>JANXHW010000012.1:15745000-20545000 GCA_026170595.1 Plestiodon gilberti rubricaudatus
GCAAAGAAGATGCTCCAGCTGCTTGATCTTTTGGGTTGCCCTCGTCTATACCTTGTCCAGCTATACATAGGCTTACCAGCATCCCGGAATCGACGCTGGCTTCGGCCTAGAGCGGACCCGAGCCGCTCCCAAGGGTGCACTGCGGCTGCCCATTGGGCTTCTGGAACTTCCGGTCAATGACGTGACAGAAACTGGAACCCCGTTGGACAGCCGCGGTGCACCCTTGGGAGTGGCTCGGGTCCTCTCTAGGTTGAAGCCAGCGTCGATTCCAGGATGCTGGTAAGCCTAGCTATACGGTATCCTTCTGGAGGTGTGGTCACCAGAACTGTACACAGTCCATGGACTTTATTTGTGTATGTAATCTTAACCAGCCACAATAGCTGTCTGTCTATATTGGTAGGCAATAATTTACACACAACTTTATCTCTGAAGATGGTATCAAAAGCTGCAGTTAAATCAATAAAAGCAACACATACCTGCCTGTATTTCTTAATATATTTGTTCCACACACGATATAAAGCAAAATATTGATCCAGTATGCTATCCCCTGCTTCAAAGCCAGCCTCTACTATTATCTGCTTGGCCTCCACACAATGTACAATTTCACCAACATATATTGTGCATAAAGGTTTGAAGGCAACATTGAATACACTTAAGGGTCTATTGTTGCTTCAACCATTCTTACATTGGAACTACAGTTCATGGAACTACAATACTGATCTCCCATCCCTTCAATGAATGACCTATCTTGTTTATATATCTAAGTAGGTTGGCTGAGTTTGGGGCTCCCCAAGATGCACCATTTTGAACAGCTATGGAGGAAGCATGACCTCCTTATGGAATTTTCCTTCTGATAGAGTACTGAGCCCCCTGCAATCTGCAGATTCACTTCTCTGCGGATAGCAAATGCCCCCTGCGTGAACGGGGGGGGCCTCAGAAAACAGCGGAGGGGGCGTTTGCCACTATTTGTGGTTTTCACAGATCCGTGGGTGTTGCTGGAATGTATCCCAGCGGATACGAGGGCCTACTGCATTTATTCACTTTAAAATCTGTTTCAGATACCAGGGATGCAAATTACCATAGCTTCCAATTCAGGAGAGTGATAGCAGCTCAATTTAGACACAATGCCAAGTAATGGTTAAGGAAATTTGATCATGATTTGGCATGGAAAATGACAAACCATGGTCTGCAATCAGCAAACCAGAATCAGAAACCATGGTTTGAAGTGGTTTTACCAGTCATGATTTGTGATACCTAGCTATTCTCCAGTCTAGATGGAAACAAGCTTACAGGGAAAGTCTAAGGATGCGGGCCACACAGTGGTTTGACATAGAGAGCAAGAGGGACAGACTGGCAGACTGGGGTCAAGGGTTAGAGCCAGAGCAGAAATCAAAGGAGGTCAGATCTTCAGTACCCTGGACAGGTCCCAGGGAAAAGATTTCTCAAGGATTGGCCAGTCATGGGTATCATCATAAGTATCATGGGTATCACCATTGAAGATCTGGGTCATGATGATACCCATGACTGGTCAATCCATGAGACCAACAGAGATGATCACGTTTGTCCCCTTGCCTGGGGAAAGCCCCAGCCTGCGCAATGGGTCAACTCGGACCCGAGCCAGCGATATTGCTGGCGCAGGTCCATGTTGATACATGTCTGCGGATCATGCCAGGAAGGGGGATAGCATACAGCGCATGCTGGCGCTGGCACCACCGATTCTGCCCCCTCCCGGGTCCAATATCCCCAGCCCTGTAGCCACCCCTCCCCCTGCCCACCTCTGTGGTGCACAGCATAGAACGTACCTGCTTTGGTGTGCATTCTCTGCCGTGCTGGCACACACAGGAAGGCTTTGGCCTTCCCGTCAGCATGCCAAACTGTAGTGCTGTCACAAAGTGCTTTACAATACATTTAAGCCGGCTAGCGCTGGCAGAGTGTGCACTCCCCTGGCGCAGGGGCTGGTTAGGATTCTGCCCTTTGTCTCACCCTATGATATCAGATTTTGAAAAAAATAACATAAAATCTGTCAACTTCTCTCTGATTGGAAAAAAATCAGAGAGAAGTTGACAGAAGTTGAATTTTTCCCCCCAATCTCTCTGAGTGGAAAACATTCTTCTTCTTCTTCTTCTTCTTCTTCTTCTTCTTCTTCTTCTTCTTCTTCTTCTTCTTCTTCTTCTTCTTCTTCGTGGCAGCCTTCATAATTAAACAAAAACATACAAAATCTAATCAGCAGTAGCATTGGGTGGCCTGGGGCAGGGGGTGGGTGGGCCACTTGGTGGCAAGTGGAGTTTCTTTTACAACCACGCTGCAGCTGCATCGGAAAAGGTGTGAGCGGGTGGGCAGCGGCGAGAAAAACAGGCACACAGTTTGGCCCGCCTACCCAGATCCTTGGGTTGTTTTAGAGCGGCGTCAGTATCGGGGGGGGGGGCGTGTCACTGTGTGCCGTGGCCCCACCTCCCGGGGGCGTGGCTACGCTGCTGCTAATCAGTAGTATCCTGTACTGGAGATCATCAGATCTAATGGCAGTCTTGCTTTCTCTCTCCCCCCCCCCCCCATTCCATTGTCTTATTGGTCATGACAATGGCTGCTTGTGTATATTCATGTCAACTTGCTTTCTTTTGTGCTGGCATTACACAAATAGATGTGAACTGAACTGGCTTCTCAGAACCGTTCATAACAATGCAAGACAACAGTATGCTTTGCCTTCTGAAAAAGAGACACTTACGGACAGGTCAAGCAAAGAAGCACCTGCCAAGATTATTTTAAAAAAAATCAGACCCCCAATTGCTCCCCTTTCTGTGGTTTGATGCTTAATTGATTAATTTGAAGCAACAAGATTTAGCGTAACTGTAGATTAGTGTCAGAGGGATAATCACAGCTAAGCTCTTATTTCCAAGCACGCTTTCAGCTGCAGTTTGAGCGAGCGAAACCCCTTTCTCCATAGCCAATTTGAAAGGTTCTTGGAAGAGGTTCTTCTCCAGCCTTGCACAGCGGGAATACAATGGAAAGGTCAGGCAGAGACAAAATCCCTTCCTATAATGTATGTGTTTATTCTCAAATTTAATATATGAATGTATTATTTGTTCTTAAAATGTCATTCAATAGATTGTAAGCTTGGGTTTCCTGGCAGACCTTTGAAGCTTAAAGAGTAATGTAATAAGAGTATGTTAATCCATAAGCTATACAGCCATCTCTCTGCAGACACACCATCCCCCGCCATCTCCTGCCAAGAACTGGCTCTGAAATGCAGCATTGGCCCTGCCAGCAGGCATTCGGAGGAATTTCCCTCTAACAATAACAGGCTTGTTAGGTAATTACATGCCTGAAAAGTTGTGTTGCTCCTGTCCATGTTTCTATTAGCCGTCGTTCTCAATGAGGTGACAAACAGGTGTCTGGGCTAAGCCATTCCAGAATGCGGGTGTGGGTTCACGCAACGGACTGCGTCTTGGTACAAAAAAAACCAACTTGTCCTCCTCGTGCAAAGTTCATTTGATATCAACTAGAGTAGAGGTCTTCAACAAGTGGTTTGGGCCCAGAATGTGTGTTGCAATTCCCATGCAAGTGGGCTGTGACCATGCTGCTGCCGCCATTTTGTTTTGAGGTTTAGGCCTGCCCAGTTTGAATAGTAGCAAAAAATGGGGTCCTAGATTACTTTGGCTTTGGAGAGGTTGTGTTGGCCAAGTTGCAGTGATGTAGACTTGAATCTATTGACTCGGACTCAAGTCGAACTCAAGTCGTGTCAATGACTTGACTCGAACTTGACTCGGCTATTGTAAAAGACTCGAAAGACTCAACTAGAGACGGAGCCTTTTACGACAAGTCGGAGTTTATTCAGGTTTAAACCCATTTTCCCCATTAAATAGATAGGGACTCACAACTCGCAACCAAAGACTCGGGACTTGGGAGCAAAGACTTGGGACTTGACTTGAGACTTTGACCCAGAGACTTGGGACTTGACTCGAGACTTGGAGTCAGAGACTTGATCCACATCCCTGGTGCAGACTGATTTGTATACTCTTACACAACATTTAATTTTAGTGTTGTTGTTGCTCAGGACAACATTGAATCCCAGCTTCATCAGCTCCTGTTTAGAAGACCAGTTGTATGGAAGTCTATTTTCAGGTGAGGAGGATTTTGAAAACATTCCTAACAGGGGACACCAGCAAATATTCTTATAGCAATAATACACAGGTGCCCTTTATTGACTGACTGACTGACTGACTGACTGATTGATTGATTGCAGTATTTCTATACCGCCTTTTTCATAGACTTGAGTCTCGCAGACTCAAGGCAGTTTACATAGGCAGGCTGACCATAAATCCCATTTTTTTTTACAAGTGTTATTCTATGAGAGAAACTCATAGAACCCTCCATTTCTCCAGATGTTTCCCTTCATAGTGCAATCATCATCCTGGCTGCACAGCTCTTGCGCCTTCCAAGCTTCCACAGGCAGCTGCAAAACATGCCTCAGGCTGGTTCTCAGGATGTTAGCTCTTGCCAGCGACTTCCAGTCACTCATCCAAGGCAAGACCTGAGCTGATTCTGCTTAGCTTTTTCAGTTAAGACAGAAGCTCAACCTGTGGACCACACTTCCTCTCCTTTAGACTTCAGATGCTTCTCAAAGATGGCAAATTTGAGCCGGGGCATAGTGATGCTACAAGTCTTGTAACCCTTAAACAATGGCAGGGTGGAAACCATGATGCTGGGCTGATGCCCATTGATAAAGGGATGAGAACCCCCCAGTGAAGTATCTATTGATAAAGTTAATTGATAAAGGACTTTATCAATAGATACCCAGTGGTAGCCCCAAAATGACCTGATATTAACCATTACCACCTTTCTGAGGGGAAAAAAAGCAGAAAAACTGGAGAATAAGGGTCATGGGGGCAGGAGTGGCAAGCATAGCTATGGGCAGAAGAGTCTGGCTCAGTTGGGAGAGCTGCCATCTTGTAAGCCCGAAGACTGGTGAACTTGATAAGTTCAAGACCTGCCGCCGACAAAAAGCTATGAAAGCCTCCAGGAGGAGAGATAAGAGCTCCCAGCTGCGTCGGTTGAGTGTGGGAGGCGCCAGCCAGCAGAATTGTCAGACTGTAAAAAGGATACCACCTGGAAATGTAGCCGTTCATGAAAGATTGGACATTTATATATTGTAAAAAACCCCAAGGGGGATTAGGACAGCCTGCCCATGTACACCGCCTTGGATTAAAGTTGGAGGAGAAATCCAATGACCAAGAAAGGCGGTATATAAATACTGTATATTATATTATTATATTATACAGTAAGTCAAATATCTGGGAAGAAATTTGGAAGTTCTTGGGAGTCCCTCCCAGGCTCCCAAGTTCTAATTGAGGGCTACTGTGATGTTTGGTCATTGAAACACACCTAACAGGAATCAGTATCTCCAACACGGTCCACTGAATGTTGCAAATGAAGTGAAAAGCGATTGTGCATGCAGCATGAGACCCAAGCGGCATCGAAGGACTGCGTGACTGCGGAGTGGGTTGGCGAATCAGGAAATCCATCCCACCGCGACCCTTGGATCAGACCCATAAAGGTCACTGCGAGAACATGCCAAGACCCCTCTCCTCAGCTTTTGTAATGGTATTAGCAATGACTGTTTCTTACTCAATCACACTCTCAAAGGATTTTCAATAAACTTTTTATGTGCCATAACTGTTACATTAAATAAAGCTGAAAGTATTGAGTAAACTGACGGTAAATCACTCTCGATGCCTTGGAATTACATTAAGTGTGAGAATTATAGATCTTTCGCTGCTCGCAGAAACACAGAGATGACAGAGCCAAACATTTTTATGCTGACAGTCTGGCTGAAATTTGGGGAGAATTATTTTTTATGTGGTGTGACAGGCTTCTCCTCCAATAAATGGGTTCTTCAGAGGCACAGGGGAGGGGGTGGCTGAATAGCTGGCTCTGCACCCTGTCACACCACTCTAACGTATGCTTTCCTTAGGATATTAACATTTTGTTGCTTCAAGAGAGTTTCCATTCCAGCTCCTTCTCCTAAATTACTAGAAACCCAAACATACACCTGGTTGGGGGAGAGCTATGTTTTTCCCCTTTAAAAACCAAGAGTGGTTTTCCAGTGAAAGCTGGATGCACAAATGCACACGCACACACACACAATTTTATACAATTGCCATCCATTCATCTTGGACTGCTTCAACCATAATAGGAATGGGACAGTCCAGAGTTTCTCTACCTGTGGTACGCAGACCGCCAGCTGGTGGTAATGTTCATATAAACATTAATGAGAGGAATGGCCCATCTGTATCTGCGAGATATGAGAGTGGACAATGAGGTCCACTAGTGTATCTCGCAGACTACTGGCAAGGCAGCAGCTCCACCATTCTGTGGTTCACCACCAAGGCCCAACAGGACTGAACAGGCATTGAAGTTGGTAAGGTGGTGGCGGGGCAGATCAGGGTGTGGATCAGGCCAGGCTGGGGCAGGTCAGTGGTCAATCTCAAAGGCATTGGCATCCATGAGATCTGGAGACCCTGCCCAGGCTTGAAACACCCGCTTTGGCCTAACAGATTTACGCCAGAAAAATAGCTGGTGTAGATCTGAGTAGGCCCATTGGGGACCAAGGAGCGGCAAAGGAGGTAAGTATCATTACTTACCTCTCCCCCTTGGCCTGGTCCCCAGCGAAGGCTGCATCACTCAAGCCAGCCGTGGATAGAATTGGGCCCTTAATGTGTGAATAGGTGAGCATTGTAGGATATTGGCCTCTCTTTACCCCCAGACAGGTCATCTCCGGCAAAGGGAGATATAACTCCCAAGGACAGACACATTCTGACGCTGTTCCAGATACATATAGTTCCCAAATCTTCCTCAGTAGCACATCACAAACACGATATCAATTTCCCAGTGAATATCTTTGAAGGGACCTCTTTAGGGTTTGACAGATTCTTGAAACGTGTTCTCAAAAGCGTCCTTCCCCCACCACAAACACACAAGTGCTTTGCATGGACTGGAGAGTAAAAAAGAGATGGCTAAGACAAGTCTGTTTCAGGTGTCAGGGATCGTTGGTCTTTTTCAATCTTTTTTCAAAGCTACAAAAGAAATCTGGCAAGTTAGTTATACTGCCTGGGCTGTAGAGAAACACCCAAGCTCAGAAGAATATTCAGAAGACTTGACAAATCTCAGATAACCCCCACATTGGAAATAAGTTGACTGCACAATCCTATTAAAAGTCCTGAGCTTGGATGCTGTGGTGCTGGAGCAGGCTCCGCTGCATCCAGTGTGGGGCTGGAGGTCTCCTTGAGGTAAAGGGATGATTGTCCCCTTCCCCCATGTCGAGCCCCAGCAGCCCTTATGGGGCTACTCAGAGGCGCACCAGCAAAATGGCTGGCACAACTCTGAGAAGCCCCATGCTGGGACTGGGGTTAGGATTCGGCAAAGGCCTCCTCCGCTGAGCCCCCCTCCTGGGCATGATCCACCTTCCTCCCTGCCTTCTCCTCACCCCAAAATACCTACTCCCCACTGCCCTCCCCCCACCTTCCCACCGGCCAGCATGGAGTTCACCTGTCTCTTGCAGACGTAACTCCATCTCCGGCAGAGACCTTCAGATGTTTGAAGGTGGTGGAGATGGAAGAATGAAGGTCATGGGCAGGAATGTAGGGGGGACATGAGAACTGAAATGTGAGGAGGGGTGAGACCATGGAGGGCTTTGAAAGTGAGCACACAAAGAGCTCCTGCCCGCTTGAGAGGGAGACAGGAAGTCAGCGAAGAAGGGATTTATGGTGTGACATCACAGTTGTTTTTCACAGTTATTTTAAACCAGAGAAGCTGTGGCATAGTCAGGCATGCACACAGACACACTAAGTACAAGCTCAAGAAACACAAACCTCGCCAATGCGCACACGGTTTTAAAAAAACCAACACGATTGCAACTGGATACTGACCTTCATTCAGTAACTCGCCAAAAAACAGATTTCTCACCCTAGCAGAGAACAAGCTGGATACTGGAAGGCAACAGAGACACAAAGAGCCTTTTCATCCAGAGGTGCTGAGTGCCGTCATTTCAGTCGCTTTCTTTTGGAGGCCAAACCCCTCTCTCGGAGGGTCAAACGACGCTCACCTCTAATTACATAATAAGATGGCTAGATGGGGGATTCTTCACGTTATTGATAAATGGTGCCCCATGGGGGGAGAGGCGTAAAACATAGTGAAAACGTGACAGGGAGGAAGGGGGGGGCATTTGGTGCTTTGCCTTCACTGCAGTTTTGTTCCTGATTACGTTCTCCCCCCAGCCCCCCATACACTATTTCTAGTGGGGAAAACTTCCATTTAAAAACATGAAAGTCACCCCCCCCCCTTAAAAATAGTATATGGAGGAGCAGATGATCGGAATCAAATCCATGGTGGGGGCGAGGTACTAAAGTCTGCCACATTTTGCAGACACATTTTGCACTCCCCCTTGCAAGTTATTTACCAACAAACCTAGCCCTCCCCATCTGATGAGGCAAATGTAGTTTGACTCTTACAGCACAATCCTGTCCGGATCAGGACCAGGCGCTGGGTGTTGCAAACATGCCGTAAGGCATGTTTTTGACACCTGGCAAGTAAGCGGCTCTGGCACTGAGGCCACTGCTTCTTGCTCCACCCTGGACGTAGGTAAGGATAGCGCTGGGCGGCATGGGGGTGTGGGGAGGGTGGAACAGGGCAGAACGGGAGGGGAGATTGGGTGGTCAGGCCTGGGAAGGGGGAGGGATCATTGGCGGCATGTTCTGCCAAATCCTATCCCCCTTCCTTAGCCTGTCGACCATACATGGGTCTCCCGGATTTGCGTCGGCCATTTTGCCGGTGTACATCCGAGGAGACCCATTGGGGTGACTGGGGCCGAGGAGGATCCGGCGCAATGTGCTTTTGCACACTGCAGTAGTCCTAGACAGGATTGGACAACCCGAGAAGTTGAAGCCTGTAGCTTCCATCTATGCATTGGCCCCTTTATTCTCTTCTCTCCTGCATTCCGCTGGGGAGGAGGTGTGGCTGAGTGGTCTAGCCGCGTACCACCACCTGTCGGTTCACGTACCCCCAGGGGTACGCATACCACAGGTTGAGAACCCCTGTTCTAGCGCCTGCTTTCCATGCAAGACATCCCAACTTCAAACCCTGGTCGCTCCAGGTAAGAACATAAGAACATAAGAAGAGCCCTGCTGGATCAGGCCAAAAGCCCATCTAGTCCAGCTTCCTGTGTCACACAGTGGCCCCACCAGATGCCTCACAGTGTAGTGCTGGGCAAGATATCTGGAGAGCTTCTAGCAGTCTAGGTTAACAATACTGAGCTGGATGGACCAATAGCCTAAACTTCATTGAAGGCAGCTTCCACACCACCACCACCACCCGGGTGCTGTTTTTCAGGAGAAGCCTTAGAGAAGGGAAGCATCACTCTTTCCGAAGCTCTTTTCATCATGGTCCCTGCAGCAGATCCATAACTGCTTTTCGATGAGAGAAAGAAATGGAGAAAAGGAGGAGAGGGGTTTCAATGCATCAAGGAGACTTGCTAAGCAGGAGAAATCTGACTACGTTTCCCATGGGGTTACAGTAGCAGCTTCTTAAGAGCAGCTCTCCCTGCTTACACCTGGGTTGCCGTGCATTTTGAAGCTGCTAACGAAGAATTGTCTCTCTTTTCTTCCAGTAAGGAAGTGAAGATGCAGGCAACATGGTTTTCTTCTAAATTCCATACATTAGTGCAACTTCCTTGATTTGATAAGCCATGTTCATTATTGGGGGGGGGCAGGAGTAATGAAAGGGGGAGGGAGAGCGATCTTCTCTTTGCAATTTCTCCCCTTATCTTTTTTCCCAGGCCAGGATTGTGTCTGTGCTTAGAAAATAATTGCACTGAGCCCTGCAGTCCTTGCCAGACATCTTTTTGTTGAAACTCTGGCAGGAACGCACAAAGGTTAATGTACCTTTACACTACAGAAACCTGGGCAGTATCTCGTAGATGGCAAGATGTGCCAGGGATACAGCGATTTTAGCTGATTTACAAGATCAGCAAAACAGAAGGTGTTGCTCTCCTGGGAACGTCTCTTCATATGTTTCCTGATCACAATGTTGTACTGTGAGAAGTTGTGGTTTGCCCAGAATCAGCAAGAAACACAGGACAGCTTTAAGCATCTCTCTCTCTCTCTCTCTCTCTCTCTCTCTCTCTCTCTCTCTCTCTCTCTCTCTCTCTCACACACACACACACACACACAAGGAATGTGGATCAAGTCTCTGAGACCAAGTCTCAAGTCCCAAGTCTCTGACTCCAAGTCTCGAGTCAAGTCCCAAGTCTTTGTCCCCACGTCCTGAGTCTTTGGTTGTGAGTTGCGAGTCCCTATCTATTTAATGGGGAAAACGGGTTTAAACCTGAATAAAATTCGACTCGTCGTAAAAATCTCCAAGTCTCGAGTCGAGTCTTTCGAGTCTTTTACAATCGCCGAGTCAAGTCCGAGTCGAGTCATTGACGCGACTTGAGTCCGACTCGAGTCTGAGTCAATAGACTCAAGTCTACATCACTGCCACAGACTAACCAGATATTTCTGCAACAACCTGCCAAACTGTGCAATTCAGGCAGGGCTCTGGGGATCAGGAACAGACCAAGTCCTTAAAGCTTAGATGTGCCGTGATGATGTGCTGTGTTCCCCTTCGATGTGCTGTGTTGCACACCAATCTCAAGAGCTGGCGAATGCTTCCTTTCAATGGCCAACTCCTCAAGAGCTGGGACCCACCACAGCCGCCAACCTGCAACATGGGGCCCATATTCAAGAATCCAGCAGGAGAGAGGGATGGGCCAATGCATGACTGTGGCTCCTCCTCTTTTCCCAACAAGTGGCAATCACAGTGCACTGCTACTGGGTCATTCATCCTTTCTTTCATTCATCTGGAAAGGGCAGAAAATAGCATGGCAATAGGGAGAGCTTGCTCCACCCCGGACGCATGGCAATGATGAAAAGCACGGGGAGAGAAAGAGGAAGGGTGGAAAGTTAAAGCAGAGAGAGGGGGCTCAAATTGCTTACAAAATAATTTCTCCTTTAAAGCCTCTCAAATTTATCTGGAGATCCCCACTCTGAAAACAACATTAAAAAAAAAGATAAGCAGTAATTTCCCAGCCTCTACTTAAATGTTAAATAAGTCCATAACAATTACATTCTGCACTCTGAATGTTGATAAAATGACCATGACTACTTCTGTGTAGTTAAGGGAAGGCAGGAATTATTGTCTTCCCAAAATAGGGAAAGGAGAGAGAGAGAGAGAGAGAGAGAGAGAGAGAGAGAGAGAGAGAGAGAGAGAGAGAGAGAGAGAGAGGAGAACTTGGCAGTATATTACACCAGCTGGCAAATTCCTATGACAATCAGTAAATCTTATGATGTTTGCTATAATAACAGAAATATGTGACCTTGTATTTTTAGTTTAAATGAATAAGAACCCATACAGTAAATCTGTGGAACCTACAAAGGAAGCTTGTTTGGAGGCTAAGCATGCACCCTGCATAGGAATATTACACATGCCACAGTAGAAGACCATTTAGTTCAGCTTCACCCCACCCCACTCGCTATAGCAGCATTTCCCAAACTTTTTTGACCTGTGGCTCCTGCGCCCATTGGCCACAGCTCCCCATGACATGATGTTGATGCCTGCCAATTGGCATTGTGCTGTTTTCCGAGAGGATTCCATGGCACTCCGCGGCTCCCCTGGCTGGTTTCCGCGGCTCCCCTGGGAGCCACACCTCCCAGTTGGGAACCACTGTGTTATAGGCTGGTTGTTCTTCTACCTGATCTTCCAGGAAAGAGGAACACTCTCAAATCAAGAGTCTTCAAACTGGGTTGAGTCTGCCTCTCAGGAGCCTTAACACTCTGGCGCATGATGCCCTAATTGCTGTATACCAGGAGCCTAGAGAATTCTGCCAAGTCTCTGATCTGCACAGTGGCTATCAGGCTCTCCATGATTCCTCCAGGTGTACCCAGGTACACAGAGTTGCATTTGCACGGGCAGCAGCATAGTCAGAGGATCCGATTGTTGACCATGGGTGGTGGGAAGCAGTTGGAGGCAGGGATGTGGATCAAGTCTCTGACTCCAAATCTCGAGTCTTTGCCCCCAAGTCCCGAGTCTTTGGTTGCGTGTTGCGAGTCCCTATCTATTTCATGGGGAACAAGGGTATAAACCTGAATAAAATTGGACTTGTCATAAAAGGCTCCAAGTCTCGAGCTGAGTCTTTCAAGTCTTTTACAATTGCCAAATCAAGTCTGAGTCAAGTCATTGACCCGACTTGAGTCCGATTCGAGTCTGAGTCAATAGACTCAAGTCTACATCACTGGTTGGAGGCTCTACCAACATGGATCTGATCCCCCCCCCAGGTCTTACATTGTCCACCTCTGTCATAAGTCAATGACTATGGGGCAGAGCTAACCCCCCCCCCCCAGCATAACCATCTGGATATTGGCCACCATTAATTCAAATCATGAATTCATTACAGAACAGAACCCAGTACTGTAATTACACTCATCCTTGGAATTTTCCATAGTAGACCAAACCTTAGTTTTCAACTGTTGAACTCAGAGTTGAGTCTCTGTTCAAACCAAACCCTCCATCCAAAATACCCCACCAGGCCTAATTCCCACATCACATTTGATAAGATGAAGTCACCAGGCATGTCATTTATCATACCAAGGCTGGTATCCACTGAGTCTGTCCTGCAGTTTAGAGGGTGAGATGGAGTGAGATAAGTTGTGGTTGCAGTGGTATAAACTCTTTTTTATTGTTCATTAACTCCCTTGAAATGAGCAACTCCCCCCCCCAACTCTCAGTGGTTTAGTGCGACATTTAATGCCCTCCTCCAGCTCCATTTTTCATCGGCTCCTAATTCAGTCTTTAACAGCACGGCTTAAATTATGGCATTGTAGAATCACATGTACAAAACCCTCTTTCAAAACAGTGCATCCCAATGCTACTGTCTAGCCAGCTGATGCAAAAACTGGTTTTTATCAACAGCACATGTCAGAGTATGATTAATAGGGATGAGTGGATTTCTTCCATTCCATTCCTTTTTCATTCCTCCCTCTCTGCCTTGTGTCCCATTCCTCTGGAATATCAGCTTAACTAGGAGAATCTCTCCAATTAATTCCAGACCTAGACGTGCACAGTTTGCTGGGGTTTGCAGTTCCTTTCCTTAATTTGCATAGTCTTCTCTACTCTACTAGGGACAGCCTGTTAATGAGGCCAGTTGAAGTAGCTGGTCCCTGCATGCCCGTTTGCCCCCATCACCTCCTCTTCCTGCTACTGAGCTACAGTATTTTAAAGAATCAAGAAGAGGTCGAGGAGAGCAGGCAAGGAAGTGTATAGGGAACAGGAGTGATGGCCTAGAGGCAGCAGTGATGGTGGGTAAGTGGTGGGGTGAGGCCCATGCATGCATGCACACAAATGAGAGAAGCTATGACTATGGTTGTCCGATATCCGGTTTCTGAACTGAGATATTTTGGACAGCCATCTCAGACTCTCCAGTTAGAAATCTCCTAGATTTCTAGTTTTGAGGGACCTGAGATTTAAGTTTTAGAGGGCGACCTCTACTGTCTCCCCCCATTCAAAATGTAGTGTGCCCTTGCTGGCATGCCATTCCTTCTCTTCCAATTGACTGGGAAGGACAGGAGAAGGAGGGAGCAGAGCGATGTGGCAGTCAGAGTAATTGGCTGTCACAAATATTGCTTGAAAAAATTCCTTTTAAAAGTATTTCACTCATCAGTCTGGAAAAAGAAAATATGGCAAGTTTTCTGCTGGGAAAAAACACTGGGAAAAATTCCTCTTAAAAATACAGTAGGGCCCCTGTATCCGTGGGGGATACGTTCCAGGCCCTCTCCCGTGGATACGTGAAAACTGTGGATGAGGCGAACGCCTCCTCTGTGGTTTTCTGAGGGGCCCCCCGCCACCCCAGTGCACAGGGGGGGCGGGGGCCATCCACTTTCTGCGGATAGCGGATCCGCAGATACCAGGGCCCCCTGTATAAATTAGGATTACCCTAATTTAAGAAGCGAATTCTTAAGCATCAATATCAGGTTTCATATCATTACATTGCAGTTTTCAATGCCAAAACAACTAATTATTCAAGTATCTGTGTCCATCAATTGACAAACAACCCCCCCCCCCCGAAAAATCATGCACCTGAACTCAGTGATGTAGACTTGAGTCTATTGACTCGGACTCGAGTCAGACTCAAGTCGCGTCAATGACTTGACTCGAACTTGACTCGGCTATTGTAAAAGACTCGAAAGACTCAACTAGAGACTTAGAGCCTTTTATGACAAGTCCAATTTTATTCAGGTTTAAATCCATTTTCCCCATTAAACAGATAGGGACTCGCAACTCGCAACCAAAGACTCGGAACTTGGGGGCAAAGACTTGGGACTTGACTTGAGACTTGGACCCAGAGACTTGATCCACATCCCTGCCTGGACTTTAGCCATGAACTTAACGGATGACCTTGGACTATTTCAGCTTTATTTCCTCTACTGGATGTCCAATGACAACTCTGGAGGTTAAATTCGATAAGAGACCACACAGTACTCTCTGCATACTAATGAAGAAGAGCTCCAGGAGGGACAAATATACATTCATATTAGTTGCTATGTAGGGGGAAGGTTCTACAGAACCAGTCCGACAGCAAAGGTTAAAAAGATCATCATTTGGAAAGACTTTGCCTAGGCTGGGTTACAGATGGCATGACTTTCTAAATGCCCTGCTAGGCCAGGCAAATTATTTTGCCTTCTACAGATAAGGTCAATTTTCTGAACCACCTCGAATCTGAGGCATAGGAGGAGTGGAGGATATATAGTATATATGAGAAAAGAGCAAACGAGAGAAACACTTAGATTTTAATGGCATCTCATTTTTGTAAAGTAGCCCCGTGGCCCATGTGGGCCCAGAGAATGAAAGACTGTCCTTCAGAGCAGGAAAGCAAAGCCATCCGGTTTGCAGACACCTGTCATAATTAAACTAATAGCTCTGAAAATGGGCCTTGATATTAAATCTATCTTCCGCAGAGGAGCAGGGCTGATTAAAACCACTGTGTGACAGTTAATGATGAACCTCTCGCTTGCTGAGCTCCATAACTGGAACAGACCAGCTCATCCCAATTCCCTTCACTGCCCTTTTCTCTCCCTCCCTTCCAAATGGCCACAGAACTTGCAGCTTTGTTTTCCCCAGGTCCTGTCCTGCAGGGAGGGAGAAGCAAGGAGCTGTACAGTTTAGAAGTGATTTGAAATGAGGAATGATATGAAACCTCTCAGTGATTAGCATAGGGGGTAGGGATGGGCAGATCCCCCCTTTATTCTGTTCCTTTATTGTTCCATGCACTCATTCTGCGTTGCACTGCACTGGTTCCAGGGATGTGGATCAAGTCTCTGGGTCCAAGTCTCAAGTCAAGTCCCAAGTCTTTGCCCCCAAGTCCCCAGTTTTTGGTTGCAAGTCCCTATCTATTTAATGGTGGAAACAGGTTTAAACCTCAACTTGTCGTAAATGCTCCAAGTCTCGAGTCGAGTCTTTTGAGTCTTTTACAATCGCCGAGTCAAGTCTGAGTCGAGTCATTGAACCTGAATAAAATTCAATGTCGTAAAAGGCTCCAAGTCTTGAGTCGAGTCTTTCGAGACTTTTACAATCACCGAGTCAAGTCCGAGTCGTTGATGTGACTTGACTCCAAGTCAATAGACTCAAGTCTACATCACTGACTGCTTCTGAGCTTCATGTGAAATAGAGCCCTGTTTAAGAGTTATGTAACCAAGGACAACGTCCATGCCCTCAACACCACACCCTCCATAGATATGCTCCCCCCACTGTCATGTGGTATTTGCCTGCAGAGGCAAATACTGTACTGAGGGACAGAATATGGGCTACATATGGGCAGCCCAATCCTGTCTAACCTTGTGCCCTGCGATGTAGCAAGTGTAAAGCTCCAGCTGCCCCAATGGGGCTAATCGGATACGTGCCTGCTCTTTTGCTGGTGCACATTCGAGTGGCCTGTGTAGCGGAGGCCAGGCTTGGGGAGGTTTCTGATGCTGCTAATCCCTCTCCCTTCCTGGGCCCAGTCGACCAATCCCACCCCCCACCCCGGAATGCCCCATTCTACAGTGATGTAGACTTGAGTCTATTGACTTGGACTCGAGTCGGATTCAAGTTGCATCAATGACTTGTCTTAGAGTTGTAAAAGACTCAAAAGACTCGAGACTTCGAGCCTTTTACGACAAGTTGAATTTTATTCAGGTTTAAACCCATTTCCCCCATTACATAGATAAGGACTCGCAACTCACAACCAAAGACTTTGGACTTGGGGGCAAAGACTTGGAACTTGACTCGAGACTTGGAGTCAGAGACTTGATCCACATCCCTGCCGTTCTATATTCCCACCGCCAGGTAGGGGGCCTACCTTCCCGGCAGGGGCTCCATGGGATCTGGGACGGGGAGTGTGGCGCCGGCCTCCTCGCCAGCACGGCCTCCTCACCGGATTTAAAAAAGGGCCATTCTACTCGCACTATTGTGGTCCTCCTTGCTTTTAGGAATCCAAGCCATTAGGCCACCATTTCTAGCCAGATGGAGCAGAATGTAAGAGCCCAGGACGATGATGGGAATTGGTTCTGTTGGTGCCTAGGAAGGGAACGCATAAGGAAATAAATATATTATTATTAATAATAATAGTAACCACAGCCACAGGAAGGTGAAAATACTGTAATTATATTGACCTCCGATCAGCTCTATTGTTGGCGACAATGTAATAGGAAGTGTTTGAACAACAAGCACTGTAAAGACGAGAGATGGCTATTTATTTATGTAACAAGTGTCCAGCATTAGGAAAACGAATAATTACACCGAAGGGGTTTCATCTGTGGGTGTGCATGTGCGTTATTAGCTCAGACATCATTCATTGAGTAATGTAATAGGAGACCATTGTTAATGCAGCAATAAATCTTGAAGGACTCTGTAGCCTGGGGGAGAAGATCAGTTGACAATTACAGCGCCTAAGTAACCCAATATACTTTCCTCTCCCCCCCCCCCGCTATGGTTTCCTCCTAAATGTCCTAAATTAGACGTGTTCTTTCAAACAGGAGGGAGTGGTTCCTCTGGAGAAAAAAAAAAGAGTATGGTTACATTCGATGTCTCTTTGCCATGCTTTTTCTTACAGGCCTTTGTTCTTTGTCACACAGATGGGACACAAGTAGACCTGAAGAAAAACACACACATTTGAATCCAAAATATGGGGAGGGTGGGGTTGATAATTTGAAGGATGCGAGACTGAAGTTCTCAATGCAAAGACGTGGTCTTGGGGGGCGAGGGAGTAGGGATAGGCAGCAAGCCACGATAGGTGACAGGGTGGGAGACCAATGACGAGGTGCAACTCCACACATCACAGGTTTTCATGCATTCATACCATAGGACAACAAGAAACCAGTAGCATTTATGCTCTTATTGAGGGGTTCTCAACCCCTTTCTGGCCGAGTACCACCTCCAGCGCCTGCTGCGCACCACCGGAAGTGACTGGCAATGACATCATCGCCAGTTAGTAACTGGCAGTTACTCCTAGGTTTGGAGTTTTTGGGAGTCCAGAAAACGCAGGTATGAGGCTCTAGGAGGGTGGGAGGGACCTTCTCAGTGTTCCCAAGAGGCTCAGCCGAAGGCAGGAGCCTCTTGGGAGTGAAAACGTGCTGCCAAAAGTGCCATGTCGGAGCAGGGTTCCGGTGGTCCGGCTGTCAGCAGTCAGCCAAAGTACCACTGGTGGTACTAGTACCATTGGTGGAGAACCCCTGCTCTAATTTATGCTCTAATTACCTCACACCAGCCCCACCTCACATCAGCCACCTAATTATTCATCTTCTTTTCTCACCCTGAGGTGAGAGGGGAGCCACATTTGTTAGGCTGTCTCAGGCACTCGACAGCCTTTGAGCGCCTAATGGTCTTTACTTTGAATTCAGGAGGCTCCCAAGATGTGGCCTTGTTTACAAGTTCGAATTTGCAGACCAAGCAAGGTTCTCGTGGGCATGGAATTTTCCAGAAGGCTTCTCTGAAGCCAACCAGTGAGATGGGGCGGGTTGCTCTGATGAAACAAGGACTGGTCTTTTCCATCAGCCCAAGCAAGACAACTTGAGACTGGCCGGAGTCTGGCAAGCACCCAACACCATGAAATCACGTATAGAAACGTGTCAGGCAACACTGTTCCCCATTTTCTACACACTGGTGCCGTTTAATGTCCAATCCCTGTCCGTTTGTGTTCTAAGCAGCTGTTGAGTTATCTCAACAGCAGAATTTCATTTTTGCAAGATACAGCATGTCTGATATTGGATATTGGAGTGTAATGCTGCTAGCTATGCCATTTCTTGCTTATAAAAAACACGAATGCTATATTCAATGTGTTTGTTTTTAAGGTGTCCCACTTTTTTTTTTTTACTAAGATTATTATTAGTTTTGTTTTTTGCTGCAACAGACTTCATCTCTTGTAGAATTCTTTTCTCCTCTCTCTGTAGGTACTTTTAACAGTAATGAAATCTTCTCCAGTGCATCTTCCTGGAGTGCTAAGTAAACTGTTTCCATTTATGGCATCGATAGCCAGGCGCTGTCTTCCTTGTTCCTCCAGAAGCCCTTAATGGATTGTGGTTGGCTGACAGGCTACCGATTCCCAGGCTCAATGAAAGCTGTCAATAGACTTGTCAATAGGATGGTGGGGCTATTGACTGGCATAGGCATTTGGGGTCACTGGTCGATGCGAACTCTCGGCGAGCAATGTAGGAAATGAGCACTTTCAAATACGGGCAGCAAAGTGAGACTCCCCAAGGAGAAATAATATGACTCAATTTTCCACATTCAGTTGTTTTGTCAATTTCCCTCCAGCTGGAACAGGGGTTGGGAGAAGGAATCGAGGCTTCGGATTCAGAGCGTTCACCTCTAAACATCTCGGGGCAGATAAACAACCAGCCACAATTCAACCACACATGAATACCCGATGTGTTGCCCGTAGGGGGGGAAGAGAGGGCAAACAGGAGCTGTTCCCTGCCAGATACATTATGATGTCTCTGGAGATATATTCTGTTGCCACAAAGACATGCAAGCTACTTGGTATCAAGTTGCAGGGAGGTGAAGTTGTGACCACTAGGAAATGGCAGACGTGGGGATGGGGGGGCCAGGAAGGTCAGTGTGTCACATTCTGTTCCGGGCCGTCTGAAAGGTCAAGGAGCTGAGGTCAGAAATGAGGCAAATTGAGCATCAACAAAAATTGCAAAGAAGCCGGCTTGCGCTAAAAATGTCTTGCAGAGAGAACTATGCTTTGGGAAGATCCAATTAGCAGCTTGCTAGGAGTCGTTTAACCATGTCCGTTCTCACGTGTCCCACCAATGGCAGAAAGGCCCCTGGCGGTGGCACACGAGAGGTCCTTTTCCGTGGTGGCACCTGGGTTGTGAAACTCCTTGCCCCAGGACGCAAGGCTGTCTCCATCTTTGCCACTGCTCTGGTGAGGGCTGAAGACTAACAGCCCAATCCTGTCTAACTTTGTGCCCTGCGATGTCGTGAGGCTGGTGCAGCCTGTACTGCATCCAGGGCACAAAGCAGGTGGCCGGAGGGTCATCTCAGGGGAAGGGAACATTTGTTCCCTTCTCCCAGGTAAAGCCCCAGCCTCCCGAATGGGTCTCCCCGGATCCACGCCCATGTCAGGAGAAATGTCACACCCAAATGCCACTGCATGTTCTTGTATGCGATGTGGATCGTGTCCGAAAGGGGTGTATGTAAAATAGATGAAGTTCCATAAGATCCTCAATACATTTAGGGCAGGGGTTCTCAAACCTCCCCCCTCCGTGTACCACCTCCGGTGCTGCTCTCCCTCGGCGCACCACTAGGAGTAACTGGCGATGACGTCATCGGCAGTTACTTCTGGGGTTTTGCCATTTTGGGAGTGCAGAAGGGCAGGTAGGAGGGTCAGGGTGGGTGGGAGAGCCCTTCTCAGCACTCCTGAGAAGCTCAGTCAATGGAAAGAGCTTCTCGGGAGTAAAAACATGGCCGAAACATGACCGAACACACCGCGTCAGGGCGAGGTTCTGGTAGACTGGTGGTCTGCGTACCACCTCCAGTTGGCCAGGGTACCACTAGTGGTACGCGTACCACTGGTTGAGAACCCCTGATTTCGGGTAAGATAGAGAACCGAGTGACTTCAACTTTCTCTGTCGCTTAAATGCGTCTAAGACAAAACTACAGTGTGACCTTGCAGGCCATGGCTCCAACCACACTCCTACCCCCTGCTCAGGCTATAAACCAGTTGGTGGTGCTGTAGGAGGAAATCTCCCACTGGCAGGACTTCAGCTCCACAGCCAGCGCATGAAACAATTTGCAAATAAATAAAAAAGGATTTGCAAATATTGTACGGAATACATGTTTGCATCCACGCTGCTATTAAGTCCGTTCATATCGTATCAGCAAACATCATGTCAGCTTGGAGAGGTTCCTAGTTGTTGGAGTTTTTTTTCTTTTTTCCCCCCCCTTCTCTTCCCCCGTGAAATGTTTTTCAATGCCTGAATGAATCAAAATGAATGTAAATGAGGTTTATTAAGTCAACCCCACACGGTGCTGCATTGTTGGCGTTCGTAGGCTGTGACAGGTTAGTTATTGCAGTTTGAGGGAAATGTCACCGGCACAGCAGTCGACAGGAAAAAACTTTTTAAAAAATTATAATAATACCAATACTGTGACATAGGGCTGCCGGCACTTTTGGAGAGTCGTTTACACAAATAGGGGGGACAACATGCAGGAAGGCTGGCCCAGGAACAAAGGGAATAGAGGCCTTAAGCCCTGCCTTGCACAACTAGAGAAGAAACAGATATAAGCTTGGGGTGAGCAGGGGAAGGCAGAAGCGCTGGCCTATCCACGGGACCAGGGGAAGGCAGAAGCGCTGGGGTATCCGCGGGACCAAGAGAGGCAGACTGACGAAGGAGCACCCATCTTGGTCCCCCCACCCACTCCCACTCCCCCTCTTCTTCCCACTTCCTGAATTTGAAAAGGAAAAGGAAGAACAGATTGGAAGAGGAAGTGCGGAGGATTGTTTCTTCAGTCTGCCTGAGAAATTGCCAATTTTTTTATATATATATATATATATATATATATATATATATATATATATATATATATATATATATATATATATATAAAACTGAAATCCTGCGACTTTGAGGGTCCTCTCAGGCTGAAATGCAGCATACACATTGAAAAACAAACAAACAAATATTCGTTATTCATCTGCCTCCACTGTCTGTCAGCCCAATTCGATGGGCTACAGGAGCTACTACAGCACCAATGGGATTTTCTGTCTGCCCTGTGACAGCAACACTCTGTCGGTGCCAGGCAGGGGAGGCACAACTGGGGACCCGGGAACCAGTTGCTGTTGAAAAGCCCCAAAGTACTCCTTATCAGTGATGTGGACTCGAGTCTATTGACTCAAACTCAAGTCGGACTCAAGTAACCTCAATGACTTGACTCAAACTTGACTCGGCGATTGCAAAAGACTTGAAAGACTCAACTCGAGACTTGGAGCCTTTTACGACAAGTCCAATTTTATTCAGGTTTAAACGTGTGCCCGATGTGCTTTGGCCTTGAGACAGTATGCCAAATGCTGCCCTTCTTACCTCTTTCCTGTATCACTCCTCCTCCCAGGATTTGAAAGGGAAGAGGAGAACAGAGCCGAAGAGGAAGTATGGAGGAGTAGAGTATCATGGGCTAGAACATCTACCACTTCCTCTTCCCTGCCATCCTTTTCTTCGTCTTCAAATTAAGGGAGTGAGGAAAGGAGGAGCAAAGGAGGTGAACAGACAGAGGCAGGCAGCTGCCACCAATCCGCTGCCTGAGGCAATCGCCTCATTGGCCTCACGGATGAGCCGCCCTTCCTGGTAAGGAGAACTCTACAGTTGCAGCTGGATCAATGAGGCAGAGGGTGTTGGTGTTGTTGGGGATGGACAAGGCAGTAATTTCTTTTTAATTATCTTATGATTAAATGAAGAAGGGAAGAAAGATCAAAAGGTTGGTTGCTTCCAAACAAGCCATTTAACATTGCCGCTCAAGAGACTTCATAGGTTCCTGGGCTGATTCCCTTTTCTGCGGGAACAAATAAATTGCAATTTATTCTGTTAAACACCCAAGACACTCAGTATTTTTAAAGCTAGGTCAATATTAGGGAGAATATGTGGAAGATGTCATACCAGCTAGATGAAATTATTTGTCCCCTGCAGCTATCACTCTGTGCAACGGTACTTTGGATTCATCAGCAAAAGAGGAAGAGGAAAGTTTGGAGTTTGACAGAAACCCATTCTCATTTTGCATATTTATTTCTCCTTTAAATCATTTCCAAGCCACCAAGGCATTTTACAAGGCCGAAGGAAAGCATCAATTGCAATTATAGAGGGGAGAAATAAACCTCTTCCAAGGTACAGCCTAGGTTGCAGGTAGACAGAAAATGCATCCATCCATTTGTAGTTTTCGCTAAGCACTTTGTAATGTGACAGGGAGCTTTTGCAGTTTGATTCAGTTGATAGAAGGTCAGTAAAATGACAGGGACTAGTAGCATGTCCAGGGAGAGGTTATCTGAAAGGTAAAGCCCAATCATGGGGGCCCAACCATAGTCCCAGAATCGAGCGCCGCCGCTGCCTGCAACACACAAGCTTTTCCCAGAAGTGCAATGCAGCGGGCCAATGCAAGCCGCGGCTTCCGGCACTTCCGGTAAACGAGACGACCACGTTGGCCCCCCGTGATGCACTTCTGGGAGAGGCTTGTGTCTTTTGCAGGTCACGGTGGTGCTCGATTCCGGGACTATGGTAAGCCTACCATGGACGTGCTATTCACTCACCAAAAAGCTTCCATGCATAACAGTTATTTACGTGAAATTCAAGATCCTGGGAATCACAAAGAAATTACTGGTTGTTGTTGTTGTTGTTGTTGTTGTTGTTGTTGTTGTTGCTGCTGCTGCTGCTGCTGCTGCTGCTGCTGCTGCTGTTGTTGTGCTTCTCAATACTTTGTCAAGAAGATTTTGGAAGTAACTAAATGCCACACCACCTGATAATGACCTGACACCGGAAGCATTTAAGCACATCCTTAAATGGAGGGGGTGGAGGGTGGGCTTGTATGCTATCATCTGAACCAACTCACTGTTGATTTGTTTTAAAATATTGTTGACTTTGCTGTTTAGAAAGTTTAGCTTGCTTGCATTGCATGATCATTTTTTTTGTGTTGCTTGCTGTCTTGCTTCTATGGAGGCAGTGCGATGTAGTGGTTAGAATGTTAGCCTAGGATTTTGAAGATGTGGGTTCCAGTTGTTCCCACTTAGTCAGGAAACTCCTGGGATACCTTTGGGCCAGTCACTGTCTCTTTGCCCAACATGCCTCACAAGGTTGTTGTCAGAGGCGTCGCTGGAGGGGGAGGCGGTACAAGGTGACCCTGCCCCTTTCAGCTGGAGCCATTCCGTGCGGCGAAGGCAACAGGCCGGGAGTCTCCTGCCCGTTGCCTTCGCCGCACGGAATGGCTCTGACAGCAAGGGGGCAGGGCTACCTGGTACCGGGGAGTGGTACGGTGCGGAACTTACAGTACCGCCTCCCCCTCCAGCGACACCTCTGGTTATTAGGACAAAAGAAGGGGGAGAGCAAGGTGTGTTTCTCTGCAGTCTTTGGGAAAAGGCTGGGATATTAACGCAACTGTTAATGATTTCAATAGAAAGGTTTTAAATGCCTGAAATAAAGGAAGCCCTTTCTGAGATTTGGCGATGCATGGTGTTCTGGACGGCCCGCACAACTTAATCCAGCCGAGAGGGTTGCTAATGTTTGCTTTTGCACATCTACTGTGTGGTGCTCAGTGGGCAAAGGGCCATAACTCAGGTCAAGCAAATTAAATTAGCTGCTAATTGGTTAATTGGCGAGAGGCTCTGGCAAAGCTGCTAAAGAGCAAATGCAGCAGGAACGAGAGAAGTGCCCATTTGCAAATGGTGATTGCTCCCTCCGAGGGCATTTGGGCAGTACTGGCAAGAGCTGGGATGTAAGCGAGGGAGGTAATAGCAGCACTTGGACCTCCCATGCTGGGAGGCGAGAAGCGATTTCATCCAGAGCATTGAGCTCTTTGATTTGCCTTGTTCCTGATCTGAGAACCAAGGCTGCTTCAGACCTGGAGCCAGAAATATTGTGGTGTGGGGACTGAAAGAGATATTGGGTGCGCATGAAGTCAATGCACAACAGCCAGAACCTAAATATGGGTAGCAGGGCCAGCCCAGGTCTTCCTGGCACCTGATGCATTGCATCAAATGTTGCTAAACACACATACAGGTGGGCCCCCATATCCACTGATCCGCTATCCACGGTTTCAGTTATCCACGGATCGCAGGGACGCCCCCAGGCTTTTCCTTTTCCCCCAGTAAGTTTCGTTTCTTCCTTCAACAAACAGAAGAAGCACCCTCTGGCTGCTTATTGCAGGCAAGTAAAACGAGACTAAGTCCTAGAGAGGCTCTGCAAGGTTTCTGTTAACCTTGCAGAGCCTCTCTAGGACTTAGTCTCGTTCTACTTGCCTGCAATGGAGGCTGCTTCTCTGTTTGTTTTAAGGAAGAAACAAAGCTTGCTGAAAGAAAAATAAGAGCTGGGGGGCGCGCACGCCTGCCCGCAGGGGAAGCAGGGCAGGGGGCTCTCAGGAAACCATGGAGGGGTTGTTCGCTCCTATCCACGATTTCAAGTATCCACGGAGGGGCCTGGAACATATCCGAAGCGGATATGGGGGGACTACTGTACCTCACACAGTGCCCTGTCACATTGAACAGCACACTTGTGTGGTGGTGGTGTATCAGCTACTACTTCCTCCAGCCCCTACCCCAGATTCAAAAAGAGGGAAATGGGCCTCAAGGGGAAGTGTGGTAGACACTCGAGCCTACTATGCTAATCTCCTCCACATTTCCTTTTCCTCTCAATTTCTCTCTTATTTTTCCAATCCAGTGAGTGAGAGGAGGTGCGTTGGAGACAGCGAAAGTGGGTGAAGTTAAGTGGGCTGGCAGCGGACACCGATATACTGATCCGAGACACACATCTGAATTATAGGCCTTGTATTGGTCAGCCCTGATATGTAGCCTAGTATGTTACTTACAGCGCAATCCTGTCTATTTCTGTGCCCTATGATGCAGTCGGTTACAGCCTCCACTGCATCCAGAGCACAGAGCAGGCAGCTGGGAGATCGCTTCAAGGAAAGGGAATGCTTGTTCCATTCCTCCGGTGTAAGCCCCAGCTGCTTGAATGGTTCTCCTTGGATGTGCACCAGCTATTTTCTCGTGCAAATCCGGGAGGCCTGTGTAACAGCAGCCAAGCCTGTTAAGGGGGATAGGATTCGGCAGAGTGTGCCACCGCAATCCCTCCCCCAGGCTGGACCCAGTCGACCAGTCCCACCACCCCCAGAATGCCCCATTCTGCCCTCCCTCTGCCCCTCCTCAGCCTGATGGAGAACGAACCTGCTCAGGTGGGCACAGCTCCAGATATGGTCAGGGGAGAGAGGCGCCGGCCTCTGCGCCAACACTGCTTCCTTGCAGGGTGACAGAAACGTGCCGTGCCTTATATGTAGGGCTTACCAGATCTACAACTGGGACAGAGTGCTAGACCATTAGGAGAAGGAATGTGGGCAGGTGTAGCTTGTTAAACCTTAGAGCACAATCCTAGGCGTGTCTACTCAGAAGCAAGCCCCATTGTGTTCAGTGGGATTGTGCTCTAAGGTTTAACAAGCCTAGGATTGTGCTCTAAGCTTTAACAAGCGACACCTGCCCACATTTCTTCTCCTAAAGGTCTAGCACTCTGTCCCGGTTGGAGATCTGGTAAGCCTACTTATATGGTATGTTTGCAACACCCTAGACCGGCAGAGCAGCGCTCTGCCGGTCTATATTCTAGACAGGATTGAGCTGTCCACTACAAAATAGGTCCTGTTCTTGTTAAGTAGCAATGCAGGGAACAGGATGACATCATGACGCCACACAGCCAATCAAATTTAGCTATGTACAGTATGTGGCAATGTCAATTCAGAGTGAAGGCAATGTTTTTTAGAATAGAATCACTGAAAAATTGCCAGTAGGGTGGGGTATTTCTCAACATCACCACAGATCTTCACACACAGACAAAAGTGGGCAACTCAGCCCTATGCAAAAATGTTTATCAGTGACCTGGTTAGGACTGTCAGATATCCATTATCAAACACCAGAGTGTCATAGTGCTTCTGAATTTTGAAATCTTGATCTGTAGGCTTACCAGATCTCCAACCGGGACAGAGTGCTAGACCTTTAGGAGAAGGAATGTGGGCAGGTGTAGCTTGTTAAACCTTAGAGAACAATCCTAGGCTTGTTAAACCTTAGAGCACAATCCCACTGAACACAATGGGGCTTGCTTCTGAGTAACATGCCTAGGATTGTGCTCTAAGGTTTAACAAGCTACACCTGCCCACATTCCTTCTCCTAAAGGTCTAGCACTCTGTCCCGGTTGGAGATCTGGTAAGCCTATTGATCTGGCAACTGTATAATATGTTTTTCACGGACTTCCCTATAGCAAAGGAAGCCAATTAACTTCTGCATAGCATCTACTGCGATGCTTGCAAGATCCACACATCAGGCTGGATTAATTTACAACTCGACCCCGTTATTAGAACTACAACTCATGTTTCAGTAGGCATAAAGCTAAAAGGAAAGGCCTTTTCCCATCTGTTTTGCTAACCTTCCTCTAAGTCTCTCTTTAGATGCATCTCACCATGCTGTCTCCAGATGGTGCTGTAGCCACCGAAATTCCAACAATGTACAGTGTAAAAGCATGTTTATTGTTGGCCTGTGTGTGTGTGTGTGTGTGTTTCAAAAGCACCCCTTAAATATAGGCTTACCAGATCTCCAACCGGGACAGAGTGCTAGTCCATTAGGAGAAGGAATGTGGGCAGGTGTAGCTTGTTAAACCTTAGAGCACAATCCTAGGCATGTCTACTCAGAAGCAAGCCCCATTGTGTTCAGTGGGGCTTGCTTCTGAGTAGACATGCCTAGGATTGTGTTCTAGGGGTTTAGCAAGCTACACCTGCCCACATTCC
This sequence comes from Plestiodon gilberti rubricaudatus, assembly GCA_026170595.1. Taxonomy (NCBI): domain Eukaryota; kingdom Metazoa; phylum Chordata; class Lepidosauria; order Squamata; family Scincidae; genus Plestiodon; species Plestiodon gilberti. Next base: position 15,772,085 of record JANXHW010000012.1, read on the forward strand.
TTCTCCTAAAGGTCTAGCACTCTGTCCCGGTTGGAGATCTGGTAAGCCTACTTAAATAGGATGAGCTTTCCTCAAAAGACATGGAATCATAGGAACCCCCATTTGCAAGCAAAGCTGCTCTCAGAACATTTCTGAACTGGATCGTTGTATGCAAATAGCTAAACATATCCATCATGTTCCAGCAATTGGCAGGAAAAAAACAAACAAACCCTGGATGTCTTAAATCCTGGTGTGTCCCTTTCAGCACCAGTTGATGCCACATTAACTTCCACAGCTCTGTTTAATGTGGTGTAAGTCATGTAAGTCAATGCGAACTCAAAGTTTATAGAGAAAGACACAGCTTTCCGAGGTCACGTTTAGATGTGATTTGAACTGGCAGTGGGCGCACAGACGTTTCTGCAAACCAGCAGATACTACTGCTTTGCCAACAAATGAAATTACCCTCAAAGATGTTGGTAACCTCCGAATCTAGACAAAACGTCACTCCGGAGATGTTGTTTAGGCCCAAAAATTCCAAGCAGGGTGTTGGGAGGGGGGGGGGGGGCGCCGCGTTGCTTGTTTTTGGATTTGGCAATTGAGGAATTGACATTGATTTTCTCCACATTTGTTAATCAGAACCGTTGCAGGTAGTCCGGGGTAGGATCAGAATGGTTACCGGCAGGGATGTGGATCAAGTCTCTTGGTCCAAGTCTCAAGTCAAGTCCCAAGTCTTTGCCCCCAAGTCCCAAGTCTTTGGTTGCAAGTTGCAAGTCCCTATCTATTTAATGGGGAAAACAGGTTTAAACCTGAATAAAATTGGACTTGTCGTAAAAGGCTCCAAGTCTTGAGTGGAGTCTTTTGAGTCTTTCACAATTGCCGAGTCAACACCAAGTCGAGTCATTGACACAACGAGTCTGACTCAAGTCCGAGTCAATAGACTCAAGGCTACATCACTGGTTACCGGCTGAGGGCCCATACTCAACTAAGATTGCTAATCCTTCAGATTTGACTTGCAATCTCTCAGGGAACAAGCATCGATGTCCAAGTGACTACTGAAAGCAAATCTTAAGGTTTTAACAGGGTGTGCTGAAAAAAAAAAATCTCCAGGAATAAGCTTCAGTCAAATTTGGCAACCCTATGCCCAACAGAGGATGTACTCAGCTGGGCCAACTCTTGATTATTAAGAATATTTATATACAGCTTTTCAACAAAACGTACGGTAGGTAGTTCACAAAATGGTTTACAGAGCAATGTGCATGGGGGTGATGTGCTAACCTCCCGCACTGGGTGACGCAAACCCTCTGTGTGTATGCTACCAGTGTGATCCTAAACATGTTTACTGGGAAGTAATTTCCACTGTGTTCAATGGGACTAGCTCTCGGGTAAGCATGTATAGGATGGCAGCTTCTTTTCTTTCGTACTCCTGTTAAAAGTTCGGAGCAGAACACAGAAGGAGGCACAGAAGGAGCAGAACACAGAAGGGGGGGGGAGGAATGGAAAGCATGTGAAAGGTTTCCAATTGCTGTAGCCACCATTCCTAATTCTTTTCTCCAAGCAGAAAATCATTCTTTCACTGATCTCACTTGTGGTCAGAGCTCCGAACAGGCCCATCCGTCAGCAGGCTGATTTGGTTCAGCAGGTGTTGGTTGTGTAATCACTCATTGGAGGCTAATCGGCTGGCGGCTGTCAAGGGTTATGGAGTATTTATTGAGTTTATGTCAGGTCCAGATGACCAATAGCTGGCAGCCTCTGGATTCCCATTGACATTGATGATATTGCTGAATTAAACTGGGGAATGTCGACGGCGCTGGCTTGCTGGGAGCGAGCGGCGGAACCCTCAGGAGCAGGGCGTGGGCATTTCTGTACATGCAAGCGTCGGTCTTTTCTCATCCTCCCTCCTTCCCTGAAATAAAATATTATTATTTTCGTGGAAACGTCAGAAGAGAAGCAGTGAATCGAGGGGCCGTGAAATATTTCGCGCGAGAAACCGAGTCAAGGGACGGAAATGAGACTGGTGTCTTCTCAGCAGATTTACTGCCCATTTGCAGGCTGGTGATTGAAGAATTTCCAAGCCGATCTTTAGAAAATAACCCAGGGGTGACAAATTGAGTCTTTATTGCTGAGAAGGGAAGGTCACCCCCTCCCCCTTCTGTTGGCTTCTGATCAGTGCAGGGCAGGGACTGGTTACGTGTGTAGGGTTGGGGACGTGCAGCGGTTGGAAGGCTGAACTGTGACTCAGTCGTTCGCTGGTTTTAATCTCGCTTCAGCCATGAACTCACTCGGTAGCCAAAACTACTCTTTCTCAGTCTCAGTCACAATATGAGGATAGTAACGCTTACTGTTACATGAGGACAACAGCCTTCGGCCTGATCCAGCAAAGCTCTTCTTATGTTCTTATGAAAAGGTGGGTCTTGGAAGGTCTTGTGCCAGCTATTTAGTGGCCAACAGTGGCTAGGGCATCTGGCATCTGGGACCACATCTTTTTTAACACCCCCCATACACCACCTGGCCTCATTGATGGGGGGGGGTATGGAGGGTGTTACCATTTTTTGTGTCCCCAGCTGCCAGATGGGGTGTCCTGAGGCTTTCTGAGGCTCAGAAGGGTTGTGTGCAGCTTCTATTGGGCCTCTGAAAGACACTTCCGGCAGAAGCGTCGCGGGGGTTGGGGCGGTGGGCCCCAAGGCGTAGGACTTGCCTTTTTTTCGCCCGTTGCTGCCTCCGCCACTTTCGCCGAGAGGAGGTTGGGCCCTCCCGCTTGCCCTGGCTCCAAATGGCTCCAAAATGGCCTGGAAAACGGTGCGGGGGGCATGGTTGGAGCCGCATGACGTCACGTGGGGGCGCAGCATCATCTCTGACTTCCGGGTTTTGCCCAAAACTGGAAGTGCCTTTTGGAGGCCACCAGGACACCCCCCTGGAGGTGTGGTACCTGGGGCCGAGCACCCCGGCCCCTCCTTTAGCTACTGCAGTGGTGGCCAACCATAAAAACAGGCCATCTCTTTATATTTGTATCTGTTTTTGAAGCCTTGTCGCTGGCCCTCAGATTCTGGAATAAGTATCAGTGCTTGGCAACTGTGGGATTATTTACTGAGCCACAAAGTCTAACTATTACAAGGGTCATCTCTACCTGGCAAAGCCCAGACTATGAGAGGAAAAGTGGAACAAACAATCTGGGCAAGATGAGATCCTGGACATGATGATGAAGTGCCAAGGAGCTGCAGCAATCTGCATACCTGTTTCTGTGGAGGATAACAGATGGGCCACCCCATTGACTGCAAGGCTGCTATTGAATTGGAGGTCTCCGATGACACTATAAAGCATGAGAGACAGCACTCCGAAGGCTGACAGAGCCACAGAAGTCAGGCCCTGAGAATGATTGATGAGACTCGCTCCCCAGCTATCTAATCTATTGTTTTGTTTTACACGTGTGCTACGCAAAGGAATGATTGTATAAAGCCTCCGTTTAAGGCCACGGATGGTTGTCAAGGAGGGGGGCCCATCTCTCTTTGTGGGGTGCAAAATGAAGTCTTTTGTAGGGCAAAATTGCATCCTAGGAGTGCTTCTGCAAGAAGGGCAGCATTTTGAATATTGCATGTTTTTCCTTTGTTGCTATTTTTGTTGTTTCAAAGGAAATCCACACTTGGGACTTTGGGGCATTAGAGAGTAGATGTGTACAGCCCCTCCCCCTGCTTTACAGAGTCTACTGGTTTTTATGCACCCAGCAACCCCCCTGGAATGAATGGAGTGCTCCTCATCTGCCACCTCAGGACATCTTTGGCTGTCCCTCTCCCTCTCGCACAACGCAACAATTCTTCTCCCTCTTGCACAACACCAGAACCAGGGGACATGCACTAAAATTGAGTGGAGGGAGAGTAAGAACGGACAAAAGAAAATATTTCTTTACCCAGCGTGTAATTCATCTGTGGAATTCCTTGCCACAGGGTGTGGTGATGGCACCTGGCCTAGATGCCTGTAAAAGGGGTTTGGATGGATTCATGGAGGAAAAGACCATCACAGGTTACAAGCCATAAGCAACCTCCTGGTTTTAGAAGTAGGTTTTCTCTGTGCCAGGTGCAGGGGAGTAGAAGCAGGAAACAGGTTATCTTGTTGGCTGTGTACTCCCTGAGGCATTTGGTGGGGCCACTGTGTGATACAGGAAGCTGGACTAGATGGGCCTTTGGCCTGATCCAGCAGGGCTCTTCTTATGTTCTTATGCTCATCATCATCATCTTTGCTTACTGGAGGGGGTGACAGAAGGGAGGCTCCCATCCATATTTGAAAATATGCTGGGATAAGGAAGCCTTGGACATCTAGTATCCCACCACTCTAGAGACGTTGCCCAAGTTACCTAGGTTCAGCTTTGGAAGCAAATGTTGGGGGACGCACGCACATATATACGGTATATCCCCCCCTTTTGTTGTTCTGGATGGAGCACAGCAGGATTAAAGTGCCCTCCTGCACAAGGTGTTTTTGTTTTTCCTTCTTTCCAAAGAGGAAAAGGGCTGATGGGAGTTGTAGTATTTTCCACTTCCATTATAGTAGCCCTTGCAAAAACTGCAGCTCCCATCAACTCTTCCTGTTTGGAGAGAACAAAGACAGGTGACAGTAACAGCATTCTAGCTTGATTGTCTTCTGCCATGCCCCCCCCCCGCAAATATGCCAAATGATGCCACTAGGGGCATTGTGGGGGGGCACATGGTGGGTTCTGGTGGCCACTGATTTGGAAATGGTTGCTGCAGCTGTTGGCTCACTAAGAATGAAAGATAGCCAAGTCCAACAATATGGCAGAAGAAGGGGGGGGGTCTCCCAATCAGCAAACGCTGGTTGTTTGGTAAGGTGCAGCCCTCTCCAGTGCTCAAGTGGAAGGGGGAGGAGCAGTGGAGATGGACAGATTTCTCCTATCAATCCACCACCTGAGGCAACGGTCTGAGCTGACCTTATGGATGAGCCGGCCGACTTCTTCTTGAGTTAGAATTCCATCCCTGCTGGAGTCTGGAGTAACAAGCAGGTAAGAAACAAACCTTTCAAAACAAAAACTGAGGTTCACTCTGACCTGGCAGGTTCTTTAAATAATTCTAAGAATGTGCTGAATTCCATCTCTCTCCCGCCCCCCGCCTATGAAAAATGTTTGTAGCCACTCTGATTTCACCATTTCTTAGCATTTATGAGGCATCTCAGCAACCAGGCACCCTCTTTGAAGTCCCCCTGTTCGGCTGTTCCTCCAGCACAAGGAGGATGTTTTTTTCCTCTAGGCATTCAGCCTGTGGAAAGCTCCCTGCTGCTTGTAATTGGTGGCTTTTTATGCTAATCTTCATTTCCTCTCCTGTCAAAATGTTGAACTGTCGCCACTTGATTCACAAGCGAGGGTTTGCCAAGTTTCCTTGGCTATAATGACTTCCCTTTATCGAAAGGCACCTGGTCAACTCCTTAGCTCATGACTAATTGTCCAAGGCCATCTGATGTAGAATTAATCCATAATTGTTTAATCTATCTGTGTCTGCACAGCCAGGGAAGGGGGAAAAAAACCCAGTTTGCACAGATCAATCACTTGAAATTCATCAAGCAATATGTAGGCACCCCAGACGCCTGCCTGCTTCCCAGCTGGGAATGTAATGGAGACTCTCCGAAAGTTGGTCACTGCCTCTTGTTCGCTTTTGGACATGAAAGTAGAAGTCGCTGCAGCTTCTTAACCTCCTGGTGTGAGCCCAGCTTCAGAATTTATGTAATAGATGCACATACCAGAGACCTGAACTCTGGGGCAGTAAAATAGGTCACAGTAAAGCCCTCGTGAAAATTCTGGGTCTCAGCTGGAGATAGGCATATGTGGGGTTCACCCATTTTTTCGTAAAGCTCCTGTCTGACCGTGTTCAAATGGGAACTGGGTGCGAGGGGTTCTGTGTGTGACTCTTGCCTTTGTACCAAACAATTCATCTCAGGTAGACTGAGGCAAACTGGCGGACAGGGGGAGGTGGCAAGGTGCCCCCTCCCAATCCACAACCTGAATGGGAATTTCAAGAAGTCTGACCTCCATGTTGGCATGCAGCTCTTCATTCGGAGTGCTCCACATTCCACTGCAGGTGGAATTCACTGGTGACCAAGCTTGAAAACAGCCCCCAACATTACCTGAAGAAGAGACCTGTGTCATTCAGAAACTTATTACTGCAACAATACAGTTTGTCTAAAGCAGGTATATTGTATCTTATCTAGTTTGCCTTTTTAACCGTGCAATCCTGCCTAACATTAGGCAGGCAGAGCGAGCGTTCCGTCGGCCGAAGGGGTCGTATAAGTGCCATCACATTTTTGCAGGGTTTGGGGGGTCCCAGTGGGGTTCAGGGGTCCAGGCAGTCCAAGTACCACCAGAGGTACCCCAAAGTACCACTGGCAGTACACATACCACCGCTTGAGAACCCCTGGCCTAGACAACATACACCCTATGCAAATTTCTCAGTTTGCCTCTTGCTGAGCCAGGTGCTTCTTCTCAGTTAAGGTTCTGGGGGGGGGAGTGTCATAAGAGCACTCCTGCTGATGACATCACTGCTTTGGATGTCGGAAAAGTTCCAGAACTATGCTCTCCAGCACCACTCCCCCTTGAATGCTGGCAGAATTGGGCATCTATAAGTTCATTTCATATTAATGAATTAGTCAAGTTCATATTGTTGTTGTTGTTGTTGTTGTTAATATTAACATCAACATCAAATAATAATAATAATAATAATAATAATAATAATAATAATAATAATAATAATAATAATAATAAAGGATTGGTTTCAGCAGTGTCTGTGTATGGCCACAGAGAGCAGCTCAACCTGACATGAGCATATGGAGAGGGTCACCCAGCCGCCACCCGTGGATTCAACCGTAAAGAACTCCTTTATCAACGGGTGCAAAGAGGAGACGATCCGTGCTGTCCTTCATGTGGAGTCAGCTTCCCGCGGCGGTGTGTCTGTGCTTGTTCCCTGTCATCCCCGAGAACTGGCGCGCTGCTCCGAATGCCGCCTAAGCTTCTTGGATGCCAAAGCGTTCAATTTCCCTGTGCGGCGCATCCAGGATAATCCATCGAAAGGTCCCTGTCCTTCAGGCCATTCAGCCGGGCTGAGAGCTGCCCCCTGATTAATTGACAGGTTAAAAAGATGGATTCCACATGTCAGAGCTGTAACCCTGCCCAGAACAATGCGGCTGTCAATTGGGCTGTAAAACAGACGCTTGCATTAAGCGCCCTGACAGCGGCGGAGCAGGAACACATGCACCTGCCTTTATGGAGCCTAAACACACAGCCGCGAACCAATTAATCATTCTGAGAGCCTCTGTGGAGGATTCAATAAAGACTCCTGCGGTGGACGAGGAGTGTGGGGCTGCCTTGGCAGGTCCCCTTTCTGAAAGGAGAAAGGGAGGATGGAAGGAAACAGTCAGGGCCGAGAGAGGACTGAAGCCCACCCGCCTCCCGCTTCCTCTTGCCAGACATGTCCATACACCTCCAAAGGGATGTGCACAGCATTTAAGCAGGAGTTCCTGTCCTCTCCTTTTGTCTTGGGGCATCTTACCTTCTCTGCATTAAATCCAGGAAGTTAGGGATGGAGCAACACTTGATGATGGCGGCTGCATGAGTATGCAAAAGAACAGCCCCCACCCCCGGTGGTGCACTGAGGGATGGCTCTGCTTTACAGGGTGCCGTGACTCACCAAATGCTCCTCGGATTTTAAAAAGGAAGAACCGAAGGAACTGTGGAGGAGAATCGCGTCTCTTTCCTCCTCACTTCCTTTTCCTGCTACATTCTCCCCTACCTTTTAAAATCCAGAGAACTTGGAGGAGGAGGAGCAGTGGAAGAGATGGGGGGGGCAGTAACAATTAACCTGCTCAGGGCCATTCGTCGGAGCAGGGCATGAGACAGATCAGCCTGCTAACATATTTGAACAGATCTGGCCTGGGAATGTTTGCACCCTCCCTGTTTTAAAGCATCCATTCTAGCAAGGTCATGCCCCAATTCCCCTGATCACCCCTTCAATGCCCCAGCTCCTTCTTTAGAACAGGTGGGAGTGAATGTAACGGGCAGCGGGGATATCAGCGGAGATATCCTAAGCCCCTTCCTGGCCTGCGCCAGCATTACACCACCTCCCCGAATGTACGCCAGGTCTGGACCTGGTGTGCATTCGAGGAGGCCCATAGGCCCCGGGCTCACTTAGACCCAGGGAAGGGGATGAACATCCCCTTCTCCCGAGGTGTGGCGTAGCAGCCCCAGGGAAGCCCGCAATGGGCTTAGGATACAGCAGCTGGCCCTTTAGGTTGGCCACTTAAACTTACACAGGATTGGGATGTGCACAGCATTTATGCAGGACGCTCACCTCAGTTGCCTCGACCCAAGGGAGAGAGAGCTGGACGGTGAAAGAAACCATCTAGAATGAAGGGTTCTACGAAAGATTAGAATGTTATTGTATTGTAAAAACCCCTCGGGGTTTAGAAAGCCTGGCTGTGTAAACCACCTTTGAATTAAAGTCAGAGGAGAAATCCGATGACCAAAGAAGAGGTGGTATATAAATACTGGTTTATTAATTATTATTATTATTATTATTGCACCGAAAGAAGCTGAGTAGTGAAGAAGGAGTGAGCCATGCTAAGGGGGGGGATGCACCCTTCTACCAGGTTTGGCAAGCAGGCTCCTCCCAAGCATATTACCTGGGATGCTCACCAGGGATGTTACCAGGACGCGCGTCAGCGGGGAGCGGGGCGTGCGCGTCACCCTTAATGACGCGGCCCCGCCCCCGCGCTTGACGTCACGCGCATGCCCGGAACACACACACCCCGCGCCGTTTTCGGCTCATTTCAGAGCCAAACAGACGCGAGGGCGGGCGGGCGGGCCCACCTCCACTGGCAAACTGTAAGTGGGGGGGTTGCGCGTCACCCCTATGCGCGCGACACCCCCCGGCGGCCCGCCCCCTGCGCTTCCCCCTGTCGACGCCCATGATGCTCACCTCAGCTGCTTCGACCCAAGGCACGGCTCTGCCCCCCCCACCAATGCATCGCCTGAGGCGACCACTTCAGACTGTCTCATGGATGGGCCAGCCCCGTGGCTTGCAATGAAATGATCCTCTGTGAAGCCCTTTGACAGGTCTGCTGTCAATCATCGACAATGAAGACCGATGACAATATCGATGACGATAACAATGATTTCAGCTCCACGTTGACAGCGGCCTTATCGGAGGCCGAAAGGCACAACTGCATAGACAGCAAGTACACATCTGTTCAGTCTTGCAAGGCGTTGCCCACTGAACCCAACCAAGCACATGGGGAGCGCACCGTCCGTCCAGAACATTGTGCGCCGTGGAATTGAGAAAATTAATACAAGACATGCAGATAACCCTTAACACCTCTCTGCCCGCGCCGCTTCTAATGTTTGGAGAATTGCAGGAGTTCTGGGGAACCTTTTGGAGATAACAAAGGGTCACCTCTGAGCTTCATTCTGCCAGAAGATGCCTTAAAGCTTTTATGGCCAGATTCAATATAGATATACAGAGATCCATTATCTTAAAAGCTGCGAGGAGGTCCAGCAAATATTTCCAGCCTGAAACAGGTTTATTTCTATCTGCACTTATCTGTGCTATTTAAACTCCATTGCTTGCCGTTAATCTTTTGTAATGCAGCATAAGAGGGTTTATTTACTTTCTAATGACATCAATTGGCCATAAATATTAGACATCGACGGTTGGCTGATGCTGGAAAGGGCCATTTTCCATTCCAGCCTGACATTTGACTATTTGCAAAGCTGCCTCTCTGTTTGTTCTTGTGTGAGTCACTTATCGCCTGTCATAGGGCAGCCGTTCAAATTATTTAAATTGAATGAATAAGTACATTAGGAGGAGCTGTCAGGAGAAGAGAGAAGGGGAAACACGGTGGGATGAGTGATAAGTCAACAAGCTGCAAGGGAGATTCGGGCAAGAAGAGCACAAATCAAAGGACTCCAGCTAGAGCAAGGGATACGCCAAGGTGGCAGGAAGCTGGTCTGAGTGAAGCTATAGATCTCCGGGTAAATAAGACCTACTGGCTATAATCTACTGGCAACATTTGTCCTGCTTCCTATTCAGATGGAGGAGAGTCAGCCAGAGAGTGCTTTAACGAGACCATCACACCGAGTGAGTTATAATAGGATCAAAGTCACTGGATTATCATCTAACACAGATCCGGGCATTGTGTACACTTCTAGCGACGTGGCCGCGCCTCCCAGTTCTGATAGATGAGGTGCCGCGATTTCAAACGGAAATGGAACGTCGCCTTCAGATTTACATCTGAAAACAGGGCCGGCTCACCCATGAGACCAACTGAGGCAGTCGCCTCAGGTGGCAGATTGGCAGGGGGTGCTACATCCCTGGGGACAGAACCCCCCCCATCTGCAAACATGTGCAGTGCGTGCCAGATCCTATCACCTTTTCCCAGCCTGGACACACACAACACACACACACACACACACACACACACACACACACACACACACACACACACACACACACACACACACACACACACACACAACACCAACTCTCCTTGGACTTACACCAGCAAAAGGGCTGGTGTGGGTTTGAGGAGACCCACTGACAGCCAGGTGGCCAACGGATAGGTAAGTATAACATATTTTATGTTATAAAATAACATCTGGTTACCCCCCCCCCCCATCAGAGCATGCAGTGCACATTTTGTCAACAGTTCTGTATTCTATGGATTGGCGGAGAATAGGGTTCAGCTGCCCATCAACTTCATTCAGTCCTGCCTTGAGGTTATTCTATATTCCATACTTTTTAATGCAAGCCAGGGAAGTGACATCTTCTGGAGGCCGCTGAGAGCAATAAAAAAGAGCCTTAAAAATACTTAACCAGGTTGCACTGATTTGTAGATATATATAATGCATAATGTTATTTGACTGTACCCATTCTGAAAAAGCTGTAAAGGATAATAATAAGCTCTGGAGAAGATTAGGTGTTAGTACCCTGTTCTTCAGCATAAAGTAATTAAAACATGCAATTAGCTACCCATGATTATAGTGTGGCCACAGCCACAGCCCTTTGCAGTGTGACTTGTTTTGCTGCACTAGTGCAAAGACGGACACGATTGTGTAAGGTTTGTGCAGTTAAATGATGGCACGTCTGATTTTCAGACGAAGGATGGCTCGCATCCGCGGCTGAACCATCCCAAAATTACAACACTGACTGCGCTTGTGCGTATGTTTGGCTGCAAATCTTCAAGCCGCGAGAAATAAAGCACTTCTGAAAATGCGGATTTATATACCACTTTTCCAGCATTGGGTCTTCAAAGCAGTTTGCAACATTCCCTTTCCCACACATCCTCTTATTCTTTGCTTTGGGGCATGAGTCTGTTGTTTGTGGCTCGTCCTTACCTTATAACTGGTCTTCTCCAAAGACTTTGAAACCATTTAAAAGGGAGTCTGCCCCATTAGCCTCTGGGGCTGTTCCCCTTAGATGTGGCTCTTTTTCAACTGCCTGAGTGATGCTGTTCTCTAGCCTTGTAGTTATGTTCATGTCTTGGGAACAAAAGGGGAGAGGAATAAGCAGGGTCTCCAAGAGGAATTTTATCAGAGGGTACAAAGTCTCTTTTGAGCCCCTTCTCAAAGGGGGAGGGGCAAAAGGGGGCGGGGAAGGGTGGTGATGGGGCAGGCGGAATGGAGGTAGGGAGGGGGCAAAACAGGGCAGGGGGAGGGCAACAATGGCCGGAAAAATCTCTAAAGCCCAGGTCTAATGGGCTTCACAATGCAGAACCCAGATCTACCCACCTGGTAGACCTGGCCTCCTGGTTGGAGTGCCTTTCTTTTCGTCCAGGTTGAGTCCGGCTGGGTGAGACCAGAATATGTTCCTGGCCCCCTCCTTTGGCTCCTGCCCCCCCTTTTGACCCTTGGCCCAGGTACAATTTACCCCCTTTACTCCCCCCCCATCTCATGGGCCCTGTGAGCAAGGTGCCACCCTGTTTCCTGTGCGTTAAGAATTGGAATGGCAAGCCGGGCTACCTCAAGACCTCCTCCTCGTGCCAGTGTGCAAATGTTTAGCTACCAGCACTGGGTCATGTGCCATTCCTTGCATTCCCTGGATCCGAAATGGAGAGCAGAAGAGGAAATGTGGAGGGGAGAGTGGTGGAGCTCCATCCCCCTCCCTTCTGTTTCCACTCCAGAGAGAACATCGGAAGAACCCTGCTGGATCAGGCCAAAGGAAGGCCCCTCTAGACTAGTCCAGCTTCTTGTATCAATCTCACAGTGGCCCCACCAGATGCCTCAGGGAGCACACAAGGCAACAAGACACCTGTATCCTGTCGCCACTCCCTTGTACCTGGCATTAAGAGATAGCCTATTACTAAGCCCAGGAGGTTGCTTATCCCCATCATGGCTCATAACCTATGATGGACTTTTCCTCCATAAATCTGTCCAATCCCCTTTGAAAGGCACCCAGGCCAGGTGCCATCACCACATCCTGTGGCAAGGAGTTCCACAAACTAATTACACGCTGGGTAAAGAAATATTTTCTAGTGTTTGTTCTAATACTCCCTCCACTCAATTTTAGTGGATGTCCCCTAGTTATAGTGTTGAGTGAGAGGGAAAAGAACTTCCCTCTATCCACTCTCTCCATCCCATGCATAATTTTATACATCTCAATCATGTCCCCCCCCCCAGGCACCTTTTTTCTAGACTGAAGAGCCCCAAACGCTGTAGCTTTTCCTCATAAGGGAGGTGCCCCAGCCCACTAATCATTTTGGTCGCTCTGTTCTGTGCCTTTTCCAGTTCCAGTATATCCTTTTGAGAAGGAGGCGGCAAAGCATTGGAAGCGGAAACGGCGGTGGACACCTCACTCCCTGCCATCTGCTGGCCTCATGGCTGGGCCGGTCCTGGTGATACCCATTACAGGCTGGTTACGCCTTATCCAGCCACCCCAAATCCAGACCATTTGGGGGGCTATGACATTTTTTGAAAAACGTTTTCCAGCACCTGGCTGGTGTAGCACAAGGTATACTGGAGCCCAAAATTATTTTAAAATATATTGTACAAAATTACCTTTAGGCTATGTGTATAAGGTGTATATATGACATAAATGAATTTCGTGTTTAGAACTTGGGTCCATCCCGAAGCTATCTCATTATATCGGCAGGAGGTCTGGCTCAGTTAGTAGAGTTGCTGCCTCGTAAGCCTGAAGATCGGTGAACAGCCAGTTCGAGACACGCCACTGACAAAAAGCCATGAAAAGCTTCTGTGAGGAGAGATAAAGAGCTGCTAGTTGCTTCAGTCGAGCGTGGGAGGCGAACAGCCAGGGAAAGGCCAGACTGCAAAGGATACCATCTGGAGTGCTGTTCATGAAAGAGTGAACATTTATATATGATTGTAAAGCCAGGGCCTCTGAGAGGGGGGTTAAGGGGGTAATTTGTACCCAGGCCCAGGGTGAAAAATGGGTCAAAAGGGGGGCCCTGGAGCAAAAAAGGAGGACCCAGGAGCCAAATTCATATGTAGGGAAGGGGCAAAAGAAACTTTGTACCCCCTGATAAAATTCCTCTGAATGGCCTTGTGTAAAGCTCCCCATTAGGGGAGTTGAGAAAGCCTGCCCATGTAAACCGCCTTGGATCAAACTCAGAGGAGAAATCCAATGACCCAAATAGGTGGTACATAAATACACACTCTCTATCTCTCCCCCCCCCATGTGTCTCTGTCTGTCTGTGTATTTATGCAAATATTCCAAAATCCAGACAAATCTGAAATCCAGACAACTTCCCATCCCAAGCAGTCCAGATAAGGGATATTCAACCTGTATTGCCTGGTTCATACGTCGTGTTTGCCCCCAGAAAGGAGCCCCCCCCAAGGCTAGTTTTGGTTGCTGCCTGCATGGGAAAAAAAACACAACGACTCTATCATGAGCCAGCCCAAACTGTGCAAGTTATAAACCTGATTAGCTCTTTGGAGGATGTTTACTCGCCAAAGCCACCTTTTCCTTGCATTTGACAGAACCATTTTCTTTTTCCTAAACAGTTTACATTTTCCGATTCCAGCCGCGTCTCCCTTGCCAAAGCCGCTAGCGTCCTTCGCACTTTTGAGGCCCTTGCATTCTAAACACATCCCTATTTATTTATACGCCTCCAAAACACCACCCAATGTATAAATAGATATCCTACACGAGATCCTGGCTGTATATTTGTAGACGTATAGAATGCATGCATGCAAAGATTCCCCGGCTTGAACCACATCATCCAAACACTGAACGTTCCCATAGAATGGCTCAGGAGTAGACTTCCCCACCTCAAGCTAATGGTTTTGCAGAAATCAAGATCTCTGCCTATGGTAGACAATGCTGCCGTTGGACATGGGATCCTCTCTGGAGGAGTGAAAGGGTCACGTGAATCTTGCTTAGGATTGCAACCTTAAATGGATTGCTGGTTGTGTTTGGGTGCTTAATAATTATTACTGAAAGACGACAGCAAAGAAGCACCACTTTAAAACAACTCCTCTGAGACTGTCGTAAGCCGCAAAGGCCCCTTACTCTGAAGAGGAGCACAAGGCACCTTACTTCCACGCTTACTTTACTCCTGAACAAGGAGGGCTGCCACCAGCCTGGGGTACACCAGATCACTCAGCCCCCACGCTCTGGGGATCTCTAGGCAAGCAGACATTGTGGGAGCTGGGCCTTCCTGACACAAGGAAGTCAGGCCACAAGATTGCAAGTCAGCTCATGCTGGTGTAGCGATGGCACAGCCGTTTCAGGCTGGATTTAGCCTACTCAAGTTCCCAGTACTCAGTAAGCACACGTTATATAATATAATTTATTTAAGATTTAGGTACAGGGGTGGGGAACGTCCAAGCAAGCCAGCCGGCATCGTTGCAGTTGTAGCTTGGTGGGTGTCTTCAGCTTCCTCTCGGCGGGACGGCTAGAATGAGCATTGTGATGCTGCTGGAGGAGGAGGATGTATCTAGCTGCCAAGGATGCTGCATGGGAACGCTCGCTGCCGGCATCCTCGTATCCTGGTGGCCACTTTCAGCTACTTGCCTGCTTGTAAGAACAGGACTCCAGCCTCTAACCAAGGGTTGCGTGAGCCTTGCGACAAGTCTCGGCTGCCTGGGACAAACAGACGAGGGCACAGCCGAAGTATCTGTTACACAACATAAGAACATATGAGCAGCCTTGCTGGATCAGGCCAAAGTCCCATCTAGTCCTGCTTCCTTTATCTCATAGTAGCCCACCAGATGCCTCAGGGAGTACACAGCCAACAAGATAACCTGTTTCCTGCTGTCACTCCCTTGCACCTGGCATAGATAACCTGTATCCTGTCACCACTCCCTTGCACCTGGCACAGCGAAAATCTACTTCTAAAGCCAGGAGGTTGCTTATGGCTTGTAACCTGTGATGGTCTTTTCCTCCATGAATCTGTCCAAACCCCTTTTAAAAGGCATGTAGGCCAGGTGCCATCACCACATCCTGTGGCAAGGAGTTCCACAGATGAATTACATGCTGGGTGAAGGAATATTTTCTTTTGTCCATTCCAACTCTCCCTCCACTCAATTTTAGTGCATGTCCCCTGGTTCTGGTGTTGTGGGTGCCGCTTCGCGCGGCAATAAATAAATAAAAAATCTGGCAAAAACAAGCAAAAAAATGGCCCATGAATGCTGTTATAAATATCCAAATGGCCCTTAGCAGTAAAGGTTCTCCACCCCTGTTTTAGGACTATGCAAGCATAGATTAGAAGGCTTGACATGAATATGACAGACTAACAGGAATAGAACAATAACACTTCCTAAAACCTAAACGATTCCTAACTCTCACCAAGAGTATCTAGCCCAGTCTATGGATGGTCTGGGGTCTTACCAGCCCAATGCTGGGGTAGGTAAGGTGTCCATGATGTCTCCTGTCAGAGAAGCGTGCTAAGGGTTCACAATCCAGAATGCGAAAGAGATACACCCATGACTAGGCAACTTAAGTACTTTTTGGAGATGCCCAATGATTGACAGTTCAGTCACCCCATAGAAGGCAGATCCGCTTCCTTCCAAGGGATTATGTAACCTAGTACTTGCCCCCTCCCAACAGGTGTCTCTGGCAAATTGGCATCAGCCTTAGGACTAATCTTGTTCCCAAGCAGACAGAGTTTGACATGCGCACAGTATGGTCAGTACTGTAAGCCAGGGGTTCTCAACTGTTGGAGGCCCGGTACCTCCAGTGAAGGTCAAAAATTTTGGAGTACCCCCAGCTAATTAGCATAATTAGCCCATTTACATAATTAGCTAATTTACATAAATTGCACAAAAATGCACAAAAATGCCAGGATCTCTTTTAAAGAACACAGCAATAAGACACACGAACAAAATGCACAAAAACATAAATCCCAAGTACAAAACCCCCAAATTCAACTGTTTCCCCCCACCCCACCCATGCACAGTCAGAGGCGTCGTCTGATGTGGGGCGGTGGGCCCCAGGGCGTAGGGGCGGAAGGGCTCCGGGGGGGGCAGGAGGCTCCTTAAGTTTAGTTTTTGTTTTGGTCTTTTTTCGGGTTTAAAGAAGCTTTTTAGGGTTTTTTTAGCACTAGGACGGGGCTTGTAATCTTTAGTGTATGCTTTGCGTCACTTATCTGTATTCTAGGAGCCTCGAGCGACGACCTACTCCAGCGCGACGATCTCTTCTGGGACGCAGATCGTTCCTCTGCCCCTGGCACGAACTCTGTAAAGCGCCCAGTAGCGCTTTACATTGTTCACGCATGCGCAGGACGACAATGTTTCTAATCGTCGTCCTGCGCACGCGTGGACTCTGTAAAGCGCTGCTGGGCGCTTTACAGAGTTTGCGCCAGGGGCAGAGCAGAGGAACGATCTGCGCCCCGGAAGAGATCGTCGCGCTGGAGTAGGTCGTCGCTGGAGGCTCCTAGAATACAGATAAGTGACGCAAAGCATACACTAAAGATTACAAGCCCCACACTAGTGCTAAAAAACCCCTAAAAAGCTTTTTAAAACCTGAAAAAAGACTTCCCTTCCCTTTCAGTTTCTCTCTCTGTTCCAGGATCTTCTGCCCCACTATCCCTTCCAGAGCTCCCTTTGTTTTCTTCTCCCTCAGCTGGCCTCCTCCTTCGCTGGTTCTTCTCCACTTCTCAAGGGTTACGCCGTGGGGCGTCAAGGGTTACGGCCGTGCATTTTTATGGGGGGGCATCAAGGGTTTGGGCCACGGTTGAAAAATGGTCTGGCTACTCCTCTGTGCACAGTTTCCAAAGTAAAAATCATAAATCCCAAGTACAAAAAACCCCAAACTGAACTCTTACCCCACCCCACCTATGCAGTTTCCAAAGTCTCCCCAACTAGGCCCAGTTCAGAAGCTTATCCAAGCTGCATTCATTCACCATCGGAGGAAAGCTGGGAGGACAACGCCCTCTGCAGCTCAGCTGAACTGAACGGAGCATAACGCCCTCTGCTGGCTGCAACAAAGAAGCTCAACTCATGCATGTGCATAAATTAACCCCGACAGTCAGCTGTAGATCGGATAGATTAGTCATGGAAGAAAGCACAAGGGAGCTCTCCGGCTCCAGAAAAAATACAGGAAAAATTAAAAACTTAGCCTTAAAAAAAACTTAAGTGTTAATGGGGCAGATAATGGCCAGTCCTTGGCATACCCCCAGCATGTGGTCCGCGTACCCCTAGGGGTACGAGAACCACAGGTTGAGAACCTCTGCTGTAAGCGATAAGTTCTCACGTACGCCTCTGTAGGCCTCTGAGAATTTGGACAACGGCCAATCACTATGCTGGAAGGCAGTTTCCACACATCCTGTTCAAAATGGTGTTTGAGACAGGAATGGTTTTTGCTCTTAACATCACACTTACACCTTGACTAGTTTCTAAGAACTGTTTGTGTTTTCAAAACTGGGGTGGCCTTTGTTGCTCTTTTCCTGAAGTGGCGCCCCTCTACCTCCACCACCATTTCACCCATGTGTTGTCCCCCCCCCCCAGCGTTATTTAACAAGAAAACAAAGCGTTTACACATTCCGAGTCAGGTCTAATTTGACCCTTATGGAGTCAAAGCAAGATGGGTTTCTAATTCCAGCTGTGTAGTGACCAATCTGTTGCACACAGCCACGATTAGGAGCATGGGTGAAGGACAATGGTTTCCGTGTGCTCAGAGAGGCGCTGTCTTCACAATTTTAGCATTCTAGGGTTGACCCTCAGCCATTAGGGATAGATTCCAGAGCTGAAAGCTGGTGAACCTGGCCCAGACAAAAGCCAGATGTAACAATATGCCCTTTTAAACATGTCCACTGCCTTATAATGAGGAGGGAATGAAGCCAAGCTGCAACAAAGACGTAATTGGGTAGTTTTGATGCCAACCAGACGGTCACCCTAAGGGAAGCCCAACCAGTTCTAATGACTTGCTAAGAATCAAGCACCAAATGCCTGCATCTTTCAGGGTTCGGCATCTCAGCATCATGTACCTTCTGGAGCAACTGCTCTCTTGCTCTGCATCTGGTGGAAAAGGGAGGAAGGGGAGGAGAGGAACAGATATGTACAGCAAGAGGGACTTGGCGTTGTGCAACTCTAAATCCACTCCTCCCTTAAACCATTAATCTGAGCGATCCCCTTGTCAGGGCTGAAGCCAAAGGACACCAGTTTCAAACAGGATGACTGTCAAGTTGCAGGGTGTGCAATTAATCACTCCCAGCCGTTCCTCTTTCTTGTCTGCTGAGCAGGGGGATTCGGCAGAGGCTTCTTAAACACTTCCAGCCCCGCCTGGACGCTGGTTTGCTCAGCTTGAGCATTTTCTGCTTTGGCGACAAAGAGAGGGGATTCTGATGATTCCATCTCCCTGCAGATGGCACATGATTCACTCGGTGAGCAGCACAGGATGGAAGTTGCTTTGGCAAGAAGGAGACTCAGTGCAGCTCCACTTACAATCTGCAGGCAAAGATCTGCTCTCGCTTAGTGGTGAAACACTGCAGGACTCATTCCAGCCAAATGCCATTGCTGCTACAGCAGCGCATACCTTTGCCAGATACATGGTGTCCTATGGTCTGTCCTACGGTCTGTTTGGGCTACAGGCCTCAGCCATTTGTATTCAGGGATTTGAGCCAATAGTCACAAACACACACACTAAGGCAGTGTTTCCCAAACTTTTTTGACCTGCAGCTCCCTTGACCATTGGCGACCATTGGCCACAGCTCCCCATTACATTATGTTGATGCCTGCCAATTGGCATTGCATTCCATGGCTCCCCTGGCTGGTTTCTGCAGCTCCCCTGGGAGCCACACCTCCCAGTTTGGGAACTACTGGTTAAAGGTATAGACACTTTGTTCCCCTTTGTATATATGGTATGCCTAGTTAGATTAACCAGCTTGTTGATTCAAATAAGGCTACAATCCTATCCACACTTACGTGGGAGTAAGTCCTATTGACTATAATAAGATATGCATAGGACTGGGCTCTCAGTCAATGAAAAATGCATGCATTTGTGTCCAAGGAATAAGCAGAAGTTTGAAAGATAGAAAGCATACTACCCTATGCCCTTTGTTTCCACTTAATGTGCTGGATAATTACCAAACACATGGGCAAGAAAAACTAGCCTCTCTCAAGCTTATCCGCAGCTGCCATCTCCCGCATCAGACTGCTGCTCGATCTAACTAAGCACTGCCTACTCTAATCGGCAGCAGTTTTCAGACAGGGGCCTCCCCCCAACCTGCCAACCAGGGACTGAAACAGGAAGCTTTGGACTGCAAAGCAAGTGCTCAGCACTGAGCTATGGCTCCTTATCTTCTGGGATGGCAAGCACCATTGCTAAAGACCCATCTCTACACCAAGCTTTCTTACTGCCATCCGAAGAACAACAAAACTTCTCCATAGTGGTGTGTCAATGCGTTCCAGGGGCTCCAGAACTACCCGAGTAGCTAAGAACTCAGCAGGTTCTTAACTGCCCTTAAAGACTACCCAGTGGACCAGGCATTTCTTGAATAAATTACTAACTGATCATTCAGGAAGCATCTTTGGGTGAGGGGCTTTCATTACGAGTACACCTCCCCGAGGGGAGAGGTTGAGTCCTGAATGTGTGAAGTGACTCACCTCTCCCCTGCTGTCATTGGAAAGGAAAGAAAGTAGCATATTTGGCTAGCAGTGTGTGTTTTCAGAGAGAGAGAGAGAGAGGCCAGAACGAAAGCCAAGGGAAAGAGCCAGCTTAGGGCCAAGACATGGTGTTCATCAGCTGAAGTGCATGCCCAGCCGATGATCAGAAAGGCGCTCAAGCTCTTCAGCTAACAAACACTCCACAGCATGCCCCACCCACACTTGCTGACAAGCGCAAAGGCACTCAGCTCGAGCATGGAGGATGCACTTCAGTTAGTTGGCTGAAGTGCATGCCTCACATTCTACCTTTATCACCCCCCCCTCAGGCTTCAGTCCTCCAAAACCGGGGGGGGCAACAAAGGCAGCTGTCCCATCAAATTCCTAATTTGCTCCATAAGAGGTAAAGACCTACCTTTTTGCTGATTAGTTCCCCTTTTCTAATCACGTCTGTCAGTCAGAGTCCGTAAGCTGAGTTCGTAAGACAGGTCAAAAGTCAGTCCATAAGCCAAGTCAGAGTCAGTAAGCCAGTCCAAGTTTGCAAGCCAGTTTGCTGATTTAGCTAGCCTTCTCCCTTTCCTCCAGCCTTCCCTCCTTTGGCTACCCACATCCTTCTTCCTGCCTCCAGGTGCTGTTTTTATCCCTGAAGACCAGACTGCCTCTATTAGCCACAGCTGTGCAACTTACCTATTGCTAGAGCCTAGGCTTTAACCCCATATTCCCCAGATTTGCCAGAGCAAGGGGCCACTGTGGACACAACATACTATCTCCTTGGGAGAATGTCTTCTGCATTTCCACTTTGTGTGTGTGTGTGTGTGTGTGTGTGTGTGTGTGTGTGTGTGTGTGTGTGTGTGTGTGTGTGTGTGTGTGTGTGTGTGTGTCTGTGTCTGTGTCTGTGTCTGTGTCTGTAAATTCATTTGCATTAGGGAATATGATTGCGTATTGGAGATAATATTGCATGTTCCCTGCTCTCACATTTCAACCAAAATAGAGCAGCAAATGAGAAGAACCTTCTTCCTTAGGCAAGGAGTTCCACATGAAAATGTGGCTTACAGCGCAATCCTACCCAGCTCCTCCACTGGTGCAGCACAAAGGTGTCACCTCACCAGCATTGCTCATGCAGCATTGTTGTCCTCCACCACTGTAAAAGACTTAGACGTGGGCCTATCCTGTGTAACCAGCGGGGGTGGGCAGGGCGGGAGGCTCTGGAATGGAGGGGAGATTTAAATCCCCTTTGAATCCCCCTTTGGAGGGGATTTGAATCCCCTTTCCGTTCTGGGGCCTCCCGTTCTCGCTGCACCGCTGGTTACAGCGGTGGTGTAAGTTGGATAGGATTGCGCTGTGAATGTTGGAACAGAGGCATTTGGTAGCACGCCTACTTCCCACGCTCCTGCTGGAGAAATATAGTACATGATCTGTAGCGGAGAAAACTGCTGCCTGCTCAGGCTCTCAGAGCTGATTGCTTTTAAAGCATCTTTTGCTTTCTCCAATTAAAAATAACATTGTTTCAAGGACCATGTCTTGGAGATATCAAACGAACGAGGGAATCCTGAAAAATAATACAGTAATTGGGAATAAATAATTCAGAGAAGAACCGCGGATATCGTTTACTGTTACAGGTTAGTTTGGGTTCGGGTGCTCCTTGTTTTCCCTTTTCAAGATATGTGCGATATCTTTCTAGAATTGGGCCGGCCAGGCAGTCAGAAGAATTTCTTTATTCTGGTATCACCGCCTCCCCCACCCCATCCCAACAATCATTAATCAATGCCGGGAGCATATGAATCAAAGCTGATTAGGAAGTGGAATGACTACAGGCTCGTTGCTATGAATGGTTTTCATTGGTTTTTACATAAATTATCTCACCCTCCTGTCTCATTAGCTGGGCATTGAGAGAGATCTCCCGCAGTTCTCTCTCCTGCCACCATGTGCTGGACTGGCCCTTCCATGAGGCAAGCTGAGATGGTTGTTTCAGGAAGCAGACTGGCCTCCATCATCACTGTTCCTCTTCCTGCTCTCTAGAATTGAATAGGAAGAGCAAAATCAAAAAAACATCACCAAAGGTGGGTGGATTTGATGGGTCTTTCAACCAAGTTTTACTCAAAGTCATAACAATGGAATTCTGTCAAAGTTTCTCCAAGTCGAAAATGGCCGCCACTCCTCCAGGCTATTAGTCTCTCCAGCATAGTATATTGTCAACTCTGAGGCACAGCTCCTCTCCAGGATGTGACCCTTTCAACTGGTGACGCTCAGGGATACCTGAGACCTTCTGCATGCAAAGCATTTCTCTCCCACTGAGTTACACCCACCACCTGTCCTCACCCTAATGTCTGGGAGATGTTGCGCATTGATCGTTCTTTGTTTTTTTTTTGGGGGGGGGGCTCCTCCAGGTCTTGAGCGGTATGGCCTTCAGCTTAATGTTCAGGGTGCTGGTTTTAATGTATGTCATTGAAAGCATTATCATCACCGGGAAAGGATATAAGCCCACAAGTGGCAAGAGTAAGAAGATATTGGAAGCAAGAATCAGATTGGGCCCAGGAAGTGGGGGTTGTATATAAACAGAGAGAGAGAGAGAGAGAGAGACAGAGAGAGACAGAGAGAGAGAGAGATGGCGGCACGCAGGTGGGGTTTGCACAATTGGCGGCCGAAAAATGGCCGTGTGGCTGGAATATTGGCCCACCTGCCCACCTGAGCCGTCAGTAGCCTTTTGCCACCGTCGTTCTCGCAGGGGAGGGGGCGTGGTTGCGGCTGTAATGCCACCAGGGTGACGTTGCTAGTGGGGGCAGGGCTAGCGACATCACGGGGGGTGCAGCAGAAGCTAGCTACGCCTCTGAGAGAGAGAGAGAGAGAGAGAGAGAGAGAGAGAGAGAGAGGAGACTCAGCTGAACTCCACACTCTCGGGTTTGGCTGGAATATATTTACCTCCTTAGTAGCTGGATCTAACTCACAGGCCCACAAAGCAATCTGCCAATACAGCATTTGCTGATGTATAGGTACAGCCGTCCCCACTGTTTCCCTTACTCTGTCTCCGTATAGAATAATACGCGATTAATTGATTTTCTGTCACTCTTTTAGTACGGAAAATTAATTTTGGAGCAACCTTGTTTTCTCAGGGTATGAATTCTCTACATGCCGAGTAATTCCGCTCGTACATTATTCATGAGCGAGAATCGTGATGGAGTGCGTAACCGAGGCAGGCCCCAAGGCCGCAAGTTGATAGTCTCTGCTAGTGATACAACAATATTCCACTGATTCCTCTAAATAATTCACATCTACAACTCAATTTGGCACCAGATGCCGAGCCCTGGATGTGACTGGGGAGCAGGGGGAAGCAAGAACCTTGGCGAAACAGCCTCAATGACAAGACAAGGCCGGAGATTTGTGTCCTACTACCTCTTTGGCTTCCTCCCAGTTTGAAGATCACAGTAGGGTCTTGGTGAATTGTTTTTACCTGTTTGAGCCCTGCTGGGTCCGGCCGAAAGACTTGTCTAGTCCAGCATCATCTAGTCCAGGAAAAGTTCATCTCAGTTTACAAGCCATAAGGAACCTCCTGGTTTTAGAAGTAGATTTTCACTGTGCCAGGTGCAAGGGAGTGGCGACAGCAGTGGCATCACTAGGGCGCACGCTGCCCTAATGACCCGCTGACTGCTGCGCCGCCGTCTTACCTCCGCTGCTGCCGGCTCCGGAAACATCCTCTCCGGCCGGCTGTCCTGGGCCTTCTGATGAAGGCCCAATGCGTTGATACATGATTTTTTAGGTTTTTCGCGCATGCGCAGTACATTTCTGAGGGCAAAGGGCTGTCCTTTTGCCCTCAAATGTTCTGCGCACGCGCAAAAAACCTAATAAATGACGTCGCGCCGCATTGGGCCTCGTCAGAAGGCCGCAGACCTCTGCCCAGGGCGGACACTCCGAGAACTTCTCCTGGATCGGTGGTCACGCGCGAGTGCGCGCACGGGTCCGCGCGTCACCCTTTGCACGCGTCACCCCCAGGCGGTCTGCCCCTGTCACGCTCCAGTGACACGCGTGGGCGACAGGATACAGGTCTCTTGTTGTTTTGTGTGCTCCCTGAGGCATCTAGTGGGGCCACTGTGAGATCCTGGAAGCTGGACGACCCTGTTTCCCTGAAAATAAGACCTCCCCCGAAAGTAAGACCTACTTACCATTTATGCCATTTAATCATTTGATCTTGTCTGTAAACCGCTTTGTGAACTTTTTTTTTGAAAAGCAGTATATAAATACTGTTAACAACAACAACAACAACAACGTGATTTTTGCATGATTTTTGCTGGCACTCATAAATATTTTTGCGTGATTTTTGCCGGCACTCATAAATTGTTTTAATTAATTATTTTAATGTGTATATATGTATTTTAATGTGTTGTAAGCCGCCTTGAGTGCCCTCGGGAGAAAGGTGGGGTATAAATTATTTAAATAAATAAATAAATAAATATAAGACCTCCACTGAAAATAAGACCTGCCGTGTGTTTTGGGAGCCAAAATTAATATAAGACCCTGCCTTATTTTCGGGGAAACAGGGTAGATGGGCCTTTGGCCTTTTGGTCCATCCAACAGGGCTCTTACGTTCTTATCATGTTTTCCCCAATAGGACAAGCCCACAAGCAGGAGATGAAGACATATCCAAAAACTGGACATATCCAGAACCATGGAAATGTTAACAAGAGAGCTCTGTGCACGTGCACTTTGCTGCAGCATCCCTCTATTCGTTCACGTCCTGGTACCCCTCCTACACTACCAACAAAATGTGGCACCAAAATAGTATTGATGTGACTAGACATATTATGACGTCAATATTCTTTTTTGCAGTGTTTTACGGAAGCACTTGTGTGCATTGATAAAACGCCATAAAAGGCAGTCTTGATGAGATCGCACATAGGTTGCACCAAGATGTTTTTCGCGTGATGCTTTTGCCAATGTGCAAGAGCACACGTGTGCATCAGTAAAACACTACACAAAAAGAATCATGATGCAGCCATGCATATATCAATATTGAGGTAGGACCTTAGCTCAGTGGCAAAGCACCCTGCTTTGCATGCAGAAGGTGCCGGCTTTCAATCCTTGGCATCTCCAGTTAGGGTAGAGAAAGATTCCTGTCCAAAAGCTTGGAAAAATGCTGCCAGTCAGTGTTGACAATACTGAGCCATTTGAACCAATGTCAGACTCAGTATGAGGCAGCTTCCTAGGACCTAAGATTTCTTGTGCAGTGCACAAACCGGGTTTTTAAACAGGGTTTTATCAAGGGGGATTAATTTAATTAATTAACGACTGAACAACACCAAATCAATTACAAATGTATATATCCCACCTTTCTGCTCCTAATAGGGAGGCAGTGAAGGTGGCTAACACCATGCCAAAAAAACTAAATAAAAGTACAAGGAAATACAAGAAGCTCAAATGTGCATCACACATGCACATCGGCAACACATTAAAAAGATGCATGCGAACTGATGAAACCGAAAGCTGCAGCACAAGAACATAAGAAGAGCCTTGCTAGATCAGGCCAAAGGCCCATCTAGTCCAGCTTCCTGTATCACACAGTGGCCCCACCAGATGCCTCAACATGCCACAACATGTGACATGCTCCGATCCTGAAATTAATATTTAATATTTCTGGTTTAAATATTTCCCCTATTTAAACCAGATTTCTGGAGGTGTAGAAACAGGGCAGTTGTGAAACCATAGCGGAACCGAAGAGGGGAACCCCGCTTGTTCCTACCTACAAGACTTTGTCACCGGTCATTAACCAGATTGAATCAGCCAGAGAACGCACTTGGGGAAAACCCGATCTTAAAATCTCACATCCTTTCTGCTGAAAGTTATGTGTGTGTCTGTGGAACGTCAGCAGTATAAGCCACCAGAGAGGCCTCATAAAAAAACAAAACACCACAGCTCTTTTCCTTTGCTTCCAAACTTTGCTATGCGGCCACTTTGTAGAGTGCACCAGATGCGGCGGCAACAGCTCAAGGCCTATAACCTCCCTCCAAATGGTAATAATTCCCCCCAGGACCCTAACACACTCATAATTTACAACTGTGCTAAAATGAACATTATTTCAAGCGAAGCTTATTCTCCAAGGGGCAAGGGAATTGCACCAGTTTCTTGCTGACAGTAGAGGTTCTGTTTTTAAATGTCATACATTCGTGTTCATTACTCCCAAATAATTGCCCCAAAGATCAGCAGCCAGACAGGCAAGAACTCTTTATATCACTGTTAGTCAATTTCATCTCTGCAAAAGAACCAGAGGGAGCTGGACTGGGCGGTGGAGGGCTAGCAGCTATCTCTGCCGGTGGAGGCAGAGAGTGGATGATGTCGCCAGGGCAATGCGTTGACATCCTCTGGCTAAACGTTGCGCTCTGTTTGAGCCTTACGTTGTAGTCTCATTGCAACACCATGTTTTGTGATTTTTGGGTTGATGCCTTGATCAGCACATCATTCTCAGGCGCTCACTTACCTTAATTATCCTTTACCTTGTTTTTGCACTGCATAATTAGTGGTATATTTTAACGGGTGTTTGACCTCTGCTCATGCAGCAAAGAAGCATCCTTTCAGAGGAAGTTTTCTTTTATTTAGCAGGGGAAGGGGAACTGTTCCTTGTCTAGGAGCCATTAGGGCAGATCACTGAGAATAACAGTGCAATACTACCCCCGATGTAATGGGGCAGGGGGAGGGCAGAGAAGGGGCAGATCGAGCCCAGGAGGGGGTGAGAGATCGTTCTCGCTGAGGTGCACCATATCTTACCCCCCAGGCCTTCCCTCCTGACACAAGTCTTCTCCGCTCTTCACCAGTTAAAGAGCTGGCGGAGATCTGAGTAGCCCCATAGCACGGGCTGGGGCTTTACCCGGGGTAAGCCGACATACCCCAAAGAGACCATCCTCCAGCCTGCACCTCTCCAGCACAGGATCCAGTGTGCAGCTGGATAGGATTGGGCTGCCCAATGGCTAGGGTTAAAAACTGCTTCAAAACAGTGGGGAGGACTTCATGACTGACAAAAAGGGCAGCCAATCAATTCTGCGCAACTCCAGCTGTGATAGAGAACCAAAAGGACAGGTTTCCCTTGACTCAATTCATGGGAGAAGGTGGCATGTGTGCCCCACACGTGGTGCATGTCTTTCCATACTTAAGAGAGAGAGAGAGAGAGAGAGAGAGAGAGAGAGAGAGAGAGAGAGAGAGAGAGAGAGATTTTGAACTGGAGGAGGAATATGGCAAAGCAAACTACCGCGAAGCCTGTAAATAAATGCTTAACTTAAAGGGTGCATTGGGCATTTAAGCATTTAATGTTGTATAATCTATGACCAAGGTTGTATAATCTATGCCCCATGCAAAAAAAAACCCTGCACATATGTGTCAATTATTGTTGCTTTCTGAAATGGTGCTCATACAGGTCAACCAGTCGCTGGAGGGGGGGTTACCGTAAGTTCCGTCCTAGTCCCCGTTTACTCCCCGGTACGAGGTGGCCTCGCCCCCTTGCCATTGGAGCCATTCAGTGCCTGCCTGTTGCCTTCGCCGCACTGAATGGCTCCGACGGCGAGGGGGCGGGGCCACCTCGTACCGGGGAGTAAACGGGGACTAGAACAGAGCAGAAGCTACAGTACTGCCCCCCCTCCAGTGACACCTCTGAGGTCAACTACGCCCATACAGGACCATGAGGTCAACTAAGGTGGTTGCTTTAGGTGCTGGTTCATTGGGGGGGGGGAGGGTGCTCTTCACCTACCTCCAGCCACATGCTGGCCTCTGACGCTCCTCCTCCTGCTCCCTGGTTTCAGAAAAGAAGAAGGGAGCATGTGGCTGCATCTCTGACACTCTAGCCCACCACTCTCTACTCTCAACCAGCATCTCTGACACTCTAGCCCACCACTCTCTACTCTCAACCAGCATCTCTGACACTCTAGCCCACCACTCTCTACTCTCAACCAGCATCTCTGACACTCTAGCCCACCACTCTCTACTCTCAACCAGCATCTCTGTCACTCTAGCCCACCACTCTCTACTCTCAACCAGCATCTCTGACACTCTAGCCCACCACTCTCTACTCTCAACCAGCATCTCTGACACTCTAGCCCACCACTCTCTACTCTCAACCAGCATCTCTGACACTCTAGCCCACCACTCTCTACTCTCAACCAGCATCTCTGACACTCTAGCCCACCACTCTCTACTCTCAACCAGCATCTCTGACACTCTAGCCCACCACTCTCTACTCTCAACCAGCATCTCTAACACTCTAGCCCACCACTCTCTACTCTCAACCAGCATCTCTGACACTCTAGCCCACCACTCTCTACTCTCAACCAGCATCTCTGACACTCTAGCCCACCACTCTCTACTCTCAACCAGCATCTCTGACACTCTTTTCTCCTAATTTAAGTTTTTAAACTAGGGGTGCGTCTTATAATCAGGCTGTTGCAATTTAATGCCAGTGATTTAATTAATTTTTTTTAATAGCACCAAACTTTAAGGGTGCGTCTTATAATCAGGTGCATCTTATACTCGGGACAATACGGTAAATAAAATCTTGGGCCAGTTCTGAGCTGGTATTATTTACCACTCCAAGGAAGACGCTTGAAAGCTGTTGGTTTCCCTCTCTCGATGAGCTCCATAATTAACTAAGGATTCGAACCCAACCCCCAACCCCCCAACCCCCAGTTCAAGTTAAACACACGCCGGTAGCATTGTTCGTTTCTCACTCTCACAGCTGTTTCAATCTGCTGGCTAGTTCATGCTTACCCATCTCTGGCTGTGGATATTTAGGGAGTGGAGGGGGGGGGGAAAGCATGTCAACCTGAATTTCTGCCTCCTTATTGCTTGTAGCCCCAGCTCCCCCATGAGTTGCCACTTGTGTGTCAGGATTAAATATCAAACCTTGTACAGATTCTGCAGGCAGGATAATCAATCACTTCATCACTGCCAGTGCATATCACAGAGGCAAAGATGCAGAGAAGAGGAAAAGACAGCTACAACAAAGCTTCAGCCACCTGTTTTAATAGATTATCCAGTGTGCGGAATTCCATTTCTTTCCCTTTGGGGGAAATCCCCAGTCCAAAATGCAAGCAAGGAAGCGAGATAACCTCACAGTGTTGAGGTCCGGAAATGGGTTGAGGAAACGTCCGTCTCTACCATGCAGATTGAAGACAATTCCGATTAAGTTTCCAAGAGATACACAGACATAATCCGCTCCTCACTCTGGAGCGAAGAGCTTGGAATGAAAGCTGATAACAAATGCCCTCCCCGTTTTCCTCGTCATGTTATCAGACAGGTGAAACATTCTGAGACAATCACCAGTTGCTGTTTTGTTCCACAATACCACTTATTTTTTATCAAATAATAATTATTATTATTACTGTATTTCTTCAATTCTAAGACGCATGTTTTTTTTCCCAA
Organism: Plestiodon gilberti rubricaudatus; assembly: GCA_026170595.1. Classification (NCBI taxonomy): domain Eukaryota; kingdom Metazoa; phylum Chordata; class Lepidosauria; order Squamata; family Scincidae; genus Plestiodon; species Plestiodon gilberti. The sequence goes on from JANXHW010000012.1 coordinate 15,801,495, forward strand.
TTAAGCATTTCAAAAAATGGGGTGCGTCTTAGAATCGAAGGTCTCCAAAAAGCACCCCAAAATGCTATCTTCTTACTTACTGGGGTTTGCGGGAGCTTCAGGGAGGCCTGCGCAACCCTCTGCAGGCCTCCCTGATCTTCAGTTCGGCAAAAAACGGTGATTTTCAGCCATTTCTGGTTTTCACGAAAACCAGAAATGGCCAAAAAACACTGTTTTTTGCCAAACTGAAGATCAGGGAGGCCTGCAGAGGGTTGCGCAGGCCTCCCTGAAGCTCCCCCAAGCCCAGGTAATGAAGGAAATGGCACTTTCTGACGGGGCCAGAAATGCTATGCAAAGTCAGTGCACTCAGACATACTCAGCTGCAGGAGACATGCTGGGGAGAGCTGGTGCTGAGCAGGTAGATTTAATGAAGGGAGGCGAGTCTTACAATTGATGGATTTTTTTTCCCTGCTGGTGGTACTGAAAGTAAAGGTGCGCCTTAGACTCGAAGAAATACGGTATTATTGTTGTTGTTGCTGTTGATGCTGTTGATGCTGTTGCTGCTGCTGCTGTTGCTGTTGTTGTTGTTGCTGCTGCTGCTGTTGCTGTTGCTGTTTAATCTATGCACATGACACTTTACATAGAGTGAAAAGGCAAGTCTCTGCCCCGAAAGGCTTACAATCTAGTTATTGCCAAAAAAAGGAGACGAGAAAGGAAAAGGAATAGAAGCTGGCTAGGGTAAACTGGAGAAACATGTAATAATTCAGTTACATGTACTATAATAGGGAATGGGGAGTAAAATACGGTGTATTCTGGTGTGTGGAATTCACAGCAGCAAGAGGGAACCAGTCAAGGAGGACTGTCGCTTGCCTCTAACCAGTCATCAGTCATGACTAACCAGTCATCAAAGCTTCATCAGCATTTTTTTCGCCATCGTCCCTCCTCAAAATCACAACCAGTTTCAGTTTCACCAAAGTTTGCTCACCATTCCAAGGTTCAAGCCCCAACATTCCTCAGTGATAAGCTTTGGCTCAACATTACCTGGAATTTGACTGTATCATCAACAGCTAGGGGCCAGATGATTGGTTAATCTGCAGACCAATGAGCTGTTCCTGTGGGGTGGCATCTTTCCTTACTTGAGTAGGAAAATAATGTATGTTGGGGTGCCCGATCCAAATCAGAACCACAGTGGGGGCAAAATGTTAAAGCACCCCCCTCCTGCCATGTTTACAACCCAAATTGCATGCTCCCACTTGTACTATTTAAAGCACCCCTCCTGCCATGTTTATAACCCAAATTGTATGCTCCCACTTGTACTATTTAAAGCACCCCTCCTGCCATGTTTATAACCCAAATTGCATGCTCCCACTTGTACTATTTAAAGCACCCCTCCTGCCATGTTTATAACCCAAATTGCATGCTCCCACTTGTACTATTTACATGAAAAAGGAAAAGAAAAACTGGTCGATACATGCAATAAAAGTAGGACAGGCTTTGACCCTTTGTGTTCATCCACATACACTTACATGCGTATACAAGATGCATCCCCCACTGCTACAGATTTAGCTGTCAGATGGGGAGAACAGACTAAGCCCTAAAAAAATCCCAATTCTAGCAACTCACACCAACATTTTCCAAAAGGTAATAATTGGAATAATGTAGAGACAGGGTTTTACTAGAGACAAGAATAATGTAGAGACAGGGATTGGAGAGTAGGGTAGAAACAGCACGAATGCATGTGATTTTGGTACCCAGACGATGGAACAATAAATATCTATTGTCCTGCTGAGATAGTTGTTGCATATTGACAGGGATGTGGATCAAGTCTCTGGGTCCAAGTCTCAAGTCAAGTCCCAAGTCTTTGCCCCCAAGTCCCGAGTCTTTGGTTGTGAGTTGCGAGTCCCTATCTATTTAATGGGGGAAACGGGTTTAAACCTGAATAAAATTTGACTTGTCGTAAAAGGCTCCAAGTCTCGAGTCGAGTCTTTCGAGTCTCTGACAATCGCCGAGTCAAGTCCGAGTTGAGTCTTTTACAATCGCCGAGTCAAGTCCGAGCCGAGTCATTGATGCGACTTGAGTCCGACTCGAGTCCGAGTCAATAGACTCAAGTCTACATCACATCACTGCATATTGAGCACCTGTCCCTTCTCCACAATGGCTGCACTTCCTTCTATGGGATCACCAGAGGTGACTCCAGAGGCAGGGTCTGGTGGGGCTTGTGCTGGGGACTGATGCCCACGCAGCCAGCTCCTGAGGCCATGAGGGTCTGTTGATGCTTTCCACCACTGCTCAGGAGACCAGGACCCCTGGGGACACATACTGGGCAATTATGGGGAAGCAGAAGTAGTAGCGATGGATTGTCCTAGTCTTCCTCCAGCACCATTTTGCACATCCGAGACGTCCCACCGCTCCACTGCAGCACCGAGGGCCCAGGGAAGCCAAGGGAAGAAAGAGGACAGTCTAGGGAGGACAGTCAGGGCCTTATGGGGGCATAGGGGGCATAGTGGACACAAGTACTCCTTTGTGCTGCCCCCCTTAACAACAGCTGCAGGGATGAAGAAGGACTTTCTCCTTTCCACTGCCCGTTTATCATTCCTGGATGGGCACCATTGATGGCCTCTAGCTAGAAAGGCTGAGCGCTGAAGAATAGATGCTTTCAAACTGTGGTGCTGGAGAAGACTCCTGAGAGTCCCTTGGACTGCTAGGAGATCAAATCAGTCAATCCTAAATGAAATCAACCCTGACTGTTCCCTGGAAGGACAGGTACTAAGGCTGAAACTCAAATATTTTGGCCATCTAATGCGAAGAGAGGACTCTCTGGAGAAGACTCTGATGCTGGGAAAGATTGAAGGCAAAAGGAGAAGGGGAAGGCAAAGGATGAGATGGTTAGACAGCATCACTGATGCAACGAACATGAAAATAAGCGAACTCAGGAAGATAGTGGAGGACAGGAAGGCCTGGCGGGATATGGTTCATGGGATCACTAAGGGTCGGACACGACTTAACGACTGAACAACAACAAGCTAGAAAGCTAACCCGGAACTGGGCCATGTCTGGGCCAGCATTCTCCTTCACTGTTGCTGCTGTGGTTATGTGTGGCCGCAAGGAGGAGTTACATCCATCTACTGCCCAGTTCCCAGGTGTCATGTGGGTATGTGAGAAGGGCATGTGTGCGCACCTTCCAAAGTCTGGGAGCAATATGCCATTCGGAGGACAAACATCGCAGGGCTTTTTGTTCCAGGGCATCTCGCTCCAAAACAAAAACAGAGCTGCCATTGGCAATCACACTCACAAAGAAACGAAAGCTGTGCATGGAGGCTGCAGGGGAAGAACTGGCAGTGCTAGGAGAGATTGTCTCCTGTCAGTGGTGTCCTAGTGAAGTACTGTGTTTCATTGCCTTGTGTCCTCTGCATAAATGCAATTTCCCCAAATGTCAGAAGGAAAGCATTACAGATAACACACTGCTTGTGTCTTTGACCCAGTAAGTGCTGAAATCACAGATCTCATTATTCTGACATGATAGGATTTTTTTTTTCACCTCCCTGCCGCAGCCCTGCTGCTCTTGTTTTCCAGACTGGAGATGTAAATTACTCAAGGTGCAAACCTTCTGCAGGGAAAGCCTTCTCCCCTGCTTCCCCCAAAAAAAATTTTTTAAAGGAAAAGGACCATGATGTGTGTGCAAAGAAGAAAATGCGTTTCAGATCACATGAGTAAGCTCTTCATATTTTGCTCAGGGTGAAATTAACCTTTCGAGGAAGTGCATCTCAGACAGCAAAAAGGGCTCCATTACCAGCAATTCATAGCTTCTGTCTTTTCCTCCTGTGTCTGAAGAATGGTAAATCGTAGCGATTGTCTACCGAGCCAATAACAAAGCTTCTCATCCAAAAGGCATCTTTTTGCATGTTCTGGCCACAAGTCCAGTTGGGTCCAGACAATGCATAGGATTCTAGTTTCTTCTCTGTTGCTATTTGTCTAGAGGAGACTCTCTTATCCTTGGCCGGACAATTCATGTATGTATGTATGTATGTATGTATGTATGTATGTAGGTAGGTAGGTAGGTAGGTAGGTAGGTAGGTAGGTAGGTAGGTAGGTAGATACGTAGATACGTAGGTATGTAGGTACGTACGTAGGTACATACATGTGTACGTACATAACAGACATATATACCACTTTTCCTGAAGCTCAAATGAAGCTTTAGGTTAGTTTTGTCTCTAGACTGACTGGTGGTGACTTTTAACGCTTTCAGATGGAACCATCTTAATCCTACCTGGAGATGCCAAAAACCTGAAGAATCTGAGGAGCTGATGATACCTCCCCCGTCCCTGGGCTGGCCGGCCAATCACCTCCTCCCTTTCCACCCCGGTCCACCCTCCCCACGCCCCCCCACGCCCAGCGCAGGACTTACTTGTGTCCACTGACGTTGACTGCAGCCTGACAACCTCTCTGCCAGTGCCACTTACTTGTCGGGTGTTGAAAACATGCCTTACCTATGCACCCAACACCAGCAGAGCCATTGCTCCGCCGGCATATCTTTAGACAGGACTGCACTGTCAATATCTGTGTATGCGTATCCACACTGAATAAAGAAGTCCACACTCGTTATCTCAACGTAGGCCTTGCACCGTCATAACTCTACATAAGGCAGGTATCATTAACCCCATACTTCAGAGGAGGAAAACTGAGGCTAAGAGGGAGTGGCTTGCCTAAGGCCATATAGTGAATTCATGGCACAGGGGAGTTTTGAATGGAGGAAATTCTGGTTTGTAATGTAGTCTCTTAGCCACTATAGCACACCAGTTCTTTGTTGACACTAAAATAGAGCTTTCTGTCCAGCATCTCACCTCCATTCCACAAACAATTGCTCCATTTGTTTACCAAGACTTCTATGCTCAGTAGTTTTAATGTTTACACCTGTTTGTTTATTACATCCTTTTAATTATGTGATTGTAGTTAATGAAAGTTTTTAATCAAGTTTATGGATCTACTTTATTAGCAATAACTCTCTGCCCCATGTTTTTAATTGTGGCATCATTAGTTCAGCTACACAGTCACACAGCAAATTAGCAGATAGCATTAAATGGGGCATACACATGTGAAACAGATGCAAATTTGACAGAAATGAATGAAAGGAAAAAAAGGGACAACATCTCAGAGTGCAAAAAAAAAAAAAAAAAAAGGAACCTGCTTCAGGACCAGATGCCATGTTGTTGGTGTTGATCCTGCTGGCACAGGAAAATCGCAGCAAAATTGGTGCCAATGGGCATGTAATGAAGTCCGCTATGAGATTTCAGCTGGAGAGCCAGTCTGTGTCTGTGTCTGTAGCAACAGACCTGCAAAAAGGGTGATTTGGAGGCTGGGTTCTTAGTTGGGCCAAGATGAAAACCTGCATTTCATTCTAAGCAGAGAGAGAGAGAGAGAGAGAGAGAGAGAGAGAGAGAGAGAGAGAGAGAGAGAGAGAGAGAGAGAGAGAGAGAGAGAGAGAGAGAGAGAGCTGCATAGCATAGCAGGAATGGAGAAAACATGCCTTACCTATGAGAAGCCAGAAGCAAGGATAAGCAGAGGGTAGTACTAGCACAGTGCTTCTCAAACTGTGGGTCGGGACCCGCTTGGTGGGTTACAACCTGATTTCTGGTGGGTCCCACAGAGCCTCCAATGAACACACGGGTGATGGAATGATCAGAGAAGTAATTGCCTGGCTATTCAAACATCAGATAGCTGCTAATTGCCCTACAAATAGCCGAGCTTCTGCAGTTTGCAAGCTTGTGTAAATATAGGGAGATATGTTTGAGTGTCTTTTTTCTGGTGTTTTTTTTTTTCCCCCAAGTCTATCAATGACAGGTAGTGGGGGCAAGTGAAGGCTGGACTGGGTCACATAACTAAGCCCCTCAAGCCTTGAGGCTATACATTAGGGCTGCCTCATTATGAGAAATGGTTTTTTGGCAAATAAATAAAATATTACTTGTAAACAAATATATTATTTCTTTCTAGATCACTTAAAAAAAAAAAGTCTCATAAAGCTAGGTGGGTCCCAATACAGTGTCGTTTTAAAAAGTGGGTCCCAGTGCTAAAACGTTTGGGAACCACTGCACTAGCAGAGTCTGACCCAGATGCATCCTGTCCTGATCAAGAATGGGAGCCCACAGGACACAAGGTGCGTGAGGGTCCTGTAATCTATCAGGTAGCAGGCAGGAACAGACTGGAGCTTCAGTACCTTGGCTAGCACCAAACAGACACCTTGCTCTGAAGATGAGCCTTCCCCTGAATCTAACTATCCTTGCCAGGCTCCACCCACGCACTTTCTGAGTATAATTGAGTCTTACTACTAATACTAATACTAATACTAATACTAATACTAATACTAATACTAATACTGTATTACTGTATTACTGTATTACTGTAATACTAATACTAATACTAATACTAATACTGTATTACTGTAATACTAATACTAATACTAATACTAATACTAATACCAATAATAGACCAGTATTTATATACCACCTTTTCTTTGGTCGTCAGATTTCTCCTCTGACTTTAATTCAAAGGCGGTTTACACAGGCAGGCTTTCTAAACCCCAAGGTGTTTTTTTTTACAATGCAATAATGTTCTAATCTTTCATAGAACCCTTCATTCTAGATGTTTCTTTCACAGTCCAGCTCTCTCTCTCTCTCTCTCTCTCTCTCTCTCTCTCTCTCTCTCTCTCTCTGGCGTTCGCCTCCCATGCTTCAGCTGACAGGGCAACCTTGACTCTCACTCAAGTGCAGCAGTGTTTCCATGAAATTCTCACCGATTCCAAGACTGGCTGTTCCTTCACTTTACTGTGTAGCCGCAATGTTAAACAATTGTTCTAAATTTGCTTTCTCAAACACATTCAGAAAACAGCTCTGAATTAAAACTTGTCGTAAATACACTTTGACTTTTTACTTCAGCGGAACATGGGGGTCTTCATAAGTTGCCCCAAAGTGGGGGGAAATGGGCCTCAACCAAGGAAGAGCAGAACAATGACATTGAACTGAGCTCAAGGGCCAAGAGCACATAAATGTCGTCGAGATGATGAATTGCATGATGTTCAGCCTAGTAAGGCTCCCAGTTATAGCCAATTTACTACCTCACCAAAGAACAATAAACATGAGAGATACAGGGATGCCAACCAGCTGGAAGGCCATCTTAGTCGTCAGCTGTTTATTGAATGGGGAAAGAGGGCACAGTGCCATGCAGGCAGCATGAATAAGGGACTGGTTGCCCTGGGCACAGGGCAGTTGGGACGCCCATACTGTTGCTTTAGGAACAAACAAAAGGAGGAATCAAAGATTGGAAGGGATGAGAAGAGGAAGAGGGTCCTACGTTGACTACCTAGTCATAATCAATCAACCAACCAATCAATTAACCTTTATTGGCATGACCTAGTCATAAGAAACAGGAAGGAACAGGCTTTCCAATTATTTTTATTTATTTATTTAAGGAATCTGTACCCTGCCTTTCTCCCTCGTTCAGAATGCTCAAGGTGGCTTAACAACGTTAAAAACAATACAGATATAAATTAAAACATTAAAAACACAAAACATTAAAACAGCAAAATAGACAAGACAGTCCCCAATGGATCACCTAAAATTGATTACAATTGAAATTCATTAAAAAAAAGCCAGCCCATCATGTCAGCAATTGAAGGCCATCCTAAATAAAAAAAGGTCTTGAGGCCCCGCCGGAAGTTCTCCAGGGAGGGAGCTGTTCTTAATTCCCGGGGAGGGAATTCCATAATCGGGATGCCACTGCAGAGAAGGCCCTGTTCCTCGCCGCCATTCCCCTCACTTCTGTCAGTGACGGCGGCATGGCTAAAAGAGCACCAACTGTTTTGGTGCAGGGTTGTAGATTTCCTAGCTTGGCAATACAAATCTTGATAGTTTGTAGTTTTTGCTTCAGCTACAAATCGGTACTTAGGGATACCCGGACTCAGGAAGCAAATTGGCAGAGGTGCGCTAACCCTGCCTCTGTCCACCCATCTCCATGGCTTCCCCTCTTCTTAGTCCATGATTCATAAAGAAGAGGGCAATGCATGGACTGTGGAGGAACTGTGGAAGAGAGGAGAGTGGTGGGCCAATTTTAATGATTTAATTTGTTTTCAGGATCCATGAGAGGGGGGTATAGCAGGGGGTAAATTGTACCCAGGCCCAGGGTCAAAAAGGGGGCCCAGGAGCCAAAGGAGGTGGTCCAGAACACCTTGTTGTGTCCAGATGAATCGTTCCCTCTTCAGGAGCAACTGTGCAAGCCTATGCATGTCTACTCAGAAGTAATCCCCACTGAGTTGAATGGAACTTGTTGTTGTTGTTGTTGCTCAGTCGTTAAGTCGTGTCCGACCCTTCGTGATCCCATGAACCATATCCCGCCAGGCCTTCCTGTCCTCCACTATCTTCCTGAGTTCGCTCATTTTCATGTTCGTTGCATCGGTGATGCTGTCTAACCATCTCATCCTTTGCCTTCCCCTTCTCCTTTTGCCTTCAATCTTTCCCAGCATCAGAGTCTTCTCCAGAGAGTCCTCTCTTCGCATTAGGTGGCCAAAATATTTGAGCTTCAGCCTCAGTACCTGTCCTTCCAGGGAACTTACTCCGCAGTAAGTGTGTATAGGATTGCAGTCCAAGATCAAGGAAAAAAAAACTAGTTCTGCCAGAAGTAGTTGCCTTCACAGCACAAATTGGCCAATGCCTGCAAAGTCACCAACCCACCTACCTCCACCATCCCACCAATGCAGATCAGTCTTGCATTTTTTTTTAAAAAAAACATTTTTAAAGCAATGAATGCATGCTTGAATAAATAAACATTGTTGTGGCGGTTTATAAAAACTTGTGAAAGACGGTTTGCCTCGGGCCTTCGAGAAAGGCAAGATAGATAGATGAACTAAGTTTGTGCTTGAATCCTTAATAAGTATATTTGTCAAATTAAGGCAGGGGGAAACTGAGCTTCCTGTGGGAGAAAAAAATGTACAGCAAGTCTTATGTAAGTAACATCTGAATTGTGCCAATGTGAAAAATACAGTGATTCCCCACCCCCTGCCAACCATGATGAATTTGACTCAAACCTCATTCCTCCAAAAAAAAGGGGAGGAGAGAGAAAGAGAGAAATAACTGTATGGTGATATGATGGTCAGGATATATGGCTGAAATATCCACTCGATGCCTTTGAGGTCAGATTAATTTTTAATCAGGATGAGGTTTCCTAATCTCTCAAACTGCCTTTGGAAATCTCGGACCAAATTATTAGCCACTTATAAAATGTTGCCCTTGCAATATATAGTAACAGATCGATGCAGCCGGCAGGGGCTTGGAAGATTTGTTGACGCTGTACCAATATGTCCTAGAAAATTCAGGATGGGGAGAGGAATGCAGTTCAGGTGCTCTGTCTGTCTACAGGGCTGGTCCGTTCATGAGATGGACTGTGACAGTCGTGGGGGTGGTGGGGGTGCCAGGCAGCGGTTTGGTGGGGAGTGCCAGGCGCTGCTGACGTGGGCTACTTCCACCTCCTCCACTGCTACACCTCCTCCAATTTTTGCTGGATTTGAAAAGAAAGAAGGAAATGGAGTGAAACAGGAAGTGTGGAGGAGAGATGAGGAGAGTGGTGTGTTAGAACACCTTGACCTGCGTATTGTGAGCTCCAGCACCAAAGGCATGTTTCCCTCTGTCCTGCCTCTAAGCAGGCTCACTCCCATACAGACCTCCCAGGCAGGAGGTCTGGCTCAGTTGGTAGAGTTGCCGCCTCGTAAGCCTGAAGATTGGTGAACGGCCAGTTCGAGACATGCCGCTGACAAAAAGCTTTGAAAAAAGCCTCTGTGAGGAGAGATTTGAGCTGCCAAGCTGCGCCGTCCAAGCGTGGGAGGCGACGGCCAGGGAGAGGCCAGACTGCAAAGGATACTATCTGGAATGCTGTTCCAGAAAGAGTGAACATTTACCCGTATTGTCCCGAGTATAAGACGCACCTGATTATAAGACGCACCCTTAAAGTTTGGTGCTATTAAAAAATTTTTAATTAAATCACTGGCATTAAATTGCAACAGCCTGATTATAAGACGCACCCCTAGTTTAAAAACTTAAATTAGGAGAAAAAAGTGAGTCTTATACTCAGACCAATACGGTATATATGATTGTAAAGCCCCCCCATAAGGGGGTTTGGGAAAGCCTGCCCATGTAAACCGCCTTGGATTAAAGTCAGAGGAGAAATCCAATGTCCAAGAAAGGTGGTATATAAATACGGTATATACATGGATCTTGGTGAATTGACCTGGCCACTATTTGTGTCCAGATACTCTGCTGGTGGAGAATGTTGCTGCGGTGTGAGCTGATCTCTGTGCAACGCTGCCACTGCTACCCTTTTATGATCTCAGGATAAGGCCTGACCCTGCAAAATGTCCCAAAGGCTTGGTTATAAGCACGAGGAGTCAGCATCTTTGCCAGGGAAGCTCTCTGACAGCTTTGGCCGCTCAGCAAATTTTTCATTATATGTGGACGGATCAGGCAGGCCTGGAGCCCTGGCTTAGACGGCAAAGCCACAATATCAGAATGAAAACATATCACAGATGACTTTTCCCCAGAAATGGAAAAGGTGACATTTTCCATTATTGCTCAGTGTGACAGTACAAATATTACTCTCTCTCCAACCACAGCTCTAGGTAAATCACACACCTCTCTTTTGATCTCTCCCCTGATAAATAGACGATGTAGCAAAGGAGAAAGGACTTTTTTGTCTTCTTTTGTTGACACAACTCATTTCAACAGTTGGGTGGATGTAAGGAGGCGCTGCCTACATTTTCCCCTCTCAACTTTGCTGAGATGTGTTGGACTTTTGGTGACTCGACTAACACAAATAGAGGGAGTTCCCTCCCTGAGCTTTCTGAGCCCTGCAGAAGGATCTCGGAATAGGAATAGAAATCTTTCCTTCTATTTCTGAAGTCCCACCTCTGTGCCAATAGTATTGTAGCGAGAACAGGAACATCCACAAAGATGACTGAGGTGCTGGGATGGCCCATCCATGAGGCCAATTGAGGTGGTTGCCTCAGGAAGCAGATGGGTTCTGCTCATCTCTGTCCGCCTGCTTGCCTCCACTGATCCTCATTCTCCTTCAATTCCCTGAACTGGAAAAGGAAGAGGGGGACAGAGAGGAAGAGGGAATGTGGAGGGGAGGGGAGTGCTGAGCTAGAACATTGGAGAGTGGGAGGAGCAGAGGCTGGCACATCATCGGGTAAGAGGGCAGCATTTGGCATGCTGCTTCAGGCATCAGGTGGTCTTGTGCTGGCCCTGGGTACAAATCACCAGTCCAATGACGTCGACAGAACGTGGCGGGCGGGGCGGCTGCCGGGGGGTGATGCACGCAGATGCACGCAGAAGGGGTGACGCGCGCACCCACGCGCATCACCGCCACTGCGCGCATCACCCTCTGGAGGCTCTCCAAGGCCAGGAGAAGGCCTCGGCCTCAGAAGGTCCAGGGCCTTCTGAGAAGGCCCAATGAGTCGATGCGTCATTTATTAGGTTTTTCGCGCATGCGCAGAACATTTCTGAGGGCAAATGGGCAGCCCTTGCCCTCAGAAATGTCCTGCACATGCGCGAAAAAGCTAAACATTCGCGTATTGACGCATTGGGCCTTCTCAGAAGGTCTCGGACTGCCGGAGGAAGAGGACGCTCGACACCGGCAGCTGTGGGGGTGAGTCTTTTGGAGGGGGTGCCCAGGGGTTCACTAGGGTGACGCGCGATGTCACCCTAGGGTGGGCGTGGATGACACGCGCACCCAGCCCCAGGGTGACGCGCGCCCTAGTGACTGCGCTGCACCAGTCACCAGTTTCTTAATGGGGAAAAGTAAACACACACACACACACACACACACACACACACACACACACACACACACACACACACACACAAGAGATGTGGCCTGGAGGTTGAGCCAGTGCCCTGTCTGAAGAAGTTAAGAAGGGTCAACCTTGGTTCTCACTTGGATGGGAGACGGAAGCTGCTGAAGACACTGAGAAGTCCCCGTGAGACCCGTGAGGCTGGAATGCAGAGGAGTCAGCTAGAGAGAGAACATCTAGACAACCATCCAAGGGTGAACTGCGGTGAACTGTGAAGCTTGGAAGTGCAGAGCACAAGCCAGAAGGAGGGCTGCACTCGGAAGGGAAAACATCTCGAGCATGGAAGGTTCTATATAGGAATAGAACAATATTGTAAAGACCCTTATCGGGTCTAGGATAGCCTGCCTGTGTAAACTGCCTTGAATAAATCTGATGAGAAATCTGATGGTGAGAAAGGCGGTAGATAAAGACAGAAAATAAATAAATAAATAAAACCGTGCGTGCATGCAATGTTCATAACTGATGCGATATGCACATGTTTCAGATTCAGGTTTCTATATCTGTTGAAAAAAAAAACCCAGGCTCTAGAAGTCACTGTGTAAGTGGAACCTCAGGTTAACGTTGAATTGCTCCTACAGAGGGCTGGGCTTTGCCTGCTTAAGCCATGCCTGAAGTACAAGTCCCCCACCGATGGTCTTTGCAAAGCCTCCTGCTGCCTTGGGTCTCTGATTCTGGGTGGCTGAAGCTGGTGCCTTCGAGCCGTCGCTCCATGCAATAACCGCTCATTATTTTTTAATGTTGTTGTAACTTTATAGCTTAATCAGTATTTGTTAGTCGTCCGGGCGGCAATAAAATAGTTTTCCAGGTACTGAAACATCCTATCAAGGTTTGTAAAGCTGCGCTTCTTGGTTTATCGCTCCCATAAAAAGCACTGGCAACCTGACAGATATAATAACTTTTTTTATCAAGTGTCTAATTTGAGAGGAAATTAAGCCGTACATTACATGCAGATCAAGGATGCGGGGAGGGCCAGAGCCCTGGTGGCCTTGTCCTCTCTCCAGCACAAAGGACTCCTTGAGTTATGCTTCAGTTATGCGCCAGCATTTACTCTGCAGTTGTCTCAGGTGGCATGCATGCACGCCGCATGACTGTGTGTATTTTAAAGGGCATTGCACACTTAATAAAAATTATTTATGTGCCCTGTACTGATGTCACAGGGGTGAAACAATACTTTCACTTTATTGCAGCTGCAAAGAAGCAGAAATTGATGCCAGTGCCAGAGAAAGGCTCTTTCGAAGTGCATCATGCGCTCCAGGCCACTGTAAGCCTGTGTGCTGAACCCACTGCTTGTTCAAAAGCTCTTTCCAGACAAGACATCCATCAGTAGGGTTGCCAGCTGGAGGCACCTCAACAGAGGCATTGCCAGGAGGGGGAGGGGTGGTGGTGCCCCCCCCCCGGGCAACAAGCAGGGGATGACAAAGCAGCAGCGGGGGGGACAACCACACCGTTTCGGTGCCGAAGACGGCGCTGGGTTTGGCCCACCCTCCTGCTCTGCGTCTCTGAAGCCATTTGCAGCGGCGGTGATGTCACGTCCAGTGATGACATCACCGGGGGGGCGCACAGCGATGCCTCTGCACCTCAAAACCAGAGAGTTAAGGAGGTGGGGCCTGGTGATGTCACCATTGCATGCTTTGAATGACCAAGATGCAAAACGTTGGAGCCATTTTGATGGCTTAATATATATATTAAGCTAACACCAAGAAATGAATGAGAAAATGAGATTTAGATTCTAAGCATGTGGGCAGGGCCCCTTCGTTCCTGTGGCCCCTGCAAATCAAACCAGAAGTCTTGTGCCTCCACATTTGAATTCTCCACTCACTTTTAGCAGAATGGAGGGAGGCGGCAGCAACAGCAGCAGATTTAAGGGGAAGGTCACCCCAAATTCACTGCCCTCTCGCCCCCTGCAACCCAAAGCACCTCGCCGAATGGATGTGCCGTCCCTGACAGATTCACCCCTTTCAGGTTTTTGTTGCTGAATCCCATATCCCCAACTCTCGCAGGCAAACGGCAATGATCCTCTCTTGATCCATCAAGTCACTCTATGTTTCCACAGAGTTGCAACCTCAGGTCATTTCACACCACATCGCCATTGCCAAGCGTGTGGTGGAGTAGCACCTGTACTTCCTCCCAGTTGTTCCCAGTTCCTCCCACACAAATGCCCCAGTACCTCCAAATGCCCCAGTGAACGTTGTTTTGGAGCCTTGGAACTGAAAGGCAGGACTCAGCCGGGAACAATATACTGTATTTGTTTAAACTTTCATGCTCATGAACATCTGTGATGCAGGAGACAGGTTTATAGAGAGCAAAATAAAATGTTGACAAATGGCTTGGTAATCAACTGGAACATATCATAAATCATTGGAATGCCAATAACACTTTCCGGACGAGCCTTGAAAGGTCATTATGATGTCACCATATATCTTGTGATGCCAAACAAAGCAAACAGAACAGGTTGGGAACAGGGTTACAGAGACGCATCTGTCACTTCTGATTAAGAATTAACAGTGTGCCACATATAAGAAATAACTTTTTTTTCCCCTTACACCTCTTTTCTCCCTTTGAGAAACCTCCTTTCATATCCCTTCGAGTTCCATCTCCTCTGGGGTACCTCTTAATAAATCAATTTAAGTAGTGGTTTGGGAGTCGGACTTAGACCTGGAAGATCCAGGTTCAAATCCCCGCTCAGCCACGAAGCTTCCTGGGTGACCTTGGGCCAGTCACTATCTCTCAGCCCCACCTACCTCACAGGGTTGTTGGGAGGACAAAAAGGAGGGGAGGAAATATGTACACCACTCTGAGCTCCTTGGAGGAAGGGCGGTATAAAAATGTGGAAAAATAAATAAAAATAAATAATTTCAGGAGCAAACGTGGAGAACTAACCGCGCAGTCCTATGCGTGTTTACTCAGCAGGAAGTCCTACAGTGTTCAGTGGGGCTTACTTCCAGGTAAGTAAGGACTGCAGCTGAGCAGCCAAATCCTACCTAGTTCGCCCCCCGCTCATGCAGGTGCGCCAATGAAACATGTGCTGCATCTTTGGGTGGGGAGGGCAATTGTAGAGGTCTCCTTAGGGTAAAGGAACGTTTGTTCCCTTGCCCTAGGACAAGCCTCTGCTTTCCTTATGGGTCTCCTCGGTCCTATTTTGCTGGCACAGGACCAAGGAATGTAAGGGCAAGGGAGAGGGAGAGGGAGGATCCGGCCACATACTCTAGCCGAGGGTCCCACCCCCTTATATATGTGTCTCCCAAAGCTTGAATAGCTTCATCCATACTTCAGAGCCATCGATGCCTCATTTAGGGACATCCATGAATCTATATCAGGGGTGGTCAAACTGCGGCTCCTGAGCCACATGCGGCCTCTTTGACATACAATGTGCGGCTCTCGGAAATATGTTGGCTGAGCTCCTTTTTGCATCACAATTAATTAATATAAAAGGTAAATAAGAATGTTTCAAACTTTATAATTATTTACCGGGTATAAACTAAGAGTCCACTGGTGAGTAAATATATTTAAGAATTTAAATGCTTCTTAAATATTGTGGCTCTCAAATCAGTGGCGTCACTATCCCCCCCCCCCCCGTGATATCACCCCCGGAAGTGACGTCACCACCGCCACCGTTGCAACTCCCTTTGGAGACGCAGGGTGAGTCAAACCCATCACGTTTTCCGCCACCCGCTGTTCCCACTGCCAAAATGGGGCGGTTCTCCCCCCCGCCACTTTGTCACCCCCGCTTGTCACCTGGGAACCCCCGCCCCCCCCGGCAACGCTTCTGTCTCAAACATGTGAAGTTTATCACATGTGGCTCTTACATTAAGCAAGTTTGTCCACCCCTGAACTATATGCTAGTAATCTGTTCAAAAACAAACAAGTTGACCCAGCTGGTCACTATTACCTGATCCTGTCACAATATGGACTTGGGAGTGTTACAGGGAATTTGTAGAAGGAAGATAAAGTGAAGACATGTCAATCTTGCTGGCTTTACCCAAGTTCCTTCAGGACTGGCACAGATTTCCCTTTCCCAGAAATCTTGCATAAGGCAATTCTTTGTCTACAATGCATTTTATTTAAATACAGTACTCCAGTTAGCTTGCAGTGGTTACATGGCTGGGGAGGGGGCAGGGGGGTTGCTATTAATGCGCCCCACTGCACGTTTTTCTGAACAGGAATAATAAGAATAGTTAATAACCATAATATGACATCCTTTTCTGCATCATTTTGCCATTCTTCCAACATCACCTCTCTCTCCCCTCACCTCCTACTGACAGCAACACGAGAGAGTCCCTAGTTCAGCATCTCAAGATTTGTTGCAAACTCTAAGGTGCGGGTTTATAGTGGTGGTTGGCCCATTTATGGTACAATTCTTCTTACGCGCTCTAATAAACTTTGCCGCTCCAGGGTGCTCTTAAATCCTGATATGAAAGATAGAAAGGAATCATTACTTAGTCCATCTCTATATAGGAGCCCTCGCCCTCTGAAGGCCAAGGATACTGCTTTTCCAGCTGGGTGGAAAGGACCGTAACTTCGAAGGCTAGCAAAGTAGCCGTAGGAAGAAGATAACTCCTCTGTGCCAGTGGAAAGAAAAGTGGACACCCTGACTTCTAGCATGCTTGGTAATAAACACAGTTGTGTCAAGAGATGAGTTCTTTTGACTCAGGACAATAAGAGTTCTTGGGACTGGCTTATGCACAGTCATTGTGGCAGGACCAGAAATCAAGACAGGGATCACAAATAAGTCAGAAACAAAAGCCAGAACAGAGAGAGAGAAATCAGAAATCAAATGTTCTTTGAGCAGAGAGACAAATGTTCATTGACGAGAGTCAGGATGGTGTAGTGGCTCAGGAGTCGGACTTAAATCTGGAAGGTCCAGGTTCAAATCTCTGCTCGGCCACGATGACATTGGGCCAATCGCTATCTCTCAGCCTCACCTACCTCACAGGGTTGTTGTGAGGACAAAAGGAAGAGAGAAACTATGTACATCACCCTGAGCTCCTTGGAGGAAGGGCGGTATAAAAATGTGAAAAAAAAAAAAAAAAGTCAGGAGCAAGCCAGGAGTCAAAGCAAGCATCGTTGGCATGTACACACCAGAGGCAAGGAGATAATGTTATTCAGGCATGAGTCCAACCCAGACAGAAGGACATTTGTAGTCCTTCCTGTTCAGGGAAACCCGATTACCAGCCTTGGTAGGTAGGGCCAGTTGAGAGCTTTGAGATCCCTTCACTCCAGCTGTATTTCCAGGAAATCTACCTCCTCTAACCCAGGGAAATCCTGACAAAAGTGGATCTTAGGGCGTTTCCACACATGAGACTTCAATTGCCTTTGTGCCACTCCTGCACTAAATCATAAACTTGGAACATGATGTTGTAAATGACTCTGAAGCTAGGACTTTGCCCTAAGGCAGTGGTTCCCAAACTGGGAGGCGTGGCTCCCAGGGGAGCCGCGGAAACCAGCCAGGGGAGCCGCAGAGTGCCATGGAATCCTCTCAGAAAACAGGGCAATGCCAATTGGCAGGCGTCAACATGATGTAATGGGGAGCCACATCCAATGGTCGCCAATGGTCAAGTGAGCTGCAGGTCGATTAAATTTGGGGAACACTGCCCTAAGGCAATGCACACCTGGGATTTGGCAGAAGAACTCACATTCCTGAATGTTCCAGGATGGCGAAACGTCTCCAGAACAATGGGGGACTTCATCAGAGCATGGTGAAATGTCACATAACTTCAACCTGGTGTCAGAGGCTTTGGGTGTAGGTGTACTCATTCTCCCCTCCCCACCCTTGTGTGGTCAGTGTAAACACACACACACACACACACACACACACACACACACACACACACACAGGAAGCAGTTTTCTAACAGCTTCTGGGTAAAATAGACAACATGTTGACCTGAGAAAGACAGAAGCCCTGTACAGTTGCTATCTTTGCTGTCTATCACCATCCCATGCTCATCTTGTATATTTGTAAATAAAGCAAATGTTACAATAAATAATAAATAATAATTGATTATTATTAAATGGCATCCCCTTCAGAGGCCTGGCACCCGGGGCCATGGGCTCCCGCCCCCCTTAGCTACGCCACTGCGTGGGGGGACATGCCATTGGAGGATGCCCACAGGGCTTTCCCTCCAGGCCCCCCTCCCCCAAGCCAGAGTCACTACTGCTGCTGATTAGCCCATCCAGTATTGAATTTTACATTTTATAATGATAGGAGTGGAGCTCAATCCTGTTTGGATGTTGTACCCTATACCTTTAGTCCCCTAGATCCAGATGTGTGGAGGCTGGTCATGAAATAGTGAAAGGGGGAAAATCTGCATGTTCTTGTTTTTATTACTGAATTATTATGACTACTATGCGGTCATTTCTGTGTATTATTTGCAGGACCCTGATCACAACCAGGCTGAGCCCTGGTTTACTCTGGTTGGAACAACAGCAAGTAATTTGGAGATTGTGGCAGGTAAGCAAACGGGCAATCTAAGAGCTCCTGGGGATCGTTTATTTCTAAATATAGCCCGCATTTAGGAGTATTTTAGCACACTTGAAAAGCGCCGAGAAGATATTTAGACTCCCCCTTGCTGGAGCATTTCCCATAATGGCTCTAGCTGTAAATCCCCAAAGAAACTCCATGCAAAAGCAAGAGAGGAAGAGACCCTAGCATGCAATTCTGAAGACCTCGAAAGTTGGAGGGGATCCATGGGCTCATCTAGATGATCCTGCTCAGACACGCCCCCCCCCGCCCCATCCCCTAGCTACGCCTCTGAAGATAATGCATGTGAAGGACTTTGCACACCCAGACAGCTCTACACAAATGCTACATAAGTTCCCCTCTTCCAATCCAGGGAGTAGGAGGAGGAGAAGCAGTGGAAGCGGACAGAGATACGCCAGCCTGCTGCCTGAGGCGACTGCTTCAGCTGGCCTCATGAATGGGCCGGCCTTGTGTTTACCTATTTCGGCATTTCATCTTCTGTTCTTATACTCCGTATGTTTGATTGTCAGCGCAATCCTATCCAACTTACGTCACTGGTGTAACCAGTGGTGCAGCGAGAACGGGAGGCCCCAGAACGGAAAGGGGATTCAAATCCCTTCCAAAGGGGGGTTCAAAAGGGATTTGAATCCCCTTTCTGTTCTGGGGCTTCCTGTTCTCGTTGCACCGCTGGTTACACTGGTGGTGTAAGTTGGATAGGATTGCTCTGTGTGTCACCCTTGCGGTTCGTAGCCTGCCATTTCTCATGCTACGAGGAGTGAGGTTCCTTTTCAACTCTTGATAAGCTCCCAGAGCACAAATTATATTGTTTCTAGGAAATCATTAACCCAAAGAATCAGCACCCGTCTGGCTTTTAAATGTGGCAGAGTAAAAGCATACAACAGATGGAGCCTTCAACAGTGTGCAATTGGGAGAAGCCTTCATAGGAGAATATGGATTATATAGGAAGCTGCCTTATGAAAAGGTTTAGGATTGTCTCTACACTGACTGATAGTGGTTCTCCAGGATTTCAGACAAGTATTTTCTGGCAGTCGCGTCGCTAGGACGCGCGTCACCCCAGAACAGGGGCGTGCGTCACCTTTAAGAGAGAGGCTCCGCCCCCGCGTGTGACGTCACGTGCAGGAGCAGAGCACACACCCCCGCTCCGTTTTCGGCTCATTTTGGAGCCAAACGGACGCGAGGGCGGTCCCAACACCAGCAACAAACTGTAAGTACCGGGGGGACGCGCGTCACCCTTGTGCGCGCGTCGCCCCTGGGCGGCCCGCCCCGCGCGCTTCTCCCTGTCGACGCCCCTGTTTTCTGGTCCTTCCTGGATAGATCAGGGATAGAATATGGGATTTGAGTAACACTTCCTTCCATACAGGGCTGGTTTAAAACTTCCTGATTCCTGAAGCGGGGTGCCAAATGCTGTCCCCCCTTAATCGATGATGTGCCAACCTCTGCTCCTTCCACTCTCCAATGTCCTAGCTCAGCACTCTTCTCTCCTCCACATTTCCTCTTCCTCTCTGTCCCCCCTTCCTTTTCCAATCCAGGAAGAGGAGGGAGAAGGAGGCAAGTACGCGGACAAAAATGGGTGTGTCCTCCACTGCTGCCTGAGGCGATTGCTTCAGTAGGCCTCACAAATAGACCCGCCCTGCTCCCATATATAGGAAGTTGCCTTAAACCACTAGCCCCTGTATGTCAATACTGCCTGCACTGCGGGCTATGACTCTCCAGGTTTTCAGATAGGAATCTATTCTAGACATTTCTGGAGATTCCTGGGACCTCCTCCATGCACACAAAGCATGTGCTCTACCACAGAGCTATGGGCCCCTGATAGAGAACATCGTCCAAATGTATCCTTATATTTACTGGTGAAATGTCCAAGGGGGTGCTACTACTAGTATAAGGCCGAGAGGCATCCCAGAGAGTGGGATACAAAACTAGGAATAGAAAAAGTGACAGCACAACAACGTCTCAGCCATTCAGTGTTCCTATTTTTTTCCCACATTTTTTATACCACCCTTCCTCCAAGGAGCTCAGAGTGGTGTACATATTTCCTCCCCTCCTTTTTGTCCTCACAACAACCCTGTGAGGTAGGTGGGGCAGAGAGATAGTGACTGGCCCAAGGTCACCCAGGAAGCTCCGTGGCTGAGCAGGGTGACCTATGCTACTAGGGAGCATTCATACAGAGCTCTGTGTGAAACATGCTGGTGTGCCTGTGCAAGTTGGTCAGCGCTGTAAATGCTCCCCTTCCTCCTCCTCTTCGTCTCCCACCCTTCCTTTTACTCACCCTGAGTGCTCAGTGCCCCTCCCTCAGCTGCTGCCTCCCCGACGCGCTTGCTGCTATATAGCCTCGGAAATTGGGTAATGAAAACCGAGTCATACATTTCTGCTTTATGTTTCCAAAGAAGTAAGTGTGACTGTCAGGTTTACAAAAGATTGTTTATGTTCAGTGGCATGAAATGGGGAGCGAGGGTGCCGAGCAGAGAGAGAGAAAGACTGCCCTGCTCAGGCTGACAGCAATGCATCCATCCTCCACGCTACGGCAGACAAAGCGCTGGTGCCGTCTGACAGGCACCATAAATCACCGCCGAGAGAAGCTGTACCTACAGCTTATACCATTCGGGATGACAAACACACAATAATCCACATAGCACAGCAATTTTTGCTCCCTCTCTCTGCTTCTCTCCTCTAGCTGGGACCCTCGGAGAATGAGGAGTAACAACAGGGGGGGGGCTTTCTTCTTTGCCACTCGAAAGGGGGGGGAGGATAGGTAGCTAGGTTGAAAAGATAAACCCAAGCCGCACATTTGCAGGCAGAAAGGAACTGGGAGTACAGATGTTGTAAGCATTCTTCCCAGGGGAGCTTGCAATGCTCGCGAGCAGAATCAAGATGAGCACAGATGCTCATTACCCCCACAGCATCTTGAACCTTTGTTGAGCTCGTTGATTGCTTGCAAGGTTTCTTTTTCATTGGCCTGGTGTGATCAAGAAACCTTGTCCTTTCGTGGGCGTGTTTGAGCCTTTGCCATCAAGCTGACGGTTTGCAAAGGCGCACACTTTTTGGCGGATGTTTGCTTAAAATGCTAGCAAAGGCTTGGTTCGCGTTCAGAGCGAATGCAAGGATGGACAGGCGTCTCTTATAGGAAGACCATCAGCGCAATCCTATCCAACATACAGCGCCGGTGTAACCAGCAGTGCAGCGAGAACGGGAGGCCCCAGAATGGAAAGGGGATTTGAATCCTCTTTGAATCCCCCTTTGGAGGGGATTTTAATTCCCTTTCCATTCTGTGGCCTCCTGTTCTCGCTGCACCGCTGGTAACACTGGTGGTGTAAGTTGGATAGGATTGCACTGCATATGCGTCAAACCCACCCACCCCCATTTACCTGGGACAGTCCCTATTTTCTGCAACCCAACCGGTCCCTGGAAAATCACTATCCTTCTATTATCTGTATTTTTAAAAAACTTTTGCTTTTAGAATCTCAGCACACGTTGCTGGATGCTCAGGGTCCAGCCCCCCCCCCCCAAGGTCTGTAGAAGTTAAACCTCCATGTGGCAGTGCTTCCTTCTTTTCTCTGGTGGTACCCATCCATGTAAATCCACACACATGAACCCCAAGGCAGAAGACAGTGTACAGCCTGCTGTAAACACTCCATTTATATTAACAATAGATTGTAGGGCAACTTTGTTCTTTTAGCGTCACTTTAATCTAAGCAACAAACACCTTCACTTTTAACACTGAGCGGGACAGGCTATTGTAGAATAAATAAACGCAGCAGATATCAAGCCTTTCCCATAAGGGCGGGAAGAGGGTGCTCAGGCAGGAATCGCTGGTGTGAGACTTGGGGCTGTTTCCACTGTGTCCCTTTTTTCATCGGTGATAACTGCAGGATATATGGGAGACCTTCAAGCCCTGAGGCCAGAGGGAAAAGCCTTGTTTGCATGTACTGTATGTGGGGCATTTGAATGAGGATGCTAAATAGCGAGGTTGCTTGTGTGTGCTTTGCCGTGATCATAATCAAACTCTGCACCATAACAGCCTTGATCCTCCTGACTTGTAGAAGTTCTGCAATTTGGGAGATTTTTTTCAACTGTATGTATGTCATTCTGTTTCTCTTAGTCGTGCGGGGTGGGGGGTGGGCGACACAAATAGCTGATCGTGTTCTAGGTGCTTGTGTGGCTGAAGAACTCCACCTGACTTGCAGTTCACCTCTTGAAGAACACAGATAGCAACGAAAATGATAACACGCATTGCAGCAGCTCAGTGACGTATTAAAGGATATACCGGTACATCCCCTGCCATGCTGCCGTTTAGCAAGCAGCTTTCAGAAGGAATCTTACCCGGGCTTTTGCTACTGAGACATGACACTGCGACCAGAGAGAGTCAATAGGATGATGATTAGATAAAGGTAACGCAATTGGAACACCACTGTTGACCCATGCTGTGGGGACGTAAGGGCCACAAAGCAAGCACTTCTCATGCATGGGATTTTCCTGCCTCAACCTCATTTCCATAGACCAGTGTTTCCCAAATATTTTCGACCTGCGGCTCCCTTAACCATTGGCAACCATCGGCCGTGGCTCCCCATTGCACTATGCTGATGCCTGCCAATTGGCATTGCACTGTTTTCCGAGAGGATTCCGTGGCACTCCGCGGCTCCCCTGACTGGTATCTGCGGCTCCCCTGGCTGGTATCCGCAGCTCCCCTGGCTGGTTTCCGTGGCTCCCCTGGGAGCCGCACCTCCCAGTTTGGGAACCACTGATGTAGACCAGCATCACCTGTACACAGGTAAAACGCCAGTTCCCCAGCAGGCAGGCAGAAATCCGTTGGGCAACAAAAACTTGACTGCTCATTGCAATCATCATGGGGGGGGGGGTTGTACCATGTCCCCATCATCATGGAATCATGGGACAGGATCTTTTCATCAGCAGCATGCAGGTTATGGAATCTCTCTTCCCCCCCCCCCCCCCGGAAAATGTAGCTGGCTCAATCATTGCTGATTTTTAAAGAGGCAATGAAGCCCCTTTTTCGGGAAGGGGCTGGCTTTTAACTACCCAGTTCTTCTCTCACGTTTTTTTTTTTCCTCAATTGTAATTAGTCTCACTTTTTTTAATTTCATATATAGCCGCGCTGATTGTGCTGAGCATTTTAACCGCGCTGATTGTGCTGAGCATTTAACGTAAGCTGCCTCGATGGCAAACACAAGCAGCTGCCCTATAGCAAATCAGACCATTTAGCTCAGTACTGTATTATCTAATCTGATTGGTAGCAAGTCGGCAGGTTTCAGACAAGGGTCTTTTTTTCCACAGTCCTAACTAGAGATGCCAGGAATTGCAGTTGGGGCTTGCTGCATGCAAACGATATGCTCTCCTCGTGAGCTGCAGCTCTTCTTTTGATGGGACGGAAAAGTGAGATGTAAATATTGTAAATAAGTAAATAAAATGGCAACAGTCTTTTGGTTCTCGTCGTTTTCCCCCCATCCTGTCTCTGTCTGCCATCATTGTACGCTAAGAATTACACTGACCGATGTTCAATTCCTCCCCCCTCTGTTCTTTTTCCTTCCTAGTAAAGAAGGCTGATGGGTAAATACCAAGGCAGAAATAAAACAACCCAGGAGGACTCCTTGCAAAATCACAGTTGCGCTGACAATGCTCCAACTGACATTAAGACGAAGGTGCTATAAGCCATCATCTTAAAGTGCATCGGAAAATACATCCTGATGTGTCAGGAATACCTGCTTCCTCCTTTAACCTAAACTTCGGATGAACCAACAGGCTTTGGAGAGCATTTATATGCAAAGGCATATAATATGTCCCCTGTATCTAATTATCTGTCAACCTGAGGCAGTTTGTTTTCTAAATCGGCCTCTCGGCTGTGACTTTATGAGGTCATAAAGAAAACAGTGCCACTCTCACGGCTGAAATGCCAGCAGAGGCTGGCTCAACAAATTACAGCCCTTAATGGCATCTCTTCCTGGCAACTGCACACCCTGGGTTACCCATCCCTTCAAGGGCTGAGACATAGGACACTTGGTCTCCACGGCGGGTGCTTCCAAAATGCCCGTTGCCTTCGCAGGATTCTGGACTACCTAACTTTATTTCCAAGGAGAACAGATGCATTTGGACTCTTCCATTGACAGCGCAATCCTGCGGAGCGGACGTGCCGTAAAGCATGCCGTGACGCCTCGGGAGTAAGGGAGGTGGGTACAAGGCCGGCCGCCCTCACTCCGCTGCTGGGACGTTCCCACGGCTGCCAGAGGAAGGTTAGAGATCGTCTCCTTAGGTCATCAGAGAAGGCCCTACGGGTGCCCAGGGAGGTGCGAGGGGCAGCGGCCAGAAACAGGGCCTTCTCAGTAGTGGCACCAACCTTATGGAATTCCCTCCCCTTTGACTTACGAACTGCTCCCTCCTTGGACACTTTCCGGTGAGGCCTAAAAACCTTCTTGTTCAAAGAAGCCTTCTGAGCCTTTGCCTTATTTAACATCTCGCTGGTACAGGTGGGGGTGCGGCTGTTTTTATGCTCCTGTTTTAATTGTAGCTATGATCTTTTTAATCGATTTTTAGATACTGTTTTTATTAATTTTCATTAATTGTTTTTTTTTTACTTTTTTAAAATATTATTTTTGTTTTGTATTTTTTGTATTGTATTCTTTTTTTCATGTTGTAAGCCGCCTTGGGTCCCTTCGGGGAGAAAGGCGGGATAAAAATACTGTAAATAAATAAATAAATAAATAAATAAGAGATCCCCTGTTAGGTGCGGGGGCACTCCGGGTGGCGAGGGAGGGGGGCCATTGGCCGAGCCAGCCCGGGAGGTGGCGGGGATGGCGTCTACCATATCCCCATCTCCCGCCGGGCCATCTCGGCCATTACATGGCCTCCTCTTACTTCCGCCAGCTATTTAGCCCATTGGGCCTTCCCTGGTTTACACCGGGGGATGGGGACAAACGTCCCCTTTTCCCGAGTAGATCTCCGGGCTGCGCCAGCGCCAGGGCCGCCCGTCAAATCCTTAGGCAGGATTGTGCTGCCCGTCCATTAAAAAAAAGCAAAAGTTCTAACAAAGGTATTACTAGATCGCAAGTTTTTGGGGGACTTTTCTAATGGGTCAACACAGCTGCCAGCAATTGTGATATATTTTGAATGAATGAATGATTTGATCTCATGATAATCTTAGTAGAGAGGGATGGGATTAGAGAGGATCAGGCTGTAGTTAGTTTCTTTTTTCTTCCTTCTCTCAAATGGGAACGGGGGGGGGGGTAGAGTTGAAAGGAAATATTAACAAAGAAATCACTTTAAAAAAGGTAACAGTATTATTTCCTAATTCATTGCAAAAAGTCAGGAAGTTTCAGTACAAGCTCGTGAAAACTGTTTTTTCCCAACTGCAATAACTTCTACCCCCTGCCCCCCCCCCAAATTCCTATCTGCTCTGGTCTTTGTCTTTCCTTGTCTCTTCCCCCTCCCCACGGCTTCTTAGCATTCCTATAACCTCATTCTAGAACTAATTACACCTGGAAGGAATCCAGCAAGTTACATATGAAATATTGGCAGGAGTCAGGGAAGTAAAATTATGGACACTGGCTAATGTACTATGGCAGGAGATGACAGTGGAATGTGGAAGGGTCTGTGGGGCTAGTCATTTCCGATTTCTGTCGTCAGCTTTCCTCAATATCTGAGGACCATTTTGGCCTCAGTGTTTCCACCTGTAAAATGGGAATAAAGTGCCCACCTTACTACATATGGGAAATTCATTGAGATTTCTATTGGTACAATACTAATCCTTGCAGATGGCAGGCATGGGAATATGGCTCACCTAGGAAGGGAGAACCTAAAAAAGGAGTTAGTGAATTTCCTGAGAAACTCATTGTAATCAAAACGTGTCAAAATTCTGAACCACCAGTTGTCCAACTGTCTCACACCATGACAAATCCAGTCAAGTATTGTGCTTTGGATTTGGCCTGAGAAGAGTCAGGTTCGAATCTCTCCTTAGCCATAAAGCTCATTGGGTGACTTTGAGCTAGACTCTTTCTGTCAAACCTACCTCACAGGGCTGTTGTGAGGATAAAGTGCGGTTATAGGGATGGCTTGGTTCCATCACTACATCCGAACTCCATGCAGTTTTCTTTGATTTCTGCGCCCTGCTAAAAATCTCTCCTGCTACAAATCCCCTCATTTTTTCCACCA
The DNA here is from genome assembly GCA_026170595.1 of Plestiodon gilberti rubricaudatus. Lineage (NCBI taxonomy): Eukaryota > Metazoa > Chordata > Lepidosauria > Squamata > Scincidae > Plestiodon > Plestiodon gilberti. Next base: position 15,828,000 of record JANXHW010000012.1, read on the forward strand.
CCAAAAATGTATATGTACTGAATGGTGAATTTAAGCATTATTTAAAAATAAATAAATTTAAATATTTTTAAATATTTAAATATATTTAACATCTTTAAATATTTTTTTCAAATATTCTCAAATATTGCCTCCTGTCGAAACAGCTGGAGCAATAACATGTTGCAAAATACTCATTTAAATAAGGCTTGGGTGTTGTTGTTTTTTAACTCAAATGTATGGAATGCATGAAATCTAGACATCTCTGGACCTTATAAAATCTCATCCATTAGGAAGTGGGAGGAATCTGGAACCAAGCATTTATCATGATTTTTGGCAAGGATTCAATGACATCCTTGGTACACAGACGCATGTGCGCACTTTGAACTCAATGGAGGAAGGGCAGAATATAAAAAAGTATGTCTGAAAAATGGATATTACTCTCATCTACTCAGATGTCCCGTCTTGAAACATCTGAACTCCTCTCAAGAGACCTCATTGCATTTGGGGCGTCTCTAACACAGTCCCCCAGGCTCTGAAGCTCCCTGCCAGCAATAGACATCTCCTCCTGGCCTTCTCAGACAAATCCATGTTCAAAATTCATGCTCCCCCCCCCCCACTTTCACACATAGACTTGCCCTATCTTCCACCATGGTTTTTGGAGACTGCAGTATGACTCAGCATAACAGTACACTTAAGGCCGAAACACAACGGGCACGTGTCGCGCATGTTGCGCACGGTGCATCCGGCGGCGCCCGCATTCTTGCAGTGGGACGTGACTCTGGACGGAACACTGAGGGCCGCCGGGAGCCGCCAGGAGGCACGTTCGCATTGACACCTCCCTTGACCAATGCCCAGGTTTTTCCGTGTTTGTCGCGCCGTACGCGATGCACACGGGATGTGCTCGGTGTGCTTCGGCCTTAACCCACTACCCAGTTCTGTTTTTTAAAGCAACAGGTGTTAAAAGTTCCTCCTGGCCAGGGTACCTCTTCTCCCTTCATGACTCATGGAGTCCATGGAAAAGTGGAAAAGGGGCTACACTAATAATCTTCTCCAGCCAGTACTGGTTTCTATAGGACATGGTTTATAAGCTCGTCTTTCTTCCTTCAGGGCTTCTTCGTGTGTTAACACATGTTAACACATCGCTTGCAAGTACTGGTTTCAATCGGAATTGGTATTATCAACTCCCCCTGGCCCACAAACCATTTCTCCCTTCTTCCCTTCAAAGAACACATAGTGCATATCTCTTTAAAGCTGGAGAAGGGGCTACACTTCCGGTACGGACAACTCTTATTATTCCTTCCTCCTCTCAGGGCACCCGGAGCTTAAGACTCCTCCAAAGGATGGAGAAGCTTCAAAGTCAGGACTAGCAGCTTGAAGTCGATGTTGCGAGTGATGTCAAAGCAGCATGAGAGCTCGAAGAGTTGGGCAGGAAAATGGCCTCCAAACCCTTTCTCTTGGGCATAGTTGGGACAAGGGTTGAAATCAGGAAGACGCTAACGCGGAAAATCCCCCTCCAACCTCCAATCTGCGTGTCAGATGTTGCAAGGGTTGTAAAGAAAACAGCTGTGCAGATGCTGAAAGGCCACCCGGAGGCTGGACTCTAAAGTTCAGCCCGCCAGCGCTAAAGGGGGAGGGAGATGAGAAGGAGGGGCTGTCTCCCACTGCAGAGTCTTCATCCCCTATTAGTCTGCCTCTGATCTCAGGTGGATTAATTAGGAAGTTTGTCAGAAGGCGGCCGTGAACTCCAGTTCTTCCACTGTGGGAGCAGTAACAGTGCCAACGAAACCGAAGCCGGAGAAATTCCTCCTCTACCCACACTGCTGCTGTGATTAATGATAGAAAAGAGTGAAAAAAGGGGGGGAGGGGGTCAACAGCTGAGTGCAAGGCGCGTCTCTAGACAGGGAGTAATTAAGATACATGGGATAAATATGATTCATAAGCTGAAACTGGCAGGGTGTGCGGTAAACACGGCTAAGCAGATGGTACCCTTTCCCAGCTAACAAATGGAGGAGCCTTGCAAAAAGAGGGAGCCAAGCTCCAGATCGACGACATGCGCCTGTTTCGATTCAATGAAGTGGGAAGGAAGGGGGCCACAAGAGCGGCTCTGGAGATGTTCGGGGAATCGTCTGGGAAGAATGAAGGATGTGGGTCTCCCAAACAAGCAGGAATCATCATAGCAGGGATGGTTTTCTCACACCAGCAGGGCAAAGTCCTCACATGTCCACTTGGTGGGAGAGATCTGAAGGGTCACAGCGAAGAACAGGTTCGCTCGGGATCAGGCAGAAGGGGCTAGCTTTGTCGAGGACAAAGAAATCAAAGAGATTGGCAGATGTTCCCACAGAGACTGGCTCCAGCTGTATTGCCCTTGTTTACTGAGGCCAAATGGCCTGGGCTACAGTTCACAGGGATACCGGCCTGGCTAAGGCATTCATTCAGGAAGCAATGAATGTGTGCATTTGTGGAGTGGGAGGGGGGGCACATTGAAGGGTCCTGTTTGCAAATAGCACCTATGCAATATATGCCCTGGGACAGGGATGTGGATCAAGTCTCTGACTCCAAGTCTAGAGTCAAGTCCCAAGTCTTTGCCCCCAAGTCCCGACTCTTTGGTTGCGAGTCCCTATCTATTTAATGGGGAAAACGGGTTTAAACCTGAATAAAATTGGACTTGTCGTAAAAGGCTCCAAGTCTCGAATCGAGTCTTTCAAGTCTTTTACAATCACCGAGTCAAGTCCGAGTCGAGTCATTGATGCGACTTGAGTCCGACTCGAGTCCGAGTCCATAGACTCAAGTCTACATCACTGCCCTGGGAAAAGGGAGGGTGTAGATCACACAAGTGTGAGTCTTTAAATTTAAATCTCAAACTTTCTGACACCTGAGGCAGCATGCCAAATCCTGCCCCCCCAACCCAATGATGCGCCAGCCTCTGCTCCTCCCCCTCTCCAATATTCTAGCTCAGAACTTTCCTCCCCACCACATTTCCTCTTCCTCTCTGTCCCCCTCTTCCTTTTTCAATCCAGGAGGGGTAGGAAAAGGAGGAGCAGTGAAGAGAAGTAGACGGACAGATATGAGCACCCCCCTCCAATCTGCTGCCTGATGCAACTGCTTCAGTTGGCCGCATGGATGGACCGGCCCTGGGGGAGGTTGACAGTGGGACCAGAACCAAAGCATAGAGTGTGAAGGAGTCACTTTTACCTTGTCCCAAATATCCAGGGAGATGTGGCCTGATCTGCATGAGGATTACTCTGAAGATATTTATGCAACCAAATGTCCTGGTATCTGTTTGGGGTACCTGGATCTTGCAAGATCTTATGGGATCAACTGGAAATCAATCAGAAACAGTGTTAGAACATAACCAAGGTCCAGGACTAGGAGCTGCAGAGCCAGTCGTTCAAGGGGGGGGGCGGTTGTCCATCTCCACCCAGAAGACGTGCTCCACCTATCTCCAAGTCAGAGGAGCCCTTACAAGTAAATGGAGGTCAGTGCCATCTCACGGCTGCCATTTTTCTTTTGCGCACAACTTGTGTCCCCACATGGCTGTATGACAGATGAGGATTCAACAGGTGAAGCTTTTTCCCCTGAATGAGGAGGTAGTGATAAGAAAGGTTTCAACTGTTCACTGGAAGATTGGTGGTCGAAAGTTTTGGACTATGCCGAAATGGATAAACTTACAATTTTAATTAAGGAAAAATCAGTTAACCTTTTTATGAATCATTGGAAACCATTTATTGATTTTTTAAGAGAGAGAGAGAAAAGAACGGTGTGATGATATGCAGATTTAATGAATAGACTGTGGGTGTTATTTTGGCTTAGTTGGATATTATATGTAGAAAAGGGTGAATAGTATGCTAGTAGGATGTATTGCTTCGCGCTTGCTATAACTTTATGAAATATGTATTGTTTTTTATGTGTGAATATATTAATAAAATATAAATATATGAGGAAAAAAAGAAAGGTTTCAACTGTTGAAAGATTGTCAACTACACATCTGTTAAATGCCCAGAGGCCTGGCCAGAATATAAGGTGACAACTTACCATTTTGAGTTTGGGTTTCCCCCAAATCTAACTTCTCTGAGTTGAACCAATGTGACACTGGAAGGGTCACTAGAGTTTCCCCCACCCCTTTTAATATTAAAATAGCACCTACAGGGACCCAATCAGAATCAGGGTTACATGGAGGGAAGGGTTACTTTTTCTGGAACATCCCCCTTGAGGCTAACAGGCGTTTTCATTGGGGACAGGACACAATTTTCCATGAAACTGTGGCATGAGAAGGAAAGGTTAAATGCTTCTCACACATATCACAGACCTAATTCTGGTTGTATCTTCCTGCCGCTGCTATTTTAATGTAGAAAAAAAGGCAGAAACTCTAACGACCCATCTTATGTCACAAGTAGTTTGACCTCAATTATTCTCCTTTGTGTTATCCCCCCAAAAGGACATCCAGGAAAGCTGAAAAATCTGAGAGGTCCATCAACAACTGTCAGCCATGCCTGCTAAAGGCAGCCGTGTTCAACGGCAGCAGCATTACCCTGAATACCAGATGCTAGGGGCAACCCTCCCCCTTACTACCGTGAGGCCCTGATGATTGACTTCTGGGAAGCAACTGTTTGGCCATTGTGGGTATCGGGTGGTCCAGGTCTTCAAGAGGTGGGTTGTGGCACTGCTGTTGCCGCCATTTTGTTTTTGAGTCTCAGGCAGGGATGTGGATCAAGTCTCTGACTCCAAGTTTCAAGTCAAGTCCCAAGTCTTTGCCCCCAAGTCCCGAGTCTTTGGTGGCGAGTGGCGAGTCCCTATCTATGTAATGGGCAAAACGGGTTTAACCCTGAATAAAATTCAACTTGTCCTAAAAGGCTCCAAGTCTCGAGTCGAGTCTTTCGAGTCTCTGACAATCACCGAGTCAAGTCCGAGTTGAGTCTTTTACAATTGCCGAGTCAAGTCCGAGTCGAGTCATTGATGCGACTTGAGTCCCACTCGAGTCCGAGTCAATTGACTCAAGTCTACATCACTGGTTTCAGACCTCTACAGTTTGATCAACACCCAGGGCTAGAGCTTCTAGATGAGGTCAATCCTACCAGAGACTTTGGCTTCAGAAGGGTTGGTTTGGCCAAGTCCCCAATTTTCAGTAGGCCCTCTCAGTCTCATACCCATCCACCGCCCCCCTTGCCATACTCCCATTGCCCTCCCTTGCCTCCCCTTGCTTCCTATTTCTCTTCCTCTGATTTTCCAGTTTGAGCACACACTGCTGCCATACTGCTCTCTGCTTCCCCTCTTCTCTCTCCAAGGAAAGAAGGGGCAGCATGACTCAATAGGAAGCAGGAGATGTGGCCTGGAGGTTGAGCTGTTGCCCTGCCTAAAGAAAACTAAGCAGGTTCAGCCCTGGTCATTGTTTGGAAGGGGAACAACTTCAGCTAATGGATCTTGCGAAGGCACTGTGAGTGTGGAGTGTGTGGAACACGTAGGAGTCAGCTGGCGAGATGGAGAATACCTTGAGAGGCGACGGAGGGAGACCTGCGGCTGCTGCGAAAAGCTTGGAAGGTAGAAGCACAGCCAGGACGTGGCTACACTTTGAAAGGAAACATCTGGAAATGGAGGGTTCTATGTAGAACAATACTTGTAAAAACCCCATTTGAAAAAAAAAAGAGGGGGTTTAGAATTGCCTGCCTATAGAAACCGCCTTCAGTCTGTAAAGAAAAAGCGGTATAAATACCGTAAATAAATAAATAATACTGATTGACCACGGCCAGGACAAGGACAGGGCAAAGACACAGATCCCAACATTTGGCTTTCCAAAGATCCACGGGGTCGTGACTGTGAGTTCCATGTCACAGGTTGAGGTTTGGGGTTCGTCTCGGTTCTCGACAAGTTGAAGACTCCTTGACGAACAGCACAATTCTATGTGTGTCGACTCAGAAGTAAGTCCCATTGTACTCAATGGGGCTTACGACCAGGAAAGTGTGAACTGTGTAGGATTGCAGCCTAAATGAACCTTTGGTGTGATCCAGCAGGACTCATTTCCTGTTCTTGCCTCAGGGCATCTCATTACACTCTTCCATCTATATTCCATTTATTATTATTTTTTACATCTTTCAAATGTTTGCACATTTCTTCTTCTGATGCTTGTCTCCCCCGCTTTCGACATCAAAAATCTCACACCTCCTACGAGATTGTCAGGGGCCAAGAGGAAACTGAAACTGCTCTGGTTTCTCACTAGAGGTGCCCTTCCTCCTGTACCTTTCACACAACCAGAAATATAGAGAGAAATGTCGCAGGTACACCTTGTCCCAACACTATATCACTGTTCTGCAGGCACGTGTGCCTGTTCCATATTTTGCTTGTTATGCAACTGTTCCACATGCCTGTTCCTCCCTGGATCGTTAGGTTATTTACTCATCATGGAGGACCAGCCCAGCACTGTTCTCCTTGCTAGTTTCTCCCTTACGTCGCTAAAAAAGAACACTCAGCTTTAAGTCCGAGTCAATAGACTCAAATCTACATCTGGCCATTGGTAACCAAGTCTGGCCATTGGTAACTTAGGTGAGGGAGTGAAAGAGGGAGAATGGGAGTCGTGAGCTGCAGCTCTCCAGTGTGTCATGACTCCGATGCAATGAAAGTCACCTCTAACTTTTTACATCATAACTCTAGAGCCGGTGATCTCCCCGTGCCTGGGATTGCAGAGGGAAGGGTTGTGGGGTGATGGCGTAGCTGTTTACAATTCTGGAAAGTCATGTCTGGGTCAGGCTGACAATGGCACCTTGCCTATCTACTGTACCCAGCGTGACTTGACGGTTTGACCCTCCCAGCTTGGGCAGAGTTCTCGGACAATGACCTCAACTGTATCCTGATCGTCTATTTAAACAAAACTGTTCAAACATTGCTCTTCAGCTCCTGCCTGTTCAGGTCCTGTCTGCTAAAATGTACATCTTCTTTTGCAAAGCGTTGGCCCTTCTTAATTGTTTGGCTACTGCTCTCTCCAGTTGCCATATCCTGAATTTAGGTCTTATAATAACCTATGGAGCTGCACACAAGGATACGCACAAATCACTCCTCTACTCACTCAATCAGCACAACGACTGTGATGGGACTGACTCCCGGAAAAGATATACAATCTCAGCCTTTGTCCAAGGAATATATGGTGCAGGATGTTTCCTAGTTGCTACATCATCTACTCTATGTCTATTGGCAGAGGCATAGCTACCCCCCCCCGTGACATCACTCGCCCCTCCCCACAAGTGACGCACATGGCGCAACAACATTTCTGGAGGCCGGGTGGGGGCAACATTTTTCGCCGCCGCCATATTGCCGCCGATGCAGGGGCTTTGACCCTCCCCAGCTGTGCACCCCCAGCGATGCTACTGTCTGTTGGACAGTGGATTTAATCTCCTACCTCTAGCCGATTACTTTTCCTCTCCGGGAAAGGGAAAAGAGCTGTGTAGATATGACAGTTTAAAATACATAATATTAGTTTTACTTAAGACGTAAAGATATTTTGTCATCTTTGATTATTAGTTAGGACTGCTTCATATTAGGTTATTCCAAAATAAAAGCCTGTGTTTCACCAGTATTTTGTCTAAAAGGAGTGAGAGAAAGGGGGTGGGGGAACCCTAATAGTACAAGCCTATGCATGTCTACTCAGAAGTAAGTGTTATTATTGTATACAATGGATCTTACTTCCAGGAAAGTATTATAGGATTACAACCTAACACATCATAGATTTGGGGTTCATCATGTCCCATTTACTTCTAATTTGAGCCTGACCCATTTGGTATTTCAGTGTCACAAGCAAAATGGTGTTACACTATCTATCTATCTATCTATCTATCTATCTATCTATCTATCTATCTATCTATCTATCTATCTATCTATCTATCTATCTATCATCTATCTATCATCCCCATCCATTTGCTAGGCTCTGTGCTGTCATTTATTACTATTCATGTCCTGTGCAACAGCCTGTCCTCAACTGGTTTCTGAAACGGAGCGTCTTCCTAAACTGGTCATAACCATTTCCTTTTAAATAGAGATCATTTCCAATGTTTAATCATGTAATAAAGCTGTTCGTCCTTCGTATAGAACAGCCGCACTCAAATGCAGTCATTTGGCAACAATAGCTGTCTGGTAGAGGCAGCCAATGAGCAGGGGAAGGAAATGGAAGAGGAAGGTTGCAGATATTTGGGCCAAGCAGTGACGTTTCCCCTGAATCTTACCAAAGAGGGACCCCCCAAAAAGGAAGAGTAGTTTACTAGGGACAAGTAATATGCCATTCTCTTTCCATGCTTGGTGAGTGGCAGTGTTGGTGCCAGGTGCCGGCTGGGGCCCCCACACTGCCGCCCCATGGCATCCCCTGTCTGCCCCCTGAGGTCATATTGGGTAGCTATCACCCATTGGCCCAACCAGACAGGCCCTCAGCCTCTATAATCACAAAACTATAGAAGGCACATTACACTTGGTGTTGGTATTCTACATACACAATATCCTTTCCAGATGAACAGCTCTAATGGAAGCAATCCGGATTTGGGCGGTTCTGGGAGCAAAGTTGGACTACCACTCCATTTAAGCAGAAATGTGGTGCAAATGCCAAGCCTACAGGTGTTAATCCAAACCCGATCCTGTAGAGCAGTGTTTCCTAAACCTTTTCAACCTGCGACTCCCTTGACCATTGGCAACCATTGGCCATGCCCCCCTATTACATTATGTTGATGCCTGCCAATTGACATTGCACTGTTTTCGAGAGGATTCCGTGGCACTCTGCGGCTCCCTTGGCTGGTATCCGTGGCTCCCCTGGGAGCCACACCTCCCAGTATGGGAACCACTGCTGTAGAGGAAGAAAGTGTCTCGTGGCTTTGAGAAAGGAGGATCCTGCAGACACAATGCCGTGTGTGTGCATGCGTCAAGGCAGGGCAGAGATTGAGGCTCGCTCGCCGAGAAATTGCATTGGCGTGCTACATATTTTTCCAATACAACAGCAAATGGGGAAGCCCTAAATGAATTGACTCTGCGAAAACGTCCCTTCCTATTACTCCCTCACCTTTTGCGGGCGAAAACACTAAGGTTTATTTTCCTGGCTCCTGAATAAAAATATCATCCCTGTTTCCTAATTTCACCCAAGCAACCTCCAGCCTATCTCCATTTCAGCCATGCCGGCAAGGCCAGCCCTCCCTCACTCCCCTGGCCTGGCTTAGCAAGCTGCTGCCAGCTAATTACCAGCCCTCATCACAAGTGCAAAGAAACAAGTTGTGGCATTTAGGAAAGGTCTGCAAAAATAGGTGTCAGACCTTAACTAATAGTGATTGTCCTTCCATTCTGCTGTAATTTACATTTAATTCACACATTTCATTTCCATTTAAAATATGATTACAGTGTTTTGAAGCACATCTCACCTGTCCTCCTGCATTATGGCAGCAGGGAAATAACATGAAACGGCAGAGCCCAAAGAGCCGGCCTGCGAGATCGTAAACAGGGGGAGCCAACACCACTTCAGTTGAGAGCGGAGGAGCAAGCGGGGTTGAAGAGCTAAACAAGTGGCGGGTAGTGGCAGAAGGCGCTCTAGGCTGGGACTGTTGTGAAACTTTTTTTTCTTTCATATTGCACGAAAGGACTGGATACAGAATGGGAGGAATTCAATCCAAGAGGCTGATATGCATGCCCAACCCGAGTCAACGTGATGTCTGAGTGGCGTCCAAATTCACACATACACACCCATTTTAACATAAGAACATCAGAAGAGCCCTGCTGGATCAGGCTAAAGGTCCATCTAGTCCAGCTTCTTGTATCTCACAGTAGCCCCACCAGAAGCCTCAGGGAGCACACAAGACAACAAGAGACCTGTATCCTGTCGTCACTCCCTTGCACCTGGTATACAGAGAAAACCTACTTCTAAAACCAGGAGGTTGCTTAAGGCTTGTAACTTGTGCATTTCCTCCATGAATCTATCCAATCCCCTTTGAAAGTCATCTAGGCCAGGTGCCATCACCACATCTTGTGGCAAGGAGTTCCACAGATTAATTACACGCTGAGTGAAGAAATCTTTTCTTTTCTTGACATGTGCAGGCACATGTGCAGTCCTGGCAGCCACCTCCACCTCACTTTCTCTGCTATCCACTATGTCTTTAGAACTGGGCCGGTCTGGAAGACCTTAGAGATCCACTCTGAAAATCCTCCCCACCTAGCCGGTGAAGTGGAGGAGAGGAGGTGGAAGGAGGTGGCAATTCTCTTCCTGAACACTGAAGAGTAATCAGGGACAAAACACAGCAACCAGATAGAGTAGGCAGTGGGTAGGAACAGGACACACACACACACACACACACACACACACACACACACACACACACACACACTGCTCAAGTCAACGATTCAGAATGTTTCATTATTAGGCCGCCCCTGGTGGTACAGGATTCAAAGATTCTTCCTGCTGATCCTAAGCCTCGATATAAGGTAAAAGTGACCCCTGACAATTAAGTCCAGTCGTGTCCAACTCTAGGGTGTGGTGCTCATCCCCATTTCAAAGCCGAAGAGCCAGCGTTGTCCGAAGACGCCTCCGTGGTCATGTGGCCGGCATGACTCTCCTTGCCGCAGCGCGTAGCATGCAGCTGGAACACGGAGCGCTGTTTACCTTCCCGCAAGCGGTACCTATTTATCTACTCGCATTAACATGCTTTGGAACTGCTGGTTGGCAGGAGCTGGCCAGGCAACGAGAGCTCACCCCATCGCGGGAATCGAACTGCTGACCTTTCGAAAATAGAGGTGACTAAACAGCAAAGCACAAGGAGCAAATGGAGATTTCAGGATTTTGCTAAACATTTCCAGAGGTGCCTGCCCGACACATTATTTTCTCCAATCCAGTTCAGAAATGCAGTATTTCCAAACATATGTATGTATGTACATATTTCTGTTCTGCCTTTTGGCTCCCTAAAGCGCTCCCAAGGCAGCTTACAAATCAATTAAAGAACTGTCAAATCATTTATGGTTACAACGCAATACAGTATTTGCTTTTACATAAGAATTTTTGTCTATATAGTGTGGGGCCCATGCACAGGGCCCATGAGCGGGGGTGTGGGGTGTGAAGGGGGTACATTGTACCCAGGCCCAGGGTCAAAAAGGGGGCCCAGGAGCCAAAGGTGTGGGCCCAGAAATTTCCTGGAATCTCAGCTGGCCTCATGGAGAGTGAAAGACGGAGGATGGGCTAACCAGGAGGCCAGGTCTACTGGCCGGGTAGACCTGGGCGCCACATCAGGAAGCCTGGTAGACATGGGCTCCAGAGACTTTTCAGGCTATTGCTGCCCCCCCCCGCCCCATTTCCCCCTCCCCCTTTGAGAAGGGGCCCAAAATAAACTTTGTACCCCTGATAAAATTCCTCTCAGAGGCCCTGTCCATGCATGAGTTACACGCCTAGACCCCAAAGGTTCAGAGGGCCTTATCGTCTTCTTGAGACAGAATTCCAGCCCTGGTCCACAGTGTCCCTATCTGTGGACTGAGTTCTGCAATAGGAAAGGGAGTTGAGAAGACTGAAGCTCCCTAAATAATTTTTTATATAAAACCTATCACATGGATTTTTATTTTATTTTTTTATTTTTTTTGTAATTTATGACACTGGGAAACTAGACAGAGTGAACAGCTGTAGGCATCAAAACTATAGAAGATATAGCACCTGGAGCCTAATGGGCTAAGTGGGGGAGGGATTCATATGAGACAGGGCTGGCCCATCCATGAGGCCAAATGAAGCAACTGCCTCAGGCAGCAGATTGGTGGGGGACATACGCATCTTTGTCCACAATCTTGGCTCCACTGTTCCTCCTTCTCCTTCCACTCCCTGGATTGGAAAAGGAAGAGAGGAAGAGGAAGTGTGGAGGGGAGAAGGGAGAAATGTGGATTGGAGAATGGGAGGAGCAGAGGCTGGCACATCATTGGGTAAGCATAGGGGCGTCAGGAGGTCTTGAGCCAACCCTGATATGAGAGAGGGTAAAGGAGACTCCCCTTTCTGCTCCTGGTTTTTCTTGATAGTGGAGAGAGGAAACTGGAAATGCTTCATTGACTACCTTGGAAACCAGCGACCACTGCCCAGATATTTGAAAAACCTATAAGGATTAGGTGTGTCTGCGGCAATCTACATTAGGGTTGCCAGCCCTCCAGAATTGGACTGGCACCTCCGGGAATCAGTCTCCAGTTGGTTACCAAAAGTAATTTTGGAAGTTGTAACAGGGCAGAGCCTCCTACACACCATGTGTTTTTTTAAACAAAAAAAAAATGTCCAGAAATAGTTTCAATCAGAATTGGCAACCCTAATCTCCATCTTGATGAGTTGCTGACTCCTAATGTTGACTTCATGTGTGGTCTCAGTGGGTCTCAGACAGGTTCCCTAACCTCCTTGTCTTTCCTTGTGAGTGTTTCCCCAGCTCACTGGATCCCTGCTTGCACGTAATATCTAACATTTCCTCTGTCCAGTTCATGTATTTGATGAAGCATGAATATATGTGCCACAATACATTTAAGATGCCTCAGGGCTTTGGAAAGTTTTGAAAAGCACGTCTGAAAAGCCAGGTTTCCAGTTTGGGTGACAGATGTGGTGGGAGCGTAAATGATGAGCTTTTATCCACAATAAATATGCAATGGCTGTGGACATTTATTTATTTATTTATTTATTTATTTATTTACAGGATTTTTACCCTGCCTTTCTCCCTGAAGGGACCCAAGGCGACATCAACAGAGGCCTTGCTGTCGCCTGTAATGGACCTTTCCTCCATCAATCTGTCCAATCCCCTTTTCAAGGCATCTAGGCCAGGTGCCTTCACAACATCCTGTGGCAAGGAGTTCCACAGATTAATTACACACAGATTAATTATTTAATCTGACCGTCAAAGTCTCTCTCTCTCTCTCTCTCTCTCTCTCTCTCTCTCCGCTTGTATTGCCCTTGAAGGATCAGATTTGCAGTTATATGTGCATCCACTGAGCTATGGTTAACCTTCAGGGTTATCAGAATGCTTATTTGGTTCCAGTGAGTTCCCATGGTAGAGTTGGGGTAAGGAAAGGGTGTGTGTGAATTCAGACATGTTCCCTTTACTGGACACACCCCATATCACCCTGCAATCGATCGGCTATTTAGTGGGAACTGCAGAGATTTTGTGAAAAGGCTCAAAATGTGGTTGGGACTCAGTGGTCCACTGACTGGCCACGTAAGTCCAATGAGTCTCAGTGGCTCTTCACCAATCTCAGTCCACATCAGAGATCAGAAGCACTGTTCGATCCTGCAGGTCTTTGGATATCATTCTTTAAAGCACAGGAAATGTGGAGCAGAAAATCAATCCGTCAGCAGCTCATCCCACAGCAGCCCATCACTACCCCCATTTGACTGCATCCCACAGCAGCCCATCACTACCCCCATTTGACTCACACCAACCCATCTGGAGTCAAGGAGCCCAGGATCCTCTTTGACGAATACCAAGTTCATAGACAGCAGCCCCTTCAAGCAGTACGGTAAACCCATGGGCTGGTGATAAATCAGTTTGAGAAGGTGACCTCAGCAATGCTGGTGTAATCCCACGTGTCAGGGTAAATTTATGAGGCCAATTTTATTGGCCTGTATGACCTCCGCTCCTCAGAGATGTCTTGCTAACAAATCCAATCCATATCGTTTGTTAGTTTTGTAGAGTGTCAGCCATGACTGTAAAGGGGAGGGATTCCATTAACGTGCATTGTTCCTTTTCCAAAGGACAAACACAAACAAGGCCTTGGATAATTGTCAGCTGCGAGGAGGAGCTCCCGATTATGAAGCTGCTCTAAACCAAGGGTTCTCAACCCTTTCCCGGCTGAGTACCACCACTCTCCTGCTGCGTACCACCAGAAGTGACTGGCGATAACATCATCGACAGTTACTTCCTGGCTTTCAGGATTTTGGAGTCCAGAAAACGCAGGTAGGAGGCCCTTCTCAGCGTTCCCGAGAGACTCGGCCAAAGGCAGGAGCCTCTCAGGAGCAAAAACACACTTCCAAAAGCACTGTGTCGGAGCGGGGTGCAGCCCAAGTACCACCAGCAGTCGGCCGAAGTACCACTGGTGGTACTAGTACCACTGGTTGAGAACCCCTGCTCTAAACCATAAGATGGATGGTTTACATAAGATGGATACAGGAAGACAGCTGATGGTTACAACACAGGTAGATGCTGGCAAGCTGGTCTCAAAGACACGACTTACCATGGGTAAGATGTTACCTTTTCTTGGATTAACATCACTACTTACTTTGTTGTCCGGGAGCCCTGGGAAAGTCCACCACCACTTCACTCACGGCCACCAAGCCCACCATTGTGGACACCAACACTGCGCCCACCGAACAAGCTGCGATCAGGTTCTGTTGAGGCTGCAACTGCTTGCCCATCTCTTGAGACTGCTAATGTAGGGTCCTTCATTGCGCTGACAACTGTGGAGGCAGTTGGGGTGGAGCAGAGTTGCACATGCCCATAGGACCAGCCCCCAGTTCCAAGATACCTGTATCCTGTGGCATTCAGAGAGAGGCTCTCTCTAAAACCCAGATGTTGCATACAGTCACTATAATACAGTCACCTGTAATGGACCTTTCCTCCATCAATCTGTCCAATCCCCTTTTCAAGGCATCTAGACCAGGTACATTCACAACATCCTGTGGCAAGGAGTTCCACAGATTAATTACACACAAGCCAATTCTTTAATCTGATCCTCAAAGCCCATTCCTATTACGGGCAGCTGGACAGTCCTTGTTGTCTCCTTTCCAAATGGCAATGATGCCACCCCCTTTTCTCTCCGGCGGCAGTACCTATGTGTTTTTTTCATCTTTGCTGGCTAACCAGAATCTGGTGAAAGCACTTTCAGTCTGTTTGACTGTCCCTGTCATCATCAGGTTTACGGATGGTTAATTTATTCTTTATGGCACCGTCATTGATGGCTGTTAAATCACAAATGAGAGCCAATAAAGGGTGAATTGCAGCTGAAATTACACTGTTTATATGACAGCAAAGTGCTGGCTAAAAGATTCATATGCTACTGATGAAGTACGTTATAAATTTTAATTACCATAGTTTGTACAAATGACATGTTTGAAATGCTTTTGAGTAATGTGACCCTGATAATGAAACTATAAAATAAATCATTAACTTTCTGAATGAGCTTTTTTATTTCCATGCTACATGAAGTAAACTTTTCAATTTTATGCCAATGCAGTCTTCTTTCTCTTCTTCTTTTTTTAAAGTTGCAATTTGGCATCTTCCACCGAAAGCAACATGCTGGGCCTGCAATGGGGTCGATGGAGGGGGCTTGAAAGGAATGGAACTTGGAAAAGAACGTTCACAGTCTAAACTCCAGTTACCTTTGAAATCCTCAGGTACAGTATCACAACCAGGGATGCGGATCAAGTCTCTGACTCCAAGTCTCGAGTCAAGTCCCAAGTCTCTGGGTCCAAGTCTCAAGTCAAGTCCCAAGTCTTTGCCCCCAAGTACCAAGTCTTTGGTTGCAACTTGCGAGTCCCTAATTTTATTTAATGGGGAAAACGGGTTTAAGCCTGAATAAAATTGGACTTGTCGGAAAAGGCTCCAAGTCTCGAGTCGAGTCTTTCGAGTCTTTTACAATCACCGAGTCAAGTCATTGACGCAACTTGTGTCCGACTCGAGTTCGAGTCAATAGACTCAAGTCTACATCACTGATCGCAACACCCCCAGTGGTCCATCTTCTGATCTAAATACTTTTAATGTGTGATGTGTGTTATAGAGACAGCACAGATTATCTCTTCCCACCCCCCACCCCCAGAGATTAGGAAAAGGGGAACAGTGTACAGGGAGTGCGAGCTGGTCATGCTCATACATGTCCTTAACCCAGCAATTTTCAAACTTTTTCATCTCAAGGCACACTGACAAGGAGTTAAAACTGTCAAGGCACACCATCAGTTTTTAAAGGACATATTTTATCATTTAAAAACAAGTACTGTATTTCTTCAATTCTAAGACGCATGTTTTTTCCCAATTAAGCATTTCAAAAAATGGGGTGCGTCTTAGAATCGAAGGTCTCCAAAAAGCACCCCAAAATGCTATCTTCTTACTTACTGGGGCTTGCGGGAGCTTCAGGGAGACCTGCGCAACCCTCTGCAGGCCTGATCTTCAGTTCGGCGAAAAACGGTGATTTTCAGCCATTTCCGGGTTTTGCGAAAACCAGAAATGGCCAAAAAACACTGTTTTTTGCCAAACTGAAGATCAGGGAGGCCTGCAGAGGGTTGCACAGGTCTCCCTGAAGCTCCCCCAAGCCCAGGTAATGAAGGAAATGGCACTTTCTGGCGGGGCCAGAAATGCTATGCAAAGGCAGTGCACTCAGTCATCCTCAGCTGCAGGAGACATGCTGGGGAGAGTTGGTGCTGAGCGGGTAGATTCAATGAAGGGAGGTGAGTCTTACAATCGATTGATTTTTTTCCCCTGCTGGTGGTACTGAAAGTAAAGGTGCGCCTTAGAATCGATGGCGACTTAGACTCGAAGAAATACGGTATTAAAAACAAGTATTAACAAACAAAATGCAATAGTTCAAGCTTACATGGAATGACACACCCGATCCAAACAACAGCTGACTGACTGACACAGGTTCTGCCCTCGCTCAAACTCCCCCAATGGCCCTACTAATAAACGATCCTCCTCCAAACTCCTGCGGCACACCTGCGGACTATTCACGGCGCACCAATGTGCTGTGGCACAGCGACTGAAAATCGCTGCCTTGATCACAGGATTGCAGGGTTGGCCCTGATGTATCTTCTTGATCTCTTGATCTCTCGATGTGTCTCTCTCCCGTTGTCCTCTCTGATAACATCTGGTGTACATGGCAAGACTTCACAGCAATTAAGTGCAATATATGAGATACATAAATTGCCACATCCTAACCTGTTGAGTAGTTCATTGGAAATTGCTTCATACTGACACAGATCCTTGGTCCACCTAGCTCACTCCTGTTAACACCGGCCGGCAGCCAGTGGAGCATTTCAGATGGCTTGTGCTGTTTTAGGCCCTGATACAATTGAGTCCTTGTGCTGCAAGAACTAGCAGGTAGAACAGAAAACCAGAAATATTTCTTTACCCAGCAAGTAATTAATCTGTGGAACTCCTTGCCACAGGATGTTGTGAGGCCACCTGGCCTTAGATGCCTTAAAAAGGAGATTGGACAGATTGATGGAAGAAAGGTCAATCACAGGTTACAAGCCATGATGACTATATGCAACCTCCAGGTTTTAGAGGTAGCCTATCTATGAAGGCCAAGTGCAAGGGCGTATCAACAGAATATAGGTTCCTGGTTGTTTTGAGTGCTCCCTGAGGCAACTGGGGGGCCATTGCTGGCTGTCCCATCGCTCCCACCACTATCACCATTGGATATGGCACGCACTCCATTTGTGCAGCTGCATCAGTGCCAATGGTGGGGGGGATAGGATTATCAGGGGTTCTCAACAGTGGTACTAGTACCACCAGTGGTACTTTGGCTGACTGCTGGTGGTACTTGGACCATCAGACCACCGCTCTGATGCAGCACTTTCGGCGACGTGTTTTCACTCCCGAGAGGCTCCTGCCTTCGGCTGAGCCTCTTCGTAACGCTGAAAAGGGCCCTCCCGCCCTCCCGGAGTCTCTTTTCTGGCCTCCAAGAACCTGAAAACCCGGGACTAACTGCCAATGATGTTATCGCCAGTCACTTCCAGTGGTACGCAGCAGGAGAGTGGCACCGGAGGTGGTACTTGGCCGGGAAGGGGTTGAGAACCCCTGGATTAGGTGATAAGTCTCCTTATGGTATACTGTACTCCAGGGCTGGTCCAGCCATGAAGTGGTTGGCTCAAGCAATGGAGTGGATGAAGACTTTTGCCTTCTACATCTGTTCACCTGCCTCCCCCTCCCCTCCTCCCCCCACTCTCTGGGGAACCGAGAGGAAGTGGAACTGTGGTGGAGAGGTTACTAGTGAGCTAGGGTGTCTCCACCTTGATCAAGGACATAACATCAATGCTGCAAAGGGATTTCAGCGTAGGACCTTTTGAGGTTCCCCAGATGATGATGTTCTAACCTTCACAGGCGTTCCCACCTTATTACTATCCCACAACAGCTCATGGCCTCCTCAATGGAGTCGAAATGAAGTCAGAGAAGAATCGCTGAGACGGTTTTATGAAGCAACACTGCAGAACTTTCCCACAGGTCAGACTGGGTGGTAACCTCAGGATACGAGATGAGTAGTTTGGCTCGCCCATATGGCAGAGAGCTGAACCTGGGCCTCCCTGACAAGACTAATAAAAGTAATAATTACACAGCATTCGGTAGTGCTTTCAAGTCTTCAAAGTACTCCACATGTATTGTCTTGTTGCGTTCCCTTACAGCACCTCGGTGAGGTTAAAGAAGTATTCATAATCCCCGTGCTACAGATGGGAGGTTGAGAGGGAGTGGCTTGCCGAAGGCCACCTAGCGAGTTTATGGCAGAGACAAGACTCAAACTGGAGCCTTTCTGAGTTTCATAATCCCTATAATACACTGCATCTGACCCAAACGTTCAAAAACTGTAGCATCTCTGTATTAGCTGCTATCATCCATGAGACCATAGCTAGGATACAGTGATGTAGACTTGAATCTAATAACTTGGACTCGAGTCGGAATCTAGTCGCATCAATGACTCGACTTGGACTTGACTCGGCGATTGTAAAAGACTCGAAAGACTCGACTCGAGACTTGGAGTCTTTTACGACAAGTTGAATTTTATTCAGGTTTAAACCCGTTTAACCCATTAAATAGATAGGGACTCGCAACTCACAACCAAAGACTCGGGACTTGAGGGCAAAGACTTGGGACTTGACTTGAGACTTGGAGTCAGAAACTTGATCCACATCCCTGCTAGGATAATTCGGAGACACCCTTTCTGATCATTTAGGCAGCAGCACGACTATCTTAGTTTGAGTGGTGGGGGAGGATATATCTCGCACAGTAATGGAGACGTATCCCAAATATATTCTTCTGTTTTGGTTTGGTTTCATTTCTTAATTTATTTGAAGTGGCTATGCATATTTATATTGCTCAGGGAATCCATGAAATACCAACTGTCTATCTCCCCCCCCCCCGCTTTAGTTAGCCAAGGGTCTCGCTACTGCATGTGTCAAACATGGGGCTTTCTCTCCATGTGGCACTGAAAACAGTTATCAGTCTTCAGGCTTAGCAATGAAGGTCTTGATTCAAATGACTCCAAATATCACCTGTAAAAATAATAAACATTTCATTTTGTAATAAGAACTGGCAGGAAAATGTCTCTGACACTTGGAGTATTAGAGGTGTGTGTGTGTGTGTGTGTGTGTGTGTGTGTGTGTGTGTGCGTGTGTGTGTGTGTGTGTGTGTGTGTGTGTCTATGGGAGGATGTGAGACATTTATCAACCTATATGTTTCCTATGACATTTGCCCACATATGGTTTTCCTGGCGTTATAATGAGCTGTGTATTTCTGTGGCATATAGTTATTTTTTTAACAGTTGTATGCACCACATATAGACTATAAAAGTCAGTTGAAAAATGTGTTCCCTTTTAAAATGTTCCACTGGAAACAGAAGGGAATATTCGTTTGAAAAATAAATCCTGTCTTCTGGCTACAATTTAGGTCGGTTGCTGATAAAGCTCTAGTCAGTTGGAAACTGTCAACTCAAATGTGGCCATCTTTGTTCTAGAAGCTTCTCCAGAACCCAGAGTTAAGAACGCCTGAAATTCCCAATTTTTGTAGCCAGAAAGTGTAGTTTTTGTTTCTCTTCTTAGGTTTAGGGTCTGCAGAAGAACCTGGATGAGAGAGTTGGATTAGAATCAGTGGGACCTGGGTTCTAATCTCTGCTCATCTATGAAGCTGAGCCACATATTTGGACTGGATGCAGTGCCATCTAATGAGTGGTTCCCCATCCCTCCTCAAGATCGCCCTATCCAATGCAGAGCTACAGAAGCAGAATGCAACTGTTTGTTACCTTTCTTACTCCAAAGAGCTCACAAAGAGTGGTGCACCCAGTTGTCCCTTTTATCCTTGCAACAACATTGTGATAAGGGCCGGCCCATTCCTGAGGCCAACTGAGACCTCAGGCAGTGGGTTGGCGGGGAGAGCACACCTCCCTCCACCCATTTGGCTCCACTGCTCCTTCTCTTCCCCTCCTTGGATTGAAAAAGGAAGAGGGGAATGGAGTGGACGAGAGCAGCGGTCCCCAACCTTTTTGGTGTCAGGGACCGGTATCCGTGTTGAATTTGTTTCCATGGACCGGGGGAGGGGGCGCCGATGCCACGCTCCCATGTGACCTGGGCATGACGTCAGCTGCGCGCGCCCAGCACGGCTCCAAACACGCCCCCCCTCACCGGTTTAGTTACTCTTTTGGAGCTGTTCGAGCTCCAGGGAGGGCGGGAGGGCTGAAGCGGAGGCGACGCATCGCGAAGGAAAGTATGCCCCTTCACCGCCCCAACCCCAACGCTACTGCCTCCTGTGGCTCCCCGTGAAGGCTCAGTCCGCGGCCCGGGGCCCGGGGCCCAGTCCCTAATGGGCCACAGACCGGTACCAGGCCACAGACCGGGGGTTGGGGACCCCTGGACTAGAGTATCAGAGACACTCTGGCCCACCATTCTCCACTTCTCTACACTTCCTCTTCTGCTCTGCCCTCTCTTCCTTTTCCAGTCCAGGGAGTACGAGAATTACTAGGTATCACTAGGTAAGGAGGGGCAGGAATTGGCATGCCATCTCGGCACCAGGAGGTCTTGGGTGAGCTCTGCCTGGAAAGGAGGTTAGGATGACGAGTGACAGTGAGCGTCATAGCTGAGGAGAGATTAGAACCCAGAACAACCTGATCCTAATCATGTAAGTGAACCATACGGCATGCTTCAGGTTAATAGCCCCCCCCCCCCTTTGTGGTCGCTTGCCCATTTGAGCTGCAAGAAAACTTCCTTCACAGCCACAAATACGGCAATCACGACAGTGGCAAGGTTCAGCACAATCCATTTCCAGCAAGTCCTCACTTAATAAACTTGTCGATAAGTTCTTGGAAACGGCAACTTTAAGCGAAACGACTGATAACGAAACCAATTTGACCGTAGGCCAATCAATATACATAAACAAAAGTTTACGGCATATTTCTGGTCACAAAAACATCACTAAGCTTCTAAATAAAGACCCAAAACACTTCTAATATTAAACACTGAAATAAATGTGAGCTTTCTGGGCCAGAGAAAACCCACACAGACATGGGGAGAGAGTGTTCAAACTCCACACAGACAGTGGCCCTGGCCGGGGAACTTTTTTTTTTTTCCTCAACAACTTTAAGTGAAACGACTTATAACGAAACAATTTTAAGTGAGGACTTGCTGTACTAAAATATCTCAAGGGGAATTTAATTAGACATGACTCTGTGCTCTTGTTGATCACCCATCTCAGTTGCAGGCCAAAAGTTTCCCAACGTACCCTCTGACAAGTACGGAATCATCCCACAGCTGTTAAGATCTCAACAGGGGGGAAGAAGGTGTTATTTTTGACATCAGTTTTTTTTTTTGAGGGGGGGGGGGCTAGCTGAAATTTCTGCCTTATCAGGCCCAAATGAAACCTGCTCCAGCCAGACTGCTTCTGCTAACCCTACTTACCGCTAAAAGAAAGGACCGACATTACCGCTGTTATAAACCATTGATTAAGGTTTATAATAGCAATAATCCCCTCGAAATTCATTGTTACTGCAGTTAATGACCAGTTTATTAGAGCGTTAACCATCCTTGGCAATGGGGCTGAGTCGTTTAATGCTGGTAACGACCAATTTCTCAAGGGTTATTGCTTAAATAACAATTCTTAGTTAGATATATGCTCAACTACCAGATATAGCTCCAGCTGGAACCTTCTCCGGTGGAATAATTATTCATTATTATTCCCAAGTTTTGCCATCATGCCTCGAAGTTTCAGATCCAAAGGGTCGTTTAGCAGGGAAAGGATCTAAAATGGAAAACAAAGTGCTAGACCAAGCGACCAGGGATCAGGACGAGTGTAGCCAGCCTTGCAAAAAAGACTGGAAGCAGTAGCGTAGCTAGAGGGGGGGGGATATGGAAAGTACCGCACGGCACCACACAGCATGATGACGGCGAGTGGGGAGGGGCCACTTTGCACCACTGTGTAGCACCATGCAGCACTTACCGCGCCGCCCCCCTTTAGCTATGCTACTGGCTGGAAGGGCTGAACATGCTAACTTTGAGGTCATTTTCCTAGAGTTTCCTGATCCTGGTACTACACACCCATCCATGAGTGCGCATGCGCCCACTCTCACCCCCACCCACGTCTTGTTTTGTCTCGACTGTGAAAATTCAGAATTTTGAAATTAAAGGTCAACGTTTTGGGTGGCACCAAATCCCAGGGGTTGTGCTTTTTTGCTGAATATCACTCTCGTTGACTCAAAAGGTCTATCATGCTTTTTAAAAAAAAAAAAAAACTCTTGTGTGCCGTGGAACTATCTGCATCAGCAAGGCTTCTCTCCCCCCCCCCTTTGCAGAAGAAGTGGTCAAACAGTGATGGCCAGCTAGCCATCTGTAAAGTGAACTGGAAGACAGTGCAGTGGGGTTCAGGAATGGGGCCAGTGGCCAGATGAGAATCAGAGGACCTGGGATGTGGGAGGGTGGTGAGGAAGGAGAGATATTGCCCTGGTGCTGGGTGCATAGTGGGTGGTGACTTTCACAGAGAGACATTTCTCTGGCCCATGAGAGAATGTAACTAGAGAAACATAAGAACATCAGAAGAGCCTTGCTGGACCAGGCCAAAGGCCCATCTAGTCCAGCTTCCTGTATCACACAGTGGCCCCACCAGATGCCTCAGGGATAGGCTTACCATTCGTCCCGGTTTCGCCGGGACCATCCCGGTAATCAGGGTCGATTCCCGGTCCGGTCCCGGGGGACGAATGGGCACTGCCATCTTTTTTCTTTATTTTGAACTTACCGGGCAGCATCTTGGATCACGAAATCTCGCGTGATCCAAGATGTCGGCACTTTTGATTTGGGCGCCGACATCTTGGATCACCAAGATTTGGGCGCCGACATCTTGGATCACGCGAGATTTCGTGATCCAAGATGCTGCCGGTGCCCGGGAAAGTTTCAAAAAGAAGAAGATGGCGGCGGTGTTGTCCGCCCGCTCTCTCACCGGCATGGAGCCAGTGAGGGAGCGGGCCAACCGACAGCCTGCTTGCCCGCGCCACGCGAGCCTCTAGAGGCTCGCGCGGCGTGGGCAAGCAGGCTGCGATCCCCGGTCTCCCAGCGGCTCCGATGCGGTGCCGCTGGGAGACCGGGCGGGCCAGCCTGCTTGCCCGCGCGGCGCGAGCAAGCAGGCTGCAATCCCCGGTCTCCCAGCGGCTCCGATGCGGTGCCGCTGGGAGACCGGGCGGGCCAGCCTGCTTGCCCGCGCGGCGCGGGCAAGCAGGCTGCGACCCCCGGTCTCCCAGCGGCTCCGATGTGGTGCCGCTGGGAGACTGGGCCAGCCAGTCTCCGGGCCAGCTGGGAGACCGAGTCTTGCAGCAGCACCAGGAGAAGCACAGCCTGCTTGCACGGGCAGCGCGAGCCTGCCGGAGGCTCAAGCAGGCTGTGTTTCGCCGGGTGCCTGCTTGCCGCCGGCCCCAGCAGCAGCAGCAGCAGGACAACCAGCAGCAGGACGACCAGCGACCAGGTAAGTCGCATATTTTTAAAATATTTTTTAAAAGAAATATTAATTATTTAATTAAAATTTTGGGGCGCGCTTCGCGCGGCAGGAGGGGGCGCAAAGGGCGCCCCCTTTACTTTATTAATTACTTAATTACAAATTTCGGGCGCGCTACGCGCAGCAAGAAGGGAGGCTTCGCGCCCCCTTTACTTAATTAATTATTTAATTGAAAATTGATTTGAGCCCCATTTCTTCCTTAATTAATTAATTGACATTATTTTCCCTATCGGTTATTTGTGTTTGAATTTTTGGTGGTTTTTTCTGGGTGTTTTGTACTTTGTGCTTGGTTACTCGTGGTTGATTCTAGTTTGTGCTTGGTTTCTCTCGTTGTGGATTCTACTTTGTGATTGGTTTTGGCTCTTTCTGCTTGGTTTTGCGTTGCTTTTACATTAATTAATTATTTGCCTTGCGGAGGGGGGGTTATGGGGGGGGGTGTCCCGGTTTAAAGTTTTTAAAGTATGGTAAGCCTACTCAGGGAGCACACAAGACAACAAGAGACCTGTATCCTGTCGCTACTCCCTTGCATCCGGCATTCAGAGATAGCCTATTACTAAAACCAGAAGGTTGCATGGCTTGTAACCTGTGATGGACTTTTCCTCAACTGTCATAGCTGTTCTAACATTGCTCCATTCCCCTCTCTTTTTCTGAAGTTTGGGAGCATGAGACGGGAGAAGGAGGAGTGATAGAAGCAGACAGGTAGAAATAAGTACCCCTCGTCCACTGCCTGAGGCAACGGCCTCAGTCGGCCTCTTGGACAGACCAGCCCTGATTGCCATTCCATCATGAATTATGTCCAAAGCTGCTTACAAGACATAAGAAGATAAGAATGAAAACTACAGTCCATGACATGACATCAGTATATCACAAATAGCAATAGCACCGCATTTGCAACATCACCATTAGCCTCAGCTCGCCATTTTCACTTTCAACCTGGTTGTGGTTTGTTTTGATTGTTATTGTTTTATGAATTTTTGAATTGTTGCGAGTGGCCTTGGCAGCCCCTTCAACAGTGGCATATCATGTTTTTTTTTAAAAAAAAAAAAGATAAGCACACAATCAATTTTACATTAATGCAGTAATTTCATCCCAATTGTATATCACAACAATTGCAAAGCGGCTAATCCAAACTCATAGCGACAATAATGAAACAGTTCATTCAAAAACATAAAACGTGTCCAAACAATATTAGCATTAACATTCAACGCAAAATAATAATCCCATTTCCAAACAGTTTTTAAAGCTCGTTCGGCAGCGACAGCAGAACAAATTTCAAATGAATCAAGCCAATCTTCAGAAGCAGCGAAAATCAAAATGCTGAGCTAGGAAAATGCAAGTATGCAAAAAATATGAACTGATGACCTTTATCAGAGGAAGAGGAATAAGAAGTCAATTGCTCCCCTGGCAATTAACATCAGAAGAAAAGCTCAGTCAGGAGCGAGATGGTGACACGGCATGGTTTGAAGACAGCAAGAAACTCTTCCATATTCTTTTGACCACTCATGGCTACCCAACCTTGGGAGAGTCGGGAAAGGAAAAGGTCACACCAATGATTCCAGTCACACCAGATTATTCTAACTATTGGAAGACCCAGTAGCGTAGTTAGCCACTAGGGGACCTGGGGTGGTGTCGCATGCTACCAGGGGCAGGATTCATTGATGCACCCCTGGAGGGCGTCACTGATTCACGCCCCCCGCCAGAACTGTTTCTACCTGGAAACTCTCTCTCTCTCTCTCTCTCTCTCTCTCTCTCTCTCTCTCTCTCTCTCTCTCTCTCACACACACACACACACACACACACACACACACACACACACACACACACACACACGGGTGTTTTTCAGCCGGATAAGGCTACACAGAGCCCGGGTGGGTGTGAGGGCCAAACTTCATGGCCGCAGCAATGAGAAAACGGCCGCCGTCGTCACTTTCGCCACGCACCACCGTCTATCTGCGGTGTGCGCCCCCCCCACCCCATCTATTCATATGACTCTGGGAAGACCTGTGGAAGAGAAAACATTGGAATCCTAAACAATCCATGAGCCCAGGCGCTGAGAAACTAGCCCAGGCCTGTTAATGAACTAGTGACTATGCTCGTGGCAAAGCCATCATGACTAGTAGCCCCCACATTCTTTTACATTGTCCTGTCTATGAGGACCCCCAGCAGACCAATCTCTACTCACATTTACCGGCGCATTAGCCAAACCAGGATGATGATAGGATTTGGCTATTATTAGCTTCACGACAACAGGATCTGGTTCGACAGACTGCTACCTACCTTATAATGGTAATTCAACGACACCAAACAATATCTACTCTCTCTCCTAAACTTCCAATAGTGCCATCTCTGCGGTGAAAATATAAAATAGCTGCTGCTCAAGCTGTGTACGCTGCTGTTGGTGTTCCATAGGATGCCGCAAATGCTGGCCTGCCATTTTCAGATACTCCGCTAAAATTGCTGGAATCGTTGCAAAGGATGCAGAGCTGGGGGGGGGGGGTCTTGATCGAATCCTGCAAAGCTTTGAGTCAGGGCCACAGTTGTTCATCTAAAGGGGCACCCTTCAGATCAGGAGGAATGCCAGCAGAATTTTGCTTTCAGCAGGGACGAAGGGGCAACTTTTTCTAATTTGCACAATGGTGCCGTATGGGCTAGCGGTGGCCGTGCATTTGCTTAAAGTTCTTGAACAAGGGGATCTACTCAGGATCATGAAACATCAGGGATGTGGATCAAGTCTCTGACTCCAAGTCTCGAGTCAAGTCCCAAATGTCTGGGTCCCAGTTGCAAGTCAAGTCTCGAGTCTTTGCCCCCAAGTCCCGAGTCTTTGGTTGCGAGTTGCGAATCCCTATCTATTTAATGGGGAAAACATTTAAACCTGAATAAAATTCGACTTGCCGTAAAAAGCTCCAAGTCTCAAGTTGAGTCTTTCGAGTCTTTTACAATCACCGAGTCAAGTCCGAGTCGAGTCATTGATGCGACTTGAGTCCGAGTCTATAGACTCAAGTCGACATCACTGTGAAACACAGATGAAATATGCCTTAACGACGGTGAAGAATGTGCATCCCGGCAAAGCGCTCTTGCGCAGTGAAATGTAAAACACATCAGTAGACCACAGGAGCTCTGAGGATTTTTTTCATTATTAAGGACCCAAAAAATGTCCATGGTAGACTGGAGGTAGCCCACCCCATGATTTATGGGTCTGCCCTGCAGCTATGAAAAGGAGACAGTCAGGGCCTCTGAGAGGCATTTTATCAGGGGGCACGAAGTTTCTCTTGGGCCCCTTCCCAAAGGAGGAGGAGCAAAATGGGGCGGGGGGGGCAGCAACAGCCGTAAAAGTCTCTGGAGCCCAGGTCTACCAGGCTTCCCGATATGGCACCCAAGTTTGGCCTTCCGGTTAGCCCAGCCACCATGAGGCCAGCTGATCTCCCAGGAAATTCCTGGGGCCCCTCCTTTGACTCCTGGCCCCCTTTTTGACCCTGGGTACAATGTATCCCCTTTACCCCCCCCCTCCTCTCATGGGCCCTGGAGAAAGTGGCAGCCTCTTCTTGAGCCGCCACAGGATGTGGTGATGGCACCTGGCCTAGATGCCTTTAAAAGGGGTTTGGACAGATTCATGGAGGAAAGACAATCACAGGTTACAAGCCATAAGCAACTTCCTGGTTTTTAGAAGTGGGTTTTCTCTGTGCCAGGTGCAAGGGAGTGACAACGGGAAACAAGTTATCTTGTTGACTGTGTACTCCCTGAGGCATCTGGTGGGGCCACTGTGTGATACAGGAAGCTGGACTAGATGGGCTTTAGATGGACCAGCAGGGCTCTTCTTATGTTCTTATGTTCTTATGTTGATTTCCATGGGATCCCAAAGTCCACCACTTTTACATTGGGAAGAGGTGATGAAAATAAAGCAGGACAGATTGATATAGCACGTTGCTGGGGTGGGGACTTCTCTCTCTCTCTCTCTCTCTCTCTCTCTCTCTCTCTCTCTCTCTCTCTCTCTCTCTCTCTCTCTCTCTCTGTGCCTTTAATTAAAAACATATTTCACCCCAGACCCTGTAACGGACAGATGCGCAACTGAGCGACCAATAACGGATGGATGGATTCGCCCATATCCTATATCACCTGTCAAATGCTTGCTTGCCTCATCTGGGCTAACCAAGATCGTCAGCAAAAGCTGGGGGAAGAACAGCCTTTGTCTCTTTTCGGTGTTTGCTACAATGAAAGCCCCCCACTCTGCCACTCATTCAGCAAGCAGTTTCTCCACAAGGGACGGAACCCAGCCAAGATAAGAGTGCTTCATCCTATCCAGTTGCATGCTCTCTTTTCCTTTTACAAATGGCTCTCCAGTTGATTCAAGGTATGGGCAGGTCCAGCGATATTTACCACAGAACAATCCTGTTCCTTGTTTGCCCTTTTTATTAATTGTTCACATATTTATACCACCCTTTGTCCAAAGAGCTCAGGATGTAGATCAGAGGTGGCCAAACTGTGGCTCCTGAGCCACATGCGGCTCTTTGATGTATAATGTGCGGCTCTCGGAAAGATGTTGGCCGATCTCCTTTTTGCATCACAATTAATATAATAGGTAAATAAGAAAATTTCCAGCTTGATAATTATTGACCAGTTATAAACTGAGAGCCCACTGGATTAAAACATAAGTTGAATGTTCATGGTGGGTAAATATATTTAAGAATTTAAATGCTTGTTAAATATCGTGGCTCGCAAACATCTGAAGTTTTTCGTATGTGGCTCTTACATGAAGTACGTTTGGCCATTCCTGCAGATCCTCCCCTCCTTTTGTCCTGACAACAACCCTGTGAGGTAGGTGAGGCTGAGAGATAGTGACTGACCCAAGGTCACCCAGGAAGCTTCATGGCTGAGTGGGGATTTGAACCTGGATTTTGGTTCATGCATGTTGGATCACAGTTTTCAAGGCAAGGTGTTTCCTCCCCCCCTTTCTGTACCAACTGATCAGTGGAAATGCTACAAATGTTCAGGGATGCGTCCTTAAATCCCTAGGTCTTGTCCCCAATTCTAACAATCCCTTAATTGCATGAAGCCATTCTAGGACCGATGGGAAGTATTGTAATGGTTTTACCCCAATAGTGTGAAACAACCGCTATTGTGTATGTGCGTTCATGCGTTGTTATATATCGACGGGTATTTTAAAGCAAGATATTCAGAACATTATATATCGACTGGTATTTTAAAGCAAGAGCTCAGAACATTATTCCAAAGAGCATCCAAATTTGGCATTGCAGTATTGGACCACAGTGCGTCTAATTGCACCGACTTTCCTGTGACTTTAACGGAAGGTTGCTTTGTCATCCTTGGACATCACAGTGCTGAGGATTAAACTGCCCTTCTGGAGGCTGAAACTGGCAATTACAGGTGTCAAATGCATCCACAAGGAAAGAAAAACCTGCTTCACCTCTGTGATGATGATCAGTTGTGAAGACCCTGGTCTTGACCACAAGGGGGAGACAGGATCACAATCTCACACACCCCATACACTCAATCCTGGTACATGATTTTAGAAGGAAGGCAATGCATAGTGCCCTAGCAAGAAATTGCCTGGTGTATAACTGTAGACATTCTTCACAGCACCTGAAAACATAGTAGAAGGTTGTCACCTTAAAAGAAAAACTAGCAAAACCTGTTTTGCAAGAACTTAGTCTAGCTCTTTTCCTCCTTGTCAAGCACTCTTATTGTTGACATTGTTGCAGCCATTCTGGTGGGTTGCGTTTGTTAGTTCTTACCTTTGGCTTCCATTCATGTTTGCAAACTAAACTGGCAGCTCTTGCTTTGCAACCAAAAGAAAAAAACATTGCTTGGAACTTGGGGCAGCAAACAAGGAAGGAAGAACTGAAGGGAGGTATTTAAATCTAGCAAAAAAAAAAAGTTCTTTGTGTTGATAGTCACAAATGACAGGGGTCACAATTCAGCAACATACCTTACAGGTACAGCAGTGATTGCAACAACATCTTGTTGTTTTTCCACCAATTTCTTACCCAGCAGTACTTCTGATGCCGAATCTTTGGACCACGTTTTAGGCGTCAACTGATGGGTTTCCCAGGGCAATGGGCGTTCAAAAGGAAAGTTGCAAAAGAAATTAGCAAAACGTTATGTGGGGTGTGCATGAGAGTGTGCGTATCTCTGGATTGTAACCATTGGCTTTCTCCCTTCATCCATTTTGTTTCCTCCTAATGTCGATATTCCAAAAGGTGTTTGATATCTCCGCAACCTTCTTGTAAGGATGTCATGAGTACATTAGATTTCATTAGCCTAAGTTTCTTAGAAGAAAATAAATCAGTGATGCCCAGAAAAATGTTCTTTTGGACAATGCCAAAATTATCTTTATCTACAACAAGGGTGGACCACTGGTGGATCTCAGTGGCAGTTGTGCTTGCCAGGATCCTACCCCTTTTCCCCAGCCCAACATGCCCCCTGACACTCCACACTCTTACAAACTCAATAGCTGGCATAGGTACCTTGCAGGTAAGTTCTGCAGGGCATCCTGAGGCTGAGAACAAAGCCAAGGAACCTATAAGCGGCTTTGCAGTGCTCAGTGAGCCCACCAGACACACACACACACACACACACACACACACACACACACACACACACACACACACACACACACACACACACACACCCAGAGCGTCACTGAGCCCAACAGTGAAAATTGGTTTGTTATCTGTTGTTTCACTTAACGTCGCAGTTTCCAGGAACCTATCTATGATGTTGTTAAGTGAGGACTTCCTGTATACAGAAAACAGAAAAGCTAAGCATGACTATTAAAAACACATTGGGGGATCTTGAGAGAAACCACCTTTCAAAAGAGGAGCTAAATTCAGCACACCTCTAACCAGTGATGTCAACTTGAGTCTATTGACTCGGACTCGAGTCGGACTCAAGTTGCGTCAATGACTCGACTCGGACTTGATTTGACAATCGTAAAAGACTCGAAAGACTCGACTCAAAACTTGGAGCCAATTTTTTTTTCAGGTTTAAAGCTGTTTTCTCCATTAAATAGATAGGGGCTCGCAAATACTCGGGACATGGGGGCAAAGACTTGGGACCTGACTTGAGACTTGAAGTCAGAGACTTGATCCACATCCCTGCCTGTAACCTATGAGAATGCTACACATCACAAAGAGTGAGTCATGATGGAGAGCTAAACGTGGCCTCCAGCTGTGGTTGAGATGCCCTGCAGAAGAGAAAGCCAAAGGAACCCAGCTCAGAAATAATTACCTGTTGATCAATTCCATAACCCAGCAAAGCACTATGAATTAATTAAACAGCATCAAGTGTGACTTGATATTTCCCCCACCCCCCAATATCAGGGAGAAGATAAAAAGGGGCGGGGTGACGGTCTCCAACACAACAGGCCATCCTATATATCAAAGACATTCCACAGCTAGCTAAGATGCCTCTTGCTTTATCAAGATGAACAGATTGAATCGGCTAATTGTGACTGGGGCCAAGTTCTGCTCTGTTTCTGGTTTGTAGGTCTGTTATTGTTATCTCAGCTGTGGGAATAAACGACGGTGGAGGAGGGCAATGAGGCACCTGGATTCCTCGGCCTCACACCGAACAGGGAGGCAGCACACTCGGTCACAAGGGACCTGCCTCGCTCTTTTTCCACCTACATATGATTCCTGCTATAAATCCCACTGACAAGCTTGAACTTTTCTCCACTGACATGTTTACAAGGGAAGTGCACCTTTGACAGGAAAATTAAGCCTATCAATCATTTAACGAGCTCGTTAATGAATGGCTCTCGGATTGCCCTGATTCCATGCCTGGTAGAGTAATTTATTGATCGAGGGCCTTGCGAGGGCTGGAGTTCCCCTGGCTGCAGCTCCAGCCAGACACCGAGTTTGATGCTTCCAGCCAGTGGCCGCTTCTGCTCAGTTTATCAAAGGGTCAGTTTCTTCATTAGAGGCAGGTTTTCCCTTTCTTTTTTCTTGCTTTGCTTTTTGTTCCTCCCCTCTTCCCCCCCCCCCCCTCCACAGAACAAAGGGAACAGATGCCAACCCTGGGCCTCTCACACCCACTCAAACATATGGAAGCCATCTCCTCTCCCTTTATAATTACACGGGAGCTTCCTTTTCAATGGATTCGGGTTTTATTGCACAGAAACCAACCGATTCCTTCATAAAACATTTTTATGGCTTTCTCCCCGAGGGGCTTCTTTGCAGGGTCCTGTCAGGTATAAAATGAGCAGGACCCCCTGACAGCTCGCAGGAATGGCGTGCTTTCGACAGATCAAGAGCAAAATCATTTTGATGCTCTTCAAGAAGCATGAAGTGGCTTAGAAAGAACTCATAGGGAGGGGGGTGGGTGGGATAGAGCAGAAGTAGAGAACGCTGGAGACTTGTTCTGAGCGCACGAGGAGGTGTCACCAAATTCTACCCCAAGTGGGATTCTGGGGTAAAATGTGGTTCCTTAAGTCAATTTCCTGAATTGAACCTATGGTTTTGGATCGGATCCAGATCATGGCCAGAGCATGATCTCCCAACATCTGAGGCAGGGACCACCAAATGTTGCTCCCCCTTTACCAGGTAGTAAGCCGGTCATCCACTCCTTCCACTATTTCTCTGCCTCTCCCCATTCCCTGGATTCAAATAGAATGAGGGAAACAGAGAGGAAGAGGAAGTGTGGAGGAGAGGAAAGTACAGTAGCTAGCTTAGCTGGACTCGCACCACTTTGGCGCTTTGCTTCCCCATGGGAGGGCAATGGTTGGGATTGGAACTGTGGTGGGGGAAAAGTACTAAAGCCCCCCTCCCCCCGCTTCCATGATTTCACCCCTTTTTGCCCACCCCATTCCTGGGTTCCTCAGGTGGAGAGTGAGGCAAGCCACGACAACCTGTCCCAGCTATCTTTGTTTCACCTCCCTCACTGGGTGTTAAGATTCGTTGCTACCAGAGACAGGCTTGAAGCCCCATTTCAAGCCTTTCCTCTAGTCTGTGAGTAGCCCGTTAACCTAGACATCCTTCAGTACTGAAATGTGTTGCTGGAGGAGAGAAAGAAGTGCCAACGGACCTGGCTGCCCCTTGCTCTTCTGCCCCTCACACATACGAACCCCTTGTAGCATTCAGCCCAAGTAGTCTGTTGGAGAGTGAAAAAAAAACACCAAATAGCTGGTATCTTTTAACAGCCAGTTAGGATGCTTTTCAAATATAAAAAGGTAAAGGTGACCCCTGACAATTAAGTCCAGTCGTGTCCGACTCTAGGGTGTGGTGCTCATAAGGGTTTATTTAAGAAAGGACACTGTTTGCGAAGGACACCACACTTACCCACCCCAGGTATGTCATGTCAAGTGGGTGGAAGTAACCAATGGACAAGTGTGACCAGATCTCAGTGGGTTGTCCTATGATGACATCACTCTGACCCATTGGGTTTTGGAACTAGGTAGTCACGTCATCCCACACCCATTTTCCAGCTGGGCGAACTGAATGTGTTGTAGTGGCTTCCTGGTCTGAACATGAGAATGCGAGGGGTAAAAAGGTCATAATGGTGGCTGTGCCAAGTCACAAAAGGCTCTTCCCAAAGGGTAAAGGGACCCTGTTGGATTCCGTGCCCCAATTTTCATACGAACAATGCCTGACCCTTCCCACCCTACTAATATGAATAGCTGAAGGCTCTACTCCATGTTCTGTAATGCTGTGTTAATTTACTCTGAAATAGCCAGTCCTCTATTGATTTAAAAGCCAAGAGGATAATGGTCTTTTGGGTTAAAGATATACTAGTGAAACATAATTGTCCTGCAATATGTTATCAAGCATTCATAATATACCTCCACACTCAATGTGCCGATTATGGCAGGCTATACACTGTACGGTGCTGTGGTGCTCACATAAATGCATTCATCATCATCATCATCATCAATCATCATCATGAATAGCTATGTATTGCTTTTCAACCACAACAACATTACCGGTAAGTTGGCACAGCAGAAGCACTGAAAACAGGGGAGTCACTAGGGGGTGGGAGGGCGGACTGCCTCGGATGTCACCCCAGGGAAGGGTGACACCAAAATGACTTTCAATTCTATTCATTACTGGAGGTGCAAAAATTTATTTATTTATTTACAATATTTTTACCCCGTCTTTCTCCCCAAAGGGACCCAAGGTGGCTTGAAAAATGCACCACTGGTAGAAAATAGTTTTTTTCCTGATCCTCAACGCAACTTGCACGGGGATCACATTTCCCAGGAGGCCTCCACATCTTGGGATGGACAAACTGTGGCTCACGAGCCAAATGCAGCTCTTTAACCTATAATGTGCGGCTTTCGGAAATATGTTGGCTGAGCTCCTTTTTGCATCACCATTAATATAAAAGGTAAATAAGAATTTTTCAAGCTTTACAATTATTGACCAGGTATAAACTGAGAGTCCATGGGATTAAAACATAAGTTTAAGGTTCATGGTGAGTAAATATATTTAAGAATGTAAATGCTTTTTAAATATTGCGGCTCGCAAACATCTGAAGTTTATCGTATGTGGCTCTTACGTTAAGCAAGTTTGGCCATCCCTGGCATAGATATTTACAATTCTGGAAAGTCCTGTCTGGGTCAGGCTGACAATGGCACCTTGCCTATCTACTGTACCCTCACCCAGCGTGACATGACGGTTTATCAACCCCCCTGCTTGGTCAGAGTTCTCGGACAATGACCCCAACTGTACCCTGATCGTCTATTTAAACAAAACTGTTCAAACATTGCTCTTCAGCTTCTGCCTGCTACTGGACAAATTTCTTCTGCAAAGCTTTGGTTCTTGGTTGCATAACCACCATTCGCAATGGTCACCACATCCCATGTTTCCCTCTTTCCTGCCTTCTCCTTTGGGGCTAGATCTAATTTTCAGCCAAAATCACTCACTCAAGCAGCACAATGATGATAACATGACACACACACACACACACACACACACACACACACACACAAGAACAATTATAAATGCTTAGCACAGGTGAGCATGCTCTTCAGTTGTGACAAGATGCAATCCATTGTGAGATACATCTGCTTATAGCTTCAGCTTCTAGAGCTGTGGTTCCCAACCTTTTTAGCACCAAGACCCCCTTTTGTAGAATGAATGACAATCTGTCGGTGTCAGGACCCCCCCCCCAAGACCTAGGGCTAGTGATGTGAGTAAGCAGGAAGTGATGCCATTATTTTTAATAAATTACACTTTTTAAAATAAATTGCATTTTTAAAGTTGTACTCATAAGCAGCCCCATTTGGGGTGGGGGAGTGAGCTAAAAAAGATGCTAAAAGGCAAGCGCTGGCGTCACTGCGGGGGGGGGGCGGAGCTCTAAGTTCCGCCGCGGTCAGACCCTCGGTTACATGGGAGCATGAAGCGGCCCCACCCCCTCACCTTTGGAGCCATTCAAGTCGGTGCTTTCACCTACTTGAATGGCTCCGGCTCCAAAGGCAAGGGGGCGGGGGAGCTTCATGCTCCCGTGTAATGGAGGGTCTGACCGCGGCGGAACTTAGAGCTCCGCCCCCCCCCCGCAGTGACGCCAGTGAAGGCAAGCAGAACGTGACATAAGGTGAGCAGACAAGGCCCAAGAGAGCCTCAGACACTTCTTTCTCTGCAGGGAGGGGAGTGAGCCGCCATCTTGGGTGTGGCCATCCAGCTGACATCCTACAACCCCCCAGAAACCACTTCCTGACCCCCTTGGGGGTCCCGACCCCCAGATTGGGAACTGTAGTATCGGGGATCCAGGGGTGGGCCCAAATAATATAATAAGGCCTAAAAGAGCCAAAGACACACAGCTCAGGCCTCTGAGCCAAAGTAGAAAAAAAAGGAAATACAGCTTACGCTTGCTAAGTACACCCCCCCTAACACATACCTAGCTTGGCAGAAACCGCAAGAAGTACACTGTTCTATAAACTCTGGGGAGAGAGAGCGAAACCTTAAAGGACGACAACTTGAGCAGCCAGCTCACTCCAATCAAATGTGAGCAAGGCAACCCTAGAAGGGAAAAGGAAGGGATAAACAGGGACAATTGTGTACCAGGCATAACCCCTGCTAATTGTGCCCAGAAGACACCTTTAAAAGAGGCCGCTCTCTTATATTTAGCAGGGGGAGGGTATCTATCTACACCCATTTATCCCAGCATAACATGTTTTCCTACGACGGTTGGCAAATGTCTCCTTTGTCTCTTTAAGACTGCAAGCTTCTCAAGGCCTGGGGACGATCCTTTTTCTATGTGAAAAGCTTTGAAAAGTGGCATATTGATATTCTAGAATATGATAATTATGACGACCACAGCTGTGTCTCGTAATTAGCGAGGGCGCATATGGCATTACGGTGCCATATTGATGCAGGGTATAAATAAGTTCACCTCCCATCCAGAACTGGGCAAACTTTACTCAAAGGCCACCAGGTTGCAGTAGAGAAATTGTACACAGGGGCCTAAACATACTTGTAACTTCATAGCCACCAAAACTTTGATTTCAGCTCTGTAAAAATATTTTAATGAAAGAAATTTCATTCTTTTTTTTTTTTTGAGCACATGACTTTCACTATCTATTTTCCTTTCTTACTTTTTTCCAGCACACATTTTTGAAACGGAGGCATTCTGGGGCGGAAAATCAGAGGTTTTCTTTTTTCTTTTTGCTCTCTCTTTCTCTCTTATAGGAAAAGTTTTAATTACGGTATTAAAAGCCATGCACACGATATAAAAATAATACTGTCATTAAAACTTTTCCTATTATTGCTGGCCATGAAACTTTTGCATCCTCTTTCTCTCTTCTTTACAGCCAATTCTTTTTAGATCTTCCCTGCTTCCAGGCAGGACACATATCTTGCTCGTGCTCAGTCCCAGCATGGTCGTGTGAGCCTGTACTCTTCTTCCATGTGTGCACACACAGACATGAGACCTGGGAGCGAGACTGTTTCATTCGGGCCAGCAGCATTGGCATCAGTCTGCGTGCTTGCAGGGCTGGCCCATCCATGAAGCCAACTGAAGTGGTTGCCTCAGGCAGCACATTGGTGGTGGGCGCCCATCCCTGTCTACCTACTTATCTCCACTGCTCCTCCTTTCCCTTCTACTCCCTAGATTGGAAAAAGAAGAGCAGAAGAGAGAAGAATAGGAAATGTGTGTGTGTTGGGGGGGAATGGTGAGCTAGAACATTGGAGAGTGGGGGGAACAGCAGCTGGTACATCATTGAGTAAGGGGGGGGCAGCATTTGGCATGCCCACCCAGACCAGTGTGAATGGGAAAAGGGTCTGAGGGCCAGCTGGTTAGCCATGAACTGGTTAGTCATGGTTAGTCATGAATCAGGAGCCAGGATGGTGTAGTGGTTTGGGAGTTGGACTTAGACCTGGAAGATCCAGGTTCAAATCCCCGCTCAGCCACGAAGCTTCCTGGGTGACCTTGGGCCAGTCACTATCTCTCAGCCCCACCTACCTCACAGGGTTGTTGTGAGGAGAAAAGGAGGGGAGGAAATATGTACACCACTCTGAGCTCCTTGGAGGAAGGGCGGTATAAAAATGTGAAAAATAAATAAATAAATAAATAAATAAATAAATAAATAAACTGGGAGTAGTAGAGGGCTGGATTGAAGGCTCTCCTGGGCTGGATCTGGCCTAAACACCTTCCTTTACCAAACTCATCTCAAACCATACACCCTCTCAAAATGGCTGCCCAAAGATGTCTTTCCTGCTTATGTTTTGTTGGCACAACAGCTTGGCCTCAGCTTGCGTGATAGCTTGCTCTTCGTTGCCTTGCTCTTCGTTGCATCAGGAGCAAACACCAAGCACCTAGATGCAAACGACTGCTAGACTTGAGCAGGGTGCATGTGTGGGTGGGCTGGATTCCAGACTACGCAAATAACCGCTGCTACCCTCGTCATTTCACGGGGGTCTGGGAATGAGACTTGTGCATGGCCTTTTGGGAGGGAATCAGTGCTGACAAATCCTATGATTTCACTGCAACGTTGGCAACGTTTTGCTCTTCCCTGGAAACTTCTGTGCTCCAAGTCACTGATGGGAGAACCCTAGTACTGTCTCATTTCAAAACAGCAGATTGGTCAGGAGTGGTCATCGCTGACCACCAACTGGCCTCCACTTTTGCGCGTTCTCCTTCCACTCCTTGGATTGGAAAAGGAAAAGGGAGACAGAGAGGAGGAAGAATTGTGGAGGGGAGGGGAGTGTGCCGAGCTAGACCTTTGGAGAGTGGGAGGAGCAGAGGCTGGCATGTCATTGGCAAAGGGGGAGGGGAGCAAAGAACACATTTGTCACACTGCCTCGGATGGAGGTCTTGAGTGAGCCCCGCAGGAACAGGCTGCTGGACTAGATGGGTCTTAGGTCCAGCAGTAGTCTGTTCATCGGTTCTCAAGTTACGATGCTCTGTTCTAACTACAGAAGCTGTAAAGGGGATGGGAGTAAAATGAAAAAAGATCATATTGTAAGTGGATCATAAAATTCCCATTTCTGTAGCGGCGGGCAAACAAAGAACCTTCCACAAGATGTATATTGTTTAAATGTACTTAAAACTTTTGCATACTGTCATTAAGAGGAGTACTATAGATTTGTTGCTGTTGGGTAAAGTGTTTTTAAAGACGCCATATTGCTTCACGGTTACATTTTAATATGGATATTCGTCCGTTGATTTAATCAGCTGCATGATCAATGGGCAGGGTGTTCGTCCCCCCTTACCCATTCCTTGTTTCTAGCCAGCGTATTTAGAAATATTCACATTATTTTGTCAAATCCAGCAATGTTTTAAAGGTGCCATGATTGATAGTAAGAGACACATTCACAGGAAATAGTGAGTAAATGCAGAACAACAATGATACTAATTATAATTAGAGCTTTCTAGCCAATTAAGGAAATTGTGGTTAATTGATCGTACCTTGTAAATACTTATTATAGAGGCACCCCTGATAAATCACAGTCTCTAGTTTTGCCTTTTGGGGATGCAAAAAAAAAATCATTTTTAATAAGACATAATGTAACATCAAGTAATGACAAACTGCTAGATTGTGTGATGAGACTGTAGGGTTCTGGAGATATGCATATATAACTCTGTGTGTGTGTGTGTGTGTGTGTGTGTGTGTGTGTGTGTGTGTGTGTGTGTGTGTGTGTAGAGCCTTGGAGCTACCAGTGTAAAATGGTGAGTTTTGGAGGCGGAGGATGTCACAAAATGGCAGTTTGGGAAGTTAAAGCCGGTCACAAAATGGCAACTTGTACAATACAGTAGGCGTTGTATCCGCAGATTCAATTATCCGCAGATCTCCCCCCAGCCAGCATCCATTACCTTTGTTATGTTGCTATCTCTGGCACCAAGCAAGCGCGTCTCTTTCTTCACCAAAACTCTATAAGCTAGGATTGGCTGAGGATGGTTGAAAATCTATGCCCATTAGAGGCATGATGGATGGGCCAACCACCAAATTTTCAGGACGTGGCAGTGGTACTGCCCCATGCACAATCAGGGTGCAGGTGGGGGTGCCACAGGAGGACAATTGCAGGGGTTGCCCCAG
Source organism: Plestiodon gilberti rubricaudatus (assembly GCA_026170595.1). Lineage (NCBI taxonomy): Eukaryota > Metazoa > Chordata > Lepidosauria > Squamata > Scincidae > Plestiodon > Plestiodon gilberti. The sequence goes on from JANXHW010000012.1 coordinate 15,867,144, forward strand.
GGCCCACCTCAATCTAGCACTGACAGTGGTCTATTGATGCTAGTTTTATGGAAGAGCAGCACCCTGCACAGTGGGTGGATGTAATCTCCTGATTGCTAGGTGTTCTGGCTTGGAAACAAGATGCACATTCATCTCTTAAGAAATTTGATTCAAAACTAGATGGAAATCTTTGATTTCAGATTCTGCTCATCAGCGAAATGGTGACTTTACAGCACCTTTTTGAAATACAAAGTTTCATTTCCATTTCGATTGAACTTTCGAGTCTGAGAGAAAGAATAACAGAAGCCGACATGTCAAGTCAGGGGAGAAAAAATAGCTGAAACAACCTTGTCTGCTGGCACAGTTTTGAGAAGCTGAAAAGTTTTCATCACTTTTAAGATCCAGGCATCACATTTCAGCACATCCCATATAAATCCAGGCAATGTGTTCCCTGTCTTCCTCTTGTGTGTCTACTCAGAAGCACGTTCCATTGTCTTCAATGGGGCTTACTCCTAGGAAAGTGTGTATAGGATCGCAACCTGAGCAACAAACTCATTTGATTAATTTAAACCAGGGGTTCCCAACCTATGGTACTAGTACCACCAGTGGTACTTCAGCCAACTGCTAGTGGTACTCGGACCGCTGGATCACTGGAACCCCACTCTGACATGGAGCTTTTGGTGGTGTGTTTTTGCTCCCAAGAAGCTCCTGCCTTTGGCTGAAGCTCTCAGGAAAGCTGAGAAGGGCCCTCCCACCTGCCCAGAGTCTCCTTCCTGCGCTTTCTGGCCTCTGAAAACCTGGAAGTAACTGGGAATGATGTCATTGCCAGTCACTTCCGGTGGTAGTCAGAAGGAGAGTGGTAATCATCTGGGAAGGGGTTGGGAACCCATGATTTAAACAACTGTTGCCAGTTGGGGTCAAAGGTCTGGAAAGATTAAAGATGACTGGGTCAGACTATGGTTTGCTCTTAGACCATCTAGTAAACATCATAGTTGAGCAGAGAATTGCAATGCATGCTGTAGCTCTTAATATTTTTGGGGTGCTGAGGTTCCAACCCATACTCTTCAGCCTGCAAGTTCTTTCCCTGAATCTCGGACGGTGTCACTACCAGGTTGTTGGGGGCCCTGGGGAAATTGCTGTACCTTGGCTCCCTTGGCACCCCTGCTCACCCACTGATGGCAAACAGTGGTGACATCGGCCACCAGTTCAGTTCAGTTCAGAAAGAGTGGTTGGTTGGCCCAACCAGATGTGCCCTGTCATGGGGGTAGGCCCTTAGCCAATGCCCAACCTGGCCAACCCCTGATCCCAGATGTGCAAGATGCTGCTTTGTGATGCTATTCAGTGATGAATAAGAGGCCCTTGCTCCTGAACATGCTTCATTGTTGCTCCAAGACTCTTGCAAACCAAAAGCACTCTAGAAATGGACAACAACCACACAACAACAACAACAACAACAACAACAACAACAACAACAACAACAACGGTCTGGGGAACAACTATGATTGGTTTATGCTCTTTGCTTGAGCTGTTCTAAAGACAACGGCCAGGGGAGCTGAAAAGCAGTCTCCATTACTGGTGTGCAGTTGCTGCTTGTTTCCAATACGCTGAAGTGGTGAAGAATAATCCGCCGAGAAGGTCCCCACCCCCTCCTGCTAATGACACTTTAATGACTCTGAACTCTCCAAGCAGCCATGTTTTCTGGCGAAAGAGGAATGGCTCCTCACAGCCTCGACACCCTGGCGCAGAGCACAGAGTGGGTCTCCGTGAGTCCGACTGAGCGCCCTGTGGTGATTCCAGGTGAGGCAGCCTGGGAGAACTTTCCAGAAGAGCTTTTATTTGTCGTCTCGTCGCCGGGTGATTTATTCCTGGCTGTCCTTCCACACAGCCGAACGGCAGCCAAAGAGAGTTGCCTGCGCTGCTGTTTTTTGCTACACTGCAATAATGCAAATCCTTTTTTGTGAGGTGTCCATATTTCATGTTCTGCTGACATATTAATCACCCCGGGAAGCTGAAGCGTGCATGGGGCGGGGGGGATGGAAAATGGAAATAAGCCCCCCCCCATTCTCTACAGGCTCCTAACTTTATGATAGTTTTGGCCTCTCTCTCTCTCTCTCTCTCTCTCTCTCTCACACACACACACACACACACACACACACACACACACACACACACACACACACACAGAGAGAGAGAGAGAGAGAGAGAGAGAGAGAGAGAGAGAGAGAGAGAGAGAGAGAGAAATATATACAGAAATCCTTTTGCCGCATAGATGTAAGTGTTTTCTGCAGCGTGTCCCAGATTCCCTGTAATTTCATAAAGTGCAAACGGGCCGTCCTGCTCCCAAATGCCATATCGGTGCTTTGTCATAACAGTCATCAGTAACTGTCACCTCCTGCCTGGGGCTTAATTAACCCACTCGCTCATTAGCATGTCCGTGCAGTTGTAAGGAATGAAAGGCTGATTATTTTCTACAACAGTCGTAGCCAATTACTGCACCGAAATGGAACCACATTAATCAAATCTTTAGTACAGTGGCAAATTCAGAGATATCAGATTGCAAAAGACTGCAAAACTAATATGTCACTGTCAGCAGAGCTACACAGGCATTTAGTGAATTGCATTAAATAGATGGCTTCGCTGCAGCCACATGAATTTAATATGTGATGGGATCTGGAAGCTATTAGTGTGACATAGAAAAGGACTGGGGGCCTGGCAGGTTTGGACTTTATCCTTGAACTCAGCAGACTCACAACAAAACTTGTGTGGATGTGCAGGGCGCTCTCTCTCTCTCTCTCTCTCTCTCTCTCTCTCTCTCTCTCTCTCTCACACACACACACACACACACACACACACACACACCCTCTCTCTCTCTCTCTCTCTCTCTCACACACACACAGAGAGAGAGAGAGAGAGAGAGAGAGAGAGAGAGAGAGAGAGAGAGAGACCTGCACATCCACACAAGTTTTGTTGTGTCTGCTCTCTCTCTCTCTCTCTCTCTCTCTCTCTCTCTCTCTCTCTCACACACACACACACACACACACACACACACACACACAGAGAGAGAGAGAGAGAGAGAGAGAGAGAGAGAGAGAGAGAGAGAGAGAGAGAGAGAGAGAGAGCACTGGGCCTGTTGAAGGAAGGTACTGTATTCTGTTTGCCAAAAACACAGGGAAAGAAACACAGCACAAGATATGAAACGAGAAGCATGAAAAAGGAGGAAGAAAAGGAAGAAAAAGGTAAGGAGGAAATATTTGGCCAATTGTGCTCACTGGCAGTGAAAGGAAGCCGAAGTTCAATAAAGGAAAGCATGTAGCCTCCTTCAGACATGGCATAAGCAGCCTCTGGAACTCATTGCCACAGTATATTATGAGAGTTGTTTGGGGAAAAAAAAAAGGTTACCAACCAAAATAAATTGGGGGGTTATTAGTGGCTCTAAGACACACTTGCCCAAAAGGGTGGTTCCATTTTCAGAAATAATCCCCATCAGCTGGTTTGCAGAGTAGTAGGCAAGGTCCAGGCAAGAAGTACTGTACCTTGGAAAACCCGTGGTGGGTTTGTGTCCTAAGTTGGTTAGTCATGACTAACATCGTTAGGCCTCTCCTGGCAGATCATCCCACAACCGTGACGCTGCAATTGCAAAATCATCAGGGTGCATGCTGAGAAAATCGGGATTCCGAAGTCTCATTGAAATTAACAGGACTTAAAAGTCGGCACAACAAACTTGTTTTATTTATGTCAATGAAGCTTAGTCATGGTGACTAGCATTCTTAGGATTCAACCCACTGCCTCTTCAGTCGGAATTGGCACCATTGTGGAATGATCTACCGAGAGAGACCAGCCTGTCTGCGAGAAACTCATTTGTTTTTGTCCTTCAATTACTAAGCTTTTTTTCCCTCCCACAGTTTTAAAGTATAAATAAATTACAGCATAGTCATGGAACATTTAAATTTATTTGCACGTCTATACCCTGCCCTTCCTCCAAGGAACTGAGGTTAGGGAATACGGCTCCTCTGCAGCTTTTATCCTCCCACAATTACCTTATGAAGTTAAGAGCTAAGTAACTGGCATAAAGTTTGACAAAAAGGCAGCATGGCTGAGCAGGGATTTCAACCTGAGTCTTCCTGATCCGAGTTCGACACTCTAACCACTACACTACACCATGCTTTTATTTTCCTCTTAACAGAAAAAAAGAGGAGAGTGGAGCAGAAGAGGAAGTATGGAGAGGAGAGTGGTGGGCTAGACTGTCCGAGGTGCTCTAGCCCATCATCACTCTTCTTTCCTCCATTCTTTCTCCTTCATTCTGCTCCCCTCTTTCTTTCCAAATTCACAGATGAAGTGGTGGAGGCAGCAGCTGGTTTCCCCTAAATAAGGAGAGTGGACCAAAAAGACAGCTCAGAAATATTGTTAAATCAATAAACAAACAACATTTACAGCTAGGGTTACCAGATTGTCAACCGGGACGGGGCTATAGCCCCTTAAGGGGGAGGCATGTGGGAGGGGCCGGTACCGGTATCGGCCCCACCCACGTGCCTTCCCCTTAAGGGGCTACAGCCCCCCCCCCGGTTGATGATCTGGTAACCCTATTTACAGCCCAATCCTATCCCTATCCCCCACTGGTGCAGCCAGTGAGGGAGGGCAGAATGGGAGGCCTTGGAAGGGAAAGGGGATTCAAACCCCCCTTTAAAGGGGATTTAAATCCCCCTCCTCTCCAAAGCCCCCTGCTCCGCCCTCCCCCACTGGCTGCACCAGTGGGGGAGAAGGATAGGATCGGGCTGTTAGTTTTGCCACTTCAGGTGCCAGGAGGTCTTTCTTGGGCCAGTTGTGGATCAGCACTTGGTTCTCAAATCAGTTCATGAGCTCCCCCCCCCACACTGCTCAAAACGTCTCATCATTTCCCCTCTTGTGGTAAGTGACCCTGGGCTGTTCAATCGAACCGATCAGACACCCAGGTTTTCTGTGTGGAGGTGTGTTTAAATTCAGAAAAGGTGGGCTTTCAATATTTCATAAAGAAGGGGGGGAAAAGTGGATTCCAATGGGGAAGCTAGAAGTGTACGGAATATGAGGGTCACACCGAAGATACCAATGAACAAATTGGTTTCAGCAGCACTTACGGTATTGTCCCGAGTATAAGACGCACCTGATTATAAGACGCACCCTTTGGTGCTATTAAAAAAATTTAATTAAATCACTGGCATTAAATTGCAACAGCCTGATTATAAGACGCACCCCTAGTTTAAAAACTTAAATTAGGAGGAAAAAAGTGAGTCTTATACTCAGACCAATACGGTACTTCTTTGGGGTCATGGGGCTTAATCATGCACCAAATCAGTGCCGCATGCTCAGGTGTGCGCTTGTGCATCCGTTCCTTTCCATGAGCTTCTTCCAGGTTCGGGGAGCCGGCAAAGCAGCCCAGCGACAGCAATGACTGATGAGTCTCCACAGTTAGGAGCTGCTCCTACACAAACTGCCTTCATCAGCAACTTGCCACCACCATCAGTTAATCTTGCTTCAAAAGGTGCACTCCTGATACATTTGTACATTTCCTTTCGCGGTCACCTAATCTACCATCCAGTTTATGCATACATGCTCAGAGGTTTGTTTTTTTCTGTTCTGGTTTTTTTCCTCCCCCCCCCCCTTAAGCAATCAATCTATCCAGCTACGAGCTGCAACTGAATTTAAATTCCAGAGTTTTCATTAACTCCAGCACTGAAAACAGAAAGAGAAAGAAGGGAAACAACGTTGAAAACACAGTGAAATAAATTCAGATCTCTTGGATAATATTTTTGTAGAATCTCTCTGTGTGTGTGTGTGTGTGTGTGTGTGTGTGTGTGTGTGTGTGTGTGTGTGTGTGTGTGTGTGTGTGTGTGTGTGTGTGTACTCATACAGCTTCATAAAGTCTGGTGCATTTTGTGCAATCTTCCTCCAGCAGTACTGGAAATAGATGCAGAAGATACATTGTTGTGATATCCTTTTTGACTGTTGTTTTCCATACACTCTGGAAATATTATTCTAGCAGAACATTTGGCAAGAGCTCTCCTCTCTGCACACATGGAGGGGATCTCTGATCCTTTCCACTCATTCCCTGCTGAACGTATTGCCACAGTTTCAGCTGTGTTACAATGTGCTTGGCCATCCCGTCTAGATTGTGAGGCAGGGCTGGTGCCTGGGGCAACGGGACAAATGTTGCTGCCCCCCCCCCCCGTACACCAGTCTCCACCGCCACCACTGTTCCCTGGATTTAAAAAGGAAGAGTGGAACACCCAGCACTCAAACCCGCCATATTCTTCTCCTCCACACTTCCTCTTCCCCTCCGCACTTCCTCTTCCTTCTCGAATCCAGTGAGTTTGAGAAGGAGGTAGCTGGGCAAATGGAAGTGGGCGGCCCTGCCAATTTGCCACCCAAGGCAACCCCCTGCTTTGCCTTCCTGGATGGGTCAATCCTGATGAGGTCCTTGCACACTGCCACCCAGCATCCTCCTCCTCTCTCTAGGTTCTTGCGCACAAAGTGTGGGGAGAAAGAGTGACCTGGAGCAGATGTCCCCAACCTTTTTCCGTGGTACCACCTCTGCAGCCTGTGTCGCAGCCAAGTACCATCGGAAGTGCTGATGATGTCATTGGCACTTCCAGGTTCACGGCCTTGTCCAAACACAGAAAGAAGCAGATAAGGAGCAAGGGTGGGCGGGAGGGCCCTGCTCAGAAAGCCCATGTGCTCGAGCTCTGCCAGCTCAGCAGAGCTCAAGCTACTATTTTTGAGCCTCCGGCGTGGAGCGGGCGGCATGGCAGCTACCATCTTGGCCGCCGCCTGCCCGCGTACCACCAGCCTGTGGTCCGCGTATCACTAGTGGTACGTGTACGACAGGTTGGGAACCTCTGACCTAGAGCATCTCCTGGGAACCTCTGACCTAGAGCATCTCTTGGGACCACCGCTAGGCCACCACTCTTTCTTCTCACACACTTCCACATTCTTCTTGCTTTTTACAATTAGCTTAGTAATGGGAAGAAGAGGCAGAGGACGAGGGAGAGATACTGCATGGAACATCAAGGGGAGGTGGCTGCTGGAGGACGTCCATGGGGAGGACTTGGACTGCTCTGACTACAGTTTAGACTAGCTAAAGCCAGGGATGTGAATCAAGTCTCTGATTCCAAGTCTTCAGTCAAGTCCCATATCTCTGGGTCCAAGTCTCAAGTCAAGTCTCAAGTTTCTGGGTCCAAGTCTTTGCCCCCAAGTCCCGACTCTTTGGTTGTGAGTTGTGAATCCCTAACTATTTAATGGGGAAAACAGGTTTAAACCTGAATAAAATTCGACTTGTCGTAAAAGGCTCCAAGTCTCGAGTCGAGTCTTTCAAGTCTTTCACAATCGCTGAGTCAAGTCCGAGTCGCGTCATTGACACGACTTGAGTCCGACTCGAGTCCGAGTCTATAGACTCAAGTCTACATCACTGGCTAAAGCAAAGTAGCCCTAAGGCAGTGTTTCCCAAACTTTTTTGATCTGTGGCTCCCTTGACCATTGGCGACCACTGGCTGTGGCTCCCCATTACATTATGTTGATGCCTGCAAATTGGCATTGCACTGTTTTCCAAGAGGCTTCCGTGGCACTCCGCGGCTCCCTTGGCTGGTTTCCGCGGCTCCCCTGGGAGCCACGCCTCCCAGTTTGGGAACCACTGCCCTAAGGTATTACAAACACAGCATCACTCCAGTAAACAAGATTCCTCGTTCCAAGCAACATCTCTGCACCTCGTTATCACCCCAAATCCACTGAAGTCAATGACAAGAGTGCTGTAGACCTCAATGGACGATGGTTCCGGCTCTGTGTGTATCAGCACTGTCATGTTTGGGGCTGAGAATAGCAGGCAAAGTCAAATGATGTTGACATTTTGTATGATGATGAGACTGGTCCTGTCCGCGCACACACACACTGGTAATCTTAGCCAATACCTACCTGTCATCTGTACTGTATGCGGGGGTAACACTAGGAGATGCCTAAAATTGAATGACATCTAAATATACTGAAATGAATCCCCAGGGAATAAATAGAAATGCATCACGCCCATTGCGCTGGAATCTCTTGTGCCACTGAAGAGGGATGCCCATCTGTGAAGTTCGTGAGTTATGAGCCTTTTCCACTCATGGAAGAAATGTAATATGGAGCCATCGCCAGACAGGTCCAAGGGTCAGAGCCCTTGCATCTTACATAGATAGGTCCTCCTCAAAGGATATAAAATTACTTCTTCCCCTTGATTAAAGAAACCAGTCAATTAATTATATGGGTTTTAGTCAATGCATCAATTAATTGCATCTTAAATTTGCATTTGAATAAATCACTGCTATTGAAAAAAAATGTGGACTTTACTGTTTTTCAATACTGTATTCATGTGCCCCAATGGAAATTTTCTAGAAGAAGCATTCCCTCCTATGTGAGGGAGAAAGGGGAGTGCCTCTTCTAAGACGGTTGCCTGCTGGCCACAATTTTTGTAGGGCGTATTGAAACTACAGTATTCACATGATTAAAAAAAAAAGACAATCTGATATTCAATTAATTTGGTGCACCATTCAGGCCCAGCTATAGTAAGGTTTGCCAGCATATGTAGGTGTGTGTGTGTGTGTGTGTGTGTGTGTGTGTGTGTGTGTGTGTATGCATATACATGCACGTGCACATGCACGCACATATACGCGCACGCGCACGCACATATACATGCACTCACATGCATATATATGGCTGTAGCCTACAGCCATATATATGCGTGTGCGTGTGTGTGCGCGTGCGCGTGCATGTATATGTAGCAGCAGTGACAATGATTCAGAGGTCTTGCGGGAAGCATCTCTGTGAAGTCTCCATTCCTTCCTGGCATCTGAAATGGCAACATCCAAATGCCATAGAGTCTGGGAAACATAGTTTTCCAGGGTGCCTTCGTGCTTAGGGACCCCAGTTATTCATTCATTCATTTTCAGTATTTATAACGTGTCTTTCCCCAAACAGCCCAAGGCACCCCTAGAAACTACATTTCCCAGGGCTCTTTGCACTTGGGATGCCGACACTTCACTTGCTTCCTCAGCAGTTTCCCTGTGTACACATTGAATTTATATTTTATTGTATATCCTTTGAGTGCCTGAATGCTTCCTGTTCTCCTGTGCTAGAGCATGCCCCTCTCCAGAAGAATATGTTAATAAAGAGGACAAACATCAGTGAAATACTATTTTCCCGCTCCTCGGCAGACTATAATCTCCAAAGGAAGGATATGTGTTTGCCACTAAAATAACATAGGAACCTATATTGCAAAGGCTAAAATGTAGCTCCGACACATTTTTCTGCAAGTCTTCTGTGTTCATGGGGGAAAGCCTTCCACTTGTACACCACCAAGAGGTTTTTTTGACATTTTCACTGAAGAGCCAAGCTGCTTTTTTTTGTTTTGATTTAAAAACTTACACTAGAAAGTGGGTTGCCTCTTCAGCATATGATAGAAACATCAAAGTAATCAAGTTCTTTAGCATTTTCCTCCATTATTCTCAACGTGGTCTTGGAGAATATGGCATTCACTTGAAAAGTCCACCAAGGTCCCATTTCTAGTTCCTGGATCACAGTTGAAGGACCATTAGCGTGAAACATATCCACCTGACCAATAATGTGTACGTTTCCACAGATTTTTTTTTCTCTAGATTTTCTTTACTTTTTAAAAATATTATTTTTCTGTTGAACCTTTACAAAGACACTCAAAATAACTGATAGTCTAAGGAATTAATCTCTCTCTCACTTGTTCTTCAAGTGAGGTCGTCCAACGTTTGATGGGTTCAGGCTGTCTCTTGCAAGCAGATGACATTGTAACAGTGGCTTTAAAGTCAGGAGTCAAATGTCAAAATTCGTGGTTTAAGTGGAAATCAGACTTAAATGTATCTCATTATTTACAGAGAGAAAGAAACTCAGATGCCATTTTCAATTATTTAAAAGTTACAAAGACTAAGAAAACAGTATCCCAGCACATGGAAGTGTTAGAGCTGTTGATATATGCCATACATTATTAACTATCAGTGATATAGACTTGAGTCTATTGACTTGGACTTGAGTCAGACTCAAGTCACGTCAATGACTTGACTCGGCAATCGTAAAAGACTCGAAGACTTGACTGGAGCCTTTTCCAAGTCTAATTTTATTCAGGTTTGAACCCATTTTCCCCATTAAATAGATAGGGATTCGCAACCTGCAAACAAAGAGTCGGGACTTGGGGGCAAAGACTTGGGACTTGACTTGAGACTTGGACCCAGAGACTTGGGACTTGACTCGAGACTTGGAGTCAGAGACTTGATCCACATCCCTGTTAACTATCATTTTTATAACCACAGTTAGGGGAAACAGCTAGATTGACACACTGAGAGCCCATATCCTATCCCCGTCATGGTATAGCATGCAGCCGCACCAAAAAGGTGCATGCAATGGTGAGGGGGGGCGACCTAAACGCAAATGGGAAGGCTCCATGTAAGCCAGTGGTTCCCAAACTGAGAGGCACGGTTCCCTGGGGAGCCGCAAAAACCAGCCAGGGGAGCTGCGGAGTGCCACGGAATCCTCTCAGAAAACAGTGCAATGCCAATTGGCAGGCATCGACATAATGTAATGGGGAGCCACGGTCAATGGTCACCAATGGTCAAGGGAGGCACAGGTTGAAAATGTTTGGGAAACACTGATGTAAGCCCTCAGGCCGCCTATGGGTCTTCGTGGACATATGCCACCCATTTTGGTGGCATATGTCTGAGGAAGGAAAAGGGGCAGGAAGGTTTTCAAAAGAGGGGATACGATCCAGTGTGCATGACTGCTGATGGATCCACCCGCTCCCTCCCCCGACACACCTCCCGGTTCCTCGCCCACCGTTACTCGCCCTCCCTGCCCATGGCCTGCCCCCACTGCTGACTTACCAGCGCCGGGGGATCCCAGATGGCCACTGCTGGCACCACTCACCGTTTCCAGCAGCAGCCCGGTGGTGTGCTATAACGTGTCGCATTTTGTGACGCCATAAGTCTGACAGCACAGCCCAATGATAGGATGGGGCTCTGAGGATATTAATTCTAACGCCCACATTATTTTCTATGTACTTCATTTTCTCAGGTAAGCCCACCAGTGCTTGAGCTAAATTGTTGGGGGGACCCTAAGAAAAAGCCCTAGAGTGGACATCCATGGTGTATCGGGCCCTCATGGCCCTCTGAGCTTAGGGCATTCATGTGCCCTTATGCCTTTGGTGGTGCGTGATGGGTGTTGGGTGGCAGAGGTTCCTACTACCCTCTGCACCAGTCATGGAGAGCAATCCCTAGAAGTCCCACAATGATTAAGGGTGCTCCAGGGGACATTTCCACCCATCAATGGAGGTACTACTGGGTGCAACAGACAGTAGTATTTGAGTTGATTAATCCAACCTCTGCCACCAGTACTGGGGGGATTTGGTGGTCAGCCTTGGTGGAAAGATCTCCTGATGGGAGCCTTTGGCCAGTGTCTGACATGGCTGACCTATGACACCACATCTACAGTTTACCTTTGGCAAGCTGTCCACCCACATCCTATGTGGGTGGACTCAGAGAAAGGCCCCTTTGCCACCATCACACGAAGGCTTTGGGCACAGAGGTTGTTGCACGGATTGGCACAGTGCCCTTCTGAGGAACCTAGGCCCTTGACAGCAATGCCAGCTCCTGACACAAGCCCTGACGGGTGTGACTTAGGCTTGTGAGCAAATAATTATTCCACATGCTCTGATGTGCATCCTAAGGGCATCTCATCCCTGGCTAGGTTCATCCTAGCACTTTATCTCTGCCTCTTTACACTCAACATTGCATGGTGCCTTAGCGCTCATGTGCATGCACTGATACACATGTGCGCTAAAGACAAGATCCATTCATCCCATTCTCCAAGTGTGGATTTAATGTCTAGAGCAGGGGTTCTCAACTCCTTCCTGGCCGAGTACCACCTCCTGAGCCACTCTCCTGCTGAGTACCACCAGAAGTTACTGGCAATGACATCATCGCCAGTTACTTCCATGTTTTCAGGTTTTCGGAGGCCATAAAATGCAGGTAGGAGGCTCTGGCAGAGTGGGAGGGCCCAGTTCTCGGCATTTTGAGAGGCTTGGCCAAAGGCAGGAGTCTCTCGGGAGTGAAAATATGCTGCTGAAAGCGCCGCGTCGGAGTGGGGTTCCAGTGGTCCAGCAGTCCGAGTACCATCAGCAGTTGGCCAAAGTACCACTGGCGGTACTGGTACCACTGGTTCAGAACCCCTGGTCCAGAGACCTTGGAAAGGGCGCTGAGCCTTGAAGAATTTGTTTATTTATTTAAAAGATTTATATACAGCTTTTCCAGTGCTCAGACGATGTACAACAATAAAAATGCAATGCAAAATACAATTAATAAAAACATTAAAATAGCACCAATTAAAATGATACTGGTGATGAATGGACAGCTCCAGTAATTTACGCTAACAACATTTGAACAAAGAATCGTCCAAAGGCAAAAAGAGGTATAAAATTAAAAAAAAATTAATTTACCAGACAAAGAAACCAGAAAAGAGGGAATGTCCTTGCTAAATACATACATGCCCCCATAAGGACATTCCCCCCCCCCCCACTTCTGCCTGCACTGTGCTTACTCTCAGTAGAGATGGGTGAAGTGAATCCAGAACACACGGCCTTTATAGAAGCTGCAGTTTCTCACAAACACATAGGGAAAAAAGACTGGGCTTCAATACGTGTGGTTTTTAAGGGGAAGTCGGTGACGTTACCAAACTCTGTTTCTTTCCTCAAGCCTACCAAACATTCCCGCCCCAGCTCTTTGTCATGATGTTAAAATCTAATTACCAAGACAATTCTCCTCACCTTAAGTCATCATCAGGCCCAATTATTTCTAATACATGCATGCAAAAAAAGGGGGGGGGAATATATACAACAAAACAGCACATACACACTCGCACACAAAAGGAAGCCCAACGATAAAAAGGCGTTCAGTAACCTTTTTCTTGTCCCAGTCAGACTTCACATTCGTATAGGGAATGATGCCAGTTTTGACATTAGCAAAGAGAATTAACAGTTCTCACCAAACAAAATGCACACGCGCTCACACACACACACACACACACACACTTGTAATTTTTTTTTTCTAAAAAGGCACCTCACACAAAAGAGATTTTTGTGTTTCAGGCAGAATAAATTATAGAGTGATGTTATTAAAACACTTAGTTGTTAAGTTGCCAAGAGAGAGAGAGAGAGAGAGAGAGAGAGAGAGAGAGAGAGAGAGAGAGAGAGAGAGAGAGAGAGAGAAAATCCAGTATATTCACACGGACTCGAGGACCTGTCTCCATGCAAAGTAATTAAATTAGATTTATGGGCTGCATTACATCAGTGTTTGATAGTTCATTTTTCCTTTCTTCATATTTTGTCCTGCTTTATTAGAGCATGTGACAGATGGTAAAAATAGTGTGAAGTTTCTTGGCCCTGTGCTAAATCCCCCTTCGATAGTATATCTCTCTTCTGTCAGTTCTCCCCAGCGATGATAAATTAACCTCTCCTCCTTTATCCCAAGTGTGGCAGTAAAGCAGTCTTTGACACAGAACTATCACTTTATCTTAATCTGTGCTGTTCTAGGGGTGGGGCAGGGGAGGGGGTTAGGGAGACGGGGAGAAAGAGAGAGATGATGCAATTGTGACTCGGAATTTATCGCATCAGGAAAAGGCCTTTCTATGGGACAGAAGACTGAGCTTGGAGCGGTGGAGTTCCATAATGGGATGGAGGCGTTGAGCTTTTGCATTTGTTTCCTTCCTCTTGTGGAGACCTGGTAGCCTCGCTCATGCATCAATGATGGGCATCAATGATGTGTGTGTGTGTGCGTGTGTGTGTGTGTGTGTGTGTGTGTGTGTGTGTGCATTCACTGGTCTTGCTCCCCAGCTCACACACATCCAAGTGGACTGTTTTCACAGAGCCCACGTACTCAAATCCTCCTGTAGGTGGGGCCAGGGTATCTGAGGGACCACCTACTCAGTGGTCACCTCAAATGGAAGGTCGGCAGAGGTCACCTGCCTCTACCACTGCTCCTCCCACTCCCTGGAATCAAAGGGAAAGTAGAAGTGAAGAGAAAATATTGAGAAGAGAAGGGTGGTGGACTAGAGCGACAGTTCTCAACGTCTTACCTGCCTCATACGACCGGAAGTGTTGATGACGTCATCAACACTTACTTCCAGGCTTCCGCCGCACCGGAGCCCTGTAAAGGTAAGCTAAGGAGCTCGGAAAGGCCTTTCCCGAGCCTGGAAACCTGCACATTCAAGTTCTGCAGAGCTTGAGTCGCCAATTCCAGGGACTCCGATGCAGGGCAGGCTCCCTAGTAGCCGCCATCTTGGTGGCCGGGGAGCCACATACCACCAGCCAGCGGTCTGCGTACCACCAGTTGAGAACCCCCAGGCTAGAGCATTTCTGATGCTGTACCTCACCACTCTCCTGCCCTCCACACTTTCTCTTCCACTTCCCTTTTCCTTTTCAAAGCCAGAGAGTGGGAGGAAGAACAGGAGGAACGTGGCGGCACCTCTCATTCGGCCAGGATAGGGACCAGCATTTGGGGCACCATCTCAGATGCCAGGAGATTAGCCCAGCCCTGGACTGCTCCTTCCTCACTGTTCTATTTCTGCCCAACTTGGATAAGCAGGAATTGGAAATCCCTTCTTGACGCTCTACACCAAGAAGGGAAATCCCTTCTTGACGCTCTTGATTCATCTACACCAGAGGTTCTCAACCTGTGGTACGGGTACCCCTAGGGGTACGCGGACATCTTGCTGGGGGTACGCCAAGCCCTGCCCCTTATCTGCCCCATCAGCAGATAATTAAGTGTCAATTAACATGGATTTTAAATTGTAATTATTTTTAGAGCCCTTCTGTCTCTCTGATTTTGGTTTTGGGTTTATTTTTGTACTTTGGATAATGTACTTTGGTGGGGTGGGGGAGGGAGGAGCTGATTTTGGGAGGTGTGGCTTGGAGAAAAAAAAGAAATCCTTGCATGTGTGTGTGTGTGTGTGTGTGTGTGTGTGTGTGTGTGTGTGTGTGTGTGTGTGTGTGTCTCCCCCCCACACAGAGAGAGAGAGTTAAATAAGACATTTTTCACATTTAAAATTGTTTTAGTACTTTTTTATTTAACGATTAATTACCTAATTGATTAATTGATTAATCCAGTTAATACGCAGTTAATTAGCAGGGGGTACTTCAGAAAATTGGGCTGTGATAGGGGTACCCGGGCCTCCAAAGGTTGAGAACCCCTGATCTATACTTTCTGCCTACACGGACTTTCAGAACCCAAGACTGGATTCTTAGCATTCCTTCCTTATGAAGGCAATGTGGGAAGAAGCTATGAGATAAGTGGTGCGTAGGAGCAAGCCAATCAACGGGCCAATCAACTGGTGACCAGCTTTCCATTTAAAAGTCCATTTTCTCCTCTGTTTTACAAGGACCATTTTCTGGGCATTTTTCTTTTCTCCCCAGCCCCAGCTGAAAAGAATGGATCAAAGTGTTCAGTCACTCGGACCATAACTAAAGAACACAGAATATTTGTCACAGACCAGAATGTAATCGCTTGCCATGGTGAAGGAGCTACATTTCCCTTTGTGTCTCTTTCTCTTCAGCAAGGTGGATGAGCAGGGCATGTGGCGTCATACAGAAAAAGGAACTGACTTCAATCTAGTTATACCAGTGTAAATCAAGAGTTCGTTTGCTGAACTTTAAGACAAGGGTTATGGGGCTCCCTAAATTAAAAGGGAAAAATTGGTTTGCCTTTTCAAGGGCAATGGTGGAGCTACAAACCAGGGATGTGGATCAAGTCTCTGACTCCAAGTCTCAAATCAAGTCCCAAGTCTCTGGGTCCAAGTCCCAAGCCTTTGGTTGCAAGTTGCGAGTCCCTATCTATTTAATAGGGAACATGGGTTTAAACCTGAATAAAATTGGACTTGTCGTAAAAGGCTCCAAGTATTGAGTTGAGTCTTTCGAGACTTTTACAATCGCCAAGTCAAGTTCGAGTCGAATCATTGACATAACTTGAGTCCGACTCGAGTCTGAGTCAATAGACTCAAGTCTACATCACTGCTACAAACCATCAGTAACTAATTGATGTGAGCTGTTGGCTGGGAACATTGGTCCACTGAGTTGCTTATCATACCATTTTCATGGTCACCGAGCCACCAGGTGGTGTAACCTCTACTGCAAATGGCAGAAACTAGTGATGGAAAAACACTCTTACCTTGTTTGGGAATCGACATAGTATTTATGAGCTTTGGGGATGAGCACAGGAACAAAATGTGTTGTTCTGAAACACTCTCTTCTGTGCCAGTTCATAATGTTGAGCATGTATGCTGACGGTGCATGAACTAATATAAGCTGAAATAATGCAGCTTATTTCTTTATTTCTTGGGAATTGCTGAGGGCTCCGACAAACATGGAGCCAACCCTAAACATGTGAATTCAGACACCAGACATTAACACAGCTCAAAAGAAACTACAGCAAGTCCTCACTTAAAGTTGTCAATAGGTTCTTCTTGGAAACGGCAACTTTAAGTGAAACGGCTTCTAATGAAACCAATTTTACCATAGGTGAATTCATAAACGTAAACATTCCTATGGCATTTTTCCATCAACTTAAACTGAAACTACTTTAAATGAAACAACCTTAAGTGAGGGCTTGCGGTAATTTAGAAACACTTTGTGTTTCCATCTCTACCCCATGAGGAGTGGGGTTGATATAGAAAGAAGCACCAATTTTTCCTCAAAAGAATCCTTCTGAATAGAGGTCATACCTCATAGCACAGCTGGAGCCAGGTTCGTTGCTGCGGTCCCCGAGGCAAAATCCTACAGTGGGCTGCTACCCCTCCCCCTGAAACCCCGCCCCCTGGTGGTGCATTGGATGCTGTCAGAGTTCAGGGGTCAGTCTGCCCAGATGTACCCTTTGATGTGCATGAACCCAACCTGGTCAACTCCAGATGCCACCCTTTGGGGATATACTATATATCAATATAGAGACTTTCTGAATTCATTCCATTAAGTCTATGGATCCCAAAACTGCTTCCCAATAGTTACAGGAATCAGAGGTATTGCTGTACGGTGCACCAGAGTAGTTTCTGATGGCGGTCTATGCGCCTCAGGTGAGGACCGGCCCATCTGAGGCCAACTGAGGAACTTGCCTTAGACAATGAATTGACAGGGACCCCCACCCCCGCCGTCCTGCCTGCCTGCCTGCCTGCCTGCCTGCCTGTCCCACTCCTCCTCCTCCTGCTTCCTGGATTTGAAAAGGAAGAAGGGAATGGAGCAGAAGAGGAACTGTGCAAGAGAGAAACATGGTGTGCTAGAGTATCGTGAGAGTTGCCCTCTCCTCCACACTTCCTCTTTCGCTTCATGACTCGCTTCCTTTTTGAACCCAGGGTGTGGGAGGAGGGGGAGTGCTGGAGGCAGGTGTGCTGCCTGATAGGGGGGTGCATTTGAGAGAGCAAGTTGGCACACAAATGGGGGCATTTGGTGTGCCATCTCAGGCACAGGAGATCTTAGGTAAAGGTCAAGGTATCCCCTGCTCGAAAGCCAGTCGTGTCCGACTCTAAGGTGTGGTGCTCATCTCTGTTTCTAAGGCTGAAGAGCCAGCGCTGTCCAAAGACGCTTCCGTGGTCATGTGGCCGGCGTAACTAACGGAATGCTGTTACCTTCCCATCACAAAGGTACCTATTTATCTACTTGCAATTTCTTGCTTTTGCACTGCTAGGTTGGCAGGAGATGGGAGCTCACTCCGTCACATGGCACTCGGGTCTCGAACTGCTGTCCTGCCGACCTTCCGGTCTGCAGTTCAGCGTCTTAACCACTAAGCCACCGCGACCACTGCAGGAGTTCTTAGGCCATTCCTAAATTCCACTCTAGAAACAAGGCCAGGTAATAAGGATTTCAAAATCTTGAAAGAAATTTGGAGGGAGAGAATTTCAGAAGCATCCTTCGTGAGAGTAAATGTTTCTGGTTTAACCTTGAAATCAAGGATTAATTCTTATTTTTTCCTTTGCCCTAACTCAAAACTCTTGTAAAAAGGGGGGGGGACCACTTATTACTCACCATACCTGGCAGAATTTTTTTCCATCTTTCAGTACCCATCCTTAAAAAAAATAAAGTGATGTTCTCCCATTTTTGTGGTCCTCATGTCTGAGTGTCTCCGCATATTAACTAGCCAATCCAATTTAATAATCAGTCTAAGTAATTCTTATCATTAAACGTGTAATTTATTTCTCCTGCATTTTACAAAACGTGAAATATTACTGCTCATTGTATGCCCAGAGAGAAAGGGGAATGCTCCATTAAGTTCAACACGGCTCCTCCAGAACATGCAGTAATTATATGCATTTTTTACAGCTAACTTCCTACTTGCAGATGCTAACAAAAGAAATAAGCTTTTAATCCAAATATAATTAATATGAATTACCTTCAAACTATACCCTGGCTTTGCACCATTAAACTTAATTTTTGTTTTGCCTGATAATTGTGTTATCATTACCATTTATAAGAGGACTCAGGGACCTTTACTCAGTTCTTAGCCAAGACCAAAACAATCAGAAAGAGATACTTATCTCTTATTGTATTGTGCTCAAGGCAATATCAGAGGAGCCTGATACTGAGTGGCTTGCTTGGGCTGGTGACTCAGGGATCTGACTCATTTGCAATCCAGATTCTGCAAGGGAAGGTGAAATTGGCAGTTTGACCAGGGTTATTTTATTTATTTATTTATTTATTTATTTATTATTTTTCACATTTTTATACCACCCTTCCTCCAAGGAGCTCAGAGTGGTGTACATATTTCCTCCCCTCCTTTTTGTCCTCACAACAACCCTGTGAGGTAGGCGAGGCTGAGAGATAGTGACTGGCTCAAGGTCACCCAGGAAGCTTCGTGGCTGAGCGGGGATTTGAACCTGGATCTTCCAGGTCTAAGTCCGACTCCCAAACCACTACGCCATCCTGGCATCATACAACATCATGCAGGATATGGTTGAAAACTAAGCAGAATCAATACAAAGGGAAGCTAAGGACAGGGAGGCCAGGGACAAGGAGGCGGTGGAGCAGAGGTTCCCAACCTGTGGTATGCATACCAGTGGTGGCACACAGCCCACAGGTCGTTGGTACCTGGGCTGGCAGCGGCCAAGATGATGTCCACCGTCTCAGCAGTGCGGTGCCGCAAACGAGTCCAAAAACGGTGGTTTGAGCTCTGCCGAACTGGCAAGCCCTGGGGATGGCCTTGGCGCCCTCCATGTGTCTCCCGTCTCCCCTGTGGGGATGGTCCTCCCCTGCACCCTCCCCTCCCTTTTCTCTCCCTTTCCGAGCTCTGGCCAGCTGCAGAGCCGGTGACATCATCAGCACTTTCTTCCAGTGGTACGCGGCCGGCCGGAGACCCGCATAGGTGGTACACGGGCCAACAAAGGTTGGGAGACACTGCTGTAGAGGACGTGCAGAGTAGGCCATGGAATGAGAAAGAGGAATCAGAACGAAGGGGTAGGTGAAAAAAGAAGGCTTGAGGAAAGAAAGAGAGAAGGCAGCGAACTGAGGTCAGAAGGGGTTAATTATAGAGGGCAATGGCCACTCCCTAACTAGTCGCTGTGGGTCCTGGGGTTCAGGGTGGCACCTTGGCAAAGCCAGCCAAGCATTGCTTCTGCCATTCTCGTCCTCCTCGCAGCTTCGTGCCTGGCTTTGATAGAGGGGATGGAGGAGGGAGCCACTCTAGCCCAGCAGCCTCATCTCCTCCCCAACGTCTCTTCCTTCTCCACCTTCTCTGCATTTTGCAATGGCAGAGATCGGGAAGGAGAAGGACCAGGACCAGGAGAATGGTGGTCGCAGCAGTAGCAGAAGGTCAGCTTGGAGAAGTTCTGGTGTGATCAGGAGGAGTGTGTGTGTGTGTGTGTGTGTGTGTGTGTGTGTGTGTGTGTGTGTGTGTGTGTGTGTGGAGGAAATGGGTGTGACAGTGGGATAGACTGGGAAGTACAAATTTCCTCTTTGCATGCTATAGGGAGCAGCAGGTTCCATTCAGTTCCAGGCTGAAGGTGGACGTGGACTGGTCCTGAGAGGGGGTGTCGTGTTCTCCTGACTCACCCGTCACTTTTACCATTGTCCCACAACGTTGCAAGAAGCAGAGTCAAGACACAAACAGCACGGCATTTGTTCGTGCATGAAGGATGTGGGGTCTGACTAGGTCCAGATAATTGTAACGAATGAATTAACTGCTTACAGGGCCTTCCCAGCTCCCACCCACGCTGCATGCCAACCAGCAGAGCAGCTGCCCACCCGGTTGGCTATTCCCCTCCTTCTCCCCCTAAGTCAGTCTAGGAGGAAATTGGTTTTTCTCACTAACGTCTTCCAAGCTAGCTGAAGGAGGGGGAAAAAAAAGGTAATGGTGTATTAAGCTTGAATGACTCATGGAAGTTTTATAAGATGGGTCTGAACACCTGCCTGTTGGAGACCCAGTGCCAAGTTGAAGCCTCACACCAGACACATCCCATTGTGTGTGTGTGGGGGGAGGCGGGTATGTGGACAGGCTTTGAGACGGCCTTCTGGTTCAGCTGTTTTCCAAATGGGCCTGCGAACCGACTTGTCTTTCCTTATGGCGTTTGCTGAAGAATACTCACTATTCTGTCACGGGCATGATGGGCAACTTAGTTCCGCTCTTTTTGGTTTTGAACTACGGTTGACACCCAACAATTCCGGGTGGTCAAATACCAAAGCAGACTGGGACATGCTCCAGACGTAGTGCATGAGAAATCAACCTGCAGTTCAGCACCACTAAGCATAAAGGGGGGGACACCCTCTACATCAGGGGTCCCCAACCCCCGGTCCGCAGCTCGGTACTGGTCCGTGGCCCATTAGGAACCGGGCCCCGGGCTGTGGGGGCTCTATGGGGAGCCACGGGAGGTAGTAGCGTTGGGCCAGATGTGGCGGCAAAGGGGCGTACGTGCCTCTGCGATGCGTCGCTTCTGCTTCGGCCGTCTTCGTGTTCAGCCCTCCCGCCCTCCCTGGAGCTCGAATGGCTCCAAAATAGTGACTAAATTGGCGGGGGGGTGTGTGATTGGAGCCGCGCTGGGTGCGCGCAGCTGACGTCACGCCCGGGTCACGTGGGGGGGCATGGCATCGGCGGCCCCCCCGGTCCGTGGAACAACATTATTCCACGGGGGACCGCTGCTCTACATCATCCATTCATTGATGGGGTCTGAGCTGTCAATGATGAAACAGAAAAGAGGTTCTGGGATTGAAGCAGATCGCGCACTGAAAATGTCGAGCCAGCCTGTGGCAGCTGTGATGAAGGCAGAGGCCACATAGGTTTCACGTCACCCGGGGCGAGAACTCATCATGCCACCCCCATAATGGCCATCACCTGCCCCTTCCCTCTCCCCGTCCCTCGTCATCACCCCACCCCTTGCATTCATCATGAAATTACACATGCCGCAAATGATATATAACATGATGGTATTATTCATAAATACAAAGTTTTCACAATTTTGGCCACTAGTAGTGTGAACCCCCCCCCCATGGAGGGTGTCACCCGGGGTGCTCTGCCCCCCCCTAGTGACATCACTGGATGAAGGCATATGTCATGCTTGGGGGTCATTAGGAATAGGATTGAGAACAAGACCGCCAATATTATATTATTCCTCTGTGGCCACATTTGGAATACTCTGGCCAGTTCTGGTTGCCACATCTCAAGAAGGATCATACAGAGTTGGAAAAAGATGCAAAGAGGGCAACTCCAAAATGAGGGGCAAGAGGAAGGTGAGGGAGCCAGATTGGTGATCCTTGGAGTGCAGCAATCTCACTCCTTTCTCCACATGGGCTCTTTATGCAAAGTAGGCAATGCAGAGCATGCTGGGAGCATGCCCTGAATTCTGGGCTTTGCTTAAAGAGCCATGTGGAAGGAGGCCGACGCCATCCATGGTGGCAGAGTACAGGGAGTTGGCAGGCATCTTTTTGTCGCCCCTCCACCCAGGCCCCAATCCGCTACCTGATGCAAACGGACTGTTTCGCATCAGGGATGGGCCGACCATGAGTGAACCTCCAATAAACTGAATCAAACAATTGGTCCATCTAGATCAGCATTGTCTACTATGGCATAATATATATAATATACAGTATTTATATACTGCCTTCCTGGTCATTGGATTTCTCCTCTGACTTTATTCAAGGCGGTGTACATGGGCAGGCTGTTCTAAACCCCAAAGGGTTTTTACAATATAATAACGTTCTAATCTTTCATAGAACCCCCCCTCTCTCTCTGCCGTTCGCCTAAGCACGCTTCAGCTGCTCCACTCCCCCACAGGGCTCTGCAGCTTATCAGCTCGGCGTGCCAGCAGCTCTCCGACAGACCTCCGGCCATCTTGAACTGCTGTCCTGCAGATCTTCAGGCATTTGTGAGAGACGAACGCTCTACCAACTGAGCCAGACGTCCTGCATGGCCTTTGTCACCTTTGCTTTGTCTCATACAGGCATGAACGTATTTCTTGGCATGCACAGACTGCTTTAAAGGTTCCAAACGTACATGAACCACTGACCCCCAAAC
This sequence comes from Plestiodon gilberti rubricaudatus, assembly GCA_026170595.1. Classification (NCBI taxonomy): domain Eukaryota; kingdom Metazoa; phylum Chordata; class Lepidosauria; order Squamata; family Scincidae; genus Plestiodon; species Plestiodon gilberti. The sequence continues at coordinate 15,889,673 of JANXHW010000012.1, forward strand.
CCAAAATGATCTTTGTGGGATCTGAAACTGGGTTTCCTAATGGCTGGACTGGCCAGCCCAGTCCTCGTGCAAGTTAGAGATTTCTTTTCTTCCCTTCTCCCCCCCCCCCCCAATAAACCACCAAAGCCCTGTGATGAGCCCACAAGAAGGAGGCAAAATGACGTCTCATAATTATTTATTGAAATTACTGCTGCTGTCAAACAGGTCTGAATTATTGCCTAACTCCATTAGCTGACTTGCTATATGTGTGTGAGACAGAGAGAATGAGAAAATGATGAATGAGGGAGAGACAGAGAGAAAATTAGAAAGGGAGAAGACAGAATGAGAGAAGAGGGAGAGGGAGAGAGATCTCGCCTGGCCCAATTTATTTCTGCAAGTGGAACTCTCCTGTCAGAACACCCAGGTGATGGTTAGCCCTGGCAAAATGCTGTCATCGGGGTCTGGCGTTGCAGCTGCTGGATCACCGATCAAATGCAAACCCAGCATGATAGCTTGAAAACACTCTTTTCTTGAGCGGTACTCATTTTCCTAGGAAGCAAGGATAAAGAGAATAACCACCAAAGCTTTAGAAAGAGAGAATGCCTGTCTAATGTTTCCTGCTCTGCTATTCTGGAACAGGGGTGGAACCCGCGGAGTGTGTGGAGCTGCTCCAGGCGCAGGGGCAGGGCGGGGGCGCACTTGGCGTGGGGGGAGCACTCACCGTCATGATGCGCCGCCTCGTTTTGGCCCTCCCTCCCTCCCTGGAGCTTGTTCGGCTCCGAAATTACTTCAAAACCGGCGGGGTGTGTGTGTGTGTGCGTCAACGTGACGCGACGTAGGCCCCGCCCTCGCTCCGGGCGCCGGGAGGGCGTCCGTCATTTCTGTTCTGGAAGAGCAGGGAATTGAGGCAGGGCCAATCTACGAGGGCCTTCTACGAGGCTGACCCAGGTGGTGCTGGGTGGTGCCGGGGATGTCCAAATGCCACTCAACCACATGGTTAATAGCTGTAATGAAGCTGATGCACATGTCATTGAAATAATGGCAGATTCTCCCTTGGCCATACCCTGCCTCCATGTCCCTCCCCTTCTTCTATTGACAATACCATAGGAGAAAATGGTGATAATGAAACAAAAACACAGGACACCTTTCTGTAAAGAAATCTGTGAAAAAATAATAAAATAAAATAAAGTCATGTAATTTGGCGTGGGCTGGTCCATGAAGTCACAAGAGTCGAAAGCGACTGACCAACCAACCAACAACAATTTTGCATTGTTCTTCATCTGCTGACACTGTATAGCCTATATACCACTTACCTAGTACACACTGAGCAGAGGGGTCTGGCTCAGTCGGGAGAGCTGCCGCCTTGCAAGCCCGAAGATCGGTGAATGGCAAGTTCGAGACACGTCGCTGACAAAAAGCTGTGAAAGCCTCTGTGAGGAGAGATAAGAGCTGCCAGCTGCGTCAGTCGAGTGTGGGAGGCGATGGCCAGTGGAGAGGCCAGACTGCAAAAGGACACCATCTGGAATGTAGCTGTCCATGAAAGATTGGACATTTATATATTGTAAAAAAAAAAACATTAAGGGGGGGTAGGAAAGCCTGCCCATGTACACTGCCTTGGATTAAAGTCAGCGGAGAAATCCAATGACCAAGAAAGGCAGTATATAAATGTTGTTGTTCAGTCGTTAAGTCGTGTCCGACCCTTCGTGATCCCATGAACCATATCCCGCCAGGCCTTCCTGTCCTCCACTATCTTCCTGAGTTCGCTCATTTTCATGTTCGTTGCATCGGTGATGCTGTCTAACTATCTCATCCTTTGCCTTCCCCTTCTCCTTTTGCCTTCAGTCTTTCCCAGCATCAGAGTCTTCTCCAGAGAGTTATATTATATATTAAAGTGGTTACAACTGATAAAAATGGGAAAAACTGGGAATAAAAACACAACACAGCTTTCTGCTATTTCGTTTTGTTTAAACATAGAAATGTGCGAAAAAATAAAACCAATTTTTCTCCCATCTCTAACAACAGCCTATTGCTCCACTTGTGTCTATCTAGATTGCACGCTCCTCGGGGCAGAGGCCTGCCTTCTCACTCTGTGTAAAAGCTCCATATATACTGATGATACTATATCACCATCATCAACAATTGCTGCTGCTGCTGCTGCTGTTATTCAGAAGTGCCATCTATGCATCAGTTTGCAGGGGTGACTGGCCAGGTCAGGTGCTGGCTGTGGTTTGACACAATCACTGTAGACCACCTGGGCAGTACTGGTGGCAATGGCGGCACCCAGTGCACCATGGGGATAGGTGAGGGGAAGCCACAGATGAGCTGGTGGCTTTACCCCGAGGTCCCCAGCAACCTGAGGGCATGGGGCTCGCAGGCCGATCTTTGCTTTAAGAATAGGCTTAATAGGCTTGGATCATGAAGAATAGGCTTGGATCACATGATCCAAGATGGCCGCACAAGAAAACGTTTACTCTTAAAATCGTGGAAGCAGCAGCAGCAGAGGACCTAGAAAACCGGGATTGCCCTGTTCCGGGCCCAGTCCCGTTTTTTCCGGGACGGATGGTAAGCCTATTTAAGAACAGGGGCCTTACAAGCACGTCCCTCTTGCCATCTGTGAAATGGAGTACAGTATATCAGAGAGAAAAATGCCACAGAGAAAAGGGTTTGCACCAAACTGCCTACTGTGAAGAACACCATGAGGAATTGCCCTGCATAGGAAGATCTCATTGCTGGCATTGCAGTTTCATTACTGCGAGATGCTCCGTTAAAAACTCTCCCTTTTTGCAGAATTAAAAACAGTCATCTTGCCGGGAATCTCCGTCGTTTAATAGAATATTAAAATGTTCAAACCATTAAAATATCCAAGAGCTCTTTACGTTTCGCCACCGATATTGGGGGCATCCTCAGAAGAAAGTTAGAATTACGAAACAAATTGTCCTGACAACCACACTGACTGGAAACACACTTAAAAACTAAGCTACATATCACCCAGATGTGTAAATCAGCTGTTTTTTAGGTGTTAATTACCACCGGAAAACGATCTTCTAGTTTGCTGGGGAAGCAATCCAGAACTTCGCTGCCTCCACTGCTGTGTATACCCTTTTCGATTTCCCCCTTTCTCCATCCTGTTGCTGTGGGGCTCCCCCCCTTAGCACCAATTTGCTTTTGGTCATTCAGTAGTACAAAATATATGATGATATCACCAGGCTTCTACTTCCCGAGTCTCAGATTTTGGGGGCCCCTCTGTCAAGGGAGTCCTACTGCTGAGATATAGCTTTAGGTGTCATGTCCACCCTGTTGAAACCTATTCGTTTTTCATGTTTTGAGGGAATTCTGAATATTGTGACACAAGCCAAGCTTTTGAGATGGGGTGGGAGAAACGTTTTAAATAAATGAAGGCATGAAACGTAGAGAGCAAAGGAAGAACATTTCAGGATGAACACACTGTACGCAAGAACATCCCAGTCCTATGCAGGATTGGGCTGTACTACAGAGTGTTTTGCAACAGCGGAAGATACATACTGGGCAGGGAGGGGGAGGCTGCGGGAGGGAATAGGTCTGGCGGCAATGGTGCGCACTGGATCCTATCCTTTTTCGCAGCCTCCCTGTCCCCTTTGACTCGTCGAACTTGCGCCAGCTGAAGAGGAGACACACTGTGGAGCAGGACGTTTATGGAAAGGGAAGGGGATTGAAATATATAACTAAGCTTGTTCCAAACAGCACAAGTTTTTGCACGGAGTACATTTCGTAGTCAATAACTTCTAAAGCTATGGCACCAGATGAAATAAACGCACTCCCTGATGAAGGGAGGTACATGAAACCTGAAGCAACAGGAGCTGATTTAGTGGAACTGACAAAGATGAATAATTTGGTCATAAAAATATTGAAGGAAAAGAAATTACAGATGCTAAAGAAGCAGGGGGCAGAGGTCCGAATCCATATCCACAGGGTACAGCAATTGCGTCGATCCTAGTTTAGCTGTGTGCAAAACGGGGGGGGGGGGGGAAGTCATGCAGCTCAGTGATGGAACACCTGCTTTGCATACAGAAGGGTCCAAGTTCAATCTTCAGCATCACCAGAGTTGATGACCTGCCCACCTGGAGAGTCATCACCAATCACTGTCACTGTGGACCACTGGACAGCTACTGCCATCCCACATAGACAACACCAACCCAGGTGGACCAATGGTCCAACCCAACATAAGCCAGCCTCCTTTGTTGCTAGAGAACAGCCGCCATGATGGAACCTTCTCCCCAAGCAAACACACAGCCTGTCAATGTGCGATGACGGGCTTTCCCAATGACTCAATCAGTGGTGTTCTTACACCCCCCACGGGGGCGCCAACGCAACACCCCCATGTGACGACACAAGCCCTGCCCCCAGGGGCATGATGTCATTTTCGTGCACCGCCGCCAGTGCAAAAACACCCTCCCTCGCCGCTTTTCGAGGCATTTGAGCCAAATGGCTCCAGGGCGGGCAGGAGGGCCGATCTCGCAGCCGGCAGCCAGCGGAGCGACGGAAAAGACAAGAGCGGTGGAGGGGGTGAAGTACACCCCCGCCACGTGGCACCCCGCCATCCTGGGGCCCGCCGCCTCCACCCCCCTAACGACACCTCTGCGCTCAATAAAGATTGCAACAAACATTCCCTTACCTCGAGGAGGCCTCCATGAATGTCCCCCCCCCCTCATTGCAGGATGCAGCACATGCCCCATTGGCACAGCTGTATCAGTTCTGGAAAGTTGGACAGGCAGAGCCCTCGGTTAGGTCCCCATGCCTCCACCGTTATCTCTCAGCACTTACGAGGAAGGGAAGAAAATCCCCTCTCCATGTTTGGAAACCAGGGTTGGCTTATCCAGGACGCCGACTGAGAGGGTTGCCTCTGGCAGTCGATGGACAAGAGGCAGTGACCCCGATTTCCACCACTCCACCTCCTCCATGTATTCCCTGAATTAAAAAAGACAGAGGGGAAATGGAGTGGAAAATGACCTGTGGAGGAGAAGAGAGTGGAGAACCTCTAGCCAACCACTCTCTTCTCTTCCCCAATTCCTTTTCTACACTGTTCCCCTCTTCCTTTTCAAACCTTGGAAGTGAGGAGGAGAAGTGGAGACCAGTATGCTGCTGGGTAAGGAGGGAAGTGGCATTTTGCACCCCACTTTAAGTGCCAGGAGGTATTGGGTAGGCTCTGAAACAACAACTGTTGTTTCTGATAGTGGCCACTGGTGGTATGTCTATTGCTTCACCACCACCACCAAAATCAAGCCAACTGGTATCCACACAGCGATGCAACGGGAAAGTTTCCTTCGTGCCATTTGAAAACCAACTGGGTTGCCACAATCTCCTCCTGACCCTCCTTCTGCGCCCTCAACTCTCCCTTTAGACAAAGCGAGGGAGGCGAAAATAGTTGTGTGTCCCCCCCTCCCCAGCACATGCACCTCCCCTTTCCCAACTTGCCAACTGATAATAATGAGCCCAGACACTTTTATTATCATTATTAATTAGCACTTTCAAGCAATGGAATTAAATCAATATGGTGGACTGAAACTAATTTTAACAAGCCATTGAGATCAATCACCGGGACTTTTATCTACATAAATGCCACTAAACTCAGCTCGTTAGTGTAACATTAGCTGGGAAAAAAAGCGGGCGGAGGAGAGAAAAAGAGACTGGCGGGGTTTTAATTAGGGAGACATATTCCGTGCCATGATTTTTCTTCTTTGATTTGCTTTTAATCTCATTCCCAAGTTCTGCCAGTGCCCCACTTGATTATTACTCCCTTCAGCAGCAGTAAGAGGAGAGAAGGAGAGAGAGGGAGGACAGAAGCAATGAGACACTACGAATCACTTGGTGGACTTATTAGCACCCTAAGTGTTTGCCTGTTTTGTATCACTAATGGCTTCTGATTGCCAGGTGACTTCACCTCAAGAGAGAGCATCACACCAGAAGAGTAGGATCCATGGAAAACACCCCAAAATCGACCGCAACGTGATTTTGGACATTCGGTTCTCAAGCAAGTTCAAAGATGGTATCATCAAGAAGGGAACACTTCTCCACCAAAAAGCAGCTCTTCTTAGGACATCCAAAGATTCTTGTAGTCAATTGCCATGTGATGAAAGGTTCAAACGCTCACATCATCTATCATCATAGTCATTTTGGCTGCTGCAGTTTTTCATATTCATGTTGATATGATTATTGATCGTTGTTTTCTTTTCCTTCAGTATTATGAGGCTTCTTTTGTGGGTCCTGGGGCTAAAATGTTTGGGAACCCCTGCCATAGATGAATGATCCACTGTGAGAAGAAATCCTTCCTTTTGTCTCTCTTGAATCTTCCACCCATCAGTTTGATGAGCTACTGGTTCCACTGTTTTGGAGAGCAACTGATTGTATGACATTAAACACTTTGTCCAAACATAGTTCTAATAAGCACCTCTGTACTTTGGCATGATCAAACTTGCCTTCAGTGAAGAAGGGGAAGAAAGGAATGCATCCGCCAGGGATGTGGATCAAGTCTCTGACTCCAAGTCTCGACTCAAGTTCCAAGTCTCTGGGTCCAAGTCTCAAGTCAAGTCCCGTGTCTTTGGTTGCGAGTCCCTATCTATTTAATGGGGAAAACAGGTTTAAACCTGAATCAAGTTTGACTTGTCGTAAAAGGCTCCAAGTCTCGAGTTGAGTCTTTCACAATTGCCCAGTCAAGTCCGAGTCGAGTCATTGACGCAACTAGAGTCCGACTCGAGTCCGAGTAGACTCAAATCTACACCACTGGCAATTGCTGTTTTCCAATAAGAACCTCCTGTGCCACCTTGAACAGCCAAGAACCGATAGCTGCGTCTTTGCAATGTCCTTTTCAAGCTCAGCAGTAATCAAGGGCTATAAAATTGTCAAATGTTGGTATTAGCAGTTTATAAATGACCTGCTGTAGACCCAGGCTCATCCCTTCGCAAGGCCCCATCTGGTTTAATATATGGGCAGAACCGGAATAGATTTTTTTTTTTTTGCTTTGATCCATATGCATCTGCTTGGGATGAATGTGTCCTCCTTTACTGCTTTGGGTGTAGCCGAGAGATTCTTGATCTGGTGTTCAATGTCTGCTCCTGACCTTTGCAGCCTCCCTTGTGGCATGATTGAGATTACACCAGTCATGATTGAGATCTGGTGGGTCATAAATATTTGGTAAAAAAAATCTATACTGCTGTTCTTGTATACTGCTATGGCACACTGATTGCATACTGAGCATTTGATATAGAAGGGATAAATCAGCTATCCCGTTCTCGGCCGAGCCAAATGTGACTTCCCCGTCAGCCACTCCCACCAGCCCCTGGAGCCCCGGCTGGTTTCCCCCTGCTCAGGGCGGACATCCGTCCCTGTTGGTTGCCCGCCGGTCCTCTCCTCGTCGAGCTCCGGTATCCGGGCGGGGAGGCCTTTCCCCTCCAGGTGAGAGTCCTTTTGGGCGGGTTGACTCGGAGGGAGCCCGCCTTCCCCGCCTCCGTCGGCCTCCCCTGCGCCATGTCCCTCTACGTGGGAGACAGGGGCGCCCCCAAGGCCGGTCGGCATGGCGTCCGGCCGCGCCATCCTCCCGCTCAGGCAGGCCCCCGGCCGAGCCGCTGCCGGCCGGCCGCCCGACTCCTGAGCGAGCTGCGGCCCCAGCGGCTCGGTCCCGCTCGTGCCGCTGGGGCTAACGATTTGTACAGTGGTTTGGCGCGTTCCCGAGCGCCGAGGGCCCCCCGTCCCTGGGCCGACGTGGGGCGGCAGAAGGCCAGGGTTCGGGAGGCCAGGCGCCGCCCGCGAACACACCCGCTCGGCGGTTTGGTGTGTTCCCAAGCACCGAGGGCCCACCGTCCCCGGACACTATATTAATATATAGTTGATGTTGGATGTGTATATATAATGTGTGTGTATGTATGTTTGTATGTATTTTATTAATATAATATTAAAACATAAAAACAATAATATTTCATAAGGTTATAGCAAGCGCGAAGCAATACATCCTACTAGCATACTATTCACTGTTTTCTACATATAATATCCAACTAAGCCAAAATATCACCAACATTCTATTCATTAAATCCACATATCAGATGTTGGATGTTATCATCATTATAGTGCAGCACCACCAATATACTGTTAGCAGAGATAAAGCACCCAAAGACACATTTCACAGGAAAGTCCTGATAGGAAGCTGTGTATGATGAGGCTTCTGTTCAAAAGTCCATGGTAACTTTGTTTAAGGCAGGGGTTCTCAACCTGTGGTACAAGTACCCCTAGGGGTACACGGACCAACGGCAGGGGTACGCCAGAGCCTGCCCCTTAGCATCAATCAGTAATTACTTATTAATGTAATCCCCATCTGTCTGTGTCTCTCCCTCTCTCTCTCTCTCTCTCTCTCACACACACACACACGCACGCACGCACGCACGCACACACACACACACACAGAGTTAAGACATTTCTTCACATTTAAACTTGTTTTAGTACTTTTTCATTTAATGATTAATTAGCTAATTAATTAATTGATTGATCCAATTAATTAGCAAGGGGTACTTCAGAAAATTGGACTGTGACAGGGGGTACCTGGGCCCCTAAAGGTTGAGAACCCCTGGTTTAAGGGAAATACATCTTTGTAGGAAAGGACAGATAGGGGTCGGCAACCTTCTTCCGCATAGGGGCCAGGCATCGGGTCCATCAATACTAAAGAACACAACACATGCATGTTCGATACGCATACAGGAACCTCCTGATTAGGCGATAGAGCTAAGGAAAAAAAAGACACATGCCCAGACAGAAAATTATGCTCAAATGAAGCTTCTGCCCTTGGTCTGCCTCCCCTGTGGCTTCTTACAGATATAGAATTACGAACTTGAATTCTTTTTTAGGACCACTGTGGGCCAGATGGATAATGTAGGAATGGTTTGATTCTGTATCGATGGAAATCTTATGGACATCACAAGATATTGTGATCGATGGCCATTACCTTAGACAGCTTTAAAAGGGGATTGACAAATTGATTGAGGACAAGTCAATCAATGGCCATTAGTCATGATGACTATATGCTACCTCAAGGTTCGGAGACAGTATGTCTCTGAACACACTTTGCATGGGAGCTACGACTGGAGGGGTCTTCACCTTCATCTCCTGTTTGTGAGTCTTCCTGAGGCATCTGGTTGGGGCACTGTGGTCTTTGGGCCTGAACCATCAGAGCTCTTCTTATGTTGTCATTCAAAACAGGTGAAACTAAAATGTAGCTATTGGGACAAGAGCTTCCAAAGTAAGCTTAGCCATGGGGAGAATGACAGGGGGAAATCAGTGCATGGTGCTTTTTCCCCCTCACCAGAAATTATTGTGTAAGTGTCCCCAAAGATCAATCAGATAAGCTTTGCAAGCTTTGCAAGGTGCAAGTTGGTTAAAACTTGCACCAGTATTAGAAAAACATAATGATGCTGAATGTTTGTATAGCGCTTCCTGAACATGCAAAGCATTCCATACATACTGTCTTGATGGAGTCTTTACAACAACTTTGTCAGGTAAGTATTTTCCCCCCATGTTACAGATGGGGAAGACTGAGGCTGAGAAGGGGAACTGAGAAGATGCCTAAGTGAGTTCATAGCAGAGGCAGGATTCAAACTGGGGAATTATGGTGTACAGCTCACTCTCTTAACCACTGTACTATACAAGCAAGATTTGGGTCGCTGTTTCCACGGCACTGGAAGCTGCCATGTGATCCAAACTCTGCCCCCTCCTGGCTACTGTATTTTGAAGATCCCCATTCATTGATTTCCAAAAAGGAGTTAATATTTGTATATTTGTAAGCGGGGGGGGGGGAGAGATACTATATCAATCATGAATATCAGCATTGCAACTGGGATTTTAAATCACTGAGCCCTGCCTGTCAGCCAATTTCTCTGCAGAAAGCTCTTAGCAGTTAATTTCTGGGTAATTTATTATCCTTCAGCTTAGCCCCACAGTACCATTAACAGTACAGTGACACAACTGAGTGAAATATTGTCTAATTTATTATCTTATTACTCCTCTGGAACAGGATCAATTAATTACCCATTAAAGTATTTCAGTTGCGGAGATTTATTAGGAGACTCAGCGTTTTAACAGATGATTAGTTATATCTGTTTGTTTGCCTGAGGAGCACAGACAGACTAGCAAACAACTGGAGGAGAAGAGGCGCAGAGAGCTGGGAGGGAGCTAATGGATCTTTTTGGACTCTCTGAAAATGGAGCAGTCAATGACAAGAATTATCGACTCATTCACTTGTGGTTTGGAGATAACCATATGTACCAGGGAGGGTGGGGGGAGAGAGAGAGTGAAGGGAGAGAGAAGAAAAACTCGCGCTCAACTGCTTTTTCCATTCAATAAATTTGCCTCGGAATATATTGGATAGGGGTTTGATGGCTATTTCGTGTTTTGCAGAGTGCTGACACTGGTATGATTCAGTAATTATTGTTTCTTTTAAGTTATTGCTGTAATTTTGCTTTCTAAGATCCCAATCAATTCCTGCCTCTCAAGGGCACGCTTGAAAAGCAATATTTGAAAACAGCCCTCTGATAGATTGCGCCGTTAGACAGTGGCTGAGACAAATAGCCTAATCTGGCAGAAATTAGCTTGGCTTCCACAGATAGTTTTATACAGCAATGTAAATTATATTGTCAGGACCAGTCACTTTCCTGCTTAGAGTGCAGCTAACAAGAAGCCATGGAGACATTACTGGGGCTGCCTTTCATCCCCAAAGCGGATGCTGCAAAGCCATTTATAAAGGGAGAGGGAGAGATACCGCAGGAGGAGAGCGAGGAAGCTGGGAGGAAGAATAGATCCTGCTGTGCCTGAGCTTAAACTAGGCTCATGAATACTTGTGACAAGGTGGGCATTAAGAGGAGGTGTGTGTGTGGGGGATACCCTTAGGCTTCCTTGTTCTTGTGTGGTGTAGCGGTTAGAGCATTAGACCTGGGTTCGAATCCATACACAGCCATGACACTCACCAGGTGTTTTGGGGCCAGCCGTCTCTCTCAGCTTAATCTCCCTCCCAAGGCAAAACAACAGCCATATATGCCCCCTTGAGCTCCTTGGAGGAAAGTTGTTTTAATGTTTATATTGTAAACTATCCTTTTAAATGTGATCTTATGACTCTGTATGCTGCTTTGACTGCCCTACGGGGAGAAAAGTGAGGTACAAAACAAGTACATAAATAAAACTAAATGCTGTCACTCTTCCAGCACCATGAACACGGGGGCACATGAGGGGCAGTTTGCCAAGGGCCCACTAAAACCTGTAGCTGGCCCTGGTACCATCATTTCCCTTGGCTGCTTCAGTGCCAACCCGCCGTCTCCCATCACCCTATTGCCAATTCTCCTCCTTCTTGGAGGAGTGACATGAGCAATCCCACCCAATGAGAGATCATCAGTGTAGCCAATCACATCTGGCTGTCCATCAGTACCTCTGAATGCAGTGACAGCCATTCAGAGTGAACAACTCTGTGTGTGTGTGTGTGTGTGTGTGTGTGTGTGTGTGTGTGTGTGTGTGTGTGTGTGTGAATAAATAAGCAATTTCATAAGGAGTGCAAGAAAAAACCCAAAAAATGCTGGAAGGAAGAGGTGTTCTTCAGCACTGCAGAAAATGTTCATGAAAAGTAGTACGTCGTTTTGGCTCAGCTCTGCGGAAAGGCTACAGTTTTCCTCTGCACTCCTTGGAGGATTTCTGACAAATGAATGAAAGTCATCGATCCGTTGTAGAAACAATGCTTACTATTGATATGGGCCCAAGTTCAATACCTGACATCTCCAAGGATCTTTGATGGCAGGACTGGAAACGAATGCCATTGCCAATCAGGAGAGGTGGCCTGGGGTCTGATGAATCACTAGTGTGATTCAATAAGGTCGCTTCTTACCGATGAGACAAAGGGCCTTTGAAGATGTTCTTAAGGGCTAAACGAACAAGTATAGGGGGAATGGAATTGCATTGGGGTCTTAAGACCTGCGTAGAGATTCATGTAGAGAACGCCATGCGTATGATGCCGTTCTGTGATCTAAACTCACGCTTGCTTTCCCACCTGCACCCTCCCTCCATTGGCCAATCAGGCTTCCTTCCTCCCAGGTAGACTTGTGTTATTGCATGATCACCAGGTTGAAAGCCCATTAGCTGATGACCACATGACTTGAGGCTACATAGATCCTGGAAATATAGACACTATTTTTAAAGTTCTCTATGCTCAAGACCACCGATGCAACGAACATGAAAATGAGCAAACTCAGGAAGATAGTGGAGGACAGGAAGGCCTGGCGGGATATGGTTCATGGGATCAAGAAGGGTCGGACACGACTTAACGACTGAACGACGACAACGACGATGCTCAAGACATACCGTCAGACAGTTCAGCGATGTCGCAGGGAATTATGAGGTGCAGGAGCTCATCCTGACCACCCTAGCCATGTCCCACCCTAGCCATGCCCCACCAAGACTGCCCAATACGAAACCAATGTTCACCTCATTCGAGAGTGCCGTGCTAAAAATGTATCCAACAGCACACCCTATGTAGGTCTACTCAGAAGTCTGCTTGAGTTCAATGGGACTTTCTCTCAGGTAAGTGTGTATAGCAGGGGTTCCCAAACTTTTTTGACCTGCGGCTCCCTTGATCGTTGGCTGCAACTCCCCATTACATTATGTTGATGCCTGCCAATTGGCATTGCACTGTATTCCGTGACACTCCGCGGCTCCCCTGGCTGGTTTCTGCAGCTCCCCTGGGAGCCACACCTCCCAGATTGAGAACTACTGGTTAAAAGGTTTGTTTAACACTTTGTTCCTCTTTGTACATGGCATGCCTAGCTAAAGTAGTTGATTAACCAGCTTGTTGATTCAAATAAGGCTACAATCAGAGGCGTCACTAGGACGCGTGTCACCCCAGTGATGCCCCCCACTAGAACTAACGGCACGGCCATAGGCCGCACCGCGATTTTGGGGGGCCACCCGGCTGTACCCTGCTCCGGGTGCCCCCCCCTTCATGTCACCCTCCGGACACTCCGAGGCTGGCCCAGGAGCTGGCTTCGGAGCGTCCGGCCCGGCCGGTGCTCCAGGGCCTTCTGAAAGAAGGCCCAATGCGTTGCGAACTTTTACTGCTTTCGCGCATGCGCAGAGACCGTTTTGAGGGCAAGGGCCTGCCCTCCTTCTAGTTTAGGAGGATGGCCCTCTTGGAATTAGAACTGTAGGGAAGTTGGCGCTAAGTGTTCGGCCTTTCTTGCATTTGTGCTGATGTAAGCTGAAAAACAGTTCCACGATCTGCAGGTATAACATGCTGCACTGTCTCTGTCTCTCTTCACAGCTCCCATGGCTTCAAATAGAATCAGACAACTTTCAGAAGCCAGAGAATGTTGCTGATCTTTTGCAGATGACGCTCAGGGAAACTGTGAGATCTGTGCGGAAATGTTTTGAATCCATGTTTATGCTATATCCATTAGTGCATAATTTCTCAGCTGCCCTCCATTTGAGATAGGGAATTCAAGTGTAACCCTCTTGACTAAACTGTGAATCCTAGATCGCACTCCAGTTGCTCCAGGGCTGGTCCGTTTATGAAGCTGAGGCAGTTTTCTCAGGGGGGGGGGGTGTCTTGGCACCGGTGCCGTCCTCCATGGTTCCTCCTCATTCCTCAATTCAAAATGGAAGAGAAGAATTGAACAGAAATTCACAGCACAATCCACACTATCTTCAGAATGGCAGAGCGCGCACTTCACCATTCTAAAGTGTTGCAAATGTGCCAGAAAGCACATTTGTGACGATGTTAGAGTAGGGGGGCAGCAGGGGGCAGCTGGCGCAGAGGCCGGCAGCCCTTACTCCGCCGCCGGATTGTCCTTGCGGCTGCTGGATATAGGTAAAGGAAGCACCGGTAGGCGCGGGGGCGGTCCGGCGGTGAGGGAGGCCGGGGGGGCAGAGCCAGCCCAGGGGGGTGGGGATGGCGGCTGCCATATCCCCGTCCTGTTTCCGGGTCGGCACGGCCATTACACGGCCTCCTCGGACTTACGCCAGCTAAACAGCTAGCGGAAATCTGAGGAGGCCCATTGAGGCCTCCCTATGTCACACTGGGGGAAGGGGATGAATGTCCCCTTCCCCCGAATAGACTTCCAGGACATTCACGATCGGCCCGGAACGGGGATAGGATCCAGTGGGGGCCCTGGGCCACCCGCCGGATACTTAGTAAGGATTGTGCTCTCAGTTGAACAGAAATGCCTTCTCCTTGACCAGAAGCGATAAACCCCTCTACCTGCTTTGGCAAAGAGCATCTTTTCATATGATGATGATGATGATGACTGAAGCCTTGGTAAGTGTGTGTGTGTGTGTGTGTGTGTGTGTGTGTGTGTGTGTGTGTGCGTGCGTGCGTGTGTGTGTGTGTCCATCCATCCGTCCGTCCATCCACAGAGATTCAAGGACTTTTGATGCATTATCTACAGGAGGCCTCCTAGTGGGGAAAAAAATGGAAGAGGGATACAGAGAGGAAGAGGAAATGCAGAGGAGAGGACAATACTAAGCTAGAACATTATAGAGCAGGAGGAGCACAGAGCGGCTCAATATGGGGTAATGAAGGGCAGCATTTTCCATACTGCCTGAGGCATTAGGAGGACTTGGGTACAGGTACCCTGGGTAGTAGAATTCTTATTTGGGTTCCTAAATGCCAGATTTTGTTTTGTTGTATTGTCTCTCACCCCCTGCCTTCCAGGAAGAAGGCTGAACGAGCTAGTAACTCATCCGCTGAGAGGCTTGTCATTTGGTGCTTTCTAAAGCTTCAGCAAATATATGTGCGTGCGTAGCGCATTGAAGCCAAGACGGTAAAAAGACGCTCCTCGCAACCTTCCTGATGGCAGTATGTTTAATACCTCCAAGGAGGACGCTTGATAGGAACACAAAAGCAAGCTTGCTTCCAAACTGTAACCAATATTTGCTCATTGGAGTGACTAATTCCCTGCTCCACACTGCAGAACAATAGACATAATAGCAAAGAACATTAATGCAAAGAGGGCTCGTCTGGTGCCTGGGTTATTTGACACATAAATAAGGAAAGGAGGGGAGGGGGGAGGGCTGTTTTTTTTTTTTATCTACCTGTATAACTATTCTCCAAACAGCGGGCTATGAACACGCTCAGAAAATGCTGACCCAGGCCTCCTCTCACACCTCCTGCGCAGGGTTGGCACATGATTTGCAGCACTGCAGGAGTTCTATCACTGACCTCATTAGCAGTGCATTTCCTGCCTTGTTAGCATCATATTTGTATAATTTACGGCACCTTGGTTTTTATGGAATGTGTTCCTTGTAGAGTGTAATGGCAGTAATCTATTTAACCTCTTCTATTTAGGAATGCTGCCTGCTGCTGAAGGCAGTCTGCAGATAGAGAAGGGACTTCTCTCCACCCCCTCCCTTCCCTGCATGCACTCCCCCCCTCCCCCATTGAGCTGCTACATATCCAAGTATACATGCAACCTGTAAAACATTCATTTGAACAAAGGGAAAGCAAAGTTACGTTCAGGGAATCAAGGCGTTTACTGAACTCCGCCCAAGGTCAAGTCATGGAATGAGCACTCCTTTGCCACTATGCCAGCTCTCCACCGCATTGCTCCACCACATGCCACCTGAGCGATCGGGGCAAGTCACTCAGAACAAAATCCAGTGTAAGGATCCGGCCGGCGGCTGCTGCGGCCCAGAGGTCTACTCGGGGAAGGGGATGTTCGTCCCCTACCCCGGGTGTCCCCTACCCAATCGGCCTCCTCGGATTTCCACCAGCTAAATAGCTGGCGGAAGGAGGAGGAGGCCATGGAACGGCCGAGCCAGCCCGGCGGGTACTGGGATATGGTGGACGCCATCCCCACTCCCTCCCGGGCCAGCTCGGCCAATGGCCCCCCTCCCTCACCGCCTGCACCGCCCATGCAGGCAGCGTCGGAGACATACCTTCCTCCAGCGGCCGCATGGACATCCCTTATGGCACGTTTGCGACGGCTTCTGGCGCAGGAGCGCTCGCTCCGGCGCCGGAAACTTAGTCAGGATCTGGCTGTCAGTCTCCTTATTCCAGAACCCACCATTGCACAATGAAGATGAAATCCCTTTGTACATTGCACGACAGTCAAGCATGGAAGGAAGCTCACAAAACTGTGGACCCACTCTCTGGCCACTGGGAGCACACCTTCTTTGAAACATCACAGAACCCTTGCTGTTGTTGTTTTTAAAAGCCAATACAGGTCAAGGCAGATATCCTCTGTGATAGCTGCTCCACTGCAAACAGCCATTGCCAGTCGAAATGTATTTCATATTTAATAAGCATGATATTTATTTTAACTAAGCAGCAGCTCATTATGAAAACACACTAGCGAGGCTGAGCAATTACGCCGTAATATTTTGCATAGTTATTAAGTCCCCCATACACATGTCCCTAACAGTCAAAATATTAATATGCAAGCACTCGTCTATTACATAGACACGTGGCTATTACAGGGTGACTGTCCTATTACTAGGAAATTAAATGCCATTGCTCAGCAAAATGCGGGACACTTAATGGAGTGACTTGCCAAGCACTTTCACAAGGCCATTCTTCCTTTGGAAAGCCCTGGAGAATGTTTCCACTCCCGCATGCCTCCCATGCTCACTGCTAGCCAGTGGTTTTTGTAGAGGTAGCACTGGGAAAACACAGCCCTTGTGAGGCTGAGAGGTTATATGCAATTCACTACCATAAAAAGCCTGTTCAGATGATACTTCTGCTGTCCAACTGGCCCCATTCGATTAAAGCTATGCGCACTCCTGATGGATATAGGTCACACACACACACACCAAATCTACCATTGGAGGTGGTTGCCTCAGTCCACCTCTTAGATCAGTGGCTCCCAACCTGGGGGTCGGGACCCCCAAGGGGGTCAGGAAGCAGTTTCTGGGGGGAGGGTCACAAGATGTCAGCTGGATGGCCACACCCAAGATGGCAGCTCACTCCTTCTCCCCCACTGCAGAGAAAGAAGTGTCTGCTGCTCTCTTGGGGCTTGTTCGCTCACCTTGTGTTACTTTCTGCTTACCTTTTTAGCATCTCTGCTAATATTAGCTCACATCCCCACCCCAACTGGGGCCGCTTATGAGTACAACTTTAAAAATGTGATTTATTTTTAAAAGTGTAATTTATTAAAAACAATGACATCACTTCCTCCTTACTGTCATCACTTCCGGCCCTAGGTCTTAGCGGGGTCCCGACAGATTGTCATTCTACAAAAAGGGTTGGGAACCACTGTCCTAGATGGACTGATGAAAGAAAAAAAAAGTATTATGCCGTGCCAAATGTCTATTCTTCCCAAATGAAGAACGTAATGTGAGGGATGTCGCTGTTCTGCTCGCAATGAAACACAACACAGCACAGTGGATGACCTCTTGCAGTTCGTGGATGACCTCTGCTATTTTTTGTTTTGCCCTTGACCAAAACAAAGCTTATTTGACCCGACCCCACGTTTCTGCATGCATTCAATCACATCCATTTTGACGCTTCCGTCGGACATTTGGAAAGATCGCAATGTTTGCAAATGCTAAACATGGTGAAGCAAGAGAAACTGGGAAACCCAATCGGGAGGTGGTTCTGCCATGTCTTGTACTTTCTCTCTGTCTTCTTTCCAACTGGGGCCGTCTTCCTGCTGTTGCTGGCGGTCATGTGTTTCGAAGGGCTTCTCTGCCATATGGCTTCTAGTTGGGATGATTTATGAGGTGAAGAAAGCAGCCTGATAAATTTTACTGCTAGTCCCAGCATAGACCAGGGTATCAACAGCCCAATCCAGACAGCCCTAATGGAAACTGCCGGCACCACAGAGCAAGGCATTATTTATGACTGTCTGTAATGCCACTGTTGGAAATTTATCATCGCTTGGCTTGCGCAAGCTGGAATCACAGCCGCATGGCCAGAGGGAGGGAAAGGAGAAAGAGGAGGAGGCTTGGGCAGAAATCTGCCTTGTTGCATGGACACAACGCCCTTCCTGCACTGCACCAAGCAAGAGGTGTCTAAAGGGGAAAGGAACTGGGGATAAGCTGATGGAAGATGTCAACCAACGGACACCGCACTGTGATATCTACGAGCAGGGGAAATGACAGACTAGGGGAGGAAGCAGAATTGGCAAGCATGGCACACAGGACAAGATGCCGGAGGATGAGAGACTCCGGGCTTTTTCCACGAGTGACCCTTTTGCTCTGTCTTTGGAACCCAAATGTTCATAAATCAAAGGCGGGAGACACTTTTCCCCCAGGAACAGACATCAGGACATTTGATTTAAACATGAAAATGGATCTTTTGCTGTTCCATAGATGATATGGCATTCACAATTCATCTATTAAAATGATGCAATGGAGGCCAGGACAGAACATCTTCTCCACTGACATCAACGTGCCTTTCGGCTTTCTGGTGCTGTTTGTGTCCATGCAAAGATGGAGTAGGAGAGAGAAAAGGGGAAAGGGACAATTTTTTTTAGAGCAAATGCACAATCTAAGCAATGTAAGTGTGGCCTTTGAAGTGAGGTGTATCAGTGTACAGAAACAAGACCTGCTTCCATGAGATGTTGCTCTGTAAAACTACAGCATTTCAGACAACGTTGGGAATGGAGGCCAAACTCTGGGTTTTCCCCCAAAACTGGTCCATGATGGAATTTGAATAGTGCCTGTTTTCAATGTCAGTTGGGATTTACAGTCTCTTCTTTAATTTATTTTACTTGTGGGCTGGGCTGGTGTGTGCGTGTGCATTTAGAAGATATAGTGAATCAGGATGACTAATGATATACCATTATGATGCTTTTCGATCCTGGGTTCATTTTTTTTCCTTTGGAATAAACACACACACACACACACACACACACACACACACACACACACACACACACACACACACACACATTTTAAGAACCTATTTTTTAAGGAAAATACCCTGAAGGATATTTTTAGTGTTGCTTGTGAAAATGTATTTATTTTTAAAAGCTTGTATACAGCCCTTCTCCCATGGAACCAAGGGCAGTTTACAAAAGGAATGATCAATAAAAATGCAAGTAACAATGAAATCATCATACAACAGTAAAACACAATTAAAACAGCGCCCCAGCAGTAAAGCAAGGTAAGAGAGTCTCAAAATCAGCCAGCATCAAAGGCCTACTTGAAGAGACATGTTTTGGTTTGATGGCTAAAGGCAGACAATATTGGTGCCTGTCTGGATTGTAGAGGGGAGGGCATTCCAGAGGGCCACCACAGAAAAGGTCCTGCTCCCCTCTGAGACATGTGGTCCCAGGATCTCAGGTTCATGGGCTCCCAGTCAGATTAATAGCCCAATTAATAGCCCAATCCTGTGTAACTCTTGCACCAGTGTAACAGTAGATCCACCGGTATAAGTGCACTTATGCCAGTGTAACTTGCCGTATGCCGATGGACGCAGGATGTACACCGGCGTAACCCCCTCAGACGCTGCACATGCATAGTTCGGATGTGGGACGGATGCCACTGCAACTCTGCTGGCGCAGGGGGCATTCTCTCTCTCTCTCTCTCTCTCTCTCTCTCTCTCTCTCTCTCTCTCTCTCTCTCTCTCTGAACTGGACTTTGGAGGTGTTGCCTTGGGAAGAACTCTGACTAATTCCAGGGATGCTGAAGTCATGCTCTGCAGACAAGTCTTACCAAGAAAGAAAAGCCATTAGCAGAGTGGGAGGAAAGGCCCATTTTGGCAACAATCAGAATTTTCTGCACTATCAATGTTTGCTCATGTTCCAAACTGTCTCTCCAAACAGAAGTGATTAAGGCCTTCATCAGCTGGAAACAATGGTGCTAGGAAGTGACTGATTAAAGAGAAATATAATTCCTTATGGGGTTCTGAAACAGGAAGAGGAGGGGGGCTAGCAGAGTAAGGACCCACAGACTTTACATATGCATACAACATCTCACACTTTTCAGTGAAAGGGTCTTTTAATCCTTTCGGATGTCATTCTGATCGATGCAACCTGGAGCATTGCATCGCAGGGCAGACGAGGAGCAGGTGAAGAGAAAAAAAAGGGGGAGCATCAAATGCTCCCCTCCTTTGTGTGGCATCTCCCTGTGTCAAATGCTTTTCCTGCCATGGCGGTGGGGCAGCTGCCATCTTCCCCTTGGGTAAGAAACGGAAAAGGAGAACAGAGTTGAGAAGGTAGAGAAGTTTGGCAGGCTAAAGCATTGGAGACAGTAGCGTACTGTAGCTGGCGTTTTTCTAAGGGGGGCGGGGGCGGGATGAGGCGTCTTCGCCCCACCCACCCCGCCACTGGAATGGAGCGGAACTGGAGCCAAAAGATTCCGTTCCATTCCGGGGGCGGGGCGAAGACGTGTTGTCCCGCCCACGGCCCCCTTGGGAAAACGCCACTGATTGGAGAGAGATGCTCTAGTGTCATCTGTACTCATCTCTTCTCACTTCCTCTGCATTCCCCTCTTATTTTTCCAACCTGGGTGTCCGCACCCCGGGGAAGGGGACCCTTCAGCCAGCATCACCCACGAGGTGCGTGCTTCCCGAGTTGACTCGAGACTTGGAGTCCACATCCCTGGAAGAAACATAAGTCATAGAAATGCCTATTTGCTTTTAAATTTCTGACTAGAGTCGAAGCTGGGCAGACCGTTGCTTCGACGGCTACACTGGCTACCGGTTCGTTTCTGGGCACAATTCAAAGTGCTAGTTTTGACCTAAAGCCCTATACGGCTTGGGTCCAGAGAATTCAAGGGACTGCCTCCTTCCCTATAATCCGACCCGTACTCTGAGGTCATCGGGGGGGGGGCTAACCGTTAACCGTGCCGCCATTGACGGAGGTGAGGGGGATGGCGGCGCGGAATAGGGCCTTCTCGGCAGTGGCGCCCCAATTATGGAATTGCCACCCCCTGGAATTAAGAATGGCTCCCTCTTTAGAGACCTTTCAGCAGGGCCTTAAGACGTTCTTATTTAGGTTAGCTTTCGATGTCTGACATGGTGGGCTGGCTTCTTAACAAATGGCTTTTAACAAATGTAAATATAAGTGACCCACTGGGTTGTTTGTTTTAATTGTTTTAATTATTTGTTTTTACTTTATTTTAATGTATACACGTATTTTAATGTTTTTTTGTAAGCCGCCTTGAATGCCCTTGCTGGGAGAAAGGCGGGATATGAATTCTTTAAATAAATAATAAATAATAGAAATAGCACAGGGGGGGGGGGAGTTGGATATCACGGGACCAGAAGCAGAACTGCATGTGACAACACAGTCAGCTCCTGAGAGATATGGAGCCTGTCTGAGCTGGTGCAAGAAGGCCTGATACGGATGGGCCTTCCAGGTGCTTCCCGTCCAAGCCAACTTATACCATCCAAGAGGTGCGTCCATCATTCCTTACGTAAACAGCCGTCTCTTCATGGTCATCTTCCTCCACCCCTTTCCCGTTCCAAGTAGTTTTCGGCTGGAAACATGATGAGTCTGCATTCTGGGTGAAATTCTTCTGCTCACGGTGATTCTGCAAAACTGTTTTGGAAGAACAACTTGGCTCAAGGTGCTTCAGCCCCTGGGACGAATGACTGTCTTTTGCGCCTCGAAGGCTGCCAGGGATCCACAAGGAGGTCCATTCTGAGCAAGCAGGAAGGTGAGCATTTCCTCCAGCGTTCTCTAGCTGAAAATGGGGAGCATTCTTATACAGCTCACATCAAGGATCACTGCCCAAGGGCCCCTCCCCATTACCATTTTGCCAGACTCCCCTCCAGCAGCTGTACACTGTTGCCTGTCTTGCTTTGACTTCCAAAAGACGCTGCTTAGTGACGTGACCATGAACTGTCTTTTCTTTAACTAAACAGAATGTTAAAGGTAGGAAACTGCCTTAAACGGATTCAGAGCACTGGTCCATCTAGGTCCGTATTGTCAACACAGTTGTCTGGGGTTCCGGCAGGGCCTCTGAGAGGCATTTTTATCAGGGGGTACAAAGTTTCTTTTGGGCCCCTTCTCAAAGGGGGAGGGAGCAAAACAGGGTGGGGAAGGGGAGCAATAGCTGGAAAAGTCTCCGGAGCCCAGGTCTACCAGTTTCCTGATGTGGCGCCCAGGTCTACCTGGCCTGGCCACCATTTTTTCACTCTCCATGAAGCCATCCCAGGAAACTTCTGGGGGCCCTTCTTTGGCTCCTGGGCCCCCTTTTTGACCCCGGGCCCAGGTACAATCCCCCCCCCATGGGCCCTGGGTTTCAGACAGTTTTTTTTTTTTTTGGCCATACCTGATTTAAGGTGCCAGGGACTGAATCTGGGACCATGTGGCATTGTGTGGGATGGGACCTACCTCACCAGGTGGTCCCATTTCTACGGTCCCCTTTATGCTCTGAACTACTGAAGTACAGCCCCTTACACAAAAGCCCCTCCCTGACCCACTGGGAGATGATTTGTGGACCAGAACAATGTAAAAGATATTGAGTATCTAGGGGCTAGAGGTGAAAATGTATTGACATTATTTCCACTCCTTTCCATTCCCCTCTTCCTCTTCAAATTCAGCAAGCACAGTTGAAAGAATGGCGGTGGAGGAAATGGAGGCAGGCAGAAGCTGCAGCCCCCCGACACCCCAAGGCAACTAGTTCAGCCCACCTCATGGATGAGCCGTCTCTGATCCTCGGTAACCTCTTATGTGTACAGGTGCTCATTTATACACACATCTGCTAGAGCCAAGATGCTATCATTCCTCAACTGGGAGACTTAACCATTCGAGATCCTCAGGTGGACACCAAATCCTGAAGAATGGCCACTCTTTGCAGTAGCACCTCCCAGTTAGAGATGCTTAAGGAGATATTCCCAAAAGGCAACAAGTGGGTCAAGGACTGAGCAGCAGACTCAGGCAGCCTCTGGTAAATAGGGAGAGTTGGAGCATATGTGCACATAAAAACCTAAGAAGAACCCTGCTGGACCAGGTCAAAGGTTCACAGTCCAATCCTGTGTAAATATACGTGGCCGGCCTGAAGGGGTGGCCATTGTATCCTACGTGGATTGAGGGTTGCCCCAGGGCTGCTAGGCAGCACCTCGGGAAAAGGGGATATTCGTCCAGACCTGGCATACATTTGGGGAGGTGGTGTAAGGGCAGCACAGGCCAGAAAGGGGCCTAGGATATCGGCGTCGATATCCCTGCCCCCTCCCAGCCTGGGCCGGCCAATGGCTCCCACTCCCCGTCCTGCCCTCCCACCAATCGGCGTGGGACTTACCTGTGGCGACCGAAGTCAAGTGAGTTGCGCGGACTAGTAAGTGGCTCCAGTCCCCGTGGCGGTACCGCTTACTCTCCAGCACGGCACGTTTATGACACCCTGGAATGGCGCAGTGGGTGCTGTGCCGCTCCATAGTTAGGCAGTCTTCCTTTACCCATTTTGTTTCCACAGTGGTCAACGAGATACCTTTGGAAAGCCCACAAGCTGGAGATGAAGGCATACTTCTCTCTCACCACTGCAGCAGGTCTGCTAAAGTACTCCGCCTCTGGAGGTGGCACGTAACCCCTGGAGCAAGTGATAGATCTGTCCTCCATCAATTTTTCTAATCTGAACATGCCAACACTGTAGGCCGTACAGACAAAGCCCCTTTCCCAGGACAGATGCAGCTTAATTCTGTGTCACACATCTCAAGGGCAGCACGGAAAAGAGTCACTCGCTCTTCCTTGTTCCGGCGAACCAAATGAACTCCCAGCTCTCCTTCTTCAGCCACTGCTGTTTTATGTTTACACCTCCACCGACAAGCAAAAAAGAAAAAAAACCTTGACCGCCCAATTACAATTCACTTGGGGGGTTCCTCTTCCCCACACAAAGAATCTCTAAATGTTCTCTCAGCGACTCCTTAAACTCGCCACTCACCGGGGAGCGGTGACAGGTATGGCATGAGGGCCTTATTAAGGGTGCAAGAAAGATCATTTGGGTTTGAACACTCCGGCTGCCATAGGAGGTGAGGAGCCTGGGAAAATTCTGTACCGAGGCTCCCAATTAGCAAGCAACAGCCTGTCACCAAGCTGTTAACACATGGAATTTCAGCGGAAGAGCAGTGTTGAGCAAACTGGAGCACAAGCAGTCTGAAACTTGGGTAAGTGGCACAACACGTACTCTGGGTGTCACAGTGACACGGTTGAACATATTATGCACCATTCGACAGTCCCTGTTTAATAAGTACAGTGGCTGGAGTTGGTTTTATTTCATTTTTGTTTTGAGGCTGTGCGGGTAGGCACATGCTCCTGACATTCTCCCCCATCTCAACGTCTCTTCTGATTTTGAGGTTCCCAAACACCAGGGACAGTTTGCAGAGTAGGATCCACGCAATGGACTTTGTGATCCGTTCAGTTTGGATTTCTGAAGCACAGCACAGAAGAAGCAGCCCATTCACTGAGGCCAACTGAGGACATTATGTCAGATAGGAAAGGGGGCAGGGGGCACCCGTCTCCATCCATTTCCTTGCCTCTGCTGCTCCTCCACCTCCTACTCCTTGGATTGGAAAAGGAAGAGGGGAACAGAATGGGGGGGAGGAAGTGTGGAGGAAAGAAGAATGGTGGGCTGGATGGTCAGCGACTCTCTAGTCCACCAAGCTCCTCTACATTTCCCCTTCGACTCCATTTCCTTCTTTCTTTGCAATTGGATTGGGAGAAGGGCACGCATTGGCAGAGGGCGCACCTCCAGGTAAGAGTATTTTAGAGTACAGGTAAGAGTACAGTCTTTAAGCAACCCTACTATTCAGCAAAAGACCAGCAGGTGGCGCAGTGGTTTAAACCGCTGAACCATGAGCTGTCAATCGAAAGGTCGGCAGTTCGAATCAGCGACGGGGTGAGCTCTCATTGCTTGGCCAGCTCCTGCCAACCTAGCAGTTCCAAAGCGTGTTAATGCGAGTAGATAAATAGGTACCACTTGCGGGAAGGTAAACAGCGCTCCGTGTTCCAGCCGCATGCTACGCGCCGCGGCAAGGAGAGTCATGCCGGCCACATGACCACGGAGGTGTCTTTGGAAAATGCTGGCTCTTCGGCTTTGAAATGGGGATGAGCACCACACCCTAGAGTCGGACACGACTGGACTTAATTGTCAGGGGTCACCTTTACCTTTTACTATTCAGCAACAGCCAGTAAATGATCACCAGCAAAACGTGACACCAACATTTGCAGAGAAGTTCAAGAATGGTGTGTGTGTGTGTGTGTGTGTGTGTGTGTGTGTGTGTGTGTGTGTGTGTGTGTGTGTGTAGATGGGGAGGGATTTTTTTCATCTGTTTCTCAAGTCATGACAAGTCATGATGACTATGTGCAACCTCCAGGCTTTAGAGGTAGCCTCTCTCTGAATGCCAGATGCAAGGGAGAAGCAACAGGATTCAGGTATTTTGTTGTCTTCTGTGCTCCCTGAGGCAACTGGTGGGGCCACTGTGAGATACAGGGCAGCTGGACTAGATGGGCCTTTGGCCTGATCCAGCAGTGTGATGTTTCTAGATGTTAAGAGTTCACCTTCCGGCATGTTATCCAGCTTCCTAGTTGCAATTAAACATGTCCAGTGGGTTGTGCTTGTTCAACGTTCTTGTTTGGGCCTTTTAATTTATATTAAAAACAAAACAAAATACACTGCAGAATCCAGGTCCAAGCTGGTGGAGGCAAGATAGGGTATTGCATAATTAATCTGTGGAAATCCTTGCCACAGGATGTTTTGATAGCACCTGACCTAGATGCCTATAAAGGGGATGCTTATAAAGTGCTACAAACCCAGAGTTAGTATCACATTGCTGGGAGAGCCCTGGGAAAATCTTTGTTCTGAGATTCCCATGGCAACCCAACCACTCCCCAATAGCGTATTTGAGAGCAACCACCAACAGTGGTACTGAGGGTTCAGGGGTCAAGCTGGCCAGGTGAGTCCTCTGATGAGCACGGGTCCTTGGCCAGCCCCACCTAGCCAACACTTGACGCCACTCCTGCGCAAACCCTACACCAACATGTCCATCCACTGAAAAGTGATGGGGACAAAGAAAGAAGGGAAACTGAAAGGACACTGAACAAAAAGCCCACTCAGTGAATGCCATGCCAACCCAGGCCCCTCAGCTGATTTGGCATCACTGGCTCTGCAGAGAATGCCAACCAACTTACAACAGGTCTCTGTGGGCGCCCATATGAGCCGGCTGCCAGGAATGTTAAAAGCTATCCCAGGGAGATCAGTAGACTGGAGAATTAAATCACAAATGCAGAAAGGGGAGGTGAGGGAAGAGGAGGCGAGTGAGAAATAAGAGAAGAGTTTCTAGCTCATAAAATGCATTTAGCACTTTAAAAAGTAGGCACAATCTCCCATTTGCTTTTTGACTCTGGAACTCAGCCGAGTATTGGAAAAGCACTCGGAATCGATCAAAAGTGACAGAACCACCAACTGCAAACAGCCAGCGGGGCCGAGGGAGCCCGGCTGATCGGCTGCAAGTCAGTCACACAGCTTCAGAAGGTCTTGTACGCATCATGCTCAAAGAATGTGCAATCTTTTGATTTGCACATGACGTTTTCCCTCTAGCCATGGAAATAAGAGCACAGCATTCATACTTCTGGGGAGACGTTGGGTGGTTGGTCGGAGCAGCGATTTTATACAGCCTTCATCTTTTGTATCTCCCAAGGCTAAGACTGGAATCCGCATGGGAGACAAATGCCTACATTCTCTGGCGGCAGCACAGTGCTTGATGGAAGTGATCTTTTCAGTGAGAAACATGAACAAAGATCCTACTCATCAGCATTGCTAATGAATGAGAGTCCATCCGTCTCTAGCACATTCTCGGAGATTTCAAGGATCTCCATAGAAGACTAGAAATGAACTTAGTTTCCCTACTAGGTATAGGTAGGTCCATCTATCTCAGGGTTGGCCCAAGATTTCTTGATGCCTGAGACAGGATGCCAAATGCTGCCCCCTTCTTACCCGATGATGTGCCAGCCTCTGATCCCCCCTCCCATTCTCCAATATCTTCGCTCGGTCATTTCCTCCCCTCCGCATTTCTTCTTCCTCTCTGTCCCCCTCTTCCTTTTCCAATCCAGAGATTGGAAGGGGAAGGAGGAGCAGTGGAGGCAAGAAGGTGGACAGAGAAGAGCATCCCCCCTCACCAAACTGCTGCCTGATGCAACAGCTTCAGTTGGCCTCATGGGTGGGCCGGCCCTAATCTAGCTCCAACAATAGGGCCTTCTAGCTTGTCATTCCACCTCTGATAATACTGATATATTTCTGGGTATGCTGGGAAAGGGCCATAGCTCAGCGGCAAAGCGCTTGCATTGCACGCAAAAGGTCTCAGGTTCAGCTGTAGGCATCTCCAGGTAGGGCTGGGGATGACTCATACCTGAAAACCCAGGAGAACTACAACTCAACAATATCGAACGAGATGGGCCAATGATCTGACTCAGCTCACGGCAGCTTTCTACGTGCTACAGATGTATGCAAAAATGAAGGCTGTGTACTGTGTGCAGGACCAGCCTCAGCTAATTAAGAGCCAATTTGCATCACTGTTTGGGTGGCATACACTTCAGTCCAGCCTAATTGGGGGGGGGGGGGGGAAGTAAGCCTGAGTAGCTGATAAGCCCATTGCATGTTTGTAAGAGTTGCCTAAAAAAGGAGTCAACACAGAGTCTTAGCACAAGGACTCTGCACACCCCAGAATTTGTCAGTGTCTCCCTCTCAGTAAGCTAAAAATGTAAGAAGCTTGCTCAGGACCAACCACCTCCCTGACCCAGCAGCATGGCAGTAGCCCCAACATTTCAATTCACTTTTGTGGGGTTCATCCCATTCCCAAGGTTCACCCTACTTGCCCGAACACCCAGCCCAGCATCCCGAAATTCACCAAATATATACTTGGCAAATACAGTATATTTGAGTCAGTACAAGGTTGAAACATATAAAAAGAGATGATAAAATGCTCTCTATATGAAAAAGAAGATTCATGGGGCATACAGGTGGGCCCCCATATCCGCTGGGGATATGTTCCAGGCCCCTCTGTGGATACTTGAAACCGTGGATAAGAGGGAACACCCCCTCGATGGTTTCCTGAGGGCCCCCCCCACCCTGCCTCCCCTGCAGGCAGGCATGCTTGCCCCCCCAGCTCTTATTTTTCTTTCAGCAAGCTTTGTTTCTTCCTTAAAACAAACAGAGAAGCAGCCTCCATTGCAGGCAAGTAGAACGAGACTAAGTCCTAGAGAGGCTCTGCAAGGTTTCTGTTAACCTTGCAGAGCCTCTCTAGGACTTAGTCTCATTCTACTTGCCTGCAATAAGCAGCCAGAGGCTGCTTCTCCTGTTTCTTTAAGGAAGAAACGAAGCTTACTGGGAAAAAAGTAAAAGCCTGGGGGGGGGGGTTCCCCACGATCCGTGGATAACTGAAACTGTGGATAGCGAATCAGTGGATATGGGGGCCCACCTGTACTTAGTCATTATTGAACAGTCTTGAGATAGAGGTGTACAATATCTTGTACAATATCATGTGTACAATACCCACAGTTCCCGAAAGGTTGTCTCATCTTGTTCTGACATATAATGGGAATCCTGTTTTTTAAATTACTGTTCTCACCTCTGGTGCCATTAAAACTTGGAGTTATTACTCCGAATTAAGGACCAATATTAGTGATAAGTGGCTTACTAGAATTACTAGTTAGCAACTTCATAGTAGAATTTTGTCAAAACTCTTGTGGGAAATGCCATCTATCCGTGGTGACATGCTACAACTTAGACCTATCAATTTGCCCTACAACATCTTCTATGGTTTCTTAAAACTGAAGCTCTGTCACAAATAGATTATATTCAGGCAGAGGATGCTTGTGTTACTAACACCTTCTTCAGTGAAAACAGACCAGAAAACTACTTTGTGCTCAACTCCAGTTGTATGACATTTTAATGGCTGCCTCTCTTTAAAAACCTGTTTCTCGCTGCCGCCGAAGACGAGTAAGCAAAAAATCCCTTTTATACTTACTTGTATTCAGCGATGGCAGCAGCGAGAACCCGGAAGTGATGTGATCACATCACTTCCGGGTCACCGTCAAGTCGCAAACCCCCTTAAGGGGGTCATCACACACACACACACACACACACACACACACACACACAAAACCGATTAGGAACCACTGCTGTAGGACATCCTCTCCTCCACACTTCCTCTCTTTCACTCCATTCCCCACTTCCTTTTTAAACCCAGGGAGAGAAAGAAAGAGGTGGAGGAGCGGTGGTGACTCAGCAGTAGCGTTGGGCCGCCTGGGGCGGGGGGCGGTAGGTCCCCGGGCGGCACAGGGTGGGCAACAGCTGCATCGCGGCTGTATTGTAAAGGCTCGATTAGATGGGCAACGGTGAGAAAAAAAAGGCTTACGACTGATTTGAGCCACTTGAGCAGCGTCAAGGGGTGTCGCCGTGCTGTGGCCCCACCTCCCAGGGGCGTGGCTACACTGCTGGTGGTGACTGGCCTGCTGCTGTGTACGAAGGGTGGCTTTTGGCACCGCACCTCAGGCACTGGGAGATTTGCTGCAGCCTCTGATTTCCTTCTCGTGCTCCTGTAAAACATTCCATGCTGACATTCATTGGATGAGTCTGTTGGTGTTTTCTTGACCTACTTCTTGCTGGGCTCAGGGGAAGAAGGGATGGAAAAGCCTTTGCCTAGTCATCCTGAGTTTCACAAAGCAATCATAACACCCGTGTCATCGATTCAGGATGATGGTGCATGACCTGTGAGATACAAAAGAAGATTCTCCTATCTAGAACACCAGTGGTTAACTTACTCAAAAACAGAGAAGCAACTCTATTCATTGTTTACTAAGCTGAATTCTTCTCCTTTTTCTTTTCCTTCCTTCCCTAGAAGAGGACCTTGGGGAAATTGCAATCAACCTTGGCTTCTCAACCTTTTCGGAAACCTTTGCTCTCCGGCAAGGCTCTTTCCCCTCAAATCCCTCAAACCCAGAAAGTCCAAAAAGGAAAGTGAACAACAGAGTAAGTTACAGAAATCAAATACACATAAGATGTATAAAATTATGCATGGGATGGAGAGAGTGGATAGAAGGAAATTCTTCACCCTCTCGCACAACACCAGAACCAGGGAAAAAATATTTCTTCACCCAGCGTGTAATTCATCCGTGGAACTCTTTGCCACAGGATATGGTGATGGCACCTGGCCTAGATGCCTTTAAAAGGGGATTGGATAGATTCATGGAGGAAAAGACCATCACAGGTTACAAGTCATAAGCAACCTCCTGGCTTTAGAAGTAGGTTTTCTCTGTGCCAGGTGCAAGGGAGTGACAACGGGAAACAGGTTATCTCGTTGGCTGTGTACTCCCTGAGGCATCTGGTGGGACCATTGTGTGATACAGGAAGCTGGACTAGATGGGCCTTTGGCCTGATCCAGCAAGGCTCTTCTTATGTTTTTATTATGATCTAACGTTGATCAATAGAAACAATCAGTGACGCTGCGTTTATCAAGACCAAAATGTGCACAGACCTGGGATGGGCTAAGCAAATTAAGGCTACATAAAATTTCCTATTTGGCATTGCAAGACTGTCACTACCTGTAGAGGAGGGTGTTGCCATACTGAGTCAGACCATTTGTCCATCAGTACTGCCAACACAGGCTGGCAGTGATTCTCCAGTGTGTCAGGCAGGAATGTTTCTCTGCCTTACCTGGAGGTACCAAAACCTGACCCTGGGACCTTCTGTATGCCCCGCAGCTACGATCATTTATTGATTTCAAATATATTTTGGGAATGAATCTAGTAATGTAATGATCCATTACACAGAGAAAAGCAAGTTCATTGTTAATGCAGCTGATTAGAAACTGAGAGCAATTTCTTCTATCAAGCGTTCTTGTGTTCCCCTCTGAAAGATCTTTAACTAGTTGTTGTGACACTGCAGGACATGTCAAACCCTCTGATGGGAGTCTTTGAGATAAGCATTGAACAATCTTTCTCACAGGGTCTCCTAACCACTTCGAAATGGAATATTAAGATCACGTAGGTGAAAAATTTCAAACTTTGTTTTTATATATGATAACTGCAGCAAGAATTTTATATGCACAATATTGGAAGAATTCGGAGATACCTTTGCTGGAAGATTGGTGGTTGAAAGTTTTGGACTATGCTGAAATGGATAAACTTACAATTTTAATTAAGGAAAAGTCAGTTAACCTTTTCGTGAATAACTGGAAACCATTTATTGATTTTTTTTAAGAGAGAGAGAGAGAGAAGAACGATGTGATGATATGCAGATTTAATGAATAGAATGTGTGTGATATTTTGGCTTAGTTAGATATATGTAGAAAATAGTGAATAGCATACTAGTAGGAAGTATTGCTTCGCGCTTGCTATAATCTTATGAAATATGTATTGTTTTTATGTTTTAATATATTAATAAAATATAAATACCGTATTGGTCTGAGTATAAGACTCACTTTTTTCTCCTAATTTAAGTTTTTAAACTAGGGGTGCGTCTTATAATCAGGCTGTTGCAATTTAATGCCAGTGATTTAATTCAATTTTTTTAATAGCACCAAACTTTAAGGGTGCGTCTTATAATCAGGTGTGTCTTATACTCGGGACAATACGGTATATGATAAAAAAAGAAATGGAATATTAAGATTGGGTGACTTTTGCGCGATTTTCAGTGCCCCCTGTGTGCATGAGCCAAACTGGTACCCACCCAGGGCTTCCATTTCTAGTGTGGACAGACATGAATCAAAGAGCAGAGCCCATGATATATCAAATGTTGTACAGTATGTGCAATCCCACTCGCAATAGGATAATGCATAGACATGGTGCTTGCATCAAAATTGGCCTCCTGGGCTTCCTGTGCAGCAGTGGCAGCCTATGGGAAGGGCGTCGCTAGGGCATGGCAGGGGGATGGGCTGCCGGGGGTGAAGCGTAGGGAGGAGGTGATGGGCCCGCTGTCTCCCTCTCCCTCGCTGCCGCCCGGTACGACCTGATCACCGCTGGCATCTTCTTTGGCCGCTTTTAACTAGGCCAGGGCAAGCAAGGCTGAAAGCGACGTTCTTTGCATGCGCACAATGCTGCTTGAAGCCTTGCCCTCAGAAGGGCCAAACGAAGATGCTCACCCTTGTAAGGAGACCAAAGAGTTCTGAATTGCATCACCAAATGGAACAACAAGTGGAAAAGTGGCATAAAAAATGTCCCAATTTTTTTAAAGATAAGTAATCTGAGCATCATATTTTCTCTCAGACCATCCTTGGAAAAGACAATTGTCAGAGCATTAACACGTGCCCTTAGGCAAATGTCTCAGTTTGCCTCCTGCTGAGCCTGATGCTTCTTCTCAGCTAGCTTCCTTTGAAAAAAGTTTCAGAGTCAGCACCTGTGAGTGCTCTTGCACATGACATCACCCTTCCTGGTGTCAGAGACGTTCCAGAGCTCTGCTCTTCCTCAACTTTGCCCCAAAGCACATGACAGGCAAATAGAAAGCAGCCCAAGAATGCCAGAGGTGTGCCGAAGGCAGCCATGGGCTAAAACCGAGCCGATCTGAGTTTGATGCTTGAAATCCCATCTATGTACATAAAGCACAGGGATGTGGATCAAGTCTCTGAATCCAAGTCTCGAGTCAAGTTGGTTGCGAGTCCCTATCTGTTTAATAGGGGAAATGGGTTTAAACCTGCATAAAATTCGACTTGTCGTAAAAGGCTCCAAGTCACGAGTCGAGTCTTTCGAGTCTTTTACAATCACCGAGTCAAGTCCGAGTCGAGTCATTGACATGACTTGAGTCCGAGTCAATACACTCAAGTCAACATCACTGACATAAAGCAGGCCCAGAGACGGAGATGCCCCACTGCTCCAACCCAGTTTGGGTCTTCATCCAACATCATGCTCACAGGATTGAGGCTGGTATGGGCAGGAGCCTGTGCAGAAGATGCCTCCACAGATGACAGTTCGCATTTGCCGACCCTCTGCTTTGTGCCTGCTTGGGAAGTGCACAAAGAAAACACTTAAGACTTCACGAAGCATGGATCTGTTTCTGCTTAGATCAGAATTCTTTTTTCCTTCTTTTTTTACGAACCAAACAACAAATGTTCACATAAAGCTGTCAAGACGACTGCGAGTGCAGCAAATACCGAAAGGGGCGTGAGGTGGGGGTGGGTGGGAAGACATTCTCTTCTTATTTTTTAAGTGCAAAATGTGTCACACCTGGAAGTAATTAGAAGAAAACTGTACTAATTCAGAGCTAATTGCTCAATTGCTCTTCTGAGGAAGCTCCAGCTTTGGAATGGCACTTCAAAATTCACAAATGACGTCTCCCTACATCTCGTTACCAGAAACGGCAGGAAAACATTTGACTTGCTTTGAGTACATTTTATTGGCTGGCGATTAAGTCATTTTGTCTCCTGTTTCTTACAGTGTGTTCAATTATGAACTGTTCTGCTGTTAATATCCCAAACTAGAGTGTCAACACCAGCAACTTCTTCTTCTTCTTCTTCTTCTTCTTCTTCTTCTTCTTCTTGTTATTGGTCTGTTGTTGTGGTTATTATTATTGGTTGTTGTTATTATTGGCCAGTCTTTTGTTATTGCACCTAGAACGCCGACAAAGATTGGTACAATTTTAGCTTTTTTTTCTGCCATAGGCATTCAACTTCAATTTGCAAAGTTTTATATTTTGTGTTTTTTTCCTGTTCTTTCTCTTTAATTCTCGCATCTCCAGGTATCACCGCAACCACTATCCAGACCTGCTCCTTTTCAACAATGGTCAAATCTAGGATGTTGTGGGCTAGGCCTTTCTCTGTTTGAATATGAAAATCCCACAAAATTTTCACGAGTTCATTTTCAATAAGTTTTTCAGCTTTGTCGTCCTACCAGTTTCTGGACACTGGAATATTATACTTTTTGCAGAGGTTCCAAGGCACCATTGGTGCGACTTTATTATGTCTTTCCAAATAGGTTGTCTGAGAGATCTTCTTACAACTGCATATCAGGTTTATTTATTAACAAAGATTTATATACCACTTTTCAACAAAAAGTAAACATAAGAGGACACGACTTTAAAAGGTGCACTTACCAAGATGGCAGCTATATTACAAATGGCATGTCAAATTATCTCCATATCTTCTAGTGGAGCAGATTCTTGACTCTACCAGAGAAGCGGTGGTGAGGCATGGAGGCTTATGAGATTGAGCTGGTGAATCGAGACTTCCCCAGTCAGTCTACACACCATCACTGGCGTCACTACAGGGGGGGGGGGGCGGAGCTCTAAGTTCCTCCGTGATCCGAGCCTTGTGATCCGAGACTCCCTGCGCGTTGTTTTCACCGCTTTGACTGGTTCAGAAGGCGCAGGGGTGGGGCGCTTCGTTCCTCCGTGTAACCGAGGCTCGGATCACGGAGAAACTTAGAGCTCCGCCCCCCCTGTAGTGACGCCAGTGCACACCATCTCCACCATGAGCTTGTTAGTTGGCCTTAAGCAAGCCACTCCTTCCCATCCTCAGTCTTCCACATCTGCAACAGGTTGTGTTTTTTTTGCAGAGGTGAGGGAATCGATCATCAGTGCTACACACAGCAAAGCTGAGTTTTGTTGTAAACTCTACTGCAGCAAAGAAAGAACTGCAGCCATTGTTACATAGGCAGAACAAGAAGACAGGAAAAAGAAGTTAAACAGAGGTCTAGTATAAAGTAGGAAAGAGCAACCCACATGCCTTTAACCAAGGAATGATAGGTTACAGCTCCCCCTACTGGTGGAGGCCAACATTAGCACCCTTTCTAAATATATACTGGGTGGCTCTGCTCACATGCTGTCGCTCTTCCAACATAGATAATGTGTAATGCGTTTGCCCCCATCCACGGTTTTCATGTATCCGCGGGCCTGGAACGTATTCCCGCGGATACGGGGCCCCTACTGTATATACTGGGTGGCTCTGCTCACATGCTGTCGCTCTTCCAACAAAGATAATAATAACATATTGGATTGTTATAAGGACTGTGTCAAAATAACATATATATGAAGCACTTTGAACACTCAAAAGCATGACACATGTTCTAACTGCCCAATCCTATTCCCTATCTACTCCTCCGGAACTCACATTCTGGCAGTGCAGAGTGGTTTGCAGTGTCTGGTGGGGGATAGGATTGGGCCACTAAACTCTATTTGGCTTCTGTTTAAACTATGTAGGCATTGCCTGAGCCTGTCATGATACACCTGATATCCACCTCAACCTACTTCTGGGTGTCTGACCTGCAGGAGTTGTGGGGGTTACACATCGGACGTTGAGTGTGACCAAGCAGATAGATGGGAGCTTATTTATACACGTTTCATCGGCCACTGCAAGTGCAAATTAGTTTCAGGGCTACGTTACGTTGAACCCCATCTCTAAATCAGATCCCGGACTCCGCCCAGGGATTTCAGCGGCAGAAAAGCACTTCTGCTGCCAAGCACTTCTTTGCCTGAGCTTCCCCACTCCGATCTGACGGTCCCGTTGGCACACTGTCTATATCGCCGAGGCATTTGCAAATGATGTTTATTATTTCATAAAGCATGATGAGACTCTTCTGATACTTCAAAGCCGGCTGACAGTTTTGTTAGAGATAATCAAGGAACTTTTGGACAATTACAGAGCCGGCTGTGACAGGAAGAAAATGCACAAACCTTGTAACTGAAAAGTAGCACCAAAGTCAAAGATATTTTTTTTTGCTGAAAACAACTTGAATATTCATGTACTCCATCAGAGTCTCTCTCTCTCTCTCTCTCTCTCTCTCTCTCTCTCTCTCTCTCAAGTTTGAGAAGCTTATATTTATTTGTAGAAGATAAAACTGCCACCTTATTTCCCCCTCTCCTTTTACAACTCCCATGGTTCTGAGCCAGGGCCCAATTGGAAATATTTGCAGGGCCCCAGTTTCATAGCAAAGCTGAGTGTGTGTGTGTGTGTGTGTGTGTGTGTGTGTGTGTGTGTGTGTGTGTGTGCGCAGTGGCGTTCTTACGCCGGGGCGCTGGTGTGCTGCGCCCCAGGTGCGGAGTAGGCACGGTGCTTCCGGGGGGCGCGGCGCCAGAGCCCGGCTGCCGAGCCCCCGAGAAGCAGCACGTCCACTCGGCGCGTCACCGGCTTCCGGAGACACTTTTCTCCGAAGCCGGGAAGCCCTCCTCCTTGCGACCGCTCAGTTCGGCGGTCAAGGGCTTTGTGAGCCGGCCGAACGCGTCGCCCACTTTCATTTGGGCTTTCTGCACATGCACAGAACCTTTCTGAGGGCAAACGGGCAGCCCGTTTGCCCTCAGAAAGGTTCTGCTCATGTGCAGAAAACCCAAATAAAAGCGGGCGACGCGTTCGGCCGGCTCACAAAGCCCTCGACCGCCGAACTGAGAGGTCGCAAGAAGGAGGGCTTCCCGGCTTCGGAGGAAAGCGTCTCCCGAAGCCGGTGACGGGCCGCTTCCGGGGGGGCGGCAGCCGCGCTCTAGCGCGACGGGGCGCTCCAGCCCCCGCCCCCCCGGGCGCCGGAAGGCGTTAAAACGCCACTGTGTGTGTGTGTGTGTGTGTGTGTGTGTGTGTGTGTTCTATAGTAGAACGGAAAGCAAAATGTGTGATTAAAAAATGCATGTGAGTCTCATGGACCAAATGGATCTAACCACATTTTAAAATTGCAAACAACACGTCGGAGCCATTCTGTGCGGCCACTGCGGCAAAAGCCACAGGAAGGAGACTCCCTGCACATTGCCTTTGCCGCACGGAATGGCTCTGACGGCGAGGGGGCGGGGCCACCTCGTACCGGGAAGTAAATGGGGAGTGAAACAGTGCGGAACTCACAGTACCGCCCCCCCTTCAGCGACGCCTCTAGTTTTCCAAGAGGATTCCGTGGCACTCCGCGGCTCCCCTGGCTGGTTTCCGCGGCTCCCCTTGGAGCCACGCCTCCCAGTTTGGGAACCACTGCAGTAGGCCCAAGAGTTGTGGGAATGCCTCGAAGAAGGGAGTTCTATTACCGTGTAGTTGCCTTATCAGTAGCAGCAGTTCTCGCTGCTTGAAACAAATGCAGAATCTATGACTAAACAAGAGCTTGGAATGAAAACCAGCTGAGCAGATCCTTTGGGTCATCAGCTATGCTGATTGCCCCTCACATTGATTGATGTTCGACCCATAGACATGCTGTCAACTTGACATGCAAGAATTTCTCCCGCTTGATGTGCCCAGGGAGTGTTTTCGTTTCATCACCAGCCTCGTGCTGTTGAGAGAGGGATTGGATAATAAGGATGTAAAAATCAAAGCCACTGATCTAATAAGACTTTTGTATGGAATTACTGGGAACAAATACTGACAGATTGCTAACATGTAACAGTGAAAATTACCAACATGATGAGACTTTTGCACCCTAACCAGCACCTCGTGTTATCCCATTAACAAAATTGATGAGACAAAATGGCTAATAGGAGAAAACTTTCAGGTTGGATTATATCATTCCTGTATTGCATCGGTAATGAAACAAAAGGAGAGGAAGGAAATGAATAGGATAAATCCATGAGGGCCAAGACCTGCCATGGCAGGACTGGGCAAAACCAAGGAACTGCCCTAAAAGTTGCTGTCCCTGACTGACCCATAGAGAATAAGGCAAATGTGTGCACACTAAAACAAAAACAGTACAGGTGGGCCCCCATATCCACGGAGCCGCTATCCACGGTTTCAGTTATCCACGGATTGCAGGGACCCCCCCCCCCCCGGCTTCTACTTTTTCCCAGTAAGCTTCATTTCTTCCTTAAACAAACAGGAGAAGCTGCTTACTGCAGGCAAGTAGAACGAGACTAAGTCCTAGAGAGGCTCTGCAAGGTTAACAGAAACCTTGCAGAGCCTCTGTAGGACTTAGTCTCGTTCTACTTGCCTGCAATGGAGGCTGCTTCTCTGTTTGTTTTAAGGAAGAAACAAAGCTTGCTGAAAGAAAAATAAGAGCTGGGAGCGCGTGTACGCCTGCCTGCAGGGGAGGCAGGGAGGGAGGCCCTCAGGAAACCATGGAGGGGGTGTTCGCTCCTATCCACGGTTTCAAGTATCCATGGAGGGGCCTGGAACATATCCGCAGCGGATATGGGGGGAGTACTGTACCTGCCAATTCTCCACACTGTGTCCACAGTGTGCAAAAATAGAGACCAGGAAACAGAGACTGTTTCTAGTCAAACCCTCTGACCATAAGCAGAGTTTAAAAGATGCATCACTTTCTTGATGTGGTCCCCAGTTAACTGGCCACTGGAGCAGAGCAGAGTTAGAGCACGCGCTCGCACTCTCGACTTTGTAAAGGGTGTTTCCCGAGTTGCTACTAGGTTGCTGCAACAACTTCACCCCCTTGGCACCCATAGCATTGCACTGCCACTGTGCAAAATATACCAGATTCCTTCCCTCCAAGATTCAGCAAGCCCAGGCAAGCAGCTCCTTCTGCGATAAGTTCCTGAATACGGGCTTGCACTCAACCAGTCATTCATATTGCGGTTAGAAAAAAAATGGCTTCCCAACCTGCTGCGAGCTGAAGACTTCACTTTTCCGTGATGATGAATGATCATTGCTCTGTCCAAGAAATATTGCATAAGCAAAGAATTCATTACGTTCCCTCTCAATCTTCCATGATGGATGAGTGTGAGAATTCCAGCTCAGAATGTCTCCAGGGTTAGAGGGTTGCATGGCTACAGAGCAGTCCTTTCAACTTTTCCCAGAAGATACACCATTTACTTAGATTCTTCCCACATGTTCGCAAAGGCACATGGGTAGGTGGTGCAGTGATTTTTTCCCCAAGCGGTTTTCTGGTGCCTTTTCATGGCAACTTTGTTGTTTACAGCACCATGGCAGGTAGAAATGTGAGAGGTGAGCCTCTGTCCATCATGGCATCTCCATGCCAAGTAACATGTATTCTATGTACTGTTTTTAAATGATGTATTTTAACTGTTGTAAGCTGCCTTGGGCATTTGCCTCGGCATAGGAAAAGGCGGGGTATACATTTTTTAAAAATAAATAAATAAATAAATAAATTCCACCTGTTGAATTTCTGCCTGTCATGTAGCTGTGAAAGAACAGGAATCCTACCCTCCCCACAGACACATTTGAATAATAATTATCCCTAGGCACAGAGTCAAGAGTAGCACACCTGGCCCAACCATGGGTTTGACTGAGGTTGGGGGGCAACTTGGGGGCACCTTGGGGGGCAAATTGGCATGGGGTGTCCACCTGCATCTGCCCAGCTGTCTCCAGTGCTCCTCTTCCTGGATTTCCTTTCAGTTCTAGCCTATCTATGAGTTCAACTGCAGTGGTCTCCTCAGGAGGTGCAATGGGACAGGATCACCCACGTCTCTCCATCTGTCTCTATTACTACTTTTGGTCCAGCTCCCTGCCTTTGCAAAAGGAAAGGAGAATAAGGGTGGAAGAGGATATGTGGAGGAGAAGAGTGGGTCAGAGGTAAGGCTGCTCCAAGCGGTGCGGGAGCTGGGGGAGGGGCGTAATGGGGAGGGGGTAGCCTGGGAGGGGGGAGGGATCAGTGATGCTGCAGTGCGTGGTGCGCCATATCCCATCCCACCTCCCAGGCCCTTTCTGCTGACACAGGGCTGTTGGGTTCTACGCCAGCTAAAGAGTTGGTGGAGAACCGAGTAGACCCATTGCAACGGCTGAGGGCTTGCCCGGGGTAAGCGGAGAAATGTCTGCTTAAGCCGAGGAGACCTCCAGCTGGGCCCTTCCCTGGATAGGATGTAGCAAGGGCCGTGCAGCCCACGCTACATGGGCCGGGCCAGGCCAGGTGGGTGGGTGGGTGGGTGGGAGGGATAGGAATGCGCTACCCATGCCATGGCTCAAAAACAAAGAAAAACAAAGAAGAAACGTCATGCAGGCTTCTCTTCTGAAGAGCCATTAGCAACCTCCTCACATCTGGCATTCAAGATGCAAGAATTCCAGAACAGAGGATGCCATTTTCGGGCAGGGTCGAGCACCAGCAGCTCTCCTTTCAGAAACGAAGTTCTGTTAATTGTTACGGCTCCCACTTTCTTGTTATGCGCACAGGTGGATGACATGCCCTGAGTTTTTACCTAGGGTTGTTAATGAAGCTTGC
Source organism: Plestiodon gilberti rubricaudatus (assembly GCA_026170595.1). Taxonomy (NCBI): domain Eukaryota; kingdom Metazoa; phylum Chordata; class Lepidosauria; order Squamata; family Scincidae; genus Plestiodon; species Plestiodon gilberti. The sequence goes on from JANXHW010000012.1 coordinate 15,929,593, forward strand.
TGACTTGAGTCCTCCATGCCGCACATCCTTAGGCATTCATGGATTTCAGGCATTCAACTCCTTTCCTCGCAGTCGCCCCTTGAGGCGCACCACGGCTTTGCACACCACTGATGTGCACCACCAATGCGCACCACTGATGCGCATCCCCCTCGGTCATTGACCCTGATTTTTACATATGAAGCTGCCTTCTACTAAGCCAGTCCATCTAGGGCAGAGGTTCTCAACCTGTGGTACGGGTACCCCTAGGGGTACACGGACCTCTTGCTGGGGGTACGCCAAGCCCTGCCTCTTATCTGCCCCATCAGCAGCTAATTAAGTGTTAATTAACATGGATTTTAAATTGTAATTATTTTTTGAGCCCTTCTGTCTCTGATTTTGGTTTTGGGCTTATTTTTGTACTTTGGAAAATGTACTTTGGCGAGGTGGGGGAGGGAGGAGCTGATTTTGGGATGTGTGACTTGGAGAAAAAAATCTCTCTCTCTCTCTCTCTCTCTCTCTTTCTCACAGAGAGAGTTAAATAAGACATTTTTCACATTTAAAATGGTGTTAGTACTTTAATGCTTAATTACCTAATTAATTAATTAATTAATCCAATTAATTAGCAGTTAATTAGCAGGGGTACTTCAGAAAATTGGACCATAATAGGGGGTACCGGGGCCTCCAAAGGTTGAGAACCCCTGATCTAGGAGTATTATCAACCCTGACTGGAAGCAGATCTTCCAAGTTTCCGATGGGTACCTCTCAGCTAGACCTGGCCCATCCACGAGTCACCTCAAGAAGAAGCACATCCCACTTTCTCTTCCACTCCATTCCCCATTTTAAAATCCGGAGAGTGGAAAGAGGAGAAGAAAGGTCCGAGGCTGTGAGACTCTGCCAGAGAAAAAGGAGGAGCATTTGGTTTCCCATCTCAGGCACAGCAAGGTCTTGGCCAGGCCCTGCGCTTGCATGTAAGAACATAAAAACATAAGAAGAGCCTTGCTGGATCAGGCCAAAGGCCCATCTAGTCCAGCTTCCTGTATCTCACAGCGGCCCCACCAGATGCCTCAGGGAGCACACAAGACAACAAGAGACCTGTATCCTGTCACCACTCCCTTGCATCTGGCATTCAAAGCAAAAACCACTTTTAAAACCAGGAGGTTAACTGGTGATGGACTTTTCCTCCATAAATCTGTCCAAACCCCTTTTAAAGGCATCTAAGCCAGGTGCCATCACCGCATCCTGTGGCAAGGAGTTCCAGAGAGTAATTACGCGCTGGGTGAAGAAATATTTTCTTTTGTCTGTTCTACCTCTCCACTCAATGTTAGTGCATGTCCCATGGTTCTGGTGTTAACATTGGAGATAAGATGAATCCTCTACCTTCTGGTGTTAACATTGGAGATAAGATGAATCATCTACCTCTACCTTTACCTAATGGGCTCATCATCCCACCCAAACGGGTCTCAATCTCATAAATCACCATCATCTGTCATTACACAAGTTATTTAGCATATGGAAGTCCCCAGTTCTCTCTCAAAGCCCTAATCAAAGCCCTAATCCCTAGCTTGTGAAGACCCTGGAGAGGAAGCTGAAACCCTGAAGTTCGTCAACCCGTGCAACACAGGCTAACAACATTCTCACAAGGGGCTGCAGTGCCAGCAAACAGCAGAAGCAGATGCACCAGAACCAGTGGAACCCCCCCCCCCAAAAAAAAAAACCACCAATCTGCAGGATCTAAAGCAACTAAGCAAGCAGCATATTCTGCCTGTCAGTTTGTCTCTTTGTCTGGCAAACGATCATTTCTCTTATTGGGGAAATGGATCTTCATACTTTGCTGGCCTGTAGGGAATTCTGTAAGTCTGCATATGTTGCTTGGGAACTACTGCTTGGGGATTGGACTGTTCTCTGACAGCTGAAATGTATGATCTCTCAATGTGCTTTCTGTCAGGGCATGGCACCAAACCACATGGAAATGGCTTACTCATTTGGTGTTCTACCATGAACTCCTTGTGGCCTTGATATAGAAAAACCATTCCATTTTCATTCTGGCCATTGTGGCGCCAACCAGGGACATTTCGACACTGGGCCTTCCAAAGGTTTGGGGAATTGGGGCTTTTTCTTGCTCTTTTTTCCTCCTTTGCCTTCATGGCAGATAATATGGTATTCTACATGTGTAACAGATCAACAGATGCAAATGAACAACGTCCATTTATGTTCCAAAGAACAGCTGTACGTTTTGAGGAGGTTATAAGCCGAGCTGTCTCAAGACACCCCATGTTTGAGAGGGCATTCCAAATGCCCCCTCCCTCTTATCCGGTGGCATAACCCACCTACCATTCCTTGAAATTGAACAGGAAGAGGAGAATGGAGAGAAAGAGGAAGTGTGGAGGAGAGGAGAGTTGTGGGCTCTGCTTTACCCCATCACTCTCTCCTCTACATTTCCTCTGCTGCTCTTCCTTTTCAAGGATCCTATCCCCGTTCCCTTCCTTACTTTCCTCTTCCTTACTCTCCTTTCCTTGAACATTCTCCAGCAAAATAGCTGCTGTAGGTCTGAGGAGACCCATTGGGAAAGTGGAGGCTTACCCCAAGGTAAGGGAATGAATGTTACCTTACCTTGAGAAGGCCTCTGTGTCTGCTCCCCCACCACAGGATTACAGTACATGCCACGTTGACCCAGCTGCATTGGCAATGGGGGAATTAGTTAGGATCGGGCTCTCAATGACATAGAGCGGTGTTTCTCAAACTGTAGGTCGGGATCCACCAAGTGGGTTGCGACCTGATTTCTGGTGGGTCCCAGGTGATGGAAAGATCAGAGAAGTAATTGCCACAAGCCCTGAGGCTATTCAAAAATCAGATAGCTGCTAATTGCCCTTCAAAAAGCTGAGCTCCTGCAGTTTGCAAACTTGTTTAAATATAGGGAGATAAATGTTTGAGCATCTCGTAAAGCTAGGTGAGTCCCGTTAGAGTGTCATTTTAAAAAGTGGGTGCTAAAATGTTTGAGAACCACTGACACAGAGCAATCTTATTCCAATAAAACGGTGAAACTGCTAGCCATCCCTGAGCACTTAACATGTCACAATAATTCCAACTTTTTTTTGTTTTTAGAGCTATGGAAGTGAGAGCCAACTGGAAATGGTGTCCTAACTAGGCCTCTGTCTGTAGAGCTGCTGAAAGAGGTTGATCCTATGAACTCTTGTGGGCTTCTCAGAGCCAGCTGGTTGGTGAGCTGGTTGGCCACTGCGAGATACAAGATGCTGGCCTAAATGAGCCATGGGCCTGATCCAGCAGGGCTCTTCTTATATGCTTAACTGGGTAGAACCACCTCGGAGAAAAACCATTTCAGGGTCCACATGATAGCAAGGAATCACGGTGTTTGCAGAGGCGTAACAAGGGTGGAGCGAAGGCAAGTAGTTCTGCAAGACTCCGTTACACTGGAGTCAGCGGCCCCTCCCCCTTGCTGTTGGAGCCATTCTGGCAGCAAAGGCAACATGCAGGACACTCCCCTGTTGCTGCTGGAATGGCTCCAACAGCAAGGGGAGGGGCTGCTGACTCCAGTGTAACGGAGTCTTGCAGAACTACTTGCCTTCGCTCCACCCTTGTTTCACCACTGGGTGTTTGGATCTAGATCCTTTCATGCTCCTTATCTCAAGTTGCAACTCGGTGACTGCATACAGCGTCCCAGCCTCCCTGCATATTGTATGCCCCTTGCATTAAAAATAATAATAATTAAAAGGTCTTTTTGAACTCTCCCTTCTCCGAGTTCCTTTACAGTTCAGCTTTAACTCCATTGAATACAACCTGGCAGCTGTGCATTGTATTTGCCAGTAGTCACTCAGGAAAGTAATTGGCCAAAGATTATTCTGTATAATTGAATGGCAGGGGCTTTGTATACCAAAGAGGGACTTGTCTTTGTCAAAAAAAGTCTTTACAAAGTATCCGAGCTCCGGGTGTCACAGAGGACAAGTTTTTTAATCATGTTAAAATGATTTATTTAAACGTCAAGACGTGTCACCTCACTTCCTTTCATTTTTCAAACTGTTTGTGTTTTTTCTGGATGATAAATTTATCTTCAGACAGCCTCAATATGACTAATTAACTTTGAAATATAAGAACCAGATGTGTGAGCTGGAGAGCTTTCTGAACTTCTGCCAGACATTTTCCCCCCTCCCTCCCTCCTTTCCTCCCTCCCTCCCTCCCTCCCCTTCCCGCATTCGCTCCTTCTCTCCCTGTTGGCTGAGCTGATCTGGCTAAGTACACTACACTACAAGGAATTCCACAGCAGAGTTTAGCAATCCGAAGTGATTTCTTTCCCTCCGTCTTTAAATTTGGTGTGTGTGTGTGTGTGTGTGTGTGTGTAACTACTTTGAAAGTGACCGCAGTAAAAGGCACTTCATCGCAGACCAGAACACAAGGAAGAAGTTGGTGTACCTGCCTTAACGGTATCTGAGGCAGTGCATAAGACATTCTAATGTGCTTGCCACATGAAAGCCGCTGAAGCTACACAGTGACATCAAACGATGACTTTTAAGGGAAATCTTTGCCTGTGAAGCCTCTGCCTCTTCTCTTCCATCGCTCTCTTTTGATGGCACAGCATGCCAGTTGGAGACATCAAGCCAGGCTTTGGGGGTGGCTGCTAACTACACCAAGTCTCCTGACTTAAAACAACAACAAAACACTTTGGCCTAACATCCGTTTTCTCGCTAACATGGCAAAGGAGTTCTGTGGTGACACAGTGTGGGAGTGAGACCAGAGTCTCAAGGAGCAAATAGGTCTCATTGCCTTAAACCAATCCAAATAAGTCTTGAATTTACAGCGCAACTTTGGGCCGGCAGAGCGAGTGCTTCACCGGCCTAGGGTGTTGCGGAAGTGCCGTAAAGCACTTCCGCAGCACCTTGGGAGTACGTGGCATCGAGGCCGGTGCTGCTCACCAGAGGTGAAACTAGACTGACGCGGAGGCAAGTAGTTCTGCAAGACTCCGTTACACCAGAGTCAGCGGCCCCTCCCCTTTGCTGTTGGAGCCATTCCGGCAGCGACAGGGGAGTGTCCTGCGTGTTGCCTTTGCCACCAAAATGGCTCCAACAGCAAGGGGGAGGGGCCGCTGACTCCGGTGTAATGAAGTCTTGCAGAACTACTTGCCTCCGCTCCAGTCTAGCTACGCCACTGCTGCTCACTCCGCCGCCTGCCGACACCCACGCTGCCAGACACAGGTAAAACCTGTGCTGGGCGGCAGGAAGGCGTGGGGAGGGAGGGCCGGGGTGGCGGGGGAGGGGGCAATTGACCGGCAAGGCCAGGGAGGGGGCAGGGATATCGGCGGCACATTCCACCGATATCCTAACCATTTCCCTGAGCCTGGCTGGTCTTACATGGCATCCCTGGATGTGCAACAGCTTTGCTGGTGGGGGCCGCACCCTGCGTAGGATGCAGCGGCTGACTGTTTAGGCCAGCCGGTGTATCCTACTCAGGATTGGGCTATTAGAAGGGGGGTGTGTGTGTGTGCGTGCGTGCGTGCGTGCGTGCGCGCGCGCGCTTCAGCTATACTTGTTTTTGTTTTTTAGCTCAGCATGTAAAATATAAAGTTTCTCTTTGTATCACCTAAAGGCAGGGCTGGCCCATTCATGAGGCAGGTTGAGGTGGTCGCTTGAGGAGGCAGATTGGTGGGTGCATGTACAGTTTGTTCACCTCTATCCACCTACCTCTGCATTGGCCGGGGGAGGGGGGCTTGGGTTTAGGATTGGGCTGTAAATCCCATGCAAAATTGCTGCCGGTTTGATTGACGGCTGATGTTGTGAGAGGTGTCAACACCCTGCTCAATTTCTCCAAAGCAACGTTTATTATTTGCATCCTTCCTCTTGATTACCCCCAACAACAACCTTCTGAAGTAGGCCAGCCCTGCTTCCTCGAGAGTAGTAGCTGGAGAATGAAATACATAAGAGGACAATGTTGCAGCAGTGGATCATGGCTTCATGGATCCAGCTTTTGAATCACCACCATCCACACTGGCTGTAGACATTAACGTGCAAATGAGGACCATAGAGCTACCATGGGGGATGGGGAGAAAAAAAGATCAGTAATCATTTGCATATGTTGCCTTCTGCCTTGAAATGTATGCAAATGTGAACTTGGGTAATGATGCCTGAACTCATGTGAAGAAAAAGTCACAGCGATGCTGGAAGCAAAGGAAAATATAACCTTTTCACCCTCCGACTAGAAGGTGGTGATCTTGCAGGTTCCTTGTCCAGAGGTTACAATGGAGAAACAGTCCTACTGTCATTTGCCTTGTCCCCCCCCCAAAGTGCATCACACTGCAGAATGCCTTCCCTGTGCTGAAATGGAAACTCAGCAGAAGTTACTACAGTGGCAATTTGATGATGGCTTTTCAGAGTTTGACTAATTAGTACACACACACACACACACACACACACACACACACACACACACACGAGAGAGAGAGAGAGAGAGAGAGAGAGAGAGAGAGAGAGAGAGAGAGAGAGAACTTTCAGGATCCTACTAATTATAGCATAGAACTGAAGGACTGGAGGGAGGAACAGAAGATCACTAAAGCTGACTCCTTTTCACAGAGACAGGGTCACCCATAAATGAACATTAGGTTATCTAGCAATGGTAAGAAAGAGGTGTTTGGAATCCAGCATCTACTGTGCCCTAATGAGCATGCTCGGAGGCACAGCACTGCCATTATTGATTTACAAAATCTGCATCCCACTGTTGTTGTTTTTCTTTTCAGAAAGGACCAAGACAGCTTCAGCAATATCCCTAAAACAAACAGCCTATCTAAAAGACTAACAGATTGCATCTCCGGGAAGCATGCATAGGATCTCCGCTTTAAAGTGGGGAGAAAAATCAGAAGCCATGCAAAAATACAGTTCTTCAAACCAAGATCTCAATACACAGATAGGAAAATTCAGAACATTTGGCCCAATGATACTGACTTAAGTAAATGTGTGCCTATCTTGACCTGTAGGAGAAAGGATAGGCTTAGTAAACCAAAGACAGGTGGCTCAAGTAAGCAAGCCCTGCCAGCTGTTACGCAAGACAGTGGCTCGGAGTTGCAAATCAACTGCTTTGAATCTTTCCTCTGCCATGAAGGTGGCCTTAGGCATGCCACTCTCCCTCAGCCTCAGCTGCAATATGGGGATCAATAATATGTACCGTATTGGACTATTTGTTTAGGTTGTTGTAAGAATTTCAGCAAGGTTATATGTGCCTGCTAACAAACAAACAAAAAAAAGCAGCATTACTTAAATGTGTACTGTTATTTTAAGGAATGAGGAAAATACATGTGATCCATAGATAGCAACCTCTCAACTACTTTCAAACTGCGGCTTGTTGAAACATTCGAGGGGTGAATCAAAGAGACAGAGGGCCCCTTGGCACGCACTGCAAAGGCATAGGATATCCTCCCCTGTGGCATGGATGTGGGTGTTTGTACATGTGAATCCCAAAACCACATGGGTGAGACCAATAGTTTTGGTCTTTCTTTCCCATGCAATTGTCAGCCGACCAGGAGGATGGTTAAGAACTGGCCGAGAAGGAGTTGCACAAAATTCCCCAGCCTCATGGTGTCCACACATTTACCGCATCCACAAGGACTCATGCCAGGGGAAAGTGGATCCCATGCCACTGTGGGTTCATGAGGCGCGTACTTGAGTTAAGATGGAAAAGGAGAGAAACGGAATTCTTACCTGGTGAATCTCCTATTCTGGGATGAGGAAGAGGGACTACCTGTGGGTATTCCTGACCTGTGGGTAGTCCCTCCCACTTAGAAGGCAGGATCGGCTGAGCTGAAGTTGTCTCCTCCCCGTGGGAGGGGCTTCCCAGTCCCCAGTCCGGACTGACGAGCTGGAAAGGCGCTCCTCCCCAGAAGCATTCTTCGCCGAAGGCGACAGGAAATGTCCAGAACTAGAACTAGAACGAAAGACTGCAGAGACGACCAGCAACAAAGGTAAGTCATAAGCAGAAAACAGAATGAACAGGGGAAGATCCCAACAAAACTGGATCAGTAATTCCACCTCAGAAGAGAGAAGGAAGAAATTCTCAGCGCGGTTGTCCCCCAAACCCCCCCTGAACCGGCAACTGGCCACAAATACCGAGCTGTGAAGAGGTGGGACGGAATGCCCTCTTCCTCATCCCAGAATAGGAGATTCACCAGGTAAGAATTCCGTTTCTCTGGATTGAGGAAGAGGGCATTCCTGACCTGTGGGATGTACCAGAGCCGTACGTCCAGGGAGGGCAGCGAAGGTAGAAGCGACTCATTGTGGCAGAACTCGCTGGAGCACCCTCCTACCAAAGGAAGCTTCTGCAGACGCCAGAGTATCGACTCTATAATGCTTGAAGAAGGTGTGGGTCGAGGACCAAGTAGCCGCCTTACAGATGTCCTCAAGCGACACAAATCCCTCGTAAGCAGCAGAGGTGGCCGCCCCTCGCACTGAGTGAGCACTGATACCCAACGGGGGCTGAAGACCCAAGGATCTGTAGGAAGAATCTATAGCCGTCTTAATCCAAGAGGACAAGAACCCCGAGGAAGCTCGAAAACCTGTCCGAGGACCCGTGAAATAAACGAAAAGAGCAGACGTTTTTCGAAAACCCTTAGTGTGCTCGATGTAAAAACGCAGGGCTCTACGTACATCCAAGGTGTGCCAGATCCGCTCCCTAGGATGTTTGGGTTTGGGACAGAACGTGGGGAGACACAGTTCCTGAGAACGGTGGAAAATGGAGTTAATCTTTGGAATGAACTGAGGGTACGTACGAAGGACAACCTTGCCTTTATGAAAGATACACAAGTTAGGGTCAGTGGACAGGGCGCCCAGGTCAGAAACCCTCCGAGCACTGGTGACCGCCACTAAAAACAGGGTCTTGTAAGTAACGTTCTTCAAAGATACTGTGGCCATGGGTTCAAAAGGAGCTTTAGTCAACGCCGAGAGAACAGTATTCAAGTCCCAGGTGGGGCACCTGTGGACAGGAGGTGGGTTAAGCAAGGAGACACCCCTAAGGAAGCGCTTGACGTGAGGGTGAGAAGAGATCTTACTGCGCAGTGAGGGTCCCAAGATACTATTCAGAGCCGTCACCTGGTGACGCAGAGTGTTGGTACTCAACCCCAACTCAAGACCATCCTAGAGGAATTCTAATATATGTTTTGTCTTGGGTTTGGTAGGGGAAATCTTTCCCTTCCTACACCAGCTAACAAACGTTTTCCAGGTATTACAGTAGGCCCGTTTAGTGGACTGTTTCCTGGAAGCCATGAGGGTAGTGACAACCCTGGTCGAGTAACCCTGTTCCCTCAAAACCGACCTCTCAACCTCCAGGCCGTGAGATGGAATCGATCTGGTTTGGGGTGAACCAGCGGCCCCTGTAGAAGAAGATCGGCCCGGTCGGGAAGGGGCCAAGGTGGTGCCACCGACAGGTTGACCAGATCCGGAAACCAAGGTCTCCGCGGCCAAGAGGGCGTTATCAAAAGCACCTCGGCCGAGGACATTCGGATCCTGCACAGGAGAAGGGACAGCACGGGAAGGGGCGGGAATGCATATAGGAGCCCCTGGGGCCATGGAAACTGAAGAGCGTCTACGCCCTCTGCCCCCTGTTCTGGCTGCCTCGAGTAAAATCTTGGCAGCTGCTTGTTTACTTTTGACGCGAACAGATCCAGAACTGGCCAGCCGAACCATTGTGCCACTAAGCAGAATACCTGAGGGTTCAGTTGCCAATCCTCCTCCCGTAGGGTCTGTCGGCTGAGCCAGTCTGCCATGACGTTCCGCATGCCTGCCAAGTGTTCTGCTTGGATGGACGCCAGGTTCATTTCCGCCCAGGCAAACAACGACATTGCTTCCTTGTGTAGCCCCGAGGATCGTGTCCCCCCCTGCCGGTTCACATAAGCTTTCGCTGACGTGTTGTCCGTGCGGATCAGGACGTGGGCATTCTGTACCTGCTGGTGAAAAAACAAGAGAGCCAGACGGATCGCCCTCAACTCCAGTCGACTCATGCTGTAACTGGATTCCTCTTGCGACCAGGTCCCCTGTGCCAACGCTCCCCGTAAGTGAGCCCCCCAGCCCCACAGACTCGCATCGGTCGTGATGATAATGCGTTCGGGGTGATGCAGGGACATCCCCTGACTGGGACGGTCCTCCGACACCCACCAGGAGAGGGAGCTCTTGAGAGCCGAGGGAATCGGGACTTGGATGTGACGTTGGTTCTCTATCTGTCGCTGGAAGGGCAAAAGGAAAAGTTGAAGGGTGCGCATGTGGAATCTCGCCCAGGGGATCACATCTTGGCAAGAGACCAGGACCCCCAGTAGAGATGCCAAAAACATAAGATTCATCGCCTCTGAGCCCAAAACTTGGGTCACCATTCCTCGGAGGGAGGCCTGTCTGTCCGAGGACAGGGAAATCCGGAAGAAGACCGTGTCTATGATCAGGCCCAGGTGCTCTATGCGTTGCAAGGGGTTCAAGGAGCTCTTGTTCCAGTTTATGACAAAGCTGAGGGACTGTAGGAGGTTTGTCATAGTGTGAAGGTCCGCTAGGGCCTGGGAAGGGGAGGGGGACCGTATCAAAATGTCGTCGAGGTAGGGAAACAGATAAATTCCCTTCTGACGTAAAAAAAGGCCACCGGTGCTATTAGCAGTTTTGTAAAAACTTGAGGAGCTGCCGTGACCCCAAACGGGAGAGCCCGGAATTGCAGGTGCTTCCCTCCGTAACAGAACCGGAGGTAAACCCTGTGGCGAGGCAGGATGGGGACATGGAGGTACGCTTCCGAAAGGTCTATCGACGTTAGATAGTCCTCCCGTTCCAGCGATGCTACTATTGTCCTCCATGTCTCCATCCTGAATTTGCGCTTGCGAAGATAAGTGTTCAAGGCCTTGAGGTCCAGGATGGGGCGCATGTCCCCGTTCTTCTTCGGAACCAAGAAGAGGACAGAATAAACCCCTCTCCCCCTCTGGGAAGGAGGGACCGGCTCTATTGCCCCGATCTCCAGAAGGTGCTGGATGGCTTGGAGCATGTTCCGATGTTTGATGGGATCTCCGGAGGTCGCTACCCTCACGAACCTGGGTCTGGATTTGCGATTGAACTCCAGCGCATAACCTTTGGAAACCGTCTCCTGAATCCACGCATCGCTGGAGATTGCCTTCTAGCGATGCGCGAAGAGCAGGAGACGGCCGCCGATAGCGGTTGGCGATGCGGCGGGAAAGGAGTCATGTGGCTCATTGATCTTTATGGGGCTTGGAGCTATTGGAGGTGGATCCACCCTGGGACTTGTTTCGGGGAAACACTCTGGTTTTATTCCACCTACTACGTGGTCTGTGGGAGTCCCTGGAGCGTTGCTCTGCCCTTGGGGGGCGAAAAAGTTGAGGTCTGGTTCGCGGTGGATCCTTAGAGACCGAGGGCAAGACCTTCCTTTTGTCCTTGGTCTCCACCAAAATGGTATCCAGAGCCTGTCCAAAGAGTTTCGTGCCCTGAAAAGGGACTCCCACCAACCTGGTGTGTGACCCAGGATCCACGGACCACTGCCGTAGCCAGATGTTACAACGGGCCACCACGTTCGAGGCTATGGCCCGGGCATCCATTTGTAATTAATCGAAGGACGCGTCAGCCGAAAAGGCCAACGCCAGGGCAATCTTCTTCAAAGTACTCTTAGTTCCCTTGGACAAGGTTGGATCAGATGCAGCTAGATCCTCCGCCCAGAAGTAAGCCGCCCTTGAGAAAATGGAACTTACAGCTGAAGCCCTCACCGCCACGGAAGAAGAGTCAAAGTTCTTACGTAAAGCAGCCTCCACTCTTTTATCGCAGGGATCATGTGCCCCCCCTCCCCTTCCGAAGGGATAACGGCCGACGTAGCCAGGGCAGCCACGGGAGCATCCACCGATGGAACCTTCAATGAGGCCATAACCGGATCAGGAAAAGAGTAAAGTTTATTAATTAGGCGGGAAGGGTGTCTGGTTGCCGTGGGGGTGCCCCACTCCGAATCAAGGACCCTCTGAAAAGCCTCTGGGAGAGGGACTGAATCAGGTTTAGCAGGCCCCTGTGGGAAAAGGGCCCGGGATGCCAATTTCGCCTGTTCCTGCCCTGTTCCAGAACCAGAGGCAGGGACTAAGTCTAAAGCATGAATCACCTTATTGAGCATTCTGGGGAATAACTCATGGGGAAACAAACGGTCAGTTTTAGTATCCTGTATCATGGTGTCATCACCTGAGAGTTCCCCTTCTTCTTTACCAGAGTCAGAAAGAGAACAATCAGAAGGAGACTGAGAAGAAGAAAGCTCCACATACACATGCCGCTTGCGCCGCTTCAGAGGGTTGCCTCCCTTGCTATGCCTCACAAGCCTGCTTTTAATGGCCCTATGTGCATGCTTAGATACGATCAGTTCCTCCTCTGAGGAAGCAGAAGATAATAAGGACCTGGGGCTAGGCGAGCGCCTACGTTTGTGGCACGATAAAGAGTCTCCTTTAGCCTGTTGCGGGGGCTTTAAAGTGTCCCGTACAGCCTCCTGCACAGCTTTGGCGATTTGAGCCTGAATGCTGGCATCAAGTTTCCCCGTCTGCGAAGAGCAGCCCTCCCCCGCCTGGAGAGGTTCTGCCATGGTCGACCCCCCTGCCTGGGCTCCTTCCAACATTGTCGACGTAAAGGGGCAAAGATCTTACCCTGCAGCTGGTACCGACGAGTATCTCGATGAAGGGAGATCAATACGCTCCCCGGCGCGCGCCGCCTCGGCCCTCAGCCGAGCGGAAGAGAGTGAGAACTCTGGGCCGTAGCCGCTCGGAGTTCAAAGCGGCAGTCGCGCTGTATGCGCAGTCGGCGGCGGCCTCTTGGAGGTCCGCTCCTCCGCTGCGTCAGCCGACGAGCAGGGAGTTCGCTGGGCGACGCCGGTCCGGCCGCCGCCCCAGCACCCTGACAGACGTTTCTCCGCCCTGCTGAGGTGGAACCAAGATGGAGTCCTGAGGTAAAAAGAGCGGGAAAACGGCCACCCGGTGCGGCGAGGCCAATTCAACCGTGCTCAAGGACAAAGTGCCTCACTCCCGATCCAATGGAAAAGGGGAAGGGAGGGCAGGGGCCGAAGGAGGGCAGAGAGAAAAGGAAAAAGGGTGAAAAATAAAGGAGAAGACAACAGAAGAAATGAAGAAAAAAACCTATTGAAGTGGTTGAAGTAGCTAGTAGCCAAAACTGCGACCTGATTCTAAGAAGGCAGGATTGGACTGGGACTGGGAAGCCCCTCCCACGGGAAGGAGACAACTTCAGCTTAGCCGATCCTGCCTTCTAAGTGGGAGGGACTACCCACAGGTCAGGAATGCCCTCTTCCTCAATCCAGAGAATTCCTATTTCAACTGAGTCTTGCCAGTCATTCCGGGATAGCTGACCACGTGACCAGCTCTACATCACAGTAGCTCAACGACACCAGGACCATTCATTTCATTTATTTAAGAAAACATGACCGAAGATGATGCCTCAAATCTAATCTCCCGCTTCCTCCCTGCTGCAGCATTTTCTGTCGATAAACTCACCCACCGGCCCCACGAAGATATTTTTCCCTTCCACGTTGTCTTTGCTGATACTAAAGGTAGGAAGATCCTGGTATAATTCCAGTGGTTTTTATCCCAATGGATAAAAGACAAGGCCACCTCTAACGTCTACTCTTCATTGACATGAAGGCAGATTGCTGTGATCTGAACAGAGGGAAGCGTTGCGGAAAGAAACCCACCCCCCCTGCCCTGAGCATCACTCAACGCAAAATACCTGTGAACCTGTCTTTTTTTTGTGTGCCATCTTTCACATCAGTGTTTTAATTCCCTTCCCCCTTGCCCTGCCTAAAGGGCCTACTAAGAAAGCCCTGTATAAAATATGATCCTCCGAGATTCATTCTGCCACATAGATCACGTACGTCAGAGATGAAACCACATAGTTGAAACACTGAAGGGCAATGGCGATGGAATGAAATTTCATCTCTCCAGCCTGCCCACTGACTATCCCGTGTTACAAGCTGGGAGACTTTTTTTTTTTTTTCAATAAGAGGCAGAGGCTATCACTGCAAGCTGTCAGCTTTGACAACTTGAAGACTGGTATCCAACGGCATCTCCCACTCTCTGGTGCTAGGTATTTAATAAAGCAAAAACCCCAGGATCAAGGAACTGAGAAGGACTACAACCTCTTTTATTCGGCTCTTACTCAAGTTCTTTAAAGCCTGCCTCCCGTCTCTCTCTCTCTCTCTCTCTCTCTCTCTCTCTCTCTCTCTCTCTCTCTCTCTCTCTCTCTCTCTCTCTCTCCAGAAAATCCTTTCATGCTTCCCTCACCAGACTGACGTTTTGACAAGTTGCCACAAGTGACATCTGATTTGTACAAATTTCAAGACTAATAAATCTACCTGTCAAAGCGGAAACTTTAAAAGGAGCTAAGCCCAGCGGGTATAGTTTAACAGAACTCAAGTTGATGAAACTGTGGGATGGAGAAATTATATCTGTCACAATCCACCCACATTAGTTCTGCAGAGATGTTGGCAACTGAAACAAATGTCTTTCACAGCTTAGCAAAAACATACACACACTCACGCACACATGCACCGAGCAAGCATGGGGGAAAAAAAGGACTGTTAATACTGTGGGTAACAAGTAACAGTTCTATTTGTAAACTAACACATTGATGTATTTACTTAATTCCTCGTTTGTTTGTGAGTGTGCATGTGGGTGCCTGAACATGTGTCTCGGGAAGAAGGACGACGGCTCACTCCTCTGCAACTCCACAATCCATTGAGAGATCTGAGCTGATCTAGGTCTGGATCCAGTAAGCCCCGAAGCACAGGCTCAACTTCAAACAGAGGAGTCATTCCAGCAAATTCAGATGTCCCAGTTGCGTGCTTAATTAAGAGCTCCACCACATCAAGAGCTGAGAGTTAAGACAGCTGTGACAATGAGGGAAGCGATCCTGGAGCAGAAGTTGAGGGATCCGAGAGAGGTTGAGAATGCGCTATTAAAAAAACCCCGACAGCAGCCACACCTGCAGAGGCCCAGATTCTCTGGCAATCACTATTCTGACGCTGACAAGAGATCCATTTCATGGTCAAGGTGTCTTTTATGTTTCCCTTTCTTACAAGACGAGAGCAGCATCTGTTGTTTGACAAAAGTTCTCCTAAGGGCCGGCCCATCCATGAGGCCAACTGAAGCAGTCGCCTCGGGTAACGGATCAGTGTGGAGTGCCCACCTCTGTCTCCCCCACTTGCCTCCACTGGGAGGAGCAGAGGCTAGTGCGTCACTCAGTAAGGGCTAGGACAACATCTGGCTCACTGCTTCAGGCGCTGGGCCAACCCTGCTCCTGAATGAACAATCCCTGTTGGGACTCACGCTTTGCATGCATGTTGAAAATTCTTGGTTCAATTCCTGGCATCTCCATATAAGACAGAGAACGTTTCTGTCTGAAACCTTGGAGAGCCGCTACCAGTCAGTGCTGACACTGCTAAGCTAAATCGACTGGCGGTCAGACTCAGTTTAAGGCAGCTTCCTATGGAGTTAAGCTGAACAGCGTCAATTTGGAGACCCTCATTAACCAGAGACTCTAAACTCCATTTTGACATCTTATTACTAGCTCAACCATTACTCAAAGTGAGAAAAAGCTGCCAAAACAGGAGGACAGAAGGAAAACCCACATTTTCTTGAACTTGACCCATATCCTCCTCCAAATTATCCATGGGCTTCTGCTGGAAATAGGAGGACACTGAGCTACGGTGAGAAAAATCCTGCTTTAGGGACAAATATACAGGCCTATTAGTGATGTATTCAAATTCTGCTCTATGACTCCCTGTTGGGTGTGGGCAGAGATGACATTGTGGCCTTGACCAGGTTGGGTGCTGGCCAAGGGTCCAAATCCATAAGCAGCAATGGTAGTACCCAATGCACCATCAAGGGGCAAGTTGGGGGTGACCTGGGGGCACCATGGGGGCACCATGGGGACCTGGTACAGGAATGTGATGCCAGAACTAGGGGTGGCATCAGGAGTTGGCCAGGTCAGAGGCCCCATGCCCATCAGAGGACCAACCCAACCAGAAAAATCCATTAAGCCCCCAGTCAGGGGTGGCCGAAGGTGATCAGCCACAGGGTACAGGGGCCCTAATGTGACTGGGGGGGTCCAGTGCAGGGTTTTACCCTCAGGGCTCCTCCCCAGCAATGACACAGGCACTGGGTTTGAGCCCACCCCACCAACTGGACAAATAAGTCATTGATTTTTTTCCAACCTTCTGCCACAACAAAATCTATAACACAGGCCTGCGTACATTTTGCTTTCTTAAAAGTGAGGCCTATCCATGGGTATATTTGGGGCGCTGATTCCAAAAATGGCATCGGTTTTGCCCTATCACGTCTCATTTTGGGGGCACAGCATCACCACCGTCATGCGAGTCAAGCAGCTTCCTTGAGAAAAATCCAACGGCATGGCTTCCTCACGAGGAAGACTCGCTTTCCTCCTTCCTTGACTCGCTTAATGAGATGGTGATGCTGTACCTCCCAAACTAGATGTGGTAGGGCAAAACTGATGCTATTTTTGGAATCAGCACCCCAAATTCATATAAAAACACCACAAATTTTGTAAAAAAAAAAAAGTCTTGTTGTTTTTACCCTCAAATGTGCAGGCCTGTGTCCAGCTGGACAAAATGGACAGTCAGAACACTGCACTTGTTTCTCTGTCCTGGACTATAGACACCCCTCAAGTCCTGGATGGCTCCTCACTAATGTCTTGTTAACTAAAGGGGAGGGAGCAGGCGAACAAGGACAATGAGATTCACTTGCAAACTGTATATATACTACAGGGACATGTTAGAACGTAACATAAGAACATACAGAGAAACCTGCTGGAACAGGTCAATCTAGGCCAAGGGTTCTCAACCTGTGGTACGTGTACCTCTAGGGGTATGTGGACCATCAGGCGGGGGTACCCGAGAGGCTTCCCCTTATCAGCTAAGATCAGCTGATTGTCGGTGACCAGAGGATGTTTTTATTTTTTTTAAAAAAATGCCCGGCCACAAAGCTCCCCCCTTCTGTCTCTCTGATTTTGTGTTGGGCCTCTCTCTCTCTCTCTCTCTCTCTCTCTCTCTCTCTCTCTCACACACACACACACACACACACACACACACACACACACACACACACACACACACACACAGAGTTAAATAAGACATTTTTCATATTTAAAATTGTTTTAATACTTTTTATTTTTAAATGATTAATTAGCAATTAATTAGCAGGGGATACTTCAGAAAATTGGACCGTGATAGGCTGTACCTGGACCTCCAAAGGTTGAGAACCTCTGATCTAGGTCATCTAGGCCAGCATCTGGATTCCCACCAGGCCAACCCTATGTCTTCAGAAGCCCACAAGCGGGAGATGCAGGTACCAGCCCTCTCTCACCACGGCTCTCCAATCAGAGACATACTTTGGAGATGGGCAAGCTGGTCGAAGTCCACCTCTAAATGTTTTGTAAATGAGCCAATCTCAAAACAACACTGAGAAAGAATCAGATCATTGACCAGCCCATTTTGAGGCTCAGGAGATGCTAGCTCTCCCATCCCATCAACGCCGGCCCTCCCCACACAGCCTCTCACCACTATCCAATACAATATCCTTTTCAAGATGCACAGAAATGTGCCCAGAATTCCGGATGTGACCACTCCGCAGATGTGTAGATGGGCATTATCATATTAGCACTTCTCCCTCTCTTAGTAGCCTCATGTGGAGTACATTCTGTAGCGATCCGTGGGGTTTGGCAATCCTTGTTTTCCATGGGAGACTGAAGCAGAAGTGCTCAAGTTTCTCCCACGCTCCATAAGCATTTTCCCAGATTCTCCGGGACAGGGAAGACTTTCAGGAACCACAGCGTAGGAGCAGGCGGCTGTTGCTCCATTTCCTCCTTGTATTGCTGCTTCAGTTTCAGCTGAACAGATCTGAGTATCCCATTTGTTCTTTCCTCCTGCGATAGAAACGTAGAGCCTTCCACAAAAGTGCCACAGCACCGAAGGATGTCAGGTGTGTCGAATGACAGCTAGCAATTGCTGAGATGATGATTTATGACAGCTGGCTACGTTGTAACTTGCCCATCACCTTTCATTACAGGGGAGACACGAGCGTTCGTTCTTTCCACTCCAAGCCCATCTGCTAAGAGCATGCCAGCGCCTTCCCTTCTGTGTGTGATTGGGCTGTGTGTGACTGGGCTGCTTCGCACTGCTTAAACATGCCCATCATGCATGGACAAACAGGGGGGGGGAACAGCATTCGCCGTTGAACCTTGTCAGAGGAAGACAACGACTTTGTTTGTTTGATCCCTGGACCAATGGCATGCGATTGGGCCTTCAGAATATTCCGGAACAGAGAGCCTCCAAGGGGCAAAACATACATTACATTATTACAAACAAAGGAATGCAATTGACCCTCCACAATATTGGATTTTGAGCAATGAAAAGCAGATGGGAAGCTGCAATTTTGAGTGGAGGAGAAGCACAGGGGAGGATACGTCGCCATGTCTCTGCTTCCACTCAACTCCCCCCATCCTAACTACTTTTCCCTTATAGCAGCAGCCCCCAACCTCCGTGGTGTTGGGGACCGGCATCACGGAGGGGTTTTTTTTTCACGGACCGGGGGGGCTGCCACGCCGTCACGTGACCCGGGCGTGACGTCAGCTGCGCGTGCCCAGCGCAGCTCCAATCACACACACACACCGCCGGTTTAGGACCTATTTGGAGCCGTTCGAGCTCCAGGGCAGGCGGGAGGGCCGAAACGGCGCGGCGCCGAGGTAAGTGAGCCCCTTCACTGCCCCGTCTGGCCCCTGCCCTGGGGCCCACCGCCCCAACCCCAAGGATGCTCCTGGCCGGGCGGCCCGGTCCCGAACGGGCCACAGCCCGGTACTGGGCTGCGGCCCGGTGGTTGGGGACCCCTGCCATATAGGGTCCCAGATGCACATTTATCTGTGACAATACACCACAGGAGAGAAGGATCACATGCGAGACTGTCTGAAGTTCTGCTTTACTGCTCCTAAGTTGTTGGATGGCGGTCCACTATCCGCCCACACGATGGCGGTCCACTATCCGCCCCTTCTCCCTTGCTGCCCCTTTTGCCTGGAACTGCCTCCCAGATCACCTGTGGGCTGCCTCCTCCCTTCCTTCCCTCGTCCCTCCTCCAAACCCATCCTGTCCATCTAGTCCTTGAAACCACTCCCTAGTCCAATGTTTCCCAAATGTGGGAAACACTGGATTTTCGACCTGCGGCTCCCTTGACCATTGGTGACCATTGGCCGCGGCTCCCTGTTACATGATGTTGGTGAGAGGATTATGTTTATTATGTGTTCTGAGAGGATTCCGTGGCACTCCGCGCAGTGCCGTCCCCAGCCGATTTTGCGTGTGGGGCCCGGTCCTCGGCCCCGCCCCTAAAACTAATTAGCATAAATTATGCTAATTTTTCGGGCGATTTAAACCTACATTTTAACCCTACAAAAGGGGTATTTTTAAAGTGTGTATGCTTTGCGGCACTTAACTTTTGTATAGGAGCCTCCAGCGATTTTTAAGGGGTATTTTTAAAGTATGTCTGCTTTGCGGCACTTAACTGTGTTATAGGAGCCTCCAGCGAAGCGATCGGCTCTCTCCAGCGACGTTCTCTTCCAGGGGCGCAGATCGGCGATCTGAGATCGCTCCTCTGCAGCCCCTGACCAGAACTGCTCATCGTAAGCTCTTCCTTTGAGTTCGCGCATGCGTGAATGGCTGTTTGCTATGCGCATGCGCGAACTCAAAGGAAGAGCTTACGATGAGCAGTTCTGGTCAGGGGCTGCAGAGGAGCGATCTCAGATCGCCGATCTGCGCCCCTGGAAGAGAACGTCGCTGGAGAGAGCCGATCGCTTCGCTGGAGGCTCCTATAACACAGTTAAGTGCCGCAAAGCAGACATACTTTAAAAAAAAACCTTAAAAATCGCCGAAAAAAGCGGGATTTTTCCCGCTCTCCTCCGGAGCCTCCCGCCCCCCCGCACCACCTCCCGCCCTTGCGCCCTGGGGCCCACCGCCCCAGGGCACCACGTCAGAGGACGCCACTGACTCCGCGGCTCCCTTAGCCGCGCCTCCCAATTTGAGAAATGAAAAAGAGGGGGATGCGACGGTCGGAGAGGAGAATATGAAGCAAATGGAAAATAAACACAATCCCAATGTGGTTCAACTAAATATGTTCCCTATCGCAGCTTAATCTTGTTGTCCCAGGCTTCCAGTTCTCTCACCCCCAAAGCTGCTAAGGGGATAGACATCCCATGCTCCAGCACTGAATCAGGGCAACCGCACACAGGGTTTATTATTATTATTATTATTATTATTATTATTATTATTATTATTATTATTATTATATATTAATATACTGCTTTTCAACAAAAAGTTCACAAAGTGGTTTATAGACAAAATCAGTTTACAAACAAAGCGGTTTACAGACAAAATTTATACCCAGATTGGTGATTTGGGGTCGCCTGATATGTTTGAATTTCCCATTTCTGGACATGCAGTGGCCTTCAGGGTTCGATGAGCTGGCTCAGCGAATTTTCTTTTGGTGAACAGAGGGTCATTGCTACAGTCTCAGCGTGGGGGGGGCTAACAGGTCTACAGTAGGTGAAAAAGGGGGGAACCAGGGTTTTCACCTCAGAGGTGTAGAAATATCTTTAACTATTTCTGACATAGACCTGTTTCAAAAAATTGCAAAATATTTCACACTTTGGGGGTGGGTGGGTAAAAAACCGTTTTTACAAAAGTGTGCTCTTTCACAGAAAACTCCACCTTGCTGTTGCTGGGCTATGTCATTTGCAGTATTTTGACCCCAGCAGTTGAGTGAGGCATCTGCTCCTGGGAGTTCTCCTGCCATACGGGCGGAGCTGGCTTTTCACAGCTTTCAAGGAGATCCATGACAGACCAGTCTCCTCCATCTTTCATGGAGAAGAAAACCACATTGCTTTCTGCCATGAATCAGTCCAGAGCCTGGATATTTCTTTTCTTTTCCTTTTAGGTCTTTCTTTATTCCTGTTGTTTTGTTTTCCAAGGTAATTTCAACCGACAGGCCTGTTTGATTTCCCAAGCGTTCTCAGCCTACGGAACTTTCTCATGTGTCCACAGGCAGAATGGGGCTGGTGAAGTCCGTGGATTTTCAAGCAGGACGGATTTGGCCTACAGCGTCGTCTGGACATTTTTTTAATTCTTTTTTGGCTGGCCTGAAACCCGTGCTTTCTGAAAAAAAAGACCTCCTAGTGACTCATGCGGAGAAGAAGAGAGAGGGAAAGAAAAAAAAAACATCCACAGGTCCTGGAGACAATCCCACAAGAATTTAACCCGTTTCCCAACGCTAAACTCCGTTTAGGATGATGACAGTTTATCGAAGGAGTAAATAACACTTAGTTCACTTTAAACTCTGATCAGGCCAAAGGCTTCCTGAGGTGTTTTGTGGCTTGAACTAGATAATATTGCATTGCAGTGCTCAGTTGTAACAGTGATAACATGTGTGCAGGGTTAGGGTTAGGGGTTAGAACAACCTCCTAAAATCCCCTTTACTTCAAACTGATGTTCCCGAATATTGACTCCCGCGGTCTTGCCCTTACAACAACCCAGCGCAGGTTCGGGTCCTGTAAATCCTCCCACTTCCCATCACACCTGGAGGGAGGGAGATTTAAATGCTCCCATCTCCTCAAAATTGTAGGTAGCAGGGGAATTATCCTCACCCTCCTGGCTGGCTGTTCTCTCCTTCAGCCCGACTCGCTCCAGGCATCCAGGATGTCTGCTCTCCAGCTGCTTCCCCCCTGAGTGTCTCCCTCCCCCCCCCTTAAAAAGCGCCTGGCAATTTTCACACTCTCATGAGAAGCATCCAGGCTCTCGCAAGGCTTTCCCCCTGATGGAGGAAAGGGATTGCATCCTTCTCATCGTGGCAATGGAACTGCGACTCATCTCACCATCATCGCAAGCCTGCTGCTGGAGTCATACGACAATTGGAGCCAATTGGAGCCTTACAGGAGTGAGGGAGGGCCATTCTCCCGCCCTGAAACCAGCCCGAGTGACCTCCGCGCCCACCGCATCTGCAAAAGAAGCTGCCACAGCTACTCCTCATGAGGAGACCATGGTCGGTACCCGGGGCACAGCACGCACACACACACCGGCCTCGGCTTAGCTACGCAACTGGTATTATGTATAGAGGCGGGATCTCTTAAAATGAGTTTGTAGGAGCAATCAGGCTTGAAGTCGATTTTCCAAGACAACACAGTCCTCCAGCACAGAACCTCACTGGCTCGGATACTGAATAGTCTTTCAGAAGATTTCTTGATCGCAAGTTTATAGAAGATGGATCACATAGGGCTGCTGGCAAACAGTCAGAGCTGGCATGAGTTTTAATGGAACTTACTGGCTTTTGTCAAATGTTCAGCCCAGTCATTGGGCCAAAATCATGCTCTGGGAATAGAAGGATGATCAGTAACTGTGGACTCAATTGTGAGTGGGTTCATGTGAAGAGATCACATGGCCATTTCACCCCCCTAGGCCAAAACATCCACATATTCTCTTGATCGTTTAATCATGGTAGTAATGAAAACCACATGAATCGAAATTCAACATTATGCCATTGCTGTGAATAGGTTTCTCAACGTCCTACTCGTTTTGCCCCACTGGGGTGCCGACCATAATAGGTTGGCAATGAAGGATGCCAGTAAAGTTTATCCAAACCAGGCAGAGCCAGCCGGCTCATCCATGAGGCCGAGGGAGGCAAAGGACTGATGAAAGAAATCCACCTACGTCCACTGACCTCCATTGGCTAATCCACGGAGAGCTTAGGAGAGTTTCCCCTGCTCTAGTGGTAATCCTTCTTATGGCCCAATCCTATAAGGGCTTTATACTGCTGGAACTAACATCCCGGCAGCGTACGGTCCTTTAGGGCTGTTGCAAAAGAAAAGGCAACATGTATTACGGAGCTGGGCCACCACAGCTAAATCATTGGTGCAGGTCCGGGTAGACACATTCTGGCACCGGAGGCTTACCCCAGCAACTGTTCCCTTAACTGGAGAAGGCCTCCAGGAATCCGCCACACACACAGGATGCAGCGCACACTCCGGTGGCGTGGCTGCGCTGGCGGGAGAGGGAAGGGACAGGATTGGGCTGCAAGATCTCTAAAAGTCAACGCATAGAGAGGACGAAACCAGAAAGACAGTGCAAAGAAAGATGCGCCCAAAGAGCGACCATGTAGAAATGAATCCCCGTGTTCACCCCGGTCGAAGGAAGTAGGTTTGTGACACGTGACACTTTTGAAAGTCTGCCTTCATCCGTATTTCAGTGTCACGTTTCCTGACTTTCTTTGAAGGATCCAGCTGATCCCTCCATTGACAACTGTTCCTGTTGCTACTTGTCCCGCAGTCCTGAACAAGACATGTACATAAGCGCAGCACGGATCCCAGAGTGCCGAGAAGGGCATCCATTGTGCATGCTCTAGATGCAGATATGACAATGGCTTGGCATGACCATTCCTGACAGATGGCAGTAAGAGACAGAAACAAATGTTGCAAGAAGCAAGTGGCTTGCAAGCTACCTCCAAACGATTTCACAGTTGCTATTGCTAAACACTAACAGTGTGCTAGATTCCGAATCCTACGCAGAAGCCACATGGGCCCTGCGAGGAGGGCCAGGGTCAGCCCAAGACCTCCTGGTGACGGAGGCAGCATGGTAAATGACGCAAACCCCCCCCCCTTATCTGCTGATGTGCCAGCCCTCCCCATGCTCCTTGGGTTGGAAAGGAAGAGGCGGGTGGAACAGAAGAGGAAGTGGGGAGGAGAGGATCGGAAGAGGAAGTGGAGAGGAGAAGAGAGGATCGAAAGAGGAAGTGGGGAGGAGAGACAAGGAGCATCTCTGACATTCTAGCCCACCACCCTTCTTTCCATCACTTTCTTTTCCTCTCCACCCCCTCTTTCTTTTCCAATCCAGGGAGCGGGAGGAGGAAAAGCAGTGGAGGTGAGTGGTCCCCTGTCAGTCATCTACCTGACTCCACTGCTGCCCTTGCTCTGGGTGATGGGTCAGTCCTGAGGAGGGTTTCCAAAGTGCAGGACAGGACAGGCGGAGGTTCATCTGAACCAGCCCAATACCAAACTTGCCCACATTCTCCCTTGTCTATTTTTCTCTGTCCTTCCTCTTTTCGTTCCCCCATTTCAGATGGTAAGTTAGGGGAAGGAGGAACAGCGGAGCTGGGGAGGAGGCAGGCAGCAGGCCCTCCTGCCACCAGCAATCCACCACCTGAGGCAACTGTCTCAGTATGGCTCACAGGCGGGCCAGACTTGCTCCAATATCAGCTGAGCAGAAGGCACATGGATGGAAGCTTCTCTCTGTAGTTCCCCTTCCAACACTGGAAGCAGTGGCATAGCAACGACTCCTGGTGCCCGGGGCTACGACTCGTGATGCCAACCCCCCGCCCCGGGCAACAGAAACCGGACGTGACATCACCGGAAGTGATGTCAGCTGCAGCGAGCTGACCCGTGCCTCTCAGCGCGTTCGACAGCTTCCCGATGGGCGCAAAGACTTCTTTGAAAGCACTGTGGGCGTGGCGACTGGCGCAGACGGCCAGGTTCCAGGTGGGGGGTACGCGGTTGAGGCCCCCAGCCTGGAGCTCTGGGCAGACCACACCGGCTGCCTCACGTAAACTACACCAGTGACGGGAAGCCATGCTAATGTCATCCATCCCGGGTCCTGATGCTCGATGCCTCCATGATCCCCACCCCCATGTTCAAGAAAGGACTGGTTGCTTTTGAAGGGTTCATTTCATTCAACCTCCTCTCTTTCTATGAACGGGGCAAGGGCCTAATGACTTCAAGGTAAAAGCATTTTAAAAAAATTATGAAGACAATTCAGGGAACTTTTTCAAGCCCTGCTGACATCACTGCAATAAATCACCATCTTGTCTTGTGGTAGAGGAAAAGCCAAAATACTGTCAGGTCTGATTTTTTCTGGCTACTCAAGTCTCATGAACAAACCATGTGTTTTTAATCAACAAATCTTTGTTTTGCATTTTTGGGACCCCAGCGCTCTTTAAATAGTTAGCTTTTACCAGAGGGATATTTTAAATTCAACACGCTGCTTCCTTACTGGAGAGATTAGGAAATAGGACACCACATTACAGATTTACCAGGCTTGTCTTGGTCTTGGAGAAATTTGTTTTTGTTACAGTGCTAGATGGCCTGGGGGGCTTCCCATTTCTTTCCCCTGGCTTAATTGGACAGGTCCCCTCCCTCCCTCCCTACACACACACACATATACACACACACAACCCTACCTTATCAATATTTGTTGCTCAAGATAAAGCATGCAAATCAAACTCTGCCACAGCAGAGGCCATGGGGCAGGGATGTGGATCAAGTCTCTGACTCCAAGTCTCAAGTCAACTCCCAAGTCTTTGTCCCCAAGTCCCGAGTCTTTGGTTGCGAGTCCCTGTCTATTTAATGGGGAAAACAGGTTTAAACCTGAATAAAATTTGACTTGTCGTAAAAGACTTCAAGTCTCGAGTCGAGTCTTTCAAATCTTTTACAATCGTCGAGTCAAGTACGGGTCGAGTCATTGACGCGAGTTGAGTCCGAGTCGAGTCTGAGTCAATAGACTCAAGTCTACATCACTGCCATGGGGTCTTCCACCAGAAAGATTTCAAGCATGGCGCAGGGAGAGAACAGACATGAGAAGCACAGCCTGTTTTGCAAAGGACTCCTTTGGGACAGATCAGAGAAGCCATGACAGCAATGGAACATCATCTTCCCCAGTTCCATTTTACAATCTTCAGATTTCCTGTCCACCAACACCCGCCCATAAGCCTCCCCCCCCATGGCTTACTGGGTGGCAGTGGGAAGTAGTGGCAGCAGAGGACCACCCTCTTCTTCCCCCACTGCCATTTCACAAATCATGCTACCCCTCCCACCCCCCCATTACCTTGTAGGGCCCAGGGCACAATGGGGAGGCATGGGGAACAGTTGACCATGGAAGATGCAAGATCTCTTTCGCACTGTGACCTGTAACTGTAGCAATGGTGGCAGGGCCACCATTAGCCAATATGGCGCCTTTGTGCACATTAGAAAAAGGCACCCCTTCCTTCCTGCTGGAAGAGACGTTCCACCAGCTTTCCTTCTCCTCCTGATGTGAATAGTGTCCCCTTAGATGTGGCGCCCTTGTGCAGTACACAACCTGAACCACCGTATGCGGCGGCGGCACTAACTGGTGGTGAAGGAGAACCGTTGCCTGTCCACTGCCTGGCCCGCTAATCACATGAGCTTGAATATGTTAATTTACCACTTCAATCCACATAAACGTGCATGAGAATAAAACAAGAGCTTTGAAGAAACCCAACTTACTTTATTGGGTTTATTTGCTTTTCCCATTACTAGTTGAACTTTCTGTTTGTCTTCTGGGTGGCTACAATACATTATGCATCTCGTGCGTTAGAGTGCATTGCGCCACTATCCACAAGGGTCACCCTCCCATGTAGAGAGCATATTTAAGGCATATTTGCAGCACCCAGCAAATAGGTGGCGCCGAGGCCTGCGCTGCCCGCTCGCCGAAGACTGCAGGACACAGTGCCGTGGAGCGGGTATGCCCCGCTCCAAGCGGCACAGGGGCTGGGGGATGGAGGGAGGGCAGGGAGGGGGCATAACAGGACGAGAGGGTGGGGGTGGGCAGACCAGGCCCGGGAAGGGACCAGCAACACTGCCGCACACTGTATCCTATCCCCCCTCCCAGGCCCTTTCTGCCAATACAGGCCTGCTTGGTTCTTTGCCGGCTAAAGAGCCGTCGGAGGGCGAGTAGCCCCGTTGCGGCAGCTGGGTGTTTACCCGGGGTAAGCGGACAAATGTCCACTTCCCCCAAGTAGACCTCCAGCAGGGCCCTTCCCCAGATAGGATGCAGCAACGGCTGCACAGCCCACACTGTATTGCCCAACTCGTGGGGGAGGATATAGGATTGAGTTGTAAACCGATCTGGGCCCACTCTGAATTCCACTTCCCTTGCTTTGGAGTTAGATGTCATTTGAAGATGCTGGGGCCCCTCTGGGGCACTGCAGTCTTTAGAGACAGGGACGGTGTTCTGCTAGTGGCGTCCATTGATTATAGGTAATGACTAGGGGCACACAGCTCCCACCCTTTACCCGCCATGCTAATCTGCTCTTAGCTTTTTATTAATGTGTCATAGCACATGCTAACCAAGTATTGGGTTTCAGTTGGCTGTACCACCAAGTTCTTCTGCAGAGAGACCTCTCAGGCATCCCTGGGTCTTCTAGCTACAACCTCCAGAGATGCGGCCTGGCATTCTAGAAGAGCTAGCTCTTCTCTCCTTCTCCAGGCAGACACTGGGGGAAGGCAGCAGGCTCGACATTCCAAAACCTTGGTCCCAAGGTCAGAATGAAACAGGAGATACCTGGATCCTCTTTCATGTCACTTTGAATACCCTCCTCGTCTAGCTCATAAATGCAATGTGTTCTGCCCATTTGGCACAAATGTCAAGGCTGAGAATAAATTTGGAACGGGACCCAGGGCAGACACATTGGGTGCCAAACACAGGAGGGCCCCAGAACCAGCGAGGAGGCACAACAAAGGATCTGAGGCATCACTGGAACAACCACATTTACGTGCACGCACGCACATGTGCGCGCACACACACACACACACACACACAATCCAACTTTTGCAGGAACAGCACGGGCTAGGAGAGTCTGCAACTGCTCCTGAGTAAAAAGGAAGGATTTTTTTTAATATTCATTAATATATTACATTCATTTAAATGTATGTGTTTAATAGCACAATCCTGTGTAATTACACGTTGCTGGCCACTGTATCCTAGGCCCATTGCGGTCTGCACCGGTTGAGTGGCCCGGGTGCAACTCGGGAGAAGGGGACGTTCGTCCTCTTCCCCCAGTGTAAGTGGTACGGGCCAATATGGGCCTCCTCGGATGCACACCAGCTCTGAAACTGGCACATAACTGGGGAGGTAATGTAAGGTCCCAGGCTGGGAACGGGCAAAGGATATCAGCGCATCTCAGCATCGATATCCCCATCCCCTCCCAGCCCAGGCTGGCCAATGGTCCCTTCCCTTGCCACCCCTGCCCACCCTCCCCATGCCCCCGTCTGCGCCCTGCACCGAATGGCGCAGCGCTCACCTGGGACAGCCGGCACGGGTCCAAGTAGGTCACGGAGTAAACGGTGCCAGCCTCTGCACTGGCACCGCTTACTCTCAGGGTGCCGAAAACGTGATTTACGGCACGTTTATGACAGCAGGATTGCGCTGTAAATGTATGTAACTGCCATCCTTTGGGGGCTATAATATTGCTGGTAGGATTTGTGATCTTTTGCTGCTTTAGAAATGTACAGAGACTGTTTTATTATTAATAATTTGTTATCGTTTTTTGGTTATTGTTAAGAATACTTATACTGTATACTACTTTTCAATGAACAGTCATTTGCAAGGCCGTTTACCTAGCTAAACAAATCAATAAATGGTTCCCTGTCCCTAAAGAGCTCACAACCGAAAAAAGGATACAGAAGAGACACCAGCAACAGCCACTGGAAAAGACGCCGTGCTGGGGGGAAGAGGGGCAGTTGCTCTCCCCCTGCTAAATAGAAGAGGACACCACTTTGAAAGGGGCCTCTTTGCCCAGTTAGTAGGGGTGACTGTTTCATCTAAGGTGTCACAGAATGCACTTCTCCATAGCAATGTCCAAAACATGTTCTACAGGTCATTCTAGTTTGATAAGCATCTCTCCAGGGTTTCAGACACAAGCGTCCTTCCTGGGTCTGAACTGGAATTGCAGCTTAGAAACTTCAAAACAGGTGCTCTAGCCCTGCGTGATAGCCCTTTCCTGTGCAGAGGAAGTAGTACACCTATGGGAGTAGTAGATGATCTTTTAGGTTCCCATGTCCTGAGTCATTCCAGTTTTTCTATAGCCCTGAAAGAATGCATCAGTATTCAAGAGCTGGAAAAGGGCACCTTTTATTGCATTTGTCATCCACCTTACATCCAAAATAGTCACATCTTTTGAGTTTTAGCAGCGATGGGGGATGGCGGATCGGGCCCAGGAGGGGGCGGGATTGGAAGCACTGGCACATACCTCATTCTATTCCCCCTCCCAGGCCTGTTCCGCCGACACGGGACAACGCGGACTTGCACCAGCTATCCAGCTAATGCAGTTCCAAATTGCCCCATAGCGGCTGCTGGTGGAGCTTACCCTGCAGAAACCTCCAGCAGCCGTTATTCCCACACAGAATGCAGCATAGCCCGCGCTGGGCCCGCCCCACTGCATCACTGCACAGGAAGTTAGGTAGGATTGGGCTGTTACTCCCAGAGAAGTGTAGTACAGGATTTCCAGTGTCCTTTTTCCCTATTATAACTAAGCTGAAGTACCTGTAAGTGAAACAATCGCACGTGCTTCTCCTAATTCCTCTGCCGCCATCTCCCTTCCCTTCTCCTGTTGTCTCCCTTGCATCAACGCCTAGAATGGTCAGCCCTGTCTTTTCACTCTATGTAAAGAAGTGCCATGTTTACTGATGGTGCAATAAAAATAATAATACGTATGGTTCCGTTTCTAAGTACAACATCTTACATTGTGCTACCCAAAATGGGTGGAGATAGGAAGTGATGATATATTGGGTCAAACACCACCAGCAACATATATGTCCAGTAAGAGCATAAGAGAATGACATATATCCAGTTTAAAAGTATGGCATGTGATGAGCCTCACTGGGTCAGTCTTTGCTGGTGACAGCAAACAAGTCTTGTAGCTGTAGCCACTACCTGACCCCAAGGGTCTTCCTTCCTCCCATCCATTCAGCCTCCCAAGGAATGCGAGGCTTCCCCCTCCCCCTAGATTATGGATGAACTTTCCCCTCTCCATGAACTCCTGTTCGCTCTGGCATCTCCTGAGCACATCTGATCCAGGAGGGCTGGTGGTGTGTGGACGCTGGGAAGATCCCTCCCCCTCTGCCCCTGCTAGCAAAGGATGAATGCAGCTTGGAGACATGCACTTCGACGACCCCTCTCCCACACAACCCGGGGAGATCAAAGCCTTCGTTAGGGAACCAAAGCATGTGACGGGCAGGTGTCCATCCCTCTCAACAGGCCGATGATGAATCAAACAGCCTGACCCACAAGGAGATCAAACAGAACTCCCACTGCCTTTTGGTTAAAGGCAGGCTTCAAGCCACCCTAATTAAAGCTTCCTCCCCCCCCCAACACACACAGATTTTTTTGTCTATGCTGACCACTGTCCCATGACCACCTCTCTCTCTCTCTCTCTCTCTCTCTCTCTCTCTCTCTCTCTCTCTCTCTCTCTCTCTCTCTCTCTCTCTCCTTCATGCCTCCTCAAACAAAGGATGCCTTAAGAGTTTCAAGGAGGGGAAACCAATCTGAGCTGTTGAAAAAACGAGAGCAACTCCACTCCAGGTAACTCAGAAACATCATGGATCATTTTGCCGGATGTTTCGGCATGTTGGCACACGTCGCTGGGCGCCAGAAAGCTGTAAGTGCATCAGAAAACGGGCATCCAAAGTGCATCAATGCATCTCAAGCTCCAGAGCAAAAGACAAGCTAGATACTGACGCAAAGGGAAGCTTCGGCTCCTTTGCATTTCTGGCTGTCCAATCTGTGCGGATACCTACACATAACAAGAATGGCACAGATGCTTGTACAAATGTGCACAGTGACAAGTGTGGGATCAAGTGGAAGTTCTTTGGTGCACTCTGGAAACCAATAGCCTGACCCTTTCCCCCCCCCCCCCAATATGTTCAGGGGCTTGTAAATCTGAGCAGCAGCATTGGCCCACACTGCCGATGAGAGTCAGTGGTCCTAGCTATTATTATTTTTTTATGAAGTTTGAACATTGCTAGAAGCAACTAAACTGAGAATACTGTACAACCTTTGGCCTTGTTGTGCGATAAAGACACAGCCTCTGGGTTTTGAGTTGCAAGAGCCTTTAAAGGAGCCCAACACATTCTCCAAAGAGACGTGCGCTCAGATAATGACATCACAGTTGGAACTCTCGCTGGGTTTGGATCAGACCCTGTGATCCATTGCTCTTTTGGCATGCTCACTGCCATGCTACGAAGCCTTTGGCTTAATGGAAGCCAAATGTGTTCTGTTTTTCTCTGTCCAGTTTTGGAGGGTTCACCCAGCCCCACGCTCAGCATGCCACCTCCTGGGATCTTCTTAGCCACCAGGAAGTCCCTGCTGGGAATTGGCCTGAGGTCTTGTCGTCCCACCTTCCCCCTCTGTTCATTATCCCCTTGGTCTCCACTACGTTTTGAACTTGGTTCTACCTATTGGGATTGGCTGTTGACAGGCACCAGGATCTGGAAGCTGGCAAAAAAGGGTCACCCGTCCTTGGAAAAGGGGTCAACGCTAGACCAGTCGCACAGGCGAAGCACTTGAATGGGGCACAGGTCAGCGAGGAGGCGCATAGATTGTGGAGCTGTCAGTGCTCGGTGTGATTGATGGGAACGAATGAGGGCCAGGCGAGATGCATCCTTCAATCCTGTGCACATGCCTTCCGCTCTGACGCTGGCACTAGAACAAACCACCTTTCACAGCCTCGACATGACCTCTTCCTCCTTCCCGGTTTACAGGCCATCCATCAAACACTTGCCCTGGGGCTGACCTCTCTCCATAGAGGAGCCTGTCTAGCAGCCCCATTTCTTTCCAAAAACCTTGCATGAAGAATGTTATTAATACTGGCCAGGAGACATTGCTCTCCCTTCAAGCTTCATTGGCTTGTGCCAAGAAGGGAAGCCACGGAGAATGCCAACCTCATTCAAAAGGGTTCCAGAGACCCTGAGATGCACCCGGCAGGCTACAGGCTTAAGTAGATAAACACATAGGTATGTGTCTCTACGTAAAAAAAATTCCCGACAATTTACACAGCTGCTTCCAATCACCGCTTTGATGTTCCCCATCTCTGTTTTCCTAGCTGATGGCTTCTCCGCATGGTTTCTGAGGTCGGAACGGGTGAACTTCAAAAGCTTGGGAAGTCAGGTTCAGAGAACTGGTCAGAAGTTCACAAGTTGCTCCATTTTCAATCCAGAGAGCAAACTCATGGGAAGTCACTGGTTTTCCTAGCTTGAGTTGGGACACAGTGTACGACGAAAGGTGGCTACGTGAGAGGTTAACACCTGACTGCTTGAAAAGCGATCCCTTTGCTTCATCTATTCATTCTTTTTTTTTCTGGCCAACCTGCTGACTGAGCCTCTAGGTAGAGTTTCAAATGTGCATACAATACAACTGACATAAAATAAGAAGTGGCTGATTATTTTCTCCTCTTTGGGAGAGATGGTGAGTCAACACAACATGAGGAAGTGGAGAGAAAGACAGTTTTATCCCTCTCTTCTTCCTCTTCTTTTATCATCATCATCATCATCATCATTATTTCTTAGGTTTTCACGACGTGTCCAGATTTTAGAGTTTAAAACAAACATTTTACCGGGAAACTCCTTCGTATAATCTAAATTTTATTATTGTAATCAGATGTTAAAAAAACTTTACATTTCGCCTCTAACATAGGAGGCATCATCAGAAGAATACCTCCTCTGTTGGAGGCGAAACGTAAAGTTTTTTTTAAACATCTGATTACAATAATAAAATTTAGATTTTACGACGGAGTTTCCCGGTAAAATGTTTGTTTTAAACTCTAAAATTATTATTATTATTGTTTGGTTAATAATACCTGGTGGTGGCTGGTGTTTTCTAAATATTGAGTCCTTCCCAAGGACCTGGGATATCTAGAGATATTCTATGTGCAGTTCCAAGTAGAACTGCCTTTTGCAGCTCATATGGAGTAATTTTGTTTACACCTAAGGTGTACAGGTGTTTTTCCAAGCTTTTCAGTATAGCACCTAAAGCACCCACTACTATCAGTATAATTTTTGCCCTTTTGGGGCCAGAGTCGTTCTATCTCAGTCTGTAGATCTTTTATACTTGGTAACATTTTCATGCTCTTTATCTTCAGTTTGCACATCTGCAGATATTGTCACGTCTAGAATCCAACCCTTTTTCTTCTCCACTACTATTAAATCTGGTGTGTGCCAGATGTTTATCTGTGTGGATGCAGAAATCCCCCCCCCAAAAAAATACTGTGGGATATCCACATCCGCACAGATAAACATCTGGTGCATAACACACCAGATTTAATAGTAGTGGAGAAGAAAATGGTCTAGATCATAGGTGTGGCAATACCTTGATGATGATGATGATGATGATGATGATGATGATGATGATGATGATGATGATGATGATTCACATACCACGTTTTCACAAAAATGTTCTCAAACCATTTTGCATAGTAAAAGGGGTGAGAAGATGGCTCTCTGTCCCCAAAGGGGCACACCATCATAGAAAGAAACAAGAGGGAGACAGCAGCAACAGCCACCGGGAGGGACGCTATGCTGGGAATAATAGGGACAGTTGCTAAACAGTTGTTCCTCCTGCTAAACACAAGAGGGCCACCACCTTGAAAATGGGGACGCTCTAGCCCACCACTCTTCTCTCCAAACTCCCCGCCCCCTCACCGTCAGAGCCATTCCATGCAGCGAAGGCAACAGGCAGGGAGTCTCCTGCCCATTGCCTTCGCCGCACGGAATGGCTCCAATGGCAAGGGGGCAGGGTCACCTCAGGGAGTAAACAGGGATTCGAATGGTGCAGAACTTACAGTACCACCACCACCACCCCTCCAGCGATGCCTCTGGTCTCTCCTGGTCTCCAACTTGTTGCTTTACCCTTTGGGCTACTGAGGCGTGTTCCATGAACACCACCGTTGGGACCCCCCTTCTGGAGGTTCCTCCTTTCCATTCCCTGCCAAAGAGTCCTCCTTCTGCAGACACACTGGTCTACCAATGCAACGCTGGCCTCCAAACCCAGCTGGGTTTGAGGCCTCCCTGGAGAAGCCCAGCCCAGAAGGAAGCCTGGCCATCTGACGCTTTTAATTCAGGCAGCCCCATGACCACACAAAGTGCCTGACATGCCGTTTAATACAACACAATGAAAGTCTGAAAGGGCTTTGAAACCCCAACGTGTCGAGGCAGAAATCGACGGGAGATGTTTAATGCTAATTCTATTAGGCATCTGAGTTAATGAATCACAACTGTAAGAAATCATGATAATCCAGAAGGCATTAGTGACAGATTAGCTTCAGAGCTGCCATAAAAGTGCCATGATGCTTACCTTGCGTCATGATTAATTCTGGCAATACTTAGTGGCATTACAGCGAGGAACGGGGTAAAGCCTTCTGCGTGACAGGCAGCCTTGCGCCAGCCAAAACCACGCTGGGGAGACAGAACGTATCTGAGGTTTCTTGTAAAGTTTCTCGGACAGGCTGCATTGATTTTACTGTTTGTCTAGGGCAGGTATATTACCTGGGTGCTCAACAGGGCTGTGGTCAGACTGCACCTTCGTCCAGTGGCAATAGCACTCTAGGGGAGGTGGGCAGGTAAGCCTCAATTTGCTTGGGATCCCTGTAGTGGTGGTGCTGCTCCCAGGCTGACCTGGCTGCTCTGTATGCGCAGGAACCACTGCAATGCTCAGCCACGGCCACCGTGTGAATTCCACGGAACATTCAGTTACAGTCATTGGACATAAGAACATAAAAAGACCTCTGATGGATCAGATGTAGGAGGTGCGCTGGATTGCTTAGAGCCCTGGGGCATGCCGTATACCGTCGCTCTGCTCCCTGGTTTTAAAAAGGAAAAGCGGAATGGAGCAGAAGAGGAAGTGTGGAGGAGAGGATTAGAACTCCTCTCCTCCAAACTTCCTCTTCCACTACATTACGCTTTTCCTTTTCAAAACTAGGGAGCAGTAGGAGCAGCAGAGACAGGTGAGCGGATGGACAGAAGCAGGCAGTCTCCGCCAGTCCACCCCCTGACCACCCAATCCACCACCATCTCAGTGCTAGGTAGCCAATCAGACTTGGCTAGCTAATGACCCTCAAAGCCAGTTCAGAGGGAGGGTAATGCTTCCTGCAGAAATGAAGCAGGCAGCGTTCCTTCTGAACTCCACAAAATGTCTCACTGCAGCTTCAGGGGATTGTTTTCCTACCTCTTTATTGCTCAGGTTTGCTTAATTCTAGAATGGGCATGTGCCAAATTGCCTATCAAATTACCTGCTGGCAAGCCAGCTGAGATTAGTTCATCTCAGTGCACCACCTCCATGTTTGACTTATCGCCAAGCAAAACAGGGGTTTAATCAAGGGAAAAATTGAACATGATGTTTCAGCAAAAGGTACCAGGGCCCCATCCTGGCAAAGCAGGCAGAATCTATTTGAAACCAGACGACCGCTTTGGCTAAAAAAGCTAGTACAGAAAAATGTACAAAAACAACCGATTCAGTTTTTCGATTCAGTAGTTCGATTCAGTTTTTCTTGATCACACCCAAAACTGTCTATTCCCAGTCTTAGCAGTGGCTATTTTTTCCCCCTTGGGGGTCTAATCACAAATATTAAACAAAACAAACCTTATGTTTACCTTGCATGTATGTGGGTTTTTGCTGCAATGATTTGAATAGCTTATATCTCGACCTAATCCATTGGCCTTTGTAATTAGCAGTTTACCTAGCAAAAGAAATGAAAAGATGGTCCAAGAGGGCTTATTTAAAAAAAAAAAAAAAAGATGCAAAAGATTCACCGGAAAAGACGCTATGTTGGGGTGAAGAGAAACAGTTGCTCTCTCCCTACTAAACAGACGAGAATCACCGCTTAAAGGTGATTCTTTGCAAGTTCGCAACATGACTATCGGACTGTATTAGAAAACATTGTTGTTTCGTGAATTCCATTATTCATTTATCACATTAGCATCCTGCCCGACCTCTAGATACTTCGGAGACAAAAGCAGCTGGTGGGTGAGCAATAAAAGCCACCCTTGCCAAGAAACAGGAGTCAATTGATCAGGAGACATGACAGGCCGAGGAGATCAGTCAGACCGCTGAGCAAGCGACTGACAGCTGAGGCTCTGGGCGGGTTCCTCCCTGGTGACCTTCCTGTGACCCAGCTCCTCTCTCGGAGTGGATAAGAATCTTCCTTCTTGTTGTAAGAGTCCACTACCGGCATGCTACTTTGGAGGCTTCACAGTGTTTTTCATATGTCAAGGATCAGGATCCAAGATGGCAGGTGCCTACGGTATCTGACCATAGACTCAGGGCCAGCCCATCCATGAGGTCAATTGAAACAGTTGCCTCAGGCAGCAGATTGGAGGAGGAGGCACCCATTTCTGCCCACCTACTTGCCTCTACTGCTCCTTCTTCATCTTCCATTTCCTGGACAGAGAGGAAGAGGAAATGTGGAGGAGGGGGCTGAGCTAGAACGTTGGAGAGTGGAAGGAATGGAGGCTGGCACATCATTGGGTTAAGGCAGTGGTTCCCAAAGTGGGAGGCGCGGCTCCCAGGGGATCCGCGGATACCAACCAGGGGAGCCGCGGAGTACCACGGAATCACCTTGGAAAACAGTGCAGTGCCAATTGGCAGGCGTCAACATCATGTAATGGGGAGCCACGGCCAACGGTTGCCAATGGTCAAGGGAGCCGCAGGTCGAAAAAGTTTGGGAAACACTGGGTTAAGGGGACAGCATTAGGCATGCCGCTTCTGTCGTCAGGAAGTCTTGACCAGCTCTGCACAGACTCCATCTTGTAATGGGGTGGAGCTAGCAGCAAAAGTTTCTTTGGTTCTGCATTTGCCAGTCTTTCCACCGGTGACCCTGAGAAGACTCGAACCCTGAAATGTCCAGTCAAGGCATGAGCCATGGCGACCCTAAGCTGAAGATGACTTACCCAAGGAAGGCCACTCTCTCAACTCAACATCCAGCAATTATTACACGCAGGCACTAATTCGCTCTTCCTTGTCTATAGGACGTGTTCAAAGAGGGGTCTGTTGTGCATTTGAGGTCATTTTAGTGCATTACTGCACCAGCCACAAGTTACATTTTTATCGGACTCAGCTCAGAGTCATCTCAGCCCTTCTGTCTGGGCCAACACCTGAACCCTCAGTTTCAGTGGCAGCAAACAATGCCCCAGCAGGGAAAGGATGGGAATGCCATGGTGTGTGTGTGTGTGTGTGTGTGTGTGTGTGTGTGTGTGTGTGTGTGTGCGCACGCGCACACGCGCAATGCAGGACTTTTCCTCAGATCCCCCAGCAACCTTATCCCAACACTGCTCCTATGATGTTACCTTGATAAAATTCTTGCAACAACCCTGCAAGGTACTCATTATTATCCCCATATTGCAGACGAAGAAGACTGAGGCTGAGAGGAAGTGGCTTGCCTAAGGGCCATCTATGGAGATCATGGAGAGGTGAAATCCAAGCTGGGGACGTTGCAGCTCAGTCTCTTCACCACTACGCTACACCAGCTCTCATAAATCAGCATGCCCACCCAAACAGGGCATGCGTGGATCAACACATGCACAGACACCCACCCCCACCCTGTACAGTTGAGTGTTATTGGATTATCCTTGCCTTTGTCTGAAAAGTAATAACAAGGGCAGAAATTTTCCTTTTGGAAAAAAAAGAAAGGGGGGAGGAGAGGAAAGGGTTAGGAAAGCCACCAACCCTTTCCCCCTGCACAACTGTACAAGTTATGAGTTGAATTACAGGAACAAAGGTTGCATGATGAACAGACTCCTTGGCTTTCGCCATCCCGGTCATTACTCACTCTAAACCTGAGGCTTCTCAGTTACATAGCCGCGCACAGGCTGGCCATTTTTTCCATTGACTGAAAACACATTCTGACTGAAAACAAACTTTCGGTCCCTAAGGCTTGGCACGCCTCAGGTCCCTCACCATATTTAATCAACGGGAAGCTAAACACTTTCAATCCGTGATGGCTCATTTGGAGAAGGAGCTCTGGGCCTTCACTCGGTGCCAGATGTAATAACTCTCCCCTTTCGTTTTCTGTAGGACGACTCTTATAATTTTGCTATTTTTCAATGTCAGGCCCATCTTTTGAAGAATTTTTATTGGATTTCCTGCTAGACATCACTGAGGATTTTCGTTCTTTGGCCAAAATATCAGGCAGAACAAGGGGAGAGGGAAACTCAATCATGGGTTTGGAAGAGGGGTTATTCTCTGTTGGGGATTCATTGTCTGTTTGCACAAAGATGTTCGCAAAGAACAACCAGCCCGTGGCTTGTTTGGTCTGTGGTTGTCCGTGAAATTGCCCCCTGCGGATGGGTTGGGAATGCTCAGGGTCGGCCCAGGCCTTCCTAGTGCCTTAGGTAGCATGCCAATGTCACCCACCACCATCACCATGCCCGTATCCTTGCTATGCTTTATCCAGTGGCAATAGCACTCTAGGGGAGGTGGGCAGGTAAGCCTCAATTTGCTTGGGATCCCTGTAGTGGGTGGTGCTCCTGCTGCTGTGCCTCCCAGGCTGACCTGGCTGCTCTGTATGCGCAGGAACCACTGCAACGCTCAGCCCGGCCACTGTGTGAATTTCCCAGAACAGTGGTTCCCAAACTTTTTAGCACCGGGACCCACTTTTTAAAATGACACTCTAACAGGACCCACCTAGCTTTATGAGACTTAAAAAAAAAAGGAAACACCAGAAAAAAGACACTCAAATATTTATCTCCCTATATTTACACAATCTTGCGCAGGAGCTCAGCAGTTTGCAGGGCAATTAGCAGCTATCTTGCAAATAGCAAACTGCTGGAGCTCAGCTCTTTACAAGGCAATTAGCAGCTATCTGATTTTTGAATAGCCTCAGGGCTTGAGGCAATTACTTATCGGATCTTTCCATTACCCAGTTTTCATTGGAGGCTTTGTGGGACCCACCAGATATCAGGTCATAACCCACCAAGTGGGTCCCGACTCACAGTTTGAGAAACACTGCCCCAGAACATTCAGTTACAGTCACTGAACGTAAGAGCATAAAAAGACCCCTGATGGATCAGATGTAGGAGGCTGCCAAATCCCACCCGCATCTCTCGCCCGCCCAGTGGCATCCCAGCTGCTGCCTCTGCCTCTTCTCCTGCTTCCTGTAAAGAGGAGGAGAAAGAAAGGTGCCCCCCAGGATCACAGTGGCCGGGTACCAAGTCTCCAGGGGGTTCCTAGAGCCAGGTCTTCGACGAAAACTAGAAGTGCCTTTCGGAGGCCTCCAGAAGACCTGCTGAGGTCCAGGCAATCCCAGGAAGCTTCACTTCCCTTCAATGACATTTAGTTTATACATTAAATTTGATGTATAAGGAATTTTTTTAAAAGCAAATTACCGAAAAAAATTTAAACAAACAAACAAAAAAACATAGAAGCACATCATCTATACATGCCTGACTACAACATTTGTATTGCCCTTCAAGACAGACATTCTTGGAAACAGCATGGCAGTATGGGTTCCATTTACACGTGCCTAGATTTCAACAGACAGTTAGGACACTGGTGCAAAAGAAGAAGCCATCAGGCAGACTTGTGAAATGGGCATGGAAACCCAAGCCCACAACCTGCTGAAACCAATGATGCTAAGAAAATAGGGTGCATAACATGGCAGGCTGCAATCAGAAAGATCTGGTGTGGAGCCATTCCATGCCTCACCTACAAAAAATTGGTCTTCATTTCAGTGCAGCCATCGGAAGTACTGCTTAAGAACATAAGAACATCAGAAGAGCGCTGCTGAATCAGGCCAAAGGCCCATCTAGTCCAGTTTCCTGTGTCTCACAGTGGCCCCACCAGATGCCTCAGGGAGCACACAAGACAACAAGATACCTGTGTCCTGTCACCACTCCCTTGCATCATCTGGCACTAAGAGATAGCCTGTTACTAAAACCAGGAGGTTGCTTATCCCCATCATGGCTTGTAACCTGTGATGGACATTTCCGCCATAAATCTGTCTAATCCCCTTTTAAAGCCATCCAGGCACCTGCTTCCAGCCATTTGTTTTTTAAAAAGGCATCGAGGAGGAGTGTTACTCTACTGAGTTGTCCCCACTGACTGCAGGACACGCCGTTTCCCATAGCTAGGCTAGTAGAACTTACTATAGCTGCCAAGCTAAATATGCTCCTTCAAGAACCTTGCATTTTATAACACACACTCTCTCTTTCTCTCTCTGTGCAGAAATGTTGCAAAATCCTCAGCATTGCAGATGTTGGCGATCTGTCCAAGGGCATCGGAAGAACAGAGAACGAAGCTGATGCAGCTAGTGGAATGGCACTGAGAGCTCCTCTTTAAAGGCTGTGACAGACCGCACGAATCTCCGCTCGTCCCGGACGCCTGAGGAGCTTAGTCGAGGCGTGCTGGGGTATCTGGTTACCACAGCGGAAGCGAGCGGTCTCCCGATTTCCGGCATGATCGAAAATCCTCCTGGGCCATGTTTGAGGGGGCCGCACAGCGGAGCTACTGGAGCCACCAATCAGATGAGAGGGGGAGGAGAGTGGCTATCTGCCAATCAGGTGTAAACTGTAGTGTTAGCCAATCACTTTCTTAAGAAGGCAGGACAAAAGGAGAGACTATTTGTGGGAAGACACTCCTACAGACAAGCAGGTCAGTGGCCAGCCTCTCGCGCTCGCTCGTCTCGGCGCTCGCTCATTCGCCTCAGCATGCGGTCTGTCACAGCCTTGAGGTTGCCAGTTCTGATCCAAAAGCCCCGACATTTCCGAGGTGTGGACTGGTGATTGTCACAAGACAGCCAACCCTTGGAGAATGGAAGAAGGGGGGTTGGTTGGTTTCTGGTACCAGGGCAGAGCCAAGTAGTAAAGTGGAGTGGCCTGACAGAAAATGGTGGGGCCCTTCAGAAAAAGAAGCGAGGCCTAGGATAGTGGGCCCCAAATAGCCTGATATGAACCTTTGTCATGTGTCTGCCTGAGAAAAATGAAATGAAATGAAAAAGCTAGTGAAACAGGCTGTGTGGGGCAACTTTGTTTGTTCTTCTGGTCTCTTGCAGTTACCCCCAGTTCCAGGGAAGTGGATCAAGTCTCTGGGTCCAAGTGTCAAGTCAAGTCCCAAGTCTTTGCCCCCAAGTCCCGAGTCTTTGGTTGCGAGTTGCCAGTCCCTATCTATTTCATGGGGAAAACGGGTTTAAACCTGAATAAAATTGGACTTGTCGAGAAAGGCTCCAAGTCTCGAGTCGAGTCTTTCGAGTCTTTTACAATCGCCGAGTCAAGTCCATTGATGCAACTTGAGTCCAACTCGAGTCCGAGTCAATAGACTCAAGTCTACATCACTGCTCAGTTCTCCAGTACAATGATCCCAACAGCCTGGCTGAAAGCAGCCAGAAATGCACTTTAGCCACTGAGGGCCTGCTCCTTTAAGTAAGCCGTCACTTCCTGAAATTCGTGTAGGTTTTGCTAGGATCAAGACTTTGCTGTCATCAGCAGCAGCAGCAGGGCTCTATGCTGTCATCGCCTATATACTGTACACAGTCAGAACATGCCAACGTTCTGTTGCATTTGACTAGCGACAGGAGGGAGGGACAAGCATCGTAAGAATCGGGGGCATTCTGGGATAGCAGCAGGGTCACCCAGGTTTTGCCCACCCCTCCAGGCCAACCCCTGAATCTCAGCACTGATAGCTGTGTTACAATCGGGGAGGGGGGATGGGGAGGCTAAGTGCAGAACTTTTGCCCCAGGGGCCCCAGCAACCCATTGCCAACATTAGAGCCAATGACTCCCTCATAAAGCCCGAGCTACATTGTTCGCGTCCGCGTTCCATGCGCGTCTGGTGTCCCGCCCCCCGGTCAAACAACCGGCTCTGATCGGCCGGACGTAGCGCTGACGCAGCAAAAATCGAGTGGCCTCGATTTTTGCTGCGTCCGCGCTACGTCCGGCCGATCAGAGCCGGTTGTTTGACCGGGGGGCGGGACACCAGACGCGCACGGAACGCGGATGTGACACGGACGCGGACAATGTAGCTCGGCCTTTAGATTTGCGTAAACAAACATATTTGAGTAAATGAATTGGGCTCGAGAGTGCATCGTAGAACTGTTGCTCAGGGACTGAGAGACAGTCCCCAGGGGCAATGAATGAGCATCTCAAGAGCATGTGTTGCTTGTGCATGTACACATACCTTTCGTGCGATGACTAGCTATAAACACAGATCCAGGCAGGCAGGAATACAAAGGAGCTGAAACAAAAGGAACTAACAGCGCAATCCTATCCAACTCACACCACCAGTGTAACCAGTGATGCAGCGAGAATAGAAGGCCCCAGAACGGAAAGGGGATTCAAATCCCCTCCAAAAGGGGGATTCAAAGGGGATTTAAATCTCCCCTCCCCTCCAAAGCCTCCCGCCCTTGCCCTCCCCTGCTGGTTACACTGGTGGTGTAAGTTGTGGTGTAAGTAAGCTAAAGGACACCGATAAATACGCCAATTGTTCAAAACAGATCAGAGTTACTGCTGGCACAGGGTGGGGTGGGCTGGGTTATAACTTTGTAACAAACCTAGAAAATAATGTTTGGGCCCTCAGCATTGGGCTAAGATGGAAGTATTTAGTTTTAGACTCTCCGCTGGGAATCAACAGTTCCTGGTAGAACGTCGCCCCGCACCTGGGTGAGGGAATTTCCCCTGGTGTTTCTTAAAGGTTTCTGAGTGACAATCTTGAGAGAAACACAGTGTATCCCCCTCTCCATTCCTCACACACACACACACACACACACACACACACACACACACACACACACACACACACACACACACACACAGAGGGAATAAACCACATATCTAGCACAAAGATCATGGGAGCCTTACAGAATTCTTTGCCAGATAAATCCTCAGCAAACTCAACTGCAAGCTGGTGCAAACCATCATATTGGCAGACGTACCCTGCAACAAACACTGGGGAACAAGGAGGTGGGGGCTGGGTGTTGTCATCTGAACTTGGCCCACACAGCCTTTCCTCGTGAACTCATGCCCCTGAATCAAACAACGCCTCTTGCACTGTGTGGCGGGTCCATTGCTAAGATCCGAACCTTGCAGCCAGCATGCATTACAAGTGTTCCCACTCCCACATGTTCCCATCGAAGCTGAAGATGAATGCAGCCTTCAGCCCGAGGAGAAAAGTCTCTCCTTTGTTCTGAAAGCAGGTTTTGCTGTCTCAAGGTTTTCCTGGGGCTCTTAAGACTTGCCTTATTCCCCCCCCCCTCGCCGCCTCTTTCTCTAGTGTTTGAGGTTAAGAAGTATGCTACAGTATTCAATAAATCTCTTGGCATGGCGTATGACAAAACATGAAAATGTAAGTCAGATTAAAGTCACCCTTTGGCTAAAGTGATAGTTTATTAAGTAAACTGCGGTGCTGCCAATCAAATCTGCTGGCAAGCAATCCTTTGACATTAATCTTTTTTGATGTGATTTAAGGTACACCTGGGCCTTTGTAGAGTATCTCCCATAATTTCTTTCCCATCTTTCTGGATCAAGCTGCTGTGCTTTGGCGTGGTTGACAAATTCCCCGAGTAATTCCGCAAAAGATTGGAGAAACGCTCCAAACGCTCCATTAAATTTATTTTCCGTGCTTTAAGAGACCCAAAACGATGTCCAATAAATAAGTGTTCGCGGTGATTTATTGAAATGCTGCTCTGATTTAAAGTTATAGGGGGGGGGGGAACGTCGCCCTTGGGAATTTGGAGACCCGCTTTTGCAAGTGAGTCCAGATGTGATATTTCTGCATGGTGAGGAGGAGGAGGGGGGTAGGGGGGGGCTAGGAGAGACAGAGAGACAAAAAGAAAGCCATTAGCCCAAATGCTAAAGGTTTCTGAGTGACAATGGGAGAACCTTGTTTCCAAGCCTTAACATAAAAGATCCCCGGTTGTGTTTTCTTTCGCACAAAATTTATTATGGTTGTAGTTACTGGGGGAATCATCAAAAGCCTCATTCTGGTCCATGCGTTTGCTGAGCTCCTTTGATAAATATGATACTTAGAAATATGCCTCCCACAAGACGGG
The DNA here is from genome assembly GCA_026170595.1 of Plestiodon gilberti rubricaudatus. Lineage (NCBI taxonomy): Eukaryota > Metazoa > Chordata > Lepidosauria > Squamata > Scincidae > Plestiodon > Plestiodon gilberti. The sequence continues at coordinate 15,973,433 of JANXHW010000012.1, forward strand.
AAAGCCATAGAGTTAAAATGAAGTAATCTGTCAGTAAACTCACAGGAATCAAAGCCAGAATGAAACCTCTGTGTGTGTGTGTGTGTGTGTGTGTGTGTGTGTGTGTGTGTGTGTGTGTGTGTGTGTGTGTGAGAGAGAGAGAGAGAGAGAGAGAGAGAGAGAGAGAGAGAGGAGTAGTCTCCCAAGCATTTTGGAGAAGGCAGAGATTAAGCACTGTGTCCTTTGTACACTATTTTTATCTGCAAAGTTAAAAGTGAAGATTTATTTTTAAAAGGGCCTCTGTGTTTGGCTCTGGAACAGATGGACCCTGTTCCTTCCTGGCTTTCTGAAGTCCCAAGGCCTCTGAAGAAAGTGCGCGCGCACGCACACACACACAAAAAAACCCTTTCCTTTTTGTCCTCTGTGCTTCACCTGGAAGTCGCCTTCTTTCTGCCTTATGTTAACTTTAGAAGCTTTGCAGCCAAGTACAATTTTTCTTATGCCTTGTAGTCTCACATTTTGCAGCTTCTCAGTGCTCAGTTTCAAAATGAGAGGTGCTGGGGCACCCTCTACCCTGGAAGTCCTGACTCCAGATGTGGACTGGTGGTGGCTATAGTTATACAGCCGCCAACATTTACCAGATGAAGACAAGGATACGGTTCTCATTCCAAGTCTTCCTTCATTTGCACATTGCTGAAAACTGTACTCCATCTGTTGTCTTCCTTCACACTGCAATAATCTCCACCAATTCCAACGCCAAAGGGTTGTTTGTTCTTTGGGTTAATGATACACCAGAGCATGCAATTGTCCTCTGGACAGTTCAAAATAACCCTCGCTAGCTGCCGCATGAGAAATGGCAGAGTATGAACCATGTGGGGGCTTTAGTGGTGCACATGCGCACTCGAGACAGGATGCATCTGCTGCCCTGCTAAAGAGGCCAAGAAATGGGGCTGAAATCAGAAGAAACACTCAGCTCAAGCCAATTCGGCACCTGAAGCTGCCCCCACTTCCCCTCTTTTTTGACATCCCCCCCCCTAGTATCGTTGCTCTCTCTGCCTCTACTTGCACCCTGCTGCTTCTCTCAATGAGAAAAGCTCGGAAGTGTAAGAGGAAGTCTTCCACTCTCAGAAGCCACCCACTCAGCCAGTTCTGAAGAAGACCAAGTGCAGGAGGAGGTGGAGGTAGTGGTAGGTGGTGTTTGGGGGGGCACAGGGCATGGCCATGATTTGGGATAGGATTGGTGGGAGAAACAACAAGCACGCAAGTAAATAGGATTCCAGGGAGAAGACGTGATTTTTGACCAGACACGCTAGCTTAACATAAGCCCTGCTGGATCTGGCCAAGGGCCCTTCTAGTCCAGCTTCCTGTATCTCACACAGTAGCGGCCCTACACCCCCCGCGGGACGCTATATGCCCCCCATGGGACGCCACACCGCCCGCCCCTGGGGGCATGACATCATCTTCACGTGCCGCCACGGCGCAGCTCCTTTTTGGAGCCGAAAGGCGCCCGGGAGGGCCAAACTTGCAGCCGGGAATGGCTGCACGAAGAGGAGCCAGTGCCGAAATGCACCATGGATCCAGCACTAGATACAACCCCCATGACCAAATGCTTGGGGCCCACCGTCATGACGCCTCTGATCTCACAGTGGCCTAACAGAGACAACAAGAAGCCTGTCACTCCCTTGCATCTGGTGTTCAGAGACAGGTTACCTCTAAAACCCGGAGCTTGCATCCAGTCATCATAACCTGTAACCTGTGATGGATGTTTCCTCCATAAATCTGTCCAATCCCTTTTTCAAGGCATCTAGGCCAGGTGCCATCACAACTTCCTGTGGTGAGAAGTTCCACAGATTAATTACACATCACATAAAGGAATATTTCCTTGTGACTGTTCTGACTCTCCCGACAGTCAATTTTAGTGCATGCCCCCTGGTTCTGGTGATGGGGGAGAGGGAAAATAACTTCTCTCTATCCATTCTAACCTGCTCATGAACAATTTTACATGTCTCAATCATGTCGCCTCTCAACGCCTCTCAGCCCCAAACGTTGTAGCCCTTTGTTGTAAGGGAGGTGCCCCAGCCCACTAATCATTTTGGCCGCTCTCTTCTACACTTTTTCCAGTGCCACTACATCCTTTTTTGAGATGTGGCAAACCAGAACTGGACGCAATACTCCAGATGTGGCCCAAGTAAGCTCCTTGCAAGCAGGGAATGATTGCTACAAGGAAACATTCAATCATGCAACTCGCCTGCCTGCATTCTGAAGCGGCAGAGTCCCTGGACTATACCACATGCGTATGTACATGTGTGTGTTTTTCCTAAGGATGTTGATCGGGCTCTCGGATGCAGTTCAGCTTTTTCCCTGTTTAGTGTGTTGCCTGCCGACTGCATTGTCTTGACTGGCTTGGATGGAGTTAAAAGGAACTTGTGTTGCAACACCTGTGTTTGCACAGCTCAATCTGCAGTTTACTGTAATAAAATCATTTAATAAGTCATAATTTTTTGGCACGGCCTGTGTTTATGGTGAGTGATATGGAATGAGGCTGACTGACAGCCGCCTGATTAAAACAGTAAATCAAACGCAAGGTTGCTTTTAACAGGAAGCAACATGAAAATCCAGTTTGAAGCACAGACTTCAGTGTTTATGGTGCGGCCGAGCTTTGAGACTCCTGTTAGGCACACCTCTCCTCAGAACTTCAGCCAACCTATCCACAGCCACCCTGCTCGAAAAATGGGCTTGAAAACAAGATTTCCCTTGAAATATCCACACTTGCAAGCGCTTGGGGTTAAGTAATAAGCTTGATGAGAACACCCTGGGGGAACAGCATCTTGAGACAAGATCAGGAGAACAGGAGCAAGCACTCTGGGTTCTCTTCTTTCTTAACGTTGGACAAGCTATCTTTGATCTCTGTATCTCCATTTCCATTCAGTCGTAATTTTATGAAATGATAGAGAGGGAAGGGACAGAACAAGCAGTGATAGTCACAAAACAATTACCGTGAGCCCCAGAATTCAACCGTCATCAGATCGCATGTTGCATCAAGCTTGTGGTTGAAGCTGACATGCTCAGGACTGGTCCATCTAGGAGGCCAACTGAGAAAAGAGCAGAGGGGCACAGACAGAGGATGGAGTCTTCAGTTTGGACTTGGGAGATCAGGATTCAGATCCCTGCTCGCTGGAATGGCCAACAAATAGTTGCCAAGTCTCCAGGATTGGCCTAGGATCTCCAGGAATCAGCATCAATCTCCAGGGAAAGTCATTCTGGATATTTTAACAGGGTCTCCAGGAATTTCTAATATTAAATCATGTTTGGGGGGGGGGGAGTCTCCAGGAACAGCCTTCAAACAGAGTCAATAAGAATGATTGAATGATATGTGGCTTCGTTGAGTAGGATGATTGGCTTTTAGATTTAAATGGTAAGAAATTGAGGTCGTTTTAGTTAAGGGTAGTATTAAGTTAGTTGATGGTATGAGTATAAGAAGAATAGATTACTCCGCAACTAGGCAGAGTACAAGTAATTATAAGAATTAATTTAAGTATAAATGTTAGTGGCTAATCCAGATCTTTTCTGTTATTCTGTACTTTTCTTTCTTCTTTTTCTGCATTGTCTCTGTGGTTGTTGTTTTTGTATTATAATAAAATCAGAGTTGGCAATCTTACAAAGAAGTCTGCATGCCCCCATATCCTCCAAGCCCACAGGTGTATGCATTTAACTATTTATTTATTTTTCACATTTTTATACCGCCCTTCGAGGAGCTCAGAGTGGTGTACATATTTCCTCCCCTTCTTTTTGTCCTCACAACAACCCTGTGAGGTAGGTGGGGCTGAGAGATAGTGACTGGCCCAAGGAAGCTTCGTGGCTGAGCAGGGATTTGAACCTGGATCTTCCAGGTCTGACTTCCAAACCACTACACCATCTACACAATACTACTGTTGCGTATTTACACCCTTGGGTAAAAATGGTTTAATGACGACAATGCACATGTGTCTTAGGCGCATAACATCTCAGCACTGATGTGTGGTAAACAATCAGTGCAGGTCAGGCCTCGATGGAAATCGCAAGGCAGATTTCCTGGCATTTACTTGGTAGAAACTGGTTTGAAAACGTACGTGCACAGATAGGCCAGCCTCGAAACCACTTTGCATGGAGCTGGCAGCATAAATATCACTTAACCTGGGTGTAAATTTCAATTATACCCACTTGGAAGCACACTTGCACCAAGAATTTGCTCTATATTACCAGATTAGATGAAATATTAATTAAAATTAATCAACCACAGACACCGAAATCCTTTGGGAAGGAGGAACGATAAATTCGCCGCTTTTAAAAGAGAGATGGACATTTCTGTCAAGGTTGCGTTACTCTGGGTACAGCAAAAAGAGAGATTGCCTGGCTTTATTTACAGCCACTGCGTTATTTCTCGCAGTCTCAGGCACTATGGCTGCGTTTTATCTACAACTTCTTCCCCCAGAGTAACTCCCCCGGTCCACTGCTTATCCCCGCAGTGCATCTGCAACCTTGCCGCTTCTCCGCTTGAAGTCTGGCCACCCTGGAGCCTCCCTCCTGACCAGTCGCACGGGCGACACCGTTGCTTCCCGGTTTCCTCCTTTTCCCAGTGCTTATCCCAGATTGGTCCAGCGCTTTGACACACACAGAGTCCTCTTTAGAAATATAAGAAATTTATTTTAAAGAAGTAAATTTCGTTTATGGTGCAAAACCTCATCCCGCTTGGGACTGTTACAAGAGGCTTGCAAAGAGGAAAACATAGCAGACAGGCACATTAAACATAACAAAGACTAGCTATTCTACCCTATACATACCTAGAGATAGTGAATGGCATTCTGATGTAAATTTGGGCAGACGCTCCCGCGGCCGATGCCAGAAGGAAGAGAGCTCTGGAGCCAAGACTGCTCCTACCTTTATACCCAACAGAATAACGGTTATTCCTCCAAAAGTGGGGGCATCGACTGGCACGAAGTAGCCAATCCGATGCCTTACACGTACACATCCTCAAACCTTGGTTCTGATTTACAACACCTGTGTGAAGTGCAGATTTTGGTTTCACTTTAGATATGTTTTATGATGACTAATCACTTCACACGGAACTCTTTCTTATCTAGTGTCCTTGAAGATGCCTCAGGCAGGCCTGTTTCTGCTCTAGTCTGCCACTTAGTTTCACACTTTGAGAGACAGTTGCATTTCAAAGGGGTTGTAACTGCCCTATTACACATTCCTTTTACTTCTGTTTTACATCAGCTTTAGACATACAAACATCTTGTGATTAAATACATACAGTTAGATACATTACAATCAACTTATGGATACACAGAACTAATATTCAATGTCTGGGTGATCTCTGGCTTCCTGACAATTTCTTTTGCGTGTACTTAGCTGTTTAAATATTAAGATGTTTGTGGATGTGGGGAAAGACGTGGGCGGAGGAGACGGGTGCCTAGGACCAAAGGTTCAGGGGTCAGTCTAGCCAAGTGGACTCTGGTGGATGTCAGCCCTCACGTTGGCCAATCAGTGACACAATCCCTGCCTGCACACTCAGTCACTCATCATGGTTATATCTAGGGCTGCTGTAAAACTAGGCTGCTGTAAAACTCATTTTTTTTCCATGTTCAATGAACTAATTATCACCTTCTTGGTGAGGCCAATTTCATGTCTACAATTAGTTTCTGCCAGTCTTGGAACATTCATCCCGTTTCTCAGTCTTTCCGACAGCGACTTGTCACCAGGCTTAATCTGGATGCTGAAGCTTGTCACTGGAACAGGTCACCTTCGTTTCCTTCCATCTGAGGCTCCTGGTGTCAGTTTCAAGTGTCGATTTGCTTCTCTCTACCCAGGTGTGCACAGGTGACAGATTTATTTATTTATTATTTATTTTCCGTATTTATATACCACTTTTCTCATCATCAGATTTCTCATCAGATTTATTCAAAGTGGTTTACATAGGCAGGCTATCCTAGACCTGATAAGGGTCTTTACAATATTGTTCTATTCATATATAGAACCTTCCATGCTCGAGATTTCCCTTCCGAGTGCAGCCCTCCTTCTGACTTGTGCTCTGCACTTCCAAGCTTCACAGTTTACCGCAGTTTGCCCTCGGATGGTTGTCAAGATGTTATCTCTCTAGCAGCTGACTCCTCTGCGTTCCACCCTCTCACGGTGTCTTCTCAGTGTCTTCGCAAGGTCTATCAGCAGCTTCCGTCGCCCATCCAAGTGAGAACCGAGGTCGACCATGCTTAGCTTTTTCAGGCAGGGCACTAGCTCAACCTCCAGGCCACACCTCCAGATCCTTGCATACTGCACCTGAAGATCTGATGCATCTGGTGAAGTGGACTGTAGTCCGCAAAAGTTGGGGGAAGAGGTGGACCTGCCAGTTTGCTCACTGTCTCCACTGGGAGGAGAAGAGCACATCACCTGGTAAGGGCAGGGTCAGCACACTGCTTCAGGTGCCAGGAGGTCTCAGACCAGCCCTGCTATCCATCAGTCCCAGTTTCAGTCCCCAGCAGCACCTCCAGGTAGAGCAGGGGAAGGACCTGTAGAGCACATCCGTTGCATGCAGAAGGTCCCAGTTTCAGTCCCCAGCAGCACCTCCAGGTAGAGCTGGGGAAGGACCTGTAGAGCACATCCGTTGCATGCAGAAGGTCCCAGTTTCAGTCCCCAGCAGCACCTCCAGGTAGAGCTGGGGAAGGACCTGTAGAGCACATCCGTTGCATGCAGAAGGCCCCAGTTTCAGTCCCCAGCAGCACCTCCAGGTAGAGCTGGGGAAGGACCTGTAGAGCACATCTGTTGCATGCAGAAGGTCCCAGTTTCAGTCCCCAGCAGCACCTCCAGGTAGAGCTGGGGAAGGACCTGTAGAGCACATCCGTTGCATGCAGAAGGCCCCAGTTTCAGTCCCCAGCAGCACCTCCAGGTAGAGCTGGGGAAGGACCTGTAGAGCACATCTGTTGCATGCAGAAGGCCCCAGTTTCAGTCCCCACTAGCACCTCCAGGTAGAGCTGGGGAAGGACCTGTAGAGCACATCCGTTGCATGCAGAAGGCCCCAGTTTCAGTCCCCAGCAGCACCTCCAGGTAGAGCTGGGGAAGGACCTGTAGAGCACATCTGTTGCATGCAGAAGGCCCCAGTTTCAGTCCCCACTAGCACCTCCAGGTAGAGCTGGGGAAGTATTGTCCGAAACACTTGAGAGCCATTGCCGATACTGAACTTGATGGGCCAATGGTCTGACTCAGTAGTAGAAGACAGCTTCCCATTTCCGTCTTTGGTGCAGGCTGGATGGGGAGTCTCAGATGAAGCCAAGGCAGGGGAAAGGTGTGTGTCTGGGTCTGTATGTGTGCACCGCGCGTCTATGAGGCTGTGAAGGAAACAGGATTCACGGTAATTTCCTGCCAGATGCCTGAACTGCATCAGCTTGCCAACATTTCACATGCTGAATATCAAAGAGTTCCCAACAACAAATGTATTTCCTGCCACTTTGCAGATCAGCTTGTATGCCAACAAAAGAGTTGTGGAACTTGGGGAGGACAATGAACACCTATATTGTTGTCAACCAATGCAAAGTTTTCTGGAGTTGTGGGGGGGGGGCCCTTTGTGAAAAAGCGACAGATTCTATCACATTCATTAGGCTAATTAGTATTTGCTACTTTGAGAACAGCATCCCAATGCTCTCTCTCTCTCTCTCTCTCTCTCTCTCTCTCTCTCTCTCTCTCTCTCTCTCTTTCTCTGCTGTAAGGGGAAGGGCACTCATAGGTCACATGTTCCCCCAACTGGTTTCATAGGAATCTGTGAAATGTTATCCTTATCCCTGGTTTTGCGGAAGCGGGGTCTGTGCCTCTGCAAAATGCAGTTACACATATTGGTTCTGACAGCTTGAATTAATATGTCAAATTCTATGATCCATATTGGCGACAGGCCTTTTGACCCTATCAGCACGTTGCTTCCTTGGCTGAAAATCGTGAGGCTTCAAATTGATTTGGAGTTTTCGAAACATCCTGACGTCAAGGCCGAGGGAGGGGGGGGAGAGAAAAAGAGAAAGATTCATCGGCAGAGTTGTCTAGCTCTGTGCTGGGTACTGCAATGGCTGGATTAAGAGAGGAAAACTGTTCTCCAAAGGGTGATGGGGGCACTGCTGTTGCCAGGTCACTGGGAGTCCTGGGAAAAAGCAGTGCCTTGCTCTCCATGGCATGGTGGGTTCCTGCAAATCCCATGCTCACCAGCAGCAGCTGATGGACAGTGGGTAAAGATGCCTTCTCTCGCTCCCCCCCCCTCCACAGGCCAATGGGATTAGCCCCCTCCAAGCTCCACAATGGTGCAGGGGCCTCTGGGTGATGCTCTCATCTGGAGATGGGGGTGCCAGAAGCAGCAAGTACCATCATGGACCAACAAGCACCGTCATGTAAACTAACCACAACCGAGGGCTCACTCGTCATTTAAATAATCTATATGACTATATTTGTAACCTTGGAACAGATCGTCTTCCCTATTTGTTTCACCTCTTGCTACTAAGAAGTGTTTAATCCCTGCTTGTTGAAAGTTGGCTTGTGCGTGGGAAAGTCATGCAAAGGATCCAAATAATCATAAATCAATATTAACTGTACATTGTTCCCCCCCCCTTTTCTATTTGTTATCCATTGGCTAAGAAGTTAATATTGACTCAGTTGAGCAAAATGTCAATAACCACAGACCTTGAAGGACAAGGAAGCATGATACCAAATAAGAATGTAGTCTACCACTGGAGAGATTACTGGGACACAATTTGAGTTCCAGAATGGCAAGTTTGTGTATGTTCTAAGAACAACACATTTGGCAGAGAAGAAAACATCCTCAGAATTTCAACTTTCTTTCTTGTAAAAACAAAACAAAACAAAGCAAAGCAAAACATAAGTTTCATCTAGGCCATATGGCCACCATGATAGTCTTGGGCATAATCTGGGTGATGTATGGTGAAATCTCATGGGTCTATTTCTATTGGTCATGGGACATCTATCTTTGCTTCTACCTAAGATTAGCCGAATCATAATTGGTGTGTGCAAATTAATTCGATTTCCATGTATCTAAATTGTTTCTACATATAACAAGACCTCAACTTTACTTTGCACCAGACTTGGTTATGTGGGCCAAAAAAATAAAAATAAAGAATTAGAGTAGAGAATTAGAGAATTAGAGTAGGGCACTGTAAATCCCTGGAAGGACAGGTACTAAGGCTGAAACTCAAATATGTTGGCCACCTAATGCGAAGAGAGGACTCTCTGGAGAAGACTCTGATGCTGGGAAAGATTGAAGGCAAAAGGAGAAGGGGAAGGCAAAGGATGAGATGGTTAGACAGCATCACCGATGCAACGAACATGAAAATGAGCGAACTCAGGAAGATAGTGGAGGACAGGAAGGCCTGGCGGGATGTGGTCCATGGGATCACGAAGGGTCGGACATGACTTAACGACTGAACAACAACTGTAAATCATGCAAAAAACATGGCTTTTGGCTTGGGCCAAAGTCAATTAGTACATTTACTTATTTAAATCAATGTATACCCCGCTTCTTTCTCCCCAGTGAGCACCAAAGCGGCAGAGGTGCAAGTCTTTGCTTCACTTTTCTCCCAAATGGGTCGGCAAAGCAACATGAGGTGCAAGTCTACGACCTAGAACATAAGACCATTTTGGCTGGATCAGATCATCTTATCCAACATTATGTTTCCAACAACCAGGGATGTGGATCAAGCCTCTGACTCTAAGTCTCCAGTCAAGTATCAAGTCTCTGGGTCCAAGTCTCAAGTCAAGTTCCAAGTCTTTGCCCCCAAGTCCCGAGTCTTTGGTTGTGAGTTGCGAATCCCTATCTATTTCATGGGGAAAACTGGTTTAAACCTGAATAAAATTTGATTTGCCTTGAGTCGAGTCTTTCGAGTCTTTTACAATCGCCGAGTCAAGTCCGAGTCGAGTCATTGGCACAACTTGAGTCCGAGTCAAGTCCGAGTCAATAGGCTCAAGTCTATATCACTGCCAACAACAGACATCCAGGTGCCTCTAGAAAGCTCCCAAGCAGGACACAAGTAGCAGGTAACCATAAGACAGCATCACACTCATTGCACAGGTTGGAAGCATAGCTGATGTTCTATCTAATCGCAACAAAATTCCAATGCAAGCACAGCCGAGGCATGGAGGCCCTCTGTGAGCCACGGCCTGGCAAAACTCTCTGCCACATCTAACATTTGGAGCTGCTTTGCCCTCTTTTTCAGCCTCCCTCCTTCCTCTCCTCCTCCTCCCCTCCTTCTGGCGCCCAACAATGTGTCTGCATAGAAAACATTGCACCAACAACAATTATTGCCCTGCCAGATTTCCGTCGGCTTTGCAACGACGGAATCACAACAAAGAAATGTGACTTCAAAAGCATCCCGGTTTGTTTCCTATTCAGCCCTTCAAGTACAACTCAATAAGGGAAGCTGACAGGCTGCTCTGTTGAGTGATCACAGCTCCGGCTGTCGCACCCTTTTCTTCAGCTGTCTAGTACACCTTCCTCTCCTCTCCCCCTGCCTTGTCTTCTCTTTAGACGGGTGTAGGAAGAGGAGCGAGCAGAGGCCTGTAGACTCGTCTCCAAATTGCTCATCGGGTTTTTGCCAGGAGCATAGCAGCAAGAGGGTGTTAGCCGGGAAATGGGATCGCACTTTCCACCACATCCTGGTTCCTCTTCTGTGTAAACACTATTCTCCTTTGAAGACTTTGTTGGATGAAAAATGTAGGCACAGTGAAAAGAGATGAATTGCAAAACTTGGAAGGAGCTTACGGTTCGGGTTCAAGGAAAGTCCTAAACTCAGGACTTTCCCCCATTTTGGATGCTCGATGAAATATGAAGACAACCCTTTCTGTGTCCATTCCCTTTGTTCTTGATCTTTTTTTTTTACTCTCTTTTTTCTATATTTTTTCTTTTTTTTCTTTTTTTCTTTTTTTCTATATATTGACCCTCTTTTTTTCTATATTTTAATTTTATTAGCATAATATTAAAACATAAAAACAATACATCATATTTCAAAAAGTTATAGCAAGCAGAAGCATACTATCCTACTAGCATACTATTCACTATTTTCTACATATAATATCCAACTAAGCCAAAATATCACCAATATTCTATTCATTAAATCCGCATATCATCATATCATTCTTCTCTCTCTCTCTTAAAAAAATCAATAAATTGTCCCCAACAAAAAGGTTAACTGACTTTTCCTTAATTAAAATTGTAAGTTTATCCATTTCAGCATAATCCAAAACTTTTAACCACCAATCTTCCAGCGAAGGTATCTCTGAGTTCTTCCAATATTGTGCATATCAAATTCTTGCCACACTTATCATATTATATATTCGTTTTAATGTTGATGAGAAAATGCCATAGGAACGTTTATGTTTCTCCATTAGCCTATGGTAAAATTGGTTTCATTATAAGTCATTTCGCTTAAAGTCGCAGTTTCCAAGAAGAACCTATCCACAATGTTAAGTGAGGACTTGCTGCACTTGGTTGCTCAAGTCATTACAAACCAGTAAACTAATAACAATCTGGAGTCTGAACCTAGCTCTGTCTACTCTGTCCAGCGCTCCAGCCACTAAACAATCCCAGACATCTGATTTTCCTTCTACAAAACACAGAGCTGCTAAAAACATGGTCTTTCACTAAGGACCAAATGGCCATCTGGATTACATGTTTTAACACTACATGAATGGTCAAATGCAACTTAATGGTACCTCCTTAAACTTGACAACGGAAGTTGTCAATGACAATGAAACCAAATGGAAAGAGATGTGTTGATCCTAGGCAAAGCTGTGTTGCTGGCTGTTATGGTATTGCCACAAAACCTTGTTAATGGCTGACACATTTTGCCTTGAAGAATATAAGATGTGCCTGTTGGATCAGAACAATGGTCTACCTAACCAGGGATCCTGCTTCTAGTGGTGGTCACAAGGAAGGGGCAGAGGCAATAGGCTTCCTCATTGTTTATCCCCCAACATCTTATACTCCAACATATGTTTCCTAGGCTCATGTGTGTTTCACTTGGCTGTCTTAGCTCATAGCCATTGATAGAATCCCCAGGTTTTTTAGCCTACAGTGTCATTCCTTAAGCCTAACCAGCTTCAGTCACATCCGTCACTTCATATTAGATCCTATCATCGGCATAATGCGATTCGACTGATGTAATCAGATATGGCATGCCAGCCAAAAGGATCTCCAGAAACTTTTGACGACGCTGTTTCCAAAACCACATGCTTTGTTTTGGGTGTGTGTGTGTGTGTGTGTGTGTGTGTGTGTGTGTGTGTGTGTGTGTGTTTTCCCCTCGCTCTTTTCCAAGAACAGAGTTCTCTGTGCATTCAAAATCGGGGTCAAGTGCTTGCAAATCAGCTCTTCATTGGATAGACAAATGTTTGGAAAGCTTTAGAGGGCTGGCCCAGTTTTCCACGGACATGAAAAGCATGCTAAGAAGGGCTCCTGCAAAATGATGGATGTTGTCCTGAAATGCCCTTCACTGAAAGTTGGTCATTGGATCTTCAAGTAGAAACTGGTCTCCAAGGGTGTTTGAGTACGCCCTATATACTTCTCACTAGTAGCTGATTATAATCAAGAATCTCTTTGTGCTAAACTTGGGCACTCTCTCTTTCTTAGGCTGTGACCATAACAAACAATATCTCTGAGCTACTGGCCAGCTTTCAAGATCTTTCTGTCTCATGTTTACAATATGGATTCCCCCCTTAAGCTGAGATGGAAGTCTAACTCAAGATGAAAGTAAGCCCTGTGAACCGGTTGTGGCTAGAGGGTGCAACTTGTGTGCAGACAGGAAACAGCGAAGACCCCAGAATGTACTGTACAAGAATTCTCATGCAGAGCTGCTTGATGATACATCAATAATATGAATGAATACTTTCAGACCACCATTCATTGTTAACATAAGTAAAAGGTTAAATACAGAGGCTCCAAGGTAATATCTAGGTAGGCTGGGCCTATCCATGCCCATCCTTAGTTCCATTCCTGTTTTGAATGGTTTTTAAGCAAGGATCTTGGGTCCTTAGGCATTGTTCTAAAGGCTAAAGGTCAAGAAATGGTGTGAACATCTTTGAAACAAGAGCTAATAAACAATACACACACATACAACACCACACGTATATAGGATTCCACACAAATCAACGAAAAACAAATGTAGATGTCAAATGTACCTTGAAATACTTGGCCTGTTCACTAGATATTTGTGTTAATTTGTAGGACGTGTGTAGATGGCATGTTCCACCTCCTGCCAGGCCCAGCTGAAGACCTGAGGCAGTACACCAAGTGGTATCGCTGTTACCTTGTGGTGAACCAACCATTTACTCCATCGCTCCCCCCCCAGCTCCTCACCACTCCTCCCACCCCCATTTCTGGTCCTCCTGTTTGGTGACACTCTAGGCCACCACTCTAGGACACTATCCTGTTTGGCGACACTCTAGGACACTTATTCACCGCACTTCCTCTTCCTTTCCACCTATTCACCAATGGAGTGGAGGTGGATGAAGGCAAGTCCCGCCCCCCCCCGCCCCCATCAGTCTATCACTTGAGGCCATTTTCAGCTTCAATCGGCTTCATGGGCCGTCCATCTCTGTCTCCTGCTTTCCACCTCAGGACTCCATGTCATGAATTCTATGATAACTTGGCAAACTCGGCTTCTCACACCACGTTGTGTGTGTGTGTGTGTCTGTATCATGATCACATGGGATGCTGCTCAGAGAGATGTCCTTAGTCTGCCCAAGCAGTTTATTCAGCCACCAGAGTGGCTAATCTTGCAGAGAAAATCTACCTTTATAAATCTCTATGGTTGTCTCATAAAGTACTAGCATCCTTTCTCTGCCTGACCAGTTTTGAGCAATAGCATCATATATTGGAAGAGAACAGAGTACTTCCTCCTAAGCAAGTGATGCATCATGGGATATATTCCAGGGAAAGAAGAAAAAAAACTCACCAACTCTATCGCACAGTAATGTATTTTTTTTAAAAAAATGAAAAACCACACCACAACAATCGGAGTATCATCTAAAAATTTGCTCTGACCCACCAGTCTCTTCTCCTCCACACTTCCTCTTCTGTTCTGCCCCCCTCTTCCTTTTTGAACTCAGGGACCAGGAGGAGGAGGAACAATAAAAGGGAGCAGGTAAGGAAGCAGCTTAAGGCACCTTAGGTACCAGGGGGTCTCAAGTCAGCCCTGAACAAGGATTTACCAGGAAATCAAAACAGTCACTTAAAATAAAAAAAAAAAAAGAAAGGAGGACAATTGGAGTATAAGTGGATCCCAACAGATCGTCTTCAGGCCTACATACATCAGATCTTTTACAACCTCTTGACCAAGTTCCTGGCCATGTTGACTTGGTAAATGACAAAGGTCTCAGCAAAATAGGTCATTCTTGCACGTGTGTGTGTGTGTGTGTGTGTGTGTGTGTGTGTGTGTGTGTGTGTGTGTGTGTACAACCGATCTGGTTTAGGACAGCAACGGTTCTTTGCAAGCACAATAACAATGCCTCGTACATTTGGTGCCAAAGAAAATAATATCATCTCCATGATGTGTGCTGAACTCTTCCCCACAACCCTGGGTGGGATCAAGAAAGAATCCTTCTCACACCTCCACCCCATCGACAGGAACAGGTTTTGAAGAGGCTGTCGACAGGTGAGACAATACCCACTAATCTCACCTGCCTCTCTGCTGCAGGCAAAGCCACTTGACAAGCTACTATATTTCCCCATCAGCAGCCTGACAAAGTTGTCCTTCAGGCTTGCACCACACCCGTTATTTGCTGTTGACAGAGAGAGGAAGGATCTAGGGCTCCCTTCACTCATCATCTGAGCTCTGCCTTTGCTCCGATGCAAAGTGAGAACTGAGACGTTTTCAACACCAGGCTGCAAACGAATCTGGGGACCATTCCCAGGGAGAGGTGACGTTTTGCCCCAGTAAAACAACCCGTGTAGGATTGCCAGCCTCCTGAGACCTCTTTCACAAATGAAGCTTTAAAAAAAAAAATGCTTTCAGAATGGTTATCTTTATTCATTTACTTATTTTACCAATACACAATAATAAATAATCCATAGAAGGTCATACTGTATCCATATTCATCTACTGTATCTGTGTATGTATTACACTCAATTGAGCCATTTGGTTCCATCTGTCCAAAATGGTACATAAAATATTATACCTGGATACCACCATGATATTGACTTTGTTATATGCCCTGTATGACTTACAACAGGTATATTACCTACAGCACAATCCTATGCATGTTTACTTGGAAGTAAGTCCTATTGTAGTAAGCCCAGGAAAGTGCTCTAGGGGTTCTCAACCAGTGGTACTAGTACCACCAGTGGTACTTTGGCCGACTGCTGGTGGTACTCGGACTGCCGGACCACCGGAGCCCTACTCCAACGTGGCGCTTTCGGCAGCACATTTTCTCTCCTGTGAGGCTTCTGCCTTTGGTAGAGCCTCTTGAGAACGCTGAGAAGGGCCCTCCTACCCGCCCAGAGCCTCCTACCTGCGTTTTCTGGCCTCCGAAAACCTGAAAACCTGGAAATAACTGGCAATGATGTCATCGCCAGTCACTTCCAGTGGTACACAGCAGGAGAGTGGCGCCGGAGGTGGTACTCAGCCGGGAAGGATTGCAGCTGTAACCATTTCAAGCATTCTTCACCATTACATTAAGCAGTCGTTCGATGTGGGAGCAGATCTCATTTTCCAATGGGTTGCAAATGTCAGCTTTGCAGGGATCAAAAGCATATGAAACTGTATCGTGAAACGTAAATGAGATCAGCTCTATGATACAATTAGGCGGGGGGGACGGGACTGGATCGCACAGGCTATGCAATTGTAACATATTGTATTGAACTTGTGTAACCTTTATAGTTTTTAATAGGCTGTTTTAAAAGACTGTGTTCCCATGCCGAATTATCGTTTTTGTGCCACCGATGTACATGGTGCATTACACAGAGTGAGAGGACAGACGCAAGGGAGACATGAGAAGATGGGGAAAGAAAGGGCAGGAGGTGTAGCTGGTGCCCTGCCTGAAGAAGCTAAGCAGGGTTGACCTTGGTTCTTGCTTGGATGGGAGACGGAAGCTGCTGACGGACCTCGCAAAGGGACCGTGAGAGAGTGTGGAATGCCTGGAATGCAGAGGAGTCAGCTAGAGCGATAACATCTTGACAACCATCTGAGGGTGAATCGGGTCTAGGATGAATACATCTGATTATGAGAACGGCGGTATATAGAGAGAATGAATGAATGAATGAGTGAATGAATGGAGATGAAGTAAACAACAAAAGTATATGAGCTTGTTTCTGTTTCATTCACTGTAGTTTAGTTACAGCAGGGAAAGAGGACTAAGGTGCAATCTTCAGACACTTACATGGGACTAAGTCCCATTGAACTCAACGAGACTTACTTCTGAGCAGAGATGATTGGTCTGTAAAGCATTCTTCCAAAGGCTTCATGGAAATGGTAGGTTTTCAGAAGTGGTTTGAAGGATGTAACGTTGATGTGTTTCAGTTCAAATGAAATCCCTAGATATGGCTATTTTACTGAAATATATTAAAAACTACCATTTAAAAAATAATAATCTGCTGCCCGGTTGTTTGGGAGTGGTTTCTTCTAATAAATTAATCTAGCCATGTAACTGACAAAAGGATGCAGTGCTAATTTTAAAGGATTATATTCCAAAATAGATTATATCCTCAATCCCAGTGAATGATTCCTTGGTTCCCAAGGCTGTTTTGTACAGGCCAGATCACACGAGTTCCAAGTGGGCTAGTTTCACAACAAACCCGGAAGACAAATTAGGGTTCAGTCAGGGAAGGGAAGGTCAAATTCATTAGTGCTATTTTTGAGTGACCTTTACATATATAAGCAACAAATACAGTAGTACCAGAAAATATATAGTACACTATAAGTATCATATACAGGAAACAATTTTAAATGTGCAGTCTACAACACCAAAGGTTATATCTTTGCAGATATATATATATATATATATATATATATATATATATATATATATATATATATATATATATATATATTGATGCGAAAGCAATAAAAATGAAGCAAACTTTATTTTTCCTTTCCTTATGGGTTATGCAAGCCAAACACTTTTTTTGTATTTGATCACAGGGAACATCTAATTAATATATTAAAGTCACAACTAAAAAATATTCAAGTTTAGACAGAGGTAGTTCTCGCACAGTACCTCCAAACTACACAGTGCATAAAGACACACACTGTGTAGTTTAAGGCAGAGTCTTGTACCCTATAATGTTGTGTTAGGATATCAGGACCACAAAACACCAGGTTTGCCCCTATCCAGAGGCTGATTAAGACCTGCCTCCATCCACTAACTTCCATTGATCATTCTGCTCCCTGGATGCAAAAAGGAAGAGGGGAATGAAGCAGAAGAAGTGCGGAGGATAGGAGAATATTGGGCTAGACGGGAAGCAGACGTGTGAGTCTTGAAGCAGACCATCTTGAAGACACTCAAGCCCAACACTCTCCTCTCCCCTGCACTTCTTCTGCTCCATTCCCTTCTTCAGCTTTGTTTCTAGGGAGTTAGAGGCAGGGATGTGGATCAAGTCTCTGACTCCAAGTCTCAAGTCAAGTCCCAAGTCTTTGCCCCCAAGTCCCGAGTCTTTGGTTGCGAGTTGCAAATCCCTATCTATTTAATGGGGAAAACAGGTTTAAACTTGCATAAAATTCGACTTGTCGTAAAAGGCTCCAAGTCTCGATTTGTGTTTTTCGAGTCTTTTACAATCGCCGAGTTAAGTCTGAGTCGAGTCACACGACTTGAGTCCGACTCGAGTCCGAGTCAACAGACCCAAGTCTACATCACTGGTTAGAGGAGTGGCAGCTGGCACGTCACCAGGTAAAGGAGGATAGCATTTTGACATGGCAAGGCAGTGTACAATGGGGCAGGCAGTATTTGATGTGCCGCCTCAGGCAGCAAGAGGTCTTGGGCTATGCCCTGTAGTGGAATGAAAGCAAACACATATTACAGAGGTTGCCATTTTAGCAGCGACATAGACTTGAGTCTATTGACTCGACTCGGACTCAAGTTGCATCAATGACTCGACTCGGACTTGACTCGGCGATTGTAAAAGACTCAAAAGACTCGACTCGAGACTTGGAACCTTTTACGACAAGTTGAATTTTATTCAGGTTTAAACCCGTTTCCCCCCGTTAAATAGATAGGGACTCGCAACCAAAGACTCGAGACTTGGGGACAAAGACGTGGGACATGACTTGAGACTTGGAGTCAGAGATTTGATCCACATCCCTGCATTGTAGTCATTTGATTGGCTCTTCTAAGGAAGACAGTTCTCAATCATGCAGTTAGCAAACCGAGCTCACTGGCAGTGACCTCTAGAGCAGTGCGCAGGTTACAATGAACACATGTGGAGGAGAAAGCAGAATCATGACTGCTGGTCTTGCCTCTGCTCCCTGCGCATGTTCCGCATAAGTTTGGAAAGAGCCTGTGCACACCCAATGCGTGCACTATACATGCGTGTCCTCTGTCCACGTGTATAGTGTATGGTTTACACATGTACAACTTACATGGGCATATGTAATTCTTCTGGAAGTTATGCTGAACATAACTGTCGGCAAGCAAACAACAGGCCTACATGGGTAGGAGATGCAAATTAAAGCTTTGCCTTGTTTGTAATTACTGTGCAGGCCCAGTTTCTTAATTGCCAAAAAAAAAACACCTCCTTGCCGTATCCAGCGTGGATTTCTGATTGGATGAAACGCCCTTATCAACCGATACAAGAATACCAGGAGAAATGTGTGATGATGGGGGAGGTGGTTGGGTTTTTTTATTATTAATAATATTTGCAGTTTTAATTTTAACTTATCTTAGAAGATCCTCAAGGGAAAAGGAGGAGCTTAAATCACGAGAACATTTTTCCCTCCTGGGAATGTTTCCAGCTATGTATTAAGGTTGGGTTGGGTTTGGTTTATCTTAATTCCTTTGGGGTCAGTTTGTTAGTATATTCATGAATTTGCATGCAGGAAGATGAGACCATGTCTTACAGTGAGTGGGACTCTCAAAGTGTGCCGTATGCTTAAAAACGTTTTTAAAACTTTCCCTCAATTTATCATTCTAGTACAGACCCCCTCCCCAACACACACGCTTCTAAAAGTACTTCTTTCTAAATATTTCTATCTCACTCTTCGAGGATACTAAGGGTGGCACATACATCAACATACATTGTAAGCCACTCTTTATTACATGTAGGCACATATCTTATTGATAAATTATGATGTAGACTCGAGTCTATTGACTCGGACTTGAGTCGGACTCAAGTCCTGTCAATGACTCGACTCGGACTTGACTCGGCAATTGTAAAAGACTCGAAAGACTCGACTCGAGACTTGGAGTCTTTTACGACAAGTCCAATTTTATTCAGATTTAAACCAGTTTTCCCCATGAAATAGATAGGGACTCGCAACCAAAGACTCGGGACTTGGGGGCAAAGACATGGGACTTGACTTGAGACTTGACTCAGGACTTGGAGTCAGAGACTTGATCCACATCCCTGTTGATAAATATATCAATATGCCATATCCTTCGCATTAACAGGCTGAAAAGGCGGCAAGCAGAGAAGGAAGTCTGTAAAAGGAAATTGGGGTGGCAGACACTGTAGGCTAAGAAGGAGAAAGAGGAGGACGTGGTGGTAAACAGGTTGAAGGCCTGGAGAGGTCAGCAGGTTTGTGGGAGTGGCAGGGGTGAATGGGGTTGGTGGGAAAAATTGTATGGTGCATTTTGTGTCCTGTAGGTAGGGCACTGTTTCCCAAACCTGCGGCTCCCTTGACCATTGGCGACCACTGGCCGCGGCTCCCCATTACGTTATGCTGATGCTTGCCAATTGGTCTTGCACTGCATTCCGAGAGGATTCCGTAGCATTCCGTGGCTCCCCTGGCTGGTTTCCCAGTTTGGGAACCACTGCTGTAGAGGGAAAGACTGGGATCTCAGTCACCAGAGAGACTTGAGCCAGACCTATTCAGTTTGGTCCTTGTTTTGCTTTCAGACTAGGTAGAACAAAGCTATGTGTAGCCTCCACAAGGCCACCTAAAGTAAGCTAGCTTTAATAACAGGGTAATTATTCAGACTGAAGTGCACAATCACTTAATCACTTTGCATTTGACTAAACCTTATGACAGACAATGACAAGTTAATAAATGAGATGTTTCACCGGTACTTAAACAGCTGTTAACCAGCCTCCCTCTGGCAATGACTAGCCCAAAGCAAAAAAGCAGGGGGGAAATGCACATGCCATAACCTACTCCCAAGCCAATGCGTAGGAACGGGTTATTTTGGTTTGTGGAGCTAGCCCCTGTAATAGATCATCATTAACAATGCTGTCATTTATCAAAGGAAAAGCTCTTGCTGCAAAAAAAAAAAAAAGGCTTTGAAGTCCGCACACCTATAATTTCCTACCTATAAAAAGGTACCTTTGACTCTATGTCATGCCTGAAATTGACACGAGAGCAAGGAGGGACTGATGAGTTCCATTACTGCAACACACCCATCCAAAGATGTGTGGGGCCTAGGCAGGCAGGCAAGCTGGAGTGATCAGGATGGCTGTCGTTCACGCACAATGCAGTCAAAAGCATTGCGACACAGAACCACATCTGCCTGTTTCAAGATAATAATAATAATAATAATAATAATAATAATAATAATAATAATAATAATAATAATAATAATAATAATAACTTTTAAATAGATAGGGATTCGCAACTCGCAATCAAAGACTCGGGACTTGGAGACAAAGACTTGGGACTTGACTTGAGACTTTGACCCAGAGATATGGGACTTGACTCAAGACGTGGATTCAGCAACTTGATCCACATCCCTGCTCTCTACTTGAACCCGCTATGGTTCCTCTCCCCCCTCGAAAAACCCATCAACAGCCTTTATTTCTTGGCCTCAGCTGTAACCAGGCTCTGTTTCGTTCTGACTGTGGATCCCTTCTTACAATGTCAGATGTGCTTCTGGCTGACCTCAAAGATGGCCCAGATTCTACATCCACGTTAATTATTATTATTATCTTCACACATTTATGCTCAGTGTGCACAGACTCAACACCATCCATTTCTAGTATGCGTAGAAACCTAATACTCCAATTCTCTTCATAGCTACAGTGCCAGATTCACTTCACTGAAATACCAGCATAAGCTCATCATTTGTTACTCAGGAAAGGTAGAAACATTTTTTTTGTTGGGGGGGGGAGTATACATACATGCCTAAAACCCAATGAAGATGTTTGCTGTACAGAAAGAAAAATGGCCCAATTCTTGCTTAACTCTGATGGTTGAAGTCATCCAAACTTGGATTTTAACAGAACTCTAAAGAAGGCAGATCCACAATTGCATGAGGAAAGGATGCTCCATAGAGCTTGTGTCATGTAGTGGCTAAGATACTGAGCTGCAAATCCGGAACTCCCTGATCTGAATCTTGCCTCTGCCAGAAACACACTAGGTGGCCCTTAGGCCAGCCTCTCCTTCTCTCAGCATCAACCCTTCCATCTGCAATTTAATAATAATAATATGTATCCTACATGTTAATTGTAAGGACTACATCAAGATATATGTGCTTACGCCCATATGTGCTTACTTACGCCTACCAGGTTGGAGACCTTTGACATCTCCAGTACCAATCTGTACCTAACAACCTTTGACATCTCCAGTACCAATCTGAAGATAAACAGGTAGATGTTCTTTTTCTCATATTTGGTGTCATCGTCCTAAGATTCAGATATCTGAGCAGCATATGTTGTCCTACGTAAGAGAGATGCTGGGTTATGTTATACCCTTTGATCCTTGTATTGAGCTGTTAGGATGTGTTACTAACAGCACAATCCTGTGTAAGATGTGGCGGCTGGCCTAAAGTGCTGGCCACCGCATCCTATCCCGTTCTTGGGTTGCCCCGGGAGCACCTTGGGAGAAGGGTGCAAGCCGGCCGGGGCCCTATGTGCATCCTCGGATGTACACCAGCTATGAAGCTGACGTACAGCCGAGGTGGCGAGGTAAGGCCGTCCAGGCCTGTAAACGGGCCTAGGATATTGTCGGAGCTCACCGCCGATATTCCCACCAACTCCCAGCCCGGGCCGGCCAATGGCCACCCCCACTTGGGCTGCCCCGTTCCACCCTCCCCCTGCCCCAAACGGTGCAGTACTTACCTCCGCTGGTGGGTGCCGGGTCCGGAGGGCAGCGGAGTAAGGGCTGCTGGCTCCAGCGTCATCGCAAACATGCTTTACGGCACGTTTACAATGGCCTAGAGAGGCAGAGCACGCGCTCCGCCTCTCTAAGCTTAGAGAGGATTGCGCTAAGTCTGCAATCCTATGCACACTTACCTAGGAGCAAGTCCCATTGAACACAGTGGGATTTAATTTTAAATAGATCTGCAGAGGATTGGGCTGTTAACATGTGAGAAAAGAGCATAAGCTCTTAGTTTTAATTTACTAACCACTATGAGGATTTTAAAATTAAAAGACGCTTACTCCTTGGAAGGAAAGCTATGGCAAACTTAGACAGCATAATAAAAAGCAGAGATATCACCATGCCAACAAAAGTTCGCATAGTCAGGGCGATGGTGTTCCCAGTAGCAATGTATGGTTGCGAGAGTTGGACCATAAGGAAGGCTGAGCGCCGAAGAATAGATGCTTTCGAACTGTGGTGCTGGAGAAGACTCCTGAGAGTCCCTTGGACTGCTAGGAGATCAAATCAGTCAATCCTAAATGAAATCAACCCTGACTGTTCCCTGGAAGGACAGGTACTGAGGCTGAAACTCAAATATTTTGGCCACCTAATGCGAAGAGAGGACTCTCTGGAGAAGACTCTGATGCTGGGAAAAATTGAAGGCAAAAGGAGAAGGGGAAGGCAAAGGATGAGATGGTTAGACAGCATCACCGATGCAACGAACATGAAAATGAGCGAACTCAGGAAGATAGTGGAGGACAGGAAGGCCTGGCGGGATATGGTTCATGGGATCACGAAGGGTCGGACACGACTGAACGACTGAACAACAACAACAAATGAGGATTTTATTGGCCAAAGCATGGACATATGTTCGATCCGTCGGCGACACTGCGGCACGCCGTATCCTATCCTCCCTCCCAGGCCCTTTCTGCTGACACGGGGCTGCTCGGTTCCATAGCAGCTAAAGAGTGGCAGAGAATTGCGGTGGCAGGGGCTTTACCCGGGGGAAGTGGAGATGTGTCCGCTTACCCCGATTAGACCTCCAGCTGGGCCCTTCCCTGGATAGGATGCAGTGTTGGCTATGTGGGCCACGCTGCATGGCCCAGGTCGGGAAGGGGGGGATAGGATTGTGCTGCCTGACTCACAATATGAGTGCCACCACTGAAAAGTCCCCGTTTTGTGTGCCCTCAGAGAGCAGGACTAGAACCAGGGATTAGCATTGCTGGGCACCTGTTGAGACCCACACCCCAACACAGGGCGAATGAAAACAATTCAGTAAACCCACTAGATTGCTATCATGTGTCCCCAGCCAATGATTCTGCCATTTCTCCATCATGATGAAAGCCTTTTTATGTCCATTAAGTCATCATATTATTTTCAATATGTTCATTTTGTATGTATCCTTTCATTCTCGATAGACCTCTTGTCAACTTCTGCTGATTTCATTTGGAAAGGAAACTTCGTGACCTAGCACGAGCCCGGGACGAGCACGGTCTCATGGGCACATTTCACACACACCTTTTTTACACATCCCCTGACAAATCCTGGAGTGACAATATTTCTGTTCCAGTTGCCCTTTGCTGTTGCCACCTCTGCTTACCTGCTCTATTTTTTTTAAAAAAAAAATTATTTTTCACATTTTTATACCGCCCTTGCTCCAAGGAGCTCAGAGTGGTGTACATATTTCCTCCCCTCTTTTTTGTCCTCACAACAACCCTGTGAGGTAGGTGGGGCTGAGAGATAGTGACTGGCCCAAGGTCACCCAGGAAGCTTCGTGGCTGAGCGGGGATTTGATTTTCTGTTCTCCTCCAAAGATCTTTTTCCTCTCTTTCTTTTCAAACCCAAGGAGGAAAAGGAGGAGCTATGGATGTAGGTGGCGGGCGTCCCTTGTCAATCCACCACCTGAAGCAACTACCTCAGTTGGCCTCATGGATGGGCCAACCCTTTTAGCCCATGTCCCAACTGAAGTTACCAGGCATTTTTCAGAGCACCCACCTAGAGCATGTTACCATAACTTAAGTAAGCATGGTCTAGATTCGTGTGATGAAGTGTTTTAGCGAGCATCCCACATCTGTCGACACAGGCTGACAGTATCTCTTTGTTTTTGGGTGGTTTTTCTTCCCAGAAGACATCTTCCCAGAACAGAGTCTTCAACCAGCCACAGCGCCCTTCCCTGCTTTTGCAAACAGTCGGATTGTCCTTATATGTCTCTTTCCCCTTTCTCACGCATGATAACATGCCATGATAGCTCAGTGTGGCAGTTGTTGCCCAACCTCAACGGAGATCATAAATCAACCCAAATAAACCACCTCTAGGAATCAGCAATGGAGATCTTTTATCGACTGCAAAGGGAAGCAACACACCCAAATTATGGAGCAAGAGGTGGCACTGAACTGAAGAGAAATGAGACACCTGCATCCCAGCTCATCACCCAGCCGAAAACACCTGGGCGTGTGGGGTGGAGCAGAAAGGACCAGTGATTTATGGGAAGCGTTTGTTTGTGAGAGACGTCCAGTCTAGATAAACCTGAAAGTTTCAGATGAACAGAGGCAGAGTGACGACTCGCATGCAGAAAGAAAGGGGAGTGGCTGTAGCTTGGTGGTACAGCCCCTGCAGAAGGCCCTAGGCTCAGGTCCTGCCCTGGCATCTCCAGGTAGGTCATAGAGAAATTCCTGTCTGTTTGAAACTGCTGGAAAGATACTACCAATCAGTGCTGACAATACTGATGATCTGACTCAATATGAGTCCGTTCCTATGTTCCAGAATTCATCAGACCTACTTATGACTGTAAGCAAGGGAAAGCCAGGCTGGTGTAGATTTACAACGCAATCCTGCGATGTTGCAGGGTCGGTGCAGCCTTTGTTGCATCCAGAGCACAGAGCTGGGTGGTCACCTCGGGAGAAGGGAATTTGTTCCCTTTCCCCAGTGTAAACCCCTGCCACCTGAACAGGTCTCCTCAGATGTGTGCCAGCTTTTTTGCTGGCACAAAACCTGGAGACCGGTGTAACGGCGCACAGGCCCAGGAAGGGGGATAGGATTCGGCGGAGCGTGCCACCAATGATCCCTCCCCCTGCCAGGGCCCGGCCAACCAATCCCACCCACCCCCAGAATGCCCTGTTCCACCCTCCCCACGCCTCTCCGCAGCCTGGCTGAGAACGTACCTACTCCGGCGGGCGCAGCTTCAAATATGGCTGGGGGAGAGCAGCACTGGCTTCGCTGCCTCCTCACCGGGTGATGCAAACAAGATTTGTGACACCATAGATCCATTTACTCACTGCAGAGGCATCTGGAGGTCCGTTCCATGTTGGCCCCGGCCTGGAACGAACGGGCCTCCGGAGGCCTCTGCAGTGAGTAGAAAATGGGCCGTTGGGTGCTGGACTCCAGCATCCACGAATCCTCACTATTCGCTGGGGGTCCGGAACGGATCCCCTGTGCATACCGAGGGCCCACTGTAATTAACAGGATTGCAGCTCTATAGTTTGCAAGTGGAGTGTATAAATATTCCAGATCAATATAAACAAGCAAACAAGTCCGTTTCCAGTTCCTTGACTGCCTCATTCCTAGTGCTACAGACTCAATGCTGCTTAAGATTTTGCCAAATTCTCCCGGGCTGCTGTGATGGTTTCCTGAGAGGGTCAAACCAGTGCTGTAATAATGCTGATGTTTGATCTCTGTCACAACCATGTAAACATGTCATAACTGTTGCATCAACCCTGGCACAGAACAGATGGCAATCCATCTGTAGAATTCTTTGATGCCATCTCACACAGCAAGATAGCCGTCTGTCAGGGGAAGGTGCTGCTGCTCACTTGTAAATGTTAAATGAGGGTAGATTCTATTAATCAATCATCATCATCATCATCATCATCATCATCGAATAATAATAATAATAATAATAATAATAATAATAATAATAATAATAATAATAATAATAATATAATGCTATAGTACCATCAATGTGCATGGTGCCTTACAAAGCGTGAAAAGATCCCTACCCCAAGGGGCATACAACCTAGATATTGACACAAGGGAAATGAGAGAGGAAGAGGATGGCAATCCAAAATGAGGACTTGCACATGAGCAGAAAAATATAGCATGTGTCCCCAGACCAGGAGCTCACTATGGAAGTATACTCAGGATGTTTTCTCCCCACCCCCAATTAGACTAACTAACAATGCAATCCTGACTAAGGATCCGGCCGGCAGTCCAAGGCCGCCCGCCGGATCCTGTGCACAGGCTGCTTGGCACATGCCGGGCCGGAGGTCTACTCGGGGAAGGGGATACTCATCCCCTTCCCCGGGTGTAAACCCAGGCCGGCCCTATTAGCCTCCTCAGATTTCCACCAGCTAAATAGCTGGCGGAAGTAGCAGAGGCCATGTAACGGCGTAGCCGGCCCAGCGGGGATGAGGATATGGCCGACGCCATCCCCCGCACTCTCCTGGGCCAGCTAGGTCAATGGCCCCCTCCCTCCTGGGCCAGACTGCCCATGCAGCCGGTGGCGGAGGACTCACGTTCTGCTGACGGCCGCATGGAGATCTGGCGCCAGAGTAATCGCAAACGTGCTTTTCGGCACATTTGCGATGTCTTCCGGCGACGCCGATGGAACGCTGGCGCATCCATGAGGCTAACATGACAGACTAACAAGAGCCGGCCCACTCCATCCACCTGCCTTCCTCCACCACTCCTTCTCATCCTGCTCCCTGAATTTGAAAGGAGTGGAAGAGGCTGTGCAGAGGAGAGGAGAACGGTGGCCTAGAGCAGGGGTTCTCAACCAGTGGTACTTGTACCACCAGTGGTACTTGGGCCGACTGCTGATGGTACGAGTACCACCAGACTGCTGGAACCCTGCCCCAACAAGCACAGTGGTTTTGCTCCCAAGAGGCTCCTGCCTTTGGCTGAACCTCTTGGGAACGCTGAAAAGAGCCTGCCCACCCGAAGCCTCCTACCTGCGTTTTCTGGCCTTCAAAAACCAGAAAACCCGGAAGTAACTGGTGATAATGTCATTGCCAGTCACTTCCAGAGACACTCAGCAGGAGACAGGGATTTGGATCAAGTCTTTGACTCCAAGTCTCGAGTCAAGTCCCAAGTCTTTGCCCCCAAGTCCCGAGTCTTTGGTTGCGAGTTGCGAGTCTCTATCTATTTAATCGGGGAAACTGGTTTAAACCTGAATAAATTACAACTTGTCGTAAAATATTCCAAGCCTCGAGTCGAGTCTTTCCAGTCTTTCATAATTGCCGAGTCAAGTCCGAGTCGAGTCATTGACACGACTTGAGTCTGACTCGAGTCCAAGTCAATAGACTCAAGTCTACAACACTGGCAGGAGAGTGGCACCAGAGGTGATCTTCGGCCCGCAAGAGGTTGAGAACCCCTGGCCTTCAGCATCTTGGATACTCTAGCCCACCATTCTCCTCTCCTCCTCCACACTACAATTTCCACTCCATTCCTTTCTTTCTTTTCAAGCCCAGGGAGCAGGGGAAGGACGAGTGTTGCAGGAGGTCTGCTAGCATGTCCCCCAGGGAAGGGGGCAGCTTTGAGCTCAAGACCTCAGGTGCTGAGAGGTCTTGGGCTGCCCTGCCCCCTCTTCTCCCCAAAGCACTTTTTTTACATATTAAAAAATTGAGTCCTTTTTTCACTCTCTCTCAAAGGTGGGTGAAATGGGATGCATTGAACTGAATAAATTGTGTACAGTACTTAAAAGGGGGGGGGCAGATCACCTGCCTGAAGAATGCGGCGAGGGACAAAACAGAGTGCAAAAGCAGCATTTGATTCACTGGCCAGGACATCTGTCCTAGAGGTTATGAAGTTGGCTCAAGCTGTAGGAGAACGAAACCACCATGGTGATTTGTAGGCACCTGCTGTTTCCCCCGGGAGAATTTGTTCACAAAGAAAGCCTTTTTGGTTGTCTTTCCTCGAGTCTTCCGTGAGTCAACCCAAGAGCAGCTCTTTCATGGTTTGGCAGACGCAGACGCCTCTCTTCTCATCTGAGTGCCGGGCGGCTTGTCTGCCTCCCCAAAACATCTGCCACAAGGAGCCTTCACCTGTCACGTCTCCCCAAATGACTTTCAAAAAGAGAAGGCGGCAAATATAAATTATTTAGGACTCCGCGTCGTTGGCAGAACGGCCGACTTTCAATACGGCTCTGCTGAAGCATCCGAAGGCTCCAGGCAGGCAGAGGAATCGAGGTTTTGCAAGGAGAGATGCCCAACCTTTTTCAACAGGAGGTCTTGGAGAGCTTGGAAAGCTCTGCAGAGGAGGGGATATTTTGCCAAGGCACCTTTCTCCCTTCCTGGCAGTATCCCGGAAGATCTGCTGCACCTGCTGAAATTTGCTCAGTTACAGAACTGGTAAAGCTGCAGGAGCTCGAATGTTGAAAGGTCAACCATCTCTAAGTCGAGCCTCGTGGAACAGACAGCTCCAGCCTTTATGCTGCCTGTAATTCTAGTGAAGGCTGAGACGTGTGCCAAGATCGCTGCCCGGTGCCATTCCTCCTCCTCCTCCTCCTATTCGCCACCCTAAGCTAATTTGGAATAGCTTAGCTTCCGCCCACCATGTTTAAAAAGCAGTAGGGCAAGTGCCAGCAAAAGGGAAGTGGTATGGTTGGCTAGCCTTGACCAGAAGAAGGAAGTGATGGTGACTAAGATGATAGGGCGGGCAAGTGTTGTAGGGCAGGCAAATGTTGCAAGAGCAGCCCCAGAGAAAACCCACACCTCCTTCGCTGCTGTCACTGCTGCCGGAGCAGTGGAGGACAGCAGAGCACCACTGCCACTGGTGTGTGTGTGTGTGGGGGGGAGGATATGTGCAAGGCCGGCACGTCCATGGGGCCAACTGAGGCAGTTGCTTCAGGCAGCAGATTGGCAGGAGTGCCCATCTCCATCAACTCGTTTGCCTCCACTGCTCCTCCTCCTCCTCCTCCCGGGATTGGAAAAAAGGAGACAGACCGGAAGAGGATGTATGGAGGGCAGGCAAGTGGGGGGAGTGGTAGGAGAGTGGGGGAGAGTGGTAGGCTAGAGTGTCTCACTCACCTTCCACACTTCTGCTTCCTGTCCCCCTCCATCCCCTTATTCCTTTTCCAATCCAGAGAGTGGCACAGGCTGGCCACTCCCTTGTCACCGGACAAGGGGGGGCAGTACTTGGCATGCCACTTCAAGTGCCAGGAGGCCTTGAGCTGACCCTGGGCATGGGGGAGGGGCTCTGGGTTGATGAGGGATCAGGCGATGGGACAGCAAGTAGGTCCTCAGGTCCTGTCCCATGCAGCTGAAGGGCTAGGGCCAGGCCTAGGCTTACCAGAGTCCCGGAATCAAGGCGTGCGTCGGCCTAGAGCGGACCCGAGCTGCTCCCAAGTGTGCATCGCGGCTGCCCAATGGGGTTCCAGCTTCCATCGTGTTGTTGACCAGAAGTTCCGGAAGCCGCAACCCCATTGGGCTGCCACGGTGCACACTTGGGAGCAGCTCGGGTCCGCTCTAGTCCGACGCACACCTTGATTCCGGGACTCTGGTAAGCCTAGCCAGGCCTGCATCCCACCATTGCAGACAGAAAACAGCTCCTTGCACTCTCTTTATCCCTCTCCATTTGCATGGGAGGTTTGTTGATCAAATCCGGCAGTCGTCTCAGAGCGTGTAAGAAGTTAACATCAAAGCCACAAAAGGGAGGCAACGAGGGGGGGGGAGGTGCAAAAGAAATGTGTTACATTGCTGTCTGGCGCTCCGTAGGCTTTTGCATTTTAAACTTGGTTTGTCAAGGCTTCAGCTATGCTGCCATGTTGACTGGAAAAAAAAAAAAGGAAAAACATGCCATGCACAAAGCGCATAGCCTGCCACCTGCAAGGCGCATCACAAGTCACAGCAGCCCATGAAGTCCCTCACCCGCTCCAAGGCACTTGCAGGTTTGGAATGTGGCAGGCACTGAAATGCTAGCTAGAGCACCGCTCAATTGTCCCACTCGTCAAAATTTGGGGCTGCATTTGATTTCCTTTCCAGCAATCCCATCCTTGCCACATTTGAGCATCCTTTGGCGAGACAGTTTTGTGACATCGCTACCTCCTAACATGGCTACCTTTTTCCTTCCTGCTCTGCTTGAAGCTGCCCTAAGATTCTTCGGAGCCCTCGGTGGGGGGGGGGGGGGTTTGGAAAAGAGCCAGATAAAGTATTTTATTGGGACAACCTACGTAGCAGTAGGCCAGCGGGTGGTGCAGCGGGTTAAACCGCTGAACCATAAGCTGTCGATCGAAAGGTCGGCAGTTCAATTCCCGCGACGGGGTGAGCGCTCGTTGCTTGGCCAGCTCCTGCCAACCTAGCAGTTCCAAAGCATGTCAATGCGAGTAGATAAATAGGTACCGCTTGCGGGAAGGTAAACAGCGCTCCGTGTTCCAGCTGCATGCTACGTGCTGCGGCAAGGAGAGTCACGCCGGCCACATGACCACGGAGGCGTCTTCAGACAACGCTGGCTCTTCGGCTTTGAAATGGGGATGAACACCACACCCTAGAGTCGGACACGACTGGACTTAATTGTCAGGGGATACCTTTACTTTTACCTTACGTAGCAGTACTGGTCTTTAGAGTGAAGCCGACCAGGCTGCCAGACCAGGTCTAGAATGAGCTTGAACAGCTCCAGATCCTGGCATGCACAAGCTACTTAGGAAAACATGGAACTGGAGACGGAGTGGAAAGAAGAGGAATGGCAGGCACTGGCCAATGGAGCCAGGCAATGTATGCCCAGTGCCAATCCTGATGGCCCCATGGATGAAGGGATGCCTCAGTAATGGGCTACAAGAAGGAGGACCCCCTACTCTTCTGTCACCCCTCATCATATGACTATATGCAACCTCCGGGTTTTAGAGGTAGCCTATCTCTGAATGCCAGATGCAGTGCAGTGCCAACAGGGTGCCTCGGTGGGAGAGAGAATTCTGCAGCTGGCACACTGAGTGGGAGGCAGTGTTGCCGTCAAGTCGATGCGTGGGAGGCGAATGCCAGAGAGAGGCCAGACCGGGAAGGAAACCACCTGGAAGGAGCATTCTGTGCATGATTAGAACACTTGTAATATGTAAAAAACACTTCGGTTTCGATAGCCTGCCTATTTAAACTACCTTGAATTAAAGTCGGAGGAGAAATCTGATGACCATGAAAGGTGGTATAAATACTTTCAGGTATAATAGGTATAAGGTATAATAAATACTGGCGGTATATTATTATTATTATTATTATTATTATTATTATTATTATTTACAGGATACTATCTTGTTGTCTTGTTGTCTCTCTGAGGCATCTGGTGGACCACTGTGGGATACAGGAAGTTGGACTAGATGAGCCTTTGGCCTGATCCAGCAGGGCACTTCTTATGTTCTTATGTCAGGAGCCTGGTAGTCTTGGGCAAACCTTGCATCCACTGGGTTAAAAGCATCCAGTAAGAATTCAACTGGCTGGTTTTGAAAAGCTGGGGAAGGTTTTTGCTCCAACCACTGCTGGGCAGAAGTTCTTTTCCAGACGGCAGTCCTTTGATGGCTGGAAAGGCAGCCTCACTTCTGGCTTCCCCAATGCAATCTGTTCACAGAGCAAAGTTCCTTTTGTGAAAAACGTCCCTCCCAAATCTTGTGACTGAGTTTCCCACATCGCAACACTGTGTGCTCCTCCTGCACCCTCCTGGGCAAAACAACTGGACCCTTTGCTCCCTCATGAGGAAGTCCTCCTGGCTATCCGCCCACCCCTGCGCTGCCACTAGCCGTACTCCTTCATTTTTTCTTCCTCCTTCTCTTGATCCTCTCTCAGTCACATGCTGCATGCTCCCCCTTCATGCGCTCTGTGGGGGATACCCATTAGCTCCACAGCCTGCTTTCTTTAAGGCTCTGTGTTACATTTGCTGGGAGATTTATGACCTGGAGAGCTTTGATGTGGGCCTCTGATAACCATCAGGGTATTTTGGTTTCATGACAAAGTCAGTCACTAAGCTCTGAATGAAAGGAGTTTATGGGCAGCTATGTTTCCTGGAGCTATTGAGATGGCGAGCACATTCCGAGGGAAGGGTGGCAATTAAGGCGCACAGGCATTTATTTTTATTTTTATTTTTATTTTTGAAAAAAAAACAGCTTTGTGTGACAGGGTTTGGCGTTTCCCTTAAGGGCGAGGACAGAGTGGGGATATTTCCATTGAAAGCAGCAGCAGCAGCCTTGGAACAAGAGCACAGAAAGCGAGATCTGTGTAAAATTTGTCAGAGGATTAGCCCAGGGAGAAAGGGAGACTGAGGTTTTCCCCTTTCACACTTGGCTGTTATTCCCTATTAGGCTACTCATGTTTGGCTCAAAGAAGGGATAATGAAAACCAGAAGAGCAACAGAAACTAGGAGAGGCAGGGAAGGGGCTCTCTGTGGAGGGAGAGAAGATGCAGGAAGCGGGGTTTTTTCCCATTGCAAGCCATCGTACCACGAGAGTGGCAAAATGGCCCTTTCAGCCCCGAACCGATTTTCAAGGATTGCATGGGAATTTTAGCCGCAGTGTTTCCTAGACTTTTTTGACCTACGGCTCCCTTCACCATTGGCCGCGGCTCCTCAATACATTATGTTAATGCCTGCCAATTGACATTGCACTGTTTTCCGAGAGGATTCTGTGGCACTCTGCGGCTCCCCTGGCTGGTATCCACGGCTCCCCTGGGAGCTGCGCCTCCCAGTTTGGGAACCACTGTGCTAGGGATTTGTTCTGTGCTTGTCTGCCACTTGAAACTGCAACCAGAGGTTCAGAGACCAGAGCTGTTCACCTGTGGGAAGTCACAGTCAGGTCCTGCCTCTGTTTGCGTCGATCTTGTGGGGGCATTCACACTGGTAAAGCACTGGCTGAGAGCCCACACCCTTCAGAAAGCCCACTGAACTCTCAGTACTGGTTGCAGTGGTAGCACAGAAGGCTCCATTAGGGGATGGTGGACAAAGGGGGTCATGGGAAGCTCAGTGCAGGGTTTTGTCCCAGGGCCCCCAGCAACCCGGTGCCTGCACTGTATTCAGGCCTGCTTCTGATCACACATGCATAATGTATTGCCATGTTAATTCCCTATCAAATCTTACTTGAGCCAGATGAAAAAGACTGAAATCATAGTAGGGGGTGGGGATAGGAAGGAACCTGTTAACTGTATGGAAAAACAAACCACAAGTGACAATATCCACACAGAATTGCAATCAGACTACCATCAAACTCTGTGACAACATCAAAGCTGCAAGACAAAAGCAGTGTTTGTTCTGGCTCTCATTTGCATACTCTGATTTTTTTTAAAAAAATATAACATTTTAAAAACCAGAAGTTAACACCCTCGCCACACCCATTCCCAACACCTCAGGCCCTACAATGAGGCATGATTCTGCGGTATCCCATCCACCCCAGCAACACCTAAACTGTCCTTCTTCCATCATATTGAAATGGGCTGAAAGACAACCCTGAGGTCTGAACTCCCAAACATAGCTTTATGTCTCCAAGGTACGTTGCCCATGGACACCACCCTTGGTCTGAAGGCTACTATCTCCTAGGGCTTTAAAGCTCATTTAATATTCCAGGATCCAAAACAGGGAGGAGTCAGGTGCTATTCTGCTTCAGGTGTGATTCTTTTGGTAGGCTTGGGATGAATGGATCTGATTCATCCATTTGCACCTACTGATTTCTGTCTACCATGCAGCTCTCACAGGCACAGAAGAGACAAAGACAAAGATCAATCATGCTACCCTGAATTGGGGAGTACTTCATCTAGACATCTGGAACAGACTGTTCAGGTGGTCAGGGGTGATAGCAGACAACAGCTTCCTTCCAAGAAAACATGCCTAGGATCACGCTGCACCTGTATGCAAGGCAGAATCGAAACTGCAGCAAATGCAACTCAAGCTTTTTCACCCCGGCAAGTATCAGTGCGTCTCCTGAAGTTCCCTCCCTCTGCCCAAATCTTCATCATGGGACAAAGGTCCTCCTTTCCTGTGTCCCTTCTGTTCTGATCTGATCCTCTGATCTGCCTTGCAAACTGCCAAATTCACCCCTCACAAACTGTTTGCAGCACATGGTAATCTAGTTTACAGCCCGATCCTGCCTAAGATGCGGTGGCTGGTCTAAAGGGTGGGCCCGGGCTCACCTCAAGAGAAGGGGAGTAAGCGCCGGAGGCCCCAATGGACCTCCTCGGATGCACACCAGCACTTTTGCAACTCCTTAGGCTGGCGGAGCATGCGCTCTGCTGGCCAATAGATAGGCAGGACCGATCTACCCGTCTGTCAATTTGTCAGAAGTTCATCTGAGAGAAGGCTGGTGTGTAGAAAAATCTCGCCATGGCATCAGGGTCAGTGGGAATTCCTGCTCATTGGTGTTCTGGTCCTCTCTAGTCCTGGATAGATGACTGTCATCCATCCTAGTGATTCTCGAGTGCAAACATATTTTATTTGTTCTGCTCTTAGCAGATAAAAGGACGGAATCCATATGCAAAAGCTCTGCAGGCAAAGGATGACCTCTCAAGCAGAGGTTCCAACTGAGGCTGCCATAACCCAGTCTGCAGCACAACAGAATCTAAACTTGCTCAGCTATGAAAGCTGACCCACAATACACGAATCCCGGTGCATTACGGAGATGTGCAGAGGCTCTCTGTCACCATTGCGGAAGCAAGCGGAGCAGCTCCGATCTCCCAATTTCCGGCGTGTACATAAAGCTGAAAACCTATCTTTTGAGGGGCGGGTTCGCGGAGCTACTGCAGCCAACCAATTGGATGAGAGGGCAGGATGAAAGGGGCTGTCAATCAATCAGAACTCACTTGAGTCTCTGATTTCTCATGGATCCATTTCTCCTTCTCACAAAAGTTAGCAAGATGAATTGTATTCCCGGCACAAATTGTTATGTTAGTTTTCTCTCCTTCCTGCCCCTCTCTCTCTTCTCTCGTGTATCAGACTGCATTTGTGCTTAACCAATCACTGCTGCGCTTTCTAAGAAGGCAGGACAACAGGAGGGACAACAGGCGGGAAGACAATCCTTCCGACTAGCTCTGCGCCCGGAAGCAGAGGCCTCCTCGCCTGAGTTCGTGTAGTGTGGCTCAGCCTACAAACTCACTGTAGACCTTGGGCCAGCCACTAAATGCGTATCTAAACTCATATCCAATGCATATCTAAACTCAGCATAATAACCCACCTCCCAGGGTGTGTGGGGAAGATTAAGCAAGAGTCTTATGTACAGCACCCTGAGCTCTTTGGAGGAAAGGTGGGGGGGGGGATGTAATAAAACCAAATGACCTGGAAACAGATCCCCATCAGCCACACACATATAATTGGCCGCATTAATGCATATCTAAACATGTATGTAGAAAAAGTCTCTCTGCTTTTTCATTAGGCTAGATTAGCATGTCAGTTCAACCCAGATTACAATCTCTCTGCATTTATTGACAACAGAAACCTGGCAAGATTTCAGGGAGATCTCGTATGTCTTTTGCAGCAGTTGCTGCTGAGTCATATTGCCCAAAGTGTATTTCTGTCCTCCACAGCTCGAGGTGAGTGACAATTACAAAACATATTCAGAAGCTCTTTTGAACCTAATTGATGTGCACTAAGTCAAGTTAGGGATCATGATTGGATCAAAGTGTCTCCATGAAAAGGGATGATCGGGATCCTTCAGATCATACCCATACGTTGCAAACTATATTCTTCTGCACCATAAAAGGTAAAGGTGACCCCTGACAATTAAGTCTAGTCGTGTCCGACTCTAGGGTGTGGTGCTCATCCCCATTTCAAAGCCGAAGAGCCAGCGTTGTCCGAAGACACCTTCGTGGTCATGTGGCCGGCGTGACTCTCCTTGCCGCAGCGCGTAGCATGCGGCTGGAACACGGAGCGCTGTTTACCTTCCTGCAAGCGGTACCTATTTATCTACTCGCATTAACATGCTTTGGAACTGCTAGGTTGGCAGGAGCTGGCCAAGCAACGAGCGCTCACCCCATCGCGGGAATCGAACTGCCGACCTTTCGATCGACAGCTCATGGTTCAGCGGTTTAACCCACTGCACCACCCGCTGGCCTATTCTGCAGCATACAGTGGCCTAATTTGCTGGACTTTTGGGAGGAACCATTCACACTTTCAGGAGGATGTCGATAAAGTGGAGTAGGTAGGAGGGCAAGAACGGTGATTGGAAAACAAGTCCTCTGAGGAAAGGTGGAAGGACCTGGGTATGTTTAGCCTGGAGAAGAGAAGACTGAAGGGGACGCGATCCTTTTCAAGTACCTGAAGAGCTGTCACACAGAAGAGAGCAAAGACTTTTGGCTCAATCCTACCTTTGGCCAACACTGGCACAGCACCCTGGAAATAGGCCTGCGCTGCTCAACCACCACCGAGCCCGGAGGTCAGTGCCGTAGAACGGGTAAGTCCCACTCCGAGCACAGACGTGGCCCTATGCGCTCCCGTGGGTGGGGGCCGCTGCGAAAACACCCCCCATGGATGCCACACGCCCTGCCCCTGAGGGTGTGTGACGTTATCGTAGTGCGCCACCACGGCATGGAAACACACACACCCGGCGCTTTTTAGCTCCTTTTTGGAGCCAAACGGCGCCAAGGAGGGTGGGAGGACCGAACACGCAGCCGTTTTCGGCTGCGATGAAGACGCGGCAGGGCAACGGATCCAGGAGAAGCCGTGCCCCCTGCGACCCACCACCTGGGGGCCCACCGCCCCGACTGCCCCCAGTGCCATGACGCCTCTGTCCGAGCAGTGCCAGAGCTGGGGGAGGGGTGTAACCGGGTGAGGATGGAGAGGGGGCAAATCAGCCTGGGAGTAGGGTGGGATCAGCGTCCTGGTCGGACGCCTCCTATATCCACCCTCCCAGGCCTCCAAGCCCGACACGGGGCTTCTCAGTTCTACGTCGCCGAATTAGGTGGCACTGATCCGAGGAGCCCCATTGCGCAGGCTGAAGCTTTACCTGGGGTAAGAGGACATTCGTCCTCTTACCCCAAGGAGACCTCGCCCTATGGCACCTGGGTAGGATTGGGCTGCCCATCTTTGCTGCTTCAGAGGGCAGGACTAAATCTAACCGGTTTAAATTACAAGTGGGCAGATTTCTGCTGAACACTAGGAGAAGCTTCTGAATGGAAGATCAGCTCAACAGTGGAACCAATTACCTATGATAGTGGTGGGCTCCTCCTTGCTGGTGGATGGCTGTCCAAGGTGATGCGGCCCTAGCTTCAGGTTTTCTGCATCAGCAAGGTCCTGCAGCCATCGCATGAGCAAAGCAAGCCTTTCACTTCCAGTGT
The DNA here is from genome assembly GCA_026170595.1 of Plestiodon gilberti rubricaudatus. NCBI lineage: Eukaryota > Metazoa > Chordata > Lepidosauria > Squamata > Scincidae > Plestiodon > Plestiodon gilberti. The sequence continues at coordinate 16,010,871 of JANXHW010000012.1, forward strand.
TCAAGGTCCAAGAGGAAGACACGTCATCTCCCTGAGCTCACAGCATCATCCAAACAGACATTCTTGTCTTGAACTATCCTATCTTTCCCTCTTCTCAAAATTATATCCATTCGCAAATAAAGCTGAGCATGCAGTAAGTGGTCTACAAACCACTGCTGAGCCCCAGACCATGGGCTAAATTATCCACGAAGAAATTATGTACGCAGTCCCGCTAACTAGGCACATCATCTCGGAAGGCTGAGCCCAAGGGACCGAGGGGATGTTCCAACCCCATTTTGCAAGCCTGAGCAATTCACGGTGTGATCCTAAATGAAACCTGAAAAGTGGATGCCTGGAATCCCTAAGTGACCCTGCCTTGTTAAGCTCCAAACATATTGCTGAAGTGCCGTTCCCAGGCTGCATCTATTGTGAATCGCTACAGCTCAAACACGGCAGGAACAGTGGAGGTACACACAATGATACAAAAGAACCTGCGTCCCCACCCTTCTATTCCCATAGCATATCAAACATCTTTTGTTGAAGGTGGAATGTCTCTTGCCCTCGGTCAATGGCCTTCCATCATCTTGACATTTTAACTCATGTAGTCTGCATATGTACCAAGCCACTTTTCTTTTGACACAGTGTGAACATCCCATCTTCAGGGCTCATATACATTACTGATTGCGTAGCAGTTGCTGGGAGAACCTTTGACCGGCTTGGGCTGGTTTGCCAATCAGTTCCCTCCCCAGAGATCATGTTTCCACTGCCAAGTTTCAGATGGTAGGAAATTTCAGGAGTCCCTTCTGAGCAGTGTGAAAGGCTCCCGCTATTTCTTAACATCTCCAAAGCTCAGTGCAATGAAAGACCTCTCTCTCTCTCTCTCTCTCTCTCTCTCTCTCTCGGTTAGTGGCAACTGCAGATAACAGCTTGCAAGTAAGCATTTGTGGACCATTGTGATGTCCATGTGTAACGTGGATCTCTGTTGTAGAGCTTGACATAAAAAAAGGGATTGGAATATGTGACCAAATACACCTCTGGGCCACTGTCTGGAGAATGCAGTGGCCCACAAGAATAATCAGTTTGCTGTGATACACATTATAACAGTGGTTCCCAAACTGGGAGGCATGGCTCCCAGGGGAGTCGCGGAAACCAGCCAGGGGAGCCGCGGAGTGCCACAGAGTCCTCTCGGGAAACGGTACAATGCCAATTGGCAGGCATCAACATAATGTAATGGGGAACCACGGCCAACGGTCACCAATGGTCAAGGGAGCCGCAGGTCGAAAAGGTTTGGGAAAGACTGCATTATAGGAAAGCCAGAATGCAATGTGACATGCTTTGATTTCTCCATCTCAACTATTCTCCTATCTCTTCCACCCCTGCTTTCCACCTAAGCTTTGCAAATCTGGTCACAGAAGGATGTTCGGGTTAGAAGTTTGAAGAGCTACTTTGAACACTTTGTTTTGACACTGGACATCCATTATATTATATTAGGTCCTTATGGAGATTGAAAGTTCTCTCGTCTTCTTTTGGACCAATGTATCTCACAGACTGAGCTCCAGGCAAGTGAATCATGCCTGATGACTCTCAGCTTCCCCGTAGTTAGGAGATTTATACAGGAATGGTCTTCCTGAACTTTACTTAAATACCATGGGATAGAGGAACCAGCATGAATATTAACAGGCTGTTGAGAGAAAAGCACAAAGGGTAATGCATAGAACTTAAGGTACAACTACAGAACACATTCACTGTTCCAAGTGAATCTTTATGCCTGTGATAGCAGACAGAACTGTGCCCAGCAATACAAGATAAGATTTTCAGGTCAGGGTAGAACAGGGGAGTCACAGGCAGGCAATGGTGCAGTATACGCATACGCAACTCACGTTAGACACTCATTATCATGTACATTGGTTACATGAACTTGCCTTAAATAACCCATTTTGTTGAGAAGGGTAATGCACAAGGCCGGCCCATTCATGAGGTCAACTGAAGCTATTGCATCAGGAAGCAGTTTGGTAGGGGACGCCCATCTCTGTCCTCCTTCTTGCCTCCACTGCCCCTCCTTCTCCTTCCAATCTCTGGATTGGAAAAGGAAGAGAGGGACAGAGAGGAAGACGAAATGTGCGCCTCATTATTACACATGACATCAAGGTGGGCTGCCAGAATTTTTATCCTTCAAAGTACGTTTCTCTCTCCAGCAGGGGTTCTAGAAACTGAAGCTCAGAGAGTGAAGAAGAAAAAATCTGATCCCCATTTTTCTGCCTGCCCTGAGCTGGCATGCCAAATATCGCCACTTGTCTGGTCCCTTCCCATGCCAAACACTGCTCCTCACGTAACTGGTAATGCACCAGCCACTGCCTCGGCCACAGCTCTCCCCATTCCCTTGACTGAAGAGGGGGCTGAGCAGAAGAGGAAGTGTGGAGAAGAGGAGAGTGTTAGGCTAGAGTGTCTTCTGTCCTCCACACTTCCTCTTCTGCTCCATTCCCATCTTCTTTTTCAAAACCAAAAAGAGGAAGAGGAGGCAAGTGGGCGGACAGAGGTGGGAGGGAGGTGCCTTTGCTAGTCTACCACTGGACTCATGGATGGGCCAGCCCTTGAATGCTTTTAAGCATTCACCCTCTTTGCTTTTAAGTCAGTGCAAGATAAGCTGTTATAAAGTCCATGAATTAAACATACAATCAATCAGTTGAGTCGAGCCTTCAGCAATCTGTAATAGCGGCAAAGGAAGCATTTGGTATCAACATTTGGCAGCTATGAGCTGCCGGCATGCCGAGCTGGTAAGTTGCAGAGCCTCTGTGGGGGGAGTGAAACTGCAACTGCAGCTGCAGAGGCGAGCGTCGGAGAGAGAGCTGAACTCTGAAAGAAACCATTCTAGAATGAAGGATTCTACAAAAGATTAGAACATATTATTGTATTGTAAAAACCCCTAGGGGGTTAGAAAGCCTGCCCATGTAAACCGCCTTTGAATTAAAGTTAGAGGACAAATCTGATGACCAAATAAAAGGCAGTATGATACTGGTTTAGTATTATTATTATTATGAGCATAGTCCTTTTTCTTTTCTTTTTTTTTCATTTACAAGCTGCCGAAAGGTACGCCTCTGGTCTCTTTAAGCATGCAACAGCCCCTGTGTGCTTGGATCCAACACTTGGAGTGAGGTCATCCCTCCTGACCCCCACCTTCCAGCATCTGTCAAAGGAAATCTCGCCATGAATGCAGCTGGAAAGCAAGCATAGCCAGCCAGTGTTCACGTTGGGTTCGCAAAGGTAGCGAAGGCGAGCAGCCACATTGCTTAGTATTGCAATCTGCCCAGGACAGATGAGGTGTCTGAAATTACACTACTCAGCATAAGGAAATGAAACTTTTTAATTGGATTCTGCTTGCCCAGCAATCATGCCGGAGGCTGTATTATATGGGCTATGTACATGTAAAACGAAATTTACAGCACATGTTGACTGTAACAGACACATCTGGGCTTCCCAGAGCCTGCCTGTTCTATCCAGAGGATTTGCAGTCCATGGCAAAAAAAGAAAGGTGTGGGGCTTAGAGGGAGGGAGGGAGGGAGGGAGGGAGGGAGGGAGATTCGGCCGAAAAACAGAAAGGCAGCGTTTAATTTCAAATCCTGCATATCGGCTACTCTGCTCGTCCAACGTCAACGGGAAGATTTCCAGAACAACGCTTACATGCAGCCAAGGATGTTGGGAGAAAAGATAACTTTCTCCCTGCTTGTGAAGGTATAGGCAGCCCTGCATATATGCTGTGATTGCTTTCTATGGTTGCCAGGTCTCGGGAATGACCTCCGGTGTCAGTATTTTAGACTCCTTCTCAGGCCTCTCCAGGAGAAGGTGTTAGGGGGAGGATCCAGCAGCAAGGGAACTAGCTATTTTCCACCAGACCCACATCTTCAGGCTTCTCCCTTTGTTTTAAAACTTAAGCTGCCTCTGGACCACCCAGAAGCCCACCTTCATCTGCTTCATCTGCACGGATTTGGGGAAGGCTCTTCCTGTGCACTAGATTCAAAAAGGCAGAAGAGGAAGTCTGGCGGAGAAGGAAGTGGTGGGCTAGAGTGGAGGAGGCTTTCTAGCCCACCATTCGTCTGTCATCCACACTTCCTCTTTTGCTCTGTTCCCCTCTTCCTTTTTTAAGCTAGGAAGTGGGAGGAGCAGCAGCATGTTGGCTGGGGTGCCACTGGCAGGGATGTGGATCAAGTCTCTAACTCCACAAGTCTCAAGTCAAGTCCAAGTCTCGAGGCAAGTGCTGCTTTCACCGCCTTGAATGGTTCCGAAGGTGAGGGGGCAGGGCTGCTTCACGCTCCGGTGTAACGGAGGGTCGGAGCCGCGATGGAACTTAGAGCTCCGCTCCCCTGCAGTGATGCCAGTGATCAGAGGCAAACCCCGAGCGAGGGCCCAGGCTCTGGCCCTTGTACCCAGAGCACCTGGCTTTGTATACAGAAGGTCCCAAGTTCCATCCCCTGTATTTTTAGGTAGGGCAGAGAAAAATTCCTGCCTGAGACTGTGGAGATCTCTTGCCAGTCTGTGTTACTGAGCTGTGTTGGGAATACTGAGCAATACTGGCCCAATGGGCGGATGCAGGATACACCAGCTTCCTACATTCTTATGCGTCTCAGGATCTGAGCCTCAGCAGACCCAGCAAATCCCACAGGGAGAGAAACCAGTGTTTGGGGCCACACTCTGCATCTGAAGCGGCACTCTTATCAGAGCCGGCCCAGCCATGCGGCCAACTGAAGCGGTTGCCTCAGGCAGCAGATGGTAGGGAGCGCCCATCTCTGTCTGCCTGCTTGCCTCCACTGCTCCTCCTCCTCTTTCCAATACCAGGATTGGTAAAAGAAGGGAGCCAGAGAAGAAGAGGAAATGCAAAGGAGAGGAGAGTGCTCAGCTAGAACGTTGGAAATTGGGTGGAGCAGAGGTTGGCACATCATCGGGTAATGTGCCACACACATTTGGCATGAAACTTCAGGCATCAGGAGGTCTCGCGCCAGTCCCCAATCTTATACACACTTACCCAGGACTAACAGCGCAATCCTATCCAACTTACGCCACCAGTGTAACCAGCAGCGCAGCGAGAACCAGAGACCCCGGAATGGAAAGGGAACTCGAATCCCCTCCAAAGGGAGATTCAAAGGGGTTTAAATTTCCCCTCCAAAGCCTCCCAACTTGCCCTCTCCCGTTGGTCACACCAATGATGTAAGTTGGATAGGATTGCTCTGTCAGTCCCATCGAACCTAAGCTCCATGGGGCTTACTTCTGTGTAGATATGTCTATGATTGCACTGTTAAGATCCCAAGTGTTTTTGTACTTCAAAGCAGGTTTCTAGGCTGCCATCATAGATGAGATCCTAGAAACTAAAGAGAAGCAAGATTTACAATGGCCAAGGACTTCAGCTGGTCAATGGATCGCTTTTACTGGACCTTGGCTTGATCTCTGGTTCTGATTCTCACCTCTGATTCTTGCCTTGGCCCTCTTGAACTGGCAGCTCACACACTGAATGGAAAAGGAGAGGAACTCAAGAATATTTTTACCACTTTCAGCCCAGTTCCTCTGGCGCCTACCATTAACTATACATAACATAGATCCTCTCTTTTTATTGATCTCCAACTACATCATTTAAGGTCATTCTTGTGCCTTTATGTTTCCATTAACAAGTCAACATGTTAAACGTGGCATTAAAAAAACCACAGAGTGTAAGGAACACAGAAACGTGTGCGCTGGTTTGGTGCGTACGTGCCTTTTCCCTCTGCATGCTTAACTTAAGGTAGCCCACAAAAAAAAGCACTGAAGATCATTACTGCAAAATGATTCATCGCAAGATGAATACCACAAATATTATATGGTTTCATATATCAAAAGTTGTTTGTGGACACTGGGATTTGTATATTAGAGTCTTCTCAAGTCCCTCTAGGCATTGAACTATATACTCTAAGGTTGCCGGGGCTCTGTGCAGCAATGAGGGAGCTTATCATTCTGCTCCCTGTCAAAGTCCACTGTGACAAAAAAGCAAATTGGTTGCTTATAGCCAAATGATGCTTAGCTCACAACCTGCAAACATGCCAGTTGTCATCATAGAATGTAAGAGCTAGAAGGGTCATTAGATGTTGATGGTCATTAGATGTCAACATAGAATGTTAGAGCTGGGTCGTTAGATGACCTTCAATGTTAGACCTTGGAGGTCATCTTAGCCCAACCCCCTGCTCAATGCAGGCAACTGCTACAGCATCTCCTGTCTAGCCCCTGCCTGAAAACCTCCAACAAGTGACAGCCCTCAATTGCACAAAGCTGATTGCTCCTAACTCTTACACTTAGGAATTACACTTAGGTCTAGCCTAAAGGACCATGAACTTCCCTGTAGTTTCAGTCCATTGGATCTAAACTCACCCACAGGAACCACAGAGAGTGAGCCTTCCCCTTCATCCATGTGGCAGCCCTCGAGATATCTGAAGACGACCAAATCTCCATTACTTTTCCTCTTTTCTAGTCTATATGTACCAAGCTCACCCAACCGTTCCTCCTAAGACCTGGCTTCTAAACCCCTCACCACCTTTGTCACCCTCCTCTGAACTTGTTCCAGCTTGTCAATGTCCTTCTGAAAATGTGGTGCCCCAAAACGGGATGCAGGACTTCAGGTGAAGACAGACTAATACAGAAGAGAATGAAACTATGACTTATGGTCTGGACTTTATGCCTCTGCTAATGCAGCCCAACACTGCATTAGGGTGTTTGTTTTGCAGCTTGCACACTGCTGATTCATGTTCAGCTTGTGGTACATTAACTACACAATCCTACGCATAGCCCCACTGAGTTCAACAATACATACTGCTTGGGAAGTGTGTTTAAGATTGCAGCCCAAGGCTGCAATCCTATGTACACTTACCTGGAGGTAAACCTCAGTGACTCAGTTCTTAGGATCACACTGTAAGACACTCACCTCAATCCTTTGCACATGTGCTGCTGCTAAGCCAGGTCTCCCTCATCCTGTATTTCCTCTGGTGGTTTTTGTTTTGTACTTACGGGGAGGACTTCACATTTGTATCCGCTGAACTCCCTCTTGTTGGTATGGGCCCAATGGTCAAGACTCTCAATGGTCAAGACTCTCAAGGTGTTGCATCCATTTTGCTTTTCCAAGATGGCTCCAATTAAAAAAAACACCATTCTGCAATCCTTGGTTCCCCCTTGTCCCAGTGTGTGTCCTGTATTAACAATGCCATTTCCTGGATGCTCTTCTAGCCCATCGCTCTCCTCTCCTCCACACTTCCTATTCCGTGCCATTTCCCTCTTCCTTATCGAACCCAGGAAGTGGGAGCAGGAGCGGTGGTGGAGGTGGGCACATGAATGGAAGTGGTCGCACCCCCCATTCCACCACCTAAGGCACCTGCCTCAATTGGCCTCATGGACAGACCAGCCCTGCCGCCATAAATCTGTGGAATGCTTCACAACGATCGCTTCTCACAATCATTTTTTTTTTTGATTGGGCTGAAAAGCCAGCTTTCCGCCTCCAAACACCCCCTACCTGAAATGCAGACACGTCTAATTACAACTAAATGCCGGTTTTAAAGAACACAAAGAGAGACCTTTTCAAAAGTTCCTTTTCTCCACATCAAGCAGCTCCCCATAAATTCAGATGAAAGCAGGGAAAGACTGGGTTGCATAATAAAGGTTTTTCTCTCTCTCTCCTCTAAGTGCATCTCGCCCCAGCCTCCTCCGTCTCCTTTTGTCCCCCGTCACTTCATAAACATGTTCGGCTGTCTCTTCAACTCACTCATCCTTATTGAACTTAATGGGTTACCTCACCTGGCAGTTTATTGCATGTCATTCCAAAGAAGCTCTCGCCTGAATCCCGTGTTTTGTCTCAAATTGCAGCTCTCTTTCTCGTCCCCCTCCCCACCCCTACATAGACAAGTTCTTAACTTTAGAACTGAAATGAGGGGAAGGAAAAAGCAATAGAGAGCAAAGCTAGGATGCAAAGCAATTGCCCAGAGAAGGGAAACTGGGATGTCTCTTCTCCTAGCCAGGGAACAAAAGATACTCAGTGGGTCTGAAATGCAGCCCTTAAGGAAAATCCAAAACCATTTATGGATTGGTTTCGATACTCTGTACTGCCCAAACTGCGCAATTACCGACATGTGCGCTCATACTGCGCACATGTCCTGGCTCATCCCCTCCCTCCCTGGTTAGTTTTCTTTTTCATTGCATAGGAGAACAGGTTCATTCAAATGGTTCCTCTACAACTGCTGCTAGACCTACGTTTAAACCATTTCTACCCAAGGGTGTAAATAGGTAACAGGAGTTAAATGCATACACCTGTGGGCTTGGAGGAAATGGGTTTTAACTGCCCCCCCATGTAATTAGGAAAAAGTAACAAGGAAGCAAGGAAGCAAGGGACAACTTTAGGGTTAGGACAACTCCGTGGACTGGAAAGGGTTACCCCAGGCGTTCAATAGGGGCCACACTCACTCCATAGGGTTACACATTGATGGTTACAGTCATCAATGCATATTGCACTTTACACAGAGCAAAAAGACAGTACCTGTTCCAAGAGGTGAACAATCTGCTATAGATGGTGATGCAAGCGGACAACTGAGAGAGGGAAGGGAGATCATGGAGGCTAGATATTAACAGGGAAAACATATGTGATTATTTCAGTTACATGTGATGAAGTCTACATATTATTTATTTAATTTATTTAAAGAATGTATATCCCGCCTTTCTCCCAGCAAGGGCACTCAAGGCGGCTTACAGTACAGTAGGGATAGAAGACAAATGGCCCAATCCTATGGGCTGCTTTATGCCACTGGAACAAGCGTTCCGGAGGCGTAAACAGCTTTACAGTTGTCACAAACATAGCAGCGCCGACGCGCGCGGTTTGTCCGCCACCACAAGCGGTGAGCAGCCAGGTTTGCGCAATGACGGACAGCAGGCACCGGCCACCACCAGTAAGCTCACACAGGGGTCAGGAGGGAGGGGGGAATGAGGCACAGGCGGAATGGGGAGGCGACGGGGGTGGGAAGGAGGGCAGAGCAGGCCCGTGAATGGGGCAGGTTCAATAGCAGCAGCACCAAATGTTCTCTTCCTCCGAGGAGACCTCAACATGCAAAAACTCCCATGCGGGATATAGCGGACACCACGTTGGGGCCACTGCATCGCTGCACAAGGAGTTAATAGGATTGGGCTGCTTGGCTACAATTCTATGCACACGTACCCGGGAGTAAACCCCATTCAACTTAATGGAACTTGCTTCTGAGTTGTCACAGATAGGGCTGAGCTATCAGGCATGGTGTAAAGGCTTTGCAAAAAAAAAAAAAAGTGGGCTTTAAGAAAAGAGTCAGAGCAGAAAGGGAGGAGTCTCCCGCAACGGTTCCGGGAGGCGGTTCCTGGCGGAAGGGGCAGCAAAGGAAAAGATGCCATTTATTAAAATGTCGACTGTCATGCGGTGGAATAATTTTTAGTCGACTCATTGTTTGCTGCTCAATTTGCTGATGCAGCATAGCGGTGCCAACTAAGACTGATGTGCAAACAAAGTCTTCCCTGGGGTCAAATCTTGCCTCCACCATGAAGCTGACTAAGTAGCCTTAGGCGAGCTTCTACTCCGCAGCTGCAATAGTGACCTTATAGGACTGTTGCAAGGGTACCACCAAGATAATACATGCAATGCAGTTTGCACACTCAGAAAGCACTAAGTATGATTGCTTAATTAATCCAGTCTATCTAAATCAATTTGCCTATTTACCGAAACGTCAGCAGAGGGACTCCTCCGAGATGCAGAAGGAAATGTATGATAGCTTGCGCATGACAATAAACAAATTGACCGTTCAGTTCTAGGAGCACGTACAATAACACGCTAGAACCAAAAAAGCTTCAGATAATAAACAAGGGTGCCCATAACTCACATCTCTGCTAATTACAATTTCCCGCCTCAGTTTCCTGAGTATAGTAGACAGGCAGCGCAATCCTGTGTAACCTTGTGTAATCCTGTATAACAGCAGATGCACCAGTGTAAGTGCACTTACACTGGCATAAGTGCACTTACACCGGTGCATCTACTGTTACACCGGTGCAAGGTTACACAAGATTGCACTGTTAAAATCTACTATTTAAAGCCTGCTGATTTAAGGCAGGGAGGGGGCCCTCATCCTAATCCCACAAATGTATCAAAGATTGACCAGTCCTGACAGTGATAATGGAAGGATAGAGAAAACTAGTTTAGAGAAAGGGGGTGTGCAAGTCTATGAATGTTATGAATGTGGTACAATCCACTCTACCAGACATTCACTGAAAGAGGGGGGCAGTTTCTGAACTTTAAAGTAACTGGTTTTATCCAAGTGATGTGTTTTCTGACGCTAACAATTCATAGACACTTAGAATGCACACTCTGAGCTCTCCAGAGGAAGGTAAGGTAAAGGTATCCCTTGACAATTAAGTCCAGTCGTGTCCGACTCTAGGGAGCGGTGCTCATCTCCGTTTCAAAGCCGAAGAGCCAGCGCTGTCCGAAGACGTTTCGATGGTCATGTGGCCGGCATGGCTCAACATCGAGGCGCATGGAACGCTGTTACTGTCCCGCTGACGTGGTACCTATTAATCTACTTGCAATTTCTTGCTTTCAAACTGCTAGGTTGGCAGGAGCCGTCGCGCGGAATCGAACTGCCAACCTTTCGATCGACAGCTCATGGTTCAGTGGTTTAACCCACTGCGCCACCCGCTGGCTCCTCCAGAGGAAAGGGGGAATACAAATGCAAGAATAATACTTGGGTGTAGAGTGTAAACACTGGGTTGGATGTATCCAGAAGCCTGAGATTTCTGAGATTGGGGCTCTGCTGTAGACATCCCCAGGCAGCCTCTGGTACTACAGCAGAGCCCCAAAGTTAAAAGATGGAAAACTGCATGAAAAGGATGGACATTGCCAGCCCAGCCATGATAAGGCAACCGGATGTTGCTTGAGTTGCGTTAGCAGTACATTGGGGGGGGGGGAGCGGTGGATTCAGAGTGCCCTTCACCCTCTTCTGCCTCCATTTTGGGCAATATGGATCGCAGTGATCTACTTCCTGCTCACTTAAGCAGGAAATGGATCACCCATCTTCTTACCAAGCTCCTTGCACCCAGTAGAGGCCCCAAAAGGTATGAGATTAGCCTTTGCTGCCTGTCTGCCTGAGAAAAAAGCAAAAAGCTGGCGCAAGAAGATCTTTTTGACAAACCGACAATCCAACAACCACACAGTCCAGTTGGGGGAGGTAGTATATCAACTAACCTGGGGGGGGGGGGGGGTGAGCTGACATGTGTACATACATCCTCTTCCCAGGAAAGGGGATGCCCAGGTTCTAAAGTCTCCAGCTCATTAAAACCCATTTTCACCCAGCCCACAGGTATACACATTAAACTCCTGTTGCGTATATACACCCTTGGATAAAAATGCCTTAAACTTTCCCAACTTGAGCAGATAATCCCCACACTTATTTTTTTTCAGTCAAGAAAAGTGGCAGCCCCATGGGTAATCAAAGCTACTTCCTGTCTGGAATCCGACACGTAAACATTTAATCAAATCCCACTAAACCACTTTGCATTAACTGTTTATCGCATTCAGAGCTTGGCATTGGAGGAACACCTCAGACAGATTGTGGGAGAAGAGAGAGGGTATGTGCCGGGGGGGGGGGGGCGGGGAGCTGCTGGGAAAGTGAATGGGAATGATTCACAAGTCTTAGGGTTGTTGCAGGATGCAACTAAATAGCTTGCAGAGATAAGATCTCCATGGAAATCATTAGTGGCAAATAGGGTGGCACAGTGGGTTAAACCGCTGAACCATAAGCTGTCGATCTAAAGGTCGGCAGTTCGATTCCTGCGATGGGGTGAGCGCTCGTTGCTTGGCCAGCTCCTGCCAACCTAGCAGTTCCAAACCATGTCAATGTGAGTAGATAAATAGGTATCGCTTGCGGGAAGGTAAACAGCACTCCGTGTTCCAGCCGCATGCTACGCGCTGCGGCAAGGAGAGTCATGCCAGCCACATGACCACGGAGGCGTCTTCGGACAACGCTGGCTCTTTGGCTTTGAAATGGGGATGAGCACCACACCCTAGAGTCGGACACGACTGGACTTAATTGTCAGGGGATACCTTTACCTTTTTAGTAAGCAGACATCGTACAGGTAAAGGGCTTTGCTGGGAAAAACAGAGTGGGATGTGATATCTCATAGGAAGCTGCCATACTGAATAAGGTCACTGATCTATAAGACTCAGTCTGGTCAACAGTACCGGTCACCCAACAAATCAGTAGCCAACAAAAAACCAGTGGCCAACATGATAACACTCACACCACTGAATAAGAGTTCTAGTCTTAGCTCTGATACATAGAAATGAGAGCTGACTCACACTATCACCTTATTGGTTCCATGTTGTGTCATAATAGCACCTCATTGGCTCTCAGGACATTCAATCTCATTGGTCAGTTTGGAGTAAAGAAGATCCACCTTTTGTTACATAAGGCAGTTGTGTTTTCTTTTTGCAGTTCTTTGACCATACCGTTTGATGGAATACAGATAACACAACATGGCCTGTTTCGTTACATTCTGCATTAAACTACCTTTCCAATGATATATAACACTATGGTCTTATTCATAAAAGTTTCCAGTTTTGGCCACTACTGTCACTACCCTGAGGGTGTCACCCTGTATGGTATGCACCCCCTGCACCCTCCTAGTTACGCCACTGGTTTATAACATCCCTTTGAGAGAAACCCGATTAGAAGACAGCGATTTACCCAAAATAATCCAATCAGCTTTATGGATCTGAAGGATCTGAAGCCAGCATTGCCCACTCTGACTAGGAGAATTCACCTGGCATTGTCCATCCGCATCATCGCCCTTTGCTCTGCTTCCCTGTATTCCTCCCCAGGCTGCCTTGAGGTTTGTGAGAACCCTTAGCCAAGTGCCTTGGTAGGTCTCCAAAGCTGTACTGGGATTGTACTGATGTAGCTTGGCCGCTAAGATACCAAGCAGGACTTTCTCAAGTTGAATCTCGCTTCTTCCACGACTCAAATTGACTGCATTTTAAAAATAAAAGTTTTAAATCTGATGTCAGCCAACATGGGTTTCCCACTGGGGAAGAAAGGTCAGGTACCAATACGTTAAAATATAGTGATGAATAAAGGCCACCATGTTCATAAATCAATAAGAAAAGGAGTTGGGGGGGGGCGGGGAGGAAGGCAAGGCTGACGACTGATTGACAGCATTCAAATCGCTGGTATGTCAATTGCACTGTGACAGTTGAGGTCACCCGTGAAAGGAGAGTAGACAAATTCACGGAGGAGGACGCTTCCCGGCAGGTGTTTAGTCTGGAGATTGTCGCACCTTGTTCACTCACTCGCCTTCTGGGGAAGGGGGGGCTCAAGCAGCATCGTCATCAGTGCAATGACCACCTGTATCTCTCTCCACACTGAAATAGTCACATTTATTGACGCAGAAAACCTGAGGATTTTTTTTTTTTTTTAGAACAGTGGCCAGTGGTGTAATGGCACGTTTTAAAGGAAGAGAATAGGGCACGACCACTGGCGTCGACAGGGGGAAGCGGGGGGGGCCGCCGGGGGGCGTCGCGCGTATAGGGGTGACGCGCGATCCCCCCCACGTACAGTTTTTAGTTGGAGGCAGGCCCGCCCGCCTTCCCCTGTGTCCGTTCGGCTCCAAAATGAGCCGAAAATGGAGCGGGGAGGGTGCTCTGCTCCTGCGCATGACGTCACGCGCGGGGGCGGAGCCTCCCCCTTAAGGGCGATGCGCGACCCCGCTCTAGGGTGTCGCGTGTCATAGCGACGCGACTGGGCATGACACCTTCTCCATGGCCACACCCCATTAGGACTGGAAGAAAACAAAATCGACTCTCAATGTCATCATTCAATGAAATCAGAAATCAGACTGATCTCTACTTGGGCTGGCCAAACTGCGGCTCCTGAGCCTCATGCGGCTCTTTGACATATAATGTGCGGCTCTCGGAAATAGGTTGGCTGAGCTCCTCTTTTGCAACACAATTGATATAAAAGGTAGATAAGAAATTATCAAGCTGTATACAGGTGGGCCCCCATATCCACTGATTCGCTATCCACGGTTTCAGTTATCCACGGATTGTGGGGACCCCCCCAGGCTTTTACTCTTTTCCCAGTAAGCTTCATTTCTTCCTTAAACAAACAGGAGAAGCAGCCTCTGGCTACTTATTGTAGGCAAGTAGAACAAGACTAAGTCCTAGAGAGGCTCTGCAAGGTTAACAGAAACCTTGCAGAGCCTCTCTAGGACTTAGTCTCATTCTACTTGCCAGCAATGGAGGCTGCTTCTCTGTTTGTTTTAAGGAAGAAACAAAGCTTGCTGAAAGAAAAATAAGAGCGGGGGGGGGCAAGCAAGCCTGCCTGCAGGGGAGGCTGGGTGGGGGGGCCCTCAGGAAACCATGGAGGGGGTGTTCGCTCTTATCCACGGTTTCAAGTATCCACGGAGGGGCCTGGAACATATCCCCAGCGGATATGGGGGCCCACCTGTACTTATTTACCAGGTATAAACTGAGAGTCCACTGGATTAAAATATAAGTTTAATGACTCTCCATGATAGCCTCCACTTTCCACAGTGGACAATGGGGATGTGCAGGTTCCCCTTTAGATAGACAGCAATATGTTTGCCATGTGTGGTTTTCCTGTAGCTCTTGATCATGTGCAGACTACAGAATGCCAGGAATACTTATCCTAGCTCAGGAACAAGCATTGAGCATCCACAGATCTTGGCAGTTTGTCACATGTTGTAGCCACATGCCTGGCAGAAAATGCCTCTTTCACTAGGGGCTCCCTCCACACCAAAGAGGTGTCAGCCCTCCGAGGTTACGACAGAAAGCACCTGCCATGGGCTTAAGTACTAACGACAGGCCCCAAATGAGTGGCACGGAGGTGATCCCCTGTGTTAGCGGTTCCCCCTCTTTGAAGGTCAATGATGCCAATTCAAATGGTGCTACCGAGGGGGAAAAAAAACTTCAATCAAGGTCTGCCGACTCTATTACTTGTGTTCAAACTCTCGCCAGTCATCCATGTAATTGAAATAACTAAGGGGATTTTCCTCTGAGCTGGTGCATGGAGAAAGGGGAGGCCAGTCAGAGGCCTTCCTTGAAAGGAACTCCAAAGTGAGCTGCCCTTTCCCTGGAGACTAATGCTTTTATTTCACTCGTTATTTCCATGTCAGTGGGAGGTTTCGTTTAGGAGGCCATTTTCCTCCTTGCAAAGGGGAATGGGGGGGGGTGCCATGCGAGGCCAGCCGCTTTCAGGAGACCGTGCTTCAAGAATCGAGTGCTCATTAGGACTGAGCTGAGAGTTTGCTAGCAAACGTTTGCAGCTTGAAAGGGGGTCTTAGGTGTGTGTGAATGTTTGTGTGAAAGGCCTCCATTTTTTTTTCACTTTTATTCTCTATCTGGCCCTCCAGGTGACAGTAACAATTGCCCTCCACACACTAGGGTTTAATTTGTCATGATTTTTTTTCTCCCCACAAGATACCAGAATGAAGAGAGGAAGCATTGCCCTCACTCGGAATTAGCTTGATGGTGCAATGTAACCAAAAGGATTTGGCTACAGACTTTAACCCCTCACTTAGCACTGCGGTTGCCAGATCAGGTGAATCTAGAAACCTGAGCTTTCTGATTTCTGGTGATCAGGGGTGTCCCAAGACACCTGAAGCAGTGTGTCAAATGCTCCCCCCCCCCTTAGCACGTGTAGGACTTTGACGCGGGCATGGGCCCCGGGCATGTGCTCCACCAGGCCACCCCAGGACATATATGCAAGAAAAGCAAGATATCACCCTTTAGAAACCACAGTGGTGAATGAATACACCTGCTTTTGAGCAGAAGGGCAGACTAGATTACCTTTACTCACTTCCCACTCTATAATTCTGTGCCTGGACTTGCCAGATCTCAATGTACAGGCCAAAGGCACCTGCTTGGGTAGGATCTGATCTTCTGAGGCCTAAACATCATTATTTGCTTCCTGGTATTACACTATTGCATGGTATCGGCTGCAAAGACAAGGGAAGGAGTTAACTAACCGACTGCAGCTTAAGACATGCTTGTACGCTGCGGCAGCCGTTCATCACGCCGACTGTCATAGCAAAATCAATTCCTTGTGTACTTTTGGGAATTACAGCTCTCATTTGGGTGTGATTTATTTGCTCTATAACATGAACAGGGCTATTTGTTTCGGCGTTGCAAAAGTTCAGCGAAAATTGCTTCAAGTTCCTGTTTTTTCAGGAATGGCATCATGTCTGATTGTCAGCTTCCCTTCCACGAAATAGAGGCGATTGGGCAGGCAGCCCTTCCTTGCATCGCTGTTGACTCGCATTGCACCATGCCATACAAGAATGGTGGTGTAGTGGTTTGGGAGTCGGACTTAGACCTGGAAGATCCAGGTTCAAATCCCCGCTCAGTCACGAAGCTTCCTGGGTGACCTTGGGCCAGTCACTATCTCTCAGCCCCACCTACCTCACAGGGTTGTTGTGAGGACAAAAAGGAGGGGAGGAAATATGTACACCACTCTGAGCTCCTTGGAGGAAGGGCGGTATAAAAATGTGAAAATAAATAAATAAATAAATAAATAAACCCTTCCTATTTGCGCAACACTTCTGCGATGTGCCCCCAAAATGCCCCGTATAATAAATTACCACCTTAATCCTCACAAGGGTGTTTAGTACTGTTATGTGTTTGTCAGCGCAATCCTATCCAACTTACACCACCGGTGTAACCAGCGGAGGAGGGCAGGCCGGGAGTCTTTGGAGGGGAGGGGAGATTTAAATCCCCTTTGAATCCCCCTTTGAAGGGGATTTGAATCCCCTTTCCGTTCTGGGGCCTCCCATTCTCGCTGTACTTGTGGTGTAAGTTGGATAGGATTGCGCTGTTTGACTCTCACTTCCCTGAGTTGAAGCACGACCTGGTTTCTGGTTTGCTCAAGAGTAGAGATGCCCAGGATCTCTTCATAATATTTGCTTCATTTGCAGTTTGCAAGCTGATGTTTGGATGGCGCTTGATGGTGCGCACTCCAGCAGGCAACAACAGGTTACATCCCCAATCAACGGCTCTACACCCTTGGCTGGTTCTCTCCTGCAACTTCCATCCCAGCCTCTGTCTCTCAGACCGAATCCTCATCCCCCTCTTTCTCACCCATAATACACACTCCCCCCAAATTGCTTCCTTTGTTCTTTTTTGCTGGTCACCTGAGGGAGGAGAAAGTGAATCACCTGATAGCCTCACACCTCAGCCCTCCCCCCCCCAGGTGCCTACTGGACTTTTACTGACTTTCCTATGAAGGTCTCCCATTCAGAAAGGCATCCTGGATCTATTTAATAAAAGCTGGGGCTCCTGGCAGCCATGTGGGATACTTAGGAACCAACCTCCGGCCTCTGGATTCCATGACTGCATCGTCATCATCAGAGCCGGCTTCATTCCCACTATTATTCTGTGGATGCAAACAAGTCCAAAGGACCTTGTACCAATCCAGGTCATCTTCTGAGGACTGGGCCTATCTGCAGCAGACTCACAGCGCAATCCTATCCTGCTCCTCCATTGGTGCAACCGGGTCCGTGCGTCACCTCCGGAGGCCGGGAGAGGGCCTTCCGCATGTCCTCCCGGGCTGCCGGCTTGGCACCTTCTGACCAGGCCCTCATCAGCGTTGTACGCATGTGCGAAATCGCCGGCGAGGGCCTGGTCAGAAGGGGCCGAGCTGGCGGCCCGGGAGGACATGCGGAGGCCCTCTCCCGGCCTCCAGAGGCTTTGGATGGTGAGCGCGGAGCCTCCGGAGGCCGGGAGAGGGCCTCCGCACGTCCTCCTCGGCCGCCGGCTGGGCCCCTTCTGACCAAACCCTCGCGATTTCGCACATGCGTACAACGCCGATGAGGGCAAGGGCTTGCCCTCATCAGCGTTGTACGCATGTACGAAATCGTCGGCGAGGGCCTGGTCAGAAGGGGCCCAGCCGGCGACCGAGGAGGACATGCGGAGACCCTCTCCTGGCCTCTGGACGGTGAGCGCGGAGCCTCCAGAGGCCAATGGGGGGGGCGCCCTCCAAAAAATAATTAATTAATTAAAACAATGGCGGCCAGCCTTATGGCCAGCCCGCAAGCACGTTTCAAATCATTAAAACGGCCCTCGGCAGGGAAAAGGTTCCCCGCCCCTGTACTATAGCAAGGATGGGGAAACCTATTTGTGGTGGAGGGCCATTTCCCCATGGGGGAAACGTGTCGCGGGCCGTGCGCCCCTCCACCGCAAACGGGCGCCCCCCCAGCGCAAACCACCCCCCGCGCGCGGTCATCCCCATTGCTCTCCTCCTTACCTTCAACCTCCGGGCCGCGGCGCGTCACCTCGAAGCGACTCCTTCTGAAATCGGCTGTTCCGTACATGCGCAGTACGACGCTGACGCCAAGAGATTGCACTGGGCCTCCGGAGCCTCCGGTCCAGTCTCGCGCGGGCCGGACAGGATCGCCCCGCGGGCCGGAGGTTCCCCACCGCTGCGCTATAGCGACGCCACTGCTGGATAGGATTGTGTTGTCTGAGAAAAAGGACAGAGAGGCAGACCCCCTTCCTTCGTCCTGGCTGAGACCCTCTGCTCTGGTTCCACCTTTCCAGGAACTGTGTCCATCTGCAGCCATTCCTAGTTACGGCAAAGGGAGAAGTTTGACAGTGATTGTATTTTCTGAGATTTTTGTTTTTGGAAGCTGCCTTGCAGGCTTTTTAAGTTAAAAGGTAGGGTTAAGAAAAAAAAAGAAAGAAAAATAACTGAAACAAAGACGAGAGCAAGCTAAAGCTTGACATTCAGAGACAGGTCTTCAAAGGATCCTCTGAAACCAAGTGAGTAATTTGGCAAGAATAGCGAAGCTGGCTACAAAATGCCAACTAATTCTGCGTGACTGGGCTGGACACAAATCATTTCTGCTGAAAGGAGACTCACACTAGATGGGTCATTTTATTAATAAAGACAACATCCCGATGAATCATTCCTCCCATATACTGTATGCCACTGCTATCAGGAGGAGTGTGCTGTGCTTCCTTGTGCGTGCTGAAACCATTGTACACCTGTCAAGGGCTGATTCAAGTCTGCATGAAAACATCTCAAACACCATCTTTTAATTTTACAAGCTATAGGCTACAACCTACAACTTGTCTCCACTATCCCCTCCCCTCCTTTCTTTCAGTTACAGTATTACCTGGCTGAATGAAGAACTCTACAGGACTCGAAAGGTGCAGAAAAGAGCGACCAGAATGATTCGTGGGCTGGAGCACCTCCCTTATGAGGAAAGGCTACAGCGTTTGGGGCTTTTCAGTCTAGAAAAAAGGCGCCTGAGGGGGGACATGATTGAGACGCATAAAATTATGCATGGGATGGAGAGAGTGGATAGAGGGAAATTCTTCTCCCTCTCACACAACACCAGAACCAGGGGACATGCACTAAAATTGAGTGGAGGGAGAGTTAGAACGGACAAAAGAAAATATTTCTTCACCCAGCGTGTAATTCATCTGTGGAACTCCTTGCCACAGGATGTGGTGATGGCACCTGGCCTAGATGCCTTTCAAAGAGGTTTGGACAGATTCATGGAGGAAAAGACCATCACAGGTTACAAGCCATAAGCAACCTCCTGGTTTTAGAAGTAGGTTTTCTCTGTGCCAGGTGCAAGGGAGTGACAACAAGAAACAGGTTATCTTGTTGGCTGTGTGCTCCCTGGCGCATCTGGTGGGGCCACTGTGTGATACAGGAAGCTGGATGGGCCTTTGGCCTGATCCAGCAGGGCTCTTCTTATGTTCTTATGAAAGCTTGCTGGTTGATACCTTTTGGTGAGTCCTCTAAAGGCATTACCCTGCTTCAGAGTATGGATTTTTCTTTTCATAGACTTAATGACCACCAATGATTTTGTCCTTCCTTGTTGTCACTGAGAGCTGGCCCAAGACCTCCTGATGCCTGAGGTGGCAATGCCAAACGCTGCCCTTCTTACCCGATGACGTGCCAGCCTCTGCTCCTCCCACTCTCCAATGTTCTAACTCAGCACTCCCCTCCCCTCCACATTTCCTCTTCCTTTCTGTCCCCCTCTACCTTTTCCTATCAAGGGCACTTTCCTATCAAGTGGAAGGAGGAGGAGGAGGAGCAATGGAGGCACGTCGATGAACACCCTCCTTCACCACCAATTTGCTACCTAAGGAGACCGCTTCAGTTGGTCTCATGGATGAGCCGGGCCTGCAAAGTCCCAGATATGTTTGTCTTATTATTAAATACTTATTTTATTTAAAACAAATTGAAAACTATTTATTAAGTACAATGAGTTATGGCTTGGAATGACAAGTAACTTGTGATTTCAAATGAACAGTGAGAATACTGATCTCCGCGTGCTGGTTCATGCACACACACTCACACACCCGTCCAGTTGCCTTCAAAGTACAAGAAAAGCAACATCGGTAACTTGAGCTCTAAGGGAGAAATGTTGGGAAGTCTGAAGTTTTCAACAGGAGAACCCAAAACAAAACAAAACAAAAAATCACTCTTTAAAATGTCAGGCTCTCTTCCTCCCCCAAGAAAGTGTCAAGCTAGGAGTGCTTGATGAAACCAGCTACATTAGGGTAACATTGTTTTCAATTTGCGACCTGGTTTTCCAAATATGCCCCTTTGTCAAAGCCGTTGCGAGGCTCTCATCCCCCCCCCTTTATTTGTCTCACTGCTATGGCAGTGAAAATGTATTGGCTTTCCAGTTAGCGATTACACATCATCACATACCTAATTTATAACACCATACCCCAAAGAACAGATGTAATAAAGTAAAGCCAGGAAACAGCAATGTTATAAAAGAGAGCAGTCATCGGCTCAAAGGGTTCGTTCGGCATGTGTGCGAAAAAGAAACCCTCATGCGCACCCGCTGGGGGGGCTGCGAGCTCATAAAGGCAGGCTTGTAAACTCCAGCCTCTGTGCATACATGATTCTTTGGGAACCTATGTACTGTGTATATAATTTACAGTGCAATCCTATTCAACTTACACCACCGGTGTAACCAGCGGTGCAGTGAGAACGGGAGGCCCCAGAATGGAAAGGGGATTCAAATCCCCTTTGAATCCCCCTTTGGAGGGGATTTGAATCCCCTTTCCATTCTGGGGCCTCCCATTCGCGATGCACCGCTGGTTACACTGGTGGTGTAAATTGGATAGGATTGCGCTGTTAGGCATGCAAAGGGGCAACTGGGTCTTCCGGTTTCCAGGAATCGTGGCAGAAGTTTGGTAAACAGAGGACGTGGAAGCAGGCGGGTTCGGGATTTCTGCTATGGGAAAGGATCATAGACCCATGGAAGAAGAGCATGGGCTTTCTATGTAGGACATACGTGTCTCCAGGAATGGCAGAGAAAGATTCCGATCTGGAACTGTGAAGAGATACTGTCAGGCAATGATGACAATACTGAGTGAGATGAGATGGACTTTGCTTCAGTGGAAAGCTGCTTCCTGTGTTTGAAGCTCCAGAGAACCACGTGTAATTGAACGAACCCGATCATACTGGTGTAGGATTATGTGCGTATACAAGGCACTCATGATGCAGAACCTTACTGGAACTAAGCAGCTCAGGTCTGGTCAGTGCCAAGATGGGAAATCACCTGGAATCATACACACACACATGCGCTTTAGGCTTCCTTAGGGCTGGCCCATCCATGGGGCCAACTGAGGCAATTGCCTAAGGCAGCGGATTGGTGGTAGGATGCACTTTGCCAATGCCATGGTTCTGATCTGATCCCAACTGTGGCCTCCTCCACATACTATTTACAATAGAAAAACAAGTTCCCATTGATGTTTATTTTTATTTATTTAAAAAAATTATAGCCCACCTTATCCCATGCCAAAGCAAATGCCCAAGGTGACTTACAACATCAAAGATAAAAAATATGCATAATTTAAAACAATACATAAAATAAATTAAAAACAATAAAATCCACTGGGGTGGGGGCAACAATATAGAACAGAGAAGCAGCAGAGCAAAACATCTTGAGACCAGAAGTCAGACATCAACCCGTCACCCAAACGCTAGACGAAACAGAAACGTTTTGAGCCCTCGCCAAAAAGCCACAAGGGAGGGGGTAGTTCTCAAGTCCCCTGGCAAGGAGTTCCACAGTTGTGGTGCCACAACAGAGAAGGCTCGCCCACGTGCTGCCGCTCCACTAACTTGCGATAGAGGTGGCACCCACAGGAGAACCCCCTCAGATGACCTAAGAGGGCGGGCCGGTATATGGGAGAAGGCTATCCTCAGATATCCTCAGATATCCTGGACCCAAACCGTGAAGGGCTTTAAAGGTCATTACCAGCACCTTGAATTCAATGGGAGCTCTTTTTATTTATTTAAAACAATATATGCTGGGAGAAACCATAATCAGAGCCACAGCAGGGGGAAAGTGCAAAGACGGACCTCCGGCTCCTGTGACTTTACCCAGTGGACTATTGAGCGAGTGAGAGAGAAAATGATGCCACATCACACATTTCACATACCGTGTTATTTGGCCCCCAGTCACTCTGTCCCCCAGCCCCAAACATCCAACTATGAAGTCATCGCTTTGTCTTATGGGAAAAATGGGGAAGGACAAAAAGGACTTTCATTGAAATAAGCATCTCCTAAAATGGAAAACTTGTCTCGCCCTTCCCAAGGCCCCCCAGCAACAAGACTCGAGCCGAGACCTAAAATTCTGAAAAGGAGCTACCTGGCACAATAATTTATCTTTGGGCACTTCTCTTCCGCAGAGAGACAACATCTACTAACAGTGTGGAGAATAATAATCCGAGATAGACAGAATCCCCTTGGCTCTGATAAACCATGTGGAGACAAACGTTGAAAGAACAATGAATTGCACATCTGCTGATAAAAGCCAACGGAGCAAAGAGTGAGGTTCCATTATGATGATTCTGCGTTTCAAAGCAGAATGGAAAATGCCTAACGGTTCATTATCAATAACTTTTTTTTGCTATTGTTGTTTAATCATCTCGGGTAATAAAGCAAAAGCCCCCCCCCCCTCTCAAGGGCTCACCTTAGATAAAAGAATGCAAAGGCATTTCTAAACTTAACGACTATAAAGAACTTCTAAAAGCATATTGTTCTCTTTTGTATCAGCAAGGGGTTCGTATCTATCTACTGTTCTTCTGCAGGTATACTTGGCTGGCTTGGCTTTTCCTACCAGGAGATTGCCAGCTCATTTACAGAGGCGAGGAGAGTTTCAGAATTGGCACAACTGTTCCCACCAGGACCTTGGAACACATTACCTTGACCTTAAGGAGTCAACAAAGTGTTAAGGACATAATTTCTGCCGGGAAGAGAAGTGCCATTTCCCTTGTAGCTCCATGCACACAGGACTCTCAAACTGTCGTAATGTGAGAACGGCTATGCAGAACATAAGAGGAGCCTTGTTGGATCAGGCCAAGGGCCCATCTAGTCCAGCTTCTTGTAGCCCACAATGGCCCCACCAGATGCCTCAAGGAGCACACAAGACAACAAGAGACCTGTATCCTGTTGCGTAGGCTTACCGTCCGTCCCAGAATTTCCAGGACCGTACCAGAATCCGGGCTCGGGTCCCGGAACGCTCCCCGGAATGTTTTCCGGGCCTGGTTGGCAAGCCTCCGCCGCCGTCATTTTTAAAATTTAGAAACTTACCCGGGCGCCGGCATCTTGGATCGCGAGATCCAACATGTCGGCGCCCAAATCTTATGAGTGCATGAGGCTGTGCAGAGATAAAGGAGAAAGGGAAGGCAGAGGATGTGATGGGTAGATAGTATCACTGATGCAATGAACATGAATTTGAGCAAACTCCGGGAGGCAGTGGAGGACAGGAAGGCCTGTTGTGATATGGTTCATGGGGTCACGAAGGGTCGGACACGACTGAACAACAACAACAACAGGATCACAGCTTCCTGGGTGGCAGAGGCGTCGCTTCGGTAGGGGCGGGGCTGTAAGTATCGCTCCGTTGTAGTCTCTTTACCGAGCGAGCAGGAGGCGGCCCCGCCCACTCACTGTCGGAGCCCCTGCTGCTTTCTCCGCAGGGGAATGGCTCCGACAGTGAGTGGGCGGGGCCGCCTCCTGTTCGCTCGGTAAAGAGACTACAACGGAGCGATACTTACAGCCCCGCCCCTACCGAAGCGACGCCACTGCTGGGTGGGTGCCCTTGGGTGTAGACTCGCACACTCAGCCTAACATGCCTCCTAGAGTAGGAGTAAAAGTGAGTGGGGATAAAACAGAGAGAATCATAGATGCCACCCTGAACTCCTTAGGGGGAAGGGCAGGACAGCATGTCAGAATGAACTCAAACCTGCTACATTTCAGGCAAACAGAGTCCTCTCTCTGGTTTTAATGAGGCTGTGCTTGTGCGCAACAGCCTGAGCATAGCTTCCAGCAGGATCAGGGCCTTGCTGAGCTTATTAAGCACGGCAGCGAGAAAATCCTGGCCTTGGCTTGTGTATACAGTTTAGAAACGGGCCTCGTACAAATGAGTTAACTTAAAAACTAATCACTTCTAAAGGTCAAAACTCCCATTCGTAATCGGGTGGAACAAAAAGCTAATTAGAGGCCTTTTGTCTGAGTAAATGAGGATGGAGCATTCTGGGTACTCTCCGGAGCCGCCGGAGTTCCGAAGGGCTCTTGGCAGGGTTATTTTCATCATAAGGTATTTATGAGGAAAACACTCCTATCCCCTTGAATAGGAATGACGCTATAGAAACAGCCACAGCTTTGAAACAATAATGTATCATTAACCTGCTGTTAGGGATTGAAGGGGAAATTAGAACCACAACAGAGATAAAATCATGCTTGTCTTTTCTTTTGAGAGTGTTCCATTGGACCTTGAGAAGACCACAGTCAGCTCAAGATTTCTTGGTGCCTGTGGGGTCCCCCTTCCACTTATCCAGGGGTGCAAGCCACTCCTCCGCAGGTCCTTCTCTTCCTCCTCCTACATCCTGAATTCAAACAGGAAGAGAAACAGACCTGAAAAGGATGTCTGTTGGAAAGCGGAGTAAGTACAGGGACATGGATCAAATCCTATCCAGAGGCTGACTAAGACCTGCCTCCATCCACTAATGTCCATTGGTCATTCTGCTCCCTGGATGCAAAAAGGAAGAGGGGAAAGGAGCAGAAGAAGTGTGGAGGAGAGGAGAATATTGGGCTACTAGAGGGGAAGCAGACGTGTGGGTGATGGACCATCTTGATGACACTCAAGCCCAACACTCTCCTCTCCCCTGCACTTCTTCTGCTCCATTCCCTTCTTCTGCTTTGATTCCAGGGAGTTAGAGGCAGGGATGTGGATCAAGTCTCTGACTCCAAGTCTCGAGTCTTTGCTTACGAGTTGCGAATCCCTCTCTCTTTAATGAGGAAAATGGGTTTAAACCTGAATAAAATTCAATTTGTCGTAAAAGTTTCGAGTCGAGTCTTTTACAATCGCCGAGTCAAGTCTGAGTCGAGTCTTTTACAATTGCCGAGTCAAGTCCAAGTCGAGTCACTGAAGCAATTTGAGTCCAACTCGAGTCCGAGTCAATAGACTCAAGTCTACATCACTGGCGGAGTAGTGAGCTAGACATCTCCAATACTCTATCCCACCACTCTCCTTATCCACACTTCTGCTCTTTTCAAATTCAGGGAGCAGGAGGAGAAGAAACAATGGTGGCACATGCCCCCCCCATCCACCACCTGAGGCAACCATATCAGTTAGCCTCACGGATGGGCCGACCCAAGTGAAGACCAGGAGAGCAAGTCTTCTTGATGGGGTCAATTTCACTGTTGAAAGCGGGTTTTGCCAGGTTTAGTAACTTTGATCCAGTTTCTCAATCTTTCCAACGGTGAATGGACACCAGGCTTATCCTGCATACGTCAGCTTGTTGCTAGACTATTGCTAGACTAGGCCACTTTCATTTCCTGCCCTCCGAAACTCCTTCACCATTTGAGGCTCATATTTGATGCAGTCAGTAGGTGGCCTTCAGTAGCGGATGCTCAGTTTCAGACTCAGCTGCAATACAGGGAAGGTGACCCTCGCAAGGTTGTCGTAAAAATGACAAAGTGGTGTGGCGCTTTGTGCACTAACTGTGCTATATGCGCAGCATCACTAACTAAAATCTTCAGAGCAAGGAAGGAGACCTCTTTCGATTTCACTCGAAAGAGCAAGTCATGCAATTGTCAAGAGAATCTCACTATTGGGGGCCGCATCACTTCTCCCGCATGGCTTAACCAGCTGGGATTGGCAACAGCCTTGCACGAAAACCACAACAGTCCCTTGATCTTCCTCTGCACAACGATTTGAGAGCCTTGGCAGGGTTAATTAATCTAAGTGCCATCTGAAGCCTTAAAGGATTGGGAGACACATGCTGAAAGATGACAGCTGGCAAAAATCATTAGGAGCATCTTTCGACAATCTATATCCCGTTATCGATCCAGCTATAGATCATGTTCTCTTCCCCCCCACACCATCCTCCCCCCCCACAAGATCTTCTGGGTCGATACTGCAAGTGCATTGAGACTGTAGCAACACATTTAAAACCTTATAAAAGGTTATTTAGTTGCTAACAGTGCAGCAGTTTCTGCAAAGCCTGCCAAAAGGTTACAGCTTTCGGGGCATCATAAATTACAGACGACAGGGAAGGGGAAAAAAGTAAGTGCGGTTTTCTTTATTGTCTCTATGATGGATGGGCTCCTGAACAAGACACAAAATACATCATATCACCTTTAATGGGCCCACATTTCTGTAGCCGTAACTCACCATTTTAAAATAGAAAATGGTGAAATATAGCATTGTATATTCCGCTCCTGACATATTTATGAGTCCTTCCCTTCTTATAAATACAGTGATTGCTATTTCAAAGGGCGATGTCAGGTATGAGCAGAGTGCAAACAGCTGGTGTGGTTGAAAAATTATAGCCAGACTTGGACGTTTTCAGAAACGCTTTCTTGCAGCAGTAAATTTACAATGTTTGCACTAACTGTTATTAAAACCAAATCCATATCTTGGCAACAGGAACCCATTGCTTCATAACAGCTGGAGCGACAGTTCAGCGGGACAGCTGGGCTAGGCTGAAAGGCTGGGGCTCCCATGATCATAAAACCCCACGAAGGGGGCAGGTAGGGTCATTTGTGGGGACCCCCGCAGGTTACATTTGGGGCACTGCAGCCTATTCGGGGCACAAGAGTCATGTCAATGTGTTTCCTTGCAATACTTTACGAACACCATTTTTCGGCTTTCTCCACAAGACTTGTCAACTGCTGTATTTCAGCTTACAGAACTGCCTAGAATCTCAAATTGGTGAAACGTTGACTGCTGAAAAGGGACACGTGCCAGGATGGTGTAGTGGTCCTGGTGTTGGACTCAGGCCTGGAAGAGCCAGGTTCAAATCCCCGCTTAGCCATGTACCTTCCTGAGTGACCTTGGGTGCTCTCTCGCTCTCTCGCTCTCGCTCTCTCTCTCAGTAAAGTTGTTGTGAGGACAACAACAGGGTTGTTGCGAGGACAAAAGGAGGGAAGGAACCATGCACACCACCCTGAGCTCCTTGAAGCAAGGGCAGTACAGTATAAAAATGTGAAAAATAAATAAATATGCTGCTCCTGCTGCTGAGTCTGACTCTTGGTCCAGGTAGCTCAGCATTGACAACCCTAACTGGTAGCAACTCTATTGGGTTTCAGATAGGTCCTGAGGCCAAAGTAGTAGATGTGCTGCCACTGAACTATTTATTTAAAAGATTTATATACCGCTTTTCTGGTGCTCAAAGCGGTGTACAACAATAAAAATGCAACATAAAATACAGGTAACACAAATAATAAAATAAAATAAATAAAACCAATTAAAATCACAGCCATTTCTCTTCATGTCCTCACTGAAGAGAGAGTGTTAAGACTCGACATGGCTGCAAACTGCTCAAAATAATGGCAATGCAGCCCCTAATCAGTCTGGAACTGGTATCAGAGGTGTCGCTGGAGGGGGGGGTACTATAAGTTCTGCACCATTCCACTCCCCGTTTACTCCCCTGCCTGTTGCCTTTGTTGCACAGAATGGCTCCGATGGCGAGGGGGCGGGGCCACCTTGTAACGGGGAGTGGAACGGTGTAGAACTTACATAGGCTTACCATATCCAAAGGGGGACAGGGTGCCTACACCTTTAACCATTGTAAAAAGAGGGGATTTGGGCAGGTGCAGCTCATAATGAAGAAGGCCAGCGGGTGGCGCAGCGGGTTAAACCGCTGAACCATAAGCTGTCGATCGAAAGGTCGGCAGTTTGATTCCCGCGACGGGGTGAGCTCTCGTTGCTTGGCCAGCTCCTGCCAACCTAGCAGTTCCAAAGCATGTCAATGCGAGTAGATAAATAGGTACCGCTTGCGGGAAGGTAAACAGCGCTCCGTGTTCCAGCTGCATGCTACGCGCTGCAGCAAGGAGAGTCATGCCGGCCACATGACCACCAAGGCGTCTTCGGACAACGCTGGCTCTTCGGCTTTGAAATGGGGATGAGCACCACACCCTAGAGTCGGACACGACTGGACTTAATTGTCAGGGGATACCTTTACCTTAGCTCATAATGGAAGGGTGCAACAAGCTGCACCTGCCCAAATTCCCTCTTTTTACAATGGTTAAAGGTGTAGGCACCCTGACCCCCTTTGGATATGGTAAGCCTAAACTTACAGTACCACCACCCCCCTCCAGCGACGCCTCTGACTGGTATTGCCTCCTTGCTTATGAACATGCCTAGACTTTAAGATTAATCACAGAATCCCTGTTTGTGGGTCTTCTACTTGATGTAGTTCAGTTAGCACTAACTAGAAGCAGGGCCTCTTTGGCGGTGGCCCCATATCTCTAGAACAGTGGTTCTCAAACACTTTAGCACTGGGGCCCACTTTTTAAAATGACACTCTATCGGGAACCACCTAGCTTTACGAGACACTCAAACATTTATCTCCCTATATTTACACAAGCTTGCAAACTGTAGGAGCTCAGCTCTTTGCAGGGCAATGAGCAACTATCTAATTTTTTAATAGTCTCAGGACTTATGGCAATTACTTATCTGATCTTTCCATCACCTGGGACCCACCAGAAATCAGGTCGCGACCCACCAAGTGAGTCCCGACCCACAGTTTGAGAAACACTGGGCTAGAACATCTTAGGCTGATCTCATCCTTTTCCATTTTCAAGCGGTGCCCAAAAGCCACTCGATATGGTAGCACTTTAGTGTCACGCTGTGATCAGACCTGAAAAACCCACTCCAGAAAAAGTCATTTTTACTACTGTGTTTGTACCCTTTTAGATGTGTTACATTGTTTTAATTCCACTGTTACATTATTTTACCGATTTGAATCCAGACTTTGGTTTGGACCCAAAGTTGTGACTGAGTATGCCTACTGAAATCTCCAAGTTGTACCTTCCCATTCTGCCACATCACAACATGGCTTTTCAAACTTTGAAGGAAGTTCGTAAACTCTGGAGTTTAGAAAGACTCACAGTTTCAAAAGCCAAGACAAACTTCCATAACCATGTTTCTGTCGAGCCATTCAGGCCCGAACACAAAGCTCTCTCTTAGGTTTAGAATCAGGACAAATTCACTGTTACCTTTAGCTCCTCTCCTCTAAGCTTCTTCTGCTCCATTCCCCTCTTATTCTGAACCCAGGAGGTAAAAGGGGGAGCAGTGAAGACATGTAGACAGGGGTATGTGGTAGGCACCCTACAAATACACTGCCTGGGGCAGCTATCTCAATCAGCCTCATTGCTGGGCCAGCCCTGACAGATTTACAGTATTTTTCACATTTATTTTCACACTGTTATATTGCCCTTCCTCCAAGGAGATCATGACGGCGTACATGGTTCCTTCCCTCCTTTTGCCCTCACAACAACCCTGTGAGGTAGCTTAGGCTGAGAGATAGTGACTGGCCCAAGATCACCCAGGAAACTTCGTGGCTGAGTGGGGATTTGAACCTGGATCTTCCAGGTCTAGGTCCAACTTCAGAACCACTACACCATCCTGGCTCTCCTCAAGGAGAGTCATGCTATGTCAATCATTTGCTCTATGTATTGCTATGTCAAGGGCCCTGCAATATAAACAGAACACACTGTAGAAAAGCAATAGCTCAGCAACACTAACAGCGCAATCCTAATCAACTTTCCATCACCGGTGCAGTCGCAATGCATTCCCAAGGTAAGGGAACAAATGTTCCCTCACCTTGAAGAGGCCTCCATGACTGCCCCTGCACTGCAAAATGCAGTGTACGCCCTGCTGTTGGCACGGCTACACTGGCGCTGGAAAGTTGGTTAGGACTGTGCTGTAAAGGGCCGGGGGCAGGAAAGGTTTCTCAAACCACCAAGTGCCTCTGAAGTCTACATTTGTCACCTCTGAACAGATGCACTCTCTGAAACGCATTTTTAGTGATCCACCCACCACTTTCCCATCGAGTTGCACATTTTACTACTACTCTTATTTACCATATTGGTCTGAGTATAAGACTCACTTTTTTCTCCTAATTTAAGTTTTTAAACTAGGGGTGTGTCTTATAATCAGGCTGTTGCAATAATGCCAGTGATTTAATTAAAAAAATGTAACAGCACCAAATGCATCTTATAGTCAGGTGCGTCTTATACTCGGGACAATACGGTATGTATACGGCACAGTCAGTGTACGGAGAGTAAACGAGACAGGTCCCTTCCCACAAGGAGCTTACAATCTGGAAACTGACACAAGGGAGACCACAAAAGGAAGACTGAGGACGGAGGCGAGGCCAGCACACAGGGGAAGCATATGCAATTCTTTCTGTTTCACATGCGTAAACTTAGTTACAGAAGGGAACGAGGACTAAGACATGATGCCAAAGGCTCCCCAGAAATGGTGGGTTTTCAGATGGGAATCGAGGGTTGCGCATATCAGAGCATCCCACAGGTGTTCCAGGAAGTGATTCCAGGCATAAAAGTAGCAAGGAGGAAAGTGCAAAATCATTCAAGGGAGTGGGAGAGCTTCAGATGATTGAGAATGGCAGAACTCGAAAAGCAAAAGTCACAGACAAGAAATGGCTTTTCTTTTAAACCCCTCCTGCCATTAAGGAATTGGAGGAGAATAGCTTTGATAGTTTCACTGCAGGAAAAGTCCTCCTGGTGAAACTGACAAGGGCTAATGAAAGCCCGGTCAGTTTCTCCGATGCTGGGAAAACTTAGTTTCTCCATCTTTTCCCAGCCACCACTTCCAATAAGATCTGGAAGGGCCTTCAGCATGGAACAGAAAGTAAAAAACATTATTTAAACAAGAGTGACACTTTTAAAAGGTGTAGCATAGACACATCGTCATTTCTATAAGGGACTTGATTTTGACAAACTTTGAGGATCCCTAGTAGAAAGTACAGCATTCTTTGCCGGATTTGTTTCAAGGTAAACAAATCTCCTTGCTACACACTGCGGCAAGGAGAGTCATGCCGGCCACATGACCACGGAGGCGTCTTCGGACAACGCTGGCTCTTCGGCTTTGAAATGGGGATGAGCACCACACCCTAGAGTCGGACACGACTGGACTTAATTGTCAGGGGTCACCTTTACCTTTTAAAGTTTACTACAGCCAAGCCTGGTCATCTGTTTCCAGTGGTGCACCTTAGCCTTGGAATTATTTATTTTATTTTATTTATTTTTCACATTTTTATACCGCCCTTCCTCCAAGGAGCTCTGAGTGGTGTACATATTTCCTCCCCTCCTTTTTGTCCTCACAACAACCCTGTGAGGTAGGTGGGGCTGAGAGATAGTGACTGGCCCAAGGTCACCCAGGAAGCTTCGTGGCTGAGTGGGGATTTGAACCTGGATCTTCCATGTCTAAGTCCGACTCCCAAACCACTACACCATCCTGAATGCTAAGAAGAGGGTGCCACTGAGCATGGACAGAGGGTCGTTTCCCTCACTCCAAAGTAACCTCCATCAACACCTTCAGTTCTGAAGTTGGGGCAGGGGAAAGGGCTTCTAGATAAAACATATAGATAAAACAAACTGGCTTGCAGTTTAGCACTATATATACATACACAAACACACACGCATGGGAGAGCAATGTGGTTTAGTGGTTGCATATTCGCCTAAGAGCAATAAGACCCCCACCAAGTTTAAATCTCCAGTAGCCATGACATAGTTCAACTTAAAATATTTGTTTCCCATTTTCCCCCTCCCACAGGAGAAGAGCTCAAGGCAACTCCATGCCATATTAAAAAGCATATTAATAGCATACAATCAAACAATTTCAATACCAGCAAAAAAGCCAACGCTCAGTGATATTCAACACCAGCAAACCATATCAAAACAGCATAACTAAGAGGAGACAGAGCAGATCAACAAAAACTTTGGCCCCCAAAGACGAAATGGAACAAAAGCATTTTCAACTGCTGTTGGAACAGTGAAACTGGTGGAGCTAAATTTAACATAAGAAGAGCCCTGCTGGATCAGGCCAAAGGCCCATCTAGTCCAGCTTCCTGTATCACACAGTGGCCCCACCAGATGCCTCAGGGAGCACACAGCCAACAAGATAACCTGTTTCCTTACATCCAGGGGCAAAGAGTTCCATAACTGGAGCGGCACTGCAGAGAATTTGTACATAAAGGTAAAGGTATCCCCTGACAATTAAGTCCAGTCGTGTCCGACTCTAGGGTGTGGTGCTCATCTCCATTTCAAAGCCGAAGAGCCAGCGTTGTCCGAAGATGCCTCCGTGGTCATGTGGCCGGCATGACTCTCCTTGCCGCAGCGCGTAGCATGCAGCTGGAACACGGAGCGCTGTTTACCTTCCCGCAAGTGGTACCTATTTATCTACTCGCATTGACATGCTTTGGAACTGCTAGGTTGGCAGGAGCTGGCCAAGAAACGAGCGCTCACCCCGTCGCGGGAATCGAACTGCCGACCTTTCGATCGACAGCTTATGGTTCAGCGGTTTAACCCGCTGCGTGTCTGATTTCTTCTACCTGTCTCCAATGTACTGAGCCACCCAGACGAGTATGCATATAAAATCTAGGAAACTATCTGATTTGGTAGGAGGCCAAAAGTCCATACCTTGGTGTTTTATATAATATATAAACTTGGCTTGAATGAATTGTTGTTGCATACGCACCATAAGTCCCTCCCAATGCGCCTGACTCCAGTGGTTTGTAGAGATAACTTATCCACTTTGGAGATTTTAATTATTAACACTAGACACTTTCAGTTTTCTAAAGTGCCGAGTGGGAAGCAATTACCAGGCAGAAGCCTCCTTGTTCTTGGGGCTATTCAATCAAATATGAAAAGGACTAGAAAATGGCAAAGGCGAGCAAAGACCCGGTATCGACAGTGCGCACAGCTCCCACTGAGCCCATCTCTAGTTACTGCGCCTTTGTGAATTGGTCTCTTTGTCATTTATGGATCCCCCCACCCCCAAGGCAGCCACCAAATCATTATTAGCATGATAAATAAAACGAGAGAGGGCACGTTATTAAATATAAAATACGCCAATTTCTCCCACGACTCACCGGGTAGTTCATAAATATGATGGCTTAATTTTCGTCGGTAATCCAAATGGCTGATGAAGCATTACACAGCTCTCTGTTAATTGAAGTTGTTAACAAAGCAAGAGAGAAAGAGAGATTATTATGTATGGACTTCTATTCTTCAGGGGTATCATCATAACGGATCATAAATGGAAATGAATTTGTCACCTCCACGTGCCACTGGGGGTTCCCTGAACGCCACTGAAGCTGAGCTAGACAGACAGATTGGCCCATCGGGATGGGGGGGGGGTGGAGATGGAGAGAGGCTCCTGCATGCGGACTTTGTCACACAAGATGTCATTGATTTATGAGATCACTGCCACAAGATGTGATGGTGGCCACTAGCCTAAGTGGCTTTAAAAGGAGAAGAGTGAAAATCACAGCTCATGGATGGCTTTTTGCCACGATAGCAAAATAAAACCATCGAGTTTAGAAGCAGAGGAGTTCTGAATAATAGTTGCTGGGGCCAAACAGCAATGGAAGAACTGCACCATAAATGCCCCCGTTGTGGGTTTCCTAGAAGCAACTGACTAAGCAAACAGGATGTTGGGTTTTTCCTCTGATCCAGCAGGATTCTTATATTGTTATGCTATAGAGCAGTGTTTCTCAAACTGTGTGTCGGGACCCACTTGGTGGGTCACAACCTGATTTCTGGTGGGTTCCAGGTGATGGAAAAATCATATAAATAATTACCTCAAGCCCTGAGGCTATTCAAAAATCAGATAGCTACTAATTGCCCTGCAAAGAGCTGAGCTTCTGCAGATTGCAAGATAGCTGCTAATTACCCTGCAAACAGCTGAGCTCTTACAGTTTGCAAGCTTGTGCAAATATAGGGAGATAAACGTTTGAGTGTCTCGGTGGGTCCCGATAGAGTATCATTTTAAAAAGTGGGTCCCAGTGCTAAAAAGTTTGAGAACTACTTCTTATAGAGAGCAAGAATGTGGTGTAGTGGTTAGAGTCTAGGACAGGGAAGACCAGGGTTCAAACTGCCACACAACCATGAAGCTCGCTCTACAATCTTGGGCAAGTCACCATCTAAACTCAAAGGGTTATTGCGAGGATAAAATGGGCATACAAGAACCATGTATGCCACCCTGGGCTCTTTGGAAGTAGGGTGGGATTATGGTGAAAAATATAACCGTATCGTTGAACCTTCCAAAGAGACGTTCCCTGTGTCTTGTTCAACTATTCAGTTTCAGCTGTTGACTGGGTAATTCCAGCCTGTCAGAGTTATTGTCCAAATACCCCATTCTTTTTAGTTATATGGAGGAACGGTCTTAAGGGAAAGGGTTATAGCTTAGTGGCAGCTCACCTGCTTTGTATGTAGAAGGCTACAGGTTCAATTCCTTGTTGTTCCAGGTAGGACAGATCAGAGAAAAATTCCAGACTGAAACCCTAGAGAAAGAGACCACCAATGTTACAATACTGACTGAGATGAATCAGATTTCAGATACCTTTGTTATTGGTATAAGGTAAAGGTATCCCCTGACAATTAAGTCCAGTCGTGTCCAACTCTAGGGTGTGGTGCTCATCTCCATTTCAAAGCCGAAGAGCCAGCGTTGTCCAAGACACCTCCGTGGTCATGTGGCCGGCATGACTCTCCTTGCCGCAGCGCGTAGCATGCAGCTGGAACACGGAGCGCTGTTTACCTTCCCGCAAGCGGTACCTATTTATCTACTCGCATTGACATGCTTTGGAATACAATGCAATAAAACAACAAGCGTTACGACTCGAGATACTACTATTGAGAACATTTCATACAGGCCTACCCTTGAACATTTCTTCCACCACCAACAAAAATGTGGCTACTCCTTGCAGAATTTCAGCCAAACAGTCGTTAAGCAAATATTTCACTTTAGTAACATCTGAAAAGCCCATCAAATTAGTGGGACTTGGCATCAAATAAAGATCACACACCTCTTCATGAAAAGGACAATATAAAAAAATATGGACTCCACCTCAGCTAGACTACAAGGGCATCTACGGTCTAAATAAGGGATTTTTAAATATCTCCCTACCGTAACTCCCGATGGTACCATGTTGAATCTGACTTAGATGAAACAATGGTCTGGTTCATCAGAAGGCAGCTTTCTGTATGAGCCTATAACTTACTTGGTTATTCAAACATTTGCAGGGAGGGATGAATGATTGTGTTACAAAGACACTCTTGCTTGATCTTAACTGTTATGGAATGGCAGAAGTCTCGTCTGTCCCTAAGGCAGTCATCACGGATGAAGATGTCCTCTCTCACCCCCCTGGAAAGGAAGTGTGGAGGAGAGGGTAGACTGCTGCTCTCCTCCACACTTCCTTTCCCATTTCACTCCCCCTCTTTCTTTCTGAATCCTAGTAGATGGAACAGGAAGAGAACCATGGAGGTATCTAGTCACTAGATTCTAGTGTACTGTTGGCAGGGGTGAAGTCAAGGACGAAGGGGTGAACAGAGCTCCTATACTTTTATACAGCCAAAACAGCAATGGCATCATCAAGAGCACTCAGGTGATGCCTTTGAAACTTTTTTTTCAAAGAATCTTATCTGAAAAGCAGCACCAGGCCCAGCAGGAGGCAAACTGAGAATCATGCCTAGGGATATATGCTAATATTGACTAGTGATGGCTTTCTGATGCAGGGCTCTTTCCCAGCCCAACCTGGAGATACAGATTGAACCTGGGACCTTCTGCATGCAACTCAAGTGCCCCATGTCTGAGTTATGGCCCTCCCATGACCTTTCGATCTTCAAGGCTCCTGGTAGCTGTGTCATTCATCTTCCTGATAGATGCCGTAAGCAAGCCATGGACACTGTTTGCAACGGGAGCTTGGCTTCTTGCAAATGCCATCTGCGTTTAGTTTCTGGGCCTGGAATCTGTCGGTGCCTTTAAGAGGCAGTGCTTTAAGGCTCACACACTGGAAAGCTCCTGGTACCGTTGCATCAATAAAACCTTTAATACCCACTCTCAGTAGGCGGCCCCTTTCTCTATAAAACAAATAGCCCATTGCTAACAAGCAGTTATTGGAGAACTCAAATAATTATTACTTTAAACAGCATGCTCAAAATACAGATAACTTAAGGCAGCGAAATAATGACTCGTTGTTTACGGCTCTGATCGATAGGCTGCGGTTGTATGTGTGTACGCAATATGGCAAAACCTACCATGCAGGCTGAGCCAGAATATAATAAAGATCCCAGCTGGGGGGGGGGGAGTACCCTTCAATTATTTCTCCAATTAGCCACATGCTTCAAAGTCTGCAGCAATTGTTGGTCCTCATTTCCCCACCCCCACCCACCCTTTTGCTTTTGATGTGCCTATAGGGCTTAGGCCTCAAGATGCACTGCCTTCATTTGTCTGACCAGGGCCAGCCTCTCAGTCCCTGAAATGGTTTGCCAAAGGCCATGCCCTCCTATCCAACAGTCAGGGGCAGGACGTCTGGCTCAGTTGGTTAGAGCATTTGTCTCACAAATGCCTGAAGGTATGCAGGACAGCAGTTCAAGACGCCCGGAAGTCTGTCGGAGAGCTGCTGGCACGCCGAGCTGATAAGCTGCAGAGCCTCTGTGGGGGAGTGGAACTGCAGCTGCAGCACTTGAGTGACAGTCAAGGTTGCCTGTGTCAGCTGAAGCGTGCTGAGGCGAACGCCAGAGAGAAAGAAAGCTGGACTGTGAAAGCAACATCTCGAATGAAGGGTTCTATGAAAGATTAGAACGTTATTATATTGTAAACACCCTTTGGGGTTTAGAACAGCCTGCCCATGTACACCGCCTTGAATAAAGTCGGAGGAGAAATCCAATGACCAGAAAGGTGGTATATAAATACTGTATATTGTTATTATTATTTATTATTATTATTATATTAAATTCTGAAGTGTAGAACTGGTCATAACACCACCATAGGTCCATAGCCACCCCTCAGTTAAGAC
The DNA here is from genome assembly GCA_026170595.1 of Plestiodon gilberti rubricaudatus. Lineage (NCBI taxonomy): Eukaryota > Metazoa > Chordata > Lepidosauria > Squamata > Scincidae > Plestiodon > Plestiodon gilberti. The sequence continues at coordinate 16,048,237 of JANXHW010000012.1, forward strand.
CATACAATCACCAACAAATCAACTTTAAATGCCTTCATTTGTGTACAGTAGGGCCCTGGTATCTGCAGGGGATAGGTTCCTGACCCATCTGCGGATATCAGAAACTGAAGATAAGGGGGAATGCTATCCCCTGCTTCCTGTTTACAGAGCCTCTCTAGTATTCAGGCTGCTCACCCCTGCTTCGTCACTATAAGCAGCATGCTTCTTATAGCGTTTTGGTAAAGAAACACCCTGGCTTGGCACCAGCTCATTGAAGATAAAGAAAGGGGGCCACAGCGAACTGCGGATAATCCATCCGCGGATATCAGAAACCGAAGATAAGGGGGAATGCTATCCCCTGCTTCCTGTTTACAGAGCCTCTCTAGCATTCAGGCTGCTCACCTACTTCATCACTATAAGCAGCATGCTTCTTATAGCGTTTTGGTAAAGAAACACCCTGGCTTGGCGCCAGCTCATTGAAGATAAAGAAAGGGGGCCGCAGGGGCCACAGTGAACCGCGGATAAGTGGATCTGCGGATAGTGGATCTGTGGATCTGGGGGTTGCGCCTAACTTCCTGCATTTGATTCACATGATTTTCCAAAAGGGACTATTTCAAACCAAGTTGAGTTTGATGCAGCACAGTCCTCTACATGTTTACTTGGAAGTAGGTCTTACTGTATTCAATGGAACATTCTCCCATGTAAGTATGCATAGGATCGTAACTTTAATCACTCTGTTTGAACAGGCATAAGGTGACTGATGGAGCAATCCTAAGCACACTTATAAGGGACTAAACCACATCAAGCTCTGTGGGACGTACTTCCAGTGATGTAGACTTGAGTCTATTGACTCAGACTCAAGTCACATCAATGTCTCGACTTGGACTTGACTCAGTGATTGTAAAAGACTCAAAAGACTTGACTCGAGACTTGGAGCCTTTTATGTAGGCTTACCAGATTTTGAGGTGCCCAAACCGGGACACACACACCCCTACATTTTTCCCCCTCCAGATTTTTTTTTATTTCCATGTCACTTTGCTTCTTCCCCCCCCCTTTTATTTGCAGGCACAAAGCGCCCACTTGCTGCCCATGAAGGCAGCTGAAATATGTCAATTATTTAATTATTTCCCTGCCATTTCACCCCTTTTTGTTGCTTTTTCCTTACCTTTTTTGCTGGCTGGCTCTTCCTCTTCCTGCTGCTGGTGCTGGTGCTGGTGCTGGCTAGTTCCTGGCAATTCCTGGCGGGCCAGCCAGGACTCCTCACTGGAGCCAACCACCCCCTCGTGCCGCCACTGCTGCTGCTGCTTCCACAATTTTAAAATGTTAACATTTTCCTGTGCAGCCATCTTGGATCTCATGAAATCTCGCGAGATCCAAGATGGCGGAGCCCAAATCTCGTGAGGGCACATGAAGCAGTGTGTTACTGCCTCCTGTGCCCTCACGAGATTTGGGCGCCACCATCTTGGATCTCGCAAGATTTCATGAGATCCAAGATGGCCGCACAGGAAAACTTTAACACTTCTAAAATCGTGGAAGCAGCAGCAGCGACCCTGGGAAACCGGGATTGCCCTGGTTCCAGACCCGATGGCTGGGACCAGGCTCTGGAAACTGGGGCAGTCCCTTTTTTCCGAGACGGATGGTAAGCCTACTTTTACGACAAGTCGAATTTCATTCAGGTTTAAACCCGTTTTCCCCATTAAATAGATAGGGACTCGCAACTTGCAACCAAAGACTCTGGATTTGGTGGCAAAGACTTGGGACTTGGACCCAGAGACTTGGGACTTGACTCGAGACTTGATCCACATCCCTGCTTACTTCTGAGCAGGGGTGCACAACTTGGAAGTAGGTAGGGGCCAAAATGAATAGACTAAACTTCTTCGGGGCCGCACGGGGGGGGGCGTGTCAAGGAACCATGATGTCATTTCCTCAGGAAGTGACATCACAGGGGGTGTGTCCATGAGCCAGAAAATATCCAGAAAAGCAACATATTAATAAATAAATAAAGATATTTACAGAATTAAAAATTCGAATTTGCCCTCCCGCCGCGAATCCGAGCCTCCTTCTCACACGGAGCAGCGACAGCGCCAACGGGACAAGCCCCAAAACCTCCGCGCCCGTTAGCACACAAGAGGAGACGCAGCTCTTCCAGCTCCTGGCCGAATGCCAGGAGACTCCAGATGATCGGCCTCAAAGCCTCCGGGCCAATGGGCTCGCAAGGCTCAGTGACTTGCACAGCTACGCAACTGGAGCGAAGACATCGGAGATCCCTCGGTGCTCTCTTCGTAAGCAACGTGCACCAAGGGATCCCCGATTTCTTCGGGGGCTACCGGAAATCCTTCGGAGGGCCGCAAGCGGCCCGGGGGCTGCATGTTGTGCACCCCTGCTTCTGAGTAAACATGCTTAGGATTGTGCTGTGGTTGTATTAATAAGCTTGCCAAAATTGCGGTCTGTCTGCCCATCAGCAACTGTGTGCATAAATATTACAGAGCCAATGATGGAGGTGAGTTTGGATGCCTGGCAAACAAACCCATTCACGTAACCAGTGGCTCCCTCCTAATTCGAACCAGGCAAGCATAAAACGACAGCCTACTCTGAAACCAACCCCAAAAACGGTGGTTTGACTTGCCATTCCAGGTGACGTTCTGAAAGCAAACAAGTATCACTTCCCTCCCCTGGATCCTTTTCCCTTTTTATTCCATCCAAGAAATGTACAAATATACACTTTCGAGAATGACCATGAGGATCTGGAACACGTTACTTGAAACACAGGGAATCCAAATGAACATTGTCTTCACAGTTTGCCAGAGCAATAAAAAGCAAGGGGAACGTTGACATCAGCCTGAATGTCAAATTAGCTTTTGCATAATATGGTGTGAGAGCGAGGTGTTGAAACCTGCATATAAGACTTTCCAAGCTGCGGCTGAGAACCAATCAGGCAGCACGGCAGAGGCAGCCAATGTTTTCCAAACGTCCATGATGAGCTAGGCCTTTTCTTCTGAGGTTGCTTCTGCTTGGCTTCTCCACGCCAGCCATTTTCTCTTGTTGTTTCGATGGGTTGCTCATGTTCCTAAGAGCAAGGATTACAGCCTCAGTGAGAGAGAGAGAGAGAGAGAGAGAGAGAGAGAGAGAGAGAGAGAGAGAGAGAGCTGCTTTGGTGGCAGAAAGCATTGACTTGCTGCTTCTAATTCTGCCTCCAAGGGTGCTTTTAGAATCGCCGCAGGAATGCTTTGGGTTGGGCTAGGGAGGGCTTGGAAGGAGTAAGCTTCACACTTGCTGAGGGGGAAACGAACAGAACCGACCCTTCCACAATGTCTGCAATTTCAAAAAATGCTAGCTCCCATTTCATAAGGGAAATAGCCGCCCTATTCCACACCCTGCACGACTCAATGAACAAAAAGAGGGAAAGGCCCGTGACACCCCTATTCTCATACTAAAGATGGGGGCAAAGGAGGCAGCTGCATACGGAGTCAGACCATTGATTCATCCAGCTCAGTTCCATAGAACACAGAACGGCAGCAGCAATCCAGGCTTTTAGACCTGGAGATGCAACCTGTTTGAACTAAGGAACCATCTTAATTCTTGTTGTTTTCAGCATAAGAACATCAGAAGAGCCCTGCTGGATCAGGCCAAAGGCCCATCTAGTCCAGCTTCCTGTATCTCACAGTGACCAACCAGATGCCTCAGGGAGCACACAAGACAACAAGAGACCTGTATCCACCTGGCACAGAGAAAACCTACTCCTCCAACCAGGAGGTTGCTTATCTCCATCATGGCTTGTAACCTGTGATGGACTTTTCCTCCATCAATCTGTCCAATCCCCTTTTAAAGGCATCCAGGCCAGGTGCCATCACCACATCATGTGGCAAGGAGTTCCACAAACCAATTACACGATGGGTAAAGAAATATTTTCTTTAGTCTGTTTTAATACTCCCTCCACTCAATTTTAGTGCATGTCCCTTGGTTCTGGTGTTGTGTGAGAGGGAAAAGAACTTCTCTCTATCCATTCTCTCCATCCCATGCATAATTTTATACGTCTCAATCATGTCCCCCCTCAGGCGCCTTTTTTCTAGACTGAAGAGCCCAAACGCATCCACTGAAGAACATGAAGCAAAGGCCAATCTGAAAATATACAGTCTGGATTTTGAAAATATACTATCTGGTGGGACTGCTCAGCTTCCAGGATGGACCTGGAGTCTCCAAGAATTGGCGCCAATCTCCAGATGACTACTGAAAGCAATCCCGGAGATTTTGACAGGGCCTTCAGGAATTTCCAGCATGACATCGTGTTGGAAAAAATAAATACATCTCCAGGAATAGCTTCAGTTAGAGTTGGCAGCCCTAATCAGGGATCCAGTAGTAAGGAGAAGGGCTGGGGATCTCAAAGGAAGCAGGCATGTTAATGAAATGCAATCACTTGTAGCCAGCTCTGGGATGGATGCAATTTGGATATCATCCAGCAACAGGCAGGGACCATCGAATATATTGCTGTCGGCCAAATGGAGTTTTTGCATCATGCTCAGTCGACTTGCTCCATGTGATCTTAGAACAATGCTTTGGTTGTAATTAGAGGGCCCGAAACACTGAGGAGGATAATCACAAGTCCCCCTGTTGCCTCCAGGCTGACTTCAAATAAAGGCCACGCGAGCCTGTAAAGAAACTCGTGTTGTTGTTTCAAATAAAAATAAAAAATAAACTTGAACGGATGGATTTTGCTCTCCAAACGTCATCGGTGTCCTTCCTTTTGCACGTCCTCTCTCCCTATTGTGTTCACACAACCTGGGAGCCCCCTGAGCACCTGAGGCGTCTGAGCCCTGAGCAATGAGGATTGCCAGATATTGGGGTTTTGAAAAGCTGTATCTGATTTGTTGCATTTTTATCAGCGCCGAACCACTGCAGCAATCACGTTTGCGTATTTTTTTCAATATGCAGAAATAAAAATGGGGTGTGTGTGATGGAACTACCCAAACGTGAAAGCGTGAGGGAGGCCTAAGTGTGTACTGATCTATCTTATTTTTATTTTTTACATTTTTATATTGCCCTTCCTCCAAGGAGCTCGGGGTGGTATATACATTGTTTCTTCCTTCCTTTTGTCCTCACAACAACCCTGTGAGGTAGGTGAGGCTGAGAGATAGTGACTGGCCCAAGGTTACCCAGGAAGCTTTGTGGCTGAGCAGGGATTTGAACCTGATCTTCCAGGTCTAAGTCCAATACCAGAACTACACCATCCTGGCTCTCTAAAGAGCTTTGAGTCTACCTGATTTACAGCACAATCCTGCGCAAGTATCCGGCAGGTGGCCCTGGCCGCCCGCCGAATCCTATCCCCGTTCCGGGCCACTCTGGAGCGGCCTGGAGGTCTACAATGGGCCTCCTCGGATTTCCGCCAGCTAAATAGCTGTAACAGCCGCGCCAATGGCCCCCTCCCTCGCCGCCTGGACCGCCCCTGCGTCCGCCAGGGGATCTCTTACCTGCCTCAGGCGGACGCCTTTGCTATGTAAACTACTTTGTGAATGTTTTTGTGGAAAAGCAGTATTATTAATATTATTATTCATTAGTAAAGTATTTCCACCTAACAGAAAAATCTGGAATTAGGGGTGTTACAGACTTCCTCTTTTACCAAAATTTGTGACACAACGCACGGCTAGTCTAGAGTCTAGACCCCTCTCGCCCCCACCCCAGTGGATCAGATTTTATAAGATATAGAGATATCTTCAGATTCTAAGCATTCCATATGTTTGCATAAAAATATGGATTTAAATGCATATTTTGCAACATGTTATTTCAGCAAGCTGTTTGGGTAGGAAATACATGGAAGTCCTTGGAAAACATTAGCTTTATAATATGTCTCTTTTTTCAGTGATAACAAAAACTGGAAGAGAGTGAAGCAGGGATGGAAGGAAACTGTAAAGGTCATCTGGAAAGGTCAGCTGGAAAGGAAACAAGCAAATGCCTCCATCCCTAATTTGGTTCACATCTAACCCAAGATCCAAGACTAATAAACCATTCCAATAAGGCACCCAATCTAAAAACAAACGACAAGCTACCCTTACAACAAGAGAGAAAATGTATCTTCCCTTTTTATATATTTAAAAACCTTTGGATTGAGAAGGAGATTTTCAGTGACATTTGTATAATACTGTATAATGATGCTCTTGCACAATGTAAGTTGCATTGACCTGAATGGTACAGTACCTGATAGCAATACTGTACTTGCGTTGCAAGGTTCGCATGACAATGTTCTGGTGATATTGTCCTTCACACTACTGGTCAAGCTAGATGTGACTTGAAAATTGTCATTGCATTTCTGTCGATGTGTCAAAATTAGCATAGCAGGCACAGGCAAGGTCACCTCCAGATGTGGATTAGTGGCGAGGGTGCCCCACCTCTACCCACCCAGCTGACCACCTCTACTGCTCTTCTTCCTCCTCCTGCTTCTCGGATTCAAAAAGGATCCTAAAAGGGGAACAGAGAGGAAAATGAAATGTGGAGGAGAGGAGAGTGGTGGGCTAGAACATCACGACGCTCTAGCCTACAGCTCTCCACTCCTCCTCACTTCCTTTCCGGCTTTGTTTCTCCTCTTCCCTTTCAAATCCAGGAACCAGAAGAAAGAGAGGGAACAGCGTACACAGTGGCTGGTGAATCACCAGGTATGGGGGGGAGGCAGAATTTAGCATGCCACCTCCAGTACTGGAAAATCTATGGACACAGCCTTCTCCATGTCTGACTTCTGCACCACTAGGATCTTAATAAAGAGGAACGTTTGAAGATATCGGTGCTTTTGAACGAGGATCCACAGCAATGTTCAGCTTCAAACAGCGGCAGGCACTTAAAACCCCCAAAAAGAAGAAGAAGAATTACAGTGATTCCTTTTGAATGTTGCTGCCTATATTGGTGCATCAGTCACAGTAGTGATTACAGAAAATCCATTTAAGAAGGAGATTTTGTTGTTCTCCTCTCTCTCTCTCTCTCTCTCTCTCTCTCTCTCTCTCTCTCTCTCTCTCTCTCTCACCCATTCACCATTTTCTGGGGCTCTCTGGCTGCCTGAAAATGCCATGTGTTCTTCTCTCCTTGCACTTTGACTGTGGCGGTGGAAAATAATTGGGTGCAGCAGGGCATGTTGGACGGTGGCTTTAATCCTGATCCAGGTGGCTGGAATCCAGTGCAGGATTTACAGTGCTCTGACCCTGAGCTGTCAAGAAGGAACAGCAAGAGAAATGGGGTGGGCGGGTTAGTGTAATAATCATTTGTTTGATGTGACAAGCCTGATAGGCGTTGATTTACTTACAGGCTGATAGGCTTTTAATTGAGCACCTCTATCCCAGTCACATCAAAGGCAGGGGAGCTGACAGGGAGTCCTTTTTACTGAAAGCTCTCCATGATTGACAGATCCTGGATGCTAATTTTGCCAGGGTGGGAAAGGATGTTCTCCTCTGGGTTGGACAGGCCTGCCTTGGAAAGAAAAAGCCCTGTTTTTTCCAGGGGAGTGTCCTTCATTAGTGACTTTCACATGTAAGGCATTTCTTGCATAATTCTTCCCATCGCCTTTTGGATGTGTTTCTTAATTGTGATGATGTGTTCTTTCGAGAGCTCTGCGAATGTACATAACAGTGTAGGTGGCTGTCTTCGGCCTTGAGAAGAAAAATTCACAATCTAAAGTCAGATAATGCGTTCGAGTCAACCAAAAGTAACAAAGTATATAGCAGTGAGCTTTCGGGTTTTACAGAATTCTTCTTCAGGCCAATGGCAAGCAAACAGAGGGGGAGAAGAGAAAGGGGGGCAGGCAGAAGAAGCACCAATCATCTGCAGTTTGTCAAACCTAAAGATAGAGTTTCGAGGATTTCCTGCTTTTGGAACCGAAAAGTGTGAGATGGTTTCATATTTAGTCGCCAGGTCGGATGTTTCCGAAAACCTGATATCGCTGAGGTGGAGGCTGGTGATGTCGCCAGAATTGGTAACATCACAAGGCTGCCAACGTTTGAAAAATGGGGGATGGGGATGGGGAATTGATACTGGGGCAAAGTCCTGAAATTTGAGCAAAAGCAACCAAGCCGTCTTGGCATTTTTGATATTGGGGGGGGGGGTTAGTCAGTTGTGTAGCCTAGGTTTTAGGAAAGCTGATTTTAATTGTCTCAGAGGACAATTTAATGGTTTCAGCCCAATCCCATCTGGCCCTTCCATTGCCAGAACTCATGCTCCAGTAGCGCAAGGTCCTTTGTGGGGGCACATAAGCTGGGATATTGCCGCATCAGTAGCGTAGCTGCTGTTTTTCCAAGAAGGCCATGGGTGGGATCACACGTCCTTGCCCCACCCGCTTCACCATCGGAATGGAGCGGGACCGGAGCCAAAAGGTTCAGTTCCATTCCGGTGGGGGGGCGGGGCAAAGATGCATCGTCCCACCCGCTGCCCCCTTGGAAAAGCGCCAGCTACACCACTGTGTCACGTGCTTCTGGGCCATTGTCGCAAACGGCCAGATGCGCAGCATGCACGCCTGTGGCCCCTAGAGGCTGCACTAGTGTCAGGAAATAGGCAGCAGGGGCAGGGAGGGGGAGGTTTGAGGGAGTTCCAGGTGGGGAGGGCTAGAAGGGGCAGATCTCAGCGGCAAAGGCGCACATCAGATCCTAACCTCCATTTTCCATTCCTCCCCACCCCCTTCCCCTCCACAGACATACGCCAGCTACATAGGTGCCGTGGGTCCGAGGACATCAACAGGCAACCAGAAGGCTTACCCAGAGGTAAAAACGTTTTTTACTCCTCGCTGGTTGGCCTTCTTATCGCCCCCCCCCCCCCATGATAGCATGCAGTGCTCGTTCTGTTGGCTGCATGCTATAGCATGGCAGGGGATAGGAGTAGGCTGTAAGTTTGAACTTCTAAATGAGACAAGAGACAATCCCCCCAAAGGATGGGGTATGTTGAAATGCACAATACTGAAGACATAACCGTGAACATTTCCCACAAGAAGACAGATTGGTAGACCTCTAAGCAGAGGTGTAACTAGGGTGGCACACGTGGCGCACACGCGCCAGGCGCGCGCACCACGGGGCGCGTGGCGGAGGGCCGGCCGTGCCGCGGTGCAGGCTGCGGCGCACCACGGCACCGACCGCGCGCAGAGAGGAGCGTGCAGGGTTCGCAGCGCGCACTGCGGTGCAGGCCGCGCGCAGAGGCGAGCGCGCGGGGTCCTGTGCGACTGCCGGTGGCTTTTTGCTAAAGGACTCGGAGGGGAACATTTTACCTGGATGGACCTATTGCGGTTTGATTTCCTGCCTGCGGCTGCCGGCATCTTTGCTGAGAAGGAGCTGCAACGGTAAGCCCGGTGCAGGGTCGGGGGTTGCCCGGGACAGAGTCCTGCAGAGTCCCCCCCCCCCAAAAAAAAATCAGCAATATTTTATTTTAGAATGTGTTGCTGATGCGCAGGATGAGCTGAGACTTGGGAGGGATGCCAAAACAAAGAAAGAGACTTTTGGCTATGTCCAGTGGTTCCCAAACTGGGAGGCGGGGCTCCCAGGGGAGCTGCAGAAACCAGCCAGGGGAGCCGCAGAGTGCTGCGGAATCCTCTCGGAAAACAGCGCAATGCCAATTGGCAGGCGTCAACATCGTGTCATGGGGAGCCACGGCCAAAGGTCACCAGTGGTCAAGGGAGCTGCAGGTCGAAAACGTTTGCAAAACGCTGGCTATGTCCCAAACAAGAGGAAAGTCAAAGTAGGAAGTAGCAGGCTAGCTGCATGGAGAAGACTGCAAAGTTGTACGGACAACAGAGCTGCCTAATTCGTATTTAGAACATAAGAACATCAGAAGAGCCCTGCTGGATCAGGCCAAAGGCCCATCTAGTCCAGCTTCCTGTATCACACAGTGGCCCCACCAGATGCCTCAGGGGGTCCACAGCCAACAAGATAACCAAGATAACAAGATAATTTTGCATCCACCATCTCCCACAAGGGAAAGGTGGCCCAATCTGACAACAGTTAGGCTCACAGAGAAGGGGCACGAAGCTCAAGACACGAAGAGACGATAAGGGAGCACCTAGTTCCTTTCAATCAGTTCAAGTCTCCAGGACCAGATGAAACACGCCCGCCCACAGGGTAATGAAGGCGCTTGCAGATGTGATCTGGGAGGGAGCCGCTGCTGCCTCTAATCGTTGAGAACTCGTGGGTGAGGTGCCCGAGAATTGGAGATGAGCCTCTGCAAGCCACGTCTGTCCCTGTCTTTACAAAAGGGGGAAAGACAGGAGGATCCAGGAAACAGCAGATCAATCAGCTTGACATCAAGACTTGGAAAGATCCTGGAACAGATTATTAAGCGGAATGTCTGTGCTTGGAAAATAATGGGGCGATTTCCAGGAGCCAGAATGGGCTTGTCAAGAACAGGCTGTGCCAAACTAATCTCATCTCCTTTTTCTGAGAGAGTGATCACGGCTATGCCATGGACAGAATGTACCTCGATTTCAGCAAAGCATTTGAGAACGTCTCCCATTATATCCTTGTGGATAAAATGGTCGAACGTGGGCTAAACACTATTACTGTCGGGTAGGTTCAAAGCTGGCCGAATGTCCATTCCCAGTAAGTGCTAATAGATGGCTCTGCCTGGACAGAGGTATCGAGTGGGGTGCCACCAGGGCCTCTGAGAGGGAGGTTGGTACAACCCAGGCCCAGGTACATACATAAGAACATCAGAAAAACCCTGCTAAAAAAGGTAAAGGTGACCCCTGACAATTAAGTCCAATCTGTCCGACTCTAGGGTGTGGTGCTCATCCCCATTTCAAAGCCGAAGAGCCAGCGTTGTCCGAAGACGCCTCCGTGGTCATGTGGCCGGCATGACTCTCCTTGCCGCAGCGCATAGCATGCGGCTGGAACACGGAGCGCTGTTTACCTTCCTGCAAGCGGTACCTATTTATCTACTCGCATTAACATGCTTTGAAACTGCTAGGATGGTAGGAGCTGGCCAAGCAACGAGAGCTCACCCCATCGCGGATTCGAACTGCCGACCTTTCGATCGACAGCTCATGGTTCAGCGGTTTAACCCACTGCGCCACAAGGCCCCTCTAGTCCAGCTTCCTGTTTCAATCTCACAGTGGCCCCACCAGATGCCTCTGTGAGCACACAAGACAAGAAGACAACCTGTTTCCTGCTGCCACTCCCCTGCACCTGGCACAGAGAAAACCTACTTCTAAAACCAGGAGGTTGCTTATGGCTTATACCTGTGATGGTCTTTTCCTCCATGAATCTGTCCAACCCCCTTTTAAAGGCATCTATAAGAACATAAGAAGAGCCCTGCTGGATCAGGCCAAAGCCCCAGCTAGTACCCAGACCCAGGGCCAAAAAGGGGGGCCCTGGGCAAAAAGGCGGCCCCAGGACCTAAATTCACATGAAAGGAAGGGGCCCAAAAGAAACTTTGTACCCCCTGATAAAATTCCTCTGAGTGGCCCTAGGTGCCACAGGGTTCCCTGTGGCTGGGACAGCAGCTAACCCCCCTGGAAGACGAAAGCAAGATTCAAACTGACCTTGACGGATTTGACCATTGGGGCCTGTACCGACAAGACGAAGTCCAGTGGAGGAAAATGTAAAGTCCTGCACTCAGGTACAAAGGATCAGAGGCACAAGTAGAAGTTGGGGGAGATTTGGCTTGGCAACAGCACCTGTGAAAAGGATCTAGGTGTCTTAGTGGACTAGAAGTTGAGCATGATGAGCCAGCAGTATGATGTGACTGCAAAAAAAGCAAATGCGCTCCTGGGCTGAATGAACACAGACCAGGAATAGCTCCACTCTATTCTTCACTAGTCAGACTTCACTTGGAATACTGCATTCGCCACAGTTTTGGACACCACAGTTTAAGGAGGACATGCATAAGCTGGAACAGGTTCAGAAGGAGACAAGAAAGATAATGAGAAAGATAGTGAGGCGTATGGAAACCTAATCCTATGAGAACCAGTTAAAATGCATTGCTATGTTTAGCCTGGAGCAGAAAAGGCTAAGGATATGTTCAGTGCCTTCAAGTATCTGAAGGGTTGTCACACAGAAAAAGGTGAGGACTTACTCTGTGTGGATCCTGAGGGCAGGACTAGAACCACGGGTTGAAACTATAGGGAAGCAGGTTTAGGCGAGACATGAGGAAGAATTTCCTAACTGGAAGAGCTGTTTCGCACTGGAACAGTCTGACTCATGCAGTTGTGGACTCTCACTCATTGGAGGTTTTCAAACAGAGGCTGGACAGCCACCTGTCGGGGATGCGGTAGCTGTTGCCTGCAGTGAGCAGGGGGTAGGCTAGATGACCTCCAAGGTTACCTCCAACTCTAACATTCTATGATTGTTAGAGTTGGGTAGTGGTGCCCAACAGCAAAGAGATGGGTCCTACAGGTAACAGGGTACATTCCAGTATCACCCTCCAAAAAGCCTGACATTAACCCTTGCTACCTGCCTGCCTGAGATAAAGGCTGGAGAAACAAGGTCATTTTGCGGCTGTTTCTGTTTCAAGTGTGAAGGCTGGGCAGAGGAAATAAGTCCATTAATCAACACCCTACAAATGAGTACTGCGTGCAATCATCACCTAGAAAATAATTGCACAGACTGCCCCATCCCCCTCCAAAAAATGTCATATCTTTCAAGCCATCTTTTGTTTATTATCCCCGTGCAGATGGAGCCAGAAGCATCAAATGTTTTCCACGATGAGAAAAGGCCAATGGTTTGGCAGCAGTTTGAAAAGGGGAAGATGGGGAGTTAGTGAGGCCTGCAACGTACCAGTGAATTATACATCTGAATGGGTTACTTTGAAGTCCCTTCAAGAGACTGGTTCTCATTGAGACCGGTTCACAGAGATTGCTGGTAAGAATGGTCACCTCCATCCGATCTATGACCCTGGGTCTATCACCTTTCTTACAAACCAGACGTTCCTGGTGGCCACCAGTGCCTCCGTCCCAGTCAGCGTCGGCCTGTTTATTGAACTGACCAGGGTTGTGGCACAGACGGTGGATTTAAAAGTGCTTCCACCGCCATCTGCCCGTGATAAAGGGGCCTTCAATGCCATCCAAAGCCATAAAAGGTATAAGAGAGCAGGACAGACTTTGTCTAAAACAGCGGTTCTCCAAGTCCCCGCTGCCGCGACACATTTTCGGCAGCTGCTCCCGCGTCGCGACCCACTGGGACGGCCTCCAGAGGACTCCACGGCCTTAGAAAGACCTCCTGACACAACCAGAAGTCACGCTGGCAAAACCAGAAGTGACCCAGAAGTCAATTTCAGAGGCCTTCTGAGGCACATGGAGGTTGTCACAGGCCCTGCGCGACGAGGGAGCAGCTAAAGAAGGTGAGTCGCGACCCGGAAGTGGCCTCCAGTTGCTTCTGTTTGACTCCAATTCGGAGCCAGTGGAAGCAAGGGCGGGCGGGTGGGCCCAACTGATGACCCACCTTGGCATCAGGCTGTGACCCACCAAGTGGGTCGCAACCCACAGTTTGAGAAACCCTGGTCTAAAAGATAGTAAGGAAGTCACTAGGCAAACATGAGACTAGGGAGGGAATTCCATAATATGGGCACCACAACCGAGGCGTCCTCTATTTAATCATCACACCTAGATGGTGTCACCTAGAGAGGGTCTCCTGAAAAGGATCTGAATTAGTGGGCAAGCTCATATGGGAGAAGGTGGTCTGCACCTTTCTATTCCTCTGAGTTATAGGCCCCTTTTCTTAGTCTATTGAAAGACACCCCCCCCAAGATCGTAGGGCAGTGTTTCCCAAACTTTTTTGACCTGCGGCTCCCTTGACCATTAGTGACCATTGGTCGCACAGATCCCCATTACGTTATGTTGCTGCCTGCCAATTGGCATTGCACTGTTTTCCGAGAGGATTCCGTAGCACTCCGCAGCTCCCCTGGCTGGTATCCGCGGCTCCCCTGGCTGGTATCCGCGGCTCCCCTGGCTGGTTTAGGAGCCACGCCTCCCAGTTTGGGAACCACTGTCATAGGGTATTCTCTCTTGCAAGGTGCAATCTCTGTTGTGCTGTTTGGCAGGTATACGAGGATCCCATATAGTGAGAGGTGCTGCCAGTGTGAACGTAAAAGGGTTGAATCTCTGCTGCATATGGTTCTACTTTGCCCGCTATATAATGATCTTCATCTGCTCCACCTGGGCCCGATCCTGGGAAAGATACGTGGATGGGCTGATCAAGATAGGCTACGCCGCTACGGTACCTTCTCATGGTAACCGATGTTGAGGTGCTCTCGAGGATAGCTGCCTTTCTAAAGCTGATGGTCGAGCGACAGAGATGATGTTTCTCTAATTTTGCACAGGGGAGTTGTGGGGATGGCTGATAGATTTTGTATTGTGTGGTATATTACAGAGGTTCTCAACCTGTGGTACGGGTACCCCTAGGGTACACGGACCTCTTGCTGGTGGTACGCCAAGCCCTGCCCCTTATCTGCCCCATCAACAGCTAATTAAGTGTTAATTAACATGGATTTTAAATTGTAATTATTTTCGGAGCCCTTCTGTCTCTCTGATTTTGGTTTTGGGCTTATTTTTGTACTTTGGAAAATGTACTTTGGTGGGAGGGAGGAGCTGATTTTGGGAAGTGTGACTTGGAGAAAAGAAGAGATCCTTGCATCTCTCTCTCTCTCTCTCTCTCTCTCACACACACACACACACACACACACACACACACACACACAGAGTTAAATAAGACATTTTTCACATTTAAAATTGTTTTAGTACTTTTTTATTTAACGATTAATTACCTAATTAATTGATTGATTAATCCAGTTAATTAGCAGGGGGTACTTCAGAAAATTGGACCGTGATAGGGGGTACCTGGGCCTCCAAAGGTTGAGAACCCCTGGTATATTATGTTTGTATGTTACGTTAATGTTTGTATGTTTGTGTGTTATGCCAATAAAGGTTTACGAACGAACGAGAAGGTGGTCCATTAGAAATGGAGTTGACGTCATTCAGCAGTTGCTGAGGGTCCTCCACTGATCCAAGACCACCTCTGTGTCCGTAACCTTCATGTGTTGGTGGTGGTGGTGGTGGAGGAGGAGAAGACTCTTTCAAGGCTCACCCAGGTAGGAGAGGGCCCATGGAGCACAGTTGGTGAGGACTCCTTGACACCTGGAGCTGGTCTTGGAATGGTCCCAGGTAGTTTAGGGTAGAGGGTCTTCAACAGGGGTGACCTGACCTCCGGTAAGTGGCTGTCTTGCTACTGCCATTTGCCTGGCAACTCCAAACTGCACCGTTTGAACATGTCAGGATGGATCACAGACAAGATCAATTCCACTGGAGATGAGAGGTTTGCTTTGGCCAAGTCCCCCAGTCTTCTAGGGGCTTCCTCAACCTCCACCCATCAGCCTGCTATCCTCTACTACAAGGCAAGACCTTGCCTTGGTATGCTTCCTTTTTCTCCCCCTCCTCCTTTCAAAACGGAGAGAGCAGATTGTTGCACTGCATGCTGATGGGCTGCCATTGGGTGAGCAAAGCTCATTTGCCCGTCCCTCTTCTTGCCTGCTGGGCTCTTGAATGTGGGGCTGGTGGTGCAGGTTGGGGTTGGAGGTGGGCTTCAGTTCTGGTTTATGACGTTGAAGAGCAAAACCCATACTTTGGATTATGCCTGGAAGCAAACAGGTAACTGGGGAATGCGTTTTCGAAGTGGCGGAATATGTCTGTAGACTGTAGCGATCAACCACCAGAAGTCATCTGGCTGACTGCATTAGACAGCTTTTCTGGTTTATCCAATACAAAGTTTTCATGGCTAAGAATCCCAAATGACCCTGAAGCGGACATTTGACCACCGTTTTAAGTGCTGAGCCTTTGAGGAAACAGCGAAAACGGTGAGATTTCCAAGAAAGCTGCAAAAGCAGAACTGGTGGCCCAAGCGAGGGAACGTCGGCAGGGAGGCAGGTTGGGAGAATCACCATCAAGAATGCCTTATAATTGTTAGAAGCAGAGAGTCATTACAACCACTGTTTTTCTTTTCTCCTTGACAGTATTAGTTAATTAAACTATGCAAATTAAAACATCTTAATTTCTATAATATCAATAATACAGCCTTAAACCATTTGGCATCCGTTGTCTGGCACGTACGTTCCATAAAATGTTTGGAGCAACTCTCATAAAAATGAAAAAAGGCCGTAAATCAGCTTTAATTTATTCATGTTCTGTTTCATATGAAAGCATGCCAAAATCAGATTATTTATGAGCCCTTCATAACAATAGGCATTTTTATGGGTTGCAAATGACAAAAAAAGAGGCTTTTGGTAGTTGTTGTTGTTGTTGTTTTCGCCCCTTTTTTCCTTTGGCATTTTTTGAACGTCTTTTCAGAAACATTTTTGTTGTTAGTGGTGGTGGGACCACCTAATTTCAAAGAAAATATTTAATCATTCTTATAGTAGAAATAATTTATATTTCAATCATGGAAAAAATAAATGAGATTTTAGAACAGACCCTTAGCAATTCTAAATTGCTAAATATTTGGGGGCTTGAACCAGTCATACTGGTGTACATTGAATTCCAAAGCAGTTCCCTACCCAGGCACAGAGAGCAGACTCATAGCCCAATTCTGCCTACGATGTGGCAGCCAGACTAAAGGGGTGGCGGCTGCATCCTAGGCAGATTACGAGCTGCACCGGCATAGCCCGGGCTCACTTCCGGTGACATATAAGTGCCACGGGCCACAAAGGGCCTCCTAGGAAGCACACCAGCTCCAGAGCAGGCGCGCATCCAGGGAGGCCGTATAAGGCCGGCCCGGCCTGGGAAGGGGCATAGGATATCGGCGCAAGTTGCTTTTGTTCTTGTTGTTGTCATAGTCTTAATGGGCCATGGCGGTGGCGGGAGGGCTTAAACCATTTCTGCCAACGGGTGTAGACAGGTCTATATACGCAACAAGAGTTCAATGTGTATGCCTGTGGGCTCGGAGCAAATGGGATTTATTAATAAACTCCTGCACTCTTTTTTTAGGGCACATCAGCTGGGAGGTGCAAAGCCACACTGCCGCACACCTTCGAGAGAACACACACACACACACACACACACACACACACACACACACACACACACCATTTTGCTGAATATCCTGCTGGATTCAGAGTTCGGGTGAACTCGAAAGCTGGCCCACCATTTGGCGTTATCGTCACGGATTCTAACAGATGAATTACACGATATGGGTCGCTAGATTTTTTTTTTCTTTTACCTTGCATCAGAAGATTGGGTCAGAGGCCCAAGAAGATAGTCCCAAGATGGATAATTTCATCATTTTACCTGGTTGCAGATAAAGAGAAAAAATTTTCCAGAACAATGTAGGTTGGGGTATTGTCAAAAACACCCGCTCTCTTAGTGGCCCAACTTGGACTGATGGCTCAGTAAGAAAACAACACGGAAAGAGGGTGCATCTTAAATTATGGCCATCCAACTGCATTTTCTACAGAGAGACTGACTTAGTTCATGAAAGGTCTTTTTGTTAAAAAAAAAAGAAAAGCATTAAACAAAATAGCATTAACTCATGTCGCTCTGACCTGATGTCAGCCACTCTGTGTGTGTTTTCATCCGTTGCCTGTCCCTGCAGAATAAAAGAGTGGTTTTCTTTTTCGGAAAGCACTTTGATAAGTACGTTGATGGTTGCGTAATCCATCCTGTAGAATTTCACACCAGGAAACATCTCCATTACATCAACAACAGGAAGATCCCACTGGTTTGCCACAAGGAAAAACAGCTGTTAGTCACACATCAAGGGAATGAAAGAGGGGGGGAAATAAATCTCACCTCCTGCTTCCCCCCCCCGCCCCCAGTGTTCACACAGTTCTTTAATGTTAATCACTGGACTGAGAAGGAACAGTAGACAGAGACACTAACACAAGGGCCAGCAGGCCTCATTGCAAACCAGCAACGCCATCTCTGTCTCCAAATCTACTCAAGGCAATAGACCCAGGAATGTCAGTTACACTTTCAGAGTCCTATTCGGTAGTTCATCCTCCAACGTGATATATGCCAGAGATTTTCAACGGGGGGTTGGAAGAACTCAGAAGTGATCCACAACCTGTCAGTGTTTCCCAAACTTTTTTGACCTGCGGCTCCCTTGACCATTGGCGACTATTATCCGTGGCTCCCCATTACATGAAGTTGATGCCTGCCAATTGGCATTGCACTGTTTTCCGAGAGGATTCCGTGGCACTCCGCGGCTCCCCTGGCTGGTTCCCGCGGCTCCCCTGGCTGGTCTCTGTAGCTCCCCTGGGAGCCATGCCTTCCAGTTTGGGAACCAGTGAAGTAGATTGTGGTGGTGCTGCTAGGGCTCCTAGATGAGGTAAATCCCACCAGAGGCTGTGGCGATCTGTATTGTCTGCACCAGTGCTGGCCCAAGACCTCCCAATGTCTGGTGTGGCATGTCACATGTTGTTCCCCCTTACCTGATGATGCGCCAGCTTCTACTCCTCTCACTCCCTGGATTGGAAAAGGAAGAGAAGGGACAGAGCAAAAGTGTGATGGGCATCGGAGACACTACTCTCATGGGGGAGGGGGTCTAGTTCAGTTGATAGAGCGACCGTCTCATATGCCTGAAGATCTGAGGATGGCAGTTCGAGACCTGTCGACACGCCACTGACGAGCTGCAGAAGCCTCGGTGGGAGAGAGAATTCTGCAGCTGGCACACTGAGTGGGAGGCAGTGTTGCCCTCAAGTTGATGCGTGGGAGGCGAACGCCAGAGAGGGGCCAGACTGTGAAGGAAACCAGCTGGAAGGAGCGTTCTGTGCAAGATTAGAACATTTGTAATATGTAAAAACCGCTTCAGTTTCGATAGCCTGTCTATGTAGCCATCTGCCCTGCCTTCTCCCTGCTCCAAGGCGTGTTTTAGGGGCCTCAGGTATGGTCGTCCTTCCTGCAGGATTGGCCTGGCGTCTCCAGGAATCAACACCCATCTCCAAGTGCCTACTGAACACAATCCTAGAGATTTCCACAGGGCCTAGTTTGCTTCAGCCAGTCTGTGTTGACAAGACTGAGCTAGGTCAGGGATGGTGCAACCGGACTTGCCACCTAACACCGTCCTCGGTCCATTGCGAAAAGGGGGACAATGCAGCCTGTGTCCATGGCAGGCTGAAGGAAAGCCACAGTGGCAGACTTGGGGTGAAGGGCACCCGAATCCACTGCTCCTCTCGCCCAGCGGCATAGCTGGATTCATGCCAGCCCCCCCCCATGTGACGGCTGTCACTTGCCCTGTCCTGAGTGACGCAAGCCAGACCAAAACGTTACTCGGGGCTCGGGTGGGCGGGAGGGAACCAAAATAAACAGCCCACGGAGGCGGCAGACGCCTTCAGCTGCTCCCTCTGACCTGTTCTGCCACCTTTGCCGCCGCCGCCTGGATCGCCGCCGCTGCATTGTCCACCACACCCACCGCCATTTTCTCACCCCCGCCGCCATCTTCTAGCCCCCACATCCGGTAAGCTTCCCCCCCTTCCGCATGCTACCTGGGGCATACCACCCACCCCGCCGCCACTCCCCTTCCTACGTCACTGCTCCCGCCCTGATGCAAGCCACATCCTCCGCTTCATGGCTGGGCCGGCCCTGAACTAGACAGACCAATGGCCTGACTCAGTATACGGTACCTGCTGGTACCTTCCAAGCCAGCGCAGTCATAGAACCACCGAGGAAAAGGAGAAGGAATAAACAGGGGAGGCATCGTAAGCTCCTTTTCTCTTGTAATCATTCCCCATTGATGGCTTTAATGAAAGTCGCTCCAGGAGTCTTTGTAACCAAAGGCAGGGAAAAGTGTTCAAGAAATCATCAATGGATTAAATACATAAATATACCTGCCTCTGGAAGTTTTCGGTTCACACAATGGAGGAAGTGGCCTGCCTTTCAGGTATCACAAGATTCTTTGCTGTTTCAGGGACAGTAGAAATATGTGACCCTCCTCCTCTCAACTAACATCCACAAGCCTTCTTGTTAAAAAAAAAACACATAGTTTTCTTGTAACATACAGTAGTTGCAGGTCATAACAATTTTCGATCTTGTTGATGTTGTTTGTCTTCTGTGACGTTATTGTTCTTGAAAACTAATTGCAACTTTAAAAGAAGCACTCTGTTTTTTTTATCAATGCCAGAATGCTTTCCAGTGTGTGTTTGTGTGTGTGTGTGTGTGTGCGTGTGTGTGCACTCGCCCGTGTGTGTGAGTGTGTTAAACCCCCTTTTGCTTGTCATATTACATTTTGAAGTTTTGTCAGTTGTTTTAAAACATGTCTCCCGTGATAAATAAGATCATCTTCATGTACTTGTTCAGCAGGAAGCAAGGAGATCTTTCCGCTGCGTGAAGTAGAACCTGCAAAAGCATTGGGGAGAGGGGACAAAATTGCTGACACATGCCGTTTCTTCCACGCAGTCAGCTGAAAGATACTGTTAGGATGTGAATAAAGGCTCCCATCATCTTCTTTAAAGGAAGGCTAATAGATGATGATTTACCCATAAAATAAAAGGCATGTAGGTAGCAAACTTCCCAAAGAAAGCTGATGAAACAACTCCTTTGGAAAACCACTCCTTGAGTCATCTTCCTTCCATTAAGGAACAGAGCTGAAATATGATCTAGACTTGCCAGGGGTCCAGCAGTCCAGGCTAAGTGGAGGACGGTTCTGACTCGGGCCTTTCTCTGAGCCAGGAAGGGCCGGCGCGACCATGAATCAATGACAAGCAACCGCTTCAGGCAGCAGGCTCCAAAGCAAGCATCATCTTCCTGCTTCCAATCTTTGTATTTTTAAAACTTCACCCTAAAAAGGGGGTCAAATTGGCCCAGAGCAATGGGGAAAAATGATCCCTGCCTGAATGTGAAACTTGCAACTATGTGTGTCACACCCCTTACATTGGTTTCCTGCTCCTTCCCAGATCCTGCATCAGCTTCCTCATCCTCACCACCAGTAGCATAGCTGGTGCTTTTCAAAGGGGGCCATGGGCGGGACGACGCATCTTCACCCCACCCCGCCTGCCACTGGAATGGAATGGAACCTTTTGGCTCCGGCCCCGCTCCATTCCGGTGGCGGGGCAAAGACACGTCATCCCACCCATGGTCCCCTTGGAGAAACAGCAGCTACGCTACTGCTCCATGACCTTGTCCCACTTTTATCTCCACTCTCACATCCCAGGTCATTCCTGTCCGCGACCTTCACACCTCCATCACCGTCGTCCTCAGCCATCCAAAGATTCCTCCCTAAAACGTTTCCACCCTTTCTCCCATGCTGCCCCTCCACCTCCTAAAATGCTGCTGTAGACATGCCTGCCTGGACTCAGCAGGGTGTACTCTAGAGCAGCATTTCTCAAACTGCAGGTCAGGACCCACTTGGTGGGTCGCAACCCGATTTCTGGTGGGTCCCGCAGAGCCTCCAATGAAAACACAGGTGACAGAAAGATCAGATAACTAACTGCCTCACGTGAAGCCCTGCAGAGTCTATTAAAAAATCAGATAGCTGCTAATTGCCCTGTAAAGTGCTGAGTTCTTGCAGTTTGCAAGGTAGCTGCTAATTGCCCTGCAAACAGCTGAGCTCCTGCACTTTGCAAGATAGCTGCTAATTGCCCTGCAAACAGCTGAGCTCCTGCACTTTGCAAGCTTTTGTAAACATAGGGAGATAAATGTTTGAGCTTATCGCAAGTCCCCCAATGACAGGTAGTGGGAGTAGATGAAGGCTGGGTCACATAAGTAATTCCCCCCCCCCCAGGCCTTGAGGCTATTCAGTAGTAGGGCTGCCTCATTATGAGAAATGGATTGAGATTTTGCAAATAAATAAAATGTTACTTGTAAATAAATAAAGATATTATTTTTTTCTAGATCACCTTCTTTTAAATTCTCATAATATAAAGCTAGGCGGGTCCTGTTAGAGTGACATTTTAAAAAGTGTGTCCTGGTGCTAAAATGTTTGAGAACCATTGCACTAGAGTAAGCATGCTCTAGATCAGTGCTTCTCAAAGTGTGGTCCGTGGACCAGTTGTCGGTCTGCGACCCACCTCCTGCCAGTCATCCACAGCGTGCCTCCTGGCTCTTCCTTCTTCTGGCCTTTCAGAGTCTCCCGAGGCTTGCCACGGGACTTGGACACACACCAAGCCTCACAGGAGGCTCTGAGAATCCAGAAGCAGGAAGACCAGAAATATTGCCTCTAAGAAGCAGTTTGGCCAGCGGTGGCACAGTGGGTTAAACCGCTGAACCATGAGCTGTCGATCGAAAGGTCGGCAGTTCAAATCCACAACGGGGTGAGCGCTCGTTGCTTGGCCAGCTCCTGCCAACCTAGCAGTTCCAAAGCATGTTAATGCGAGTAGATAAATAGGTACCGCTTGCGGGAAGGTAAACAGCGCTCCGTGTTCCGGCCGCATGCTATGCGCTGCGGCAAGGAGAGTCATGCCGGCCACATGACCACGGAGGCGTCTTCAGACAACGCTGGCTCTTCGGCTTTGAAATGGGGATGAGCACCACACCCTAGAGTCAGACACGACTGGACTTAATTGTCAGGGGTCACCTTTACCTTTACCTTAAGAAGCAGTTTAACCCCCAAAATATAATGACAGCAATTGTTCCCCTTGTCCTTTTTGAATTCAGTGAGGAGGAAGAGGAGGAACTATGGAGGCAAGAAGGTAGAGGGAAGTAGGCACCCCCCTGACAATCCATTGCACAGGAAGGAAAAATCTACCTAGTGTGGCACCTCCCACTAGAACTATGCTATGATGGAAAAAGCAGCAGCTGGTAAAATTCTCCCTTCTCTGCCATTCCTAAAGGTAAAAGCAACCTCTCCGAATCTGGCTGAAGTGACCCAGCACTCTCTATGGGTATGTATTACCATTTGCAGTTTTTTACAACCGAAAAAACACCCTTCCACGCAATGAAGGGCACTGTTTTTCCTCCTGTGTTGAAGATCTTTCAGCGACTTGTAATTACCCACTGGCAAGACTTCCTTGTTGAACGCATAGATTAGGGTGTCCGTCACGCCTTGTACACATTTCCGGCCTGGTTCCAGGACTTTCAAGGCATTCCACGCACTCACAAATTGCTTTCAAAAGGCAACCTTGCTCCACCATCCCATGGTAACCAATGTTGCTTTTGGGGAGGGGGTTGTTGTTTTGTTTTGAGAGTGAACGAAAAGAACCACAGACTTAAAGCGATTGCAAGAGTCCCCTGGAAAATGTCCATCAATAACAAACTTGTCTGCTGAGTCACTAACACAGGAAACATGTCAGGAATACAGGAGCAACATAGTTTCCCAAAGTGATTTCTGTGCTGGCCATAGCCCTAGCCTAGCTCTTGAAGGGAACAATCAGCATCGGCCGCAAAACCATGGTTTCTTGTTACATCAGAACAACAGAAGAGCCCTGCTGGATCAAGCCAATGGCCCATCTAGTCCAGCCTCTTGTATCTCACAGTGGCCCCACCAGATGCCTCCAAGAGCACACAAGACAACAAGATCCCTGTATCCTGTTGCCACTCCCTTGCACATGGCATACAGAGAAAGGTAAAAAGGTAAAGGTGACCCCTGACAATTAAGTCCAGTCGTGTCCGACTCTAGGGTGTGGTGCTCATCTCAATTTCAAAGCCGAAGAGCCAGCGTTGTCCGAAGATGCCTCCGTGGTCATGTGGCCGGCATGACTCTCCTTGCCGCAGCGCGTAGCATGCGGCTGGAACACGGAGCACTGTTTACCTTCCCGCAAGCGGTACCTATTTATCTACTCGCATTGACATGCTTTGGAACTGCTAGGTTGGCAGGAGCTGGCCAAGCAACGAGAGCTCACCCCGTCGTGGATTCGAACTGCCGACCTTTCAAACAACAGCTCATGGTTCCCTACTTCTAAAACCAGGAGGTTGCTTATGGCTTGTAACCTGTGATGGACTTTTCCTCCATGAATCTATCCAACCCCCCTTTAAAGGCATCTAGACCAGGTGCCATCACCACATCCTGTGGCAAGGAGTTCCACAGATGAACTACACACTGGGTGAAGAAATATTTTCTTTTGTCCATTCCAACTCCCCCTCCACTCAATTTTAGTGCATGTCCCCTGGTTCTGGTGTTAGGTCCCCTGGCCTTAAAACCTATGTAAACCTTGCGGCCTTGCAGTGACACACTGACAGATGCTTCAGTTTGGAGATGAGAATGCCATATGAAGCACTGGCCTGATTCTCTTAGTCAACTTGTTCCACCACTCACTGCCCCTATCCTGGGAGGTTCAGTGTTCAACGTAGCCTTTGGTCATGCTCCTGCATGCACTTGTTAACGTTTGTCATCATGCTGTAACACAGAAATCTAAGCCAGTGTTTCTCAAACTGTGGGTCGGGACACACTTGGTGGGTTGCAAGCTGATTTCTGGTGGGTCCCAGGTGCTGGAAAGATCAGATAAGTCATTGCCACAAGCCCTGAGGCTATTCAAAAATCAGATAGCTACTAACTGCCCTTCAAAGAGCTGAGCTCCTGCAGTTTGCAAGATAGCTGCTAATTACGCTGCAAGCAGCTGAGCTCTTTACCTGTAAATAAATAAATATATTTATTTATTTCTAGATCCCTTTTTTTAAGTCTCATAAAGCCAGGTGGGTCCTGATAGAGTGTTATTTTAAAAATTAGGTCCCGGTGTTAAAAAGTTTGAGAACCACTGATCTAAGCCATCGCCTTCAAGCCCCTTTCTTCACTCCGAAGCCAGATTCCTGCCTGCAAAATCCAACACACAGGGGGGTTCCATCCATGCCTCACGGTCTCCATTGTTAAGAGTGCACTTGTGCTTTTAGAGAAACAACCCATGCTTCATTATAAGAAAACTGTTTTTTGTTTGTTTGTTTTTTAATTTTGGCACAAGAGCATTATTGTTACAGATCTCACTGCAATATTCTGCAGGGAGGAAGGGATTGTTCCTCCAACTTCCTGCAAGAGGCTTACTGGTCCTTTGATCAATTGCTTTTCAGTCACTCCTCGACCTCACCTTACTACAATGGCTTGGGAACGACTGCAGAACAGCTACTGCCTAGGGCTGTTCACATGTTCTGCCGTACCTAGGTACAAAATGTCTGGACCCAAGAACCCGCTTCAGTTTGAATGACTGTCCCTGAATTCATTTGTACAGGTCAACAATCTGGATATGCTGTATACCAAAGGGCAATACACACATTGTGCTGTGCCCAGGTACAGAATGTCTGAATGTGTGCACCCGGGTTCATTTTCACAGACCAACCATCTATGTTCAGTATCGGCATGGAATGGGACGTGTGAATCATTGTTGTACCCAGGTCCACACCAACAATGATTATAGCCAGGTACAGTTTAACATCTGGACACCCCTCCTGTGTCATTGGGGTAACATCAGAACCTCAAGGCCATGTTGAATGGGCTGGGTCCTTTCTAAACCAGCCTCACTGCAGAAAATGGTGTGACTTTGACGTGGGGAGGAGCTACACTGTGCAGGGGGAGGAGCTACACTGTGCAGGGGAGGAGCTACACTGCAGGGGGAGGAGCTACACTGTGCAAGGGGAGGAGCTACACTGTTCAGTCCTCCAGCACGGCCCTGAGCTTCCCATGTTACCCCAGTAATGCAAGGACAGCTCTTCTTCTACGGTAGTTGTTCCACTCCTGAAGCGTGTGCCCAGACTCACGCCTTGCGTCACATGCAGCTGTCCGGGTGCATGTGCGAATGCTGCTGATGCGGCAGAAAGAGTGGGAGAAAGCCATTTTCAAGCCGAACGCACAATTTAGCCAACGTGGGTTTTACATTCAAATTATAGACTTCAGGAAACGCAAACAGCACTTTTAGTGCATGGAAATGGGCTAAGAGTCCTTCAACGGGTATCCCCATCTGCATACAAATTTCTCCAATCCAGACAATCGGCTGTTAAATCACTCTGAGAAATCATTTCAAAGAACTGGGGAGCGGGCGGGTGGGGGGGAGAGAGAGCCTCATCTTCTGTCGATGTTTAGTTTTCTATTCTTCTTCCCCTTGTCTATAAGAGAGTTACTTTTTAAATGGCACTTTTTCTGTGTACCTTCATGTTGCCAAGAATTTACACAAGCATGGAATAAAATGAATTACGTTAGTGGATGGAGAGATTCCTCTCTCCCTCCCACCAGCCACCGATGGTGAATGCTGCACTCAGGAAGACAGCAGCAAAGAATAATAATTTTTTTAAAAGGGAATAATCAGAAACAATAACTCTCCATGAGATGAGTCTGTTGAACAGCAGCACTCGTCACCGTCTTTGATCTCGTGATGATATTTTATTCTTGCTGACACTACTCTGAGCTGGCAGTTTTGTTGCCAATATACCGGTACAGCCTCGTGGTTATGGCTGATTATGTTTCACTCGCTCTCCTCTGGTTCGCCAACTTAGGACAGTTTTATTTAGAAAGAAAAATGGCCCCAGCTTCTGCCTGAAAGCCATCAATACAATGGCACTTTAATTATTCTTACACATTTCGAATGCTTTCAGCAAAATAAACTCTCTGGTGGAGAGTGATTGGAAAGAAAGCAGGTATTTAAAAGGAACTCCATGACACAACGAGAGCGGCCTTGGGGGACGATGGAAAATGAGGGTGTGAAGAGCCTCTGTGGGGGTGCAATCAGTCAGTCTCAGGGCCGCCTGGCAGGAAGGGTGGGTGAGGAACTGAGCATGCCAGATCCGGACACTCCCAAATGCAGTTTCACGTTTTGCTGGAGGTGCCAGCCTAAACGCTGCACGGGTAGAATTCATGGTGGGCCTGAGTAGACTCAGCCTACCTGGCTATTTGAAAGGGTGAGCCCGCCCCAGCACCTAGTGATTAGTTAGGATCTTGGGAGTCACTGTAGTTAACCTTTTGCTTGTGTGAGGCGAACAACAGAAATGTTTAGAAAATCAAATTGCAGCGTCATGTATTTTATTTTAATCAACATATCCGTGTATCACACACACACAACACACACAAGGTGCAGAAGAGAGCAACCAAAATGATTAACGGGCTGCTGGGGCATCTCCCTTATGAGGAAAGGCTACAGCGTTTGGGGCTCTTCAGTCTAGAAAAAAGGCGCCTGGGGGGGGGACATGATTGAGACATAAAATTATGCATGGGATGGAGAGAGTGGATAGAAAGAAGTTCTTTTCCCTCTCTCACAACACCAGAACTAGGGGACATCCACTAAAATTAAGTGGAGGGGGAGTTGGAATGGACAAAAGAAAATATTTCTTCACCCAGTCTGTAGTTCATCTGTGGAACTCCTTGCCACAGGATGTGGTGATGGCACCTGGCCTGGATTCCTTTAAAAGGGGATTGGACAGAGGAAAAGTCCATCACAACTTACAAGCCATGATGGGGATAAGCAACCTCCTGGTTGGAGGAGTAGCTTTTCTCTGTGCCAGGTACAAGGGAGTGGTGACAGGATACAGGTATCTTGTTGTCTTGTGTGCTCACAGAGGCATCTGTTGGGCCACTGTGAGATACAGGAAGCTGGACTAGATGGGCCCTTGGCCTGATCCAGCAGGGCTCTGCCCATGCCTCACAAGGCCTTATCTGTCGCACTGCTCCTGGCAGAATGCCTCAGATTTTTTTTTTTTGTCATATTGTTCGTTTGACTCTTGGTCTGGGTGCTTAAGGCTGAATGATGGCCTGTGAAAAATTATGAATATGAATCTTATTAATTTAATATCAAATAGTTTTACACTGCACTTCTCATATACAGTCTGGGCCGTGTGTACCTCATGCACATGCACATATACCAGCTTGAGTGGTTCACAGGGCCTAGCTTCTTTTTGAGTTAGACATGTCTCTAAACCCAGTGTCCAGCCTCTGACAGTGGCTAGCACTAGACGATAGCCCACGAGGGACAGCATCCTGCAAGTTCCGTGGATTCCATCTAGCTTCTAGTAGTTCAGTGTGAAATGGGCACTGTCAAGAAGAGAATGTTCACCCTTTATTATCTTGTTGTCCATCATGTCAGCTTCATTCCAACCGCTAAAGAGGCGTGCTGTTTTGAAAACTCCGGAAACTTAAGTCAAAACTTGCCTCTCCAGCAGCAAGCGATGAAAACAGCCAGCAAAATTCCATGTGGTTTTCTCCAATGTACTCAGTCCTTCTTTGGGCTCCAGCCAGTGAGTCCGAGGGCCAAACTTCACAGTCTATTAAACACATTGCTGGCCCTGATGCGCTTAACGTTTGTTCACTAAAAGCAGCTGCGGGAAGCGAATCCACATTCGAAGCACAGCATGGGGCTGGTAGGCAAAGAGTTTGGTCTCTGCTGTATCCCTGTCTGGGTCAGGGGCATTTCCATAGGGGTGCCCAATTGGGATCAGGACCAGGGAGGGGGAGAAGGGTTATAGCCTCCCTCTCTCAAAGCATTGTCCCAATCTGAGCACATACACCCACTGTCGGCAGCTGTTAAAAACAAACGTCAGACCCAACAATACTGTATCTTCAATGTAATGTGTAATTGGCCCTTGGATCCAGGTAACTACAGTAGTCTGCTTAAGATGTCCCGTGTCTTAACTCCATCCAATGCCTTCTAGCACAGGAAAAAATGCTAGAGAAAAAAATAAGCAAATTCGGGCCGGCCCATCCATAAGGCCAGCTGAGGCAGTTGTCTCAGATAGCGGATTGATGGGAGGGGGCCACTGCCTGCTTCCCTCCACCCATGTCCACCGCGTTGCCTCCCTGCCCGTTGCCTTCGCCCCACTGAATGGCTCCGAAGGCGAGTGGGCGGGGCCACCTCGTGCCGGTGAGTAACAGAGGTCAGCGCGATGCGGAACTTAGCGTTCTGCCCCACCTCCAGCGACACCACTGGGTCTAGTAAGGGAGTCCATCACACAGTTGCGTCACTGGGGGACAGGGGGCGGGCTGCCCCGGGCGATGCGCTGGGAGGGTGTGACATGCCCACTGCCACCCAGTAAGTTTTTTGTTTAAGTGGCTGGGGGCGGCTGCATCTTCATCTTCTCTTCCCCACAATCAGGGACAAGAAGCCCAAGACACAGCCGCCCCAGTTCCTACCTCCTGCCTCGTGGCTTCTCTGGAAGTGATGTCACATCCAGGCTGAAGTGATATCATTTCCGGGTGTCACCAGGCTGGGGGGGGGGGGGGTTTGACACCTATCGGCAGCAAGGAAGCTGGGTATGCCCTGCCATCACAGACCATGGTGCCTCCTCCAACTCTGTGTGTGTGTGTGTGTGTGTGTGTGTGTGTGTGTGTGTGTGTGTGTGGTAGTGCTGATCCAAAACTACTACTTCTTCCTCCTCATCCTTCATTGTTTGCCAGTGTTTGGAAACTGAGAAAATAAAAACCCATTTTCAAGGGGGAGAAAAAGCTCCGTCAGAGCACCTCCTTTGCTCTCTCGCTCTCGCTCTCTCTTTCTGTGTGTGTGTGTGTGGGGGGGGCCTTGTGCAATGTACTTCCCATTCTGCCTTTTATGTGTCTTTTCTCTGACCAGTAATGGTGGCCACCAGTGAGCTTCATTAGTTTTATCCCACCCACCCACCCCACTGGGGTTGCCCACTCATCAGGATTGGCCTGGAGTCTTCAGGGACGAGGATGAATCTCCAGGCGACTACTGGAAGCAATTGTGGAAGCAATTTTAACAGGGCCATCAAAAATGCCCATCAGAACAACAACAAAAACACCTCCAGGAATAGCTTCCACTAGAGTCGGCCACCCTAACCCCTGCCCTAAAGAAAACTGCCCTCTCCCTACAAGATAATAGCAGAAAAAGCCCCCCATTTTTGCAAGCACTGGAAATAGTTGAGAAATTGTGGGGAGGGGGTTGGCTCAGTCGAAGTCGTGGTCGTTCTGCTTCCAACTTGAATACCCCTTAAGCAAGAGTTTGTTAGCTTTCCCTCCCAGGTCTTCCTCGTTCTGCTTCCTTTCTTAACTTGAATGGTCCTCTTGGAGGGAAAAAAAAGAGCATCCATCTCCTTTTCCACCTTTGCGGTGTTCAGTTTGAATCAGGCTCGTGGCCACTTCCGGAGAAAGGTCTCACAATGAGGTAGGACGAACTACTCTGACAAGCGGAGTGATTGATTGTGGTGGGGAAAGTGGTGTTTGTTTGAAGCATTCCATGTGACAAGCCGACTTTGCGAAGGGAGCGATTGCCAAGTCCTCCTTCCCAGAACTCGGAACACATGGACCCTAGCTGGAATGGGCGGCTGTATTCACTTAATAATAGTGACATTGTTGCAAACGAAGGCATCTGCCAGGATCGAACATGATTAATTATACCGCTACCTCACTGTTCCCTTTTGTGGTTTTTTTTTGGTCTTCTCGAGGTAACTGTAAGCAAAACTCTGTGTTCTGCGTTTGCAAGAAGAAAGAAAGAAAGAAAGAAAGAAAGAAAGAAAGAAAGAAAGAAAGAAAGAAAGAAAGAAAGAAAGAAAGAAAGAAAGAAAGAACAACAAACTCGGGTTCCCAGGAATGGAAGCTCCGAGGTCTGCAAAGCATCAACTCACAGTCAGGAAATTTCTCCTGTTCTGCTCCACGCTGCCCAAGCCAACGCAGCCAACAACTGCCGTGTGGTGTTCCCTTGGCAAATTCGACACCGTCACTTAGGCACACACGAAAGGAAATGGGAGATTGTCAAACAATCTGAGTGATAAATCTGTTAGTTGGATGCCTATGCCAATCAGAGAGGCAGGTTTGCTGGGGTTTCAGTGGATACCGGTAATTTGTTCCAGCTAAGCCTCGATTCTTTTCTTTTCTTGTTCATCTTTTTTGTTTCTTTTTTAATATCGTATCTATGACATCACCTCCAATGTACTATGTATTTGCCCTTTTCGCTTTCCGGCCTATGGGCTGACAGATTGGTTCAGTCTGTGCCGTGTGATATAAAGCTTCCTTTATCAGCAGGGATTCTTCTGACTGAGGTCGTGATTCTCACGCTGCGAGTCTTCGGAGCAATCGCCCTGAAGCCCTTTTCAAATCAAGAGCACTTTGTGGGTTTGTGGCTTGACACTTGCTTGGATCATTTGTGTCCCACCCTTCCTGCCCAATGGTCAGCAGAAAACGTCAACCAGGGTACCGAGGCGAAGAATATTACTAATGATGCGAAATAGGGGCTAGCACAGGGGTTCCCAACCTTTTTAGCACCAGGACCCCCCTTTTGTAGAATGACAATCTGTCGGGACCCCGCTAAGACCTAGGGCCAGAAGTGATGTCAGTAAGCAGAAAGTGATGTAATAAACCACACTTTTTCAAATAAATCACATTTTTAAAGTTGTACTCATAAGCAGCCTGTTGTGTGTGTGTGTGTGTGTGTGTGTGTGTGTGTGTGTGTGTGTGTGTGAGAGAGAGAGAGAGAGAGAGAGAGAGAGAGAGAGAGAGAGAATATTAACAGAGATGCTAAAATGCAAGCAGAAAGTAACACAAGGTGAGCAAACAAACCCCATGAGAGCATCAGACACTTATTTCTCTGTAGGGGTGGGGGAGGAGTGAGCTGCCATCTTGGGCAGTGGCCATCCAGCTGACATATTTCCACGACTTCCCTGAAACCACTTCATGGATGCACTAGCCCAGTGGTTCCCAACCTGAGGGTCAGGACCCTCAGGTTGGGAACCACTGGGCTAGCGCATCCATGACTCTGTCTGAGGTGGTTGCCTGCAAATGGCGGATTTGCAAATGGACGGTGCTTGCAAGTCTGCCTCCAACTTTCTGCCTGACCATCTCTGCAGCCCTGCCTCCCGCACCCTGATTTCAACAAGAAGGAAGCGAAAGAGGAAGTGTGAAGGACAGGCAGAGTAACAGAGACACTCTAGCCTGCCACTCTCCTCTCCTTCACCCTTCCACTCTTCTCCTTCCAGTCCATTCTCTTCTTCCTTTTCCAGTCCAAGGAGCATGAGGAGGAGGGAGTGCCTATGGTGACTGGCACACCTCCAAGTAAGGGGGGCAGCATTTGGCATGCTCCCCCTCAGAAATGTCGGGCGCTCTTCCGGTGCCTGGCGCGTGACGTTGACGTGCCCCTCACGTCACGTCGACACCCCCCCCCGCCCGTTTTCCGCTCATTTCAGAGGCGAACCGGCTCCAGGGAGGGTGGGAGGGCCGACACAACGTCAGTGACTGCCCCGCCCGAGCGCCTGGTTCGAGTGAACCATGTGCTCCACCGTGGTTACGTCTCTGCTACCCCTTCAGGAGGTCTCGGGCTGGCCTTGTACAAACTACGTAGTAAAATACAAATGAAAAAAGCAAAACTATACAGGGAGCAAAGAGACTGAGGACTGAACTCAAAGCCTTCCAGCTCTGATAAATATTACCTATGGAGTAATTTTAATATTAAATTGGAGAGAGAGAGAGAGAGAGAGAGAGAGAGAGAGAGAGAGAGAGAGAGAGAGAGAGAGAGAGAGAGAGAGAGAGAGAGAGGTGGATTTGCAGAACTACTGTAAGATAGTCGTTAATGTGGAGGAGTTCCTCCCTTGAACTGATTTTTTCTTTCATCATCACAAAGTCATTGTGTGACAGCACTAACCTTGAAAAGGGGGAATTCGACAACTTTGCGGAGCATTGGTCTAGCCATGGTGGCTAACGAAGAGCTTCACAGTCCAAGGCCCTGTGGTCTATTAACGATTTATTAGAATAATTTATTTTCCAGCCTTTCTTGAGAACGATCAAGACAGCTCACAGCATGGAACAAGAGAACAAGGGCCTCCAAGACAATAGCACCAATTGCCGAGAGGCAGAGGAAACCGATATGCAACAGATATGCTGTTGAATCCCAGTTGCAGGGGAGCAGCAGCTGGAGATCGGCTTGTGGGCTTCCTGGAAACAACTGGTGGGAAACAGGAGGCTGGAGGTGATGGGCTTGATCCAGCATGGCTCTTCTTAAGATCTTATGTCATATTGGCCCACTCCCAATCCTGATTCAACCCAGAGTTCAAAGATTTTAGGGGAGACACTACAACACAGCCATGGTTGGATGTGGTGGGTCCAACCAGGGTCTGTGGGAGGAATTTTATCAGGGGGTAGAAAGTTTCTTTTGGGCCCCTTCTCAAAGGGGCAAAATGGGGCAGGGGGAGGGCAGCAACAGCCGGAATAATCTCAGAGCCCAGGTCTACCAGGCTTCCTGATGTGGCACCCAGATCTACCTGCCTGGTAGACCTGGCCTCCTAGTTGGCCCAACCTCCTTCTTTCACTCTCCATGACCAGCTGAGATCCCAGGAAAATTCTGGGGGCACTCCTTTGGCTCCTGGGCCCCCTTTTTCACCCTGGGTCCAGGTACAATTGACCTCCTTTACCCCCCCTCTCATGGGCCCTGGGTCCAACCATGTGGACATGCTTTTGAGCGGCATTCCCCACACCAGACAACACCCAGTCGTTTCATTGCATCAGCCACCCCTGTGCCAATCCGGCCTTTGAGATGTCTTCACAGTAAATCTTCATGCTGATATTCGTTGCTTCTTCTGCAGTGACACTTCCTGCTGCCACTCATTCCGGCTTTCGGCTTGTCTGCAATGCTCATCAATCTGCCTGACCATTACTTGATTCTGGCTCTGCACTAAATTCCTCTCTGGCAGGCCATGATTACTTTTTGCCTGCCGCCCTAAAGAATCTCATATTGGCCTATAAGAACTCTGGAGTATTCATGGCTTAACACAAGTAAGTTTTCATTTCTCAAGACTACAGATCTTCTAGTAGACACATCCGTCTTCTGAAGGCCAACCACCTGACCTCTCAGGCTCCCACAGATGGCCCAAGCCCTACTGCTGTCTAAGGCAGTGTGCCAAACTCTATCTACTTCGCCACTGCTTCTTCTCCTGCTCCTTAGATTCAAGAGGAGAATGGGAGCGGAAGAGGAAGTGTGGAGGAGAGAAGAGTGGTGGGCCAGAGCGTCAGCGTCCATCAATGCTGGAACTCAGGATGGTTACACCAATGACACTGCCACCATTGTTAGTGTCCTTCCTTTCAGACTTTTTTTAAGAGAAGAAGAAAAGTGTGGGAGGAGCCAGCTCGTGGGAGGAGGCTCCTCCCAGGAGCTGGCTCCTCCCACATCTTTGG
The DNA here is from genome assembly GCA_026170595.1 of Plestiodon gilberti rubricaudatus. Classification (NCBI taxonomy): domain Eukaryota; kingdom Metazoa; phylum Chordata; class Lepidosauria; order Squamata; family Scincidae; genus Plestiodon; species Plestiodon gilberti. The sequence goes on from JANXHW010000012.1 coordinate 16,082,103, forward strand.
GAGGAGCCAGCTAAACTGCCCTCCATGGTGGGCCCCTCTCTACTTAGGTGGACCCCAAAAGAAGTGCTCCACCAGCAGCAGCACATAAAGGTTTTGGTCGGAGAGGTGGTCTCAGGGATCATCACTGAGGGCCTTCTGAGGATTCTAGTGCAGGGGTTCTCAACCCCTTCCCAGTCATGTACCACCTCCGGTGCCACTCTCCGTCTGAGTACCACTGGAAGTGACTGGCAATGACATCATCGGCAGTTACTTCCAGGTTTTCAGAGGCCAGAAAACGCAGGTAGGAGGCTCTGGGCAGGTGGGAGGACGGACCCTTCTCAGCGTTCCCGAGAGGCTTGGCTAAAGGCGGGAGCCTCTCAGGAGCAAAAATGTTGGAGCAGGGTTCCGGTGGGCCAGCAGACTGAGTACCACCAACAATCGTACCACTGATGGTACGAGTACCACTGGTTGGGAACCCCTGTTCTAGTGTCTTGGCAGTTGACAATGAAGCTGGCTCTAGTTCTGGAGGGAAGTTTGAGAAAGAAAGAAAGAAAGAAAGAAAGAAAGAAAGAAAGAAAGAAAGAAAGAAAGAAAGAAAGAAAGAAAGAAAGAAAGAAAGAAAGAAAGGTGCAGTTTGTGGTATGAGTAGGAGTGTTTGTTTTTGTTGATAACTGCATAAAAACACCAAACACCAAACCGAATAAAAACACAAAACACCACCTTTCCAAACAGAATTGGAACCAAATTACCAACTCTCGACTGGTTGTGGAATGCATCTGGTTGAATCTGATTACTTTTCCCATATTAGAAACAATTGAATAAGTTGTTGTTTTGGCCTTGAAGATCACAATGTAATGATATGAAACCTGATATTGATGCTTAAGAATTTGCACCTGTGAATAAAAACACAAAACACCACATTTTGCATTGTAATTCAACAAATTGCCCAAAAACTAACACCATTTTCAAACACTTCTAGGTATGAGGTCAAAGGCACCTGGCCTATAGTAATTCACTATATAGTATTATGTTGTCGGTTATCCCACGGCTAGTCCAATTATTTGTCTGTGTTCTTGAGTCAAGGAGATAGAATTTCACAGATAAGAACTCCAAGGCATTTGTGCGATAGGAAGAAAACAGTAGCAACATTTATCTCTAAATATCATCTGTATTGAAATACTGGGGAGGGGGGTATTTACAGCCAGAGCGTATACATGTTTACTCAGAAGTAAGTCCCACTATGTTCAGTGGGTGTTACTCCCAGGAACGTTTGTACAGGACTGCAGCTTTAGTCGTTGACTAACAGCACAATCCTATACCTGTTTCCCCACTATTAGTCGTTGACTAACAGCACGATCCTATACCTGTTTTTCCCCACTCTTCAGTGAGATTTATTCACAGGTGAGTGTGTATAGGACTTCAGCCTTAAAAGCATTAGGGGGGGTACCCATGTTAGTTGTTGACCCTCCCCGTTCAGCATTGTACAGTACTTGTATTCTTCCATCACCAATTTGATATAAAAATTGGGGAAGGAGGCAGGGTATATTTGCATTACCCATTTCTCTGACATTGACCAAAAAGGGACATATCCCAAACCAACTGTCCAATTTGCAGATATGGTACATGGCCTTTTCTTATATTTCTGGGAGAGAAGCAGAGTTGATGTCATGTCAAGCAGGGCTGGCCCACCCAGGAGGTCGACTGAGGCGCTTGCCTAAGGCAGCAAATTGGCAGAAGGTACCTGCTATTCATGGCCTTTCTCCCTCCTCAACTGCTCCTCTTCCTTCTACTCCACAGATTCAAAAAGAGGGGAATAGAGTAGAAAAGGAAGTGCAGAGGAAGTGACTTCCATTTCCTCCATCCTGTTCCTCTCCCCTCTTCATTAATAAAGACAAGAGAACCCTAAGAAAAAGCTGGTGTGTGTGTGTGTGTGTGTGTGTGTGTGTGTGTGTGTGTGTGTGTGTGTGAGAGAGAGAGAGAGAGAGAGAGAGAGAGAGAGAAACTACAGTAGTTACCACAGATTTAAGATTAAAATCAAAGCTATTTAGGGCAAAAACAAAATAGCAATTAATTATTATTATTATTATTATTATTATTATTATTATTAATAATAATAATAATAATAATAATAATCCATTTCACATGTCCAAAGTGCTGCACATACAGTACATTATTTCACACCACTGTGAGTAGTGACATTAAAGTGCATCACATTTTCCTCAGTACAAGAAAACAAGTCTCTGCCCTGAGGATCTTACAGCCTAAAAGTCTTAGCTTGCCCCCGAACAGGGTTGGGTGCCCTGTCTGCCAGAGATTCTTTCTCTTTGAAATTAAACACTATGAACTATGAAGCAAGTGGGGTGGTAGGGACTTGGAAGGAGGAGGAGGGGGCCCTCTCCAGCGGTACAGGAAGGTTATATGGAGTTTGTTTTCTAGCCTGAATTCCCAGCAATGTTGTGATGAGGTGTGTGTTTTTTCCCCCTACTACTCTGAGTTGAGTGATGAAGGTGGGCTGTGGTGCGTGGGTGTGTCCCCCCTAAACCCCTCTCCCCACTGCTTCTCTCCCTGCTTGACTGGGAAAGGGAAGCAGGCCTCCCCTGCAATCTGTGAGAGAGAGAGAGAGAGAGAGAGACGCTGCAGAAATCCTGCTCCTTCATCTCCTAGATGCCGAGACGTTACTGGAGAAGAGGCGGCGAGCGCAGGAGCCCTTTAAGCCTCTCATCTTCCCACTAGGCTTAGCTCCCCCCACCGGCCGATGGCCCCGCCCCAGGACCTTGGCACGTCCCGGATTGGTGGGCAGGGCCGGTGCCTTTGAAGTGTGCTGCAGATCGGAGCTATTTGACGTGTGGCTCCGAGAAGGGCAAGGTTTTTTTGTGTCTCGCTGGGGCCGGTGCGGTGGTTCTTGCCGCCGCCGCTGCTCCGACGCGCCCCTGCCCGGGATTTCGCGCTGCGGAGCTCGCCTCTCCTCCCTTTCCCCCCCTCCCCAGCCCTGCCCTGCCCCACCCCCGCCCTGCCCGGCTCGTTCCCCCAAATGAGCGGTTCGCCCGCTGGATCTAACGCAAGGACATCGCCCACGAGCAGCAGCAGCAGCGGCAGCAGCTCCTCGTCTCGTCTCGCCCAGTCTCCCGGAGCGGCGTGCGCGGCGCTCTCGCAGTTGCCCCCGGAGGATCCCCTGCGCCAGGCGAACCGGCTTCCCATCAGGGTCCTGAAGATGCTGAGCGCCCACAGCGGACACCTTCTGCACCCGGAATACCTGCAGCCCCTCTCCTCCACGCCCGTCAGCCCCATCGAGGTTAGTGCCGTCCGGAACGTCCTCTCCTCCAGTCCAGGCAGCCCTTCGGTGGATTTGGCCACGGAGGGTCTCAGTCTCGGCTTCTCACCTGCTTTCCCGCCCTCTCCCCCCACCCCGACGGCTGCCACCCACTTCCCCCGTTTCCTCCAGGTCCGCGGCGCCGTCTCGAGCCCCACCCTGATATCTCCCCCCCCCGCCTCTGATTTCAAAACAAAAAGTCCGTCTGGCTTTTGCTTTCTCCCTAACTTGCTCGTCGCTGCGCAGGGACGAATGCCGGCCCCAAATCGCCCTTTCCGGCGCGCACCGAGCAAGAGGTTTATTCGAGTCGTGTCCTAATATATTTTTAAACGTTGGTGAAGAAGAGAGGTTGTTTTTAATGGCAACCGACTGACCTAAGTTTACGCTGCAATATTCGGGTGCTTGTCAGCCTCGTCGTGCGTTCTGAGCTCTTGTCTATACGCTCTTATAGAAATCCATTTGCGGTAGGGGAATAAATCTTGGCCTCGCTCGATTCGGTGCGGGAGGGGGGTGCCTTCCCGAGGGTGGCTTCCTGGCCACCGACCGAGTCCGGCTCCCGAATGGGGCAAGCGCTGCGCCTACGGGAAGAATCTGGACCAGGCCGCCCCTTGCTGGTATCGCGAATGGCGATTTTCTGTCCCGCCGTTCGGGATAGAACTTGGGTAGGAGAGAAGCGTAGGGATAGACGGGGCGACGAAGTGCTTGTGAATTGTCGGTCGCGGTCCGGAGTCTGTCGGGGACAGTCTCCCTGGGTTTTCTGCGAGGGGTGGGTGGGTGGGGGCTCTGGAGGGTGTGTGTGTCCCTGAGGGTGGCGATCGCAGTGCACCCCCCATGTTTGTAGCTCCGATCTTACCCTCCTTTCTCTCCCCCCCCCCCCAGCTGGACGCCAAGAAGAGCCCCCTGGCGCTGCTGGCGCAAACCTGCTCGCAGATCGGCAAGCCGGACCCTCCGCCCGCCTCCAAACTCAACTCGGGCTCTTCTGCCGGCCTCTCCGGGTCTGACAAGGAGTCGGGCAGCCGCGCCGCTTCGAGCGCCCTCAAGCAGCTGGGCGATCCGCCCACCGAGGACAAGTCGAGCTTCAAGCCGTACTCCAAAGGCGGCGGCGGCGGGGGAGGCGGCGGCGGCGATCCGCGCAAGGACGGCGGCGGCCCGACGAGCCAGGCTGGCCCGGGCGGCGAGAAGACCGGCTTCCGAGTGCCCAGCGCCGCCTGCCCGCCGTTCCCACCGCATTCCGCCGCCGCCGCCGCCTCTTCGTCCTCCACCTCCTCCTCCCCGGGCGGCTCCCGGGGCAACTCTCCGCAGCACGCCGATTGCAAAGGCCCGGACGACAAGAAGGAGCTGGAGGTCGCAGCCAAGGCTAGCCCTGACGGCGGGCAAGGGGCCGGCGGGAGCCGGACCAGCGGCGGCGGCGGCGCAGGTAGCGTCGAGCCCGGGGCGCTTGGCGAGGCCGCTTCCGGGCGCAAATCGGAGCCTCCGGCCCTGGCGGCCTCCTCGGGCCACGTGGCCCCGGTGTCTCCCTACAAGCCGGGACACTCGGTCTTCCCCTTGCCCCCTTCCAGCATCGGCTACCACGGCTCCATCGTTGGGGCCTACGCGGGTTACCCGTCGCAGTTCATGCCCAGCTTGGATCCTACCAAGCCCAGCCTGGTGAGCAGTCAGTTGCCAGGGTCGTTGGGGTTGCCGGGCAAGCCCCCCAGCTCCAGCCCGTTGACGGGGGCCTCGCCCCCGTCCTTCATGCAAGGATTATGCCGCGACCCCTATTGCCTGAGCTACCACAGCACCTCCCACTTGGGCACCAGCAACTGCTCCAGCTGCGTGCAGCACGACCCGGGCAGCCTGAAAAGCGGATATCCCCTGGTGTACCCTGCGCACCCGCTGCACACCACCCTCGCCAGTGCCACGCCCAGCCTGCCGGGCCACCCGCTCTACACCTACGGCTTCATGCTCCAAAACGACGCCCTGCCCCACATATGCAACTGGGTGTCGGCCAGCGGACCCTGCGACAAGAGGTTTGCCACCTCGGAGGAACTGTTGGCCCACTTACGGACCCACACGACTCTGCCCGGGGCAGAGAAACTCTTGGCCGGCTACCCGACCTCCGGGCTGGGTTCGGCAGCATCTTGCCACCTCCATCTCCCACCCACCGCCCCGGGCAGCCCCAGCTCCTTGCCAGGATCCTTGTCTTTGAGGAGCCCACACACTTTGGGACTTAGCCGCTACCACCCTTATGGTAAGAGCCATTTGCCCACAGCTGGGGCATTACCAGTGCCCTCCTTGCCAGCGGCTGGACCTTACTACTCTCCCTATGCCCTCTATGGCCAAAGACTGACTTCAGCCTCTGCACTTGGATATCAGTAACTCACCGCCTCTCCTCCTCTCACCCTTGCCCGGGACTCTGTATTTATTTACTGTATGTTAGCTTAAAGCTGGGAATATAAGTGCATTAATACACCACTGAATCAATGGTATGCAAAAAGTCTGTGTCCAAAAAAAAAAGAGAAACCCAACCTTTTTCTTTCTGCAGGTGTGTGTGTGTGGGGGGCTCTTACTGTGTTTCCTTTTGATCCCCTTTTAATTTTTTTTAAATTCTTCTTCCCCTTGTCTCCACCAACCCCTTTTTGCATGATTCTCAAAAAAAAAAAAATGCATTTCTCCCCATCCTCTCCCTTTGTTTTATATATTTTTTTTGAAATTCAGTTTCTCTTTTGTACAGTTACCACAAATGTAGTTTTTCTTTCTTTTAACCCCCTGCCCCCCCCCGTTTGTGTATTGTGTTCTGAGGAAGGGGTGGTGGGAGGGCCCCCCCGGGAGGCTTTGTTTGTGCTTGGCAAAATCCTGGAAGCATCACTTGCGTGGGATAATGCGCACGCGTAATTACGCGTGTTGGGCTGTGCGGCGAGGGTGCACCTTGCCGCTTGGGGGCATTTGGGGGAAAGAGCCACGCCCCCCCCTCAACAGCCTAGCTGGGCCTGCTGGTCCATTTAGTCCCCCTGCCTCTCTCCTCTTTCAAATCTAAGGCACCGTGCTCTCAGAGGTAGCGAGGGGGCGCCCTATATAGACAGTCAACAATGTGCCATTTTTCCTGATACCTGGATTTTGCTGATGGCCACTTTTTCTGGGCTTCAGTGTCAACAAGCAGACTACCCCTGGGGTGCACCTTGCATTTTTTTTAAAAAAACGTTTTTGAAAAGACATGGATTTAAATATAATTGGCATCCTCAAGGGACTGGAATAGGAGAACTTTCTCTCATGCACCAAATGAAGAACTTGGAATAACGTGGCTCGGCCTCGCTCCAGCTGGCTCCTTTAACTAAGTCCAGCTAGCCCCCGGCGGGGCAAGTTGCACCCTTAACTGCAGGCTCGAATCTACATACCAAAAACCCCTCCCCAATGCCCCCATGTGCCCCCTGACTTCTCTTGACCTATGGGAATGGAACAGTCATTAGGGTGTGGAGCCTCCCCCTCCCCACCCACCCCCCAGTCCTAACGCAGCGCGGAAGGCTGCGGATCAGTTTGGGTGAATAGAGCTCCATGCTGGTAAGTCTTATTTTGTTAATAAATGAATACTTGGCTATATCCACCCTGTTATGTGTGCTCTCTTGCCTCCTCCCCTTGCTCTGCCCATGTTGGACATGTTGAATCAACCAACGACAAGAAAACGAACCCCAGGGGATATGTTCGCCTGGTTGAACCTTAAAGGCTAACCTGGAGAGGGCTGTACAAATTGCGTTTCCCAGGCAGTAGTAGTTGGGAGAGCAAAAATGGAGTGGGTGCGTGCCTGCCCTGACCCAGTGGACAACAAGTGGGGCAGGATGGGGCAGTCAGAGGCTTAGATGGTGGATTAGGCTGGGCCATTTTGGAATTACAAGGATTGCAGTGTTGTTAAAAGCCTTGATGCAAGCAGAAAACTAGAGCCACAGGCCAAGGGTTTTTCTCCCTGGTGTGCCTCTTTTCCAGCTGCAGAGGGAGTCTTACCTGGGGGAATTATTTACAAGTGGCTCCCTGCCCAGGCTTCTGTTGCTTCTTGCCCATTCCATTACTACCTTAGCATTTTGCCCTTTCATTCTGCTACATGTAACCCAGCCAGAGTTTCTCCTCCACTATCTTCAATGGAGTGGTGAGTTCCTCCTTAGAGGAAATGTACAATCTGAAGGGCAGAGAAGACTTCTGAAACTGCAGCATCTGGCAATCTTGCATGGAAAGGGAGTATGGAAAGGCTGTGGCGCCATCTAGTGGTGGAAAAAAGAACTTGGACATGTGCACGCATGAGAGTACCCATTGGTAACACACCTTGCTGGAGCTCTTGTACATCTGACAGGCGCATGCAGGAGGCACTGCCTCTCCCGTTAGGGTCTCTTGAATCCCTGTGCCTCAGCTTCTGTGAGGTCAGCCACAAAGTCAAGTGACTTCTACCTTTGTGGGGAGGTTCTTCTTTTTGCAGAAGTTGTGTGAAACAGTCGCTCCAGGCAACCGATCCTTTCCTTATCTTTGAAAGGGGAATCCCATCAAGAGCAGAGGCATGTCTGTTGGATTTTGCAGCGTGGCTGTGAAAATACATAGGAGTAGTAGTCCCTTGCAAGGATTGCTCCTTGGCAGCGGAGTGATTCAATAGCAATGGGCCCAAATAGTTTGGACGGCGTGACATGGGATACTTGTGCAAAAGGTTATGGGGCTTTCTTCCTTGACTACGCTGTTTTCACTGAACAGTATCTAGTAGTAACGTGCATTTCATGATCTGAGGCATTGCGTAATCCACGTTTGAAATCTTGGTTCCTTATGGGCGCAGAGCGATTCCCATGTGCCACAAAAACCTGTTAGGTTAGGGGGGGAATGGGAAACTTGTGCACGCCTCCCTGTGTCCCCCATCTAGCCTTTCCCTTTTGCTGCTTAGTCAAGGAATTGGCATTCCAAGCTTGCACTCCTTGATCAAGCAGGGTGTGGGGGGAAGACTGGAGAGTGGGGATAGCAAAGGCAGGCAGCAGGCCTCCCCGATCCCCCATAATGACCTGGCATACTTGAGTGCCAATGTGTGCATGCCAGGGGGTGGAACCAGGCTCTGTTATGAAGATCCTTCTGTGAGTAGGGGCTGCATGCTACAGAGTGGACTGAATGGAATCCTTGGTATTTAGCATCCATCCTAAAATAGGGTGACTTCACAGCGCTCTGTGTCCCTTTGTGCCATGGCTACAGACAAGCAAGCAATCTAGATTCTTTCAGGATCAGGAAGACAAGCAAGCAATCTAGATCCTTTCAGGATCAGGAAGACAAGCAAGCAATCTGGATTCTTTCAGGATCAGGAAGACAAGCAAGCAATCTGGATTCTTTCAGGAACAGAGACAAGCAATCAATCTAGATTCTTTCAGGAACAGGAAGAGAAGCAAGCAATCTAGATTCTTTCAGGAACAGGAAGAAAAGAAGTCCCTGCTTTGAATCTTGCCTCTCCCGTGAATGTGCTATAATGTGGCAAACTGTTCTACCTCAGTCTCCCCTGCCCCGTCTGCAATACGAGGATAATCGTGCCTACCTTGCAAGGTTATTGTAAGGATTGCAAGATAATATGCATGAATGCTCAAATGCTTTTAAAATTCTTGTTAGACGTGAAGTTGCTTAGGGGTGTGCAGGTTTTTACTGGAGGTGCAATGGGTCCAGTTATAAATCTAAATCTTCCCCCATCCCATTTTTAAACCTAGTGACTTCAGCATGGCTCTTGCATGTCAGTCCAGAGAACAGAAATCGGTGCTTCTCTTTCTCACTGGTTACTCCCCATTTTAAGAGAGAGGTGCTGAGGCTCAAGCTGTGTGGAAGCTGGTATACCGTTGTGGCTAAGAGACTTGAATTGAGACTTTCCTGGTTTGATCCTGGCCTTTCCCACATGCTCTCTTGGTGGCCTTGGGGGAAGACACTACCTCTTGGCCTCAGTCTTCCCCATCTGTGACATGGGGATAATAATACTGTACTTCATAGGATCATTGTAAGGAGACATCATGATAAATGCTAATACAATTGCTTCCTCTGAGCAAGGAGCTTTAGCCCTAACCCCAGACTGTGGCTACGTTGGACTGAGGCCTCAAACCGAACTGCTTAGTTACAGTGCATTTAAAGTTCTCAGAGTGCTTTGCTTTGTGTTGGCCCTCGGGGGAACCTTATCATATTCACAACCAACCTAGTGTTGTCTTGGGGAGACCTGGGTTTGAATCCCCACCTGGTCATAAACCTCACTGGGTGGCCTTGGGCCAATGGGTATCCTTCTGCCCAACCTACTCACAGAGTGGTCAGTAAGTATTATTATTCCCCTACTGCAGGTGGGGAAGACTGAGGCTGTGAAGGAGTGGCTTCCTCAGGCCTGTGAGCGAGTTCATGGTGGAGGCAAGATTCATACCAGGGAAGCCCTCATTCAGAGCTCGGCCTCATAGGTTGTAATCTTACCTGGGAGCGAGTCCCATTGCATGCAACGAGACTTACTTCTGAGTAGACATGCCTAGGATTGTGCTGGGAGCCACTGTGCTCTGGCTGCTCCTGGTTTCATGCTGTTATACATGCCTGTAACAAGGAAAAAGGTCTGCATGTCATTCCATGTAGTAACCATTTGTGTGCCGCGGCTCAGACATATTTTGGACTGATTCTAGCTATGTCCTGGCAGCCCCTGCTTTTTGACCTGACCCAGGTGGGAACTGTTTCATGCTAAGGGCTTGCCACACAGACAACCATGTGGCTTAGGCTTACCAGATCTCCAACTGGGACAGAGTGCTAGACCTTTAGGAGAAGGAATGTGGGCAGGTGTAGCTTGTTAAGTCCTAGAGCACAATCCTAGGCATGTCTACTCAGAAGCAAGCCCCATTGTGTTCAGTGGGATTGTGCTCTAAGGTTTAACAAGCCTAGGATTGTGCTCTAAGGTTTAACAAGCTACACCTGCCCACATTCCTTCTCCTAAGGGTCTAGCACTCTGTCCCGGTTGGAGATCTGGTAAGCCTAAATTGGTACCACTACTTCGGCATATTGGTGGTGCTTCACCAGTGGTGCTTGCTTGACCATGTTATTATTCCTAGGCTTACCAGATCTCCAACCGGGACAGAGTGCTAGACCTTTAGGAGAAGGAATGTGGGCAGGTGTAGCTTGTTAAACCTTAGAGCACAATCCTAGGCATGTCTACTCAGAAGCAAGCCCCATTGTGTTCAGCGGGATTGTGCTCTAAGGTTTAACAAGCCTAGGATTGTGCTCTAAGCTTTAACAAGCTACACCTGCCCACATTCCTTCTCCTAAAGGTCTAGCACTCTGTCCCGGTTGGAGATCTGGTAAGCCTAATGTGGCTTGGCTCTTCTGCAGCAGCTGCACCACCAAGCTGATGTGTAAAACTGGCCAGTGTCAGGATAGGATTGGGCCCAGCCCTCTTAGGCCCCAATCCTATCCAACGTTCCAGCACTGATGCAGCTGTACCAACGGGGCATGCGCTGCATCCTGGGGGGGGGGGGCAGTCACGGAGGCTTCCTCAAGGTAAGGGGAGGTTTGTTCCCTTACCTTGGGGCTGCATTGCAGCTGCATCAGTGCTGGCAAGTTGAATAGGATTTGGGGGCCCCAGAAGCCAGAGGTTCCTTAGCCTTTCTTAGTGGATTTATTTCTCGCCGACCTGCAATCTAATAGTATCAAATATTGTATAGCTGGAAAGGTGCAAAAGAGGGCAGCCAAACCGATCCGAGGGCTGGAGCACAGTCCAACTCCCGGCTACAGTGTTTGGGGCTTTTTAACTTGGAAAAGGGACAATGAATGCGAGAGGCATGATTGAGACATACAATTATAAGAGAGTGGAGTTTTTCTCCCTCTCTCACAATAGCAGAAATGGGGGTCGACCTCCCCTGAAATTGAGTGGCAGGAGTTTTCGGACAAAGAAAAATGTACAGTACTTTTTCACACAGCATTTAATTAGCCTGTGGAATTCCTCGCCACAAGATGTGGTAAGGACCACGGGTGGCTTTCAAAGGGGCTTAGACAAATTCATGGGGGGGTAGATCAGTGACTTCTAGTCCTGGTGGCTGTGCGTTAGCTCTGGGTTTGGTATGCTTCTGAATACCAGTTGCAGGCCGGGGAGCAATGGTGTGTGAGTGAGGTCTGTCTTTCTCTCCTGCTGGTGGGCTTCTCAATAGGTTAGCTACTGTGAGAAACAGGAAGCTGGAATAGATGGGTCATTGGCTTCATCCAACAGGGCTGCGCTTACATTCTTATGAACCTGAATTCAAGGTGACATCAATCGTGTTTTGCTGTATGCAAAGGCTTGGACAGATTGATGGAGGAAAAGTCCATCACAGGTTACAAGCCATGATGGGTCTATGCAACCTCCTTGTTTTAGTAGCAGGCTATCTCAATGCCAGATGCAAGGAAGTGGCAACAGGATACAGGTCTCTTGTTGTCTTGTGTGCTCCCTGAGGCATCTGGTGGGGCTGCTGTGAGATAAAGGAAGCTGTGAGATATCTATAGGACTAGATAGGCCTTTGGGATCCATCCATCCATCCATCCATCCAACAAGGCTCTTTTTATTTTCTAGGTTCAGTTCTTAATAGGTCCGGGAAATAAACCCCTTCAGAAACACAGGAAAGCTGGATTTAAGCTGCCAGTGAGTGTAAAGGCCTTATCCTGATCTAAATTGACCAAGGGGCTGATCCAGCATAAGGTAGATCTGTACCTACCTATAAGAGAAACCGGATTTTGCACTCTTCGGAAGAATGCTTTGCATTTCATTTATTGCTTTGCATTTCATTTATGTGGGGGGAAACGTTTGTGGATTGAGTGCAATCACAGTGCTTGTATTTTCCAACCTCCCTTATCAAGGGTGGTTTATGGGTTCCCCAGGAAGCTGAGAGAGATGAGCAGGTAGGATCTGGCATTCTCTTAACTATGTTGTCCAAAGGAAAAGGCCAAGAACAACAAAGGATTGGACCAACTAAGATCAAAACAAAAGATTAGGAGGTTGAAACACGTCCTAGAAAAAACATTTGACGCTTTTAACTTTTGGAGATGGCTGGCAAGAGGGGCAGTATCTGCCATGTTACCTCAAGTGTCAGGAGGTCTTGGGCCAGCCCTGGAAATACGTTTGGGATGGGAGCGTTGATGTGCCTATGCTATTATTTCTCTCTCAGAAATGTAAGATGTAGAACAAAACATATACTTGTTTCCCTTCTCTGCCCCTATATATAGGCTTACCAGATCTCCAACCGGGACAGAGTGCTAGACCTTTAGGAGAAGGAATGTGGGCAGGTATAGCTTGTTAAACCTTAGAGCACTATCCTAGGCATGTCTACTCAGAAGCAAGCCCCATTGTGTTCAGTGGGGCTTGCTTCTGGGTAGACATGCCATTGTGTTCAGTGGGGCTTGCTTCTGAGTAGACATGCCTAGGATTGTGCTCTAAGGTTTAACAAGCTACACCTGACCACATTCCTTCTTCTAAAGGTCTAGCACTCTGTCCCGGTTGGAAATCTGGTAAGCCTACCTATATATTTCCATAAATGCATACGCTGTGAAGCAAATTAATTCATGGCTTGGCTTCCCAGTAAATACCATATATACTCATGTATAAGTCTAAAAATGTATGCCTTAAAATTGACCCTGAAAAACTGGGTCAACCTATACATGGGGCTTCTAAGAACAGTTGCTTGGGGGGGGGGAGTTGGTTAAAAAAAGAGCTATTTTACCTTGTTTTGAAGCAGCATGGAAACGAAGCTTTTCTCCAAACAGGAAGAAAGAAAGTTGAAGGAGCTTATGGGAGTTGTAATCTTTGTGAGGGCTGATGCTATGGAAGTATAGTACTGTACTCCTCACAAAGTCTAAAACTCTCATAAGCTCTTTCACCTTTCTTTCGTCCTGTTTGGAGAATACCTCCATTTTTGTGCTGCTTCAGAACAAGGTAAAATAGCTTTCTTCCTGTTTGGAGAAATTCTGTTGCTGCCTCAGAACAATCTGGTCATTTTCAAGAATTCAAAGAATTTCATACACCCCTACGTTTTACCATGGGTCATAGCAAATTCCATGATTTTTGGCAGAAAAATTGTCCTCGACTTATCCATGAGATTGACTTATACTCTATATACGGGCAGATTATTTTTATTTATTTTTATTCATGGCAAAATAGACAGCGGCATGTTTTTCACCCATGATTGTGTAGGTGTGTGTTCATTCCTATGTGAAGCAGCCTTAAGCTGTAGTCTGACTTACAGCGCAATCCGACCCAACTTTTTCGCCGTTGTAACCAGCGGCCCAGCGAGAACGGGAGGCCCCAGAACAGAAAAGGGATTCAAATCCCCTTTGAATTCCTCTTTTGAATGCCTCCCATTCTCGCTGGGCCGCTGGTTACAATGGCAAAAAAAGTTGGGTCGGATTGTGCTGTTGTTAATAACACTGTATAATATTTGTATATTTATTTACTTATTTATTTATTTTGTGTATTTATATACCGCCTTTCTCATCATCAGATTTCTCATCAGATTAATTCAAGGCGGTTTACATAGGCAGGCTATCCTAGGCCCGATAAAGGTCTTTACAATATTGTTCCATTCATATATAGAACCTTCCATACACAAGATGTTTCCCTTCCGAGTGCAGCCCTCCTTCTGGCTTGTGCTCTGCACTTCCAAGCTTCACAGTTTACCTCTGTTCGCCCTCGGATGGTTGTCAAGATGTTATCTCTCTCTAGCTGACTCCTCCGCATTCCACGCTCTCACGCTGCCTTCTCAGTGTCTTTGCGAGGTCTATCAGCAGCTTCCGTCTCCCATCCAAGCGAGAACTGAGGTCGTTATGTGCAAAGTGCTCCACCTGTATTTTTCACAGTGCTCACAACAACTCTGTAGGGTATACAAGCATTCTTATCCCCATATTGCAGATGGGAAAGACTGAGGCTGAGAGGGCATGGCTTGACTAAGGCCACCTAGTGAGTTCATGGTAGAGGTGAATCTTGAACCAAGGAAGTCCTGATTTGCCACTTATGCTATGTGAGCTCTATATGACTTCAGTTACGCATTGAAAGCCAAGATTAGATACTGCTTTCCTTGGTTCTTCTATCTGCATGAAGGTCTTTAGCCTCTGGCCTAAAACTCTTGCCCTCAGCTAATGAGACCATGGCTGTTCAGTTATTTCCAAATACCTTCACACTGGCTAAGTGAAGTGAGATCTTGTGTGACATTTCCTGTTTCTTTGTAACATGCATGCTGTCTCTCTTGGGAGATATGCTAAGGAAGTTGGTGTACCCATTTGAGACACGACTCTACTTTTCAAATTTGAAACAGAACCTGATTTCTCCACTTGTTTTCAACGGCGGGGATGGAAGATGCCAAACACATTCATTTCAAGTCATCTACAATGATTCTGCTTCTAGAAAAAGATGGGAAGGCATTGACAAGGCAGACTTGAGAAGCCTGAAATTGATCAATCCTTGCAGTTCCTGTTTTAATCTCCCTCAGTACATACTTGGTTCCAAGCTTTGCGCCACGGGGAGCATGTTACCAACCAGAAGTGCCCCTTTTTTCTTAAATACAGCTGGCAGGGGGGGTAATGGGGGGCACCAAATCTGTCACTTACTTATTTATTTCCCCCCCGGGCGCCGCTCCCCCCGGCTTTTCCCGCAGTGCCCGCACTAACCCTAACCTTTTTCAGGCGGCTGCTGCTGCGGCAGCGGTAGCAGCCACACTGGCCCCACGCGCACTCACCTCGTTGGCGCAACTCTTTCAACTCGGCGGCTGCTTCTGCGCATGTGCAGAAACAGCCGGGTTGAAAGGAGTTGCGCCGAGCCGCCGACGAGGTGAGTGAGCGGCCACCGGAGCCTCCGGTCGGCCGACTCGAGTCCGAGTCAGGCGACTTGGACTTGACGCCCCCCCAAGCTGGTGCCGGGGGCCCTGAGCCACAGGGCCCCCCATCTAATGACGCCACTGCTAGTGAGACATTGCCGTATAATTATAATAATAATAATTATTATTACTATTTCTATACTATTTTCCATTTTTATATTTATATACGGTTTTTCCCCCCACAAAGCAGTTTACATAGCAAAATAAATGAATAAGTGGCTCCCTGTCCCCAAAGGGATCTATAATTACTTTTTTTTTGTAATTTACAAAAGGTTCACCTTACAAGAGGTGAACGTCTGCCAGTCATCCTATAGGAAGCCTTATTATAGGAAAAAATGTGCTCTAGATTAGAATCTGATCCAGGCTTTGCATGCTGTGGGAAAATGGTGCCAAACCAACCTTTGTTTGAAGAAGCCCCAGGTGCCTAGTTAATGAAACATTCAATACAGTATGTGGGAACATAGAACTTTTTCCTAGACTTAGTGTCTGTGTCATGGGATGAAGGCATGCAATGCAGCAGGTCTAAACTGATGAGGCCTGGATCTGGGCAGGTTGTGAAGAATGGGAAGTCCTATGTATAGGCCCTGTCTTGAGTTCTACGGAGGGAAGGCAGGGGGCTGGTCCATCCATGAGGCTCACTGAAGTCCTTGCTTCAGGTGGTGAATTGACAAGGATGTCTGCCTCTTCCAACCTGTTTCCGTCAGTAGACCTCCTCTGGATTTGAAGAGGGTAATGGAATAGAGGAGGAAGTGTGGAGGGAGAAGAGAATAGTTGGGTAGAGAGCATTGTTGTTGTTGTTCAGTCGTTAAGTCATGCCCAACCCTTCGTGATCCCATGAATCAGAGAGCATTGGAGGTGTGCTACTCTAGCTACCACTCTCCTCTCCTCCACACTTCCTCTTCCACTCCATTCCCCACTTCCTCCAGAAACAGGAAGTGGGGGACAGGCACAGATGGTGGCTGGCATGCCACTGGAAAAGGGGGACAAGCATTTGGCATTTGGCCACTGCAGACACTAGGAGATTTGGGACCGACCCTGAGGAGAAGCAAGCTTAAATGTAATAAATCAGTGTTTCTCAAACTGTGGGTCGGGACCCACTTGGTGGGTTGCGACCTGATTTCTGGTGGGTCCCAGATGATGGAAAGATCAGATAAATAATTGCCACAAGATCTGAGGCTATTAAAAAATCAGATAGCTACTAATTACCCTTCAAAGAGCTGAGCTCCTGCAGTTTGCAAGATA
Organism: Plestiodon gilberti rubricaudatus; assembly: GCA_026170595.1. Taxonomy (NCBI): domain Eukaryota; kingdom Metazoa; phylum Chordata; class Lepidosauria; order Squamata; family Scincidae; genus Plestiodon; species Plestiodon gilberti. The sequence goes on from JANXHW010000012.1 coordinate 16,098,459, forward strand.
GCTGCTAATTACCCTGCAAGCAGCTGAGCTCTTTACTTGTAGATAAATATATTTAATTATTTATTTCTAGATCACTGTTTTTTAAAGTCTTGTAAAGTTAGGTGAGGCCAGTGGGTGGCGCAGCGGGTTAAACTGCTGAACCATGAGCTGTCGATCGAAAGGTTGGCAGTTCGAATCCGCGACGGGGTGAGCTCTCGTTGCTTGGCCAACCTAGCACTTCCAAAGCATTGCGGGAAGGTAAACAGCGCTCCGTGTTGCAGCCGCATGCTATGTGCTGCGGCAAGGAGAGTCACGCCGGCCACATGACCACGGAGGCGTCTTCGGACAACGCTGGCTCTTCGGCTTTGAAATGGGGATGAGCACCACCCCCTAGAGTCGGACACGACTGGACTTAATTGTCAGGGGTCACCTTTACCTAAAGTTAGGTGGGTCCCAACAGAGTGTCCTTTTAGAAAGTGAGTCCCAATGCTAAAAAGTTTGAGAACCACTGTAATAAATGAATGCATTTTGTTGGTGGTGCCCAGGAGCCGGAGCCAGCTTAAAACCTTCTGGCACCTGAGGTGGCATGCCAGATGCTGCCCCCCATACCTGGTGAAGTGCCACTTCTGTTCCTCCAGCACACAAGACCCATGTTCACTTCCACTCTCCTGTTCTGCCCCCCCCCCCATCTTCCTTTTCCAATCCCCAAAGTGGGAGGAGGAGGCAGAGGATCAGCGTAGGCAAGTGGGCAGACAGAAGTGGGCGCCCTCTGCCAATCTGCTGCCTGAGGCGACCGCTTCAGTCGGCCTCATGGCTGGGCCAGCCCTGCCTGCAGCAGCTGCACCATGGACACCACATGGGCACACAGACTGGGCCACTGATCTCCTGCAAACATCTATTCAGTTGTGGGAAGAGGGCCACCCATGCCGAGGCAGCTGCTACACAGCACTGGTTCGTGCCGTCTCTGCAAGGAGGCCATTTTGTGTGACCAGCTCTCGCAGGAAGTGACACGGAGGATACTTCTGGCTGAACATGCTGCCATGTTACCTTTCTCACCTTCCCTTAGCGCCTTGTGAACAGACGCTTCCGCTCTTCATGGCTCGCCTCTGGAGCCCAGCCAGCCACAGACAATGGTGACGCTCCTTTCGTCCTGGGTTTACCCAGACAGATTCCTCACTGCAATGTGTTTTTCCCCCCCTCCTGCATCACCACGCAGAGAATGTGCAGGGGGAAAAGAATGCTGCAAGCATCACTTACAACCTGCCAGCACGCTGCAATTTTATCTGCTGCAGAGTGATTGTGCTGCCAATGTATTAAAGATCTCCCCGTCCGATGTATGCCTCAGTTGCTGCCAAATCCATCTTTTAATAAAAGCTCCGACCTGCACTTTATTAATCATCCTATCTGAACAACCCCACGCGACTTGATTTCTTCTTGTCTTTCAGAGAAATGTATGGCTGGCTGCATTGGGGTAACGTATGGCTTAATTTCAGGCGCCTTGTGCTCTCGGATTGCCACATCTCACGTTTGTGGCAACAATCACGTACGTGGCCGATCTCTGGGGTTTCCAACACTGCCAGAAAGCACGCAATAAAGAAGTAAAGAAATGAAACTGGCTCAAGGGAAGAATGGTTCTACCACGCCAGCTGCAAGTGGGTCGTTCTTTGCCCTGTGGATGGGGGTGGCAGTTGTTTTGGATAACACAAGTGGGCGCAGGGAGGGATGCATTGCAGACGATGCGCTCTTGCACAAGGACAACTTTCTGCGCTCAAGACTGTGAAAGACCTTCAGCGGTTGACCCCCGGTTGACCCCGGTCCCCACGCTCCCCCATCAATGGCTGCAATAACACCAGCTGTCCCTTACTCAAACTCTAACTGAGGAGGAAAAAGCACTGATTATCCAAATACAGTCATTAAAGGGGAAATGTGTTTTTAGGGCTGTCAGAGTGATTAATGAGGGTTAGCCCGCTTTGCAAATGCACATGTTTAGTCTAACTGGCAGCCTCTATTTTCCTATTGATTTATTGCAGCCGTGGCTTAGGCCACTGTGTGTGTGTGTGTGTGTGCGTGTGTGTGTGTGTGTGTGTGTGTCCGTCCGTGCTTGTGGGCAGGAGATGGAGAGCGAGTTGCCAGGTCCGCTTTGCAACTGTCTGTTTTTTCTCTGATGAAACCGTGCACGGATTTTGTTGCGGGGGGGGGGGGCCGAGCAAAAGGCAGGGAGGATTTCTCAGCTTGAACTCTGCCATGCAGCTCAAGCGCAACAAAGACAACCTTCTCCGTTTGGATGGGAAAAGGAACTATTTGGACACGGCAGAAGGCAAGCTGTTCTCCCAAGGTGCAAAAACTTTGCAAAATATCTCCACTAATCCATCACCGGGGGGGGGGGGGGAGCTGGCTACCGATGAGGAGGTCGCTCTGAATGCAAGCATCAAAGGCCTGTTGTGTCCAGGGCTGATGAATTCTGCTCTGGTGTTTTGAAGGCAGACCAATGTCTTGTGCAAAAATTGGTGACACAAACGAAAGGAAGAAGGCGCACCATCGGGGGGGGGGGAGGGTTGACCGTCTCTCATGTTCTGGTGGAAGGAAGCAGTTCTTTAAGAAAACATAGAAACAGAGGCTGCTAAAATTATTTTATTAACATTTATACCGTATTGTCCCGAGTATAAGATGCACCTGATTATAAGACGCACCCTTAAAGTTTGGTGCTATTAAAAAAAATTTAATTAAATCACTGGCATTAAATTTATGCCTGATTATAAGACACACCCCTAGTTTAAAAACTTAAATTAGGAGAAAAAAGTGAGTCTTATACTCAGACCAATACAGTATTTTATATGCCACTTTTCAACAAAAATAGCAACAAATAAGTAAAAACATTCTACATGGGGTGTCACCATGCAGAAAGACGATAAGACGTTCTGCAGATTTTGACGTTCAAATAAAATGAACAAGTTGCTAGCTCTCATGAGTGCCAACATGTTTTGTTTTGTTTTGCTCTTAAGGGCAACAACTGCTGGGCAGAGCTTCCAGTAGCTTCTGCATGGATCCTTCTCCATTCCTATGGAACTAGGTCTGCACTGCTACTTGCCAAGATGTCCACGCTTCCTCCCCACTGCCCCAGCCCCTAACCAAGACATATGCAAATTACTGATTTATTATATTTTTAACCTGTCTTTCCTCTAAAGAGCTCGGGTTGGCACCCATAGTTGGCACCCTTTTATCCACACAACAGCCCCATGGGGTAGACTGGACTGCGAATCAGTGATTGGCTCAAACCCACCCAGTGAGCTCCATGGCTGAGCCCCGATGTGTGCATGTCAGACATGAAGCAAGCAGCTCCGTCTCAGCCTCAGCTGCAATAAGGAGGATCATTGCACTTCTACCTTGCAGGGTTGTCCTAAAGATCCCATCAAGGTGAAGCACTCGCTTTGCACACTCAGAAAGCGATGCATACGAGAAGAGAGTACAGGATCAGACGCAGTGCTTGAGACCTTGCTGATACCCCCTGGATGCTGAATTGGGTTCTTTCCTCCATAAATTTGTCCAATTTCCTTTTAAAGGCATCCAGGCCAGGTGCAATCACCACATCCTATGGCAAGGAGTTCCACAGATTAATTACATGCTGGGCAAAGAAATATTTTCTTTTGTCTGGTTTATGATGATGATGATGATGATGATGATGATGATGATGTCTGTTCTAATTCTCCCGCCACTCAACCTTAGTGGATGTCCCCTAGTTCTGGTGTTGTGCAAGAGGGAAAAGAACTTCTCTCTATCCACTCTCTCCATCTCTGACTTCCAGAACCACCATCTATTCTAAACTCTAGTACAGCTTCTCAATTCCCACCCACCCCCCGCCACGCTTTTGCAAAGTGTTGCAGAGCAGAGTTCCCGTTTTATGCTACATCTGCCGTTCTGCCGTTTTATGCTACATCTGTGTCCTGCTTCCACTTTGCAGGGTGGAAGAAAATTTCTGCTTTCCAAAATGTGCATCCAAGACAATATCCAGAACCCGCTCTGCATTGTGATGATTCTCTGCAGGGCCGGCTGACGTTAGCCTTCAGAGTACAGATCTATTGTTTGAAAGAGATGTTGTTTTATGACGAGGATAAATGGGCAACAGTTAGCTCTCTCTGTTTATTATCACAATGAATAACTGACGAGACATAATTCTCTGCTCGCTGGAGAACTTCTCATGGAAACATTTAGCAGTTCACTTCATTTATAAAGGATTGTTCTTTAACTTGATTCACGATCGCGGCCTTCTACTGCTTGCAAACTTTTTCCAGTTGCATGACCATGCTGTTCCATTGCTTCCCAGTATAGACTGAAACATCCCAGTTTTCCAAATCCAGATCAAAATAATAATAATAATAATAATAATAATAATAAATAATAATAAATTCAAGTATTTATATACCGCCTTTGGTCATCGGATTTCTCCTTTGACTTTAATTCAAGGCGGTTTACAATAGGCAGGCAATTCTAAACCAAACGGTTTTTACAATGCAATAAATGTCCTATTCTTTCGTAGGACGCTACTTTCCTTTCCCGGTCTGGCCTCTCTCTGGCATTCCCCTCACATGCGTTGACTGACAGGAAACTACCCTTCACAGAGTGCCAGCTGCAGCTCCCCCCCCCCCCTCTCACAGAGGGTTTTTTGCAGCTTTGTCCACGGCGACGGAGTCTCGAACTGCCGTCCTTGGCCTTGATCTTCAGGCATGTAAGGCTGCAACTCTCCTGACTGAGCCAAACCTCCTGCCCAATATAGGCTCTTGCTTCCTAATGCAGATGTCCCCCCGACCAAGCAGACAAGTCTCACCCCTATTTCTGCACCCCTAAACCCCCCACCATTGACACAACGTTGACTCCATGTGCTAAAAGGCAAAATCACATTTATTATTTTCATATTTGCATTCAGTTTTTGCATTTTGCATATTTGCATTGCACCGCGATCCTCAAATGAAATGTGCAGTGTCAGTTTGCATCCCGAAGCCTGCGCTGAAAATGAAATGTGAAGCAGAGATCTTCGGCCCAACCGCAGATTTCCGACCTCGAGGAATTTCAGCAGAGAGAAGAATTATAACCCAGTACCTTTTTCAACACCGGGGGGGGGGGGGGTTGCATTCAGGCAAACATGGGCTCACAAGAATGAGGTGGCAGAGTGGGAAGCTGTGTCTGTTGCAGCCAAATAAGCAAACAGCTTTGTGAACCCTGAAGGCTAGCAAATTTCTTGCAGCATAAGCTTTCATGCGTTATAACACACTTCATCAGACTGTGAAGTGTTAGTTGGCAGAGACAGAGAGACAGACACATGAGTTTGGGCCGGGGGGGGGGAGAGAAGAAAAAAGTGTAAATACTTTTACACTCAAAAGTGTTCACACTTTACAAGGCGCCTGGGGGGGGGGACATGATTGAGACGTATACAATTATGCATGGGATGGAGAGAGTGGATAGAGAGAAGTTATTTTCCCTCTCGCACAACACCAGAACTGTTGCATTTAGTGGGACATCCACTAAAATTGAGTGGTGGGAGAATTAGGACAAAAAAAATATTTCTTTGCCTGGCATGTAATTAATCTGTGGAACTCCTTGCCACAGGATGTGGTGATGGCACCTAGCCTGGATGCGTTTACAAGGGGATTGGACAGATTTATGAAGGAAACGTCCAGTATAGGTTACAAGCCATAATGGGTACAGTATATGCAATCCCCTCGTTTTAGTAGTAGGCTATCTTTTAATGCAAGGGAGTGGCGACAGGATACAGGTATCTTGTTGTCTTGTGTGCTCCCTGAGGCATCTGGTGGGGCCGCTGTGAGATACAGGAAGCTGAATTAGATGGGCCTTTGGCCTGATCCAGCAGGGCTCTTCTGCTGTTCTTACAAGTCCGAGGGCCCGAAAATGTAAAGGGCATAATTTATGAGAATTCCATATACAGCGTACATCTATATAAGATATGCACAGTGACAATTCACAACAGCAGTGTCTGGTGACAGCCAAATTATTTATTATTTATTATTTATAGAATTTTTACCCCGCCTTTCTCCCACCAGGGCAACCAAGGCGGCTTACAACAAAAATATTAAAATACATAAATACATTTAAAATCAAGAATTAAAATAATTAAAAACAATTAAAACAATTAAAACAAACAGCCCCAGTGGGTCATCCACATTTGTTAAAAGCAATTTGTTAAAAAGCCAGCCCACCATGTCAGACATCAAATGCTGATCTAAATAAAAATGTCTTGAGGCCCCGCCGAAAGGTCTCTAAGGAGGGAGCCGTTCTTAATTCCAGGGGGAGGGAATTCCATAATTGGGGCGCCACTGCCGAGAAGGCCCTATTCCGCGCCGCCATCCCCCTCACCTCCGTCAGTGGCGGCACGGTCAACAGGGCCCCCCCTGATGACCTCAGAGTACGGGTTGGATTATAAGGAAGGAGGCGGTCCCTCAAATACCCTGGACCCGAGCCGTAAAGGGCTTTAAAAGTCAAAACTAGCACTTTGAATTGTGCCCGGAAACGAACCGGCAGCCAGTGTAGCCGCTGAAGCAACGGTCCGACTGAGTCGAACCGACAGGCCCCAGCAACCACCCGGGCCGCCGCATTCTGCACTAGTTGCAGTTTCCGAACAGTCTTCAAAGGCAGCCCCACGTAGAGCGCATTGCAGTAATCTAGTCTAGATGTCACTAGGGCATGGGTCACCGTGGCCAGGTCTGCACGATCCAGGTACGGTCGCAGCTGGCGCACCAGCCGAAGCTGGGCAAAAGCCCCCCTGGCCACAGCCGCCACCTGGGAATCCAGGAGCAGCTGCGCATCCAGGAGAACCCCCAAGCTGCGGACCTGCTCCTTCAGAGGGAGTACAACCCCATTCAGAGCAGGACGATGATCCAGTACCTGAGTCGTAGACTTCTGGACCAACAGAACCTCTGTCTTATCAGGATTTAATTTCAGCTTGTTAGCCCCCATCCAGCTCCCAACTGCCTCCAGACAACGATTCAGGACATCGACCGCCCCCTTGGAGTCAGGTGGAAAGGAGAGAAAGAGCTGGGTGTCATCCGCATACTGATGACTCCCTACCCCAAATCCCCGGATGACCTCTCCCAGCGGCTTCATATAGATATTAAACAGCATGGGGGATAGAATTGACCCTTGCGGCACCCCACACCTCAAGGGCAAGGGTGCCGAACAAGCATCCCCCAGCACCACCTTCTGGGATCTATCAGCCAGGAAGGAGCGGAACCACCTCAGAACGGTGCCTCCAAGCCCCAACCCAGCCAACCGACCCAGAAGGACACCATGGTCAATGGTGTCAAAAGCCGCCGAGAGGTCCAGCAGGACCAACAGGGACGCACTCCCCCTGTCCAGTCCCCGGCGCAGGTCATCCACCAAGGCGACCAAGGCCGTCTCTGTCCCGAACCCCGGTCTGAAGCCAGACTGGAATGGATCCAGATAATCTTCCTAGCCTTGCCCAGTTAATTAACACACATGGCATGACAGGAATCTGTCATCTCCATTCAAACCAGAATGAATGAAATCAAATCTCTTGATACATTCTAATTTGGCAATTTCCTGCTGGAGTCTCCCTGGGAAGTTTCTTTGTTGTGGAAGGGTGACTTTCAGCTCAACAGCAGAGGATTCTGGCAGGGTGCAATGTTCTCCCACTGGCTTCTGAATGTTGTCTCTTTTGATGTCAGATATTGTGTCCATTCATCCTTTTGTGTAGAAGGGAATCCGTTTTGTCCTGTGTAGACAGTGGAAGACCACTGTGGGCAGGTGGTAGTGTACATCATGGTAGAGGATGGGGAGGTGAAGTCACACCTGAGGTTCTGGCTGCAAAGGAGGACAGAGATTTCCAGCGTTACAATTAGAAATCCATTTTTAAAAAATAGAACCTGTAAGTTCAACTTTACAGAAGTACTTGAAGTGACCCTGACTAGAAATATTTCTTTACCCAGCATGTAATTAATCTGTGGAACTCCTTGCCACAGGATGTGGTGATGACACCTGGCCTAGATGCCTTGAAAAGGGGATTGAACAGATTGATGGAGGAAAAGTCCATCACAGGCTACAAGCCATGATGTCTGTATGCAACCTTAGAGGTAGACTATCTCTGAATGCCATATGCATGGGAGTGGCGACAAAATACTTGTTGTCTTGTGTGTTCCCTGAGGCATCTGGTGAGGCCACTGTGAGATACAAGAAGCTGGACTAGATGGGCTGATCCAGCAGGGCTCTTCTGATGTTCTTATGTTCGTAAATGAAGAGACAGGATGAAGGTAAGATTCAGGATGAAGATTGCAGGATGAAGGTAAGAATCAAAAGATTCAAAAGTGGTAGGGATGTAGATACAGAGGGGTAGTGGGAGTCTCTTGGCTGAGGAAATCTTTTAAAGGAGACAAAGCTGTGCTTCTTGAAGCTATTGTTACCCCTGACACTCTTTGTTCTTGATCGCTGCACATTCTCAGGGAAAAGATTCCAGGCCCTTTTATTTTTCAAGGTGGAAAGGGAAGGGGGCCGAGACAGAGAGAAAATGTCTTTGGCATGAACTCAGCCAGCTCCACGTTTGTTAGCCACGTGCTGATCTGTGGCAGACACAAGCTGAAGTTGCAGTTTAAGCACCATTGGCAGAGCCGAAAGGAACCACAAAAGCATTCCTTTCTTGGAATGGTTAAGCCCAGTGGGAGAGCAGAGAGAAGTACTGTATTTATCACTGCATCACTTTGAAAAGGGAGTTGGAAAGAGGACCTGGTCTGTAGGGTTTAAATCTTAGGGACTGAGCTGCAGATGGGAACCTCAGCTCCTTTGGAAAGCCGCCTTGGGCATTTGCCTCGGCATAGGAAAAGGCGGGGTATAATTTTTTTAAATAAATACATAAAATGTTCATTTAGCAAGAATCTGCTGTCAATCCTTGATACCGTGTCATTAACACTCTCCAGTGCAACAACAAATGACATCTCCTAGTATTAGCTCTGATACATAGAAATGAGAGCTGACTCAGACTAACACCTTATTGGTTCCATGTTGTGTCACAGCAACACCTCATTGGCTCTCGGAACAATCAGTCTCATTGGTCAGACTTGAATTAATTAAGGAAATCCACTTTTTGTTACTTAAGGCAGTTGTGTTTACCTTTTCTGGTCAGAGGCGTAGTTCCGGTAGGGGCGGTACCGTACGTTGCCCCCCGTCCTAGTCCCGTTTACCAAGCTGGCAGGAGGCGGCCCCGCCCCCTCACTATCGGAGCCATTCTCGTGGAGAAAGCAACGGGCAGGGAGTCTCTTGCCTGCTGCTTTCTCCGCATGGAATGGCTCCAACGGCGAGGGGGGGGGCGCCTCCTGCCGGCTTGGTAAACTGGACTAGGACGGGGCAAAACTTACAGTACCACCCCTACCGGAGTGACGCCTCTGTTTCTGGTTATTTGGCCATAACCTTTGATAGAATACAGATAACTCAGCATGGGTTGTTTCATTACATTCTGCATTAAATTACCTTTTTAATGATATATGTTATGGTATTGCTCATAAATACAAGGTTTCCACAATTTTGGCCACTAGTGGTGTCACCCCCATGAGGCTGTCTCCCGGTGCAATTCACCACCACCCCACTCCCCTACATTTCTGCACATTTCTTCTTCGGCTCCGTTTTCCTCTCCCTTTTCCAATTCAGAGAGAGAGTGGAACAGTGGTGTCACTACGGGAGTCTAGCCCACTCTTCACTCTACCACACTTCCAGCGCAATCCTGCGTAACTTTGCACCGGTGTAACAGTAGATGCACCGGTGTAAGTGCACTTATGCCAGTGTAATTGCACTTACACCGGTGCATCTACTGTTACACCGGTGCAAGGTTACACAGGATTGCGCTGTTCCTCTTCAAATTGAGGAAGCAGGAGAGGACGAAGAACAGTGAATTTAGTAAGACCATCACAGCAGAACTGACTCTGGCAGGAAAGGGGGGGGGGGGCGGGGGGATCTCCCTACTGTCCATGAAATAGTCTTAAAATACTCTCCTCAAAATATATGTTGCCTTATGCTTGGAAGTTCATTTGTTCCCTAGAGTTGCAACTTTTCACTGATGTAATTGATTAAAATTAATTGAATGTTTGATTAATTAATTAAAATCATTAAAATGGATTAAGAACAATTTGATCAGCCCCAATGAATCAGGCAACATGTTTAAATTATGTATTTATACACATGCACACTGTATTTATACACTGTATTTATACACGAAGCTTCCTGGGTGACCTTGGGCCAGTCACTATCTCTCAGCCCCACCTACCTCTCAGGGTTGTTGTGAGGACAAAAAGGAGGGGAGGAAATATGTACACCACTCTGAGCTCCTTGGAGGAAGGGCGGTATAAAAATGTGAAAAATAAAATAAATAAATACATATTGTATTTGGTGTGTGTGTGTGTGTGTGTACTCTCTCTCTCTCTCTCTCTCTCTCTCTCTCTCTCTCTCTCTCTCTCTCTCACACACACACACACACACTCACACACATTACAGTAAAAACCTGAAATCTATTATTACTAATTCTAATTAGTGAAAACTAGAAGTTCTGGACACTGTTGGAGGAGTCTTGTATAGCCTAGTAAAAACTAGGAACTATCATGTCCAGCAGGAAAAACTAGTTCCAACTAGGAAACCCCCATTTTCACTACCTTGAAAACGTCCAGAGCTTCTCGTTCTTCCTAGTTAGAACTAGTTGTTCCCGTCCCGACAGACACAATCATTTCTAGTTCTCTTACGAGGCCATACTAGAAACCTTGAATGCCCCTCGGACCTTCTAGTTTTAACTAGTTGAAACTTGTTTCTCCCAACAGGTGTAGTACTTTCTAGTTCTTCCCAGGATGGTGCAGTGGTTTGGGAGTCGGACTTAGACCTGGAAGATCCAGGTTCAAGTCCCCGCTCAGCCACGAAGCTTCCTGGGTGACCTTGGGCCAGTCACTATCTCTCAGCCCCACCTACCTCACAGGGTTGTTGTGATGACAAAAAGGAGGGGAGGAAACATGTACACCACTCTGAGCTCCTTGGAGGAAGGGCGGTATAAAAATGTGAAAAATAAAATAAATAATAAAGTCTAGAAACCTCCAAGGCCACCCGGACCTTCTGGTTTTTACTAGTCAGAACTAGTGACAATGGATTTTGGGTTTAATATATATACACAATATGTATTAGGTTATGTACGTATATATAGTCTTGTATTTTTCTTGTATTATTAATACAAGTCTTTATTATTAATTATTATTATTATTGTATTATTATTAATACAAGTACTTTCAAAAACTGCAAATGGCAGAGCAGTCCCCCTTCTCTCCCTGCATGCCCAACACCAAACCATGCATGCTTCTTCCTCCAATGCAACACTTTTTGTCACATGCCAATGTATGCCAACATAACCAGTCTTTTAAAACCCACGTGATTCAGGATCTCAGGTGCCTTTCAGTGATAGGCAACAACTGTAATTCCTTCAAACGTAGGTGTCGTAAAGCTTTGATCCGAAGTCCAGAGGTGCGTGCAAGCCGATGGCGGTGCTCCTTGCTGACAACATCTGGATCCCAAGACAAACAGGCAGCATCGTGCCAGTCGTAAGAAGAAGAAAATCCTGGGTGTGCGCCTTTAGTAGGAGGTGTAAATTGGTTCCATGCCAGCTGGACGCCAACAGGGAGAAAGCAAATAGATACCGCGTTGAGAGCTGGTGTAGGACAGAGAGAGTCAGAGCTATAAATCAGGAAGTCCCAGGTTTGAATCTGAGTTTTCAGGGCTGGTCCATCCACAAGGTTAACCAAGGTGATTTCCCCTAGGAGTGGGTGAGCAGGGGGCTACCTCTATCCCCCCGCCTTTTCTGCTCTTCCTCCTTCCATTCGCTGGATATAATAAAGCCAGGATGGTGTAGTGGTTTGGGAGTCGGACTTAGACCTGGAAGATCCAGGTTCAAATCCCCGCTCAGCCACGAAGCTTCCTGGGTGACCTTGGGCCAGTCACTATCTCTCAGCCCCACCTACCTCACAGGGTTGTTGTGAGGACAAAAAGGAGGGGAGGAAATACGTACACCACTCTGAGCTCCTTGGACAGGGGCGGGGAACCTTTTCCCTGGCGAGGGCCGTTTTAAATATTAGAAATTTGCTTGAGGGCCGTCCGTAAGGCCGGCTGCCATTTTTATTTATTTAATTAATTTTTGCCCCGCCCCCCATCGGCCTCCGGAGGCTCCGTGCTCACCGTCCGAAGCCGCCACCGGGTCCGCGCGTCACCTCCGGCGTACCATGCCGATGAGGGCAAGAGCTTGCCCTCATCGGCGTGATACGCATGTGTGAAATGGCCAACGGCCTGGTGAGAAGGGGTCGAGGCGGCGGCCGGGGAGGACATGCAAAGGCCCTCTTCCGGCCTCCGGAGGTGACGCGTGGACCCGGCAGAGCCTCCAGGGGCCGGTTCGGCGGCCCCCAAGCAATCTCTCCTGGGGCCGGAGGTTCCCCACCGCTGTCCTTGGAGGAAGGGCGGTATAAAAATGTGAATGAATAAATAAATAAATAAATAAATAAATAAATAAATAAAGGAACAAGAGGAAGTTTGGAGAGTGATGGGCTAGAGCAGGGGTTCTCAACCAGTGGTACTAGTACCACCAGTGGTACTTTGGCCGACTGCTGGTGGTACTCGGACTGCCGGACCACCGAACCCCACTCCGGTGCGGCACTTTCAGCAGCATGTTTTCACTTCTGAGAGGCTCCTGCCTTTGGCTGAGCCTCTCGGGAACGCTGAGAAGGGCCCTCCCACCCGCCCAGAGCCTCCTCCCTGTGTTTTCTGGCCTCTGAAAACCTGAAAACCCGGAAGTAACTGACATCACCAGTCACTTCCTATGGTACGCAGCAGGAGAGTGGCGCCGGTGGTACTCGGCCAGGAAGGGGTTGAGAACCCCTGGGCTAGAGTCTCAAGATGCTCTAGAGCCCAGTGCTTCCTAAAGTGTGAAGCACGGCTCCTGGGGGCGTCATGGCGAGACCCCAGGGGTGGCGCGGGATGCTTGCTCACTGCCCGAGCCACGCATCAGCGGGAACGTGATGCAATCATGAAGATCCCGGAGCACAGGCTCAGCTTGGTGGGCAGAGCTCTGTGGGCGACGTTTTCGTCACCTGAAAAGCCTGTCCACCCGCCCTGAGCCTCTTACCGCAATTTTCAGGGTCGCTTCTTTGTCCCAAACCAAAGTAATGGTGGTGACGTAATGACGTCATCGCATCATCGCCATCACTTCCAGGTGCCGAGCTCCGCGTCTGCGATGGTAGTGGCGTCACACTGCGGGTATGTTCAGGAAGCACTGCTCTAGCCCACCCCTCTCATCTCCTCCACATTTCCTCTTCCACTTCAATCCCCTCTTTTTCCAACCCAGGAAGTGGAAGGAGGAACAGCAGAGACTGTCACACCACTGGGGAAGGATTATTATCATGGACAGCCTCTGCTGCCAGAGGCCTTGGGTCAGCCTAGGGAACTTTGCCATTGGCCCATCAGCCTCAACTCCCTCCCCCAAAGTATCATGGGGGGGGCGATACTGGCCTACCTTACAGTCTGGCTGTAAAGATTTCACCTACAACCAGAAAAACAATGAGAAGGATTTTGAACATTTGAAAGCACTATATAAGTGCACATTATTGTTTTGCAGTGGCGTCTTCAGGCCTTCCGACGCCTGGGGCTAGGGGGGGGCGGGGCTGGCCGAGCGCCCCCCCGGACGTAACGTGACGTGTGACGTCACGTGACGTCAAACGACGCAGTTGCTCCTCGGAATCAACGCTGTGCGCGTTGCCTAGACGACGACGCCTCGGACTCTCTCGCTCCTCGGACTCGAAAGCTGGAGCGCCGCCCGCCCACAGCCATAGCGTCGACGACGACGCTGTCACTCACCTCGGACTCAAAAGCTGGAGCGCTGCCCGCCTGCTATGGCTGCGGGCGGGCGCCGCGCTCCAGCTTCGAGTCCGAGGTGAGCGCCCCCCCGGAAGCTCGGCGCCTGGGGCCCTCTACGTTACGAAGCTACTGTTGTTTTGTATCTTTGAACCTATTAAAAGAGTATCATTGATACCGTTTCCCCCAAAATAAGACCTCCCTGAAAATAAGACCTACTGCATTTTTTGGAGCCAAAATTAATATAAGACCCGGTCTTATTTTCGGGGAAACAGGGTAGTCATGGGGTGCCACTGCCTGAAATTGGGGGGGGGATTCTTCCACCCCCTTTTACCCTAGACCTTTTGCCCTGTTTCCACCTGCTGAGAAGACTCCTCCAGCTTTGCCCTTCTCCCCACCCTACCTCCTCCTCCTCTCCTCCTCTTCCTCCCCTCCATTTGTTTCAATGAAGAGCCCTTTTATCTATTCTGTAGGTACAAATGAAGCTGTCCAATTTGATCAAGTCCTTGATATGACAGGTTGAGGGAGTCAGGGGCCCCTTGAACAGAGCGGCCTTGTCTGTCAGGCTAGCCCGACACTCCCCATAATAGCCAGATTGATGAGGTTCTGAAAGTCAGGCCCGGCGTGTTTTCAGCTCTATTTTGGGTGAAAACACTTCTTGAAAGATCTTGAAAGGAGTTGGCAGTTGAGCGGTACGAATGATTAATGAGTGCTGGCTCCGCTGGGTGGATTTTCTTGGCGGTGCTAGTAGCGGCGGGCCTGTTCCAGCAGGCCAGAACATGCAGCTCCCTCTCCCCACTCCCAAATAACTCTCCTCTTTTCTTCCCCCCCCCCCCATGTTTTCCCGGAAATGACACTAAGGCGACAGGCTGTGCATATGGAAAAAGTTAAATATAAATTACTGCTGAAAGAGGCCGAACTGAGCTGGGTTAGTTAAGAGATGTTTATGGATTCAGGAACATGGGCTTGCATATGTAGAATGTATTTAAAGATGATAAATATGATTCTGCAACTCATGATTTTTCCCCCACCCCCACCCCTCTCTCGGCTCAGGCAGAAGCCTACACAGTCCAGAGCTTGCTTAGATCTCCAAAAGTACAGCGCCATAAATTCAATGAGACAAGCTGGACGGAACTTGGCTCTCACGAATCCTTTTTGGTAGGTCGGGCTTAATTTATGGCCTTCGGAGGCAAGCGAAAACTCTTCCTCCGGCATGCCCGTTCTGGTGCCATCAATCCCGAAGTCGGTTCAGCTTGGAACTGCCCATCAATGCCTGCCTGTAGTTCAGCTTTTGATGACTTTGTTTCTTTGCAGATGTCCATGTGGGTTGAATGAATGAATGCACTGAGGTTAGGGAACAGTGGTACGGTGGCGATCTCCGCCATTGTCAAGTCTGGGTCGCCGTGGGTAGCAATCGCGGGAGAGTCAGAAGTCAGGACAGGGAGGAGAGCCAGGAGTCAGGAATAAAGCCAGGAGTCAGGATCAAGAAGCAAACCAGGAGTCTGGAATCGCCGAAGCAAAGGCCCCAGAGACAAGGAGATCTGTAGCCATCCCAATCACAAAGGCCCTTCCTGTCCGGCTTGCCAACCTGGCTAGGCAGAACCAGAGCCTGAGAGCCTTGTACGTTGGAGATCACCCCAGACTGCACTTCCAGCAGCTCACCAAAACCTGGGCCTTTTGCATGGCCTCTCCAGACCCATCATCACTGAAGAGATTCTTTCCACTGACCTGCTGAAATGGAAATATCCAAGGAAATGTTTTCTCTGCGCAGACACGTGCAGGCATGTAGAGATCAAGCTAAGCCTTGTTTGTCTCTGATCTGCAGCCAGGCCCCATTCGTCATCTTCATCAGGACATCTCCAGCTTAGTGCGCCTCAGAGCTACAGGGAGAAGAAAGTTCCCTCTCCTTCCTCGGCACCAAGAGAAAGCTTATTCATTTATTCATCCATTCATTCATGTCTGGGTTTCTAGTTGAGTCTGTTCATCCATAACCAGCCTGATCTGTGGCTCAAACGAAGGGATATTGTTCATTTTCTCCCAAGACAGTCATGTTGTTGCTGTAGGATTCAGAGGAACAGGGAAATCTGCTGGAACAGACCAGGTACCGCCCGGGAGATGTGGAATGTGTTTGTGATCCATCTTTCAAACAATTTATTTTGCCACTGGCAAAAAGGATCAATGGAGCGTGTCCAGTGATGCTTTACGTGGAGTGACAGCATGATATTCTTCTGATTCTTAAGAATATTTACCGGTATATACTGTACTGCTTTTCAACAAAAAGTAGTTCGCAAAGCAGTTTACATAGCAAAAGAAATCAAGACATGGATCGTGTGCTAGATTGGCATGTGAGAAGGGTACAAATCTTTGTTTTTAGACATTGACCCACATAAAGCGAGTCATCAGTTCATTCAGCTGTAGCTAGAAACGTTGTCCTGAGAGGCTCTAAGGCAGTGGTTCTCAAACCTTTTAGCACCGGGACCCACTTTTTAAAATGACACTCTATTATTGGGACCCACCTAGCTTTACGAGACGCTCAAACATTTATCTCCCTATATTTAAACAAGCTTGCAAACTGCAGGAGCTCAGCTGTTTGCAGGGTAATTAGCAGTTATTTTGCAAACTGCAGGAGCTCAGCTTTTTGAAAGGCAATTAGTAGCTATCTGATTTTTGAATAGCCTCAGGGCTTGTGGCAATTACTTATCTGATCTTTCCATCACCTGGGACCCACCAGAAATCAGGTCGCAACCCACCAAGTGGGTCCTGACCCACAGTTTGAGCAACACTGCTCTAAGGAGCTGGGGAATGATTGCTAAACAGCGGAAGTACAAATACAGGTTGCCTGATACCTTTTCAAGTTATTAATTTAAGAGTAATTAAATACATTTTAATGCTATAGCACAGGGGTTCTCAACCAGTGGTACTAGTCCACCAGTGGTATTTTGGCCGACCGCTGGTAGTACTCGGAACCCCGCTCCAATGCTGCGCTTTCGGTGGTGTGTATTCACTCCTGAGAGGCTCCTGCCTTTGGCCAAGCCTCTCGGGAACACTGAGAAGGGCCCTTCCACCCACCCAGAGCCTCCTGTGTTTTCTGGCCTCTGAAAAACCAGAATTAACTGGCGATGATGTCATCGCCAATCACTTCCGGTGGTACACAGCAGGAGAGTGGCACCAGAGGTGGTACTAGGCCAGGAAGGGGTTGAGATGAGAACCCCTGCTATCGCGTTTGCATTCATTGGCCAGAACACTGGAAGGCGGGAACTCACAGTGCTGACACCAAGCTGCTGGGGGAGGGGCTGCAGCCAAGCCCTACACTGACCACCCCCATGGCACCTCCTGCTCTCCCCAAATAGTGCATTGGGGGATGCCACTAGGACTGAGGGTCCAGGGGCTTGGAGGACTTGGCTGGGACATTGCAGCACAACCCCAATCAACACTGAAAAAATTGAACTTCACCATGCTTTTCACAGGCTACACTCACAGGAGTCGATTTTGTTGTTGTTGTTGTTGTTGTTGTTGTTGTTGTTGTTGTTGTTAAAGTATCTTCATCACCGGCATTTTGAAGACTTGGCCACTGTCAAGGAGAGGGTGAGCTGCAGTTGTCTAAGGGAAGACCTACTCGTGCATGTTGCAAGTCCCAATGAACCACCAATCTACCCCGGTTAACAGTCAGTAGGCTCACATTTGGCCTGCTGTGTCCAATTGGGGAACGCCGTTCATTAAAGGCGTTGACAAACTGGACAGGAGGATCAAAGGATAGCTGTGAGACCAATGATGGGACTGTGGCAAATCTTAGGCTGAGAGGTTAACTGAAATAGCTATATGGAAGCTAAGGGAGTAGGGGGATACATCACCCAGAAGAAGAGAGGCTGACCAATATTTCAAAGTACAAAAGACTGAAGAGGAACAGAGATTGATTAAGGTAGGTCAAGGAGCAATCAGTTGAAGCTGCAGGGAAGCTGGTTTTGGTGCAGCATTAGGAAGAGTTCTCAACCATTAAACACAAAAGGAGACTTTCACGGTGCCTTCAAGACCAACAGATTTATTGCGGCATAAATCATCATGGACTACAACCCATTTCATCAGGTGTATGAAGCAATATCCTCGACAGCGGAGTAGTGGAACAGGCGTCCTCCAGAGGTTAGGGGGTCTCCTTCAGAGGTTCGGAACGGTGGTTGGAAAAGCACCTTCAGAAGTACTTTCCCTACAGAATATCTTGTCTTGGGGCAGGGCTTGGGTTAGATGACCCACTGAATACTCTCCAATTCTGTTAGAAGCCAGCCCCCAAAGAGCTGGCCGCTCCGTCCAGATCAGTATTGAAATTCAGCTCCATCACAATCATCTGTTGCTTCTTGTTGCCTCCTTATCATTCTCAAGTGACAATGTTGCAGTGTCTCTAGGAGCTACTAGGACCTGACTCTGGGCATAGCTACCCTACAGTCCTTTGGTTCCCTGGCTCACAGGACCTAGCCGTGCATCACAATGCTTGTCCTTGTGTGGATTCCTGACCCCTCGTTTTCATCCTTTGGGCCTATACAAAAGTTACAGCTTCAGGCTGACCATTACTCCAGATTTCCACCTGGTTGTCCACGTGTAAAAAAAAAGGTAAAGGTGACTCTAGGGTGTGGTGCTCATCCCCATTTCAAAGCCGAAGAGCCAGCGTTGTCCGAAGACGCCTCCGTGGTCATGTGGCCGGCATGACTCTCCTTGCCGCAGCGCGTAGCATGCGGCTGGAACACAGAGCGCTGTTTACTTTCCCGCAAGCGGTACCTATTTATCTACTCGCATTAACATGCTTTGGAACTGCTAGGTTGGCAGGAGCTGGCCAAGCAATGAGAGCTCACCCCGTCGTGGATTCGAGCTGCCGACCTTTCGATCGACAGCTCATGGTTCAGCAGTTTATACGTGGTGCTAAATTCTACCAGTTTAGCTCTTGCCTGCCTAGGAAGCAGACCACATACCGGCTTAATAACCCACCATCTGTGATTTCCCTTCAGTAGGTTTCATCCACCATATAGATCTCAGACTACCCACATGTCCCTAACAGACACAAAGCATGCTGGGATATATTCAGCCATGGTGGGCTTGATCCTTGTGGTCCTGCAGACAGAAGGCTACTCGAAGGAGGCTAGTTCCTGTCCCCAGGCTCTTGACTTGCTTCCCCTAGACAGCTGAACTCTTTGGAGTGACTGGCCCTGTCAGGATTGTCAGTGTGTGATTAATGACCAACAACCTTGAAATTGCCCTCATTGCCACTTTGGGTATTGTTTGGCCTGATGCTTAATGAGTTCAGACATACTTTTGCAAAGCCCTTTACTGAGACAGCTGTTTAGTCTCATAGCTTCATGTGCTGATGGAGTGGTGTACGTATATGTGCGTGAGAAAGAGAGGGCAGAGAGGAGAGGCAGAGAGGAAGAGGAAGGTGCATGTGTGCGCACACGCACACACACACGCACACTCCACATTAGCCTATGAACCAATCTGGACAGTATCTGGACAGTATGAACCAATCTGTCCAGTATCTGTCCAGTATGAACCAGTATCTGATAGTATCTCAGTTCACAGAGAGACCCATCCACTCCGGCCTTGGGGTACAAATAGTTATACAGTAGTATTATATACTCAGGGTCACCCAATGAAATAAATTTGCAGTAGGTTGCAGATTCAGCATAGGCCAAAGGCGTATCTGTACAACATGCAATTTGCTTATGAAATTCACTGCCACAAGATCAGTGCCAGCACCAGGTTGCTGGGGGTTCTAGGGAAAAGTCATACACTGGATTTCCCATGGCCCCCGCTAATGGTGCATTTAGTTGACTCGATCCTATGCAATGAGGTGAACATTCCCTTGAGAAATGAATCAAGAGCATTAATAAAGGAACATATCCTTCTGGGCAGCTGTTCTTTTCTCATTTTGTGTGCTGATTGAAGGCCCAATCCTATCCAACTTTCCAGCACTGATGCAGCCATGCCAATGGGGCATGTGCTGCATCCTGCGGTTGGGGGGGGGGGCGAGTCACAGAGGCCTCCACAAGGTAAGAGAATGTTTATTCCCTTACCTTGGGCCTGCATTATGGCTGCATCAATGCTGGAAAGTTGGTTAGGATTGAGCCCTCAGTCTCTCTAGCCTTTTTGTTGCCTCCCATGGTACCCTCACAGTCCCCGGATGGTGCATTGGGCTCTACCACTGCAATCAGTAGTAAGAGTTCAGGGATCAGCCCAACCAAGTGAACCCACTGATGTGCTTGGGCCTTGGGCCCATTTGGGTGATCCCTGATGTCATCCTTGCACAAGACGTTGAGATAGCCACTCGTTTAGGCTATTTAACGTAGGGGGGTTGATAGATGCGATGTCTATTCATAGCTACTACGTAGGCATGATAGCTAAAGGGAACTTCCAAAGCCAGAAGTATACCACTGCATCCTGCTGCAGGCTGACAACAGGACAGTATGTATCATTCATTGTCTTTGTGTCCTGTTGGAAATGTGATGCTGGAGAAGATGGCGGAGAAGATGGCTCTCCGTCTGAGCCAACAGAGTTCTTCTTATGGCCCTTCATTGGGTTCTTAATTAACTGGTCACTGCTAAAGACCCTTGTTCTAGCTCAGCAAGGCAATGCCCAGATCGAGCATCGCCTGTCTCTCCAAGTGAAAAGAGCAACCAGCTTCCGGATGCGCGAGGCAGCCTCATTTTCTTGGGCGTCGTTAAGGTGTACGTATCCATCCTCTAACTTTGGAGGATAATAGGTGCATTGTAGTGAGAGTACTTCCAGATGGCCCGTTTTGTCAGTATCATGTGTGGCCTGATGGATGAGGCTATGCCAATTAACCATTGTGTTAAGTGCATTAACAGAATCGGGATTTCAGCCAAATTGAGGTGCCTGCCTGGAGGACTGAAAACTCTTCCTCTGCTTGCCATCTCATTGACAGAGGATCAGGCACAATATTCCCAGTCTGATTGCAAGTCTCTTGCACAGCAGAAGGTATCTCCTCAGAGCCAATGTGGTGTAGGGGCTAGCAGGGATGTGGATCAAGTCTCTGATTCCAAGTGTCTGGGTCCAAGGCAGAGACTCCCCAATCAGAAACCTCCAAGGTAGATATGACTAAGGAGTCCACATTCCCCGAGCCAGTTCACGACTGCAGGCAAGGCAACCATCTGGTGAGATATAGTGGACAGGCAATAGTGGACAGGCGATATCAGGGATGTGGCTCAAGTCTCTGACTCCAAGTCTCGAGTCAAGTCCCAAGTCTTTGCCCCCAAGTCCCGAGTCTTTGGTTGCAAGTTGCGAGACCAAAGTTGCGAGTTAATGGGGAAAACGGGTTTAAACCTGAATAAAATTCAACTTGTCATAAAAGGCTCCAAGTCTCGAGTCGAGTCTTTTACAATTGCCGAGTCAAGTCCGAGTCGAGTCTTTTACAATCGCCGAGTCAAGTCCGAGTCGAGTCATTGACATGACTTGAGTCCGAGTCAATAGACTCAAGTCTACATCAATGGGGGCTAGCGTATTGAACTGAGAACAAGAAGGCCCAGGTTCAATACTCCACTCTGCCATAACACCAGGTGACTGTGGGTCAGTTTCTCTCTCTCAGTCCAACTTATTTTACATGGTGGCTTGAAGATTAAAGGGGGTCGGTATCTGATCTTCCCATCACCAGCGTTTTCACTGGAGGCTCTGCCGGACCCACCAGAAATCAGGCCGCCACCCACCAAGTGGGTCCCGACCCACTGTTTGAGAAACACTGCTTGATTCCTCTGTTAAAACAATACTGTGAAACCAACACACTTGGAGATCTGGGGTGTGTTTGTACATTCGAGATTTATTGCTCTGGTGTCTTCCAGAGGGACTTGGCCTTTCATTTCCCTTTCTCGTTGGAACAGATCAGATTGCAGAGTTGAAAGGGACTGCAGTCTGATTTATTTGAAGGCTGAATGTGGGGAAATGCAATCTCCTCTATTCCTGGGTTAGACCTTCCAGCTGATCCCAGCCAGGAAATACTGTACAGAGAATGCCTCCTCTGTGTTCATATTTGTGAAATAATTTGCAGGATCATTCTATGCTTCCATTTCTATCTTTTTACGTATGAAAATAGGGGTACACTGAGAATGCCAAAGTCTTCCCTGGTTACACACTGATGAAAGCTCTAAAGTCTAAACCAGGCATATAGCCATTTAAAAAAAAAATGAAATGAAATCCCATGCAAACAAGACAACAACAGAACAGAAACACAACGAACAAGGGAGACAAATGCAACTAGTGATTCAGGGGGAATAAATTAGCTTATTTTAAATTCTTATTTGAACAAGAGGGTATTTACTAACCTGGTTAGTAGCAAGAAGTCTAGATTCTCCTGACTGATGAGAGTCAGTCAAACCAGAGATTGGGCACCATGACCAAGAAGGCTCTGTCCAACATACTCATCAATTCATGGCCAGCCCAAGACCTCCTGACGCCTGAGGCAGCAAGCCAAATGCTGCCCCCTTACCCGATGATGTGCCAGCCTCTGCTCCTCTCACTCTCCAATGTTCTAGCTCAGCAATCTCTTCCCCCACATTTCCTCTTCCTCTCTGTCCCCCTCTTCCTTTTCCAAACCAGGGAGTGGAAAGAGAAGAAGGAGCAGTGAAGGCAAGTAGGCAGACAAAGATGGGCGCCCCACACACCAATCTGCTGCCTGAGGCAACAGCTTCAGTTGGCCTCATGGATGGGCCGGATGGGACCCAATCATGGATGGGACCAATTACACTTCAGGTCCTGATTGGACACTGAGCAGAGCCTCCTCAGCAAACCTCAGTGGGAGGATCAAGCAGAATCATCTGGGAGCCAGCAAGTCTTTAAATGATCTATGTTTTTACTCTACAGTAGCTTATCCTTCACTGATGTGAAAGCCAAGAGGGTGTTTCTCCTCTGGGTTAATGCTATACTAGAAAAACATTATTGTCCTGAAGTAGATTATCAACAGTTCAAAACAAACCTCACTCATGGAGGCATGAGAAATATCAGGCTATGAACTGCAAGGGGCCTTAGCGTTTGTGATGTGCATTTGTATGCATGTGGACTGGAAGCATCTGCCTAGAGATACTGGTGGAGTTCACTGCATCTTGGCTCTGATATGAGCTTCAGGGATTCACAAAAACTCAATGAAGAAACAAGCAACCAAATTCTTCTCTGGCTCGGATAAATATCTGGTAGCCCTTGGGAATCGTAGTTGAGTAAACTACATTTCCCAAGGGCCACTGGGGCATTTTGTCCTGATGTGCTTTCCATTACACCAGAGTGAGGAGGCATAGGCCTCCCTGTATCTATAGCTGGAACTCTTCAAACACTGCCAACGGGGGGGGGGGGGGGGGGAGAGAGAGAGAGAGAGAGAGAGAGAGAGAGAGAGAGAGTTAAACATGAGAAAGACGACTCTAGCCATCTCACCCTGGAAGCATTTTAAGTTAACAAGGCATCCCAAAATGGCAAAAATGAGGATGGTTATTTATCAGAGACAAGCACTAGCAAATAGGGACAGTAGAAGTGCAGATCAATAGATAGAGGTGTTTGAAAATGATGTTATTTTTCTGAAAATGTGTTGAATTAAACTGCAAAATGTGGTGTTTTTATTCACAGGTGCGAATTCTTAAGCATCAATATCAAGTTGCATATCAATACATTGCAGTCTTCAATGCAAAAAACAACAAATTGTTCAAGTATTTCAAACGGGAAAAGTAATCTGTTTCAACCAGATGCAGTCTACCACTAGTCGAGAATTGGTAATTTGGTTCCAGTTCTGTTTGGAAAGGAGGTGTTTTGTGTTTTTATTCAGTTTGAATAAGATGGGCATGATAAAGGACAAAAAAGGCAGAGACCTAACAGAAGCAGAAGAGATTAAGAAGAGATGGCAAGAATACACAGAAGAACTATACAAGAAAGATCTTAATGTTCCTGATGACCACGCTGGTGTGGTCACTGACCCAGAGCCGGACATCCTAGAGAGTGAAGTCAAGTGGGCCTTAGGTAGCATTACTAACAACAAAGCTAGTGGAGATGATAATATCCCAGCTGAGCTACTTAAAATCCTAAATGATGATGCTGTGAAAGTGCTGCACTCAATATGCCAACAAATTTGGAAAACTCAGCAGTGGCCAAAGGATTGGAAAAGGTCAGTTTACGTTCCAATTCCAAAGAAGGGCAGTGCCAAAGAGTGTTCAAACTACCGTACAATTGCACTCATTTCACATGCTAGCAAGGTTATGCTCAAAATCCTACAAGCTAGGCTTCAGCAGTACGTGGACCGAGAACTACCGGAAGTACAAGCTGGGTTTCGAAGAGGCAGAGGAACTAGAGATCAAATTGCCAACATGCGCTGGATCATGGAGAAAGCACGAGAGTTCCAAAAAAACACCTACTTCTGCTTCATTGACTACGCAAAAGCCTTTGATTGTGTGGATCACAACAAACTGTGGCAAATTCTTAAAGAGATGGGGGTACCAGACCACCTTACCTGTCTCCTGAGAAACCTGTATGCGGGTCAAGAAGCAACAGTTCGGACCGGCCATGGAACAACTGATTGGTTCAAAATTGGGAAGGGAGTACGGCAAGGCTGTATATTGTCACCCTGCTTATTTAACTTATATGCAGAGTACATTATGAGAAATGCAGGGCTGAATGAATCGCAAGCCGGAATCAAGATTGCTGGGAGAAATATCAACAACCTCAGATATGCAGACGATACCACCCTAATGGCAGAAAGTGAAGAAGAACTAAAGAGCCTCTTGATGAGAGTGAAAGAGGAGAGTGCAAAAGTTGGCTTGAAACTCAACATTAATAAAACTAAGATCATGGCATCGGGTCCCATCAATTCCTGGCAAATAGAAGGGGCAGAAATGGAAGCAGTAACAGATTTTACTTTTCTGGGTTCCAAGATCACTGCAGACGGAGACAGCAGCCATGAAATTAAAAGACGCTTACTCCTTGGAAGGAAAGCTATGGCAAACTTAGACAGCATAATAAAAAGCAGAGATATCACCATGCCAACAAAAGTTCGTATAGTCAGGGCGATGGTGTTCCCAGTAGCAATGTATGGTTGCGAGAGTTGGACCATAAGGAAGGCTGAGCGCCGAAGAATAGATGCTTTTGAACTGTGGTGCTGGAGAAGACTCCTGAGAGTCCCTTGGACTGCTAGGAGATCAAATCAGTCAATTCTAAATGAAATCAAGCCTGACTGTTCCCTGGAAGGACAGGTACTGAGGCTGAAACTCAAATATTTTGGCCACCTAATGCGAAGAGAGGACTCTCTGGAGAAGACTCTGATGCTGGGAAAGATTGAAGGCAAAAGGAGAAGGGGAAGGCCAAGGATGAGATGGTTAGACAGCATCACCGATGCAACGAACATGAAAATGAGCGAACTCAGGAAGATAGTGGAGGACAGGAAGGCCTGGCGGGATATGGTTCATGGGATCACGAAGGGTCGGACACGACTTAACGACTGAACAACAACAACAATTCAGTTTGAAAAGGTTGGACAGGTGTTGTTGTGTGCTTTTAATGCAGTTTTCAACAAAAACAAACACCCCTATCAATAGTTCAATCAATCGATTGATAGAAAGCTAATCGCACATCTCTACCTGTTGGTGCACATGCCTGTATCCTACAGCCGGAGCCTCAGAGAGTTCCCTCAACCTCTTAAAGAAAACTTGCCCCATTTAGCTGACTGCAAGGAATGCCCCGTCGGCTGTGATTTTGTTCTTCATCTCAGCGGTCAGTCCAGGACTCCTCATTGAGTCGTCCCACTTCAGTGTCTTGTTTTGAACCACTCTGTCACTTTCAATGACCGGATCAAAAGCAGCGGCCCTCATTTTTATCTCTGAGGCCACTCAAAAGGACCCATACCACCAGCCTTCCTCAAGCCCAGGAAAATGACACAAGGGCTTTCGATGCCAAAGCAGAGCGAATGCAGCTGCTTGGATTAAAGTCAGGAATCGTGCTGGAAAACTCTTTTTAAGCACTTCCAAACTAATCAGGCCTTGTTTTCTTTCAGCTCCCCACTCAACAGTCTGACAAGGAGAATTATACAGCTCCGAAAGCAAAACAAGGAGAGAGGGGATGTTGGCTTCTTGGTGCAACCGAGCACAAGTAGCGGCCATCTTGGTGTGGCTTGGTGAAAATTCATTTTCTGTTGCGGGCATGGAGTAGGCTTGGGTTGGAATAAGGTGAGCAAGACAGACGGTGTGAAGGAAAGCCTCTGCTCCCTGTTGAAGGGAGGGCAGAAATCTACGATGTTGACCCTACAATGTGGAGCTGGTTTGAAGCAATTAGCTTGGCATATGTATTGCACTTCCTGAGCATGCCAACGTCTTGACATGTATCCTTGTGATGTTGTCCTTGCGATGATCTTGTAACATAAATAAGCGTTATCTGCCTATTGCAGCGGAGACTGAAGGTCTTGCCTAAAGCCACCTAGCGAGTCTGTGGCAGTCAGAGGTGAGCTTTGACCCAAGGAAGTCCTGTTCAGTAACAGCTCAATCATTTAGCCCCTAGGCTACACCAGCTCTCTAATGACAGGGCTGGTGCCAGGCAGCAGCGTCACTAGGGCACGCGTGACCCCCACACACATAACCCTATATCGTGCCATGATTCAGGGGGGGCGACACGACGGGACGCTGCCCCGGGTGCCCCCCGCCTCTGCCCCCCCCCCCGCACCTTTCCTTCGTTGCAGCCGGCTCCGGGGATGTCTTCCCTGGCCGGCTGTCCTGGGCCTTCTGACGAGGCCCACTGCGTCACAACGTAATTTATACCGTTTTTCGCGTATGCGCAGACCGTTCCTGAGGGAAAAGGGCTGCCCTTTTCCCTCAGGAACAGTCTGCGCATGCGCAAAAAACGGTATAAATTACGTTGTGACGCAGTGGGCCTCGTCAGAAGGCCCACAAGCACCGGCCCGGGAGGACGCTCCGAGGCCTTCTCCGAGCCTCGGAGCCACCGGAGGGCGACGCGCGCAGCGGAGGGTGACACGCGCGGGTACACACCTCACCCTTCTGCGCATGTCACCCTCCGGCAGTCCGCCCCCCCCCCCTCCAGCAACGTCGCTGGTGCCAGGTTTGGGGGATGACAGGGGGAGGAGACAGACACTCCTCCATAGTATTAAAGGAAGATTGTCCATCCTCCAGAAGTCGAAGCAAGGAAGAACAGGGCCAGCCCAAGACCCCCTGATACCTGGCTCCCCTCTCCTCCACATTTCCTCTTCCTCTCTGCCCACCTCTTCCTTTTTCCAATCCAGGGAACATGGAGAAGAAGGAGCAATGGAGGCAAGTAGGTGGACAGAGATGGGCTCCTCCACCAATCTGCTGCCTGAGGCAACCACTTCAGTTGGCCTCATGGATGGGCCTCATGGATGGGCCGGCCCTGCGCTTGACTCCAACCTGGACCGTTTCCTACGAGAGGGTATCTGTCTCACACCGAGATGCTTGCTCTAGAGCCCAATAGCTGTGCACCACGGTATGCATTGCTGTGTCCTGTTGCTGGCTGGTGACAATTAGACCATAACAATAACCATTTCTATTTCAAAGAGCCGAATTTTGATTCCCCCCCCCCCTTTCGTTTCTTCTCTTCCGGAGTTTCCCCATCCTCATTTCCTATGAACGTTTCTCCCGACCGAGGATGTGTTTGTTGCCACAGCACCTCTCTCTTGGTGTCCTTGCACAGATGGGTTCTGTTTGCCATTCGCTTCCCTCCCCCCGCCCCCGGGAGCCAATCTGCACACTAATTCTCCAGCGTTTTTGGAGCAAGTCTCCTTTCTTTCCCTGGATGAATTGTGGTTTCTTCGTGCCATTAATCATTTTCCCTTTACAAACGGGATCTGGAGCTGAAACCATTGCTCCTTTATTTACTGACAAGATGACCTGGCATCCTGGCAGCGGTCCACTGGGCTGGCGTCTGGAAGATTAAGTGAAGGAAAAGCCTCTGGGCAAATTCCCCACAGCAAACTCCAAAGTCCTTGGCCTTCCCCTTTCCTTCACTAAACATCGGGCTCATCCAGGAGGGCTTCCGCCAGGACCTTGGTGCTTAGCAAGCCCCAGAGTATAGCGGAGTCCCAAGCCAAGAGCTGGAAACATTCCACCAATCTGCTGGTGCTTAGCTCTGCACTGCTAGCAGGATCTGTTGCAGCGCAAGCCGCCTATGCATGTCTATGCAGAAGTAAGCCCCACCGAGTTCAATGGGACTTGGGTTAAGTGTGGGATGGAGAGAGTGGATAGAGGGAAATTCTTCTCCCTCTCGCACAACACCAGAACCAGGGGACAGGCACTAAAATTGAGTGGAGGGAGAGTTAGAACGGACAAAAGAAAATATTTCTTTACCCAGCGTGTAATTCATCTGTGGAACTCCTTGCCACAGGATGTGGTGATGGCACCTGGCCTGGATGCCTTTAAAAGGGGTTTGGACAGATACATGGAGGAAAAGACCATCACAGGTTACAAGCCATAAGCAACCTCCTGGTTTTAGAGGTTTTAGAAGTGGGTTTTCTCTGTGCCAGGTGCAAGGGAGTGACAACAGGAAACAGGTTATCTTGTTATCTTGTGCTCCCTGAGGCATCTGGTGGGGCCACTGTGTGATACAGGAAGCTGGACTAGATGGGCCCTTGGCCTGATCCAGCAGGGCTCTTCTTATGTTCTTATGTTCTTATGTTCTTAAGTGTGTATAGAATGCAGCCTTGGAGCCAAATCCTGTGTAATGATCTGGCCGGCGGCCCAGGGCCGTCCGCCGGATCCTGTGCTCGCCGCGGACCGCCATGCGGTGGGCCGGAGGTCTACTTCCCCAGGTATAAACCGGGGCCGGGCCAATGGGCCTCCTTGGATTTCCGCCAGATAAATAGCTGGCGGAAGTAGGAGGAGGCCGGGTAACAGCTGAGCCGGCCCAGCAGGGACAGGGATATGGCGGACATCAGCTCCCGAGACGATTCGGCCAATGCCCCCCTCCCTTGCCACCCATGTGGCCGCCGGCGGGAGCCTTACCTGCCTCCGGCAGCCACGTGGTCATCCCGGCAGCAGAGTGAGGGAGGCCGGCCCTGCACTGGCCTCCCCTACTCCAAAGTAAGCGCAAGAGTTTGCAAAGGCTTCTGGCGCCGGAGCGCCCGCTCAGCGCCAGAAATTTAGACAGGATTTTGCTCTTCGATAGGAGACATATTTCATGCAACCATATCTATCAGG
This sequence comes from Plestiodon gilberti rubricaudatus, assembly GCA_026170595.1. Classification (NCBI taxonomy): domain Eukaryota; kingdom Metazoa; phylum Chordata; class Lepidosauria; order Squamata; family Scincidae; genus Plestiodon; species Plestiodon gilberti. Next base: position 16,127,495 of record JANXHW010000012.1, read on the forward strand.
AGGCAATATGTAGGCAGAGCGATAACCATGATGGGGCTCACAAGGGCTTGGCTCCCTCAGATAGTTCAAGCCCCTCCCTGAATATTCAGCACTTTTGACCTTTTACTGGTCAAACATATCATGTGAAGGATGCAGGCAGCATTCTGCTGAAGGGCTCGTTAAGAAGTAAACTACCTCCCACCTTCCAGGGCTCTGGCCAATGACTGCAGACACTGGGATAACTAACAAGCCGTCATTGATCAGTTTTATGAAATCAACCTTGTTTTATTTGCAATTCAATAACTGTAAACAGATCAGGATAGTTGATGACCTTCCAAAAGCAGAGGAGACTTTGTGACTAATCAGAATTCTCCGTGCTCTCCTGTCCTCCCCAGTCCCCCTTTGTCCCCCTCTTCCTTTTCCAATGCAGGGAGGGGGAGAATCAATGGAGGCGGGCAGGTGGATAGCCGCCAGTCTGCTCCCTGAGGCAGTCGTTTCAGTTGACCTCATGGATGGGCCGGCCCTGTACTTCGGCCTCCACTACAGGGAGGGATACCTGTGCTCCGTTCTGCATACATCAGCCAGCTCTGGTGTCAGTGATTCTTGAAAACTAGAGTCTACAGAGACAAGGTCAGGGCTAGAATGCTTGTCTAGGACATCCCGTTTTCCCGGTTCAGTCCTGACACAGGCTTCCCGCCTGAGTGAGAACCACGTCCAAGTGACAACCCTGCTATCCATACCCTCCAAAATTGCTTACAGCAGTAAACAAGAAACTCCACGCACAAGTCTGGCCTTTATATTATACCTGCACCTTTTGCTCCCAAAGCAAACACCCACAGAATGAAAGCAAAGGCCTGTTCGCCTTATCGCCGTGGCAAAGCCTCTGGCAGGCAGCGAATCCAGGCAAACGGATCACGCCGCGATTGCGGCAGCAAGTAAATAGGTACACAGTAACACATGTGAGCAGTTTCCTAGTTTCCACTTCAGGCCTGTCAGAGGGTGATTAATGACTAACAGCCAGAGCAGAGCCGTGATTGCCAAGCGCTGCATTGTTAACGCTGACATTTAATGAGCCTGGACATACTTGAACACAATTCAGCCCCGTCATCTGCAAATAATGTTTGATAGACTTAATTTGTTAAGTATTTTCTTCTTCTTCTCCGTCTCCACTTCCTTTTCACAGTGGCATTAAAAAAAAGGATCTGGGGAGGGGGTGCAGACTCACCACCTTGTCAGCTGGAATAATGGTCCTTCTGTAAGGCTCCAGCCGTTGGGTGCCAGGGAATGGTGCAGAAGAGAACATCTCCTCCTTCCTGTCCTTATACCGTTATCTCGGATGTGCTGAAAGCGGAAAGCAAGCATGTGCTATATATATGCCGACTGCAAGGAAACATATGACTAGACTGTAAGCCTTTCAGGGCAGGGACCTGCTTTGTCATTCTGGGTAAAATGCCATGCACGTCGATATAATAATGACCACACAGACAATGCTCCATTCTCTAACCCTGCTCTGAGCCATATTCCTCCTGGCACCACTCGCTGGTTTGGAAAAGGAAGAGGGAAGCTGGCAGAAAAGGAAGTGAAGTGAGGAGTATTGGTGGGCTAGATTGTCAGGGACATTCTAGCCCATCAACTCTGCTCTCCTCACTTCCTTTCATGCCTATTCCCCTCTTCCTTTTCCAATCCAGGGAGTGGTAAGCTAAAGCTTCTCTTCTACTCCACCCCGGTGGCATCGTGCAGGTGCAGGGGGCGACATGCGGTGGGGGTGGACATTCAGTGGCAATTTGGTGGTGCGGGGGCAGTGGCGGAAAAACCGCCAGGGGGTGCTTTTTTTGGTCTTCCATTGTGGGGACGGGGCTTATGATGTCACGCCCCTGGGGGCGGGACTTGTGACATCACATGGGGGTGTCACAGCGCCCGGCCCCCCTGGGGGGTGTAGCTATGCCTCTGCTCCACCCTCCCTTGGAAAGCAAGTGGAAGCAGCAGCTAGCATGCTGCTAGGTAAGGGGGGGACACAACATCCAGCCACATTTACATGCACTTTTACGCACTGTTTAGCAGTGATGGGGACTCGAGTCAAATGACTCGACTCGCAAGTGTGACTTAGCCACTTTTTCCCTGACTCGTACTCGTACTTGTACTCGTGACCCACTGACTCGCACTTGCACTCGCACTTGTGACCCACGGGACTCGTACTTGACTTGCACTCGTGGGGGTAACGACTTGCCATTTCCAAGTCATTTTCCTTTAATGGCCGGCATCAACACAGGCAGGCAGGCAGGTGCAGTGGAGACCTCGGAGGAGGAGGGCAGCAGGGAGGAAGGGTTTTCAAGGGGGTGGGAAAGCAAGCCTGCCTCTGAATCCCCCCCCCCTTATGTTGCTGTCTGTTTGCCATTGGCCACAACTCCAAGCGTGAGGGGTGGGGAGGAGTGGGAAGGCGAAGCTGCCGCAGCAGTCCCTCTTCATTGACCAAAACTCCGAGCCCAAAGGATGCTCAGCTCAGCAAGGGGAAGGTGCAGGGGGGGAATAATAAATAGTTTGAATGTAGACACGCTTGTTTTTCCCAAACCAGATGGGTGGTGACAAGACTGAGAGGTGAGGGAAAGGGCATAGGGGGAGCCAAGTGGGTGCTTTAAAAGTCTCAGAGGTCATTTTTCCCCATTTAAAAGTCTCAGAGGTCATTTTTCCCCATTTTCAGGGGGTAAAGTCATTTTCCCCAAAGTGACTCGACTTGTGACTCGTGGTTTCTGGCCTTACTCGTACTCGACTCGCACTCGTGCAAAAATGACTCGCACTTGACTCGTACTTGCCCAAAACGTTTGACACTGACTCGCACTCGGACTCGCACTCTTGCAAAAATGACTCGCACTCGCACTCGTGACCTAGTTACTTAGATACATCCCTGCTGTTTAGTAGGGCCCCAAGTTGTATTGCCTGCAGAGTGACGGATCATCACGGACCGAATGCATTCAGAGGAGAGTAGCACGAGGATCACGTTTGACTCTATATGCTACATGTTGCGCAAGCGCCGACCGTGTTTTTGGGAGCTCTGGTTGGGAAACTTAATGCTGCTTCCACTCCCTTCTCTTTGATTGGATCCCTTCTCACCATCAACAATCCTCCTTGGAGCCACTCCTCTGTATCAGGTTATTCTCCAACCTTAATTCCTCCTGTCATTTCATCAGGGTTTCGCCTGAAGCTTCTCCTTTGGTTTATAATCCCGCTTGTCATCATGATCTCTTTGATCAGAGAATTCTGGTTTAGGGCCTCTCCTCTCCCAGAACACCTGGAGGGCTGAAAGCTCCCATTGCAGCGGTTGGCCTTTTGCGGAGTTGCTACCAGCTCAATGTTGTAACCCTCCCACCCAGGCCCTCATCATCTGCAATCAGTCACCCTATACGGGAAAAATAAAAAACCAAAGCAACAAAACTGCACCAGGTATCTATAGTTGCCTTCTACCGGAAGGTACCTTGGAGGACATCTAGTCCAACCCCCTGCTCAGCACAAGCAACTGTAGCATCCCTGACAGACCACTGGTCCATTCAAGTCAGCATGATCTACACCAGCAGCTTTCAAAGTCCCTGCCACTGCGACTCGCCTTCTGCAGCTGTTCCCCTGTTGTGACCCACCGGGACGGCCTTTGGGTTTGGGGGCCTCAAAGGTTGTTGTTTGGATGCAACCAGATGTCAGCGAAACTGGAAGTGACCTGAAAGTCACTTCCCGAGGCCAACGGAGGCCTCCAAAGGCCATCCCGGGCCCAACACAATGAGGGAGCAGCTGAGAACGTGATTCTCAACCCAAAAGTGACCTCCGGTTGCTTCTGTTTGGCTCCAATTTGTGGTCACACCCCTGGGGGCGGGACTTGTGACATCACATGGAGCCAATTTGGAGCCAAATGGAGGAAAGGGCAGGCGGGTGGACCCAACTGATGACCCACCTCCGCACTGGGCCACGCCCCTTCAAGCTGGTTGCAACCCACAGTTTGAGAAGTCCTGATCTACACTGACTGGAAGAAGCTCTTCAGGGTTCTTTTGTATCCCTCCCCGGGGATTTATTCCTTTATTACAGTATCGGCATGCTCTCTTCTAGGAGGGGGCCCCATCCTCACCACCACAGCCTTGTTCAGGTAGGTCAAAACGCAAATTTCACCCATATAAAGCACACCGATCCTTTAAAATCCAAACTTACCTTCGGGTCACAAAAGGCAGGACCGATCCAAACTTTCCTGGCATCTGAGCTAGTGTGCAAAATGCACACAGTCCTTACCTGATGATGGTGTTCCAGCTGTCACCTCCATGCCCAAGACCACCTGATGCCCGAGTCGGCATGCCAAATGCTGCCCCTCCTTACCCAATGATGTGCCAGCCTCTGCTCCTCCTCTCACTCTCCAATGTCTTTGCTCAGCACTCTCCTTCCTTCCCTCCCTCTTCCTCTCTTCCTTTTCCAATCCAAGGAGTGGAAGGAGAAGGGGAAGCAGTGGAGGCAAGAAGGGGGACAGAGAAGAGCAACCCCCCTCACCAAACTGCTGCCTGATGCAACAGCTTCAGTTGGCCTCCTGGGTGGGCCGGCCCCACCTTCATGGCTTTTCCTCCCGAGATTTGAAAGGAAGAGGGGAATGCAGTAGAAGTGTGAAGAAGAGTGAGGCGGACTAGAGCACCAGAGATGCCTCTTTACATGCTTGTCCCAATTTTCAAGGACCTGGTAGTCTTGTGCCAACAGGAGGCCTTGCTTCAGAAAGCTCAGGCTTTTGGTATGCCGCCTCACCATGATTTCATCACCACTGTTGCAATATTTGTAGCTCTCCTGGAAGCTCAAGGTCGCGGACGGAAGAAGCGTTGTTGTTTTTATTTTCAAAACTGAGCTGCTTTCAAGTCCAAGACAGCAGTAGTCCCAGCAGCAAGTGACAACTATTGCAGCAAGGAGGAGAATTGGGTATTTATTATACACCATCAAATCAGTCTCAAATCCTAAATGAAATCAACCCTGACTGTTCCCTGGAAGGACAGGTTCTGAGGCTGAAGCTCAAATATTTTGGCCACCTAAAGCGAAGAGAGGACTCTCTGGAGAAGACTCTGATGCTGGGAAAGATTGAAGGCAAAAGGAGAAGGGGAAGGCAAAGGATGAGATGGTTAGACAGCATCACCGATGCAACGAACATGAAAATGAGCGAACTCAGGAAGATAGTGGAGGACAGGAAGGCCTGGCGGGATATGGTTCATGGGATCACGAAGGGTCGGACACGACTTAACGACTGAACAACAACAACAACAACAACCTTTCAAGAACAAACAAACATTCTGAAAACCGCTTACATAACAAAGGTTGCGAGCCAACACACACACATGCCTGGTTCTGGAGAAAACCCCACTGAACATGGTGGGACTGACTTCTGAGTAAACATGTATAGCATTGCACGAAAAGTAAGGAACAATATGGTTCCCTATCCTGAAGGGGCTTGCAATCTTTTTTGTTTTTAAAAGGAGGAGGTTACTGTATTGCTGTATTAATTCTGTATTACAACAAACATTGGGTTTTGTAGATTCATATATTCTTTTGAATCATCTGCCCATCTTGAGGAAGTTATTGGAAATGGACTCCTTGTGTCCTTACTGTAGCTAAAAGACTTATATTGAAGTATTGGAAAGATGTGTTATCTCACTATTCTTTAATGGACTGAGGACCTTTTAACTCTATCTACATTTTAACGTATCACAGCGCAATCCAGCGTAAGGCCGCCCACCGGATCCTACCCCGTTTTGGACCGCGTTGGCGTGGCTCAGAGGTCTACTCGGGAAAAGGGACGTTTGTCCCCTTCCCCCGGTGTAAACCAGGAAAGGCCCAATGGGCCTCCTCGGATTTCCGCCAGCTAAATAGCTGGCAGAAGTAAGAGGCGGCCCAGCGGGAGACGGGGATATGGCGGACGCCATTCCTGCCCCCTCCTGGGCCAGCTCAGCCAATGGCCCCCCTCCCTTGCTGCCAGGACCGCCCCCGCCGGGGGATCTCTTACCTTCCTTCGGCGGCAGTGGGGATGTCCCAGTGGTGGAGTAAGGGCTGCTGGCCTCGCGCTGGTGGCCCTTACTCAAAAATAGTCGCAAACGTGCTTTACGGCACGTTCGCGACACTTTAGAGCGGTGGAGCCGAACGTGCTCCGCTGTTCTAAAGTTCCGGAGAATTGCACTGTCACTTACCGGTACATAGAAGCAAGACAACACCGTATGGATACTTTGTTGAATATTTGGAAGACTTTTTTAGAGATGTATGCATCAGTTGCTTATTGATGTCTATTTTATAGTTATGTGTCTGGATGTTTATCTTTCATATTATGTATTTTTCCCTGCCTGCCTGCCTGCCTTTCTCTCTCCCCCCCCCTTTATTTTCTTTTTGGTTTTGTTCTTGTTATTACTGTTATTGGTTTGTTATTTCTACTCACAAATAAAAGCAGAACACAGAAACTAAAAAAAAAAACCACGCTAAAAAGAGATGCAAAAGAGACACCAGCAAACCGTTGATCCATATTCTAGCTCAGTGTTGGCTATGGTGGCGGCTCTCTAAGAGGAGATATTTGCCCATTTTACCTGCTGATGGCGGGGAGTGAACTAGAGAGCCAGGATGGTGCAGTGGTTCTGGATCCAGGTTCAAATCTCCGCTCAGCCACCAAGCTTCCTGGACCCCGTTCACTATCTTTCAGCCTCAACTACCTCACAGGGTTGTTGTGAGGACAAAAAGAGGGAAGGAACTATATACACCATCCTGAACTCCTTGTAGGAAGGGTGGTATAAAAACGTGGAAAATAAATAAAACTGGGACCTTCTGCATGCAAAGCATGTGCTTTTCTAAGTCCATCGCCTAATCTGCACTCATCCTTCAGCCTCCTTGCATTGTTCTGCCTCCTTGCAACCTGTCCCTTACGTTCCCAGTATACTGGAACCAGTTCCCAGTACACTTTCGCTCAGCAAGTTTTTTGTTTTTTGTTTTAAAGACTTGGAATCAGCCCCTCATTGGAATCCCTTTAGCCGGCTCGTGTGAGCAAGCCAAGCTTTAAACGGCAGCAGCAGACAGATGATGCTCCTAGTGTAGTGGTTTGGGAGTCAGACTTAGACCTGGAAGATCCAGGTTCAAATCCCCACTCAGCCACGAAGCTTCCTGGGTGACCTTGGGCCAGTCACTATCTCTCAGCCCCACCTATGTCACAGGGTTGTTGTGAGGACAAAAAGGAGGGGAGGAAATATGTACACCACTCTGAGCTCCTTGGAGGAAGGGCGGTATAAAAATGTGAAAAATAAAATAAATAAAAATAATCTGCCTATCATGAAAAGAAGATGAAATCATGTTTCCAAAACACTGTACGTGCTGATTCCTTTTTGACTTTAAGGGACGTTCACCCTACCCCACTGCTCCTGTAAGCACACTCTAAAAAAAAATCCCCTAAAATGTTTTCGAAGGATGTTAAGGAGGGAAAGGCGAGATAAAAAGAAGCTCTTCTCAACTTCCTGTCAAGAGACCAAAATTTCAGCGCCATTTGATCAGCGTAAGCACGCCTGTAAATAATAATCGTGCTTCCATAAAGCGTTTCATCTTCAAGGCGCCTTACAAACAACCTATTAAATAATTATTACACTCAGTTATTAGAGAAGATTACAAGTGCCTCGTCTCCTGGTTCTAGCAATTTTGCCCAAGCCCATTGGAAGTGAAATATGGCAGGAAATTAAAGACCTTTCCAGAAAACAGTGAGGGAGGAGAGATTTCTTTATTTCTTTCGTCGCATTTACATTACAGTGGGCCGGATCCTGCACTGGAAGCACAGTATCTTGTCCTGTGACAGAGGGGAATAGCCTTGGTGCAGAGGGGATTGCCTCTCCACCGTAAATGGATGGGCACCTGCAAAAGCAATAGGATGCTGCCATCCGTGTTCAGACCTCGGTTCACCTAGGTCAGGATTGCCTGCACTGGCCGGCAGCGACTCTTTGGGGTTTCAGACAGGGGTCTTTCACAGATATACCAAGGGCTGAACCTACGGTAGGACCATCTTCATGCAAAGCAGATGAACTACCACTGAGCTCTAACTCCTCTGTAAATACTGTATATACCTGTATCATGATCCAGGCCTTTAAACGTGATCTGGACACTGACTCAGCAAGAGGAGGATAAGCTCCATCAAGGTCCAGAAGCACAAACAGCAGAGGCACTGGACTGGGGCCTTGACAATCAGCCTTGGCAAACAAGGACTCCCCAAGGCAGAGACTCCCCAATCAGAAACCTCCAAGGTAGATATGACTAAGGAGTCCACATTCCCCAAGCCAGTTCACGACTGCAGGCAAGGCAACCATCTGGTGATATAGTGGACAGGCAATAGTGGACAGGCGATATCAGGGATGTGGCTCAAGTCTCCGACTCCAAGTCTCGAGTCAAGTCCCAAGTCTGTGCCCCCACGTCCTGAGTCTTTAGTTGCCAGTTGCGAGTCCCTATCTATTTCATGGGGGGAAACGGGTTTAAACCTGAATAAAATTAGACTCGAGTCAAGTCTTTTACAATCGCTGAGTCGAGTCTTTTATAATCATCAAGTCAAGTCCGAGTCGAGTCATTGATGTGACTTGAGTCTGACTCGAGTCCGAGTCAAAAGACCCAAGTATACATCACTGGGCGATATACTGTAGTACCAGGCTCCAGACCTGAATTACCCAGCAAGAGGCAAGACTGGGAGATAGTCAAGCCCAGGGAGTAAATCCATAAGGAGTAAATCCTTAACCCCTTCCTTGAGTCCTGTTGCCCTGTCCCGAAAAAAGCCCTGGAATGGACCCCCAAAGTCATCCTTTGCTCTGTGCTTCAAAGGGCTCCCTGACCCCGTCTCCCGCCGCCATGGCTTTCGTTGTGTGCTCAAAATCCACCTGAAGTTCATCACCTGTTGGAAGCGGGATGCCACCGGACCAGACAGGACATTGGTCTGACCCAGCAGACCCGTCTTAAGTTCTACCGGATCCTTCAAGAGCACATGACAACCCCACGGAAAAGGTAACCTTAAACTCAAACGCAAGGTGGGAAGGAGGGATTTTCCACCTCTATTTATGACTGTCGAGCTGTGATTAATGACCAGCAGCCTCGAAATTACCTTTAGTGCGAGCTCAGTATTGTTGCCGGTGACAGTTAATGAGGTTAGACAGACTCTTACAAAGCACTTTACAGGGGGGGGGGGTGCACAGATTTATCTCCTGCTAAGTCCGATATAACCACCAGATTCCCCGCACAAAGAGCAAAGAACATCTGGTTTCCTCTTTTGGACAATAGACAAAAGAGCCCAGCTGCCTGCTGAAAGTCGCGGTGTTTGTCCACCTGTGGAATCCGGGACCAGTCATGCTCCCTTCGTGCCATTTATTGCTGCAGCTTGTCAAAGGCCAGAAAAAAAGGAATTAAAGCAAATATTGCATTTCTGTTCAAAGGAGGGGGGGGAGAATTGTTTTCTGGCCCTCCCTCTTCAGACAGTCTGGAGACAATGGTGTTAACGAGGATATTTCAAAGCACTTCAAACCTGTCTCAGTTCATTTGCTAGTAAAGAAAAAAGGCAAAATAATTTCTTGCTGGCTCCAGTGTGGCAAGGGGTGTGTGTGTGTGTGTGTGTGTGTGTGTGTGTGTGTGTGTGTGTGTGTGTGTGTGTGTGTTGCGGAAAGTGGAGGGGGGGAAAAGAGGTTGAAACAAGGTTTTGAAGTTGCAGCAACAAATGGGTGATTCATATACATTAGGGAAGGGTGTGGAGCACTCGCTTTGTATGCAGAAGGTCCCAGGTTCAATATCCAGGAAGGTCTGGGGGCGGGGGGGGGGACCCTGTCAACATTCTGGAGAGCTTCTATTCATCAAGGTAGACAATGCAGAGCAATGGAAGCTTCCTTGGCACCTATTTTTCAAACTATGACAAAAACACTGCACATTGACCGAGGTGGGTGCAACCTAATATAGAAGACATCTCCCCTATATAGTTACAAGGCTCATTCTCAATGAGGTGGTAAACCTGGTTTTAGACTGGACAACTTCAGTCTGCATTGGGAAGCTCACATGATGGAATGCATCGCCATATACATTTTTAAAAAGTCAGTGAATTCCCTTCACACAGAAATCTAGCTGTGAAAGAGCCTAGGTTGTAGCCAGGCCTTCTCCCTGCCATGCTAGTTTTTTGTGGGATGGGAACTGTCGTATGAAGAAGCACACAATTGTATGAACTCCTTCTGTTGCTGGAAGTAGCATAGCCCAGACACAGGTGCAAGGCTAGCGGGGTATTTGGGGCCAGGCAGCCACTAAGGGCTCAGGACTTTCTCTGGCATACTAGCCCACTCTCTTCTTCTCTACAGTTCTTCTGCTGTTTTCCTCTTCCTTTTCGATTCCAGGGAGCAAGAAGAGGAGGAGGAGAAGCAAGCAAATGCAGGAGGCACCACCACCTTAGGCGACCACCTCAGTTTGCCTGATGGATGAGCCGGCCATTGCAAACCCCAAGTGAAAATGACTAGACCTGCTTTCGCCAGGAAAGGCTGCAACCGTTGTGCAAGCCAAAGTAGAAGATTTACTTTTGCAGCAGGTCACATCTTGATACTGTTAACTGTAGCTACACAGATGGATTCTGATTTACAGTAAGTTCGACTCAGTCCCAGCTGAGAGCCAAGATTTTTCAAAAACCCCATTTCTTCTCACCGCTAAAGGGATGCATTTTGCCTGAGCTCAGAGCAATTTCCTCGTTTACTCTTATTAAAAACGCAACGGGGCCGAGCCAAGCTCTGTGATTTATGAAACACGTGCTAGATTCATTAAAAACCTTAAAAGATTTAATACATTTTATCAAGGCTTTAAATCTGGACAAGTGTTTAAAAACTTAATGCAGGGTATATTTCATCTTGGGCACCTTTTTTCCTAACAAACAAACAAAAAACCCTCAAAACCACTTATTTAACAACTGTAATATTTGGACTGACAAATATTGCAGATATTTCATTGCTTACTTTTATAAATTGGCACAGAATTCTTCTGACAGGTTTGGTATATATACTGTACATAAAAACACACACACACACACACACACACACACACACACACACACACACACACACACACGAGACCTACATGGTGTAAAGATCACATTCTCCTTTATTTCATAACATTTTACATCCCCCCCCACATTTCTTTATTGTCTCTTCAACAGTTACCCACAATATGCAATACATTTCCTCATGATCTGTCACTCTTTCTATAATTACTTCTCCTTTTGTCGAAAAGGACATCCTCATACAAGCCAGATATTTTCTGCTTCTTCTTCTCTTATAGCCGACAGATTTGTTAGCCATGGAAGAACAGAGACTGAGGACTTGTGCCAAGATCTTCCTCCTGTGGCATAGCACCTCTGTGCTAAGCTCAGCTTCAAGGCCGACCCACACCGCATGATTTCCGGCGTGTCCCAGATGCGTGCGGAGCTGTGTGGTCACCATTCCAGAAGAGAGCAGCTGAACGCGGGAGAGCTGCGCTCTCCCGAGTTCTGGCGCGTGCAGAAAGTTGGATGCCCATGTTTTAAGGGGGCGGGTACACGGAGCTACTGCAACCACCAATCGGATGAGAGGGCGGGATGAAAGGGGTTGTCAGTCAATCAGAACTCACTTGAGTCTCTGATTTCTCTTGGATCCATTTCTCCTTCTCACAAAAGTTAGCAAGATGAATTCTTTTCCCGGCACAAATTGTTTTGTTAGTTTTCTCTCCTTCCTGCCCCTCTCTCTCTTCTCTTGTGTTTCGGACCGCACTTGTGCTTAGCGAATCACTGCTGCGCTTTCTAAGAAGGCGGGACAACAGGAGGGACTATTGGCTGGGAGACACTCGTGGAGACGAGGTCAGTGCGCGGAGGCAAGTGGCCAGGTACCTACGCTCGCTCGCCTCTGCACCAGAGCTCGTGCGGTGTGTGTCGGGCTTCATACTGGTGTTAGGGTAGTCAGCTGCTCAAGGCCCTTACAAAATACACAGGGCCGGCCATCCATGAGGCCAACTGAGGCAGACGCTTCAGGTGGTGGATTGGCAGGGAGTGACCAACTCTGTCTGCAGGCTCACCTGCATTGCTTCTTATCCTCCCATCCCCTGGATGACATAAGATGGTCACAGAATAAGGGCCCAAGAGCTCCCGAGGCAGTGTGCCAAATGCTGCCCTCTTTTACCCAATGTGCCAGCCTCTCCATCAAGCTAGATATCAAGCCAAGCTATTTTTAAAAAAAAAAATAAAGAGAAGGGGAATGGCTGGGCATGGCATAATCAATCACCCCCAAAGTCTGCAATTTGTAACAGTCTTACGATGGGATAGATTTAGAAGATTCATGGCGAGAAACCTCCTGAAAAACCAAAACATCCCCCAAATGCAGAAACAGGGACAAAATAGGCCAATTATTTAAGGGCAAGAATGAGAAAATAGGGACAATTAGAATGGGGGCTGCCCCTTTCCTTCCCTGCTGTTAGCTTGATCAAAACCGGAAGGCCTCCAAGGAGGAACAATCCAGTACTGTACTGCACAAAGCAGATTGCTGTAGTGCACAACAGCTCTTACCACTAGGAAATGCTTCCTTGTGCCTTCCCACTGAGGATTTCACGTCATGTGCCTGACAAAGTGAACTGCAGTCCACAAAAGCTTGTGCTGAAACAAATGGGTCAGCATTAAGTTCAAGGTGCTTCAATCAAGGCTGTTTTGCAGTACAATCCGCTGCTGCAGGACTACTCAGTTCAGCAGTAAGCCCCACTCCATTCAATGGGACTCACTCCCATATATATATACTAGAACAGTGGTTCTTAACCTGGGTTCGATCAAACCCCAGGGGTTCGGTGAGTCAGTCTCGAGGGTTCGGCGGAGGACTACTCACGATTCAATCGTGAGTAGTCCTTCGCCGAACCCGCGAGACTGACTCACCGACTAGCGGCGTCACTAGGGCGCGCACGCCGCCCTAATGACCCCCGTGCCGCAAGACGAGGATGTCTCCGGAGCTGGCAGCAGCGGAGCCTCCGCTGTCGCCGGCTCCGGAGACATCCTCTCCGGCCAGCTGTCTTGGGCAGGAAGAGGCCTCAGAGCATCCGCCCTCGGCGGAGCTCCAAGGCCTTCTGAGGGAAGCCCGATGCGTGACGTCCTATTTATAAGCTTTAGCGCATGCGCAGTACGTTTCGGGGCAAATTTGCCCTCAAACGTTCTGCGCATGCGCTAAAGCTTATAAATAGGACGTCGCGCATCGGGCGTCCCTCAGAAGGCCTTGGAGCTCCGCCGAGGGCGGACGCTCCGAGGCCTCCTCCGAGGCGTCGCTGGAATGCGATGAGAAGGGCGGACTGCCTGCGTGCGACGCGCGGGTGCACGGGCGCGACCGCGCATCACCCATTGCGCGCGTCGCCCCCAGGCGGTCCGCCCTTCCCGCCGCGCTCTAGCCACGCCTCATTGGCTGCAGGTGATAACGTGGCGTGGCCTATCTGTGCTGCAGGGAATTTGGTGCGCCCAGTAGTCGAAGTGTGTGATTTCTTTCTTAATATTTATTTAATTTAATCCCTTCATACTATGTCGAGCAAAAAAAGAAAGTGGTCAGACGAATATGTACAATATGGATTCACATGTATAACGGAACGTGATGGGAGTCAGCGTCCTAGCTGCATGATTTGCAATGCCAAGTTGAGCAATTCTAGTCTAGCACCGGCAAAACTAAGAGAACACTTCCTTAAGGTAAAGCCGCACATTTCTGAACTGGTTTCTGAAAGGCAACAGCAGAAGTCACACTGATTTGCAGTAAATATTCATTATGTTTTTGTTTTTGTGTGAAAATCATGTTTTAATATTTGTTCTTAATGGTTTTGTTCTTTAATGGTTTTGTTCATTTTGTGCACCTATAAAAATATACCTATGTATATATACCTAAAATATATACCTATGTTTTGAATTTGAAAAAATCATATTTTATTTTTCAAATTAAGAAGGGTTCAGTGAATGCGCATATGAAACTGGTGGGGTTCAGTACCTCCAACAAGGTTAAGAACCACTGTACTAGAATATACTGAACTGCAGCTTGAGGAACATTAGCATGCTTGCTCAGGCATGTCAGAAGTAAGTAAATATTGTGTCCAGTGGGGCTTACTGCTCCCAGGAAAGTGTGCATAGGATTTTAGCCTAAGAGATTATTTGAGGGTTGTTGATTTTCTTTTTCCTCCTTGCTGCTGCGATTTGTGTGTGTTAAACCGCTGAACCATGAGCTGTCGATCGAAAGGTCGGCAGTTCGATTCCCGCGACGGGGTGAGCGCTCGTTGCTTGGCCAGCTCCTGCCAACCTAGCAGTTCCAAAGCATGTCAATGCGAGTAGATAAATAGGTACCGCTTGCGGGAAGGTAAACAGCGCTCCGTGTTCCAGCTACATGCTACGCGCTGTGGCAAGAAGAGTCACGCCGGCCACATAACCACGAAGGCGTCTTCGGACAACGCTGGCTCTTCGGCTTTGAAATGGGGATGAGCACCACACCAGTCGGACACGACTGGACTTAATTGTCAGGGGTCACCTTTACATAAAGAAAAAATATTTCTCCAAAATTTGATGAGAGCCAAGCAGCCTTCTCTCCTGTGTGTGTCCCACTCAGGGTGACCAGATAAAATGTAGGACACAGTGCCTATACCTTTAACCATTGTAAAGAAGAGGGAATATTGGCAGGTGCAGCTTTTTGCACCCTTCCATGATGAGCTGCACCTGCCAAAATTCTCTCTTCTTTACAATGGTTAAAGGTATAGGCACTGTGTCCTACATTTTATCTGGTCACCCTGGTCCCTCTTCAGACGATTATTTATACACGGGAAATTATTAAAAAGAAAAATCCACGTGGTGTGTGGGAGAAGGAAAAAAAAGAAACTAAAATTCTTTCTCCAAAATTTAGCGAGAGCAGAACAGCCTTCTATAGCGACCCCTGGCGGAGCCGGCGCTGGAACTGCAGCGCCAGGTGAGAAGGGAAGGGAAACGAAGGGGAGGGGCGGGAGAGCGCGCAGCCTCGCAGGGCGGCGAGTGCTTATTGCGTCACGGGGGCGACACCCGGAAGTAACTGTAGCAGGAGCAGCAGGCGCGGGCGGTAGCGGTGAGTGCAAGAGATAGAGCGCGACTCGGTGGCTCGCAGCCCCTTCCTCGCAGCACGGCCTTACGCTCCTTCCCCAGTTGTAGGGACCCCCTTCTTTCCCCCACCCAAGCCTGGACCGGACCCCCCCCCCCTCCCTTGCAGGGACTTCAATCCCCTTGCATTGATTTTGTGCAATTTGTGTTTATTCGGGTCCCACATTTTTATCCCTTTCTCCGAGAAACTCGGAGCTGTACACGTGGCCCCGCTTCTTTTCCCTTCACAATAACCCTGCGAGGTAGACTGGGCTGAGGGAGTTGATTAGGCTAAGGAGCTTCCCCCCCCCCCCCACACACACACACACGTGCTCTTTGGCTGAAGGCAGGAGGGGTTGAAATTGGTTCTTCCAGGGAATAGGAACAAATATAGTAATTGTTTGTATGGATTTGTATGTATTTTAATTTTTGTAAGCTGCTTTAGGTCCCCCTTATGGCCAGTGGGGGAGAAAGGTGGGATAGAAATTCAATAAATAATAATACAGTAACAGGCTAACTCTGAACATCGTGTCCTTCCTGCTCCATTTTTTTATTATGTTGTTAGAATATACACTGCTTTTCAACAAAGAGTAGTTTATATAGCAGAAGAAATCAATGAATGGTATATTTTCTCCTGGCAGCAATCCTGTGAGGGAGGCTGGGTGGAGAGTGTTGACTTGCTCAAGGTGTGTGTACATGTGTGTCTCTTTCATACACTCTCACCATGAATTCTCTGCTGCTGAGAGGAGGGCTTGATGCTCCAACTCCAGCAAGCCAGGTCTGTCCCTGTGGCACAGAAAAATATCGCTCTCTACAGGACAGGCTTTTTCTTGCCTGCTCTGTTTATCCGTTGAAGACCCCCCTCCTCCTTTGTGAATAATCTCCTCCTGAGTGAGTTAACTTTCATAAGCACCAAGCCCCTAAGAGTGACGTGCAGTTTTTGTGCATCTGATAGAAGTGAACTGTGCCCCCCAAAGGCTTATGCTGAAATAAATTGGTTAATCCTTAAGGTGCTCCAAGACTCTGCCTTAGCTGCAACAAATGAACACAGATAACCCCTCTCTGGAAGAATCCATTCAGTCACACTAGACTTTGACCGTTCCAGCTTCATGAATCTGTGACCTGTACTATATCTCTCCCGTCTCTGAGGAAACAGTCACTGGTTTTTGTGGTGGTTTCTTGTTAAAGCAGAACACCCAAGCCATAGCCCAGAGATTCTGCCTGTGTTTTTAATAGCACTGATGCTGCTTAGAAGGGAGAATGAGTGAAGATCTGGGATGAAACGGGAGAAGTTGCAGTTGTAGCTGCTTTTGTGGCAGTAGTACGGTTGACAGGCAGAATCTTCTGTACAGCCAGGCGTTTTATATATGGATCCCACATTAAGGTGAGTTCAAGGTGCAGTGCATCTCAGTTCTTGGGTGCTCTCGCACCACTGAGGCACTGACTATCTTTACTGCATGAGATGCTTTCAGGTTGTACCTCCTCTTTGGTGGAAGGCCTTAAGGGGTGGCTTGCGACAGTGGGGTCACCAGTTGAAATAAAAAGAAAAG
Organism: Plestiodon gilberti rubricaudatus; assembly: GCA_026170595.1. Classification (NCBI taxonomy): domain Eukaryota; kingdom Metazoa; phylum Chordata; class Lepidosauria; order Squamata; family Scincidae; genus Plestiodon; species Plestiodon gilberti. The sequence continues at coordinate 16,144,127 of JANXHW010000012.1, forward strand.
GGCTGGGTTGGCAGAGAACATTTCAAATGTGACAGATGTATAGAGGATAAGTCCATCCCAGGTTACAAGTCATGATGACTGTATGCAACTTCTGGGTTTTAGAGGTAGCCTCTCTCTGAATGCCAGATGCAAGGGAGTGGCAACAGGATACAGGTCTCTTGTTGTCTTGGGTGCTCCCAGATGCCACATCTGGTGGGCCTCTGTGTGATACAGGAAGCTGGGCTAGATGGGTCCTTGGCCTGATCCATCTGATCTTCTTATGACTCTGGTTGTCTTGTCTTCATGCTGCATGGGGTCTGCCACTTCTCTTCACCACCACTATTTGCAGGAAGAACAGGCTCCTTTGTCTTTTGCACCCGGTCACCAGAGTTGAGCTTGTTCCTCATTTACATTTCAGAGTCAGCAGCCATGTCAGGAGTACACGGATTGCCGAGTGCTTTCATGTTAGGTGTCTGTTTATTTCCCAAAATGCATGCAGTCAACTCATCTGCTCCGAGTGCCAGGTGACCGGTTCCAAAGCTCCTGGCTTTAGAAGTAGGTTTGCTGTGTGCCAGGTGCAAGGTAGTGACAACAGGAAACAGGTTATCTGTGCCAGGTGCAAGGGAGTGGCAACAGGATAGAGGTGTCGTCTCGTGTGCTCCCTGAGATATCTGGGGCCACTGTAAGATACAGGAAGCTGGACTAGATGGGCCTCTGGCCTGATCCAGCAAGGCTCTTCTTATGTTCTTATGGTGTCTCTCAGACTCCAGCGCACTCTGGGACTTAACAGTTCTCTTTGTGTTTCCTTTTCCCTTCTCTTTTCCCTAGAATACACTCTCAGGGATGACTCAGTTGGGTGCCATAGCAGCTCTTGTCGCCAGCTTGATGGCCGCTGCTCTTTTTTCGGCAATACACAAGATTGAAGAAGGGCACATTGGTGTTTATTACAGGTATGTCCGTGCGCCTGGGGGAAGCTCTACTTCCTGTTTGCGTCTGACTCTGTCCAGGTGGTCCTCCAAACCAGCCAAGCACTCCTTCCCCTCCTCCTGTGTGCCGCTTCCCTTCCCTGTTCACTTTGCAACGAGTTTCCGCATCTGTTAGCGGCATGGGGAGGAGGGGGATGGACGACGACAGGGACATCCGAAGCTGCTTGTGAAGCTCCACTCTCAGGAAGCCCCATACAGCAATAAGGAGGATTGCTTATCCCTTTTGCTGGAAGGCAAGGAGGGTTGCTTATCCTTTTTGCTGGAAGGCAGGGAGGGTTGCTTATCCTTTTTGCTGGAAGGCAAACAATCTGTAGCATCTGGGTCTTCTTAGTTGTTGTTGTTGTTTTTTTTGGGGGGGGGGAGATGATTGCAATAGGGACGTGATAGAGGGTTGTACAACGGTGCGTAGTGTGGAGAAGATCACACACACACAGACATACGCCCTCTGCTATACTTTTAAAGCTGGATTATGTGAGCCCCTAGGTCAAGCCTTGGGGACGGAGGTGGCAGGCAAAAGCAAAACTGGTACTCCATTAAATGAGAGCAGTCCGAGTACTAACTCAAATACCGGGCACAAGCAGTGAGTTGGAGGCTGTAGGCGCTGGTGAGAAAGAGGGATGATCCCATGATCTGCAGGTAACCTAGAAATGATAGATAGGTGTTGTGATGTGCCCATCATTCTGGTCCAGTAATTCCAGTAGTGTCTGAGTAAATATGTGTCTTTTTTTCCTCTCTTTTCTCCTGTAGGGGAGGGGCACTATTGACATCCACCAGCGGGCCTGGGTTCCATCTTATGCTTCCTTTCATAACCTCCTATAAATCAGTACAGGTACTTTTTCTATATGGTCACCCGAAAGCAATGTAGCATGCAGAGTTCTTGCAAACCTGAATTTTGGTCTACAGCAGGTGGGTGCCCTTGTCTAGGTCGTGGCAATGCTGCTGCTGCTGTTTTGTTTTGAGGCGGGGGGCTGCACAGTCTGAACAGGTGCCCAGACTACGGTTCCTGGAGGGGTAAATCTGTCTGGGGGGGGGGGGAGATTGCTTTGGCCAAGCTTGGTTACTTTGTGGCTCAGTGATCTCCCCACTCCACCCCTCCCCGTCTCACACAGCTAACTCTTTAAACATGGAAAATGTCACCTTGTCTATCAGCAGCTGAAAAGAGAGATGTCTAATGGCACTTGTGCATCACAGACGTTGCAACAAGACTGTTTTGAACTCGGTAGTGTTGCTGTTTTGCATATGTTGGATCAAAACCAATTCCTTCTATGTGACGCCAGAGTTGCAACTGGACTTTGCATTTGATATCCCACGACCCGTATTTGGTGCGGCTCACGTCAAACCAAGCATGCCATTTTAACAGAACACTGGGTGCCGTTTTGTGTTTTTGAATGAACTCTCCTCTGCCAAAGATGCCAGTTCCCCACCCTTGAAGTGTGTAATTGGAGTGATCTAATGGACCAATTGACGCCATTCCCATATTTCATTCATCAGCAGTCCCTCGGTCCTATGTTCTTAGTACATTTGGTGACAAACACGTACACCTGTGGGCTGGGAAGAAAATATCTTAGCTCTGCTTTTAGCTTGTTAGCTTTTGCCTTGGCTTTTAGCTGCCAACTTATTTACACAGTCTATTCCCGAAGAACCAATGGCGACTAACACCATCACTTGCATGGCCTGATTGTTTCATTCTGGTGTGACTCCAGCATGACACTTCCCCAGTTGTGAATGGCGCTGCAAGTGCTAATAAAGTTTCCAGGACGCACTGCTTTTTGTGTGTCCTAAATTTGTCGTCTGCCGTCAAGCCCTTTTTCTTATCTGAGTTGGATTGAGAACTGTCTCCAGGCAAGGCCTTATTATGCCACATCACAAGGGGTCAGGAGGCTTCTCTTTGAAACTGTGCTTCCAGGAATCCTGCTTAGCAAGTTTGGCTCGAGTTTGTGTTGAGCAGTCCTTGGACAGGAGGCGTTAATGTTTCTCTCCTGCATTGATAAGTGCCAGCTAAGAAGGGCCAAGGGAATAGATAGAACCTGTTTCAGGCGGATCGTGGCAGTTCCCTGGGTTAAGGCAGAGCAAGAACGATGGGGTGGAGGAAGAGGAAACTGGGCGGGGTTTTCCCCCTCGTATTTGCTGCTGGAATGCCGCTTATCATTGCAGAAGCTATATTAAAAGCCATCTTATATATGCAACAGTCCAATGTCGGCCACATCCTTTTGCTTTCTCTCTTCTAGACGACGTTACAAACAGATGAAGTGAAAAATGTTCCGTGTGGCACGAGGTGAGCTGTTAGTCCACGTGCTCCGTGGGCATCTTCGGCCTTTTCAGTCCCACAGGTGGCTTTCTTGGTGTGACCCCATCACTATGAGAGACCCATGTACAAAGCAGGATATCCCAGAGGAAAGGCAAGACCGGGCCCATGAGAAGGGGGGTAAATGGGGTAAATTGTACCCAGGCCTGGGGTCAAAAAGGGGGCTCGGGAGTCAAAGGAGGAGGCCCAGAACGTTTTCCAATCTCACCCGGACTCGACCTGGACCCGCAGATGAAAAGGACAGCCGACTCCGACTGGGAGGCCAGGTCTACCAAACAGATTGATCTGGGCTCTGCATCAGGAACCGTGGTAGACCTGGGCTCTGGAGATTTTTCCAACTATTGATGCCTCCCACCCCCTCTTTTGCTTCCTGTCACCACCCTCTCTCCACCCCGTTTCACCCCTCCCCCATTGAGAAGGGGCCCCAAAGAAACTTGCCACCCCCTGATTAAAATTTCTTTGGGAGAGATGAGTGCGAGTGACCACAGTTGCAAAGGAGGACCAAATTCCTTTTATCTTTTTCTACATAACGATTGATAGGTGTCGGCTGCACCTGTCAAAACTGCTCGTTCTGCAGGAGCTGGTGTGGTGTAGGGACTTCCCTCATTTGCGTCTTGCCTCTGCCATGAGCTCACTTGCAGTGCAAGTTGATGCATGTCTACTCAGAAGTAAGTCTTACTGAATTCAGTGGGGCTCACTCCAAGGTAAGTATGTATAGGATTGCAGCCTTGCTGGCTGTAGGTAAGCTGTTTTTCAGCCTCAGCTGCAATATGGGTTGACTAATACCCAAAGTTGATTACTGTATTATTAGATACAAATGTTAAAATTACAAGGGCTTTGCCCTCCTTTGCATTTGATCACCCTATAGCAGTGGTTCCCAAACCCTTTAGCACTGGGACCCAAAAATGGCACTCTATCGGAACCCACCTAATTTTACGAGACTTTTTTTTTTTAAAAAAAGGTGATCTAGAAAGAAATAATGTATTTATTTATTTACAAGTAATATTTTTAATTGATTTGCAAAATCTCCATCCATTTCTCTTAATGAGGCAGCCCTAATGAATATCCTCAAGGGTTGAGGGCTTAGTTATGTGACCCCAGCCTTCACCTGCCCCCACTACCTGTCGTTGACGGAAAAAAAACAACCAGAAAAAATAATATTTTGCAAACGGCAGGAGCTCAGCTGTTTGCAGGGCAATTAGCAGCTATCTGATTTCTGAACAGCCTCAGGGCTTGAAGCAATTGCTTATCTGATCTTTCCATCACCCATGTTTTCTACCAGTGCATAACGTGTCTATGAACAGCAGCCCTGCAGAGTGGGATCAAAGTCCCTAAGCACATTGTAATTTGTCCTAATGATGCACTTCAGTTAGAAGTTGAACTAACTGTCCAACAGGATCGGCTATGTTCAGAGCTGGCTGCTCTCTGCCAGGAAGAGCAAAAGCCTGTGATCTGTGTAAATAAAACCAATGAATGGATGTGCATTTCTAAAGCATGGGGTATACAGAGCTCTGCCTACATGCCTTTAAAAAGAGGATTGGATAGATTCAAGGAGGGAAAAGTCCATCACAAGTTACAAGCCATAAGCAACCTCCTGGTTTTAGAAGTAGGTTTTCTCTGAATGTCAGATGCAAGGGAGTGGCGACAGGATATAGGTCTCTTGTTGTCTCGTGAGCTCCCTGAGGCATCTGGTGGGGCCACTGTGAGATACAGGAAGCTGGACTAGATGGGTCCTTGGCCTGATCCAACAGGGCTCTTCTTATGTACCTACACTTCAGGCTCTTTTCTGAAGCGTTTCATAAAGTCTTCCATGAAAAGGAGACTGCACAACCTCTCCAGACAACCAGGGGCCAATTGATAACGTCTGGATGGCTCCATGCTTGCCTTGAAATGTGACCAAACCGAGATTTATCCTTCAAGGAGAGCACATGGCCTGACTCTCTGAAAAGCCTGCCCTGTACTGACCAGTAGATGGCGTTGTCTCCCTTAGTTATCCGCCTGGTTTGAAGCTGTTACTTGAACTTTTAAAAATTGTATGAAAGAAACCATTTGTTAGAAAACATTTTTATACTTCATGTTAAGTGGCAATACTCCAAAACAAAGCGATGCACGCAAGTTTATGAATGGATAGGTTTGCATGACACTTCTGTTTCCTGTGGCTCACCGAGTTACTCTCCCAGGCTTGGAGTGGCTGATGTACTTTATTAAAAGTTCTGTTCAGGCTGTCTTCTCGTTGCCCTAGAGTTTGTCCCTTGCCAACTCTAGTAACGTGTTGTCTTGACGGCTGAGCTGACAAGCATCAAGCAAAACTCATCTTGTGGAATGGGTGTATCAGTTCTCCTTGTTCTTGGAGCAACTGGGCAGCGAGCCTTGAGTGTCAAACTGGAGGCCTGCGGATTTTAGAGTTCGCTCTGTTCAGAGGTGCCGCTACGGTGGGGGCGGTACTGTAAGTTCCACACAGTTCTACTCTGCGTTACGAAGTGGTCCCGCCCCCTCGCTGTCAGAGCCATTCAGAGCGTTGAAGGCAACGCTCCTTTGGTGTCTCCTGCACGTTGCCTTCACCGCTCTGAATGGCTCTGATGGCGAGGGGGCGGGGCCACTTTGTAACACAGAGTAGAACTGTGCGGAACTTACAGTACCGCCCCCACCGTAGCGACACCTCTGGCTCTGGTCGCCTAGGCATGTATAAGTGCATGGAGGGGGAGCAGGGTTGCACCCACTGGCTCCGTGCCCCCCCCCCCTGCAGACACATTTGGTGTTCCTATGAGAAGGGGGGCTTGCATGCATACATATCTCTCCCTCTGTGTAGACCCCTTGTACACTAATGTTAGTCAGGTTGGCCCCAAACCTCCTGCATCTGAGGCAGTGTGTTAAAAGCTGCCCCCCTTTGCCTAACAGTGCACAGCTGCTGCCAGTGGTGTAACTAGAGTGGAGCGGAGGCAAGTAGTTCTGCAAGACTCCGTTACACTGGAGTCAGCGGCCCCTCCCCCTTGCTGTTGGAGCCATTCCGGCAGCGACAGGGGAGTGTCGTGCGTGTTGCTGTTGCTGCCAGAATGGCTCCAACAGCAAGGGGGAGGGGCCGCTGACTCCGGTGTAACGGAGTCTTGCAGAACTACTTGCCTCCGCTCCACTCTAGCTACGCCTCTGGCTGCTGCCACTCCACTTCCTGGTGCTGTAAAAGAAGAAGGGAATGGAGCGGAAAAGGAGGTGTGGAGGAGAGGAGTGCGGTGGGCTTGTGTGTCAGTTTCCTTCTTCCTTTTCAAATCCAAGGAGTGGGTGGAGGAGGAGCAGTGAAACATGCAAGAAACGTGTGCACAAAACTCTGCACGTGTCATTTGCAACTCACTAAAACTGGTCCTGTCGGTGAGACTGGCTCGGTCTGTTTTTGGGCATCTTATCAGTTGTGTTTTGAGAGGGGTCCTGCCCTAGATGCAGCCGGTTTCCTGATCAGGGTGTCCATGTGTCGGACTCATCTCTTTTCCTTTTTTCTTTCTGCAGTGGGGGAGTGATGATCTATTTTGACAGAATTGAGGTGGTGAATTTCCTCATCCAAAGTGCTGGTGAGTGAGGAAAGTGCTGAAGTCCTGGGAGTCTGCAAAGAGTGTTGGGGTTGGCTCAACCATATATCACGCAGGATCTCTGTGCTGTTTCAGTGACAGTGTAGCATGTATACGAATATTGCACTCGTTGCAATTCCCTTCGATACCGAACCGTGTCGAAGCAAAACGGGGGCCACCCAAGCATCGGATGGTAGCTTCAGCATACCCAGGGGTTTCCCCAGAAGTCCTCAGCTTCCTAACATCACCTCTCCTTCTCACTAGTCTATGATATCGTCAAGAATTACACAGCAGACTACGACAAGGCTCTCATTTTCAACAAAATCCACCACGAACTCAACCAGTTCTGCAGTGTCCATACGCTCCAGGAAGTCTATATTGAACTGTTTGGTGAGTACCTGTTTTCCTCCAGTCTGATACTAGGGAGGTGTGTTGTAGATTCTTCTTCCAGTTTGGCTGCAGACCAGCATGAGACTGAATAATATGTTCTCTCCCTCTCCAAACTCAACTCGAAATTGTGTTGGCAACACTTAGGGCAGTGTTTCCCAAACTTTTCCAACCTGCGACTCCCTTGACCATTGGTGACCATTGGTCGTGGCTCCCCATTACATGATGTTGATGCCTACCAATTTGCATTACACTGCTTTCCGAGATGATTCCTTGGCACTCTGCGGCTCCCCTGGCTGGTTTTTGCGGCTCCCCAGGGAACCGCGCCTCCCAGTTTGGGAAACGCTGACTTAGGGCATGGCCATTGTTGTGTAGACCATTGCATGGTTCATGTGATATGTGATGGTCTCCTGAGCTGGTCCTTCTGTGTATTCCATTGAAAAGTCCCTCCACTTGAGAAGCTTGTGTCTCATCAGCCAACGTGGCAAAGCCACTCCTTTTAATTTCTGTCTCTTTAATCCCTTACCAGATCAGATTGATGAGAACCTGAAGCTAGCTCTTCAGCAAGATCTGACATCCTTTGCACCTGGACTCATCATACAGGTAAACAGGGACATGGGATGATAATAATTATAATTATAGATACCAGTATTTATATACCGCCTTTCTTGGTCATCGGATTTCTCCTCTGACTTTAATTCAAGGTAGTTTACATAGGCAGGCTATCCAAACCAAAGCGGTTTTTACATATTACAAATGTTTTATCTTGCACAGAATGCTCCTTCCAGGTGGTTTCCTTCACACTCTGGCCTCTCTCTGGCATTCGCCTCCCACGCATCGACTTAACGGCAACACTCAGTGTGCCAGCTGCAGAATTCTCTCTCCCACCGAGGTTTCTACAGCTTATCAGCAACGTATCGACAGGTCTTGATGGGTCTCGAACTGCCATCCTCAGATCTTCAGGCATATGAGGCGGCTGCTCTACCAACTGAGCCAGACCCCCTTGCCCAGACCCAGTGCGGATATTGGCGCAATGGTTCATCGGGCACACTGTCCTTCTTCTAGCTTGGCGTTCAGTTCTGGCCAAGAAAAGAGAAGTGAATGCTGCTTTGCTTAGTGTAGTGATTTGCAGTCTAGGTTCTACTCTTGGCTCCAGCTTTATCACATCCCTCGCCCCCATTTCCAGAAACTCAGAGTAGCCTGTTAGTGGTGTAACAGACACTTGTACCCTTGCAGTGCCCACCCACCTATAGGGAATATCCCAGTGATGTGGGGATCCATGGTAGACCTCTCATCCCAAATGCGTGTTCCTTCAGGGAGATGTTTCTCCTGATGGTTGAACTTTCCTGTGCTGCTTTAGATGCTAAGAAAAATCGTAGGTAGCCCGGTTGGTTCATTAGGATAAAAAAAAGAATCAAAAAGCCACAATCTGGTAATACCAAGAGACCAACCCCCAAAATGCAAAATCTAACCAAGGTTTTGAGTCCTCCAAAGTGGGGCCAGGGTAAAATGGGGGGGGGGGGACTGTGTGATTGTTCCATGTATTATCATTTTATTGATTTAAAAGAACTTGTATAGCACCCTTCTCCCCTAGGAACGGGGGCTGTTTCCAAAAATGATCAACAATTATGCCGTAGCGGTAAAACAAAGCAATCAAACATGTGCATGTACTTAGTTGCGAGTATGGAAAAGAAAGCAGGGAGTAGTGTCAGTGCTCCTGGAAATGGTTGTTTTTGAGAAGCGGTTTGAAGGAAGTCAGAGAGGAGGCATCACGCAGGTGATTTGGGAGGTGGTTCCAGAGATTGGATACGGTACTTATTGGATGATGCGGACTTCTGATGGTCTTGAGAACTTGCTGCTCGGTCGCCACCTGCCCCCACCGTCTTCGCTTTCTGTCTGTCTAGGCAGTCCGAGTCACAAAGCCAAACATCCCAGAAGCAATTCGGAGAAATTACGAGCTCATGTAAGTATTAGGAATGCTCCCCTCGGAATGCTCCCCTCGGAATGCTCCCCTCGGAATGCTCCCCTCGGAATGCTCCCCTTTGCTTCTAGTACAGTGATGACCACCAGTGGCTTTAGAAAAGAGCGAGATGTTTGCAGTTCTCAAGTGTTTTTTGTTTAATTTTTATTTAAAGAATTTGTACCCCGCCTTTCTCACACATTCAGGGCACTCAAGGCGACTTAACAACGTTAAAACAATACAAATATATAAATTAAAACATTAAAAACATAAAACAGTAAAATGGACAGCCCCCAATGGATCATCTAAAATTGATTAAAACTGAAATTCATTAAAAACACCAGCCCATCCTGTCAGCAATTGAAGGCCATCCTAAATAAAGGCCATCCACCACCGAGAAGGGCCTATTCCTCGCTGCCATCCCCTTCACCTCCGTCAGTGGCAGCACGGTTAAAAGGCCCCGCCCCCGGTGACCTAAGAGGACGGATAGGATTATATAGGAGGCGGTCCCTCAAATACCCTGGTCCCGAGCCGTCAAGGGCTTTAAAAGTCAAAACTAGCACTTTGAATTGTGCCCAGAAACAAACCGGCAGCCAGTGTAGCCGAAGCAGCGGCCTGACTGAGTCGACCCGACGAGCAGACAGCCACATTCTGCACTAATTGCCATTTCCGGACAGTCTTCAAAGGCTGCCCCACGTAGAGCGCATTGCAGAAATCTAATCTCTAGATGTCAGGGAGGTCTTGGGGCTATCCTGACTCCAGATGGGGTAGCAGAACGTTTGTGAGTCTTCTGAGTTCTGCCTGTCTCAAGACATTGAATTCTGTGTCAGCACTATACTTGCTTACCTGTTTTGACCTCTCTAGGGAGAGTGAGAAGACGAAGCTGTTGATTGCAGCACAGAAGCAGAAGGTGGTGGAGAAGGAGGCCGAGACGGAGCGCAAGAAGGCTCTCATCGGTCGGTGTGCAGTGTTGGTTCCCCCTCTGCTACTGTTGGGACTTTTTCGTAGAGTTAACTGTATGTGTGAGGCGGTACAGTACACACAAAGTGGTGTCGTCCCTCCCCATAGTGGCTACAATCCATGAGAGACCAGGTGGGAATGTGGGGCAGAGACCCACACTTGATAAGTGTGTTGCAGCCGCAAAGGGAGTCTGGAAAAGAAGTGGGTGCATCGCATGTAGCTTGTAGTGAACAGCACAAGGTGCTCGAGTGGGTAGACCAGGGGTGACCAACCTTTCAGCATCAGTGCTCCTGGCCCTTGAATGGTTGTGTTAGGGGGAGGGCATTTCAGCAGCTGCAGCTGCTTTAGCAGCACCATCAGCACTGGCAGCTGCCAAGATTCTGTCTTCTGCACAACTCTTAAGAACGCAGAGGCCCTCATGGTGGAAGGTTGGCCACCCCTGGTGTCAACTATGGAAGGCGACTACAACATGCAGCCTGCCGAGCTGAGCACCTCTCGCCCAGAGAGAGACTGGGTGGCTTCAGAGGCTGGCAGTTGACCGATTGATTAAAAATGTCTCCTGCCTTTCTCCCTTTGGGAGGGTACTCAAAGTGGCTTACAAAGATTGAATGAAAACGCCCAGTACAACTTACTCAAGAACAACCCAGAGCGGCAAGGGAACACCAACACACAAACACATGAGACAAGCAACCAGTCATCAGAGGGACTAATGGAGATCAAAATTCAGGAAAGACTTGCAAAAAAGAGCCAGGTTTTCAACTTTCTGCAAAACGCTGGCAAGGAGGGAGCAGATCCGCATTACGTGGCAGGGGATTTCACATAGTTGGGGCTACTGCTGAGAAGGCCCTGTGGTGTGTTGCTGCCACTCGGGATACGAGCAATGGCCTTTTGGGGCTTTAATCACTCAGTGACTCGCCGTTGCCTTTTTTAATTAAGAGTTGTAGCCACAATTGGAGTGCTCACTGGTGATTTAAGAGTTAGAAATATGAATCCACCCTTGTGAAGAGACAAACGAGGAGGAGAAGGTGTTGTAACCTAGTTGTTAGGGGGCCAGGCATGACGAGTGAATGTTTCAGAGTGTTGCTTGGAAGTGCAAATTATTTAGCAGATGCCTTGCTGCTCCAAGAGGTCTTAGGTAGCCTGGCCATGAGGACTAGCACCTGTGGATATTGAGCCATTGTTGCTGAGTGGTTTTTTTTTTTCCCTCCCCCTATGTAGAGGCAGAAAAAATAGCTCAGGTGGCTGAGATAACGTACGGACAGAAAGTGATGGAAAAAGAAACCGAGAAGAGAATCTCTGAGATTGAAGGTGAGCAGCTACCTGTCTGAAGACTACGATGTTTTGTTTCTGCTGCAAAATAAGGAATTTTGCACCCAGGGTTTCAAAGTACTTGTTCTTCAGGACCAGACCCGAGTTCTTTGTAGATATTTTGTATGCAAAAGATCTCGGTTCTTTAGTTCCTGGCATCCCTGGTTGGAAGATGATCCTGGAGGCCAGGACTGGGAAAGGTTTTGTAAGAGATACTAGAGAGACGCCACCAGTTGGAGTAGACAGTGCTGCTCTGGGCGGCCCAGGGCCTGACCATGAATAGAGCCATCTTGCCCATGGACCAATGGGTGTGGTTGCCTCCGGGGGTGGATTGCCAGGCCACCCACCTCTCTGGCTCCTCCTTGACAGCTAGCCCTTGCCCTGAACCTCTAACCAGGTGGAGCCAAGCGGACTTCCTTCTTGGTCTCTGATGCATCTTCTATACTGATGTGCTGGTGAAAGATCTACCTGCCAGGACTAGTCCATCCATGACGCCAACACAGCTAATGGCTTGAGGTGGCGGGTTGACTGAGCCCCCGGCCTGCCTCCCCCACTTCTCCTCCGCCCACCCCCTCCGGTCTGAAAAGGAATTGGGGAACGGAGCAGTAGAGGAGAGAAGAGTGGTGGGCTAGAGCAGCGGTTCCCAAACGTTTGGGCTTCGCGACCCGTCTCGTCCTCCGCGGTGGGTCGCGGACCCGCCGTGGCCAAGAAGCGGGAGGAGGAGCCACTGAGACTGCTAGGTACGTGGGTTCAAGGGGAGGATGACGATGGCGTTTGACGTGCCCCCTTCGGCACTGGAAGGTCTTGGGTTGGCCCTGGCGGTGTGTATTTGCAGGTACAGTAGCAATGGCTGGAAATGGCTCATCACGCCAGAGCAACCTGCCTGCCTTTGCCCCCTTCCCACAAAAAGCTTTATTGGTGGAGCGATATCTGCGTCCAGCAGCTTGTTGCATGATGTGCTGCGCGCCCCCAGATTTTTGGGTCCATCCTTCACCTATTCTCTGTTGGGAATAATGCTGCCATTGGCTATCGAGGGCCCCCGGGGCAGCACAGGCAAGTCTGTATTCCTTGCTGCCGGACTGTATTATAGCGATCTTCCTGACCCGCAATGGAAACATACCCCAAATAGTCTGTGAGCACATGGTGTCGAGTGGAGGGTCCTTCCCCCCCCCCCCCATTGTCGGGCACATTCCTGGACATGGACAAGTCTTCGCTGGAGTGCCTCGGTGCAGCACGTCCCTCGATCCAATTAGGTTCATTAAGGGCCTTGTCAAGCTTTGCAGCGGCTCACCCAGGAGCCAATTAGCGGTTTCCAGATCAGCAGTCTCTCGTTAGGCAGTCCCCAGCAGTGCACCGATGGTTTTCTTTTTCATCAAGGCCCACTGCCAGGTGCCAGGCCCTCGATTCCGCCCCATAGGAGCCAGAGGCCCAGCTGTACCCTAGACAGGGAGGGAATGTTGGCTTGGTCCCAAGCCATTCCGCTGGCTCCGACAAGCCGATTGCAACGCACTCCTTGAATCGCGGGCTCTCAGCTGTTGGGGTTGGTGGCAGCTGCCTTTCTGGTATGTGAGCAGCAGTGCCCAGCTAATGGATGGTTGTGTTTTGAAACAGCCCCAGCACAGTCTTCAGGGAAAAGTGCCAGGCTGTTCTTTTCTTTTCCAACCAGTTCTGGGAGGGTTGCTTTGATAAATCGGGCTTTCTAAACCTAGTGTTTTCAACAACAGTGTCTCTGGGTTATCATTGAACGATAGCTGCATTTTGTGGCAGGGCGGTCTTCTGCACGGCAGGTCAGGGTCTCTCAGCAGTGGGGTCCCCTGCCTTGCATGCAGAAAGTCTGAGCAACATCTCCACTCAGGGCAGAAAGAATTCCTGCCGGACCCCCCCCCCCCCGAAGACCTGCTGGCAGTCAGTATCAAAAAATACTATGCTAGATGGACCTGTTCCTAGGCTGAAACGTTTCTATTCTTTCTTGAAGTGTAAGCGGGGGCGGGGGAGGGGGTCAGTTATACTGCTTTTCTGGAACATTCCACACCAACCAGGGCACGGTATAAAAAGCAAGAAACACAAACGGTCAGAAAGACGCAGCAGACAAAGACGGCAGCAGACAACTCCCACATAAAACAGCAGGGGTAAAAATCCAATAAAATGCAATTAAAAGCTGAGCGGAAAAGAGAGGTTTTCGAGAGCTGCTTAAAGGCAGCTGTGTGTGTGTGTTTGTGTGTGGGGGGTGACCGATCTCCTCCATCAGGGAGTTCCACAATCTCGGCACCCCATGTCGGATGTCTCTACCTAAGGGGGTGCCCAAGCCACAGTTTTTAATTTTTAATAGTTCTGTTTTTATCCTGCCTGTCTAACAGCGCAATCCGACTTAACTTTTGTGCCGGTTTAACCAGCGGCGCAGCGAGAACGGGAGGCCCCAGAACGGAAAAGGGATTCAAATCCCCTCCAAAAGAGGAATTCAAAGGGGATTTGAATCCCTTTTCAATTCTGGGGCCTCCCGTTCTCGCTGCGCCGCTGGTTAAACTGGCACAAACGTTAAGTCGGATTGCGCTGTAAGGTACTCAGGATGTCTTGCATGGTGGTTCCCCCTCTTTTATCCTTGCAACGACCCTTGTAAGGTAGTCTTGGCTGTGAGAGACTGACTTGTCCAGAGTCCCCCAGTGAGCTTTGTGGCTAAGTGGGGATGTGAATCTAGGTCGCCTCTGCCTATATCTGGTACTCTTGACTCCTACGTCCCACTGAGTCTTGCTTGAGGTTGGGTATACAAGAGCTGACTGAGCTGTCAATAGTAAGACTTCCTCTGGTTGAATCTCCCCTCTGCCCTGAATTCACTTGGTGGCCTGAGGCAAGCCACTCTCTTCCAGCCTCATTCTTCCCTATCTGCAGTATGGGGATAATACTCACCTTACAAGATTGTTGTTAGGACAACATCAAGATAATATATGTGAAGCCCTTTGCACACTCAGAAAGCACTGTATACGTGCCAGATGTCGTTGTCCCTTAAAAATCTCAGTTCTGGTTGCCCTTTAAGATTATGCTTCTTGCGTTCATGTTTTGTGGTGAAAAGCTTGAAAATGCAACAGCAGCATGGTCTAAAAGTTCAGAGGAATTGGCTCATGTCTCTGCTACTGTGTTGCAGGAGTCAGATGAGCAGTACATAAGGCTATACAGGTGGGCCCCCATATCCGCTGGGGATATGTTCCAGGCCCCTCCGTGGATACATGAAACCGTGGATAAGAGCAAACAACCCCTCCATGGTTCCCTGAGGGGGGGCCCCCACCCTGCCTCCCCTGCAGGCAGGCATGCTTGCCCCCCCCCAGCTCTTATTTTTCTTTCAGCAAGCTTTGTTTCTTCCTTAAAACAAACAGAGAAGCAGCCTCCATTGCAGGCAAGTAGAATGAGACTAAGTCCTAGAGAGGCTCTGCAAGGTTTCTGTTAACCTTGCGGAGCCTCTCTAGTACTTTGTCTCGTTCTACTTGCCTGTAATAAGCAGTCAGAGGCTGCTTCTCCTGTTTGTTTAAGGAAGAAATGAAGCTTACTGGGAAAAAAGTAAAAGCCTGGGGGGTCCCCACGATCTGTGGATAACTGAAACCGTGGATAGCAAACCAGTGGATATGGGGGCCCACCTGTACAGTACTCTGCTTCTTTTCCTCCTTCCTGTTCTCCTTTGCCAGTTATTTCTGTTTTGATCTACTACTTTAGGGGGTAGGGACAGAAACCCAACTCGAGTTTAAACCATTTGTGATGTGTATACATTTTTGCAGCTGCAAACAGGTAGTTTTTCCTAAGGCAGAAGGTGCTTCACCTGTGAGATCTGCTCCCCCTAGGGGTGTGTGTGAAGGGGGGGTGCATAGGATGCTCCCAAAATTAAGAAAAAAATTGCCTTGGTACACTCTTTTTCAAAAAATTTCCACGATTTAAATTTTGTTGTGAAGTTCCACTTTTTGCAATACAGTTGAACCTTTCATCCGCTGGGTTTCTGTTCCTGGAACCACAGTGGATAAGAAAATCACTGCTATATAAAATTGTGTGTGTGTGTGAGGAGCGGTGACACATTACCTTTTTTCCCAGCATCTTTGCCGCTTCCCGCCTCCTGAGTTTGTTTAAACTGACTGAAAAAACAAAAGCCACTACTGGAAGCAGCCTGTAAATGGCGCCAGAGACTCCTGGCTGCATTTTTCAGCGGTTTGGACATGTGCAGGAGGCTGGAAGTAGCTGGCAGGCCCCCGACAACGCTGAAAAAAGAGGTAATGTAGTGCGGTCGGACTCCCTCTTCCACAGTTTTGCCATCCGTGTTGAGTCAAATCCGTGGATAAAAAAAAAGTGTATAAAATTGTCCGACTTGTATGCTTGCTGCAATTTCAGGGAAATAGCAAATAATAATTCAACTGAAATAAATAAGCAAAAATATATATTTGGGGTGTGTGTGCATGAGCAGTTCACAATTCTGCTGGGGGTGCACGAGGCACAAAAGACTAAAGAACCTCTGTCCTAAGGCCTTCTCCAGTAACTCCTGTCTCTTTGCTGTGCTTGGAAACGTTTCTTTCTACAGATGCTGCTTTCCTTGCCAGAGAAAAAGCCAAGGCAGATGCTGATTGTTACACTGCCCTGAAAGTAGCAGAGGCCAACAAGGTAAGAGGCCCAGCTGCATGACTGACCTGCTCATCTCTGTGCCCCAGAGACCCCGTGGCGCATATCTTGCAGGTGCAAAGGCAGAAACCGTCGCTGTTGGGCAAAGGGGTCTTGTTGCAAATGTTGGAGTCCCAAGCTTAGTTCTCGTTGAAGTGGCCACCCTTTGTCTGGGCTGTACCACTTCAGACTGCAGGGTGGAGCTGGTGTTACTAGTTTCTCGTGGCAGAGCGTTCAGTCGCTGCATGTAGAAGATGAGCGTCTTGGGCAAAGCATAAGCTACAATCCTTTATTTCTTGTGACGTCTCGCTTTTCTGCATGCAGGATTTGTTTTGCATGGAGGAGCGTTCACCCCATCTGCAGTGCTGGCCCAGACACGGATGTATCTGTGAGAACTGGGCTGTGTATTGTCCCTAGTGCAAAGGTTTCAATCAAAACTTTGCCTTCAAGTGGGCAGCAGATTTTTTGAAAATGGCTACTTATTTTGAACGTGTAAGAATTTTGCAAAGTCGCAGATCGCAGGCACTAGCTTAGAAGAATAGAAGTTCTCTTTCTCTGTTCATTTCCCCAGTGAACATTTTGATGGAAACGGTCTGAACCTGATTCTCCCCTAACCCTGGGCTTCGGCTGGGCTTTTCTCTTCCTGCAGCTAAAACTGACTCCACAGTACTTGCAACTGATGAAGTACAAGGCGATTGCCGCCAACAGCAAGATCTATTTTGGCAAAGATATCCCCAACATGTTTATGGACCACGCTGGGACTTCCACCAAGTCTTCGGAGGACCTCGCTGAAGAGCTGAGAGATGAAAATTGGCTTGGTGCAGGGGAGGGCTTGTGAGTCGGAGGCCAGCCCCAAAGAGCAGCTCGATCGTGGTTCAGATGAATGATACGGACGCCTGGCCACTCTTTGTGGTGTAATTTCTCTCTCTCTCTCTCTCTCTCTCTCTCTCTCTCTCGTTCTCTCTCTGTGAGGAGAGCCAAGCAACTCTCTCTCTCTCTGCTAAAAATGCAGGCTGGAAGCACAAACAGTTGGACTTCTCGGGCCTTCCAACTTCTTCCTCGGCAGTCAGATTCATTGTCACGTTTATCCTCGCACAGACCGAGAAGGCGGCGAGGAGGCGGGCTCGAGGGGCTGCAGCATTCCCATTATTGGCACTGCAGCCCCGTCAATCAAATAAGCATGCTCCATTTCTACTGGGTCAGCATAGCTGCGGGAACAGAAGCCTCCTCTTGCTAGGAACTGTCATCCCATTTTGCAGGTGTGCGTGTGCTACAGGTGGAGTCCAACAGGTGGGTAAGAATATGTTACCTGGCAAATTCAGGCATTGGAATGTGTGTGTTTTTCCTCTCTCTCTCTCTCTCCTGTTATCATTGGCCTAGGGTACTTGAAGTGGCCCTATTTCATAATAGGCACGACTGCCAGAATAATCTGCGTGCTGTTCCTCATGTATTTGAGTTCACATGCATGCCTTCTAGCGGTTGGATTTCAC
Organism: Plestiodon gilberti rubricaudatus; assembly: GCA_026170595.1. Lineage (NCBI taxonomy): Eukaryota > Metazoa > Chordata > Lepidosauria > Squamata > Scincidae > Plestiodon > Plestiodon gilberti. Next base: position 16,161,688 of record JANXHW010000012.1, read on the forward strand.
CTGTAGCATAGATCTTAACATGCTCCCCCCCCCCCCAATAAAGGTGCTATGTTTTGATTTTTTTTTTCCCTAACACACTACAAATTCCACACCTGACATGGTGATTCAGAACATTAAATATCGACACACTAAAGATGTGGTCAAACAGTACTTTTTTCCCCCCAAGGTGCATCTGTGTATAGTGCGCGTGAATACACCTACCGTCTGTCTGCTTCCCCCTTTGCATTAAAGACAATTGCTGGACCAATGTCTGGGCAGGGTGCAGGTTTTGCATCTCTTCCCCCCCCCCCCCCGGTGCCCTGGTAATGGAGGATTCTAAATGCAGGTGTTGCAGGCGGTCGTCTTTTCCTGGGATATTTCTTTAGCTCTGGAGCACTGATATCTCTAAGGATAGGCAACTGCTTGTGTCTTATTTGGGTCGCCGTGTATTGTACATGATTGGAAGCAGGGGGAGGGGGAATGAATTTGGTTCTGGATTGTATCCCATTTTTCTAGACAGTTCGTGATCCACCAGGCTGAATATCACCTACTGGCCTGGGGGCGGAGGAGAAACGGGGTCAGGCCAGAGAGCAAAATCCAGCGTATGGCGTCGCTGCCAAGTCATTCCATTGGCAAGGAATCATTTCTCGAATGGCGCTCTTGATTAGTCATTAGTCATAGTGGATTTCCGTTTGGGTAATTTTAGCCCGATTTGAAGCAAGCCATTTCTAGATGCAGCGATTTAGAGAGCTTAGGAAATGGTTCTCTTTTTTTCTATTGTTCTGTGCTGTGATCATGTTCTCTGTGGGCTTGTTGATGGATGATCAACGTAGCTCTTCTGAAGACCGCATGAAGTACATTACTAGGTCTTCTAGCCCTTAGACTCTGGTCCTCAAAGCACCTATGCACAGATACATTTGGGACAAGAACCTTTGAAGACCTGTATAGAATGATATAGCCCTGAGTCGCCCCAAAGGGTTACAGATGGGCTCATTAGCAACGACCTTCATTCCAGCCGTGCGGTCTCCTTTCTCCCTCTGAAACTGGCTTTCAAGTTAGCCTGTTCCAAGGGAACAATGTTGCTGCTGCATCGTACAACGCTCAGTGCTGCAGCTCAAGACACACAATCTGCCGTCGTGCAACGTGCCAAGGAGCTGTAAACTGACTCTCCAAACAGACTTCCCACTACTAATTTGGCCGCTTCAAACCTGCTTTTTCCATCGCCTGCTCTGTCCCAGATCATCTGCGATCCTGGTGATTAGTCGGGTGGGACTTCAGGGTTAGCCGGCGGCTGCTCTAGACTTTTAAAGACGGCACAGAACAAAAGTCAAGTATAAAATTCCTCGCTTTGTTCCTTTCTCAGCCACTGATCCTGCCAACACCCGAGGATAATTTTTGCTCATGCTTTGCAGGTTTCTGGGACCAGCAGCCAAAGCTGCAAATGCTTTTTTTTTTTCAGTACAATTGCTGCAATTCTTGTGTAAGAGAACTCTTGTCATAGGTGGCTCCTCTTGAGTCTTTCTAAAAGGGTGACTCACTCAGTCTGATAGGTTACAGCGCTGTCTGCTCACAGGACGGCTCTTGGGAGTCGACAGCAACCATGGGATGTTTGTGACATTTGCCTTTTTCAAGATTGCAGGTAGAGCAGAAGCTAGAAAATGGCCATCGGCATGCATTTCCGTTTCTGGTGTTGCCATCTCTTGCAAGCCCCACAAACCAGCTGAGACAGGTTAGAAACTTGCAAGATGCATCTTGGACTCTGTCTCGGTTCATACGCTACAAAGGTGTGTCTTTTCGGCCATTTTTGTCTGCCGGCTGTCTTGGTGTGTCTTCAAAGTAACCGTTGACAGAACACCAAAAGTTCTTATGGAGGGAAAGGAGATCAGAACTGCTGATGGTTCCATTGGGAAGGAAGGATGCGCACACACACACCTGGGCAAGGTCCACTCAAAACTGGGAGCATAACACCTTTTGAAACCAGGGAAAACAGTACTCTATCCTGTGATCATCTTTAGTCGTAAACCTAATTCTAAGATGGTAAGCCTCTGTCTGAACTGCACCACTTCAAACTGCAAGAATGCTCCTCCATCTCAAACAGTTGTCTGCATGTAGAAATCTAGCAGGTCAAGAAGGCTAGGCTAGGACCTGATATGCTACTTTTCTATATGCAGTTTATTTTAGGGGGTGGGATGGAGGAACAGCACGTTGCACAAAGTCCCCACCTGCAATCTGAAGAAGTGCGGCCTGGATGCAAGGTTTACCATCTCGGTGAGAAATGGGATATATAATTGCCTAGGACTGTTTGAACTTATCTGGATTTGCATACAGCTCAACAAGGCGCTGAGGAAAACGTGAGCATGAGCTACACTGGCATTTCATTTACGTTTTTTCTATTGGTTTTTGAATAATGACCGTTTTTCAAGAGAGTTGCTGAAAAATAGCCTCACTGCCATTCATTAGTCCCTGGTCCCTTGGGGCTCGCATGTTAAGATGTTCCTCTGGCTCTCTCACACAGCTTCTCAGGAGGAAGTCTGTCAAAATCCCTGAAACTGCCGCGTACTTAAGCGGTTTGAGGATTGGCGCCTTCGGCTTTTCTGAACCTTTTGACTTTTAGTGGACGATGGCGCTAATCACGCCTCCCTTCCTGTGGGCTGTAAGAGCCACTTCACACTTTGTACACGAAGTGGGTGCCGTGTGTGTGTGTGTGTGTGTGTCGACGTGGTAAATGTGCCTTTTGCATGGATGCTGCAAATGCATACCATGAAATAGGGTTGGCCCGTGGCTTCGCGCCTGAGGCAGTGGGCCAACCGCCATCACTTGCATGGTACCTTGCTGTGCCAAACGCTATCCCCGCTTACCCAGTGACATGCTAGCCACAGATTCAACCGCTCCTCTTCCTCCTCCTCCCTGGCTTTGAGAAGGAAGAGGAAGTGCAGAGGAGAGGTCTAGCCCACCGTTCTCCTCCACACTTCCTCTTTGCCTCCACACTTTTTTAATCCAGGGAACAGCGGGTGTAGCAGGTGCCCTCTGCAGGTTTGCTGCCATGTGTGAAACAACCCGAAGGGCATGAATGTGGTTTTGAAATGTGTCTGTAATCTGTATGGATTTTTTAAAATGTTAGACTTGAATGGGCAGCAGAAGACAAATTTCTATGCTGAAATGTACTATAAGGAATAAAGGATTGTTGATATTCGGACAGTCCATTTCTCTCTGAAGATTTGCATTCCTCCTCTTCCCCCATCCCCACCAGCATCCTCTTGTCAGACAAGATCTTTTCCTATCCGTTATATGGCCTCCGAGCAGAAGTTGGGGAGAATTGGAGCTACAAATTGATTATCTTGGACCAAGTTGCTGCTGTTGAGCCTGTCCAGTCTCAGTTTGCATCAGTGTGCGAAATCAGCCTCCAAACAACCATCGAGAGCGGAATTTGAATTTCTGTTGCCATCTTACTCTCGTTGGCTAACTTGTTTTATCTGTCTGCTTCTGCAGCTGTCTGTCTGTGAATGCATCAGAAGCTTTCTGGTGATCTGCTCTGCATGGCAGGAAAAAAATTAAGAGTTAGTTTCAGATAATGCAAAGGTGAGAAACAGATTAGGCATTAAACTGAGCCTGTACCACTTTCCGCATGTTATCTTTTAGTTCCTGAACTTTTTTTGCAGTCCAATCTTTGTATTCTGTCCAATATTGCAATAGAAAAGGAACACCTTTTTTTCTGGCTTTCATGCTGTTACTATTTGCAAATAAGATTATGCATGTGCAAGAATGTAAAAAAAGGGATGGAGGAACTTTTTTAAAACTAAAAAAACGGGGGGGGGGTGATCACATTTAGTGATTTGCTCCTGGTAAGAGGTTAACTAATTATAGCGGATATTTTTTACTCAAAGCTGTTTTTTTTTACTAGCCAAAACTAAATTCCAGCAAAGCCAAAGTGTATTATATGACTTTTCTATGACTTTGATGTAAAAAAAAAACTTGCTTACACTAAACAGCCCTTTGGGGGGTTTTATATATAGAAGTTCATTCAATGACATTTTAAACCATTTACTCAGTGAAGAGCAGCAAATATTAATGTGAAGGGGGGGGACACACACATTTTAAGCTGTAGATAGTTTCTTTGGATCAGCAGATCAATTAAATTCCACCCAGTGTGGTAGGTACTGGAAATGCCATCTTACTAAGGACAATATCTTATAGTCTGATCACTGCTTTGTTAAAATGAGAGGTATTTCTAATGCACCCAGTTAGGCTCCGAGCATTTTTTGTATTTTCATTCATGTTCTTTGAACAAAGTTTAACACTGATATTTTTCTCTCATTTGCCTGTGTGCAAGTTTTGCAAAGAGGATTTGAATGCTTAAAATCCAAGGTCCTTCATGAAAGGGGGGGGGGGGGAAACTGGTGAATGCCGCTGAGAAGGGTGTCTATGTTCAAATATGCTGCTGTGCATTCTCAGATTGTATGTGTTTTCTATTAAAAATCATGTATCAGATTAAACCAGCCCGTATATTTATTGTACTGACTACCGAATAAAATGTTTGTTACTTTTAGGATGATCACAAATGTTCTTGATGTGGGGGTGCCTGTGGGTGGCATTTTGTGGTTGCAGAAAGCAGTTTACAGAATCTGGACAAGGGAGGAAGTGAGGACTACCAATAAGTAAGAAGAAGAGGCTGCCAGATCTTGCATATCGGGATGAAACAAAATCATTTTTTCTCCCCTCCTGCAACCTTGGTTCAAGTCACCAGGCCTAATTTTTAATTTTGCACCTTTTGATATGCATTGAAGTAGGTCCATTGCCTTCCTCCAGTCATATTTATTTATCGTATGGCACATTAATTTATTTACAGGTGTCCCCAGCTTAACGAGTGAAGCTGTCTAAACATCCATTAGCTGTTTGGCTTTAGATAAGGGCTTCAAAGCCCTTGTCTAGCACAAAACAGCTGAAGAGCTGGGGATTTTAAAAGATAAGAACGTAAGAAGAGCCCTGCTGGATCAGGCCAAAGGCGCATCTAGTCCAGCTTCCTGTATCACACAGTGGCCCCACCAGATGCCTCAGGGGGCACACAAGACAACAAGATACCTGTGTCCAGTCGCCACTCCCTTGCACCTGGCACAAAGAAAACCTACTCCTCTACAACCAGGAGGTTGCTTATCCCCATCATGGCTTGTAAGCTGTGATGGACTTTTCCTCCATAAATCTGTCCAATCCCCTTTCAAAGGCATCCAGGCCAGGTGCCATCACCACCTCCTGTGGCAAGGAGTTCCACAAACCAATTACACGCTGGGTCAAGAAATATTTTCTTTTGTCTGTTTTAATCCTCCCTCCACTCAATTTGAGTGGATGTCCCCTAGTTCTAGTGTTTTGTGAGAGGGAAAAGAACTTCTCTCTATCCACTCCATCCCATGCATAATTTTATACGTCTCAATCATGTCCCCCCTCAACCGCCTTTTTTCTAGACTGAAGAGCCCCAAACACTGTAGCCTTTCCTCATAAGGCAGATGCCCCAGCCTACTAATCATTTTTAAATCCTTTGCTCTTTAAGCGATCTGTCATTAAGCTGGGGACACCTGTATTGTATGGCACATTCACATCTCCAGTCATAAATCAACCTACTCAGAGCTGGATGGGTGTATGGTTATTTGATCAGGTAGCCACTTTGCCATACTTCCATTTGAGCTGGAAGTAATCCGAAGGGTCTTTTCAGCTGGTCTTAAAAGACAAATCTGTATTCCAAGGACTGGGGTGGGGGGATATGACTTACCGTAATTCCATGGGAGTGCGGAATATGGAATGGGGCACAGAATTCAGAGGATCTCAGCTTTCTGATTTTCTAAATCAAAAAAACAAGTTTCTGGTCCTCCATAGCTTCAAAGCTATACTTTGAATAACACTTGCTCAGATCTTGGAAGCCAAGCAAGTAGTTGAATAAGGTTTTCAATGGTTGGGGCAAGGCTGCAATATTCTTGCCTTTGCCATGCCTAGCAAAGGCATCCATTGAGCTCAATAGGGCTTACCCCCAGCTAAATGTGTATAGGATTGTAGTCTAAGATGCAATGCAAGTTAAGTAGAATAATTCTGTATTCCCCCCCCCCCCCCCGCCGCCGCCTTTTGGCTAATTGGTGATGGGATGTTTGGATGCGGAGAACCTGGAGTTTTCAAACTTTTGTGAATAGGGAATCTTCCTACATGAGGAAAATAACTGTTTGATTTTATTCAGGCGTAATTAAAAATACTGAAAAGCTGCCAGGCAGCATAACCCCCTGCTGCTAGTGGGTGTCCCAGAAGCATCTGCTGGGCCTGGCTGGGTCTGGGCAGGGGCGATCCTGCTGGAAATGGAGTGTTGCTCAGCAAATAGCAGCTGCTCCCAAGTACAACAGCCTGAATCCCTTAATTATGGGCAGCCCTAAAGATTTCCCATTATTTAAATGGAAATGTCACAAATTAAATAACCACTAAAAAGGGGGCATGTTTGAAACAGTCCTCCAGCTGGGGCAATGCACCCAACACAGGCGACAGAAATGTGCCCTTCTCTCTAGTGCCTCCTACAATGGAAGCCCAAACCTCTGCATGTTTACTCCAAATTCAATCCTACCCAGTTCGATGGGGCTTTCTCCCAAATATGGAGGGAGCGATGATTCTATGATGAATGCTTATGCAGAAGGAAACCCCCACTGGGATGAGTATGGGGTAAGTGAGAACACAGGAATACAGTCTTCAGTGTTGCACTGAGAAATTCTACCAAGCATCTTGATCCTCTGTTGTCCCAACACTTTTCTGGAAATGATTAAGCACCAATAACTTGCCTAGTATTTACAGAGTATCAAAAAGTCTTTCTTTGTCATTTACTCCTGGGGTGATTTTCCCCCCTCTGTTAATTTTTATTAGAGGTTTAGCAGGAACACTTTTGAAGCCATTTTTTTTAAAGGTGATCCATATGTGTGGCATAATACAAAGATAAGCAATGTCAATAAGTAATAAACACAATACAGCCCTTTACATCACCGATGCAACGAACATGAAAATGAGCAAACTCAGGAAGATAGTGGAGGACAGGAAGGCCTGGCGGGATATGGTTCATGGGATCATGAAGGGTCAGACACGACTTAAGACTGCACAACAACAAATATCTGTATCTTAACATAAGAGTAGCCCTGTGGGATTAGGCCAAGGGCCCATCTAGTCCTGTGGCAAGGAGTTCCACAGATTAATTTTGTGCTGGTAAAGAAATGAAAACCTTGCTCAACTTGTTAATAAATGCAAAGTGAATTTTTCTTTAAAAAGTAAATGTTCGCTAAAAGACAGATTACACACAAATTTGCAATTAACTGAAGATTTTCATGGAGGAGGTATCAAACTAAGCCTTCCCAAAAAGCAGAAATAGCCATCAGAATACTAAATAATTGAGTAAGCTGTATCTTTTTCTACCCCACCCCATTACATTTTGCTCTGCATTTATATAATAATGTCTTTAAAAAAAGAAGAAAGAAATAGACACCCGCTATCCAACAGCCTATCCCTACTGCGGCTCGGCCTTAAGCGCATGCGCCTTAAGCTCCCATCCTTCCAGCGCTTCTTTCGCCCTCCGCTGCTCCCGACCTTTTCAAAATGGCTGACAAACGGATACAACCCGCAGGCCTAAGCCCGCCTCCTCTCGGCCCCCACCTCCCATTCTTATTGGCTAGATGAGTCAGACTTCGAGCGGTGATTGGTTGCCTTGGGGAGCGCTGCGTGTGTGGCGGAAGCCAGGGAAGGTGGGGGGAGAGGGATTGGAGCCCCGCTTGGTAGGCCTTGTTGGGGGATGTGGAGAGCAGGGATGGCTGCTGGGGAAGGCCTGGGACCGGCGCTGAAGGCGGTGAAGGAGCGGGTGCAGCAGGCGGCGGCGGGGAGACCCCAGGTGAGGTGAAGAGCAAAAGGGGAGGGCGGGAGTTTGGTTCCCTTGGTTGGAATTACAAAAATCTGGTACTTGCAGGGTGAGTTGATGGGGGGAGCTAGTCTGAGTCTAGCCTTGGTTTATTACATGCACAGCATGCATATTATGTTATGTATAACTCTACTTGGCAATAATATACATGGCTCTCCACATGGTCCACTTGTGTGCATTTAAATCTGCAAAGCCTCCTCTCTCCACCCTTTAAAGCAGAACCAGTGCACTTATTTCTGGATTTTATCGCAGCTAATTAAGGTTCTGTGATTTATTTAGGGCATTGCCATAGTAACAGAAAAGGCAGGTCCCTGCCCCTAGAGGCTTGCAATCTAGGCTTTGATGCAAGAGGAGAGGACAGAGGAAGGCGGGGGGGGGGGGATGAGGGGAAGACTTTACAGTTGTTTGGGTGTTATATGTAAACTGAGGGACAGTAGGGAATGGGGGCAGGTTTTATTGCAGTTGGCCTGCAAATACATGCTCGCCTGGGTGTAAAAGCGAGCTTGCCAGGCACGGGCGATTCACATATTGTTGGTATTACTTGGAATGTTTATGTAGTGCTTTTCTACAGTAAGTTCTCCAACTGGTTAACAGAGCAAAAGGAATGGGAAGGTGAGATCCTGCTAGGAGGGATGCAATGCTGAGTGAAGAGGCACTGTTACTCTACCCCTGCTAACTATAAGAGAGCCGCTACTGTAAAAGTTGCCTCTTTTGCCCAGGTACTGGTGGTGTGTGTGTGTGTGTCATATGCACACACATTGTGTGGCAACTCCCAAGTGGAATGTGTGAACTTGCTTCCATGGAAAGAACATGCTTGAGACAAAATGGGGTGCTGTGAAAAAGCTCTGCCTGTAATAGGGTTTTGTTTGTTTTTTATGCACCCATCCTGCTTTGATGCTGGCAGTCATCGAGTGACAAGCACGCATTTGTGAAGCTGTCCGCTTGCTCGCTGACCCTTTCTTTCCTCGCTCTCAGGGCTTGCCTGCCATACAGCCTCGCCTCGTTGCTGTCAGTAAAACGAAACCTGCAGAAATGGTGATTGAGGCGTACAACCATGGACAGCGCAGCTTCGGGGAAAACTACGTGAGTGTCTCTGTTTGCTCTCCAGGACCAGAAGGAAGCAAAGGCTTCGTCCCCCGAGGCCAGCTAAGGATGTTCCCCAGAAGCCTATGTGTGGAGGCTTCTCTTGGCCCCACCTCACACTGGAGAATCGTGACGTAGGTGCTCAGCAGATGTAAGCGTGATGGTTACTTTAGGTGCAGGTTTGCTAGGCCAAAATGTCAAAAATAAGGGATGCTTCCTGACTATAGAGGAGGTCATAAGCACATAGGAAGAGCCCTGCTGGATCAGGCCAAGGGCCCATCTATTCCAGCTTCCTGTATCTCACAGTATCCCACCAGATGCCTCTGTGAGCACACAAGACAACAAAGGTATCCTGTTGCCACTCCCTTGCAGCTGGCATTCAGAGAGAGGCTACCTCTAAAACCCAGAGGTTGCATTCAGTCATCATGACTTATAACCTGTGATAGACTTTTCCTCTATCAATCTGTCCAATCCCCTTGTCAAGTCATCTAGGCCAGGCCATCTCTGGAGCGCGCCTCGGCGTTGAGTCATGCCGGCCACATGACCATGGAAGCGTCTTCGGACAGCGCTGGCTCTTTGGCTTCGTAACAGGGATGAGCACCGCACCCTAGAGTTGGACACAACTGGATTTAATTGTCAAGGGATACCTTTACCTTTACTAGAGCCTGTTAGCACTGGAGGACAAGGGGGATGTTGTCTCTCATGTAGCACGCCATGCAAAATTCTCCAAACACCATGCTACCTTAGGTTGAATACTTGCAGAGACACTTGCAAGTCTCTGTCTGGTGTGTGGCATATTTCTAAGATGCAGGGGTCCTGGCAGAAGTAAGTGAAGGAGAGCCTACTGATCTTAATCAGAAGATGTCTTGCTTTTCTCTAGGTCCAAGAATTGCTGGAAAAGGCATCAGACTCTCGAGTAAGTATGCAGCATGTTTTGTATATAATTGTGATGCTCTTGCTGTAGGAAATTGTCCCACAAATTTGCTATGCGGAATAGATTCTCTCACTCGCTGTGCTTGAGCTTGCCACTATCGGAGCGAGCCACGCACCTGAAACCACAGGTGGGATTTACAAGTCTGACACCTGTGTCTTTAAACCACACTGTGAAAAGTGTGCGTCCCTTGCAAATGTTGTATGGATCGCAGAAATGTACTTTGGAACCAACTCGTTTTTGCTTCTCTTGTCCAGATTCTGTCTTTGTGTCCAGAGATTAAATGGCATTTCATCGGCCACCTGCAGAAAAACAACGTCAGCAAGTTGATTGGTAATCTTCACTTTTTCTGTGTCTGTTAGGGGCAGGGAACTCTTCAAACAGAAGGGGGGGGGGGCGGCAATGGCAGAGCTGAAGTCACACTTTAACCCACCAGTGGTGCTGACTCAAAACAGGTTCCAACTTTGGAATGCAGTTGAGTTGCACAATTCAATGCACAGAACAGGCTTCCTTACCGTAACGTTGTGGATGTAGCATGTGTCCTCAAAAAATGTGGGTGTGTTGCGCCCTCCAAAAAATGCCCTTTGGATGAGTTTTGCTCATGGTCAGTATTTGACTGGTTGCAGTGTTCAAGCTAGAATAGCAATTTATGATGTGAAGATCGTTCAGTGCATTCTGATGAAGAGTCCTTTCTGGCAGGCAAAGGGTCGTCGTCTATCCTATTCCGATACCCCCATTAAAATAACTCACTCAAGAATATACTTAGCAGTAATTGGGTTACAGTACAAGAAGAAGATATGCAAAGACCCACCTGCTGTAGGGGGAGTGGCTCAGGGACTGAGCTGCCAATCAGAACTTCCCTGGTTCAAATCCTATCTGTGAACTCACTAGGGGGCCTTGGGCAAGTCACTCCCTCTCAGCCCCAGTCTTCCCCACCTGCTATATACCGGTATTTATTGCAATAATATTTACTGTAGTCTCTCTCACTTCTAAAATCAGCATTGTTTTGATGAGAGAAAGGCGGGATATAGATTTCTAAAATAAATAAAACAGTGTTTGCTTTTTCCATATCTTTTCAGAACTTATTAATCACCTGGTAACTAACCTAGAACCAGAAGGGAGCAGAAAGTCACTGACGGCACAATCCTATGCATGTCTACTCTGAAGTAAGTCCCACTGTATGCAGTGGGGCTTACTCACAGGAAAGTGTGTATAGGATTGCACCTGGCGCTCAGTGTCGCAAACGTGCCGTAAGGCACTTAAGCGACACCCAGAGAGCAAGTAGCGCCGGTGCTGTGGCCGGCACTGCTTGCCCCTCCGTCTCCTGCGCCGGCCACCGCAGATAAGCCCTACGGTGGTTGGGGCAGGGGCGGAGGGAGGGCGGACCGGGCGTTGAGGGAGGGCAGCCATTGGCCTCTCAGGGTCTGGAGGGGGTGGGGATACCAGGGGCCGAGATCCCTGGTATCCCAACGCTCCCTCCAGGCCGCAGATACGCCGACACGGGCTCTACGAGCTCTAGACCTCACGCACAAGCTAGGAGGCCCTTAGGGCCTCCTACGGCTTACATGGAGGGAAGGGGAGAACCGTCCCCTTCGCCCGAGTTGTTCCCGGGCTGCCCCGGGGCAGCCTGGGAACTCGATAGGATATGGTGGCCGGCCCTTTAGGCCGGCCACCATATCCTACACAGGATTGGGTTGCCTGTCCCATAGCAGGGCCAGGCACTCAGTCCTCATAACAAACACCAGGCTACCATCCGAAGCATGCTTCCTTGGAACCCAGCCTGACTGCAGTTGGCCTGTCCAGTTGTGGTCCCCTCCATGTCACCTCTCTTGCGACGACGCAACTGCTGCGCACCTGGAGCACTTCCAGTGGTGACTCTTGCAGTACTTCCTGCTACATTAGGACAGGTTCTAGGCAACGGGTTAGTAACGTATTTTTCGCTCCATAAGACACACTCCCCCCCAAAAAAAGATAGGGGGGAAAAGCCTGCGTCTTATGGAGCGAATAATAAAAATGTAAACAAAATACTTACCGGGGCTTCGGGGAGGCCTGCAGAGGCTCGCGCAGGCCTCCCCGATCTTCATCTCGTCAAAAAACGGCCATTTTCGGCCATTTCCGGTTTTCACGAAAACCGGAAATGGCCGTTTTTTGATGAAATGAAGATCGGGGAGGCCTGCGCGAGCCTCTGCAGGCCTCCCCGAAGCCCCGGTAAGTATTTTTTGTTTACATTTTTTAATTTTTTTAATTTTATTTTTATTTAAAAATACCTTTTTTCCCTATTTTTTTGCTTCATAGGATGCATGCGTCCTATGGTCCGATGCATCCTATGGAGCGAAAAATACGGTATCTTGTACTGCTGCTATTTGATAAGATCCTCTTTTTTGCGTAGCTGTCCCAAATCTCTTCATGCTGGAAACGGTGGATTCTCAAAAACTGGCAGACAGAGTGAATGCTTCTTGGCAGAAGAGGGGCTGCTCGGAGAAACTAAAGATTATGATACAAGTCAACACCAGCGGGGAAGGCAGTAAGTAGGCTGGACCTTGTTCACCTCTTTTTCTTTCTCATTCAAGGGCCCAGCAGTTCTCCTTGGCTTCGTGTTTGTTCACTTTTTATTATTTCCAAATCAAAATTATGAATGGGTTCTAATGGACGAGACCGAATTGTATCCCCACAGTATCCTCTCAAGACAAATCATGGCCAGCTTTCAGTAATCTGGGCTGCGTTTGTTTTTCTAATAGCTAATAGGAGGAAGTGATGTTTCTAGCATGCCTCTAGCATGCTTCTAGCGCGACTCATTTTAAAAACGACAAAATGGGTCTTACTTTTGTTCAGGGTGCTTTTGCGGCGTTAAATATTTATTTACAAGAACTGGATGGAAATCTAAAGATGATGAAGTGTTGTTGCAAGCCACCTTAGCTGTTTTGAATGAATCCTGTAGACATAAGCCTCCGTTGAAAAGATCACTCTTATTTCCTGGTCTCTCATACTACATCGCCCAAGCTCCTTTGCAGCCAAGCAGCCTTCCTATTGGTGCATGAGGCTGCCATTGTTTCTAGCTTCGAGCTCGCAGTTCAAATTGCTAGTGTGGCCAGCATGCTAGAAGCTTTAAAAAAAAAAAAAACGTGACCTGAGCATGCTAAAATGAAAGGGAGGGGGGGAAATAGCTCTCCAACACTCCCAGCGCTTGAATGTGACAAACAAATGCAGCCCTGATTGCTGTGACATGGTGTCATAACAGAACAAATGTACCAATAGTAGGTTAACTTAGTGGACAAAACATTATCCTGGACTCCCCAAAGTAAATCAGAAGTGGTTGGAGAATTCGGCTTCCTTCAGTAGCTAAGCCAAAGTTAATTTGCAGTGCAGTTCTGTGCATGGTTTACTCAGAAATACGTTCCTCCATATTCAATGGGTCTGACTCCCAGGTGAACATACATAGGATTGTTTGTTGTGAATATCAAGAATATTTCTGTAGCGCGTCTCAACAAAAAGACGAGTTCACTGAGTGATCTGCATTAGCACAGGGAATAAGGAGGTGATTCCCTTAAAGGCACAAGGGAGACGCTAGCAAACAGTCACTGGAGAAGAACCAGTATTTCTATACCGCCTTTTCTTTGCTCATCGGATTTCTCCTCTGATTTTAATTCTTTAAAAAGTGCTTCTGGCATGAATAGGGGCAGTTGCTTTCCCCCGGCTAAATACCGGTATAAGAGAGCCGCTACTTTAAAAGGTGCCTCTTTGCCCAGTAAGCAGGGATAATTCAAGGGTATTTTTATTACATTTTCCAGTGAACTGCTCGGTGGGAGGTTTGGGGCAGACAAAAGGAAGAACTGCGCGCAGTGTATTTTTAATCTACGGCATTTGCTGCCACATGGCCTGGTGATGGCTGCTGACTTTGAAAGGGGATTAGACAAATGCACAGCGCACAAGCCTGCCAGTGGGTTCTAGTTGTGATGGCCACAAGCTGCCTCCCGTGTTCAGCTGCAGTGTGAATGCCAGTTGTGGGGGGGGGGGGGAGCGCAGCGTGGGAGTGAGGTCTGCATTGATCTCCTTTTTTAGGGCTTTCCAGAGGTGGACCACGGTGGGAAACGGGATGTGTGGGTCTCTCTTGGGCCTGATCCAACAGGGCTTTCCTTCTTGCTGTTTAACAAACCATTCATAATTTCATTCTGAAACATAACAATTCCACCTGCAAGTTGATGACTGGCTTTTCAACAGTGGCCTGAATTAGCCCTCCCTCTCACCGAAGACTCCGCCAAACATGACTGCTAGCTCTCATCTGGTAGCCTTTTCCATACCCCCACCACCACCACCAGGGTGACCCCAGGGGTGGCCACCCCACTAGGGGTGGCCACTAGGACAACCTGGCAGCTGATGATAGTTATGGGTGTGCGTGTGTGTGCGCTTTGGTGCTGCCAGGCTGCAGATTAAGCACAGGGTTGTTATTTCTGCAGTTATTTCTGCAGCAGGCTCCAAGTAGCAGAAAGGACGGGAGAGGGGAAGAGTGATGATCTTCTTCTCCAGCCCAGCTGTTCTGCTTGGCAGTTGCTGCCGGTTTTAAAAGCTGTATATACCAGGGGTGGCCAAACTTGCTTCCTGTAAGAGCCACATACGATAAACTTCAGAGGTTTGAGAGCCACAATATTTTTAAGAAGCATTTAAATTCTTAAATATATTTTGCTCACCGTGAACGTTAAAATTATGTTTTAATCCAGTAGACTCTCTTTTTATACCTGGTAAATAATTATAAAGCTTTGAAATATCTTATTTCCCTTTTATATTAAATTGTGATGCAAAAAGGAGCTCAGCCAACGTATTTCCGAGAGCTGCATATTATAGGTCAAAGAGCTGCATGTGGCTCAGGAGACGCAGTTTGACCACCCCTGGTATATACGCTGGGCCTGCTTCTCAGTTGAAGGCCTGTTGGGGTAAGGCTTAAAATCCCGGAGAAGCAGCATTTCGTATTCTTTCTGGTAGGGGGTACCAGCTGTCTTTCCTACTGAGCAAAATCCGTTGTCTTTCCAGGCAAGCACGGGCTGCCCCCGGGAGAAACCGTGGCAACCGTGGCGCATATCCTCCAGAAGTGTCCAAACCTGGAATTTGTGGGCTTGATGACGATTGGCAGCTTTGGGCATGATCTCAGTAAGGGGCCCAATCCCGACTTCCAGGTACGTCTTATCTTGCACAATTCTGGCTGACAAGCCCTGGCTTTCAAGGAACGTACGAGAGCAAAGTTCAGCCATGTTGTCTTTTTTTTTTTTTAATGTTTCCTTCCAGCTGTTGATATCCTTGCGCCAGGAGGTGTGTGACAAGCTCAATATCCCCATTGAAAAAGTTGAACTGAGCATGGGAATGTCTACAGACTTCCAGCATGCTGTAAGTCGTGCTTCTTTTCACTATACCTACTTGTGTCTCCCCTTTGGCTTCATTGTATGTATGGCCTGACTGTATGACTGGCCCTTTGACTGAATATATGGCCAGAGAACCCACCTTAAGCCAGAAGAGCTAAGCCAGCATTTGAGTTCCTGTTTTTCCATCTGAGAGTTTCTCTACTTTTTCATAGCCTTTTTGGTGCGATTCAGTTTAATGCATTTCTGCCCACAGGGGCAGATACGCAACATGAGCCAAATGTGTACACCTGTGGGCCGGGCAAAAATGTTTGCTTTTTGTTTGTTAAATCTCTTTGCTCTTTGGCCTCTTTTTTTCCAGTGGCGTCGCTCTAGGTGGGGTGGAACGCTAAGTCTCCTGCGTATTGCCTTCGCCGCCCTGAATGGCTCCGAAGGCAAGGGGGCGGGGCCGTCTCGGGCCGGCGTGTAATGGAGAGTCAGAGTGTAGCGGAACTTAGTGTTCTGCCCCACCTAGAGCGACGCTACTGCTTCTTTCTCTCCACTTGCCCTTTCTTTGTCTTCACTCTGCCAAACAGTGCACTCCTATGCATACTTAAAAAGGTAAAGGTGACCCCTGACAATTAAGTCCAGTCGTGTCCGACTCTAGGGTGTGGTGCTCATCCCCATTTCAAAGCCGAAGAGCCAGCGTTTTCCGAAGACGCCTCCGTGGTCATGTGGCCGGCGTGACTCTCCTTGCCGCAGCGCGTAGCATGCAGCTGGAACACGGAGCGCTGTTTACCTTCCCGCAAGTGGTACCTGTTTATCTACTCGCATTGACATGCTTTGGAACTGCTAGGTTGGCAGGAGCTGGCCCAGCAACGAGAGCTCACCCCGTCACGGATTCGAACGGCCGACCTTTCGATCGACAGCTCATGGTTCAGCGGTTTAACCCACTGCGCCACCCGCTGGCCTATATGCATACTTACCTAGGAGTAAACTCCATTAAACAAAATGGGGCTTACTTCTGAGTAAACACACATAGGATTGCGCTGAAAGACGCTTTCCTCCTGGCTAATCCTTGGATTATTTCCTCTTTGTCACACCTTCATCCTTCCTCTTACTTCCTGGTTTCTTTGGAACTTACCATCTCTCTCTCTCTCCTTTTAAATTACTTGAAGAACATTTGGAAATATCTCTTTTCCTGAGCCATTAACCTCTAAAAAAACTATTCTCCTTCGCTTTCCTTCTGCAACTTTTGCCCTTTTCTCATGGTACATTATTTGTCTTTTTGCATTACAAGCCTATAGATGGGGTGTTCCCTTTTTTTATCACTGTATAAGCACTATAAGGCCAGTGGGTGGCGCAGTGGGTTAAACCGCTGGACCATGAGCTGGGAGCTCTCGTTGCTTGGCCAGCTCCTGCCAACCTAGCAGTTCCAAAGCATGTTAATGAGAGTAGATAAATAGGTACCACTTGCGGGAAGGTACACAGCGCTCCGTGTTCCAGCCACATGCTACGCGCTGCGGCAAGGAGAGTCACGCCGGCCACATGACCACGGAGACGTCTTCGGACAACGCTGGCTCTTCGGCTTTGAAATGGGGATGAGCACCACACCCTAGAGTCGGACACGACTGGACTTAATTGTCAGGGGTCATCTTTACCTTTATAAGCACTTAGCTGTCCAGATACTTTATACCGTATTTCTTCGAGTCTAAGTCGCCATCGATTCTAAGGCGCACCTTTACTTTCAGTACCACCAGCAGGGGAAAAAAATCAATCGATTGTAAGACTCACCTCCCTTCATTGAATCTACCCGCTCAGCACCAACTCTCCCCAGCATGTCTCCTGCAGCTGAGGATGACTGAGTGCACTGCCTTTGCATAGCATTTCTGGCCCCGCCAGAAAGTGCCATTTCCTTCGTTACCTGGGCTTGGGGGAGCTTCAGGGAGACCTGCGCAACCCTCTGCAGGCCTCTCTGATCATCAGTTCAGTGAAAAACAGCGATTTTTGGCCATCTCTGGTTTTCGCGAAAACCGGAAATGGCTGAAAATCACCGTTTTTTGCCGAACTGAAGATCAGGGAGGCCTTTAGAGGGTTACGCAGGTCTCCCTGAAGCTCCCCCAAGCCCCAGTAAGTAAGAAGATAGCATTTTGGGGTGCTTTTTGGAGACCTTCGATTCTAAGACGCACCCCATTTTTTTGAAATGCTTAATTGGGAAAAAACATGCGTCTTAGAATTGAAGAAATACAGTAAATATGATGATGATGATGAATTGGCTTCTAGAAGTGCTTTTGTGAGCAGAGGCAAAACGTGAACAATCCTGTTACAGTAAGGGGCTGTTTGCAATGATTTCTTGGCTTCTTTGTATTCACAGAATATAAATGTGTTGTGTTCTCCTTTAACAACAGTCCTGTGAGGGAGGCCACTGCTATTCCATTTTATAGGAGGGAAACAGGTCTTTCAGATCAGTCCCAACTCCCTGGCCACTGGAGTGGGCGAATCCATAGACCACACCAGTTCTGTGCTGCACAAAATGAGATCGGCGAGACAGCTCTGCCCCAAGACCGAATACTTCAGGTTTCTCTCTTGCTTTTCCCTCTGGGCAGATTGAAGTCGGCTCCACAAACGTAAGAATCGGCAGCACTATCTTCGGAGAGCGCGATTACCCGAACAAACCTTCCGGCGACAAGACCCTGGGAGAGGTGAAAGACAAACTGGAGAACTTGGTGGCGCACTAACCCCAGAAGGCCCAAGCGATTCCCTCCAGCTGGGGGGATCCGTTCTGAAAGCCCTTACTATGCACTTTCCTCTCCCCTTTTGTGCTGACAAGCTGTGGGGCACGATCAGGTAATTGGAGGCTGTGTCTCACAAGCACCTTTTTACCTGTAATTTTACTAACGTGTATCCATAGAAATTGGATTTTTTTTAACCAGCAAAATTAACACCTGTGATTGACAAGTGACTTAAGCCCCCCCCCCTTAGGTGTGGGCCTAAAACATCTCCAGCAGTGGTCATTACCTATTTCTTACCAGAGAGATAGCTTCCTTGTTTCCCCAAGTCCTCCTTGGCAGGGGCGGGCCGGAGACGTATCCTGATCCGTTCCCCATGAGATGCTGTGCTGTGGGTAGACGGAAGTAGCTTTGCAGGGGTCTCTCTTAGATCCTTAACGACACTAATGAACTTGACAGCTCCTCAGCACGGGTGGTTTGCTGAGCGATGCACAGAGCAGAATTGGAAAAGGATCCACTTGCTAATGCAAGTTAGTGGTAGTTCTGAGCTGCCGGTGAAAGGTACAGTGCGTTTTGAGGTTGCCCTCCGAAGACTGGCGTTGCCAATTCTGATCACCAGCTACATATCGCTTTTTTCTTTTGGCCAAATAAACCGTCGTCTCCCCCCCCCCCCTCTCCCAGGGTCAATTGATGCTCTGAGTAGCTCCGCTAGGTAACGGTATAGCCAAAGCCAGGAAACTCCAGACTCTGCTGCTGACTTGCTATACGTGGCCAAGTCGCTTAACCATACTGTGCCTGCGTCCCCCCTCTGAGAAGGGGGGGGACGACCTACCTCACGTGGGAGACCGCCAGGCTGCTGCTGCGCGTGGACCGTTCTGTGGAACGCCTCCCTCCTCTCCCTTGTCCCGGAGGAAAGGCACTGCCACGACTTAAGCAGTCCGAACAAAATCTGGTAGCTTGTCTGCACGTGTGCATGTGTGAGAGAGAGAGTGATTGGAGCAGTGGATCTCAAATGCAAGGAGTTTGTTCCCCAAGGCTTGACGGAGAGCATGACGGAGAGCATGGCATCCCAGGTGCTGGCCTCCAAGCGGTAGCAAATCCCCATGAGTTGTATCACCACTGTACATATCACGCCAAGATCTTCACAGCCCACTACGGCTCTTACGCCCCCCCCCCGAGTCTCGTCTGTGTCTCCCTCCTTTGCAGCACCCCACGCAGTGAAAATGTTTACAGTGGAATCTGTTCTGTAAATCACATGTTGACAATCTACTTCGAAGCCCAGCCTGCTGCTACACTGACTTTAGTCCCCGGTTAGAAGTGTCTTTTTCTCCTCTTTCCCCCCCCCCTCTCCTCCCCCCCCCCCCAGCAAAAAGCTTCCAGCCTTGTTGTATCTGGGTTAATCTAGCTGCAGGACTCGTTTTTAACTTCCTGGACGCAACTCTGAATGTAACCGCAAAGAACAAAGCGCCCAGCTCACTAGTCTCCCCGCTGTGTAGGTGCAACGCTAAACGCAATCTGAACTGCCCCAGTGCCGTGTTCCCGTTGTGTTCAGAATAAAAACCAGTTGTGGATCAGAATACTGTACCATCTGTGCCAGTTACTAAGCTATTAAATATGTTATTTTTGCGTGCCTGGTGTTCTGTGAATGCTTGGGATCGAACAAATGCCACGGGTTTGCACGCAGCTGTTCGGATTTGATTGCTCCCGTCGGGCACAAGAAGCCCTTGTTGCAGAGATCTGGCTCGTCCAGCTCAAAGTCATTTGAACAGCATACTGATGCAACGCTTGTTGGGTGATCTCAAGGTTGCTTTTCCTTGAGGGAGCCAGAGAACACGTCTTGCAGCTGGAATGTCTGACACAGCAGCCAGCGTCATTCTCTTGGCTTCAAGTCCATAGTTACTGCTAGAGCTTTCAGCAAATTGGGGCGATGGCTCACAAGCCTGTCGATGGCTACTAGTTGTGATGGCTATACGCTTTCCAGGCGTCCTCCTTAACAGGTGCAAGTGAGGGACTTTCTCTTTCGTCTCCTGCTTTTTTTTGGGGGGGGGGAGGTTCCCAAGGGCATCATTGGTCACTGTGAGAACTAAAAGACTGGACTAATGGGCCTTGGTCCTGATCCAGTAAGACTATGCTGTGTAAGCCTTAGCTCAGGGCTTCTCAAAGCGTGAGTTGCGACCCACTTGGTGGGTCACAGCCCGAGGCGGAGGTGGGTCACGAGTTGGGCCCGCCCACCCTTGCCTCCGTTTGGCTCCAAATTGGAGCTGAAGGAAGCAACCGGAAACCACTTCCAGGGCCCAACTCACCTTAGCCAGCCAGTCCCCGCGTCGCTCCGGCCCAGGAATGGCTTCCGGCCACAGAAGGCCTCTGGAAGTGACCCAGAGGTTACTTCTGGTTTGGCCGACGCAACTTCTGGTTGCGTCAGGAGGCCTTTCTGAGGCCTCCGGAGGCAGTCCCGGGCTGGAGTGACGCGGGAGCGGCTGGCTTAGGTGCTTCGTGGCTTGGAAGTGGCTGGCTAAGGTGGGTCGTGGCAGCAGGGACTTTGGGAACTTTGGCCTTAGCTGATTGTTTGGTTGATTTTGCCAACATACACAGATTCAATTGCTTATGGGGGGGGGGGGGGAAGGGTTGGATCCAAAGAATGTCTGTCAGGACTAAGGCTGCAATCCTCATACTCACCTGGGAGTAGATCCCATTGAACTTAATGGGGCTTCCAAGTATATACCTAGGACTGGGCTGCAATTCCTGTGGAAATTAAAAGAAGAAAAGCCATTTGAAGACAAAAGCATACTTTGTTTTTAGGTCAGTGCTTTTCAGCCAAGTATCCTCAGTGTACTTCATAATGGGGCAGGAGATGCTTGGCCTGGCTGCCATGGTGACCGTGTGTGGGATGCTCCACTGGAAGTGGAGATGGCCAGGGTGGCGATGGGCAAGATATGACTGCAGCCACCTGTCATTCCCAAGGAGGCACAGTTTGGGCAAAGAGCAAAGCCCCAACTGTGGGGCAAAAATGTACTCCTGCTTACAGCTGTCTACTCTGGTGGCAGCCATAGTATTGGAAAAGTGGTGCTTGCCCCTCCAAAAAAGCACAAAAGCCTTCCTTGGGATGTGGCATCATCTTAGGAGAGGCATTCCCTGGTTTCCCATACAGGAGGGACTGCCTCTTTTGAGATGGCACTTCCCATCTTTATTTTTTAGAAGTCTTTTCCTGTTCCACTCTCACTCAACTCACTCAACTACCTTTATTGGCATAACACCAAAAGACATACACACACATGCAGATAAATTAAAATTAATAGTGCATAATACCCAAAAACAAAACAAAACAAAAGTAAGCAAGGAGGGAAGGGGGTTACAAGGGAATAGACAGTCTACATCCAATCTAATTACATTTTACTAAATTGGTTACCGTGGAGGCTCTTCATTGAATAATTAAAGTAAGCTAGCCGATTAATAGACCATTTATTAACAGATGAAAGTAGAACCAATATAATCTCTGAATCAGACTTCCCTTGCAGATTTGCCAGCTTTCGCCTTTCCTGTTAAAAAAAAATCCCTCCCTCCTCCTTGCAGCCATTACCAACCCTCTTCCTATGGATCTGACCCCCCACTGCAAACCTGAGGGAGAGAGACTAGGAGAGTGAGGGTTCTGCTGCTTTTGTTTGGGAGACAAGTTGGCATTAGAAATCAAGGAGTTTGCTGTCGGATGAGAGAGGGTGGGTATATATGATAGCTTTGCAGCCTTCGGTGAAGGGGAAAGCAACCTGAATCCTTTCTGCAAGTAACCTAGAATGCAAACAGCGCTGGAGTCGAATAATTAAAGTGGAACACAATGTGGGGACGCATCTGTCATCGCCCTGCTCCTGTTTGTCTTCTAGCAGTGTGAATATTGTGCGAGCACGTTTTCATCCTGCGTGAATTTAAAAGGTATCTAGGAGAAGCATTGGGTAGGGGAGTTGACGGACTGAACGCTAGGTGGCAGTGTTTCCTACTTTTCAAGAAAAAAAATAACTCCAGGGTATGGGGTTAGGAAGAGATGAAAACGTACCTGACTTTGTAGGTTTTTCCTGAACAAAGGAGATTGAAGCAGAGAGGAAAGCAGCACTTCGAGTTGGACCAGGAACACCAGTGAAGAATGGGCCGATGCTGCGATGAACGTACTACTGTTTTTCTTAGCTTACGTTCTTGTTCGCGCATGCTGAAAAAGAAAAGGCTGGCTGACAAGTCTGTTAAAGGCCTTTTTCTGTAGTGTCTCCTCTAACATTTTGCAAACACAGTCACAAAGTCTGTAAACTCCCCCTCCCTTCTCTCCAACTGGCGGCCTCAAAGAATTATTGAATGGATACAAAAACAGGAAAATCATTCGTTCTAGGGATGCAAGATAATGGGACTTCCGGAGCAAGGCCCTTGTTGCCGCCCTGCAATTGCAAGCAGTGGCATAGCTAAAGGGGGGGCAGGGCCCCTGGGCACCAGGCCTCTGTGGGGTGCCACAGGTGTGTGTGCCATTTAGTAATAAATTATTACCGTATTTATTATTTATTTATTGAATTTATACCCCACCTTTCTCCCCCATAGGGGGACCCATTTTTATTAGGGTGTGTACTGTACTGTAAGGATCTTGGGGGATGAAATGTTACATTTCTGTGAATGTTTTGGGATTATTTATTAATTATTATCATAGTTAATATTATACGTCAGGGGTGGCCAAACTGTGGCTCCTGAGCCACATTGCGGCTCTTTGACGTATAATGTGCGGCTCTCGGAAATACATGTTGGCTGAGCTCCTTTTTGCATCACAATTAATATAAAAGGTAAATAAGAAATTATAATGCTTTAACATTTCTTACCAGGTATAAACTGAGAGTCCACTGGATTAAAACAGAAGTTTAATGTTCATGGTGAGTAAATATATTTAAAAATTTAAATGCTTCTTAAATATTGTGGCTCTCAAACACCTGAAGTTTATCGTATGTGGCTCTTACAGGAAGCAAGTTTGGCCACCCCTGTTATACGTAATGAGTTTGTTGGGACTCGAGGGGTGTGTGTGCAAAAATGTCATGGGCCTAGCTCCTCCTCTAATTTGCAGGTTGCTTCAGTGTGCTACGAACAGCAGCCAAACAAGGAGGGCAGAGTCCAAGCAGTAGCTTTGAAACAGGGCTGCAGGGGGGGCCAGGTGTGGCTGTCCAATCCCAGCTCTCCCAGGAAGGAACCTGCCTATATCAACCAGCCACAAATTAACTCACACAAGCCAGATCGAGGGATTTTCCATATAAAATATCCCCAATTCAGACCCCAGCATTTCCAGATAGGGCTCTCTCTCAGTCCTGTCCCAAAGCCCTGGAGGGCCACTACCAGTCAGTGTGTAGAGAATCCTAAGTTATATGGCCCAATGGCCCTACTTGATATAAGGCCACCTGATATGTGGTGCAGTGGCTGGGGGTTTGCACTACGTTGGGAGAGACCCAGAACTTGGAATTCTCATAGCTATGAAGCTCACTCGGTGCGATGTAGACTGGAGTCTATGGACTCAGACTCGAGTCGGACGCAAGTCGCGTCAATGACTCGACTCGGACTTGACTCAGCGATTGTAAAAGACTCGAAAGACTCGACTCGAGACTTGGAGCCTTTTACGATAAGTCGAATTTTATTCAGAATTAAACCCATTCTCCCCATTAAATAGATAGGAACTCGCAACCAACGACTCGGGACTTGGGGGCAAAGACTTGAGACTTGGACCCAGAGACTCGAGACATGGAGTCAGAGACTTGATCCACATCCCTAGGTCAGCCCATGCCTCTCAGCCACAGCAACCTTGCAGGGTTGTTGGGAGGATAAGGGAGGGCGTTCATTATATGCTACCCTGGGCTCCTTTGGAGGACAAGCAGGATATAAATGTGAGTTACAACAGTCCCAGCAAATTCCCAGTCTTAAAGCATTCATTGTAATGTTTATCTAGTAACTTCCTTGGCCGCTTGCAGATGGATGGAGGCAGACTTCCAGGTGTCTGAGCTGATGCCCGAAATACTGCCCCTTACTCAGGGGCATGCCAGCCACTACTGCTTCTCCTTCTCCACCACCTTCTCCCTAATTGAACAGGATAGGCTCAGTGGTAGATTATCCAACGTGCACGTAGTTGGTCCCAAGTTCAATTCCTGGCACGTTCTGGTAGGGCTGGTAATGACCTTTTTCTGACAACCTGGCAGGCCTCTGCCAGTCAAGGTAGACAATCTTGAGATGGATGACTCTGTATAAGGCAGCTTCTGATGATCCTATAGCTAAGTTGCCCTGCAAAGGGACTAACCAGATTGCTCAAGGAATAAAGCCAAGCTGCATCACAATGGGAAGGCAAAGGAAGTAAAAATCACTAGTGAGTGTAGCTTTGACTTGGCTCCTTCCTGCTATAGCAAACTGCAGAGATCCACCATCTTCCATCACCCAGCGCACAATGTCATCCAAATATCCATGGTGCATGCTTACTCAGAAGTAAACCCTGTGGGGATGGTTTCTTTTAGGTGTTCATCCATGGGATCACACCCTTACCAAGGCAAATCACTTTGTGGGTTGCAGAAGTGACGAGGAAGAGGGAAAAGTTGGGACAAGATGGAGCTTGGGCTGATGTTTCAGCAGGCAAGGGAGAGGGCAGCATTTGTTATATGCCACCTCGGGTACCAGGAGCTCTAGGGCCACCTGTGCCTGGATTTGCAGAGAACAACAGAAGAGGAAGTGCGGAGGAGAAGAGAATGATAGGCTAGAGTCCCTCACTGATTCACATTTTCTTATTCAGCTCAAGTTTCTGCTTTCTGATGGTTAAATCTCTTTGTTCTTTGCCCTGCCTGGATTTGCAGAGAGGAGCAGAATGAAAGAGGAAGTGCAGAGGAGAAGAGAGTGATAAGCAGTGGTTCCCAAACTGGGAGGCGGGGCTCCCAAGGGAGCCGCGGATACCAGCCAGGGGAGCCGCGGAGTGCCACGGAATCCTCTCGGAAAACAGGGCAATGCCAATTGGCAGGCATCAACATAATGTAATGGGGAACCGTAGCCAATGGTCGCCAACAATAGTCAAGGGAGTCGTAAGTCGAAAAAGTTTGGGAAACACCGGGCTAGACCCTCTATTCCACTCCTCTATGCTTTTCTACCCCACCGTTTCCTTCTTCCTTTTCAAATTCAAGGAACGGGAGGAAGACGAGCAGTGGCGAAAACGCTGCCCAAGAAAGGGAAATGGCATTTAGCAGGCTCCTTGGGCATGGGAAAGTCTTGGACTCCCCCCCCCCCCCCGGTCGATGTGCATTCTTGGACCAAGGAAGCTATGGCCAGTTGGAAATCGAAGCCCCCATGTCTATGTTTTGGCTTTTGGGGGGGGGGTATTTTTGCTGTCTTAGGTGTATGTATTAGACTAGATTCGATGAGATTAGACAAGACCGACTCTCAAAATGGCCTTTCTGCCCTACTCAGGAACAGGTGAGCATTCCCACTTGCTGTATTGGAGACAGAGGAAATTCCTTTTGAATCTGTATACTGGAGCTTAGTTCCTTCAGTTCTGAAGAGGGCTTTGTCTGTCTCCAGGGTTGTTGATTCAGTGGCTATTGAGTTTCCTCTAGGAAAGCTCTGCTGAAGCTGTTTTTATTGGCCACCAGAAAGAGAAATTTTGTCTTCAGTCTGCCCGAAGTGGTTGACGGTTGACCTGCATCTGGGCTGTACCACTCCGTCCCAATTGCAGGGGGGGCACTCTTGTCATGGCCTGTTTCTCCCATAAGTACACAGAAAACGAGCCTCTCAGGGAGCGAAGGCTAAATGAGGACTTTTTCTGTCAAGACTTTGGCGTCACGCCTTAGTCCTTTTCTCTACTGTAACTAAACTTAAGTACATGCAACTGAAGAATAGGCTTCCCCTGCATACCTCTGCCTCCATCGCCTTCCCTCCCTCTGCTGTCTCCCTTGTGTTAATATCTATATTGTAAGCCCCTCGGGACAGGGACCTGTATATTTGCTCTGTGGAATGTGCCATGCACATTGATGGCATTATGCAGATAAACTAATAATATGTGCAGCAGCCCTCTAGGGTTTCAGACAGGGGTTTCTCTTAGTTACAGAACACACCTATACATGTCTACTCCGAAGAAAGTCCCATTCAGTTCAATGGGACTTACTCCCAAGTCGGTTTGTGTAAGATTTCAGCCTTAATGATGCTATATCTCCACTCCTGACTCACAGCACAATCCTATCCAACTTACACCACCGGTGTAACCAGCGGTGCAGCGAGAACGGGAGACCTCAGAACGGAACAGGGATTCAAATCCCCTCCAAGGGGGGATTCAACGGGGATTTAAATCTCCCCTCCAAAGCCTCCTGCCCTCCCCGCTGGTTACACCGGTGGTGTAAGTTGGATAGGATTGCGGTGTCAGACATCCTTCTGGGAAGATGAGCCAGGATGGTGTAGTGGTTTGGGAGTCGGACTTAGACCTGGAAGATCCAGGTTCAAATCCCCGCTCAGTCACGAAGCTTCCTGGGTGAACTTGGGCCAGTCACTATCTCTCAGCCCCACCCTACCTCACAGGGTTGTTGTGAGGACAAAAGGAGAGGAGGAAATATGTACACCACTCTGAGCTCCTTGGAGGAAGGGTGGTATAAAAATGTGAAAAATAAAAAATAAATTAAAAAAAGATGTGCTGGAGGGCTGGTGGTGGTGGTGGTAATTTTCTTTCCCCTTTGCTATGCTCTGACGGTTGCTAGAATTTTTGGCACATGCTTCATCAATTACTGAATCTCATTGACATGCCTTTAATATAGTTCTTTGATTCATGCTTGAAATGCAGAGGAGAGCATCTAAAATGATTCTTGTGCTGGGGCATCTCCCTTACAGGAAAAGGCTACAGTATTTGAGGCTCTTCAGCCTAGCAAGAAGGTGACTGAGAAGGTGCATGATTGGGGCTGCAACCCTATCCACACTTACCTGGGAGTAAGCCTCATTGATAATGGGTCTTACTTCTGAGTAGACATGCATAGGATTGGACACTCAGACACACAAAATTATGCATGGGATGGGTAGAGTGAATAGAAGGAAGTTCTTTACCCTCTCACACAACCCCAAAACCAGGGGACATCCACTAAAATTGATTGGTGGGAGAGTTAGAACAGACAAACAGAAATATTTCTTAACCCAGTGTGTAATTAATCTGTGGAACTCCTTGACACAGGATGTTGTGATGGCGCCTGGCCTAGAAGCCTTGAAAAGGGGATTGGACAGATCTATGGAGGAAAAGTCCATCACAGATTACAAGTCACAATGACTGTATGCAACCTACGGGTTTTAGTGGTAGCCTATCTCTTAATGCCAGATGCAAGGGAATGGCAACAGGATACATGATTGTTGTCTTGTGTGCTCCCAAGAGATACAAAAAGCTGCTGGACTAGATGGGCCTTTGGCCTGATCCAGCAGGGCTCTTATATTTTGTATTTTGAAAAATTAATGTTAAAAAGTGTGTGTGTGTGTGTGTGTGTGTGTGTGTGTGTGTGTGTGTGTGTGTGTGTGTGAGAGAGAGAGAGAGAGAGAGAGAGAGAGGCAGGCAGGCAGGCAGGCAGGCAGGCAGGCAGGCAGAAGACTTATCTACATATGGGAGCCTGGTGGTATTACAATTTCATCTAAGCCACCTTTTTATTTGCCCTTGCAGGAGAATGGTTCCAACGGATTGGCGCTAGTGTTTATCTGGGAAAGAGTTGAGAAGGTTTGGCCAGAGTTGAAAGAGACCTGCAATATACGGTTCTCAGCCCCTTTGGGAAGCACTGTTTGAACTGTAATCCTTTAGTAGGGATGGGCCGGGGGTCTCACATTTCTCTTTGGTTTGGATGTGGAGCCGATTGTTTGGAGAGGGAATATTACAGGAAGTGGCGGAGGCTGAGAGGAGCTTGGCCGGTGACACGACCTCTCCCTCTCGAGCGCACAAGAAGAAGCCATCTCTGCAAGTTGCCCTGACCGACATCCTCCTAGGATGTGGAGCCAGCCAAGACCATCCCGTTTGGCTCACAGAGAATGCTGCAACTGTTTGTTGGGGGGGGGGGGGAAGGCAGGGATGATGTGTATCCATGTGTTGGAGAGCTGTGGAGAGGGGGGTTGTTGTTATTCAGTCGTTAAGTCGTGTCCGACCCTTCGTGATCCCATGAACCATATCCCGCCAGGCCTTCCTGTCCTCCACTATCTTCCTGAGTTCGCTCATTTTCATGCTCGTCGCATCGGTGATGCTGTCTAACCATCTCATCCTTTGCCTTCCCCTTCTCCTTTTGCCTTCAATCTTTCCCAGCATCAGAGTCTTCTCCAGAGACTCCTCTCTTCGCATTAGGTGGCCAAAATATTTGAGCTTCAGCCTCAGTACCTGTCTTTCCAGGGAACAGTCAGGGTTGATTTCATTTAGGATTGACTGATTTGATCTCCTAGCAGTCCAAGGGACTCTCAGGAGTCTTCTCCAGCACCACAGTTCAAAAGCATCTATTCTTCGGCGCTCAGCCTTCCTTATGGTCCAACTCTCGCAACCATACATTGCTACTGGGAACACCATCGCCCTGACTATACGAACTTTTGTTGGCATGGTGATATCTCTGCTTTTTATTATGCTATCTAAATTTGCCATAGCTAAGTAGTGGTTCTCAAAAGTTTTTGTTACAAAATCGACCCTTTGGACATAGTCCATCTGGTTGCTTCTTCCTTGCTCATCCTCAGTATGTTGAAACAACGAGTCCAAGGTACAAATCCAGAGGGCTAGCCATGTCGGGCTGTGAAAACCAAAACAACAAAGGCTGCAATGCACACGCCTACCTGGGAGGAAGGAAGCCCTATTGAAGTCAGTGGGACAGGGCGGAGGATCGCGCCGCATAAGTCTCGTGGTATCTTAAAGGCTAATGGATTTGTGATGGCAGAAACATTGGTGGGTGAGAGTTCAGGGCATCAGATATATGAAATGTTATTCTCATTTGAATGCATGGGTATGGCGGTGTGGGGCAAAACTGTGAAGCAGGGAGACTGAAAACTGTGAGAGGTACAGGGGCTTCTTTTGGGCAAAGTGCAAATGCATTTAAGATAACAGCAATGACTGTCCAGGACAGCCGTAAAGAGGCAGAGCGCAACCTTCCTAGCTTTGCAGTGCTGCTGTGCTAGCATAAGAGATCAGCCTGGCTTGTTGGTGCTTGTTGGAGGGCCCACCTCTGAACCCCTCTGTTATGGGGTGCTCTAGGGCAGCGGTCCCCAACCCCTGGTCCGCAGCCCGGTACCAGTCCGTGGCCCGTTCGGGACCGGGCCACCCGGCCAGAAGCGTTGTCGGGGTTGGGGCCGTGGGCCCCAGGATGGGGGTCGGACGTGGAGGCGGAAGGGCGTACTTGCCTTTGGGATGCGTCTCCTCTGCCTGGCTTGTGTTGATGTTCGGCCCTCCCGCCCGCCCTGGAGCTTGAACGGCTCCAAAATAGTAACTAAACTGGCGGGGGGGCGTGATTGGAGCCGTGCTGGGCGTGCGCAGCTGGCGTCACGCCCAGGTCACATGCGGGCGTGGCGTCGGCGCCCCCCCCCCGGTCCGTGGGAAAAAAATCCACAACGGCACCGGTCCCTGACACCACAAAGGTTGGGGACCGCTGCTCTAGGGCAGTGGTTCCCAAACGTTCTAGCGCTGGGACCCACTTTTTAAAGACCCACCTAGCTTTATGAGACTTTTTAAAAAAGATGATCTAGAAAAAAAATATTTATAAGTAATATTTTATGTATCTATTTGTAAAGAACTCAATCCATTTCTTGTAGTGAGGCATCCGTAATGATTAGCCCCAAGGCTTGAGGGGCTTAGTTATGTGACCCAGCCTTCACCTGGTCCCACTACCTGTCATTGACAGACTTGGGAAAAAAACACCAGAAAAAAGACGCTCAAAACATTTATCTCCCTGTATTTACACAAGCTTGCAAACTGCAGGAGCTCAACTGTTTGCAGGGCAAATCAGGTCTCTGATTTTTGAATAGCCTCAGGCCTTGAGGCAATTGGTTATCTGATCTTCCCAGCACCAGTGTGCCTTTTCATTGGAGGCTCTGTGGGACCCACTATAAATCAGGTCGTGACCCACCAAGTGGGTCCTGATCCACAGTTTGTGAGAAATGCTGCTCTAGGGGGTGCTCTTACTGGCATGGGTTGCTGATGGGGAGACTGAGAGGAGACACTGCCAGTCCCCGCTACCTATTCCACCACTAATAAACTTAATATGCATATATGTGCATGTGCACATGTGAAAAGCCTAATGTGTCCTACAGCAGAAGCAGTGACGACATGAGCAGGTTCTGTCTTCGAAACATTTTTCAAAAGGACCATACCCAAGGAAAAATCAGGCTCAGTAGGAGGCAAACTCAGAAATTTGCCTAGGGCATAAATTAATGTCTAGGCCAGGGGTTCTCAACCCCTTCCCAGCCGAAGACCACCTCCGGCGCCACTCTCCTGCTGCATACCACCGGAAGTGACTGGCGATGACATCACCGCCAGTTACTTCTGGGTTTTCAGAGGCCAGAAAACGCAGGTAGGAGGCTCTGGGCAGGTGGGAGGACCCTTCTCAGCATTCCCGAGAGGCTCAGCCGAAGTCAGGAGCCTCTCGGGAGTGAAAACATGCTGCCGAAAGTACCGTGTCGGAGCAGGGGTCCTGTGGTCCGTACCACCCGCAGTCGGCCAAGCTGAGAACCCCTGGTCTAGGCCATGATTTTTCCTAAGGCTATCTGAGACAAAGGACCCAATTCTATCCAGTTTTCCAGAATCAATGCAGCCCCAAGGTAAGGGAACAAACATACCTTGAGGAGGCCTCCGTGACTGCCCCCTTACCGCAGGCGCAGGATACAGTACACGCCCCATTGGCATGGCTGCATCGGCGCTGGAAAGATTGATAGGATTGGGCCCAGACCATGTAGCTCATGTTACATTCAAGGCACAAAACTATGCATGTCTATTCAGAAGTAAATGGTTCAATGGGACTTACTCCCAAGTAAGTGTGTATATGATTGCGGCCTCTTTCCTCCCATTCTCCCATTGAGAAACAGGATGGTGTAGTGGTTTGGGAGTCGGACTTAGACCTAGAAGATCCAGGTTCAAATCCCCGCTCAGCCACGAAGCTTCCTGGGTGACCTTGGGCCAGTCACTATCTCTCAGCCCCACCTACCTCACAGGGTTGTTGTGAGGACAAAAAGGAGGGGAGGAAATATGTACACCACTCTGAGCTCCTTGGAGGAAGGGTGGTATTAAAAAAAATGTGAAAAAAATTTACTACATGAATCAAGCGGGGGTCTCCTGAGCCAGGTTCTCCCCCGCTGGAGGTCTTTTTGAGATGCACCAGTCCAGAGATGATTTTTTTCCCCCTGCTTTGAGCAGGGCGGTTGGACTAGATCAGACCTGGGCATTGTATGGCCCCACTGGGACACATCCGGCCTTTGACCTCACATGGGCCAGTCAGGGACAGCCAATGGGAAATCAGGAATTAATATTTTGAGGGTGATGTAAAGAGATATAATTCATATTGATCAGAATTGAGTTCAGGCCCTCCACAACTGTCCCAGTTTCTCATGTGGCCTCTTAGGAAAATGTATTGCCCACTCCTGGACTAGATCGATGGCCTTGAAGGGCCCCTCCAGGTCTATGAAGTGGCAATTTCCTGGGAGTATGCTCCATTGAACATAATGGGACTTACGTCTGAGTAGGCACGCCTTGATTCTATGAATTGTAGTTCAGCCAGGAGGACAGACAGAGAACGAGAACGAGCCGAAGGCGCTAGGGCCCAGGCGTCGCCGAGGCCGGCCATGGAGGCAGTCGAGGGGAGGGACCCGAATCACAGCAGCCCAAACCGCTAGCTCGAGCCTCTCGCAAGTAGCCGCAGCCCCAGCCGCCCAGCTCAGCGCTTCCAGCCGGCCATGGGGCAAGCGCTGGAGGCAGCCAAGCTTCGCGCAGGCTGCGAGCCGTCGTCATTGCCGTCGCGGCGGTTGCCGCTGGGGGCCGGGGACGTGTGACGGCCGGGCAGAGCCCCTAGTCCGGCTCCGGGGCTCGGCGGACGCGCCCGGTTCATGTCAGCGCCCCGGCGGCGCCGCTGCTGGTGAAGCTGCGCTTGGAGCCCTCGACAGCCTCCCGCCCTAGCGCTCCCGCGGCGCTCCCGAGGCTCTTCGGCTCGTGCGCTGGGCAGGAGACGCAGCCCCGAGAGGATGGGCTGACGATGGGCTCCGGACGGTGCTGCTGGGAGCCGCCGC
Source organism: Plestiodon gilberti rubricaudatus (assembly GCA_026170595.1). Classification (NCBI taxonomy): domain Eukaryota; kingdom Metazoa; phylum Chordata; class Lepidosauria; order Squamata; family Scincidae; genus Plestiodon; species Plestiodon gilberti. The sequence goes on from JANXHW010000012.1 coordinate 16,193,890, forward strand.
CGCCGTCGAGGATGCGCTGGGCGGCCGCGTTGCTCCTGCTGGCGGCGCTCTTGTGCTCCGGGGGAGCGCGCAGTTGCCCGGTGCCGCTGCGCGGCTGCAAGTGCGTGGGCGAGCGGGCGAAGGGGCTGGCGACCATGCCCAGCGCGGCCAGGAAGAGGGTCAGCTGCAGCGGCGAGGACTTGACGGAGCCGCCGGCGCCTCGGTTGTTACCCAACGGCACGGTCACCCTGTGAGTAGAGGCAAGGGTGGGGGGCGGTGGTCGTGGATAGCTGGTGTCGACCGAGACTCAGGCTAGTTCAGACGGGACGACGCTCTGAATATGACACGCACTTACTGGGATGCCGCAGGTGAAGGGATGGTTTTTGTGGCTCCTCCCGGTCCCAACAACAGCCCTTTGAGGTAGGAGAGGCAGAGAGTGAAGGTCACCCAGTAAGCTTTATGGTTGAGTGGGCTGGCTGCAATCCGGTATAAATTTACCTGGGAGTAAGTCCCATTGAAAAAATAGAGCTTACTTTCGAGTAGATATGCCAAAGATAGAGGACTACTTGCTTCATGATTCAGACTACTTGCTTCATGATTCAGTTATTACCTGTGTGAATCGCCCTAAATAAACACATGGTGGGGTTAGCCTAGCGGTAGATTCCAACCGCCCCACAACCAGCCAGAAGGCTCAAAAGTTCCTGCTGCAGGTCCCTGAGGAAAATGTCGCCACCAGCCATGGAGAGGTGGATGCCATTGCGCCTAAACAGGGCTGGCGAAGTATAAACAAGACCAGGGTGAGCGATAGTCACTCCACCCTGTGCATTGAAGACCTTCCTCGTGTAAATGCGCACCATGCGCCAAGCAATGTCAACATGACACGGGTGAAATGTCCATGCCAAACTCTGTGTGCTCCACCGGTCCAAAGTTAGCATGTATTGCGCTGTCAGTGTCACTCTATTGCTTTTTAAGTTGGTATGGCCATTGAGTTTTTAAATGTTAATGGGGAGATGGTGCCTCACTCACACAATTGTCCCCATCACAGGAGATGGAGCCTGCCTGTTTTGGTCCTTTTCTTATCTCATGTATGACACTCACCTCATGGCTAGGGAGGTGCGTGAGCTAATTGTGAGGCACGTGGTGGACAACTGGTAGGAGTTCTCCATCATGTCCCACAACAGCGAGGGGGACAACTATCATAATTGATACTGGGTCCGTTACGGAGGTTTGTCTGGACGTCGGAACATACGTAGGTCAAAATGGCTGGCTCTTGCGGGCCCAGCGCAATTGAGCCTGCACAAAACGGATGGACCTCTCGGCCTCAGTTTTCCTCCTCTGCAATATGGGGATAATAACACTTACTGTACTTATTTTACAGGGTTGTTGGAAGGGTTGCATCGGGGGTAATATACGTGAAGCACTTCACATGCTCAAAAAAGCACTGTACAAATGCTAAACCGTATTAGGTATTGCGTTGTTGGTGGATTGCTGTGTACCCACTAATGATGGGGCAGCGGCATTGTATATGCTAGGAGTGTGCAAGCCTCAAGACTTTTGCTTTTCACCTAGTGGTACTCCACAGTGTGGCAGCTAGTGCTTGGCCCCATTGCCGTGGTAACTGCCATGGTGCCAGGACGTGGCACTGACCTGGCTGTCCTGGCGCTGCTGGAAGCAGAGATGGCCATGGCGGTGATGAATTAGTGGGCAAGATGTGGCTGTGCAACTGCCAATCAAAAGAGGCATGGTTTGGGGAAGGAGGGCGCAGAGTGAAGCCCCAACTGTGGGTGAGCTGCCTGCCCCTGTGCACAGCTGCTATCTCTGGTGGCTGTGGTACCCACAAAAGGTGGTACTGTACTTACTTGCAGACAAGAAGTTGCAAAAGCCCTGAGGCAGACTGTGTCAGCTGCCATCCCCGTTGACTGTGTGAAATATTTTTCCGTCCCTCTCTGAAACATGATGACTGCATCTAATGAGAGCAAGCAGCAATCTCCAAAGAAAACAGTTATATTACTTCTCACTTCCTCTTGCAAAAATGGGGAGGCGGGGCCGTCTTCTTTCATAAAAATTGAACCTTTGTGCCAGTTTTCCAGGAAGGAAAGCCATGCCAGCAGGTTCCGTTATGTGCCTGTTTGGGTCCCCCCCCCTCCCTCGGTGTTTCTGCAACCTTCCACGAAATAGCGGAGTTAGACGTTGGCACCGAAATGGCTAACTCTGTGTGATTCGCAGGAAGTGAATGCCTTGCTTTCGGAACACGAAAGCACAGAAGATGAAGGGGAAAAAATCGTCGCTTACTGCTGGACGAATGAGACTTTAGGGGTCTGAATATGGTTTGCATAATTGTGCTTTGCACATTGCATATATATATAGACTTACCTGGGAGGAGGCTTATTGAATCACAGACTTTGTAGACATGCATAGGAGTGTGCTAAAGTGATGTCCAGTTGAATCTACAGCATTGTGTCAGAAGCTACATATTTGGTTAAGTCTGTCATAAGAACATAAGAAGAGCCCTACTGGATTAGGCCAAAGACCCATCTAGTCCATCTTCCTGTATCAATCTCACAGTGACCCCACCAGATGCCTCAGGGAGCACACAAGACAACAAGATACCTGTATCCTGTTGCAACTCCCTTGCATCTGGCATTCAGAGATAGCCTACTGCTAAAACCAGGAGGTTGCTTATACTCATAATGGCTTGTAACCTGTGATGGACATAAATATGTCTGATCCCCTTTTAAAGGCATCCAGGCCAGGTGCCATAACCACATCCTGTGGCAAGCAGTTCCACAGATTAATTATACGCCGGATAAAGAAATATTTTCCGTTGTCTGTCAGTATGAAATAGAGGCTTAAAACTGAAAGTGTCTCTGTTCTTACAGAAAGCAGTCCAGGAGGTGTGGATGAGAATTGGGTCCATGCTACTCGCAGAGTGCCAATGACGCACTCGCCTGTGCCGTTTTCCCACTGAAAACCACACTCTGGTGCAGTTATTTGCCCTCAAAGTAGCTATTTGTGGCAAGTAACTGAGCAGGAGGGTGGTTTCGGTGGAACATGGGAAAATGTTCACTCCCTCCTCTTCCTTGTGTGGTGTGATCCTGATCAGTATCATCTTCACCCACAGCGTATATGCATATGCATGCTTTGGTTTTTCAGCCCATCTCTTCATGGCAAGCTTACTGTTACATGTAGTTTTGTCTTAAGATACCTGTGGCCAGATCTATCTATGCCTTGCATAGGCTGTTGCAACATGGTCTACGTGGGAGGGTGCTTGTAAAATATTTGGGAACTGCAATTGGCCCAGAATGCTGCAGCTAGACTGCTGATGGCGGCCCTGCAGGGGGAGCATATGACCCTCATCCTGCAGGAGCTACGGTGCCTTGATATTGGTTCCTGCTCCAGTTCAAGGTGGTGTGCCTGTTACTGTCCATGCGCCTTCTGTTATGTGAGTCTGCCCACCCGCTGTTATCTGCTGGGGAGGCACTGCTTCACATGGAGTCACTGAGTGAGGCTCGTCTGACATGCCTGAAACCCGATGGGGGGGGGGGCTTCACTGTGGGTGAAGGGGGACGGGGGCTTCACTGTGGCTGCCCCTCTTTGAGGTGGAGCTTCCTGCCTCAGGGGATTCAGGAAACCCCCGCCTTTCTCCCCGCCTTTAACAAGGCATGTGAGACTTGCATGTTTCACCAGGCTCTGAAACGGAGCGTTTTGTTTGGTTTCAGTCCACTGCCGACAGAGTGATTTTAATCTATCTCTAATTATTTCTTTGCTCCTTATTAACTATTTGCTTTATTGGAAATTATTGTTGGCTACCTTGAGACATTTGGATGATGTATGGAATAAAATTGAAACATCATAATAATAAATAAAAACAAAAACAGTTTATTAATAATGAATACCGTACTTTCCAGGCTCAGATAAAACCTACAAGTAAGATCTAGTTCATTATAATTAATAAGGCCACATCTCTCCCAACCCCCCATTTCTGAGCTTAATTGCTTACATTGGGGAGTGGGTTGTCAAAAGCAAAGATTTCCTTTCCCAACTCGTATATTCAGGTTCACTTCCGGTTCCGGTTTCCTATCGCTGCTTGGCTTGTTTCAGTTTTCAGGCAGGCTTATTCTGCATCTTTACTTGTTCTATGTAGTCTGGAGGTTTGAGTCAGCTTGTAAGGAAATCAAGGTGACTTATGAGTCCATCTTCCAAAGTGCGTTTTATAAGGATTGGTGTTGGTGGATGTTTGGACGTAGATGTGAATTGGGCTGAGTGGCAAATGTTGGTGGTGTGTGCAGAAAACGGGAGCCTAGTTGAAGGATCCTTTGAAATTCTTAAGGAGGGCCAGCCCACTCATGAGGCCAACTGAGATGGTTGCCTCAGGTGGAAGGTGGGTGGGCTGTGCCTCTGTCGTCATCTGCTGCTTTTTCTCATCCTTCTGCTCCCTGTGTTTGAAAAGAGAGAGGAGAGCAAAGAGGGCGTATGGCGGAGAAGAGAGTGGTAGGCTAGTATGTTGGCAGGAAGCTGTTGTCTGAATGAGCCCTAAGGCAGGGCAGTTGTCAACTTCACGTCTCAAGTCCTGAGAGCAGGATACAAAGGGCCAGGCGACTCGACTGCTCATTCCTGGCTAGTTCTCTTGCCATGCGCCGAGATCAGAATTGACTCCTTGCCAAAGAGGCTTAGCAGCTGTTGCTGATTTCTGAGTCAGCTGAACATCTGCAGGTACAAGATGTTGGCCCGGGCAAGATATTTTGTGCCTTTTGATTGTAAAAATGTGATTTATTTTCCTTTCCAAACACATGGGGCCGTTGGAAGGCTGCTGTTGCTGTATGGCCGCTTGATAATCAGTCTCTGAGAGTGTGTGTGCGAGACCTGAAAACGATGTCCAGCTTATGTGTTTTTGGTCTTAGATTAATGGAAGATGGGCCTGCCAAGGGGTATTGAGTCACAGGGGCCATTTCACACTTATTTTGGATTGTATATTAAACAATTTTTAAGGAATGTTGCAGAATCAGATCAACGGTCCTCCAATCTACCACCGCTATTTCCCCCACAATCTCTGGCCAGTTTCTTCTGAGAAACCTTTGGCAACCATGAAGATACCCTTCGCTTTGCCCTCATCCCCAGCAACAGGTATTCCTCAGAACCTGTAGGTTCTATTAATCACCATTAATAGAACTGTCCTTTGCAAGCTTGTTTTTAAAAGCCATTTAAGACACTGATTATCGTCACATCGGTGGGACCCGTAGCCCAGTGGTCTTCAGCTTGTCAAAAGCCTGGGAGCTTTTGACAAGCTGAAACCCCAATTGGTTTGTGGAACTCCTTGCCACAGGATGTGGTGATGGCACCTGGCCTGGATGCCTTTAAAAGGGAATTGGACAGATTTATGGAGGAAAAGTCCATCACAGGTTACAAGCCATGATGGGGATAAGGAACCTCCTGGTTGGAGGAGTAGGTTTTCTCTGTGCCAGGTGCAAGGGAGTGGCGACAGGATACAGGTATCTTGTTGTCTTGTGTGCTCCCTGAGGCATCTGGTGGGGCCACTGTGTGATACAGGAAGCTGGACTAGATGGGCCCTTGGCCTGATCCAGCAGGGCTCTTCTTATGTTCTTAAGTAGTTCTGGTGCTGGACTTAGATCTGGAAGATCCAGGTTCAAATCCCTGCTCAGCCGCGAAGCTTCCTGGGTGACCTTGGGCCAGTCACTATCTCTCAGCCTAATCTAATTATGTTTTTATGTTCATACTGGACCCACCTTCAAGGGCCCAGTGGGCAAGAAAGGTGGGCGATTGAGAGTTCACGATTTCTCTTTGCTTCCAATTCCATGGTGGCCAGCCTGCACAGACTGCTCCGGTGTCATTCAGCCCCTTCTTTCCTTCTAGGCCTTTTGGATTGGGGGGGGGGGAGAGTGGCGTGATGACAGCGACGTCATGACTTCTGCTCCCCTCTCTGTGTTTGAATCCTGGGTGTGGCAGAGACCAGCAGTGGATGTCCCCTGCACCTGAGGCGGCCGCTTCAGTTGGCCTCGTGCATGGGCCGGCCTTGCGTCTCTGCCTGCATTTGAGAGTCCCCCATGTTAGAGGCTCACAAATTCCTGAAGAACCTCAAGTGTATGTAGCCATGGGTGCTCTGCCTGTGTGTGTTTTAGGAGGGACGGTGCTCGTTTGGAAACGTAGCTGGGAAGCGAGGGCTTCCTGCAACAGGGGGCGGAAAGAGGCTCGGAGACCCACTGCAGAGGGCAGGTGATGTGCGTATCAAGTGGTTTGATCCACTTGATACGCACGTCCGTGATGTCGGTCTGCTGCGAGGTGGCAGGACCTATCTGGGCATGTATTAACAAGGTTTTAATTCCTTGTTTCGCTAGCTGACCTCTGTGCTAATAGCTTAATGGAAAAAGTACCGTAGTCCTAACGAGAGACAGATAGTGGTGTAAGGTCATAGCCAGCCGTGCTGTCTCACGCAGGAGTTCAAACTCCTTCCAGATGTGGACTTTCTGAGCAAGGCTCGTTTATGCACTCAGTGTGATTGCTCTGAAGTTGCATATTGTCTAGGAGAGGGGGTGGGAGGTGCTGGAGGGGTGGAAGAAGAGAATATAAAGTTTCAGCTGATGACTAATTTCCAGGTCTGTTTGAACACCTCTCAGAGGCCTGTTTTGGTTTGCACCTTCCTCTCACCCCCTCCGCTGACAAGATCTCAGCCTTCGGTTTACTGAGTTGCAATTTGGGATGTGACCCTCTCCTTTGGTAAATAATGGTTATCGAGTCTTTCAAACCCTCAGATGCTCCAACGAGAGAAAAGGTTGCAGGGGGAAATGGGTTGATTAAGCTCTGGGATCTTGCAAAAATAAGATGACTTGGTATATGCGATCTATTGAGGGTAGAGTGTTAAGACTGGAAAGATTTAGGAGACTCTTGGAACAATGAGCAAAAATTTGCTGCAATAACCGAAGGGGGGGGGGAGGGAAACAAGCACGAAAGAGAACATCTTGTTTTGCATATTGCCTGAGATCCGGGGTTTTTTTTTTGCCTGGAGTCTTTGATTGGCAGCAGTAACTATAGTTCTTTTCTGACAGCTGTTCCCACCTGTTGCCCCCTTTAATACTCGCCAGCTGAGGAAAGACCAGCGTTTGGTAGAAAAGGCTATGGAGTTCGAATAATCGTTTGGCCTTTATAGGAGGCTGCTGTCAGGACGGAGCAATTTGCATCTATGTTGCGGTTTACAGCCTTGCTAGCTGGAAGGGGAGGGGGTGTTCTTCAGTTTCATAAGAGGGGAGACAAGGGGCTGTCCCTACCTTTCTGAAACCCAGAGAGATACGTGCATGCTGCTTTATGCTGTTCAGAGAGTGAACAGAGAGATCCCTGCCCTGAGATGCTCACAATCTAGATCAGTGTTTCTCAAACTGTGGGTTGGGACCCACTTGCTGGGTTGTTTGCGACCTGATTTCTGGTGGGTCCCAGGTGATGGAAAGATCAGATAAGTAATTGCAAGCCCTAAGGCTATTCAAAAATCAGATAGCTGCTCATTGCCCTTCAAAGAGCTGAGCTCCTGCAGTTTGCAAACAGCTGAGCTCCTGTAGTTTGCAAGCTTGTGTAAATATAGGGAGATAAATGTTTTGAGTGTCTCGCAAAGCTACGTGGGTCCCGATAAGAGTGTCATTTTAAAAAGTGGATCCCGGTGCTAAAAAGTTTGAGAACTACTGATCTAGATAATAACACAAGGAGACGATGGAGGGAGGGCAGGGGTAAGCAGGGAAGCATATGCAATCATTTCAGTTATGCGTATAATATAAGCCTCGTTCCAGTTCTTTGTCTTCCTTGGATACCTGGAGTCTTCCCAGGCTGCCTAGGGAGCCGAGAAGGGCTCATACTGTCATTCTGAAGATGGCCGTTTTAGACTCCGGAGGAAAACCAGATGAGCTTTTCCATGCTTGTGCACTTAAACTGTCGTTCATCAAGGGGGATTAAGCCATTGCAAATCCAGATATTCTGCATCTGGTGATTTGTGGATCGTGACAAAAGCACTTTCCCTATGCTTGTCCAGCTGAGAAGGGGCTAGATCCCCTTTGATACTGGGGCAATGAAATGTCTGGATTTGGAGGACCTGATGAGGCAGAAAAAGCGAGGGTTGATGTTCGACAGTGTTTGAATCCCATCCTTGAAATGCCCTTGTTTTAAAAATATTTCTTGGTGCTTCTCTTCTTCTGCCGTGGGTTGAGACCAGCTCTTGGCTGCAGGTGGAAAAGGTACTATTGCTATGGACAAAAAAAGCAGAATAAAGAGGCATATGGGAATCTAGGGCAGCCTGTCTGCATTGACAAGTCCTTTCCTCCATCCCTGACCCTTTCTGCACTGCTCAGTTGGCTGGGAAGGTCAGAAAAGCTCCTTTGGGGAAGGACCATAGCTTAGTGGTAGCACACCTGCATACAGGGTCGGCCCATCATGAGGCCAACTGAAGCTGTTGCATCAGGCAGGAGGCACTCTGCTCGGTCCACCTCCTTGCCTCCACTGCTCCTCCTTCCGCTTCCTGGATTGGAAAAGGAAGAGGGGGGCAGAGAGGAAGAAGAAGTGTGTTGGGGGGAGAGAAGAGCGCTGAGCGAAAACATTGGAGAGTGGGCGGTGGAGAGGCTGGCACGTTATTGGGAAAGATGGGGTAGCATTTGGCATGCCGCCTCGGGCATCAAGAGGTCTTGGGTTGGCCCTGTGTGCATGCAGAAGGTCCTGGGTTCAATCCCCAGATAGGGCAGGAAAAGGCTAGAGAGCTGCTTTAGAACAACGCTGAGCTAGAGGGACCAAGGATCTAAGTCAGTCTAAGACGGCTTCCTACGACATACTGTCAGGGTAGCTTGGTGCCACCCAACGCTGTCCTTCCACCTATGGGACATTCCCTTAGATGCCCTGTCGGAATGTCACAACTCCACTTCTGTGTGTGAAATATTGAACGTGCCTGCCAAGCCATTGGCTTGACAGCTACCACAGAAGTCCGCGACTGCCAGAAGGAAGAGTCAGTTGCTGCCAAATGAGCGGCTGGACTGTGACCTCAGGCTTCATATTAGAAAAGAGTCCAGCTTTCTCTGCTCCCTCTCCAGTCAGCAAACGCTCGGATCTTCCTTTCGGTGGAGCCTCTTCCCTTCACTCCCCTTCTGCCTCCGCCAGAGCAGGAGCCAGCCTGAAACACGTGATTTTGCTTTGGCCCAGTAAGGACCAACCTCCCCAGCAGGCGGCTGCTGGAACCACCTGCCCCCCCCTCTACCTGTCTTCCCTCCAAGCTGTTCCCCCCTCGGTGCTTCCTTTCCTGCAACATCCACAGGGTGTTGCCACCCTGCTATTTTGGTCGGCCGTGATCCATTGTCCTCGCAGGTTGCTTTTGTCGGGGCAGGAAAAATAAATCCCGGAGCGGGTGTGAAATTTACAATCCTGCTCCAGCTGTGTCGAGGAGAGTTCTGAACTTGCTCGGGCATTGTGAACGCCTTCCAACCTGGCTGGGGGGACTGGAAAATCCATGCGTTTTGGAGAGGAGACATTCCACACTGGGAGATGTTCAGGAACCGGACGACGCTGGAGCTTTGGTTCGGGCCATCGCTCGTGTTTGAAACTGCATCGTAAAATGGTGCATGGTGTGGAAAAGGTGGAGTTGGGAGGGTTTTGTGCTTGTTTCTCTTGCTTATCCAGAATGCTGAAACTCGGGTTCATCCAGTGAGAAAAGAATGGGCACTTGAGTCAGGGTGACGAAAAGAGCTCCTCCTTCACATGGCGCACTGTTAACTTGTGGGATTCCCTGCTGCAAGACACGGCAATTGCACTGGCATAGATGGATTCACAAGGGGATTAGACACATTGATTGTGGAGGACATGAGAACATCAGAAGAGCCTGGCTGCTGGATCAGGCCAAGGGCCCATCTAGTCCAGCTTCCTGTATCCCACAGTGACCCCACCAGATGCCTCAGGGAGCACACAGGACAACAAGAGACCTGCATCCTGCTGCCACTCCCTTGCATCTGGCATTCTAAAACCAAGAGGTTGCATAGACCCATCATGGCTTGTAACCTGTGCTGGACCTTTCCTCCATAAATCCAGTCTAATTCCCTTTTAAAGGCATCCAGGCCAGCCAGGTGCCATCACCATATCCTGTGGCAAGGAGATCCACAGATTAAGTTCCACAGGTTCATCAAAGGCCATGCTCATAAGGGAATGTCCTAATTCCTGAATTGCTGAGTGAGCTGAATTGCTGGGGAAGCTCTGGCACAGAAGATTGCACAGAAGATGGCCATTGTGTGGACTTCCCAAAAGCATCTCCCTGACTGCTGAGCACTGTGGGCTGTTCCTCGGATTCTGCGGGGTTCTTGCTGTGCTCTTATGTTCTCTGTTGCTTCCAGTAGTTCACAAACCTTCACTCTGAACCTCTGTATATTGTGCAGTGTACCCATATTTGGGGGGTAGCAGTGCTACAAGAGTGCCTATGTTTGTGCACGCTTGCCACGTCTTGATTATTATTATTATTTACGTTGTGCATGCATGTAGTGGCTCCTATGGAGGTCTGGTGAGCAGGAGTAGGAAACGGGGGCCAGCAGGAGCTACGTGGGAGGTGTGGGACGTGGGCTATGGTGGCCTGCTTTTGCTATTCCGATTGCGAGACCTTCTTCCATGCTCTATCCCCGGGCACCGCTCAGTTCATGCTGGCATTTCTCGGTGTGTCTGCACACCCCAAAACATAGTTGCGTGGGGAAGCTTAGTGAGGCTTGCTTGTGTGAAAGGGCACTCGGAAAAGCACGCAGATAACTCTAGCCAACAAACGAAACCTTGCATTACATGGTAGGCACACAAACCCCTCCCCCCCATAAGATAAATACAGTCGCCTCGTTGCGCTCCCCAAATCAGGGTACCCTGTTTCCCTGAAAATAAGACCTCCCCTGAAAGTAAGACCTACCGTCATTTTTTTTTGCATGATTTTTGCTGGCACTCATAAATATAAGACCTCCCCTGAAAATAAGACCTAGCTACGATCATCAGCCAGACAGACGTGACCCCCCGCGACCCCCCCGGCACTTACTTTGACCTATTTATGCTTCATTCTTTCCCGAGGGTGCAAGGCTCTGCAAGGCCTACACTTGAATCCTCCATCATAGAGATGATGTGCTAGAGAGGCCAGCAAGGCCTGCAAGGAGGCTGCAACCTTGCAGAGTCTCTCTAGCATGTCGTCTCCATGGTGGAGGACTCGAGTGTAGGCCTTCCAGGCCTTGCAGAGCCTTGCACCCTCGGGAAAGAATGAAGCTTAAATCGGTCACAGTAAGTGCTGGGGGGGGGGGGTCGCGCCACAGGTTGGGAAAATAAGACCTCCCTAAAAATAAGACCTACTGCATTTTTTGGAGCCAAAATTACTATAAGACACTGTCTTATTTTCGGGGAAACACGGTACTAACCCAGAGCTTTTCAACCACTTTCCCCAGTACTCCTTTTGCAGGTACCACTTTTGTGAGTTTCACCTTTGCTGCCAGAGATGGCAACTGTGCCCGGGAGTGAGTGGCTGATCCGACAGTCGAGGCTTTGTTCTGCGCCTTCCTTCCCCAATCGGTGCCTCTCTCAAAGGGCCAGGCAGCTGCATAGCCACATCTGGCCCGCTGGCGCACCACGGCTGCAGCCATTTCCACTTCCAGCAGGGTCAAGCTAGGCAGGGCAGCCAAACCGCGAGTGGCACTAGTGCCACTGGTTCAAAGGTACAGTACTTTACTGCCTCCTTGTCTCCAGGAGGCAGTCCTCCCTCTCTCCCTCACCAGATATGGAGGAAGGAAGGAGGCGTCCCTGATTGTGAGCAAAGATCTTGGCCTGTCCTTTGAATGAAGCTCTCCCAAAAGGGGTCTGGAGACATATTGGCCGCCCGTCTCCCATGCAAGTCCACGCCACCCTAATTCTCAGAAAAAGGGTGCCCTGTAGATCAAGCCCATCCATTCTCTGGCCGCAGAAAACGGCCTGTATCTTGTTAAGCTTTCAGCATGTGCTTTTAATTACTGCAATGTTCGCAACAGAAAGAGCTGGCGGGAGAGAGCGAGAGAGACGAGAAAAGCTTCCCTCTGACTTTCAGACTCCATCTTCTGCTGTCAGAGTCGGGGCTCCTGGGGGGGGGGCAAGCTCACGATTGAGCTTTCTGCAGCCCGTCTCCGTCCCGCTGGCTTCTCTCTGACCGAGGGAGGCTAGCATCACCCCATATCCTTTTTTGGCTGGGCAGGGGAGGAAGTTTATTGTTTTAGCAGCCCCGTCTCTGAAGCTATTATTTATCCAAGTGGATTCCAGTGTGCTTGAGAAAATAATCTTGTGTTTGGCTTTCAGTTCCTCATTTGGAGGAGAAGTTTTTATTTATTTATTTTAAAGACCAAACCCCCCACACACACACAAAAAAACCCAAACCACCCCACCCCAACAACAACCCCAAACCAGCCCAACCCCGCAAAACTGATGAGTTGCGTGCGCAGCAGCTGTGTACGGTTCGGCCACAAGAAACATTGTGCCTGGCAATTAAGCGTCATTAGCTTCAAACTGGTGGAAACTCGAGGTGACTCAACGGGAGACTACACTGGGTATAATTGACTCAAAGTGGGCAGTGGTCCTGATTGAGGGCAAAGCTAGTTATGGTTGGAGCTATTTTCCTACCAGGGAAATCACACGGCCCCTGCTCTTGCCCCGCTCCCTACCCGGCCATGAGTGCTTGCCTAGACTAGAGCCACGCTTTGCTGGCTATTTCGGTTGGACAGGGCTCTTTTCTTCCTAATCCTTGCATTGTCTGACGGGATATTTCCAGTCCTCGCTCAATTAGGCAATGATTTTATTCTTTGGCTTTATTGTGTTCTCGTGAGGCTCGCCCAGGAGGGTGGCCGGAGGGGAATCCCACAATTCTGCCTTGAAGATCTCTTCTTTTTCACATCCCTCTTGCGATGGTTCTCGGAGGAAGGACGGTTCGGGGGCATCTGTGATGGCTGTGTGCCCTGGAATCTGTGCCCGCCTGGAGCATCTGAAAACATCGGGGCCAGGTTCCTAGCCGTTTCCCTGAATTAACTACACATTGCAAAGAATTTTAGCTGGCATCACACTCTTGCAAAAGCCAATGGAAGGTTTTGATTATTATTTTTAACTGTTATTAGCACACCAGGGGCAGGCAGTCATTTGGGTTAGAAATGCAGCAGGAACTATGAGCTAATCCCCCCCCTCTGCAAGGTTTGCTGTGTTTTGCACCCCCTCTGGATGAATAGAGTGGATAGAGGGAAGTTCTTTTCGCTCTCGCACAACACCAGAACTAGGGGACATTTAAAACTGAGTGGTGGGACAATTAGAACAGACAAAAAAAAAATTCTTTACCCAGTGAGAAATTAATCTGTGGAACTCCTTGCCACAGGATGTGGTGATGGCACCTGGCCTGGATGCCTTTAAAAGGGGTTACACAGATTTATGGAGGAAAAGTCCATCGCAGGTTACAAGCCATGATAACAATCCATGGGGATAAGCAACCCCCTGGTTTTAGTAATAGTCTATCTCTGAATGTCGGATGCAAGGGAGTGGCGACGGGATACAGGTCTCTTGTTGTCTTGTGTGCTCCCTGAGGCATCTGGTGGGGCCACTGTGAGAAACAGGAAGCTGGACTAGATGGGCCTTTGGCCTGATCCAGCAGGGCTCTTCTGATGTTTTTGCAAGTTAAATGTAAAAAAAAAAAAAAAAAAGGTCAAACTCCTGTTGTTGTTTTTTGCAATGTTTAGTGTGTGTGTTTAGGAGTACTGTATAAAGGGTTCCAGAGACTGAACAGAACCGCTGGTCCCCAGCATTTGGTAAATGGGAAGCATCACTGTCGCATGACAATCGTGGATTCGTCACTCATGCTAGTGGCAATCATGGCATGCAGTTTCATCTGTTTTTGATCTGGGGCGGTAATTTGTATCCAGAGATTTCATCAACAGTTGGAGATGTTCTAGCCAACTGCTGTCCTCTCCCTTGCACTTCCTTTTCCTTTCCAGTTCCAGGGAGTGATAGGCTGTGTGTGTGTGTGTGTGTGTGTGTGTGTGTGTGTGTGTGTGTGTGTGTGTGTGTGTGTGCGTGCGTGCGTGTGCGTGTGCGTGTGCGTGTGCGTGTGCGTGTGCGTGCGCGTGCGCGTGCGCGTGCGCGTGCGCGTGCGTGCGCGCGCCCTCAGCTAAGGGGGCAGCAGCATGTGACTCATCTGCCAGACAGTGGGCCAGCCCTGTCAATTTCACTACGCTGGGAAGGTGCACTTGACTAAGCTCTCTTACCGCGAAATCTGGGGTAGGTTTCCGGCGCCAGAGCAAGCGCTCCAGTGCCGGAAGCTGTTGCAAACATGCCGTAAGGCACATTTGCGCCTACCTTAGAGGAATGGAGTCCGGCGCAAGGCCAGCCTCCCTCACCCCGCCGCTGGGATGAGTATGCGGCTGCTGGAGGCAGGTAAGGCTCCCACCGGCGGCCGCATGGGCGGCGAGGGAGGGGGGCCCATTTGAGTGGATTGCCAAGCCTTTGAAGGTTAAAAGCAAAAAGCCTAATGCTTTTAAAACGATGCATACAATAGTAGTTGCTCGGAGGAAGGAAGTTGTGTTTCTTGTTACTAATGTTGCCACAGAAAGGCCCATAGGTGCTTGTGACACACTCATGCATCTATAGAAAGAGCTCTGATGGAAGAAACCAAAGGTGCATCCTGTTTCCCATCGTGTTGTACAAGGTGTTTCCAAGAGGGCATGAAGGCAACAACTCTCTCCCATTGCTGCCATGCAGGAATTGGTATTCAGTGGTAGACTGCCCCTACGCGTGGAGGCTCCATTTAGCTCTTGTGACCAGTAGCTATCGGTTGACCTCTGCTCTGTGCATTTGTTCCCTTTCAAGCCCCCAATGGACCATTGCCGCCTCTTGAGCCCACGCCCAGTCGATTTCGTTCCAAGTCAGCTTGCGCTCTGATGAACAGCAGTGGTGTGTGGGAAGGGAAATTGCATTTTCCTCAGCCCCAATAGTTAGTGTCTTGAACGCTGTAAAATCGCAATTTGCATCCAAGAGAAGTAACTGCCTTGAGGAAGGACATCTGGAAGCGTTGCAACAACTGAATAATAGCTCTCACTCTCTGTACGTGTATGTGAATCTGCTGGGCAGGCCCTGTTGCTACATAACGCATCGCTGCTACCGACCTGCCCTGTCTGAGCACAGCAAGGATTCCATTTGCAACCATTACTTTTTCCTTGGAAGACAGATTCTGGCAAGCTTGTCGTTGTTGCTGTGAGAATGACCGTGTATTTCTGTCCAACTATTATTAGCAAAACCGAGCCCTTCACCCCAGAATTAGTGGGCATCAGTTTCCACCAGAGCCCAAGTGGTCTCCATTTGCAAAGAGAAAAGGGGCTATTTTTGAACTTAGCATGTGGTGGTGGTGGTGATGAAGGAAAAGCCACAGTGAGTTACGTAAGAAGAGCCTGGCTGGATTGGCCCAGAGGCCCATCTGGCTCTAACAGGAGATGCAGAGATGTTGCAATGAGAAGCGGAGGTTGCAGGAATGCTTTGTTTGCAGAGGCGATGTCTCTGTTGAGATGCAAGGCTGCCAACTTTTTCTTTTTGGCAGGGCTCCTGTACCTTTAACAGACGCAAGACCGGCAAACGTTCAGCAAGTTGGGGGACGCTCTAGCCTGCCACTCTTCTCTCCTGCCCTCTTCCTGTTTGAATTCATGGAGTGGGAGGACATGGGGAGGGGTGGCAGGGACTGTGGCTAGAACATCACTTTGATGCTGTCTTCTGGGTCAGCCCTGGCTTGAAGATATATAGTGACTGAGCAAACGTAGGGCTTAGTGGAGCAGCCCTTTCCCGAAAAGACTATTGTAGCTATACAATACACACTTCCTACCCCTGCAGTCCTCTGTGCTTGTTTCCCCCCCCCCCCACTACACACAATTCTCCCTCCCTTCCCCACATTGCGTCCAGCCCTAAGCCGAGCTCTGGGTGGACGAATCCTAAGTAAATAAACATAACAAAAAGAGAGTCCATAACAGGAAACTTGCTGGGCAGACCAGGCAGGAGGGCAGTTTAGTCAAGGCATCGTAGGGATGTCGGGCGGCTGCACACAGTGATGTTCGAGCAATGTGAGACTGGCGTGTATGATCCAGCACGCCTCATCATGGGCTTCCAAAAACCTCGCTGGGAAGAAAGAGGCAAGCCTGCATATCTAGTAATAGTGTGGGTTTCTGTTTACAAGACGATCCTCCGTGGCTTGTGGCACCTCGGAGCAAGATCGCCGTTGCCACGAACGCAGTCGTAGGTTTTGAGCAAGCTGTTGTCTTGCCACCCTCGTTCGGGGCAGAGCAGGTGTCTTGTGCACAGAGCACTTGAGGTTTAATCCCCAGGTGAAAGGGATATTAGGTGGCATGGCTAGGAAAGACACCACCCCACACCAGGAATTGCTTGGGCTAGAGCAGCAGGGGTTCTCAACCCCCGGCCAGCCGTATACCACCTCCAGCCGCCTCCTCGGGCCGCGTACCTCTGAACGTAAGTGGCGATGATGGTTTTGGTTGCATTTTTGGCTGGAAAAGAGAGGTAGGAGGTTCTGGCCAGGTGGGAGGGCCGTTTTCAGCCCTCCTGAGAGGCTCGGCAAAACTAAAGGCAGGAGCCTCTCGGGAACGAAAATGCGGCTTCAAGGAAGCCGTTTCAGAGGAAGGTTCTGGTGGTCCATGTACCACCTCCGGTCAGCCGGAGTACCACTGGTGGTACGTGTACCACCAGTCGAGAACCCCTGGGCTAGAGCTAGCAGCTGCCCCTTGTGGTGAGCTGCCGGAACTACATCTGAAATAAAAGGTTCTGGACTGACCCCACCTATCCAAACTGGTCAGTGCTCCTCTCTCTGGACAGAGTGGCTGCAGCCTTGTCTGAGCCACAAGATCTCCTTGCTTCTGGTGTGCGCCCTGCTCTCCTATGACCCCCAAGTTGCAGGGCTTGTCTCTTTGTCCTGGCTCACGGCCTGACTCCTGGCTCCTTTCCCAGGTTTCACCCTGGCTCCGATTCTTGGCTTGTCTCTCATTCTGGCTCGCGGTTTGACTCTCGACTTGTCTCTCCTGGTTAGACTCCCGCTTCTGACTTCTGGCTCGTTCCTCATCCCTGGCTTGCTTTCAGGTCCCAGCCTCTGACCCCCCACAATTGCTACTCATGGCCCCGTCTGCAGTACACCTCCTGGGACTCTGGAGAGCCACGTCCAATCAGAGTCGGCGATACTGGCCCAGATGATCTCGCGGCCTGAGGCGGCGTTCTCTCATGTCTCCAGCAGTCCGAGAGGATGTAGCTGCTGTGCCTTGTATCCTGCTGCTCTGCCTGCCCCCCGTCTCGCCCTTCTCTCTTGCCTGCTTGAGAAGAGGATGGGTGGAGGGACTGTGGAAGCAGCCGAGCGGGAAATGCAGGGGCCACATCCTCTCTCGCTGCGTTGGACATTTTTCAAGAGCGAGGCAGGATCTCGGTGTCGACACTTGGCAACCCGGACTGGAGTCCTCCCCCTCTCCTTCCTTCCCCGATTCCTGCCTCCTTTTGGAGTTCCAAGTGAAATTGCATCTGATGAGTCCGAGTCTCTTTTTGGAAGATCGGATTGAGGCCCCTTAATTGTTTAGGCGCCTTGGGGAAAAAAAAGTTTCCCCATCGCTGCTGCTATCTCTCTCACCCATGCTTTTTTCATTAACGCCGTTTCCCTTTTAGACAAGTGAGCCAAACTGCGGCTGGGTTCGTACAAACTCTGCTCCCACAGGTAGATGCCAAGAGCGGGCAGATGTCGAGGGTGATGTTGTGCAGGCTTGGAGGAGATGCCCCCCCGCTCCCTTTTTCATAGCCCTTGTTTTGTTTGACCTCTGTATGGGGCATAGAGCCATCTCCCCTTATTACACCGAGCCCCTGTTATCTGCGCCTCTTTCGCTACTTGACTCCCTGGCCTCATGAACGTTGTGTGGGCGGCGGGCTTGTTTATGGCCAGAGTCAATGCAAGAATGTTGTGACGGATCTGGTGAAGGAGCATTGCGCCTGGATCCAAGGCGGGGAGGGAGCAGCAGCTGTGAGAGCGTGGCTCTGGATAGCCCCAAACTATTCCAACAGGTCTCCGGTTTGTTTGTTTGCAACATTTGCATGCTGCTTTTCAGCTGTGGTGGCTCTCAAATGGATTCGCAGTAATCGTACGTTGAGCATGAAAAATCCACATCAACAAACGGAACGCTAGAATCGGCAGTCGCAGAAACGAGGACAATTGGGGTAGAAGGATCATGACGCCCTGGCATTCCTTCACCATAGTAAAGCCAAATCAAATGTTAAGGCCACAGTGAAAGAAAAATAAGTATTTACACCCCTCTAAGAGGGGGGAAAAAAGAGGAAGCTGCCAACTTGACCTGGAGGAAGTGGGAGGTCATTTTATCTAGTTTCCTGCTATAACAGGGTAAAGAGGCACCTTTTAATGTGACAATTTCCTTATATAGGGGGGCCGCCGTATCCACAGGGGATACGTTCCAGGGCCTTCGAAACGGAGATGAGCACCGCACCCAAGAGTCGGACACGACTGGCTTTCGAGCAGGGGATGTCTTTACTTTCATTACTATTGGTCTGTTGCTCAGTGGCAGGACATCTGCTTTGCATATGGAAGGTACCAGGATCAATTGATGGCATCTCCAGGTAGGACTGGGTAAGACTCGCACCTGAAACCTTGCAGAGCCACAGTCGGTCAGTGTCAACAATACTGAGCTAGATGGACCAATGATCTGACTCAGTATAAAGCAACTCCCTGTGTATGATCCCTTGGGAGTGTCACTATTCATGTGAACCTTGTGCAAACTTTGTGCAAACTTCCAACGTGCATTCGGCTCCACAGCCCTGACTCTAGCAGCGAGCCACAAACGTTTGGCCCACAGACGTCTCACAAATATATTAGTGTGAGAAACGCAGGCATGCCAATCTGAGTTCAGGGCTCATTCTTGCACAAAAAAAGATTAGCCGGCCTCCAATTTGTTACCTTGAGATAACATTCCCTGTTTTTTGCAAAGACCTCCCAGCATTCGGGGCGGCATGCCAGACTTTCCCGCCGCCCCCCAAATACGCAGCAGCAGCAGCAGCAGCAGCAGCAGCAGCTGCCTCTATTCCTTGGATTTGAAAGGAAGAAGGAAACTGAATGGAAAACGAAGTGTGGAAGAGAGTGGTGGGCTAGAGTGTCTCTGACAGTCTAGCTCACCACTCTCCTCTCCTCTATATTTTTTCATCTGCTCCATTTCCTTTTTGAATCCAGAGAGCAGGAGAAGGAGCGATGGCGAATGGAGGCATCCCATTTCATGACTCGTTCTGTTCCTCGAGGCGACCGTTTTAGTCAGCCTCCTGGCCGAGTTACCCTGATGCCTCAAGAGGTCATAAATGACGTTTTCCAGATACACTTAAGATCTGCAGGGTTGTTTTATGACTTGAGAGATGTGGGGTTTGTGGAAGACGGAGAATTTCTTAGGCAAGGAAGACTCCGAAATGGATGGGAGTTTGCTTGGTCGCAGCAGCAGAGTGGGGAGGAGAGTCCAGGATCTATTTTCCAGGCCATCGAGACATAGATATTCTTTCTCCCCAACGTTGGCTGCAGATCAGAGAGGAGACTGATTTCATCTCAGCCTGTCGGTTCTTTTCCTTTTAGGGAGGCGGTCTGGATTTTATGGCAGAAACATGGATGGCGCTCGCTTATCTCCAAGCTCCGAGCATCCCCCTTCCCCCTCCCACACCCACATCTGTAATCTCTCCATTGTAGGTGTGGGTCAGCTGCTCCGGTCCTGGCCAGGCTGCTAAATGGCTGTGTTTTCAGAGTGGCAGGAGGGAGGCATCTCTCTCTCTCTCTCTCACCACTGCTGCCCTGCAGCTGGCATTCAGAGGCATGCTGGCTCTGAACCTGGAAGTAGCGCATAGACGTCAATGATAAGGTGCCACTAATAGACCCACCTTCCACGAATTTGCCCAGGCCTTCTCTAAGGCTGCAAACCTATACAGTACTCCCCCCCATATCCGCTGGCTGGGGATATGTTCCAGGCCTCGCTGTGGATACTTGAAACGGTGGATAAGAGCGAACACCCCCTCCATGGTTTCCTGAGGGCAGGCAGGCATGCCCCCCCCTCCAGCTCTTATTTTCTTTCTTTCAGCAAGCTTTGTTTCTTCCTTAAACAGAGAAGCAGCCTCCATTGCAGGCAAGTAGAACGAGACTAAGCCCTACAGAGGCTCTGCAAGGTTTCTGTTAACCTTGCAGAGCCTCTCTAGGACTTAGTCTTGTTCTACTTGCCTGCAATAAGCAGCCAGAGGCTGCTTCTCCTGTTTGTTTAAGGAAGAAATGAAGCTTACTGGGAAAAAAGTAAAAGCGTGGGGGGGGGGTCCCCACAATCCGTGGATAACTGAAAGCGTGGATAGCGAATCCCTGGATATGGGGGCCCAGCCCACCTGTACATCACTGTTCTTCAACCTTGGGGTCTGGACCCCAAAGGGGTCGTGAAGCCTCATTTTGTGGGGTTATGGCAGCGGTTCTCAAATAGTGGGGCGCGCCCCCCAGGGGGGGCGCGAGGCCCCACAAAGGGGGGCCCGACCACCACAGTCGCCCTCCGCACGCTCCGAGGCCGGCCCAGGAGCCGGCCTCGGAGCGTCCGGAACGGCCGGCGCTCCAGGGCCTTCTGAAGGCCCAAGCGTCAATCCGGGTATTTTTGATGTTTTCGCTCATGCGCAGAGACGAAAACGGGTCTGCGCATGAGCGAAAACATCAAAAATACCCGGATTGACGCTTGGGCCTTCAGAAGGCCCTGGAGCGCCGGCCGTTCCGGACGCTCCGAGGCCGGCTCCCGGGCCGGCCTCGGAGCGTGCGGAGGGCGACGCGAAGGGGGGGGCGCCACCCCCCAAAATCGGGTGACGGGGGGGCGCGGGGAAATTTTTCTGAGAACCACTGGGTTATGGCAACTTATGAGAAATAAAATGGCCACTGGGGGGTAATGCTGGGGGGGGGAGGAAACCTGCTGGGGGGGCTTCCACAGGGATTTCATCCATCTCTTCCCTCTTTCGATTTGTTGGGGAGGCGATGGGTAACCGCGGCTTGGCTCTCCTGTTCCGGAATGACCCCGCTGTTGGTGGTGTGGGTTGGGCAAGCTTGGCAGGACGAGGCAGCCAGAGCTGGGGGTGGGTGGCGACAGGGGCGGGCAGATCGTGTCCCAGGAGGGGGGCAGGTTCACTGGTGGGTCCTCAGCCTTATTCATTAATTCATTTATTTTTGGGGGGTCGTGGCATGAAAAAGGTTGGACCACTGCTATACACACATACCTGGAAAGAAGCCCCATTGAACACAGGGGTTCCTACTTCTGAGTAGACATGCCTAGGACTGTGCTGCGAGTCATCTAAGCTAGTGATGATTGTCGTATCTTGTAGCAATTAATTCAAGAGACCAGTTGCAGTATGCACAGTGTGAAAAAAGTGTCTTCTTTTCTAAGAGCCAGACTATAGCATGGTTCGCAAGTTATTTTTTTTTACTTTATTTTCATTTAGTGCGTAACACATAACCAATACACAAAATCATAACAACTATCTACAAGATAAAAAGGAAAACCAGCTATAACAAGTTGAACGAAAAAGAGACCCCCCCCCAAAAAAGGGGGGAAAGACAAACAAACACACTCACACACAAAGTAAATAATATATGAAAGGAGGGTATAAGCCCTAACATAAGTTGTACGTTTGGTAACTAACATCAATCCAGCATACTAAGAAAAAAAAAAGTCGTATTTACAATATTCCTAACTATATTTTAAATTAAGGAACGGTTTCCAAATATTCTCGTATGTATCCATCCGTAGTTGACGCCTATAGGCCATTCGTTCAAAGTTAGAAAGCACCCAAAGGTTATCCAAACACTGAACAATAGACGGGGGGGGGGTCCAATTTTTCATTCTCTTGGCCCTTCCAATTTTTCATTCTCTTGGCCGTCGTAAGGGTGCAGAAAATCCATGTCCTTTGATAAAGAGTCAATGTACAAGCCACAGGTGTATAGAATTCAAAATTACATATACATCAGCAAATAATCAATCTTTGTTTAGTTACAGTCTTAATAATATTAATCACTTCTTCCCAAAATATGGTTCGCAAGTTATGCTGTGCCCAGGTACAATTATTGTCCGTCTGTACCCCAGTGCGGTTATTCACAGGGAAATATGGAATAGGACACAGACAGATATGCCCAGTTACAGATGTTTTGCATCTGGGTACACCAGAACTGTGGACGCTTCTTAACCAATGGGTGGACACGTAGATTTAGAATTTCTTAACTGTTAGAGGTGTGTGGCACTGGAAGAGTCTGCCTCGTGTAGTTGTAGGCTCTCCCTCATTGAGATGACCACCTCATTGGGTGACCACCTGTCAAAGATGCACAGTTGCCTGCACTGAGCAGGGGGTTGGACTAGATGACCTCTAAGATCCCATCCAACTCTAACATTCTACTATGGTTCTATGATACTATGTCTGTTGCAAGGATGAAAACACATTTCAAAGTATATTGTGGTGCGGCAGGAGGTGTGATCTAGTGGTTGAGCTGCTGCCTTTCCTGAAGAACAGCTAGGACGGGATCGGTTCGAGACAACCGGAAGCTGCTGACAAGCTGCCAACAAGCTGCGATATCTCAGCTGACAAGCTGAGATAGCCTGCAGTGACCTCTGTGGGAGAGAGGAGTTGGTGTCGTGTGCTTGGAAGCCGTGTGCAGCCAGAGAGATACCACACTGTTGAAGGGAAACAGCTGGAGAAGATGGGTTCTATGCAAGCAGAACATTTATTGTAAAAATCCCTACAAGGGTTTAGAAAAACCTGCCTGTGTAAACTGCCTTGAATAAAGTCCGAGGAGAAATCTGAAGACATAGAAAGGTGGTATATAAATACAGATGATGATGATGATGATAATAATGTGACCCTCCTTGCATCTTTGGGCTGGGTCTGGACGAATGAAACCTACAGCTAAAAGATAAACCTTGTAGTCAAAACAGCAAATCCAAACACTCCCCTGATAATGTATCTAGTAGGAAGACTTATGGCAGCCTTCATAATGGTGGCACTAGCGCTCCGAGTGTCCAGAGGCATAGCTATGCCCTGTGGGGGGGGGCTGTACCCCAGTGACAGCCCCCATGATATTCCTTGGGGGTGGGGCATCACTTGCCAAAAAACATTCCTGGAGGCCTGGCGGGGGGGACGGGACACAACATTTCTTGCCGCTGCTGGCCCCCATGGAGGCTTCTGCAGCTGTAGAAGCCTTTGGCGTGAAAAAAATTGCCACTGCCACCATTTTGCCGCCGGTGTGAGGGCTTTGACCCCCCTGGCCTTGCACATGGGGGCAATCTGCCCCCCTGCCTGCCCTAGCTATACTACTGCGAGCGTCTGAACGCAAAACACACACACAAATCTTGGTTTTCATGTGGACTGGGGCACCTTTATGAAAGGGAAAAGTTGGGCGTGGGGAAAACCTCACTGGTGTTTGAAGTTTATTTTACTGCCTTTTCTGTGAGGTGCCTGAATGAGTGCTCTGTGTCAGGCCAGGCCGAGGTTCTGCTGGCGCCTCCTGAAAGTGACCAGTGTGTGTGTGTGTTCAGATACCTCTCTGTGCGTTTTGGATTTCTTCGGTCTCAGTTATATCAGGCAGAGGTTGAAACATCAAGGAACTAGGATCCAATATTTTCCCCCTTCTTTTCCACTCTTCTCCTAAGTTTATTATTAAGCCATCATTTATGTATTTAGTTTAAATAGCTACATCCTGGCTTTTTCCACAAAAAAGGCTCAAAGCCGCTTACGGAGATGGTGAGAAACAAATGGCAGACAGGAATAAAATATAAAGGTATCCCCTGACAATTAAGTCCAGTCGTGTCCGACTCTAGGGTGTGGTGCTCATCTCCATTTCAAAGCCGAAGAGCCAGCGTTGTCCGAAGACGCCTCCGTGGTCATGTGGCCGGCATGACTCTCCTTGCCGCAGCGTGTAGCATGCAGCTGGAACACGGAGCGCTGTTTACCTTCCCGCAAGCGGTACCTATTTATCTACTCGCATTGACATGCTCATTCCCCTCCTTTCCATGCTCCCTGCTCACTGCAGTTAAACCCGGAAGGTCGCGCTGTCTCTTTAAATGAAACCGGAAGTCCATGTGAGGAGCCACGGTAGGGATTTTTTTTTAGCTAGGAGGCAGCAGACCGGAGATGGCATCAGTTGGCATTTCAAGTCCCGTCGCCCCTAGTAGGAGTGGTGTTGGGGGTCAACTAGATCAGATCATGGATGGGCTGAGCCCCTGAACTCTCTAGTACCTGTAATCTGCCACAGATTCCCCCTGTTTACCAGTGGGGAGTGTGGGAGGAGCCACAAAAAAGGGGGCAGCACCCAAATGAGCTGAAAAAAAAGAAAGAAAAATGCTGCCTTTTTAAGTCAAGTTGCTCCATAGATCACCCCTATAGCAGGCTTGGAAGGGCAGCCCCAGTGTATAGCCTCATCTACACTGCACTGCGTCCGGCGTGGAGTCGTCTTGCCCCTGCCTCCGCCGAGCGGGTCGGAGGAGTGTCTTCATGCCTGTTGTCCCTCCTGTTGTCCCGCCTTCCTGTGTAAAGCGCAGCTGTGATTGGCACTCTTCTCCCCCCTCTCATCCGATTGGTGGCTGCATTGCGTCCGGCGAAGCAACCCCTCAAAACATGGCCGGAACCATCTTTGACGCATTGTACACGCCGTAGCATCGGGAGCTCGCAAATGCTCCGCAAGACTGTAAAAATCTCCGCAAAGCGCCGGACGCAGTGCAGTGTAGATCAGGCCTATGGGAATCCACATTGTTGAAACGAATCCCCACTTTATTGCAAACCTCCTGGTGGTACAATCTCAAGGGCTGGCAATCATGGGGGCTGCTGCCGCTGTTTTCCTCTCCCCACCAGGAGACTTGGTGGCCTCTGCAGAGCCAGTTCCGTGGCAGCAGTGGCTGCCAAAGAATCAATGGAGATGCCCCTTTCTTGAAACGCTAAACCCGCAGCGGCCTCTGACAACAAGCCGACACTGACTCTCGGTGGCTGCTTGGTGGCCCTCCTTGCCAGAAGGCGGTGTCTGCCGAGTGCTAATTGCTCATTAAAAAAGCCGTAATGAGCATGGAGAAGAATGGTGGGTGCTCGTCCCGGCTCCCTCTCCTTTCAGCCAGCCTGGCTTCTTGCTTGTTGGGGCTGAGGCCAAAAGGAGATCCCTATTGTGGGCAGCTCAAACTGTTTACTTTGGGAGAAAGAGGCTTTGACAGGCTCTCGGCTCGCGGCCAAAGCCTTGACTCCTGCTGGGGACCATGTGCCTCCCCCAAAGCTGAAGACACTCCGGAGAGCATCTCCCTGCTGCCAGGCTGCCAGGAGGGACCAGCATCTGGGCATCTGCGAACCTTTTGTGTGTGTGTTTTCATGTTCGGCGAACTAGTTGTCACCCTGTTGCTGAGGCCAATCCTGCTTGGTAAAGTAGCTTTTGACAGTCTCAAAACTTTTGTTCGATTTCTCAGTCTTTGTTACCGTGATTATCCTGTATATTTAAGCTCATCGTGAGACTATTGACTGAAAAAGATTTCTATGTTGCTTTTCCAAATGCTCAAAGTGTGCAACAGTCCGAATTAAAAAAAATAAAATTGATTAAAACGTTTAAATAAGCTGCTACGCCTTGCTAACTACTCCTGGTTCAGATTTGTTTGTTTCTCTCTCTCTCTCTCTCTCTCTCTCTCTCTCTCTCTCTGTGTGTGTGTGTGTGTGTGTGTGTGTGTGTGTGTGTGTGTGTGTGTGTGAGTGAGAGAGAGAGAGAGAGAGAGAGAGAGAGAGAGAGAGAGAGACCCCTGCCTACTGCATCCAAAGATCTGATGAAGTGGACTGCACACCACCAAGCTTCTTCCGAAATAAATGTGTTTACCATTTAAGCCATTTAAATTTTAAGGTGTCACAATGATGCTTGTTCTACTGCTACGCAGAACCCACATGGGGTGATAGGATGCAGTCAGACACTTGGATTGACAAAGAACCAAATGGGAAAACTAGGAGAAACCAAAGCACAGAAAGACTGCGGAAGATGCCCTCCTCTAGCCATGACAGATCCTTGAGACTATCCCCAAAAACCTGGAGGAGAAACTTCTGCAGATTGGGGGGGGGAGCTGTAATTTGGAGCATTAGTAACATGGAAGGGATGAGAACTACTTTCCAAATCGTAGGACGTTTGCAAAGGTTGCTTCAAAAATGAGATCTAGTAGATTCCTGGGAGGATTTCTATAAATGCCTCTCAGGTAGGATAGCAAAATGTAGCACAGTTAATCTGTGGCATTTGCTCACACAAGATGTGGGCATGGCTGCTTACTAAGGGGATTAGACAGATTCATGACTGGGGAGGGGGTGTCTGTCAGTATCTACTACTTACAATAGCAATCTGCTACCTCCAAGTTCGGAGTCAGACAGTATACTTTGAATAGCAGTTGCAGGGATGCTTGTATGTATAAAAATATGGAAGAATCAAAATATCTGGTATATATTTGATGGTAAATCTAGCCAGACACAATTTTGCATTTGTTGAGTGCCGTGTTTATTTACGTCAATCTGTTTCCAATTTGTACCACGTTGCAAGTTTTAAACATTCCTTTTAGTGGGAATCCAGAGCAATGAAAGTTTACACATTGCCACTGTTAACATTCCCAAAGGATGAGGGTGTTTAGGATTGTAATGGATTCCGGGAATGTGGTACATGAGGAACTGTGAGGTCCCCGGTAGACAGTTCAGCTTGAATTTGGGAGCCTTCCTGTTCTTGGTTTGGCTGCAGGACAGGTCGCTATCGTTCAGCCTCAGTTTCCCCTCCGTGAAATGTTTCCACCCCTTACAGAGCTGATGTGGGAGCAGATTCAGTAATGGGTGGAAAAGCCTTTGCAAATTGGGGTTATAGAGGGTTGTCGGAAGTGGCTTTCTGCCGAGTCGAGCAGGGTTGGCCCAGCTATGAACCCAGCTGAATCTATCGCCTCAGGCAGTGGAGTTCCCGGAGGAGGTGCTGCACTGCAACTCGTGCAAGGCGCTGCACCGTGCCTTGCAAACCAGTGTAAGGTGGCCCCTCCTACTCTTCACCGGAATGGCTCCAGGGCACAGCGCAGCGCCTTGCACCACTTACAGTGCTGAACCCCCTCCAGGAACGTCACGGCCTGAGGCAACAGATTGTTGGGGGCACCCATCTCTGTTCACCTGCTTGCCTTCGTTGCTCCTCCTCCTCCTCCTCCTCCTTTCAGTCCCTGGACTGGAAGAGGGGGACAGGGAGGAAGAGGAAGTGTGGAGGGGAGGGGAGTGCTGAGTTAGAACATTGGCAAGTGGAAGGAGTTGAGGTTGGTGCATCATTGGGTGGATCATTGATGTTGGTGCATCATTTGGTACCCTGCCTCAGGCGCCAGGAGGTCTTGGGCCGGCCCTGGAGTCAGGCTATGAGTCCATCTCATTAGCTCATCATTGTCCACACTGACCTTCCGGGCTCTGCAGGGTTTTAGGGAGGGATCTTTCTCTGCCCTACCTGGCGATGCCAGCGATTGAATCTGGAACGTTCTCCTTGAAAAGGGCGTGCTCATCAGTCACTGGGCAATGGCTCTTCCCCTCTTACCACTTCTGTTTAAGCGACGTCATTTGGAGGGGCATATTGACTTCATATTGACTCTCATTCCTTACAATTATCTTGTGGCTTTCGTGTCATTCTCGGCTTGCCTCTGACCATTTCCTCTCCCGAAATCTGGGTGTGACTAATTAATCCGCCATTGAGGACCACACACCTAGATTGGTTAAGTCCTGGCGTCTCGGTTAACGCGGGGTGAATAACTCTGTCTCGTTCTCTCTCCCCATATAGGCTTTTGTGCAACAACAAGATAACAACGCTGGAGAATGGCTCTTTCTTCGGGCTGCGTGCTCTCGAGAAGCTGTAAGTGCCAAGCTACACCATTGTGTCCTGGGGCAGTGCTGGGCTCCTAATGAAGGACCCGGGAATTAGCAACCAAATACAGCAAAACTGAAGATTAAAGGGGGGGGGAGGAAGCGGCAGCAGTGGGTCGAGTGGAGCGGGGGGCAGGGTCAGACATTTAATTGCTGCAATAAGAGCAAAAGAGGAAAGAGAGTGTGGATGTAGAAGTCTTCGAATTTTGGAAATCTTGTTCAAATGAAACAGTTGAATCCTATGGTTTCAAACATTGGTAGTTTGCTACGAGATAGATGCTTGTTCTTAGTTCCTTCCTTCCTTCCTTCCACACAGAGATGCAGTTCCCTTTTCCTGTGTGTTATCGTAAGGATGTGTGTATGTTAGTGTTAAACAGGGCCGGCCCATCCACGAGGCCAACTGAAACAGTTGCCTCAGGCAGCAGGTTGGTAGAGGGGCTCATCCCTGTCCACTTACTTGACTCCACTGCTCCTCTTCCATCCACTCCTTGGATTGGAAGTGGAAGAGGGGAGCAGAGAGGAAGAGGAAATGTGGAGGGGAGGAGAGTGCTGAGCTAGAGCATTGGAGAATGGGAGGAGCAGAGGCTGGTACATCATCGGGTAGGGGTAAGATGGAGATTAATCCGTGATGGCTGATTCACACATGTGCAAGGCATCCCTTGGGGTTGCAGCTCACAAGTGATGAATGTGTAATGGGGAACCCGCCTTCTGTGAAAGAAGTTTGTTAAGGGTCTGTTAGACTTAAATACAGGTGGGCCCCCATATCCACTGATTCGCTATCCACGGTTTCAGTTATCCACGGATCGTGGGGACCCCCCAGGCTTTTACTTTTTTCCCAGTAAGCTTCGTTTCTTCCTTAAAGAAACAGGAGAAGCAGCCTGTGGCTGCTTATTACAGGCAAGTAGAACGAGACTAAGTACTAGAGAGGCTCTGCAAGGTTAACAGAAACCTTGCAGAGCCTCTCTAGGACTTAGTCTCGTTCTACTTGCCTGCAGTGGAGGCTGCTTCTCTGTTTGTTTTAAGGAAGAAACAAAGCTTGCTGAAAGAAAAATAAGAGCTGGGGGGGGGGGGGGCAAGCATGCCTGCCTGCAGAGGAGGCAGGGTGGGGGGCCCCTCAGGAAACCATGGAAGGGGGGTTCGCTCTTATCCACGGTTTCAAGTATCCACGGAGGGGCCTGGAACATATCCCCAGCGGATATGGGGGCCCACCGGTAATCATTTGGGTCAATATGACCTAAGGCTGCAGAAATCTGTAGTAGGATCTCCCAACTTTGTGTGTGTGTTTTAAACAATGACTTTAAATCTGCCGCAACAGACTCCAATATTTATCAGAACATAGCTTATGGGAGGGCTTAACCCTTTCCCCCCCATGCCATTTAATCTCCCCTGTCCCTGCAAACTGCTATGAGGCCACTAATAGAAATTACAATCACCCTCTGCCAACTAGGTCTTCCCCTTACCGGTGGCGGGGGCTTCTTCTTTTTGCCATGATGGCCAAACAGAATTTCCATCTCCAGGGGCAGTATACCAAATAATACCATTGGCTTGGGAGGGCAACAGCACAGGAGGGCTCTTACCGTCATGTCCTGCTTAGTAGCTTTCTGGAAGTTTCTAGCGGGTCACCGTAGGAGGAAATAGAGCTGTGGGCTAGAAGGATCTTCATTCTAATCTAGCAGCGCCCTTATGATGATATGCTACAGAGCCAGGATGGTGTAGTGGTTCTGGTGTTTGACTTACAGCGCAATCCGACCCAACGTTTTTGCCGTTGTAACCAGCGGCTCAGCGAGAACAAGAGGCCCCAGAACGGAAAAGGGATTCACATCCCCTTTGAATTCCTCTTTTGGAGGGGATTTGAATCCCTTTTCCGTTCTGGGGCCTCCCGTTCTCGCTGGGCCGCTGGTTACAATGGCAAAAAGGTTGGGTCGGATTGCGCTGTTAGACCTGGAATGTCCAGGTTCAAATCCCTGCTCGCCTGTGAAGATTCCTGAGTGAACTTAGGTCAGTCGCTATCTCTCAGCCTAACCCACCTCGCAGGGTTGTTGTGAGGGCGAAAGAAGGGAAGGAACCATGCACAACACCTTGAGCCCCTTGAAGAAAGGGAAGTATAAAAATATGAAAAATAAATAAAATACATACTTTTTTTTACTGTTGAGGCTAATAGCAGTGTATGTGTATTTGGTCGAGCTGTAGTTTCGATTTTAAATTGTGTGCTTGGTTGTAAAAAAAAAAAAGAAGCTCTCCAGCCATTTGTGAATGGCACAAGGAAATCTTATTATTGGAGCTTGTGTATTACAAAAGAGCTCTAGGAGGATTTGAATACAGATACATTTGTGGAAAAACAGAGTTTCTCTGTTGGTTGGATTTGGGAGTTGATGCATGACACCCTTATACACAGTTTCCCCTCCTTATAGTCATTAAGGCATATTTTGAGAATTATGAATTTATGTAGTTGAACTGTAGATTGGATTAGTTAATCTTACAAGCATGGATTTGGTTTCTTTTATATGGATGTGATTAACTGGATTTATAGTGTTGTTATGATGGAAGTTATAACTGATGAAGATTTATTGGGGGAAAGGAAGGTTTTAAGAATCATCCATTTCTACGTCGTAGATCTCCTGAATTACACAATGTCTGTTTTGGGCTGGAGATATGGGCAGAATTAGTCCAGTGTATGTGATGGTGATCGTGAAAGTGAAGACTGACCCTGTTCTTTTGGCAGGGGGAGTATGGAGCATAAGGGGATAGCTGATCTGTGGGGCCTGGTGTGAAAAGCGACATTGTTGGAAGGGACAAAGTCAACTTTCTTATCTCCTCATAAAAGACATCTGCGTGGCTCAAGGCTTTCATAAGAAGAAATTTATGTGTTTGACCCCCATTTCCCCTGTATGGATTTGATCCATAGGTATGTGCGCTGGGAAAAATGGGGCAGGCACACTGAGAAGGGTTTGTTCCAAGACATGGAGTTGAGACGAGTCTTTTCCGTTCCATTGGCAAATTAGGGGCTTGAGCTTAACGAGGAGGCACAGAACGTCTTCTTGCCGCTTCTTGCGGATTGGGGCTTGGTGTATGTGAAATGACGCAGACTTCGATGGCCTTCCAAGAGAGGCTGAAGTTCATGTTGCTAAACCAGAGATGTGGAATTCTTTAAAAGGAAGCCATAGAGCAGATTGAACTCTCTCTCTCTCTCTCTCTCTCTCTCTCTCTCTCTCTCTCTCTCTCTCTCTCTCTGTGTGTGTGTGTGTGTGTGTGTGTGTGTGTGTGTGTGTGTGTGTGTGTGTGGTGGCTAGTTAGCGGCACCCAAGATATATTCTCTCTCTCTCTCTCTCTCTCTCTCTCTCACACACACACACACACACACACACACACACACACACACACACACACACACACACACACACACATCCTGCCCTTCATTAGGCAAAGATAATCAGCACAGTGTTGTTGATTTAAACAGGACTGCTTCAGATCCAAGTCTTTGTGATAAACTAGTTCTTGTCTTCTCTTTGAGGGCAAATTTGCGTTCTAAAGTAGTTTTTTTGCCAGTCTCGAAGCTGTCATCTGGTTTC
This sequence comes from Plestiodon gilberti rubricaudatus, assembly GCA_026170595.1. Lineage (NCBI taxonomy): Eukaryota > Metazoa > Chordata > Lepidosauria > Squamata > Scincidae > Plestiodon > Plestiodon gilberti. The sequence continues at coordinate 16,225,371 of JANXHW010000012.1, forward strand.
TCGCTCTTTCCATGTGCAAATTGTTGCCATCTTTATCCCCTGTACTTAAGCTTGTCACTAGATCAGAGTTTCCCAACCTGTGGTACGTGTACCGCTGGCAGTACGTGGACCACAGGCTGGTGGTATGCGGACCCCGGCAGCCACGATGGCCGCCACCATGAAGCCCACGCCGCAGCCTGGAAAAAAGCGGCGTGAGCTCGAGCCGCTATTTCCTAGGCTGCGGTACGGACGGGAGGGTCCTTCCACCTACACCACAGCCCGGGAAAGTGTGGTACAGTGTGGTGTTGTGTTTAGTTGAACTAAGACCTCCCGATCATGAAACTTATTGAATGATCTGTCACCAAATGTTCTCTCTCTGGCTAACCTCACAAGATTGTTGTAAAGATAAAAGGGGGGCCATGTCCTCTTTGGATGGCGTCGGGCTTTTAAAAAAGACAGTGAGATATCTGGAGGGGTGGAACACACTATCGCTGAAAGGGGAGCTGGTTCACTGGCATTGCTAAAATGGTCCAGACCTCAGCTTTCTGAGGCTGTGCCTTTAAGTCCTCTTTGTTTTCTTCTCCTTTCCCTCTCTCGTTTTTTGAAGTTGTGGGTCATCCCCACCCCTTGATCCTGGCACAAAGCTCTCATTAATGGCAGGGGAGGCTGCAGCTGGGAAGCTGTTAGAAGCCAGTCCTCTAACAACAGAGAGCGCTCTCTCTGTCCCGGGTTTCCAAGGAGAAACCTGAGCAAATCGGGACCCCCAGACACCTTCCCCTGCCCTGCCACTGTGGTAGAAGGCCCCATTTCGACTCGAGACCGCACTCTTGTCGTCCGGTCCGTCCCCCCGCCCCCCCGCCACCGCCACCACTACTTCCTTGGGTTTCCTTTGCTAGGCAACCCTTCAACTTGACTCTGTAGAGCCCTCCTCTCTTCTATTCCCCTTTCCTCCTCCCACTTGTAACTGCTAACCTGGAAAACTGTGTCTAATTGGGTTGGACCCCAGGGTGCTGAAAATCTCCTTAAAGTCTTATTGTTCTGGGAGCCCTGAACAAACAGCCGGCCCGGAGCCCAGTATGTGCAAGATGGCATTAACCCCGCGGTCACCTCTGGAATGTTCAAATTAGGCTGGGAGACCAGGGCTGTCAGTCAGAGGGCGCCAGCCCTAGCGCCCTCTCTCCCCTCCATCCGTGTGCCGCATTCTGGTGACAGTCCTCGCAAGTGCTGGGGGGGGGGAGTGTGTGAATTGGGCAAGCCAAGAACTGTTAAATGTTTCCTCCTCCTTGGGTTGTTTTGGAGCTGCAGGAGAAACGTGGGCTGTGGTTAGGCTGGAACGAAAGGAAGGGCTGTAGCGCAATTGGTGGGGCACCTGTTTTCTGTGGAGAAGGTCCCGGGTTCGATCCTTGACAGATGCAGGCAGAGCTGGGAAAGACCCCTGTTGGAGACCCTGCAGAGCCATTGCCCGTCAGGATGAGACGTATGCCTGGGTCCTGCGTCATGTAAGGAAGAGCATGTCTGTACATGTGCGTCGCCTTTCCACTGTGTGCAATCATGGGGGAGGAGCAGAATGTCTGAACAGCCCCTCACAATGCAGTTTAAATACCAGTTATAGTTAAATTACAGGGTCAGGGCAGTTTGTGCATTCTGCCCCCCCCCCACCCCCTGGTGATAGCGCACTGGCCTGATGGCATGCAGGGCTTATGGCAGTTGGTGTAGAACAGAAGCTGGTTTGAATATCACCTATGCCGTGAACTCATTCGGTGGCCTTAGGCCAGCCCCTCCTACTCAGCCTCAGTCTTCTCTGTCTGCAGTATGGGGAGAATAATATTTACTTACCTTACAAGGGTTGCTGTAAAGACAGCATCGCTATAATACTGTACCTGTGAAGGATTTTGCACACTCGGAAAATGCTGTACAAATTATTCTCCTCCTTCTTACTACTACTACTGCTTCAGAAAGGGGAATTTCAAAATAGCAGGATCGAGGCACCTCTCATTTTTGTTGCCCCTCTCGACCTGAGGGGTCAGGCGAGAGCTGCTTCCTCTCTGTGGCTTATTCGTTCCCCACTTGGCCTTGCAGTTGATGGCACCAACAAAGGGGGTCAATTAGTGCCAATTGAGATGATGGCCTTTGTGTTGCAGGCGCGTCTAACGAGACTTCACCCCGTTGCCCCCTCCCCCGCTCAGGCGTCAGAAGAAAGTAGCGGATGGGAACCATGCCCATCCGGTCTCTGTGAACCTGTGCTGGGCTTGAACCCCTGGCCCAGATTGAGCAGGGATCCCCCTTTCAGGGGAATGGTCAATTGCTACTGGTCACGATGGCCATGTAAAACCTCCAGGATCAGTGGCAGGGGACCAGGAGTGGGTTAGGAGTATTGCCTTCATCTCCTACTTATGGGCTTTCCTGAGCCAGCACGGAGGAGAACTTGATTTCGATTGGCTGGAAAACTCCTGGGTTATCATTGACTACTGCGCTGTTCCGCATCCCGCCCCCAGACTTTCAAATTTGGGCTCTTATTGGTTGAACGTGCCAGCTGAACATGGTTCAGGTTGGAACGCACCTTCCACCTGTCTTCTGGGGTTCTTGTGCGTTCCAGCCACAGATCATACACACCAACATTTTGCTGACTAATGCGGACGCCGCTGGACGCACCATACGCAGACGTGCTTGGTGTGTCACAGCCTTTAGGCCTGATCCAGCAGGGCTCCTCTGTTACGATGCCAGACTTCTGACAGTACGTTTTATTTGTTCCAGGAGGGGTATATGGGTGTGGCTGGGGTGGGTGAACTTTCTGGCTGAGGAACTAAGGCTATGAGGCCAGTCCAAAACAAGGAGACAGTTGTTGCTTGTGAGCTTCTCAAAGGCAGCTGGGTAAATACTGCTGGAAACAAAATGCTCGACTAGAGACACTAATTGATCCATCAGGGCAGATCTGTCTGTTCCATCTGAAGACTGCCTGTGAGCCAGGCTGTTTAGGCATCTTCCCTTTGGAGAAAGTTGTTGTCTGTGTGCTTTCCTTGTGGGGAGCTCATGGCTCTGCTTGACAACCAAGCAAAGACCAGGATGGTGTCGTGGTTCTGGTGTTGGACTTACACCTGGAAGATCCAGGTTCAAATCCTCGCTCAGCCATGAAACTTCCTGAGTGACCTTGGGCCAGTCACTCTCTCTCAGCCTCACCTACCTCACAGGGCTGTTGTGGCGACAAGAGGAGGGAAGGAAGCATGTACACCACCCTGATTTCCTTGGAGGAAGGGGAGGGGGTATAACAGTGCAAAAAATAAAATAAAAAAGAAGCATATTTGCACTTCTCATGATCGGTGCATTCAACTCCAAGTGGAACATTATGCGTTGGAGACTCTTGAAGTTTTGCGCATGAGCGTGCATGGGAGAGGGGCACGCCGTCGCAAACAGCCGCGGCTCATTCCAGGAACCTCACAAGTCCATCAAGACAAACTGTTGCCCTTGGGCTTCTCTGTGCAAACATCCCACAGTGTTTGGCCACCTGCTGCTGTGGAAGAGAATAGAACTTAAAACGCACACACTGGGGATGCCAAAGTCAACAAGTCCTTCAGGGGTGGGGATGAAGTGGATGAAGTTGGCGTCCTGTGGTCCCTGTTTCTTGGCTCTGTGTCGTCAGTGGCTCGCCCAGGCTCTTAGCATATGGGCTGCAGAAGAATTACCCTCTCTGTCTCTCCAGTGCTGAGCTGGCAAGAGGCTTAGCAGAGCTGGCCTCTTGCATACACAGCGTGCAAGTTTAATTGGTACGCCTTGCTTCCCAGAAACAAATGGGTCAGGCTGAGGCTCACCTGGAGTAGTTTCAGACAGAATTATAGCACCAAGCAGTGCTTTTTTTTTTTTTTTTTGAAATGTGCAATCCATAAACTAAACACTTGGCGTTTTTAAAAATAGCAAACCTTTAACTGAAGAAAGATGTGGATAGAAATAAAGCAAATCACCACCACCACCCCCTGGAAAAACTTGAGTGGTAACTTATCTGATATACTTGAAGCGTTGCATAAAATTGTGACAGGCTAACAGTGCAATTCTAGAAATGTTTACTCCGAAATCAGTCCCACTATCTTCAGTAGGGCTTACTCTTATGTAAATGCAAAAGCCTCTTGCATTTCTGGGCTATATTTTTTTGCCTCTATATCCATGTGCGTACCTGCCTGCTCAGAGTAAGAATTCATACATTTGATGAAGTGGACTGAAGTCATCAAACGTTTATGCAGCAATCAGTCTGTTGTCATTAAGATGCCACAAGATCCTTTGCTGAGCATTGTGCAGGATGTAGCCCTTTTCAGTGTGGTGAACAGAAATTCCCAGGGAAGTTTTGGAGTGGGTGTCAACAAAACATTTCTCTGCTGCCTGGTGAAACTGATAAGGTCAGGGCAAATCCATGTCAATTTCACTAATGCTCCTTCCTTCACCATCTCCTTGGTCTTTGCTCTCCAGAGAAACTGACAAGGCTAGCTTTCCCTTTCCCTTGTCAGTTCCTCAAGAGACTGACTCATCACAGTGTACAATTTGATGAGAAAGATATATGGATTTCTTTGGTCGTCCAGTGTGCATGCAAAGCATAGATATAACTTTGTCTCTCAGGATAAAACTCTTGTGTCTTTTTTTCTAAAATATGTGGTTGAAGTTGACGGAACCCAGTGGAAATAGGGATCTTCTTCAGATGTGGGAACTTCACAATACTGTTAGAGCTTGAACTTGTTTGGGTTTTTTTTTTTAGCCATTTTAGTTCTGGTGTGTTAGTGTTGCTATATTCTGCATGATTTAAAATACAGTTCATTAAAAAGATGGGCTTTCCCTTTAACAATGAATGGTAACTTTATAGCCCAAATCTAGGCATGTCTTCTCAGAAGTAAGTCTCATTGAGTTCAATGGGACCTACTCCCAGGTAAGCACATACAGGCATGCAGCCTTACTGTATCCAAGTTGTCTGTTATCTCAGGTGTTGAAGAGAAGCTGCTTCCTTCTTCCAAGATCCTCAGGAACTTACCCTCTTTGATGTTTTGCCATGTTTAAATTTGATATACATTCATTGAATGTTAAGCAATTAATTGATATTAAAGCCCTAGTCCTGATACATGCAATGCAAGACTAATCCCAGTGCATGTGTTGAGATGGAAGCCAACAGCGCTGTTGTAGACATGCTCATATAAACTAAGACCTTATCATCTGGGAGCGAGCCTCTTTTGCATGTCCTCCTGCCTATTGAAATTTGTTGTGGACGTATACACAGACAGGGCCTTCTGAGTCATGGCCCCAATGTTGCGGAATGCCCTCTAGTGTGCATCTGTCTCCCTCTTTGCTGGGGTTACATCAAATATTGAAGACCTGGCTCTTCTCACAGGTATGTCCTGAGTTTCTGTGATATCTGATGTTTCGTTGCTTATGCCCTTGGGTGTTTTTTAATGGTTGTTTCGAAGGATGCATTTGTGTTGGCTTGACTTTATCATATTGTAAGCTACCTTGAGTCCCTAAAGGAAGAGACTCATGGCAGAAGCAGAACTAGCAAAAGGAAATACTTTACAAAGCATAAAAACGGGATTAGACAGATTCATGGAGGCTAGAGCTATCACTAGCTACTGGTCATGGGTGGCGATATGCTTTCCTCCAAGTTCTTGTGGCAGTCCTGCGGAAAGCTCGAGGCTTGGGCAGCTAGTGAAGATGACTACACCGTGTAGGAAAACATCTGGAATTGTAGGGTTCTATATAGAACAATAGGCCAGCGGGTGGCGCAGCAGGTTAAACCGCTGAACGATAAGCTGTCGATCGAAAGGTCGGCAGTTCAATTCCCAGCTCCTGCCAACCTAGCAGTTCCAAAGCATGTCAATGCGAGTAGATAAATAGGTACCGCTTGCGGGAAGGTAAACAGCACTCCGTGTTCCAGCTGCATGCTACGTGCTGCGGCAAGGAGAGTCATGCCGGCCACATGACCACGGAGGCGTCTTCGGACAACGCTGGGTCTTCGGCTTTGAAATGGAGATGAGCCGGACACGACTGGACTTAATTGTCAGGGGTCACCTTTACCTTTATATAGAACAATATTGTAAAGATCCTTAGCAAATCTAGATAAGCCTGCCTATGTAAACCACCTTGAGTAATATCTGAAGAGCAATCTGAGGATAAGAAAGGCGGTGTATATAAATGCAGAAATAAACAGTTGCAGGGGAGTGATAGTGGGATAGGGTATTGCCTGGCATTGTGGGCTCCCTAGAAGCAACTGGTGGGACTCAGGAGGCTGGGCTATTGGACCGTTGCCTTGATCTAGCGGGGATCTCATGTTCTTATGAGAAAGATGGGGTGCAGTTTTTAAAAAGGCGATAGCAATAGACTCCTACATGCAAATTATTCCTTTTAGAAGATGGGGATTGGGCCCCCAGACCGCACAATCGCATACCCATGTCTGGAATTGCTACAGCAAGAGCAGACTGAGATTCCTGTTCCATTGGAAACGAAAAGGCATTTCCTGTTTGCTAATTGCCTCTTTCCAAATGTTAACCCCATTGTTCTCCCAATAATTACTGAATGGGTCCCAGCCAGATTCCAGAGTGACTCTCTGCACTCCGCCGCTAGGATTTCCCTCATTTCAACTGCACTCTCCCCCCCCCCCTTTTTAGTGTGTGCTTAGCACTGTTGCTGTATGGGATACTGTTGGGGAACTGCCCCGCACCACACCAGAAGGTGCTGCAATTGGAGAGAGGGAGAGAGAAAAAAAAAGTCTAAAGCACTTCCAGGAAAAGCAATTGTCTGAAGCCACTCACAAAAATCCATATAGTTTCCAGTGTTAAGTCCCACCCTGTTCTATGCCTTTGCATTTAATTTGGCTTTATTAGTCTCAGCTGCAGTTTGAAAGATAATTTAAAGCATCCTTCCATAAGTAAAATTGGAAGAGCCAATAAAATCTTGGGAAAGCATTTTATTCTGTACCCAAAGAGGGGACCCTGCCTCCTTCCAGCGCATTTCATCTCTGGCGCTCAAGTGCTTTGGTTGGAAACAGATGACTGCTAACTATGTGGCAAATGTTTCGAAAATGTGCTGCACAGCATCTCTGACCATGTGCAAAGGTTGCTATGTGGTAAAGGGAGAATTGACATGCCCTTGGCTTTCCCAGATTGTCAAGCAGTTGTGGGAGCATGATAATGCCAAGGTGCTCTGGGTGGCATGCATTGCTCCCTCCCTCCCCTGCATACTGTCCTCACAACAACCCTGCAAGGTAGGTCAGGCTGAGAGGGTGAGTTGCCACTGAGCTTCATGGGATTTGAACTTGTGTCTCCCCACTCCTAGTCCAAAATGCTAGCTGCGTCTCCACACTGGCTGATTCTGGCGTGTCTGACGATCACTTTGGTGCGTGGAGTAAAAGTTGCCACGTACTAGCTCCTGATGAACTGTTTTCTACTCTGTGTGTGTGGGGAAGGACAGAGAGACTGGAGAGACTGCAGATGAACTCTGTGTGATTAAAGGGTTAATTTGCATGGAGAGCGACTGTGAACTCTCACACTGAATTTGTAAATATGTGTTAGCTGATAGTAACCAGATGTCCGGTACAGATAAACTCTGCAACAATTGCAAAGGATGTCGCTGTGTGTCTGGAAGAGAGCTGGCTTTCCAGTGTAAGAAACGGAGGCATCGGGGTCATGTAACCTTCCCCACAATGCACTGTTCTCCAACCCAGCAATCCTTTCTGTACTGCTGCAAGCAAAGCTTAGACACGTCACCTTTTTTGCAGAGTGTGATCTCGCAAAGCCTTTGGGATTTTGCTGTGGTTATCGCATCAGATGCCTGATGTCCGGCCGCGGGTGGGGTGGTGCCACAGCTCCTCATGTTCACAAACATTCCAGCTGTTCAGGAGAAGAGCCCATCATCAGAATGTGTTTGCAGTTTATCGAATGCACAGCGGACGGTGGCGGCTCACGCGCTTGGTTGCAATTCCTTGAGGGTCGAAGGCATTGGCATGATGGCCCAGGTACCTCAAGTCCCTGTTTTTCTTATCCATTTTGAGAGATGCGGCTGAGCCTGGAGGAAGGGTTTGAAAGAGTCCAGAGTCGTGGCAGAAGAACTGAGAGCCTGTATTCATGTTACAGCAAACTTGCTGTGTTGTTTTAGGCTCTAAGTTGTGGAAATTGGGGAGGAGGCAACAGCCGTTACAGTCACCCTGAAAGGTGCTGGCATGAGTCTGTGTCCACCATTTGAAAGCAAAGTGACTTTCCTGCTTGATGGAACCCACCCTCCATAAACACTGACTGGCTGCTTAAGGTAAAGGTGACCCCTGACAATTAAGTCCAGTCGTGTCCAACTCTAGGGTGTGCACTGGTGTCGACAGGGGGAAGCGGGGGGGCGGGCCGCCGGGGGGGCGTCGCGCGTATAGGGGTGACGCGCGATCCCCCCCACTTACAGTTTTCTGTTGGAGGCGGGCCCGCCCGCCCTCCCCAGTGTCCAAAATGAGCCGAAAACGGAGCGGGGAGGGCGCTCCGCTCCTGCGCGTGATGTCACGCGCGGGGCCGGAGCCTCTCCCTTAAGGGCGACATGCGCCCCCGCTCTGGGGTGTCGCGCGTCGTCGCGACGCTACTGAGGGTGTGGTGCTCATCCCCATTTCAAAGCCGAAGAGCCAGCGTTGTCCGAAGACGCCTCCGTGGTCATGTGGCCGGCATGACTCTCCTTGCCGCAGCGCGTAGCATGCGGCTGGAACACGGAGCGCTGTTTACCTTCCCGCAAGCGGTACCTATTTATCTACTTGCAATAACATGCTTTGGAACTGCTAGGTTGGCAGGAGACTGGCCGCTTACTCCTCTGTAAAAGCTGTCCTTAACTGTTTGTATGGGAAGCGGTGGAGTCGTCTTTGCAAGAACTAATGTGCTGGTGATATATTGCCTTGGGGGAAAACATTGAAGCGGCTTCTGTTTTCCCTATCTCCTCAGTACGAGCGGCCAAGGAAAGAAAGGGAGAGATTTGTCTTAAGCAAGGAGGAGAACAGATCAGGCCAGCAGTGTAGACAGAAATGTGTGCATAAACATGTCTGTGCCAGCCCAAGATCCCCTGGGGTTAAAGGCAGCATGCCAAATGTCAGCCGTCTTATCCCAGCACTCCCCCAGCCACCTCTCCTTGTATTTAAAAAGGAAGTGGGGGAACAGAGTAGAAAAGAACACGCAGAGGAGAAGAGAGTGCTGGGTTAGAGTGTCCTCCTGACGCTCTAGCCCACCACTCTCTTCTCCTCTGCACTTCCTCTTTCACTCCATTCCCCTCTTTCTTTTCCAGTCTAGGGAGTGGAAGGATGAGGAAGATGCACTCAGCCAGTCTGTGCAGCCATAGATAGACTCTATTGGCGATATGATTGATGACATGACAAGAGATGAGATGAGATGTGCATGCTTATGCCCCTCATCACGTGTGAGCAGGTCCAGATGGACCTATGGTCCAAACCTGCCCAAATTCTCCAGATCCAGCAGGTTTCCCAGTCTCAGAACTCCTGGATCCAGTTCTTGATGACAGGCTTTCCTTGGTCTGCAGAATCGGGGCTGCACCGTTCAGTCACACATTAATGCTCCCTGTAGAACTGGTACATCAATTCCTGGCAAATAGAAGGGGCAGAAATGGAAGCAGTAACAGATTTTACTTTTGGGGGTTCCAAGATCACTGCAGACAGAAACAGCAGCCATGAAATTAAAAGACGCTTACTCCTTGGAAGGAAAGCTATGGCAAATTTAGATAGCATAATAAAAAGCAGGGATATCACCATGCCAACAAAAGTTTGCATAGTCAGGGCGATGGTGTTCCCAGTAGCAATGTATGGTTGCGAGAGTTGGACCGTAAGGAAGGCTGAGCGCCGAAGAATAGATGCTTTCGAACTGTGGTGCTGGAGAAGACTCCTGAGAGTCCCTTGGACTGCTAGGAGATCAAATCAGTCAATCCTAAATGAAATCAACCCTGACTGTTCCCTGGAAGGACAGGTACTGAGGCTGAAACTCAAATATTTTGGCCACCTAATGCAAAGAGAGGACTCTCTGGAGAAGACTCTGATGCTGGGAAAGACTGAAGGCAAAAGGAGAAGGGGAAGGCAAAGGATGAGATGGTTAGACAGCATCATCGATGCAACGAACATGAAAATGAGCGAACTCAGGAAGATAGTGGAGGACAGGAAGGCCTGGCGGGATATGGTTCATGAGATCACGAAGGTCGGACACGACTTAACAACTGAACAACAACAATAAAGAACTGGTGGTGCTAAGGAGCGCTTAATGAGCCATTCTTATTAGCCGGAGTATCATCTTGCAGGCATCAAAAGCACAAGTTACAGCTGGACAAAAGTTAAGGTTGCAGGCAGTCTGGCAGGATGTTGGGTGCGCTGCTGAGCATGTCAGACCAATGAGTTTTCATGTATTTATTCGTTTACTGGCTGGCCCTCTGCAAGTAGCATTAAAAAAATGAATAAATAAAATTAGAACGTTGCAGAAGCCAACGAGGAGCATTTCACCCTTCCAGAACTCTCTGATCTTGGGGGCCCTGGATGGATCCGTGGGGCAACAACGGCACAATGGCCACAACGGCTTCACAACAGCGGCTTCAACGGCAGCCACATTTAAAGGCAAATTAAAAGTGAGCAACCACAGAACTGAGATTCACTGTCCAAAGGAGGTTAAGCCAACTTGCTGGAGTACTAAATGCAAATATAGTGTGCAACCCAATTGGAATTATTATTATTATTATTATTATTATTATTATTATTATTAATTGTATTTATATACCGCTTTTCAACAAAAAGTTCACAAAGCAGTTTACTGACAAAAATCAAATGATTAAATGGCTTGCTAGAGCCACTGATTGAGAAACATTGCTCTCAAATTAGTGAATTCCAAAATCATGGCTGTGCTCTTTCAGTAGAAGAAAAGCCCACAGACCAGAGTAGGGTAATGCTTTTATTAGGAGCCGAGCCACCCAAAATTAGCAAGGTATCAAGGGGGAAGCATTTGAATCCTATAGCACAGCGTTTCTCAAAGTCCCACAGGGACTTTTTACTCCCCTGTAAGTCTTTGCAGGGACGGGGCGATGTTGGAGGCAGCTCTCCAGGAGTGCGCCCGCCGCCGACACAGAAACGCTTGTTTCAATGTACCCGGTTGCCCTGCCAGCTCCCCAAAGTTTCGGGGGGGGGCACTGCCGCCCCTGAAGCCCTCCCCAAGGCTCCAAACGGCACCGATCGCATTGGGAAGCCCACTTCCGTTTCTCGACAAAGTTTTGATATTTTTGTTGCTATTTTTGGAGTACAGCCTTGGCGTGACATGACAATGGGGTGTGTCCTGGCAAGCCCCTGCATTTCAAAATGTCTCCCAGATCCAAATCTCTACCCACTGAACTCCACTGCCTCTCTCTCCTTCCCCCTCCCTTTCTCCTTAAACAACTAACGAGCTGGTGGCATTTGGTTTCAGGTTGTTAACATAACTGGTCCCGGGATTCTTGATCTCGCAGTCGGTCAGTGTGTGCCAGCTTACGCCAGCTGTGGATCTCGCCTTCCGTGGCTTCCTTTTGCATCTGGTCCTGGAACGGCATTTGCCGTTAACCCCAGCCCTTTTCAATGCAGCCCCTTGTTTGTGCCAATAGCGCGTTCCTTTCTTTCTCCTTCCAAATGTCTGTGCAGGCATGCCCCTAGCATTCCTGGAGCCGTCAGGAAGCCAGGGCTGCACCGACACAGAGCTTGCGCTGTTCGCTTCAGCTCCTTCGGCCATCCCCTTGTTTATGCTCTCGGAGGAATGTTGGGTTAAAGTCCCAGAGACACAGATGTCCCCTGGGATCCAGGGCCGAGAGTGTTTATATTATCTTGGGCTGTTTATGTTCAGACTATGAAAGTCTCTGGTTTGTGTCCAAATTGCACTCTCTGTCGACGACGAGCCTGCGCTGTGAGCATTTTGCCAACAGGCCTTGTCTGAAAGCGAATGTTGTGGGATTATAAACCCCTCTCCTGGAGGCTCAGATTGGAGTATGTCCCATTGAAATGCTGAGATCTGGCAGAAATGGCTCCCCTTGCGAAGCATGAAGGCAATGCAAGCAACCATGTGCATTCACAAGATTGCCTTTATAGTGTACATTGATGGGAGAGGAATTGGGTACATTTCACAGGGACCTTCACAAGACCTTCTGGGACACGAGGCCTTCCCTGGTGCTGTACCAACTCTCTTCCTTCCACTCCCTGGATTGGAATGGAAGAAGGGGATAAGGAAGAGGAAGTGTGGAGGAGGGGAGAGTGGTGGGCTAGAACAACTCCAACACTCTAGCCCACTACTCTCCTCTTCTGATTTATCCCCTCTTCCTTTTTCAATTCAGGGAGTGGGAGGAGGAAATGCATTGGAGGCGAGTGGGTGGATGGAGATGGGCAATCTTCTGCCTGAGGCAACTGCCTCAGTTGGCCTCATGGATGAGCCGGCCCTGAATGTGGCCTAGGATGAATTGTAGATTATACTTGACGAGTTTGTATAGGAGACTCTAGTCTAAGCCTTTCAGTCTAAGAGAAACATGTTATTCTTTATGACTTGCTCTCGCAGGAACTGCAAATCTCAGAGGTCCTCACTTCCTGTACTCTGGCCGGAGGAGCCGACTGTGTATGGCATTCTGACTAGCCGCGGGAGGGAGGGACGGACAACAAGTCCTGCATTAACTGGGGCCTGCTTGACGCTGTTGGAACTGCTTTGACCCGTTTTGAATCTGTTGGGTGACCTGCTTTCTTTGTGTTGCACTTTGTGCTGTGTTGATGACTTCCTGCTGCTTATCGAGAGAGTGATAGTGTGACCTAGAAAAATCTGGATTCTGTGTTGGGATGCAGAGGGGAATTCAGCTTTTGGGGTAGATATTGGTTATGTATCGTCTTCTAACTGGGCAAAGAGGCACCTTTTGAAGTGTAAGTGTGTGTGTGTGTGTGTGTGTGTGTGCGTCCGTCCGTCCGTCCGTCCGTCCGTCCGTGCGTACGCACATCTAGTGGGCCACTGTGTCATACAGGAAGCTGGACTAGATGAACCCTTGGCCTGATCCAGCAGGGCTCTTCTTATTTTCTTATGTAAACTAGTTTTTTTTGTTTTGTTTTGTTTTGGTGAAAAGTAGTCATATTCTGAATGATAGGCCACTGAAAATCCTGGATGGCGTCTGCTGCAGCGCTAAAAAAAAATTAGAAAGCAAATGTTGCATTTTAAAACGTATTGTATATTTGCTACCCCATTAGTACGTCCCTCTTCTCCCCAACAGGGCACTCAAGGGAATGAACAATAACTCATTAAAACACTCAGCAAACAAGAGCGGAATTGTGGACAGCAGGAATCCATCAACATAGGCGCCACGCAAATAAAACAGGTCACCGAGAGATTAAAAACAGATCAACTTGGTTCCAGTAGCACTGGTCGAATCAGAGCAGCACCTGATGAACAAATACCCCCCTCCCCCCATAACCTAAAATGTAATGATTGTCAAAGGCCCATGAGAAAAGAGTGCCCTCTTTGGCACCTTAAAAAAATAATAAGGAAAGTGCCAAGTGGATGTCTCACTGGAGAGAGTTTCAGAAATGGGGCACAACCACCTCTTTCCTTTTGCCTAGCCTCCAGAGACAATCCCAGCTGCTCTCATAAGAACATAAGAAGAACCCTGCTGGATCAGGCCAAAAGCCCATCTAGTCCAGCTTCCTGTATCACACAGTGGCCCCACCAGATGCCTCAGGGAGCACAAGGCAACAAGATAACCTGTTTCCCGTTGACACTCCCTTGCACCTGGCACAGAGAAAACCTACTTCTAAAGCCAGGAAGTTGCTTATGGCTTGTAACCTATGACGGTCTTTTCCTCCATGAATCTGTCCAAACTCCAAACCCCTTTTAAAGGCATCTAGGCCAGGTGCCATCCCCACATCCTGTGGCAAGGAGTTCCACAGATGAATTACATGCTGGGTAAAGAAATATTTTCTTTTTTCCGTTCTAACTCTCCCTCCACTCAATTTTAGTGCATGTCCCCTGGACATCCTCAGCTTCTTTCATATGGGAGGTGATACTTCATGCATGCTGGTCCCAGACCACATAGGAGTTTGAAGCTTGGATGCAGCACTTTTGGGGGGAAGGCCACAGCTTTGCATGCTGATGGAGCCAGGTTCAATTCCTGGCATCTCCAGGTCAGGAGAGAGGCATGTATGCCTGGTGAGCTATTACTAGTTCAGGTTAAAAATACTAAGCTAGATGGACCAATTATGAATTATTGCTTGGAAACCACTATTTTCACATTTTATATACAATATGGCCCGTCCACCAAGGGACTCAGGCCAGTGTCCATGGTTCCTTGCCCTTCTTTTATCCTCACAACAGCCCTGCAAAGTAGGTTGGACTGAAAGATTGTGGCTGGTCCAAAGCCACTCAATAAGCTTCATGACCGAGTAGAGATTTGAACCCAGATCTTCCTAGTCTAAGTCCAGTGCTCTAGCCACTACATCACACAGGCAGATCTTTACGGAAAATGGTGTAACAGGGTAGCATCGGCATTCTGCATTATCAGCCAGCGATTGACAATAAAACCACAAGTCTTGAAACACCAAATCTATATAACAACTTGGGTGTGACTGTGGTTGGGATATTGTGTAGACTGTAGAGTTCCGGTCATCCCATCTCAAAGAGTCTATCCAAGTCTCTCTTAAACCCTATTCTCAAGTTGTCTTTAAAGATGTCTTGAAATGCATCAGGAATACTGACATTTTCTACACCGGCTTTCTTTTCCTTTCCTTTCCCTCCCTGGCTTTCTTTTCCTTCTCTTTTTGCAGCAGATTCCCCCTGTTGTTTCAGTTCTCCCTTGTTGTTGTTCAGTCATTAAGTCGTGTCCGACCCTTCGTGATCCCATGAACCACATCCCGCCAGGCCTTCCTGTCCTCCACTATCTTCCTGAGTTCGCTCATTTTCATGTTCATTGCATCGGTGATGCTGTCTAACCATCTCATCCTTTGCCTCCCCCTTCTCCTTTTGCCTTCAATCTTTCCCAGCATCAGAGTCTTCTCCAGAGAGTCCTCTCTTCGCATTAGGTGGCCAAAATATTTGAGTTTCAGCCTCAGTACCTGTCCTTCCAGGGAACAGTCAGGGTTGATTTCATTTAGGATTGACTGATTTGATCTCCTAGCAGTCCAAGGGACTCTCAGGAGTCTTCTCCAGCACCACAGTTCTTCCTATCCAGGTTCTTTTCAGGTGTGCTGGAGCTGTCCGTTCAGCACCATCCATCACCTGGCCACCAGGAACGTTTGCCACTCTCTGGCTTCTTGCAAGTCATCTTGCAGCAAACTCTGGCCTGTTCCTCTATTCTGGCAACGCTGGCTTTCATCACGTCAGCCATGGTGCCAAGAACTCACTCGTCACCCGTAGGGCATCTAGAGTCGCAGCAGAGTGAATTGCCAAGTCCAGACATGTACAATGGGAACGCACAGAAAGCAGTGAGGGTAATGTCTGTACGGAGATCCACTTGCTTCCTAAAAGACATGATCTGGCCACTGGTTCTAATAATAGCAAGCATTCGTATAGCTGTTTCTGAGTGTGCAAAGACCTTCAACGTGTATTAGCGTGATGTAGTTCTTGCAACAACCCTGTAAGGTGGTATGTATGTATGTATGTATGTATGTATGTATGTATGTTGCTTGCTTGCTTGCTTGCTTGCTTGCTTGCTTGCTTGCTTGCTTGCTTGCAATATTTTTACCCTGCCTTTCTCCCCGAAGGGACCCAAGGCGTCTTACAAGAACAAAAAATACAAATACAAAAAAACACAATCACATTTAAAAGCAATAAAAACAGTTACCGTAACTAAAAACTCATAAAAAAACAATCTGAACATGATAAAAGAGACCACTATTACAATTAAAACTAGTACAACTATTACAATTATCCCCATATTGCAGCTGCAGCTGAAAGGGAGCAACTTGCCTAAGACCCACCTAGTAAGTTAATGGCAGAGGCGAGATTCAAATTGGGAAAATCCTCAGTGTGTTAGGCCCTGTGTTGCACCCAGCTCTCTACACTGCAACTCCACCTTGCTCAGAGTGGATTTTTTCAATATCTTTTATTTATGTATTTAGAGCACAGTTCTCAACCGGTGGTATGTGTGCCACCAATGGTATTCTGGCTGACTAGAGGTGGTACACGGGTCTCCAGGCTGCTGGAACCCCGCTCTGACACAGCTACAAAGCAGCTACATGTTTTGCTCCAGAGAGGCTCCAATCATTGCCGGAGCCTCTCGGGAGCGCTGTGAAGACCCCCCCCCCGCCCTGACCGTCCTACCTACGTTTTCTGGAAAATTCTGGAAGTGACGATTACGTCATGACCACTTACTTCCAGTGGTACGCCAATGGAGAGGGGGCCCAGAGGTGATACGTGGCCCGCCGGGGGTTGAGAATCCCCAATTTAGGGCGCAATCCTATCCAACTTATGCCACCGTTGTAACCAGCGGCACAGCGAGAACGGGAGGCCCCAGAACGGAAAGGGGATTCAAATTCCCGTTGAATTCCCCTTTTGGAGGGGATTTGAATCCCCTTTCCGTTCTGGGGCCTCCCGTTCTTGCTGCGCCACTGGTTACAACGGTGGCATAAGTTGGATAGGATTGCGCCCGTAGAGTTTTAATCGGGAGGCTCCAGTACAGTCAGTTACAGGTGATGTACAGACAGTAAATAATCAGAAGGCAGCACAGAATGTTGGGTAAGGATACAAAACCAGAAGAAACCTGGATCCCCCCCGTTTTACACAGGTAGAGTAGTTACACAGTGAGTATGTATGTATATTCGTATTTAAAAAGACAACACAAAGTCTCAAACGCAACCCTGAAGAGGCAGATTTACCACTGCTGTTGGAACACTAGCAGAGAGGGAGCTGTCCTGACCTCCGCTTATAGAGCTCCATCGCAGCAGACCCACCCCCTTGTCGCCCTCGGAATTTCTGCTATTAAAATGCCGGTCCTTCCTTAAACTTATTTTCTTCTCTGTAATATGGCTTGATTTACACCAGGGGCTAAGTTTAGGGTTGCCACGAAATCTCAGAAGAACTTCTGAAGATTCTTCAGGATGGTCAGACCCTGAGATTTCAGAGGCAGGGCCTGGGTGTCATAAATCTTAGGACTGCTGACCCTTGGGAAATAGGGAGAAAAAAGATCTGGTACTGTGGTGGGACCCAGTAGCGGCAAAACAAAACAAAAATATGGGAATGACCTGTCTGTGTGACAAAGGGGAAAAAAAAAACTGAAGAAAGAGGGTCATGTTCTTCTTTTTGCCAAATAGCAACTCCTAACTAAGATATAATATCTGTAATAATAATACTGTGTATATTATTATTAAGATCAAGGAGGGTTAATAGTGGAAGGTTTGTAACCCAGTGCTGAGATAAGTGCTTCACATGCTGAAGGTCTCAGTTTCAGTCTACGTTTTCTCAAAGCACAACTGGAAAAACCCCTGTCCAGGGAGCCATGATGGTGTAGTCTTTTCTGTGGAGGAAAAGACCATCACAGGTTACAAGCCATAAGCAACCTCCTGGCTTTAGAAGTAGGTTTTCTCTGTGCCAGGTGCAGGGGAGTGGCAGCAGGAAACAGGTTATCTTGTTGTCTTGTATGTTCCCTGAGGCATCTGGTGGGGCCACTGTGTGATACAGGAAGCTGGACTAGATGGGCCTTTGGCCTGATCCAGCAGGGCTCTTCTTATGTTCTTAAGTAGTTCTGGTGCTGGACTTAGACCTGGAAGATCCAGGTTCAAATCCCTGCTCAGCCACGAAGCTTCCTGGGTGACCTTGGGCCAGTCACTATCTCTCAGCCTAATCTACCTCACAGGGTTGTTGTGAGGAGAAAAGGAGCAGAGGAACCATGTATACCACCCTGAGCTCCTTGGAGGAAGGGAGTTATAAAAATGTGAAAAAACAAGCAAACCTGAGAGAGCCGCTGCCAGTCAGTAGACCTAGATGGACTACCGATCTTACTCAGTAGAAGTTAGCTTCATGTGCTCTTTATATACCTTTCTCGAAAGGGCTGTGGAATGCTGCTTCTTGAATTCCTGCTCCTGTGGCTCGGTTTAGTGGCTGCAAGACCCACAATGGTTGGATGCTTTTCTCCCGAGGGGATATTAACCTTGCCCGTAAAACCCACCTGCCGCGAAAACCGTTCCTTTGCTGGCGGCCGCAGCTGGGGTCGGTCAATGAGGCAACAGTCCCCAGGAGACAAAGGAGGTCTTCAACGAGCTGAAGCCCACCACCCAACCTCAGGCCCAAGCTAGGTGGGAGGGGAGGCCTTCCTTGTCGCAAAGGAAATGAGTCTCGCTGTGCTGAGAACAGGGCCGATCTTTGTTCTGGGAGGTGATGTGCGGCTCCTGTGGGCTGAATCCCAGCAGAGCTTATGTGCTGTTGAGTCTTGCTACGTATGTGGCGAAAAGGGGGTTTCCTCGCAGCTGGATGTGTTGTGACCAGAGCAAAAAAGAGAGGCTTTCATCCTTCCAAGCCTCACTCGAGGCACAAGATTGCATCCAGCTGCTTTTCCCACATGGGACTGTGTTTCTGCAACACGTGGTTTGTTTGCTTTTTAAAGTTTAGGGGGGAAAAAGAGGACCTGAAGGGGTGGCGAGATAGACGTTTGTGTGGTAATGCATGGTGTGGAGAGAGAGAGTCTGAGGAGACCCATTTGGGAGGCTGGGGCTGTACTCCGGGTAAGGGAACAAAAGTTCCTTTACCTTGAGGAGATCTCCAACCCTGCCTGCTCTGCTCAGGATCCAGCACTGGCATAGCTGGATCTCTGAGCTGAGCGTCGGACAGGATTGGGCTGGTGCTAGACTTGACTGCTTTTGCGATTCTGTCTTTCTCCACCCTTTCCAGATATGCTGCGCCAAATGTTTTGGGGAAACGCCAAATGCAGTTGTTGGGGAGCTTGCCATTGTCGGGAGAAATAAGCACGCTGTTCAGGCAGGAGGAAAGACTTGGGTTTTCAGATGCGACAGGCTTGCGATCTCAGTGCTGGGGCCAGGGTGATAGGGGTCCTGAGGCTAAGCCTGGTGGCACCACCTTCAACGAAGAGTTCAGGGGTCCGCCCAGCCCGGTGAGCGCTTGGCCACTGCCGAACCTGGGTGCTCCCCGAGGCCCCCCCTGTGCAGTTGCCTCCTCCACTGGGAACTAGGAGCTCATCTACAGAGCTTTTTCCGTTTGCATGCTTTCTACTGCTGGCAGCGGCCGTTTCCTGACATGTGGTACTCGGTCACCGAGTCAGCCACAAGGAAAACGCCACTTAAACCTGGGCTCTTCAAGTCTGTCCTAATCCACCGTCTGCTTCGGCCCCTTCTCCCTCGCACTTGGCCGTTCGGTCCTCGTCTCGGCAAGCAGCTGTGTTCATTCTTGGGATCAGCAGAGAAGAGTAAGAATCCGTCTGCTGACGGCTAGATATACAGGGTGTCTCCCAAAAATGTACACACATTTTCATGAGCTCTAATTCATCCATCCTTCCTTGTAGAGAACCCGCAACGCTCGATCATCTAAGGCAGGGGCGGGGGAAACTTTTCCCTGTCGAGGGCCGTTTTGATTATTTAGAATTTGCTGGCGGGCCGGCCATGAGGCCGTCCGCCATTATTTATTTATTTAATTAATTCCCCCCCCCCCGCCTCCCCGGTCTCCGGAGGCTTTGCGCTTACCATCCGAGGCCGCGGCCGGCTTCGCGTGTCACCTCTGGAAGCCGGGAGAGGGCCTCAGCGCCTCCTCCTCGGCAGCTGTCTCTGCCCCCTCTGACCAGGCCCTCGTCGGCGCTTCCGCTTCCGCCCATGCGCACAAAGCCGCCCATGCGCACAACGAGGTCAACAGGGCAAGCTCTTACCCTCATCGGCGCTGTATGCATGCGCCAAGACGCTGACAGCGGCCTCGTCGGCAACCCCGCCCATGTGCACAGTGCCGATGAGGGTAAGAGCTTGCCCTGTTGCCCTCGTCAGTGTTGTGCGCAAGGGCGGAAGCGCCGACGAGGGCCTGGCCAGAAGGGGCAGAGACAGCTGCCGAGGAGGAGGCGCCAAGCTCCTCTCCCGGCCCGCACGTCACTCCCGATTCAGGGGTGACATGCGGAGCCTCCGGGGGCCGGTTGGGCGGCCTCCCGGAGGGCTGGACCAGATGGCCTCGGGGGCCAGATACGGCCCGCGGGCCGCAGGTTCCCCACCGGTGATCTAAGGCATGGGTGGGGAACCTCCGGCCTGCGGGCTGGATCCAGCCCCCGAGGCCATCCAGTCCAGCCCGCGGAGAGATTGCCGGGAGGCCGCCCAACCGGCCCCTGGAAGCTCCATGCGTCACCCCTGAATTTGGAGTGACGCGCGGAGCCCGAAGGCCGGGAGAGGAGCTCGACACCTCCTCCTCGGCCGCTGGTCTGCCCCTTCTGACCAGGCCGTCGTCAGCGTTTCCGCTCATGTGTACAATGCCGATGAGGGCAATAGGGCAAGCTCGCAAACTGCTTTTCAGACTTTCCTCCAGTGCGCAAAAGCTGACTTATGGTTTGTTGCCTTTTGTCCTAATCAAGATGTTACCAGATGGTGATGTGCAAAAACCGTCATGTTACGCGCACACACAAGGCTGCCCTTAACCAACAAGGCCAGCTGTCAAAACTATTTGTGTGAGAGTGAGAGTGAGTGAGAAAGTGGCTGGTTAACAGAGCTTCTCTGCCCAACATGTTGTCTGGATGGCAACATCTGCAAACTGAAGAGTGCTCTGTGCTCGACATGGTGGCGGCCGAATTAGCTGACCACATTCTTTCTTCCTCCCGCTCGGCCGTGCTCACACCAGTTTAAGATCTGTCCCAGTAGCAACCACACTGGAGCCGTCCGGCAGGGCTGGCTGTTGAACATTAACAGCCATCCTTTGCTCCGACACATGGGAAGACCTGTGTAGGTCGCGAGCATTGCTTGCCGCTATCGAAGCTTTGTGTCGGAGAGTGGGCTGCAGGGAAAGGCGGGTTGTCCTTCTTTATATTCCGCCTGTGCACGTTGCAAATAATTTCTTTTGAACATCGCCCAGCTGCAGCAATCTGTAGGGTGAAGTGTGGCAGCTGTTTGACAGGAGGAAGGGGAGGCCAGAAGGGAGGATGAGGAAAGAATGGGGAAGAAACATTAACAGTGTCTTCAGTTACACTGAAGGGAATCTGGTGACTCAATTAGAGGCTGCTCAGGGCCAGAACAAACATGAGGCGGGAGGTACGCGTGATTTTCCCCTCTAAAATAGCCGGGTGTGCGGGGGGGAGGGGGAATCCAGTTTTGATCAGAGCAACAGACCATATTCCTGATCTAAATCCCACCCACCCCCCTCCAAGGTGAGACCGTTGGCATGCCAGGCTGCAGGTCGGCCCAGATTCTGCACCATGTTGCATTCAGATGTATGGAATCTGAATACATCCTATTCATATAGGATGAATACAGTCAGATCTTTTTATCCACGGTTTTTCCACCCGTGGCAAAACTGTGGAAGAGGGAGTCCACATTATCTTTTTTTTTTTTTTTCGCATTGTTGGGAACTCACCAGCCACTTCCCGCCTCCTGTGTGCATCCAAACTGCTGAAAAAAAAAAGCAACTGGGAATCTGTTGGGGGGGGGGGGGCTGCCAGCTGCTTCCCTGTGAGTTTAAAGTGTTGGAAAAAAAATGCAACCAGGAGCCTCTGGCGTCATCTACTGGTTGCTTCCGGTAGCGTTTTTTCTTTTTTTTTCAGTCAGTTTAAACAAATTCAGGAGGAGGAGGGAAGCGGTGAAGACGCTGGAAAAAAAGGTAATGTGGCACCCCACCCCACCCCAGTTTTCCTATAACACCGGTTTTTTTGTATCCACTGAGGTTCCAGGAACAGAGCTCCAGTTGATACGGAGGATCAGCTTGTACATCCTATTCATATAATAGGATGAATAAATGTGCAGACCTATTGATTGTACTCTCTTTCCACTGCCACCATCTAGTGGCAGATATGGGGGGCAGAAACTAAGGTGCCATGTGGCACAGTTTCTGAGGTCTTGATTTCCTTTTTGGCATGAGAAATACAGTACAGGTGGGCCCCCATATCCACGGATCCGCTATCCACGGTTTCAGTTATCCACGGATTGCAGGGAACCCCCAGGCTTTTACTTTTTCCCCAGTAAGCTTCGTTTCTTCTTTAAGCCTCTCTAGGACTTAGTCTTGTTCTACTTGCCTGCAATGGAGGCTGCTTCTCTGTTTGTTTTAAGGAAGAAACAAAGCTTGCTGAAAGAAAACAAAATAAGAACTGGGGGGGGGGGGTACGCACGCCTGCCGGCAGAGGAGGCAGGGTGGAGGGCGCTCAGGAAACCATGGAGGGGGTGTTCGCTCCTATCCACGGTTTCAAGTATCCACGGAGGGGCCTGGAACATATCCCCAGCGGATATGGGGGGAGTACTGTACAGTATATAGCTCTGAGCCGAGCCACATACAATGTTATTAAACACGAGTGGCCCAGACATGCTTGGTTTTTCTTTCTTTCCAAAAGAGCAGCCATAGGGGAGCATGTTCTGGATCAGGACCACAGTGAGGGGAGTTTAAAGCTTTGCTCCGGACTGCAGTCCTTACCCAGGTCATCACCACCCCCATGGCTGCTACTTATGGAAGGAAAATCGAGCCTGCAGTGCCAAGACCAGCCCGAGACCACAAGGAGAGAAGAGAGTTCGCCAAGGTCGGTTTCTGGTGGAGTTCTGTTGAACCTCTTTTGAACTTTACAGTGCAGTAGTCTGACTTTTCTCTTGAGAAAGATTGACCTCCACCTGACATGCGTCAGGAAGAAAATGCTTCCCTTTCCCAATACGTCTGATACACCAGCGCTTCCCTTTCCGACACATCTAATTGTTTGTCCAGCCTAAGACCTCCCAGCTCTTGAGGCGGTGTGCCAAACGCCATCAACTTATCTGGCAGTGCACTGAAAGCCGCCCCCTTAACCGGCACCGTTCCAGCTGCCACTTCTTCTCCTACTTCCTGGGTCTGAAAAGGAAGAGAGGCATAGAGCAGAAAGAGAAGGGCAGAGGAGACAAAAGTGGTGGGCTAGAGTGCCTCCACGCTCCCTCTTCCGCTCCATTCCTCGCTTCCTTTTCGAATCCAGGGAGCGGGAAGAGGAGGAGTGCTGAAGGTGGGTGGGCAGACAGAGGGGGTTTCTCCCACCAATCCAGCCCTGTGGGTGGGCCGGTCCTGGCTGGAGCTGTAAATGTAACCTAGAATTTGGCCCAAAGTTCCACCTCCTCTGCTATTGTTGCTGTGGGTCTCAGTGCTGGACTGAGAATCCCAAAAGAGCATGTTAGAGCATGTTAGAGAATCCCAGAAGAGCATGTTAGGTACCCAGTTCTGGACTGCCAAGTTGTATCTCTTGCACCCTCTGAAAGCCCAACAGAGACCTTATGTCCTTCCTTTTCCCTTGGCTGATACTGAGCATCAGAAGTCCACTTCCTCCGGTGTCCTCCTTGGAGAGGACCACAAGCCGGCCTGCTTCCCCCGTTGAAAAGTGCCGTCCTAGACACCGCACCCTCTCCCCCCGCCCACAAACAATCTGTTAAATATGTCTGAGAGGCTCCTTCCTGAAGGGCTCTTGGCTTTCTCTGGAGAGTGATTAATGTTTCTGAAATTCATTCCGCTTTGATAGCGTGCCAGTAGCGGCGGAGGAAGAGTTTCTCCCACTGGGGAAAACAGCTCTTTGCCGACCGAGATCGGTTTGGCCCACAGAACTTTGCTCAGGTCTGTGATCCAGGGTTTAATTTATTTGCAGCATGAATAAAACAACCTTTATCTTTTTGTTTTAATGACCTCTCTTGCACAAATGTTCTTCTTCCAAAAGCAAGATAAAAGATTACAGTTAAAGAAGGAGCACACAATTAATTTATATCCTCTCTGTTCTCGCATCCTGTTATACTCCAGCTGTGATTGTTGTTCCTCCAGCACAACAGATTGTTGTTCCTCCAGCCTGCTTCTGTCTGAAGGACTCCTGCTCTCTCAAACAACAACTCTCCCTTGCGCCTGAAACTCCCTCCCGGATCCTCTCCGTTTGTCAAAATCCTCCTTAAAAACCCTCCTTTTGCGTGAATCCTTTGGCATGACTCTCGAGTTCCTTGCAGTGCCAACACCAGATGAGGGCAGTGGAAGCTGGAGGCGGAAGGAAAGGGTCACCAGCAGCTCCTGAAACTGGGCACAATCTGCTGTGCACCAGCGTGTAGTCTGTGGAATCCCTTGCCACTAGATGGCTTTAGAAAAAAATGAGACAAATGCATGAGGGATGTCAAAGGGTGACAGCTGTGCGCTAACTCCAGCTTCAGAGGCAGTGTGCCTCCAGATACCGGTGGCAGGGGAGCAATGGTGGGGGAGAAACGTGCCTTTCTTTCCTGCTTGTGGGTTTCCCAGGGGCCGCTGTGGGGAACGGGGTGCTGGGCTAGGTGGGTTTATTCAGGGCCGGCGTCGGATGTTGGCCAGGTAGGACACTGGCTGGGGGGGTCCCCAGCCAGCAGAAGGCTCACCTGGCCAGCCCATGCCCAGAACCCTCAGTACTGTGGGCAGTGGCAGCATCCATTGTGCCGTCAAGGGGGTGGTGCAAGTGCCGTGGGTGTCCCAGTTTGGGGGGCTTTGCCCCAGGCATCTTATTGCCCCAGGCATCTTGGCATCCACACTGCCTAACTTGATCCACGAGGTCTCTTCTTATGTTCACGTCGCTCTTCCTCCTCCTTTTCTTCTTGCTCACCAATTGTGTGTGTGTGTGTGTGTGTGTGTGTGTGTGTGTGTGTGTGTGTGAGAGAGAGAGAGAGAGAGAGAGAGAGAGAGAGAGAGAGAGAGAGAGAGAGAGAGAGAGAGAAGGCAGCATAGTGGAGTACCTGTGTTTCCCCCCCTGATTTCCCCACCCCCTTTGCCTTCCTATTTTACTGCTGGACTCTGCCCTGGGATCAGATTCTTTTTGCCTTGCAAGAGTTGGGCATCATGACATGACCAGGCGCCGTCTTTGAGTCTCAGGGGAGGATGTTGGCAATCCTACTTTGGGGGGTGGGGGTGCTGCTGCTTGTATTAAGCCAAACCAGTAGCCAGCCAGTATTGCCTACTGTGATGGGCTGCACAAAGCCCTGTTTATTAGGGAAAGTAGTCCCTGCTTTCGACTTCTTGTCCTTGCTAAACCACCAACCCTTTTGGGTCTCCAGTCTGACGTGCCTTGTCGAAGCATTCGAGACTGGAACTGGCACTCGGTCAGGTGCAACTCTCTCCCCAGGGTGTCTCAAAGTTGGATTTCTTAGCCGGGAGGCATCTATCGTCTCTAGCGTCAGTATGGATTGTGTGAACGCTGTGACCCAATGTGTGCAGCGCACAGCTTGATAGCCTGTTGTAGAACAGATAAGCCACCAAAGGATTAGATCTTCGATGCAGGCAGTAGCAGTAGTAAATGAATGCTGCAAACAGAAAGGAAAGTAGAAGCGCCAGTGTGTGTGTGTGTGTGTGTGTGTGTGTGTGTGTGTGAGAGAGAGAGAGAGAGAGAGAGAGAGAGAGAGAGAGAGAGAGAGAGAGAGAGAGACTAGGGCATCACAAGTGTGTCTCTTTTTTTCTTTTTGGTGACGTGTCTTGCTGAAGTGACATCTTTTTTTCTTTCTTTTTTTTCTTTTTCTTTTCTTTTTTCCTCCTTCTTTTTGTAGGAGATCTTTCCCAGCACAGACACTGTGAGGCTCTCCTGGCAAAATGCTCCCACTGTTCAGCAAGTGCAGGGAGCGGAGAGCAGAGTCGCATCTGCTGGATGTATCTGGCAGCTGTGCATTCATCTTTCATGCGAAAGGGGCCGTGTCCCCATACGCCGTGGGACTGGTGATTCTGTTTGGGCGGGGTTGCCTCAAGGGAATGGCAGATCTGATCAATGGGGGTCACCCCACGGGAGCAGGGGGTTCTTGCGCCCATTGTGTATGCAGGTATCTCCCCTTTTTCCTGAAAGCTGAACACCCAGCCACCAGGGGGGGGCATGGTGAGGAGCCCCAGTCCTACTGTCCCCTCCCAACGGTTATTGACAGCAGGGAGTACCGTATTGTCCCGAGTATAAGACGCACCTGATTATAAGACGCACCCTTAAAGTTTGGTGCTATTAAAAAAATTTAATTAAACCACTGGCATTAAATTGCAACAGCCTGATTATAAGACGCACCCCTAGTTTAAAAACTTAAATTAGGAGAAAAAAGTGAGTCTTATACTCAGACCAATACGGTATTTTCTGAGACGAGGGCTTGTAATGCTTATGATGCAGGCACATCGATATTGCATTTCACGAGGAGCTTTCTCGTTTCTCGTGCTTGTCAATCCTGATTCCCGATTCCAGCTGCCTCTTTGCGCTTATGAAAAGGGTTTCCCTTGCTGTCCTCGCTCCTTTCAACTATCTTTGTTTCACATTTGATTTAGAGCAGCAGCTGGCTGCAATGTGGGCTCTGTCATCTCTGCTTTCTCAAAACTAGCAGTTCTGGGGAGGGGAAGAGCTCAGCAATAGATGCTGCTGGCGTCACCGGCAAGTTTCTGAAATGAGCAGTTTGCAGACATGAGAGGAGCTGGGGAAACAAGTGGCTTGTTCAGCATCGTGGGCTTGGAGCTGCACATAATGTAACATCGTGACCAACACTGCTTTATTTATTTATTTTAAAGAATTTATATCCCGCCTTTCTCCCAGCGAGGGCACTCAAGGCAGCTTACAATACATTAAAATACATATACATTAAAAATAAATTTGAAACAAGTAATTAAAAACAGGATGCCAGGATGGTGTAGTGGTTTGGGAGTCGGACTTAGACCTGGAAGATCCAGGTTCAAATCCCCGCTCAGCCCCGAAGCTTCCTGGGTGACCTTGGGCCAGTCACTATCTCTCAGCCCCACCTACCTCACAGGGTTGTTGTGAGGACAAATAGGAGGGGAGGAAATATGTACACCACTCTGAGCTCCTTGGAGGAAGGGCGGTATAAAAATGTGAAAAATAAATAAATAAAACAATTAAAACAAACAACTAAAAACAAACAAGCCCAGTGGGTAAACCTGTATTTACTTTGTTAAAAAACCATTTGTTAAGAAGCCATTTGTCAAAAAGCCAGCCCACCATGTCAGACATCGAATGCTTCCCTAGATAAAAATGTCTTAAGGCCCCGCCGAAAGGTCTCTAAAGAGGGAGCCGTTCTTAATTCCAGGGGGAGGGAATTCCATAATTGGGGCACCACTGCCGAGAAGGCCCTATTCCGCGCCACCATCCCCCTCACCTCCGTCAATGGCGGCACAGTTAACAGGGCCCCCCCTGATGACCTCAGAGTATGGGTCGGATTATAGGGAAGGAGGCGGTCCCTCAAATACCCTGGACCCGAGCCATTAAGGGCTTTAAAAGTCAAAACTAACGCTTTGAATTGTGCCTGGAAACGAACCACAACGAACCGATGGTAAGGCCACATCTGGAGTATTGTGTCCAGTTCTGGTCACCACACCTCAAAAAGGATATAGTTGAATTGGAAAAGGTGCAGAAAAGAGCGACCAGAATGATTCGTGGGCTGGAGCACCTCCCTTATGAGGAAAGGCTACAGCGTCTGGGGCTTTTCAGCCTAGAAAAAAGGCGCCTGAGGGGGGACATGATTGAGACTTATAAAATTATGCATGGGATGGAGAGAGTGGATAGAGGGAAATTCATCTCCCTCTCGCACAACACCAGAACCAGGGGACATGCACTAAAATTGAGTGGAGGGAGAGTTAGAACAGACAAAAGAAAATATTTCTTTACCCAGCGTGTAATTCATCTGTGGAACTCCTTGCCACAGGATGTGGTGATGGCACCTGGCCTAGATGCCTTTAAAAGGGGTTTGGACAGATTCATGGAAGAAAAGACCATCACAGGTTATAAGCCATAAGCAACCTCCTGGTTTTAGAAGTGGGTTTTCTCTGTGCCAGGTGCAAGGGAGTGTCAACGGGAAACAGGTTATCTTGTTGTCTTGTGTGCTCCCTGAGGCATCTGGTGGGGCCACTGTGTGATACAGGAAGCTGGACTAGATGGGCTTTTGGCCTGATCCAGCAGGGCTCTTCTTATGTTCTTATGAACCGGCAGCCAGTGTAGCCGCCAGAGCAACGGTCCGACTGAGTCGAACCGACAGGCCGGGCCACCGCATTCTGCACTAGTTGCAGTTTCCGAACAGTCTTCAAAGGCAGCCCCACGTAGAGTGCATTGCAGTAATCTAGTCTAGATGTCACTAGGGCATGAGTCACTGTGGCCAGGTCTACACAGTCCAAAGTACAGTCGCAGCTGGCGCACCAGCCGAAGCTGGGCAAAGGCCCCCCTGGCCACAGCCGCCACCTGGGAATCCAGGAGCAGCTGCGCATCCAGGAGAATCCCCAAGCTGCGGACCTCCTCCTTCAGAGGGAGTACAACCCCATTCAGAGCAGGACGATGGTCCAATACCTGAATCGTAGACTTCTGGACCAGAAGAACCTCTGTCTTATCAAATGACTGCATAATTTGTATGAGCTGGTGTGCAGTTAGTAGCTGTTCTCTGATATTCTTATCAGTATTACAGGTGGGGGCCCCATATCCACTGACTTGCTATCCACGGATCGCGGGGACACCCTCCAGGCTTTTACTTTTTTTTTCCCAACAAGCTTCTTTTCTTCCTTAAACAAACAGGAGAAGCAGCCTCTGGCTACTTATTGCAGGCAAGTAGAATGAGACTAAGTTCTAGAGAGGCTCTACAAGATTAACAGAAACCTTACAGAGCCTCTCTAGGACTTAGTCTCATTCTATTTGCCTGCAATGGAGGCTGCTTCTCTGTTTGTTTTAAGGAAGAAACTAAGCTTGCTGAAAGAAAAAAATAAGAGCGGGGGGGGGGGGCGCCTGCCCACAGGGGAGGCAGGGTGTGGGTCCCTCAGAAAACCATTTAGGGGGCATTCGCCCCTATCCACGGTTTCAAGTATCCACGGGAGGGCCTGGAACATATCCCAACCAATGGGAACAACTATGGTTAAAGCAGTTGAAATTTACGTTAAATGTTAATATTAAAGAAAATATGTATAAAATGATGTATAGATGGTATATAACCCCAAGCAAATTAGCAAAAAAGGTATGAGAAGGTGACGAATAGCTGTTGGAAATGTAAAAAGCAAGAAGGAACTTTTTACCATATGTGATGGACATGCCCCCAAGCAAAGAAGTATTGGACTCAGATTCATAAACAGATTGAGTTGATTTTAAAGATTAAGGTTCAAATGAAACCGGAAACCTTTTTGTTGGGTATGAGGGATGATTATGTAGGCGAAAAATTTCAAATTTTGTTCTTATATATGATAGCTGCGGCAAGAATTTTATATGCACAATATTGGAAGAATTCGGAGATACCTTCGCTGGAAGATTGGTGGCTGAAAGTTTTGGACTATGCTGAAATGGATAAACTTACAATTTTAATTAAGGAAAAGTCAATTAACCTTTTCGAGAATAACTGGAAACCATTTATCGATTTTTTAAGAGAGAGAGAGAAGAACGATGTGATGATATGCGGATTTAATGAATAGAATGGGGGTGTTATTTTGGCTTAGTTGGATATTATATGTAGAAAATGGTGAATAGTATGCTAGTAGGATGTATTGCTTCGTGCTTGCTATAACTTTATGAAATATATATATATATATATATATATATATATATATATATATATATATATATATATATATATATATATATATATATATATATATAAAGGAAGGGCCTGGAACATATCCCCAGCAGATCTTGGGGAAGTACTATTTGTTTGCTTCACATGCAAAATAGGAGTCAGGTTTTTTAAGGTCAGCCCAAGAGACTTTCCTGTGCCTGAAGCAATGCACCAATCTACACAAGACATAGGATCCCTGATTGGCTACATACCTGGCAGTTCACTAACTGCTACCACTGCTGCTGCCTCTCCTGCTTCCTGAATTCATAAAGAAAAAGGAGAATGGAAAGAGGGAGGAAATGTGGAGGAGAAGGGAGGGGTAGACTAGAGCATCTGCAACAGATGCTCCTCTGCACTTCCGCTCTATTCCACTCTGTCCAATCCAGGGAGGAGGAGAAGTGGGGGCGGGTTCCTCCTCACCAGTGTGCCGCTTGAGAAACTTGAAAGACTCACCATTTGATAGCACGAATGTAGCATCTCTTCAGGATTAAAGGCCATACAAGCCGCCTTGAGTGCCCTTGCTGGGAGAAAGGCGGGATATAAATTCTTTAAATAAATTAAATAAATTAATAAATACAAAAGTATACAATGACAACAATTTAAAAACACATTTAATACTGCAACGTGATTTTTAAACACAGGAATATTTTAATGACCTGGAAACAAGAACTGGCATTTATTAATAAGATTTGGACACCCTCGCTAAATAGGACTGCTGTAGCTTTAAATGGCAGTTAGAATGTTCTTCATATGCCGGTTGTGGAGCTCACTCCATTAACATATTTTGCATATGTTATTGTATTGTGATCTATACCAAGATTTGCGTTTATCCTATTTAGGTCCGATTTTGATTAAATTCACAGGATTTTCTGATTTGGAAGTCATATATTACCTGTTGGCTGGTGATGATGAATTATGCACCAATCAAATAGCAAACTATCTGGATTTATTAATAAAACGTCTAAGTGATCTCACCTTCATACGACGCAGATTCATTTGGTTACAGATGGCGGTTGGAATCCTTATTATATCTTCTTATCTAGATGGTCCTTTGCAGTTGTTATGTGCTAGTGGTATCCACCTATTACGATTGTCTTAGAAGATATTGTTTTTATGTGTTGGATTAGTCTGTGCTTTATGATATTGCTTGCTTGCTTGTTACTTATATTTTATGTATGTTTGTCTTTATGCCAATAAAGGTTTCATTCATTCATTCATTCAACACATTTTGCCGGTTGGCTCTGCTTGAAAAAGTTCATGGGAATGAACTCCAATACGTTGCAGTATTAAATGTGTTTTTAAATTGTTTTCATTGTATACTTTTGTATGGCCTTTAATCCCAAAGAGATGCTATGTTCGTGCTATATTGTTGCTGGCTATAAAAGCTTTAGATTTTACTCACCATTTTATTGTGACATGAATTTATAACTGGGGGAAAGAAAGTAGCACTGCAATCCTATGCCTGTGCCATGGGAGCGTTTGCACGCAAAGACAGTAGAAAGTAGGCGTCTCGCCCCAGAGGACTGGGGCAGGGGCAAAACCAGTGAGAAAGATCAGTGTGTCGTTTGAAGGAGGAAAAGCAGAGGGAAGTTGGGCTCGCGCCCCACAAGCGCAGTTTTTTTTTTTTTTAAATGACTTCGCTCCTGCTTTTATGGAGGTTTGCATGCGCTGTGTCGTCAGCTTGTGCTTGATTTGATCTCTGATTCCCAAGGTTACGCTGAAACTATGTGGGCAGCACACAGGCACATGGCAGGAGAAGGGGCTCCCCTTTCTGGGGTGGCGTTATTTCCGCCATGCTTCGTTTGTCCCCTGAGAGCTCTCAAGTGCCTGGGTGGGCTGGTGTGCGTGCGTGTGTGTGTGTGTGTGTTGCTGCGCTCTCGTTACACAGCATAAACTGAGAGTGGGAAGGAGAAGCCACAATTACCAGGGAGGAAAAAACCCAGATGAGGGTTCTTAATGAATGACAGGCAACAATGAATCCCCTGTAGCTACAAGCACTGTTGTTTTGTGAGTGGCTAATGGGAGCGTGCACCAGAACTGCCAGCAGATCAACCTCCTGTCTTCCATCAGGTGGAAATCTGTCACCATGTTTCAAAGTGAAGCAAAGTGGAAAGGCTCTCTCTCTCTCTCTCTCTCTCTCTCTCTCTCTCTCTCTCTCTCTCTCTCTCTCTCTCTCTCTCTCTGGGCTTCTACAGAAGATCAGATCAGTGAATATATGCGCAAGCACATCTTATCGTTGTGCAGTTGTCCCTCAACCCTGATTCAAAGACAGTAGCATACTATCCAGAGATGGGACAAGGGGGGGGGGGCAAGAGCTCTGTTTTTCAATGGCCTTTCAAAAATAAATACTGTAAGAGTAGATATGCCTCAAGCACCAAAGATAGAGAGTGCTCAATCTTTAACGAGTTAAATTGGATGTTTTTTTAAAGGGCTGTAACATTTTAGTCCTTTAATAGGTTAGAGTCACGGAAAAAAAAAATCTTTTGAATCAGCTCAGAAGGCTAGTGTGCATGCGAGAGGCCAATGGTGTGGTTTTATATTTATTTATTTATTTTTCACATTTTTTATACCACCCTTCCTCCAAGGAGCTCAGAGTGGTGTACATATTTCCTCCCCTCCTTTTTGTCCTCACAACAACCCTGTGAGGTAGGTGAGGCTGAGAGATAGTGACTGGCCCAAGGTCACCCAGGAAGCTTCGTGGCTGAGCGGGGATTTGAACCTGGATCTTCCAGGTCTAAGTCCGACTCCCAAACCACTACACCATCCTAGCTGCAGTGATAGGCTGAGGGGGTTGATGTAGCATCGTGGGTCTTAAGCCTGAGCTACATTACAGGCAGAGGCTCTGCCGCCGCCTCTGCCTCTGCCTACGCGCTTGGAGCGGGGGAGTGTCTTCCCTCCTGTTGTCCCTCCTGTTGTCCCGCCTTCTTAAGAAGGTGATTGGAGGTAGTTCAGATTGGCATGCAGCCACCCTCCTACGATTGGCAGGCTGCAGTAGCTCCGCGAACCGCCCCCTAGCTCTGCGCGCCCGCCCCCTGAAAAGTTGGATTCCAGCTTGAGGTACGCGCCGGCTGTGTGGAGGTCGCAGCGGCTCCGCTTGCTTCAAAAATCAGGTCAGAGGCTCCGCGACGCGTGTAATGTAGCTCTGGCTTTAGTCTGGCCTCTGCTGTGAGCTCCCTAGGTGGCCTTAGGCAAGCCTAGCCTCTGAACCTCAACCTTCCCATCTGCAAAATGGGGACAGTGATGCTTACCTACCTTACGAAGTTATTGCAAGAACAACTTCAAGATAATAGGTATACAGTACAGTGCTTTTTGCACTGAGTGCTTTTTGCTTTTAGTCATGTTGAGGGGGAATTCTGCCCTGGAAGAAACAGCCCACGTCATAAGAGGAGCCAGCTCCTCAAATCCTTCCTTATCAGCCTAATATGCTTTATGTGTTCTCTTCTCTTTTCTCAGAGACCTAAGGAACAACTTGATTAGCACCATCAAGCCTGGAGCTTTTCTAGGCCTCTCGGAACTGAAACGATTGTAAGTATCACCCTTTTCGCTCCCCACAACTCTGAAGCAGCCCAAACCCATTTTTTCCTCTTCTCCTTTCCCTACCACAATCCAGCCCTCTCATTCACCCCTTATGGAGCCACCGTTGTGCACCCCCCCCTCTTTTTATGATGCAATTTGACAAGTAATTTAATTGGACCTGGCCCACCCACAAGGCCAACTGAGGCAAGAGCCTCAGGCAATAGATTGGTGGAGTGTGTGTGCTCACTTCCACCGCTTTCTCCCCCCTTCCCTGAATTTGAAAATGGAGCAGAAGAGGCTAGTTAGCTAGAGCAGGGGTTCTCAACCTTTGGAGGCCTGGGTACCCCCTATCACGGTCCAATTTTCTGAAGTACCCCCTATAATTAACTGCTAATTAATTGGATCAATCAATTAATTAATTAGGTAATTAATCATTAAATAAAAAGTACTAAAACAATTTTAAATGTTAAAAAATGTCTTATTTAACACACACACACACACACACACACACACACACACACACACATGCAAGGATCTCTTTTTTTCTCCAAGTCACACTTTCCAAAATCAGCTCCTCCCGCCCCCACCCCACCAAAGTACATTTTCCAAAGTACAAAAATAAGCCCCAAACCAAAACCAGAGAGACAGAAGGGCTCTGAAAATAATAACAATTTAAAATCCATGTTAACACTTAATTAGCTGCTGATGGGGCAGATAAGGGGCAGGGCTTGGCGTACCCCCAGCAAGAGGTCCGAGTACCCCTAGGGGTACCCGTACCACTGGTTGAGAACCCCTGAGCTAGAGCATCCCTAGCTGTTGCTAGTCTGTCCTCCACCCTTCTTCCACTCTAGCCCACCACTCCTCTCCTTCGCACGGCTCCGGAACCAGGCACCCAGATTCTCTCACCACACCTGTGGTGACATCCTTTGCAAGACCTGTCCTTGTTGCTAAACAGCGTCCTAAAGAAAAACACCAAATGTCCAGGGGGCTGCAACTCTTGTTCCCCCATTTCCCCCAAGAAGTAGATTTTCTGCATCATGCCCCATTTATTTATTTATTTATTTATTTATTTATTTTTCACATTTTTATACCGCCCTTCCTCCAAGGAGCTCAGAGTGGTGTACATATTTCCTCCCCTCCTTTTTGTCCTCACAACAACCCTGTGAGGTACGTGGGGCTGAGAGATAAGTGACTGGCCCAAGGTCACCCAGGAAGCTTCGTGGCTGAGCGGGGATTTGAACCTGGATCTTCCAGGTCTAAGTCCGACTCCCAAACCACTACGCCATCCTCCTTGGGTCCCTTGTGCCCTGCTGTCCCCTCTGAACTCGCCTGGCCCAGTCCGTGTCCTTGGTGGGCCCCAGTCCTCACAAGGCTTGTGCTTCCTTTGATTATTCACAGGGACCTCTCCAACAATCGCATTGGCTGTCTCACCACTGGCATCTTCCAGGGACTGTCCAGCCTCATCCGTTTGTGAGTATCCTGATCGAAATCAATCTGGGCCCCAAAGCTGTCATTAGGCCCACAATGGGGGAAAAAATGCAGATCCTCAAGCAGTATTTTAAAGTAAAAACAACTTAGAGCTACATGTTTGCTCTCCACTTTCTCCAGTGGTCCCAGGGTATCTCAGTCCACTTTCTCCAGTAGTGGGCAGCATTACCTGTGTTCTGGCTTCCTTGGGAGTAGAGATCACTGGAGAGTTATGCTCTCTCTGTAATGTTGGCTTTGTTTGTAAATGTACAGGTTGAGCACTGGGATGGAGTTAGATAGCATATACTCCTGCAAGCAACAACAGGTTACAGCCCCAGCTGATAGCTCTGCACCCCAAAAACGTTCTTTGGCCCTATCCTGGCTATTTCCTTTAGTTTCCATCTCAGCCTTCCACAGATCATCTCTCTCTCTCTCTCTCCCTCTCTCTCTCTCTCTCTCTCACACACACACACACACACACACACACACACACGCACGCACACGCACACAGAGCCTTTGTTCCTTTCTCAGTGACCACCCGAGAGGGAGTGGGACATGGGTCACCTGAAACCTCTGACCTTAGCTCCTGCCCTTATTGGAAATCCATGGAGCCTCTCATTCTCTTAGGGAAGTTTCCCATTACGAATCACCCTAAACTGTTCACACCTCTGTTTGTGAGTTCCTGACTGCCAGCCAGCTCTCTGTATGTGAAAAAGCAGCCAGTCAGCCCAGTATCCATAGTTATAACCCCACGTCATCCGCTAATTCTGCAGCACTAGGAATATTGAGATAGCCAATCAGGGATCCTATGTCTTGTGTAGATTGGCGTTCAGACTACCTCTGTGAGCAGGACAGAGCTTCATATGAACAAATGAGTCAAGGAAAACACACACACACACACACACACACACACACACACACACACGTCTCCAGGGAAGGAGTGTGTATCGCCAAACTTGACCAGCTCACCTGTTCGTTCTCTTCTGTGCTAGGAATGTGTCAGGGAACATTTTCTCCAGCCTCCAACTCGGAATCTTTGATGAGCTGCTTTCTCTGAAAGTCGTGTGAGTATTTCCCTCCCTACCAGTTTATGCAGAGTTAACGATCCACGCATTCCACCATCAGGCCAAACCGCAGAACCAAATGGATGTGCATGACGCACATCTGATCATTTCAGCGATGGGTTCAGGATGTGCTGTTTCCAGCTCAGCCCATGCTTCTAAGACCCAGTTTGGAAAGCACTACAGCAGTGCAGTAAACGTTAGATGACTTGAATTGGGTATTCGGTAGGAGGGAGTTTGCATTTGAATCGCCCCTCACCCCTGAACAGTCACCGCACCCCGACTCCCACCTGTCAACTCCATATGGGAAAGAACCAGGAAGGAAATGTTCTGTTCTCCTCTGTATCTGCTGCCTCCTTGCTTTCTCATGCAACCCGTGCCGTGCCTCCTGCTTGACCCCGGCTTGTGCCTCTGTTCCCCCCTCCAGTGACTTTGCCACTGAATATCTGACATGCGATTGCAACTTGCTCTGGGTCCTGTCCTGGACCAGGAACCGCTCCGTCCAGATCTCCGACAAAACCGTGTGCGTCTACCCCAGCACCCTGCACGGCAAGCCGCTCCGGAACGTCCGGGAGAGCCAGATGCGCTGCGGTGAGACACCTGACACAACCGAGTCAGTTGGTGTTGCTGAACGTGTCTAACCTGCTTTCTAGCCTCTAGAGCAGGGTGGTCCAACATTTCGTACCTCGAGGGCCGCATGCGAACTTCGAGATGAAACCCGGGGGCTGCACAATAAATTAAATTATTAATTAATTAATAATAATAACCGATGCATGCCCCGCCCCACTGTCTAGCATGCCCCACCCACGCTCCCCTGAAGATCGAAAAGGCGGTAGACTTCCGACCGCCTTTCTGATCATCAGGGGAGTGTGGGTGACTGCGGGG
Source organism: Plestiodon gilberti rubricaudatus (assembly GCA_026170595.1). Taxonomy (NCBI): domain Eukaryota; kingdom Metazoa; phylum Chordata; class Lepidosauria; order Squamata; family Scincidae; genus Plestiodon; species Plestiodon gilberti. Next base: position 16,261,914 of record JANXHW010000012.1, read on the forward strand.
GAGGGGAGCTCCAAGAGCAGTTGGGGGCCGCAGCAGAGGCCTTTGAGGGTCGCATGCGGCCCACGGGCCACGCGTTGGACCACCATGCTCTAGAGGCTTTCAGTGGTGGTTGCAGAACAGCTCTCGGAATAAGGGTCAGATTAAGGCTAGTGTCAGGAATGGAGACGATGTCATTTTGATGGTGGGCTGTCCCCCAGGTAGAGTCTCCCCTGTTTGCCTTTTGGTCTTCCCTGGCTGGTGTTGCCAAAATGGCAGCAGGAGTGGGGAACCCACAGAAGCAAAAAGTGGGTACCAGCACAGACCCGGCTTTGTGTGTTCCTCCATAGCACCAGGCAAACGCAGGAGTTTGCCTTGTGCTCCAAATTCAGCATCTTGAGAATCTCTCGTTCCTTTTCATGTTTTTGAAAGGCAAGTTTCTAGTCCTTCAGAATGTGAAGACAGCTTTGAAAGTGTTGTGGGCAGTGCCCAGAGGAAAATGTCCCAGAGTGAGAAGAACTCCCAGTGGAAGAGAAGCAGAGTTTTTCAGTGCCCTGCATGGCTGGCAAAAGCAGAATAACGTGTGCAGATATATTTGCTTCATTTGTATAATTCCCAGGGGTTACAAAATAACCTGTCCTTGGTGCAAACTGCTGGGAGCTGGCACAGGCTCGGGACTGGCATTCTTTCCACGGAACCGCCGGTTGTTGTTTTGCAAAAAAAAAAAAAAAAAAGATCTACATGGCCTGTAGACATAGGATCCCTGATTGGCCTTTATCTGTCCCACAGAAGGTATCCCAGAGCTGCACACTCACCAGCTTATCCCCTCACTGCGGCAAGTGGTCTTCCAAGGCGATCGCCTCCCTTTCCAGTGTACGGCCACCTACCTGGACAACAGCACACACATCTTGTGGTACCACAACCGCGCCCTCGTGCAGGGGGATGAACTCAGTGGCATCATCTTGCAGGAGAGCCTTGTCCACGATTGCACCTTCATCACCAGGTATGGGCCAGAGAGAGAGAGAGAGGCCGCTAAGCACCATTCAGCCACAGTAGCGCCCTGATCACATGCCGATAATCCCAAGTTCAATCCCTGGCATCTCCACGTAGGGCTGGGAAAGACCCCTGCCAGAAACCCTGCTGCTGCCGGTCAGTGCTGGACCTAGACGGATCAATGGTCTGACTCAGCATGGCAGCTTCTTATACTTTGCCACCTCGAGTGCCCCGTTGATTCGGAAAGAAAGGCGGAATATAAATCAATTAGATAAATAAATAGTTCATCCTTTATTTTTCCCTATCAGCCCTATGGCTGACAGTTTCTACCCAGGTACCCAGCACATGGAAGCTGCAGTCCTTATTCATGCTAACCCTGGAGTACGTCCATTCAGTTGAATAGGACTTAGTTCAGAGTAGACGTGCATAGGCTTGCGCTGTAGGATGGTTGTTTTGCAAAAAAGAAAGAAAGAAAAAAAGATACTTATAAGGTGCGATGAGAACCATAAGAAAAGCCTTGCTGGATCGGGGCCAAAGCCCATCTCATTCAGAATCCTGTTTCTCACAGTGGCTGCCTAGTTGCCTCCAAGAAGCCTGTAACATGGGGTAAAGACAATGCCCCCCCCCTCCTGCCATTGCTCCCCTACAACTGGTACTTGGAGGAAGTGTGTTTAGGATTATTGCTAAAGGTAAAGGAAGGTAGCAGGTTCCATTTGCATATCACAGCTAAGAAAAGGGGAAGGGTTTACAGAGACGATGCTGCGCCCCCACGTGGGAGGGGCCGCTGATTCTATGCCCCCACGTGACAGCGGGCGTGACATCACGCGGCCCCAACCACGCCCCCGCACCGTTTTTCTAACTATTTCGGAGCCGTTCGACTCCAGGGCAAGCGGGAGGGCCCAACCCCCGTTCAGCCAGGACGACGGAGGAACGCGACACCTCATCAGGTCAGTCCTACGCCTTGGGGCCCACCGCACCACCACCCCTACCCCCCCGCGACACTTCTGAAGGGTTAAAAGGCAGGCGTTAAAAGGAAGAGTGACCCCACACTCATAGGGGCCCATATACTCCATTTCAGAGGTTCTCAACCTTTGGAGGCCCAGGTACCCCCTATCACAGTCCAATTTCCTGAAGTACCCCCTGCTAATTAACTGCTAATTAATTGGATTAATTAATTAATTAATTAGGTGATTAATCATTAAATTAAAAAGTTCTAAAACAATTTTAAATGTGAAAAAAAAAATCTTATTTAACTCTGTGTGTGAGAGAGAGACAGACATGCAAGGATCTCTTTTTTTTCTCCAAGTCACACTTCCCAAAATCAGCTCCTCCCTTCCTCACCCCACCCAAGTACATTTTCCAAAGTACAAAAATAAACCAGGGACCTCCCGCGTGCAGAGGAGAGGCTCTGTCACTGAGCGAAGGCCCATGGAGAGGAAGCCTCCCTCCGGCCACCAAGTCGGATGGTCCCTTCCAGACCTCGCTCCTCCCCGTCCCTCCTCAATTCAGAGTGGCCTCCCAGTTGAAGTAGACAGCAGCCCGGCCCGTGTGGTTTCTAAAAGCAATGTCTGTCCCCCAGCGAGCTTATCCTGTCCAACATCCATATCTCAGCCAGCGGTGAATGGGAGTGCACCATCTCTACTGCTCAGGGCAACATCAGCAAGAAAGTGGAGATCGTTGTACTGGAGACGTCGGCGTCGTACTGTCCGGCGGAGCGGGTCACCAACAACCGTGGAGATTTCAGGTATTGGCTGGCGGGGGTGGGTGGGTGGGCCTGAGGGCGTGGGAGTGGCAGGGAACGTCCAAGAGCATAGGAGAGGCCGCCACCTGCTGAGTCAGGCTTTTTAATCCATTGACTCAGGGTTGCATGCTCGGACTGGCAGCTGCCTCCAGGGGTCTTTCCCAGCACCACCTGGAGAGAGCTACGTGTGCAAAGAAGATGATCTGCCTCTGAGTGAGAGCCCCTCCCTTAAGAGACTGAGGATGGTGTAGTGGTTTGGGAGTCGGACTTAGACCTGGAAGATCCAGGTTCAAATCCTCGCTCAGTCACGAAGCTTAATTTATATAAAAAAATATATATATTAAAAATATTAAAAAATGTGAAAAATATATATAAAAATGTGAAAAATAAAAATAAAAAATAAATATGCTATGAACTGGGCATGCTTTGAGCTCACGGTTCTATGTGTAAGGGCCAAACTAGGCGTGACCTTAAACATGTCATTGTCTTAATGTGTGTGTTTGATATGGAGGGCTCTTGTCTTCCAGCTTTCCTTCTCGAACCTGCTATATGACAAAAAGATTAAAAAGGTTAAAGTTTGGGAATTTGAAACAACTTTTCCCCATTCCTTTCAGTTATTGAAACTGGGTGCAAGGGAGCTATGCAAGGCACTGGATGAAGCCTTTTGGCTTCTGAGCTGGCAGCATTCAGTTGCCTGTACGCTCTAATTTTTTTCCCCCACAATGAGGGCTGGAAACTTTCAAAACGGATGCAAGCTGCAGTTCACAAACGACAAACCCTGCTCCCAGAGGCCACCCTTTGACACCCTTGTCATGCGCAAGAATGGAGAGGAGAAAGCAGTAGCTGTAACAGAGCTTCTTGGACAGCAAGCAGACGCAGACCCTGTTTGGTTCAGATGAAGTGGTGTTCTCCTCCTCTCTGCTGCCCTCTGCTGCCATTCTGGTGCAATTTCAGGGAAAACCAGGGTAGGAAAAAGCATCCCTCCGGGCCACACCGGGGTGCGGAATTGTGCGGAGGGCCATAAATCGTGCATCCCTTGCTCTTGTAAATGCCACCAGCACTTTGTTTCCAGCTTTGTACAATACATTAATAGATTGCATTCCATTGGTTTTGGGCCGCACAACATTCACTGTCAACTTTTCTTTTGAAGAGGAGAATTGGAGGAGTTCTGCAGAGGGTTATAAGGCGTTTTCCTTGCTTGCTCCTGCTCTGTCTTCCTTGCTTACGGTCAGTTCTTTTAGGATCTGTGCTGATCCTACACCCCTTGCTCAGGCTTAGTCCTGGCATGGTTCATTGGTCAGCATTGGTCAGCATGTGCATGTCTTCTGGATGGACGGACACACACACACACACACACACACACACACACACACACACACACACACACACACAGCATCTGAAAAAGAGGCTGCCACGTTTGGGTGGCCAGCGTCTGTGTTTATGTGTGCATGGAAAAAGGGTCTGGGATGTGGATAAGAACATAAGAAGAGCCCTGCTGGATCAGGCCAAAGGCCCATCTAGTCCAGCTTCCTGTATCACACAGTGGCCCCACCAGATGCCTCAGGGAGCACACAGCCAACAAGATAACCTGTTTCCTGTTGTCACTCCCTTGCACTTGGCACAGAAAACCTACTTCTAAAGCCAGGAGGTTGCTTATGGCTTGTAACCTGTGATGGTCTTTTCCTCCATGAATCTGTCCAACCCCCTTTTAAAGGCATCTAGGCCAGGTGCCATCACCACATCCTGTGGCAAAGAGTTCCACAGATCGTTAACCATGAGCAGGGAGTAGTGGGAGGGCCAGATTTTTAGGCTCATGGCGGCTGGAACTGCCCCCCGCCCCACCCGGGGGCCTGATTTTGCTCATATCTGCCTCAATTTATGTTTCTATGGGGGGCATTAGAAGTCATGCAGCACAAAAGTGGGTTTTGCCACACCAGCAGCAGTGGGAGTCCTTTGCGATGCTTTTCAGGGCGCACAAAACTCCCAAACCAGCTGTAGAGCTGTGCAATTGTGTTAACGGTTGGATTTCAATGTTGAATGTCTTTGTCATCGTCCCGGCCGCCTTTTCGATCCCAAGCGAGCCTGGCTGCCAACAGCTCTCTTTTGGCGGGAGGGTTCAGCAAGGGGGCGGCAGGCGTAGGTCGGCCGAGCCCCTGCTGCCCCAAGACCCCCTGCCCTGCCCCTCTTTCTTGTGCCAAGGAGGGGGCTTGGGATCTCTCTCTGGCAAGCAGGGTCTGGGAATGATTAAGCAGCCATTGCGAGGGAGGCTGTCCGAGAGGCCCGGCTCTGGCAGCGCAGACAGGCTCCAGAGGCAGAGGTGTTGGAATTTCTCTGGCAAGAGAAAAAAGGCTTGCAGAGCCCGCTGTAACCTCGGCGGGGTCTTGATGGAATATAAATTACTGTGCAGTCAATGTGGCTTAAATTAACAGTGGGCCTGCCTTCTCCCCCCACCTTCCGCCTCCGCACTCTGCGTGAGCAGGATATGGCCTGGGGTTAGAGGCAGGAAAAGTGGCACTGAAACCCCAGCAGAGGGTGGGCGGGGGGTTCATCCAAACCGGGATTCCACGAGGGGGGCAATACAGGCCTGAGAGTGGCCTGCTGCAAACGGCAAAGGAGCAGCATTCCTTAGCCAAGGGATTCCCACCCCCCACCCCCAAGGGAGACCCTCACAGCCTGCACTGGATCCCAGAAGGGTTGAGATGTTGTTGAGACCTCCTCCTCTGAGCCCATCCTGTTTTCTGCTCATGGGATCAAAGTGGGACGTAATAAATAACCAAGCCAGGACCTCATCACGTTCGACCACATTGCACAGAGATAGATGGCAAGCTTAGAATTCTGGACTGTTCCACTTCAGCCTGCAGGTGGGGAGTTGCATTTCAGAATGTTTCCCCATGCAAAAACAAAACAAAACACTGACGATAATAAATGAGCACGTTGGAGGAAAGGTTTAGTGCAGACCAATCCCTGAATTCTTGGTTTACTACATGCAGGATGTTTGTTTGCATTTGGGGTGGTGGTGGATTAAAACATGACTCCCCACTTGCAATCTAAAGTGAAACAGTCCAGAATTCTTCGACCTCAGCTTGCCACCTTACTCTGTATAATGGGCAGATTGGGTTTCGTGGGCAAGATGACAAATCCGTTTTTTCAGATCTGCTCCTAGATTTTGTAAAAAGCAGCTGTGGGGATGCAGGATTTGGAGTGGAAGAAAGAAGGGCACTTCTGGGGAGGGGGGGGCTCTACTCCGTACTCCTGAAACACATTTCCCTTATGAAATCCCGCTCCTATTTTCTCCCTAAAAGAAAACGTTTGTGTCCATGTTTGTTTTCTCAAATGGGGAAACAACATCTTGGGATGTGCGCATGTGACTGACATGGGAGGAAAGAATTAACTTCTTCCTTCCCTAGCACAGTGGTCCCAAGTTGGGACCACTCCGAACTCCATTGCCCTCTCCCCTCAGCCAGCTGCTGCTTTCTACCAAAATGTAAAGAGTTATGAAATCCGAGAGCGGATCTAGTTTGGCCACTTCAGTCATGCTCAATTTTCTTTGGGAAAAGTGGTTGTGTTGCAGTCGGAAGACTCTTCCTACAGGGTCTCTCCCTAGTTTGATATGGCCACTTGGAAAGCAGGGGGCTCGGGGATTTCTTGGTGCCCCCCAGGATATGCCTCGTTTCAGAACGGTTTTGTTCTGGGGCAAAGGACTGTGGGAACTGTGGTGGTGGTGGTGGTGGTGGTGGTGGTGTGTGTGTGTGTGTGTGTGTGTGTGTGTGTGTGTATGGGAGGGGTTGAAGCCATGTGACCCCCGTATGCCTTCCTTCAACTCATCCAGCTGTTGCCGCCAGCCCAGGAGAGAGGGGGCGTAGGAAGAGTCTCGTGAGCCAGATGTTTCAGCAGCTGGCCCAAGCAGATTGTTCCAGGGAGGCAAATAAATGACCTCATAAAACTCTTGGCGTCTGAAGTTTCTCTCTGTTGTGAATTCTGATGGCACAGCATGAAAGGTTTTTTTCCCCATGGTGGAGCCACTTCCTATACAGACAAGAAATCTTGTCCCACCCACCCCCGTGCTTTCCCAACCCACTGGTGGTGCAGTCACATCTGGGGGTCTCCCTTCTGCGCATTCGCTGTCCGCAAAGACTTAACTTTTCCCTCTGCGTACACCCTTGTGTTGCCTTTTCTGGAGCCAGCGCTGTTGTGCAACACGGGGTTAGGGGAAGGAAAAGTACATCACTGCAGATGGCGAACGCGGAGAAATCTCAATTCCAAACGTGGGAGAGGAGATGTGTGAAAAGAGACTCCTTGCCATCTGAAAAGGGAAGGCACAGCAGGGCTGGCCCTTTCAGGTTTGGGATTGATGGGGTGTGTGTGTGTGTTGCCGTCTTGCCTGACTGCTGTTCTCCTGCTCCCTGAAAAGGAAGAGGGGGATGGACCAGGAGAGGAAGTGTGCAGAGAAGGAGGATGGCCCACCACCACTCTCCTCTATACTTCCTGTTGTGGTCCATTCCCCTCTTCCTGTTCCAGTCCAAGGATGTGAGGCTGGCACATCACCAGGTATAGAAGAGTAGCATTTGGCATACCACCTCAGTCGCCAGTAAGTTCTTGGGCCTGCCCTAGCAAGACAGGTTCATAAGATTTTCAAAGAAGTGGGCAGTACAGGTTTAAAAGCCACGTAAAAAGATAAAAATGTAATAAAACCAATAGAAACACGGTAAAATCACGTTAAAACACGTCAATAACAGTTCAGACAAACATGTTAAAATCACATTAAAAACAAGATCCAACTCGTGTGCACACTGGCATCAAAACATAGTTAGCAAAACACAACGTTTCGTCTACAACTGCAGACTTCTTCCAGGTGTGGAGACAGCAACATGCTGTAAAGATGTAGCATGCAAAGCTCTGTCTGAAGTGAACCTTATAACAGAGACACAGTTCATAAGAACTTGGTCTGCTGGGTCAAACCAAGAGTCTGTCTAATCCAGCACCCTGTTTTCCCACAGTGGCTAGTTAGTTGCTTTCTGGAAGCCCACAAACCAGCAATCACCCTACCCTGCAACATCCACCTGTCTCTCTCCCCCCCCCCCCCCCGGGCAACTAGTATTATTCAGCAGCATGCTACTGTGAGATGTGTGTGTGGGGGGGGAGTCCATTTGGCCATCATGGCCAATATTCATGGATTGACATATTAACATAGTATGGAGGTTCTCATGGCCTGTTGTAACTTGCAAAGAAATTGGAATTATGGGTTTATCAGCCATGTAAGTTTTGTTGAAGAAATAAAGTTTAATACTTATACCGATTTGTTTGTAGAAATTCCTTAACAACGAAATAAACAGCACCTTCAACCAAAGCCGAAGGAGACAGCGTCCAAGGATTATCCAAAATAGCTGCGCTATTTAAATCTACAAGGTATTCACCCAGGTATTGGAACATCTACTGGCTGGTGCCGGACTATTGCTTTGAAAAAAATCCCAAGTGAGGGAGAAACGCCAGCAGAGGACTAATGTTTTTCTTGTCTGATTTGGATAATCCTTGGACGCTGTCTCCTTCGGCTTTGGTTGAAGGTGCTGTTTATTTCGTTGTTAAGGAATTTCTACAGACAAATCGGTATAAGTATTAAACTTTATTTCTTCCACAAAACTTACATGGCTGATAAACCCATAATTCCAATTTCTTTGCGATCGACATATTGCCCATGAATTCATCTAGTCCCCTTTTAATGCCTTCGAGGCTAGCGGCCATTGCCTCATCTTGTGATGATGGGTTCCATAAACTAAATTTGGTTGTGGAAAGAAGTATGTTCTGGTGTTTGCACTGAACCTACTGCCCGTCAGTTTCATTGGGTGGAAAACCCACCCACCCCAACTTCTAGTTTTACGAGGAAGGAAAATGTCAACCTAGATGTTCTTGACATCTTGCATAATCATACAAAGCACTGCCGTTTCCCTGCCCCTTATCATGTCACGGAAGGATATCGTGCTATAGATAGGGAGAATTGTTCAGTCGAATCCATCCCCTTGTAAACACACACACACACACACACACACACACACACACACACACACACACACACACACACACACCTCTGCACATGAAAAGCTACTGTGTATGGCGAGAAGGATCCTCAGTTTATCTTCTCGCTTAGATGCTAGCTTTCTCTATGTACATTTTTTTAATATGTTGCAGAGCAGAGTAGCTTTTCATGTGCAGGTGTGTGTGTGTGTGTGTGTGTGTGTGTGTGTGTGTGTGTGTGTGTGTATGCACACACACACGCACACGCACACACACACACACACACACGCACACATCCCTGCACGCTACTGTGTATGGCGAGAAGGATCCTCAGTTTATCTTCTCCCTTAGATGCTAGCTTTCTCTATGTACATTTTTTTTAACATGTTGCAGAGCATTGCCACAGGAGTCACCTGCAACAGTGTGGTCCCTGAAGCCACACAACATTCTGATTCTGGTATTAGAAGTTGCCTCTTGGGCTAGCCTTCCTTGGTAACCTTGAAAACCGAGCGTGCTCTCACTTGTTGCCTCTCTCCTCCCTGCCCGCAGGTGGCCACGCACCTTGGCCGGCATCACCGCTTATCAGTCGTGCTTGCAGTACCCTTTCACCTCTGGGAACGGAGGCGGCGGCATGGAGAAGCAAGCGTGCCGGCGCTGTGACCGTACCGGCCGCTGGGAGGAGGGAGACTATTCCCATTGCTTGTACACCAACGATATCACCCGCGTCCTCTACACCTTTGTGTTGGTGAGTTGGGGAAAGCGAGCCGTTTCCTCGGTTTGCCCATGTCGCTGTCTGCGGGATGTGCTGACTTCCATGCGCGAGGCATGTGGCTGCTGCACCACAGCTGTGGCTCCACAACAGAGTCAAATGACGTGATGGAAAATCTTCACCAATCTGTCTTGACGTCTCTGGGACACAGGGTTTAATCTGTCTCGGAAGTGAACTTGGGGCTTGTCCCAAGTTGGTGTGCTAGCCCAAGCCCATGTGAAGCAGTAATGGAGAGAGCGCAGAGCCAGTGACGTCGCTCCGGTAGGGGCGGGGCTGTAAGTATTGCTCCGTCGGAGTCCCTTTACCGAGCGAGCAGGAGGCGGCCCCTCACTGTCGGAGCCATTCCCCTGCGGAGAAAGCAACAGGCAGGGTCTCTTGCCTGCTGCTTTCTCCGCAGGGGAATGGCTCCGACAGTGAGGGGGCGGGGCCGCCTCCTGCTCGCTGGGTAAAGGGACTCCGACGGAGCAATACTTACAGCCCCGCCCCTACCGGAGCGACGCCACTGCGCAGAGCTCCTTTCAGTCATCATTAAGGAGAACTGGGAGAAGCTCCTGCACACCTGAGAGGAGAAGAGCTCCTGCAGGAATGGCCTGAGACCTCCTGCAGGAATGGCCTGAGGCCTAAATGTGTGCTGGCTTACTGACTGTACAGCACTGTTGCCACTGTCTGGATTTGAAAGGAACAGAGCAGAAGAGAAAGTGGAGAGGAGTGGAGTGGGCTAGACCTGCAAAGACCTTTCCTCCACACTTCCTCTTCTGCTCCTTCCCCCTCTTCATTTTAGAATTCAGGGAGGAGCAGTGGAGGTGGGTGGCGGCAACCTCCCCCTCCACCAATCAGCTCCCAGAGGCCTCAATTGCCTTCATAGATGGTCCGGCCCTCAGCTCTTGTCAATCAAGCCTGGTATCCAGTCAGGCTCCGCCCCAGGAGCACAGCATTGTAGAAATTAAGTATCATTGGCACCACTTGGATCTTGGGTGGTTGTGACCCCCTTTTTGTGTGTGCCTTTAGATGCCTATCAATGCCTCTAACGCTCTGACCCTGGCGCACCAACTGCGCGTCTACACGGCCGAAGCAGCCAACTTCTCCGACATGATGGATGTCATCTATGTGTCTCAGATGATTGAGAAGTTCACCGGCTACGTGGACCAGATTAAGCAGGTAACGGTGTCATACGTGCCCACTCCTACTCTTTTCACTTTCCCAAAATACATCCAAGGGGTGGGTGGGTGGGTGAGCATCTATCTATCCTTATCTGTCTCTATGGTATTTTTATCCTGTGTTTCACTCAGAGTACAGTGTGTAATGGAAACACGTCTCCTCCGACATCAAGACTTTTGCCTGCCTCCACTACTCTTCATCCTCCCGTTCCCTTGATTAGAAAAGGAAGCGTGGAACCGAGCGGAAGAGGAAGTGAGGAGGAGAAGAGAGTGGCTGGCTAGAGCGTTGGAGGTGTTTCTCCTCTACACTGCCTCTTCCGCTCCACCCATCGCTTGCTATTCGGAGGAGCGCACGGCACTTGAGCCTGGCCCCAAAGCATTGCCCTGGCCTGGTGTGGATAAAAAGGACTGCTAATGGACACTGAAGGCCAAATGGGAGCCTCCTTGGGGGGGGGGGATCCCTTATGTACTTGAGAGGAGGGGCGAAAGTGTTATGGTGATTGAGACATATAAAATTATGCATGGGATGGAGAGAGTGGATAGAGGGAAATTCCTCTCCCTCTCACAACACCAGAACTAGAGGACATGCACTAAAATTGAGTGTTAGAATGGACAAAAGAAAATATTTTGTCACCCAGTGTTGAATTCATCTGTGGAACTCCCTGCCACAGGATGTGGTGATGGCACCTGGCCTAGATTCCTTTAAAAGGGGGTTGGACAGATTCATGGAGGAAAAGACCATCACAGGTTACAAGCCATAAGCCACCTCCTGGTTTTAGAAGTAGGTTTTCTCTGTGCCAAGTGCAGGGGAGTGGCAGCAGGAAACAGGTTATCTTGTTGGCTGTGTGCTCCCTGAGGCATCTGGTGGGGCCACTGTGTGATACAGGAAGCTGGACTAGATGGGCCTTTGGCCTGATCCAGCAGGGCTCTTCTGATGTTCTTATGAATCCTGCCCTCGTCCCTCATAGTGAGAAAGACAAATGCCGCATGTGATGGAGATTTGGGGGGGGGGGGGGAGAGAGGAATAGATCTGGCAGAGGCTGCATTGGAAGCCAAGAAACTGGCAGCTGCAGACAGCTTAGAACACCCAAGTAGCCGATGTTTTTTCCAGCTTCATCCAATGCTTGACCCTGAATATTAGCCAGTAAAGCAAATAGGAAGCCTAAACTTGAATAAATACTGTGCCCCTGGAAATTGTCACTGCTCGGAGGAAGGGAACACAAGCACATGACAATCCCTTAGCGTGCCACAATTCTGTCAACTTCATTAGACGAAATCATTAGCTGGCATTCACCCCTGTTTGATCAGCATGAATGTTAACTGATTCAATTCCCCACTGATCTCCAGCTCACGTGTGTCTCCCTAAACTCAGCATCACATCGCAAGTCCAGGTGGTTTCAGTGTGCGTAATTCTTTCATGAGTCAAATGAAATAAGATGAAAGGCCATTTGTTCATTTGTTTGCCACTCACTGAGCTTAGGCGTTGGCAAGTACGGACTGCCATGTTGACGTACAAAATCACAAAGTGCCAATGTTTGTGGGAGGGCAGTTTCCAGGCAGATTAGATTTCGTCAACATTGGATATTGTTCATCCAAAACTGGAATCCATTTATGCCTGTTGAATTAGCCCAGTGAGATATTTTGACATTGATGTGATGTATTGGAGTGATGGAATTTACAGAGTTCGTTTTGTATGTTTTTTCTCGCTCTCTGTTTTTCTCTACTTTTGTCTAATTGTGCAATTAGACTTCATGTAACATCTTTTTTTTTACATATATGTGGACTATTGTTTTTTCAATTTAAGAACTTTAGCTGGCAATTGAGACACAGTTGCAGCAGACAGTTAACATATTTTTACTTAACTGAGCAGGTTGACTAGTTTAAACCCTGCTGCATCCTAGTGTGTTAGTGGTGCCTAACATACCTTTTTCCCTGACAAAGCTCTTGGAACAATGGGCGAAACGTAGGAACACGTTAGAGATTTTTTCTACTTGTGGACCATGGTCTTTAAACCTGGAAAGTTTTAATCAATGTTTTGTTTTGTTTTGTTTCTGGTGTTCTCTAATGTTCCTTCTTCTTTGTATATCTATTGATATACGTCAGAGGTTCCCAATTTTTTCGGGCGGCATACCACCTCTGAGGCCGCTGTCGTGCTGCATACCACCGGAAGTAAGTGGAGATGACGGCATTGCCACTTCCGGGGTTTTGGCTGTGCTGCAGCCCTGAAAAGGATGCTAAGAAGGTCGGGGCATGTGGGAGGGCTTTTTCCCAGGGCGGGGGACCCATGCACTGGACTAGATGGGCCTTTGGCCTGATCCAGCAGGGCTCTTCTTATGTTCTTATTAAAAGGGGATTGGACAGATTTATGGAGGAAAAGTCCATCACAGCTTACAAGCCATGATGGGGATAAGCAACCTCCTGGTTGTAGGAGTAGGTTTTCTTTGTGCCAGGTGCAAGGGAGTGGCAACAGGATACAGGTCTCTTGTTGTCTTGTGTGCTCCCTGAGGCATCTGGTGGGGCCACTGTGTGATACAGGAAGCTGGACTAGATGGGCCTTTGGCCTGATCCAGCGGGGCTCTTCTTATGTTCTTATATTCTTATGTTCTTATGCACTCCAGCTCGGCCGGCTTACCATCCTTTTCAGGACTCTGATGTGGCGCGGCCGCCATCTTGCCACCCAAGTGCTGGCGTACCACCAGCCCACGGGCTGCATACCACTAGTGGTATGCATACCACAGGTTGGGAACCTCTGATATACATGGTTAATAAAATTTTGGAAAACCCCAAAAATCCAAATGCGGCCCTGGCCCATTCTGTCAGAATCAGTACACAGTCAACTCCGGTGGTTCCCAACTGTGCTGCGCCTCTCCAACCGTCCTTCTTTCTGTCAGCTGACGGACGTCATTGTCGAGATGGCCAGCAACATCATGCTCGTGGACGACCACGTCTTATGGATGGCCCAGAAGGAGGACAAGGCCTGTACCAGCATCATCCACTCGCTGGAGAAGATTGCCGGCTACACGCTCAGCACCAACTCGCAGCACGTGGCTGTGGTAGGGATCCAGGCTCTCCCGGGATGGTGAGCTGGGAGGGAGCGCCGGGAGCAAGAGGCTTGGAGGCTGGAGACTGGGGCAGGGGACTGTGGGCCAAGGCAGAAGGCAATCAATGTTTGGAGCAAAACTGAATTTGAGCCCTTGGATAGACCAGCTTTTGTGAAGGGGGAGAATTCAGGTCTAGAGGGAGAGGGGAAGTTGGACTGAGGGAGCAGCAGCAGCAGGAAGACTTCAGAGCCAAGCAGGAGAGCCATGGCAGATTGACTGGGGGCCCAAACAAGATGTGACAGACAGGGAGGACCCAAAACCTTCCTGAGTCTAAGGCAGTGGTTCCCAAACTGGGAGGTGAGGCTCCCACAGGAGCCACGGAAAACAGCCAGGGGAGCCGCGGAGTGCCACGGAAGACAGTATAATGCCAATTGGCAGGCATCAACATAATGTCATGGGGAGCCACAGCCAATGGTCGCCAATGGTCAAGGGAGCTGCAGGTTGAAAACGTTTGGGAAACGCTGGTCTAAGGCCATGCACCAAATGTCACCCTTCCGTACCTGGTGGCACACCAGCCGCCGCCACCACCCCCCCCCCCCCCCGGTTTTACTCCTGTTTTTTTGTATCTGGAACGTTAGAGGGAAACAGAGCAGAAGAGAAAGTGTGGAGTGGGCTAGACTGGCAGAGATGCTCTAGCCCAGTGGTCCCCAACCTTTTTCACCCCAGGGACCGGTTTCGTGGAAGACAATTTTTCCACCGACCGGTTGGGGGAGGGGGGGTTCCAGAGGCATAGCTCGCCCAAAATCTGGGGGGCACCAACGAATTTGCGCTCCCCCATTTGTGCACCCCCTCATATTTTCACCACCACCCCCATACTCCCCGGCAGCCGCAAATTTTGGGTGTGTGTGTCAAAATTGTGTATTATTTATTCCCCCCCCCCATACTTCCCGGCACAAAATTTTGGGGGAAGGGTATCAAAATTGCAGCTTTTCCTTTTATTTAAGAACGATTTTGAGTTCTAACCTTAGCAAATTAGGGCATGTATAGGAGATGTAAAAGGTGTACCCTTTTATTCTGGATTCATTAGCCTGGGGAAAGAAATTTCTCTTTGTGGACACATGAAAGTAACTGTGATGTATTAATGGGTAACTAACGTACCTGAACCGCTAAACCGTACGCTAAACCAGAAGCTATCAATCAAAAGGTCGGCAGTTTGATTACCGCGACGGGGTGAGCTCTCGTTGCTTGGCCAGCTCCTGCCAACCTAGCAGTTCCAAAGCATGTTAATGTGAGTAGATAAATAGGTACCGCTTGCGGGAAGGTAAACAGCGCTCCGTGTTCCAGCTGCATGCTACACGCTGCGGCAAGGAGAGTCATGCCGGCCACATGACCATGGAGACGTCTTCAGACAACGCTGGCTCTTCGGCTTTGAAATGGGGATGAGCACCACACCCTAGAGTCGGACACGACTGGACTTAATTGTCAGGGGATACCTTTACCTTTACTAACGTACCTGAAACAAGCCGCGGCGCTCCTTCGGGCTACACAGGACGGGAGCGGAGTCCCCTCAGTTACGGTGGCGGCGGCGGGGGGTCACCGCCAACTGCTCGCGGCCCTTTCAGTACTGGCCCGCGGCCCGGTGGTTGGGGACCCCTGCTCTAGCCTACCTCTCTCCTCCATACTTCCTCTTTGAATCCAGGGGCAGGAGGACAAACTGAGACGGGGACTTCTCACCATTGAGATGACCACCTCAGTTGGCCTTACGGATGGGCCAGCCGTGGCGATAGTCAGGTGGCCCTGAATGCGCCAGCTAGTCCAGCAATGATGCCTGGGAGGTCTCTCTAGCCTCACAAGGCCCATGGCTTTGCTTTGGCAGAACTCCCGGAACATTGCCTTTGAGGCCTACCTGATCAAGCCGGAGAGCTATGTGGGCCTGAGCTGCACAGCTTTCCAGAAGCGCGAGATGGGGCTCGGTGTCCGCCCCCCACGACAAGAGCGGTATGTCGAGTCCCTGACGGACCAGCAGCTCAAGTTTCGATGTACCACAGGCCGGCCCAACATCTCCCTGACCAACTTTCACGTCAAGGTGAGGGGTGCAGGGTGACTTGTTATGGCAGGGGTGGCATCACCCTAAGATGGGGTCAGTCAGAAGATGTCTGTGAGCCTGTCCAGCCTTGATAGGTGGCCAGGGAATGGGTTTGTCTTCATCCCAGTGACCCTCCCTGTGTTCCCTGTCCCCTCAGAACAGCATTGCTTTGGCGTCTATTCAGCTGCCTCCCGGACTCTTCTCCCCACCAGCAGCTCCTTCGCGCCCTGCGCCCCTCAAATGTAAGCTCCAGTTCTTGGTGTTTCGCAACGGCAAGCTCTTCTGCAGCACTGGAAACTCTTCACATCTCGCAGACGACGGCAAGAGGCGCAGCGTGGCCACGCCAGTGATCTACGCCGGCACACGTAAGCGCCTCTTCCTCTGGTGGGGAGGGGCAGGGGACAGGCTTTGGCCAACAACGGGGCGTCTGGGCAACGGCTGTGTGTGAATTCAAAGAGGAGAGCGATGGGTTGAGGTGTCAGAGATGTAGTGGGAGACCTAGTAGAAGAGGAAGTGGAGAAGAGAAGAGAGTGACGGGTTGAGGTGTCAGAGATGCAGTGGGAGACCTAGTAGAAGAGGAAGTGGAGAAGAGAAGAGAGTGACGGGTTGAGGTGTCAGAGATGCAGTGGGAGACCTAGTAGAAGAGGAAGTGGAGAGGAGAGTGACGGGTTGAGGTGTCAGAGATGCAGTGGGAGACCTAGTAGAAGAGGAAGTGGAGAGGAGAGTGACGGGTTGAGGTGTCAGATGTAGTGGGAGACCTAATAGAAGAGGAAGTGGAGAGGAGAGTGACGGGTTGAGGTGTCAGAGATGCAGTGGGAGACCTAGTAGAAGAAGAAGTGGAGAAGAGAGTGACGGGTTGAGGTGTCAGAGATGCAGTGGGAGACCTAGTAGAAGAGGAAGTGGAGAAGAGAAGAGAGTGACGGGTTGAGGTGTCAGAGATGCAGTGGGAGACCTAGTAGAAGAGGAAGTGGAGAGGAGAGTGACAGGTTGAGGTGTCAGAGATGCAGTGGGAGACCTAGTAGAAGAGGAAGTGGAGAAGAGAAGAGAGTGACGGGTTGAGGTGTCAGAGATGCAGTGGGAGACCTAGTAGAAGAGGAAGTGGAGAGGAGAGTGACAGGTTGAGGTGTCAGAGATGCAGTGGGAGACCTAGTAGAAGAGGAAGTGGAGAGGAGAGTGACGGGTTGAGGTGTCAGAGATGCAGTGGGAGACCTAGTAGAAGAGGAAGTGGAGAAGAGAGTGATGGGTTGAGGTGTCAGAGATGCAGTGGGAGACCTAGTAGAAGAGGAAGTGGAGAGGAGAGTGACGGGTTGAGGTGTCAGAGATGTAGTGGGAGACCTAGTAGAAGAGGAAGTGGAGAGGAGAGTGACGGGTTGAGGTGTCAGATGTAGTGGGAGACCTAGTAGAAGAGGAAGTGGAGAAGAGAGTGACGGGTTGAGGTGTCAGAGATGCAGTGGGAGACCTAGTAGAAGAGGAAGTGGAGAGGAGAGTGACGGATTGAGGTGTCAGAGATGCAGTGGGAGACCTAGTAGAAGAGGAAGTGGAGAGGAGAGTGACGGATTGAGGTGTCAGAGATGCAGTGGGAGACCTAGTAGAAGAGGAAGTGGAGAGTGATGGGTTGAGGTGTCAGAGATGTAGTGGGAGACCTAGTAGAAGAGGAAGTGGAGAAGAGAAGAGAGTGACGGGTTGAGGTGTCAGAGATGCAGTGGGAGACCTAGTAGAAGAGGAAGTGGAGAGGAGAGTGACGGGTTGAGGTGTCAGATGTAGTGGGAGACCTAGTAGAAGAGGAAGTGGAGAGGAGAGTGACGGGTTGAGGTGTCAGATGTAGTGGGAGACCTAGTGGAGACCTAGTAGAAGAGGAAGTGGAGAGGAGAGGAGCATCTCCTCCACACTTCCTTGTCTGCCATGTTTCCATCTTTCTTAGAGCAATGGCAGTGAGCAGAGTTAGGCACCCCTGCCACTCTGTCGCATGAGGTGACTGTCTCAGTTGGCCTCTTGGCCCCGATATAGGTGAGCAAAGGCCCTGGGAGGATGGGTGAGCGCTAGACCCCTCTATTTAAGCTGTATAAAATTACAGCTACCGTTCTAAGCTCCCCTGATCAAAATGGGACTTCCAAGAAAACGTGTATAAGTTTGTGCTGTAAATGGTATTGCAGTAATATTTAACATCAATCACTTAAATTCCGGCAGCCGGAGAGTTTGTATGTTCTGTCAGAATTCCCTGCCCCTTTGCTAACTCTTCCTTGGGACAGGGAACCAGCCCCCCCACGACCTCTTCCCACTCCATGCCTACAGCTATCGCATCGCTGCATGGAGTCAGACTCTCGGGAAAGGAAGCCTCGACTGAGGTGAGTGCAAACATGTCCCTTCTCTCCCCCAGATGGCTGCGGAGTGAGCAACCTCATGGAGCCCCTCGTCATCTCGCTGCGGCACCTGGGCGAGGGGACAGACCGGACGGCCGCTTCCTGGGACTTTGACGTCTTGGCCGGCTACGGCGGCTGGAAAGCAGAAGGCTGCCAGCTGCTCGGCCTGGAGCCCAATGTCACCACTCTGAGTTGCCACCATCTCAGTAACGTCGCCGTGCTGATGGTAGGCTGGGGGCGGGAGGGGGCGGAGCGGCACTGCAGGGCTCCCCAGACTGGCTGTGTCTCTCCAGGGTTTCAGACTGGCCTTGATCAGCCTGGCCTGAAGACGGTGGGGTGTTCTGCATGCCAAGAGCTGCTCCAGCATTGAGCACCCCCCCCCCGGTGGGATTGTGTCTTGGTTCACAGCTCTCAGCCTATGGCTCCGCATTACCGGGGGGGGGGGAGCTGTTAGGACCCTGGTGCCGTAGAAAGCTCCACTGCACCCCAGAACCCCTTACTCGTTTGCTTCCTTGCCTGCACTCTCCCTCTGTTGCGATGTTTGGGTCCACTAAGTGCACCTTGCCCAACAGCTCCCCAAAACATGGGACTGGCTTTCTATCTGCCCCGGAAGCTGTCTCTCCCATAGCACTTTGAACTTCTCTGTCCAAACCCCTTTTGCTGGGAACCTCTGGCTCCCAAATAGGTCTCTCTGGCCTTGCCCTTTTTGGAATCCCTGTTGGGAGCTGAACCTTTTAGACCAGAAGTTCTCAACCTGTGGTACGGGTACCCCTAGGGGTACACGGACCACTTGCTGGGGGTACGCCAAGCCCTGTTCCTTATCTGCCCCATCAGCAGCTAATTAAGTGTTAATTAACATGGATTTTAAATTGTAATTATTTTTGGAGCCCTTCTGTCCCTCTGGTTTTGGTTTGGGGCTGATTTTTGTACTTTAGAAAATGTACTTTGGTGGGGTGGGAGGAGCTGATTTTGGGAAGTGTGATTTGGAGAAAAAAGAGATCCTTGCATGTGTGTCTCTCCCTCCCTCCTTCCCTCCCTCCCATCATTCACTCTCTCTCTCTCTCTCTCTCTCTCTCTCACACACACACACACACACACACACACACACAGAGTTAAATAAGACATTTTTTCACATTTAAAATGATTAATTACCTAATTAACTGATTAATCCAATTAATTAGCAGTTTGCAGCGATTTAGGGGTTATGGGATTTGCAGCCATGTATAGTTTCGTTGAAGAAATAAAATTTTTACTAAAATTTCTACAGGAATTTCTTACTAGGAATTTCTACAGACCACTGGTTTTAGTAAGAACTTTATTTCTTCAACGAAACTATACATGGCTGCAAATCCCATAACCCCTAAATCGCTGCAAATCGTAACATGCCATGGGAATCTACATTCTTTATTAATTAGCAGTTATTTAGCAGGGGGTACTTCAGAAAATTGGACCGTGATAGGGGGTACCCGGGCCTCCAAAGGTTGAGAACCACTGTTTTAGATGGCTTCACCCCCACCCCCAATGACCTCCCAAGAAGGGGAGCCCCCCCCAGCTCCTTTGCCCCGCCCAGCTGCTTTTAATTCCTGACCCACCTGACATTAGACATCATGGAACCATCTTTTCTACTGCAGGAGCTGAGCACTTTCCCACGCGAGTCGCAGAGCCCAGCTGAGGTGCTGCATCCTGTCATTTACACCTGTACGGCCCTCCTCCTCCTCTTCCTCTTTGCCACGATCATCACCTACATCATCAACCACAGGTGAGTTTCCTCCTTATGCTGGTGGGGACCTGGGTCGACTGGAAAGAACCGTTTGGCGGCCCAGCCCTGGTCACACGGGTTATTCAGCGTGCTGTATGATCTGTATATGAGTGTGGATCTGTGCGCACGTATAGCTATTCCCATGGTAGGTTCAACACACATACAGCAGTCCACGTGATGGGTACTCTGTGTTTTTGAGGAGTTCAGCCTCTAGGTCCATTTGGACAAATAGTCCAAGCTGGCCGTTTAATCACATGGGAGCAGAGCAAAGGCGCAACACCCCCCGCCCCCTGCAACCCCACATTGCACCAGCCCTTAATCATGATGCAAGGGGGCATTTGTAGTATAGCAAGTCCTCACTTAAAGTCGTTTTGTTAGAAGTAGTTTCATTTTAAAGTTGTTGAGAGAAAAAATCGATTCCCAGCTGGGGCCACTGTCTGTGTAGAGTTTGAACGTTCTCCTCATGTCTGCATGGGTTTTCTCTGGCCCGGAAAGCTCACATTTATTTCAGTGTTTAATAGGAGAAGTGTTTGGGGTCTTTATTTAGAAGTTTGGTGATGTTTTTGTGACCAGAAACATGCCGTGATATACGTTTACATATATCAGCCTACAGTCAAATTGGTTTAGTTATAAGTCGTTTCAAGTGGTTATAAGTGGTTATAAGTGGTTTAGTTAGAAGTCGTATAAGTTTCCGTTTCCAGGAACCTATTGACAACTTTAAGTGAGGACTTGCTGTATTTAAATTGCGCATGGAGATGAACTTCGCGCCCCCACAACTGATTTGGTGACGACACACCAGGTTGGGCGGGAGCAGGGAAAGAGAGCTGCGCACCCACCCATGCTCCTCCTCCACATGGGGAAAGGGGCTGGCCTGAGTATCAGCTGACTTTCAAAACAAGCACAGTCATCCCTCCAGGTTCTTCCTGGTGGTCAGTTTCCAGAGGGCTACATGGGCCAGGGCTGCCTCAGAAGCCAGCACACCTGGGCTGGGGGGAGGATTATCGCCATTTCCAAGAGACTAACTGGGACGGTCACCTCATCAGCAGATTTGTATGGGGTGCCTGGCCTCCTACCTACCTCCATCGCTCCTCCTGCTCCCTGGATTGGAAAAAGAAGAGGGGAATGGAGTAGGAGAGTGCCACTCTAGGCCACCACTCAACTCCCCTCTCCGTTTCCTCTTCCACACCGTTCCCCCCCTTTCTCTTCAAATCCAGTGACCAGGAGGAGGAGCAGAGTTGGTAAGTAGGGCACTGTTGGCTAAGGGGGAAGCGTTTGGGAAAGCATTGTGCAAAGGACGACGATGTATTTGTTGATCCCCCCCCCCAGGCACCAGGAGGGCTTGTGCCCTCCCCCCCCCGCTTATACACTGCTGCGCTTCCTCGACTCTCATGCTTGAATCTCAGACTCCCTAATCCTGGTTCCACTGGGCCTGTCTTCCAGCACCATTCACATATCGCGCAAATGTTGGCACATGTTGCTTAACCTCTGCTTCCACATTGCCATGACGTCTGCTGTGTTTGCTGGGGGCATCACCTTGACGAACTACCTGGTCATCTGTCAAGCGGTGAGTATGGTGAGGCGGAGGAGGAGGATCAGGTGAGCCTGGACTTGCACGCTACGGGTGGCTTCTCCAGTCCGACATCAGGTAGCAAGCATGAGCTGATGTAGCGTAGCAGCTACGCGATGGAGCGCCCAACACTTTCCAAGGGCGGTGCTGTGTGCCAGTGTAGTCATCATTTGTAATGCAGCTACTTTGAAAAAATGGCAGGTGGAGGGTACCATCTTGGAAGGGGTATTCCTTCCCATGTGAGCAAGGGTAGGGGCTCTCTGCTAAGACTATGGCTACTGTAAAACATCTTAGCATTAGCTAAAAAAGCAAAGAAAGGATGCCCCCCACCTTTGGAACTCTTCCCCCCCCCTCATTTGCAAATTCAGTTGATATGAACTGATTAAGGTTTATTTAATTGTATCTCAGGCCTCCTGGCACAGCACCCTCCCGATCCTTGCCACACAGACACGGATCTGTCTGTGGGGAAATTGCCCCATTGTTCTTAAACCAGCGTTTCTCAAACCGTGGGTTTTTGGTGGGTCGCGAACGCCAGCCGCTGCCCCGCCCACATTTCCGGGTTACTGGATTTTTCCGTGCGTGGCGGTCTTCGGCCCATTCTAGGCCTCGTCGCATCGTGTTCTCACTGAATAAAACGACGCGGCGAGGCCTGGAATGATCCAAAAATCACTGCACAGAGGCTGGTGGTGGATAAAAACCGCAAAGGCCCGGCAACCCGGAAGTCATGACGGTGACATCATCACATCACCACTATTACTTCTGGGTTGCCGAGCTCCAAGCTGAAGGTGGGTCACGGAGCAGGTAAGTTTGAGAGCCACTGCCTTAAACGCAATCTCCGTTCCAGCGGCTGTTTGCATTGCCCAGTGAACCTGCTTTCCTCTCCCGCAGGTTGGCATCATTCTGCACTACTCTTCCTTGTCTACTCTTCTCTGGATGGTGGTGATGGCCAGAGTGATCTACAAAGAGGCCACGTGGAAGGCCCCACAGCAGCAGCAGGAGGGGGGGGACGTGCCTCAGCCACCCCCACGGCCAATGTTACGGTACAGACAAAGAATGGAACTTGTGCCCTGACCTGCATGCCCTGTAAATGCTACTTTTCAACCAGGACAAGTTCACAAAGCAGGTTTACATAGCAAAAGGAATGAGAAGATGCTTCCATGTCCCAAAAGAGACTCGCAGTCTAAAAACATCCACAAGGGGACACCAGCAAAAAGAGAAAGACGCTATTGCTGGGATGAAAAGAGACATTTGTTCTCTGCCTGCTAAATATAAGAGACCCATCACAAAGGCTGCAATCCTAGCTCCACTTTCCTGGGAGTAAGTCCCATTGACTCTAATGGGACTTACTTCTGAGCAGACATGTATAGAATTGGGTTGCCTCTTGCCCAGTTAGCAGGGGTGAGTAGCAGCATACCGCCTCATCATCTTTGCACCAGAGAACGTGTCCCTCAACGATGCCCATTTTTGGAGGACGTGCTGCAACGGCATTTCCCTTTGTGTTCCAGGTTCTACCTGATTGCCGGCGGGATCCCGCTCATCATCTGTGGGATTACGGCTGCTGTCAACGTCCACAATTATGGGGATCGCGAGTCTTAGTAAGTAACTGCCACCCCCATTTTGCATGCTGAGGGGTCACAGGCGTCGCTCCATTTTGAGACAGGAATGATCACCCTGATAGCACGTTGCCCCTCCTGCTTGCTAGCACACCCATTTTGAGGTTGCGCATGCAGCCAAGCACACAGGCGCTACTACCCACAGGCAGGAATGGCTTCCGGACAGGGGCGTCCCTAGGGTTTGCATCACCTGGTGCGGGAGGTCAGTGCGTCATCCCCATGACCGACCACTTCCTGTGCAGTGGGCGGGGCAACACATCACCCTGCCCCGCGTCATTGCCCCGCCTCCTGCATAATCAAAATTGCACCTTTAAATTACAGTATTATCGGCACAGCCTAAATGTATGTTTGCAGCCTAAACAGAGATGTCACTATGGTTATGTCACCCAGTGAGAGAGCTCAGCATGTCGCCCCCATGATGGATTCCAGAGATGAATAGGGAGAAAACAAGGTTGGGCTGAGCTGGGTTCTACACAAGATGCCCATCAGGCAGGACTATGTATTTTTACAGATTACTCCTGGTCAGTGGTGGCACTAGGGTTGGTGTCATCCGGTCCGGTAACTCATGGTGTCACTCCCATTAACTTTATTTATTTTAATATAGAACAGTACAGGTCACCCAACAAATCAGTAACCAACTCGGCTCTCAGAACAGTCTCATTGGTCTGTTCTGAGTTAAGGAAATCCACTGCTTGTTACGCAAGACAGTTGTGTTTTCTGTGTGTTTTTGGCCATACCTTTTGATAGGATACAGATAATTCAAAACGGATTGTTACATTACGTTCTTCACAATTGCAATTCAGTCTTGTAAACCCATTTTCAGATACAAGCAATCAACGTTTTTCTAATAGTTCCCCCCCCCCCAATTGGGTACTTCTACTCTTTTGTTTTTAGCAGCAGGCCCAGAAGCCTATTCTCTCTCACCCCCTCCCACACAAAACAATTAGAAAACAAACAGGGAAGGGGTGAGGAGATGCCAGTGTGTGCGCACCAT
Organism: Plestiodon gilberti rubricaudatus; assembly: GCA_026170595.1. Lineage (NCBI taxonomy): Eukaryota > Metazoa > Chordata > Lepidosauria > Squamata > Scincidae > Plestiodon > Plestiodon gilberti. Next base: position 16,285,979 of record JANXHW010000012.1, read on the forward strand.
CTTCGCACCCTCCCTCATTGCATGATTCAGGCGGAAGAGTCATCGTCTGAACCAGCCCCTCAATGCTCCAAAAGCAAGGCTGCACCAGCCAGCCAAGTCCGGGCAAACCACATTGTTCAAAAATGTTTCGGTGTGGTCTGGAAGATCATGTATCCCAGCGCATTTCAAGAAATGACCTGTAAGGTGTGAGCAAGTCTCTCCTTTTGTGTGAGAGAACATTATTTTTCACATTTTTATACCGCCCTTCCTCCAAGGAGCTCAGAGTGGTGTACATATTTCCTCCCCTCCTATTTGTCCACACAACAACCCTATGAGGTAGGTGGGGCTGAGAGATAGTGACTGGCCCAAGGTCACCCAGGAAGCTTCGTGGCTGAGCGGGGATTTGAACCTGGATCTTCCAGGTCTAAGTCCGACTCCCAAACCACTACACCATCCTGGCTCCCAAACCACTACACCATTATAGCACATTCTCCCCAAAGATGAGCATTTCTGGCTCACGAAGCCCCAGGACTAATTTCCTTCTGGTTGCTGGGTTAGAGTGACTCCCGATGACTTCGCTGAAGGTCTCTCTTTTGTCCCTCCCTCCTTATGCAGCTGCTGGCTGGCCTGTAGGCCAAGCATCGGGGCGTTCTATGTGCCGGTGGCCTTCATCTTCCTCATCACCTGGATTTACTTCCTCTGTGCTGGGATCAGTTTGCAGTGTCAAGCCAGGAGCTCCAAAGAGCCACCCAAGCCCCTCGAGGCGCCACCCCCACTGGGCGGCAGCAGCACCCTCCTAACCGACTCCGGGTCCATCTCGGTCACGCTGAACTCCAGCCCCCATGCGGTGGACGTCGACGGGGTGTACTCCCTGGGGGTGCAGTTCTGGGCACTGGTGATGACCCATTTCCTGTACATCACTCTCTGGAGCTTTGGGGCCATGGCGGTGTCTCAGCCCTGGTTCCTCCTGAAGGTCATCTTCAGCTGCCTCTACGGAGTCACGGCCATGGCGCTGGGGCTGTTCATCTTTGTCCACCACTGCGCCCGGCGCAGGGACGTGCAGAGCTCCTGGTTTTCCTGCTGCCCATCGTACAGGAACGCCTTGCCCATGCAAGTCTATGTGCACCCAGGAGTGGGGGTGGAGGACGGCTCCCAAGTCTTCATCGGATGCAGCCCCGAGGTGGCTCAGTCCCTCAAGTCCTCCTCCTCGCCCAGCAGCACTAATTCAGCTCCGGGTCCCTGCAAGCTCACCAACCTGCAAGTGGCCCTCGGCCAGGGCGAGAGCAGCCCCCTGCCGCCCCCCTGCTACGAGGCGGCAGAGGCGGCTTCCCCCAGCAAGAACGCCCCTGCTCCCAGGTATGCCAACAACCTGCATGGCCGTAGCAGGCACCACAAAAGCAGAACTAAGCAGTACCGGGAAGGGAAACACCAGCGCCTGAAGGCGCTGCGGGGGCCGTCCTCGGAGCAACCCACCAGCGAGAGCGGGAGCCTCCACAACAGCCATTCGGAGAGCTACCAAAGCAGCCGGAACAGCCCCCTGAACAATCAACGCCAGGGCATGGCTCTTAGCCTAGAGTCGCCTCTGACGCAGTCGGACATGAGCGACGGTGGCGGCGGCGGCAGCTGCAGCCAGCAGGCGCCAGACTTGGGCCGAGCCCAGCGGAGGAGCGGCAGCAGAGACAACCTCAAGCACCAGGCCAACGCCTCCACCATGGAAAGAGAGACGAAGAGGAGGTCTTTTCCGCTCAACACTGCCAACCAGAACGGGGGCCTAAAGGGCAGCAAGTACGACATCAACCTCACCAGTGCCGAGAGCCCGGCCAGCATGAAAACAGGGCTCTGGAAGAGCGAAACAACTGTGTAGGCAACGGTTTGGGCCGCTGCGAGCTGGATGCTGCCAGAGCAAGTTGCAGAGGTAGCTGCTATGCACTGTATGGGCTGGGGAAAGGCTGCAAGGAGACCACAGGCTCCTTGCCAGCCTCCCTGCAGTCGAGGGGATGTTTCTGGCCCGGGAGTGTATGGGTGCCATGCTTTAGGCAATGCAGTGCACTTTTCATCCCCAACACGCCGGGTCCCAGGCCATGTTGCTGTGCTTGGTCCCAGGAACCGGCCTCTTTGCTGAAACAAGCAGAGGACTCCTGAGGGTCGTAAGGCGAAAGACAATCATTGTGCTTAGCAGCATCCTGGAGCATTGCAATCTATGTTTAATCCTTTCTGCATGTCACTTAGATCCTAGATGCTTTTGTATAAACCTACAGAGGAAAGCAGTGTTTATAAGCCACGTTCTCTAGCATTGTTATGTACATATGTATAGGCAAAAATGCTCTCCAACGGAAGTGCCTACACTTGGTTCAGCAATCAGTGTGGTGTAAAGAAGCTTTCTTGTCCCCTTTAGCACTTAGCTCAGGGCCCGATTCACACCGCTGTTTTTAGCTCATCTTTGATGGAGTGGACCCAAAGCTCAATGACAGCGCACCTAAGAAGAGCCCAACTGCTGGATCAGGCCAAAGGCCCATCTAGTCCAGCTTCCTGTATCACACAGTGGCCCCACCAGATGCCTCAGGGAGCACAAGACAACAAGATAAATCCTGTTTCCTGCTGCCACTCCCCTGCACCTGGCACAGAGAAAACCTTGCATGTAACCTTTTTGGACATTCACTTTGGCTTTTTCACATGATTATATATATATATGCGCATGCATGCATGCACAGGTGCAGCTTTTTCCTCCCCAGCGAGGGTCATTTCCCAAGTTCTTCAAGCAATTGCATGACCAGCGAAACAGGTGCTGACTCTGCTGCATCAAAAATGAACTGGGAGAGCAAGCCCTTGGCCCTCCCTTCAAGGCAGCTCTCCCTGAAGAGGGGGGAAGCCATGCTGCCAATCTCCGCCAGCCAGATTAGATTCTCTTACCTAATCTAAACAAGAGCAAGGCCAGCCCAAGCACTCCTGGCACCTCGTGCCGCATTACACCTGAAAAAGGAGAGCGGAATGGAGGGGGAAAGGAAGGGGCTGGGCTGGAGCGGCGAGCAGCTTTTTGCGCCGCCCTTTCCCTCCCTTCGCTCGGTTCCACGATCGTGGCAACAAGAACCAAGGACCTGTGCACACCTCATTGAGGCCAGGTCTATGCATGCGGCAAAATGAGGGGGGTCGAATGCAGAGGTGGGGAAACAGGCTACCCTATTTAAGTCTAAGAGCAGGGGGCGGGGCGGCATTTTTTAAAAATCCTGTTTTTAAAACACCCAAGAAGTAGAAAACCAGCACAGCAGGCAAAGGCTAGAATCTCTCTGTGTTAGTTTTCTAGTTTCAGGGAGTTTCTTAGGATTCAAGAGTGGTATGATCCCACCCCACAGCCTGAAGTGGTATGGACCATTTGACAACTTCAGCATTCGACCACCACCTGCTGTGGCATGTGTGGACTGAACCCAGGGCCGGCCCAAGACCTCCCAGCTCCTGAGGCAGCACCCCAAGTGCCCGCACATACCTGGCAACATGCCAGCAGCCACTTCCATGGCTCCCCAGACTCCCTGGATTCTAAAAGGAAGAGAGGAATGAAATGGAAGACAAGAGCATGGAGGAGACAAGAGCATGGAGGAGACAAGAGCAGTGGGCCAGAATCCAGGGAGGAGGAGGAAGAAAATGGCTTGGGGCAGGCCCACGGCAGAGGACAGCACAGCCTTTCTGGCACCTGAGACAATAATCTCAGTTGGCCTCATGGCTGGGCCGACCCTAACCAAACCCTCAGGCTGTAAAGTGACAAGAGGCCCTCGGAGTCAAGTGACACAGCAAGCAATCCCCCCTCCCCAAGGCATATTTATAAAACATATTTAGCCCTATGGGTTAGAGAACTACCAAAAGTGGTGGTGCGTTTTGTTTTTTAAAGCCATCGTGAAAACACACTCAAAGCGAAGTCCTGGCTGCAACTGAAAAAGTGACCGATGCTAAAAGGTGTGTTGTCTGGAACAACTTCCAAGCTGCAAGTTATTTCTCCTTGGCTGGTGGCATGTACAAAAAAAAAAAAAGTGCCTCCTTTGCATAACCCTCCTTGTGGAGATGTCATCGCCACCTAGTGGGTAGCTCAGTGGTAGATTACCTGCCTTGTGTGCAGAAGAGCAACTACCTGGGATGTTTAATCCCCGGCGTCTCCCAGTAGGACTGGAAAAGATCCCTGCCTAAAACAAGAGTATGCAGGAATACAAATGCAGTAAATAAATAAAACCCTGGAGTATGCCACCATCAGCGTAGCCAATTCTGAGCAACGTGGATCGGTGTGCCTCCTGTTTACCTGGTTAGAGGGCTGACAACATCACCCCATCAGTTACTCCTCAAGAACTTGGAAAACCAAAGCATTGTGCAGGAAGAGAGACACGCACCTGTCCTTAATGCTGTCGTGTCCGCAAAGACTACATTTTACTCGAGATAACAAAGCTGCTCTCTTTCTCTCTCCCTGCTTACCGATAAACCTCCAGGTTTCCAGAGGAAAATGTACATGTTGTGATATATATTATATATTTTAAAAGTGTGATTAATTTAAAGCAACCCTCCTACACCAGTTGTGCAATCTGGCTCACATGCCACCCAATGGAGTTGCGTCAGAAACATTCAGCAGACGATCAAAGGCGATTGGCAAAGCACTTGGATCCCTGTAAATCTCACACCCACCCTGTGGTGGAGTCAACCCGGGGAACTCGCTAGAAACGAGGAGCAGGCCTCTAGCCTCTGGCTTTGTACTGTTGAGAAAGAAGTCTCTAGGGAGGCTTGGGTGTGTGTTTTGCTTCACGCCCCTGAACCAAGATTACAGCCAGATGAGAATGCCGTCAACAGCAGAGCATCCGGGGCGGGAAGCAGTGCTCAATCTTTAATGCCGCATGTTCAGTTCAAGCCACAAACACAGGGGAGTTAAGGAGATGCTCTGCAGAGTGTGTGGTATTGAGGGGGGTGGGGGATAGGAAAGCCCCTGACTGGCCCTAAGCATTGCTGAGCCTGTTCCTCGTTTTGCCAGCTATGCTACCCCCCATCATCCCCACTGCCCCAGGAGCAGCTGTGACCGTCCTTTGCTTGAACCCCCCCCCCCAGTTCCCCTCGAGGAACAGCCCATGAATGCAACAGATGCGGACGAATAAGCCGGGCTGCTGCATGAAGGCTGATTCACACTATACTTTTCTAGGCGCGGATGCCCCTGCCCCAGCACGCAGAGCTGGCCGGAAGTCCTCCTGCTGTCCTGCCTTCTTATGAAGGTGATTGGAGGTACTTCTGATTGGCATGCAACCACTCTCCCCGATTGGTAGGCTGCAGTAGCTCCACGAACCCGCCCAGCTCCGCGAAGGCAACCCCCTCAAAAGATGAGGGGAAGCCATCTTTCCAGCCTCTGCATTGCAGAGCTCACAGCTGCTCTGCAAGTTTCCAAAAGAGCTCTGCGCTACGCTACGCAGATCCGTAACGCACCTGGATTCCTGTAGTGTGAATCAGCCTTGAGATCTGCACTGCAGCCTAGGGGAGGGGACATCACATCCAGAGCCTGCTGGATCTGCCCAAAGGCCAAAGCAAGGAGGAGACGAAGACACAGCCCTCTCTTGCATGGTTCCCCTGCAGCTGACATTCAAAAGCACAGCAGTGCCTACGGAGCAGGCCCCCCCCCCACTCCATACCACCTCTTCATATCCCACCTCCTGCAGTTGATGGCACGAGAAATAGGGGAGAGGCGCCAATAGGACGGCCTCGTTCACTACAGTAACAGTAAAGAAGATGGGGGTAGAGAAAGGCTTGTATTTACTCCAGGAACAAACACAGCAGTTTGAGTGCCAGAAAAAAAATAAATTAGAGAGATCTGCAACAGAATCATGGTCACGAGAGAAGACACATGCCCTGGGTAACTGCAAACGCACAGTATACTTAGACAAAAAAGTCGGTGGGAAATGTTGCAATGCCTTTCCTCGTCCACAGTGTGATACTGATTCATTGAAAGATCACGTATGTATTTATTGGAATAAACATTTTTATAAGACAACACCAAGAAGCCCTCTCACCTGGACAAGGGACAGGAGGGGACCACTTTCCAATCCAGCCAAACAGGCACTTTCAGCTTCCTCGTCTGCCCAAAGCTACCTCCAAGGAAAGGCAAGAATTGTTTCAGCCTCTCACAGCCGGCACGGTTTGCCACAAACCGAAACCAGCAGAGCCAGCACTATGTTCTGCGGTAGCTCCAAGAGCTACAGCCATTAAAGAGTTAACAAAGCACTTAATTCCCTTCTCCCCCAGCCCCACCTCTTCCAAAAACTGTTGTTCCTCCTCTTCCTCCAGCACCTCTTTTCTACTCACCACGGTTTTGACACGTGCTTCCCTCTGCCTAGCTTAAAAGAGTTGTCCCTTTTCCATTTCCCCGTCTGTACGAAAATTCCTTCATGATTTTATAAGTGTTGTATGTAATAAAGCCTAACTCATTTATATGTCAATACTGCAACCCACATGATATTGGCGAAGCTGAACTATATACGCTTGCTACACGGAAACAGTATTATCAGAAAAGCTTTGTATTAGTCCTTTTCTCTTTTGTCTGTTTACATTACGAGCAAATGACATATCAAATGGAACACTTTTTAAAGAGACAATTGTGCCAAAGAAAAGCATTTTAAAAAGGGTGATTTTTTTTGTTTTTTGCATTTTATATAAATGAACTGTTTCTAGCAGATGTTTCCTGTTTAATATATTAAAGAGATTTGCAACATCTAAGAGGTCAGCAATTGCTTTCTCGTTTATCCAGTGCTCCCACAACCCACAGAACTGAAGATCGACTCAGTCACCGTCAGGCTTTTACTGATTCCGTCTGGAATCTGCTTTGCCGCAGTTAAACAGCAGTTCGTGCCCGCAAGCGTCTACCAGAAAGGACAGCTATTGAACAAGTCAGATCTCTCAGTTGTCTTTGATCAAGAGGGTTTGTGCTCCACTAGTGGGGGAGGGAGAGAGAGATTAAACAACCCCATTAATCAGGGAGATAAATAAACTAATTTGCTACCAACTGTGGATCTGATGAAATAGAGGCCAACATGCCCAGCACAACAAGTGATAAAGAGATAGAGCAGGGGTTCCCAACGTTCGGAGGACTGCGTACCTCATGAGGCTGCCTCATGTGCCTTCACGAGATTTGGATTTTGTGAGATCCAAGAAGACGGTGCCGACTGTAGCCTTCTTTTTCGGGTTGCGGCATGGGCAGGAGGCGCACCGCAACCCAGAAAAAATCAGCTGTCCCTTAGCTGTTGATTGCAGCAGCTGATAAGGGATGGCGTCTCGCAGCCCTGTACCACAGGTTGGGAATGCCTGTCCTAGAGGGTCCCGTACGACTTGTCCAAGACAAGTTGCATATACATTTTCATTCTCTCCCCCCCCCCCCCAATGCTTACCAAGGAGAACTCAAAACGTGCAGGGCAAAGCTCAAAAGACTTTTGTTGCCTCTGCTTGGCTGTATCTTTCGCACTGTTATGTCTTTTGCTGAGCTGCACTTACTCGATACATAACATCACGAGGAAGAAGCAGGCGCCTGGCGCTAACGAGGCTTTAATAAACGGCTACTGCAGTCACAGATACAGAAACGCCGCCCCCATTTTGGCCTGATCAGTCCACTACCAAAACTGGCACAGAAATCGCTCCAGGCCTCTCCTACGTGCACTACGCTGGTAAGAATCGAAAGGAAACAATTCCGTGCAGGCAGAGTTGATGTGGTTACTTCTTACGCCGATGGCCCCCTCCTGGGACGGGGGCAACACTGGCGGGAACTGCACGAGCCTCCCTGTCCCCGTAATCACTTGCTGTCAAACGGAAGGAGCCCCCCCAGAGGCTCCCGCAGCTTTCAGACAACCTATGCACTCGTCAGATTGAGTAATGTACTATTCATCCGTTTCTATTCAAGGGAAGAATCAAATGGGCCCTTTCAAAAACAGGGAAAGATTTAGTCCTCAACCATCACCCAGTCCAAACTTTTCTGGGTCATTCTCCCCGTCAGCAACTGGAAATGCAAAAGAGGCACTTTGGATACAAACTCAGTTTTACTAGGAAAGACAGGACGTTTCTAAAGGAAATTCTAGATCCCCGCTAACATACCAGCAGAGGGTCTCCAGTTGGTGCTCCATTTGAACGCCCCTCCCACCGACCTCTCTTGAAGACTTCCCAGAATCAGGATGAAAACAGGGACTTTGGGTTACAAGGGGGGGGGGGGCACAGAAGAAGCCTGTGCCATCACTGGCTGTGCACTGCCAGGAATACCCCTCCCAGTTCAGGGTCGCAGGCAGGCCTGAGCCTTGGTGAACAGTTCCTTTTCTTCGGGGCTCCGGAGATATTGCTCGATCTCGCTGTCCAAGATGGACTCATCCCCAGTGATGGCAGAAGTCTCGGGGCTCGGATCCGGAGCGCGCAGCTTCTTCCTGGGATTCAGGACGCAGGGCGGGAGCAGGAGGGGCTGTGAACTGCTGCACGGCCGCTTCTCTCCTGCACAGGATGCCCCTTCCACTGCTGCGGGGCTTGGCGGTTGGCTCACCTGCAGCACTGTGTGTTCGGAGCTTTCTGGGTCGCCATCTTCAGCGGCATCCACCCTGCGGAAGGCGGCTTGCAGGAGCACGCGGCGGTGCTGCAGCAGGTCGCCCACGTACTTGGCCACCGTCCTCCTGTCCACCTTCAGCACTCGCAGCCAGGCCACCTGAGAGCTCATCTGAAGGAGGACGTTACACAGCTCCTTCAGCCTTTCGTACGCTGGCCGGGGGACGTCGGTGCCAGCAGCCTTGCAGAACTGGGAAAGGGTGCAAGTCAGGCGGCCGACGGGCCGCAGGGACTGCCAAGCCAGGTAGGCTGCTGCGGTCACAATGGGGATGGGGTGCCGGCCGGTCACGAGCCAGGTCGCGCTGGCAAGCTCCACGATCTGGATCGTCCTTGCCACCAGCTGTTCCTTGTCTTCTAGAAACTTGGTAGGGACACTCGGTGAACTCTGGAAAAGCTTGAAGCTGGAAAAACAACAAACAGGAATGTCACACAGGCAAACTGCTCTGTCTGAAGGGAGAGAGTTGGGAGGGTGCTATGCTCAAACTCCGCATTTTATGAAGAGAGATCTCACTCATCACAGTGACATCGCATGTTGCGCCTCTCCTTAAAGCATTTTGCTGGCTTCTTTGAGCTATTACAAGCTCCTTGTCCTTACCTTGAAAGCCCTCCCTGACCTCACCCCCTCCCTCCCCTTCCCCACGACATTCCTACTTGTGACCGTCCCTCCTCCAGCTCCACCACACTCAACCGTCCAAAGGTTTCCTGCTCCCTCAAATGACTCCATCCTTTCTCTCCCTTGCTGCCCCTTATGCAAATCCCTCGAGACCTGTCTGCTCATTCTATGTAAAAGTGCCATGTGGCACTGGGCCCAATCCTATTCAACTTCCCAGCTGCAATGCAGCCCCAAGGTAAGGGAATAAATGTTCCCTTACCTTGAGAAGGCCCCCATGAGTGTCCCCCCACTGCAGGATGCAGTGCATGCCTTGTTGGCACTGCTGCATCAGCGCTGGAAAGTTGGACAGGATTGGGCCCACTTTTACATAGAATGAGCAGACTGGCCTCGAGGGATTTGCAACAGAGGGATGGAGGCAGAGTAGACAGAGAAAGCCTATGCAGTTGTTTCAGTTACATAAGCTTAATGTCACTAAGGAATGGAGACTAAGGCATGATGCCAAAGACTTCATGGAAAAGGTGGGTTTTAAGAAGGGATTTGAAGGTGGTGAGGAAGCAGCCTGTGAGGGCTCCCAGAAGGCAGTTCTAAGCATAAGGGAGAAAGGACGGAGTCATTTGAGGGAGCAGGAAACCTTTGGACGGTTGAGGGTGGTGGAGCTGGAGGAGGGAAGGTCACAAGTAATAAACATGCCAACAAGTCAAGCAGCAAAGATAATGATCTGACCTTCAACAGGCCTGCATATAGTTTACCTTTAACTTTGGCTTGAGCCCCTTTTGGGCTAAGACCTGCTTTAAATTCTATCTGTATATTATACCAGGAACATGCTTTTCACTTGGGGAAAAAAAAACAAGCAAGTACAATGTTAGGTTTTCATGGCCAGCAATAATCTTAGATTGGTTAGAATTCATGGGATAAAAGGACATGACACCAAACACAGTTAAAAACACAGTAAGAAGACACAGTTAAAAAAAACAACAAACAGGCAAGTTTTCTGAACACGCATGGAACGTGGTAACAAGAGCAGAATTCTCCATTCTTTGTTTATGAGAGGATGTTTCTTGCCCCCCACCCCAGTCACAGACAGAAACTTTAACCCAGGCGACCCATGTCTCACAAAAGCCTCAAACGTAATGGCAGACGGGCTCCAATGCTTTCTTGCTTGGCTCCTCATTCTAAACTACTGGCTGCTATTCCTGCACCTCAACCCAGAAAAGTCATCTACAGTCAGTTCTCTTTATATGCAAATTTGCTATCTGCACCTATCCCAGTCTGTTCACGTTATCTGCTATCTCATCAGGGCCATTGTTCTCTTAGCTTTTTTTTTGTGGGTCTCCACATTGCTCTGGGAGCAAATTTCCCTGCCTTGCTGCATTTACTGTAAAGGGTAATCTGACTCTTCTGGAGTTGCTGTGTGTGTGTTTTCTGTTGAACGCCATTTGCAACACAATGGGAACAGTTCTTTTTATGTTAGACTTCAAGGTAAGATTCAGGTTCACAAAGTTCATACAGTGCATGGCGAAGAGGGTCCCCTGGAACCTAACCCAATTTTCTCCGTAGGCTCAATGATTCGGTATCTGCTGATTCGGTATCCACTAGGTTTTCCAGGAACCTAACCCTAGCGGATAACGAGAACTGACTGTACGTCCTGCATCCATGTCCCTGGCAAAACATTCCCCAAAGTGTGCATCTCAAGAGCAGTTGCCAAATATCTACAAATATACTGAAAGTTAGCACAATGTGTTCTCATTAAAAAGAGTAAGATTCTTTGGGAGAGAATTGGCATTGCCTGCCTGGACAATGTGGGTGGGGTGGGGTGAAAGAATGTACACAGAGGTTGCTTTGTGGGTTTCGTTAGGCAACAGAGCCATCACTGCTGGTGTGCAAAGTAAACTATTAGTATTTATACAAACTGGGGGGGAGGGGTTGTGAAGAATTGTAGGAGGCGGGAGGGGAACAAAATTGTGAAATTCTCTTCCTTTGTTGCACCATAGCTTAAGACTACAGAGTTTTGATGCTAGGCGAGTATTTTTACCTTTTTTCTCTCTGTGGTGTACACAAGTCAGAGGAGGAAAACGGAGCTTGGGGGCTGCATGTCACAATCAGCCATGTTAGAACAGAAAAAAGCAACATTATGAACCAGATTTAGAACATACCCAGAGAGCATGTCTTAGGAGAGCAAGTCTCGCAGGGTGGCACACTTCTCTGTGTCGCAAGTGTTGTGTTTGAGGCAGAGAAGCATGCCACCATGCGAGGCATGCTTGCCCCAGAACTATGTCCCAGAGTTCCTTAGCAAGGAACTGGCAAGGGCTAGTGTGGCATAGTGGTTAGTATTGGACTCAAACCAGCGTGTAATTCATCTGTGGAACTCCTTGCCACAGGATGTGGTGATGGCACCTGGCCTAGATGCCTTTAAAATGGGGTTTGGATAGATTCATGGAGGAAAAGACCATCACAGATTATAAGCCATAAGCAACCTCCTGGCTTTAGAAGTAGGTTCTCTCTGTGCCAGGTGCAAGGGAGTGACAACAGGAAGGTCTATGTGCTCCCCGAGGCAACTGGTGGGGCCACTGTGAGCTACAGGAAGCTGGACTAGATGGGCCTTTGGCCTGATCCAGCAAGGCTCTTCTTATGTTCTAATGCAGGGGTTCTCAACCTTTGGAGGCCCGGGTACCCCCTATCACGGTCCAATTTTCTGAAGTACCCCCTGCTAATTAATTGGATTAATCAATTAATTAGCTAATTAATCGTTAAATGAAAATGTACTAACACGATTTTAAATGTGAAAAATGTCTTACTTAACTGTGTGTGTGTGTGTGTGTGTGTGTGTGTGTGTGTGTGAGAGAGAGAGATGGGAGGATTGCATTTAAGTTCTAATTAAGAAGTAATTAACTACTGATTGATGCTGATAAGGGGCAGGCTCTGGTGTACCCCCTGCCATTGGTCTGCGTACCCCTAGGGGTACCCATACCACAGGTTGAGAACCCCTGTTCTAACGTAACTAGGAAAATCCAAGTTCAACGCCATCCCCCATGAAGCTTACTGGGTGCCCTTGGCTGAGTCAGTTACTCTCCTTCAGCCTAGCCTACCTCACTGGGTTGTTGTGAAGTTAAAAGAAAAGGGTGGAACCATGTACCCCACCCTGAGCACCTTGGAGGAAGGGCAATATATAGATGTCCTGTACACAGGCAGGAGAAGCCAGCAAGGTATCTGACTGGGATAAGCATCTTAATAACTAGGGACAGTGAGATCCTCTCAGAGATACTGGGAGGGAGTCAGTCCTGTTGAAAAAATTTACAGGCCCCAGAACACACGAGAATGAAGACGCGAGGCCTCTGGTCTCCGAAAGACCCCAAGAACTTGACCAAGAACTGTACCTGTTGAGGTGGGTTTTTACCAGATCGATCAGGCTCAAAGCAGGCACATCTAGAGCCAGTTCCTTCAAGAAGCGCAAGTAGGTGCTGGCAAAGAGCTCCTTGTTTGCGTAGAGAAGCAAGCAGACGGTGCCCATGGTCAGAGGCCAGCTGTGCTGCCGGCAGGTGACAAAGACGCAGCAGCCCACGAGAAGCTCCTTCCTCTCCAAGCTGACCAAGCAGAAGCAAGGACGACTGATGGCCTGCTGGTAATAGGACACGGCGGTGTCTTCAAACAGAGCAGGAAGCCAGAGAACTTTGCAGAGATCCCGAACACGCCTGATCCCTGGGGTGGGGAGGAAATGCAGGGCAGTGTTTTTAAAAGGAACATTTATACATAAATACATCAGCAGCTTTCAAACTGAGGGCCTGCCCATCAGGGATGTGGATCAAGTCTCTGGCTCCAAATCTCGAGTCAAGTCCCAAGTTCCTGGGTCCAAGTCCTAAGTCTTTGCTCCCAAGTCTTTGGTTGCGAGTCCCTATCTATTTAATGGGGAAAATGGGTTTAAACCTGAATAAAATTGGACTTCTTGTAAAAGGCTCCAAGTCTCAAGTCGAGTCTTTCACAATCGGCAAGTCAAGTCCGACTCAAGTCATTGATGCGATTTGCGTCCAACTCGAGTCTGAGTCAATAGACTCAAGTCTACATCACTGCTGCCCATATAAAAGGCTGCATGGGGGGGGGGGGATAACTGCCTTGCCCTCAGAAAAGAGAAAGATCTAAAGCAGACGGCAAATTCTTCCTTGATTTTAGAAAAAGCAGCAGGGGTGCCCTTTCTGGATGTCAGGTACACTATTTCTTTATTTACTTGTTTCAAATATTTCTAGGCAACCTTTTGATCCCATTAATGAGCCCACCAAGGGAGAACAAGTATTAAAAACAATGTTATTAAACAATCAAGTAATCAGAACAGTGGCAGCAGGCAAAAAAAAAAAAAAAAACCCAAACCCTACTGATCAACAAGCAACAATCTGCCCCCACCTCCCAAAACTTCAGGAGAAAGCAAACCAAATCAAAAAGTCTTCACTGCATGCAGAACAGTGGGGGTGGGGGTCAGCCAAGCCTGCGAGTGGGGGGGGGGTTCTAGTGGGCTGCCACTAAGAAGGCCCTCTCCTGTGTCTCTACCAACTGTGCTTCAGTCAGTTTGTGAGACGTGAAGCAGGGCTGGCGTGAGAAGAGACAACCCTGCAGATACCTGGGTTCCAAGCCATATAGGGATTTATAGGCAAGAACCAGTGCTTTGAATTATGCCTGGGAACACACTGGAAGCCAATATAATTCATGGAGCAAAACTGTAACGTGCACCTAATTCTTGCTAAGCACTGATTCCTGCTGAGCGGCAAAGATGCCAGGGCAATATGAAATGCTTACCTCGCTGCACAGAACGGGTCAGTTGCTCACTCTGACCAGTACTTCGTGAATAAGCCACCTCTGGAATAAACAAAACAACATGCATCAGACAAAGCCAGTACGTTCAGAGTTTATAAGGCTGATTGCATACTCATGGACAGTGTAGGGCCTGGCTACATTTGAGAGCTGCCGCTTAACTGTCAGCCGGCGAGCTATCTGCACTCAAAACACACAAGGAGTGGATGGTGTCCCACTATCTTGCTTTAAGGTGGCAGATTATTAAGCCTATTCTTGCAGTGGGCCTACACTGTGGGCCTTGCTTCTCCAGATACTCCTTTTTCTCCCCTTACTTCCTGAAACTATTTGTTCTTCAGACAGTTTGAGAGATCCCAGTTAATCTCTCTTCACTTCTGAAAGTACATTAATCTTTTAATGAGATTTTTTATTTTCTACAAAGTATCCCAAGCACCAGATATAAAAACAGAAATCTCCAATGCTAATATTTTCAGTTTTGGTTACTACTAATCAAGAAAGATGGTGCCAGCTTATAAATATTTAAAACAGCAGCAGCAAAAAAAAATTGTATCCTCAATTAGAAAAAGGCCATGATATGAATGCTTTCAGAACAGAGTATTCAGCCTCATGACGTGGAGTTAGAGTTATGCTGCAATGCCAGTCTTGGAAAACAAAATTGGTGCCAATTGTCCTCTTACGTTAGCCCAAATGCATCTCATGGAACACTGCTCTGGGTCCCCTGATCTCTGCAGAGTGACTTTTTGGGAGGTACAAGGGAGTAACTTCAGGAAAGGGAACTGAAATGTCCCTATACAGATGCAATATACTGCACACAATCCTTTGAATTCCATAACTGCTGGCAAGCTGTGAATAAAGTGGTGGAGAATCAAAAGATCTGTTTCACCTTAAAATATTTTTCATGTTACAAATCAGTTTTACTGATCTTGAGTCCTCAAGATAAAGGAAGGAATAAATTACAAAACTTGTAACTGGTACATTATTTTTTCTATATTTGCAAAGGAAGTCTAGTAGTAGCCTATAATAACCTAAACACACGTTCCAGTGAATAAGCTCCCCAGATTTCAATGAACCTTATTTCCAAGTGAAAATGCTTAAAACTGAAGCATAATTTTACTCTTCCCATCTCCACATAGAACACCTCAGGACATAAAGTACCCGGTGTTTTGAACTACACAGATACTCTTTATCTCACCTTGTAAATGCTCTTCATCGGCATATGTGGTTGTGAGAAGTCCTTCAGTCAGAATAAAACCACAGTCTGCACACACAAGCTGGTTCTGAGCATAGTGAGAATCCTCTACAATTTCCAAGGAGCCACAGTCCGGACACTTCCTTTGGCCTGACATCTTAGCAATCTGAAAGCGAAAGCCAAGTTCACAAATACAAAACATCTAGCTTGTTTCTCAGAAGTACAAGATACAGTTGTAATCTGTCAGAACATTTCCAACAGAGCTCTTGAGGAACAATTGCCAATTTATCTCCCTGTTGCCCACCAACTCCTTGGTATAATGGAACAATCCAAAATAATTGCCATTTTTCATGGTTTTACTCGCATTTCAGGATGTCAAATTTGAAAAACACTGTCATTGCTGAGATGCTATTTGTCAAGGATTCCAAGTTCCAAACCCGGAAAGATGAAAAAAAGAAGAGAAGACAGAGCCTCTGTCTCCTCTAGCAAATTAGCTGTCCAGTGGCTTGAAGACCTAGAGTTATATCCAAAGAAAGTGAATCTGATAAAGCATCAATAAAGTTGATGAGAGAGGTCAGACATCATGACGAACTTAATTCCCTCGGGTTTAATGGTGCTTTGTTAGGATTCACTTTCTTGCCATACAACCCATAATATATCATTTCATAACAAAATGGCAAGCCAGACAATCTGGTCAAGGCTCATAACAAAAGCAGTCCAAGCACTTCAAATTTAGAACAGCTCTACCAAACCTCAGCACTGATAAAAGCCGAAATCCTATACTCACTTTCCTAGGAGTAAGCATCATTGAACACAATGGGACTTACTTCTGAATAGATATACATACGATTATGCTGAAAGTGATGTATTTTTATTTCTATTTTTCCTGAACAAATCTATCAAGGCTTAAACTACCAGAGAAATACATATGCTAACCTAGGAGCTTTATCTTAAGTCCTAACATGTCAAAAGCACCTGTAAGTAGGGGGTGAAAGAAATGCATTATTAGTTACCCCATATATTCCAGCATTTATTACCCCATATATTCCAGAACGGAGACCAACATTTCCAAGAGGGCTCAGGGCTGAGCTCTGGCTATGGTTGTCAAACAGAATTAGGGTTTGCTTGGAAGGGTTCCCAAGCTAAACAGCAGCACTGGAGACAAAGTTTTTGTTGCAGTTGTTTCAAAGCAGGTATGGAGACAAAATTATAAAGAATCCTTCACCTGCATTACCTCTATCTATCCTGAAGCTATTAGGGGGACGAAAGCATTCTGGGGGCGGCATTCTTTCACTCTGTCTCTGCCTCAAATTAAATCTAGGCTGACCATATCAAAAAAAGGGACAGGGTGCCAGCCTATACCTTTAATAACCATTGGAATTTGGGCAGATGCAGCTCATTATGGAAGGGTGCAACAAGCTACATCTCAGATCTGCCCAAATTCCCTCTTCTTACAATGGTTAAATTAAAGCACCCTGTCCCTTTTTGGATATGGTCAGCAGCGTAATAAATCGCTTTATTAAATTGCTTTTAAGAAAGAATGAGCTGCCAAGCCTGTATTTAAGAATACTAATAATTATCGACAGGGTACCTGGCGCATAGCATAGGTACCTTCTGAGCCCTGGCGAAGATATAAGAAGTTCCATAATTAAAGCTACATCGGAGGCTTAGCAGCGCCAACGCACCTGGTTTAAGAAACACAACACAAAAGGAACCTGCCGGCTCAGTAGCAGAGGCAGACGAAAAAGCTCATTCGGCAGTCGCTCCCAGCCCAGCCTTACACCGAAGGAGCCTGGAGGCCAAGTCTGCGAGGAGCTCCGTTCCTCTGACGAACACCCTTATATTCACGGTCGTCTGAGAGCGGAAGTCGATGCATGGGGGAACGTTATCAACGTGGGCCAAGGTAGTTCCGGGAAATCACCATGACAACGACGCAAACCGCGACGGCGTGGTCCGTTCCTGAAGCTTCTCCGTGGATAAACAGAGAACGTGCGAAAGAAAGGTTCCGCTGCAGCATACAGTACTCCTCGAATAATAAGCGACCCCCCCGCCCGCCCGGCTTCTCATAATGGGGACTACTAAGGCGAAGGTTGTCAGCGTGAAAATCAGGCCGGGCTAGTACCAGTTCTTAAGCCTCATGGCACCGCTCTTGTTAGAACCTCTTAGCAATTAGCATATGAAATTATGCTAATTTCTCGAATTTCGTTTCAAGAGCCCACTCAAATGAGCTCGCCTCTTTCCTATGTTCACGCTGCAGTAATCCTATACAATACATACTTATGCTGGAGTAAGTCCCACTAAACACAGGGCCCAATTCTATCCAACTTTCCAGTGGCAGTGCTAATGCAGCCGCAGTGTAGCCCCAAGGCCAAGGAGGCCCCATGATGATGATGCCCCTCCCACACTGCAGGATGCAGCACATGCCCCATTAGCAGCATGGCTGCATTGGCACTGGAAGGATTGGGCACACAATGGGTCTTAGTTCTCAGTACATATGCAGTGGCTTGCAGTTACAGGGTTGCCCATACTCCAAAGATGGACCTGAAGTCTCCAAAAATCAGCATCCATCCCAAGGTGGATGTTGAAGTTTCCTGCCTAGGCTGGATGTCCACCTGCCAGGGATGCTGTAGTAGCTGGGGGTTAGACTAGATGACCTCCAAGATACCTTCCAGCCCTTAACATTCTATGATTCTCTTCTGATCTCACAAGAGCACTATGAGGCCTGAAAAAAGCTTACATGATGTGTTCTCCATCCCACTCTAGAGGTGACCTGTGCCTATCAGGACACCCTGGAATGAAATGAATTGCCTCCTGCTGATGTATGAGCCAACTGCCAACCAGCAGATGGCGCCATTGCCAGTTCTTGTCAGCAAAAGTTGTAAATCTGCAGTCCTATGCACACTTACCTGGGAGTAAATCCCATTGAACTCAAGGAGGCTTAAGTAAAGGGAAGGTGACCCCTGACAATTAAGTCCAATCTGTCCGACTCTAGGGTGTGGTGCTCATCCCCATTTCAAAGCCAAAGAGCCAGCGTTGTCTGAAGATGCCTCCGTGGTCATGTGGCCGGCGTGACTCTCTTTCCGCAGCGCTTAGCATGCGGCTGGAACACGGAGCGCTGTTTACCTTCCCGCAAGCGGTACCTATTTACTCGCATTAACATGCTTTGGAACTGCTAGGTTGGCAGGAGCTGGCCAAGCAACGAGAGCTCACCCCGTCGCGGTTTCAAACTGCTGACCTTTCGATCGACAGCTCATGGTTCAGCGGTTTAACCCACTGCGCCACCCGCTGGCCTGTGAGGCTTACAATGAGGCTTACTTCTGAGTAAATATACCATACATAGGATTGATTTGTAAATTTGATCTATGTTGCAGATGTTGTAGAGCCCAGAAGGCCCAAGAACATAGAGCCTATGTTGATCTATGTAGAGCCTATATTGATCTATGTTGTAGAGCCCAGAAGGCCCAAGAAACTGATGAAAGACTGACACCAAAGGAGATACAGCATACTGAATGCTTCTGAAACATGAGCTATGTGGTGCGAATTTTCCTTGGCTTCAAGGCCAGCCCAAGACCTCCCAGCACCTGACACAGTGTGCCACATGCTGTGCCCCCCCCCTCAGCTGGTTATGTGCCAGTCTCTGCTTTTCCCACTTTTTGGCTTTGAAAAGAGGAAGTATGGAGGCAGAAGAGGAAGTATGGAGGCGTGTGGCTTACCACTCTCCTCCACCCATCCTTTTCCATCCTGTCACCCTCTTCCTTCTCCAAGCTAGGGAGCAAGGGAAAAAAATGAAGATGAACTTGCCAATGTGCTCCGGCAGCAGTCAGTCTCATGATTGCTCAGCCCACAGTAGCAATTGACCTCTCTGATCATTGTTTATTAAACTTGTGCTCTGGTCTCTGTCTTACAAGAGCCAAACAACTGCTGACTTTTACAGTATACTTTTAAAGAGAAAGCAGACATTTCTGCTTTAGTCTGGTAGCTTTCAGTGCACCCAAGAATGATCTTTGCACCTACCACCAAAGTCCATATAACATCTCCCCACCTTTTCAAGATAACCACCAATTGTAGATAGACTTTTCATCATATCCAATGCAATCTTCTCCTCTCCTCCACCTCCTGCCCCCTCCCTTTTTGCGCTGATCAATCTAAGAAAAAATTCTAGGGAACTCAAAAGTTTGCTCACTAATTGATGCTTTTAGTTAGTTTTAATAAAAAGGTACCATTTGACTTGCTTTAAGGCTGAACTACATTACACGCATCGCGGAGCTTCTGCCATTATATTGGAAGCAAGCGGAGCCGCTGTGACCTCCGCACTGGCGGCGCGTACCTCAAGCTTGGAATCCTACTTTTGAGGGGGCAGGTTCGCTGAGCTAGGGGGCGGTTCGCGGAGCTACTGCAGCCTACCAATCGCATGAGAGGGAGAGGAGCCATGCTATGCCAATCAGAACTACTTCCAATCTGTAAGCTGCGCTTTCTTAAGAAGGCGGGACAACAGGAGGGACAACAGGCGGGAAGACACTCCTCCGCTCCAAGCGCGGAGGCATTGGTGGCGGCAGAGCCTCTGCCTGTAATGTAGTTCAGCCCTTAGACTCTAGACTGGGCAGGACGTCTGGCTCAGGACGTAGAGCGTTCGTCTCATAAATCTGCCTGAAGATCTGAAGGACAGCAGTTCAAGACGGCCGGAAGTCTGTCGGAGAGCTGCTGGCACGCCGAGCTGATAAGCTGCAGAGTCTTTGTGGGGGAGTGAAGCTGCAGCTGCAGCACTTGAGTGACAATCAAGGTTGCCTGTGTCAGCTGAAGCTGAAGCGTGCTGAGGGGAACGCCAGAGAGAGAGAGAGAGAGAGAGAGAGAGAGAGAGAGAGAGAGAGCTGGACTGTGAAAGCAACGTCTGTGAAAGAATGAAGGGTTCTATGAAAGACTAGAACGTTATTATATTGTAAAAAACCCTTGGGGTTTAGAACAGCCTTGAAGGTGTACACCGCCTTGAATAAAGTCAGAGGAGAAATCCAATGACCAGAAAGGCGGTATATACTGTAAATACTGTATATTATATTATATATAAAGGATACCTTTTATTAAGACTAACTAAAAGCATCAATTAGTGAGCAAACTTAAGACTTAAGTCAGTGTATGGGCAATGCCTAATGAATTCATCTGAGAAGCAGGGAGGAACAGGATTGCCTGTGGTTATGGATGGAGAGTCCACATGTTGCCATCACGCCTTGCCCCTCCTTGTGACTTGTAGGATCAGAATTATGCACAAGCTAGTAAAGTTTTCTTAAGTTGCATTATACAGGTCATAAGAAGCTACCTTGTACCAAATCAGACCATTAGTCATTCCAGTTCAATATCGTCAACACTGACGTGCAGCAGGTTTCACATAGCTGCCCCAACTATATACTCGTGTGTGTGTGTGTGTGTGTGTGTGTGTGTGTGTGTGTGTGTGTGTGTGTGTGTGTGTGTGTGTGTGTGTGTGTGTACACACACACACACCCCTACCTACCTGCTAAGTTCACATCCGGTCGTCTTAATTATTATAGACCAGGGTTCCTCAACCTTTGGGAGCCCGTGTACCCCCTACGTGGGGTCCCAAAGTCCACGTACCCCCAGACTCCACAAAAAGTGCACCCCCCAAAATGGGGTTTTTTTTCTCTTGTTTTTCCCGGGCTGCAGCGCGACCGGGTTCTCCCGCTCGCACCGCAACCCGGAGGGTAAAGCTACAGCCCTGCCGATAGACCACTTATATGCAGTTTACCAACCAAGTGCTTTAACACACTTGTATTGTTCAAAAAAAAAAAATTAGTTCACGGAGTAGCTATGAAAAGCAATCCAAGCGTCACTGGGCAGGGGTGGGGACGCTGTGTCAACATCTATTATGAGGTGCCCTGTCATCAACACCAAGCTGAATCACTGAGGGGTTGAACTTGGTGCTTGGGTCACAATAATTGCCGCTCATGTAAGCAAGAAAGAAAAAGACGGACTGGAGTTAGACACTTGTGCACCTCCGGGCTGTTTTCCCCTCACATTTTACATGCCTGTACTATCTTACAGCAATATATAAACTAATAAATACAAGAGATTTCATTCTAAGCATATAAACACATGGGAGGTTTTTAAAAGTAGGTTTTCTCTGTATGCCAGGTGTAAGGGAGTGGCAACAGGATACAGGGCTCTTGTTGTCTTGTGTGCTCCCCGAGGCATCTGGTGGGGCCACTGTGAGATACAGGAAGCTGGACTAGATGGGCCTTTGGCCTGATACAGCAGGGCTCTTCTTATGTAGGTGTGTGTGTGTGTGGGGGGGGGATGACGACTGTGGTGTGGCAGAGGTCACTAAAAGTACAGTTGCAGTAAATAAAGGAAATATGTGGGGAGGGGAGATCGGTAAAGAAAGTGGGAGGGTGGAAAAGACAAAAGGGTGAAAGATATGAAGGTGGAGCATTTGATTCTCCTGTGCTCATTGACTAGGTAGCTAGAATGTAAGGGGGAGGATGTGTGCAACCTGGAATTGACTACATATAACAGGGGTGGCCAAACTTGCTAATGCAAGAGCCACAGACGAGAAACCTCAGATGTTTGAGAGTCGTAAAAGAAATGCTTGAGAGCCGCAATATTTAAGAAGCATTTAAATTCTTAAAATATATTTACTCACCATGAACATTAAACTTGTGTTTTAATCCAGTGGACTCTCGGTTTCTGTTGTTCAGTCGTTAAATCGTGTCCGACCCTTCGTGATCCCATGCACCATATCCCGCCAGGCCTTCCTGTCCTCCACTATCTTCCTGAGTTTGCTCAGTTTATACCCGGTAAATAATTATAAAGCTGGAACATATTTATAAAGCTGGAATTATAAAGCTTTACGTTTTATATTGTAATGCAAAAAGGAGCTCAGCCAATGTACTTACAAGAGCCGCACATTACATGTCAAAGAGCCGCATGTGGCTCAGGAGCCGCAGTTTGGCCACCCCTGACATATAACATACCCATGTGGTCTTAACTATAGTTTGTAGGGCTACATACACGCTGCTTAAGTCTAGCACACATATTAATCTGAATTGGGCTGGTTTTAGATCATGGGATTTCAATCTTCCTGCTGTCCTTGTGCCCACCAGTCTCATGTGATGTCAGTATTTTGACTTCACTGTGCATGTAGGGCAGAGTGATGTCTTGCGTTCAACGTCCTTGCCTTTTGTAGAAATGGTGGAGAAGGAGGGAGAGTAGAGGCGAACGCTGGATTAAGTGAAGATTCTTTCCAACCGGATGCTACTGATACTAGCTAAGCTTACACAGCCTGTTTACGCTGTCCTAGCTTGTTAATGACCAACATCAGGTTTACCATACAACCAAATCTCTCAACCTGTGATTGAGGCCCTTCAAGGCAGGGACTCACCTTCCCTCCTGTTGTAAAGTGTCAGGCAGATTGACGGCGCTATATAAAAGCGCTATATAAAACACTAACAGCAAATAATAAAATGCTCTGTCCTTTAGAACTTTCAATGCTGAGCTAAGACATCAAACAACGGCTCCATTATTTGACACAGAATACCCAATGTTCCTAATAAGCGACGAAAATATAAGAAATACACATGTCCACAGAAATTTAAATAACTTTATTTTAACGTTTCAGGAAGCTGAAGGCCTTTGTATAAAAACCAGTGACATACAGTATGTACCGAGTGTAGCAAGGCAGAAAATATACTCATTCAGATCCTTCAACATTAATAAGCACTGAGCAAAATGATCGTATACAGGGGTGTGAGCTTTATCACTCATTATGGATCCCCTTAATAAAACATTCTCCCTATGCCCAGATTATATTCAGAGCTGGAAGAATCAGAAGGCACACACTGCAAGGCACTATCTCCATCTCCTAGTGCTGAAAAATGTCATCAAGTAAACAACTGATCAGGATTTTGTATCAAGCTGCAGCCAGCTGACCTGTGCCCAGTGGCAATACTTCCCCACGCCTGTGATACAGCATGACAGGAAGCCTTCTAAACCCCATCACAGCTGGCAACTTTAAAACACTTCTCCAGCATCACTACCGGAAACTTCTCCAGCACAATCACTATCAAAACTGCTGGCACCATTCAACAGCACACAAATTGGGTTTGAATGCACCACTCCCATTTGCTGAGAGAGGCAGGGTTAAGCAAATAGCCATCCACGCAGTGCCTAGGGGACATGACCACCAGGCATAAGAGTTTCCAGTACAAACGTTTTCATAAAATAGTCCCCGAAATAGCAGGCATGCAGTATCATGCTATGGCTCCAGCAGAACCAAACACTGGGCCACTTCAAATAAAACTAAAGGGGGGGGGAGAGTTATCGGATCATTTAAATATGTTGTAGTAGCTTTTAAAAAGAAGATGCCTAAACATCTTAATGATTGCTTGACTAGTAAAATGTGCCTTTGTGCCAAATCTTTCCAGTTATCATGGAGTGTGGGACAGCCGAACAGCTCCTTTCCTTGCAAACACACAAAATCATTGTTCTCTCTCTCTACCAAATAATTGAGGCAGAAAAAGAAGACACTCAGTCCACGGATTGCACTGAGAGAATTAGCTCTATCCCCCCCCCCCCCAAAAAAAGGACACGTCCATTCAAGAAGCAACAAATCTCATTTATGAGAAAAACAACAAGGAGCATAACCCCAGGCTTGGAGTCATATATTCAAACACATTCCTTATTTTGTATCAAACCCCTAAAATGCATAGTTTGGTTATCATCACAACAGGCTTGCGAGTTGTATGAACGGCAATTCTTCTTGAAGGATGAATAGAGTAGCCGCTTGAGCTACTGCTGTTCTTTGGTGATCACAAGTCAGATTACACAGCAATGTACAGCATTTAGTAAATGTTAAGCTCTTTGATTTCAGCTGACACAGTTTACAATTCAGTGTGGTGAAAGCAAACTGAATGCAATGGGAGGGCTGAAAAAGCAATTCAGTGCCAGCCTCACCTCTCTTTAAAGTGCATGTGAAAAATAAGGAAACCAGCTACAGCAGAAACTATGGACAAAACACATTTATCTATCAATGCCTTTGGACACCACTTGGATTGGTGTTGGCGCATTTCCTGGATTACAGCTCATCTGATCCTGCGTCATTTCCGAATGGGCTAGAAGCTGAGAGTGTGCAGGCAAGCTGTACATTTGCAAAAAGCTTATTGCCTTCCGTTCCACTCTTCAATCAACACCCAATTAAATCTCCATTTCCCGTATCACAGCAACCAGTGAATTTCACCCAAGACACTTAATGAGGATGAAGGAAGTGGTTTGGATTTTTTTTTTTACAACATCTCTTAAACAAGCCAATTAAATCCATATTAAAAAAAAAAAAACAAGACAAATCTGCCCAATGCAGGAGAAACAGAAATGAGAAAGGCAAAGATAAACAATTCCCTATTTGATTCAGATTTTGGTAAGGTTAAGTATTCACTCGCCAACAAAGGGCACAATCAGCCAAGAGTTCCGCACTAATTTCAATTCCCTTTGATTTCACCTGGAGAGTTGAAGCCTAACTTTCCCATATAAAATCAACGAGATACAGAAGTATTGGATTCTGCCCTCTGTTTTTCAATACACACCATATGCACTCTGCTACTAACAGAAAGAAAGAAAGCCCAGTTTGTCTCACAACATCCATGGATTTTAATAAATCCATAATAGGAGTAAGTTTCCCCAATTTAACGGATAGTGGAAAGCACATTATAGGTGCCAGCTTTCATATCTGGCTTGCAAAAGGTTTGTTCTAGCAAGTACAGCAGCATAAACCAAAACAAGACAGTATTTACAACTACAAGGAAAGGCATGCCACTTAGATGGGGAGTAGGCTGTTCAGAACTTGAAAAGGCACCTAGACCCACATTACACAGAGTAAGGCGTAGGCGGGAGAATCCTGGGCTGTTCCGCTGCAGCTGTAAGTCATATTTTAGAATACTTCCCTATGCAAACACACACCTCACTGCATGTAATAAATGAGCACATTGGAGAAGAGGTTTTCTGTAAACCTCTCACTGATTTGCTGGTCTAATGCATGCAATTAGATGTTTCGCATGTAGGCAGATTCAAAAACCTGAAGTGGAACAGCCCAGAATGTTACCATCTCACTCTGTGTAATGCGTAGTCATGCAGACATCAATTGCATGCTTAGCACTCCTTCCATTTTTCACTCGTGCCATTTCAACGTCCCCTGATGTGTCGACATCAAGGCGGTCTTGGCTCACCAGTCATCGCTTTGTAGTTTGTCGTTTTCTGCTTCCCCAAAGTGAAACGGAGACATCTCAGTACAATCCGCTGCACAACGGTACAGAACAACAAGTGGACCAACAGCACAGCCATGCTCTTAACAATTCTCATTCCATCAAGGAGGCTAATGTAGCAGAGATTCCTAACGGACTGTGCTCCTCGTAAGCAAAAAAGCAGGCGCTGGGGGGGGGGGGAGTACTCATTTTTCCAGCAGCTCAATCAAAACAAGACACTCTGTGATGGTGATGTAGCGAAGCATCTTAACAGGTACTGTTCCCACCATCTCTCTCGTCATCAGCACACAGTTATGTATATTGCACTAAGCCACTTAAAATATCCCAAAAGTCAAAGACTCTGCATCCAAAAGCCATGGAAAAGTGCCCACTTTTAAACATCAACCCTTTCAAAAATGTTCCAGTAACAGAATTATTCACAGATTAAAAAAAAAAAAACTGGCTCATAGCTTCCTCCACAGCCCCATACTCTCAAGCCTTGAACCCCAATGCAGCAGCAATCTATGTACAGTATATTAAAAGGGTGCGAAGGTGGTTGTTTTTTTAAAAAAAAACCTACGGCCGTTTTGGATTATATAATTACTAACCAGTCTCCAAGATAAGGCAAGTCAAGTCTGGCCTAAAACAGAAAAACACACATCATTGGTTTGGGTAAAAGCAAGGAGTCCTTTCAGAGTCCACATTTTCACATTCTCTCGTTCCAAAGCCAGAGCAATGAAGAGGTCTTCCTTCAGAGTGAGCGGCCATTTTACATCTTGCCCGCTTTTTTGTTTGCATGGTTCTGAACCCGAAGAATGTTGGGGGTTTCTTCCATGACTCTGACCAGCAAGTCATCAATGTAGTCTTCTAATTCCCGCACTTGGAGGTCCCGCTTGGAAATCACATCTTTCTGCTTCAAGACCAGCTGGATGAGCTCGTCGTGCGTTAGCTGAGCGTAAGCGTAGGCGGGATCGGAAGGGTTGTACTTCTTTAGGAAGGAAGAACAAAAGGTTAACCATTTTGGCAGGGAGAGCAGCCAAACAGGTGGTCTCAGAAAGTCAGAAAGAAGGCATTCAGACTTTGGTCGCAGGGATTACTTTAAAATCCTGGCTGTACTTCTCTATCAGAATAGCAGAAACTTGTTTGACGTTTCACAAAAACAGGAATTTCAGGATCTGCCAGTAAGTACATTTATGGGGCACACAGACAAGGCTACAGTATACCTGCTTCGACAGCTTCTACTCCTGGACAGAAACAGCGACCACCACAAGGCTGACTTAGTAGCACATCACTGGTGTTAAATGAATGCACTGCAGGAGTAGTCTCAGTTCAGAGATGCATATTCAGGTTGTGCAACCAAATATTAACAGATCCTTTTGTAACACAGGATCACTAAACCTTGCTTATTTGAACACAAACATTCTTTCAGGCAAAGGCTACGGAAGAGTGGGTCAATTCTAAGACCATGGAGTAAAAAAAGCACCATATATGACCATATGTTGAGTCAGTTCACTGCCTGGTGGCAGCTGTTCAAAATCCTTTCCTAGCCCTAACTGGAGGTGCCAGGGATTAAACCTGGATCTGCTGCAGATCAAGTAGACGCCTTTTATACACAGAGAAAACAAAAAATTGCCCATATACCCAACTGTTGTGACTTCTCATTCTGGCAAAGCCATGAAACCAACCCTGGCATTTTAATAGGATAGAGAGTTAAGGGAGAATTATTTGGAAAAAAAAAATCTAATCCTCCCCCCCTCCCATACACACACACACACACACACACACACACACACAGGATCCTGTTTATGAGAAGCACCAGTACATATCACTGCATCGTGGAGGCTGAATCCAATTACCACCACAGCAAACAGCATTTTGACGTTCTGCCTTTCTTTCTTTCTTTGCACAAGTCAACCTTTCCAAGCAGTTATGGTCATTCCTCGCCTATTAGGCTTTAAAATACCTTCCAATTTATGTACCTTTAGATTAATTTCATTCTGGTTATCCAAGATCTTAGCTACGTTCAAGCTTTTTGCAGACGGTTTGCTTGTTGTAGCATTCATTGGCTTCACAGGATGAAGTCTGAAAGAAAAACCACATGGATTTCACGCAAT
Organism: Plestiodon gilberti rubricaudatus; assembly: GCA_026170595.1. Classification (NCBI taxonomy): domain Eukaryota; kingdom Metazoa; phylum Chordata; class Lepidosauria; order Squamata; family Scincidae; genus Plestiodon; species Plestiodon gilberti. The sequence goes on from JANXHW010000012.1 coordinate 16,313,492, forward strand.
TCTTAAGCACCTTATAAGTGCATAACCGAAGACCCTTTGTAAGTAGAACTGTACGCTTTGAAGCACCCTGTATACATTAATGTTTTCTTTTTTTCCCCACTTAAGCCATTCAAATAAAATTTTCCTCCCATAAATGCAGCCTTTCATTGCACGGTTAAGTTCCGTAATCACCGTTAGACTGAATTATTTTGCTGTTTCCTCTACTCTTTCCAAGAGTGTCGTAGGGCTTACTGAAGTAAATCTTTAGCTTTTATACACAGAGAAAACAAAAAAAAAAAATTGCCCATATACCCAACTGTTGTGTCTTCTCATTTTGGCAAAGCCGTGAAACCAAACCTGGCATTTTAATAGGATAAAGGGAGAAATTCTCTGGAACAAAATGTAATCCTCCCCCCACACCACAGGATCCGGTTTATGAGCTAAGTACCAGTACATATCACTGCATAGCGGAGGCCGAATCCAATTACCACCACAGCAAACAGCATTTCCATGTTCTGCCTTTCTTTTTTTTTTTCTCTTTCTTTCTTTGCACAATTCAACCTTCCCAAGCAGTTTTCCAGCCAGGCTCAGCAAGGTTACAGCATTGTGTGCCTTCAGATAATGCGCGAGAAATCAGAGTTTGGCTCACATTTTATTTCTCTGTTGAGAACTGAGCAAGAGGTTACTTCACAAAAAGGCAGGAGGGGTATAAGGTGTGCAGTTGCTGACAGTGTGTGAAACCCCTTTGTTTCCGAGTGCAGAAGGAGGGGGGAAAAAGAGTCAAAGCCACGTACAGCACTCGAGACTGCCAGTCCCCCACCAGTCCTCTCACCTGAGCTTAGCAGGCTGCGTTCCACCACTCTGCACAGCCTGACTGGGTTGTGTCTCAGAGGGTGAAACCCACGCCTGAAGGAGCTTCTTCTTGCCAGAGAGTTCCACTTTGCCATCCAAACCCTCGGCTGTAGCTTTTTTCGGAGACGCTGCTCTATCAGAGTCAAGAGTTTCAGATTGGAAAGAACTAGTAGGGTGAGGCAGAGCAGAACTGGACAGAGAAGAAAGAGGAATGGGCCTATCAGAGGGCTCAGGGCAGTCACTCTGTCTACTTTCCTTCATTTCACCCTTCGGTTCTGATCCCCTTATGTTACGACTGACATTCTGAAGTCCTGCTGCCAAAGTATCAATCAAGACCTTGTTGGATTTAAAAGCACCATCGTTAAGACCAGTCATTCTCACAAGAAGTGAATAGGTCTGTTTGTCGGCGTCTTCTTTAGTTGATGCCAGCTCTCTCTCCTCAATGGAAGACCATAACTCGGAACGATCACTCGTTCTTGACAAATCTTCACAAACGCCCGTCTTTTCGATACCTTTCTGATTGTCATTTAGCTGCTCATCATCCGACCCAACTTCTGGAATAACTGGAAGGACAGCAGGCTTTAGATTCAGGTCTCCGGTAATTAAAACAGCAGACTGTGTGCTTATTTCACAGCTAGAGCGATTGCTATTAATGCTTTGTGAAGACTCAACAGCACCACCATCTTGTCCAGGATGAAGTGGAGTCGATACTGAAGAGGTTAATGAGCTCATGCCGGTTAGCCTTTCACAAGGATTGTCTACTGACAAATCCAACCTGGAGGCTTCCTTTTCTGGTGTGTCAGTCAGGGGGGACGATGCACCCTTGTCTGGTTTCAGAGCGCTTCTTGGCGCCGGCTTTGGTGGATCAGAGAGAGAACTCCCGCTCAATTCAGCCCCTGACAAGTTGGTTTCCTTCGGTGACAGCATGAGGACTCTTGGGGCTGGAACTGGCGGGTCTATTTTAACTGGGGAGTTGGTTTCAGTCTGTTTTTCTAAAGGCCCCCCACTGTTCGCAGCATAACTTATTCTTCCGTCATCTGACCTGGACACAGAGCAATGCTCTCTCCCCAGTTCAAGCCCTCTATTCCTTTCAGTGGGATCTTCTGTGTCCTCATTTTCGTCATGCCATCTCTCGACTGACTCTTCATCTGACATCTCATCGCCGCTACTTGCTGGGTAGTCCTCTCTCTCGACAACAGCAAAGGTCACCGACTTCTTCATGCTTCCGTTGTTTTCCTTCGATGGGGCCACCATGCTGACATCTTTGTCATCATGCTGCGTCTTTGGAATGAGCTCAGCTCGGTCACAAAAGCGTTCAGAGGGACTGCCGGAAAGAGGTCCAACAAGACTGGATACAGCATCTGCTTGATTAGTTAAGCCTTCAGTTTGTGGCTTCTCTACGTGTGTTGCAGGACGTTCCTTGGAATCTATAAGGCTCCCTGCAGAAGAGGCGGGCTCTGGGCTAAAAGCAGCAGGAGGAGAGGTGAGAAGCATGGGAGGAATGTTAATATGTTCAGGCTCCTCCCCCTGTTTAGATTCAAAAGGATTGTCAACGTTAGGAAGGTGAAAAGGAAGAGGGCGAGACTCAAGAACAGAAGTTGCAGGAGGGTGGGGGAGACACAAGGGAGATTTAGTAGAGCTTCCAGAATCCTCTATTTGGGATTCTTGATTCCACTGAGGAGCAAAGGGGTTGTTTTCTTTACCAGAAGCTAGAGAAGGAAGGTGGAAAGGAGCGGCTGTAAAGAATTCAGAATCTTGTTCTTTGCATTCCTGCTTCCATTTCACAGTGAAAGGATTATTGTCATGCGGTGAAGAAAGGTTTAAGGAAAGACCAGCAAAGCTATCAGAGCCTTGAGTTTTCACTTCTGGCTCAAGGTTAGAGGTAAAGGGATTATTGTGGTTACTAGAGCGAGGGGAAGGATAGAAAGGAGAAACACACGAAGGGTCAGGAATAGTAAGAGCGGCTTTGGTTTCATCCTCTGAAGACACGACCACTCTGTAAGGGACAAAATAAGACCTGCATGTCAGTTGCAGATGCAACCACAGACAAGCAGAAACATTTCGAAGCTGCATGTTAATGTATAGGCGCTGTACAATCCTATGCACGTTTACTCAGAAGTAAGTTCCGCTATGTTCCATGGGGCTTACTCCCTAGTGAGTGCACTTAGGATTGCAAAGTTAGCGTTTGACCATCAACCAAGCTCAGCCCCTTGTATTAACACTCCTTTAAACAGCAACAACTTGAGGTTGTTGAGGCAAAGCAGCAGGTCTGAAAAACAAACTGCTTTGCAAGTTGAGGAAAAACACCTGAGATCATAACATCCGTCTTCCATGGCATTCTTTTCACTCCAATCATGCAACAGAGCACATTAGTGCCCAGATTCTTTAAGTAAATAAAGCGATACAAATGCAAGGGTTAGAGACAAGAAAATGCAGAAGAGTGTCAGCTATACCGGACTTCCATACAGAAGAAAGCTCTCTCTAAACAGCTGCCATCCAAAGTCACAGAAATGTCATTATAAGCAGCAGAAAGGTGTTACATTTAGTTATTCTGCAGAAATCGAGAGGGGGGAAAAAAGAGCACACCCAACACACTGTTAAGAGGAAGCTATTTCACTTCCATGTCAATACACGTTAGATGGTAAAGGAAACAATTTTTGAAGGAGTTAGAGAAAAAGGCAGACATGTTCACAGAAGTATCAATTATATTTTACAAATAAAGTCAAGTCACCGTTATTATTCTCAGGAACTGTTTAAACTTCTAGCTATCAACAAACCAGCAAGCTACATTGAAGACCCTCTACAAAAATGCAAACACTCACAAGCCTGGCAAATAGTCAGGGGTGGAAAGCCCCTCCTTTTGGTTCACTTGCCTGATCCGTTTTCCTGCTTAATGCTCTACCCTTACTCACTGACAGAACATGGTAGGGGGCTATTACACTATTTCAGTGGTTCCCAAATTGGGAGGCGTGTCTCCCAAGGGAGCCGCAGAAACCATCCAGGGGAGCCGCAGAGTGCCACGGACTCCTCTAGGAAAACAGTGCAATGCCAATTGGCAGGCACCAACATAATGTAATGGGGAGCCACGGCCGATGGTCACCAATGGTCAAGGGAGCCGCAGGTCGAAAAGAAACACTGCACAATTTCCACCCCCCACCCCAATTCAAGAAAGCAGAGGAGCCAAGAAGAGCAGTTGTCATCCACACTGTGCTACTTGTCCATAGCACGGTGTTAATGACAAAGGGCAAAAACAGCCTGCGGGCAACGACCTGGGCAGAAAGAATCTTCACCTCAAGTGCCAATCTTCATTTATGACAGAGTCTGAAATTGCCCCCAAGACTAACCTGGGTTTGACAGGCTTGGTCTGAGATGGCTTCACGGGAGCGGTGTTTTTTCCTGGTTTCTCTTCTTCGGCAACACTGTCAGCAAAGCGGTTGGGGGAGGTCTTTGCAATGGGCACATCGGCAGCACTGCTCTTCTCAGGGCCACGCTCTCTCTGGCCTCCCCCAGGGACCTCGAAGGGGTTTGTCTCTTTCCTTGCCGATTCTCTCTCGTCACGTTTCGCTTCCTTCAGCTTCAGAGAAGTGTCAGCGCCACTTTCCGCCTCCTCGCTGGCTTTGGCGTCCTTTTTCCCTGTCATAAGGGACAATAAACCCGACTTCTTACTCTCCTGTTTTTTGTTCTCTTTAGTGTCCTTTAAGATGTCTAAAGTCATCGGAGCGCTGCTTTCTAAAAAATCCCCCACACTCAGCAGTTTGTACGATGGCAAAGTCATGGCTTTAAAGGATTCCAGCGAGGAAGATTCAGGAGGCCCTTTGCCAGCGGGGAGTTGTCCAGTCACTTCAGGTTCTTTCGCGGTTTCGGAAGACAAGTTCTCTTGGGATAAAAAGAGCCGTTTTTGCCGGGATGCCAGAGGGGAAGGGGATGATGGAGTGCTGTCTTTATCGCTCTTGGTTTCACTGTGTTCCATGTAAACGTGGCTGCCGTTGATGCACACGTTGGAACGGGAAGCTGGGTCATTTTTTGACTTCAGGCCACCAAATAAAGACAGCGTATCCTTCTTGCTGCTGGAGGCAATTTGGTTCAACTGCTTCGAATCTGCACTACCCGATCTCTTATGAGACATGCCAGAAGGTGGATAAAGCGAGTTATTGTCAGCTCTATTTGCAGAAGGCTCTGGGAAAAAATAAAATAAAGTGAAATTAACATTACAAGTGTGAAATGACAGGACTGCACTACGGTTGGGAACTACTGTAGATGCACCCCAGTGAAGGCACTCCGTCTCATATCTTCATAGCATTATAACAGGCATGTTCAAAGGAAGCTGGCCTGAAGTTTCCAAGTCATGACTGAGCACCACTGAAATCAAAGAGACAAAGTCAGTCATGATTAACTGAAGTCCCATTAATGTCAAATGAGTCTTAGTCAGGACTAACTTTTAAGATGCAATTCCGTGGTCTCAAATAATTTCTAAAGATATATAAAAAGGCCTGGAAGAAATTGTTCCTCTTATAGAGGGATACTTACTCTCCGAGACTGGAGTCAAAGTATCGTCGTCGTCATCGTCATCACCCCACTGTGATGAAAAGTCACTCGGTCGAAGTCTAACTCGCTCCGAAACTGGCTGGAGAGTAGGCAGCACAGACATGGACTGAGAGACGCTGCTCTTCTGCAGGCCAGGTTTGGAAAAGAGTGTCTTGAACTTGGATTTCTTCTTCTCTTTCTCATGCGGCTCTTCGTCACTGTCAGCTGGGGAGTGACTTATACTAGGAATGATCGCTGAAGCCGTGTCTGGCAACCCATTGCCCCGTTTCCCCTTTAGTTTGTCTTTCAGCTTGCCAAACGAAGTCCGGGACTTGTCCTTCATGGAGAGGTCAAACATGCTGGCTGTCAAGTTACTCCTCATGAACTGGATATCCACCTCAATCTCACCTCTCTCTTTTTCCTTCTTCCCCGGTTTGGAGTGGAGCTTATACCATCTACGTATAGATAAATAAAAGTTCAGCTTCAGCATTAGCGACTGCACTACTACAGGTCATTTTTAATACAAGCAGAAAGAGGAGTTGGTTTTCAAACAGAGTGAAACATCAAATCTGGCAACTGATGCTAGCAGTGGTATCTAGCCAACAATGCACACTTAAGTAAAGCAAAGCAGAAATGCAGAATTATGCATTTTATGGCAGAATTTGCAGAAATGGTTTGAATTTTTTGTCCAATAAACGCTAAAGAAACTTTTTTAAAATTCTCAGTTACTCAACACGGATGTCATGCCGACCACAGCACAATGGGCTGCTACGCATTTCTGCGACAGAAAACAATGGTAGGCCTCATGGCTGTAATGTTAGGTGTCAACAGAAAGACTGAAAGAATCTGTGAAATAATCTACCATTTCTGTCCTAGGCAGCTTAGCTGTGTCTAACCTTTTTGCTCCCTCATAGGCACAATATGAACGAAGACAACTAGATAGGATAGTCTTGAACGAAGCTGGGTGCAGCAGAGGATATAAAACTAGGAGAGAGAGAGAGAGAGAAACAGAGAAAGTCAGAGCAGAAGTGGGAAAATATCTATACAAGCCATGCAGTCACTTCCAAAACTTCCCCCGTTTTCAGAACACAGGAAGCCTTAAAAGCTGAGCTATCAAACCAGAAAAGGAAAGAAAAACAGAATTAGAGATCAAAGCATCAGAAAAACAAGCAAGCCATTTTCTGTGGTACCATTTTACTCTTCATCTTCTGCTTATGCAAAATAGGAGTTTTGCATTTAAGATCTTCCCACATTCAGAGTAAAGGACATGTTTTTGAACACTGAAATCCAATGCAGTGTATGTTATTTTTACTTTTATTTAGAAAAACAAAGCATACGCCACGAGTATAAAATTAATTAGGTGCTTTGACTCTGAACCAGCACGGCTTATTCCAACAGCAGGGTGTTATCAATAGGAGATTTGTCTCAAACATACCTCGCATACTTGTCATGGTTGTCGAAAGCATACCAGGCTGCCAAGGCAAACTTGGTGAGCCTGCTGGACTCGCTCGGTTAATTATTCCCGTTTCCTTCATGTGAAGGCTGCCATTTATTGACAATACACACTAACAAGCACTTTGAGAAAGTGGCATTTATGAACACTGCTCTTAGAACAACACAGAGACTGACACGTTCAAGAGCAGGACAAGAGATCCGTCTAAAGGAATGTTTGGCAAACAGAAGATCACAATATGATTCTAGTTAAAATTATTCGGGTTGAAAGGCCAAGGTCTACAAAAAACACTTGCACCTGACATTTCGCTCGCTTCTATGGCGGGCATTTTAAAAGGAAAACACCAAATATACACTGTTGACCCACCCAAACTGGCTCTTCGAGCCTCAACTGTCACTTGCTGGTCACCCACAAATTCTTTATAGAACTTAAAGCACCGCATGCTCTTTTCGGCTAGATTCATTCTCCTTCATAAAGTCATAGATCCGGGTATTTTTAAGAACCGGTAACCAGGAACTGCTAACACACAAGGTTTCCTTCTTCCTATTCATGTTGTTCTGATTTTAAAAATAGCCTCCCTATGAATCCTAGTGCGATAGTGGGTGACCGTAGACAATGCCTGCATTTGATCAAATTCCATTCTATGTCCTGTTGCTACTACATGTTCTGCGATCGCCGATTTTTCTCTTTGCTGTAACCTGCAATGTCTCTCATGCTCTTTTTAACTCAAATTAATGTTCCCCTCGGTGGTACCTATATTATACACACTTTTCCACAGTTACAGGGGACCCGGTATACCCCTGCCATAGCAAGGGGATCTCTAACATCTTTTGCCGAGCATAGAGTCTGCAGTACCTTCTGTGTGGGCTTATAAATTGGCCTAATATTGGCCTTCTCCAGTAGCTTTCCAATGCAGTCCATCACATTCTTAATGTAGGGGAGAAAGACATTAGCTATGGGAGTCCTTTGTTCTTTACCAGGAGGACCTTGGGGCTGTCACAATGTTTTCCTTCCCTTTCATTTTTATCATAGCATGAATTCCCAAGTACAGGTGCAGCACTTCAGTTGTGATTGGCACACCTAGTTAAACAACTGGCTATTCTACAATATGTGAAGCAATTGGAAAAGCATCTTAGATACATATCGCTGAGACAACCTGCCATTTAAACAGACATTTGAGATCTTTGGGTTAATAAAAAGAAGCATTTTCCAGGTTGTTCTGGTTGTTTTATTAAGTTAACAAGAGAACAAGGGGTTGTCCTAACGTTTGATACATTTAAAACATTGCAATATGCATCTTGCGCTTGAATGTCCATAGACAAAAACAAGACAGGGATCGAGAGCCTCAAATCACTGTGCTACCAATGCAAGAGCCTCACACCCAAGTTAAACATTTTGCTTCATCCTAATTACAAAGTCGATGGGATGGCAGGGCTCCCCTTGCCCTCTTCTACCCACATGATTCCCTTAAGGAAAGTCTCAACATAAAGGGTTATAGGTGGTGGCAGAGTCTACTAGTCTGGCCCCCGCTCAGGGGAGGGGAGGCAGGGGCAAGCTCCACAAACGCTATCAGATTTGACTCAAAGCACTGCCTTAAAAGCCTTCAACGTAGACTTTTCTCTTGCATTTCACATTTGCAGTGGGTCAAATAGCTCATTACTATACTTCCTCAGGGGTGGCCAAACTTGCTTAATGTACGAGCCACATATGATAATCTTCAGATGCTTGAGAGCTGTAAAAGAGGTTTGAGAGCTGCAATATTTAAGAAGCATTTAAATTCTTAACTATATTACTCACCATGAACATTAAACGTGTGTTTTAATCCAGTGGCCTCTCAGTTTATACCTGGTAAATAATTATAACGCTTGAAAATGTCTTATTTACCTTTTATATTACCGTAATTGTGATGCAAAAAGGAGCTCAGCCAACCTACTTCCGAGAGCTGCACATTATATGTCAAAGAGCCGCATGTGGCTCAGGAGTCGCAGTTTGGCCAGCCCTGTTCTAGACCAAGAACTGGTAAATTGTAGCCGTTTATAGCACAACACAGGCCAGGAGGTTCCCAACTCATGTTTCACCTGAACCGTGAATATGCTCTAGGGAAGTCCCTATGTAGGCCAAAGAAGACAAGTTTGCAAATTTTAATCAATTAATACTGGGCAGAAGTAATACCCTGGGGTAAAAATACCCTGGGGTATAAAGAAACACCTTTTTCTTCTGTAACAATGAGCTGTTTGACCCACTGCAAATGAGAAATGCAAGAGAAAAGTCTACGTTGAAGGCTTTCAAGGCAGGGAGTCAAACCCTACACAAATTAAAAACCCAACACACCCCGATATAGGCTCATGCTCAGCAGCCCCCAGGAGCCATAAAGTGTTAAGGGCCTGGTTGAAAAACAGCAGAAGAATGAGGTGCACACAGGAAGAGTGAATTGGCCTGTCCAAGCCAATTAGGGTTGGGGAAATGCAATATCTGGTTGCAGATCGCTCTTGTATCTGCCTACATTCAAAGTTCATAACCTCTTTTTCCCCCCGTCATTTTTAAGCAGAAGCATCCTACTCAGAATGCGCCTTTCCACTCTCCCACACCACCTCTGGTTCTGGCAAATTCATGTTCTCCCCCCACCGTAATCCTGAGATAGCAGTCTTTACTGTACGGAAGATGAAGTCTGGAAAGGAAGGAGGTACTTGTGTTCTCTTGTCAAACCTGTCACATCTTGCAAATTCTCCCCAAACAGGTAGTATTCAAATTATTTTGTGTCACAGAGCGAGGGAGGAGCTCTCTCTATGAACAAGCATGATGTAAGGCTGGCCTGGAACGGTCTAGGTTCCCCAATATCACACGACACACCTAACAAGAACCTACATTTTGCCATAAAAGGTAACACTCCTGAATGGTTGCACAATCAGGACTACCGAATGCTGTACTAAGAAACCTACTTGCAAAAAGACTTCCCAGGAGTCAAGAATTGACAGATGATTGTTTAACATATGGGGTCTACAGACACAGGCTACATAGGGAAGAAAGTTGTGTTGGCATGAGAGGTGGGTGGGGATACCCGAGACATGACCCAAATATCTTGGTTAGTTTCCTCTAAGTGGATTAACTGGGTGCAATTCCCTTAAGCTCCAGACAAACAGATCTTTCTTTTGCAAGAGGAACTACCAAGCCCCAATTACCTTGGAACTTCTACCTCATCCCATAATATACGTATTTATGATCTTATTTTTGTTTAACTTCCCATGACCTCATTCTATTCCACTGTTTGTTACTCTTGTGGAGTACCACTGTTTGTATTCTCACTGTTTGTATATACCACTGTTTGTAACTTTTGTGGAAAAGAAATGCCAAGTTTTTTTTAAAGAGTTGGTAACCCTACCCCCCCCCCAGCAATTTTGAATCAAGCATCCACACACATACACAAATTACTTTTTTTTTCATGACATGCTGTTGGCCACCATTCTTAAAAGCAAGAAAAGCTGTGTTTCAGGCCCCTAGAAATCAAAGCAGACCAGCAATGCCAACGCTTATGAAGTTTGCTGCCACACAATGCAACAAGAGCCACTGTAGACAGCTTTAAAAAGAGTATTGGCTCATAAGAAGAGCCCTGCTGGATCAGGCCAAAGGCCCATCTAGTCCAGCTTCCTGTATCACACAGTGGCCCCACCAGATGCCTCAGGGAGCACACAAGACAACAAGAGACCTGTGTCCGGTCGCCACTCCCTTGCATTTGGCATTCAGAGATAGCCTACTCCTACAACCAGGAGGTTGCTTTTCCCCCATCATGGCTTGTAAGCTGTGATGATAAGAGTCTCACTTCCTAGAGTCTATCATAACATAAGCTATATGAATGCCACTGACAGCTAAACGATGTTTCCATTTGCAAAGCCACTAAATACCAGCCAAGAGGCAACCAATAAAGGTACAGTCTTCATGCCCTGCTAGGGGACCTTCAAAAAATGCCTGGCTGACCAGGACACAGGACTAGATGAATCCTTGGGCTGACCCAGCAGCGTTGCTCTTATGTTAATACACACACACATACAATTCAAACAGTTATCTGCCTTCTAGGGCTGAAGTCGTCCAAGTTGTACTTGTCTAGAGAACTTTATGTACCCAGAAAAGTGTGGTTCTTCTTATTATGATCCTCTTCCTCATCACCAAGCACCCCAAAAAGTTACACTGCCTCTAGAGCTGGAGGTCCCATCACAGCCAAGAGACACCATCAAGACAGGAGGATACATGAGTACACTCACAATGCAATATGAATACCTAAGTTGTACAGCAAGTCCTCACTTAAAGTTGTGGATCGGTTCTTCTTGGAAACAGCAACTTTAAGCGAAGCGACTTATAAGGAAACCACTGGTATCATAAGTAGGCTAACGGATCAACGTGGACGTTCGGATGGCATTTCCCCATCAAGACTTTAAAACGAAACGACTTTAAGTGAGGACTTGCTGCAATATCACCCCCAGAGCTCTACAAACGCCCAAGTCGCATCCTCGACAGCAGCCAGCGGGGGTACAAAGACGGGCGCGCTGCCTCTGCTGCTGGAGGTTCCACCGACCGACTCCCCAAGTGAAGGTAGACTGCCCCGCTGCGCGGAAGCTCCACCACCACCACGGCACGCCGCCTCTCCTCTGTCTGCCCTCACCGTGTGGTGCGGCGGCCGCCCTCGCTCTGCAGCTCGGCCAGGTTCATCTCGGCGCGGCCCAGGAACTTGTCCAGGCCCAGCAGGGCGCGGTGCAGGACGGTCAGCTGCAGGACGGCGGGCGGGCCGGGGCCGGGTCCCCGGCGCGGCGGCAGCTCGAAGGTGGCCTCTTCGCGCCAGACGGGCGAGCCCAGGCAGCGCTCGGCCACCGAGGTGGCGAACTTCTCCTTGCCCAGCGCCATGACGGCGTAGGCGTCGCTGCCCGCTCCGGCCCCGCCGCCGCTGCCCGCCTTGGCCTTGGCCCGCAGCCCCCGCGCCTGCAGCACCGTCACTTGGACGTGCGTCGGCGCCCATCGCGGCGGCCCCACAGACATCGGCGAGTCCGGCAGCGACATGACAGCTGCTCCACACGTCCGCCTCCCCCGATCCCCAACGGCGGACTGAAGCTGCCCTCAGCCGGGCGACGGAGATCTCGCGAGAGCAGCAAAGCGGAGCCCGCCTCCCCTCTCGGGAGGCGGGCGCCTGGCCGACCGCAAGACGCTCGAGCCCCAAACCTCGCGAGAGTGGCGCGCCTCCTCCTTTCCCCCCTCCTAGCCGTGTCCCCCGCTGCGCGGCCTCTTGCGAGACGGAGGGGGAAAGGAGGAGGAGGAGGAGGGTTCATGTGTGTTGTGTGTACGTTGTCAGCATGGGGTGGTTTTACTTTTGAACCCTGTTTCTACAGCCCGACTCCCCTATATGCAGACATTTGCCATCGTTTCTCCATGCCAGGAGTTTGCTGTTGAATTTCTGCTCCTCTCTCCGCTGTTACGGGCATAAGTGCCCTGTTAATAATAATAATAATAATAATAATAATTAATAATTAATAAAGGGATAGCATCCATCCCTTGGAACATGCAAAATCATGAGGAAAAGGGTATCTGAGAGCATGTGAAAAGTGCATTTGCCTTATTTTAAGGAATTAACGATACCACCCTAATGGCAGAAAGTGAAGAAGAACTAAAGAGCCTCTTGATGAGAGTGAAAGAGGAGAGTGCAAAAGTTGGCTTGAAACTCAACATTAATAAAACTAAGATCATGGCGTCTGGTCCCATCAATTCCTGGCAAATAGAAGGGGCAGAAATGGAAGCAGTAACAGATTTTACTTTTTGGGGTTCCAAGATCACTGCAGACGGAGACAGCAGCCATGAAATTAAAAGACGCTTACTCCTTGGAATAAAAATTAAAACGGGATTTTAATCCCCTTTCTGTTCTGGGGCCTCCTGTTCTTGCTGCGCTGCTGGTTACAACGGTGGCATAAGTTGGATAGGATTGCGCCCTAAATAGAATTTTACTGTATTTTTCTGAAGATGCCATTAATATTGGTGGCAAAACGTCAAGAGCTGTAATATGAAATGTATTAACTGTTGAATATTTATTAAACGACAGATTTTCCCGGCACAATGGAAGTTTTAAACTCAGTAATCCACTTTTTGTTACATAAGGCAGTTGTGCTTTCTGTTTCCGGGTATTTGGCCGTAACATTTGATAGAATACAGATAATTCAGCACGGTTTGTTGCATTGCATTCAGCATTAAGGTACTTTTCCAATGATATATAAAATCATGGTATTGATCCAGTAGCAATGTATGGTTGCGAGAGTTGGACCATAAGGAAGGCTGAGCTTTTGAACAGAATAGATGCTTTTGAACTGTGGTGCTGGAGAAGACTCCTGAGAGTCCCTTGGACTACTAGGAGATCAAATCAGTCAATCCTAAATGAAATGAACCCTGACTGTTCCCTGGAAGGACAGGTACTAAGGCTGAAACTCAAATATTTTGGCCACTTAATGCGAAGAGAGGACTCTCTGGAGAAGACTCTGATGCTGGGAAAGATTGAAGGCAAAAGGAGAAGGGGAAGGCAAAGGAAAGCTATGGCAAATTTAGATAGCATAATAAAAAGCAGAGATATCACCATGCCAACAAAAGTTCGCATAGTCAGGGCGATGGTGTTCCCAGTAGCAATGTATGGTTGCGAGAGCTGGACCATAAGGAAGGCTGAGCGCCGAAGAATAGATGCTTTTGAACTGTGGTGCTGGAGAAGACTCCTGAGAGTCCCTTGGACTGCTAGGGGATCAAATCAGTCAATCCTAAATGAAATCAACCCTGACTGTTCCCTGGAAGGACAGGTACTGAGGCTGAAGCTCAAATATTTTGGCCACCTAATGCGAAGAGAGGACTCTCTGGAGAAGACTCTGATGCTGCTGGGAAAGATTGAAGGCAGAAGGAGAAGGGGAAGGCAAAGGATGAGATGGTTAGACAGCATCACCGATGCAACGAACATGAAAATGAGCGAACTCAGGAAGATAGTGGAGGACAGGAAGGCCTGGCGGGATATGGTCCATGGGATCACGAAGGGTCGGACACGACTTAACGACTGAAGAACAACAACAACAAGGAATTAATGGTCAGACTCAGCCTCTACACCCATTTGAGAGTATGCAATAGCATTTCTGACTTTGAGAAGAGTGGCCTTGCTGTTCTGGGTAGTCTTGAATGACTTGAATTTCTTCTTTTTTTGGAAATCGGCGTCTGAATACACACACCGCCTGCATTGCAACATTTCTGCAAAGACCCTAAGGAATTAACCGCACAGATCCTGCTGTGCACTACAAAAATACTGCTTGGCTGGTCAAAAACTGAGTGGGTGTCCACCCTTACAGTCCATGTTTTCTCATGGGCCTGCTGCTAAATTTAAACCCAATACTCAGTTAATTTGCAGTTTTCTTCTTTTGGCTGATGTAGTGTATCCTGAATTGTGAAATTCCAACTACCTTAGCATTAAATATTAAAAAAGCGTACCGTATCTTTATGATGCCCTGTGTTTTTCATTGTTATTGTAAGCCCCTCTGGGGAAATCATCCTTTTGAAATCTAAATCAAAACTAAATACCGGTAACTCCCATGGAAACCAGTGGGGGTTTCCATCTGAAATAAACACAGACAGGATTGTGCTGCTTATCAGCGAAACCAGATTAAAACCAGCTAGCAATTCCTAAGTGGATACAACTTATCCTTAGTACATTTGCACGGGATGCTTTTGTACCATGCTGTGACCAACCTGACATTTTATACCTTGCAACTGCGGTGGCACAGTCTGAACTGTTGATAATAATGTATAGTAGGCAAATACATTTTGCAAATATATCACTAATCAATAGAGCAAAACACCTTGTGTTGGCTTTATAAATCAGTATGTGGTGTGTGTGTGTGCGCGCGCGTGTGGACGCAAGGCAGGAAGTTGCTACTTCAGAGTAAACAAATACATCATGGAGAATGCATAATAACAGGGACCTCCATAATGTACACTATTAGGGGGACGGCTTGGGCAATGGTCAGGCATTAGATTTGGGCACTGCAAGCATATTCCTGTTTTCATCTGTGGAAAGCTGGAGAGTAAAAAAGTTCTCAGAAAAGCTGAGAAAAGCTGGCGCAGTGGGTTAAACCGCTGAACCATGAGCTGTCAATCGAAAGGTCGGCAGTTCGAATCCGCAACGGGTTGAGCTCTCGTTGCTTGGCCAGCTCCTGCCAACCTAGCTGTTCCAAAGCATGTTAATGCGAGTAGATAAATAGGTACCGCTTGCGGGAAGGTAAACAGCGCTCCATGTTCCAGCTGCATGCTATGCGCTGCAGCAAGGAGAGTCATGCCGGCCACATGACCACGGAGGCATCTTCGGACAATGCTGGCTCTTCGGCTTTGAAATGGGGATGAGCACCACACCCTAGAGTCGGACACGACTGGACTTAATTGTCAGGAGTCACCTTTACCTTTTATCTTTATGCATCAGAGCATTTGCAAAGTGCAGTCCCTTCAAGATTGGCAGCGCAATCCTATCCAACTTACGCCACCGGTGTAACCAGCAGCGCAGTGAGAACAGGAGGCCCCAAAACGGAAAGGGGATTCAAATCCCCTCCAAAAAGGGAAATTAAAACGGGATTTGAATCCCCTTTCCGTTCTGGGGCCTCCTGTTCTTGCTGCGCTGCTGGTTACAACGGTGGCATAAGTTGGATAGGATTGCGCCCTAAATGGAATAAGTGCACCTTGCTTCTAAGCATTTTGTATTAAGCGGTCAGGGCTGCTGGACAGGAGATGTGAATTCCAGGCCCGGTTGACTATCAGTATTGCATGTGGTGTAGTGGGTTGAGTGTTGTCCTAGGACTAGGAAGACCGGGTTTCAAATGCCCAGTTTCAAATGCTCCCTCAACAAATACCCCCTCAACTATGAATTTTCCTTGGTGATTTTAGGTCAGTCACTATCTCAGCCTAAGGTACCTTGAAAAGAGGTGTTGAAAGGGGCGTTGAAGGGATAAAAGGGGAGAACAACAATGTGTGGATGTCCTTAGCTTCCTGGAGGAAGGGTGGGATATAAGTACAAGAAATAAATATACTGTTTGTGTTCTGGGAACCTTAAGAACCACCTACTGCTGTGTGATTCTGTCTGTCTGTTGAGATCTGGAAGCTGGCTCTGCGTGCCAGCACCAGATTGTTATATATGCAGGACAGGGCCTTCTCTGGGCAGCCCCCAGGCTTTGGAACTCTCTGCCACAGGACGTGTGTGATGCCCCAGTCTTCAAGAACACTTGCAGAACTGATTTACAGCGCAATCCTATCCAACTTACACCACCGGTGTAACCAGTGGTGCTGCGAGAATGGGAGGTCCCAGAACAGAAAAGGGATTCAAATCCCCTCCAAAGGCTTTTAATGTATGAGTAGAGGGGTCTATGCTGTGTGTGTAGAGAGTTAACGAATGCCATTTTTCTAATGCTGCAATTGCAGGGGAATGGTAGAAAAATGAAAAAGTAAAATAAAATGGAGATATTATTTATTTATTTTTTAATTTAATACATTTATAGCCCTCCTTTCCCCCACACTGTGAGCACCCAAGGTCACTGTTATTATCACTGTTCAAAAACACGAACCCTACTTTGTGAAGAGCTTTTGCCCAACAACACCTTCCTCATTTTATCTCTCAGTGCTAGCAACCTAGAGGAGGAAATTCCACTCTCAGCTAAGGAATGTGCAACGTCCGATTTCGTGCTGTTCTCTTGCAACAGGCAGGACCAACAGAATAGAATCAGGTTCTAAATGTCTAGGAATTCAGTTGAAAACGCTGATTAGCCATAAAATACTGAAAAGGCTATTTCACAAGTATTCTCCTGTGGAGGGGAGGTAGGGAGGAAGTTATTCTTGCAGATCCAATGTTATTTGGAGGGATGATCATTCAGTTTCACTCTCACCAAATATAAAATGAGTTGATAAAAAACAGAGAGATAGAACGGGGTGGGGTGGGGTGGAGGAATTGCTAAGCTGCTCAAAATGCACTCAGCACAATAACACTTATTCAGTCTTCTCCCTTCCTTTCTTCCTTCTGTCGAACCTTTCCCTTCCCCTGTCTACCCATCTCTCTGCACCCCCTCTCCTGTTCATTATCCATCTGCACCTGGGAACAGGGCAGACTGGGGGGGGGTTATGCCCTTAGGCAAATTTCTCAGTTTGCCTCCTGCTGAACCTGGTAATTTTTCCCAGCACAGGTCCTTTGAGAAGAGTTTCAAAGGCAGCACCTGAGACTTCCACTGATGACATCATAGCTGCTGCCACAGCAGACCGTCCCAATGCAACACTCCACCCCGCCCCCTCAACTACATCCCTGACCACAGCTGTTGCAAAGCTATTTTTGGTTTGTGTAAACGGACAATCCCAAAATAGCTTTGCAACAGCTGTCCTTCCAGGTACAGCACTTTGTCATAGGACAACCTGAGAGGGTTTATGGGAGTGGCTGTTTCCCGGAGCACATGCTGCATGACTTTCGGGTTTGTCCCAGGATCACTTGTCAAAAATGACACACTCTAACATTGTCGTTATGTATCAACAAATCTCCCAGCTTTGTTCCAAGAGAAACTGGGAAACAGTAAATGTGGGTGTTTGCGATAGAGGCCAACCAGTATCAACAGCTGTTTCCCCCATGGTGTTGCTGATAATAACACTGCGTAAGAAACAGGAGAAAAGAGCAGGCAGGCAGAAAGTGAGCAGCGTAGTTTCGGTGTTTGGCTCAGGGCTCTGCTATGTTTGGAAGGGTGTGGACCTTGCCTTGATTCAAGAAGGAAGATAGTGACTCATTGGCACTCGGGTTAGAAAACAGCGAGCTGGCCAGTTCCTCTTCTCTCCTGGCAGCGGCTCAAGAACCTTCCGTGGCACAACTCCCTGGCACACAATGTTGCCAATTTGTGTTGAACAGCTTCAGGAGGTGGTGGAGAACATGTTTTTCCTCCAGTCTAACTTATTTCATGGCCCAGCTGGGGGACAAAAACCTTTAAAAATACCAGAGGTGGGCACACAGTCACAGGGTAAAGTTGATGGGTGGGGCAATGGTAAAGTTAAGTACAGGTGGGCCCCCATATCCGCTGGGGATATGTTCCAGGCCCCTCCGTGGATACTTGAAACCGTGGATAAGAGTGAACACCCCCTCCATGGTTTCCTGAGGGCCCCCCACCCTGCCTCCCCTGCAGGCAGGCATGCTCGCCCCCCCCCCAGCTCTTACTTTTCTTTCAGCAAGCTTTGTTTCTTCCTTAAAGCAAACAGAGAAGCAGCCTCCATTGCAGGCAAGTAGAACGAGACTAAGTCCTAGAGAGGCTCTGCAAGGTTTCTGTTAACCTTGCAGAGCCTCTCTAGTACTTAGTCTCGTTCTACTTGTCTGTAATACTTCTCCTGTTTCTTTAAGGAAGAAACTAAGCTTACTGGGAAAAAAGTAAAAGCCTGGGGGGGGGGGGTCCCCATGATCCGTGAATAACTGAAACCGTGGATAGCAAATCAGTGGATATGGGGGCCCACCTGTACCCTGTCCAAGAGGGCCAATCCAAGCCCTCCTAGCACTAAGTGGCAGGCGGCAGCCCAAAACCTCCCTGAGAGGCAGGCCAAATGCTGCTCCTCCTTACCCTTCCGCTGCCTGACTTACTTTTGTAGGTTGCATTGTATTGTCCTAATTTACATTTGTAAGCTGCTTGGGTTGACCAATGTGAAAAGCAGCATACAAATTTAGTGAATAAATAAGAATCTGGAGGCTCCCTGGGGCAATCATGACTAATAGTTATTAGATTTGATTATTCCGTTTCTATCCGGCTCTCTCTTCCATGGACTCTGAGCGACTTACAACAGTTTGTCTCAATGCTATCACCTCTAAGGCGTAAGGCTGCAATCCTACGCACACTTGCCCAGGAGCAAGTCCCATTGAACTAAATGGAATTTACTTCTGAGTAGACATGCATGGGATTGCACTGTAAGTAGTGGATATAGACCTATGCCCTTTAAATCTGCCTAAATTAACCCCCCTTTTCAAGGCATTTCATCTTGTGACCATGAATCTGTCCTGAATCTACTGCCAATTGATGTCCTTGGTTATTACTCTAGTTTCTAGTATTGCAGAAACGACATGAAAAATATCTCTGGATCTGTGTTTTTTCCCCACATTATGTGTATTTTTCTAAATCTTTACCATGTCCTCACACAGTCAATTTTTTTTGTAATCTAAAAAAAAGCCTCAAACATTGGGAAGCTGGGGTTCAAACCTCTGATCTTTTGTTTGCCTTTTCTGACACCTTTTTCCAGTTGTGCAAACAAGATCCTTTTCGAGACGGGGGCAACTGGAACCGGACGCAATATCACAAAAACAGCAACCCTGAGATATGTATAAGGGCACTGGCATTGCAAGAGCTTGAGTGGAATAATCTCAGGTCTTATGTAACTTGTGTACTTGACTGCAGTCCTGGGATTGCTTCTGAAAGTCATTGTGTGATGCCATAAATTGTGTCACGGTTGGTCCGAAGAATAGGCCAACTGTGACACAATTTATGGCTTAGTTTGCTCCCAGTGCAGGTCAACAATCCTGAAACAGGTTGCTTTGTGTCTCTTTTTTTTTTTGTTTTGGGGACACCAGAAATGACCACAACCAGTCGCGTCGCTACGACGCGCGACACCCCAGAGCGGGGGCGCGCGTCGCCTTTAAGGGAGAGGCTCCGCCCCTGCGCGTGACGTCACGCACAGGAGCAGAGCACCCTCCCCGCTCCATTTTCGGCTCATTTTCGAACCAAACGGACATAGGGGAGGGCGGGCGGGCCCAGCTCCGCCACCAAACTGTGGAGGGCTGGACCAATAGAACACAGCCCCCCTCCGCTGTGCCCACACGCCCTTCGGCCATTCTCTTACCTTCATTAGCAGCTCCGTGTCTACCTTACAACAGATGCTATAAGCAACAGCATGCTGCTTATAGCACAGATGTTG
Source organism: Plestiodon gilberti rubricaudatus (assembly GCA_026170595.1). Classification (NCBI taxonomy): domain Eukaryota; kingdom Metazoa; phylum Chordata; class Lepidosauria; order Squamata; family Scincidae; genus Plestiodon; species Plestiodon gilberti. The sequence goes on from JANXHW010000012.1 coordinate 16,333,260, forward strand.
AGTGCTAGAGAGACTCCGCTGAAGAACAGGAAGGAGTCTCTCTAGCACTCATTGTCTGTGCTATAAGACGCATGCTGCTGCTTATAGAATCTGTTGTAAGGTAGACACAGAGCAGCTAATAAAGGTAAGAGAATGGCCGGGGGCACACAGGGGGCATTATTATTTTATTAATTTATTTATTTTATTTAAAGGATTTATACCCCGCCTTTCTCCCAGCAAGGGCACTCAAGGCGGCTTAATTTTACCTTAATTAGCTGCTCCATGTCTTCCTTTAAACCTCACGCGGGCCGGTCAGGGACAGCCAAAGGGCCAGATGTGGCCCTGGGGCCGTACAATGCCCAGCTCTGGTGTAGAGGGTCCCTGTAAGGTTTCACTTACAGATTTAGGATCTCATCTACCAGCCTGTGACAGGTAAGAAGGAATGTTCCATCAAATCAGATGAATTGGTGAGTTGGGTGCAGTAACGGAAAGGGATGATTGTACCTTCCCATGAAGCACATAGCACTTCTTACACGCTTGATCCCAGAGCCAGTCCAAGATCTCCCAGGACCTGAGACAGAATGTTCCATGCTGTCCCCCAATTACCTGGTCGTGTGGCAGCCAGCAACCTCTGCCTCCCTCTTCCTAGCTTTGAAAAGGAAGAGCGGAATGGAGAGGAAGAAGAACTGTGCAGGAGAAGAGCAACGGGCTAGAGTATCACTGTTGCTCTAGCCCAGCACTCTCATCCACTCCTTTTCCATTCCTCTCTTGCTTTTTGAACCCTGGAAGCTGGAGGAACAGGAGTGGTGGAGGTGGGCAGTCAGATGGAGGAGAGTCCCCCTGCTAATCTCCTGAAGCGACTGTCTCAGCTGGCCTCAGGGCTAACTTATGGCCAGCCATCACCCATTTGTGTTCATTGTATGTAATTCAGAGGTTCTCAACCTGTGGTAAGGGTACCCCTAGGGGTACGCGGACCTCTTGCTGGGGGTACGCCAAGCCCTGCCCCTTATCTGTCCCATCAGCAGCTAATTAAGTGTTAATTAAAATGGATTTTAAATATTTTTGGAGCCTTTCTGTCTCTCTGATTTTGGTTTTGGGCTTATTTTTGTACTTTGGAAAATGTACTTTGGTGGGGTGGGGGAGGGAGGAGCTGATTTTGGGAAGTGTGACTTGGAGATTGCGTGTGTGTGTGTGTGTGTGTGTGTGTGTGTGTGTGTGTGTGTGTGTGTGTGTGTGTGTGTGTTTCCCTCTCTCTCTCTCTCTCTCTCTCTCTCTCTCTCTCTCTCTCTCACACACACACACACACACAGACACTCTTAAATAAGACATTTTTTCACATTTAAAATGGTTTTAGTACTTTTTATTTAATGATTAATTATCTACTTAATTGATTAATCCAATTAATTAGCAGTTAATTAGCAGGGGTACTTCAGAAAATTGGACCACAATAGGGGGTACCCAGACCTCCAAAGGTTGAGAACCCCTGATGTAATGTTCTGTTTCCTTTAAAAATGTCTGGCATGGAACACATTGGTCTCTTCTTGAGGACTGTAACACCCTCTCTGTCACACACACACACACACACACACACACACACACACACACACACACACACCACACCATATTTTGGAAAGCTTTACATACAGTTGCCTATTACCTAGAAAATTATATGTTAAATCATTTAAATCCCAGCAATTTATATATTGTTCAGTGTATTCTATATGGATCGAACACTCAGAGGCTATGGGTCTGGGAAGGCAGTGCTTGTATGGTGACAGTGCAGGCTATGGGTCTGTAATATATTGTGATATCTGGAACCAAAGCGAAAAAGCTGAACTTGCCTCAGCTTAATAAGTATGTACGAAAGTCACTGAAAGGTTCTGTAATAAATGTTATTTTCAGTGACCAGCTCTAGTTCAGTGGTGGAGCACATGTTTCGCATGCAGAAGCGCCCCCGGTTCAATCTCCAGTGACTCTAGCCAAGAGAGTACCAGGGCTACGAAAATCACGAGAGAGCTGCTACCAATCAGAGCAGGCACTGCTGACCAAGATGGAAGAGTGGTCAGACTCAGTATAAAGCTGCTTGAACATGTCCATTACACAGGAAGCTGCTTCCTACTGAGTCAGAGCATTGGTCCATCGCACTCAGTATGGTTAGTACTGACTGGCAGCAGCTGTCTGAGGTTTCCAACAGGAGTTTTCTCCCTGGAAATGCCAGGGATTGCTTTGGGAACCTTCAACATGCACATCATGTGTTCCACTAAGCTACAGCCCCTCCTTTAAATGTTGTGTCCTCATGATTGCATTCAGCTGGCGACCTCAGGCATATTCAACATATTTTTCTGGTGCGCATCGTTCAGATTAATCCAAAACCATATCATTAAGCTCCCTTTGTAATGCCTGTCAAAACCAGAAGAGCCTATAATGATTTAAACGTCAGATGCCTGATGTTCCCTCTTTGACGCCAGACCTGGTGATGATGCAGAGCTAATTAGGATCAGAAAGAGGTGGGCGGAGTTCATGTTTCTTTTCAAATCTGTCAACATGGAGAAGGAAAGTCCCCTGGTTGTATGTCTGGGGACCTCACTTTTATCACGGAAGCTGTTGTAACGCAATCAGGGATATGTCTAGTGGAGTGATAACATCTTACCTATGACACGGTTGCGTATGGGACAGGCGTCGTCATACAACAGCATTGGTGCATGATGCGCTCTGCTCTTGCCAAACCAGGGGTGGTGAGATTGCAGCACTAGGAATCAAAGGAATTTGGCTTGAAGATCTGAGTGCGAAGTGTTCTTCTGAGGAGTGCTTTGGAGCTGGTTTGTTACATGTCTGAAGCCCTGTGCAGATGGTGTTTGTATGTTCAAATGTATGCTGGGGGAGGGAAGGATTTATTTTTATTTATTTTCTGTATTTATATACCGCCTTTCTTATCATCAGATTTATTCAAGGCGGTTTACATAGGCAGGCTATCTTTAGACCTGATAAGGGTCTTTACAATATTGTTCTCTTCCTATATAGAACCTTCCATGCTTGAGATGTTTTCCCTTCCGAGTGCAGCCCCTCCTTCTGGCTTGTGCTTTGTACTTCCAAGCTTCACAGTTCACCGCAGTTCACCCTCGGACGGTTGTCTTAGATGTTCTCTCTCTAGCTGACTCCTCTGCATTCCACCCTCTCACGATGCCTTCTCAGTGTCTTTGCGAGGTTCGTTAGCAGCTTCCATCTCCCATCCAAGCAGGAACCGAGGTCGACCCTGCTTAGCTTCTTCAGGCAGGGCACCGGCTCAAAACTCCAGGTCCTCTGACCCATTGGTCCTGTGTCCTCCACTGGTTCATGGCCGGCTTCAGATCTGGTGTCTAAAGCAGTGCACCAAATCTCACACCCCTTTTACTCAGCAGTGTGCCATCTGCCTCTGGCATCCCTCTTCCTCCTGCAACCTGGATTTGAAAAGGAAGAAGCAAACAGAGCAGACGGGGAAGAGAGAAGAAGGATGGAGCGGGAGAGAAAGTGTGGAGGAGAATAGAGTGGTGGGCTAGAGCATCTCCTCTCCTCCACACTTCCTCATCAACTCCACTCTTCCTTTTCCAATTCAGGAAGTGGGAGGAACAAAGGCTGGTTCACAGTGCCGTAGGAAGCGATGGGGTGATGGGGCGATCCGCCCCTGGGCAGCAAGCGGAGGGGGGACAGAGAGGCCGGCGCAGGCGTTAATCAAGCCGCAGAGGCCACCGAAAAACAGCTGCGCCGTGCGATGGATTGGCCCACCCGGGCTCCTTCGCTGTCTAAAACAACGAAAAAACGCAGGGGTGTGTGTTTCGCTGCGATGTGGCGGGCAGGGCTGGAACTGGCAGGGGCAGGGCTTCTGCTGTTCCACGGGGGGGGGACGGAGAGACTAACTACACCTCTGCTGGTTCATCATCAGGTAAGAGGGGGAGAGCACTTGACATTCTGCCTCAGGCCCCAGGAGGCCTTGGGCCGACCCGGCCATTAGGCAACAGGTTGCCATCGCTTGCTTGAGGGTGTATTTCACATTGTAAAATAAAACAATTAGCTGCATCTCTATGGTTAGCGTGTAATTGCTTTTTTTCTTTTTAATGCTTATGTTGCCTTCTGTTGGAGGCTCATCCATCCGGTATCGTCAGTGACCACAAAGCAATTACCCTTCCTACAGCTCCTGTCTAATGCATCGTTCATGCCTAAGGCTTCCTTGAATCAGGATGAGCTTCTACGCGTGAGAGGCTCTGGCCACGTGGCAGAACTCAAGCATAGGTCGACCACATCCATAGATATTGATCCCTGTCACTGAATGTCTCACACAGTCTAATTCAGAGAAGAATCAGAGAAGACTAAAAGCCCAGTCCAGCCTAAGGCCTCAGCGGCACAATTCAGGCACAAAAGCAGCCTAAGTGCTTTAGGCTCGAGTTGTGACTGAATTGTGCCGGAGAGGCCGAATTTGTGCTGCAATTGTGACGGGCGTAGGACGAATTTACGACGGACGTCGCACGCATGCGCACTACGGGCGCTGGCACAATTCCGGCACAACTTCGGCCTAAGAGTGGGCGTTCCATGGGCGTCACGGGGGCGTGACGGGGGCGGTTACGAATTTGGGTCGTATTCCAGACACTGGCGAGCTCCGACATGCCCCCTCGAGCACAACTACGGCACAAAATTTAGGTCGACAAAAAAGGTGGACTCAAATTTGAGGAGACCCATAGGAGCCATTTTACCTTACCCACTGCAGCCCTCTCCTGAAAAGTTCTAACACCCTACTCCTGAGTTATGCCTGAGTTAGGACGGAATAGCTCTGGCATAACTCTGGAACTGGACACAGATAGTTACCCTATCAGCACTCGGCCGCACCCAGCCTCTTTCCCACAAAAGCCCAGCCCCAGGCCTCCATTCTCTCTCTCTCTCTCTCTCTCTCTCGCTCTCTCTCTGAGCACATGGTGTGGGGTCCTGTCCCCCAGCAGCCACAAAGTGGGACTTTGTTGGTGGAGGGCAAAATTCACAAACACCCCACTTCTCTCTTCTCTCCTCCTCTCTCCTCTCTGCCCCCCTCAAGGGCAGAGAGGGCTGTTCAGGCTGTGGCCAAACTGTTTACAGCTGTGCCTGGGAAGCTGCCTCCATGCCAGTGTTTGCTAACCCATGTCTTTCTCCCAGCCCCTCTCCCCCCCCACAGGCAACAACACCAGCAGGTAAGTGCAGGTAAGAGCAGGGAATGTGCTGACATGAGTTCTGACTTCTGCCTCTTTGCATATAGAAATATAGGTAGGATACATGACTCTTTACCAATGTCTTGTCTCATTGCTGCCTGCAATGCCTTCTCTGAAATGCCTCTTTACCAATGTCTTGTCTCATAGCTGCCTGCAATGCCTGCCATGATATGCCTCTTTACCAATGTCTTGTCTCATAGCTGCCTGCAATGCCTGCCATGATATGCCTCTTTACCAATGTCTTGTCTGATAACTGCCTGCTTTGCCTGCTATGATATATAGGATACATGCCTCTTGACCACTGTTGTGTCTGATTGCTGCCTGTAGTAATGTGAGCACACAATGCCACAAGTGTGGAACTGTTAGCCTTATGTAGGCACCAGCTGTTTCCCCCCCCCCCTTTTCTCCACAGGGTCTACTGACAGGTCAGTATTGCTAGGTTTGCCATGGTTGTGACCCACACGTTGTGTTGTTGTCTCTCTCTTTGACCCTTTTCCCTTACAGGATCATGCTCACCTTATACCCAGGGAAGGAGCGCAGACCATGCTATGTGTGTCACACCTCTCAGCTGTGTTTGATTTCTCTCCCTGCAGGCCTTTGCAACCGGCACACTGGCATTTCTTCAATGGAGATTGCTACCACACAGCAGCTGCCATGGAACACCCCCGTGTTTTTTGTCTCCCCAGGAATGTCCACTACCACCTACCTTCCGGGGAGCACCCCTGGGGCTGCAGTCTGGTTGCCCCATGGTCGTCTGCCTCGATGCTGCCAGAGGTCCTGGAGCCTGCCCTGCAACCCTCCTCAGCTGCCCGCGCTGCTGCTGCTCCACCTCCCTGGCTGCCTACTTGCTGTCCCTCCCCTTTCCATGGTGCAGGCTGTGGTTCCACAGGGGCCTGCATCTCCAGGTCCATGGGGCACGCCTGCTGCTGCCGCTGCTGCTACGTTCTGAGTGGCTGCTGTGCCTACCCCTGGCAGCCTTGCCTGGCCATCTCTGCCAATGCTCCAGAACAATAACGATGCCCCTTGGGCAAAGGCCCCTTGAACAACATGTCCGCAGTGTAACACAAGCATTGCCCCACACACACAGAGACAGCGCCCAGTACACAAGCCCCTGCATGACTCCCATCCAGGGACTGCCACTGCCTTCCCAGGGAGACCACAGCACGGGGGCTGCCAGACGCTCAGGGCTCAGAGGGGAGGGGGGAGTTGGGGGGCCTCTCAGGCAGGCAAACAGTGACAGGCGACACGGCGCCCATACTGGATCCGCTCGCGTCCGCCACGTCCGTGAAGAGACCTTTCGGCAACCGGGGCTCTCACCCGCCCTCGGTCCGCCCGTCAACGGCGTCCGTTTCCGCCCATCAATGGCGTCCGTTTCTGCCCTCGGTCCGCCCGTCAACGGCATCCGTTTCCGCCCTCGGTCCGTCTGCATGAGAGGCGCCCGTTCCTGCATTGCCTTCATCTGCGAAGTGACCCCTGTGTCCCTATTGGTCTCTGCAGACCCCTCTCCCTGTATCCCTCTCCCACCAGCCTTGTTGTCTGTCTGTTTCTGACCCACCCATGCCCCTCCCCAGCACCCCCTGTCAGTGTGCCTGCCTCCCCTCCCACTCCCTGATGATGGACGCTGGCACCCCCCACCCCGCCAGAGCGCCTGCCGTGAGGCGCCGACATTGCCCCATCTGGGGGCGTGATGAGCTGCGTGAGCCCTTCCCGCTCGCAGCAGACAAGCCCAAGGCATCTCTCGGTCTTGGCCGGGGCACGGAGCAGAAGGCATGCCGGGATGCCTTCTTTGTGGGCACTGCCACGGCCCTGGAGGCCCAGGGCTTCAGGCAGCGCACGGGCATGTCCTGGCAGAGGCGGTTCCAGACTTCATGAGACCCCCTTGTGCGTGCCGTTCCCACCCCCTCCTTCCCTTCTCACCCCCGCCCCCCCCCATGACTCCCACGTGCAGCCTCAACGTGGCTTGGGGGTGGCTACCCCTTCTGCAGGAGGGAGGGCAGTGGCACTTCCTCCTGCAGCAGGTGGCTAATGCACAGGGTGCCCTGGGGCGGCTGGCACTGGCACAACCTCTGCCCTTCAGCTGCCTGTCGCACGCCCAGTGCCTGCAGGCCCACCTGTGGCTGCCCATCTGCTGCGAACGCTGCAGCAGCTGTGGTAGGTGCACACAGATGAGCTCAGGAGGGGGCTCTTCACTTCCACAAGACTGACACCTCACCACAGGAGCCTGCCTGCCTCTGCGGTAAGTTTTGCCTCGATCCTGGGCTGGTGCTGGCCCACTGCTCTTGCCTCCTGCCTAACTCAGGCATAGTTGCAGCCTAACTCAGCCCTATCTTAGGCCACAGTTACGCCACACTTGGGACTCAATTGTGCCTGACTTGTGCTGAGTTGGGCTGGACTGAGCCTTGAAATCCAATACAGGTGTCCCCCGCTTAACGACGGGGATACATTCTGAAATCCCTGTGGTAAAATGAAGCCGTCATTAAGCGCGTCTTGCTGTGCTTTGAAGTTTAGCACTGTGCTTAAAGTTCCAGTGTTAAACATCCAAGCTCTTATCTTGCCCATTAGCTGTTTGGCTTTAGATAAGGGCTTTGAAGTTCAGCGCTGTGCTTGAAGCCCCAGTGCTGAACTTCAAAGCCCTTATCTAAAGCCAAACAGCTGATGAGCTGGGGCTTTAACAAGATGCATCTTTTAAACTCCTTTGCTCTTTTTTACTGGGGGACCTCCGTCATATATCCGGATCATTGTTAAGCGATCCGTCATTAAGTGGAGACACCTGTATAAAGATGCAATGGGGCACTCAGCAATGTCTTTATTACTGCTCCTTTATCTAGGGTTGCCCACTTTTGAAACTGTCTCTGTAACTGTTGATCTGCTGCAACAATGAACATTTGAGAATTCTCCATTAAATGGACAGAGCAAGCTGTTTTTCTGTTCAGTTGGCAAGTTGGCCTTTATATTGCTATCGGGTCCGGCCCATCCATGAGGCCAAATGAGGCAGTTGTCTCAGGGGGCAGGTTGGGAGGCGTGTCAAGCTCTTTCCACTCGTCGACCTCCACTTCTGCTCCTCCCTGAGTTGAAAAAGAAAGAAGGGATTGGAGCAGAAAAGGAAGTGTGGAGGAGAAAGGAGTGGCAAACTAGAATGTAGGAGATGTTGTAGCCCACCACTCCTATCCTCCGCACTTCCTCTTCTGCTCCCTCCAATCCCTTCTTTCTTTTTGAATTCATAAGTGAGGAGAGGGGCAGTGGAGACTGGATAAAATGGGGTAGACTTTGGAGATCTTGGACTGTCCCTCGGTGCCCAGCTGAGTCTGTCCCTCAACCACCTCTCACCTTTTTCTCCAAATCCAATTCCAGCACCACACTTTTAAACAGGGTTGCCCCGATTTGACTTACGAGGCTCAGTACCTTTCACAGGCCTGGAGGGTGAGCCAGTGCCCTGCCTGAAGAAGCTAAGCAGGGTTGACCTTGGTTTTCGCTTGGATGGGAGACGGCAGCTGCTGATGGACCTCATGAAGATACTGAGAAGGCACCATGAGAGGGTGGAATGCAGAGGAGTCAGCTAGAGATATAACATCTTGACAACCGTCCGAGGGTGAACTGTGGTGAACTGTGAAGCTTTGGAAGTGCAGCGCACAAGCCAGAAGGAGGGCTGCACTCGGAAGGAAAATATCTCACGTATGGAAGGTTCTATATAAATGGAACAATATTGTAAAGACCTTTATTGGGTCTAGGATAGCCTGCCTATGTACACTGCCTTGAATAAATCTGATGAGAAATCTGATGATGAGAAAGGCGGTATATAAATACAGAAAATAAATAAATAAATTCAAACAGGACCGAATTTCCAGAATTCTTTCTACTCTTCATCCTCAATACAGTCTTTCTTCTGTCAAGGCCGCAAGGAGTCATACTAACCATTGCATTCTGTAAAACACAATGTTGGGTAGGGTTGCCAACTTCTTCACTGGAGTTGCGCGCGCACGTGCGCACGCACGCACGCACGCACACACACACACACCCTTTTGTTAAATGTTCCTCAGGCTACTAGCAGTAATTCAATGTATTTTGAGTAGTTGGCTGGAGGGCAGACTGGAAAGGAGTGATACTTTCATATTTTTGGTTCTGTACCGACAGCAGGAGAGCTCCCAAAGCTGTTTGAAGCAGGACGGATGTCACCATTATGACAGTGACACTATAGAAGTGAGACACTTATGCCTCTAACACAGCAGCTATCATCCGATTAGAGTGTTGCAAAAATGGTCATGAGATTCCAAGGGGGAGGAAAAGAAAGTTATCACACCATGTTTGCAGGATATGGGGAAGAGTCAGTGAAACTAAAGCCTGCTGAGACCTTAAAGAAGGTAGAACTATTTTATAATAGCTGGAGCTGTGGCCTGCAATTGTAGGAGCTGTCAAGATTCATAAGAACATAAGAAGAGCCCTGTTGGATCAGGCCAAAGGCACATCTAGTCCTGCTTCCTGTATCTCACAGTGGCCCACCAGATGCCTCAGGGAGCACACAAGACAACAAGGTACCTGTATCCTGTCGCCACTCCCTTGCATCTGGCATTGAGATAGCCTACTACTAAAACCAGGAGGTTGCATATATCCATCATGGCTTTTAAGCTGTGATGGACTTTTCCTCCATAAATCTGTCTAATCCCATCCAGGCCAGGTGCCATCACCACATCCTGTGGCAAGGAGTTCCACAGATTAATTACATGCTGGGTCAAGAAATATTTTCTTTTGTCTGTTCTAATTCTCCCGCCACTCAGTTTTAGTGGACGTCATCTAGTTCTGGTGTTGTGCGAGAGGGAGAAGAACCTCTCTCCATCCCATGTGTAATTTTATACATCTCAGCGTCCATCTGTCCTGTGGTGCTGGAGGAGTGGCTCAAGCCTCTCTGCTGGTGCCTCTTACTTGTTAGGTTCTGCAAATGCGCTTCACGGCATGTTTGCGACACTTTAGACCACTGGAGCGATCGCTCTGCCGGTCCAATTATAGATAGGATTGCACTGTAAATATCATCAGAAGTCTTGTCTTAGAAGTTTTTCTTCTCTCTGTTGCAACAACCATGAACAGCCAGACACCAACACCAACTTATGATGACCTTCCTAAAGAAGAAAAACCATTCTGAGAAATCTTCAGACAAGGAGGGAAGTTATCGATGGTGCTGTTGCGATATCGAACCCTAAGATGGCATATTTGAAAGCCCCCTAGACCAGGGGTTCTCAACCTTTGGAGGCCCGGGTACCCCCTATCATGGTCCAATTTTCTGAAGTACCCCCTGCTAATTAACTGCTAATTAATTGGATTAATCAATTAATTAATTAGGTAATTAATAGTTAGTACTAACACAATTCTAAATGTGAAAAATGTCTTATTTAACTCTGTGTGTGTGTGTGTGTGTGTGTGTGTGTGTGTGTGTGTGTGTGTGTGTGTGTGTGTGTGTGTGTGAGGGAGGGAGGGAGGGAGGGAGAGACACACATGCAAGGATCTTTTTTTTCTCCAAGTCACAGTTCCAGAAATAATCTCCTCCCTCCCCCTCCCCACCAAAGTACATTTTCCAAAGTACAAAAATAAGCCCAAAACCAAAATCAGAGAGACAGAAGGGCTCCGAAAATAATTACAATTTAAAATCCATGTTAATTAACAATTAGCTGTTGATGGGGCAGATAAGGGGCAGGGCTTGGCGTACCCCCAGCAAGAGGTCCGCGTATCCCTAGGGGTACCTGTACCACAGGTTGAGAACCTCTGCCCTAGACAACTCAACAATGATAATATAGGCAAAGTCCTGCATAGAGACGTGTTGTTGCTGATCTCAATGACCATATTTCTAAATCTAGACAAGGATTTACAAAGAAAAAATTACTCAGCAGTGAAATAGCTGCTCTTGCTATCCACCCAAATCCAAGATTTTATATGTTTCCCCAAATTCAGAAATCTAACAACCTAGGATGCTCCATTGTCTTTGGAAATAATAGTTACAGAAAGGGTATCTCTATATAGTGACTCACATTTACAAAATCTGGCTCAAACTCTCCCGTCGTGCGTCATAGGCACGAATGATTTCCTATTGAAAACTGAGGCCTTGAATAAACAGCATCAATTGGATGACAACTCTGTGCTTGTAGCATTTGCTGACACTTCACTCTACACAAATATATCACATATAACAATGGAATTGAAGCTTGAAAGGATTGTCTAAACAGCAGAGTTTCCAATAGAGGTGAAGGCAGTGGAGGTGAAGGCAGTGGAGGTGAAGGCAGTGAAGGCAAACTGCCTCAGGAATGGGCCGGCCTGGTTGTTCTTCCATACAGGTGGGGCTGGGGGGGGGGGTTGCTCAAAAAAGTACAGTGTACCAACCAGTAGCGTCACTAGGACGCGTGTCACCCTGGGGCAGGGAGCGCGCGTCACCCTAGTGAAACTCTGACATCGCGGCGCGGGGGGACGACCCGGATCCCCCCCCCGCATCGCCCTCCAGATGCTCCGACCCCGTCGGTGCTCCAGGGCCTTCTGAAAGAAGGCCCATGCAGCGCATTCATCCGGGTATTTTTCGAATTTTCGCGCATGCGCAGACCGTTTTGAGGGCAAAAGGCTGCCTGAGAGTCTAGGTTGCCTGTCAGCTGAAGCGTGGTGAGGCGAACGCCAGAGAGAAAGAGCTGGACTGTGAAAGAAATATCTAGAATGAAGAGTTCTACGAAATTTTAGAACGGAGACTGTTATAACCGGCAACTATTTTGCAACTAGAGGTTAATACGGGTAATGCGGTCATAATGAGGAGTGAAAAAAAGGTAGCGAGCCAGCCGATTCGAAACAGTACCGATTTATCCGGGTAGAATGAAGCAAAATACACCACGGACAAAAGACATGAATCAAACCCAAAAAACTGAACCGCTGAGGACCCGACGTTTCGTGTTTTAATCCAAACGCACGAGGCGTTTTGACAGTTAACATGTGTTTGGAAGATGTGTTTGGATTAAAACATGAAACGTCGGGTCCTCAGCGGTTCAGTTTTTTGGGTTTGATTCATGTCTTTTGTCCGTGGTGTATTTTGCTTCATTCTACCCGGATAAATCGGTACTGTTTCAAATCGGCTGGCTCGCTACCTTTTTTTCACTCCTCATTATGACCGCATTACCCGTATTAACCTCTAGTTGCAAAAAAGTTCTACGAAAGATTAGAACATATTATTCTATTGTAAAAACCCCTTGGGGTTTAGAAAGCCTGCCCATGTACACCGCCTTGAATTAAAGTTGGAGGAGAAATCCAGTGACTAAGAAAGGCGGTATATAAATACTGTATTATATATTATTATATATGAGCCAGAGTAACAGTTAATCTTCCTCCACTTCCTCCACATTTTTTGCCCCAAGTCTAGCAGGAATGAGTCATGACCTGTGACCTCAAAGCATCACATGACCTCAAAGCATCAGAGTCATGACCTGTGACCTCAAAGCATCACATGACCTCAAAGCATCAGAGTCATGACCTGTGACCTCAAAGCATCACGCTGACTGCGACACAGTTATTGGTGGGGATGATCTTCTGCTTGAAGGTGAACATTTCTTTCAGCTCACTCCGGAAGCGGTCGTGAAGCCAGGCGTAGAGGAAGGGGTTGCAGCACGAGGAGCTCATGGCAAACCAGTGGCAGAGCAGCTGGATGAGGAGGAAGTAGTGCTTGTTGACGAGGCGGATGTCGATGTCGCGGATGATGTTGAAAACGTGGATTGGGAGCCAGCAGACAGCGAAGGCGGCCACCACCAGCACAAAGAGGCGGAAGATCTTCCTCTTCCGCACCCGGTTGAACTCCGTCTGGCTTTGGGTGGGGTGGCCGGGCATCACCCGGTTCTTGAGCTTGATGGTGATACAGAAGTACGAGAGGGAGACCGCAGAAAGTGGCAGGATGTACGTGATGATCAGGGTGCTGTAGGCGTAGGCCAAGCGCTCCTTCTCTTTCTCCATCCAGAACTCCTCGCAGATGGCAAAGCCTTCCTTCCGGAAGTCCACATGGTAGGTGTGGGCAATCGCTGGGGCCACCAGGGCGCAGGAGAACAGCCAGATCCCGCAGATGACGTATACGCAGGTATTGAAGGAGATGCGCTTCTTAAGAGGATGCACAGTGGTGTAGTACCTGGAAGAAAGGGAGAGTAGTGAGTGTGAAAACCCACAGTTGCAGGGGTTCCTACATTACAGCCTGTGGGCCACCACCGACCACCCAACACATGTTGACCAACCCATTTTGTCCAGTGGCATTATAATTATCTTTCCACCTCACCAAGCACCTCCTTCCTCCTGAAATGGCTGCAGATTGGGGGGGGGGGTTGCCCCTCTCTGTCTGTCTACTTGTCTCCACGGCTCCTCTTCCTCCTCTCCTCCTCCTCCTCTTCCTCCTCCTCCCACTCCCTGGACTGGAAAAGGAAGACGGGGACAGAGAGGAAGAGGAAGAGGGAATGTGGAGGGGAGGAGAGTGCTGAGCGAGAACATCCCAGAGTGGGAGGAAAAGAGCCTGGCACATCATCAGGTAAAGGGTCAGCATTTGGCAAGCTGCATCAGGAGGTCTTGGGCTGGCAATGTTGTAATTAAATTAGTAACGTCAGAGATACTAAGAGGACCAGCAGCTGCTGCCGCCGAAAATTCCAGGCTTGAACACAAAGGCAGGGAAAGGCCACCAGATACTTGAGATGCAGCGAGTGAAATATTCGCCTGCCTCCACTTTTCCTGTGAATTTTCCACTTCGGTACTGTTTAATTCACCGAGAAAGACCTATCACAAGGCAAATCTAGGGAAGGAAAAGTGCGCCCAATGCCCATCTCAACACTACTCGAGCTGCAGAGAAGTGCAATTATCGCATCAGAAGCCAGATAATTAAGTCGCAGGGCAACGTATGCCGGAGAGGAATGAAATCATACTTGTCTTTCCCTTCGTCCTGACAACTGGTATTGCACAGCAGGGTCCTGCCAGCCTCTCCAGGAAACCCATTGTCTGATCAGGACAGTCCTTTGAGCTGACTTTTTTTTAAAAAGAGGTTTTCTCCTAAATGGGCCAAGGCACAGTTTTCAAAGGGATAAAACCCAGATGTGCTGCAGGAACCTTTTCACTGTCTTCACGGCACGAAGGGTCACCATGTCTCTAAGATGAAGAAAGGCTCCACTACATTTGTCTGTCTTAGGGACAAAGTACGGGTTACCCAGGCCAGCCTAACTGCACAATTCTGCGCATCTTTAGGCCAGCAGAGCAAGCGACATAAAGCACTTTTGCGACACCCTGGGAGTAAGCAGTGCCGGCGCCGAGGCTGACAACACTCACTCCGCCGCCATCCAACACCCGCACCACCGGACGCAGGAAAGTGTTGTGCCCGGTGACGGGAGTGCATGGGGAGGGCAGGCCGGGGTGGTGGGGGAGGGGGCAATTGGCCGGCCAGGTCAGGGAGGGGGGAGGGATTATCGGCGATGTACTCGCCCTTACAGGGCCTTCCCAGATGTGCGCCAGTAAAACAGCTGGCGCTCATCTGTAGCGGCCCATTGGGGCTGCTGAGGTTGACACTGAAGGAAAAGGACAAATGTCCCTCGCGGGCTGCATCCAGGATTGGGCTACCCGAGTCTTCTGAACTTAAGGTCAAGTGCTGCTGCTGCTGCCTTTACCTGGCACTGAGTGAGTAAGGCAAAGCTGGCCCACATCCATGAGGCCAACTGAAATGGTCACCGCAGGCAGCAAACTTGTGAGGGGCACCCATAGCTATCCGCCAACTTGCCTCCATTGCTCCTCCTTCTCCTTCCACTCCCTGGATTGGAGTGGAAGACGAAATGTGGAGGGGGTGGAATGCTGAGCGAGGACGTTGCAGGGTGGGAGGAGCAAAGGCTGGCGCTTCATTGGGTTGCCGCTGCCTCAGCTGTCAGGAGGTCTTGGGTCAGCCCTACACTCTGTGGTGTTGAACGTGGGGCAAGTGCCCTGAGTGGGTGGACAAAGAAGGGTCCTTTTCACTCCTCACCACATGTAGGGTCAAAATAATCATATAATCTGATCTGGTCCTTCATCTTAAGTTTTGAAACCTGTCTGTTACCATTTGCGACCAGAATAATGTCACCATGGAAACAGATGCTGATGTGTCCCTCCTCTGGATCAGCATCTGCATTGGCGACCTGCTTTTTCGGAAAGAAAAGATGCATTCAATCAACAGAGCACTCAGTTTTTCTCTGCAGCAAACAAACTATAATATTAGGTATTGGGCAGAAATAATACACAGACACACTTCCTTGCTTAAGACGGCTTGTTTAAATGCAAAGGCAGACCAAGACAAGCATAATTCTCAAGTTTCCTGCTGATGGCTCAGCCCTCCCACTGGGGAGAAGGGACGCAAAATTAAGTTACTTGCCTGCTCAGCTGGCAGCAAGTTAGAGACATGTCAAGAGCTTGATGGTTTTGGAGCGGGGAGAGTGGAGGAAATAGACGAGGCACCAAGGGAGTGGACGAGCAGCCAGAAAACTCTTTCTGTTTGCTTCGCAGTTGGAAGGCAGGAGATGGAAGTGTCAGACTAATCTCCGTTGCGCTGTGATGTTCTGAGCTGTATGGAGATTAAAATGGTGGGACTTCTCAGATCACAGAAGCCAAGAAATGGGTGACTTGAACTTACCTGCAATCATCTTGATATTTATAGAGTCCTCTGGATGCTCCTGGAGCATCCCAGGCTCTGCTCCGGGTATCACACCTTTGAGGGTTAGGTGGATGGCTACTGGGATGGAGTCTTCTCTGTGGTGGCACCATGACAATGGAATACATACCCTAGTGATGCTCATTCAGTGCCTACCTTTTTATATTTTAAGTGTCATTTTATTATCTTGAGTTTTTGGTGAATCTGTAATTTATTATCTTGAACTTTGGGTGAATACTGTAATTTGATACAGTTGGCCCTCGTTATCCACGGGGATCCGTTACATGATCCCCCACGGATAACGCAATCCATGTGTAATGAAAACTGCAGTGTCTTTCAGAAGCTTCTGGGAGGCCTTCTGGGGCCGTCCTTACACAGGTTTTGGAACCCATGTTGAGTTAAATCCACGTGTTCCAAACCCACAGAAAAAAAGGGTATACTGTATTTTGATTCTTTTGACATCTTCCTATTCTCTCTGTCTCTCTCTCCCTCTCTCTGTGTAAAATACCTGTAGGGTGGGGACCAGGATGGACCACAGTAATGCTGTGCAGGGAGAGGGGATATCACTCTTTACTGCTATGTTGTGGTCCTGATGAAAATTGTGTCCTTGAAGCTACCATGAGCCCTGGGAGGGAACCTTCTATTGGCAAAAATGGAAGCCTCCCTCCTGGAACTGAGCCATTTGAGTGGTCCAATTTTTGTTCAGACTGTGGAAGGGGTTAAATACCCTTTCCCTACATGCCACAGTTCTCATCTCTCTCTCTCTCTCTCTCTCTCTCTCTCTCTCTCTCTCACACACACACACACACACACACACACACACACACACACACACACACACACACACACACACACACACACCTTTGGGGAAGATACAAGAAGCCCCCGCCTGTCTAAGCCATGGAGGACTCCAAAGATCTTCCCCTGGTGGGAGCAACCCAAGAGACAGGTGAAGCCCCTGGGTCTGGATCTGGGGAGACTCGGTAGTTACCTGTCCACAGCGATCGCCGTCAGGGTGAAGACAGACACGTACACCGTCACGGGCTGCATCAGGAACACGAAGTAGCACAGGAACTTCCCAAAGACCCACCCCTGAGGGTTGAAGGCATAGGCCAGAGTAAAGGGGACGCAGGTGGTGCACATCAGCATGTCCGAGAAGGCCAAGTTCCCAATAAAGAAGTTGGTGACGTTGTGCATTTTCTTGGTCTTGCAGATAACGTAGAGGAGGAGATAGTTGCCAAAAACTCCCACCAGCACCACCAGACTGTAGCAGGGGATGATCAGAGGCTTGAAAGACTGGATCAGTTGCACGCCTGTAAACTGAGAACTGGAGTTGGAGATGTTTCCCAGCGCAACCTCGTAGGCACTGTCATTGGACAGGCCATTGACCCTGCGCCTGGTGGCGTCCATGATGAGAACCTTAACCGCACATGGGAGCACCCTATTTATTTGCTTACTTGATTTCTATCCCGCCTTTCTCCCAGAAGGGCACCCAAGGTGGCTACAAGGGGGATGCGCCTGTATTTCACTTAGGGGCCATGCTCACGATATCACGGATTTGGGGATCATGCATGTGTGATGGAATGTGTGAATTCACCTTCCTGCATGTGTGAATGGCGTATCGCCAGCCAGGTCTTTCCATGTGGCAATAAGAATATTTAACAGTTTCTGGAGTGTGCAAAGCACTGTACGGGTGTGATCTTGATGCAAACCTTAAAACAACAGCAACCTTTGAAGGTAAGGAGGAACTATGATTCCCATGTTGTAGATGGGGGGCTGAGAGGGAGTGACTTGCCTAAGGCCACCTGATGAGTTTGTGGCAGAGATGATGTTTGAACTGAAGACATTCCACAGAGCACTACACTGAGCTACTTCTTGATCAGCATTGGCAGGCCAACGTCTCTATGGGGTTAGCCTGGTTCGTCCTCCCGATTCCAGATCTATCCTCACCTCAACGTGTGTATTCATGGACCAACTCTCTGAAGACCTTTCATCTCATTCACAGTTCAGATTGGCAAGAACGAGAAGAAATGCTTAAGGATCATGAAGCTCCTTGATCGGCATGGCACTATCACATATTTCTCCTTTTGTTTCTGACGGGTTTCCGTTTTCTTCTCTGCTGTCTCTGTAGACTCTAAATTGTGTTATCTTTCCATCTCAGCATTGCGATGTTTACAGGTCTTGGTCTACGGATGCCTGGGGGGAAGCAGATGAAAAAGAAAAGAAAATGGTTTAGAATGACAGAGAATCTGGTAAACAACTTTTCCCCAAAGACTGGAACAATGGAAAAACAAGTTAAAGATATGACAGGCCCACTGGAGAGCTTGACTTCAGGATTTTGTTTGGAAAGAACATGGAAAATAGCCAGATTTGAAGGCAAAGCCGAGGCAAAACATCCGCAAGAGAACATAAGAAGAGCCCTGCTGGATCAAGCCAAAGGCCCATCTAGTCCAGCTTCCTGTATCACACAGTGGCCCCACCAGATGCCTCTGGGAGCACACAAGACAACAAGAGACCTGTTTCCTGTCGCCACTCCCTTGCACCTAGCATTCAGAGAAGGCTACCTCTAAAACCAGGAGGTTGCTTGTGGCTTGTAACTTGTGATGGGCGTTTCTTCTATGAACCTATCCAATCCCCTTTTAAAGGCATCTAGGCCAGGTGCCATCACCACATCCTGTGACAAGGAGTTCTACAGATGAATTACACGCTGAGTGAAGAAATGTTTTCTTTTGTCCATTCTAACTCTCCCCCCACTCAATTTTAGTGCATGTCCCCTGGTTCTGGTGTTGTGCGAGAGGGAGAAGAATTTCCCTCTATCCACTCTCTCCATCCCATGCATAATTTTATACGTCTCAATCATGTCCCCCCTCAGGCACCTTTTTTCTAGACTGAAAAGCCCCAAACGCTGTAGCCTTTCCTCATAAGGGAGGTGCTCCAGCCCACGAATCATTTTGAGGACAGCCCCCCCCCCATCATAAAGTCATCTGAAGTGCAGTGGATGGAGACATATATATGGAGTGTTATATAATATGTTGGAGACAAAGATGGCATTGCCTGCTCAGCCAACATGTTCACGTGGAATTTCTTTTGCTAATGAACTCTCTCAGGTTCATCTGTTCCCCAAATCTGAGGAAATGAAGATATATTTTTCAACCTGCCCCAATCCTAGGAATAAACTGTAGGAAAATCCAAGTAAAACACACATGATTTCTATAACATGAAGAGTTTACAACCTTGACTTGTCCTTAAGATAACTCTGTGGGTTAGGTCAGCCTTTCCCAAACTGTGGGTCATGACCCACTTGGTAGGTCGCGGCCCGATGTGCGGTGGGTCACGCTGCTGGGCCCTCCCACCCCCTGCATCTGGTTGGCTCCAAATCGGAGCCCTCCAGACACAAGTGGAGGCCACTTCCGGGCTGCGACTCACCTGTAGAAGTCGCTCCCGCGTCGTGCCGGCCTGAGATGGCCTCCAGAGGCCTCCGCGGGCCTCAGAACTGCTGAATCTATGAGATTACTCAGTCCCATCTCCTAAACAGAAATTTGCAGGATTCTTCCAAGGCAGTGATTAAGAAAAAATATCCAGAGCAACACAGTAGATTTTGTATTCTCAAAGGAGGGGATAAAATTTAAGATGTTGGCCAGTGGTCACCAATGGTCAAGGGAATTGCAGGTCAAAAACATTTGGGAAACACTGCTCTAGGCTGCAGGTCAACTGAAGCCAAATTGGATGCATAATCTAGGGTTGGAAGGCTTTTCACCCTTCAGAAGCAGAATCCCATTGTATGGTGATGATAAAACACCCTCTTCCTCAGTTGAAAATCATAAATAGTCTATGTTTGACTCCCTTTATAAAGTGGAAACCAGCATTTTGCTTTTTGTCGCATAAGACAACTCAGGAGCCTGTTAACACACACACACACACACACACACACACACACACACACACACACACACACACACACACACACACACCTTGCATATCTGAGTTAATACCAAATTGTATAGCCTTCTTCTCAGTGAAATGTCATGGAACTCTGTCCCAAAAGGCACACTGTGAGACACACAAGACATTTATAAAATAAAGTGAATACTTTCAGCCCGGTATCTTAACAGTTACTCAGAAATACACTGCATTGAGATCAGTAGGACTTACTTCCTAGAAAATATGCTGCTTTGGGTTGTAGCCTTCACTTCCACATTCAACATAGCTCATATAGACACAAAACCTGGTTTGATGATTTTGAAGGTCAGTTGTTCTTTTGCTATTAATTGCCTTGGCAATAGGCTCTTAAAAGGGGGTAACTACATTTTGCAAACAGAAAGAACTTTGCAGCAGATGCCCAAATGATCTTCCACAAAAGAGCTCTATTTGACAATAGCTACTAGCAAAGCGCAATGAATTGATGCAACAAATGCCTGATTTCACCCACCCTGCCAAAGCCAGCACTTCTGTGATGCTAAACATTTAAAGGCTGCTGTCTCTAAACTGTACTTCCTCCTTGTAAGACTCTTGGGAAAGGATTCAAAGATGTGATATCCTTGGGACATCGCAACCCAGCAACATTCACCTACAGAACTTGACCGTCCTCTGAAGCATTTTGTTAGTTGACACAGTTAACACAGAATAAAGAGGGAGAAATCAGAATCTCTCATCGCTCAGATTCGGTTTAACAGAAGTACACATCGAAACCGCACCATCATGCATTCTTTTCTCTACTGACCTGATGTGTAGCAAAGTCAAGATGAAAAGCTGGACTGATAACTCTGAGCGCACAGGAGCTTTGTGAAAGAAGTTGGTGTGTGTGTATCAGAGAGAAAAATATCCAGGCTCTTATCCTGTAGCCTCCACATACTTTTCTGATGGGTGAGTTCAGTTTCCAACAGTCCAGCTTCCAGCTCACTCACGCCCTCTGCTGGCTGTTTGCTCTCTGCTGTTTTGCCACAGGCAACTCTAATCAGAAATTCGGCAAGGATGGGAGAAGAAGAACGATGTGATGATATGCGTATTTAATGAATAGAATGTTGGTGATATTTCGGCTTACTTGGATATTATATATAGAAAACAGTGAATAGTATGATAGTAGGATGTATTACTTCGTGCTTGCCTTATGAAATATGTATTGTTTTTATGTTTTAATATTATATTAATAAAATACAAATATATTGCAAAGAAATTCTGCAAGGATGGATGTGCATGCCCCAGCATCCACACACGCCCATAATAATAATAACAACAACAATTATTATTATTATTAAATTATTAATTATTGTTGTTGTTGTTGTTGTTGTTGATGATGATGATGATGATGATGTCTATAGCACTTTCTGGGTTGTTGAAAGAGGCAATCGCTAAATACAATACTGTACTACTATTAACTTGCTTTTTGGTCTCCCAAGAGCTGGGAAAACTCCCGGAACGGTGGATTAGGACTCCTGTTGGGATGAAAACTCACTTTTGTGAGCCTTTCATATGTCTGTGGGCAACATGCAACTGCCCAGTCCTGAAAGGATGAGTCACCAGCAGGACCTGCTTGCCCAAGATCTTCCAAATGTTGCCTCCCTCCCTTCCCCAGGGGCGTGCCAGCCGCAGCTCCTCCTTCTGCTTCCTGGATTCAGAGAAGGGAAGAGTGCAGAGGAGGAAGTGTGGAGAAGAGAAGAATAGTGGGCTAGAGTGTCAGAGATGTGTCAAGGACACTCTAGCCATCCACTCTCCTCTCTTCCACACTTTCTCTATCTGCCTCTCTTTTTTTTTTTTCAGTTTCAGGGAGTGGGAGCAGCAACAGCGGGTGAGGTGGGCGACTGGATGAAGGCAGGTGGTGCCCCTGGCCAGTCTGCTGGATGAAGGCAGGTGCCCCTGGCCAGTCTGCCGGATGAAGGCACGTTCCCCTGGCCAGTCTGCCGGATGAAGGCAGGTGCCCCTGGCCAGTCTGCCGGATGAAGGCAGGTGCCCCTGGCCAGTCTGCCGGATGAAGGCACGTGCCCCTGGCCAGTCTGCCGGATGAAGGCACGTGCCCCTGGCCAGTCTGCGGGATGAAGGCACGTGCCTCTGGCCAGTCTGCCGGATGAAGGCAGGTGCCCCTGGCCAGTCTGCCGGATGAAGGCAGGTGCCCCTGGCCAGTCTGCCGGATGAAGGCAGGTGCCCCTGGCCAGTCTGCCGGATGAAGGCAGGTGCCCCTGGCCAGTCTGCCGGATGAAGGCACGTGCCTCTGGCCAGTCTGCCGGATGAAGGCAGGTGCCCCTGGCCAGTCTGCCGGATGAAGGCAGGTGCCCCTGGCCAGTCTGCCGGATGAAGGCACGTGCCCCTGGCCAGTCTGCCGGATGAAGGCACGTGCCTCTGGCCAGTCTGCCGGATGAAGGCAGGTGCCCCTGGCCAGTCTGCCGGATGAAGGCAGGTGCCCCTGGCCAGTCTGAACAGCTCCCACTGGTGGGTACGGATGGCCAATCCACATAAGACCTGTCCTTATGGCAACTTGCTTGTACCCAATCCAGGCTGAAAACGTACTCACAGTGAACTGGTCATTGTAGGCAGTTTTTCACTGTTATTCATTCCCATTTTACAGCAGGTGGTGGTGGTGGTTTAAATGTAAGAGATTGCCAAAGACAATTGGTCGGTGGGAACCTCGGTTGGTGGGATCACTCAAGCCTCTCTGTCCACTGGCTCATCATGATTTGATTTGAACCTGGAGGATGGACAGGTCTGGAGTTATGTACAAGCTAAGTAAGCTGCAGCTTAGGGCCGTCACAATATAAGGGGTTTCTAAATATAAACGTTCCAAGTGTTACATTATCATTATCTGCTAAAAAAATAGCAGAGGCTTAGGAAAAAAGACTTTGATGTTGAAAAATGACAAAAGAAAATGTTTTAAATGTGACGGGAGGTGCAAACAGACATTGCAGTCAGGTTGTATCACTCGCTCCTTGTGCTGATCCCAGTTGGTAAGTGCTGATCTGTGGAATAGCTCCTGCCTTGCTGCAGAGTAAAAGATTTTATATGCGCTAATTAAGAAAGAATCAAGATGATAAAGGACATGACCTTTGAAAGCACTTCATAATGCAAATAGGCTGAGGCTTCAATCCTATGTGCACTTTCCTGGGAGGAAGCCCCACTGAAAACAACAGGACTTACTTCTGAGTAGACACGCATAGGATTGTGCTGTTAGTGCAAGATTTTTATTTTTCTCTTTCTTCCTCTCCCTTCGCCATGAAAACCCACAGAGGGTGGCATTTTCCAAAAGGTCATCATCACATCACACATGTTGAAGATGAGTTCTGTATACAGGCTGCCTCCAAAAAAAAAAAAAACCCAAGAAAAAAGGATATTTTAATAAGTTCTAATTCTTATATACTTCCTTGTAGAAAATCTGCATCACTCGAACGTCTAAGGCAGTGTTTCCCAAACTTTTTCGACCTGCGGCTCTCTTGACCATTGGCGACCATTGGCCACGGCTCCCCATGACATGATGTTGATGCCTGCAAATTGGCATTCCACTGTTTTCCGCAAGGATTCTGTGGTACTCTGCGGTGCCCCTGGCTGGTATCCACGGCTCCCCTGGCTGGTATCCGCGGCTCCCCTGGGATCCATGCCTCCCAGTTTGGGAACCACTGGTCAAAGGGAAGCTAATGAAGAGATGTGCGGAAGAATCCCAGCACATAGGGTGGGGGATGCCTGCAGTTCCTTACAGCCAAATTCTCTCTAGCAGGACGCGGTGGCGCACATAAGGTGCCCGCCACATCCTATGCAGGAATGGGCTGGAGGTTGGTTTCAGTCTAGTGCAGGGGTGACCACCCTTCCACCACTAGGGCCTCTGCGTTCTTAAGAGCTGTGTAGAAGACAGAATCTTAGCAGCTGCAATTGCTGATGGTGCTGCTAAAGCAGCTGCACCTGTTGAAATGCCCTCACCTATACAACCATTAAAGGTCCAGGAGCATTCAGGTTGAAAGGTTGGCCACCACTGGAGTAAAGGCATTGGCGTGGCAGGGGGGGTGGACTGCCGCGGGGTGACGCGCGCAGTACGTGACGCGTGCACCCCCGCGGCCTCTTTGTCCAGGCGTCTTCATTGTGCTCGTGCGTGTCTTTTTCGCACACGTGCACACCGTCGCGGAGGGCAAGAGCCTGCCTGGTTGCCCTCAGCTGTGGGTCCGCCGTGTTTGCGCATACGCAGACCGCCACTGAGGGCAACCGGGCAGCCTCGTACCCTCAGCGGTGGTCTGCGCATGCGCAAACATGGCGGACCCGCAGCTGAGGGCAACGGGGCAGGCTCTTGCCTTCCGCAACGGTGTGTGCATGCCTGAAAAAGCCATGCATGTGCACAACGAAGACGCCCGGACGGAGGTAGGTGACGCGCGATGGCAGGGGGGAGGTGACGCACACGCCCCTGCTATTGGGAGGCGCGTGCGCAGTGACGCCACTGGGGGTCATTTGTCCCTTTACCCTGAGTAACGCGCCAGCTGCCCCGATGGGTAGGATTACCAGATCTCCAACCGGGACAGAGTGCTAAACTTTTAGGAGAAGGAATGTGGGCATATGTAGCTTGTTAAACCTTAGAGCACAATCCTAGGCATGTCTACTCAGAAGCAAGCCCCATTGTGTTCAGTGGGATTGTGCTCTAAGGTTTAACATGCCTAGGATTGTGCTCTAAGGGTTTAACAAGCTACACCTGCCCACATTCCTTCTCCTAAAGGTCTAGCACTCTGTCCTGGTTGGAGATCTGGTAAGCCTACCAATGGGTCTTCTCAAATGCACACTAGCAATTTTGCTGACATACATTAGAGAGGCCCGTGTAAAGCCCAACAGGCCCAAGAAGGGGGAAATGATATGGCAGAGGAGGCCTCTGCTGATCCCTCCCCCTTCTTGGGCCCGATCCTCCAGTCTCACCCCTCGGAACGCCCCATTCCGGCCTCCCCTTGCCAGGGGCGTCGCGACGACGCGCGACACCCCTGAGCGGGGGCGCGCGTCACCCTTAAGGGGGAGGCTCCGCCCCCACGCGTGACGTCACGCGCAGGAGCGGAGCGCCCTCCCCGCTCCGTTTTTGGCTCATTTTAGAGCCAAACGGACCCAGGGGAGGGCGGGCGGGCCCACCTCCGCCGAAAAAATGTAAGTGAGGGGCATCGCGCGTCACCCCTATACGCGCGACGCCCCCCAGCGGCCCGCCCCCCCGCTTCCCCCCGTCGACGCTAGTGCCCCTTGCCCCTCCACCACCCAGTGGGGCCTCACCTCTATGACACAACACTGCTCTGTTCTGCGGCACCAGAGGAGTGGTGCAAGCCTCTCTGCCAGTGCCACTTACTCTCCAGGTGCCGCAAACATGCCTTGTGGCATGTTTGCGACACCCTAGACTGGCGGAGCGGTCGCTTGTAGATAGAATTGCGCCACTTGTCAACAATGTCAGTGATGTAGAGATACCAATGGGGGACATTTTGAACACTTGGTCTAATTAACTAATTAACAGGGTCAAGCCACTGCTTCTGCATACACCATATGCAGTACAACATGTGTGAATTATAGTATTATAGTATATGTGTGTATTACAGCACAATAAATGTGACTGTATAACGCGTGTGTACATTTTCTTGAGACGCCCTGTAGTGTTAATGAACGCTAAGCAATGCATGGACAGAAGTCGGGAAATATAGGGCCAGCATCACCAGTGGGACTTATCCCAGTGGGACACATCAGCTTTCAGTGATGTAGACTTGAGACTGTTGACTCGGACTCGAGTCGCATCAATGACTCGACTCGGACTTGACTCGGCGATTGTAAAAGACTCGACTCGAAAGACTCGACTCGAGACTTGGGAGCCTTTTACGACAAGTTGAATTTTATTCAGGGTTAAACCCGTTTTCCACATTAAATAGATAGGGACTCGCAACTCACAACCAAAGACTCGGGACTTGGGGGCAAAGACTTGGGACTTGACTCGAGACTTGGAGTCAGAAACTTGATCCACATCCCTGCCAGCTTTCTTCTGCCTTCGTTCCATACGAAGCTTCATGATGAGATTTCTGGAGCGGGTTTTTACAACGGAGAAGAATCTATTGCAGACACACTGCAGGAGGCAGAACTAGCCCGGGAGAAAAGTTGAAAGCTGCTTTAATCTTGCAGGAGAGAAATTGAGACTCATCTTCATTTAACGCTGACTTTCTTTGAACCTTCTGCAGTGCCAGTACAGAGGCTCTCTTTTCTTACCCAAAATAGCTATTGGACACACAGATGCAGTTAATGTATTACCGTATTGTCCTGAGTATAAGACGCACCTGATTATAAGACGCACCCTTAAAGTTTGGTGCTATTAAAAAAAATTAATTAAATCACTGGCATTAAATTGCAACAGCCTGATTATAAGACGCACCCCTAGTTTAAAAACTTAAATTAGGAGAAAAAAGTGAGTCTTATACTCAGACCAATACGGTACTTCCTGCCTGTGATCTTGTGTTATTCATGCAAGGTGCTGGAGGGCGATTTTCTCACATGGCAGATTGTACCCGATGAAGCGTTGCACTATTCCACCTCCCCATTGTTGAGACATCCCCCCCCCCCAGTGCCATAGGAGTGCAGCAGTAATGGAGAAGGTATAAGAACGGGGATGCTGTTCACGTCCAAAGATCATATTCTCACTTTCAGCATGCAGTCAACTAGTCATGCCGCAATGTGCAATGCCACACAAGAATCTGTTCCCAGAGGTGGGCAAAGGAGGAGCCGGTTCAGAGTGATGTGGCAGCCAGACCTTTCCAGCAATGTAATTGGCTGTAACAAGACTCTTTTAAAACAGGACTTTACACAAGTATGTCACTCGTCATTCCAAAGGCAAAAATATTGCAATTTTGCCCTGCAAAATTCCTCTCTTTTTGTTGTTGTTTAAAGACTTTTCTGCGGATTGTTTTTCTTCTGTTTTCAGGACTGGCCCATCCATGAGGCCAACTGAAGCTGTTGCCTCAGGCAGCAGCTTGGTGGGGGTGCTCTTCTTTTGTCCACCTATTTACCTCCACTGCTTCTCCTTCTCCTTCCTGGATTGGAAAAGGAAGAGTGGGACAGAGAAGAAGAGGAAATGTGGCGAGCCGAGGAGGAGAGTGCTGAGCTGGAACATTGGAGTGTGGGAGGAGCAGAGGCTGGTGCAGCATTGGATAAGGGGGGCCAGCATTCAGCAGCCCCAAAACAACTTTCCTTTTGTTCTGGTGGAATACTGGACAAGACGAGGGATAGGCCGTCCATTGGGTGATGTGATGTGGGTTGCATCAGTAGCAGTTTGCGGGGGGACGGACGGACAAGAGGACAATGGATTCAGGGCACCTTCACCCCCAGGCTGCTGCAGAGGCAACCCACACGTAAGTTGAGCACCCACCCCCTTCCATTGCTCCAGCCATGGTTTCTTCAAACACAGAAGTGCAGGACTTCCTGTTTAATTTGCTAGGACCAGGAGAACAAAGGAGCTCCTTCATTTGCGTGGTCCCTTTAAATTGAATGTGGCAACTGAAGATACCCTTCAGGGAGCGCGGTAAGTGGCTGCAATCTTTTTTTTATTGTGTAGAGGTGGCGGACCCCAGGTGTCATCATCAGGCGGCCTTCCGGGTTGCCGCCACCTGACAAGTCTGAGCGATTTCACGCCAGCTTGCTGCCATGAACGATAATGACTTCTGACTGTCGGTTTGCACCATGTTGTGTATTTCTCTGCTTTGTCCGTCCCCCCCCCCAGCCAGTGTGAGGTAGAAGAACAAATTCTCACCCGTCAATCGATTTTGTCCAAGGAAGAATTGCAAAGCCTACAGCGCTGACAATGCGTGAGGGTCTAATACGGCGAAAGGGAGGATAATTTGCTGCAGCTGTAGCAGTCTGCTGAGCGGTCTTTTGGGCAGCTTTGACAGTGCTGCTAAGTCAACAGTGATGTAGAGGCACCTGCTGGCTTCTTGGAGAGTGTAGAAGGACAGGATGGTCAACACCATTAACAAACAAACAAACAAACCCAAGAGGGAAAGAGCAGCCTCAAACTGATGTCCAAAGCTACTAATGTATTGTATTTGGTTCAGCACCATCAGTCACTTCCTGCCTAAGCCTCAGATCTTGGGGAGGGAAGAAGGGTTCTTCTCTCTCACACAACATTTTTCTCTTTCTCTCTTCAACTACTGTTCAACTGGCTCCTCTCCAGAAGTCGAGGTTGTAGCCAGCCAGTCCATCCTTCTGTATTTGCATCTCTCTCCTAAATAGAGCCCTGCAATTCGTGCAGTCGTGGGCAACCTGATTTCCCTCTTGCAAGAGTAATTCCTCTTGCAGGAATGCTGGACCAGTGACAAATGTCTGCCGGGCAGGCCAAGACCTCCTGATGCTGCCCCCCCTTACCCAATGATTTGCCAGTTTCTGCACCTCCCACTCTCCTGTGTTCTAGTTCAGCACTCTCCTGCACAGTTCCTCTTCGTCTCTGTCCTGCTCTTCTGTTTCCAGTCCAAGGAGTGGAAGGAGGAGCAGTGGAGGCAGGTAGGCGGCAGAGATGGGTGCCCACCGCCAAGCTGCTGCCAGAGGCAACCACTTCAGTTGGCCTCATGGATGAGCCGGCCCTGACTGTCTGGGCAATGGCACCGGCTAGTGTGACTTTTTTTTTGAGTGGGTCAGACTTCAGCCACAGCAGCATTTCTCACCTCTCTGCCCCCTTCCTCTCATTGCAGGGACATTAGACTCGCTGGGGCAGGGTCAGCTTAGTCCAGGTCAAACCCTGCACAGTATTGCAACATTATAAATTGACCAGCCCAGTGAGCTGTTTTTGCTGCTGTACCAGACTGAGGGTGCAAACAGATGACGACGAAGAATATTTATATACCGCTTTTCAACAACCAAACCAACCAACCAACCAACCAACCAAACCAAACCAAACCAAAACCGTTTTCAAAGAGGTTTACTAGCAAAGGAATGATAAAATGTGTGTCTGTTCCCAAGGGGCTTACAATCCATACAGACAATACCTTTTTGCAGAGGAAGAAAAAAAAATGACATACACGTTTTCAACTCAAGTTCTCAAAGTCTCTGTTGAGGAAGAAACAATCCATGCAAAAATGATCTGACCTTCTTTCCTATCATTCCCTTTAAGATATAAAAACAGAAATAAGAACTAGAAGGGAGAAAATTGCAAAAACAAATACATCTCTCACAGATCAAATATTTTTTTCCCAAGAGGGAAAGAAAAAGAAGAAAAACACAATGAGGCGAGAAAAATGCTACAAATAGACCCTTAGTCTCTCTTCTGTACAGGATGAATAAGAGTTATTTTGCAAGCATGCACATCTAACTGAAGAGCTAAGGAGTAGTTATATGCTAATGAATTCCAGAAGCACCGATCCCATTGGGTCTGATGAGGCTTCCAGGTACGTGCCCGATTTACATTTTCGTGGCTTCTGTTTAGGTACACAGTCTGCATTTTGAGTTGTTTTGATCACTCGGAGAAATTGTCTGGATCAAATCCAATGATTTTTACATAATAACTGCCGAGCCTTTGCTTGTAAAACCCAGTGGGATTAAAGTAGGTTTTGATCTAGAAAGGCTTTAATGGTGATATTGCAGTCAGCTTACCTTTTATCTGATTTAGCTCCTGCTTGAATGCAGTTGGCAGATGCTTTTGTGCTTTTTCCATTTTCGCATACAAATGATTCTGCATTTTTAAAAATGTGAATATTTATTTGCACTTTGTATTACTGTGGCATAATCTGAACCCGAGTCCCAAAACTGGTTCAGAAAGGGTTTTTTTTTCCCCCTTTCTCCTTCAGCGAACTGGAAATGAATGAAAACCAAGAAATTCATGGTTGCTTTGAATTGAAACCAAACCCCGACACACAAGAAATGCCGGAAGCGGTACCTGTTTCAAAATAAGAGGTTTAGAATAATTGGACAAGCAGAATAGTTTTCTTTCAAGTTGTATGATTCATGTTTTATCTTCCTAGGTGTTTTTTTAAACCCTGGTGTATGTACTGTACAAGGTTATTCAAAAAGGATGGTGCAAAAGTCAAGCTGATTGATTCTTAAATGAACTGACATGCCACAACCGTCATGACATGAAAAGACAGAAAAACTGTCCCACGTTTCACTTGCACATCACAAATGTTCGATGTGGGCATTGTTGGTGACATGGCAGATGTCAAGACGGTCCCTCCCAGCGTCCCTCGCAGCATATCCTCGTATATCGATTCCACTGCAACGGAGATGCGTTGTTGCAGGTCGTCCAGTTGTTGTAGCTATGGGGGCAGATAACACAGCCCCCTTGATGAATCCCCACAAAAAGAAGTCACAGGGTATTAAATCTATCGATCGTGGAGGCCAGGGCTCCATTGGCAAATCTTCATTTCCGGCATCCAACATCTCAGTAGGGTGTCATCGATATCTGAGGATATGCTGGGATGCATTTGTAATGTGAAAACGTGAAACTTGTAACGTGAAACTTGGACAGTTTTTCTGTCTTTTCATGCCATGAGGGTTGTGTTATGTCAGTTCATTTAAGAATAAATCAGCTTGACTTTTGCATCATCCTTTTTGAATAACCCTGTATTTCATTTGCAGAAAGCTTTAAAACTGCAAAAATGAACAGTTAAACACCACCATTCTCATTCAATGGTTCTCCTTATATTCATTCACTAGAGTTACAGGTATATTGCAAGCAAAAAAAATAAATAAAATAAAAATGTGATACTGTTCTCCCTGAAATGGACCTGAAACGGATACAAAGCATCTGAGCCGGTTGCCAAGCCACTTTATAAAGGGAGGCCAGACAATCAGGCAAGAGCAAACTCTAATTCTCCAATGCCCCAGCAGGTGTTTGTAATATCTGCTAGATCTCCTTTCCAGCCAAACACTTGTACAGGATTTGCTGTCCTCCGTCTCATGCTCTTGCTGATTATTTCGCTCTGAAGAGGTCTTCATGCAAATAGGACCCTTTTGTTTTTCGTTCTCTTTGTCGTCCTTTGTCTTCTGACATTTCTTGGTTCATTCTAATCCCCACTTGGCAAGGGAAATGGGTGCAGAAAGTTAGAGTCATATTCTTCCTCCCTTACCCTCTCCTCCCCCTTCCAAAAAGCATGAACCACCCCCCCCCCCTCAAATCAGTATGATGGCACAATCAGGTGTGCCACCAAATCTCTCTTAAGCAGTGGGATGGATGGATAATTTAAAGTGCGGCATTGAAGTTGGTCCTGAATATTATCAATACCATTTTACTGTATAAGCCTTCTGTATAGTTATAGTGAATGTGTAACCTGCTGTAACTGTGAACTTTGTGAACCTCTTACTTATAACTGTTTCATCTCTCTACTGATTCTAGTAAACCTTTGCTCTCATTGAGCCACAATTGACCCTTGTACTTGTTAAGGTAAAGGTAAAGGTGACCCCTGACAATTAAGTCCAGTCGTGTCCGACTCTAGGGTGTGGTGCTCATCCCCATTTCAAAGCCGAAGAGCCAGCGTTGTCCGAAGACGCCTCCGTGGTCATGTGGCCGGCATGACTCTCCTTGCCGCAGCGCGTAGCATGTGGCTGGAAAATGGAGCACTGTTTACCTTCCCGCAAGCGGTACCTATGTATCTACTCGCATTAACATGCTTTGGAGCTGCTAGGTTGGCAGGAGCTGGCCAAGCAACGAGAGCTCACCCCGTTGCGGATTCGAACTGCCGACCTTTCGATCAACAGCTCATGGTTCAGCAGTTTAACCCACTGTGCCACCCGCTGGGGTGTAAATGGGGAAATGGCTGAACTAATTGTTGGTAACTGCAAGGCCCGATCAATCTGGGGTTATCCGATCTTAGGAGGAGTGAAGACATACTAAGGACAGCTTGGGCGAGATAAGTTGTGTCAGAACTATATGGTAAAGATGGGGGGGGGTCCAGTGGAGTGGGGATGACACACATAACCAGCAGGTACTGAGGGAGGAAGAAGCTTGATTTCTCTGAGTATCAAGAATTATTTTAGTCTGTCATGTTAAAGGCTGAGCTCAAGCAACTGACCTCTCAAGGATTTGGGGTTAGGAATTGACCACAGACTGAAACTTCCTTTGCACATTCATATGATACTGTACATCATGGTATCTACCCTTTTAGTTGCTTTGTCTTTTACACTGCCCCATTCATCTAGACCAGGGGTTCTCAACCAGTGGTACTAGTACCACCAGTGGTACTTCGACCGACTGCTGGTGGTACTTGGACCGCTGAACCCCGCTCCAACATGACGCTTTCAGTGGCACGTTTTTGCTCCTGAGAGGCTCCTGCCTTTGGCCAAGCCTCTTGGGAATGCTGAGAAGGGCCTTCCTACCTGCCCAGAGCCTCCTACCTGCGTTTTCGGGCCTCTGATAACCTGGAAATCCAGAAGTAACTGGTGATGATGTCATCGCCAGTCACGTCCGGTGGTACGCAGCAGGAGAGTGGCGCCAGAGGTGGTACTCAGCCAGGAAGGGGTTGAGAACCTCTGATCTAGACAGCTGCACATCTACCCCATTAGCTTTTCCAGAACTTCTCTGTCATATTATAGCAAAATTATGTCTTCCCTTTATAACAACTTTTCCTTTGTATGCAGGACCTGCTAATTCAATTGAATAAGAGGGTTCCTTGTAACCAATATAGATTCCAACATGTCTTTCATCATCTTTATGGCCGATTTATGACGTCCCTTCTGACGTAGATCACTTGAGCACCTCAGTATATCGTAGGCCCATTCAAACTGTCAGTCTTGCACCTACCTGCACACTTGCTCACCCACTTCCACTTCCTCCTCCTCCGGCTGGGGCACGTTGACAAAATGTTGATTCACTCCACGAGCCTCTATTTCATGTACATTTCTAATTTCATACCACTAGGAAGATTAGCAAGTCAAAACACATCCATCAATGGACACTTTCCTTTCATACCAACAAGTTGGAGTACATTGTCAATTTTACCGCTATGTGCTTGGATTACGATAAACACATCCTGCATTCATCCTGCATCAACGCGGTTCTGCGTAAATCACCTTAAGCTGCATCATTCATGACCATTTACATCACTGGATTTAAGTGGTGTTTTCAAAGAACATTCCAATAGTATGTGGTGATGTCTAGGTTTTCCTGCTGTGGCTTCAACTCATTTGCGAACAAACATACCAGGCTGGACTTCAGAGTGGGTTTTTGTGGCCCTCCAGACCAGTGGCGTTCTGGAGGGGGTGCGGCCTTGTAAGTGGTGCAAGGCGTTCCACCACACCTTGCAAATCAGTGGAACACGGCCCCTCCCACTCGCCCCAGAGCCATTCTGGTGGCGAAGGCAATGGGCTGCGTGTTGCCTTCGCCGCTGGAATGGCTCCAGGGGTGAGTGGGAGGGGCCGTGTTCCACTGATTTGCAAGGTGTGGTGGAACGCCTTGCACCACTTACAGGGCTGCACCCCCTCCAGAACGCCACTGCTCCAGACCCCATGGTTCAGGCAAATTTTTGGCTTTCAAAATTTGTTTTCTAGGCACCCAGTACATTTATCCAGTTAAATGTTAATCTGGCAGGGGGGGGGGGGCGGGGGACACACACGCAAAACATCAACTCTGTTTGTTCTGTTTTAACCTTTAAAAATCTGTATGAGTGGTTTCTTGACTTCCACAAGGGCTAGCCAATCAGCACTCTGCACAACCAGATGGGGGGTTGCTTTATGGTTGTCACAAGGACCAAACAATCAGCACTCTGAACAGTCAGGTTCTCATAAAAAGGAAGATCTATTACACCTAGGCTTGATTCATCAGTTTGCATATCTGACCTTAAAAGGGCAAGGATCGATTCACAGAGGGCTCACGGCTCAAGATATGTAGCTTGGTCTCAACCCACAATAAATCTGTGGAGCAAGAGGAGAAGTGGCAGAGGTTGGCAGGTGCTTCCCTGCCCAGCTGCAGCCTGAGGCAACTGCCTCACTTGGCCTCATGGATAGGCCAGCTCTATTCTGTACAATTTTGTACCAACTCCTGAGTACCAATTTCTGTGTCCTATTGACACAAAGTCATCAAAGTGCCACAAGGTTCTCTGTTCCCATCTATTGGTAAAAATATACCATATTGTCCCGAGTATAAGACACACCTGATTATAAGTTGCACCCTTAAAGTTTGGTGCTATTAAAAAACTTTAATTAAATCACTGGCATTAAATATATGCCAGTGATTTAAACAAACAGTGCAATCCTGTGCATGTCTACTCAAAAGCAAGTCCCACTGTTCTCAATGGAGCTTACTCTCAGGAAAGTGTGCACAGGATTGCAACCTAAACCATTCATTGCCTGGGGAGGGGGGATGAAAGTGTATGTGATCTTGCTTTACAAGAGGATACCAAACCCAGCAGAGCAGAGAATGAAAATTAACAACTTATTGCAGCCTGGAAAGGGTTACAGCCTGTACAGGGGATGTGTGTGTTTGTCCTCTTTTTTTTTACAAAGAAAAGGGCAGAGAAGGAGCCCACTGCATCTCGGAGCTGCAAAGCCCTGCAAACATGCGTCTCAGCAAGCAGCGATAATCACCCGATAATCACTTCAATTAGCTTCTTTGAAGACAACGGGTCTCCTCTTAGCCTCGGCTTCCATTTTATTTTATTATTTTTGCAACAGTGCGAGTATACAACGCACCCCTAGTTTAAAAAGTTAAATTAGGGGGGAAAGTGCGTTTTATACTCGGGACAATACGGTATATGAGCTATTTCACTTCCTTTTCTTAACAGGTGGTTGCTAATGGAAAGGAGAAGCTAATACAGCACAAGATTAAGAACATAGAATGGATAAGTGCCCATCACCCTCTGGGAAAATAACCACAGGGAGAGCTATTAACACATACTAGTTACTGTCTGTGGAAGAGCTAATTCAAGTCAATTTCCTGAGTCTTTCATATTTCTTGCTGCAAAATTGCCAGTAAATCACATAAAGGCAACCCTGGATGGAGCTCATGGCCTCTTATTTCAACATGAAAATGAAAACTATGGCAGACCCTCCAGGATCTCTGATGACAAACCACGATGCTTGTTGCAGATTAACTTAAACAAGCGAACAGCAATTTATAGTGAGGTAATGAACACACAGCATGAACAGGCTGTTTCCGTGACGATTGGATGACTGAGGAACGAGCGTTCGAGTCGAGAAACTTTGCTCTTCCTCATTTCGGAAGTTAATGCGTAAGTACTACAAATCAAATATCAGAATTGTTGCATGCAGATTTTCATGGCTGTGGGTAACTGACAAGGTTCTTAACTGTATGGGTTCTGCAGCCATGTCAATGTAAAAATAGAGAAATAAAATCCTTTACCGCGTTTGTCGTTTGTGTAGATTTCTTTATATTGTGCCAGTTTCCCGTGTTGTTGTTGTAAGAAAACCTTTTCTGTGTATGTGAAACCAGCACAATATAAAGAAATCTACACAAACGACAAACGCGGTAAAGGATTTTATTTCTCTATTTTTACATTGACATGGCTGCAGAACCCGTACAGTTAAGAACCTTGTCAAATATCAGAATTCTCAGAATGTCAGTATATAATAGCAGAGTTCTTTGGTCAAACTCTAGGGCCAAAGCTGGGATTGGACCAGATGAAAAGGTACATTTTGGAGGATCTTCTCTTTCGAATGAATGTAGTAGGTTCAAGGCATAT
This sequence comes from Plestiodon gilberti rubricaudatus, assembly GCA_026170595.1. Classification (NCBI taxonomy): domain Eukaryota; kingdom Metazoa; phylum Chordata; class Lepidosauria; order Squamata; family Scincidae; genus Plestiodon; species Plestiodon gilberti. Next base: position 16,368,686 of record JANXHW010000012.1, read on the forward strand.
AAACCATCAATGGATCTATCAATGGATCTATCAATGGATCTATCGGCACAGTGAATAAATAGGAATGGTTGGAGAATATTGTCCTATAGAGATATGCTTATTCAAAATGTAGCATCATGGTGCTTAATTGATTCAAGGGCCTGATAAGTACGAGTTGTGTCGGGGATTGGCCAGCATGGGCCATGGCCAAAGGCCTCAGCCCTTCCCCCAGGACCCACCGGTCCAAGGCCATTCCTGATCCACCTCAGTACCAGTACACTGGTAGTGTCCAATGAGCCATCAGGGGGGCAGGTAGGGGGTGCCAGGCCAGGGTCAGTACATGGCTTTGGAACCTGATGCGGGCACTGATCAGAATTACCCTGCTGAATCCAATGAAAAATCCACCCAGCCACCAGTGATGCAGACTTGAGTCTCTTGACTCGGACTCGACTCGGACTCAAGTCCCGTCAATGACTCAACTCGGACTTGACTCGGCGATTGTAAAAGACTCAACTCGGACTTGACTCGGCGATTGTGAAAGACTCAACTCGAGACTTGGAGCCTTTTACAACAAGTCGAATTTTATTCAGGTTTAAACCCGTTTTCCCCGTTAAATAGATAGGGATCGTAACCAAAGACCAAAGACTCAGGACTTCGGGGCAAAGACTTGAGACTTGCACCCAAAGACTTGGGACTTGACTCAAGACTTGGAGTCAGAGACTTGATCCACATCCCTGCCTAGCACATATCAACCTGGGCCAAACAGACATTTCTGTTAAGCTTACAAGCAGGACAAGGAGGAGATCTTGTGTTGCTTTCTGCTGAGTCTGGTTATTGGTCCATCTAGCAGAGTATTGTCAACACGGATTGGCAGCGGCTCTCCAAGGCAGTGATGTACCCAGCCTGGTCACTGCCCAGGGAGGGGGTGACATCATGACTTGCATCACACACACACCCTGTACCATGATGTCAACCCCCCCCCCATGCCTGCGTGTTACCCCCTGCCTCCAGAATGGCTCCATTTGGAGCCAGGGGCGGGCAGGAGGGCGCATTTTTGCGGCGATCGCCACTTCAAGTGGCGAGAGCAGCACACCCCCTCCCGCTGTCTCGCACCAGCTATGCTACTGCTTCAGGGCTTCAGATAGGAATTTTTCTCAGCCCTACCTGGAGACTCGGAAGACTGAACCTGGATCCTTCTCCATGCAAAGCAGATTCTTCCCCAGTCCCACTTGGAGATGACAAAGATTAATGCTGGGATGTTCCGCATGCAAAGCGTGTGATCAACCACTGGGCTATAGCCCCTACCCGTGACTAGAGGGCTTCTGGAACTTTTGTGCAAGTGTTTGCTGAACAGCGCAAACAGCTCTTTTCCTTCCACTCACACCATCCCTTGTCTCATTGCGCCTCCGAATACGATACGTTGCACTTTATAAAAATTCTGTTGGGCACACCATTGCAAATTAGGCATTATTGACATTGGAGGCCATATGCATCTGGTATGCAAATGAGAGGCTTCATCTAATTTAATCTAATTTCATCTAATTTACTGTCATACTGATAGCGGAGCCATGCAAAATAGCAGCAGGAAAGGTTACAAGGCATGAAATGCATATTAAAAGAGGGAAAGGAAAGGAGAAAAATTGCAGTATGCAAAAAGAACAACAAACGTCAGAGAGGACAGGGAAGAGCTAATGAGGTAGCTGCTGGGAAAAGGACAGAACGTGCCCCAAAGTTTATCCTAAGCCTTATATCAGGGGTAGCCGAACTGCAGCTCCTGAGCCACATGTGGCTCTTTGACGTAGAATGTACGGTTCTCGGAAATATGTTGGCTGAGCTCTTTTTTGCATCACAATTAACATAAATAAGACATGTTCAAGCTTTACAATTATTTACCAGGTATAAACTGAAAATCCACTGGATTAAAAAAATAAGTTTAATGTTCATGGCGAGTACAGTAAATATATTTAAGAATTTAAATGCTTCTTAAATTTTACGGCTCTCAAACATCTGAAGTTTATTGTATGTGGCTCCTACATCAAACAAGTTTGGCCACTCCAGTGGCATAGTAACGCCACCCCCGCCTGGTGCAGTGGGCTGCGCTGCCCCCCCCTGGCGGAAGCCACGCCCCAGGGGGGTGATGTCAGAGTCCTCCGAGAGGCTGAAATTCACCCCAGGGGGCGTGCGTGCGGGAGGGAACGCCTCTGGAGGCCTTTGCAAGCCCTCCGGACAGAAAAGAAGAAGAAAAAAGCAGCGCGAATGGAGCCGCCACCGTGTAGCCACTGAAACGCCCCTAATGGGGTGAGTGCTGCCCCCCCCGATGTGCCGCCCGGGGGTGGACCACCCCCTCCCCTCCCCCTCCCCCTCCCCCCATTACTATGCCTCTGGGCCACCCCTGCCTTATAGTTTCATCTTGGTTGCATCCACACTAGTGCCCAATGCCAAAGCACTGCTTATTAGAGGTGTTGCAAGAATTCAGGATGGTGTAGTGGTTTGGGAGTCGGACTTAGACCTGGAAGATCCAGGTTCAAATCCCCGCTCGGCCACGAAGCTTCCTGGGTGACCTTGGGCCTGTCACTATCTCTCAGCCCCACCTACCTCACAGGGTTGTTGTGAGGACAAAAAGGAGGGGAGGAAATACGTACACCACTCTGAGCTCCTGGGAGGAAGGGCGGTATAAAAATGTGAAAAATAAATAAATAAAATAAACCAAGGGAGCTTGAAATATTGAGCCCCTCTGCTTGAGTGTTTGCGAGCAGCATCAAGATGGGCACAAACATGCCTGCAAATGTCTGAACCCTTGTGAGCAAATTGGCTGTTTGCAAAGGTTTGTTTGCATTTAAAAAAGCAAGCACACAAGCAAACACAGGCAGCAACCTGGTGAGGAGATAGCTCTGTCTGCCTACCTGCCTCAACTGTCTGCCTACCTGCCTCAACTGCTCCCATCCCCTGGATTGGAAAAAAAGAAGTGAGGGACAGAATGGAAGAGGAAATGTGGAGGGGAGGAGACTGCTGAGCTAGAACTTTGGAGAATGGGAGGAGCAGAGGCTGGCACATCATTGGGTATATGGGGGGGGCACCAGTGGGTCTCCGAGTCTCCACATTTTGGCTCTGAATCTCAAGTCTTTGGCTCCATGTCCAATTCTATTCTGTTTTAAAAATGTTTTCCCCATTAAATAGATAAGGACTCGCAACTCGCAACCGAAGACTTGGGACTCGACTCGAGACTTGGACCCAGAGATTTGATCCACCTCCCTGGTTAAGGCAAGCTCCCACTTGCTGTGGTCTGTCACTTTTTGCAACTGTCCTTGTCCTGGCTCGTTAAAAAAAGGACATCCACGACTGTTCCTTGCAAGGTTCCTCCATCTCTGCACTTGAGAACATTCTGTGCTTGCTGTTTCACAGAGGAAGTGAAGCGATCTATGTTCTGGGGAGGGTCGCAGCAGTTATTTTCCTCCGAAATGAAAGCAAACTATTCTTTTCCTGCACAGTAGTTAAAATAGCCATATTGACCTTTTTGACAGGGCAGATTACAGCATCCTGTCCTGTTCTTGCCAATATCACTGCCAACAATTCCCTCTTCTTGGGCATCTCAGGTCTCTAGCAGTAGTAGTAGTACAACCATTATTGGCATGTTAAAAAGGGAAAAAAAGGAATAGACAAATAACACATAGCAAAACACTGATAATAAATAAAGAAAAATTGTACATAAACACAAGAAGAAATAAACAAAGGCTGTTTTCATTCCAAGCAATTAAAACCTACTTTCCTCGACCATATACTATATATCTCTAGACACAAGATCTTTAGTATCTTCCACAAATTATTAAAAAATGGCATAGATAAACGTCAGGTCTTTAGCATTGGCAAACTGTTGTTTATTTGCCTCCCCACCACCCCAGGTGCTGTTTCTATTGCTGCATCCCACTGCCCGCAAAGTTACTATAGAAACTAGGAATTTAAGGAGTCCTTTTCTTCAAAGATAAATAGCTTGGGAGGTATCTCACATCAATACAAAGAAGCCCCAAAGAAGTTCTAAATCAATGGTTTAGGAGCCACCTCAAACCTCAGCTTGCAACATGGAACCCACTTTCAAGAGCCCAGTGGGAGAGGGGCTGCACAACCCAAAACACTGCCTGATGATGCTGTTTCAGATTTGCCACCTCTGTGCTAAAAAGGTAAAAGTGACCCCTGACAATTAAGTCCAGTTGTGTCCGACTCTAGGGTGTGGTGCTCATCCCCATTTCAAAGCCGAAGAGCCAGCATTGTTCGAAGACGCCTCCGTGGTCATGTGGACGGCATGACTCTCTTTGCCGCAGCGCGTAGCATGCGGCTGGAACACGGAGCGCTGTTTACCTTCCCGCAAGCAGTACCTATTTATCTACTCGCATTCACATGCTTTGGAACTGCTAGGTTGGCAGGAGCTGGCCAAGCAACGAGAGCTCACCCCGTTGCGGATTCGAACTGCTGACCTTTCGATCGACAGCTCATGGTTCAGTGGTTTAACCCACTGGGCCACCCGCTGGCCCACCTCTGTGCTACAAGAACCCTTACCACGTTCCTCGCACACTGCTGTGAAACCCAGATGTGTTCTAGCCCAGAGGTTCTCAACCCAGTGGTTCTTCGGCCAACTGCTGATGGTACTCAGACTGCTGGACCACCAGAACTCCGCTCCAATGCGGCACTTTTGGTGGCGCATTTTCGCTCCTGAGAGGCTCCTGCCTTTGGCCAAAGGGCCCTCTCACCTGCCCAGAGCCTCCTACCTGTGTTTTCTGGTCTCTGAAAACCTGGGAGTAACTGGCGATGATGTCATCGCCAGTCACTTCTGGTGGTACGCAGCAGGAGAGTGGCGCCGGAGGTGGTAGTTGGCTGGGAAGGGGTTGAGAACCCCTGTTCTAGCCTACCACTCTCCTCTCCTCCACACTTCCTCTTCCACTCTGTTCCCTGTTCCAAGGAGTGGGAGGAGTAGGAGGAGTCATGAGGCAGTGGTTGGTGCAATGCCAGGTAAGGGGAGTGGCCTTTGGAGTGATGCATCAGAGGTCATGAGCCAGCTGTGGGTCCTCCTTTTCACCTGGTCTTTCTATTAGGAAAAACAACAACACAGAGGAACTTTAGCAGGTGCCATTTGTCATTGGAGGGGCAGAAAAGCCACACCACATTGATACAGGAACTTTGTTGGAGCTCTGCAGGTCGAGATCTGATCAATGCCTGGATGAAATTGAGAGCTTGGGAATGCCGTGTATATACTGTACCAACCTGAGTGCCATGATAAGAGAGCGGCAAAAGGTAATACATGCATAAAGGATGCTCCACTTGCTAAGACAGAAGTCATATAAGCCGATTGAGAGTTTCACAGTCCATTGTTGAATTTCAGTAGTTCCATTTAATCGGGATTAAAACTGTGTTTACAAACAAAAAAGATTTTTTTAAAAAAAACAAAAAAGTCATATAGTTTGCTAGCTAAACAGCAGATGAACTGTTGTCTGTTCTACATAGGCTTAGCCTCTTTAAAAACAGTGGCCAGGGAAGATGAATTGGGGGACAGTAGTGATTTCTCATTCATTACTGCCAAGATCTTAACGCTGTGCATATCTCCAGCATGACTCAATTTTAAGTAAGATGGTAACCACACACACACACACACACACACACACACACACACACACACACACACACACACACACACACTACAAAAGGGATACATTTAATCCAAGAAAAAACCCAGGCTTCTATTATTGCTGACAAACCAATTAGGCAACCAAAGCAGATTATCAGGCACTTGAGCAAAAAGATTTGGAAGGATGTCACACTGCGACCTCCGGAAGCCCTGCAGAGTCATTCAGAGAAGCATGATGGAGCTCGCCTGGCCCTGCGTGGAACTCGCTCTTCAAGAAATCAAAGAATAACCATTTGTTTAGCAGATGGGATGAGCAGGCGCCGTCAAAACGAAGAAGGGCCTTCATGCTGGCGAGGTGTAGCTTTCCCTTCTGCTCTCGTTGCTTGGCCAGCTCCTGCCAACCTAGCAGTTCCAAAGCATGTTAATGCGAGTAGATAAATAGGTACTGCTTGCGGGAAGGTAAACAGCGCTCTGTGTTCCAGCTGCATGCTACGCGCTGCGGCAAGGAGAGTCATGCTGTCCACATGACCACGGAGGCGTCTTCGGACAATGCTGGCTCTTCGGCTTTGAAATGGGGATGAGCACCACACCCTAGAGTCGGACACGACCGGATTTAATTGTCAGGGGTCACCTTTACCTTTTTATAAGAGAATACCTGTTTCAGCAAGGCTTTGTTTATGTGGAATGAAGTGTGCGGAGACATCTGAACATATTATTTTTATCGTGTCCACTGCACGAGTCTCTCAGAAGTATCTGCTCTCGATGCTGGTGAGTTTTCAGGCAGTAGAGTCGCTGAAGGTCGGGTGGAACACTAAGTTCCGCACGGCGCTGACCTCCGTTACTCACCGGCACGAGGTGGCCCTGCCCCCTCGCCTTTGGAGCCATTCAGTGGAGCGAAGGCAACGCGCAGGTTGTAGGGTCGCTACTGCTTCCTGTATCTCACACAGTGGCCCCACCAGATGCCTCAGGGACCACATTAGCAGATAGGAAGTTTGAAGGAGAAACTGGGATATCGCTAGGTAAAAGGGGGCAGTATTTGGCAAACCACTTCAGCACCAAGAGCCCTGGGTCAGACAAGAATGCACAATGTTGCTTCAATCACAACTATTTAATAGTTTAAATAATGATTCTTTTGAAGTACACAGACTAGACCCGCCTTGGCGTCAATCGACCTCCTCCAAGTTCTTCTGAGCGTCGCCCTGAAGAGTGGTGGAGAGCACTGCTTCGTGGATGCTCTGCGCAACATAGTTCAGATTCTTCGAGTTGATGCTGCAGATGCTGATCTGGTTGTTTGCAAAGAGATAAATGTGCTTCTCTTTTGCTAGGAATTCCACCTGGGATGCTGGCAGAAAATGAGCGCCATTGGTCTTCCCAGCATGCAACCATATAAGAACAAAGTGATTCAACTTCTCTATTGCAATTATATTCATAGGTTTCCCTATTCTGCATGACGTCAAGTTTTTAAGCCCATAACAGACCGCACGAATTGTGGCGAATTCCGGCGCCGAGGCGAGCGAGCGAGGCTGGCCGCTCTCCTCCGCTCTCTGAGCTTGTCTGTAGGAGTGTCTTCCCGCAAATAGTCCCTCCTTTTCTCCCGCCTTCTTAAGAAAGCGCAGCTCTGATTGACTAAGCACAAGTGCACTCCGATTGGCCGAAAACCTTGCAGGCTCGCTGTGAACTGTCTGGTGCCCCAGCAACCTTTCCTCCGCGAAGCTCCGCGAAGCCGCCCCCTCAAACATGGGCCAGAAACATTTTCGATCGTGCCGGAAATCGGGAGATCGCATCTGCTCCGCTCGCTTCCGCTATGGTAACCAGACACCTCCGCACAGCTCGACAAAGCTCCTCGGGCGTCTGGAACGCGTCGGAATTCGTGCGGTCTGTTACGGGCTTTATGGTCGATTTGTATGCTTCTATCTTGTGCATTAGGACCCCCCCCCCCAAATGGGATAGTTCCTCTATAAAACCATGCATTCACTAAGATAAAAATACCTTGCTTTGTGCTCCCCTGCTATCTGAGCAAGGTGGGTGCTTCTGTTTGTTCTTGTCTAATTAATTTAGAGACTATTTAGACACTAATTAAGGCTTAGTCCAAAGCTTCTATAACCATTCATGACTCACGAATACCTGGCACCATAGCTTGCTTCCAAGATCTTCAGAAAACATGTTAAAGTGTGACAAGCATATTAAATACAGTACTCCCCCCATATCCACTGGGGATATGTTCCAGGCCCCTCCGTGGATACTTGAAACCATGGATAAGAGCGAACACCCCCTCCATGGTTTCCTGAGGGGCCCCCCACCCTGCCTCCCCTGCAGGCAGGCATGCTTTCCCCCCCCCCCCAGCTCTTATTTTTCTTTCAGCAAGCTTTGTTTCTTCCTTAAAACAAACAGAGAAGCAGCCTTGCAGGCAAGTAGAACAAGACTAAGTCCTAGAGAGGCTCTGCAAGGTTTCTGTTAACCTTGCAGAGCCTCTCTAGGACTTAGTCTCGTTCTGCTTGCCTGCAATAAGCAGCCAGAGGCTGCTTCTCCTGTTTGTTTAAGGAAGAAACGAAGCTTACTGGGGAAAAAAGTAAAAGCCTGGGGGGGGGGGTCCCCGCGATCCATGGATAACTGAAACCTTGGATAGTGGATCAGTGGATATGGGGGCCCACCTGTATATTCATCCCAATCAAGCTCAGATTATCCTCGTAGGACTAGCGTGTGCCAAAAGCAATCTGCATCTAGCAGCAAGATCTGGATCACCATCACTTCCAGTCCAACCCCTTCGACATGAAGACAAATATGAGACTGTCTTGAGTGCAAAGGTTATTATCCCAAGTTTTAGACATGCCCCAGTCGGATTGCTTCAATATGAACCAGCTGAGGGCCTGGCCAGCCAGCATTCTACTTCTCACCATGGTCTACCAACTGCCTCTGAGAAGCCCACAAACAGAAGAGAAAGGCATACTTATTTCCAGTCACTGCTCGCCTACAACTGCTGCTGAACCCAGAGGTAGCTCATAGCCACCAGAGCTAATGGCCCCTGATAGAGCTGTTCTCTGTAAATAGGTGTTCAATCCCCTCTTAATACCATCCAAGCAAGTGGCCATCCACCACATCTTGTGGCAATGACTTCCACAGGCTAATTATCTTGCCAAAGAGATGCGTGCTGCACGGCGTTTCTGAAGTCTCACGTTCATGCATCTTAAGGCATAGAATTTCAACACTGTCTAGTCATGTTCTTTCAAAGTCACGTGGAAAGGAGAGCAGGGATTTTAGAAGCCACCCAGAGGTCTTCCCTCCTGGATCCCTTCTGCCATTCAATCCATTTAGACCACCTCAGAGGAGCATTTTTGACACAGATTTTGGGTGATTAGGGGTTGCTTCCAGGAGCAGATCCTGAATGCACAGCAGTTGCTTTATCATACACCCAAATTGCAGAGCTCACCAAGGAGACAAAGAAGAAACCAGCCCAAGAAGGGTCACAACCGCCACATTTTGACGCTAGCGGCTAGGGTGGCCCCAGCCCAGATGCACACCTGCCCCAGGCTTTGCGACAGAAGAGAATTATTGGGTACATACGGAGCAGCCCAATGAAGCTAAATGTTCCGGACTGGGTTGTGAGATGCTCCCAGGACCCCGGCGTCCCCTGGATCCGCAGCTTCTCTTTCAGTTTCTCCCTAATCAGCATCATCCTCTCAACCAGCAGCCGGAGACTCTGCTTCCTGCAAAAGAAAATTGCGCTATGACACTACACTGACTCTCCCTTATTAATTTGATTCTGTTTATTCAATCAATCAATCAATCAATCAAAACCTTTAATGGCATAAAGAAAAACAGTACAAAACAAGTGCCAAAAACCCAACCAACCTAAATACAAATACAATGCAATCAATCAACCAATAAGAACATCAGAAGAGCCCTGCTGGATCAGGTCAAAGGCTCATCTAGTCCAGTTTCCTGTATCTCACAGTGGCCCCACCAGATGCCTCAGGGAGCACACAAGGCAACAAGACACCTGTATCCTGTCACCACTCCCTTGTACCTGGCATTAGAGATAGCCTATTATTAAGACCAGGAGGTTGCTTATCCCCATCATGGCTTGTAAGCTGTGATGGACTTTTCCTCCATCAATCTGTCCAATCCCCTTTGAAAGGCATCCAGGCCAGGTGCCATCATCACCACATCCTGTGGCAAGGAGTTCCACAAACCAATTACACGCTGGGTAAAGAAATATTCTCTTTTGTCTGTTTTAATACTCCCTCCATGCAATTTGAGTGGATGTCCCCTAGTTCTAGTGTTGTGTGAGAGAGAAAAGAACTTCTCTCTATCCACCCTCTCCATCCCATGCATAATTTTATACGATCAACCAATCAACCTTTAATGGCATAAAGAAAAACAACCAATCAATTTAATGGCATAAAGAAAACCATACAAGAGCGAGAGTAGGACCCCGCCAACCAGAATACAAATACAAGAACACTTGCATAAGATGAGACAACAGATTATAATAAAATGAAATAAATAGAATCAATAATAGTTTAAAAAAAGCAAATAGTTAAAACGAGACAAAACTAGCTGCCCAGGGAAGGGGGAAGGCTAATGAAGAGTGGTGGTGAATAGCTGGAAGGGGAGCGATGCCTGACAAGAGGACAGACATTGGGAAATGAGGCAAATTCCTCTAGAAGAAATGAGGCAAATAGGGAATGAGGCAATGGAACCCGCTTCCCACACTGACAAAACTGAGCTCTAGTCCAAAAAGCCTTAGGTAAAGGTGACCCCTGACAATTAAGTCCAGTCGTGTCTGACTCTAGGGTGTGGTGCTCATCCCCATTTCAAAGCCGAAGAGCCAGCGTTGTCCGAAGACGCCTCCGTGGTCATGTGGCCGGCATGACTCTCCCTGCCGCAGCGCGTAGCATGTGGCTGGAACACGGAGCGCTGTTTACCTTCCCGCAAGCGGTACCTATTTATCTACTCGCATTAACATGCTTTGGAACTGCTAGGTTGGCAGGAGCTGGCCAAGCAACGAGAGCTCACCCCGTCGCAGATTCGAACTGCCGACCTTTTGATCGACAGCTCATGGTTCAGCGGTTTAACCCACTGCTACAATAAATCTAGTAGCCTTTAAGGCAGGACTGTCCTGTTCATGACGTCAACTGCAGCGTGGGGGGGGGCACCCTCTGTCTGCCTTAATCCTCCTGCCTCCACTACACCTCCCTTCCGAGCTCCCTGGGTTTGAAAAGGCAGAGGGGAACAGAGTGGAAGAGGGAGAGGAGAGGAGAGCGGTGGGCTAGAGTGTCAAGTTAAGTGAGCTGCCAGGTAAGGGGTATGTGTGACAATTGATGTGAAAAGGTGAGGATGGCATCTTTGAGTGTCTCAGTTGTTGGAAGGTCTTGGGCCAGCCTGATTTTAAGGCATCACCAGACCTTTTTTGTGCTTCCTTGAGCAGATGATCATCAAGGAAAAGGGAACAGAGTAGGAGAAGAAGAGTGGAGAAGAATGCCAAGGCACTCTAGCCCACCACTCTCTTCTCCTCCACAGTTCCTTGGCTGCCCCATTCCGCTCTTCCTTTTCAAATCCAGATAGTGGTAGGAGGAAGAGGTCATGGAGGTGTCTCCCCCAGGCCCCCACTACCTGAAGCTCATGAGCTACGATTTTGCAAAGATTCTTGAAAAACCTGGAGATGAGCCGCTCTCTTGGCAATACCAGCTCAAGCCCAGTATTATTAATTATTATTATTATTATTATTATTATTATTATTATTATTAACATTAACAGTATTAATATACTGCTTTTCAACAAAAAGTTCACAAAGCAGTTTACAGACAAAATCGAATGATTAAATGGCTCCCTGTCCCCAAAGGGCTCACAATCTAAAAAAAGATGCAGAAGAACACCAGCAAACAGCCACCAGAAAAGACACTGTGCTGGGGTGAAAGGGGGCAGTTACTCTCCCCCTGCTAAATATAAGAGGAGCACCCATTGAAAAAGTGCCTCTTGCCCAGTTAGCAGTACGTTGCGCATCTCCTCCCTGCTTACCATTCATACAGCAGGGCAGGGCTTCTCAGCACCATCGTAATGACCCTTGCTCCCAAGCTGGTGGGGCCAAACCACATCATGTCTATTTGCCTGGCGATCTGGGAGTAGATTCGAATCAGCGTCTCATTGTTTCTTGTCACCACGATGAGGTTCCCCACCCGCTCGTCTACAAAAGGAACATAGCATGGCTGGTTCTCCTCCACTAAAATCCTCTGAACAAGATTTCAAGGGCAGCACCTGGGCATTGATGCTATGGATGCCGCTGCTCCTACAGTAGGAGAAGCTCTGGTGCTCAGTTCCCCCCTGACTACAGCACTGGTCCTATGCATCATTGCATGGTCTCTAGGGATTGTTGTTCCCACGCAATGTCTATCTGGAAGTAAAGATCTGGACACACGCGCGCGCGCGCGCACGCACGCACGCACACACACACACACACACACACACACACACACACACAAATAATGAACAGGGTCCAAATGATCACAAAATTATTCAATTCTGAATGTTGGTTTTTTCCCCAATAACTCAAACAAAGCTCATCGAAGTTGCCACCTGAATAATTTGGGATGAAGACAGTTCACCCATTATCTGTCTCCAACATTTGAATTCTTTGTCTTGCTTGCAGAGAGAGACCTCTAGTGTTTAGACATGTGGATGGCACACCATTCTGGTACTGTTCAGCTAGGTTGTGTTTGCTTTTTCTTGGGGAAATTATTCATTTTATGAATAATTATTCATTAATTAAATTATTCATTCGTTCGTAGGGAAGTGCAATTGCCTGGTGCGTGGCATCCGTATCAGGACATGGCTAGGGTCTAAAGGATTCATATGCCACCCCAGACTGGAGATGATTTTCCTTTCCTGATCCCTTGAAATCTCAGTGGGCTTTACAGAGATGTGGAAGAAGGGACGAGGGCAGGAGAAGAAGTTTGGAAGCAGGAACTTTCCAAGGACTATCACAAGATCACCTAATCAGAACTACGATACCTAAACCATATCAGAATTGGATTAGGACTGAACTGAACTAGGAAGTTGCCTTCTAATAAGCCCCCAAACCAGTGCATCTCGCTCAGTACTGTTACAGGATCATGCCCCACTTCGAAGTGTTGTGAGACGTTCCAGGGGCCCAGTGTCACCTGGGCTCTGGCTTCCTTGGGAGTAGAGATCACATGAGGCTCATGGCATTTTTGAGAGATTTGCTTGGTTTACCAATTTACAGGCTGAACATTGGAATGGAGTTAGATAGCAAACAGTCCTGCAAGCAATGGCAAGATTCTTCCCAGCAGGCAGCTCTTCATTCCAAAAAGTCCCTTGTCCCCAAGCTGGGTTTTTTTCTTAGTTTCCATGCCAACTTCTGCTTCCACAAATCAAATCCTGGGCTCCTTCTCACTCAGAATGCCCCAACATACTTCTCTCCCCCCCTTACTGCATGGGGGAGAAAGGAATCACCTTCAGAGAGGTATCTAGCTCCTAGATCAGCCAGTGATCTTTTTGACAATAGCCTGGGCTCTTGGTCGCTGGTAAGGACAGCTCAGAACTGTCAGCTAGCCTGCTGAAGTCTTAATTTGACCCAGGGAATTGAGAGGGGGGGAGGGGACTAGCATCCCTGAAATTATAACTTCAAAACTTATTTCTTACTCTTGTTACAGTATTGTCTATCAGGGGTTCTCAACCAGCGGTACTTGTACCACCAGTGGTATTTCGGCCGACTGCTGGTGGTACTTGGACTGCTGGAGCACTGGAACCCCTCTCTGATGCAGTGCTTTTGGTGGTGCGTTTTCACTCCTGAGAGGCTCCTGCCTTTGACCGAGCCTCTTGGGAATGCGGAGGAGGGCCCTCCCACTTGCCCAGAGCCTCCTGCCTGTGTTTTCTGGCCTCCAAAAACCTGAAAACCCGGAAGTAACTGGCGATGATGTCATTGCCAGTCACTTCCAGTGGTACACAGCAGGAGAGTGGTGCCAGAGGTGGTACTCAGCCAGGAAGGGGTTAAAAACCCCTGGCCTGTGATGATTGGCAGCAGCTCCCCGGGGCTTCAGTCCATCCCTACCTTGAGATGCCTGGGATCATCTGCAAGTAAAACATGCACTCTGTCCCTAAGGGACCACCCCAATTCCTGCAGCATTTTTGCTTTCAGTGATGCTTGGCACATCGAGGTCCCCTAAGATGCACGCAAAGAGGAACTCAGAGACTCACCATATAAGCCAAATGTTTTGGAAAGGGACTGTGCACATAGAAGCTCAAAGCCGTTTGCCACAAAGTGTCGCAGTGCCCAAGCATCTCTGTCCAGGTTTCCTGAAACCAGACCTTGCGCAGCCACATCGAAAAAGGGGAAAAGATGCTTTTTCTGAGGACACAAGATGGGAGGAAAAGTAGGTAGGAGGTTCTGAGTTTCGCTGTCTCCTGTCATGTTTCCAGGAGTGTGGGAATGAGGTGGACAATTCTGAGGACAAGACAGAGTGGGGAAGAGGAATTCCCTTGGCGTTGACCCCATAAACCCCCACTCCATGGACAAAGAGCACAGTTCTGTATTACTCCACTGACTCCAAAGATTCCCTTGAGGACCCTGTAATGGAGCCGGATTCCCTCCAGTGCTATTTGAGACAGCATCTGCAGAATTAGGCAAGGGCCCCTTAAATCTAAGAAGGCTTCCCTGGGATGGGAAAGGGGTGGAGCTAGTTGCCCTACATTAGCTGTGGCATGTGTACAACCAGTGAGCTTCAGACCTTTGCTGGGACAACATCTAAGCTTGTTACTGGTTCTGTATCCAGTCTAGTCTTCCCTGGTGCTATCCAAGGTACTGAACACCCTTATGAATGCATTGCCTACCTAGAAACAGTAGTTTCTCCTCTTGGAGCTGTCCAAGGTCTGAACCCTCTGCCTTGATTTGCACCACCATCTGCGTAAACCTGGGACACACCGACTGCGCTGCAGTGCGTTTTGTGGAAAATCTCAGTGTGTCTCAATTTTACAAGCTCCCACCACAACACAGAAGAGCTGCATTGCAGTGTAAACAAAGTTTGAAAAATTGACCTTCGGCCGCATTCGGCCAATGAGAGCCCATGTTCGGTGCTGTGGGGGTGGGATGTGGAGTAACGCGTTGGCCAATCAGACTCGAGTCTGATAAGACTCAGATTGCAGATTGCCTTCGACACCACCACCCCCCCCGTAGATCATAGATTAATCAAGCTGAAAGTTACCAAAATCTATTTTGACCACAGAGGTGCTTCAAGAACTGCCTCCACAATCCAGTCCGTAGAGAGTAGGTGCATGCTATATATGTGCTTGCAATGTCTCTAGTTACAGGTGAGTCAAATAAATGTGATGAGATACAAGCTGCTGGAGAAGGCTCTAGCAAGGCTGGTATTAGTGTCAACTCAGATAGGATCTCAGCACACGAAAGCATTCTCTGTGCACACTGCTAGAGGCGCTGTTGTCATAAAGGAGCAATCAGAGAGGTCAGTTCCCCAGGTTTACCTTCATCACGGCTGCAACTTTCCCCCAGTCCTGATGTGTCAGGCCAGTTTCCTCAGGAGCATGCATGAACACAATCGAGCCTTCTGCTGCACCCTAAAAGCGAACCAGCACCTCAGTCATCTCCTTGGGGTAGTAGTGAAGCCAGATAGTGAAACCTTCAGTGCCAGAAGCAATGAGCTAGATACTACTAGGAAATATACAACAGGGGAGGCAAAAGAGAGCAACGACTGCTCTCGGACTCAGGTGCGGCTTCCTAGAGGCAACAGGTTAACCATTAAGAACATAAGAAGAGCCTTGCTGGATCAGGCCAAAGGCCCATCTAGTCCAGCTTCCTGTATCACACAGTGGCCCCACCAGATGCCTCAGGGAGCACACAGCCAAAAAGATAACCTGTTTCCTGCTGCCACTCCCCTGCACCTGGCACAGAGAAAACCTACTTCTAAAACCAAGAGGTTGCTTATGGATTGTAACCTGTGATGGTCTTTTCCACCATGAATCTGTCCAAACCAATGGCGTTCCTGAGGTAGGGGCTCGACAGTAAGTCGCGCCCCGACCTACTATCGCGTTCACGAACCAGAGCGAGGAGGCCCTGCCCCTCGCCATCGGCGCCATTCCGTGCAGCGAAGCCGAACGGGCAGGGTCCTGCCCGTTTGGCTTTGCTGCGCGGAATAGCTCCGACAGCGAGGGGGCGCAGGCCTCCTCGCTCCGGTTCGTGAACGCGGTAGTAGGTCGGGGCGCGACTTACTGTCGAGCCCCTACCTCAGGAACGCCACTGGTCCAAACCCCTTTTAAAGGCATCTAGGCCAGGTGCCATCACCACATCCTGTGGCAAGGAGTTCCACAGATGCAGGAAATGGAATGCTGGGATAGACAGACCTCAGTGTGGTCCAGGAAGGTTCTTCTTCCATTCCTGCCATTGACCATCCTGAGAGCTTCATAGCTGAGCAGGGTTCTGAACCAGAACTTCCCACCTCCAAGGCTAACATGCCAGTCACTGTATCATTGCACCATGCCACATCGCATGGAACCTGTGTCAAGCATGGTGATCCTATTCCTAATGACCATACCTGTAGGTCCTCCAAGAAGTCTTCTATGTTGACGGTCAACTTTATGGAGTCCCAATAGTGGTATGACTGAAGGTCTTTGAAGCCAGCAGCTTTGAATATACAACCCAGACTGCCTGCAAGAGACAGAAAAGCTGATAGAAAAATGCCATTTTGGGTGAAGATTGAGAGGCACCCTCTTGCGTAAGAGGAAGGGACCGTTGCTCAGTGGTGGAGCAGACGCAATCTCTAGGGCTTCCCTCATTACTCTTCTCAGAGGACAATCTTGGGAGTGACCATAAAGTACTGGTCCATCACAGTCCAAGCCTGGTGCAGGGAGAACCTAATAAAAAGAGAGACTTCCAAGTTGGAGGTTATTCTCTAGTCTAGTTCAAAGGCCAAACTGCATGCATAATTTTACAGTGATGGGCTTAGGGCTACTCATGTGTAGGAGCCATGTGGCACTGCACATGAGTGTGTTTAACTCTTTCCTTCCAGGCTGATGTCCTGCTGGGAAAAAATGTGCAGCAACATAACCCCTGAAAATGCTGTTGCACCCAATTCATTGTGGCGATTCGAATTCATTTTCACTGGGAAAGCAACCCCACTCCAAAGCATGGCTTTTACACATGAGTAAATAGAAGAATATGTAATGTCCCAATTAGTGTCATGTGCAATTTGGCCCTGAGGTCACAGTGGTGTGCATCTCTTCTATACAATAAATAACTTGCCTCAGCAAGGATGGGGGAGGTGGACATGTTGCCCTTGGCTTAGCAGGTTCACCTGTAAAACTAGTTGCAGCATCACAGTGATGGGAAATGCATCATTTACCCAATTGCGGTGCGCCAATATAGACCGTCACCGGAGTGGAGTAGTTAGGTTTGTACCAGCGGCGCAGAAATTCGGCTCCAATAAACACAGCGCCAGTCCCACCTATCGTCTGAACGCCACCAGCCTATTTGCAAAGAATGAACACACTCATAAGGACATAAGAACATAAGAAGAGCCCTGCTGGATCAGGCCAAAAGGCCCATCTAGTCCAGCTTCCTGTATCACACAGTGGCCCCACCAGATGCCTCGGGGAGCACACAGCCAACAAGATAACCTGTTTCCTGCTGCCACTCCCCTGCACCTGGCACAGAGAAAACCTACTTCTAAAACCAGGAGGTTGCTTATGGCTTGTAACCTGTGATGGTCTTTTCCTCCATGAATCTGTCCAAACCCCTTTTAAAAGCATCTAGGCCAGGTGCCATCACCACATCCTGTGGCAAGGAGTTCCACAGATGAATTACACGCTGGGTAAAGAAATATTTTCTTTTGTCCGTTCTAACTCTCCCTCCACTCAATTTTAGTGCATGTCCCCTGGTTCTGGTGTTGTGTGAGAGGGAAAAGAATGTCCCTCTGTCCACTCTCTCCATCCCATGCATAATTTTATACGTCTCAATCATGTCCCCCCTCAGGCGCCTTTTTTTTAGACTGAAAAGCCCAAACACTGTAGCTTTTCCTCATAAGGGAGGTGCTCCAGCCCACGAATCATTCTTGTCACTCTTTTCTGCACCTTTTGGTGACTCTTTAAGGGTCACCAAAAACTGCCAGTTCAGCATTTCAGAAATATGAAGCACACAGTTTCCTCAAAAATCCAGGCACCACTAGCAATCTAAAAAAACTAGACCCTGTGATTGACACCTAGCATTGCTGGCGAGGCCCATAGGCAAGGATCCTGAACTGGGAAGACCTAAGGAGGCAAGGGTTCATTGCAGAACAAAGTTATTCAACGGTATTACTTTTCAGGGAGCATTTGGGGTAGAATGCTAACTGCATGCTTTTCCTTCTAGCCCGATGAATAAGAGGGACTTGAAACTTGCCTCATTGAAGTGGCAGTTGTGCTACAGTCCTGGGAGGGAAGGATCCAATTTCTTTTCTCCTACACATGCTATTGTGTGCAATATTTCTGGGTCCATTAATTCAGGCAGGAGAAATGAGGAAACATACAATGTGCATCAGTGGACAGACTCCACAGTTCATACAAGGGTCTTAAGTTGTATTCTGATTCTGCTCTAACAGTCACAAGTGATCTTAGGGCTGTGTATAATTTCATAGTGTTGTGTTGTAGTGTCCCATCTCCTCCAGAACGATTGGTACACTGCAGCCACTCCTTTTATCTAAGGTCACAGAGCACAATCTTAATTCTTTCCCTCTCTGCCCTATACAGCTTTTGTCCTTCCCTTAACAAATTATTTGGGCTTCTTAAAAGGTAATTTAGATTTAATTTTGGCAGAATGATCATCTTCACTGCTTGCACTTTCCATGATATGCCTTCATGTCATATTTAGTTGTTCCACCAATTTTAACACTTTTTTTTTCAGGACTCATCAAAAAGTTATTAGTATAGAGGTGGCCAAACTGCAGCTCCTGAGCCACATGTGGCTCTTTGACCACGTATGATGTGCAGCTCTCGGAAATGTGTTGGCTGAGCTCCTTTTTGCATCACAGTTAATATAAAAGGCAAATAAGGCATTTTCAAGCTTTGTAATAATTTACCAAGTATAAACTAAGAGTCCACTGGCTTAAAATATAAGTTTAATGTTCATGGTGAGTAAATATATTTAAGAATTTAAATGTTTCTTAAATATTGCAGCTCTCAAACATCTCTCTTGAGGCTCTCAAACACCTGGAGTTTATTGTCTGTGGCTGTTACATTAAGCAAGTTTGGCCACCATATACAGTACTATCAATGTGCATGCTGCTTTATATAGAATGGAAAGGCATGTCCCTGCCCCAAAGACCTTACAGTCTATATATATATATTTATTTTGTGTCAATATATATTGACACAAAAGAGACAACAGAGGGAGGAAAGGGAGATAAAGGCAGGAATAGACAGGGGAAGCATATGCAATTGAGTAATGGTGACACCTAGATCCATCCAGGAATTTCTCACCCTGTCCCATGTTATGGTCTTCTCATTCTTTCTTGCAATACTGTAGACTATCTTCGATTTTGAATAATTCACTTTGACACCAGACTCAGAGCTACACACTGAGATTGACTTCGGAGATACTGCTAAAGACAGAGGCTGCAATCCTATGCACACTTACCTGGAAGTAGATCCCACTGAACTCAATGGCACTTACTTCTCTGAGTAGACATGCATAGGATTAGACTGTAAGGGTTTGCAATGCAGCTACTTTAGGTTGTTTTTTTTTTTTTTAAATCCCTTAACTAGACAAAGGCATGTTTAATATCTTGGCTAGTTGATGCAACAATGCAGGACTAGCTCTCACTTCCATCTCATGTCAGCGACACGGTTTTGAAAACGGCGATGGCTGCCCAGATCAGCCGTACCCTGTTTTCTAGGAGAGCACGACTATCTTTGCCAAGTGCCAGTTCAGTGGCTGCTCTGGTGAACTCAGAAATGCCTAGCTCCGTGAGGTATTCGTGGGTCCGTGTTGGGTCCTCGTGAAGTTGACGCATTACTCGTTTCATGACAGGTGGGATCCAGGTTTCATTTGCATCGGTCTGACAGCCTGGGGAGAAAGAACAGTGCTGGTCTCTCTCACGCGCACACAACCTTCCAGGTTTCACAAATCAAAACAGGCAATCTTATGTATAAGTAACACCCTGAAGGCCGTGACAGACCGCACGAATCTCAGCTCGTCCCGGACGCCTGAGGAGCTTAGTCGAGGCGTGCTGGGGTGTCTGGTTACCACAGCGGAAGCGAGCGGTCTCCCGAATTCCGGCACGATCGAAAATCTTCCTGGGCCATGTTTGAGGGGGCCGCACAGCGCAGCTACTGCAGCCACCAAGGGGGAGGAGAGTGGCTATCTGCCAATCGGGTGTGTTAGCCAATCACCGTGGAGGTTTCTTCCAAGAAGGCGGGACAAAAGGAGGGACTATTTGCGGGAAGACACTCCTACTCCTCTCGCGCTCGCTCGCCTCGGCATGCGGTCTGTCACAGCCTTTACTCTCATACCAAGTAGCACACATCGGTTTGCACATTGCTAAGAGCTTTGCTCTGCCTGCCTTAGAGAGAGCTGGGGTAGCATAGTGGTTAAGAGACTGAGCTGTGATGCAGTCTGCCCCAGTTTGAACTGTACCTCTGCCATAAATGCATGGGAATGTTTCCATTTATCAATTAGGTCTGGGCAGGTGGGAGGGCCCTTCTCACCATTCCCGAGAGGCTCAGCCAAAGGCAGGAGCTTCTTGGGAGAAAAACGCACCACCCAAAACGCCACATTGGAGTGGGGTTCCAGTGGTCCGAGTACCGCTAGCAGTCAGCCAAAGTACCACTGGTGGTTCTAGTACCACAGATTGGGAACCCCTGGCCTATGGGAACATTGGTTTCATTATAAGTTATTTCGCTTAAAGTTGCAGTTTCCATCCTAGTCCTAACAGGGATGCCTCCAACCTCAGGGAAGGAAACACAGTCGTTGGTTGGAGAAAGCTCACTTGTGCAGAAAATCTACCTGCATGACCCAGAGACACTTTCTGGGGTGACGGATCCTCTCTGTAGGTATCCAGAGGACCATTTATCCCCTTGGCCAATGGAACATCAATGAAGATCGAAATAGCTGTCATAGCCTCCTAAGATCTAGCTAGCCTGAGCTTTCACTTGGGTATTCTGCTTGAAGAGGGGGTGGTCAAAGGCTTGCTTAGAAGTCTCCAGAAGAACCCACAGCTGCAACGATGCTCAAGCTCTCAGAATCCTAAGACAGTTGTTTCCTAGGACACCATCTGTACATGTATTCAGATATTCTAAGCCAGTGGTTCTCAAATGTTTTAGCACCGGGACCCACATTTTATAAAATGACACTCTTATCGCAGGGGTGGCCAAATGTGAATGTAAGAGCCACATACAATAAACTTCAGATGTTTGAGAACCACCATATTTAAGAGGCATTTAAATTCTTAAATATACCGTATAAGATGCACCCTTAAAGTTCAGTGCTATTAAAAAAAAATTAATTAAATCACTGGCATTAAATTGCAACAGCCTAATTATAAGACGCACCCCTAGTTTAAAAACTTAAATTAGGAGAAAAAAGTGAGTCTTATACTCAGACCAATACGGTATTTATTCACCATGAACATTAAACTTATGTTTTAATCCAGTGGATTCTCAGTTTATACCTGATTAATAATTATAAAGCTTGAAAGTTTATTTACCTTTTTTATATATTAATTGTAATGCAAAAAGGAGCTCAGCCAACATATTTCTAAGAGCCACACATTATACATCAAAGAGCCACATGTGGCTCAGGAGACACAATTTGGCCACCTCTGCTTTATGAGACTTTAAAAAAAAAGGTGATCTAGAAAGAAATGATATTTATTTACAAGTAATATTTTATTTATTTATTTGCAAAAAAAAAAATCAATCAATTTCTCGTAATGAGGCAGCCCTAATGAATAACTTCAAGGCTTGAGGGGGGCTTAGTTATGTGACCCAGCTTTCACCTTCCCTGTCATTGACTGACTTGGTAAAAAAAAGCACACCAGAAAAAATATCTCCCTATATTTACATAAGCTTGCAAACTGCAGGAGCTCAGTTCTTTGAAGGGCAATTAGCAGCTATCTGATTTTTTAATAACCTCAGGGCTTGAGGCAATTAGTTATCTGATCTTTCCATGTTTTCATTGGAGGCACTGTGTGACCTATTGTGGGACCTATTTATCTACTCGCATTAACATGCTTTGGAACTTCTAGGTTCCACTGCGTCACCCGCTAGCCACAATTGCACTATACCTTGAAACAAGTTCTGGAGCCCTGTAGAGGGAGCAGGAGGAGAAAGAAGGGTGTCTGCCAGCAATTGTGACTCTGACCAGTGCCGTCTGTCCACAACACAGGTGGCAGTATCAGGAAGAGAGCAGAAGAGGGGCAGTTTTAGGAACCTTTTGCCCCAGAACTCCTAGCCCAAGAGCTGCTAGGACCCAAGGTGGAATGGGTCCCACTCCCTGGAGTCATAGACAGAAATGGACTGAAAGAAGAAGTGTGGAGGAGAGTTGGAGACACTCTAGCCCCCCCCCACTCTTCTCCTCCACACTTCCTCTTGACTATTATGTGCACGCTCTATAAAAACTGAACGAACATAAAAACTGAACGAACAATGTTGGTGTCAGGTCACCTCAAGTTCCCCAGTGCACCCCCTGCTCAGCACCCAAGTGGGCTTTGAGCCCTTACAAGCGTCAGGAGTGGGCGCTCTGGTGACGTGGGCTGTCAATCAACGCCTGTCAACAGTAATTCCGGTAAGCAGGTCTGTGCGGAGGCACCAAAGATCCATTAGAAAAATGTCAAGTTGTACTTTGAAGGCAGGTAGCTTTGGTAGCCCATACTGAAGAAATCCAATTAAACACTGGGTGGCTGAGAATTACTGTTCGCAGTCATCAGCATCTCCACCCAACCCACTGAACATGTTTATTCCCACATTAAATACAGTATTAAAGCTTGCCTCTGATGCTGGTGCATACTAGCCAAGTACTTCTTTCTGGTAATCCTTAAAACAAAAAAACCTGCCATACTAAACAAGCCAGGAGAGAGGCATGATGAAAGCAACAAAACAAAAGCCCAAAGGAGAAGCGGAAGCTGTTTTTCCTAGAACAAGGTTTTAATCATCCATTAGTAGCCGCATGGTTCCGTCCTTCGGCTGATCTCCTCCATAGGAAACTTGCTGCAATCAGGAAACTGGGGCCTCATTTCTGCTGCTTCGAAGACGCTTCCTAAAGAGAAGGTCACAAAGGGGAGTCAAGTCTACTGCCAACAGAAGAAGCCGACAAAATTATTCCAATTTGCAACTGCCTGGTAGACACGTTGCTCCGAAGGACATTTCGGTGGCAAAAATGTGTGCAGCTCTACTTGAGAAGCTAGCAGAGAAGCTTATGGAACACTTTCCCTGCAACACAATCTGAACATCGAAGGAGCTGCTTTGGAGAGTAAAGATTACAGTCTGAAAGTTTATGGTCTGAAACCTCTTCTCATTTTTTGACACGAGCTGGTTAACCACCCTACTGCAATGTCTCAGGATTCCCCTCTGTTCTGAGAGCAAATCTTCTCTAATATTTCAACCAATTGTTGAACATCACAACCATTTCAGTTTGCTGTCGACACTAAACAGCATCCAACAATTGCCAGTCTATCGCATTTGTTATTTTTTGGTACCGATTTCCCTTTATTCTTTTAATACTGGGAAACATACCCTAGGACACCATGGAAATTGTGTATTCAGAGGTCAAATTTCAGTTCTGCTATCCGGATGTTGGATTTTGGTATCACAATTTTGATGTCCGATGCCTCTCCCTGCCCTCAACATTTTGCATAGTTTCATTAATTAATTCAGCAGTTATCAAATGTTCGATTCACTTTGCCCCTCAGTGTTGAAAAGGAGTTTCCAGAATCAAAGGGGCACAAGGATAAAGCTATTAGTGCCATCTTCTTGCTTCCAAGACCATAGAATTAGAGAGAGGCAAGACCCATTGAGCCAAACCACCATGCCCCTTGGGTCATTTAATTGAAATCACACGTGTTTTAAGAGGGAACACATGCCTCCTTTTCCAACAAATGCCTAGGGAAACTCTACCCTACTTGCTAATCTGAACTTATGCTTCAACATTGTTGCTGGAAAGTCATACAGGAAAGTCATACATCGATGCACCCAAGTGCATGCTAGCCAAAATCCACTTTAACAGTGCCACCCCCCAAGCAAAATTAAACTTTCCAAAAAACTAATCTGCACACCTCCTTTCTACCATAAACAGCATTCAACACATACAATAAATGCACACAAGACCAAATAAGCATGTATGCAGTCGTACAAATAGGCTTCAAGAAGACAGCAGTATATAATTCAGCTTAGAATACACCAACACAAACTGGACTCTTAGCATGCATTATGATAGCATGCTAAGCAGTCATTCTGAAGCATACAGGAGTCATGTAGGGTCAAGTTACATGTTTTGCAGGAGAGGGTGACCATCAACTGTGTTCTAGTTTCCTGAAAATATGTATTTTTTGCTTCCCCCTTCCCTCTGTGCTGGGGGTGGGAGAGAAAACAGAATCCTAGCACAATGTTAGGAATGCCTATTCCAAAGTAAAGGCCACCTTGTTGTCCAATGGTGTTTGCTGCTATGTAGAGCAAAACCATGGGAGGGGCATTTAAGATATTGCCCACACTGTGGTTCTCTGTTCCTAATGCACCGGCCGGCCTAAAGGGCCGGACGCTGCATCCTAGGCAGAGAATGTAGGCAACGCCGGCGCAGCCTTGGATCATCTCAGGGGAAGGGGGTGGCCCATATAAGGCCGGGCCGGCCTAGGAAGGGGTGCTGGATATCGGCTCAACCCAACGCCAATATCCCTGCCCCCTCCCAGGCTGGGCCAGTCAATGGCCCCCTCCCTTGCCATCCCTGCCTGCTCTTGCACCAACTGACGTTGGTCTTACCTGTGTCAGTCTGCGCAGGTCTGGTTTGGCTGTGGAGCGAGTGGTACCTGCCTCTGCGCTGGCACCACTTACTCCAAAAAGGAGCCACACATGTGCTTTTATGGCATGTTTGCAACTCAGGCCGGCAGAGTGCGTGCTCCGCCGGCCTAACTTTGCACAGGATTGCACCCCAAGTCTACAATCCTATGCAAATTTACCTGGAAGATGTATGAATGAATAAGCATGCATACAGTCTCCGATATACCTTCTTTTTTTAAAAAAGTACCTGGGATATTTTTAAAAGTTACATGTTTACACCTTTGTTTTAAAACCCTTGCAGCCCACTCCAAAGAGTTGGGGATGAAGCGAGCTAGATCTTTTGACGAAGTACAAGTGTTTCAAAACAGGCATAAGTGACCAGCAAAGAAAAGGCTTTAACAAAGAAGACTAATGTGTGCACTATTCTCTTGGTGGGACGTAGCTATGGGAGGTGTCATGAGTGTCTGCAGTTCAAAATGTACCACGACGCTGCTGAGCAGAACTTACTGTTCCTTCAGGCATCTCTTCAGGGACTTGGCTATCCTCTTCGATATCCTCTTCGATATCCTTTTCGATATCCTCGGGACCTGGACCATCGGGACCCTCAACATCGTTGCTATATGCCCCATTGTCATCTTCCGGGGGTGGCTGGTAGTCCTCCTCAGGCGTATCATAATCTGAATAGTCTTCCACTTGTGTGAGAGAGTTGCAAGGCAGTAGTAAATAGACAACCCACCACCACCAACACCACCGACCCATCTGCAATGTTTTGAAGGACATCACCTCCCCTATTCCCCCAAAGGGGGTCTACGTTTTGGAGAAGAGTGGAAATAGTAGTCCCTGGCTACGAAGCGAAGGATGCACTCCGTCAGCGTTACCAGGAGAGCATAGCCAGGTCACTCAACAGCAGAAAGTTCTGTGCCAGTTAGGCGGGTGGCAGAAGAATGGAGAGAGGAGAGAAAGAGCTGATGTCACAATGAACAAAGGCTCTAGTTTGCAAAAGGAAAGCCGCCATTGGGCAAGCTGGCACAGCAGTGGTGGTCACCACCAACCACCACAGTCCTTTTATTTCTGTTGCCACTGTCAGATACCTGGGGACTTGGTAGTCAAATTAGGGCATTGGTAAGGTTACATTCGGCCAGCGGGTGGCGCAGCGGGTTAAACCGCTGAACCATAAGCTGTCGATCGAAAGGTCGGCACTTCGATTCCTGCGACGGGGTGAGCACTCGTTGCTTGGCCAGATCCTGCCAACCTAGCACTTCCAAAGCATGTCAATGCAAGTAGATAAATAGGTACCGCTTGCGGGAAGGTAAACAGCGCTCCATGTTCCAGCCGCATACTACACGCTGCGGCAAGGAGAGTCATGCCGGCCACATGACCACGGAGGCGTCTTCGGACAACGCTGGCTCTTCGGCTTTGAAATGGGGATGAGCACCACACCCTAGAGTCGGACACGACTGGACTTAATTGTCAGGGGATACCTTTACCTTTTTAAGGTGACATTCATGGCAACCGGATGCCCAAAAATAGGGTTCCCAGATCATCAACCGGGATGGGGCTATAGCCCCTTAAGGGGGAGGAGCATGGGCGGGGCTGGTACCAGCCCTGTCCACGCTCCTCCCCCCTTAAGGGGCTATAGCCCCATCCCGGTTGACGATCTGGTAACCCTACCCAAAAAGGACATTGCTTTTGACATTACACAGATTCAGTGTGCTCAAATATTTGAGGTGGGTTTGACCCTTTCTTGAAGGACTATTTTCATCAGTGAGTCATCAACGCTCTTAGCTCACATTCAATGGAATATTCACACACACTGAATAGTGGCAGATGCCACGCAAAAGGAATTAAGACCACAAGCAGCCAGATGCCTGAGAGGGCCAGACTAGACATGAAGGGGGAGACCCATGAACCATCGCTCAACATGTAACATGAACACACATGAGTGGGGGGGGCATAGCAGTGCACACACGGGTGCAGGCCCCCCAGGCACCATCTTGCCCCAACAGGGAATAAAAGCAGTTAAAAGCAGAAATGATTTTGATTGAAAACTGTGCAATGGAGGGGGGGGGGGAGTTACAGTTACCACCACCAGGGCCAGTCCAAGACCAACCCTGCCAACCTCCCTTTCAAGAGGCCAGGGATTCACTCACAGATCAGGTGCTGTCCATTGAGGTAGACGGGTCCAGAACCAGACTTTAGAATAAAGGTCACAGGAGGGATAAATTCAAAGCCATCCAGACAGACCTGTTTGAACCAAACCAAACCGAGAAACCAGGTTTTTAGTGCGCTTTCCTTCTGTACATTCTGCAACAAGGTCAAACAGCGACAGTATCAACAACAAGCCACAGGCTAGACTAAGCGGCCAAATCATTTGATTTCTGAGGCGGATAGCTCTTCAAGACAGATTGAGCATCGGACTGTTGAATTCCAGCTGGGAATCGCTTCCAGGATGATAGCCATGCTTGATGTTCAGCCAGAGCTCATGCATTCAGTTTCACATCAGGACAGAAACCCACCGCACTTCCATTTGGCCATGTAGTCACTTCCTGCACCAGTTAAGGCTTTGATAGTTAACTATTGCTACCAGGGCCGACTCAAGACCTCAAGATGCCCGAAGTGGCATGCCAAATGCTGCCCCCCCTGTACACAACAATGTGCCAGCCTCTGCACCTCCCACTCTCAGGGGTTCCCAACCCCTTCCCGGTCGTACCACCTCTGGTGCCACTCTCCTGAGTACCACCAGAAGTAACTGGCGAAGACATCTCCACCAGTTACTTCTGGGTTTTCAGAGGCCAGAAAATGCAGGGAGGAGGCTCTGGGCAGGTGGCAGGGCCCTTCTCCGCATTCCTGAGAGGCTCGGCCAAAAGCAGGAGCTTCATGGGAGCAAACACGCACCACTAAAAGCACCGCGTCGGAGTGGGGTTCCAGTGGTCCAAATACCACCAGCAGTCAGCCAAAGTACCATTGGTGGCACTAGTACCACAGGTTGGGAACCCCTGTTCGAGCTCACTCTCACCGTCTCCCCCTTCACATTTCCTCTTCCTCTGGGTTGGCTCATTTACACATGCAAAATTTTACACGCGCAATCAGAATTCTCCCATCTTAGGTAGTATGTGGATTAGCGCTAGTGCCCGCACAGCACATGCACACATTGTCTGACGAGTTACCGTTGGCAAGACCGAGCACCTTAGCGATGCAATTGGTACCGGCTTGCGAGCGCTGACCATGTTCTTGGACTCAACAGCCACCACATGCAGCTCATCGGCAACACCTTCGCCCAGAGACATCTGTAGGAGTGCAACAAAAAGCACAGTCAATGAACATGTCCAAGACATTCTGATGTAGCAAGCTATTTCCCCCCCCCCCCCGTTTCTGCTATTGTTCTGCATCACTCAGCCCTGAAATAGATAGGGCGACCTTGGGCTCATCTTCATCTCTCAGCTCAGCCACCCGCATGGAGTTGTGATAAAACAGAGCATGGGACTCTGCAGCTACAACTCTTCTTCCCCATTGGTGAATGGCAATGGAGGTACCTGCAGTTCCTCTTACCTTCCAAGGGTGAGGAAGAAGCTGCTGCTACTTCTGAAGATTCCTCCATTCACCCATGGGGTGGTTAGGAGAAGTCACTGCCTACAACCACCTCTATTTTCCACCATCTGCTCCCAGTAGATTTGGAGGGAGGGGCATGGCATTGGAAGACTTAAGGAGTGGACAAGCTTTTGTTTAGTACAGTAACCTGGTTTTGGCACTGATCAGGATCATGAATCTTTATGACTAAGCACATCAGTTTCCTATTTTTTTGCTGCACATTCAGTTGAAGGGGAGATACCTTCCTATAAAAATGAGAGGGAGGAATATTGCTTTAAGCAGGAGCTGTGCAGAGATCAAGCCTATTGCTTACAGCAAGGAGCATCTGCATATAGGCTTACCGTCTTCAAATGCACAAGGTGTTCCAGCAAGTCGTCGTCCTCCTTCACGACACATCTCCTGGTACTGCTATTTAGTTCACAGCCTACAGGAACACCAACTTGGTTTCAGCATTACAATATGTCCAGATATTCATTAGACAAGGTAGGACACCTTCTTCAGCTCATTTGAAGCCGAGAATACGGGGCCGTCAAAACAGGGCCGTCAGAGTGCACCAACTCCAGGGCCTCAGAGGAATTTTATCAGGGGTACAACGTTTCTTTTGGGCAACTTCCCAAATGGGGAAGGGAGGGGGCAAAATGGGGCAAGCAAAATGTGGGTGGGGAGAGGGGTGGATGGAGCGGGGGTGGATGGGGCCTGGAAGGGGGTGGGATTGGCAGCCTTTAAATAAATAAGAGGATCAGAGATAAGAAAGCACATTTGATTGGAATGTCTTTGTTTATGCTAAGAATTCACAATACAGATAACTTATTTACTTTACAAAAAAAGCTTTCCTGGCCTTTTAAAAAAAATGGCCAGGAAAGCTTTTTTGGTAAAGTAAATAAGTTACCTGTATTGTGAATTCTTAGCATAAACATTTTGCCCCCTCTGATCCTCTATTTAAAAAAAAATAAAAATCTTTGTTTAACCCCAGCAGCCAGAGGGACAGAGCTCATGCCCCTCCCTCACAGCATGCAGACCCCCATAGTAGCACTGTTCCGCTTTGCCTTGTGGGACTGGGAGGTCGGGACTGGGTCATTGTAGCCAATGAGGGCTGCCTGCAGCAGGGATCCATTTTTATTTTTATTTTACTACAGAGTGTGTGAACAACATGCACCTCCCGCAGATAGGAAAATTTCTAGGCCCCCTCCTTCCCCCCCTTTTGGACCCGAGTACAAATTACCCCCTTTGCCCCCTCGCATGGGCCCTGATCAACTCATCTAGCTTTTTTGTGCTACAGTCACGATTTGCGCTTGTGCCACTTGTTCGGAGCCAGCTAGCCTCCCATCAGTTATTTGAGCTAGCAAGGGCCAGTAGATACTGGCCGAGTCCCACTTTAGACACATAGAATTTACACCAGAAGCAAAGAGCAATTCAGCCAATGGACTCTCAAGTTGTGCTCATGTGGACGCATGGGATTTTCCCCTACGATTAAAAAAAAGTATCTATTTCTGCAACTCAGAAAGCCATCGAGTACGCCACTCGGCCAAAAGTTGGAGGACAAACCCTTCTAAATGAATTATACTGCTGATGCTCACAGAACTCCTAAATCGACCTGGAAGGTGGCCATATGCAGCTTGAATTCATTACATAAGACGGCTTTTGTCACCTTAAGAATTGTACTAAATCATTGGTATGGTTGTTATAGGAAAATCAAGTTCCCCCCCTGAAAGGTTCTGGGAGGCATTTAAGAAAATATTATAAGAAGCACATCCTTACCCCAAAGGAGAGTCACAGGGTGGTCTTCCGATGATAATGTGTTTGAAAGCGAGGAACTCATTCCGCTCAGCAGCTACCAAACTAGGTAAAACTAGGATACAAAGAAGCAGCAACAGCAAGCACTTGAAGGCAATGAAGCCATTTCTACTTTTAAAAGTTACAGATATAGTAAACACTGCCCAAAGAGGGTAACATCTGTATTAGAATCCATGCACACAAAAACAAGGTATCAGATAGCAAGCTTGCAAGATTCCACAGGGTTCAGCAGGCCACAGACTTGCCTGTTCTATTGAAAACCCCTTGAAGTTCTAGTCACAGCCATTAGAGGGCAGACTTGGCTGTTCCTTTGCCAAGCCCACGGCAATTCAAGTCATTGACCTATTATTATTATTATCATAGCAGATACAAGGGAGACACCAGAAAAGAGACTAGGTTAGGCAAATAGGGGGCAGTAGATCTTCCCTGCTAAATACAAGAGAATTATCATTGAAAAGTTGCCTCATCGTCGCCCATTTAGCTAGAGAGACATCACCAACACTAAATCTCTACCCTGAGACAGAATTAGGGATGTATTTTATTTTTCACATTTTTATACCACCCTTCCTCCAAGGAGCTCAGAGTGGTGTACATATTTCCTTTGTAGAAATTGCCTTGAGAAAGCTCCATGAATGGAGTGAAATATTGGCTTGGGAAGTAGGATCCCATGTTGTTGTTATTGTAAGAAAACCTTTTCTGTGTATGTGAAACCTGCACAATATAAAGAAATCTACACAAACGACAAACGCGGTAAAGGATTTTATTTCTCTATTTTTACATTGACATGGCTGCAGAACCCATACAGTTAAGAAGCTTGTCAGTTAACCAGTCATGAAAATCTGCATGCAACATATTTCCTTTGATTGGGAAAGAATCCCATTCAAAACCAGATTTCTTTGCTTGTGAGAAAGCCCTAAATTAAGCACTACCCTTCAACAGTTGTCATTTAGCTTTTCTCCCCCTTACGTTCTTGGTGCAACTGCTTAGACTGTGAGCTTTTCTTTCATATAAGAAATGAGGCTTCCGGCAGTTAGGGGGAGGTCAGACCAGGTACAATGTGACTGGCAGCTCAGAACTGTCAGTAACCTGATGAATGAAAGCTACTATTAGCACTTCCTTTTCCAAGCCATTAGATCCCTGGGAGGAACTATGAAAAAGAGAAAACAGGTTTTGAACTATGTTTACTCTGTGCAATGCTTGTCTCCACAAGCTTTTGCAGGGGTGGCCAACCTTCCACCATCCATTAGGGCCTCTGTGTTCTTAAGAGTTGTGTAGAAAGCAGAATTTTGGCAGCTGCAATTGCTGGTGGTGCTGCTAAAGCAGCTGCAACAGCTGAAATGCCACCACCTATACAACCATGAAAGGGCGAGGAGCATTCAGGTTAAAAGGTTGGCCACCTCCATTCCTTAAATACAGCCCTGCCTGTGTGAGTTTTACCTTGAATCAGTATTGACAATATATTGTATTTTCTTTAGAAGTCCTACACTATAGGCTTACCAGATCTCCAACCGGGACAGAGTGCTAGACCTTTAGGAGAAGGAATGTGGGCAGGTGTAGCTTGTTAAGTCCTAGAGCACAATCCTAGGCATGTCTACTCAGAAGCAAGCCCCATTGTGTTCAGTGGGATTGTGCTCTAAGGTTTAACAAGCCTAGGATTGTGCGCTAAGGTTTAACAAGCTACACCTGCCCACATTCCTTCTCCTAAAGGTCTAGCACACTGTCCCGGTTGGAGATCTGGTAAGCCTTCATGCAAGAACACATACAGCCAAAACCTTTGAAAGGGATCAAACTTCACTTGCCCCCATAATGGAAACCCCAGCACTTATCCAAGTGATATTTTGCAGACTTTGTCTCCTTATAAGAAAATAAGAAGCTACAGTGAATGAAGTTTTACTCAGTGAAATAGAACAATAGGAGACAATTAAAAACAAAGCAAAATTGAAAGGAAGCAACCATTCAAAATTGTATTATGCCCAAACATATGATCAAAATGAGGTTACCAACCATTCAAAACACCTTTTTAACTAACACCTTTATCTAGACCAAATCTACCACACATAATTCACCTACATATTCAAACACGCACCAGATTTAAGGGGGTCCCACTTGAGCTCGTCTTACCCACCAGTTGAAGACTTCAACCCAGCATAACCACAACTTTGGATATATATTCTGACCAAGCTTGAGAATTCCACCCTATATCCTTTCCAAGACTGGGCGGCACCCTTGCTTTTTAAAGGGGTTTTCCATATGTGTGACTTAAACCGGTTTTGATTTAGAATCTGCAGCATGAATCTAAAACCTACCTGAACTAAAACACTACTGGATTTTAAAATGAATCTGTTTTGTTTCCTAAGCCAACATACACCCACAGCACAATGACGGGAGATATGAAATCAGCGTGCCTGTCCTGTAACTCTAAGTGCATTTTACTTGGAAGTCAGCCCTATTGTAAGTAAGTATGCATACGATTACTATCCCAAGTAAGTATGCATACGATTACAGCCCTGCAGAGCAAGTCTTGCATATTTACTCAGAAGTATGTCCCATTGTGATCAAGGGAGCTTACTCCCAGATAAGTGTTCATAGGATCGCAGCCCTAGATTGTTTTTACATGTGAGGCTTAAAAGTTCCTTTGATGGTGCAAATCCAGGCATATTGACTCATAAATAAGTCCCACTGTTTGATGTTTGATGGGATTTGTTCCCATGAAATTCTCTGGCACAGAGAATGTGGCACATGATATAATATAATATAATAATAATAGACAGTATTTATATACCACCTTTCTTGGTCATTGGATTTCTCCTCTGACTGTAATCCAAGGCGGTTTACATGGGCAGTCTTTCCCAAACCCCTTTATGGGGGGGGGGGCTTTACAATCATATATAAATGTTCAAAGGCCAGCGGGTGGTGCAGTGGGTTAAACCGCTGAACCATGAGCTGTCAATCGAAAGGTCGGCAGTTCGAATCCGCAACGGGGTGAGCTCTCGTTGCTTGGCCAGTTCCTGCCAACCTAGCAGTTCCAAAGCATGTTAATGCGAGTAGATAAATAGGTACCACTTGCGGGAAGGTAAACAGCGCTCCGTGTTCCAGCCACATGCTATGCGCTGCGGCAAGGAGAGTCATGCCAGCCACATGACCATGGAGGCGTCTTCGGACAACGCTGGCTCTTCGGCTTTGAAATGGAGATGAGCACCACACCCTAGAGTCGGACACGACTGGACTTAATTGTCAGGGGTCACCTTTACCTTTACCTTATAAATGTTCAATCTTTCATGGACAACTGCATTCCAGATGGACTTATAAAGCTACTCCTGGAGATACTTGTTTTAACATTTTTAAAGCTTTTTGTTGTTCTTATGACCATAATCCCAGTGAAGATGCTTCAATCTTGGTACATTCTAGCTGGTCATAATGCTCTTCGATCTATTTTAACCCAGATGGAATCCATTGCAATCTAGCCTCTCCCTGGTTGTCGCCTCCCACGCTCAGCCGACTCAGCAGGCAGTCTTCTCTCAAAGAGGCTTTTTTTTTCACAGTTTTTGTCAGCGGCGTGTCTCGAACTGGCCATTCACCAATCTTCAGGCTTACAAGGCGGCAGCTCTACCAACTGAGCCAGACCTCCTGCATGATAATGTGACAGTATCCATAAGGGACTGATCAGATGTGGCCAAAGACCCATTTAGTCTAGCACCCCTTTCCCACAGTAGCCAACCACCAGTAACCACTGGGAGGCCCACATGCAAGAGATGAAGGCTGGCATACCCTTCTCCCGTCATTGCTCCCCTCAACTGATATTCAGTTGCACTCTGCCTGAGCATGGAGGTTCTCTAGTGACTAGTAGCCACCACAGGCATTTCTATGGTAGGGGCAGTACTGTAAGTTGCACCCCGTCCTAGTCCCCATTTACAAACTGGAACGAGGAGGCCCCGCCCCCTCGCCGTCAGAGCCATTCCTCCCTGTCGCCTTCGCCGCGCGGAATGGCTCCGAGGCGAGGGGGCGGGGCCTCCTTGTTCTGGTTTGTAAACGGGGACTAGGACGGGGTGCAACTTGCGGTACTGCCCCTACCATAAAAACACCTCTGGTAGCCACTGATCTATAACGGTGTCTAATCCCCTTTGAAAGTCTAAGGCCAAAGGCCATCACCACCATCACCATCTGGAATGTCTGGCAGCGCATTCCAGAAATCCATGGACTATGTGAAGAATGTGCTTCCTTGTATCCATGCAAACTCTCTGCCAGTCACTTCCACCGGATGACCCTGGTTCTAGTGGTGTGAGAAAGAGACTCTCTCTCTCTCTCTCTCTCTCTCTCTCTCTCTCTCTCTCTCTCTCTCTCTCTCTCCACACCATGCCCAATTTTATAATGCGTGTCAAATCCGAGCCAGCCAGTTCCCTGAGCGTTTATGGAGTGAGATCTGTATCCAGCAGATGGCGGTCCACCATTCTTGCCTGCATTCCCCTGCCCCAGAACTCCCTGGCACTTCTCCTTGCCTTGCCCTGTTTCCTCTTTCTCTGCCTTTCAAACCTGAGGGCCCTCTCCCCCCCCCCCTTCCATGTGGCCTGGAAGAAAAGAAGGGGCAGAATGACACACAGCAGCAATGTATGGCCGCCACTGGCCAGGAAAAGAAGACAAACTCCGGCCATTCACTGGTCCACCCCCCTCGTCCACTGAATTTTTAAAGATGGGTTTCATGCTGTAGACTGGGGTGTGAAGTGGGTGTTTCTTGACAAATTAACCACAGTGAGAATCCAAAGAATTTCTCACACATTCCCTGAGGAAGTCCAGAGCACATGGGATGAAACATGGGAAGATGGATGTTTTTAACCTACAACCAGCGTCCTTAAACCCAGATATTTTAACTGTGTATGTTTTGTCCGGCCATGAACATTTGAGAACCTATTAGCCTTGCTTTTGATGGTAGGTAAAGAATTTCTCAACACTCCCAATGCATTTGAATATTTTTATTGACACACACACTCACGGACAGTTAAGAAGGAGAGGGTCTATATCACACAAGGCCAGCGGGTGGTGCGGTGGGTTAAACCGCTGAACCATGAGCTGTCGATCGAAAGGTCAGCAGTTCGAATCCGCGACAGGGTGAGCTCTCGTTGCTTGGCCAGCTCCTGCCAACCTAGCAGTTCCAAAGCATGTTAATGTGAGTAGATAAATAGGTACCGCTTGCAGGAAGGTAAACAGCGCTCCGTGTTCCAGCTGCATGCTACGCGCTGCGGCAAGGAGAGTCATACCGGCCACATGACCACGGAGGCGGCTTCGGACAACGCTGGCTCTTCGGCTTTGAAATGGGGATGAGCACCACACCCTAGAGTCGGACACGACTGGACTTAATTGTCAGGGGTCACCTTTATCTTAAAGAATTTCTCAACACTCCCAATGCATTTGGATATTTTTTATTGACACACACACTCACGGACAGTTAAGGAGAAGGTCTATTTCATGCAGCTGGAGAAAGGAGCGCAATGCAACAGAAACTGGGGAACCTGGACCTTTCCTTATGGTGAAGAGCAGGGGATTTCAACAAGTACCACTGCATTGCTGTTGAAGGGAGCAAAATGGCACCTCCTAAAAAGTTCCCTCTTCTGTACAACTCTTAGAGGTACGGGACCCCTGGCTTTGACTGCAACTAATGGGAGGGAGCACTGAGGAGCTGGTATGCGACTGGAAGAAACCCCAAGCCATGATTTCCCAGAGAAGTGTCTATTTATACTTAGGCTTACCAGATCTCCAACCGTGACAGAGTGCTAGACCTTTAGGTAGGCTTACCAGATTTATTCCCGGGGCAGAATGTAGCCTTTTAGGAGAAGGAATGTGGGCAGGTGTAGCTTGTTAAACCTTAGAGCACAATCCTAGGCTTGTTAAACCTTAGAGCACAATCCCACTGAACACAATGGGGCTTGCTTCTGAGTAGACATGCCTAGGTTTGTGCTCTAAGGGTTTAACAAGCTACACCGGCC
Organism: Plestiodon gilberti rubricaudatus; assembly: GCA_026170595.1. Taxonomy (NCBI): domain Eukaryota; kingdom Metazoa; phylum Chordata; class Lepidosauria; order Squamata; family Scincidae; genus Plestiodon; species Plestiodon gilberti. Next base: position 16,404,626 of record JANXHW010000012.1, read on the forward strand.
CACATTCCTTCTCCTAAAGGTCTAGCACTCTGTCCTGGTTGGAGAACTGGTAAGCCTATTTATACTCCCACACAGAGAAGGCAGTTGCTGGATTGAGGCTCTCCATACATGTCGACAAAATTTTTATCAAGGGACTCTTGAGCTCCTTTATAAACGGACTCAGCAAAACTGTCTTGCCCAAACCTGTAGCCACGTGAAGCCTGGCTATTTGCTTGGGGAACTCTCTAACCTTGCTAGAGCACAGAAACACCCACATGCCGCATTTCTGCTCCTAACTAGAGTGACCCTGCAGGTTCATCTGGGATGCACAGGATAGCACCCAGCTTCTCTTGGGATAGTCACCTATGAAGTCCTGAGATCGCCATCTTGCTCTGCCTGTGTGTGGTTCAGATTAGGGATGGCAAAACTCTGGATAGGGGGTGGGGTGGGCTTCTATATGTCACGCCAGAGCGCTAGAGGGTGGAGAATCCCAGGATGACCCCAAAACTTCCTGACACATGCCAGGGGCTGCCCTCCTTACCAGGCAGTACGTCAATCATTGCCTCCTCCTGCTGCCCCCTGGATTCGAACAGGAAGCAGGGAACAGAGTAAAAGAGGAAGAGAGTGGCGCACTAAAACAAGACTTGCCAGCACAACGCCTGAACGCAGGGAGCATTTGCTGTGGCAAGGAAGGACAACGGCAGCTGATGTTCCACCTCAGGCAATGGGAGGTTTGGGGCCAATTCTGTTTATGAAGTATGTGAACCACAAACTGGGCTTGTACTGCGCTAAATCGTTCTCACCCTCGGGTTAGCCAGGCTCAGCATGCAGAAAAGCAAGGGCCCGATCCCCCAGATTCTTGTCATGTAAGCCCCATTAAAATAAATGAGAGTAGTATAAAGGCTGCTTTTCTTATTCTCCCCTTCATTAGAGTGGGGCATGTGCAGATCTTCCTAGTGAGTCGGTCCCCAAATCTAGAAAACAGGAACATCACAAAAGGGAGAAGAAGAGATTGAAGCGATACTCTGGCTAAGCTCCAAAGTCTGGCTTCTGAGGTAGATAACACACACATTCCCTTGATAGCTGCTTTGGGGATTCCATGGAGCTCGTCTCTGTCTACGGATGGAAAGGAAAAGAGCTGGTTATCTTGGTGGATCATTTAGACAAATATTCCAAGTTGCAAATGCAGAGGTTTGAAATGCAAATGGGCACATACAGTCTCTGAAGTTGAATAAGGCTGTGGGATTTGAATAAGGCTGTGGGATTTGATGGATTTTCTCAAATAGAAATTGGGAATGAAACCGGAGGAGAATTTCAAGAAATATGTGGCCCATCACCTTTGCATTTCCCACTGAAGAATGCTGTGTGACTGCTGGGCTAACTGGTGTGGGATTGCAGAAGAATTCCAAAACATTGGTTTTGAAAGAGGAAGATTTCATCATGTGCATCTTTCGGGCTTTGGATGGATTCTGGAGCTGGCCCAATGGCGAAACCATATTAGGAGAGGGTTTTCAATCCGGCAGCCCAAATCTGAACCGACGACTTTTGAACGAGCATCCAAAACCAGAACGCTCACTTCAAAGAGCCTTCTCGGTTCCTTGTTTATACTGCCGAATGGACACAGCAGATAGCGTCAGCCATTCGGCAAGACTGCCAAGGGGCTGGGGGGGGGGGGACACAGGGTGACCAAAGCACGTCAGAGCTCCTGTAATTCTCACAGTTGTGCAGAGCAGGGAGCTTCAACAACAGATGCAGCTTCACAAACACCACCACACGTCGAAACCTCATGCTCTACATAACTTGCTACTGTACAGGAACCTTGTTTACTTTGCATCTGGTACCTCTCATGAGATCCAAGCTACATGTTATGTGTAATATGTTTTGGTCCCTTTTCTGTGCATGCGTTTGTAAAAAAAAAACATTCAGGGGGATGAAGTGAAAGTGCTGCAGGATGTTAGGGGGGGGGGTCTTTAATACTTTGTGCCTGCCATTGTTCCAGTACAGAACAGATGCCCCCACACTCTACCTGCAGTAGAAAAAAAGCTTGGATTGGAACCAAATGAAAGTTTTTTTCCTACTGGAAACGGCATGGGGAGGGAGGGGCAGCATGATACAGATCTGATGCATGGCTGGGGACAAGGCATTAAAGCCCCCTCCCCTCCTGCTGCAATTTCTCTTCCCCCTCCCCTCGCAGCTATTTAAAACACACACAGAAAAAACAGAGCAATATGCATAACATGTAGTTTGGCCCTGAAAGGAGCAGAAGAGAGTCTCTGAAATGGATTGGTCAAATTTATTCCATACATCTGATCCCTGGAAATGACACAACTGGAAGATAGTCGTGCTACATCCTCATGGTTCGCCACAGGCATTCTGGGATGTACTGTGGGTGATCTGGCAGAGATCAAGCCTTGTGACACCGAACCGCATTGCAGCTAGAGTTGTCTTTTTCTCTTTTCTCGTATGTATGCCAGTCCTCCAGCAAAGGCAGCTTTTCCAAACGTGAACTTGCGGCGACAGGAAAATGTGCACCTGTTGAATTTCTGCCAGCCACACAGCTGTTAAAAACACGGGACTCCTGCCCCCCCCCACTTTTGCTCCCCCCCCCTTCTTCCTGGCAGTGCCAACAAGATCAACTCTCTCTGCACATGTGACCCACATCCTACAGGACACAGGCTGTGAGTCTTCATCTAAGGACGGAACAATGTTACCTTTCCAGATTCAGCCTTCTTGGGCCATTGATAGCTGCTGCCAAAACCAACTGCAGTATTAAAAAAAATCCACCTTTCCCCTCCAGTTCTGCTCTTCACACAGGTGCGCCTGCATTAAAGAACAGCTCTGTCTAGCTGCAACCAGCTTCCTTTAAGTTTTTCTTTTTCCAAAAAATGCTTGATCGCTTCCTTTCAGTTGCCATTCCTTCTTCTGCAACACATCACTCTTGGGGAGTAAGGAGATGAAGGTGTGTGCACGTTTCAATATACCTGAGTCAGCATCCGCAAAAAGGGACACATGTTAAAAAAAAAAAAGTCAAGAGTGCACATTCAGACTAGTGTTTTTACTGCCAGTGCTCTGTAAAACTCCTAGGACACCTTCAAGGGTGCCCCCTTTGCAAAATCAGAACCAGCAGCCGTTCTGAACATCCCAGAAAAACAAAACAGGACAAGAAAACAGGGTTAAAGAGGGAATGCCACTTCTGGGATTCAAACAGTGCCTGGCATCGATGAGAAATAACTGGGGAAGACTCTGAGCTTCAGGGTCACCCTTTATGTTCTTTGCCAATCAAAATATTTGCATTCAGCACAGCATCTTCCCCCTCTCTCCAGGGAGTACGTTAGTTATCCCCAATTTCTTCATGGGAGTCTAAGCTGTTAACACTGGAGTAGACTCAGGAGTCATTATTCCGGGGCAGGGAACACAGTTGCTGCAGGAACAGCCCCTCTCACAACCAGGCTGTCATTTGCAGTCCTGAAAGGAAAGAAGGAAGTTGTTTTGGAAAGGGAAAAAAATCACTGTTTGGTTTGGAGTGACAGTTCTCGTCAAAGCCAGCAGGCCTCTATCCAGCAACTGCGCCTGTCACGGACAAACCCACGCAAGCTTAAGTTTCGTTCAAAGGCAAACAAACACCGGGAGCAGGAATCAATAAGCGAGTGTGTGCGTCGATGGCATAACTGGTTCTGCAGAGATCTAAGTTGGATTTCCATCCTTGGGGAACTAACCGGTTTTCTCCCCCCGCCCCCATAATCCAAGGTATCGGGCCAACGAAAGCAAAAGCCATCTATCTACGAGCCGATACGTGACTTGCCTCAGCTGGTGCTGGTTGAGCACTGGGACACCTGTGAAGCCGCAGAATGGTGCTTTGCATTGTCCAAGCATGAAAAGAGCTTCGTATCAGAGGGGGCGTCTAGGTGTGTTCCCCTGAAGGTCCATGTGGAACCACTGCACATATACCTAGGACTCTCTGCCTGGAATCGGGAGCCCTGTGTGGAGAGCCGTACACACAGAAAGTTGTACATGCATGCACACATTTACAGCGCAATCCTAACCAACTTTCCAGCACTGATGTAGCCATGCCAACAGGGCGCACACTGCATTTTGCGGTGCGGGGGCAGTCATGGAGGCCTCTTCAAGGTGAGGGAACATTTGTTCCCTTTCCTCGGGGCTGCATTGAGGCTGCACTGGCGCTGGAAAGTTGGCTAGGATTGCGCTGTTAAGGGAGGGGGCATAGATCAGGGGGCAGAGACCTCCACTCTCCATGCACATTTGCTCCACCTGGATATGCCAGGAGACCAGGGCTACTGAGTCAGACCAAAAGCCCAGAGTTCTGTGGCTAAAGGTCACTCATCGAGGTCACAGACACAGAGGTCCATCTCCCAGCTGTGCCTCCGAATAAGGCGGAACATTCGCATCCTGCTTTCTGACAGGGCAAAGCACTGTCAGAAAGCATTACCTTGATGGAATCCTTGCATTACCTTGCATTACCTGCATTACCTTGATGGAATCCTTGCAACACACCTGCAAGGGAAGTATTATTCTTCCCATTTTGCAGATAGGGCAAGTTGAGAAGCAGCAGCCTGATTAAGGCTACGTAGTGGGTTCATGGTCGAAGGCAGGATTCCAACCAGGGAAGGTCTGGTTTGCAGCTCAATTATTTATTGACCAAAAAGATTTCGATCACACACCCCCCCCACACACACACAATGGGGTGCCCAAGGAGGCTAAGAAATATATCACATAACTGCAAAGTACAAAAATAACTTACTATTAAAACGAAACATTTACAAACGTGTAATATTCTAAAATGACATTACAAAATTAATAACACCATAACAAAATGAAAAACAGGCCCCAGCAGTTTTGTGTAGCCAACATGCTCCACCAGTTCTCACAGGTGCAGAATATGTGCATTATGCATGGAATGAATGAATGTGTGTTCTTGTACTGACTACAGTCCCTCCCCAAAACATTCCCAAATACTGACTTCTCCTATTCTAGGGCTTCAGAAGCCTTGGGGTTTACCAAGGACAAACCATCTCACCATAGAGTGATCCTCCACCCTGCAACTTGGTCAAGATACAAACTACAGTGAATAACGGTTTAGACTGAGGAAGATTCCTTTCCAACCCAGGGTTGGCCCAAGACTTCCTGGCACCAGAGATGGCATGCCAAATGCTGCTGTACTCTAACCTGGTGATGTACCAGCAGCTGCTCCTTCCATGCCTTGAACTGAGAAAGGAAAACGGGAACAGATAGAAAAAGGAAATGTAGAGAAGAGTGGTGGGCTAGAGTATCAAAGACGCTCTAGTCTGCCACTCATCTCTCCTCCACACCACCACATCTCCTCGTCCACTCTATCCCTCTCTTCCTTTTCCAATCCAGGAAACAGGAGGAGGAGCAGTGGAGGGAAATGGACAGAGCTAGGAGGGTTAGGGTGCCAATCCCTGCCAATCTATTGCCTGAGGCGACTGCCTCAGTTGGCCTCATGGATGGGCCGGCCCTGTTCTAGCCTCATTATAGCAAAAACCTGGCACCAAACACTTTAGAAAACAGCAAACTGCAAGCCAAGAATAGGGGAAGGGTCACAGTTCAGTGGGAGAACATGATTTGCATGCACAAGGTTGCAGGTTCAAGTCATGGCATCTCCAAACAGGACAGCGAAAGATTTCCAGCTGAAACTCTGGAGAGTCACTACCAGTCAGTGAGCTAGATGCACTACTGGACACAATATAAGGCAGCCTCAAACCCTCTAAAAGGAGGGACCAAGAGACCTCTGTGCAGCAAGATGCTTGTGCAGCAAAATGCCCTATCAGTTGACCCGATCAGTTCCTTCCAAATGCCAAATACGACATCTGCGTCTTGTGAGTGTGAGCATGATTACTAGGAAAATCATTTGAGATACAAATTCTCTGCATGAGCTCCAGAACAGACAGCCCTTCTGATGTTTTCCTTGCACTCAGAACTGCCTCTGGCCTTATTGTGCATTCCAGTGTTTACATGCCACAACCAAAGCATCTGATTAAGAAACCCAGCCTGACAGCAGTTCTGTAACCTGCTGAGATTTTAAGGTGATGCAATGCTATGATCAGATTTCCTTGCCATGTATTAATAAAGTCAGCTGAATTTTGGAGAATCCTGAGATAAGTTGGTTCTCTGATCTGCTTCCCTTGCACAGCTGAAATGCTACCTATATTATTTTGCACTGTCAAGATCTGCTGAGAAGCCGGTCTTGACGTTACCATCTTCTTATTAGGGCCAAACATGATGTGATTTTGATCACGGGACAGTCTGCTGGAGACCTTAAAAGTGACAATTCTCCAGCAGAAAATCTTCTGAGGGAATTAGTTTGAGGAACAGCTGGAATTGGGATTTAAAAGAAGAAGACAGCACCGTGCAGGAGGAGTTCTTAATAATCAAGACAGGGCTATGGTGTTTTTTTTTTCCTTTTTTGAAAACCACATCACAAATTTATCCATGTTTACTTAGATGTAAGTCCCACTGTATTCATTGGGACTTACTCCCAGGAAAGCATGCATAGGGTTGTAGTCTTAACATTGCAATGAGGTCCTCCTCACCTGCTATGAATTATAACTATGCTTCTCTTATATACTTCTCAGCGCAATCCTATGCATGTCTACTCAGAAGTCACAGCCCAATCTTAACCAACTTCCCAGGACCAATGCAGCTGCAATGCAGCCCCGAGGTGAGGGAACAAACATTATTATTATTATATTATAATTATTATTATTATTATTATTATTATTATTAATAATAATAATAATAATAATAATAATAATAATAATAATTAAAAAAACCAGTATTTATATACCGCCTTTTCTTTGGTCATCAGATTTCTCCTCCAACTTTAATTCAAAGGCGGTTTACATGGGCAGGCTTTCTAAACCCCAAGGGGTTTTTACAATACAATACAAACATTCCCTTACCTTGAGGAGGCCTCTGGTACCCCCCCCCCCTCACTGCAGGATGCAGTGCATGCATGCCCAATTGCCATAGCTGCATTAGTGCTGGAAAGTTGGATAGTCTTAAGATTTCTTTAATCAGATGACAACCCTAAAGATAAGGTAGGTGCTGGAAAATTAGTTAGGATTGGGCTGTCAGTCTCATTGACTTCAGTGAGGCTTAAGGTAAAGGTGACCCCTGACAATTAAGTCCAGTCGTGTCTGACTCTAGGGTGTGGTGCTCATCCCCATTTCAAAGCCAAAGAGCCAGCGTTGTCCGAAGACGCCTCCGTGGTCATGTGGCCGGTATGACTCTCCTTGCCACAGTGCATAGCATGTGGCTGGAACACGGAGCGCTGTTTACCTTCCCGCAAGTGGTACCTATTTATCTACTCACATGGAACTGCTAGGTTGGCAGGAGCTGGCCAAGCAACGAGAGCTCACCCCGTCGTGGATTCGAACTGCCGACCTTTCGATCGACAGCTCCTGTTTCAGCCGTTTAACCCACTGCTCCACCCGCTGGCCTTCAGTCTCATTGACTCCCAGGGAGGATTGCAGCCTGCGCTTGTGAGGAGCCTTGCTGCATTTCCTCTTGCAGCTGTTTTCAAAAAAGGATTTCCCCCCTACAACCACGGAGTTCATACCTCCCTGCTAAGGATTTCACTTTGTGCGTTTGAGGAAGCAAACTGCCTCCCACATAAGCGTCTTCTGCAATAAATAAGTTCATCTTTTAAGGTGCCACAGGTCTCTTTGTTGTTTTTGGTCCTGGTAACTTGCTTTCCCCGCCTGTAAATCGCATGCAGGGGGGGGGGGTGACCCTACTAATCTGGATTGAGACCAGGGGTATCTACTCCCCACTGTGAGCCTGATCCAGATTTCCTCACTGTGCTTTTGCCTTGGGGAGGAAAAAAGTTCTCTTTAGAATCAATAGAAAAGTTTTTTTTCCATGGCCCCAATCCTGATCAGGACTGCTGCAGAGGCTACAATTAAATACCTGCTATCCTGATCTGAATTTCCCAACTGTTCTATTTACAGTAAAAAGCAAGCATTCTAGCACCAATGATGTGAATAAAGTTGCATCTTTATGATGACAACAATGCTACGTATGTATATGGTGCTTTACTCAGTGAAACACACACACACACACACACACACACACACACACACACACACACACACACCCAAAAGAAAACCACCGAGAAAGGCTCTCTTCACATGCTTAGGGGCATTTGGTTCTCTCCCCCAACAGCCTTCAACGACAAAGATCATGACCAGCAAGGGCACGTAGAAGGAGGAAAACAGGCTGCCATGTCAGTGGTTGAGGAGATCCTAGAGCCTAACATCAGAGGCCTCATCAGTAGCTCACCTACTTTACTGGCAACAACAAGGAGGCGTAACCCTTGGGGAAATGTTCTGCTTCCCTGAGCTGGTGTAACTTAGTGACTAACGCTGTAATCCTAGAAATACTTGCCTGGGGGCAGGTCCCATTGAACTCAGTGGGCCTTATTTCTGAGTAGACATGCATAGGCTTGCACTGTTAGTTGCAAGAGAAGACATAGATGAGGAGGGGGACTCTATTGTCCAGGAAGACACAGTCATAGCTCAGTGGTTGAGGACATACTCTGTGTGCTGAAGGTCCCAGTTTCAATCCCTGGCAGCTTCTCCAAATGGGGCTGGCTGGGAAAGACCCCTGTTTGAACCCTGGAGAGCTGCTGCCAGCCCGTGTTTCCAATATTGAGTTTGACAGACCAACAGCTGGACTCAGTAGGTAGCAGCTTCCTATGTTCCCAAGGTGGAGAAAGTTTCTCCCAGGCTCATAAATTATAAGAACTGTGGGCTCTCTGGGAAACCTTGGTTGCCATATGGAAGGTAGCTCCCAATGTACCTGCAACTCCGACGGCAGCAAGATCGAGCCCGACAAAGACCAAATGGCTATTTTATGCCATCTGGTAGCCAAAGCCAAACACAAACCCTGGGCACAAACCCATTCAGTCGCCCTGGAGTGGGTCACTGTTCATCTCTGCCTTCAAAGCTAGAACGCTGAGATGCTCAGTTGACACTCTGTGGAGTCAACATGCAAGAGGGGGATGAGGAGGCAAAACACTCCCTTTGCCCATTTGCCCTTGCAAACATGCCCTTGGAGCCCAACAGGAGAAAAAGATGCTTCAGGTCAAGATTTGGCAAGCAGAAGTGGCAGGCCGGGAAAGTATCAAATACGTGTGTGCGGCCAAATTACTCCCCCCCCTCACTTCATTTCCTTTAAAAGATGGCAACATGGGGGGGGGGCACTGATCCGTCCACTCACATGCAACAAGTATTCAACCCCTTTGCTTCTCATGCTTCCCCCCCCCCCATCTGTTTTTCTTTCGGCATTCCACATATTAGATGCCGTGAGCTTCTTTCTCCAACTAAAATAAAACAAGAACTGGAGACAGAGCTATGGGTGGAGAATGGGAGGAACCAATAAGTAAGGAGAAATGGGATCAGCAGCCACAGCCGAGCGGTACAGCCCAGGCTCATTCCCTGGTATCTCCAAGAAGGGCAGGAAAAGATGCATGCAGGTCTGAAACCCTGGAGCGTGGCTGCCAGTCCGAGTTGACGATACTGAGTTGGATACACCAAAGGGCAGACTCAGTAAAAAGCAGCTCCCTGTGTTCCGAAATCCATCCATCCAACCAGCCGAGCCTCACTATCCCTTCTCCTGCATCACCTTCTGTGGTTCCTCCTCTCTCATTTCTGCTATTCCCATCACAGTCTTCTTCTCTGTCGTAGCCTAGATTGTAAACTCTTTGAAGTGTCCTCTATGTTTTATAGAGCACCAAGCTCTGTATAGCTCAACATCCACGGAAACAACATCCTCTCAGGGCCCAATCCTATCCAACTTTCCAGCACCGATGCAGCTACAATGCAGCCCCAGGTAAGGGAACAAACGTTCCCTTACCTTGAGGAGGCCTCCGTGACTGCCGCCCCCCTCCCTCCGCAGGATGCAGTGCAAATCCTGTTAGCAGGGCTGCATCGGTGCTGGAAAGTTGGATAGGATTGGGCCCCCAGACATCTACACAGATCAGGCTTGTCCTAGGTTAACTCCATCCCTGAAGCAAGACAGGTGCCCTCTGCTTGGCTTTCCCTTGTCACCCTCCATCCATCCATCACACATACAGAATGCCTAGAAAACAGACTGAGCTGGTAACAGTTTCCATGGGCAGTGAGATAAATCTGGAGCCTCAGCCTTCATGGGCTGCGAGCATCCGAGACTTGAACTTTTGGAAACCCTTTGCAGATGTCAACAGGCAGAGATGGCAATTTCCGAAAAGGGAGCACTTCCTAGTCTTCAGTTGTCTCCATGGAGAGAGACCCCCCCCCCCCAAGTCCTATAATCGAAAGCTGCAGGTCCAAAAAGGAGGGACAGGGAAACACTGATTGGGAGAGAAAGCAGAGCTGGATAGAGCTGGATGAGGCAGCTACTACCATACACCCCACTGATCATCTCTCTCTCTCTCTCTCTCTCTCTCTCTCTCTCTCTCTCTCTCTCTCTCTCACACACACACACACACACACACACACACACACACACACACACACACACACACACACACATGGATTGTGATGCTTTCACAATCTAGGGGCACAGCACAGGTCTGTGGCAGAACACAACGCAGAAAGCCCCAACTTCAATTACTGGCAGCTTCTCCAAGTAGCGTTGTGGGAAAAAATCCTGTTCGAAACCCTCGAGGACGGCTCAGTCTACGACAGCTTTTTAAAAAAATCTTTTCAGGGGACAGAGAAAACCCCTTCCACTTCACGCCCCTTTCCCTCCCACATCATCTTGCAGCACCCTGGCGATTACCAAGACGTTTGGGCACACTGGGAAAGCAGGATTTACGGTATCCTGTTGTCAGTCGCCCTGGACGCATCATGTGGACGCAATAAATAAATAAATATATGCCCACTTGGCCACCTCTCCCCCCCCCTCGAATCTTGACACCTACTCTTCCAGCTGCGGGCATAAAGTAATCTGGGTGCCTTGAAGCTGGGCCTCCCCCAGTGGCCGTAGCGTAAAACTGTGCCCGTTACTGGCATGGCATAAGAGTTTGGTTTCCCCAGTCCTACTGCTGGAGCGGCTGCTGGTGCTGCTGGAGCCTCCATCTTCCTCCTCCTCTTCTTCCTCCTCTCTGCCCACCGTTGTTGTCAGTGTGCTTTCCTTCTTCTCCAAGGGTGTCCGGGGGCTGAAGGCCCATGGGCACCTGTGTAGCTCCTTGGAGAGCACGTGGAGGCGGCAGTCAGCGCTTCGAGGGCAACACAAGATCTTCTTGAAGGCACACCTGAAGTCGGGGCTGCGGCAGTAGATTATGGGGTTGAAGGCGGAGTTGACGTATCCCAGCCAGTTGAAGAAGAGGAAGAGCTGGTCAGGGATGAGGGGCCTGGCGAAGACCTTGATCACGTTGGCGACAAAGAAGGGGAGCCAACAGAGGGTGAAGATGCCCATGATGATACCCAAGGTCTTGAGCGCCTTGTGCTCCCGGATGGCCGAGAGCAGGCGGGAGGGTCTCCTGCGGCGAGAGCCCTTGGAGGCATCTTGCCCAAACCTCCCCTTGTCCTTCTCGATGAGGTGGAGCTGCCTGGAGGCCACGGCAAAGACCCGGGCGTAGACAAAGATCATGACCAGCAAGGGCACGTAGAAGGAGATGATGGACGACAGGATGGCGTAGGGCATGTTGGTGACGAAGTCGCAGCAGTGGGGGTCGGCGTAGCAGCGCAGCGCCTCCTGGTCGGCCCCGTCGCGCCACCAGTGGTTCATGATGGGGAGGAAGGAGACGAAGGCCGAGATGATCCACACCAGGCACACCACGCCCCGGGCCCGGCCTTTGGTCACCAGCGCCTCGTACTGCAGCGGCGCCGTGATGGCCAAGTAGCGGTCCACGGCGATGGCGCACAAGGTCTCGATGCTGGCCGTCACGCACAGCACGTCCAGCGAGGTCCACAGCTCGCAGACGATGGTGCCGTAAGGCCAGTGGCCGCTCAGGACCTGCGTGGCCCCCAGCGGCACCACCAGCAAGCCCATGATGAGGTCTGCGCAGGCCAGCGAGGTGATGAAGAGGTTGGTCATGGTCTGCAGGCGAGGCGTCTTGGCGATGGCCACGATGACCAAGAGGTTGCCCCCCACCGTCACCAGCACCGCCAAGCTGAGAGCGGCGCCTAGCGCCCCCTGCCAGCCGAGGCTGCCCGCTGCTGCCCCCGAGCAATTGCTGCAGTTGCCCGACGCCGCGTCCGGCCCCCACCACGTCCCGTTCGGGGGCCAAGGAGGGGCCATGGTGGCAGCCACGAGGGGCGCGTCTCGCTCGCAATCGACGGCTTTAGTTGGAAGGGTCCGTTCCGCGCAAGGCTGGCGCCGGGAAAGCGGGCGCCATGGACGGCAAACCCGGGGCCGCTGCCCGGCCCATGCCGCTGCCCTGGGAAGACTGAAGAAGCTCCGGCGGGGACGGCTCCCTCCTCCTCGGTGGGCATTGCTTGGAGGAGGAGCCCTTAAAGGCGCAGAGAGCCGGAGCCAGGATGGAGACGGGCCACGCCCCGGGCATCGCCCTCCTGGATCCACGCCTCCTCCGCCCCCCCCCCCCGCAGTTGGCGGTGCGGGAAAGGAATCGGAGACGGTGGGGCTGGCATTGGCGCGGGAGACTTCCCCTCCCTTTGCAAAGCGAAGCCTTCCTCCTGTCCCTTCCACCGACTTGTCGCCGTCTAAAGAGATTGCAAATGTGATCTCTTGCAAAATGCCCCCCACCCGTCCCTATTCCTTCGCTAACGCCCCCACTTGAAGCCTAGACTTCCCAGCTAGAAAGCTTGGGCGGGGGGAGGGGGTCAACGGCACCTGCCCGTTGGCTTTCTTTAAAGCTGACAGTCACCCACCTGACCACCCACCCCATTAGTCGACGGTACTCGATTGACAATTCCCAAAAGGCAGCAAAGAATCGAGCCCTTGTTAGATTCTAAACAGACGGGGGGGGGGGTGTTAACAGGTTGCCAGCCTGCACATTCTCGCCCCACCGCTCCGCCCCAACTCTCCCCTGGGGCGCGGCGCGGCGTCTCTATCACCTGTTCCGTACACAGCCTTCCTTTCGCCGCGTTACTATTTCCCTCTTGTCCAGCCCCTCTCTACTGCTCCCCTTTTTCTTGTCCCCCCCCCCACGATGATGGACGTTTAGACAAGGGCGAAGCGGGGATCGCTTCCCCACCCCCGCGCCTTATGATTGAGGATGGGATTCCCCGGGGGGGCCACCGACCCCTCGGAGCCATCCCTGTGGACTGCAGAGCGAGTGAAGCCCCCCTCCCCCGTCCCGCCCCCCAGCCTTCAAGAGCGGAACAGCGAGCCGCGTTTCCAGCAAGACGTTAAATAAAGAAGCGTTTCGCGGGCTCCTGAAGGGCTGTTTGATTTACGGCGGCATGAGATGTTGCGGACCCGCTTCATCAGATGCACCACCAAATGTCATTCTAAAATCATCAGATGCAGCAGCCTGTGCCATTTCGAGGCCACGGCTAAAATCTTTTCAAGACCCTTCATAAAAAGCAGCACTTCGTGGAGGTAGATAAGACAATCTTCTATCGCACATCCAGGGGGAAAGGTACCTCTGATCTTGATTGAGTCCTCAATGAAAACAATCACATTGACCGATCCTTTCTGTTCCAACAACACGTCCCGTCTTTGAAGATCAATCTATTGTTGATATTCTAGCAATCATTATTGTTCAACAGTAACATGCCTCTGGCTACTGGTTGCAAGGGAGCGATGATGAAATATGAGTCTGCTGCCCTTCTCTCTTGCTTGTGGGCTTCCGCTTCCCCCAGGCAGCTGGTGAGCCACTACGGAAAACAGGGTGCTGGTGGTCCAGATGGGCCTTTGGCTTCATCCAGCAAGGCTTCTCTTCTGTTCCTTAAGAACCCTGACAGGGAGGACTAAGGAGGTGACTGAGGGCTGGGGAGGGGCCGGTTGAAGAAGTGACAGCCAGGAAGAGGTGTTTCCCCCCCCCTTCACACCTGAAGTCCTGCGATGTTGCTGCTCAGTAAACCAGACTTCATGAGTCGCTTTGGTAAAGGTAAAGGTGACCCCTGACAATTAAGTCCAGTCGTGTCCGACTCTAGGGTGTGGTGCTCATCCCCATTTCAAAGCCGAAGAGCCAGCGTTGTCCGAAGACGCCTCCGTGGTCATGTGGCCGGCATGACTCTCTTTGCCGCAGCGCGTAGCATGCAGCTGGAACACAGAGTGCTGTTTACCTTCCCGCAAGCGGTACCTATTTATCTACTTGCAATTGACATGCTTTGGAACTGCTAGGTTGGCAGGAGCTGGCCAAGCAACGAGAGCTCACCCCGTCGCGGATTCGAACTGCGGACCTTTCGATCGACAGCTCATGGTTCAGCGGTTTAACCCACTGCGCCACCCGCTGGCCGTCGCTTTTTTAGCCAGTTTCAGAAAATCATCATATATTTATGCTTGGAAGTTCTTTCTGGCTAAACAACCAGGGCCGGCCCAAGGAGGCTGACCAAGGAGGTCCCCTCAGGCTGCAGATTGGTGGAGGGGAATGGAGCGGAAGAGGAAGTGGAGGTGAAGAGAGTGGTGGGTTAGAGCAGAGGTTCTCAACCTTTGGAGGCCCGGGTACCCCCTATCAAGGTCCAATTTTCTGAAGTACCCCCTGCTAATTAACTGCTGATTAATCAATTAATTAGGTAATTAATCGTTAAATAAAAAGTACTAAAACAATTTTAAATGTGAAAAATGCCTTATTTAACTCTCTCTCTCTCTCTCTCTCTCTCTCTCTCTCTCTCTCTCTCTCTCTCTCTCTCTCTTTGTGAGAAAGAGACAGACAGACAGACAGACAGACAGACAGACAGACAATGATCTTTTTTTTCAACAAGTCACACTTCCCAAAATCAGCTCCTCCCTCCCCACCCCACCAAAGTATATTTTCCAAAGTATAAAAATAAGCCCAAAACTAAAATCAGAGAGACGGAAGGGCTCTGAAAATAATTAAAATTTAAAATCCATGTTAACACTTCATTAGCTGCTGATGGGGCAGATAAGGGGCAGGGTTGACGTACCCCCAACAAGTGGTCCGCGTACCCCTAGAGGCAGAGGCGTACCAGCAGCGAGTGCTGCCTGGAGCACTTGCTGCTGCGCCGCCCCAAAGGGGTGGCACCGCCCCGGGGGGGGCGACCCGGCTTACCAGGGCGCTCCGAGGCCCTCTCCCCCCGGCCTCAGAGCCAGAGAGAGCCCCAGAGTGTCCACCACGACCGGCGACCTGGGTTTTCTGAAGGCGGCCGAAAAAAGTATAAATAGCGGCGACGCAATTGGCCGCCTTCAGAAAGCCCCGGCCACCGGTCGTGGTGAACACTCCGGGGCTTTCTCCGGCTCCGAGGCCGGGGGAGAAGGCCTCGGTGAGGCCTTATCCCCCAGCCTCGGAGCCAGAGAAAGCCCAGGAGTGTCCACTGCGCGCGCACGCCCACATCACCGGGCGCGCGCGCGCTCGGTGAGACTGGAGCAAGCGGAGCAGCACCGCCCTGCGATGCGGTGCCGCCTGGAGCCGCTGCTCCGCTCGCTCCAGTCTTTCCACGCCTCTGCCTAGGGGTACCCGTACCACAGGTTGAGAACCTCTAAGTTAGAGCATTTCGGACACTCTAGCCCACCAACCTCCTCTCCTCCACACTTCCTCTTCCCCTCTGTTCTCTTCCATGTTGAATCCAGGGAGCGGAAGGAGGACTTGATGAAACCAGCACCAGTTAGTAAGTTTGCAACTTTTGATGTGGTACCATGCAAAGCGGGGGGGGGGGGGGTTGCGGCAGGTGCTAAGAAATCTTGGACTGGCTCCATTGTAATCAACCTTTTCTCAATACAAGGGAGCTTTGGACAAACCCCTTCCATGAGTGATCCTTCAGCTCCTCCTCAGCAGCTGTTCCTCAAGGAAGAATTTCATTAAGATGAGTTCAGAAACAGCTTCTGTTTCTCTGACCCAAGGAGCTGCAGCTTAATATTTCTGCTCACCGGTCATCTTCAAAATCCTCAAAACAAACAACAAGCCCGGACAGCAAATCCAAGACCATCTGGGATAGTGCGGACATTAGATCACGTACAAGCCTGTAGCTGTATGGAAACTCTAGGGGAGTCTATTTAAGCCATGGATTAGAGTAATTCTTTTTTGGCTCTGGCTATAGAACAGTGCGTATTCTTTCAAAAATGGTTTCTGGATGTGTGTATTTCCCAGAGGTGGATTCAATGCAGTCCCTTGCACTGAAGGGACAGTGTCCTATGCACATTTACCTGGGAGTAGGTCTCATTGAAGTCAATGAGACTTATTTCTGAGTGCATAGGATTGCGCTGCAGGAGAAAAGACAAAGCAGTGGGTGTCCGCCCTGTCTCGCTCTTAGGCTACAATCCCTATACTCACTTTCCCGGGAGCAAGCCCCATTGAACACAATTTTAGTGACCTCTGAGTAGACATGCATAGGATTGTGCTGTTGAATGGGGTGGGGACAATCCACACCAGGGCATGTCTGCAGTACACTCCACACTGCGCTACAACAATATCAATGCAGTTGGCAGAACCATGTTGTACGTTTGCTGCCTGAGTTTACAAACTCATGTTGTAAGTTTGCTAACTGAGAGGTAAATGGTCTATCACTGTGGCTTTCCCCCAAGTGACTCCACATGGAAGTCAATTTAATAAGAAATGGATTTATATTACTGGTATTATAATATTAAGGGATTTAAGAAGAAAGAAACTTAATGCTGGTTAATGGCCAGGGATGTTTCCTGATTGGGCAATTTGCTGCCAAGGGATAAGAACATCAGAAGAGCCCTGCTGGATCAGTCCAGTGTCCCATCTAGTCCAGCTTCCTGTATCTCACAGTGACCCCACCAGATGTGTCTGGGAGCATACGAGACAACAAGATGCCTGTATCCTGTTACTGCTCCCTTGCACCTTTCAGAGAGAGGCTACGTCTACCTGGAGGTTGTTATACAGTCACCATGACTTGTAAAGTGTGATGGGCTTTTCCTCCATAAATCTATCCAATTCCCTTTTAAAAGCATCCTGGCCAGATGCCCTCACAACATCCTGTGGCAAGGAGTTCCACAGATTAGCTACCCCCTGGGTAAAGACATATTTCCATTTGTCTGTTCCGACTCTCCCTCCAGTCAAGTTTAGTGGATGTTCCCCCCACCCCCCTGGTTCTCACGTTGTGCTGCTCCTGGAACATCTCACTGCTTGGGGAAGTGGGGGGAGAGAAGGCAAACGGTCTGTTACACTGCCTGCTTGTGTCACATGACAGCTGTGCAGCATTGAAGTGACACGATCCTGTCCTCGTTGCGCAGGCATGCACTTTTGAGTTCCGGAAAAAGCCCTCTTGCTGCTTCCCACACCACTGCATTCGCCTCTGTCCTCTTTGATGATGCTCAGGCGGGACCTGTCTAGTCAGCTGACTCAGATCACAGACACATGGGAAAATATGCACAGCAGTGGGCCCTGTTTATCAATGTTTACAAACAGAGTCGTTGGGGACCTTCAAATATCACTAAGCTTGCAATCCTGTGCACACTTGCTTGAGAGGAAGCCCCACTGAACTCAGTGGAGTTTACTTCCAAGCAAATGTGCAGAGGCTTGGACTGCAGGGAATTCAATCAGGCTTTCTGCTTCTTGATGTTTAATATTCATGGGAACGCAAGCCAGCCACTTCAGCAATATCCAAGCCCAGGTAGGAGGGAGGCAGGCTCACCTGTATTGGCATTGGCACATTCAGAATCTCTGGTTCTCATCCTGCAAAGATGTGAATGTGGGGCTAATTCATTGAGACTTAATCCAGGCAGGACAGAGGGGCTGTGAGTCAGTAGGAGAGCTTGTTTTGAAGTAGGTCAATAGCCAGTTCTGGACAGATCATTTGCACTTCCCTTGAGGATCTGGTCTGCAGTTTGCGATTCCTTCTGGATCCAGCCTTGCTCCTGGCTGTGGAGGTGGTGGGTATCTGGGGCTAGGGCTGTTTTCATCCCACTTTGACTCAGCTGCAGCCCTTCCTGAAGAAAGCAGATCTGGCCACAGCAATCCATGCACTCGTCATTTTGTGCCTGGAATACTGGAACATGCGTTATGAGGCTTCTCTTGAAGACTCGGCAATGGATTGGAAGAGGATGTGGTGGAGGAGAGTGTTGGCCGAGAGCAGAGGTTCCCAACCTGAGGGTACGAGGAGGACCACCGGTGGTACTTTGAACAACTGCAGGTGCTGGTGGTATTCAGCAGGCTGGTCCTTATCTGGTTTTCTGAGCTCCCCTCTGTCTTGCAACAGAGGCATCGCTAAGAGGGGGCCAGGCGGGTGGTGGTGTGCCCCAGGTGACAGCTGCGGTCTCTTTGCAAGGAGGAGCAGCGGAGGGTTTTTCGTGCTCCATAGCTGCTTTTTTTCAGCTGGAGGGCTGCGTTTGCAGCCGTGGAGCATAAATGTGCTGAAATTGGCGCATTTTTGCCACCGCCCCCTCTCATGCCCTGCGTCCTGGAAGGCTTCAAATGAAGACTTCTGGGAGTGCAGGTGACGGGGCCGGGCTAGCTGTGTTACCGTCTTGCAATTCAGTTTTGCTAATTGTTGCTGCAGTCTAGCTGGTGCCAACCTCTGATGCTGCCCCTGGGATGAAGGAGGGTTGCATGCTGCAGCAGGCCTGGGAGCAGGGCTGGCCCATCCATGAGGCCAACTGAGGTAGTTGCCTCAGGCAACAAATGGGGGGGGCTATCTCTGTCCACCTCCTTGCCTCTACTGCTCCTCCTTCTCCTTCCCCTCTATGGATTGGAAAAGGAAGAGGGGGACAGAGAGGAAGAGCAACTGTGGAGAGCAGGAGAGTGCTGAGCTAGAACACTGGAGAGTGGGGGAGGGAGCAGAAGTTGTAACATTATACAGCAGCATTTCAAGTGCGCAAAACCCGCATGCTGGAACTCTGCCCACCAAGATGAGCCATGCCTCCTACCGATGTTTGCAGTCACGTCACAGTCTCCATGGCGGGAGGTGGGTGTCTGCGGGTGCCGAGCGTACCACTGACATCCACCTCGCGTAGCACTGGTTGAGAAACACAGTTATACGGTAAGGGTGCAGCGATTGGCAATGCCGCCTTAGGTGTCAGGAGGGCTTGGACCGACCTTGCCTGGGAGACAGAGAACTTGGATAGCAAGAAGATCAGGGCTAAAGGAACAAGTGCTCAGGAGGTGGGTCTTGAACACAGAGCCTGGAGACAGGACTGAATATATTGTTATAGGGCAGAAGTACAGAATGGAACCACAAAGTCTGTTTTGGAAGAGCTATGTCAAGGATTCTGCTACTGGAGAGGGGGGGATTAGGTACTGTGGAAAGGAATGTGACTTCGTTGTAAAAAAAACAACACACTGCATATAATTGTGTGTGTGGAACAGAACAGTGCAGTAGAAGAGGGTAGACAATTCTGCTTGGCAGAAGAACGTCCTGTAAAGCAAACAAGCCTGATTCATGTGTATTGTTGATTTCAGCTCATCGTTCCTCTTCTCTGGCCTCTCTGCACCCTGCATGATTCAGAAAGGAAAAGTGCATCATTTGTGTCACCACAGATACGATGCGCTGTGGAATCTGGGCCACGCAGAGAAATTTTATCAGGGGGTACAAAGTTTCTTTTGGGCCCCTTCCCTTCATGTAATTTTGGCTCCTGGGTCCCCTTTTTTGCTCCTGGGCCCCCTTTTTGACCCATTTTTGGTCCTGGGCCCGGGTACGATTGTATCCCCCTTAATGCCCCTCTCAGAGGCCCTGGGGCTGAGGAGCAGGTTTTGTTGTTCTTGCCCTTCCTTCCTTCCTTCCTTCCTTCCTTCCTTCCTTCCTTCCTTCCTTCCTTCCTTCGTTCATTCATTCTTTTTCATTCTCTTCATGTTCATTCACTCTTTCAATTTAGCCTTAATAGCCTGCTACCTTCAGGCACCTGCATGTCAAATGCTGACCTCCTGACTTTGTAGTGCACCAGTTGCCGTGGCGTTGCTCCTCCTCCTGCCCCTGGATTTGAACAGGAAGCGGGGAAGAGGAAGTGTAAAGGAGAGGAGAGTGGTGGGCTAGAGCGTCAGAAACACTCCAGTCCACCACTCTCTTCTCACTTCCTCTTTCACTCTGTTCTCTTCTTTTGTTTCAAATTCAGAAAGAGGGCAAAGGAGGAGGAGCAGTGGAAGCTGGGGTGCTGCTGGGTAAGGGGGGCACCATTTAGTACATCACCTTAGATGATGGGAGATCTTTTACTTACCTTCTCTACTCCCTTGTCCCTGGTGGGCCTACTCAGATCTATGCCAGCTATTTTGCTGTAGTAAATCTGTTAGGCCGAAGGGGACGTGTCGGACCCTGAACAGGGGCTCCGGATCTTGCGGATGCTGTTATGGCCAAGATATGCTCCTGATCCGTCCCTGAACTGCCCCTGACCCGGCCTGATCCCTGCCCCTGCTGTCACCTTACCTGCTCCGACAGCTGGTCTGCTGCCCACTGCAGCTAGTGCAGGGTTTACTGGCTACTACAACATCATCACTCAGCAGCAAGCTTTCCACCGCTGGAGGGGCTCATGCAATGGCGGACCGTGCAATACGACGACAGGTCGCGGGATCTGCCATTATATCGCAAGGATAGGATTGGGCCATTAGTGCAATTGAAAGTACCATCGTATCGAACTACTTAAGTCTTTTAACTGAGCAAAAGTGAAACATTTCCTGTTTTCTGTTCAAAAAGGAGAGGGGAGGGGGAAATACTTTGTCAGAGGAGAAAGTCGGCCTGTTTGACAGCAGAGTTTTGTGTTTGCCTCCTGATAAATGCGAAAGGGAGCTAGACAAGGAAATCCTCGGAGCCTTCGATGTATATATAGTAGACGATGTTGCAAGATTACTCTCTGTTCATTAGAACATTGAGACCATACTACTGAGTGTTGCTATGGCATCCCAGTGAGAAGCTGTAATGTCACTTGTTGTTATTCATACATTCCTTGGCCAGCAACTCTGGGAATTGCCCTGGGAAGAAAGGACAGACGTTTCTATTGGAAAAAGAAACGAGCAGGTGGTAAAAACTCTGTAGACATTGGGAAAGCTGAAGGAGGGTCTTGGACCCTTGCTCTCTTTATTTACAGAGCTGTTAAAGTTTGAGGAGGAGTACGAAACACTGGAAGAATACAAAACATGAATTTCTGACTTGGCTTCGGAGAACAGCACATCACACACTACAGAAGCAGAAGGAGGAGAGAGCCTCGCATGCATCATTGAGAATTTATCCGTATTTTCTTTGGTAACACGCTGACTTGGCGAAGTGATTAGGAACCACATTAGCAGCGAGAGAATGCAACACAACAGCTGCCTCTGTTGTTGAAGCTCCCTGCTCTGCACAACTGTGAGAATTACATGAGCTCTGACTTGCTTTGGTCACCCTGTGTCCCCCCCCCCAGCCCCTTGGCAGTCTTGCCGAATGGCTGACGCTATCTGCTGTGTCCATTCGGCAGTATAAACAAGGAACCGAGAAGGCTCTTTGAAGTGAGCGTTCTGGTTTTGGATGCTCGTTCAAAAGTCGTCGGTTCAGCGGATTGAAAACCCTCTCCTAGTATGGTTTCGCCATTGGGCCAGCTCCAGAATCCATCCAAAGCCCGAAAGATGCACATGATGACATCTTCCTCTTTCAAATCCAATGTTTTGGAATTCTTCTGCAATCCCACACCAGTTAGCCCAGCAGTCACACAGCATTCTTCAGTGGGAACTGCAAAGGTGATGGGCCACATATTTCTTGAAAGTCTCCTCCGGTTTCATTCCCAATTTCTATTTGAGAAAATCCATCAAATCCCACAGCCTTATTCAAATCCCACAGCCTTATTCAACTTCAGAGACTGTATGTGCCCATTTGCATTTCAAACCTCTGCATTTGCAACTTGGAATATTTGTCTAAATGATCCACCAAGATAACCAGCTCTTTTCCTTTCCATCCGTAGACAGAGACGAGCTCCATGGAATCCCCAAAGCAGCTATCAAGGGAGTGTGTGTGTGTGTGTGTGTGTGTGTGTGTGTGAGAGAGAGAGAGAGAGAGAGAGAGAGAGAGAGAGAGAGAGAGAGAGAGAGAGAGAGAGAGAGAGAGATATCTACTTCAGAAGCCAGACTTTGGAGCTTAGCCAGAGTATGACTTCAATCTCTTCTTCTCCCTTTTGTGAAGTTCCTATTTTCTAGATTTGGGGACTCATTAGAAAAGCACCCTTTATGCTACACTTGTTTATTTTAATGGGGCTTACATGACAGGAATCTGGTGCATTGGGTCCGTTCTTTCACACATGCTGGGCCTAGCTAATTTGAGGGCAATAACAATTTAGAGCAGTACAAGCCCAGATTGTGTATCACATACTTTAAAAACAGGTTGGCTGAAGGCCTCTCAGGGTCTCAGGCAGCACACCAGATGTCGCTGTGTGTCCTTACTGCAACAAATGTCACCCTCCCACTCAGAAATATGCCAGAAAGTGACACTCTAGCTCAGGGTCTCCAAGGTTTTCCGGCCATGGACTGAACGGGCATGATTGACAGGCCCATCCAGTCTGCAGCCCCACCCCTTCTGGTGGCCCCGCCCCTTCCAGCCACAATCAGACATCAGCAGCCATTGGGAAGCAGATGGTAGGGAACCGCTTGCCAGCCACCGTGGCCTGGGGAGCCACACACCAGCCTCCCACAGCCTCTCATTGGCCACTGTAGCCTCCTGTGGCCCTTACAGGTAGGCGCAAGGAGATGGTGGGGGCAGCTGGAGGTCACCGCGGGCCGCATTCGGTCCACGGGCCGTAGTTTGGAGACCCCTGTTCCAGCTCACTACTCTCCTGTATTTCAGACTTCTTCTTCTACTTCATTTCCCCCTTCCTTTTCCAATCCAGGTGGCACGAAGAGGTGCAGGTTTTCTCTTTTCTGCCGCCCTGCCGGCAAACAAGTGGTGCTTGCTGAAAAGCCCCGTTCTTCACAATAACAAAACTTGGATTGTGCTTTTTCCTCCTGCAGCCTTCTTCTTGTCACTGTATGTAAATCAAATCCTCCAAAAGCCCGGCAAGTGAGCTTTCAAGGTGCAACAAAGAGCTGTGCTTTGCATTCTGGGATAAGCCGTTTGCATATATGACCATTTCCTCTTCTGAGCTGTCCAGCATTTCCCACTATACACTGCAAGGCTTGTGCCTATTCCGCCATCCTATACAAATTCAGAAGAAAAGAACATGGAATATCGTATGGATGCAAAGCTCAGCAACTTGAGAATCTCCAGTTTCATTTTCAAAAGTGCAATTGAGCTTTTCTGTTTGCAAAGATGATGTGAAATCTTCAAACTAGTCTAGAGAACCTGGGTACTGACAGGGTTAGACTAAACCTCCCAATACCTGAGGCAGCACACCAAATGTTATCCTTCTCTCACCTGGCAGCATATCCACCATCACTGGTGTTCCTAGAGGGGGGTGGCTGTATGTTGCGCACAGGTCTACTCAGCGTTACCCGGTGGCCCCACCCACTCACCATCAGAGCCATTCCGAGCAGCGACGGCAACGCACAGGGAGTCAGTAATGTTCTACCACTGTAGGCAGTGCTGATCTCTATGAGATTTGTACAGTGCCAAAGGGCGGCCCCTCTTTTTCCTCCCCTTTCTCATTTTTTTCCTATTAAAATTACTCCCCCAAATTCCCTCCTTCCTTTCAAATCTCTTGCTTCCTTTTCTCTTAAGAAGGAAAGAGGGATAGTAGAGTGGTGGCATTTTGCCTTCCTTCCTTTGGAGACCATCCGTGGGCAGGGTAATGCCAGAGGGGCTGCCACACCCTCCCTGAGGACCAGTCTACAATTTGCTGTTTGAAGTTTGAAGTGGCCATCCTGCTTCATGATAGGGCCAGCCCTGCTCACAGATGGACTTTTGATCACTTTAACAATTGTTTATGATACAGGTTGAGTACCCCTTATCCGGACATCCGAGACTATTCCGAAATAGAGACAACAGCTAATGCAACAAATTTTTCAGCACCTGGCTGGAATAGCGCATGGCATGCTGGGGCACAAAATTACTAAAAAATATTGTATAAAATTACCTCCAGGCTATTTGTATAAGGTGAATACGAGACATAAATGAATTTTGTGTTTAGACTTGGGTCCCATCCCCAAGTTCTCATTATATTTTTGCAAATATTCTGAAATTCAGATAAATCCAAAATCCAGAAAACTTCCCATCCCAAGCAGTCCAGATAAGGGATACTCAACCTGTATATACATTTCAAATGTCAAAACAAAACAAAACAAAAGCCAGTAACCCAATTTATCCAGTTATCCAAAGCTCCCGCATCAATTGCCAAGCAGAAAACTTGGTCGACCCTGCATTTGTTTGAGATTGCTGTCTTCGCCTGTTTGGTTTTGATGTGCTGACACATCTGTCTGGGAAAAGCAGAATCCACAGAGAATTCTCATCCTGTTACAGCAATCCAGTCCCCGATTCCTTCTGACATATTTACAACTATGTTCAGGAAAAACAATGGCACCATTGTTCTTTGTTTTGTTTTTTAAAACCAGATAAATGCTCGACTTGCTTAGCGAAACAGGCTTCGCGTGGAGCCAGGGAGTAGATATTTGGGATGCTTTCATTCATTTCCCTGTCACTCTGTATATAAACCTGCAGCTGTATTCTTTCCGTTGGAGAAGACGGCAAATGTAGGTTTCCTGCGCAATGCCTCCCAAGTAGCATTGGATGGCGATCCAACCTTGGTTTTCCTTTATAAGAAATGTTCCCTCAATGGCTTTGCAAGCTCTCACCTGTTGGTAGAGCCAGTCTTTGATCTCCCAGTGCCTTAGGCAGAGGATCAGAAGTTGCCTCCTTGTACGATGATGCCCCACCAAATGCTCCCCACACTTTACTCTTCATCCTCCTACTCTCTGGATTATCACAGGAAAAGGGGAATGGAGTGGAAGAGAAAGTGTGGAGGAGAAGAGACTGGTGGGCTAGAGAAGCGTAGAGAAGACCCAATGGAGCAGAAGGAAGATAAGTGGAAGAGATAGGCAGGCAACCACCTCAACCAGCTTCATGGAGGATGGAAGTGCAGAAGATGAAATCTGGGGAGAAAACCAGTTCTCTAGGAAGCACAATGGAATATAATGACTCATAGCAACATCCTTTTAACCTCCAGCAACATAGCTCATCATTTTTGCCTGCAAAGGAACAAAGGCTCAAAACACATCTATTTCGGTGGGTTTTTAGTTAGGTCTCTAGGTATTTTTGATGAGGTTTTGTGGCCTTCCCCCAGGTTATTCCAAGTTATATTGGTTACCACCTGTTTGCTGGTTATTGATTATTGGTTTCATTTTTATCTTCACTTTTAGATTAGACATTTTAATGAACTATTTATTGTGTAGAATGGGTATTTTATTTTTATTTTTAAATTTATATAAATTAATGGCCCAATCCTATGTTGGCCGGGCACTGGCGTACTGTGTTGCAGTGGAGGTTGCTTTATGGCAGTCACAAAGCAGCCTCCGCCTATATGCACTGTTGGGCTGTTGGTGAGGAGATCGAAGCGGCTTCCTGTGCACCTGCGTACGGCCAAAGACCCGCCAGAGCAGATAAGGCAGCACAGGAGGTGGAATAGGGCGGTGGAAGAGTGGAATGGGGCGAGGGTGGGCGGAATGGGGTGGAGTTGGGCGGAATGGGGCGGGGGTGGGTGGGTGGAACGGGGTGGAGTTGGGCGGAACGGGGTGGAGTTGGGCGGAACGGGGTGGAGTTGGGCGGAACGGGGCGGGGTCGGCAGAACGGGGCAGTCACAGAGGCTGGGAGGAGGGTAGATCAGACCCAGGAGGGGCGAAGTTTCCACTGACATTGTACAACCTATACAACCTATACCACTTTTAAAGCAATTAAAATGGATGGGAACCATTTGGAATAAAAACGCATACTTTCTGCTCTTTCGTTTTGGTTAAACACCGAAATCTGCGAAAAAAATAAAACCATCAAAAACAGCCCTGCCCATTACACGCAGTTTAACCTAAAGGGATTTGAGAGTGTCTTGGGCCTTTTCTTTCTTGCTGCCAAATGCTTTGCAAATATTTGCCTGAGGTGCAACCAAAAGCCTAATATAAACTTTTGGAGTTGCAGACCACAATTTGCTATGTAAAAATGACTGTTGTGGAAAAAAAACAACAACATGTGGGTACTTTGTGTGGAAGGGCCCCGATTCGACCTGTCTTTTTACACAGCCTGGAATGCAGTGGGCAAGACGGGCTTGTGGTCAAGGATCTCTCAACAGGGGCTGACAGGACGTGCAGGTAGGGTCTTCGCTAGGCTTGTAATCCTTTCCCAGGGTTGTATCAACCACAATTCACATTGCCTTTGCTAGATGGTGGAGTATTCCCATCATCACTGGCAGAGGTCAAGCAAACTGTTCTAGGAGACCTAAGAGACTAAATATGCCCAATGGGCCATTTGACTTGATTTCCAGGCAAGGTTTTGTTGGCACCTTGGGGGGGGGGGAGAGAGAGAGAGAGAGAGAGAGAGAGAGAGAGAGAGAGAGAGAGAGAGATGGCAGCTCACAGCGTGATCCTCTCTAAGCCTAGAAAGGCGGAGTGCATGCTCCGCTGCTATAAGCCATTGCAAATGTGCCGTATGTTTGCAATGACTTTGAAATAAGGGCCGCAGGCATGGTGGCTGGCAGTCTTCACTCCACCGCCCTCCGGACCTGGCACCCACCGACAGAGGTAAGTCCTGCACCGGTCGGTGCAGGGGTGGGGGGGGAAGCAGAACGGGGCAGCTAGAGGCGTGGCCATTGGCCAGCCTGGGCTGGGACAGGGTGAGGATATCAGCAGCGCGCTTCACCGATATCCTCGTCCCGTTCCCGGGCCTGGCTGACCTTACTCCCCCCCCCCCCGGCTGGCTTGTACCCAGGGAAGGGGACGAATGTCCCCTTCTCCCAAGGTGTTCCTGGGCTGTGCCACTGCAGCCCAGGAACTGCACAGGATGCGGCGCCCGGACCTTTAGGCCGGCTGCCACATCTTAAGGCTGAGCTACACTACAGGCAGAGGCTCTGCCGCCGCCTCTGCGCTTGGAGCGGGGGAGTGTCTTCTCGCCTGTTGTCCCGCCTGTTGTCCCGCCTTCTTAAGAAGGTGATTGGAGGTAGTTCAGATTGGCATGCAGCCACCCTCCCCCCTCTCCTACGATTGGTAGGCTGCAGTAGCTCTGCGAACCGCCCCCAGCTCTGTGCGCACGCCCCCTGAAAAGTAGGATTCCAGCTTGAGGTACGCGCCGGCCGTGCGGAGGTCGCAGCGGCTCCGCTTGCTTCAAAAATCAGGTCAGAAGCTCCGTGACGCGTGTAATGTAGCTCTGGCTTTACACAGGATTGTGCCATAAGAGAAGGAGCTGGAAGCTAGGAGCACCTTGGGGTGCAGCTCCCTGGGGAACTGAGGTCAGCTGTTGCTGCTTGGAAGGGGTGCGCTCACTGCCATCCGCCTCCTCCAATCAATGTCAAATCTGGACATTTGTAAATAAAGCAAATCATTCCAAGACTCTGTAAGCCTCCAGTTTTCTCTCCTGCAAAGGGTGCCCAAATTGGGTCCTTGCTGCCTCTGGAATTTCTCCTGCTCAGCACACATAATGCAATGGGGTGGGAGGAGAGAAGGGGATGTGATGTAAAGGAGCTCCTTTACTTTTAGTGATTGTACACAGTGAGGCGTTGTATACTCACTCTGAACAATGAGCTTCACTTTTGCCAAAATGTCTCCCTTTTCTATTTGATCCTTTATTTATTTATTTGTCCTTTTTTAAAAAAAAAATCTGGTCACCTTTGAGAGGGAAAAGAATGATGGACGCACACGGTAAAGAATTGAAATTGGATTCTGTCCGGGTTATTGGATGTCTGATCAGGGTTAACAATGGGTCCCCCTTCTGATAACATGAGGATTGTACAGTATTCAGAAAATGCAACTGCCTCTCCTCATTCCTCTTTCGGTCATATTTCTCTTTTAGCCGTTCCCTGCAGGTAAGATTTAATTTGAGTCCATCAAGTGGTGATCAATCACTGCTTCTTGAGACTCAGCCCTGGAGGATGTGCAAGAACCAACGGGCAGCAGCGTCACGACAACGCGCGTCACCCCAGAGTGGGGGCGCGCGTCGCCCTTAAGGGGGAGGCTCCGCCCCCGCGCGTGATGTCACGCGCAGGAGCAGAGCGCCCTCCCCGCTCCGTTTTCGGCTCATTTTGGAGCCAAACGGACACAGGGAAGGGCGGGCGGGCCCACCTTCACTTCAAAAATTTAAGTGGGGGGAATCGCGCGTCACCCCTGTAGGCGCGACGCCCCCCGGCGGCCCCCCCCCGCTTCCCCCTGTCGACGTCAGTGCAAACGGGCATGAACTGCCCTATGCCGAGTTAGCCCCCCACTGGTCCGTCTAGGTCAGTATTGCCAATGCTGACTGGCAGTGGCTCTTGAAGGCAGGGGTCTTCCTCAGCCCTATCGCTGGGAGATGCCAGGGTGTGGACATGGGATCTTGGGTTGCAAGCAACCATGGAAAGCACAGGGTCTTCCACTGAGCTGCAGGTCCTCTGCGTGCTTGATTTTTCAAATGTAAATAATAGCAGCTACCAGGGCCTTTGAGAGGAATTTTATTGGCGCAGTGGGTTAAACCACTGAACCATGAGCTGTCGATTGAAAGGTCGGCAGTTTGATTCCGCGCGACAGCTCCTGCCAACCTAGCAGTTCAAAAGCAAGAAATTTGCAAGTAGATTAATAGGTACCGCGTCAGCGGGACGGTAACAGCATTCCATGCGCCTCGGTGTTGAGTCATGCCGGCCACATGACCATGGAAACGTCTTCGGACAACGCTGGCTCTTCGGCTTTAAAACGGAGATGAGCACCGCTCCCTAGAGTCGGACACGACTGGACTTAATTGTCAAGGGATACCTTTACCTTTACGTTTCTTTTGGACCCCTTCTCAGAGGGGAAGGGGGCAAAATGGGGCAGTGGGAGGGCAGCAATGGCTGGGAAAAGACTCTGGAGTCCAGGTCTACCAGGCTTCCTGATGTGGCGCCTGATGGAGTGATTAGATGCTCTCAGGCATATATTGGGAGGTGCGTTCCCACTTATTAGCAGAGTTCCCTCCTCCACCCAGGCAGACTGCTTTGCTTAGCTAAATGAATACACACGAGGCATTGCTTTGTAGTTGCAAAGAGAAGAAGAGTTTACTTACAGTTCAGTTTGCATATATACATTGCGTCTGACCATCAATCAGAGGTACATCCTAGACTTAAGATAGAACCCCCCTAGAGCTGGGGCTCCCTGCATGGGGTTAGGCTGCAAGATGGCCGCTGGGCTGCAGGAGCAGCGATGGCATCATCTTGCTCGGTGGGCATCAAGAGAAGAAGAGACTGAGTGAGGGGCAAGAAGGAGGAAATAAAGGTCAGGGGCCACACCCCTTTCTGGAACACAGAGGGATTAGAGTAGGAGGTCTTTACATGTGACCAGGCAGTACACCACACCCCCAGTGTCCAGCAGCTAAACGCTGCCCATCCTCCAACACCCCTTCTCAGCGTTTGAGGTGCTGCAGTCTACGACGCCCATCTCTGCTCGCAGACTCTGGAATCGGTCCCTTGGCAAAGGCTTGGTTAACACGTCCGCCAACATGTCCTGTGTTGGACAGTAGTCCACCCTAATATGGTTTTCCTTATACTTTTTGCGCACAAAATGGTATCTAGTGTCTATGTGCTTCGTGCGTGCATTGTGGCCCTCTGACTGTATCAATGTTATACAGCCTTGGTTGTCTTCCTTAACCTGTATGGGCCTTTGTTCGTCTATTCCCATGTCCTGCAATAAGGAACAGAGCCATATTGTCTCTCTGCATGCTTCAGATGCTGATATGTATTCAGCTTCTGTGGTGGATAGTGCGACAGTGGTTTGTTTTCTACTTGCCCAACCAATCGCCGCATCACCAAACATAAACAAGTGTCCACTTGTTGATATGCGATCTGAGGGGTCTTCGGCCCAATCAGAATCTGTGTAGCAAACCAGCCTTGGATTATTGCAAGCTGGCAGTCTTAATTTGTAATCTGCTGTCCCCTTTAGGTATTTAACCAGTCTTAGGACTGCAACCCAGTCTCCTTCCGTGGGAGAGCTGGTTCTTCTACTTAGAATACCGACAGCAGTTGTTATATCGGGTCTACATGTAGTTGAAAGATATAGGAGCCTTCCTATAACTTCTCTATACCTGTTTTCAGGAGGTAACGGTTCACCTTTTCCACTTTGCTTGAAGTAGTCTGTCACCATAGGTGTGGCCACTGGATTTGCATTCTGTAGTCCAAGTGACTCTATTAGATCCAAAGTCTTAGTTCTCTGGCTGAGAAGATATCCTCCATCCCGATCCTTCTCAATCTGTATGCCCAAATAAAATTTGGCATCTCCGAGCTCCTTCAGTTGAACCTGTTTGCTGAGGTGTTTGACTACTTCTTGGTAGTCTCTGTCATTATTGTAACAGACAATCAAATCATCAACATAAATCAGAATATAAATCCATTCACCATCTCTGCATTTTGTGTACAGACACTGATCTGCTTCACCTTGTTTAAAGCCCTGTTGTGTGAGCATGTTGTGTAGCTTCTCGTTCCAGGCCCTAGCGGCTTGTTTAAGTCCATAAAGTCCTTTTTGAAGCCTACACACGAGATTTGGATTTTTGCTGTCTACAAAACCTTGTGGTTGTTTCATAAAAATCTGTTCTGATATCTCTCCATATAAAAAGGCAGTTTTTACGTCAAGATGTTTGACTTTCATTTGTTTAGAAGCTGCCACAGTTAGGAGCAGTCTCACAGTAGTGTGCGTTACTACAGGGGCGAATGTCTCATCATAGTCTTCCCCATATTTCTGTGAGAATCCTTTAGCCACTAGCCTTGCTTTGTAGCTGTCAATTCCCCCTTCTGCATCCTGTTTTATTTTAAACACCCACTTGCACCCAATTGGTTTCTTACCAGGTGGCAATGTGGTTAGTGTCCATGTTTTGTTTCCGTGTAGTGCGTCGATTTCCTGTTGTGCTGCCTCTCTCCACTTACTTGCTTCTTCTGCGGGCATTCTTTCAATTTCTTCCCATGATTCTGGTTCACGCTGCAACGACGACCTTGCGAGGCAGGTTATTCCCAGCTGTGCAGGTGGTACGCCTCTGTTCTCACGGGATGACCGTCTGGGCTCTGGTGCTGCTATTGGAACCTGGTCTGCTTCAGCGACGTCTGGCTCCTCCAGCTCTTCTTGCCCGGCTGTATCCCCTTCTGCTGGCGTACTGACCTCTGGGTAGTAAGCTGGTACATATGTTAATTCATCATCTCCCACTGGTGATCCCTCTACGAAAGCCTGGTGCTTGTCAGTCTTTGTATGCTCTTCAAAGTAGAGCCCATGACGAACTGACACCTGTCCAGTTTCTAGATCCATCACTCTATACCCAGTGGATCCTGGTGCATACCCAATGAAGATCCCTTCTTGGGCTCTGAGATCGAGTTTGGATCTCTTCTCTTGTGGCACATAAGCGTAAACCTTGCACCCAAAAACTCTGAGATGCTTGGTGCTAGGTGCTTTGCCATGCCATAGTTCATGTGGTGTTTTATCTGCACCTTTTGTGGGTAGTCTGTTCTGGAGATAGTTTGCTGTGACTACAGCATCGCCCCAAAATTTATTGGGAAGTTCTGCATCTGCTAGCATTGATCTAGTCATCTCCAACAGACTTCTATTTTTCCTTTCTGCTACCCCATTCTGTTGTGGTGTGTAAGGAACTGTTGTGGTGTGAGTTATGCCTTGTTCCTCAAGGTATGTTCGTGTCTGGTGCGACAGGTACTCACCCCCGTTATCACTGCGCAGTTCCTGAGGATTCCTTCCAAACCGGTTTCTGACAGCTGCCACGTACTTCTGGAGCATGTCAAAAGTTTCACTTTTGTCCTTAAGTAGGTAAATCGCACTGTACTTTGAATAGTCATCAATAAAAGACAAAATATACCTGTTCTGGCCAATGGAGGCCGTCTGAATCGGGCCACATAAATCTGTGTGAATTAGTTCTAGCACTTGGCTTGTGCGTTTCTCAGTTCTTGCTGGAAAAACAGGTCTTGTCCCTTTAGCTTTCACGCAAGTCACGCACCTGTCTGGATGGTTGCTGCAGTGTATTACCTGTGAATCTTCTGCCAGGTCTTTCCTCTGCAGGTCCATTATTGCTTTGATGTCTCTATGGCCGTACCTTCGGTGCCACAGGTGAGTGCACTGCTTTCCACATGGCTGCTGGGCAGACATCGCACGGCTCTCAGGTTGTTCTGGTTCTGCTGTGTCTAGAACAAAAACTCCATCCTGCTCAGATGCCTGAGCTATTAATTCACCATTTTTCAAAATATCACATTTCCCCCCTTCAAAAGTCACAGTCAATCCTTGCCTGTTTAAAGCGGATACGCTGAGCATGTTTTGATCCACGTCTTGGGCGAAAGTCACATTACTCACTGTGATCTCATACATGTGATCACCTGTAGTGCATGAAATTTCTCCTTTACCTTTCCCTTGTATTTTAATTTTTCTTCCATCTGCTACAGAAATCTCACCAGCATAGGTTGTGTCTAATTCTTGAAAAAATTCAATTCTTCCCGTGGTGTGATGAGAACATCCCGAGTCCACCAACCAGCGTTTCTGGTTCCGTTTTTGGGACTGGTCCAGACTAAGAGCTCTGTGTTGCTCTCTAAGATAAAAGTTACACTGTCTCTTGTTATTCTGGCTGGTTCCTGGAGAATGCTGTGGACGCTGTGGGTTTCCACCCCTCCCTTTCTTTCTATAATCCCCTCCTGTTCTCTCAGTGGGGTTCCTGGAGTCAGTTGGAGTAGGTGTGAATTTTTCCCTCTTTGATGTCTCACAGTCCCTAGCCCGGTGTCCAGGGAATCCACAAGAGAAGCAGATAAGCTTCCTCTTGTCTGGCTGGCCTGCCTGCATTCTATAATTTGATTCAGAATGCTGCTTTGGAATACGAATATCACATTCATTTCTGAGTTCACCCAGTATCTCAGAATAAATCTTATTCTGTCTTGCTTGCATTGCGCTTTTGAACGCAGAAAACATGGAACTGTCTAAGGAACCTAGCAAAAAAGCTGTTTGTTGTTCAGGACTAAAAGTCAAACCCGTCAATGCGAGCCCATTAAAGATCTGAGTCAGTTTACTGCAGTGAGATTCATAATCTTGCTTTCTGAGCAATTTATGCGCACACAATTCAACAATTAAGTTGCATTGGTCATTAGTCTTTGCATATTTTTCATTTAAAGTTCTCATCATTTCTGCTGCAGTAGCTGCATTGTCCACATATGGTCTGCTCTCTTCAGTCAGAGTTCTATATATTAAATACTGAGCAGTATCATCATCCTGTATCCAGTCCTGGATCGCCTTGGCTGGGCTACCGTCTGCTGGACGATTTTCGCTCAAAACATAGAAAACTTTATTTACTTTCAGTTCACCTTCAATAATTCGTTTCCAACTCTGAAACGATTTAGGGTTCAGTGTGGTCACGGCTAGATCTCCTGTCCTTAGCCTTCCTGTTGCCATTGTGTTAGCTTTAAGCAAGTCTTTGCCTTACAATGGGTGGGGGAAAAAACAAAAAATCTCTCTCTCTCTCTAACTCTTCAGAGTTAATCCTTTATGCACAGCATTTGCGTATTCTGGGC
The DNA here is from genome assembly GCA_026170595.1 of Plestiodon gilberti rubricaudatus. NCBI lineage: Eukaryota > Metazoa > Chordata > Lepidosauria > Squamata > Scincidae > Plestiodon > Plestiodon gilberti. Next base: position 16,438,235 of record JANXHW010000012.1, read on the forward strand.
TCCATAACCTTATGGAGTGATTAGATGCTCTCAGGCATATATTGGGAGGTGCGTTCCCACTTATTAGCAGAGTTCCCTCCTCCACCCAGGCAGACTGCTTTGCTTAGCTAAATGAATACACACGAGGCATTGCTTTGTAGTTGCAAAGAGAAGAAGAGTTTACTTACAGTTCAGTTTGCATATATACATTGCGTCTGACCATCAATCAGAGGTACATCCTAGACTTAAGATAGAACCCCCCTAGAGCTGGGGCTCCCTGCATGGGGTTAGGCTGCAAGATGGCCGCTGGGCTGCAGGAGCAGCGATGGCATCATCTTGCTCGGTGGGCATCAAGAGAAGAAGAGACTGAGTGAGGGGCAAGAAGGAGGAAATAAAGGTCAGGGGCCACACCCCTTCCTGGAACACAGAGGGATTAGAGTAGGAGGTCTTTACATGTGACCAGGCAGTACACCACACCCCCAGTGTCCAGCAGCTAAACGCTGCCCATCCTCCAACAGCGCCCAGCCCAGCCTCCGTCTCTCATGCTCCATGAGGCCAGGTGAGATCCCAGGAACGTTCTGACCCCCTCCTTTGGCTCCTGGGTCCCCTTTTTGATCCTGGGCCCGGGTACAATCCTTTTACCCCCCCCCTCTCATGGGCCCTGGTAGCTACATAGAGTCCCAATTTGGATCAGGACCATGGCATGGGAAGGGCAACTGTACCCCCCCCGTGGTCTCAATCTGGATTGGGGCCCATCACCACTGCTATTTGCCCCCCGGAGAGAAATTCAGGAGGATGCTCTAGCTCACCATTCTCCTTCCCTCCACACTTCCTTCCCACTCTGTTTCTCTCCGCCCAGCGATTTTTTACCTTTTTCATCTCACGGCACACTGACAAGGCGTTGAAACTGTCAAGACACACCATCAGTTTTTTTTACAATTGACAAGGCACACCACACTGCCAAAGGGGGGCTCACATCCCCCAATGGCCCTACTAATAAATGACCCTCCCCCAAACTCCCACGGCACACCTGCGGGCCATTTGCGGCGCACCAATGTGCCCGCGGCACACTTGGTTGAAAATCACTGCTCTAGCCCCATCACTCTCCACTCCACATTTGCCCTTCCACTCTGCATTTTTTTGTTTTCAAATCCAGGGAACAGGAGGAAGAACAATGGAGATGGGTGGGTCATTCGAAGCAGCCCCCCCCACCAGTCCATCAGCACAGTTGGCCTCAGCACAGACAGCCCTTCCCATTAGGGTCCATTTCCTACCAGTATTGATCAGGGATGTATCTAAGTAACTAGGTCACGAGTGCGAGTGCGAGTACGAGTCATTTTTGCAAGAGTGTGAGTCCGAGTCCGAGTCAGTGTCAAAATTTTTGGGCAAGTATGAGTCAAGTGCGAGTCATTTTTGCACGAGTGTGAGTCGAGTACGAGTAAGGCCAGAAACCATGAGTCACAAGTCACGAGTCATGGCTTTTCCCCTGAAAATGGGGTGGGTGGATGTCTGTGTGTGGGGTGTGTGTGGGGACCTCTGAGACTTTTAAAGCACCCACTTGGCTCCCCCTATGCCCTTTCCCTCACCTCTCAGTCTTGTCACCACCCATCTGGTTTGGGAAAAACAAGCGTGTCTACATTCAAACCATTTATTATTCCCTCCCTGCACCTTCCCCTTGCTGAGCCGAGCATCCCTTGGGCTTGGAGTTTTGGTCAATGAGGAGGAATCGCTGCGGAAGCTTCACCTTCCCTCACTCCTCCCCACCCCTCGCGCTCGGAGTTGTGGCCAATGCCAAACAGACAGCAACAAAAGGGGGGGAACTCAGAGCCAGACTTGCTTTCCCACCCCCTTGAAAACCCTTCCTCCCTGCTGCCCTCCTCCTCCGAGGTCTCCACTGCGCCTGCCTGCCTGCCTGCCTGCCTGCCTGCCTGCCTGTGTTGATGCCGGCCATTAAAGGAAAATGACTTGGAAATGGCAAGTCGTTACCCCCACGAGTGCAAGTCAAGTACGAGTCCCGTGGGTCACGAGTGCGAGTATGAGTGCGAGTCAGTGGATCACGAGTACAAGTACGAGTACGAGTCAGGGAAAAAGTGGCTAAGTCACACTTGCAAGTCGAGTCATTTGACTCGAGTCCCCATCACTGGTATTGATGCAACTGGACAACAACCTATTTTAAAGATCTGTGGACAGCCTAAGCCAGGCCAACCCCTCAGGTTTGCCCAGAGCTTGCCATCCAGCAGGCCATGAACTTATGATATTTTTAGTAACAGGAATTTAGGCTGCTTCAAGCCTATCTGATTAGAGAGCCTCTAGTGATGATGTCATCTTGGCGGCCCACCGCTGACTGCCTGCAATTTACCCATTGTTTTCATAAGATTAAAGAAAATAGTAAAAAGAAGAATAACATCGCCACTGAGCTCTGGATGTGGCTCATAATGTCCTGGGGATGAAAGCAGGCTGCAGATAAACCTCTATTTCTGACTCTGCAAGTACCGTATTGTCCCGAGTATAAGACGCACCTGATTATAAGACGCACCCTTAAAGTTCGGTGCTATTAAAAAAAATTAATTAAATCACTGGCATTAAATTGCAACAGCCTGATTATAAGATGCACCCCTAGTTTAAAAACTTAAATTAGGAGAAAAAAGTGAGTCTTATACTCAGACCAATACGGTATTTCTTTTCTTTTTTTTTTCCAGCCACAGGAACAATTCGCGATGTTGACGTGCTTGTATGGGGCCAAGGGGAGCTGATTTCTTCTTGGCTTAGTGGCAGTTCCTGAGAACTTTCTGACATACATCAAGGTCACCACCAGCTCTTGGAAAATATTCACATTGGGTAGATCAGGTAAAAAGTGGCGATTTCCAGGTTCTTCCTGTGTCAGAGCACTGGTAAGCTGTGACTTTGCTAACAAGGTCTTGGTAGCCTCACCAAATAGCGTTGGGTGAATCATCTCTCCAGTCCCTTCCTCACACAATGAACCGAGTCAGACAACATCAGTCAACGAAATAGAAACTTGTCGGAACATGTACATCAAGGAATCCTAGTACTGTATGGGGTAGGGGACCAGTCCAACCAGTGAGGGACTTTGATGGAGGATATCAACATGTTCTTTTCATTTTGGACTTCCAAACGCATTTCCAGAGATATGATGGCTAGTTTTGTTTCCTGACAAGGTTCATACATCTTTAACAGCTGCAATTGTTGGTATATTTCTAAAATATTTTAAATAAACAAAAATGAATACGGCATGCATCAATTATTTATTGATTTTATCGATTTACTGTTTTTATTGATTCATTGGTTTTTGAGGCATTGATAGTGATTTTATTGATCCATTTGATTCATTGATTCGAAAAACTTGGCGCCAGATGTTCTGCCTACGCATGCCTGCCCTCCCAACGTCCTCCCGCCGCCTGGCGAAGGGCGGCAGCACTTGTATCCTGTGGTGGTGGAGTGAGCGGCGCTGACCTCGGTGCAGGTGCCACTTACTCCCTGGGTGCCACGAAAGTGCATTACAGCACTTTCACGACACCCTAGGCTAGGCCGATGGAACGCTCACTCCGCCGGCCTATACATGTGCAGGATTGCGCTGTTAGTCTAACAGTTGGTCCATTACACCAGTGGGACCCAGCTTGTAACCTGCAACATGGAACCCACCTTCAAGGGCTAGCAGGCAAGAGGGTTAGGCAGGTGAACAGCCATTCTATTACCTTCCTCTTCCTTTTCCTGTCTGGTGGCAACCAATCAGCATGTGTTGTCCTGTCAGCAACCAATCAGCATGTGTTGCTTGCTACTGTGTCATATTCCCGCCCCTTCTTTCCTTGCAGTCCAGTTGAAAGGAGAGTAGGGGCAGAGAGTGACATGGCAAGAGCACGCACTCGGTTTTGAAAGACAGAGGGAGAGGGAGAGGAAGTGAGGCAAGGCAGATGGAAGCAAAGTGGACTGGAGACCAAGGGGATCCACTGAAAATGGGGGGGGGCTTGGCCAAAGCTATTCCTCCAGAGCCAAAGTCTCTGGTGGGAATAATTATCTCATTTAGGACCCCTTAGCCGTAGCCACTGTACAAACTATGCAGGTCCTCAGAAGAACAGAATGGTGATGGCTGCACTGCTGCTATCCACACGGGACCAAGTTGTGACACACTTCTGGCTCCTGACCAGGTCGGCTCAACCATGAGGCCAACTGAAGCAGTCGCCTCAGGTAGCAGATTGGTGGGAGGCTCCTATCTCTGCCCACCTACCTGCCTCCATTGTTCCTCCTGTTCCTTCTCCTTCCTGGATTGGAAAAAGGAAGAGGGGGGCAGAGAAGAAGAGGAAATATGGAGGGAAGGGGAATGTTGAGCTGGAACTCTGGAGCGAGGGAGGTGTAGAGGCTGGCACATCATCGGGTAATTGGGGGGGGGATCAAGCATCAGGAGGTCTTGGGCCGGCCCTGCTTCCAACGCACTGGTTGAAGACTTCTGTACTACACTGGTGGGTGTTTTTTTGTTTTTTTTTGTTTTTTTTTTTGAGTGAGTGAGTGAGTAAACCTCATATAAGGTCATATCAACTCTGAAATGCCAAGTGCTAAAACAGTTTTGGTGGTGCTGTGAGTGATACATTTTGAACAGGCCTTTCTTCATGCTTTTTTCCGAAAATCTGTTCACAACTGTTTGTGAGCCAGAACAAGCAATGGAAAGCATTTCTGCTGGGAATGGGAGGTGGATACACCATCATCATCAGGCAAGTGACAAGTCAATGACAAGCAACAAAAATCCCCCCCCCCCCAGCATATCAGAAGGTTTGGCAGCTCCTCCCAGCTGCATTAGCAAGACCTGCTCCCAGAAAACTCCCTCTGCAGGTCTTGAAGTTCAATCCTGAATGTCTGTCTCAAGAGACCCTCCTGAGAAGCTAAGAGGGAATCGTAAGAAGACTTGGCTGGACTTTCACAGGAATTCTTGAGTTGATTACTTTGTGAGTGAGACTGGCAGCACAATCCTATCCAACTCCCCCCACCGGTGTAACCAGCAGGGGAGTGCAGGGCAGGAGGCTTTGGAGGGTAGGGGGGATTTAAATCCCCTTTGAATCCCCCTTTGGAGGGGAGTTGAATCCCCTCCAACAAGCAACAACCCCCCCCCCCCGGCTGGCTGCACCGGTGGGGGAAGTTGGATAGGATTGCGCTGTGGGATGCATTGGGGAACATGGTATTCCTTCCTGACATGTCAATATGATTGTGAGTTTTCAGTCTGATGACTATGAATAACAGCCCAATCTGCATCCCGTGAGGGAGTTTCAAGCCACACAGGCTTCCGCGAGGTAAGGGAATATTTGTTCCCTTGCCCCGGGGTAAGCCATCACAGTCCTGCTGGGTCTACTCGGATTGGCACCAGCAGCTACTTTGCTGGCACCAGCCCGAGAGGACCTGGGAAGGCGAATTCAGTCTCGGAAGGGTGAGTAGGACATTGGCAGCGGCACTGCCACCAATGCTACCCACTTCCCAGCCTCAATCTGCCCCCCTCCCCATTCTGCCCCCCTCCCAGTTGCATGGGAGCAGCTTATGCAGAGCCAGTCCAAGACCTCCTGGTTCCTGAGGTAGTGCACAAAATACCATTTCCTCTTTTGCAGGACTTTGCCAGGGCACCAGGGAGGTGCACCAACCACCACCTAAGAACATCAGAAGAGCCCTGCTGGATCAGGCCAAAGGCCCCTCTAGTCCAGCTTCCTGTATCAATCTCACAGTGGCCCCACAAGATATGCCTCAGGGAGCACTGAAGACAACAAGATAACCTGTATCCTGTTGCCACTCCCTTGCATCTGGCATTCAGAGATAGCCTAATACTAAGACCAGGAGGTTGCATATAGACCCATCATGGCTTGTAACCTGTGATGGTCTTTTCCTCCATAAATCTGTCCAATCCCCTTTTAAAGGCATCCAGGCCAGGTGCCATCACCACCTCCTGTGGCAAGGAGTTCCACAGATGAATTACACTCTGGGTAAAGAAATATTTTCTTTTGCCCCTTCTTATTCTCCCGCCACTCAATTTTAGGATGATGTCCCCTAGTTCTAGTAGTGTTTGTCCCTCTTCCCTCACCCTAGTATTGATTAAAAAAAAAGAAGGAAACTGAGCAGAAGAGGAAGTGGAATGGAGAGGAGAGAAGAGTAGTAGGCTAGAGAGGATCACTATTCTCCTCTTCCTTTTTTGAAACCAGGCAATGGGAGGGAGATGAGCAGCAAGTGGAGCCAAGCAGGCGGTGTTCCATCACTCATCTTCCACCTGAGGCAACCGACTCAATTGGCCTCAGAGATGGGCCAGCCCACGAGCAGTTCCTGTGTGTCGGAGACTCTGTGAGAATGTTTAAATGACCCAAATACATGTGTGGGAACCAATCATGAGGGTCTCTCCCACACAATCAACACCACACTGGACTTTGTTGCTGAAACAAAGCAGAGCTCCTCGCCTGGTGCTAATGTATCCGTGAGAGTCAAGGCAATTAATTTTATAAGATTTGCATGCTGTGAAACAATTAAGATTCAAAAGGGATAAGAATCTTGGCTGGCTCAGGATCAGTGTGGTCTGGGAGACATAATGTTAAATTTGACTATGGGAGGCCTGAAGTCAAGAGCCGTTCCAGACAATTTTGCAACGAGGATGCAATTACTATATTCAGACACCTCTCCTCTCTGTACAGACTCTTTAGCTACTCTGAGCAGCCCAGAATGATCCTCTTACCTTATTGTGCCCCTTTTGCCATGATGGGCAGCCCAATCCTACCTACCCGATTGGGTCTTCGTTCGTTGCCCTTCTGAGGGCAAGGCTTCGAGCGGCGTTGTGCGCATGCCGCTTGAAGCCTTGCCTGGCCTATTTAGAAGAGGCCAAGCCGGCGAGGAAGACGCGGCTCGGCCTGCCAGCTCCAGGAGTGACATGCCGGGATGGGGGGGTGAGTGTACCGGCGGGGTTGATGTGCTGGAATTCCCGGCGCATCACCCCCCTGGCGTGTCCCCCCCTCCAGGCGAAGCGCCTCCCGGAGTGTCACCCTGTGCGCCCCGCCCCCCCCGCCACGCTGCAGTGATGCTAGTGGTCCCAGAGGCCTCCTTGAGGTAAGGGAACATTTGTTCCCTTGCCCTTCAGCAAGCCTCTGCTGTTCCAGTGGGTCTACTCAGACCTGGACCAGCGATTTTGGTGGCACAAGTCCAGGTACACCTGGGTAGGTGGACTGAGGCTAGGAAAGGGGATAGGATATCGGAGGAGTTGCCGCCACTGCCGATATCCGCCCCCTTCCCTCCCTCAACACCCCCCGTTCTCCACTCCGGTCCCCTCCCCGTTCTGCCCACCCCCTGCTGTGCCAACTCACCAGTGCCGGAGCTCGCTTGGTGGCTTCTGTCGCCTGGCCACCCCTCCTTACTATCTGCGGTGGTGGCCAGGCTGCAGTCCATGGTGTGCTGCATTTTGCGATGGCTGTTAAGGCACATTGCACCGCCAGAATGCATGTTCCGGCAGTGCAGCTGACTCTTAGAATTGGGCCTGCAGGGGAAGATTCCTGAGTGATATTTAAAGTGCTTGAAAATGAATGTGTGAGTTCATCTTCCATTGCACTATATATCATGTGCGTGGTAGGTGGGGCCTCAATTTCACTCCTTTATTGTCATCTCACCCCTGCCAGAACTCAAACCAGCGTCCAGAACTCTAACTTGCCTAGCTAGTGCCTGCCACATGATTTGCTACAGATGTCTGTGCCTGGGGCTTAATTTCTCCCTCACAAAGCCCCTTACAGTCCCAGCAGTCTTCGCCCATCTGTAGCAAACTATAAAGTGCCGACAGGCTCTGGCATTCCGTCGTATTTACACATGTTTCCTGTTGTCCCAAGAATTTCATGGGAAAAAATGTCATTCGTAACCAGGAATGAGGGTGCCACTGGATTGTAGATACCAGTGGGGTACATGCTCACTCTGGCTCAGGGACAGGGCCTGAGGTTGTTATCTCAGTTTTGGAGGCAGTTCCCACAGTGGTTTCTATGCAAGGAATTGGAAATCCCAAAGGCTTCTTTGAGTGCGGCTGCTGTTAATTGTACTGAGTTAGCCTGCTGAGGAAAGGATATTTCCAGAAGGAGCTGCAAAATGTGTATGTCTCTGAACAGAGGCAGATTAATAATTAGATTAATTCAAAGCCATAAGCAGATGTGTTGGGGGTGGGTGGAAAACTAGGTGTGTGTGTGAGGAAACACATTCCTAATGGCAAAACAAATAAATAACAGTAGACACACGAATCATAAAGAACCACATAAGTAGATAGTGAACTAACCCCATAAAATTTATTTATTTTTATTTATTTTCTGTATTTATATACCGCCTTTCTCATCAGATTTATTCAAGGCGGTTTATTGTTCTATTCCTATAGAGAACCTTAAATGCTCGAGATGTTTCACTTCCGAGTGCAGCCCTCCTTCTGGCTTATGCTTTGCACTTCCAAGCTTCACAGTTCACCGCAGTTCACGCTCGGACGGTTGTCTTAGATGTTCTCTCTCTAGCCGACTCCTCCGCATTCCACCCTCTAGGTTCATCAGCAGCTTCTGTCTCCCATCCAAGCGGGAACCGAGGTCAACCCTGCTTAGCTTCTTCAGGCAGGGCACTGGCTCAAACCTCCAGGCCACACCTCCACATTTTCATAAAAAATGAAAGAAACCACAGTTTAACATGAGAGTGCATGCTTCCCTCCTCCTTTTGCACACAAGGGACAGGTGTTTTCTTCTTCCCTTGGTGGTTTAGAACCAATGCTGGAATTAGGTTTCTGGGGGACCCGGGGCAAACCCCTGAATTGGGCCCCTCTTGTTTCCTTGCATGTCCCCTGTTGACACCCTGAAGGTACCACTTCCGTTGTAGTAATAAGAGTTTAAGGACCAGCCTGGTTGGGTGAGCATTATGGGCACGGGCCCTCTCTCAGGGCCCCACCTGGCCAACCCTGGGTACCCCCCCCCTCTTTAGAATGAGCAGCGCTTTCTTGGGATGTCCAAACTCATCCAATTCCAGCTTATCCTAACCTCAGTTTGCAAATGGAGAAACCAGAATTTGGGAGATGCTGAAGATCACTGGAAGACCATACCTGCTTTGCATGTAGAAGGTCCCAGGTTAGGCATCTCCGTGTAGGGTCGGGAAAGACCCCTGTCTGAAACCCTGGAGAGTCACTGCCAGCCTGGGTTGAAGATACTGAGCTAGATGAACCAAGGGTCAGACTCCATGTAAGGCAGCTTAAGTTCTAAACCATTGGTGTGGAGAGAACCTTGAGGACTGAAATGCTGGGCTCTAAACACATGGCCGTTCTTGACTTTGGGTGACCTTCAACAGCTTTTCTTCCCTGTAAGCCAACACATCTTTACATAACTGGTATGACAGGTTGGCACCTTAAGCTGAGGCTACTTGTTGCTTCTTCCTCTTCCCTCAGGGTTCCTCAATAGATGTGGGCAGTCGAAGACCTGCTCCAGGAAGTTGGCCTTGTTCCAAGAATGAATAACGAAGGGCCTATTGGGAGAACCTCTCTTCCAATGAGTGAACCTACCCTTTCCCCCGAAAATAAGACCTCCCCAAAAGTAAGACCTACTGTCATTTTTGCAAGATTTTTGCTGGCACTCATAAATATAAGACCTCCCCTGAAAATAAGACCTAGCTAGGATCATCAGCCAGACGGACGCAACCACCCGGCACCACCAGGGGCGTCGCGACAACGCGCGACACCCCTGAGCGGGGGCGCGCGTCACCCTTAAGGGGGAGGCTCCACCCCCGTGCGTGACGTCACGCGCAGGAGCGGAGCGCCCTCCCCGCTCCGTTTTTGGCTCATTTTGGAGCCAAACGGACCCAGGGGAGGGCGGGCGGGCCCACCTTCACCACAAAAATGTAAGTGAGGGGCGCCGCGCGTCACCCCTATACGCGCGACGCCCCCCGGCGGCCCGCCCCCCCCCGCTTCCCCCCGTCAACGCTAGTGGGCACCACCACCACCCGGCACTTACTTTGATTTACTTTCTCTAGCATGTCTCCATGGTGGAGGACTCGAGTCCTCCCTGAAAATAAGACCTACTGCATTTCTTTGGAGCCAAAATTAATATAAGACACTGTCTTATTTTCGGGGAAACACAGTATGAGAGATTATAAACAAGACATAAGAGCCTGTGGGAGAAGATCTTAACTTGGTGTGTTCTAGGGCTGCAGGGATGAGCAAAGCTGCATCTGCTCCCAACAGTAGAATTCTGTAGAATTATAATTGGAGGCTTCAGCAAAGAGATGGTTACCTTGTCGTGGTGCTAGAGCTTGAGCATCTCAACGAGCTAAACCGTGAAAGGACACCCAAGACGGGAAGGTCATGGCAGAGAGGTCAGACTAAATACGATCCCTGGGGAAGGTAACGGCAATCCACCCCAGTATTCTTGCCGTGAAAACTAAATGGATCACCAGAGATATGTCGGTATGCCATCGGAAGATAAGACTCCCAGGTCGAAGATGGTCAAACTGAAGGACAGACTTGACCTTGAGGGAGCTGGGGGTGGCGACGGCGGACAGGAAGCTCTGGTGCGGGCTGGTCCATGAAATCACAAAGAGTCGGAAGCTACTGAACGAATGAACAACAAATAATTGGAGGTGTCCTCTCCTCTGTCTTCTCCACCTGATCATCTCACCATTGATTGTCCTAGTTGAGGTCATAAGTGGAGATCATAAAGTGATTTATGGATTATAGGTAGAGGTGTTTGAAAATGGTGAATGCGAAACAAAAAGAGACAGCACATAACACCACTTTCTGCTAAAAAAATATCTGCAAGAAAATAATAAAATAAAACCATGTAATTTTCAGTCATTCTTCATCTGCTGACACTATAATCCTATACCACCTATCTAGTACACTTTTAAAGCATTTACAAAGGATAAAAATGGGGAAAATTTGGAATAAAAACACATAACACTGCTTTCTGCTATTTCGTTTTAGTTAAACACCAAAATCTGTGGGGAAAACATAGAACCATTTCCAAACACCTCTAATTATAAGTCCATAAATTCATGGAGGGTAGGTGTATCAATGGTTATACAAATCTTATCCAAATCGATGGTGCGGCCACATCTGAAATACTGTGTACAGTTCTGGTCCCCACATCTCAAAAAAAGATATTATAGAGCTGAAAAAGGCACAGAGGAGGGCAACTAAAATGGAGGACACCTTCCTTAGGAAGAAAGGCTATGATTTGGGGGCTTTTTTAGTTTAGAATAAAGGTGGCTAAGTTGGGAACATGATTAACAGCGCAATCAACCATTAAGATCCGCAGGCCGGCCGCTGGATCCTATCCCCATTCCGGGTCGATCATGATTGACCCAGAGGTCTCCTTGGGGGGAGGGGATGTTCGTCCCCTTCCCCTGGTGTAGCGTAGGAAGGCCCCAATGGGCCTCCTTGGGTTTCCACCAGCTCAAGAGCTGGCGTAAGTCCGAGGAGGCCGTGTAAAGATAAAGTGATGGCCACCAGCTTGGTTGACTTTAAAAGAAGATTAGACAAATTCAGCATGTTCTCTCTCATCCAGCCCAGCGCTGTCTCTAAATGGTGGTTCAGAACTCACAAAACCTCCTTGCTACCAAAAGAAATTGAGATATTGAGCTGGATGTTATCCGCATACCAGTGACACCCTGCCCTCATTCCCCCCTGATAACCTTCCACAGAGGTTCCGTGTAGCATGGAGGATAAACCTACACTCTGCAAGACACTAGAGGCCAATGAGCATGGCGTCGAGCAGGACGTAATGTGCCGCTCCAACAGGAACCCCACCCTAGCCCTGAATACGCCACATGAATTCATTTTAACAGCGCCTGGTCATTCCAGCCAGGGGGCAGAGCCATTGTTTCAACAGGTCACATTCCGTTGTCACAGAATGTTCTGGCAGCAATTGTGTCCATGCCCCAGAACTGGAAGAGGAGGGCTCTCTTCGTTGTGATAGCCCCTGTGTGAGGAAGGAGAGGACAGCTGGGCACCAACTGTTTACTTTGAGTTTACAGCTCAAAGAACTGTTTATGAAACTTGGGGAAAAAATACATCCATGATCTCTCTTCCTGGCTGGCCTGCATTTGTAGAACTCCTTGTCTACTGGCAATTGCCCTGCCATGCCAGAAGTCTATTTTTAACCTGTCCATTCGACTCACTATTTTGTTGTTCCCATGCAGAGCAAATGCAGGGATTCGCTGCAAGAGTGGACGGACTGACGTTGGTTCTGTTCTGCGCGGGGAAGGGAGAGAAGAGGAGATCGGCGACAGGCCCTCAAAGACAGCTTGTGCATATTATAGCTATCACAGCTATGCCAGCCCTTAGAACATAAGTTTGGGTGCCCTCAGATTGGCCTGCAGCGGACTGTGGCTGGTAGTGCGACAGCAAGGGAATTTTGAAGGAAGAGTTTGGAGAATAAGACTGCAAGCTCTGTGGTTCTGTCCAACTATTCTCACATCATTCCACCGAGTGCCAGGTCCTGCTGTGCCAATCTTCCTTTGTAAGTAAAGTTAACTTCTGGAATGTGCACTCTCTTACACTTTGCTCTTACACTTTGTTTGCCACTGTCTGTCAGGTATTCCTTTACTGTGCTGGAGCACTGTAACCAGTGATGTAGACTTGAGTCTATTCCCTCAGACTCGACTCGGAAACAAATCATGCCAATGACTCGACTCGGACTTGACTCGACCATTGTAAAAGACTCAAAAAGACTCGACTCGAGACTTGGAGCCTTTTACGACAAGTCCGATTTTATTCAGATTTAAACACATTTTCCCCATTTTCAGAGGCGTTCCTACGGTGGGGGCGGTACTTTAAGTTGCGCCCCGTCCTAGCCCCCATTTACAAGTTGGCACGAGGTGCCCCCCTCGCCATCAGAGCCATTCCATGCGGAGAAGGAAATGGGCAGGGAGTCTCCTGCCCGTTGCCTTCTCCGCATGGAATGGCTCCGACAGCGAGGGGGCGGGGCTGCCTCATGCCGGCTTGTAAACGGGGACTAGGATGGGGCGCAACTTACAGTACTGCCCCCACTGTAGGAATGCCTCTGCCCATTTTCCCCATTAAATAGATAGGGACTCACAACCCGCAACCAAAGACTCGGGACTTGGGGGCAAAGACTTGGGACTTGACTCGAGACTTGGAGTCAAGAGACTTGACCCACATCCCTGACCGTAACACAGCAATTGACAGCTAGACAAACACACTTAATTAAGCTGGAGGAAAGGAAAGTGCACATTCAAGATCTGCAAATTCTGGAAATGAGAATCTGGAAGAATCAGTGCTAGGGCAAAGCCCCCCCCCCCCAAAAAAAAGCACTGCATTGCCCCAAGCTTTCCAGTGGTGGCTGACCTCCCATCCTCTCCACTGGCTAATGTGAGCATCTCTTAATGTGCCAGGTTGCTTCTGGGGGACCCTTGCATTTGTAGATGGGGTGCTGGATATAGAAGCCATGGGGGGTCTCTCAGCTGGCTTGTGGCACTACTGGCTGGGTGGGTTCTCAGGATGGTTGTGGGTCCTCAGCCATGCCTTACCTGGCCAACCCCGATGCCCGAACCCCTCCCGAAAGATTGATGGATTCTAAGAACTTATGTTGGTTGCTCCAGAAGCAGGAAGAAATTTGAACAGGGAGAATTTCATACGCTCCCTAACATGCTTTTGGGTTAGCTGTGTAGCTGACAGGCAGAAATTCAATAGATGCAGTTTCACTGCATGGAGATGGACTTGTCGTGTGCTGAACATGTTGACTTTCTTCCTGTCACATTAGTAAAGCTGCAGAACCTCTGCCAAGAAAAATGGTGGCAATTCCAGCTGCAATTCATCCGCCAAGCAGGCAGCTCATTGTCAGGGCTGACTCGGAGACCTACCAAAACCTCCTCTCCAGTCAGGCCCTTTTGCTTCCTTCTTGGCAGCTCACTCAGGTGCTGGCTGGTGGCTGAGTGGGTGGGAGCTTCCCAAAGATAAGATGGGGTTGTTTACTCAGGCTGCATCATTTATCGGTGCGGGCCAAATTGGCTGGCAGGCCGGCCAACTGGACGTTATCACGGCTGGCACACAGAGAAGAATGTAAACTCGGCACGGGTCCAAAGGGCCTCGTCAGGCTGATGTCACCAAGAGACAGTGAGTGCGACAGCTGTCATCCAAGGAGTCCCTGAAGTGTTGGGACAGATGGGCTCCTCACACTTCCAGATTGTAGAGCAACCCCAGGACGTCCCTCTCCTTTGCCTCGAGAGATGATGCTTCCATAGAGGTGATCAAGAGGCAAGGAGAAGACTGAGGCAGGGTGCGTGGGACTGAGAGACCGTGGTACTTTTCGTAGCTGGCGGAAGAAGGAATTGCAGCAGCTGTAGCTTTTCTCTCCCTTGCACTTCTGCAACATGACAAGCAGCGCCTGCCAAAATTCCCTCTCCCCCTCAACTATGAAAGGAGCAGGAGTCCTCTCCTCTCCATTGATCTGGCCATGCTGTGCATGTGGTTAGCTTCCCTTCCAGCTTTTCACCCATGAAAAGAGAGACCCCTTTTGAACACTGTGCTTTTCAGCACGAGTGGCGTTTGCACTGCAGGTGGTCTTTGGCCCTGCTGCCATGCTGGCCCTGTGGAGACAGCTGGGGCAATAGTGCATCAGTGGGCACATTCTGGCAGCACAAGACCCAGACAGGATTGGGCCTGGGCAGCCCAATCCCACTTAACGTTCTGCGCACCGATGCAGCCAGGCCAGTGCAGGCTACGCTGCATCCTGCGCAGAAAACGGGAGGCTGGAGGTCACCTCGAGGTAAGGGGAATTTTGTTCCCTTACCCTGGGTAAAGCCCCCACCCCCGCAATGGGTCTACTCGGATCTGCGCTTGCCATATGGCTAGTACAAGTCTGAGAAGCTCTGTGTAGGGAAAACAGGCTTGGGAAGGGGGATAGGATTCGGCATGCGCCAGCGCTGCCGATCCCGTTCCCTCCTGGGGCCAATCCACCCGCCCCATTCTGCCCCTTCCCTGCCCTTCCCACACCCGTGTTGCCTGTGTTGCCCAGGAACGTACCTGCTTCGGCATGCGTCCCTTGTTGAACTGACAGCGGCAGGACGGCGCAGACTTCCTCACCAGTGCTATTTCCTGGAACGCTGTCGCAACATGCTTTACGGCATGTTTGTGACAACTTCCACCGGTGGAGCATGCGCTGCGCTGGCGCTAGGGCTCAATCGGACTGAGCCGTAAATCTCACTCATTTTGTGCCTGGCCTGGCCCTGCCCCCTCTGTGGCCACCCTCCACAGCAGCTATTTTGGGGTGATGCCCTCCACTCCTTTGGGGGGATCTCTGCTCTATTCCATCTGCTGTATGCTATCTTGGTCTACTTTCCAATGACTAACTGTACAGGTGGGCCCCCATATCCAGTGATTCGCTATCCACGGTTTCAGTTATCCACGGATCGTGGGGAAACCCCCCCCCCAGGCTTTTACTTTTTTCCCAGTAAGCTTCGTTTCTTCCTTAAAGAAACAGAAGAAGCAGCCTCTGGCTGCTTATTATAGGCAAGTAGGACGAGACTAAGTACTAGAGAGGCTCTGCAAGGTTAACAGCAACTTGCCTGCAATGGAGGCTGCTTCCCGTTCTACTTGCTTGCAATGGAGGCTGCTTCTCTGTTTTTAGGAAGAAACAAAGCTTGCTGAAAGAAAAATAAGAGTGGGGGGGAAGCATGCCTGCCTGTAGGGGAGGCAGGGTGGGGGGGGCCTTCAGGAAACCATGGGGGTGTTCGCTCTTATCCACAGTTTCAAGTATCCACGGAGGGGCCTGGAACATATCCCCAGCGGATATGGGGGCCCACCTGTACACTGATTTCAAAGCCAAGAGAGTCTGTATTCTTAGCGATAAAAGTATAGAGGAAAAACAGAAGAAAAACTCAATTGGCCTACAAGAAGACAGCAGCAATTCGAGATGCACCTCAGCAGCTGCAACGTATGCAAATTGGCAGGCTGCGCACTGCATGGTGCCTTCACGTTCATGCGCATGCATCGATGCTATTTATGTCATTTGTGCTGGAACATAAATGCTGCTCTGCAGGACAAGCATCTGTGTGTGTTTTTGATGGGGAAAACAGCAAAGGGGGCAACGGGTTTTAAGCAGGGTGCCAGAGCCCTCCCCTCCCACAGATCCCTCCAAAGGAAAAAAGAACGTCCGATCGGATCGCAGTTCTCTCGCATCGTGTCTGTTCCAGCCCTTATATAGAAGAGGTCCCTGAGTCAGAAGATGAAACAAGGGAAAAGAAATGCATGGATCAACAAATCAGATGTGATGAAAGACACTTGAAAGACACTGTGTGCAGCCAACACAACTGCAAGTGTCCAATGAGCCTGTCCATGAGGCTGAATGAGGCAGTGTCTTGGCAAGGAGACCAACCTCTTCCTTCTCCCCCGCTGTGGATTCAGAAAGGAACCAGGAAACAGAGCAGAAGAGGAAGTGTGGAGGAGCAGTGGGCTTTTCGCTTCTCCACCCTTCATCCACCTCTTCCTTTCGGAAGCCAGCCATTGGATGCATGCCGAATCCTGTGTCACTCTTGGCACATGCCGAATCTTATGCCAATGTAATTTGCCATACGCCGATGGACGCAGGACGGACCGGCGTAACCCCCCCCTCAGACACCTCACATGCGAAGTTTGGACGTGGAATGAACACCGGTGCAACTCTGCCAGTTCAGGGGGAATTCTGGGGGCATTCAGATGCCCCCGGAATGCCCCCTGCGCCGGCGTAAGTTCCACATCTGAACTGCGCATGTGAGGTGTCCAAGGGGGGTTACGTCGATGTCCGTCCTGCGTCTGTCAGCGTATGGCAAGTTACACTGGCATAAGTGCTCTTACACTGGGGGATCTACTATTACACCGGTGCAAGAGTTACACAGGATTGAGCCCTAAATCTCTGCTCTGAATCATGACAAGTCTAAAACTTGTCAGAGCAAAACCAGCACTTGGGCCCCTGTGCAAGAGCTCGCCCAGGAAGGAATGAGCTCAGTGAAGTTACTGCACGCGTTGCAGCAGCCTAGAACTAGATATACCTGTACACAGTATATATAAAATGCAACACAGCCGCCTTAGGTCCCTTCGGGGAGAAAGGCGGGATATAAATACTGTAAATAAATAAATAAATAAACATAACAAACCCCCTACCCTCCTTCCTCAAAAGCTAGGTGAAACAGAAATGTTTTTAAGCCTCACCGGAACTACTCCACACAGAGGGGGCTGATTGGAGATCCTCTGGAAGCATGTTCCAGAGGTGTGGTGCCATGACAAAAAAGGCCCTGTTTCTCGCCGCCATCCCCTTTACCTCGGATGGCAGTGGAACTCTTAGCAGAACCCTGCCAGATAACCTAAGGGGGTGAGCCGGACTGTATGGGAGTAGACGATCCCAAAGGTACCTATATTTTTTTATATTTTCCTAGCTCCGAATGTGACTCAGGTATAGAAATAGATGCAATGGTGCTACGACTCATGCACCAGTTACCCAATGGGGTCAAGACTGGCCCAAGACCTCCTGACACCTAAAGCGACATGCAAATGTCTCCCCACCTATCCAATGACGTGCCAGCCCTCTGCTCCTCCCACTCTCCAACGTTCCGGCTCAGCACTCTCCTCCCCTCCACATTTCTTCTACCTCTCTGTCCCCCTCTTCCTTTTCCAGTCCAGGGAGTGAAAAGAGAGGAGGAGCAAGTAGGTGGAAAGAGATGTGCACCGCCCACCAATTTGCTGCTTGAGGCAACCGCTTCAGTTGGCCTCATACGTGGGCCAGCCCTGCTATGGTTTTTGTCCCAGGCAACCTTGTGTTATCACAAGGACCATCTGGGACAAAGCCAGCAATAGCTTAGTGCCTCTGCCATCTTTCGAAGAAGGAAAGAGTTAAGCTGAGCTGCCAGGGGTGGGGAGGCTGGGGGTTCAACAAGGGCAGGGATGCAGAACTGCCCTTTGCCCCAGAGCCCGGGGCAATCTGCCACAGTCTCTGAGCATGTGTGAATTGCTGTGTGTTTCTCTTGTTCCACACAAGTGTGTGTTGTTGTGTGTCTGAAGCTGGTCTTATTCAGAGCTCAGCCTAGTGCCCAAATAGCTGGGGGGGGGGAGGTGTACGCTCCAAAGGAACAGCATTCCAATTGCATCATGGAAAGGAAGGGCCAATTCCTGTGTCCCCCCTTCCCTCCCTGTCACTATCTCGGCTCTTTGTAGCTGGCTGTTTACGGAAGAGGGGATGTTTATGCTCTCCTCACTATATTTTCTTCCTGTCTCAGGGTGAACTCTCTTTTAATTAACAAGCCGCTTAGTATTGGTGGAAATGCTGTAGATAATAACACATTGGCAGGCAGGAATTTCCCCTCGCTGCCCAGTTGCTTCTTCTCAAAGCCCCAGGAGGCAATAAACACTCTCCCACCCTGGAATGGGGGGGGGGGACGGACTTGTCACGCAAAGGAATCCCTTCAGAGCGATGATGGCATCTGCCCCTTGGGCAACATGAAAGGACGGGTGGAAAAACAGCAGGAAGGATCTGGGTGGGTGGGTAGGCAGGGTGGAAGCAGTTTGGGCAATAGCAAACTAGGCTCTGAGGACCACACTCGGCATGTTACATTCAAAGGACAATTCGACCAGGCTCCTTTTTTCCCCAGTTAGTTGTGAGGTCGAATTGAACTTGAGATTGTGCCTCACAAGGAGAGGTTTTTATACACACACATGCAAGCAACACACACACAGAGTCCCATGGCTGCTATTGAACCTCAAAAGAATGAACACGCAGAACCAAACTCCAAATTGAACGGAAGATGTAGGTTGGTCCTGATTTGAGGTTCTCCATAACAGTGAGACTGTGGGGTGTGCAGCTGCTACAGTAACCAGGTGTTGTATTTGGATGGAGGGCCACGAAGATAAGACTGGACAGCTGTAAGTGGGGAAGGCAGGTTAGACTCAAAGTACCTTGGACAGCTCCAAGGGAGGATGTTGCTCTGAAGGGGCAGAGGTAGACCCAGGCCTTAAAAATACATCCCCACAGACTACACTTCTGGAATCCTGCCTTGCCCATTGCCAATGCTATTGTTCAGGCACCGGAGAAATGTACAATTCCTGGCATGAGAGGGTGCAATTCTTTACACGGTTTGGGGAGGGTGTGGTCCCCGAGGATGCTGCTTCTGAAGGCTTCTGTCTCAAGTGTTCTTTAGGCTTTGATGACCTGGGATTGAGCCCAGTGCTTGTCCTGCCTCCTCAGGTTCTGCTAGGAGCAGATGTCATGATGATATCAGGTGGACGTTGAGGTAGATTGCCTCTGAACATGGAGGCTCCACATAGCCGTTGTGACATTCACTTGCAGCTGATATGTTTGCAACGGGAGGCAGCCAATCAAGAGATTTGGGTGACTGGCCCTGCCCACCTCAGCATCCATTCTGTGATGGTATCCAGCCACCGTCCCTTCTCAGATTTCCAAAGGTGCTGACAGGGCCCACAAGTTCAAAGCTTTTGAGTCACACTGAGAGTTTCATTGGCTAAGATATCATTCCCAGTCCACCCCACCTTGTAACTCTGGCCATGTTCTAATCAATGCCATCAGCAAGCATTGAACATTTTGTCCTGGGCTCATGTGCTCCCACAAAAAAAAAAGCAGCCCTGGGCAAACCCCAGCGAGTCGACACCAAACAAAGGGCCTTTTCTGTTTCTATGTCAGCCGCAGAAGCTCTTATCGCTGGGACATCATCACTGCGACTCTCTCAACCTGACATTTCCTGGAGCCCATATTTCCATGACAGAATTCTCACTCTCACTTCTGCAGTGGCAAAATATGTGTTCTTTCCTTTTTCATAAATGCCAAAGGCTTGACAATCATGTCTCAACAATTCGGAGAGGAAACCAGCCTCCCCCCCCCCGGGGAGGGGGGGGTAAGGCTGACAGGACAGAAGCTCCATGGAGTAGTAGCCCATAGAGATTTCTACATTCCTTATGCCTTCCTGTCCTTTGCCAACAATTGTGTTTTTTGCATGTTGTGGGTTTGCCTCTGTAAAAGCTGGATTCGTGTTTGATTTCGTTCTTTCTTTAGCACATTTCTGTTCCTCCTTTCAGCCTCAGTGTTCTCAGACTGGCTAAAAAGAGTCAGAAAAAAGGAGTTAAAGCCACAAACATCGTATAACAAGAAAACAGCAGGAGAACAGGAATTAGAATAAAAACACAGAAGCCAAATGTAATCAACCAGAGATTAAAAGGCCCATGAGAATTATATAATAATAATAATAATAATAATAATAATAATAATAATAATAATAATAATAATATCATCAGTGGTGCCACAGCCCACCAGATGTTTGGACTGGGATTTTTGGGTGTTCACTAGTTCGAACTCTACCCAAGAATTGGTGAGATATCACTGTATAATGTTCAATGTTCCTAGTAGTGCGGCTGGTTGCAGTTGTTCAACTGTTATCTTGTCAATGCCTATATTGGCCAAATATTTCTGAAGGGCCTTGGGGATTGCGCCTAGTGCACCAATGACAATAGGGGTGGTTGTTTTCTTTCCCCAAAGGCGCTGTATTTCAATTTCCAGGTCTTTGTATTTTGTGATCTTTTCCAATTGTTTCTCCTCAATTTGACGATGACGACGACGATGACGACAACGACGATGACGACAACTACTACTACTACTACTACTACTACTACTACTACTACTACTACTACTAAGAGGCAGCCTAAAGATTTAAGAGAACCATCTTCTCACTCCTTTGGTTATGTAAACCATTTTGAGAACATTTATTCAAAAGCAGTATACTACTACTACTACTACTACTACTACTACTACTACTACTACTAGTAGTAGTAGTAGTAGTAGTAGTACTATTATTATTATTATTATTATTATTAGTAGTAGTAGTAGTAGTAGTAGTAGTAGTAGTAGTAGTAGTAGTAGTATACTGCTTTTGAATAAATGTTCTCAAAATGGTTTACATAACCAAAGGAGTGAGAAGATGGTTCTCTTAAATCTTTAGGCTGCCTCTTCGATGGATCCAATATGATTCCGGATTGGTCAGTGCATGTAACTGCCAGGTAGGTTTATCCCATGTATGTATTGATGTCTGGGGCAGCTGCCTCTGAAAAAAAAAAATCCTCTTTCCTTTGCTTGTATTTCTCATCACTAACAGACCGAGCCAAACATTGTCATTCCAGATGGCATTTGTTTCATGAGATGCCAGCCTTTGTAAAAGATTGTTTAGGGACTATTCTTAGGAATGAAAAAATTAAAAGAATGTTTATATGCAGAGTGGCACTCGCAGACAGACAGACACACACACACACAAAAATAAAAATAAAACAACCCCAAGTTAGTCTTCCGTGTTGGCATGTATTCTTTTTTAGTCCCAACACAGATAAACACATTTCCATGGGAAAAACCGATAAACACATTGGACAGCAGGAGCCTTAGAGTCAAAGGAGAGAAGGATCTAAATTAATGCATGTTGTAAGCAAATGAAAAGGGTACATGGAAGTCTGAGATGCACATCCAGGAGGCCACAACATAAGAGGTGCTGGGTAGGTAGGGCCAATCCATCCCGGAGGCCAAGTGAAGCAATTGGCAGAGGTGCTCAGCTCAGCTCCACCCACCCACTCTCTTTCACTGTTGCTCCTCCCACTCCCTGGATTGGAAAAGAGGGGGATGGAGCAGAAAAGGAGGTCAGAGACACTCTAGCCCACAACTCTGCTCTCCATATTTCCTTCTCTGTCCTTCCTTTTTCAAGCCAGGGAATGGGAGAGCAGAGATGGGCTATCAGTGGCAATTTGAAACTGTCTTCTTCCTCACTGGCGTCGCTGCAGGGGGGCGGAGCTCTAAGTTCCGCCACGGTTCGACCTTCTGTTACACTGGTGCACAAAGTGGCCCTGCCCCCTCGCATTTGGAGCCATTCAAGGCGGTGAAAGCAATGCGCAGGGAGTCTCCTGCGCGTTGCTTTCACCGCCTTGAATGGTTCCGAAGGCGAGGGGGTGGGGCCGCTTTGTGCACCGGTGTAACGGAGGGTCGAACCGCGGCGGAACTTAGAGCTCCGCCCCCCCTGCAGTGACGCCAATGCTCTTCCTATTAAGTTGTCTGGGGGTTGCACCACTCCAAGCGGGAGGTGTGTGGAAATCACATGACTGAATGCTCCTCCAGGCAAAATCAGTTCTCTGCACATAGAAAACTAGCATACAAGGGAGAAAGCTAGTCTGGCACTCTTCGAGCTTGGGAGCTCATGGAAGCATAAACTGAGCAATGAATCAGGATTTCCCTGATTTGAATCTCACTGCTGTCATGAACTCACTAGGGGCCCAATCCTATCCACCAACCCTATTGATCGAGACCAGGAAAGGGGTAGGATTTGGCGGGCACTGCTGCTGCCAAACACGCCTCCTTCTCAGACCCGGTCTGCCCTCCCCCACCCTGTCACTGCCCCATTCCATCCCCACCCCATCCCACTGGCCTAAGGTCTGCCGGCGCACAAGAGGCTACTTGAGCCTCTCCGCTGGTGCTCCAGCAGCATGCAACTTGGTGCGCTGCCAGAGCGCCTTTTACAACGGCCACAAAGCCATCAGCACTGACCAGCAGGGCAGCTCAATAAGATTGGGCAGCCCGTGACCTAAGGCAAGCCACTCCCACTTGCCCTCAGTCTTCCCCATCTGCAATATGGGGAAAATGGTACTTTCTCACCTTACCGGACAGTTGCCAGGACAACACGTTTAGTCTTCTATATGGATGGATTTGAATTCTGAAGGAGGAAACTTCCATTCTCGTAAACCCGCATCTGCTGTCTGAACGGGCACTGTCCAGACACTGGCTTATCGTCTCTAGGTCTTAGACTCTCTAGGTCCTTCTAGTGCCCTGTTAAGTCCTATCTCCAGTCAAATCTCCACAGATCCAATTTAGCTCATAGTAGACCCAGGTTGGCACAGGAATGGTACACCCAACAATAGCTCTTCCTTTTGGTTCAGTTCCATTCCTAATTTCCCACACAGAGGCAGGAGACAAAAGCCCAGGATGCTGGGGTAATGAGCTGATGTTAGGGTGGAAATAAATCATTGCACGCAGGGCATTGTGTAACAGAGAGACGGGAAAAGTCTTGAAAATATTCTTCGTTCTGTATATACAGAGCGGGCAGGACAAGGTGAAGCTTGGCAAAAACAATCTCTAAGACGCTGCCCAGAGAGGAAAAGGCTGTGGATAGAAAGGAGTGGCAAAAACCCTCCACTATTGCCTCATTGTTATCTAGGAAAAGGACACTGGCAATGCATAGAACTAAGCTGCCAGCCCAAGTCAGACCATTGGTTCATCTAGCTCAGCCTTGGCAACACTGACTGGCAGCATCTCTCCAGGGTTTCAGACAAGAATTGTTATCTGCCCCAGCTGGAGATTGAACCAAGGCCTTCTGCATGCGAAGCATGCATTCTGCCATTGAAGTATGGACCTTTCAGGGTGCATGCATACATGCATTCTGGCAGAGCATAGTGGCAAAGAAATTGCGCTACAAATCAGCTCACCAGTTCAAAGCTAATCTCTGCCGTCAACTGACAAAGTGCAGCATGGCAAGTCACCAGAGAGGCGTCACTGGAGGGGGGCGGTACTGTAAGTTCCGAACCGTTCCACTCCCTGTTTATTCCCTGGTACAAGGTGGCCCCGCCCCCTCGCCATTGGAGCCATTCCAAGAGGCGAAGGCAATGAGCAGGGAGTCTCCTGCTCATTGCCTTCACCGCAGCGGCCGCATGGAATGGCTCCGACGGCGAGGGGTAGGACCACCTCGTACCGGGGAGTAAACGGGGAGTGGAATGGTTCGGAACTTACAGTACCGCCCCCCTCCAGCGACGCCTCTGCAAGTCACTCCCTCCCTTCCTCAGCCTGCCATCTGCAATGTGGCGATAATGATACTCGCGTACCTACCTTGCAGGCTCGTCATAAGGACTCCATCCAGAGGGCATCTGTGAAGCACATGGCGCACTCAGAAAGTGACATCCAAATGTGGCACTCCTCAATCATCTGGTCCGTTAATATTTACTATTCCCAGGCCCCTGACTGGTTTCAGGCCTGTCTTTTCAAAGAGTTCCATGACCAGAGGCGTAACAAGGGTGGAGCGAAGGCATGTAGTTCTGCAAGTAACGGAGTCTTGCAGAACTACATGCCTTCGCTCCACCCTTGTTTCGCCTCTGTCCATGACCCCCCCCCCCATAACTGGCCATAATTTAATGGGAGGAGGAAATGGCAACAGCCCTTCTTGTTTCAAAGCATCTATAGCTTTGGCAGGGTGAGAGATCAATGCTGATGTCATTCTCTCTGTCGCAGGATATGTCCATTTCCTACGCCAGCCCGGATAATTGGATCACCACCTGGGGCCTTGAAGAAACTAGTCCCGATGGCATAGCCATCCTTTGGAGCATCTCCAGACTGTCTACTCTTGGAGGCAGGATGATAAGAAATGGAGGAACTGTTGGTCTTCCCAAACAGTGGCAGCTCCTGGAATTCCAAAGGCAGGATCAGATTTGGGATCGGAACTTGAGTTGTGTTTGTCCAGCACTTGAGAAGCCTTGTGATAGAGAAGGACCAGAAGCTTGTAGTCACTTGGTGGGTCGTGACCCAATTTTTGGTGGGTCCCACAGAGCCTTCACTGAAAACACGGGTGATGGAAAGATCAGATAACCGAGGTTATTCCTGAGGCTATAAACCCTGAGGTTATTCAAAAATCAGATAGCTGCTAATTGCCCTGTGAACAGCTGAGCTCCTGCAGTTTTCAAGAAACTGAGCTCATGCATGCATGCATGCATGCATGCATGAATCCTTTATTGACATAGAGACATACATGCATATATAATATAATATAAATAACGAACAATACCATAGACCACAAACTAATCCAAACACACAGCGCAGTATACAAGGCAAATGCAATAAGTAGATGTCTCCACCACATAACAACTGCAATGGACCATCAGCTAGTAAGATATATTAAAGATTCCATCCATCATCTATAGCTATATTAATCTGCATCTGTCATATAACGGAGAAATCTCTACTACGACGTTGTATTAATTTCAGGTAATTTGCTATTTTGACTCGTATGTGATTCATCGTCGCCAGCCAAGAGGTAGCATAAAAAATCCTCATCAGAGAATCCTGTAAATTTAACCAAAATCAGATAAATGCATATCTTGGTATAGATCACGATATTATAGCATATGAGGCAAGGTTTCAATAACCCTGTTGTTACAAGGGCATAGCCGTGCTTCATGTGGTACAGATTTGTATCTGCCAGTTGTAACATTAGACGGGAGCACATTGCATCTTGCTAACGTGGCGCTCCTGTGAGCTTTTCAAATGAGCTTTTCAATATTTAGCCATTTTACATACAGGCAATGTTAGCTGAAAGTGCAGGGAGGAGAATATTTTTCGTGCTGCTGCATAAAGAACTTGTTGCTCAATGTCCAATAGTCTGCTGCCCTTAAGAAGCTTGAAGGCTTGGGTCGGTAGGAGGGCTCCCAATGAATCTAATGCAACACCTATTGTTTGGATCTTTTGCATAAAGAATTTGGATTCAGGGGAGAATGAAGAATCGGCTAACATACCTTTAAGAAGAACATCATTATTGGAAGCATAGCATATTTGAATCCAAAACTTAAAGAAGTGTAGCCATACAGATGTTCCCAATCTAATCATTCCCACCTCTAAACAAAAGGCAACATAGGGGCACAATGTGGTACAGCCAGTATATTATAAAGAAAGGATGCTTGCACCATGGAATTAAAAGAAGAAACATTCCCTTACCCAGAGAAGACCTCCTGGACTGCCCTACCCCCATAGGATGCAGCGGTTGCCATTTTGGTGCTGCTGCATCGACTGGGGATAGGATTGGACCCTTTCAAAGTCCATTAGAAACCCCACACACATTTCACTCCACAACATCAAACTGCTGGGAAATCAGAGCCAGGAGCAGGTTTGGAAGTCTTGTCCTTTGGAGACAAACAGGAAACCAGCTCCACCTATTGGCCAAAGTGAAAACTTGGGGATGGTGCTGTGTGTCAAGCGGAATGAATGAGTCCTGCGGAAGGCTGCAAAGGGTGTTGTGTGAGTCTGTCTGCACATCCACAAGAGAGTGTTTGCCTGGGAGGGCTGTAGACGGTGATGTAGACTTGAGTCTATTGACTCAGACTCGGACTTGACTCGACAATGACTCGACTCGGACTTGACTCGGTGATTGTAAAAGACTCGAAAGACTCGACTCGAGACTTGAACCCTTTTATGACAAGTCGGATTTTATTCAAGTTTAAACCCGTTTTCCCCATTAAATAGATAGGGACTCGCAACTCGCAACCAAAGACTTGGGACTTGTGTTGAAACTTGGACCCAGAGACTTGGGACTTGACTCGAGACTTGGAGTCAGAGACTTGATCCACATCCCTGGCTGTAGATGAGTAGTACAGCCCTCCCTTGGCATGCAGAAGATCCCAGTTCAATCCCTGATATCTCTAGGCAGCCGCTATTCCAGGATGCGCAGAGAAAAGCTTGGCATGTCTTAGAGCTGATAAAGCCAAATTAATTCAATCAGGGGGGGAAGGTGATGCTCATTATCATTCTTCTAGCCTCCCTGTAACTTCCTGGGTGCCTTTCCCTTTTTCAGTGTGTTGCCTGGATGCTGTTTGTCTCAGTGTATGAATTTGTATTATTATTTTTGCTTCATTGGCCAATTCGTGGCAGGAGGTTATTTATCTCCTAGGAAACACACTGTCACTCTTCTTCTACGCCAGTTGTTTCTGGCAAGCTCTCTCCTGAATCCAGAGTCGGCCCATCCATGAGGCCAACTGAAGCTGCCGCCTCAGGCAGTAGATTGGCAAGGGGCACCCACTAATCCACTGATTCTCTTCTTTCTTCCAGCAAGGGGGCAACATTTGGCATGTCATCTCAGGTGCCAGGCAGAGGCGGAAGGAGGATAGAGCGCGCGGAGCAGACGTGCCGGGCGGGTGCGGGGGCGCAGTCAGCGTTGGGGGGGTACTTACCCGTGCGATGGTTCGGCCCTCCCACCCTCCCTGGAGCTCGTTCGGCTCCAAAAAGGTGCTGAAACCGGCGGAGGGGCATGTTCGTTGTCGCGCTGGGCGTGACGACGTCACGTCACTTAGGCCCCGCCCCCTTGGACCGGGCGCCGGGAGGGCTAGTGGCATTACTGATGCCAGGAGGTCTTGGGCCAACCCTGTGTGCATCTCACCCCCTTATTGTTTAGTGCTCCTTCCTAGGCAGGGCCAACCCAGAACCTCCCAGCCTAGGTTACAAGTCATGATGACTGTAAGTGGCAACAGGAAGTGGCAACAGGGTACAGGTATCATGTCATGGTCTTGTGTGCTCCTAGAGGTATCTGGTGGAAGCTGGACTAGATGGGCCCTGGACCTGATCCGCAAGGTTCTTCTTCTTATGCTCTTACGATCTCCTGCAACTGGGGATGCAGAGACATAATGACTCTGAATCTGGAGGTCGTACATAACCATCATGATGACTAATCCGACTCGTGCAGTTTGGGCTCACAGGGCGCAGGCGAGCTGCCGAACACACCACAGGGGTGTCACCACTCCTAGAAAGGGGTGACACCCCCTTGGCTCAGCAATTTTTGGCCGCTCCGAGTCTGCCTTGCTTGCGAGAACACAAAGGGATTAGGAGTGGCCGAAAAGAGCCACTGGCTGCCTGGGGGTGCTGCATGGCGTGGACCGCCCCTTGGTGTCACCCCTAAAAGTGCCCTGCACTTATCGCACCCTCAAACAACGCCAGTGCTCAGTTGTGTGTCCCCTAAGCTGCCTGTCTTCTAAATTAAAAAGCCCCCACCCAGTCTTGTAGCCTTTCCTCATGATGAGGAAGGTGTTCCAGCTTTGGTTGCAAAGGACAATGGGTGTTTTTAGAGTTTAAAACAAACATTTTACTGGGAAACTCCATCGTATAATCTAAATTTTATTATTGTAATCATATGGTAAAAAACTTTACATTTCACCTCCAACATCAGAAGATTGTAACTACTATTGCACTTCCACATAAATACTACCTTTTTTTTCCTACATCAGATGTTCTGCATTGCAGTCAGCCTCAACACCTGTTCCGTTGATACTTGCTTCAATCATACTCACACACCCCTTAATACTTAACTCATTGCTTCTGCTAGAACTTACAATGCAATGCATTCAATTTTCTCCTTTCATAATTTTAAAGTGATAGCGTACCCGCAGTTGCCAACGTTACCAATAAATACCCAGATTTCATAGCTTGTATACTCGTGTGATTAAATTACCAATAGAGCCTCACATACCGTCATCAACCCTCCCCAAATGCAGTCCAACAGATGTGAACTGTCCCATTAACAACGAACCAAAAAGAAATAAAATGTCATACTCAACACATTGAAGCAATATAAATTACAATTACAGTATAGAAATGTACAAACCCAAAGCACTAATAGCACCTAACTCCAACCACAAAACACATATAAGAACATCTTAAAACCAGAATTTAGAAAAACACAGATATATAAGAACATATGTGTTCTTATGGGTGTCTCTGAATCAATGGGTGTCTCTGAATAGCGAATTAAGGGCTCTGGAGTATTTTGAATGGGAAAAGACATCGGAGCGAGCCAGTACGATGATGACTCATCCTAAGGGTGGGTGGCTGGCTGTGTGTTTGAAAGGCCAAAGAAATGACAGGTTGGAAGTCAGAGAGTGAAAGAGACAGAGATTGGAATGGAGGATCTGGGAGAGAGCAGTACCTTGGGGGGGGGGGGACAGGAGCACCCCTTGGGGTAACTGACATGCCCTATTGCTGCTAGGAGCGCACCACTGTGGGCCTGGGGCCCAGAGCCCTTTGTCTCACACCTCTAACCAAACCAAATGGCTTACCTTCTTCTCGAGGTAGTATCCCATCCCTGTGTTAACTGATGTGACGTGGAAATCCGACCACAGGGGAGACTGCGTGCAGCTCCTCTGCCCCAGAAGTTACACAGACATTGGGCCAAAGAACATAAGAACTGTCAAGCTGCTGGATGTGACCCAAGAGTACCTCAATCCCAGTTCTCGGTTTCCGTCAGTGTCTAGCCAGATTCATTTCTTTCAAACCCCAGAGAGGCCCTGAGCAAAACAATAATAGTCATGACATCCCAGTTCTTTGACCCCAGCACTCCATAATCAGAGAAGTGCTTCTCCTAAAGACATTTTATTATGGCTAATAGCTATTGAAGAACTTCCCTCTGCTTCAGTGGCTTGATTTCATTATTTCCCCTGCTTTTCTTTCCTGACTTTTGGTGTGAATCATCTTTCAGGTGATTCAGGCTGTGTGGGCGATCCGAGAAGCGAGGTCCTGCTGGAGTCTCCTTTAATTTGCCACCTGTGAGTCTTCTAATTTGTTTGCACTTTTCAAAAGAGAAGAGGACAGCTCCTTGGCTTTCTCTGCAGTCTTCTTGTCTGGGTGTTGTGTTATTACACTCCTTCCAACGCTCCTGGCTGAAAAGGGATCGCTGCCACAGCATAGGTAAAGGTAAAGGTGACCCCTGGCAATGAAGTCCAGTCGTGTCCAACTCTAGGGTGTGGTGCTCATCCCCATTTCAAAGCTGAAGAGCCAGCATTGTCCGAAGATGCCTCCGTGGTCATGTGGCCGGCATGACTCTCCTTGCCACAGCACGTAGCATGCAGCTGGAACACGGAGTGCTGTTTACCTTCCCGCAAGCGGTACCTATTTATCTACTCGCATTGACATGCTTTGGAACTGCTAGGTTGGCAGGAGCTGGCCAAGCAACGAGCGCTCAGCCCGTCGCGGATTCGAACTGCCCACCTTTCGATCGACAGCACATGGTTCAGCGGTTTATAGCTCGGTCTTTTTTTAAGCACCTTTCCAGCATGCCTGGAAACAGAAGGATGGAGCCTCCATCCTTCTGGAGCCCAAAATACTGAGCAGGATTCCGTTTGCCTATGTGAGGGACTGAGAGCTGCCCAAGACCTCTCAGTGCCTGAAGACAGTGGCTTGCCAAATGCTGCCCCCCCCCCTTTCCTAGCAGCATGTTGTCAGCCATCATCTCCTCTGCTCCCACTCCCTGGACTCAAACAGGAAGAGGGAAACATAGTGGAGAGGAAGGGTGGAGAACAGAAGAGTGATAGGCTAGAAAGATCATCAAAGGAGAGATGCTCTAGCTCAGGGGTTCTCAACCTTTGGAGGCCCGGGTACCCCCAGTGAAGGTCAAAAATTGTGGAGTATCCCCAGCTAATTAGCATAATTAGCCAATTTACATAATTAGCTAATTTACATAAATTGCACAAAAACACACAAAAATGCCAGGATCTCTTTTTAAAAACACACAGCAATAAGACACATGAACAAAATGCACAAAAAAACATAAATCCCAAGTACAAAAAACCCCAAACTCAACTCTTTCCCCCACCCCACCCATGCACAGTTTCTAAAGTAAAAAACATAAATCCCAAGTACAAAAAACCCAAACTCAACTCTTTCCCCACCCACCCCACCCATGCAGTTTCCAAAGTAAAAAACATAAATCCCACATACAAATCCCCCCAAACTCAACTCTTACCCCACCCACCCCACCTATGCACAGTTTCCAAAGTCTCCCCAACTAGGTCCCGTTCACAAGCTTACCCAAGCTGCATTATTTCACCATTGGAGGAGAGCTGGAGCTCTAGCTCACCACTCGTCTCCTCTCTTCTCTCTTCCAGTAAGTCTGGAGAAGGAGGAGAGGAGAGTGGTGCACTCTGGACCACTTTACTCTTCTTGCCTCCACACGTCCTCTTCCACTCTGTCCTCTTCTTCCTTTTCAAATCCGCAGTGCATGGGACTAGGAGGGTCAGTGGCTAGTGCATCACTGAGTAAGGTTTTTTGTACTTGGGATTTATGTTTTTTTGTGCATTTTGTTCATGTGTCAAGGAGGCATTTATCTTGCCATCTCAGATGCCAAGAAGCCTTGGGCTGCCCCCCCCCCCATCACAACCTTCTTTCCACAGCAAAGTATCCACATTGAGCAGGGAGCTCTCTGCTCTTCTGACTCTCAACGGACACTTTTCAAAGAGAGTTTTGAAAACACATTTCATTTTGGCAAAACAGCTACCTACCGCTGAGATTGTCCTGACCTGCTTTCCCTTGCTTAACTGACACAGCTTGCTGGCAGTTGTTATGCTTGCAAGGGCAATTTACACACATTACCAGTCTATCCTTCTTTTCTCCAATATTGGGAGGAGGTTGGACAGGCCCATCCCTAGGGTCTTACCCAGGGGGGTTCAGGGTGCAAGGCAAAACCTGGATTTCTCCCAAAACACATGATGAGGTCATCAGCAGGAGCACTCAGATAAGCTAACCCTGGCTGCAGAGGGGGAAGGATTTTTTTTAATCTGTTTGGAGGTCCCTAGGCAATGCTGGACTAATGCAACATTTTCAAACCTGCACAAATGCACACTTGGCTGCAGAACGGAACAGACCTACTGATGAATAAGTTCTTAGATTTTCACGATGAGAACAAATCACTGAGTTAAAAACTTTAGTCATGCCGGGAAGAAATCTTGGAACAGCATAGCAAAAAGTGCTCATGTGGAAAGACAATTTCCAGAGCAGTAAGTCACAAAGACGTCTGTTGGTTGGTGGGATTCTACAGTAAAATGTTTGGAAATATTCCCTGCAGTTGTGTAAATTGAAAGCTAAAGCAAAAAACAAAAGCTACAGCTAAGAACTGAAGCAAAAACTAAAAGCCAGTGACGTAGACTTGATTCTATTGACTTGGACTTGAGTCGGACGCAAGTCGCGTCAATGGCTTGACTCGGACTTGACTCGGCGATTGTAACAGACTCGAAAGACTCGACTCGAGACTTGGAGCCTTTTACAAGAAGTCCAATTTTATTCAGGTTTAAACCTGTTTTCCCCGTTGAATAGATAGGGACTCACAACTCGCACCAAACACTTGGGGGCAAAGACTTGGGGCTTGACTTGAGACTTGGAGTCAGATACTTGATCCACATCCCTGCTAAAAGCTAACACTAGAAGCCATGGCAAGGCTAAAACAAACTAAAACTAAAACGAAGGCTAAGAGTAAAGCTAAAAGCAAAAGCTAGAGCAAAAATTCTTGATGTACGTTTCATCCTGGTTCTGCAGGGTATCATCAGAAACAACTGGTTTCTTCTGGTGTGGAAGAGAACTATTTGCCATGGCTTCTAGTGTTAGCGGTTAGTTTTTGCTTCAGTTTTTAGCGTTTGTTTTTTGCTTTTGCTTTCAATTTACACAGTCTATTCCAGAAGAACCAATGGTGGCTGATACTAGGGACTGTGAGACCTTGAATACGTTGATTCCCGGCAGTTGCCTAACGTTTGATCCACCAAATAATGAACAGTAAGTTTTATTTAATCATGAAGACAATTCAGTACAGATACATAAACGAATAAGCACATTGAAGTTCAATGAGGTGTCAGACAGTACATCATAACAAATTGAATGATTTAGCGGAGCAGTCGGTTGACAGGGTATTAAAAGTCCTTTGCAAAATGCTGAATCACTGTTCTTCCAGCATGGCAGGCAAGTGGCATTTATTTTAACTTTTTAACATTTTGTGTATACATATTTATACACCGCTTTTTTGACAAACAGTCGTCCACCAAGCAGTTTACGTAGCAAAACCGATCAAGCAATGGTTCCCTGTCCCCAAAGGGCTCACGACCTGAAAAGGACGAAGCAGTAACATCCACTTGAAAAGACACCATGCTGGGGGGGGGGGGGAGAGGGACAGTTATATAAGAGGACACTACTTTAAAAGGTGCCTCTTTGCCCAGTTAGCAAGGGTAATGTCAATGGAATTCATTAGTAGATTTTAGAGAAGCTGCTAGCCAATTTGCTCATGGCCCAAATTTTCCTTAACCATTCAGATTTTGTACAAGTCGTGAAATCGTTCCAATCACTTACCCTTTATTAGTCCTTTAAAATTACACCTGTACTTGCAGTTTTCCAAAACGAGCATTTGAGCAAAAGACTCATTTGGGTTGATTCAGCCTTGCAACGCTGCCTTTGCAAAAAATAAGGGCAAGCTCTTGCCGTCACGGCTCAATTTTGTTTTTTATGGAAAGAGCTTCTACAATGCGAGTTCTGACCAATGGACCACTGTAACACTTCCATCAGTGCAAATCCTTGCCAGGTCCGCCCTGGCAAAATTAAATTTCCATTGATTCAATTGGTTCAGGCATCCCAAGCTTTGCAAACGTTGTTGATGGGTGTGATGTCCCCAATATCCTCCAGGTGAAGACCTTGTCTCTGGCCACATCCAGCCTGTGCAGGAGGTTTAGGGTGCAAAGTCTTCAAACAGACTGAGTCCAAAGAATCCCCATCAGTAAAGACTTTGTTCTGGGTACCAAAGACACCAGTGCTGACTGTTGTCCTTTCCAAATAGACCTCTTGATGAACCATCTCATCAGAGCAGTTAAAGGCTGCCTGGAAGCCCCTCTTAAAGTTCTCATTGAAGTAGCCGTAGATGATGGGGTTGACGCTGCTGTTGGAAAAGGCCAGCCAGTGTGCCAAGGGGAACATGTAACCAGTCAACAGATCAATGTGCTGGTCTTCCAGTTTGGCATAGTCTGTGAGCAACATCAGTGTCCACAGGGGCAACCAGGAGAGCATGAATAGCAGTGCCACAAGGATGAGCATTTTAATGACCTTGACCTTCCTCCTGGAGACCCCTCGGCGGCACCGATCTTCGCTCACCACCCGGTGTCGACTCACTGGGCCCGAGGACTGGTACAGCTTAAACCCAATTCTGCCATACATGAAGGTGATGAGAGTCAGCGGGACGACGTAGATGTGGGCAAAGAGCACCGTGGTGTAGACTTTGCGCATCCCACTATCCGGCCAAGCCTCATAGCAGGAGTACAAGGGGTAAGCTATGCTTTGGTTGGTGTCATCGACCACGTAGCTGTCCTCCAGCTGATCCACAGTGAGCATGAGAGCGGAGGGACAAATGATGGTGATGGCCAGTCCCCAAATGACGGCAATGGCGTTGAGTGCCTGGAAGAGGGTGAGCTTGGACTTAAATGGATATACAATGCAACGGAACCTGTGGAGTTAAAAACAACAACAGCATTGCAAGTAGGAAGACAAGAGCTCTCGACAGGGAACAACCACAGAGCAAGGCATGGAGAAGGAATTCCCTCAGGTTCAAAGGATGCCATATTTATGGTATTTATGTGTCACAGTTGTATACTGCCCTTCCTCCAAGGAGCCAGGGTAGTGTACAATGGTTCCTTCCCTCCTTTTGTCCTCACAACAACCCTGTGAGGTAGGTGAGGCTGAGAGACAGTGGGGTCTCTCAGCCTCACAGTCAATATGGGGTCTGCTGATCACAGTCCGCCCATCAAATCTCTCTTGACAATCACTGAAGCACCTTTCTCAGTGACCACCAAGGCTTCTGTCCAGGCATCCATGCTTCTGTACAATGCAGCACATCATGCAGCATCCTAACACATCGTTCAGTGCCTTGTGTGCCACTTACAGGTGCCCTTACAGATGAACAGATTTATTTTAGGACATACAGTACGTTTTTGTGGGTCAGTGCCCACTTCACCGGCTGCCTGAGGTTGTGCATTGCCAAGAGTGGGACTCAAAAGCCACACAAGACGTACAGTCTGTAAGTTGCATGTAAATTGGGAGTCTATTCCTATTCTATAGGACTCAATCAAGACCAGGGTTTTCTCTCCCACTACGTGTGCTCAGTTAAAATAGCAAAGCTAGGAAGATTGGATCACCACCAATGACTGCATGCATCTGCCAACTGAGGTGAGGCTTACATTTCATGTGCCTGATGAAGTGGACTCTGGCTCACAAAAGCTTCTGCCAGCATAAACGTGCTGATTTATCTGCCAGAATAAACAGTGCCTTATGGTGCATGAAGCATTTGTTTCAACGAAAGGTGACCGACGTCCCCCCAATCGTGCCCCATCGATGCAGCACACACAGCAAGTCGTGAGAAGTGGGCTTGATGCTGTGGCTCTCGTGCGTGTTCCGTCCTGTGTAGACCTTCTCGCTCTCACCTGTCCACAGCGATGGCCACCAAGGTGAAGACGGAGGATGAAACGGACATGCCCTGTGCAAGCCCACTCATCTTGCAGGTGCTGTTGCTGAAGGGCCAGCCTAGGGGAGAACAAGCAAGTGGAGCTATAAGCCGAACCTCAGCAGTAATGAAAAAGGCTTGTCTTACGGGCAGTGCAATCTTGGGTAAGTATATGCGGCCAGTCTAAAGGGCTGGCCGCTGTATCCTACGTGGATTGCAGGCTGCCCCAGGGCTGCAAGGTCGTACCTCGGGAGAAGGGGACGTTTGTCCCCTTCCCTGGGTGTAAGCAAGCTCGGGACCTATGGGCCTCCTCGATTGCATGCCAGGTCCAGACCTGGCGTATATTTGGGGAGGCAGTGTCAGGGCAGCACAGGCTGGGAATGGGCTTAGGATATTGGCGCTGATATCCACGCCCCCTCCCAACCCAAGACGATCAATGGGGTCCACCTGTGTGATGATGCTCACTGATGCAGCTGCTTTTCACCATTGCTTGCCCAGGGTCCAAGGGGGAGACTATATAAAGTTGGAGTGAACACACTGCCCGCATGCTATGAAGATTACAAGAGAAGCTTAAATTGACTTTCAATGGAAATTCAATCGCACTTTGAGCAAAGTGGAGTGGACCTGAAGTCTACAGTTCATTTGATCTGGACCTATAGCCCCAGCCTGGCACGCCATTCCTCCTGCTCCTTACTGCCTGATTTGCACCCAGTGATCTCCCCCATCATGGACTCAGCCTTGTCCCTCCTGGATTGGACAATCCAGGATCTCTTGCATCATGTGCAATTTAGACCTCAAGACACCCTGTAAGCAAGAGCATCTGTGCGATTGGATGTTTTGGGGTAGTAGCATTCTCCTCCCTCTTCCTTACCAGTAATTAAATTGTCGACTAGCGTGGTGGGCACACAGAAGATCCCCACCAGCAAATCGCTGATGGCCAGGTTGAGAATGAAGAGGTTGGTGACTGTCCTCATCCAGCTGTTTCTCAGCACAATGAAGCAAACCAGGCTGTTTCCAACCATGCACAAGGCAAAGATGAACAGATAGGCGACAATGTAGACAGCTGACACAGGCAGCGAGTGCTGGTAATAGGGGGAATAAGTCCTGTTCCTTTTAGCATCTCCCAGGTAGTAGATGGTTCGGTTAATGCTGCCTTCAGAGGCCTCCATAACGCCACAGGAATTTAACTCACCTGGTGAAGATCAAAAGGAAAACAAGGGTTAATTTCATTGTCTTAAATCAGAGGCCTTTGACACAGTGGCGTACTAAGGGCGGTGGTGCCGGCCACCCCAGACTGGCACACCACCCAGCCCCGGGGGGGGGGCAACAAAGCCTGCGACTCTTTAAGCGGCTGGGGGTGGGTGGCCCCGTCTTTGGCTTCTCTTGCCCCATGGTATGGGAATGAAAGTTCCCTTACCATGAGGAGACCTCCGCGACTTCCCCGCGCCATAGGACGCAGTGTGCGCTCAATTAGCACAGTTGCAACGGCGGAGGATTGGACTGTAAAGCCCGAGCTACATTGTCCGCGTCCGCGTCCCGTGCGTGTCTGGTGTTCCGCCCCCAGGTCAAACAACAAGCTCTGATTGGCCGGACGTAGCGCGGACGCAGTAAAAGTCAATGCCACCTCAACTTTTGCTGCGTCCACGCTACGTCCGGCCAATC
Source organism: Plestiodon gilberti rubricaudatus (assembly GCA_026170595.1). NCBI lineage: Eukaryota > Metazoa > Chordata > Lepidosauria > Squamata > Scincidae > Plestiodon > Plestiodon gilberti. Next base: position 16,474,910 of record JANXHW010000012.1, read on the forward strand.
AGAGCCATTGTTTGACCTGGGGGGCGGAACACCAGACGCGCACGGGACGCAGACGCGGACAATGTAGCTCAGGCTTAAGGCTGCGCCTGCAACCCTATGTACACCTCCCTGAGAGTACACCCTATTAAACACAATGGGACTGACGTCTGAGTAGACACACATAGAATTGCATTGTGAAGGAGGGAGAGCTCTGCCCTGTGAATTGAGCCTAATGGATAGGTCACGATTTACGATGTTTGGGGCTGTCTCTGTGGGGGTACTTTCATTCAGGAGTTCAGGAAGAACATGGTGTTGCCAGATTATCATTAGCCCTGTTCAGTGACGACAATTATCTATTACCCCTTTACAGAGTGGAAGGCCGCACCCAGCCCCAGTGGCACCAGTCTGCCTTATTTTTTACATTGGGATTTAATGCTTTCGGATGAATTTTGTCTGGATTATCGGGGTGGGGAGGGGAGAAATTAATATGTAGTGTCAGTCAAAGAGATTGTGGCTACTGCTGATCACCCAAGATTCGGTTTGAACCTTACAGAAGGAATAGGAAAACTGTTTCCAAGGCATACAGCGCCTTTCGTGGCACGCTTGCTCCATTTGTCTTGAACATGTCCCTTCCAGCCTTGAAGAAGGCAAATAGATGATGAATATTTGATCACATACTTGGCTAGCCCACTTGATTTTGGATGAGGCAGTGAAAAGGAGCCAGGATGGTGTAGTGGTTTGGGAGTCGGACGTAGACCTGGAAGATCCAGGTTCAAATCCCCGCTCAGCCACGAAGCTTCCTGGGTGACCTTGGGCCAGTCACTATCTCTCAGCCCCACCTACCTCACAGGGTTGTTGTGAGGACAAAAAGGAGGGGAGGAAATATGTACACCACTCAGAGCTCCTTGGAGGAAAGGCGGTATAAAAATGTGAAAAATAAAAATAAATAAAATAAAAAGGAAGCATAAGGCGAACCTTTGATCTGTTTTCTGGTATCGGTTGAAGGAAAGGGTTGACTCTGGGTGTTTACTGGATAAGTGAAACCCCCCCCCCCCGTCCTGCAATGTGGGGGGGACTATACTGGCCTACCTTACAGTGCTGATATATGAATACCGAGACATCCATCCAACCATCCATCCATCTATCACCACATTTTTATAATCGCCCTTCTTCCTCAGGGTGTACATGCATCCTTCCTCCCTCCTTTTATCCTCACAACATCCCTGTGAGGTAGGCTAGGCTGAGAGTTAGTGACGGGCCCAAGGTCATCCTGAGCAGGGATTTGAACCTGAAACTTCCAGGTCTACATTCAATACATCCTGCATGAAAGAGTTGTAAAGTAGTAAATACACCACCGCTATTTTTTCAGTGTTTTTTTAATCCCTGTGCGAGAGCAAACGAAACCAGAATTGAAACGGTGGTGTGATCAAACTGACTGAAGGAAGGAGCGCTTGGTTGTTCAGGATCACAAGAGCTCCGATGGCCATTAAAAAACAAACAAACGAGGAACAGGCATCCTGACTCACGGTGACTGCCCCCCGCCCCCGCCCCCCCATTCCAAGGTGTTAACTAAGATCCTGAAGATGTGTAGGGCTCGTTCTGGACGCGGAGGGGGACTTTGAGCCGCCGCCCCCCTTGGTCCCTCCAACCCCCCCAAGGAAGGAAGGAGGCCGTTGCAAAGGCCCTTTGCGATCTGCTCTCCGCCGGCGGCGCGTCCTTGGAGCGCCAAGAAGGAACGAGCAACGTCCGCAGAACGGCTGGAGCGACCGGACGTTGCTCGACTTGTAGCGGCCGTTGCGCAGCAGCTCCGCCGGCCGCGGCGGGTCACTGACTTTGCGCCTCTCTCTCTCTCTGGCTATGGGAGTCTGGGGCGCGCAAGTCCGCGCGTGGCCTCCTCGCTCTGCTTGCGCGTTCCTATCCTACAGTACTCCTCCGTCTTCCCAAATTCGGGGTGTTGGGGGGTGGAGGAGGCAGCCCAGGACTAGGGGAGAGAATACGTGGTTTGTGTCGGAGTAGGGAGGATGGTGGGCCATGGGGTTGAAGAACAGCCTAAGGAAAAGAAGCAAGCCCTTTCCTAAAAAGAAAAGATGCTCCGAAAAACCACGACCTCTGGCTCGGAACACGTTTCCACCCCCTCCCACCGCCGAAAACCTCAGTCTTTTGATATAAATTTAAGGTTTGCTGGTGGTGAGCGGCGGAATGACACTTTGCACAGGCTCAGAGGCACGATTGTTAAGACTGCCTTCTTGGATCGAGCCAAAGGTCCATCCGCATTAGACATGATGATCGTCGGGTCACCGTCTTGTCTTGAGCCATTAGAGAACTATCCAAAAGAAGGGGGGGCGATACCCTTCTACGATCAATGCTTCTTGCCCAACTTTAACATCAGGGCTGACCTGAGCTGGATGGTGAGATCCTTCATAATGGCAACAAATTGTCTCACTTGTGGGGTGTCAGCTTCTTCCCCACTTCTTCAAAGACTTCATAGAGGGCAGGGAAGTGGTGGTGGGGAGGATAGTTTATTTGGCCCCAATCTGAGCAGTAAAATGGGGTGAGGGAATCACTCCCCTCCTGTCTGGGAGAATTCCTTTTCTGGGAGATCCCCCCCCCCCAAATGAGCCTGCTGACATCTGGGGCTTGGGTGAAAAGGACTAGTACTTTTTAATACTAACCCTGAGCTGTACAGTATGGGGTGTGTATCCATTTGCCTGGTTCTCTGTGCAGTATATGGAGGAATTTGGGTGAGAAATTGGAATCAGAAGGAATGGACTCCAATGAGATGCCTTCCCAGACCCCCATTTCACCCCTGAGATACTTAAGCTGTTCGAGGCTCTGTCACTTCACGACAGAGTTGTGGGAGGACGATTAGAATCTTAGATCACAGGTTGTGTGTATTCTCGAAACCTTTATCCCCTTCAGGGTACCATAAACTATTAAGGGCTGGATCAGGCCAGTTCGTTCCTGCCTGGCCTCAATATTCTATGTCTCCTGGAAGTATTAAATATGTTCAGTCCACAACACTTTTTTGGGGGGGGGGGAGGAATGTTGCTTTAAGTTTACAAACTTGTTTGCATACCTGAGAAAGCCCCTCCCCCAGTGTACAGGTGGCTTGAGGGGAATCGGTCAAACATCTTGGCAGAAATATTGCTGTGCTACATAGTACTGATTGACTGATTAGGGCCCTGATCTGACCCCCTCCCACCCCACGCGGTGCAGCTGTGCTCGCAAGCTCCTTGCTACTTGATCCTGACTAGAGCATTAAATAGCATTACATTTGAATGCTGTTTGGGGGGATCTAAAAATAAATGCCTCTCATGCTTGTGAGTAGCACAGAGATCCTAAATGCTAACATTTAAAAGGGCCCCAGTAGTTTGGTTCGTAGATGCATATCTACGCAGAAGTAAATTCCACTCAGTTCAAGAGGACTTACTTCCAAGCAGGTGGTACACAAGGATTGCCCTTGTGTTTAAACACTTGCTTCTACACCCTTAACAGCATTGTCAGATGTTCCACTGATTTCAATGGGACTGGCAGCCTAGGATTGGAGTCTTTACCATTCCTTCCTTCATATCCCTTAAAAGAGTAACCTGCAGTTGTCTGAATTTATAGTGATGGGGGGTGAAAGAGGCAGGAGGAGGAATAGTGGGGAATTAATGCAGAAGGGAATAAACAACTTAAGCCAGTAGAAGATGCATTCATTTGTCCTGATGAATCAGCTGCTATTCAAAGAAGTCAGTTTGAAGCTACAAAAACGCTTGCTTAGCAATGGTTTTTATCAGCAGGAATTACATTGCATACATATACACTGATGTCTTTTTTACAGAATACGGCATCACCGCCAGATGACATCACACAAAACAGCTTATTACCCAGACCTTACAGTCTACTATAGAGTTTTTCAAACTGTGGATCAGGACCCACTTGGTGGGTCGCAACCTGATTTCTGGTGGGTCCCGCAGAGCCTCCAGTGAAAACATGGGTGATGGAAAGAGCAGATAAGTCATTGCCTCAAGCCCTGAGGCTATTCAAAAATCAGATAGCTGCTACATAAATACCCTGCAAACAGCTGAGCTCCTGCAGTTTGCAAGATAGCTGCTAAATGCCCTGCAAACAGCTGAGCTCCTGCAGTTTGCAAGTTTGTGTAAATATAGGGAGAGAAATGTTTTTTCTGGTGTGTGTTTTTTCCAAGTCTGTCAATGACAGGTAGTGGAGGCCGGTGAAGGCTGAGTCACATAACTAAGCCCCTCAGGCCTTGAGGCTGCCTCATTACGAGAAACAGATCAAGTTTTTTGCAAATAAATAAATAAATAAATAAAATATTACTTGTAAATAAATAAATTTCTTTCTAGATCACCTTTTGACTACAGATTATCCAGAAAAAGGACACCTCAGCCTCGTACGCATCATTCGCACAGCAGAGAGGGCCACAAGAGGAAGCATCACTATGGATCAGCTGTCAACAGAGGCTGCAAAAAGGTGGGGATGTGTTGTAACACATTCCCTTGGAAGAAGCCTGTGAAAGAATGGGTGAAATGTCAGGAGTTTCTACTTTATCGGGACTGTGGTCAGAGAGCCTGAAAACTTTTAATCATCTCAAAAAAGGGAAAGACATTACAGCAGACTTAAGCACAAGCAGGGGGAAAAGAGATTGAGGACTCTAGTCAAGAGCCTGTCTCGAAAAAGCCAAACTCCGTCTCTAAGTAGCGAGAGCATTATCTCTCTACTGATCCAAGCAGTTCGAGATCCCACAGCACTGACTACAGCAGAAGAATATCAGAGAGCAAAGACAGTGACTATTGAGAGGCACCTCCATCTATGGCCACTGGACACTTAATCAATGTTGATGAGACTGAAGCCCTGGAATGAAACTTCTTCTTATAGACAGAGATTATGTAGAGAGGCCATTCAGATCTGGAGACACAAGGATAGCCTTTTGAACAGGAAGGAAGAACTGATTGATAAAATATGGATCTCAGCCTTAACCAAGAATACACGGCACCATATTTTAAACTTACGTTTTTATCTCAGCTTCTAACGTGTGTTTTTTGTGTCTGTTTTCTAATTGCTGAAAATTGCATTTTTACACATTGTCTAGCCTACTGCTCTGAGTTTTTAACATTGGTCTGACATCATTTTCATCTTTATTTCTCATGGCATTTTACCCGTCCAAAACTATCAAGAGTGACTATTATTCAAGAGATGATGACCAAAGCAAGAACAAACAGGATATACGATAAATGCTATTTACAACAGAAATGTAGCCCGAGATGCTCATGAATCATCATACAGGAAGCAGGCCGGAACTTGCGCTCTATGGCCATCCACTAGCCCAGACTGCTAGAGAACACAGCCCTTTTGTGGACAGAGAAATAGTGCAAGTCCAAGTGGTCACTATGAAAACAGGTATTTTGACCTTGACTGATACAGATCAAGAAGGGCAGGAGGTCTGGCTCAGTTGGTAGAGCGGCCATCTCATGTGCCTGAAGATCTCAATGACGGCAGTTCGGGATGGCTGGAAGTGTCAGCATCTGTCAGAGAGCTGTTGACATGCCGAGCTGACAAGCTGCAGAGTCTCTGTGAGGGAGAGAAGCTGCAGCTGCACTTTGAGTGGGAGTCAAGGTTGACTGTCAGCAGAGGCGTTACTAGCGCGGTGTGTGCGGAGCAGTTGCTCCGGGCGCGGGCGCACACAGTGTTGGGGCGTACTTACCCTCACAATGCGTCGCCTCCGCTTCGGCCGTCTTCTTTTCGGCCCTCCCTCCCTCCCTGGAGCCCGAACGGCTCCAAAATGGTGCCAAAACCGGCGGGGGGGGCGTGTTTGGAGCCGTGCTGGGTGCGTCGACGTCACATCTCTTAGGCCCCACCCCCTTGATCCGGGCGCCGGGAGAGCTACTGACATTACTGCCTGTCAGCTGAGGTGTGGTGAGGCAGATGCCAGAAAGAGGCTGGACTGTGAAAGAAACCATATTCTAGAATGAAGGGTTCTCTGCAAGACTAGATTGTATGGTAAAAACCCCTTGGGATTTAGAAAGCCTGCCTGTGTAAACCGTCTTTGAATGAAAGTCAGAGGAGAAATCCGATGACCAAAGAAAAGGCGGTATATAAATACTGGTTGTTATTATTAAGAAGTCAATCCAGCAGCAGGTCTCGGGGGCCTGATTGGAAGAGATCTGAAAAGTCCAGTGGAAAGAGGAAGCATAAGACTCGTGAGGAAATGAAGGCACCTCTTCTCCAGAGGAAGAAAGGGCTCCTCAAAAGTCTTTGCCGAAGTACAGGGACTCTTACAAAAAGACCGCCTGCTTTTTAGACAGGCAGACAGAAAAAGAGATCCAACCCAAGAAGAGAGGGAAAAGATCAAGAAGCCCAAGTGTGCGGCTACTCTCCATGTTCTCCCCCAGTTGTAAGTGTCACTCAGTTGTGACACTGATCAAGACGTTCAAACCCAAGACAACGTGGAGAGAGCAGTAGCACTTCCTGGAAGTTCTGTAAAAGCGATGTTGGCCACTCTCTATTTTGTCCCCCAGTTGTAATTACAATTGACATCGACACTGATCAAGAGATTGAAAACCAGGACAATATTGTGGTTGCATCTCCTGGAGTTCCACAATTCAGCAACGTGGGAGAAGAAGGGAATCTCCATCATCCCTCTTAGAATCCAGAGACTGTCATTATTCACGACAGAACCAATGAAAGAGAAAATATTGAGCAGGACAGCTGTGTTACATCTACTAGAGAAGATGACACTCCAAATGGCACTCTCTGCAACTAGTGGGACAGACAGTCATACTTCATCTGGTACAGGAAATACATAGAACCGCAATTGTGCAACTAGTTGGAAGAGGTCAGACCCTCTCCTATTTTACAGTGAATGTGGGAGCTTTTTGAAAATTCAGCTCTGCTGGACTCTCCAGAACAGAAAGTGTAACTTTCTACACAATTGTTTTTAAAGGAGGGAAGAAAACAATTTGAGTATACATTTCTTAGAAGCAAAAAGAAAACAAAAACGGCACTGTGCAGTCCTAGTGAGAAACTAGTCAAGAGTTTTGTTTTTAATCTGTATACACCATTTTAATCCCAGTTAATGAACTACTGAAAAACCCCTTCTTCTGTTTCTTGTGTTAAATGTTTCCTGTGTCACAAAACCATCCTGTATTTTCCCTCTCTAATAGAATATAAGATATGAAATATTTTATAGAATGATATCAGGTAATGAATTATGAAACGTATGTAATATAAAATAGTTAAGACGTTTCATTGCTTGTAAGTGTATAGTTAGAAAATAATTAAGAGTGTGTCATAGTTAAGATTATAAATTATTAAATGTTATTGTTTAATGAATAATATTAATTATTAATTATTTAATAAATAAGATTATTTAAGACAGAAGAAGGGACTCATTAATACACTCATGACAAGAGCAAAACGGAATTCTGAGCCACAGCACCTACATGCCACCCAGGCGCTATAGGCTAATGGATATTCCAAAATTGAAATCAAAAGAGCAACACAACCACACAGGGAACACACCACTGAGTGTCCAACTGAACCTGAGGACCAAAGTGTTCCTGCCCTTCATAAAAAATGTTACTGACCGTATCGGGAGAACTTTGGAACACGCTAACCTCAGACCTATCTTCATGCCGACTCGCAAGGTACAGCAATCCTAGCGTTCAGCAAAAGATCCTAGACACCCACTTACCACACAGGGGAATATTGCACCCCATGCAGCTGCAATATGGTCTACATAGGCACCACAAATAGAAGTATAAATACCAGGATCAAGGAACGCGAGAGGCACTGCCACTTACAACAGCCAGACAAATCAGCTGTGGCAGAACATGTCGTGAAAACGGACCACCTGATGCAATTTGAACACACACAGTTGCTCTCGACTAACAAAGCGTATCATCCACGCATATACAGGGAAGCTACTGAAATACTAAAACATAAAAATAACTTGAATAGGAAGGAGGAAACGTTGAGCGTAAGCAATACCTGTCTCCCAGCCCTTAAAAACACGAAGATCCGAGAGTTTAATAGAACTTTGGTGGTCGATCAGCGAAGTTTGTCAGTTTCACTTTAAGATGAACAATCTGTCAATCAATCATGTCATGCAGAAACACTGGGCAGTTAACATCTTCTGTAGCCAGTATTAACACACCAACTGTGATTCAACTGGAGCACTCTTCTGAAGAGACTGGATGGTGTGGGGTAATTGTTGCTTCCCCCTCCGCCCTTGAAAATGCCCATCAAAGATATGGGCAAAACACTAGGGAGAAAAACTCACAAGAGACCATGGCCATTAAGCCCGAACAATTTGAACTACAATAGTTTAACCGGCCACGAAAGCCTCAGATCCTACAACGATAATTAAGATTGGTTTCTTAATTTGAGAAAAGGAAAAAAAAAAAATCCGTCTAGCTTTTATCCATATATAGTTCACTTTGTTTAATGCCAATAAAAACCCCTCCTACTGGCTTTCACTCCGCTGGTTGTAACATTTCCTCTGCTCTATGCTCACCTAGGGCTTGTCAACCCTCCCCCCCCCTCTTTTCAACATTTCCTGCCTGCTAGTGCCATGCTATTTGCTGCCCTTCCTCTCCTTCCAGTTGACCCGGAAGGAAACAAGGGGCAGAATGACACAGGAGCAGCACTGATTGGCTAGCACCAGGTGGGGAAAGGAGGAGGGTGCGGAAAAGGAGGTGAGCACAGCGCTGTGCCCTCACCCGCCCCTCTCAAGCACTACAGTCTTGCAGGTGGGCCCATGTTGTAATAGGCTGGGGTTTGACGTAGATCTCAGTTCTCGGCAAGCTGAAGACTGGCTGAAATAAAAGAAACTTTCAAATGCAAACGTCAATGACTGACTGCCCGCTGGTTATGGAACCATTGGTTGCAAACTCCCTAGGCTGAGTGCTGTGGGAAGGAACCATCGAGGCACCGATCCTAGAGAGGACAAAACAAGCTACAGGCAGGGGAGGAGCCAGAAGCAGGGCGATCCGCCGGGGGTGGGGCCCTTGGCAAAGGGGCCAAGAATCTGGCTGTGCTTCAGGGCTTAGCACATCCTAGCTTTGGTCTTGGTGCTACCGCTGGTCACAGGCAAGGAGAAAAACTCTCTGCAGAACTTTGATCCTCAGAGATGAATATGCAGTTAACCAACCACTCAGTGTTCAACTCCCGTCCTGCAATCGCACATCTTTGTAAGATCTGAAGTGCCGTCACTGTTAGAAAAATAAAACAAACAAACAAAAAACACATGCAGACAAAAAGGTTGGATTTCTGAAGAAATACACAGAGCATATATCGATTGGGCTGTCACAGGAAATTGAAAGAAATTGTTTCTTTCAGAGCTTAATTGGAACCAGGGTTCCTCCCCAAAACTTGTGTTTGGGGCCAGGTCTCTGATTTGAATCGTGGGATATATCAGTAAGGGATCCAATTCTCTTGGGCATGTGCGGAATTCATTTCCCTCCCTGCTGAATGGTAGAGCAGGTGTAATATAGAGGCTATGGATGTTGGAGACCAGCCATGAAGCTGCAAACCCCTCTTCTCGCCATGAACTCATTAAGTCGTCTCAGGCTGCAATCCTATACACACTTACCTGGGAGTAAGTCCCATTGAAATCAATGGGACTTACGTCTGATTAGACATGAATAGGCTTGTGCTGTTTTGTTTGAAGAACCACTGATTTCTACCATGGGACTATTTGGGGGGGGGAGCATTCTTGCTCTTACTTGTACTCACTAAGTAGTGGCAGTGGAGGCAGAGGCGTTCCTACGGTGGGGGCGGTACTGTAAGTTGCGCCCTGTCCTAGTCCCCGTTTACAAGCTGGCACAAGGTGGCCCCGCCCCTTGCCGTCGGAACCATTCCTTGCAGAGGAAGGCAACGGGTCTCCTGCCTGTTGCCTTCTCCGCACAGAATGGCTCCAACGGCGAGGGGGCTGGGCCACCCCGTGCCGGCTTGTAAACGGGGACTAGGACGGGGTGCAACTTACAGTACCGCCCCCACCGTAGGAACGCCTCTAGTGGAGGCAGGCGAGACATCAGTCAACAACATGAAAGTGTGTGGTTGTTGATTGGCTAGCTAATTCTGGTTGCAAGTGTAGGCTGCTGGCATCAGTGAAAGGAGAAGCCAATCAGAAACTGGGCTCTTGCCCCCTGCCTCCACCACCACCTCCTGATACGTACTAGTAAGAGCAAGAATTCCCTCCCCCCTCAAGTGTCCCACAGCAATATTCAGCTATTTAATATCTGGGCAGAAGGGTCTGGCTCAGTTGGGAGAGCTGCTGCCTTCAAAGCCCGAAGACCGGTGAACTTGACAAGTTCGAGACATGCCGCCGACAAAAAGCTGTGAAAGCCTCCAGGAGGAGAGATACGAGCTCCCAGCTGCGTTGGTCGAGTGTGGGAGGCGCCAGCCAGCAGAATTGTCAGACTGTAAAAAGGATACCACCTGGCAAGTAGCCGTTCATGAAAGACTGGACATTTATATATTGTAAAAAAAAAACACAAGGGGGGTTAGGACAGCCTGCCCATGTACACCGCCTTGGATTAAAGTCGGAGGAGAAATCCAATGACCAAGAAAGGCGGTATATAAATACTGTATATATTATTATATTATTATTTCTTTCAGGTAACAAACTGCTCCACCAACCTGCCTCTGTATTAGGCAAAGCTCTCTCTCTCTCTCTCTCTCTCTCTCTCTCTCTCTCTCTCTCAGTCTTCCCAACTGCAATATGGGGATAAAAATATTGATCTACCTTATAAAGCAGTTGTAAGGCTCACATAAAATAAGTACTATAAATCACTATGAAAATGACTATTAAAAGTGCAGAGTGCATTTTCCTTCTTACCAAGTCAGGTATCTGGGATTAGAAGTATTGTCCTTGACAGAGTGTGTGATTTCTAGGTAGCTTTGCGCCTCTACTCACTTTTTAAAAGAGGACAGCTATGCTCACATGGAAGAAGACCCCCCCACCCCAAACAATCATAGGAAACTGCCTTAGATGGAGCATTGATCTATCTTAGGTCACCATTATCGACACAGTCTAGACCTTTCAAACAAGAATTTTTCTCTGCCCTGCAGAGATGCCCTGGAGATGCCGGGGATTGAACCTGAGAGACCTTCTGCATGAAAGGCAGGTACCCAACCACTAAGCCATGGCCCTTCTCCTGCCTTCAGTTTGTGCACACGCTGGGATGTGTGGTCCATGGGCTCTAGAGAATATACCTGGGAAGTGGACCAAGAGCAGAGTAGAAGATTTTGGTTGCTCTTTTCAAAAGATTTTGGATCAACTAGGCAAAGCTGAAACGGAATGAAACGGAGCGATATAAAACATATCCTGTCTATGTAGCTGGTCATATGTTAGTTAAACTGTACATCAGCATAGCCAGTCTTTGTTCGTCTGTGCCTGGGTGGGTACAATCCTTCACACATACCATCCAAAGCATATACAAGCTACATCCAGTGTACACAGATAGTTGAACTACAAAAATGAACCCGGGTACACTCATTCACATGTTAAGGCATACCTGTGTACTTTTTGTATAGGTATACAGACATTCTGTAGCGGCATCCAAACATCCCATATGAGACAAGCCCTATAAATGCCTTCTTTGCCTCAAGAGTCTTGCTTCCTGGAGAGACCAAAACAAATTAATAAATGGCATTTTGCATCTGTTTCAGTGACTCTACTTATCTTCAAGACAGATCCGATTTTCCTGACTTTAGACTGAGACTTGAGAAGGCATTTCATCACATTATCTTACCTGCACCCTGGAGTCTTTCTTTGTGACTGACAACTTCGCTGCTTCTGTTGTGTGCTTCTATCACAAGAAGGATCGATCTAGCACAAGACAGGCTTCAAACAAAGCAAATCCATCTCTCATCATCTCGACTCTTGCTAAGCCCCGAGACAAGCAGCCCGTTGGAGGCAAGGCAAGGATGTATTCTGAAATAACAAAGATGAGGTTGTATTTTCCTTTCCGTGTGTGTCTAAAACCACAGCTCTCTGCACACACCACACAAGAGCAAATACAGCCCCCTTATAAAGAGCAGTGATGTCACTGTGAGAGCTTCAAAATGCATCAGAGAAACAGCCCAAACCGTGTGTGTGTGGCGGCGATTCTGTTCTCCACTGTCCCTTATTCACAGAACATTTTTTTTTTCTGCAAGGAGCATGACATTGCATCTGCTCGCATCACTTAAAGAGGCGCAGGGGCTCGCAGAGAATGCTCTGTTAATAGCATTGATCTTTGTATTCATTTGGGAAGCTGGGGGACCTGTAAGCATTTAGGAAGCATGGCCTCCTGCTGCAAGGTGTTAAGGAGTGCTAATGTTGTCATTTTATCAGTATGCAATATGGGTTGAATGCAAGTGCTTGAATGACAAGGGCCAAAGGAAGCTTGGGCTCCTTTATCTTTTGCTATGGCCCCCTAACTACTGTATCTAGTGGCTAAGCTAAGTAGCTATGTAGTAGGAGGTGGGACAAGAAAAACTCCAGGAAGCAGCCCATCAAATTCCACCTCCTTATCGGGTGGTGTCCCAGTTTTCGCTTCCGCAGCTCCTCTTCCTGCTGCCCAGTGGATTTGAAAGGAAGAGGGGTCACGAATGGAAGAGGAGAAGTCTTTCCTTTCCTTCTATTCCCTCCTTCCTTTTGAAATCCATGGAGCAGAACTTGAAAGAAGATCTGTAGAGATGGTGTGTGGCCATCTGAGATGCCTTCTTCAGTCAACCTCATAGATGGGCCAGCCGCCAGCCAGCCTTCCTTGGTCATCATTTTGCTAACACTGCCACTGGGGGAAGTCAGAATGAGATGTGTAGATTTCATTACGCTTCTTCCTACCTTTTCTCCCTAATTTGAGCACCAGCAGCCCAGAGCCCACCTGTACCACCAGACACATTTTTACCGGTCACATTCGAGCCCTGGACAAGGATGATGGGGGGATTCATGACAGGATCATGCTTGGAGAGCTTTAATTCACAGCCTACTATAGCATGCAGCCACGTCAACGGAGGCTGCGTTGGTTGCATGCTTTGGGAGACTGGACTAGAAGGCAAACCGAACGCGTCTCCTGGGGCCCATGCCTGAGGATGGAGGACCAGCAGGGGGTTATGGGGATAGGATCGGATGTCCGTGAGTGCCGCTGGATCCCCTTCCCCTGACACGCACCCCCCCCCCATCCCTCCCCCCTCAAAGCCCCAATCCTGGACCAATGTCACTCAGGAAGTTTCATGGCTGAGCAGGGATTTGAACCTGGATCTTCAGGTCAACGTCCAACACCAGAACCAGGACACCATCATCCATGAAAGAGTTATTTAAAAACAAAAACAAAAACAAAAACAAAAAAACCTTGTGCGAGAGCATCCACGTTCTCCAGTTAGGCAAACGAAACCAGAATTGAAACGTTGGTGTGATCAAACTGACTGAAGGAAGGAGCGCTTGGTTGTTCAGGATCACAAGAGCTCCGATGGCCATTAAAAAACAAACAAACGAGGAACAGGCATCCGGACTCACGGTGACTGCCCCCCGCCCCCGCCCCCCATTCCAAGGTGTTAACTAAGATCCTGAAGATGTGTAGGGCTCGTTCTGGACGCGGAGGGGGACTTTGAGCCGCCGCCCCCCTTGGTCCCTCCAACCCCCCCAAGGAAGGAAGGAGGCCGTTGCAAAGGCCCTTTGCGATCTGCTCTCCGCCGGCGGCGCGTCCTTGGAGCGCCAAGAAGGAACGAGCAACGTCCGCAGAACGGCTGGAGCGACCGGACGTTGCTCGACTTGTAGCGGCCGTTGCGCAGCAGCTCCGCCGGCCGCGGCGGGTCACTGACTTTGCGCCTCTCTCTCTCTCTGGCTATGGGAGTCTGGGGCGCGCAAGTCCGCGCGTGGCCTCCTCGCTCTGCTTGCGCGTTCCTATCCTACAGTACTCCTCCGTCTTCCCAAATTCGGGGTGTTGGGGGGTGGAGGAGGCAGCCCAGGACTAGGGGAGGGAATACGTGGTTTGTGTCGGAGTAGGGAGGATGGTGGGCCATGGGGTTGAAGAACAGCCTAAGGAAAAGAAGCAAGCCCTTTCCTAAAAAGAAAAGATCCACTATCGTCCTCCGAAAAACCACGACCTCTGGCTCGGATTGGAACTCGATGTTTCCTCCCCACCCCACCCCCGAAAACCGCAGTCTTTAGATCTAAAAGGTTTGCTGGTGAGCAGAATGACACTTTGCACAGGCTCAGAGGCACGATTGTTAAGACTGCCTTCTTGGAGCATAGTGATGGGGGGTGAAAGAGGTAAGAGGAGGAATAGTGGGGAATTAATTAATGCAGAAGGGAATAAGCAATCTAAGCCAGTAGAAGATGCATTCATTTGTCCTGATGAATCAGCTGCTATTCGAAGAAGTCAATGTGAGCTTGCTTAGCAATGGTTTTTATCAGCAGGAATTACATTGCATACATATACATTGATGTCTCTTTTACAGAATATGGCATCACCGCCAGATGACATCACACCAGACAGCTTATCACCCAGACCTGGCACAAACAGTCTCTCAAACTGTGGGTCAGGACCCACTTGGTGGGTCGCGACCTGATTTCTGGTGGGTCCCGCAGAGCCTCCAGTGAAAACACGGGTGATGGAAAGAGCAGATAAGTCATTGCCACAAGCCCTGAGGCTCTTCAAAAATCAGATAGCTGCTAAATGCCCTGCAAACAGCTGAGCTCCTGCAGTTTGCAAGTTTGTGTAAATATAGGGAGAGAAATGTTTTTTCTGGTGTTTTTTTTTTCCAAGTCTGTCAACGACAGGTAGTGGAGGCCGGTGAAGGCTGAGTCACATAACTAAGCCCCTCAGGCCTTGAGGCTGCCTCCTTACGAGAAACAGATCAAGTTTTTTGCAAATAAATAAATAAAATATTACTTGTAAATAAATAAATTTCTTTCTAGATCACCTTTTGACTACAGATTATCCAGAAAAAGGACACCTCAGCCTCGTACGCATCATTCGCACAGCAGAGAGGGCCACAAGAGGAAGCGTCACTATGGCTCAGCTGTCAACAGAGGCTGCAAAAAGGTGGGGATGTGTTGTAACACATTCCCTTGGAAGAAGCCTGTGAAATAATGGGTGAAATGTCAGGAGTTTCTATTTTATTGGGACCGTGGTCAGAGAGCCTGAACACTTTTAATCATCTCAAAAAAGGGAAAGACATTACAGCAGACTTAAGCACAAGCAGGGGGAAAAGAGATTGAGGACTCTAGTCAAGAGCCTGTCTCGAAAAAGCCAAGCACCGCCTCTAAGTAGCGAGAGCATTATCTCTCTACTGATCCAAGCAGTTCGAGATCCCACAGCACTGACTACAGCAGAAGAATATCAGAGAGCAAAGACAGTGACTATTGAGAGGCTCCTCCATCTATGGCCACTGGACACTGTGTAAACCGCCTTTTAAATTAAAATCACAGAAAGGCAACGTCGGCTACTCTCCATGTTCTCCCCCAGTTATAATTACAACTGAGTGACACTGATAAATACTGGTTGTTATTATTAAGAAGTTGTTACTGTATTGTGTTCTTTTAAGCCAATAAAGGTTGATGATGATTATTATATGAAGAAGTCAATCCAGCAGCAGGTCTCGGGGGCCTGATTGGACGAGATCTGAAAAGTCCAGTGGAAAGAGGAAGCATAAGACTCGTGAGGAAATGAAGGCACCTCTTCTCCAGAGGAAGAAAGGGCTCCTCAAAAGTCTTTGCCGAAGTACAGGGACTCTTACAAAAAGACCGCCTGCTTTTTAGACAGGCAGACAGAAAAAGAGATCCAACCCAAGAAGAGAGGGAAAAGATCAAGAAGCCCAAGTGTGCGGCTACTCTCCATGTTCTCCCCCAGTTATAAGTGTCACTCAGTTGTGACACTGATCAAGACGTTCAAACCCAAGACAACGTGGAGAGAGCAGTAGCACTTCCTGGAAGTTCTGTAAAAGGCCACTCTCTATTTTGTCCCCCAGTTGTAATTACAATTGACATTGACACTGATCAAGAGATTGAAAACCAGGACAATATTGTGGTTGCATCTCCTGGAGTTCCACAATTCAGCAACGTGGGAGAAGAAGGGAATCTCCATCATCCCTCTTAGAATCCAGAGACTGTCATTACTCATGACAGAACCAATGAAAGAGAAAATATTGAGCAGGACAGCTGTGTTACATCTACTAGAGAAGATGACACTCCAAATGGCACTCTCTGCAACTAGTGGGACAGACAGTCATACTTCATCTGGTACAGGAAATACATAGAACCGCAATTGTGCAACTAGTTGGAAGAGGTCAGACCCTCTCCGATTTTACAGTGAATGTGGGAGCTTTTTGAAAATTCAGCTCTGCTGGACTCTCCAGAACAGAAAGCGTAACTTTCTACACAATTTTTTTTAAAGGAGGAGGGAAGAAAACAATTTGAGTATACGTTTCTTAGAAGCAAAAACAAAACAAAAACGGCACTGTGCAGTCCTAGTGAGAAACTAGTCAAGAGCTTTGTTTTTAATCTGTATACACCATTTTAATCCCAGTTAATGAACTACTGAAAAACCCCTTCTTCTGTTTCTTGTGTTAAATGTTTCCTGTGTCACAAAACCATCCTGTATTTTCCCTCTCTGATAGAATATAAGATACGAAATATTTTATAGAATGATATCAGGTAATGAATTATGAAACGTATGTAATATAAAATAGGTAAGATGTTTCATTGCTTGTAAGTGTATAGTTAGAAATTTCGTAGTTCAGTGTTAGTGTTAGTGTTTCGTAGTTCAGATTATTAATTATTAAATATTATTGTTTTATTAATAATATTAATTATTTGTGTCGAAGTAGAGAGGATGGTGGGCAATGAGGTTGAAGGGCCTAAGGAAACGGAGCAAGCCCTTTCCTAAAAAGAAAAGATCCAGGCTATCGTCCTCCGAAAAACCACGACCTCTGGCTCAGAACACAATGTTTCCTCCCCAGATCAAAAAGGTTTTCTGGTGAGCAGAATGACACTTTGCACAGGCTCAGAGGCACAATTGTTAAGACTGCCTTCTTGGATCGAGCCAAAGGTCCATCCGCATTAGACATGATGATCGTCGGGTCACCGTCTTGTCTTGAGCCATTAGAGAAAGATCCAAAAGCCGGGGGGGGGGGGTGATATACCCTTCTACGATCAATGCTTCTTGCCCAACTTTAACATCAGGGCTGACCTGAGCTGGATGGTGATCCTTCATAATGGCAACAAATTGGTAGGTCTGTGAGGACTTGTGGGGCCTCAGCTTCTTCCCCTCTTCTTGAAAGACTTCATTGAGGCAATTACATAGAGGGATAAGAAAAAAGCTATCATACAACTCAGTGTTTTGCATCTCGTCGTACAGCAGTTCCCCAGCCTGGTTCATGCCAGGTGGACCCTTATATGCAACCTACAAGGTCCCATATGTGGCCCCAGCCCTGTCTCCAAGACTTTCAGACCAATTCTATCCATCCCATCCCTTCCCGTCGACGCAGCAGTGTCAAAATATGGGGGGGGGGGCGGATCGCGAGACTTCAGCAGGGAAAGGGGAGTGGTAAGTTTGCTTATGCAGAGGTAAGGGAATTTTAAATCCCCTTACCTCTGCGTAAACCTCCCGCTCCACAATGGATCTCCTTAGACTTGTGCTAGCAATTTTGCTAGTAGAAGTCTGAGTAGAGAAAGGGGGGCGGGGAGGCTACTGCTGGAGGGGATAGGATCTGGCATGCGCCTTTAGTGCCGGATCCACCCCTCCCGCAGCCTCTCCACCCTATCACGCCCCCTCCCTGCCCCATTTCGCCCCGCCCCCTTTCCGTCCTCCTGCTACCCTCTCTTGTCTCGCACTGACACACCTTTGTTGGCAGGCGGTAAGACAAGTGCTGGAGCAGGCAAAAAGACACCCCAAAAAAGGCACAAAAAAGGCACAGGCCTTCCCCCTCAGCACTGCCAGCAGCCTGCTGAGTGTTGCAGCACCTTTTGAGACTGGTGCTGAGTGCTTTACTGCAGTCAGCGCTAGCAGAGAAGGGCACGCGACGATGGCAGGTAGGAATAAGATTGGGTTCTTTGTCTTGAAGAACAGGGATGTCCACTTCAGGGCCGGCCCAAGCCCTCCTGAGGTGCCTTAACGGTAGTTTTGCCTCCCCTCATCCTCTCTGCAGCTCTCTTCAGCTTTCACTATGTCTGAAAAACATCCAGAAAAAAAAGTCACTACTTATTGCCACATATGGATGGGAAGAAATATCATTGTATTCAAGGCCAAGCAATGAACTGTGTCAGCAAATCCTTCAACATGCAGCAGGCCGAGGGGCAGAGAACTCACTAAGTATAAGTGACAGAACTAAGATTGCAAAGTCAGATGCATCCCCAAACCAGATATTTCTGTGGTGTGGCCTCATGATGTCATAAGGGGGACCTGGTGATGTTGCAAGATTGCCAACTGTTGCAAACAAGAAAGGGTTAAACCTGGTACCAGGGCAGGGTAGATGGTGGGTCTAATTGCAAAGGGGTGGGCGGAGCCCAGCAGTGAAGGGGCGGAGCCCAGATACTGCCACATAATGCCCTGAGATTAACCTTTGCCATCTGTCCTTCTGGGAAAGAAGGACAAAACTGGAGAAACAGGGTCATTTTGGGCAACAGGCAGTCGTGGATATCCACCAAATCTGTAGGCCACATATCCTTCTATACCTACTGATGCTCTTCACAAAAAAATGTATTTAAAAAAACAAAGGGAAGACATTATTTGATTTGCTTAGCCTTTCTTCCACTTGTCAGCCACATGAACACTGTGTGGTTGACAGAAACAGCTGTGTTTCCCTTGCATATATTGTTGTACATTTGGCAGGCTTGATCACAGTCAGTGAATAGTCAGGGACTTGACAAAAGAATGTCACTGTTTCTTAATTATGGCGAAGAGAGTCCCCTGAATGGGCAATTGGCCTGCAGAGGCAGAGAGGGGAGATAAATACTCTGCCATTGTGTCTGCTTCATCCTTGTGTTCGAGAAAGGGAAAGGGCTGTTTTGAGGACAGGCAGAGAGTGAGCAAGCTTCTAGCTGGTTAGTTCATGGCCAGGCTGTCCATGAGACCAACTGAGATTATTGCCTCAGGTGGGAGATTGGTGGAAGGTTCCC
Organism: Plestiodon gilberti rubricaudatus; assembly: GCA_026170595.1. Taxonomy (NCBI): domain Eukaryota; kingdom Metazoa; phylum Chordata; class Lepidosauria; order Squamata; family Scincidae; genus Plestiodon; species Plestiodon gilberti. The sequence goes on from JANXHW010000012.1 coordinate 16,494,000, forward strand.
CCACCAGCCTCCATCCATCCCTGTCACGCCTCCTACTTTCATGCACCATGGATCTGAAAAAGGAGTGATCAAAACAGTAGTGTGGCGAAGAGGACAGCCCTGAATCAGCTGAAACCAGAGGAAACAGTGTAAACCACCTTGAATAATATCTGAAGAGCAATCTGAGGATAAGAAAGGTTATATATAAATACAGAAATCAATAAATAAATAATGTGCAGATTTGCTCTCTACAGATCATTGCCCTGTTTAGGCTTTGTTTTCTCTTGGTAAAATCATCATGGTCACTACATCAACCCTGATTGGCTAGGATCACCCATGTTAGCTGCACAAAGCAATGCCCTTGCTGTAAATTGACTTTGCCTTTGGTGATGTTAGCATGTAGTCATATTAGCTAGACCACACAGTACCACGATATCGCCATGTTCATTATGAGAGCCCTGATGGGCTAGGATCATGCTGATAAGAAGTCTGAAGCCCAAAGTGGTGCCCAGTTCACAGCAGGTGAGGGAATGAATAGCAGTAAATAGGATCAAAACATTTCCATTCATTTTGGGGAAATGTCATCCTCTCAAACTATTGCATACAACCTGAAAATCAAGCCTGGTGAACATTCTGGGGATGAGTTTCAGCTCTGTTGGTTGAATACCTGCTTTGCAAGCAGAATACCCTGGGTTCAAACCATGACTTCTCCAGGTAGGACTGGGGGAAAAACCCTGCCTGAAACCCTAGAGAGCCACTGCCAGTCAGCATTGACAATACTAAGCTAATTGGAGCATGGGTCTGACTCAGTAGAAGCCCACTTGCTAACTTCTAGTGCAGCCCTAAGCTTGCTGATAGGCTATACCTTTCCATTTCTACCTACTTTCTTCAAGTGGAAAGACCACCTTGGGGAATAGTTGTTGAAAGGTGGGGTATATACATTGGAGGGCCAAAGAAACCCTAAAGGCCCTTTGTCTTGCCCTCACTCCGAATCAATGTGAGGAAGGAAACGATCCGCATGGCTGAAGAAACAGGGGCTGACATTCCCTGCTTGCCATGCTGCACTGCGGCAGCTTCAACGCCACAGCAGAGCACGGCAAAACAGAGAGTGTCAGCGCAGCTGCCTCAACAACGAGGTCACACTCCCTCTCCCACGGCCCATTCAGAAGAAGGGCCACCCCCGCATAAATGGGCATGTGTTTTTGTTTGGAAAAAGTGCCCAAAGAAGGACACATCAGTGTGGGTTGCAAAAGCTTGGGCAGCAAACTCCGCTCCCATTCAGCTCAGCTGTAAGGATTAATGTACCCTTCATTGTGAGAGGTGATACATCATGATGGAAAATTCCTGGGAGCGCGTGTCTAACAAAAACCCCTTTGCATCCCACTCTTCCTGCTAGTCTGATGGCCGCACAATTACAGTACATAAAAACTTCTGCTCTGGCTCTGCCTGCAGAGCACCGCGCTAATTGTATTCTTCTCCAGCCTTAGCATTTCAAAGCCTGCTATTATAATTAATTGACAGCGACGGAGGAACAGAGAGACAGAGAAAAGTCTCCCGGGCTCGCCCGTATGCACAGCCATGGGGAAGAAATGCTGTAATTTTCAGGTGGCTCCACGAAGCTTTCGTTAAAACCCATTTCCTCCCAGCCCACAGGGGTACACATTTAACTCCTGTTGCGTACATACACCCTTGGGTAAAAATGCCTACAGACCTGGGCTTTGCCAGCGGGCCAGGTGCTTGCACCGTCATGCCAATCATTTTGACTGGCACAGGTTGCTCAGCTGATGAAACCAAAGGCTGGGTAGAGCCGGGGAGGGAGCAAAGATCCAACACCTGCTACAGGCAGCTTGTTCTCCTTGGGCAATGCCAATCAGATTTTTGGTCTGTGGAGCTCCTTGCCACAGGAGGTGGTGATGGCACCTGGCCTGGATGCCTTTAAAAGGGGATTGGACAGATTTATGGAGGAAATGTCCATCACAGCTTACAAGCCATGATGGGGATAAGCAACCTCCTGGTTGTAGGAGTAGGTTTTCTTTGTGCCAGGTGCAAGGGAGTGACAACAGGAAACAGGTTATCTTGTTGTCTTGTGCTCCCTGAGGCATCTGGTGGGGCCACTGTGTGATACAGGAAGCTGGACTAGATGGGCCTTCGGCCTGATCCAGCAGGGCTCTTCTTATGTTCTTATGTTATGACTCTTACTATAGCAGGTGATGAGGTCCTAGATGGCCCAAGGCACCCTATTCCTATGAAACGGCGTGATGGAAGCTTATCCTAGGACTGAGGGTGGCATCTCATGGCATGGCTAAGCAAGGTGCAGATCCTACCATGAGACCCATTGAGACCTACCATGAGACTCATGCCAAGTGGAACTCTGATGCAAATGGAACTGCAGGTCTTCATTCTCTTTCCAGTGGAGCTTTGGTAAATCCAGAGAAACGGCGACGAGATGGAGAGCACGTCTGCTGCAACCAGCTCAGCGAGAACCCACCACTGTGCGAGGGAGTGCCAGGCAGCTCTTACAGTTAGGAAATTCGTCCTCGCGTCTAGCTTAAATCTGATTCCCTGTAGTTTCAACCCATAGTTCCAGTCCTGCCCTCAGGAGCCACAAGCCCTCACCTGCTTCTGTGCGACAGAAGGACAACTTCAGCCAGTAGGTTCATAGAGATGCTAAATATCACTGGGAACAAGATGGATAATTGACAATCGGAACAAAATGTAGCGGGGACATTCTGGGATTCAAGGAGGGGCCCTGGCTCCCTGCATGATGCAATGACCTGATTAGTACCCGTATTGTCCCGAGTATAAGACGCACCTGATTATAAGATGCACCCTTAAAGTTTGGTGCTATTAAAATTTGTTAATTAAATCACTGGCATTATTGCAACAGCCTGATTATAAGACGCACCCCTAGTTTAAAAACTTAAATTAGTTTTTCCTAATTTAAGGAGAAAAAAAGTGAGTCTTATACTCAGGAGAAAAAAGTGAGTCTTATACTCAGACCAATACAGTATATATAGTCATGTTGACTACCTGAATGATCTCTTGGCTGAGGGGTTGTGTGGAATCTAGTGAGCCTCACCAACTCTGCAGAATAGGGTGCAAAACTGGCCTTAGAGTGCAGTCAGGATCCTACAATGTTCCCTAGGGGTCTGCGTGATCTCAGCAGTGCTTCCTCACCTTAAGCCACAGGGAAAGAAAGAAAGAAAGAAAGAAAGAAAGAAAGAAAGAAAGAAAGAAAGAAAGAAAGAAAGAAAGAAAGAAAGAAAGAAAGAAAGAAAGAAAGTGGGAACTACAGGGAATCAGATTTAAGCTAGACGCGAGGACGAATTTCCTAACTGTAAGAGCTGCCTGGCACTCCCTCGCGCAGTGGTGGGTTCTCGCTGAGCAGGTTGCAGCAGACGTGCTCTCCGTCTCGTCGCCGTTTCTCTGGATTTACCAAAGCTCCACTGGAAAGAAAGAAAGAAAGAAAGAAAGAAAGAAAGAAAGAAAGAAAGAAAGAAAGAAAGAAAGAAAGAAAGAAAGAAAGAAAGAATTCAGCAGCGACACCAGCAAAAGCCCATAATTTCAAACTTAGCCAGCAGGAGGCAAAAGAATCCCCCTTCTGCAGGTATGAAAATAAATGCACACCTTCACCAGTAGATGTCAGCAAAGACCCCTTTACCAACTGAGAGGCTGCTTCTCTAGGTCTGGGCTTTGCCACAATGGGAAAGGGACCAGAATTTCTACTTAAGAACGTAAGAACATAAGAAGAGCCTTGCTGGATCAGGCCAAAGGCCCATCTAGTCCAACTTCACATTGGCCCCACCAGATGCTTCCGAGAGCACACAGTCACACTTGTTTGTTTCCGGTGCTAGCCAGACACCGGTAAGGGTTGCTCAGGGTTGCTCACCTGTTCTGCTGTAGCTGGAGACACCTGGCAGGACACAGCTACCACTTTCCGATATAGACCTCTTTCAAACATTCTGTAAACTCTTACGGAACATTGTGAGCAGATCCAGCAATCTCTGCCACCGGCATACTCCTAAACCCTGTCCCCTGCTCTCCCCGTGAAGAGTATTTGTTTGCAGTGACCCTCCACGGGGATTGTGGGGTGCAGGGCTTGGGAGCAGCAGTCCCCTCCCAAAGACTGGAATGAAATCAGCTTGATCTTTAAATAAAGTATTGTACGTTTCAAAGTTAGAACCAGTGGCAGGAGAAGAAAACTCTAATCCAGCCATTTTCAACCTTTTTAGTCTCACGGCACACTGACAAGGTGCTAACATTGCCAAGGCACACCATCAGTTTTTTTACAATTGACAAGGTACACCAATGCCGGCCACATGACCACGGAGGCGTCTTCGTACAACGCTGGGAGTCGATCGAAAGGTCGGCAGTTCGAATCCGCGACGGGGTGAGCTCTCGTTCCTTGGCCAGCTCCTGCCAACCTAGCAGTTCCGAAGCATGTTAATGCGAGTAGATAAATAGGTACTGCTTGCGGGAAGGTAAACAGCGCTCCGTGTTCCAGCTGCATGCTACGCGCTGCGGCAAGGAGAGTCATGCTGGCCACATGACCACGGAGGCATCTTCAGACAACACTGGCTCTTCAACTTTGAAATGGGGATGAGCACCACACCCTAGAGTCGGACACGACTGGAATTAATTGTCAGGGGTCACCTTTACCACCTTTACCTTACCATACTGCCAGCCGGGGCTCACATCTCCCAATGGCCCTACTAATATATGACCCTCCCCCCCAACCCCCCATGGCACACCTGCAGACCACTCGATCGTGGCACACCAATGTGCTGAGACAAAATGGCTGAAAACCGCTGCTCTAAGATAGCTAAAGTAGATTTTTAGGTTGTTTTGTCTTTGAGTCGTGTGGCTACTGGATAGACCTGATGTTCTCCTCCACTTTAAAATTCATCACTACATCATGGTTGCTAAATATAAGAGAGCCAGCACTTACAAGATGTATTTTAGCCCGATTAGGAGGGTAACCATTTGGTTCTAAGTGCGAGCTAGGCCCAAATCATAAAATGATACAGAAGTAAACAGGGGCACACTTAGAACACCCCAATTCTCATATTGAAGATTAACGCTGCACCTGAACGCTCAACCCAAAGAGTCTGACAGATAGCGAAAGATTTTGTGCTTATTCCAATGACTCAATGAGTCGGTCCCCCTTCCCCCCCCCATCTGCGAACCTGCAAGAAACATCCACCACTCACTAAATAAGAAGAAGAAATCTCACTGCAGCATTTATTGCATTTATATTTATTCTGGATATTCATTGGCCTGGTGAAGACTCCTGTATAACTCAAAAGCTTGCATTCTCTTTCAACTACGAGGTGGTCCACTTGAAGACCATCTTGTGAATTCGATGCCTCCATTTCCGCAAAACCAACAGGAACACCTCGGAAGGCGAAGGAGCTAATAGAGATGGAAATCGATCTTGTACCGTTTTTGACTTTGTCCTCTGCATTATCCTTTTGCTCTCCTTGAGGGGATGTTGGGAAAGGGATGTCTGCCTTTGATTCTGCCCAATCCTTTACTCTCACCTCAACAGGTGAGCATCACGCACAAATGCAAGGTCACACACAGCAGAACCCCTTGTATCCATCAGACGTCCCCGAGGAGGAGAGGTGTCAAAATTACACTGCCCAGGTTTTCACACCTGGTTCTGTAAGCCACCCAGAGGAGACCACCCTCAGACTGCCAGATCTCTCAAGACTACATAGCGAAGGCTCAGCTGCAAAGGTGACAGCAAAAGACTAAAGACCTATCATCACTTGGCAACCAAGCAATAATTACATAAATAAAGGGACGACTACTGCAAAACCATTAACCTTTGGGAAAATGGAGGTTTTGTTGTAGAAACTTAAAAGAGAAAAAGATCACAAGGTGTCACCTTAACCTTGAACACCCTTTGCAAGGGTGATGGCATAATTACTCTGTGCAGAGACGGGTCGGAGCAGAGCATCCATTGCAAGTGATTATACTGTGGCAAATCAGCCAGTGGCTTTTCCATTTCACAGGCTTATAGGAACGTCCCTGTTTTCTGGCAACTGACTCAGGGAGATCGCTGGGCCTGTTCCGTCCCTGTTTGGGCCTTTTGGGGGATGACATCCGAAACGTTATTTGCGTGACTTTTTCCTCAGTATGCCTTATTTATATAATCCCATCAACGGGCATAAGAAAGAAAGAGGCTGCCCAAGAGCTTGATTAAGGATTCACCTGACCTCCCCCCTGCCATAATTCAAGCATTGGACCCCTTGCATGCAAGCTAGCCTATGTGCGTTGTATCTTTTTGAGGTAAGGCAGGAAGAGTTGTGGGTTCTTTGGCTTTAGATTCTGACAATGCTTTGTTCATATACTCTGAAGCCTTCAGCCATAAGGGCTAGAAACTTGATTTTTTTTAAATAAAAAAATGCAAAACCTGAACATTCACAGGAAATTGAATCCAGCACTCAATACTCTGCCACACTTCTATAACTTATATAACAACAATATGCCACACTTTTTTTTTTCTTTTTGTGGAATACATATGGCATTTCACGACTGTAGCTGCTAGCGTAGAGCCCTCTGCTAGCCTACAAAATGCACAAAAGACCCTCCTTCCTACTTTCATGGGCAGCTATCAATGAGGCGGTTGGGGATTAAGGGAAAGAGATTAAAAGGATTACAAAACCATAACAGGAAATGCATAATGCAATCAACTTTAATGAGCAATAATAACAAGAGATTAGCGGGCACTACAAGCGTTATGGGAACTTGGGAAGTCCTGAGAGTTTCTTAGCCGTTACGCTGCACCAGCTTCATAAAACAATAGCGATATATATAATACAGTCTGAGTAAGTATCCCTTATCCCGACCGCTTGGGACGGGAAGTTGTCTGGATTTCGGAATATTTGCATAACTATAATGAGATAACTTGGGGATGGGACCCAAGTCTAAACACGAAATTCATTTATGTCTCATATACTTACACCTAGTCATACACATAGCCTGAAGGTAATTTTATACCATATGTTTTAATCATTTTGTGCCCAAGCATGCCTTGCGCTATGCCAGTCAGGTGCTGGAAAAAGCCTTAAAAAAAAGTCATAGCCCCAAAAATGTCTAGATTTCGGAATAGTTTGGATTTCGGATGTCCGAATAAGGGGTACTCAACCTGTAATACAGTACTTAGCATTTATAGAGCAGTTTTTGAGCCTTTTTACGTGCATCGTTTGGAGAAAATCCATAACAATCCGGTAGGTGAGTATCTTTTTAGCTGGATTTTAAAGTTTTTTTTCTACATGGCTTTTACACCCGTGACTCCTATTTCTCTACAAATTGTTGCTGGCCATGAGAGCTTCCACTCAAGGTGAGTATCTGTCTATATATGATCGTCTGTCTCCATATTGCACAGGGGACCGGAGGTCGAGTGGTTTGCCTAAGCAGGTGTGTCCCTCCCCCCCCCCCATGAGCTTAGGGCAGAAAGGGGGATTCGAACCCGCGAATCCCGCTTCCCCACTCAGTCTTCCACCCCTCTGCCTACAGTTCCCGAGGTGCTTTTCGCGTGTGGGAGGGGCCGAGGGCGAAGCTGGGGGCGGCACGCGGGCAGGGTGGGTGGCTGGTGGTTGGCGAGCGGGGCGTCGAGCCGCGGAGTCTTCCTGCAGCCATGTCCGCCGCTGGGTGCTACCAGACGCAGAGCAGGGATATCCCTGGGCCCATCAAGCGGCTGAACCTGGTCGAGGGGGCCCCGCTGCCGCCCGGCGACTACAGCACCACGCCCGGCGGCACCGTCTTCGGGACCACGCCGGGTGGTGAGCAAGCAAGCAAGCAAGCAAGCTCGGGAGGGGCGCCGCTCCGATCTGGCTGGGTGGTGTGTGTCCCCCGCCTATGCAATAAAGCCAGAGTGCCTCTGAGCATGTGCAGAGGGTCGTCCTACTTGCGGGGGTCTGGAGGCGGAAAAACAGGGCTCCTTTGCAGCACTCGCATCTGTTTCATGTTCCTTTTATGTTCTGTAATTGGTGGAGCATGTTTTCCTGTGCAGAGTACGTTTATTTAGGCACGTGCAGAGGTTCCTCCTGAGCTGAGCTGCGTGTTGGGAGTCTTGAGGCCAAAACCCTTGCAGGCAGGACGAGTCAGATCGGTTTCTTCCTTTCATATTTTATTTTCTTTAATTGGTGGAGCGATTTGCCAGTGCAGAGTGCATCTTGCTGGGTTGGGGGTATGTGTCTTGAGAGTCCAGTTCAGGGCTCCTTTGCAGGCAGGGCTTAGACCTGTTCTGTTTTTTAAATGTTCTTCCATTATTAGTAAAGTAATGCTAAAGAGCCTCTGAGCTCCTGCAGAGTCCTGATGAGCTTGTGCTGAAAGCTTTAACCACACTACCACCACTGTCGTCCTTGACTTACATTTGGGGTTGAGAGGGGAGGGATTCTGAGTCAGAGAATAGTAACTTGTAAACTGGCCCTAGAACTTCTTAATTTAGGTATTGAACACATCTACATTTTTCTGTGTGTGAAAGATCCAGGGATCATTTGTGGAAGGGAGGGAGAGTGGCTGATATTGGGGCTAATTTGAGGCACCTCTTTGACAGAGAATGGAGATGAGACGGAGCTCCTTTGCAAACCTGCTTTCCTTGTGGCATCTTAAATTCTAACACATTTATTGTGTCAGAGAACCTTTCAGGGAGCATCTGCTTCAACTGCTGCTCGAAGCCACATGTAAACAGACTATTCGGTATGCTTATATTTGAGGCATCTTTGTATGCTTTTCATAATATATATCTTTTTAAAACTGTCAACAGTGGAGCTCCATATTCATAAAGTGTAAGAGGTACAGAGCACACGTACAGAGTGCTACCAGAGTCACTAAACTACCACCACCCTCCATTGTATAAGCATGGGTAATATGTGCTAACCTGCACTGAGGCTGCAGTCTTAAGCATGCATGTTTATTCCTGAGCATGGGGTGGGGAGCGTGTGATTCTGGGGCTTGATTCCCCAAACCTGTCATTTTAGATTTTGAAGGTCCATTGCAAGGCAGCAGTAGCGGGAGAGAGTGGTGCAGACCTTCCCTGATGCAACTGGTGGACCACTGTGGGAAATGGGAGCAGAAGGGTGTTGGGCCTGATCCGCCGGGGTGCTTCTTATGGGTGCTATTTGTGATTCTGGTTGCTCATGGGGGGGGGGTGTCCATCTCCATCTCAGTGCTGAAGTTCAGACATGCCACATCAGAAAGAATAAGAGTTAGAACAGACAAAAGAAAATATTTCTTTACCCAGCGTGTAATTCATCTGTGGAACTCCTTGCCACAGGATGTGGTGATGGCATCTGGCCTAGATGCCTTTAAAAGGGGTTTGGACAGATTCATGGAGGAAAAGACCATCACAGGTTACAAGCCATAAGCAACCTCCTGGCTTCAGAAGTAGGTTTTCTCTGTGCCAGGTGCAAGGGAGGGACAACAGGAAACAGGTTACCTTGTTGGCTGTGTACTCCCTGAGGCATCTGGTGGGGCCACTGTGTGATACAGGAAGCTGGACTAGATGGGCTTTTGGCCTGATCCAGCAGGGCTCTTCTTATGTTCTTATGTTCTTAACTGTATTTATTGTCTTATCTAGAGAAACTCCTTCTACTTTTTTTTTCCTTTTGAAAAGGCTATACGTACTTCAGATGTTGAAAATGTTCTGCCCTTGGCTTCAGTTCTTCATACCACCACCCAGCTTGAAATAACAGACTGCAAACTGGACAGAATAAGCCTGGTGGATGCGTTTTAGGGGCAGAGGACAAGTGGGCTTGGTGGGAGGTGGAGGAGTCAGGATATCTGTGCTTGGCGAGGATCTGGGCTACTAGGGGTCGGGGTGATTTGTAGAGGATTGTGGGATGTGAGTGTAGGTATTGGAATATTGGGCGATTAGAGAAATCCTGAAATTGCTCTGTGTTTGGAAACTGACGTAAGCAAGGGGGTGGGTGAGAGAAGTGCAAATTCTGCTTTTGGAATGTACCTGGAGTATAAGAGGAGGGGGCCATTAGGGCTGGGGAAAACCTTAGATCTGTACTGTGCTCAAATGCTTATATAGCTCAGTGTCACAGCCAGTGGCGTCGCTAGGGGGATGTGGACCCACCAGGTGATGTGCCAGGAGGGGGTGACGTGTGGCCCGGAGCAGGCCTGTAAGTATCCAAGGCAGCTGTGGGCCTGAGTGTATTCTTTGCCTTGTGCAGGCACGCGAGGCCGAGACTCCGAGCTTGGAAACCTCCGGGCTGGACCAAAGATTCCTGAGCGGAGTCTCGGCCTCGCGCATCTGTGCAAGAAGAAGAAAACACTTGAGTGTTTCCTGAAGAAAATACTTCTGAGTGCTTCCTGCTTCCATTTTGTAATCAGCACCAGGGTCAGGCAGCAAGTGGCATCGAATTTTTATAATATAAGGTACTGTACTGGGGCACCGCCATTGTATATGCGGGTCGTTGTTAAGTGAGCCCGTTGTTAACTGGTGGACACCTGTACATGTAGGACTTGTAGCTTTTCCTTGTAATATTTGCCCTCTCATGCACTTTTCCCAGCTCTACAAGCTTCCCTTAACATACAATGTGTTTGGGGCACAGAGCAGCCTGACTTTGTAGTGTGTGTGTATATATGTTTGTATTGAGAGTGCTGCGTTCTGGATCAGGGCCTGTGTTTTGATAGGAACAAGAAAGAAGTAGCAAGTGTGATAAGATCTTATTTGAACCAGCTATTTGGGGACTGTTTGGCTTGTAGTGTGAGACCAGCTCATTCTCTCTAAAAAGGAATTGGAATGGTACTGGGGAGGGTGTGGGATTCAGTTGCTTCTGGGGCAGTGGGGGGTGATTTTTCTCTAATGTGGGTAACTGTGGGTATTAAGTATGGAGAGGGCAGTAACTCTCAAGGCTCAAGATAGATGTGTTTGGTTGTGACAAGGAGGGGTTAATCCTTAGAGTAGCCCCGTGATTGAGCTACCTTTCCAAAGTTTCTGTGTGCTGTCCTTTCATTCCAAGGCTGCAAAAATATCTCGGGCTTGAGAGGAACAAGAGAGGTGGCAAACAAGTTGGCCTCATCTCAAGCCATTGCCTATCCGAGCCCATTGCTGCTCCTGCTGCTTAGAATATCCATGGCTATAACATTATGGGAATCAGGCTAGGTTTATACATGCTTGGAATAAAAAAAAATGTGGAGTTTTTCCAGCATGTAGAACACACCACCATAAATGCTGATATTGTCATTCCACGGGCTTGTTTTTGCAGGACGGTTGTTTAAAATCGACAGCTGCTTATTTAATGGTCTCGTCGCTGGGTTGGTCCCAAACGAACAAGGCCTGCAAAATAAAGGAAGCGATTTCTTTTATTTGACTAATATCCATCGGCGTGCCAACGTTTGGGCTTTAGGGTGGCCTGCCCTGCTGAGCAGGAAGCAGAAGTTTTGGTCAGGCATAAACGCCTGCAAATTCCTCAACTGAAATGGGTCCCGTCACAAGCTTTTGACTGTATTTCTGACTGTTTGCACAGTTAAAAATGTGTGCGAGAGACCTGCACAGGCAAAGTTAAACTCCTCAGACTCAGACTTTTGTATCTGGGAGTCTTAATGTTGAGGGAGCAGTTGGTATGGCTAGCTCGATTAGCCTGATTATATTATAAGCATGCATATACTGTAACTCCTAAGTGAAAGTTAGGAACATGCAGCAGCTTATGTGTCAACCTCTTTCTCCCTGCCATGTGCCAGGTACACTGTGCTTCCCCACACCTGCTATGGACACCGGTCAAGGATCAGTGTGAGAGGTGCACAGGTGCTGTGCGCCTTGCAAGGGAACAGAGCGCCCAACGAAAGCTCTTGAGACACGGGGCAGGGACAGACATGCCTGGCTCTGTTTGTTGTCGGTTTTGTTTTGTTTGTTTTTTAACTGCAGCATGATTCGTTGGCAGCCAGCCACCCTGCTTCATAACAGCGTTCTGTGTTCTGTGTTGATGCACCGATGAAACATGTCTGATACTTTAGAGCCAGTGCCTGCATTGCGAAAAGGCTCTGCTCTGTTCCAACAACAGAAGTGATTTACAGCGCAATCCTGCACAAGTATGCGCAGCCGGCCGAAAGGGCCTGCCGCTGCATCCTGTGCACATTGCAGCTTGCAACTGGCGCAGCCCAGGCTCACCTCAGGGGAAGGGGACGCGGTGCAGGCGCTGTAAGCCACGTGACCAGGATAATGCGCAAGGAGCTTCTGGGACCATCCACGTTATTTATTTTATTATTATTATTTTTCACATTTTTATACCGCCCTTCCTCCCAGGAGCTCAGAGTGGTGTACATATTTCCTCCCCTCCTTTTTGTCCTCACAACAACCCTGTGAGGTAGGTGGGGCTGAGAGATAGTGACTGGCCCAAGGTCACCCAGGAAGCTTCGTGGCTGAGCGGGGATTTGAACCTGGATCTTCCAGGTCTAAGTCCGACTCCCAAACCACTATAACCATCCTGGCATTATATGCCGTTGCATCCCCCATAAGCAAGCTTCTTGGGCGCCAGGAGTGCTTGGGCAAGTGTCCCCCCCCTTGACTGTGCAACTCTGAACAGAGTTCAAAGTATGAATCCAGAAAGTATGAGGGTGTCCGTCTTTTTAATAGAGATGTAATAAAACAACACTAGTTGCCAACTTCTGTTACTGCCGTTTTGTACCCACCAGAACTGCACCCAAGATATGTTCATTGGTGGTTTTATCTCTTAAGCACCTGCTCATTTGGACGCTTGTAAGTGCCCTAAAGCGAGTTCCATATGGCTTGTAATGCTTTACTGCTAGCAGACGTTTCGAAAGGGGACGGATCGGTTGAAAGCTTTCTGTCCCTGGCTGCGGCAGAGGAGAACTTGCGTAATTGCTGAAAGTGTTGACTGCAAACTGACTGGACAGAATGAGCCTGGGTGGTGTGATTCTCCACCCCCTTATCCTACAGGCTGCATCAGCATGTAGGCACAGGAAAACTTGCAGCCAGGTTGTTTTTTCCCCAGCTCCTGAGCTGTCAACAGTGGCGGGAAGTTGGAGCTAGTGGAACTGATTTCTCTTTGTCCTACGGAGATTTGGCTCTGTAAAAAATGATGCATTCTCATGTTAGACACACATTGCTGTTGCATGTGTTGTAGGGTTCCTACAAAGAGAACACACCAGGGTAGGAAACTGTGAGAAGCATTCACAGAGATCATACAATGTGTGGCAATTATCTACTGGGGTTTCTCTCTGTGCATACACATGTTGGGAATGCAGAATAAGGTGCAGCTTCTCCATGCATGTGTACCAGGCAATGTGCTACAAGAAGCCCACAATTCTTGCGCACTACAATATAGGCACAGACGTCCTGTGCTGTTTCTACACAGGGAAACTCCTGTTCCTCGGAATTGCCTGTAATGTGTGAAGCTGGCGTTGTTTAAACCCTTCCTAGAAGGTTGGCCTGGCTTCTGGTGCCATGATAGAACACATTTTAACAGTTCAGGGCCACGATCCTGGAGGGGAATGTCGCCTACCCTAGGCACCCTTTCAGTCTTTAAGATCTAGTGCCAAAAAACCTTCCAGCGGTTCCATCAGGTTGGGTGCCAGCTGCTGAAACATATTCTCTGTTCTGGCCTCAAACTAAGGGAAAACTGCCACCTGATCAGAGTTGAGAGTTGGGCGATAAGGACATATCTTTTTCAAAGAGCCCTTTTGTAGTCAACACGGCTTTGCATTTTAGCGGTCAATTGACGGCCGTCTAGTTTTTCATCTCAATTTTATTTGGATCGTCTTCCTGCCTTGTGCCTCGTTGTATCGAAAGTTGCACATTTCCCGAGCATGAAATTGCACTGTTTGCGAATGAGACGCCAGAGAGGAGGGCTGGGGTTTTTTTTAAGCATTTTTGGAATTAAACAAGCTATGGAAACAATTTGCAAGACTTGACGAGAGGCAAACCATAATGCTTCTGAGCAACTTGATGATGAGAATAAACAACACAGGTTAGCATTTATGCAGTCGTTCCTGTGTATTATCTTGTCATTGTCCATGCAAAAAACCTGTAAGGTAAGGAAGTGGTATTAGCCCCATGTTGCAGATAGGGAAGACTGAAGCTGAGAGGGAGTGGCTTGCCCAAAGCCGGGGGGAGGAGTCCCAGTTCGCAGCTTGGTCTCATAGACTGCAGCCCTATATATGCTTAAGGTAAAGGTGACCCCTGACAATGAAGTCCAGTCGTGTCCGACTCTAGGTGTGGTGCTCATCCCCATTTCAAAGCCGAAGAGCCAACGTTGTCCGAAGACACCTCCGTGGTCATGTGGCCGGCATGACTCTCCTTGCCGCAGCGTGTAGCATGCGGCTGGAACATGGAGCGCTATTTACCTTCCCGCAAGCGGTACCTATTTATCTACTCGCATTGACATGCTTTGGAACTGCTAGGTTGGCAGGAGCTGGCCAAGGAACGAGAGCTTACCCCGTCGCGGATTCGAACTGCCGACCTTTCGATCGACTCCCAGCGTTGTACAAAGACGCCTCCGTGGTCATGTGGCCGGCATGACTCTCCTTGCCGCAGCACGTAGCATGCGGCTGGAACACGGAGCGCTGTTTACCTTCCCGCAAGCGGTACCTATTTATCTACTCGCATTGACATGCTTTGGAACTGCTAGGTTGGCAGGAGCTGGCCAAGCAACGAGAACTCACCCCATCGCGGATTCGAACTGCTGACCTTTCGATCGACAGCTCATGGTTCAGTGGTTTAACCCGCTGCGCCAACCGCTGGCCTGGGCCCATTGAACTCAGTGGGACTTAGTAGACAGGCACAGGATTGCGGTGTTAGCCACACTACAGCACCTGCTCTCCTTGGTAGGGTTCAGTTAAGGAAAATGGAACCTGTGCCAAAGCAAAGCATTGACAATGGGTCTTGTGATTCCCTCTGCGGTGCAATAGCCCATTCTGGCACCGGAAAGCGAAGAACAAACACTAGTTAAATATTCCCTCGAGCAGCGATTGTCAATCTTTTTCATCTCACAGCACACTGACAAGGCGCTAATATTGTCAAGGCAAAATATCAGTTTTTTTTTACAATTGGCAAGGCACGCCAAGCTTCCGGCAGGCGGCTCACATCCCCCAGTGGCCCTACTCATAAATGACCCTCCTCATGACTCTGACTCATGGCTGAGTGGGGATTTGAACCTGGATCTTCCAGGTCTAAGTCCAACTCCAGAACCACAACACCGTCCTGGCTTTACATCAAGATACCGTGAAGCACCTTGCAAGCTCAAAAGGGCTAGAAAATGCTACGTACCGGTAGTTAGTATTATTTTGGAGTGACGACAGGTAGAAATTCTGTGGCGACTGCTGTTTCAGTTGCATCATGCACAACCTGTGCGTTGCGTTGTGTTAATAGCCAAGCCCAGGTATGTCACCGAAGGCTGCATCTGCATTATGTCCGCATCTTGTTTCTATCGTGATTTGGTTACCCTTTGGCAAAAGGCAAATGGCTAATTTAAAAATAAGCCTCAAACCCTGCTGTTCCCAAATTCTGACCTGGGCAAACGTCGGGGGGGGGGGGGGTTAGTTACACTCCCTGGCAGTGGTGCCAACAACTGTAACCTTTGACTTTCTAATAGTGGCTTACAGAGTCGGAGCACAGAGTGTATTTGTCATGCAGGCATGCTGGGGATGGGGGAGGAAGCTGACGTTATCCTGAAGGTGGATCCACACCGCATGTGGCTCGGGGCGTTGCATCCAGCCGAGTCTGCGTGCGTACGGTGTGCTGCTATTTGCTTGTGACGCCGTTCGCCCGCCGGCTGGTCGCGTCCCGTCTGAAGTGGAGTCTGAGGCGACTTTTGGCACGTCGGACGCTCCTGGAACGTGCCGGAACGTGACCAACTCGAATGCGTGCGGGGTGGATCCGCCTTGACTCTTGTTGCCCGTATAGACTGACGGAAGCGTCCACCTTGATTTGTCCAACGGGGAGATTAATGTTAAAGCCTCTGCCAACGCAGCTTCTCGACTCCGCGGCTTCGATTACCGCGGATATTTCTCGATGACCATGGTGTGCATCGAGCGAGCCCTCAGTCCCTCGGAAGAAAATAATCTTGTTGCCATTGCGTCATATCGAGCTGCAGGGTGGACGGTTGATGGTTCCTATTTGTGGTCTGTTTTCCACCATCTCGGGTTGCTTTTTGGGATCCTTGCAGGCCTGGCTGGTGTTCCTGTGTGGTCACAGAACACGGGGGTCCTCCATGACCATGTGTGACTGCTTGAGCATGCGGCAGCCCCTGGAAAAGTGCAGGATTTGGCTGTTGGCAGACCACTGCAGATGCTTGAAAAGCAGTTCCTTGATCCAAAGCCAAATCCCATGTGTGCGGATGGCAGTCGGCAAGAAGGGAATTGAAAAACGGACAATTGTGCGGCTGTTTCTTTGGGTGTTTGTGATTGTAAGCCACCTCGGGCTTTTTGTCTGAGAAGGAAAGGCGGGGTAGAATTTTCATTTTAAAATAAAGCAAACCCTCCAGCCTGCCAGCTTTACTTCCCCCAATGCCAAGCCTGTGGCTGAATAAACCCATGATGTGATTGTGAGCCAGTGACTGCACCACCCAGCAGGGCAGACCTCGGATGAACCCGTTTCGAAATGTCCTTCTTGTTTCTAGGAAAACCGGCCTCGTTCTTCCAGTGTTCCCCAGCGGTTGGCTGGAACAACCGCCTGGGCCCTGTGCTATAATCTGCAGGCCTTGATTAATGCCTGTTTAATGTTGGGCGTCGCTCTGAAGACCGGCAGGCGGTTTTGTCAGTTCAATTTCAGCCTCCCGCTGGATGGAAACTTGCCAGTTTTGCAATGTTGTCCCGGAGCTTGAAAACAACGGATGGTTGGTTCCCTCAAAACCCGTCTCTGTTTGGCTGCTTGTGAATCAGTGGCTGTAGACAGAAACAGCTTTTTCTTAGGGAGCTCTTGAAAGGGTGGAATTTCTCTCTTCTTCCCCCACCCCATGTTTTCTTAGTAGATCCTTCAAGCAAGAATGTTGGGTGGGCTTCTTCACTCACTGTGAGCTACAGTCCCTTCCCTTAGGGGGAGAACCTCCTCATAAATTTCTCACTGATGGTCAAAACTATATGTTAACATGATGCAACTCTGATTTTATTATTTTTAAAGAGAAGGGTCTCTTTCAGAAGGAAGTGGTTTTGAGTGCAGAATTGGCAGGGTGTGGCTGAATCCTGTCCGTCCCCCGCTCCACATCCCATTTTCTCCCTGCAGGATTCCAGATGGTTGTGTATCTTTGTCATTTGGCATGTACAGTAGTTCGGGCCATACAGCAAGACTTGAACCAGGGACTTCAAGGCTCAGAGCTCACGCTTGTAACCACACCCCTGCACCTGCTGTGGTATTAACATTAGGTCTGCTCCCTCCCCTCTTTGCCATGCCAGTCTCTGCCCCCAGTTGGCCTGGAAGGAAAGAAGAATGGCACAGCAGCAGTGGAATCCAGTTCAATTACACTGGGATAACTGCTTGTTTCCCTTGATAACTGGGCAAGAGGCACTTTTTCCAATTGGTGCTCCTCTTATATTTAGCAGGGGGAGAGTAACTGCCCCCCCTTTCACCCCAGCACAGTGTCTTTTCTGGTGGCTGTTTGAGTTCTTCTGCATCTTTTTTTAGATTGTGAGCCCTTTTGGGACAGGGAGCCATTTAATCATTTGATTTTGTATGTAAATTGCTTTGTGAACTTTTTGTTGAAAAGCGGTATATAAATACTGTTAATAAATAAACAAACAAAACAGTAATGCATTTTCAGCCAGTCATAATAATAATAATAATAATAATAATAATAATAATAGGGGGAACCAGGGCTGCTTGCTCATCCCACCTCTCTCCCCTACTGCGCTCTTGAAAGTGGGTCCTGTGTTTCAGGTTGGGGTTTGAGATGGGTCCCAGATCTTAACAGGTTGAAGACCACTCTTTGAAGGGTCTTCAGACATTTTGCCTCCATTCCCTTCCTCCCTGCGGAAGGGGTCCATTCTGGCATAATGATCCATAATGTTTATGCCAAATTGCATACCCACCAGTGGGTACACACCTTATATGTGTGTAAGAGTGTGTTGCATTGTTCCACTGTCCGATGTCAAACTGGTAAACATGTGCCCCAGCCCCAAACCAGGGGGCACCCTTGGGGCACCTTCCTGGCCACAGAATGCAAGAGGTTCAGCCCGTGACATTTCTATATTGCCACCGACTACTGGGTTCCCCCCTGGGCCATTTGGTTTCAGACCAATAAGTTATTCCTATGCCCCGGCAAATCTCCTGACTACAACTTGTGGGTGTCTCCATCTTAGGTACACGCATCATTTACAACCGAAAATTTTTAATGGAGTGTCGCAATTCTCCAGTTGCCAAAACACCACCTTGCGATCTTCCTGACATTCCAGGCGTCACCAGCCCAAATGTGGAGGAACTTGGGACTGAGACCAGTCGCGTCCACACCGAGGAGGAGAAAACGGGCTTGGGTGAGTGATCGTCTGTGGCAGTATCACAGGAGGTACCTCCACTGGGCAGCTCCAACGCGGGTCGCTCAGATCTTACATACACACCAGCCATATAGGAGAAGAGTGACAGCTCAGGGGTAGAGCGCATGCCTTGCATGCGAATGGTCCCATGTTTAATCTCGTATATGTTCAGGTGGGACAGAGAAAAACTCTTCCGGGAGCCCTGAAGGGGCCACTGCCAGTCAGTGAGGGCCGTTCTGAGCTGCATGGACCAAGGGTCTGATTCAGTACAAGGCACCTTTTATGCGTTTATTTATTTATTTTCCACATTTGTATACCGCCCTTCCCCCAAGGAGCTCAGGGTGGTGAACATAGTTCCTCCCCTCCTTTTGTCCTCACAACAACCCTGTGAGGTAGGTGAGGCTGAGAGATAGTGACTGGGCCAAGGTCACCCAGGAAGCTTCATAACTGAGTAGGGATTTGAACAGTTCCTCCCCTCCTTCTGTCCCCACAACAACCCTGTGAAGTAGGTGAGGCTAACACATAGTGACTGGCACAAGGTCACCCAGGAAGCTTCATGGCTGAGCGGGGATTTGAACCTGGATTTTCCAGGTCTAAG
This sequence comes from Plestiodon gilberti rubricaudatus, assembly GCA_026170595.1. Taxonomy (NCBI): domain Eukaryota; kingdom Metazoa; phylum Chordata; class Lepidosauria; order Squamata; family Scincidae; genus Plestiodon; species Plestiodon gilberti. The sequence continues at coordinate 16,513,021 of JANXHW010000012.1, forward strand.
TCCAACTCCTAAGCCACTGCACCATCCTGGCTCTTTTGTGCCTGTGTCTTTTTTGTCCAATTGTAGCCTGTAAAACCACCTGTATCTGCCGCCGCCTTAGGAGTGCAAAGACAAGCAGGATTGCGAAAAGTGATTCTATCCGAAATTAGAATTCATCGACATTTTTTTGTCTTTCACGCAGGCGAAGAAGCCCAGTTTGACATGGATATCTAAACGTTGTCCTCTGGGGAAAAATGGTTCTTTCCGAAGAAGGCAAGAAATCAGCAATGCTTCCGAAACCAGTGAGGCTTGTAGAATAGCCCACACTTTGCAACACTTTCCAGGCAGGAGGCTCTGTTAATATTTTCTTACTGGGAGAAGGAGGAGGAGTCGACTTCCTGTTACATAAGGACTGAAAACACTGGCAGATTTCTCTTTGTGAGGTAGTGAAGCTGCTTATTGAAGCACAGAAGCATGTGAGATATGAAATGCTTCCTGAGTTCCTCCAGCTAATACATTTCTGTGCCTCTTGTTTGTTCACCAAAAAAAAAAAAAAAGCTCTTAAGGCAAGGGGCTGGATTGCAAGAGGGGAAATAAAATCATGCTGGATTCAAGGATTAATTAAAAAAAATAATGGGTTCTCTTTTTTTATGCATACAGCTCTTCTCGTTTGCAAAATCTTTTATCTGAACACCCTCACAAGAGATTGTGGAGTAACTTCTCTTAAGCTTTGCTGTAGTGCTAGCCCAACGTTGATAGCTTGATAACTGTACAAATACGGCAATGGAAGGGGGTATGAGTAGGAAAATGCTTAATTGATCACCACTCAGTTTTCCCCCTGTTCTCTAACTGCAGCCACAAAACAGTGGACTGGCGAAATTGACTTGCTCATGTCTGCAAATTCTAGTCAATTTCATTCTTGAAGGAGACTCCTTTTAAAAAGTTCAGAAATGTGCTGGAGAGGTTGAGCGCAACACTGTTAAAAGAAAATGAGTTTTTGGAAATTTAAGAAAAACGTTCTTGACTTGGGAAAGTGGTGTCATGGGAGAGCGGTTTACAGCCTTGTGCTAGTTTTCCTTTTTAAAAGGGATACATGAACGCTCGGGCAGATCAGTAGATTATGTACATGTTCTTCACTGTACTTAAAGTAAAAATAAATAAAGGAAACCAAAAGCTGCTCTAAGCTTTGGAGAAAAGTGTTTCTTAGCATCTATGCACTTACCGACTGTGCTGGCTCTCTGAGTTACGGATGCCCAAGTTACGAACCGCCGCGTCAGTGCTTTCACGCGGGCTCCGTAACCCTTTGCTGGTGCTTCCATGCAGGCACGATAGTGCTAGGCCCACAATAATTTGTTTGTTTAAAGAATTTATCCCAGCCTTTCTCCCAACAGGGCAACCAAAGTGGCTTACAGGATTAAAACAATGTTAAAATAGTACAAGTACATTAAAAATAATTAAAAAGAACGCAAATTAAAACAAACACCAATGGGACACCTTAAGATTGCATTTGATTAAAAAAAAGCCAGCCCACCATGTCAGCCATCGAATGCCAACCTAAATAAAAACGTCTTCAAGCTGCGCCAAAAGGTCTCTAAAGAGGGAGCTGTTCTTAATTCCAGGAGGGAATTCCATTGTTGGGGTGCCACCACTGAGAAGACTCTATTTTCTGCCGCCATCCCCCTCACCTCTGTCAATGGCAGCAAACCCCCCCCCCCCCCCCGATTACCTCAGAGGCACACAACACTAGAACTAGGGGACAGCCACTCAAATTGAGTGGAGGAAGTATTAAAACAGACAAAAGAAAATATTTCTTTACCCAGCGTGTAATTGGTTTGTGGAACTCCTTTCCACAGGAGGTGGTGATGGCACCTGGCCTGGATGCCTTTAAAAGGGGATTGGACAGATTTATGGAGGAAAATGCCATCACAGCTTACAAGCCATGATGGGGATAAGCAACCTCCTGGTTGTAGGAGTAGGTTTTCTTTGTGTCAGGTGCAAGGGAGTGGTGACAGGATACAAGTATCTTGTTGTCTTGTGCTCCCTGAGGCATCTGGTGGGGCCACTGTGTGATACAGGAAGCTGGACTAGATGGGCCTTTGGCCTGATCCAGCAGGGCTCTTCTGATGTTCTTATGTAAGGAGGCGGTCCCTGAAATACCCTGGTCCCAAGCCGTAAAGGTTTTTAAAAGTCCTGGCTGTTTCGATCTACATACATCTCAACTTATATACAGACCTCTGGAACCTGTATGTTCATAGTCATAGGGGATTTGCAGCGCAATCTATGCTTGTGTAGTCAGAAGTAAGTCTCGTTGAGTACAATAGGACTTACTCCCAGGTAAGTGTGTACTGTATAGGCTTGCAGCTTTAGCCTACTGCAGTGTTGGTCATGTAGCTGAGAACTGAATTCTGCTTTTAAGGTGCTGTTTGAAACACGAGATAATGGCGGAAAGGGGAGGGGGGACCAGTGCAAAAGGAAAGAGAGACAAAACTTCAATGGGTTACTGGAAATGTTTTATGGTGCCTGATGCATTTCAAGTTTTGCTAAGGGTAAAGACACCTGCTTTGCATGCAGAAGGTCCCAGTTTTAATCTCTGCCGGCAGCATCCCAAGTAGGGCTGGGGAAAATTTCTGCCCGTAACCCCAGAGAGCCTCTTCCCGTCAGAGACAACACTAGGATGGTGTAGTGGTTTGGAGTCGGACTTAGACCTGGAAGATCCAGGTTCAAATCTCCGCTCAGCCACGAAGCTTCCTGGGTGACCTTGGGCCAGTCACTCTCTCTCAGCCCCACCTACCTCACAGGGTTGTTGTGAGGACAAAAAGGAGGGGAGGAAATATGTACACCACTCTGAGCTCCTTGGAGGAAGGGCGGTATAAAAAATGTGAAAAATAAATAAAATAAAATACTAGGCTAGATGACACCAAAGGTCTGACTCCGTGACGACAGCTTCCTATGGAACTGGTTTAATCCAGGACATTTCAATTTTTCTTTTTGCAAGTCCTGTATCACTTTTTGCAAAGACTGTACCATCTTTTGTGAGTAACACCACTGTTGTCAGTGATGGCAGCTGTGCAGAGGACTGGGTGGCCCCGGTTGGGGCTTAAGTCTACACCATCCCCAAATCATGCTCTTTTTTTTGTTAAAAGGCCAGGCAGCTGCACAGCCACCAGATCACCCGCCTGCCCCATCACCCGCCTGCCCCATCACCCGCCTGCCCCATCACCCGCTGCCCCATCACCACCCAGCCATCTCCACTTCCAGCAGGGTCAGGCCACATGGCCATTGCCGCCCACCTACCATGCCTTGAAGTACTAATTTAATCCACTCCTAGACAACTGGTGAGACCCACTGGGTGACGTAGGTGGTAGAATTCGCGACTGCTCAACAATGAGAGGCCGCAACAAGTGGGTGGTCTTCTTTTCTTGAACCCCCCTCCTGCCCCTTGCACAAAGTTTCCTACGTGTAGAAAATCAATGAATCAGGGGAAAGATGACCTCCACCATTCGATGATTTAAAGTCTACACTAAACTTTCCTCCAGCATGCATATTCACTGCATGCAACAGGGGCCTTTTTTTTTTTTTTTTGCAAGGGGCATTATATTCTCAAACATGACTCCCCACCTGCAACTTGAAGAGGGAACAGCCAAGAATTCTAGCACCTTATCTTGCCACCTGACTCTTCTGGAGTCATGTGTGCTCTGGATCTGAAGCAGTCTTTTGTTCTGGCTCAGAGTTGCTTTAAAAGTTAAGTCAATAAAGCAGAATCTCTTCGCCTTTTTGAGGCCTCTCTCTCTGCTTCTGCTTGAAATGCTACACCAGGCTGCAAAACTAGTTTGGCCACAGAGCCTGATGGGACAGAAGAAATGGATGCATGCAGGCAATACAGTTATTCATATCTCTACCTTACCACCTGCGTTTTTGAAAAGTTATTTCCAGACATAGCCTAAGAATCAAAGAGCCTTTTTGTTGTAAACCTTCTGATAACCCTTTCACTGAACTGCCCTTTCAGGTAGACATTGGGTATTAATTATCGCCTCTTAGCCAGAGTGGCTATCTTAATGCAGCATTTACTGTGAGAAAACAAATCAAGAACTCTTTGTCTTTGGCTGGAGGCAAAATGCTTAAAAAAGCCTTCAACTATGCTGTGGCAGTTAATTCCATGGACTAATTATGCACTGTGAAAAGAAGTGCTTCTTTTTTGTCTGTTCTAAATCTCATACTGTTCAGTTTTGTTGGGTAGCCCTTGGTTCTAGTGTTGTGGGAGAAGGAATCTCCCGTTCTAGAATTCTAGTATTTAACCTCTACAACCAATATCAGGTCATTTGGATGATTTAAGCTTGTTGAGTCCCACTGAGTCCAAATAATTCCGCTTAGATTGTTTGTGAATTGGCTTGTTAGTAAAGCCCCTGTTTATGGAGCAATTCATACCTAAGTCCCAGTGAATCCAATACTTGGGTGGATAGTCACTGGGAGTCAAAGCAGCCCCTTCCTAATGCAACATCAACCTAAAGTTGGTTTGCAGTGCAATCCTAGGCATGTCTACTCAGAAGTAAGTCCAATTGTGTTCCATGGGGCTTTCTCACTAATAAGCATGTTTAGGGCTGCAGTCTTAATAATGCAATATAAGAAGCCCAGCTGCTTTTTTTAGAACCGTTAAAAAGTCATTGAGGAGAAATTAACAAGAGTCAAAACTCTTCTATGGCTGGATGTTAAGCAAAACTCAAGCAATTCCCCCTCATTCCCCACACAAGAAAGTGTGTGTGAGAGGAAAGCAGATGACCCTATTATTATTATTATTATTATTATTATTATTATTATTATTATTATTATTATTATTATTAAGCAGCAGTATTTATATACCGCTTTTCAACAAAAAGTTCACAAAGCGGTTTACAGACAAAATCAAATGATTAAATGGCTCCCTGTCCCCAAAGGGCTCACAATCTAAAAAAGATGCAGAAGAACACCAGCAAACAGCCACCAGAAAAGAGAAAGGGTGAAAGGGGAGCAGTTGCTCTCCCCCTGCTAAATAAAAGAGGAGCACCAATTGAAAAAGTGCCTCTTGCCCAGTTAGCAGGGGAAGCAGGCATGTGTCATTCTTAATGCTTTCAAGGGCCCTGTGCATTAGAGAAAGCCTCCCTCTGTCTTGATTCTACGGAGATTCAATATCTCTGAATTGCTATGTGAGTAGCAGTGCAATCCTATGCAGGGTTACCCAGAAGTAAGTCCTATTGTGTTCAATGGGATTTACTCCCAGGTACGTGTGCATAAGATTGCACTGTTTCCAGTGAACTCAGTAAGACTTACTTCTGAGTACAGTAGACATACATAGGAGAAACCGAACTATGTCTCAGGAAATTTCTCTGTCATCATGACCTCACTAGGAAGCTTTAGGCAAGCTACACCCCACCCCAGCCTCAGTTTTGCTGATCTGCAATACAGGGATATCAGTACTGATTTACCTTCCAAGGCTGTTGTAAAGATCACAGCAATACAATGCATGTGCAGCTCCTTGAACACTTGACAGTACTATACAAACACTAAGTATTACTACTTAGTAATATAATATATAATAATTATAACGTATAAGTATACATTATTATAGGCCAGCGGGTGGCGCAGTGGGTTAAACTGCTGAACCATGAGCTGTCGTTCGAAAGGTTGGCAGTTCGAATCCGCAACGGGGTGAGCTCTCGTTGCTTGGCCAGCTCCTGCCAACCTAGCAGTTCCAAAGCATGTTAATGTGAGTAGATAAATAGGTACCGCTTGTGGGAAGGTAAACAGCACTCCGTGTTCCAGCCGCATGCTACGCGCTGCGGCAAGGAGAGTCATGCCGGCCACATGACCACGGAGGCGTCTTCGGACAACGCTGGCTCTTCGGCTTCGAAATGGGGGTGAGCACCACACCCTAGAGTCGGACACGACTGGACTTAATTGTCAGGGGTCACCTTTACCTTTTTATACATTATTATAATATAATTATAATTTATAAGTATACATTATTATCCCTTTTTCCTATTCCATATCATGATCTGTCAGTGGAATACTACAGCAAGGCTTTTCTGATTATTTTTCAGTTTCAATTTATTTGCATAAATTTGCAAGAGCAAATGAAACAGGTCCGATCTCCTACCAAGCTTAGAAGTACTGTATGCAAGATAAGCACAGTGACCATTAGTGCTGATAGCCTCACAGCAATGTTCATATATTACGCAATGTGATGAGAAGACCCTGTCAGGATTGGGGCCCCTTGTTCCTAGATCAGCCTTGTTTCATTTCCTCTTGCGAATTCACTCAGCTGTTTTCGATTCATCTTTGTACTATACCCCTGTGTCTATATACCTGCCTAAAACTAAGATCATGGCATCTGGTCCCATCAATTCCTGGCAAATAGAAGGGGCAGAAATGGAAGCAGTAACAGATTTTATTTTTGTGGGTTCCAAGATCACTGCAGACGGAGACAGCAGCCATGACATTAAAAGACGCTTACTCCTTAGAAGGAAAGCTATGGCAAACTTAGATAGCATAATAAAAAGCAGAGATATCACCATGCCAACAGAAGTTTGTATAGTCAGGGCGATGGTGTTCCCAGTAGCAATGTATGGTTGCAAGAAGTTGGACCATAAGGAAGGCTGAGCACCGAAGAATAGATGCTTTCGAACTGTGGTGCTGGAGAAGACTCCTGAGAGTCCCTTGGACTGCTAAGGAGATCAAATCAGTCAATCCTAAATGAAATCAACCCTGACTGTTCCCTGGAAGGACAGGTACTGAGGCTGAAGCTCAAATATTTTGGCCACCTAATGCAAAGAGAGGACTCTCTGGAGAAGACTCTGATGCTGGGAAAGATTGAAGGCCAAAGGAGAAGGGGAAGGCAAAGGATGAGATGGTTAGACAGCATCACCGATGCAACGAACATGAAAATGAGCGAACTCAGGAAGATGGTGGAGGACAGGAAGGCCTGGCGGGATATGGTTCATGGGATCACGAAGGGTCGGACACGACTTAACGACTGAACAACAACAACTGAGGAGGGTATATATTTCACCTCCTGCACGTCATCCATGAATCCTTATGCAGAAATACATTTATTCTTCTTTAAGGTGCCACAAGACACTTTGTTGACTTAGTGCAATTCATTCTTCCCCCCCATGTTGCTTCACTGTGTGATCTGGAAAGGAAGATCCAGAAAGATAAGAAAGATAAACAGCCACTTAGTGCAGAGGTGCCTATTCCACAGGAGTTAATAGAACTGATGGATACATATTTTAACACACTGCCTTAAAAAAAATCTGCCTAATCTGCTAAAAGGTGCTAAATCCTTCACACGTATTTGTTAATGGCTCACCTTGTCTTATGTCTGACAGATATTCAGGTGTTAAAATGCTTAATGCCTGTGATCTGAGCCTCCAGGCAATTGAAATGCAAGGCCCTCCAATTATGTTACAAGAGAATACACAAAGATGGGTAGCCCCCCCCCATAGAACTATATGGCACTTTTGTCAGTTGTTCTTTATGACAATTATAGAGTACTTAGAGGATTAGCCTGTGTGAGCTTCTCAGAATGTCTTTAAGCACGATTGCCTACTTTCCTTTTTGCCAGCCTTGTTTCAATGTCGCAGCAACCGCAAAAGGGTTCCACGTGTTAAACTTTAGGTAAAGGTAAAGGTATCCCCTGACAATTAAGTCCAGTCGTGTCCGACTCTAGGGTGTGGTGCTCATCCCCATTTCAAAGCCGAAGAGCCAGCGTTGTCCGAAGACGCCTCTGTGGTCATGTGGCCGGCATGACTCTCCTTGCCGCAGCGCGTAGCATGCGGCTGCAACACGGAGTGCTGTTTACCTTCCCGCAAGCGGTACCTATTTATCTACTCGCATTGACATGCTTTGGAAGTGCTAGGTTGGCAGGAGCTGGCCAAGCAACAAGCGCTCACCCCGTCGCGGGACTCGAACTGCCGACCTTTCGATCGACAGCTTATGGTTCAGCGGTTTAACCCGCTGCGCCACCTTTAGGTGTGGCTTTAATATTAATCCAAATAATTTGACGGTGCTTGCTTTTCAACGTTCCCTCATTGAAAAATATTTGGGAACTATTTCTTTACTCAGAGTGCAAGTAATCTGTGGAACTCCTTGCCACAGGATGTGGTGATGCCACCTGACCTTGATGCCATTCAAATTGTTTGAAACATCTATAGAGGAAAAGTCCATCACAGGTTGCTTGTTATGATGACTGCATGCAACCTCTGGGTTTTAGAGGCGGTATCTCTGAATGTCAGATGCAAGGAAATGGTAACAGGATTCAGGTATGTTGTCTTGTGTGCTCCGTAGCATAGCTAGAGGGGGTGCAGAGCAGTAAGTGCTGCCCCTCTCTCTCCAGAATGTCTCTGACGGTATGTGGGAGGGGCCACTTTGCCCCGCCATGTAGCACCGTGCAGCATTTACCGCAGCATTGAAACAAGCCTGGCAAAAAGGAGAGGAGGCAATCAAACCCCCCACAGGATGTAGCGAAGACCACGCCGGCGTCACTGCATTGCCACGTGGGGAGTTAGGTAGGATCGGGCTGCCCGAGAGCTGACATCTAGAATAAAGATTCTGATTTTGCTTAAATGTCCCATCTCTCTGTGGCCATCATTAGCTTCTATTCAATACAGAAAAACAGCATTGTCTGGCTTGATGTGTTTAAATTGAACAGCCTTAAATTATGTGAGACTAACAACTAATATTTCACTATGTTTACTCTCCCAGCACCACCATCAGCGGCTTTCAGCTGCTGAGCTGTGAAGTGACACATTGGCAGAAGCGGCGCTGCTGAAAGGGCGGCCGCCGGTGTGGTAATGGTGCTCTTCTCCCATATCTTGAAAATATGATCAAGGTTTGCATAGTTTTTCTTCTGTCATTTGCAGCACATGAGTTCCTAAGTGAGGAGAAAGTGCTTATTTCTGGTCATCACCTGCTTAATGACATCACTTCCGGCCCTCAGCAGTGGAGGAGAGGAGTAGAGTGGTGGGCTAGAGTGTCAGATACTGTAGGCTGGAGACAAGTTGCAACCACCCATGAGGCCAAGAAAGAGAATCGAAACTTGAAGACCAGCAACTCACACCAACTGCATTTTCACCGGGCATCCCCCAAAGAAAGGCCAAAACAGGAAATGGACCGTCTTTTATCAAGGACAGGAATGAAGGGGTCCGGGTTGTGCCCTAAACAGGGGCAGCTGGAGTGTAGGTGACTACCAGGAATGAGTAAATTCTTGGCTGTCCGTCAGGAAGGGGAGAAATGGACAGCTGCTGAGAGAATTTCCTTGAACAGTGGCAAACAGCTGGGGACTATCGCCTGCCTGTTTACATAACCAGACATGCACTTTCGAGGGAAACAGTGGCGGAAAAGGAGACAAAAGCAGTTTGCTTTGTGGATTCACGTCAAAGGGAAAGGAACAGCAGGCTGATGTGCCACATGGGAAGAGTCTTTGTCAAAGGAGCAAAGCCAGACTGAAGGGCTATTCAACCATGAGGATAATGTTTTAATAACATAGATTTTCCCAGCTCCCAGCACAGACAGCAAGCCTAGAATTATCTTCCCTGACATGCTAGTTTTCTATATGCAGGGAGCTTAACTACAGGAAACTCCCCCCCCCGGAATGCCTGCCCCTGCACCGTGGCTTACCTGTGCCGCACGCCATCTGGGTCTGGCCCACAGGGGCCAGCGTAGGCCTCTGCACTGGTTATTGCCTCCACCCATAAAAATAAAAGAATGAAAAGATATGGGAGGGGGGGCATACAGTCTTTTCCTGGCCCTAAGATGCCCAAAAGGGATATAGAGGGGGGGGGTCAGGTGCAAGGTAGCCTCTTAGTGAGGTATTTGCTGACAGGGTGGGATGGAGTACAGCCACTGCAAAAAGCCCACCATCTCCCCCCACCCAAGAGCGGTGGGCTCAGTCCTTCCTGGGAAGTCATTTGTGCAGCCGCTGCTGCAAACGAGGCTCCTCCGTCACTGCTTAATCGCTGGAGGCTCCCAGTGTGAAACTCGGTCTGAATATGCAGTAATGCATGTTGCTCCTGGCTTGGAGGCAGGCCCCAGGGGGTGAGAAGCAGACTCTGCTTTGTTTATCTGCAGAGGCAGATGTGGATTGCGACTGATGGAACTTGGTGGATCTGGAGAAAGGCAGCAGGCAGTGAAATTCTTTCTTTCTTTCTTTCTTTCTTTCTTTCTTTCTTTCTTTCTTTCTTTCTTTCTTTCTTTCTTTCTTTCTTTCCCCGGGGTGGAGATGCCTCTCCCACCCCATTCTTTGCCTAGAGGAATTTGGGATTGGAATCAACTCTCAGTCGTGCCTTTAAGGACAACTCACATGTTTTCAAAGCCATGAAAAGTGGCAGTGCCTCCATTTTTACATACAGTACTATCAAAACCGTCTCAAAATTAGAAGACGGTCCGTTCATACATGATGTATCCCTGCAAACTGGGCTTACAGGTACTTTTCAGGTGGGGGCTCTTATATGGGGGGGGGAGACCAACTGTGCTGATTCACCCCAGCATTGCATCTTTTGGGACAAATTCATGGGGGACAGGCAGGGCTGGCCCTCCTGATGCCTGAAGCAGTGGGTCAAATGCTGCCCCCTTTTTCCAGGTGATATACTGTACTAGACTCCCCTCCACACTTCCCCTTCCGTTCTGCTTCTGTTTCCTTTTCCAGTCCAGGAAGTGGGGGGAACAGCAGCAGCAGTGGGTGGGTAGAGTTGGGTTCCCCCAACCAATCTGCTGCCTGAGGCGATAGCTTCAGTTGGCCTATAGATGGGCCGGCCCTGGGTACAGTTCTATCAATGGCTACTAATTGTGATTACCATGACCAAGCTCGGAAGGCGTGTGCTGTGCAGCCAGAGAGATACCACACCACTGAAAGGAAACATCTGGAGAATGAAAAGGGTTCTATGCAAATAGAACATTATTGTAAAAAACCCGACAGGGGTTTCGAAAAAGCCTGCCTATGTAAACTACCTTGAATAAAGTTTGAGGAGAAATCCAAGGACAAGGAAGGCGCTATATAAATACTGATGATGATGATGATGATGATGATGATGATGATGATAATGATGATCAGGGATGTGGATCATGTCTCTGACTCCAAGTCTCGAGCCAAGTCTCTGGGTCCAAGTCTCAAGTCAAGTCCCAAGTCTTTGGTTGGGAGTTACGAGTCGCTATCTATTTAATAGGGGAAACGGGTTCAAACCTGAATAAAATTTGACTTGTCGTAAAAGGCTCCAAGTCTCGAGTCGAGCCTTTCGAGTCTTTTACGATCTCCGCATCAAGTCCGAGTCGAGTCATTGACGCAACTTGAGTCTGACTCGAGTCTGAGTCCATAGACTCAAGTCTACATCACTGATGATAAGGCCCTTTTGTGGGTACCGTCGCCCAGGGAGGTGCAAGGGGCGGCGGCCAGAAATAGGGCCTTCTCAGTAGTGGCACCAACCTTATGGAATTCCCTCCCCTTTGACTTACGAACTGCTCCCTCCTTGGACACTTTCCGGCGAGGCCTAAAAACCTTCTTGTTCAAAGAAGCCTTCTGAGTCCTTGCCTTTTTTTTTTTTAACATTCTGCTGGTACAGGTGGGGCGCTGCTGTTTTTATGATCTGTTTTAATTGTAATAATTTTTTTAATCAATTTTTAGATGTTGTTTTTATTAGTTTCTGTTTTTTTAATTGTTTTGAAACTAACTATTTATGTATTTATTTTTGGGTATTGTATTTTTTCTGTTGTAAGCCGCCTTGGGTCCCTTCCGGGAGCAAGGCGGGCTAGAAATATTGTAAATAAAATAAATAAATAAATGATTATAGCTGGAACCACATCCACAGCATGTGAACATATCGTCGGGCTTATGGAACATATCGTCGGGCTTATTACACGGTCAGCTTCCTGCAACAGCTCTATCATGTGACATGACCCTCGGCTCAACTTTCTCACTTCTCCTTGGGACAATTAGCTGTTTATGAGCGCAAACGATCTCGCCTGGTGGGTTTTCCCCTCCATGGTCCATTGCGGAGCCACAGGGAGGGAGGTGTCTGCATTTCCACTTCTTCCCTGGCTGACAAGGCTCTGGAGAGGAGCTTCGTCCCAGTCACACAAACATCCACTACACAAAAGGATCCCAGACTGAAGATCAAAGGGCATGACCCCCCCTTGCCCAGTCAGGGGCTTTAATCAGGGTGGGATATAAAGAGCTCCTGAAGGAGATGCAGGGAAGAAAATATATCCTTCCAGCTTTTGTTTTGAGGGATTTGTGAGTGTGAATAAGGCAAGCATAGCTCTAACTGTCTGTTTACCGTTTTAAAAAGGCATCAAAACCAGTGACCATCACCCCACTTTGTAGCAGTGAGTTCCATAAGTTAATTTTTTTGTGTGTGCATAACATGAAGCTATCAGCTTTTTTTGGTCTGTTCCAAATCTAATGCCAATCAGTGTCCTAGAGAGGAAAAAAAACCAATTATTAAATTGCTTTCTTCTCCTCCTTCATTTTCTGAATATGATACATTGCTGAAGTGTCTTTCCGCAGCATTTTTTTTGTGTCCCTATAACATAATAATACTTAGCATTTGCATTGCACTCTCTGAGTGGGCAGAGGGCTTCACGTGTATTATCTGCTTTAACCCTTACAAGGACCCTGCAAAGTAAGTAAATATGATTATCCCCATATTGCAGATGGGGAAGACTGAGGCAAAGCCGCTTAAGGCCCCCTGGTCAGTTTATGGCGAAGGTGAGATACAAAGCAGCAAAATCCTGATTCACAGCCCAATCTCTCAGCCACTGTGCTATGCTACTTATGGAGTATCTTCAAAATGTTTCTCCCTCCCTTTTTTTTAATCATTTATCGTATTTGTGTCCCAGTCTGTAAATTTAGCTGAGATTATTTTTATTGATGCATTTAAATCCCATACACAGCTTGGAAAATCCTGTTACAGAATGTGTTTGTGATTTAATAGTGCGAATAAATATGAAGGCAAAAGTCATTTATTTGTTCCTTCGTTCACTTATATAGCACAGTGCTTCTCAACCAGTGATATGAGTACTTCCTGGTGTGACAGGTGATCAGTGGTACTTACAAAGGTGGTACTTGGAAAAGTGGCATTTAATTGCAACAACAGCAAAGAAAATATGGTTGAAAAGCTCTGATATAGTGCTATCAATATACATGATGCTTTAAGATCCCCTGCCCCAAGGGGCTTACAATCTAGATATTTGATACTAAGGACACAACAGAGGGAGGAAAAGGGATGCCCTCCAGGACTGGCCTCCGATCTCCAAGAATCAGCATCAATCTCCAGGAAACAACTGAAAACAATCCTGGAGGTTTTAACACAGGGCCTCCCTAAATGACATGACAACATGTTGGGTGGAAGGAATCTCCAGGAACAGCTTCAAGTCAGGGTTAGCAACCCTAACAGCGGCAGTCAAGAGGAGAATCATGTTTCAAATTTGATTTCAGTCTCATCCAGGATTCGGTTTGGTTGAACGGTTAAATAATCACACATGGGAGACAAACACAGCTTGAAAAAACGATGCTTGTTGTTGAACGGCAATCATATCGCTTCACCATAGAACAAGCTCCGGGCATTCTGGGTACTTTAAGACATTCACAGCGTAATCCTATCCCCCCACCCACCCCCGGCCTGGGCCATCCAGTGTGGGGTGCTTGGCCCACGCGGCATCCTAGCAGCATAGCAGAAGGGCCTGGATGGAGGCCTCCTTGGGGTAAGCAGACAGGTCTCCAGCTGCTGCAATGGGGCTACTCGGTTATCCTCCAGCTCTTTAGTTGGCGTAGAACCAAGCAGCCCCATGTCGGCAGAAAGGGCCTAGGAGGGAGGATAGGATACGGCGTGCCATGTCGTTGCCAATCCCTCTCCCTCCCAGGCCTGATCCGCCCACACCCTCACCCTCCCACACCGTTACGCCCCCTCTCCACCCTTCCCGAGCCCCCATGCTGCTTGGAGCAGGACTTACTAGCTCCATGGCACAGGCGACTGAACTCAGCGCTAGTGGGACAGCGCAGGCCTGCCTCCCGAGTCATCACAACGCGCGTTATGGCGCATTTGTGATGCCCAGCGCCGGCACTGAGGCTGCAGCGCCGGCGCTGGGATCCAATAGGATTGTGCCATCAGTCCCTAGTCTATTCTGTCATGCTCTAGCCAGCCTGGATCAGACTCGACCACTGAGAATAAACAAGAGCTTTAGAACTGGCAATGCTTGCCAGGAATTGCAGTACAGTCTTGGTTGACCACATCAAATCTTAGGCACAGGTTGGAGAGGCATTTGGGTGAATAAACTCAGATAAATTCATGGGGCAAGAGATTCTCACTCACAGTCATTTTGAACTATATCGTCGTGTCTTGAGATGGGCGTTGAGTTTTGAGTCCGATGTTTTCAGCAGAATTCCGGCAGGGGAGATTGGGTTTAGGATCTCTGGGAATCCTTCTGTGTACAAACCCATAAGCGTCCTCCTTCCCCACACCTTCAATTGTGGGATTTCTGGCCACCTCACAGCTTTCCCCCCCCCTCCAAGGAACATTGCAGGACCTCCTTGAAACTGTTCGAGGTTATTGAGGCCAGGGTCTTCACAAAACAATGTTCTCCGTGAGAAGACTGGCGTCTGCCTACCACCCTCCCGACAGTGTCCATAAAACGTATCGTTACTTTATACTATACAAAATATAGCTCTTTCAACTTATAACGTCCGCTGGTGGTGGGGCTTGGTGAAGATCTGAAAGAAGACACCATTGCAAGCTCATTTGGCTTCAAACAGTCTATGAGATATGTGAGGATCTTTGGGGCAGGCTGAAAGAGGCCACTGAGAAAGATGTTCCCAGAGACACATCCTCTCTGCCTACCCCACCTTCCATGAGGATACGGATTATTATGTTGATAAGATCCCAGAGAAAGAGCTTGATCTCCACGTGGTGAGGACAACCATGTTCATCTATGGATGATGGCCTGGCCTCTCCTGCAAGAGGGGAGGCGACTACTTCAGGTCTTGGGACACTGGTTGCTGCCGAAAGTCCCATTTGTCAGTTTGTCAAGACCCCTGCACAGCTTCAGTTGCAGCCACACTCCTCGATGATCATATCTTCATGGTGACGGACCATCACTTCCCCTTTCTCATAATATAGCATGGACAAGGGGCCCATCCTGACCGGGGCACAGGCTGGACAAGGAACTCGGCTTGGCTGGTATAACTTCAGCAAACTCTGTGAGGAAGAGGAAAAAAAAGGGGGAAAGGTTTGAGAGGAAAATACTTCTATTAAAAAAATAGACCCTATTTGGAATAGGAAAAAAGGTCTGGTTAAAACAATCCATGGGACCTGCTCCCCCCCTTGAAAGAACCCCCCCCACTTCCCTGACTTGCCCAACCAAGATTCCCCCAGTGGAGTTTTCAAGATCACTAAACCCGGATTGTACTTAAGTGACCCTGAAAATATTCCCCTTCCTCTTCCGCTCCATTTTCCTTTTTGAATCCTGGGAGTGGAGGAGACAGGTGGGCAGATGGATAGAATGATGTGCCCCCCCCCTTGTCAACTGCCTGAGGCAACTGCTTCAGTTGGCCTTATGAATGGGTTGGCCGTATCATTTTACCTTTTCTAACGTCCCCTCTTACCTACTATTTTTAGAAGGTGATGGGAGGGCATGAGATTGAACTAAAACTGAAGGGTGTTAGAGAGGATGAAGCTTCAGGATTTTAGGAGCCAGGATGGTGTAGTGGTTTGGGAATCGGACTTAGACCTGGAAGATCCAGGTTCAAATCCCTGCTCAGCCACGAAGCTTCCTGGGTGACCTTGGGCCAGTCACTATCTCTCAGCCCCACCTACCTCACAGGGTTGTTGTGAGGACAAAAAGGAGGGGAGGAAATATGTACATCACTCTGAGCTCCTTGGAGGAAGGGCGGTATAAAAATGTGAAAAATAAATAAAAATAAATTAGGAGCCACTTAGGACTGCTCTCCCACCCCTCATGGATTTGGACATGGTCACCACTGCCAGCT
Source organism: Plestiodon gilberti rubricaudatus (assembly GCA_026170595.1). NCBI lineage: Eukaryota > Metazoa > Chordata > Lepidosauria > Squamata > Scincidae > Plestiodon > Plestiodon gilberti. Next base: position 16,529,009 of record JANXHW010000012.1, read on the forward strand.
ACCTGCACACGGCATCAGCTGATGGCCCTTCCTGACATGTTCAAAGAGTATCTTGGGTGCACAGGGGACAGGGCCAGCCCATTTAGAGGCCAACTGAGGCGATTGCCTTAGGCATAAGGTAGGCAGGACATGCTCACCTCTGTTCATTCGCCCCCATGTCACATGACCATGTGCAAGTGACTCTGAGTCCTCTCTTCTCTTGTTCCGTCACTCAGGCAATTGGAGATCTTGGGCCCCCTCTGCTCCTGCAGACCCACTTTCGATACAGACTTGTCCCTCTTACCTGGATATATGCGTGGTTCGTTGGCTTGAAGGTCTCATCCACAGGCGAGGGGCACTCCCCTTCGCACCGGTATGCATTGAACTTCTTGGGATACACAATCCAGTTTCCCCAGTCGGTCTGCTCAAAGTCCACCATCATGTCCACCTTCTTGCACAGGGATCGGCCACCTTCTCCAAAGTTGGCGGTGGGGAGCTCCGTCACTTTGACCCGTTGCTTTTGCTTCTTGTGCCGGCGGTGCCGGCGGCTTCCGAGCACTGCGGAGGCATTGTCGAACATGATGTGCTTGGACAGCTCCACAATCCTAATGAGACTCGGGCCCTGGGAGAGCTCCACCGGTGGCTTGTCTTTGGAGAAGACAACCAGCAGGACCCTGTCGGTCACGCTGTGAGTGACAAAATGCCGTGCCTGTTGGAAGTCACGGTGTCCCAATTTGCCCTGCACCCCATGGGCTCCACTGGCACCCTTGCTCTCGGATAGGGTCCTCTCCTCCCAGTCCTGCTTCTGAACATCTGAAATGTCCCCACCAGGGGGCGCCTCTTGGTGAAGCCAGACACGGAGCATGCTGGTGACGTTGAAGACTTTCCAGGAGGAATGACCAGAGGTGACGGGGCTACTGACAAAAGAGCCGAGGAAGAGTTTATCCGTGCAGGACTGGTTCCCCCCGTGACATGAGTGGGCATGGCTGTGGTAGAGGCGGACAGTGGCGTTCCTGGACTGGGAGAACGACAGCAGGCGAACCCGGAGCTCTGCCAGCCTCACTTCATGGCTGCTGGAAATGGAGGTCATGTCGAAAGAGAAGTCCCAGTGATCCCCCAACTGGGAACAACCTAGAAGGCAACAGAAAGGTCCTGGTGGTCATGAATGGAGCAAATGCAGATGTTATTCAAACCGTGGAGAAGGATGCCTGGAGGGGGGCAGCAAGAGTGCGCTGAAATCCCCCCATGCCAAAAGCTTCACTCCCAGGCACCAGGAGCACAGCACCAAATGCTGTATTTGAGGAGAGATCCTCCACCTAATTGCCAGTGTGGTGTAGTGGTTAGAGCAGGGATGGCCAACCTTTCAGCAGGAATGCTCCTGGCCCTTTAATAGGTGTATAGGTGAGGGCATTTCAACAGGTGCAGCTGCTTTGGCATCGCCATCAGCACTTGCAGCTGCCAAGGTTCTCTCTTCTACACAACTCTTAAGAACGCAGAGGCCCTCATGGTGGAAGGGTGGCCACCCCTGGGTTAGAGTGTCAGAGTAGGCCTTTGGAGACGTGGATTCAAATCCCTCTGGATGACCTTGGTCCAGTCGCTCTGAATCTAACCTACCCCACAGGGCTGTTGTGGGGATAAAAGAGGAGAAGAACAGTATGTGCCTTCCTACGCTCCTTGGGGGATGCGGGGGATATAAATGCAATGTATAATCACAGGTTTTTTCGATGGCTACAGCATTTGTCAATAATAATAATAATAATAATAATAATAATAATAATAATAATAATAATAATAATAATAATAATAATACCAATAAAGATATAGGAAAAAATACCTTTATTCAAATAAAGGTTGTATTCATTGGGGGACAAGGCTTACTCTCACCTCCTCCACCAAGAGTACAGTCTTTGCAGTGACAAATTATGTAGCTAGGGAGGTACCCCCAGTGATTGTGGGCTCAATCCAAGAGGGGAAAAAGCACACCAGTGCAAGTCCTTTTTGGGTGCATCTGTACAAACCCTTGGATTTGTGTGTGAATGGCATAGTGCTTCTGGTGTTGGGCTTAGACCTGGAAGATCCAGGTTCAAATCCCCGCTCAGCCACGAAGCTTGCTGGGTGACCTTGGGCCAGTCACTATCTCTCAGCCTCACCTACCCCACAGGGTTGTTGTGAGGACAAAAGAAGGGAAGGAACCATGTACACCACCTTGAGCTCCTTGGAAGAAGGGCGGAAAAATGTGAAAGAAAGAAAGAAAGAAAGAAAGAAAGAAAGAAAGAAAGAAAGAAAGAAAGAAAGAAAGAAAGAAAGAAAGAAAGAAAGAAAGAAAGAAAGAAAGAAAGAAAGAAAGAAAGAAAGAAAGATGTAATGGCAGACCTTGGAAATATTAGCCTCTCTGTTGAGAGCTGGTATAGCATAATGGCTAAGCAACTGAACTATGAATCAGGACTTCTCTGGTTCCAATCTCACCTTTGCTGTACACTACTGTACTCCATAGATGGCTTTTTTCTGGACATGTCTCATCCCCAGCCTCAGCTGCAATATGGGCTACCTAACCTATTCCATAGGGCTGTTCTGAGTATAAAGACGGATATATTGTAACCCACACTGAGCCCTAAGGATGAAGTTGGAAGGAATCTAACAATGCAATCCTATCTATGCCTGTCTATTCTGAAATAAATCCCACTATGTTTAGTGGGACTTACTCACAAGTAAGCGTGCACGGAATCACAGCCAAAGGGTGCTACCAAATGCAGGCTCCAATCCAGTTAAAATGACTCCATGACTAATTGGTTTTAATAGTGCTTAATCAGGAGAAGTGGCATCAGTCAGAGATCAAGCGGTGACTCTTGGGTGACTCCAGGACCCTCAGTAGGACGGAGTACTCACTGGGGGAGCCCAGGGCAGGGGTTTGCCCCAAGACTCCACCCCCAACCCCCACCCCGGCAGCAACCTGGCACCAGTACTGTTAGTCACAACTAGCTTTAGCCGGATCACAGCCATGTAGAGTTTTAACGATTTTCTGACAGTAAAATGACAAACGATAAGATCACAGGATTCAAAGCATAAGCAAGCTGGCATTACATCATTGTGATCTGAATGATATACCTATTGCTGAATGTTATCTTGCACTCTAGTTAGTTTGGTTAATTAGGTTACTGGATGTTCAAAGAGCAGAGAGACCCAGATCTCATTAAGAGGCAATGTGCTTTGGGTTCTTCTTAACGCCCGTCCCATTGATGGAATCCACCCAGGCCTTTGTCGCCACATACTGAAAGAGCATTAGACACTCATTCAGGACTTCAGAAGTTCGCTTTTTGGCGTTTGAAGTTTGAACAAAATACCGAGGGGGAAACAACTGGCGTTATTCATGTAAAAAAAATATTTTCTGCCTCAGGAAGCTGAAAAGGGTTGAAGGGCAGGGCATACCCCCCCCCCCCTGTATGGGGAGCTTGCTTGGTCTGCTTCTCAGGAAGAGCATAGTGGTGGCCAAGGAAGGAGCGCTGAATGGATGGAGCCTGCTTCCCCTCTCCCTACAGAAAACTCCACTGTCAATTATCAGTTACCTGGACCAGGCGGCAGGAGCAAAGGGAATAGGCCGGTGTGATAAGGACAATTGAGTTGTGTGGTTTTTTTTTAAATTATTATTGCAATTCATTGCCAGCTTCCTCGAGGTCCGTTTGGTCGAAAGCTGGGTATAAATCCTCTAAATAAGTGATCAATCAATCAATCAATCCATACACACACATCTATGAGTATTGGTTGGGGATCTCAAGAATCAAACTTCCACAAGGGATAAAAATCCAATACATAATCATCCAAACTAGAGGCATCATTAGGGTTTGCGTCACCCAGTGCGAGAGCTCAGAGCATTGGTCCATCTAGCTCAGGATCGTGACCATCACGAACCGGCAGCAGCTTTCAGACAGAGACCTTTCCCAGCCTGACCTGGAGAGGATGGGGATGAAACCTGGATGCTAAGTTCTGCATGCAAAACATGAACCCTGCCCCCAAGTTACAACCCCACCCCCAAACCGTGACATAATTCAACATTTCACATCTGATAAAATAAAACTAGGTTGTTGTTACCTACGAAAACTTTCCCAGGTGCTAATCCCCAAGAAAGATGCCATACTCTTTGATATCTCGAAGTGTTTCTAAACCACTCAGCTACTCCCGGAATCCTATTCAGTTTGGGGAAATCTGGTGCAGGATGCCTCTCTCTCTCTCTCTCTCTCTCTCTCTCTCTCTCTCTCTCTCTCTCTCTCTCTCTCTCTCACACACACACACACACACACACACACACACACACACACACACACACACACACACACACGTATAAAGCATGTGTAAAGTGCAGTCATTTCCAGCACAATCCTATAGACATCTTCTCAGAAGGAAGTCCCATATTGTGCTCAATGGGGCTTACTTACTCCCAGGAAAGTGTGCATAGGATTGAAGCCTTCCTCACTACTGAGTAACCACAACCTGCCCTGGATCTGAGATCCGGGGGAGGCTTCCCAGTTTAGACACTATGGTGTCCAGGGAGGGATGGTTAACCAAAGAGCATCAAACACCCTTTTCTCCAACAAGCTCCAGATGATCACCAGCTGGGAATTGAATTATTTTTTTCTTCAACAACTTTAAAACAAAACGACTTATAACAAAATGACATTGAGGACTTTATTATTGTTTCATCACAGCCTATGCTGGGCTGGTTATAGTCTGCAATTCAGGATCTAGTCAAGATCCTGGGAATCACAGAGATATCCAATTCTTGCTGTTCCAAGCAACATTGTTTTCTGGAGCTGAGGAGTTGGTGTGATTTGCTCAAGCCCAAGAATGTTGAGGTGTTTCTTCAGACTTCTAGGCATTACTCCAATGACTATGATGATGACGATGACGACAAATTACATTATGCCCTGTTTCCCTGTTTTGATATAGGAGGTCCTGCATTCAATGCCTTGTATTTCCTGGTATTTTAATTAACAATACTGAACGAAATGGACAGTGGTCTGCTTCAGCCTAAGGCTGAATACCTAGAAGATGCTACAGTGAGTGTGCTTTTCAGCGCATGCACACACACACACACACACACACACACACACACACACGCACGCACGCACGCACACACACACACACACCTGCTTGCTCTTACACTGAACACCTCCCAGATGAGAGGCTTTCCCTTTCCTTTCCTTCCCCTCCCCCCTCCAAGAAAACCTGCCAAGTGAAAGTTGGACTGAACCGCAGGAGAGATATTCCTCCAGTGCCCCCCCCCAAAGCCTCTGATGTGGGCTGCATCCCTCCAGGGCCCGCCGCAGCCCCCTCTCCTCCCGCAGCGGGGCCCTCAATAAACAAGAGAGGAACTTTTGTCCCGACTCCTGCCAAATGTCAAAACATTGAGATGTAGATTGACCCTCCTTGGGGGGTCCCCGCTGCTTCACAGACGTCTGAGGCCACAATGCCCAATCCACATCGCCCGCGCGAGGGGAGAAAGGGGCTTCATTCAACACGCCAGGAAAACTAGGGGCTGCTGCGAGCCATTCAGCTGTCAAAGCGCGCCTACTTCCTAAGCCCGGGTGCAAGGCGCAGCAGCCCGCGCAACATGGCGCAAAAAGATACAGAAATAGAACCCCCCAAAGTGGACCCCCAAGGAAGAAGGGGAATGGGGAGCAAAGGACTTACTTCGAGCGACCAGGCTGAGGATGGAGTCGGATTCCTGCAGCGCCGAGGCCTCCACGGTGGGCTGGCCCAAATGACTCCCCACCAGGAGGGACCTGTAGAGTTGCATCATGTACACCGGGTACCGGAGAGCAGGCTGAAGGGGCCTGGAGCCTGGACCGGAGGCTGCAGACAGTCCCTGGGCAGCAGAGCCCCCTGGCTGGAATGGGCCCTCTTCCTTCTGCTGGGGAAACCCCAGAGGCTGCGAGCTGACCAGGCGCAGGAGGGCGAGTGTCCAGCAGCACATCAAGGTAGATGCGGTCCCGGGACGAGGCATTGCTGCTGCTGCTGCTGCAGGTGATGCTCGTCGACAGTTTCCTTTCTCGCTTCCTGGTGTCCAGAGCGCCTCCGACTCCGCGCCGCTCCCTCCGAATGGTCCTCTCTGCGCCTGCCGAGGGTCACTTTTTATACCTGATCTGGCGAGCCTTTGATCTCGCCGAGCTGTCAAACGCCCTCCGTTCGCCACACACGGTCCCTATTCTCGTGCAGCTTCTCTCCCCCCCCGCCGCCGCCCCCCCCCCGCACGCCCCGCTGCTGCCAGAGAGCGAGACGCAGAGGAGCAGGCGGTGCGTGCCCGGGCGCCCCGTTAGCCCCAAAGTGAACTACGCGCAAAGTGCTTCTGCTCAAAAGCGCCAGATCCTGTGACGGGATGCGCCACACGCACCGCCCTCCTCACCTCACTCCCGAGGCACCCTTTGATGCCTTCGATCTCTGACACTTTGATGAGAGAGGGGAGAAATCCAGAATGGGGTGGCAATGGGTCACCCGGTAGACTCTGATCGCTTTTAATTTGGGAGACTGATTTGTGAAAGGACGACTTGGCAGGAGAAAGATAGATACTATCTAAATCTAGAGTTTGTTTGTTTGTTTTCTTCCTGTGCAAGCAACAAAGCCTCTTTCAACTCCCACTTATTTCAGCCTAAGCTTTCAGGGACCCCAGTCTGCTTCATCAGATGCATGATGGCGTCAAACTCCCGGTATATACCTGCCTGCTGGGGTTTTCAGTTCATGCACCTGAGAAGCTTAAGATGAAAGAAACAAATTAGTCTTTAAGAACATCAGAAGAGCCCTGCTGGATCAGGCCAAAGGTCCATCTACTGTATCTCACAGTGGCCCACCAGATGCCTCAGTCAGGGAGCACACAAGACAAGATACAGTACATGTACCCTGTTGCCACTCCCTTGCATCTGGCATTGAGATAGCCTACTACTAAAACCAGGAGGTTGCATCATGGCTTATAACCTGTGATAGATTTTTCCTCCATAAATCTGTCTAATCCCATTCAGGCCAGGTGCCATCACCACATCCTGTGGCAAGGAGTTCCACAGATTAATTGGAGGACACTTGCAGCGCAATTCTATCCAACTGACACCACCGGTGTAACCAGCGGTGCAGCGAGAACAGGAGGCCCCAGAACGGAAAGGGGATTCAAATACCCTTCAAAGGGCAATTCAAAGGGGATTTAAATCTCCCCTCCCCTCCAAAGCCTCCTGCTCTGCCCTCCCCCGCTGGTTACACCGGTGGTGTAAATTGGATAGGATTGCGGTTGTTTTGTGGTGACAGGCTAGCATGGATACCTTTCTGGAAGCTTGGGCCAAAACAACCCTGTTTCTAGCATGGGGAAAGCCTGTATTTCGACCACTCAGACCTGAAGAAAATCTGTTTGTCGATGGTGCTGTGAGATTTTAAACAGAGGGCCATGCAGTCCAGCCATGCCTGTTCTTGTTCCTCTGCATCAGATTACATTATGATTCAGAGTACTGTAATTATACATGGCTTTTCAACAGAAAATTTCATAAAGTGGTGTACAGAGAAAATCAAATAAATAGATGGTTATTTTTTTGAGCATATTATTGAGCATACCAAGGCGCAGGGCGGGCAGGAGGTCCAAACCCACTGCCAACGCTACATGCTCACCCCGACAAACGGGACGATTCAGGCCGCCACCGGCTGCCGAGACCCCCACCCCACCTGCCTGGGGCCCGATCCCGCCGCCCGGGAGGCCCAACGCCCCAATGTCCCATCCCTGACGCCTCTGAAAGGGGCTCACAATTTTAAAAAAAGATGCAGAAGAAACACTAGCAAACCACTATACTGGGGTGAATAGGGACAGCCAATCTCTCCCTGCTAAACATAAGAGGAGCACCACTTGAAAAAGTGCCTCTATGCTCAGTTAGCAGGGGTAGTAGAGATATGATGTTAGTTTTCCTTGATGAATGAAAAACAGTAATGCTCCTTCTCGAAATATACCACCTGCTACTGCTTTCTAACTTTGCAGCTTCCCAATTCCCAAGTCTAAACCTCTGTGAAAGCTTTTTACTGCCACCAAGTGGCTTCATTGTCGGTTTTGTTGTTGTTTTTTTTAAGTTCCCCATTTCCTTGCAAAAATGCCCTTGACTGTCTTGTATTCATCACCAGACCTGCACACTGCAATCTGTCTGGGCCAAAGCATGCATATTTCACTTGCAACCATCTCTGGTTTACCCTGCAGATCCCTATCGTCTATCTCTCTAATCTAGCTATCTACCTACCTACCTACCCAAGGGTCTCAAACTCTCAGTCCTGGGCTGGTCTCTACATGAGCAGGTGTTATAAGCTCCCTCTGGCCTGAACACCACCACCACCACCACCACCACCACCGCCACCTCTTCTTCTTCTTCTTCTTCTTCTTCTTCTTCTTCTTCTTCTTCTTCTTCTTCTTCTTCAAGAATTCAGGTGCATACATGGCTTCTGGGGCTCTCATGAGTAGAGGTGTTTGAAAATGGTATTATATTTTTTGAAAATGTGTTGAATTAAAAATGCAAAATGTGGTGTTTTGTGTTTTTATTCACAGGTGCGAATTCTTAAGCATCAATATCAGGTTTCATATCATTGCAGGCTTCAATGCAAAAAACCCAACAAATTACAGTATTCAATTATTTCTAACTGGAAAAGTAATTGGTTTCAACCAGATGTATTCCACAATCAGTAGAGAGTTGGTAATTTGGTTCCAATTCGGTTTGAAAATGTGGTGTTTTGCGTTTTTATTCAGTTTGAAACGGTTGAACAGGTGATGTTTTGTGTTTGTATCAATAAAAACAAAAAAGATCCAGGTTCAAATCCCCGCTCAGCCACAAAGCTTCCTGGGTGACCTTGGGCCAGTCACTATCTCTTAGCCCCACCTACCTCACAGGGTTGTTGTGAGGACAAAAAGGAGGGGAGGAAATATGTACACCACTCTGAGCTCCTTGGAGGAAGGGCGGTATAAAAATGTGAAAAATAAATAAATAAAAAATAAATAAATAGGTAAAGGTAAAGGTATCCCCTGACAATTAAGTCCAGTCGTGTCCGACTCTAGGGTGTGGTGCTCATCCCCATTTCAAAGCCGAAGAGCCAGTGTTGTCCGAAGACGCCTCCGTGGTCATGTGGCCGGCATGACTCTCCTTGCCGCAGCGCGTAGCATGCGGCTGCAACACGGAGTGCTGTTTACCTTCCCGCAAGCGGTACCTATTTATCTACTCGCATTGACATGCTTTGGAAGTGCTAGGTTGGCAGGAGCTGGCCAAGCAACGAGAGCTCACACCGTCGCGGGAATCGAACTGCCGACCTTTCGATCGACAGCTTATGGTTCAGCGGTTTAACCCGCTGCGCCACCCGCTGGCCTTCAAAAAATAAATACTCATGAGGAATTCATGTCTGCAGCTGTTTGTTAACGTGCGCCTTACATCTGCTGCTCTTGAACTGGTAAGTCAGGGTCACAGTTTAGCAGAAGGTAACTTTCAACAGTGATCAGTGGTTCCCAAACTGGGAAACCAGCCAGGGGAGCAGCGGAGGGCCACAGAATCCTCTAAAAAAAAAAAAAAAACAGCGTAAAGCCAATTGGCAAGCATCAACATAATGTCATGGGGAATCGCAGCCAATGGTTGCCAATGGTGAAGGGAGTCGCAGGTCGAAAAAGTTTGGGAAACACTGGCAGTGATCATCTTTAGGAAAGGGAAGGAGAAGGAAGAAGAGATGGCAGGGTGGGTGGGGAGCAGAGAAGGTCAGGTGTAAATAGCTATGGTAAATAACATTTCAAATAATATACTAATTTGAAATAAGTCAAGCTGGGGTTAAAAGGGAGGCAAGGGATTCCTGTATCTGGCAAAGGTTGAAGGCGACCACATCACATCATGTGAGACATAAACCATTCTTTCTGAGACCCAGGCTGCAGAGAAGCATGGACTGTGGTGAAGATCTATGATTGGTGGATCTCACAACTGGCAAAGATCTTTTCAGCACCTTGGACAATGGACAGCAGACTCTCCCCAACATGCAGCAACCACCAATGTATTAGCACTAAAGCCAAATGAAGGACAATTGGCCGTGGGTATCACCCAGCCATTCAAATATTTGCACCTGAAGGAAACCTATTATCCTGCACCTAATCTAGCCACATGACCACGGAGGCGTCTTCGGACAACGCTGGCTCTTCGGCTTTGAAATGGAGATGAGCACCACACCCTAGAGTCGGACATGACTGGACTTAATTGTCAGGGGATACCTTTACCTTTAATCTAGCTTTTACTGCATGAAACGTGCTGTTATGAATGAATTAGCAATCAAGCTGTGCAGAAGAGAGCGACCAATAAAATTAGGGGGCTGGGGCACCTCCCTTATGAGGAAAGGCTAGTGCGGGGCTCTTCAGTCTAGAAAAAAGGCACCCGGGGGAGGGACATGATTGAGATGTATAAAATTATGCATGGGATGTATTGAATGGATAAAGGGATTTCTTTTCCCTCTCACACAGTAGCAGAACCAGGGGACATCCACTAAAATTGAATGGCGGGTGAGTTAGAATAGACAAAAGAAAATATTTCTTTACCCAGTGTATAACACAGCCCAACAAAAAGAGACTTCTTTTCTGATGCTTTGGAAGTTAGACCTGTTCTTGGGTATATTTGGGGCGCTGATTCCAAAATGGCATCAGTTTTGCCCTATCAGATCTAGTTTTGGAGATACGGCATAGCCACCTTATATGCTGATTCATGCAGCTTCCTCATGAGGAAGCCATGGTGTCGTCGTGTGATTAATCTGTGGAACTCCTTGCCACATGATGTGGTGATAGCACCTGGCCTGGATGCCTTTATGGAGGAAAGGACCATCACAGGATACAAGCCATGATGGGTACAAGCAACCTCCTGGTTTTAGAAGTAGGCTATCTCTGAATGCCAAATGCAAGGGAGTGGCAACAGGATACAGGTATCTTGTCATCTTGTGTGCTCCCTGAGGCATCTGGTGGGGCCACTGTGGGATAGAAGGAAGCTGGACTAGATGGGTCTTTGGCCTGATCCAGCAGGGCTCTTCTTATGTTCTTATGACAAAGGTTGAACAAATACTCACCTAGGTTAATCATAGCAGTGATGTAGGTGAACATGCTTGGAAACATTGGACCTGAGCGTCAACTTACACATGCACATCAAAGATGTGGTTTTAATTTCATTGATATCCTTATTTATTTTAATCTTGGGTCCTCCAGAGATTGCAAGTTGCACTCCACTTCATCAGATGCATGAGATGAAATCTTAAGTGGGCAGGTTAAATACATACATTGGGAGGGGGGGAGTTGCTGGGGGCAAAAGGCTATGGGCAGTGATGTAGACTTGAGTCTATTAACTTGCACTTGAGTCAGCGATTGTAAAAGACTCAAAAGACTCGACCCGAGACTTGGAGCCTTTTACGACAAGTCGACTTTTATTCAGGTTTAAACCCGTTTTCCACATTAGATAGGGACTCGCAACTCGCAACCAAAGACTTGGGACTTGGGGGCAAAGACTTGGGACTTGACTTGAGACTTGGACCCAGAGACTTGAGACTTTACTCGAGACTTGGAGTCAGAGACTTGATCTACATCCCTGGCTGTGGGATGGAGGAGGAAAAATCAGTGATTTTTATTACATTCGATGTAATGCTAATTCACACAACAGTCTAAGAAAAGACACCCCCCCCCCAAAAAAAGAGGCACCAGCCACTGGAAAAAGGCACTATGCTAGGATAAACAGGGACAGGGGCTTCCACCCTGCTAAATCATCACTTTAAAAGGTGCCTCTCAGTTCAGTTAGCAGGGCTATTAAACTAGCCTACTCTTCTTTGGAAGATTGAATTAAGTAGGGATATTGTTTCTTTGATTTTAGGCCTATTTCATTAGTTACTTTGATCTCAATTCCAGTTACCCGATGACCACTTAACTTTGATCTATAGAGGGGAAAGTTCTGGTTTTCTGACTGAAATGCTTGGAAATTAACTTTGTCACAAAAAAGAGACGAAGAACTAATGTTATAATAATTATTTTTCTCATTGACAAAGGTACTTCCACAGAGGCAGCCAGCAGATATTGATCCAATGCATTTCTGTCTACTTCACCTGTAAAATGGGTTCGTACTTCAAAAGGTCCCTGTGATGGTTAAAGCGTTAAAGACAATGGGAGTTTTCAGTGACTTCAAAGGGAGTCTTGAGGTGTGAGTGAATTAGTAAACAGTCTAGGGCTTTGAAGCAAGAAGAGATTTTTTAATGTAATCATTCTGATATGGATAGTTGCTGTGTTAAAAGGGCAAATCACATTATTCCTTAAGAGGGAAAAAATGATGTTTTAAAAATGTTTATTATCTGACACAGAGAAATTCAAGGGAGGCATTGTATAGTCAAGACTCAAGAGCATCTTGTAATCTGAGAGATTACAGATCTAGTTAATTGAAAATGCAGGCCCCCCCCCCCCAGCCGAGATTTGGCCTGGACTGAGGAAAAAAAAGGTCCAATTTGTTAGCGATTCAAGTACTCTTAGCAAGAAGACCAAGGTAAAAGTGTTCCCAGCTTGTGATCTTTGATTTAAAGGGGCTTTGGGGGAATGCAGTATAAAATTCACAATGACCTATCTAAATTTAAGTGGATCTGCCTTTTACTTTCTTCCTTAGTAAGATAATGTGAGCTGAATGATTAAGCACTGCCTTGAGGTTTGGAAAAATCTTTGAAATGTCACCTTTTAAGGGGGGGGGGCTGTCTATATTTAGCAGGGGGAGGAGACCAACTGTCCCTATTCATCCCAACATAGCAGCCCTCCTCCCAGTGGTTGTTAGCTGGTGGTGTCTCCCTTGTGTTTTTTTCGGATTGTGAGCCCCTTGGGAAAGTCAAGACATTTATTTATTTTGCTACATCAAACGCTTTGAGAAGGTGTTAAAAATCTGCAGCAGTACATATTCTACATGATGGTAATAATTTTGGAATACCCATTTCTTCTTACATCCTCCTAGGAAGCTTACGTTAGCATTTAGAAACTTTAAATGTGTACATTTCTAGTTCCACACTTCTAAACTCCACAATATTTCATTTTTTGGGATTCCAAATTCAGCACTGTCAAATGACAAAAAAAAATGAGTTTGATTTAGTTTTAAGCCTACATATTTCCCATTCTGAACTGGTTAGATTTTTTTTAAAAAATTGAATCTTCTTTTTAAAAGTTGCCATACAAGCTCCAATTGATGAAATGGGAGCTAATAGGAGCTTCTTCCTATAAGTACATGATAAGATATTTTTATAAGAAACTTTATATTGCTGCTGAAACTAAAGGATGGTGGTTTGGGGGCTAGTCAGGATGGTGTAGTGGTTTGGGAGTCGGACTTAGACCTGGAAGATCCAGGTTCAAATCCCTGCTCAGCCACGAAGGTTCCTGGGTGACCTTGGGCCAGTCACTATCTCTCAGCCCCACCTACCTCACAAGGTTGTTGTGAGGACAAAAAGGAGGGGAGGAAATATGTACACCACTCTGAGCTCCTTGAAGAAAGGGTGGTATAAAAAAATGTGGAAAAAAACTTCCAAGCTGCTGAAGGACCCTAAAGAAGCATGAGAGCACCCCCCCCCCCACGGTGGGAAGATGAAAATGAAGGCTTGAACGAGGGGGAGAGGCATAAGGGAAGCAATACCCTTGCTGGGGAGGAGGCAAGTCATCCGCTCTCTGCTGTCTCCCCCCTGCTACAACAGTTCACTTGATCTTGAAAAAGACCCTGTAAGTAAGGGCCTGTATAGACCCTGTAAGTAAGGGCCTGCAAAGCAACAGGAAATAGAACCACATGTCAAAGCGCAGGGCACTGCGGTCAGAAAAAAAAACACGTCACTTTTTTAAAGCATTCACATGTTTGGAGGATCATGTTTTTATCACTAGACGTTGGGACTTTTGAGGGGTGAAATGCCCTCCAGCGCATGGTTATATACCCAATTTGGCTACGGCTGCCTTTCACTCTCATTTAACGTCTTAAATCTATCTCCCGCTTTGAGAATGAGTTCATTGGGTTGCTCTTCTGGGTCGTGTAAGTCCCATTCCCCCCCCCCCCCCGATCTCTGTCTTGGAAAGAACCTGGGAGCATCAAGTTTGTGCTAGAGATTGGACTGAGTTAACTCACAAACTTCGTCTTTTCAGAATACTGGAACAAGACAGGGGATGCAGTCATTTTGGGCTTCCTTTGTCAAAGCAGTACTGAATTTGTCTCACACTCTTCTGAATCCGATTCAAGCATGCAGAAAAATGTCCTAAACTCCACACACGGTAATATATTGATTTGACAAACTGTAGCTTGTTGAGGAACCTACAGTATAATGTGTCAAAATGGAACGAAAACTGTTATGATGACCAGGAACGATATACCAAGAACGAAACATCTCCATTGGGATTAAGGTCATAAAACAACAAAGTTAAAAATGTGATTAAAACTTTAAAACGACTTTGTAATGTGTCTCCGTTATTCCCTGTAAACCTTTTTTTTTTTTTTGGCTTACCTTGTAGCCTGGTGAAGAATCCTACGGGATTGAAAAGCTTGCTGTTTGGTTGGCTGTTGCTTATTGGTAGATCCTAATGAAGTGCAAATGTTGGCTTAAAACTCAACATTAATAAAACTAAGATCATGGCATCTGGTCCCATCAATTCCTGGCAAATAGAAGGGGCAGAAATGGAAGTAGTAACAGATCTTACTTTTTTGGGCTCCAAGATCACTGCAGACGGAGACAGCAGCCATGAAATTAAAAGACGCTTACTCCTTGGAAGGAAAGCTATGGCAAACTTAAACAGCATAATAAAAAGCAGAGATATCACCATACCAACAAAAGTTTGTATAGTCAGGGCGATGGTGTTCCCAGTAGCAATGTATGGTTGCGAGAGTTGGACCATAAGGAAGGCTGAGCGCCGAAGAATAGATGCTTTTGAACTGTGGTGCTGGAGAAGACTCCTGAGAGTCCCTTGGACTGCTAAGGAGATCAAATCAGTCAATCCTAAATGAAATCAACCCTGACTGTTCCCTGGAAGGACAGGTACTGAGGCTGAAACTCAAATATTTTGGCCACCTAATGCGAAGAGAGGACTCTCTGGAGAAGACTCTGATGCTGGGAAAGACTGAAGGCAAAAGGAGAAGGGGAAGGCAAAGGATGAGATGGTTAGACAGCATCACCGATGCAACGAACATGAAAATGAGCGAACTCAGGAAGATAGTGGAGGACAGGAAGGCCTGGCGGGATGTGGTTCATGGGATCACGAAGGGTCGGACACGACTTAACGACTGAACAACAACAACAAAAATGAAGGCAATATCTGCGGCTGTGTTGGGCTGTGGATTATACCTTATTCCCGTAATCTTTAGAATGGGGGTGGTCAACCTTCCACCATTGGGGCCTCTGCGTTCTTAGGAGCTGTCTTGGCAGTTGCCAAGTGCTGATGGTGCTGCTAAAGCAGCTGCACCTGCTGAAATGCCCTCATCTCGCCAGGAGCATGTTGAATGGTTGGCCACCCCTGCTCTAACCACTACACCACACTGGCAATTGGGTCTCATTTTGATGTAGCAAGTCTGTGTCTGGGCTGTACTAATGCTTAATATTTGAATAGCAATTCCTGCGTACCTAAAGCGCTCACACGTACTACCTTGGTGCAGTCCTTCCAGGGTTGTTGTTGTATTATTATTATCCCCATATTGCAGCTAAGGCTGTGAGGGAGCAGCTTGCATAAGATCCCTCAACAAGTTCATGGCAGAGTCAGAGAGGTGAGATTTTGAACCAGGAAAGTCCGGATTCATAGCTCAGTCTCTTACAGAGCAAATCTTACTCAGACATAAGTCCCATTAAATTTAATACAACTTACTCTCAGGTTATATGGTGGGATAACCTGTCCCTTTAAGACAACTTAAAGGTAAAGGTATCCCCTGACAATTAAGTCCAGTCATGTCCGACTCAGCGCTCCGTGTTCCAGCTGCATGCTACGCGCTGCGGCAAGGAAAGTCATGCCGCCCACATGACCACAGAGGCGTCTTAGGGCAACGCTGGCTCTTCGGCTTTGAAATGGAGACAACTTATACACACACACACACAATACACTCTCCAGGGAATAATCCTCACTGAACACAATGGGATTTACTTCTGAGTAGCCATGCCTAGGATTGCACTGTGAGCCACTATTATTTATTTATGTGTTTAAAAGATTTATATACTACTTTTCCCAACACTCAAACAGTATATATGTACAGTACTATACTATGCCAGCAGCCGTACCACTTCTGAGTGCAAGATAACATACCATCATTGAATGCTCTGCCACACTTAAAAAACAAAACAAACCTCTGTACACAGAAAAGTAGCATATCACGATCAGGCAGAAGGAATGGCTAGCTGCTTTCTCCCTAATGCTTCATTTCTGCATGCAGGGGGATTTCTTTTTCAATGGAAAAACATTCATTCATGTCAATCTCCAGCTGCCTGCAACGGTCCAACATGGAGCCACCATCTCAGTGAAGATGGGGGGGGGGGGTTTCCTGATGTTCACAACAGAAACAGTCCTCTCTCCCAGTCCACTGCCATCATTTGCTCTGAGCCATTCCAGTCCGTCCTTCCTTAAGCCACGTCCGCCCTGTCCCTTTAAGAAAAAGGAGGGGGTGGGAGTAAGGGCGGGGCCAGTGGAGAGAAAGAAAAAACCCACCGAAGCTTGGGAATAACATCTCGCGAGAATTAACGCAGGAAGTCTCGCGAGAACCGAATTCGAGCGGAAGATGGCGGCGGCGGGGGGAGTAGCCGCTCCGGCGCCCGAGGAGGGAGGAGAAGGAGAACGTACTCCACCGGCAGCTCCGGAAGCGACAACTGGGGAAGTCTCAGGACCAGTCGATCAGGGAACCGGAGACTCAGAAACCGGGTGAGGCCTGGCGTGAGGACCGAGGGAGAGAATAGCAGCTTCGATCCTATTGGCTAGGGAGCCCCGTCTCCCGCCGCCCGCTCTCATTGGCCAGAATGCCCAGCACCCTCTCTCATTGGTCAGATTCTTGACCTTCTACCGCCACTGAGTTCCGCCTCTCTACTTTTCCCCGCCCCTTAG
Organism: Plestiodon gilberti rubricaudatus; assembly: GCA_026170595.1. Taxonomy (NCBI): domain Eukaryota; kingdom Metazoa; phylum Chordata; class Lepidosauria; order Squamata; family Scincidae; genus Plestiodon; species Plestiodon gilberti. The sequence goes on from JANXHW010000012.1 coordinate 16,546,062, forward strand.
TCTTGTACAGTAGATCCCAGTGCCCAGACTCCAGTAACCTCCCTCCCTGCACCCTTAGTTTGTTGTCTCGCATTCTTTTTTATTCATTTGTTCATGCTAGACAGGCACTGGATTTTCTTTTCCCTGTCCACTTTTTCTCCAGATAACCTCAGGAGAAGAGGTGTCTTAATCAATGGCTTTTAGTCCAAATAGATCTGCAGAGCCTCCAGCTTCAGGGGTAGTGCACCTGTAAATGCTAGGTGGTGAGGAGTAGCAGTCGGAGAAGGCTGCTGTCACCTTTGTGCTCTGATGCAGGATAATATTTTTTAGATTGTGAGCCCTTTTGGGACAGGGAGCCATGTAATCATTTGTTTTTGTCTGTAAGCTGCTTTGTGAACTTTTTTTGTGTTGAAAAGCGGTATATAAATAGTGTTAATAATACTGGCCAAGATGAACTTTTGGTTTGAATTACCTCAATTTTTTTATTTTTATTTTTTGGTATCTTACCAGTTGCTGGATGGGGAGTGAGGAAACACAATGTTTTTGAATGACTTGACTCCCTCCAAAAATTCTGAAAGTGAGAAAAAGCAGTTAGAGAGGAAACATTTTGTACAATTTGTTTTATGTGTTAAAAAGTGGCACGTTCAAGAATTATGATTGCACGCGATGCAGTCATTAGTTTTGAATGTGATTTTAGGATGTGTGTGCATACGCACATACGTGCATGCAAAAAATAATGACTGCAACATAAGAGAGTGCAATTGTTTGCTTGTGGGTGTTTTTTTTTTTTTGCTTATTTAAGATATTTTTATTCTTCCAGCTAATCAGTGGTCCTTGAGATGGTTTACTCAGTAGTACAGGGGTGGCCAAACTGTGGCTTCTGAGCCACATGTGGCTCTTTGACATACAGTGTGTGGCTCTTGGAAATATGTTGGCTGAGCTCCTTTTTGCATCACAATTAATATAAAAGGTAAATAAGAAATTTTCAAGCTTTATAAATATTTACTAGGTACATACTGAGAGTCCACTGGATTAAAACATAAGTTTAATGTTCATGGTGAGTAAATATAATTAAGAATTTAAATGCTTCTTAAATATTTCTCAAAACATCTGAAATGTATCGTATGTGGCTCTTCCATGAAGCAAGTTTGGCCACCCCTCCTGTAGCTTTTGCTGAATTACAATTGTTTGTCTTCAAGGTGACCCAGGACTCTTGCTGGCTTTTACTGCTCCAGACTACCCCTGTTTTCCTTCTGAGCTGACTGCTGCTCTGTTTTTATGCTGGCGGTTTTATTGATGGTTTTTATTGTAAATTGCCTTGGGCACCGTTGTGTGGTGGAATGGTGGGCATTGTCTTAAATAAATAAAGATAAAAAAGAGCAGCAGTTTCTGATGGCAGCAGTTGCCTGAGTGAAGTGTGATTTCTTAAAAAACATGTCCTGTGCAGGAATGCACAAACGGCAGGCCTATGATATTGACCTTCTGTCTCCTTGCAGGGGGGATGCGTCCCTAGTGGATGTCACTGGCGCCCTGGAGACGGAATCATCCAGCGGGAAGGATGCAATGGTATAGGACCAGATGCTGTTTTGCTGGGACGCTTTATGCACTAAATACCAGCTGCTTGGGAGCAGTAGGAGGGGACAGAGGCCTTACACCCCCCCGTGGGGGGGCGCCGGCACGACCCCCACTTGATGCAGCAAGCCATGCCCCCTTGGGGGCGTGCCGTCGCCAAATTTTGGCGGTGGCGCAGCTTCAATCACACACACACACACACACACACACACACACACACACACACACACACACACACACACACACACACACACAGTTTTGCAAGGCTTTTCGAAGCCAAATGGCCCCAGGGTGGGTGGGAGGGCGAAACCAGAGGCCGGAACCACGTGAAGTGAAAGACAGCAGCGGCAGAGGGGGTGGCCAGGCGACACATCCAGGAGACAAGTACAACCCCCCCGCCACGTGCGCCCACCGGCCCTCCTAACGACGCCACTGGGAGGGGATTGCTGTTGGCTTCTTAGCCGTGTTGATAGATATTGTGAGAAGACGATGCTGGCTTCGATGCTGGCTTTATGATCCTCTGGTCTTATCCCAAAGGACTACTCTGATGCTCTCATGAACTTTGAATGCTTCTGTGTTTTGAGAGCGACTGCTTGAAATGTCCAGGGATTGAGAAAATATTTCTTTACCCAGCGTGTAATTCATCTGTGGAACTCCTTGCCACAGGATGTGGTGATGGCACCTGGCCTAGATGCCTTTTAAAAGGGGTTTGGACAGATTCATGGAGGAAAAGCCTTGCAGCCTCTGGGTGAACAACTGTTCAGCCAATATGTTTGTCTTTTGTAAGTCTTATGGTTAGTGCCATGTTCCGTGTATGCCACTCTGAACTCCTTGAAGGAAGGTTGGAATAAAAATGCAATAGCTAAACTTATTCCTAGTCCTTTTCCTTTTGGTGCAGCTGTGCTAATGTTGTTACAGGAGGGCGTCGGGGATAACTCTGAAGTTATGGATACTCAGACCGGCTCGGTAGATGAAGAGAACGGGCGACAGCTGGGGGAGATCGAGCTGCAGTGCGGGATCTGCACCAAGTGGTTCACGGCAGAAATGTTTGGCATTGATACCACGTATGTATGAATTGCATTTATACCGCCATTTATGTTTCTGTCCTTGAGATCCAACCTTTTTTAGTATATATTTATATTTTATTAATATATTAAAACATAAAAACAATACAGATTTCATAAAATTATAGCAAGCACGAAGCAATACATCCTACTAGCATACTGTTCACTATTTTCTACATATAATATCCAACTAAGAATTTCATTCTAAAGCTTTCATGGCCAGCTATCAATTGACAATGTTTAAGGAATACGGGAATTAAAGTTCAAGATTCTTTTACTACATGGCTTTAATTCCCGTATTCCTTAAACATTGTCAATATCCAACTAAGCCAAAATAACACCCACATTCTATTCATTAAATCCGCATATCATCACTTCGTTCTTCTCTCTCTCTCTCTCTCTCTCTCTCTCTCTCAAAAAATCGATAAATGGTTTCCTGTTATTCACAAAAAGGTTAACTGACTTTTCCTTAATTAAAATTGTAAGTTTATCCATTTCAGCATAATCCAAAACTTTCGACCACCAATCTTCCAGCAAAGGTAGTCCTTGAGATCCAACTTGTACCTCAGTTCTTCAATAGTTTGATAGATGCATCTTAAGAACTGTGTCTAATATTTTTATGTGACTGAAAATATTTTATATCCTGCTCTTCCCCCCCCGACATTAAGCCTCCAAGAACATTAATACTGTATATACATAATACACACAAGATTTTTTTTAAGTGGCCGGGGTGATGGATGAAGCCTCGGGGGGAAATAATCTTATATAAAGCACCCACAACCCAGGTCTTAAATGTTACTGCAGCTGCAGCTATTCCAACTCTGTCAAATTCTGCGTGAGAAGCTTGGGTGCCATGTATTTTTGTGTAGAAGTGCCAGAGGAGGGCAGCATGATCTTTGCTAACAGCTTGGTTGTAAATACCGTATTGGTCTGAATATAAGACTCACTTTTTTCTCCTAATTTAAGTTTTTAAACTAGGGGTACGTCTTATAATCAGGCTGTTGCAATTTAATGCCAGTGATTTAATTAATTTTTTTTAAGGGAGAGTTGGAACAGACAAAAGAAAATATTTCTTTACCCAGCGTGTAATTCATCTGTGGAACTCCTTGCCACAGGATGTGGTGATGGCACCTGGCCTAGATGCCATTAAAAGGGGTTTGGACAGATTCATGGAGGAAAAGACCATCACAGGTTACAAGCCATAAGCAACCTCCTGGTTTTAGAAGTAGGTTTTCTCTGTGCCAGGTGCAGGGGAGTGGCAGCAGGAAACAGGATTTATCTTGTTGGCTGTGTGCTCCCTGAGGCATCTGGTGGGGCCACTGTGTGATACAGGAAGCTGGACTAGATGGGCCTTTGGCCTGATCCAGCAGGGATCTTCTTATGTTCTTATGTTATGTTCTTATGTAATAGCACCAAACTTCTAATCAGGTGCGTCTTATACATGGGACAATACGGTATATTAGCCTGAAAGATGAAACACCATTGAAATTGGCTGGGTTTAATGTCTATGAATGCATGTAAAGTACAATATCGGGGGCTTAGTTTTCTCCAGGCTCTGTCAAAGCTCCAGCAGTGAAGAAAAGTGCTGGTTAAGGCAATTTGACTGATCAGTGAGGCACGGAATTGATTTTTTGTTTTCAAGTTGGAAGGGCTGATGGGGACGTTAGCAGCAGAGCATCCGAAACCTTTATGCAGGCTTTGTTTGGTCATATTAATGCGACAAGACTAACGTGACCAAACGAAGTGCGTAAAAATGCAACGGAAACATCTTATCGTATGTTATCGCCTAGAAATAATAATTCCTTGGACGGAACACTTCTGCATCGTTGAATATTTCAGATAATAGTACGTCGTACTCTTGATCTCCAGGCTCAGAAATATTTCAAGGTCTTAGCAGCCAGTGCTAAGCTCTGGCTTTGCACAGAAATACTTCTAGCTCTTAAACATGATTCTTGTGAGATCAGAAGATGGTAAGAGTAAAGAATGTCCATTCTTCAAAGGTAGCTTTTTGCTTCAAGCGAGAAGACACATTAAGCATGAACCTGGGTTCTATCGTGGCTATGCTGTGGCTACTGTTGCAATCAAGTCTGTTGTGTAGGATTGCTATTTAGGGCTTTTTTTTGTAATACACTCTGGGGCTTTTAAAACTTTTTGTATCTAGGACCTTGCTTTCCCATTTGTTTGTGGAGCATCTAGCACACAAAGACCCGTGTAAACATTGATAAAAGCAGTTATGCTAAACATAGCTCCATATACTACTGAAATCCTTAACCCACTCACTTCGGAGTAAGCTCAGCTATTTCAGACAGACTCCTCCAGAGTAGGCAGTTTGGGGGTTGCAGCCCTTTTATGTTTACATTTTTCTTGCATTTCCATGAAAAAAATGGGCTTCTGGTTGCTTGCCGACATTTCCATGAACTGTTTTCAGCCTTGGCTTAATCTGACTCAGCGTGAGAGTGGTGTGTTTGCTGCTTTAGGTTGATTGAAAGGCACTAAAGAGATTGATTTAACAAAAGGTTGGTGTACTGATCTAAATTGGTAAAATTCCTTGGAGTTAAGTGGAGCAAGCATTTCAAAACTACTATGTACGGGGTATGTGTAGGCTCCGCTATCCACGGTTGGCTCTCCCCCACACCTATTACCTTTATTTTTATAGAACTGACGCGAAGCCCCTATGTTTGTTGCTTAACCAAAACGCTATAAGCAGCATGCTGCTTATAGCGTTTTGGTTAAGCAAGAAACACACTGACTTGGCGCCAGCTCTAAGAAGAAGAAAAGGTAATGGGCGCATGGGGATAGCGTTCACCCGCGTGTTCCCAGTATCTGGGGGGGAGGAACCTATCCCCCACGGATACCGGCGCCCTACTGTACGTATTTTAATGGATTGGTTTTAAAGTTGATCCGCCGACCAGTCCTTGGCCCATGTGGTCTGAAGGAAAAGACTTGGCTTCAAAACACAGAGTTGGACCAAAAAGCTGTCTAGTCCAACTTTGTGGTGCCAGACAGGATCTCCTTAGTCAGCCTGCACAATTCGGACCTCCGTGTATCCTAAGCAGAGAGGAGCAGTCGCTTCAGAAGACACAAGGAAGTGAGCAAAAATGCATGTGAGATGATGCGCTACCAGAATTGGTTATCTAATCACAGGACAATTTGCTCTGGGAGTTGGTTAGCCCTGGAGGAGCAGAGTATCAATGTAGATGGTTTGTAATTGGGATGTGCTGTCACTGTGCTGTCGGAAATGTGCACATTGCCTTCGTATGTCTGACTAGCCCTTTGGTTTGTTAGTACCGCCTTTCTAAACCCTGCTATCCCCTGCTAACTGGGCAAGAGGCACTTTTTCAATTGGTGCTCCTCTTATATTTAGCGGGGGGGGGGGAGAGTAACTGCCCCCCTTTCACCCCAGCACAGTGTCTTTTCTGGTGGCTGTTTGCTGGTGGTGTTCTGCATCTTTTTTGGATTGTGAGCCCTTTTGGGACAGGGAGCCATTTAATCATTTGATTTTGTCTGTAATCTGCTTTGTGAACTTTTTGTTGAAAAGCGGTATATAAATACTGTAAATAAATAAACAAACAAACCAGTAATGCATTTTCAGCCAGTCATGCCTCAGAGTTTTTAAGAGGTACTTGGCCCCACTTCTGTGTTGACACATGGCACTGGCCCCAACCCCTCTGAAAGTGGAGACGGCGGGTGGGGGGGGCAGTGGTGGGGCAGTGGGCAAGACGTGGCTGTGCAGCTGCTTGGCCCTTTAACAAAAGGCCTGGTTTGGGAAGGGGGCTGCAGCAGACACGCCACCTACTCTGACGGCAGTGGTGAGAAGCTCATTTGGGAGCCTTCAATTCACGGGTGGTTAAGAGTTGCGGGGAGGGAAAGCAAACTTTAGAATTCCTTCTTTGCTTTGGTGTTGCTGGTTCTGGTTCAAGAGTAGGTAGACCCAGGTTGGTCAGGCCCTTGCGGATGAGCCCTTGCTACCTGGTGTGAAGTAATGCAAGGAGCCCTGTGTTGTGTTTTGCAGATCCTGCCTGCCTTTCATGACCAACTACAGCTTCCACTGCAACGTTTGCCATCACAGTGGGAATACATACTTCTTAAGGAAACAAGCAAGTAAGCAAGGAAAAACGATTGCGCAAGCTCCTGTGTGTTTCTTTCTTAACCTCTTTGACGTTTAGGTGACACTGTCACCTACCTAGCTCAACAGTGGCCACAGTTACTCAGTTGCAAAGCTGCCTGGAATGTCTGTGGAACTCAGTGATGTTGTATAGGCATCCACAAACCTGCTCACCAGCGGCGCATAGCCCCAAGCTCTCTGGCAAGCAGGACACATGACACTGCAAAGATTCCTCTACTCATAAGTTTTATTTCCACTGCCATTTTTGAGAAGGTAAGACAGAGAGCAGAGTCCCTTCTGAGCAGCAAGAGAGCTCTGCTGTTTGTTGCCATTTCCATATCCGCATTACAAATGAGAGAAGGACTTTTCCTTCCCTCAAGCCCTCTTCACCAAAGCCCTCTTTGACCATCGAGTGCGATTTAAGAATTGTGGCTTCATTTCTGTCTCTGTTCCTTTTCTTCTAAAGATCTCAAGGAAATGTGTCTTAGTGCTCTGGCCAACCTAACTTGGCAATCCAGGACCCAAGATGAACATCCAAAAACAATGTTCTCCAAGGACAAGGTAGGGTCATTGTTGCTGCTCTAAGAACATTCAGGCCGCTTGGGATTGTGTGGGAGGTGGCTGCTCCATGTGGTGGGTTGAAAGCTGGTTATGGCCCCCGACCCAATCCATCTTAGAGTGTGTTGATTTGGTCAGGAGGCAAAGCTGTGACCCGAACCTCCCACCCCTTCCAAGAAGTACATGGTGGCAAGACGTGAGACTTTTAAAAGGACGCCTGTTCCTTCTTAGCCCCTGGAGCAGTTTCTGGCTCTGAGCATGTGGGGCAGCCTGCTGAACAAAGATGTTTGAGGATAGCTGAAATGTTGTTTGTTTAACACCGGTCAAGGAGCTTCCTGCCTTAACAAGATGAAAATACTAAGCTCTAAGTTCAGCCGCGCTCTGACCCTCCGTTACACAGCGGCACGAGGCGGCCCCGCCCCCTCGCCTTCGGAACTATTCAGGGCGTTGATGGCAACACACAGGGAGTCTCCTGCACATTGCCTTCGCTGCCCTGAATGGCTCCGTAGGCAAGGGGGTGGGGCTGCCTCGTGCCGCTGTCTAATGGAGGGTCGGAGCGCGGCAGAACTTAGAGCTCCGCCCCACCTAGAGCGACGCTACTGAATAATCTTTGTATACTTGGATCTAGTTTTCACTTCTTCTGGCAGCCTGTGCCTGTGCTACATCAGTTTAGACTGAGGGGGTTAACCGGGTTGATTGGATGCTTGTCCAACGCATGCACTTGTGCGCATGCTTTCTCTCTCCCCCGCCAGAAAACTAGCACATCGCAGCAAGCTGCCTTACACCGAGTCAGACCATTGGCCCACTTAACTCCATTCTGTATGCACTGGCTGGTAGAGGTTCTCCAGAGCTTCAGATGTTACTCTTTTCCAGTTCTACCTGGAGATGGCAGGAGCTGAACCCAGGACCGTCGACATACAAAGCATGGACTTTACCTCCGAACTACAGTCCTTCCCCAAGGGAAGGTGTCTGAACTAGAACTATTCTCCCAAACTTCTGATTTTCTGCACAGCCTACCCTTCTGTCATGTGACGCACACAGTCTAAAGTGGTTTAGTCCAAACCCAGGTGTGCACTTTAGTGAGGACTCTGCCTTAGACATCTATCTATCTATCTATTAATATGCAATGTTTGTCACATGCCCAGAGAGCCTTATGTTATCTCTGTTAATTTGTTTCACAAGAATTGTCAGAAGCCTTGGCTCTTAACTGTGCCTCGATCAGTAATGTGCCTTTTACATGAAAACACACAGATTATGTTCGGAATCAGCAAGTAAATAAAAAAAAACTTGAGTCTTTTGTCTGCCACTGTTCCGGTCGTTAACATTCAGTATGATTGTTTATATGTTTAATTTCAGTAACCTAGGTAATGGGGTTATTTCTTGTCTGACTCAAATATCTATGATGGAAGGCAGGATATACCGTATTGGTCTGAGTATAAGACTCAGTTTTTTCTCCTAATTTAAGTTTTTAAACTAGGGGTGCGTCTTATAATCAGGCTGTTGCAATTTAATGCCAGTGATTTGATTGATTTTTTTTTAATAGCACCAAACCAAGGGTGCGTCTTATAATCAGGTGCGTCTTATACTTGGGACAATGCGGTAAATCCTAGTGGTGTGTGTATCCATGGTAAATGTTCAAGGGTGAAACTGTGCCCATCCCTTACTGATGTCTCTCTTCTGATGTAAAATGCCAGAAACATGATTGACATGGAGATGATTGTCCAATCTGTCTCAAACATCTCGCCCATTACTAAAACAATCTCTCCTTATCTTTGGTTTCCAATAGGATATTATACCTTTTATTGATAAGTACTGGGAGTGCATGACAACGAGGCAAAGGCCAGGAAAAATGACTTGGCCCAATAATATTGTAAAGACAATGGTAAGTAATGAAGTGGAAGGAACCAAATAACCTGTCTCTTTTATTTAAAAGATTTGATAGGATGAGGTGTTTTGTTTTTTTAAAGTACTGGTATGAAAATACCCCAGTTAATTATCAAAAATTATTAGAAAGACCCCAGCTTAAATTACCCTGTGTGTGTGTGTGTGTGTGTGTGTGTTTTTGTGTGTTTTTGTTTTCTTGCATTGCTTATCAAGTCCTGGTACAAAGAAAATACTGTATTATATAGCTTAGCGGGGTATTAACTAGCAGTGACACTGGTCTTTATGAACTAGTGTAGCAAGTGTGGCCACGTGACCTGCGTCTTCCGTGACCTTGCTAAGTAGCCTTATGCAGGCCGATCCCTCTCGGCCTCAGTTCTTCCATCTTCGGTATGGGGTTAATAAATACTTCTGCATCTTGCAGGGTGGTTGTAAGGACAGCACTCTATATGAATGTGCAGTGTTTGTTTATGGTTTGAAAAAAACTTTCTAGTTTCTGAATGTGCCACCAGCTTCTGATGTTTGAATGTTGTACTTCAGTGTAAAGAAAGAGATGTCTTCTTGGTGAAAGAGCATCCAGACCCAGGCAGCAAAGATCCAGAGGAGGATTACCCCAAATTTGGGCTCCTAGATCAGGTATGTGGGATGCTGTGTATGTGCTTGGTAATATCATATTGGTCTGAGTATAAGACTCACTTTTTTCTCCTAATTTAAGTTTTTAAACTAGGGGTGCGTCTTATAATCAGGCTGTTGCAATTTAATGCCAGTGCTTTAATTAATTTTTTTTAATAGCACCAAATGTTAAGGGTGCGTCTTATAATCAGGTGCGTCTTATACTCGGGACAGTACGGTATATTGAATGGTGTAGTGGTTTGGGAGTTGGACTTAGACCTGGAAGATGCAGGTTCAAATCCCCGCTCAGCCACGAAGCTTTCTGGGTGATCTTGGGCCAGTCACTATCTCTCAGCCCCACCTACCTCACAGGGTTGTTGTGAGGACAAAAAGGAGGGGAGGAAATATGTACACCACTCTGAGCTCCTTGGAGGAAGTGCGGTATAAAAATGTGAAAAATAAGAGTTGGGTACAAGTATCTGTTCCCTGGAAGGAAAGATACTAAGGCTGAAACTCAAATATTTTGGCCACCTAATGCGAAGAGAGGACTCTCTGGAGAAGACTCTGATGCTGGGAAAAATTGAAGGCAAAAGGAGAAGGGGAAGGCAAAGGATGAGATGGTTAGACAGCATCACCGATGCAACGAACATGAAAATGAGCGAACTCAGGAAAATAGTGGAGGACAGGAAGGCCTGGCGGGATATGGTTAATGGGATCACGAAGGGTCGGACACGACTTAACGACTGAACAACAACAACAAGTATGGTGAATAAGCAGTGATCTGCAGCAGTTTTTTTTTTTAAGTTGGTTTTTAAATGTTTGTATCCTGCTCTTCAGCACAAGAGTTTCCAGGGCAGCGTACATTTAAAGACAAAATAATGAGAGCTGATGTAGTTTGCTGGTTAAGAAATTGAGCCACAAATTGGAACGTCCCTGGTTTGAGTGTTGCCACTTCCCATGAATTCAGTAGTTAGCCTTAGGCAAGCCACTGCTTCTCAGCTCTTTATCGCTGCGTTATGGAGAGAAATACTTGCTGACTTTGCAGGGTTGCTGCATGGATTTCATCAGGAAATACAGTCAAAGTGTTATACAAATCCTGATTATGATAAAAATGAGACTGATCCTAGAGTTGGAAGAAGTCTTCAAGACCAACGTTCTGCTTGAAGCAGGACTATCCTCTCTGTCAGGCCCCAGTATTCTCCAGCAATGGCGAACCCTCGGTAATCGGTTCCATTGTTGAACCGCTCTTAAGGCATTTTTCTGGATAGTGAACTGAAATCTCTCCTCCTGCAGCTGAAGGACCTTATCATGAAGCTCCACCTAAAAACATGCAATTAAAACAGGAAAACACGGCTGTGTGAAGACAATATTAGGAGAGGTTAAAAGGCCCAGGGAAATAAAAAGTGTTTAACCTGACCCTGAAAAAGGCATCTGATACCTCCCGTGGACAAACCTAATCGCAGGTTACCGGAACAATACATTGAACCGTTAAAGGTGCCGTATGCCGAGTAAGACCATTGCTCCATGTAGCCTGATGTTGTTGTATACCCTGACTTGCAGGAGCTGTGTGTGATCTTTCCCAGGCGGACTACCTGGAGATTCACAGCTTACAAGCCATGATGGGTATATGCAACTTTCTGGTTTTAGTGGTTGGCTATCGGTGAATGCCAGATGCAAGGGAGTGGTGACAGGATACAGGTCTCTTGTTGTCTTGTGTGCTCCCTGAGGCATCTGGTGGGGCCATTGTGAGATACAGGAAGCTGGACTAGATGGGCCTTTTGGCCTGATCCAGCAGGGCTGCACTTGTGTTCTTATGAGATGCCCAGAGTTGAGCTTGGCACCTTTGGTATGCTGAGTTGTGGCATTTCTCCTGAACTAACTATAGGCCAGACTGTTGGCAGAGATTGTCAGCCCGTTCTACCTTTGTGTAGTTTTTGCCTGATAAAAGCCCGGCAATGCTTTTGAAAGCTTTTGCATTGTCAGCATTATTAGATGCGACTAGAAAGTAAGGCTAAAAAGGACTGCAAGTGTCACTTTGAAATGATGTGCTCTTCTCTTTTAGGACCTTGCTAATATTGGCCCTGCATATGATAACCAGAAGCAGAGCAGTGCTGTCTCGACGAGTGGAAATCTGAATGGCAAGTTGTCGTTTTGTGTTTTTTTTTGGTCTTTCCAAACGATGAAAACTTAAGTTTGGAACATTTGCATTCTTATGTTTTTCCTCAAATCCTATAGCTGGGTACATCCTTCTTTTTATAGAACAAGACATTTCCCCAAGATTAATTTTAACAGCCAAATGTAAGTATTTGAGAGCTGATAGAAACTTCACCCCCGGAAAACCTCTTTCTGCTTTGTGTCTGATTATACTTACAAAGAATACATTCGGAGGGTTAAAATGGCACTGGAATTGCTTCGGAATCGCCTGCCTTACTGTTAAGCAATTTTTACTTTTTCAGATATTCATGCTGTTTCACAGTGGATACTGTGCCCTGGTTAGAATGACCTTTTTATTTTGGACTGGGGGAGAGGTTGGGGACTCTTCATGGCCCAGGTCCCACCGTTTAATAAATCTGCTGTGCCGTTGCTAATCGGTAGGTTACATTTCCATGGTCTAAATGTATCCTGACTGGTCATCTGGATCCAGCGCCCTTCAGCGTGTCCAGAGCTGGGGCCCACCACAAACTCCAGTCTGCAACATGGGACCCACATTTAAGAACCGAGCAGGCAGGAGGGGTGGGCGAGTGAGGGGCTGCGCTGCCTCTATCCCTCTCTTCCCTCCTAGTTGTGGTGGCCAGTCAGCGTATGCTGCTACTGTGTCATAGATCAGCATATGCTGCTGCTGGACCATTGTGTCCCCCCCCCCTTTCCTTCCAGACCAATTGGAAAGAGAAGGGGGGCACAGAGTGCCGTGGTGCTCAGGTTTGAGAGGGAGAGCAAGGACCTCTTGAAGCTTGGTGAGCTTGGCAGCCCCCCCCCCCCCCCCGGTCGTCTGGTGGGAGTTAGCTCATCTAGGGCCCCTAGACCTGGCTCCTGTTCAAACTGTACAGACTCGAGCCTCCAGTCAAATTGCAACCCACTTCTGGGCTCCAACCAGGGATGTGGATCAAGTCTCTGACTCCAAGTCCCAACTCTTTGCTTGCGAGTTGCGAGTCCCAATCTGTTTAATGGGGAAAACTGGTTTAAACCTGAATAAAATTGGACTTGTCGTAAAAGGCTCCAAGTCTCGAGTCGAGTCTTTCGAGTCTTTTACAATCGCCGAGTCGAGTCATTGATACGACTCGAGTCCGACTCAATAGACTCAAGTCTACATCACTGACTCCAACCCGTCTCTTCCATGGATTTGAACCCTATACAAGATGGCTTCCCAAAGGAGTCTGTTCTAAATACACGTCTCCTAAAACAATGCAGATCCTGATCAGGTGCTTCAGACTAGTTTGATGTGTTTTCCTAGCGAGGACATTTTTATCTCCATTTCATGCTGTGGTGTTTTCTTTTTCTCTCTCATTAAAACTTGACAACTACATGGTGCAACTTCTGTTCTTACAGGTGGAGCCTCTTTGGGAGGTGAATATGTTACTTTTCAGCTTCTTCTAATTTAAGTATTGTAGTTTGAAAAGCTTTTTCTGTGCCAAATTGTCTTAGAAGCTAAAGATAATCCAAAGCAACATTGCATAAAAAAATTATGGGAGTAACACTTAATATGAAACATTAATTCTGCTCTAATGTGAAGCATCTACAAGCTTTAAAAATGGTTATATTCTGCCTTTCATGAGTCACAAAAAGCTTGTCTTTCAATTTAGTTATTCCACTAACTTGGCTTCTTCTGTTGGGAGGCCTTGGAGCAACTCCAGGTTCTTCAGCCTCGGGTCTTCCTCTGTGAAATGGGAACAATTACAACCTTCCTCACAGGTTTATTGTGGAATAAGAGTTCCCATAATGATTAAGCCATAAATATAAATAAGGGAAAGATGGGGGGTGGGATAGTACTGTACACAGCAAATTTACATTTCAAATATCGCCTTTCCTTTTGATTTTCTGTCTAATTAGGTTCTAAACAAAGTTTGTGTTAAACTGAAGCTGGGTTCAGACAACCAGTTTTTAACCTGGTCGGTGCTTTTTCATATTCACCATACGCAGGATTACCAGATCGTCGCCGGGACGGGAGCGGTCTACCCTTAAGGGGGCGGGGCTTGGGGGGGCCAGAACGCGTCGCGTTCTGGCCCCCCACGCCCCACCCCCTTAAGGGTAGACCGCTCCCGTCCCGGCGACGATCTGGTAAGCCTGACCATACGGCAAGATCTGCCAAAAGCTGAATTATCTGAGGGAGCCGGTAGGCTGTAATGTAGTTTAGTTTGTCTTTAGTTTGTCAGGAGCTGAGACCCACCTCAAACTCCACCCTGCAACGTGAGACCCGCCTTCAAGAGCCCAGTGGAGGAGTGGGTTGGGCAAGTGAGCAATCAGGGTTCTTCTTTTTCTCCCCCCCTCACCTGGTGGGAGCCAATCAGCATGCATTGCTGCTCATTGTGCTCCTCCTCTCCTTCCAGATCAGTTCGGAGGAGAGGAGGGACAGAGGGTGGCTTGGTAACCCCATACACTCCATTTTGAAAGTTGGAGGGGAGAAAGAGGTGAGGCAGGGAGAGGAGGTGGATGGGCGAGGAGGCCAACTAAAGCCTGGAGGTTTGGCCAAAGTGACTCCTCCCAAACAAAGTCTCTGGTATGATTTGTCTCACCTGGGACTCCACCATGAACCTCAAAATACAAAGGAGGCGGCAGCATTGCCACCTCCTTTGGAGTCTGAGTTGGTGAAGGCCTCTGGCATAGCAGATAGTGTGCTTGACTATGGGCTGGGATGTAAACCTTGGCTCGTACCATTAGGAAGATCATTAGAGAACGTGAGGACCGTTGCAGTCTCTCAGCCTGGCCTAACTCATAGGGTGGTTTAGAGGCGACAACTTCATATCCCCGTCTAACGCTGCCCAAAGCCCCTTGGCCGAAGACCGGGATGCAAATGGGATGTGGACTTCACAGGCAGGGTCTATTCGGTTTGGTGTGGTTTTTTTTCCCACCCCCAATAGACTTTTCAAAGGCATGGAAGAAACTCTAGTCCCTTTACAGGCAGATCCCACCCTTAGTGTTGATCAAAAAATGGTTGCCTGAATTCACGCCAGAGGAACTTTAGAGCTGCGATGGGGTAGCCTCCATCTTGATGTTAAACCTCAATGAAGCAAGTTAGATGACCACGCTATGGTTCGGCTTGATTCATGATTGTGCAGAATATGATAACTCCCTTCCAAAGCCTCATTTCCTCACACTGCTAGAGGGGTGTTGATAACTTCAAAGCTTGCTGTACTTGTAGGTCTGGAACCCTATGCTGCTGTTAAAGGTATTTCTCTGTAGCACAACAAGCTCTGTCCGTTCCTGGTTGAGTGGAAGCAAGCAAGGCACCCCACGAGCCGATGGTTGACACCTACGCGAAAGCACGTCCTTTCAATCCGAAGCGCTGAATCTAGAGTTTAGAGTCTCCCGTAACTGGGTCACTTAAAGCGATGTAGGATCATCTTCTCTGCACACAAGCATGGAATTAAAGCACGTTAAAAGAAAATCACTTTTTTCGGCTTCTTAGCAATGCTGGCAGTATGAAGTGGATCTCAAAAGGGCTGTGCGGGCATTTCTTCCACGTGGTGCTGTCAGGCTGGCGTATGATCACGGTGCCTCCTTCAGAGCAGCTAGAGCTGTTGTAGTCTTGTGCTTCTGAGGTGACCCTCAGTGGGGCACATGCAAACGTGGAGGTGAGAGAAAGTGAAACGCAACCAAGTAAAAAGCTGCTATACTGAGTCAAGCGACTGGTCCATTGACCGTCGTATGCCTTGCACTGACTGGCAGCAACTCTCTAGACCAGGGTCTTTCCTAGTCCATTATGGAGATGCCAGAGATTGAACCTGGGATCATCTGCATGCAAAGCGGGTGCTCTCTCACGAAGATCACCCCCTCCCCACGGGCAGCCTCTTGGCACTTACAAACCATCCCAAAAGTATGCAAAGGAGCCGTTTGTCCACCGTTACGTCATTGAAACACTTTGTTTCAAAACACTTCTTTTTGCATGTGACGCACTTTGCACACAGCTGTTAAGTACCGCATTGGTCTGAGTATAAGACTCACTTTTTTCTCCTAATTTAAGTTTTTAAACTAGGGGTGCGTCTTATAATCAGGCTGTTGCAATTTAATGCCAGTGATTTAATTAAAAATTTTTTAATAGCGCCAAACTTTAAGGGTGCGTCTTATAATCAGGTGCGTCTTATACTCGGGACAATACGGTGGTATTCCTTTTAATGCTCCCAATTCTCACTAAGCCTGAACCGTCCTTGCCCCAATTCTCAGTGTTGGTCCAAACTTCCATCTTTCAGGGACACGGGGTAGATTCTGTTGTTCCACTGCTTATGTGCAGGTGCGTATATAACTGTAAGGCTTGTGGCTAATTAGCCAGCATGAGAGAGGACAGGGAAATATTCATATATGGAACCATTGGGCGCTTGCTTCCAGCAACCATAGTGATTTGTCGGCACTGCAGAGAAACACCTTGAGCTTCTGGTTTTTCCCCTCTTTTTGTTGTCTTTGAGTAGTGGGTGCTTCCAGCTAACGGCAGATTTGTGTGTCCAAGTGTCTCTTCAGCTTTTTGTGTGGTGTTTGAAATGAATGAAAGTTCGATTGAGACCTCTTTATTCCTTCCCCTCTCCCCCTACTGAATCAAATCCTGATTGTTCTCCCTTGTGTTTTGAATCTCCATGAAAGAGATGACGAGGCACTGCCTTCGCATGGCTTCTGTGCCGGAGACGTCTAACCTTTCCGCCGAAAGATCTCCACGTCTTTCGTTTACGATTTTCCGGCCTCTATCAAAGTGGCGTTTCAATTGGCACAGAAGCTGGCACAAATAAACGGGGGGGGGGGGGTTTGGCAGTGGAATGCCTTCTTTCCATCTAAAAGATGTCTGGTTTTGTTGAGATTCAAACACATCTGAGGAATTTGAACAGACTCCTTCCCCCGCCCCCCGGGCCATTTGAACATATTTGTGGTGTCTTCCTTTCCCAAGGGGGTATCGTGCCAGGAGCCAGTGGGAAAGGAAGAGGAGCGAAGCGAAAGCAGCAAGAGGGAGGGACCACAGGAACAGCCAAGAAAACCAGAAGGTAACTAGAACCGAAACCAGCTGGGTATGCAAATCGTAGAAAATTGGTGGTAGCAATTGCCTAACTGTATAATGGATGGATAATTTATTGATTTGCTACATTGTGTATCCTGCCCTTTTCACAATGACCGGGGGGGGGGGGGCACAGTTTACAACAATAGCTTATTATTTACTATTAATATTATTGCTATTTAAAGTAATAATACCACCATCGGAGTGAAAAGATGGGTCTCTGTCCCGAGGGGCTTACACAGGGTGCCGATCCTTGAGGCCAACTTAGGTGGTTGCTTCAGGCAGCAGATTGGCAAGGGGCGTAGACCTCCGTCTGTCTACTCGCTCTCACTGCTGCTGCCCCGCCCACTTTTTGGTTTGGAAAAGGAAGAAGTGCAGAAGAGAGGGGGAGTGGTAGCCTAGAGCGTCTCTGACTCTCTAGCCCACCACACTCTCCTCCTCCACACTTCTTCTTCTGCTCTGTCTCCCTCTTCCAGTCCAGGGAGTGGGAGAAGCAGAGGCGGCCATATCACCAGGTCAGTTAGGGGGGCAGTGTTTGGCCTCTGCCCCTGGGGGGTCTTGGGCCAGCTCTGGGCTTACAAGATAGAAGGCAAGGAAGACAAGGGCTGGGGGGGGGGTTGAAAGGAAAGGGGGTTTGAGGTGGGTAAACAGGGAGCATAGGCAGTTCTTTCAGTTTTACATGCTGTACTTACCAGTAGTTTCAGTACAGAACAACTATTAAAACCTGCTGCTGCAGCTTAGCGCTTTACTGAAAATGTTTCATTGAAACGCAAAATGCAGTTTGCAAGTGAAACATAAGAAACAAAATTTACAATGAAACCAAGTAAAACCCAGGCTTTAATTGCATATTTAAAAACAAACAAACCAGAGTTTGGGATCTTTGTGTAGGCCACTTGTGTGCCAGTTCCTGCATCTCTTAGGCCAAATTTGATGAAGAAGAAACTTAAGAGCTGGCTCTCCTTTCTGCTCTCTTGTCTAAAGCTAGCAGATACTGAAAACAATGTCAGACTTCAGAGAAACAGACTCTTCCCTCAGAAACTTTCAAGACTCATTTTAAGGTTCTGCAGTAGCTTAGTTATCAGTTAACTGATGGGTTAAGCCAGACAGTTATGGCGCAGCCTTGCACAAGTTTGTGCAGTCGGCCTAAATGGTCGGCTGCTGCATCCTACGCAGATTGTGGCCCACGCCGGCGCACCCCAAGTTCACCTCTGGGGAAGACTTTGTCCCCTTCTCCTGGTCTAAGTGGTGCGGGTCCCAATGGGCCTCCTCGGATGCGTGCCAGCTCTTTAGTTGGCACACAATTGGGGAGGCCATATTAGGCCGGGCTGGGGGCATAGGATACCGGTGCAACTCAGTGCCGATATCCCCACCCCCTCTCAGTCCAGGCTGGCCACTGGCCCCGACCCTCCCAGCCCCTGCCTGCGCTTCCCTGCCCCTGCACCAACTGGCGCGGGACCTACCTGCAGCGGCCAGCGCAGATCCAGGTTGGCGGTTGAGTGAGTAGCACCGCCAGGGATCGGGCTGTAACGCTCTTCCCACTCCGTAGCCTTGATACATGTGACAGTGCTCCCGTTACAGACTCTCACCATTTCTTTTTCTCCCTTACTCAGCGATCCTTTGTTTTCTGCTCAGCGTCTCCCACCTCATGGCTACCCACTGGAGCATCCCTTTAATAAAGATGGGTATCGTTACATTTTGGCGGAGCCCGACCCCCACGCTCCGGACCCCGAGAAGTTGGAGCTGGACTGCTGGGCAGGCAAGCCGATCCCCGGAGACCTCTACAGAGCGTGTCTATATGAACGGGTCCTCCTGGCTCTGCATGACCGAGGTATGACCTCCAGTCCTCCAGCCAGCGAGGCTAGGGGCTAGAGAGGCTCTGCTCCAATTGCGCAGGCGCAGCCTCTCTAGGGACATCTCTGGCCAGCGAGTAGACAAGGGCAGAGATGCTGCCCGGCTGGTGAAGACAGAGGCACGACGAACAAAGGCCGGGTAAGTGGTGCCGGCTCAGTGCACACACACCCCGGCCTTCGTGCACTTTCGCGCCGCCGTTTTGCCACGGTGGCGTGAAAGTGCCGCCCCGTCCCAAGAGGGCGGGGCTTGTGACGTCACGGGAGTACATGAAAAGTGCCGCCCCCCCCGCTGGGAGTGTTAGAATGCCTCTGACTTCTTAACTCCGACTGAAAGCTTTCTATGGCTGCCGGCTGTGACTGAACCACAACTTGACTTCTTCCTAAAAAATGAACCTAATGTTGCTTCAGGCTGCCATTGCAGTCCATTCATGGGCCCAATTCAAGATGCTGTTCTTTTATCTTTTGACTCCATCAGGAACCAGTGATTTATTGATTTTCAGTTTTGTCAATACACTCTAGTCTCGAGCCTCCTCCTATTTGACGTAGTTCTTCAGACTCCCTCCCTGAGAAGGTCAGTCTAGACCCAAGTATCTGCCCCACATCTTCTCTAGTGGCAAAGAATCCCTTCAGCTTCTCTGCAATCTCCACACCCTCTGTTCAACTTCCCTTTTATTCCCTCGTGACCTAATGGCCCGTCCGCCTCCCTGGCAGGTTTCTTGCTTTTGATGAGTTTAAAGGTATCTTTATTGTTTGCCTTGCTAACTTGCACCGTGCACCCCTCGTATTCTGTTTTGCATCCCTTATTGTCAATTTGCATTTCGTTTCCTGGAGTTTGTGTTCCTTTTTGTTCTCCTCATTTGGGCGACGTTTCCATTTCCCGAAAGAAGCCTTCTTGCCCTCGATAGCGTTCTGACTCTGCTCCAGAGCCATGCTGGCCTCCTCCTGAACCTGCGGGTACTTTTTCTGCTTAGCGGTAGATGTTCTTGTTGAGCTTCTGTGACTTTAAATCATCTCCATGCATTCTGGAGAGATTTGACCCTTTTCACTTTCCCTTTTAGCTTCCTTTTTACTAGTCCATTCATCTTTGAGAATTCCTCCCCACACGCGCACACACTTTTTTTTGGGGGGGGGGGGAGTGTCTGTTGGATCTCCATAGAAGCTATTTTAAACTTCAACAACCCTCCAGCTCAGTTCAGATGACCTAGCCTTGATGCTGGAATAGCTGAGGAGATTGTCTGGCCCAAGGTCACATAGGGGCTTACAGTTTTCCCTTTGGCATAGTAAATATATATAGAAAAGGAATGTTAGTTTTTCCTCTTCATGTTTTAAGAATGTGCCTAGGGAAGTACAGTGGGAACTCGGTATCCGCGGGGGTTCTGTTCTACACCCCCCTGCGGTTACCGAGAATCCATGGATACCGGGGTCCACCTCCAGAATGCTGAAAAAAGCCCCCAATCCCTGTTTGTACTTTTGCACAGTCAAACCACGCTGTTTCCAAGCTTCTCCTCTTCTCTCCTCCCAGGCTCACCCCAGAATGCATACTGGGGCAAGGCTGGGAGGAGATTGGAGCTTTTGCGTGACCTAGAAGTGGGTCATTCTGCTTGCGGATGCCCTGCGGAGGCTTGGAAACGGGGCAGTTTGACCATGCAAAGGTATTTTTATAGTGTTCCGGACCCCGCGGATCCGGGACCCGCAGTAAGTCAAATCCGTGGATCCCAGATAGAAAATCATTCAAAATATGACTTTGTTGGCAGGGCCACAAATTTTAAACATCAGGCTAGAAGCCATAGCGGTGTGTGTTGTCTCCATAGAAGCCATAGCGGTGTGTCTCCATAGAAGCCATAGTGGTGTGTGTTGTCAACATAGTGGTGGAGGACGTTCTTTGCATACAGAAGATCCTAGGTTCAGTCCTTGGCAGCTTCAGGTTGGACTGGGAAAGACCTCTCTCTGAAACCTTGGACAGCTGCTAGCTAGTCCGTGTCGGCAGTACTGACCTAGGTGGCCAATGGTCTGTATAAAGCCGGGCTCTGCATCCCGGAGAGTTGCAAGGCGTAGTTCCTTAACTAGGGGAACTAGACCCTCCCAGCATCTCCCGGGTACTCTTTAACCCCTTTGGGGCTGTAGCCCTGTGCATATGTTTAAAAAAGAAATTATGTGCATGCAAGGAAATGCAAGACAGGAATAGCCCTCAAGGTCACTGCTTCAAGACAAAACACATTTTGCATGTATAAATCCCAGGTTCGGTCACTGGCCTTTTCAGTTGACGGGTTTGAAATATCCAGGCTGGAAGAAGTCATTTTCCTGAGGTTGGGGGAAGCTGTTAGGCCATACTGGATTAAATGGATGGGGTGCAGGGTCCGGTTCGATAAAAGGAAGACTAGTTTTCACATTTCTGTCCGTGGTTGTTGCTTCATTGGGAGTGTAAGCGTGTGTTGATCCACACTCAACTTTCTTTTCCTCTCCTCTCTGGCAACGGCAGCTCCTCAGTTGAAGATTTCCGATGACAGGTTGACAGTCATAGGCGAGAAAGGGTATTCCATGGTACGCGCCTCTCACGGGGTGCGGAAGGGAGCCTGGTATTTTGAGATATCTGTGGATGAGATGCCTACGGAAACGGCCGCCAGGCTCGGGTGGTCCCAGCCACTCGGTGAGTCAATTCCCTGAAACCCTCTGTGAATGTGTTGCTTTTATAATCCCACCTTTCTTCCATGGACCCTTTCCAGGCGGTTTTCTGACCCAGATCTGCTTCACTGCAGCAAGGGTTGTGTTTTGTATGCCTTTTAGAGTATGTTGCAGGACCAAATCAGATTCCTTAAAGTCCTCCTTATCCCTCGGTTGTATGGCCCCAGGCTGCCCAGCCTCTTGAACACTTCAAAGCAGCTGAACCCCCGGCAGCCTGGGGAGCTAAGACCCATCTGCCTGCCAGCCTGCTATGACATCAGAGCAGTCAGCCAGTTGCGTTGAGGAAAGAGGAGAGGTCGGAGATTGAGGAAGACTTTCATGGTCTCCTAAACGGGCTGAGCATGGCGTTTCTTGTACCAAAGTGTCCAGCTTTGATCAATGCATATACGGAATGGGACAGACCAATGGGAGAAGTATGCATTCCTTTGGATTAGGTTAATTTCCAGTGACTGGAAATACATGACTTCATGGCACACATCCCACTCGCACTCTGAGTGGTTCCCAAAAAGCATACGGGGCCAAGCTTACTTAACATGGGATGCAGCTGTGCTGCAGAAGCGGTCACACTATTCTCTGTTTTTATAATACTGGGCACTTGTCTAGCATTTTCTATGTTCAGAGCACTTCCAGTGTGTTGCCATGACGTAGTCCTTGGAGCAGCCCTATAAGGTAGGTACATTGTATTACCCCCATACTGCAGATGGGGAAGACTGAGGCTAAGAGGGAGTGACTTGCCCTAGGGCACCTAGTGCAATCATGGCAGAGATGAAGGTTGCAGCGGGGAAGTCCTGAGTTGCAGCTCAGTCTCTTAGCCACGACACCACACCAGCTTTTGTGTATTGTTGTCGTCAGACCACTTTGAGAGGTTTTTAACCTGAAGGATGGGATAGAAATAACCTAAATAGGATCTCAGCAGGCAAGGGCACTTTGGTGGTGGCACCACCTGCCTCACGGTGGGCGGACTTACCAATAGAAAGGGACAAAAAGCTCCCCTCTCCTCTGTATAGCAGACCTTTCCCCTCTTAGGGGTTATTTAACAGCTCTATATAAATAGCATGTAAGCGAAATAACTTTTGGGTACGTTTTGGATGACTTCTGGTGTTTCCTGCAGGGAACCTTCAGGCTCCCCTGGGGTATGACAAATTTAGCTACTCCTGGCGCAGCAAAAAAGGCACCAAATTTCACCAGTCCATCGGTAAACATTACTCGTCAAGCTACGGCCAGGGAGATGTGCTTGGCTTTTACATCAGCCTCCCTGAAGACACAGAAACTGCCAAATCGCTGCCTGATACTTACAAAGATAAGGTAAGCGGATCTCCGTGGAGACGGCATCTCCTCTTTTGTGCCATCCCTGATCAAAGAAGGGCTTGTTTGGCACCTCCAAGTCCCTTGTTTGGTGCAAAACCTGATCTCTCTGCCCTGGCTTGTGACTTGGTGGGAAGCTGACTTGCCCAGTAAAGGGTGTAGCATTTCTTCGGACTCTCTGGGGTCCTGGTGTAAGTTTTTGTTGTAAATATGTAGAGATGAGACAACACACAGAAACCATGTTCACTACATCAGCTGTTCTGCAAGACAGATGGAGGGCAGGGGATGCTCTATACCAGCGAAGAATTGCACGCGAGGAAATGGCAAATACTGGAGGCAAAATCGATGCAGATTAGCATGAGAGCTAGAAACTGACTCTCATGGAAAGGCTGTGACTCGCAGCCCATTCCTGTGTAACTCTTGCACTGGTGTAACAGTAGATCAACCAGTGTAAGTGCACGTATGCCAGTGTAACGTGCCGTACGCCGACGGACACAGGACGGACACCGGCGTAACCCTCCTCAGACGCCACGCATGCACAGTTCGGACACAGGACGGACACCAGCACAACTCCGCTGGCGCAGGGGGTATTTCGGGGGCGTCCGAACGCCCCCGGAATGCCCCCTGCGCCGGCAGAGTTGCAGCGACGTCCGTCCCACGTCTGAACTGCGCATGCGCAGCATCAAGGGGTATTATGTCTGTGTACAGCAAGTTACACTGGCATAAGTGCACTTACACCGGTGGATCTACTGTTACACCAGTGCAAGAGCTACACAGGAATGGGCTGCCAGTGGTAGACTAGAGAGAGAGGGAGAGAATCCTGGCTGAAACCCTGGAGAGCTGCTGCCAGTCTGTGTTGACAATGCTGACCTAGATGGAGCTAACACAGAATAACTGGAATGTACAAAGGGGGCTGAGAAGGACAAGGCTCAGTAGAATATTGGAAGGGACTCAAGAGGTCATCCAGTCAAACCCCGTGTTCAGTGCAGGCAAGTGCTGAAGTATCCCTGGGAAGTGGCTGTCCGGCCTCTGCTTGAAAACCTCCAATGAGTCCATGACTGCACAAGGCTGGCTGTCCCAGAGCCAGACAGCAGTGATGGAGACTTGAGTCAATTGACTCAGACTCGAGTCGGACTCAAGTCGCATCAATGACTTGACTCGGACTTGACTCAGCGATTTGTAAAAGACTTGAGACTTAGATAGGGACCCGCAACCAAAGACTCGGAACTTGGGGGCAAAGACTTGGAACTTGACTTGAGACTTGGAGTCCGAGACTTGATCCACATCCCTGCCAGACAGCACTTACGGTTAGGAATTCCTCTTCGTGTCTAGCCTAAAACTACTTCCCTGTAGGCAGCTCCCTATAACTTGCGAAAATTTCCTGAGAGTCTCAGGAAATTGGCTTCCACATCATCATCTGTATTCTGTGATGCAAGTTTGTGCATTTGATTGTATTTATATGCCGCTTTTCTTCCACCACGGTAGCTTCCGTGGGGTTCAACCAGGCAGCGATCAGACCTAGGTCTGCTTAGTTTCAGCCAAGGTGACCAGGACGTGGTGTGTGTGTTCAATGTATATCTCTTCTACCTACGGAGGACCTCAGAGCAGTGCTTGTGGTCTTTTGCCCCACCTCCCAGCAACCTTACGAAGCAGATTCGGTTGATCCCTGCCCCGTGCAATCCGCTTGCGCCTTCCAGCTAGAACACGGACATCTGGCTCTGTGACCGCCACAAACGACAAGCAGTGCCTCCTTGCTGGCGTGTCTGAATTTCACAAGACAGTCAGTGTGTTGCCGGCCTGTCTCACTCACCGGTGTTGTCCCTGTATCGAGCTCCTCCTTGCGCTCTTGTAGCAGCCTGTTTGTGCTTTAGCGAGCCCTTGGTCACCTCCACCACTGTTTACCTTCATAGGCTTTGATCAAGTTCAAAAGTTACTTGTACTTTGAAGAGAAAGACTTTGTGGATAAAGCTGAGAAAAGTTTGAAACAAGCCGCTGGAAGCCAAGTAAGTTGGGAAACTGATTGATTATTATAATCCTGGTTTATAATCCTATAAGGATTTTTTATAATCCTGTCCCGTAGACTAAGAGCAGTTAATGTGTTTCCTCCATGTTGGTAGCGCTGTCTGCGACAGCTCCCCATCTAATAATGATGATGGTTTGGGAGAATAAAAGAAGCCCGATGAACCCTTTCTCATTATGTCAGCTGTTCTGCAAGACAAGTTGAAGGCAAGGAATGCTGTCTGCCAGCAAAGAATCGCAGGCAAGCCAGCAGCAAATAGTACAGGCAAAATAACATTGTAAACATTCTGTTTAAAAGGAAATGGGGGGGGGGGGAAGAGAGAAGTCCTAAGAGTGGGGGCTTTGGTGTATCCTGAGCCCTGCTTCCCTGTCCAGGCGCAAGTACCGTATTGGTCTGAGTATAAGACTCACTTTTTTCTCCTAATTTAAGTTTTTAAACTAGGGGTGCGTCTTATAATCAGGCTGTTGCAATTTAATGCCAGTGATTTAATTAAATTTTTTTTAATAGCACCAAACTTTAAGGGTGCGTCTTATAATCAGGTGCGTCTTATACTCAGGACAATACAGTAACTGTCGCATCTCCTGCTTGTGGACATCCCAGAGGCATCTCGTGGGCGCTGGGAGGATGGGCTAGATGGGCCTCCTTTGGCCTGATCCAGCAAGGCTTACTCTTATGCTCTCCGTCCTACAGATCAAAACTAAAAGTCAAATAGCTAGAAAGCCACAGGTTATATCTACCATATCTGTACCATCAAGATGCACATGAAATGAGAGAACAGATAGCCATTTGTTTTCTCATCCCACATGTATCTTGATGGTACAAATGCGGTATATATTTGTACCCCATATACCCAGTCTCAATTCAGACCATGATTCTGGCATTAATATATCTGGAGATTCCCCACTGCTTAATGCAGTGATTTTCAATCACGGTGCTGCAGCACACTGGTGTGCTCCGAACGGTCCGCAGGTGTGCCGTGGGAGTTGGGGGGAGGGTCATTTATTAGTAGGGACATTGGGGGATGTGAGCCCCCCCCCCCGCTGGTAGTGTGGTGTGCCTTGTCAATTGTAAAAAAAAACCAATGGTGTGCCTTGTCAGTGTACCGTGAGATGAAAAAGGTTGAAAATCGCTGGATTAGAGTAACGAAATATAATCTCATTGCTGGAGTTTATATTTCTTCTGCATTGTCAGTGTGTTTAAAAAAATCGAGTTTCCCAACATGCACCCTTTCCGTTGAGTGCCTGCCGTTTTTCTCCGATCCCCTTTCTTCCATTTTCTAACTGTCGTGATCTCAGATTTGTCCTTGAATGACACCATGGTGAAAATGGACTGTGTGTGTTCTGCATGCCGGACTTGTTGCCCCCATGCAGGTCGGAGCCATTGTGTTTTTCAGGGAGCGCTGGGCAAAGCTGAGGATTCTGCTGACAGCTTGTGTGCTGCACAAATGCGGCTCTGTGTGTGTGTGTGGTTGTTTTTAAAGTTTGTTGCTCAGAGAGCAGACCTGGCAGTATGCCAATCTAGCTTCAGGCAAATCCTTCAGTAGCTTGACCTGTATACAGAATTGCATTCAAAGGCCCTGTCTTGCATTTTGTGGAATGCAAGACTTGGATCTTGTGCTTCCTTTATCTCCTGGGCACACGTGCGCTCGCCCTCTCCCGAATCCCAAGGCAACAGGGGCCTACCTTGGAATGTGCTCTCTCTTAAGAGTGTGCTCTCTTAAGACACAACAAGTTGAAGGGAGGGGGGTGCTAAGCAGGGCAGAGGGGAAAGCAAAAGGTTACAGGCATACCCTGTGTTCCTCCAGTGACACTTGGCAGTCTCTCTCTCTCTTTCAGATAATCTTCTACAAAAATGGTGCCAGTCAAGGAGTGGCATACAAGGATATTTTCGAGGGGGTTTATTTCCCCGCCGTCTCCCTCTACAAAGGCTGCACGGTAGGTGCTCATCTGAGTTCAGTTCCGGATTCCTGCCAGGCTTGACACGAAGAATTCCTGCCTGACCCTGAACATGGGCGGTGGCAGCACCCCGGTGGGCCCAAGCGACCCCTCCCAAACCGCACTCTTCAGCAAGACTTCCTTCTAGGACCCTTCGCCCTGGGGACTGTTCAAGCCGTGCAGGCCTGAGGTCTACCCGAGACTCGTTTCTGGGTTCTGACCCACCTGTTGGAGTGGTTCTGCTCTCCTAGCCTCCTCGGCCTGGAGGGCAGAGCTAGCCGTGAGCGTGTCCCCGTCCTCGCAGTCCTCTGTATCAGTATAAATGTTTATACCTGTGGACATATGCATGTCAGCAAAAAGATTTCCCAACACCTGCGGATTGCTGAAATGCTCTATGAGGCTGCAGTTCCCTTCTCACCTGGCCCCCCATAAAGCAGCTGCTTCTTTTTGGGGGGGGGGGGGTTGTATTATCTGTCTTTGCTCTTTCTCTGTTCTTTGCATTGCAGTGCTGCTAGTAAAACAGGGACTTTTAACACCCTGACCAGGCCTGGCGGGAGGTTGCTACCTGGGCCCTGGGGAAACCCCCTGTGCTGACTGTGTGTGTGTGTCAGTCAGCCGGCTCATTGGACTGAGAACCCTTTGGTGGGTGTGAGCCCCCTCCTCGCCGTGCCCAGCCTGGCTGGCCCTCACTCTGAGCTTGTTCACGTGTCTGGAGTGCCGCCGTCACCGCTCTTTTTGTCACGCTACGCAATGCCACACTTGCAAAGAGACCCTTTCCTTTCACAGGTTTCTATAAACTTTGGACCTTACTTCAAATACCCTCCCAGAGATATCAGTTACCGCCCAGTAAGTATGATGGCATTTTTGTGTGTTTTTAAATAGGTGCCTCTGTTTTGCAGTGCCAGTGTACGTCTGTTTTGCAGCTTGATGTGCTGAGAGTCTGGGATTCTGCCTGCAAGGGAGATTCCCAAATTCAGTGGCAGGAGAGCCTGGTCTCTGCAGTAGGACTAAAATGCACATGCTTCCAAATGGGATGTGGAGGAAACCTAGGAAGCTACCGTAGAGAGCCAGACCAGCGGTCCCCCTACCTCAGCGTTGACGGCACTGAACTGGCAGCATCGCTCCAGCAGGGTTTCAAGCAGGAATTTTTCCTCTGCCCTGTTTGGGGATGCCAAGAATTGAACCTGAAACCTCCGTGGTAGGGCACTTGCTTTGCATGGAGAAGGGACCTCAGCTCAATCCCTGGTGGCGCTAGATGGGGCTGGGAAAAATACCATGCCTGAATCCCTGGAGAGTCGCTGCAAGTTGGCATCCACAGTACTGAGCGAGATGGACCAACGGTATCCTGTGACGCAGCCCCTATGGAATGGCAGGAGTTGTGCATAGGAGGAGTCGGGGACCAATTGTCTGAGACAACTTGCAAAAAGAGCCTAATCCTTCTCCCCGCCCCCAGGAGACTGGCAGATCGCCCCTTTTTGTCCACCCCATATGTATAAAGGTCTAAAGCTCCCCTACGAGGAGGCTCATCTTGCAGAAAGTTATTCTCTAGCCCTCTTCTCATTGTTTTCCTTCCTCCCCACAGATCAGTGACATGGGCTGGGTCGCTGTGGTAGAACACACTCTGGCAGACGTCCTCTATCACGTGGAAACGGAAGTTGATGGGCGACGGAGCCCACCGTGGGAGCCTTGAAAGACACTGTATATATTATAATTTTTTTTAAATAAACAGCATCAGTGGATGTGAAGTGGAAATGAAAAACCTCTCTTTTTAGTTCTTAGACCTTGTGCAACACTTAACACAGGGGTTCTCAACCCCTTCCCAGTCGAGTACCACCTCTGGTGCCACTCTCCTGCTGCGTACCACCGGAAGTGACTGGCGATGATATCATTGCCAGTTACTTCCGGGTTTTCACAGGCCAGAAGACACAGGTAGGAGGCTCTGGGCAGGTGGGAGGGCCCTTCTCAGTATTTCCGAGAGGCTCGGCCAAAGGCAGGAGCCTCTCATGAGCAAAAGTGCCACATCAAAGTGGGGTTGTGGCAGTCCGAGCACTAGTGGTCTGAATAACACCAGCAGTCAGCCTAAGTACCACTGGTGGTACTAGTACCACCGGTTGAAAAACCCTGCTCTTAACATCTCTCGTAAAATTGACCGAGCAGGAGGAAGCTGGGCTACCTGCTGAGGATACTTTGATCCTTCCACTATCTCACAAAAGTTGGCCTTTTGACATGGTCCTTCCATCCAGCAGATCCTCAGTTGTCATTTCTGTGAAATGGGCATGCCGTCTCACAAGCCCATGAGTTAATAAACCTGCATCTAGGATAATGGTGTTCTGTCACCCTCCTCTTTGAAACTCTCCTTGCCAAGACTTCATGGCCAGTTTCAATTTAAAAATGTTCCTTCTCTTACCAGAAACCCAAGGCAGTAATAAAATCAGTAAAGATACATAATACTGTCAGACGATAGCAACACAAAACCATCGTTCAGATCTAAGCAATACTAAAAAAAAACAAAAACACCTGTGCATGTCTACTTGGAAGTAAGCCCCATTGAGTTTCATGGGATTTATTCCCAGGTTAATCATGTAAACTGCATTCCTCAACACCCTTACAATGGAGTAAGCTTCTTTGGATGCAATGGGACTTCTGAATAAAGATGCCTAAGATTGTCCTGTGAGCTTACTCACATACGGGCAGGTTGTAGTGTAGAGAAACCAGACAGAACCCAGAATCCCACCCAGCTGAGCATCAGTAGAAATGTTCCTGCTTTACTGGGATTAGGCAGTTTCTGAAATAATCTGTGTATAGAGAGATGCATCCAAGTTGTATACAAAACACAGCACACAGCTGTGGCTGACACCTAATCATGGACAACGAGGCAGAATTTTATAACATGATGAATCTCCAATCTGTTTTCCTGCAGGGTAAATAAATAAATAAATAACGTAGCCACATACAACCTTTTGAATCCTATAAAACTTTATTTTCAAAATTGTCGATCCACAAAGTGTAACAGTGGTGTTAACTCTTTATAACATGGAGCTCACTCATGGAGGCTGTTCCTTTGACACTGCAACTACAGTTTGACTGCTCAGATAACAGAAAATATAGTTACATACTTTCCTACATAGCTTGAAGTCAGCGCCGAGTCTGCGTGCAAAGTCTGAGTCTGCGTGCAAAATCTTCACTGCTCATTATTAGCCGTTTTGGTATTCGTGGTCCCCCCTTTTTTTTCTTATTGCAGTGAAGTTCAAGTTCAAGCAACAGAAAGATCTCATCTTTAACACACGTGGCTGGAATAAATATTAAATAAACACCTTGTCTAAAAAGCAAACAAGGAAAAATAAATATCTACAAATTAGCTTAGTGTGTGTGTGTGTGTGTTTTAATAAGTGACAGTTGGTGTCGAGGAATTGGCTGCAAATGCAAAGCCAGAGAGCGCTAGGTCATGTACGAAATCTGAGGCCTCGTTCAGCCTTGCAAGCGAAGCTGGGATGAGGGATTGGGATTCAAGATCACAGCTCCCGGAAGTGGATTTCAGAGGGCACCTGGTTTCTTTGTAATTTGGCTTGGCGATTGTTCTGTGTCGTACCAAAATCAGGTAGCGGGGGAACGGAAGGAAGATGGACATGGCTGGGGAGGGTGTATGTGGTCCTGCAACCCAGTTTGTTCCCAGTGGCTCCTGGATGCATACATTTTCTTGTGACAGTTGGTCAGACAAATACCAACGTTTTGTTTCTTACAAGAAAGACCAGGTCATCTCTTGGCAGAGTTGAGGGGTCTTAAATCTGTTGCTTCAGCTGAAGCAAGCTCACAGGCTAAGGTTGCAAACCTATATACACTAAGTCCACAACATACGTACTGTTTCGCTTCAGGAGGTCTGTCTGGAAGTCGGAATGTATGTAGGTCGAAACAGCTGGTTCTTTCTGGCCCAGCGCTATTGCACCTGTGCAAAAGCATCACAACGGCCGGACTACGCTGGCACGAAAGCGCCAATGCAGCCACCTGTCACTTAGGGAGCTAGTGTACACACTTCCCTGGGAGTAAACCCCATTGAGCACAATGGGACTTATTCCTGAGTAGACATGCATAGGCTTGCACGGTAGGTCAATGTTCTCAAAAATGATGATCATGTTTTGTTGTGGGTTTTTTTCCTGCTTTAAGGATTTACTATTTGGTAATAAGACATTAAAAGTTGCTGTTGCTGCCCTGATAATATTTGTTTGATGCTAACAATGTGCTAAGCACCTGACAGAATATAGAAGGGACATGGTCTGTATTCCCCCTAAGGGGTCCGCGCTACTGTGCAGACCCTTTCGGTGGCTGCGGAATGGCGTGGTGACGTCTTCCAGTGTTCGGCAATGAAGTCATTGCTGGCTTCCAGTTCGACTCACAAACATGGTTCTTTGAACCTATGAGGTCAATTTGGGCCATAATCCAGCACAGACTTCAAGTGCACTGATTTCGGGGAGCTTAAGGGCATCAACGTAGCATAGGTTGCCAGCAACCTCTCAGTGCCAGGGTCAGTCTTAATGATCTGGCATCGTTCACAAATCATTGGGTCTGCTTGGTGGTCCAGGAACGCTCTTTGCAATTTTGAACGCAATCCTGACCAACTTTCCAGCATTGGTGCAGCTGTGCCAACAGGGTGCATACTGTATTTTGCAGGGCAGGGGCAGTCATGGGCGCAGTCCCTTCAAGGTGAGGGAACATTTGTTCCCTTATCTTGGGGCTGCATTGCAGCTGCACCAATGCTGGAAGGTTGGTTGGGATTGTGCTGTTTATCAGTTGCTAGATTTGCCAGATTCCAGATTCTCGTCTGTCTTCCTAGCATATGTTGGCAAGGACAGGCTGTTGCCAAGAAAGGAATTACAGCCAATAGAGGGAAAGCCTTGGGCAATTTGCAATGAGGACTGGGCTCCGCTTTGGGGTCGGGGCTTTTGCAGGGAATGCTGGGGCAATGCCCTGCACTGGGCCCGCAATGACACACTCACCCCCTCACCTGCTCCTTGATGGGGCATTGGGCACTACCACCTCAACAGGGTGGCCAACCTTCCACCATTAGGGCTTCTGCGTTCTTAAGAGTTGTGTAGAAGACAGAATCTTGGCAGCTGCAATTGCTGATGGTGCTGCTAAAGCAGCTGCACCCGCTGAAATGCCCTCATATACATAGTGTTAACCTATACAACCATTAAAGGTCCAGGAGCATTCATGTTGAAAGGTTGGCCACCCCTGACTTAGAGTTTAGGCATCAGCCTAGCCAGGCCGCAGCCAGCACCCTACCCAATCAACCCATCGCCACTCAAGCTGAAAGAGACCCCACCTGAAACCCTGAAAAACTGCTGCCAGCCAGTGTTGCCTGTCCTGAGCTAGAGGAGCCAATGGATTGACTCAGTATATAGCAGCTTCATATGCTGCTGCTGCTCCTCTGTGTGAAAATGGGGGTGATGCTGCACATACCCAAGGGTGCCATTATCTTTTTTTTGCGACAGTGAAAGGTACACATCTCTGCGGGTTGTGTCCTTTTATGTTCAAAGCAAAAGAGGATAATGAGCTCTTCTGCAATACACAGAAAAAGCTAGGTGGCCAGCTGCTTTTATGGCTACGTAAGCAATAAGCGTAGCATTTTTCTTGATACTAAAGAGGAGTTCACGCAGCATTTCTATTCTGACTAGCAGGTATGAAGCAGCCGGGACCTATCTAAAGCCAAACTCAGGTGTTCAGAGAGAATGTTACCCACTGCTTCTGAAAGGAGGTCATTCAGCTGAGTGTTGTTGAGTTTATTATCAAAAGGTGAGCTGTACCATGCTGGTTGACTGCTCCTAAATCAGGCACAGACACCTAGTCTGGTGGGGTGGCAAGTCTATAATAACCAAGGAGACCCAGATATGAATCCCCATTTGGCCTCTGAAGCACAGTGGGTGATCTTGGGCCAATTGCCACCTCTCAGCCAAACCCACCTTGCAGGGTTACTGCAAGGGTAAACTGGAAGACTCTGTAAGCCACCCTGGGCTCCTTGAAGGAAAGGTGGAATAAAACTGCAATAAATTAAAAATAACTTCATTTACATGGTCAGGGGGCGGCCAGATCAGGCACTGGATAAAGGTCTGTGCCAATCAGGGAGCCCAGTTGGCCAGGCACTGGATAAAGGTCTATGCCAATCAGGGTCCTGTTAAAATCTCCAGAGTTACTTTCAATAAGCTCTTGTAGATTGATGCTGATTCCTAGAGATTCCGGGCCAATCTGGGAAGGTTGGCAACCCTACCCTCAGTTGCAGTAGTAGTGGTAGCACCCGGTGCTCTATCAGGGGGAGGGAACCTGGCACTAAGGTACTAGCATTTTTTAAAAAGTAAAAACGTTGTTAAAATCACAGCCTCAGTCATTGGAGAAGTTCTAGAACACGGTTATAGAACGGAGTTTCTCCGAAGTGCACCAAAAAGCAAATGAGGGCCCTGCCCCTTCTATGGAGAGATGAATGTCCCTATAGCCCTGTTCCTAGAGCAGAAGGCTTAGCTGCTCTTAAGTAGCAGAACCCCATCCTACTGTGGGTTCCTTTCTACAGGTTGGCCTAAGCGCACTTATCTAAGCACTTTTGTTTTCCCTCTAGGTCAGCAAAGAGGAGCGGGAAGGCCATTCGTATGAAACTGGAAGGGCAGTGGTCCATGCGCTGGGCAGCATTGTCCTGGAAGAAGATGGAGGCGTGGCTTTCAGCAGCACATGGCCAAATGGTTACGCAGGTGGTTGGCAAAATCCACCTGGGTTTGGGAGAGGACTTGGTTGATGAGAGTCTTGGGCAGCCATCCCTGGAAAAAAAAAAAAAGAACAATTGAGCAGGGGTGGGTTAAACTAGGGTCCCTGTTGTATAATAAGGGTGTTAGCCTAGGCTTACCAGATCTTCAACCGGGACAGAGTGCTAGATCTTTAGGAGAAGGAATGTGAGCAGGTGTAGCTTGTTAAACCTTAGAGCACAATCCTAGACTTGTTAAACCTTAGAGCACAATCCCACTGAACACAATGGGGCTTGCTTCTGAGTAGACATGCCTAGGATTGTGCTCTAAGGTTTAACAAGTCTAGGATTGTGCTCTAAGGTTTAACAAGTCTAGGATTGTGCTCTAAGGTTTAACAAGCTACACCTGCTCACATTCCTTCTCCTAAAGGTCTAGCACTCTGTCCCGGTTGGAGATCTGGTAAGCCTATGTTAGCCTGCTGCACATCACTCCTCTCCCCTGGCTCAGCTGCGCATGAAAATGTCTCCAGCTAATTGCATTGTCAGGAGACGATCCTTACGCCACCCACCCTTGCAAGGAAATCTTTCTGGTAAAACGCAGGTAAGCAGCAATTGCATAACCACTCTCCCTGTGTACGTACCTTTAAGTCAATGCTGAGAAGCCAGGTTAACTTGGTCTGGGACGGGTCTCCCGTGAGGGGTCGCAGGACCATGCAGGTTGGACCGTTCTCAGCTCTGCAGAAGGATGGAAGAGCATCACGGTGGCGGCATATTACACAGACGGGCAGTTACAGTCATCCATCATCTGCTGCCAGGAGATTCTTCCTGGAAGCCATTTTCCTGATGGCTATTTACATTGAGCCGGCTTCAGCCAAGCCAGCACCGGTTTGCTTGGTTTTTTTTAATAGTATGCAAACTGTTTTGAAAGGCTGCTAGCACAGTGTTTCTCAAACTGTGGGTCAGGACCCACATATCACCAAGTGATTTCTGGTGGGTCCCAGGTGATGGAAAGATCAAATAAGTACCGTAATTGCCTTAAGCCCCGAGGCTATTCAAAAATCAGATAACTGCTAACTGCCCTGCAAACAGCTGAGCTCCTGCAGTTTGCAAGCTTGTGCAAATATAGGGAGATAAAATCATTTTTTTTCCCCCAAATCCATCAATGACAGGTAGTGGGGGCAGGTGAAGGCTGGGTCACATAACTAAGCCCCTCGAGCTTTGAGGCTATTCATTAGGGGGCTATCTCATTATGAGAAATGGATTGAGTTTTTTTGCAAATAAATAAATAAAATATTATTTTGAAATAAGTAAATATATTTCTTTCTAGATCACCTTTTTTAAAAGTCTCGTAAAGCTAGGTGGGTCATTTTAAAAAGTGGGTCCCGGTGCTAAAATGTTTGGGAACCACTGCTCTGGCAGAAAGGCAACAAACAAATACATTAAGGACCCCGTCAGAACTACTTTGACTGGTGTGAAGTAAAAGTGAGAGTACTGGTGTGAAGTAAAAGTGAGAGTACATAATTTCAAAACCCCAAAAAGCGTTTACCTGATAACCCCTTCTTGTTTGGGCATCCCTGTGTAGGAGGTGGACATGCCGGCGAGGACGCATGTTGAACCACGCCTCTTGGAACAGCGAACGCTCACGAAGTCTCGCGGCCCAACAAGGTTGCCGGCGGCCGCCGCTGCGGTTTCATGGGTGATCACGGTATCTTTGCCAATTTTCTGCAGGATCTGTGCAACAGATTGTCAATGGAAAATAAAATTTCACAGAAAGAGAGTCTTACTTATGCCGCCTTGATTTTCTCCTTGGAAGAAAAGCGGGAGGCCAATGTAATAAAGACGTTTCATGCTTAAGTTGAAGTGCTCCCCCGCCCCTTAAAAACCATGGCAGCACGCTCGGACTTCATGTCTCCATTGGAGAAAGGCAAGTAAGAGGAATGCATTGAAGATCAGAAGGCTGTTAGCTCAGCTGAGTGCAGTGGATGTGAATCAGCTTTAATCCAAATACTCTGACTGAAATGCGTTGTGGGCAAGAGCAAGCCGATCACCTCTACTGCAAATGAATTTTCATCTTCTCTGTCAACCTAGAAGGCAGCTAGTGGGATGGCAACCATAGGCGGGCATTTCTTTCTTTTGTTCCACTGTTGCTAATGGACCATACAGGAGGATGGCAACCAACAGGGATTGTGCCACAGGTAGGACCTTGAGAGACGTGAGCCGGGGCCAACCAGTGCTGCATCCCAATATAACCACCCCAAGTCCCCCATCTACAAACACCATCGTGTCTGGTTGCCAACCACTGATAGGTGACGAGTATCTCTTGCAGAGCAGGTATCACCTGCAGTGAATGATCAAAAGAGCCAGGATTCCACAGCTACTTCTTTTCAGAACAAAGAGATAAGCCAGGAAGTTGGCCAGCTGCCTAGGCAAATATTTTTGTGCCAAGGAAGGAAGACAGTGTAGCCCATAAAGTTGTCGCAGACCTGGGAAAAGATGGAACCACCAATCACCTAAGTCTGATATTAAGAATGGCTAAGGAATTCCCACACTACGGATTTGAAGTGATGCAACCGCCACTTCCTCTTTCTTAGGGATCCTTGGGAGTTATAGTTCTTTGAGAGGCTAAGGAGAATTCTCAGCCCTTCACTGAACTATAATTCCCAGGATTATTTGAGGGGGACCACGATACCTAAAAACCAATATTATTATTATTAAAATATTTATATACCACTTTTCAACAGGAATAGTGATTTACATAGTAAAATAAAAATACAGAAGAGACACCAGTAAGAGCCACTGGAAAAGACGCCATGCTGGGGTGAAGTGGGACAGTTGCTCTCCCCCTGCTCAATAGAAGAAGACACAACTTTGAAAAGTGCCTCTTTGCCCAGTTAGCAAGGATCCAGGTTCAAATCCCCGCTCAGCCACGAAGCTTCCTGGGTGACCTTGGGCCAGTCACTATCTCTCAGCCCCACCTACCTCACAGGGTTGTTGTGAGGACAAAAAGGAGGGGAGGAAATATGTACACCACTCTGAGCTCCTTGGAGGAAGGGTGGTATAAAAATGTGATAAATAAATAAATTTTAGAGTCCCCCTTCTCTGCATGGCATCCCTCTGGGGGCTGTTGCTGGTGTCTCCCTTCTGTTTCTTTTGAGACTGTGGACAGGAAGTGGTTTGGGCCGGGTCAGACCACTGCTCCATCTCTAGCAGTCAGTCAATGCCTAACTCAGTGGTCCAGTCTCTGCTTTTCATGCAGACCGAAGTTCAATCCCAGGTATCTCCTGGTCGATGCCCTGCCTGAATCCAGGACAGACCCTGCCAGTTAGTGTTGACAAAACTGATCTGGATGAACCAATGTCTGGACTCAGTAGAACTCAGCTTCCTACCGTGCTTCCCCAAAAATAATACAGTGTCTTATATTAATTTTGGCTCCCAAAAATGCAGTAGGACTTATTTTCATGGTAGGTCTTATTTTCAGGGAAACGGGGTACGTTCATACAGAATGTCTCTCCATGGGGGTGGCTTTTTTTCTTCTTTTACCTTCACTTCTTTGACATTTGGGTTCCAGTCCCCCATCTGCTCCATCCTTTCCACCAACTCGCTATAGACGCAGTCCAGAGGCTGGTTAACCACCACCTCGAGTCGGAAGACCTTCCCCACATCGGGGAGGACTTTGCTCAGCACTTTGTCACCGTTGTCCTGCAGAAAAGGAGAAGCCAAAAGGCATCAGAATCGCCACCTTCCCACGAACGGTTCACAGATTTAAGACAATGGGGAACTGGCATGCCTTGGGGGAGCTGCTGTAGAGATATCGCTTCTGCCATGACCTTACTAGGCAGCCTTAAGGCCCGTCACTCCCTTTCAGCCTCAGTCTTTCCCATCTGTAATATGGGTGGGATAATGATACTTGGAGCGCAATCCTAGCCATGTCAACGCAGAGGTGAATCCCACTGTGTTCAGTGGGGCTTACTCCCAGGTAGGTGTGCCTAGAAGTGTAGCTTTTACTTAGCTTACAAGGTTTATTTAAGGGCTACAACAAGATAATGCATACGGAACACTCTGCACATGTAGACAGTGCTACACAAATATTAAGTATTATCTTTGCTGGGTGGCTTTAGGCAAGACATTAGCCCAGGGCCGGCCCAAGACCTCCTGACGCCTGAGGCGCGTGCCAACTGCTGCCTCCCTTACCCAATGATGTGCCAGCCTCTGCTCCTCCCCATGCACCTCCCACTCTCCAGTGCTAGCTTATCACTCCCTTCCCCATTTCCAATTCCTCTCTGCCCCCTTCCTTTTCCAATGGGGGCAAGTAAGCTGACCAAAATGGGCACCCGCACCAATGTGGTGCCTGAGGCAACCGCTTCAGTTGGCCTCATGGATGGGCCGGCCTTGCATTATCCCTCACCTACCTCTAGTATTGCAGAGAGGACAGAATAAGAGAGGAATAGAGTGCAATGCAGCGAAGTCCTGCGAGATCTCTCCCAAGACAAAACTGCTGCCGGGGATGCGAATCCCCACCCTTATCTTGGGGGGCCAGGACAGCTGCCACAGCCAGCATCTGGTTGTTGACTGGCTACTGCAAGTGTCCCGATCCAGGCTGCTGCTATCAGCTGAGGAGTGCAGAGTCCGTCGGCAACCTATTTTAGCATGGTCCTGCAAGCTGTCCCCACCATCTCTAGCCTCTCCTCCCCTCCACACCTCCTCTTCTGCTCTGTTTCCTTTTTCCTTTTCAAATCCAGGGAGAAGGACAAGGAATGGCAGAGCCAACTGCTGGTGGAAGAGGACCACGTTTGCCGTGGTAAGGCACCATGCGGGGGGGAGCAGCATTTGGCACTCCGCCTCAGGAGCTGGGAGGTCTCAGCCCTTGGCATCAAACTACAAAGACCACCCTCCCTCCGTCATGCAGCCGACCTACCACCACCGTTTCTGTTTTCCAGCCGTCCTGGTCGCCAAGGATCTTAAGGGATTTCTGAAGGGCCTCCTCTCCTTGCTTGACGTAAGACATCTCCGTTTCGCTGAAGGGTTTATCCTCGAGTCTGGAACCTGAACGGTTGGATTAGGAAGGGAGTCATTTAAAAACAAGGAGCATCAAATGTGCCTCGCCTCAACAGCCTCAGCGTCAAAAGGTCTGCCTCCGGTCGGGGATTTGGCAGCCCAAAAGGAGCAGGGCAACACTTGCAGGACCAGAATCAATGGTACTCACTTAGCAACGAGCTCCGCCTGCGGACTTGGTCAATCCATTTGCTGGGACCCGGCCTGGTAAAAGCAAATTTATTCAGCTCCTGGGCAATCGTCACAGCGGCCCGTCTCTTCAAGCCTGCGGGGAAGAAAGACGAATATTGATGGAGAAAAAGGACCAGGAGCATGATTTTCATTCAACTTTGAAGCCCACCTGGAATCCAGGCACTGGATTTCACCCAGCACGGCTGTGCGAGGTTCTGTAATTGCCACTCTCAGGACCCAGAATAAACTTCATGCATACATATTCTGCCATGGAACTATTCTCTCTCTCTCTCTCTCCCCCCCCCCCCCCGTTTCCTATTAGTATTAAGAACATAAGAAGAGTCTCTTTTTTCCCACAAAAAGCATGTGAGGGACTAATTGTGGTTAGGGTTGCCAGATCTCAGGGTTTTTGAAAGTCTCTACATTTTGGAGGACCATCTCAAGCTCTCCAACTAAGCTCTCAGATCTCAGGATTTAGAGGGCCTTAATTCTCTCTTCCATTCAAAATTTAACATGCTCCACCTCTTCCAATTTTCCTGGAAGGACCGGCGGGAGAAGATGAAGACGTGATGCGATGGCAGGAATTTTGCAGTAGGGCAATATATGATAGTAAAACACTTCTTCAAAAACATATTTTGCTTGGTTTGAAAAAGAAAATAGTGCTATTTTTCCCACTGGGAAAACTGCAAAAACTCTTAAAGAATTAGGGAGGAAAAAAAACACAACCAGATTCAGCCCCCCCCCCCCCCAATCCTTCTGCTGCAGGGTTCCCAGCCATGGCACCAGATCGTTTTGGTCACTCCATAATAAATATGTATGTGACATCACAAGGCTTCACCTTATGACATCAGCAGATGTATGTGACATCATAAGGCTTCACCTTATGACATCAGCAGGGCCCTCCTCTTGGAGGTCAGGTACACGCCTCTGGCAGTTGTATAGGAGGAAGACTTTTGGCAAGAGTAGCTGGTTGTATCCGGATGCAAAAAGCTGGACTTGAGAAGCCTCCCCCAAACAAATGAAACAGAATGGCCACTGCAATGCATTAAAGGCGGGATAAATGGTGCTTACAAAGCACTATTCAGAGACCATCTCCAAAAGCCCCACAGAATATACCCTCCTGACTCTTACGATCATGATCTCAGTCTCCTTCCATATTTTTGTATTTGATATATTAATATTGCCATCCTTTGGGACACCAAACCCAAACTGTAGGGTCTATATTTAGCAGTCTCAAGGCTTTGTTTATAAGCTAGCAATGCTCCGATATGTTCAGAAGCAGGTGGATACCCTATAATTAATGGGTCTCTGAGACTGAGCCACAAATCAGGATTTCCTTGGGTCAAAATCTTGCCTCTGGAGCCTTCAGGAACTTCAACCCTTATTCACAGTCCTGCAAAATACATGCAGACCAAATGGCTCCCAATTCTTCAGGCTCTCCAACTCTCCCACTTTGCCAAGGACACCCCCCCCCCAGCAAATCACTGTCCCCTCTTGCCTTCCTTGGGGGCGGGTTCAGAATCAGAAATGTCTTTATAATCTGTTTGCTATGGCACACGCATGTGGTCCAGCTTCGACTTCCTGGCCCCGCCGCCAATTTATTGCCTATTATCCAGACAGTCAACATTGCTGAATGACCGCCTTTTGACTCCCAGCAGTTCTATAATAAGCACAAACAGATCCACTGCAAGAGAGTAAACATTCTAATCTTTTTTTTTTTAAAGGAAACGATTACAGCCAATTTATTAAAGCAGCAGTTTCCGAAGACAGTCTGGGACGGGCGATTGCAGAGGAAATGAATACAATGATTAGCGATGTCTAATAGCGCAGTCGGTGGCATCTCCAGTTTGTTTGTTTGTGGGGGGGGGGGAGAAAAGCTAAAGCCCTATAGGATACCCCCCTTCTTGCTGTGCTCCCTCTTGCTTCAGAAAAGCACACACCCCAGCTTACCACCACCACCACCCATGGTGCCAGGGAATTGGGCAGCAGACAGATGCATACCCTTTTGTATGCTGTCCCCTGCAACAGGAACAGAGGACTCTGGTTCCCAGTTAACATTCCCAATTGGGAGGCTTAATGGAAGGCAGTGGGGAGAAGGAAGCCCCAGCAGGCTGACTTTTTCTACCCCAGTAGCGTCAGGGGACAGGACATCTGGGAATTGTAAAATGGCACGGGGGGGGGGGGGGAGAAGAACAGTCCACGGCTATTGTTGCATCCACAGAATCACTTTGCATGCATCTCCACGGCCCATGCGCCCAGGCTGAGGAGGAACAGCAGGAGGAGAGTCTCTCTCTGCCTCAGAGGATGGCGGGCACAAGCATGCACCCTTGTTGTAGGCACATGGATCCTTGGCGTGTGACCCACCACCGACCCCACCTGGGCAGCCAGCCCTGAGCAGAGTTTTTAGCAAAAGGGATTCTTGACCCTTGCCTTGATCCTCAGTTCACCCTCCTGTTGTTGCCCTATCCACTGATTAGCAACACATTTATCAATCGAGCAGTGCTCAGTACAAAAAACACTGCCTCACCTCAGAGACGACGGCGCTCTCTTTTGTGTACTCAAACGTGGCTGCCACATTGTGGCCCTTACCTGTCATGTTGTGCAAGTGTCTGTAGGAGATGCCGGCACAGAGCTTAAACGTGGCTGGCAGCATCGTGGTCTTGGATCAAAGTGGCGGAGGCTCCTGGCTTTGGTGTCTCTCTGCGCTGCTGTGTTGCGAGTCGAGAGTTTTTTCCACTGTTCTCCAGCCCTTAAATACACCCAATGAAGGATGTTGGTTTGTCAGCAAGGAGATAAGAAAAAGACATGATTTACAGCAGCCTCGCTTGCACCAAGGCCAAACCCATCGCCCCATGCTTGTGATGAGGGTAGGAGTGGGCGGTGTGGGTGTGACAGATGGAAACACCCCTCAGAGGCTAGGCTGCGCAATCCACAAGTCACCGAAGCCGGGCTACCTGCGAGCAAAAGTTGCCAGCTGTTTTCCTGGCAGGCTCCCTGTACTATGAACAGCTGCATGACAAACCGGTTCATTGGATGAAAATTGACCCCGCATCTGCTGAAATGGCTGCTTTTTGTACAGTACAGCTGGTTGGCAACCAAAATAATAATTAGGGGGAGCAAGGGGTCAAGAGCTAAATAGGATTGCGCTGTAAATTAACCTGTCAATCAAATCTCCCCTCAACGACAACTGCCCCTCAGGAAAAGGGCTGTTCTCAAAGGTAGCTTATACTGCTGCTCCAACCACAGGGGGATCTACAGTGGTATAGTGGTACATTTTGAAGTGGAGGAGCTGCACGCGCATACACACACACACACACACACACACACACACACACACCATAGTCACATCCCCAGAGTCATGTGTTCAGTAGAACTTATTCAGGTAAATTTGCCTGGAACTGTAGTAAAGTGAGCTACATACATACATCTTTCAGACAGTCCTTGGGGAAGACAATAGCTTTAGACATTCACCTGTGCCCCTAGGCAAATTTCTCAGTTTGCCTCCTGCTAAGCCTGATGCCTCTTCTCAGAACCTTTGACGAAAGTTTCAATTTGAGCACTGCTGCTGTAGATGTCCTGGTGTTCTACTCCTCCCTCGATTCCACCCCTCTCCAGGTTCAATTCCTGGTATCTCCAGCCTGGAGACTCCAGGTAGGGCTGGGAAAGAGCCCTGACTGAAACTCTGGAGAGCTGCTGCCCGTCAGTGTTGACAGTGTTGCCCTAGGCGAACCACAGTCTGACTCGGTGAGGCAGCTTCGTCCAATTGCTTCTTCTGCTAAACTGAATGGGACAGACTATGGTTACTCACATTTGTACATGCTTGGGGCCTTTCCATTCTTCCATATTTCTTCCGATCTACTGTGGCATGCAAAACAGTCTCTGGGGCTGCAGATGCGCCATTACGAAAGTTAAATCAAGTGTGCAAATCCATTTCTCTTTTGGATGCAGAATTTCCATGCAGTTCTTTGTGGTCCACCATACGTTCAATCTATCTATGAGCATCGGGTAGAACTGAGTTAATAGTAGAACTATACGGCATAGGACCAGGATATCTCAAGGACCGCCTTCTCCCATACAATCCTGTTCGTCTCCTAAGATCATCAGGGAGGGCCCTTCTTAGGATACCACCACCGCCATCTGAAGCCACAGGGGTGGCGGTAAGGTGTAGGGCCTTCTCCGTTGTGGCACCATGCCTCTGGAATCGGTTGCCAGAGGAATTGAAGATAGCCCCCTCGCTACATGGTTTTCTGCGGGGTTTAAAAACCTATTTGTTCCATCTGGCATTTGAGGAGGGAGGAACTACCTAGGAGCTACCTTGGGACCCTTTTTTTACTTTTTGCTGCTGCTATTTTAAGCTGCTCTGTACCCTCTTTTAATTGTAATTATATTTTAATATTTAATTTTAATTGTGGGTGGTTTAAATGGGTTTTTAATGATGTATTGTTTTGTTTTATATGTTGCACACCGCTTTGAATTTTAGAAAAGCGGTATATAAATCTTTTAAATAAATAAATAAAACTGCAGAGAGAAGGTCCTACTGGTTAAAGAGCTTCCAGACCATTTTCTACCTGGATTTTGAATCCAATGAATCATGAACACTGGTCCATCATCTATATGCAGCACTGGGGCAGGCGCAGGGGGGCCTTGCAGCCGCCAGTCCAGTGTGTGATTGTGCGGAAGTTCCGTTTGCAGAGCTGACTTTCTGGAGCACAAGACGACATGCCGAATGCTCTCCCCTTACCCCCATGGTGTGCCAGCTGCCATCTTCACAGCTCCCTGAACTTGCAAAGAAAGAGGGGAAGGAGCAAAAGAGGACGTGCATAGGAGAGTGGTGGTCTAGCGCTTCCCCGCCAATCTGCTGCCTGAAGCAAACACCTCAGTTGGCCTCATGGATGAGCCTGCTTTGGTTGCCAGTTTGCCCAACAACACGACCCTATTCCTCCAGCTTCTTGCTTTTTCCTCAGGTCGCAAAGATTAGTCTGAGTCCATCTGGGGGTTGTGGCCGAGGTTCACTCCTTTATCATTGACCCTCGTCCCTTTAAAATCGGTACCAAAATTCTTCTAATTTTCGGAGGACCCCTCTGATCCCATGTTTTTGGCTGCCTCCAAACCAGCAAACCTACGTACCCCTGGCAGCATCTGGCAATCAGGAAGCCCTTACTCTTTACAGAGAGCAGTAATTTTAACGTTTTTATCTGTAAGCCGCCTTGATTGCCCTTGTTGGGAGAAAGGCGGGGTATAAATTCTTTAAATAAATAAATTAAATAAATAATGGGGGGGGGGAAGGATTACTGCTCAGAATATACATTTCTGCCACCTGTAATTTTTTTTTCTAGGCTAGATTCCTGGAATCGGGAAATATATTTTTCACACAAAATCCCCGTTGAGTTCTGATGGTTACAAATTAAGGCTATACCTTCAGTGCAGCTTCAG
This sequence comes from Plestiodon gilberti rubricaudatus, assembly GCA_026170595.1. NCBI lineage: Eukaryota > Metazoa > Chordata > Lepidosauria > Squamata > Scincidae > Plestiodon > Plestiodon gilberti. Next base: position 16,590,196 of record JANXHW010000012.1, read on the forward strand.
CCTCGTTTTGGGGGCACTTTCTCGTCTGGCACTACACATCCCTCCCCCCCTTTGTTTAGTTGGTTTTCAAATGAAACCACTGCAGTGTGGCCAATGCGTCAAGCATACCATGTCGGCTTGTTGCAATGTTCCGATTTATTTTTTGTTTATATAAATACGTAGCAATTGTGCAATGTATGTTTGTGGAATGTTTGTGTGATGTTATGTCTCAAACACCACTGAATCTCTCTGTACTCACATGCACACAGAGTTTCTAAGCACTTGATGGACTCATACAGATATGCAAAACAGGATCTTGACTTTTCTTTGCTGTTGTCAAAAGAAAAAGGCAGCACCACCAAGAAGGCCACAAGAGCCGAGCGGATCGTAGTTTTAGGGCTTGCTTATTTATTTATTTATTTATTTATTTATTTATTTATTTATTTTCCACATTTTTATAACACCCTTCCTCCAAGGAGCTCAGAGTGGTGTACATGTTTCCTCCCCTCCTTTTTGTCCTCACAACAACCCTGTGAGGTAGGGTGGGGCTGAGAGATAGTGACTGGCCCAAGGTCACCCAGGAAGCTTCGTGGCTGAGCAGAGATTTGAACCTGGATCTTCCAGGTCTAAGTCCAACCCCCAAACCACTACACCATCCTGGTTTTTTAGGGCAAAAACAAAAAGTGAATTTCAATCGAGTGTGGAGGTTCCCATGGCATGTAACAATTTGCAACGATTTGAGAGTTATGGGATTTTCAGCCATGTAAAGTTGGAGTGAAGAAATAAAGTTCTTACTAAAACCAGTGGTCTGTAGAAATTCCTTGAGACGAGGTAGCAGCTGTGAGCGCTAGTATCTTCAGGATTATCCAAAGCAGAACCACAGGCAATGACTTCAAACTGACGTTTCAACCCTCGCTTGGGTTTTCTTCAGAGCAATAGCACCAGTCTCAGCTGGTGGATGGTCTGATGCTGAGACTGGTGCTATTCACCTCTAGGTTAACATAAGAGCAAAATAAGAGCCCCGCTTTCTGCAAGATATCCACTCCCTATTTTTCAAAGGATGGCAATCTTGTGGCATCACACAAAAAAGGCTGCATAAGTCCTCCCGTCAGCATGGAACCCCTAAATAAATCATTTTTAGAAAAAAAAAATCTCAATGAACATACAAATGTTATGGGGTTGCCAGTAAGCACTATGCACCCAAGTCAGGTTATCCTTGACATCAAGGGTTGGGGGCAGAGAGTTCTGGATTGGAAATTTCCGCTAATTTCTCAGGCAGAGACAAGGGCTTTTTGTGTCTCATGTTGCAACTATTGTGTAACACTTACTGTAATATGCGCAGTGTTTATTATTGTATTGCAGGCAATACTCTACAGCTGAAATCAAATGGAATTCTTGTAAAGGTAAATGGAGTTCCAAGTGATGCAAGCAAGCTTTCAGGTTACACAGAACCCTTCTTCAGGTCTAGGTATAGAAAGTCCAAACACCAGATGGTGCTGATCCCAAGGTGATTTTTTTTTAAAACTACCAGTGTTGAGTATTTAAAAAAGGAGAAACAGATGAACAAACAGAATTATGGCTTCCAAACCACCTGCTCTTATATAAGAGAAACCACAGCTTGTGGAACAGATGCCTCATGCTCAATTCGAGTTGGCCTCTCTCTCTCTCTCTCTCTCTCTCTCTCTCTCTCTCTCTCTCTCTCTCTCTCTCTGTTATGGGTGTGTAGGTGTGTGTTGGGAGGATCTTAATGACAAGTTGCCAAGTGAAAGGGAAGCTCAATTGCTAGTGGTGGCTGCCTTTTCTGTTTAGAAACATACAGGCACAGAGAGAGAGCTGTGTTGGTGAAATCAATGGGCTGGATTATCTTCCGCCAGCAGTCAAGCAAGATCCTGAAACCCAGGGGATGATAACAGTCAAGGATGGGATGATATTTCACAGATGAATTACAGCCAGGGAGGGATACACTTGCCAAAGAGGCTAAAGAGCCAGTGAATCACCAGCTGCTTCCTTTGACGTCAACTTTCATACTCTTCTACGGGGAACCTGACCTTCTAGGTTGCCTCTGCAAAAACTCTGGGAGAGCCGAGGCCAATTCTGCAAAGTCAGAATAGGCCCAGAAGCAGTGCTACCCAGTGGTTAGAGTCTCTACAGCTGATACTGTGACTGATCTGCTCCGTTATTATTTTGCACCAGTCATTCATTAACAAAACACTGTCCTATTTTTAGGGGAACAGACTCAGGCCTCTCTCTATCATGCAGCAAAGGACATTCTTGCTGAAAACCACCTTCTGCAAACAGACTTCCCCATCGACCTTGTGTGTGATGTTCATCTCTAGGCTGCTGAACAGTCCGCAGGTGTGCCGTGGGAGTTTGGGGGAGGGCCATTTATTAGTAGGGCCATTGGGGGATGTGAGCCCCCCTTCGGCAGTGTGGTGTGCCTTGTCAGTTGTAAAAAAAACTGATGGTGTGTCTTGACAATTTCAGCGCCTTTTCAGTGTGCCGTGAGATGAAAGGTTGAAAATCGCTGATTTAGGTCCTACCAGTGTGTGTGGCAGCAGAATAAACTAACATAGTCATATGCTATATACAGGTGTCCCCCGCTTAACGACAGGGATACATTCTGAAATCCCCATCATAAAGTGAAGCCGTCATTAAGCGGGTCTTGCTGTGGTTTGAAGTTTAGCACTATGCTTAAAGCCCCAGCTTGAACATCCAAGCTCTTATCTTGCCCATTAGCTGTATGGCTTTAGATAAGGGCTTTGAAGTTCAGCGCTGTGCTTAAAGCCCCAGTGCTGAACTTCAAAGCCCTTCTCTAAAGCCAAACAACTGAAGAGCTGGGGATTTAAAAAGCTGCATCTTTTTTTAAGGTCCCCGTTTTTTACTGGGGACCTCCGTCATATATCTGGATCATTGTTAAGCGATCCGTCATTAAGCGGGGGACATCTGTATATATAAACTTGAAATCAAGGAGGGTTTGTGTGTTTCTATGGCGAATACTTTTCTGCTACAAGCCTTAACCCTTCTTGTGCCATAAGACGCCTTCTACTAAGTCAGATCACTGGTCCATCCAGCTCGACATGGACGGGCAGCAGCACTCCAGAGATTAAGACAGGATTTTTTCTTTGCCTGTTTGGAGATGTCAAGGATCAAACCTGGAACCCTCTGCATGCAAGCCCCATCTCTGCACTATGGCCAAAAACTCTATATGACCAAGAGTGATTTGATGGGCAAGAGCCCGTTCCTGTCTATCTTTGTGATTTCTATGGATTTATTGCAATAATTTTTATCCCAACTTTCCTCCAAAGAGCAGGTGGAACACATGGTTCTCCCTCCATTTGTCTTCACAACAGTCCTGTGAGGTAGGCCAGACTGAAAGATGGTGACTGGGCTGGCCCAAGCTCACTTGGAAAGTTGCATGTACCTGACCAAGAGATCTGAACCCAGATAGATCTGTCCAGCTCAAATCCAACACTCTATCCCCTACATCACACTTTGCGAGTGTAAGCCTGCAAGGTGCAGCCCAAGGACATATTTTTTTCTTTTGCATGTTTCTCTCATAAATTGCTCACACAGCAGAGGACCAGATGAGGAAAATACATGCCTGCAGACTGCTTTCAATGTCAACAAGAGAGATTGACAATGCTTTGGGGAGGCACAGAATTATCCTGCTCTGGTGCTTTGTCAGTTTCACAAAGTGAAACTGGCAGAGCCTTCCTGCAGGGCAGTTCTGTAAATAGCACATGCTACCCCACACTTCAAACTCAAATCCTGTTGATGCTTTACAAATGCAGACAGTGCAAGAGTTAACATTCTGGAGGAAGATCCTGTTCCATTATCTATGAATATTGGTGCTAATTGGGCATCTGCGGGTACTCAACTCCCTGCCTGCAACAGGGCAATCAAACCTCTCCTATTGCTATGTGCAATTCAGTTCCTTTCAATGAGTGTATCACTGTAGCATTGCCTAAAGCAATGCCTAATGGGAGCCAGGGACTTAACAAAAGAACCTTAATGTTCCTCTAATAGGTAAGGTTGTTGCTGGAATGGGCAATTCACAAGGGGTGGTGGTGGTCTGAGATAAGACCAGGCAGATGAGTGTGAGAGAAACAACAGTTTTACATCTGGAAAGGCGGGAAAGCATGCATTTGCAAATATTATGGGGACAAAGCACTTGCTTTGCATCAATATGTCCTCAAGTTAAATTCCTTGTATCCTTGGGTAGATCTGGAAAAGACCCCTAAAGTCAGAACTAATGTAAATCATGGATGGATGGGTAAATTTTGGAGCCTGAGGGTTAAATTGGGGTACAGAAATCCTATGGAGGGCCCTAATGCCTGCTTGTTGTTAGAAAAACAACATAACTTTGATTCCAGCTCTATTTAAAAAATGTGCATTCCATCCTTTTTTTTTATTTTATTTTTTATTTTTCATATTTTTATACAACCCTTCCTCCCAGGAGCTCAGAGTGGTGTACGTATTTCCTCCCCTCCTTTTTGTCCTCACAACAACCCTGTGAGGTAGGTGGGGCTGAGAGAGAGTGACTGGCCCAAGGTCACCCAGGAAGCTTCATGGCTGAGCGGAGATTTGAACCTGGATCTTCCAGGTCTAAGTCCGACTCCCAAACCACTACACCAGCCTGGCACTTGATATTCATTCCTTGCTCACGCTTCCTTTTTTTGCGCCATACTCATTCCTGAGGGCAGGGCTGCTACATTTGGCTGGACAGCACCAGCATTGTTGTGTGTGTGCGTGTGCACATGCACAGAGAAAAGGCTTGAACGGGGCCAGATGGTTCACCACATCTTGGATGGGGAGCAATCAGAGGACCAAATGAGAAGCTCTCTGGGCTGGATCCTGCCCTCATGCCTTGCTTGGCCCACCTCCCTGAGGCGACATGCAGGGTCACACTGGTACCTATATGTTTTGCTTCACATAACAAACAGCAGCTCCAGGGGGGAGACGGACGATTTTAACCTGAAACACATGGAGCGCACATGGGCTCCTTGTGCAGCAGACAGAGAAAACATGATCGTCTTTACATCAGCAATGCCAGAGATTCTTTTTAGGTGGTGCACTAGTGAAACCGTTAATAGAAGCTGTCACGTAAAACCGGCTGCTCTGGGATGCAGAAAAATATTTTCCGGGTTTCTGTTCATATCTGCCTCCCCAGGTCACAGGAAAAACCTCACATTTGGCAACTTAATCTTTCCTCCTTTCAAGGAGAGCATACACATTAGGCTGACTCTGGGTGCAGGGAGACTCCCGGAGCTAACTCAATCAAGTCTCCCAGGGCTCAACGATCGAACCATCAAGGACCATCTAGAAGTCCTCTGACTAGCTCACCCCACTATTGTTCCTATTGTCTTCTGTAAAATGTAAATCCAAAGTTCTTGTCGAAACCTGTATGTCTCTTTGACTATGCATATTCTCAGCAACCATGTGATGTTTTGCTTGGAAATGTATAAAAACTGTGCTCACAGGTAGCAAAAGGTCAGTTCCCCTCCTGGGGGCTGTCCACGCGCTGCGTAACAATAAACCCATACTTCTTCCTTGTTCACCAGTCTTCCTGGTCCTCCATTATTAACTATCCTCTGCTTAAAAATTCCGCTACATCTGGCTCGATCTCGGATATCCCATTTCCTGTGCTCTGTCTTGTGGGAACAGTTTGCAGCTGTGAGAATCCTGTTGTACTCCCAATTGGTTTATTTTACTCAGGACAGTAGCCCTGACTCTTTAGCTGTTGTAATCTCCTAAGAGCCAGTGTTGCTACAGAAAACAGAGAGAGAGAATACTCCCCTAAAGGTTTTAACCCACATCCATGGCTTCGAGGCAGTCCCCTGGGGTCGTGGACCGTGACAGAAGACAAACTGGGTAGTATGGCCTAGTGGTTGGAGGATATGTCACTACCTCCACCCCTCCCAAACATTGTCGTAATGTTGTAGGCATGGGACCCCTCCCCAAATATTTTTATTTCATCAGCCACCCTCCCCTGAACCCCCCCTCCTTTTTACCCCATCCAGATCCATCAAGGAATCACTGAGATACAGCCATTTAAAGTATACCGCATTTAAAATTCGGCTTCTTTTCCTGTTGTGCGCACTTTGACAGCTGGCGCGGGCCAGCCGAGGTCAAGAGTCCACAGGCACGCGCCAGCCGCAAGCCTTCCCGAGCCCTAAGAGAAGCAGCAGCCAGCAAAGTTCACCATGTACCTTTTTAATCCTTTACAGCCTTACTCTAATTCTTGGAAGTGGAGCTTCCCTGTAGAAATCACTGTGTTTTTGGGCAGTGGCGTCACTGTGACGCGCGTCACCCCAGAGCGGGGGACGCGCGTCACCCCCCCCCGACTCACCCCCCCGACTCACCCCCCCCCCCTACATAGACTTACCTTTTCCGGCGCTCCGGGAGCCGGCTGGGAAGCGCTCCAGGGCCTTGTGAAAAGAAGAGGCCCTGGAACGCTTGCGTTAAAACGCGAAAATTGACGATTTTCGCGCATGCGCAAACCCTTTTCTGAGGGCAAGGGCCTGCCCTCTTGCCCTCAGGAGGGTTTGCGCATGCGCGAAAATCGTCAATTTTCGCATTTTAACGCAAGCGCATTGGGCCTTCTGAAAAGAAGAGGCCCAATGCGCTTGCGTTAAAACACGAACTTTGAAGATTTTCGCGCATGCGCAGTCCCTCCTGAGGGCAAGAGGGCAGGCCCTTGCCCTCAGAAAAGGGTTTGCGCATGCGCGAAAATCGTCAATTTTCGCGTTTTAACGCAAGCGCTCCAGGGCCTCGTCTTTTCAGAAGGCCCTGGAGCGCTGGCCGGGCCGGACGCTCCCTGGCCTCGGAGCGTCCGGCCTCCAGAGGGTGACGCGCGTCACCCCTTGGCGCGCGTCACCCCCCGGCGGCCCGCCCCGCCCGCCACGCTACAGTGACGCCAGTGTTTTTGGGGTTCCCTCAAAAGTTATGTTGCCGGATCCTTACCAAGGATCATCAGGGACACCCCAGGGATGGGTCCCTACACAGAAGGGTCCCTCCCGCTCAGTGGACCTGCACTGAGCGGTGAAGCTCCTGGCGCAGTGCACATATTTTGCAGCTAGTAAAAAGCTGGGTTACCGTCCCAGCACCCTGCTTGGGGTCCCGGAGAGGCATGAGTGAGTGCGGGTACGGCCCCTTCACCACCCTCGGCCCGGACACAAGAGGTTGAACGAAGGCAAGGCACCGGGGGTGCGACAGGCACTGGGGGTGCGCCTCCTGCCAAGATTCTGCACCGCCGGGAGTAGGGGAACGTCCATTTTAAAACATAACTTGTGCCAGCAACAGCGGCCCCGCTCTGTGATGTTCCCACCTGGCTGCCTTCTACCTGGGTGCCAGCTGGGGGCAGGGGAAAAGAGGAATTCCGGAAGCACAGTGAGGACTCAGGACGGCTACCATTTCCTCGATTTCAAACCTGTCTCTTTGTGTGCCTTTTCCTCTCAAACCATACCATCTCCACCTGGAACCATTGTCTCTGCCTTGCTTTGTCACTGTCATTCAAATGTATCAAACCTGTCTCTTTGTGCATGTCTCCTCTCTATCTCAATCACCACTATCTCCTCTCCCACCATAGAACCATTGTTCCTGTCTTGCTTCGCTACATTTATTCAAATGTCTTTCACCTATCTATCTTAGGATGCATGGTTCCATGAGGCAGGCTCCTTTGTTTGGCACCCATGGGCTATCTAACTGGAAATCCTTGTCTTTTGTGGTAGCAGGCTACACAAAAGATCCCATTCATAAAACCCCGAAGATCTCACTTCACCTGAGGTGGGGACCTAATCCAATTACCGGACACACTACCTCCCCAACCCCATCACCCATTGGCTCCCAGTCCCATCACTCATTGGTTCCCAGTATCACAAATCATCACCCTCTTCATTGGTCCTTTAATAAAGTTTATCCTTTATTGGTTCAAAGTTTCACAAACGCTGCTGCTATTCTCATTGGTGTAAAGTTTCAATCCAACTTCCTATTGGCTGTATCAACGTGTAACTTTTTGGATCCTTTCCTTTATTGGTTCTTCTTTGTTATGTACTCTTTGAAACAATGTACTCCATGATTTCACCTGTAATAATGAAATGTATATAAGCTTTTGTCTTGATTGTATATGTTACACTTTCTGCCTTGCTGATTGTGTCCTTTGCTAGCGAAGTAAAGATCTTTCTTTCCAGTACTGGCCTTTTGAGCTCCATTTTGGCGCCTCCGCAAGCGCGGATCTTTTCTCTCTCCTTTTTTCTCTCTTTTATTTTTGGGTACCCACTCCACCTTTGGAGTCTGGTGTCTGCTCACCGAATCCAACGAGCTGAAATCACTTGTACCTTTTGGGTGCTTACAACAGTAATCTCCAGCACTCTCTCATCTAAAGGAAGGCAACCGTAAACATGTTGAAAGTTGGTGCAAAAGAAACCAAAGCTGACTAGCAATGCCCCTTGGGCCTTGAGTAACACCACCACTCAGGGAAGAAGAGAGGAGCCTGCAACACAGTGTTATTCCTAGGATGTTATTCCTAATGGTTCCTTGTGTTCCCTGACAATGCTGTTTGGTCCCTAGTTTCCCGTTCCTTATTCATCATAGAGACAATGAGCAGCATTGATTTCCATGCCTCTTGTGCAAAAACAGCACTTTGGACTGGATTGTGGTTCTTCTGTCTAGAGCAGAGGTTCTCAACATACTTTGTGTGACGTACCACCTACATGGCTGCCGCCGCGCTGAATACCACCAGACGTAAGCGGCAATGACGACACTGCGGCTTACTGCTGGGGCTTGGGCCTGGTTTTTGGCACAGGAGGCTGGTTAAGAGGCTCCAGATGGGCTGTTTTTTGCGCTCCCGAGAGACTTGGCCAAAGACAGGAGGGGAGGCCTCTCGGGAATGAAAACACTGTGCCGAAAGCGCCACGTTTTTTCAGGGTTCAGGGGGTCCCGACGATCTGGTTATTGTTATTAATATTAATTATTCATTAAGTGATATATTAATGATGATGATGATGCTGCTGCTGATGATGATGATAATAATAATAATAATAATAATAAACAGTATTTATATTATATACCACTTTTCAACAAAACGTTCACAAAGCGGTTTACAGACAAAAATCAAATTATCAAATGACTCCCTGTCCCAAAAGGGCTCAGAATCTAAAGTACCACCAGTAGTACCCCAAAGTACCACTGATGGTACACATACCACTGGACCGGTTGAGAACCCCTAAGTAGAAGACAGTCTTCCAGGGATGAGGAAGTCTATATGGCATGTGGGATGAGAATATATGGCAACGCTCATTTTTTTTGGGGGGGGGGCTGTTTAGGTCTGTTCTTGGTCTCTGATGTACAAGGACTTGAGATCTACAAACCGTCTTTAGCATCGTTGTTCAGGGTGCTGTGTTCAGTTCACCCTCACCCTCCCCTTTTCATTAATAATCTACACCACAAATCAAGGGCTGGGACTGTTTGTGACAGTGTTTGAGAGTTGATGTCATGTTCACATGTTTGCATCAAGCACAGCCACGGCACAGATCATTCATCGCTCCAGGCCTGTCGGTCTAATTCATTGCTTTCCTCGGTCTCCCACCACCCCTTTTCCCCATGATCACCATTTGACTCATGTCATCATTACTCATATCCCAACAAGCCTTCACTGTTTGGCGATAAAAAGATAGCCCTTATATCAAACAAATGTACATTACAAGCACAGAAACTATGTGCTGGCTGTGGTGGGTCGTCGTGTGACACATGTGACATCGCTCTGGGTGGGTGTGGTGGAAGCCAGTACCAGAATGACAAATGGTTGGAAATGAGATTTTTGCAGAGAAGGCTGGGACAGACCTGACATTTGGAATCAAGGAACAGCTGGCCTGACCCATCAAGGGAGATCTCGGTTGGACTTCCTTGTGTTGGGAACTGTAGAGACAGTTGCACATCCATATTGTCACAGAAATGCATAGCTGGATGTGAGCAAAACAACTACAGGGGGTCCACAAATGGAGCGGTTTCACGATTTTATTGTAGGTATATTAGTTGACATATGATCACAAAACTTTACAACAACATGACAACGCATAACGTTTTTTTTGGGGGGGGGCATATTACAGATGCTCGATATGCGTCCCTTGAGTGATTCTGCAAACATCAACTCTGTAATCAAGTTCCTCTCACATGCGAGTTAGCATGTCTCTATCAATGTGAGCAAAAGCATTGATGCTGCGAGCCCGCAGTTCTGGTAGATCGGCTGGTAAAGGCGACACAAACACCGAGTCTTTCACATAACCCCACACGAAAAAATTGTGTCATTGCACTGTTGTCTCAGATTGACTAGCATGAAATTCGAGGACAGCAAACGCTTTCTCACTGTTTGAAGCCATCTTGCTGACTAAAAAAAACTACTGCCCTCTCACAGCCGCTAGCAACGCCCAAAGCAAACTTTGAACAATGTGTATCTTGTGACATCCAATTTGCGTGACATATTGCTAATATTGGTCATTAAAAAAAATCACAGAACCGCTCCAATCGTTTGTAGACACCCTTTATATCCTCCAAATGTCCCTATTTACCAGAGATGGTCCCTATTTTCTTGTTGAATCACCAATATAAGAACATAAGAAAAGCCTTGGTGGATCAGGCCAAGAGGTAATTGAGTCCAGCTTCCTGTATCTCACAGTGACCCACCAGATGCCTCTGGGAACACACAAGACAAGAGACCCGTATCCTGTTGCCACTCTCTTGCATCTAGTATTCAGAGATAAGCTACCTCTAAAATCCAGAGGTTGCATACAGTCATTCATGATTTGTAACCCGCAATGAACTTTTTCCTCTAATCCTCTTTTAAAGGCATCCAGGCCAGGTGCCATCACATCATCATGTGTCAAGGAGTTCCATGGATTAATTACATGCTGGGTAAAGAAATATTTCCTTTTATCTGTTTTGACTCTCCCCCAGTCAATTTTAGTGAATGCTTGTTGGTTCTGGTGTTGTGCGAGAGAGAGAAAAGAACTTCCCTCAATCCACCCTATGCATAATTTTATATGTCTCAATCATGTCACTTTTTTCCTAGACTGAAGAGCCCCAAATCGCTGTAAGAGGTTTTAAAATGTGAATATTTATTTATAAAAACTTCAGGCAGCAAGGCCTTAATCAGGATAAGGGATTTTTATCACATGACAGAGTTAATTAACATTGCTAGGAAGTTGTTAGCGCCAGTTGCGAATGGTCACTAGCTTGCCTTGTATGTTTAAGCTTGTCACAAGACTAGGCTATTTTCAATTTCTCTACCATCTGAAGACTGCTGGTTTCAATATTTTCTCTATATCTGAGTGTGAGTATTAGAGAGGGAGAAGTAAAATATTTGGTCATAAACGAGAAAGTCAATACTGCATGTTCAAAAAAAAGGGGGGGAAATCAGTAGCGTCACTTTTTGCCCTCAAAACGGGTCTGCGCATGCGCGAAAATCCGGGAAATACCCGGATGGACCTGCTGCCTGGGTCTTCTTTCAGAAGGCCCTGGAGCGCCGACGGGGTCGGACGCTCCGAGGCCGGCTCCCGGGCCAGCCTCGGAGCGTCCGAAGGGTGTCGCGCGTCACGGAGGTGGCGCGCGCGGGGTGCGCGCGTCACCCCGGGGTGCCACGCCCCCCCGCCACGCTCCAGCGACGCCCCTGGGGGGAATGTAACATCTTTTAAGTGTTACTTATCATCAACCCTACAGCCTGACCTGGATTCTCTAGGAATCAGCATCAATCTTCTCCAGGTGACTATCCTGGAGTGTTTAACAGGGTCTCCAGAATAATAGAACATTACATCACAGTGGGGGGGGGGGATTCCCAGAAACAGCTTGACAACCCTAACCCTATTTTACCAATATAGAATTGTAAAGTTGGGAACGGTACTAGGAATGGGATCTTATCTTTTACATGCATCTCCTTAGGACTCACCCTCCAAATCATCCTTTCATCATACCCCAAATTAAGTATTAGACCTCTGTCTTCCCCCCTTCCAAGTTGAAGCCTCTCCTCCCACTGCCGGAAACCTCCCAAAGCACATTGTAGCACTTGGCACCAAGGAAACGGTATCAAAAAAGCCAGCCACATTTTATTTCACCATAGATAACCGTATGCAAAGCTTTAAGGGAGCCATCAATATACATGAGCTGGCACTTGCCCAGGCCGGGGGTGGGGGGGCAGGGGGAAGCAAGCATTTTAATGATCATCAGATAGCATATACTGTATATCACATCTCTCTGCAAATTACACACACAAATCACCGAAAGGCTTGTGGCCAAAGGAGCCTCTTGTGCTATCAGTTTCGTTAATTGCCCAACCACAAAAGCTGGACACTGCCTTCTGTCAGAGGAGAAAGGGAATGTACAGTTCCTTCAAAGAGCCTCAGATGCAGAAAGCTGGACAACATGTCACTTATTTAGGCAAGTGTGGGGCTGGGCTTTGTAGAGGTGAAAGGGGGAGAAGCCTTGCAAGAGACTAGCAGGCAAGGGGGACAACAATTTCAGATGCTCCAACCAACTGTCCTGATTTGTCATGGACCAGTCGCTAGATGAATTCTCCCCAAAGAGTTGCCCCTTTTTTCTTCACCGTGTGCAGCCTCCAGTTTCATACACTGCAGTTGAAGAAGTAGACGGTATTGTTCTTTGGAGGCCAGTATCTTGATACAGAATACAGTCTATAGAGTAGAGCCTGCAACTGCGTGTCATGGGAGAGCAAAGGGTGGCTTGGGCAGTGATCTGTAGTGTGAAAATAAATAGCACAGGTTTTAACATGTGAAACATCAGAGGCGATATTTTTGTGAATAACATTCTAGAGACCTCGCTGGGAGGCAGGAGAGGAGAGAGTCACCGTCCCTTTCAGGATCTCTATCAGGCCGGCCAGAGATGCTGGCGTTGCACTGGGGGCCGATGCTTTTGGTATCCAGAGATACCCTCTACATCCATCAAAGAGGCACCGAGGAAAAACCCAGAGATTTCCCAAGAAGAGACCGGTCAAGGCCATTTAACCTTGACTGAGGAGGCCAAGGCTGCACAGATTAAAACAAATAAATGAGTGAGTGATGATAGGAGGGTTTGTGTGTCGTCCTCCCCCCCTCCTCATCCCTTCTATGCTGAAGCCCATAAGCCATCACTGTTCTGGCCAGCATCAGACTCAGGGGGGCGCTATATGTGACGCAGCAATGGCTCGGTGATGGAGCCCCCGATTTCCATGCAGTTCTTGGCATCTCCAAGCAGGACTGGAAAATTGGCGAGTGTTTGGGGGGGGGGGGTCAAGCTGCTGTGATCCTGCAGGGCTGCTACCAGCTGGGCTGACAATACTGAACATTAGTGAGGGTGACTGAGAGTTGCCTCCTCAGGCCCCTGATTGACAGAGGGATGCGGATGCCCACTTCCTCCGTTTGCCTCTACTGCATCTCCTCCCACTTCCTGGATTGGAAAAACAACAGGGGGGGTGGAGCAGAAAAGGAAATGTGGGCGAGAGAAGAGTGGTGGACTCAGGGCCGGCCCATCCATGCGGTCAACTGGAGCTGTCGCATCAGGCAGCAGCAGATTGATGGGAGGCACTCATCTCTGCACACCTACTTGCCTCCATTGCTTCTCCTTCTCCTTCCAACCCCTGGATTGGAAAAGGAAGAGGGGGACAGAGAGGAACGGGAAAGGTGGAGGGGAGGAGAGTGCTAAACCAAAATATGGGAGGAGCAGAGGCTGGTGCATCGCTAGGTACGGGGGGGGGGGCAGCATTTAGCATGCCGCCTCAGGTGTCAGGAGGTCGTGGGCCAGTCCTGATACTGAAATCGATGGATCAATAGTCTGGCTCTGTCTAAAGCAGGCGTGAAATGACGGTGGGGCATGTGGTTACGACTGCATACCGCTCTCACACGAAGAGGCGAAAGATGCCTACCGTAGTTCTCGAACCCTGCATTAGCAGAAAAACAGTGGTTAACCCCCTTGCAGGATTTATGTAGCAGGGATGCTGCTGTGGAGATAAACCAAGTTAAAAAACCCACCCAGAAGCTTTCCTAGGCCACTATCAAATAGCCAATCCATCATAGGGGAAAGAAGCAGCATGGTGTAGTGGTGTCAGATGAATTACAGGGGCGGGGGTTCTCAAATCTCTTCTCAGCCTGGTTGACCAGGTTGGTTGAGGGTCTTCACGCACCAGAGGGGACACTCGGCCAAGCTCCTCCCTTGTCTCTCCCATTCCTGCACCCATGGGAGAAGGAACTGCTCCCTGTGCCCACGGCATGGTTGGTAGGAGAGGGGGGGGGCCCAACAGGCATCATGTTGCCAAGGGCCCCCAAAGCCTGGCACCAGCTCCGCTTGTGACAATAAAATGGGTTTAGAGTGCTGGACAAGGACCAAGAAGATCTGGGTTCAAATTCCGACCCAGCCATGAAGCACATTGGGTGACCTTGGACCGGTTATTATTAGGGGCAGGATAAAATGGTGATAAAATAAAAACACATAACACTGCTTTCTGCTTTAAAAAAAATCTGTGAAAAAAACAAAACCAAACCATGTCATTCTGCATCATTCTTCATCTGTTGACACTGTATAACCTATACCACCTACCTAGTACACTTTTAAAGTGGTTACAATTGATAAACGTGGGGAAAACGGAATAAAAACATATAACACCGCTTTCTGCTATTTCATTTTGATTAAACACCGAAATCTGTGTGAAAAAATAAAACCATTTTCTCCCACCTCTTTTTATTATCCTAATCTTTTTAAAGAGGAATTTCCCTAGTTTTTCCAGTGGAAAAATTGCAACTTTTTCTTCAGGACGATGAGCGAAGTGCTTTTTAAAAAGGGGGTTTAAAACAGTATAGTATTGGTGACACAGCTGCTGCTTCACTTCCAAGTCCTTCTGCTCCTTCCAGGTCAATGGGAAGAGGTGGAGAGGCTATGCAAGAGAGAGGGGAAGCCAGAGAGACCACCCTCCAAGCTCTCAGGCAGCCTTGCCAAACAGTCAGAGATGACCCTCAAAACCCTGAGATCTAGCAACCTGAACCACTAAACTTCATCATCATGTCCAACTGCAGAAACCTCTGAACCAGGCTTACACTCAGCTGGGCTGTTTGAAGCAGATCGAAACGGGGACAGTTCATTCAGCTGAAAACAACAGCCGTTACTGTCATGGCTAAAGTTTTCCCTTTCCTTGTGCAGCTTGCTATCTGAGCCAGCTGGGCATTCACAAATCATACATCACAGCCCAGTGGACAGCATGGCCTTGGTTGTAGATCTTCCTGCCCGCAGTACTTGATGGAAAAAATCAGGAAATCTGCAACCCACGTGCAAGTTCACTTTGCTGTTGTGCAAACAGAGGAGAGGAGAGGAGCAGACAGGTTTGCCTCCCAGTCTCTGAATCTTGCATCCAAACCAAAGGCTGTCTATATAGCAAGAGCAGGTGCAGTATCGTGGATGAGAGACTGAGCTGCTAAGCAGAACTTCCCCTGTTCAAATCTCACCTCTGCCCAAACTCACTGGGTAGACTTAGGTAAGCCACTTCCTCTCTCAGTCTTCCCCATCTGTAATATGGGGATAATCACACCTACTAAAACCATTTTTACCCAAGGGTGTATATATACACATCTGGAGTTAAATGCGTACATCTGTGGGCTGGGAGGAAATGGGTTTTAATCTTACAGGGTGGCTGTAAGGATTACAGCAAGACAACACGCGTGACACACTTTCCATGCTCAGAAAGCACTCTACAAATGACAAGCATTAATATTGTCTAATCATTCCCCCCCCCCCCGCCTTCATGTTGCAAATGAAGAGCAAAATTGGCATATCATACCAGCAGATTACTCAAGCAAGTAAGCCCAGCCACATGCAGCCCAAAATAAACTCCCAGGATGATTAGCTAGTCTGACCTGCGGGAAGATTTCTTCATACCCCAAAGAAAGTGAGATCATGTGGGGATCAGTCACCCCCCTGTGCGAGTCACTCTGAGATGATTCACACGATTGTGTCCCTATCTGCCTTTCTTAGATGCTTGAAGAAAGCTGCAAAATCAGCTAAGTCTAATCAGGCTTAATTAGGAGAATGCTGATAGGTTGGCCGTGTGTGTGTGTGTGTGTGTGTGTGTGTGTGTGTGTGTGTGTGTGTGTGTGTGTGTGTGTGTGTGTGTGTGTGTGTGTGAGAGAGAGAGAGAGAGAGAGAGAGAGAGAGAGAGAGAGAGAGAGAGAGAGAGAGAGAGAGAGCCATGAGCAATCCCCCCTTGCTCCCGAATAATCATACTTCATATTTGGATAATACTCTCATGGATGCAACAACAACCCTGTAAGGTAGATAAGTGCTAGTAGTGCATATTGCATATGGAAAGGCTGAGTGAGAATGGCTTGCCTGAGGCCATCTAGTGAGTTCCTGGCAGAGGTGAGATTTAAACTGGGGGAGTAGCCGGCTACTACACTGAGCCAGCTCTCCCAGCAACAAACAGAAAGCCTCACACTGGTAAATGTCAGCAAGATAATACAAACTGGCATTCTCAGAAGGCCTCAGGCTGAGACAGGCCACGTGAACAACTGGAGGAAAGTTTCCGTTTTTTAACAGAAGCCTATGTGAGCCTTTTTAAGGGGGCCAGAATGGTCATAGGCCCCGATGGACTAGAAAGTAGGGGAAGCTCTCAGGTAAGATACCTTTGGGTTTCTTCTCTCTCCCCTCCACCCCCAAGCCAAATGCACTGGGATTTTCCAGCAAGTTGTAAAAAATCCATGTTGACTTATTAAATGCATAGTTGACTTGTGATGCTGCTCATATATAGTCAGGGATAGGGATAACTCCGCCAGGGTTGGCCCCTCCAGTAGGCCAGTTGAGGCAGTCTCCTTAGGCAGCAAACACACATCCACTTGCTTCCTGGATTTGAAAAGGAAGAAGGGAACAGAGCAGAAAAGGAAGCATGGAGTGGTTGATGTTGACGAGAGGGTTGACGGCTCCTCTCTCCTCTGTACTCCTAACTCTGCTCCCCTCTTTTCAAATCCAGAGAGCAGGAGAAGTAGCAGCAGCAGCAGCAGCAGCAGCAAGAGCTGGTGTAGCATTGGGGTGGAGGGTCAGCATGTGGTGTGATCGGCGTCATAGCTCTCGATCACTGAAAATCCCAGTCATCCACCATAACCACATTGGGGATCCAGCTGTCGGCAGCTGTCGGAGATACGGCTTCACTAAGCTGGGCAACAACAGAGCCAGTTCCCTATAATCACCAAGCTGAAAACTCGAAGTGTGCTCTTCGGTCTGGTTTCCAAAGCAACAGAAATTGGAGGGGGGGGGGCATTGCCAGCACCAGCATACAAGCAGTCAGACAGCGAGATGCTGTGGGGAGGGGACTAGTCTGGGCAGGAGGAGTTTGTGGGTAGAGGCTGCAGGTCTTTGGTACAGCATCGCAGACAGACAGGTAGCTGCAAGACCGTTGGACCCGAGAGTGGAAAGTCCCATCCCCCCCAGATGACATAGTGGAGGCAAAGCAGGGGAGCTGCTCGAGTACGACTCTGGAAGAAGAGGTGAGCATGGTCTTGGTTCTTGTTGCCCCCAAATCAAATCTGCTGTGACAGACAGGCTCCGAGGAGTGAGAAAAAGCTGGAGAAACAAACATGCCTCCCAGGGTTAGAGTCGCGCCAAACCTGAACTCAGGCCCCCAACTGGGCAGTGGAGTGGATCAGAACCTAAACTCTTGTGGGTGCCTTGAGCCAAATGCATACATGCAAAAAGCTGTTCCAGGATCAAAACAGGTGGTTTAGGAACCAGACATTCTGCTTCTAAGTACAGGATTCTTATCCTGCATTTCTTTCAAGGAGCTCCGAGTGGCATCCAAAGTTCTCTCTTCTCACCCTTTAACTTCACAACAAGCCTGTGAGGTAGGTTAGGGAGGGGGAGAGGGAGAGAGAGAGTCACCTAATGACCTTCATAATTGAGCAGGGATGGTGCTCCAACGCCACCGTTAATTAATAGTTCAATTAAGACTGAGCGCGCAATCCAGCCTATTTTTAGGCTGACGGAGTGCATGCTCTGCTGGCCGAGAGTAATTGACACCCTGGCAGTAAGCAGCTTTGGCACGGAGGCTGGCACTGCTTATTCTGCAACCTACCTGGAACCATGCCGGCCGACGCAGGTAAGGGCTATGTATGCCGGTCAGTGGGAGGGTGGGCCGGGGTGACAGGGAAGGGGGCCATTGGTCTGCTGGGCCCGGGAGAGGGGCCTCACACGGAATTCCCCAGACGTGCACCAGCTCCAGAGCTGGCACACATTCGAGGAGGCCCATTGGGGCCTCCAGGGCTTACACTGGGGGAAGGGGACAAAACGTCCCATTCCCTGAGGTGAGCCCCGGTGCGTCCCATATCCCGACTTGGATGCAGCGGCTGACCCTTTAGGTCAGCCGCTGCATCTTAGGCAGGATTGGACTTTGAATGCAAGATTTATGATGGATGTTTTATTTCCTTGTTTGTATCCTCTTGCAATACAAGGGCTGTCAATGCCTTTAAAAAAAGGTTTTAAAATTGGTACTTCTCAAGTTATCTATCGCTGTATCCATTTTGTATTTGTCGCAACCAAAAGAGTTTGCAAGACCAAGTGTTCCCTCCTCTCCACACACTCCCCCTTCTTCCTTCCTCTCTTTCTTGGCTTTTCTTTTTATATTTTCTGGTTTATTATGCCACTGAGCTTCCTGTGACATCCAAACAGGCTTCGATATCCTGGTTTGCAGGCAGCTCGGAAATCAGCCTCTTGGTTAGGATGTCATACACAACTGGTTTTACAAACCAGGAAAGGGTGCATAGCAAGGCACAGGGGAAGAGAAGAAAGCGCATGAGCTTGTCACATCTTCTTTGCTTGTTCGCAATTGCTAGGGTTTATTGATGTGAACTCCATAAACTCCAGGGAGTGACGGCCTCATTCCAGCAGCAAGTTGTTGGCCTCAGGATGAGCTAAAGTGGTCAGAGGACTCGGTCTGTCCGATCTCCCTGGCTGCTCCCGACGCTTGGAAATGCCACCCAGAACACCTCTGGGACTCTCCCTCCCTTCAAATCCCTTCATAAAATCCATCTTTTCTGTGAAGCCTACAGCCCCGTGTCTTACAGCCCAATCCTGTGTAACTCTTGCACTGGTGTAACAGTCCAAATGCCCCTGGAATGCCCCCTGCACCGGCGGAGTTGCAGTGGCGTCCGTCTCATGTCCTTGTCCTAGATGCCTTTAAAAGGGGATTGGATAGATTCATGGAGGAAAAATCCATCACAGGTTACAAGCCATAAGCAACCTCCTGGTTTCAAAGTGGGTTTTCTCTGTGCCAGGTGCAAGGGAGTGGCGACTGGACACAGGTATCTTGTTGTCTTGTGTGCTCCCTGAGGCATCTGGTGGGGCCACTGTGTGACACAGGAAGCTGGACTAGATGGGCTTTTGACCTGATCCAGCAGGGCTCTTCTTATGTTCTTATGTCCAAATTGCGCATGCGCGCAGCGTCCAAGGGGGGTTATGCTGGTCTCCATCCTGCATCCATTGGGGTATGGCAAGTTATACTGGCATAATGCACAAACACCAGTGGGGCTACTGTTACACCAGTGCAAGAGTTACACAGGTTTGGGCTGCGAGTCCTCTTTCTTTACCCTAACTAAGTTGAAACAATCATATACGATTCCCCTGTTCACCACAGCCTGCACCCCCCTTCCCTCCCAGACTGTCTCCCTTGTGTCAATATCTAAATCGGAAGCCTCCAAGGGCTGCCTGTTCACTCCATAAGTGCCATGTGCATTATGCTATATGAATCAAAGCAAAACCATCATCTGCTTTTTCAGGCTCAAGAGGTCTTCACCTTCCAACAGTTATCTCAGAAGCTTCTCCAATCCAACTAGCCAGAAGGAAAGCTTGGGCCAAAAATGGATATTTCAGAGAGGATTTGGGGCAGCCTTCCAAAAGCTGGCAACGCCACCTCCCCTTCTGTGGCCCCCCCTGCCATGGAGAACCCAGTATGGGAGCCACCAACCGTGGTGGTGGTGGGCATCTTCTGCTGCGTTTGTGTTCTGCACTTGTCGGCTTTCGTTTATGCCATCTGCTTTCGGATCCAGCAGCCCATCCCAGCCTCCTCCCAGAAAAGGTCAGCGGAGAACGAGGCCATCACATTCCACTCATCCTCCCTGGGCACTCACGAATGCAGCGGCGGCAGCAACATCAAAGAGGGAAAGGGCAGCGCGAAGAGCGGGTCCTGTTGGAGCAGCTTTTAGGAGCCTCCCCAGTTCAACCACACTGGGCGCAACTGGGACAGAGAAGAGTGGCTATAACAGCTTGGGAAGATTAATGCAGGCAAACTGCTTTTCTGTCTCCACCAGAATTCTTATCTAATTCAGTGCCTGCTCCAAAGACAACATCTGCAAGGGGTCAGTGATAACTGGTAGAGGGGATATTTCATGGACCTTCTTCAGAGAATACTTAGTACAGCTATAGGTGCTTAGTTCATCTCAATTGTCCTTGATGCTACAATTCCAGAACAGCTACAATTCTCCTCTTGTAACATTAAGGGGACAGATCTGAGCTCAATGGGGGAGCTCATGTTTTGCATGCTGAAGCTCCCTGGTTCAGGCTCCAACATCTTCACAAAGGGCTGTCTGAAACCCAGACGTACAGTCAGTTCTCGTTATCCGCTAGGGTTGGGTTCCTGGAAAACCTAGTGGATACCAAATTAGCGGATACCGAATCATTGAGCCTATGGGAAAAATGGGGTTAGGTTCCAGGGGACCCTCTTCGCCATACGCTATATGTACTTTGCGAACCTGAATCTTACTTTGAAATCTATGAGCTGGGTGATAGATTGAGAATAAAACGGCCAATATCATTCTGCCTTTGTACAAATCGATGGTAAGGCCACATCTGGAGTATTGTGTCCAGTTCTGGTCACCACACCTCAAAAAGGATATAGTTGAATTGGAAAAGGTGCAGAAAAGAGCGACCAGAATGATTCGTGGGCTGGAGCACCTCCCTTATGAGGAAAGGCTACAGCGTCTGGGGCTTTTCAGCCTAGAAAAAAGGCGCCTGAGGGGGGACATGATTGAGACTTATAAAATTATGCATGGGATGGAGAGAGTGGATAGAGGGAAATTCTTCTCCCTCTCACACAACATCAGAACCAGGGGACATGCACTAAAATTGGGTGGAGGGAGAGTTAGAACAGACAAAAGAAAATATTTCTTTACCCAGCGTGTAATTCATCTGTGGAACTCCTTGCCACAGGATGTGGTGATGGCACCTGGCCTAGATGCCTTTAAAAGGGGTTTGGACAGATTCATGGAGGAAAAGACCATCACAGCTTACAAGCCATAAGCAACCTCCTGGTTTTAGAAGTGGGTTTTCTCTGTGCCAGGTGCAAGGGAGTGTCAACGGGAAACAGGTTATCTTGTTGTCTTGTGCTCCCTGAGGCATCTGGTGGGGCCACTGTGTGATACAGGAAGCTGGACTAGATGGGCTTTTGGCCTGATCCAGCAGGGCTCTTCTTATGTTCTTATGATAGCGGGGGCGGCATCCAGTATACCACATTGGCTCTTTGTTATGGAACAATTTCTAACTCTAGCAAATTAGTCATTATTCCTTCCTAACAATATTATGCAAATATAAAAGTATGCTGGAAGCCCAGAGAGAGTACAAGCAGTTTCTATTGTGTTGCAAATGGCATTCAACAGAAAACACACACACAGCAACTCCAGAAGAGAGAGATGACCTTTTACAGTAAATGCAGCAAGGCAGGGAAATTTGCTCCCAGAGCAATGTGGAGACCCACGGAAAAAAGCTAAGTACACATGAGAACAAAGGGTGATGAGATTGTAGATAATGAGAGCAGACTGCAGATATGGAGAGGTAGGTGGCAATTCTGCCCCACAATAGCGAATTTGCATATAAAGAGAACTGACTGTATTTTCATTGTACGTGCTACAGTTTAACATCTCATAAGGAACCAGTAAAATGTCTCAATTTCATAACACCACATCCTCTATAGAAGAATCTCACATGATTTCCCCCCTATATCGCATCTGACTTACAGTGCAATCCTATGCATGTCTACTCAGAAGTAAGTCCCATTATGGTCAGCAGGGCTTACTCTCAGGAAAGGGTGCATAAGATTGTAGCCTTAGAAAGCCATCCATACACAGTAGCATTATGAATGGCAGATGCACGTTTATTTCTGCACACATACATGAGGAGAAATAGAAAAACACCAGTTTGTGTTTGTGTGTGTGTGTAAATCTTGGACGGATCATCCTAAACATACAGCACATGTATTGAAATGCATCATATGTTTGCCTCTTTAACTGTCAGCAGGTGGCGCTATTGCTTTACTTAACTCTGGCATAGAATATTCTGGTTAAGGAGATCAATTTTACCCAAGGATTGCAAGACTACAGAAATGGGAGGGGTTTGACCTATATACCCACTTACATCCTACAATCCTATTACCCTATGGATGGATGATGCAATGAATATTATAAGAAATAGAGTCCTGTTTCCATGCTGTTTCTCATACAAATGACTTTTGTCGCCTTTAAGGATCCAGATGAGCCAGTTTTGGGATAGACTTTGCAAACCCCCCAAAGGAGCTGCCTCCTTCTTTCTGGTACAGCTGTCGTGCTTTTAACCAAGCAGGCAGAAGTTCCACAGGGCAGCATATTCCATCACAGTCTCTCCATGCAGGAAATATCTCTGAACTCACTGAATGTCTGCCTGCCTGCTACAAAGAGAAAGAAATAAAAGGCAGAGGAGCCCATCAGCCTGAAACAAGGCAGCAACGAGGCTACCCCCACCCTTAACTCCACCACCCACTAACCTGGAAATCCTAGGGCAGCAGCCATCTGCAAAGGACAGAAATCCAGAGAATGAGGAAGGATTTTCAGTTCATGCGTTCCCTGCAGCCTTAGGAGGATATCCACTGCTGGATCATTTTTTCCCTTGCGAGCAGCTTCCAATGGGTGCAGGATGTAGGGGGTTAAATTAAATTAAGGCCCTGGCATTGAAAGCAGATAGATGGAACTTGGCAGCCACCATCTCAAGGCCCAAGAGCATCTCTTGGGGAAACCAGCTGGCCAGGCTTTTCTGTGATGGTATTTATCTCGTCTATTCTTATTGGAATCAATGGCTCTCAGTTCCCATAGTGCTTTCATTACTCCAGGTTGGGCAGCCTCAGGTTTTCAGTACATAGGGTTGCAAGCTCGTAAAAAAAAAGGGGGGGGCTGTTTCTTCAGCTTTTTTCCTGTGTTGTCAGACAGGCCAAGGAGGGTAGGCTTACCAGATCTCCAACCAGGACAGAGTGCTAGACCTTTAGGAGAAGGAATGTGGGCAGGTGTAGCTTGTTAAAGCTTAGAGCACAATCCTAGGTTTGTTAAACCTTAGAGCACAACCCCACTGAACACAATGGGGGCTTGCTTCTGAGTAGACATGCCTAGGATTGTGCTCTAAGCTTTAACAAGCTACACCTGCCCACATTCCTTCTCCTAAAGGTCTAGCACTCTGTCCTGGTTGGAGATCTGGTAAGCCTACATTTGGGGGCTACCACTGAGCCCATCACCCCCCAATTTCTTTCCATCATTTTCAAGGGAGACCTATAGGCTATGATATCACTAACAAGAGAATTGGCCTTATGATATCACGGGTGCACCAGATTGGCAAACCAATGTTAAGACTGCACGTTTGCAGTGTAATCTTAGGTAGGTCTGCTCAGAAGTAAGACCCATTGAGTGCAGCAAAGAGGAAGACTTACCCCCAGGCAAGCTCAGTTCAGGCTTTATCAATGAGGTTAATTGATTAAAAAACCTTTTGATCAATTTAAAAGATCCCCCCTCCCAGTAGTTAATCACACAGCAGATTTTAAGCTACTTTTGATAAGTACAAGTGATAGGCTCCCCTATCTCCTTCAGTCTGAGCTGTGAAAATCAGAAAAATGTCCCCTGCTACATTTGTCTTATGGCGCCATCTAGTGGCGCTAGGCTCTTTGCAGCCCTTTAGACCAGAAATCTTCAACGCGTTGAGAGCGGGAGCCCACTTCAAGCCCCAGCCTGCTACAATGGACCACCTTCAATGCCTCACACAGGGCAAAGAGGGGTGAGCAACTGAGCGCCACTCTGCCACCTTCCTTTCCCATCTGGTGGTGGCCAATTGTTGGTGCCCTTGCTCCTGTATCTTTTCTTCTTCTTTTTTGCCCCTTTTTTATGTCAGTGCCCCTCTTGCATCTTTTGTAGATTAGATGTAGGGAACCATGTCTTGGTTTATTTTGCTATGTACAGTAAACTGCTCTGTGAACGTTTTGTCGAACAGCAGCCTCTAAACGTTTGCAGCAATACTTACTAATCTGGCCGGCGGCTGTAGGAGAACTAGGAAAAAGATGCGGATCGAGCAGGTCCTCTTATTCAGCCATGAGAAGTCTCCTACAGCTGGCACGGTGCAGCAACAGGGTCACCCAAGGTATATTTCCACTTGGGCACAGGTGTAGGGTCTTTGCAGGTCAAACTAGGTAGTACATTAAGCCTAGGCTTACCAAATCCCCCCCCACGCAGGGGGGGGCAGAAGCGATGTCAGCCGGGACATGGCCGGGATGGGGGTGTGGCGTGGCGTGGCGGTGACTTCGTCCCAGCCTCGCGTGCACCTGCGCGAAGCTGGAAGCTCTCCAAAACGGCCCATTTTCACTCGGGCCGTTTCAAAGTGCTTCTAGCCTCGTCGCATATTCGTGCAAGGCTGGAAGCTCTCTGTAACAGTCCAAGTTCACTCGGGTCATTTCAGAGAGCTTCCAGCTTCGCGCAGGTGCGTGCAAAGTACACTAGCCCTTTAAAAGGGAAAAAAAAGACATTTAAACCAAACGCGTCCAGGGCGCGAACAAGCGCTAAAAGGATTTTCCGGACTATTGACACCATTGGCCGACTGCCCAGACTTGTGGTTAGCATAGGAGGATAAGCGGCTTAAAGCAGGGTTTCTCAACCTTTAGGGGCCCGCGTACCCTCTAAGCAGGCCTCCAAAGGTTGGAGTGCCCCTAAACACCCCAGTCCCATGTACCCCCACATACCCCAACCTAAAATTTTGCGTACCCCCGCATACCCCCCAAAAGTGTTTTTTCCGGCCTGCAGCGCGGTCGAACGGTTCTCTATCGCTCGTGGCGCAAGCTGGAGAGAAAGGCTACAGCCCTGCTGATTTGGCTAAATTGCCCCTCCGAACAGGATGCCAGGAAGCGAGCCCGAAATCTGGGAGGGTCCCGGCTATTCTGGGACGTATGGTAAGTCTATCCAAAAGGGCCCAGGAGGCAAAGGAGGGGCCCCAGAAATGTTCCTATCTGCGATACGCACGGACTGCGCACACATTCACTCTGTATCGAAAACATGGATCCCTGCTGCAGGCAGCTCTCGCTGGCAATGACAACGGCCTGGTCCTGGCCTCCAAGTCCCACAAGGCAAAGCGGCACAGCGCTACGATGGGGGTCCTGTGTACTGGGAGGGAGGGGCCTGAGCTCTGTCCCTGGCCTGCTGGGGTTCCTGGCACTCTGGTGGCAAGAGGGGCCCCTAAACCTTTGAAAAAACGATGTGTATAGCAAACTGCAACAGAAGGCTGGGCTAACAAAGGCTACCAGTTTATCTTAAACAGTAAGTTTATCTGTATTGTGAATTCTTAGCATAAACAAATATGTTCAAATCAAATGTACTTTCTTATCTCTGTTCCTCTTTTATTTATTTATTTCAGGCTGCCAATCCCAATCCCACCCCCCCTTCTGGGCCCAATCCGGTCACCCCCACCCCGTTTCACCCCTCCCCTCCCACTTTCGGAAGCAGCCCAAAAGAAACTTTGTACCCCCTGATCAAATTCCTCTCAGAGGCCCTAACAGCATCCAAGTCATGTTGTTGTTGTTGTTCAGTTGTTAAGTCGTGTCCGACCCTTCGTGATCCCATGAACCACATCCCACCAGGCCTTCCTGTCCTCCACTATCTTCCTGAGTTCGCTCATTTTCATGTTCGTTGCATCGGTGATGCTGTCTAAGCATCTCATCCTTGGCCTTCCCCTTCTCCTTTTGCCTTCAATTTTTCCCAGCATCAGAGTCTTCTCCAGAGAGTCCTCTCTTCGCGTTAGGTGGCCAAAATATTTGAGCTTCAGCCTCAGTACCTGTCCTTCCAGGGAACAGTCAGGGTTGATTTCATTTAGGATTGACTGATTTGATCTCCTAGCAGTCCAAGGGACTCTCAGGAGTCTTCTCCAGCACCACAGTTCGAAAGCATCTATTCTTCGGCGCTCAGCCTTCCTTATGGTCCAACTCTTGCAACCATACATTGCTTCTGGGAACACCATCGCCCTGACTATGCGAACTTTTGTTGGCATGGTGATATCTCTGCTTTTTATCTAAATTCTGCTGTAAAATCGTGGAAGGTCTTTAGGAGGGACATCTTGGGGTGCTAAAAATGAAGGCCCTAGCAAGAAGTTTTGTATGGTGGGCAGGACTCGATCAGCAAACCGGTTGGCTATGCAATATTTGAGGGGCAGCAAATGTGGCATAACAGCCCCAGGCTGCACCTCCAAACCCCAGCAGGGGCCACCCAGGGCAACCTAGGCATGCTGACTTGCAAAGATCTTCCACTCCACCTCCCGGACTCAGTGGCATGACGTCAAGCTGGGGGGGGGGGAGACCCCGGGGAGGAGCTGCGGTCTGAGTTGGGCCACATGCAGCCCAGAAAGAGAAGAAGACCAGCCCCAGGAGGAGAAGCCGCAGAGTCTGCGTCTCCCTCCCCATCCCGCCTGGGAGTTGGAGGGTGGAGACTGGACCCTCTGCAAAGAGTCTTACTCTTGGCTGACAGGCACTCTGAGGGTTAAAAGGAGCGACTCCAGATTCCTACAGGGGCAAAGGGGTGGGGAGTAGGGAAGCAAGTTCCTGCTCAGCCCCATGCAAGTGTGGGGTCAGCAGCCTTTGTGGTGAGTGCAAATCCCGTTGGGGGCAAAGGGCAAAGAAGGGGGTGGAGGGTGAGTGGGAAAGGAGGGGGCGGGGAGGGAGAGCAGCCCCCAGGTGGGCAGCGAGGAGGAGGAGGAGGAGGCCAGTCTCAAAGGCCAGCCGGGAACGGAACGGGGAGGGACAAGCTGCAAAAACAACCCCCCTTCTATGGCTTTATTTCGGGGGTTGGACAGGGAAAAGCTGGAGCAGAGGGGGCCAGCAGGGGCCATTCAGCACTGAAGCCAATGCAAAACATTCTGGTGTGTGGAGGGGACACACTGAAGCACAGAATATATAGGTGACCCACTGGGGTGGCTTGTATTAATTGTTTTAATTATCTGTTAATTATTTTAATGTATATGTTATTTTAATGTTGTAAGCCGCCTTGAGTGCCCTTGCCGGGAGAAAGGCGGGATTCAAATTCTTTAAATAAATAAATAATAAATAAACTCACAGAACCTGACGCCTGAAACTGTTCCTGGAACTGCTGAAGGGCTGGGTGCTTTTCCTCCCTGTTGCATTTTTGCCTTACTATCTCTCTCTCTCTCATTCTGTGTTCTTTGGCTTCTTCTGTGCCGCTGGTTTAAACAAAGGCAGGTGGGATAAAAAAGAATAAGGAAGAGAGCTGGATTTTGCAGCTGAAAAGAATCCTTCCAGCATCCGGCCCTGATCTAGAAGGGCCAGAGAATTCTTTAGAGAGTTGGTGGTCTTAGACGGGCAAGGCAAGGAAGCCCCTTGGCAGGAAAGATACAGCCCCAATTCTCTGCCCTGCAGAGAGCGATCTCCTTACATAGCCTGCTTCAAAACAGTTGAGAGGGGTGGGAAAGAAGGCACTAGGGATGCAGAGATGCCCAGACTCACAGCCAAGTCGGTGGAGGGAAAGGGGAGGGGGCTGAGAACATAAGAACATCAGAAGAGCCCTGCTGGATCAGGCCAAAACCCCATCTAGTCCAGCTTCCTGTATCTCACAGTGGCCCCACCAGATGCCTCAGGGAGCACACAGCCAACAAGATAAATCCTGTTTCCTGCTGCCACTCCCCTGCACCTGGCACAGAGAAAACCTACTTCTAAAACCAGGAGGTTGCTTATGGCTTGTAACCTGTGATGGTCTTTTCCTCCATGAATCTATCCAAACCCCTTTTAAAGGCATCTAGGCCAGGTGCCATCATCACATTTGTGGCAAGGAGTTCCACAGATGAATACAAAACATTCTACATTGGCTTCAATGTAACTACAATAGAAGAATGAAAACCAGAATCAACAGTGGATGGAACCCATGCATGGAAACAGGACAGTGTAATGTAGAGATTAGCTCTTGCTAGCTAAAAGAAAGTAGGCTAAGAAGGCAAACGGCAATAATACACACACACACACACACACACACACACACACACACACACACACACACACACACACAACTGCATACTAAATTTTTGTTCTGCTTTTGGATAGGTGCTCATACATGACTTTTTGTCTGGGGGGGGGGGGTTGATGGAGAGTGTGAAAAGCAAAACAGAAATGGCCAGAAGGGGCCATTCATTACGGAAGCCAGTGCAAAAAAAACAACAACAGTGAGATGTAGGAGGGATACTAGAGAACAATATTGTGGACCTGAAATAGTTTGTCTGTTTCTGAAATGGAAAGATTGCCTGTTTTTAAACTCTTGTGTATTTTTAATTTATCTCTCTAACATTGGGTTTTATAGTTGTAACTGCCATAAGCTTTTTTACTCTTGGCTTTAACAGAGGCAGGTGGGATAAAAAGAATAAGAAAGAGCTGGATTTTGCAGCTGAAAAGGATCCTTCCAGCATCCTGGCCTGATCCAAAAGACCCAGACAGTTGTGTCTCTCAGAAGATGGAACTGAGGAGCACAAAGCAGGGTGAGTCCCTCAGACCCTGAGTGGGGAAGATACAGCCCCAAATGACCCTTCCTGCCCGCTTGACCCTTGCCCAGCTTGGCTAATACGATCTTCACGGGTTGGTCTAGCCGATTGGGTGGAACCCATTGTGAATTCATCTTTACGAGAGGGAGCAATGCCTAGCATCTTGAAGACTGCAATTGTGCGTCCCCTCCTGAAAAAACCATCTCTGGTTTTCCCGCGTTCTTTTCAGCCTTTAAATTTGAGGGGTTTTGCGCTGCTGACCTACCATCTTACAATCCTTGTAATTGCATCTGGAAAAAGTCCCTAGTTTGGAATGAAACGTCGGTTCTTGCACCATCTTCAGCCTTGGATTTTAATTGTATTTTTCCTGTTCGCAGTTTTTTGAACTGGTTTTTAAAAAATCTGCGTTTCAGTGTTTGGAAATTGTCTTTAATCTTATCCGGGCTTTGATAGAATATGTATATGGCATCTCTACCCATACCTTATATCCTGTTAGTTTATAGGATGTTTGTGCCTTATGAATCTGCCTATGTTCCTTTTAAGATTACTGTTTAGTTCTACCTGTTAGTTTCCTTTAAAGTTCCGTTCTGTCGTTTGGTTCTCAGTGTCATCCTAACAGCCAAGCTGTCACCACCTAGAAGATGTCTTAGGAATAAGACGAAACGTTGGTTTTTGCACCATTTTCAGCCTTGAATTTTAAATGTATTTTTCCTGGTCGCAGTTTTTTGAACTTGTTTTTTAAAATCTGTATTTCAGTGTTTGAATACTGTTTTTAATCTTATTCTGGCTTTGATAGAATATGTACATGGCATCTATACCCATATACCCTATACCCTGCAACATCTCTGGATTCCTCCAATTTCTATCGGCCAATTTCCAATCTGCCTTTCTTGGGTAAGGTTATTGAGCGGGTGGTGGCGTCTCAGCTCCAGGGGATACTAGATGAAACAGAATATCTGGACCCTTTTCAGTCCGGTTTCAGACTGGGCTTTGGGACGGAGACAGCCTTGGTTGCCCTGCTGGATGATCTTCGCTGAGGACTGGACAGGGGGAGTGCATCCCTGCTGGTCCTTTTGGACCTCTCAGCGGCTTTCGATACCATCAACCATGGCATCCTTCAGGGTCAGCTGGCCGAGTTGGGACTTGGGGACACTGCCTTGCAGAGGTTCTATTCCTACTTGGCTGACAGGTCCCAGATGGTGATGCTAGGAGACGCCTGTTCGGCGCCCTGCCCCTTACAGTGTGGGGTGCCACAGGGTTCTATTCTGTCTCCCATGCTTTTTAACATCTACATGAAGCCGTTGGGGGAGATCATCCGGGGACTTGGAGTCGGGTGTCACCAATATGCTGATGACACCCAGCTCTACCTCTCCTTGCCATCGCGTTCCGGGGAGGCTGTGGAAGTCCTGGAGCACTGTCTGGAGGCGGCTGGGGTCTGAATGAGGGCAAACAGGCTGAGATTGAATCCAGAAAAGACAGAGGGCCTACTGGTCAGGAAAGCCTCGATGCAAGTACAGAATCTGCCCATTCTGAATAGGGTTGCACTCCCCCTGCAGGAATGGGTGCGCAGTTTGGGAGTACTTCTGGATTCACAGCTCTCCCTGGAAAGCCAGGTGGCAACTGTGGCTAGGGGTGCGTTTACCCAGCTTCGGCTGGTGCGCCAGCTGCGGCCGTACTTGAGTCGATTGGACCTGACCACAGTGGTCCATGCCTTAGTGACTTCAAGACTGGACTACTGTAATGTGCTCTATGTGGGGCTGCCCGTGAAGACGGTTCAGAAGCTGCAATTAGTGCAGAATGCGGTGGCCCGGGTGGTCGCTGGAGCTAGGCGATTTGACTCTGTTGAGCCACTGCTTCGGCGGCTGCACTGGCTGCCCATTCGTTTCCAGGCCCAATTCAAGGCGCTGGTAATGACCATTAAAGCCCTTCACAGTTTGGGTCCAGGATATCTGAGGGACCGCCTTCTCCCATGCATTCCGGCCCACTCTCTTAGGTCATCCCTGCTAACTGAACAAGAGGCACTTTTTCAATGGGTGCTCCTCTTATATTTAGCAGGGGGAGAGTAACTGCCCCCCTTTCACCCCAGCACAGTCTCTTTTCTGGTGGCTGTTTGCTGGTAGTGTGTTCTGCATCTTTTTTAGATTGTGAGCCCTTTTGGGACAGGGAGCCATTTAATCATTTGATTTTTGCTGTAAACCGCTTTGTGAACTTTTTGTTGAAAAGCAGTATATAAATACTGTTAGTAGTAGTAGTAGTAATAATAATAATAATAATAATATTCCTTGGCACGCTTCCTTTTTCATGGCATCAGGGGGCCCTTTGATCTCACGGCTGGAGTGCGGAGAGGCCGGGAGCCTTATCTTCCCAGCTGCTCAGGAGTCAAAGTCGCACACGACACAGAAAAAGTGTAAAGTGACCTCCGGGGAGCTTCTGCCCTCCCCACTCCCAGTGGAGCACAGGGGCCCAGCTGCTCCTGCTGGCTGTTTGCGTGTCATGATTCGTCTTTCATTTTGATTCTTGAATAGCTGCTACATGGGCTTAGCAGGGGTGGGCCAGTATTTGTGAAGGGGGACTGTTTTCTCCTTCCAGGGTCTGGTGTCCTTCGAGGAGGTGGCTGTGTGCTTTACGCAGGAGGAGTGGGCTCTGCTGGATCCAGGCCAAAAGGCTCTCTACAGGGAAGTCATGCTGGAGAATTACGGGATCGTGGCCTCTCTGGGTAAGGACGCCCTTTCTTGGTGGGTAAGAAGCAAAGGCTTGAATTGCCCCTCTTCTTATTTCTCACTCTCAGGATTGCCCCATAGAAATGGGGCGTGTGGGGCTGGAACTTGTGCCCTGAGAGATGCTTGTTGGGGACCAAAGGGCAGGATAGAAATGTCTAGAAATCAATTGTGAAAAGTACAAACTCCGCTTTGAGGACCTACCTGCAAGATGAGCCGCTTGTAACCCACAGGGCTTGTCAGGCCTCCTCATTCACCGTCCAAGGCATCATCCAGTATATTTGCTCCTTAATTGGAAGTCTGTTTGTGCTGCGGCTGGAGGGAATTTGCAGGATCTGCCCGTTCTTCACCTCTCCAGGGGACTTGTCAGGCTCACCTGAAGAGTGTGATCTCGTCAAGATAGGATGGTAGAGAGTGCTGAGGAGGAAGAGGTAGGAACGTGGGGAAATGTAGCTGGGCTGTCCTGGAGGCCAAATTTAGGTTGCTAGGTAGGAAGCTCAAATCCAGGACCCCAAAGGTAGCGTTCTCAGAAGTACTACCTGTTCCACACGCAGGGCCAGCTAGGCAAGCGGAGCTCAGGGATGAGACACTGGTGTCAGGAGGGGAGGGGTCTAGGTTTGTTAGGCCCTGGGGAACGTTTTGGGACAAGCCGGACCTGTACAAGAGGGACGGGCTTCACTTGAACCAAAACGGAACCAGACTGCTGGCGCGTAACATTAAGAAGGTGGCAGAGCAGCTTTTAAACTGACCCCTGGGGGAAAGCCGACAGGAGCTGAGGGGCATCCGGTTCGGGACTCCTCATTCCTAGGGAATGAGGGTGGAGAGGTTCGGGAACAGCCAAGTAATAACAGAGTAGGAATTAGGAGCGAAAGCATGATGGGACCCGATAGCCAGGACAGAAGGCTGCAGGGATAAAGGTGCAAACATGCAGCCCTTCTCGGGGGAACTGGTATATCTAAGTGCTTTTTCGTAAATGCCCGAAGTCTCCGAGCAAAGATGGGAGAACTGGAATGTTTGGTGGCTAGGGAAAACATTGACATAGTGGGCATAACGGAAACTTGCTGGGTGGAGGCCCCAACAGGATGGTGCCGTCAGTCTCTTTGCAGAGGGGAAATTGCCTTAAAAGGAGGACGGGAAGGGAGACTGTTGTCCTTGTGGTCGAGGCTTCTCTTCCCTGTGCTGACAGGTGGATGGAGGAAACGTGGCTGGTTTCGCCTCCACAACTGGATTCCCAACTAGTGACTCATTCCAGGTTTCATGAGCATTTGAGGCTTTTCTCCCATAAGCCGGACCGAGACATTGGGATCTATTCAACCACTTCTGCAAGGAAATTCATGCCTAAGAGTTCATCTCTTCTCCTGTCCCACTATATGCTCTTTTGGGGGTGGGGGTGGGTGGGAAAGAAATCTCGATCAAACTAAAATGGAGTCACTCTTGTATTCATAACTGTCTGACCCTCGCAACTTTCACAGCATATCTCTATGCTAACAAATTGAATACCTCTGACACACAGACTTTTTCTAGGCTAACTACCCTCTGATACCTCTGACACAGAAAGCTGCAAGAACATCGGCTGATAGCCAATGTCAGACTAAACTTGGTAAATGTTCAAGAAACATATCTCAGAGAATAAACATGTTGTAATGGTGGAAACGTTTGGGGGAAAAACATCACATGTAAATACTGTTAATAATAATTAATAACATGTAATCGCTTATTTTGTAACCTCTATCTATATAAGTCGTATCTTATACTTCATTTCTAGATGCTAGCTTTTAGGTTAGCATCACTCCCATGCAACTGGCCCTTGCTTGGAAGAAAATTAATTAATAAATTAATAAAAGACTCCCCGCTTTGAGTCCTGTGTGATCTTCTGTTATTTAGGTTTTGCCTCTTGAACTACCCAACCTGAGAAAGAACTTGAATGAGAGTTTTAACATCTAAATCTTATCTCCGACAGGGGACAGCTAGAATCAGGTCGCTTTTGAAAGCGTCGATACTTGGTAGTCATAAGTAACTCATCTCCTTGTTTCCTTCTCAGAGGACTTTCCCAAACCTGCCTTCATTTCCCAGCTGGAAGAAGGGGAGTGTGCATTTCTCCAGGAAGAAGAAGAGAAATCAGCAGGTAACTTGCTTATGTACAGTACTGCTAAACACAGCAGTAGCTTCAGCCCAGAGGGTGATGGGTGGATGGGACCAGAAGGGTTATGTGGGCAATGGGGACCTTTCATCATAACAGAAGCTCCCCTCCCATCTGGGGCAAGTTGCCGATGATTAGGATCAGTCATCATAGTACCTCACAAAGATTCTCAGGCTTTCATGGCCTTTGTGATCTGTACAAACAAAAGCTTCCGGGTTTTCCGGCCATGGTGATTTTAATGCAGATGGTGTTTTTGTCCAACGTTTTGTCTACCAATGCGGCAGACATCATCAGAGAAAAAATGCAGACAGGATTCTGTTGAGTCTGTCTGGGTACTGTTGAACAGCAACTGGTTAGGGTATGGCAGTTGTTGTTAATAATAATAATAATTAATAATAATAACACCAGTATTTATATACGGCTTTTCAACAAAAAGTTCACAAAGTGGTTTAAAAGTACCCTCACCTTACCACAGTGGTTCCCACGGAAACCAGCCTCTCAGAAAACAGTGCAATGCCAATTGGTAGGCATCAGCATGAAGAGCCAATGGTTGAGAGAGCCACAGGTCAAAAACGTTTGGGAAACACCTTTCAGATTAAATTGGAAACGGTTAGTTTATAGGATGTGTTTGCCTTATGAATCTGCCTGATGTTTCTTCCTCCTTGGAGGAAGGGCGGTATAAATGTGACAAATAAGATCGCTGTATAGTTCTGCCTGGTGGTTTCCTTTAAAGTTCCGTTCTGTCGGTTGGTTTTCAGTGTCATCCTAACAGCCAAGCCGTCACTACCTAGAAAATGTCTTAGGAATAAGACGAAACGTCGGTTTTTGCACCATCTTCAGCCTTGAATTTTAAATGTATT
Source organism: Plestiodon gilberti rubricaudatus (assembly GCA_026170595.1). NCBI lineage: Eukaryota > Metazoa > Chordata > Lepidosauria > Squamata > Scincidae > Plestiodon > Plestiodon gilberti. The sequence continues at coordinate 16,624,707 of JANXHW010000012.1, forward strand.
TTTCCTGGTCGCAGTTTTTTTGAACTTGTTTTTTAAAATCTGCGTTTTAGTGTTTGAATATTGTTTTTAATCTTATTCTGGCTTTGATAGAATATGTACATGGCATCTATACCCATATACCCTATATTCTGCAAGAAAACGGTTTTATCCTTTTTTTTTCTTTATTATAGGCAGCCACACATTGCTCAGATTTACAATCTTCTCCTTATGGTTCATATTAGGCTTGTGTTTTCCAATTTCCACGACTTCCCTGTATATTCTTGGGTAGAAGGCTTTAATGCGTGCCAGAACTTGCATGCGCCGGAACTCGATTACATGCCCTGATTTTTGTGTATGGGCTGCAACTGCAGAATTGAGGGGCTGTTGCAACCTCACGTGCTTTTCATGTTCTTTAAGGCATGTAGATATGCTCCTTTTTGTTGTCCTTATATATACGCTGTCGCAGGTGCAGGGTATACGATATATGCCTGGTGTAGATAGAGGTGACCTGCTGTCCTAGGTTAAAGATGGCATTATATAGAGCCCAATCTGGCGGGAATCCAGCCGAGCCCCGTCCTCCACGGCGAAATACGCAGCCATATGGACAGAGACAGTCGCAAATCGTCCACACCCAGCAAATGCAGAAGCAAAGCTGCTGTCTCGGGTTTGCAGGCAATGAGTGCAGACTGGCAGAGCTGTACTAAGCTGACTCAGACTAACCAGCGGCAACGTATCCCAGGAAGAAGGGGCCTGTCTGTTGTGGTGCAGAGTCCCCCTTCACCACAGCACTCTTGGGATGGCGTGGAGGTGGAGGCTGAGTGCTCGGAGGGGTCGTAGGGGGATTTTTCACTCATCTTTTGAGCCCATGGCTTTCATCCTTCTCCGAGATCTTCTCTTCTGTCCCTTGCTGTCCCCTGTCTCTGTCTCCTTTCACGTAGATGCAACCACTGCTTACTCAACATCGAGCTAACTGAGAGTCGGTCAATGAACAGGGCTGCGATCCTACGCATACTTTCCTGGGAGTCATTGCCACTGAATCCATTGGGGGTTTCATCTGAGTAGACGTGCCTAGGAGTGTGCGTTAGAGGTTCCCCCTCCCTGTTGCACTGCTAATACAGCTTCTCTCTGTTCCAGGAAGCAATGCACAAGATAGTGAGAATCGGAGGGAGCCATGTGGGGCGTCGCCAGAAGCAACCGTGCTTGACATAGAGGAAGTCACGTTTCGAGACCAGGATGGATCAGGGAGGCAAGAGGGGAGCCCAGCACTTGCCTGGAGGAAAGAACTGAAGTGGTTCTTTCTCAGGATTATGAGCTCCATGAAATCCCAGTCCAGCAGGAACATCCCAACGAGAAGAGAAGGAAGAAGAATCCTTCGTCCGGGGAAACCGTCAGTAGAACATCCGACATTAAGAAGCTCAGTAAAATTCCCCTAGGGAAGAAATCATTTCAATGCTCTAAGAGCAGAAAAAGATTCAGCAAAAGCACACATCTTACTTCCTGTGACAAGATCCACACGAGGGACAAAGCTGAGCATCAAGACAGATCAAAGAAGCAGGAGGGAAACCAGAAAGGGAAATCGAGAAATACTTCTGATGCTCATCCACCTTGGGATTTATATATCCCAGTCGATTCTGAAAACATAACTGGAAAGAGGAAGGAAAAATGGCCTCAATGCGCAAAGACCTTCAGCAGTAAATCAAAACTGAGAATACATGAAAGGACCCACACAGGAGAGAAACCGAATAAATGCTTGGAGTGTGGGAAGAGCTTCAGTAGGAGCTCACACCTGACTTCCCATCAAAGAACCCACACAGGGGAGAAATCATATAAATGCTTCGAATGTGGAAAGAGCTTTATGGACAGCTCGAGCCTAACTTCGCATCAAAGAACGCATTCAGGGGAGAAACCGTATAAATGCTTGGAGTGTGGAAGGAGCTTCAGTGACAGCTCAAGCCTAACTGTGCATCTAAGGACCCACACAGGAGAGAAACCATATAAATGCTTGGAGTGCGGAACGAGCTTCTGTCAGAGCTCAAACCTGACTGTGCATCAAAGAATGCATTCAGGGGAGAAACCATATAAATGCTTGGAGTGTGGAAGGAGCTTCAGTTGGAGCTCAAGCCTTACTGAGCATCAAAGAACCCATACAGGGGAGAAACCGTATAAATGCTTGGAGTGTGGAAGGAGCTTCAGTGACAGCTCAAGCCTAACTTTGCACTGAAGAACGCATTCAGGGGAGAAACCGTATAAATGCTTGGAGTGTGGAAAGTGCTTCAGTTGGAGCTCACTGAGCATCAAAAAACCCACATGGGAGAACCCATATAATTGCTAGGAGTGCGGAAAGTTCCAGGTTGGGGGGGGGCAGATTGGGTCCTAGGAGGGGGCAGGATCAATAGTGGGTCCCCAGCCTCATACTTTATTTGGGGGGATCATGGCACGAAAAAGTTGAAGACCACTGCTCTAGCCCACTCCTCTCCTTGCCTCCAAAATTTCCTCTTCTGCTCCGTTCTCCTCCTCCATTTCGAAGGCAGCGAGTGGGAAGAGGAGGAATCGTGGAGGAAAGCCGCTGCCCCTCACCAGCCCACTGCTGGGGAGGACAACCGCCTCAGCTGGCCTTCTGGATAACCCTGCTCCAATCTGACCGGGGAATAAAAGCTCCCGAGGACACCCTTTCTTTGGAAATAAAAATTAAGCCTGCCTGTGCGACGTCACTTCTAATTGGGCTCGGTGGTTGTCGTGCAAATCGCAGGACCTGGGAGGACCCACCACTGAAGGCTGTGGGTCTTTCCTCTGAGTAAACCTGGTCACCATTCCTCTGTTTGTCTATTATGGTTGATGGGGATGAAGAAACAAGCCAAGGACAACCTGATGAGATGCCCCAGGGACTCAAAAAGAGACAGACCCGTCCACACCACCCCCCACCCCATTAGTCAAGAGGGCACAGGTTTGCATCTTGCCCTCCATGCCTGATATGCCACTCCGCATGCTTATTTGGGTTGCGGATCATTGGAACCACCCCCCACCAGAGGCATCACTACGGTGGGGGCGGTACTGTAAGTTCCGCACAGTTCTACTCCCCAGTACGAAGTGGCCCCGCCTCCTCACCGTCAGAGTCATTCAGTGCGGCAAAGGCAACGGACAGGGAGTCTCCTGTCTGTTGCCTTTGCCACACTGAATGGCTCCGACGGCGAGGGGGCAGGGCCACTACATACCGGAGAGTAAACGGGGACTAGGACGGCGCAGAACTTATGGTACCACCCCCACCGTAGCGATGCCTCTGCCCCCACATAGGTATGCGGGGCGGGGCACAGCTGGGGTGAGTGGGATGTGTACCCCCTCGTCGTACTCTTGTCGTAGGTAGTGCCAGAGAACCGGATCTTTCACTTGCAGGGCTGTGTGTATTCCACATCTCCATGCAACAGCAACATCTGGTGCTGAAATGTGGCATCCAGTTTTGAGATTCCCCCCCCCCCCCCGCCTTCCCAAGGCAAGGTTGCAAGTCCTCATGAAAGATATGAAAATAGGTTTGGAAGTGTGATGAATTCTCAAAAGGCCAGAGATAAGCTGAACAGGAGTCCCCAAAAGCAAACCCCTACATAACTCCCACCACCCCCACCAGGAACAGAATTATTCCAATACCAAAAGTATGCAAATACACTTCATTTGCATATAGGATTCAGGTGTCAGAATTCAGCTTTCATTGGTGCAGAATTTTTTTATTCCTTTTCAGTGCAGATTACACACAGCCCTGGGAATAAGTAACAAGGGAAAAAAACCTAGTACAGATATATTGTCTTGTGATTAATGTTTAAAATCAGGAAAGAAATACCCAGTCGATTGAGGTCATTTCCTGTTTGTTTGTTTTCCTTCCCTTGATTGGGATAAAGTGACAGCTGCTTTTTCCAATGAGCAGTTTAATCATCCCCCCCCCTTTCTCCCTCTACATTTCTCCATAAAAATATATATCCCTGACACATCTGGGCAACATTACCAGATGGCTTGGCTTGCAGCTTTTAAAGCTTAAAAATGTACATCCAGGCATTTCATACACAAATATTTACAAATGTACAAAATGAAACCATAAACCAAACAAACAAACCAAGGCGCCAGAAACAGAAATTAACAGTGTCATTCAAATAAAATTAAAAAATCCAGCAACAAACCAACTGCAAAATACACTGATGCAAAAAGAAATGGGGAGGGGAAAATACAAAAATATAAGTGTCTTTTTGTGAGGGGGTATTCAGACTGGTGGGGAACCATGAGACAAAGAAGTTTTCTCAGTAGAGAATAAAAGACTGTCCATTTTTGACACATATCACACAGTGGACCGGAAAAGTCAGAAAGATATGGTGAAATGTCCCCCCAATGGTCGTTTGTATTCCTTTGAAGCATCATACTGTATCCGATTCTGTGTGTGCCGCACTCTCCATTCAGAAAATCCAAAATGGAACTTCAGGGTCCGTTCCCCCCATTTGTCTGGCAGTGCCAACCAACAAATAATAAAAAATCCTTGCTCAGGGAGCAGAAACATTGGCAGTGATTGACCTTGGAGCGATTTTGGCTAACCATTTGCCTGTTTGGTCTGAAGTCTTTTTGCAAAATGATTGTTAGCGACGCTACTTGAACAGTTGAATCTTCACGTCCAACAGTGGAGACATTTGGAAGGGTTCGATTGTCCCGAGGAGGCGAATGTCAGTTCGGCTTCTCCACCTTCAGTGGCCGCAGTTTAAAAAGTTCCAAGATTAAAAATCCCTTTGAGCTTAGTGGGAACCATCCATGATTTGTTTCAGTTCAAAGGACAAAGCATTAAGAAGGAATCAAAAAGTTATTTGGGGCCATTTCCTATTTTGGTTCCCATGAGAAAACTTCAAGGAAACTTGAAAGAAGCTGAGGCACAGAGTTGAGATCATTTACCTCTTAATACCCGTTTTCCTTCCCTGCCCCTTGACCTATGTTGATATCTACTTTAATCATTTTGTTACAGAGCCAGGGGGTGGGAGTGCCACAAAGGAATGAACATAGAAAGGAAGAATGTGCTGTTGCGTGTGTATGTTGTGGGTATCAGATTAAAGTCACAGACTTATTCCCGAAAGCTACATAGTTATCCACCTGAGCAAGGGCTGATTTTGGCTAAACACTTTTTTGGGGGGAGGGGGACATTTTCAATCTATGGTGAACTGCACATCAAAAGATAGTTTGCTGTAACATAAATTGCATTACTGGCCCTCAACCAGAAGGTGGCACTTGGACCATTAAGAGTTATATAGAACCAGGAGAATTCCAATGATGGGGAAAAGCTGCATAGGTGGAATTTCCCCTTCATGGAACAAGAGCCTCCTCAAAACCAAGTGCTGGCAACCCCAAATGAAATTGGATAGGAACATTGGAAGCTGCCTTATGCTGGAGTCAGAACTCAGCGCTGCTGACAAAGGCTGGTAGAAGCTTTCCAGGGTTTCGGTTAGGGAACTTTCCCAGTATAACCTGGAGATACCAGTGACTGAACCTGGGATCTGCTGCAAACCCAGTGGCTCTCTCTACCACCGAGCTACACTCCCCTCAATGTGCGGTAGAGAGTTTTGACAACTAACTCATCATATTCACAACAATCTCAGGCTCCAAAAAAAGAGAGGAGGAGGGACACACAGAGGATGGAAGATAAGCCCCTCCAAATGTGAACCCCCCTTTAGTTACTCCCCGATTCTAAATGCATCACATGCAAGAAAGTGCAGCATCGGGTCAGCGAGGTGGGGCATTGGCCAAGGTTCTATACACAAGAGGATCCACCTGCCCCACCCTCTGAAGCCCCAGCGGCAGTGGCGGCTAGGGGGCCACGTGGCCTTAGAGCTTTGCCCTCAACATCATGACACTGGTGCAGTGCTGCTGTCCATTTCACTGCAACCTTTTGGGGCTGAAGACTCGGTGTACGATTGAGGATGGTCTCAAGTGCTTTGGAATCAGGGCTGGCAGAAGCCCTCTCAGAGCTCAAGGCAGCCTGGCAAGTACCGCCCACCTACCTGATGAGGTGATGTGCCAGCGTCTGCTCTTCCGACTCCCTGGACTGGAAAAGGACGTGGAGGACAGAGCAGAAGAAGGACACTCTAGTCCACCATTGGCCTCTCCTCTTCTGCTCTGTCCCCCTAGTTCTTTTCCAATCCATGGAGTGGGAGGAGCAGGGGAGGAGCATGGACCAATCGAAGTGGGTGCCCCTTGCTAATCTGCTGCCTGAGGCCACTGTCTCATTCAGCCTCATGGATGGGCCGACCCTGTTTGGAATGACCATCCAAACATTCCAGGAAAATTGCTCCACACCATTCAGAGGAAAAGGGTTCATGTCAACCATGGAAACTAGAAAAGCCCTGCACCAGAAACCATGTTTTCACAGTGCAAATGGGTTTAGAACCCCCAAACAAATCCTCAATGCACAAGTGTGCAAAATACCGAGAACCCCTGCCGTCTCCCACGGTTTCCAAGTCTGCTCAAGACCTGGTGTTCTTTTGTTTGGTCCTAACAAAGGTATTGGGTGCCACGGTGGCTCAGTGGTGAAAATGCTGAACTGCAGACCAGAAGGTAGACAGGACAGCAGTTCGAGACCCGTGTGCCGTGTGCCGGAGTGAGCTCCCGTCTCCTGTCCCAGCTCCTGCCAACCTAGCAGTTCAAAAGCAAGAAATTGCAAGTAGATTAATAGGTACTGCCTCGGCGGGAAGGTAACAGTGTTCCGTGCGCCTTGGCGTTGAGTCATGCCAGCCACATGACCACGGAAGCGTCTTCAGACAACGCTGGCTCTTCGGCTTAGAAACAATTTTAGATTGTGAGCCCTTTTGGGACAGGGAGCCATTTATTTATTTACAGTATTTTTACCCCGCCTTTCTCCCCAAAGGGACCCAAGGCGGTCCCTTTAGTCATTTGATGTTGTCTGCAAACCGCTTTGTGAACTTTTTGTTGAAAAACGGTATATAAATACTGTTAATTAATTAGAAACTGGGATGACCATGGCACCCTAGAGTCAAACACGACTGGAGTTAAATGTCAAGGGATACCTTTACCTAATTAAAGGTATTGGCCAATCAAAAGAACTTGTGGTTCTAGATTTCTGTTTTGTGACTTGCTATTTTGGGCGTCTAGAATGAATGCTGGTATATCATTTCCTACCACAATGGGGTAGGAGGCACTCTAGGGTCAAAAAGCTGACAACTGAAGCTACCTGCCCCCCTTCTTCTTCTCCTCCTCACACAGCAAAGGGCTTGAGCATGCACAGATCCAGATGAGGTCCTGAGCACCCTCATTCCACTAACTAGGCTTACCAGATCTCCAACTGGGACAGAGTGCTAGACTTTTAGGAGAAGGAATGTGGGCAGGTGTAGCTTGTTAAGTCCTAGAGCACAATCCTAGGCATGTCTACTCAGAAGCAAGCCCCATTGTGTTCAGTGGGATTGTGCTCTAAGGTTTAACAAGCCTAGGATTGTGCTCTAAGGTTTAACAAGCTACACCTGCCCACATTCCTTCTCCTAAGGGTCTAGCACTCTGTCCCGGTTGGAGATCTGGTAAGCCTAAATTGGTACCACTACTTCGGCATATTGGTGGTGCTTCACCAGTGGTGCTTGCTTGACCATGTTATTATTCCTAGGCTTACCAGATCTCCAACCGGGACAGAGTGCTAGACCTTTAGGAGAAGGAATGTGGGCAGGTGTAGCTTGTTAAACCTTAGAGCACAATCCTAGGCATGTCTACTCAGAAGCAAGCCCCATTGTGTTCAGTGGGATTGTGCTCTAAGGTTTAACAAGCCTAGGATTGTGCTCTAAGGTTTAACAAGCCTAGGATTGTGCTCTAAGGTTTAACAAGCTACACCTGCCCACATTCCTTCTCCTAAAGGTCTAGCACTCTGTCCCGGTTGGAGATCTGGTAATCCTACCACTAACACTTTGCTCAGTTCTCAACATGAGATCCATTTCCGGATCTCCTGGTTTAGGCCAAGAAAAACAAGCCACACACAACTACCTGACCTAAATCCCTCTTGTGCAGTTAACACAAGTCTGATCTGCAGAAGTCAACAGGTGAGGTTTGTCATGGCACAGGTAGGCACTTGTTAATGGCGGCAGACCTCACAGCTTTAAAGGAGCAGCAACAGAGGCCCATTCCAAAGCTGAGCTTCCCCCCGTCAGACCTGGTACTTGTTTCACACGTGGAGATCAGGAGTGGACGTGAATGCACACATGTGTGCAAGGATGGAGGCCAGCTTAAGCGTCAGGAGCAATGTGGACGTACCGCCACAAGCTATTCACTTTGCATTTTTACTCGGGAATAAATCTCATTCAGCCCAAAGGGATTTACTTCCTAGGAAGTGCGCTTAAGCCTGTCGCACTCATTTTAAAAAGAAAAGGAAGACTGTGTTTTCTGTTGTTTTTTTAAGAGGTGGGAACAGGGTTTAAGATAATAATACAAAAACAACAGAGGTTCCGGGGTTTATGCTTGCACCGGGAATTCCAGCCATCAGTCTGGTTTCCTAATTTCCTTCTCGGGCTACACATTCCAAAGGAGACACAGAATTCCTCGTGTTGTCTTTGACTTATAATGCTCACGTGTGTGGGCGCTCTCTATGTGGGGCTTGCCGCAGGTTGGCGTTTCGACAGATGCATCAATTTTCAGAAGTCAAGCAAAGTCAAACTCACAGCCTGCTCGGCTCAGAATGGCTTGAGTGAGCAGCCATCCTCTAGTTTGCAGCTGGGAGCCAGCGACTCTGAAAAAAAGCAGAGCATGATTACTCTGCCCAAGGCTATAACCCGCTGGGAAGCTGGGCTGGAGAGTCTCTTAGGAGGCCTGGCACCCACCCTGGAACCTCACTCTGACAGTCCTTCTTGCTCCAAGGCCAGCTCCGCGCAGGGAAAACTCAGAAAGATAACAAGCAGGCCCTTCCCTGCTGCTGTAGGTCACATCACCGGCCAAGGATAAGGTAAGTAGAGCAGCTCAGGGTAAAAATAGACCCCTCTTTCCCTGGCCTTCCCAACCAGTGATGGCCTTGGGCATGATTCGTGGGATCTGGTCACCTCACAACCTCTTTTGGAAGGCAAAGGACCCCAAGGCGAGCTCTTGAAGCAGCCCAGGCTTGACCTTGGACAGAAGCAATGCACCCTATTGGCTTCTGCAGGCTCAAAAAAAAAAATGCATTTTCAGTGCCGTCCTCCCCTTACTGCTGTTGATGGGGCTCAAGCAAAAGCCACGCAGGGCCAGAGAGTTAGGGTGTTATTGCCCACTAAACAGAGGCAATATTTGGCATTCACCAAGATTGTGGGCATGGAGGTTAATTTTTTACCTGCATGGAGGTATTTTTTTTCTCTCTCTCTCTCTAGGAGAGCATTCAAACATGGTATCATGCAGTTGCTGCCTGGCGGGGTAAAATCCAAAAATACTCCCTCTGGATTCTGTTGCATCCTCCTCATTCTGCTGTTAAGTGCAGAACAGGCCTTACTTCTGAGGAAACATAGGTAAGATTGGGCACTTAGGATTGTATATGCATGCATGCATGGAAAATCAGCGGAAAACCTGTAACTGATAAATTCGCTGGCATTCAGCTGGGTGGTAGGGACCGGATTCTTGGTGAGTCATACAAGCAGTGGCACAGTCTCCATTTTTCCAAGGGAAAGGAGGAGAAGGGAGAGGGAAAGAGAGGTGGGGTAGTGTCGGGGTTGGCCAACCCAGGCACAGACAGGGGTTCAGGGCCATCCAAAGACCCATGGCCCTGCCTGGTGCGTGAGCCGGGGTCGAGGCGGCACTATGAGCTGCAGCGCAAATCCTTCACAGAGGCTCTCCGTCCCCATCTGTTGCTAACCGTGCAATGCACTCGTCCTATTGCAGCATCGCTGATACGCCAATGCACGGTTGTCAAAACAGCCACCACAATGGACTCGGGACCATGGCCATCGGGAGGGTGGGGTCCTAGCCCACCACTGGGAGCCCAGCCCCTGCACAGGGCTCCGCTCTACAGCCCTCCCCCACCCAGCCCTCACCTTGGGAAACGAGGGGAAGGAAGACCGAGACAGGGAGAAGGGCAGGCAGCCGAAGAAAAATGGCCAGATCTGATCTAATCATGGTTACAATTACGAGGAAAAAATGAAACGCGGGTTCCGTGCTGTTGGGCGGGGCTAAAGGGGAACGAGGGGTGGCGGGAGCGGCCAACCAGAACAGCCACTGGCCAAGGGTCCTTGCGCATCAGAAGGGCCACCTGGCGGGGCTGTTCTCTGACCCTTCAGCACAGGTGGGGAGGAGGCAGTGCCCGAATGCACCAATGAGGGGGGCCCAGTGCAGAGTCTGCCTCAAGGCCACCACCAGCAAGAGGTTATTTCTGGGTTTGGCGATGCTGAAGGCCTCCAACCCGGCCCACAACCCTGACGTGCGACCTGCAAAACAGTCTCAGCCCTCACCCTCTCACAGCTAGGGTTAGCCCCCCAAAATGCTTTTTGTCTTTTGACCTCCATAAATGCCTTGGGTCCTTTTGTTAAAAAGGTACCCCAGGCTCTACCACTGTTTCGAGCATTCCTGAAAAACCCTGAATGAACCAAAGGGAATTGTTTAATATAGATATGTATACACATGTGCGCGCGCGCGCGCACACACACACGTGTGAGCATGCGCATGCGCGCGCGCACACACACAGAAACACACACACTTATAAGTGTGCCTCAGGCTGGATGTTCCTTGTCTCCAGGTCCGCAAGAAAAAAGCCGCTTGGCCTGCAGAGGGGTCTTCTGCTTCCAAGCCGCCAATTCACCCTGAGCTCTTTTCCTTCCCCCAGAATTCTGAGGCTTCCACTGCCGTCCGCGAGACGTCTCTGAGAATCGGGCTCCCCTTCTTCACGGCACACACACTCCACTGCCCATCTCACAACACGTTGGTGTGCAAGGGTTGTGCTGCGAGACAGAGAGAAAACGGGAGCAGTCATGGAGGTCGCTGCGTGTGTGATCAGACGGCGAAGACAGAAAGGCTGATCTTGGCCAAGAGCTTCTTGGACATCAAATCAACCCAAGTCCCCATGGCCATGATCCACGGCAGCACAAGGAAGCGGTGAGAGTTACTGGCCGGATCGCCTGTCCATCCTGCAGACCCGATGGCGGTGTATCCCAGCTCCTAGCTAGTAAGGGAGCCCAGCAAGGTGGGAATGTCCCAACCAGTTCCATGCCGAAGGCAACCCTGAGAAGGCAAAGAAAAAGGGGAGGTTCCAGGGGGCCTCCAGGCCGGGGGTCAGGAGGGAGCCTGTGCTGTGGGCCGAGCTGGAGAGGAAGCTGCTGTCAGGTTGGAGTGTGCATTGGTGCTGATGGTGAAGTCACTTGGCTGCAGGGAAGAATGGAGAAAAGAGACGTTGAGCGGAGTCAGCCAGATAGCTAGCGGGCCAAAAAGCCCAATGGGCACAAGCTTGCAAACTGCAGGAGCTCAGCTGTTTGCAGGGCAATTAGCAGCTATCTTGCAAACTGCAGGATAGCTCAGCTGTTTGCAGGGCAATTAGCAGCTATCTTGCAAACTGCAGGATAGCTCAGCTGTTTGCAGGGCAATTAGCAGCTATCTTGCAAACTGCAGGATAGCTCAGCTGTTTGCAGGGCAATTAGCAGCTATCTTGCAAACTGCAGGATAGCTCAGCTGTTTGCAGGGCAATTAGCAGCTATCTTGCAAACTGCAGGATAGCTCAGCTGTTTGCAGGGCAATTAGCAGCTAGCTGATTTGTGAATAGCCTCAGGGCTTGAGGCAGTTACTTACCTGATTTTCTATCAACTGTATTTTCATTGGAGGCTCTGTGGGACCCACCAGAAATCAGGTCGCGACCCAAGTGTGTCCCGACGCAAAGTTTGAGAATCACTAGTCTAGAAGCTGAATTAGAAAACCTAGAGTTGCATGGCTCCTCTATTTTTTCCTTTATGTGCAAGTCGCCATTCACAGAATGCTGAAGGCAACAAGGGCTGGGGAAATTTGGTGGAACATGGAGACCCCAAACTTCAGGCTATTGGGCCCCGTATAGGCCAGCAGCGGTTTGATCCTGTTGTGATCTGAGCCTCTGCTTTGAAAACCTGTATGGGTGGAAAGGCAAGCTACAAAGGCTTCTAATGAAGAAAGGAAAACCTGATGATAAAAACTGCTCACAGATTTTCCTTCACGAGAGCTAGAATCTTTGGCTCTCTTTTACAAAACGGGAGTCTGTAGGAATCACCTCACTTTGGCAATCAAAGCCCAAAGCAGGTTTGATGCATAGGGCTAAACAGCAGCAGTCCAAGGCAGAGGCGTCGCAGGGGACGGGACGCCGGGGGTGACGCACTGGGACGGGGTGACGCGCCGGGACACCCGGCGCATCACCCTCCTGGCGTGTCACCCCCTCCCGCCCCCGCCACATCACTCCTGAGGCCCGCTCGGCGAGCCGCGTCTTCTTCGGCGACTCGGCTGCTTCTAACAAGGCCGGGCAAGGCTGAAAGCGGCGCATGCGCACAACGCCGCTTGAAGCCTTGCCCTCAGAAGGGCCAAACAAAGACCCAATCGCATCTTCGTTTGGCCCTTCTGAGGACAAGGCTTCAAGCGGCGTTGTGCGCATGCGCTGCTTTCAGCCTTGCCCGGCCTTGTTAGAAGCAGCCGAGTCGCCGAAGAAGACGTGGCTTGCTGAGAGGGCCTTGGGGGTTGGGTGGGTTGTGACGTGGCAGTGGGGGTGACATGGCAGTGGGGGTGACGCGCCGAGCCGGCCGACCTCCCACCAGGGGTGACGCGCCGGCTCGTGACGCCGCTGGTCCAAGGGAGGGCATAAGGGTGGAGATGAGATGCAGCAGAGGCAGAGAGCAGTCAAGAGACACACTCCAAGGAAACAGGAAATCCTTACGTTCCGCCGGAAGAGCCTCTGCAACAGGCTTCGTTTGGGCGGGTCAGGGAGCTGCTTCCAGTCCAAGTCCGGGGAGCGGAGGCCATTTGGTCCAAAGACATTCAGATCTTTAAAGCACTCGGTCTCAATCATCTAGAGAGCAGAAAGAAGGTTATGCAACTGGCGACGGGTGACCTCGCATGCGTGCGCATGTGCAGGCGCATTTACACACTGACAGCACACAGTAGCATAAAATCAGACCCCTGAAAGTAAACCTTGAGAAGAGATAAGCACTGTTTATATCAGAGGAGGCCAAACTGCGACTGCCGAGCCACATGTGGCCCTTTGACATATAACGTGCAACTCTTGGAAATATGTTGGCTGAGCTCCTTTTTGCATCATAATTAATATAAAAGGCAAATAAGACATTTTCAAGCTTTGTAATTATTGACCAGGTATAAACTGAGAGTCCACTGGATTAAAGCACAAGTTTAATGTTCATGGTGAGTAAATATATTTAAGAATTTAAATGCTTCTTAAATATTGCGGCTCTCAAACATCTGAAGTTTATCGTATGTGGCTCTTACAGGAAGCAAGTTGGGTTTATATAGTCATCGATGACTGTATGCCACCTGCGAGTTTTAGAAGTAGCCTCTCTCTGAATGCCAGATGCAAAGGAGTGGCAACAGGATACAGGATACACCAAATCGATCTAAATTGGATACAGGGATCTTGTTGTCTTGTGTGCTCCCAGAGGCTGGACTCTGAGATACAGGAAGCTGGACTAGATGGGCCCTTGGCCTGATCCAGCAGGGCTCTTCTTAGGTTCTTAAGCAGAGGGCTACTGAGTGAAGCAGTATCCGCCGAGAAAGGGAGAGAAAAACCGAGTCATTTCCTTCCCCTGGGCTTATCTTCTAAAATTCTCTTGGGGCAGCATTCCCCATTGCAGAGTTGGAGTCCCTGCCCGCAACAGATGCACAAAGATTCTCATGAGGCTCTGTCATGGCCTGATTGTAATCTTAACTGTTGTGGTTGTGGGTTCACCTGTCCTGAATCCTTAGCGGCCTGTCCGGAAAAGGGCCTTTCAACTGGAGAATGCAATTGAACCAAGGAGCTTGGCCCTGCAAGTTCTGCTCCGGAGTGAAGCTGCGACTGCCACCACGGGTTTGAAGGGACCTGCATGAGGGGTGCGAGTGGGTGGATGTAACGTAGCGGTAAAGACACTGAGCTAGAACCAGGACTTCCCGAGTTCAGGTCTCACCTCCACCATGAACTCACTAGGATCAACCACTCCCTCTTAAGCCTCAGTTTTTGTCATCTGCAATGTAGGAATAATTATACAGGCGGGCCCCCATATCCACTGATTCACTATCCACGGTTTCAGTTATCCACGGATCGTGGGGACCCCCCCAGGCTTTTACTTTTTTCTCAGTAAGCTTCGTTTCTTCCTTAAAGAAACAGGAGAAGCAGCCTCTGGCTGCTTATTACAGGTAAGTAGAATGAGACTAAGTCCTAGAGAGGCTCTGCAAGGTTAACAGAAATCTTGCAGAGCCTCTCTAGGACTTAGTCTTGTTCTACCTGCCTGCAATGGAGGCTGCTTCTCTGTTTTGTTTTAAGGAAGAAACAAAGCTTGCTGAAAGAAAAATAAGAGCTGGGGGGGGGGCAAGCATGCCTGCCTGCAGGGGAGACAGGGTGGGGGGCCCCTCAGGAAACCATGGAGGGGGTGTTCGCTCTTATCCACGGTTTCAAGTATCCACGGAGGGGCCTGGAACATATCCCCAGCGGATATGGGGGCCCACCTGTACTTGCTTACCTTATGGCAGGGGTTGGCAACCTACGGCCCATGGGCTGGATTCAGCCTGCCAGCCAAAGTTATCCAGTCCACCAGCTGAAGTCCAGCCCACGCGGTGCTCTACCATTCCCTGCCAGGCGCGCGTCAACATGGGCGGGAGGCTTGCCTCCCAAGGCGAGCTCCGTGCAGGGCACTTCCAGGTGCTCTGCAACCTGGAAGCTCAGCGGTGATGTAATGACGTGACCGCCGAACGTCCAGCCCCTTTAAAGGAAAAGATGGCCGACCCCTGCCTTACAGGGCTGCTGTAAGGATTACGTCAAGATACTACATGCGTAGCATGTACAGGTGGGCCCCCGTATCCGCTGGGGATATGTTCCAGGCCCCTCCGTGGATACCTGAAACCGTGGATAAGAGCGAACACCCCCTCCATGGTTTCCTGAGGGCCCCCCCACCCTGCCTCCCCTGCAGGCAGGCATGCTTGCCCCCCCCAGCTCTTATTTTTCTTTCAGCAAGCTTTGTTTCTTCCTTAAAACAAAACAGAGAAGCAGCCTCCATTGCAGGCAGGTAGAACGAGACTAAGTCCTAGAGAGGCTCTGCAAACCTTGCAGAGCCTCTCTAGTACTTAGTTTCGTTCTACTTGCCTGTAATAAGCAGCCAGAGGCTGCTTCTCCTGTTTCTTTAAGGAAGAAACGAAGCTTACTGGGAAAAAAGTAAAAGCCTGGGGGGTCCCCACAATCCGTGGATAACTGAAACCGTGGATAGCGAATCAGTGGATATGGGGGTCCACCTGTAGTGGTCCGGGTGATCAAAAAGCACTATGGAAGGGCCACATTTTGCAAAGGGCCCTTTTGGCTTGGCCGAAGTCGATGTTTCTGGTGGGATTTGCCTTGCTGAGAACCTCTAGCCCCAGCTACTGTTCAAACCATGAAGGCCTAAGCCGCTAAACAAAATGGTGGACACCACACTGCAGGCAAGTAGTTCTGCAAGACTCCGTTACACCGGAGTCAGCGGCCCCTCCCCTTTGCTGTTGGAGCCATTCCAACAGCGACAGGGGAGTGTCCTGCTTTGCCGCCAGAATGGCTCCAACAGCAAGGGGGAGGGGCCGCTGACTCCAGTGTAACGGAGTCTTGCAGAACTACTTGCCTCCGCTCCAGTCTAGTTTCGCCTCTGCTGCTGCGAGCCATCGGTGGGCGGCTAGGAAACAAGCTGCTGGATCCCAACGGCTCCCCAATCCTCACCTCATTCTGCCAGGGGATCGGGACGCAGCCTGTGGCAAATTTGGCATAGAAGTCATTGTCTGTTTGGTCCAGGTTGACGCCCTTCACAGTGGAAAACTGCTCAATGTCCAACACGTCTTTGCAGTACACGGCCCGAGGCTGTGGGAGAGAGGGAGACCCCGTCAAATTGGCATCTCTGGGCCCTAAGCATCAAGAGTCGTACAGCCCAGCCATAAATCCTTTCTCACGGAAACAAAAAAAACCCTGGCTGCTCGTATCCTCTGCATGTGCAGACATCTGTTCATTTGTGCATTTTTTATTTGGCTTTAGAGGCAGATAATTCTAAACTCTTTGGAGATTGGGGAAGTAAGGACTGGGGAGTGGCAGGGGACGGAACAGAAAGATAGGAAGCATGGAGACAGGTGAGCTGTAGGGACAATGGTCAAGAAGAAACGAGATGATTGTGGTACGAGCCAGATCCCCAGGGTACCAACTCAGTGAAAAAGTGCCCAGCCCTCCCCCGACCACCAAGTTACAAAGAACTGTGACTTTATCAGTATATAAAAGGCTGCGACCGACCATCACTGAACCTCCATCCGGTCTCCTCCTGGATCCCACTTCCTAGCCTGCTGCGGATCAAAAATTGATGCTATTGTCTGCTCCGACATCACAGAGCCTTGGTTGGCTGCCTGGACCTAGGCTTGCAAGACAACCTGTGACATCTGAGGGCCTGGGGGACGTTGGAGCGATCACTGGCTCAGGACTTCCGATGTCACAGAGGCTTGCAAACCTAAGATCCAGGGAACCGACTCTTAGATAAACAGGGACAACTCTGAATCAGGACCCTGAGGTTTATAAGTAGCGTCCGCTAAAACTAAACATATAAACGGTGTATTGAACCCATGGGGGCTTTCAAACCGTGTCTCGCAGGTGCAAATCAATCAAGCCTTTTGTGGGAAACTGACAACTCTTGCTGGCTATGTGCAAAAAAAGGGTTGGTTTTTTTCACTTACTGGGGGTCGCGTCGGCCCTCTGGGGGTTGCTGTGGCCCCCTCTACGCCCCCCATGCCTCAGAAGGATGCGGCAGGTTCAGACCCTTCTCTACGCCCCCCATGCCTCAGTGCTCAGAAGAGCTTCCAATTGTGCTCGGAAGCTACTTCTAGTTTTTGCCAAAGAGGTTTTCGCAGAGGGCTCCGGAGGGTCAACGAAGTGAAAATACTCTTTTTTTTTCTGCGGCAGTGGGACTCCGAAAATGCTGTCGCCAACATTGCCAGGCCCCTTAAGGGGGTAGCGACCACTTCCGGCTTTTGTGGTGGGTTTGAGAACCACTGGCATAGAGGAAAGCCCAAGGCTTCAACCATGCTGGATGGTCAGCCAGGAGCTCGAGAACATGGGCAGCAAAGTCACAGGCACAGTTACCTTCTTCTCTGTGGATAGAATTTTACTATGGCTGTTGGCAGGGAAGGTGTTGGGGGGGGGGGGCTTAAAGCCTTCTCCCTGCAAACAAACCATTAAAGCATCATTCATGGACTAGGGGCATCAGCAGCATTCGAAATTCTGAAGCCAGTTTTTCCATAATGCTTCTGTGAAGGGGAAGAACTAGGACCCTTCTCCCAGGTATTATCGAGCAACTTTGACATGAAGAAAAAGACCTCCGAATTGAAGCAAGTTTCAACTACGGTATTTCACTTGGAAGGAAACAATAGACCCAGGAAAACTTTGGCTATGAGAAAAAGGAGTGAAAGTATACTCAAAGTATACTGTGGACAGACCTCCCTCTTGCAAACAGCCTGAGCTCCATCCAAGCTTTCACCAGGCGCATGACAGACACCATGCACTCACACAACCACTCCTTGTAGAATGAATGGGACAAGCTCAGGGAGTGGGGTCGTGCCAGACCCCCAACCTCCATCTTCTCGGCATGGAGGGAGGGAATGTAGCCCAGTGGGAGTGTGCTTGCTTTCCATGTGGAAAAAGAGCCTTTCAGCTAGATAGACCAATGGCCTGACTCACCCCAAGGCAGGTCCACCTTTGGGCCCTGTACTCTGCAGAGCTTTCGACTGCGTTTACGCGTTTTCGACTGCGTTTACAGTTCTGTTCTAACCTACACAGGATGAAGGCACAGAGGGTGGGAAGTGGACCCGTGCATTCATTCTGTGCAGAAGCATGGGCTGAAAAGGCTCGTGTCAAATGGCAGCACCTTGCTCTGGAGGTTTTGAGCTTACGTCTGGCACAAAGGAGGGCTTCATGATCCCAGCTTCCAGGCGCTTGAAATTGATGGTCTTGAAGAACGGGTGCAATTTCACTTGGACTGCTCCGTCAGCCTTGCATCCGAGCCGCTGCTTGGGGTCTTTGGTCAGGAGCTGGGGGCAGAAAAAGGGAGCCGGTATCAACAGAGATGCCCCCCCCCCCGCAGAGGTCCTACTCAGTACTCAGGTCACCCAGGGAGCTTCACAGCCGAGTGGCCATTTGAATCTGCAGTTCAAGGCAGAAAGCACGCTGGTTCCCAGGCTGGGTGTGGTGGGTGTTTGCAGCATGTGGGGAGGCAGGATGTGGCGACACATGAGCACGACAGGGTCTGTGGGTGTGATGGGGCGGGGATGATGCTACGCATATCGCGTGTGGATGCTACGCATATCGCGGTGAGGTCTGCAGCAGAAGAGAAACTGCCGCAGCAGCTGCCGGGGAGAAATGAGGCTCTCAGCCTGACTCAGTGCTTTGCATGAGCTCGATTCCGCTTTCCTTTTCGCTTGTCCTTCAAGAGACAACACCTCACTATTTCCATTCACAGGGAGGTTTCTGTTCTGCACGATCTTCATATCTCCAGGTTACTTGCAAACCACTCAAAGCATCCTGCCCTCTGTTGCTTTAGACAACAAGCACAATATTTTCTAAACATGGTCTTAGAGATTCACGGTCCGTACTTACTAAATTTAAAACTAAATAGGGGTTTAATGACTGTGCCGGTCGGTTCTTAAAAGCATCAGCGTCTTAATGTCTCACTCCAGAATTTGCACGGAGCTTCTTCAGAAGTATGGAGCAAAGGCATTCACCGCCCTTTCACAGCAAGAACTCTCCAGCTAGAGGCAAGCTTTCCCTGCTTCTTGCCCCCCTGCCGCACTCCACTCACCGCCTTGCAAATGGCTTTGGCATCTTCGGAGAATTTGTCCGAGTACTGCTCCTGCTCTTCTTGTACTCGCTTCTCCACCTCCTCCCGCTTTACCCGCTCTTTGCGGGCCCGGAAAGGTGACTGGCCCTCAATCATCTCGTAGATGAGGCAGCCCAGGCCCCACCAGTCCGGGCTGAAGGAGTAGCGCTCGTTGTTTATCACCTCAGGAGCTGGGAAAGGGAGAAGGGAGGAAGCCTGTCAGCAGCTGCGCAGATATCAGGACACCGTGTAGGAAGCCCAGAACAAACCCCACAGAATGCAATACAAGGAATTCAGCTCCTTTAGATGGTTTAGATTCATCTTTTCAAATCAAGTGTCTAGCCCTTGTGGCACCGAGGGCAGGCTACTATGGGCAATGCCTGATGGATTCTCAGAAGCCAGAGATAAGATTTTCAGTGGCCAAAAGAGGGACTTCGGTGCTCTGAATATCTTCTTCCCTTTCCCCATGACTAGGAATAACAGAACACATTATGCAAATGTACTTAATCTGCATAATTAAAACCCAGTTCCTCCCGGCCCACAGGTGTACACGTTTAACTCCTGTTGCGTACTGTATATACTACACCCTTGGGTAAAAATGCCTTAATACAAGTCATGCAATTCAGCTCTTCTTATTTTGGTACAGAATTTGAGCACCGCTGGCACAGCTTTTGGGTAAAACACAAACAACAGCATAGTGCACACACAGCCCAGATGCAACAGCTACCCATTTATTGCCCACAGTATCCTGAGCAGGGCCGACCCATTCAGAAGGCCAACTGAGACCATTGCCTCAGGTAGGGGATGGGCGGGGCACCTGCTGCCAGCCTCTGCGGCTTTTCTTCCTGCAGCTCCATTCCCCTCTTTCTTTTCAAATCCAGGGAGTGGGAATGGGGGGAGGAGGAGTGACCAGAGGCAGGTGGTGGGTAACGGGAGGGGGGGGGCGGGGCAGTCGCATTGGGTGCACTGCCTCAAATGTCAGGAAGTATTTGGTAGGCCCTGCCCTGTTCTGGGATTCCTGGAACCTCCAGTTAAATGGTGCACGCACATGACAACAAAAAACAGTGCTTAAATTTCATCTGAGGCTCTGCAGTGATTAACCTCAGAACCTTTGGGAGCAATTGGGAGGAAGCAGGATACAGTATATCAGTCTCAGAAATAAAGGATCAAGCCTCTTTTTCGTCTGCAAAACGTATTTTTCAAACTGATGCTGTCTAGCCAGCTCCCCACCCTCGGTCACAGGCAGTGACAAGGAAGACAATTATGCCCATTTCCTTCAGCCACGTATGGCAGCTTTGAAGTCCCACATGACTGCCAAGTCATGTCCAGGTCGGCTCCCTGCTCCCAATGCTTTTAACATAAGAACATAAGAAGAGCCCTGCTGGATCAGGCCAAAGGCCCATCTAGTCCAGCTTCCTGTATCACACAGTGGCCCCACCAGATGCCTCAGGGAGCACAAGACAACAAGATAACCTGTTTCCTGTTGTCACTCCCTTGCACCTGGCACAGAGAAAACCTACTCCTCCAACCAGGAGGTTCCTTATCCCCATCATGGCTCATAACCTGTGATAGACTTTTCCTCCATAAATCTGTCCAATCCCCGTTTAAAGGCATCCAAGGCCAGGTGCCATCACCACATCCTGTGGCAAGGAGTTCCACAAAGTTTTAGGAGTTTAGCACACGTTTCCTTGGCCCGACACGGTTAGGTTGCACTCCAGTTGTCATGAGGGGGGTTGTGCTGCAAGCTTCCCTCCCAGCGGACAGGCTTTCGCAGAGCCAGCCGCACTGCCGGTTCTGTGATCTTCCCTTCAAACGTACCCATGTACCCAACTGTTCCTACACGGCCACGGATAGTCTCGCCCTCTGGGAACTTGATGGCTAGGCCCAGGTCTGAGATTCGGATGTGACCTATGGGGAAGAAGAAGAAGAAGAAGAAGAGAGGGAGAGCTGAGAACAAGCTGAGCAAAGAGGAGGACAGGTCCCATCCCCTGCCACATCAGGTGGTGTTCTGGAGAGGTGCGGTAGCCGGCGTTCCCGCTAAGCCCTGCAACCACACAGCTTGGAGCTCGGCTGAACTTGAAGTCGGCGGTGCCAGAATGACTTCATTGCTGAATGCTGGGAAGACGTCACCAGGCTGGCATGGGAGGGCTCCACTCAGCAGCACTGATTTTTAGGGGGAACGCTGGCTCTAGCCGAGAGGTACAACAGATATCCTGCCTGCACACAGATCCTTGCTCTGCCCGTGAAATCTCCAGCCTGAAACCACACAGGCAATCTTGGGCTAGAGCAGAGGTTCCCAACCTTTTCGGCTGGCATACCACCTCCGTGGGCCTTCGGCTGGCCGCATGCCACCAGAAGAATGTGCCATCAGCACTTACTTCCAGGTTCGTGGCCGCGCCGGAGCTCGGAAGGGCAAGGAATGATGCAAGAGAGGGTGGGAGGGCCATTCCCTGCACTTAGAGCCCACCTGCTCAAGCTCTGCTGGCTGGAGGTGTCGCTTTTTGGGCTCTGATGTGACGCCGTGCGGCTGGGATGGTGGTCACCATCTTGGCTGCCGGTATCCCATGTACCACCAGCCTGTGGTCTGTGTACCATCAGTAATACACGTACCACAGGTTGGGAACCTCTGGGCTAGAGGAACCAAGGTTCTGATTCCGTATAAGGCAGATTCAGATGTTCACCCACAAAGTCACAGGCACCGGCGTGGGCTCCCACAAATGTGTTCACACACACATGCACTGGTGTAAAGGGAACAAACCAGAGATTGGTGTGAACCTGGCGGGGCAAGACCATCCACGCTCTGCAGGTATGTCTTCCCGGTTTGTCTGGGATGTTGGAAGCTCCTGGGATCGTTCCGGATGAGCACACCTACCCCCTCCTAGAGCCTTGACTGTACTTGCAGCTAAGTACTTGTACATGAAATAATGGCATATTTTCCCACACTGGCCCTGGCACCATTCCCGACCCTTCCTGTGTCATCTCTTGCATTTATTTTTAGACTGTGTGCCTCTCGGGGCAGGGACCTGTCTTCTCTTCTATTGTACAGTGCCATGCACATTGATGGGGATGTATTAAAAAGTGCAGTTCTCTGGTCTCCACATTGCTTGAGCCAAGAGAGTTAGCAACCAGAACACAGGGCTCAGGCCCCGCCCACTGGATGCGTCTCCCACCCCACCCTGGTGTCGATCACTCACCATCGTCATCAAGAAGAATGTTCTCTGGCTTCAAGTCCCTGCAGGGGAGACACAGACAGACACAACCCAAAATGAGAAACCCTCGCTGAGCTCCCAGTAGTCTGGACCCCTTTCCAAGCACACGGGATTTTTCTTGCCAGGCACCTTCAGACAAGAGCATCCCAAAGCCAACCTGATGGGCTCTGACTATGGATAAACCCGAGTCTGGATTGCACCATTTCAGATCGCAAGGGGGAGAAGGCAAGTCACATGGCTGAATGCTCCTCTACACACCCCAAATCCCCCTGCATGCAGAAAGCTAGACGTCAGGGAGAAGGGTTAAAGCCTGAGCCACCAGGAGTGCAACTGCGCCCCGGCCACCTTGTGTCCCTACTGCCACCGTGGATCAAACTGGCCGACTATCCGACATGAGGCTGGTCACTCTAACAGGGAGCTCCCCACCCCCCGGATGCGCCAGGAGGCAAGCTGCTCCTCATTCTGCACCTGAACAGGCCCCCATGCTCCTACCTTCCTGGAGCCTGGAAACCCAGCACACTGCTGCTCACCTGTATACAATGCATTCCCGGTGCAAATGCTCGAGGCCGCAGCAAATCTCTGCGGCGTAGAAGGTCACCCGCTCGTTGTCAAAACCAGGGTTGCCCATATTGTAGATGTGGAATTTCAAGTCGCCGCCGTTCATGATGGTGAGGACCAAGCAGAGGGCATCCTTGGTTTCGTAGGCATAGGCTAAGCTGACCTGTTGGCAGACAACAGAGGAGCTTAAGAGGCCCATTGGATCGGAAGGAAAAGTACAGCCTCCTCTTCCCCACCGTCACCAATCCAGATGCTTCCAGAAACATCCTTCCGAGGAGGGTCCATGTAGCTATCATGGCCAGTAGACCTGTCTCCAGATACAGCGTTCCGAGGAGGTTCCCTGTCCAGTAGACCTATCTACCATAAATTGGTATGATCCCCTCCATAAGGCACCAATACATAAAAAAGCTGCCTTTCGTTGGGTCGGACCATTGGCATGCATAACTCAGTACTGTCTACACTGACCAGCTTCAGACAGGGTCTTTCCCTACCTCAGTGGTTCCCAAACTGAGAGCCGCGGAAACCAGTCAGAGAAGCCGCGGATACCAGCCAGGGGAGCCGCGGAGTGTCACGGAATCCTCTCGAAAACAGTGCAATGCCAATTGGCAGGCATCAACGTAATGTAACGGGGAGCCGCGGCCAATGGTCGCCAAGGGAGCCGCAGGTCGAAAACTTTTGAGAAACATTGCCCTACCTGGATATGCCGGGGACCGAACCCAAGACTGTCTCCGTGCAAAGGAGGTACTCTGCTACTGACACAGTGCCCCGTCCCTAGTGGTCATTAGCCAAAGGAAGCAGGGATGTCTAAGCCTAACCCTTACTTAAATGGCAGGCCTGGGATCTTGGAAAGACAGGTCAGTCTTGGGCATAAGAAGAGCCCTGCTGGATCAGGCCAAAGGCCCATCTAGTTCCAGTGGCCCCACCAGATGCCCCAGGGAGCACACAAGACAAGAGACCTGTATCCTGTCGCCACTCCCTTGCATCTGGCATTAAGAGATAGCCTACTACTAAAACAAGAAGGTTGCTTATCCCCATCATGGCTTGTAACCTATGATGGACTTTTCCTCCATAAATCTATCCAATCCCCCTTTAAAGGCATCCAGGCCAGGTGCCATCACCACATCCTGTGGCAGGGAGTTCCACATCCCTCGGCGAATGTCGAGTGACGACCTCAGCCAGCCTGGCAGGCCTCTACTGACCACAAACCGGCTGTTGACCTTCTCCAGGATCTGCTTCTCGTTCAGAGCCATGGCTTCCCCTTTCCGCTTCTTGATGCGCTTCTTTTCCAGCTTCTTGCAAGCGTACATCTTTCCGGTGGCTCGCACCTGGCAAGCGCAAACCTGGGGGGGGGGGGAACAAGACAAAGGGGGTTAGACGGGGAGTTGCCCGATAGCCTGTGGTGGCTGGTGGAAACCCCAACCTGCTCAAACAAACAAGGTCCTGGCGGCACTCACTGAGGATTTTTTAAAAATGCTGTCAACGCAGCCAAGGTGGACCCCGTTGGCTCTGGTGTCTTCAAAGTCGGCTTATTCAAGATTTCTCATCATCTGGTTCAGAGGCCGAATAAGGGAAATATCCCCTCTGTGTCACTTCGGATCAAGAGAAAACCACAAGCCTGACGATGGTTTTGACACTTCCACTTGGTATAAAGGAGACAGAGGGTTCTCACAAGTCCTCCAACTGTAATGTTTCATAACTAGAAACTCACAAGGACGTAAGAGAAGTCAAGCTGGATCAGGCCAACGATGCATTGAGGCCCAATGTTCTGTTTTCTGCAGGGCCAACTAGATGCCTCTGGGAGGCCCACAAGCAAAGAGGAAGGCATATCCCCTCTCCGCTCATTGTTCCCCTGTAATTGGTATGCAGAGACACTCTGACTCTGGACCTGGAGCAGAGGTGAAACAAGGGTGTAGCGGAGGCAAGTAGTTCTGCAAGACTCCGTTACACTGGAGTCAGCGGCCCCTCCCCCTTGCTGTTGGAGCCATTCCAGCAGCGACAGGGGAGTGTCCTGCGTGTTGCCTTTGCTGCCAGAATGGCTCCAACAGCAAGGGGGAGGGGCCGCTGACTCCAGTGTAACGGAGTCTTGCAGAACTACTTGCCTTCGCTCCACCCTTGTTACGCTTCTGACCTGGAGGTAGCATGTAGCTACCAGGACTGGTCGCCGTGAGTAGACTTGTCCTGAAGGACGTTGCTTCAATCCCCCTTTACAGTCAACTGAGCACCCCTTAAGGAAGCAAATTCCACAGACTAGCGATGCACTGTGTGAATAGGCTTTGCGATTGCTCCGCTCTAAATCTCCTGCCAATCGGTTTCATCGGATGACCCCGGTTCTACCACCGCTGGCCCACCCATGAGGCCACCCGAGGCGGGTGGCACCGGCAGCAGGCTGCGGGGGATCCAAGGGGGCGACTGATTCAGGGCGACTTTCACCTCAAGTGAAAGTCTTCCTTCCTCCAACACTAGGCACAAGGGTCTGCTTCCCACTCGCTTGAGCTAGAAGCAGATCACTCTCCTCCTCACTGTGCTCCTCGCGGGGGGAGGAAATACGCGAGAAGGATAGGGAGTGAGGAGATGGAAGGCAGAGAAAGGGTCAACGGTTCTCCCCAGCCCTGTCCATCATATCTCCCAGAAGTTGCCGTTCACATTCTTTTTCAAGAAGGGTTGTTGGGCTACAATTGCAGGATGCATGCAGCACAGTCCTCCCGCACCAGCAAACGTTTAAAGCGGCTTTGGACATTGCCTAATGGAAGGAACAGGAAGCAAAAGTCCCCGGTGCTTCCTGTTAGCTTGGTAATGTGGGAAGCAGACCCTTTGCATCTCCCTCTGTGGCGAGATGCTGGCGTTCCGATGCAGGTATTGCCTGCACACAGCCCACTGTGGCAGCTCCGCTTTGGAAGTTGCGAAGCATTGTCAAAAAACAGGAAGCATGAGTCACCCGTGCTTCCTCTTCCCTCTGTAGTAAGGTCACAACTAGGCCCCAAAATACGTGCTCAAAAGACTCATGCGATACCTAAGGTTGTAGTAGTTTCAGAAAGCAGGTAGAAGAATGGCACGAGATCATATTCTCCCCACGTGAAAACAAACCCAAACTAGAACCATAGAATGTCAGAGCTGGAAGGTGCCTTGGAGGTCATCTAGTCCAACCCCCCTGACCAGTGCAGGAAACTCTTGCAGCATCCCTGGCAAGTGGCTGTCTAACTTCTAACACGAGAGAGCCCACTAGGAAGCAGGCTCTGTTCCACTGCCAGACAGCAATTGCAGTTAGGAAATTCTCTCTCATGTTCAGCCAGTAAGAGCTGCAATGATTCACCAAGTAAATACTTTGGCAGGGGTTAACAATGTCCAGCTGAGTATTGCCGCTGGGTTTATGAGAGCTGAAAAACCACCACCAATACTGAACATAAGAAGAGCCCGGCTGCTGGATCAGGCCAAAGGCCCATCTAGTCCAGCTTCGTGTATTTCACAGTGGCCCCACCAGATGCCTCAGGGAGCACACAAGACAACAGGAGACCTGTATCCTATCGCCATTCCCTTGCATCTGGCATTCAGAGATAGCCTACTACTAAAACCAAGAGGTTGCATATACTCATTGTGGCTTGTAACCTGTGATGGACATTTCCTCCATAAATCTGTCTAAGCCCCTTTTAAAGGCATCCAGGCCAGGTGCCAGCGCCACATCCTGTGGCAAGGAGTTCCACAGATTAATAGTAGAGACGTATTTTCTTTTGTCTGTTATACTGGAGGCAGCCCGGGTTGCAGCAGCTCCCTACCTCTCCGAAGCCGCCCTTGCCGAGGATCCGGTATTGCCTGAAGGTATCTTTGGTCACAGATTGCCTAAAACAACAAGATCGCAATGCATGTTGAAAGCTGGTTCTTCTGAAGAGAGGCAAGATGCAAGAAGCTGCTTGACAGAGTCACGCCACTGGCCCACCTAACTCGACACTGCCCCCCAAGGTTTCAGGCAGGGAGCTTTCCCCAAATCTACCTGGAGATGCCAGGACTTGAACCCAGCACTTCCTGCATACAAAGCAGAGGCTTGGTCACTGAGCCATGTGCCCCCCAAGGAACGGAGCCATCGAGAGATGGATTCCAGTAATGTCAAGTGCTGCCTTACCTTTCCAGGTATTTCCACTGAAGGAATCTATCAAAATACATGCTGTCCTGGTAGTTTGTGAAAGGGGCTCCGCTCAGATACTCATGCAGACGCCTGTGCAAGAGATATAATTTATTGTTATTATTGTTATTGTTATCATCAATTAATGTACATAGCACTTTCTATATGCATGGCATTTTGCAGTGAGAGAGCAAGGGAAAAATAGGGGTGCGCTGGGATATGGGAGTGGGGAGATAAGGGAATTGGACAAAGCCATCTTCAAGATGAGAAGGAGCCTATGTAGGATCCGGGAGCGAAGACGAAGCCAAGGGAAAACCGAGCTGCCCCCTTCCCTTGACCCCGGCTGACAGACAGTCTTCCCTAGTGGGAAGCCAACTCCCATTGCTGACCTGGAGGCTCCCCATTCAGACATGTGGTGGGTGACGTCTCTCAAGATCAAAAGCGTTTAACACCCAGTAAACAATCTGGGAGCCACGAACACTGTTATTTGTTTCCGTAAAAGTTTATATCCTGCCTTTCCCTTGCCAAGGCAAATGCCCAAAGGGGCTTACAAGCTTCCATAAAAACAACAACAACAACAAAGCTTACAATAAACAAAACAATTAATAAAAACAGTTGAGGGTCGGCAATTCAGACCAACAACCATAAACATTAAGTTAAATCACCTATACTGTTAGGTTGTTAAAGCGAAGGAGGAATATACCCAGCCGATCAGTCATCTGGACAGGAAAAAACTGCAAGGCTCATGTAACAGCAGGATATACATATAGAATATCTATGTTTTTAAAATGAAACGAGTTCCCCCAGCACCGCCCTCCTTGTAATTAACTGGAGGGCTTTCTTGTCCAGGTTTAGAGAGGGACCCCTGTCCGCCTTTCTGCCCCTCCCTTCAACTCCACAAGACCCGACACTCACTGGACGCAACTGCTGAAGAGGTCTTTGCAGGGACTTCTCTTCAGGTTCTCTGCGCACTGGCTCATCAAGGACTGGTTGATGTCCACCATGCAGTCCGGAGACTGAAATGAGGGGGAGAACAACAGCCGTGAGCGAGACCGTTCATATCCCTCAAACGCAGCCACACCAACCTGGGCGATGTTTTTGATTCCTGCATGAGACTCAGGGCCATTAAGGAAGTCAGTGAAGCGGATTGAGGCGGTCAGCTGAGGTAGCAGTTTGCCAGGGGGCACACACCCCCATCTGCCCCCTAGCCTCTGCTGCTCCTCCTCCCGCTCTCTGGATTGGAAAAGAGGGGAGGGGGCGATACGGAAGAGGAAGTATGGAGGAGAGTGGTGCACTAAAATGTGACTCTAGCCCGCCACTCTCCTCTCCTCCACAGTTCCTCTTCTGCTCTGTCCCCCTCTTTTTTTCCAATCCAGGGAGCTGGAGAAGCAGTGGCTAGACTCTCTCTCTCTCCCCCCCCCCCCCAAGTGGGTCCCAACCCACAGTTTGAGAAACACTGCTCTAGCAAATCTGGAATAACTGAAGCAGGATTTGGACAGTGTATGACAAAGACTTGAAATCTGTGAAGGTGACAATGGGTAGTGCAATGTGTTCAAGCGAGGATTTGAACCTGGATCTTCCAGGTCTAAGTCCAAAACCAGAACCACTACACCATCCTGTGAATAAAAGAGCAATCCTATTACCCATTACTTGGGAGTAAGCCCTGTTGAAATCAGCAGGACCAACTCCTGAGTAAACAGAGGTGAGATCAAGCTGCAGGTTAGGTTCAAACCAGTGAGACCCCAGATGCTTGAGAAGTGGTGCTTAGTGGTTAGTCGGAGCAAGGAAGTCACTGGGCCAAATCCTGCTCCAGTTACAAACTCACTAGGACTGCGATCCTATACACACTTACCTAGGAGTAAGTCCCATTGAAATCAATGAGTA
Source organism: Plestiodon gilberti rubricaudatus (assembly GCA_026170595.1). Taxonomy (NCBI): domain Eukaryota; kingdom Metazoa; phylum Chordata; class Lepidosauria; order Squamata; family Scincidae; genus Plestiodon; species Plestiodon gilberti. The sequence continues at coordinate 16,653,434 of JANXHW010000012.1, forward strand.
GACATGCTTAGGTAACCTTAACTGCCAAAGCACTCCTGCCTGAAATATGGGTGAATAGTACTGGCTTAGCTTACAGGACAACTGTAATACCATTGTCCCACATACAATGTTATTTGGGACAATGCAATGTAAAAAGATAATATCTCCCCACACAACCCACCTCACATGCACGCACGAGACAAGGCAGACACCGAAAAGTCACTGCAGCAAGGATGTAGCTGAGCAATCTCCCACAGGGCCGGTAGAGGGCACTGTGCGCTTGCACAGCTAACAAGCTATGGCAGGTACTGCTGACCGCCAGCCTACTCCACAATCTCTCCCGCCTCTTGCAACCCACAGGGCAGATATACGAAGAGCCCAGCTGCTGCCTCAGGCCCAGGGCCCATCTAGTCCAGCTTCCTGCATCTCACAGTGGCCCACCAGATGCCTCTGAAAGCACACAACAAGAAACCTGGATCCTGTTGCTACTCCCTTGCGTCTGGCCAGAAGCGTAACAAGGGTGGAGCAGAGGCGAGTAGTTCTGCAAGACTCCGTTACACCGGAGTCAGCGGCCCCTCCCCCTTGCTGTTGGAGCCATTCCGGCAGCGACAGGGGAGTGTCCTGCGTGTTGCCATTGCCGCCAGAATGGCTCCAACAGCAAGGGGGAGGGGCCGTTGACTCCGGTGTAACGGAATCTTGCAGAACTACTTGCCTCCGCTCCACCCTTGTTTCACCTCTGCATCTGGCATTCAGAGAGAGGATACCTCTAAACCCCAGAGGTTGCCTACAGACAGCAACTCACCTCGCTGTTGAAGAACCTGCGGATGATCTCTTCTCCCATTTCCTTGCGCTTCTCATCCGGGGAAACCTCGTACTCTGCCTGGGGAAGAAGAAAGAGGAAGACAGACTACTGAGCAGGCCTGTCGGAAAGGTCATCCCCAGCCAGAGCTGCAGTTGTGGGCCAACGAGATCTGTTCCAGTTGCAGTATCTTCCCCGCTTCTGCCTGTCAGACATCTCTCTCCAATCCCTCCTCATCCTCTACCAGCTTCCCATTCTTCATTTTGGGAACTGGCGATGGCTGGTGCCCCCCATGTCCCCCCTTTCTTCTTCCCTTTAACTTCTCCTTGCAACTTTTGCAGCATTTCTTCATTCTTGCCTGAAGGCCAGAGGAGAGCTGCAAATTTATTTATTTATTTAAAGAATTTATATCCCGCCTTTCTCCCAGCAAGGGCACTCAAGGCGGCTTACAACATTAAAATAAACATGTACATAAAATAAGTAAAAACAAATAATGAAAACAATTAAAATAAACAACCCCAGTGGGTCACCTGTATTTACACCCGTTAAAAGCCATTTGTTAAAAAGCCACCATGTCAGACATCGAAAGCTAACCTAAATAAAAACGTCTTAAGGCCCCGCCGAAAGGTCTCTAAAGAGGGAGCCAAATGCAGCTCATGTCAGCTTATCACAGCTGGGGAGTGGGTGGGGAGGGAGAAAGCAATCATGTTTTTTTAAATTGATTTCCTGCATTTCTATACCACCCCTCCAAGGAGCTCCTCCCACTACTGTTTGCCCTCACAACCACCACCCTGCGAGGTAGGTTTAGATTGAGTAGGGTTGGCCCCTCCATGAGGCCAACTGAAGTGGTCGCCTCAGGCAGCAGATTGGTGGGGGGCGCCCATCTCTGTCCACCTACTTGCCTCCATTGCTCGTTGTCCTTCCATTCCCTGGATTGGAAATGGGGGACAGAGAGGAACTGGAGGGGAGGGGAGTGGGAGGAGCAGAGACTGGCACACCATCGAGTAAGGGGGGGGCAGCATTTGGCATGCCGCCTCAGGAGGTCTTGGGCCAGTTCTGGGCTTGAGAAAAAGAAACTGGCCCAAGGTCTCCCAGTAAGATTCCTGGCTCCTTCCTCGTTCAAGGTGCAAGAAAGTTGGAATACATGTTTTCCCCACCTATTCGGAGTCCATCCACAGGTAGCAGAGAGAAAAATCCCCCAAGGTTGCCTAGCGACCATGAGAAGCATTATGCCTCCCCCGCGTTGCCAAAAGCTAGGCACCTGGCCTCCTGGCTCAGGGCTAAGGAAGACAAGGGTACAAGCAGGGCGTTGAGCAACAGTGGACCAGCACCCGTTGCAAGTCGCATGTTTAGGACAATGCTTCACCTGTTTGGTGTGGCGGGAAACACTGCAGTCCTCAGTTGGGTTAGGCAGCACTGTAACTCAATGGAGGGGGGCAGATGGGAAGAGGAAATGTGGAGGGGAGGGGAGCGCTGAACTAGAACATTGGAGTGTGGGAGGAGCAGAGGCTGGCGCATCATCGGGTAATGGGGGGGGAGCATCAAGCCTCAGGAGGTCTTGGGCTGGCCCTCGTCCCATGTTGCAGACTGGGGTTCAAGCGAGTCCCAGCTCTTGAGAAGACCAATGCCCTTCACCGCAGCCCTGCTGGTGGCCTCCAGAACAGTCCTGAAACTCCTGGTTAAACCGCGCAAAAGTGAATGAGGTAGATCATACCCCGCAATCTTGTCGATTCAACCTGCTTGGCTATTCGCCCGGCTCGTTGGGCCAGCTTTTGGGCTTGGGATCTCAAAACCCTGCTGGAGGTTCCCACTACCCCTGTCTGTTTTTTGTAACCCCCCCCCTTCCTGGCTCTTCTCCACAGGATGCAAGCGTTTCAACGGACTCTGAGAAGAGAACACGGCTGCTATAAAAATCTGACCCGCAGGTCCCCTCCTGAATGTTTTGGAACAAGGCTTGGTGCTAGGAGACAAGAGCAACAGGAAAATGGCCCCCTAAGTGGCGGGGATGCGGAGGAGGCAAAGGGTTAATTAGCCTGGCATGCACTGGATGGAACTGACCTCGGCAGAAGAGCGCAATAAAGTCAGGTAATAAAGCTGGCTTGCAACGTGTCGGCCAATCAAGGACAGCCAGGGTGGAAGCAGGAGCCAACCAGAGGGCAAGGGTGGAGCAGGTGTTAAAAAAAAAACCCACACCGCCCCTTTCTTAAAAACAGGAAGCACCAAAATAGGAAGCTGCACAGGCCACATAGCCGGGATGGCTCACGGGTCATTGCCATTCTCAAGGCTCAAGTGACATCTGTGTTTTCCTTACCGAAAAGGCCACTGAGCAACAGCTATGAGAAGCAAAATGGGAAGGAATGTTCCGTGTCTCCCAAGAGGACGGAGGGAAGCGCTCCGATCTGGCCCCCGAGCGCAGGGGTGCTTACTGGGAGCTCCACATGGAGCCGCTAAGCACGGCCACCCACAGCTAGAACATGGAAAGAGGCAGGGATGTGGTGGGGGAGAGTCCGGGGTGGGCAGAGGCCTGGAAAAAAACAAAAAAAAGGGGGGGAGAGACTGAACAGTTGCAGATCCCGCATTTGCCGAGTCACAATGTATCCACGGGGACAGTGATTTGAAGAAGGGATAGTGTTAGCCACAAACCCGCAAAAGATGAGCGAGCACATTTGTGATCCCACACAGACACACAACGTCCTGCTGAGGGACGAGGCCCAGGGATTAGTCAGAGGGCTGCAGAACAACCATGGTAAGCAACGAGCATTCAGAAAGATAATTAATATCCCGAGGGTTGCAGTTGGGAAAGGGCTATAACTCTGAGACACAGCATGTGCTATGCATGTTGAAGGCCCCAGCTTCGATCCCTGGACCAGGGAGGGGTGGGAATGACCCACTGGAAAATCCTGTGCAGCTGCTGCCAGCCAGTGCAGACAATTCTAGCTAGATGGACCGATGGTCTGACTCCACAGGCAGCAGCTTCCTAGGCAACCTCTGATGTTCTCCTGCTCCCTGGATTCAAAAAGGAAGAGCAAACAGAGTCAAAGCAGTCGTCACGCAGAGGAGAGGAGAGCGGAGGGCTATTGTGTCTTCTGTACACTTCCTTCGGTTCTCTTCTTGCTTTTCGAATCCAGAGAGCAGGTGGAGGAGAGGCAGGTGAAAAGCGCCCTGCACGAAATCGACGACTCGAGGCACGGACAACCCAAGTTTAGCCAGGCTTTGAACCAAGTTTAAAAACGGGGAGCTTGAATCGTAAAGCCTTGTGCCAGCTCCAAGAGTCGCAGCTTTGAAGTGGATCGCTTTCCAAGCATGTGTTTCCCATTTAACAGCCATCTGACCAGATCGGCATTCCTGTCACTCACACTCAACAAGCGTGTGCAAATAGGGAGAAAAAGAAAAGGCCTAACTTTTGGGTCTGCTGGCTGAAATTGGCTGGCGGGGGCTGGCTGGCTGCTCCTCCCCCACACACGGCACCAAACACAAACTGAAGAGGGTTCAACAAGCGCCTTTCAGTCCAGAGGAAGAGAAGGGAGTGATGTTCAGTTGCATAAACAGTTTGGTAATGGGAAACACAGGTCATTTTATGAGGCTCATTATGTTCCCTCTTAAATAGCATTGAAAAAGGCCTCCTGGCATTGTGTAAACGAAGCAAATGGATTTCGGAGCAGAATTTTGCATTGGCTTGCAAAACAAACAAACAAACAAGGAAAAAAGAAAGAAAGAAAGAAAGAAAGAAAGAAAGAAAGAAAGAAAGAAAGAAAGAAAGAAAGAAAGAAAGAAACAGACACGAATTTCCTTCAAGTTCAAACGAGCGGACATAACCTGGAGCATAGGTTTGCTCTCTGTTGGATGCAACAGAAGCAACCAGCCCTTGAAAGGAGGGGGAAGGGGGAAGTGTGGGGAGAGGAGAAACTTATGAAAACACTAGCATATTATTTCAGATGAAGGGCTGACTTTGACATTCCACGTCATCTGGATGGAATTTTTGCACCGTTGACTTTAGAATGGGCTGTGAAATGTACTCTTCTCTCCCAGCGGAAAGGTTGCTCTCCAGGAATTCAGGTTTTTGTCGGTACTTTTTAAAGTTGCCTTTCCTTTGTGAGCAATTCCGCAAGGCAAGGGACCAATTTGGGGGGGGGGGAATCAAAAGAGAAAATGGCTCTGTAAAGAGATCACTCTGAAGGAATCAGGGAAGTCTTTCAACTGACTCTGTCTTTTTCAAACCCACCAATGATGGATTATCCCTGACTCTACGTCCCCAGGCAGGGGTCTGGAGATCAGTATCCCCCCCCCAGTGTCTAGAAGAGGTTGCAGCACTACATTTGCATGTGTGAACATTGGGTTCTAATCCTGGCTACGCTCTGAAACTCGCTGGGTGGTCTTGGGAATGTCACTATCTTGGCTTAATCTGGCACACAGGGAACTTTATGAGGCTGAAACACCACTCCAAGCTCCTTGGGTGTAATACTAATAAATAGATAAGAGCAGCAATGCTGGAGAGAGTTTTGTGTAGCGCCCAGCTCAGTGTTTCAGATTCCCTAGGACAGTGGACTTCAACTTGTCAAGAACTGAGATGCTTAATCTGACTCACCATCCAAACCAACCCTAAGATTAGGGAATAGTTTAGACCAGGGGTTCTCAACGTTCTCGGTGTGGCGTACTACATACGTGGCCATCGGCACGCCAAGTACCACCGGAAGTAAGCGGCGATTATGTCATCACCACTTACTTCCAGGTTTTCAGTCTGGTTTTCGGTGGGGAAGGACAAAGGAGGCTGCGCAGGAGGCCGCTAAGAGGCTCCGAATGGGCTGTTTTCTGCAGTCCCGAGAGGCTCGGCTAAAGGTGGAAAAACGCAGCACCAAAGTGCCACGTTTTTGCAGGGTTTCCGGTGGGGTTCCCAGCGGTTCGAGTACCACCAGAGGTACCCAAATGTACCACTGGTGGTAGGTGTACCACTGGTTGAGAACCCCTGGTTTAGACAATACCACCACTATGTGGTAACAGAATGGGCAGGCGGGACATGCGTGTAGAGGCGGCTAATTGCGTGACTGGAGCAACTGTCTAAACCCACCATACGATTAACAGTGAAACTGAAGGTAATGGTTGCTGATAACTCTGCACTGTTCTGAACCAGCTGAAGCAAAAAGTGGGGAGGCTAGCTACCAGAAGCCCTTGCGTTCCACACACCCCTTTGCCCTCGCCTCCCCACATCTTCATCCACAGAGTATCCAGAATGCATGTTCTGTATCTGGGCCACCTGACTTCATCTGCACCACTCTTGGCTTCCAACAGAGGTTGCCCAGAATTGGAGCTCCGCACTGCGCGAATATTCGTCTGAGCGAAACCTGCCCTGGGGCACTACACTCGCCTTACCACAGCATCCAAGAAGTGAATGCATCGTAGAAGCTCCAGTCGGGTCTCACAGAACTGGCGGAAAAGCAGCCTTCCAATGGGTTGCCTCTCACACAGGCTGCCGTAGTCTCGTTCTGCAAAGGAAGAGAGACGGGAGATTTGTCACGTCCACTTTCTGAATGGGTGAACTGGAGTACAAATTAGAAGCATTCCCTGACACAGAGATCTTCAAGAGGCGGGTCAGGACCCAGAAAGTGGGTTGCGATTCAACCTCAGATGGGTTGTGGTATTGCTGTCACCGCCATTTTGTTTTGAGGCTCAGACCTGCACAGTGTGAACACTCTAGATCAGAGGTTCTCAACCATTGGTACGGGTACCCCAAGGGGTACGCGGACCTCTTGCTGGGGGTACGCCAAGCCCTGCCCCTTATCTGCCCCATCAGCAAGTAATTAAGTGTTAATTAACATGGATTTTATTTTTTTTATTTTCAGAGCCCTTCTGTCTCTCTGATTTTGGTTTTGGGCTTATTTTTGCACTTTGGAAAATGTACTTTGGTGGGGTGGGGGAGGGAGGAGCTGATTTTGGGAAGTGTGACTTGGAGGAAAAAATAGACAGACAGGATCCCCCCCTATCACGGTCCAATTTTCTGAAGTACCTCCTGCTAATTAACTGCTAATTAACTGTCTGTCTGTCACTCACTCACTCACAGTTAAAGACATTTTTTCACATTTAAAATTGTTTTAGTACTTTTTATTTAACAATTAATTATCTAATTAATTAATTGATTAATCCAATTAATTAGCAGTTAATTAGCAGGGGGTACTTCAGAAAATTGGACCGTGATAGGGGGTACCCGGGCCTCCAAAGGTTGAGAACCCCTGATCTAGATGTAAATTCTGGCGATTGTGGTGTGGATGAGGTTGTTTTAGCCAGAGTTCCCCAGTCTCCCACCTTTCCCTCTACTCTGCTTAGTCTCACTTCCTCTCCCCCACCTTTAAAAATTGAGAAGAAACTGTTGCCACATCATTCTCTGTCCCTCCTTTTCTTCCAGCTGGCTTGGAAGGAAAGATGGGGCGGAGCAACACAACAGCAGTGCATACAGACTGGCCACCACCAGACAAAAAAAGGTCCCATGTGCTGATTGGGGCTTGAGGTGGGTCCCAATTCTTGACTAGTTGAAGACCACTGCTGTAAGACCTTCTAGCTCTTGGGCCATGGAAGACAACCGAGATGCTCAAGGATGAGAGAATACTGGAGAATATGGGCGGGGTTCATTATCATGAAAGAGGGCAGTGGTGAGAGGCCTGCAGCTCACCTATTACCGTATTGTCCCGAGTATAAGACGCACCCGATTATAAGACGCACCCTTAAAGTTTGGCGCTATTAAAAAAATTTAATTAAATCACTGGCATTAAATTGCAACAGCCTGATTATAAGACGCACCACTAGTTTAAAAACTTAAATTAGGAGAAAAAAAGTGAGTCTTATACTCAGACCAATACAGTATTACTGAAATAAAACTGATGTTTCCATGAAGGACCACTTAAGCTCCATGGTTTAGGATGGGAAGCAATGGAACCATGGCTTGGTGCAATGCCTGAATTGGCAAACTAATTCAGTTTCACTGGAAAAGCATATTCAGAAACTATGGTTTGGCATCCACGATGTCTGAATTAAATGGCTGAATTACAGCCATGGCACTGACTCCTGAGACCACTGCACCTGAAGAGTAGTGTTGAGCGGAGGGGAAATGAAAGCAGGCCACTAGCATTAAACCATGGCTTACCTGCTTGTTTGGAAACTCAAACACGGCTAGGGTTCCAAACCATGGTTAGCATGAAACTTGCTACAATCTCTGAACTGAGGCTTGGGCAGATCTGCGTGCAATTGCACCATGCACACACGGAATTGGGAACGGGTTGCAGAATTTAACTTCCTGAAAACGGTCGCTAAAACGAATGCTTCTTGCTCACAAGGATAGATTTGGAAATTAGTGGAAAAGTGTGGCTGGTGACCCTTAAAGCATTGTATCCGGAGAAAACAAAGTCAGATGCATAGGGAAAAGGTTTCTGATATTTTTTCAGATACAGGGCTTTAAGGCAGTAGTAGCGTATCTGATAGGCCAGCGGGTGGCACAGCGGGTTAAACCGCTAAACCATAAGCTGTCGGTCGAAAGGTCGGCAGTTCAATTCCTGCGACGGGGTGAGCGCTCGTTGCTTGGCCAGCTCCTGCCAACCTAGCAGTTCCAAAGCATGTCAATGCAAGTAGATAAATAGGTACTGCTTGCGGGAAGGTAAACAGCGCTCCGTGTTCCAGCTGCATGCTACGCGCTGCGGCAAGGAGAGTCATGCCGGCCACATGACCACGGAGGCATCTTCGGACAACGCTGGCTCTTCGGCTTTGAAATGGAGATGAGCACCATACCCTAGAGCCGGACACGACTGGACTTAATTGTCAGGGGATACCTTTACCTAGCATATCTGAATATTTCACATCAATTGGATGGAAAACTCAGAAGTTTGAAGAAACAGAGCACCTGATGGAATTCTGTCATTGCAATCAATGCAATCCCTAAACTAACGTGTGCCTTTTAAAATTGCTTATAAAAGTGGTTTCTTATACCCAAGCCCGATGACATTTTTCAGGTATGGTGCCTTAAAGGCGTACTACAATCCTGGAAAAATTCATGCAACTGGGGCACAAAATAGCCACGATGAAAGCCTTAAAAGATAGGCTGGATCTTGGTTGAATTCAATGTAAAATGAAAATGGATGAAAAAGTCAGTGCATTTTTACATTGCTTACGAAATGGATCATTTTGTACAATCTCTCTGACAACTTGTCCAGATGATGCCCCAAGGGAGTAATACAACCCCTGAATTTTTTTTTTCCATGCAATTTGGTTGGAAAATTCTGACATCATAAGTGCCAGAAGACGGCATCGGCCTCCAGTGAAATCAACGTTAAAACAAATGGATTCTGGACTCTGGCGCTAGATTTAGAGCCAAGAAGTACGTGTAGAAAGAATAATCACACACTCTTCCCCTTTTTATACTGACTACATTTCTCTTCCCTTCCTCTGTTGCCTTTCCTTGCAATCAGTATCTAGATTGGAAGTTCTCTACTGCAAACTCCTTGGGGCAGAGACCCTAACACTTAGGCTGACATTACTCTGAAAGCATCAGAACTTCATATGACAGAGCTTCATATTTATATGAAGATGGTGCTTCATATAAATAATAGCCATGACCGTATTGACAAGGAAGTGAATCCAAAATTGGTGCTTGGACTGGACTATGTGTCTCAGCCAAGAGAACCTCTCCTTCTTCGTAAGCTGGTGTGGGCATGGGCAACATAATAAAACAACAAGAATGTTTTGGAGAGTGTGACGATTTCTCCAAAATGAATTGTGCTGCCCCCCAGAAATAGCTCACCTTTCACTGCTAAATTTGGATCCCCTCCCCATCTCTTTGCAAAATACCGTATTGTCCCGAGTATAAGACGCACCTGATAAGACACACCCTTAAAGTTTAGTGCTATTACAAAAAATGAATTAAATTACTGGCATTAAATTGCAACAGCCTGATTATAAGACGCACCCCTAGTTTAAAAACTTAAATTAGGAGAAAAAAGTGAGTCTTATACTCAGACCAATACGGTACTTGCCAAGAGAAGAAAATCCTTCTGGCTTTGAGATATCTCTGCTGATTAGTTCTCCTAAAGAAGCTGGTGCAGCCAGGGCCAGCTGGCCTAGTTCAACCCTCTGCCTCAGGTGGCAAGCTGGCAGGGGATGCCTTTTATCCTGTGCCTGTCCGACACCTCTCCCAGCTTTACATCTGAGAAAAATGGTTCAACTGGCCTCACGACTGGGCCAGCAGAATTTAGGGGTAGTTTCTGGCTGCTAGCTGCTTTGGGCCACTGCTGGCTGTAATCACTTCAAGGGAGGTGATTCCTGTTAACAGAGGCATGAGTAACCCTACCAGCGTCCCGGAATCGAGGCTGGCTTTGGCCTAGAGCGGACCCGAGCCGCTCCCAAGTGTGCACCGCGGCTGCCCAATGGGGTTCCGGCTTCCATCACGTCGTTGACCAGAAGTTCCGGAAACCGGAACCACACTTGGGAGCGGCTCGGGTCCGCTCTAGGCCGAAGCATGCCTCGATTCCGGGACGCTGGTAGGGCTAAGCATGAGGCCTCTTTTAAAGCGGTGGTCCTCTTCTGTTTAGCAGAGGGGGAACATCTTACTCCACCCATCCCAACACAGTACCCCTCCTAGTGGCTGTTCGTTGGTGACTCCCTTGTGTTGTTTTTGGGAGGGGGGGATTCTGAGCCCCTTTGGGATCCATCTTCTCATTTGTTTTGCCCTGTAAACCTTTTTGCGAACTTTTTGGTCGAAAAGTAATGTATAAATATTTTTAATAACAATATCTGGCACTGGATCCACACCCGTCATTGGCAAGAAAGGGGGATCATGCATCATTCTGTGGCACAAACTGCTCCCTTAAAGTGGCTGCAGAAGTCACTTAAAATGAGGCTATCCGCAGAGACGTGCAGAGTGCAATCAATGACCCTGCTGCAAAACCCCTCCAACCCCACAGAGCGCTGTAGAGGAGGCAAATATTTCCACCCTGATTTGGTTGCCCCCAAAGGTCACCAAAATGAGAGACCCTTTTCACTGGAAGGGGGTGCTCTGTAACACCTGCTTTGCATGCAGAAGGTTGCAGGCTCAATTCCTGGCACCTCCAGGTACGGCATGGAAAGATTCCTATCTGGAACTCTGAAGAGCCACTGCCTGCCAGTGCTAACAACCCTGACTCAAATAGACCAAAAGTTTGACTCAGCCGGCAGCATCTTACACCAAAAGAGTCACCATCCTGTTTTGCCTCCATCCTATCCAGTTTGTCATTGGGGCAGTTCATTTTATTTATTTATTAGTTCCAACCCCAAGGAAAATCTCCATATATTAACATTTCTGAGGAAAAAGGTTAGCATTGTCCCCCTCCCTGATATCCCAGAACTGGATGTGGAAGCTGGGGAGTTTTTTGAAATGCGACAGAGCATTAAAAAACACAATCGTCACCAATTGCAATATGATGCAGCAACTTCTCCCACCTCCAACTTTCACTTCATGTTGCACAATGTGTAGCTAAGCACATAAGCAAAGCCCTGCTGGATCAGGCCGAAGGCCCATCTAGCCCAGCTCCCTGCTTCTTACAGTAGTCCACCAACTGTTCCTAGGAAGACTACAAGCAGGAGAGACAGGCATAGCCTCTGAGGCTTCCTCTCGTTTTAACACATATCCTATCGCCACGAAGGGGAGTTCCACGAAACGGCCAAGCCTTAAAATATCAGCAGTCCCAAAGATCCGGAAAGCGATAGGGCCCAACCACCCCACCCGGGCCATAAATATGTCTGCAGGTCATGTGTAAAGCTAGCATGGCAGTGGATTCTCATTGCTGCCTCCTCCCAGGTGCCCTAGAAGCCAAGCCCCACACTGTGCTCAGCTGCACACTACGAATTCCAGGCTCTCGCAGGGTGCCACATGCTGAGCGGTCCAAACTGGCTCTCGCTGGTCTCCCTGTGCTCCCCCCTTTACCAAGTCTGTCAGAAACTCACCCCCCCGCCTCTGTGTAAACACACTTCTAAGCTGTAGGAACACGTGTTCTCTTGCGTCTCAGCATGTGCCCCTAGGGAACAGACTCCGGAGCATTCAGGGAGCCAGGAATCGCGGAGAGTTTGTGATGGCAGAAGAGCAGGCCGATTCAGGCACGGAGCAGTCAGAAGGAACACAATCCGTGGTGTTGTTGTTGCTTTCCCGCCTCTCTCGCATACCCCTACGTCGGCAGGCTAAGGCTGGTCCTTGCATCGCTGTCCACAAAGTAGCCTGGGCACATGCACACGATCGGATGCACAAAAGGCCATGCGGAGCAGGTCTTCTGGTCTCCCTTAAGCGTGCAACCGCATCAAGCTGAAATGAGCTCGGCAACTTCTTGCTGCCTGAATTTAAAACTCGTGGGGGCCTGAAGCCTGGGCCAAAGGAAGCCCCCTCACCCTTTTCCTCTCCAGAACAGCTTTGTTAAGGTGGGACTAAGACCCCCCTACCTACCCTGCTGCAAAAGATAGCTGCGGGGATCGAGGCCTGCTCCACACATGCGCCAGAATGACGAGGCAGAGTTCAGGGATAAAAGAATGGATTGCAGACTACAGACAGGGGAGATACATTTTGGAATGTTTCCTGGCACAACTGGCCCCACAGGCAGTGCATGCCCTGGGAACCTATGCCCACACCCAGGCCCCAAGGCAGTGAAGGCCTACTGCTGTCATCGCTCCCCATTTCAGCCTGGCAAGCCAGGAGTCAAGAGGATGCTTACCAGACAATTGTGGGGAACCAGTAGCAAGCAGAGAGTGAAGTCTTCTTTTCTGCCTCCAGTGCCATTTTACAATTCCCAGGTGTCCTGATCCTCGAGGCTGCGTTGGGGACTAGGGCATCTGGGAATCGTTAAATAGCACCAGGGAAAGAAATCGGATATCCCACTGCTAACACCTGCTTCCCAGTAAGTGTTCCTGTTTGGCAGGGAGAAGCAGCAACTGCAGTGGACCGTCCTCTCTTTCCCCCAGGGTCATTTTACAAATCCAGCTGTTGATGTTCTCCCCAACTCCCACCATTATCCAGCAAGCCAGTCAGGGGTCCATGGGGAGGTTTACCAGGAGACAATGCGGGGCAGGTGGCAGAAACAGATACTAAACCTTGTCTGTGCCGCCATTCGGCACTTAACTATAGCGGATGAAGCAGGATTGTTGCCTTATCCAATGGGCATTATTGGGGGTGGGAGTAGCAGTAGCCAACGCATGCCCCAAAGCATGGGGGAGCACACCATTGGGAGGAACCTTGTAGGGCTTTTGCCCCAAAGTCCCCCCCCCCAAAGCTGGAGCTGCCACTTCTTCCTTGCATTAAAACAAAAACTTATTTGCAAGTAGAAAAATAGCACAATAGGGTGAGCTGAGCCAGAAGCCTTCTCCCCAAATGCACTAGGTTTTGGGAACATTTTTCTAAGCTTGCAAAGGCCCTGTTCAAAAAATGAGGGAGAACCAAAGGAGACCCACTTCATTCCATCAATGCAAGCCTCAGTCTTCCTCATCTGCAATATGGGGATATAATCATCCTTATGTACAAGATTGTCGTAAGGCCTGTATCAATACAATGCGCATGAAACACTCTGCACACCCAGAAAGTGCTACACAATTGTAAGTAGGATCATCTACCCTGGGGAAGCTATTGAACGATGCATGAGGCTACCTGCTGATACTAAGACCGTCCTGCCAGAAACATGGACATCTTGCAGTGGCAAAACAGCTGGGAAGGATTATTTGGGTGGGCTGCACCGGCAGGGCAATTCAGCAACACACCTCATTCTGCTTGTTCAGAGGAGGCAGTCCGCAAATTCTATGGCAAGCAGGCTCCGCTGGTTCTTGCAACACCACCTGCTGCCGGTTCTCCAGCTCCGGCGCTCTGAGCAACCATATCCTTCCTAGCAGTCTCGTCTCTGCCAGGGCCTGATGGTGCCACTTACCAAAGCTTTTCCGGAGGTCATCGCACTGGCTGATGTGCGGGAACTTGAGGATCTCTCTCCATTTCTTACTCCTTCCTTTCCGCTTCCCTCCACCTCCTGCAACCCAAAAGAAAGACAAGAAAGAAAGAAGGGGGAAATTAGTTTTTGGGCGATAAAACCAGGCAAGTCCTTTATTGATAGACTATTTTCAATACTTCCAAGGAGCTCGAGAGTGGCCTCTGTGGGGCTTCCGGAGAGACAGAGCCCCTGGCCTGGATGCCTTTAAAAAGGGAGTGGACAGGTTACAAGCCATGATGACACTGTAAAACCTCCGGGTTTTAGAGGTAGCCTCTCTCTGAATGCCAGATGTAAGGGAGTGGCGGCAGGATACAGGTATCTTGTTGTCTTGTGTGCTCCCTGAGGCATCTGGTGGGGCCACTGTGGGATACAGGAAGCTGGACTAGATGGACCATTGGCCTGATCCAGCAGGACTCTTCTTATGTTCTACCTGCAGATGCCAGAGAATAATCCTGAGACCTTCTAAATCAGGGGTTCTCAACCTGTGGTACGGGTACCCCTAGGGGTATGCGGACCTCTAGCTGGGGGTACGTCAAACCCTGCCCCTTATCTGCCTCATCAGCAGCTAATTAAGTGTTAATTAACATGGATTTTAATTTTTCGGAGCCCTTCTGTCTCTCTGATTTTGGTTTTGGGCTTATTTTTGTACTTTGGAAAATGTACTTTGGTGGGGTGGGGGAGGGAGGAACTGATTTTGGGAAGTGTGACTTGGAGGAAAAAAGATCCTTGCATCTCTCTCTCTCTCTCTCTCTCTCTCTCACTTACTCACTCACACACACACACACACACACACACACATGAGTTAAAGACATTTTTCACATTTAAAATGGTTTTAGTACTTTTTATTTAACGATTAATTACCTAATTAACTGATTAATCCAATTAATTAGCAATTAATTAGCAGGGGGTACTTCAGAAAATTGGACCGTGATAGGGGGTACCTGGGCCTCCAAAGGTTGAGAACCCCTGTTCTACATGCAGAGCATTTGCTCTACCCACTCAGCCATAAAGTCTGTGCCCAGATGCTGTTCAGTGCCCAGTATGCTGTTAGCCGATACATGTAATAGTTGTGGTGGGAGCTGGGAATGATGCGAGTTATATCATTATTAGATGTTTGACTTCCTCTAAAGAGCCCAGAATTGGAGGGAAGAAAGGGAAGAAAAAAGCAAGGTGCAGTTACAATTATTGGAGGGCAGCGTATGCACTCCACCTCAGGAACCGTCTCCAAATGAATCAACCACAGGAACCAACCGTAGTTAGCACAAACCATGGTTAGTTTGCAAATTAAGGGAGAAGCCACCGCTCAGCAGAAGAGCACCTACTGGGCATGCAGAAGATTCCAGGTTCACCTGTTCAGCATCTCCAGCTAGGACAGAGAACGATCCTTGGAGACCAACAGCCTATTGGCGTCGACAGTGGTAAATGAGATGGACCGACGGCCTCAGTATATACTTAAGGCAACTTCACATGTTATCATGGCTTCTGGCACAGTTATCTGGTTTGCAGCAGAGGACAAATCATATTTGCAACAAGCCAGGCCAGTTCTTCCCCCCTCCTCCAATGTTGCCTCCCAGTGACCTGACTGGGACCACACTGATGACGAGGGACTTCGGCTTTCAGAGCTGAGCCTAGGAGTCGGAGACCAGAGGTGGTTCCCACTTCCTCCGAGAACAATGCTCCATCCTCTAGCCTTGCCCATTCAAATTCATTTGGCTTCCTTATCTTGCTGGCTGACTTTACCGATCTTCCACATTAGGCTTCGGGGCCGGTCAAATATTGCATACGCAGGCCCCGATACAATGCAGACGCTGGACGCTTCGGAAGTCACCAAGGACAATCGCCCGACTCCTGGCACTTAGTCACCACACACACAGACACGCAGCAGCCCCGTCTCTGTTTTGCTAAGTAATGATGCGGAGAGGCCAAGCGGGACGTTTATTTCATGCATTTGGACCCCACCCTTCCTCCAAGGCGCTCCGGCTGCTGGCACACATCTTTCCCCTCTTCCGTTTGACCCTCACAACCACCCTGCGAGTCAACTAGGTGGCGGGACGATGACTGGCCCAAAGTCACCCGCTAAGGACTCGCAAGCTGAGCGGCGATGTGAACCTGTTCATTAAAAGGTAAAGGTGACCCCTGACAATTAAGTCCAGTCGTGTCCGACTCTAGGGTGTGGTGCTCATCTCCATTTCAAAGCCGAAGAGCCAGTGTTGTCCGAAGACGCCTCCGTGGTCACGTGGCCGGCGTGGCTCTCCTTGCCGCAGCGCGTAGCATGCAGATGGAACACGGAGCGCTGTTTACCTTCCCGCAAGCGGTACCTATTTATCTACTTGCATTAACATGCTTTGGAATTGCTAGGTTGGCAGGAGCTGGCCAAGCAACGAGAGCTCACCCCGTCGCGGATTGGAACTGCCGACCTTTTGATCGACAGCTCATGGTTCAGCGGTTTAACCCGCTGCGCCGCCCGCTGGCCACTGAACCTGTTCATTACCCCATGCCAAATCCGAGCCTCTTAATCCACTACACATGATGTTCTGCAAATTGACATGGGCTGGGACCCCTTTAGACTCCCATCTGCACCATGCAATTCACCTTCAAGAGCCCAGCAGGTGAGAGGGGTAAGGCCAGGGAGTGGTCATGATGCCTCTTCTCTTCCTGCCTGGTGGTGGTCGCTCAGCACATGATGCTACCACCCCTTCTTCCCTTTCAGGTTAGGTGGAAGGGACACAGAGGAGTAGAGCAACATGCTGAATTTTGAAAAAGAGAGAAAAAGGAAGCAAGGCAAGGCAGAGAGGAGAGGGCAGAGGGGAAACCAAAGGGGGTCCCCTGAAGACTGGAAGGCAACCTCTCCAAATCCAGAGCTTCTGGAAGGATTAACCTCACCGATGTCCCCAGGACCGGGCAACTGTTTTTGAGGCCTGAGCCTCAAAACAAAATGGTGGCCGTGACCCATGTGAGGTTGGGCTGTGACCTGGGTCACCATGTGAGGTTGGGCTGTGACATTCTGGGTCCTGACCCACCTACTGAAGACCTCTGGCTGACTTCAACAACAGCTTCATAAACAGAGGCGTCGCTCCGGTAGGGGCGGGGCTGTAAGTATCGCTGCGGTCATAGTCTCTTTACCGAGCGAGAAGGAGGCAGCCCCACCCCCTCACTGTCCGAGCCAGTCCCCTACGGAGAAAGCAGCAGGCAGGGTCTCTTCCCTGCAGGTTTCTCCGTAGGGGACTGGCTCGGACAGTGAGGGGGCGGGGCTGCCTCCTCCTCGCTCGGTAAAGAGACTATGACCGCAGCGATACTTACAGCCCCGCCCCTACCGGAGCGACGCTTCTGTTCATAAATATGGAGAAACAAAATGGATTAATGTTATCTAGGAGGCTCTCGTCTGAACACGTGAATCCAGTCGTATTACTACTCTTCACCACTGAGCTGGCAGCCTAGCAGAGATGTTGGCTGTCCGCTGCCTCAAGTGGATCTGCTTTAGACACCATCAGACCACCGGCCCGCCTAGGTCAGTATTGTCAACACCAGGGCTGGCTCAAGACCTCCTGATAACTGCCACGTTGCTGTTCCTCCTTGGAGACTGCCCTGCTCTCTTCTGCTCTACACTCCCTCTTCCAGTCCAGGCAGTGCAGGTGAGTGGGCAGGCTGAGTGGGTGCCTACCACCAAACTGCTGCCTGAGGCAACTGCTTCAGTTGGCCTCGTAGATGGGCCAGCCGCGGTCCGGTCAACACAGACTGGCAGTAACGCTCCAAGATTTCAGAAATCATTGTTTTGATTTCAGGGATTGAACCCAGCACCTTCTGCAAGCAAAGTAGGTACTCCAGCACTGAGCCCTGGCCCTTGGCCTTGCAAAAATAAGTTAATACACAGATATGCAAATGAAGCCTCATTTTCTGTGGCTTGGGTGGGTGATCCTTGCCCTGTCTGGGAACCAGGTCTTCTTACAGAGCTGGCCCCTCCATGAGGCCAACTGAAGCAGCCGCCTCAGGGAGCAGATGATGGGGGTTGCCCAACTGCCCACATATTTGCTTTCACTGTTTCTCCATCTTCCTGGGTTGGAAAAGGAAGAGGGGGACAGAAAGGAAGAGGGAATGTGGAGGGGAGGAGGAGAAGAGAGTGCTGAGCTAGAACAATGGGGAGCGGGAGGAGCAGAGACTGGCACATCACTGGGTAAGGGGGGCAGCATTTGGCATGCCACCCCAGGAGATCTTGGGCTGGCCCCGTCTTCAGTGTGCTGAGTTGGGCCCATCTAGTTCGGTTTTGTCTACGCTGGCTGGAGGTGGCTCTTTGGGGTTTGAGAAAGGACACTGTCCCTGCCAAAAACGACGGGCGCCCTCCTGGCGCCCGGCGCGTGGGGGTGGGGCCAGCCTCGCGTCACGTCGACGCGCCCCCACCCTTGACGCCCCCCCCCCGCCTGTTTTGAGCTCATTTTGGAGCCGAATGGGCTCCAGGGAGGGAGGGCGGTCCGATCCAGCGCTGCTCTTCGGGATGGTAAGTTCGCCGAGCGCGCCCCCCGCCCACCAGGAGCTCCTGCTCCACGCGCTCCACCCAAGTTCCGCCGCTGGGCCCTGCCCTACCTGGGGATTGAACCTGGGACCTCTTACACACAAGGGCATGTACAGTACTGAGCTACAGCTCCTCTCCCTCCATGTTATCTATTTAGCCTCTAGCCCCAATCTGGTAAAATGACTGCCCTTAGCTAGGAAGAGCGGGAGACAGCCCTGATTCTGAGACAGCAACAGAAGGGAACGCCATCTTTGTCCGAGTGGTATTTATTCAGAAGAGCCAGCCCCAGCTCTGACGTTCGGCCTATTCATGTAGGAGGAAGTGAACTGATTCCAGAAGGAAGTTCTTGCCTGGTTGACTCCCCGGAGGGCTTTGGAGAGACAAGGGCTCTCCACAAGGTTTGGGCAAGGTTGCAGCGTGCTCCGATCGCTGCCAGCGAGGTGACGGTGCAATGTGTGTTGCAGGGGCGGGGGGGGGGGAACGGGACGATCCTCACTTCCTGCTTGCTGCTCTTGATGTCACCAGTTCTTGGATGGCAACTGGTCAATGGGAGAGGCTGCTGTTGGCGGACGACCAGCCCCAAGCAGTCAGGAGTGCTGATGTCACACACCCATAGGGATTACTTCATAAGCAAGGCATTTAGGCCTTGCCATGAACAAGAAGGGAAAAGGAGGGGGAGCGAGAAATAGGAAACTAACCCACGCAACCCCACCGGCAATCTCTTCTAGTAAACAGCACCTTGCCTATCCCCCCCCCCAAAAAAAAAAATCAACAAAGAGTTTTAATGTCCCACCACTCTTAGGCTGCAATCCTATATACACTTTCCTGGGAGTAAGCTCCATTAAGCACAATAGGGCTTACTTCCGTGTAGACCTGCATAGAACTGCGCTGCCAATGAGCACCCATGCTCTGAAGGATCCCAGAACTTTTAACTGCAGAATTGCTTCTACCACTTTAGGTTTTATACCCCCAAGACACACTGGTGGATCATGATCACTCTTGCTAATCTTAGGATGGAATTTGGTGCAGAATCCACGCAATGCCAGTCTATATAAATGTACCACACAGAGCTTGATCTTGAGAGTATTGTATGCATGCATAGCTATGTGCTTGCTCCCCCTGTTCCTTGTGTGGCTGAGTGGCTGATCGGATAGTATTGTCCACACTGGCCAAGTATGCCAAAGCTTTTCCAGTGGTACCCAAGTTCATTACTACTGGAAGGCAAACCCCACTACCCATACAAATGCTGCAAAAACAAAACAAAATCCAATACACACATCAGTGCATGGAGTGAGTACACTGGAGTTAAGGTTTTATGCAGACCTCTCCCTCATTTGCTAGCTTACTACATGCAGGTTTTATGCTAGCTCACTACATGCAGGTTTTATTCTTACATGAGAGAGATTGAGTCTTCGGTCCACTGCTCTGAAGGGGATTCACTCCCAGGAAAGTGCATCCAGGATTTGCCGACAGTCTACTTACATTGACAGAAGCTGAGCGGAAGCTGCATGCAACTGCATTTTCGAATCTGAGGAATCTGCACGGGGTTGCATGACCCAGGGTACCCTGCATGAAAGGTATTTGGCGGGGAAGTCCTGGCCAGTGGCTTTCAACTTTACTTACGCACTCTGTGATTGTTAAATGGGCTTTTGATTTCCTTTGTCCAGCTCAACAACAATACTGTAGCTGGTTCTTGGCAGCTCTTGGAGAGATCTCCTCTGCCTCCTCCTTCTCCCCGTCCACCTCCAATCTCCCACAGTGCAAGCGCTGGAACCCTCTGGGCCCCTTCCTCTCTTGCGCTTGAAGGGAGCCCGATAACCATCTTATTAAGGGCTATTCATACCTCATTTCTGTTGTCAACACAAAACCTCGATAAGAATGCAGACGTCTGGAGTTCCAATAAAAATGACATTCTTCCATATGTTTTGAATTGATTGGAACAGTGGGGAAAGGGTGGGCACTGCAGACCGTGCCAGGCCTGCTCACCCTTTCCTCTTTGCAGCTCTGGCTGACTTTGTGTGCGCACGCTGAGAACAACCCTGGGCCATCTCAGGTAGAGACGCAGGAGCAACACGCTGCACTTGGGGAAGGGGATTAGACCAAAGGGTGGCAGGTAGAATGCTAGCCAAGTGTTCAAACCCATCAGAGGATCTGCCTGGGTCATGTTGGCCCTTGAACCCTCAGTACCAGTAGCAGAGCCTCAGGAACCCCCAGTGCCACCACCAGGAGCAGAGATGTCATGGAGAGGAGTTGCTATGCAAGAACCTGGTGCCAAAGTTGGCCCACCCATGAGGCCAACTGAGGCAGCTGCCTCAGGTAGCTGATTGGTGGAGAGCACCCACTTCTGTCTGCCCAATCTCCTCTAGTGCTCCTTCTCCTACACCCTGGACTAGAAAAGGAAGAGAGGGGTGGAGTGGAAGAGGAAGTGTGGAGGAGAGGAGAGTGGTGGGCTAGAGTGTCGGAGCCATCCCCTCTTCCCCACGTCCTCTTCTACGCCACCCCCTCTGCCTTTTTCCAATTCAAAGAGTGGCAGAAGCAGAGGTTGGCACATCACCAGGTAAGGGAGGGCAGCATTCAACATACCGACTCAGGTGCCAGGAGACCTTGGGCTAGAGCTCCCTGGCACCAGCATCGATTAGTTCTCAAATGGCCTTTCAGTGGACTACCAGGGAGCCCCAGTCACTTTCCCACCGAACCGAGCCGTTTGCCACTGAATGCCAGGTCAGTGGCAAGACCTGGATGGGGGGGGGGGGGAGAAAGAATAATGAAGTCTCTCTCTCTCTCTCTCTCTCTCTCACACACACACACACACACACAAAAACCAAAAGTCTAATCATGTGCAGGAGGTCCAACTGTATTCATAGCAATTGTAGAAACTCCCAAAGCGTTTAAAGAAAATAATATCTTCATTGAGGAATCTATTTGAAAATTCTAAGTAGTGCGGAGGCCTTCTGAACTTAAAGCTCTTGCATGAGTTTCCTTTTCAATGGGGGATAGGATCATCCGAATATACACACAGACCCGTAGTTAACAACACCACAAAGCCCTTGCACTGCACTTTCTGATTGTGCAAAATGCATCTCATGTGTTCCCTTGATGAAGTCGTTATAAGAACCCTGTAAGGTAAGTATGCATTATTACCCCCATATTGCAGATGGGGAAGATTGAGGGCGAGAGGGTGTGGCTTCCCTACAGCCACCAAGTAATTTCATGGAAGGGGTGAGGTTTGAACCAGGGAATGTCCCGATTCATAGCTCAGTCCCTTAGCTGCTATGCTATGAAAGATAAATAGATACTTCTGCAGTATAATTGCCGGTTCCAAGTTCCATCAGGGGGTACAGTTTCTCACTGAAATTTGGCAGAAGTTTCCCTGCAGAATACTTAACATGTAGGTGGTGGTTTTTCAAATGGTGCAAAACCTTTCCAACGAATTATCTCATGTTACAATAAACCTGCGGAAAGGAACCTGATTCACAGCTCCGCCTCTTAGCTGTGATACTGCACTAGGACTCCACAGAGTCATCGCTGGAGGGCGGGGCGGTACTGTAAGTTCCGCACCGTTCCACTCCCCGTGTACTCCCCAGTATGAGGTGGCCCCGCCCCCTTGATGTCAGAGCCATTCCGTGTGGCGAAGGCAACGGGCAGGGAGCCTCCTAACAGCTAGAGGTTTATCCTTGGGCACTGGCAAACACCCTCATCAGCAACAAGCATCTCTTTTATTCTGCCAAGCACATCTGTGGCACCTGTCCCAGCCCTGGTGGCGGGGGGGGGGGGAAGATAGCTCTTCTCTGACCTTGCACTTGGCATCAGCCTCCCAAATTCAGACCAATAAGACCCTTGTTGGTAGTTAACTATGGGGAAGGGCAGTGGCGATGTGTCATTCACACACAGAGGCGTCGCCTGATATGGGGCGGTGGGCCCCAGGGCGTAGGGGCGGAAAGGCTCCGGGGGGGGGGGCGGGAGCCTCCTTAAGTTTCGGTTTTTCCCCCGCTTTTTAAAAAAGATTTTTAGGGGATTTTTAGCGCTAGCGGGGCTTCTAATAGTTTATGTATGCTTTGCGCAACTTACTGTGTGTACTGTGACCCTCCCGCGACGATCTCCAGAGGCGCAGACGATCTTCCGGGGCACAGATCGCTCCTTTGATGCTCTGCAGCCCCTGGCGCGAACTCTGTAAAGCGCCCAGGAGCGCTTTGCAGAGTTCACGCATGCGCAGAGCGGCGATGTTTCCAATCGACGTTCTGCGCATGCGTGAACTCTAACAGAAACTCTTGTGCTTTCCCCCTAACAGTTCAGAGACTTTTTGCCTTCCGTTACAGCAAAGCCCAACTTCCTCTTTCTTTCCCTACACCTTCACTGCATTCACAATGTACAATTCCAAGCTGTCCAGCCACCGTTGGCAGCCGGCCAAATTAGCTGCGACACTGATCACCGACAACACTGCTCTATCACCTGGAGGGCGGCCAGGGGACTTCCTCGGTCACCTTTGGCCTGGGACAGACAAATTGGGGGAACGTCAGTGCTGACGTAGCCAGCATGCCATTGACTCGGGCCATTAACCTGTCTTGCTCCAAGGGACAGCGGAGGGACACAAATGGAGCTGTACACAGACGCCTCTTTCCCCGCTCTTTTCCTGTTGCAAATAACGACACACTGTTGGAAGTAGGGCTGTTGTAAACGACTTCAGTGTCCTCTCCCGCAGAGCCAAATTGCACAAGACATGAGAGATCCACGACTGGATCTCCCACTGGTCGTAGTTTTGCTTACTGTTTTCACCAGCGTGGCAAATAGCAGCTTGTGTGTGTGTGTGTGTGTGTGTGTGTGTGTGTGTGTGTGTGTGTGTGTGTGTGTGTGTGTGTGTGTGTGTGAGAGAGAGAGAGAGAGAGAGAGAGAGAGAGCGAGCATGCATGCGCTTGTTGCTTACATCAGGGTAAGGGTGTGGCGGAAAGGGAGATAGCACCCCCCTTCCTGAATGCCACTGGCTCAATCACAATCAGAGCACCTTAAAATTAAAAACAGAAACACTGCAGGATTGGATCCTGTAACACCCCCCCCCCACACACACACACATTTCATGTACACAGCTATTGTGCATAAGCTAGGTGACACAGCTATTGTGCATAAGAAAACACATTACCATAATAAGAGTCCAGATTTCCCTGGTGGTAAGGAAACGGAATCTTATGTATGAGTAGCCAGTAATGATGAGATGGACTTTTGGGACAGTGGAAGGTCAAACTCAAGGGTGAGGGGTCCTTAGCCCCTTCCCCCTTTTTTCCTTGCCATGACCAGCATCGTCATAAGTTGCTTTTGTTGAGAGGGGCAAGAAAGCTTCAGAGCACATACCAGTGAGATTAGCCACGTGTATCTAGCTGATTCCCCCACCCCCCCACGCCAAAGGCGAGGAGAAAGTTGGCAAGACATAAAAGGATCTTTGAGATGCTACCAAAGCCAGCCCAATCATGAGACCCACTGAAGGCCCTGTCTCAGGCAGTGAATCTAGGGACTGTAAATCTTCTCCTAGTTAATCTAAAATATCTCCCCCTTGAGTCCCAACCTCATTGTTTTTGACTTCTTGCAACAATGCAGGGGATCAACAAGATGGATCTCGAGTGCGGTTTCTTTAGTCGGTTCGTCTGGGGCAACACTGTTATGCCCCCCTCCGTCCTGGAACAGTAAGGGAGCTGCAGCAGACAAGAGTGTTTGGATGGGACCACATCTCGTCCTACAAGCCTGCACCCACTGGAACGGTAAATTCTGAGACAGAGAAAATAATTACAGTCCCCAGAGCCACGGCCCACTAAGACTACATATATATATGACAACATAATTCTTCATTAGAACGTCATAAATGTTAGTTTCTTCATTAGAGCATTTTCTTCGTCCACCACTTATTTCTACTTTGAAACTTCCTGAGTCACGTCGTTAAATAAGTACGGAATAAACTTATATAGGATTGCGTTGCAAGTCTGTTTTTGTTCTGATGCACATCCTTTTCATGAGATTTGGTATAATTATATCTTTCTCTCTCTCTCTCTCTCTCTCTCTCTCTCCCCCCCCCCCCGACTTTTGGGATTGTGGAATTTGTTTGCATATGTACAGTATTTTAAAAATAAAGCTTTTGTTTATTTTTAATGAAGAAATTCCATTTATTTCCGATGCTTGCGTCTCTTGGGGCCCCTCATCCAATGAAAGGAAGTAAAAAAAATAAACCTCCAATCCCCTCCCTGGGGAGGCATGACCTTCTCTACTATCTATTCAGCCATCTGTTCTCCTTCCCCTATCCAGCATCCATTTACTGCTGATGACAGGCAGGCCACACGGACCCCTAGGCAAATGTCTCAGTTTGCCGCCTCCTGAGCTGGAAGTGTACTGCTGCAGGAAAAAATCCGGGTGATTTGCTTCTCCACCCACCTTCCTCAATGGGAGGGAAACACTCTCTGCCTGTACCAGGTGCTTGTACGTGTTTAGCGGCACAGAGAATGCAGCACCGCTCAGCCAAGTTTAATTGCTTCACTTGAGAGGAAACAGAACTATTAAGAGTTTGACATTGGAAATAGCAATATTCAGAAAACAGAGGGAGAAACATTTCAGCAGGTCTCAAGGTATCAATTCTTCCACAGAATCAAAAGACTTCAAAAGGGGAATTTAGCCCAAGAATCAGTTGAATTAGTTAGCAACAAGACTTGACACCATCTCCATAGGCTTCAGTTGAGGAAATTGATTTTTTAAAAATCACATTACATAGTTAATTAACTTAGCATGGCTAGGAGGTGGTGACTACCAGTTGTGAATTCTCACCAATTTTTACTTTTCTGTTGGATCGCCAATTTGAAAACACTTATGGTATTTTATTTTTATATCCAGCTACAGCTGCAAGGCTGTTGTATGCACAAAAATGGAAATCGACAGAGGTACCTTTGGTGGAGGAATGGTGGTTGTAAGTTTTAGATTTGGCAGAATTGGATAAATTGGCTATGGGCGCAATCCAATCCTACTTACGCCGCCATTGTAACTAGCGGCGCAGTGAGAACGGGAGGCCCCAGAATGGAAAGGGGATTCAAATTCCCTCCAATTCAAAGGGGATGTGAATCCCCTTTCCGTTCTGGGGCCTCCCGTTTTCGCTGCGCCGCTGGTTACAACGGCGGCGTAAGTAGGATTGGATTGCGCCCTATGTTAGTTAAAGAGAAATCTGTAGATACTTTTGTAAAGAACTGGAAACCATTTATAGATTATTTTTATATATGTAAGGGAAAATAATAATGATTTAATGATATGTGGCTTTGTTGAGTAGGAGGATTGGTTTTGTACTGTTTGTTTTTGTTTGTTAGATTAATAAGGTAAGAAATTGAGGTTGCTTTTAATTAAGGGTAGTATTAGGTTAATGGATATAAGATTAGAAAATTTATTTACTCTGCAATTAAGCAGGGTGTAAGTAAATATAAGAATTGATTTACCGGTAAGTGTAACAGTGGCTAATCTGGATCTTCTCCTTTTTCTGTTATTCTGTACTTTTCTTTCTTCTTTTTCACACTATGTATTCTTTATTTTTATGTATTATAATAAAATAAAAATATTTTTTTTAAAAAAGCAGATGGTATCTTTTCGCAGTCTGGCCTCTCCGCTGGAAAACCTGGATTCAAATCACCAGGTTAGAGGGCTACCTTGTTGCTCTCTTGCAGCCTAATCTACCTCGCAAGGTTGCTGTGAAGATTAAAGAGGGAGTGGGGGAAGGGGAGATATAGCACCGAAGTCAATATCTCATATACAGGAACCCTCCAGAACAGAAATGCTCAGGGATACAGATGCTGTACACAAAATAATTTCACCAAACAAAACATTGGGGCTTGACTCAGCCAGGCAACTATCTCATTTCTCTCTCTGCCCCCCACCGCCCCACAGTCTCCCCCCACCTTGCAGGCATTCCACATCTGTTATTGCTTTGCAGCCTTGCTCATTCCTAAGTGCATGCCCCGATTACGCTGGGGAAAGCATAGCACTGTGCCTGCTGGGCGCTCGGCAGCGACAATTTCTCCTGCATGCAGAGCGGGACGACTGGGCCAAAGCACAGAGCGAGCTGGCCACAAAAGCCACATGACTCATCCATCCCCGCTCAGGTCCCCCAGCTGCGAATCTCAATCCCTGGGAAACCAAGATTTCCTTAGAAGGCCTGCGTAGCGCATGCAGCCACACGGGGGACCCGGGGCTCTGGCAGCCAGAAGTGTTAAGGAAGTCAGTCAGTCGGCTCCGTTGCCGCGGCCTGCGCTTGCAGACCGCCACTTGGAAGCCTCGGCGACAAGCTCCTTCAACCGCTGCAGTTTGCAGCTTCTCCATAGAAGTCCTAACATCCTCAAGATGTCAGGCTTGGCCCAGATTCAGGGCCCATGAGAGGGGGGTACAGGGAGTAAATTGTACCTGGGCTCAGGGTCAAAAAGGGGGCCCGGGAGCCAAAGGACCTTTTCTGATCTCACCCAGACTCAACCTGGACCCACGGATGAAAAGAAAGGCACTCCAACCGGGAGGCCAGGTCTACCAGGTGGGTAGATTTGGGCTCTGAATTGGGAAGTCCAGTAGAACTGGGCTTTAGAGATTTTTTCTAGCCGTTGTTGCCCTCCCCCTGCCCTGTTTTGCCCCTCCCAGCCTCCATTCCACCTACCCCATCGCCACCCTCCCCCTCCCCTCTTTTGCCCCTCCCCCATTGAGAAGTGGCTCAAAAGAAACTGCCCCCCCCTGTTAAAATTCCTCTCGGAGGCCCTGCCCAGCTGGTCATTTTCCTTGCGGGAGAAGAAGACCCTTTCACTTGTGCAGATCAGAGCTCTCAGTCTTGAGATCTGTGCTCAAGGCCAGTCAAGGATGATTGCCGACGATCAGATTCCTAACACGCTCCTTGGCCTGCACGACACATGAGCACCCTTGAAGCTCGGGAAGTAAGTTGCAAAAACACAGGGGGGTGGAGTTTCAAATGGAATTGTAAGATTGCATTTCATTATTATTATTATTTTTAAGCACTAAAACGTGCAGATACAGTTTCTCTCCCACCGTATTCCTTGGACTGTTTTAGAAGAGACAAACCAGGGAAGCAGCCCAGGCTGCCCACCCATGAGGTCAACTGAGGTTGTCATTTGGCAGGGGGGATTTGGCTCTTCTCTGCCTGCGTGCCTGCCCTCCTCCACTCATGATGTCTTGGATTTGAAAAGACAGAGGGGAACAGGGCAGAAGAGGAAGTGAGGAGAGTGACCAGCCAAAGCGTCCACCACTCTCCTCTCCTCCACACTTCCGCTCCATTAGCCCCTTCCTTTTCAAATCCAGAGGCGGAGAGCAGGAGTGGTGGGAGCTAGGTAAGGGGGAAAAATGGCGTAGGAATAGGGGGTGGGTGAGGGGCAAACCGCCCCTGGGCAGCAGGGCCAGGGGGGGCAGCACTCACCCCCATGGCGGCGTTTCCGCGGTAGCTCCATGCATGCCCCTTTTCTCCATGAGGGTCAGGGGGAGGCGTTTTCGGCCTGCCCGCCCATGGTCCATTTCTGGGCCTCTGATGGGCCGTGTGATGTCACCCCGGGGGCGTGGCTTCCGGGATACATCACGTGACAGGGACATGGCCTCCTGGGGGCATCATGTCAAGAGGGGGCTGCCTAGCTACGCCCCTGGGGACAAATTTGGCACACTGCCCCAGGTGCCAGAAGGTTCTGAAACCTTGGTTTCTTTTATTAAACTGGGTTGATGGGGGGCATTAATGTGTATATTTTTATGTTTTATTACCGTATTGCGCTATTAAAATGTTGTAAGCTGCATTGGGGTCTCTGGAGGCTGAAAGGTAGAGTATCGATTTAAAAAAAACCAATCTGGTTTCATTGGAAGACCCAGAGATCTTATATATATCTGAAAAAACACATGCTCTGCATATTATTCATAATCTTAAACATTTGTACTAGGCTCAGAAAGAGGTGCTGTAGTCTAACCCGATGCACGTTACTCAGAAATACATGCCAGTAAGTTCAGTGGGGTTTACGAACAAGTATTCTTGCACAAGATTGCAAAATAAATAAATTGCACCTTTTTCCTGAACTTAAAAGCACACCAACCTCATTAGTCTTTCCTGGGAGAGAAAGTGCATGAATCCCGTCGTCATTTAAGCTTCCCTTTTTCTGGATCTGCAATATCCTTTTTTGAGATGGAGTAACCAGAATGGGCTCATTCAACCTGCCTCTCTGGCTTCTAGTTTGCGAAAACAGACCAGCTTTTCAGGGTTTCATGCCTCCAACCTACACAGTTCAGGTGGACTAAACTCCATTTTTG
The DNA here is from genome assembly GCA_026170595.1 of Plestiodon gilberti rubricaudatus. Taxonomy (NCBI): domain Eukaryota; kingdom Metazoa; phylum Chordata; class Lepidosauria; order Squamata; family Scincidae; genus Plestiodon; species Plestiodon gilberti. The sequence goes on from JANXHW010000012.1 coordinate 16,681,977, forward strand.
GCATGGCGGAGCAAACAGGAACACCTTACAGGTGGCAATCCTATAATGCTTAAAAAGGTAAAGGTATCCCCTGACAATTAAGTCCAGTCGTGTCCGACTCTAGGATGTGGTGCTCATCCCCATTTCAAAGCCGAAGAGCCAGCGTTGTCCAAAGACGCCTCCGTGGTCATGTGGCCAGCATGACTCTCCTTGCCGCAGCGGGTAGCATGCGGCTGGAACACGGAGCGCTGTTTACCTTCCCGCAAGCAGCACCTATTTATCTACTTGCATTGACATGCTTTGGAACTGCTAGGTTGGCAAGAGCTGGCCAAGCAACGAGAGCTCACCCCGTCGCGGATTCGAACTGCCGAACTTTCGATCGACAGCTTATGGTTCAGCGGTTTAACGCTTACCTGGAAGTAAGTCCCATTGAACTCAGTGGGGCTTGCTTCCAAATAGACGTCCCTCAGATTGCACTGAAAGGCTCTCCAATGTATATCCAATCTGGCCCAGATGAATTATTTATGGTCTATCGGTCCCCAGAGAGAGAGAGAGAGAGAGAGAGAGAGAGAGAGAGAGAGAGAGAGAGAGAGAGAGAGAGAGAGACTGTCTAACAGCCCAATCCTAGCTTTCCAATGCCGATACAGCCACATCGCAGCACTGAGGTAAGGCAACAAACATTCCCTTACCTTGAGGAGGCCTCCTTGATTGCACCCCCGCCACAGAATGCAGCGCGCACCCTGTAAGCATGGCTACATCGGCGCTGGAACGTTGGTTAGGATTGGGCTGCAAAAGTGCCAATCATTGTGGCATTAGTTATGGGCAAAATTGGGAAATATTCTGAGCATTATCATTATTTTTTTTAAACACACATCTCTGCTTAGCAGCTTGCTCCCACAAGCCGAAACTGGTGGATCCCTGGAAACGCATATAGAAAGAGCTTCATGCTTTCTCTCTGAAGAGGTTTATTGTCTGGCCCCTTGTTACTATGGTAACCTGGTCCTGTACCAATACTGCTCCATCCTTACAAGGCCCTTCTGAAGTGAAGTATAGGCCAGGGCCACTTTCTTTACAAATCACATGGGGAAATGAGGGCCAGGTGAGCTGCAGTCACATCGGCAATATTTTGGTAACTGTGTGGAGAGCCTAATTTGGAGTCCCTGTACGCCGGACCTCTCCAAGCTGGATTGCAACAAGCAGGTCACCTCTCCGTTGTACGTGCTGAGAGAAAGGGCTGCAAAAGGAGGACACTGCAAATGTCGAAACATAGTGCGCATCTAAGAAAGTGTTGCTTTAATAACTGTTAAAACTAACTGCATTATTAAAATCAACTAGATAAAGAACAGCTTCCAAGAGTTGTAAGAATCTAATTGAAAAATGGATTTCTGTTCAGCCTGCTTATGTAAACCACCTTGAGAAAGGCAGTATAGTATAAATATAATAAATAAGTAAATTTTCATCGGATCAGGCAGAAGTCTGGAAAATATAATACAGATTAAACCAAAATGTTTTTAAAAAAACGCCCCTCAATGAAAATCTTCTGATTCCTGCCCTACCCCTGCTCGCCTGGCATCGTTGGCGGCTCATTTCCATTTTCTCAGCTTCTCAAGCTCTATTAATACATTTTGGGATGAGACCCAGAGTTCCAGCGAGATTCCACCACATCCACAGCTGGCTAACATCATCATCATCACCACCACCACACAAGTGCCTTTGCTAACACCTCCGATCGTGGCCAGTGCCAGTGGTTGAGCACAGGATGGGGCCCCACCAGTGGCGTTCCCAGCCCTCCTGGCGCCTGGGGGGGTTGGAGCGCCCCCGCAAGCAGCCTGGCTCGGGGCTGAGCGCCCACTCGGCGCGTCCCCGGCCTCCGGAGGCTCCGCTCCGAAGGCAGGGGACAAGCCCTCCTCAAAACGACCGCCCAGTTCGGCGGTCAAGGGCTTTATGAGAAAGCCGAACGCGTCCCCGGCTTTTATATGTTTTGCGCATGTGCAAAACATATAAAAGCCGGGGACGCGTTCGGCTTTCTCATAAAGCCCTTGACCGCCGAACTGGGGGGTCGCTCTAAGGAGGGCTTGTCCCCGGCCTTCGGAGCGGAGCCTCCGGAGGTCGGGGACGCGCCGAGTGGGCGCGCTGCTCCGGCGGTCGCGCCAGCCGGGCTCCGGTGCCGCGCCGCTCTGCACAGCCCCAAGCCCGGCTGCCGCGCCCCCGCACCCACTTGGCGCCTGGGGTGGAGCACACCAGCTCCCCCCATTAAAGAACGCCTCTGGGCCCCACATGACCGACCCCCAAAGTCTCCAGATTGGGAGCAGTGTTGGAGCAAAGAACTTGGCCAAGCGCACTGCTCCAATGCTGTTTTCTCCTGCTCTTCACATCTGCAAATGGGCTTTTTCAGAGGCCCCGTGAGGACATATTTACAGATGCAAAATGCTGGACACTAAAGGCAGAAACATACCGCACGTGTCTCGCTGCGTCGCGTCCTGGAGTCGATTCTGATTGGCCCAACGCGTTGCTCCGCGTCCTGCCCCCACAACACCGAATGCGGCCTCTCATTGGCTGAAACTTGATTTATTCAAGTTGGAATGCACCAGAACGACCTTCGGCCAATGAAAGGCCGCATTCAGTGTTGTGGGGGTGGGATGCGGAGCAACACGTTGGGTCAATCAGAATTGACACATCGGCTACTCCAGGACGTGATGCAGCCAGACGTGTGTGTCACACGCTTAAAGGCCGTGACAGACCGCACGAATCTCGGCTCGTCCCGGACGCCTGACGAGCTTAGTCGAGGCATGCTGGGGTGTCTGGTTACCACAGCGGAAGCGAGCGGTCTCCCGATTTCCGGCACGATCGAAAATCCTCCTGGGCCATGTTTGAGGGGGCTGCATCGCGGAGCTACTGCAGCCACCAAGGGGGAGGAGAGTGGCTATCTGCCAATCGGGTGTGTTAGCCAATCACCGTAGAGGTTTCTTCCAAGAAGGCGGGACATAAGGACTATTTGCGGGAAGACACTCCTACTCCTCTCGCGCTCATTCGCCTCGGCATGCGGTCTGTCACAGCCTTTAGTCTTCATCACTGCCGGGGCGCTGAGAGAGGAGAGCACTCAGCGGCGCCAAGGTGGTGCCAAGTGTCGCCTGCCCTCTTTTAAATTGGGGGAGATGGAAACCCAGCAAGGCTTTACTCCAGCAACCCCCGAAACATTGCACTGTCCCTGCCTTCCTCTCTCTCTTTTTCCTCTCTATCCATAAACTACCTTTTTCAGGGAACATGTTTTTTCTCTCTCAATCAATCAATTGGATATTGCCCAATTAATTCGCAGAAGTGCCCCCTCTCTGAGCAGGAGGAAGGAGAAGTGGCCCTGTCAAGGCAGTGCTTTGTTCCGCCACATGACAAGTAGGAAAAAAGATGATGTAAAATGACTGCATGCAGAACGATCTTTCCATTCTTAACACAAACTAAATTAGAACTCTGATATTTTGGCGCTGTCCCCGATTCTAAGTCTCCACACTATAAACTGGGAGAGCATCCAATCTTCTCAAACGAAAACAAAACAAAACACAAAACAGTAGCAATTCCCATTTTAGCGGCTGTCCATAAAGTTAAACTCTCACAGCACAGTCCTATGCCCGTCTACTCAGAAGTAAGGCAATTAAACTCAATTGCCGCCTCCATCCGTCACATCAGTCAGCCCTTTCATGTTTCCCAACAACGCAGGTCTCAAGGAATACGGGACGTCATGTTGCAGCCTGGACTGTACTAAGTATTCCCCTCCTCCACCCCCCAGGATTTGTCCAGTAACTAGATAGCGCTGGGAAATATGAAGACAGTCTCGTCTGTGGAACATCTCCGCTTTCGAGGAAACCATTTTAAGTTGCGTTTTTGCCATGGTTTTCATCTGCACATTTAAATCATTGTTTTAAACGATTTTCCAAAACGCAAAAGTATAAACATAACAAAGACACTTTTCTCCATTTTTACGGTGTTTATATGAAACCGCTTCGACATCTCTCTCTAGATGCATTTGCAAATTAGCACCAAGCAAATCTCAGGAACAGTATCCCTGAACCAATTAAAGAATCTTTCTTGCACAACTCATCTGGACACCGACAAGCCCAGGCACCTACTTTGAAAGATGCAGAGGGGGGGCCAAGGGATGCTTTGCAAAGGATGTTCTCACCCCACCCTGATAAAAAGGCAGTCAAGCGTGGTACAACCCACAAATAAGGTGAAGGCTTCTGCTTACTCACTAAACTCCAGAAATGCAAGGAGTCTGGCCGGCGGCCGGCCAGGCTCAGAAGAGTTCCAGCGGCCGTGGAGAGCAGTTGGCTGCCAGGAAAGCAGGGGATTTTCCGGGGCAGTTCCCGGGTTCAGGGGATCGCCCGGGATAGTCCCGGATAATCCAGGATGGATGGTAAGCCAGACAAATAGAAGTAGTAGCCCAGGACAGTCCAAACCCATTGCATTGGCCCAGATGCAACACACTCCGGAGCAACATCCAGTACTTCAAGCAAGGCTATTACCTTCCCGCCGCAGCGGTATCTATATATCTACTTGCAATTTCTTGCTTTCGAACTGCTAGGTTAGCAGGAGCTGGGACAGGAGACGGGAGCTCACCCCGTCACGTGGCACTCGGGTTTCGAGAACCGCTGTCCTTCAACCTTCTGGTCTTCACCACTACGCCACCGCGGCCCCTGACAGATTACATTAAAACCAAAACAAAAACAGCTTTGCACCATAAATTAATGCAAGCATGTTTGCATCATCTGCATCGTTTTGCACATACAAATGCAGAATCTGTGGGTGGGTTGTTGGGTTTTTTGCACTTTTTCAGCAAAGAATCCAATTGTTCTCATGCTAGAGCAGGAGTTCTCAACGTACTTGGCATGGCGTACCACCTACATGGTCGCCACCACACTGAGTACCACAGGAAGTTTTTCAGCCTGGTTTTGGGTTCAGGAGGCCAGTAAGAGGCTCCAGGTGGGCAGATGGGCTGTTTTCTGCACTCCCGAGAGGCTCGGCCAAAGACAGGAGCTTCTTGGGAGCTAAAACATGGCACCAAAAGCGCTGCATTTTCGCAGGGGTTCAGGCCCCCCCGGTGGTCCGAGTATCACCAGAAGTACCCAAATGTACCACTGGCGTCACTGCAAGGGGGCGGAGCTCTAAGTTCCGCTACGGTCAGACCCTCCGTTACACGGAAGCACGAAGCGCCCCCACCCCCTCGCTTTCAGAGCCATTCAAGTCGCTTTCACCGACTCCAAAGGCGAGGGGGCAGGGGCGCTTCGTGCTCCCATGTAACCGAGGGTCTGACCGCGGCGGAACTTAGAGCTCCGCCCCCTTGCAGTGACGCCAGTGAAAAGTTCCACTGGTAGTACGTGTCCCTGGTACCTGGTACCACTGGTGGTACGATTGAGAACCCCTGTGCTAGAACATTTGTATCCTGCTTGTGGCCTTCCTGGAAGCCTCTGGTTGGCCACAACCAGATGCCAGAACAGGTGGCCCTTTTGGCCCAATCCCAAAAGGCCCTTCTGATGTTCAAAGACCACGCCCCATACACTGGGGTCAATAGTTGCACCCTTTCCCGAGCACCTGTAGACCAAGGACTCCTGTATGCGCCCTGAGCCCACATGAAGGGAATCCCTCAGTGCCCCTTTCCCCGCTTCTTTCCTCTGGGATCAAGGCAAGCAATTGGCACAGGCCAGGCGGAGAGTCAACAGGGCTGCGGGGGAACCTTTGCCTCCTCCCAGGAGCATAAACAGCCACAGGTGCCTCTGCCCAGCTGGCCCAGGCCGTGTTTGTCTTCTGGATGTTTGCCTAAGGCAGGGTCAGGGCCCAATTGCTTTGGCTGCGCTGATCTCTACTGCCAAGTCAAATGCCAAGCAAATGCTGGCACAGGGGTGGGCAAACATTTTGGCCCGAGAGTCATCCTGGGCGATGGAAAATGTACAGAGGATCATCGTAATGCATCCTGGCTGTTCACGTTTTGCATGTTAAAAATAAAAAAAAAGAAGAACGGAATGCAACGTCCACTGCTGCAACCTCAGGGCCCCGTTCTCATGCTGCACATCCCATCCACAAGAAAACCTCTTGCTATCCATTCCAATTTGGCTTTCTCTGGAGGGTTGCACAATTGCTGTGCTTCTGTGCATTTCCCCCCCCCCCGCTGTGTGTGTTAGGCGTGCATGGGGGTGTGCGGGAGGGGCAGATTCAGACTGCCTGGTGACATCAGGGTTAATGGGAGAGGAGGAATACTAAGCATTAAAGCCCTACACACACACACATCCTGGAAACAGTTTCCTGCTCAGGAGAGAGAAGCCTGTGCCATGCCTTGGTGCTCAAATCACACAGAGACTGACAGGCTGCAGAGGGAGAAAAGTCCCGCAAGTTGCCTGCGATGAAAAGGAAAGGCGATTTGTCTTTCCTGCTGGCTAGCTTTTGTAGGGCAACACAGGTATCTTCCCCAAATCTAGTCCTGGTTTTTGCAATTTCAGCAGCAGCCAGAGCAGTTTTTCTTTCGCCCGAGAGTCCCCGAGTCCCTCCCTTATCGCCATAGGCGATACTGCATCTGGAAAGCCAACATTGCTACATTTGGGTGGGCAAGGCCAGCATCTACACGCATGACAGATGCATCCGAGGGCCAGACTGTTAGCCACGCAATGGGGAGCAGTCAGAGTCAGGCCCATTCCCCAGGCTTTACTCTACCCATTTCCGATGCATATGGAGACACACTTTCCTTATATCTTCAACCTTTCTCATGCCCCGACCCCCCCCCAATAAATAAAGTATGAGGCTAGGGACCCACCATGGATCCCTCCCCCCTCCCGGGACCCAATCCGCCCATCCCCCACCCGTTGCCACCCCTGGGACTCGCAGCCTCGTCCTGCTAAGCTCACCCGGCCCACACCACCAGCTGTGGGGTCATTCCGGAACAGGGGAGCCAAGCTGCGGCTCCCCACCGCTTCCCCTGCAAATCGAAAGAGGGAGAGGGAGGAAGGGGATGCAATCCCTGTGGAAGCCTCCCCGCCCCAGCAGGTCCCCCACCACCACCCCAGCATTACCCCCAGCGGCCATTTTGGTTCTTGTAAGTTGCCGCGACCCCAAGGTTGAAGAACAGTGCTGATACCATGCCCCGCTCCTCCTCTTCCAACAGGGCACCAGAATTCCTAGACCCTCCTTCCACCACGGCCGGCTCCTTCTCTACGCCTCCTCCCCTTCCTCTCCCAACAGGTCACCCAGCCCCTCCTCTTCGCAGAACCAGCCCCTGTAACCTGCCCAAGCTGGGCCTTGGGCTCTTTCATCCCTCCCTCTCCAATTTGCATTCTCCAACAGGAAACCTACTGAGTCCCAAGACATTCTTAAGAATGTTCCTGGCATGAAGCAAACGGTGATTCCACCACACAGACACGAAGCCGAACACAGGACAGCTGGCATTTCTTTCCGTTTTCCTCCTTGCAGCGAAAATGAAATCCAGCACAAAAATGGCTCACATAGGAATCTACAAAGCTGCGAAAAAGAACATTTGGGGGGCAAGAAGTTTTTTTTAAAAAAAAAAACAAAAAGCCAAGCCTGAAGGTAAAAAATGATTCTTCCCCCCACCCCCTACACACAAAAACAATATACAGTTCCCCACAAAGAAGATGGAAGCTATGAAAGGTAGACAGGCACAAGAGATCTTCCAAGATTTTGCAGAAAGAGTGACACGGAGCACATTTCAGCTTTGGAATGAGGTTCTCGGAAGTGTAGCTAAGGAGCCCCGAGAATGGACAGGGGTAGCCTTTGCAGCTGGAGGCCAGGATAAGACAATGCTACTGGCGGGCGCCACCTCCTCTAAGACACAACGCTTTGACATCAGGCATCCAAGCTGCAGTAACTGATAACACCGTTCAGCAAAGAGTTAGCAACAGTCTGCCGGGCAGCAGGGGTGTCAAGACAAAACGGAGACAAAGTACAAGGCTGTAAGATGATGCAGGGCCGGCCCAAGACCCCCTGATACTGTGGCTGCATGCCAAATGCCGCTACCCCCTTATCCGACGAGGTGCCAGTCTCTGCTCCTGCTACTCTTCAGTGTTGTAGCCCAGCACTCTCTTACATGCATGGGATGGAGAGAGTGGAGAGAGGGAAGTTCTTCTCCCTCTCACACAACACCAGAACCAGGGGACATGCACTAAAATTGAGTGGAGGGAGAGTTAGAACGGACAAAAGAAAATGTTTCTTCACCCAGCGTGCAATTCATCTGTGGAACTCCTTGCCACAGGATGTGGGGATGGCACCTGGCCTGGATGCCTTTAAAAGGGGATTGGACAGATTTATGGAGGAAAAGTCCATCACAGCTTACAAACCATGATGGGGATAAGCAACCTCCTGGTCTTAGTAATAGGCAATCTCTTAATGCCAGGTACAAGGGAGTGGCGACAGGATATAGGTATCTTGTTGTCTTGTGTGCTCCCTGAGGCATCTGGTGGGGCCACTGTGAGATACAGGAAGCTGGACTAGATGGGCCTTTGGCCTGATCCAGCTGCAGGGCTCTTCTGATGTTCCTCCCCTCCTCATTTCCTCTTCCAGTGGAGACAAGTAAACAGACAGAGACAAGTGCCCATCCCCACAAATCATCTGCCTGAGGCAAACAGTTCAACTGGCCTCATGGAAGAGCCAGCCCTGAGAAGAGCCCTACTGTATCAGGGCAAAGGTCCATCTAGTCCAGCATCCTCTTCTTTACAGTGGCCAACCAGACGGGAAGCCCATAAACAGCAGGCAAGGGCATATCCCTCTCCCAACCTTGCTCTGCTGCCACTGGAAATTGGAAGTACCATACGTTGATCATGACTAGTAGTTCCTTGGACGTCTCCCGGTTTGGGCTCTCCCCCCCCCCACAGTATGCCCAACTGTATAAGCCTCACAGCGCAATCCTAACCAACATTCCAGCGCCGGTGCAGCCACAATGCAGCCCCGAGGTAAGGGAAGAAATGTTCCCTCACCTTGAAGATACCACTGTGTGATACAGGAAGCTGGACTAGATGGGCCTTTGGCCTGATCCAGCAGGGCTCTCCTTAGGGATGTGGATCAAGTTTCTGACTCCAAGTCTCGAGTCAAGTCCCAAGTCTCTGGGTCCAAGTCTCAAGTCAAGTCCCAAGTCCTTGCCCCCAAGTCCCGAGTTGTTGGATGCAAGTTGTGAGTTCCTATCTATTTAATGGGGAAAATGGGTTTAAACCTGAATAAAATTCAACTTGTCATAAAAGGCTCCAAGTCTCGAGTCGAGTCTTTTACGATTGCTGAGTCAAATCCAAGTTGAGTCATTGATGCGACTTGAGTCCGACTCGAGTCCGAGTCAATAGACTCAAGTCTACATCACTGGCTCTTCTTTTGTTCTTAGCACACATGGCAGAGATGGCAAGGGAGATGGAGATTGCAAGGGAGTGGCGACAGGATACAAGTATCTTGTTGTCTTGTGTGCTCCCTGAGGCACCTGGTGGGGCCACTGTGTGATACAGGAAGCTGGACTAGATGGGTCTTTGGCCTGATCCAGCAGCCAGGCTCTTCTGATGTTCTTAAGAGGCCTTCATGACTGCCCCAGCACTGCAAGATGCAGTGTGCACCCTGTTGGCATGGCTACACCAGCGCTGGAAAGCTGATTAGGATTGTGCCGTCAATCATCTCCGTAGCCCCCCCCCCAACTAAAGAGCCCCAAACACTGCAGCCTAAAGGATGGCGCTCCAGCCCTATGCTCATTTTGGTTGTCTCCTTCTGCATTCTTTCCAGCTCTACAGTATCTTTTGGAGAGACTGTGCCCCCCCCCCCCCGGCCTCTCAACTTTCATTAAGCTAGGTGACTCGTTAAGGAAAGAAGGGAAAACTCCTAGCCACCCACATGCCAGGAAAAAAAGTCTAGAACAGAACACAAATCAGCATTAAGTCAGTGGAGCCCACCACTGAAGACAACATGCCCCCCTCAAAGCCCCAGAGGTCTTTGCACATAACCAGAGGAGCACGCCCTACAGTGGCGTCATTGGGTGGGCAGGCCCCCCCCCGGGCATAGGGGCGACATACAGATGGGGGGTTGCAACGAACCACGGATTGCCGCCAATTGGGTGGCAATTCTGCGGCCGCCGAGGCTCATGCAACCCCCTAGAGCCTCGTCCCCCCCCTCGCTGCGGCTCGTGCCCGGGTAGCCAGCCTGTTTTTAACGCCACCGGGGTGGAGGGGTGCACCGTGCAGTCTTCTTCCGTCGACTCCTCCAGAGTGACTGGCCTGGCTTCTTCGCACATGCATGGATATGTCTATGGATACGCATTGCCCTAACTACACGTGTGTGCAATACTCCCGATCTGGAAGCAGTACAAGTATACAGAACGTGGCAGTGGTCAATAGTGCAAATAAGAGCCTCGTTGTGGGAGAAGTGTCAGCCATGTTTCTCCCCCCCCCCCAGTCTTCATTAAAAATGGTCCAGCAAGGATGGGCAGCTTGGTCCACTGACCAACTTCCTAGAGTTACTTTGCTGAAACGTGAGCCACTTGCGCCTGTTCCTCTCCCAGTGTCTTTGTTTGCCTTCAAACACTTCGAAGCCGCCCTTCCATCCTCATGGGCGCTCCGTTTCCTGCAGTACAGCTGTTCTCCCCACTAGCACACGCACACGCACACCCATCAATGACATGCATTTCCAACATCGTGGGTGGATGACTGCAATGCAGCCTTATACGGAGCAGCCCGTGAAAACGGAGCAGAAACGACCATTGGTCTGCAATGCTATGGCCAGGTGGCTGGTGGGGGCAGGCCTGGGGGGGGGGGGTTGTCTTACTTCAATCTTGCATGACTTCAATCTTGCATGACTTACAGTGATTCCTCACGTTTCTGGGTTCAAGTCAAGGTGGGGGTCATTACCTTTGAAGTCCTAGAAAGGTGGTTTCCAAACCAACACTTTGACTGCTCCCTGTGTTGTCCATGGCTACGAATTCAGCCTGTGGACTACTGTAGCACACACCAACCAACCAAGGTGGGCCTGAGCATAAGCAAACATGTATCCTGTTTGGGAACATTGCATGTCTAAAAGAACTGGACAAAAAACGAGAGAGAGAGAGAAACAGACAGACAGATAGACAGACAGACACTTCCTGTTTTCCTCTCCAGAACTCCAATTCAAAAATGAGTGCCGCAAAAACAAAGAAAATGGACAGCAAATGCAAACGGAACGCGATTGCTTTCCGTAGCCCAACGTGGCCCTCATGCCAAGAAGTTTGCCCACCCCTGGTGCACTTGCTTCCTCCCTCCATCTTGTGCACACCTTGCAGAAAACACACTAGATCTGGATTTTAAAGGGTCCGTTGACAAGCACTTTGCACGGTTCCAAATTGTTCCCTTGAATGCGCCTTTTGTGCTCAGCCAGGCTTGAAACCCAGCAGCAGGAGATTCTACAGCCTAAGTCCTGCCAAGAAGCCTGGGAGAATTTGCTTCCCCAAGTCGTAAAAAGCCAGCGAAAGCATCGTTACCCTACACAGCCTCGCCAACTGGTTGATCCCTTCTAGGAATTCTGGAAGCGTCACAATGGAAGCTGCCCGCAGGATATCCTCCACCTTCTAGAGAGGGATAAGCAGCAGACGAGTGGCTGCTGGAATATATTTGGTATGATGAGCCCAAATCTCTTTTCCAATACGGCATTTCTCCTCCATAGAGGAACCTCAGTAAAGGAATATGCATGAAAAAGTGTTTAGGGTAGAGAACTTCAAAATCCACATTGAATTTGCAAAGACAAGCCATGTGCTAGCAAACCTAAAACAGCAACTTGGGGACAAATTGCTGACTTGCAAATCAAAAATGGGTGACTTCTAGAGTTATACATGCAAAAACAGGAAGGACCCTGCCCCCAGGAGCTTACAATATAACAGGGGTGGCCAAACACGTGAGCCACATGCGGCTCTTTGACATACAATGTGCGGCTCTCAGAAATATGTTGTCTGAGCCCCTTTTTGCATCACAATTAATATAAAAGGTAAATAAGAAATTTTCAAGCTTTATAATTATTCACCCGGTATAAACTTAGAGTCCACAGGATTAAAAAGTAAGTTTAATGTTCATGGTGAGTAAATATATTTAAGAATTTAAATGCTTCTTAAATACTGCGGCTCTCAAACGTCTCTCTTGCGGTTCTTCAATACCTGAAGTTTATCGTGTGTGGCTCTTACATTAAGCAAGTTTGGCCACCTCTGCCATAAGTAGAACACAGTAGAACAATAAGAAACACAGTAGAGGAAGAGGAGAAGGGCTGAATGCAGTAAGCTTTAAAGCTTCCTTCCAGTTGGAAAAAAGAGGATTAAAGAGGTAAGTCAAAGGCCAGGTGGAAAAAGCATTTGGAAGGTACAATCAGTTCTCATTATCTGCTAGGGTTAGGTTCCTGGAAAACCTAGTGGATACTGAATTAGCGGATACCGAATCATTGAGCCGATGGGGAAAATGGTGTTAGGTTCCAGGGAACCCTCTTCGCCATACACTATATGAACTTTGTGAACCTGAATCTTACTGTGAAGTCCATGGGCTGGGAGATAGCAGGGGCAGCATCCAGTATATCACATTGGCTCTTTGTTATGGAACTCTAGCAAATTAATTATTATTCTCGAATTAATTAGGTGAAAACCTACAAAAATATCTAATTATTATTCCTTCCTAAAAACATTATGCAAATATAAGAGGTATCGTACAGTATCCTGGAAGCCCAGAGAGAGCACAAACAGTTCCCATTGTGTTGCAAATGGCATTCAACAGAAAACACACACAACACAGCAACTCCAGAAGAGAGAGATTACCTATTACAGTAAATGTAGCAAGGCAGGGAAATTTGCTCCCAGAGCAATGTGGAGACCCACAAAAGAAAGCTAAGTACACACCTGTGAGATCAATGAGGAGATCGCAGATAGCGAGAGCAGACCAGGGATACGGAGAGGTAGGTGGCAATTCTGCCCCTCGCAGATAAGTGAATTCGCAGGTGGGAAATATCCCCATTGGGGAGGCAGAGGCCGACGTCAGCCAGCTGTCGAGGAGCAACTGTCGGAATGCAGGAGGTCCTCGATTGCTGTGACAGCAAAGGAACTTACCCCCACCCTGCTCCACTTCCAGAACCCCAAGTGGTTGTCCCAGCGCTCCAAGAAGCAATGGCTCACATGCGGGGACACTGCAGTCAAGGCATAGGGGCCACGTGTCCACCTGTGGAGTAGATGGACCCTCAGAGGTGACATTTTGTATTGCCGGGTACTCAAAAGTGTTGAAGGACCACCTTCAGTTGCTCTGATAGCAATACATCTGACTAGCAATACAAGAATGCAAGTTCTTGCATTCACATTATGCAGAGCCAATGAGAAGCAATTAGTCCACGGCACTGGCAGATTCTCTGCCGATGCCCATATTGGTCGTTCTGAGCCTATGCATCACAGTTAAGCTTGCACTATTTGGGGTTTTTTGGGGGGAAGGGAGGACACCCATAAAACAAACACACATACAAAACTCTCCTGCCAGGAAGACCTGCAAAAGCAGGCAAGCCACTGAATGGAAATATGACTGCTACCTTCAAGGGGTAGAGGAGAAGCTCACACACCAACTGGCCAGATGTAAGCATTCTCACAAGAGAACGTTACACCAACAAAACGGGCTTGCAAGGGAGAGACGCTCCCAGGCTCTGTGCACTTCATGATACCGGCACAGATGTACGCGCAGGCCACGTTTGCATTAAGGCAGCCGCAAGACAGGAAATGTTGCAAAGGCCAGCCCTCCCTCTCTCCTCCCCCCCCCCCAACACAGCCACCCTCAACGCACTCACACCCTGTCAAACGCCCATCTCTGCTGGGAGTTTAGCTGCTGAAGATACATTCCCCGGGAGCTGGATTCCCCGGGAGCCCTTCTGTGAATCAGGACTCCTCCCAGTCTCCAGTTCGAATCTCACCTGTGCCATGAACCCCTCACAGCTCTCCAGATGCAACATGGGGAGAAGGACACCAACAAGCGAAGCACTTTGCACTCAGAAAGTGCTATACAGAGGCGAGGCAATATTATCATTATTATTGTTAAAGACGGTGGGCAGCAGTGAGAACGGCAGGCCGCCCCCCTTCCATAACTCAAACAGCGATTGCCAATGCCCCAGTGTGGTCCAGGAAATATAAACTCAAACCTGGGTTCAAATACTACTTCGGCCATCAACTCAGTGGATGGTCTCTGGCAAATCACACTCTGACAGCCTCTGTTGTTTGTCTGTAAAATGGGCAGAAGTGTAGTCTACATCCCAGGGCTAATCACCCATGAGAGTCATGCCGGCCACATGACCACGGAGGCGTCTTCGGACAACGCTGGCTCTTCGGCTTTGAAATGGGGATGAGCACCACACCCTAGAGTCGGACACGACTGGACTTAATTGTCAGGGGATACCTTTACCTTTAGTCACCTCTCAGCTTCAACTCCCTCACAGAGGGATGTTGTGAAGGTAAAAATGGTGTAACATGAACTCTTAGCAGGAAGGGCAAGATGCAAGTGACTAAACTCACTAACTAAAGTGATTCAGACAAACTTGCAAAGGGTGTTCTAAGGATTGTTGACCATTTATGCAAAAGCTCTTTCAAAAAGCACAACATGAATGCTAGATACTGCGGTTATCCTCTCAACTGCCCTGCAAGACAAGAGATCAATCATCCCATTTCACAGACCAGGAAGTGAAGTTGAATGAGCGCGGCCCCAGGGTCATTGGAACCAACTCCCTTCTGTACTTCCTCATTCTCTCACTCACACACACAGTTTGCTATCATGGCTGAATCAACCAAACTATTTCTTCAAACCAGAGTTTACGACGTTGTGCTGCAACGAATCAGACCAGTGATCTGTCAGGCCGACGGGTAGCGGCTTCCCAGCGTTTCTGGATCAGACCAAAACGTTCATCTAGTCTAGCATCTTGGTCACAATGGAGACCCAACCTGTGCGAAGCCTCTAAGGACGCAGTCGTTCTCAGCAGCATGCCTTCCTCAAACTGGTATTCACAGGTAGATTGCCAGCGACTATGGAGGCACCACCATGGCTAACAGAGAACAGCTTTTTGCATGTGCATTCAAACAGCGAGCACATGCAGAGAGGTGTCTTAAGTGACTGCCTGCCTCACGGCTGGGGGCTCCCTTCCCCGAGATGTCCATTTGGAGGGAACATAAGAAACTGCACCGTACCAAGCCAAACCACCAGACATTAAGCACTGTTGAAACTGAACAACAGTGGCTCTCCAGGGTTTCTGACTGCGGTTCCCAAACTTTTTCAACCTGCGGTTCCCTTGACCATTGGCCGCAGCTCCCCATTGCATTATGTTGGTGCCTGCCAGTTGGCATTGCACTGTTTTCCGAGAGGATTCCGTGGCACTCCGCAGCTCTCCTGGCTGGTATCCGCGGCTCCCGTGGGAGCCACGCCTCCCAGTTTGGGAACCACTGGTCAGACATAAGGGCCTCTTTCCTATCTGACTTAGGATGCACGAGATTGAGCATGGAAACTTCTGAATGCAAAACGTTTGTTCTGCCACAGAACCACAAGCTCTTCCCATTAAAGACCAAGATTGAATGCTTTAAAAAAAAGGAAAGAAAAAACACACCACACCAAAGTTCAACAGCTAGGATCAAGCCGACGTGAGGATTCTATTGTAATTGGGCATTTTACTTCCACTGTGTGCATTTTTGTTGGTTACCCACCTCAGATCCTCAAGAAGAGGCAGGCTATCGCTCCAGTTAAATGAATGAATCAACAGATGTGGAATGAATCAAGATACACATTGGCTTCCAGATACACATCAGGCTGAACGGGAAAGGGACAGAACACCAGCGCACCAGGGACATGCAGTGAGGGGAGGCAGAACCGCCTCCGTCTGAGTCCACAGAAAATAGCCACAGCCTCCCGTGATGGCGCACATGCTCCACCCACTTACTGAGTCACGATAGGGGCTGTTCTGCCTCCCCAGACCATACGTCCCTGTAGCGCACCCATTCTCACACAAGAGGAGGCGCCTGGTTGGATCAGACCAAATAGCCACCTCATTCTCAATCCCCTTTCCCACAGAGGCCAACGAGGTGCCACCCAAGAGTCCACAAGGCCAGCAGGGACAGAGGTAGCCCTCATCCATTTCCCCTCCAACAACCACTATTCAGGTCCACTGCCCCTGAAGCTGGAGGCTCCACCCAGCCAGCATGGCACATAGTCACGGCAACACAAACACGCTCATGCGCTTGCATCCGAGGCCGTTAACACGACAGGCGACTCTCAGTCTTTAAAAGCAACCGAGAGGGGATGTGTCTGTTTACACATGTTGAAGGATGTTACTTCCTCTTGGCCAGGTTAGGCAGACGGAACAGTTGCTTAATGGTTTTCAAAAGGTAGATGGGAAAGGGGGGGGGGAGAAGAGCGGAGAGGCTTCATGTGGACTTTGAGCTTTGATGGAAGTTGGCAGTGCCATCCGATGGGCAATGCTCCATCTCTTGAGCCCCACAATACACCAGCTCTCATCGTCCTCTTGCGGCTGCAAGACTCAGGCGGCTGGGGCTTTGCGCTTTGCTTGCATGGCTGTGTCTTCATGACTCTCTGGTTTGTCCGTGTGGCTAACAGGCATTCTTCTTTTAATTTCCACTCTGCTCCCCAGAGCACGCACCCAAAGCAGCACACCCATCACCCCCACCACCCCGACATCCCCTGCCAGCCATTGCCACAATGGTGCTTGCTGCTAAAAAAAGAGAGGTCCCGCAACCAAACACTGCCGTATGAGCCATCTTCCCTTGAGTAAGTCCCACTGGAATCAATGGAGCTTACTTCAGAGTAATCATACCATGCTATCCCTGCTAACTGGGCAAGAGGCACTTTTTCAATGGGTGCTCCTCTTTTATTTAGCAGGGGGAAGAGCAACTGCTCCCCTTTCACCCCAGTAAGTACACAATAACAGTGTCTTTTCTGGTGGCTGTTGCTGGTGTTCTTCATCTTTTTAAGATTGTGAGCCCTTTTGGGACAGGGAGCCATTAATCATCTCTCTCTCACACTCTCTCTCGCTGGGGCTTTATTGCCCCCCTTCTGTTGTCTTTACAAAGAAACCTCTGAAGTCCAGCCAGTACCCAGAAACCTTCACAATCTTTCTGGTTGGTCCCATTGGGACGACATCCTTATAGGATAGATTCATATAAGCGAGAAGATATTCTTTCAAGTCAAAGCAAGCAAATTCCTCATGAAATAAACTACGTTTATGCATTCATGGAAGTGTGGGTTTTTTTTAAGACTATAGTACAGTGGTTCTCAAAGTTTCCAACCCCGTGACCCACTTACCACACGGAGCTCGGCAACCCAGAGGTTTTGGTGGTGACATGCTGACGTCGTGATGCGAGGATGTCATCATGTCAACGGCAAAACTTCTGTTTTGCCGGCTGTTTGCGACCCACCAAAAATCGAGTCAAGACTCACTTGTGGGTCACGACCCACAGTTTGAGAAACGATGTTATTGTGCATGGTATGAAGGTTCTCATGGCTTGTTGTATCTTGTAGAGGAAACGAAGTTATGGGTCTTGCAGCCATGTAATTTGTTGAAAGAATAAAGTTTATTCAAATAGTGCAAGTATTAAACTTTATTCTTTCAACAAATTAAAACAAATTACATGGCTGCAAGACCCATAACTTCGTTTCCTCTACAAGATGCTATAGTGAATTTGCTTGTACAAACCGGAGCACAAAATTCATGCTTTTTTTCCACCATCACTCGCTTTACATCAAGAGCCATCTATACGCTGCTCCAGAGCCAACAATATATACAGGGGACCCTCAATAAAGGTAGTTCTTGGTTCATTGTGTGCACGGTGCTCTCCTGATGAGCTCTGCCCAGTTCTTCCAATCCCACATGATTACAAGCTGGGTACCAACATGAGATCAGACAGAGGCTGCCCTCTCCCCTGTCTGAGAAACACACACAATTGTGCTCCTGCACAGATATTTTTGCAGCCTGCCAAGAGCGAATACAGCTGTGTCTGCTCCTCTGGGCCCAATGCAATTTTCTAGGAATGAAATGGCAACGCTACTTAACTAGCGAAATTAAATGGAGGATTGTGGAGAGCACAGGTGCTTTTCATTCCTCCTCTGACTCAGCGTCAACGAAGCAAAACCCTTGGCAGAGATAGGAATCTCAACCCACCAATGACACGGGAGTAGGGGAAGAGAGGTCAAGGAAGGTGGATGGGAATAACACACCTAGGAAGCCGTCTTCTACTGAGTTCAGGGGCGGCCCAGACCTTCTGTCGCCTGAGGTGGGATGCCCGATGATGTGCCAGCCTCTGCTCCACCCACTCCCCAGTGTTCTAGCACAGCACTCCCCTCCCCTCCCCATTTCCTCTCCCTTTTTGTCCCGCTCTTCCTTTTTAATCCAGGGAGAGGAAAGAGACAGAGGAGCAATGAAGGCAAGCATTGTGACGGATGAAGAGAGAGATCTTGGGGTGCTGGTGGACAGGTCGATGAAAGTGTCGACCCAGTGTGCGGCGGCTGTGAAGAAGGCCAATTCCATGCTCGGGATCATTAAAAAGGGGATTGAGAATAAAACGGCCAATATCATTCTGCCTTTGTACAAATCGATGGTAAGGCCACATCTGGAGTATTGTGTCCAGTTCTGGTCACCACACCTCAAAAAGGATATAGTTGAATTGGAAAAGGTGCAGAAAAGAGCGACCAGATTGATTTGTGGGCTGGAGCACCTCCCTTATGAGGAAAGGCTACAGCGTCTGGGGCTTTTCAGCCTAGAAAAAAGGCGCCTGAGGGGGGACATGATTGAGACTTATAAAATTATGCATGGGATGGAGAGAGTGGATAGAGGGAAATTCTTCTCCCTCTCGCACAACACCAGAACCAGGGGACACGCACTAAAATTGAGTGGAGGGAGAGTTAGAACAGACAAAAGAAAATATTTCTTTACCCAGCGTGTGATTCATCTGTGGAACTCCTTGCCACAGGATGTGGTGATGGCACCTGGCCTAGATGCCTTTAAAAGGGGTTTGGACAAATTCATGGAGGAAAAGACCATCACAGGTTACAAGCCATAAGCAACCTCCTGGTTTTTTAGAAGTGGGTTTTCTCTGTGCCAGGTGCAAGGGAGTGGCGACTGGACACAGGTATCTTGTTGTCTCGTGTGCTCCCTGAGGCATCTGGTGGGGCCACTGTGTGACACAGGAAGCTGGACTAGATGGGCTTTTGGCCTGATCCAGCAGGGCTCTTCTTATGTTCTTAAGCAGGCAGACAGCGATGTGCACCCCCACCAATCTGGTGCCTAAGGCGGCTGCTTCAGTTGGTTTCATGGATGGGCCGGCCCTGACTGAGTTAGACCCTTGGTCCAGCTGGCTCGGTATTGACTATTCAGAGTGGTAGCAGCTCTTCAAAGTTTCAGATAAGGGATGTTCCGCAGTCCTGCCTGGAGAAGCTAAGAACTGAGTCTGAGACTTTTTGTGGACAAAGGATGAGCTATACCATTTCAGTTCCAGCCCCATCTCCTTATGGTCAAGAGAGGAAGGTGCTGACCACATCCGAGCTGAAATCATTCATGCTTAATTTGGAATTGGCCTGGCAGAGTGGGATTGTTCCTACTATTGTTCTGTCCAATTCCCATGTTTAGGTATCGGTGGGAGACCTGCACATAAGGCCTTCCCATGTACTGAGTGCATTTGTTTTATAGTGTGCAGCTTGACTCGCTTTCTTGAGCTCTGCAGCATCCTCCTGAAATGCACCTGCTTTGTTGGTTTCTGGCATGCCGTGGTCTCAACCGACGGACTATGCAGGGTTGTGGATAGAAGGCCCTGCCATGCAGCAGTGTTTTTGACAAGGACTCATCACTTTGTGGCACGGTCTCTGCTTGAGATGCACGTGGTCTCAGGTTCAACCCCAGCATCTCCAAGAAGGACCCATACGAAATCCTGGAGAGCTGCTGCCAGTCTGTGTCGACAATACTGGCTTAGCTAGACCAGTGGTCAGACTCCGTAGGGCAGCTTTCTCTGTTACGTAAAAAACAGCAACAGAAGCAAAGGCACAGAGGAAGAAGATACTGAGGGGCTTGGTGGAGAATGGAGAGGACTCCCAAACAACATCCGGTGCAAGGATGGTACCGACTTTTCAAGGGCCCCTGAATATCGACAGCTCTTGTTCAGCAAACAGGCAGCCCTTCCAATACCAGGAGCTTAAACAAATTCCGTGTAACCAAATTCACTACTACAGTGTGAAACCCATCACCATTAAGGGGAGACTGTGCCAGGTAGGTTTGCCAATTCTGACTGAAGGCATTCCTGGAGATTTTTTGGTCCCCCCCCCCCATGCCATGGTGTAATATAATTTCACCCAGCTGAAATCTCCATGGCTGCTTTCAGTAGCCACCTGGAGATGGATGCTAATTCTGGAAGACACCTGAACCAATCCTAGAGGATGGGAAACCCTAGAGGCCCCCAGGCTCCAGTTTCCTGGTTGAAGCAGGACTGTCCCACGCACCCCATGCCCCAAAGCACAGGCAACAGTATTAAGTGAGGCTTCAATGAAACGCAACATGAATTCTGATGACTCTCCCAAGCACGCTAACAAAAGTCATAAGACATTGGTCGTCACTTCACATCACTTGCAAACAGGCTTGCTGGACCGAGGTTAACTACTGCATTTATTTCCAGTGCAGCTAAAGTTAGAGATAACTCACAGTAAGTACACAAGAACAGCGGTGTACCCATCTTCGTTGCCACCTGGGGCAGCAAGGATGTGTGTCCAATCCCCCCCCTTCCTGGTGACACCTGGAAGTGACATCATTTCGGCCCGGAAGTGACATCACTTCAGAGCAGCCATGAGGCAAGAGGTAGGGACTGAGACAGCCGTGTCTTTGGCTTCTCTTCTCCGATCACAGGGAAGAGAAGCTGCCCCCCAGTCGCTTAAAAAGCCGTGGCCTTTGTCGTCCCCCCTCCGGCTGGGTGGTGTGTCGCCCTGGGGCAGCCCGCACCACCACCACCCCGGTTAGTACACTACTGCGCAACAATCTCAAAGGGCATCATGGCAGCCTACCAGCCACAGCAAAGTAGGGACAGCGGGGGGTGGGAAGAGATACTCACTCAAGGTCGATGGTGGACAAATGGAAGACAGGACCTCCACTTGGGGAAAACCAGCAAATGAACAGCTGAGGTGGATTACGTTGTTAATCCCAGCTAGGCCTTCCAAGAGCCCTAGGGGGTCACAAAGCTCACTTTCATTTCCCACAATCATGATCCTGTCCTAAGGGAGTTGGAGGGGGGGAGAAGCAGATGTACCGAAACCTTTGACTTAACATCTTTCGGGACCCCCATTTTGAACCCTTTTCAAAATACTTCCAATTACAGGCCAGTCTTTGCTTTTGTGCTGCTAAAACAACTCCCTTAATTTTCTGAGACAACTGTGTATTCTCCCCCCCAGCTTATCCCTGCCTCCATTTCCCTACCTTTCCTCTATCTAGATTATAAGTGCCTTGGGGCAGAGTCTTATCTTCTCATTCTGCATACAGCACCTTGTACGTTGATGGTATATTAATAATAATAATACCGTATTGTCCCGAGTATAAAATGCACTTTCCCCCCCTAATTTGACTTTTTAAACTAGGGGTGCGTTGTATACTCGCACCGTTGCAAAAATAAAAAATAAAATAAAATGGTGAGAACAGCGTGAGACATTGCTGGAAGAAGTCGAGGCTAAGAGGAGACCCGTTGTCTTCAAAGCAGCTAATTGAAGTGATTATCGGGTGATTATCGCTGCTTGCTGAGACACATGTTTGCAGGGCTTTGCAGCTCCGAGATGCAGTGGGCTCCTTCTCTGCCCTTTTCTTTGTAAAAACAAGAGGACAAACACACACATCCCCTGTACAGGCTGTAACCCTTTCCAGGCTGCAATAAGTTGTTAATTTTCATTCTCTGCTCTGCTGGGTTTGGTATCCTCTTGTAAAGCAAGATCACATACACTTTCATCCCCCCTCCCCAGGCAATGAATGGTTTAGGCTGCAATCCTGTGCACACTTCCTGAGAGTAAGCTCCATTGAGAACAGTGGGACTTGCTTCTGAGTAGACATGCACAGGATTGCACTGTTCGTTTAAATCACTGGCATATATTTAATACCAGTGATTTAATTAAAGTTTTTTAATAGCACCAATCTTTAAGGGTGCGACTTATAATCAGGTTCGTCTTATACTCGGGACAGTACAGTATTAATTAATCAGAAGTCACAGTCCTAACCCAACTCCCAGCACCGGAGGGTCTAGTTTTTCCACTACAGAAGGTCTAACGGATGCTTCAGTCCACCACTCTCCTCCTCTCCTCCACACTTCCTCTTTGTCCTCCTCTTCGTTTTCAAATCCAGGGAGATGGAGGAGGAACAACAGAGGTAGGAGCTGGTCACCACCATGGAAGGGGGCAGGATTTGGCCTGTTGCTTCAGGAACTGGAAAGTCTGGAGTTGGTCTAATACTAATAGTAAGAATAGCAGAATTGTGCTTTTGTTTTCAAAGAACAATAAGAATCACCATGGTCAAAGGAAATAGATGAATGGATACTGGAGAGCAGAAAGGAAAAGATTCACGGTAAATGTATCACGTGCTTCCTGATTTTGCAGGGTTGAGACTTGAGTAGAACACTGGACCGTCCTATTTGTTGTAGTAACTATTTCCTCACTTTACTTGTCATGCTGGTACATTCCAAACACGTGTAGTCAGATAATTACAAATACCAGCTTTCCTGTTCTGTTCTGGGGTTGAACATGCAAAAATTAAAAGCATCATTTTTTTTAAAAAGCACACGCATTCATGGCATCCATGTTTCAAATTATTCATAAGGCAAAAAAAAAAAAAAAGGATTCAAAGGTACCTTTGCTTGTCAACAGAGCCTCAGGGTAAAGTTGAGCTGGTAGGCTCTGTGAGAAAACAGGTACATTGTGCAGGCCTTACTGCTTGACAGGTTGCGCGGAAGGAAAGAGAAGGCAGAGTTTTGCCAGTCGCATTCAGAGATGACAGACCTGTGAGGATGCTAGGACTAGCTAGAGATGCTCCAGAAGGCATCATAAACCTGCAGTTCTGATTGGTCAACAGGTGACCACTGCCGGTTGGTTGTTCAAAACTCCCTCTGAGAGTTCCCATTGGCTTTTAACTATGAACCAATGGTTAGTCGGTTTAAGAGGCTGTGTCTTATGATTGGTCACAGAGGCTGAGAGGGTGACAATAAAAGGGACAGCGGAGACAGTGAGAAAAGTTGGTGATGGAATTCAAGAGGCAGAGTTGCCAAGAAGAGGCAGAAGAGATGAAGACCAGAACAGGAACTTGGGGCTAATAATCATTGAAGAAGCAAAGAGAGGAGCCAAGATCTGATCACCCAGTAGCATTTTGGGATGGCAATATAGCAGGAGTGCTGAAGTTTTGGGTCTTGGAAAGTGAGGGCCTCAGATATGGCCTCAGAAAAGAGGTTCCAGCCTGCCTGAAGCATGGAACCAGGCTGTTTTCCAAGGGATTCTTCCAGTATACAACTGCGCCTGAAGGGGGACATGATTGAGACGTATAAAATTATGCATGGGATGGAGAGAGTGGATAGAGGGAAATTCCTCTCCCTCTTGCACAACACCAGAATCAGGGGACATGCACTAAAATTGAGTGGAGGGAGAGTTAGAATGGACAAAAGAAAATATTTTGTCACCCAGTGTGCAATTCATCTGTGGAACTCCCTGCCACAGGATGTGGTGATGGTACCTGGCCTAGATGCCTTTAAAAGGAGTTTGGATAGATTCATGGAGGAAAAGACCATCACAGGTTACAAGCCATAAGCAACCTCCTGGTTTTAGAAGTAGGTTTTCTCTGTGCAAGGGAGTGACTGCAGGAAACAGGTTATCTTGTTGGCTGTGTGCTCTTGGAGGCATCCGGTGGGGCCACTGTGAGATACAGGAAGCTGGACTAGATGGGCCTTTGGCCTGATCCAGCAGGGCTCTTCTTATGTTTATGTGACTGAGGTGGAGACAAGAGGGGATAACTGGCTATCTAATTTTCTTGGAGAATTGAACTAGCCAGAGGGTCTGCTCTCAAGGTTGCCAAACAACAGCATTCAGTCCACATCTGGCCCACCTGCACACTTTGACTGGCTCATTGTAATAATGTGCAGCGCCTCCAATTATCCCCAGCACCATCTTACTGCTGCTGGATGAAGCAACTGCTAGATTGGGTTGTTTTCTCTGCAAGCTCCACTGGGACAAACAGCCAGCAAGAAGTCATGAAGCTGCAAATATTTATCTCCTTTTGTGGATATTCTTAACAGTTGTGTACAAAGATGGTGACATTATTTTCCATAATGGGCCTATTACAACCCAGCGCAAAAGTAAGACTGAATGATGTGGCCCTGGCAGCAGAAAGCTTGGAAGCCTCTGGTCTTCCTTGAAGGCCGACCCACACGGCACAATTTCCGTCGCGGAGGCGAGGGAGCGTAGGTGCCTGGCCGCTCGCCTCTGCACGCTGAAACTCATCGGAAGGAGTGTCTTCCCTCCTGTTGTCCCGCCTTCTTAAGAAAACGCAGCTGTGATTGGGTAAACACAAGTGCCACTCTCCTCCCCCTCTCATCTCATTGGTGGCTGCAGTAGCTCCGCAAACCCGCCCCCTGAAAAGATGGGGAAACAACTTTCTGTACGCGCCGGAAATCGGGAGAGCACAGCTCTCCCGACCGCTTCCGCAATGGTGACCAAACAGCTCCGCACATCTCCGCGCGCATCTGGGACGCACCGGAAATTGTGCGGTGTGGGTCGGGCTTTGGAGGAACTTCATAAGGAGCTGATCACCTATGCAAATAAAGCAATTTTATACACTACTGTACAGTGTTGCATGTCTACGGGATAAGACGCCATGTATTAAAAGACTTGTATTTTAATATCTCCAGTGCCAGACGGGTCTCCTAAACGGCAGCCGGCAGGTACTGTACAGTAATCTCGGGCCATGAAAGCTTTCGAACAAAATTTTATACACTATTGGGTTGTGTGATTCCAATGCTGCAGCAGGTGGTTAGTAATAATAATAAGGGTGGGTGGGGGTGAGAGGAAGGGGAGGATTGGGGCAGGGAGGGGTGTGTGCTGAGGCTGGGAAGGGGACAGGATTGGCAGCAGTGGCTCTGCTAATATCCTATCCCCCTTTCCTGGCCTTGATCCACCTACTTGGGTCTACTCAGGCCTGCGTCAGTAAAATTGCTCCAAAAGTGGAGGCTTGCCCTGGGGCAAGGGAACACATGTGCCCTATAGGACCCAAAACTCCCCCATGGGATGCAGCACATGCCCCCTTAGTGTGGAGAGGCTATAAAACAGGGTTAGGCCGGATTCACACTACACAAATCCAGGCGCGGATGCCTCTGCCCCTGCCTCTGCCTACGCGCTGGGGAGTGTCTTCCCGCCTGTTGTCCCTACTGCTGTCCCGCCTTCTTAAGAAAGCGCAGATTACAGATTGGAAGTAGTTCTGATTGGCATGGCATGGCTCCTCTCCCTCTCATGCGATTGGTGGCTGCAGTAGCTCCGCGAAACCGCCCCCAAGCTCCGCGAACCCGCCCCCTCAAAAGATGGGTTTCCCCATCTTGTACAAGGGAGAGCGCAGCTGCTCCGCTTGCTTCCGAAATGCTGTCAAAGAGCTCCGCGCATCTCCGTAACGCGCCGGGATTCATGTAGTGTGAATCCAGCCTTATAGTGCTGTAGGAGAAGGTTAAGAGAAGGTGGCGGGCTCTGCTTGGCCCGGCCTCATTTAACTCATCCTTATTCCTCCACTACACCTCCCCCACATTACAGCGCAGTTCGGCTCGCAGTCCACCAGCACCATTTTGCTTCGAGGCTCAGTTCTGTACAGTGCGAAAAGTTTGTAGAGGTCCTAAATGAGGTTGATCTTCTCAGAGACTTTGAGACAGATTACCGTGAACAAGCCCCCCCCATCTTCATTGGGTCCCATCATTCTCCTGTTGGAGGATGGGCAGCGTTTAGCTGCTGGACACTGGGGGTGTGGTATACTGCCTGGTCACATGTAAAGACCTCCTACTCTAATCCCTCTATGTTCCAGGAAGGGGTGTGGCCCCTGACCTTTATTTCCTCCTTCTTGCCCCTCACTCACTCTCTTCTCCTCCTGATGCCCACCGAGCAAGATGATGCCATCGCTGCTCCTGCAGCCCAGCGGCCATCTTGCAGCCTAACCCCATGCAGGGAGCCCCAGCTCTAGGGGGGTTCTATCTTAAGTCTAGGATGTACCTCTGATTGACGATTCAGACGCTATGTATATATGCAAACTGAACTGTGAGTAAACTCTTCTTCTTTTTACAACTACAAAGCAATGCCTCGTGTGTATTCATTTAGCTAAGCAAAGCAGTCTGCCTGGGTGGAGGAGGGAACTCTGCTAATAAGTGGGAACGCACCTCCCAATATATGCCTGAGAGCATCTAATCACCCCATCATCTCCCACCCATCCGCCTTGCTACCGCACTTTTTCTGCTCCCCACTTCGTCTCCAAAATTAAGCACCCACTGTTGCTGTGCCAGTCTCTGCCCCTCCTCTCCTTCCACCTGGTTTAAAAGGAAAGAAGCTGCCGCTGAGTGGGAAAAGACAACTTGCAGCCACTTATTCTTGCCCCCTGGGGTCTTGGAGGTGGGCCCCATGTCACAGGTTGGGGGTTGAGACATGGGGCCCCAGAGACATTGGGCTCAAGTCAAAGATTACTGGTCACAGGGCTGTTGCAAGGATAAAAGAGGAGGGGAAAGCCTTGCTAATCTCCTAGGAGGAAGGGCAGAACAAACATGCAATGCAATACTGGGACCCATGGGAAATACTGGGACCCCTGGAAGACCCCACTTTGTCTGCTTGGCTCCTGTGCTAGCAGCAGACCTGTTTTCTGAATTTATTGTGGCCTTCCAGGGACCAGCATCTTTCAAACCTGGAAAATCAGCTCCTTGTTTTGGCGGGTTGTAACTAGACAGAATTTACGGCTCCAACTCCCAACCAAATTAGTCATTTCAAGAGGCCCCCAAGCCCAATTACAAAAGGTTTAGGAATTCAGGAACTGTAGCCTTTTCTTTTTTTAAGAGGTTATGTAGGGACAACCACTGAATCACATCTCAGGCGCTCCATTCATTCCAATGGTCGAGATTCTCTTTGTACCAACAGGATCTGGTGGACAAAGGGGTGCTATGGGTGGGCAAAAGGGGGGCACTAGGGGTGGGCACTAGGGGGAAGGATTGTAGCTCAGGGAGAAGGCCCCAGTTTCATGCATGCAGAATGCTCCAGTTTCAATATCCCTTCCCACATCTCCAGGTACGATTGGGAAAGACCTCCCACCTGACACCCTGGAGAGACGATACTGTCAGGGTAGACAATGCTGATGGCTGACTCAGTAGGCGTTGAGAACAGTCCTCCTACCAATTCTGCTCAGGCATGACAAATAGGATCAAATCTGCTGCATCTTGCAGACAAGCTTACCTCTAGAATACAGATGCAGAGGTCAATATAAAGCCTACAACAGCTGGTTTCCTCTGATCTCGGTTATGCATTTACTGCTCCCATCAATAGCACCCTGTGAGGTTTCCTCACGGACACACATCTCTCTCAACATTTCAGAGAGTGAGCGAGCGAGCGAGAGTGCATGCACTGCAAGCAGCAAGGATCGTGCGTTCTAAGCTTCTGGTTTAAAAGCCAGGTTAACACTGAGCTTGTTTCTATGAATGGCAATGTGGAGTTATCAGAGATCTCCATCCTTAAACACTGCTGGAATTTTGTTTTAAACATGCTGGCAAACACTTGTCTGCTATGCACAGATCCCCTGGGATATATTCACATCATCAATCAGCATGGACTGGGATATGCGTGCACACCTGAAAGCCGCCTTTCACCTGTGGATCCATATCTTGTGCCCTGCGTACGCCCCTTATCATTCCAACCTTGGCAACATACCGTATATTCTGGCACAAGCACAAGGCATGCTTCCTTATTCTCATTTGCAAAAGGCATTCAGCGTAAACGCTCAATTATTGTGGATGCAAATTCTACTTGGTACATCACACCTGACACAGTCTGTACCTTGCTTTCCTTACAGGGACTCAATAAGACAGGCTATCCACATTCCTAGACAAAATCCAAAAGCCAAAAGATTCCACCGTATACATGGCAAGCCCTCCTTGCCTGGTGGGATTTGAACCCCAAGCCAAATCTATCATGTTGCCTGCCTGCCATCTCGGATAATGATCCCCCCCCCCAAAAAAAAACCAACAACCTGGAAGGACAGAGAAGGTGAACATAGAGTCCCTTATTGGGAGAAGTGGCCGATAGCTTCTGAAAAGGCAACCACTCCTAAACACCTAATGGGTATTGTGACCAAGGCTGCAACCCTATGTACACTTTCTCAAGAGTAAGCAAGCAGGATCACAATGCAAACTGAAAATATCACCGCTGCAGAAAAGCCACCAACTTCTATTGTGAAAGATCTTTTCATTCGACAACCCTACAAGCCGCAGCTTCCCCCCCCCCCCGCCTCCATCTCTGGAACTGCTCAATGCAGATGTATCATAGGCGGTTACTCCTCTTCTTCTCAATCAAGTGAGTGGGAACAGGGCAATGGTGTAATAGTGGCAGGGAGAGCGGAGTTCAAATCCCCACTAGGCCAGAGGTGACCTTGGGCCAGCGACTCTCTACCCCCCTCTCAACCTACCTCGCAGGGTTGTTGCAAGCAATATAATGAGGGGGTGGAGTGGCGAGTAACATGTAGCCACCCTGGCTCCTTGGAAGACAAGCTGGATAGAAAATGTAATATAGTATATAAATAAATAACAAGATGGAAAATAAAATTGCCCCGTGCCAACACCCCCCCCCCATGGGAGACAGACCACCTCCTTGCCCCTTCTTCTCACGTTCTAGGAATTTATAAGCAAGCGATCCCCCACAGCCACAGAGTCATGGACAGATGCCGGATGCACAGCTCTCAACTTTCTGCTAAAATCATTATGTTCGTTCGAAAAATACCGCCTTCCCTCCTCCCACTCGCAAAGGCAGGCAGGCAGGCAGGCAGGCAACGGAAGGGTGCCGATAGTCTCTTACCTTCCCTGGCTTTCAGCAGGACGGTATTGGCCACAATGTTCTCCAGCTCCATAATGATCCAGCTTTGGGGAGATGCTGCGGTGGAGAAAATGCACAAAAAAAAGGAAAGAAAAAAGAAAAAAAAGGAAAAGAAAAAGGAGCAGCTGTTTTCTCCCAGCTCAGTCTGCAAGGAGTTTTTTTTGTTGTTGTTCCTCCCGTCTTCCAAAAAATAAATAAAACGAAGCCGCCAGCACTGGAGATCTTACGGTAGCCACGCACCCCCAGATGTTAAAAACATATCAAATATGTCTGCTTGACACGGAGAAGTCATGATGAGGAAGAGGATGAAGGCCAGGATCGAGAGAAAGGCACGAAGAAGGGGCAAGACTTTTTTCCTGGGAGTAACAGCCGCAATGCAATCCGGGCAGAGGAGTCCCCTCGCCACCCCCGCCAGTACCCAGCCTCCCCCCTCCGTGGAAGGAGGTTTTCCGGCCCGGGTGAATATCCTCTCGGGTTGAGTTGGGGGGAGGGGGCGAAGGGGGTCAGCAGTGCTGAGAAAAAGCCCCCTCACCCCCTCTCCAGCGCACCATAACGGGGGGGGGGAAGGGAGAGGGAAATGCTCAAGTCCAGCCCCGGATGCCCAAGCTCAGGTTAGGGGTGCGATCGTTCTTCTCCAGCCAGGGGTTAGTGAAAGAAAAAAGAGGGGGAAAAGTGGGGGGAAATCGAGCCCCTCCACGCGGGGTGGGAGCGGAGACCGCTGGAATCTTTCCTCCCCCAACGGCAGCAGGAAATAGCATGGAATAGAACGAGACTGTAGCAATCTGAAACTCGCTACAAAACGTTCCATGAAGGCGGGGCTCCGGCCCAGTGACGTCGACGCGAGGGCGGGGCCCAGAGGTGTCAACGTTCGACGAGTTATGTAACCTCCTTTACCCACCTTCTCCCCGCCCCCGCACCAAAAAAATGCAGTAATCACAATACGGGATCTCGAGAAATGCCTCCTGGGAAATGTAGTTTGCTGGCGACTGGCTCTAAACTGGCCCGAAACATATGGGAGGGGGGGGCACACCAGGAAGAAAGAGGAGCCCTTCCTTCTCTCTCCGTCTACATTGCAAGCGTATCAGGAATCGGGGTGGTGATGAGCCGCTGTTCGGTGACAGAAGGAAAGCATCTGTGTGGCACTCTCTGATTTTTCTCTAGGGTTGCATACCAAGCCATCTCCAGCTGACTCCTGAGCTAGTCTGGTCTGGAGCTTTTACCCAAACCACCAAGAATTTCTAACATGACATCACGTTGGGAAGAGCCCCCTCCCCCCCCAAAAAAAAATCAACAGGAAGAGTTGGCAGCCCTTTTCCACCCAAGATGGCATACAGCCCCTCCCCTTTTTAGGCTTTATTCCCAGGAGTCCCCCCCAAAAAGCCAACTTCAGACCATGGACCGCATCGGGTTGAACAAGAAATCTGGAGCAGGCCACTGACTGAGCCCAAACAAGGGCATTCTAATAATACCGGTAATAATATGCACCCCCCCTTCTTTCCTGCCACCCCCACCCACCTTCATCTGAATGAAGTCACTGCTTGGTTAGGGTGCTTGCTCGGAAACTCCAGGTGAGAGAGAGAACCAACAAGCAGGTCTAAGCCGCAAATACTTATCTCCTATTGTGAAATTCTTGGTTATATATGTACAGTAACAGTATGGAGAACTAAGTTATAACTTATACATGTACCTACTTGTGTGTGTGTGTGTGTGTGTGTGTGTGTGTGTGTGTGTGTGTGTGTGTGTGCGCGCGCGCGCGCGCGCGCACACAGGTGTACACAGGGTGGCCATGAAGTCCCTAGGCAGCCTTAATTAGCTGCAATCCCAAAGCCACACAATCTCCTGCAATGTTTATGATAGATTAAAATAGGGTCTTTGTGGCCACCATCCATATTATATCTCATTTTCTATCATTGACCTGCCCCAGCCGACCTGTAAGGGCAAGACTGAGTGCTGCAACCCTAGCAGCTGGAAGGCTGTAGCGTAGTAGACAGTTTTCACACCAAGAAGGTAGACAAGGCTTAAAGGGAAACATTACCCAGACATCTTGGTGGCTAAGCAGGGTTGGAGGTGGGCCAGGTGGTGTAGGGGTTAGAGCTGAACACAAGACTGCATCTTGGTGGCAAGCAGGAAAAACCTTAGCCTCCCTGCAGAGGGAAAAATCATACAGCCACTGCAGTCTAACCCCTACACTACCTGGCCCACTTCCAATCCAGCCCCAGCTTTAAGGCCCTCTTAACCTGAGAGTCAAGCTGGTAGAGCAGTTAGCATCTGCTTTGACTCAGGATGACCCGACTTCAAATCTTGCTCAGGTGTGAACTCTCAGCCCGACCCACCTCACAGGGTTGTTGTGAGGCCAAAAGGAGCAGGAGGAGCTCCATAGAATACCATCCTGAATTCGTTAGAGCAAAAGCAGTATGTAAATATGGAAAATAGTCCTACTTTCATCCTCCCTTAATTTATCCAGTCTACATGTTTTACCTATATTTGGCTCCCCTATTCTCCCCCCCCCAAAAAACACCCCACACTTTTCAAGCCCAGGCTTCTCACTTGAAGCCACACAGGCAGTAGGGTAGGGAAAGACCACCTAAATTACTGCCAGATTGACTAATTCAGGATGAAGGAGTAGGAAAAGCAAGACTTGTGCTCCAGGTTGCTCTGCTGGTTCTTTGGAGGGGGGGGGAGGGGAACCACACAATTTTTCTGGAGAGCAGACCCAGAATTTGAGATGCATGAAGAAATATCTATTTACACATCCTCCTATCTACCTTATTGGATCAATTTGTTTAAAGCTGCAAAGTTTGCAAGCCACCCAGACCAGGAGTACAAGTTTCACATAAGCATTTGACCTCTAGGCTTTGGTCTGATCCAACAAGGCAGTTTTTCAAAGCAAATACCCTTTGTACTTAAACTCAAGTATAAATTCATTTAAGCATGGTAAGCAGACACAATTGCTTCTCGTATGCCATTTCTGAAATGTGCTTTGCAGGAGTCTAGAGCATCATCGTTCCTGTGACCAAGACTGAGCAGTGAACTAAGATTTCCGTGGTTGAAATTTCTGCCATGAATCCTCACTTTGGTGGCCTAAGCTACTCCCTCTCAGCCTCAGTCTACCCCATCTGTAATATGGGAACAATACTTGCCTTATAGGGACATTGTAAGGGTTATTGCAAGATAATATACATGAAGCATTTTGAACACTCAGAAACCAAGTACTGTACTACTTGTATTTTGATTTCACCATTTAAAATCACCGTCGAGACTTCTCACCAACTCAAAATTCCCTTCCTGAATTTCAAGTCATTTTACCAAATGCCTGTCTTGTCAGATCACGTAGCAGCAGTGCAGGGGAAATTCTGAGATGTCTATGGTACAGCATAAATGAGCTAGCAAGCGCAGCAGACCTGCTCCTCTTTAAAATTCACAAGAGAGAAGAATCTATTTTTGGCCCTAACCCCCCCCCCCCCAAAAAAAAAACCCTGTATGCTTGTAAATTGGGGACAATTTAAGAAAATGCACCTTGTTCAAATAATCTAATATCAATTCCCTCTCCTCCCCACCCGCCCCCATTTGAAAGATGCCATGGCACCCAACTGGATTTTTTGTCCCACTAGGAATATCACACCTGTGCTTTCCTACAGAAGTGTGTACCGCCTCCTTCCATACTAGAGAAACCAGGGCGGAGGGAGTTCTAAGAGAGAAATCAAAATGCAAAATGTTGGTTGATGTGTGATCTCAAGAGGTGCCAGAAATTCAAATGGCCCGTTAAGTTATTTCTGAACATACTTATCACTGGCACAAGTGCCAAAAAAAATAGGGACCTTTTCCACGCGCTGAGGCAACCAAGCATTCCGGCTTCGACAAGACGATAGAGAACAAGCGTCCAAAGAATGGTTGCTCGCTCGGTACCTCCGCATTTGTAGCACCGTTTCAGAAAAAGATGTTTATGCAGCCCTGCTGTGGACAAAGACCAGAAACAACCAGCCCCACTAGCTGAATGCAAAAGCACAAGACCCACAGGCTGATTTTACAGGAATTAACTAGCATTGCCTGGTTCAAACCCAGGATTCTCAATGCCTAGAGAACCTTCAAAATACCCTCTTATCCAATCCTCCTGGAAATAGTTCCCCAAAGGAGAGAGTGTACTGAAACCATCTGCTCGATTACCCATCTGAACACTGAGGTTGGATAGGGCAAATCTCAACAGGAGGGCCATTTGAATTAATTGCACACAATAGAAATGGCTTCTGCAATAACCAGTTAGGTCTCAAGGGAGCTGTAAGTATCGGTATCTTTTTTTGGGCAAATGAAGTGCCTGCTGTAGAAACACCAAACAGGACTCCCAAGGGTGGATAGAAATCAACTAAAAGGGACTTTTCACTGCTGGGAGATAATAGCTTTGCATGCAGAAGATCCCACATAGGGCAGAGAGATTTCCAGCTACGACTCTGGAGAGCCACATTCAGCCAGCATCAATGACACCCAAGTGAGATGGACCAACAGCAGCTTCCAACAGTCAACGGTACCCTAAAAATGTGCCGCGTAAGAGGGGCTCTAGTCCTCAAACGGGATGGCTCTTGTAAACGGCCATCTCCCCCTTTGGAAGTAAGGGGACGTTATCCCATGTTATCAGCAAGCTGAATGTGCATTTCTCCTCCTGCTGCTGCTGCTGCTGCTGCTGCTACAGGAGAGATTAGCCACCTCCACCAACACCCTGCAAAAGTGGTGCCAACACCCATGCTTGAATTGCAGGGGCCCAGCCCTCTTCGCTCCTGTTTTTAGCAAACTGCAAGAGACAGGATTTCACTACAACTGGGGTATCAGTGGGTAAAGCTTGTGGATTTCATTCAGAGCCACGGGGTTGCACAGTGGGTTACCTGTGCTGCAGATTGCATATGTGCGGCAGAATGAAAGGTCGACAGTTCGAATCCGCGCGACGGGGTGAGCTCTCCTCACTCAACCCAGCTCCTGCCAACCTAGCAGTTCTAAAACATGTTAATGCGAGTAGATAACTAGGTACTGTTTGCGAGAAGGTAAACAGCGTTCCGTGTTCCAGCCGCATGTTTTGCACTGCGGCAAGGAGAGTCATGCCGGCCACCTGACCACGGAAGACATGTCTTGTCTTCGGACAGCGCTGGCTCTTTGGCTTTGTAACGGGGACGAGCAGCGCACCCTAGAGTCGGACACGGCTGGACTTAAACGTCAAGGGATACCTTTACCGTACGTTTTCCCCTCGTCAATCAAGCTCTGGCCACCGCCAATGGGTGGAGCCTATTACCATCACAGTTCAGATATCCGCAGCATTGCACCTTGGATCCGTTCGTCTCCAATACAGCTCCTGCCACCCACTTCTCTGCCCCTTTTGGAGGCAGCAGCCCCCCCCCCGCAACTTAACTCCTAGACGGCCAGAGGGTCTTTTGCATCGGTCCCCTTACAGAACGTGGCGGCTGAGGAGGCAGGTACAACGTTCTCAACAGAGGTCCAGCCTCAGCAACACCCATGTTGACGTAGTCAGATTTTATTTACAGGTTGGGGGTCATTCCACTGCCTCCATTTCCAGAGTTGCATTAAAAAAAAAAAAGCTCAACTAAAGACATCTTGTCCCAAGCCAGCACTAAGAGATGCCCCATTACATGAGGTTACATGGGAAATCGAATATTCTTCAGGAACAATGATTTTGTGACGAAGGGGGGGGGGGGAATGCAAGCCATGATTCCATTGTGTTCTGCACTCAGGAAAACTTACCCCCAGACCAAAAAAAAAATACAGCCACTCCTGGTCATGGCTGGGGGAATCTGAACACAAAATCCCTTCGACACTGTTTGGAAGCAGATACCACTGTCCAATCCAAACACCTAGTATTCATCTAAAGTATCAGCCCGGGGGATGGAGAGGCCCCGCTCCTTCAGCGCTTGCACCTTGAGCTTCTCCGACTCCTGTTTTGCTTGCTGCTCGACCCGCTGCACCTCCAGAATCTCTTCGATAGACACTTGCTGCAACGGGGTGTCGCTTTCCTTCTCCAGGTCCTGCAACACGGGGGGGGGGGGGCATCAATAGCCAGGCAAAAAGGATCAAGTCACACCATTATTAATTTCATAGCACACCATCAATGTACTACATGGCACTCACTTGTACAGTGGAAAGACAGGTCTCTGCCCCAAGAGGTTTGCAAGTATGAGGTATGGGTATTGACACAAGAGAAACGAGAGCAGCGGGGAAGAAGGGGATGGAAGCAGGGATAAATGGGGAGATGTACGATTGTTTGCGTTACAGTAGGGCCCCCATATCCATGGGGGATATGTACCAGTCCCCCGCGTGGATACGTAAAAACGCGGATAGGGGCCAACGCCCCCACCAGTTTTCTGAGGGGGCCCCGCCCGCCCTCTGCACGCGCTCATGACCCACCCCCACCCCCGGCTCTTACTTCAGCAGTGTTTGTTTTTTCCTTAACAAATTTTCTTGCTTAACACGATACGCAGCCTTCTGCTGCATACTGCAGGCAAGTAGAGTGAGACTAAGTGCTAGATGGGCTCAGCAAGGTTAACAGAATCGTTAGCAAGATCCGCAGATAGCGGGGGAGGCCTGTACTTATAGTTAGGAAAGAGGACTAAGGCGTGGTGGTTTCAGAGGGGATCAGAGCAAGAATTTGAATGAGGAAGCATCTCAAAAGGGTTCTTGGGAGGCCATTCCAAGCATAAGGGACAATAAGATAGAAAGAACAGAGACTATTGGAGATGTGGGAAACCTTCGAGAGGCTAGAGGTGGAAAAGGGAAGGTCACATGGAGGAGTGAAGTGAGGATATGAGAGCTGAACGGTAGGAAAGGGTGAGGCCATGGAGGGCTTGGAAGACAAGGACAAAGAGCTTGCGCTGGATTTGGGAGCAAAAGAGAAACCAGCGAAGCGATTTTAGGAAGGCATAACATGGTCAGTGTGCCAAAACAGTTCCCAGTTTTTAAGATGGGAAAGTGAAGATTAAGCCTATTGCTTTGCCTCCCCTGCACTTCCTATTAAAATTGCTACGCCCCCCCCCAAAGGGCAGGCAGGCACCCATACTGTGCCCACATTAATAGAATAACTCCGATGTTCATGTCCAGTGGGATTTTAATTTACAACACTATCCCAGTTAGCAAAGGACTTCTCGATGCTGAATGCAAGAGTCCTTCTCGCCCCCCTTTATACCCAAGAGCTCCTTGTCACCCCCAGTTTCCCCCTATGCCTAATAGGGTGGGATGCAAATGCATGACCTGTGCTGCATAAGGAGAGCCAGTGCCATTGTTTATTTCCCGTTTGCCTGGGTTTTCAATTTATTAGTTTTTGTATTAATTGTTTTGATGCCTTTCGTTTCTTTTGACAGTTAACACAGGGACAATGACACAGAAAACCAGCAAGCTCGGGAATGCCCAGAGGTTGGAGGAGTTCCTTACTTACGATTTCCCCCAGAAGAACCACGTTCTCGCCTCTCACCACGAAGATGCCCCGAGGAATGTCACCGTATTTTTTGCCCACGTGGATGCGCTCCACGGTCTGGTGCAACACCAGATTTGCTGCAGAGTTCAGGAAAGGGACAGAGATGAACAGAGAACTGAACACTTGTGGCAGGCAGCACAGACATAAAACAAAACATGGGAAGGGAATGATCATCAGCCTAGATTCTGCACCCCCCAACCATCAACCAGAGCAGCTGTAGGGAGCTCATTGCACCCTCCCTGCAAGTAAAAAATATATATGCTCCAATTGCCATATTATCCAGGAACTGGAGAAGGAAATGAAATTTGTTCTGCCATCAACTAGAGGACCAAAGGGCTCCTGGGATGTTTTGTACTGTTATTGGAAGTCGCCTTGGAGAGCACTTTGATTGAAAATTGGGATGGAAATCTAAACCTGAGCATGGAGCCCAGCACTTTCTACCTATTTAAAGCACAATTCAGTTGCAACAGGAAGTTGCTTTGCATGGTGAATTTCCCTGGTTCAATCTCCTGACTAGTCTCTGAAACCCTGGAGATCTGTTCCTGGTCAGCGTTGAGCATACTTAGCTACATGGACCAATGGTCTGAACCAGTCCAAAGCGGCTTCCTGTGTTCCACACCAGAGGCAGCTGCATCCCAGTTGCAGGTGATGCTCCCTCGGCTTCATTAAAGCAGCGCTGAATTGTGCTTTAAATATGTGGCAAGTCCTGGGCTCAGGTTTAGATTTGCAAGCAGGTACTCAACCACTGAGCTACAGACCAGAATAACACCAGAATCAAAAGAAGCTATTGCCCCTTCTTTATCTGGCACCAGCAGCCATCCCAAGCATGTTCTACATTACAAAGAGGCCGGAATGGTCTGGCTGAAGACCCTTGCAGACAGAGACTGCTCCTAGCATTTACAATGCTTGCTTCCCCCCCCCCCTCCAGACCAGCAGGCCAACATGTATCCCAGCATGCAACAGTCTGCTAAGCCCATTTTTCAAGGTCAAACGTGACTGCCTGCAAAACGTTGTCCCCAGCTGCTAAAAGTGGAAAGAAAATGCAACCATACAAGATGTGTTTATGACTTGGAAGGCCCATGTTGGGAGGAGGACAGAAAGCCTCGCCTTGAACTTTCTATTCTGTGGACCTGGCCTCACAGAAAATGAGTCAGCATCTCCACTGATTCTAGGGCTACGACCAAAGTGCTCTTTTTCAGGGGCTATTTCAATCTTCTCTTGCTCTTAGGATTAAAGGGTCACAGCTGGCTCCATATTCCAAGAAAGAACACACACACACACACACACACACACACACACACACACACACACACACAATTGTAATAACCTATCAGGCTGCTTTCAAGAACATCTTGACACCATCTCCCACGTTTATAGGGCTTGCAAACATTGCAGAGTAAACATTTTTATACGCTGTATATGTATAAAAACCAACCATTTGGCAAGAGGGACCTCAATTATAAACTAGCTTGTGCTGAAGCTCCCTACGCGCCGTAGGATGAAGTGGAACATTCGACAGATAAGGATGACTGCTGGGTTCCAGGCATAGGCACACGGACACACCACCCGCATTTGGGAACCTAAATCCACAGTTCAGATGGTTTAATGCCACATCTGAGACAGAAGCAAATTGTTAGGTCTCCTTCTTGCACCATTCATGCACAAAAAACCCTCCAGCATCTTAACTGAAGCAGGGACATAACTTGAGGGTGGCTGCTTTTACAAAAGTTAAGCATTTAACTTAAAAGTTGCTTAAAAGTTAAGCAAAATCCTTGCAGGTGCTGAAGCCTTTTCAAAAGGATTCACTCCCTTTCCACTGCAGAGCCAAATCAGGTCTGTCAATTTGGCTTTAAGTCCACAGTTCTATTTTTGTTGAAACAGACACTTTCGCTTTTACTTGCCATCTATTTTTGCTAGCGTTCCCATATTCAAAACTAATTGGGCATCCGCCTCCACTGTACAATGTTTCAAAATGGCCCAGCAAGAGAATCAAGCAATCCAGTGATGTAATACAATTCACAATTCCTCTTACTGACGTTGCCAGCGCCCACATCAATTTCAATACCAGCAACTGCACATAAAGAGGCACCAAATCGTCCACTCTTCCAAACACCCCAAATTAGCATTGTAGATTCTATTTAACCTCATTGGTGCCAAAGATCACCCATGGTCAGGTTTCACATTTGAAGCTATAAACATTTGTCATACTACTACATCATATGGGTATACAGTATTGCCACCAGGGCCGGCCCATTCATGAGGTCAACTGAAGCAGCTGCCTCAGGCAGCAGATTGGTGGGGGGGGCGCACCCATCTTTGTTTGCCTACTTGCCACCACTGCTACTTCTCCTTCCACTCCCTGGATTGGAAAAGGAAGAGGGAGGCAGAGAGGGAGGGAAACATGAGGGGATAAGAGAGTGCTGAGCTAGAACATTAGAGAGTGTAGAAGGAACAGAAGCTGGCACATCACTGCATAACTGGGAAGCATTTGGCTTGCCACCTCAGGCATGAGGAGGTCTTGTGCCAGCCCTGATTGTTACTGACTCTCTGCAATTATGCCCAAGCCTGGCTCCTATCTCCTTTCAAACATCAATAGATGCTGCTATTCTAGCTGTTTACAAGGAACATGCAATAAAATTTGCCTTACATTTACCTTCAAAGCCAGTGTGTTGCCAACCTGGCCAATCTTTGCAGATGACCTACAAAATATCTCACTAGTACATAATAATAATAATAATAATAATAATAATAATAATAATAATAATAATAATAATAATAATAATAATAATAATAATAATAATAATAATAATAATATTTATATACCGCTCTTCAACAAAAAGTTCACAAAGCGGTTTACAGACAAAATCAAATGATTAAATGGCTCCCTGTCTCAAAAGGGCTCGCAATCCAAAAAAGATGCAGACCACCACCAGCAAACAGCCACCAGAAAAGACACTGTGCTGGGGTAAAAGGGGGCCAGTTATTCTCCCCCTGCTAATTAGAAGACGAGGAGCACCAATTGAAAAGGTGCCTCTTGCCCAGTTAGCAGGGGTAAATATAGAGAGTGTTAGAGGACTTGTTCCATAAGTGACTATGACCAGGTGCCAACAATGTTAAACCAGGATTTAACGCTACTTATACAAGCCTCAGCCTCGCACATGCATGTCCCTAACACACACACACACACACACACACACACACACACACACACACACACTTGGTCCCTGCTCTGCCAGCTCACTTATTTGCTTTCTGCATCACTGCTCCTGCCAGATCAGAGCAAATCCGGTGTCCTGTTTCCCACAGCAATCAGCCACATCCTTTGGGGAGGCTTCATAGGTAGGAAAGGTTGCACGTTGCAGAAGCCTTTAGAGGGGCAAAGCTTCAGGACTGACAATCTCTCTGTAAACCCCCATCCATAGAGGTCTTCTAAGGCAGGGATCCCAGGGTGGTTCCGTGGCAGGATGCCACTGGTACACTAGACACGGCAACAGTTCTGCATGCAGAAGGACATTTTGAAGTGCAGGAGCTCATCATGACGCCCCCATAGCCAGGACTAAACAACAAAAACCAACTTTAAAATGCCTCCATTGGAGTCTTTTCTTCTCCTGCCACTTATTTCTACTTTGAAACATATGATGCTTCACTGAAATATCTGGCTCATTCATCCCAAACTCGTGGAGGGAATTGCAATAGTTTAAAACAGATAAATACTGAAAAAATGGAACTTGTATTAACCTGGAATATTTTTAAACAGTCTATGAAAGTGCTAACCTGAGCATGCTTACTCCGCAATAAGTTCCAGGATGTTCAGCAGGACTTTGTTGTTGTTCAGTCGTTAAGTCATGTCCGACCCTTCGTGATCCCATGAACCATATCCCGCCAGGCCTTCCTGTCCTCCACTAACTTCCTGAGTTTGCTCATTTTCATGTTCGTTGCATCGGTGATGCTGTCTAACCATCTCATCCTTTGACTTACCTCCATGTTAATTTTGCATAGAATTGTAGACTTAATGTCACATAAGTTACATATTGTCAGGCAGCCCTTGGGAAAGACAATGGCCTACTAGACATTAACATAGGCCCCTAAGCAAATTTCTCAGTTTGCCACCTGCTGAGCCTGATGCTGCCTCTTAGCAAAGGCCTTTAAAAAAATGCAGCACCTGAGCACACCTGCTCACAACATCACTATTCTTGCTGTAGAAGTTCCAGTGTTCCACTCTGCCCTGGCCGCCCCCCCCCCCCCCAACACCCCTGTCTGGCAATCTAGATCTCTATTTTGTTCTCAAGGAATATAACCAACTCCTTTCCAAAGTTTCTGGCTCCCTCTAGTGGTGATCTACAGCATTTTAAGAGGTCCATTCTTAAAAATACTGTACAGTCGGACCTAGATATCTGCAGGGGATCCATTCCAGACCCCCCCACCCCCGCGGATAGCAAAATCCTGCGATATGCTGGAGTCCAGTTAAAAACACTGTAAAAAAAGAAAACTGAGAAAACGTTTTAACCTTTTAAATCCAAACTGCTGTGTATTCTTGCTTAAATGGCGCTCCGGAAGCGTCCTCCGGGTCATGCAACTCCCCCCTTCCCCGATCTTGGGAGAGGAAGGGGGAGTTGCGCGACCTGGAAGAGCCTTCAGGAGCGCCATTTAAGCATGTATACAACAAGCCCACACAGTGGTTTGGATTTAAACGGTTAAAAAAACCTTTGTTCCTTTTTTTAGCATTGAAACAGTGGACCCACGTGGATCTGGAACCCGCGTTAAGTTAAATCTGAGAGTCCCGAACCCACAAATAAAAAGGGTCCATTGTACTGTCAATTATCAGTATCCGCTTGGGTTAGGTTCATGCAAACCCCAGTAGATACCGAGTCCGCGGATACAGGTAGTGGGAGGGAGGAGGAGAGGCTGGCACATCTCAGGTAAGAAGGGCCAGGTAAGAAGGGCTGCCTCAGGCACCAGGAAGTCTTGGGCCAGCCCTGCTCCTAGCCGTAGGTCAAACTTATTCCTATAAAGATCTGCCAATGAGGTTAATAAAAAGTAAGGAAAGCTTACGGTGGCATACCAAACTGATCAATGCTTCGCAAGTATCCTATTAGTGTTCTGCCAT
This sequence comes from Plestiodon gilberti rubricaudatus, assembly GCA_026170595.1. NCBI lineage: Eukaryota > Metazoa > Chordata > Lepidosauria > Squamata > Scincidae > Plestiodon > Plestiodon gilberti. Next base: position 16,723,615 of record JANXHW010000012.1, read on the forward strand.
CTCGGAGGAGGACCAAGTGTTTCTCTGGAAAATAAGATAAGAGAGACAGGTTAGCGGGTGAAGCACTGACAGGCTAGCTCAACACAACCTGAACAAAGAACTGAAAGGGGCTCCGAAGCGAGGAAGGAAGATGGTCACTGACAAGACCCCAGTATGGTACGGGCCCTTGATACCTTAAGGCGGTTGTTCTCAAACGTTTTAGCATCGGGACCCACTTTTTAAAATGACACTCTATTGGGACCCACCTAGCTTTGCAAGATGCTCAAACATTTATCTCCCTATATTTACACAAGCTTGCAAACTGCAGGAGCTCAGCTGTTTGCAGGGTAATTAGCAGCTATCTTGCAAACTGCAGGAGCGTAGCTCTTTGAAGGGCAATTAGCAGCCATCTGATTTTTGAATAGCCTCAGGGCTTGTGGCAATTATTTATCTGATCTTTCCATCACCTGGGACCCACCAGAAATCAGGTTGCGACCCACCAAGAGGGTCGCGACCCACAGTTTGAGAACCACTGCCTTAAGGACTACCTGTGCCATACGGCTCTCTACCACCTGTTGAGATATTTGGGGAAAGCCCTGCTTTGTGTGAAGTCATCCACAGTCCTAACCGGTTGAAATGTCTCCAACTAGCTGTATTTATTTGATTTTAAATGTTTGTGTCTTGATACGTCTGCAATCTTGTGGCTTTTAGTGATAGGAGGGATTTAAAAAATGGAAAACTAAAATAACTACCAGCACCTTGGTGGTATTCCAAAATGAAGGCACACCCCAATTTCCAAGAGGATGGAATTTTATATCAGGAAAATGGTGTGGGGAAAAAGGTTAATTGACTCCAGCCCCCCGCCACCACAGGCCCAACAGAATCCAACCTGCCTCACAGATGCTTTTAAACACTAACTGCAAAAGATCCAGTAATGCATTTTCCCACTGTCTTGTTGGAGAATACATCCTGGATTCTGGAGGTATAGGTGGCAGCTATCACCAAGCTTGGCTACTGTAATGAGGTGTACATGGGGCTGTCTTTGAAGACTATTCGGTAGCTACAGCTGGAATACCAGATTGGGACCAGAATACCGCTGCTACCCCGCTGCTGCTGGTGGGGGCTAACGGGCTATCTGCTTTGATACCACTTTGCTTTTGGAGCCAGTTCAACATGCTGGACTTGAAGTCCTTCACGATCTGGGACAAAATTACCTGAGGACCAGGATCCACACAGGACATCCTATGACAACTCAAGTGTGCACATATTGGCTATAACCTCAGTACATGTGGCTTCAGAACAATCATGCCACAACCCAGGAGTTATGTGGGAGGTCCCACAGGATACTGTTCTGACACGAGATACGGCAAGATAAACAGATCTGTATTAAGGGCATTATGTGATTTGAATAAGACCAATTCCAGAAGGATGCCTGGCCTTCTCAAGGAAATCACAGGCCTCTTCCCTGAACGTTCAACTTGCAATGCTAATTGATTTATTTTTTTAAATCAGTCTCCTCTGTGGACACAAGGAAAAGCTTGCAGGCATCGTTGTACCCAACTGCTCAGTAAGAAGTAAACACGGCTAGCGAGCAACACTTAATACCACTTGACCTTTATATAGCACTTTCAAGGTGTGCAAAGGGCCTCACATGTATTGTCTTGATGCAATCCTTACATCCTTGTCAGGATTCTGCATCAAGATCCTTCACCAATACTGCAAGGCAATTTATTATTATCCCCATATTGCAGATGGGGAAGACAGAGGTCAAGAGGCTGTGACTTGCCAAACACCGCCTAGCGAATTCATGGTGGAGGGAAAACTGAAACTGGGGAAGGCCAGATTCACAGCTCATTCTTAGTCGCTACATTACACCAGTTCGTGAAACTCTCTGCGTGACTGCCAACATCCCCTGGATGAAGAGAAGGACAGAAAATACCCGTTTTCATAGGAATGATCACTGCCCAAGTTCTCCCCCACACCCCTGTTACACACTGTTTAAGGCAGTGGTGGCCAACCCGTGGCAGGTCATGTGCCACGTTTTATGTAGATAATCTTAAGCATGCCACAAACAAACAAACAAACATTTCTAAGGTAATGAAAATATTTAAAGCACAGTGACAGCGCAAGAAGAATGAGGCACAGTGGGGTACAGAGACCTCCTCTAGTGCCACAGGCTTGGAAAGGTGCACTGGGGTTGAGAAAGAGAGAGGGACTTCAGTGCTCAGCTCGGGCAGAAACAGTGGCGCGTTCCACTTCAAAAGGCTCGGCGTGCCACTAAGTGGCACCCATGCTGTGGCATGGCATCCTAAGAGTCAGGGCGAGGGTCTTTTGGTAAAAGCGATTAGGAAAACGGAGCGGACCTACAATTGTTCACCAAAGTTTAAAATAGACTGCATCAGCATGCAAGATGCAGCATAGCCGGTGTCAGGTGGGACAAGTTTCCCCAAGGTTAGCCGTCGGGTGAGCCCCAGCGAGACCATGTGGGTCCACACTGGCAAATTAGGAGGGTGGCCCATTACACCGCTCTCCTCCTCTCAGCCCCCAGCCATTTTAGAAGGCAAAGAGGATGGGGAAGGGAGTGAGGAAGTGGGGAGAGAAGCCCCTGCAAGCCTTGACTCGGCTCCTCACTCTCATCCTCCTTCCCGTTTGCCTCTCAAGGTGCCAGGGAGGAGGGAAAAGGAGGGCGGCACAGGCGGGAAAGAAAGATATGGCAAGTGGGGCAGTACAAGGGAAATCTGAAGGCCGCAGGGTCATACAATGGGGAGATGAGGGACAACAGAGGCTAGCAGGGAGAACAACTGCATGGCAGAACACAGGGCCAATCTATCTAGAAGGATGAGAGGTTGTGGGGGGGGGGGTGTGAATCCAGTAACAGATGGATAGGGGGGCCAGGCCCTGACCTGTATCCATCCCCTTACCTCCACTGCTTCTCCTGTCCGGATTGGAAAAGAAAGAGGGGGGGGCAGAGCAGAAGAGGAAGCAGCATGGAGGAGAGTCCAAGTCGCTCTAGCCCGCCACTCTTCTCTCCTTTGCACTCAGCCACCCTCTTCTTCTTCTGAACCAGGCAGAAGGAGAGGCTGCTGCTGCTGCCTCAATAAAGGAGGGGAGGGGCAGCATTTGGTACATCACCACCTCTGGCTGTCTTAGGCCAGACCTTGGTCTCAGGTGCTGGGTGCAAGACTTGGGCTCGGGTCTCAACACCTCCACACTGTAAACAGCCCACCTACCCCTTTATTGTCAGACCCCTGTACAGGGCCTCTGAGAGGGGGGGGGTTAAGGGGGTAATTTGTACCCAGGCCCAGGATGAAAAATGGGTCAAAAAGGGGGCCCTGGAGCCAAATTAATATGTAGAGAAGGGGCCCAAAAGAAACTTTGTACCCCCTGATAAAATTCCTCTGAATGGCCCTGCCCCTGTAGTAGCTTGAAAGAAAAGCAATTTTTCACACACGCAGAGTGCTTTAAAAAAAGTTATATCCCATCTATACTTAATTCATTTAATTAAATCACTCAATTTATACTATACACACAGTCCATTCCCTATGAGCTCTCACAGTTATATTCACAATGATGGCATTAATGCAAAACATATTTCTCTCTCAGCAACCCAGCACATGGAACGAAGCGCACCCCTCCCAAGGCACCGTACCCTTTCTTCTCCCCCCTCCATTTTTTTCCTAGCACCACTGTGAGACCATCCATCCACGCACATTCAAGAGATGCAATTTGGGGAGGAAGCAGACCTCTAACGACTCAGTACTATGTTCCTAAGAGGCTAGTCCTCAATGGAGGAAGGGATAACAAAACGGAGACACGCTAACGAAGCTAGAAAGAGCAAAAAAAAGGAAACGGGGCATAATAGGGAGAGGAACCCGGGGAGGAGACAAGGAAGAGGCGGCGCTTTGCCCTGCGGGCTTAGAGGGAGCCGTGGAAAGCCCCAGACGGGCCCGGGATGCGCAGCTGCGCTCGGGCGCGTGTTGCACTCACTGTCAATATCCTGGATGAGGCTGGCGGTGCCCGGCATATAGTTCATCTTTCCCCCGGCTGCAGCAGCACCGCCGCCTGCAGCATCGACCCTGGAAGAAGCGGAACCTCCCCCTGCCCTCTCCCCGCCCGGTCCGGAAGCACATGCTCCGGTGGGGCGGGGAGAAGCAGAAGGGAAGATCGCCGTGCCCGGTGGATTCGTACGCATGGAGCTCTAAAGGGCTTGGCTAGGCGTACCTGGGAGCTTAAATAGGCGCGGGGAGCCGGTTTTGGGTGGCTATCATCAGCCCTGCCAGACATCAGCTGCGGGCAGAGGGTCTCGCTCGCTGGAGGGGTGGAAGACGCGGCGTTTTGAAGCGGGGGGGGGCCTTAAGGTGCCCCGCAGCAGCCCAAAGCGAGAGACGCGAGAAACGCACATTGCAACGCGTATCTTGAAAGCGCATTGACTCGGGAGTTAGGCTGCCAGCCACAGTTTCTTGGGAGTAAGCCGTCTTTTTGAACACACAATGGGATTTACTTCTGAGTAGAAATAAACATAGGTTTGCACTCTCCGGCCCTTGCAATCGATCCTCCTGTGTATGTTTACCCAGGGGAGTGGTAAATTTGGACGTGCAGAAGGTCATCATGACAAACCCCCTCCCTCCATTATAGCAACATCTCACTAACAGCACAAGCCTACTATAATGCATGTGTTCTTCTTAGAAGTAAGTCCAAGGGGACTGACTCCCAGATAATTGGGTATCGGAGTTTATTGCATTGCAAACGTAAACACACCAGAGAGTGAAACAATCCCATCGGACACAGTGGGACTTATTTCTGAGTAAAAAAAAAAATCTGCATGGGCTTGCACATAAATTCTTGTGAGTTAAAGTATCAAAAACCATCTAGGGTTCTTCTCCCCTCTTATGTTTGCAAATCGCTTGAGAGCCTATTCCGTGACCAATAGAGGTATTAAATAATTAGCAATAAATCATAGAAAAAGAAAATAAAACTCGCCAAGTCTTCTTGTCTCATCATAATGCAAAATAGCAGGCTGCAATCTTATGGGAGTGTGTTCCTCTGAGTAGACGTTTTTAGGCTTGCACTGTTGTCAGGCTCCAGCATATGCTAAACTTAAATGGCAGCCAAGCAGACGCCCCTAGTATAGCTGTTAATTTGGCTCCAGACTCTCAAGGGTTACCATAAACAGGGATTGCAAGAGGCGAGGCTGCGCTGATTGGCTACTTCCGCCTGTGACGTGCCTGGGAAGCCTTGCTCAAGAGAGGCACGTGCGGAGTAGGCGGCCTTCGACGCAGAGACGTTAGAAGCTGCTGGTGACGTCACTAGAGACGCGATTCGAGCCCCTTCGTAGTCCTTCCACGAGAGGCTACCCCTTAAGCGGTTTCCCATTGGTCGGCAATGTACGTCAGTCAGGGAGGACGGGTTTGTGGAGAGAGATTGATTATTTGGCGGCGCAGGCGCATTCCTCTTCCATAGGGGATGGCAGGTTTTGTGAGAGTGATTGGTTATAGCGGGACTTTGGTGGCGCAGGCGCACTGCCTTTCTAAGGGAACGGAGCGAGAGAGAAGAGCTGCTCGTAATGGCGGCAGCACTGAGGCGACTGTTACACGGGGCGGAAGTAGAACGGGTGCGGCCTGAACCCGAGCCTCCCCCGCCACCACCTTGGGGTATGGAGGCCCGCAGGTGTCCGCAGCACCGTGCCGGAGGAGAGAGGGCCGCTCGGGGCAGCAGCGTCTCTTCCCAGGTAACGGTCAAGTCCTCCCCTCGCTCATCAACAGCTGCCTGTGACGTAGGTAGCTTCTCTTTGTCGTCCTCCTCCCCCTCCCGTGACGTAATCGCTGCCACGTGCGTGAGCTTCTCTTCTGTGTCGCGCGCAATCTCGTCCTTTTTGGGGTGTGTGTGTGTGTGTGTGTGTGTGTGTGTGTGTGTGTGTGAGAGAGAGAGAGAGAGAAACTGGTATGTCTTGGTTGGCTGTTATTCTTTATTAATCCGCCTTGATTTTATTTTATTATCTCCTGCGTCCTTTCTAGTTGATGGTAACAGAGTTCCCCCTCCCCCCCCGTTTGAAATGCACCTTTTACTGAACCTGAGCCAAGGGCTACTAACCACACCACTGGCTAAAAAGCAACCAACCACACCTTTTCCATGAGTTCATTTAGGGGAGGGAAGTCTGGTTGGTTTGTCACTAGCAACAAAGTGTGTTCTGCTCCTTCCAGTTTTTTAACTGCTTTCTGTAAGAAAAGGGGTAGGGATCTGATTTGCCATTTGTAAAAAAAAAAAAAGGCAAGTCCTGTGCGGTTTGCTTTGCTCTCTTCCCTATTTAGTTGCTTGCTTTCTTGAGGGAAATCTGGGTGGCTTATCGATAGCAACAAATGGTGAGTCCTGTGCAGTGCGTCCTGCTTTTATCCTTGTTTAGCTGCTTTCTTTGTCTCTCTCTTCCCCCCCCCCCTCCAAAAAAAGAAAAATGTCTGCGACTGCTGTATACGGAGTCAGGCTAAATAAAACTAATTAACATTATGAAATCCATAACAGTATAATGCATAGAATACTTTTGGGAGAAAATAAGAACATGAAGTTCAGAGACTAAATATTTCTACACTCTTGACATGTACATGCATATATACTGGTTTAGAGACACTTGTATCTAGCCTTGAAATGTGACTAGAATAATCCAAACAGAGTATCTGCAAAAGCAATGAGCTAGCCAAAGAAGCGGTTCTGAAAATCTTTGCACTATACAAAGCGACAAACTGCTAAAAGGTATGTTAAACTGTTTCTAGTTTTGCATGTAAAGTGTGAAGTCGTTCAGAACCTCTTATTACCTCATTGCTTTTCTTGTACCTTCCTCAGTGTGTGAACTTTTCTAGTAGCATTTAGATGCTGGATCCTAGTGTTACCGATCTTTTGAGCGGCACGTGCATGCCAGTAATGTATAAACATTAACTTTTGTTGGCTTTTTTTCTAGTTGCATGTTTCATAATATTTGTGTACCCTTTTATGAGCATGTTTTATTGGATGGAGTTGTGCTCATATTGATTTGTACCTTGTATTCGCTGATATTTACAGTTCCCCCTAGAGGAAGCCATTATATGAAAAAACGTTGGGGCCTGTGTGTGTTGTACTGTTTCCTGAACCTAGTGGAACACTTTTTTTGCCTGCCTGCCTTCAGGAAATCTGCCTAACTTTCAGGGATTTAACCTCTGACAGCAGTTGGCATTTGACTTGGGTTTATATGGCTATAAACACACACTACCCAAGGAAAAGAGTGAGTGAATTTTCTTTGTGTGACCTATGTTAGGTCATTTAGAGCTTGATCAAGCATTCTTTACAGCGCAATCCTAACCAACTTTCCAGCACCGGTGTAGCCATGCCAACAGGGTGCACACTACATTTTGCAGTGTTCTCTTACATTTGTTCCCTTACCTTGGGGCTGCATTGCAGCTGCACCAGTGCTGGAAAGTTGGTTAGGATTGCACTGTTAGTGTTGTAATTGGATGCCACAAGGGCACAAATGGTGGTATCTCGCCATCTATCTGCAATCTGCTTCAAACCGCCTGCTTTTCTCCTCCAACAAAAATGCCATATATATAATTTTGAGTTTTAAAGTAATTTTTAAGATGCTCTTTACACAAATGTAATGCGAGTACTACAGAGGAGGATTGTGATGACTTTTTATTGTAAAAGTCATGAGTCGATAAGCTCCTTCCCCTCCCTCTGAATCCACTGCAATCTTTTTCTAGATATGCCAATGAAATCCAAACCTACATTGCTGATATGTGGAGTATTATATGAATAGCAGCATAGCTGCTTGCCCTTACTAAAACTCAATTGAAAAGGTTGGCTTGGCAACTTGGTATTGGTCCATTTATGCTGTGTGACATGTGTCAGGGATTGAAAGAGATGGAGAAAACCTTGTGTGAGAAAGCAGTTGTTGCAAAGCTTCCTGGCAAGGGTGATGGATCAAGGTGGTACCACGTCTGTCTTCCATTCTGCACATCTAGTCCTTTTGTTGCTATGCCTGATTCTTGTGCTGTTGCTATGTTAGGAAGGCAACTTTGCATTGATTAGCCCTAAGGCTGCTTTGCCACATCAACATTTGCAGCACAGAGGTCTCAATTGGTTCACCTTTCTTCCATGGCTGGAAATGCAATAATTGGAAAGCTCTGTTCCTTGCTGGCATCTGTCTGCCCTGCCCCAAATGCCTTGTGGCACTGCACCATACGATCCATGGCTTCATAGAGGCCCCATGAGTTTGGTGTATCACAAATTTCTCGACTGCTTCAGGCAGGTTTTTCTCATGCAGCACAGCAATAGAGTTTTATTCTCATAAAATATTTGGTATTGTGACAAGTGAGGAATATTTTTGGGATGAGGATATTGGGCCCTTATAGTATGCATGCTGCAGTTTCTACAGGGATTTCTTTGACGTTCACACCATTCAGTGTCATGGGAAGCAGCCAGGGTTCCTCCCCTCTGCCCCCTCCCCCAAGAATGTGTACCCAAATCCTGCACATTACTTTTTCCTCAGATGTATTTGGAAGCCACTTGCTAATATGGAACACAAACACCTTGTGGTGGAAGCTAAGCCCCAGCTGTGTTCCAAATAACACTCCATTTTATTTTGTTACATAGATCTTGATGAGTGCCACCTAGTCTCCTTCCCTTAACATTGCTCTAGGCCAGTGGTTCTCAAACTGTGGGTCGTGACCCACCATTGAGAACTTTAGCTGCCCCCTGCCCCCTTAAGGGGCAGGGACAGCATGGCAGTGGCGGCAGCGATCTGGGGGGATCACCACTGCCAAATTGCCCGAAACTGCTGTTGCTGCACTTACCGGGGCTTGGGGGAACATTGGGGAGGCCTGCGCAACCCTCTGCAGGTCTCCCTGATCTTCAGATCGCCGAAAAACGGCGATGTTGGGGCACTTCTGGTTTTCACGAAAACCGGAAGCACCCGAACATCACCATTTTTCGACGATCCGAAGATCGGGGAGACCTGCAGAGGGTCGTGCAGGCCTCCCCCAAGCCCCGGTAAGTGCAGCGGTGGCGGTGATCCCCTGGATCGCCCCTGCTGCTGGCCCCGCCCCCACAAACTCTCAAAGGCGGGGAGAACTTTGAGAAACGCTGCTCTAGGCTATTTCTAGCTCATGCTAGAACGTGGTAGACACTGGTAGGCCACAGGTGGGGCACGAAGCGCAGCCCTCTGTGCTTCCAATCGGCCACCTGTGCTTTAGAATGTGAGGGGATCCACAAATGAGTTTTATGTATATACTTTCTCTGCACATCACCGTCAACTGGTTTGACGACATTGTGAAAGCCAAATGCATTAACAGTATTTATATACCGCTTTTCAACAAAAGTTCACAAAACAGTTTATGTAGAAAAGCAGGGCATAATTTTATGACTATTTCTTTAAATCTCTAAAACTTAATTTTTTTATGGTTCTGATCCAGCAAACTTTGGGTGGATCTACGCATGTGGAATGGGGCTTGCTTGACCTTGAATTTCCCTGCATTCCTCCAGTCACCATCCCTGAAGATCTATTCTGTGTAATTGTAACTTTGAAATAAGGGATACCCTTTATGTGCTGTGCAACTGTGATAAATGATGTTGGGCATTGTCTGTTGAAAAGCACCCGTGTCTAGGCTATTAGTCTGTGTTGGAGAGGGAGGCTCAGTGATTCTTGTCCTTTATTATTAAGAACATAAACATGCAAAACGCACACATGAACAAACTTTTCCTGTTCAACTGCAAGACTCTGTATAGTGATGTGGATGTTGCTAACTTCCTTGCCTGCCAACCAGTGCCTGAAACCAGGTCTGTTCTTAAAATGACCCACTTCCATAAAAAAAGGTGTTAGTTTGGACCTGCCTTTCAGTTGAGAAGTTTTGCTGATGGACTCCTCCATCCATTCTGAAGTCTGACCCAGCTCGTTTTGGAAGAACTGGGCTTTGTCTGCTACAAGAGGAAGAAGAGAGCAGAACTTTCTGCAAATAGCAGGATGCTGAGTTTAGCTCTGTTGCTAGGTTTTAGCTGGAAATAATCCCTGATTCAGCATTGCACTTTTAAACTCTTTAACAATTTTGATATTCAGCGTGCTTTTTTGCTATGTGAGTCAAAGTAAACACAAACTATTCTAGGAACTGCTATAACAGCTATATATGTGGTGTTTCTTTTTTTCAGGACTTGCGTTGATAATTTCAATAATCCTAGAAGTGAATCGTTGTCTGTTTCCTCTAGGAGCAGCCTCCTTATCCTGGATATGCCTCCAACTACTGGAATTCACAGCCTAGGACTTCCTATCAAAATCCATATCCTGTTGGACCTGAACTCCAAGGCCAGGTACAGTAATCCGAACAGGCAGAGTGAACTGTCTTCAGAGTGAACTAGAATAGGCTTGTTCTGGGGACCAGCCTCAAATACGAATTACTGGGTTGCCAAATACAGTATGTTTTTTGTCCCACTGTTGAAAGTAACTGTCACATCAGAAAGAGGCAGTCATAGTACACATAACTTGGGAAGGCCTTGTCCGCTAAAGCTGTCATGCCCAGGATATTACAATCTGTGACTCACAATGTTGTACAGATGCAAGGACATTTGCACCTGATCTCTTGCCTTATGCAGCGGATCATAAAACTCCGATTTCTTCATCTCAGTAGCAGGTAATCTTTCTCTGTCCCTCATCTGAATTGGAAATGATTTGAACTAGCCAGGATGGTGTATTGGTTGTGATGTTGGAGACCTTGTAACCTTGAAAATCATGTTAAAATCCCTGCTCAGCCACAAAGCTTCCTGGGTGACCTTGGGCCAGTCACTGTCTCTCAGCCTAACCTACCTCACAGAGTTGTTGTGAGGACAAAAGAAGGAACCATTTATACCACCCTGAGTTCCTTGGAGGAAGTATATAAAAATGTGAAAAATAAACTCCAGGTGTGTGCTTGCTAAATTCTAAGTACATGCTAATATGATGTGGTTTGTATGGAGTAGTGTTGACACAAGGATACTTCTGCTGTGCAGAGCAAGCTGCTCTTGTTTGAAGTCGCTACCAGTATATGATTCTGTTTTCACTTCAGTTGGTTTGGCAGGGTCTTGTTTCATCTGCTACTAGAAGAAACCTCATGAGAAACTGAATCTGCTCTGACTAGAACCACTAGGGAATCCACAGCCAGGCTGTGGCCCTTGTATGAAATGACCTTGTACTGACTCAGACCCCAGGTCCGTTTAGCTCAGCATTGTCTCTGATTGACGGCAGCTCTTCAGGTTTTCAGGCAGGGATCTTGCCTCTTTCCTACCTGGAGATCCTGGGGACGGCAGCTGGTACCTGAATGCAAGGTCGATCTGCAGAGGGAGCCCCTCCCCATAGCCAAGTGGTAAATTAGCCTAGACAAATAACTTTAAGTTCTACTTCTGCAAAATAGGACCTACCTCAAAATCTTGTTAGGGCAAATGATAAAGATTGTAAAACTCTGGTGCGTGACAGGAATGATTAATGGCAGTATTAATAAGTGTATACTAAAATGCACTAAGCATCTAAAAAGATTAAGGTGATGCAACTTGAATTTGAGGAATTCAGACCGAGTCGCTGCCACAACCCAAAGTGACTAAAAATTAAGACCAGAGGAACATGCTTATGACAACACCCTGCTGTGTTATAATTGCTTTGGCCCAGTGGACGCCCAAGAATTGTACGTTTGCCCACAGGCCAGTCTTTGGAGTTAGGCTGGCTCCCTGAGTTACAGACGTCCTGCATTGGCACTTCTGCGCAGGGCACATTATGTTCTTTGATGGCACTTTCATGCAGGTGCGATAGTGCTGGGTTGGCAAAATCTGGATGTTTCTACTTAAGTACAGAGCCCTGGAACCTAACCTATACTTAAGTTGGGGACTTAATGTAGTTTACAGCGTGTTCTGCAGGAGATGATGATTTAACACTTGAATATCATCACTGTGCAAGGCATTACAAAAATGACAACAGTCCCAGCCTTTTGGGATTGCAGCAGATTCGTTTAGCCCAAACGGCGAAGGGTTACTGAAGTGTACAGTTCAGAAATCCTAGCTCCTCAAAGTTTTGCATTCAACAAAAATCTGGTAGGTTTCATGTTGTCTAGATACCGTATTTTACGCTCCATAGGACGCATCTGTCCAAAGGACGAATGCATCCTATGGAGCATAAAATACAAAAAAAAAAAGAATGTTACTTACCTGGGCTTGGGGGCGCTTCGTGGAGGCCTGCACGGGCTTCGTGGAGGCCTGCGCGAGCCTCTGCAGGCCTCCCTGATGTTCAGGTCGGCCGAAAATAGCGATTTTTGGCCATTTCTGGAAATAAACATAGGGGGGGGGCCTGTGGGGGCTCGCGCAGGCCTCCCCGAAGCCCCCACAGGCCTCCCCGAAGCACCTCCAACCCTAGGCTTCGCACCATAGGACACACGCTTTCCCTCCATGTTTTTTTTGGGGGGGGAAAGTGCGTCTTATAGTCTGAAAAATACGGTAATCAGTCTATACTAGCACCTGTCTGCATAGAGGTTGCTGCCTTTCATGGCTCCAAAGCCAATTCTTGATGCTGTTGCAACAAATTCTGCAGTGAAGCAATATTGGTCACAGCAAAACCACATAGCTTTCTGTGCTGCCTGTCATTGAAGAGCTGTCCCTTTAAAAGCCGCTTGAGCAGGAACGTTGAGTGGGTACAGCCAGGATGGTGTAGTGGTTTGGGAGTCGGACTTAGACTTGGAAGATCCAGGTTCAAATCCCCGCTCAGCCATGAAGCTTCCTGGGTGACCTTGGGCCAGTCACTATCTCTCAGCCCCACCTACCTCACAGGGTTGTTCTGAGGACAAAAAGGAGGGGAGGAAATATGTACACCACTCTGAGCTCCTTGGAGGAAGGGCGGTATAAAAACGTGAAAAATAAAATAAAGGTTCAGGATCCATCTCTAAGCTAGGCATTGACAACCTAATACTAGATGTTGTTGAAGTATTCCTGAAATGCAGTATTCTTGCTGTCTGTGCTGATCTGTCTCAAATCTTTTCTAGGGAATCAATCCTTCCTACAAAAATGGCATTTATGGCACTCCATACTCTTCTGCTCATGGGACAGGACCACCATATCCCAATGCCCCACAGTCAAATACCTACTATTCCTCAGGGTGTTCTCATGCCCCATATCCTCCAGAATCTTACAGATCCCCAGCCTCCAGCTGGAATTACTCCCCACCAGACTGCCCAGCAGAAGGTTCCATGGTGAGAAGGCAAGTACCAGGATACTCCCCTTCACAGGTAAGGAAGATAGGGTGGGCAAGTGACGTAGCTCAGCTGTTGGGAAGGGATGAGCCATGTACCTCTATCACTGACATGGCATTGTCAAATTGTCATGACTCCCCCTCCCTCTCCCAAAATAGCTCCAGAATGCGTTGCAATGCATTCTGAGGTGACCTGGGGAGGGGGGGAGTCATGCAATCCAGAAGAGGCTTCTGGAGCGCGATTTCAGCATGATTAAAGCAAGAACACGCAGCGATTTCAGTCAAAATGTAAAAAAAAACACCTTGCGTTCCCCCCTTTTCTATTTCACATGTTTTTAGGTGGACCCTCACGGATCCTGGATCTGCGGTGAGTCAAATCCGCGGGTCCTGAATCTGCGGGGGGGGGGGGGGGTTCCACTGTATATACCAGTGGTTCCCAACCTTTTTAGCACTAGGACCCCTTTTTGTAAAATGACAATCTGTCAGGACCCCTTAAGACCTAGGGCCATCATTAGTGATGTCATTAAGTAGGAAGTGATTTCATATTTTTTTAAATAAATTACACTGTTTAATAAATCACACTTTTAAAATTGTACTCATAAGCAGCCCCATTTGGGGGTGGGTGGGAGTGACCTAATATGAACAGTGATGCTAAAAGGTAAGCAGAAAGTCATAAGGTGAGGACATTGCTTTCCCTGCAAGGGGTGTGTGTGTGAGCTGACATGTTGGGTGTAGCCATCCAGCTTTCATCCCGCAGCCCCCCAGAAACCACTTTGTGACCCCCTTGGGGGTCCCGACCCCCAGGTTGAAAACCACTGGTATATATGGTATACCTTTTCCGCTGTTACAACTATCCCTTAAACCTCCAGAGGAGAAGACTACTTCTTATTCCATAACCTGATTGTTTTCACATAGTGTATCTTTATATCCAGAATTAGAATCATGGATAGTTACTTCCTTGTAAGCGTGCTAAGGATCATGTCCTCGAGTCATATTCAGCAGGGTCAGATACACTCAAAAGCATTGAGACTCCGGTTGTAGGGATTGTCCTCTTTAAATCATCCCACTCTACAACTTTTCAACACAGGATAACGTTACAACTCAAAGCAAATATTCCAAAGGGCTATCCCATGCTTGCTCATAAAGTGGTATCGTTCACAGCCATTTGTGTAGAGAGATTGTTGTAGTAGTCCTGCTGCAATTGCCTTCAGCCTGGTGAATTGTCAGGGTCTCTTACAATTACACTGGTCAACACACTTTTTCTGGCATAAGGTATTCCAATGGTTTTAAGGTAATTTTGGGGCGCTGATAATTTTGGGGTGCTGATTCCAAATCTGGCATCGGTTTTTGTCTATCACATCAGGGTTTTGAGATCAAATATTGCATTTGATAAAATCAATGAAAAACAGCAAATTTACACTGGTCTACAATTTTTTTTTCCTGGCCTGGCCTTTTGCAGCTGTGTTAAACGCATTTCAGGGTGCTGATTCCAAATCTGATCTCAGATTTGCTCTATCACATCTTGCTTTTATGCTATCGGCATACCCCATTTTCATGATGCCAAACCTGATGCCAGATTTGGAATCAGTGCCCCAAAATTACCTTAAAAAACCATTGGAATACCTTATGCTAGAAAACGTGTTGACTGGGTACCCCCTTATCACAGTCCAATTTTCTGAAGTAAAAAAAAAGGTAAAGGTATCCCCTGACAATTAAGTACAGTCGTGTCCGACTCTAGGGTGTGGTGCTCATCCCCATTTCAAAGCCAAAGAGCCAGCGTTGTCCAAAGACGCCTCCGTGGTCATGTGGCCGGCAGCTAATTAACTGCTAATTAATTGGATTAATCAATTAATTAATTAGGTAATTAATCATTAAGGGTTGGACATGACTTAACAACTGAACAACAGAAGTACTAACACAATTTTAAATGTGAAAAAATGTCTTATTTAACACGTGTGTGACACAGACAGACAGATCTCTTTTTTCTCTTAAGTCACACTTCCCAAAACCAGCTCCTCCCCCACCAAAGTACATTTTCCAAAGTACAAAAATAAGCCCAAAACCAAAATCAGAGACAGAAGGGCTCTGAAAATAACTACAATTTAAAATCCATGTTAATTAACAATTAACTGCTGATGGGGCAGATAAGGGGCAGGGCTTGGCGTACCCCCAGCAAGAGGTCTGCATACCCCTAGGGGTACCCATACCACAGGTTGAGAACCCCTGTTGTAGCCATTGTTAGATCACGCCCTGCAGAAGGAAAATATTAAATGTGGATATCTACATAAAATGATATTATAAACACACTATCCTAAAAATACAGCACCATATTTTAACACTAAAGCAGTCACTGACTCGCAACAACTTGCAATCATAAGTGACAAAGAGTTAATTTCGGGTAAAATCAATGAAAATGGGGTATGCTGATAGCATAAAAACGAGATGTGATAGAGCAAATCTGAGATCAGATTTGGAATCGGCACCCTGAAATTAGTCTAAAACCGCTGCAAAAGTCCAGGCCAGGAATTTTTTTTTTTGTAGACCAGTGCTATTGAACGAAGATGCAACTTCTTCCTGCAGACCCCAGGCTTTTCTGTCTCGCCCTATCCATATGGCGACTGCAATCATGGTATTCCCCAGCAAGGGCCACCGCCACAACCCCAGCCAAGACTACAGGATACAACTTGGCAACCTCCTGGCGTTTATGGGATGCAGCCTCCCTATGGCTGGTCTTCTGCATCAGCAGGGCATGGGAATCAGTATGCTGCAGAATCCTCTCCGCCTTGGCCTGGTAGTGGAACATGTGCTCTACATCCTCCAAACAACAATACAAAGGTACGTTTTTGAGAGAGGGGAGGCTTTTTGTGTCTGGTGCTACAGCAATCCAAGTTGCTTAGCTCCCCTCCTTCCGCCTGATCTACTGGCTAGGCCTTCTGCTGTGCTCACGATTCAGAACCATTCTATATCCACCAGCTGTTCTTGTAAGTAGTATACTGTGAGCACAGTAAATCCCAATGATTGTTGATAGTATTTATATTCCGCCTTTCTACCTCTAAAGAGGCTTACAAGGTGGCTTACAACATTTTAAAAATTACAGTACAATAATAAAACTCTCACATCAGAGCCAGACTCCATAGGGAGCTGGTGTGTGAGCTTCCTCTGGCCTGGGCAGCTGTCTTCTTTCCGAGACAGAGACCATTAGTATTGTGTAGAAAGTTTCATGGCCAGATACAATATTACAGGATTCAAGGGTAAAAAAGCCATGTAGAGTTGGTTTATTTTTCAAGCCAATGTAAACGTAATATTACATACGAGGGCTCTAGCCCTCGTATGTAATATTACGTTTACGTTGGCTTGAAAAATAAACCAACTCTACATGGCTTTTTTACCCTTGAGTCCTGTGTCTCGTAATACAGAGACCATTCTCAGAAGCCTCCCTCCTGGTACATGGGGAATCCCCCTCTTCCCCCCCCCACCTAGTAGTGTGTACCCAATGATCTGGGAGTATGGGGCAAGGCTTAAAAGTTTATTAAAAATAATGGGGCGAGGGATACCTTGGGCATTGGCAGTGCCCATGTGCAGATCTTAACAATTACAAGGAATCTTAAAAGTAAACATTGCCTTATGCATCTAAACCTTCCTTTTCCCTAACTATACTTTACTCCCAAAGTTCGCTTGAAGAGTCTCCCATACCTTTCTAATCCCCAGGAGGTGGGTGAGAGCTTGGCTACGTGCGGATGTTTTCTCTGTATTCCCAAGCCAGAATACACCCAGAGTTCCTTGGGCTTGACCTTAGATGTAGAGATGAAGCCACTGGTCTGATTGAATAGCTTGTGACCTCCATCTCTACCTGTCCTCTGACCTGGCCAGGTTGGCTCGGGTGCCCAGTTGGCAGGCACATTCCAGTTCCAGCAGGTGGGCTGTCAAGGGCCTGTTCTTCTGGGGAAGCCAGATGTCTGTAGGGCCATGCAGCTTTTCCTGCAACGATGTTGATTTCAAAGTGCCTCAGAAGATCTTTCCTATTGAACCCTGTGCTGAGGCTTTTCTTACGGGAAATGGATGGGGGGAGGGCAGGAAAGAAGGAAGCAAGGGGAGGTCATTCTTTGTGTCGGAAGTCTGCATATTATATCACTGCTGTTTTCTTGTGTGTGTGTGTGTGTGTGTGTGTGTGTGTGTGTGAGAGTGTGAGCAGCAAGAGGCTGATCTCTGAAGTGTCTAGTACACCATGACCTCCATATACGCGGAAGATATGTTCCTGGCTTCCCACGGATACCAGGAACCACCGATAGGGGGAATGCTATCCCCGCAGCCCCCTGTGCCCGTTACCGTTCTGTTCATAGAGCTAGCGCCAAGCCAGTGTGTTTCTTCCTTAAACCAAACACTGTAAGCCGCATGCCAGCGTCTATTGTAGCAGCAGGCAAGCAGCCTGCAAGCTTCCTGTAAACGGAGCCTCTCTAGCATGCCTGCTGCTTGCCTGCTGCTACAATAAAACACGGCGTTTCGTTTAAGGAAGAAACACACTGGCTTGTGCCAGCTCTATGAACATAAACAAAGGTAATGGGTGCGGGGAGGGGCAACCATGGATATGGGCCTCCCATATACTTTTTGGAACTGCTTATAGGTTACAGAGCTGATGTAGAAGGTTACCTGGGAGTCAGGTTAACAAGTCATAGCACATTGTGATGTCATTCTGACAGGTTCAAAGTTCAGGTCTTGTTCTCAGGGCTCAGACCTTTTTGCACTGCCATCCAGAGGATGGAGACCTTGCTGCTGATGAGCAGAGGGGTAGACCAGCAGTTTTGGTTGCCCAGGGATCTGCTTGCACAGCACCTTCGTTGCAAGATGTGGGGGAATGGAGTTGATAGAGTTGGGTGCAATGTTGATGCATCTTTTTTTTTGCTTTAGGACTCTTATAGCCAGTTGGAACAAGGAGCTACCCAGCACAGCTACTTTCCTGAAGCCAATCGCTTGCCTTCTGGGACCATGAATGACTACAGGTCAGCGCAGCTGCCATCTATTTCCACCCCCCAAGTGCAGTATAGTGCACAGCCCCAACTGTATGATAATGTTCATAGGAAGCCACCTATGACTGTTGACCATGGACCAGCTGCTAAAATCAATGGGCAGCCTCAGTCAGAACCATTGGTGGTTCAGCCAGGAATTCAGAAGGTTATGCAAGTTATGGAAGGGGTTGAAGAGTTGGAGGACGAAGTAGATGAATTCGTAGGGAAAAAGACAGACAAAGACTATCGGCTGCTGGAGGAAATGCTGACCAAGAAGTTGTTGGAGCTGGACTCCATAGAGACTGGTGGTCAGGACAATGTACGCCAGACAAGAAAAGAAGCTGTTCGCAGAATTCAGGCTATACTGGAAGAGCTGGAAAGGAAGGGACTCTAATATGCATAGCACCAGTCTGAAGGCCAAGTCCTGGCATTCCCAAAGATCCCTGGTTTGGCTCGGTTCTCGGCCCTTTTAACCATCCCAAAGCAATAATTGGTGACTTGAGTTTTGATTTTAAAAGAATATTGATGGTAGGTTGGATGTGACTATAAATAGAAACGTTGGACCCAAATTCTTAGTGTGTTGCTTTCTGCCGATGAATGTAGGGGAAAGGGATGAAATGCTGAGCCTGATCATTGAATCCTTGAACTTGTATTAGCCTCCTTGGACACCTGCACGCTTTTTCATCCACTGGAGGAACATCATTGTGTAAAGGACATTTTGATACAAGGATGTGTGTCTCTGAAGAGCTCCAAGGTCTTTGACAGCTGACTGAACCTGTCAAAATACGTGCACTACAGAGACACTTCAGTTGTATCACAGCGCCAGTAAAGCCAAGACTTCAGTCTCCTGAACTGCTCTTCTTGTGTATTATTTACAGCTTCTTCACTCCTTGTCATAGAAATTGTGTAGTCTGTTCCAGTGAAACTGTACTGATCTGCCAATCAGTAGAGCAACCAAAGCCAATGTTGCTTTTGTGCAATCTCTCCCCCCCCCCCCCCCACTGTCTCATGAAGTTATAATACAGTGCTCAGTTCTATGGGGTAGGTGGAAGGAACTCAGGAGATCGCTGCCTGTGCAAGATGGGTCCTACATTCACTGTAGGAACTCTGATCCAGGGGCTTTGGGGAAGCAGCGTGTTAATTCTGATGTCATTCATATGTCGCCATTTTTATATTCCACTTTAATCTATGTAAACTAGTGATTCTGTACATCGAGCTCTGCTATCAGGAAGAGGACTGAAGACTACAACTGTGAATCATCACAAAGTAGCCTTTGTTCCATCAGGCAAGAAATAAAACCTCTATTAGTTTTAAACCTGCACTTATTAGCAGCAGTTTGCAAATAAGAACAGTATTGGTGTGTCTGATCATTTTAGAATGATAAATTGAACGTGACTAAAAAAATACTGCCTGGTATTCTGTCGGTAACCAACTACTTATGCCATCGGGTGGTGCTGGGTACATTAATAGTTGATAGCAACCTAGTTATGCTACCGTCACTTCCAACTCTCTGTGACCTGATGCTTGGGACACCTTTAGCAGGAGGCTGTGTGCCATGGCTGTAATACTTAGAGCTGTTGCCTAATTATAACTTAAGCGGCATAAACATGTGTATGAATAAAAACTATACTTGTGATTAGAGGATGTATACATCTGTTGCAGAAGACCTTTCACTCCTGTGAAATGCCCTTTCCCAACTGGTGGCTGCCACCCAGTTTTTGTTGAGTGTTGCATTAATAACTTTGCCCTTGATTAGTCAGGAAGCACCTTCTAGGTCTAGTCTAACCAGTTAACCAACTAAAATAAGGTTGCAGCCTTATTCACCGCTGAGTTTCCAGTCACCCATGACTATACAGTAGTAGTCCTTTGAGTGTAGTTGTATTGTTGGTACTTGCTGGATCATGTATCGCTGAGCTAAAAGTGGAAGACATTCCTCTTTCAGATCTACTGGTGTGCTAAGTGCCCAGTATTTCTACTGTTGCAACAGCCAGTAAATGTGCGCTGTTGCTATCCCAAACTTATATTTTATATTTTTAAAAAATAATTTCCGCCACTCATTCCAAAGCAGAGGTCTTCAACAAGTGCACCAGTAACAAAATTTCGTTGTGCAACCTGATCGTGGGTGAGTTGCTGCTGTCACCCTTTTCTTTTGAGGCTCAGGCCTGCACAGTTTGAGCAGTAGCCAGGGTGTAAAGAGCCGAGATAAATCCCAGTACGTCTTTCAATCCTCAGTGGGCTCCTATGGTCTTCTGCCTTGCCTCATTTCCTCTTCTCTTTTGCTGTCGTTCAAAATTGAGCACATCCTGTTGCCATACAATTTTCCACACCTTCTCTCCTTCCTACATGTGCAGGGCCCGACCTGCCGGCTCCACCAGAAGGGGCCCCAGGCGAACCAGGAAGGTGACAGAATCAAATGTTTGGGGTGGTTGGTGCAGAAATGGGACCACCTGGCGAGGCAGGGCCCGCCCCATGCAGTGCCACCTGGCATGAGCGGCTGGAACAGCCAGGCCTGGTGAGGCCCAGCCTGATGAAAGCGCTTCCCTTCATCCTGCCAAGAAGCGGCCAAGGGTCAGCTTTGACCTCGGTGGCCAAACAGCTGACCAGCACGGGCCTGGGGCAGTTCTAGCTTTGTTCTAGGGCAGCAGAGTCTCTAAGACCCTGGCTAGGAGGAATGCAGATATTAAACCCCAACTCCTGGAATTGATACACTTGACTATGACAACGGCCAGGCTCCTGAGCAGCGTGGTCCACACCAGACTGGTGCAATAATTCCTTTTGCCCATATAGGCTGAAATTTCACAAAGACAATGTGTATGGCTGATTCTGACAGATCGTTTCCACTATGAGCTTTGTTGGAGGACAGTGCAGGGGCAACTGGTAATCTGATGGGCCATTCCAGGGCCAATATACCTGCTGATTATAATTGATAGAAGTCTCTCTGGATGGGGGGGGGGGGATGACATGATCCACATGGGCAATACCTACCTACCTGCAAATGCTAGGGAATGAACCTGAGCCCATGCAGGCTCTTGCTGTACCACAGCTTCCTACCCTTGTTAACGCAATTAGCAGTATTTCCCAAACTTTTCTGACCTGCGGCTCCCTTGACCATTGGCTGCGGCTCCCCATTACATTATGTTGATGCCTGCCAATTGGCATTGCACTGCATTCCGCGGCACTCCACGGCTCCCCTGGCTGGTTTCTGCGGCTCCCAGTTTGGGAACCACTGAGCTAAGGCCTCAATAGGAGTCAAACCTCCCTGCCCTCTTGTGTTTGATCTCCCACCCCCTCGGTGATTCTGCCGAGACTTGTTTGGGGCCCTCCGCCAGCCCCTGACTCCCCTTCAATGTCCTACATTTGACAACAGTCAGAGTTGGCAATGGTTTTTAGAAAACCTGATGAAATTCTGTCCTCGCGCACATTGCTGCTTGCTGTCTTCCAGCTTTTCAACAGTAGTTTATACTGCTGGATTAAAAACAACAATAGTGCTATTATAGATTGTTCAGGCCACATGATTGAATTGTTCTAAAGGCTTAGCAGAAAAGGCATTATTATTAGATTAGGTTCTCTGCCAAAGTACCAGCATGCTTCTTTCCAACCCACACCCCAAACAGATGGTAGTCTCTTCCCCTTTACTGCGTCGGTGGAAAATGACTCATTCTGAGCTAGATTAAGGCCCATCCTTCTATTTTCTTTTATCGTGCTTGATAGAATGGATGTAAATTAACTTTTCGTGAGTTTTTTGCCTGTTGAAATATTGGACACCTCCCAACATTTGCAAGCTTAGTTAAACTGAGTCCCTAGATTTGGTAAAAGTTGGAGGGAGCCCAACAAGTGACGTAAAAGCAATACAGCAGTATGGGGTGCTGTATTGGTGTGGATAGTAATTGGGTTTTATTTAAAATATTATTTTACTTATGCCCGGCCTTTCTACCAGTATTACCCTGTCCAAGGTGGCTTCCAAAATTTTAGGAAACAGTGGAGAGCAAAGCCAAGAAACGGGGCCAGCCCTTCCATTTGGTCAACTGAACTCAACTTGCAGATTGCTGTCTGTGCCTGCTTTTGCTGTTCATCCCCCCTGGTTTAGAAAAGGGAACGGAGGGGAGAGTGGTGGGCTAGATCATCTCCAGTGTTCTAGGCCAGGCGTGGGGAACCTCCGACCTGCGGGCCGTTTAAGACCCCCGAGGCCATCTGGTCCGGGTCTGCTGAGAGCTTGCTGGGAGGCCGCCACATCGGCCTCCGGAGGCTCCGCACGTCACCCCCGGAGGCTGGGAGAGGACCTCGGCACCTCCTCCTCGGCCGGCGGCTCGGCCCCTTCTGACGAGGCCCTTGGTGGCATTTTTGCACATGTGCACAACACCGCTGAAGGCAAGAGGCTGCCCTCTTGCCCTTGGCGGCGTTGTGCGCATGTGCGAAAATGCCACTTTCAGAAGGGGCTGAGCTGCCGGCCTCAGAGGAGGCGCCGAGGTCCTCTCCTGGCCTTCGGGGGTGATGTGTGGAGCCGGCGGTGGCTGCGGAGGTGAGTGCGGAGCCTCTGGAGACGGGGGGGGGTTGCAAAAATGGAGGGGGGGTGCAAAAATTGTGGCCGGCCTAATGGCCAGCCCGCAAACAATTTTCCACTAATTAGAATGGCCCTTGACAATAAATAGGTTCCCCACCCCTGTTCTAAGTCAACCCTGCCCCTCTTCTTCCCCTCTGTTCTCCTTTTCCTTTTCTGAATTCAGGGAATGGAATGGGAGGGGCAGTGCAGGTGGCCAGCATGCTGCTGGGGTAAGGGGAGTGGTATTTGGCATGCTCTGCCAGGTCTTGGGCTGGGGCTGACAGTAAAATCTCTAAAGAGAGACAAGAAGAGGGGGAGACCCCTAGTGAGACAAAAGCCTTCTAAAATAACATGGTATCATCTTGGCTGCAAGCTCCACCCTGTACATGGATGTTGGAATGTCCTTAGAGAGCCTCTGTATGTACAGCTGTATGCATACGGGCAGCAGCGTAGCTGGTGGGGGGGGCAGCGTCCCCTTTCACGGTGGCTGGGGGTGGGGGGCCAGCGTCCCCTTTCACCCTGGTGGAGTGACCATTTTCGGGTGTCTGCTGGTGAGGGGCGCTCTGCGAGGCGGTGGCGAGGGAGCTGGGACCTCTTGCCCGCCCTTGCCTTTCCGGAACCATTCCGGAGGAGAGGGTGACACACAGGTGTGGGGGTGTCATAAAGTCACCCCGGCCCCACCCAGGGCAGTGACCGGCCTAGCAACACCGCTGCATAGGGTTGGTCTTCTATTAGAATATCTGTTAAACCGCTGAACCAGAAGCTGTCGATCGAAAGGTCGGCAGTTCGATTACCGCGACAGGGTGAGCGCTCGTTGCTTGGCCAGCTCCTACCAACCTAGCAGTTCCAAAGCATGTCAATGCGAGTAGATAAATAGGTACCGCTTGCGGGAAGGTAAACAGCGCTACATGTTCCAGCTGCATGCTACGCGCTGCGGCAAGGAGAGTCACGCCGGCCACATGACCACGGAGGCGTCTTCGGACAACGCTGGCTCTTTGGCTTTGAAATGGGGATGAGCACCACACCCTAGAGTCGGACATGACTGGACTTAATTGTCAGGGGTCACCTTTACCTTTTTTTAAGCAGCCATAGGTAACGGTGTTTGAAAATGGTAAATGTGAAATACCGCAGTGGGGGCCTAACTGGCTGCCCCTCACAGCGCTGCCATAAGTCACTCAACGGAGCAACTTGCACTGTCCCTGCATTCTGCATGTCCCCGTTTGTCTCCTCACCTTCCCCATCCTCAACTGGGCTGTCTCCGAGGCCCCTGCGATGACACCGGAACCCTCTGTGGAAGCAGAGGGGCAGGAGAGCCGACAGCTGGATGCTCTGGGGGCCACTCTGAACCGAACCATTATGGGACTTGCATGAAACTGACTTGTACTGGACTCGGCCTCCCCCTCCCCCCTTGCCCATTTAGCAGAGACTTGTCTCTGACTGGCAGCAAAACTCCAGGCTTCCAGGCACAGGTCTCTCAGCCTTACCT
This sequence comes from Plestiodon gilberti rubricaudatus, assembly GCA_026170595.1. NCBI lineage: Eukaryota > Metazoa > Chordata > Lepidosauria > Squamata > Scincidae > Plestiodon > Plestiodon gilberti. The sequence continues at coordinate 16,747,839 of JANXHW010000012.1, forward strand.
GAAGCTGCCAGCGATGGAATCTGGGACCTTGTGCAGACAAAGCAGATGCTCTACCACTGAGCTTTGGCCTGTCCCTGTGCAGCAATCTCCCCCCCCCCCCCCGCAGCACTGTACATGTGGCAGAATACCTTTGCAATTGTATCATGGTGCCACCTGAGAAATAAGGACAGCCCTGATGGATCTTTGCTGTGCTAGAGTCACGGTCCATAAATGCAAGCACTTTGTCTCTTTGTTTAAGATAACGGGGCATATCCCTGCCTTTGCTTAACCACAATTTCTTTGGGGGAGGGGGATTTTTACAGTTGCTTGGCTTTGTTTTATTAATTTCGTCTGTTTACATTAAATCCTCGTTGAGGTTCTGAAATAAAAGCCAACAAAATTTAGAAAACAAAAAGCTGCATTTCTCAGGATAGAAAATACATCCCTCCTCCAGTCTCTGGAATATTGTTTTTATTTACATTTGCATCACATTGTAAGCAAGCAGTGTATAATTAAGAGTAACCTACAATTTTCATTAATGACTGCACATGGACCTCTCTTTTGATCGGTGGGGTTATATGTGGGGTTGTTATTATTTTTTGGTCTGTCTTTGTTCTATAAATGCTTTAATTATTTGAAAACATCTTGCTGTATATTGGATGTAGAGCTGGTTTTTGTACTGGTATTACAATCTACTGCTGTCTCAAAGCAGTCAAGCGGATACATTGTACAAACACCCAATCAATGGATTTTAGTCCTAATGAATGAATGAAAAAAACAAACACAACCAGGAATGCCAAGACTAGATTGGACTCGATTTGTTTTGGAAGCTGTAAGTAGGTGTTTTGGAATGAATGGATGCCACTCATGAATCTTAGTACTAACTGGTACCCTTATGCAACAGTGAGAACGTGATGAATGAAAGGGCATGAAATCCATGCATTGTTGGCAAATATTCTCAAATGGTAGAAATCAAGGTTTGGGGGATACTGAGTTGCTGCATCGAATCTGAACCAATATTTCTGACACAATGCATTTGCTGGGTTCACCGAAATTCAGATCAGCGAAACCCAATCTTCCTTTGTGGCATGCATAGAAATAGAATTGGTGCCTCATCTTATCCCTAGCCTCCATGGTGCAAAAAAAAAAAAAAAAAAAAGCCACTATTGCAAGTAATGCTGTTTAAGATGTCTTTGGCTGATCTAGTAATACCTTTTAATTGGGACCAACCAAAAGACACAATTTTTGAATTTTCTAGAACTCTTTGCCAGGCTGGATGTTAAGTAAGCAAAAAATAAAAACATCTAAAAAAACAAAAAGGGGGAGAGGGAATGCCTAGGCATTTATTTATCTATCACCTTTTTAGAGGCCAGCGGGTGGCGCAGTGGGTTAAACCGCTGAACCATGAGCTGTCGATCGAAAGGTCGGCAGTTCGAATCCGCGACGGGGTGAGCTCTCGTTGCTTGGCCAGCTCCTGCCAACCTAGCAGTTCCAAAGCATGTTAATGTGAGTAGATAAATAGGTACCGCTTGCAGGAAAGTAAACAGCGCTCCGTGTTCCGGCCGCATGCTACGCGCTGCAGCAAGGAGAGTCACGCCGGCCACATGACCACGGAGGCGTTTTCGGACAACGCTGGCTCTTCGGCTTTGAAATGGGGATGAGCACCACACCCTAGAGTCGGACACGACTGGACTTAATTGTCAGGGGTCACCTTTACCTATCACCTTTTTATTCCATCCTTTTTCCAAGAAGCTCAAGGTGGTGTACGTACAGTAGTTCCTTTCGTCTTTACAACAACCCTGTGAGGTAGGTTAGGCTGACAGATAGTGACTGGCCCAAGGTCACCCAGGAAGCTTTGTGGCTGAGCGGGGATTTCAACCTGGATCTTGCCATCATGCAATATACCCTGAAGCTACCTGAGGTTAAAATAGTTTCCAAAATGCATTTTCTGCTGGATTACACTTTGATGAAAATCTATGTTTCCGTTTTCAGATTAGGTGGTTTAAAAATTCCCATTTCATTCAACAGGGAGAGAAATATTGGCAAATTACTCTACGGTATACTCTATAAATATGAAAGCTGGCAGGGAGGGTCATTTCAGGGAGGCGAACAAGCTGTCCACCTTAACGAACACAGAAAGGGGGGAGGAGTGACCATCTATGCTTGCAAATATTAAAATGTCTGTTGCATTCAGCTGCTCTCTCTGATCTGGGGCATCTGGGCTTTGGCAACACCCCAAGGGCAGTGAGACTGCGTTTACTTGCCATGTCTGTTCCAGATTAGGAACATGTGACTCAAAAATCTCACTTGCAAAATTTTAGAGGATTAGTCTCTTCAGAGCATTCGTAAACTGAAAAGCCCACCAGTTGCTCTGCCCCCATACATGCCAAAATGATGATCCTAAGAGCCTTAGATAGAAAGGTGATAGGGAAGAATCCACTGTGGGAAAGGGTGAATTTAGAGATGGTCCCTTGCTGAAATGTAATACAGGTTGTTGAGTATCCCTTATCCGGACTGCTTGGGAAGGGAAGTTGTCTGGATTTCGGAGTTGTCTGGATTTCGGAATATTTGCATAATGAGATATCTTGGGGATGGGACCCACGTCTAAACACGAAATTCATTTATGTCTCTGAGGGCGCAATCCAATCCTACTTATGCCACTGTTGTAACCAGCAGCGCAGCGAAAACGGGACGCCCCAGAACGGAAAGGGGATTCAAATCCCCTTTGAATTCCGCTTTTGGAGGGGATTTGAATCCCCTTTCCATTCTGGGGCCTCCCGTTTTTGCTGGGCCGCTGGTTACAACGGTGGCGTAAATAGGATTGGATTGCGCCCTCATACACCTTACACACATAGCCTGAAGTTAAATTTATACAATATTTTTAATAATGTTGTGCCCCAGCATGCCTTGTGCTATGCCAGCCAGGTGCTGGAAAAGTTTTTTTTAAGTCATAGCCCCCCCAATGTCTGGATTTTGGATGTCTGGATAAGGGGTAATCAACCTGTAGTTATTTTGGGGACCGGGAGCCATTGATTTGTTTAGCTATGTAAACCATTTTGTGAATGGGTTTTTGTTAAAAAGAAGTATATAAGTATTCTTAATAAAAATAATAATATATGTGACCTGAACCCTTAGGGGCAAAGCACTTGTTCCATGTGGGTTGCATTTGCCATTCTGTATGTTACGTGCAGTTAGGAGAGGCCTTGATTTGGTGATAATAACATTTCCAAACCCTTTTGAACTGGAATGCTTGTGAATTTATTACAAGAAGTGCCTTGATCAGGCTGCAATCCTATGCACACTTTCCTGGGAGCAAGACCCATTAAGCACAATGGGACTTAATTCTGAGTAGACATGCATAGGCTTGTTCACCCACCCCCCTCTCTTCTCCCTCCTGGCAAGATGCATAAATTTTTATTGTGGGGGGAGGCAGAGGAGGGACAGCATGTAGCTGTTCCGATGTGCATGAACGTTCAAAGAATTGTACATTAAAAGGCATATTCACAATTTTTGGCAGGTCCGCTTTATTGACAATTGCCGATGATTTCATATTTATTTCAGGGGGGGGGGGCTAACTCAGCAACTGAGCCCTGCTTTCCTGCAGGGTTCAATTCCTAGTCTCTCCAGATAGAGCTGGGAAAGACACCTGTTTGAAACTGTGGAGAGATGCATTTAGGGATGTGAGCATAGCATGCCCTGATGCTCTGTTCTTCTGCCTTTCATAATCATATGGGTCCCCCCCCTTCATTATGAAAAGTGGAATGGCATGTCATAAGTTGAAAGTGCAGTCATATCCCTAATCCTGTGTAGGTAGAGTTGTCAACTCTAACTGAAGCTATTCCTGGATGATGTGGTTTGTTTGTTTTTCTAGCCTCTGATGCAAAGTTGGAAATTCTGGGAGGATAGAGGGAAATTCTTCTCCCTCTCGCACAACACCAGAACCAGGGGACATGCACTAAAATTGAGTGGAGGGAGAGTTAGAACAGACAAAAGAAAATATTTCTTTACCCAGCGTGTAATTCATCTGTGGAACTCCTTGCCACAGGATATGGTGATGGCACCTGGCCTAGATGCCTTTAAAAGGGGTTTGGACAGATTCACGGAGGAAAAGACCATCACAGGTTACAAGCTATAAACAACCTCCTGGTTTTAGAAGTAGGTTTTCTCTGTGCCAGGTGCAAGGGAGTGACAACGGGAAACAGGTTATCTTGTTGGCTGTGTGCTCCCTGAAGGCCGCTTCAGACCACACGAATCTCGGCTCGTCCCGGATCTTAGCGGATCTTAGCGGAGGCGTGCTTGGGTGTCTGGTTAACACAGCAGAAGCGAGCGGTCTCCCGATTGCCGGCACGCTCGAACATCCCCTGGGCCATGTTTTCAGGGGGACGCACAGCGACGCTACTGGAGCCATCAATCAGAAGAGAGGGGGAGGAGTGTTAGCCAATCACCGTGGAGGTTTCTTCCAAGAAGGCGGGACAAAAGGAGGGACTATTGGCAGGGAGATACTCCTACAGACAGGCAGGTCGGTGGCCAGCCTCTCGCGCTCACTCGTCTTCGTCCGCTTCTGCAAGCAGTCTGAATCCGCTCTGAGGCATCTGGTGGGGCCACTGTGTGATACAGGAAGCTGGACTAGATGGGCCTTTGGCCTGATCCAGCAGTGCTCTTCTTATGTTCTTATGTCTTGTTAAAATCTCCAGGATTGCTTTTGGTCATCACCTGCAGCTTGAAGTTAATTCCTGGGGATTCCAGGCTAATCCTGAGGCCATTGGCAACCCTACATCTGGATGAGGCCAGTTTACACATATCTTTTGACCTGTCCCAGGAGCTGTACTGATGGTCTTAATAATAATAATAATAATAATAATAATAATAAATATACAGTATTTATATAATAGGCCAGCGGGTGGCGCAGCGGGTTAAACCGCTGAACCATAAGCTGTCGATCGAAAGGTCAGCAGTTCGATTCCCGCGACGGGGTGAGCTCTCGTTGCTTGGCCAGCTCCTGCCAACGTAGCAGTTCCAAAGCATGTCAATGCGAGTAGATAAATAGGTACCGCTTGCGGGAAGGTAAACAGCGCTCCGTGTTCCAGCTGCATGCTACGCGCTGCGGCAAGGAGAGTCATGCCGGCCACATGACCACGGAGACGTCTTCAGACAACGCTGGCTCTTCGGCTTTGAAATGGAGATGAGCACCACACCCTAGAGTTGGACACGACTGGACTTAATTGTCAGGGGATACCTTTACCTTTTTTATTTATATAATATAAATAAATATAATATAAAGGTAGCTTCCTACTTTCTTTAAATTGGGGATATTTATGCAACACTTATTTATTTTTCATGTTTTTATACCTCTCTCCAAGGAGCTCGGGGTTCCTTCTCTCCTTTTGTCCTCACAACAACCCTGTGAGGTAGGTGAGGCTGAGAGATAGTGACTAGCCCAAGGTCACCCAGGAAGCTTCATGGCTGAGTGAGGATTTGAACCTGGATCTCCTAGGTCTAAGTCCAACTCCAGAACCACGACATCATCCTGGCTCTCAATTCATTTACATGCGCTTACATCATCACCCACTACATTACATCATTGAGACTTTGAACTTCAGAGTGGAGTCCCTTTCTACATGGCAATGATACAGCTTGGCAGGGGCTGTGTCTTGTCGACACTTTATCACATGCTCGTGACAATATTTACCTAGGCATCAAGCAATATTTCACAACATGGTGGCTTATTTGCAGGATTCCGTCCAAGTTAGAAGCGGCGCTCTCCTCACAAAACAGTGGATTTGGCAGGGTTAGAAAAGGAAAGATTAGTGCCAAATCATGCTTCGTAGGGCATTTCTTTCTAAAATGGGCTGAAGGGATCAGAGCAACAGTCCATTGTGCAAGTTCTGCTGTCAGCAGTTGACACTATGTGTGAGGGGTCAGTAAATAGGCCTCTCTCAGCTAGAAGTTATTTTTAAAGAGTTTAGAGCAGGAGTTCTCAACCTGTGGTATGGTACCCCTAGGGGTACGCGGACCTCTTGCTGGGGGTACGCCAAGCCCTGTCCCTTATCTGCCCCATCAGCAGCTAATTAAGTGTCAATTAACATGGATTTAAAATTGTAATTATTTTTGGAACCCTTCTGTCTCTCTGATTTTGGTTTTGGGCTTATTTTTGTACTTTGGAGAATGTACTTTGGTGGGGTGGGGGAGGGAGGAGCTGATTTTGGGAAGTGTGACTCGGAGAGAAAAAAGAGATCCTTGCATGTCTGTCTGTCTGTCTGTCTGTCTCACACACACACACACACACACACACACACACACACACACACACACACACACACACACACACACACAGAGTTAAATAAGACTTTTCACATTTAAAATTGTTTTAGTACTTTTTATTTAACAATTAATTACCTAATTAATTAACTGATTAATCCAATTAATTAGCAGTTAATTAGCAGGGGGTACTTCAGAAAATTGGACTGTGATAGGGGGTACCTGGGCCTCTAAAGGTTGAGAACCCCTGGTTTAGAGAATTTCCTCAGTTTGTAGAGACCAAAAGGATTCTGGCTCCCCCAAACAAAAGCCAAAAACCAGAGGTTCAGGATAACAGATGTGGTCAGTGTTGCTGGCTGAGAGCTAGTGTGGCAGCATAGTAACTAAGGGCCAAGTTATATGTGCCTCATTTTTCCTTTATTCTAGCCAAACAAGGTGGCAATCCTGCTTGGAACTGTGGCGTGTGGGGTATTTTTATCCTGAAAAACCAGCCTGCTGAAGACACTATTTGCTCTGCTGTTCCAAGGGCAAATCCTTGCTTCAGCAGGGTGATTTTTTTTCTGGGGGGGGGGGAATGATGAACCTCTGTGCATGCTTGGTTCCTACCAGGATTGCTGCCCTGTGTCACTGTTTTAAAGACCCGCTGGAACCACACCTATGGTGCACTTACAGAGCTCCTGCAGATTGGGGACCAAGCTGTGAATCAAGATTTCCCTGGTGAGAATTTCACCTCTGCCATGAACTCACTATGTGGTTTTAGGCAAGCTGCTCCCACTCAGTCTCAGATGTAATATGGGGGTGATAATAATACTGACTTACCATACACTGTAGGCCAGGGCTACATCAAGATAATACAGGTGAAGCTTACAAAAGTACTACCGTATATAAATGGTAAACAATACTACAGGCAAGGAATGAGTGCCCCCCCCCTGCTACCCACCTCTGGTGGCTACTTTGTCTCATACTGACCCTTAATTTTCTGGAAGCTTCCAATCTATGCAAGCTGGTGACTCTCAAAAGTGGGAAACCCAAAGAGTTTTGCAGACTAACCATTTCTGCACCCCAGTCTTATGCACAGGAGTAAAAGTCCTCTTGCATGACCCCCATGCGTCTTAGGTACTTAAACTGACATGCCTAGGCTCCCTCCCAGGGTCAGGCTGCAATCCTCTCCATGCTTACCTGAGAGTAAATCCCACTGAGCACTATGGGACTTGGGCTGCAATCCTAGACACTTACCTGGGGGGAGCAAATCCTCTTGAACCCAACGGAACTTACATGGGAGTAGTAGACAGACACACATTCGTCATAGGAGTGGCCTGTTATTTCCGAATCAAGCATGCACAGTCGAGCTGCAATCCTACCCACACACTGACATGGGAGCCTGCGCCCTTGAACCCCATGGGGCTTACTCCTGAGGAGACACGCAGCCAAGGGGTTGCGTTGCAGCCGAGCCGCCCCTCTGCCTTATCCCTACCCGGCCTGAGAACGAGCCCAGTCCGGCTCCGCCCAGTGGAGGGAGGGCCAGTTGCATCTCCGCCTGCGCTCGGCTGCCAAGGCCCGGCGGCGCGTGTCTGGGGCGGCGCCGCCTAGCCGGCCTCCCTCCGCCGTTGGCAGCCGGGGCACGAGCAGGAGGAGCCAGGCTCGCTCGCTCCTGGGAGGAGGCGGAGGAAGCGGAGACGTCGCGGCCTGGCCGCCCGGGGTGAGTGCGCGGAAGGCGGCCGGAGGGAGAGAGGGAAGGTCGCGCTGGGAAGCCGCCGGCCAAGCAAGCGGGATGTCGCCGCCCGGGGTGAGCCCTGGAAGGAAGGGCAGCGCTTCGGCTCGGAGGGAGGAGGAGGAGGATGCAAGCCAGGGACGGGAGGGCTGCAGCCGCGGGTCATGGGCAGGTTAGGGGTGGGGGGTCCCGTCCCTGAGACTGGCCGCAGCCTGCCAAGCAAGGTGCCAGGAGGGTAGCAGCAGCAGCACCCTGGAGGGAGCGTGGGCGCATGATGACTCTGTGGCCAAGGACGGCTGCCTGGCGACCCCTGTCTGTTGTTTTCCCTCTCAACCGATGTCCCTGACCCACGAAAGGCCTCGGACTCGTTCACACGTTACCCTGTCTCCGGCCGGCCGAGCCTTTCAGCCTGGACGACCGCGTCTAGGCGGCTCTGCTTTTGTGTTGGCGGCTCCGCAATCCCCCCCGTGCATGGATTGTGCCTGCCTCGAATGGAACGTGTGAAGGGGCTGCAGCCTGCAGGCAGCGACAGAGGGCAATACTGTGGCGTAGCGTGTCGTACTTGGGTTCAAGCCCCCTTGCTCTGCCGGCCGTGGAATTTACTTGTGTGGCTTTGGACCGGTTGCTCCCTCCCAGCCAAACCTGTCACACGGGGCTGTTTGGGAAGGGAAAAGAGGCAACACCTCCTCTTGGAGCAAAGGTGGTGGTAGACTGTAAACGTGGAAGTTTAAATACGTATCAATTATTATCTCTGGATTCACAGATGTACTCAGGTACAGGTTAACGTGTGAACAGCCCCCATATTGGCTGTGGAATGACAAGCCCCTTTTGGACATTCAGAGGAGGGGACATGATGTTGGAGAGGGGAAAGCCCGTCTGTGCCGGCTGCCCCATTTCCCAGCCAGAGGCAAAGAGGGTAGTATACAATACTTGATGGCTGATATGGACAGTGGTGCTTTTGACCATGGGGGCGGTATCAGCGCATATAGAGCTGTCCACACATTAAACTTTACCTGGGTATACATCCATGTTAGTCTGTACCTGTGTGCAGTTGTTCACATGAGAAGGGGGGGGCTGAACAGTTTGTGGCTGCTTGGATGGCAAGAAACTGGGAGGGGTCCTGGGAAGATGGCTGATAGGATGCACTTAAGGCTGACATCAGGTAATGTACACGTGGTTTTCAGAGAGCATGTGGATTGATTGAGAGGTGACAGATGGTGAGGGTGAAGGACGATGGATAAGATGCTGGGTAAAGGGTGGCGTTCAGACTAAAAACAGTGCCAGCCAGTTCCTGGATAATGGGGCAGCGGTGCTTTGAACAAACGTGGCATCGGTAGCGTCCGCAATGGCTGTGGGTAGCTGCGTGCTGTCTTTGTGACAGTTGCCTTTGCAGCTCCTTCCTTCCTGGGGGGGGGGGGAGTCTGTTGCGTTTGCTATCGCGGCTGCTTGCCACTGCCAGTATGTGATGAAACTGGGAAGAGCATGGAAGCATTTGCTCAAACGATGGAACAGATTAGTGGATGCGGAGAGATTTCATTTGTTGGCTGGGTGTTGGCAGTCCAGCCCTGTGCTTAAGGGACAGTGTTGGCTCTCCTTTGTGGGGACCAGTCTTTCCTTGCACCGTCTTTCCTTGTGTGTGGGCCATGTCACAACTCCTTCAGTTATCAATGTGGGACACTTTGGCATGTCTAATTAATCTTCCCTGTGACCATTTTCAAGAGCTGGAATCGTTCCCCGTGTTTTCAGCAAAGCATCTCTCATCTCCGACGCTGAAATCAACGGACCAGTTTGTCAGCGACTTGCAGATCTTGTTCAGAGACGGCTGGGCATGTGTTGTGTGAACACGGCACCGGGAATTTGTCCCCCAAACATGTGTTCTCAGCCCTTTACCTCCACTGGAAATTTCTGACGTTTCTGTAGCCATGTTGTGACAGCAATGTGTTTCGTGATAGCAATGTGTTCCGCTGCTCAGAGACGACACTGTCACATTGTGGAATGTGCAAAAGCGACATATAGCTTGCAGCAGCAAGGAGAACTCTGGCTTGTTTAATATTTCTTCTCAGTGCACAGGTGTACACATTTAACTCCTGTTGCGTATATAATGCCTTAAAATGCCTTAACAATTGCACAGTAGTGGATGCACCAAGTAGCATAAAATCATGGCCGAAATGTAATGTGTCAACAAACCACTAGAGTCTCTTTAAAAGAATGAGAATAGAACACAGTTTTTTCTTACCAAAGACGACCACATCGAGAAGTTAAGATTCTGTGGCTCTGAGTATGCCATTTCCGTGATCTTATTTCGAGGTGATGAATTTCACCTAGATGAAAAATTTTACCTGCCTGAGGACCCAATCCTGTCCAACATTCCAGCGCCGATGCAGCCATGCCAACAGGGTGTGTACTGCATCCTGCCGGGGGGGGGGGCAGTCATGGAGGCCTCCTCAAGGTAAGCGAATGTTTGTTCCCTTACCTCAAGGCTGCATTGGTGCTGGAAAGTTGGATAGGATTGGGCCCTGAGTGATGTTATAATTTTTCTTACTGTGCAGCTCCCAGATAAAGGGTTGTGAGATAATTGAAATTTAGTGTGTGTGGTTGTGTATGTGTGTGGTTGTGTGTGCGTTCTCTGAGAGCTGTTGAATGTACCAGCTCATTCAAAGAAATGGTGAGGTTTTCATGAATTGAAAGGTTTGTTCAGATGCTTTGTGAACATGGATGTTGTCCCTGATGGGTTCTGCTTGTGTCACTTTCAAGTGCTTTCTAGCCTTTTTCCTCCGAAACAGTGCTGTCTGGGAAGGGTCGCTCTTATTTCTACATAACCTATAAACTGTAGGTTTTAAAAATGCTGTTTGTTCTGTTTCTCTGTGTTCCTTCAAGCGGCGCAATGTCTGCGGCAGAACTGCGACCGAAGGAGACTTCTCCGTCGTCGAATTCATCCAGCTCCTTTGAGGCAGTGGAAATGGAAGCAGCAAACAAATATGATCCAGTTTCCCCCCATTGGTTCTATTGCAAGATTGTGGACTCCAGAGATAAGTGGATTCCCTTCAGTGGACAAGATTCGGAAAAGTTAGAAAATGCTCACCAAACCAGTAAGTTGGAATTTGTTGCCGGGATGTACTGTATATACTTGTGGATAAGCCAATCTCATGGATAAGTCGAGGGCAACTTTGGAGCAAAAACCCAAACATTTTCTATGACCCATGGATAAGTCGAGTTTGGGGATCTTATTACCTCCATGGAGGCCGTTTCAGTGGGGCTACGCTGGTTTGATTAGCATCAGAATTCCAAACAAACTGCAAACAAGCTTAATGCTGTTGCAATGGAATGGAATGTTCCATCCCATACCAGCTTCCCTCCCTTTAGCCTACCCAGGCTGGTGTTTCTCTGTCTTTCTCTCTGGGGCCTGTGTCTGCCTCTCTTGCCTTTAAGGGGAAGAGGTCTGCTGGGCTCCTTACTTCATTGCTTGAGCTTGCCTTTTTTACCTCTTTAAACTCAGTAGCTTTAAGAGCAAGTTAGCGATGCCGTATACACTCGTGTATAAGTCAACCCATGTTTTTAGGACCAATTTTAAGACCAACTTTTTGACTTATACACAAGTATAGTAGGAGGCAGAACCATCCTTCTAGGCTAGACCAGAGAGTCTAAGAAATGAGTAATCTTTTCCAGCAGTTTAGGCTGTGTTAGTGGAGTTTGGAGGCCATCGGAACACCTCGCATTCCAGAATGTGAAATCTCTGTTGCTAAAACTCCTCTCGCTTGACTGCAAACTTCATTTCCGGATTAAATTATAGACGGCTTACCATAAATGGAACTGGGTGTTGTGTGTTCTGAATGTTTCTAATCGAAAAGTTTATCTAATCGATGGTCTGCCACTCAGCACCATTCCAATTCATATCTGTGGACGATTCTGTTTTATGGCCAAACCGTAAAAGCGCGTGGCCACCACGTATGCTGGTATTAGAGGAGATAAATGGGTGTTGCAGGGGGAGGAAACCCCAGCCTTGGCCTCAGCAGCCTGCATATCGACAGACACGACTGGACTATCCTGGGTGTGGTTCACAGGACCCCATTGCGAGCATGTGGCCGCCATATCCTTGGTTCTTTGGTTCAGTTCCTCTGTCCTTGCAATCCACAGATAAGCACTGTGAGGAGCTGATTGTCCCAACCGAAGGAGGAAGATACGATGTCCACTTAAAGAAGCGGCGGCGCTACGCCGTCTACTGGGAGGAAGTGGAATCCGAAGTGAGACGCTGCAGTTGGTTTTACAAGGGAGACAAGGACAACCGATATATTCCATATTCGGAAAGCTTCAGTGAAGAGTTGGAGGTAATATTAAGGAAGGCATCACACAGTCTCTTTGGAACTTGAGTTTCACGGCAAGACTTCTGACCTTTGGAATGTCCAATTTAAAGTCATCATGTTTCGAAAGCTGTGTTGGGAGATATAACATCTATCGGATCTCCTACTGATTTTGTGTTTTGTTTTTTAAGGTTAATAGCCATGGGAGTGGGACAGTTTGGTTCAGGGCTTTGGTGATACTCGGGGAGAGGTGGATGTGTTTTTATCCTTTGAATGCCATTTTCCTGGTCTAAATCAACTCTTCCCCCCCCCCCCCAAGAGTTAGTACTCTTTGTGCCTTGGGGCAAAGAACGTGGAAAAGATTTAAATCTGGAAAAATGGCCCGTAGGTGGGGGTTAACCCTTCCTCCCCATCACCACAATTCTGTTCAGCTTTAACCCCGCCGAGGTTGCTATTAAACTTATAAGAGCAAGTTCTAGAGGAGGGCTATAAATATGTTAAATGAGCCATTCCATTTGCAACTATGACCGGATCCATTAATATGCTTGTCGAACTTTGTGAAATAGCCGCTCGTGATATATTGGAGATTTGTTTTTAGTAGCATTAAGTGCAGCGAGATTAGTTTTCACAAAACCCTGGAAGAGTTCTCAGTTTCTGTCAAAAATTGAATGGGTATCTATGGTAAGTGTTGTGAGCTCATTAGAATGTCTACATGGATTGGTTTTATTGAGTCAGAACAGGCTTTGTGGGGGGGGGGGGCTTGCAGCTGGGACAGGTGAGTCCGTGGCTCCATTCTGCTCCGATGGGGTAGGGGGCATTCCCCGACAACTGCCCCAAAGTCAATGGAGGGTAGTAGTGCAAAAATAGACTATAGTCTTGTCTGTGTTGACTTTGGGCTTACTTCTGAGTAATGAATATAATTCAACTGTTAGTAACTGAAAAACGAAGGTCCCATTGAAATATCTCTGACTCCTTACAGGATTTTTTTCCCTCCACTCTCAGGACACTTATATGATCTGCGTAACTCTAGATGAGTGGAAAAAGAAACTGGAGTCCCCCACTAGAGAAATAATCATATTGCATAACCCAAAGGTACAGCAAAGCTGATGGCTTTTCCTGATAACTTTCCTTTTTCATTCTTCTTTCAAGTATTACCAGCACTGTTTAACTTGGAGTGTGCAGCTCTGATTTTATTTTGGGACCTGTAGAAGTTTCTGGAGAAGAGAGTGCCTCTTTATGTATTAAAATTAAGCAAATAAAAATTGTGCGTGTGTGTGTGTGTGTGTGTGTGTTTGCTTGCTTGCTTGGCTTTCTGAAGCCTGAGACAGTGCACCAAATGCTACCTTCCCAACTGGTGATGTGCCGGCCTCCTTCCACTCCCTGGTGGTGGAGCGGAAGAGGAAATATGGAAGAGAGTGGTGGGCTAGAGCGTTGTAGACTTTGAGTGCTCTAGCGCACCACTCTCCTCATTTTTTCTTCAGCTCCATCCCCCCCTCTTCCTTTTCCATTTCAGGAAGTGGGGGGAGGAGCAGTGGAGACAACCAGATGAAGGGAGGCGTGTGCCCTCTGCCAATCTGCTGCCTGAAGCGACCGCCTCAGTCGGTCTCATGAACGGGCCGGCCCAGCTGCCCCTTTCTTAGTGATGGAGCACTTTGAAATAGCTTGTCTCCACTTTGTGAGCAGACTCTTCCACTTCTTTGGTTTTAACGTGTGTTCTTTTGGTGCTTCTTTCAAGCTGATGGTTCACTACCATCCAGTAGTGACATCGGATGACTGGGCTACGAGCCCCACAGAGCAAGGCCGGCCAAGAACCGTGAAGAGAGGAGTGGAAAACATTTCTGTTGAAATCCCCAATGGTGAGTGCATGTTTTCCTTCTCGCTTTGTTTATTTTGTACATTCCTCCTGTGCGTCGTTGGAAAAACAGGTCATTTGAAGCCACGGAGTTCAGCGGATGGATTGGGGCCCAGAACTGGGTCACGTGGCAGCACAGGTGTAGCGAAAAAGCAACTTTGTGTCTCTCCACTTTGAAATCTGGGACCTGACAGTTTCGTTTTAGTGTTGGTCCTTGGAAGAGGCAGTGTCTTGGTCTCAGGAGATAAGCAAGGGTGGAATGTAAAAGGCCGTTATCAGCCTGAGACCAAGCCGACTAATCAACATCTAAATTGGCACCTGCTGGGTTGCTTCCATGGGAATTTCCCAGTGAATTGCAGAGTCATTGCTCCCCGGATGTCCTGCCTTCCCCCCCCCCCTCTATTGGACAATTCTGTACGTCCATCTTCAAAGACCCTAAAGGGTATAAGTATGAGACCCCAAGGGAGTGGGGGCAGTTCTCTTGGTAGCCGTCTCTTTGTGAGAGTCATCTGCGTGTGAGCTCCGTGCTGCACGCAACCCTATGGAAGACATCATGCCTTAACATCATCATGGTCCTCGCCTACATGCTTGTGGGGCTTGGACCTGGTCGGTTCATCCTCAGAGTATATGCTTGGGTGAGTGAGGGAAAACAGTTCAGTGGTAGAAGTTTAGTGATTTGTTATTTTAGTCACCTTAATGTTTGTGTCTGTCAATATGATACCATATATATATATATATATGCAGTAATTCTGCCTTCTATTCTATGCTGGCATAGCTTAAATAAACACCTATATATTTTTACACCTGGTGTGGTTATTGGATTGGACGGATCTTACCCTTGCCGGACGCTTGGCTCGTTATCTGGACGTACCCAAACAGTTGGAGCTGTTTCACTTAAGATTGCCTAGCCCAGGGTTGGTGCTGTGGAGCTAAGGCTGACTGGGCACACTGTTGGTGCAGTGTTGCCAACTTACTGAGGTTGGTTTTGCTGGACCTGTTGCTGCGGGGACCCCAAAACAACACTCAGGGAGGCACGCTAGTCCTGGGGTGGTGTGGCCTACCGTTAAGTTCCCCAGGTGGTGGCAGCGAGACTACCCTCCCTTGTTGGGGACGTGTTTGGGGGTTCCGTGGTTGCGGAACTCAGAGGGTAACCGCCTTCCCTCGTGGTTGGGGCTACGGGGGCAAGACGGCCCCTCGCCACACCACAACAGGTGCCACCATTTTGTTTTGTCGCTGGGCCTAGAGGGCCTAGGTGAGGTAAATCTTGCAAGAGAAATTGGCTTTGGCCAAGCCCCACCCCCACCAGCTTCAGGGGGCCCTTCTCTGACGCATCACTTGATGGGCTCTCTTCCCGTCCTTGCATCACGTCTTTTTTTCTCCTCTGCCTTTCAAACGTGACTGCTCTTTGTTGCCATGACATTCTCTTTCCACTCTTTCTGATTGGCCTGGAAGGAAAAAAAGGGGTGAAGCAATAGTTGCCATGTAAACTGATTGGTCATCACTGGGGTGCTGGCTGTTCACTCGACCACTCCTCTCACCTGCTCTTGAAGATGGGCCCCATGTTGCAGATTGGGTTTGGGTGGTCCCAGCTATTGACACATTGAAGACCACTCGATTACATTAATATGGGTAACAGTGCAATCCTATGCATGTCTACTCAGAAGTAAGTCCCGTTGAATTCAGTGGGACTTACTCCCCAAAAAGTGTGTATAGAATTGCTGCATAAATTGTTAGGATACAATTTGGGCCTTTGGGAGCAGAGGAGTTGTGTAAGTAAGATATTGGACTAATATTGATGGGAAAATGGGGAAAAAAGAAGCTTTCCATTTCCAACATCTTGAATGCTTTGTATTGTCTTGTTTCTCTTACATTTATTGGGCGTTATAATAAAATATTTGATCTAAATATGGCATCCATTGTTTAAATGGAACGTGGGTAACACTTCAATCAGCTATATACTTCTGAAAACTATAGCACCTATTTGCAAACAGTTCTGACTTCAGGCACTTATAGATTCATTCTCTCTCTCTCTCTCTCTCTCTCTCTCTTTAAATTCCAGGTGAGCCTCCACAAATAGACCACTTGGTTTTCGTTGTTCATGGAATTGGACCAGCCTGTGATATCCGGTTCCGAAGCATCGTGCAATGTGGTAAGTGCACAGAGGAGAAGATCCTGGTTCTGTATCCCCAGAAGATCTGAGAGATGTGTGTCTGTTGTCCAAACAGAGAGTATTTTTGCATTGTTTGAAGCATGCTCTCCAATCTCACTGGTGATGCTAATGTCGCTGGTTGAAAAGCGCTGCTCTTTGCATGGGACCTGTAAATTTCACAGGTCCCATGCACATCTCATAGGTCCCATGCACATCAGCTGTATGCCAGACTATGAGTTTATGCCCTGAGCCTAACTAATCACTATATTTGGGATTGGAGAGCAATTTGCCCCAAAGACAAGTTTGCTTGAGATCAGGAGGGGTTTTTGCCTTCTCCTGGACCTGAAAATCTTTGAGCAAGATGTGTCCCCCTCTGCAGGGGACAATGGCTTTAAATTAGAAGGAACTCTCTCTTCATCAAGGTAGAAATGATTACAGCATAACCTTTTGCAGGTCGGAAATGTAAAGAGGGCTAATACGTTTGAGCCTTCGCGTGGAATTGGACCAGCCTGTGATATCCAGTTCCAAAACATGTCTTCCATTTTCATGGAAATGGCATCGTAGTCGAATATTTCACCGTGAATCGAATGGAACGAAGCTGGTGTAGTGACGTACTGACTGAGCTGTGAATTGAGGCTTGCTCTGTTCGAATCCCGTTTCTTCTATGGGCTTACTAGGTGGCCTTAGGCAAGCTACTCTCCTCCAGCCTTAGGAGCAGCAATGGTGTCATCAGCAGGAGTGCTCAAGTGCTGCCTTTGAACCTTTTTTTTTCCAAAGGACATGAACTGAGAAGAAGCATCAGGCTCAGCAGAAGGCAAACTGAGACATTTGCCTAAGGGCATATATTAACACCCACACCATTGTTTTTCCCAAGAGCTGCTTGAGAGACAGTATGTAGCTCATGGTATGATATCATGCAAATTTATGTGGGAGAAAGTCCTACTGGGACTTAGAAGTAAGTAACATGCAGAGGCTAGCACTGTAATGCTGCAGTCCTATGCACACTTAGCTGGAAGTAAGTCCTATTGAAACCACTGGTGCTTACTTCTGAGTAGACACACCTAGGAGTGCACTGTTAGAGACCTTTTTAGACTTATTTGGAATGCGTTTTACTCCTTTTTTCAGTTTTTATACATTTATATAATTGCATGCAGAATTTGTATATTGCATGCAGAAATGGATACATTTGTATAAGCAAACTTTTGTAACCCCCTCCTAGAGATTAGGGTGAAGTGATCTAGATCTTTTAAATAAATAATAATAATAATAATAATAATAATAATAATAATAATAATATTCCAGTGTTTATATACCGCCTTTCTTGTCATTGGATTTCTCCTTTGACTTTAATTCAAGATGGTTTACAACAGGCAGGCAATTCTAAACCAAACAGTTTTTACAATATAATAAATGTCCTAATCTTTCGTAGGACACTTCTTTCCAGGAGTTTCCTTTCACGGTCTGGCCTCTCTCTGGCATTCCCCTCACATGCGTTGACTGACAGGCAACTCCCCCCCCCCCCGAGTGCCAGCTGCAGTTTCCTCTCTTTCTCTCAGAGGGGTTTTTTTTGCAGCTTTGTCAGCGGCGACAGAGTCTCGAACTGCCGTCCTTGGCCTTGATCTTCAGGCATGTAAGGCTGCAACTCTCCCGATTGAGCCAAACCTCCTGCCCGATAAGTTTAAATAAAGCCTAATAAGTTTCAACGTAGGAATAAGTGGCAGGAGCACTTCACGAACAAGGAGAAAAGAAATGTAATGTTGATTTTTGTTGTATAGTTTTAGTGAGGGTGTGGCTATGGAGGGATGTTACGATGATCTCCACTCCAAAATGTACCACTACACCCTCTTGTGATCATTGCGACCATCTATTGCTACCGTCTGCCCATATGAATTGGCCTTATGTCTGCCAGCCTTGGTGGGCTTTTGGGTGTATAGTGGTTGTTCTTGACGCAGAATTGAAATATTTTTACACCAGGATGGTGTAGTGGTTTGGGAGTCGGACTTAGACCTGGAAGATCCAGGTTCAAATCCCTGCTCAGCCACAAAGCTTCCTGGGTGACCTTGGGCCAGTCACTATCTCTCAGCCCCACCAACCTCACAGGGTTGTTGTGAGGACAAAAAGGAGGGGAGGAAATATGTACACCACTCTGAGCTCCTTGGAGGAAGGGCAGTATAAAAAAAAATGTGAAAATATTTTTTCTCCAGTGAATGACTTCCGCAACGTTTCCCTGAGCATGTTGCCGGCGCACTTCAAGAAAGCTCAGGAGCAGCAGCAGATTGGTCGCGTAGAATTCCTTCCGGTGAATTGGCACAGCACTTTGCACACCGGAGTGGATGTGTAAGTGAACTCTTGCTCTCTGATTTCCAGCACATCTGCTGATTGTTAACACACTAGCGTGAGGCTCTTGTGAGCGCTGGCTGGGCTTTTTGCATAAACCGCATCTTGGCTGCCATAGTGCCAAATATTTCGGAACAGAATGGGAATTGTTTGTCCCAGATTCTGCCTGCATGTCGGGACCCAGAAGTAGTTTGTGACCAAACCTTGGATGCGTTGTGGCAGTGCTGCTGGAGATCCAGCCGATGGGCACATGAGGTGGGATCATGTTGGTGGTGGCCCCATAGCTGCGCAACTCTCTTCCCAGAGAGGAACATAAGAAGAGCCCTACTGTGCAGGCCAATGGCTCATCTAGTCCAGCTTCCTGTATCTTGCAGTGGCCCACCAAATACCTCTTGGAGCACTCTCAAGAGAACAAGATACCTGTATCCTGTTGCCCCTCCTTTGCATCTGGCATTCAGAGAGAGCCTCTCTCTAAAACCCGGAGGTTACACACAGTCATCATGACTTGTAACCTGTGATGGACCTTTCCTCCATCTGCCCAATCCCTTTTAAAAGCATCTAGGCTAGGTGCCATCACAACAGATTATGTGCCAAGAAGATTAATTACATGCTAGGTAAAGAAATATTTCCCTTTGTCTGTTCTAACTCTCCCACCAGTCAATTTTAGTGCATGTCCCCTGGTTCTGGTGTTGTGCGAGAGGGAAAAGAATTTCCCTCTATCCACTCTCTCCATCCCATGCATAATTTTATACGTCTCAATCATGTCCCCCCTCAGGCACCTTTCTAGACTGAAGAGCCCCAAACCTTGTAGCCTTTCCTCGTAAGGGAGGTGCCCCAGCCCACGAATCATTTTGGATACTCTCTTTTGCACCTTTTCCAGACCCCTGCGACCCGACACGCTTGCAGTTTTCAGGAAGAAACGAAAAATATCTTTATTTGGCTAGGCTTTCCCGACTCTTTGCTCTGTGATCCCTGATTTATGTTGGTGTTAGTACTGCCTTTTTAGTAGATTTAAACTTAACGTAAGAATCATAATGTGCCTTTAATTTTCATCGTCAGCTGGTTTGACTTGTGACCAAAGTAGTCTCGAAAGTGAGTCAATCAAATAAGACCGACTTAGGGATAAACTTGCATAGATTTGAGTATGGAGTGAGGCATTCAAATCTGTGTGTCTTTGCAAGCAAATGTCTTTCTTGCTGAGTGTTTGAGGTGAGGGCTGTCTGCGTGGCCGAATACAACATCGGCGTCGTGTTACCAGCTGGAATCCTAATTTGGAAACGAGAGCTGCCAGGGAAGTGGTGCAAAAAAAGCTCTTCCCTCTAAATGCCCTTCTCTGCTTTGCCTTCAGAGACTTGGAACGAATCACCTTGCCGAGCATCAATCGCCTGCGTCATTTCATCAACGACACGATCTTGGACGTCTTTTTCTACAACAGCTCCACCTATTGTCAAACCATCGTGGACACTGTCGCTTCTGAAATGAACCGACTCTACCTGCTCTTCTCGCAGAGGAATCCTGACTTTAAAGGCGGCGTCTCGATAGCAGGTCACAGCTTGGGTAATAGATTGGCCCTTCCTCCTTCTCTCTAAGCACTGTATTGACAGGCACAACTTGTGCGCAGGTTGTATATACAGGTTGATTACCCCTTATCCGGACATCCAAAAAAAAAAAAACTTTTTCCAGCACCTGACTGCCATAGCACAAGGCATGCTGGGGCACAAAATTATTTAAAATATTATATAAAATTACCTTCAGGCTATGTGTATAAGGAGTATATGAGACTTACATGAATTTCATGTTTAGAGTTTGGTCCCATCCCCAAGATATCTCATTATATTTATGCAAATGTTCAGAAATCCAGACAAATCCGAAATCCAGACAACTTCCTATCCCAAGCAGTCTGGTTAAGGTATACTCAACCTGTACCAGATTGCACCCTCATTGGCTGCATGTTTAGACTTTTATAAAATATTTTTTTAAAAGCATCGCAGAACCACACACCACCCTATAGCTGTGTCGACTGCTGGTTTACTAGGAGCCCTGGGGCAGTACCCTTCCCTGGGCCCTCCATGATGTGCACCTCCCCAGTGGTTCATTGGACAGTATTTCTGTCACTGGTCGCGAATGTTCAGGGATTGGTCATCAGCCCCTCCAATAGGTTTGGGCCCTCTGCCAGTATCCAATCTGGCTGCCCCTCCCTGTGCCCCAAGAAACAGAGAGGAAGATATTTGCAGCACTCCGGGTTCATATTCATGAGTGTTCTGTCAGATTTGCCTGCCTGATGACCAATCTTGTATACACATATATTTTTGTAGGATCACTGATATTGTTTGATCTTCTCACAAATCAAAAATGCACATCGGAGGGAGAGGCAGAGAAAAATGAGGTACGTTTTGGCACGGTAAGCAGCATATTGATTTTACAGCAGGCCTTCCAAGGCCTTCCCTGCATTTTGGGTGATGCTCTCAGATGGCTTTTGGGCTTCTTCATCTACTGCTGTGGAAAATCTCGGGCTGCACAGCTGTTTGAAGGCCAGGTAACTCTGAAAGAGAGTGCAAGGTTGGGCTTGGCAATTTTCCAGGAAAAAAAAACTATTCAGGGCACTGGTAATTCTCTTCCTGGTATTTGTCCTGAAAAAATGGGCAATGCATCGTCTAGCCAAAGCAAAGTTCTTGAAAATCCCTTTTGATTTTATGGGAGAGAATAAAGGGCATGTTTAATTCTTCCCCCCCACCACCACCTTGAAATCAATGAGATTTTAGATTTCAGTAGGAGATCTCCATGTTACTTCACTCTAATTTAAACCACTGTGTTTTGTTTACATGCTTAGCTATGGTTAAATTATTATTTCAGGGAAAATCACAAACAAGCTCTGCAGTTTGTTTTCCAATAACGTGGTCTGCTTATTTTAAACTAACAAAAAGAAAAAAAAGGGGGGGGGGAAGCCACAACTGAACCTGTATATGTGACGAAGCAAAGTTCTCAATGGGGTGTGTGAGCTTGGTGTTTACACTGAACTCCTTCCCAGGCTGTATGTTTGAAAAACATTCTAAAGTGAGGGAAAAGATGGTTTTGGTAGAGGCCATGGCATTAAGCCCTCATCCTTATGGTGGTAGTGGAGCAATTGGGTCTCACCTAAGTGGTTTGCAATCTCAGGTTACACGGACACACGCTGGGACTGAAAAGCAATGAATGCTCTCCTTCTGAAAATACAACCGCCAGCAGTTATCTGAGACTCTTTTTGTGACTGATCCAAACCCAAAGGGCCCTTGTGCAGAGAAGAAAAATGTGATCATCCTTGCATTAGCAGAACTGGTTAATTCTAGGGAGCGCGCTAGGTATCTGTTGTATGGTATTTACCCACTAGGGGGGACAGATATCATTGCCCCCTAGAGTCCTATCTCTGTAGGTGCTAAAAGATGTGAATGTTGCATCATGTCGATATTACACACAGGGGTGTGTGTGTGTGTGTGTGTGTGTGTGTGTACACACACACACACACACACACAGACAGAGTGAACCCTTTCCATCCATCCACACGCACAGACGGAGTGAACCTTTTCCATCCATACACGCACACAGAGTGAACCCTTTCCACCTGCACACTCAGGACCAGCAGATTTGTCTCCCTGCGGGTCCCGGATTCGCAGGGTTCACATTTAAATCACTAAAAAAAAGAAGGAAAAAGATTTTTTAAAAATGGGTTGTTAAACCTTTTAGCAACAAACTGCACCGTTTTGAAGCCTCTGGAGGGCTTCTGGAAGCTTTCTGATCCTCTTCTGAGTAGCGCAGAGGCTCCCCCCCCCTCCAGCCATGTGTAGTTGGGGGCGGGGTCTGAAGGACAGTGCAAGTTCCAGAAATAAGGTCAGGACTGTCGTCCTGAAAGAGACAAGTTGTTGTGCATTCAATCGGCGCTTCCTGCAGTCGTCCTCCGTCTATATATCTTGCTAAATACTCTATGAGGAAGGATCGTTCTCTCATTCAGTTTCTTTCTCAGGGATCCCAGCCGCTAGCAGCCAGTCAAGAGGGTTTGAAGTCGGTGACTGACATTTTGAAGGAACTTGAGCTGGCTGAATACTGCTCTGTGTTCGAGAGAGAGGCGGTGGACAGCCGAGCCCTGGTAGGTCAGCGTGGATTGCTGCTTTTTTGCTTAGAGCTGTTGAAGTGTCTGCTTTGCTCCTGTATGTCTCTTACTTCAGCGCCTAGTCTCCTTCATGAAGCTGCTTCCTGCTGAGTCAGACCCTTGCTCCTCTGTGTCTGTGTTGCAAACACAGGTTGGCAGCAGC
The DNA here is from genome assembly GCA_026170595.1 of Plestiodon gilberti rubricaudatus. Lineage (NCBI taxonomy): Eukaryota > Metazoa > Chordata > Lepidosauria > Squamata > Scincidae > Plestiodon > Plestiodon gilberti. The sequence continues at coordinate 16,770,709 of JANXHW010000012.1, forward strand.
TTTTCAGGATTTCAGCTGAGAATCTTTCTCTAACCAACTTGGAGGTGCCAGGGATTGAATCTGGGACCTTCTGCATGCCAAACCTGTGCTCAGCCACTGAGCTCCCCAGACAAATTTTGATAATTGTGGGGGAGAGCAAATTTCTAATGAGCCAAGTGCATATTTGGATCCTCCTAGCACACTAGTGAGTGTAGCATAGTAGCTCAGATACTGGGCCAGGAATTGGGACTTCCCAAGTTCAAATCTCTCATCTGCCACAAACTCACTTGATGGCCTTGGGCAAGCCACTCCATCTCAACCTCAGTCTTTCCCATCCACAATATGGGGATAATACTGTAATACAAACCTGTAAGGTATGTATCAGGTGCAGTGATTTTATACCCAAGGAGACACATGCTGTTAATTAGTGTCTCCTGCATGTGTCTCCTTGGGTATAAAATCACTGCTCCTGGTATTCCTCCCATTTGCTGGGATTCTTTAGACCCCGAAGAAGCTAACCAGGACTGTTAGCAAACTGTTGGTGATAACAGCTATTGAACCTGTTTTTAGAACTTGATTTTAGAACTTGTTTTTTAGAACTTTTTAGAACGTTACTCCGTGGCTTTTAAACCCGTAAACCTGTTTGTTGTTTTTTATTCCAAGGGTCATGAAAGCCTTAGTTTTCGATAGATGCTGTTAATGTCCCTTCCCTTGGAGTCTGTTTATAGCAGAACTGTGGTCTCTCTCTCTCTCTCTCTCTCTCTGGGATTCGTCTCTTTCAGGCCTTGTGTACGGAAAAGGAACTGAAAGAGATGGGAATTCCTTTGGGACCCAGAATGAAAATCCTACACTACTTGAGGAACAGAACCAGCGGTCAGGTATGCTTTTCGCCATTGCCGGGAATACAGACCTTCCAGGCTGGATTCGCACAGACTTGCTTTGAATCTGTCAGTACTGAAATTCGGATGGTTGGGTGCCTCTCAGTTTGAAATGGAACTGTCTGCGGACAAGATGGGGGGGGGGTTATATGTACTCTGGGGCGAGTGTGAGGACGGGATTCCATTGATACGCAGAAGTAGATATGTTTGTAAATTTTAAAGGGGGGAGGGATCATTTCCGAGCTATGCAACATTTTTGGTGACTATGCTGCACTGAAGTCTTCCCGAGGGGGGGTCTTCTGCGGGGTCTGATGGGAGAGGCGGTTGTGCCAGGGCTGCAGGAGAAAACGGTCCTATGTTGTTCTCGGCAGGCTTCTAAAGGGCAGTCGCCTGGTGCAGCTGCTGGGGAAGATGGAGACGTCCAGAAGGACTCCCTGGCAAAAGCCACAAATGCAGAGATGGGCTGCCAACGCCTGGATGTTGTGACAGGGCAGGTAACAATCCTCCCTCCCTCTGCGCCCCCCCCCCCCGAATAAACCAGCCAACCACCAAGGGGTGTCTTAGATTTTGTCTGATATATGCCAACCTCGCATTAACACCATCAGTGGATGGAAAGATGGTATCTTGGACTTTGAGCTACAATATGGGGATATTATACAGTCGGACCTTGCTTTAGAACAGATACAGGGGCCACTGTAAAAACCTTAAAAGAAAAAAAGGTTAAAAATAGCATTCCTTACCTTTTCGCTGGCAAACCGCTCCGTTTGCAGGACTGTGAAATCGCGCTCCTACAGCCTCTTCTGGGTCACTCGACATCTCCCCTCCCTTCCCCAGGCTCGCCCCAATGCATTCTGGGACGACCTTGAATGCATTCTGCATTCTGGGGCGACCTTGGGAAGGGAGGGGGGAAGTCATTTTACTTTCCCCCTCTATTTAAAAGGTTTTTACAGTGGTCCCCGTATCTGCGAGCATCTTCATTGAGACAAATCCGCCGATGCCAGATCCGCAGATAGTGAGGTCAGACTACTTGCTGTAAGGATGGCATCAAAATAATGCATGTGAGGCCCTCTTTACCTTAAAAAAAGTGATATAATTATTGCCAGTTGCTTTTTTTCCCACCAGTCAGCCAGTTGTGTTTGAATCCTGCCAGGTCTCTGCAAACTACCCTCAGCTGATCTACAAGCCGCAGATCTTCTTTGCCTTCGGTTCCCCTATCGGGATGTTCCTGACCGTACGAGGAGTGAAGAAGATTGATCCAAACTACAGCCTGCCGACTTGCAAAGGCTTCTTCCACGTCTTTCATCCAGTATGTATGAACAGCAGTGCTTCCTTCCTCCCCCCCCCCCTCCACTGGCCACCAGTTGCACTGTCTGGTCATCCGGGCTGTGACTGTTATCGCTTGTAACTGGGATGGACATTTCCTCCATAAATCTGTCCAGTCCCCTTTTAAAGGCATCCAGGCCAGGTGCTTGGGTCTTCTAGTAATGTTTTTACAATATGGTTTTTAGGAATTGTTTGGAAGCCACCTTGGATCTGTTGGGACTGAAAGGTGAGATAAATAGATGTTCCTAAGTAGTAGTAAATGTCATCTCTTCCACAGTTTGACCCAGTGGCGTACAGGATCGAGCCCTTGGTTGTCCCCAATGTGGACTTTGAGCCGATGCTGCTTCCCCATCACAAAGGCAGAAAGAGGATGCATTTAGGTAAAGCAATGGCTCTTTCTTTCTTTCTTTCTTTCTTTCTTTCTTTCTTTCTTTCTTTCTTTCTTTCTTTCTTTCTTTCTTTCTTTCTTTCTTTCTTTCTTTCTTTCTTTCTTTCTTTCTTTCTTTCTCCCTCCAAGCATTGCCTCTGGGATCTATGCACGCCTGTACACACTAACCTGGGCGCAAGTCCCATTGAACTCAGTGAGGCTTGCTTCTGAGTAGACATGGCATAGGATTGTGCTCGAAGTCTGCTCCAAAAATACTCTTGGTGATTCTGGCTAGTGCTTGAACACAGACGCGTAAATGTCTTCTACTCCCCTTGGGCAATTTTAGCACTTTATCCAGCCATTAAAAAGAATCTGTTTTTCATTTAACGTCATTATGTTGTCCCTCCGTGACAGTTATTCACATGACAGTGTGAATAATGTTCTTGGCTGTCTGACAGTGGCGACCGAGCACTCTGTCCTCACTCCCAAAGCCATAGCTTAGTAAAGGACCGCATGCTTTGTGTGCAGAAGGTTCTAGGTAGGGCTGGGAAAGAATCCGCTCTGGAACCCTAGAGAGCTGCTGTCAGTTGATGATGATGATAGTGAACTAGTGAACCAATGGTCTGACTTGACATAAGGCAGCTTCTTTTCTTCCTTACGAGGCCTCGGCAAAGCTCACCGAAGTGACGTTCCCAGCTAGGTCCCAAAGCAGTGAAGGCAGGTTATGGTGGCACGGACCTTGCCATGTGGCACTCGCCTTTAGCTAAGTGGCAGGGCCTGAATCCACTTGAAGCGGGACCTTCTTGAGGTTGGCACCAATCTTGTGCAATGCCTGGCTAGCCCCTACCTTATCCTCCTACAGGACCTTGCTTTGGGGGGGGGAAGGGTGATGGTTGGCTGATAGTTCTGTGGTTCTTTTTTTTTTTCCTGTTGTGGACTAGGGTGAATTGAGCTGCCTGTTTTGCTTTAATTTTTTGATGTATTGACTTTCAGCTGCTTTGAGTTGCCTGCAAACAAGAAAGGTGCAATATAAATGTTTAATCAGTCAATGAGGGAAAATGAAGAGCAGTGACAAGCGCTCACTTCCCCACGCCATGTTTTCCATCCCTGAGATGGTGCCTCAGATTTTTATTTTTTTATTTTAATATACTGTACAACATGTTAAATTGCAATCCTCTTCGGTCACTTAACGAAGAGACGTGTTTCCTGGTATGCTGATGGTGGCCTGTTTTTGAATTGCTGGCTTCCTAGATTTTCAGACTAGGTTGCTTAATGAAGACTGTGTTTCCTTTGCGTTGCTGCTTGACCCCTGTCTGTTTCCAGAGCTGAAGGAGGGCCTCACGAGGATGAGCACAGACCTCAAAAACAACCTGCTGGGGTCCTTGAGGATAGCCTGGCAATCGTTCACCAGGACTTCGCTGCCGGCTGTGGAGGCAGGAGACACGGAACATGAAACGGAAGCTGAAGCCAGTTCAGAGAAGCAAACAGGTGAGCGAGGGAGAGAGCAGGGGATTAAGAACGGCTTGCAGGCCAGAGAACGAGGTGCAGGATACCCATTGGCAGAGTCTGTCCATTCATTCTGCCTGTTGCAGGCACGTGAAAAAGCTCAGTCGCGCTGCACTGTCTTGCCCAAAGTTTCTTGTCTTGCAGAAATGCCGATATTTGGCTGCCAAATCAGTGGCGTAGTTAGGGCATCTGGCACCCAGGGGCACAAATTTTTAACACCTCCCCCATACACCCCTTGGCCTCGTTGATGGGAGGATATGGGGGTGGGTGTTACAAATTTTTGTTCCCCCGGGTGCCAGATGGGGTGTCCTGAGGCTCTGTGGAAGGCTGTGTGCGGCTTCCCTGGGCCTCCAGGTCACACACTCACTCACACACTCTTTTGGCACTGATCTGGGTACAGAAAACAAGTCCTGAGGAGTTGTGTTTTGTGTCCTTTGGCCCTGAACTGCAGAGCGTACGTCTCTTTGACTGAAATTGCAGGGTAGTTCACTTTTCAAGAGTCCTTCCTTCTTTCCAGTGAGGCGATGCTGCCTACAGGAAGGACTTGTGAAGAGTACCACACAGACTCTTATCATTTCTTGGGCAGAAAAGACGTCTTGCAGTTCCCATTAGGTTAAGTTGGTTTTTAGCCTACCCAAGCAGGGAACCAGTATCATTCATTCTTGCCACTTTTCAAGCAAAAGGTATCCTCAGAGTACTTCACAGTACCCAGATGAGCTTGCAAAGTGGATCTTATTGCCCTCGCCAGGATACTGTAGATCCCTGACTTGCACTTGGTGCCAAATATGGACTGTTCACACTGATCTGGGTACAGGGTGGCGTGGATGGTATTGTGGTGACAGAGCTGTTTTCCAGAGTGGGGAGTATTTTCCAGAGTCCTCTCTCCAGTCTTACAGGTGTTTCTGTTGCCACTCCTAAGTCTGTTGCTCCTGCATTTGGCTCCCAACTGTTGGAACTCTCCGAGCAATGACTGTTACGGGAGAGGAGTGGGTGAGAGACAATGGTGCAAACTCCTCTCCCCAGCCCTCTTGTTTATACCGCCAAAGAGAGAGCTTGAGGAGCAGGTGCATTTTCAGAGCTCTCTCCCCAGTCCATTGGGTATTTCTGCGGCTGCTCTGAGCTGCCGGGTCTCAGTGACTTCCAACCCTTAGAACTGGGATCCCGGATCCTCTACCAAAATAGTTAGGCTTAACTTTTTCTTTTCAAACAGATGGGAAAGCCAAGGAGCCAGCCACTCCAGCAAAAGAAGAACTCACTCCGATTAACGTGGGCATGCTTAACGGGGGCCACCGCATTGACTATGTGCTTCAGGAGAAGCCCATCGAAAGTTTTAACGAGTATCTCTTTGCGCTGCAGGGCCATCTTTGCTACTGGTAAGGAGCCGCTCTGAATGGCTCTAGGAAGACCTGTGTAGACGCTCCTGCCTTTGGCCGAGTCTCTTGGAAACGTGGAGAAGGGCCCTCCCACCCACCCAGAGCCTCCTACCTGTGTTTCTGGCCTCTGAAAACCTGGAAGTAACTGGTGGTGATATCATTGCCAGTCACTTCCGGTGCTACACAGCAGGAGAGTGGCACCGGTGGTGCTACTCGGCTGGGAAAGGCTTGAGAACCCCTGTCTACCACTTTGTCTGTATGCTCCCAGTAGCATTTCATCCTCTCATGCTATTTTTTAAGCGTTTTAAAAAAATGTACATTGCAAAAGGCAGAGGTAAGAGAAGAAACAGAGCAAAAAGACAGACAGTAGTTTTGTTCCTAACGTATTGTGCACATTTATCCCCTCCAGGGAGTCGGAGGACACGGTGCTGTTGCTGCTGAAGGAGATCTACCAAACAAAGGGGATCAGTATGGATCAGCCCCTCTTATAAAGCTCGGCTGGCCCAGCTACACTGGTCTGGTTACCAAATGTAAGTTGTCTTGGCTTTCCGACAGAATCCGCTCTTTGTCTGACGTGTTCCCTCCATGTCAATGTACACTGGCACTTGGTCCCCTCGCAGTGCAAGCCTAAGCATGTTGACTTGGAAGTAAGCGCCATTGAGTTCAGTGGAGTTTTCTCCCAGGAAAGCATGCATAGGGGCAGAGTGCCCAGTACTACTGAAGGTTCAGAATTGGGCCCACGTGTGTGCACTTTGCAGCCAGTTTTGCTTGTACCTTTCTATAATGCTTTTGTTGGAACTGCTCTCCATGCAGTTTCGGTGAGCGATCCGAGTGTCCCCCTAGTTCCCTGTATTAAGAAGGTCCATATGTTTGTTTGAGAATCTCTGCCTCCCATTCGTCATGCTTGCCCAGTGCTAGAACAGGTGTGACGTGGTAGGTGCCCAAACGACTCTACCCACTGGCGTCGCTGGAGGTGGGACGGAAAGCTAAGTTCTGCAAGCTTTCTGCCCCACTGTTACTCTCCTGCACGAGGCGCCCCGCCCCCTCGTTGTAGGAGCCCGTCAGCGGAGAGAAGGCAATGCGCAGGGACTCTCCTGCATGTTGCTTTCTCTCCGCTGACGGGCTCCTATGACGAGGGGGCGGGGCGCCTCGTACCGGAGAGTAACGGTGGGGCGGAAAGCTGCAGAACTTAGCTTTCCGCCCCACCTCCAGCAACGCCAGTGGCTCTACCATCTTTTGGATTGGGGTTGGTTGGTGGCTTTAACTTCAGCATAGCTGTGGTGGGCTCAGGATTTTGTTTGCTTTCTCCTTGTGCCGTTTCTGTTATCTAAACTGGGGAAAACACAGGTGCAGAACTAGACCCCCTACAGCTACAGCTGCTCTAAAGTTTTTTTAAAAAAAATCAGGAGATCCGATTGTGGGTTTTCCACATTGCATCTACAGTATTTTGGTCTTTGGTCTCACTGACCAGAGCGATAAGTAACTTGCCCCTAACCGGGGTGTGTGTGCCTGGAGAGAGCTGTCAGCCTTGATGCGAACGTAGAGGTTGGAGATAAACCATTTGTCTTTTCAGAGCGCTGGAGTTGGGACGTTGGTAGCATCATTGCTCACTCAGAACTCTTTGCAGGTTTTGCCAATTTTTGTTTTGTCGTGTTTCAAAAAATGGCAGATCCAAATAAATGAGCTTACCGTATATGCTGCACCCGGTAGTCATGCCTCTTCCATGCTACCATCAGTTCTCATATTTGGACATCCAAAATCCAGACCTTTCTAGAGCTATGATTTTTTAAAAGACTTTTTCCAGCACCTGGCTGGCATAGCGCAAGGTATGCTGGGGCACAAAATTATTAAAAAAGATTGTATAAAATTGCCTTCAGGCTATGTGTCTAAGGGCACAATCCTATCCAACTTATGCCACCGGCTGAGCTCTGCTCAATCCTATCCAACTTATGCTACCAGTGTAACCAGTGGTGCAGCAAGAACGGGAGGCCCCAGAACGGAAAGGGGATTCAAATCCCCTCTAAAAGGGGAATTCAAAGGGGGTTTGAATCCCCTTTCCGTTCTGGGGCCTCCCATTCTTGCTGCACCGCTGGTTACACCGATGGCATAAGTTGGATAGGATTGAGCAGAGCTCAGCTGGTGGCATAAATTGGATAGGATTGCGCTGTAAGGTGTATATGAGACATAAATGAATTTTGTGTTTAGACTTGGGTCCCATCCCCAAGATACCTCATTATATTTATGCAAATATTTCAAAATCCAGACAAATCCGAAATCCAGACAACTTCCCGTCCCAAGCAGTCCAGATAAGGGATACCCAACCTACGTTAAGTTCTCCAGCTCGCGTGGCAGAGTCAAATGGCCCTCGCAGAGCCTTAGCAGCCATGATGCCCCAGTCCTGTGTATAGTACAATGCGGGGATGCATCCCTTTCCATTGATTCCAGCAAATGTTGTTCTGCAAGGTATACTGTGTTTGCTTACTTCCTCATAAGTAGGGACATACCCTCGACTGGCAAGACAATGTTCTGTGGGGGCTATGTCCCTGTGGTGCTCAGTTTAGCACCAGCATGCTCCAAATTATCCCACAGAGAACGCAAACCAGACCGCCTGTGCTAGTCTGCTGTTTTCCATAGATTCTTAGTTTCCTTCATCGCTGCCCTGACTTTTCCTGTTGCTTCCTTAGATTTACTCTACATGGAAGCTTACCAGGACTTCCTGACTACCTTGATCTTCTCCCATCTGTTGCTGATGTGCCCGGCATGTTTCATTCTCCACTGCCTGGAGCTCCGGAGGATTCCCCCGCCCTGGTCCCGTTCAAAGGATAGCGCAGCAAGCTCTTTTTGGTCTCGTTTCCCTGACTCCCAGTTTCATCTTGTGCTCCCTGATTGTTTGGACTGTACCCTGTGTCTAGTGGCTGGGGCACCTGTGCACGTGAAGTTGCAATACCAGCTGTGTCGAGTCTAGGTATGCACTAGAGTCACGTGGCTTCAAATCGGTGCTAGAACTTCATTGTTTCAGTTCCCCTGTTATATGAGTGAGATTCTTAAATGGGGTATTGTCACACCGAGTAAGCTTTGAGGGGTCACATCCCCCGTTGTCTGACTACACTGGGCATCCAAAACCTCTTTTGTATGTTTCCTGTAGTGGATTTTGGTTCTGCTGACCTCATAGCTGCTGCTGCTGTTGCTGCTACTTTGCCCAGCAGGTGGAGCTATTGCATAAACCCAAAGATTGCCCAAGCCCATTCCTGTCCTCCTGCAGCACACGCTTGAGGGCTGGGCGATTGCCCAGTGTGCCCCATGGCACATAGATGCTCACTTAAGGAGAAAAATGACTAAGACGCTTGAAAAGCTGCAAATGTGTTTCCGTTGACACTTGGATCAGGGGACCTCTCTCAGTTAAGGCATTGTTTTCCTGATGCTTAGTTTTTGTTTTCCAGGTTAGCTTTAGCATACAGGATAAGCTTGAGTTCGGTGCATGTGTGGCTGGCTGCCCCTGCTGTGCCTCAGTGCACCTGGCAGCTGATCAGTAGGGGAGAGTCTTGAGTTGTTGGGAGGGTCCTGGCTTATTTAGCCATGTTTTCCTCTAGGGACCATAAGCATTATTTTCTTCCCTCCTGTTCTCTCAGAGCCCTTGTACTTATTGCAATACATGTTGCCATAGGCTCAAGTGTCTGACCGAACAGCCACTCATTTATGGCTAATTCTGATCTCTTTGGAAGGAAAAAAAAGCCTGGATGGGGGGGGGCAGGGGGAGAGAGAGAGAGAGTACTGGAGCCAGTACAGCATGTAAGAACCAGCTTGTTGGAACATATTGGCGACTGGACTTGGCCAGGTGTGATGAGAGCCTAGCATGCAGGTAGGCATGGTGAGTCCCCACTCTGCACGCTTGTGCCTCCTTGGCCAAAATTCCCGCGGGTGAAGTCATCCTAGGTTTGCGCCTGTTTTATGACCCTCCACCGTAGACTGTATCTTCAGCATTGCATAGCTGCAAAGGAGAAATTTGTCCCCCGGCGGTCAGTTGATTCTTGCCAAAGAGATGCAGGAGGGAGCGGGGGTGACCAGCTGACCTTTTGCAGAAGGACAGATGGGTCTGTTCACACAACCCAATGGACGTGGCAAGCTTGAGTGGATCCACATCACAGCTGGGATGTGTGGCCAAGCAGCCACGCTACAGCATGTGGTGGTGATGCAGTAGCAAACCACAACAGGACTGGGATTTCACGGTGACAAACAGGCTTTAGGCCTGGAAACCGGATGTACAGTCGTGTGACTGTAGGACTGTGGTTCTGCTGTAGTGGAGATCCACTTCACTTTGCCTCGGCCTTGCCATGAACCGGCTCACATCTCCATGGGTTTGCTCAGGTTTGGGGGACGCTCTTCTCCGACGGTGACAGCAAGCACTGTTTCCGTTTGGGATGCCGCCATGTTAGATCCTTTCTGTCCTGTGTATCGCGACTCTCTTCCAGTATTCCACTTGGTTCTTTTCCCCAGATGTTTGCAATACTTGTTGTTGTGTCATTCCCCACCTCCTCCCCTAGAGCTGTAGCTGAGCACCACCTATACGGCACGGCCAAATTCTGGATCACAGCCTCTGTTGCAGGGGTGGGCATAGGAAAGACTCCAGCCTTGGCCAGCCCGCTCGCAAACAGTTCTTTGAAATGTATGCACTTTGTAAAATATGTCTATTTAAAAAAGTTATTTAACTTTTTCCAGGAAACATGTGGCTGTGTTGCATTTCTTTTCCTTGGCCCTTGGAGAACCTTGACATCCACTCGTAGCGCAAGGGCTGCTTCTGTTGTCTTCTGCAGGCAGTAAGGTTGAAAGAGGGACAACCTCTTTCTTAGGATGATTGACAGTGGCTGTGGGTGTTTATCATCCCGCTGAGCTAAATAGCTGAGTTCTGTGCAATTGCCTGTACATCTTGGCTGAAATCGGGAACATAGTAACTCAAGTTGCATGAGACACTCGTCTTTTTCCTAATGCAAGAAAGGCAATGGAAAACCGCTTTCAAGCAGGAAACCACTTCCGCTAGTCTGCATTTCCTGCTTTTTTTCTTTTTACTCGGTGCTGCCTGCTTGTCAGTGGCATAGGATTGGGGGGGGAGCGGTCCTCCCCCAGGCAGCACGTCCAGGGGGGCAGCACTCACCCTCTGGCGGTGATGCGGCTGTGGCTCTTTTTTGCACCGCTTTTTTCTTTTCTGTTGCTCTCGGCAGTGGCAGCGAGCCTCGTAGCACCGCTGCCGAGGCTTCTGGAGGCCAGGGAGGTGTTCCCCGCCCGCCCCAGGGGCCGTTTTCGGCCAGTCACAGGCCATGTGACGTCACCCTGGGGGCATGGTTTCCGCGTCATGTCACACGGTGGGGCGTTATCGAGGCCTGTCGCCTCCTGGCTGGTGGCAGCATTCTTACTCCTCTGCTGCTTGTTGCAAAGAACACAAATATCCACTTCCTTTCCAAGTGTGGTTCTATGCTGCATGCCGTTGTTGTTTTTCCCCACACTGAGGTGGAATCTAGTTGTGTTTTCTAAGTGCAAATAGTAGAAACGGCTCATAAACATGTTTGCATAAACATTGGGGCCTTCATGCCCCATAAACACACATTTCTAAGTTTGCATATGTCACTTACAGTTTATATCATGCAGAGCAGCAAACACTGCTATGTCCCGGCGCTACCTGTGGCACACAATCCATATAAAGTGTGGAGCCGTGTGTGGTTTGATTGCACTTGCATTAACAGAACTGCAAACTTTTCTTTAAAATTTCAATAGGCTCTTTTTGTTAACCGAAAGGAGTATGAAACCCTGCCCCCAATTTTCAAACCTACCAGAGGCTAACCAGATCCTTGTGTAATGACCAAAGAAAGACACGATTCGGTTCTTATTTTTCAAAGTAGTGGCATTTTATTGGACACGTTAAAACCCCAACAACAGTAAAACCAAGACTCTTGTGATTTTTGCCTCTACGACTGTAAAAAATACTAAAAATGAACACTCAGCCTTGTAATCCTGATGGCTGCTATATAATCTTTCTGTCTGCAAGGGCTCAGGCAAGCCCAGTCTGAACACAGCAGCAGGCATAAAATGAGCTGGCCTCAAGCATTTGATACCAGCAATAATGGCTATTGACTGTGATAGCAGAATCGCTACATGTTGGGCGATGATGATGCCCCTGGTGGAAGCCACGCCCCCACCATGTGATGTCATCCGGAAGCTATGCCCCAGGGGTGACATCACATGGCCTGTGACTGGCTGAAAATAGACCCTGGGGGCGGGTGGGGAACACCTCCCCAGCCTATGTCTGTGTTTCAGAGGCAGGGATGACTGTTACCATCATCCTCGGCTTGGACTGTTTGGCCGCTGCTGGAGATACGAAGTCCTGTATCTCTTCTCTTTAAAACAGACCATGGCTGCTTTCATTACAAGACACTTAAGTGTTCTCTCCTGTGCAATGATGTCATATATTATAAACAAAGTAGCCTTTAACTTCCAAAGTAAAAATTCCTGTTTTCTGCCATGGCATAAGAATACATTAAAAGAAAGATGTTCATCCCAACGTTGTGCTTGCCAAATCTTTGGCAAACCTTTTCAAGGGAAAAAACTCTCAGAGAAGAGAGAACCTCTCTGAGGGAGGCTAGAGTTTTGGGGAAATGCTTTTAATTTAATTTATTTTAATTTATTTTTATGCCATGGCAGAAAACCCGGGAACCTTTACTTCGGAATACATGGGTCAAAGTTTGTGTAGCCTTAACTTGTTCAGAACCTGGAGCCCTCTTTAATGATGGCCTATATTTAATGTGTTTGCTTGCCTACTGCTCTCCTCTTTTCCAGACGTCGTCATTGTTTTCAAATCTTTTTCTTTTCAAATCGGGGGAGCAGTGGAGGTGACTGCTGCGCCACTGGAGAAGGGGGCTACTACCATTTGGCCTATGGCCTCGGGCCCCAAAACATTTTGGGCTAGCCCTGATGCCCCTATTCTGCTTCCCCCTGTTCCTTGAGCAAATGTTTTTAACAAAGGCAAAAGAAACTACCAGTTTGTTTCTGAAGTGACCCCATTATAAGTTCTGAACCGGCTTAGTGCCCACCTGGCTGATGGGAATTGGCTAATACATTAACAAAATCACATTTTTAGATCACCTATGGCAGTGGTTCTCAAACTGGTGGGTCACAACCCCACCACTCCACACGGAAGCAGTCGCTACCCCCTTAAGGGGCGTGGCGGTGTCGGCACTTTCGAGGTCCTGCCGCCATGGAAAAAAGGGGCATTTGCACTTACTGGGGCCATACTGTCTAACCACACAGTTCTGTTGCCACAAAATGCAACGATGGCTCAGCAAAACTTGGGTTTGATGATACGGTCGTGTCCATAGGAGCAAGATTTATTCTACACTGAAGAGGTGCAACGTCGACATTGAAAAATAAATTATTCCTATTTGTACTGATGTATGCGCTTCCATATAGTTATGAAGTTGAGACTCTGAGGTTAGCAGAGCCTGGAATTGTTCAGAGGAACAGGGAAAGGTGTAGACAAGTAAGGATTAGGGTGCAGGAGCGGCTGAGGAATGGGTGTTAGGAGCACATCAAAGCCCTATCCTTCAATTGCTGAAAAGCCCTGTGCGGGCACCACTGGCTCATTAGCACCTATAAATGCCACCCAAGCTTGTCTTAACATCTACACTTAAGTTTAAGTTGGGCTTAAGTTGGTACAATGCGCAGTGGCCCCAATTTAGAGCCAGGTTTGATCAACACAACTCGTGCGACTGCATTGCAGGTGCCTTGCCAGTTGTGGCACTTTGGCCAGGACTGCAAGGTGTGTGTGTGTGTGTGTGTGTGGCCCCACCTTGCAGCAGGAGATTGTGCAAAACCGCCTTTTGGCCCATCGCAACGTCAGCATTCCAAAATAAAATGCTGATGTCGGCAATGCTGCAGAATTTGGGCCAATCCTTTGTAGCCAACCTAAGATTGAGCTTCAGGGGACAAGAGGATCGATTAAAACTCCATCGCTATAACGGAAGCAAATGGCAATATTTCCTTCCCTGCCTGTAGGCTCACAAGGAGAGAACGAGGAGCACGTCCAAAGCCCTGACAAGGGAGCTAGTGCTTTAAATGTGGGGGGCGGACGGACAGGACGCTGACTGTTAAATTCTTCTCCAGGCGCAAGGCTGTGCTCCCTTTTTTCATCCAGGTTCCATAGCATGCAGGAGATCCTTGCAGGGCTTTAAACATCCAGGCTGAAGCCCGAGAGGGTCAGCTTTTGCCTCTCTGTGGCAGAGAGTCTGGACTTGCGCTGATGCGGTCGGTGGCACTCAGGGTCCGTCAGAGGAGGGTAATGTTGTCTGTAGCACAGGTAGGCAAACACACAGCCCATCGCCGAGCCAACCAGCACATCTTGGAGGGAAAGAGAAGCGAGCACAATGTTCAGTTCAGCCACAGGGGATTAGGAACAGCGGGTAGTAATGTGCCAACATGCTGCCTTAAAAAAAAAAAAAGAATACTCCACCTCGGGAGCTGGAAGTTATTTCCAAGATACTTATGATGAAATCCAACCAATACAGGAGAGAACATTTTTCCAAATGCAGAGATACAAGGAGGCCACATAGCAAGAAAAACGTGGCCCTCTGTGTTCAAGACCATCTCTCCTGACTGACGGCTGCTCCAGAGGGTTCCAAGCAGTTTCCAGGCTGCTCCAGAGGTTTTGTGGCCCTGCTGCCCAAGATTGTTTCAGGGAAGATGGCTGGGAGCAGGGAAAGCGTGACCTGGAACGCTGTCGCAGGTCTGCCACCTCTGTGCTCACACACACACCCCACTCAAAACCCTCACCATGCTCCTTGCATGCTGTGGTGAAACCAGGCAGTGTGGGACTTCTGGTTTCATTTGCAGGGACAGCACAGCTCCCTCTGAATGAAACTGGAAGCCCTGCACTTCCAGGCTTCGCTGCAGCATGCAAGGAGGGGGATTATCTGCTTCGTGCTGAAGTGAATGCAAAGCAGATCAGGGCAAGTTGGATTGGCAGCAAATTGGAGAGAGGTGTTGGCGGCCACAGACTTGGGGTGAAAGGCACCCTGAATCCGCCGTCCCCGCAGACCTCTTGCAATCTGCCGCCAGTGCAACCCGCTTCAGGTGGTGACATGGAGGGGCTGTCGGTGGGGGCACCATGCCACTAGTCACTGCATGAACGGCATGGGCTAGATCTCCACTACACTTGCGCCAACTGCATTTTAGACGAGTCTCGCCATACCTACTGTATTACTGGCTGCACTATGTCAGAAGCCTCTTGGGAGCACTGCAATGTGGGGTTTGCATCAAAGGGGTGTGGTCTATCACAGGGGTTCTCAAGCCCTTACCGGCCACGTACCACCTCCGGCGCCGCTCATCCTTCACATACCACCACAAGTGATTGGCGATAATGTCAGTGCCAGTTACTTCTAGGTTTTTGCATTTTCGGAGCCAGAAAACACAGGTAGGAAGATCAGGGTGGGTGGGAGGGCCCTTTCCAGTGCTCCTGAGAGACTTAGCCAAAGGTAGGAGCCTCTCGGGAGCAAAAACACGGCCAACCACAACCACTGCATCGGAGCGGGATTCCGGCAGACCAGTGGTCCGTGTACCATCTCCGATCGGCCGGAGTACCACTGCTGGTACGCGTACCACCAGTTGAGAACCCCATTAAAGCGCCTGCTTGGCAAATGCAGGACAGCTCAGGTTTAGCCATTGGCATCTGTGGAGAGGGAAAGACGCTAGTGGAGAAGCCACTACTGGCCAGTAACAACAGTACTGAATTAGATGCACCAAATGATCTGACTCGGTAGACGGGAGGGCCGGATTGCTGCACAAGCCAAGTAAGCCACAGCTGAGAGGCCTCGGCTGGAGGTTAAAAGTGTTGGCATATGCAAATTAAGACCGCCCCTCCCCTTCCCTACTAGCACTCACCTTGCCAGTGATGCTTGTAGTCACAGGTGCGGGATAAAGCAATGAGCATCGCGACGAAGAGAGGTGCTAAAAAAGCACAGAGGCGCCAGGACTGGCCACGCCCCCCAGGCGCAAAGCAGTGAAGCTTCCCCGCGATGTAGAAGGAGCCAAAAGCAAGACCGGCAAAGGCAACTGCAAGACAGGAGAGAGGCAGCCATGCAAACTGTGCCGCCATCGCCGCTGCAGCCCCCACCCCCGTTAGCAAACAGGAGCCTGTATGCTGAAGGAATTGGTATTTTCTATCTGGGCAGACTATAAATTTGCTGGGCTTGGAACATCTGTGTAAACTAAGGAATCAGTTCTAACTAAAGATTTTTTTTTTTTAAGGGTTCAATAAGCAAATGCATACAAAGAAAGGCAGTCTTAAAACAGTTTTTTAACAAAACAATGTGAGCATACTGTAACAGCACAATCCTGTGTAACTCTTGCACCGGTGTAAGAGTAGACCCACACTTACACACACATAGGTGCACATAAGTAAGTGCACTTATGCCAGTGTAACTTGCTGTACACCGACGTACACAGGACCAGCGTAATCCCCCTTGGACGCTGCACATGTGCTTTTCGGACGCAGGACAAATGCCAGCACAACTCTGCCGGTGCAGGGGGCATTCCTGGGGCGTTCAGACACCCCCGGAATGCCCTCTGCGCCAGAGGAGTTGCGCTGGAGTCCATCCTGCTTCCGTCGGCGTACGGCAAGTTACACCGATGCAAGAGTTACACAGGATTGCGCTGTTAGGGGGTCAATTAAATACATGAATAAATAAATAGGGATAAATGCACATAGCTCAGCTTAGCTAGATTTGTTCCCTAAAGGAGTCAGGTTTCAAATTAACCACTATCCAAAGATTCTTCAATCCAGCTTTTTGTCCAGTTTTCTCTCTTCTGATTATCTCTTTTCCGAACAGCAGCTCTCTCTGGCAATTCCTTTCCAAGGTGACCTTTCTGCCTAAATCTGAACTGAAACTTATAGGAATTTTTTAATCTTTCCTTCAGACAACCCTTGTACACCATTTGTTACATATGTTGTCTGAAGGGAAAAAAATGTTCCTGTAAGTTTCCGTTCAGCTCTAGGCAGAAAGGTTAATACATCCACTTGGAAAGGGAAAAACAGAGCCCCCTCCCTCCCTGATAATTCAAGTCCTATGCTGTAGGTCCCAGGAAGAGCGAATGAAAGCCAGTTGCCAAATCGATCCCGGCTCTCTCAATTAGTGTTTCCCAGCCCTGGCTGCAACATCATCAAGGCAACTTGAGCCAGGATGGCGTAGTGGCTTGGGAGTTGGACTTAGACCTGGAAGATCCAGGTTCAAATCCCCGCTCAGCCATGATGCTTCCTGGGTGACCTTGGGCCAGTCACTATCTCTCAGCCTCACCTACCTCACAGGGTTGTTGTGAGAACAAAAGGAGGAGAGGAATTATGTACACCACCCTGAGCTCTTTGGAGGAAGGGCGGTATAAAAATTTGGAAAATGAATAAACTTGTGCACTCACAAGAGGAATGTCCACTGGGAAAACTCTTCCGTCCTTCGGTCACTATTTGAGCATCACCTGTGCACAAGAGCTGAAGGGTCGCCTGTCCATCCGGAAAGCAGCGGTAGAAGAAATCAGGCCGAGGCCTAGAGAGAGGAAGAGATGCAAAGGAGGAACCTCCATAGTCAACGAGGAAGACAAGAGCCTTGTTTTCCCTACATTTTAAGCAAGTCGGGTGAGAAAATCTTTCAACTCTGTGGCATCACAGGGAGCGATCCAGTTTCCCCTCCTTCTCAGCCAGCTCCTGCTCTGTTCTGCCATCCTGCCTTTTGAAAAGGCAGCGGCTGGTCCCAGGACAGAAGAATTAAACCAGGGAGAGCAGTAGAGACCAGAGTTGGCGGGAAGTCTAGCCCACCACTCTACTTCTCAACTGCTCTTCCCGGTTTCGTTTCCATGCTTGCCTTGTGTTTTCAAAAGGCACGGAGGGCAGGAGCGGGACATAGGAGGAGCCAGATCAAAGAGCAGCAGTCGCTCACGGCCATCACCCAAAGGAGGAGCCAGCCCTGCAGGGGAGGGGCAAAAGAGACGTCCATCTGTCTGTTGGCCAAAGTAAGATGGCGGAGGGAGGGGAGCGCATGACAGCTGAAAGAGGGTGGGAAATGCAGGGGGGGGGGAGAGAGAAGGAAGAAAATAAAAGCCAGAGAGGGAGGAAGGAAAAAATGGGGGGGGGAGAAAAGGAAAAGATGAGGGAAGAAAAGGGGGGAAATGGAGGGGGGGAAGGAAGGGAAACATTAGTGAGAACAAAGGGAAAAAGCTAGAAAGAAAGGAAAATCTGGGAGGGGAGAGAAAAGAAGGAAGGAAAAAGCCAAGAGGGTGGAGAGGAAGAATAAACCTAGAGAAAAAGAAAAGGGAGGGGAAAATGTGTGGGGGAACAAACCGGGGGGGGAGGGGAGAATAAGATATGCAAGGTGTTATGAACATCTAAAAGTGTTCTATACATTCTAATGAACATATGACATTGTTTTCCTAATCAAAGATTTCAGTTCCAGTATTTGTGGTTATTAGGCAAACTTCCAACAGATTTATATAGCACATAAAATTAACATGGGATACATTTTTTTCACAAAATATTCAAATCAAATAAAAATGTCATTTCTATATAGGGCATTGGAAAAAATTCTGATTAATAATTTTCTGGCAATCCCAAATCGCTTGTTGCCAAATGTGTGGATTGAGCATCCGCTAAGTGCATTCGCTAATCCGTTGAGCATCGAAGCGTCTTTCTGCTACTTCCACGGATCAGGGCGGAGCTCCCTCTCCTCCCGCCCTCCTGCTCTATGCGTGCTTAGTATCCCTGTGCCCAGGAATAAAACAGAAGCAGAATCAGGCTGCAATCCTAGACACACTTTCCTGTTCGCAAGCCCCGCTGAACACAATGGGACTTGCTTCGGAGTAGACATGCAAGGCTTGTGCTGTAGGTTCTCACCTGCCCACCGCCAGTTTCACAGCATTGGTGAAGACGCCATTCAGGGTAAGAGCCAGGCTGGCAGCTAGGGAGAAAAAGACAGAGAGCATTTTCACTGATTCAACTGTGATCAGACCCATATCCAGGATTTTGGAGGTGAGGGGTGGGGACCTTAGAGAAGTGGGGAATTGATACAGAGCAGCCAGAACCTAAATACAGGTTGCGTTCAAAGTTATACGTTCAAAGTTATTGAGCTTGGAGGCAGCTTTTAAGTGTTGATCCTCTTGAATTTAGAAGGGAGCAAGCCACTGCCACTATTTCACCCCAACACAGTATCTTTTCCAGGGCTTGTTTGGTGGAATGCTCGTTTGCATTTTTTGTTTGTTTGTTTTTGGGGTAAGATTTGGAACCCCTTTGGGAAAAAGAACCCTCGTCTCCTTCCTTTTGCTCTACAAGCCACTTTGTAAACTTTTGGGGGAAAAGTGGTCTATAAGTGCATTAGTATTATTGTCAACAAATCATAACAGGGTGATGACAAGTGAATACGAGAACATTTAACTTTATAAAACAGGAGCCTAGTGCTTGCTTAGCATCCCAGTGTCTTGCTCTCGCCAGCTAGCGAGGACACTGAAAGGTGGAAGCAAATTGGTGAACAATTTGGCGAGCGGCTGCTGTTGTTTTTTTGTAAGAGAGTCCAGTTAAATATCCATGCCCGATGCATAGAGCTGCCCTTGTCCACAAGGCCAACTGAGGCGGTTGCCTCTGAAGCTGGAGCTACACCGCACATGTCCTGGTCCATATGCGTCTGGTGTCCCGCCCCCAGGTTCAAACAACGGGCTCCGATTGGCTGAACGAAACGCAAACGCGGGCAAATTGGAGTTGGACTCCACTTTGCCCATGTTTGCATTTCGTTCAGCCAATCGGAGCCCGTTGTTTGAACCTGGAGGCGGGACACCAGACGCATATGGACCAGGACGCATGCGGTATATCTCCGGCTTGAGAGCCGATTTGCAGAGGCCACCCAGCTCCACCCCCCACCCACCCTCCATCGCGCCTCCTTGAGCTCACCGAGGCATGCTTCCCGTGTGTCTTCTTGGTCAGCGTTCATGAAAAATTTGGCCAGGAGAATCAGGATGAGGGGAGATAGAAAGGAAATGAACTGGAACAAGGAAACAAAGACAGAGTGAAAATCCGGCATGAAAGACCAACAAGGAAACACACCACACCCACACCAGATGCACAGAGAAAGATTGCAGTCTGCATTCTCAAGTTTGGGTCCATTTTAAAGAAATGCAGGTTGCATATCAGGCACGGGCAGGTTTTAAGCTTCAAGAGCAACGGGTTTGGGGGTTTTTTTTGTCAGAGCTTTAGGATCAGGTGGCGCAACATGGCGGCTTGGGGAGGCGGAGCCACTCACAAAATGGCAACTCATACAATAATTGGTTGGTTGTTTTCACACACACACACACACACACACACACACATACACACACACACACGAGGCCTCAGCAGTGCACTCTGCTCAATATTTATAACCTGGGTTCCTGGGAATCAAGGTGGACATAAGAAAAAAATCAAACCTGGGGGGGAGGGGGTTCATTCGGGGGAGGGGGGACATGGGAAGAAGGTTCAGTGAGTGACTTGAGATCACAGCTGGGGGCAGGGCCGGCTTTATACGAGAGCTCAGCACGTTACCCCCAGGATGGACCCCAGAGGTGAATGGGGAGAAACAAGGTTGGGCACATCAGGCAGGACTATGTATTTCTACAGGAGGTCTGGCTCAGTTGGTAGAGCTGCCGCCTCATAAGCCTGAAGATTGGTGAACGGCCAGTTTGA
Organism: Plestiodon gilberti rubricaudatus; assembly: GCA_026170595.1. Taxonomy (NCBI): domain Eukaryota; kingdom Metazoa; phylum Chordata; class Lepidosauria; order Squamata; family Scincidae; genus Plestiodon; species Plestiodon gilberti. Next base: position 16,790,866 of record JANXHW010000012.1, read on the forward strand.
GACACGCTGCTGACAAAAGCTGTGAAAGAAAAGCCTCTGTGAGGAGAGATAAGAGCTGCCAGCTGCGTCGGCCAAGCGTGGGAGGCGACAGCCAGAGAGAGGCCAGACTGCAGTGGATACCATCTGGAATGAAGTTGTTCATGAAAGAGTGGACATTTATACATATGATTGTAAAAAAAAAACGTTAGGGGGGTTGGGAAAGCCTGCCCAGGTAGACCGCCTTGGATTAAAGTCTGAGGAGAAATCCAATGACCAAAAAAAGGCGGTATATATACAGATTACTCCTGGTCAGTGGTGTCACTAAGGTTGGTGTCACCCGGTCCGGTAACTCATGGTGTCATCGCTGCGGCTTGCATTGGGGGCGTGTGGGGCGGTGGTCCACTGAGTCCACTGCCCTCTTGGCCCCCTCACAATCTGCCGCTGATGCAGCCTGCATTCGGTGGCCTTGTGGATGCCTGGCAGTGACTGGAAACAAGTTAGAAACAGCCCCTATTTGCCAACCTGCATGGCAGACACAGCCCAAGCCACAAAAAGGTGTTCAAAATGATGCCATACTTACAAACATGGGCTTGGCAGGAACATGGTCAGACTCGACATACGGGTTTTTATACAGCCACATCTCTTCCGGCTGTATCACTCGCTGGAATGGAGGCAGAAGTTCGGTAATCCTAGAGAAAGCGCAAACTGGTGACCGAGAGCTGAGGCGGTGCAATCTGCAGTACCAGAGGTTTCATGAATGGAGAAAGTTACATAGGATGCTACCGTACCAAGTCAGACCATTGCTCCAACTAGCTCAGTGCTGCCTGCACAGACTGGCAGTAGCGATTCAGAGTTTCAGACAGGTCTTTCTCAGTCCAGTTGGGAGATATCCAGGGCTGAGCCTGGGATACAAGGGAGGCAGGTGCTCTAGCTCTGAACTACAGCCCTTCCCCAGGAGAGCTAGTATGGGTCAGAGAACAGAAGCCTGCATTTTGCCATGGGTTCAAATCCCCAGCCATGCACGAGCTTACAGATGAGCCTTGGACAGGCTGCCTCCCGCGAGGCTTTTGTGTACAATCAGAACGTTTGCACAATACACTCACATTTGTGCCTTGCCAGTTGCAGAGGCCATACGACGTTTCCTTGGAAAGGCCATGCAAAACGTTGACCGCCTGCACATGCAACATTTTCCAAGCGCCCAAAGAGGATTAGCTCGCACCTGAGAAGAGGCAGCTTCCCGGATCCTTTGCGATTGCAACTGGTGCGTAGGACATGGTTGTGCAAGCATCGGGAGAATTTCTGGGAATATTCCTGTGCCAAAACTAATGAGGAGTGACACAACTCCCCCTCCAGCTATGGCTGTAGCATTTTGAAACTCTGCCTACCTACCTACACGCCTACTCAATTAATCATTTCTTTGGTGGCTCTGGGCTCTGCTTTCATACACCTCCAGGGCTGAAGTGGTTTTTTTAAAGTGTCACTAAGAATAGCAGTGCCCCCCCCCCTCTGGCCCTTCTCCCCCAGGCACCTTATGAACTTTCAGTTTCCTGTTAGTCTTTGGCAAGTTATGTGCTCCTTGGTGTAGCCAGGATGGTGTAGTGGTTTGGGAGTCGGACTTAGACCTGGAAGATCCAGGTTCAAATCCCCGCTCAGCCACGAAGCTTCCTGGGTGACCTTGGGCCAGTCACTATCCCTTAGCCCCACCTACCTCACAGGGTTGTTGTGAGGACAAAAAAAGGGGGGGAGGAAATATGTACACCACTCTGAGCTCCTTGGAGGAAGGGTGGTATAAAAATGTGAAAAACAAATAAAATAAATAAATTGGCATCTCCAGGTAGGGTTGGGAAAAATCCCAGCCTGAATCCCCAGACAGCTGCTGTCGGTCAGAGTTGCAATCCTAATCAGATGGACCAATGGTCTGACTCAGCACACAGAAGCTTCCTACATTCCTACTCCTGCGCTGGACTGCACAGCCAGCCAGCCATAGTTGCTCATTTGCTTATTGCAAAAGAGCAAAATGGCAACATGGCTGTTCTCCTTCTCCTCCTCCTCCATCCATCCATGAAGACAGGAATTCAAGTGACAGCTGTTTGGGTGAGAATCATACAAGGAATAAAATGCACGTTTCTGCGAAATCATGACCCTTTGGGTCTGCTCCCCATCTGTACTTCTTTTCCACTGCATTTTTGAGGCAAACGCCTACAGCTATCTGCACACTTAAAAGTGTTGCCAATACGACTGATAATGGATTTTCACCAGGAGAGAAAAGGTAGGGTGGTGAGGGAGGGGGTTGTCTCTCCCCATACCACATGTCTGTGAAGTTAAAGCAAGCACGAATACCAAGGCAATCCGTCACCGCCCAATCCTAGGCTTGTCTACTCAGAAGTAAGTCCCACTGACTTTCAAGGAGGCTTACTCCCAGGAAAGTAGTGCGTCTAGAATTGCAGCCGTACTTTTGCAAGCTCTGACGAGGCACTTGGCTTCCTTTTGGAGCCGCACACAAAACAGGACAGACACAAAACAGGACACACCTCCTGGACTCTGCACTCAGCAGCCTCTCCGATTGGCTGGAGAGCATCATTTGGGTCTCCAAACAATCAACATCAGCACAGTCAAAACACAGGAGTGTCTCTTCCCTTCGTTATGGGAACACATGGGAGATGGAAAGAGCCGTTGCTCAGGTGCTTCCAGTAGGGCAAGCAAGGGTGCTGGGAAAAGCCACATTGTGGTCGTGGGTCACCTACACGTATACCTCGCACACCCATCCAAGCCTACACACCTGTGATTAGTGGCAGCAGCAGGTTTCTGACAGCAGTGCTAGCTAAGACTTGGGGGGGGGGGGGGGAGAGAGACAGAGGGCCAGATGAGGTCCTGCTGCCATGGCGTGCATTTTCCATACGCCATGGAAAGCGTCATGCACGGCAGCAGTGCCTAAAGCCTGATTCACATATGACAGCGTTGTCCCTGCTGTGCGCTTAACGGACCCGCTCTGCCCTGTATTTACATATTCATGATGTAAAAGGACACCATTACGGGGCACCAACGCTAGAATCGCTGGAGATGGCTCGGTTCAACTTTGGCAAAGCGTGTCTCGTGGAGCTTGTGGGCGGGTTCAAAGCGCAACAACAGCCACCAATCGCGCGAGAGGGTTGCATGCCAATCACAAGTTGCTCCAATCACCGCGAATGTTACAAGTCCACTGCTCTTCAGAGAGGGAAACCCCTTGCAAGCAACAAGCAAAGCGGCGCTCCCCCTGCTCAAAGCGCCAGATCAGCGCGTACGGCGGACGGGGACATCCGCAGTCATATGTGAATCCGGCTTAAGGGTGAGCGCCTTGCCCAAGGGTCAGGACACATCAGCAGTGCCTGGTTGCTGGCCAGACGGTCTTCCTCGGAACAGATGTCAAGTCAGCATCTGTCATATATATTCCCCTCTTGCCCACCCACTCCCCGGTTGGCACATTGTTGTTCAACAGCGGAGGCACGCGGCGTCTCTCCGCGCAGGAGAGCATCGGCGCCTCCGCGCTGGAAGCGGGGGAGTGTCTTCAAGCATGTTACCCCTCATGTTGTCCCGCCTTCCTAAGAACGCGCCGTTGTGATTGGTAGCTCTCTTCCCCCCCCTCTCTGTTATTGGTAGGCTGCAGCAGCTCCGCGAGCCACCTCCAAGCTCTGCCGTACGCCTCCAAAAAAATAGAGCACTCGACTTGGAGTACGCGGCAGTGGGGCGGAGGTCCGGCGGCTCCGCCGGATTACAAAAACGCTCCGCGACGCTGTCGTGTAGATCAGCCTTCACAGAGCGTGCAATGCAAGCAAGGACTGGCGAGAAGAAGGCGCAGGCCATGCCGGCCCACAGCTTTCCGGAAGGACCTCGGTCTTCTCTGCACCAGGGCGGCGCTCAGCTTTTAAGGAAGGAGCCGGTGGTGACGTGCATTTATTACGTTAGCAAAGCGAGAGACACCCAAAAAGCGCTTCCCCCCCTCCCTCCGGCTCCATCGGAACCCGGCGGCAGGGATGCAGCGGGGGGGCCCCTGGATTCCAGGCAGCACTGCCATCCCGCCCAAGGACCACGGCACGGCCGCCCCCTCCCCTCGGTGGTGGTGGTACTCACAAGAAGAGCCCCATCAGCAGCGCGCGCACCCCAACTTCCAGCAGCAGCGCGAGCCCCGCCCGCGGGACCCTCCGCATCCTCCGCTCCTGCGGCAGCCACACGCTGCGCTCCGGACACCCAGGCTCCGCCCACCGGCTCTCCAAATAGGGGGCGGGGCAGGAGGCGGGGCCTTCCCCCCAAAGAGAAAGAGCCGCGATTGCGAAATGGGCATCATCGCTGCCCAGGTGGTAAAGGAGGGTCAGTCTTCGGGGGTGGTATGTATCTATAGCGGCACGGCAGCTTGGCGTTGGCAAAGGGCCCAGCTTGCAGCATCGCTGGTTAGGTTAGCGGTGGGAAAGAGCCCTGCTTGAAACCCTAGAGCGGGGAGGGGGGCAGTCAGGCTCCGAGAATGTTGGAAGGGTCCCATGATCTAGTCCTACAGCCCTGGGAATATTGAGAACTGAAGTAAAGGGTAAATCAATAATAATGCCTCTTGGGCAGTGAGAGTGGGAGACAGAAGAGTTTTCCATTGTTGCCTAAAAGATCATCACGGAGATATCTGGGCCATAAGTTTGGGAAGTCTTGCTGCCCAAAAAGGCTCACTTCACCCCTGAAGGTTGGTAACCAAAGGAGGGCTGATTCACAGGAGAGCAAATGGTCCTTCTGGCCCCTGAAGCAGACTGGTTGGGCATGTAGACTTTGGAGGCTGGCTGGGCTCAGGGTGCAAATGTGAGCCCGTCACCCCAGACTTCCGTGAGGACATGTCCTAGACAGGGGTCTTCAACTTATCAAGAATTGGGACCCGCCTTAAACCCCAACCAGGAACTAGCCTCCAAGAAGAGCCCAGCGGGCAAGAGGGGTGACTGACTGAGCAGTCATCATGGCTTCTCTTATTTTCCTGCCTAGTGGAGGTAAACCAGCATGAGCTACTATTGTGTTGCTCTGTCCCTGCGTTCCTTCCAGGCCAACTGCAAAAAGAGGAGAGACAAAGAGAGCCATGGGAAAAAGTGCACTCAGTTTTGAAAGGCAGAGGGAGAGGAAGCAAGAGTACAGTAGATATGGCGCCACCAGCAGGTCCAGGAGAAGGCCAGTGTGGTTCATGAGTGGAGTCCAGGAAGCTACCAAAGGCCAGAAGGCTTGCTTCAGAAAATGGATGTCTTGTCCCAATGAGGCATCTGGTGGGTCACTGTGAGATACAGCAAGCTGGACTAGATGGGCTCTTGGCCTGATCCAGCAAGGCTCTTCTTATGTTCTTATGTCCAGGGGGAAGAGGGCTTTCCTGTAATGCTTTGATGACTGTATACAACCTCCAGGTTTTAGACGTAGCCTCTCTCAGAATGCCAGGTGCAAGGGAGCAGCAACAGGATACAGACATCTTATTATCTCATATGCTCCCAGACACATCTGGTGGACCACTGTGAGATACAGGAAACTGGACTAGATGGGCTCTTGGCCTGATCCAGCAGGGCTGCTGTTCCTAATGAGGAGAGCAAAAAGGGACCCAAACTCTGGCAACAGGAATGTACATCGACCACAAGGGGAACTCCTGGTTGTAAACAGCAAATCAAACAATAAAAACATTTTTAATTGCATCAAAAGCAGGAAACCTGCTAGGAAGGCGGTTGGGCCAGTAGACAGAGTTAGAGATAGTGAGGGTATCAAAGGGAAGTTGAAAAGAGGATGTGGAGATTGCAGAGAAACTGAATAGGTTCTTTGCAACTGTCTTCAGTACAGAAGATGAAGGGCAGATACTTGGGTCTGAACAGACCTTCTCAGGGAGGGAGTCTGAGTGAAAGTGAGAAGGGGTGAGGTATCGAGTTGACAAACTGTAACTTAACAGATCACTGGGTCCGGGTGACATCCACCTAAGAGTTCTCAAGGAGCTCAAAATGTGAAATTACTGATCTCAAATGTGAAATTGTACAGAAATATTTAACTTGCCCTTTAAATTAGTCTCTGTACATTGGAAGATAGATAGTCTTACACCAGTTCATCAGGTAAACTGGTTCTGGTTTATCAGGTAAACAGGTAAATGATTCTGGGTAAACTGGTGGAAAGCATAATGAAAGATTAAATGATTACACATCTCGAAGAACAAGTCTTGCTGAAGAAGAATCAGCATGGTTTCTGCAAAGGTAAATCATGCCTCACTAACCTTCAAGTGTTTTTTTGAGAGTGTCTTGTAGGTAGAGGTGATCCAGTTGACTCTGTATGCTTGGGTTTTTCAGAAGACATTGGCAAAGTCCCTCACCAAGGACTCATGAATCAATTTAGTAGTCATGGAATAAGAGGACAGATCCTTTTATGGATTGGTAACTGTTTACAAAACAAGAAACAGAGAAGATAAGTGAGAAAATTTCACAGGGGAGGGAGTAAGTAAGAAGTAAGAAGTACTTCTTCACAGTAAGAAGGGAGTCTTCCAAGAATTTGTATTGGGTCTGGAATTATAGGCAATATTCCCTCTGCAACTAGTGGGCCATTATGGAAAACAAGATGCTGGACCAGATGGGCCTTGAGCCTGATCCAGCAGCGTTCTTCTTCTGCTTTTATGTCCTTAAGACAAATGAACAAACAAACAAACAAAGATAACGATGTTCCTCAAGGCTTTCTATGGCAGTTCCCCTCCCCCCCCCGAATTATGTTTGAACAAAGCTCGCATTACCCTTCCAAGATTTGATATTTGCTGCTTTCCATCTATACTCAAATTCAGGGAAATCTTCTCTGTGGTTTTCTGGCAACCAAAACGAACACTTCTGTTTATGAACCTGAGCTTGCAGAACGAAAGGAATTGATGGCTGCTTTGCTCTGTTAACAAAGCAATTATGGGAGCTAATGGAGTCTGTATCTGATTTGCAGGTTTAATGCTCCTCCTCGGCATCTGTGCGATGGCCTGGGAGCCTTAACTTCCTGCCTGACCCTCACCGTCAAGAATCCTCAGATTGGATTATTACAGTAACTTCTTGGAACGCCACTTGCAGATGGAACTCGATTATCTTGTTTTATAAGAAGCTGCTGCCTTCGACGCAGTCAGATCATTGCCTACACCCTACACCAACTGGCAGTGGATCTCTAGAACATGGGACCTTCTGCATGTTAGACAGAGACTCCATTATTGAGCTACACCCCATGATTACCTGACGTGGTTGTAAGGACAGCATCAATAATAATAATATAATATACAGTATTTATATACCGCCTTTCTGGTCATTGGATTTCTCCTCCGACTTTAATTCAAGGCGGTGTACATGGGCAGGCTGTTCTAAACCCCAAAGGGTTTTTACAATATAATAACGTTCTAATCTTTCATAGAACCCTTCATTCGAGATGTTGCTTTCACAGTCCAGCTCTCTCTCTCTCTCTCGCTCTCTCTCTCTCTCTCTGGCATTCGCCTCAGCAGGCTTCAGCTTCAGCTGCTCCACTCCCCCACAGAGGCTCTGCAGCTTATCAGTGCCAGCAGCTCTCTGACAGACTTCCGGCCGTCTTGAACTGCTGTCCTGCAGATCTTCAGGCATTTGTGAGACGAACACTCTATCCAACTGAGCCAGACGTCCTGCCCTGATTCTGCCCTGATCATCAAGGTTACTACCTTGGAGGATTTGGCACACTTAGAAAGTGCTAAGCATCATTCTTAATTAGGGTTGACAACCCTCCAGGCCTGGAATCTCTCAGAATCAGCATCAATCTCCAGATGACCACTCAAACCAATCCTACAGGTTTTAACAGGGCGGCCCTCCACCCTTGGCTTAATGACCAAAACACAAAACCCCACTCTCAAGCAGCTTCAGTTGAAGTTAGCAAGCCTGGGTGTACTGTATTGCAGAGGCCCTAATGGTGGAAGGTTGGCCACCCCTGCACTAGGCAATCCATTTTTAAGTGATGCGACCAATTCGGAAACCGCCGAATTGAACTGAGCATTCAGTTCAAAGGTAGGTGTTCCTCTCTTGGGGCCATCTCTGAAAAGAAAGAAAAAATGTTCTGCAGCTTTTTTCGGAGCAAGTTATTTACATGGGGAGAAGCTGGCTGCAATTAGCACCACAATTCAGTTCTGCTCAGCCTGTGATGTGATGCGCACACCCCAATCCCTGGAGCACACAATCTCCAGGTTCAGCTGTGGCTTTGGTCCGTGGACTACGATGGGGAGGGGCTTCTTCACCTGCCGGAAAGAGGCTCTGATCAATGTCCCCTTTATTGGCAAGCGCAATTTAAGACAAAAGTCTGAGTGAAGATAATCCCCTAATCTGTGCTATCATTTCTTTGTGTAGCAGTGTGCATTTTCTCTCCTTCAAAGAACAATGTTTCCTGTGGATATTTCTCAGTGGGACTCAGACATTGCAAAGTAGAAGTTGGAATCATCCTATAGATTATAGAAACTGACACTCACGTTCCCAATGATATGATTTGACCACCAGATGGAGCTGTTTGTTCAATTGAATGCTACAGGCCCTCAAGATCCCAAAATGCTTCTGTGTGCCCCGCAGCAATATCTGACAGATTTGTATACTTAATACCACTGAGCATGCTCAAGTATGAGAGCACATGCTCCGTTGCAGCAACTGAAGCTCTGTGCCTTGGTTGCCCACTGCTGGAATCAGATTTCACTACACTATATAAAATATGTACGAACTGTTTAAATCGTCTGTAGAGACAAGCTCTCAAGGCAAGAAAACGTTTGCCATGTGTTCTGAAATGCTGGCTATAGATTCATTCACATGAAAATGTTTATGCATATACAGACTCCATGTGAGCAATGTAATGTGATTCATCCATCTTTTCTATGTAGGACCAAACGACAGGGCCGGCCCATCCATGAGGCCAACTGAAGCAGTTGCCTCAGGCAGCAGGATGGTGGGGGTCGCCCATCTCTGTGCACCTACTTGCCTCCACTGCTCTTCCTCCTCCTCCTTTATTTATTTATTTATTTATTTATTTATTTACAATATTTTTATCCCGCCTTTCTCCCCGAAGGGACCCAATGCGACTTACAACAGAAAAAAATACAATACCAAAAAAGTGCATACATAAATAATTACTTTCAAACAATAAAAAATTGTTAACAAAAACTAATAAAAACAACATCTAAAAATTGATTTAAAAATTATTCCAATTAAAAACAGATCATTAAAAACAGCAGCGCCCCACCTGTACCAGCAGAATGTTAAAAAAGGCAAGGACTCAGAATGTTAAAAAAAGGCAAGGGCTTCTTTGAACAGGAAGGTTTTTAGGCCTCGCCGGAAAGTGTCCAAGGAGGGAGCAGTTTGTAAGTCGAAGGGGAGGGAATTCCATAAGGTTGGTGCCACTACTGAGAAGGCCCTGTTTCTGGCCACCGCCCCTCGCACCTCCCTGGGCACCCACAAAAGGGCCTTATCTGATGATCTAAGGAGACGAGCCGGACTATATAGAAGTAGACGGTCTCTCAAATATCCTGGCCCCAGGCCGTATAGGGCTTTAAAGGTCAAAACCAGCACTTTGAATTGGGCCCAGAAACGAATCGGATAGGATTCCATGATAGGAAAAGGAAGAAGGGGACAAAGAGGACATGTGGAGGAGAGTGCTGACCTAGAACATTGAGAGTGGGAGGAGCAGAGGCTGGCACATCATTGGGTAAGGGAGGCAGTATTTGGCATCGCGCCTCGGGCATCAGGAGGGGAAGTCTTAGTCCAGCCCTGCCAAAGCAGATGCGGCATATCTTTTAATCATGTGTCTGGCATGTTCACAGTAACGTCGACAGAACGTGGCGGGTGGGGCGGGCCGCCGGGGGTGACGCGCACAGACGCGCGCAGAAGAGGTGATGCTTGCAACCACGCGCATCACCACCACTGTGCGCATCACCCTCCGGAGGCTCTCCGAGGCCGGGAGAAGGCCTCGGAGCGTCCGGCGGTCCGGTCGTCCGGGGCCTTCTGAGAAGGCCCAATGTGGCGCCACATCATTTATTAGGGTTTTTGCTCCTACGCAGAACATTTCTGAGGGCAAAAGGGCAGCCCTTGCCCTCAGAAACGTTATGCGCATGCGCAAAAAAGCTAAAAGTTTGCGTATTGACGCATTGGGCCTTCTCAGAATGCCTTGGACTGCCGGAGGAAGAGGACGCTCGGCACCGGCAGCTGTGGGGGTGAGTCCTTGCCAGCGCGGCAAATTTTGGAGGGGGTGCCCAGGGGGGTCACTAGGGTGACGCGCGATGTCACCCTAGGGCGGGCGTGGGTGACGCGCGCGCCCAGCCCCAGGGTGACGCGTGCCCTAGTGACTGCGCTGCATGTTCACATATAAAGTTGTGTGTCTCGGTGCATGTTCTTTACGTGAAAAGCAACACACGGTGGAGGAGAGCAAATGTAGGCAGCGACATCCTATCAGTCCATCTGACTCACTATTGTTGACACTGATCAAAAGCAGCTCCCCAGAAGTCTTTCGGTGTCCTACCTGGAGATGCCAGGAACAGCACCTGCCACCCTTCTTCACAGAAGGTGTGTTCTCTGCCATGCCCTTCCTCCCATCCTCCCAGGTGCAAGGCGTTGTGCGGCATTTGAACCCAGGACCTCCCGTATCCCAAGTGAGAATCACACCCCTGGATCAATAAGCCTCGCACAGTGAAACCTGCCCATCTTGCCTAACTGCATTCTGTTCTGTAACTGCATCCCTAACACCCTTTTCCTCCCAGACTGGTTCATTCCTGGTCTTGGAGAGAATCCACTTCAAGCAGAGGAGCACAGCAGATTACAAAGGGAGGGGAGAAGGCAGGATTCACACTCCTTTCCCCAGGATGCTCTTTTTCATGTGAAGAATTGAGCCTCCCAGTCCTGCTTTGTATATGAATGGGACAGACGGGGACAGCGCAACTATGACATTTGGTTTGGCCCTTGGTCAGACGCATAATGAAGGATATAATATAATGAAGGAGCAGTCTCCAGAGCAATCTCACTAATGGCATTGAAAATAATTGATGGACTTGGACAAATCCCAACCTTTGTTTTTGTAGTCATTCTTCCGTAAAGGCCTCTTCAGTAAATTCGCCGATCCTGCCTTTCCAACAAAGCATGACATGGCTGCACTGCCTGGCGCCTTCTTCATGTTTGTTTCCAGTCTTTTGCAATCAGCAGTGGTCAGTTCTGCTCTGATCTTCCTTCAACTAACGGGCCCAATGCCGCCACCCGCCCGGTCCGAAGCAGAATTTAAATTGCTGCTTTGAGCCCTCCAAACGAACCCTCCAGGGGGATGGTGTAGTGTTCTGTTTAGGAGGATGTGTGTCTTATTAAATTTAAATGTGAGCTGAAAGGGAAACATCTTTTTTTTTTTTTTAGTTTTGGAGGTGGTGGACAAGAAGCAGGCTTGGTGCAGCTGCAAAGGGCTGCCTTTTCTTTTGGGGAACTGATGTGTCATGAGGACTAGCACTACCATTCTGTCTTCCTCCATGACTTGTATTTTTTGTGTGCAAAAATACTATAAAAAGCAATACAGTCTCCAGTTGAAATGGTCCTGCCACTGTCACTCAGGTAAGCCATGATCATTTCTAACAGCATTTGAGATAGCAGGAAAACCACTGCCTTGGGGCATCTAGCTTTCTTTGACTGTTGCCTTCACAATGCTGTTTATTTTGTCTTTCAGTGTCTTGGATTGCTGTAAAGTCACTTTGTGGATCACAAAGACCGAAAGGCAAGGTGTGAATATTTTAAGCAAATAATGATCCTAAGCATTTGTACGGTCCATTCTGAGCTTGCAAAGAACCTTACATGTACTGTATGCACTTGATGTTGCCTGTAATGTAAAGTAATTGAGTATTATTATACCCATATTGCAGATGTGGAAGACTGAAGCTGGGAGGAAGGGGCTTGCCTCAGGCCACCTGGTGAATTCACTGCAGAGGCGAGATGGGAAGTCTTAATTCACACCTCAGTCTCTTTGTCACTATGCTCTGCCAGCTTCATTGTGGCTTATCCACCCATGCTCAAAATAGACAGGAAATTATATTTGCCACAGAGTTGAGGACATGCAGATGTTTATGATAATTCTCACACACTGGGTACACACACGTGTCATATGGCTTGAAATCACTAGCACGGCTACAAAATTGGGTTGTCATATTACAATTGACTTCAGTCTGCATCTCAACCAGGAATCAGTAGTTGCTGCTGAAAGAAGGACAGACAGACATCAGGCTGAAGAAAAGATGAAATGTCGCTGTAGTCATTTCACTTATGTGTAAAAGGAACTCGTTTACTTTCAAGGGGTCTATATCCCATGCCCGGCTCGCTACAGACTTGTAGCCCATCCCAATTGCTCAGATCAACTGAGGGCATCCTCTTCACAGTGGCCGTTCTGGGCAGTTCACACATGTTCATCTCTTGAATGAATGGAGACTTCCATGTGTGAATGCACCAACACAGGTCTAGAACCAAAGACCAGGTGACATCCATGTCACTTCACACAATGCGGTTGCTTAGATTCTCTTATCATCGTAGCCGTTAATTCTTTAATCATAATAATGATGTATTGTTATCCTTTTTACAGTATTTTTTACGTATGCATTTTATTTATTTAATATATTCATTTATTACACTGATATTAATATGACACGTAACCATTTAACAACTACCAACGTGCATGCATTAATATTAATACTTAATCATTCTTATTACCAATATTAAGTATTATTATAATTATTATGAATAATAATTAACAGCAATAATAAATATGTATTTATTTAGCTCCGTCTTTGTGCATGGCATTTTGCGCAAGCAGGTCCCTGCCCTGAGAGCTCACAATCTTCTAGACAATGACGTAAAGGAGACAAGACAAGGAGAATGGGGGGGGGGGCGCAGGGGGGGGTTTAAAGGACACGTGGGCAGTATCAAAAAGCAGAAACGAGACCAGTGTCCAGATGTAAGGAGGGGGTGACCAGTGGTGTAGTGGTACACTTTAAAGTGCAAGAGTCATCATGACACCTCTTCCGTAAGCACGCTCCCACAGTCATGTGTCCAGTAGGATTTACTCTCGGGTAAATTTTCCTAAGAGTGTAGCCTTAAGGCAGTGTTTCCCAAACTTTTTCAACCTGCGGCTCCCTTGACCATTGGCGACCACTGACCGTGGCTCCCCATTACATTATGTTGGTGCCAGCCAATTGGCATTGCACTGTTTTCGAGAGGACTTCGGGGCACTCCGCGGCTCCCCTGGCTGGTTTCCGCGGCTCCCCTGGGAGCTGCGCCAGGGGTTGTCTGTGAAGAAGCAGGGAGAGCCTCAAGTTGATCATCGATTCTGAGCCAGGACGGCTACGGCAGAAGGAAAAAACCCAGGCTGTCACTGCCTCCTCCAGGTTCGGTGCCTGCAGAGCTGAGGTTGACCATCAGGGCAGGACCGGCTGGAAGCAAACCCATTCCTGTACTGTACTCACAACCAAGAAATAAATGGCCATTATTTTTCTCCAAGATCTGTGTCACGTGTGCTTATCATGGGGGGGGGGGTACCACGCAAAAGGCATTCAGGGTCATGCATGTGTGAACTGATGATATCAGGTGTGGGGAGCAAGGGGGGAGAGCTGTATTCCTGGTGGCTGTCCTACTATTCATGACCCCCCCCCCTACACTGGGAGATGCATCAAGTCTGAGCATCCTCCTTGGATATTGGGATCATTTCATGGAGTCGGAGGTTGGGCGGCTCCAGTCTCCTTTCATCAGGTTGAATGTGATTCCATTTTATTTCGTTTTAATGAGATGTGTGTGTGTGTGTGTGTGTGTGTGTGTGTGTGTGTGTGTTTTCCCCCATTAACCTTTCCCTAAATCTTCAGAATGAGGCTATACAAATAAAATAAACCACAATCACCAACCATGGCTCCCAAACAACACCCATTAGAATGAAGGGGAGCTGCACGAATCTGCCACAATAGGGCCTGTGCGGGAAAAGCTCATTTATTTTATTTGTGGGCTAGCTAATGGATGCTCTCCTGCGTTTTATTGAAGAGGTGCGGCTCGGGTTAATGGAAGGCCCGATCTGCCTGGTGAAGAAGGAGCTCATCAGAAATGCAGGCAGGGATACATGGGCGTCGACTGTATGTTGCAGTCAATGGAAACGAAGCCGTCAGTTTTTCCAATACCGCTACAAAAATGTTCTGGTTGGGCATTACTGTATGGCTGAAGACAATTTGCTCTTTTGTGTTGGGGCAGGGAGGGGGAGGTTTACAATTAATACCTATCCTTTTTGTTGGTTTTGAAGGCAATAATAATTAACCCTTTCCTTTCCTTTCTATCAATTCCAGTTTGCCTCATCTTTAAAATGGACATAAGAAGACTTCCATTCTCCCCTCTCTGCCTTGGTTTTCATTGACTGTAAACACAGTATGATAGGGGACTCATCAACATACACAGCAGAAACCTTATTAGTCAATTCCCCTTTATCCAAGTACTGTATTCTGATCCTACATTTTCAAAGTGTACAACCCTCGCTGATACAATCCTGACACTCTCCTGTGGCGCAGATTAGATTGTAAGGTCCTTGGGGCACGGACACCGTGCACGTTGATGGCACTACTTATCTCTTTATTAAATAATATTAATAATATTAAATTAAATATGTAAATAAATATATATTTATTATCTCTATTAAATAAGGGAGAGTGTGGCTACAGGGCATCATGGGTTGGTTAGGTTGGGAGCTGGCCAAGGAAGTGGTTTATCAGGGGCTCTCCACTCTCTGAAGTCTCACAGCAACAGCATGAGTGGACTTGGGCCATCTCTGATTTCTCTTGCCCCCCCTCCAGGCGAGAGAGAGAGAGAGAGAGAGAGAGAGATATGAATGCCACATCACTGTAACTCAAAAGTCTACTGCCTGAAATTAAGTCCTTGCATTTTGTTAGATTATATTTTATCCAAATAGTGAAACTGATCTGCCCTTGAGCTTGACAGTATTTTTCCAGCGATATCTATGCATTCACCGCACTCATCAAACGGGACCTGGAGAGCTGCCAACATGATATCGGAGTCACCCTGGCTGTCTCCTTCAGCAGGATCAGGGGTGACTACAGAGAGATTAATCTTCCCAGCACCAAATCAACAACCGTTTCAGCATGGCGTCGTTAGAGCAATTAGCAGTGTTTCTCAAATGTGCAGTGTATAATGGCAGAGCGGGAAAGCTGGGCAAAGATTGGGCATACACGTTACTTATGCTACTGATGCTCACCGGTAGAAATCCAAGCAGGACGGGACTTGTTGCTGCCTGCATGATGTTTATATCAGCAACCTGGTCCTGCCACATTATTCTCTAAAAAGCCTAAGACAACCAAGGAGACCAAGAATCGGCCATGGATCCAAGTCATGCAGGCCTCCGGTGCTTGAGAAGAGCGGGCATGGGAGGCGACATGATTCGTTTGCGCATAAGTGGTTAATCACTTGCCACATCACCCTGTCTCTTTGGTTGCTGGAATTCATTCCTGCAGGTAAGTTCAGCTTGCTGGAAGAGATTGTGAAATTCACGCATTTCCCAATGAGGACTTCTTTGGTCAGGTTGGACTGTAGAGACAAGGCGCAGTTGGGGTAATGAAGTCCGTCTGGAAAATCCTTCCAGTTAGCTCTGTAAAACTCAGTATCGTTCAGCTGCAGCTCCAAATCGTCGAGCAGTTGACCACCATGGCATAGATTTCCGTTGGACGGCACTGCTGTGGTTTGGGTGGAAGTCTTGGTATTGCCAGACTTTCTGCTTCGCTTACCTGATGAACTGCCCCTCCGGCAAAGGCTGACGTGGCTGCACAAGATTGCCAAGAGGACGGCTGCGATGAGGATTCTCTGCATTGTGAAATCTTGAAAAGGAGACAAGAGAACACAGAACATCAGATCCTCAAAAACATAAGAACATAAGAAGAGCCCTGTTGGATCAGGCCAAAGGCCCATCTAGTCCGGTTTCCTGTATCACACAGTGGCCC
This sequence comes from Plestiodon gilberti rubricaudatus, assembly GCA_026170595.1. NCBI lineage: Eukaryota > Metazoa > Chordata > Lepidosauria > Squamata > Scincidae > Plestiodon > Plestiodon gilberti. The sequence goes on from JANXHW010000012.1 coordinate 16,806,827, forward strand.
CACCAGATGCCTCAGGGAGCACAAGACAACAAGATACCCTTTTTCCCGTTGACACTCCCTTGCACCTGGCACAAAGAAAACCTACTCATACAACCAGGAGGTTGCTTATCCCCATCATGGATACTAGAAGCTCTCCAGTTATCCAGAAGCTCTCCAGTTATCCCCGCAGTAGTGGGAGAGCCATTCAAACGCCGAGCTTTAACTCAGTGAAGATGTCAAAGAGACCCATGCTTTATCACTAGGCATGAGAGCGATATCACACTAGTCCAGGCGTGGGGAACCTCCTGCCGCCGCCGCCGCCTTCCCTCGCCGCCTCCTTTTAAAATCGGCCTTCCTGGACCTGTGCAGAGTGTGATGCTGGCCAGGAGGGCAATCTCGGCCTCAGCTGAGCGAGAGCGAGCGGTGGGTGGGTGGGCGAGTGAGTGGTGGGTGGGTGGGTGGGAGCGATAAATTCGGGCGGGGTCAAATTTGCGGTGGGGGGGGGAAAAAATTTGGCCGGCCTTCCGGGTGGCCCGCAGCCAATTTTCCCCATGGGAAAATGGCCCCCCACCCCAAATAGGTTCCCACAACTGCACTAGTCCTTGCCTCATCTGAATGGACAGAACCTTCCTGACATCAGCTGTGCCAGACAGGTTAGACAGAGTTTAGGGGATCATCGAGAGCAGATAAATGGGGGTGCCGAGGGCATCAGAGGGAACGTGACACTGGTGAACATTGCCCCCCTTCCACAAATCTCAAATGTGAGGGATATTGCAGACTGATCCTCCCCCTTTTTACGCCTCTTGTTTCTGCAGTGGCCTGTCATGCAGGAGTCCAGTACAGTGTTGAATTCTTTTGTGTGTTCCTGATTATTGAAGTAACGTGTCTTTCAAAGGCACCTTTCAGACCCCCTAAAATAAACGCCTACTGACTATCCTCTTCCTTAAGCATGGAGTTTGGTCACTTTCATATGCACCAGAATCATTTCCTGCAGTTGGAGAATCACCTTTTTCTTCTACCATAATATTTGTGGTCTGCTCTGTGTCCAACCCAGTATGTGTTTTCTTCTCATAGTCTGGAGGTGATCATCACATGGAGGGGATAAAAGCCTGTCATGTTTGGGCATGAGCCTCTCAAAAAAAGATGGAACAAGAGCACCCACAGGATCGTAGGGTTCTGTGTTTCTTGTCAGTGCCGATCATAGATGCTAAGGAGCAGACCTGCATAGAGGTCACATCTTACGTTACCCCTTGGCTGCTGTAGTTACTACTTGAAGCCGAAAGAGGGGGATAAATCACAAGAAGTAAATGAGAATCGACTAGAAAACTCTTGTGTGGTATGGGGACCGATGGGGATGTGGCGAATTTCATCTAGTGGTGGAAAAGCCACTAAATATCATGTGTCATGCTACAGTCCTAAGCACACGTATCTGGAAGTAAGAACTCAGTGGGGTTTATGTCTGAGTAGACATGCACTGAGGCTGAAGCTCAAATATTTTGGCCACCTAATGCGAAGAGAGGACTCTCTGGAGAAGACTCTGATGCTGGGAAAGATTGAAGGCAAAAGGAGAAGGGGAATGCAAAGGATGAGATAGTTAAACAGCATCACCGATGCAACGAACATGAAAATGAGCGAACTCAGGAAGATAGTGGAGGACAGGAAGGCCTGGCGGGATATGGTTCATGGGATCACAAAGGGTCGGACACGACTTAACGACTGAACAACAACAACAAGGCATGCAGTAGGTCTTGGAATATATTGTGCTGTAGGTCTTGGAATATAAACTCACAGGGAAGGAACCTGTGTCCTGCCCAGTGCCGCCCACCACATGCCTGGCAGGAAAATAACGAGATCAGACATGGACTGGTTGAATTCCAAACACCACACAACGATGTTGAATACAGAAACACCACAATGATACAGTTATTGGGACTTTTCCATCCATATAAATAGAAGACAAAACTGTTGGAGGTTGTTCATTTCCCATCATTTTAGAAGCAGGAGGAAAGATTGTGAAAGCAACTCCCGTTCATGACATAATTTCTTTTGCTGTCTCTCCCCCCCCCCGTTCTTCTTGATCGAAAAGGAGGTTCCTTTGGCTAGAAGCCGCTCAAATGGTGCCTTGTTCGAGAAGCTATTTTGCACCCCATATTGCCTGAACATTTCTGCTCCTCATTGCTGCAGGATGTCAGGAGATAGTCTTATAAGGGCGAACTGTGGACTCACTTGCCAGAATGAAAGTTTTTAAACACCGAGGATACACCTCCAGTTGCTAATTTATGGCGATATGTATGCCGCAAAAGGAAAGGCCAAGCCAGCTCTCTTGGCTGTCGTTGCTCATTGTTGGATCCTAAGGGATCATTCTCTAAATTTGCACCCGGCATTTGATCCTCAGCCTAGATGCGAAAGGAAGTTGCATCCATTATAGTGGGACTTCCTTTGAAACACCATTCAGAGGAATTTAAAAATAGCAAGAAACGAACTGGCATTGCTATGATTTGTGTAATAGAAAAACAAGAAGCATTACAAAGATTTAAGAAACATGGGAGTCACTTACCGTCTTTAGGCTGTTTCAGGGGGGGGGGAGCTTGGAGGTTCTCTGTTTTTTGCAAGGAAGGTGTCTCTGTGTTCCGAAATCCGTGTGTCTCTCAATATATAGTGTTCACCATTCTAAATGATGACGAAACTTTCCTATTGGGCCATTTTAAAATTCTGGAAAAAAAAAAAAACAACCAACAACAACAAAGCAACAACCTCAAAGTATCAGGAGACTCACTATCCAACCACTGGCTCCAAGCACAGGCTGTACTTTCAGCATTCGCTCATCCGTTTCAAAGATGTAGAAGGAGGTACAGTATAGTTTATCATTTATTGCACCAGTAAGGTTGAAGGAAGGGGCAAGGCTCAATTACCAACGGTGGCCACATAACTGCTTTTGTGAAGTCTGTGAGCTCCTGGTAGAATCTTACCTAAAATGCAGAACAAATCAGAAATATAACAAGATGTTTGCCCTGGTCACGGCCCGGTCTTAAGGAGCAGCCTTGTTTTGAGAAATATTTAACATCTTAGGGCAGAACCAGGTGTGATGTTGGTTGCATGTTTGCTTCCCCATTTTTCTTTCTTCTTTTTTTAAACCCCGCACCCCCCCTTTTTTTTTTGCTTTCATCATTTGCAAGATGTTTCAGCCACGCTGCATTTAGTATCCGACTATCCAGTTTCCTGCTGACTCTCCCATCACTGGTCAGTCATCAGTAGTAATATGTAACATTTGTTTTGTGCTTTGGAGCATGCAAAGTGCTTCACATGTATTATCTTGATGTTGTCTGTACAACAACCCTGTAAGGTATGTGTGTAATATTATCCCCATATTGCAGCTGGGGAAAACTGAGGCTGGGAGGAAGTGGCTTGCCTAAGGCCAGCTAATGAGTTCATGGCAGAGGATAGATTCAAGTCAGGGAAGTCCTGGCTTGCAGCCCAATCCAGCATAAATCTCTGCGTGACGATGAAACGACATCAGCAAAGGCTGCACTGCATCCTGCGGGGGATTTTGGGCTGCTGGAGGTCTCTTCGGGGTAAGGGGACGCTATTTATTTTATTTATTTATTTTTATTTACAGTATTTTTATCCCGCCTTTCTCCCCGAAGGGACCCAAGGCAGCTTACAACAAAAAAAGAAAATACAATACAACTACAATACAAAAATAATCACATTTTAAAACAATAAAAACAATTAATGAACATTAATAAAAACAGTGTCTAAAAAACAATTAAAAAGATCATGGCTACAATCAAAGCAGGAGCATAAAAACAGCAGCACCCCCACCTGTACCAGTGAGATGTTAAAAAAGGCAAGGGCTCAGAAGGTTTCTTTGAACAAGAAGGTTTTTAGGCCTCGCCGGAAAGTGTCCAAGGAGGGAGCAGTTCGTAAGTAAAAGGGGAGGGAATTCCATAAGGTTGGTGCCACTACTGAGAAGGCCCTGTTCCTGGCCGCCACCCCTCGCACCTCCCTGGGTGACGGCACCCGCAAAAGGGCCTTCTCTGATGATCTAAGGAGATGAGTCGGACTATATAGAAGTAGGCGGTCTCTCAAATTAGTCTCCCTTCGCCCCAGGGTAAGCCCCAGCAGCTGCAATGGATCAACTCGAACCTGCGCCAGCAATATCGCAGTCTGCAGGGAGGGGTGACGTGACTCAGGTTGGGCTTGGAGGCAGAGCCACCAAAGATGGGCAAGCCAAGGGGGTGCTGCTGAGTCTGGGTGGTGCGGCAACCATGGTGTCACCCTCAAAATTGATGTCACCCAGTGCGGCCCACACCAGCCACACCCCTCTAACGATACCCCTGGGACTAGAACCTTAGGTTGAAGCTGCAGAGAGACAGATTTAGGTTAGACATGAGGAAGGATTTCCAAACTGGAAGAGCTGACCAGCACTGGAACAGTCTCCCTCGTCCAGTTGTGAGCTCTCCCTCATTGGAGGTTTTCAAGCAGAGGCTGGATGGCCACCTCTTAGCCCAGGGATGCTGTAGCAGCTGCCTGCTGAGCAGGAGATTGGGCTAGATGACCTTCCAACTTGAACGCTCTATGATTATAATTATGTATACTTAAAAATGGTCTTCTCTCTATTCTGGATCACGTCAGCATTATCCAGAAATAGAAGAAGCCACGCAAAGCTCCGCCACAGGTTGTGAGCATGTATGCCAGAAACAACAATCCCTCTTCCAAATGTCTCCTAACACTTGGAAAAAAACCAAAAACAACACAATCCCCCTCCGTATCACAATGTTCACGGCTATCAGTAAATCATGTTTTTGAGAGCCAATGCATTTATTTCCACACATAAGACCAGTTTTGTTCATATGTGTCGGGGTTCCCCTGTGGGGGACCCCGGGGAGGGGCGTGGTCAAGGCCGCTTCCGCCCCAACGGGCTCTCCTCCCACGGAATCGACCTCCAGTACGGCTTCTCCTATTACCCCACGATACGCCCTGCAAGCGTGGCCTCAGATACGGCTCAAGGTGAGGGGGTTGTCGGCACCCGAGTCCTCGACCTTGGCCTGGCTATGGGAAGCGGTCCGGGGCTGTCGCTCCTGAGTACCAGCCCGGCCGGTAGCCTCCTCCTCACTGGCCTGCTGCGTCTCTTTATATACAGATGCCTTCACCCGGTCCCGCCCCTTTTGACCTCACCCCCACGCCTGTACCCAATCCCACCACCCTGGCCCTTTGCCTGTCAGGCCCTCCGGCCTGTCCGGGTTTCCGGAGGCCTTGATTGACGTTTCCAACGTCCTATGGGAGCTAGTGACGCCCTGGCTTTCGTTTGCGCTTACGTCCCAGTCTTCCTTGCTGGCGGCCGGCACTCCCCCGCTCCCGGGGCGAGTGTCTTCACACTCCTGGCCTCCCGGCTGGGCTTCGCCCGGGGCAGGTAAGCGTTTGGGCTCTCCGTCCTTGGTCTCGTGGGGCCCTCGCCTCACCCGCTCCGGGTGTTCTTTCTCCCGTCGATGTGGGGTGGGGTGCCGCGTCGGGAGAGGAGCCCTTGAACTTGTACCGGCTATCGCTTCCTCTTCCGGTGTGGACACCCGGCGTTTGGCAAAGGGGTTTCTCTCCTCACGGGCTCTCTCGTAGGTCTGTCTTGGGTCCGCGAGTCCGGAGGCGGAGTCCTGTTTGCCGAGGAGATGGAGACCCGGCCATCCCTCGAACGAGGGACTTTCCCCCGTCCGGGGGAGGCCGCCTCCGGACAATATGTTGCTGCTTGCACAACTAGTTCCTGCCCGATTTTGTGGGCAGCATGGGGTCTATGCTTGGGCAAAGCCCCCCTATTGCACCCTGCTAGTCAGGATGGTGCAAGACCTCCAGGCGCCCGAGGCAGCCTGCCAAATGCTGCCCCCCCACCCAATGATGTGCCTTGGCTCCTCCCACTCTACAATAGCTCAGCACTCTCCTCCACATTTCCTCTTCCTCTCTGTCCCTATCTTCCTTTTTTCAATCCAGGGAGTGGAAGGAGGAGCAGTGGAGGCAAGGAGGTGGACAGACATGGGTGTGTCCACCAACCTGTTGCCTAAGGCAACCTCTTCAGTTGACCTCATGGATGGGCCAGCCCTGCTACTATTTCAGGTTGTGGAAACATCCTGTTTTATCAGGCTATTAAGAAAAAATTAATAGCCTGATAAAATTATTTTCTAGGTTAATTGTACCAAGCATTTTTAGCCATTCCTCATAGAAAAAAAAACCCACTCTCCTTTTGTTTACAACAATATCAATCATTTCTATGCAGAAGAGTCTGGCTCAGTCAGGAGAGCTGCCGTCTTGTAAGCCCGAAGACCGGTGAACTTGACAAGTTCGAGACACGCCGCCAACAAAAAGCTGTAAAAAAAGCCTCCAGGAGGAGAGACAAGAGCTCCCAGCTGCCTTGGTTGAGTGTGGGAGGCGCCAGTCAGCAGAATAGTCAGACTGCAAAAGGATACCACCTGGAATGTAGCCGTTCACGAAAGATTGGACATTTATATATTGTAAAACCTCTCATTAGGGGGGTTAGGAAAGCCTGCCCATGTACACCGCCTTGGATTAAAATCAGAGGAGAAATCCAATGACCAAGGAAGGCGGTATATAAATACTGTAGATGATGATGATGATGATGATGATGATGATGATGATGATGATGATGTTCAGGGCTTATGTTTCCACCCATTTTTTTTCAACTGTCAAAAGCTTAGGCACCTTTTGATGCAGTGACTTGCTGATCTATCCTTTGGGGAGGGGCGTCACCCAGTGGAAGAGCTCCTGCTTTGCATGCAAAGGATCCCAGGGTCAGGACACCCAGAGCCGTAGTATCAAAGCCTCAAGTGCTGGCTGCCCTCCTTACCTGGTGATGTGCCAGCCTCGGCCCTCACACTCCCTGAAAAGGAAGAGCATTAGGCGCTCTCGCCCACAACTCCTCTCTCCTTCACACTTCCTCCTCTCCTCTGTCGCCCTCTTCCTTTTCCAATACGGGCAGCAGAGGTGGTGGTCTGACGGAAGTGGCCTTCCTCTGCCAATTTGCTTCTTTAGAGTGGCCTCCGTTGGCCTCATGGATGGGCCAGCCCTAAATCCCCAGTATCTCCAGATGGGACAGACAAAAACTACTGTCAGAAGCTGTCAAAAGAATAAGATTATCTTTTGAGTTAAAGAGCTTATTGGGGAGATTGGATCCACCAGTAGGGGTACTGTCTCTTTAAAAGATATCCAGGCAAGATCTATGCAGATGGGCCAGGGGTGTCGCGACACCCCCAGCGGGGGGGCGGTCAACATGACACCCCCACGGAATGTCACAAGCCCCGCCCCCTGGGGGCATGGTGTCACTTTCGCGCCGCCACAAGTAGGTGGCAAATGCGGCCACGCAAAAGCACCCTCACAGGGTTTTTAGACCGGTTTTTGGTCTAAAAACCCACTGGGGTGGTGGTGGTGGTGCAGCCGAAGTCCTTTTATTTCGTGCCCCTTTTGCAGTTTGTTCCAGTACTTTCCTCCCACATGTTTTACATGATTCTTGTTTCATTTTAATACCTGATATTTCAATACATGATTGAAGGAAAGCATTGGTCTGGTTGTCTTTGAGGGTGCAAAAGGCAATTCCCGTAAGGAAGGTTAACTTAAAGAACCAACAGGATACCCTCTTACTAGAGCACAGTCAGTACTGGGGGGGGGGGAGAATCCTTGACAGAAACCCTGGAGAGTTGCAGCCAGTCAGTGCCAACAAAACTGAGCTAGATTGATCGATCGCCAGACTCAGCAGAAGGCAGCGTCACATGTTCCTCTATCACTGGCTATATTCTTCATTACTGTTTGAATAAAACAAAGGCATTTATACTTTTAACAGTGCAATCCTATGCATGCCTGTTGCTGGAGGGAGGCCCTCTGTTGCTGCTATAGCCAGCAGCAAAGATAAGCCAGTGGTAGGGGCGGGGAGACCCTGGGGATTGGTGGAACAGGGCAGGGAGGGGGAGGAATCAGGGAGCTTCTGGGTGGGTAGGGAGACAGGTGTGGGGGGAATGGGAGAGAAAGGGGCGGATCTGTGTGGCAACGCATGCACCAGATTCTAACCCTGTCCCCTTCCCTCTCCCTTAAGCCTGAGCTACATTACACGCGTAGCGGAGCTTCTGACCTCATTTTTGAAGCAAACGGAGCCGCTGCGACCTCCGCGTACCTCAAACTGGAATCCTACTTTTGAGGGGGCGGGCGTGCAGAGCTAGGGGCGGTTCGCGGAGCTACTGCAGCCTGCCAATCGTAGGAGAGGGGGGAGGGTGGCTGCATGCCAATCTGAACTACCTCCAATCACCTTCTTAAGAAGGCGGGACAACAGGAGGGACAACAGGAGGGAAGACACTCCCCCGCTCCAAGCGCGTAGGCAGAGGCAGAGGCGGCGGCAGAGCCTCTGCCTGTAGTGTAGCTCAGCCTTTATTCTCCTTGGACTTGCGCCAGCAAAATAGCTGGCACAGATCCGAGAAGACCCATTGGGGCAGCAGAGGATTCCCCCAAGGAGACTTCCGTGACTCCCCCCCCCCCGCAGGATACAGCACACATTCTTTTGGTACTGCTGCATCGGTGGTGGGGGATTTAATTAGGATTGGGGCCATAATGTCATAAATATACCCCAAAATAGAATGTTATGTGCTAAATTACGCATAATGAATTTTATGTTCTTAATGTACAAAAGCAAATTAAGACCTGATAAGACAATGCATATTTTTAATGTTTCTCCCAAATGTTCATGTTTTTTTCCTAACTCCCCCATGGAGAAAAACACACACCCACAACTATTTTTTCCCCGGCAGCTTCAAACTTTCTGAATATTTTTCACCTCTAGCTCTAGTCAGTTTAAACATGACTTGTAAAATAAAAAGACAATCTTAGTCTGCATCTTTGAAACTCAGGAACTGGAGCTGAAAAATATAGCTGTTTCTTGAAGTCTGTGGCTGTCTCAAGGGAGCTCCCCCCCCCCCCCGGCCTAGAAATGGCTCCTGAAAAAGACTCATCTCCTAGACCTAGCTCATTTAGAATGGTGGTTCTGGGCACAGACCCAGAAACTGCTCTCAGATTGCGTCTGCTCCAAGATCCATGATTGGCCGCCGTCGACATGAAAACATGCCCCACCTAGTGCTATACTTATATTGCGAGTCACACGGATTTCTTCGACGCAGATAGAAGCTGTCCTGCCTTCTAACATTCTCCAGACAGCCGCCTAGAGAGGGTAAGTTGACAGCAGCCATGCTTCTTCAATCCTTTCTGTGCTGCTTGCTGCTGCTTACTCTGCTGAACAAATCATAGCTGCGGCACCACTGGTCAATTCCCCGTTATTTTTGAAATCCCTTTGAATGCAGATATTGTTTGGAACAAAGTCCCAAATGAATGGAACATTCTTTCTCCTTTTTGCTGGGGATCACAGATGTGATCCCTCCTTGTGATCCCCTACGATCCAATCAGCTTCTGATTTTGTCCTTTGGAAATTAAAGAAGGTTGACTCTGGAGCTGGAAAACAAATACTAAGACGAGAGGGTTAGAGGGTGGTTTTGTTTTTGGAGGGAGGGGATAAACCCTCTGGCAGGACACATAAGTGTGAAACAAAATCTCATAGCGCAAGCCTATTCATGCTTACTTAGAAATAAATTGTGTTCAATGGGACTTACTGCCAGGAAAACATGTCTAGAATCGCGGATTCATTTTTTTTTCAACTGCAGAGCTAAAAAGTCAACAGTAAGTAAGACCATTGGGTTCTTTGAGCAAAATGATGAAATGTTTTGTTTTAAAACAGATGCTTTCTTTCTTCAGGGTACCTTTTGAAAAAGCTCATTTTTGTGTTCTCTATTATATAATACCTGCTATGTCTTGGCTTTAGGGTTTACATTCGAGTGAAAAAAAGAACGCTTTTATCCTGCTGTACAGTGGGGTGTTGAGTGGTTATTCCAGGCTCCTTCCAAGAGCTCCAAGCTGTAAACAAGGGTGCTGGCTCATGGGAAAAGGTTGGGTAGGGCTGAGACTCAGTGTTGAACTGCATCCAGAAATGTCTCCTTTTCCTGGCAGTGATTTGGCATTTGGCCCAGAGGCAAAAAAAGCCAAACTTTTCCCCATTGCTACTTCTTTAGAAAAGGGAGGGGCCACAGCTCTTTCCCAAGGAGCTGAGAAGCATCAGGCTCAGTAGGAGGCATACTGAGCAATTTGCCTAAGGGATGTGTAGGCCATCATCTTTTTCAATGGCTGCCTGGGCTCATGTAGCTGTGTGAGCTGTATGTAGCTCATGATACATTGAGGCTTCAATCCTAAGCACATTTGTGTGTCATATTTTATTAAAGCAAGAGTTCTTCACATTCTTTTCTTTTCTTTGCAGAACTACCACCATGGGAAGGTACCTGGTGACCTGCTGTCTAGCAGTTCTCCTTATTTTGGTGCAGTTTGACCTCTCTCTTTCCGGTAGAAGCAGCAGCAGCAGCAGCCGGAGCAGCAGCAGCAGCAGCAGCAGCAGTAGTAGTAGTAAAGGCAGGAAGCCTGGCCGACCTGCACAGACTCCTCCCCACAACAAGCCCAGGCCTCCCCAGACTCAGCCCAAGCCTCCCCAAACCCGGCCCAAGCCTCCCCAGACTCAGCCCCGGCCTCCCCAAACCCAGCCCAAGCCTCCCCAAACCCAGCCCAAGCCTCCTCCTTCTTGGCCCAAGCCTTCTCTCACACGGCCCAAGCCTGTAGAGACCCAGCCCAAACCCGACCAGATCCCACACAAACACGACGATCCCATCAAACCTGCCCCAAATCCTGGTCTCTCACAACACAACCCCCCAAGCAATCCTGAACGCCCCCCACCATACAACCCCAACTACCCACAAAATCCAGGGCAGCCACAAAATCCAGCATACCCCCCGCACAACCCTAGCTACCCACAAAATCCGGGACAACCACAAAATCCTGCATACCCGCCGCACAATCCTAACTACCCACAAAACCCGGGACAGCCACAAAATCCTGCATACCCCCCACACTATCCTAACTACCCACAAAACCCGGGGCAGCCACAAAATCCAGCATACCCTCCACACAACCCTAGCTACCCACAAAATCCTGCATACCCACCACACAATCCTAACTACCCACAAAACCCGGGACAGCCACAAAATCCTGCATACCCCCCACACAATCCTAACTACCCACAAAACCCGGGGCAGCCACAAAATCCAGCATACCCTCCACACAACCCTAGCTACCCACAAAATCCTGCATACCCACCACACAATCCTAACTACCCACAAAACCCGGGACAGCCACAAAATCCTGCATACCCCCCACACAATCCTAACTACCCACGAAACCCAGGATATCCACAAAACCCTGGCCACTCCCCACAAAACCCTGGCTACCCACAACATCCTGGTTACCCTCAAAATCCTGGCTATGGAGGTGGTGGCAGTAGCTGGGACCATTATGACAGTAAGCCGTGGAAGCCCAAGCAACCCAAACTCAAGATGAAGCATATGGCTGGATCAGCCATTGCCGGTGCTGCAGTTGGAGCCCTTGGTGGCTACGCCTTGGGCAGCGCATTGTCTAATATGCGTTTTCGTTTCAACAACCACGATGAGGAGCGGTGGTGGTATGAAAACCGCAATCGTTATTCCGACCGAGTTTACTACCCAAAGTACGACCAGCCTATTTCGAGGGATGTCTTTGTCCGGGACTGCGTGAACATCACGGTGAAAGAGTACATCGAGCCCACCGGGAACCAAACGGAAGACGAGATGGAAACGAGGGTTGTGACACGAGTGGTACATGAGATGTGCATAGAGCAGTATCGTCTCCAGTCTAGTGATGCAGAAGGAGGCAACTCCAGGCGTCCTGAGAGTAAGCCAGAAGGACCGACGCCAACGGAACTGGAGACAAAGCCTTTGCCAGGAGCACCTGTCTCAGGTACGGCATCGGAAATCGCTGGTGGCTACCTCTTGTCGGACATGCATTTCCATTTCAACAACTCCGAAGAGGAACAGTGGTGGCAGGAAAACCGCCATCGTTATTTGGACCATGTTTACTACCCGAACTATAGCCAGCCGGTTTCTGGAGACATCTTTGTGAGTGACTGTTGGAATGCCACCCTAAGAGAGTACATTCGACCAAGTGGGAACCAAACAGCCGATGAGATGGAATTCAGGGTTCTCACACAGGTGGCGCACGAAATGTGCGTGGAGCAGTACCGTCGCTACACTAACCCCGCTGGCAGAGACGGCTCCGACCATGACGGTAGCAAGCCAGAGAAACAGGATCCCTCCCAACACGAGATGAAGCAGGTGGCAGAAACAGGCGTGGCCAGCTCTAAATTGGCCGTCCTTGGCAGCTCCCCCTTCGAGAGTTCTGTGCCCAATGTCCATTTCCATTTTGACTACCCTGATGAGGAACAGTGGTGGTACAAAACCCACAATTATTCCTCCTACCCAGTTTTCTACTACGGGCACAGCCAGTCGGCTTTCAAGGATGACTTTACGAGATGTCTGAATGAGACCTTCAAAAAGTACATGAGACCCAGCGGGAACCAAGCGGCAGATGAACTGGCAACCAGAGCTGTGACGAAAGCAGTACACACAATATGCACGGAGCATTACAATTTGATGTCGGGTGTCGCTGTGCTTCCTGCCAGTCCTTCCGTGCAGCTTTCCATCCTCACGCTGGTCTCATGTTTCCTGATACATTGAGGTTGTCCTTCTTAAGCTTCCACCTCGTCGTTGATCTAGCAAATGTCCAGAATTCATGCTTCTGCGCTTCTTTGGTGGAGTGTCTCTAAGATCCCTCACATCTGCTAAGTGTTAATGATCATGCAAGTAGACTAGCAAACAGCGCAATCCTATACATGTTTATTCAGAAGTAAATTCCACTGTATTTAATGGGGCTTACACTCAGGTAAGTGTGGATAGGATTCCAGCCTAATTCATCTTAGAGCCATCTTTGATTCTGTGTCTAGCGGTAGAAAATAGTTGGTAGAAAAAGATGCCAAGATGTTCATTGTTTGATAATGAACCATCCTGGATCAAAATGTATCCTTCTTCACAGCTGGTGGGGCTTCATATGAGCACAAAATAAACATGAAGCCATAAGAATTCCTCACTGAAAAGCATCTTTTGCTAACTTACCTTTCATCAAATGGACTCCTCAGCAAAATTGATCAACTGATGTAGCATCGTGGTTGGGGCTGCACACCTGGACTGTTTGAATCTTCTTTCTGCCATGAGCTCACTAGGTGGCCTTTAACCAAGCCACTCCCTCTCGGCCTCAGTCTTACCCATCTGCAAAATGGGGATAATGCTACTTTTTTTTTTAATCTTGCAGAGATGCCTGTAAAGGTGACATCAAGATAGCACATGTGATGTGCTTTGCATGCTCAAAAACTGCTACACAAATGCTAAGGATTACTATTAGCTGAAAGAGCAAGTCTTATAATGCAATGTACTGTTTTACTTTATACAAAAGGCTATTGAGAGAAGGAAAGCATTTCCCATTTTTATCCAGCTTAGCCAACAGTGACTTTCAGTGTTTTGCAATGTGTGTGTGTGTGTGTGTGTGTGTGTGTGTGTGTGTGTGTGTGTGTGTGTGTGTGTGTGTCGGGGTGGGGGGAGGAAACTGGAAATGTCAGAGACTTGTGCTCCACGCTATCCACAGTAACAACCCAAGTGAAATTTGTGCACTTCCCTGCAGTGAGATGTAGAAACTGGCAGATGCCGCCACCCTTACCCAATGATGTGCCAGCCTCTGCTCCTCCCACTCTCCAGTGTCTTAGCTCAGCAGCTCCCCTCCACATTTCCTTCTCTTCTCTGTCCTCCTCTTCCTTTTCCAATCTAGGGTGTGGAAGGAGAAGGCAGAGTAGTGGAGGCAAGTAGGCAGACAGAGATGGGTGTCCCCACCAACCTGCTGCCTGAGGCAACTGCTTCAGTAGGCCTCCTGCATGGGCCAGCCCTGGAGCTAGTGCTTCTACTGGGGGGTTGTGGCAGCACAGCCACCCTCATTTTGCTTTGAGGCTCAGGCCTGCGGTGTGGGTGGGTGACACCACTAGTGGCCAAAATTGTGGAAACCTTGTACTTATGAATAATACCATAAAGTTAAACTGTATATCATTGGAAAGGTAATTTAATGCAGGATTTAATGAAAGAAACTGTGTTGAATTATCTGTATTCTATCAAAATGTTATGGCCAAAGAACCAGAAAAGAAAACACAACTGCCTTATGTAACAAAAAGTGGATTTCCTTAACTCAAAGCTGGCCGATGAGACTGAGGGCGCAATCCAATCCTACTTAGGCCGCCGTTGTAACCAGCGGCCCAGCGAGAACGGGAGGCCCCAGAACAGAAAGGGGATTCAAATCCCCTTTGAATTCCCCTTTTGGAGGGGATTTGAATGTCTTTTCTGTTCTAGGGCCTCCCGTTTTCACTGGGCCGCTGGTTACAACGGCGGCCTAAGTAGGATTGGATTGCGCCCTGATTCTTCCCAAGAGCCAATGAGGTGTTATTATGACACAGTGTGGACCCAATAAGGTGTTAGGATGAGTCAGCTCTCATTTCTATGTGTTGGTTACTAATTTGTGGGTGACCTTAGGCTGTAAATAACGTTAATGGGGGTGACACCATGAGTTACTGAACCGGGTGACACCAACCCTAGTGACGCCTCTGCCCCTGAGCGGACCCCTGAACCCTCAGTACTAGTAGCAGTGGCAACACCCAATTCGGGGAGCAGGAAGTGGCTCTTAGGAAGTGCAGGGCTCTGCCCTGGATGTACTCACAGTGTACTTCTTTTGGAGTAAGCCCCAATGACTACCCAAAGCCCCAAAACATAGGGGGGGAAAAGTGTGCGTCCTATGGTGCGAAGCCTGGGCTTGGGGGTGCTTCGGTGAGGCCTGCAGAGATACACTGATACACTGAGGTTGTCCCCTCTGCAGGCCTCCCCATGTTCATTTCGGCCGAAAACAGCAATTTCCGGCCATTTCCGGTTTTGTGAAAACCGGAAATGGCCGAAAATTGCTGTTTTCGGCCGGAATGAACATCGGAGAGGCCTGTGGGGGCTTCGGGGAGGCCTGCGCAAGCCTCTGCAGGCCTCTCCGATGTTCAGTTCGGCCGAAAACAGCAATTTTCGGCCATTTCCGGTTTTCACAAAACCGGAAATGGCCGGAAATTGCTGTTTTCGGCCGAAATGAACATGGGGAGGCCTGCAGAGGCTCGCGCAGGTCTCCCCGAAGCCCCCACAGGCCTCCCCAAGCCCAGGTAAGTGAAAACTTTTTTTCCCTCTATTTTATGCTCCATAGGATGCATGCGTTCTATGGACCGATGCGTTCTATGGAGCGTAAAATACGGTACTTCCAGAAATATTAGGAAGGCTGCCTTCTGAGATACTAGGAATGCCTCTCTATTTCATTTGAATTTCATGGAATACTGTTGTATATACCGACTTTCATGCTTGTATCATGAAGTGTACCATTCCATCTCTTACTGTAACTTGGCTGCTGTCTAGCAGGGGTTTATAGCTCAGACAGAGCTCTGTCTAGCTCTGTCTGACCCTGGCAAAGCTTCCCTGATTTTCAAGGCAGCCATGTGGGGTTGCTATTAAAACGAAACCTGCAGAAGTGAATCACTGCTCTTATCCTCTATTTTTTCCTTCTATGACTACCAAAGTGTTTTTTTTTTTCAGGGATTTCATGATACTTCAGAAAATGGGGTGGGGTGGGTGGGAGGGTAGATGGTGTTGTGTGCTTATGTGTGATGAAAATTAGCTGGATTTTGGTCAAACCCATTTTGCCATCTACTCCTTAGGCCTAAAAAAAACACCCTCATTGGACATGATTGTGTGGATGTGAGGGCAAGAGCTTGGATGTTTAACGCTGGGGCTTTAAGCACAGTGCTAAACTTCAAAGCACAGCAAGATCCGCTTAATGACGGCTTCACTTTACGACGGGGATTTCAGAACGTATCCCCGTCATTAAGCAGGGGACACCTGTATAACTAACTGACCTTCCTAATTGGCTCTGCACAGCAGTGGTGTGTGCAGGTCCTGGCTCCTCCTCTCACTGCTGGGATCATTTTCCTAATTGTGTGTGTGGGGAATGGATTTGGATGAACTGCACGCCCCCCCCCCCACACACACATGATTTGGGAAATTAAGCAGGAAGTGAGGGGAAGGGCAGGAAGCATGCGAACTGGAAGTGCATACATCTGTTTGTCGCATGGACCGGTTTGAGAGGCAAAGAAAACCATCAAATTCAATTTGCATGTGAATTGTTTGCAATGGGCCAGTGTTTCGTTCATTCGCCCCCTTTGCAAATTTATTTATTTATTTATTTACAGTATTTCTATCCCGCCTTTCTCCCCGAAGGGACCCAAGGCGGCTCAAGGGACCCAAATCATCTCTGACTTGCTGGTACAACCTGGCACAGATGAAGTGCCTTAAAAAAATTAATAAATGTGCTTTTAAAACTAAATCTGTGGTGCTTTTAAACATGAAAAGCCAGACAACCTGCCCTCGGTTGTTGGCAGTCCCTGTTGTTGAGTCCATGTTCTGGCACTGCTGCTGCCGCCATTTTCTTTCAAGGCTCAGGCCTACAGTAGGTAGGGTGGTGGGGGTCTTGGTGAGATAAATCCTCATTCTAGGTGAGGAGGGGCGGGGAGAGAGAGGACCGGGGATGGGAGGCTGAACACGCTTTGCATGCAGTAGGCCTGAAAAGGCTCTGTGCCCCAGCGCATGGCCCAACCTGGTGCCAGCCCATTCACCAAGTCCTCTTCAAGCAAGCACACACTCATTATAAAGCAACCATTACACCCCACCGACAATTGGGACAATGTTAATATTGTAAAAACAACAACAACAAAGCAGACAAAAAATACATTTGGGTGGGCTCGGCCCCATTTTATTTTTTTGACTAGATATCAAACACTTATTAAAAAAGCTTTTGAAAATCAAAACTGCAGCCCATGCGGAATTACAAAGTTACAAAACGTCCTCACGACAAGGTGCACATGAATCCCCAGCCGTGCTGTTCTTCTTAAGGTGCGCTTCCTCTCTTGCTCCACTAGGGGTCTTTTCTACTGACACTGAAGTAGCATTCTTGAAAAGGGGCATACAGGACGTACAGTAGGCATCTGGCAACATACGCAGGGCATATGGGGGACATGGGTTCAGAAGGGTAAACATCATACTCTGTACATTGCGCCTACACTTTTGTACAAACACAGTATCATCAGCAAGGGCGACTGAAGAACAGATTCGCAAAAATGTACCCATCATCCACATTACAGGCCATAAGCGGTAGCACAGACAGAATTAATACAATCCAAAACGTAGCCTTCAGCTGCATTGTCTGTCTTAAGGTTAAATAGGGCAGTTTAAAGCCAGCTAAATTATTGAAGTGCACAAATCCCTTGTTGTGCTAACGGCTGATCCTATGGTCTGTTGTACGAGTGAAATGAAAGAGCTGATCAGTTTAAAGCGCAGCATTAAAATCTGTAGTGTTGCATTGGTGCAGCATCAAATGCAGATCCCTGCGCATTCAAGAAAAATAGATGTGGGCAAAGAGGGACCATGGCGGTAGAAATGGGATCAGGGATAACCAAGTAAGGAACAATCCAATCATGTCAACACCGTCTTCTGCAATGGGTGTCAAGCATTACCCCTTCGCAAAAGACTACAATACTATGCATGCTTCCTTGGGAGCAAACCCCTCTGAACTCTGTGGAACTTGAGGAAATACACTTACAGCGCAATCCGGCTTAACTTTTGTGCCGATTTAACCAGCGGCGCGGCGAGAACGGGAGGCCCCAGACCAGAAAAGGGATTCAAAACCACTCCAAAAGAGGAATTCAAAGGGGATTTGAATCCCTTTTCTGTTCTGGGGCCTCCCGTTCTCGCTGCGCCGCTGGTTAAAGCGGCAGAAAAGTTAAGTCGGATTGCGCTGTGAGGATTGTGATGCACATTTCTCAAGCTGTTATCCTAGGAGCAGTTGAGCATCAGTTCATGAATTGCTTTTGCTGGAATCCTGCTGAAGGGCATGGGATTGCTCCACAGGAAAGGAATTTCAGGTCTGCTACTTATCTGCTTCAAGGACAGCAGCACCGTTAGGGCCAAGTTAGGTATTAGTCGTGAAGATGCTGTGACTGTTCTCATTTGGGCAGAGGTGTGGCAAGAATTAAGCGGCCCCCCAATGCTCCAATGGCGCCTTCTCTGGATCGCTCAATTCCACAACACTCTTGAGGGGTCACGTCATGCTGCCAGTTCGTGCAAGGAGGTGACCCAGACAGGTCATCTCTGGAGTGAATATGCCAGCAGGTTTGCCCCAAAGCTCAGTAACATGAATCATCATTTCAGTAAACCAGAGTATTATCAGAAGGTTAGCTGGGGATTTGGCCCTGAGTCCCATCATTTGCAGATGCCTCATTGCTAACAAAAATTCTGATGGTAAAATCCTAACACATACAGAGCTGGAATTGTGAGCTCTGAATCTGTTCTGCATCACATACAGAGCTGGCTCTGATGTGACTAATAAAACCAGCAGGCAATGATGCATGATTTCTTCTCTCTCTCTCCCTGTGTGTGTGTGTGTGTGTGTGTGTGTGTGTGTGTGTGCGCGTGTGTGGTGTGTGTGTCTGTGTGAAATGGTGCCCTTCCTGATTAAAGGCCCATTCGCTTACAGAACGAATGCATTCTGCCATGCTTATATTTGCATGCCACACCATGGCAGGGGAGAATCGGTGGATCAATGGGAGACTATGGAGGCCCACAGGAGACCGTGGGCTTGACCAAAGCAGCCCCTCTAAAGCGCTTCCTTTATTTGGTGCCGGGACAGGCAGGATATAAATCACACAAATGAATAAGGTATCCGTTGGAATTCACCTTTTCTAGAACTGCTAGCCCTGGCTGCCATTCAAAATGTGCAGGTCTAAGCAGTGGTGTAGCTGGCGTTTTTCCAAGGGGGCCATGGGCGGGACGACGCATCTTCACCCTGCCCCCAGAATGGAACAGAACCTTTTGGCTCTGGTCCCGCTCCATTCCGGTGTGTGTGTGGGGCGGGCTGAAGACATGTTGTCCCGCCCATGGCCCCCTTGGAAAAATGCCAGCTACACTACTGGGTCTAAGCCTCAAAACAAAATGGTGGCTGCACAGCTGTCATGTCCCACCTGAGGTCGGATAATTTGCAATACACTTGTGATACCCTTCTGCCTTGTACTCATGAAAAGCAGGTACACACACACACACACACACACACACACACACACACACACACACACACACACACACACACACACACACACACACAATTTTGATGCCCGCAGCAGTCTGTGGCATACAATTTCATGAGGATTTTTACTATCGTCTTCTTCCCAAACACTCAACTTCAAGAAAACAAAACTGGAAGTGATGGGCAGCCCAAGAGACAAAATGGCTCACCACATTGTGTAAGCGGCAACTGTGATCCATAGGCAACTGATTTGTGGTTATTATGTAGGCTGTAAACCCCCACCCCACCTCATGCTACAATACATCATGAAAGGTATGTTCAAGCTACTGTAAGGATTTTTATGGCTCTCAAGTGACTGCTCACTGTGTGATTTATGGCGCAAACACACTTCCAGAATACACTGGATCCCCGTGCATGAAGCTGGGAGTGCACAATTTTTCTCTGTGGATATGCTCACCCTCCAGTCCCTGAATGTCCAGCCATTCCTTGTCTTTTGCTGTTGGGTTGACACGACTCTGATTCTGCTCCTCGATTTTCAGCTAACAAGGAGCAGCAGAGTAGGCATCACACATCACATTATGGGGAAGCGCTTCCCAACATTTTATACAAATATCCCACTTTGGGAGCTAAACTAGACTATAAAGGCAGCCGGCGACAATCAAAAGTGCTCTCCACACTTCTTGGGAATGCCCAATGTGGAATTTTTCATCCCTTTCCTCCTTCACCCTGCTGAGATGCCTATGCGCCCAATGTGGGGCGAGCTTTGCACATCTCACTGCAGGAGTAGTTGTACCAATTTCACTCTCTGGATTCTCAGGGGGAGGACATGGGGCAGAAGTCATTTACATTTTGGCGTGGAGTCATTATCATTCTGTATTTGTTTTGGGTTAAACCAGGGCCCCCTCCCCCCCAGCTATAAAGAAGGATATGTTTTGGCCCATGGCGGATTCCCCTCCCCTTCATTGCAAAATAACCCCTTGGCCTCTTTCCCTACCAACTATTTTGTACCACTAGACAAAGAATCAAAGATAGTCCCTACGATGAATTAGTCTGCTTGGCAACCTGTACGGTCATTAATACGTAGCAGATGTGACGGCTCTTAAAGACACTTCACCAAAGAGTCGCGAAAACAAGAATGAGTTTTCCTGGAAACCGTTCTTCTGTATAGCTCTCATTCCTCCCGGGCATTGGTTAGATCAACAATGAGGTGGACGCTCAACGGGCACAACCTCAGTGTATCAGGAAACATAAGACAAACGTGACAATCAAGAGCATGGAAGGGTTGGCGAGAAGGAAAGCAGCACCTGAGATCAAGCGGTACTGCTCTGTGCACATTTCGTGTACAACTCGTGTTACGACTTTGGTTTCCATCTCGTCTGCCGTTTGGTTCCCGGTGGGCTCGGTGTACTCTTTCACCGTGACGTTCACGCAGTCCCGGACAAAGACATCCCTCGAAACAGGCTGGTCGTACTTTGGGTAGTAAACTTGGTCGGAATAACGATTGCGGTTTTCATACCACCACCGCTCCTCATCGTGGTTGTTGAAGCGGAAATTCATGTTAGACATGGCACTGCCTAAGGCGTAGCCACCAAGGGCTCCGACTGCAGCGCCGGCGACAGCTGCTCCAGCCATGTGCTTCATGTTGGTTTTGGGTGGCTTGGGCTTCCATGGCTTCTGGTTTTGATTGCCCCAGTTACTGCCACCTCCTCCGTAGCCAGGATTGTGTTGTGGGTAACCAGGACGTTGTGGGTAACCAGGATTTTGTGGGTAGCCAGGGTTACGTGGAGGGTAGGCAGGATTGTGCTGGGGGTAACCAGGGTTTTGTGGGTACCCAGGATTGCGTGGGGGGTAGCCAGGGTTTTGCGGATAGCCAGGGTTTTGTGGATAGCCAGGCTGACGTTGGCCCCCCGAGTTCCAGCCACCACCAGGTTTTCCCTTTCCCTTTTTGGAAAGGGAGGCATCGATCTGCAGCAAGATAAACAAAGCTGCCATCCAGCCCATCACCAGATACTTTCCCATGGTGGTTATTCTGCAAAACAAAAATGGTGAAGGAAACTTTAAATAAGATCGGAAGCTCTCCTTGCCAGCTATTATGCATACTGATTTAATTTTTAAAACAGGATAAAAAAGTCATGTTACCTAAGAAAAAAAATACTGTTCTTAAAGTTGGTTAGACCAGGGGTTCTCAACCTTTGGAGGCCTAGGTACCCCCTATCACGGTCCAATTTTCTGAAGTACCCCCTGCTAATTAACTGCTAATTAATTGGATTAATCAATTAATTAATTAGGTAATTAATCGTTAAATAAAAAGTACTAAAACAATTTTAAATGTGTAAAATGTCTTCTTTAACTATGTGTATGTGTGTGTGTGTGGGAGAGGGAGGACGCACACACACACACACACACACATGCAATGATCTCTTTTTTTCTCCAAGATACACTTCCCAAAGTCAGCTCCTCCCTCCTCCACCCCACCAAAGTAAATTTTCCAAAGTACAAAAATAAGCCAGAAACCAAAATCAGAGAGACAGAAGGGCTCCGACAATAATTACAATTTAAAATCCATGTTAATTAGCTGCTGATGGGGCAGATAAGGGGCAGGGCTTGGCGTACTCCCAGCAAGAGGTCCGCGTACCCCTAGGGGTATCCGTACCACAGGTTGAGAACCCCTGGGTTAGACACTACGTTTCATCCATTAACCACGAACCTGTTCAGGTGTAAGCACAGCAACCGACGCTGCTGGGATGTAAAAGCAGAGTGAGCTGTGCAGCCGTTATTTAAAGAGATATCGCAACTGCAAGTAGAATCCAAACAATGCCAGAAGCCCCGGCACACGTTGATAACCGATAATGACATCCCAGCAGCATCGGTTGCTGTGCTTACACCTGAAGAGGTCCATGGTTAATAGATGAAACGTAATGGCTAAACCAACTTTAAGAACAGTATTTTTTTCTTATGTAACGTGGCTTTTAATTCTGTTTTAAAAATTAAATCAGTATGAAGGAAACTTGTTAAATAAAGCATAGCCTGAGGGCTAAACCAGATACAGCCTTGGAAATGTACAAATGGGCATTCGTTTTCTGAGAGGAATTTTATCAGGGTGTATGAAGTTTCTTTTGGGCCCCTTCTTACCCTAAAATGGGCTGGGCAAAATGAGGATGAGGAGGGGGCAAAACAGGGCAGAGGGAGGGCAGCAACAGCCAGAAAAACCTTCAGAGCCCAGGTCTACCCGCCTGGTAGACCTGGCCTACCTGTTGAAGCCTTCCTTTTCATCCGCAGGTCCAGGTTGAGTCCAGTTGCGATTGGAAAATGTTCTGGGCCCCCTCCTTTGGCTCCTGGGCTCCCCTATTGACCCTGGGCCCGGGTACAATTTACCCCCTGTACCCCCCCCCCCTCTTATGGGCCCTGGCACAGCCTTTCCCCCCACCCTGATTTGGATTGTGGCTGTAGTGTGTGTTTGTGTGTGTGTGTGTGTGGGGGGGTTTAGTCCTTTCCCTCTTCCTGCAGTGTCATTGTCCCTCCGCACGGACACAGAGGAAGCTGCCTTATACTGAAGCCGACCATTGATTGATGCACCTTGATCAGGATTGTCAACACTGATTGGCAGCAGCTCCCCAGAGTCTTGAGCAGGACTCTACCAGGAGATGACGGAGATTGAACCAAGAACCTTCTTGGTGCTCTATTGCTGTGGGGCTGCAGTTCAGTGGTAGAGCACCAAGAAGGTTCTTGGTTCAATCTCCGTCATTTCCTGGTAGAGACCTGCTCAAGTCTCATGGCCCTGGATTCACTCCCCCCTAGAGGAGGGGCCTGACGACATGGAGGATGAGGAAGACCCTTCCGCACCAAAATGCACGGGATCACTTTGTGTCATGACGCGATCACAGAAGAACCCTAGTGGCCCATGTAGTGGAGGTGCCCCCCGCTGCATTCCCCGAATCTCGTTGTTAAGCAGCCCCGTCGTTAAGCAATGCTATCTCTACCTTTTGGGGTTTGAGGCCTCTCCGGAGGCCTGTTCCTGGCCTCTGAGGGCCTCAAGAATGGCCGGCAGAGGCCTCCGTTAGCCACTTCCGGTTTTCAGGAGCAACTTCCGGTTTGCTTCTGAAAACCAGAAGTGCCTTAGTGAGGCCTCTGTCTGTGGGCCATTCTGAGGCCTTCAGAGGCCAGGAACAGGCCTCCTGTTGAACAGGCCTCATATTTCAAAGGCAGGGAAAGTAACCAACAACGTTACACCTAAGGATTGCTATTGTATATCCGGGCGATTGTTAAGCAGAACGTCATTCAGCGGGGGACACCTGGCCAACTAGATGTTCCTGAGAAGCCAGAAGCAGAAGATGGACCCCGGCTCTCTCCCACTCTTGCTCCCCTGCAACTGGGGCACATGGCTTTTGAGCCTGGAGGTTGCCTGCAATAATCAGGTGTAGGAGCCAGCAACACTGTCCTCCATGAATTTGTCTCATCGTCCTTCACATGCATTTCTCAGTCACACGCACATCATTGGTTAATGCTGGAGGGAATGGGCATATGTCTCTTACCGTACAAGCCTAGGTATGTCTACTCAGAAGTAAGTCCCACTGAGTTCAATGGGCTCTACTCCCAGGGCTACTGTCAAATGCGGACAGGACCGCAGCCTTACTATTCCACATTTGCACAACCTCCCCCCTGATGATCAATTTTGCAGGTTTAGGTGGGACACAGACATGTGCAGTCGGGTGCCAGCTCACACCTTTCATTCATTGCTACCATTGCTTAAAATTCATATTTTGAGTTACTCATGGAATCCCTTCTCGCTATGCTTGGGGAAGCTCACTCAGACAGAAGTGGCAACTCGTTCAGTGCTTGCCTTGGAATAAGTGTCGGAAGCATCCTCTTCTGGTTTGGAGGTGCAAAATGAAAGGATGCTCCCAAAATCTTATCTGGAGCATCCTCCCATCATCTCACATGTGTACTTCCTGTGTCAGAAGGTACATCTTGCTCGTACCTTATTCCCCCCGTCAACACTACTGGGCTGGCCCAAGACCTCCTGACACCTGAGGCGGCATGCCAAATGTTGACCCCCCCCCCTTTACTCCCTCTGCGCCTCCCACTCCCCAATGTTCTAGCTAAGCATTCCCCTCCTCCCCATATTTTCCTTTCTGTCCCTCTATTCTTTTTCCTTTTCCAACCCAGGGAGTGGAAGGAGCAGTTGAGGCAAGTGGACGGACAGATGAGTGTGAGCCCACCAATCTACTGCCTGAGGCGACTGCTTTAGTTGGCCGCCTGGATGGGCCAGCCCCGTATGTTTGTAAATAAACCATTCCTTAATCCAGACCAGTGTTTAGAATGCCCTGGGTTAATCACAGACTAGTAGCCCATTCCAGGACTTAGACTAGGCCAATAGGGCAAGGAGGGTTTTAAACTAAGGAATGGATAGCAATCTGCTTGAGGATTTATAGTAAATCCTGCCTTTTGCCAAGACCATCCTTTTTCATCTTATCCGTAAGTGTCCCTGACACTGCTTAACACATCAGGACTCATGTAAACACCTGAGCTGTGTATCCCATGATGTCACCTGTGCAGGACTCACTTAGCATCATCCTCTTATTTGCTTCTCTAGTTGCAGAAAGAGGAAATGAGGGTCAGAGAGAGGGGATGCCCACCGAAAGCTTTAGTTATGCTTCGCACATTTTCCAGGCCTGCATGAAATGCATTCTTGCCAGAGAGCCATTCATTCCTTGCCAGGCATTTGACGGACAAAGCTACATAGGAACAGCTGAACCTCCCGTTTCCTCTTTCTTAAAGGTGGATCATGTTCCAAGTCCCTCCAATATTTATGTCGGGAAGGCGCCTAATGCACTGAGTCATGCGGCCCATTTACTGGGTGGAGCAAAAGAAGAATTATGCTCCAGTTTTGCCAATTTTCAGCCCAGGCTGGTGCTATTCCTCCCTGCGCATACCAACGCCATTCAACTCCACGGACGCACATGGGAAAGCATCTCCAAAACAGAACCAATGTGGTCTGGTTTCCTTGCGATTTCCCTGGCTCAAATCTCGTCTCTGCCATGACCTGGTGGTCTGAGGCAAGTCAGCCTCAGCTGTAATATGGGGGGGGGGGGATAATCCTACTTATAGGGTCATTGAGGACCGCATCAAGATAAGGTATGAGAAGCACTTTACATGCGCAGAAAGTGCATCATTGTTACAAAATGTTTTAGTTTAACATTTTGCAGGCCCAGCACATTACAATGTGACCAAGGAAAGGGTTTGCAACCTAATTTTATTAGAAAACTGTACCCACAGGTCCCAAAAGAATCTGAGTCAGTACCTTGCTCCGTCTAGCTCAAAACAGTAAGCCTGGACTGGCAGTAGCTCTCCAGAGTTTGAATCAGTGCTGTTGAGAAAGAGAGAGAAGGAAGAGATGGTCAAAGAATGACACCAACACTCTCAGAGCTCAGAGCTCAAAAAGATGCAAAAGAGACACCAGCAAACAGCCACTGAGAAACAAATGCCATACTGGGGTCAACTGGGACAGTGGCTGAGGCTCTCTCCACCTACTAAATATAGAATAAACCATCACTTAGAAGGTCCCTTTTGGCATATATAGCAGGAGAAAAATGTGATTCTCTCGACAACTATTTTGTGATGGGCAGCCCAATCCTATCCCACGCCAATGCAGTGGGGCCGTGCGACCCACGCTGTATCCTGCGCAGGAATACTGCAGGCTGGAGGTCTCCTCGAGGTAAGGAGATAGTTGTCCCCTTACCCTGGGTAACACCCCAGCCTGCTCAATGGGGCAACTCAGATTTGCGCCTGCTAAATAGCTGGTGCAAGTCCGAGCTGCCTCGTGTTGGTTTTTCAGGCCTGGGTAGGGGGATGGGATTTGGCGTGTGCCAGCGCCGCTGAACCCACCCCCTCCTGGGCCTGATCCTCCCCCACCCCATTACACCTCACCCCCGCGCTGCTCGGAGCAGCTCTTACCTGCTCCAGCGCACATTCTGTTGTCCACCGGCAGGATGGCGCAGGCCTTCCCGCCAGCATCCCTATCTTCTGCACTGCCGCAGCAGTTACTACATCGGCGCAAAGAGAGCTTAGGATTGCGTTGTCAAAGAGTGAATGAATGACATGGGGGCAGAGGGGGCATGTTTTGTCTAAAATTAGGGGGCTGGGGTGGGACTGGTAATTTCATTAAGGCACCTCCTTACTTTCCCCCTTCCCGTAATTCCAGAAAGCAGAGAAACAGGACTGCTAGTAAAATTCCAAATCTCTTCCCCAGAGTTTCTGCTTTCAAGTCTAAGGTATCAACTGAGGCTGAAACAATGACATCAGAGCAGTCAGACCAATGGCACGCCAAGGGGACAGGATGACACATATGCCTGGACAGGGCCAGTGTGCAATGACAAAGGAGAGGGGAACAGGAACAGAGCACCTACGCTGCAGGCAGAAGGGCCTGGGTTCAATCCTTGACATCTCCAAAGAAAAGCAGGGAAAGATTTGACATCAGTCCTAACTCTGAGGCCAGTAACTTCCAGAACACCTAGGCTGGGGTGAGGACTGCTGTCATTTCATTACCCCAGCCTCTGCTGCTGGGCGAGGAAGAAGAGGGGGCAGTCAGGTGTCTCAACAGAGGAACAAGACCTAATGATTGAGTTGCTACTTTTTAATGTAAGTAAACTGCTTTGGGACGCCTTGACAAATAAATCCAATACAGGTGTCCCCCGCTTAATGACGGATCACTTAACGACGATCCAGATATATGACGGAGGTCCCCAGTAAAAAATAGCAAAGGATTTAAAAAGACACATCTTTTTAAATCCCCAGCTCTTCAGCTGTTTCGTGCTAGATAAGGGCTTTGAAGCCCTTATCTAAAGCCAAACAGCTAATGGGCAAGATAAGAGCTTGGATATTTAATGTTGGGGCTTTAAGCTCAGTGCTAAACTTCAAAGCACAGCAAGACCCGCTTAATGATGGCTTCACTTTGCAACAGGGAAGAAGTATCCCCGTTGTTAAGCGAGGTACACCTGTAAATGCATTCCTGCCCTCAAGCCTGGAGAGCTGCTGCTAGCCAGTGTTGACGATACTGAGCTAGACAGACAAATACCAGACTCTGCGTAAGGCAGCTTAACTGCATAGTTGTAGACTATCGACAACCACACCCTGTTTTGTTATGAACACCATACGGGTATCTACTTCTGGGTCAACCTGCAACAGAGGAAGGTGGTACAGAGGAAGCTGCCTTGTACGGAGTCCATATTGTCAGGACTGACTGGCAGCAGATTTCTAGGATTTCAGACAGGATTTGTGTTTTTTAGTGCCCTACCTGGTGATGCTGGAGATTGATCTGGGAGACCTGGGACTTGGGACCAGTGTGCTCTACCACTGAGCCACTCCTCTCCTAAATACTGAAGTGTTGTATCACAAAATGTAAGTTTGGACTTCAGCTCCCGAAAGATCTTCTCCTCCTGATTTCAGAGGGTGACCCGCCCCTGCGGATTCCAGCACCTGCGGATTTGCGGTATCCACGGGTGAGCGGACCAAACCCACTGCGGATACCGAGGGACCACTGTATGTGAAAAATAAATAATCTTGCAATGCTTAGCTGTGTTGTTTGCAGCAGAGTTCTTGATCTCCTAATCACCTCCTCTGCCAAGGGTGTGCTCTTAGATAATTTGAGACCATGACTAAAAATAGCTCCAAAGACATGTTGTTTTGGGGCCAGGCAAAAAGCTGAAAACAAGCGCACAAAGCAAATGTGTGCTAGCAGGACTCACCTTATTAACAGCCACCGGGAAGGATGCTATGCTGGGGTGAATACGGACAGAGGCTCCCCACCTTTTACATATAAGAAACAGGTGCCTCTTTGTTTAGTTAACAGGGGCTAGCAGCAATATATCAGGGCAGACTGTATTTTAAATGAATATATGTATTGCTTCCACGACTGCTATTCCACAACTGTTTAGGGCTCACTTAGTGCTAGGTGCTGTGTAAAATTTTGGAGCCAAATGATTAAGCGCCCTATTCCTCTTCTACGTTCGACATAGTCGTTTAGACGGGCAAAAGAAGAACTGGGTGCAGTGGGAGAGATCAGAGACGGGAACGTGAAGCAAAAAAGCTTTGTTGGGGAGAGCCAAGTCATGGTGGAGATACGGCAAGGAAGTGCAAGGATGGATTTAATGGACACATGTTTCTACTATCAGGGCTAACAAATAATTCAAGATTTTGAATGGAACTTCCATCTTTTATAAGATCAGTTAGGAACAGATCACATTAAGCTCTCTTATTGCAAAAGCTCAACAAAGGCACCTTTTGGAGGATCATTTTCCCTACAGATGATCTAATATTTAATATTTAATACTTGAAGCTAGCAGTGTTAGAGAAACGGGGTGCTTTTAACATTTCCTTGTCATTCCGTTTGAGAATATGCAATAATTGAATATACAATCTCAAAGCCCATCTCAAAGCACTTAGCCTTTAAGCAAGACTTCCATCTGGTAGGCAACCTATGTGTGAAAGTTGTACACAAGTCTGAAATTTAGCTAACTTTGAGCTATGATTCATTTTTAAGAAATTTGTTTCAGAGAGAAAGGAGACATGTATCTGTTCAGTCTGCCTGGGCAAACCTTTTGCCCCGAGGGTCATCGTGGGGAACAGACCGGGCGCCAAGGGCCATAACACAGACTCGCTGTTATGACTTTGATTCCAGATTTGTCTAAAAATGTTTTACATTCCTTGTTTTTTTAAACTGAACATGTGATATTTGCTGCCCACTTTTTCCTCCTTTTCTGAAACACTCATTTATAAACTGGAAGGAATTCCAAGGAGGAAAATAGGAGGCTTCCATCTCTCTGTGTGTGTGTCTGTGTCTGTGTGTCTGTCTTGTTTACAGCCAGTTCTTTTAAACCTGCGATGCTCCCAGAATGGGCACACCCTTTGCTTAGGCTCAGTGCCAGCACAGTTGGTCGGTGAGCGCTCCTGATGCCCTTCTTCCGTGTGGGAGCAAAGCTGCTACATTTGGGTGCAGCTTTGGTGTATGTGTGCGCCTGAGGGAGGGTCAACTATTAGCCACCGATGGAGAGCCGGATTGGAGTCTCTTGCAGGCCAGATCTGGTCCCTAGGCCTGACTTTGCTCTGCTACAATGGCCCTCTGGGAGTCTCTGGTCCTGCAGTTCACTGTCGGCCTCACCAATTCACGGGGGACAGACGACACGTTTTATTTCACGTTTAAAGCTTTACCATTCATTGTACCAACTGCTCGAGTCAAGCCGCCTGCACCCTGCTAAATCAATACAGCATGTATCTACGCTTGGAGGGAAAACGGCATGAAATCAACAGAGGCATCGTGTAGCATCTGCTTGGAACAGTCCTTCAAGCTGACCAGCTCAGCTTAAAGCCCACTTTTTAAATCTGCACGTCAATGTATTAATCGACAGAGCCATTTGATTAAGGTAGTTGACCCTCTTTGAAATGCAGTCGTATGTTTGTGACCGCAGAAGAGAGTGTTCGAGCAAAGCATGTTCTCCAGGGAAGCGTCACGCGCGCTGACAGAGAGGAGGAGGGGCTCCACTAACCAGGTCCCGGGGGACATGCTGAATGATACACGACAGCTGGCTTTGAACAGCATGTCTCCCCTTTGAACGCTACAGTAGCTGCAGAAACTGCCATACCCCCAGAGGTGAAGAACTGCACCACTGTCCGTTTTATATATGCACTTCGTTCCTTTCTACACTTAGATAAAGATAAATATAAACCCTTGCTAACTAGGCAAGAGGCACTTTTTCAGTGGGTGCTCCTCTTATATTTAGCAGGGGGAGAGTAGCTGCCCCCCTTTCACCCCAGCACAGTCTCTTTTCTGGTGGCTATTTGCTGGTGTTCTTCTGCATCATTTTTAGATTGTGAGCCCTTTTGGGACAGGGAGCCATTAATCATTTGTTTTGTCTGTAAACCGCTTTGTGAACTTTTTGTTGAAAAGCGGTATATAAATATTATTATTATTATTATTAATAATAATAATAATAATAATAATAATAAAATGACTGTTCTTGAATACAAATCTGGATAAATACAAGTCACAGTTCATGGTCCTCAATGTTGTGTTATGTTAGAGGCGAATGCCACTGTCCAATGCATGCCTACTTGGAAGTAATTCCCAGTGTGTTAAATGGGGCTTACTCCCAGGAAACTGTGTACAGGATTGAAGCCTCAACCAGGTTATGGCAGCAGCATTTTTTCCACTCGCCCCTACAAGTGATCTCACTCAGGGCACATTACAAACGTGAAAGGGATGGATGGGGATGAACCAATTACAGTATTGCATTTTGTTCTGTTTTAAAATGGTGGCACTGACTGTTATATAATTCTCAGAAGCATGGCAGGGATTTCACCCGCAAGACGAGATTCCCTGCAGTGAACCATTCTTAAATGCAGAAAGGAGACGTTGCGAGTTATCTTGGCAGAAGGCTACCAGCGCTGCAAACAAGGGGCAATTATGAGGATCGATTAAAAACAATATTTGCATGCCGCTTTTCAACAAAAGATGGTCACAAAGCAGATTACGCAGCCAAATTAATGGGAAAAGACGGCAAGCGAAAAAGACACACCAGCACACAGCCCTTGGAAAGACTCTATGCTGGGGTGAGCAGCAGAAGCAGGGACCAGTGTCCCCCCCCCCCCCCCGCTCAACACAAGAGAATTGCTGCTTAAAAGGTGCATCTTTGCCCAGTTTAGCAGTTCTGTTATATGTTAGCCAAAAGCGAAATTGTGTGAACCTTTGGGAGATCAAACCAAGATTCAAGACACATTTTGCTAGTATGGGGAGGGGGGAGCATTGGATTTTTTTTGGGGGGGGGGCTGGTGGCCTAGCAGAGTTCTCCACGGAGGAGCTATCGAGAAATCCTGCTATGGGCTGGCAGCTCAGACCCTTCGTCCGATTCCCAAGCCATTTGGGTCCCCGTATTATACGCCACGGAGCGAAAGGATGGCGGAGCCAAGACAGGTGATGGTGATGCTCCAATAAACAGCTGGTCTAAAAACACTGATATCTCGTCCCCCCCCCCCCCTGTGCCTCCTGACTGGGGCCGCAGCAGCGTCGGAGTTTGGGCTGCTTCTGGCGACGCCTCTCTCACCTCCCCTTCCTCCAAGCTCCGAAGCCCAAACGTGCTAGCCAGCTTGCCAGCAGCAGGGGCCACAAACCGTCGGCGCTGCCTGCCTGCATCCCTGCTCCTAGCTGGCCTCCGCCCGCCCGCCCGCCCGCTTTGTGGCGTCTTCTCCTCCTGGCCCCTACCCACCACCCCCGATCCCGCCCTGGCCTCCAGGTTGTCCCCCTCCGGTCCTCCCCCTCCCCGCATCCCGCATCCTCCGCGCCCATCAGCGCCCCTGCCCACCTACCTGCGTATCTCCTGCGACGCACTTGGCTCGAGGCGGGCTCGGCTGCTGCGCGGACACACACTCGTCGTGTGCCAGGCCAGGATCTGCTCTGCCAGGCGCCGCGGCTGGGTATCGCTCCTCCAACGGGGAGGAGGAGGAGGAGAGAGGGAGGAGGAGCCTCCCTTTTCGGCTCAGCCCCTCGTCGCCGGCCGCATCACCAGGGCCGCTCGCCTGGCGGGCTGCTGGTTGCGTCTTGCAGCCGCCTGCTGTTGCTGCTCCTCCCACAGCGCCGCCATCCGAGGCGCATCTACTCGGAGGAGGGAAGACAAGAAATCCTGTGTGCAATTCAGTGGGCCATGCTCGGCTCCCGTGCAAATGCACCCAGGGAGGGAGGGTTCAGTCAATCAGGTGGGCTCAAGGGGCGCAAATGGCCTGGGCTACAATCCATATACACTCTTTCCTGGGAGAAAGGAAAGGAAGTACGCTTACTTCTGAGTAGTTATGCATAGGGTTGTGCTGTCAGACAGTTCACAGCAGGGCGTAAATTGCGCCGGTGCGCAGGTTGAACGGTTCGCAGGTTTGCAAGGGAGTGGTGATAGGATTACAGGTCTCTTGTTGCCTTGTGTGCTCCCTGAGGCATCTGGTGGGGCCACTATGAGACACAGGAAGCTGAACTAGAGGGGCCTTTGGCCTGATCCAGCAGGGCTCTTCTGATGTTCTTAACTGGGAGCTGCTGGCAAGCAAGGGTGGGGTGGGTAATGTTCCGCAGGATGGGGCTGCAACAGAGCCTAGATAGAAGATTTTATTTTATTTTATGAAAACGAATGATTTAGGAAGGCTTCCTTCGTCCTGAGAATTATTCCACTTCATCTGATGAGGTGGACTTTCGTCCCTGGAAGCTCATGCTGCAAAGAATTGGTTAGTCAGTTTAAGGTGCCACCACAGGGCTCTTTCCTTGCTAGTGTTCAGCCTGCCTGAGCACGCTTCCTGGGAAGTTAAGCCCCCTGGAGTCCAGTGGGCCTTACTGCTGGAGCACTCGTGCTTGGGATTGTACTGGAACTGCATTTCATCATCAAATGGGCCACGGCCATTGCATCGCATGTCTTTTATGGTTTGACTCAAATAAATAACAAGGGACAGACTTTGAGGCTGCTCGTGAGATGGACACGATTAAACTGCAACGGTGACAATACTTTAATACAATAACAGCGCAATCCGACTTAACTTTTGTGCCAGTTTAACCAGCGGTGCAGCGAGAACAGGAGGCCCCAGAACGGAAAAGGGATTCAAATCCCCTCCAAAAGAGGAATTCAAAGGGGATTTGAATCCCTTTTCCATTCTGGGGCCTCCCGTTCTCGCTGCGCCGCTGGTTAAACCGGCACAAAAGTTAAGTCGGATTGCGCTGTAAATACAATAATACAATAAAAAGGTCTCCTTAGAGACCTTTCGGCGGGGCCTTAAGACATTTTTATTTAGATCAGCATTTGATGTCTGACATGGCGGGCTGGCTTTTTAACAAATCACTTTTAACAAATGTAAATGTGGATGACCCACTGGGGTTGTTTGTTTTAATTGTTTTAATTGCTTTTAATTATTAATTCTTGATTTTAAATGTATTCATGTATTTTAATGTTTTTATTGTAAGCCGCCTTGGTTGCCCTGATGGGAGAAAGGCGGGGTAAAAATTCTATTAATAATAATAATAATAATAATAATAATAATAATAATAATAATAATAATAATAATAATAATAATAAAAAGAGCCATTGAAAATAAGCAGCAAAGCAGAGAGCAGCACAAACTCTGACAAGAGGCTGAAGGGAGAGAAATCTTGCTGCTCCCTGCTCAGCAGCAGTGACCAAATGCCCTTCTGGAACAGCACGGTTGTCACCTCTTGCCAGAAGGAAGGCCAGCCACGGAGAGGTGATGTGGACGGGAGGGGGGGATGGACTGGGGGGGGATTTTAGACTTTCAGTATGGAAACAGCTCTGGCCCAGGTAATCCCCTATCATGCGAAGCTGCTGTATACTGAGTCAGGCTATTCATCGAGTGCAGTGCTGCCTACACTGGTTGGTAGCATCTTTTGAGGGTTCTTTCTCCACCCTACCTGGCCTGATATAAAATAACCAGCCATATAGTGGCCTTGTAGCCTACACGTAGCTGAGAAGAGGGGAATTATATCACAAGACTGATAAGTGGAACCTGTGAGAAAGAAGAAATTAAGGTGAAATATTCTGACAGGAAGGGAAAAGCCTTATACCAGTGGTTTCCAACCTTTTTAGCACCGGGACACCGTTGAATAACAATAGAATAACAATCTGAACAAACAAACGTAGAATAACAATCTGTCGGGACCCCCCTAAGACCTAGTGATGTCATTGTTTTTAATAAATTGAACTGTTTAATAAACCACACATTTTAAAATAAACCACATTTTAAAAGTTGTACTCATAAGCAGCCCCATTTTTTTGGGGGGGGGGAAAGTGAGCTAATATTAACAAAGATGCTAAAAGGCAAGCAGAAAGTAACAAACGTTGAACATCAGACACTTTTTTCTCTGCAGTGTGTGTGTGTGGGGGGGAGGAGTGAGCCGCCATCTTGCTTGTGGCCATCCAGCCGACATCCTGCGACACACACACACACACACACCCAGAAACCTCTTCGCAACCCCCTTGGGGGCTGTGACCCTCAGGTGGGGAACCACTGCCTTATATGGTAGGAGTTTTGCCTAGTTACAGAAAAAGCAACTTCCGGTGTAAATGTTGTGCCCTGCCATTTTGGAAGGCAGAGATATGACTTGCTTGACTGCTTTGCAACTTCCGATCCAACTGTCTCACCCAGCTGTGTTCAAAGCAATAAAAGTGTCTAAACTCTCACCCTGTTGTGTGTTTTGGCTAATCATCACACCAGGCACCAACCACTCTAGAGGAGCACAGGCTCAGGATTTGAGCAACGCCGGGGCCATCTGGTTTCAGATTGTAGAAATCCGGAATTTGTGCTCTAAAATTGTACACGTGGTGTGCTGAGAAGCTGCCGTTTTGGAGCTGACAGTCTGGAATGAGCAAAGGGAGAGGACGGGATTTCTAGCTGGACTTAGATGGAACTGGGGGTTGCAGCCTTGCAGTTTTCCCAATTTCTCTCTGGGGGAATCTGCCGTGTAGTGCCTCTTTCCCTTCACTCATATTTTGCTTGTGTAAAAAGGTAAAGGTATCCCCTGACAATTAAGTCCAGTCGTGTCCGACTCTAGGGTGTGGTGCTCATCCCCATTTCAAAGCCGAAGAGCCAGCGTTGTCCGAAGATGCCTCCGTGGTCATGTGGCTGGCATGACTCTCCTTGCTGCAGCGCATAGCATGCAGCTGGAACACGGAGCGCTGTTTACCTTCCCGCAAGCGGTACCTATTTATCTACTCGCATTGACATGCTTTGGAACTGCTAGGTTGGCAGGAGCTGGCCAAGCAACGAGCGCTCACCCCGTCGCGGGAATCGAACTGCCGACCTTTCGATCGACAGCTTATGGTTCAGCGGTTTAACCCGCTGCGCCACCCGCTGGCCTTTTGCTTGTGTACTTGCACATAAAACCAATATGACAATGACTCTGTGAGTGTTTAGTGTTCTCTGCTTAAAAGGAAGGAGAGCATGGTATTTAGCGCTGCCCTTGGAGCTTCTCACTTGTCTAGAAAGTGTGTGCGGGAGGGAGGAACATAAATGGGTGGGTTTTTTTGCCAGATGCCCAGTGTCTTCTGCAAACTGCAGTTTACCAGGAGCACAAATACATGCACACACAAAGAGCAGCTATTTAGACTGGTATTTTTTTTTTTAATTTTTCTCCCCTAATCCTCGTTGCCAAGCAAATATTTTTAGCTTGTTTACAGAGCAGCTCTCAGCGGCCATTCTCTGATGAACTCAGCTGCACAATGTTGGTTTGGGCTGAAAGGAAGGTAAATATGCCCCATACAAAAATATCAGGATTATCAATAGAAAGGAGAGCAGACCGAGCAGCTTTCATGCTGTTGTGACTCTGCTGGGAGTTAAAACCACCCTGACTCCCCGTCTTGTTTGTTGACAGTGTGCAGTTCTGCCCCTAAAGCAGGAGAGAGCAGATTTGAGGTCTGTGAGGTAACCTGCTCTGTTGTTGTTGTTGTTGTTGTTTCCTGCTAGAATCCCAAGGTGCGAAATAGATGCTCGGGTTGTGGGAGTGGTGAGTGTACCCTTAGGGCAAAGGTGAGGAAAGGAAGATCCGGGGGCCAGAT
This sequence comes from Plestiodon gilberti rubricaudatus, assembly GCA_026170595.1. NCBI lineage: Eukaryota > Metazoa > Chordata > Lepidosauria > Squamata > Scincidae > Plestiodon > Plestiodon gilberti. Next base: position 16,842,589 of record JANXHW010000012.1, read on the forward strand.
CAGGGCTCGGAGAACATCCAGTCCAGTCCTCCTGACTACTCCCTGACTGTGGCTAAGATCTGAAACTCATAGCCTTTCCCCATGTGCATATACTGTATACCGATGCTGGTGCTGCTCTCCCAAATGATGTTGCAGCTTCACTCCCAGAAACAGTGGCGGTGTAAAGGGCACCCAAGGGTTGTGCAAGCCTCAGCAGGCAAGCAGGCATCCTTCCTGGGCGCAATGCAGGTCTAAAAGGACTGGCCATAAACGAGAGAGAGAGAGAGAGAGAGAGAGAGAGAGAGAGAGAGAGAGAGAGAGAGAGAGCTTGCATTTTCCTTGCAAGTACTTTTAAAAAAGAAAACGAAACTGGACAGTGAATATTGTATGTTCCAAAAAGAATGGCATGCAAATATTGTTTTTTTTTTTGTTTTTTGTTTTTTACAGAGCAGGGATCAGAGTTATGACAATAAAGATAAAGGATACATTTTAGCCCTCTGGACAACTTAAACATCCCAGTGTGACCAAAATATGGTCAAAATATGATCCTACCCTTAGAATGAAGATATAGGGAAGTCCGAAAACTTTGCAAACTTTTGGATTGGCTGAGATACATGTGGACATAGGGTTAAACTTGCATACTAGAAAAGAACAACAGAAGACACTGTGGTCAAGTTTGCATAAGAAGGGATTTTTTTTTTCATAATTTACTGGAATAATCTTTCAGGTGAATATCCATATACATTAAATTCTCGCCACCCACGGACTCAGTTCCTACAGATTTGCTTTTCCGCATTTTTCACGTCACACTATCCACAGCCTGTTTTCAGCTATCCGCGGTTATTCCCTACATCTGCGGTCATTCTGAAGCTCTCTGCAGCCATCCTGAAGCTATTTATGGAGCCATTTTAAGGTATTCGCTGTATCCGCAGCTATTCCCTGTATTGGCGGCCATTCCCTGCAAAGCTCTAGTCAATTTCACCAGTAGCGCCCCAGAATGCCTTGCTAAAGCTCTCGGCTCCATTCTGAAGCTCTCTGCAGCCATTTAGGAGCCCTCCGCAGCCATCCTTTAGCTATCCGCACCATTCTGAAGGCATTTTTTTCCGGCATTCCTGACCAGGTTAGCTACCCCTCCCCTAATCCCACTGATCCCATAGGAGGATCAGTGATTCAGTATCCATGGATTCAGTATCAGCTACATTTTCCAGGAACCTAATCCCTGCGGATACCGAGAAGTGACAGGTTTTTGAGCAACTCAAGTCTGACGGGTAAAAAGCCATGGCACAAATTCTTTTTTTGTGCCATGGCTTTTTACCCGTCAGAATTGAGTTGCCCAAAACTTGTTGCTGGCCATGAAAACTTTAAATCGTAATTGACAGGTTGTTTCCCTTAATTTGAGATTTGACCGAAGCTTGGCTTTCAAATCTGGGATCCAGCTAAGTGCCTGATAGTTGTGTAACTTATTTCTTATGGATCATAATAAATATTTTTTTCAAAGTAACTCTTGGCCATAAAGCTGATCTACATTCTCCCTGCACCCTTTCTGAGTCCCTTTCCAAGCCACACAGAGGTGAACCTTGTAATGCTTAAGGGATGCTCAAACACTCAGATGGCTGTATAATATTTAGGGAATATATTCAGGGCACACCCAACCACACACACCATGTAATCCTGTGAGCTCTAGTGACTGTCTCCTAGAAGCTTGACTGACAGCCACTTGAGTGATGTTCACACCAGGGCCAGCCCAAGACCTCCCGACACCGATGATGTGCCAGCACGGGCGTCGCTGCAGGGGGGGGGCAGAGTTCTATGTTCCGCAATGATCCGACCCTCCGTTACACCGGTGCACAAAGCGGCCCCGCCCCCTCGCCTTTGGAACCATTCAAGGCGGTGAAAGCAATGCGCAGGCTGCGCGTTGCTTTCACCGCCTTGAATGGTTTCGAAGGCGAGGGGACTGGGCTGCTTCGTGCACCGGTGTAACGGAGGGCCGGACTGCGGTGGAACTTAGAGCTCCGCCCCCCCCTGCAGCAACGTCAGTGTGTGCCAGCCTCATCTCCTCCCACTCGCCAGTGCTCTAGCTCAGCACTCCCCTCCCTTGCACATGCCCCCCCATCCCCCTCTTCCTTTTTCCAATCCAGGAAGGAGAAGGAACAGGAGGAACAATGGAGGCAAGTAGGTGAGCAGAGATAGGAGCCTCCCACCAATCTGCTGCCTGATGCGACAGCTTCAGTTGGCCTCATGGATGGGCCGGACCTGGTTCACACATTAAACTGTACCTGGGCACATCTCTGTACCTGGGTCCAATCATTGTTAATCTGCACACAACCTGTGTACAGCGTACATAGATGTTGATCTTTAAAACTGAGCCCATTCCCCTCGTGCTCCCAGGTATAGACATTCTGTATGTGTGGAGAAACTCTCTATTTTTGCAATCTGAAGGAGGCACAAAAATTGATGGTATGAGTCATGTGCTGGGTGGGCACCAAGACACTGACTGTGGACTGAATTCACCTTGGTTACAATCTCGGTTTCTGCAGGTTTTGTTCTAGAAACAGACAGAATTTAGTCTTGAATCTCTGGCTCGTTTGAAGCAAAGATCCACGGGAGGTGAAGGCGTGGGAGGGGCCAGGAATCTGCACAGAATTACTGGCAGACATCCTCTACTTTTTAATTACTGGCAAGCAAACCCCCCCCCCCCACACACACAATTGCTGTGCTGATTCTGGCAAAACTCCAGCGAATGCCAGCACATTTCCGCAAGCTCAAGCCTGTGCAGTGTGTGATCCTGCGAAGCAGAGGCTGGGGAAAGCTTCTTGTTCTGCAGGGGGAAGGGGTACAAGACTTCTTCCCTGTCCTTTTCAAGTGCCCACCGTGCATCATCAACATCAGACCGTGTGAACCTTATACACACTTACCTGAGAATAAGCCCCGTTGAACGCCATGGAGCTTACATCTGAACCAGCAGCATGCACAGGATTGTACAGTTTATAACAAGACTCCGACCCATCTCTGCGCAGGTCTTAATCGAGACAGAGGGTTATAGCACGTTACAAATGGGTTAAGTCTTCAAGGTGCCTGTATGCAACCTGCAAGTTTTCGAGGTAGCCTATCTCTCAACGTCAAATGCAAGGGAGTGGCGACGGGACACAGGTATCATGTTGTCTTGAGTGCTCCCCGAGGCATCAGGTGGGCTACAGGGAGCTGGACTAGATGGGCCCTTGGCCTGATCCAGCAGGGCTCTTCTGATGTTCTTATGCCACAAGCCACTTGGATTGTTTTTGCTACAACAGACGCATGCAGTTGCCCCTGTGCAGACTGACAGTTCTTAGAGTTCTTCGGCTACCGCTTGCAGGTTCATATATGAACCTTTTGGCTGTCTTGCACCTTATGTCCCCAAAATACCCATGAGAAAGGGGTGCAAGACGCTGGCATTTTAACGCCAGCATCTCTGTTAGATTTCCTCCGGAAAAACAGACACAGGCTTCTAAATTAGTGGAAATTATACATCAGTAAAGTTACACTGTCACCGACTCATTAAGCCTCTGTTAACCTCATCTCTGGAGCTGACTCACACCATGAGAGTATTATTCCATTGCTATTGAATTCCACAGCAGCATGCATTTGACTGACAAATTTCCCTTCATGCCGTATATTACTCCGCTGCCCCACTTGCTGAGAGCAAGGAGCTGGGAACATTGCAGCGAAGGGTGGAACCAGTGCGAACCTTGTGGGCGTGTCAATCAGCATTGCTTGGATTCGGTCCTGCATTTTCCCCGGTTGGAAGCTCTCTTACGGTATATCATATCCTATTTTTGTGAATTTTGAGTCATAAGAACATCAGAAGAGCCCTGCTGGATCAGGCCAAAGGTCCATCTAGTCCAGCTTCCTGTATCACACAGTGGCCCCACCAGATGCCTCAGGGAGCACACAAGACAACAAGATACCTGTATCCTGTTGCCACTCCCTTGTACCTGGCACAGAGAAAACCTACTCCTCCAACCAGGAGGTTGCTTATCCCCATCATGGCTTGTAAGCTGTGATGGAATTTTCCTCCATAAATCTGTCCAATCCCCTTTTAAAAGCATCCAGGCCAGGTGCCATCACCACATCCTGTGGCAAGGAGTTCCACAGATCAATTACACGCTGGGTAAAGACATATTTTCTTTTGTCTGTTTTAATACTCCCTCCACTCAATGAGTGGATGTCCTCTAGTCTGATGTTGTGATTGAACTTTGCTTCATGGCAATGCCTGGGCAATGTGTCTGGGAAGTTGACAAGAAGAGTGAATGACTGTCCGTGTTGCAGGATGTGCTCCTGAATGGCCAACTCCATTCTTGCTTGCAAGACCACCAGGTAGGATCTACCTGATGGGAAAAGTTCAGGTGACTCATTTTCCTCCCCCCGTGTGGTCAATGGAAGGAAGGACAAAGGAAGGATTTTTCAGGCATCTTCTGGGTGGGAGAAAGAGTTGATTTGATCTGTGTGTAAGAAAAACAAGACAGAAACTATAATAGAGAAGCTGGGTTCATGCCCAACCTCTCCATTCTGGTCTCTGTTTTGTGTGTGTTACCATGAGCTAGCCAAGAGCCAAATGCCACAGGATCAGAGGGGCAATGTGTATTGGGTCGATTCTGGGGGCCACAGAGGGTATTCCTCTGCCAGAAGCGTTTCTACGGTAGGGGCGGTACCGTAAGTTGCACCCCGTCCTAGTCCCCGTTTACAGACCGGAACGAGGAGGCCCCGCCCCCTCGCCTTCAGAACCATTCCTCAAGGCAACGGGCAGGAGACTCTCTGCCCGTCGCCTTCGCCTCACGGAATGGCTCTGATGGCGAGGGGGCGGGGCCTCCTCGTTCCGGTCTGTAAACGGGGACTAGGACGGGGTGCAACTACGGTATCGCCCCTACCATAGAAACGCCTCTGTCCTCTCCTATGGGCTCGGGGATATTTTTTTGAGTTCCGAAGAAGCAAACACATGAGGCTCCAAGCAGGCACATAAAGAGCTTTATTTTTAAAGTTTCAAGCATAAAGCACTTTCATAGGCATTTTCAAGCAGCACCTCGGACACCCAGGTCCAAAAGGCAGCCAGGGTAAGCTAAAGCATGACTTATATAGGTTCAGCAGGTGCAGCAAAACAGCTAAAAATAGACAGTTGGCAACAATACAACAAGTGTAGCTAACTTCTCATAACAATTGACACTGCTTCCCATAACAAGGATCAATCAGGTGGCATGTGCAACATATTCCCATCATTAAGGAAAAGCCTAACGAACAGGTGTTGTTAATTAGGGCACGTACCTGGGGCCAATAAAGGGTAAGCATGTTTTGGGACGAGCCCTACAGAATGCACCTTCTCATTACTTCACTCTGATAACCACCTTCCCACCCTGATAATGCTGGGCAGCTGGAACCAGTCATTGCCTTTAGCCCATGTTCTCATGGGAACCAGCTCCTCAGGGAAAGCCAACAGGTTCCAAGGTAGGAGAGAAACAGAGAAGATGCTAAGAGGCCTCCTAAGATGATGATGATGATGATGAACAGTATTTATATACCGCTTTTCAACAAAAAGTTCACAAAGCGGTTTACAGACAAATGATTAAATGGCTCCCTGTCCCAAAAGCGCTCACAATCTAAAAAAAAAGATGGCTTCTGGGCTATACAGAGGTTTACAAGAGCAGCCCCCTTGCGCTAGGGGAGTGCAGGGGTAGCAATTGGATGGCTCAGCAATCGGGCTGCCACCTCACCTCCTCTGTGGCTTCAACTTAGCCAGTAGGGAAGGAAAATTTGTGATTGGGAAACAGCCTCTCTCTTGCACAAGATCAGACCAAGGAATATGCCCCGTGGAGAGACCTGCAATAGTTGCCTGGTGCATTTAAAGGGCTGAATGGATGAGTCTACACAGCTGAACTGAGCTTAGTGGGAAGGTGAGATGACATCACCAGAAACTCCTTAGGCAAAGCCAAGAGAAGCGGGTTTAGGTGGAGAATGTTATTTTGAACGCTGCCCCATAGTTAAAAAAACAAACACACAACTGAAAGGAAAAACATCTATCCCATCAGTCTTTTCTCCTGCACACTTCCTCTTCTGCGCCATTCCAGGAAGCAGGAAGTGGAGAAGTGGTGGAGGTCGGTGAAGGCATGTGCCCACCACCAGTCTGGTGCCTGAGGCAACTGCCTCAATTGGCCTCATAAATGTGCCGGCCCTCCATTAATCTGAGCGGTAAGAGATCTTCAAGGTAGTATTTTATTGCAAAGCCATTATGATTACAGAAGACAGGAAATGAGGTCAACCACAGAAACCTCTCCAAGGGATTGATGGAAATGGATAATGTATCATATTCATCGTCACAAACTCAGAAGTGTAGAGAGGAAGAAATCAAGAGTACACTGAATTTCCGTCACCACAAAACAGTTGGCTCTCAATGGGGGAGGTTGCCAATAAGATAATGACTGAGGAATAACACACGTGCTAGTTAATCACTGTTTCTTTCAGCATATCACATCAGTAATATATTTCACATGTGATGATGCATGGTTTATATTTAGATACGTGACACTCTGAGGTAGATCTTATAAGATTTATTTTTCTTATTAGGTCTATTTCTCATTAAGGTCTTAAACCTGTGACCGGACTTTACTACTTCAAACTGCAACTGAGGGCTGACATGATGCTAATCCTTGTACATAGAAAACCCAGTGGCGTTCCTAGAGAGGGTGCAGTACAGTAAGTTAGGGAAGACACTCCTCTACGAGAGTAAGTGGCCCCACCCACTCGCTGGTTGGAGCCATTCAGAGCGGCAACACAACAGCTAATATGCGGGTGGCTCTGTTCAGCTCTGTTCGGTGCTGTCTATTTAAAACAGCATCAGAAGTCTCATTGTCTATTGAAATAAAATATTTGCCCCCTTTGTCCAAAAGGTAAGAACAAGGAAGCCAACCAGATCTATGCTGGGAGCATATTTGAGAACTGGGGAATATTTGATCTCTGGAGTTAGTGTTTTCGTCCACCCTCTAACTCCGGTTTCTTGTTAGCCTTAAAGCGTTTGAGTTTTGTAGCATTGAGCATCTTGATTATGTGGGCAGGTATTCCAGGGCTGCCTTTACAGCAACTGTGCTGTTCCAGGAAGCCAGATAAGCTTCTTATTAAGGAGAGAGCTAAAGTAGTCTTCATTTAGGTCAAGGCACGATGATGTAATAAGATTCCCTTGAGTGAAAACCTTCACTGAAGCGATCCCTGGCAGAAGGGAATGGCACTCTGCGGATGGAGAAATGCCTAATGTGGTTTAGTAGCCCGTGGGACCTCATTCCCCTCTGCAAGCCTTTGGTAGGGATCCAGTTATACAAGCCAGTTTGCACAAGGCCAGGCCTCTGCTTGGGTTAATTCATTTATTTGGGGGTTCAAGAACAGTGTTTATTGTCATTGCTTTTATGTTATTGCTGGTTTTATATCTTACTGCCCAATCCTAACCTCTGCCACCCTGGGCCAATGCAGCATGGGCCATGCCACCAGGGGAAGGAGCTGGCTGGAGATCTACTTGTGGTAAGGAGTTGTTTGCCCCCACTGGTGTCGCTGGAGGTGGGGCTGAAAGCTAAGTTCTGCAGCTTTCCGCCCCACTGTTACTCTCCGGTACGAGGCACCCCGCCCCCTCGTCATACGAGCCCGTCAGCGGAGAGAAAGCAACGCGCAGGAGAGTCCCTGCACGTTGCTTTCTCTCCGCTGACGGGCTCCTATGACGAGGGGGCGGGGCGCCTCATACCGGAGAGTAACAGTGGGTCGGAAAGCTGCAGAAGTTAGCTTTCCGCCCCACCTCCAGCGACGCCAGTGTTCGCCCCCTTACCCTGGGTAAACCTCCAGCTATTCGGTTCTCCACCAGTTCTATGCTGGTGCAAAACTGAGAAGCCCTGTGTGGGCTGAAAGGACCTGGGAGGGTGGATAGGAAATGGTGCCTGGTGGTGGCGCTGATCCCCTCCCGGGCCCGATCTGCGCTCTCTCCACCCTTTTACGCCCCCTTCCCACCCTCCCCCAGCCCCGTGCTCCTTGGAGCAGGGCTTACCTGCTCCACGGCACTATCGTTGGGATTCAGCACTGGCGGGGACGGCGCAGGCCGTCCCACCACTGCTGATTACTCCTGAGTTGTCGCAATGCGTTCTACGGCGTTTTGTGATGGGGTCAGCGCTGGTGTTGATGCCACAGCTCCGGCGCTCACCTGGAGTAGGACTGCGCTGTCAATCTGCTCCTGTACCGCTTTTATTACATGGGCAGGCTTTCCCAACCCCCCTAATGTTTCTTTTTTCTTTTTTACAATCATATATAAATGTCCAATCTTTCATGAACAACTGCATTCCAGATGGTATCCTTTTGCAGTCTGGCCTCTCCCTGGCTGTCGCCTCCCATGCTCGACCGACGCTGCTGGCAGCTCTTTATCTCTCCTCACAGAGGCTTTCCACAGCTTTTTGTCAGCGGCGTGTCTCGAACTGACCGTTCACCGATCTTCAGGCTTACAAGGTGGAAACTCTACCAACTCTACCACATTTGCGCTGTCCGTGCCGGCATACCTGGGGCCTAGAGGGAGCGCAGGATTCCGGAAATCTCGACCTCAGTATACCTGCCCCCTCCAGGCCCCGGACGGCCAATGGCCACCCTCCCTCGATGGCCGATCCGCCTTCCCCCTGCCCCAACCGGCATTATACTTACCTGGTCCGGCGTTTGCAGAGACGGGGAGACGCCGCAGTGCCGGCGCTGCTTGGTCTCCAGGTGTCGTGGAAGTGCTTTCCGGCACTTTCACGATACCCTGCTGTGGGTTATGCCTTGCCCTGCGTGTTTCGATAATACAGTAACATTGATCAGGCACTCTGGGTTGGTGTGATCTGTAAGTTACAGCAAATTTCAGGAAATTAGTATACTGGCTTCTATTCACACTTCTATTCATAATAATGAATGGGAGGAAATATTGGAGGCAACAGGGAGGGAGGGAGGCCTTTGAATCTGATTCGCAGGCTTCGCATTAGCCTGCCCTTGACCAAAGTTTCCGACCTGCAACTAAGGTCAGCCCCCAATAGTGATTGGTGTATTGCCACAACTGCTGCTTTTCAGAAACGCTCTTTTAGGTTCCTTCTCCAATCACATGATGAAGTCTTCCTCTTGCAGCAATATAATTGTCAGTGATGCTGAGAAGTTTAATTTTGAGATCGACGCCAGGGCAGGAATGAATGGGCTTTGCAAATTAGCCTTGATTCCATCATCATTCAGCTCCACTCAGGAATGGCTCTCCTTTGTGAATCTCCTGGGGACCCGTGTGGTGCACCAGTGGTTCCCAAACCTTTTAGCACAGGGACCCACTTTTAAAATGATACTCTAGTCTATTGGGACCCACCTAGCTTTACGAGACTAAAAAGAAGTGATCTAGAAAGATATAATATATGTATTTACTTACATGCAACATTTTATTTATTTATTTGCAAAAAACCCTCAATCCATTTCTCATAATGAGGCAGCCCTAATGAATAGCCTCAAGGCTTGAGGGGCTTAGGGCGAAATCCAAACCTACTTAGGCCGCCGTTGTAACCAGAGGCCCAGCGAAAACGGGAGGTCCCAGAATGGAACGGGGATTCAAATCCCCTTTGAATTCCCCTTTTGGAGGGGATTTGAATCCCCTTTCCATTCTGGAGCCTCCCGTTTTTGCTGGGCCGCTGGTTACAACGGCGGCCTAAGTAGGTTTGGATTGTGCCCTTAGTTATGTGACCCAGCCTTCACCTGCCCCCATTACTTGTCATTGACAGACTTGGGGAAAAAAAACACCAGAAAAAAAGATGCTCAAACATTTATCTGCCTATATTTACACAAACTTGCAAACTGCAGGAGCTCAGCTGTTTGCAGGGTAATTAGCAGCTATCTTGCAAACTGCAGGAGCTCAGCTCTTTGAAGGGCAATTAGCAGCTATCTGCTTTTTCAATAGCCTCAGGGCTTGAGGCAATTACTCTTTCCATCACCCCTGTTTTTATTGGACGCTCTGCTGGACCCACCAGAAATCAGGTTATGACGCACTAAGTGGGTCCCGACCCACAGTTTAAGAAACACTGCCCTACACTGCTTGGCTTCTGTGCACAATGGTGAGCAATTTTCCACTCTGCTACGAGGTGTGAGTCAGCAGTTAGAACAAGGTAGTCCGAGAAATCGACATGTTCTGCTCTTATTGAAAAACGTTTTTAAGGGGCAAAAGGACATTCCCCTCTAGTTGCAATGCTGATTTGTGTCGTGGGAACTGAAGCACGAGATCAAATAGCTCTCTGAGATCTTGCCGTGGCGTATGGCAAGTCCTCATGTGATCTGTTTTCGGGAAGGAGCAGCTAGGAAGCCTCTTGCCAGATGACTTCCTTTTGAGTAAAAGTATGAAAGTCATTTTGGCAATGGCTGAAAGGGACGTTCTCAGTGGGTTCGAAGACAATGGATGTTGTGCTACTGCAGTTGCTGGCAGAACATGAGGTGGGTCCCTTGAATTTCACCCAGGATTTTTAAATATCAGAGTGCAAGAGAACAGCATGCAATTGGGTCTATCAGACTATCACAATGTTGCCGTCCCTTTTAGAACGTTCCGAAGCGAACCCTTGTCTTCCACTGTCTACTGGAGACAAGAGTGTCCATGGTTCTATGTCGAGCCTTTCACTGGAGATTGAGTCATTCATGGGCTCTCCAAGTGCCAAGAGGCAGTGAGCTTTGGGGCAATAGAGTTTCGTTGGCATCCACAACTGTTCCCAGGGTCACGATCAGCCTAAGGCTTTCTGGCAAAATGTCACCTTCTTCCCTGACACTGTGTTGGCGGCTGCCTCGGTCCTACTCCTGGATTTGAAAAGCAGAGTGGAAGAGGAGAGGGGAGAGCTAGAAAGGAGATGCTTTTCTCGAAAGGCTGCCTTGTCCGTGATCTGATGCATGGCGTGGCAAAGTTGCAGGGGCGCTGAACTGATGAGCTCCTGGCCTGTCATTCTGCTGCCCTGCTCAACATTCTGATCCTCTTCTGGCTTGCTGGCATCTTCTTCCAGAGCTGCTGGAGGAAGAAGGGAGCCAAGAAGAAGAAGAAGAAGCAGCAGCAGCAGCAGCAGCAGCAGCAGCAGAAGAAGAAGAAGAAGCAGAAGCAGCAGAAGCTGCTGCTGCTATGGCTTCAGATCACCTCTTCCCACCCACTCAGGCTTATGCAGCACCAAGGGGGAAGGAATAGGCAATCTGGATCCTGCCCCTCCTTCCCTTCCTTGGAGCTTGCTGGGAACCTCTTTATTCACCAAAACGTAGACAGGCATGTGTGTTCCAGGGGCAGCAAATTTGAGTGGGGGATTTTGGCGGGGGGGGGGGAGCACGGGCCATCCCAGATCTAGCCCCACACATTCTCTTTTCCTTCACACTTCCTTTTCTGCTCTGTTTCCCTCTTTCTTTTTGAATCCAGGGAGTTGAAGGATGAGGAGCAGTGAAGGAAATGGTGGAGGCCATACCGCCTGCCAATCCTACACCTGAGGCGGCCTGCTCAGTTGGCCTCATGAACACGTCACCCCTGTCTGAAGTAGAGATCAGGCTCCAGTCCCTGAGTTCTGACCCACCTGTTGAAGACCGGTTGAAGACCTCTGCTCTATGTGAGGCAATGTGGGGATGGAGGAAACCCACAGAAGGAGAAAAGAAGAGAATGGGAGAAATCTGCCACCTCAATCGTGCCAGGGTAGGGAAGGGTTAAAGCTGGATCTTTTCAGCCTGGCTTTTGATGTGCTGAGGGAACTTGGAGAAAGGAGCAAACTATTCATGCTTCTTGCTGAAAAGAAAGTGTACCAGCCCTCAGGAAGCGTTCCTTAGCAACTTCCAAAAGAAGAAAAGGTGGCTTCTCTGCCATTCTGAGATCACGGTGGACTAGTTTACAAACACAGGCCCTTCATACGCTGTGACACGGGAGTAAGGCTTGGGCAAATGCGATGTGTGAGCTGAGGCTTGCATTGACTTGTTGCAACCCAGTCGTATCTTTTATTTGGACTAACCGCAAAGACACAGGAGCTTTTAAGCAAGCGTTCAAGTTTTCCAGAACTTGTCGTGAGCCTGGAAGTTAAGCAGGATGGCACCAGAAGCTGGCGGACTGAAGGCCCACACCTATTCCAGGGGCCACCTGGCCAGTCTGACCACTGAACTCTCCATACCGATGGCAGCGCTAGCACCCAATGGGCCATCGGGGGACAGATGGCGAGTGCCAGGGCCCTCTGTTTAGCTCCAGGTCCCCATCATCCTCATGCCAGCACTGATGTTAAGCAAAGCAAAACGGGAGGGGAATGGTTAGGCATGGTGTAATGACCCCGTCATGAGCAGAGGTTAAAAACGGTGTCCTTTTCTGTTTGTGTGAAGCTGGTAGAATTCAAACGACAGGTTTCCCTCCAAAACCATTTCACTTAATAAAAAATGCACAGGAAGGGGAGTTGGGTTTGGAATTTGAAGGAGAGGCAGTGGAGGTGAGCAAGTGGACAGAGATGAGCGGGGGGGGGGCACCAATCAGTTGCCTGAGGCGGCTACTTCAGTTGGCCTCATGGATGGGCCGGCCCTAGAGAGGAACTAAACAGCCCCAAAGGGCAAGCACCTCACTGTTCAGTGTGGGGAGCTGGAGCTGAAAACACTGAGATAAATCACTGAGCTGCGTCACCTGCTGAATCACATTGCTGAACTATTTGGCTATGTACACCAATTTGTGAGATCTGCTCTTGTTGAAAAGCAGTATAAATATTCACCACCACCACCATCCCTCAAGCCTTGCAGAGAGTAAGGCCCTGGCAAGCTAGAGACTGGGGGCAGTGGAAGAACAACCAGATGGGTTGGCATGGGGGGGGTCTCTCGGGTGCTTGTCAGGAACCTACAAGACCACCACACCCCCAAAGTGCATTTTGTAACAGCCTTAAAATGGAATGCCAGAGGAATTAAGCAGACTTTTGCAGAGCAATCCTATCTAACTTACACCACTGGTGTAACCAGCAGGGGAGGGCAGGGCAGGAGGCTTTGGAGGGGAGGGGAGATTTAAATCCCCTTTGAATCCCCCTTTGGAGGGGATTTGAATCCCTTTTCTGTTCTGGGACCTCCCGTTCTCGCAGCACCGCTGGTTACACCAGTGGTGTAAGTTGGATAGGATTGCACTGCTAAAGTGGTTTGGGAGTCGGACTTAGACCAGGAAGATCCAGGTTCAAATCCCCGCTCAGCCACAAAGCTTCCTGGGTGACCTTGGGCCAGTCACTATCTCTCAGCCCCACCTACCTCACAGGGTTGTTGTGAGGACAAAAAGGAGGGGAGGAAATATGTACACCACTCTGAGCTCCTTGGAGGAAGGGTGGTATAAAAATGTGAAACATAAATAAATAAATAAAGTCATAACATAAGAAGAGCCCTGCTGGATCAGGCCAAAGGCCCATCTAGTCCAGTTTCTTGTATCTCACAGTGGCCTCACCAGATGCCTCAAGGAGCCCATAAAGGCAACAAGATACCTGTATCCTGTTGCCACTCCCTTGCAAAAAATGTCAGTTTTGGAGCATGTATCAATTCGACCCAACTTTTTTGTCGTTGGGGAGCCTCCCGTTCTCACTGGGCTGCTGGTTACAACGGCAAAAAAGTTGGGTCAGATTGCGCTGTAAGGGATAAAAAGCAGCAGCTTCTGAACCACTATATTGTTGGTTTCCAAGAGCTTTCTACAGGATGTTGTGATACAACTTTGGGAGTTACAAAAAAGTTTGTTTTTGGTGTTTTAACTTTTATCTGTTTTACATGACTTTTAAACCTGAAAACTTATGTTGTCAACCATCTAGGAATCTTTCTAAAGCTGCGTTAAGTTCCATTATGGAAAAAAAGGTGGGATACAATCATATAAATATCAAAACTAATGCATGCTGTTAAGCCCTGCCATATGACTGAAGTCCAACTTTTTACCTGTTAAATTATTTTGTCTTCAGTTCATGCCGTTGTCTCTCCCCTCCCCCTCCAAGCTCTTCTGTTTTGAACAGTCTCTTAATATCATCTCAGGGCTATGCTTGTTATTCCTTTGTGTATATTTGTGTGATTAGCTTGCAAATGTCTTTGGGATTCACATCCACAAAACAGCACTTAATTGCACTGTGTTTGTGCACCTCCTTTGTACATAAGAAAACACTGAGAGCTTCTTCATCTCATTTGTGGCCTTTGGAGACTATTGTGGGGCAGGAAGAGGGCTTGGGTGGGAAGCCATGTAGAGAAGGCAGGGGAAGGGAGCGGAGCCTGTTACCCCCACAGCCATGTGGAGATAGCCTGATGTAAACTGAAACCCCACCTGTAGTGTACACAGGATTGCAGCAGTTCTTGCAGCCCATTGCGGCTGCAACAATGCATGTTTCTGCACGCACGAGTTTATTCTGCTTCACATGCAGCTATTTTGACATATCTGCCTCCAATTCGTTCACATTACCACTGTGGCTGTTCTCTCCGGCAGAGGCTAACGCTAGTGGAAGTTCCTCTATTGCAGTGTTTCCCAAACTTTTTCGACCTGCGGCTCCCTCGACCATTGGCAGCCATTGGCCACGGCTCCCCATTACATTATGTTGATGCCTGCCAATTGGTATTGCATTGTTTTCCAAGAGGATTCCGTGGCACTCCGCGGCTCCCCTGGCTGGTTTCTGCGGCTCCCCTGGGAGCCACGCCTCCCAGTTTGGGAACCACTGCTCTATTGGGTTATTATGCATCTGACTACCGTACATAATTGCATGGAGGAATTAAGTGCTGTAGAGCTGCATAAACAACAAGCCAAGGTTCTGTGTCTTTTAGTTCTACCGATTGCAGAGTTTAACAAATAATGCAGTGGGAGCGACCTCTGCTGTCTAAATACAGTCATTGCAATGCATTTGGCAACTGGCTCCAGCTGCTGGAGTAGCTCTTGCAGATGGTCTGGTTCTTGAACTTTTCTAGAGAACTCTCTGCGTTCCATTTGTCATAGGAAGGCCGGCTTGAACAGCCCCGAGGTGGCATGTAGTGCAGTGGTTGAAGTTTGTGACTCAGTTTGTCATGCGCTTCAGCCTGAAGCACATGAAAAATGTCCACATCATCACCATGGAGACTCTGCACACGATGGTGGCTTGTCATGGAGCATAAAGTCATTGGGTGGAGCCACCACTCCCTGCATTGGAAATGCAGAGCCAGCGCAAGACCTCCTAGCACTTGAGGCAGCCCACTGCATGATGTCCCCACTTACCTAGTGGCAGGCCAGCCACAGCCTCCACCGAGAGACACTCTAGCCCACCACTCTCCTCTCCTCCAGTTTTCCTCTTCTGCTCTCTTCCCCTCTTCTTTTTCAAATCCAGAAAGCAGAAGGAGAAGGTGGTCAAATGCCTGCTGGTCTTGGCTTCATGGACATGGCTGGCCCTGCCCAGATATATCTGAAGCCAGTGTTGCTTGTTGCAAAGAGATGATGAAAATAATAATAATAATAATAATAATAATAATAATAATAATAATAATAATAATAATATACAGTATTTATATACCGCCTTTCTGGTCATTGGATTTCTCCTCTGACTTTATTCAAGGCGGTGTACATGGGCAGGCTGTTCTAAACCCCAAAGGGTTTTTACAATATAATAACGTTCTAATCTTTCATAGAACCCTTCATTCGAGATGTTACTTTCACAGTCCAGCTCTCTCTCTCTCTCTCTCTCTGGCGTTCGCCTCAGCACGCTTCAGCTTATAAGCTCGGCGTGCCAGCAGCTCTCCGACAAACTTCCGGCCGTCTTGAACTGCTGTCCTGCAGATCTTCAGGCAGTTTTGTGAGATGAACGCTCTACCAACTGAGCCAGACGTCCTGCAGAATACAGATCATAGCAGAATACAAAGGCCCGTTCATCCAACCATCCTGTACTGTATAGTGGTGGTGGCCTTTTTTGCTCTTGACCAAACGGCATCATTTAATCATGTGCCATGCGCAGTTATACATGCACAGGGGAATGGTGCTTTGCAAAATCAAATCTTATGTGAGGTAGAGCTTGACCAGGAGGTGTGAGCCAATGGGAAATCTCGGGCAGGGTCAGTTGAACCCACGCCTTTTGGCATCAGCTGACACCTGCCCATCTGAGTAGACATTTCCAGGGTGGGGAGAGTTAGACATCTGGCCCAATGCCCCCATTCGTAGGCAACAGAAGCAGTGCACAGCAGCAGAGAGAATAGAGGGACCTTTTACCATCTAGAATTGTCCCTGCTCCTGTACGTCTGTCGTGGTGAGGCAAGGAAAACCACCCAGGAGTCAAGAGAAAGAACTGATGGATCACCCTCTTTGGACCACGGATACTTGTCAACCGATCACTGGGAGATACATTCACCTAGCTTTGATTTATCATCTGGTTTGCCACAGAGATTTTGTCCTATAGGTCACCATTTTTCTCTGCCCTCTTGCTCCTCAATGTTCATCTTTCAACTGCTGCTTTGTGATGTTTGCAATCTTGATGTTGTCCTGCTGCTGTATTTTGCTTCTGTCGGTCCCCCCCCCCCCCCGTCCCCGTCCCCATGTATCAATAGATGGTTTTATTGATCTTGTTGGAGCTGCCCTGGCTCAAGACTTCCTGGTGTCTGAGACAGTTCACCAAACGCTGCCCCCTACTGGTGCACCAGCCACCTCCTCCATTGCTCCTTTTTGGATGTGAAAAAGAAGGGAACAAAGCAGGAAAGTGCAGAGGAGAGGAGATTAGTGAGGGGCCGAGTTCCCATGCTGTGGTGAACCCATCCACTCTGGCCCACCATTCTCCTCTCCTCCTTCTGCCCCATTCCCCTCTTTTCAAATTCAGGAAGCAGGAGAAGGACAAATGGATAGAGACAGGTGCTCCTGACAATTCTCTGCCTGAAGTGACTGTCTCAGTTGGCCTCATGAAAGACCGGAGACGCTTTAAAGAATAAATAAGTAATGTTGGAGGTCCCCGTCCCTGCCTGTTACTTGCTTATATCTCCATAGCTACCACTGTTAACTACCATTGTTTCCTAATCTCTGCAGTGGCGATGCTGGAGGGGGGGGGGCGCCGATGCCACGCCCCCACGTGACCCGCCGGCTGTGACGTCAGCTTGACACGCGCGCCCAGCGCGGCTCCATTCGCGCGCGCCCCACCATTTTACTTTCTATTTCGGAGCCGTTTCGAGCTCCAGGGCGGGCGGGAGGGCCCAACACCAAGACGAGCGCAGTGGAGGAAACGCATCCCAGAGGTAAGTACGCCCCTTCGCCGCCACGTCCGGCCCCCGCCTTGGGGCCCCCCCCGCCCCAACCCCGACAATGCTTCTGAATCTCTGAACCAAGGCTGACCAAAGACCTCCAGAAACCTGAGGAGGTATCACTGAAGCATTTGTACCAGGGCCGGCCCATTCATGAGGCCAACTGAAATGGTCGCCTCAGGCAGCAGATTGGTGTGGCGGGGTGTCCACCTCTACCCCCTACTTGCCTCCACTGTTCCTCCTTTTTCTTTCATTGGAAAAGAAAAAGGGGGCAGAGAGGAAGAGGAAACATGGAGGGGAGGAGAGTGCTGAACTCTTGTTCATTGGAGAGTGAACTCTCCTCCATTGGAGAGTGGCAGGAGCACAGACCTGCAGGCAGTGGCATCACTGCAGGGGGGGCGGAGCTCTAAGTTCCGCTGCGATCTGACCCTCCGTTACATGGGTGAACGAAGCGGCCCCGCCCCCTCGCCTTCGGAACCGTTCAAGGCGGTGAAAACAACGCACAGGAGACTCCCTGCGCGTTGCTTTCGCTGCCCTGAAAGGCTCTGAAGGCGAGGGGGCGGGGCCGCTTCGTTCCTCCGTGTAACGGAGGCTCCGATCCCAGCGGAACTTAGAGCTCCACCCCCCCTGTAGTGACACCACTGTCTGCACGTCAGTGAATAAAGGGGCACAGAATTTGTCATGTTGCCTTGGGCATCAGGAGTTCTTGGGCCGTGAAACATCTGGCAGCAGAAGCTTTTCTGGATAGTGATTGCCAGGAACCTTTCTCATCCTCCATATCTATGTTCCTGGAGCAGTTTTACAGAAGAGTTCACAGCCTCCATGAAACTATAGGAAGGCTTTCAGTACTCAGTTGAACAAAATCAGCTCTGCAGTACACTTTCACACACTCTGAAAAAAAAAAATTCTTGTCCTACTTAGTCCCACCCTTTTCTTGGCAGGAAATGAGTGTTTCAAATTCTGTGAAGCCTCTCTAGGAATCCAGACTCTCTCGCTTTAACCCTGAGACTCCTCAGGAAGCAAAATACTTCAGAGCATTTTTATCCTCATCCATGTTTTGTTTGCCCAGAAATCTCCATTCTCTTTGTAGGGGGTCCTATTTTGGCTACAATCTGATCAGCATCCCAGACCGGAGTTTGCAATTACAGGGATAAATATAAGCGTAGATAGTTCCACTAGATGGCACTGTGTTACCACAATTTTCTAGGAACTTTTATTTACTTTCATTACTGCTTGCAATTCTGCCCATATTACTGTAAATATATAACATCTCTTTTATATATTTATCATGTGTCATTTCTATTCTAAGTACAAGTTAGATATATTCCCTCAAACTCCTATATATTTGTTCTTAGATTGTATCATTGAAGCATTTGTACCAGGGCCGTCTGGTACATGAGGCCAACTGAAGCGGTTGCCAAAGGCAGCAGCAGATTGGTGGTAGGGATGCCCATCTCTGCCTTCTTGCCTCCACTGTTCCTCCGTCTCCTTCCACTCCCTGGATTGGAAAAAAGAAGAGGGGGACAGAGAGGAACAGGAAATGTGGAGAGGAGGGGAGTACTGAGCTAGAACATTGGAGAATGGGAGGATCTGAGGCTGGCAAGTTCCTGGGTAAGAGGGGCGGCATTTGGCATCAGGAGGTTTTGATCTAGCCCTGATTCATACTTTAGAGCCAGTAAGACTTGGACCAAACATTCCATTATGGGGTTGTCCCATAAGGGCTGAAGAACTACATGTTACAAGGATTGTGTAAGTTGGTCCTGGGCGTTTTTCTTTTAAATAGCACCGGGGGGGGGGGGGGAGAGGATGCAAGGGGGCAAAATTGTGGTGGGGGCTGGGGGGCTTTAACAGTTTGCCCCTCCTACTGCAGTTCCAATCCTGATTGTGCCCTCCCTCCATGTAATTTCAATTAGGAAAAAAAAGACTTCCATTTCTTTCAATTGCCTTGATAAAACTCTCCGTCTTCTGGAGTCAAGTTAGCAAATGCACACATGTGTGTGTGTGCGCGCGCGCGCACGCACACACGCACGCACACACACACACACACACACACACACACACACACACACACACCTCTGAGTCATCAGAAACTGGGAACAGTAATTCCAGGTAAGACTTCTGATGATGCCCCGAATGTCAGGGGTGAAACGTAAAGTTACTTGTAACATCTGGTTTCTGTAATAAAGAGTTTGGAAACGACGTAGTCTTACCCGGAAATATGTGGGTTTTTAACTCAAAAATATGGTCACGTCGTGAGAGTCTACAATTGTATCTACTGGGAATAGTAACTTGGAGATTAACCTTGATAATTCATGGCTGGATCAATAAGACAAATAATTATTGTTTCCCCAAGTGAAGCACATTGTAGCAGGAATTAATAGGAATGTTAATTTCATGCATGAAGGCTGCTATGCGAGTGTTTCAGTCATTACCCGGATGATCAATCACAGCAGACTCCAACTGCGGTTTCCCATATAGAGCAATATTCATGGATGTTGCTGATGCTGCAATACGCTCTCTGACGATTACCCAAAGAGGGCTGGAGAAAGAGCTGTAGCATGGGGAACATCGGAAGCTGCCTTACTGGTTCATCTATCTCAGTATTGTCAGCAACAAAGCCGGCCCATCCATGAGGCCAACTGAGGTGGTCGCCTCAGGCAGCAGTTTGTTGGGCGGGGCACCCATCTCTGTCCACCTACTTGCCTCCACTGCTCGTTGTCCTTCCATTCCCTGGATTGGAAACGGGGGACAGAGAGGAAGAGGAACTGTGGAGGGGAGGAGAGTGCTGAGATAGAGCATTGGAGGGTGGGCGGAGCAGACTGGCACATCATTCTGTAATGGAGAACAGTAATTGGCATGCTGCCTCAGGTGTTGGGGAGGTCTTGGGCCGATCCTGGTCAGCATTGATTGACAAAATATCCAGGCCTGGGATTTCAGAGAGAGATTTTCCCCAATCCTACCTGGAGATGCCAGAAATCGAACCCAAAAACCTTCTGCATGCAAAGCATGCACTCTGCCACTGAGCTACAGCTGCTGGAGGAAGCTGAAGGGAAATTGGCTTTCAAATTGACCAATTGGTCCTAAAGAACAATGGAGCCATATGGAGGAAGAAGAGGGAAGCTGGGTGCAGTGTTTAAACTCTCTTGGTTGAATTCTTGTGCACAAAGAGAGGTAAAATAGACAGTGCTGTGGTCATCCAGCAATGAAATAAAAACATCATCATCAGCAGAGAGAGAGAGAGAGAGAGAGAGAGAGAGAGAGAGAGAGAGAGAGAGAGAGAGAGAGGTTCAGGTCGAGAGAGGGAGGAAATGTTGGTCATCATCAATCACATCACAGGCACTAACCAATACCTGCCTGTGACATTCGTACAGCCACACTGTCAACTAGATTGCCAATGATAATGCTATGTGGTACACAAGGCTCATCTTCCCAGCAATGTATTATGATGATGCATTAACTGTCATGAATAGTTCAGTCCTTATCCCCCTTTGCTGCTGGAATTCCAAATGTATTTTAATGCCAATAAAAGCAAGTCTTGGAAACATTGAAACATCCTCAGGTTGTGTAATGAAAACGATGACCCATAGATGGCAGTGTACCTTTGGATTTCAAGAAAGAGAAAAGTGGGGTGGGGTGGGTGGAGAAGAGATGCTCTTTTGTTCCAAAAGGGAGAAATGGAGTAACAACATAATTCCAGCTACAATGTTGGAAGGGAATGAGTCATATCACACTGAGAGAAGTTGCAGATGCACTTTCTTTTTTTAAAAAAAATGAAGTGTGATAGAAAAAATATTTTTGGTTAATGCATGCATAGGTAAAGGGATCCCCTGCTCAAAAGCCAGTCGTGTACAACTCTAGGGTGTGGTGCTCATCTCTGTTTCTAAGGCCGAAGAGCCAGCGCTGTCCCGAAGACGCTTCCATGGTCACGTGGCCGGCATGACTAACGGAATGCTGTTACCTTCCCGCCGCACAGAGGCGTTCTTACGCCGGGGGCGCTGGTGTGCTGCGCCCCAGGTGTGGAGTGGACACGGTGCTTCCGGGGGGCACGGCGCTGGAGCCCGGCTGCCGAGCCCCCGGGAAGCAGCGCGCCCACTCGGCTTGTCACCGGCTTCCGGAGACACTTTTCTCTGAAGCCGGGAAGCCCTCCTCCTTGCAACCGCCCATTTCGGCGGTCGAGGGCTTTGTGAGCCGGCCGAACGCGTCTCCCGCTTTTATTTGGGTTTTCTGCACATGCGCAGAACCTTTCTGAGGGCAAACGGGCTGTCCCAGCTCTTAGCAAGGTGAAGACCACTGGTGAAGATTTCCATTACCTCCACAGGAGCAGAGGACCCAGTGAGAGGGTTCCCACTCTAATGGATGGATCTGCATGCAAAAGATATCTTCACAATGTCCCTGAAAGGCAAAAATAAGGGGAGGGATCTACCAGTAGGAAACAACCACAAGTCAGGCTCATCCCTGCAAAAGTTGGACACTCGGAGCGTATGGGTTTCTAGCCGGGGAATAATGGTTTCCACATGTGTCTCTGGATAATGCTCTTCACTGTTTTCTCCCATCTTTGAGACGACAATCCTTTTCACCTACTGCAGTGCCTGAAAGAAATTGTTGTGAGCGTCGGTTTTGAAACTTTTATGAGAACCCCTGCTGCTGCGAGAGCTGGGGGAGCGTTTGTCATATGGTATGGTGAACTCCCTGCCATGAAAATCTGCAGTCGTCAATTTAGCGGCGGTACACAATATAGGGCACAAAGATGCACAGGCTCAGTGCTTCAGTAATTAAGGCGCCGTGTGTATAAGAGCATCTCTGGCTCTGGGTGTGGGGCTTGATAGAATGGCAAAAATCATCACATGCAAGGAACTCCGAAACCTGCTGCAGCTTTGATGGTGGCATTCCCTGCACCCTGGAAAGCAGTCTGGAATGATCGCATTTCACAGTTGTGTGAAGCGTCTGAACAAACACATCCGAGAAGCTTTGAAAAATGTTACGAGCACCACCAATACCTCTCCGGCAAATGTCAACAGAAATCAAGGGGCTCATTTCCTATGCAAGCTGAGTGTTCAAAGTTAGCATCCCTGCTGTTGAAACCAGTGGGAAACCAGCCTCGACTGCTCGGGCAAGTGCCCCAGGATCTGGACAAAACAACCACCACCACCCAGCCACCGGTGATGTAGACTTGAGTCTATTGACTTGGACTTGAGTCGGACTCAAGTCACATCAATGACTCGACTCGGACTTGACTCGGCGATTGTGAAAGACTCGAAAGACTCGACTCGAGACTTGGAGCCTTTTACAAGAAGTCGAATTTTATTCAGGTTTAAACCCATTTCCCCTATTAAATAGATAGGGACTCGTAACTCACCACCAAAGACTCGGGACTTGGGGGCAAAGACTTGGGACTTGACTCGAGACTTGGAGTCAGAGACTTGATGCACATCCCTACAAAGTTGACAAAACAAACTTAATTTTGTTCATCTCTAATACGATAGCATGAATTTGAGTGCCTTGAGCTATCCGGATTTAGATCCTAGCTGTTCTGCAACAAATTGTCATCTCTTAGGTCCCTCAGAGTCAGATCCACCACAACTTTGCTAGCAATGGGCTCAGACCAAACACCTAATTTGACCCTCTGGGATGAAAATGAAACTTGCTTTTTTGCTCCTGAGCTGACGATGTGCCCGCTGGAAGTTACAGTATTTTAGATGGAGTTTGTCTAACTACAAAGGCTGTTTGGGTAAATAGCAGCCAGACGCTCTGGCCTTGCTAGCAAACAAAGCTTCCAATTAATTTTAATTTATGTTGCACACTAGAACAATGCTTAAATATTTGGATTATCCTCCCCTTCTGCCCACTGTAATTAAAGCACCAATTATACAATGGGCACTTGAGGACACTGCTTTTGCAGTAGCTTTTCCAAGCATCTTTGGTAGTGTCGAAATTCAACTGTGGTGCTGTGAATGTCATACAAGCCTTTAACCCTTAATGGTCAATGGAGCACACATGTCACAAGAAGAGCAAAACAGGGGGGTGGTCCCTTCACAATTAGGCCATGCAAAACCATTCTTTGGTGGATTTTAGATGATGTACTGTTTTCTTTCTTGAATGTCTTTAAACGATTGGTACCCGGCTTTTTCCTCTCCCAAAAAAAGATGCTCAAGGCAGCTATCTCAGCTATCAAGGCAGCTATCTTTGAACATTGGGCCAAAATTGTGTAACTCTAAGAGGCAACTCTGTAGTTCCCCAAACCAGGTTACACTGTAGCAGTTGCCTGTGCCGAGCAGGGGGTTGAACCACATGACCCCCCAAGTTCTTCCCACACTAAAATGCTATGGTTCTATATGAGTAGGGTTACTCATTATATTTGGCCTCGGGACCAAATGTAGTATCCCAGCTATGTCAGCCTGGTATAATAGGGACAGTGGTCTAACTAGAGCCATGGTTCTCAAACTTCTATAGGGGAGCAAGGGAACCTGTAAGTGGTCGCGGACTCGGTGGCAACGTCAGTGACGGCACTTCCGGGGTCCTGCTGCCACGGTGTAAAAAAGGGTATTTTTCATTACCAAGGGTAATGGCGCAGGCCCTCTAGGGGTTGCGGGGGACCTGTGACCATCTCTATGCCCCCCCCCGCCGCACCACAGAAGAGCTTCTAATCACGCTCAGAAGCTACTTCCGGTTTTCACCGAAAAACGGCTCCCAAATGCGATAGTAGCTCCCAAAAGTGATTGGAAGCAATTCTGAGGTGTGGGGGGCATAGAGGGCTCCGGAGGGCCAGCAAGACCCCCCAGTAAGTGAAAACATCCCTTTTTTCTGCAGCAGTGGCAAGGCCCTGAAAGTGCTGTCGCCGATATTGCCGCATGTTGTCATGTTCCTTAAGGGGGTCGCAACTGCTTCCGACTGGGGTGGTGGGTCACGACCCACCAGTTTGAGAAACACTGAACTAGAGTATTGAATTGGCTGGTCCGTCTATGTGTAATCTCCTGATGGTATATAATGCATGATCAATCTTATGCTTAAATTGGAACTATGATGAGGGTGGAAGGGAAACTTTCACCATACTCTTGCCACGGTCCTGACCCCTAGAGGTCCCTGATCTGGCTGCTACTGACTGAAAACTAAGCTTGTTAGGGTAGCTAAGGGCAGGCTATGTAGAGGCTACCGGTTCAGTTCCAGTAAATCTCAGTCTGACAAGTAGGAAGAATGGGGTGAAACAGCGAGGGAGAAATGGCCGGTGCAGTGTCCTTTTTGCCCACCACAGAAATGGACCAAAGAAAATGTCCCAACAACTGGAGATCTGCAGCAAAATGTTTGCTTTGTGATTCCAAATCACCCCAGAAATGTATAGCCCCTGCCTTCCCAGCTTTTTTGAGTGATATTACTGGGACTTGGCCAATACATGGAGATTCTTGCGGCTGAAAGGCTGAAAGTCCTTTTTAGCCTATTAAATAAACGGAGTCTGAGATGTTGTGAATCTGACACACGTTCTTGTATCCTGAGGCAGCGGGGAAAACGGAGACATTTCCTGTGGTTTGGCCGTTGCTGTGATTCTCAAAGGCAAAGACCCCGCCGTTTCATGTCTGACATTCCGAGCTCTGCGGGTTGGCAGTTTGGTGCGACTGTTCTGGCACAGGTTCTGAGGGCAGGGCTGTCCTGCAGCCTTCTGGAGAGAGACACAGCGAAACCATTTCTCAAGTGCAGATATTTGTTTGATTACACATCACTCGGGCTTGGGGAATAAAGCCATCTCCAGCCACTCCATTGATTAAATTCCTGGCAGAATCAAAAAGGGGGGGGGGGACGACAACTGTGGAGGAAAAGAGCCATCCGTGCAGCCTGTGTTCCTGGGCTGAGAGGAGCTGCAGAGCTGAATTAATCTGAATCCTCCAGGCAATTGAGTTCAACTGACAAACTGAAGTTGCTTCTCCCGACCTTTCTCTCCTTGAGTTTACCACACACCTGTAGCGCATGCAATGATGCAAACACTTCGCATTTTTGAGCGTGCAAACGGCTTCACTCATACTACCTTGATGGGGTCCTCACAACAGCACTGTAAGGTGACCGTGGGTGGGTATACTTATCCCCCTATTACAGATGGGGAAGACTGAGGCTGAGAGGGAGTGTCTTGACTAAGGCCGCAGAGGCGAGATTCAAACGGGAGAAGTCTGGAGTTTATAGCTCAGCCTCATAGCTGCTATGATATGCCGGCTCTCGTGCATGGCATAGCTTTAGAAATACTGTAGTATGAAGAGCAGCATCGCGCACGCGCACGCACGCACACTCACTGTAGACTTCCCTATAACAACATTGCTCCTGGCTGTGACATTGGACATGTGGAACAGTTGCAGGAACTCACCTATTTATTGCTTACAACTCACTGGAAAAAAACGAGTGAGTTTTTTAGGCTGGAGAAATAACATGTACAGTTTAACTGTTGGCTGGCTTTGGTTACTGACCCAGCAGCTCTCCCTAGGACTGATCAGGCTCCAGAGGAGATCATACAAGCCTATCCACTCCTACTGACTTGTGGCTTCTGCTGCAAACCAGAAATTGTTTCCCCAGTTCACTCACACAGCCTGTCTCATCCTGAGGCCTTTTGGACTGATCTTTTAAAGAGGCAGCAAACAACCACTGGACCTGTCTCTTGCCTCAACGCCAACTTTTCATACCAATACATAGTTTGCAATCAAAAGTCTGTATCATTCGTATTATTGAGTTCCTTATTGCTGGCTCTTTCCTGTCCCAGCTCTTTGGGAGACTTCAATCCAGGAAGAAGGAAGCTTGACAAATGGAGCTTCCAACAAGATCCTGACTGGCCAATCTTAAATGCAGCTACCGGGAGACTCACTTGAAGCCATCCAGGCTCCAGCTTTGGAGAAATTAATGTTTTGTGGATTTACACTAGGCCAATCAATACTTCCACTGGCCAGAGTGATTTTACCATTTTTATTTTTTTGTTGACAGCTTCTCCAAGTTGAGCCTTGATAGATGAGTCTTTGGGGCCATTTGATTTAGTAAGAGCTAGAATGATCATTCTTCCCCATATTTTATGGTTCTCAGGTGCCCTAGGTCTGTCAGGGAGAGCTGATTTTCTCGAGGTTCATCCCATGGCATGACTGGAACAGTTAAAGACCCTTGGCTATGTGGGGAAGGGCTGATTATTGGGCCGGCCCATCCATGAGGCCAACTGAAGCGGTCGCCTCAGGCATCAGATTGGTGGGGGGCGGCCCATCTCTGCCCACAGACTTGCCTCCACTGCTCCTCTTTCTCCTTCCGCTCCCTGGTTTGGAAAAGGAAGAGGGGGACAGAGAAGGAGAGGAAACATGGAGGGAAGAGGAGTGCTGAGCTAGACATTTGAGGGTGGGAGGAGCAGAGGCTGGCACATCGGATAATTGGGGGGCAGCATTTGGCATGCTGCCTCAAGTGTCGGAGATCTTGGGCCAGCTCTGCTTTCCATGGAAGAAAGGAGGTACCCCACCAATTGGATTTTTGCAGGACAGACAAGTGAAGCAAAAAGACTAATTTACAGGAGATTACTTACCTCTCCTCCTCACTGTGAAAGAAAAGGGAGGCTTTTTTTCCCTTCTGAACTTTGGGCTTTTATAGAAAGCACCGATCATGCCCAACAGTTCCCTTCTGCACAAATCCAACAGGAAAGGAATAATGCAACAATCCTTTTCTGAAAGGGAGCAGCATGGCTCTCCCTGCCAGCTGGACTTGTGCATGAGAAAGCAGGAAGGAATGCTGCGTTCTGTAAAGCGCAGGTCATGGAATTGCAACTGCTCTAGGATGCGGGGAAAGGGGAGCCCCCCCCCAAAGTAGGGGTTTTTTTTGGCTGAAAGTGGAGAGGCATTGCTGGCATGCAGGAGAGTTTTTTGAAGACTGAAAAAGGAGAGTTCCTCTCTGAGCATATGCAAAGTGCATTTCCCTCCCCAAAGTGTCTGTATAAATAATTATTCACATATTGCAGGCTGCAGCTAGGGGATTTGGAGTGGTTTGCCTAAGGCTGCCTAGTGAGTTAAGAGCAGAAGCAAGATAACAGAGGAAATCCTGAGTTATAGCGAGTTCAGTCTCTTAGCCATAAGCTACACCAGCTTTTCTAATCATGCACACGCATCAAGATTATGTCTTCTCTCCTCACTACTATGGAGTTTTCCAGCGGAGGCAACTTTGCTCAGAACTCAGCATGCACTGCAGCTATTTGCTCTCTCGGATACCTCTCTCCTCCTTCCCCCATAATATTTCCTGCCTTGATGCTCCCTAGATTCTGACCCCTTCTGTCCAGCAAATAGCATTTATTTTACGTCTAATCAGTAGTTTGCTGAAGCTTCTACAAACACTCTGGGCCTGCGCTCGCAGACCGATTCCCCTCCATCCAAACCACTATGGCACTACGATAGAAAATGTGGCTGTAAATGGCTGCACACCTGAGGCATGTCTGCAATCATGCCCAGGTTTTTCCAGAGTTATGGAAAACAGGGAGGGGGAAATGCTGTCAGAAGCTGAGTATTCCACCAGTTGATAGACAGGAATTGATTGGAGCCATGGAGACGCATGTAGCGGGTGCAAGAGATATTGGAGCATTGTGCATAATGTCAGCATTGTCTCTAAGGGGTCCTAGCTGGTGTGCAGGCCCCTTCAGCGGCCGCGTGGCGTTGCCACTCGACACAATGCTGCCTCAGGACATTTGGTGATGTCATCATCATGTCATCGCCAAATGTCTGGGTTGTCGAGCTCCACGCTGTGTGGAACTCAGCTGGGAGGTGCGTGGTTCCACCACTGCACACCTTCGAGAGAACACTGGTAGTGGTGCGACTCACTGTTGGTGTCATGATATCCATTAATTAAGGAATGTAGTGTACTGTGGAATCTACGACACCTGATTTCCAGATAATTATTACTGCCTAGGCCAGTTTGGAACTGGGATAGTGAGTGTCAAACCTTAGGTGACCTCCAAGTCAGGCTGCATCTCTGGGGGTCCGATTTCATCCCAGGCAGGCAAAGATCAAAGGGGCCAGAGGCTGAACACTTGGTTGAGGATAAGGGTGAAGTACCAGGTTGAATGGACAAGGATGAAAGGGCCAGAAGGAGAAGACATGGTTACCAGTACAGATGGATTTATTGAGCTCAATGCCTCTTCTTCAAGGAACACTAAAACAATAAACTTCTCCCAAAGCCAAGTGGGATGAGATTTATCTCTTCTAGCAGTGGCGTCGCTTCGGTAGGGGCAGGGCTGTAAGTAACGCTCCGTCGTAGTCTCTTTACCGAGCGAGCAGGAGGCAGCCCCGCCCCCTCACTGTTGGAGCCAGTCCCCTGCGGAGAAAGCAGCAGACAGGGTCTCTTGCCTGCTGCTTTCTCCGCACGGGAAAGGCTCCGACAGCGAGGGGGCGGGGCCGCCTCCTGCTCGCTCGGTAAAGGGTCTAGGACGGAGCGATACTTACAGCCCCGCCTCTACCGAAGCGACGCCAGTGTCTTCTAGGACCCCCCCCCCCCACTATCCATGGCTACTCTTCAAACTGTGCAGGTTTGAGCCTCAAAACAAAATGGCGGCAGCAACAGGGCAACAACCTGCCCAAGTTTCGGTTTATGACCCACTTCTGAATCCTGACCCACCTGTTGAAGACCTCTGATGCAGCACATCTAGCCATACTTGGGAGGAACACACACACACACACACACACACACACACACACACACACACACACACACACACACACACACACACATATTTCAACACAGTGCTTGGCTCAGTTGCAGGCTGGCAACGCAACTGATGGACCCCGCCACCAGCTCTCCATTTACATATGAAACGAATCTCTATTGACATTACCGTCAATACATGAAAATTGTTTGTTCGAAAAGGGTTATCTTCCTGAAATTGAATTTTCCTAAAATAAAACAAGACAGGTATGGCAATTAACCTACTTCCAGCTAATTGATTTCCTATTAACCTGCCACAGGTGTCCCGGTGTTTGCTTCAGTGCCTAAACGTACGTTGGTGTGTTAATCAATGGTGAAGATTGTAATTACACCTTTATTGCACCTTTAATTTTGAGTTAATTATATTCCCACTTGACTAATGCCTCATAAATATTAAAGCTCAAAGTCCTTTAATCATGGGGACATTAGGATTTGATAACCTCAATAAACTCAGTCTCAATGTTTATTTTAACTAGTAAAAAAAAAATCTTTAAAAGGCTGTAATAGCCAGGTAAATTGTCTTCTGACATGGCTTCTTGATAGTGCAGTCTAGGACTTAGTGGTTAAATTGAGGGCCATTTGGGTTAATGGAATAGACATTAATTGGAAATAAAAGAGAAGAAAAAAGAACCTTTGCAACTTGATGTAGTCTTTCCATGGATCGCATATGATGGTTGGGCTTGGAGAGGGGAAAGCTAGACTCAAATTACTCTTCAGCCTTGGAGCTCATTGAGTGGCCCTTAGTTAGTCGTTCTTCCTCTGCTTCTACCAACCTTGCAGGGTTGTTGTGAGACTATACCAGGGAGGCCTTAACCTTGTGGAGCCTTTGGGTGCCATAAGAATTCTGAGAGAGGATGGTGAGCACAACTCAAACTCGCACACACAATGGCTGTTGAGGGCCAGGGCCAGGCATGAAATGACTGCAAGGTGGCAGGGCTAGTCACAAAATCCACCCACTCATGCACATGCACACGCACGCACACACACACACACATACACACACACACACGCACACACACACCTTCACACATCCAGCTGTTCACACATGCACCTCCCACTCGTTCATTCATACACACATGTTAATGCACCTTGTTTCCTTACCCCCCCATCCTTCTGTCCATCCTGTCGTCTTCCATGGCCCTTGCTGCTACCACCACCACATTGCTTCCACCACCATCTCCTTGCCTTGTCTCCATCCCTGACAGGCCTGCTTGTTGCACTATTCTCTGAAGTTCTTCTTGGCTCCCTGATTGTTTGTGTTTTGAAGGGGAGGAAGCAGAAGAGGAAGTATGAGTGAGAGGTGGGGAAGAAACTCTGTCATCTACTCTTGTCTCCTCTGCTCTCCACACTTCCTCACTCATGATATAAGCTGATGGAACAGGCAAGATGAAGGCTCAGCAGTGACAGCAGCAGCTGTAGATAGGTGGGCAGATACTGCCAGACACCCCGTGTCCCCCCCCCCAGGTGCATGAGTGCTTGTGGGCACTGCTGACCCATCACCTTGAGTATCTTGCAAGAAGGGTAGGATATGCAAGTAGTAATTTAGGGATGGCCAACCTTTCTCTACAGGTCAAGTGAAGTGATGAAGACTTCTGTAGCACTCGGAAGCTGCAATCCCATCCACACTTACCTGGAAGTAAGCCCCATTTGTCTCTGAAACTCTTTTTCTTTATTGCTTTGTGACTTTCATGTGGTAAGAAGTATTACCGGTATTACTCTATTTTGGGTCATGGATTTTTCTGCTAACAAGTAAGCTGTCTGCTTGTACAAAACAAGCATCGGACAGGCTGGTCAAGGATAGAATTGGGTCCTTAGATACCCCATGTCTTTTGGAAGCTAGATATTCTTTCTTATTTGCTGTGGCAGTAGTAATGGCTGGCCACAGAACTGTTATTCTTACATCTTTATATTTTCCTGCATTCCCTCCCCCCCTTCCTAAATTACTCACATATTATGGCTTTATCAGATCAGGATGGGGAAAAGGAACAAAAAACAGAAAGAAGGAAGGAAGAGATAATCACTTAGGGGAATTGATACCCCGTGACCGGTGTTGCTCATGATTCTAATATGGTTTGGCAAAGTCCTGTGCTTTTCATTCACATTGTTAACGGTCTAAGGTAAAGGTAAAGGTATCCCTTGACAATTAAGTCCAGTCGTGTCCGACTCTAGGGAGTGGTGCTCATCTCTACTTCTGGTTTATTGGAAGTCGTTCTAAGAGCTGTGGAATCTCAAAATTTGTTGGGACGACATTCTGTATTGCTGCATCTTGTTTAAAACTGGTGTGGTTCTATGTCACTTTTCCAACCAAATAAGGGTATGATCCCACTGTAAGGTGCCTCACCTATACATTGTCATATGTTTATGATGATTCTATTTCAGGTCATAAGAACATAACATAAGAACATAAGAAGAGCCCTGCTGGATCTGGCCAAAAGCCCATCTAGTCCAGCTTCCTGTGTCACACAGTGGCCCCACCAGATGCCTCAGGGAGCACACGAGACAACAAGATACCTGTGTCCAGTCGCCACTCCCTTGCACCTGGCACAGAGAAAACCCACTTCTAAAACCAGGAGGTTGCTTATGGCTTGTAACCTGTGATGGTCTTTTCCTACATGAATTTGTCCAAACCCCTTTTAAAGGCATCTAGGCCAGGTGCCATCACCACATCCTGTGGCAAGGAGTTCCACAGATGAATCACACGCTGGGTAAAGAAATATTTTCTTTTGTCTGTTCTAACTCTCCCTCCACTCAATTTTAGTGTGTGTCCCCTGGTTCTGGTGTTGTGCGAGAGGGAAAAGAATTTCCCTCTATCCACTCTCTCCATCCCATGCATAATTTTATAAGTCTCAATCATGTCCCCCCTCAGGCGCCTTTTTTCTAGGCTGAAAAGCCCCAGACGCTGTAGCCTTTCCTCGTAAGGGAGGTGCTCCAGCCCACGAATCATTCTGGTCGCTCTTTTCTGCACCTTTTCCAATTCAATTATATCCTTTTTGAGGTATGGTGACCAGAACTGGACACAATACTCCAGATGTGGCCTTACCATCGATTTGTACAAAGGCATAATGATATTGACCGTTTTATTCTCAATCCCCTTTTTAATGATCCCGAGCATGGAATTGGCCTTCTTCACAGCCGCCGCACACTGGGTCGACACTTTCATCGACCTGTCCACCAGGACCCCAAGATCTCTCTCTTGATCCGTCACAGACAACTCAGAACCCATCAGCGTATATGTGAAATTTTGGTTTCTTGCCCCAATGTGCATCACTTTGCACTTACTTACATTGAAGCGCATCTGCCATTTTGCTGCCCATTCTCCCAGTTTGGAGAGATCCTTCTGGAGCTCTTCACAATCCCTGCTGGTCTTTACCACCCGGAAAAGTTTAGTGTCATCCGCAAACTTGGCCACCTCACTGCCTATCCCCAACTCCAGGTCATTTATGAATAAGTTGAAAAGCACCGGTCCCAAGACCGATCCTTGGGGCACACCGCTTTTCACCTCTCGCCATTGTGAAAATTGCCCATTGACTCCCACTCGCTGTTTCCTGGTCTTCAACCAGTTCCTAATCCACAAGAGGACCTGCCCTCTTATTCCCTGACTGTGGTCTTTTGCCCCGCAATCCTCAAATGCAGGACAAGCGGTTTGTAGAGGGGAAAACAGTCTTGTCATAGGCTGGAGACTACAGAGAATGTTAACATAAGAACATAAGAACATAAGAAGAGCCCTGCTGGATCAGGCCAAAAGCCCATCTAGTCCAGCTTCCTGTATCACACAGTGGCCCCACCAGATGCCTCAGGGAGCACAAGACAACAAGATAACCTGTTTCCCGTTGTCACTCCCTTGCACCTGGCACAGAGAAAACCCACTTCTAAAACCTCTAAAACCAGGAGGTTGCTTAGGGCTTGTAACCTGTGATGGTCTTTTCCTCCATGTATCTGTCCAAACCCCTTTTAAAGGCATCCAGGCCAGGTGCCATCACCACATCCTGTGGCAAGGAGTTCCACAGATGAATGTTCACTTGAACAAGTGAACAATGTTCACTTGAAAGAGGCTTCTTCTTTTCCCATGGTGTCCTTCCCATGGTGTTGGGAAGGCGTCGTCGGGAGGGGGCGTTGGGGTGTTAGGCCCCCGGGCGGGCGGGGGTGTGTGTCACGGTGGCAGCATGAATCATCCTGTCCATCAGTGTGAGCGAGGAGCACTGGCGGCGTGTTTGGCTCACCCGCCTGCCCTGCGCCTGGGTATGCTCTATAACGGCTGCAGCCGTTACGTCACTTCCGCCGCAGGGGGGGCATGGTCGGGGAACCGCCACTGCCCTCTAAAATGGTGCTTCTCAAAGCTCCACTCCAGCTCCGCCAGTGTGTGCTGTGGACTCTTCCTACCTGTTCTCGTGGCTCTTTCTGAGGAGCGGGATGACCAAGGTGGGAGGGAAATTTTCATCTTACCAGAAATTGCCAGGAGATGGGAGTGAAGTCAGGTGGTGCCTCAGGGGCAGCACAGTGCAAGCATGTAGTTGCTGATTGGCTAGCCACTCCCAGCATGGCTGTGGGCTGCTGCTATTGTGAAAGGAGCTAGCCAATTAGCAACCACATGGATACCCAGGGCTGACTGAGGCTCCCCAGCCTCTGCTGCCATCAGTGGCTTGTTGCAGTTCTTATTGAGACCTCCCTCCCTCATTGTTTTTGGGCATACATTCTTCCCAAATTCCCTGCACTTGGCTCTTAATTCTTTTTCCCCAGACCAAATTGCTCCCCTTTTACATTCTGCAGAAGAGAGACATCTGTAGAAAGTACAGACTGTCTTTCAAAGGGGGGTTGAAAAACAACAAAATTAATCAAACAGAATCCAGTATATTTTCTTGGACGTTTCATCGCTGTTTGGAAACAGAGGGGGAAAAAAAACCGGGATTCCAGCTGTTTCTGTGGTTTCATAGCTTACAGCATTCTTTTAAATTCTATTTTGCTCATTTGAACACCAATTTAATTTTTAATTAGGCTCCTTGGCCTAATTGCTAAGGAAAGACACCTCTGAGTCATAAAATGTTGTTGCTGTTGTTTGATACAACTTATAATGAACCAAATCTCTCATCTTGGTAATACGTTAGACTGTATAAATGTCTGCGTTCTGTCTCATTAGGTTTAAAACAATATATTTTTCAATTAAAGCTGAACAAAGGACAATGTTTGCTTTAAGAGGCAAGATTGAATCTGGGTAACATTTCTTATTATTTTAGCTCTGACAAGCTGGGTGTTAATTTGGTGTTACTCAACTTGCATTGTGCATAGATTAACTCTCCCCCTCTCCCCCGCTGCATACCATAACAAATTAGTTTGGGCTTCATTCATTAGATGCATCGTTAATTTCTATGGCTAATTCCTATTAGTTTTCTCGACATTGACTCAAAGTCCCACGTCTGAGGAATGGAACAGTTTGGCTGAATCCAGAGAAACTCATGACTAAATTTATCTCCACCATGAGACCCCCCCCCCGCTCTGAATGAGAACAGGATCGAAACAGGAATAGGATGTCCATCATGGAGTGCCATCTTGGAGTGCCGTCAGATCTCCCTGGTGAGCTGCACCAGCTGCATGGGGCTACCAAAGCTGTGATGGCGTTTGTGAGGAGGTGTTCCCCAAAGGAGGGTCTATAGGCGGGCCTCAGTCGACATGGCTGGGGAAGGGGTTTTCTGCACCCTTGGTCCTCCTCCCAGCCTTGGCTCCCTGCGGTGGGTCCCAGACTGCCATCCTTTCGGGTCAGCGTCTACCTCAGAACGATCCTTCTCATTGGCCATGTGCCCTGGCTTATATAGACAGTTAGGTCTGGTTCCACCCCTTCCGCCTTCCTCCCAGGCCCCTCGTTGCCCTCAGCCCCATAGGTCATCCCCTCTCCTGCCCCCCCTGCTCCTGGGTAGTGATCCTGTGAGTCCGTCCCAAAGGAGACATCTCCGTTACCTCCTTGTTGGTGGCTGCTGCTGTCGTTGAGGGAGAGTGGAACGCACCACGGCCTACCCGGCTCTGGCCCAGGCCGGGGGCCATGACTGAGCGCCTCCCCCATGGCGGGTCCTGGAGTGGCTCGTCCCAGTATGCTTTTCACCCCTTGAGCTGACCACTGGCCATGCTCACAGCGCTCAGGGAGTGCCCCAGGGGGGGAGGGACTGCCGGTTCTCCCGAAGAGGTCGAGAAACAGGCCGGGGAACAGGCTTCTGTGCTGCCACCACAGACCAGGGTGCCATCCAACAGGGGTAAGTGCGGGCGGACCTGGATATAGGATAGGGATAGTATATAGGAAACTCCTTTCTGTTGAGTCAGACTTATTTCTCCATCTGTTCCAGATCATTATTGTTGGCACCAATAATGCAAAACCTGGCAGGTCCCCACGGTTTCAGGAAGAGGTTGTCCACTCAGTCAGTCCGTTGGATCCCCATGCTCAATATTGTCAACATTGACTAGAAGTAACTCTCCAGGGTTTCAGATTATGATGTTTCCTAGCCCTGCTTGGAGAGACTGGGAATTAAACCTGGGACCTCTGTACGCAAGTCTTGGCCAAAGCAACCCCTCCAATGCCAACATGTCTAGTGTGATTTGTGCCATCAAGGATCCCTTATCCTTGGCCAAACTGCACAGGCCCCAGCCCTGGAACAAAATTGTGGCATCAGCCCTGCCATGACTTGCCAAACATTGGGGGTGACCCACCTCTGGGTCTGTGAAGACCTCTTGAAAACCTCTGCCCTAGTGTTATGCAGACCTATAAACGAACTTTTCTTCTTTTGATGACTTTCCTTTTTTGGGGTGTGTGTGTGTTGGTGGTTGGTAGATTAATGACTTTTCAGGGCTGCGCTGTAGGAACAGACTGATTTTCTGTGCCTTTCTCAGCTCCCCTGAACATTCATTCTTCCTTCTACGATCATTTGGAATAGCAGGTTGTGACGTCCAGTTTATCATGCCCAATGCAAC
The DNA here is from genome assembly GCA_026170595.1 of Plestiodon gilberti rubricaudatus. Taxonomy (NCBI): domain Eukaryota; kingdom Metazoa; phylum Chordata; class Lepidosauria; order Squamata; family Scincidae; genus Plestiodon; species Plestiodon gilberti. The sequence continues at coordinate 16,878,421 of JANXHW010000012.1, forward strand.
TCCCTTGGTTGTATCTGATTTATTTCAAATACATCACTTTACCCTCTCTGATCACTTCAATCTAGAGTTAGACAAACGACCTGAGATAGACTTTGATGCCTTTCAAGAAGCACTCGTCTGCTATATCACATCCGGAGAGGTCTCTAGTAAAGATTAGAGTGTCTGGAGGTCATCCCAGCATCGCAGGCTCATTCAGTGTATATGGTTTTTAAAGCAACGCTGTCATCTAATATTACATTTTCTGGTATCTTCGGACCAGGGAGTCTGCAGTGTGTATATATCAATTCCTTACCATCAATCCTTTTATACACGAAGGGTATAAAGCACTGATTGATTCATTAAGTGTCTCCGAAGTCAAACAATCCATCTTTCACTTTCTGTTTTATCACCTTCGTTTCCTCATAGCTATCGTTCCGTGCATCTCGCGAAGCTTTATCCTCCAAATTCCATACAAGTCAGTTATGTCGAAGTCATTCATCACATGCAGGTTGCTGGAAGCAACATAAGCTCTTTTTGATGGCCAAACTCCACGTCACCACACTGAGAGGTCCATGATGGATCTCCAACGGGTTTTGTTTCTTTATAACTACATGCAACCCATGGGGGGGGGGGGCTGATCTGATCTGATTGGGGGAAGCAATGTGAGGGTGCCAGTGGGGGTGTTTTGTCCTTTCCTTACATCTTTTTCCCCACATAAATTGCCCACCTCAAGCCTGCATTTCCCCCTACAGAGCAACAGTGGGGAAAGGGGCCTTGCACATGCTTTGTCGTCTGCCTCTGTACAGTTGGCTCTTTTTTCTGTGGATTTAGAACCCACGGATTTGAGTATCCGCGGGTTCCAAACGCACGAAAGAAAAGGCACTTCCGGTTTTCCTGAGAAACTGGAAGTGCCCTTCAGAAGCTTCCGAGAGGCCTTCTGAGACGCGGGAAGGTCGTGCATGGCCTCCGCGCACCTCAGAAGGCCTCCTGGAGGCTTCTGAAAGGCACTTCTGGATTTTTGGAATTGCCCCACTGCGGGTTTCATTATTTTGTTATCCGCGGGGGGGATCCTGGAATGGATCCCCATGGATAACGAGGGCTAACTGTATAAAGCAGCTTCCTTCCTCTATTCCAAAAATATGCTGGGAGGCACAAAATACAAGGACTGGCATCCTTTGCAGATATAGGGACTAAGGGCCCCATTTCAACTGAGAAAATTGTCCTGGGAAAAGATGAAATACCCCCCTGCTCAGTTGAGTAGTCCCAAACCTAAGTGGAGCAGCCTAAACCAACCTCCCCACAGCTGCTCTTAAGTTCTTTTTAATAAAAAAAAATCAGGAAAATGTAGACTTCCTGCACTGCTGTAATTTGGCCATATAAGCAACGTCACAATCTGTTTCCATCTTTGTCCCTCCTGGATTTCTTTCCCTCAGAGAAAGATCAATAAACGATCAGCTGATGCATAAAAGATTTCAGAATTTGTGTATTAATTAGGCAATGGATTCTTTTTTCTGGGAGAGAGATCAAGCTAATTATTACCGGTTCAAACGTTTCCTAGGGATGTACTGAAATGGAATCTGCAATTATTCCCCCCCCCCCCCGGCCTTGTTTTTATTGGCTATTTCAGATCCCGCGTTGTCCACCCATTGAAAAAGAAAGGGCTGTGGAACAACAACAACATCACCACCACTACACAAAAAATTTGGGTTCTGGAAACATTGCCAACTCGCTGCAAAGCTTTCCTTTTGAAAGTGAAGCTGACCTGCCTTGTTGTTCTGCGTTTCTAATGAATGTCCTTGACAGGTTCATTCTGCAAGCCATTGTCAACATTTTTTTCCACCCCTCAAACAGTCTACAATGTAAGGGATCTCTCCTCTTGAATCATTTCAAAAGTGTCTTTGAAAACTCCCCAGAAAAATGACATTTTTGTTACACCTGCAGTTGCGGTCTCTTCATTATTGGGAAGCGAGAATTTTAATACATGGTGACATTCTCAACAAAATAAGATCAGAATTACATTCCCCCCCCACTAGAAGTCCAATTGTTTGTGCAAAGAGAAAGATAAAAACACAACACAGCATGTTTCAGTCTCACTGTGGGGGAAAAATCAATTTTATAATAGAAAAAAAGATCAGCATGATTATCTGAACCAAACTATTTGGGGTTCAGTGGCTTTGTTGTGAATAGATATGAACACCAAGGATGGCCCTTTCATAAGGCCAACTGAAGTGGTCGCCTCAGGCAGCAGATGGGGGGGGGGCTCAATTCTGTCAGCCTATTTGCCTCTACTGCTTCTCCTTCCATTCCCTGGATTTTGAAAAGGAGGAGGTGGACAGAGAGGAAATGTGGAGGGAAGGAGAGTGCGTCCAGTAGCAATCACACAGGCTGGATTTGACCCCCTTTTTCAAATCTTCCCGCCCCTTTTCTCTCCTCAGACATATGCCCCCCCCAAAGGCTGGTATAGGTCCGAGGTGAGGAGACACAGGCAGTCAGTCAGCCTTACCTTCTGCAAGCTGACCGATCCCCCCCCCACACACACACCCACAACATGCAGTGCAACCTCATGGCGAGAGATAGGACTGGGGCCTGAACGACCAAATAGGGCTCAGTAAAGTCTGACTTAACATAATGTGTGGTTAGGATGTCAGGTTTGGGCAAAAAGTCTTGAAAGGGATGTCAAACATTGATTTGGACTATTTTTATTTATTTATTTATTTATTTATTTATTTATTTATTTATTTATTCATTCATTCATTCATTCATTCATTCATTCATTCACATTTTTATACCACCCTTCCTCCAAGGAGCTCAGAGTGGTGTACATATTTCTTCCCCTCCTCTTTGTCCTCACAACAACCCTGTGAGGTAGGTGGGGCTGAGAGATAGTGACTGGCCCAAGGTCACCCAGGAAGCTTCGTGGCTGAGCGGGGATTTGAACCTGGATCTTCCAGGTCTAAGTCCGACTCCCAAATCGGTCTATAAAGCAATGGCCTTCAACCCTTTTAGACGTCTATTTTTTTTTCTCAAATATGGATTGAGTAGCTTAATACTGTAATGCATTTACAATTTACAAATTACATTTACAAATTTTCTTCACCTCTTTCAAATGCTCCGTTTAGTGGGTAGGAACAATCGTAACAAGGGTGAGGATATTAGAATGAATAATAAATATGCGGAGAGGTGAATTTGTGTGTTTCATTATGTATTATTTCTCCCTTTAAATCTTTAATTGTAGAAGAAACTCTTGGGAGCTCTCTTTATGCAGAAAGCATTAATTTCTTGTTTTTTTAATACCTTAGAAAGAATTTCAGTTTTGGCTTCGTTGTGATGGAAGATCGATCTGTCACTTAAAACTGTACTCTGTTACTGCTGTGTAGATTTTGTGACCGGCGAGCTGTGATGGACTTTGGCTTGGATACGGTTTCTGATATCACAAAGTGATGGAAATTGCCGTGAAATGTTTCCGAGATGGTTGTAGCCATTGTATTACAGGAGACAACAGACCAGTGCAATATACCAATGACCTTTACATCCAAAGGTTCTTGTAAATTAGATCACAATCCATGCATGTGGTTTCACTCGCATCATTGCAAGATCAAGGTTCTTGCATGTGGTCCTACGATGAGTATCTTGAGATACTACAACTAAGTGTGAAAAAGGGAGGGATTGGAACTCAAGGCCCCAGGAAATATTTTTGGCGGGGGGGGGGGGCGGTGTAACATTTGTGCGTATAATGGGTGGCCCCTCAGGAACATATACCGGTACATGAGAATTCTTATGCAAAACTGCTTGATCTTGAATTTAGAATATTAATTAATATGCATGATTTATTGCTCGCAGGCCATGATTCAATATCAAACACCTAGGGCGAGTGGTGAACCAAATATAGGGCAAAACCCCCTGAGGATTCTGGAGCCTGTTGCAGCATGTAATGATGTGTATTTGTGCAGAGGCGAAACAAGGGTGGAGTGAAGGCAAGTAGTTTTGCAAGACTCTGTTACACTGGAGTCAGCGGCCCCTCCCCCTTGCTGTTGGAGCCATTCTGGCAGCAACAGGGGAGTGTCCTGCGTGTTGCCTTTGCTGCCAAAATGGCTCCAACAGCAAGGGGGAGGGGCCGCTGACTCCAGTGTAATGGAGTCTTGCAAAACTACTTGCCTTCGCTCCACCCTTGTTTCGCCTCTGTTTGTGTGTAATATAGGTTGCAATCCTATACACACTTATGTGGGAGTAAATTGCATTGAACACAGTGGGACTTACTTCTGAGTGAACATGTTTAAGATTGCAGAGCAAGGGCCCAATCCTATCCAACTTTCCAGCACCAACAAACATTCCCTTACCTTGAGGAGGCCTGTGTGATTTCCCTCCTCCACCGCAGGATGCAGCGCATGCCCTGTTGGCACGGTTGCATCAGTGCTGGAAATTTGGATAGGACTGGGCCCTTAATCAGATAGAGACACATGCATACACTAATATTTTAATTAAAATAAAAAATAAAATGGAAGTTTAATTTTTAAGTTGTTTTATTTTGCTTTCTGCTAAGCTAGCAGAAGTACCAGGTTCAATATCGAAACTCAAATGTAACATCAAGATTGGCCACTTCTACCCAGGTCCATCCAACATATTACCTCTGCTTGCGAGTGGTACAAGAACGAGGAAGGTAACCTACCCCAGGTTCCAACCCCAGGTTTTATCCTCACAACCATCTTGTGAGGTAGGCTGGACTGGGAGATAGTGACTTGTAAAGTGCAGCCTTCTCCCACAGGTACCCTTTTGCTTTGCTTAGCATCGAGCCTGAGGAAAAGTTCTGTGGAACTTGAAAGCTTGCTTAAGATTTTGTGGTCTTTTATAATTGGCCCTAGAAACAATATTACCAGAGTGTGACTTGATTCCCCCCCCCCCAAAAAAAAACAACAACAACGGACTGGCTTATGATTTTTTCAAGTGACCTAAATAATTCACTGACTGCTATTTTTATCCACAGCATTTCTATGCCAGCTTCAATGCTAGGTTTGCAGTGTAGCTTGAAGGATCCTATGTGAATATGCTCTTCAAATCACCCATTGTTTGTTAACAACCTTATTTTGCAGACTTGTGAGTGAAATGAAACCAATTACAGTAAAACCTTGGATTGAGAGTAACTTGGTTTGAGAGTGTTTTGCATAACAAGCAAAAAACTTTAATAAATTTTAACTTGATTAACAAGCGATGTCTTGCATTACAAGTAGGTTTTGGAGCCCGAGGAGCAGCTGCTCCGGGCGTGGGGCGCTACGCTCAGGCTCCACCACTGAACGGCTGCCTTCTCACGCCGCCCTCACGATCGTGCATAGAAGGAAAGGCGCGTGGAGGCAGCCCTGTGAGGAAAGGCGCCGGTGAGGCCCGTTATGCCTCTGCGAGTAGTTTCTCTCACTGCGGGATTGTGGGTAATCGTCTCCCAGTCTCAGTCCAGTGAGCCAACAGATAGCAGTGATCCTGTTAGTGATAGACTTCCTACACAATAACGTCCTACACAATAACGTTCGTGATAGACGTCCTACACTCGTCCTCCTCTCCTCTCTCTCATCTCCCTCACACCAGCCACGATTCTATTCAAAGGTAAAGTGCAGGTTAATTTGTTTTATTTTGACTTTATACTGTATTTTGTATTACTGTAATCATTTTTATATGATTAAATGGTTGTGGAATGAATCATCTGAGTTTCCGTTATTTCTTATGGGGAAATTTGCTTTGATATATGAGTGCTTTGGATTACAAGCACATTTCCGGAACGAATTATGCTCGCAATCCAAGGTTTTACTGTATTTGATGCTGTCTTGCAACACTAGAGGGCACTAAAGGACCAACAAAGACATATGCTTTTAGTCCTCCCCCCCCCCCCCCATTATTACCTGTCAAGGAAAATGCAAGGGGAGAGGGGAAATGAATGGTTTGAAGCTTGTTGCTTGAGGTGTATGAGTGTGGAATTGCAAAATAGGGGACTAAAATGGGTCTTTGGTAAAAAGTTCCAGCAGGTCAATGAATACGAATAATCAGAACGAATGTAGAAGAAACATAATATCTGGGGTTATTTCACAGCCTAGTATCAAGTGGGCTTAATAAGTCCCGTGTATACTTGAGATTGGAGGATCTGGTTTCAGGGTCGGTTGCTGGTGGGCACCTCGCTGCTTAGACGTTAAGCACACTCTTGTCCATCAAAGTTCTGTATGCGAGCTGCCTGATCGTGCAATCCTGTGTAACTCTTGCCCCGGGGCAGCGCACGATGCTCCAGGGTAGGGTGTCGTGCAAGTGCCGTGAAGCACTTGTGCTACACCCGGAGAGCAAGCAACGCCGGCGCTGCGGCCTGTGCTACTCGCCCCGCTGTCTCCGCGGCCCTGCGCTGGCTGGAGCAGGTAAGACCTACACCGGTCAGGGCAGGGGCAGGGGGAGGGCAAACCGGACAGCAAGGGAGGATGGCCATTGGCCGCCTGGAGGGGGCAGGGATACCGGGAGCAGAGATCTCCGGTATCCCGAGATCCCTCCAGGCCCCAGATATGCAGACATGGCCGGTGTTAATATGCACTAGCTTTGGAGCTTGCGCACGTTCGAGGAGGCCCATAGGGCCTCCTGCCGCTTACATGGGGGGAAGGGGACAATCGTCCCCTTCTCCCAAGTTGTTCCCGGGCTGCCCAATCCTACACAGGATTGGGCTGCCATTCTGATCGAAACCAGTCCACGACTTCTGGTGATGGAGATGGCATGCCAAATGCTGCCCCCCCTCCTTACCTACTGATGTGCTCCTCCTGCTTCTTGGCTCAGAAAAGGAAGAGGGGGGGGGGCAGAGCAGAAAAGGAAGCATGGAGAAGAGAGAAGAGAGCTACAGCACATATTTTGAAAATCTAGTCATGCAGTGACTTTCTAGGCATCTAGGAAATCTAGGCATGCAGTGATTTTCGTAACACGCGATGTGATTTGTTGGCGCCACCCCTGAATGGCCTCTAAATGAGGGTCCCTGGGAAATGCAGTTCTATGTAGGGAGCAATAACCCCAAAAATGCCTAGTATCCCTCAAACGTTTGCAGTTCCCATTATATGAATAGGGTTACCAACTTTATTATTTGCCCTTACTCCTGTGCCTTTAGTAGCAGCTCAGATACTAGCTGCTTATAATGCTTATTTCCAGCTTATTCGGCTGACTTCTTCTGCAGATCAAGCTGCTTTTCAGGGCACGGGAATAGGCATGGTCATTTTTTCCCCTGTCCAGTGTGCAACCTCCATGTGCCAAACATCATGTGTCTTTCACTGCATCCACAAGTGTCAAAACAGATGCTTAGGTAGTCTGCGCATGTACAGTCGGCAACCAGCTATTTCCAACCCAGAAGTGGTTTGCGTTGCAGGAGATGTGTCATATTTGATGTGATCCTTTGTTGGCTTCTTCTGCCCTTGCTGCTAAGTACAGTGACAACAACAAGGCATCTGGATGTTAGTATAAGAACTGGAGTCTGCCGGCAAGCAAGGATTCCCGCAACATCCACTAACTGCTGGCGTTCCCCTTTGTTCTGCTAGTGTGAAATGCTTAATGAGGTGACTTAAGGTTTAACAATGTGCGTGGCACAAAAAGGATTTTTTTCCCCCTCTTCCTGCTGTTTTCAAATTGCTTTGTGATGTAAACATGAAAAATGCATACCAACAATATTTCAACTGCTTAAGATTCCTGGTAGGGAAGGGGGAAAACACTTTGTGCTCTTTCAATTCAGAGCAGCAGGTCCCAATGCTTGCCTTCCTTATTGCATACATGCAAATGAGCTGTGATCTGGCACCACACAGATTTTCTGGGAATCCTCCGAGGAAAACTGGGAAACCCAGCTAATGAGCTGGCAGCTCTGCTTCTGCAGACAGACGGGCAGAAGTGGGGGAAAGGAGATCAGAGGTGGGAGAAGATTCTGGGCCATCTGTGGGCAAGAATGGAAAGTAGCAAGAAGGAAAAACAATGCCGAGTATTTTCAGCATTCTGATCAGATGTGCATCCCATCCTCCATGGAGCTCAGGGTCCTGCAAATGGAGACCTCCCTTCCTTCCTTCTCTGAATAACAATCCTATGTCAGTCTTTAAGCTTGTCAACAACAGGATCCACCTCAACCTGTAAAATGGGTAAAAGGTAAAGGAGACCCCTAACAATTAAGTCCAGTCGTGTCCGACTCTAGGGTGTGGTGCTCATCTCCATTTCAAAGCCGAAGAGCCAGCGTTGTCTGAAGACACCTCCATGGTCATGTGGCCGGCATGACTCTCCTTGCCGCAGCGCGTAGCATGCGGCTGGAACACGGAGCGCTGTAAAATGGGACCCAACTTCAAAAGACCAGCAGGTGAGGGGGTTGGTGAATGACTGGTCACAGTGGCCAGTCAGGATATACAGTTACTCTGTTGTTGTTCTTCCTCTTCTTTTCTTCCAGGCCAATTGGAAGAAGAGGAGGGGCAAAGTGTGGCATGGCAACAACATTTTGAAAGGTAGATAGAGAGGAAGCAAGGTGAGGCAGGACAGAGGGAGTGCTGTGTCAGGGAAGAAGAGAAGGTGGGTGGGAGACTGAGGGGACCTGCAGAAGATTGGGGAGACTTGGCCAAAGCAACTCTTCCAAAAGCCAAAGTCTCTGGTGGGAGCAGCTGCCTCATCTATGACCTCTAGCCCTGGCTGCTACCGTTCAAATTGTGCAGGTCAGAACTTCAAAACAAAATGATGGTAGCCACAACCCGACTGAAGTCAGGTCACAACCCATTTCTGGGCTCTGATATGCTTGTTGGAGACCTCTGGAATAGGTTTGACTGGGTTTTTTAAAACAAGCGTATAACCTGGAACCACGATTGCTTCAAGGGCAAGTGCTCATGCAAGGCCAACACATCTGAGATGTCAAATGGTTGCTCCTTCACCAGGAAACTGACTGCTTATTACAGGAATAATTACTTCTCTTGTTTGAACCTTATTCCAGAGGTCAGCACCCAACATGGCCAATCCCTGACGCCAGCCCTGGCAACAGCAAATGCCCTGTGCTGATCAAATAACCCCCCCCCCAATGGATTGCTTTGGATCCCTTCAACTGGAAGGCTAGCAGGATCAACTGAAGACCTTTGGAGCTGATGGCTGCCATCAGACACTCAGCCTGCTAAGCTATGCCTTCTCTGGCAGCAGAAGGCAGAGCTGTTAGAGAGTTACAACATGCATAACGTTTTTGCAACCATTGGGGTGGCAATCAAACCCCTGTCTAGCGCACACAATTACGGAGAATCCAGTTAATCACCAATTAGCGGCCATTCCCTATGAAAGCCCTGGAGGAAGAGTGTGAGCACATGTGGCTTGAACCACATCACATTTCTCCCACATTAGACAGACAGGAGGAATATATTAAGGAGAGCAGCAGGGAGTCAAATGCCACCCACCTGCCTCCCAAGCACGTTTTAATTATAGCTCTAGATGTGCCGGAGACATGTCATCCGTCTCTCTGTTAAGATGCCTCCTTTGTAAAACAAAAATTGGCCTCTGAGGAGGAGCAGCGCAGCGCCGGCAAGCAGCTGTAGAGCTGGTGACTGGCACGTTTCCCTCTAGTCAATCAGGAAGGAGCTGCCAAATTAAACTGGAGCTCGTAAAAACGAAGGGGGAAGAGAGGAGCCTAACAAGGCGAGTGACCTTGCTCGAAAGGTAAATAAAACGAGAGGATTTCGTCAGCTTCACTTGCTTAGTGAATTAAGTTCAGTTGGGTGGAAAAAAGGTGGAAATAACTCCTTAGCTGAGCATTTATGCCACCTACCCTCACAGATAGACTGATGATGTAATTCCTCATGGCGATGGAGCCTAAAGCATTCCTTCTGTCCCTCGAGATTTGGAGATACATAAATAGAGCATGATCATTCTCAAAGTATGAAGCATCCCTAAGAAGGCATGGAGTGTTACTAAGGGTGGCCCCAACTTTCCCCTAGTCCAGTGTTTCCCAAACTTTTTCGACCGGTGGCTCCCTTGACCATTGGCAACCATTGGCCGCGGCTCCCCATTACATGATGTTGATGCCTGCCAATTGGCATTGCACTGTTGTCCGAGGGGATTCCGTGGTACTCCGCGGCTCCCCTGGCTGGTATCCGCGGCTCCCCTGGGAGCCACACCTCCCACTTTGGGAACCACTGCACTAGTCCCTTCTCAATGAGGAGCTCAGGGGAAGTGGGCCCCATACGGTTGTAAAACAGAAGCTGCACAGTTCAGATTGGCTAGCATCAGTGAGTTTACCGAATTACTTCTCCATCTTTCCTGAAGCAGTGTTTCAACATTTTAAGAACTGAGCCTGTGGTTTTTGTTTTAAGGGGATGCATGTACATTTCATTGAGCAAATATACATGCTGTGCTTTAAAAGTAGAGCAAAAAAGAAAGAAAGAAAGATAGCAGACCGCCAACTTGGAGCTGCTCAGGGGACAAGCCTGAAGATTATTAAATTAGTTGTCAGGATCAAGAGAGGGGCTCTAGCATCTGCATGCTGATCCAGATCAGTGGTACCTAGTGCTTAACATGCACTCTCTTCCCTTTTCCCTCTCTTCCCCTTCATTTGGACATGCAGCTTACTGGGGAAAAGCCATGGTAGTTTGAATCCGCTGCCACCAGTCCAGGAGATTAGGCTAGCCAGAGGGGCTCCCTGGACAGAACCCCCCCCTCCTAGAACAATACTGAACCTCAGGAGTCTCTATCAAAATCACTCTCATGGTAGTGTCTAGAGAGCGAGGAGACTTGACAATCCCCACTGATGTTCACAAAACAAGGCAGACTGTAAATAAAGAATATGCAAAAAGGTTTATTAAAAGCTACTAATGAAGAAAGGAATCAGAGAACCAATTGGACAAGAAAAGGAATTCGGAAAACAAAGGATTGGTTAACTTCAGCTTGAAATCATAAACCTGGCCAGCAGATGGTGCGGAGGTGCTGCAGAATCTCACGCATGCGTCGCTGGCTCAAAACTCTTATCGGTAAGCCTGAAAAGAGCTTATATGACACAAGAGCAGAGGGTTTTTTTAGACAGTCTTAAAAGAAATGAATCCTGTTTCTGCCTTCACCTTGTAAGGTGGCATTAAGCACGCTTCTGTCTCTCAGCTTCAGCTGCAACATGGGGAGGGGATAATTAAACTTAGGACCCAATCCTAGCCAACTGGTCCAGCCCTCTGGTTAAAGGGCCAGCACTGCCCCAAAGTAGGGAGGTCCTCATCCTGCAAGGAGCAGCCAACGCTGTGCCTTGATGGCCAAGGGGACAGTGGGAATACCGGATATAGAGCGGTGACTTCTCCCCCGCCAGGGTTGTGATGGGAAAACTGGAGTCCCCGAAACAGTGGGGCAAGTCTGGAAACAGACAGGGGGAATTGTACTGTATTATGAAGGCAGTCTCCCTTCCTGACTTAGGCTTGCTCAGTGCACTGTCTGTGGAGACTTGATTCACATGTGAATATGAATCCTGCAACACACACGCATGCATGCATGCATGCACGCACGCACGCACGCACGCACGCACGCACTCACACACACACACACACACACACACACACACACACACCAGGCTTCTTGATTGTCCATCAGGCTATATGCACATAATTTCTATGTACAAATAGCACACTGAATGTACATACGGTAAAACCTCCTGCCTCCCCACCATGTGTATTCACACTGAGCATCTGCATCAAGCTAGTGATTGGTTATTGATTGTTTCCTTTCATTTTTGCTTCCAAAGATCTTCTTGGGTGCATACATAAGTTTTATCTTCACCGCAAACCCTGCAAAGAAGCTAAAGCTGAAAGAGAGTGACTGGTCCAAGGGCATCTGGTAAGCTTCATGGCTGAACCGGATGTGAAGAATTTGAGGTTGCAAAAACAATGAATGACGGCATTGTTTTGGACGGAAAAGAAAATGCGTGGCTTGAGGTAGGATTGTCAACCGATTGTCCTAAATGTGCATAGAGTTTGTTTTTGGGCCCTATTTTGCCAGCGGGAGTGGAACTGAAAGGAGATGAAAATGACAGATGCAGAGCAATGCAATTGCACCCATGTAACCATCAATACAGTGGGAGCCGGAACAAATGTTGCTGTACTCTCTGTGGATCAGGCGTCAAGAGTGATGTGCGGCACAGACTGAGCAGTGGGTCACAGGGTTCTGTCTCACTGAAAAGCATTTACTGTAACTTGCTTTGCAGCAGGGATGTGGGTCACATCTCTGACTCCAAGTCTCAAGTCAAGTCCCAAGTCTCTGGGTCCAAGTCTCAAGTCAAATCCCAAGTCTTTGCCCCCAAGTCCCGAGTCTTTGGTTGTGAGTTGCGAGTCCCAATCTATTTAATGGGGAAACGGGTTTAAACCTGAATAGAATTTGACTTGTCGTAAAAGGCTCCAAGTCTCAAGTCGAGTCTTTTACAATTGTCGAGTCAAGTCTCGAGTCGAGTCATTGACGCGACTTGAGTCCGACTTGAGTACGGGTCAATAGAGTCAAGTCTACATCACTGCTTTGCAGCATTTCTATTTTCTTTGGCCCACTTCTCCCTCCTGCACAAAGGGACAATGATTCCAAACTTACTCACCCAAGGTATTTGCAGAGGTTAATTCAGGACAAAAATCCCAGCAAACAGAAAGCCCGGGAATTGCCAGAGGAGCCTCCTCCTCCTCTTCTTTTTTTATTGTTTCTGACAATCAGTAGTAAAATGGGCTGCCTCTACCAAGGGAGCTTGCTGTAGCATTACTCATCTGACGTTTGAATCTGCAGGAATAAATCACGTTGGAACTCCTTCTGGCATTCAGTGAGGGCCGAAGTCAAGATTTGTAAAGGGAATGTATTAAGTGGCCATGAAACAGCAGGCAAGTGTAAATGATGGGAGGAGGGGTGGGAAATGTGCGGCATATAGAAATCCAAATTCTCCTGTCTTTTTACAAAGGCTGACACACGATCAGCAGCTTCCTGCTTACCGATAAGAACCATCCGGGGTTGCCATTTCACCCACACACACACACACACACACACACACACACACACACACACAGGACATTCACATGCTGTCCTGCAGGAAGGAGGGACTAACAGCCCAATCCTACCCTCTTCCTTACAACAGCGGGACAGCACCCCCCTGTCATAAAGGGCCTAGCGGGCTCTCAGAGCGCGCTGCCGCCAATATCCTATCCCCCTTCCTGGACCCGATCCTGCAGCGTAGGTCCACACAGGGCTGTGCCAGCTATTTAGCTGTCGCAGGTCTGAGTAGACCCCCTGCGCTGCACAATCATTAAGGCAATGATTGTTCCCTTACCCAGAGGAGGCCTTCTGGACTGCCCCCCACCATAGGATGCAGCGGTCGCCATTTTGGCACTGCTGCTTTGACAGGAGGTGGGAATGGATAGGATTGGGCTGCAAGTCTACGGTTGCCTCCCCTCTGCTAGGTTCCATGTCCAGCTGTTGTATCTGAAAACGTTCCTTCTTTTGGCATAGCCCGAACATGACTGCTTATAGTGTCTGTTAAAGGAAGACACGGAGCAGCTAATTAAAGTAAAAGAATGGCCGGGGTGGGGACATGGGGTATTATTAATTAGCTGCTCCGTGTTTTCCTTTAAACCTCATGTGGGCTGGTCAGGGACAGCCAAAGGGGCCGGATGTTGCCCTGGGGCCACACAATGCCCAGGTCTGGGCTAGAGCACAGTCTTGTATCTGGAAATGTTCATTCTTTTGGCATAGCCCAAACAGGAGTTTACTGGGGGCCCAATCCTATTCAACTTGCCAGCACTGATGCAGCTGCAATGCAGCACCAAGGTAAGGGAACAAGCATTCCCTTACCTTGAGGAGGCCTCCGTTAGGATTTTGAAGGATACCTTGAGGAGGCCTTACCGATAGGATTGGGACCTCAGTCTATGTAAGGGTCAGAGGCGTCCCGGCAGCTGAGGCTGCCTGGAGCACCTCTGCGGCGCTGCCCCGAAGGGGCGTCGCCGCCGCCACCGGAGGGCGACCCGGCCTACCTGCGCGCCCGCCCAGTGACGTGGGCGGGCGCTCGAGGCCTTCTCCCCTGGCCTCGGAGCCGGAGAAAGCCCTGGAGCATCCGCCACGACCAGCGGCCAGGGCTTTCTGAAGGCAGCTGACTGCGGTGCCGCGCTATTTATCCTTTTTTCCTGCACAAAGTTCTGCGCATGTGCAGAAAAAAAGGATAAATAGCACAGCGCCACAGTCGGCCGCCTTCAGAAAGCCCTGGCCGCCGGTCGTGGCAGATGCTCCAGGGCTTTCTCCGGCTCCGAGGCCAGGGGAGAAGGCCTCGTGCGCCTGCCTGCGTCACCGGGCGGGCGCTCCAGCGGAATGCTGCCCGAGCAGTGGAGCCGCTGCATCACCGGGCGCGCGCACGTGCTCCCTGAAGTGCCACCCAAGCCGTGGATCCGCCTGGAGCCGCTGCTCCGGTCACTCCACCCTTCCTATGCCTCTGGAAGGGTAACTGAAGTCACCCATAGTTCCAAAGTTTTTCCTTTGGATGCTACCTCAATTTCTTTCTCCAAGTAACGATCACCCTTGTTTACAACAGTGTGCCTGCTGTAGTGTATTTCTACTTGAGCACAAGAAAAAAGGAGAATCATTACTGGGACCAAGCTGACATTTCACAACCTGAAGCACTGTTTTACTCTCATGTCTGCTGATTAGAGACAAAACATCACCCTTCCAGGCTTCCTGGCTTCCAGAGTTGAATGAATCCTTCTTCTGAGACAACGAATTCTTCTATATTCTTTCAACCCAAGAAGGAGGGAAAGAAAACCAGTATGTCCTTTGTCTCCAGTTCAAACCCAGGAAGCATGCATCACTGTCGAACCCATAGCATCAAGCATAGATGTTTGAGCAGGGCTTACAGAAATCCGAGCTGTCTGTGTTCACCAGACTGAAAGTAAGTGAAAGCCATGCTGACTGTCGAGGTGACTGAAAGAGACTGTCAGACATAGGCCAGGTTGCAAGAGACATTGAGAACAAAGGAACAATTCTTGTACAAGCAGGTAACAGGCTAACAGATACATCCTGAATCCCACCATTCCTGACGCCATAAAGAAAAGGACAGACAGGTGCAAATAAGAATGTGCTTTTTGCTATGATCACCTTAGCTCCTGTGAACTGTTTCCTTCCCCACATCATTCACAGTCATAAAACATTGTGATTTGGGGGCTTCTCTAAGGTTCTAAATACATGTTCGTTTCCCTGCTAACTGGGCAAGAGGCACTTTTTCAATTGGTGCTCTTCTTATGTTTAGCAGGGGGAGAGTAACTGCCCCCTTTCACCCCAGCACAGTGTCTTTCTGGTGGCTGTTACTGGTGGTGTTCTGCATCTTTTTTAGATTGTGAGCCCTTTTGGGACAGGGAGCCATTTAATCATTTGATTTTGTCTGTAAACCGCTTTGTGAACTTTTTGTTGAAAAGCGGTATATAAATATTATTATTATTATTATTATTATTATTATTATTATTATTATTATTATTATTATTATTATTAAAGCATGGACTTTGCAAGCGTAGAGGCAGCTCTCGATTAACGCGGTCTTAATTTGCCCGGTTTCGAAATAGAGCAATTTGCAAATTAATACCGGAAGTCTAATTTATGCTGAAATAACTGGCATGTTCACTTTCTGAAAGATTGGGAGCGCATGCCATGGGGGGCAGGACGGGACTTGCAGGGATTTTGCCTTAGGGTTTCCCAAAAGTTTGAAAAGCTGCCACTGCATGAAGGAATGAAACACTGTGGCAATATGTATGTGCTTCAGTGCTAGGATGAAATTTAGGAGATAATCTGAACTGGAATTCAGGAGTAAAAAAAAAAAGGTAAAGGTGACCCCTGACAATGAAGTCCAGTTGTGTCCGACTCTAGGGTGTGGTGCTCATCCCCATTTCAAAGCCGAAGAGCCAGCGTTGTCCGAAGACGCCTCCGTGGTCATGTGGCCGGCATGACTCTCCTTGCTGCAGCGCGTAGCATGCGGCTGAACACGGAGCGCTGTTTACCTTCCCGCAAGCGGTACCTATTTATCTACTCGCATGAACATGCTTTGGAACTGCTAGGTTGGCAGGAGCTGGCCAAGCAACGAGCGCTCACACCGTCGCAGGAATCGAACTGCCGACCTTTCAATCGACAGCTCATGTTTCAGCGGTTTAACCCACTGTGCCACCCGCTGGCCTTGGAATTCAGGAGTAGCAGCATCCAAAGCAGAGCAAACCCACAGGGAGCATCTGCTCATCATCCGGAATGAGAAGCTGAATCCTGTACATTTTTGCCCACATCACTCTCAGCGCAGTGCTATGCAAGACAAGTCAGAAGTCATTAAGTTGAGTGGGACTTAAGGACCCAATCCTATCCCCCCCCCCCCCCGCTGATGTAGCTGTGCTGAAACAGCTTGTGTTTCATCTTGTGGGGGGACGGGACAGTCCTGGAGGTCTCATCTGGGTCAGGAGATAATAATTCTGAGGGGTAAGCCTCTGAGGCCTACTTGACCTGTGCCAGTGAGGATGCCCCAGTCTCCCCACTGGCACTCTGGCAGCGCACAACTTTGCGCAGTGCTGGAGTGTTTTTTGTGACTGCTGTAAGGCAGTTTACACCGGTGGACTGCCTGTTATGCTGGTGGAACGCTAGACTAGACTGCCCGTCCTGAGTAAGCATGCGAAGGGTTTCAACCTAAGGGTGGCATGTCCACTGCTGAGTGCTATATGATTGATACAAAAATAATAAATAGCCACCACATATTCATATTAATCCTGAGTTTTTCTTCTTTCCTGATTCAGCATTATTATCCAGTCTAACACCTCAGCAGCTCTGACAAATGCAAGCACTGAATACAATGATGCATGTTAATGGAAATGACAAGACGGTTTATAATAGTTTCATTGTCATCATCAAATAACGCATTAAAATGTCTACTTTTTATAAATGGAAAATATAATCCTGCCAACGAAATCCTGAGTCAAAACCAACGGAGACCTTCACTGGGAAGGGGGAGGGAATCGAGTCATTTTGGGACAATGGTGCAAAAGGAGGATTTTTAACCCCCTTTCCCTCTGGCAGTTCTGTCACCCCCAAGGGTGTCACCTGGTGCGATCCGCACCCCCCGCACTCCCCTAGGGATGCCACTGGTTCCTTGATTAATATCCCACTCCCATATAATAAAATCAGAAGTGTCGCCGGGGTAGGGGTGGGGGGGCATGGGCCCCAAGGCGTCAGGGGAGCATACCTGCCTCTGGGACGCATCCCTTCGTCTTGGAGCCGGCCAATCCGTTTTTGTGCTGCCCGCCCTGGAGCCTCGGCTCTGACATGCCTGCTATTTAGGCTCCAGGGGGCGTGGCTTGTGGCATCACGTGGGGGCGTCGCGTCGGCGGCCCCCCACGTGGGGGAGTAACTTCATCTCTGAATAAAATAAGCTCCCCAGATAAATTCCTTGAGCATTTCAATCTGGGAAATGGTGCAGAGGAGGAGTGGTGAACAGCTCTCCCTAGCAGCACAGCCTTCCAACTAAACTCCAACAAGACATTGTGGTCAGTACCAGGTTAGCTTTCCTGGAGAACATGTTTAGCTACAACCTCTCCATGTACATTTCTTCTTTCCCACCCTCTTGAATGAGCAGAGAGAAAAGCATGGGTCAATGAAAGATCCAAATAAGAATGCAAGCTAGAGGAGAACTTTGGGGCCATGATGCTCTCCTTACATCCCTGTTGAGCCCTGTTGGATCAGGCCAAAGGCCCATCTAGTCCAGCTTCCTGTATCTTACTGTGGCCCCATCAGATGCCTCAGGGAGCACACAAGACAACAAGAGACCTGTATGCTGTTGCCACACTCCCTGGCATCCTTGTGAGCATCATGAGCTGCCAACATTCATATTTCTGAGCCAGCAGACATGGTGACAACATCCTGCCAACATCCCTGCAAATCTACAAAGGCAAGTAGTCATGTGATCTTGTGGAATTCTGCAGCACCACATTGAAACTCTTCTCCTTTAAGTTCCTCCAGAAACTGAAGGGCAATTGACAATCAGTGGCAACAGCTTCTCTAACTGCAAGGGGTGCCTTTGCAAATCTCCCTCGAAATCTTTTCTATTAATGCTACGCAATAATGGATAGACTGTGCTTGACTGTAAATCAATCTCCAGCTGCTGGTGGTATTATAAACTTCAAGCAGGCGTGTGCAATATTATCAGTACCTAGAGAGACTGATTTATAAGTTAAGTGGCAAAGCATCCATCTCTGCTCATTACACTCTCCATAAATCTCTTCTTTTACGTTATCTGCATATTAGTTTTCCCCCAAAGCACTCCTCACAACTTCATGTTCTGTTCTTTTCCAGATTATGGCCACAGAACGGCAGGATTACATCGCTAGGACCATTTTTGACATCCTAGTGGTTGTACCTTCCAAGACCGTGACAGCACAAGCCTTGCATGTCTGTTCTGAAGTAAGCCCTGCATTTCAATGGAACTTACTCCCAGGTAAGTGCATATAGGACTGCAACCTGAAATAATTTGGAGGAGTGCTGTGGCGTCGTTCTAGGTGGGGCGGAGCTCTAAGTTCCATTGCGCTCCGACCCACCGTTACACGCCCACATGAGGCGGCCCCGCCCCCTCGCCTTCGGAGCCTTTCAGGGCTGCCAAAGCAATGCATGAAACTTAGAGCTCCGCCCCACCTGGAGCGATGCCACTGGAGGAGCGTTTTTCATCTAGTAGCACTGATGGTACTTCACGGTATGGCAGGTGTTATTTAAGTCTCACTGTCTTGCTTAGTCCAGCCATTTTGGAAGTGAAGATGGCTGGGTTGATGGTGGACAAGATGTGGAGATATCTGGTCCAAGAGAAGTATGGTTTGGGGAAGGAGAGTGCAGAGTGAAGTTCCAACTGTAGGACAAGTGGTCCACTCCTATGCACAGATGCCATCTCTTTGAAAAGTAGTAATTGCAGAAACAAAATGTAAAAGGTTGAGATTAATTGGGCAGAACATTGGAGCAATGTAGTCAAGTGGTTGGATGGAGGTTGTTGCCCCCACCAGTCTGCTGCCTGAGGGGAAAAATCTCAGTTGGCCTCATAAATGGGCCAGCCCTGAGCAGGAGAATGAAATTGGCCACAGTAGCGAACAAAAGTTCAGAAGTCCTGCAGCATCTTTGGAACAAAACGATGCTTTCACGAGACAGAGATGGGATGTGATTGTTATCACAGAGCCATCTATTGCAATAGACGCACAGCAACCTTGAAATGTCAGTTCTTGTCATGTTAGTCCAACAATTCGGGTGATTTTCATCTCCTTTTGTCTTCCTAAAGTGAGCAGACCAAAGGACAGGTGGAATATTAGATCTTGAGCTCTCAGATGTTTCGCTCAATGCAAATAGATAAGCCAAATATAAAACCCTTATAGCAAGCGTTTGAGAGTTGTGTTGCTGTCACAGAACATTTCAAGAGATGTGGATGTGGCCAGGAGGCGCGTAGCTGTGAAGCGATGCAAGCTGTCACAAAACCTATAGAAACCAGACTGGGCATCAAGTTGCAGGAGATCCTGGAGACAAATCTGAACTGGAATAAAAGCAGTTGGCACTTCGTCAGCGTTCGGTGTTTGGGAGGCATGAGAATAATTCCGCAAACAGAAGTGGTTTTGGCCATCACCCCTGCACAAGTGACCAATTTGTGAAGTTCTTTTATTTCATTGTTTTTAGCGAGTGCGGTCTTGCAGTGAGAGCCAGTGTGGTGTACTCATGAGTGTGTTGGATGCGATCCAGGACATGATCAAATGCCTGCTCAGCCATGCAGTTTACTGGGTGGCCTTGTGCCCGTCACTCTTTTTCAGCTGAACCTACCTCACAGGGTTGTTGTAGGGTTCAAATGAGGTGGAGGAGGCATGTATGCTGCCCTAAACTTCTTAGAGGAAGGGTGGTATTGAAACATGACAAATAAGAATGACTTGCAGCATTTATTCTGGAAAGAAGCATTTCAGCTGATCTCAAAGGCCCTTTTGGGGATGACAGGTACGGCTGTCATTGATGGGGGAAGACTCTCATAAATTTGAATGAACCCAGAGAAAGGAGATTCAAAAAGCAACTGCCTTAGCTGTCAGCACAACATCCTCCCAGAATTCCGAAGAGAACATTTAGCTAGAAAATTTATCTTTGGAAAATGAGCGATAGAGGGAGTCACAAAAGGGATCGTTTAAGCATTCCACGGAGAGCTCTGATATGTGAAAAAGTGATGGTGGGGGGAGGATACGTGGGGAATATGGCATGAAGCTATCGGGCCCATTGATGAGTAAGGATGCCTCTGCTTGTTTCCTACATCAGGCAATCGTTTCTTTTTCCAAGGCCAACGTGCGTTTGCTTCCTTAATTCATTGCACGTCATTCATCTGCCCCTCCCCGAACACCCTTTCCCAAAGGAACACAAGGAGAACCCTGCTGGAGCAGATCAAAGGACCCGTGGCCAACTCGATACCTCGGCGTGAAGAAGTCCACAAGCAGCAGGAGACAAGAGCCGACTCCTCTCCTGGAGTGACTCTGCCTGCAACTGGTATTTGTGTGTGTGTTTGCGCACGAAAATGAAGTCAAGCCCCCAGGGGCGGGGCTTGTGGCATCACGTGGGGGGTCTCGTGTCAGTGGCCCCCCATGTGGGGGGTTGTAGGAACGTCACTGCACCCCCTCCCTTGCGTTGTGAAGAGGCCAGTCAAACCCCAACCCCCCCAAGCCTGGGCTGAGACCCTCACAGAACGTTTTACAAGAGGGAGAAAAGGATGAGTGAGGACGCTGAGAAGCCAGACAGAAAAGTGACCTGCTCAGCAGTCCAGTCCACGGCCACTTTTCTTGACTCCATGCTATATTACCTTTTCTCAATTAGACCACGCGGCTCCTGTAAAATATGCGTAATTAAGCCCCAATGGCAGCATAGTAAACTCTTAATTCTATTACTTCCTTTATCCGATTGCTGGGCTTACAGCATTATAATTGATGGAGGCTGTCCGATGAAACAATTAATGATGACACCATTAGATTATTAATGATCTCCATTCAGGGGTTGTCTCTTGCCGAGGGGAGCACACAGCCATATTTAAATTATGCTGGTTGACCTTCATTTACATCTTTAGCAGGTAAAAGGTTATTAAAGTGCTTAAGAAGAATTACCGTGTCTCGACTTGACCTAGTAATTGGTATCATTGTTGCCATAAAGGGATAATTGCACTGGCTGACATTCAAATACATAGGCTCATGCATCAATTGTGTATCTAAATAATGTGCGTGTGTGCGTGCATGTGCATGCGCATGCACATATGTGCAATACCTATAGTAGAGAGGGGCTCTGCTTCTGCAAGCAAGGACTTTCCAACAAGGAGAAATGGATGAGGTTGCAGTGAGCTGAATTCAGGGGATCTGAGACAACTTCCAGAACACCTTTTTGTGGGTGAGAGAGGATGAAGTGTGTGCATTTGATTTGGAACGAATCACACTCCAAACCGAATCACCCTGCTCCAGAGTCAGCCCAAACCAAAACAAGATCCACTCCAAACCGAAGCAATACATAGCTAGGGTGACCAACAGAAACCTTTAAGAATGATCCTAATTCAATGGAAACCAGCGACAAGGATTTGGATGAAATTGGGCAGAATTTGTCCCAGCTTGGAGAGCTTCCACCCCCAGCTTCCATTCCATCCAATTCTTAAGGGGGGGGGGAGAGAGAGAGAGAGAGAGAGAGAGAGAGAGAGAGAGAGAGAGAGAGAGAGAGAGAGAGAGATATTTTAAAAGTTATTGTGAATTGAGAGCTGCTGCCACTTAAAATCAGCGGGGAACAATTCAAAAACAAATCAAAATTGAAACAAAGCAAAGACCCGAATCCTCTGTGTGTGTGTGTGTGTGTGTGTGTGTCTGTGTCTGTGTCTGTGTCTGTGTCTGTGTCTGTGTCTGTGTGAGTTCATTCATTCCTTGCACATCTGTATGACAGAGCCAGAAGAGATGGAGCAGAAGAACCAATCCCATATGTTTCATAGCTTGGATGTCCCGCCCCCTCCCTTTGTTTCTGTGCTAGTTTTGCAAGACGAACGTGTGCAGCAGCAGGGACAATGTGCACGATGCAAACTGCGGGGGGGGGGTCACTTCAGGCCCGCTATCCAAGAGCTTGCATGTCTGAGAGGTCTTGGCTGAAGCCTCTCGTCTTAAGGGGAGCTTTCAAGGCAATGGCCAATCTCTAGCTAAGATCCTGGTAACCCTAGTGGCGGGATGATCTGGATTAGGACCACAGCAGAAGCAAAGTGTTAAAGCTGCTCGGACACCCACCCACCACACCCACTCCATGCACCCCCTCCCAGCAATCTCAGAATAAAACACACACATGCACCCCGGGCCAAACTATGGGCAGCCCAATCCTGTCTAGCTAGATTGCAGCGCAGGTGTAGAGCCTGCGCTGCATCCTATCTAGAGAGGACCCAGCACTGGCGTGGTGGACGCACTCCTCAGGGGAGGGGCCATTCTCCCCCTTACCCCAAGTAGAGCCCCAGCTGCCCCAGTGGGTCTTGCCATTTTGCTGGTGCACATTTGAGCGGGCTGTGTAACTGTGGACAGGCCCAGGAAGGGGAATAGGATTTCGGTGGAACCGCTGCCACTGATCTCTCCCCCTTCTGAGGCCTGGCTGACCGATCCCCCCTCCTGAAATGCCCTGTTCTGCCCTCCCGCCAGTCCTTCGGCACCTGCTGGGGAACCTATCTTCCCCGGCGGGCACTCCACTCAATCTGGAGTGAGTAGAGCATCGCCAGTGCCTACTTGCTGGGTGCTGCAAATGTGCTTTGTGGCACGTTTGCGACACCCTAGCCGGGTGGAGCGGTGCTCCACTGGTCTATATTCTAGACAGTATTGCGCAGTAAGGCTTGTATACTAACTTACCTGGGACAGGGGTGTAGCCAGGTGCCCCCCTACTGGGGGCCGCCGACCAGGATGATGACCCCGAGAGGCCACGCCCCCACCGTGTGATGTATCCCAGAAGCCATGCCCCTGGGATGACATCACACGACCTGTCAGAGGCCCAGAAACGGCCCCAGGGGTGGGTGGGAGGGCTGAAAACACCTCCCGCGGCCTTGTGGAGCCTCGGCAGCAGTGCTACGAGGCTCGCTGCCACTGCTGAGGCCCATAAAAAGAAGAAAAAACGCGGTGCGAACGGAGCCGCTGCTGCCGAAACTATGCTGAATGCCGTCGTGGGGGTGAGTGCTGCTGTCTGGGGGCGATCTGCCCCCCCCATTCCTATGCCACTGACCTGGGAGCAAGTCCCACTGAAATCAATGTGGCTTACTTCTGAGTAGTATGCATGCAGAGGATTGTGTTGTTGATGGTCGTTAATTTGGTTCTCCCTCTCATGATTCACCAGGTTTTGCTTGCAGAACAATACACGACCGGGAAGGTGAAATCTCTCCTTTTAGTAATACTGAGAATATTGGCATAGGAAAGCGGGCAGAGCCATTCTCTGTCGTTCCTCTGGATGTGTGCCTGTCATCCAGCGAGTCACTCCAATTATAATTATGTAAAACGTACCTTCTGAATTACAGCAATAAAGAAGAGAGACAGTAACCATTGTCCTTCTGCCCTTTAGGGTTAAGTGTCTTCAGAACATCAATCTGTTTAACTGACCACAGATTCTAACTGGGACCAATGTCTATATTTCGCCGCAAGGCGATAAATCTGTGTGGTTATGCTCAGGTTCCCAGCTCCAATGGGAGGTAATTTGCTTTTATGGTAAGACCGTCTCAAGGATGAGGATCTAGAGAGCTGTTGAAAACCTGTGGCACAAAATGGGTTGACATTTCCTCCACCTTCTTCCCAGCTGCCTTTTTTGTTTGACCCATTCTTGATGGACTGGGGACAAGTGAAAATAAAGTTGCAAGTAGGAGGAAGACACCTCTTGTACTGAAGTTGCTTCCATGCTGGGGCATTGTAGCACTGTGGAGGTAAAGCTTTTCTATAATCAGATGGAAGACAATTTCACTTGGTGCTGCAATAGAGCAGGAGTTCTCAACCAGTGGTATGTGTACCACTAGTGGTGCATCACCGATGCAACAAACATGAAAATGAGTGAACTCAGGAAGATAGTGGAGGACAGGAAGGCCTGGCGGGATATGGTTCATGGGATCACGAAGGGTCGGACACGACTTCACGACTGAACAACAGCAACAACAAGTGGTACATAGACCGCTGGTTGGTAGTGCACGGCCTCCCTGGTCGCCAAGATGGTGTCCGCCAGGGCAGGGAGCCTGCCCTGCCCCTTCCTAGAGACCTGAAACCGGCGCCTTGAGCTCTGCAGAGCCTAACTGTCAGGGATGTATCTAAGTAACTAGGTCACGAGTGCGAGTGCGAGTACGAGTCATTTTTGCATGAGTGCGAGTCCGAGTGCGAGTCAGTGTCAAAATTTTTGGGCAAGTACGAGTCAAGTGCGAGTCATTTTTGCACGAGTGCGAGTCGAGTACGAGTAAGGCCAGAAACCATGAGTCACAAGTCATGAGTCGAGTCACTTTGGGGAAAATGGCTTTTTCCCCTGAAAATGGGGTGGGTGGGTGGGTGTCTGTGTGTGGGGTGTGTGTGGGGACCTCTGAGACTTTTAAAGCACCCACTTGGCTCCCCCTATGCCCTTTCCCTCACCTCTCAGTCTTGTCACCACCCATCTGGTTTGGGAAAAACAAGCGTGTCTACATTCAAACCATTTATTATTCCCTCCCTGCACCTTCCCCTTGCTGAGCCGAGCATCCCTTGGGCTTGGAGTTTTGGTCAATGAGGAGGAATCAATGCGGCAGCTTCACCTTCCCTCACTCCTCCCCACCCCTCGCACTCAGAGTTGTGGCCAATGCCAAACAGATAGCAACAAATGGGGGGGGGACTCAGAGCCAGGCTTGCTTTCCCACCCCCTTGAAAACCCTTCCTCCCTGCTGCCCTCCTCCTCCGAGGTCTCCACTGCGCCTGCCTGCCTGCCTGTGTTGATGCCAGCCATTAAAGGAAAATGACTTGGAAATGGCAAGTCGTTACACCCACGAGTGCAAGTCAAGTACGAGTCCCATGGGTCGCGAGTGCAAGTGCAAGTCAGTGGGTCACGAGTACAAGTATGAGTACGAGTCAGGGAAAAAGTGGCTAAGTCACACTTGCGAGTCGAGTCATTTGACTCGAGTCCCCATCCCTGCTAACCGTGCGCGTTTCCAGGCTCAGGAAAGGCCCTCCTGCCTGCCCAGGCCCCTTAGCTTGCCTTTACAGGGCTCCAGTGCAGTGAAAACGCGGAAGTAAGTGCCGATGACCGCATCATCGTAAGATGACGGCAGGTAAGAGGTTGGGAACCCCTGCAATAGAGCATTTAATACTATAACCTGCTATATGCCAATAAAGGTTCTGAAATTGTAATTGAATATAATCGGGTTTGGAGACCACCCTGTGTGAGGGGAAAGGTGGGGTAGAAATATTTTTAATAAAAATATATTACAGATTCCTCCCCCAGTGCAGGTATATTTACTTCTCCTCCTCCCAAGGCAAATGTGCTGCTTCCCTTTAGTCTATCAGAATATGTAGGGGTGGAGTCAGGGGCGTCGTCTGATATGGGGCGGTGGTGCGGTGGGCCCCAGGGCGTTGGGGCGGAAAGGCTCCGTGGGGGGCGGGAGCCTCCTTAACTTTTGTTTTTTTTAAAGTGTTTTTAATGCTAACGGGGCTTCTAAAAGGGTATGTGTGCTTTGCGCAAACTTATCTGTAGTTCTAGGACTCTCCAGCGACGATCAAGGGCGCAGATCGGCCCTCTGCAGCTCTACTCCCGGACGCTAACTCTGCAAAGCGCCCAGGAGCGTGCTGCAGAGTTAACGCATGCGCAGAGCGACGATGTTTCCAATCGTCGCTCTGCGCATGCGTTAACTCTGCAGCGCGCTCCTGGGTGCTTTGCAGAGTTCGCGACCGGGAGCAGAGCTGCAGAGGGACGATCTGCGCCCCTGATCGTCGCTGGAGGTTCCTAGAACTACAGATAAGTTTGGCAAAGCACACATACCCTTTTAGAAGCCCCGTTAGCGTTAAAAACCTTGAAAAAAACCCCGAAACTCATTATGCAAATTATTTAATTATGCAAATTATTTAATTTGCATAATGGGGCGGCAGGCTTTTCCGCCACAGTAGCAGGGGCGCCTAGCTACGCCTCTGGGTGGAGTTAGGGGTTAGCCAGGTGGGCCACTGGACAATAATGTTAAGGCCACCTAATAATGACACTCCTCAAAAAATACCCACAACATTAAACACCATAAGAACACAAGACACAGTGCAATAAACCCAACATAAGAGGACGTGGCAGCAGAGAGCAAACAAAACCCAGTGCAATGTAGCAAAACTAAAATCAGTTCCCAAACAAATGCTAGAGAAAATAAACACTGAAAACACTTGGAATGCATGGGGATGAAAGAAGAATAGAACAATACTAATCATTTTATGAAAATATCTATGAATATCCCAGGGCCTTGGAAAGGACTCAATATTCTACAGGCCAAACCCAGCCACCAATATCTGTCAGGCTGTGCATGGAGCCATTAATAATAATAATAATAATAATAATAATAATAATAATAATAATAATAATAACAACAACAACAACAACAACAATAACAACAATAATAACAATAATAATAAATAAACCCACAGTGGTTCCACTCCATGTTGCATTCCATTCTATTTTTAAATAGCAAAAGAAACCAAATAGAAGATTTTTTTTTCTATTTAAAAGTGTGTAGGGGGAGAGACATGATTGCCCCCTCCCATTCCAATTGTGGTTCCACTCTGCTTCACAGACTTCTGGGCAGATGTGTGCAAGCAAACAAATAAACTCACCGGGTCACGTTAAGCATTTTGACAGCGCAATCCTAACCCACTTTCCAGCGCCGGTACAGCCGTAATGCAGCCCCGAGGTAAGGGAACACATGTTCCCCCACCTTGAAGAGACCTCCATGACTGCCCCTGCACTGCAAAATGCAGAGTGTGCCCTGTTGGCATGGCTACACCAGACCTCGAAAGTTGGTTAGGATTGCGCTGTGAGTTATGTATAGTTTGGCCCGACTGCACTCCTTAAAAAAAAAGCTCCTTATGATCTTTCTGTGCACTGCTGTGATTCTGAAAGACCTCTGTGCCCAGAGGGAAGGCAAGGGATGCCCAGGCCAGGAAGCTCCTGAGAAGACCATCAATGGCTTGAGCCAATTTTGGGTTTTAGCTTCTGTAACATTTTTTTTGTTGCAGTACTGTACTGTGAACCCCTTTGGGTACCTTGGCTAAGGCAGAAAGGTGATATATCAATTCAATAAATAAATAATCTTATAGCACAATCCTAGGCATATCTACTCAGAAATAAGTCCCATTGTGTTTCATAGGGCTCACTCCCAGGCAGTGGTGTCACTAGGGGGGGTTGGGGGGTGCGGACTACCTTAGGTGAAACCTTAGGTGAAACAGGGTGGTGATGGTGACACCATTAGTGGCCAAAATTGTGGAAATTTTGTATTTATGAATAATACCATGATGTTATATATCAATGGAAAGGTAATTTAATGCAGAATGTAATGAAACTATGTTGAATTATCTGTATTCTATCGAACGGTATGGCCAAATAACCAAACAAGGAAATCACAAATGCCTTTTGTAACAAAAAGTGGATTTCCTTAACTCAAAACTCAAAATGAGACTGATTGTTTTGAGAGCCAATGAGGTGTTGTTATGACACAGCATGGAACCAATAAGGTGTTAGTATGAGTCAGTTCTCATTTTTATGTATAAGAGCTAAGACTAGAACTCTTATTCAGTTGTGTGTGTGTCATCAAGTTGGCCACTGTTTTTTTGTTGGTTACTGGTTTGTTGGGTGACCTGTTCTGTTATAAATTAAAATAAATAAAGTTAATGGGGGTGATGCCAAATCTAGTGGCACCACTGACCAGGAGTAATCTGTAGAAATACACAGTCCTGCCTGATGGGCATCTTGTGTAGAAACCAGCTCAGTCCAACCTTGTTTCTCCCTATTCACCTCTGGAGTCCATCATGGTGGTGAAATACTGAGCTCTCGCACCGGGTGACGCAAACCTTAGCGACACCTCTGCTCCCAGGAAAGTGTTATAGCAGTGGTTCTCAAAGTTCTCCCCGCAAGGTGGGGAGAACTTTGAGTGTCTGAAGAGGCGGGGCCAGCGGCGGTGGCAATCCCCGGGAATTGCCGCCGCTGGGAAAAATGCCCCTGAAACCGCTGGTTTTGATGTTACGCAATCCGAAAAATGCAATCCGAAGATCGGGGAGGCCTGCAAAGGGTCGCACAGGCCTCCCCGAAGCCCCCCCAAGCCCTGGTAAGGCAACAAACAGCAGTTTCGGGCACTTTTTCCACCGCCACTGCCGCCATGCTGTCCCCAGCCCTGAAGGGGGCAGGGGGACAGCTTTTGTTCTTAATGGTGGGTTGTGACCCACCACTTTGAGAACCACTGTGTTATAGGATTGCAGTCTGCTGCAATTGCCTGCTGCAATCCTATACACACTTTCCTGGGAGCAGAGGCGTAACTGCCTCCGTTGGCGCCCGGAGCAAGGGGGCGCGCTCCGGGGGGGCGACCCGGCGGGACCCTCCGGCGGGCACCCCCCCTCAATCCGTAGAGCGGGCTCGGGGACGTCTTCCCCGGCCGGCTGCCCGGGGCCTTCTAAGGAAGGCCTGCTGCGAGAACGGTATTTATACCGTTCTTTTTGTGCATGCTCAGACTGTTACTGAGGGAAAAGGGCAGCCTTTTCCCCTCAGTAACAGTCTGAGCATGCGCAAAAAGAACGGTATAAATACCGTTCTCGCAGCGGGCCTTCCTTAGAAGGCCCCGGGCAGCCGGCCGGGGAAGACGTCCCTGAGCCGGCTCTCCCGATTGAGGGGGCCGGTCGGACTCGAGTCTCCGAGTCGGACTTGAGTCTCCGAGTCGGACTTGGACTCGGACTCGAGTCTCCGAGTTGGACTCGGAGACTCGAGTCCAAGTCCGACTCGCGGGCAGGGCGCCCTTCGGGAGATGGCGCTCGGAGCCAGTGCTCGGCCCGCTCCGCCCTAGTTTCGCCTCTGCCTGGGAGTAAGCCCCATCCATGGAACATAATGGGACTTACTTTTGAGCAGACATGCTTAGGATTGTGCTGTTATTGTATGTATTATTTATACTATTTTTATATCTGCTGTAAAGCAAGTTGAAGAGTTATTTAGAACCTTGCGTACTTAATATAAATTAATTGCCAAACACTATACCTCAACGGGTCCCTAAGGAGCAGGTATATTTCGCTTCACATTCTTGTTTTACTGAGCAGTTTAAGGCTAATCTAAATACTGGGAAGGTGAAACTCTTACCGAGAGGGAGCAAAAACAGTGGCAAATGACTCAAAATAGGAACTTAGGAAGTAAAGTGTTCTACAGGGGGTTCTATATAAAAAAACGCAGTTTGACAGAGGCACTAAGTAAGCAACAGAAAGCCAGAACTGTGCTAAGTTTCTTTATTGGTTATAAAACTTGCTAAACAACAGAACCCTGTGGCACCCTAAAGGCTAACACATTTCTTTCAACATAATCTTCAATGGATTTATGGTCCACTTCATCAGATACATGATGTGCAATCTTCAGGAGGCAGGCATGCACGCACATGCACACAAATATAGGAAAAAATATTAAAACAAGAGCAAATTTGAAATAAGAAATGAAACCAGGCTGATCTCGGAACAAGATTAGCATTATGCAAGATAATCATAGAGAGGATTCACAGTTTGTGATAATGACCACCCAGCAATGCTCAGTCAATCAACTTTGTAATGTTATATATGTTACACACACACACACACACACACACACACACACACACACACACACACACACACACACACACACACACTCTACTTTTTTTTACTTCTCTGGGAAAAATATACATACATATTTTTTATTTTAGTGAGAAAAAAAATACATTGAAGACACAATACGAAATACTGATACAAACAGACCAAGGCAATTGCAGAGAGAAAATAAGACACATCTAATTTCAAAAAGAGGTGGGAAGGTACATACTTCAGACGCAATATGTATGTATAACAGCCCAATCCTAACTAAATGCTGTCCGCATGGCATTTACATCTTGCAGGCAGCTGGAAACCATGCGGCTGTGAAGAGGGAAGCAAAATCACGTTTTACTTACCCTCCTCTGCTCCTGCATGGTCCCCAGTGGGTCTACTCGAACCTGCTCCAGCTATTTAGATGACATGTTTGAGTAGAGCAAAGAGGCAAAGTAGAGTTTGAGTAGAGCAAAGGGGACAAAACAGGGATTTTGTAATGTGATGTGAAGTCCATGTTGTGATTCAGACCCCTTCCCATAAAGACAAGTCTCGTATAAATTCTAATACTGTTACAAGTCTTGTATTACAAGACTGGGCACCACCATAGGAAAGGGATCTGAATTGCAACGCGGGCTTCCTACCACCCTGCTGAGTTAATTGGTGGAGTGTTGGTATGAAATAATCACCACTACTGTGTACTGTATTGTCACTGTGCTTAGCTTGTGTCGTTTTAAACTTGTCACAAATTCAAAAGCATCCTGGTGCCATGGAGATTCACTCTGCTAGTTTTTTTTTTTACAAAATCAATACACACACACACACAACACACACACACACACACACACACACACACACACACACACACACACACACAAAGACACACATTCTTAATGAGGATTTCACTCCATCCATCTGATGCAGTCGACTGCAGTCCACAAAAACACGCGCTGAAATTAAGTTGTCAGCCATCAAGGTGCCAGAGGCCTCTTTAGCTACTACAGACTATCCTGGCTACTCCTCTGGGACAAGAAGACACAGTTCAAGTCAAATTCCTTCTTGTGCTCGCTTGGTTTTTGTTTGTAGCATTGTTTAGGTTTGTGGATGTGTGCGCATGGAGTTTTCGTGTGACCCGAAACCATGCAGGAGAGCCCCTGCTGGACTTCACAGACGTTTCAACTTGGGACATCCGCCATCTTTTTTTCAAATGTGCCCATGGACATATGAGTGCATTTGTGTACGGCAACCATCCCGCATGGAGGTAACACAACTCAGCAGTGGGTGGAAATTGGGTCCCTGCACTGACTCCGGCCTTGGCATTCTCGACAGCCCTTTTTGCCTCAAGGTTCAATCTTAAGCAAGAAACTGGGTGCAATCAATTTTAAACATCTCTGTGAGTCCAAAAAGATCTTTCATTGGCAAATACATTTTCCTGTCCACAGTGTTTGGTTCAGCATAATTAACATGAATAATGCAAGACGATTTCTTGATAGTTATTATATTACAGGGCTCGGCTGGCTCATAACTGCCCCCATGACATCTCCAGAATGTAAATTACTGGAAGAGAAGGAGAGAGAGGCTTAGTTTGATTAAAACATAATACATATTTTGAATTAAAAATATTCAAGGTCTTCCCAAAATGACCTGAACACTATTTTTTCTTGCCCAAGATATTTGCATAATGGTTCCGGTGACATCTCCTTCCATCCACCCCCCCCCCCGCCCTATTCTGTATCAATGAGACTGTTATTGCTTTGTTAAGGTGACATGACTTATTTAGTTATACTTACTGGATCTTAGGAAGGGCAGAGCAGGAAAGGTTCAGAAGCAAGTTTCTGCTTTCATTAACAAAATGCAGACTGATCTTAGACCCGCGTAGGTGATGAGAAGAAGTGCCTGGGACTTTTGCATTCTTATAAGCTCTCTTTGTTTCAGGATGAAAGCGCAGAGGGAATATTTTTTGCAATTATAGCACTGCTAATGTGACTGAGCAAGGCGGGATACTGAATGCACAAGGGTGCATTTGCGGTGGCAGGCTCTCTCTCGGCTGCTGTGGCTGCCGTGTCATTCTGCCACGGCTTTCCTTCTAGCCCAATTGGAAGGAGAAGAGAGTCAGAGAGCAGTATGGCCTCACGGAGGGAGGTGGAGGACGTGAAAGAGGAAGTGATACGAGGCATGGCGGAGAACATGGAAAGTGTCATTGCAGGAAATATTTCTTTACCCAGCATGTAATTCATCTGTGGAACTCCTTGCCACAGGATGTGGTGATGGCACCTGGCCTAGATGCCTTGAAAAGGGGATTGGACAGATTGATGGAGGAAAAGTCCATCAAAGGATACAATTGATGGAGGAAAAGTCCATCACAGGATACAAGCCATGATGACAGTATGCAACCTCCAGATTTTAGAGATAAACTATCTCTGAATGCCAGGTGCAAGGGTGTGGTGACAGGAGGATGCAGGTATCTTGTCTTGTGTGCTTCCTGAAGCATCTGTTGGGGCCACTGTGAGATACAGGAAGGAAGCTGGACTAGATGGGCCTTTGGCCTGATCCAGCAGGGCTCTTCTGATGCACTCATGTTCACTGAAGATTTAGAGACATGGCCAAAGATACCACTCCAAAGCCAAAGTCTATAGTGGGACCAACCTCATCTATGACCCCTGGCCCTGGCCACTGCTCAATGGTGCCATCAGCATGGCCATGATGACCCACCAACCCAGGACCCATTCCTGAGTCCAAACAAAATGGCGGTGGCAGCACTCCCATGACTCACCTGAGGCTGGGTTGTAACCCACTTCGAGGTCCTCACCCACCTGTTGAAGACCTCTGCTGAGACGCAGGGCAGCTTCCACTAATTCTTCCTCCCCCTTGGTTTATTTAGGACAGGTTCCTGGGGCTGTGTGTATTTCCCCTGCCTTGCACAAAGCCAGTTTGCAAAATCTGCCATGGCGAATCCTTTAGGGGTTGTACAGCCTCAGTCATAACTGTGGAATAGAACTTCCTGTTACCTTGATGAAGGCGTCAGCATGTCCTTTCAATCAAATGAGGATATTCAATCAAATGAGGACGGGCAGCCCAATCCTACCCCCCACCCCAGCCTGGGCCCATGCTGCTCCTATCTGGGGAAGGGCCCGGCTGGAGGTCTCCTCGGAGTAAGTGGACATTTCTCCACTTACCCTGAGTAATGGTAAGTTACCGCCTCAATGGAGCTACTTGGTTTAACTACTAGCTCTTTAACTGGCATAGAACTGAGCAGCCACACGTCAGCGGAAAGGGCCTGGGAGGGGAGATAAAATACAAGTGTGCTGCGGTGTCACTGATCCCTCCTCCTCCTGGGCCCGATCTGGCCACCCCACCCTCCCCTTCCCCGTAATGCCGCCTCCCTGCCCCCTGCCCTCCCCCCCGCATTGCTTGGAGCAGGACTTACCTGCTCCACGGCGCATTCCTGTAGGCCCAGTGCCGGACGGCGTCTCCTCCTCTCCAGGTGTTGCAACATGTTTTATGGTGCATTTGCAACAACCTAGGCTGGTGCAGCAGTGCTACGCTGGCTTACTGGGGGGGGGATATAGGATTGCGCCATCAATTGCTTAAAATAATGACGGCAATGCTTACACTCTCTCCTCCCGGTTTGTTTGTAATCAGGTTATTTGGAGGCCCATTTCATGTCAGGAGCTTAAAAGCAGCATTTCCAGCCCAGACACTGGGGCTTCGGGGTGGGGAACCTTCCGTGAGAATTGATGTACTCGCCACTTTTGAGAGACAAATGGACTTGGGTTCTCCTTGTTCAGCTTCTTTTCACTTAAAAGCCTTTTATTTTCCACTCAGCCCAATTGTCTACTTTGGTTCTCCCAAGAAATCCAGCCCTTTATTCGCTTGGATGATGCATTTTCTAAATTGGTGGTGATATTTTCCACTACTCGTTGGCTTGTGATGGTGATGAAATACATGTTGGCCCCGACAGCCACTAGGAAATACCAGCCCCACCACTAGATCCTGTACTGTATATAGGAGACCTGCTTGGAAGTAAAGCCCGGACTACACTGTACGCATCCAGCCAGCATACAGCACGGCACGAGCACGTGCGTCACATGTGGCCTCCCGTCAGCTGCCTACGTCCCCGCATGGGCAAAGTTGACCTCAGCTTGACTTTTGCCCGTTTCATGAACGTCCAGCCAATCAGGGGCAGTGCTTTGTACTGGGGGGGGGGGGCGGGATGCGTTTTACGGGGTAGCCAATGGCAGGGCAGATGTCAGAAAATCTCTAAATGATAAGAGACTAAATAATAAGACTTA
The DNA here is from genome assembly GCA_026170595.1 of Plestiodon gilberti rubricaudatus. Classification (NCBI taxonomy): domain Eukaryota; kingdom Metazoa; phylum Chordata; class Lepidosauria; order Squamata; family Scincidae; genus Plestiodon; species Plestiodon gilberti. The sequence goes on from JANXHW010000012.1 coordinate 16,912,463, forward strand.
TTAAATAATAAGAGACTTATTAATAAGCAGCGTGGAGTGAACTGGAGGAGGAAGGGCGGCAGAGGAAGGTGCCATGATTATTTGTTGGGCAGTGATTTTCAACATGTGCTCTGGAATAGTGTGAATTGGTTCCAGCTCGCTATTTTATTTTATTTATATATTTACAGTATTTTTACCCCGCCTTTCTCCCCGAAGGAACCCAAGGCGGCTTACAACATGAAAAAAAAAGATTACAATACAGAACGCAGCTATGGCCGTGTATCAGCAGCACCAGATGCACACGGGACACGAACGCGTACAGTGTAGCTCCGGCTTAACTCTGCATGTGTGTGGGGTGGGGTGGCACATGGGGGGACCCAGTGTTGCCCCAGGGCCTGGCGCAACCTGTCACCACCCTGGATAATTGGATTGCATTGAAGCTTTGCTTTGGTTGGGGGTAAGGGCAAAGTCAACGGGGAAAGATGGGATTGGACGGGAAAGGGAGAGATCATCTTCTTAGAGAGGGGGTTTGGGAGGGAGCATAACATCACTTGCCTTCATGCCCTTCATGACAAATTCGTCTTCTCCCTTCAAGCTGCTAGCTCTCATGCGTTCGCGGTACACAGCAAATGACCTCATAGATGCTCAAGTGCTTCCTAAATAAGAAACCGGGATACAAATTCTGCAAGAGCCGACTAGATATGTTGGCTCACTTACCACAATCAAAATGTTTGCGATGGCCATTTGTTCTCCCCGCTACCGATCGACCGGATTGTCTCTAACAGATTGACTATGTATGAAGCTGTTGAATCCCGGACAGAGTCTCTAAAAGCTAATGATACTAAACTGATACAGTATCATTCCAGATGTCACCCAAAAATTATGCTTGTCTCATATTTTGCTTTCATCACAAACAAATATAAGCTTTCCCCCCTCAGCCCTCCATAATAAATTTTTCAATGGAAAAATTTATAGTACAGAATTTATAGTGAATCTACTCAAAATGTAAAGACTTTTTAAATATTAACCAATAGGAGACAATCACCATTAGCACATTTCGCTGAGCAAGGATGTCTTCACCATGCCGATTAATCAAGTTAAAGATTGCCACTTTGTATTATGGGTTATGACCTTCGCAGAGGCAAAATACTGGGAATCTGATTTAGCTGCATTTTAAGCAGATCGAAAAGCACATCATTGATATACCAGGATCTAATCATCTTTGGGATTATGGTCATAAAAATAAAGACAAAATGCTTAAAAATGTTTAAAACATGTATTAAAATGCTTTGTAAGTCTCTTAAAATACACATATGTGCAATAAAATACTTTCAAAGTCTTCTGTAAATTGCACATATGTGTATTTTAAGAGCCTTACAAAGCATTTTAATACATGTTTTAAACCTTTTTTAAAGTATTTTATCTTTATTTTTATGACCATAATCCCAAAGATGATTAGATCCTGGTATATTGTAGCTGGTCATAACAGCTTTCGATCCTTTTCACATCATTGATGATAACTCTGAATAAGAGTACAAAAACAGGAGTGATCAAAAGGGATCCCATAACAAAAGGTTGCAGTGCGCAGTCCATCCTGTGAGCTTACTCTGGAGCAAGTCCATCCTGGCTCCCCCAGAGTCCCCTGGAGGCAGTAGCGTCACTAGGGGGTGTGGGGCTTGCAGACCACACCGGGACCCGGGTGACACCCTCAGGGTGTGTGTGTGTGTGTGTGTGTGTGTGTGTGTGTGTGTGTGTGTGTGTGTGTGTGTGTGTGTGTGAGAGAGAGAGAGAGAGAGAGAGAGAGAGAGAGAGAGAGAGAGAGAGAGACCACTAGTGGCCAAAATTGTGGAAACCTTGTGTTTATGGATAATGCCATAAAATTATATATATCATTGGATGAAACAAACCATGTTCAAACCATGTAATGAAACAAACCATGTTGAATTATCTGTATTCTATCAAATGTTATGGCCAAATAACCAGAAAAAGAAAATGCAACTGCCTTATGTAACAAATCACACAATCCTGCCCAGCTCCTCCACTGGTGCAGCAGTGATCTAGGGCAGAACGGGAGGCTTTGGAAGGGAAAGGGGATTTAAATCCCCCAGTAAAGGGGATTTAAATCCCCTTTCCCTCCCAAAGCCTCCCATTCACCCTCCACCACTGCTGCACCAGTGGAGGAGCTCGGTAGGATTGCGCTGAAAAAGTGGATTTCCTTAACTCAAAGCTGACCAATAAGACTGATTGTTCCGAGAGCCAATGAGGTGTTATTATGACACAGCATGAATCCAATAAGGTGTTCGTATGAGTCAGCTCTTATTTCTATATATCAGAGCTAATGCTAGCTTTTATTCAGTTGTGTGAGTATCATCAAGTTGGCCACTGGTTTTTGTTGATTACTGATTTGTTGGGTGACCTGTATTGATCTATTTTAAAATAAAAGTTAATGGGGGTGACACCATGAGTTACTGCACCAGGTGACACCAACCCTAGTGACACCACTGCCTGGAGCTTACCACGGAGTGATCCACCTACCTGGGCGTAACTTTCCACCACCATAATTATGCTCTGTGGTGTAATTATTTATCTGTACCTCAGGGCGTACCCTGTATGCCGTGAGGAGGAGACAACCGTGGCCCGATCGTGAGGTTGGGCTGGTTTCCTCTCCGCCTGGGCTTTGCGAACAGGCTGTGGGCCACCTCCCCCTCTTCACCATCTCCTCCTTGGGGAGGAGGAGGAGGTCAAGCAGAGAGGAAGAAAGCTTCGTTATCTGGCCGTGGCTGCGGCCGCCTCCACCTCCTTGCAACCTCCTACTCAGGGCGCACAAGGTATCTTCTTGTGTAAACCTTAAACGATAAAGCTGTGCCTGAGAAGATCAGAAAAATATCTATTTAGATACGTTTTCCACCTGTCACTTGTTGTTAGCTTCATAATTTGTTATGGCTGTTAAGCCAAGGCAAGGCATTCCATTGAAAGGAATCAATATCGCCAACTGAACCTTTTCCCTCTTCAAAACATACACAAAAGTCAAGTCGTCTAAGGATGCAACCCTATTCATACTTACCTGGGAGTAAGTTCCGCTGGACTTTTTTCTGAGTAGACATGCACAGGCTTGCACTGTTAGGGCTGTATTTGCTGGGTCATTTCTTACGCAGTGCACAGATTTGTGCTTTTAGGTTTAAGATGTTTTGAGGCAGGGGGAAACACCAAAAATCAATATTCATCATCCATACCCTCCAGTCCTTTTGTCCTTGTCAGCTGAGACTGAAAAACACAATTCAAACCCAGTGGTGTCGCCCTAGGTGGGGCGGAATGCTACGTTCCACAGCGCGCAGCCCCTTCCTTACTCACCGGCACGAGGCGGCCCCATCCCCTCGCCCTCGGAGCCATTCAGTGCGGCAAAGGCAATGCGCAGGTAGTCTACAAATAGTCCTACAAGTGGTCTTTCAGGCTCCTCCTTTAACGTTTCGGCTGCAATTCTATCACAATAAGGTTGGAGACTTTCAAAAAAGAGGGAGTGATGTAATAAATCACAAATACAAATTTGTGATTAAATACAAATGAATGCAGAGAGGTGTGTGGTTGTGGTTGTGTTCACTAGCCCTGCCCCTCACCCCTATGTGCTCGAGGGAATTATTTGCTTGTACTTGAGAGTACAAAAGCTCCTGTATGCATCATATGGTTCCCAGGAAAACTGATGCTCGCAAGTCATGTCTACAAGAACCTTTGGTTGTTTGTGCATAGTAGGTTGTATGCAAAGAGTCATGCTTCTATCCTTGCATTGTGCATGTTTTCAGTATGACTACTTGACATATATACAAGTGAAGCTGCCAAGAACATTTTTGCAAGAACAATAACAGATTAGCTACTGCTAGCACTGCATGGGAAAGCCCAACAGAACAGGTTTTTTCTTTCTTTCTCCACTGAGAAGTGCCCTTCAAGTCAGCAAAATGTTTCTTCAGAAAAACATCATGATGGAATGTCAGTTCACACAAAAATTTTTTTGTCTCAGTCCAGGAAACCAGGTGAAAATGACAAGCAGGGAAAAACAGGAGACAGATTTCAGGACTATGGTGTGTATGCAGGGGAAAAAATGAATCTAAATGATTTGATCCCCCGCCCCCCCGCATACTCACCCGTAGCCCTGGAATAAGTTAGTTCAAGCCTCCAAAATGTCCCCTTCGCTTCTGTTACGATCTGCCCCCCACTGCTTTAAAACACACACACACACACACACACACACACACACACACACACACACACACACACACACACACACACACCAAACCAGGTTGCAAACACATTGAATGCTTGTAATACTGAGTAACCACAATCTCATCAAATCCCCTTTAAAGGCATCCAGGTGCCATCACCACATTATCTGGCAAGGAGTTCCACAGATTAATTACATGCTGGGTAAAGAATTTTTTTTTTATCTGTTCTAATTCTCCCACTACTCAATTTTAGTGGATGTTCCCTAGTTCTGGTGTTGTGCGAGAGGGAAAAGAACTTCTCTCTATCTACTCTCTCCATCCAAGACATAATTTTATACATCTCAATCATGTCCCCCCTCAGGCGCCTTTTTTCTAGAGTGACTGAAGAGCCCCAGTGGCGTTTCTACGACCGACCGCCCCCCCCCCGTGCCGGAAGTGACATAATGGCTACAGCTGTTATTCAGCATACGGAGGCTCAGGGCGGGCGGGAGGGCCAAACACGCTGCCGGCGCTCCTCGCTCGTCCTGGCGAACGGGACAATCTGCCCAACCGCAGGCCGCTGTGACACCCCCAGCCCGCCTGCCACCTGGAGCCCGATCCTACCACCTGGGGGCCCACTGCCCCAAGGCCCTCTCCGCTGACTGAAGAGCCCCAAACGCTGTAGCCTTTCCACATAAGGGAGCTGGGTGTCCCAACCTCCTTGTACTAAAGGCAGCACTTAAGCATTCCTGATGATGACTCACTGCATATGCTGTAGGAGAAGTCCTGTGCTGTGCTCCACCCAATCCCCCCCCCCATTTATCTACCCCTAAAACCTGTTAAGAGGACAATGGTACTGGACCAAATCAAACCATCTCAAATGGCATTAATCTCAGTTCAGTAGCAGCCTGATTGGATTCATTGATGCAGTTGGGTGATTTACCAGTAGATGGCAGTGTAGCAACGCAATTTGCTCTCCATGACCTCTGCTTCGGAAGTTCCTTGAATCGTATTAAAATAAATAAATGGAGGTGGCTCAAGTCATCTTTGGGAGGGGAGGAGGGGAGCGGCAAGAAATGAGTACGCTAAAAACCGTGCCGATGATGGCGTTGAAATGCAACTGATTTAACTAAATGAGAAGCTTTGTAAAGGCTAAATTAATTTTTTATTACAGCCTGCGCCGTTTTAATGTGGTGTGAGAGTCATTTGGTTGAATGAATTTTGGTAAAAAAAAAAAAAGGCAACGGAGCACATTTGCTGTCTGAGATTGGTCGCATGGCTTCTATATAGCATACAGTAGACGCTTCTGTGAAATAATCAAGCAGGTTACCATTGTTGCAGTTCTTTAAGATGTTTGTAGCATTTATATCTACGCCCTGGAGTACAGTACATATAAATCTACTAGTAGAAATATTTCTTTCTTCAAATTCAGACTGGAGCTCTTGATTGACTTTCTCCCCCTTTTCTCAGATTGTTTCTTCAGTTAGGCTTTTCTCTGAGTGAGGAAGAAAACGTGGGGAATTCGTGATTCGCCCAGCAAAGATTTCTTGCTTTCTCAAGCAGTGGTATTTACTTTTAACAATTGATTAGAAACATACAAAACTTGATTTAAAACATTAAAAACTTTTCTTGGTTGCCATAAAAAAGACCTCCTAGGCAGCTATTACAGATCAGAAGTGAAACTGCTGAGTGATATTTGGGAAACGTCCATCTAGCAGCCAGGGCCGGTTCATCCATGAGGCCAACTGAAGCAGTTGCTTCAGGCAACAGATTGATGGTGTGGGATCTCTGTCTGCCTACTCGCTTCCACCACGCCTCCTTCCCCTTCCACTCTCTGGAATGGAAAGGGAGACAGAGTGGAAGAGGAAATGCGGAGGGGAGGGGAGTGATGACCTGGAACACTGGAGAGTGGGAGGAGCCGAGGCTGGCGCATCATCGAGTAAAGGGGGCGGCCTTGGCATGCCGCCTCAGGTGTCAGGAGGTCTCGGGCCCAGCAATGTGAACAGTGTTCTTTTTCTTTCTTTTTTAAATGAAATTTGGTTTGTTGGGGAAGCAGAGGGCTTTGACTTAACCCCTCAGGAAAGTCCTAGTTGAGCTTTGTGAGATCTTGCGGCTGCAACTGTTTCTCATTTGTTAGTACTGTACAGTCAATTTTCCCTTCGGTATCAATCTGCCCTAAAGTCTTGTAAGGTTGTTTGTTCCCTCTATTACATTAATGCCTCTAAGCTATCAAAAAAGCTGAAGCAAGTCATTCCAAGTGTTTTTCTTCTGGTCCTAATGATGGACGTCCCTTCAACATGAATTAGGCAACTAACAGCTTTGGTATTATTTGCGTCTCTGAGCTACCCTGTCTCATTATCCACGAAGAGTTGCTAACCTAATGTTTGATGCTGCTCATGAAAGAGATCTTAAGTGGGTGGCGGTAATGTGTTTCCAGGGCAAAAAATCCACTTACATTGACTTACTTGGGATTCTGGTTTGTTGCAAATTAGCTTACCTACATTATGTTCCCAAGCACTTCGTAGTTGACAAGCAGCTGCTTGACTTTTTGGATTAGATTTGTGTCGCCCTGAATTAACTGTGTGTGAAAATCTAGAAGTGGAAGCGACTTACCAAATCAACAGTGGACGGCCTTATTGACCATGTTGCATCGAAGAATTGATAATTCACTGTGCACCGTCCCTGTACGGGCAGCCTCCAGAATGTCCTTTTTGTTCATCAGATTTGGATCACCTAAAAATGCAGAAGGATCCCCCCTGCTTGGCCCAAAAGGGATTGAAAATTTGTTCACCTTCCAAGAGAATGACGATGCGTTTGTTCACAAATCCAGCATACCTGGTGAGTGATCAGAGGCTCATGGAGCATCATTTTCCAGCAGGAGCTGTTGGGACCTGAAGAACAGGTTACTGTAAGTATCCCTTATCCAGACTGCTTGGGACAGGAAAATGTCCTGATGTTGGATTTGTCTGGATTTCTGAATATTTGCATAAATATACAAGTGGTCTCCCATATCCATGGATCCGCTAATCACGATTTCAGTTATCCATGGATCGTGGGGACCCCCCCCCCCAGTAAGCTTCATTTCTCTGGCTGCTTATTACAGGCAAGTAGAATGAGACTAAGTCCTAGAGAGGCTCTGCAAGGTTAACAGAAACCTTGCAGAGCCTCTCTAGGACTTAGTCTTGTTCTACTTGCCTGCAATGGAGGCTGCTTCTCTGTTTGTTTTAAGGAAGAAACAAAGCTTGCTGAAAGAAAAGTAAGAGTGGGGGGGGGGCGCACACACCTGCCTGCAGGGGAGGCAGGGCGGGGCCCCCTCAGGAAACCATGGAGGGGGTGTTCGCTCCTATCCATGGTTTCAAGTATCCACGGAGGGGCCTGGAACATATCCGCAGCGGATATGGGGGGAGTACTGTAACGAGATATCTTGGGGATGGGACACGGAATTCAATTATGTCTCAGATACACCTTTTGCACATAGCCTGAAGGTGATTTTATACAATATTTTTTAATAAGTTTGTGCCCTAGCATGCCTTGCACTATGCCAGCCAGGAGCTGGAAAAAGTTTTTTTTTCTTTTAAGTCAGGGGTGGTCAACCTTCCACCATTTGGGCCTCTGCGTTCTTAAGAGTTGTGTAGAAGACAGAACCTTGGCAGCTGCAATTGCTGATGCCATGGTGCTGCTAAAGCAGCTGTACCTGCTGAAATGCCCTCACATATACATAGTGTTAACCTATACAACCATTAAAGGTCCAGGAGCATTCATGTTGAAAGGTTGGCCACCCCTGTTTTAAGTCGTAGTGCCAAAAAGTCTGGATTTTGGAATAGTCTGGATTTTGGATGTCCGGATAACGGGTAACCAACCTGTACCAATCTTACCCTGGCAGGGCAGAGATGTTCTGCTGGGGTCTGGAGCAGCTGCTACCATCTCTGCCACAAAATGGAAGAGTTCCAGGCTACAGCCTCTATGGCTTAGGGCCAGGACTCACGGACTTCATGGCAGTGACTGTGGCAGTTGTTTCTGTGTTCACAGTTTCTTCTCTCTCTTGTTTGTTGGGGTCATCTTGGTTGAGTACTGGCTGAGGGTCAACCCCCATCAGAGGGCCTACCTGGTCATGTCAGCCCCTGAACCATCAGTACTGATGGCAATGGCCCAATCTTGGGCAATGGCCCAACTGGTGGCAATGGCCCAATCAGGGGACGGGCAGAGGGTACCATGGGAAGCTCAACACAAGAGTTTTCCCCAGGACCCTCAGTAACCTGGTCCCATCAAGCAAGATGGGAAGACCGGCACTTCCATTCTGCTTTTGGAAGAAGAGGATGTTGATCATGTGTGGCGGTGGCTGGTTCATATTATTAGGTATCTTTTTGATTATGGATTATATTATATTCTTGTGAACTGGTGGACAGCTAGTGGGCCACTGTTGTGGATGCTGGACTAGATGAGCCTTTGACCTGATCTAGCAGGACTTTTCTTATGTTCTTATTTAAGTTACCTTGAGCTGCCTACAGACAAGGAAGACGGTATATAAACGTTATAAATAAAATTAAGAGATCTGTGCTTGCTGCTAAATGTGTTTTTTTTTTTTTTGAAAGACTGTGAGCCTTTTGGGGACAGGGATCAATTTTATTTTATTATGTAAACTGCTTTGTGAACTACTCTGGTTGAAAAGTGGCATATAAGAAGTATTAATAATAACAACTCAATGTTACAAAAGCGCAGCTTGTGGTTCGTTAGGGAAATGGTCCAAAGACCTGTTCATACTGGCTGGTTGTGCCTTATCTGCCTCTCTGGGCAGCCGGCTTAGATTGCTTGCCGAAAAATGAACGACTTGGCCATTGGATGAACCCCTAGACCTGCTCCAAAGCCAATGGGAGTTTTGCTGGTACCAGCAGCAGGCCTTCAACATCACACTAAACGGCAGTCAACATAATTTCTCTTTTGTGCTCCTGCGAGGCCTAATTAGCGCTGGCTGCGGACAATAAGCTCCTGGTCTCTTGCTGTGTCCTGATCAGCAACAAATTATGGACCTTCTTTGGGGGTAAAAAGCCAGAAAGGAAGATTCAGTAGAAAGTCAATGGAAACTGACAAATGAGGACATCCCACCATTGGCAGAAATAATGGGCAGTGAGTCAGAGTCCATGTGGATTAATTCATCTTGCAAATGAGGCTTTTCTTCTCATAATCCCCCCGCTGCTTATGCACTACTTGCATTTAGCGCACAGTTCCCACTGTGTTTAAGGAAGCCCCTCGCTGTTTGATATTTACATGATACATTTCTGAAGTGTTCCACTTTTCTTTGTTTGCAACGGTGACTTTTCCAACTTTGCACCAGGGCCGGCCCATCCATGAGGCCAACTGAAGCAGTTGCCTCAGGCAGCTGAATGGTAGGGGCACACATCTCGGTCCACCTCCACTGTTCCTCCTTCTGCTCCCTAGATTGGAAAAAAAAAGAAGGGGACAGAGAGGAAGAGGAATGTGGAAGGGAGGAGAGTGCTGAGCTGGAACATAAGAAGAACCCTGCTGGATCAGACCAAAGGCCCCTCTAGTCCAGCTTCCTGTATCTCACAGTGGCCCCACCAGATGCCTCTGGGAGCGCACAAGACAACAAGACACCTGTATCCTGTCGCCACTCCCTTGCATCTGACATTCAGAGATAGCCTACTACCTAAACCAGGAGGTTGCTTATCCTCATCATGGCTTGTAACCTGTGATGGACTTTTCCTTCATAAATCTGTCCACAGAAGCGTCGTAATGCAGGGGGCCCTGGTGACCTCACTTAAACCTGAACTTGAAGCTGGAGCACGGCGCCCGCCCGCAGCCATAGTGGGCAGGCGGCGCTCCAGCTTTTGAGTCCGAGGAGCGAGAGAGTCCGAGGCGTCGTCGTCGTCTAGGCAATGCGCAGCGCGCGCCCAGACCCTGTGGCTGCGGGTGTGCGCTGTGCGCGTTGCCTAGACGACGACGCCTCGGACTCTCTCGCTCCTCGGACTCGAAAGCTGGAGCGCTGCCCGCCCGCAGCCATAGCGGGCGGGCGGGCGGCGCTCCAGCTTTTGATTCCGAGGAGCAACTGCGTCGTTTGACGTCACGTGACATCACACGTCACGTTACGTCCGGGGGGGGCGCTCGGCCAGCCCCGCCCCCCCTAGCCCCAGGCGTCGGAAGACCTGAAGACGCCACTGTCTGTCCAATCCCCTTTTCAAGGCATCCAGGCCAGGTGCCATCACCACATCCTGTGGCAAGAAGTTCCACAGATTAAGACACTGGAGAATGTTGGACTGGAATGTTGGAGAGTGGGAGGAGGCAACTGCTTCAGTTGAGCTTATGGATGGACCAACATTGGCAGTGGGTGTTTTGCATTGAAACCTGTGCAAACAATCAATTTGATTGCTCAGAATAGCTTAAGCCTTTGCAAGTAGGCCTGTGTGTTTCAATTCTTCTCCCAAGCATTCATACCAGAGTACTGTATTTGCCTTTTTTCAGTACAGTACATCTGATCAAACATTATTGACATCTCTATTGCATACTTAATATGTGGGGATAGGCAAGATGCCTCAGGAAGATAGTGGAGGACAGGAAGGCCTGGCGGGATATGGTTCATGGGATCACGAAGGGTCGGACACGACTTAACGACTGAACAACAACAACAAGGCAAAATGCAGTTAAGCGTTTGGATTTTTATATCAATGTATTTTTTTGCCATTATGTCTCAGCCATCTCATGCAGGGTGAAAAGGCGCAGGTTCAGATGTGAATCTGGACTTCCCTCATTGGAATCTTGCCTCTGCCCTGAACTCATTAGAATGCCTTAGGCAAGCCATTCCACCTCAGTCTTCCCCATCTGCAATATGGGGATAATAATACTTACCTTATATAGGGTTGTTGTAAGGTTTTCATTAAGAGAACCTTTGCACACTGTAAAAGTGTTACACAAATGTTAAAGTATTTTTACAGATAATCTGTTGCTTTTTCTGTTGCCGTGGTATTTTCTTCCTTATTTAATTCTCCCAAACATGCAACTCTACTGTATTTAGCCCCACCATTACCATCTCTGAGATAATTAAATAAGGGCGAAATCCTAACTAAGTATCTGGCTGGCGGCCCAGGGCTGCCCGCCGGATCCCATTCCCGCTCTGGACTGCCATGCGGTGGGCTGGAGGTCTACATTCGTCCCCTTCCCCAGGTGTAAACCAGGGTCGGCCCTATTGGCCTCCTTGGATTTCCACCAGCTAAGTAGCTGGAAGAAGTAGGAGGAGGCTGTGTAATGGCCGAGCCGACCTGGCGGGGACGGGGATATGGCTGATGCCATCCCCGCCCCCTCCCGGGCCGGCTCGCCCAATGGCCCCCTCCCTCACCACCTGGACTGCCCAAGCGGCCGCCGGCGGGAGCCATACCTGCCTCTGGCGGCTGCATGCTCATCCCGGCGGCGGAGTGAGTGAGGGAGGCCGGCCCTTACTCCCAAGTCATTGCAAACCTTACGGCACGTTTGCGACAGCTTCCGGCGCTGGAACACTTGATCCGGCAGCTTACACAGGATCTCGCTGCCCATGTTGGAGGAAGTGGGGAGACGCATGGCAGTAAAGACACACAGCCAATGTTCTAGCTCAGCAATGTCCTCCCCTCCACATTTCCTCTTCCCTTCTTCATTTTCCAATCCATGGAGTAGAAGGAGAAGGAAGAGCAGTGGAGGCAAGCTGGCGGACAGAGATGGGTGCCCCCCACCAATCTGGTGCCTGAGGCGGCTGCTTCAGTTGGCCTCATGGATGGGCCGGCCCTGACTCCAGGGCAGAAATGACAGAAATAGCATTTGTTTCCCACTGGATAGTTTTGATCTGGAACTGCTTCACTAGTGAAAGATACTCCTGGGGCCCTGGAAACGCCCACAAGCAATTTGCTCTGAGAGAAGAGGACCCAGGAGGCGGCAGTGCTGACGGAGGTGGGAGCTTTGCATTTGAGCCTTTGCGAGAGACTGGAATTGCTCCCCCAAAGCTCAAGCTTTTGCCAGTGATGTAGACTTGAGTCTATTGACTCGGACTTGAGTCGGACTCAAGTCATGTCAATGACTTGGCTCGGACTTGACTCGGCGATTGTAAAAGACTCGAAAGACTCGACCGAGACTTGGAGCCTTTTACGACAAGTCCAATTTGATTCAGGTTTAAATCTGTTTTCCCCATTAAATAGATAGGGACTGGCAACTCGCAACCAAAGACTCGGGACTTGGGGCAAAGACTTGGGACTTGACTTGAGTCTTGGACCCAGAGACTTAGGACTTGACTCGAGACTTGGAGTCAGAGAGTTGATCCACATCCCTGGTTTTTGCTAACACTCCTGAGCCTTTGCGAGCAGTCAAACCAGCTACTCAGAAAGGGTCGAGCGTTTGTGAGTGTTCAGTTGGAATGCATGAAACGCTCGACCCTGTTCTGAGCCAAACAGGGGGTGCTTGTGCATCCCTAAAATGAATCCAATTCCTTTGGTAGCTGGCTGTGATCACTAACAGACAACGTGGTGATGAGAGAATGGAACGGTTTAGCAATTTCACCTCTGGGGCTTGTTCCCTGGTGAGCCATATTTCTTAATCCGACAAGACTGTATTAATAGCAGCTTTCCTGGCTGAAGGTAAATACAGTATAAATTGTCACTTCGGCGTGTCACCCCCTTTTGTGGCATGTTGAATAATGTTGAAAGAATTTTAATATCCTGTCATGGTGTACCTGCTCCATGCCCAGCACTGGAAATCAGAGATGCCTGTTTTGTTTGAGAAGAGCCTGAAGTTTTTGAGCACTGCTATTTGCTCATGGGGACAAATGTGGCCTTTTATGAGCGATGTCATTGTCCTAGACGCCAAAGGGTAGGACGGATAACATGCATACAGAACCGAGGGTTGGAACAGTCCTATAAATAAAACAGAAGGACCTACAATGGATAGTTTCCCTGGGATTTCTGAAACTGGAGATGGAAATGAAAGAACTATGGGGCTTGAATACCCAAGTATGATGAGGACAGAAGGAAGCAACATAAGTTCCATGGGGTTCGATCTGCCCGCAAGAGCCTCTAACCTGACCCTCCAACTGCTCCCCATCCATGGCTAAAAATCTGACCCACAATGCTTCCCCCCCAATACACACCAGTGCTGGTGCCGCCCACCCAAATGTGGCAGTCCTGCTCCCAGGTGCAGAACGTGGGGACTTATGCTGGATTGGGCTGTATGATGCACTTGTAAGCATGAGAGATGCATCCAAGATTCAGACGACTCCCCTTGTCAAGGGTTCAGTTCACTGTTAACTTTGAAAGGGAAGATCCCGTGACCATGATATAAGCAGACAGTTCATAGTTACGATTATCTAAATCTGCTTAGCACTGCAGGAAACAAGGGCAAGCCACAGAGAATGGTGACTAGGTCTATAGTCTTGCCAAGTCAGACTGCATGAGGTATTTGTGGGGTGATTTATTCTCCATGGTGAGATTTAATTAGGGCCTCTGTAGAAGTGTTTATCATACAGCAACTCGGCCCAGACAGATTGGTTGGCTCCATAATTATACATTTGCTTCTATTGGGCACTGAAGTGTTTTTGCGTAAGAGTTAATTGAAAATGCAACATTTTTTTAAAAGTAAAATGCAGCAAAGGAAAGGTGCAATATGGAGTTTCTCAAGGCAAAAATAACTCTGGCAGATCTGCTGGGCGGTACTTAAGGAAGCATCCCCCAGTCGTATCCACTATGCCAGTGGTCTTTAACTGGTTGTCATGCCAACGCCCATGGCCCCTTGATTCCTCAGAGGCAGCGGGATGTCAAAGGGGCTGGGGTTAGCCATGGCTGGAAGGGGCTTACGGTTCCAACACTTGTCAGTCCTTTTTGCTGCAGCAAGGTAACGGTTTTATTAGAGCCAAAGGTGGAGGGTACAAAGACGATCAGTGTCCCGCCATGAACCTTCTTCCTTGTTAGTCTATGGCAGTGGTTCCCAAACTGGGAGGTGTGGTTCCCAGGGGAGCCGCGGAAACCAGCCAGGGAAGTCGCGGAGTGCCACGGAATCCTCTCGGAAAACAGCGCAGTGCCAACTGGCAGGCATCAACATAATGTAAAGGAGAGTCGTGACAAATAGTCGCCAGTGGTCAAGGGAGCCACGGGTTGAAAAAGTTTGGGAAACACTGGTCTATGGGGATACAGCTAGAGGCTGGCCAGGCAGTGCACTGCTGCCTGGAGCGGGTCAGTCCGAGGCTTTGTTTTTCCACCGGGGTAGCTATGAGATGGGCAGGGCACTGGTGTCCCATCAGGCTACCTCTGAATCGTCTAGTCCCAGTAGGGGTGGAAGCCGGACATGTCTAGTCCTGTGGCTGCTGGTCTGCCTACGAGGGGTTCTGGATGGCTTCCCTCTCTCGAGGTGACCTGCCAGGGGAGGTTCTGGTAGAGTCCTACCAGGTAGTTCGCTCCCAGAGGGGCTTCAGTGCCAGGCTATAGGCTCCTGGTTCGGGGCACTCTGGAGCAGGGCCAACAGGGAGGCCTGCTGGAGTTACCTTCCACGCCCAGCTGAGGAGAGCTTTTCCCCTTCCTTCGGGCCGGGACTGGTCTTCCTCCTCCACCTCTTCAGCGCACGAAGAGGACCGACAACAGGTAAGAGTAGGATTGAGCCCTGAGGCTGCAATATTTCCTGGGAGTAGGTTTGATTGATTTTAATGGACCTTACTTCTGAGTAGACATGCATAGGCCTGTGCTGTGAGCTACAGTGGCACATGTGGACTAAGGGTTGGGCCAAAGATAAGTATAGAAGGGGGGGGGGAAGCAGAGGGCCAGGAAGAGAGCCCTGATGGGTCCCAGCAGAGAGGGAATGAAGAGGAGGAAATTCCTCTTTATGGAAAGATTCAAGGACTGATTAGACAGGTAGGAAGAGGATAAACTCCAAAGAAAAGAAAAGAAAAACAGAACCATGGAGACCCAAGTTAAAAAGGTGTGCTGTTGAATTTATGCAGGCCTAGTAATTTAAGCTGCTTCAATAGCAAACCACCAGGGAACCATATTGAAGCCGATCTGAGATCTTTGGAGGAAAAGCAGGGTTGAGTTGAAATAAATAAAATCCATAGGACTCTCCCTGTGTAAAACGCCCGTTGACTTGGTTCCATAAAAAGGGCCAACTGGGACCCATTCAACAATAGCCATTCTTCCTTCTTCTTTGGAAGGGAATAAAGCATGAAAAACATGACAGGCCCATGACAAAACATACATGGATTTTCCAGGAGGGACTTGCAAGCAAGCTGGAGATTTAAGAGTTCTGCCTGCCAAAATCTTCTCTAGCGGAACCTATGTTGATTGTGTGTCTCCGTTAAAAAAAATCATGTTCTCAAGCATTCCACCATGGGGTGACTGAAGGGGGGGGGGGAGAAGAAGGACCCTTTATCAACCTCTTGACAGGTACCAGCATGCCTGTGCTGGGGAGGCTTTGACATGGCCCAGAGTAGTGTTAAAATACCAATACATAGACTTACCCCCACCCCCATTTTTTCCCCTCCAGATTAAAAAAAATGTTATTTTTAGGCCTTTTTGCTGCTTTTTTTTTTGCAGGTGTAGGTGGCTGACATTTTTTCCAATTAATTATTTTTGCCCCCTTTTGCCACGTTTCGCCCCCACCATTTTTGCCCCCTTTTTTGCTTGCCTCCAGTCCTTCATGCTTAGGCTTACCAGATCTCCAACCGGGACAGAGTGCTAGACCTTTAGGAGAAGGAATGTGGTCAGGTGTAGCTTGTTAAGTCCTAGAGCACAATCCTAGGCATGTCTACTCAAAAGCAAGCCCCACTGAACACAATGGCGCTTGCTTCTGAGTAGACATGCCTAGGATTGTGCTCTAGGACTTAACAAGCTACACCTGCCCATATTCCTTCTCCTAAAGGTCTAGCACTCTGTCCCGGTTGGAGATCTGGTAAGCCTATTCATGCTGGTGCTGGTGCTGGTGCTTCTGCTGCTGCCGCACCGCCCATGTCTGATTCCTGGCTGGCCAGCTGTATTTGGCCAGCCAGGACTCCCCCGTGGGGTCGACTACCCCCTCCAGCCGCCGCTGCTGCCACTTCCACGATTTAAAAACTTTTTCCTGGGCACTGCCATCTTGGATCTCACGAGATTTCGCGAGATCCAAGATGGAGGCACCCACTGGCGTCACTAGACGCGCATCACCCTGGTGCGGGGACGCGCGTCATCCCCCCCTAGGGGCGCGACGTTATAGGCGCGGGGGGGAGGGGGCCATCCGGCTCCCCCCCCCCGCATCGCGTCGCCCCCCTCCGGACGCTCCGAGGCCGGCCCGGGAGCCGGACGGGTCTGGGCATGCGCGAAAATCCGGGAAATACCCGGATTTACGCGCTGCCTGGGCCTTCGTTCAGAAGGCCCTGGAGCGCCGACGGGGTCGGACGCTCCGAGGCCGGCTCCCGGGCCGGCCTCGGAGCGTCCGGAGGGCGACGTGCGTCACGGAGGTGACGCGCGAGGGGGTGCGCGCGTCACCCCATGACGCGCGTCACCCCCTGGCGGCCCGCCCCCCCGCCACGCCCCAGTGACGCCCGTGGAGGCACCCAGGAAAAAGTTTTTAAATCGTGGAGGAGGAGGCAGCGGGAGGGTGCAGACCCAGAAAACCGGGAAACAAAGTTCCGGGCCTGGTTGGCTGGGACCGGGCTCCAGAAAACGGGGCAGTCTCGGATTTTCTGGGACAAATGGTCCCAGAATATATGAATATATGAATATAGCCTACCAATATATGAATATAGCTGACTGCCAGATGTCTACTACGTGGCCATGAGCATGAGCTGACATTACCTCTGTTTCAGCTGGTGCAGAAGCTGCAGCCGTACTTGAGTCGATCGGACCTGACCATAGTGGTCCTCCTTGCCTTAGTGACTTCAAGACAGGAATACTGTAACACTTTTGGGGCTGCCTTCAAAGATGGTTTGGAAGCTGCAATCAGTGCAGAATGTGGTGTCCTGGGTGGTTGCTGGAGCTAGGCGGTGTGATTCTGTTGAACCGCTGCTTTGGCGACTGCACTGGCTGCCCATTCATTTCCAGACCCAACTGAAGGTGCTGGTATTGACCTTTAAAGCCCTTCATGGTTTGGCTCCAGGTTATCTGAGGGACTGCCTTCCCTCATACATTCCAGCCCGCCCTCTTAGGTCATCTGAGGGGGCTCTCCTAGAAGTGCCACCTTTGTCCCAAGTTAGAGGGATGGCGGCACAAGGGTGAGCCTTCTCTGTAGTGGCGCCAACATTATGGAATTCCCTATCATGGGAATTAAGCACTACCCCTCACTCACGGCTTTTAGATGAGGGAGGGCTCAAAATGTTTCTGTTTTGTCTGGCATTTGGGTGACGGGTTGATGTCTGCCCTCTGTGTCTCTATAATAGTATTTTGGTTCAGCTGCCTATTTCTGGACGAAATATCTGCGCCCCCCAATGGTTTTATTTTTTTTATTAATGATTTTACTCATTGTATACATTGTCCATTTTATTATGGAACTTTGTAAGCCACCTTCGGCATTTGCTTCAGATTGGAAAAGGCATGATATAAATTCATTAAACAAACAAATAAATATTGGACACGTAGCCTTACTTCTCATTCCCCCCCTCTTTTTCTCCATTTCAGACCTCTACAGATCTTTTCTTTTTGCTCTGTCTCTTCCCAGCAATCCATTTCTAACCTGTTCACTCCCCCATCTTTTAAGGATTTTACTTTTAATGTTTGCTTGGGACAGAAACCAAAACTTATTTCTCTATTTAAAAGATTTATATCCCTTTTCCAGAAGCTCAAAGCAGCATATCACATAATAAAAACAATTGACAATAGCTAAAAACAATACACATTTAAAATAAATACACAGCACAATCTTATGTAACCTTGCACCGGTGTAACAGTAGATGCACTGGTGCAAGCAGAGGCGTCGCTCCGGTAGGGGCGGGGCTGTAAGTTTTGCTCGGTCGGAGTCCCGTTTATCGAACGAGCAGGAGGCGGCCCCGCCCCCTCACTGTCAGAGCCATTCCCCTGCGGAGAAAGCAGAAGGCAGGGTCTCTTGCCTGCTGCTTTCTCCACAGGGGAATGGCTCTGACAGTGAGGGGGCGGGGCCGCCTCCTGCTCATTCGGTAAACGGGACTCCGACCGAGCAAAACTTACAGCCCCGCCCCTACCGGAGCAACGCCTCTGGGTGCAAGTGCACTTACACCGGTGCATCTGCTGTTACACCGGTGCATCTACTGTTACAAGGTGCAAGGTTGCACAGGGCAGGTTTACACTGACAATAAGATAAAAACAAGAATAAACACCAACTTCCCTTCCATTGCACCAGCCCATAGCAGGAAGGAATCCTGTCTAGGAATCTTGAGTGTTCCTTTAACATTTTCACTGCCCATGAATCAAAATGAAGTTTTGTTGTTGCTGCTGTTGTTCCCTTTGAGATCTTGGTTTTTGAAAGCTTCTATCTAAACCTCTGGAATTCACCACAATCCACTTACACTCATAAGTAAGTGCCATTAAGTTCAAAGGGATGTACTCCCAAGTAAGTGTGTATAGCAGCGGTTTTCAACCTTTTTCATCTCACGGCACACACTGACAAGGCGCTAAAATTGTCAAGGCACGCCATCAGGTTTTTTTTTACAATTGGCAAGGCACACCACGCTGCTGGTAGGGGGCTCACATCCCCCAATGGCCCCACTAATGAATGCCCCCCCAAACTCCACAAACCTGTGAACCATTCGCGCACAGATATGCTGTGGCAGTGGCGTATTGTCGTTGGTGCAAGTGGTGTGGGCCGCACCAGCTCTAGCGGACCCCCCCCCCTCCAGGGGCACACAATCGTGGCCGTAATCCCCTTTCTCCTCCGGCTCCTTTGGCTTCCTCCAAGCAGCTGCAAACCTGCTGTTGGGCCGTGGCGAGGCCCAGAGCTGCACAGAGCTGCGCTCAGCGGATTGCATCAGCTCAGCAGAAGCTGAAAGTCAGCCAGTCTCCCTCTTCCTGCCCCCCCCTCAGCATATTGTGCCTGCACTCTTTGCCTCTTTAAGGAGCAGGCACCAGTGGTGTCACTAGGGTGCGTGTCACCCTGGGGCAGGGGTGTGCATCACCCTGGGGGTGGGGGGTTTGCTGTGTCACCCCTAACCCCCCTGCCGCCGCATCACCCCCTTGCTGCTGTGGATCACCCACCAGGCTCTCCTCTGGCTCTGCGTCACCCACCGGGTCTCCGGAGGCTCCGCGCGTCACTCCCGAGGCCGCTGCTGGCTCCGCGTCACCCCTGAGGCTGCCCGGTACGAACCGGGAGAGGGCCTCGACGGTCCTCTTTGGCCGGCGACTCGGCCTCTTCTGACTAGGTTCTCAGCAGCGTTTTCACACATGCACACAACGCTGCGGAGGGCAAGAGGCTTGCCTCTGCGTGCGTCATCCCCCAGCGGCCTGCCCCCCGCCACAGCCCAACAACACCACTGGCAGGCGCAGTTTGGGGAAGCGGGAAGGGCCAGAGAAAGGCGGAGATCAATGTGTTCCGGCCTCCTGTTCTGTTCGTTGCCTGGAATTTCGCACCAGGTAAAGTGTGCCTTCAAGGGGGGGGGGTGGCTGTTGAAGCTGCTGACGCCTCCCTCTTTTTGATTGTTTGTTTTTTAAGCTCCTCTGCCTCTTTGGCACAGCTTTGAGCTGCTGTGATCAGATTAGGCAGCTTGATTGAGGGCTGCCGGCTGTGTTTTGTTTGCTGCTCCCAGCTTGGGCTGTGAGACTTCAAAGGATGTGTTGTGGGACAGGAGCATCTTTTAGTTAAAACAAGAGCACACTAGTAGGGGGGCATTTCTTGGGGGATTCCCTTTGTAAGTGTCCATCATGGGGGTGACGCACTGACCTCCTGCACCGAGTGACGCAAACCCTAGGAATGCTCCTGTGCTGCGGCACGCTGGTTGAAAATCGCTGGTGTATAGGATTGCTTGCAGCCTTAGTACCCAGAAACCTCCATTGTCTTTGTAGGTGGTCCTGTCTCATCTACAATCCCATCAGCATGGGGTTGAGACTGAAGAAATAGAGGAAGTGATATGTCTCATTCCTAGTTTCTGGGCACTGAAAATGCAGTAATTGATTTTCACACTTGAACATTTTCTCCTGGGTTTTCGTTTCA
Source organism: Plestiodon gilberti rubricaudatus (assembly GCA_026170595.1). Lineage (NCBI taxonomy): Eukaryota > Metazoa > Chordata > Lepidosauria > Squamata > Scincidae > Plestiodon > Plestiodon gilberti. Next base: position 16,932,736 of record JANXHW010000012.1, read on the forward strand.
TAAATTATCATCACAAACGGTATGTGTAGAAAAGACTCCCTGGGAAACAAATACATTCCAGGAAACAATTTGGTCCTTAGATAGTAAAACGTTGTTGATTATCATTGCACGGCAGCGTAATATCTGATGCATCATCCTTGCAAATATAGTAAGAGGAAAACAGAAGAGAGAACAAAGGCAGATACAATTTCCTGTCTGCTATGATCACATTTCTCTACAGAATATCTCATTCTCCCAAAATGCCTTCTGAGTGTGGGCAGTAGCTCAAAAATGACCGGGGAAGTCCTGGTCTTTGGAAGCAAGTCTCATTGAGTTCAATGGGACTTGCATTCAAGTTAATAATAATATTTTGTATTATTATTTTATACAGGTGTCCCGCTTAACGACGGGATACATTCTGGAAAACCTGTCATATAGTGAAACCTTCATTAAGCGAGTCCTCAGCACCATCTAGTGGCTGATTGTGGTATAACGTGTAAAACCAATTCAGGACAGTGTAATGCAATGTAACACCGTGGAGTTGTAATAAGGAATGAATGACAAACACAGTGTACATTATGAGCGTAACATAAAGCACAACAAGATTTCTACCTGTCAATGGAGGTAGAAAAACACACATACAAACACGGAGAGTTAAAGATGACATTATGATGGTGATGATGATGATGATGATGATGATGATGATGATGATGATGATGCATTTAAAATACAGTACTGTAGCTTTAATTCTTTGTTTGCACTTTGGAAACCTCTGTCGTATATGCGGATCGTCATTAAGCGATCCGTCATTAAGGGGGGGCACACCTATATAGCATTTCTATATAGCACCTATATAGCACGTAAAGGGCTTCACAGGTGTTATCTTGATGTAGTCCTTATAACAACCCACCATATTGCAGTGTGGGAGAGCTGAAACTGAGAGGGAGTGCCTTGTCTAAGGTAACCTACAGCCTACTCAGAAGTCAGTCCCACTGAGTTCAATGGGGCTTACTCCTAGGAAGCCACTTACTCTTACTGCGGCTCATGGCAGAGGCAAGATTTGAATCTGGACAATTCCTGACCCAGGAATTCAACTACTGTGCTACACTGGTTTCTACTGTGTAGCTGAGTCAGGATTGTACCTGCTTTCAGTCTTCATGCAGTCATAAAAGCATCCACTGGAAAAAGAGTGGAGATGTTTGATAATTCTGAAGCAAAATAGTCTTTTCTGAACATTTTATTATCCTTTGCTAGGTCTGATGGGAGATTTCTTTTTCCTGAATGTTTGCATTTTGTATTTTTCCTCTTGGAGGAGGGAGAGAAAAGATTTCACAGGTGTTTCAAAAACTCCTGTTGGGAGGTGAAAAATGAACTTTTCCTGTTCCTTTCCTGATGCCCTGTTCCTTTCATGTGTGCATGGCGGTGGTGGGAGGAGGGAAACAGAGGGAAGCACCCATGCATTGCCAAGTGTCAGTACATTCTCAGTCCTGCTTTTTACATGCCGAAATTTGCTTTATTGTTTTCTTTTGCTTTTTTGTTTGTTTAATGTACATCACTCTTTTCAGGTTCTGTTAGCTGCCCTGATAGTCCTCTGTGGGGATGGAAGGGGAGAATACAAATAGTGTAAATACATTAAAAGGAAAACAAAATAATGACTGCTTTCCCCGTTCATGGGGGCCTCCATTGGGGATAGCTATTTGAGTGGAGGAACTTTTTCTTTGGAGCAAGGAATCTTGGGAAAACCAAAATGGCAGCCACAATGTCAATGATGCTTCAAGAGTTCTGTAAGTAAGTTGAACCCTCCCCAAGAAAATACCAGAAAAGACCATTTTCAGAGGCACAGAAAATAGTTGAGAAAGTGGCTGGATTAGATTAGCCCTATAATTTGCCCCGCCAGGAGGCTATTTATATGATTGAAATGTTTCCCTCTACTAATATATTCTTGCAACCAGATATCTACAGTATATACTTTTTTATTAACAGAAGTTATGAATGTTATTAAAACTAGCATCCTAACTTACATCTTTATTAAAGTTTTTAATGCTTCATAATGCTGTCTCATTTATATCTCCTGAACGCAGTAAGAGAAGAGGTGATGCACACACAAACACACACCTGCACGATGATCCCATATCATTAGACTCCGTGGGTGACTGCAACCCATTAAACTTCACTTAAGTGAGCAGTGGACTCGGTTTGATGCATTTATTTTCCCTACAACGTTTGATTATAGCTTCCTGTAAATTCCCTTCCCAGAGTGTGAACTGAACAGCGATCCCCTTTGCTGCCTTATCACTGATAACATTACTAGTGATTATGGACCCGCTAAGAGGAAATCGGGAAAGGGGTTACTGAGTCCAAAAAATAAACCAGGATGAGGTTGGTGCAGTAAAGGCAGCCAGGTAAAAATGAAAGCTCACTGGGGGGCTGCTTCATAGAGCCCCACATGCCCACTTATATGCAGAAGTGATCTAAGCAGATGGCTGTGTGGCTTTCAGCTGGGGCTTACTGTTGGAGTTAATTTTTTTCTCTTTGATGCTCAGCAGTGCTCTCATCTGATGGTTCACCTGGAAGTGGCATTTTAGCCACTACACACAACATCAGTCTTCTCCACGTGTCAATTTATTCTTCATATGTATGTCCCATCTTTCTTCCAAGGAGCGCCTCCACACAATAACTCTGTAACGTAGGTTAGGCTGAAAGATAGTGACTGGCAGTGATGCAGACTTGAGTCTATTAATTCAGACTCGAGTCGGACTCAAGTCGCGTCAATGACTCGACTCGGAGTTGACTCGGCGATTGTGAAAGACTCAAAAGACTCGACTCGAGACTTGGAGCCTTTTACGACAAGTCAAATTCTATTCAGGTTTAAACCAATTTTCCCCATTAAATAGATAGGGATTCGCAACTCGTAACCAAAGACTCGGGACTTGGGGGCAAAGACTTGGGACTTGACTCGAGACTTGGAGTCAGAGACTTGATCCACATCTGGCCCAAGGTATCCCAGTAAACGTATTGACTGAGCAGGGATTGGGATTGGGATTGGAATGCAGATCCAAGTTCAACTACCTAACCACTACACCACACAGCCTCCCTGTGAAGGCCACCACCTGTTTTCTTGGCGATGCTCCATGAGGCAGCTGTAATGTTTCAATGTCACTAATGCTCACAGCTTGGAGGTTCTCCTGGACTCTTTGCTCCTCCTGGATCATTAGGTGGTGGCAGTGTGGCGGGTTGCCTTTGCCCAGCTACGGCTGGTGTGCCATTTGCAGCCATACTCGAGTCCTTTGGACCTAACCATAGTGGCCCATGTGTTGGTGCCCACTGTGATATCATGTTTCTCATGGGGTTGCTCTTGAAGATTATCCAGAAACTGCAGCTAGTACACAAATGTGGTTGCCCATGCGGTTGTTGGAGCATGGCCGTTTGGTTCTGTTGAACTGCTTCTCCGTCAGCTGCACTGGCTGTTGATTCACTTCCAGGCTGTGGAGATCTGAGCCTCAAAACAAAATGGCGGTGGCAGCATCGCCACAACCCTCTCTAGATCCCGACCCACCTGTTTAAACCACCTCTGGTTTAGATCAGGGGTTCTCAACCCCTTCCCGGCTGAGTACCACCTCCAGCGCCACTCTCCTGCTGCGTACCACCAGATGTAGCTGGCAATGCCATCATTGCCAGTTACTTCCAGGTTTTCACATTTTCAGAGGCCAGAAAACGCAGGTAGGAGGCTCTGGTCGGGTGGGAGGGCAGGAGCCCCGCTGGAGCAAAAAGCACCACTGGTTGGGAACCCCTGGTTTAGATCATGCCTTGACTTTTTGCATTGCAATGTTAGCCATGGATCTTTTCGCTGAGGTCAAAAAGTCCTCAGGAAAAACTTTGACACATGCATGCATTCTCAATGCAAAAGCAGGAAATGTTGTGTTGCTTTTGACCCGTCATCTCCCCAAGGAATTAAGGCGCAAATGCAGGCTCAGAAGTATGTATCCATGTGACCTCCGTGGCTTTTCCGAAATGAACCATGGACGAGTGTTACAGAATCAGACCTACAACTGTTTCGCCACAAGATTGAGAGCTGGAGTGAAATTTCTTCTGCTCCGCTCCATTGCCTTTGCCTTCCTTTAACAGACCATAAACAATTTGTTTACATCGATGGCTTTTCATCTCCAAGAGTGAATCACACCTGCGGGCTCTCCGAGGACCAATCTCTGGTTCGTTTGTTGCTTTTCATATTATATAGCGGTGCTGGTTGATTTAGCCCATCAATGCTGCAGTCTGTGACTGAAGGCAGCTGCTTTGTGTATGTTTCAATGTAGACTTCTCTTCATCTAAAGGCACATGGTGCACTATCTTGGTGGGTTTTATTTTGCATACCTTGCTACTGATTTAGCTACAAAAAAGGATGAATGGTCTATTTTGCTCATGATCCAGCACAAATGTTAGCCAACCTCCTACCTAATGTTAGCTATCCTACCTCCAAAATCCTCCATGGTCTTGCCCCCCTTATTTTTTCTATCCTCTTTTCACAACATATTCCTGCTTATAATCTTCACTTCTCCAGCTACACTACAATCTACAGCACGTTGAGCTCAACTAGGACCCTAAGTTCTGACTGTTGTTCAAACTACCCAAGTCTGAGCCTGCAAACAAAATGGCCCACGACCCACCTGAGGACAGTTTGTGACCCAGTTCTGGGTTCTAATCCACCCGCTGAAGACTTCTGGACTAGACTATCAGAACGGGTTCCAACTGGGAATGAAGCTCTGCGGATGAAGTCAAGCGATCCTCTTCTCACCACTGCACAAAATATACTTAGCACAAATTAGGTTGCCGAAGTTATGACTTTGCCCTGTCAAGTTGTTTATCCAAAAAATTACCCTCGTACGAATAATTCATTATCCTGCCGCCTTATGTTTAATGACTGCTCTATAATAAGAGTCCATTCTTCAGCAACCATTGCCTTTTCCTTCATTACATATACATAGACCCAATGAACCTTTTATGCTCCAGTAATCATAATTTGTGTTTCACATCATGTTACGACTTTCTCCTTGTGTAAATGCTTTGAAAAAAAGGAATTTATAAATAATTTTTATGGTTCAGTGAGAAAAACCATTAAAGTATTTGAAATGTGTGGAAGGATAGTAGTCAGAAGGGCAGGTTGGTATTTACTGTGCATCAGGAGAGGGGAGTCGGAAAAGGACTCTGCTGGGCTGGATCAACGAGGGACACGGAAAGACAGGGACTGAGCTGCACGTTGCTGCAAATATTGATTTTGCAGAAATGGATGAAAACTCACCTGAAGGCAACATGCGCAGGATCTGTCATAATTTCAAAGGCTCATTGGCATGACCTTGGTATTGACTGTGGCTGGAAGAGAGGCAGCATCTGCTGTTGCCAGCACTGCTCATTCACATGCACATGCGTGTTCCTTCCTACATGTGCTATGCTTGCACATGCTACATGTGTTATGTGCGCGCGCACACACACACAACTCAAATTGAACCACCATTTGGGGATCATTGAAGTGGGTGAGTAGTGCAAACAACCTCGAAGTGCCTCAAAATGAGGCTACCAGTAACCACGAGACCGAGCTTTTCAAAAGGAGATCGAGTTTATGAAAGAATATAGATCACAAGTTTGGAAATGTAGTAGGTTTTCTCTGTGCCAGGTGCAAGGGAGTGGCGACAGGATACAGGTATCTTGCTGTCTTGTGTGCTCCCTGAGGCATCTGGTGGGGCCACTGTGTGATACAGGAAGCTGGACTAGATGGGCCTTTGGCCTAATCCAGAAGGGCTCTTCTGACGTTCTTATATTCTTACAAGGGAAGAAGTCACTTTTACTTTCAGTTACTTTGCTTGGGAGTTCAGTTACAGAGTTTTAAAATGGTTGCAAGTGCAAGAAATGCTTGTGGTTTGGACAAGTGGGGATTACAGTCAGTTCTCTTTAGAGGTGAATCTGCTACCTGCACAGTGGTCCACACTGGCATTCGCTCTCCCGGGTTTCAGAGAATCTGCTGGGTTTCTTTCTTCATCCTCCCTGGAGACCACAGGAAAATAGATGCTGCTGATGAGCTACAGCTTCTCCCAATAAAAGAACAGATTGTGGGTGTTTCAGATTCAACTGAAGGGCAAAAGCAGAGAACCATCTCTATGGAGAGAGCTGTGTGTTGGTGGAAACATGGCTGCCCTCTTCCAAAGAGCTCTGCTCAAAAAGGTATTCCTTTGTGTGTGTGTGTGTGTGTGTGTGTGTGTGTTTGGGTGGGTGGGCGGGCTAAGGGGACTTCAACCCTGAGTACAGAGTTGGAACTAGATGCAGGGCGCATATCCTGTGTAACCCTTGCCCGGACGCAGGACGGAAACTGGTGTAACCCCTCGGGCACCTCACATGTGCAGTTAGAACGCGGAACAGACACCAGCACAACTCCACCAGTGCAAGGGGCATTCCAGGAGTGTCTGATTACCCCCAGAATGTGCAGCCCCCTGCGCTGGTGAAGTTGCATCAGTGTCCGTTCCACGTCTGAGCTGCGCATGTGAGGCGTTCAAGAGGGGTTACGCTAGTGTCTGTCCTGCGTCCGTCGACATACGGTAAGTTACACTGGCATAAGTGCTCTTACACCGGGGGATCTACTGTTAAACCGGTGCAAGATTTACACATTCACCCATCACCCCCCCCCCCATCAGAGATTTAACTTCTATTAACATTCTAAGGAGGAATGACAGTGCTAATAACTTACACTGACAAAATTTTAACACATCTCCCAAAGGCAAAACAGGTACAACATATATATATATATATATATATATATATATATATATATATATATATATATATATATATATATATATATATATATATATATATATATATATATATATATATATATATATATAAAATGTTGGACATATTATGGACAGGCACCAGACAATCAGGAGAGTTGGAGCATATTATAACCATAGAATTCATTTCAAAACACAATATGCTGGTTTTCTGTTCTTGACACCTGCTAAGTAAAACAGACCCGGTGTCCAGGGTTTCATTTGAACCCCATCGCAAATGGAGTGTGTGGGCTGTACTTGAAAGATTGTCTCCAAGAATAGGCCATGTGATAGAACATCTAGAGATCACTATGGCAACAGTGCATTGTGGAGTACAGCACAATTGTGTGGGCTTGCATTTAAAAGCACACCGGTCCCTGGGCTTGGACATCTTGTGTCTTTACGCTGTTTTAATCTTGAAGGCTGAAGTCAGAACTCTGGCAATCAGTGGAACCTGCATCCACGGAAAAGTGTATCAATGTGGCCCCGATGACCAGTGCTACACCGAAACAAGAACAGTGGCGTCGCTACCGGAAGTGACGTCACCACCGCTGCTGTTGCACATCCTGACGGAGACGCAGGGTGGGAGGGTGGGCCGCCAAAACGAAGCGGTTGTCAGCGCTAGTGCCCACTTTGTCACCCACCCCAGTGTGTTGCCTGTGGGTGGACCGCCCCTCCGGTGATGCTTCTGAACAAGAATAACAAATGCTGTTGAGCAATGTTATAGCAGCATCACAAACAGCCCAGCACATCAGTTCTGAGAAATCCTTTCTCTTTCATGTTTGGAAACCTCCACAATTCACATTCTAAGGTTTATTGTTCTATGTAGGAAGGGAGGAGAGATGTAGACCCTCCTGGTTCAGGGGTAGTTTGTCACTCCATAGTAGTCACTGGGCATTGGAAGAGGGCTCTTGAGGTCATGTTGAGGGTGTATTGAGGCTGCTGCAACAGCTCACTGTCACTGGCTCTGGTGGAAAGTGAACTGCTGGACTCGATTGATCTTCAAACCAACAGATGTGGCCTCATTTGCAATGCTGTGTACAGTTCTGGTCGTCACACCTCAAGACGGATATTGTGGAGATGGAAGAGGTGCAGAAGAGGGCAACCAGAATGATCGGGGGGGGGGGGCAGAGCACCTTCCGTATGAAGAAAGGCTACAACATCTGGGAGATTTTTGCTTGGAAAAAAGTGATTAAGGGGGAACATGATGGAGATGTGCAAAATTATGCATGGTGTGGAGAGAGTGGAGAACACATCCCCCCCTCCTGCAATGCTAGAATGAGGGGTCATTCCATGAAACTGGTTGGTGGGAGATGTACCAGGGATGTGGATCATGTCTGATTCCAAGTCTCGAGTCAAGACCCAAGTCTGAGTTCATGTCTCAAGTCAAGTCCCAAGTCATTGGTTGCGAATCCCTATCTATTTAATGGGGGAAATGGGTTTAAACCTGAATAAAATTTGACTTGTCGTAAAAGGCTCCAAGCACTGGCATCACTGCGGGGGGGCGGGGGGCGGAGCAACACTTTCACCGACTTAAATGGCTCCAAAGGCGAGGGGGCGGGGCACTTCGTGCTCCCGTGTAACGGAGGGTTTGACCGCGGCGGAACTTAGAGCTCTGCCCCCCTGCAGTGACGCCAGTGGCTCCAAGTCTCGAGTCTTTCGAGTCTTTTACAATCACTGAGTCAAGTCCGAGTCGAGTCTTTTAAATCATCGAGTCAATTCCGAGTCGAGTCATTGACGCGACTTGAGTCCCACTCGAGTCCGAGTCAGTAGACTCAAGTCTACATCACTGGGTGGTACTTCACCCAGCCCCTGTCATGAGTGTGTGGAATGTGGTAGGACCCCTTCGCTCGGATGACTGGCAGAGCACATTGTTCTCCTGAGATATCTGGAGAGGAAGAGAGAATGTGAGAAGGAGGGGAGGAAGGAAATAGTGTTAAGGACTGTACCTCTTGCAAGTACCACAGAGAGGGAGAGGTAGATGGTCTTAGGTGATTGGACAGTACACTGCCCTCTAGAGTCCTGCAGGCAGTGTTGCATCCAAATTCCAACAGCCTTACTCCCTCCTTCTGTCTCTTCGCCTTTCAAAATGGAGGGTACGCTGACATGCGCATTAATCCCCACCCTCATGCTTCCCATGTTCAGCATTTGTCTGCAGCAACATCTCTTCATGACTGCCAGACCTGGGACATTGTGTTATTGTATTTTATCATCCTGTTAGCTGCCTTGAGGTTATCCTGTTGACAAAAAGTACGGTATGAATTTAATCAACAAACAGCTCAATACATTAACGTGACATTTCCTGTAATATGCACTTTGCCAGATGTTCTGCTACATGCATAGATTCAGCCCCATTCTTTCTCTTCAGCCCCACGACTGCATTTGTGGAATCAAGTCTCATTTCTTCAAACACACCACCGAGCGGTGGACACCCATTGTCTGGTTTTGTGTTATTTTTCATCACCGGTAACGCGCAGTCATTAACCTGACAGAATCAATGGGGATGTGCATTTTGTCTTTTGGAAATGTATGGTAATGCGGGAATGCTTAGATCATGAAACCCAAGGTCGCAGTATGGATCCCTGCCAGTTTAATTGGATACGGTACTTCTGTAATATTGCAAATTCCCAAAAGTGGATGTCACACACAGCTGGGCCAAAAATGTTCCTTGCTGAATAATAATCCATTTGAATGGCAGATATTCAATAGGAAAATTTTGCAAATGTGAAGAGAATGGATGTTTTAGAAAGAACCAACTATTCCAAGGTCAGGTTATTGCAGTCATAATTTTTTCTTTTCTTTTTCTTTTTTAAGATCTAGTGGCATGAGAATGACAGACTGGTGAAGGGTAAAAGGGACAATTTTATCTCTGAATGTAATTTTGCAGAGATAATTTTTTCTCTTGCTACTCAGTTGCACAGGGCATCTTTCTGGAAAGAGGCCTTTGCCTCCCAGCATCATTTCAATACTTTATCATGTTCCACATGCTTTGTGTGGGATCTTATAGCGGAAAAACGGTTGACTGATGAAGGCATTTGCGAGATCGCTTATGATGAAGTTCGTCATCAAGGGATCTGGACAGAGGCGTAACAAGGGTGGAGTGAAGGCAAGTAGTTCTGCAAGACTCCATTACACTGGAGTCAGCAGTCCCTCCCCCTTGCTGTTGGAGCCATTCTGGCAGCAAAGGCAACACTGTTGCTGCTGGAATGGCTCCAACAGCAAGGGGGAGGGGCTGCTGACTCCAGTGTAACGGAGTCTTGCAGAACTACTTGCCTTCGCTCCACCCTTGTTTCACCTCTGGATCTGGGATGCATTTAATCCAGCCTGAGACCTCTATTTCCCCCGACAGGCTTTATTTTCTGGAACCTGCTAAATCTTGTCCCTCTTTTTGTTAATGCTAATGTTTTTGACATTTATTTTCCCTGTACTTTTGCTGATTTTCTACTCCTGGTGGTGGTGGTGGTTTTGAGAAAAAAACATTTTTTTGGGGGGGGGAGAAAAAGGTTTTGACATAATACAGCCTGCTCTGTTTCCTTTGTGTGTGTGTGTTGGGGGGGGGGGGAGGAGAAGGAAACAGGAACACATCCATGCATTTCCAAGACAACATGTTTTTGGTTCTGTCTTTGATATGTCTTTTCTTTCCCCATAAATAGAAGCCTCTAGTGGGGGGGGAGCTATTGGAGCGGAGGAAGTGTCTTTGGAGTCCCCTTGGTGCAAGGCATCATTCTTGGGACAACCAAAATGGTCAAGTTAAAGATCACTGCTGGACATTAGGTTTAGAGATTGGTGAGGAAGTGGGATAGGCAAAGGGTGTGTGTGCGCAAGAAGCCTAAAGAAGAGCTCTGTAGAACTCAAAAGCTTGCTTAAGATGTTGTGTCCATTTTGTTGGTCCGAATATAAAGTATTACTCAATGGTGGCTTTTGGATTTGCTTTCAAATGGACCGACATGGCTACCTACATTTTTTCTGTTGTGCTCCTGTGAGAGGTTTGCAGAATCCGACTCTGTGTGTGCAAGGGTGCCCCTCTCCCACCTAAAATGAAAGCACATTCTTATAGATCATTGTTTCTTACAGCCTCGGTCTCAATAAAGATGTAAAGACACTACACCTCTAACGTCGGTTAGTAGGGGAATAAAGCGGAGAATTTACCACAATCTACACGGGTTGTAATTCTGAGGCTTTCTTGCGCAGCACAAGCGCATAAACCCTGCATACAGCTTTACTGGGATGATTATAAATGGCCCCTTCTACCGTTGTGCATAAGCCTCTGCAGCTGAATGCAAAGAGCTTTCCTGTTGTGAAGCCACCACTCGGACTCTCCAGAGGCTCTGGCAAAGCTGACCTCCCGCCTGACCTCCTCGCAGGAGCATGCTCAGTCATCTCCCTGGAGCCAGTGGGGAAGAGAGGCAGTCTCTCAGGGGCAGGGGCCAATTGCCATACTCAACCTCATGTACCTCGCCATAAGATAGAGCTCCACTGAACTATGCCGGTGGAGGGTCTGTTAAAGATGAGCTGCATATTTGTGGAGCTATGCACATTTTGCTCCTCTCTTTTGGTGCTCTCTTAAGGGTGTGGTCATCCATTTTGGTGCTCTCTTAAGATACCTCTCATGCTCTTTTCAAAAACCTCTCGAGCACTAGCGTCGCTGCAGGGGGGCGGAGCTCTAAGTTCCACTGCGGTCCGACCCTCTGTTACACGGGTGCACGAAGCGACCCCGCCCCCTCGCCTTCGGAACCATTCAAGTTGGTGAAAGCAACGCGCAGGAGACTCCCTGCGCGTTGCTTTCACCGCCTTGAATGGTTCCGAAGGCGAGGGGGGCGGGGCTCCTTCGTGCACCCGTGTAACGGAGGGTTGGACTGCGGCGGAACTTAGAGCTCCGCCCCCTGCAGCGATGCCGCTGCTCTCGAGCCCTTTATGCTTAGAATTCCTTCTCAGATCACCTGTGGGAGGCCCTCTCTTTCTGCCTTCAAATTCATTCCCTAGACCAATGGTTCCCAACCGTTTTAAGCACCAGGACCCCCTTTTGTAGAATGACAATCTGTCGGGACCCCCCTAAGACCTAGGGCCAGAAGTGATGTCAGTAAGCAGAAAGTGATGTAATAAACCACACTTTTTCAAATAAATCACATTTTTAAATTTGTACTCATAAGCAGCCCCATGGGGTGGGGGGAGTGAGCTAATATTAACAGAGATGCTAAAGGGCAAGCAGAAAGTAGCACATGCTGAGCAGGCAAGCCCCAAGACAACATCAGACACTCCTTTCTCTGCAGTGGGGGAAGGACTGAGCCGCCATTCTGGGTGTGGCCATCCAGCTGACATCCCACAACTCCCCAGAAACCGCTTTGCGACCCCCTTGGGGGTCTCAACACCCAGGTTGGGAATCACTGCCCTAGATCCACTGTCCCCGTGAACCCTCTACCATAGTGCAAGGAAGCTTCTGTTCATGTACATGAAATAGCATATTCTGTTCTTATTTTCCTGTGCGTGGAGTGTGTGCAAGTGAGCTCAGACTTCCTGTGTGTTGCCTGTTCCTCACATTTGCCACAGTGGCCACTGCTGGCCACCACTGTCACTGTACTCCACGGCTCTCCCGTTTGCTGCCACTGGTAACATTGGTGGCCACTTTTGCTGCTGGGCTCTGGTTGCTTACTCCCCCCCCCCCCGGCCACCCGCTTTGCCTTTTGAAAGGCAGTGGGTGGGAAAGAACCAAACAAATGGAACAATCACCTAGAGCAGTGGTTCTCCACCAGTGGTACTCATACAACCAGTGGTACTTCGTCTGACTGCTGGTGGTACTTGGACCGCCGGACCTCCAGACCCGTACTCCAACGCAGCGCTTTGAGCGCCGCGTTTTCACTCCAGAGAGGCTCCTGCTTTTGGCTGAGCCTCTCGGGAACGCTGAGAAGGGCCCTCCCATCCGCCCAGAGCCTCCTACCTGCATTTTCTGGCCTCTGAAAACCCAGGAGTAACTGGTGATGATGTCATCACCAGTCACTTCTGCTGGTACGCAGCAGCAGAGTGGCACCGGAGGTGGTACTCGGCTGGAAAAGGGTTGAGAACCCCTGACCTAAAGCAACCATTCTACTCCCTGTTCTGGTCAAGGTTAGACCAGAGAAGGACCCAGACATTTTTCGACCGGGGGCCCGACCTTTCCCCCCCATAAAACTGTCATGACCCAGGTCATAAAACTGTCAAAATTAGGTTTCGGTTTTAATAAAGTGGTCTTTGGAGGGTTTCTGGGGGGGTTTTAGGGTGAAAAACAAACATTTGGGGTGTGTGTGTGTGCCCCATATCACCTTCACCTTCATGCGGGGGGCGGCAGCCGGAAAAAAAACCCAGGAAAAACCCGAAAAAAGACTAAAACAAAAATGAAACTTAAGGGGTCCTGCGCCCCTTCCCCTGCCTCAGCGCCCTGCGCCCTGGGCCCCAGGGCCCCCCCTTGAAGACGCCTCTGGGTTAGACCCTCTGCCTTTGACGAGTGGGCATGAAGGGATGGGAGAAAGAAGAGTGACTGGCTGCCTGCCAGGGGTTGCATTGGTGGAGATTGTTGGAGATGGGCAGCATTCGTCTGCTGGACACTGGGGGGGAACACTAGGGGGCGGTGTTTCGTCTGGTCACCTGAAAGACCTTTTGCCTTGACCTCTCTGTGTTCCAAGGAAGGGGCGTGGCCCCTGACTCTACTTCCTCCTTACCCTTTCTCACTCTCTTCTTCTCCTGACCTCAACGAGTTAAGATGTGCCAGGCTTGGGCTCTGCTGCCATCTTACAGCACACATCATGCAGGGGGCCCCAGCTGTAGGGGGGCTCCATCTTAAGTTTAGAATGAACCTCTGGCCTTAACCAGATGCTGTATATATGAACTGAAACTGTGAGGAAACGTTCTCTTTTTGCAACTTCACTCAGCCTATGCCTCGTGTGCTTATTTAGCTAAGTATAAGCAATTACGCCTTGGGTGTAAGGGGAAAACTCCCAATAACCTCCCAATAGCTTATTCCAATAGAGATGAGGATAGGAACTGCAGATGAGTGCTCCATCTCTTGGAGAAGTGAGGAGCGCTGATCTGCCCTACGACTCCACCACTACATCCCTGGCACACATACTGTAGGTGTGGGGAATCTCAATTCACACTTCATACTTAGCAAGGGGAAAATGAAAACAAAAGCCACATAACAAGAGAGTTCGTGCAGGAAGGTTACAACAAGCAGTATCATGCTAGCTATAAATGATGAAGTGAATGCATACAAATGATGCACATTAACCATGCATGCAAATAAACTCCAGAGTTAGTATACAAGCTGAACTTCAAATTTATTGACTCCTTTACTAGCATAGATTGAACTAGTTGAGGAAAGGGAAAAGGAATCATGACTGGGCAAAACTTAAAAAAAAACCCATACAAATATCATTAATCAAAGTTTCAAAGCAATAACTGTAGCAGTCTCAAAGAATTAGGTTTTTCATGTATATTCACTAGACAAAAAATAGAGGTAGCTGTATTGGTTGATCCAACTTAAGGAAAAACAAAATCCACACAACAACATGAAACAGGACTCACTGGAATTCACAACATAGTGAGCTATGTTTTGAGTTTCACATGTACAGCCACTGTTACCCCTCTGGCCACTGTCTTGTACAGGGTTGGCCCATTCATGAGGCCAAGTGAAGATTGGTGGGGTGGTATATCTGCCCGCCCACTTGCCTTCCCTGCTCCTCCTTCTCTTCCCACTCCCTGAATTGGAAAAGGAAGATGGGGCAGGGAGGAAGAGGAAATGTGAAGGGGAGGAGAGTGCTGAGCTAGAGCATTGGAGTGTGGGGTGAGCAGAGCTCCTGTGGCATTCAGTCATGCCCAAAAGGTGCGTGCTACATGCTATGGGGTGGTGGTGTTCATCTGAATGGAAGAGGGAGGTAATTAAAAAAGAATTTCACCTTCACATAAGCCTATAAGCTGCCTATGGTTCTCCTTGGACATACCAGTCAAGATGAGAGTTGGCTGAATTCCCCACCCCCCTAAGATGCAGTGATGTAGACTTATTGACTCAGACTCGAGTTGGACTGAAGTCACGTCAATGACTCGACGCGGAGTTGACTCGGTGATTGTAAAAGACTCAAAAGACTCTACTCGAGACTTGGAGCCTTTTACAACAAGTCAAATTTTATTCAGGTTTAAACCCATTTTCCCCATTAAATAGATAGGAATTTGCAACTTTCAACCAAAGACTCGGGACTTGGGGGCAAAGACTTGGAACTTGACTTGAGACTTGGACCCAGAGACTTGGGACTTGACTCGAGACTTGGAGTCAGAGACTGGATCCACATCCCTGCTAAGATGGTGATTCAATGTTCTGTGTGCCCTGAATAATGAGAAGCAAGTCACAGAGCTTGATTAATTTGGCCAGAGTCACATAGTCAGCTCATCAGCAACTCTGTAAAGCCAGCTTCCTCATGGCTGACGGCTTGCGACAAAACCGCACTTGGCTTTTAATTCCTGGTCGGGAAACAGACATGGGCAGAAACAATTGCAAGGTGAGTCATTCTTCCAGCATATGTGGTAGATTGTTTAATCTATATAATCAATTATCTGCTCGTGATGCCTCAGATCAGTTCTTTCTTCCTCAAGTACTTGCTTAGGCATAGTGTCTAAAACCAAGGGCAGAAGACAGTGATAACTTTTTTGTAGGCCACACGGTCAATTTAGATTTATCATTTACAATATCTCTTTGTCTCATTTGATCGCATGGCTTGGGTTCTTGAGAAATAAAGTTAACACTGCAAACTCTCCAAAGTCTCTCTCCACCCTTTCGTCTCCAGGAAATAGGCTGTTTGTTGTTGCTGATATAAGCTACTGATGGTGCTTAATCCGTTGTTGTGAGATAATAGGATGAGATAAAATACTGTTTTTGCTTGTGGTGTACTTCAGAGTGAGGTGCTGCAGGGCATATTCTACGTTGTGGTATAAAATCGATAGGGATGAATGGTGTTGCTTCCAGGGGGTGTTCTAGAGACTGAAATCTAAGAAGTCTTCACAGGATCACTCAGTGTATAGCCCTTCAAACATTTGAACTAGGGATGTCATGACCTTCAACTCCTGAATTATATACCTCCTTAATAAATAGGTACCGCTTGCGGGAAGGTAAACAGCGCTCCGTGTTCCAGCCGCATGCTACACGCTGCGGCAAGGAGAGTCATGCCGGCCACATGACCACGGAGGCGTCTTCGGACAACGCTGGCTCTTCAGCTTTGAAATGGAGATGGGCACCACACCCTAGAGTCGGACACGACTGGACTTAATTGTCAGGGGTCACTTTACCTTTAATCTTAATTATTAGCCTAATAAAGCAATCAGCAGCCAGCATTCATGACCACAAGCTCATGTGCAAGGGCAACTAGTCATTTAAGATGACCTCTACAATGGAGAAGGCGCCCCACATACTGCCATCAACCATGCATCTATAAATGATGAAGCACATAGGAGAACCTGCTCAGATGATGTCACAATGCATATAACATCTCTTGCATTAGTTCAGCGGTTCTCAATTAGTGGGGCGCGCCCCCCAGGGGGGGCGCGAGGCTCTGTCAAGGGGGCCCCGTTTAACCTCGACCACCTCCGCACGCTCCGAGGCCGGCTCCCGGGAGCCGGCCTCGGAGCGTCCGGAACGGCCGGCGCTCCAGGGCCTTCTGAAGACCCAAGCGTCAATCCGGGTATTTTTCGTGTTTTCGCTCATGCGCAGAGACGAAAACGGTCTGCGCATGAGCGAAAACACGAAAAATACCCGGATTGACGCTTGGGTCTTCAGAAGGCCCTGGAGCGCCGGCCGTTCCGGATGCTCCGAGGCTGGCTCCCGGGCCGGCCTCGGAGCGTGCGGAGGGCAACGCGAAGGGGCGGGGGCGGCACCCCCCAAAACCATGTGACCGGGGGGGCGCGAACTGTCATGCCCCTCCTAGGGGGGGCATGACAAAAAATAATTGAGAAGTTAAACATCCTAATTTGCTGGTTACGGTGCAATCCTGTCTAAGTAGTGACCGGCGGAGCTTCCGCTCTGCTGGTCTAGGGTGTTGCAAATGTGCTGTAAGACACATTTGCAGCATCCAGAGAGTAAGCAGAGCCAGCAGAGACAGCACTGCCACTGTGGAGAGATACGTTCCTGCCAGGCAGTGGAGGAGCAGTGGGAGGGCGGAACAGGACATTCCGGGGGGTGGGTGGGATTGGAAGATTGGGCCAGTGGAGGCCTCCACGCAACATTCTATCCCCCTTCCTGGGCCTGTGTTGGGCCTTACACGGACCTCTCAAACGTACGCCAGCAAAATTGCTGGCATGTATTTGAGTAGGCCCATCGGCGATGGTGTTCCCAGTAGCAATGTACGGTTGCGAGAGTTGGACCATAAGGAAGGCTGAGCGCCGAAGAATAGATGCTTTCGAACTGTGGTGCTGGAGAAGACTCCTGAGAGTCCCTTGGACTGCTAGGAGATCAAATCCGTCAATCCTAAATGAAATCGACCCTGACTGTTCCCTGGAAGGACAGGTACTGAGGCTAAAGCTCAAATATTTTGGCCACCTAATGCGAAGAGAGGACTCTCTGGAGAAGACTCTGATGCTGGGAAAGATTGAATGCAAAAGGAGAAGGGGAAGGCAAAGGATGAGATGGTTAGACAGCATCACCGATGCGACGAGCATGAAAATGAGCGCACTCAGGAAGATAGTGGAGGACAGGAAGGCCTGGCGGGATATGGTTCATGGGATCACGAAGGGTCGGACACGACTTAACGACTGAACAACAACAAATCGGAGTGGCTGGTGCATTACTTGGGGTAAAGAGACAAACATCCTTTACCCTGAGGAGGCTGCCAGCTGCACCCTTTTTTAAGAGTGTTTTTTAAGTGTATTTTAAAGTGTATTTTAAGTTGATATTTGTCTTATTTGTAAGACGATCCCACTGCAAAGCATGTTGCTCTTTCTTTACAAAAACACCCAAAATAATTGTAGGTCTTCCTCTTACACTGGATTTTAACACAGTACCCCCAGGTATGTAAGAAAACCTCAAACCTTAGCATTCTCTGTGACATCACGGGGAAGAATTAGAAGGGATGAAAAACCACACCTTTTCTGGCTGGTGCCTGGGGGCCAGATTTCAACACGCAGAACATTTTTAGGAAGGGCATCCCTGTGACAACAACTCAAAAAGAGCAGAAGCTCAAGTTGGTCTGCCTGTATTGATTGCAGAAGCCCACAGGTTGTCCTTTCTCTTCATTCACTTCATGACAACCACCCTGACTAAAAGATACACTCACCTCATGTATCTTTGTCTTCACATGTGATGTTTTTGATTGCTTGTCGAGTGCATCATGTGCAGTTGGTGTGGATAAATCCAGAATTCTACCTCAGCCATTCTCCTTAGATTCCAGCCGAGATAGCAGGATCGGAGTAGCAGCTTGCAAGAGGTGGATGGGGGAAGACCTTGGCTGGCTTGTCACTGATTTGTGTGCGTGCATAGTTTTATTTTGCCTCCCCCCCCTTCTGCAGGACTTTCAAGGCATGTGTTCGAGCCTTGAAAGGAGCAGGATTTTTGCACGTTGTACACGTACCCGTCCTGCTCCGTGGAGGGTGATGCGGCTGCTGGGAGCTCTGTAAGCTCCGCAAGGGTTCCGGCTGCCCTCCCCCCAATGATATGTGTGGCTTATATCCCCCCAATGATATGGCGACCTGCTGCAAGGTGCTCCAGCTGTGAGGGAGTGGAGGCTGCTCCATCTTAGAATCACTGGCTCTGGCTGCTGGTAGGCCCTGGGAGGCTGGGCTGCTTGGGGGCGGTCGGTTGGTCGGCGTGGCATAATAAACTTAAATTAAGTTTTTAAAAAAGATTACAGCACTCCAATGATCAGCTGCTGATCGCAGCTGATAAGGGACAGCCTCTGGAGTACCCCTGCCTGCCTGCCTGTGGTCCACGTACCACTAGGTGTACACGTACCACAGGTTGGGAACGCCTGTCTTAGAACATCTGTGATGTAATTCCATGATTTATTTGTCACACAATGTAGCATCCTTTTCACTTAGTTTAATGTGGGGCACTGATTGGGAGAACGCTGTCATTCCACCCAAGCAGTGTGTGTTAATGCCAGACTGGCCAATTTTGTGGACACCACCTAGGCTTCAAAATTTCCATGGCCCTCTCTTAAAGTAGGGTATCCTTTGATTGGCTGAGCAGTGTGTGCAATGGTGCTATTTTGAAAAAGGACAGACTACTTCGAGTGGCAAGTTGTTATTATGGGATATCTTCAAGGGAATGGGAAGAGAAGCCTGAGAACCCACAAGGGAATGGGGGGGGGAGTCTGAGAACATTTGTTTTCCCAACCTCGCATGGGTATCATTTTTTAGACTGAAGAACTCATGTGGAAATGATTCTCTAGATAGTTTGCTACATCTGCTGCAATATTTGTGCATGTGTAGATGAGATCTCAGACCATACACTTACAGTTTCCAGTTTGCCACACACAAGTTGTCTGAACCAACCAGATATGTGATTGGACGTGTTGAATTTCATTACATGCAGCATTCAGGTTAAGAATAGCTGCTTTCTTTTTTTGGACATTAGGGGGTGTAGTGACTCTATAATGTTCAATGCAAAGCAGTTCCTTAAGGAGTATTATCCTGTAGTTGTCCACAGAACAGATAATGATAATGGAGGGTCATCAACCTAATTTGACATTACTTGAACAAAAGACCCAGATTGTAAATTAAGATCATGGCCAGTAAACATTAGCCTTTATTGTCTTTGGAACAGTCATTGTGTGTTAGAGCATAGAAATATCCCAGGAATATGAGAGAGAGAGAGAGAGAGAGAGAGAGAGAGAGAGAGAGAGAGAGAGAGAGAGAGAGAGAGAGAGAGGCAGGCAGGCAGGCAGGCATCTTTCCCACTTTGGTGGTAGTGTAAAAGGTAAAGGTATCCCCTGACAATTAAGTCCAGTCGTGTCCGACTCTAGGGTGTGGTGCTCATCCCCATTTCAAAGCCGAAGAGCCAGCGTTGTCCGAAGACGCCTCCGTGGTCATGTGGCCGGCGTGACTCTCCTTGCCGCAGCGCGTAGCATGCGGCTGGAACACGGAGCGCTGTTTACCTTCCCGCAAGTGGTACCTATTTATCTACTCGCATTAACATGCTTTGGAACTGCTAGGTTGGCAGGAGCTGGCCAAGCAACGAGCGCTCACCCCGTCGCGGGAATCGAACTGCCGACCTTTCGATCGACAGCTTATGGTTCAGCGGTTTGATGGCCTAATCCTACCTGCTCGGGCCATCATTGCTGTACCTCTTCCGCTGGTGCTGAGACTGCCGTAAAGCAGTCAGTGCTAGTCAGAAAAGGTGCTTCGGCAGCACACTACTCAGTGCACTGCTGGGGACGCTGGTGGAAAGGGTGGAGCATTCCCACCGGTGCCAGTGGATCAGGAGTCGCCTGTAAGGTGGTGGGAAGGAGGTGGGGGAGGGCAGAATGGGGTGCAGAGGGTCGGCGCACCGTAGTGTGAGCTGCAAATCAAGACTTTCCTAGTTGAAATCTTGCCTTTGCCCTTAAGGGGGACACCCTCTAGTGTCCCAAAAGAGAAAGCAGCTATTCCTAACCCAAATGCTGCATGCTCCAGCTCCTGCAACAAAATCCAGCATGTCTGATCGCTACTTCAGTTGTTAGAATATACTGTACACTTCAATTGTTGAATCAACAACAATATGAGCCTGGCAGGTGGCAAACTGTAAGTTTATGGCATGAGATTTGATCTTCACAAATAGGCCAGCCTATCCCTCTCAGCCTCAGCCGCAATTTGGGGGAAGATAAAGACTTACCTTGCAGGACTGTTGTAAAGATCTCATCAAGATAATACACAGGAAGCCCTTGGCACATGCAGAAAGTGTTACACAAACTTTAAGTATTATTAACTGATTTGTCCAGGATGGTGTCTCATGTCAAGGTCTTAGGAGTGTTGCACCATATCAAGTGGACCAGGGGTTCTCAACCCCTTCCCGGCTGAGTACCACCTCCGGCACCACTCTCCTGCTGCGTACCACTGGAAGTGACTGGCAATGACATCATCGCCAGTTACTTCAGGGTTTTCGGGTTTTGGAGGCCAGAAAATGCAGGTAGGAGGTTCTGGGAGGGAAGGAGGGCCCTTCTCAGCTTTCCCAAGAGGCTTGGTCAAAGACAGGAGCCTCATGGGAGCGAACACACACCACCAAAAGCACTGCATTGGGCGGGGTTCCAGCAGTCCAGCGGTCCGAGTACCACCAGCAGTCAGCTGAAGTACCACTGGTGGTACTAGTACCACTGGTTGAGAACCCCTGAAGTAGACTATAATTTAATGCTCAATCCAAAATATGACAAGATGTTGTAATCGACCCTCACGGATGCCATAAAATGTGGGAATATATATGACTCTCCCAGGAAGTCCCATCTCCAGATCTGTGCACCTTTGGCAGTTGTGTAGCATGTCCTCTGTCTTCTGTCCTGTCCAATCAGGGAGCTCCTCCCCTTTTCTACTCCCAGACCATCTCGAGTGCAGTTCATTCCTTTTTCACATGTTCAAGTTCTGATAAGCTGCCTGCATACATGAGGTCATTAAAATCCACACAATACCCGGCCCCTGATGTTCACAATGCCCATCTGAATCCGATCTGCTTGGACTCCCTGACCGGTTATGGCCTTTTCATCCAATTACTTCCAGCCAGAGGAGGGAGGACCAGGCAACTTGCATATTGTTCCATATTTTATGCCTCTGCAGTCCTTGTGATCTATGCGCCCCACTTTAGGCCATGTCAGATGCAACTTAAAAGTAATTCCGTTTGTGGTTGAGAATCGACAACCCTCTCATCAGGATATACCGGAGCTGGAACCAATTTCCCCTTAATATACGCAAATCAAGATGGAAGAGTCTTGTTTCCTTTTATATCATCAAAGCAAAAAAAGAAAGAAAAAAAAGTATTCCTTCAGCAACCAATCTGGAGACAAGAATTCTTCCCTATGTGTTCTGTCTTGGCTGTGATTTCTTCTAGTCAGGGGAAAATAACTCTTAATTGTTCAGGTTTGATTGCGAAGCTTTGTGAAGGGCAAATCTGCCAGCGTCATTTTCTTTCCAAAGATATAACCTTGATTTGTTAGCACAAGCTAGCCAGATTTGTGCAAGTAAAGCTAGAGAAAACGGAATAAAGTCGAAAACGTAAATACATTTTACAGCTGAATAAGAAAGTTTGTAAAGAAATGTGTCACTCACTGACATATGGTGTGTGCATGCTGGAGAAATTGACCAGGGTAGTTAGAGACTTGGGTATCTGAATCACAAATGAAGGGCCTGTTTTGGCAAAATACCTGCCCTATTTTATTTTTATTTTTATTCTGTAGAACCATGTAAAACTAGAGATGGGCAAACTGGATATGGCTCACCTTGAAATTATTTGGTACTACTCTAATTGGCTTCAGCAAAAGATAAACACAGTGTTAAACACACTTACCAGGGAGTAAGTCCTATTGAAATAAATGGGACTTACTTTTGAGTAGGCATGCATAGGATTGCGTGGAAAGCTTGATAATTTTCCCGAACCAAAATAATGCAAACTGGAATTTGGCGTCATGTTGCTCATGTACCGGCTTTTGTGCATCTGCATTTCTGATGTCCTCACTGGGAACTGTAAAGTGGTGGGGAAAGAGGATGTGCAATGTAAGCACTTTGGAGAAGTGCACAAAAAACCTCCATGCATGCCACAACATACCGCTTTGGGTCCCCCTATGGGGGGAAAAAGCGGGATATAAATCCAATAAATAATAATAATAATAATAATAATAATAATAATAATAATAATAAATACTGCACATGTGCAAAATCCACAAATAAGGAGCCAGAGCTGCATGGCACAGACATACTGTGCCGCACAGTACAGGTGGGCCCCCATATCCGCTGGGGATATGTTCCAGGCCCCTCCGTGGATACTTGAAACCGTGGATAAGAGCGAACACCCCCTCCATGGTTTCCTGAGGGCAGAGAAGCAGCCTCCATTGCAGGCAAGTAGAACGAAACTAAGTCCTATAGAGGCTCTGCAAGGTTTCTGTTAACCTTGCAGAGCTTCTCTAGGACTTAGTCTCATTCTACTTGCCTGTAATAAGCAGCCAGAGGCTGCTTCTCCTGTTTCTTTAAGGAAGAAACGAATCTTACTGGGAAAAAGTAAAAGCCTGGGGGGGGGGCGTGTCCCCGCAATCCGTGGATAACTGAAACCATGGATAGCGAATCAGTGGATGTGGGGGCCCACCTGTATATAGTCAGAGATGCTACTACACTTCTGGCAGTGTGACAATTGTTACAGTCCACATTGGGTGTCGCGAAAGTGCCGTAAGGCACTTTTGTGGCACCCAGCGATCAAGCGGTGCCGGTACGGAGACCGGCACCGCTTACTCAGCCGCCCTCCAGACACCAAGCCGACGGGCAGAGGTGAGTCCTGCACTAGGTGTGGGGGGTGGGGGGCCAGGGTGGGAAGAGGTGGCCTGGGAGGAGGCAGGGATATCATCACTGGGTTGTGCCGATATCCCAAGCCCCTTCCTGGGCCGGGCCGGTCTTACACAGCCTCCCCAGTTTTGCACCAGCACCAGCTTCAGAGCTGGCATGCATCCTCCAGCGGGAAGGGGATGATGTTTGAATGTCCCTTTTCCACGAGGTGAGCCCCAGTTGCGCCGGCACAAGCTGCATCCAGACTAGGGTGCAGCGGCTGGCCATTTCAGCTGGCAGCCACAACTTAGGCAAGATCGGGCTGCCCGTGTGAGGCACAAGTCCAATATTTAATTTCAAAAACAAGGGATGGTTTTAAAAGATCCCATAGGGATGACTTTGACCTCATTTAGTGCCCAATTAAGGAAGACATTTTCTATGTTCAGCGCCGTCTTCAGCACCGTCTATGGATTTGTTTCAGCAACTTCATAATGTTTCGAAGGGTTTTTTCATCTCTCTCCTTAAATTAGCAGGATCTCAGCTGAAGAACTTGAATCAGACATCATTGGTACTATGGTTCAGAACCCCTTTGCCCAAGGACCGCAAAATCGATCTCAAAGGCCACTGTGCTTGTGGAGAACAGCGGAACTCAGAATGTCTTCGACTCCCTTTTCAGGGACTGGTGTGGATAGGCACAGATTGTCACTGGTGATCCACTGCTTGGAAGTCACTTGGATGAGGGAGTAGACACAAGCTGGCTGTCTCCAGGAAATTGTACGCTGAAGCCGAAATTTGCAAAAGAGGATCCAGAAGACCGGAGGTATCGGAAAGGCAGTATGGGTTTATTTAGAATGACGGAGAGGTGGACAACATTCCAAGGGTTTAGAATGAAGACCCCGTGCTGTTACCAGCACACACTTTTATACACCAGAACAATAGCATGTCACATGGTAGAACGGAAGAGGCATACTTTACAAAGTCATACGGTTTACACAATAGTTTTGATTTGCAATTTACAGGCAACAATAAGAACAATACTGGGCTGAACTAGGCACCGGACCTTGCTTAATGGTTCACGATGGTTCACGATGGTCCTAGCAGCGATTCCTGGATGACTTGATTGAGTTATCTTGCCTTGAATTAAGTTGCCCTCTCTTCCGCCCATTAAACAGCTTAATGTGTGTGCTTATACGGGAAGGAGAAAACAAAGAAGACTTAGGAGGTTGCCAAATGTGAGATTTCCTCCTGGTGACAGGGTGGGGGCAGATATAAACCAAAATGTAAAAACGAACATAACCAGAATAAAACAAGAATAATATTTTTTTCCGCATCAGTCCCGTCTTTGTTACTGAGTATCAGGAGTCTCAGTAACACAATATCAGTCAATTTCAATGCGTGCTAGTTCTAAGAACTGGTCTTGAACTGTAACATTTGGATACATTTGGTAACAGTGAGATGCTGGAGGAGGGGACTGAGTAGCAGAAGAGCGTTTGAAACCACAGCGGATCATTTGCTTAATACAATGTAAACAGACATACAACACTACAAATGCACATAACACAAACATTGCATATTTTATCAAGTTCTTTAGGAATCCTCCCCACCATCCCCCAATGTCCGGGATCCAGTCCCAAGGATTCCAAGGTTCGTCTTTAGTAATGTCATGGAACACTTTAATAGCCCCTTTGATGGTGTGGAGGTCTTTAGAGATCTGACCACTTTTATCTGAATAGAAGCAGCAAGTTTGATTTAAGATAGCACAAGCCCCCCCTTGCTGGGCTGTAATGAGATCCAAGGCTTGCCGGTTCTGGAGCACTACGCGTGAGAGAGAGGAGACTTCCTCTTCCAGGGCTGCAATGGCTGACATGGAAGCGTTGAAGGCAGTTTCGAGCGTGGCAGAAATATTCCAGAGAGCCGTTTCCAGCTCTGAAACCCCCAACGTGGGGAAAACAGCTCTTACAAATGAATGATAGCTGGTGGGGCGCAGTACAAGTGGGTTGTCTGCTCTCTTCACCCTGTGCAGGAAGCTCCCTAGGTTCGTGACTTCGTGAGCATGAAGTGCGGGGCGCAGAGTTAGCAACGGAGCTAGGTGAGCCAAAGAACATGTCCCGGACCAGCCGGAAGGGAGCGCTTTGAAAGCTTCCGTCCCACATACAAAATATAAGCCTGGTTCGTGAAGTGTCAGAGTGAGTTTTCCTTCCAGGATCCGCTCCATCTGGGGTGTCTTTTCCAGTTTGAGTTTTATTATCGCATGACATCTGGAAAGGGCTTGAGTGTTCTCCCATTCGAGCCGCTTGGGCTCCACAGGGGAAAAAGCAAAAAAGGCACAGAGAATATATCGATGGATCCATCCCAGGGGAGAACGGAGGATCTGGGAACTTCGTTGACA
Source organism: Plestiodon gilberti rubricaudatus (assembly GCA_026170595.1). Classification (NCBI taxonomy): domain Eukaryota; kingdom Metazoa; phylum Chordata; class Lepidosauria; order Squamata; family Scincidae; genus Plestiodon; species Plestiodon gilberti. Next base: position 16,958,362 of record JANXHW010000012.1, read on the forward strand.
CCAGCTCCTTTTGGGCATGGAGTGGTTCACGGATACCCCATTTTGGAGGGTGAGGTAGAAACCTCCTTCGTGGAGTGTAGTAAAATTCTCCCAGCCTGGGTAGGAAACCTTTTGGACCGTTGGTCTGAGGAGGAGGTATCCTTCAAACTGGCCATATCGAACCCCTTCTTTCTGGACACAGGTATATTGAAGCTGGCGGGGTCGGTTAGGTTCCGAAGGGTGATTAGGGGCATTTTGCTCTGTGCTCTCCTCTACCATCCATTCTCCAGTAGAGAGATTAAACTGGATCAGCACTTGGCATAAATGACGGGGTATGTGTCCCATAGATGGTCCGAGACCATGATTGTTCTGGAAACAGATCGGGTGCAACGTTGCTGGGTCGTGCTCAATTTTGTATTGTGGGAGCCCCTTAGTTTGCCACTGTGCATGCCACGCATTAATATGATTTAACAGAGCAATCTGACGAGCTTGGCGTAGAGGGATTCCTGCGGAAGAGGCCATCAAAGGCTGCACCCATTTTTCAGGAGTGACTGGGATGGCAACAAGTGGCGGCTGTCCATCCCAATGTCCCAATTTTTCACAGATCCAGCAATCTGTGAGATTTCCCATTGTTGCTAACGTTTGCATAAATCCATAGTGGGGGTGCTCAATACCTGGAACCGGTATCACAAAATACAACAAAAATAAACATAAACACGTTCCTTTTTCCATTGTTACTTTTTCAGAGGGACAGCAGCAATTTCTTTCTTTCACGGAAATAAACTTTCTTCTGTTTCTGGGGCGCGCTGGTCTGAGGAATGCGTCGGAGGGCGAAAGGGCATAGACGACCTGAGCCGATGGATACGGGCTACAGGGAGCTGTGTCCAGCAATTACAGTCTACCAAGGCAGGCGCTATGGCTCGCTACCTTCCCTCCTAAGCAAACCTAGTCTTTGTCAGCAGGAGCTTGGTTGCTGCTTTGTGTCAGCTTCACCTTTGTGGGTCCCAGCTGTGTTGCTTTCCAGTGGATCGGTGGTTGGGTCTTTTTAGCGTGCGATGCATGCACCCAGGCTGACTTCTCCTTCACCTTTATAGCCGTATTTGATACCAAAATAGTGAGAAACGGACCCTCCCACCGCTCCTGGAGGCAGTTCTTTCGTTTGAAGTTCTTGATCAGAACGTAGTCTCCAGGCTCGAGATCATGGCATCGCTCGTCACAGGGCGGTGGTAATGAGGCAAGCACCTTTTTCCGGAGGTGGTAGAGGACCCTGGTGAGCTGCAACACATAACTATTTAGTTCATCAACTTCTTCACTTAACACATGGCCCCTGAGTGGGGGGTGGAGAGCCACTGGCATTGGTCTCCCAAAACAAAGTTCAAACGGAGTAAATCCATGTCTCCTATTTGCCGTATTTCTCAGAGACATAAGGACTAGGGGCAAGGCATGGGGCCATTTCAAACCCGTTTCTGCGCAAACTTTTCCCAGTCTGCGTTTAATGTCCAGATTTCATTTTTCCACGCTTCCTGCGGACTGAGGATGATAAGGGGTATGAAACCTCATTTCCATCCCTAATGCTTTTGCTAGCTGTTTGCAAATGCTAGCTGTAAAATGAGTTCCTCTGTCAGAGGACAGAGAAATTGGGATCCCAAAGCGAAGGCAAATTTCAGTGACGAGTTTTTTCACCACAGCGGCAGCATCCGCTTTCCGAGTGGGAAAACATTCCACCCATCCGCTGAAAAGACACACAACTGTTAAGGCATATTTGAAACCCAATGCAGGTGGCAGTTCAATAAAATCTAATTGAAGGGCTGAAAACGGTCCATTTGGTGGCCATGGGGTGGTCCCTGGCAAGCGGGGAGGGGGTCCAGCAGTGGAGTACTTTTGGCAAGTAGTGCAGGTATGGAGCTGGCGAGCAATTTCAGCGTGGACCCCAGGAGCAAACCACAACTTTAGAATATTGTCAGCTATCCCGTCTTTGTTCGCATGGCCAAGAGAGTGTGCTGTGCGAACAAGTGCAGGGAGGAAAAAGGAAGGGCAGGCTGGTCGGCCATCCGGCGCGGTATAAATGCCTGCCTCATTTTTCTGGCACCCAGCCCTTTCCCATAGATCTCGATCCCTGTCCGTAGCTCGCTGCTGTAACTCTGCGAGGGAGGAAGGAAAAAATGTCAGTGGAGTGGCTGGTGCTAGAACGAGAGGGAAAGGACATGGAGGTCCATTTAGAGCTGCCTGTTTGGCAGCTGCATCAGCTCTTGCATTTCCTCGCGCTTGAGGAGAAATGTCTGTGGTGTGCGCCTGAATGTGGACGATGGCAAGGGCAGATGGCAACTGAATAGAGTCCATTAATGAAGCAATGAGAGAGGCATGTGCAACTTTTGTCCCAGAGGATGTAAGGAAACCTCGCTGACACCAAATTGCACCCGTGGCAGCCGCCACGGAAAACCCATACATAGAGTCTGTAAAAACGGTGGCTGAATGTCCTGCTGCCACCGTGCAGGCTCGGATTAGGGCTATGAGCTCTGCCGCTTGTGCGGAGCTGATCTGCGGGAGAGAAAATGCTTCTATGATTGCAGTGTCAGACACTACAGCGTAGGCAGCTCGGAGCCTTCCGAGATCGTCTCTGCGGCAGGAGCCATCTGTATAAAGCACAAAATCAGGGTTAGTTAGAGGGGTGTCCTGTAAGTCCTGGCGTGGCTTTGACGCTAGGGTGATCAGGGTGTCGCAGTCGTGGAGTTCCTCATCTGCGGGGAGATCCATGTCTGGAAGGAGAGATGCAGGATTCAGCGGGGGGCACCTCTCAATGTGAACAGCGGGGTCTGCTAGAAGTACACGCTCGTATTGCGTCTGCCTCTGGGTGGAGATGTGTTGAGTCCGATGTTTTTGCAGGAGGGCAAAAACAGCATGCGGAACTCGCAGGTATACAGTGTGTCCCAACGTGAGGTTTTGCGCCTTTTGGAGAATCAGCGCAGATGCAGCTACAGCACGCAGGCAGGGTGGCATCCCAGCTGCAACATTATCGAGAGTTCCGGAAAGATAAGCAATTGGACGAAGTGTGAGTCCAAACGTTTGGGAGAGAACTCCTGCAGCGTGGCCATCGTGTTCATGGACATAGAGAAAAAAGTCCTTTTTGTAGTCTGGAGTCCCTAAAGCAGGAGGGGATCCCAGGGCCGTTTTAAGAGTCTTGAAGGCTTTAATAAACTCATCTGAGTGTTGTGGAGGATCTGGAGCGTCATTGTGCAGTGCCAGATGCAAGGGGGCTGCAATGTGAGAGAATTCTGGTATCCACTGACGGCAATAGGAGGCAGCCCCCAAGAATTGGCGTATTTGCTTCTTTGAGTGAGGAAGGGGAAGAGAAAGGAGGGCTGAAATTCTGTCTTTTGTGAGAGAGCGTCCCTCTGCAGAGAGGTGGTGGCCCAGATACGTGACTTTTTGCTGACAGAATTGGAGCTTTTTCTTAGAGGCTTTGTACCCCTTTTTGGCCAGGTGGCAGAGGAGTGCCACCGTGTCTTCAATACAATTTTCCTTTGAATCACTAGACACTAAAAGATCATCAATGTAACAGGATAGAGCAGAGTTTCTTGGAAAAGAGAAATCTGACAAGTCAGTGTGTAGAGCTTGGCAGAAAATAGTGGGAGAATCCACTTAGCCCATAGGGAGCCTGGTCCATGTGAGTTTTTGATTTTTGAAAGAGAAAGCAAACAGAAATTGGCATTCCTCCGCTACAGGGACAGAAAAGAAAGCTGAAGAGATATCTACAGCAGAAAAGTATTTTGCTGAGGCAGGAATAGAGGCAATCACAGTGGCTGGGTCAGGGACCAGTGAATGCTGGGGGATTACAAACTGATTTACTGCGCGTAGATCTTGCACAAAGCGCCAAATTTGGTTCCCGTCTTTGTCCACTTTCCCTGGTTTTTTCACAGGCAAAATGGGCGTGTTACACGGGGAGACACAGGGGATCAGGACCCCTTGTTGTAGGAGGGAGGAAATCACGGGAGCAATGCCCTCCTCCTGCTCTTTTGACAGCGGGTACTGGGATACTTGGGGGAAGGGTCTGTTAGCTTTCCACATAATATAGTGAGGGGACCCAGCGGTCCTAGTGCCCACTTCATTTGGATCATTTGCCCATAACTCTGGAGGGACGACATCCAGGGGATCGGGGTGCGCAGTCCCGGTCTCCGGAGCATCCTCCGTCAGCAGGGTCATTAGCAACTGTGGAGCTTTGTGAGATGGAAGCGTCAAGAACAATCCATCTTGGGTGCACTTTATCACAGCATCCATCTTACATAAAAGGTCCCTCCCCATCAGCGGGTACGGAGCTGTTGCGGAGAGTAAAAAAGCATGATCAGCAGTAAGGGGACCTAGGGTAACTTTTGATAAATTGGACATGTATTGGTATTTTGGTTCCCCATCCACCCCAACAGTCCAGCACCCTTCGGCCGTGGGATGCACTCCATTTTATTTACAGCAGATTCATTTAGAACGGACACCGTGGCTCCAGTGTCTACCAGAAAGGTGCAAGGCTCTCTGTTTACTTCAGCTTCTATTAGAGGATCACCCCTCTGGTCCTGAGATACTTGTAACGCGGGAGCTTGCACAGCGGGTTCGGGCGGATCTGAGCCTAGTCATTGGGGTCCCCATGGGTGGGCAGCATGGTTCCCTTGAGGGGACCAGTGCTGCTGAGGGCGAAATGGGGCTGAATTTCGGGGCGCCGTCCATTCGGTGCCCTGAGCTGGGTAGTAGCCTCTATTAGGTTGATGCGGTGGGAACTCCCGTCTTTCCCGCAGCCTCTTTCTGCAATCTCGGCGAAAATGGCCTGGGCGTCGACAGTACCCACAAAGCGCTTGCTGTTTTTTCTCTGCTAGGGGCTGAGGCTGAGTTTGGTCACCCCTGTCTTCGTACTCCTTGACTTGGAGGGCGAGAAGCTTAGTTTTGTTGTCCTTCGCTTTTTTCCCTTCCGTTTGTAAGTTTTCAAAGAACTGCGTAGCCACCCCCACGAGTTGCTCGAGGGTCTGGTTCTGCCAGTTCAGGACGATGTCCTTTACTTTTTCCTTTATAGGGGTCAAAAGCCCATCCACGAAAGTGGGGACAAGCAGTTTCTGATTTTCAGTATCCTCTATATTTAGGTTGGAATACTGCTGACTTAGCGTGCGGAAACGATCAAGATAGTCTCTCGGAGTTTCATTGTCTTTTTGTTTACAGTCTTGTATTTTTCCCCAGTCTAATCTCCGCCTAAAAGCCTCTGTAACAGCATTTAGGAGTCCCTCCCGAGCTTCGCGCAGCGCGGTCCAGTAGTCCGCGTTTGCGGTGGCAAGTTCTGGGAGGGCTAAAGGCCATTGTGCGCCCTGATGGGGCGGCTGGTCTGCAGGACCTTTTCTGGCTTGAAGCAATAAAGCACTATAGTCTGGCGCTGGAAGAACACCTTTTAATAACCAGTCCAGATCTTGATATGTTGGATTGTATATATTTATAATAGACCTTAATTCTTCCTGGAATTTTGGAGGATTATCTCGTAAGGAGGGTAATAGGGTTTTTAAGTTTATGATCTCGGCGGCAGACCAGGGTACATGGATGTTCTGGGGGTTTCCCTGCGGACCGGGGAAAACCCGCATGGGCGCCAGGACTGTAGCCTTTGATTGCGCCCTGGTCACCATTCCCTCAGAGCCGTTCTTGGTTTTTGCAAACAGCTCAGGGAAATGGTGTTTAGAAAACAAAATGTCTTTTAATACCCCCTGATCGGTGCGGACAGATATTCTTCCCGCTTCTGTGTTAACACTAACCACGGTGTCTACCTCCGGCTCAATGTAAGCTTGCAGATCGGCGATAGACAGTGATTGGAGTAAGTCTAGGTCCCTCTTTCCGAGCGGGCAGAGGTCTGGGTTTTCTATTTCTCCCACCACCTCTTTGGTCCTGGTAACCGCGGAGGTTGAGGGGGTTTCTAGACTGGCGGCCGCCGCTGCTGCTGCTGCTCCCAGCGCTGCAATTTCTTGCGACCGCGGAGGTACAGCTGGTGGAAGACCAGCGGGTAATTGGGCTGGCACAAGTGGAGGAGCAGTGGGTGTTAGCCCAGTCCACATGTCCAGCAGGTCCTCCTCCGGCTCCGTTAGGACGTTCGGGAGAAGGGCTTTTAGTGAGTTTCTTAAAGGGGCCAGTGGTTCTAATTCAGCAGTTTTTTCTAATTTTTCTGGGACTCTTGACAGGATCTCTGCCTCCTGTGCCAGGGCTTTTACCTGGGCTTGTAAATCTTCGTTTTTTGCACGTTCTTTTTCAAGGGAGTCTTTTAGGCTGGCAGCAACGCTTTTTTCCCTGCGTTGTTCTGCCTGATCCTCCCAAAGTAGCCAATATACCATCTGGCCAGGGCGGTTTTGAGCTATTACTTTCCCCAATTGTCCTATAATTTTTAGGTCAAGACTGCCTTCTTCTGGCCAGCCTGGCTGAAAGGTTTTTCCAAATTCAAACCAGTCGACTCTACACAAATGGGAGAGCTTGCCGACTGAAAGTCCCTTTTGGAGTCTTCCCGGGGGAGAGAAAACCTTTGTCATTTGGTGAAGGGGGCTCCCGAGAGACAACTCAAATTTGCTCTGGCTTTTCCCCATGCCTCCCCCGATATAGCCTTTCTGGTTCTATAGCCGGGTGTCTTGATTACAGTAATCCCGTCTTTGCCAGAACCTGGCGGCTTATTTTCTCCCTGATTTAGTGTGACTGGCTGCGAGTGTCAGGGGGTGACTCTCCACAGGTATTTTCCCTGGCGAGTCTAGCTTAGATGTCCTTTTCCTGCCTTTCTTTTCCTTTCAAGGCGAGTCTAACCTAGGTTGCTATCTCCGTTTCCTGCCCCTTTCCCTCTCAGGGCGAGTGTTGACCTAGGTCCCTCTTTGGTCCCTAGGGGTTTCCCTTAATAAGCCGGCCGGGCTTTTTCCCACGCACACTCACAGTCACTCACTCTTTCAGATACTAAAGAGATGGAAAAAAGAGATAAAGGAAAAGACGGCTCCCCCTTGCTATTGAGACACCAGACGGTCACTAGATTTCTCTTCGCATCGGGCTCAGGGCGGCTGAGAGCCGTAGAAAAAGACAAAACAACACGTTTTACACGTAGGCACTCACACAACACAAGCACTCCCCTCTCCCACCGATACAACCCTCGTTGTCTCACCAGTCTTGCGGGGTCCTGTGTTCCTGCGGGATCGTCCAGCTGGTCCGCCTGTGCGCTGCTTCCAGTCAAAGAGAACCACTCCACCCCACTTTCAGGAAAAGGAAAACTTTTCCTCCAGTGAGGAAGAGAGGAGCTCCAATCCCAGGAGCCACGCCAGGAGTGTAGCTGTGGATCCCACTTCTGACACCAAACTGAAGCCGAAATTTGCAAAAGAGGATCCAGAAGACCGGAGGTATCGGAAAGGCAGTATGGGTTTATTTAGAATGACGGAGAGGTGGACAACATTCCAAGGGTTTAGAATGAAGACCCCGTGCTGTTACCAGCACACACTTTTATACACCAGAACAATAGCATGTCACATGGTAGAACGGAAGAGGCATACTTTACAAAGTCATACGGTTTACACAATAGTTTTGATTTGCAATTTACAGGCAACAATAAGAACAATACTGGGCTGAACTAGGCACCGGACCTTGCTTAATGGTTCACGATGGTTCACGATGGTCCTAGCAGCGATTCCTGGATGACTTGATTGAGTTATCTTGCCTTGAATTAAGTTGCCCTCTCTTCCGCCCATTAAACAGCTTAATGTGTGTGCTTATACGGGAAGGAGAAAACAAAGAAGACTTAGGAGGTTGCCAAATGTGAGATTTCCTCCTGGTGACAGGGTGGGGGCAGATATAAACCAAAATGTAAAAACGAACATAACCAGAATAAAACAAGAATAATATTTTTTCCGCATCAACGACGATGACTCCACTTGTTCGGGCTCCTACAACATGCTCCCCCTTTCCTTCCCCTGTCTTTTTGCTTCTCATTTTCTAATGCAATCTCCCGTTACACTCATGTGTGAGAGCTGCTGCTCATTCCCCTTTCTCTTTGCAAAAGACAAGTATAAACAACACAGCGAAGAGGCACACACACACGTGTGTGTGTGTCCCTGCCCTGTTGCCTACGCCTATTACTGCATTACCCTGCAATCAATCGCTGTATGCTTTCGTTTGAGCGCATAAGCTCAACCACCTAACACCGTTGCCATTAAGTGCCTCCTTGCATTCCTCGGCACAATCCATCACCTTGTAAACCCCAGATGTAGTCGAACAACATCTAAAGCAAGCACATCTGACGGCAATGACGGGTACAATGCAAATCCGGCCCCTTTTCCTTCCTGCGGCGCTAAATTAGTTCTTGAAGTGACGCCTGCAAAAACAAAACCCCAAAGCCAACGCAGACTGTGGCATTGTCTTCTACCCAGTGCAAGTATCCTGTCGTCCTCTGCTGTTGGAATACCTATGGCTTTCCTTTTGGGGCATTTTTTTTTGGTAAACTTTGTTTGCCTTTCCCTTCCTGTTGTGAAATCAGGTGTGCTCCCCTGACTGTAGCAGTGCCAGCGCTGGCCTTGAATTATTCATAAATGTAATCTAAACAATAGGAGCGGAGGAGACGTGGCGGGGAAAAATACACCCTCTTCTGAAGGCTCTTGTAATTGTTTCAAGTGCCAATGGGATTCCAATTATGTTTTTCAATACTGCTTTAGCATATCAAACTGAAAGGGGAAGGGGGAAAAAAATCAAGTGCAAACCCAGCAATCCACATAAAGGTTCCCCCCCTCAGTATTATCTTTAAATTACATTCCTTTTTTATCACCCTGTAACCATTTCTATTGCCTTTTAAACAGAGGATTAGGTGCACAATAGCACAGTCACTTTGGAATAATGAGTATTTGGTTGTTGAAGAGAGATGCTATCATGTTTACTGCTCTGTAAATGAAAGCACACAAAAACAGAAGGAACCTCACGTCAGGTGCCCGATTATTTCCAAGGCTGAACAACCGGAATGTAAGAGCAGTTTTCTGGGGGACAGAGAATGAAATCAAGATCACATCTCTCCCTTGAGAGATTTACTAACACATGTTACTCTTCTGAAGTCAGCAGGTGGATTTAGAGGAACAGCTGAGATGGTGAAGGCACCCTAAGTTAGGTTTTTTTTTGGTGGGGGGTCTGACAGCCCATTTGGACATTCTAAAACAAGGGTCCCCAAACTTCTGGAATCTGGGAGAATTCTGAGAAGGCATGGTGGGTAACACTGCAAAATGCCTGCAAAGTGGACAAAGGTCAAGGTACCCTTTGCTGGAAAGTCAGTCGTGTCCAACTCTAGGGTGCAGTGCTCATCTTCGTTTCTAAGGCCGAAGACCCAGCACTGTCCAAAGACGCTTCCGTGGTCATGTGGCCGGCATGACTAATGGAGTGCTGTTACCTTCCTGTAGTATTTATCTACTTGCAATTTCTTGCTTTCGGACTGCTAGGTTGGCAGGAGCTGGGACAGGAGACGGGAGCTCACTCCGTCACGTGGCACTCGGGTCTCGAACTGCTGTCCTACTGACCTCTCGGTCTGCAGTTCCGTATCTTAACCACTAAGCCACCGCGGCCCCAGGCATAGCCAGGCACAAAATGGTCACTGAGGGGGCAGGGCCAGGCATAAATGCAGATCTCACTTACACAGACTTTCTACTCACCCATATATGCATGCACACACTTTGCACCCACCTATCCGTCCTTACACATGCATGCCCCTTACACCCAACCACCCTTCCAGGCTTGTGCATATTATCTTTCCTTCCATCCATCCTGGTGTCCTCCATGGCTCCCACCATTGCTGAGATCCAAGACAAGCCATGAGATCTCAGGTCACCATCTCCTAACTCGTTCTAGATGCAGAGATGATGAATCACACAATATCACCACTAGTTACACTATCCATGACTATGTGAACAGACATGGCCATTGAGATAGATTGTTGCCATGTGAGTTCTTCAGTCTAAATGGTATGTGACTTTTATGGGAGAGGATTGGGTGATGAAGATGTGAGACTTTCCCCCCTCCCACATTCCCTGGAAGATATCCCATGATGAGGCTTGTCTTGTTTCTAGAAGGAAGCACTCTGCCCTCTTCGGGACCCCTCCTGGCATTTCGTCAGGCCAGTGCTTCCAATGCTTCCTGGACTGGTCACATGGGTGCAGTGGTGTTGCTGGAGGGGGTGTGGCAGCATAAGTAGTGCAAGGTGCTGCACTGCACTGCACCTTGCAAACGGGTGTCACGCAGCCCCTCCCTCTTGCCCCTGGAGCCATTCTGGCGGCAAAGGGCAATGCGCTGCACATTGTCTTCGCTGCTGGAATGGCTCCAGGGGCAAGAGGGAGGGGCCAAGTGACACCGGTTTGGAAGGCGCAGTGCAGCGCCTTGCACCACTTATGGTGCCACACCCCCTCCAGCAACACCACTGCACCCATGTGACCAGTCCAGGAAGCATTGGGAGCACTGGCCTGACGAAATGCCAGGAGGGGTCCCGTCAGGCAGGCAGATCTAGTGGCTGCTCCCCAGGCCTTGGTTGTGCTGTGCATGGAAGACTGCAGGAGGCTGTCTTGGAAAGGTATTCCACCACAGTTGCAGCTGGCACAACGTGCTGTGGCCTGGCCAGATTGCAACTGAGAGTTGCTCAGAGTGTTCATATCTCGCTGCACAGGCTCCCAATTGGCTTCAGGGTTCTTATAACAGCCCTGCTGGATCAGGCCAAGGGCCCATCTAGTCCAACTTCCTGTATCAATCTCACAGTGATCCCACCAGGTGCCTCAGGGAGCAGCACACAAGACAACAAGAGACCTGTATCCTGTTGCTTCTCCCTTGCACCTGGCATTCAGAGAGAGGCTATCTCTAAAACCCGGAGGTTGCATCCAGTCATCATGACTTGTAAGCTGTGATGGATTTTTCCTCCACCAATCTGTCCAAAGCATCTAGGCCAGGTGCCATCATCATGACATCCTGTGGCAAGACGTTCCACAGATTAACTCAAGGTGCTGGTAATAACCTTGAAAGCCCTAAATGGCATGAGTCCAAGGTGCCTGCTTCCATGTGAGTCTACCCACCCATTGATACTTTCTGGGGAGGTCCTGTTCCACATGCCTCTGCCAGCCACAGCTCAGGGACTTTGGTGGTTGCCTCCCAACTGTGCCCTCCCCCCAGAGAAGGTCCATCCTGCTCCTACCCTTTTGGCCTTTTGAAGACTACCTTTTTTGTGCAGCCCTTTGGGTGTTGAGGAGCGTGATGACAGTCTTCTGCATGCTAGCTGAAAGTTGTGCTTCATTGCTCTGTTTTAGTTTCTTATTAGTTGTTTTACATTCTAATATATTCATTGTATTTTGCGTTATTTTTGTGCTGCAAGCCACCTTGCGGTCATCCCTAAGATGAAAAGTGGTCGAAAAAGTGATAACATACATATCTGTTGTGCATGATTGGTCTTTCAGCATCACCTGACTTCCTAGGCGGGAATTCCTAGCGGGAATGACCTTTAGTTCCCTCCTGAGACCAGCAGTCCCACTGGTGTAGGGAATAAGTGCTTCATCTATAGGACTTTGAGTTCACTCCCCTAGCACCTTCCTTCCCTATCTGTAGACAATCCAGCCAAGGAAATGTACCATTTGTCTTGATTTCAAATACACGTCCTGTCATTGCTATTCACATTCACAGTGGCTTGGCATTCTTAATATATTCAGATGGGGGGGGGGGTTAATGGTGTATTTAAAAGATGTATTCATCTTTCTCATTACCGATGCAGCCTAATCATTCTTTGCTGGGGAAGAAAACGGTAATGTGATATTGCAAAAGATCAAACACTCATTCCAAATGAATTAATCCGCTGCTGTAGAAATTGTGGCACATTAACCCAAATGCCGAGAATGTCTCCGACCCCTACACGCACACTGAGAAATACCCTGGCTAGTCAGAGATTTGCGTTGTAACCGACCTGTTTAATTTGGGAGGTGAGCCAAGGTGCTAATCAGTTGGTAGCTGCAATAAGCATAATTATCATTGCAGCTAGCCATGTTGGTCCATTGGAAGAAAAATCCACAATCCAAAGTCGGGCAATGCTTTATGGATGTACCTTTACAACGTTACTGTTTAGGAACACCTATCGTTTCAAGAATGTTGCAACTGGCCACTCAAGAGAGAGATTTCTTGCTAAGAAGCAGTGATGTAGACTTGAGTCTATTCAATCGGACTCGAGTAAGACTGAAGTTGCATCAATGACTCGACTCGGACTTGACTCAGCAATTGTAAAAGTCTCGAAAGACTCGACTTGAGACTTGGAGCCTTCTACGACAAGTCGAATTTTATTCAGGTTTAAACCCGTTTCCCCCATTAAATAAGATAGGGACTCACAACTTGCCACCAAAGACTGGGACTTGGGGGCAAAGACTTGGGACTTAGCTTGAGAGTTGGAGTCAGAGACTTGATCCACACGCCTGCTAAGAAGGATGTTCTACAACCAGATGACGGGACTCTACTTCTGAAGAGCAAAACATCCTCCTACACAGAAACGAACACTTCAAGCATCGAATGAAACAGTTGCTAGTCTAATGAACACTTATGCTCTGCTAATGCCACAGATTAATTGGTTGGTCTTTTACAAGGTTTTTTGCTTCCTGAAGCTTAAGACATGACGTGCTCCAAGACAAAGGCAGCTAGCAGCATCATTTGTGAAAACACCTCCGTCATGGTGATGGCTGTGCACCCGCTACCCACAGTACTTGGACTCCACTGTCAAATGCAAAGCAATGAAAGTCTGGCTCGCCTTGTTTGTTTGCTGCAGAAGTTGCTCTTTCACCCTCTCTCTATTGCAGCTGCTGGCCCATATTTGCCTCTTAGCCTCGCCATCTACATGTTTAAGCCATAAGAATCCATTACCAGAAGCAATAAACTGTGAAATTGTATTTGGAGCATAAAGAGGCCACCCGCATGCAATCCTGACAAAGAAAAAAAAAAAAAAACTTCCACTGAATGCACTAGGAGATTTGCCAGCATTAACACTAGAGGCCAGAGATTTTCATTCCAACCAGAATTTCTTTCAGAGTAGGCATCATCTCTCCCCCCCCCGCTAGTATTTTTTTTCTTCACTGTTGATAGGTAAAGGTATCCCCTGCTCAAAAGTGAGTTGTGCCCGACTCTAGGGTGCGGGTGCTCATCCCCATTTCTGGCCGAAGAGCCAGCGCTGTTCGAAGACGCTTCTGTGGTCATATGATCAGCATGACTAACAGAGCGCTGTTACCTTTCTACCTCAGCGGTATCTATTTATCTACAGTACTTGCAATTTCTTGCTTTCAAACTGCTAGGTTGGCAGGAGCTGCAGCACTTGGGTCTCGAACTGCTGTCCTATCGACCTTCCGGTCTGCAATTCAGCATCTTAACCACTAAGGCACCGCAGCTCAATTTGATACAAATTGGATTATTGGACTGATTTACAAGATTGTTTGTTGGTTCATTGGAAGGAAGAACAAAAAAAAAAAAGGAAATCCAAAGTAAGGTAATGACTTTATTAGGACTAACCAAAAAGTAATGAACTACCCGTGAGCATTTGAGTTCTGCAGAACTCCCCATCAGGCAGAGGATGAGGGGAAGGAAAGGGGGACAGGAGGCTTGTTGTAGGAGCCCCAATAGTCTACAGTTGTAAAATGTAAAGATGGCATTTAAAGGGTTTCCTCCAGATTTGAATCATCCTCTGCAAGGGGTGAGACAGTTTCAAGGGAACAAATGTTCCCTTACCCAGAAGGAGACCTTTGCAACTGCCCACCCCCCGGCATGATTTAGCCATTTTGGCGTTGTTGCATCAGCCCGGGATAAGAATAGGGTTGGGCTGGAAGGGATCTGCAGACATCCACCAAGGTGCGTGCTGGGATGGTTCCTCACATCTCTTCAGTTGCTTCCCTGTGAATCTCTCATTCAGGAAAGCATCTCCAACTTATTAGCTCCCACTAAGAAAACATTTAGCCAATCAGCCCTGACTATAAGCAAGCTATAGGCTTAACCAAGCATAGTCAGCCTGCAGTTCTTCTCTGCAGTTGCTACCCATTCCTTTTTTCCCTCTATACCCATGCTAAATGCCAGAATGTTTCGTTTAAAATATTGCACACACTGTGGGCCATTTTTGGATCATGGAGTCACTGTAATTTCCACCCCCACGCACCTCTGAGCATACTCACACCGAGTTTCAATGATGGTAATTAGGGGTTTATGTTGCTGTTGGGACTCTGCGTAGTGGAAATCTCTTTCTGAGATGACAATGCAAATACATCAAGCATTTCCGTTCATTGCAAAGCTGCCTCCTTCACCACAGCAGCTGGTGGGTTGCTGTGCCTGATTGAAGGGGCTAATTTATAGAGCTTTCACATCATGTTAGTGTAGCCTAAAAAAAAAAAAAAGAAGTGGTTCGCAGGGTCCCAGGAATAGAACCCCCTCAATTTGGGAATGAGATGGACAACCCCATCACAAGTACAGAAGCATTCCATGCAAGAGCACTCTCGCATAAGAGCAGGGCTGGCCCATCCATGAGGCCAATTGAGACAATTGCCTCAGGCAACAGATTGGCAGGGGGCACCCATCTCTGTCTCCCCCACATGCCTCCACTGGGAGGCTGGTGCATCAGCTGCTAAGGGCAGGGGTAGCATTTGGCGCACTGCCTCAGGGCCTGCCCTGCATAGGAGCTTACACTAAGTTCACACAGCACTATAAGAGGCAAGTTCTATAGCAGTTTTCATGATTCTGCTTAAGCAAGAGGTTGCAGAAGGCCTTGTGGAAGTGGAAGAGCATCTTTGGATTCCACTTCACTTTTCTTATGCAACATTCTAGCGCTAGGAGGAAAGCAGTCCTACTATGAGTGGTGGACGTGGACATGTTCCCAATGCTTTCCACATGTTCTTCTAAAGGCAGCCAAGAGACCAGAAATCCTAGTTAAGCAAAAAGTCCTTCCTCCTTTTCAGCTCTGTTGGGCTAGTGCCTGTTTTGACCAAGGGTCAAGGTGAAAAACATGGAGAGCAGAGTGAGAACAATCATGAAGCACTCGTGAAATTGATGGGCCTGGTTCATAGGCCCAAATAATGAGGACATTGAGGAAGGTGCTAAATTTGAGGGCCTAATTCTCCCACGTGGAAATTGCTGTCTCTCGTCAGCACTGAATCCTGGTTCTTTGAATGCCCTGTCTGAAGGGTTCCAGCAATAAAATATAGAAGATCCCTTGTAAATATGTCTCCCGTGTCAAATGTGGTGCAAGGAAAAACTCCTCGAGGGAAATAGTGTTTTGGACTCTCTCGTAAACATGTCATGTAAGACACTGAGATTGTCCAGATATACAGTCTTTCAAAGTGCAGAAGCCTCTGATTAGGTCTCCTCCATCCTGCTGGAACTTCATTCTCTTGAACAGACTGTACATGACATTAATTTGGCCTTGTAGCAATGGCCCTTCTGTTCTTCCTCCTGCCTCTGTGGCTCAAAAAATATTTCTTGCTTCAATATATTCAGGGCCTTTCTTTCTCAGAGATCAGTATCCTCAGATGGCCACAGGATGCCAGGAGAATCCATCTCAGATCCCTAACCTACCACCACGTTTTTTGGTCATTGGATTTCTCTTCTGACTTTAATTCAAAGGCGGTTTACATAGGCAGGCTTGCTAAACCCTCACAGGTTTTTTTTTTTTTACAATAATATAAATGGTCTAGTCTTGCATAGAACCCTTCATTCCAGGTGGCTTTCTTCACAGTCTGGCCTCTCTCTGGCATTCACCTCCCACACTTCAACTGACGGCAACCCTGACCCCCACTCAGAGTGCCAGCTGCATCTTCTCTTTCTTCACAGAGACTCTGTAGCTTGTCAGCGGCATGTCGACAGCTCTCTGACAGCACACGGATACTCCTGGGCATCCCGAACTGCTCAGATCTTCAGGCATATGAGTTGGCCGCTCTGCCAACTGAGCCAAACCTCCTGCCAACCCAATATGAGTTTATGTAGTGGCTAAGAGGCTGAGCTGCAAATGCAGGCTTTCCTCATCATGGCTCGCCCAAGACCTCCCGACATGGCATGCCAAATGCTGCCCCTCATCCTATGATAGCCTCTTCTCCAAAGCTATGTCCAATGCTCAGCTCTCTCCTCTACACTTCCTCTCCCTCTCTGTCCTCCTCTTCCTTTTCCAGTCCAAGGAATGGAAAGAAAAGGACTAGTGGAGTCTATGTAGGTGGACAGAGATGTGCATCCCCCACCAATCTGCTGCTCAGGGAGACCACTTTAGTTGGCCTCATGGTTGGGCCAGCCCTCTTCCTAGTTCAAGTCATGCCTCTGCTATGAGCTGACTCCAAAGATGTGGGCTAAGAAGGCACCCCTCAAAAAAGCAAGCCCCCAGACACCCAAAACGATTTACTTGATTATAAATGGCTCCGATCAATCAATCAATTTCATATAGTTTTATATATTTCGCAAATAAATGGCATGCATATAGGGATGGAGCTGTTGGTCAGTAGAAGGGCACCTATTTTCCATGCAGAAAGTCCTGGGTTCAATCAACTCTGGATAAGGCTGAGAGTGATCCCCCTCTGAAACCCTAAAGAGCCACTGCCAGCCTGTGTAGACATACTGAGCTAGATGAGCCAATAATCTATGGAAGCAACAGATGTTTGCCTGGCTTCCACTATTACTGCATTTTAGGTGCTAGCCTATGGCTCTTTTCTGTGACAGCTCAATAGTAGGGCAGCTATGTTGGATACAAGAAAATCCAGGTAGGGCAGTACAAAATTCCTTCTTGGAGAGGTGCTGCCCGCTGGTGTTGACAATATAACGCAAGATGAACCATTGGCCTGATTCAGTGGAAGGAAACTTCCTACGCACTTAATGCACTGTCTATCGATGGCCCTGGTTGCTCCCATTTTCACTGTAATTACATATCCAGCATATGTCAGGCAAATGCCCTTTAATGGCAGAGGAAACAGGAACATTTCTAAAATATCCAAGTGTTCGAAAACTTGTCACCATTCCAATTAATCCAGATGTGAACGCCTAATGACTGTCTTGTTAATGTAATAAACCTATTTAGGCTGCTAATTGATGTGTAAGGCAACGGGCTGCCGTTGGAGGAGGCGTCAAAAGTAGAGATGGCACAAAACATCTGAGTCAGAGAAAATTTGATGGGATGACATGACGACACTGAGCAAAGCTTTGTAGAGAAATCCACCCACCTTTCATTAAAATTTGTCAACCAATGGTAGTTCTGTAGCCACAAGGTGGCACATGGCTTGTGATTTCCCTCCCTATTGTCAGCCACATGGTGGGGCTTGATACCCCCCAACAAATAATAATGGACAACCTTCATCCATTGCACTTCACTGCCCCCTTTCTCCCCAATCCACATCTGTAATACTTTTCTCCAGCCATTACTCCCCTGCAGTTGGTATTCAGGGGCATACTGTTATTCGATCCAGAGGTGGCACGTAGTCATCATGGCCAGTAGCCATTGATAAACCTGTCCTCCATGAATTTGTCCAACCCCCTTTTAAAGCCAATGAGAGACAGCCAATCAGTGAGGCTAGTGTGTGGTGAAATGTTGGGGACTTTAAAATCTCTAAAATATTTCAAGACTGGGCATTTAACTTTCCAGGGAACTGGTGCAGGATACTGGTTAGAGGGTCAGAGTAGGACCTAGGATATCTGGGTTCAGTTCACCATTCAGCTGTGAAGCTTCCTACCTGATCCTGGGCCAGTCACTATCCCTCAGTCTAGCCTACCTCACAGGGTTGTTGGGAGGAAGAACAATGCAGCACTGAGGTCTTTGGAGAAAAGGTAAGACAACCGGTGTGTTGTCATCTTTAGCTATTTGTCTTCTACAGTTCTTTTATTTTTTTCCTTTCCATTTCTAACCATTTCAGACTCATTGGATCATGCCAGGTGTCAATCATGCTAATCTAAAATATCACAATAAACTAAAAGTGCAGATAGCATTGTGCAGTTAGAATATTCTCAGTGTAGATGCTGAATGGTGTTGCCTTCCCTCTCCTCTCTTCCTCTTTCTTACTAGCCATCCATATGTGTCCACTTCTTTTAGTCTTGTATCCAGATGCATCATCATCATGCAATTCTTAGCACCGGTTCTTGCAAAAATATAAAAAGTGGCCTAAAATTAATGATGAAAATGTGGGAAAGTTGGGGCTGTATCAGAATTCACCAGAACATGTCATTGATGGTTCATGGTCCTCCAGTGATCATAAACAGATTACTGTATTACTGAAAAGTTCAGCCCAGCCAGAAATCCAATCGAGAAGTGAGATATTATGATGCATGTACAATGCTGTCGCAGCACTTTTAGCCCAGCGCACTTCCCAATGTTTTCATTTGAGTGTTTCACACTTCCCATTTTCATTTGATTGTCATGATCAGAGATGCACAAGCATCCCAGTGTTGGATATGAAATCAAGATGAGTTTTTGCACACATTCCAAGAGAATGTATTGTCTGCAACACTTCAAGCTCATCTGGTCGATCTCTTGCAGAGGGTTGAATGTGCCCACAAAAGGTGAGATCTTTCTGACCTGCAAAGATCTTTTCACCTGCAAAGGCTCACATGAAAAGAAAATTTTCGAGCGGTCAATTCACTAGCCAAGCCTTCCAACTTCTGGAGGCACAGGGGGCATGCATGTTTTGATTCTGCTTGCAAACGTTCAAGTAGCAGAGTTCAGTATCTCAAGCTCTTGTAGCAACATCTCTAACCAGGATCATACTGAAGCTGATGCTTTTATAGAGCAGAGAGGAAAAGTGATGCCAACTTTGCCACCATCTGCACAGGCTGAAAATAACTTCCTTTTAATTAGGGAGTGATCTGAGAACAGGGTGAATTGCTTACCCCATGTGCCCAGCATCAGCAGCAATCATGTCCCTCACTCCTGCTAGGCACCATTTTTTTTTCCACAGTAATGTCCCGTAGCTGATTTGGCTACGTTATGAGGTCTGAAGCCAAATCAGAGTGAGAGCAATACTTCCTGCCCCCTTTCTGACATCTTTTAGGGAGGGAGTGAAAAAGAGATGAACAGATGACTCCTTGCAGGAGTAGGTAGTGTGATCATCACTATCATTAGGACCATGAACTGGTGGTGAAAAAGGTGAATGGGAGCAAGCTTTGGTGAAATCTTTTTTTTTCCTGCCAAAGCCCTCTTTAGAAGTAAGTTGGGTAATTTTTGATAGTCCTAGTGTTTTTCAGCCCAATCCTATCTAGCTAGGCTGCAGCACAGGTACTGTGCATCCTAGTCCGTGTTGCATCCTAGTCAGATAGAACCCAGCACTGGCACAGCTGGAGGACACCTCAGGGTAAGGGGACATTCATCCGCTTACCCCGAGTAGAGCAAAAACCATCCCGATGGGTCTACTCAAATGTACACCAGCTATTTTGCTGCCGCACATTCAAGCAGGTGATGTAACACCGGGCAGGCCCAGGAAGGTGGATAGGATCTCAGCAGCCACTGTTCCCTCCCCCTTCCAGGGCCCAGCCGACCAATCCAGCGTCAACCCCCCCACTGCTGCATCAACCCCCGTTTCTGCATCACCTCCTGACCCCCTGGTATGAACTGCTCGTCGTCTTCTTTGGCAACTCAGCTGCTTCTAGCTAGGCCAAAAGCTGTGTTCTTCACACATGCGCACAACGCCGCTTGAAGCCTTGTCATCAGGCACATCACTCCCTCCTGGCGCATCACACCCCCTCCAAGCACGTCACCCCTGGCGGCCCGCCCTCTGCCACGCCCTAGTGACGTCACTGTACCAATCCCCCCCGGAATGCCTCAGTCCGTCATCCCCTCGCCCCTCCGCCACCTGGTGGGGAACTCACCTTCCCCCTATGGGCGCTCCTTTGAATCTGGGGTGGGGGGAGTGGTGCTGGCCTTGGCGCTGGCGCCGCCTACTCGCCAGGGGCCGCAAACGTGCTTTATGGCACATTTGCAACACCCTAGACCAGTGGAGCAGCGCTCCACCGGTCTAAGAGTTACACAGAATTGCGCCGCTTGTCTCATAACAATCAAGGAAGACTATATCACAAGCTAATCAATTCATTTGACAATAGTATAATGGGTTGAAATGATTAATTTCAAATACATTCCAAAACTTAATAATAAAATGCAAGTCCATCTTAATCTGTAGAAAACAATTCATATGGTGTAATATTGTCATTGAATATATTTATAGTTGAGCATTACCATTGAATCCAGCATTAGTGTTTTATGCCACATTCATGATGTTTAATGGCCCAATCCTATTGGCAAATCGACTGGTGGAACGAGTGTTCCACCAGTGGAGACTGCCTTATGGCTGCGCGGAAAGCCGGAACGCCGGGGGGAGGGGGGAGAGGCAGCAGCAGCACCATCTATAGAGACAGCTCAGAGAAGGCCTGCTGACCCAGGTAAGCTGGCAGGGGAGGCGGAATGGGGCAGGGGAGGGCAAAATGGGGTGGCGTCGGGGTGGGGAGGAGGGCAGATTGGAGGGTGTGGGTTCAGCGGCAGTGGTGTCTGCCGAATCCAACCCCCCTTGATTTTGTCTGTAAACCACTTTGTGAACTCTTTGTTGAAAAGTGGTATATAAATACTGTTGTTAATAATAATAATAATAATAATAATAATAATAATAATAATAATAATAATAATAATAATAATCATCCCATGGGTGGGTCCACGTATACCTGTGCAAGAGATTTCGCTGGCACAGGTCCAAGTAGACTTGTCTGCGCCTCAGAGGCTTACCCCAGAGGAGACCACTGGGACTGACCCCCACCCCACCCCCCACCCCCGCAGGATTCAGCAGAAGGCTTTTTGGTGAGGCTGCATTTGCAAGGGACAGGGAGCATAGGATTGGGCTGATAATCAGTGGTCCTTGTTTTATCAAAAGCTGGGACCCACCTCAAACTCCAATCTGCAACATCAGGTACACCTTCCATAGACTAGCAACTGAAAGGGGTGGACTACTAAGTTCCCATGTTGCCTTTCCCCACCCGGTGGATGTCAATCAGTGTGTCATTGTGTCTCTCCTTTCTGTGTTCTGCTACAGTGTCATTTCCTTCCTTCCTTCCTTCCTTCCTTCCTTCCTTCCTTCCTTCCTTCCTTCCTTCCTTCCTTCCTTCCTTCCTTCCTTCCTTTCAGGACACTGGAAGTAGAGGATAGGCAGTGTGGCATTACAGCAGTAGGCATTCAATTTTGAAAGATGGAGGGAAGAAAGAGAACATGTCTGTCAATGGCTACTAGTCATGATGGCCATGTGCTCATTCCAGGTTTAGCCTCTGGATATCAGTTGCAGGGGACCAGTGGTGGTAGGAGAGAAGAATGGCTTTCAGTCCTGCTTGTGGGCTTCCCAGGGGCAGCTGGTGGACCACTGTGGGAAACAGGATGCTAGTCTAGATGGGCTCTCTTTGGCCCGATGAAACACCTGATCCAGCAGGGCTTTTCCTGTAGGATGGGAGAGCAAAGCAGACCAGAGGAAGTGCCACAGCAGGAGAGAACAGGGTGGGCAGTGGAAGACTGAGCTAAGAATGCAGACAATTATTGCAAGACCTGAAAATCAGATGATGATAGATGTTGTTGTCAGCCCAAAGGAAAATAGGCACTTACTTTACAGTCTCCTGTGATGGGAGGCAGTACTGGTTCTCCCCCCCCCCCAGATAAGGATCATGGCAAAGAAATGGAGGAATAGTAGCTATGAGGGACAATGCAAATGCTGACGATCTGTCTGAGCTTTGAAAATGGGAATATTATTCACGAACAGAAAATGTCTTGTTCGTTGCAGAGCTAATTAAAACCCAGATCTTCACAGTCCACTGACTTGAATCTATGAGCTTCCTTCCTTTCCCTCCTCCTTAAGGTTTGCTTCTTAATTGACTTTCTAGACAAGGACATCATCAGAATAGCAAGCAAAATCATTGTTAACATTCGTCCTCTTAAGATAATAATGCCTGCTGCGACAGTTTTTTTCTCTTGTAGCACTATACAGTAACTGCATTTTTAAAACGGCCCTTTATAGGCGCAAGAGTAGAAATGGACTTGTCACTTTGCTTCCATTTTAAGCCCCATGCAGACTTTATTGTCTGGCGGAAATTAATTAATGTGAATGAAAGTGCGCCGATAAGCCCTCCCTTCACGTCGATGCATTTCTAAGCCCCACCCTGTGTTAATGGCATTGGTTTGCACAGAAAAACTCTGTACATAGGAAGAGATTCTCTCTGTCCATCTGTGCAGACAAGGACTGTACACAGAGTGTAGGCTGTCTCTTTGTGTGGGTTTTATTTTCCTTGGTCTATATAGCTAGTGAAAAAGACAAGATGCAATCTCAAAGGAGATGTGCAGTGCAAACCCAGGAAAACCCTAAAAGAACTTTATCCACGAAAAAGTATCTGATTTAGCGGGAGGGAAACTGAGAAATGTGCCTAGGGGCATTTGAGAGACAGTATGGAACTCATATTATGAGGCTTCAATCCTGTGCAAATTTACCAGGGAGTAAGTCCTACTGAACATAATGGGACTTAGTTCTGAGTAAACATGCATTGACTAGCACTGTAATATAACTTTTATGTTTATTTGGGATGTCTTTTATGGCGCAATCCTATGCGCCCTCTAGACCATGCTGTGCTGGCCTAGGGTATCACAAATGCTCTGTAAAACACATTGCAACACCCTGGGAGTAGCAATTGCCAGCAGAAAGGCCTGCGCCAACTCGCCAGTGCTGAATCCAGGCCCCCGCGCGATGGAGCAGGTAAAGGCTGGGGGAGGCCGGGGATGGGTGGATCAAGTCTGGGAGGGGGTGGGACCAGCGTCCTCATTGGACATTGCATCCTATCCTCCCTTCCAGGCATTGAGCCCCGACATAGGGCTTCTTGGTTCTCTACCAGTGGGTACCAGTGGGTTGATTAGCCCCATTGCGGCTGGGGGTTTACCCGGGTAAGCAGACAAATGGCCACTTACCCCGAGTAGACCTCCAGCTGCCTCCTTCCCCGAATAGGAAACAGCATGGGCCACGCGACCCATGCTGCACAGCCTAAGCTGGGGAAGGATAGGATTGGGCTGTGTGTCCCATTTGTATGCATTTGTTTAAAACTATTGCAACTCACTCCAAACGTTTGGGGTAAAATGAGTTGGATTTACATGAGCCTTAATAAGTTTCAAAGCATGAATAACTGGCAGGAGGGGGAAAAACACCCTAATGAAGACATTTGAAGTGGATTATTATTTATTATTATTTTGTTATAATCTTAATGGTGCATGGCTATGAGGAGCGTCATGATGAGCTCTTGCAGGTTAAAATTTACCACGACACCACTGCCCATTAGCCAGTCTTTCCCCCTGTTCCCCAGCAAACCTCAACACTTTTTTTAAAATTCCAATGGAAATATTGATAAAGCATCAATGGAAAGGAAGAGCTATTTTAAGGCATGCAGAGAGTTCACGGAAGAACCCAAAACTATAGCGGCAAAAGGCAAGCAGATGCTTTTGTGGACTACAGGTGGGCCCCCATATCCGCTGGGGATATGTTCCAGGCCCCTCCGTGGATACTTGAAACTGTGGATAAGAGCGAACACCCCCTCCATGGTTTCCTGAGGGCCCCCCCCACCCTGCCTCTCCTGCAGGCAGGCATGCTTGCCCCCCCCCCCAGCTCTTATTTTTCTTTCAGCAAGCTTTGTTTCTTCCTTAAAACAAACAGAGAAGCAGCCTCCATTGCAGGCAAGTAGAACGAGACTAAGTCCTAGAGAGGCTCTGCAAGGTTTCTGTTAACCTTGCAGAGCCTCTCTAGTACTTAGTCTCGTTCTACTTGCCTGTAATGGAGGCTGCTTCTCCTGTTTGTTTAAGGAAGAAAAGAAGCTTACTGGGAAAAAAGTAAAAGCCTGGGGGGTCCCCACGATCCGTGGATAACTGAAACCGTGGATAGCGAATCAGTGGATATGGGGGCCCACCTGTACAGTCTTGTGGACCATCAGATGCAAGTCCAGATTTAAGATTTAATCCAATGAGTAAATATAAATTCACCAACTGACTCTATGAGGAAGGATGAAGTGTGAGCTACCTTGCGGGCCTCGTAGATGGTGGAAAGGTGGGATGAGAGAGAGAGAGAGAGAGAGAGAGAGAGAGAGAGAGAGAGAGAGAGAGAGAGAGAGATTCAGCAAGAGAAATCTTATGGTGTTATTGCATCAACAGTGCCTTTATCATTTTAAGAAAGTCAGTTTTTTAACAAACCTTCTCGGTTGTGGAAAATAGAAACATTGCTACTGTGTTGTTGCTGCCTTTTTGCTACAAACCTGTGTTGGCCTTACAGAATTTATAGTCCGTATCGTGTTCCTCTTTTCAGATGTCACAGCCATCAGACATGGGGATCTAGATTGTTGTGGAGGGTTCAGTGAGCATCAAATCACTGAACAATTGCATTGGCATGGGAGTATCTCTGTTCTCTATAATGGCATTTCTGAAAGGGACGAGAGCCTGAAAAGGCAGTTCAATAAATATCAGAAACCAAGAGCATTGGGTCCACAGCAGGCAATTTTTTTTCTGAATTATGAAAATGTACTGAATTTATTTTGGGGCACTGAATTTATTGCTTCTCTGCTGAAGATTCATCAGTTTTTAATTCACTGTCTGTCTTGGGGTGATGTTAGGTCTTCCCCACCCATGGTGGGCTAGCAGAGGGGTGTCTCCCAACCCCCTGGACTGGCTGTGTGGGGTTCCCAAAGCAGGGGTAGCTCCCCCAAAGGAGGGTCCTAGGCAGGCCTCAGTCAAGACTGGGGAAGGGGATTTCCGCACCTATGGTCCTTCTCCCAACCCTTGGCTCTCTATTGTGGGCCTGGGACTGCCGTCCTTTTGGGCCAGCATCCACCCCAGGATGGCAGCGCAATCCTCTCCAACTTACACCACCGGTGTAACCAGCGGTGCAGCGAGAACGGAGGCCCCAGAATGGATTTGAATCCCCTTTCCGTTCTGGGGTCTCCCGTTTTCGCTGCACTGCTGGTTACACCGGTGGTGTAAGTTGGAGAGGATTGCGCTGTCTGCCTCCTAATCGCCCCTGTGCCCTGGCTTATATAGACAGAATGACAGATAGTTTCATCTGGCTCCGCCCCTTTCTCCCACCTCCCAGGCCCCTGGTCACCCTCAGCCCTGTCAGTCATTCCCTCTCCCTGTCAGTCTCCCAGCTGGGTTGGCTGGTACCCGGGACTTCCCCTGACCCCTGCATAATCGGCTCGCCACCACCCACTTCCGGAATGGCTCCAATTTGGAGCCAAACAGAGGCTGAGGGTGGTTGGGAGGGACAAAATTCACTCTGCAGACACCGTGAAACCCCCTCTGGCTTCCCACCTGGGGCGGTGGGGTCCTCACCCCCACCCCAGCTACACCACTGACATATAATGTCTTGTTTGGAAGGTAATTTTTACTGAATCCATTGATTGCATTGTGGGCTGTCTGATGGAGCCTTTTCATTAAGGTGGAAGGGTGTCTGAATTAATACAGATAGTTGGATAGTTGATGGATAGATGGATAGTTGCACACACAACATAGAAAAGGGAAAAAAATATTTTTAACAGATTTGTTAGAAAAGCATCAGTTTCCCTTCAGATGTTCCTATGCTGCCTACAGACACCGAAAGGCTATTTGCCAGGCATGGTTGCTCAAATTATGCCATTTTGGGTCTTCCGTCTGCTCAGAGAAGCCACAGCATGGAACTAATAGAGGCTTTCTGTGCTGAAAGTAAGAGGGAAGGAAATGGCTTTTTTTCTCCCATTCCACGGTGTCGTTTTTGACTCTGCCCTGTGCAAACATAATGATGTGGTTTGCAGAGATGCTGAAATCACGCTCACCGTTAAATTAATACACAAACAAAACAAAAGCAGCCACCCACTTTCCTGCTATCTCTTTGTTTGGAGTTTGTTTATTTCTCCACTTTTGCAATGTTTTCTTCTTGGGTTGCATGTGAGAAATTACATCCCTGACATATTCGCAGAGTAAATGAGTGTGCTTTGCACCAGCCAGGGTTGGGAATATTCAGTTCTCCATTCTTTCTGCAGCCTGGTATGTTTCTTGCTTTTGTCAGTTGTAATGGGAAACTGCTTGTGTCATTGAATTAGGAATGCAACCAGAGGCGTCGCTCCGGTAGGGGCGGGGCTGTAAGTATCGCTCCGGTCATAGTCTCTTTACCGAGCGAGCAGGAGGCAGCCCCGCCCCCTCACTGTCCGAGCCAGTCCCCTGCGGAGAAAGCAGCAGGCAGGGGACTTTACCGAGCGAGCAGGAGGCAGCCCCGCCCCCTCACAGTCCGAGCCAGTCCCCTGCGGAGAAAGCAGCAAGCAGGGTCTCTTGCCTGCTGCTTTCTCCGCAGGGGACTGGCTCGGACAGTGAGGGGGCGGGGCTGCCTCCTGCTCGCTCGGTAAAGAGACTATGACCGGAGCGATACTTACAGCCCCGCCCCTACCGGAGCGACGCCTCTGAATGCAACTGCAACCACATTTCAAACAATGGTTAAAAATGCATTAGAACAGAGGTTCTCAACCTGTGGTTCGCGTACCCCCAGTGGTACGTGGGCCGCAGGTTGGGGGTATGCGAGATGGTCTCCCCCTGATAAGGGGGAGAGGAAAACCGCAAAATTCCCCCCAGTAGCTTCTCTTACCTTGTCTCCCGGCTGACTCCATCTTGAATCTCGCAAATATGTCGCGAGATTCAAGATGGCGGCGGCCAAATCTCATAAGGGCACATGAGGCAGTGTCATGCAGTGTCATGCCTCATATGCCCTTACGAGATTTGGCCGCCGCCATCTTGAATCTCGTGACATATTTGTGAGATTCAAGATGGAGTCGGCCGGGAGACAAGGTAAGAGAAGCTACTGGGGGAATTTCGTGGTTTTTCCTGGGCTACGGTGTGGCCGGGTGAGTTCTCCCGCTCGCGTCACAACCCAGAGGGTAAAACTACAGCCCTGATGATTTGGCAGGGCTGTAGCTTTACCCTCTGGGTTGCGGTGCGAGCAGGAGAACCTGCCCGGACGTGCCGCAGCCTGGGAAAAACGGGGGGAAACCGGTGCTCTTTTGGGGGGGTCTGGGAGTATGCGGACTTTGGGAGCCTGCATAGGGGGCACGCGGGCCCCCAAAGGTTGAGGAACCCTGCATTATAAATCCAAACTGCATTTGAATCCAGTGTTTCTCACAAAAGCAGTGCAACAGTCTAGGTTGAGTGACTAGGCTCCTTCTTTCTGAAAGGGGCAACATTTAAAATCCTGGGGCCATGGATGAGGGTGGCTATTTGAAGTTAAAGAACAAAACTTGAGATTCTAGTTCTCCTTCCTTGAGGCCCTCATCTTGTCATGGAATAAGACAACAGCGTGGATATGCAGAGACCAAATTAAGAAGACAAATGCCCCGTATGAGGTGTGATTGATGAGAGACTCAAACCATAACCGACAAGCCTTCCACAAACACATTAAGAACTAGACGCAAATAAAGCCAAGCTGCTTTGCAGAATCAATGAAGCAGACATCCGGATTAAACAGCAGTGGATCAAGATAAAAACCAGCCTCGAGAAGCAGTTCAGATGGCGTTTCACAGGGCCATCATCACAGGTATAAAATCACAGGTAAAAAGCCTCATGCGAAAGGGGCCATTGTGTCTTCCTGCCTCTGAATGACCAATTCTACGCAAGATAGACAAGGTTTGGACTCTCTCACTGGCAGCTGCCATTGTAAGCATCTTAAACTGAGGTTATGAGTAGGGGCAGGAGAAAATGGTGGTAACAAAATTAAAACACATAACACCGCTTTCTGCTACAAAAAAATCTGCAAACAACAACAACAAAATAAAACCATGTAATTTTGTGTCATTCTTCATCTGCTGACACTGTACAACCTATACCACCCACCTAGTACTCTTTTAAAGTAGTTACAATTGATAAAAATTGGAAAAAATGGAATAAAAACACATCACACTGCTTTCTGCTATTTCATTTTGGTTAAACACCGACATCTATAAAATCATTTTCTCCCACCTCTAGTTATGAGAAACTCATAACTACCTATACTGAAATATGAGTTTGCCTAGTTTGGAACACTTGGAAACAATATGGGCCAACCTCAAAGTTCTTATTCCACTCAGAACGGAAAAATGCACATACAGAGAGAGCAGGGCTGGTCCATCCATGAGGCCAACTGAAGAGGTTGCCTCAGGTAGCAGGTTGGAGGGTGTGTGTCCTCAGGTAGCAGGTTGGAGGGAGGCAAGTCCACCGACTTGCCTCCACTGCGTTCCTTGAATTGGAAAAGGATGCTGGGGACTGAAATGAAAAGGACTTTTTGTATAAGCTTGGTGTTTTTGTGCCTATAGTGGTTTCATTCACTTCTGCATGGTGTCCCGGCTGCTGGAGATCAGAGTCGCCAAAGAAATTGTTCTTGTGCAGCAATGAAAACAATACCTATGCTGCATTCAGGGCTGGGCCAAGTCCTCCTGCTGCCTCAGGAAGTAGAATGGGGGGGGGAGGAGCCATCTCTGTCCACCAGGAATGTAGATCAAGTCTCTGACTCCAAGTCTCAAGTCAAGTCCAAAGTCTTTGCCCCCAAGTCCTGAGTCTTTGGTTGTGAGTTGCGAGTCCCTGTCTATGTAATGGGGAAAACAGGTTTAAACCTGAATAAAATTCGACTTGTCATAAAAGGCTCCAAGTCTCGAGTCAAGTCTTATTTGACTTGTCGTAAAAGGCTCCAAGTCTCGAGTCGAGTCTTTTGAGTCTTTTACAATTGCTGAGTCAAGTCCAAGTCAAGTCATTGATATGACTTGAGTCCGAGTCAGTAGACTAAAGTCTACATCACTGCATCTTAGGGGGGTGGGGAATTCAGCCAACTCTCATCTTGATTAGTTTATGTCCAAGGAGAACCATAGGCAGCCTGTAGGCTTCTGTGGAGGTAAGTAAAAATGCTTTTTTACTTACCTTCCTCTTACATTCAGATGAACACCACCACCCCATAGCATGTAGCACGCGCCTTTTGGGCATGACTGCATGCCACAGGAGCTCTGCTCCTCCCACACTCCAATGCTCTAGCTCAGCACTCTCCTCCCCTTCACATTTCCTCTTCCTCCCTGCCCCATCTTCCTTTTCCAATTCAGGGAGTGGGAAGAGAAGCAGGAGCAGTCCAACTCGAGTCTGAGTCAATAGACTCAAGTCTACATCACTGCTGTCCACTCTTCCTCCTTCTCCAGCCTGGATTGGAAAAGGAAGACGGTGGCAGACAGGAAGAGGAAATGTCGAGGAGAGTGCTGAGCCAGAACATTGGAGAGTGGGAGGAGAAGAAGGTAGGGGCCGCTCATCTGGAGGTCTTGGGTCGGCCCTGAGAGAGAGAGAGTGGCTATTTTGAGTCCAAATCATGGACATCAGGGAGAAATTGCATGGAACAGCAAATGCCCCCAGAGGAGACTTCCCCCCCCCCCAGTACAAGACTCCTGGGTAAGCCCAGTGACATTCAGAACTCAAATGACTAAGTGCAACCAATATTAAAAGTTAATTCCCAGGACTTCTTTTTCTGAGTTCTTTAAAAATAGTCAAGCTAATGACCTACGTTCTAATCAAATTGAGGGGCCCATCGCTACCCCTCATTTCTTTCCCCCTCTTAAAATGTCTTCCTTTCTTATAGCACTTGTTTCTACATTGACTTGTACAATCTTTTTGTCTTGATGTAGCATCTCCAGGGAGCCTTCCTGCATCTTTAACCGGTGACTGGATCCTCCTTACCCTCTCAGCTTTTAATAATAAGATGTCGGAGTAATTTAATATGGAAGCAATTCTCATGCAGATGAGAGTCTGAATTGGAAGGGACTCCAGCTTACTCATGCCTCTTCTGTCGAACTAGGATGTGCATGCTGAGCTGTGCTCTTATCATCCTCTAAATAATATAATTTAATTTAGTTATTTCAGCTGGTTAGTCCTCTGGTAATATTCCCATTAATAAAGGATACAGTTAACCTCCCCCCCCAACACACACACACACACACACACACACACACACACACACACACACACACACACACACCCTAATTAACTCACGGTTTAAAATAGAAGCTTATGTGCTTTTGGCAGCTCAGTGCAAAATCTGTCGTCGTCCCCCCCCCCCCACCAACCGGCTTCCTAAAATTTAACCCACAGTAGATCTCATTAGTCTTTTGTACAGGTGGAGTTTGTGACAAGGAGAAAGACAAGGGACCTTTGGAATGATAGTACTCAGCCCAGAGTGAATTACTAGGCTGCGTCTCCACGGCCACTTCTGTTGTATTGGTTTTGTACTTTAGCACGAAAACAGAAAATGGGAACAGTCTGGAAACCAGGCCAGTTCCAATTCCCTGATTCCATATTGGAAAGCCAGCTGTCTAAGCTATTTTGAGATGCAGATTATTGACTGCACAGCAAGAAATATGATGTAAAGGGGGTGGATTTAGGCAAGGGCTGAACTTTTCCACAATTTCATACATTTTCACACACTCAGGATCCTACAAGATTTGGTATTTAGTTGTCAGGACTGGCCCATCCATGTGGTCAACTGAGGCAGTCGCCTCAGGCAGCATATTAGTGAGGGGTGCCTATCTCTGCCTACCTACTTGCCTCCTTTTCCCACTCCTTGGATTGGAAAAGAAAGAGGGGGCAGAGAGGAGATGTGGAGGGGAGGAAAGTGTTGAGCTTAGAACTTTGGAGAATGGGAGGAGCTGATGTGGGCAGATCTTTGGGTAAGCAGGACAGCTTTTGGCATGCTGCTGTCTCAGGAAGGGTTGGCCTGGCTCTGCTAACATTTGGAATTCTAATCTTTCTGAGTTTCATTTTCCTGTCTTTTTTAAAAGAACGTTTCTAGACCTCATGGCTGTGAAGATATGTTAGAAAATAGGCAGACTTCTGATGCAGAGAACCGGGCCCCAGTGAGCTATTACTTCATCTGACGATGCTCACAGGATTGACAGGATTCACAGAAGCATTATGAGGGACTTTTATGATTTTTAATGAGTTTTATTTTATTTATTTATTTATTTAAAGAATTTATATGCCGCCTTTCTCCCGGCAAGGGCACTCAAGGCGGCTTACAACGTTAAAATAACATATACATTAAAATAATTAACAATTTAAAACAATTAAAAAATTAAAACAATTAAAACAAACAACCCCAGTGGGTCACCTCTATTTACAGTTGTTAAAAGCCATTTGTTCAAGGTTAAAAGTTAAAAGTCAGCCCACCATGTCAGACGTCGAATGCTAGTCTAAATAAAAATGTCTTAAGGCTAAATAAAAATGTCTTAAGACAATAAAAATGTCTTAAATTTTGGTTTTAATGTTTTAAGCATAATGTTTTTTATTGCAGACATGGCTTTTAACCCCGTGACCTTGATTCGTTTTAGTCTACCTATGTTGTTGCTGGCCATGAAAGTTTTAGATCTTATCTTAGTTCTACTACTGTTTTCTGAATAGCTGATTCACTTGTACTGCATCTGAAACTACTCAGACACCAAGGACGCCCCCCCCCCCTGAAATTTCACTGGCCTTATAGCAACTTGCTTGGTTTCCCTTGATAATGTTCAGGATTGATGTGAGCAATAGCTCCAGACCATCCCAGCTCTTGGTGCATCATATAGCAAACTCAGGTAGGAGTGGAATGTCTGAACATTCTCACGTGCTATTTGAATACTATCTTAAAGTAGCATTTAAATCGTGTGTGAGGGGTGGTTTGGATGTTATGTTCCCGCCCATGATTATGAGGCAGTGGGGCAGCCAGGGATATGCATGCACATGTGATCAGGCAGGCCAGTCAGTTCATGGTGATATCTTCTGAACCGGCTCTCTGATGTTTCTCCTTGGGAGAAACTATGGACTTTGGTTTGAATCTCTCTTTTTTAAAAAGTTGGTGCCAACTTTACCTAAACGAACCCATTGGATCAGTGCTCTCTAGTGTTCAAGGGGAGGCATCTTGGCACAGTGTTGACCATGCACCATGTCTGTCCCTCTGTCAGGACTTGCTTGGAACAGAGCGGAGATTCTGTGAGTGGCTGCCCCATGTGGCGAGCTTCCAGAACTGCAGCCTAGAACTATGACATGAGGGCAGGCAGGTTTTAGACTGGCCTTGCCTCCCCGAGGGTGTAAACTGCATTCCTCCAAAAGGAAGGGTTATATAGGGCTAGGTTTTTGCCGCAGCAACAAACAGTTCAATCCTATCCTTGGCCTTGACCAGCAAATAGCAAGAAGCGGTGCAGTGGCCATAGACCCTGGTATTTGCTAGGTTTGACTTGATGTAGGTGGAAACTTTCCACACACACACACACCCTTTTCCTATTGATTCCAAATTCTGTCTTGTTCTGTCTTTTGTTTAACGTAAAATGTAGCTATCTAGTTAGAATGGAATGTAGCCAGAGATAAGAGTTGTTTTCCTGAAAGTGGCCAACTTTTCCCCTTTTGCCCTTTGCTTATTTATTTATTTATTTATTTATTTATTTATTTATTTATTAATTAAAAAAATTATATCCCGCCTTTTCCTATGCCAAAAGGCAAATGCCCTCTCACCAACCCCAAGTCCAGAAGGAGTCCCGCTGCCCCCTATACCTCCCACTACTCCTCACCCCCCTCTCACCAGGGTTACAGAGACTGAGAAGAACAGGGCCGTCCCCTTGTCGCTCAGAGGGGTTACCCCCCTCTGGTGCTGCAGGTATTAACTACCCCAGGATAATAACCTCCAAGCCCAGAGCACCCAAGCAAGGAGGGAAGTCTCTTCTCTGGGGCATATAAAGGTATCATGCCACTGCCAATCCACAACTACCTGTTGAAAGTAGGTACTCCAGCAGAAGAAAGCTTCAGCGAAAGAACAAAGTTGGAGGGTAAACAGAAACGTGTTGTCATCTGGCATCTACGGTGTTATTTTCCCAGCGTGCCACTATCTTCCAGGCCTACGATCCACAGGCTAAGAGCCAAAGGCCAAGAGCCCTTCGGCTCTCGCCCTTCGGCTCACGCCACTCAGTGTCCGGATCTTCTCTTACTGCTGGAGCTCAGCCTTATCCCCCTCCTCACTTCCTCTCTAGATGGGAGGGGCTGTTGCTGCTTGTTGCTTGCCTCATGGACTCTGAGCTGTGGCCAGGTTGCTTAAGATAAAGGGGGGGGGACTTATCCCTTCGCTTCCAGTTGTGGCTTCTTGTTTCATAATGAGCTTGTGGGTATGTATTTACCCTGATGCATATGAAGGGGTATAAAAAGCCACACCCTGGTTTGTTTTGTTGTTCCCCTCTCATGGTTGGAGAGTGTGGAATCCGTGTGCATGCAAAATAAAGTCCTATCTCTCTCTTTTTCTGGTTATTTAATTCCTTTTGGGGCAGAAACTCACAGCCACTTGAAGCTGACGGCCAGTAGCGTCACTGCAGGGGGTGACACTACTGCTGACGACAACAGTGCGGTGCTGTCTCTTTTGTATGCGATGGGCCAGACCAATAGGTCTACTCAGATCTGCGTCATTCCTTTCTTAGTTAGTTGCTTTTGGGTTCTGTGACTGTATTCCTTTTGCTGTTTTAATGTTTTTATTGCACTATTTATGATTACTTACGGCTATTGCACTTTATATTTCGGTCCTATGCTTTGCATTTTATTGTGTTTTCTCTATTTTGTACACCACCTTGAGTGCTACATTTTGTTAGGAGGAAAATCCTTGGCTTGTGCAAGTCTGAGTGGACCAAGGGGGTGTGGTGAGGCCAGGAAGGCAGCATAGGATATAGGTGGCACCATTGCCACCAATATCCGCACCCCCTCCCCTGACACACACTCCTGGTGGTCCTGATTCCTACCTCAGTCCTGCCCCTCCCCGCCCACTGCCCACCCCCACCCACTGCCAATGTACCTCCTCGAGGGGTGGCTGGGCGTCTGCTAGCACAGTCACCAGCCATTTAGACTGGTGGCCGCATCATCACTGTGTCTGCAGCGCCATCAGAGAGAGCTTCTTACTGACGGAACACTGCTCTGAGGTCCAGGAGAGGAAGAGGAAGACAGCCCTGAGAAGACGAGCCAGGTGGGTGTGGCCCTGGAGGCCCTATATAGGCTGTTGGCTCTACCTGGGTGATGGGCAGGAGCCTCTCTGTGCCCTGATGGTATCTCTCTAAGGTAAAGGTAAAGGTGACCCCTGACAATTAAGTCCAGTCGTGTCCAACTCTAGGGTGTGCTGCTCATCCCCATTTCAAAGCCGAAGACCCAGCGTTGTCCAAAGACGCCTCCGTGGTCATGTGGTTGGCGTGACTCTCCTTGCCGCAGCGCGTAGCATGCGGCTGGAACATGGAGCGCTGTTTACCTTCCCGCAAGTGGTACCTATTTATCTACTCGCATTGACATGCTTTGGAACTGCTAGGTTGGCAGGAGCTGGCCAAGCAACGAGAGCTCACCCCGTCGCGGATTCGAACTGCCGACCTTTCGATCGACAGTTCATGGTTCAGCGGTTTAACACACTGCGCCACCCGCTGGCCTTTGATATCTCTCTACTAGATAGCAAATCTGTCTACCTGCAAGCACCCTTCCCATGAAATGACTCATAGCCTTCAAAAATCCTGCCATGTTCAACTTAAAGCATACAAATTGAATAAGCCAATGGGTATACTTCAAATGGTTCTGGATATATAATAATTATTATTATTATTATTAGCCTTACACATTGGATTTGTCTCGGTGCAGAATTTTTGCTTGCTGTATCAACTTTGCCACCACCCACCTCTCTACAATTGGTCTACAATTCCAGTCTTGGAAAATTGGAGTAAGTACAACACCCATATATTGAATGTTGCGGGGAAAGGTCATTTGATGGGGAAATGTGTGGGGAACCAGCCTAATCTCTCCCATCATATAATTGCACTGTGACAAATGGAAGCATTAGGATTGATAAGGATTTAATAAAAATGCAAATCTAGCCAGCCCACACCAGAAATGCAAAGGCACAAAGGTCTCAAATGAAGTTTAAATAAAACAATGCAATTTTTGTTTTACCCCCTTGCTTGTATTTTACCAGGAGATTTTAATCAAAGCATGAACCTATTGCTGGATGGCAATTTAAATGTGGTGAGACATGTGCAAATAGCAATTGTATCTATGTTTAACAGACTGTCACGGGTGCCTCTCTGCTCACTATGTGAGTTAAAGCAGAAGAAACCACATGGGTTTAGACATTCTGTATAACTAGGTGCTGTAGAAATGTACTGCTGTTCAGGATTTATTGCTTTTTCAAACTTATAAGCCATCTTTCATCCTTGGATCTCAAGGTAGTTTACAATATAAATGACAAAAACAGTATTTAATGAAAAGTTACAGCATATAAACAAAATATTACGTATACAGTAGAAGAGTTAAGAACAGCAGAAGCCAAAACAGGCAACTAGGAGACAACCATGAGGTCTGAGGAAACAGAGTGGTTGTTAGTAGCTTCTGGATTGCTAGAAGGGAATGGACAACAGTACAGATCTTCCCTGGGAGGGAATTTCACACCTTGGGGGCCAACTCTGAAAAGGCCCTGCCTTGCATACTTGACAACTACATCAGTTAGCGTTAGCAAGTAGAGCAGATTCCCGTCAGAAGATCTTGTTTGGTGGGTGGAATCACTCAAGACCTTCAGATACTTTGGACTTAAACCATTTAGGACTTTGAAAGTCCTGAACCAGCACCTTGAATTGCAGCCAGAATGTCTGAAAGAGAAAAAGCCATCTAAGAAACCTCCCAAATGGAGACTGAATTTTCTGCAGGCAAACCATTTTCTCTAGATCTGAGCTGTAATCCTCCATGTAGGGTCCCCTTTGTACTTACTACATAATAACCTTTTTGCATTTTCTGAAGCTGACTCCCTTTATGGTGCATTTCCTTTTTTTAGAGTGTCTCCATCTTGTAACAGTTGCCATTGACACAGTATGCTGTAAGAGTAGTAAATGCAAGGAAAATTCATTAACTGCCTCAAGCTGTGTGTATAAACTAATAATAGCTCACCTTTCATGTAGCTTGCAAAGCTCCACGAGGTAATTATACCTTCTCTGTTTTCTAATTTTAATTACATAGCATTTAGGGAATTTCACTGCATTGTAGAGAATGGCAGGAGCCAAAATAAAAGTTCATGGGGGTAAGAAAAACCAACCATAGGAGAGCAAAAGGGGGGGGGTAGTTCAGTGACAGAGAGAGAACATACCTTGGGTATAAAAGGCCCAAGGTTCAGTTTGTAGTCAAAATAATGCTTGAAATCGGCTGTGTCAGCAGCTGTTTCATCTGCAGTGATTAGCAGGTGATTTTTTTTTTTAAAAAACACACCTTTGCTTGATTATCTGCACCTCAAACCTTTATCAAAGGCACCAAAATAGGCCTGGCTAACTCGCATGCATGCGTACCTGTGTGAGTGTGAGTGTGAGTGTGAGTGTGAGTGTGAGAGAGAGAGAGTGAGTGAGTGTGAGTGTGAGAGAGAGAGAGAGAGTGTGTGTGTGTGTGTGTGAGTGAGTGAGTGAGTGAGAGAGAGAGAGAGAGGCACCCTTAAGTATCTCAAGTCCCACAATCTCCAGCCCAGCGCTATCTGCTACAACCCGGGGGGGGGGATATTTTATTGATTAAAATATTTCCAAAACAGTTACTTGAAAATACGAGTTCTAACCACATAGCTAGTCCTCAACTGCTGCTTGTTTGTGTTTTTTTTAAGAACTACTTATTTATTGCCACTTTTCTGTCCCAAACAAGCAGAATGCTTTCAATAAGCAATACAAATTTTTAGACCATTTAAAACAGGAAAAAAACTCAGAACAGGAGTGCACCAATCAATCATAAAGTACATAACAAAAAATAAGTAGCAAAATACAAAGAACAGCCATGCTGGGGGGGGGAGTTCCAAACCAGTATGGGGGGGGCTTTACCTCTCCCCCCCCCCTGATCAGGACCATCAATGGTTGCTATTTGTCCTGGGCAGGAAGCTGCTCCCAACATCTGCATCTGGACACTGACTCAGTTGGGACAAGCTGGTTCATAACATACAGAAGCACAAGGTGAAGAGGCCCTGGATTGGGGCCATCATTCAAGGAGATCCCAGAGAGAAACTGCTGGGGAGCAGTGAGCATTCTCATCCACGTGCTCCCACTCCCAGTACACGCTGGCACCAACACTGTCAACGCTATCCTATCCAACTTGCAAGATAGTGTAAGATCCTATCCACCAGTGCAAGCAGCGGTGCAGCGAGAATGGGAGGCCCCAGAATGGAAACGAGATTCAAATCCCCTTGGGTCTCCTGCCTGTTGTCTTCACCGCACGGAATGGTTCCGAGGAAGGCGGGGCCTCCTCGTTCCTGGTTGTAAACAGGGACTAGGACGGGGTGCAACTTACAGTACCATCCCTACCACTGGCGTCGTTGGAGCATGGCGGGGGGGCGGACCGCCAGGGGGTGACGCGCGCATGACGCGCGCAAAGGGGTGATGCGCGCAACCCCGCGCGTCACCTCCGTGACGTGCGTGACCCGCGCATCACCATCCGGACACTGGACGCTCCGAGGCCGGCTCCCTGGGCCTCGGAGCCTCCGGAATCCGGAGGCTCCGAGGCCGGGGAGCTGGCCTTGGAGCGTCCGACCCCGCCGGTGCTCCAGGGCCTTCTGAAGGCCCAATGGCTCAAAACGTAAAGTTTTATGTTTTTCACGCATGCGCAGTACTTTTCTGAGGGCAAATGGGCAGCCCTTTGCCCTCAGAAAATGTACTGCACATGCGCGAAAAACGTAAAACTTTACATTTTGAGCCATCGGGTCTTCAGAAGGCCCTGGAGCGCTGGCGGGGCCGGACGCTCCTAAGCCGGCTCCCCGGCCGGCTCCCTGGCCTTGAGTTCGGCTGGGGGGGTCACCCAAGGGCGGGGGGGTGACGCGCACCCCCCTGCCCTTGGGTGACGCGCGTCTAGTGATGCTACTGATCCCTACCGTAGAAACGCCTCTGCAGCGAGGGGGACAACTATCATTTGATGGAACCATGACTTTTAGTAAATGCAGGGTGTTGCCTGACATGGGGTAGTTGTGCTACATTTGATTGGTTCATTGCAATCACAGGAAAGTTTATTGGAGACAAAATGGATTTAAAGTACTTACATCCCGTAGCTAAGCACGGGTATCACGCTAGTCTTCCTA
Source organism: Plestiodon gilberti rubricaudatus (assembly GCA_026170595.1). Taxonomy (NCBI): domain Eukaryota; kingdom Metazoa; phylum Chordata; class Lepidosauria; order Squamata; family Scincidae; genus Plestiodon; species Plestiodon gilberti. The sequence goes on from JANXHW010000012.1 coordinate 16,996,437, forward strand.
TATTTACACAAGCTTGCAAACTGCAGGAACTCAGCTGTTTGCAGGGTAATTCATAGCTATCTTGCAAACTGCAGGAGAGTAGCTCTTTGAAGGGCAATTAGCAGCTATCTGATTTTTGAATAGCCTCAGGGTTTGTAGCAATTACATATCTGATCTTTCCATCACCTGGGACCCACCAGAAATGAAGTCGTGACCCACCAAATGGGTCCTGACCCACGGTTTGAGAAACACTGCTCTAACCAGTGCACCATGCTGTCTTGCAATTATTACCCATGGAAGGATGTAGCATTTATTTCTTTTCCAGAGACTTAGTCTCATCATCTGGGATTTTCTCTCTTCTTGCACAACTTCCACAACATGTAGGCTATGGGGGTTAGAAATCCACATTTATGTCTCAGGATCACAGCCGCTGTCCGTCTGTCAGCTCACCGATCCCTGCTGTTTGGGTCGCCTCCCCCCTCTCCATTCCTCAAGGTCTGGCTGTGGGCCATTCAGCTTTACATGCTGTCACTAGCCCGAAATGAGTCATTCTTCAGTGTTGCTGGTCTTGTTTGCTCTTTTATGGACAATGGCTTTAGACAGTGCGGTGAAGCTGCGAGGTCAGACAAATGAAAACAGATTCTAATCTTTTTTTTTTTTTTTCCACAGAGGAAAGCTGCAAAGACACCCACTGGTTGTCTGTTGACACTTGCAGCAGTGACTGCATTCCCTGGGAGAAGGGCACAACAGAGAGAGCACTGCAGGTCTTTTATCAAAGTACCTTGTCTCTTGAGTGCGATAGGGTCACCAGCTTTTGATATTGCCAGCACTTGACCAGGATGTTGCAGCCAGATGCAGGGAATAAAAGGTAAAGGTATCCCCTACTTGAAAGCCAGTCGTGTCTGACTCTAGGGTGCGGTGCTTATCTCCGTTTCTAAGGCAGAAGAGCCAGCGCTGTCCGAAGACACTTCCGTGGTCATGTGGCCGGCATGACTAACGGATCGCTGTGACCTTCCTGCCTCAGCGGTACCTATTTCTCTACTTGCAATTTCTTGCTTTCGAACTGCTAGGTTGGCAGGAGCTGTGACAGGAGACGGGAGATAACTCCGTCATGTGGCACTCGGGTCTCGAACTGCTGTCCTACCGACATTCCAACCTTAAGAGTTCAGCATCTTAACCACCGCGAAGCCACCGCGGAACCTGTTGATATTGTTGAACTTTTGATTTTGCCAAGTACTTGACCAGGATGTTTCAGCCATATGTAGACGCCGTGGCGTCGCTCCGGTAGGGGCGGGGCCGTAAGTTTCGCTCCGTCCTAGTCCCGTTTACCGAGCGAGCAGGAGGCGGCCCCGCCCCCTCACTGTTGGAGCCATTCCCATGCGGAGAAAGCAGCAGGCAAGAGACCCTGCCTGCTGCTTTCTCCGCACGGGAATGGCGCCGACAGTGAGGGGGCGGGGCCGCCTCCTGCTCGCTCGGTAAACGGGACTAGGACAGAGCGAAACGTACGGCCCCACCCCTACCGGAGCGATGCCTTTGTGTAGACAGCACATATTAAAGCAACACATAAATGTATGTAAACAGATACATTTTATGGAAAAAAAAATAAAAGGGTACTGTGTGGAGTCTGATGGTCGGCTGGTCAGCTTTGATGTAGAGTTGTTATTTACCAGAGTCCCAGTGAGGGAAGTAATGCTACAAATTTGGGAGATATTCCCTGCAGATATTGTAGAGTTGTTTCACCATTGCCTTACATAAGAACATCAGAAGAGCCCAGCTGCTGGATCAGGCCAAAGGGGGCCCATCTAGTCCAGCTTCCTGTATCTCACAGTGGCCCCACCAGATGCCTCAGGGAGCACACAAGACAACAAGATAACCTGTTTCCTGTTGTCACTCCCTTGCACCTGGCACAGAGAAAACCTACTTCTTCCCCACATTTAAAATAGGGGAAGCTTGATTTTAGTTGTGACACATGGTAAGGACTCTCTGCTGCCTGGTAAGTTCTCTCTTGGGTCCACCCAATGGCTTTTCCCGCTCTTTTGCCTGAGGCAGGCTGCTCTGGCCTTCCTTAAGAACATAAGAAGAGCCCTGCTGGATCAGGCCCAAGGCCCATCTAGTCCAGCTTCCTGTATCACACAGTGGCCCCACCAGATGCCTCAGGGAGCACACAAGACAACAAGAGACCTGTGTCCAGTTGCCACTCCCTTGTACCTGGCACAGAGAAAACCTACTCCTACAACCAGGAGGTTGCTTTTCCCCATCATGGCTTGTAAGCTGTGAAGGACTTTTCCTCCATAAATTTGTCCAATCCCCTTTTAAAGGCATCCAGGCCAGGTGCCATCACCACATCCTGTGGTAAGGAGTTCCACAGATGAATTACATGCTGGGTAAAGAAATATTTTCTTTTGTCTGTTTTAATACTCCCTCCACTCAATTTTAGTGGCTGTCCCTCAGTAAGGTTTACCTAAGTTTCCCTCAACTTATTTCTTATTTCTTAATAAGTTTTACCTCAACTTATTTCTTATGGGACCAACATTTCTATGAACAACTGGACGGGTTGGTGATGGGAAGTCCTCTGACAACTTATACATGGAAAAATTCGAATCAACTGCTCTTGCAACAGCAACACATAAGCCAATGCTGTGGATTTGGGAGAAAGGGGAGATCGAACTAGAGCTGTTTTTGAAACACATGCACAGTATACATCCTTCCATAAAGTTCTTCATGGCGATGGAAAAAGAGGGAAGATTGTTCTTCTTAGATGTACTAGTCATCTGCAAAAAAAAAAAGAAAAAGATTCCACCATGGGCCATCTGGTATACAGGAAGCCTACACACAGAGATATCTGCATAAAAGTTCGAATCACCACACCAGACAAAAGAGGGGATTACTTAACACTCTAATGATATGTGCTAAATGAATTTCTGAACCCCAGTATCTCCAGGCTGAGATGTGACCATGTAACACACGCCCTGCAACAGAATGGGTACTCGCAGCAAGAGATCAAGAGGGCAATGAAACCTCGTTGCCATAATACATTTGAAAAGGAACAGCTGGACCAGAGAGTAAAAGTGTTTCTTCCATATATGCAAAATATAACAGACCGCATTGGCAAGGTATTGGAGAAGGTCAATTTGAGTGCTATTAAACCAACACAAAAAGTGCAGCAGGTTTTCCACTCAGCAAAAGACCTCAGACACCTTCTTGACACTGCGGGGGGTATACCGTATTCCCTGCAGTTGTGGTAAAGTTTATATAGGATCAACAAAGAGGAGTGTAAACACCAGGTTGAAAGAGCATGAAAGGTAATGCCGCTTGAAACAGCCTGACAAATCAGCGGTGGCGGAACATGCCATAACGACAGGTCATCACATCTCACATTTTTTTCACATTTTTTTTATACTGCCCTTCCTCCAAGGAGCTCAGAGTGGTGTACATATTTCCTCCCCTCCTTTTTGTCCTCACAACAACCCTGTGAGGTAGGTGGGGCTGAGAGATAGTGACTGGCCCAAGGTCACCCAGGAAGCTTCCTGGCTGAGCGGGGATTTGAACCTGGATCTTCCAGGTCTAAGTCCGACTCCCAAACCACTACACCATCCTGGCTCCTGATAAAGTTTGATCTCACACAAGTGTTATCCAGGACTAAACAATACCATCCTCAATCTTTAGAGAAGCAATTGAAATTCAAAAACATCAAATGAACATAAGTAGGAAAGAAGAAACACGAAGTATAAGTGGTGTGTCTCGTTACAAGCCTTGAAGGGTGCAAGGATTCACATGGAAGAGCTAAAAAAATCAGAGCCAGCTGTAAGAACGTGTAAGACTGGCTATAGGCCTTATAAGGTGCAGAATCTTTTAGCTTTAAGAACACGGCAGAGTCAGAGGGAAAAGAAAAGAACTGCCTGTCCCTTTAATCCCCCCCCCCATCTGGAAGTACCCGGAGAAAGCTATGAGTTGGCTGAAGTCTCTTCTGCAGTTGTTTACACTCATAACCACCTCACTTTAATGTAATCCCATTTCTCAATGAGTAACAGGCATGATCTAAGTGAGTAAGAATTCCTGGATCTCTTCTGTGAAGAGAATCACTCCATGCTTGCATGTGTGCGTGCATGCACACAAACACACACGGAAACATTTTTGAGCCCATTGAGGCATCTCTGTGCTCAATAGAAGACTGAAAAAGCCTCAGATACATTGTTATCATGGTTTATATCAATGTTCCAGTTTGATATTGCTCTCTGCCTACAGCCCCGATGTGCATTTCTTTTATCCTGGGAGATTTCCAAAAGAGATTTTGTATAGATATGCGTCATGGTCCAGAAGTCTTGAACGTTTTCCCAGTATCTTAACTCCAATCTTGTAATTATTGTGGATATTTATTTATTTATTTATTTATTTATTTATTTATTTATTTTTCACATTTTTATACCACCCTTCCTCCAAGGAGCTCAGAGTGGTGTACATATTTCCTCCCCTCCTTTTCGTCCTCACAACAACCCTGTGAGGTAGGTGGGGCTGAGAGATAGTGACTGGCCCAAGGTCACCCAGGAAGCTTCGTGGCTGAGCGGGGATTTGAACCTGGATCTTCCAGGTCTAAGTCCGACTCCCAAACCACTACACCATCCTGATATACTTTGCTTATGGAGTTAAGAACATGCATTTGATATTTTTTGCTTTTTGGGGGAACAAACAATGGAATTAGAAAAAAAAAGGCTTCTACAGCAGTACAAAATACAGAAATGGAAGCTAGATATAAATTTTCAAATAGCACTGACATTTTGGAAGAAGGTTAGAAGTGATATGATATTACTAAATGGAATACGATCTGCATTTGCCCCCACTTCGCCTCTCATAAATTTTCCATTGTTTCCCTTCAGCAAATGTTACATTGCTGAGTTCTGTTTCTGAAGAGAAGACACTAAAGTGACTAAAGGATAGTTAATTAAAGATTGCACCTCTAACAATACCCTTGACAGCTCGAATATTCAAATTGCTGAGCAGTCTGACTCAAATCACAATAGGCTGCAGAATGTTCCTCTCCTATATTTTGTTAGCCTTTTGGGTATTCTGCTTTTGCTCATATTCTGGGCCAATAGCACCGAAAAGGGGAATTTTCTCCCCCACAAATTCCTCACCAAGAAAATGGATGTACAGCTGGAAGCAGAGGGAGGGAGGACGGACATGCACACAGCAGGAGCACACATTGTGAATCGCAGGAGGCCATTTCAGGCAGGAAAGTATCCCCAGGGTGGATATATTTATTTATTTACAGTATTTTTATCCCGCCTTTCTCCCCGAAGGGACCCAAGGCGGCCAATTTCTATAGTTTGCTTGTGGTGGTCAGCAGGCTCCCTCTGATTTCTAAGGCTTTGCAAGTCATAAAAAGGTAAAGGTATCCCTTGACAATTAAGTCCAGTCGTGTCCGACTCTAGGGAGCGGTGCTCATCTCCGTTTCAAAGCCGAAGAGCCAGCGCTGTCTGAAGACGTTTCCGTGGTCATGTGGCCAGCATGACTCAACACCGAGGCACATGGAACGCTGTTACTGTCCCGCTGACACGGTACCTATTAATCTACTTTCAATTTCTTGCTTTCGAACTGCTAGGTTGGCAGGAGCCATCGCGCGGAATCGAACTGCCGACCTTTTGATCGTCAGCTCATGGTTCAGTGGTTTAACCCACTGCGCCACCCGCTGGCTCCAAGACGTAGCCCAGGTGTATTCTGAAGTTCCCTGCAGTGATAAAGACTAAACACTTTCAGGGTGGGGGAAATGCTCACAGGTGCATACACTTGCATTCCTCTAAAATCTGGACTGGAAGTCTAATTTAACCCTAGACGCCATGATAGCCCTCGCTGAAAGTGATGGATCAGCTGACACAACCCTCCTTTCTTATCCATTCTTGGACTGGAAATATTTAGCTGTTTACAAAAAATCCAAAAAAAACTAACAATGCAGTTTTGCACTCTCTGTTGACAGAAGAGATTGAGTTATTTCCCCACCAAACCGATTTTGTTGACAGGGTGGATTAAGGCTGTTGACAGAACACATTCTGTCAGCATGGTGGATTCAGGTTGTGATGAAACATGTCTTATTGCAGGATGAATTGAGATTGTGGGGGACAAAATGCAAACAGCCTAATCCATTCTGCTGATAAAACACATCTGTCAACTAGATTCATCCACTTGACAAAACTTGTGGGTTTTTTGATTAATACTGAGAATCATTTTTTTTTAAAGTAAAGGGTACAGAGTGTCACTGAGCTTCCTGAAATCTCTGTATAGAAAAGCTTTAGACCATTTCCTATGTATTGGGGTAAATGAGAAGCAAATAGGTGAGTTATGCACCTGTGAGAGTTGAGCAGCAGAATGAGAAAGCCAGGGCACTAAAATTCCCTCTCCTCAAAACAAAGCTCATTAAAATAAAATACAGAAGGAATAATGATTAAAAAAATAAGATTTGGCTTTCTGAGCAAATAAGCAGCAACTCTCACTCAAAGAAAACCAAAACAAATGATAACTAGTTATGAAGTCAGAAAGCCAGCGGGGGTGGGGGTGGGGTGGGTGCTTTCCACTGCATTGTATGGAGTGTCCTATGTTTGACTAACAGATACATTTGACTTCCAAAGGGGAGACATTGAAAAGAACATAAGAACATAAGAAGAGCCCTGCTGGATCAGGCCAAAAGCCCATCTAGTCCAGCTTCCTATATCACACAGTGGCCCCACCAGATGCCTCAGGGAGCACACAGCCAACAAGATAAATCCTGTTTCCCGTTGACACTCCCCTGCACCTGGCACAGAGAAAACCCACTTCTAAAACCAGGAGGTTGCTTATGTCTTGTAACCTGTGATGGTCTTTTCCTCCATGAATCTGTCCAAACCCCTTTGAAAGGCATCTAGGCCAGGTGCCATCACCACATCCTGTGGCAAGGAGTTCCACAGATGAATTACACGCTGGGTAAAGAAATATTTCCTTTTGTTTGTTCTAACTCTCCCTCCACTCAATTTTAGTGCATGTCCCCTGGTTCTGGTGTTGTGCGAGAGGGAGAAGAATGTCCCTCTGTCCACTCTCTCCATCCCATGCATAATTGTATACGTCTCAATCATGTCCCCCCTCAGGCGCCTTTTTTCTAGGCTGAAAAGCCCCAGACGCTGTAGCCTTTCCTCATAAGGGAGGTGCTCCAGCCCACGAATCAATCTGGTCAAAAGGAGGGAGCCAGCTCAATGTATAGATGACCTTTGGCTGGATAGAGAAGCATTTTTTCTTGGTACTGACACTTTCAAACTTTCAAAGCCAGAAAAAAAGCAAATCTTCCCACTGATACTATATGATGGTTCTAGATAATTTACTGGATCTCCAATAATTTGGTGCTGACCTCTGAAGAGTAGAGGCGGATCCACACCGCACATGTCCGCGTTGGTCGTGTTCCGGCACGTTCCAGGAGTGTCCGATGTGCCAAAAGTTGCCTTGGACTCCATTTGAGATGGAACGGGATGCGACAGGATGCGACCAGCCGGCAGGGGAACGCCATCTCGTGCAAATAGCACCACACCGGATGCACGCGGACTCGGCTGGACGCAACACCTCGAGCTGCGTGCGGTGTGGATCTGCCTTAACTTGATTTCAACAGCAGGGTTACACCATGCCTAAAGAAGGCATTCACCATCTCTCATGTTCACTCAGGGCACAATCCTATCCTATGCTCTGCTCTGCTATCCAGCTATGCAGGTGCTGACAATGCTGGATACTGAGCAGAGTAGGTAGGGTTGGAAGTCTCCCTGGGGAACTTTTGTAAAGTTCCGGGTAAAGCCCAGCCTCCCAAACAGCTCTCCTTGGATTTGCACCTGCCATTTTGGTGGCGCAAATCAAGGAGGCCCATGTGGGGAGAAACAGGCCTGGGAGGGGGATAGGATGGACATGGAGTATGCCGCTGCAGCTGATCCCGCCCCCTCCCGGGCCCAATCCGCCTACCCCTCTGCCCCAAAATGCCCCCGGAACACCCTCTCCCTGCCCCTGCGCCGCATGGCCCAGCTGCAGCTTACCTGTGTTGCACATCATCCGGATCCGACTCACAGGGGGGGGGGCGCAACTGCCTTATGGCAGCTTTTGCAATGGTCCTGAGCCAGCGCAGTTGTCTTATGCCAACCTAGCAGCCGGATAGGATTGGGTTGTCAGGCAGTCCCTATCTGACCCATCCCATTTAATCAGCAAGGACGGGCAAGGCTTGAGCACAGCTGTGGTAGGTCTAACTTCTCCAAGAACCTTGTCCACCTTCTCGAGCTGCACAAATGGAAAAGCCTCCTTTATTTAAAATATTTTTGTTGTTGTAGCCCTGTAGCAGAGAGTTCTGACTAAAAGTGATCCACTGGAGAAGGAAATGGCAACCCACTCCAGTAACCTTGCCAAGAAAATCACAAGCCGGAATCAAGATTGCCGGGAGAAATATCAACAACCTCAGATATGCAGACGATACCACCCTAATGGCAGAAAGTGAAGAAGAACTAAAGAGCCTCTTGATGAGGGTGAAAGAGGAGAGTGCAAAAGTTGGCTTGAAACTCAACATTAATAAAACTAAGATCATGGCATCGGGTCCCATCAATTCCTGGCAAATAGAAGGGGCAGAAATGGAAGCAGTAACAGATTTTACTTTTCTGGGTTCCAAGATCACTGCAGACGGAGACAGCAGCCATGAAATTAAAAGACGCTTACTCCTTGGAAGGAAAGCTATGGCAAACTTAGACAGCATAATAAAAAGCAGAGATATCACCATGCCAACAAAAGTTCGTATAGTCAGGACGATGGTGTTCCCAGTAGCAATGTATGGTTGCGAGAGTTGGACCATAAGGAAGGCTGAGCACCGAAGAATAGATGCTTTTGAACTGTGGTGCTGGAGAAGACTCCTGAGAGTCCCTTGGACTGCTAGGAGATCAAATCAGTCAATTCTAAATGAAATCAACCCTGACTGTTCCCTGGAAGGACAGGTACTAAGGCTGAAACTCAAATATTTTGGCCACCTAATGCGAAGAGAGGACTCTCTGGAGAAGACTCTGATGCTGGGAAAGATTGAAGGCAAAAGGAGAAGGGGAAGGCCAAGGATGAGATGGTTAGACAGCATCACCGATGCAACAAACATGAAAATGAGCGAACTCAGGAAGATAGTGGAGGACAGGAAGGCCTGGCGGGATATGGTTCATGGGATCACGAAGGGTCGGACACGACTGAACGACTGAACAACAACAACAAGCCCTCCTTTCAAAAACCTTCCAAGGTGAAATACAGAGTAGATTAAAACTGACAGCAAAGGAACAACATTAATTAAAGCAGATCAATAAATCCAACAAGCAACAGTTAAAAACAAATCAAGAATCAGTCATCGCATTGGATTACCGCAATATGCTCTACAAGGGGCTGCAATCGGAGATTACTCAGAAGCCTCAACTGGTACAGTAGCCAATGATTGTTACTAATAGGGGCCAGCTGCCAGGACCATGTAACCCTCCCATTTCAATGCCTACACTGGTAATTATTAGGCTCAGAGTCGGCCCACCCATGAGGCCAACTGAAGCAGTTGCCTAGGGCAGCAGATTGGTGGGGGACGCCTATCTCTGTCTACCTACTTTCCTCCACTGTTCCTCCTCCTTCCACTCTCCAGATTGGAAAAGAGAGGGACAGAGAGGAAGAGGAAATATGGAGTGGAAGAGAGTGCTCGGATACAGCATTGGAGAGTGGGAGGAGCAGAGACTGGTGCATCGTCGGGTAAGGGGGCAGCATTTGGCATGCTGTCTGGAAGTCTACTCAGGGCTGACCCAAGTCCTCCTAAGACAGCATGCCAAATGCTGCCCCCTTACCCGACGATGCACCAGTCTCTGCTCCTCCCACTCTCCAATGCTGTATTGCTCAAAGTGGTTGTTGTGTCAAAGCCAAAGGCATAACTCGCTTGGGACGAGAATCCCTAGAGGGCTGTCCTCCAGTAGGAGCCTGCCTGATTGCTACGATCAATGGGAGAGGCTGCCATGTGGTGCCATGCTTGGCACCAGTGCCAGGCACCCAGCTATTCAGGACCCAAGAGGAGAGTCTCCTCTGCAGTCATGCCCAGGCTGTAGAACTCCCACCATTGAGAGACAAGGCTGACTTCCAGTGCAATCCTGTGTAACCTTGCACCAGTGTAACAGCAGATGCATAACGCAAAAAAAAAAAGTAGGGAAAAAGTAAAAAAAAATGGGAAAGTAGATGCGGTGTAACGCTGGCATAAGTGCACTTACACCGGTGCATCTACTGTTACACCGGTGCAAGGTTACACAGGATTGCACTGTTTATCCCTGCTGGCTTTCTGCTGAGATTTAAGAGCACGTGTTCTGGTGGGCTTTTCTTTTGTAGAGTTTAGATTTATTCCTCTGAATCTTGCTGTGTGTATTATTATCCCTCTGGGGTCTTGGTGCTGATTTTATGTTTAATTGCTATTGTTTCATGTATTTATTTTGGGCTTTTTTAAAACTGTTCAACTACAGTTGTGTCTTTTTTTTCTTTTATTGGTGATGAACTGCCTTGAGTGTCATTTCAAGGACCGAAAGGTGGAATAGAAAATTCTGTGATAAATACATTTTTAAAAGAAAAAGATTCAAAGGACAGTTAAATATAGAGACTGCACAATTCGAATGAGGATGAAGATAATGACAGAGGGCCAGAGTATCCCAGCCTGTATTCTGTATTGTTCTATTCTTATATTTCTATCTCCCTCCGCATGGAAAACTAGATGTGAGGGGAAAGAGAGATAGCAGGCTATTCTGCTCTTTCTGTAGGGCTGTTCATCAATTTAGCTGTAACAGGACCAGCCTAAAACCTTCCGACACCTGAGGTGCTGTGCCAAACGCTGTCCCACCCTTACCTGGGGCTGTTGCTACCTCTACCACTCCCTGGAGTTGAAAAGCAACAGAGAGACAGAGCAGAAGAGGAAGTATGGGGAAGAGATGCTCTAGCCCAGGGGTTCTCAACCTTTGGAAGCCCGGGTACCCCCTATCATGGTCCAATTTTCTGAAGTACCCCCTGCTAATTAACTGCTAATTAATTGGATTAATCAATTAATTAGGTAATTAATTGTTAAATAAAAAAGTACTAAAACAATTTTAAATGCAAAAAAATGTCATATTTAACTCTGTGTGTGTGTGTGTGTGTGTGTGTGTGTGTGTGAGAGAGAGAGAGAGAGAGAGAGAGAGAGAGAGAGAGAGAGAGAGAGAGAGAGAGAGAGAGAGAGAGAGAGAGAGAGAGATATGCAAGGATCTCTTTTTTTCTCTCCAAGTCACAGTTCCCAAAATCAGCTCCTCCCTCCCCCACCCCACCAAAGTACATTTTTCCAAAGTACAAAAATAAGCCCAAAACCAAAATCAGACAGAAGGGCTCTGAAAATAATTATAATTTAAAACCCATGTTAATTAACACTTAATTAGCTGCTGATGAGGCAGATAAGGGGCAGGGCTTGGCGTACCCCCAGCAAGAGGTCCGCGTACCCCTAGGGGTACCCGTACCACAGGTTGAGAACCTCTGCTCTAGCCCACCATTCTCCTCTCCACCACACTTCCTGTAGTGGGGTAACCATTTCCGCCTCATGGCTGAGCCAACCCTGAGCTGTGCCCAGGTACAGAATGCCAGTACCTGCTTACACAGGTCCATGCGAAATGTTGTACCTATTTTCATGCTTACAGGTCAAATATTGGTGTAAAGACTGTACCTGCTTTGAATGGAACATGTAGATAACTTTCTGCCCAATCCGATCCCCTGCCACACTAGAGCATGTAACCGCACCATCGGAAGCTGAGCTGCATGCTATGGAGGGGGTGATCGGACAGCCTGCAGGAGGTAAGTATATTTTACTTACACCCTGGTAGGCTGCCCGATTGCCTATGGGTCTCCGCAGACCTCTGCCAGCTATATAGCAAGTGCAAGGAGAACCAGGGGGCAGGGTGCGTCCAGATCCGTTCATTCCCTCCCCCTGACACGCCTCCCGGTTCCTCCTCCACCACACCCCGTCACTCCCCCTCCTTGCCTATGGCCCACTGCTGCTGCCTCCAACTCACCGGCGCCTGCAGAGCCTCCCCTGGCTGCTGCCACATGCACCGTGCCTCTGGCCATTTACAGCTGGGCCCAGCAGCGGCCCGGTTTTTCACACCACCGTAAATGCTAGTTGTTAATAATAATAATAATAATAATAATAATAATAATAATAATAATAATAATAATAATAATAATAATAGTAATAATAATAATACCAGTATTTATATACCGCCTTTCTTGGTCATTGGATTTCTCCTCCGACTTTAATTCAAGGCGGTTTACATAGGTAGGCAATCTCAAAACCAAGTTATTTTTACAATAAATGTTCTAGTAGTCTTTCATAGAACGCTTCATTCCAGGTGATTTCCTTTCACAGTCTGGCCTGTCACTGGCATTCGCCTCCCACGCTTCGACTGACAGGGAAACTCCCCCCTCTCTCCCACAGTGCTAGCTGCAGCTTTCTCTCTCTCACAGAGGCTTCTGCAGCTTGTCAGCGGCAACAGCTCTTCGACTGCACATGGATTTTTCCGGGAGTCTCGAGCTGCCGTCCTAAATGGTTTCATTGTTTTAACTATTTGTTTTTAATTATTTTAATGTATATATGTATTTTAATGTTTTTATTGTAAGCCGCCTTGAGTGCCCTTGCTGGGAGAAAGGCGGGGTATAAATTCTTTAAATAATAAATAAATAAATAAATAAATCTTCAGGCATATGAGGCTGAAGCTCTACCAACTGAGCCAGACCTCCTGCCCTAGTTCCAGCAACACAAGGCCCCAGTAGCGGTCCTACACCCACCATGGGACCACATAAGCCTCCCACGGGACACCCCACGCCCCGCCCCTGGGGGCGTGATGTCATCTTCGCATGCCGCCATGGTGCGGAAACACACACACACACCGACGCTTTTCGGCCCCTTTTTGGAGCCAAACAGCACCCAGGGGGGGCGGGAGGGTCAAACTTGTAGCCGAGAACGGCTGCATGAAGACGAGCCAGCAGTGGAGGGGCAATGGATCCGGCGGCAGGTACACCCCCCCCCACTGCTTGGGGCCCACCACCCCAACCGCCCCCACCGTAATGACGCTTCTGCAAGGCCCCAAAATGACCAGGACCTAAGACTAACAACAATTGTACCTGGGTACAGTTCAACATGTTCTTATATGCAGGAAACCAGCAGTGATGTAAAGTAGCAAGGACACATTTGGTCCTGTGACACCTCCTCACCCGCAGTCAAATGTGGGATTGCCGAGACACAAGTTTATCACCTTCGGTGAGAGCTACTCGCTGGTCCTTCCAGGCTTCAGATTATATCAGCCAGGAATCGGACAGGCTGGACTGAAGTTCTGCTCTCTCTGTTCAGCTGATGTAACAGCAGAGTAACTTCCTTTCTTGTTTTCCTCCCAGCCGCCAACGCTCAGAGTGATACATTTATTCCTCGCTCTCTTCGGCTTTGATGCATAGAAAGGGAAAGATCAGGTCACACCATTTTTCCTACCAAACTGCTGATGTAGATAACATTTTGATGATATTGTCATTTAAAGTAATTGGAAATGGAATCCCTTTCCACTCGGTCAACTGAGTCATGCTGCTTGTGTGCCAGAGAACATAAGAAATCAATACGCGAATAGCGCGAGGCAAAATTATGATGCTCCTTCACTATCTTTTTTGTAGCAAGGGGCCCCTCTTGAGGGAATGAAGGTGATGGGGGGACAACTTGGACTTTATCAGCCAAGCAAAAAGACCTATATGCCTCCACAGGGGGCATTATTTTCCTGGCCTGAAGAACTTAAAAATATCTTTCCAACATTTTGCTTTAAAATCACAACAGTTTATTTTCCCCTAACAAGAAAGATCGGAATGCCCCTCTCTTTTCACAGAAGTCCTGTTTTGGTACTTTTCTTGATACACAAACATTGCTTGTATTGATTAAGAAGCAAAGCACAATGCCTCCATCTTGAGTATACCATCGATTTCAGTTTTGAAAACATCACATTGGAATTAAATGTAGGCGTCTTCAGCACTTTCCGTCGCATTCTCTCCCCTGCAGGTGTCTTAAAGGATAGGCAACCTGTCATGATGCGAGGTTGTATTCTACCATCGTCCCAGGATTGTTGAAGGCAATCATTCCTCAAACACCCTCTTGAGCCTCTTCCTTAATAATGGAACTCTAGCAATTAAACTCTGCTGGGTGTTCTGATCTGTCCACCAAATGGATGGCCAAGAGAAGGAGAAGTTGGTTGGGTTGAGTTCCCAGTGCACAACTTGGAAGGGCAAGAGGAGGAAGAACAAGGTCTTATATTCCTAAAGGCCTAGGCCAGTGATGGCGAACCATTTGGGCTTGGTGTGTCAACATTTTTGAAAATGCCTAGCTTGACTCTGCTGGTGTGTCAACCCCCCCCCCCGAACTTTTAATAGTACTTTGACTATTGCTACTTTTAATAGTAATTTTGAATTGAACTGAACTGAAAACAACTATAGAACACATTGCATTTTATGTAACATCAATTTGTGACTTTTTGGTTGCTGAGTTTTACTAGATAATGAAAGAGGTCTTCCAAAAATCTCTGCCCTAAATGTTCAAGACAAGTCTGTAAAACGTTTGCGAAAATGTAAGATGTGTCGGGGGCCCTGGGGGAAGACACTGGCATGTCACCCAAAATGACCTTGCGTGTCACCAGTGACACGCGTGTCATAGGTTCGCCATCAGGGGCCTCGGCTATCCCTCCCAGGATCTGTGGTAGGATGATGCTGCTCTGTAGTTCATTTCCACTTGGAAGGGGGCTCTCCGAGATTCATGGCAGAGACGATGGAAACAGCATTCGTTTCCCACCAGGAAAAGACACTGCTAGGGTCTTGGAACCACCACTCTTCCCATACACAAAGATAAGCATTTTCCCTCGTGGGAAGGCAACTGAGAGTTGGGCGTACCCGCAGTGACAAAAGGCGTTGCCTTTGTGAGTGATTTGATCAGGGATGTGATGTCTTTGCCCCCAAGTCCCGAGTCTTTGGTTGTGAGTTGCGAGTCCCTATCTATTTAATGGGGAAAACGGGTTTAAACCTGAATAAAGTTCGACTTGTCGTAAAAGGTTCCAAGTCTCGAGTTGAGTCTTTCGAGTCTTTTACAATCGCCAAGTCAAGTCTGAGTCAAGTCATTGACGTGACTTGAGTCCGACTCGAGTCTGAGTCAATAGACTCAAGTCTATTGGATCATTGGATTTGATTGCCCACAAATTTATTTCTTTTAATACATTAAGTATGCTTTGGATAACACTTGCAAGCTTTAGCAAGCACTCGATTTGACCACTTGCAAAAACTTGAGCATTTGTGAGCGTTTGCTTGGAACAACAAAGGTTCAACCCCATTTTGAGCCCCAAACTGGGGAGCTCATGCTTCCCTTTATGCCGTTGCCTTGCAGATCAAATACAACTTGACTAACTGGCCACCTCACCAACTTCTGTTAGGTTGCAAAACGGAAATGCTGTTCTCAGAGAAATAGATAAACTTACCATCTTAGTGAAAGAGAAATTGGTAGATACTTTTGTGAAGAACTGGAAACAGTTTATAGATTTTTTTTGTATGTAAGGGAAATAAGAATGATTTAATTATATGTGGCCTTGTTGAGTAGGACAGATTGTTTTTAGATTTAAACAGTAAGAATTTGAGGTTGTTTTTGATTAAGGGTAGTGTTATTAGGCTAATTGATTTATAGATATAAAAAGAATAGTTTATCCTGCAATTAGGCAGGGTAGAAGTAATTATAAGAATGAATTTAAGTATAAATGTTAGTGGCTAAAACAGATCTTTTCTGTTATTCTGTGCTTTTCTTTTTCCTTTTCTTTATGAATTGTACCATATATACTTGTGTATAAGTCAATCTCATGGATAAGTCAAGGGCACGTTTTAGCCCAAAATCATGGAATTTGCTATGACCCATGGATAAGTCGGGGTAAAACTTAGGGATATATGACATTTTTTAAATTACCATAGATTATCCTGCTAACTGTCCCCTGATAACTGGGCAAGAGGCACTTTTTCAATTGGTGCTCCTCTTTTATTTAGCAGGGGGAGAGCAACTGCTCCCCTTTCACCCCAGAACACTGTCTTTTCTGGTGGCTGTTTGTTGGTGGTGTTCTGCATCTTTTTTAGATTGTGAGCCCTTTGGGGACAGGGAGCCATTTAATCATTTGATTTTGTCTGTAAACCGCTTTGTGAACTTTGTGTTGAAAAGTGGTATATAAATACTGTTAATAATAATAATAATAATAATAATAATAATAATAATAATAATAATAATAATAATGTCATCTGATTTTACCTGAGGCCAGATCCTGAAAAAACAACTTGTACGGAAGAGCAATAAAAAAACTGAAATAATAAACGTACAGACACATGCACGCTTTGCCTGCAGGAAACCTGTTTCACAATGTGTTCCCAGGAACGGACCAGGAGATGATTAGGGAAACAGAGCCCAGAGTAGGGGGGCATTGAGCCCAGGGAGGAGAACATGAACCAGCAAAGCAGGCATAGGAAGCCAGCTCCCCCTACCCACCCACCCCCATGCCTTTAGGTAACGTTGTCTTTTCCCTCCAGCTGATTCTCAGCCCCCTACTTTACAAGTAGCCTGCAGGAAAACGGTTTCACAACTGAAAGAGCTTTCCTGCAGGCAACAGGGAACGCAGACAAAGTTGGGGAGGGGGGACTGGGCTAGACTCATTGTAGCCTGAGGTAAAGCCGTTTTTGAAGATGATTACCTGTATATACAAGGCTAGCCCTGCACGTTCCTCTTCCTCCTGCTGCTCCACGTGTGAAGCACGTGCTAATGGAGGGAAGCATTGAGCTCAGAGAGAACAATCAAAGGATCAGAGCAGGTAGACGAGGACGAGGACTCCCCCCTCCCTTGCCTTTTACAGGCAGTGTTGTGTCTTCCCTCCACCAGTTCCTCAGCCCCCCCCCTCCCCAAGCAGCTATTTTAAGCAGAAGAAGCCTTACCACGTCCGGAGCTCCCTTTTGTAGTCTCCCTGGTGAGTGTGACTCATTTGCTGGAGTCTTTCCTGGCAGTATTGGGCTCCTTTCTCTCTCTCTTTCTCTCTCTCTTTCACTCTCTCTCTAGTTTTTCCTTTGCATTATAGGGCTCGAGCAATGAGCCTTGCTCCACCCACAGTATAGGGCATTGCTCTGCTCTCATTGGGTCGCGACTCACCATATTAACTGTATTCCCCCTTGTATAAGTCGATCTAGGATTCCAGGGCCAATTTCAAGGCATAATTTTTGACTTATACATGAGTATATATGGTATGTTTTAATGTATTATAATAAAATAATTTTTTTTAAAAAAAGGAAATGCTGCTCTCAGCTCCAGGTCATCTTTTGTTTGCCTGGCTTCCTTCTCATTCCTGTTGTGTTGGTCAGGAGCTGGTGATAAATGTTCTGAGACTGGTGCACATACTGTAGGAAGGGCATCACCACCTCATCAGTAGCATTGCATTGCTCGGTCTGCTTTCGCTTCTTCTGTTCTAGCTGCCGTTCACAAATAGTAAATTGTAACGATAAGAAAATGCAATGATCAATGTTTGGGTGAGAGCAAAAAATTAATTTGTGTCAATATGTGGAACTGTCACTCAAGAGAGGATTTTGGTGTCAGAATGATGCTCACCTGACCTACAAATTACCTATAAAAGATTGAGTTTGGTTATAACCCTGACTGATTATGCTGCTAGGGCTGGCCTAGGTGTTGCCAAGGACTGACTCATTTGTATTCCACAGGGGTTTTCTCATGATGAAATAGAGCAAAACAGAAACAAGGGAAGGGAAAGAGATAATGAGCGACCCAACAACCTTTCGAAGGCCTCACTCCCAGGGGCTTTTACATCTTCCCTCAGTAACTATGCAATTAACTCATGTCATTGCTGTACACATGAACTACCCCTTACTCTTGTCAAGCCTAACAGAAAATGAAAACGTTGCATTAGGGTGTAGGTTTCAAGTTATTTTTGTTGTTGTTTTAGTTCAGTTCAGTTGTACTTGCTGAATTCTAAATACTTTAAGAATAGGGTAGTCACACTGTACAGTCCCTGGGCAGTTCACGAAAAGAAAATGTCAGTTAGAAGCAGTAATGTAGACTTGAGTCCACTGACTTGGACTTGAGTCAGACTCAAGTCACGTCAATGACTTGACTCGGAATTGGCTCAGCGATTGTAAAAGTCTCGAAAGGCTCGACTCGAGACTTGGAGCCTTTTATGACAAGTCCAATTTTATTCAGGTTTAATAAACCCATTTTCCCCCATTAAATAGATAGGGACTCTCAACCAAAGACTTGGGACTTGACTCGAGACTTGGAGTTGGAGACTTGATCCACATCCCTGGTTAGAAGTGACTGAAGAGATTCCTAATCAGACTTCCCTGTAAGCTGCATGACAGCATGGCCACACAGCCGTAATAGAAGCCCTGTGCAGCTGAAAGAGGTTGCCATGCACCACGAGGCAGTGAGAAGGCAGGTGCGGGACTCCATGGATGGTAGCCATTGAGCTCAGGCTTGGCCAAGCTGAATTGTGTCAACAGTGGCGTTTGAGCTGACCCACCAGACTCCATCAGCTTCTCTTGCGTGGGTGGCGATGATGGTTGCATCCTTGCCAAGAGCTCCAGATGGTGACAGCTGCGCAGTCACCATAGGGTTCCACACAGCAAAGGAAAAACTGTTCCTAATCCACATGTGTGTTGGGGATGCCAAAAGAAGAGGTGTTTGCTCATTCCCTTCACTCTTCTCACGGCTGGATCCTGCCTAAAGTAAGGTTAACAGAGCATGGGCTCCGCCGGCCCAAGGAGTCACAAATGTATCATAAAGCATGTTTGTGACTCCTTATGAGTAAGCAGCACTGCACCGGCGCAGAGGCCAGCGCCGATCACTCAGCTGTCGAACTGGACCTGTGCTGGCCGCTGCAGGTTGGTCCATGCTGGTCGGCACAGGGGTGGCAAAGGAGGGGACCATTGGCTGGCCTGGGCTGGGAGGGGGAGATATCGGCACTGAGTTGCGCCGATATCCTATGCCCCGTCCCAGCCTGGGCCGGCCTTACATGGTCTTCCTGGATGTGCACCAGCTAAATAGTTCGTCCCCTTCCCCTGAGGTGAGCCCAGACTGCACCTGAGCAGCCCGCAATGGGCCTAGGATGCAGCAGCCGGTCCTTTAGGCTGACTGCCACATGTTAGGCAGGATTGGGCTGTCAGTCACATTATTGGATTGAGAGGTAGTCTAGACTAGGGTGGTCCAACTTGTCCTCCCAAACTGTTGTGATCCCTTGCCCTAAAGTTGAAAAGCATGCATCTTTTCCCCATGCTGTATTCCCCTCTGCTCAGTTCCAAAAACTATCTGTGCAATAAAGTTCCAAAAACCATCTGTGCAATATGGCTGCACTGAAAGCATTCCACAAGTAGGTTTCTGCATTTTTGCAACCCCATATTCCTAACTGAGTTGAATGTATTTTTATTATTTAAAGTGTTGGTCTGCATAGATATAATCTTGCAATCTCTGCATGCAATATTTAGTGCCATCTGCTTAACAAACCCATTTGTTTCTATTGGGAAGTTCGTGGGAGGGCTTGAAACAGCATCCATCAAAAATGAACCAATATTGTTATGAATAACTTACAAATGAGATGATTTATGAAATAGCATGCACAAAAATGTGATGCTGTTTACATAAGACTCTGCTGTGCTATGTTTCTCAACCCATGACTCAAAACAGAACATAAATGTTGATCACTGTCTATATATAAATGAATGCTTTATTCTATACATGCAGACTTTGTTTTGATATCTTCAAAGTTTAAAAAAAACCCCATCAAATTATAATTCAGTATTCTACATGGTTTGTGTAGAGAGAAAATGATTTCTCCTGTTCTGTTCCTTTACCATAGAGTTCTTGCAAGCATTCTAGAAGGGGATCTTGAAATACTGTAGTCTCCTGGACAAATGTCCATGAATAGAATCATGACTATGACCACAAGTCTTTGAATCTTTGTGAGCAAATCGACCACTCACAAACGTTCTTTTTTATTCATACTTTTCCAAATCTTTGTAATACTCACAGAAGTTCATCCTGTTGTGAGCATATCTGAGGTATTGTAAGCATTCCACTGGGTGACTAGCATTCCATTGGTTGAGCATTTGCTAACACTTCCTTGGAACACGTGCAAAAAAATTGATTCATCTTCAGGTCAAACACTAGAATGATGGTGCGTTCCTTACTTTGAATCTCCAGATTTCTTTGCTCTGTACTCTACTCCTTCTGAATTCCAGTTCAACTAGGAGGATTTATTAGATCAATTCCACAGAAGAAGAATGCACAGCTTGCCACAGCTCTCTGTTCTTTGTTTTCTCCCTCTATCTTACCAATGAGTACATCATGTGCAATGATAAATCATAGTGCTGATCTCACCCCCCCCCTCACCCCAGTTTATCAACTGTTTTCTGTGTCATTGAAATGGGATGGCCTTTTCTGCTCTTTTCTTTGGGAGGAGATTTGCTTTGGAGGGAGTTGCGGGTTGTAAAATGTTTAAAGCTCTTGAAACTTTGTTGAAAATATGGTTGCTATTTTGGGTTTCCAAAGATAGCTTGTACCACAGGAAATATAATAATAAAGCGTTCCGTCACTGAAAGACGTCACGAACGTGCCGTAAAGTACGTTTGCAATGCCTCAAGAGTAAGGGAGGCTGGTGCAAGACCACTGCTCTGCCTGACGGGAGGGGGCGGGGGATGGTGCCCTCCATATCCCCGTCCCCGCCAGACCAGCTCAGTCGTTACATGGCCTCCTCTACTTCCAAGGAGGCCGATAGGGCTGGCCCCGGTTTACACTGGGGAAGGGGACAAGCGTCCTGGAAATCTGGTTTATACCTGGGGAAGGGGATGAGCGTCCCCTTTCCCGAGTAGACCTCTGGCCCGCTATTAGATGGGCAGCCTGTGCACAGGATCCGGCGGGTGGCCCTGGGCTGCCGTCCAGATCCTTACACAGGATTGCGCTGCCCACACGTTTATGTATAGATTGCATTAAGATTGCCTAAAGAACTCTAACACACTGCTTCTTGACCAGTGCTACTAGTACCACTTATGGTATTTCACAGTGTGGCAGAAGGCACTTGATTCCACTGCCGTGGTACCCGTATGCCACTGCTCTGCCCGTCTAGATCTTACCAGAACGGAACATGACTGGGGCGGATTGTGAACCACTGGGCAAGAAGGGTGTTGTGCAGCTGCCTGGCCTTCAAAAGTGGCACGGTTTGGGAAAGGACGATATAAAACAAAGCTGCAATTGTGGGGCAAGCCAGCCTCTCCTGGGCACAGTTTGGATATCTCTGTTGGCAGTGATGGTACAGTAGGGCCCCTGTATCTGCGGGGGATATGTTCCAGCCCCCCCCCCCCGTGGATATATAAAAATGTGGATAGGGGTGAACACCCCCTCTATGGCTTTCTGAGGACCCCCCGTACAGGGAGGGGCATCCACAATCTGCGGATAAGTGAATCTGCGGATATCAGATCCACGGATAACAGGGGGCCCTGTACTATCTCCCCCCTGTACTATCTAAAAGGTGATAATATTTGGAAAAGTGCTCTTTGCAAAACAACAAAGTTGAAAAGTCCTGATCTTCTGGAAACATGTGCACTAACAACATTTTAAAAGACATCCTTCAAAAGCAGCATAGGGGCAGTACTTTACAAGAGGAAAAGGAATGTAGGGATACTTAGGGATAGAGACAATTGGCACATAGTGCTATGGATTATTATTATTAATAATAATAATAATTATAATATAATATAATATACAGTATTTATATACCGCCTTTCTTGGTCATTGGATTTCTCCTCTGACTTTAATCCAAGGCGGTGTACATGGGCAAGCTGTCCTAACCCCCCTTGAGGGGTTTTACAATATATAAATGTCCAATCTATCATGAACGGCTACATTCCAGGTGGTATCCTTTTTACAGTCTGACTATTCTGCTGGCTGGCGCCTCCCACACTTGACCGATGCAGCTGGGAGCTCTTATCTTTCCTCCCGGAGGCTTTCACAGTTTTTTGTCGGCGGTGTGTCTCGAACTTGTCAAGTTCACCGGTCTTCGGGCTTACAAGACGGCAGCTCTCCCGACTGAGTCAGACCCTTCTGCAATTACACTACACTACACTACATTACACTACAATATGCACCTTCTTTGTGCTGGAATCTTTTGGCTTTCCCCCGTATCCATAGAATAACCTACCCCTACAAATTCCAGTGCAGTGGGTTATTCCACGAACTCCTCTTAGGTGGGCTTACCCATCCCTAGGACTAAAGGAAAATGAGAACAAAGCCAATCAATAGGTGAAAGCTGATATCCCATTCCGTGTGACCTAAATGCAATTTTTTCAGGACAATGGGAAAGAATACTAGAGTCTATTTCAGGAAGATCTGATCTCAGAGCCAGTGTAATTTATTAGAGACGACTGGACGTTTAAGAGCTGGAACAAACTTGTTACAGCCTGATATAGTGACGACCAATGTACACGGCCATTACACTCAAGGGGAGATCCTGCCTGGTGATAGATAGCCGAGTATTGGCCATAGCTATTGGAAAGCCCCAAGGATCCACTATATTTGGTGACCTTGATAATGTGCAATTGGAAGGGGAGAGGGAGGAGGTCATCCATCAGGAAGATGTGGGCTTTGACAGCTGCAATGAGGGTTCCATCAAGGCAGAGAGGAGCCAAGAGCACACTAAAAAAAGCATTTGTTTAATGAAAAGTGTGTGACTTGGTTTCTTCTCTTGCTGAGCAGAGACAAGGAAAAACAAGGCTACTGGCCGAGATAATGGCTCTTTAGCTCGCTAGATATTAGCAGCCGCTTTCCACTTCTTACATGGAGTCGCGGTGGCTTAGTGGTTAAGATGCCGAACTGCAGACCGGAAGGTCGGTAGGACAGCAGTTCGAAACCTGAGTGCCGCGTGAAGGAGTGAGCTCCTGTCTCCTGTCCCAGCTCCTGCCAACCTAGCAGTTCAAAAGCAATAAATTGTAAGTAGATAAATAGGTACCGCTGTGGCGGGAAGGTAACAGTGTTCTGTTAGTCACACCGGCCACATGACCATGGAAGCGTCTTCGGACAGTGCTGGCTCTTCGGCCAGAAACGGGGATGAGCACTGCACCCTAGAGTCAGACACGACTGGCTTTCGAGCAGGGGATACCTTTACCTTTACCTTCCACTTCTTATGAGCGGCTGCAGCAGAGCTATTGCAAGAGAAGGTTCAAGACATTTTCCCATGCATGTTGCAAGAGAGTGGCAACAGGATACAGGTACCTTGTTGTCTTGTGTGCTCCCAGAGACATCAGGCAGGCCACTGTGAGATACAGGAAGCTGGACTAGAGGGGCCTTTGGTCTGATCCAGCAGGGTTCTTCTTATGTTCTTAGCCAGGTCACAGCTGGCAAGGTATTGTGGCAGGACAGAGAGTAGGAAGAGGGATTTGGTATGCATCTAGAGGGAAGCAAGCATCATGCTGTCTGGCTTGGGGGGAGGCAGTGCAATTCATCTTCCCTCGGGGGCTGGTGTGGAGAAGCTGGAATTGTCACCAGACTGTCTACAGCTTTTGAGGCAGAGTGGGAATGCTCAAAGGGGGAATAGGCAATAGTGTGCTGCCTAGGGTACTAAAAGGGGTGGAGTGTCTGGAGAGAAGTTCTACTGCAGGTTTTTTCACAGAATGTTAATTGACACTGATTTCAATACATGTGGCCCAGTTTTAATCCAAACTTTGCATTGTGTCTTCCGGAATGTACTGTCTTGACAAGCATTCCTTGTAGATTTAGTGAAGCGAGAATGCACGCTGAGACAAGGTATTAGATTCATGAGGAATTATTAGACGTTACAATACAGATAATAAAAGGAGCAAATATAATATAAATATAGGAGCAGATAATAAAAGGAGGCATTCAGTCACTGGGAGTCCCACCCACAGCAACAGATGCACCCCTGGGGGCCAAAGTTCTAAAGAACCAGTTACAAATCTGGCTGACAGTGAGACTCCCTGACAGTGAGACCCCCCAATTTTTAGAGGGAAAACACCTAGAAATACTAAAAACAATACTAGAAAAATGCATGAGCTGTTGCTGCCTTCTCTTCCCCAGCTCCCCCTTCTCTTTCTTACAGTCTTTTGAGATACCCACTAGCTTTCCACCTCCCTTTCCTCTACTCCTGTGTTTCTCAAACTTTTTTGACCTGCGGCTCCCTTGACCATTGATGACCATTGGCCACAGCTCTCCATTACATTACGTTGATGCCTGCCAATTGGCATTGCAC
The DNA here is from genome assembly GCA_026170595.1 of Plestiodon gilberti rubricaudatus. NCBI lineage: Eukaryota > Metazoa > Chordata > Lepidosauria > Squamata > Scincidae > Plestiodon > Plestiodon gilberti. Next base: position 17,020,766 of record JANXHW010000012.1, read on the forward strand.
TGTTTTCCAAGAGGATTCCGTGGCACTCCGCGGCTCCCCTGACTGGTTTCCGTGGCTCCCCTGGGAGCCGCGCCTCCCAGTTTGGGAACCACTGCTCTAGTCTGAGGGGGCATGAACATAGGAACAATTCAGACATTGAGCAAAGTCAGGCTGCATGAGAACATAACATGGCAATAACTTGCTCATGAGAAAGCCAGATTATTCTAGCCCAGGGGTTCTCAACCCCTCCCCAGCCAAGTACCACCTCCGGCGCCACTCTCCTGTTGCATACAACCGGCAGCGACTGGCAATGACATCATCACCAGTTACTTCTGGGTTTACAGGCTTTTGGAGGCCAGAAAATGCAAGTAGGAGGCTCTGGGCAGGTGGGAGGGCCCTTCTCAGCATTACCGAGAGGCTCGGCCAAAGGCAGGAGCCTCTCAGGACCAAAAATGTGCTGCCAAAAGTGTCATGTCAGAGCAGGGTTCTGGTGGTCCGGCAGGCTGAGTACCACCAGCAGTTGGCTGAAGTACCACTGGGGGTACTAGTACCACTGGTGGAGAACCCCTGTTCTAGCCCACAACTGAACACTGACTACACCGCTGACTCTTCAAAATGGTGTTACAGGTAGATGGACAATTGCAAAAGCTGGAAACAAAGAAAATGACATTCAAATAGCAAGCATTGTTGAATCAAGATGAAAAAAGCAGTTTCAAACTGAAATATTTTGAATTAAAATAGGAGACAGGTGGAGAGGCATGTGGGGGACCCCCCAATAATAACAAAACAGAATGGGGGAAGCAACTATTTATTCTTAAGAACATCTGCACATGCACAGAGGCATTTGACTACTTCACAGTTCCCGTAGTTAAGTCCCAACACAGGTTCAGGGCATGACGTGTCTTTAGTCGTCATCCCCCACATTAGGCAGGCAGACAAGCACTGAACACATCAATACCTGGAGTGTGGCGTGCCAGCACATCGACTGAAGATAGCTAGCATGTTCCCCTTTGGGCCCTTCAATGCATTTTGCTGAACAGGACTTTGAGGAGACTTCAGTCAAATTAAGCCCTGAGTATATAATAAGCCAAGCCAGCGGGTGGCGTAGTGGGTTAAACCGCTGAACCATGAGCTGTCGATCGAAAGGTCGGCAGTTTGAATCCGCGACGGGGTTTGCTCTCGTTGCTTGGCCAGCTCCTGCCAACCTAGCAGTTCCAAAGCATGTCAATGCGAGTAGATAAATAGGTACCGCTTGCGGGAAGGTAAACAGCGCTCCGTGTTCCAGCCGCATGCTACGCGCTGCGGCAAGGCGAGTCATGCCGGCCACATGACCACGGAGGCGTCTTCGGACAACACTGGCTCTTCGGCTTTGAAATGGGGATGAGCACCACACCCTAGAGTCGGACACGACTGGACTTAATTGTCAGGGGTCACCTTTACCTTTTTATATAATAAGCCAGAAAATGGCCCTTGACACAAAGGGATTGACGTAACAAACTCCAGAACTGAGACTACAATCCTACCCACACCTACCTGGGAGTAAGCCCCACTGACTATAATGGGGCTTACTTCTGAGTAGACATGCATAGACTTGGGCTTTGTGACCCCTGTTTGGGTCAGTGGAAAGTCTTATGGGAAAAGAGATCACCACTCTGTCTGAATGGCCATTTGCTCTGTGTATTGAGTGGAAAGACATGAGAAGGGTCACAGGTCACGGGTGCCAGCTGAGGGGCCGAGCCGCGCTGCGGCGCTCTCCCAGCCGGCACCCGCACCCTGTGACGGGGCCCGGCCAATCACAGGCCGGGCCTTTGCGAGCCTGTCTCCCGCCTCCTCCAGGGAGGGCAGGATCATTTCCCCGCTTCGCTATTGCGGAGCAGGGGCTATCTGTGGACTGGAGATCTATTTTTAAATACAGGTCTCAAAATACCAAATCCATTTTTTGTGGAGGCCGTGCCCAAACTAATCATGAATGTAAATGCACTTACAAAGGAGAAGAAAATGTGCTACCGCTGAAAATGATATATAACCATTTCATGAAGACATGGGGGCTAAGGGGAGCCCCTATACACTTCAGTCAAACAAATAATTTTTCACAAAGGCTTTAATTTTACAGCTCTCATTCCTTCCTGCCTTTGTAGGACTGACCTTTCTTCAGGATTTGTTAATGAGGGCTGGCAATTCTACTTCTTTACAAAATTGCATTATTCGGCTTTGAAACCAACTCCTTAATCTGTATTCGGCTCTCTATGGGGTGTGCATTAAGATCTGGTTCTTATTGTACACAGTGAAATATAGCCTGTCTTTGTCCTGTAAGATTTAATTAGACATTACAGAGGCTACATGCTGTAATACCTGGTCCTTGGAAAACGGGAGCACCTTTGTATTCAGTGGATGAGGGAAATTTAAGAGCTATATATTTCCTTCATGCCCTTATTCCTCCGCCTCACATTTGTGAGACTGTCTTGTTTGCTCAGAAGTACAGCAAATTACTTTCAAAAACTGTTCCAGAAATTTGCAAAATCAGCTGTCTGTTTCCGGGAGAGTTTGTCCCAAATTTAGAGATGCAGCTGAAAGTCACACATGAACAATTCAAAAATGAAATTTGTCCAGCTCATAATGTCCAGATCTAATTCTGAGATTATTTCTTTTGCCATTAAAATGTTATTCTCCTCATGGTTTAAACAGAGTACTATGGGTGTGTTCTCCAGTCCTCTGTATATACGATATCCATGCCTTGGACTAGATACACAAAGCTTGTCACTGGATTAATTTAATCCATCTTTGGTTTGTGCACCAACTGCATTTGTGTGCTTTTTTTTTGTCTCAGGAGGATTTGATGATGGTGACCTGCACCTTAGTTACCTTGCAATTAGACTGCTGCAACATGCTGTCCATGGGGCTGCCCTTGAAGACCCTTTGGAAACTTCAGTTGGTGCAAAATGCAACTTTTCAAGTTTTAATTGGCACTCAACATTCCAAACATGTCTTGCCATTAACACTGCATTGGCTCCTAGTTTGCTTCTGTGTGCAATTCAAAGTATTAGTTATTACATTAACATAGGCTTACCGTCCGTCCCAGAAAAAAAGGGATGCATCCCAGTTTTCCAGGTTTTTGGGGTCCAAACTGGGACAGTCCTGGTTTCTGGGGTCCGTTCCGGCCAACCCTGGCAACCGGGGACTGTCCCGGCCTTTCCTGGCCGGCCGGAGACTGAACTGGCTCGCACTGAACTGAACTGACTGGGAACTGAACTGGCTTGTGCACCAATGGCCCCCTCCCTCCCACCCCTGCCCACCCTCCCCATGGCCTTCCATTGCCCAGCACAGCACTCACCTGCATTGGCCAGCACAGGTCCTGGGTGACGGCAGAGTGAGAGGTGCTGGCCTTCGCGTCAGCACCACTTACTCCCAGGGTGTCGAAAATGTGCCTTATGGCATGTTTACATCCTAAGCCGGCAGAGTGCTTGCTCCGCCGGCCTATAGTGAGGCAGGTTTGGGCTGCTGATCTGATACCCAAGAACAGTGTGGAAGTTGCCTGCGTGTGTTGTTAGCAATTTGTAACGTTTTGTTTTCCTCTAACCTGTTCCCAACTTCCCACTCTTGAATGGGAAAACAAATCCATTATATACAGCTGGCTGCCCTTTGAGAATGACATGGCTGCTTCTCATAGGGCAACAGCAGCTATTATAATTAAATTTTGTGATACATTTTTGTCAATTGAAAGGTGAAACAATGAAGGACCCCCTTTTGTGCATAAGCAGTGTTGCGCAAATGACTGATTTCTCCAGAGGAGGAAACAGCAGTGCAAAGAGAATTTGTCATCAGCTGTTAGATATTCGCATGTGAACAATCAGGGATAGTTTACCTGTGAACCTTTGTGGGTTCTGTTGAGTCCTTTACAGCCCGGTCCAGCCTAAGGCCTCAGCGGCACAATTCAGTCACAAAAGCAGCCTAAGTGCCTTAGGCTGAAGTTAGGACCGAATTGTGCCGTTGAGGCCGAATTTGTGCTGCAATTGTGACGGGCGTAGGACGAATTTACGACGGACGTAGCGCGCATGCGCACTACGGGCGCCAGCACAATTCCGTCCTAAGTTCGGCCTAAGAGTGGGCGTGCCATGAGCGTGACGGGGCGTTTACGAATTTGGGTCCAGTTCCAGACACTGGCGAGCTCCGACATGCCCCCTCGAGCACAGCTACGGAACAAAATTTAGGTCGACAAAAAAGGTGGACTCAAATTTGAGGAGACCCATAGGAGCCATTTCACCTTACCCACTCCAGCCCTCTCCTGAAAAGGTCTAACACCTTACTCCTGAGTTATGCCTGAGTTAGGACGGAATAGCTGCGGCACAACTCTGGACATGGACACAGATAGTTACCCTATCCGAAGCCAGCCGCACCCAGCCTCTTTCCCACAAAAGCCCAGCCCCAGGCCTCCATTCTCTCTCTCTGAGCACGTGGCGTGGGGTCCTGTCCCCCAGCAGCCACAAAGTGGGACTTTGTCGGTGGAGGGCAAAATTCACAAACACCCCACTTCTCTCTTCTCTTCTCCTCTCTCCTCTCTGCCCCCCTCTAGGGCAGAGAGGGCTGTTCTGGCTGTGGCCAACCTGTTTACAGCTGTGCCTGGGCAGCTGTCTCCTTGCAAGCATTTGCTAACCAATGTCTTTCTCCCAGCCTCTCTCTCTCCCCCCCCCCCACAGTCAACAACACCAGCAGGTAAGAGCAGGGTCTGGGATGGCATGTGTTATGACCTCTGCCTGTTCATGCCAATATATGTTTGACTGTAGCCTGTTCATGTCTATATGTAGGACTTCTGCCTGTGTAAGCCATACCGTAGGACTTCTGCCTGTGTTTGCCATAATGTTGGACTTCTGCCTTTTCATGCCAATATGTATGACTTCTGCCTGTGTTCGCTTTTATGTAGTACTTCTGCCTGTCAGCACACATACATATGATAGCTGCCTCTTTACCAATGTGTCCTCTGATAGCTGCCTGTTGCCATGTGAGCAGACAAATATATGTTTGTGTAAATGTGACTTGCCTGTTAACAAAGGTGTGTTTACTAACCCGCAGCCTTGCCCCCACAGGGTCTACACCAGGTCAGTTATGATTGGCTAGCCATGTTTGTAACCCTACAGTTGTGCTGTTTTCTCTCCTTCACTGTTGTCCTTTGCAGGATCATGCCCTTCTGACGTCCAGGTAAGCTCCTCACACTGTGACATGCTCGTTATACCTAGCAGCTGTGTAATCTGATCTCTCCCTGCAGGCTTTTGCAACCGACACACTGGCTTGTATTCAATGGCGACTGCTACCACACACCAGCTGACCTGTAACTCCCCCTTGTTTTTTGTTTCCCCAGGAATGTCCACTACCACCTACCTTCCTGGGAGCACCCCTGGGGCTGCAGGCAGGGTGCCCCACTGTCGTCTGCCTCGATGCTGCCAGAGGTCAGGGAGCCAGCCCTGCAACCCTCCTCAGCTGCCGCCACTGCTGCTGCTGCTACTCCACCTCCCTGGCTGTCTTACTTGCTGTCCCTCCCCTTTCTATGAAGCAGGCTGTGGTTCCACAGGGGAAGAGCCTGCGTCTCCAGGTCCATGGGGCACGTGTGCTGCTGCTGCTGCTGCTGCTGCTGCTTTCAGATTGGCTGCTGTGACTACCCCTGGCAGCCTCGCCTGGCCATCTCTGTTACCGTTCCAGAACAATACAGATGCCCCTCGGGCAGAGCCCCCTTGTGCCCAGTGTTACACAAGCATTGCCCCACACACACAGAGACAGTGCCCAGCACACAAGCCCCTGCATGAATCCCATCCAGGGACTGCCACTTCCTTCCCAGGGAGACCACAGCAGGGGGGCTGCCAGACCCTCAGGGCTCAGAGGGGATTGGGGAGTTGGGGGGCCTCTCAGGCAGGCAAACAATGACAGGTGAGGTGGCGCCCATACTGGATCCGCTCGCGTCCGCCACGGCCGTGAAGAGCCCTTACGGCAACCGGGGCTCTCACCCGCCCACGGTCCGCCCGTCAACGGCGTCCATTTTCGCCCACGGTCTGCCCGTCAATGGCGTCCGTTCCGCCCAAGGTCCATCTGCATAAGAGGCGCCCGTTCCTGCATTGCCTTCATCTGCGAAGTGACCCCTGTGTCCCTATTGGTCTCTGCAGACCCCTCTCCCTGTATCCCTCTCCCACCAGCCTTGTTGTCTGTCTGTTTCTGACCCACCCGTGCCCCTCCCCAGCACCCCCTGTCCGCCTGCCTGTGTGTCTGCCTCCCCTCCCACTCCCTGATGATGGAAGCTGGCCACCCCCCACCCTGCCAGAGCGCCTGCCGCAAGGCGCCGACGTTGCCCCATCTGGGGGTGTGATGAGCTGCGTGAGCCCTTCCCGCTCGCAGCAGACAAGCCCACGGCATCTCTCGGTCATGGCCGGGGCACAGAGCAGAAGGCACGCCGGGATGCCTTCTTTGTGGGCATTGCCACAGCCCTGGAGGCCCAGGGCTTCAGGCAGCGCATGGGCGAGTCATGTCAGAGGCAGTTCCAGACATCATGAGACCCCCTTGTGTGTGACGTTCCCACCCCCCTCCTTCCCTTCCCTCCCCCACTCACCCCCCCATGAATCCCATGTGCAGCCTCAACGTGGCTTGGGGGTGGCATCGCCTTCTGTAGGGGGGGACGGCCACTCTCCCCTGCAGCAGGTGGGTGATGCACAGGGTGCCCTGTGGCGGCTGGCACAGGCACCTCGCTCACCTGTCACCTGCCCTGCGCCCACCACATGACTGGCGCAACCCCCATGCCTGCGGCCGGCCCCTTTGCGACCGGGCTGTGACAGACACTGCGGTAGCTGCCATGGATGGACACTGGAACATGCAGACAGAGGCCTGCACATGCACAAGCCAGACGCCTAGCCTGGAGAGCCTGCCTGCCTGGGAGGTAAGTGTTGCCTGGATCCTGGGGTGGTGTTGGCCTAACTCAGTCATAACTCAGGCCTAACTCAGGCACAAATTACGGCAAACTTAGGCCACTCTTAGGCCTGATTTGCGAAGGAGTTGGGCTGGACCGGGTCCTTAGTCACTTTCTGGTAGTCTGAACCAAACAAGAACTTCATGGACGAGAAAGCAAGCACTAGGTTATTTCTGATCTTGCCTACTGTGCATATTATCCTCAGTTCTGCAAATTTCAAAGGAGATTCCATTATCTCTTGCAACTAAGCCATAGACTTTTAAATTTTTCCAGCCTCAGTGCTTTTGTTTGTTCTTTTTATATATATATATATATTTATATTTTATTGATATATTAAAACATAAAAACAATACATATTTCATAAAGTTATAGCAAGCGCGAAGCAATACATCCTACTAGCATACTATTCACTATTTTCTACATACAATTTCCAACTAAGCCAAAACAACACCCACATTCTATTCATTAAATCCGCATATCATCACATCATTCCTCTCTCTCTCTCTTAAAAAGTCAATAAATGATTTCCAATTATTCACGAAAAAGTTAACTGACTTTTCCTTAATTAAAATTGTAAGTTTATCCATTTCAGCATAATCCAAAACTTTCAGCCACCAATCTTCCAGCGAAGGTATCTCCAAATTCTTCCAATATTGTGCATATAAAATTCTTGCCGCAGCTATCATATATAAAAACAAAGTTTGAAATTTTTCGCCTACATGATCCTCCCACATACCCAACAAAAATGTTTCCTTTTGTTTTAGTGCTTTTGTTTGTTCATGCACAGAGTCACATTTCATTATCTGTCTTGCATACGAAGTCTTTGGAATGCTTGCTTTCTCTCTGGTGTATTCAAGACAGAGTATATCGGAAAACAAAACAAAAACATCATGTGTGAATATTGCATTTGTATTGCACCATGCTGACAAAGCCAAAAGGTGTACACAATATGACCAGTTCTCACTTTGTACGTGTCATATTGACATACAAGAAGCCACAAATGAGAGTTTAAGCTCCATTCTAAATCAGAATGCTAGATGCTTGGGACATACAGCCAAGTAGGCTGGTTGCCTTCATATCCTGTTTGTTAGCATCTTTGTCTGGTCACTGTTGGATAACAGAAGCTGAACCTGATACACCTTTCTGATGTGGAGTTAGACCAGTGGTCCTCAACTTGTGAAATGTGGGATCCAGCTCAAATATCTACCTGCAACATGTGCCCCATCTTCAAGAGCTTGACCGATGAGACGGATAGACAAGGGAATGGTTGATTTGATCACTCACAAAAGCTTGAAGGTTTGCGAGCAGGCCTGTGTTAGCAGTAGTGGAGGAAGTGAGGGGGCGGGGGGCAGTGGGTCCCCGGGTGGCCTGTGGAGGGGGCAACAAAGTGGTCGTGGGGAGAACCGGCAGCGCTGCGCAGTGGATTAACCCACCCACCTAGGCTCCTATGCTGTCAAAAACAGTGAAAAACGCGGGGGGGGGGATTTTCGCGGCAGGGTGGGGAAGCAAACAGCGGGGGCAGGGCTTCTGCCCTTCCATGCGGGGGACGGGACGGGACGGAGAGCCTGCCTCTGTGTGTTACAGTGCAATCCTATCCATGTTATGCCACCGGTGTAAACAGCAGTTCAGCAAGAACGGGAGACCCCAGAACGGAAAGGGGATTCAAATCCCCTTTGAATTCCCCTTTTGAAGGGGATTTGAATCCCCTTTCCATTCTGGGGCCTCCCATTCTCACTTCACCGCTGGTTACACTGGTGGCATAAGTTGGATAGGATTGAGCAGAGCTCAGCCGGTGGCATAACTTGGAAAGGATTGCACCCTTAGTCTTGATGTAGCTCCTCTCAAGTATTCAAAAAGCGGATATTTGCTTATTTGAGTGCCTTTGATGGAACATTCACAACATCTCTAGTGAAATTTGAAACAGCAATCCTAAGACTGAGCCCAGCAGCCAGAGCTACAGTACTTTGAAAATCAATACACGAAACAAAGCGATGTGCTCCATCATTATCGAAAAGGATATTGCACAAAGACCTCCGACAGGTGGTTAACAAAAGCAGCTGTAGAAGAAAATGCACATTAACGGCAAATTAATTATCAGGTTCTCCCTGCCAAACACACCATTTTCTGTACACTGGGTCTGATTTTTTTTTAAAAACACACACACACACACCATGCAAGCATTTTATTTATTTAAGTGAAGCATATTAATTGTTGGCATTTTGCGATCATGCCCATTGCTCAGCAAACTTACTCTCCCTTATTTAACAGTGTTGACAGCTTCAAGAAACTCAATTTATTTCCTCAGAAGGCTTAAAAGACATTTGCAGACTGCAAAGCAGATTGAGGTTAAATGTGTCGGAATGTAATTATTCAGGGGCAAAACGGCGTGTTTTTCTAAATGATTTTGGAAAGCTCATACCATCAACACATTTGTAAAAGCTGGACATTTTTTTCCTTAGAAAAAAGATCATTCTCTCCCCCCCCCCCATACATTTTCACGTCTCACCCCCTTGCCACAGAACATATGCAAACACCTGGCTTCTTTCCCCCAAAGAACCATTTCTTTTGTAACTATCTTTTTATAGAAGACAGCAGTGCAGCATTTAGATTTCTCCTAAATTACAAGTTGCTGAGTTTGCTGTCAGCTTGTTCACATATTTACCTTTGTGTCTTTCAAGAAAGAGGAAATAAGCATCCTATTCTTCGGTGCCTTGTATTTTTCTTGCACAACACACACACACACACACACACACACACACACACACACACACACACACACACACACACACACACAAATCCACTACCACATAACAACAACATAAAAAAACAAAACAGCATCTAACCAGCAAAAAAGGAGAAAACTTCAAACAGGCGAAGAAGAAAACCACACTTTATTACAAGGTATTATGAAATGTGGTAGAAAGTCGAATGTGTTTTGTCGGAGTCTTCTTCAAGGGTATGGGGTATCTTTGAGGGTATGTAAATTTCTACACTATTTCAAAACCTTGCAATAAATTACTTTTTCTGCACCTATTTGGCATTTCCTTCCTTGTTTTGCTGCCTGTGTTGCCCTTCAGGGCCTCTGGGAGGAATTTTATCAGGGGGCACAAAGTTTCTTTTGGGCCCTTTTGGAGAGGTTAAAGGGCAGGGGGAGGGCAACAAGAGCCGGAATAGTCTCCGGAGCCCAGATCTGCCAGACTCCCCAATGTGGCACCCAGGTCTATCCGCCTGGTTGACCTGGCCTCCTCCTTTCATTCACCATGAGACCAGCTGAGATTCCAGGAAATTTCTGGGGCCCCTCCTTTGGCTCACGGGCCCCCTTTTTGACCCTGGGCCCAGGTACAATTTACCCCCTTTACTCTCATGGGCCCTGTTGCCCTTTACCAATAATGAATCATGCAATTCCAATAGGTCGTTGCCATCGTTCCCTTTAAGCTGCGCAGCTGCACAGCTCAAACCCCAGCCCAGCCCAGCTTCATGCAGCTTGGAATCTGGCATTCCCAGAAGTCTGGTGATGACATATGACATTGTTAGAGAAATGAATTTAACCTCTTCAACCTCGAGCTCTTGTCCAGCCTTCACAAACCAAACACAGCAGCTCAGAAGAATGTCTTTGTTCGTTTCTTTTTAAGATCATGTTCTGACACACACATGCTAGATGTAAACATGTGTGTGTGTCTACAGAGGAATTCAAACGTTTCTTGTAGCCCCTTTTCACTTAGCTGTTACATAGTCTAGCAGCGCAATCCTATCCAACTTACACCACCGTTGTAACCAGCGGTGCAGCGAGAATGGGAGGCCCCAGAATGGAAAGGGGATTCAAATCCCCTTTGAATCCCCCTTTGGAGGGGATTTTAATCCCCTTTCCATTCTGGGGCCCCCCATTCTCGTTGCACCGCTGGTGACAACGGTGGTGGAAGTTGGATAGGTTTGTGCTGAAAGACACATCAACTCAGTATTATAGAAAACCCTTCCTCCTAATAAATATTCACCTGAAACTCAATCTTCCTTCTATCCCTAAAGTTCTGATCAGCTGGCTACATTCCTAAGCCTTCCTATCCCCATCCTAGTCAATCATTCCTGAGCTAGAACAATACTGTGAGGGCTCCTTCCTGTGGGACCCCTCTTATCTCTTTCTTCTCCTGCCTCAGCTTTTCCTTACAAGGAAGAACTGCCAGGTGACACATACAAGGATTCCTACAAGTCTAACAAAGCAACTATATACAATAAAGAAATGAGTCAGCTCAGGCTCATTATTATAAAAAAAATATTAAACCTAAATTCCTTCCACAGCATCATCACCCTGGATTTGGAAATGCCGCTGAGCAGCCATGCAGAGGTGAAGCGGTGCACACAATGGCGTGGATCCCTTTAGGGAGAGCAGTGGTCATGGGACCTTCTTAGATATTTTCAAAGGAAGTTCAGTTCTCTGTGCAAAACGTTATTCGGGAGGGTGGCGCTGGCAGCAACAGTGAGTGGAGTGAAATGAACTCTGCTAGCCCAGTGGTCTTCGTCTTATCAAGAACCGAGATGCACCTCAAGCTCGAACGTCCACATGGTAGGACCCATTTTCAGGAGCCCAGCAGGTGAGACGAGTAGATGAGTGATTAGCCATAGTTCATTTTATTTTCCCATCAAGTGGCAGCCAATCAACATGTGCTGCTACGATGTCATTCTGCTTCCTCTTTCCTTCACAGCCAATTGGAAGGAGAGGAGGGGCAAAGGGTGACTTGGCAACAACATATACACAGTTTTCAAAGAAAGAGAAGGGAGAAAAGGCAGGGACCAGAGGGAGTGAAACAGCAGGGGAGAGAAGGATGGTATGTGTGGGAGGCTGAGGGGGCCCAGGGAAGATGAAACGGAAAGTGATGTGTGTTTTTGTACAGTAGTTTAGTTCTTGCTAGTCTAGTTCTTGCTAGTTAGAACTAGGATCTTCTATGACACCTAGAAGCTTCTAGTTTCTACGGTTGAGAACAAAGATCTCTGAAGACACTGCAGAGCCTCTAGTTTTTACTAGTTGGAACCAGTTCTGACTGCACTTCAAGTTTTTACTGTAAAACACACACACACACACACACACACACACACACACACACACACACACACACACACACACACAAGAACACTCCCTCCTCTTTCTTTGAAAGCAGTGTATATGCTATTGCTAAGTCACCCTTTGCCCATCCTCTTCTTCCAAGATAGATAGATAGATAGATCTCTCTATCTATCTATCTATCTCGATAGATATATAGATATAGATATAGATATAGATATAGATATAGATATAGATATAGATATAGATATAACCCCAAAGCCATCATACAACAATGTGTACGATGAAGGCAAAGTTCCTTTCAGTTTCCTCAGGAACTTTTCTTTCTGATTCTGAATGGATCTCAAGCAAAAACACACTATATGAAGAAGCTCTTCACATGTGTATTTTCTTGCTTTCTAACAAAAAATGCCTTTTTGCCTTGTGGGAGCCTGGCTACTTAAGCTTTATTAAATCCACTTGCCTCATACTTCATCTCCTTCAGTTTGTACAGACCTATGTTTAGGACATCACAAGTCTCAATGACTTGAGCCCAATTAAGGCTGCATTGTACAAATGGCAGCACACCTTCCTCTTCAGGCGAAACTTCAGCAGTTGTTTCTATCAGGTTCTCCTCAAGCAACACATTTCAAAACGGTCTTGAGATCAAGGCACTCCGCCACTCCGTATATTTTCATTGTGTCAAAAATGTCGTCGGTAGGCCTGTTGCAGTGGGGAGTGTCATACGCCAATCTTGAAGAACATTAGACTATCCATAAACACTGTATAGACTCTAAAATTAAGGGTCTGAAAGACAGATTCAGTTTAACTCTTAGCACTAATTTGTTGTTGTTCAGTCGTTAAGTCGTGTCCGACCCTTCGTGATCCCATGAACCATATCCTGCCAGGCCTTCCTATCCTCCACTATCTTCCTGAGTTCGCTCATTTTCATGTTCGTTGTATCCGTGATGCTGTCTAACCATCTCATCCTTTGCCTTCCCCTTTTCCTTTTGCCTTCAATTTTTCCCAGCATCAGAGTCTTCTCCAGAGAGTCCTCTCTTCGCATTAGGTGGCCAAAATATTTGAGTTTCAGCCTCAGTACCTGTCCTTCCAGGGAACAGTCAGGGTTGATTTCATTTAGGATTGACTGATTTGATCTCCTAGCAGTCCAAGGGACTCTCAGGAGTCTTCTCCAGCACCACAGTTCAAAAGCATCTATTCTTCGGTGCTCAGCCTTCCTTATGGTCCAACTCTCGCAACCATACATTGCTACTGGGAACACCATCGCCCTGACTATACGAACTTTTGTTGGTATGGGGATATCTCTGCTTTTTATTATGCTATCTAAATTTGCCATAGCTTTCCTTCCAAGGAGTAAGCGTCTTTTAATTTCATGGCTGCAGTCTCCGTCTGCAGTGATCTTGGAGCCCAGAAAAGTAAAATCTGTTACTGCTTCCATTTCTGCCCCTTCTATTTGCCAGGAATTGATGGGCCCAGATGCCATGATCTTAGTTTTATTAATGTTGACTTTCAAGCCAACTTTTTTTTTTAATGACTTTCAAGCCAACTTTTGCACTCTCCTCTTTCACCCTCATCAAGAGGCTCTTTAGTTCTTCTTCACTTTCTGCCATTAGGGTGGTATCGTCTGCATATCTGAGGTTGTTGATATTTCTCCCGGCAATCTTGATTCCGGCTTGCAATTCATTCAGCCCTGCATTTCTCATAATGTACTCTGCATATAAGTTAAATAAGCAGGGTGACAATATACAGCCTTGCCGCACTCCCTTCCCAATTTTGAATCAATCAGTTGTTCCATGGCCGGTTCGAACTGTTGCTTCTTGACCCGCATACAGGTTTCTCAGGAGACAGGTAAGGTGGTCTGGTACCCCCATCTCTTTAAGAACTTGCCACAGTTTGTTGTGATCCACACAATCAAAGGCTTTTGCGTAGTCAATGAAGCAGAAGTAGGTGTTTTTTTGGAACTCTCGTGATTTCTCCATGATCCAGCGCATGTTGGCAATTTGATCTCTAGTTCCTCTGCCTCTTCGAAACCCAGCTTGTACTTCCGGTAGTTCTCGGTCCACGTACTGCTGAAGCCTAGCTTGTAGGATTTTGAGCATAACCTTGCTAGCATGTGAAGTGAGTGCAATTGTGCGATAGTTTGAAAACTCTTTGGCACTGCCCTTCTTTGGAATTGGAACGTAAATTGACCTTTTCCAATCCTTTGGCCACTGCTGAGTTTTCCAAATTTGTTGGCATATTGAGTGCAGCACTTTCACAGCATCATCATTTAGGATTTTAAGTAGCTCAGTTGGGATATTATCATCTCCGCTAGCTTTGTTGTTAGTAATGCTACCTAAGGCCCACTTGACTTCACTCTCTAGGATGTCCGGCTCTGGGTCAGTGACCACACCAGCGTGGTCATCAGGAACATTAAGATCTTTCTTGTATAGTTCTTCTGTGTATTCTTGCCATCTCTTCTTAATCTCTTCTGCTTCTGTTAGGTCCTTGCCTTTTTTGTCCTTTATCATGCCCATCTTTGCACAAAACGTTCCCTTGATATCTCCAATTTTCTTGAAGAGATCTCTAGTCCTCCCCATTCTGTTGTTTTCCTCGATTTCCTTGCATTGTTCATTTAAGAAGGCCTTCTTATCTCTTCTTGCTATTCTCTGGAAATCTGCATTCAGTTGTTTATATCTTTCCCTTTCACCCTTGCTTTTCGCATTCCTTCTTCCACAGCTATTTGTAAAGCCTCATCTGACAGCCACTTTGCCTTCTTGCATTACTTTTTCTTTGGGATGGTTTTAGTTGCTGCCTCCTGTACAATGTTACGAACTTCCGTCCATAGTTCTTCAGGCACTCTGTCTACCATGCCTAATGCCCTAAATCTATTCTTCACCTCCACTGTATACTCATAAGGGATATGGTTTAGGTCATATCTGACTGGTCTAGTGGTGTTCCCTACATTCTTCAGTTTAAGTCTGAATTTTGCAATAAGAAGCTCATGATCTGAGCCACAGTCAGCTCCAGGTCTTGTTTTTACTGATTGTATAGAGCTTCTCCATCTTTGGCTGCAAAGCACATAATCTATCTGGTTTCGGTATTGACCATCTGGTGATGTCCATGTGTAGAGTCACCTCTTGTGTTGTTGGACTTAGCACTAATACTGCCAACAATTGAGGTTTTAGGTTTGATAGACTTGCTAGGCTAGCAGTGAATGAAAGAGCCATTGAAAGGGACATAGATACTTTTCAGATGATCTGAGGACTTTCCCTTCATATTCATCACTAAAACACAATCTCCTCCTTATGGTTTTGTCTGATTCCGTTTTTAGTTCTTCATTTAAACAAGATAGTTTTCTTTCAATTGATAATTGCACGACTGGACTTAATTGTCAGGGGTCACCTTTACCTTTATGCTTACGGTTGATCTCACCATTTGGTTTCTGCTACTGACTGTTGAGTTGTGTGTGTGGTTTCTATGCAGTGATTGATGTAGACTTGAGTCTAGGGACTCGGACTCGAGTCGGACTCAAGTCGCGTCAATGACTTGGCTCGGACTTAACACAGCAATTGTAAAAGACTCCAAAGACTCAACTCGAGACTTGGAGCCTTTTACGACATGTCGAATTTTATTCAGGTTTAAACCCGTTTTCCCCATTAAATAGATAGGGACTCGTAACTTGCAACCAAAGACTTGGGACTTGGGGGCAAAGACTTGAGACTTGGAGTCAGAGACTTAATCCACATCCTGGGTGGGTGTGTGGACCATTTTAAGCACTCCAAATGTATTTAATTTTTGTATATTGCAAGCCAGTCTGAGTGCACTGTGAAGGCGAGGCATGCATTTAGCTCCTGTTGAAAGTCGCATGAAGCCTTGTGTGTGTGTGTGTGTGTGTGTGTGTGTGTGTGTGTGTGTGTGTTTCAGTTTGCATTGTCTCTTTCATCTTGTTCATCTTGTATACTTTGTTCGTATTTGACAGGCTAATAGTGAGGAGTGACAAATGGAGGTGAGGGTCAGGCAATCTCCGTTCGAACTCCATCGCTCTGCTCTGTTCGTGACTGAAAAGTTTGTTGCAGAGGAGGCTATAGAAAACTCAATTGTGAGACTGAGAAGGACGCTACTGGAGGAGATTAGTGGTGCCATCACCCCCTCTAAGGGAACTGTTGCAGTTGAGGGGGAAAAATAAGCTGCCACGGTTGTCTTAGAACTTTATTAGTGCAATCGATCAAATTTATGAAGATAACATAAACTTACAAACAGTTATAATGCAGAAAGGCAGTTACAACAATGTATAGTGGTCCATCATATATGCTGCATGACAATTTTATTACTGCTACAGATTAATGTTGCAACAGGGAAATAGCATGTCCGTAAGTTATTTTGAAACAGAATAGCGCAGAAGGCCAACATGCTAACCGTAGGATTGGTGTTTTATAAGTGGCAAAAATTATATTGAACACTTGCACAGATGTAGAGGTACAAGTGTGAAGAAAATTCTATTCCAACGGGGGCAGTTATGTGAGCGAACCTGTGGGGGGGGGGCATTTTCACTTTATTCAGGAGAGGCCTGTGTAAGTAGTTGAGCCAGTATGATCTCCTCAGGGAACCTAATCTATTCCTGCATTGCTTAAAAACACCAAGAAAAGTATGCCTTTTTCTTGAGAATTGTTCTTTTTTTCTCCTGCAAGTTGATGCATCTTTAATCAACTAATCAACCAATCAACTACACCTCAAATGATTAATGGATTCGCATTTCTATAATGGCATGGCAGGCCTAGATTTTCTAAGCTGGATAAGAAGTAGGGATGAGTAAGGTTAGAATCAGGGGGAAGGTGAGTAAAATATAGTGAATGAAGGGTCTGCGCTGATCACACTGTAGCGACGCACTCCATTGTGTAAAACTGTAAACCAGTCTGAGCTCCTGGGATTGGATGGGTGATTAATCTGGATAAACATCACTGCCTGTCATTCTGTCATGATGAATGGAAGCAGCCGATCCAAGTGGGGCTTTCTGATGGAGAACCAGGCGGCAAGCCAGCTGATGAGAGAGAGAGAGAGAGAGAGAGAGAGAGAGAACGAACGAACGAACGAACGAACGAACACTAAAAGAGAAATCTTAATAGAACAACATGCTTCTACCTGTGTCCAATGTAGCCATTCCCTACAAAAGTGTTTATAGAGTCAGAGCTACATAAAAATACTCAATGGAGACCAGGCATCTGAAGCAAACTCTACTCTATTTAATACAGAATTGTCTAGTCCAGGGGCTCTCAACCAGTGGTACTTTTTTGTACCTCTGGTGGTACTCGGACCGCCAGAACCCACGCAACCCTGCTGGAACCCCCACAACCACGTGAAAACGTGGTGCTTTGAGCGCTGCATTTTCACTCCCGCTCCTGCCTTTGACCAAGCCTCTCAGGAGTGCTTAGAACGGTCCACGCATCCACCCAGAGTCTCTTACAGTACCTGTGTCCTCCAGTCTCCGGTGCAGCCTCTGGCGGGATGGATGGAGCTAACTGGATCAATGGTTTGACAGATTAAGGCAGTGTTGAAATCCCTGTTCAAAGGCAATTTAGCCCTTTGTGCCAAGGAATCCACAAGATGGGAAAGTTGCTGCCATTAACAGTTCTTCTTGTGGGTCTCCCAGAGGTCATCCTTGGCAAAGAACACAAGATGTTAGACCAGATGGACATTCAGTCGGATTTGAAAGGATTCTTCTTAAGTGCGCATTCAACTCCTGGTGTTGTCATATGATGGACGTTTCTCCTGCTAAAAATAGCATGATTAATAAAAAGGAATAAGTCGGATGTGTCTGTCTTAATGTGCTTTCCCTGAGAAAATGATTTTGCATTGCTTAAGTCAATGGTAATCTTGAAAAGGCTTTGCTGGGATTACGATTTATCAGCACCATAATCATACTCCGCTTCACAAATCGTATTATTTTTCATGGCAGTCCTACCTAGTTACAGAATGTAGCGTCTAAATGTGGGACCTCCTCCCACAATCTCTGGATGGATTAATATGATCTTTTTATGACCTGAGGATGAAATTGAGAGCATAAGAAACAAAGAAGAGCCCTGCGGCAACAGGGCCATTCACACAGCAGCCAACCAGACGTCTCTAATGAGCTACGGCAGTTGCGCCACCCTTCCTTTCAACCCAGGGGTCAGTGTCCTGCAGCTGACATTTCAATCAGGCAAGTTTCTGGGTGGGGACGGGGGAAGGCAGGAGGCAGATCAGGGGAGGGAGGGGGTGGATTGTAGTGGCAGTCACTTGCACCAGGATCCTGTCCATGTTACCTCTCCCTTTGCACTTCTTGGAATTACACCAACAAATGTTCCCTTACAAATATACACAAACCTTCATGGCCCGTTCGTTCAAAACCAGAAATTCCTGGGCTTTCTGCCATGTTAAAAAAATATTTTTAAAAACTAAAAAGGTGTTAATAGCTCCGACGTTTCATCTGCACCTATGGCAAACCTTTTCAAGGAAAAGAAAACTCCTCCCAACAAGAGGGAAGATCTCACCAGTAATGTTCCCTTGCTTTGAGGAGGCCTCTGTGACAGCTCCCCCCCCCCCCAGGATGCAGCACACGCCCCGTTGGCATGGCTGCATTGATGCTGGGAGAGTTAGGATTGGGCTCTTAGTATTGCTGGCACTGACTGGCAGAAACTCTCCAGCTGGATTTTTTTCTCTTTCCTACTCAGGCTTGCGAGGGATGGAATCCAGGACCGTCTTCATGCAAAGGATCGGCTTGGCCAGTGAGCTACATGACCTCTCCAAAAACAATGACTGACGGTGCCTGTTCATCTGTCCAATGAAGAGTCTTACCCTCCTTATTTTGCTGTCAAGATAAAGACTAGAAAAGTAACCCTTCCCTTTAGGGTTGCCACAGTAAGTGAAACCATGTCGGAATTACGGTGATGAAATGACAAAGAATCAACCCCTTGAAGTAGATGGACTTTTCCCTTTCCTTCCAAAACCAGACCTTAACTAGCACAGGAGCAGACAAGCCGACTGAATTGTAGAGTAAAGGTAAAGGTGTCCCCTGACATTTAAGTCCAGTCGTGTCCGACTCTAGGGTGCGGTGCTCATCCCCGTTTAGAAGCCGAAGAGACAGCGTTGTCCGAAGACGCTTCCATGGTCACGTGGCCAGCCTGACAATACGTAACGCCGTTTACCTTCCCGCAAGTGGTACCCATTTATCTACTCGCATTAACATGCTTTCGAACTGCTAGGTTGGCAGGAGCTGGGCCAAGTGACGAGAGCTCACCCCGCCGCGCGGATTCAAACTGCCGACCTTTTGATCAACAGCTCATGGTTCAGCGGTTTAACTCACTGCCCCACCCTGCAGCCCCGAATGGTAGAGAGGCTCAGCCAAATTAATTCCAGATTCCTAACTGGAGGGCAAGTATTCAGATGCATGATAACAATCACTTTAGATTTGTGGCATCTGTGGATCAAGGCAGAGGGCTGCACACCTGCAGACTGCTTTTCAACTTCATGGGCACATGGAGATTATTCTGATCTCCCTATTTCACGCTTGCAATAGTTTTTGCTGCCTTCCTTCCAAACGCCGGTTTAGTGAATACAGCCAGTCCCTAGCTAGATTCTGCTTTAAAGTTAATGTTTCTATTATTTTCCTTCCAAATACAGCTTTGCTACCTATGCCTTTGGTGGCTGATATACTTAATTTGCTGGGTGCCACAGGGATATCATATTTCATACCACTATTTTTGACATTTTAGATTTTAATTAAGCATTCCCAGCAGGAAGAAAGCCACTAACAACCAGTCTCTCCTTCTGAACACAACACTACACTGAATTTTGCCTACTGCGTTCGGCCTGGCTCAGAGAACTTTTATTCAAGGAAACACAACATATCTGTTGATGCTAAATGTATCTGGTTTGCAAGCACTGAGAACGGGGCATGTTTAGTTTCACTTACTCTACCCTATGGGAGCAAAAGAAACTGCTACCTGTTGTAGTTGTGTCATTAGATCTGAGCTAAATATTCTCCAGCCAGCAAATATTTTAGGTGCAGTAGAGGAGCTTTTAGAGGATGCAAGGTTTCATGAAAGACCCCAGCATGAGTGCATTTTTCAAGTGCTAATCACTGCAATAACAACAGGGATGTTGTTGAACTCAGGTACAGTATATCTAAACTGTACTCGGGTATATCTATGAATCCAGGCACAGTAATTGTTGGTAATTACAGTAATCTGTGTAAACAGTAATCTGGGTTCAGTTACTGACATGTTGCATTCCTTGCAGGGAACAATCTGGATTGTTGGTCTGTAAAAATGAACCTAGGTACTGTACATTCATTCAGTTGTACTGTTATGTGGGTACAGCTTAACATGGGAACAGCCCTAATATCTCTGACAGAACATGTGAGAATAACCGCACAGTAGAACTGTAATCCTATAGCCACACACTGGAACTGAAGTCCCATTGGGCAGTGAGTAAATATTAAAAATTGTCCAGATTTGCCCAACCCAGGGAGCAGCCTGCCTGATGGGCACAGGACCAGGTACAGGCCAGGAGAGTCTGGAAGGGCCATTGGCCCATTGAGCAGAGAGCGCTTGCACCCGCTGGAGCAGACAAGGAGCAGCACGTTGCAGCAAGTGGTTGCAGAAACCTCCCCGGAGGGCAATCAGGCTGGGTGGGTGGAGCAAGAAAGGGGGGAGGGATCAGCCAGGTGAATATACAAGGAGAGGGCCAGGGATGAGAAAAGGGCTACTCAGGGCTGGAGGGAGGCTGGAAGTGAGGCTCTAGAACCCAGGGAGAAGAAAGACGCCGACGCCACCGCCGCCGACGCCTCCTCCTCCTGCTCAACCCCCCTCCCTGCCTCTGCTCAGGGGAGGAAGAGGAAGATAGCCCAGAAGAGAGAAGCCAGGTGGGCGTGGCCCTGGAGGCCCTTCATCATAGGCTGCTGCCCCTATACAGGTTGGGACCCTGCTGATGGGCAGGCAGGAGGTCAAGACTCCCCTCCTCAGGGGTCACAGACAAATATTAATACATATTAATAAATAATAATTAAGAAGTAATAAATAACATTATTCATAATAATAATAATAATAGTAATAATCTTCTCAGAATTGGGTTGTGAGAATCTGAGAATGCTGAGACTCTTGCAATAAGTAGTCAACAAGTACATCCAGCATTGCTTACGATCAAGCGTCACATTTTTATCCAACTATGTTTCATCTTCTTCTGTTGCAGGTTTGCCGAGTGCTGAGCGTTTGTGTCCCATCCTTGGGAAGAGGATTAATGACATGTTATTTTGATTAACTCAAATGCTCTTGACTCTGAAATCTCATTTCTAAACCTGCAACCTCTTGACATTTCCCAAATACCATTAAGAGCCATTGTGTGTAATTTTGCAATTATGAAAAAAATAATTCATTAACTTTCTTCTTGGGGCCTGTACATGATTGTAAGACAGACCAGAGCTTTTCAGTTAATAAAGCTTTATCCGCCCTGCTGGCAAAATTCCAACTGCAGTGGCAAAAACAAAAGGAGCTTGCTATTCACTCTATTTGTTGATGTAGCTCTCCTCTTTACTTCTAAAATCTGATTTGCTTGGCATTTGTCATCTTTTCTTTCTCCCACTGGAGAAGAGAAACATTCTACCCAAATGTCGTTGTTCCAGGACTGATGTAGTGTGTATACTAAGAAGAGCATTTTTGCTGAAGCCTGCAATATCAATGTTCCTCACTCCAACTAAAGTTTTTTGATGATGCCTCTTGTCAGTCGCGTCGCGACGACGCGCGTCACCCCAGAGTGGGGGCGCACGTCGCCCTTAAGGGGGAGGCTCCGCCACCACGCGTGACGTCACGCGCAGGAGCAGAGCGCCCTCCCCGCTCCGTTTTCGGCTCATTTTGGACCCAAACGGACACAGGGGAGGGCGGACGGGCCCACCTGCAGCTCGAAACTGTAAGTGGGGGGTGATCGCGCGTCACCCCTAGACGCGTGACGCCCCCCGGCGGCCCACCCCCCCGCTTCCCCCCGTCGACGCCAGTGCCTCTTGTGCAGTGGCATCGCTAAGGGGGGGGATGCAATACCCCCAGGTGACAACCTTGCGAGGAGGAGCTGCAGTGGGATTTTAGTGCTCTGTGGCTGCCTTTTTTGCAGCTGGAGGGCTGTAGAAATGCGCCAGAAATGGGTGCATTTTTGGTCCCTTTCCACCTGCCCTGCATCCTGGAAGCCTTCAAATGAAGACTTCTGGGAGTGCAGGGGGTGGGGCAAAGACGCGAAATGCAACATTGCCTCCCCCCCTCGGGGCCTGGCTAGCAACACAGCTGCTCTTGTGTGGAGCTTGACTGTCACATTCATCCATATTAATGCTGCATATTCCCAGTTCCACAGATTCCCCCCCACTCCATGTCAACTTGCAAATGTCATGAAATGTGACCAACCACGTGTGCCAGCACAAGGAAAATGCACAGGTGCATTGTTGCAGTGCGCACTATGTGCGCAAATGATAACCATCCCATCCCACAGTGCTGTTCCACGTTTCCCAGGGGCGTAGCTACACCCCCACAGGGGGCCCACTCGATGTGCACCCCCCCATGATGTCACAAGACCTGTTCCAGGGGGTGTGGTGTCACAAGCCCCGCCCTTTGGGGCGGGGCATCATTTTTGTTTCCTTTTTAAAAAAAGTCGGTGCCCCACTGAGGAGATGATGGCCTCTTCTAGAACAAACTCTTTCTTGAAATGTCACCCAGACTGGATGGAGCACTGAGAACATCTGTGCAGGGTCCATGAGAGAGAGGAAGATAAATGGGGTAAATTGTACCTGGGCCCAAGGTCAAAAAGGGGGCCCAGGAACCAAAGGAGGCCCCCCAAAAAAATTCCAGGGATTTCAGCTGGCCTCAGAGAGTGAAAGAGACAGGCCAGGTCTACCAGGCATGTAGACCTGGGCTCTGGAGACTTTTCCGGCTATTGCTGCCCTCCCCCACCCTGTTTTGCCCCCTCTCACTTTGAGAAGGGGCCCAAAATAAACTTTGTACCCCCTGATAAAATTCCTCTCAGAGGCTCTGCATCTGTGAAACAAAGAGCAAGAGAAGCAGCCTTCATGTTTGGAAGGACGAAAGGGGAAAGGAGAAATGTATCAGTGCTCTAAGTAAAGGTAAAGGTGACCCCTGACAATTAAGTCCAGTCGTGTCCGACTCTAGGGTGTGGTGCTCATCTCCATTTCAAAGCCGAAGAGCCAGCGTTGTCCGAAGACGCCTCCGTGGTCATGTGGCCGGCATGACGCTCCTTGCCGCAGCGCGTAGCATGCGGCTGGAACACGGAGCGCTGTTTACCTTCCCGCAAGCGGTACCTATTTATCTACTCGCATTGACATGCTTTGGAACTGCTAGGTTGGCAGGAGCTGGCCAAGCAACGAGAGCTCACCCCGTCGCGGATTCGAACTGCCGACCTTTTGATCGACAGCTCATGGTTCAGCAGTTTAACCCACTGCGCTACCCGCTCTAGACGACACCAAACGAGTGGAGAGCAAACAAAGCAAACAAGGAGAACCTCAGACAAATAAAGAACCTGTCATTTGCCCCAAGCTGGAATTGAGAATATCAGCGAGAGATACAGCTATGTCACTCTAGCGAAAGCTTTATTAATACCACAAGGGAAGACAAGGGATTCCATGGCCATAGCAGAAGATGATCTATCAGTAGTCACCTTGGTAATGGTCCTTAAACTATTATCAATTCCTGCTACCAGGGAGGAGAAGGATTTTTTGCTGCAAGAAAACTGGGGTACGTGTCTGCTTTGGAGATGAAACACTTTCTGCAAAGTGCTGAAATAGGAAAACATCAAAACAAGCATTCGTAGCAGCTGGCGAGAACAGGGAGCTAGAGAAACAGTTGAGCAGAGGGCTAAGAGGGACGTTACGTGTTGCATCCTTTCATCACTATTGTCTCCTCCTTGAAGATGGTTTGAAATGTCCCCATGACTTGCAGACAGGCATGCTCAAGCTGAGTGGATGATGATCGTGATTTAACTGTATCGATGTAGCATGTGTTCACCATTACATTTCCAGCTGCCTTTCCACTTCCCTAAATGTTCCAATTACTTTCATTTTCTAGATCAGCCATAAGAATGATGGGCTCTGACTTTGGCTAGGGGTAATGTGGTGCCCTCAAATCTGTTATCTGGCCATTTTGGTGGAATAGACCCCAACCTGCAAGTTTGCATATGTGGTAAGGGTGAACCAGAATCCTTCAAACATATGGTACTTTACTGTGATACTGTAGATACAGCGAGTTACATCAGTGGTATTTAGATGGGTTTTTATTCCTCTCATTCAGGATGATCTGACAAGTCAAAAATTTGCTGTTTGTTAGGAGGGCTTGAAAGACCGTTTACCAGTTTGGTTGCCCAATTTATATACTTGGTAATTCAAATCTTCAGAATCTTCCTTTCTTAGGTTTGGAGAACTAAAATCCTAAATATAAAGGAGAAGCTGGGTGAATTGGGAGGTTAGGCCATTTGGGTGAGTTAGAAATAGAAATTGCTGTCACAGGTATTTGGTATTGGAGCTAGATTTGTATTGTTCTTGTTTTCTGTATGTTTGTTTATGTTTATGCCAAATAAAGGTTATGATATGGTATGGATGTAGCACTGTAGGAAATCCACCTGCAACCCGGTTCCCATCTTTTTAATATGGACTTTCCAAAAAGGACAGTCCAGGCTGGTCCATCCATGAGGCCAGCTGAAACAGCTACTTCAGGCTGGAGGAGGTGTTGAAAAGGTGGGCGACCTCCACCCTGTGCCTGCCCACCACCGCCCCCAGCTCACTGCTTGCCTGCTCCCTCAACCCAGCTGCTGTCCCAACCCCTTGCATGCTCTTTGTGGGTGAGGTGAATCTCCTTCTTGCCCAGCGGTGCAGCTAGTCCTCATGATGATGGCGCTGGAGGAGAAAGTAGGTAGCAGAGCCTCCTCCAGCACATCTGGAGCATTGCTACCTCTACTGCTTTCTTTCCTTCTCCACAGCTTCTGTGAAACAGACCAGGTGCGGACCTCTGGCGCCACTCTCCTACTGCATACCACCAAAAGTGACCGGCAATGACATCATTGCCAGTTACTTCTGAGTTTTCAGGTTTTTGGAGGCCAGAAAACGCAGGTAGGAGGCTCTGGATGGGTGGGAGGGTCCTTCTCAGCATACCTGAGAGGTTCAGCCAAAGGCAGGAGCCTCACGGGATCAAAACCGCACCACCAAAAGCACCACGTCAGAGCAGGATTCTGATGGTCCAGCGGTCCGAGTGCCATCAGCAGTTGGCCGAAGTATCACAGTTGAGAACCCCTGGCCTAGACCGTCTTACGAGAAGAAGCGACGGCAGAAGAGGTGACTGGGCAGTGCAACAGGATGCACATTTTGGTGCCATTTCAGGTGTTGGGTCAATTTGGGATGGGTCTGGGTTGCAATCTACCGGTACATTTAGGAAAAAAAAAGTCACAGACAGATGATCAGGGCTGCTTGAAACAAGTCCCTGTTTGAATGATCGGGAGCAGAATCCAGAAAACAAGGCTTGAGGTTTCGTGAACAATCAAATCAATTGCTTGCAAATGCTCAGATGTAATGTACCCATGACCCCCTTCCCTCAAAGCCAAATGCTTACCTTTGGAGGTGGGGAAGAAGCAGTGATGTAGACTTGAGTCTATTGACTCAGACTCAAGTCGGACTCAAGTTGCGTCAATGACTTGACAGACTTGACTCGGCGATTGTAAAAGACTCGAAAGACTTGACTCGAAACTTGGAGTCTTTTAAGTCAAGTTGAATTTTATTCAGGTTTAAACCCATTTTCCCCATTAAGTAGATAGGGACTCGCAACTCGCAACCAAAGACTCAGAACTTGGGGGCAAAGACTTGAGACTTGGACCAAGAGACTTGGAACTTGACTCGAGACATGGAGGCAGAGACTTGATCCACATCCTGGGAAGAAGTAGCGACTTTGAGGGACATGGTGACCTCTTCTCGGACTTGCACTAGAACAGTCCCAGAATTCCCAGTGGGAAACAGGTGCTATTTGCGTCATTTTCACCCAGAAGAGGATCCTCAGTGGCCCTCCTCCTGGGAAAAAAATGACACAAACTGCATTCATTTTCCACAAGGGCATTCTGAGCTCAAGCTTTTGCAAACACTTTCCAACCTTTGAGAGCATTCAACTGAACTGCTCGCAAAAGCTTGAGTACTTGTGTGTTCGCTAGGAATGCAAACAGGATCTTGAGCCCATTCAGCTGGACACTGATTGTGCATCCTTAATGGCTTTACAGCATCCTGTAATGTTACCCAAATTCTCTTTACATAGCTCAGATTCCTCTGTCATACAAACGGTCAAGGCCGGAAATCAATAAAAGCAAAAGCGATCAGCTGACTGATCTGGTAAACAACTGTACACTTCACAAACTCGCTGCCTTGTTTGCTTAGTCCATGGCTAAATCCTTTCTTCCGGAACAAAATAAAATATCACAGAAATTCCCATAGTGAAGAATTTATTTTAATAGAGCATTAGCACTGGGGATTGTTGCTTCCCTTACAGGAGAATGCATTTGTCATTATTACTGTTATTGACACCAATTAGTCCTTTATTGCATTTTGTGAGATTCATTATGTGCAATGCATTCATATACTTGACACACTGGAATCGCAATCTGTTTGAATGTTTATGTCTGAGGTATATTAAAGTAAGTACTGGCTCTGAAAACAAATAAAAGGAACTGTTGGCTTTTAGGAAACAATAGCACGCTGTTCTTTATAGAAAGCATTCCTGGAAAGAAAGCACCCATTAGAGAAATCACGGCTGCAATCTTATGCCCACTTTCCTAGGAGTAAGCCCCATTGAATGCAATGGGCCTTATCTATGAGAAGAAATGCATATGGTTGCACCCCATTATGGTAATTAAGAAAGGAATCGAAGAAAGGAGGGAGGGTGCACGATTGAGATGCAGAAGAACTCCTACCTTCCTCCTAGAAATAAAAACATGGTGTGGGCAAATGTGAGAAAGATGTTTTTCTCCTCTCTCATAATACTAGTCTCAGGGATCATCCGATTAAATTGATTGGCAGGACATTCATGTTGGGCAAAAGTAAGGCCTTCTTCACACAGTGCATAACTGGTCTGAGAAATTTGATTCCACAAGATGTGGTGATGGCCACTAGCCAGGTTTAAAAGGGGATTTCACAAAGTCATGCAGGTCTATCAGTGGCTACTAGTCATGATGACTGCACTACCTCCAAGTTCAGCAATCGCATGCCTCTGAATACCAGTTGCAGGAGAAGCGAGTGTGTTTGTGTATGTGTGTGTTGAGATTCATGCTTGAGGTATTAACAACACTACCTAACATACGACTGTGATGACGCCACAACCCAAATCAATAGACAACCTCTCCCAGTAATTTTGATGTATATGTTGAACAACATAGGAAAACATTGAAGGACTTCAAAAGTCAATGGCCCAACAATTGAGTAGCTCCTCAATTACATTATTTGGAACTTCCCTTCCAGTTAGTTCCAAAATCAAAACAAAAGACTGCCCCCCTCCCCGGTCCCAAGAGAGATACTATGGCAGCTCAATACTGTGTAAGTTTCCACCAGCGTAGCGATGGCTCTGCTGGTGCCAGGTGTCATAAATGTGCTGTAAGGCACGTTTTTGGCACCCAGCAAGTAAGCGGCGCCAGCGGAGAGGCCAGCGCCACTCACTCTGCCCCAGACCAGGAGCTGCGCCCACCGGGGAAGGTAGGTTTTCTGCTGGTGGGGACAGGGGTGTGGGTAGGGCGGACAGGAGTGGGAGGGGATGATTCGCCAGCCAGACGGAGGAGATATCATTGGCGGTGCACTCTGAGGAATTCTATCCCCCATCCCGGGCCTGGTCAGTCTTACACCGGTTCCTCGGATTTGCGCCAGTCATTTTGCCACCTGTTGGGCTCTACCCAGGGGAAAGGGACAAACGTCCCTTTCTCCTGAGAAGCATTCCAGCTTCGTCAGCACTGGCCCAATCCTGGCTAGGATACAGTGGCCGCCTTAGGTGTGCCGCTGCTGCATTCTAGACAGGATCGTGCTGTAAACCTGCTAAATGACCCAGCAGATCCAGCAGCCAAACACTTGCCCAGTCTACTTCTTGGCATACATCAGGGGTTCCCAACCTTTGTTACCAGGTGTACCCCCTGTCATGGTCCTGCATGATCCAAGTACCCCCTGCAGTACCCCCTGCAGTAAAAAAAACCTTGCAAGTACCCCCTGCAGTAAAATTAATAACTGATAAGTATTAGTATTAATAATAAAATTAATAATTATTTAATAACTAATTAGTAACTATATAACTCCATTTAATTAGTTATTAATTACTTGCATAGTCCGATTGATTATCTAATTAGCTAACACCTCCTCCACACACAGTGACAAGTTCTCATGTTAGACTGCTGTCATGCCTGATCTCATGTTAGAATGCCATGCAAAAAGACACATACCAGGATCTCTTTTTTTCTCCAAGACATCTTTTCCTTCTTTCACTTCCCAAAATCAGCCCCTCCCACCCCGTCTCTTATCTGTGCCTCTTGTCTTGGTCTTTAGCCATGCATTTGGAAGAGGAGAAAAACACAAACACCAGAAGCAGGCAAACCTCACATTGCAAATTTCCCCCAGTTCATGTTCTGCTCTAAAGTAAAAATGGAATTACTTTGAACTGCACAGACGGGAGAGAAGGAAAAAACCAAACAAACAGAGAGCTTGATCTTGTGTTAGTGCAAAAAGACACATGCCAGGATCTCTCTTTTTTCTCCAAGCCATCTTTTCCCACGTCCCAAAATCAGCTCCTTCCTCCCCCATCCCACCCAGTCTCTTATTTGTTATTATCTGAGAGAAACAGACACCCGAGAAGCAGTCCAATCCAATCAAATCTTTCTTTCCCTCTGCTCAAGTTCTGCTGCTCTAAAGTTAAAATGAAAGTGAAACTGCAGAGCAGTTTAATTTAAAAATACTTGGCTTGCCGGGCTTGCCAACACTCAGCTGACTGAGGGAGATAAGGGGCAGCCTCTTGTGTACCCCCGCCTGACGGTTCGCATACCCCAAGGGGTACGCGAACCAAAGGTTGGGAACGGCTGGCATAAATCATCGACCAGTGTAATACAGTTTCTATCCCCAGGTCAGGCTGAATTCATATTGAAATGGATCAAGACAATCAGATTCTCCAAGAGGCTCTGAAGCTGTGAGGCCGAGGGTGAAGTAGGAAACCCCACTCTGCAGATCTGATGCTTTTTCCCACTGCTCCATTTCACCCTCAGCTTGGATACGTTAAGCTTTACTTCTGTATTTTCCAGTACAATCAAGCACCTTTTAATGTTCTTCATGAATAAAGCATCAGCACTCACTAGATTACTTATAAAAAAAACCCTCCACTGACGCTTTAATTGTGAGGGGCTTTTAAAAGGTACTTAATTACTGCTCAGACACACGCAAACTAACAAGAGAACAGTTAAAGTAAAATATAGATTCAAAGTACTTGTCTGGCGAACCCAAGGGATCAAAGTCAAAACATCCTATTAAAAGCATTGATGACTTTTGCGAGTTTAATGAAGGTTTGCGTTGCTTTTATGGCAGGTAATCCAATCCTCAAGTCTTATTGTAGATGGTCTTCCGAAGCCGAGAGTCCTCACCCTTTGCGGTTACCAGGGACCAGGTATATATTAAGAGAGCATGGAAGAAGCAGGGTTGTACTGAACCGGAGCCTCCTGTAAGGACCCCCAAAGAGGCAACATGGATAGCATCTTAGGCTCACAGCCAATTCACCTTTGAGAACAACCATGAGGGGCAAGTCTATCATGAAGCAGAATGGGCAGCTTCAGACAACCAATTTGGGATCACTTCTCACGGGCAGCTTGCCAGAGCAAACAGTACCATCTCCCAGTGAATGGCCATCACCAAGGCTGGCCAAGACCTTCTGACTCCTGAGTCAGCATGCCAAATGCTCCCCCCTATCCAATAATATGCCAGTCTCTGCTCCTCCCACTCTCCAATGTCAGTGCTCCGCATTCTCCGAATTCTAAGCATTCTCCGCATTCTCCGCATTCTCTCTCTCTCTCTCTCTCTCTCTCTCTCTCTCTCTCTCTCTCTCTCTCTCTCACTCTCTCTCCCTGTTCCTTTACCAATCCAGGAAGTGGCAGGAGAAGTTGGGTGGAGAAGGGTGCCCCTGACCAATCTGCTGCCTGATGCAACAGCTTCAGTTGGCCTCATGGGTGGGCCGGCTCTGGCCATCACAAGAATGGTTGAAATGGCACCAACTGCTGTTCGCTCTTTCCTTCCTACTATAAAAAGAGAAGAAGATATGTGAAAAGAGAATATAACTGGGGGTGGACGGGAGAAAGGGGAGGGGCACTATTTGGTGCGCTAATTTAGACAGCAGCATGTCACGGACCGGCACTGCAATAATCCCTAGTTCAGCAGAGTTCAGCAGTGAATTATGTAGGAGGAAACATCAGATATGCTGCAACCACTGGCGTCGCAGGAGGTGGGGCGGAAAGCTAAGTTCTGCGGCTTTCCGCCCCACCATTACTCTCCTGCATGAGGCGCCCCGCCCAGTAGCGTCACTAGGTGCACGCCGCCCCAAAGCGGGGGGCGCGCACCGCCCTAGTGACCACCCGTTCCCCCCCTCAAATTTTGGGGCGTGAAGGACCTCCCAGCCGGCCGGCTCAATACATCCGAGCCGGCCGGCTGTCCGAGGCCTAATGACGAGGCCCAATGCGCGATACGCAATTTGTAACGTTTTTTGCGCATGCGCACAACGAGAAACGTTCTGCGCATGCGCGAAAAATGTTATAAATTACGTATCGCACATAATGTCTCCTGGCCTCGGAGCCTCCCGGAGGGCAACGTGCGCAACAGAGATGACGCCACCCTCTGCGCGCGCCACCCTCTGCGGGGTGGTCTGGCCCCGCCCCCTCGTCGTAGGAGCCCATCAGCGGAGAGAAAGCAATGCACAGGGACTCTCCTGTGCGTTGCTTTCTCTCCGCTGACAGGCTCCTATGACGAGGGGGTGGGGCGCCTCGTACCGGAGAGTAACGGTGGGGCGGAAAGCTGCAGAACTTAGCTTTCCGCCCCACCTCCAGCGACGCCAGTGGCTGCAACCATTGTCACTCCATGATTTCAGATGACGACCTGAACAGACCTTCCATGTGTACAACTTGTAGCATGGTGGTAGAACAGGCTTTGCATGGAAATGGTCCCAGTTTCAATCATTTGCATCTCCAGGTAGGCCTCGGATGGAAAGACCCCTCTCTAAAATGCTGGAGAACTGCAGGTAAGTAAAATAC
Source organism: Plestiodon gilberti rubricaudatus (assembly GCA_026170595.1). NCBI lineage: Eukaryota > Metazoa > Chordata > Lepidosauria > Squamata > Scincidae > Plestiodon > Plestiodon gilberti. The sequence goes on from JANXHW010000012.1 coordinate 17,052,034, forward strand.
TGCATCAAAAGTACTGAGATAGATGGACCGCTGCTCTGACCCAGTCTAAGAAGATTTCCAATGTAACCTAAGGTTCTGAATCCATGATTGGGGTTCCTCCATTTTGCAGGGTTCCCGATCATGCTGAGAGAGATGGACAAATGATACATACGGTATATACTGTAGGCTCTATTCAGAACTTCAACTGAATGTGTCAAGATCAGGCATGGCGACAACAAGCACAATACTGATTCTATACCCACATACTGTACATACACTGCGTATGCTACTAAATATACAGACAACATGCAATTTGTGATTGCACAACAACGTTTGGCTAACTTTGCACTTCACAAAAATGGTTTTTTCCCCCCTTAGAATTTTGCCTTGATTCCCGCTTTCGTTCGAGTGTAAACAGAATATTTAGAATACAAGACACAAGTTTTATGGGTGAAGTAGCCATGTAATTAAATATAAAATACAAAGAACTCCAGGCACACAAGTAAAATCTTCAAAAAGCGCCACTCATAACAAGCAGCAAAACAATGAGTGCGGAGAAGTCCAATGTTTACAGGAACCGACGTTTCGTCTTATTTCCTAAGACATTATCTAGGTCGAGGCAGCTTGGCTGTTGGGATGGCACTGAAAACCAACTGACAGAAACGGAACTTAAAGGGAAACACAGGCAGAGCTTAACAGAGATCTTAAAGGAACATCAGACAGATTCAAAAGGCAAAACACATCTTATAAATCTTGCACGAAAGCTTTCATGTCCAGCTACTAGACTAAAACAATACCAGATATCAAGGTATCTAAAGCATCTGTCAGTACACTAATCTTATACAGAGACAGAATTAACACGTATTGTTCCCTGTATATTTGTGCAATATGGGAAACCATATTTTGTCAATAAATGTTAATTCTTGTTGGTGGTTAATAAGATTTTGTGATCTTCTTTTACTAATCTCAATTGCTTCCAGATTCTGGCGCGTTCTGTTGTTCGAATCATTAGCGCGTTCTATTGTTCGAATCAATGAGACATTTAGTCTCATTGAACAAAATACTATGGTTAGTTGTCATTGAATGTTCTGCGAGGGCTGAGACATCCTTATGTCGTAGACGAACCGCGCGTTCATGTTCCGAGATCCTTGTTTTGATCCTTTAAGATCTCTGCCTGTGTTTCCCTTTAAGTTCCATTTCTGTCAGTTGGTTTTCAGTGCCATCCCAACAGCCAAGCTGTCTCGACCTAGATAATGTCTTAGGAAATAAGACGAAACGTCGGTTCTTGTAAACATCGGACTTCTCCGCACTCATTGTTTTGCTGCTTGTTATGAGTGGCGCTTTTTGAAGATTTTACTTGTGTGCCTGGAGTTCTTTGTATTTTATATTTAATTACATGGCTACTTCACCCATAAAACTTGTGTCTTGTATTCTAGTAGCTGGTCATGAAAGAATGTATGAGGTGCCCCGCCCAGTAGCGTTCTATGAAGAATTTTTAGAAATTATTAATTACTAGCTAACATCAAATTCTAAAGTTGCCCTGGAAAGCACTATTTCAAACGCTCTTTTCATTTCTGGGTCCTGGCAACATCTTCAATGGATATGATTTAATTACACATCTCAGGCAAACTCACTTGGTTACCTTTTATCCTGAGAAAAAGAGGACTGGTCAAATACATGAAAGACGCTTGCCATCGCGAATGGATGGACCATCAGGAAGGACAGAAGGAGACTGTGCCAGACAGCCTGGATGGACATTGCCAATGAAATGGTTGCTATCTTGCTCACCACAGGAGTTTGGAGGCACAACCTCCCATTATTGCTATCTGTGTCAACTTCCACAGAACTTCCATTCCATCAGGGCCGGTCCGGGACCTCCTGATGCCCTCCTGATGCCCGAGGCCAAATGTTTCCCCTTTTCCTGACGATGTGTCCGCCCTCTGCTCCTCCCACTCTGCAATGTTCTAGCTCACCACTCCCCTCCCCTCCACATGTCCTCTTCCTCTTTTTCCTCTTCCTTTTCCAATCCGTGGAGGAGAAGGAGGAGCACTGGAGGCAAGTAAGTGGACAGAGAGGGCTGCCCACCCCCCACAAATCTGCTTCCTGAGGCTTCCTGAATGTAGCATAGGTATTGTTCTCATTGCTGCACAAGAGCAATTTCTTTGGCGACTGTGATCTCCAGCAGCCGGGACACGATGCAGATGTGAATGAAACTCGAGGCAGAAAACAACCAAAGCTGATACAAAATTTAAACATAGCAAGTTGGGCAGGAGAAATCAGACCAGATAGACCAGGGGTTCTCAACCAGTGGTACTAGTACCACCAGTGGTACTTCGGCCGACTACTGGTGGTACTTGGACCACCAGACCACTGGAACCCCGCTCCGACGTGTGCTTCGGTGGCTTGTTTTTGCTCCCAAGAGTCTCCTGCCTTTGGCCGAGCCTCTCAGGTATGCTGAGAAGGGCCTTCTCACCCACCCAGAGCCTCCTCCTACCTGCGTTTTCTGGCCTCCGAAAACCTGAAAGCCCGGAAGTAACTGGTGATGATGTCATCGCCAGTCACTTCCAGTGGTACTCAGCAGGAGAGTGGCGCCGGAGGTGGTACTCGGCCAGGAAGTGGTTGAGAACCTCTGAGATAGACTAATGCATTTAGGTGGGTTTTCATTACACACGCACGCATTGCACGCACACCCCATCAGATCGTGGGTAACTTGATACATTTCTATCCACATACCTGTCTGGTCCAGCATCCTGGGTTTTCCCCCCCTCCCCATAGTGGCTGCCTCTGGGAAATTCACAAGAGCAGAGAAATGTGTACAGTATTTCTCTCCCTCCATTATTCTGCTGTAACTGGCATTATGATACTGCTGAACCCAGATGTAATGAATACTGAACCCAGAGCATACGATATACTGAACCCAGAGGTAATGCATAGCCATCATGCCTGGTAACCATTAATAGATCTGTCCTGTATGCATTTGTCCAATCCCCTTTTAGTTCAAGTCACCCAAGCTAGTGGCTATCACCACATCTTGTGGCAAGGAATTGCACAGACTAATAGCAAGCTACACCGGCTCTCTGCTCCCTTCCATGGCAAATCCTCAAGTCACATGTTCTGGACAGATCCGCTATTACTGAAATATGACTAACATCTTATTTCACGTTTGAAACAAAAGTCAGCTTGTCCTCCCCCGCCTTCTCCTGCTGCTCAATGCAGACACTTACGCCATGTGCGAAGCGATGATTAAGGAATATATTTTTCAAGAAAAGTCACATTTTCCATCTGTTGCAGATTTCCACACTGCTGACCGGGACGGGAGGGGGGGGGAAGGGGGAGACCTATTTTAAGCATGGCTTTCTGTAGGTCTAAACTCACACACATCTTGCATTCCTAATTTTGTATTCCACTTTCGACTCCCACTGTAAAAAAGCTAAAGCGATCATTTGCCCTCCCTCTCTCTTATGCTGCTGGCATTCCTCCAGCTTCCCCACATTATGAAACATGACTTCATCAAGTGAAGGTGTCTTTCCCTTTCAAGCAGATATACTTCTCCCCACGCGTTGAGTTTATTTTTAAAAGAACTCAGTCATTGACTGTGCACAGGTTCTAAAGTAATAATCACCGTATCCAGGGTTTACATAGCAACAGTTATATCCTGCCTCCCTGGGATATAGCAACCATTCTCCCATTTAGAGAGTGTCACGTTAATGTCCAGAGGGGAATACACTGTATATCCATTCATTTCACGGTTGAATTTAGCCTTGATTTAGCCCAACCAACCTCATCCATACAGGATCTGCCCCTCCTCAGATCTTGATGTAGTTTAGTGCTGATGCAGTTTTTGGAGCTGATTGGTGTGGTGGCTAACAGTGGCGTCGCTGGAGGTGGGGCAAAACGCTAAGTTCCGCACCGCGCTGACCTCTGTTACTCACCGGCATGAGGCAGTCCCACCCCTTGCCTTCAGAGCCATTCAGTGGGGTGAAGGCAACAGGCAGGGAGTCTCCTGCACGTTGCCTTCGCCCCACTGAATGGTTCTGAAGGCGAGGGGGCGGGGCCGCCTCGTGCTGATGAGTAATGGAGGTCAGCGCGGTGTGGAACTTAGCGTTCTGCCCCACCTCCAGCGACGCCACTGGTGGCTAAGCAGCTGATCTATGAATCTGGCCTTCCCTAGTTTGACACTCATCTCTGTTACTGATGCACTAGATGGCCGTAATCAGCTCCCTCACTCTTAGCTGCAATATCAGGCTAGTGATGCCTTGCAAAAAATTCTATAAGAACCAGGGGACATCCACTAAAATTGACTGGCCGGAGAGTCAGAACAGACAAAAGGAAACATTTCTTGACCTAGCATGTAATTAATCTGTGGAACTCCTTGCAACAAGATGTTGTTATAGCACCTGGCCTAGATGTTTTGAAAAGGGCTTTGGGCAGATTTATGGAGGAAAAGTCCATCGTAGATTGCAAGACTGCATGCAATCTCTGGGTTTTAGAGGTAGGCCAGCGGGTGGTGCAGTGGGTTAAACCGCTGAACCATTAGCTGTCGATCGAAAGGTCGGCAGTTCGATTCCCACAATGGGGTGAGCGCTCGTTGCTTGGCCAGCTCCTGCCAACCTAGCAGTTCCAAAGCATGTTAATGCGAGTAGATAAAATAGGTACCGCTTGCGGGAAGGTAAACAGTGCTCCGTGTTCCAGCTGCATGCTACGCGCTGCGGCAAGGAGAGTCATGCCGGCCACATGACCACGGAGGCGTCTTCGGACAACGCTGGCTCTTCAGCTCTGAAATGGGGATGAGCACCACACCCTAGAGTCGGACACGACTGGACTTAATTGTCAGGGGATACCTTTACCTTTTTATCTCTGAATGCCAGATGCAAGAGAATGTTCGTCTCCTTCCCACGGTGTATGCGCCGTAGGCCCCAATGGGTCTCCTCGAATGTGCACCAGCTCTTTGGTTAGCGCATGTCCACTAAACAAAAGAAGAACAAAACAGAAATACAGATTTGTAGGAAATCATTTGAGTTGTTGGTCTTTTCTATTTATTGTTGCAATGAACAGGGTGGAAAGCCTGTAGAGCTTCATCTCCTCGGCTATACCCTTTGCTCCGAGCATGGAAATGTATTGGGTAATGTAGACTCAGGATGTTAAAGTTGGGAGGAATTCTGGAGGTCATCTAGTCCAACCCTCTGTTCAGAGTAGGCAACTGCTACAGCAGTTTTTCTGCCAGGAAAAACGGAAGCAGCTGCTAATCTTAAGGGGAGTGGCGACGTGGGGTGACATTGGCAACGTCCCACCATCACCGCTGCCTAGGAAAAGGTTTTTTTTTTACTTATTGGGGGTCGTGTGGGTGTGTGTGTTCCATGGCCCCCTTCTACAGGCCTCTCCACGCTTCAAATCAGCTCCCTGAAGCAACCGAGATCCACTTCCAGTATTCATCCAAAACCAGAAGTGGGTCTTGATCTCATCCGGGAGATGATCTGAAGCACGGGGAGGCACGTAGAAGGGGCGGCAGCCCACCTGCACCCTCTGGAGGGCCGGCACGACCCCCAGTAAGTTTAAAAAAAACCTTTTGGACCCTGCGGCGGTGCAATCCCGGGATCGCCTCCACCACCGTCTGCCCACCCCCACAAACACTTATGACTTCCCCATCCCATGGGAAGAACTTTGAGAAATTCTGTACTACAGCATCTCTGTTACTTGTAACTATGATTAATGTTGCAAAATGATGGGGGGGGGGAGTAATCCCAGGTATGCATGAATGGTAGTCTTAATCAAAATTACTACTGAGTTTTAATGATGGCCCAACATTTTTGATTAGGAGGAAATCTGACTGCATTCTGACATGACGGCTTTGACAAAAACTTAGTTGAAAAGTTCATTTGTAAGTTTTTGTTTTCATTTTTTCTCTCCTCCCTTCTGTCAGTCATACAATGGTGCTTAACTTTCCTCCACCCCCAACACTTTCAAAAGAATGATGGAGGATCTTCATCAACTGCAATTCCACTTGGACTTGCCCTCCCACTCCTTATCATAACATACGACACACAGACAATCATCATTGTAGCTGATGGAAAGGGTTGCTTTTCCCCAATCCATGCAATCAAGTTTGTGTTCTTGTGGTTTTTCTTTGTTTCTTTCCATGTCTGCAATTTTTTTATGAACTTTTTCTTTGATTTATGTGTCTTTCAGTGCAATCCTATCCAACTTACACCACTGGTGTAACCAGTGGGGGAGGGAACCAGTGGGGGAGGGCATGGTGGGAGGCTTTGGACGGGAGGGGAGATTTAAATCCCCTTTGAATCCCCCTTTGGAGGGGATTTGAATCCCCTTTCTGTTCTGGGGCCTCCCGTTCTCGCTGCACAGCTGGTTACACCAGTGGTGTAAGTTGGATAGGATTGCACTGTTTATCAGGTTGAGTGAAGTAAAAAAACAAAACAAAAGCACTCTACCAATCCTACACTACATGTACAAATCTATCCATTATTATTTATTAAGATTTAATATCCCACTTTTCCAGTCTTGAAAAAGAAGCTCAAGGCAGCTTACAGGTTAAAACACACATTATAAAACAAATCAGTAACCAAACAATAAAAACTGTTATTCAGAGCGAAACGTAAGGAAGAGCACGTTTGTGCAGACTGTGGTCTAAAAGTCCGAATATGCATATTGAATTTCAATAAAAACTATAAAGGTATCCCCTGACAATTAAGTCCAGTCGTGTCCGACTCTAGGATGTGGTGCTCATCCCCATTTCAAAGCCGAAGAGCCAGCGTTGTCCGAAGACGCCTCCGTGGTCATGTGGCCGGCATGACTCTCCTTGCTGCAGCGCGTAGCATGCAGCTGGAACACAGAGCGCTGTTTACCTTCCCGCAAGCGGTACCTATTTATCTACTCGCATTGACATGCTTTGGAACTGCTAGGTTGGCAGGAGCTGGCCAAGCAACGAGAGCTCACCCCGTCGCGGGAATCGAACTGCCGACCTTTCGATTGACATCTTATGGTTCAGCGGTAAGTTTAAAAAACCACAGCAAGTAGGAGACAGATAACTAAAGGCCAACCCAAACCAAGAAGTCTTTGCCCTGCCCCTCGCAAAATGAAATACTTGCAAGGAAGGAGCTGTTCTTAACTCCAATGGAAGGGCCATGGCACCACCACGAAGAAGGCTATGTCACGGGTAACTGCCAACTGCACCTCCAATAGAGGTGAAACCCACAACATAATGTTCTCACATGATGGGCAGATTCATGCAGCAAGAGACAGTTCTTCAAGTACATCTAGGTCTGGAGCCATCAAGGGCTTCATAGGTCATCACGAACACTTTGAATTGTGCTCAGAAACACACAGAAAGCCAGTGGGGAGGATACAATAGGGGCATGACATTCACAGCGCAATCCTATCCACCTTACACCACTGGTGTAACCAGCGGTGCAGCGAGAACGGGAGGCCCCAGAACGGAAAGAGGATTTAAATCCCCTCCAAAGGGGGATTCAAAGGGGATTTGAATCCCCTTTCCATTCTAGGGCCTCCCATTCTCGCTGCACCGCCGGTTACACCGGTGGTGTAAGTTGGATAGGATTGCGCTGTGAATATATTGGACCTCTGCCAGTGGCAACCAATTATATGGAGCTGAAATGGGGAGAGATACGTGATGCTATCTGGACACAGGTTACATTTTGCAACATGTTATGGAGGAACCGGTGGGCCCTTGGGATAAACTAGATGCTGGACTAGATGTGCCTTTGATCTGATGCAGCAAGGCTCTTCTTATGTTCTAGCTTAACATGGAATTGTCATTTGCAGCGATAACCCCATAGCATGTCTCAAGCTTGTTTGAATATGGACTGCGGGGCTCATAATTGCTTGCAACAAAGAGCTGGGCTGAAAAGTTTGCTTAAAAATAACATTACAGTGACTTTGAAAACAGGCACAGTTTTTTTAAAAAATAGAAAAAATAGAAATGCATTCCTCTAGAACAAATCTTTATTCATAATCACACCTTCCCTTTGGACAATGCTTTCCCCATTTGTTTCATTATTAGATGGCCCTTTGAGACAATTAAGCGGTGGAATACCCTCGATGTGCATTTCAATTAGCCATCCATCAGATCTGCTAAATTGAATCAAGAGGGAAACAGATGTTTAAAACACCTATAAATGCACAGCAAGGGATCATCCTGTGATCCTGAGATTGGGAATGATGAAGTACTAAACATCTCTTGGCTGATGGCGGATGTGTAATGGGACTCACTCGGAATCAGTTTAGTTTCATGAACATTCAGTGCATTTGCATTTCAAGCATCTAACCTTCATGGTCTCACCAAGAAAGACTCATCCCTGCACAAGGAACGCTTGCTGAAAGGATGGAAATAACACTCTAGGTTTCAGGATTGAACTTAGAGAACAAGTCTACGCCTTTGTGTAGGAATGCACTTCAATTTTCACAAAATATTAACAAAGATGTACTTACCACTTTTCCTCCAAGGTATATACAGTATTTATATACCACCTTTCTTGGTCATTGGATTACTCCTCTGACTTTAATCCAAGGCGGTGTACATGGGCAGGCTGTCCTAACTCCCCTTGTTTTTTTTTTTTTTTTTTACAATATATAGATGTCCAATCTTTCAGGTGGTAACCTTTTACAGCCTGGCTTTTTTCTGCAGGCTGGCACCTCCCACACTCTACCAACGCAGCTGGGAGCTTTTATCTCTCCTCCCGGAGGCTTTTACAGCTTTTTGTCAGCGGTGTGTCTCGAACTTGTCAAGTTCACCGGTCTTCAGTCTTACAAGATGGCAGCTCTCCCGACTGAGCCAGACTCTTCTGGTAAGTCCCATTGTGTCCAATAGGGTTTGCTCCCAGGTAAGTTGGCATAGAATTGCAGCCTCACAGCACAATCCTGTCTACAATTAGACTGGAGGAGTGATCAATCTGCCAATCTAAGGTGTCACAAATGTGCTGGAAAGCACGTTTGCAGCACTCGACGAGTAAGCGGCACCAGCAGAGAGACTTACGCTGCTTTGCTGGTGCCACAGAATGGTGAAGCACCACAGTGGAGAGGTCCGTCCCTGCCGGGCAGCAGAGGGCCATGGGGAGGGTGGAACAGGGTATTCTGGGGGTGGGATTGGTCAGTTGGGCCCATGATGGGGGAGGGATTGGCGGCAGCGTGCTCTGCCAAATCCTATCCCCTTTCCCAGGCTTGGATGGCGTTACACAGCCAGCTCGAATGTGCGCCAGCAAAATAGCTGGCGCACATCCAAGTAGACCCATTGGGGAGGCTGGGGTTCTATTTGGGATAAGGGGAAGAACATCCCTTTACCCCGAGGAGGCTTCCAGCTGTGCCAGTGCAGGCCAAATCCTGCACAGGATGCGGCGGGTGCCTTATTTGCGCCGTTGCATCCTGTTAGACAGGATTGGGCTGTCTGTCTCTTCCCTGGCCTCGTTTTTTCACCACTTAAAAGCTTCTTGCTCTTTCAGCCTGCTGGCAAGAGCTTGACAAATTCCCCCATGATGTACCTAATGCAAGGACACAAATACAGCAATGATCATCTCTGTTTTCATGGACCTGATATCTGAATCACATTGGCATTCACATTGGCCATCACAATACATATATAAAGGGCCAGAACATGGATATCATTGACCATTTGCTAATAGCTCTTCTTTTTTCACTGAGTCGTTATTCTCATCCTTCATATCTATGGTGGGAACATTTGCACAAAAGACTTTCCCTTTAGCACATAGGAGGTGTATTTTACATATTCGGTGCAGTAGCAAGGTACTCCTGCCAGACAACAAACTGTTTTCCAATTGCATATTTACATCCTTGTCACTGTTTCCCTGCTGGGTTCGTAATAAGTAGAAAGCTACACCATGTTTAGCTGCCAACATCTGAAATGGTACTATGTCCAGGAGCCAGAATGAATGGCTGGAGGCATGAGATAACATTGAAGGAAGTATCGCTTGGCCTATTCCAAATGAGATTCATTTCTGGTCGCTACGTGCAATGGGATGCCTGGCCTAAGACATCGATGTTTATTCTATTAAAGCAGAAAATGAGGGGAGCATGAGAAAGATCTGAGCCAGATGGAGCTTCACAGGAAGTGGAAGGAAAAGCACAGTTTTGGCGCAATCCTATCTAACGTTGTGTCCTGTGATGCAACAAGGCCAGTGCAGCCTGCGCTGCATTCAGGGCACAAAAAGGCTGCCTGAGAGCTCACCTCCGGTAAAATCCCAGCCACCCTGTTGGGGCTACTCGGATGTGCATCAGCTATTTTGCTGGTGCACATTTGAGCAGCACATGAAGTAGATGCCAGGCCTGGGAAGGGGGATAGGATTCCAGCAAAGTCTTCACCATCCTTCCCCTTTCTGGGCCCGGCCGACCAATCCCACCTCTCGGAATGCCCCGTTCCACCCCTCCGCCACCTGGTGGGGAACCTACCTTTCCCAGCGGGTGCACCGAGGGATCTGGGGTGGGGTGAACAGCACTGGCCTCTTCTCCAGCACAGACTTATTGCCATGTGATGCAAATGTGCCTTATGGCACATTTGCAACACCCAAGACCGATGGAGCGGTGCTCCGCCAGTCTAAATGTTAAAGAGGATTTGGCTGCCTATGTTTAAGATCATGCCATTTGGATTTGATACACCCTGAAAACAAAGCTGCACCCCTAGAATCAACTAAAGAGGAAAAGGATATTCATAGCACTGTATAATGTTTGGCCGATTCCAATTGTGCATTCATTGGATAGCTTCTGGAAGGATTCCTCTGAAGGCTGGAAGCCTTCTCTTTGTATGTATAAATACCAGGTTCCCCACCAAAACCCCAAGATAGTTCTGTTACATACGCTCCTCACTTCCCCAAGCAACGAGACATTCCGAGGCAGGGCTCCCTGGTTTCTGGCTTCCCTTGGAAGAGAAGTCACCAGAGGTTTGTAGCCTCTTTGTGATATATGTTTATAAATTATAGCAAAGCAATCCTAGAAATAACAGGTTACACTAGAAAGAGGCATTCCTGCCCCCCAAAGGGTGCTTCTAGCTCCCAGCATTTTCTCTTGGCTTTCATTTCAAAATCTCTCCGTCTGCCTTACATTGATCAACTCTGTTTTTATGCAGAAGATGCTTCTTTTGTTATGCTGACCATAGGACAGGTACTGATGATGGTGAGTCACCCTATGGCAGGAATGGCAAACTGTTTGGCCCAATAGCCAAGCTGTGGGTACGGACATTGTCTAGAGAGCCCTACAGCAGAGGTTCTCAACCTGTGGTACGGGTACCCCTAGGGGTATGCGGACCTCTTGCTGGGGATACGCCAAGCCCTGCCCCTTATCTGCCCCATCAGCAGCTAATTAAATGTTAATTAACATGGATTTTAATTTTTCGGAGCCCTTCTGTCTCTCTGATTTTGGTTTTGGGCTTTTTTTGTACTTTGGAAAATGTACTTTGGTGGGGTGGGGGAGGGAGGAGCTGATTTTGGGAAGTGTGACTTGGAGGAAAAAAGAGATCTTTGCAGGTCTCTCTCTCTCTGTCTCTCTGTCACACACACACACGTACTCACGCACACACACGCACACACACAGAGTTAAATAAGGTATTTTTCACATTTAAAATTGTTTTAGTACTTTTTAATTTAACAATTAATTACCTAATTAATTAATTGATTAACCCAATTAATTAGCAGTTAATTAGCAGGGGGTACTTCAAAAAATTGGACCGTGGTAGGGGGTACATGGGCCTCCAAAGGTTGAGAACCCCTGCCCTACAGTATTGCAACCTTATTATCATTGCCATTCTAATTTCGATTCTGGCTCTGTAAAAACATAGTTTGTATTTCATTCCTTTTTGGAATATTCAACATTCCCTGTCCACTTGGTCTTCTCCTTTCTTTTTGCAGCACTTGTGTTTGAACTGAAATTCTGGAGTGGAACAAAAACAGAATGTTATTTTTCGTGCCCTCTTTCTTGTTTATAGCTGGTTGTTTTAGACCTGCACCACTTCCAGACAGGACACAAGTTTGTGCATGCTCAGATGTGGCACACTCAGTGTGGATTGGTGGATTCCATGCTCATACTCACACATTCCTCAACATTCCTGGAATTGAGGGTGATACATTTAGATGGGCAAATCCAGAATCAGTTTGCGTACGCATGAGAAGAAGGTTCTAAGCATTGGGTTGTTCATCAAAGATGGAGAGCAGTCGGAGAGCCAGTTTAAAGGCTCCTGTGGGTGAATTTGCCCTCCCCCCATTCTTTACTTTGCTCACCTCTGCCTTTCACTGTCACCTCAACCCAATCTCTCAAGTGGCTATATGCGAGGTCTTGCAAGTTTCTGATGGTTAGGTTAGTCAGTGCTTAAGGCAAAAATTGCATAGTCAAAATTACCCTTGAAAATTGCTCACTTGCAGTTAGGGGGCAAATGCCCTTAAGGGGGCAGGGGACAGCTTTTGGTTCCAATGTTGAGTCACAACCCACCACTTTGAGAACCACTGCTGTATGGATTTCCAGAGTGTGTCAGCTTCTCTTTCAGAAACAGAAGTTGCACATCTGAGGCTGCCTTCCAAAGCTGTTTTCAGCACATAATGGTTCTATCTCTACAGCCTTCACGGTGGTACCAAGTTTCTGACTCATTGTGAAAGACCATAATCACATGGGCTGCAATCCAGGTAGTTGGCTCCTTACCGGAATTGGTGATCAAAAACCTGGAAATAGAAATCAGGAGGCTACAAGGGCCTTGAAGAGAGCTGGTTTTGCAATCAGCAGAAAGAGAACAAGCAAAAATGAAGCGTTTACTCACTTGACTGTCCAAACTACTAAAAGGAGAGGGAAAGGACTTTGAGAAGTGTTTCAAGAAGCTCATCAGCAGCACAATTGGGAAGGAAAAGGCCTGATAAATAGGCATTGCTTTGGGAAACAAAGCAGTAATGCCAAAGCCATCTAGAAGATACTGTCACAGGCAGCCAATGATAGGTCTTGCATACCTTCTGTCACAGTCAGAAGGTATGCAAGATCTATGTGCTCTCAAAGGAAATAGGGTATTTGGGCATACAAAATAACGTATGTTTTTGCTGGTGTGGCTTGGCAGCTAAGGCTGCAATGCTATGCAGAATTTCCTGGGAGTAAGCCTCATCGAATACAATGAGACTTACTTCTGAGTAGACATGCCTAGGATTGGGATGTAAGCTAAGGTAAAGGTAAAGGTATCCCCTGACAATTAAGTCCAGTCGTGTCCGACTCTAGGGTGTGGTGCTCATCTCCATTTCAAAGCTGAAGAGCCAGCGTTGTCCGAAGACACCTCCGTGGTCATGTGGCCGGCATGAATCTCCTTGCCGCAGCGCGTAGCATGCGGCTGGAACACGGAGAGCTGTTTACCTTCCCGTTATTGCAAGTACCTATTTATCTACTCGCATTGACATGCTTTGGAACTGCTAGGTTGGCAGGAGCTGGCCAAGCAACGAGCGCTCACCCCATCGCGGGAATAGAACTACTGACCTTTCGATCGACAGCTCATGGTTCAGCGGTTTAACCCACTGCGCCACCCGCTGGCCTGGGATGTAAGCTACAGAACTGCAAATTAGGACCTCCCCTGTGGTCCCTGTCCCCTTACCTGACGCCCTCCTCCCTCAAGTTATGCAGAGAGGCCAGCCAAAACTCAAACCCCACACTAGAGGTGTGGGGTTCAGGAGATTCAGCAAATATTCTCAAGAGTTCAGTTTCGGAAACAGACAATGGTTTGATTCTGTTTTAGATGCCACCTTTTATTTGACTCCATTAAGGCAGTGTACTGTATACCAGTTTAAGGGAGGGAGCGATAGAAAGAGGAAGGTGTAGCACCTTCATCCTCCTACACATGCCCACTCTGGTCTTCAGAACATCTCAGAATCATATACCTCAATCCTTCATAGTCCTTGTGTGGTTCTTTTCTACTCTCATAAATGATTTTTCCCTCCCCTCTGAAAAATAATGGAAATGTACAAAGCAAGTCTGCCATTGGGATACTTCTGTTGGACGCCCTCTCATGATGCATTGCTTTCATCCATCATCAGAACAATGGCACACCAGTGATGTATTATAACCATGGATTATTCAAATGACAGGGGGCTCATAATAAAGTGGTGTGGAGAGCCATGGGGGCGAATATCCCCATGCCTGCCATACAGGTTTCAATTTGCTCATTTCAAGATGTGCGAACAACAGAAAGATAGAGAAAGCAATGCCAGCCATATTGCATCAAATAATTATAACATCATTACTGCACTATGCAGAGCAATGGCTCTGTCCGAATGGGAGCTTTGTTGTCATGGCAGCTTGAACAAGTAGCAAATAAGACGCCTTCCATAACTACTTCATCCTTGGAAGAGTTGACAGTTATATATCTCCTGCCTTTCCCCTTCCCATGGGAACGTGCCCAAGACAACTTAGGGTATTTTTTTTTCTACACATGCCTCTGTGGCTTCTCTTACTCACAAGGAAGTTAATGTTTCTCTATGAGGGGCATGATGCAGCTTGAAAAGGGTACCAGTGGGTGACGATGGTGACTCTTCACCTTGACTTCTCTTTTTTAAATCCTCTTCCTTTTAAAGTTGAGTGAAAACTTTCATGGCACGATACAATCTTGCAAGACAGGGGATTTATGGGTAAAAAATAGTATATAGCCAGTAAAATGCAATTAAGAACAAGTTAAAACACAGATATCCAGGGATTCCAAAACAACTATAAAAGTTAGAAAGTTTTCTAACTTCACAGGATAATTTCTTTAAAAAAAAAGGTAAAAAGGTGACCCCTGACAATTAAGTCCAGTCATGTCCGACTCTAGGGTGTGGTGCTCATCCCCATTTCAAAGCCGAAGAGCCAGCGTTGTCCGAAGACACCTCCATGGTCATGTGGCCGGCATGACTCTCCTTGCCGCAGCGTGTAGCATGCAGCTGGAACATGGAGCGCTGTTTACCTTCCCGCAAGCGGTACCTATTTATCTACTCACATTGACATGCTTTGGAACTGCTAGGTTGGCAGGAGCTGGCCAAGCAACGAGAGCTCACCCCGTCGCGGATTCGAACTGCTGACCTTTCGACCGACAGCTCATGGTTCAGTGGTTTAACCCACTGCGCCACCCGCTGGCTAATTTCTTAAAATCACAGGCTAATAACAGACACTGACGTTTCGTCCTGTCCTCAGGACATTTTCTAGGTACAGACCGGCAAGGCTGTGCAGATGACATCAAACTACAACTAAAAACCTCTTCCTTTTCCTTGTCCACTTTCTCTGGATGGTGTGGTAGGACAACACAGAGGGGTAAGACACACACACATGGTAAGAGGAACCAATTTTTTACCACTGGTGGTAGGAATGGCTGATGCTCCTCAGTGTCATTGGTTAGCAGTCAGTTCCAGGGTTCCTCCCAAGTTGCTTGTGCCTAAGTTATGGCTGCAATCTTATACACACTTTCCTGGGAATAAGCCCCATTGGACACACTAGGACAGGGGTTCTCAACCTGTGGTATGGGTACCCCTAGGGGTACACGGACCTCTTGCTGAGGGTACGTCAAGCCCTGCCCCTTATCTGCCCCATCAGCAGCTAATTAAGTGTTAATTAACATGGATTTTAAATTGTAATTATTTTCAGAGCCCTTCTGTTCTGTCTCTCTGATTTTGGTTTTTGGCTTATTTTTGTACTTTGGAAAATGTACTTTGGTGGGGTGGGGGAGGGAAGTGTGATTTGGAGGAAAAAAAGAGATCCTTGCATGTGTGTGTGTGTGTGTGTGTGTGTGTGTGTGTGTGTGTGTGTGTGTGTGTGTGTGTGTGTGTGTGCATGCAGAATAACTGAAACTTTGCCTGAAGCTATACTGCAGCCTTATAATCCTTTATTTGGCTAACGGTCAAAGTACAAACGGCTACGCTAAACGGATCTCTTTCTTTTTCCTTTGGCGTATGTAGGAAAAAAAGAACAACATTGCAACTGCTTCTTTCCAGAGAATTAAAATATGAAGAGAGGAATGTTTTGAGCTTATTCTCATCCCTCATCACTCTTTGCCGATTTTCTTTCCAGAGAAAAAGAAATCGCATTTGGTCATTGTGAAGGGGAAGAGAAGCCTTCAGCATTAACCAGAACAGGTTTGGGCACAATTTAGGCTTCTGGGAGCTAATGTTTGTTTTGTTTTTCAAAAGCTTTGGGTGCTACTGGCACAAAATGATGACTAGGGGAGTTGGATTATATCACAAAATGGCATCTTGGAAATGCGGAGTCAGTCACAAAATGGCAGTTATCAGAATCCACCCGGCAGCACCAGAGTAGAAGTCAGAAACACAGAGTCCAATCCTATACTTGTTACCCCCCCCGCCGATGCAGCGGTGCCAAAATGGTAGCCGCTGCATCCTGTGCAGGGGTGGGTGGGACCGGGAGGCTTCTGCAGGGAAAGGGGATGTTTAATCCCCTTACCCCTGTGTAAGCCTCATGGCCCACAATGTATCTCCTCGGAGTCGGACTTATGCTAGCAAGTTTGCTAGTGTACGTCCAAGGAGAGAAACGGGGAGGGGAGGCTATAGGGAAGGGGGATAGGATCTGGTGCAGGCCTTCCACGATGGATCCTCCTCCTCCCATGACCTCCCTGCCCCCATTACACCCCCTCCCCACCCAGTTTCGCCCACTCCCTGCCCCTGTTCCACCCTCCCTCACATTCCCGCTGGCTTACCTTTCCCGGCACACGTCCAGAGGTACTATGGCACTGCTAGGGAGGGTTTTGCGAGTGGCGTTGACTGCTTTATGGTTGTTTATGCCAGCATGGGAGACGGTGTGCTCTGAATTGAGCTGACAGCCAACTAATATCAGGATAAGCAGAGCTAGCACCATCGTGCCCCCTGCCAGTTCATCGGGTGCTACCAGCCACTGGTGCTGAGAATTCAGTCTGGCCAGGTGGAACCCAGCGAGGTGTGTGTGTGTGTGTGTGTGTGTGTGTGCATTTGTGTTGGAGGGCACCTTGGTAGGGATGACAGGGTGGGAGGGATGACAGGCAGAAGGTCTAACTCCGTCAGTAGCGCTGCAGCTTCATATGCCTGAAGAACCACTAGTGGACACTCAGCCAATGCTCCATTTCACTGACCTCTGATGATACTGACCTTGAAGAGAGGCATTTTTGCCTTTCTTCTGCATGGGAGTCCTGAGATTGAGGTCCCCATGATGACCCCCCTGTGACTGACTGGGGAGTGCTAGGAGATCCAGCATCGAAAATGATAGAATAGCTGTTGTTGAGGGTGCCATTAACTGTTAATAATTAGGCTTTCTGGCTAGACATATTGCTTGAGTATCATTACGGGAAGAAATGAGAAATTATTTTCTGCTATTTTTGTGTGGAGAAGTGAATCAGAACTCTGTGTTAGAACACACAGCTCTCTGCTAAAGAAGGGAAGCATTAGAAGGACATTTTAACAGAAAGTGATTTTAAAAATGAGGATGCTAATATCTGGTGCTCACATTTAATGAATGCCTTTAGTATAAAGAAGAAGAAACATGCCCTCCCATGTTTCCAAAAAAAAAAAGTAGTTTATATAATATAATATAATATAATATAATATAATATAATATAATATAATATAATTGTTACCCTAGCAGTGGTTCCCAAACTGAGAGGCGCTGTTCCCTGGGGAGCCACAAAAACCAGCCAGGGGAGCCACGGAGTGCCACGGAATCCTCTTGGAAAACAGTGCAATGCCAATTGGCAGGCATCAACATAACGTAATGGGGAGTCACGACCAATGATCACCAATTGTCGCGGGAGCTGCATGTCACTACCCTAGTGGATCTGACACAGTTCAAGAAGCAAAAATGCAAAATGAAGCAGTCCAAAAATATGAAATGGGTGTTAGGGGAGGAATTGGCTGGAAGGGTCTAGGTTCAATCTCCAGCATTTGCAGGTAGGAGAGAGCAAATTCCTCTCTGAAACCCTGAGGTCACAGCCCATCTGTGTCAACAGTACTGAGTGAGATGGACCAATGATCCGACTCGGTAGAAGACATGTCCATATTCCCACCAACACATTTAATCATAAGCCACCAGCTGGTTTTATAATATAGCTGAGAAATGTAAACATCTGGCACTTCAGAGTTGATAAATATTGAGGAATATAAAACCCCAATAAAAGTCAGTTGCAAACATGCCATGTTTATGCAAGCTCTAACCCATGAGTAATGCAAGTTTTTCTGAGCTCTAGAAAGGATTTTAGTAACTTTGTGTTTTTTTTACCTCCTGTAATTCATTAAAAAATATTTGAAGGAATAACAAGACTGCTCAAGGTATTTTAGAGCACTGGTTTTCAAACTGTGGGTCGTGACCCACCATTAAGAACTTTTTGCTGTCCCCTGCTCCCTTAAGGGGTGGGGATAGCATGGCAGCAGCCACCATCCAGGGGATCGCTGCCGCGAAAACCGGAAGCACCCAAAAATCGCTGCAAAACAGCGACCCGAAGATCGGGGGGCCTGCAGAGGGTCGCGCAGGCCTCCCCAATGCTCCCCCAAGCCCCGGTAAGTGCAGGGGGCATTTTGGGGGGTGGTTTCGGGGGCGGTTTCGGCAGCAGCGGTGGCGATCCCCCGGATCGCCGTTGTTGCTGGCTCTGCCCCCGCACACACTAAAAGTTCTCCCCACCTTGCGGGGAGAACTGTGAGAAACACTGTTTTAGAGTATCTGCCTAGAGATACCTGTGAGGGGATGACATTGACAACCCAACCCTACGCAACTATCCGGCGGGTGGCCCAGATGTTAGATGAGAAAATGTTAAATGAGAAACATGTCTACTGCATGTTTCAATGGTCTCCCTACCTTGCCTTGCCGCCCTTGACTGCCCCTGAGGGGATCTCTTACCTGCCTCAGGCGGCCTTGGGGACATCCCGGCGGTGGAGTCAGGGCTGCCCTGCCGGCCTAGAGCCGGCGGCCCTTACTCTAGAGTCGTCGCGAACATGACTTACGGCACGTTTGCAACAGCTTAGGGCAGTGGAGCACTCGTTCCGCCACCCTATACCTCTTCAGGATTGCGTTGTGAATCTAGCACATGTCAGTGCCCTACATTCCCTGAGGTCAGTTAGAATAACCAAATACAGGGTTAACTGGGTACACGGCATAGGAACATGGAAAAAGCATGGTGAGCATGTGCTTCAGCTAAGGCATAAAGATTCTGATATTCCACATCCCAAAGTCTAAGATTATGTTTGTTGTATCTACCCAAGGATGTAAGTGGCATCTGGCAGATGCTGAGTAACAAAGAATAATAAATGTCTGACATGTCCTGTAAATATATGACACTCAATCAAAATCCATTGGAAGCTGAGAGCACATAGGGTGTGATCAGGTCTCATGGCTCCATTTCAGTCTTCCCCCTTTTGCTCATGGCCTCTGATGATTAGAATATGTCTGTCAAAGATTTGCAACGCGCCGAGCACAGCTAAAAAAATGAAAACGCTACATTCTGAAAAATGGTATTGAAGGACTGATTGCTATAGATTTTTTTTAAAGTAGATTTCATCTCTCGATACTTATATTCCTCAATCCTTTTGTCTCAGACACAATTTGTCCTGAAAGTTTTCCAATCAGTCTCTCCAGAAATAGAAGGAAACAAACAAAAAAAGTTATCGACTATGGATATAAGAATGTGAGAACTTCTGGGAACTTCATGGAAAAGACGGAACGTTCGATCTAGATCAACATCCTGCTTCTCACTGGTCAACCTCTGAAAATTCACAAGTGATGTATGAAGATAATAGCCCTGACATTTGAGTTTTGACATTTGAGAACTGACATTTGAGTTTTGCTGTGCTTGAAGATGAAGGTTCGCTTTTGCTATCATGATTAATAGTCATTAGGCAGACGTCCTTCATGGTCTATCTCTCATGTAAACTCAACTAGTCTTAAGGGCCACATGGTAATTAAGGGTGGGTGAGGGGTCAAAGCAAGGAAAGGAGATGTTCCACCTTTCCCCGTTTCCACACCTTCCTCAACCTGCACATGCCATCTGGGACTCATCTCCATGGATCCAAGAGAGAATTGTTTTCAGTCCTTAGGACAAATCTACCAGTTGTTTTTCCTGTATGTGTTCCTTAAACCCACAAGGTCTGGTACTGTCTGAACTTAATTCCCAATTGCAACCCTGATTAAAGAGTCACTTCTAGGTTTTGATCCAGGAAAACCAATTCTTCATTAATGGCACAATCCTATTGAATGGCTGCTCTGGCATAATGTGAGTTCTGCCAGCATGCGCTGTCACAAAAGCACCATGGGCACAATCCAAACCTACTTAGGCTGCCGTTGTAACCAGCGGCCCAGCAAAAATGGGAGGCCCCAGAATGGAAAGGGGATTCAAATCCCCTCCAAAAGGGGAATTCAAAGGGGATTTGAATCCCCTTTTCGTTCTGGGGCCTCCCGTTTTCGCTGGGCCGCTGGTTACAACAGCGGCCTAAGTAGGTTTGGATTGCGCGTCCATAGAGAGCTTTGCGATAGCACAGGGCCTTGCTGCATTGGCAGGACGGCCAGAGCCTTCCCACTGGTGCCGGTGGCCACACAGAGCCCACCTGAGCAGGTAAGTTCGCACAGTGGGTGGAACAGGGTGCGGGAGGGTGGTGACGGGGATTGGGTGGGGGTTTGCAGATTGGTGACTGGAGAGGATGGGTTCAGCGGTGCCAGCGCATGCCATATCCTATCCCCCTTCCCAGTCCTGATATGCCAACAAAGTGAGATCAACATGGATCTGTGCCAACGATATCTAGCACAGGTCTGAGTTGACCTATTGCTGCTGCTGGGGTTTACCTCAGGGCAAAGGGACAAATGTCCCTTTAACCCAAGGAGAACTCCAGCATACTACATTCTCCCGCGGAAAGCAGCATAGTGCCACTGTATGTATCACTGCATGGGAGTTTATGCTGGTTTGGACTGTAAGAGTTCCTAACTTTCCCTCAGTGTCCCTGAATCTGGCTCTAAGAGTGTGGTTATTTCAAATTATAACAGATTGGGGACTAGAATTATGAGTTTATGTCTAGCAACCATCACTAGGGCAGTGGCAGAGTCCGGCTCAGCAAAGGGGGACTGGGCCCAATGCGAAATGGGCCCAAACCTTTCACAAGAGAGAGTTTGCATTTCAAGCTCTCCCCATTTGAAATCTGACACCATCACGAAATGAGAGACAAAGCCACCTACCTTCCCACCCATGGATGTGAGAGAGGGTGGGTGCCCTTGGCCTGGTCCCACCTGAACAAGGCAGGAATCAGGCTAGGAGCAAGCCAAGGGTTTGCCTAGTGGCGTAGCTAGACTGGAGCGGAGGCAAGTAGTTCTGCAAGACTCTGTTACACCGGAGTCAGCAGCCCCTCCCCCTTGCTGTTGGAGCCATTCTGGCGGCAATGGCAACATGCAGGACACTCCCCTGTCGCTACCGGAATGGCTCCAACAGCAAAGGGGAGGGGCCGCTGACTCCGGTATAACGGAGTCTTGCAGAACTACTTGCCTACGCTCCAGTCTAGTTTCATCTCTGGGCCAGAGACTCACAATTCTGATGTGGCTTCCATCCCTCGGCATTCTGAGGGTTGCCCCACCCAGCCCACACACTCGTCACAATAGCCTGCAATGAGCTGGTTGCTGTTAGGGGCTGGGCAGGAATTTTGGCTGCTGGTGTGGAGTTTTACAGCCCATTCCAACCCAACTCCTCTCCAAGTCAGGCATAAGTGTGGCCTAAGTGCAGCCTAAGTTAGACAGAAGTTATGTCTGAGGTAGGTCAGAGTTATGCCTGAGTTAGGCAGGCTGCAGTTTCTGTGGCCCAGCACCACCCCAGGATCCAGGCAACACTTACCTCCCAGACAGGCAGACTCTTCTCCAGGCTCCGTGTCTGGCTCAGGCATGTGCAGGCCTCTGTCTGCATGTGTCAGCGTCCATCCATGGCAGCTGCCACAGGGTCTGTCGCAGCCCGGTCGCAAAGGGGCTGACCGCAGGCAGGGGGGTTGCGCCAGTCATGTGGTGGGCGCAGGGCAGGTGACAGGTGAGCGAGGTGCCTGAGCCCAGCCGCCACAGGGCACCCTGTGCATCAGCCACCTGCTGCAGGGGAGAGTGGCCGTCCCCTCCCTCCTGGAGAAGGCGATGCCACCCCCAAGCCACGTTGAGGCTGCACTGGGGGGTGAGCGGGGGAGGGAAGGGAAGGGGAGGGGGGTGGGAACGTCACACACAAGGGGGGTCTCATGAGGACTGGAACTGCCTCTGACATGACTCGCCCGTGCGTTGCCTGAAGCCCTGGGCCTCCAAGGCCAGGGCAATGCCCACAAAGAAGGCATCCCGGCGTGCGTTCTGCTCTGTGCCCCGGCCAAGACCAAGATATGCCTTGGGCTTGTCTGCTGTGAGCGTGAAGGGCTCACACAGCTCATCACACCCCCAGATGGGGCGACGACGGCGCCTCACGGCAGGCGCTCTAGCAGGGTGGGGGGTGGCCAGCAGCCATCATCAGGGAGTGGGAGGGAAGGCAGTCACACAGACAGGCAGACAGGGGGTGCTGGGGAGGGGCATGGGTGGGTCAGAGACAGACAGACAGACAACAAGGCTGGTGGGAGACAGATTCCGAGAGAGGGGTCTGCAGAGACCGATAGGGACACAGGGGGTGCTCCGCAGATGAAGGTGATGCATAAACAGGCACCTCTTATGCAGACAGACTTTGGGCGGAGGCGCCTGCATTACGGGCGGACCTTCGATGGAAGCGCCTTCATTACGGGCAGACCTTCGACGGAAGCGCCTTCATTACGGGCAGACCTTCGACGGAGGCGCCTGCATTACGGGCAGACGCCCTGGCTGTCACTGTTTGCCTGCCTGAGAGGGGCCCCTGACTCCCCCCTCCCCTCTGTGCCATGGGGGTCGCGCAGCACCCCTGCTGGGTTCTCCCAGGGAAGGCCGTGGCAGTCCCTGGATGGGACGCATGTAGGAGCTTCAGTGCTGGGGGCTGTCTGTGTGTGTGTGGGGCAATGCTTGTGTAAACACTGGGCACATATGTTTCACTGGGGCTCTGCCCGAGGGGCATCTTTATTGTTCTGGAACGTTAGCAGAGATGGCCAGGCGAGGCTGCCAGGAGTAGTCACAGCAGCCAATCAGAAAGCAGCAGCAGCACACCTGCCCCATGGACCTGGACATGCAGGCTCTTCCCCTGTGGAACCACAGCCTGCTCCATAGAAAGGGGAGGGGCAGCAAGAACTACAGCCAGGGAGGTGGAGCAGCAGCGCCAGCAGCTGAGGAGGGTTGCAGGGCTCTGACCTCTGGCAGCATCGAGGCAGACGACAGTGGGGCAACCAGACTGCAGGCGCAGGGGTGCTCCCAGGAAGGTAGGTGATAGTGGACGTTCCTGGGGAGACAAAAAAACAAGGGGGAGTTACATGTCAGCTGGTATGTGGAAGCAGTCACCATTGAAGACAAGCCAGTGTGTCGGTTGCAAAAGCCTGCAGGGAGAGAAATAAAACACAGCTGATAGGTGTGACACACATAGCATGGTCTGAGCTGCTTACCTGGGTGTAAGGAGAGCATGATCCTGTAAGGGGAAAGGGTCAAAGAGAGAGACAACAACACAACTTGGGGGTCACAACCATGGCAAACCTAGCAATACTGACCTGTCAGTAGACCCTGTGGAGAAAAGGGGGGGGAACAGCTGGTGTCTACATAAGGCTAACAGTTCCACACTTGTGGCATTGTCTGCTCACATGACTACAGGCAGCAATCAGACACAACAGTGGTAAAGAGGCATGTATCCTATATATCATAGCAGGCAAAGCAGGCAGCTATGAGACAACACATTGGTAAAGAGGCATATCATAGCAGGCTATGCAGGCAGCTATGAAACAAGACATTGGTAGAGAGGCATATCATGGCAGGCTATGCAGACAGCTATGAGACAACACATTGGTAGAGAGGCATGTCATGGCAGGCTATGCAGACAGCTATGAGACAACACATTGGTAAAGAGGCATATATCCTTCCTATATTTCTAAATGCAAAGAGGCAGCAGTCAGACCACATGTCAGCACAAACCCTGCTCTTACCTGCTGGTGTTGTTGCCTGTGGGGGGGGGAAGAGGGGCTGGGAGAAAGACATGGGTTAGCAAACACTTGCATGGAGGCAGCTGCCCAGGCACAGCTGTAAACAGGTTGGCCACAGCCAGAACAGCCCTCTCTGCCCTAGAGGGAGGCAGAGAGGAGAAGAGAGAAGTGGGGTGTTTGTGAATTTTGCCCTCCACCGACAAAGTCCCACTTTGTGGCTGTGAGGGACAGAACCCCACGCCACGTGCTCAGAGAGAGAGAGTGAGTGGAGGTCTGGGGCTGGGCTTTTGTGGGAATGAGGCTGGGTGGGGCTGGGTGCTGATAGGCTCCCTATCTTAGGCATAACTCTGTCGGTTTCCAGACCTAGCAGGCCCAACTCCGTCCTAACTCTGACCTAACTCAGGAGTAGGGTGTTAGAAATTTTCAGGAGAGGGCTGGCTTAGGTAAGGTAAAATGG
Organism: Plestiodon gilberti rubricaudatus; assembly: GCA_026170595.1. NCBI lineage: Eukaryota > Metazoa > Chordata > Lepidosauria > Squamata > Scincidae > Plestiodon > Plestiodon gilberti. Next base: position 17,076,490 of record JANXHW010000012.1, read on the forward strand.
CTCCTATGGGTCTCCTCGAATTTGGGTCCACCTTTTTGGTCGACCTAAATTTTGTGTCAGCATTTGTGTTGGAGGGGGCGTGTCTGTGCTTGCCAGGGTCTGGAATCCAACGTTAATTGGTTGCCGCCCCCGTTACACCCACGGTCCGCCCATGTTCCGCCCACTTTTAGGTCAACTTTAGGTCTGACTTGTGCTGCTTAGCCCTTGGGTTGGAATGGGCTGTTCTTAGTCCGTTGGTCGTAACTTCGACCTAACTTTGACCTAACTTCGCCCTAAATGGTTGCATTCCAGACCTAACTTCGACCTAAACGACTTAGGCTGACTTTCGGTCTGACTTGGGCTGCTTAGCACTTGGGTTGGAATGGGCTGTTATTCACCTACCCCAGACTGACCTTATGGCTTGATGTGTAGCCAGGACAGCCAGGACTGGCAGGTATAGTGCAGGACAAGGAATGGGAGTAGGGATTTGGTGTCTGCCCTTAGGTAAGAGAGACAGGTGCTGGAGAGGGAGACTTGGCTGAGATAGTTATGGCTAGCCGGTGTACTCCCATTTCCCCTCACTGTTTGTCCTTCCATAGAGGAAGAATAAAGTCTGAAAAGGAGCAGATAAACTTAACCTTCTAATGGTGCTAGATCAACTTTAACCTTCTAATTTGTTGAGACTCATTAAGCATTGATGTGGCGTCCCTGATGTTACATGTGACTTTAAGAACATAGGTGTCAATCACTACACGAGTCGTGGCTAGGGTATATAAACAAGAACGCTCCAGCCAGAAGCTGTGAAAGGGTGGCAAATACCTTTGATCCACACTTCTGAAGAAACTCCATGCAAAGTGAAACGTTAAGACATTTAATACTTTTAAGAAATGACCGACACGGTCATCAAACCCCTATTTAAATTTAAATTCAGTAAATATGGACCGTGAATCGTTATAAGACAACCCCATCAGATATTATTCAACAACCCCATAAGATATTATTCCCATTTTGCAGCTGATGAAGACTGAGAGGGAATGGCTTTGCCTACAACTACAGAGTTCTAGGCAGAGGTGTGCTTCAAACCTGATAAGGGGTGTCCCTTTGGGACAGTCCTTCCACACAAACAACATTGAAGGGAGCAGCAGCCAAAAAACCATGCAGTCAGAGATGGTGCCCTTATCGCACTTCTTCCCCAGAAAGGTGTTTTTACATTTTTTTAACATTTTTTTTATACCGCCCTTCCTCCAAGGAGCTCAGAGTGGTGTACATATTTCCTCCCCTCCTTTTTGTCCTCACAACAACCCTGTGAGGTAGGTGGGGCTGAGAGATAGTGACTGGCCCAAGGTCACCCAGGAAGCTTCGTGGCTGAACGGGGATTTGAACCTGGATCTTCCAGGTCTAAGTCCGATTCCCAAACCACTACACCATCTTGGTGTTCTTTGAAAAGCTGGTGGCTTTTACTTGTAGTTGGTGCTGGGGAAAGCACGATTATACTGTAAATGTTATTTCATCTCAGTATTTATTTGTCCAGATTACTTCGGTGGCCAGGGAGTCACAAATCAGGAAGAAGAGCCCTGTAGGGAAAACTTCTTGACTCTTTTCCGTACTGACATTCTGCCAGTTCTTTGAATCTTTTTCTTTCAGATGTAATATACAGCCCATTCCAACCCAAGTGCTAAGCAGCCCAAGTCAGACCTAAAGTCAGCCTAAGTCATTTAGGTCGAAGTTAGGTCTGGAATGCAACCATTTAGGGCGAAGTTAGGTCAAAGTTACGACCAACGGACTAAGAACAGCCCATTCCAACCCAAGGACTAAGCAGCACAAGTCAGACCAAAAGTTGACCTAAAAGTGGGCGGACCATGGGCGGACCGTGGGTGTAACGGGGGCGGCAACCAATTAACGTTGGATTCCAGACCCTGGCAAGCACAGACACGCCCCCTCCAACACAAATGCTGACACAAAATTTAGGTCGACCAAAAAGGTGGACCCAAATTCGAGGAGACCCATAGGAGCCATTTTACCTTACCTAAGCCAGCCCTCTCCTGAAAATTTCTAACACCCTACTCCTGAGTTAGGTCAGAGTTAGGACGGAGTTGGGCCTGCTAGGTCTGGAAACCGACAGAGTTATGCCTAAGATAGGGAGCCTATCAGCACCCAGCCCCACCCAGCCTCATTCCCACAAAAGCCCAGCCCCAGACCTCCAGTCACTCACTCTCTGAGCACGTGGCGTGGGGTTCTGTCCCTCACAGCCACAAAGTGGGACTTTGTCGGTGGAGGGCAAAATTCACAAACACCCCACTTCTCTCTTCTCCTCTCTGCCTCCCTCTAGGGCAGAGAGGGCTGTTCTGGCTGTGGCCAACCTGTTTACAGCTGTGCCTGGGCAGCTGCCTCCATGCAAGTGTTTGCTAACCCATGTCTTTCTCCCAGCCCCTCTTCCCCCCCCCCCACAGGCAACAACACCAGCAGGTAAGAGCAGGGTATGTGCTGACATGTGGTCTGACTGCTGCCTCTTTGCATTTAGAAATATAGGAAGGATACATGCCTCTTTACCAATGTGTTGTCTCATAGCTGTCTGCATAGCCTGCCATGACATGCCTCTCTACCAATGTGTTGTCTCATAGCTGTCTGCATAGCCTGCCATGACATGCCTCTCTACCAATGTGTTGTCTCATAGCTGCCTGCTTTGCCTGCTATGATATATAGGATATATGCCTCTTTACCACTGTTGTGTCTGATTGCTGCCTGTAGTCATGTGAGCAGACAATGCCACAAGTGTGGAACTGTTAGCCTTATGTAGACACCAGTTGTCCCCCCCCCTTTTCTCCACAGGGTCTACTGACAGGTCAGTATTGCTAGGTTTGCCATGGTTGTGACCCCCAAGTTGTGTTGTTGTCCCTCTCTTTGACCCCTTTCCTCTTACAGGATCATGCTCTCCTTACACCCAGGTAAGCAGCTCAGACCATGCTATGTGTGTCACACATATCAGCTGTGTTTTATTTCTCTCCCTGCAGGCTTTTGCAACCGACACACTGGCTTGTCGTCAATGGTGACTACATACACATACCAGCTGACGTAACTCCCCCTTGTTTTTTGTCTCACCAGGAACGTCCACTACCACCTACCTTCCTGGGAGCACCCCTGGGCCTGCAGTCTGGTTGCCCCACTGTCGTCTGCCTCGATGCTGCCAGAGGTCAGGGAGCCAGCCCTGCAACCCTCCTCAGCTGCCAGTGCCGCTGCTGCTCCACCTCCCTGGCTGTCTTTCTTGCTGCCCCTCCCCTTTCTATGGAGCAGGCTGTGGTTCCACAGGGGAAGAGCCTGCATGTCCAGGTCCATGGGGCAGGTGTGCTGCTGCTGCTTTCTGATTGGCTGCTGTGACTACCCCCCCCCCCCCCGGCAGCCTCGCCTGGCCATCTCTGCTAACGTTCCAGAACAATAAAGATGCCCCTTGGGCAGAGCCCCAGTGAAACATATGTGCCCAGTGTTTACACAAGCATTGCCCCACACACACACAGACAGCCCCCAGCACTGAAGCCCCTACATGAGTCCCATCCACGGACTGCCACGGCCTTCTCTGGGAGAACCCAGCAGGGGCGCTGCGAGACCCCCATGGCACAGAGGGGAGGGGGGAGTCAGGGGGGCCTCTCAGGCAGGCAAACAGTGACAGCCAGGGCGTCCGCCCGTAATGCAGGCGCCTCCGGCGAAGGTCTGCCCGTAATGCAGGCGCCTCCGTCGTAGGTCCGCCCGTAATGCAGCCACTTCCGCCCAATATCTGTCTGCATAAGAGGCGCCTGTTTATGCATCACCTTCATCTGCGGAGCGCCCCCTGTGTCCCTATCGGTCTCTGCAGACCCCTCTCTCGGAATCTGTCTCCCACCAGCCTTGTCTGTCTGTCTGTCTCTGACCCACCCGTGCCCCTCCCCAGCACCCCCTGTCTGCCTGCCTGTGTGTCTGCCTCTCCTCCCACTCCCTGATGATGGCTGCTGGCCACCCCCCACCCTGCTAGAGCGCCTGCCGTGAGGCGCCGTCGTCGCCCCATCTGGGGGTGTGATGAGCTGTGTGAGCCCTTCACGCTCGCAGCAGACAAGCCCAAGGCATCTCTCGGTCATGGCCGGGGCACAGAGCAGAAGGCACGCCGGGATGCCTTCTTTGTGGGCATTGCCCTGGCCTTGGAGGCCCAGGGCTTCAGGCAGCGCACGGGCGAGTCATGTCAGAGGCAGTTCCAGTCCTCATGAGACCCCCCTTGTGTGTGACGTTCCCACCCCCCTCCCCTTCCCTTCCCTCCCCCGCTCACCCCCCAGTGCAGCCTCAACGTGGCTTGGGGGTGGCATCGCCTTCTGCAGGAGGGAGGGGACGGCCACTCTCCCCTGCAGCAGGTGGCTGATGCACAGGGTGCCCTGTGGCGGCTGGGCTCAGGCACCTCGCTCACCTGTCACCTGCCCTGCGCCCACCACATGACTGGCGCAACCCCCCTGCCTGCGGTCAGCCCCTTTGCGACCGGGCTGCGACAGACCCTGCGGCAGCTGCCATGGATGGACGCTGACACATGCAGACAGAGGCCTGCACATGCCTGAGCCAGACACGGAGCCTGGAGAAGAGCCTGCCTGCCTGGGAGGTAAGTGTTGCCTGGATCCTGGGGTGGTGCTGGGCCACAGAAACTGCAGCCTGCCTAACTCAGGCATAACTCTGACCTACCTCAGGCATAACTTCTGCCTAACATAGGCTGCACTTAGGCCACACTTATGCCTGACTTGGAGAGGAGTTGGGTTGGAATGGGCTGATAGTCAACTAATCATGATAGCAATAAAGAAGAACGTCACCTTTCCATTAGCAATTTAAGGAACCAGGGTAAACATCACCGTCTTCCTGGCGTAACGACCGAAAGTAGTATCATGCAGGGAGGGGGGGTGCTTTTGACCCAATGACATTTAATTTGAACAAATAGTTATGGCTATTTACACTCTCATCCTTATTCAGTAGGTGAAATATAACATTGGATCTTAAATTCTTTCCACTAAAAATGTTTATTGCCAAGGTAATTAAGCTCCACTTAAGGAATTTGTTTTAATGGAACTGGAGAAAAAATTGAGATATTAACCAGATTGGTGGAAAAAGTTCAACCCCCCCTCCAATTCCAAGACTGATTGAGAAGGTGATTGATCCATCACTGGCTATAAGTGGTCTCTCTGTCCTTTTATTGTCTCACCTCTTCTATTTTGAGCCTTTTCTTCACTCTGACCTTTCTTCCTATTTTTTCTCATAAATTTGCATTCAATTAAAATGACTATTCAACTCCAAGTTAAGAAATGACACTCTCTCTCTCTCTCTCTCTCTCTCTCTCTCTCTCTCTCTCTCTCTCTCACACACACACACACACACACACACACACACACACACACACTGGCGTCACTGTAGCGTGGCGGGCGGGCCGGGCCGCTGGGGGGTGACGCGCGCCAAGGGGTGACGCGCGTCACCCTCCAGAGGCCGGATGCGCCGAGGCCGGGGAGCGTCCGGCCCGGCCGGCGCTCCAGGGCCTTCTGAAAAGACGAGGCCCTGGAGCGCTTGCGTTAAAACGCGAACTCTGAAGGTTTTCGTGCATGCGCAAACCCTTTTCTGAGGGCAAGGGCCTGCCCTCTTGCCCTCTGGAGGGTCTGCGCATGCGCGAAAATCTTCAAAGATCGCGTTTTAACGCAAGCGCATTGGGCCTATTCTTTTCAGAAGGCCCTGGAGCGCTTCCCGGCCGGTGACGAGCGCCGGAAAAGGTAAGTTTCTGTAGGGGGGGGTTATTCGGGGGGGTGTCGGGGGGGTGAGTCGGGGGGGTGACGTGCGTCCCCCGCTCTGGTGTGACGCGCGTCACAGTGACGCCACTGCACAGAGAGAGAGAGAGAGAGAGAGAGAGAGAGAGAGAGAGAGAGAGAGAGAGAGAGAGAGCACCCTTCTGAATTGCAGTCTATTCCTCTGAGCATCTCCTTCCAATCCCATTTCAATCCTGACATTAGAACATGTTTCCATTCCATGCAAAACATTACCATGGAAATTTGCATTGCTATAGCAACTCACACCTAGCATAAGGGGAGCAATAAACACCAGGATAAACTCTATAGCTTTTCAGGGAGTGTGTCAGCGACTGGAGGAGCGCCCAGTGCTATTTCACCAACATGAAAGGATGCCAGGGGCTCCTCTGATCTGGCAGTTTCACTCTAATAGAGACAAAAAGAACCAATTAATGTTTACAAAATACTTTGGGATGATTCAGAAGGATGGTCTCCCTGCAGGCTAGACACAAGGAAGGAGCAAACTCCCCCCCCCCCCAAACTGTACTTGATTTCTTTGAGTGATTCAGGGTGCTACCATAGGTCTGTCCACCCTTGCTGCCCTGTGCATGTTCCTGGGTAAACATTTCCATGTGAGTGACTGTACCTGGGTCGATATCACTGCCGATAGCTCGCCGCCTATATCCCTGCCCCCTCCCAGCCCAGCTCGCCCAATGGCCGCCCTCCCTCACCTCCTGGCCCACCCTCCCCCCGCCCCACACCAACCGGTGCATCTCTTACCTGCACCAGCGGCTGCAGTAACGTCCTCCACGCCAGCAGCACTTACTGCTGTAAATGCACTTTACGGCGCATTTACGGCACCCACTGCCAGCGGAGCACACGCTTCACAGGCAGTTTTCTGCGCAGGTTTGCACAGTAAATGAAGTATAAAAGCCCCCACCACTTCCTAGAGTCAAGATCTTGCCCCCCCTTCCTTTCATCCACTACTTCCATTGTCCATTGGGAGCAGGGCAGACTGGCACATGCCCCTAGGCCAATTTCTCAGTTTGCTTCCTGCTGAGCCTGGTACTTTGAGCTCAGGTCCTTTGGGGGGGAAAAAAATCAGAGGCAGCAACTGAGCAGCCCGATGATGATGATGTCACCACTCTGAAGTCCTGATACTCTGGAGGGGGGAAGCTGGGGGTATCCAGCTGCAGTGCATTTTGTATGCCAGGGCCGGGGATACTTTGCAGGCAGGGGGATCCAGCTGAGTGCAGTTTCTGGCTGTGGGCAACGAGCCAGGCTTCTGCCGGATGCCTGCTTCCAGCTGCAGTTTATCTCAAGGGCAGATTTCCATTTTATCAGACTATGATGGTTTCCCGATACCTTTGAACACAGCTTCCTCTCTGGAAAGACTGTCACAGAGGCTTATATTTCCTGGTGTGGTGAAGTAGCTGGTTGCATTCCATTTTTTTTCCTATTGAAAGTACTCTCCAAATCTTGAATGACATTTTCAAATATCAATAAGATGCAAGCTCAAGGCTAAAGTAATTTTGAACCTCCTTCTCTTTTTTTGAGCATGTTTTAACTAACACTAATCCCTGATGTTAACTTTTTCTGTCCTTTTTTTTTATTAAAACAAACGACAAGGTAAGAAAAATCAGTTTGGGAAAATCACCATCAGCATGTCTCCTGGATTATCAGTGGCATGTATTTATCCACCACCCTCCCTTGTACTGTATAGTTTTTGAGATATCTGGAAGCAAAGCCTGGAGTTTTTTGTGCAAACTGGAAATGTGATGGACCATCTGCAGATTATGTGGGTCCAGAATAAAGTGTAATCCACTCTGAGGTCACAGTCTGCACACTTCCTGGCAGGGATGTGGATCAAGTCTCTGGGTCCAAGTCTCAAGTCAAGTCCCAAGTCTCTGGGTCCAAGTCTCAAGTCAAGTCCCAAGTCTCTGGGTCCAAGTCTCAAGTCAAGTCCCAAGTCTCTGGGTCCAAGTCTCAAGTCAAGTCCCAAGTCTCTGGGTCCAAGTCTCAAGTCAAGTCCCAAGTCCTTGCCCCCAAGCCACAAGCCTTTGGATGTGAGTCGTGAGTCTTTATCTATTTAATGGGGGAAACGGGTTTAAGCCTGAATAAAATTTGACTTGTCGTAAAAGGTTCTAAGTCTCAAATCGAGTCTTCGAGTCTTTTACAATTGCCGATTCAAGCCCAGGTCGAGTCATTGAAGCAATTTGAGTTGACTCAAGTCTACGTCATAAGAACATAAGAACATAAGAACATAAGAAGAGCCCTGCTGGATCAGGCCAAAAGCCCATCTAGTCCAGCTTCCTGTGTCACACAGTGGCCCCACCAGATGCCTCAGGGAGCACAAGACAACAAGATAACCTGTTTCCCGTTGTCACTCCCTTACACCTGGCACAGAGAAAACCCACTTCTAAAACCAGGAGGTTGCTTATGGCTTGTAAGCTGTGATGGTCTTTTCCTCCATGAATCTGTCCAAACCCCTTTTAAAGGCATCTAGGCCAGGTGCCATCACCACATCCTTTGGCAAGGAGTTCCACAGATGAATTACACGCTGGGTAAAGAAATATTTTCTTTTGTCTGTTCTAACTCTCCCTCCACACAATTTTACGTCACTGCTTCCTGGGAATCAAGTCACCACCACCCCATTTCTGACTGGGCTTTCTGATGATGTCATCGCCAGTCACTTCCGGTGGTACGCAGCAGGAGAGTGGCGCTTGGCCGGGAAGAGGTTGAGAACCCCTGAACTAGTCCAAGATCACCTGGTGAGCACAGCTGAGTAGGGATGCCAGTCTTCCCAGTGTAAATCCAGCAGGTTAGCTGCTACACCTCTACATTGCAATAATGCCTTAGAGCAGCATGAAGAATAATTCTCAGGCACAAACTGTCCTGTTTGTGGAGGAGGAGGAGGCAAGAGATCCATTACCATTTTGACATGGGTATGTGGGCGGGAAGGTTCATCTCCAGTAATTTCAGCTGACAGATTAGCAAATGGAAGTGTGTTGCACATAAATGCATAAAAATATATTGTTTTATCGGCACAGCTGATAAAACAATACATTTTGAGGGGGTGGCTCAATCTACTGAGACATGAAAATTATTCCATATATATATGAAAATGATTACAGTATATAAACTCAAGGTGACACAGGAAGCCTGTGAGATTAGCATACAACATATTTTCATAACAGTTTATTCCAGTTGAAACTTTTCTCAGTTAATCCTGGTTACCTCCAGGCTCAGAGAGTGTGCTGGGGAGCAATAGCGGGAGAGAGCAATGCTTTCATTCTGTCAGGAGACTTCTGGTTGGTCACCGTAGAAAAACAGTTTGCTGGACTAGATAGACCATTGTTCTGATCCAGCAGCATATAATAACCAGTATTTATATACGGCCTCTTCTTTGGTCATTGGATTTCTCCTCTGACTTTAATTCAAAGGCCATTTACACAGGCAGGCTTTCTAACCCCCAAGGGGTTTTTTTTACCATACAATATGTTCTAGTCTTGCATAGGACCCTTCATTCTAGAATATGGTTTCTTTCACAGTCCAGCTTCACTCTGGCATCCATCTCACCACGCTTCAACTGACAGGCAACCTTGACTCCCATTCAAGTGCAGCTGCAGCGTCTCTCTCCCACAGAGACTCTGAAGCTCATCAGCTCGGCGTGTCAATAGCTCTCTGACGGACACTTCTGGCCATCCCGAACTGCCATCCTTGAGATCCTCAGGCATATGAGACAGCCGCTCTACCAACTGAGCCGGACCTCCTGTCCTTTATGTTTAAGTATTTATGCTCCATACTGTTTCATGTGCCAAAGCAGCGATGAATGGGGAGGTGGGGATTTCTTCCATCTCTCTCTGCTTACCTAGACCCTTGGGACTTTGGAATGATCATTTCTGAGCCCAAGCTTGGACATTTTTGCTGACGTTGCTAAAGTGTAGAACTTGTCTTTTAGAAATCTGCAATAGACCATCCACACTTTCTCAGGGTCAGCCCTCCTGGTGCCTGAGTCAGCATACCATATGCTGTCCCCTTACCCTCTGCTCCTCCCACTCTCCCACCTCCAGTACGTTCCTCCCCTCTACATCTTCCTCTCTTTTCCCCTCTTCCTTTTCAGATCCAGGGAGTAGAAGGAGAAGGAAGAGCAGTGGAGGCAAGTAGGTGGACAGAGATGGGCACCCTGTCAGAGGCGTCGCTACAGTGGGGGCGTTACCATACGTTCCATGCCGTCCTAGTCCTCATTTATTCCCCGGTACAGTGGCCCCCCCCTTGCCATCGGAGCCATTCAGTGTGGCGAAGGCAACAAGCAGGAGACTCCCTGCCTGTTGCCTTCACCGCACTGAATGGCTCTGATGGCGAGGGGGCAGGGCCACTTCATACCCTGGAGTAGAACTGTGCGGAACTTACAGTACTTCCCCCACCACAGCGATGCCTCTGCACCCTGCACCAATCTGCTGCCTGATGCAGCAGCTTCAATTGACCTCATGGATGGGCCGGCCCGTCTTCACGCAATAATTGTCATGGGGATTTTTTGAACGATAAGGTGAGAAGCATCATGTGCAATACAAATTCTATCCGAAACAGTCCACCAATGTTGTACTGTGTTTGCATTATAGCCTGCTAAATCTGCAGGAATTTGAGGCCATCCCTTATATAAGCACCCATTTCATCAATTCAATACATTTGAGAGGAAAGCAAAGATGAAATCAAATGGAGCCTTCAGCACCGAAATCTGTACCACTGTACTTTTCATCATGATGGGCCTTCAATTCAACAAAGTCTGAGACAGGAGCAAAATTACTAGATGGAAGCTAAAGAAAAAAAAATGAAGGGAGGGAAAGGGTGTACCAAAGAGTGGCTATAAAAGCATACATTTCATGTTCTTTTGAAAAGATATATTTCAAACCAATTCAGGAAGATCAAGTTGGCAACAGAGCAATAAAGTGATTTCTCCATCTTTTAAGTTAATAACATGATAAATTTAATTCCCTTTCTCTGGGACTCTGAACTCCATTCTGTACCCTTTACAATTGGGGTTTCTTTTTTGCGAAACAAACAATTGGGTGCTTTAGACACAACATCTCAACGTACTTATTTGTGCAAGTTAAGACCGATGTGTGTTAGTATATGATCACATCCAGGAATCGTAAATTGAATGGCTTTTGCCTGTATGTTTTCTGGGGATATCTTCAATAGGTTTTCTATATCCAAGTAGGTGGTTTAGGATATTGTTGTTGTTTTTTCTGAAGGAAATGGAAGGAATGGACTAGAAAGTGGCTGAGAAGAAAAACTTGGTTTAATTGTACTTCTCAGTGGATTGACAACAATGAAAAATAAGGTTTTGTTTTGTTCACAAATCTGTATATTACACTGCTAACTGCAGTGTAGATGGCTGAAGTATTACAGGAAATAAGGCAGAAAAAGCTGCGCAGGGTAACATCCTTAAGAGCGACTATTCTGATTTCTTGGCCTGGTCATCATTATTTAATAAGCTCTTCTTCAGTGAAGGAAAAGTTAGTGAAGGAAAAGTTAGACAAGTTTGCTCTATAGGGTTAATGAGCAAAATTCACAAATACCCACCCCCCCCCTAGAGTTGCATCTATGTCCTTTGGGACTATCATGAAACTTTGTCAGCCCATTCCAACCCAAGGGCCAAGCAGCCCAAGTCAGACCTAAAGTCAGCCTAAGTCGTTTAGGGCGACTTTAGGTCTGGAACGCAAACATTTAGGGCGAAGTTAGGTCAAACTGGGGCTGCTTTACCTTTGGGTTTTTAATGTTTTCAGCCCACGCACGGCTGCCTGCAAAGGAGACCCGTACGTGGTTTTTGAAGTTCATTTGAACATCAAAGGTTTTTCTTGCTTTTGGACAACATGGCGTCTTTACCCGTACAACTAAGACACTGGAGAGTTACTGCGGGCCATGAAACCTTTCATAGCAAATTCAAGTTAGGTCGAAGTTACGACCAACGGACTAAGAACAGCCCATTCCAACCCAAGGGCTAAGCAGCACAAGTCAGACCTAAAGTTGACCTAAAAGTGGGCGGACCATGGGTGGACCGTGGGTGTAACGGGGGCGGCAACCAATTAACGTTGGATTCCAGACCCTGGCAAGCACAGACACGCCCCCTCCAACACAAATGCTGACACAAATTTTAGGTCGACCAAAAAGGTGGACCCAAATTCGAGGAGACCCATAGGAGCCAGTTTACCTTACCCAAGCCAGCCCTCTCCTGAAAATTTCTAACACCCTACTCCTGAGTTAGGTCAGAGTTAGGACGGAGTTGGGCCTGCTAGGTCTGGAAACCAACAGAGTTATGCCTAAGATAGGGAGCCTATCAGCACCCAGCCCCACCCAGCCTCTTTCCCACAAAAGCCCAGCCCCAGGCCCCCAGTCTCTCTCTCTCTCTCTCTCTGAGCACGTGGCGTGGGATTCTGTTCCCCACAGCCACAAAGTGGGACTTTGTCGGTGGAGGGCAAAATTCACAAACACCCCACTTCTCTCTTCTCTTCTCCTCTCTGCCCCCCTCAAGGGCAGAGAGGGCTGTTCTGGCTTTGGCCAAACTGTTTACAGCTGTGCCTGGGCAGCTGTCTCCATGCTACCATTTGCTAACCCATGTCTTTCTCCCAGCCTCTCCCCCCCCCCACACACAGGCAACAACACCAGCAGGTAAATGCAGGTAAGAGCAGGGGTTGTGTTGACATGTGTTCTGACATCTGCCTCTTTGCATATAGAAATATAGGTAGGATACATGCCTCTATACCAATGTCTTGTCTCATAGCTGTCTGCATAGCCTGCCATGACATGCCTCTCTACCAATGTGTTGTCTCATAGCTGTCTGCATAGCCTGCCATGATATGCCTCTCTACCAATGTCTTGTTTCATAGCTGCCTGCATAGCCTGCCATGATATGCCTCTTTACCAATGTCTTGTCTCATAGCTGCCTGCATAGCCTGCCATGATATGCCTCTTTACCAATGTGCCCTCTCATGTCTGCCTGCGTAGCCTGCCATGATATGCCTCTTTACCAATGTGCCCTCTCATGTCTGCCTGCGTAGCCTGCCATGATATGCCTCTTTACCAATGTGCCGTCTCATGTCTGCCTGCAATGCCTTCTCTGAAATGCCTCTTTATCAATGAGTAGTCTCATAGCTGCCTGCAATGCCATCTCTGAAATGTCTCTTTACCAATGTGCCCTCTCATGTCTGCCTGCAATGCCTTCTCTGAAATGCCTCTTTACCAATGTGTAGTCAGATGCCTGCCTGCAATGCCTGCTATGATATATAGGATACATGCCGCTTTACCACTATTGTGTCGGATTGCCGCCTGTTGTCATGTGAGCAGACAACACCACAAGTGTGGTGGTGCTGTTAACCGTCTGTAGACACCAGCTGTTCCCCCCCCCTTTTTTCTCCACAGGGTCAACTGACAGGTCAGTATTGCTAGGATTGCCATGGTTGTGACCCAATATATGTGTTGTCTTCTCTCTCTTTGCCCCTTTTCCCTTCCAGGATCATGCTCGCCTTACACCCGGGTAAGCAGCTCAGACCATTTCTCTCCCTGCAGGCTTTTGCAACCGACACACTGGCTTGTCTTCACTGGCGATTGCTACCACACACCAGCTGCCATGTAACACCCCCTTGTTTTTTGTCTCCCCAGGAACGTCCACTACCACCTACCTTCCTGGGAGCACCGCTGGGCCCGCAGTCTGGTTGCCCCACGGTCCTCTGCTTCGCTGCTGCCAGAGGTCAGAGAGCCAGCCCTGCAACCCTCCTCAGCTGCCGGCGCTGCTGCTGCTCCACCTCCCTGGCTGTCTTACTTGCTGTCCCTCCCCTTTCTATGGAGCAGGCTGTGGTTCCACAGGGGGAGAGAGCCTGCGTCTCCAGGTCCATGGGGCATGTGTGCTGCTGCTGCTGCTTTCAGATTGGCTGCTGTGACTACCCCTGGCAGCCTCGCCTGGCCATCTCTGCTAACGTTCCAGAACAATAAAGATGCCCCTTGGGCAGAGCCTCCTTGAGACATATGTGCCCAGTGTTACACAAGCATTGCCCTCGACACACAGACAGCCCCCAGCACTGAAGCCCCTGCATGAATCCCTTCCAGGGACTGCCACTTCCTTCCCAGGGAGAACACAGCAGGGAGGCTGCCAGACCCCCATGGGGCAGAGGGGAGGGGGAGTTGGGGGGCCTCTCAGGCAGGCAAACAGTGACAGGCGCCACGGAGCCCATAGCGGGGCCGCTTGTGGCCGCTGCATCTGTGTAGTGGCCGCTCAGCAACTGGGGATCTCGCTAGCCAGAGTGTCCGCCTGTAATGCAGCCGCTTCCGTCGAAGGTCCGCCCGTAATGCATCCGCTTCTGTCGAAGGTCCGCCTATAATGCAACCGCTTCCTTCGAAGGTCTGCCCGTAATGCAGCTGCTTCCGTCGAAGGTCCACCCGTAATGCAGCCACTTCCGCCCACAGTCCGTCTGCATAAGAGGCGCCTGTTTCTGCATTGCCTTCATCTGCGGAGCAACCCCTGTGTCCCTATTGGTCTCTGCAGACCCCTCTCTCGGAATCTCTCTCCCACCAGCCTTGTTGTCTGTCTGTCTGTCTGTCTCTGACCCACCCATGCCCCTCCCCAGCACCCACTGACTGCCTGTGTGTCTGCCTCCCCTCCCACTCCCTGATGATGGCTGCTGGCTACCCCCCACCCTGCCAGAGCGCCTGCTGAGAGGCGCCGTCGTCACCCCATCTGGGGGCGTGATGAGCTGCGTGAGCTCTTCACGCTTGCGGCAGAAAAGCCCAAGGCATCTCTCAGTCTTGGCCGGGGCACAGAGCAGAACTCACGCCGGGATGCCTTCTTTGTGGGCATTGCCCCGGCCCTGGAGGTCCAGGGCTTCAGGCAGCGCACGGGAAAGTCATGTCAGAGGCAGTTCCAGACATCATGAGCCCCCCCTTGTGTGTGACGTTCCCACCCCCCTCCTTCCCTTCCCTCCCCCGTTCCCCCCCATGACTCCCACGTGCAGCCTCAACGTGGCATGGGGGTGGCATCGCCTTCTGCAGGAGGGGGGACGGCCACTCTCCCCTGCAGCAGGTGGCTGATGCACAGGGTGCCCTGTGGCAGCTGGCTCGGGCACCTCACTCACCTGTCACCTGCCCTGCGTCCACCACATGACTGGCGCAACCCCCCTGCCTGCGGTCAGCCCCTTTGCGTCTGGGCTGAGACAGACACTGCAGCAGCTGCCATGGATGGACGCTGACACGTGCAGACACACAGGCCTGCACATGCCCGAGCCAGACACCGAGCCTGGAGAGCCTGCCTGCCTGGGAGGTAAGTGTTGCCTGGATCCTGGGGTGGTGCTGGGCCACAGAAACTGCAGCCTGCCTAACTCAGGCATACCTCTGACCTAACTCAGACATAACTTCTGCCTAACTTAGGCTGCACTTAGGCCACACTTATGCCTGACTTGGAGAGGAGTTGGGTTGGAATGGGCTGTGTGTCACTAGTTTATGCAGTTGATGTCAATAAAAATAATATAATATAATATAATATAATATAATATACAATATTTATATACCGCCTTTCTTGGTCATTGGATTTCTCCTCCTACTTTAATCTAAGGCGGTGTACATGGGCAGGCTGTCCTAACCCCCCTTGGGGTTTTTTACAATATATATAAATGTCCAATCTTTCATGAATGGCTACATTTCCAGGTGGTATCCTTTTTACAGTCTGACTATTCTGCTGGCTGGCGCCTCCCACACTCGACCGACGCAGCTGGGAGCTCTTATCTCCTTATCAACCTCCTGGGTCGGTTGGCTGGGTTGGGGCTCGGAGGCACCATTCTGAGGTGGTTCCGCTCCTTCCTGGCTGATAGATCCCAGAAGGTGGTGCTGGGGGATGCTTGTTCGGCACCCTTGCCCTTAAGGTGTGGGGTGCCACAAGGGTCAATTCTATCCCCCATGCTGTTTAACTTCTATATGAAGCCGCTGGGAGAGGTCATCCGGGGGTTTGGGGTAGGGAGTCATCAGTATGCTGATGACACCCAGCTCTTTCTCTCCTTTCTACCCGACTCCAAGGGGGCGGTCGATGTCCTGAATCGTTGTCTGGAGGCAGTTGGGAGCTGGATGGGGGCAAACAAGCTGAAATTAAATCCTGATAAGACAGAGGTTCTTCTGGTCCAGAAGTCTACGACTCAGGTACTGGATCATCGTCCTGCTCTGAATGGGGTTGTACTCCCTCTGAAGGAGCAGGTCTGCAGCTTGGGGGTTCACCTGGATGCACAGCTGCTCCTGGATTCCCAGGTAGCGGCTGTGGCCAGGGGGGCTTTTGCCCAGCTTCGGCTGGTGCGCCAGCTGCGACCGTACTTGGATTGTGCAGACCTGGCCACAGTGACCCATGCCCTAGTGACATCTAGACTAGATTACTGCAATGCGCTCTACATGGGGCTGCCTTTGAAGGCTGTTCGGAAACTGCAACTAGTGCAGAATGCGGCGGCCCGGGTGGTTGCCAGGGCCTGTCGGTTCAACGTTAACCCGTTGCTTATAACGTATAAACCGTTGCTTCGGCGGCTACACTGGCTGCCGGTTCGTTTCTGGGCACAATTCAAAGTGCTAGTTTTGACTTTTAAAGCCCTCAACGGCTCGGGTCCAGGGTATTTGAGGGATCGCCTCCTTCCTTATAATCCGACCCGTACTCTGAGGTCATCAGGGGGGGCCCCTGTTAACCGTGCCGCCATTGACAGAAGTGAGGGGGATGGCGGCGCGGAATAGGGCCTTCTTGGCAGTGGCGCCCCAATTATGGAATTCCCTCCCCCTAGAATTAAGAATGACTCCCTCTTTAGAGACCTTTCGGCGGGGCCTTAAGACGTTTTTATTTAGGACTGCTTTTAATGGCTGACATGGTGGGCTGACCTTTTAACAAATGGTTTTTAACATCTAAATGCAGGTGACCCACTGGGGTTGTTTTTTAACTTAAATTGTTTTAATTAATTATTTTAATGTGTTTATTAATTTTAATGTGTTCATATGTATTTTAATATGTTGTAAGCTGCCTTGAGTGCCCTCAGGAGAAAGGCGGGCTACAAATTCTTTAAATAAATTAAATAAATAAAATCTCTCCTCCCGGAGGCTTTTTTTACAGCTTTTTGTTGGCGGCGTGTCTTGAGCTTGTCAAGTTCACCGGTCTTCGGGTATACAAGATGGCAGCTCTCCCGACTGAGCCAGACCCTTCTGCCAACACAGAGCAATAGGCTGTTTTGATTAGGACCTAACTATTTTGTTGAACCTGGCCAGAGTACTTTGAGACTTCTTGTAATTTCTTTCCATCAGGAACTTCCTGGGCATAAAGTTACAGCCCAATCCTATTCAAAGTCCCACCCTTGGATGCAGCGGCACCGGGGCAGGCTCTGCTGTATCCAGCGCAGGGCTGGAGGTCTCCTCAAGGGAAGGGGATGATTGTCCCCTTCCCCTGTGTCGAGCCCCAGCAACCCTTATGGGGCTACTCGGAGGCGCACCAGCAAAATGACCGGTGCAGCTCCAAGTAGCCCTGTGTTGGGCTTTTAAGCCCGGGACAGGGGATAGAATTCGGCAGTCTCCTCCGCCGAGCCCCCCCCTCCTGGGCCTGATCCGCCCTCTTCCCCATCCTCTCCCCACCCCAAAATGCCACCTCCCCATTGGCCAGTGCAGAGCTCACCAGTGGGCACAGCTCCTTCGCCTGCTGGTGCTGGGCTCCACACTGGCAAGACTGGCCTTCACGCTGTTATAATGTGCTTTATGGGACACAGCGCCGTAACTACGGCGGAGCGGATGGAGCTCCTGCTCCAGGCGCTCGTGTGGGGGAGGGCGGGGAACTTACGGAGCGACGGAGAGAAAAAACGCGATCGTTGTTGGGCCCTCCCTCCCTCCCTGGAGCCGTTTGGCTTAGTGACACGAGGGCGCGTCGTGACGCTGGCCCCGCCCCTTGCTCCGGGGGCCCGTGAGGCGCGTTACGACTCTGATGGGACATTTACGACAGCATGAAGTCCAGTACTGCCGGCGGAGGATTAGGCTGTTAGAGTCTTCACGATTTGTAAACAGGTGCCCCGTGTGGCAAGATGCTAGAACTGCAATCTGGAACAGTCACAGGAAAATATGGCACTCAGGGTCTGGATTGGTCCTTGGCGCCCATATTGGCAACTGGATCACTCAGAGCAGGTAGGATGACCAAGAATTCCTGTTTAGCCTAGGACTTGGCCTAATCAAAAAGGGTTCCTCATCTTTTGTACTCTGCTTTTTCAAACTTTGCTCTTTCCTGCTGGCTGGCTTCTTGGTTCGGACTCTGGGCTCTGACTTCTGTCTTACATCTCAGACCTGACTGCTGGCCTGACTCCTGTGTTGACTCCTTGCTTCTTTTCCAACTCTTGACTTTTGACTCTCCTAAGCAGCTGCCCCCAGCCCCAATCCATTTGTCTTGGTGGTCTGGATGCAGATCTCATTGATCTTGGAGACATCAAACATATTCCATTATTTACACACGATTACAGCGGCAATTGAGGGAGTTCTTATTCAATGAACTGGAATAGCAGATGGTTGGGCTGGAACTAGAAAATGACCCCTCCTCGGTAGTCATCTGTTCATGAGCTTGCTGTTGTCTAGTGCCTTTAAAATAACTGAACAGTAGTAGCATCAACAAAGCAGATGGTGTTGATTGTGGTGCATTGGTACATGCCTGAAAATGCAATGCGGTGTAAAGGGACCCCCCCCCCCCAGATTGGCTTATTTTCATCTGCAAAATATGACTTCTGCTACCCTTTATGATGGAGCTATAGTTAACATGAGCCCATCTGTAAATGGTTTTCCTTTGCATTTTGTGCCACGGTGGGGGAAGGTCCTATTGTTTGCTATGTAAACTGCTCTGAGAACGTATTGGTTGAAAACCAGCATATAAATATTCATCATCATCTGGGAGCCAACACAAAAACATGAAGGGGAAAAAAAAACACCAACTAGATGACAACTTTACTTCCAATATGCAGTGGTCTGGCATACAGTATGATGAGGAAGAAGGGTGAGTTTAAACTCAAAGTGAAGCTTTGGGCTTAAATTCAGTCTGTCCAAAAACTCAATGAGAGCAAAGATCTTGAGGAAGGATAAATCCCTAGCCTACTATTCTCTTACTAATGCCTTGAAAGCCACACCCTTGGAAACTAGCCAATCAGACAGAAGGGTAGAAGGAGGAGCTCATGAATATAAAACAAGGGCAGCAATTTTCAGTCACTGTGCTGCAGCACATTGGTGTGCCATGAATGGTCTGCAGGTGTTTGAGGGAGGGTCATTTATTTGTAGGGCCATTGGGGGATTTGACCCCCCCCCCCCCCCGCAGCACAGTAAGTCTCATCAATTGTCAAAAAACTGATGGTGTGCCTTGACAATTTTAGCACCTTCTCAGTGTACTGTTAGATGAAAAAGGTTAAAAAAAGTTGCAGAACTAGGGCCTGTTTTACGAGTGAACTCTTCCTGCAAGCAGTGAGTGAGCCTCCTGGGATCAAGTGCCTCACTGGGACAAAGTTTCAGGTAAGCAAAGGAACAGGTAAGAAAGTTAAGTATTTGAGTGAGTTGAGCACCAGTAGCAGAGCAAGGGCACCCAGGCAACAATCACTCCCCTTCCTTAGAGAAGAGGGAAGCTATCTTCCAGTGGGGGGCCCTTCTTCAGGAGAATGTTCTAGCTCATCGCTCCCCTCCCCATTTCCTTCTGTCCCCTGCATCCTTTTCCAATTCAAGAAGTACAGTGGAGGCAGGTAGGTGGACAGAGATGGACACCCCCATCTAATCTGCTGCCTGAGGCAACTGCTTCAGTTGGCCTCATAGATGGACCAGCCTTGCTCTTAGCCCATGTAGCAGGGACAAGTGATTGCTTGTCAGTCATTTCAGTGTCTTTGCACTCATTGTCTAGAACAGGCGTTCTCAACCAGTGGTAGTAGTACCACCAGTGGTAATTCAGCCGACTGCTGGTGGTATTTGGACCACTGGAACCCCACTCTGATGCGGCACTTTTAGTGGCACGTTTTCACTCCTGAGAGGCTCGTCCAAAGGCAGGAGCCTCTCAGGAGTGTTGAGAAGGGCCCTCCCACCTGCCCAGAGCCTCCTACCTGCATTTTCTGGCCTCTGAAAACCAGGAAGTAAATGGGGATGATGTCATTGCCAGTCACTTCTGGTGGTACACAGTAGGAGAGTTGTGCCGGAGGTAGTACTCGGCTGGGAAGGGATTGAGAACCCCGGTCTAGAAGACTGGATGGTGGGGGCAAGCCCCCTCATGGCTACAGCCCGGCTAATCAGTCTTAAGTTGCTATTATGCTGAGGGAACCCTACGTTGACACAAGAGCCTCAATATTTCTGCTGACTGGAGCATTTCCTTCATCAGGATGATCGGTGGGCTGTGGAAAGTCAGGCACCTTTCTCAGTCTTCAGGGTATATTTTGTCTTCTGACTTGTGTGCTGAAAATGTCGTGTGATATAGAATCTGTCCAACAGCAGCTGAACTGAGACCACCCAACTCATTCCCCAGAAGCTTTAGATTTACAGAAACGCTTACGGAACAATGCCAGCCCGAATATTAAGAGGCTGCGTCCTACATGATCATCCATTCTGCTGTGTTGACTTGGTCTATGTGATGCTTAAACAAGCAGTCTAGTGAGGGCTAATGCAAATGAATGATGTTTTGTTTGGCCATACAACTCAGGTTGGTGTTAATCAAATAAATTCTCACAGGGTTTTTTTTAAACCTCTTCCCTTTGGAATATTTTTTCTTGTCAGATCTATTACTGGAGAGATGGCACTTACCATAAATTTCCTCTGCATGACTTTCCAGTCTCTTTGTGCCAGAAAGAAGAGGGAAAACGAAGTATGATTATTTGTCCTTGTTTAAAATGATGCATCTTCGCTAACTGCTGTCCCGATGCACTGCTTGCAAAGACGTGTCCGTACCTTTTTGATACAGAGCAATGTTGTGCTGAAACTGTTGCGCCCATTTGCAGGTCCACCATAAATGAGAAAAAAGTACTCTTAGCATGACCACAACTCCAACATCGTAGGAAAGATTTTATACAATCTGACTGGAGTGAATTGTTAGAATCTTATACTGGCTTGCTTTAGAGGGCACATTTATTAATGCTGTAAGCCAGGGGTGGCCAACCTTTCAACATGAACGCTCCTGTCCCTTTCATGGCTGTGTAGGTGAGGGCATTTCAGCAGGTGCAGCTGCTTTAGCAGCACTATCAACACTTGCAGCTGCCAAGATTCTGTCTTCTACACAACTCTTAAGAACACAGAGGCCCTAATGGTGGAAGGTTGGCCACCCCTGCTGTAAGCGATGCATCACTAATTTTCTGCCATTGTGCTCTGCTGATATTAATGTTGAATTCTTTTTCCCCACTCCGACCATGGAATTGCATTCTTATTCATATGGTCTACCAACATGGTGTGGATTGTGGGCAGCAATGGATCTCCTTGTTAATAGCGTTCAAATGTTAACTGTCTATTTAGATTATTCTGTCATCACCCTCTGCATATAATTTCTGATTTGTAAGTATTGGGGGAAAATGGGGGACAGTCTTATGGTGCTGTGATAGACGCAGTGTGTGTTCAAGAAGACATGTGGTTTCCAAGCCTGCCTTGTGTCTTTGTAACCACTTGGGAACATTATTTCAACAGCTGTGAGCCAAGCTGCAGGCCTCTTTGAGTTAGCTGATAAGATGGGAAATCTGTTAGGGGGAGAGGAGAGACTTATTTCAAGTGCCAGTGACAGAGTATTTGAATAATTTAGCAAGCGGCAGTAGCTCTTCCACATGAAAAAATCTTTCCCGTTTCTTATTAGAGGCAAGGAAATAATTCATAACTTCATCTGTTCATGGACTGTCCATAAACAGACTAGGATTTTCTTACACTCATCTTCACAATTTACTCACACTGCAAAATCTCTGATGCTTTTTTGCTGTGCGTGGAGACTGACCCCCCCCCCAGCTGCTCAATTGCCAAAGACTCTCATAAGTAATTGCTATGTGGAACAACTGTGGAACTCCCTGCCAGGGGATCTGAGAACCACCCCCTCCCTCATGACTTTTCGGCGAGGGCTCAAAACATTTTTGTTTCGTCTTGCGTTTGGGTGATGGGTTGTAGCCTGCCTCCTGTGTCTCAAGATGCTCTGCCATGTTGCTTTTGTGCTCCCTACTGTTGCCCCCCAGTGGTTTTTATTGATATTATTGTTTTTATTGTTTTTAAATTATGTATTTAAACTGTTTGTATTTTAAACTGTTTTTAATTTTTGTTGTAAGCCGCCTTGGGCATTTGCCTCGGCATGGGATAAGGCGGGATATAAATTTTTTAAATAAATAAATAATTGCTTTGGATCACAGTGTGGACAGGCCATAGATGGTTATAGATGTGTTCAGCCTGCTATCCATATAGTTCAATGGTCCAACTTAAAATTGAACGATTTCACCTCTTAACAATTGGTTTGAGAATGTTGGCTGTGTTCAATATAATGACAGATTCTGTCTTCTAATGTTCTGTGCAATGTTGTAGTGGTGGTAGTGGCATCAGTTGCAGTGAGGTCTTTGGCACTCACTGCAGGTGCTGTGGAATATTCACAAACATTTTATCAACCCAGAAAGATTGCCAGCAATGTAATGTTTACGATGGCCCATCTTTGTGAGTTGAAGTGAAAGGTCAGTTTGGTTCAGAAAAAAAGTCACTCCAACTCTAGTGTGGTGACTCCAGCTGTTGGGCAAGACAGGAGGAGCTGTTGGGCAAGACAGAAGGGCTGAGCCTTCTTTAAAATATGTCCCAGGTGTTGGAAACCTCAATGAGCCACCTGGCAAAGAAGCTTGACCTAAAAGAAGAGCTTGAAGGAAGGATCAGTGGAAGAGAGACTGGCCTGAAGAAAAGAGAGAGGGTTTGAGGTGGTGGAAGGTTGGACTTGAAGAACAGTTGGACTGAGTCTGACAATCTCACATAGGGCCTAAGGCTAAGGATGTTACACCACTGCGTAACTTAGGCTAAGGATGAGATGGCAGGAAGAAACTGTGAGTTGGTTACCATATGGCATAGTTTGCCAGGCCTCTCTGAGGGGAGAGCTCCCCACCCTAGAGTGACACTTTCCTCTCATGGTCCCTAGCAGCACATTTCTGGAGGGTTGTTCCTTCCCAGACTCGCCACAGGCCCATAGGGGAATCAACCAGCAGCTGTAATTGCACCACATCTCAGAACTGCCCCAACTCATTCTGAGTATATTGTATCTAGTGTGGTGACTCCAGCTTTGGAGGTTCTTTGGCCAAACGTTCTGTGAGCCTCCTCAAGGGTGCCGCTCTCTGCTTTGGAAAGCACATATGTATGCCAACTACTCTCCAATATTGCCTAGGACCTGGCAGCAGATATTTGCATGGACTCCTTCATGACGGAATGAATGCCGCTGTAGTAGCAGTGAAAGAGTATTGCCACCTCTCTGCTGTCCTGTTTCCAGTTAGCATTCCCAGCTGGACACCTTTGATGGCAGCTGGTCAGGATGGCACCAAGTCAGGAAAGCTGACTTGGCAGTGGAGGAGGGACAGCTGTCCTTATCGTTTATGGGTGGCAGCACGAAGGACGTGTACCTCCAACTGCTGCCCCCTGTTCCCCACTGCCTTCTCATAAGTAGGCTTACCAGATCTCCAACCGGGACAGAGTGCTAGACCTTTAGGAGAAGGAATGTGGGCAGGTGTAGCTTGTTAAACCTTAGAGCACAATCCCACTGAACACAATGGAGCTTGCTTCTGAGTAGACATGCCTAGGAATGTGCTCTAGGACTTAACAAGCTACACCTGCCCACATTCCTTCTCTTAAAGGTCTAGCACTCTGTCCCGGTTGAAGATCTGGTAAGCCTACTCATAAGCATGCATATTGGGCAGTGAGTCCTAGCTGACTTGCCTCAGGAGTTGGCCAGGCATGGAAGTAGGTCCATATATGGATATAAGCTTCTACCCTGTGCTTCATCAGGCCCGACAAATGAAGGCACTCCTGGTACTATAATGAACTGTAAGCTAACATGGGGATCTTTTATTAAAACAGGGGAGGAGGGAGGGATGAATGGATTGGATACAAAATGCTCTACCTTACAGTGTGTTTCTCAAACTGTGGGTCGGGACCCTATTAGTGCATCGCGACCTGATTTCTGGTGGGTCCCGCAGAGCCTCCAATGAAAACATGGGTGATGGAAAGATCAGATAAGTAATTGCCTCAAGCCCTGAGGCTATTCAAAAATCAGATGGCTGCTAATTGCCCTGCAAAGAGCTGAGCTCCTGCAGTTTGCAAGTGTGTGTAAAAATAGGGAGATAATTGTTTGAGCATCTTTTTCTGGTGTTTTTTTCCCCCTGAGCCTGTTAATCAGTGCCATCCTGTGTAATCTTGCACTGGTGTAACAGATGCACCGGTGTAAATGCACTTACACTGGCATAAGTGTACTTACACTGGTGCATCTACTGTTACACCAGTGCAAGTTTACACAGGATTGTGCCGATGGACAGGTAGTGGGGGCAGGTGAAGGGTGGGTCACAAAAAGTGGGTCCTGGTGCTAAAAGGTTTGGGAATCACTGAAGTCTACAAATCTCTGTGAAAGAGGTTTCTTTCTGGCATCACTACAATAAAGAATTCAACATTGACACCTTGGGTGATCTACTTAAATTAAGTTTGTGATTGCTCTAAGGTCTCCCCCCCCCAATCTGAAGTTGAACTATATTTTCAAGGGACATCCTCTGAGTGCTCCCCTTCCCCATTTTAAAGAACTTGCTGAAGTGTGTGGCTCAATTCTCTGGGAAGCTGACTCAGAAGGAGGCTCAGCATTATTAACTGCTTTTATTATTCCATCTTTCTCTCAAATTTTATTACCTGTCAGCATTCAAAATAATTCAAGGGCACTTGCAAGAGAGTGAGGGGGGAAAAGTCAAAACTGTAACTGGCCAGGTTCTCTGAACATTCTCTGGGCAAACCGCATTAATAGGATTAGGAAAATCATGAAGAGGAAACGCAAGAAATGGATAGTTTATAGTTATGCAACCAATTACAGGCTTCGGACTGGGCGTTAATTTTGTTACCTATTATGGAAAAAATGCCATTTTTGGAGAACGCCAGGCACTGGAAGAATTATTTGCACTGGGATGGTAAGGGGATACATATAAACATTGTATGGACTGACACGAGCATCATGAGATCTATTTCATGGAGGGTAGAGGAATAACATTACTACTGTATATTGGGTGAGAGATGAGACTGCATAGCTCCTTTTTAACATAGCCCCTGGGCAGGAGGTCTGGCTCAGTTGGTAGAGTTGCCGCCTTGTAAGCCTGAAGATCCGTGAATGGCAGTTCGAGACACGCCACTGACAAAACGTTGTGAAGAGATAAAAGCTTCGGCTGCACCTGCAAGCAGAATGTCGTTAGCCGAGCATGTGAGACTAAGGCCAGTGAGAGACCAGAGTGCAAAAGATACCAACTGGAATGAAGTTGTTCATGACAGATTGAACATTTATATAACTTTAAAGAAAACATTAGGGGGGTTGCCCATGTAAACCTCCTTGGATTAAAGTTGGAGGGAAAATCTAATGACCAAGAAAGGTACAAATACTCTATATTATAATATTATTATTATCCTCTTATATTATAATATCCTCTGATATTATATCTGAGGGACCGCCTTCTCCCATACATTCCGGCCCGCTCTCTTAGGTCATCTAAGGGTGGCACTCGCACTAGGGGTGACACTAGCACTCTCCTGCGAGTGCCACCCCTGTCTCAAGTTAGGGGAATGGCAGCTCGTGGGCGAGCCTTCTCTGTTGTGGCGCCACAATTGTGGAACTCCTTGCCAGGGGATTTGAGAACAACCCCCTCCCTCATGACTTTTCGGAGGGGGCTCAAAACATTTCTGTTTCGTCTTGCGTTTGGGTGATGGATGGTTGTCTACCCCAGTGCCTCAGTAGGATCTGCCTTGCTGTTTTTCTGCTCCACATTGTTACCCCCCCCCAGTGGATTTTATTGTTTTTTAATTTACTTTATGTATTGTTTTTAAATTATGTATGTTAACTTGTTGTAAGCCGCCTTGGGCATTTGCCTCGGCATAGGAAAAGGCGGGGTATAATTTTTTTTAAAATAAATGAAATATTTACAAAATCATTTCCCAGAGCACATCGAACTGTGTATGTTTTAGGGATGGGGTGGAATGAGTTAGGATCAGGGAGGCTGTCTTGCACATCTCATCAATCTCTGAGGTATAGTTGATAGTAACCCTCTTGGTGGTGGCCCCCAACATATGGAATTACCTGCTTTCGTACTGTGCAACTGTCTCCCTCCTTGTCAGTATTTTGTCATAGCTTGAAGACCTGCCTCTTCCAATAAACCTTTTCTGAGCATGCCTTCTTTGTTTCTCCATTTGATCTTGTTTCCATTTAAATTGCATCTTTGTTTTTAATTGATCTTGTAAGCTGCCTTGAGTCCCCCAAAGGGAGAAAGTTGGAGTGGATTTAAAAAAAACAACACATTAGCATTGATAATGCACTCCATATCAAGATGTGCACAAACTCCTTAAGAAACTTCAATCTTGTGTAAGATATGGCGGCCGGCCCTTTAGGCTGGCCGCCGTATCCTATCCAGGTCCCAGGCTGCCCTGGGGCAGCCCAGGTGCACCTCAAGGGAAGGGGATGACTGTCACCTTCCCTGGGTGTAAACGGCTGGAGGCCCATGGGTCTACTCGAATGTACGCAAGCTCTGGAGCTCACGTACATTCTAGCCCTCCGGTGAGGCTACACCAGACCTGGAGAGGGCTTTGGATATCGGCCTATCTCGTCGCTGATATCCCCACCCTCTCCAAGCCCACCGCAGCCTATGGACGCAGCCTCACCACCCAGTCCGCCCTCCCCATGCACCTGCTGGTATTGAACTTACCTGCACAGGGCACAGGGCCGGGTAGGCGCTACACCGGTGGCCCTTACTCACCAGTGAAAGTGCTTTATGGCACTTTCACAACACCCTGTGCCAGGGGAGCATGCGTTCCCCCGGTGCATTGTTACACTGGATTGCACCGTTATTGCATACATCACCTGCTATACATCACCATGCTGCTATGTCTCCACTCTTTTTAACTTCACCCTCCAATGATGTACCTGTATTTCCCCTCAGTGCATATGGAGGGGGGGAAATGTTCCTCCTGTGGTTCCTTGGGTGGATGGCCAGTATTGATACACTGTGTAGTTAATTGAGGAACTCATTGCCACAAGAGATGGAAATAGCCACTTACTTAGGTAAGGTAAAGGTGACCCCTGACAATTAAGTCCAGTCGTGTCCGACTCTAGGGTGTGGTGCTCATCCCCATTTCAAAGCCGAAGAGCCAGCATTGTCCGAAGACGCCTCCATGGTCATGTGGCCGGCATGACTCTCCTTGCCGCAGCGCGTAGCATGCAGCTGGAACACGGAGCACTGTTTACCTTCCCGCAAGTGGTATCTATTTATCTACTTGCATTAACATGCTTTGGAACTGCTAAGTTGGCAGGAGCTGGCCAAGCAACAAGAGCTCACCCCGTCGCGGATTCGAACTGCCGACCTTTCGATCGACAGCTCATGGTTCAGCGGTTTAACCCACTGCGCCACCCGCTGGCCAGCCACGTACTTACTGTAGATGGCTTTAAAAGGAAATTTGACAAACTCATGGAGAAGAAAAACCTATCAATGGATATTAGTCATGCTGGACTATATGCTACATCCAGATTCAGTGTCAGTATTTTTCTGAAATCAGTTACAGGGGAGCAATGGTGAAACATGTGCCTCTCCTGTTTGTGGGCTGGTGGACCACTGCCAGGAAACGGGGTGCCTTTGAGCCAGCAGGGCTCGTGAACTCAGTGGCTGAGTTCCCAAACTAAGCGTGCACAGAACGACTGCCTTAGTTGTTTTCTAACTAAAGAAAACAAAAAGTTAATATATTTTTGTAAAATGCCACAGAACAGAATATTTGCAACCACCGTGATGAATAAAAACATCAAGTCCAACGTTGACACTCTCAATCAAAATCAAATTAAAATTGTCATTTCAAATCAACACCTCCCAATAAAAGGCCACTTTTTCATTTTCTATGCCAAACAAAATGCAACCACCACCCAAAATTGGCATCTTAATTCAAAACAAATAAAAGAGGGCTTTTTATCTTACAATGCCAGTTTGAAACAAACATTTCTTTTCAGAATTGTCTCACAGGAAAATGAAAGGGCTTTTTGTGTGGTTTTTTTAAAAAAAAACAAAAAAAACCAAAAACACATGCTCATAAAAGCAAAAATATTTTCTGTCAACAGAATTCTGTTTTTCATTGAATTTTTTTTCTGAGTTGAAGTTTTCATGAGTTCTTGTCAGGACACTGTAAGTAAAGGATGTGTGCATGTTGCCATCAAGGGTCACTGGAGAGTGAGTAACAAATGTTAGCATTTTCATACTTCACTCTGTTTGCCTGAAGATGATCCACAATGTTCTTCTCACTTTCTCCCAGGGATGTGGATCAAGTCCCTGACTCCAAGTCAAGTCCCAAGTCTTTGCCCCCGAGTCTTTGGTTGGGAGTTGGGTCCCTATCTATTTAATGGGGAAAACGGGTTTAAACCTGAATAAAATTTGACTTGTCGTAAAAGGCTCCAAGTCTCAAGTCGAGTCTTTTACAATCACCGAGTCAACTCCGAGTCGAGTCATTGATGCGACTTGAGTCCGACTCAAGTCCGAGTCAATAGACTCGAGTCTACATCACTGCTTTCTCCACAATATTTCCAGGTCCTAGCCAGAGTAACTTGCTCCTTTGGAGCTGTCCAGGGTACTGAAACTTAAAAAAGCAAACAACTGCAGTCAGTTTACTGAACTTGTGCTTCTTCTGAAACAAATGCAGGGTTTTAGTGGTCCGGCAGTCTGAGTACCACCAGCAGTCAGCCATAGTACCACTGGTGGTACTGGTACCACTGGTTGAGAACCCCTGTTCTAGATGGTTTCTTTCACGGTCCAGTTTCTCACTGGCATCCATCTCATCACACTTCAGCTGACAGGCAATCTTGACTCCCACTCAGTGGCGTGCCGGACAGACTTCCGGCAGACTTCGACAGACTTCCGGCTGTCCCGAACTGCCTTTCTTGAGATCTTCAGGCAATATGAGATGGCCGCTCTACCAACTGAGCCAGACCTCCTGAGCAATATGAGATGGCTGCTGAGCCAGACCTCCTTCAGGCAATATGAGATGGCCGCTCTACCAACTGAGCCCTCCTAATGGTTCATCATTACTTATTTTTCAAGGCATCATAAATTGCAGGTATCTGTATATACACTAAGAAACATTTCCTGTCTTCCATGTGAAATCACGTAAGCCAGTTTTCATTATCTACAATGTTTACTTACCTTCTAAATTGAAATCCCTTTTTTAAATCTGCATTTTCTGAATGGTTGAAAGGCACAATATCCTCCAACATGTCATTACCTCTTAATATCCACAATAGATCAAAATCTTCTGACATGTCATCGGTTAATACATTACTTTTTCTTGCGATAAATTAGCTGGGGACAGAAAAGGGTTTGCAGTGCTGTTTGTAAGTAAACAGTAAACTGGACACATTGCAGCCAAAATTGGTTTCTGAATCATTTATCATGTCTTTTAGACGAGAGAACAATCGCACAATATGAGAACATGAAAATAGCCATCTGAGGTTGTTACGAATGAATTGTGCCTTCGTAGAGAGCCTGCTCATTAATTTTAGACTTGGAAGCCCCCAAGTCTAAACTGTTGTTCATCAGACACAAAATTCTGGGTTTGATGCTAATTACGCTGCGACCACTTAGACCCTCTTAAAAAACCTATCCAGCATGAGGATAAACTGTCAGGCAAAATTAGATCATACAGCACTTTCAGCCTCGGTGGAGATATGCAGCTATTTTAAATTTATTCTAGTTGTGACAGAGAAAATAGGTTAACTTATAGGATGAACCCAAGGGTATTCTAAAAGCGTCAAGTAAACACAAGGTTTAAATTTTAGCTCTGGTGTTTCATCTATGATCATATCCTGGGTTTTGTTGCCCATATATTTCACCAAGACAGATGTATTGATGAAAAGGGCTCAGAGTATTGGCAATTCATCAAGCTACAGGTGCCGTATTTTTGTCTTGTGCCGATGTTATATGATAAACGTTTTGACACAGAGTTATTGGATTTAATGATAAATATATAATAGCTTTGCCATCTGCTAAATACCAGAAACTTGGCATTGTAGCATAATTCATGTGCTTATTCTGTTCTATTATGAAAGTCCCCAGGTAGAGTGTGTCTTTCCTGGATTGGGTGATGTATGGAAAGTGGAAGCAGTAAGACTTACGTACAAAATCTTACAAAGAATTTCTTTGTCTTTCCTTACAAATTTTGTAAGGAAATTCTCTGCAAATTCTAGAATAAGCAAATGGCAGAACAGTAGGAGGAATACTCATCGATTTGGGCAAGTCTTTAATGGTTGGAATTGTTCTTTAGGGGCATGATCCTCCCCCATGAATAAGGGTAGAGAGATCAAAGGAACAAATAAAGCATCCCTCCTTACCTCCAACTTCTCGGCATGCGTACACCACAACATGTTTGCCATAATCCAGAATGGGAGGCTGGTGTACTGCTGTTGTAAGATTCACAGCACAATCCTAACCAACTTTCCAGTGCCGGTGCAGCCGCAATGCAGCCCCGAAGTAAGGGAACAAATGTTCCCTCACCTTGAAGAGGCCTCCATGGCTGCCCCTGCACTACAAAATGCAGTGTGCGTCCTGTTGGCACAGCTACACCAGCGCTGGAAAGTTAGTTAGGATTGCGCTGTCAGTGATCTTTCTTCTTCCCAGGGCCTTGATCTTCAACTTCCTTGTCAAAGTAATGCTTACTAGGAAGGTTAAGCTAAGAGACAATGACAGTGCAATCTGACTTAACTTTTGTGCCGGTTTAACCAGCGACGTAGCGAGAACGGGAGGCCCCAGAACGGAAAAGGGATTCAAATCCCCTCCAAAAGAGGAATTCAAAGGGGATTTGAATCCTTTTTCCGTTCTGGGGCCTCCCGTTCTTGCTGCGCCGCTGATTAAACTGGCACAAAAGTTAAGTTGGATTGCGCTGTGAGTTATCTAAGGCCACTTAATGATCTACATGGACCAGAGAATTCAACTTCAAGTCTCAACATCGCCCACAGTTAACAGCCATACAGCATTGTCTCTTCAGTGCTGTTCATCTTCAATGCTGTTCATCTTGGGACAAAAGGTTTGCCCAGATGAACAGATCTAGTAAAATTCAGGCTTTGTAGACCTTCTAGGCAAAAGGTACAGTAGTTCTAATGTTGTGGTGTGGCCACCAAGAACACTTGTCTACATGTCACTAGGGATGTGCCACAAATGTGCCTCTTTGCCCAGTTAGCAGGTGAGTTCGTCTTGCACCAGATTGGATTCTTAGAAGGAATCACAAACTGCAATCGTGGAGGATGAAATAGAAGGTACCAATTTGCAAGTCCTCCATTTTAATTCCATGTCTATAAACTACAGTCATGACTTTCGCTACACTTGCCAGTTTCCTATTGCTTCCTTGGGCACATTGGAAAATTAAGAAAACATTTTACATGCCCCAGGAGGTTGTCTTTAATTAAAACTCAATGTTCTGTAGAATTGCTTCTTTAACACACACACACACACACACACACACACACACACACACACACACACACACACACACGTTTTATCTTGTTTGTGCCAAGTACTACTATTTCTTAAAACAAAACAAAAACCCAACACCACGTTTTCAAAGAGCAGACATCCGATGGCTCAGTTATTTGCAGTTTATTGAAAATCAGTTAAAGAACTGAATTCGCTTCAGCTATATTCTGACACTATAATTACCTCTGACAACCATCTGAGGGGAGCAAAAAAAAAAAAATTCCATATGTTTGCCTTTTCTTATCTTTATTTAGCATTTCCAAATATTTTAATAGAACTTTAAAGGAACCCAGCAAACCAACCCCAGCCTTGAAGACCAACTTTGTCTTAAATGCATTTGGTTTTTTTTGTCATTTAATTCCGTTTGTATTCAAATTGTTGACAATCAATTTTGAAGTCTAGGTCAGATCAAGAGATAAGTTTGTGGGGAGGGGGAACTGTGCAATATCAGAGTGACAAGCAGCTTGATTACTGGTAATTAAAGTGCAAACATATTTCTATTTAAAACAAGAAACTACTACCACATTATTTAGTAGAGCTTTGTTTAATGTTCCGAATAGAAGTTGATACAGTAAGAATGGCTGCATGACTTCGTTGCACACATCCTGTCCAGAGAAGCCCCCAAACCAGCCTGGGTAGAGAGGACCATTCAAGAGCCTGAGAGTTTTTTTATTCCAGCTGCAGTTCCGCACAAGCCCAGGTTGTTTAGGTGGTGGTTGACTTTCCATGTGGTTCTCAAATATGACTACAGTGTGGGGCAGGGCCCAGTGGCGTAATTAGCCACGTAATTAGTGGGCCTCGGGCAGTGTCGCGTACTACCGGGGGCGGGATTCAGTGACGCACCCCTGGGCGGCATCACTGAATCACGACCCAATCAGTGCCGTTTCTGGCCAGAAAACACACACACCTCCGGCGTTTTTTGAACGGGATAAGGCTACAAGGAGCCCAGGTGGGCGGGAGGGCTAAACTTTGTGGCCATGGTGGGGGAAAAAAGGCCACCGCCGCTGCTGCCGTTTTTGCCATGCGCACCCCACCGCTTGCTGCCCAGTGTGTGTGTGTGGGTGAGTGCCGCCGCCCCCTGCACCATCTATTACTACGACTCTGGCAGGGCCCATGAGAGGGGTAAATTCTACCTGGGCCTGGGGTCAAAAAGTGGGCACAGGAGCCAAAGGAGGGGGCTCTGAATATTTTCCAATCTCACCTGCTCTTATGCCCCAAGGCTTGATCTGGGTCTGTGGATGAAAAGGCAGGAAACTTCGACCAGAAGGCCAGGTCTACCAGGTGGGTAGATCTGGGCTCTGCATTGGGAAGCCCAGTAGACCTGCGCTCCAGAAATTCTTTGTTGCTGCCTCCCCCTGCCTTGTTTTGCCTCCTTGCTGTCCCCATTCCACCTGCCCCATCATCACCCTTACCCAAACCCATTTTGCCCCTCCCCCTATGAAAAGGGCCCCAAAAGAAACATTGTATCCCCTGACATTTTTCTTGGATGCCCTGGTGCAGGGTGAGTTCTGGACAGGTGAACCCAAACTACAGTTCTCAAAAGGGTACCAACACATATGCATGCATTGAGACTTCCCCAGAGCATATGCATCGACACTACAAGCTGTGAGAACTCTTGGAAAACAAATTAGCTTGTTTCAGAACTCTCGGTGGGTAAGCTCATAAATGAAAAGCTAATTCTGAATCTAGCTGAGAGTTTAACCATCATTAATTTGTACTGGAATATTGTGCTGGGTTTGAAATAAGGTGTGAATAGTAGAATTGATTATGACAAGACAGCTGCATTTCTTAATCCTGGCCCTGTACAGTCAACAGACAGAGAGTGCACAGAGCTCCATACACTCCCTCTAGCTTCAGTATGGAGGTGGGAACATTTAAAGTACAGGGCTGTTGTAAAGATTATAATTCATATGAAATGCTCTGAACACTTGACAATGCTATACAATGCTTATTATCCTATCTTATTATCATAGCCTCAGTTTAGCTAGTCCAGACTAAGGAAGTTAGTCATGACTAACGGCACAATTCACACTAACTCTATGCCGGTGGAGAGATGGCTCCGCCGGCAGTGGGTGTTGTAAATGTGCTGTAAGGCACGTTCTTGTCACCCAGCGAGTAAGCAGTGCCAGCAGAGAGGCCGGCACCACTCACTCATCCCGTGGCTGCAGTCAGCGCCGGTGGACGCAGGTCAGTCAGCTGGTTCGGGCAGGGGTGGGGGGAGGGTGGAATGGGGAGGATTAGGAGGGGGTAATTGGTCCACCGGGCCAGGGACAGGGGAGGGGGTATCGGTGGTGCACTCTGCCAAATCCTATCTCCCATCCTGGGCCTGGTCGGTCTTACACAGGCTCCTCGGATTTGTGCCGGCCATTTTGCTGGCGCATATCCGAGGAAGCCCATAGGGGCCACTGAGGTTCGTCTCTTTCCCCTGAGGTGTGCTCCAGTTCCAACGGTGCTGGCCTGATCCTGCCTAGGATCTGATGCATACACCCTAGGCAGGATTGGACTGTAAATTCTGTTGATTTTAATGCAACTTAATCCAGACTAAGGATACAACAGATTGTACATACTCTCCAACCTGTGTGTCCGGTTTCAGGATGAGACAGTGGGATTTACTAAGAAAGATGCTGGTTCATTCATAAGACTGGGTTCATTAAACAGAGTTTGGATTTGAATTTTATAATTTGTTATAAATAGTGTGCTTAATAAGTCTAGTTTTCAAATGGTATTTAACACCTGACTGAGCAATTAGTGGCAAAAAATGTGCCTCTCTCAACCTGTTAGTATTATTTCTAAAACAGGAATGGAGAGACTGAAGGAAAGAGTGAATGTCTAATTCCCTTCAGAAAATAAGAATCCAAAGTAATGGCTTCAGCTATTTGTGTCAGACATAAAAATTGATATAATGTAGGTACTAAACCTCCTATTGGGTATTATTATAAGTGATTGATTTTGCTCTCCCTCTCCAGTTTGACGGCATAGCACTTGCTGTACAAACAATTCAGGAAAAGTCAACATGCTTTAGCAGTAAATAATTTACAACTGCGGTGTGGAACGCGGAATAATATTTTACATTAAGTGACATTAATTAGGGCAGAAATATTCAAATGGAGATGAGCATCCAGAGAACGGTGTTGCAAAGAATTTATATGTAATCTGGCGACAACATGCAAACGAGAAGCTGGAAAGAGTCAAGGGAACATCCGTCTTGTGTCTGGGTCTGTTGGGGGGTGGAGGGATGCTCTCCGTTACGAAAAGTTAAGCGTTTGAAGGCTGCACCCTTAATTGGAAATGACTTTCACTAATGGCAAGAGGACTTGCTTCCAAGGAAGTATGTCAAAGATCAGGGTACAATGATAACAAAGCTGCTGGGGAAAGCTAATTATATTCGTTCCCATTAATGACAACAAAATGCTCCTCCATGGAGTTAAATGAGGAAGGAAGAGCTTGACCTGTAATTAACAATCACTTCCAGAAACTCAAGGCCCAAAGCATCCATATTTCTTGTCTGTCCAAGGCAAAAGCAGACCGAAGCAGATGTATTAATTTAGGACAAACTGGACGGACTCAAAATATTGGAGGTCTTTGGTTTCATGTGTTTTTGTTTTCTCCTGAGGTCGTTTTGGGCTCACATTTTTGTACCCAGATACAAAATGTGCCAACAAATCTTTGTGAGCAGTTGATTCACTCGCAAAGTGGCAGGCACATTTGTCTCATCTCGATGCTGCTTGTGAGCAGAGGAGTTCAGTATTGGGGGCTCCCTGCTTGAACACTTGCACCATCTCTAGATGATATCTTGCATTGTGATGCATCACTGGTCCATTAATGGATGTGCCCTCTAGAGTCTGTATCTTCTTCTATATCTTCCTTCCTCTGATTCTGTGTTGTGCAGCGCAGAGGCGTCACTACACCTCCCAGGGGGGCATCGCCGTGACACCTCCTGTGATGTCACAAGCCCCACCCCGGGGGCGTGATGTCACAAGCCCTGCCCCTTTCAGCAGCAATTCGGCGGCAGCGTGTCAAAGATGCACCCCACCGGGAGTTTTTCAGTTGCAGATACCTTTGCCCACAAGTGATCAAGGCAACTGACTGCAACATCCGATTGTGTCCACCAAATTGCCAGTCATAGGTCAACAGGAGAGCTCCTGCTTTGCATCCTTTTGCACGCCATCCCTTAAGATGGGCATGTTCTCCTACCCTGATTTTGTGGATTCTTGCAAAAGCAGTGGTGACTGTAGAGCCATGCAGCCACATGAGCATAGCATTAGCTTGTCGTATTAGGTTAACGTCAGGTATCCGTGGGGTTTTTCAAAGCTATTATTTTAGCTTGAACGGAAATCACCCTTGATACACTTCTTTTGTTGTTTCCAGCATGAATCTGCCAAAAGATATTTACTGCATTCAGCAGCATACAAAGCGCTCGGAAAAATACAAAGTGGAATAAATAAGGTTTAAGGGAGGCAGGGAGCAAAGTGCATTAGCCTGCCTTCTTGTGGTTAATTATACATTATTCCAGAAGTGCAATGACTTCGGGGAAATACTCTGCATCAACTTATCCTGGCTCAAATTTGCTTTCAAAAATAGGAATCTCCCTCTGCCCACTACTCCCAGTTATGAATGGTGTTGATTTTACAGAGCGTATTGGGGGGAAAAGGATTTAAGGTGCAATCCTGTCTAGAATCGAGACTGGTGGAACTCCGCTCCACCGGTCTAGGATGTCGCAAATGTGCCACAAAGCACGTTTGTGACACCCAGCGAGTAGGCAGCAACGGTGCCAAGGCACTCACCGCAAATGAATTGGAGCACCGCTGGGGAAGGTAAGTTCCCTGCTGGGTGGCAGTGGATAGAGGACAATCAAGGGGAGACAGTTGGAGTGGCATCTATCATGGTGAAGGTGGAACATCATTGTCTACCACTTCTGTACATTCACCCCAGGGCAATGGATTCGCTTCACATCCAGTTTTGAAGAGCGAAGTCTCCCTCTTCTTTTTCAATCCAGGCTGGATTGTTGCCCCAGGACCCGGCACAGGTTGGCATCAAAACGTCCAAGTGGCATCAAAACGCCCAAACGTCATCTGAAGCCAACGTTTCTTTTGAAGGACAGCAAAATCTGAGAATTTTCAAGGGATGCCGAATGAGTTTCTATAAATGAAGTTAAATTTCGGGGGGGGGGGAGTTTGCATATCGATCACAACCAACTGTGAGGAAGTCAGTTGAAGTGGCGAAATACATTTCTTTGGCACCATTCTTCACCTCCCCTCCCCCCGAAAAAAAGAGAAGTTGAGAATTCCTGGTGTAAGGAATACAAAACACTGCATCACAATCACTTCAGTCGTGGCTAAGTGTGCATTGGATTGAATGCCCAATGATTAGCATTTGTAGATATGTAAAACATTTTGCATGTATTACCTTGATATAATCCTTACTAAAGGTAAAGGTGACCCCTGACAATTAAGTCCAGTTGTGTCCGACTCTAGGGTGTGGTGCTCATCCCCATTTCAAAGCCGAA
The DNA here is from genome assembly GCA_026170595.1 of Plestiodon gilberti rubricaudatus. Taxonomy (NCBI): domain Eukaryota; kingdom Metazoa; phylum Chordata; class Lepidosauria; order Squamata; family Scincidae; genus Plestiodon; species Plestiodon gilberti. Next base: position 17,113,467 of record JANXHW010000012.1, read on the forward strand.
GAGCCAGCATTGTCCGAAGACGCCTCCGTGGTCATGTGGCCGGCATGACTCTCCTTGCCGCAGCGCATAGCATGCGGCTGGAACACGGAGCGCTGTTTACCTTCCCGCAAGCGGTACCTATTTATCTACTGGCATTAACATGCTTTGGAACTGCTAGGTTGGCAGGAGCTGGCCAAGCAACGAGAGCTCACCCCATCGCGGATTCGAACTGCTGACCTTTCGATCGATAGCTCATGGTTCAGTGGTTTAACCCACTGCGCCACCCGCTGGCCTATAATCCTTACTACAACCCTGTAAAGGGAGTACAGTAAGTCCTCATTTAAAATTGTTTCATTTAAAGTTGTATCGTTTTAAAATTGATGGGGAAACGGCATAGGAACATTTACTTTTATCAATTAGCCTATGGTAAAATTGACTTCATTACAAGTCATTTCACTTAAAGTCGAAGTTTCCAAGAAGAACCTTTCGACAACTTTACGGCTCGGGTCCAGGGTATTTGAGGGACCGCCTCCTTCCTTATAATCCGACCCGTACTCTGAGGTCATCAGGGGGGGCTCTGTTGACCGTGCCGCCACTGACGGAGGTGAGGGGGATGGCGGCACGGAATAGGGCCTTCTCAGCAGTGGCGCCCCAATTATGGAATTCCCTCCCCCTGGAATTAAGAACGGCTCCCTCCTTAGAGACCTTTCGGCGGGGCCTCAAGACGTTTTTATTTAGGTTGGCATTCGATGACTGACATGGCGGGCTGGCTTTTTTAACAAATGGCTTTTTTAACAAATGGCTTTTATAGGTGACCCACTGGGACTGTCTGTTTTATTTGTTTTAATTACTTGTTTTTAATTATGTTTTATTGTGTATTATGTATTTTAACATGTTCTTAACTGTAAGCCGCCTTGATTGCCCTTATTGGGAGAAAGGCGGGGTAGAAATCCATTAAATAAATAAATAAAAATAAATAAACTTTAAGTGAGGACTTCCTGTATAATTATCCCCATTTTGCACCTGGCCTAGATGCCTTTAAAAGGGGTTTGGACAAATTCATGGAGGAAAAGACCATCACAGGTTACAAGCCATAAGCAACCTCCTGGTTTTTTAGAAGTGGGTTTTCTCTGTGCCAGGTGCAAGGGAGTGGCGACTGGACACAGGTATCTTGTTGTCTCGTGTGCTCCCTGAGGCATCTGGTGGGGCCACTGTGTGACACAGGACGCTGGACTAGATGGGCTTTTGGCCTGATCCAGCAGGGTTCTTCTTATGTTCTTATGTAGGTGGTGGTTGACAAGGAATGAGTCACCGAGTGAGTTCACAGTAGAGGTGAGAGTTGAAATTCGGGATGTTGTAATTTGCAGCTCATTACGCTATAATCCTGTACACATTTCCATGGTGGTAAATCCATTTGAAGTCATTGGGACTTGGATCGATGTAGCTCTGCATAGGATTTTCACTATTAGCCACTATACTACTCCAGCTGTCTACCTGCCAAAGGATCATTGATTATGTACAGACTCTGCAGGCTTTGAGAAGTAACAGTACCTGAACAATCGCTTTGTAAACAGAGCCGAAACAATGAAAAAATGTTCGTGCAGGGACTGGAAAGAAACCTTTCATAAAATGGCAGTTTTAGAAAATTAGGCTGTTCTTTTTCAAGAATCAAGACTTCTTTGATAGTGTACTTAGCAACGATCGATAAAAGCAATGAAGCATTAACGAGCCCAAATCTCTGATGGATCAACAGACAAGGTGATAATCCACTGAAGCAAAGTAGTATATCGACCTTTGCATGCATCACCCAACATTTCCACAGGTGGAGGGAGAGACCCTAGAAAGCTGCCTTTTACTGAGTCAGACCATTGGTTCCTCTTGCTCAGTATTGTCAACACTGACTGGTAGCAGGTTTCTAGCATTTCAGCCATTTTTGTCTGACCTCCCTGGTCAGACAAAGGATTGAACCTGGGACTGCCAAGGATTGAACCTGAGATTCCATCCCTATTTTTTTTTAAAGAAACTGTATTGATTCTCTCTGACCTGGTCTGGCTGCATTAGCTTTTCTCTGGGCAACAGAAAGCATTTTGTCTTTCCTGCATGAGTCCTTTGTGTATCCTTTCTGTGTGCTTGCCTATGAGTTTTTGCCCTCCATTTCTAGTCTGGCTCGTCTAGTTGGGTTCCTCAGTTTTGACTTTGTCTTGTGATCAGCTCTAACCCTCTTGCCATGAATGTTCAGTCTGTTCACTTGGACTGTGGAGGGGAAGCCAAATTGTGCCATCTGGCCAGGTCCCTATATGCATAGAAACCCAATCCTCCTCTTTGCCTCAATGCACAGAAGGTCATGAGCAAAGCATATGGAGGTTGAGGATGAGGCCAGGCACTGTACCCCCCATCCGTGCACAGAGCAAACGTACATTTCTCAGAAGAGGGGCAGAGGTGACCATAAGAATGAAGAACCTTGGGTCCCTTTGGGGAGAAAGGCGGGATAGAAATATTGTAAATAAAATAAAATAAAATAAATAAATGAAATGATGACCCCATCCAAGGTAGCTGGAGCAGGAACACACAGAGAAAACTAGAAGATCGGATGGTAGGGCTCATATGTTTGGATTGTCCTCTCAGTGCAATAGCTACCAATAAATCTATCATTTAGTCCTCCTGAGAGACCTATTCAGACAACTCTTGGGACGGACACTGACGCAACCCCTCTCGGATGCCTCACATGTGCAGTTTGGACGCAAAACAGACACCAGCGCAACTCCGCCAGCACAGGGGGCATTTTGGGGGCATTCAGACACCCCTGGAATGCCCCCTTTGCCGGCGGAGTTGCGCCAGAGTCTGTTCTGCATCTGAACTGCCCATGTGAGGTGTCCGAGGGGGGTTAGGTCGGTGTCTGTCCTGCGTCCGTCGGCATACAGCAAGTTACACAAGCATAAGTGCTCCCTCTTACACTGGTGGATCTACTGCTACACTGGTGCAAGAGTTACACAGGATTGCGCCCAAAGTGATAGAATTTTTGCACCATTTTTGCCTCTCCTAAATGGGTTGTACAGTATTCATCGGAGTTGCCACCTGCCTCTTTTTCCGATGCATCTTCAACCCTTTTCCTAAGTCCCCATTTGCCACTCCTGGCTTTCATACATCATTTGCATTTCTGCACAGCGACCAAGCAAAACGTGGAACGATCGGAGCCCTTGAACGAGCACCTGGGATTGTGGAAAGGAAAGCACCCCTAGCCAATTAACGGTGAAAGCACTCTTGCTAATTTGTCTAACTATTTTATTATTCAACAACAGCCACAGCAACCCCAAAAGATGAAATGTACAGAATCGTGTTTACACAGCCAAGATCATTTAAAGGAAAGAAGAAACTGCACAGTTTGCAGCGGAGCTGTACATCTCATTCCCAGAGATTTATTGAAATGTTCCCATACAATTTTACTCGTACGTACCAGGTTATCCAATTTATTCTCCCAGGGTCTATAGCATCCCTGCTATTGCAAAGGCTGTAGTCAATTTATTCTTTCATTGAAACATACAGCTTGCTTCAGTGTTGCTGGGTGTTTTTTTCTTTTTCTTTTAAGGTTTGCATCCCATTTCCCCCCTTGTGGGCATTCTTTCATATTGGGCACAATCCACTAAAAACCTTTACCATGCAGGCTTCATTGAAATCAGTGGAAGTTGCAGCTCAGCACAAATGTGCTCGGTAGGATTGGCACTTCAGTCAACTGAGCAGTCAGACATTCCATGCTTGGCCAGCATCAGAGATTGGCATTTTCAGGTAGTAGTCAAGGACCCTCACAACAGTCTACTGCTGACCCTTAAGACCACCCCTGTGCCCATAGCTTTCATGTGATAGTGATAAACAGACTCTCTCTGGGCCCAGCTAGGTAGGGGTTGGCTCATGCAGGGCAATTTAAATAATAATAATAATAATAATAATAATAATAATTCCAGTATTTATGTACCACCTTTCTTGGTCATTGGATTTCTCCTTTGACTTTAATTCAAGGCAGTTTACACAGGCAGGCAATTCTAAACCAATTGGTTTTTACAATACAATAAATGTCCTAATCTTTCATAGGAAGCTTCTTTCCAGGTGTTTCATTTCATGGTCTAGCCTCTCACTGCCATTTCCCTCCTACGTGTTGACTGACAGGCAACTCCCCCTCACAGAATGCTGGCTGCAGCTTCCTCTCCCTCACATAGAGGGCTTCTGCAGCTTTTTTTTTTTGTCAGCAGCGACAGAGTCTCAAACTGCCATCCTTGATCTTCAGGCATATGAGGCTGCAGCTCTCCCGACTGAGCCAGATCTCCAGACCTCCTGCCCAATTTGTCAAGGCCCTTGAAGCCTGGAGTCAGTTGTGATTTCACATAGTCAAAAACATTAGTGATATTTTGGAGAGTGTGGTCACAGATATCCTCTGCGCTTGTGCCTTGAAAATGAGCTTCACTGCGTAAACAACCACCCCATGCAGCGGTTGGAAGACAACTGAACTGCATGGCTGCCACGTTGCTATTGCATTTTGCAAGTTGCTCTCTCTTTCATGTCACCACCAATCACAATTCTGAAGAGGACAGATCACGTGCTGATGTGGATGGTGAGAATCCATTTTAAGCTCTGGCTGGTGCAGCAGGGTAGCATATTTCCTGCATTTTTGCTCGTTCGGTTTCTTTGGTTACTCAAACAGGGAGAATACAAGATTGGACCACCTTATCCACTGGAGATCCGCCCCCCATGAATAATGCGGATAAAGCTGGGGACTTCTTTTAAAAACCATTTTCAAAAGTAAAAATAAGTCAGAAAAGGCCTTCTCTACCTTTGTGCGGCAAAATTGTGCTGTTTGCAGGCATGCAGGGCAATTTTCTGCACTCCTGGAAGTCACTTCCGAGTTGTACGACAGCCTCCCTTTGCCCTGGCTTGCCTAGCGCAATGCATTCTGGGGCAAGGCAGGGCAATGTGAGGGGGATCATGTGACCTGGAAGTGGCTTCCAGGAGCACAGAAGACTGCCCTGCATACAGTGCAATTTTGCTGCATGAAGACAGGGAAGGCTTTTTCTGATTTACTTTTACTTTTGAAAACCGTTTTTAAAGGGTCTTCTGTATCCGTGGCCTCCACGGATACTGAGTGAGATCCTGTAGTTGTTATTGGGTATTGGTAAATGCTGGCACGTCACCCAATACGTCGTAGCGTGTCACCTTTGACATGCTTGTCATAAGGTTCGCCGTCACTGATCTAGTGCAATACTGTCTACTCCGACTGGCACCAGTCACCACTGGCTGTGTTCTGACACAGGGTTGCAGGTCGAAGACTTCCCCAGCTTTGAATTCCACTGTCTTAAAACAGCAGTGTTCACCTTCCTCCATTTGGGCACCTTGTACCCTAGGGAACCCATCTTACTAATATGTCTACGTGTACCTGCTGGAAAATCGGCTCAAGTTAGATCGATGGTCTTCAGCTTGTCAAGAGTTTGGACCAACCTCAGACCTTCATCTGTGGGCCCAAACCAATCTAACTTTCCAGCGCCAATGCAACCACACTGCAGCTCCAAGGTAAGGGAAGAAACTTCTCCCTTACCTGAAGGAGGCCTCTGTGATTGCCCTTCCACTGCAAGATGCAGCAGCATCACGAGACGGCGCGTCACCCCACCCCCCAGCCATGTCACCCCACCCCCACCCCAGCCGCATCACCCACCCACCCCACTGCTGCGTCACACCCCTGGTACCCACCCCACGCGCCGGGAGAGGGTGATGCGCCAGCAGGCCAATCCACGTCTTCAAAGGCGGCTCAGACACTTCTAAGTAGGCCAGGCAAGGTTGAAAGCGGCGCATGAGTGCAACATCACTTGAAGCCTTGCCCTCAGAAGGGCCAAATGAAGACCCGAGGGCAAGGCTTTGAGCAGCGTTGCGCGCATGCGCCGCTTTCAGCCTTGCCTGGCCTACTTAGAAGCGTCCGAGCTGCTGAAGAAAACGCGACTTGGCCTGCCGGCGCGCTACCCTCTCCTGGCGCGTCACCCCAGGTGTCCACCCCGCCACGTGGTAGCGACGCCACTGGCAAAATGCAGTGCAAGTCTTGGCTGCATTGGCGCTGGAGAGTTGGATAGGGCCCTGAAACACGTAACTTCAAAAGCCAGCCAGTGAGGGGATGCACTGCTACAGTTCCTCTTGTCCTCTTCTTTTCCCAGCTTCCCAACAATCAGCTTGTGCTACTGCAGTGGTCTGTCCTTTCCTTCCAGCCCAATTGGATGGAGAGGAGGGGCAGAGAGTGGCATGGCAACATGGGGCGGAGAATGAGGGGAACTGCTGAAGACTGCAGGAGCCTGGCAAAAGTGATCCCTCCAAAGCCCAAGACTCTGGTGGGATTTATCTTAGCTGGGACTGCTAGCCCCCCTGCCTAATGTTCAAACTGTGCAAGTCGGATGTGGCCACAGCAGAGCCGATGTTCTTCCCCACCTGAGGCCAGGTTGTTATTGACAGTTGAAGACCTCGGAGTTGGATCATGAAAGCAGAATTTTCTAACAAGGACAAGCTGAGGCTTCCACCTTCCCCCACTGTGACAACTGTAGTGTTCAGCAGGGGACTTTTTGCGAGTCTATCTTGTTGGAGGTATCTTTAATCTCCGAGTTCCTCCCCCACCCAGGCAGACTTGCTTTGCTACTTAGCTAGATAAAAACACGAGGCACAGGCTGATTGAAGTTGCAAAAAGAAAGAGAAAAGTTTACTCACAGTTTCATGTTCATTTGTACAGCATCTGATTAAGATCAGAGGTTACCCTAACTTAAAGGATGAAGCCCCCCCCAGAGCTGGGGGCTTCCTGCATGAGGTCTGCTGTAAGATGGACGCTGGGCTGCTGTAGCAGCGTTGGCATCATCCTACCTCGTGGGCATCAGGAGAAGAAGTGATTAGAGAAGGGTGAAGGAGAAGGAAACAGGGTCAGGGGGCCACGCCCCTTCCTTTGGACAAAGAGGGGTCAACAGCAAGAAGGTCTACTCAGGTGACCTGACGATACATCCCCCCTCCCCCAGTGTCCAGCATGCGGAAGTTGCCCCATTCCAACATATCTGCTGCATTTGTTTTCACATTAATTCATTCAGAGACTTTGTTTGCTGTAATGAGGCTTACGAGCTCTAAATAGCAAGAGAGAAGAAAACAAGAACAGAAAAACTGGCTATGGAGTTGGGAGGAGTGGGCTTTTAAGCGACCTTGTGGTGCATAATATAAATCTTTTGTTTTTCAGCTTTGCCTTGGTAATTGTAGAACAATCATTTGCATGCCTTATTTTCAAAATCAAACCTAAATCATTCTTACTCATGCTGCCATGTCTCTCTCTTTTATAATCTGCACATTTGGGGAAAAACAAATCAGAAATTGCTTTTAAAAGGCTGAGAGGCTTCAATGGGAGACCTCCAAATGTTGGTGCTTCAGGTGAAAAATCAGAGGGATGCATAAGTGAGCATTGTCTCGAGTCGAGTCTCAAGTCTTTGGCCTCCATGTCTCCAATCTAAGTCTTGAGTCAATTTTTAAAAATCTTGTTTTTACCTTTGGGCTCCTTCGCGCGCCATACTGCTCTGTTTTCTTGCTTTTACAAAGTGAAATCGCACTCCAGAAGGCACTTCCTGGTTGCGCGACTCCCTCCCTTCCCCCAGACTCGCACTAGAATGCATTGTGCAATGCATTCTGGGGCGACCTTAGAGGAAAGGAAGGAGGAATCGCGCAACCAGGAAGTGCATCCTGGAGCACGGTTTAGTTTTGTAAAAGCAAGAATAATGCACCAAACCCTTGCATCCAGGATCAGGGTCACTCGCTAATCATTTTCAATACAGAAAATTAGTGAATGCATTCCCCCCACCCTCCCAAAAAAATAAATCCATTAGATATGGAAGAGGGAACAGATGGACAGGACAATGGCCTAGAAGAGGGGAACCATGCAAAAACGTATATGGTGTAAGATCTCCTACAAAGAATGAGTGTCAGCATCTGATGGGGGTGAGCTTTGGGGTACAGGCCTCACTCCCTATGGCACATACTCCCATGCCCCCATGCAGGGCCTCTGAGCAATGCTCACAATGGCTAACGTGTCTCTTCCCTGAACTGATTCAGTAGCCTCAGTCCTCACATCTGCAATATGGGAATAATAATACACACCTGCATTACGGGTTGTTGTAGAGATTTCATAAAGACAATGTAGGTGATGCAACTTGAACCTTCCAGGGTACTATATAGATGACTGCAGTATATCTATTAACATTCAAACCATATTTAGAGTGCAATCCGACTCTTCTTCCGGGTGGCGGACCTAGCGATCCGCCACCCGGAATAGCCCAAAGTAGTCACAAACGTGCCGTAAAGCACTTTTGCGGACTCCTTTAGAGCAGGGCAGGCTGGCGCAAGGCCAGTCTGCCCTGCTCCGCCAGCCAAGGACTTGGGCCGCCACCAGACCCAGGTAAGTCCAGATTGGGCAGACAGCTCGGGCGGACGCAGGAGGGGCGGCGGAGCCGGGAGGAGGGACAGCGGAGCTGGGAGGGCGGCCATAGGCCCATCCGTCCCGGGTGGGGGCGTGGACATGGTGTCCGCCCGATCCTGGGCTCTACCGAGCTCCGGAAGGTGGCTGGGCTGTTACACGGCCGCCTTTGACTCCCGCCAGCAAAATAGCTGGTGGAAATCCGAGGAGTCCTATCAGCCCCAGCCGCTCTTACACTTTGGAAAGGGGGCGAGCGTCCCCTTCCTCGAGTAGACTTTCCGCCACGGGCTGCCTGCTGCAGACTGCCTGTGGCGGAGAGCAGGATCCGGCAGGCGGCCGAGGCCATCCTCCCGATCTTTAAGTCAGATTGGGCTGCCCGTCCTGCTGCTTTTAGTAGTGTCTTAATGGCAAATGTATCCGACATTTTCTGTGTATGTTTCAACATTACGTTTTTGTCATGCCTTGTGCCGACAATTGGCTGGGGAGGGTGGGACATGGATTATTCAAAAAACCTACTACAATAATAACAACGGGAAATGAGCTTCATCATGCAATGAGTTGCTCTGAGCTTTTCCAAAATGCCCCTTTGTGCAGAGAATACTAAGCCAGACTTCTGTTCCCACCCAGTTTTACCTTTCTTTGGGTGCTGCAGGCTTGTGTTCCACAGCTTTACATCCATCGCCGAGTGTCACTCCAGCACACTCGTCCTTGCCTCGCTGCTTCCAGGAACATATGGCTCAAACAGTCAGCTTGCTTGCTGGCATGATAATTTATACCAGCACCTGGTAGAAATGAAACTTGCAGCAGCTTGCTAAGCTTTTGCGATGACAGCACGTGATAGATACTGTTGGGTGTCCCAATGAGGCACAGGCAGAATAAGGCACGAGCGGTTTCTAAACAGTGCGCCAGGGCACTTTTGTCTTCTGAGAACAAAGACCTGATGTGTGCCTTGAAAGGTTAAGCTACTACAGCAAACAAATTCAACATTCCTTGCAGCTTGGGGGGGTGGGGGACCCCAGGCAGCAGTTGTGCCTATTCTCTCTGTGGTACATATGGGCAGTGACATCAATATGAAAAACAGAGTAAGATAATGTATATTATTAAGAAGAATGTTTATACTGTATACAAGCATTTTTCAAACTGTGGGTCTCGACCCACTTGGTGGGGCACATAACTAAGCCCCTCAAGCCTTGAGGCTATTCCCATTAGGGCTGCCTCATTATGAGAAATGGATTGAGATTTTTGCAAATAAATAAAAATATTGCTTGTAAATAAATAATTTATATTTCTTTCTAGGTCCCTTTTTTTTAAGTCTTGTAATGCTATGTGGGTCCCGATAGAGTGTCATTTTGAAAAAGTAAAAAAGTGAAAAACGGTGCTAAAACGTTTCAGTGTATACTATGTTTTTTTTAAAAAACAAAAAGTAGTTCACAAAGCAACTTGCATTGCTAAACAAATTAAGAAATTACTCCCTGTCCACAAAGGGCTCACAATCTTTAGTTTGGCTATTAAGTTATTTGATTTTCTATGTAAATGTAAACCACTTTGTGAACTTTTTGGTTGAAAAGCAGTATATAAATATTGATCAACCTCTTTAAAAAATACAGTACATCAATAATAATAAAAAAAACAACGAGCCGCAACCACCACTGGAAAAGACACCATGGTGGGCTGAAGAGGGACAATTGCTGTCCCTCTGCTAATGTAAGAGGACACCAGGGATGTGGATCGGTCAACCCCTGTCCCCGTGCCCCCCCGTGCCCCCCAAAATTCATGGCGCCGCTGAAGGCGGCACCGAAGAGTCACCGTCACTACTGCCGGCTCCGCGCATCACCCACCGAGTCGAGGTGAAGGCCGCGCGTCCTCCCCGGCCGGCGGTCCAGCCCCTTCTGACGAGACCCTATGTGGCATTTTTTCGCATTTCCGCGCATGCGCACAACGCTTCTGAGGGCAAGAGGCTGCCCTCTTGCCCTCAGAACTTTGTACGCATGCGCGAAAATGCGAAAAAACGCCGCATAGGGCCTTGTCAGAAGGGGCCGGACCGCCAGCCGAGTAGGACATTCCAAGGCCTTCTCCCGGCCTTGAAGGGTGATGCGCAGAACCGGCGGAAGTGGGGGTGATGTGTGGGGTGATGCGCGTCACCCCCTGGTGCACGTCACCCCCGGCGGTCTGCCACCCCCCGCCACGCTGTAGCGACGCCCCTGATGGACACCACTTTAAAAGGCAACTCTTTACCAAGTTAGCAGGACATGGATAGCTGCTGTTTACTGAGTCAGACTATTGGTCCATCGTGCTCAGTATTGTCAGCACTGGATGGTAGCAAACTCTTCAGAGTTTCAGACAGTCTTTTGCAGGCTTATGCAGTTATTGAACCTGGGACCTTCTGCAACGCAGGTATGCTGAGTTGCAGCTCTTGCACTAGTGCAAGCAAACAGTGTGAACACTCTGACATGATCACAGATCTACTTCTCATCAGAGCCCTAGAAAGTCATGCTCCTAGACCTCAAGGCGCCTTCAGCTCTTGCTCTGCTTTTGTCTCTGCATATGTCCCAATGACACAAACGCTACGTGTTCAAGCGTGTGTGTGTGTGTGTGTGTGCGCGTGCGCGCATGCGCGCGCCCGCTCGTACACAACACAGTCATGCCCCAGGGGCCTCTGAGAGGGGGGTTAAGGGGGTCAATCGTACCCAGGGCCAAAAATGGGTCAAAAGGGGGGCCCAGGAGCCAAATCCACATGAAGGGAAGGGGCCGAAAAGAAACTTTGTACCACCTGATAAAATTCCTCTGAGTGGCCCTGACGCCCCCTCACTTTAGTGGCAGGGAATGCGATTTGTCACCTCCTCCCAAACTCGGACAGCATTGCTATTGCAAATATGACAGAAAGCTCTCTGCATCAAGAAACCATCTTCAAACAATTGTCTATCTCCCACAAATAAAACCTCCAACTGCCATGCTGGGTCATTAACAAGTGATCTTTTTAGAAAAGTGATCTTTTTAGAAAAGCGGTATGTAAATCTTTTTTAAAAAATAAATAAATCTGGCTGATAAAAGAATAGGTGGCCAGCAGTAGCAATGTTTTGCTTTATTTCAAATCTACACATACAAACAGTCAAAAGTAACAAAAATGGAATGAAATATATTCCCAAAAGAATCTCTGCAGAATACATCCTATCTATAGCATACACCTATTTTTTTTAAAAAAAAATCAGGTACGTTAGAAGATCATTACTAAAGTTCCCAATCCCCAGGAATATAGCCATTGTTGACATGCTGCAATCCTATATGCCCTTACTTAGGAGTAAGTCCTATTAAATGCAATGGGTGTACTTCTGAGTAGACATACATCGAATTGTGGGGCTGCAGTGACTGGACTCGAAGTGATCAAATTTGAGTACAGCCTGGTACCTTTTCTGAATGGGTCTTGGTCACTGCCCCAGAATCAGTCTTGAGACACACACGCTAATATTAGGACAGTTTTATTTTGATCGCAAAGATATACCGTAAGACTGATTTTTATTTAAATTGCCAAATCATTTGGATGTCAAGAAAACGCTACCTCAATCACGCAGCATGCAACTATTTGCATTGCTGTCAAAGATCTTGCAAGGGAGTGTCAAATCCCTGCTAATCGTTATTTCATTTAATCAAAAAGTAACCTTTCTTGTACAGTATTTTCATTTAGGAAGCAGCTTTCTATTGAACCTGACCACTGGTGCGTCTAGCTCATTTGTCAGTCCAGCACAGGCTTGGTTTCAGCGGAGGCGTCGCTGGAGGGGTGGTGGTACTGTAAGTTCTGCACCGTTCCACTCCCTGGTACGTGGTGGCCCCGCCCCCTCGCCATCTGAGCCGTTCAGTGCGGCGAAGGCAATGAGCAGGGAGTCTCCTGCCCGTTGCTTTCGCTGCAATGGCCGCATGGCCTGGCTCCGACGGCGAGGAGGTGGGGCCACCACGTACCAGGGAGTGGAACGGTGAGTGGAATGATGCGGAACTTACAGTACCGCCCCCCCCCTCCAGCAACGTCTCTGGGTTTCAGAGAGGATTGCTTTTCCCTCTGCCCTACCTGGTGAAACCAGGATTTGAACATGGAACTTTGTGCATGCAAGACAGTTGCTCTACCACAGTTGCCCCTCCCTTGGCACTAACGTAAAATAAATAGTGTCAATCATTAATAAATATTTCCCTTCCCAGAACCACTGAAGCACTGTTCTTTTATGCATTAACACTGAGTTCTATAAAACCCTTTTAAACACATCAAATAAATATTCTTACAAATATTGATATACTACTTTAACTACCACCCCCCCAAAAAAGTTCACAAAGTCGTTTTCATTGCAAAAATAAATACATAAATAAATGTGTCCCAAAAGGGCTCACAATCGAAAAAGAGGCAGAAGAGACACTAGCAGCCACCACTAGAAGTGTTGTCATGTCCATACGGCTTACCGACTCGCCGTAATCAGGTAGCGGGGCATTCAGCGGGGTGCATTGCGCCATGTTCCCCCCCCCCCAGTGGTGCCTTTGGGTTGATAAAGAGGCAGGTCGAGTAGTGTTCTTTCCAAGTCTGTTTAATGTGGTCAACAGTGTTACACTTGTGGGTACCCCTTGTTGTCACAGGGGCCCCTGCACTGTACTAACAAGCATTTCTTCTCCTTGCAGATTGGACCTGCTCCAATCGTCCCTGAAGGTGGAGGCCAAGCTCGGCCGCCTCCCCTGCTCCCCTCTGGCACAGGTAAGTGGGTCTCCCAGTTGGGGGGAGCTATGGTTGGGTTGCCTTGTCATGAGGGAGTCATGAGGGAGCACCAGAGGCTGGTCAGTGGGGCAGTCCTGTCCAAGTCTCTGTGCTTTGCCCTTGGTCCTCTCTCTTCTGGGGCTGGTGGGGAAGTTGCTGCCCCGGCTGCGGGGCCTGTCTTGTGGTGTCCCCCCGGCCTCTTCCTGAAGTAGTTCCCAGGGCGGAGCAGTCTTCCTCTCTTTCCTCAGGGCGGCTCACTGCCTCCACGGAACTCACCCCTGTGCTCATCACCCCTGTATTAGTGCAACGTTTTCAGGGAGCTTCCAAAGAGACTAAGGACTTTGGGGAAAAAAAATCTAGGTGTTTCTACAAACCTGGACTGAAATTGATGCCTTTTTGCATCTTATGTCCGTGACGTTCATCCCTTTACCCCGAATGGCCCAGCTGCCCCAATGGGTCTCCTCGGACGTGCGCTAGCAAGATGGTTTTGTAGGAAGTGCAGGCTCTGTTCATATCTTTGGATGATTGTGGAGAGGTCAGGAGTAGAGACCAGGGGTGGGGGTGGGTGGGTGTTGGGTTGACAGATTGGGCACTAGCTGAGGACTCATGTCCACTGACTCCAACTGGCTGGGCCAAGTTCTGAATCCTCACTGTCTCATGCAGTCATGGTAGAAGTACTTCGAACTCAAGGTTTTTTCCTTGGAAACATTCAACAGGGGCGGCCAACGCTGCAGATATATAGAAATCTTCCACTTCCTGTAGAAATGTGTTATGCATAAACAAATTGCTCTGACATTTGCCAGTTTCCTTTTTACTTCAAAGGCTGAGCAAAAGGAACTTCCCCCAGATGTTTGGAATAATGCCTAGGAGTTCTGTATTTATTCTCAGGCACAGAAACGTTGGTGCCATCATTTTGCTGGTACTTGCTAGGCAAAGCTCACCTCCAGAGAGACTTTCAGCGTGAGAGTCGCACAGTTCAGACAACCACTCATTGATTAATAAATTATGCATTATCTCGTGGCGAGACACCACACTCCTAGCTGAGGCCTCTGGAGATGCAAAGACAGGGAGGGAAAGACTTCAAACGGTTTGGGCACAGGAGAAGGGAAATATAAACAGTGGAAGCTGCGAAGAAACAAAATACTTAAGCGAAAAAGTCTTGCAAAGGCCAGGGTAGACAATATTTGGGTTGCAATGGGCCAGAAGCATCTTTAAATGTTACATTCCATAACAACAGTTCTCCGCAAGGGACTCTTTGTATTCTTGAAGACGGTCCAGAAATGTCAGCTGGCAGAGAATGAAGCAAGCAGGGCCCTTTCTGGAGATCACATTTTGCAGAGTTTTTCATTGACATTGGTTACCAAGAAGTGTCGACAAAAGTACCACTGGTTGAGAACCCCTGCCCTAGGAGACTCTGAAGAAAAGGACAGTGGTGGTAGCCCTCTCGTTTTTGACCCCAGCCAGGGCTGGCCCATCCATGAGGCCACCTGAACATGGTGGCGGGTGCCCATCTCTTGTTGACTTGCTTGCCTCCACTGCTCCTCCTTCTACTCCCTGGATTGGAAAAGGAAGAGGGAGACAAAGTGGAAGAGAAAGTGTGGAGGGGAGGGGAGTGTTGAGCTAGAACATTGGAAAGCAGAGGCTGGTACCGCATCGGGTAAGGGGGGGGGAGCATCAGGCATGCTGGGGGGGGAGCATCAGGAAGTCTTGGGCTGGCGCTGACAGAATACAGACCAGGGGCATAAATTGATGTCTAGATCAGGGTTTCCAACCCCTTTCCGGCTGAGTACCACCTCTGGCACCACTATCCTGCTGGGTACCACCAAAATTGACTGGCATTGCCAGTTACTCCTGGGTTTTCGGGGTTTTGGAGGCTAGAAAACGCAGGTAGGAGGCTCTGGGCAGGTGGGAGGGCCCAGAGGCGTTTCTCCGCCCCCACATGCGGGAGCTGCCGACACGGCAGTGCCCACCATGTGCCTCCATCACCCCCCGCCGTTTGGCTTCCTTTTTGGAGCCAAACGGGAACCAGGGCGGGCGGGAGGGCCGAAACACGGCCGTCTCGCCTGCGAAGAGCCAACAACAAAAGTCGCCCCGCAATTGCACCCTCCTGAAGCGTTTGCACCCTCCTGATTGCGCCCTCCTGGGGTTGGCACCTGGTGCCCAGGGCACCAGGGCTCCCCATCGAATGACGCTACTGGGAGGGCCCTTCTCAACATTCCCAAGAGGCTCGGCCAAAGGCAGGAGCCTCTTGGGAGCGAAAATACAATGCCAAGAGCGCTGCGTTGGGGTTCCACCACTCAGACAGTTCAAGTACCACCAGCAGTCGGCCAAAGTACCACTGGTGGTACATGTACCACTGGTTGAGAACCCCTGTAATAGACAGAGGCATTCTGCATATGGAGAGTCCATGAAGTATGGAGTTATCAGCCTAAACAGGTTTGGAGTTTTTTGTTTTTTGAGTATTTTTATGTCACCAGTAGGAAACGTAAGAAGAATAATGTCTACCTTTGTCAAATTCTCATCCTGCTGGTGTAGCAATCCTCTCAACGGCTCACGCTTTCTTCTCCCAAATGAATGGCCTTTCTTTCATTACCCATTTCGAGATCTTGACAGCTCATTGTGAACCAGAAAGACTTTACATGATCAGAGTGATAATTTTCAAATCACTTTCTCTTCATCGGCACATAAGTTTGGGAGCATTATTTATTCAAATTGCTTAGTTGATGGACCACCTAGGAGACTTGGAAAATTATTGCCTTGGAAATGATCGATTGGGAGGAACTGCAATTGTAAAAGGCAGCTGGGTCCCAAAAGCATACTATTTACTAAAGAGAAATAGCAAATAACACCCAGCTTTAAAGTGGCATCATTATGTACATTGCAAGAGTCATTTCCAGTACCCTTAAAATGCAATCGTTCAAAGTGACATTTTTCTTCAAATGTTTCAATATCGTTGAAACGGGTGGGTTCTCTTTTTCAGCTTTGTATAATTTCAACAGTACCCATCTCAAGGCCTAATGTTATTTGTTCATGTGCCCTGGAATAAAGAGACAAAGAAAGACTAATGACTAATGACCCTGCCCCTTGATTTCTCAACTATTTTCTTTTGTCTTCGAAAATGAGATGGCCTTTTCTGCTATTTTCTGGGGTGGATGGGTGGACAGTAAAACTGATGGGACTCTTGAAACTCTTCAAAAATTGTGGTGGCCAGTTTAGTTTTCCCAAGATGCTCTTCCCCACGGGGAACTACACATGACTTGTTCAATTCAAACGGCTTCTCCCCATTAGAAGCTGCCATTAACAGGGAAAGAAAAGAAATGTGAAAGGCACAACTAGAAGTGCATTAGGTAGGTAGAGCATATGGACATGTTTCTCTGTTTCCCTCTCCCTGCCCCCCCCCCACACACACAATGGGACAGAGCAGCTGAGGGAATCTTGATGCCTTTTCAGCATTACAGGTCTGATGGGGTAGTTACAATCTCTGATGGTTACAGGAAATAAGCGAAGATGTAGGGCTATTGGCACATTATGCTTTACCCAGGTACAGAATGTCTGTGGTGGGATACATATTTCTGTGTGAATAACTGTGCTTAGGTTCATTTTTACCACCTCCTCCAAAACGTGGCCCATTGTTTGATGAGGCTCTCTTGCATATCTTATCACTGTTGGAAGTTTCTCCCACTGTTTCACCCTTGGGAGAAACAAGAGACAGGACTGTTTCCATTATGACATCTGTTATGTAGAAACCCCATAAGAAGACAGTAAATTGACCCCTTTCTTTGTCTTCATTTCATTAAAAAAAATCTTTTCATCCATGCCTTTGAAGCTTAATTTCTCCCTGTTGATTTTGGGCTTAATCACTTGTATGTGTTTCAGTGTTTTTTTAAAAAATAGGGTCTGCCTGGAGGTTTGAGCCGGTGCCCTGCCTGAAGAAGCTAAGCAGGGTTGACCTCGGTTCCCACTTGGATGGGAGACAAAAGCTGCTGATGAACCTCGCAAAGACACTGAGAAGGCATGGTGAGAGGGTGGAATGCGGAGGAGTCAGCTGACAACCGTCTGAGGGTGAACTGCGGTGAAGCTTGGAAGTGCAAAGCACAAGCCAGGGCTGCACTTGGAAGGGAAAACATCTCGAGCATGGAAGGTTCTATATAGGAATAGAACAATATTGTAAAGACCCTTATCAGCTCTAAAGATAGCCTGCCTATGTAAGCCGCCTTGAATAAATCTGATGAGAAATCTGATGATGAGAAAGGCGGGATATAAATACAGAAAAAATAGACATTTTTGTTGTTTCATTGTGTTTCTGTTTTATGTTTTGGTTTTTAGATTGTTAGCTGCCTAGGGTGTCTCCTGCTTGGAAGGGGAAAGGTAGGGCAGAAATCCTTCAAAATAAATAGATTTTACAGATCAGTAGTCCCTGTCCAGTTTGTACTTTCAATGAATGGAACTTGTAAATAACTTTACCCAGAAGCAGAGTAACAATGACTGTACCTAGGTACAGTCAGTGGCATCGTGGCACCTCCATGTGGGGGGCCGACATACATAATGCTGCCCCCCATGACATCACAACCAGAAGTGACATCACCACTGTCGCCGCAAAGGGCTTCCCAGGCGCAGGGCGGGTGGGCCCAACTTGCGCATCGTCACCCACACGCTGTTTGCTTCACCGCCGTTCCCGCTGCCCATGCGGCGGGGTTCTCTCCCCCCGCCAATTTGTCACCCCCGCTTATCACCCAGGGGGCCACCCCCCCCCCCGGATATGCTTCTGAGTACAGTTTAACATGTGAACAGACCTGTTTGGAGATTCCTGTCCTGGCTATAAATCTTGGGAATAAATTATGCAAACCAAACTTCCCCCTGCCCCAGCACCAAGAATAAATCCAGAATGAAATGAAGATATTACTAAAGATAAAGACTTCCAAGATGAATCTTTATATCACCCTTGGGAAAACATCTGAGGGATTTTCTGTTCCACATGATGGTTAAAAAAGGTCTCTGTTGCATAAATATCTGGTAGGTTCACATCCAGCTTTGGTCAATTCTTGTACCAAGGAAATCAGTTGTCTAACTTGGTTCACTTATAGTGGTTTCATGTTACCATGGTTGATGTCCTCACCCATGCCAGACGCAGCGCTCAGAGCCCAGACGCAGCGTTCAAGATCTTGCATTCTCATTGTTCCCAATAGTAACTTAGTCCTTGAATGTTTCTTCCAAGTAGGACTGTACAAGAGATGATGATGGCTTCCCTTTGAGGGCTATAAAGTGGACGTCTTAGGGCAATATCTCATGGTGACGTTATGGCACTTGAAAGGCACATAGGTTCTCTCTTTTCTCCCTTCTTGTTGACTTAAGCAGTGTCTTCCAGGGTGGGAGGGGGGTTGTTGTTCTAGGAGCACTCATGAGATACAGGGGAAGATGGCTGCTTGCGTGACCTTGCTAGCATCTTGGTTGGAACAGCTTGCTTTTCAGTAGGACTGGGCATCTTCTGTGTAGTGTCCACAGGTGATTGTTTCTTCTTTTTGGTTTTCTTGGCTCCTGGGGTCAACGAATGCCTGACGTTTTCCTTTGCCATGGACTGTTCCAAGGCAGCGAGCAGAACTTCATGGCTAATGGTGGGTTCATTTATTTTCTTCCTCAAGCGGTTGGCCTCAGAGGATACTTCTCGGCAAAGACCTTCCACACAGGAACTCAGCACTCCTTTAGCCTTTTTGGTTAATTGACAGCCCTTAGCTGGGCTGGAGCTCATCCTTCCATGATTGGTCTTCTTCACGTGCTTCGTGACTTGTTTAGCTCTTGTCTTTCTCCCTGGCTTGCCCTGTGGCTTCTTCCGTTTGGTCTGGTTACGCTGAGTCTTCCTCTGGCAGGACTTTTGGTTTGCCCTTTTCCTTTTGACAGGTGCCATGATGCTGCTCTGTTTCTGCTCAGTCTCCCACCTGCAGATGTAGATAGAGTCTCCCTAAGCAGTAGCCATATATAGCTACAGATATGCAAAGTAGGGGGCCTCTCTAAGAACCTGATTGGCTGGCTGGAACAATGCTCGATTGCTGCTTCATAGAGCATGACTGTGGAAATGCCAGAGGCTGGGTTAGGGTCACATCAGGGTTTTGGTTTCCTACATTTGCACCTGCAGCTAGTTCCCTTAGCAGACATTTTTTTTTTAAAAAAAAACTTGGTAATTAGCCAGCATCCCAAATGGCCCAAAAGTAATGTGATTGACAGGAGCATGATCATAATTAACAGCACAATCCTATGCCTTTTTACTCAGAAGTAAGTCTCACTATATTTAATGGCGCTTACTCCCAGGTAAGTGTACATAGAATTGTAGCCTTGAGGCTACAATCCTACACACTCTCCTGGGAGTAAGCCCCTTTGGACACAATGGGACTTACTTCTGAGTAGACAGGCATAGCTTTGAGTGTTTGAGTGTTTGGGTGGAGGGTAAGTGTAACTCTTACAGCACAAGCCTGGGCATGTCTACTCAGAAGTAAGTCCCAGTGAGTTGAGACTGGCAGCCCAATCCTACCTTACTCCTGTGCCACTGGCGTGGCGTAGGGACAGCGTTGCAGCCAAAGCCGTATCCTATGCTGGCAGCTCGCCATATCCCAAGGGACAGCACGAGGCAGCACGAGTCATGGCCCATGAGAGGAGGGTAATGGGGGTAAATTGTACCTGGGCTCAGGGTCAAAAGGGGGCCCAGCAGCTAAAGGAAGGGGCCCAGAAATTTCCTGGGATCTCAGATGGCCTCATGGAGAGTGCAAGACAGGCCGGGACAACCAGGAGGCCAGGTCTACCAGGTGGGTAGACATGGCTTGGGTGCCACATTGGGAAGCCTGGTAGACCTGGGCTCCGGAGAGTTTTCCAGCCATTGCTGCCCCCCTGCCCTGTTTTCCCCCCACTCCTTTGAGAAGGGGTCCAAAATAAACTTTGTACCCCCTGATAAAATTCCTCTCAGAGGCCCTGCCTCCAGCGCTTGCAAACACCACTGCAGCAACCGAAACGAGGCACAGAGTACAAAGAGTTACCCTAGATCTGGTTAAAAACGTATTCTAAATCTGGTTCTTTGTCCCAGGATGTGAAAGAAATAAATCCTAACCATATTCAGGCTATTTCCAAACGAACATTTGTCTGCTTTTTCAGCCTTGAAAAATGGACAATGCTCTTGTTTTTTGCCCAAATATGTGTTCTTCAGCACAAAGGACCAGGAGCTAGTAGTTATTTCAGTAGGAGAATTCCTGTAGCATTTTTCCCCTGCAAATCTGAGTCTTCCAGAGTCTCATGCTTTCGGAGGGAAAAAGCGATCAAGAAAGAGAGAAAAGACGGCCAGTCTCCGGGTGATGTGTGCTAACCAATACTGTACACAAAGGCATGAGGAAAGATTATGAAAAACCAATCAGGGCATGGTAAAGTTAATAGGATTTTTGTTGTCAAAGCAAATCAAGAGTAAAATGAATGAAGCACTCTGAACTTTTGAGTGATTCAGCAGAACCACAAAACGTTTACTTGATCCCCCATGGGGTGGCCTGACAAGACATAGAAAATCCTTTTATAATATTTACAGAATATGCAGGCTGACTGAACAACAGATGTAAAGCGGTGGGTGGGACGTTTTGCTGTCTAGGGGGAAAGACAACAACTGAAGGAAAAGAAAAGGACAGGCTGGCTCATTGGCTCCAAACGAACCAGTCTTTGGTTCTTTAAACAACTAAAGAGTGGTTCTTAAAAAAAAAAAAGGATGCTGGCTGAAACTTAGAGATAGGACAGAGTAGACAGAATTTAGGGCTGCTGCAAAACACTTTTTTCATGTTTGACAAACTAGATGTTGAGATCAGTTTCACTTTCTAACAGTGCAATCCTATGCATGTCTACTCAGAAATAAGACCCATTGAAGTCAGTGTAATTACTCCCTGGAGAGTATGGGATTGTAGCCAAAACTAGTTTTTTTCCCCCAGCCTCAAACCCCTCATCCAGTTTCTCAGTCTTTCCAATGGTGGATCAGTTGCGTTGCTAGCAGGGTCACATGGGGGGGGTTGATGATGTATTCCGTGTCATCACCCTGCCCCCTGTGCTCTCAGAAGGCCTCAGTTGAAGCCTTCCAAGAGCCATGGTGGGTGGGAGGGCAGAAAAAACACTCTGATTTCGGTGTTTCAGCTCCGCGGCTGCAAACGCAGCCCTCCAACTGCAAACAAGCAGCCATGGAATCCAAAAAAACCAGAGCAGACCATGGTTGTCACCTGGGGCATTTCTTCTTCTTCTTCTTCTTCTTCTTCTTCTTCTTCTTCTTCTTCTTCTTCTTCTTCTTCTTCTTCTTCTTCTTGTAAACAGATCCCACTGGGCTCACTGCATTTTAATGCCAAATATGCATGCATGCTTGAATCACATTGTCGGGCTGCAGAGAATATGTTAGAGACTTCCTCTCTGGTTGAAATCTTTTCCCCACTTATCATCTCTCCCCTGGATCATCTCTCCCTCCGTCTCTTGTCCTCCCTTTGTGTCTGTTTCCAATGCATCCTTCTCTCTCCTCAAGCAGCAGAAATTGAGTGCTGTTCAAAATCTTTCCAGTAGTAATGTTGAAAATGTAAATGAAAGCGCTGTACAATTCTTCTCTCACTGGTAGGAATTTCTAATACGTAGGGAGAAATACAGGCTCTTGGAATCCAGACTCTTTCTCTCATTAATCCTTAGTTTCCCTTTGAAACAAAGCATTTTGGGGCTTTTTTGCCCTCTTTGGATTTTTTGTTTTTGAAAGTTTCTAACTTTCTTCAGACTCAGAGAGTTCAGTATGCACCCAGAAACCTTCTCATTTGTGGGTAGTCCGTTCCTCTTGGCATTAGGATTGAGACTTCAGGCGAAATCCTGTGTAAGGATCCGGCCAGTGGCTCAGGGCCGCCTGCTGGATCCCGGTCTTGCCACGGACCGCCATGCGGCGGACCAGAGGTCTACTCGGGGAAGGGGACGTTCGTCCCCTTTCCCGGGTGTAAACTGGGGCCAGCCCTTTCGGCCTCCTTGGATTAGTAGGAGGAGGTCGTGTAACGGCCAAGTTGGCCTGGTGGGGACGGGGATATGGTTGACGCCATCCCTGCCCCCTCCCGGACTGACTAGACGAATAGCCCCTCTCCCTCACTGCCTAGAGTGCCCATGCGGCCGCCTGCGGGAGCCTTACCTGCCTCCGGTGGCTGTATGCTCATGCCGGCGACGGAGTGAGGGAGGCCGGCCTTGTGCCGGCTTCCCTTACTCCCAAGTAGGCGCAAACGTTTGCAATGGCTTCCCATGCCGGAGCACCAGAATCCTAGACAGGATTTCGCTGTTCAGCAATAGATGGATATATATGACCAAACATGCACACAGCTTTATGAAGTTTGAGATGATGGGTCTCTGCCCCACGTTGCTTACAGTTGTGCAACTTTATACCTTGTCTGGGTCAAACAGTTTTTTTGCCATGTCAAATTCCTCCAGTGAAGGTATGATGCCACACTTGTTTCCCCAATGTATCTATTTTTTTTATAATTACAGCATTAATAAATGCTATAGTTTTCTTTTTAATTGTGCCACTGTTTAGGAAAGCCGAGATGAAAGTCAAACATGGCAACATTTTTCTTTCACTTTATTCTTAAGGCCTTTGGAAACTAATGAGATTTATTCTGAGAATTAGTTTATAATAGCGCTTTAACTGCACTGTGACATTTAATAATGTCAGAAGGATTTTGCTTTAGGCCAAATGATTTCAGTCTCTGTAGAAAATTAATTACTGCTTTCTGAATAAACCATGTTTTTTTTCTTCAGTGAGCTAAGCAATATTTTCAAGGTTAAGCTGCTCTCTGAAATGTTGCGGAAGTCTTTAAATGAAGAATAAATTTAGAGATGGAGATATGGAATATTGGTTTAACCACACTGTTGGAACGCAAACAGATTGCATTAGGCAATCACTGCCCTGCAACATCTATTATCATGGATGGCATGTAAATGTTTGTGTAATACGGGGAATTCTTCCTCAACTCTTTTTTTATACCCTTCAATGGAAACTTAAGTAAACTAAACAATGACTCGATGGTCTTGAGTGGGCTCTTTATAACAAGGGAGAGCATCGGGGTCAGATAAGGCTCCATGCCAATCAGAGGGACCACCTGTGGTATTGGTGACAGTGGCAAAGCCCAGCAAGGGGCAGGCAGGGAATATCTGGAGGCATGGTGCCCCAATGCCTCCAGCAACATGGTGCCAGCACTGCTTTATAAAGCCGAGACAAAAGGGAGGGGGGAATACATTTCATGGATACATTTGTCTTTTGCAAAATGTACCCTACTTGTTCAGCAATAATGGGGGGGGGATTTTGCAAAGTGAGTTGAAAATGCTCTATGTAGCATTGCAACTAAATTTGTACCTGCACATGCAAGTTAAATTGCTGGTTCTTAGTTTATCCCACTTCCTTCCTCTGTTGTCTCTTGTATCAGCTTTAGATTGCGTGTCATGCCATGCATGTAGGTAGACTCAATCATGGTAATTATCATTTGCAACCCACTTCTGGGTTGCAAATAATTCTCCACCTGTTCTTCTCCACTTCTCCACCTGTTGAAGATCTCTGCTCTAGCCCAGGGCCTTTCAGAGAAATTTTATCAGGGGGTACAAAGTTTCTTTTGGGCCCCTTCCCTACATATGAATTTGGCTCCTGGGCCCCCCGTTTTTGTTCCAGGGCCCCCTTTTTGACCCATTTTTTGCCCGGGTACAAATTACCCCCTTAACCTCCCTCTCAGAGGCCCTGCAAGATTTTCTTCTCTCCTCTAGCCCATGATTCTCTTCTGTCCACTTCCTCTGCTTTTCCACTCCCCTTTTTCTTTTTGAATTAAGGGAGCAGGAAACATAGGCTGGCATCCCTTTAGTTAAGATGAGTAGAATTTAGAATGCCATTTCAGTCGCCAGCAGCAGGTCTGCCCCTGCATGATAGACCAGTTGACCTTCGGCTGTGTCCGTGTGGTGAGTTAAACTTTAACTTGCCTCCTGTTTCCCCATAGCTATAGGAGTATGAATGAATATATCACCAATAGTCCACCAGTACACTAGTAATACAGTTTGAATCACCACCACGTGTAATATTTTGAAACAATAGCCCATCCACAATGGTTGTATGGCATGTGAATATTTTAAGGTATGCCTCTCAAGATTCCCTGGGTTGTACTGAAATGTTGTTGTTGTTGATAAGCTGTTGCAGCAAAGACCCTGCTTAAATAAAGGATAAAACATCATACTTTCCAGTGGCAATTATTTAATGATGTGCCAGTGTTAATAATTTTTGAACAGCGGGGACCAAACACTACAGAATAATCAGCTTAGTCGTTGCCCAAGTAATTCATTCAATCCTGACTGACTTACATTTTGTTCCAGGATGTAAATGCTGAATAAACAGCTCTTATGCTAATGTATTGCCTGCTCTGATAACATGACATCCTACATCAATTTTCAAGGACCACCTGAAGTCATGCAAATAAATTATTTGGTCTTAATGAAGACACCAGGTCTGCTCATTTAACTAGAAATAACTGGCAGGTTTGAGAGTTGTTCAGCCAGAAAATGCAAGACAGGAAATGAGGGTTTATTTTTCATTGCTGCTATTGTTTATTTCTTTTAAAAAATATTTCTAAAGAATCAGAGTCAGCCCAAGACCTTCTAGAAGTTGAGGTGGCACATCAAATACTTACCTGAAAGTGCACCAATCATCACCTCTGCTGCTCCTGTTTCTCCTGCTCAGGAAGAGGAAATATGAGTGGAAATGGGGTGGAGATTAATGAGCTCGTGTCTTTGAGGCTCTTCCTCCACATTCCATTCCCCTCTTCCTTCTCGAATTTGGGTGTGGAAGAGAGAGATTCGGGGGAGGTAGATGCATGAAGGCAGGTGGTAGGCATCTCCTGATGGTGATGAATGGCTGCTCAATTTCATGAATGGGCTGTCTCCTTAATTAATGAATCAACTTGATGCTGTATAGTTGCAGAACGGGCAACGCAATCCTAATTAAAGATTGGGTGGCCGGCTGAGGCCGGCCGCCCAAGCCAGCGCTCCGCCGTGGGCTGCCTGCAGCAGGCAAAGTCTACTCGCGGAAGGGGACACTCATCCCCTTCCCCGAGTGTAACAGCAGCTGGGGCCGGTAGGTCTCCTCGGATTTCCACCAGCTATTTTGCTGGCGGAAGTCAGAAGAGGCTGTGTAATGGCCCAGCCACCCTACAGAGCCCGGCGGGGACCGGGATAGGCGGAACCATGTCCATGCCCCCGCCTGGGACGGATGGGCCTATAGCCGCCCTCCCGGCTCCGCCGTCCCTCCCCCGTCTGCCGACCGACCCACCTGCCTGCCAGATCCTACCTTCCTTGGGTCCAGCAGCGGGCCGAGTCCTCGGCCGGCAGAGCTGGGAAGGCCGGCCTTGCGCCGGCCTTCCCGGCTCTAAAGTAGTCCAAAAACATGCCTTACGACACGTTTGTGACTTTCCAGGCGGCGGATACTAGGTCCTCTGCCAGCAAATTACGTAGGATTGCACTCTAAGATATTGTACTCCCCTCTATTTCAGGACCAAAGTAGTTGTGATAGAAGAGATCCATGAGCTTCCAGTGTTTTTGTTTGTTTCCTTTAAAACTGTTGGGTGTGTTTGGAGGGTCCAATTTTTATCAGAGCAACAGGACTGAGGGAGAGGGTGTTCTGTGTTTTCCCTGTGTTAGACAGGCATTTTTATTTCCAGGAAGGTTAACAGAAGTCGTGAGCAGAGGTCAGCCTGACAGAAGAATGAGCCCGGTTTGCAGGGCAGAGTGAGCTTGGGAGTACAGGGGTTTTGCATGCAAGATGCCCAGAACCCGACCACGTCTCAAGGCCCAGTAAAGTCTAGTGTCATCATTGCCCCTGAAACTGTCCAGTGACTTTCAACAGCACTTCTTTGCTTTTTCGACATCTGCCTTGGTTACCTTTATTTTCCTGTAGCTTTGAAGGAATGGTGGATTGAATCTTTCATCCATGTGCAAAAGCTTTACAAAGCAGTCATTTGCTATCCAAAGTACTTCAAATCTTGACGCAGGAAGTGTTCCAACCGCCCCACACTACTCATTCCATTTCAATTAGGTTGAACAAAGTAATGTGCTGGAGCTGACCCCTCCCCTCACGTATTTTGAGACTAATAAATATCTGCACCCATCCAGCCCAAAGGCAGCAGTGCAGCAGTCAGCCACAATGTTGTGCCCCATTCATTACTTATACGCCGTCGTCATTGTAGCTTCCAAGCTTTCCACAAATGTGAATGGATGAGCTATTACGTTTCCAACAACTCTATTTGTCTAGGAAGAATTAGCCACACTTTATGGAGTAGATACTAAAATCCAGCAACTTGAGATAGAGAGGGAAAGGGAAAAAACACACATACACAACTCGAGCAATGTATTCAACTACTGCACGTCCAGTTGGTTGCAGGCCCTGGGCAAAGCTCTGCACAAAGCCCCTTTATGAGTCATTGAGCAAAAGCCTAGTGGCCAGCCCAACCCCAAGGCCTCAGCCATTGAAAGCCCAAAGCAAGAGCAAAAGAAGGGAATGTGTCCTTGGGCCATGCGCAGAGTGCTTTTCCCTCTCCCTGCTGCACAATCACTCCTGCCAGCCTCTTTGTCATTTGGTTTTCAGTGCATGATTTTAGGCTGCATGCATACATTGAGGCTGTGTGTTTAATATTGTAATTTAAAGGCATAATTTTGATTACGCAGGAGGCAGGGCGATTATGCGTTGCATGGGAGGAGGAGTTTCATCATGGGGGGGTTCATGCACTGACCTCCCGCACCAGGTGACGCAAACCCTAGGATTGCCCCTGGCCAGTCGAGAGGGTGGGAGGAGGAGCTGTTGCAAAGTCTCTTTGCCAAGAGACTTGGTGCAGTTGTTCTTCCTTCTCCCACTTGACCCAATGGGAACCCCCCCAAAATGATACAGCTGCCTCACGGGGAATGCTCCTGTTCCTACAGGGTGGTGCTGAGTGAAATGGCAGTGGGGGTGAACTCTTGGAGGTTCAGGCTTGGCTGGGAGGGGGCATGTACCACTCTATACACCCTGCTTCTCTGTTTGAAAACTGCCACATGGCCAACATCTGGGATGACTCCACCCTTGGGGCAGTTAGCCACATTGCTTTCCATGGATCCTTGCAAGGCAGCCCAACACAACTCATAAGTCATCACGCTGTGTCATGTCATGACGCTGTCTGAGAAAGGAGCGAAACAACTGGATCTATTTTTTAAATCTATTATTCCACCGAAATCACCGAAGCAGAGGTTGGGGGTTGGAAATTGGCTTTAGCTAAATTAACCTTTTCAATGCTAAATATCGTTTGAAGCAAGTGTCTTCTCATTCTAATTTAAATATTTCAATTACACACTTGGAAAAATACTCGAGAAAGCGAAGTTGTGCTTGATACTTTAGCACTTAAATCAACTATGAAATAATTTTTTTTAATTAAAATCCAAATATATACATGCTTTTGAGCCGACATCGTTACTTCGATCTTGAAGCGTATACTGCACATGCAAGCAAAAGAGCAACCTGCAATCAGAATAAAATAGTGAAATATTAAAAATAAGCAAGGTGCTGAAAATAAATGACCTTTCTGCTAGAGCTGTGTGGAGTAGCTGGTATTATTTGACCCTGGATTTTACCAGCATTGGCATTCATTGTGCATGCTTTTTCCTGGACAGGACTGAAAAGTAGACACCAACAGGCTCCTCTGAAAGTTAAACAGGCAGAGCTTTTGGGGTGTTCAATGATAGCATTGTGTTTTTGTACATATGACAATGAAGCAGACAGGTACATTTTAATAATAATAATAATAATAATAATAATAATAATAATAATAATAATAATTTCTATTTCCCATTCAGTGCAATTGGGGTAACAATGACCCCAATACCACTTGAACGTGAACTGCAGTTACAATGAAATTCCAATGAGGGCATAAAAAAACCATAGGACAATTACAGCACAATCCTATCCAACTGACACCACCGGTGTAGCCAGTGGGAACCAGCAGGGGAGGTCAGGGCAGGAGGCTTTAGGGGGGAGGGGAGATTTAAATCCCCTTTGAATCCCCCTTTGGAGGGAATTTGAATCCCTTTTCCATTCTGGGGCCTCCCATACTCACTGCACCGCTGGTTGCACTGGTGGTGTATGTTGGAGAGGATTGCGCTGTTAGCTTCATTAAAGTTGGGGAATACATGGAGTTGTAGATGAATGAAATCAAATCTATGTGTTATTGGGTTTTTTTTTTTAACTTTTTGGGTCAATTTAATCCCACTATTCAAATGAGAGTTTCAAAAGAGTTAATTATTTCCATGATAAGTGTGAGGGAAAAGATCTGATTACTTGGTGTTTCCTTGCTTTTCATCCCCATCAGTCTTGTTCGAGTTACGGATGCTCGAGTTATGGATGCTTGCATTATGAACATTGGTTGCAGTGCCCGGGATCACTCCCAGCCTCACAGGCTTTAGAGCAGGTGCAGGGTTGCCCGGGCCAGCAACAATGCCAGCAAAACCTGTTTGCAGTATTTTTCTTCAATGTGGGGGGGGGGGGGAAGAGGAGGAGGCACAACAGAGCAAAGCAAACAATGGAAGCCGAGCAGCTCAATACAACAGACTCACTGTTATGCCACTGACGGTACAGTCCTATCCTCAGGCTGCGCCCTGGCGGAAGACTGCATGCTGAATGGCGCAGGATGGGCGCACGTAAATCAGCTCTGGAGGCATTCCAGAGGGAGGGGCAAAAGAAGCTGTGGGTGGGGCCAAGAGCTAAGATTTTATGAGCGCTGGCAGATTTCAAGATTACGAATATTAAACAGAGAGTACTCCTGCCAATCTAGCAGTTTGAAAGCAAGAAATTGCAAGTAGATTAATAGGTACCACCTCGGCGGTAAGGTAACAGTGTTCCGTGTGTCTCACCGTTGAGTCATGCCGGCCACATGACCACGGAAGCATCTTTGGACAGCGTTGGCTCTTCGGCTTTGAAATGGAGATGAGCACCGCCCTTAGAGTTGGTAACGACTAACTTTTGAGCGAGGGGGACCTATTTTAGAACATGTTCACCACCAATAATGGTGATATTGGATTTAAGTACAGAACCCTGGAACCTAGCCTGTTCTTACATAGGGGAGCAGGTCAGGTGTAATTTCTTACATTGTTTTTTTAAAAAATATTAGGGATTTAGCCAAAACTAACTGAGAAAAGACTACGGTATTTGGGAGTATTTTGCTCCAAATGTGTGATATCCCCCCTCTCCAAATGCAATAGGCATTACAAGGTCAATCATCTTAATTCAAGCCTTGTTTTGTGCCATTAGAGGAGTACAGTGTTCTTGTTAAGTAGTCCTACTGGACCCATCACAGTTGCTCACTGCCTGTTACAATCACAGTGCTGCCCATTGCTTGGTAATAAGGCCATAGCCCCCCAAAGCCGCCTGACATTGGCATGATCAGAACAACGTCTGATCATTGGGCATCTTAAGCACCACCTGTCCATGTTGAGCACCCACTTCTAAAATGTGCTGCTCTGATGTGCATCCTTTGCTACAAGTAAAAATGCTTCAAGGGAGATGATAAATTGGGCAATAGGCTGGCTTTAAAGCTCAGTGCTGCTTTTGGAGTGCATAGGAGTGTGCCAAGCAATTATTGCACACCTCTGTAATTCTTACTCAATGATGATTCTCATTTTTCTTTCTTCTCTTCGGAAAGGAGAAGCCATGGTGCTGTGTTCGTTTTTCTTATGTCCCATTCGAAAAGCTTTTCACAGTTTAATATGGCAGATTGAGCTAGAAAGGACTGGGAGATCATTTTTCATCCTTCCTTGGAAGAGAGTTTTTATTTTCGTTTTGAACCATCTTATCAAGTGACCAGATCGATGTGCAAACTTCATTCTCTGTTGCCATTACATTTGTAGGGGGGAACAAAACGAAACAAAACAAAAGGTAGGAACGAGAGTGATCAGTCTAGAGTCAAGTCTGTGATCCAAGGATCCCAGGATCTTATTTGAGACAGGGCTAAATCAAAGTTGTTGGAATGGATGATATTGGAGGAGGGCCCAAACAAATGGGATGCAAGAGGTGGGTTATCGGGTCTTCCAACCAGGTTGCTAGGGTCTCTGGGCCCTCAATTGCCCCCCCCATGATGCCTTGGGCACTGTCAGTGACAGCAGTATTGAAGTTTCAGGATAAGGGAGACAGCAGAACTTAGAAGGAAGAGGCAGTTCCAAGCCTAAGGGGCAGCAAAAAAGAAAGGATGGAGTTGTATGGAGGGAGCAGTTCATGCTGGTGAGGAGCAAAGGTGTACAGCAGGGCATAGTGTGATAGGAGAGGTAAGAGGTAAAAGCCCGACCCACACCGGACGAGCTCCAGCGCGTCCCAGACGCGTGCGGAGCTGTGCCGAGCTGTGTGGTCACCATTTCGAGAGAGTGCAGCTGAACACGGGAGAGCTCTCCCGAGTTCCGGCGCGAGCAGAATAGTTTGTTGCCCATGATTTTGGGCAACAAACTCCGGGGATGCGGAGCTACTGTAGCCACCAATCGGATGACAGGGCAGGATGAAAGGGGTTGTCAGTCAATCGGAACTCACTTGAGTCTCCGATTTCTCATGGATCCATTTCTCCTTCTCACAAAAGTTAGCAAGATGAATTCTATTCCTGGCACAAATTGTTTTGTTAGTTTTCTCTCCTTCCTGCCCCTCTCTCTCTTCTCTCTTGTATCGGACCGCACTTGTGCTTAACCAATCACCGCTGCGCTTTCTAAGAAGGCGGGACAACAGGAGGGACTATTTGCAAGAAGAGGCTTGTGAAGACGAGGTCAACGCCAGATCTCGGGCGGTGTGGGTCGGGCTTAAGGAGGAGCAAAGCCAGGGAAGATGATGAAGTCATGGTGGTTATCAGAGACAAGGCCATGATGAATCTCCTTGAAGTTCCTCATTAGATTCCTCATGGGAAAATAGCATGCCTAATTGTCTTTTCTCTTCTAGGAAGCTCCTTTCCAGGGATCCGTCTTGCTTTTTTGTTCTTTCTGTTTTTGACTCTTGCAGTCTGAACACTAGTGTGCTGTTCTGCAGAGAGGCTGGCAGACACACATTCTGCCCATTTTCTCTCTCTAGATTAAGTTGTCCTGCTGTACTGCACTCAAGAACCCCTTTCCCCACCCCATAGCTTGCTGTCCATGCTGGACCCCCCACCTGGCAGCCTGCAAGGATGAATTCTGCTCAGTGAAAGCCAAACCTCAGGGTAGTTTGGAAGCCTGTCCTCACACCAAGGGACCCTTCTCCCCTTTGAGATGACTTTTCAGCCCAGTAGACCAGGAGAAGTATAAACTGCCCCCTTTCTCTCTCGCCAGATTTCTCTCTCCCCAACCAGATTTCCCTAGCAAGCTGCTCCATTAAGAGTTTTCTCCCCTTCCCTTTTCAAGATTTCACCATCTATTGCCTGCTGCTCTATTTCCGACTCCTTTGCTCATCTCTCTTTAATAAAGAATGTTTCTTTGGAAAAAAAGAGAGACAAGACCATGAAGTCAGAGGAACTTGGATATTTCTGTTGCTTCGCCCTTGTGTCAAATAGAGATGTTTGCATTCTACCCAAGGAGTCTGAAATAGTGAACTGCCCCCCTGCTCATACATTTGCAAGCAGACTCAAGGTGAGCATGAACATTCCTGCAAAGCGTTGGACCTTTGCAAGGCAATTGACCAGTTATGGAGGCTCTTCTTCATTCAGACTTTTGAGGATCTTTGTCACCAGTAGATGCTCATAAAGGCTTAACCTTTCATGGGCACATTCAAGCTTTTCCAGGTGACCGAACCGATGGCACGGCAAGGCTCAAGCTGTGGCAGACACTTTCATGGAACAGTTGCAGAAGATCAAGTTGATTTGAAGTTGAAGACTGAGATACTCATGCGTCTCTTATGCTTCTGGGCCACGGCCCCCTTGTCTTGGAGTCTTGTTTTTTTTTCAAGTGCTAACGAATTGTGAAACATTTTTTAAAAAATAATCCACCAAACAATTGAGCTGATAAATAAATATGCAAGTTACCTTAAACACATGATGCAGACAAGTCACCTGGGGCATGGGGGGCATTGGATCAAGAGGACTGTACATGTGTCAAGTTGTGGGTATGGTGTGAGGGGGAAGCATACATTCTTTCAAGCGCACAGCCTGCTCCTCCTTTGAGAGTATGTCTCGACACAGCTACTATCTTTGTCCATGCACCCTGTCCAGGTGTAATTTCATGAAGGTTAGACAAAGTCATAGTTTCCATGGGAACCACAGCTTCAGTGACACCAGCAATTTGTTAGTCACGAACTCGAGGCGTCAACGTTCATTGCGACTTGAAATATGCACAAACTGTGCTTGCAGGTTCTAGGGAAAGGTGGCTCACTGGTCACAATTCACCTGGTCATAAGCAGAAGCACCTGCTTTCAGTGGTTGTAACAGGTATGGAGGGTGTCAGCTAAAGAAAGACACATTTCTCATCTTTCCTATATAATGTGTGTGTTGGCCTGTGGAGGGTCCCCCCTGTGTTTTTTAAATAGTGCAGTGGGGGAGAGAAACATGGTGAAGCCATGGCAGGGGAACTGGTGGGTCGTTAACACTTTGCACCTGCTATGGTTCTGATCCTGGTTCTTGCATGGCACAGGAGGGGAGAAAAAGCTTCAATTGGCTTTCAACTCATATGCCTGCTGCTTCGACTCATATGGGGAGGCACCATCAAGATTCGAACTCCAGTGAGGCTTAGCTCTATTGTCCCTAATCTGACCTCCCACAGCGGTTTTGTCATGTTTCACATACACACCAGTGCTATTTTTTAAAGAGAAAGAAACAGGCCTGGAAAAACAGAATCCTAGTTCTATATTCACAGACATTAATGTCCATTAGAATGTAATTAGTTAATGATGGTTAATTAATGTTGACTAGTATCCCCATTGAGCCTTGAAGCCTATGTGCAAAGGGCATCCATCCCATCACTGGCGTAACTGCAGGGGGGGCGGAGCTCTAAGTTCCGCCGTGGTCAGACCCTCCGTTACATGGGAGCACGAAGCGCCCCGCCCCCTCGCCGTTGGAGCCATTCAAGTTGGTGAAAGCAACGACTTGAATGGCTCCAAAGGCGAGGGGGCGGGGGCGCTTCATGCTCCCGTGTAACGGAGGGTCCGACTGCGGCGGAACTTAGAGCTCCGCCCCCCTGCAGTGACGCCAGTGCATCCCATTAATAGATGTGCTCTGATGACATGGATATTGCACATTCATATGTGCATCCAAACATGTGTGTCTGGGGAACTTTGGCTGTTGACCATGGTGCATGTGCTCCAAGGACAGATACCGTGAGAGGAAAAGGGGGAACAGAACATTGAGGAGTCTGCTCAGTTCCAAATAACTCATTTGTTGAGAGAACTTAACACAATGACGAAATGAAATATCAAATATAGAAATTGAGATACTGAATACAAGGAACGGCATACAGTTTTATAGCTGTTAATAATGATAAGTAACGGCTGCTTATATGGACCGGTGTATTAGTAGGGGATTAACTCGGAAAGCAAAACTACCCATGACGATATAAAGTCACTCAACACACACAAAAGAGCACCCGGGTGAAGGGTTAACCAAACTGCGGAGAGTTTGGAGTTGCTATCGAAATGGGGAGAGAAAGACAGTCCATTGGGGAATTGCAAAGACAGCCAACAATAGGGGGGAAAGTGAAGGAATTGGGAAATGGTTAGGCATGCAAAGAGACTTTTACTGGGAGAGAAAGCGGGTTTTTGAGAGAGATGTGGCTTTAAAAATCCATAAAAAGAAGGGGAGGGGGAAGCCACAGTGGCAAAAAAGCAGGATGGTTATCTGATCCTGAAGTGGTCAGGTCCAGGCGAAAGCATTTTGGGACTGGTTGCTGTCAGCAAGAGAAGATAGAGCCCCCAGGTAGGGAGCTTTGGGGACAGAGACAGCAATCACTTATGCTTCACCCCGTGGTTCAGCATTCCTCATCATCTACCAGGCAGAGCCCATAACCCACCCTCAGAAGGATCAATCAAGAAGACAGGATCGAAGGGTGTTCAGGGTGTTGTCTAAGCTTCCACCCTCTCTCAGATTAAAGGTTGACTTTCCCCACAACTCTGCCCGAGGTTTGCGCTAAGTTCATAAGAAGGGGTAGCAGTGTCTTGTGCACAAAAGAGCAAAGGTGGGAGGGCAAAGTCAAAAGAAAGAAGTGAGTCTCACTCCTTGGGACAGAGGTATTCTCTTTTAAAGGGTTTTGTGTAGGCTTACCAGATGTCCCGGTTGGGCTGGGACAGTCCCAGTTTCCAGGGTCTGTCCTGGCTGGCCGCGGCATTCCAGCTGGCCCCAGAAACTGGGACTGTCCTGGGCTTTCCTGGCCAGTCGGCTGGGTCCTCTGCAGCCGTCTGGGACAATAATGGTTTGCACACCTGTGTGAGCCTCGCGCAGGTGCACAACACCTGGGAGCCCATCGTCTGGGACTCCCCAGACGATTCTGAAGACATTCATCCTAGGCATTGTGCGCCTGAGCGAGGCTCGCGGTGGCATGCAAGCCAGTATTCAGTCCTGGCTGACCATGGAGGATGCAGCCAGATGGCCGGGATGGGGAGCAAGTGGCGGCAAGTGATGATGGCGGCAGTCCGTCCAGCTGCGGAGGACGCAGCCTGCCGGGACAGGGGAAAAGTGGCGGCAGCAGTGCAAAGGACAGAAGCGGCGGGGGGCAGTCCAGGCTGTCCATGAGGGGGACGGAGCCGGACGGCCAGGATGAAGAGAAGGAGGCGGCAAGGAAAAAAAAATGCTGATTTTTTTTCCACAGATTTCAGTGTTTAACCAAAACAAAATAGCAAAAAAGCAGTGTTATGTGTTTTTATTCCATTTGTTCCAATTTTTATCAATTGTAACCACTTTAAAACGTACGAGGTAGCTGGTGTAGGTTGTACATTGTCAGCAGATGAAGAATGAAGCAAATTTACATGGGTTTGGGGAGTTTTTTGCAGACTTTTGAGCAGAAAGTGTTTTTATTTTGTGATCACCATTTTCTCGTGCTCCTGCCAATGAGAGACCTCCAGGAAGCCCACAAGCAGGAGATAAAGGTCTACCCCTCTCCTACGATTGCACTTCTTTAACTGCTAGGAGCTATTGGTCAGCTTCTTCCACATCTAAGTTCATGGCAATTACCACATCTTGCATAGAACATTCCTACTGTGAAGATTTCCAAATTGACAGGCAAAGGGCCTTCAGTTCTCCCTTCAGAAAACTTCTGAATTCAGAGGGTTGTTAGAGGTCATCACCTCAGTTGTTCCCTGTTACCTCCTCCCCATTGAATGGAAGAAAACCAGTTTTTGATTTCACCTCAGCATGGGGTGGTTCAGAGTTCTCGTGTCAAGCAAGATTGCAGCAAGACATAAACATAATGACGGAAAGAAGCGATGCAGCCCTTTCACTGAGTGGGTGAAGCTGATAGAATTGGATGGAAAAGTCAAATTTGTTATCTGAGGCATAATCACCTCTAATTGAAGTGACCTATAATTATCGTCTAGTAGAGAGAAAGAACCATGCTAGATTATTTTTCTTCTGCTCCCCCCCCCCCATAAATGACACTTAACATTTTGCTGGTGAAATGCAGTAAGAAGGTGGGGAAAGGAAGCAGGGAATCGCATCTGACTGTGTGGCTTGCAAAACAACTCTAATGTTATTTCACCATGGGGAGGGGTGTTTTTTTTAAATTTTGGGGGCGGTGGGATGCTCATTGCAGGAGCCTGGTACATTTTGTTGGCCTGTCTTATCATTAAGCATTTTTTTAAAATGTGTGTGTGTGTGCGAGACACTAAAGCTAACTGAAAGACAGTGACACTTCATACTACTAGTTTATGATGTATTTAAAAGATGTATCCCAAGCTTTTTAGATTCAATACCTCACACGATGATTTATGAAGTTTGAAAGACCAGAAAAGCAACAAAGCCAATCAAAACAAGCACCAAATCTTCCACCCCAGATCCATCGGAGTGCCCGCCGGGGAAGGTAAGTCCCCCCACCAGGCAGCAGGAGGGCGGAATGGGGCGTTCTGGGAGGGGGGGGTTGGTCAGTTGGGCATGGGAAGGGGGCGGTGGTGGCAGCTCCACTGAAATCCTATCCCCCTTCCCGGGCCTGGCTGCCCTTACATGGTCTGCTCAAATGTGTGCCAGCAAAATGGCTGAGTAGACCCATTGGGGTGGCTGGGGCTCTAATTGCTAATCGTCTATTATTCAGAAGTGTCACTAGGGTTTGCTTCACCCTATGAGAGAGCTCATTGCCTCATTTATTTTTTATATTGCAAACCGCTTTGCATTGATCTAAAAAAAAAAAAAGGAGGGTATACATTTTCTAAATAAAAATAGTGTGGTATCAAGCAGCCTTTCTTTTATACGTTCCAAAGTTTGAGAAAACAAACCTATCTTTTTCTGTGAAACTGTGGGCAAAGTTTCGACCAGACTTGGATGAAAACTTGGGAAGCCTTCCAGGGGCCGGAAAAGAATAATTGCTTTGTCGGCCAGACCCAATCCACAGGAGACCTGTTGGCCGTTCCTAGCTGCTAGCATTTTCATAAAAGTCAACTTCCCGGGGTCTCTTGGAAGACATCATAAGTTTAAAAAACAGTTTAGTTTTGAAGCATAGACATGCCAGAATGATATGCAGGTCTTGGCTCTGGGAATAGTTTTCATATTTAGGAGATGTCATTTCTGCTTTACATGAAATCAACCTTTCTGAAACGCTGATGTGCTGAAAATAAAATCTGATTGTTTTCGGTGTCGTTCTCTCTGCCCTTTTTGGGAGCGATTAAAATCTACAATGACGACTTTGAGACTCTGTACCTCTTGCTATGTCCATAATTTGCTCCGAGGTTACAATAATCAAAGCCACAGTCAACTCTTCTCTTAAGTGACAAGCAGTAATTTGATTGTGATATATTTCTTGGTAGATCCAGCTAGACAGCATCTCACCTTGTCTGTCTGATTGCAAAAGCAAATCGTCTCCCTCCGTTTGTTGAAAAAAAAGTGTTATAAAAGGTGTGATGGGTTTTTTTATTTTGTTTTTTTATTTTTTGTTACAGGAAGGCAACAACAGTTAATCAGATAATCCACCATGGTGACGTAAATAGTATAAAAGCAGTGTTTACTTAAAAGGTATATATATCTGATCTTTCCTCCTTCATGGATCATTGCCTTGTCGTGGCGAAGGGGCTTGCGTAACTCAATGAAGCCATGAGCTATGCCGTGCAGGGACACCCAAGACGGACAGGTCGTAGCAGAGAGTTCTGACTAAAAGTGATCCACTGGAGAAGGAAATGGCAACCCACTCCAGTAACCTTGCCAAGAAAATCCCATGAACAGTACCAAAAGGCTAAAAGATATGACGCCGGAAGATGAGCCCCTCAGGTCGGAAGGTGTCCAATATGCTACTGAGGAAGAGCGGAGGAATATTCCAAGTAGACCCAGAAAGAGTGAAGCGGCTGGGCCAAAGCCGAAAGGACGTCCAGCTGTGGATGTGTCTGAGGTTGAAAGGAAAATCCAATGCTGCAAGGAGCAATACTGCTTAGGAACATGGAATGTGAGGTCTATGAATCAAGGCAAGCTGGATGTGGTCAAAGATGAGATGATAAGAGTGAACATTGACATCTTGGGAATCAGCGAACTAAAATGGACGGGCATGGGCGAATTTAAGTCAGGTGACCATCATATCTACTACTGTGGGCATGAATCCCTTAGAAGAAATGGAGTAGCTCTCATAGTCAATAAAAGAGTGGGAAAGGCAGTACTGGGATGCAACCTCAAAAACGACAGAATGATTTCAGTTCGAATCCAAGGCAAACCATTCAACATTACAGTAATCCAAGTGTATGCCCCAACCACTGATGCCGAAGAAGATGAAGTTGACCGGTTCTATGAAGACCTACAACACCTTCTAGAACTAGCACCCAAAAAAGATGTCCTTTACATCATAGGAGACTGGAATGCTAAAGTAGGAAATCAAGAAATAAACGGAACAACAGGCAAGTTTGGCCTTGGAGTGCAAAATGAAGCAGGGCAAAGGCTAACGGAGTTCTGTCAAGAGAACACGCTGGTCATAGCAAACACTCTTTTCCAACAACACAAGAGGCGACTCTACACATGGACATCACCAGATGGTCAATACCGAAACCAGATAGATTATGTGCTTTGCAGCCAAAGATGGAGAAGCTCTATACAATCAGTAAAAACAAGACCTGGAGCTGACTGTGGCTCAGATCATGAGCTTCTTATTGCAAAATTCAGACTTAAACTGAAGAATGTAGGGAACACCACTAGACCAGTCAGATATGACCTAAACCATATCCCTTATGAGTATACAGTGGAAGTGAAGAATAGATTTAGGGCATTAGACCTGGTAGACAGAGTGCCTGAAGAACTATGGACGGAAGTTCGTAACATTGTACAGGAGGCAGCAACTAAAACCATCCCAAAGAAAAAGAAATGCAAGAAAGCAAAGTGGCTGTCAGATGAGGCTTTACAAATAGCTGTGGAAAGAAGGAATGCAAAAAGCAAGGGTGAAAGGGAAAGATATAAACAACTGAATGCAGAGTTCCAGAGAATAGCAAGGAGAGATAAGAAGGCCTTCTTAAATGAACAATGCAAGGAAATCGAGGAAAACAACAGAATGGGGAGGACTAGAGATCTCTTCAAGAAAATTGGAGATATCAAGGGAACGTTTTGTGCAAAGATGGGCATGATAAAGGACAAAAAAGGCAAGGACCTAACAGAAGCAGAAGAGATTAAGAAGAGATGGCAAGAATACACAGAAGAACTATACAAGAAAGATCTGAATGTTCCTGATGACCACGCTGGTGTGGTCACTGACCCAGAGCCGGACATCCTAGAGAGTGAAGTCAAGTGGGCCTTAGGTAGCATTACTAACAACAAAGCTAGTGGAGATGATAATATCCCAGCTGAGCTACTTAAAATCCTAAATGATGATGCTGTGAAAGTGCTGCACTCAATATGCCAACAAATTTGGAAAACTCAGCAGTGGCCAAAGGATTGGAAAAGGTCAGTTTACGTTCCAATTCCAAAGAAGGGCAGTGCCAAAGAGTGCTCAAACTACCGCACAATTGCACTCATTTCACATGCTAGCAAGGTTATGCTCAAAATCCTACAAGCTAGGCTTCAGCAGTACATGGACCGAGAACTACCGGACGTACAAGCTGGGTTTCGAAGAGGCAGAGGAACTAGAGATCAAATTGCCAACATGCGGTGGATCATGGAGAAAGCACGAGAGTTCCAAAAAAACACCTACTTCTGCTTCATTGACTACGCAAAAGCCTTTGATTGTGTGGATCACAACAAACTGTGGCAAATTCTTAAAGAGATGGGGGTACCAGACCACCTTACCTGTCTCCTGAGAAACCTGTATGCGGGTCAAGAAGCAACAGTTCGAACCGGCCATGGAACAACTGATTGGTTCAAAATTGGGAAGGGAGTACGGCAAGGCTGTATATTGTCACCCTGCTTATTTAACTTATATGCAGAGTACATTATGAGAAATGCAGGGCTGAATGAATCACA
The DNA here is from genome assembly GCA_026170595.1 of Plestiodon gilberti rubricaudatus. Taxonomy (NCBI): domain Eukaryota; kingdom Metazoa; phylum Chordata; class Lepidosauria; order Squamata; family Scincidae; genus Plestiodon; species Plestiodon gilberti. The sequence goes on from JANXHW010000012.1 coordinate 17,153,212, forward strand.
AGCCGGAATCAAGATTGCCGGGAGAAATATCAACAACCTCAGATATGCAGACGATACCACCCTAATGGCAGAAAGTGAAGAAGAACTAAAGAGCCTCTTGATGAGAGTGAAAGAGGAGAGTGCAAAAGTTGGCTTGAAAGTCAACATTAATAAAACTAAGATCATGGCATCTGGGCCCATCAATTCCTGGCAAATAGAAGGGGCAGAAATGGAAGCAGTAACAGATTTTACTTTTCTGGGCTCCAAGATCACTGCAGACGGAGACAGCAGCCATGAAATTAAAAGACGCTTACTCCTTGGAAGGAAAGCTATGGCAAACTTAGACAGCATAATAAAAAGCAGAGATATCACCATGCCAACAAAAGTTCGTATAGTCAGGGCGATGGTGTTCCCAGTAGCAATGTATGGGTGCGAGAGTTGGACCATAAGGAAGGCTGAGCGCCGAAGAATAGATGCTTTTGAACTGTGGTGCTGGAGAAGACTCCTGAGAGTCCCTTGGACTGCTAGGAGATCAAATCAGTCAATTCTAAATGAAATCAAGCCTGACTGTTCCCTGGAAGGACAGGTACTAAGGCTGAAACTCAAATATTTTGGCCACCTAATGCGAAGAGAGGACTCTCTGGAGAAGACGCTGATGCTGGGAAAGATTGAAGGCAAAAGGAGAAGGGGAAGGCCAAGGATGAGATGGTTAGACAGCATCACTGATGCAACAAACATGAAAATGAGCGAACTCAGGAAGATAGTGGAGGACAGGAAGGCCTGGCGGGATATGGTTCATGGGATCACGAAGGGTCGGACACGACTTAACGACTGAACAACAACAACATCTGATCTTTCAATTAAATACCCAAGGCAGTCAATTTCAAAGTTCCGCACTGCATAAAACCACAAAATCAATTAATGGTGCAATCCTGTCTAATGTTACGACCGGCGGAGTCATAAGGCACATTTGTGGCACCCAGTGAGTAGGCGGTGCTGGTGCTGTTCTACTCACCCCAGATGATGTGAAGCGCCCACCAGGGAAGGTAAGTTCCCCGCTGGGCGGTGTAGGGGAAGAGGGAGGGCATTTTGGTGGATTGGGCACAGGAGTGGGTGGGTCTGGCAGAGAGGCCTCCACTGTATCCTATCCCCCCTCCCATGCCCATTTCTCCCAACATGGGCCTCCCGGACTTACACCAGCTAAATAGCTGGTATAGATATGAGGAGACCCATTTGGGAGGCTGGGGATTTACCTGGGATAAAGGGACAAATGTTCCCTTCCCCCAAGGTGACCCCCCCCCCCCCGGCTGCCTGCTTTGTACCTTGGATGCAGTGGAGGCTGCACTGGCCTCACTGCATAGCAGGGCAGTGGCGTTCCAAGGCTGGTGCGTGTAGCAGGATGCTGCTTCGCGTGTGAAAGCGCCCCTCCCCATCACCGGTCAGAGCCATTCCCAGCAGGCAATGGCTCCTGCACGGGCAGCCGTCGCCCGCTGGAAATGGCTCTGACTGGTGAGGGGGAAGGGGGCTTTCACGCGCGAAGCAGCATCCTGCTACATGTACGCTTCCGCATCAGCCTCGGAACGCCACTGTAGCAGGGCACAAAGGTACACAGGATTGGGCTGTAATTCTTCATAGCTGGCATCTGACAGTGCAATCTATGCATGTTTACTCATAAGAAAGTCCTACAGTACAATTCTATGCATATCTGCTCAAAAGTAAGTCCCATTGAGTTTCATGGGACTCACTCCTAGGCATGGACGTGGATCAAGTCTCTGACTCCAAGTCTCAAGTCAAGCCCCAAGTCTTTGCCCCCAAGTCCCGAGTCTTTGGTTGTGAGTTCCTATCTATTTAATGGGGGGGGATGGGTTGAAACCTGAATAAAATTCGATAGAATTCAAATAAAATCTGGCCTCCCTTATTCCCATGTTGTCACGAATGTGCTTTACGGCACGTTCGCGACGACTTTCGGCGCCAGAGCACTTGCTTCGGCGCCGGACCCATCTTTAGGATTGCGCTGTGAGTGTGTTAAATGGGACATACTATCAAGAAAGTGTGCAAAGTATCCTGAGTATCTTGGGGAGGGTCATCTTCTGTTTATTTGTTTATGATTCTGTCCCCCCCCCCCATGGCTCAAGCTGTCTTACAACAAATGTAAAAATACAAAACAAATAAGAAATACAATAAAATGCAATAATTAAAAACACAATACCATACAACGCTGTGCACACAAGACAATATCAATGAAAACTTAATAGTTAAACATTAATTAAAACCAGCTGCATAAAATAATAACACATTAAAAACCTTTAAGGAGCAGCAATAAAAACACAGAAAGCACAGACCGATAGTCAAGAAGAGGAAAATAAAACATTCCTTAACAATCCAAAAATATTGTGATATTATTGTGTTTATGAATATTCATATATTGTGAGGGAGTTAAGCTGGAATATTATTATTATTATTGTAATTACTACTACTACTACTACTACTACTACTACTACTACTACTACTACTACATATTAACAGTATTTATATACCGCTTTTCAACACAAAGTTCACAAAGTGGTTTATAGACAAAATCAAATGATTAAATGGCTCCCTCTCCCAATCTTAAAAAGTTGCAGAAGAACACCAGCAAACAGCCACCAGAAAGACACTGCTGGGATGAAAGGGGGGGCAGTTACTCTCCCCCTGCTAAATATAAGAGGAGCACCAATTGAAAAATACACACAAGCATCCTTTATGCACCCTAGAGTTGATGATGCCACTGGTCCATCTTGGGCATCCCTCATCCTCTGACTTGGTCAGGTGGGTTTCAATGCCCAATTGTCTGGTGCATGCCAATCCCAGAAGGTGGACTGGCTAGATGCTATTGTCCTACCTGCATCCAGCTGAAGAAGGCAGTGAATCCACAAAACAACCTGTCTGCTTAGCGATGTGGTCTTTCTGCGATGGCACTGCAGCCATCGCAGAAAATTAACACAGAAAATTAACATAGAAAATTAACACAGCAAGAAGTGAGCTGGGATAGAACTGCTTCGTTTGATTTGCAAGATTCTGCTTGCAGGTTTGTTTTTTGTGGGGGGGGGAGAGGGAGGTTTATGCTAGAGAACGTTCTTTTTAATTACATTCCCCACCTGCCATAGTATTTGTCTCTCTCATCCAAGTACATTATCTCTGGCAAGTGACTTTACATGAGTAGCAGGAACCGATTGACACCTGTGAGTTTCTATTCATAATGCAAGAACGAATATAAAACAGAATGAGCTTTCTGGGGAGAGTGCGTGTGAAATGGGTCTGTTTTTAATTTTAATCTGCCTAACCTCCATTATTCATGCCATGTAAATGTCTTGTATGTTGCATTCTACTCTATTACTGGAAAGCGGAATGTTTCACTGGCCCCAGTTGGGCTATCTAGTTTTATCTAGATAGGAAGTTAAGAAGCGACGGATTGTCTGCTACGTTGGAGTGAACACACAGCTACAAGCAGATTGATGGCTCTAGTGTCCTAGCGTAGTCTGGAATGAAACGTTAGCTGCATAAATTTTAGGAATATCTGCAAAATCTCAGCTATAGCCTCTGTGGCTTATTCTTTGCATTCATCTTCAGGGTGTATGGCTAGAGACAGTTAAATGGAAGGCGGCACAAGTGAATGAGGATTGAGGAATCCACCGAAATGTGCAGAATTTCACTGTTCCAAGACCCACTGGAACACCAACCAGCTTGGCAATCGAAACGCCGTGGAATGCTTTATGACAGAGCATCCCCACAAGGTGAATTAAAATAAAGATTAAAAAGGGCCTATAAATCAATTATTATTGCTGCTGAAAACCACCTGCAAACTGTTGGCACTTGTTTTCAAAGCCCACCATCATTCCGCTGTCAAATTGATCTCGGTTTCATTAGCGGAGCTGGCATCTTCTCTGCTGGCGTCTTCAATGAACGGCATAAATTACAGGGAGTGTAATTGTAAGCAATGTCTTAATTTTGTCAACACCAGTCCAGACCGCCGGCAGAAGATCCTTTATGTCCTCTCTCTCTCTCTCTCTCTCTCTCTCTCTCTCTCTCTCTCTCTCTCTCTCTCTCTCTCACACACACACACACACACACACAGAGGCATCATCAACATAATGTAATGGGGAGCCGCGGTCAATAGTCGCCAATGGTCAAGGGAGTCACAGGTCGAAAACGTTTGGGAAACACTGCCGCCTAATTTGGCATAAGGGTCACAATGTTTTCATCTGACAGCCTGGCCCCTCTGCCCTCCTCAAAAACAAGCTTCTGCATCTTTAGCTGAGCAAAATAATCAATAAGGCTGCAATCCTATGTGCACTTTCCTGGGAGTAAGCCCCACTGAATACAATGGGCCTTACATCTGAGTAGACACACAGGATGGAAAGCAATACTCCATTGTTTGGAGGTCTGCTTGCCTCTTCCCAAGGCTAGATTGTGCTCCGTCTGTAGATTGGGTGACTTTTTTTGTTGAACTGCACTGTACAACATGCTCCATTGTTGCACAGGCCAAAAACAATAACACAAATCACTAGCTGTTGAGTAAATTCCCTTCCTTTTAAAGAGCACCCTGGTTAAGCAATACAACTTCTTATATTTAATAGAACAGCAAAGATAAAAACTCCTGATCTGTAGAAATGAAACCCTGTTGACACTCCATTTCTGTTAAAAATCTTTCATGGAGTTTGCAGCCGTATACTGGATGAAAGCTCCATTCATCTTTGCCATTTCACCGCAAGTGATACTATCAGGCCAAATTGAATGTGATGCGTGTCTCAGGGCACAATCCTCACGTAATCCTGAGCTCCGCTGCGGGCAGGCACCTCGTGGGAGAAAGTCTACTCGGGGAAGGGGATGCTCGTCCCCTTCCCCGGTTGTAAAGGGCGCTGGAGCCGATCGGTCTCCTCATAATTCCGCCAACCATTTTGCTGGTGGAAGTTGGAGGAGGCCGTATAACAGCTCAGCCGATCGATCAACGGGGGACAGGATTTGGCCAAAGCCGCCCCCTCCCCCTCCCCGATTGGCTGGGTACATGGCCTCCCTCCCGCTACTGCCGTACCCCCCCCCCCCACGCTGGCTGGATCCTTACCTGGGTCCACCAGCGGTCCTTCTGGTGCTCCTTCGGTGGAGCAGGGGAGGTCGACCTTGCGCCGGCCTTCCCTGCTCGTGAGTCGTCGCAAATGTGCCTTACGGCACGTTTGAGACATCTTTAGCCGGCGGCCGAAGTTACAATAGGATTGGGCTGCCAGTAATGCTATTCACATGTTAAACTGTACTCAGGTATGGTTTAACACATCCATGTACCCAGCTGCAATCATTGTCAGTCTGCATCGGGGGACAGTCATTCGCATGAAAACATGGAGACAGTAAGTTGTGCTATATTCTGGTATAGACATTCAATGCTGGCACCAGGTTGCTTGAAGCTCTGGGCCAAAGCCCTGTATTTCCCCCCCCCTCGGTAACCCCTTCCCTTTATTGATATATGGGTTCTTCCATTGCCACTGGTTCTGAGGGTTCCGGTGAACTGGCCAGGTGGGCCATCTAATGGGTGGGGGCCCTTGGCCAGCACCTGATCTGGCTGACCCCAGATGCTATCTCTGCAGATATTCTGTCCCGGGCACAGTGTAATGTGTGAACAGACTTCTTGTTCCCCTTCAGGTGACTTCTGCCCCATAGGTCCCTAATTTGGACTGGGGTCATGGGATAACTCCGTGGGGGCAGATAGCATGACAGAGCCACAGAGGGAAAAAATGTACAGGCTACAGATGAATGCCTGTATGTTTCCCCTACGTGTTTCCCCTACGCTGTTAATAACAGCTTTAGACTGTGTGATTTGGGTCATGGGACGCCTTCAGCTGACATAAGATTCCATAAGAAGTCGTCTTCTAGCTCAGTAATGATTGGGAGTGGTCCACCAGGGTTTGAGGCAAAATTGGAGTTGCCAGAGATTGGGACCTTGTTCAATGCTCAGCCCCAAATTAAAAAGCTTTGGAATTGCGTGGCCAGCAAACACTGTTCAGCTTTTTACAATGCATGTTGTTGTTCTTCAGTCGTTAAGTCATGTCCGACCCTTCATGATCCCATGAACCATATCCCGCCAGGCCTTCCTGTCCACTATCTTCCTGAGTTCGCTCATTTTCATGTTCGTTGCATCGGTGATGCTGTCTAACCATCTCATCCTTTGCCTTCCCCTTCTCCTTTTGCCTTCAATCTTTCCCAGCATCAGAGTCTTCTCCAGAGAGTCCTCTCTTTGCATTAGGTGGCCAAAATATTTGAGCTTCAGCCTCAGTACCTGTCCTTCCAGGGAACAGTCAGGGTTGATTTCATTTAGGATTGACTGATTTGATCTCCTAGCAGTCCAAGGGACTCTCAGGAATCTTCTCCCAAAGCTTGCAGGATAAGCCATCATCATACAAAACCAAATAGCACATACTAATTGATTGATGACCACTATTCTTGCTATACCAAACCCTCAAATTTCAGAAACAATATTCAGGGCTAATTTCTTCAAGAAACAAATTCTATGTCCTTTAATTTGAAATATACCGATGCTAACATTTTTTGCTTCCTTCCTGCAACTATGAGTGGCACTTCACCCCCCCCCCCCCACAGTCTAGAAATATAATGCCTTAAAGGCATATAGGATTGCTCATCCAATTACAGCTGCTTTCCTAACTAATAGTTTTTAGTTATTCCATTTTAATGGCTTTATGCCTTTCGAAAATGCCAGCAATATTGCTCATAAATCATTGTCCTTTTCTTTAGCTCTCCTGGATTAATATAAATTCACTTTAATTAGATTTCTGGTTGGAACAATTACACATAATCCCCCCTCTCTGTGTGTAAGTAGGTGTTAGATAGACCACCACAGCCCATTAAATAGAAGCAGTGTAGGTTAATGTCATGATTAGATATAGATTTTGTTGAGACATGCTGAGAAACGCAGTGCTTGCTATATTTTAAAGATGAACGGGTTCTCTTTCAATCTTTTCTTACACAGTAAGCGTGCTTGATTTTCAATACACTTTTGATTGTATTGAGATTCACACCTGCTAACATATGTCCTGATTCTACAGGAGGCTTTCCAGGGTCAAGTCAACGTAGACAAGGGCAGCCCAATCCTATGCTGGCTTCCACCTGCGGAACGAGCAGGAGCGGTCTTTCAAACGTGTCGTAAGGCACATTGTGACAGCGCAGAGACTTGTGGTGCTGGCAGAAAGGCCTACATCGACCTGCTGGTGCTAAATCTCATTGGAGCCCCCGCTGAAGCAGGTACGCTCCTGCCAGGCTGCGGAGAGGCAGGGGAGTGTGTAACTAGGGAGGGGAGGGGCGTTCCAGGGCAGGGAAGAGGGTGGATCAGGCCTGGGTGGGGGGCAAGCTCTGCGGAGAATCCTATCCCCCATCCTGGGCTTGAAAGCCTGGCCAGATTTGCACCAACTATTTAGCTGGTTCACATCCAAGTAGCCCCAAAGAGGCTGCTGGGACTCAACACGTGACATAGAGGCTGCTCTTGGGGTGGGGGCGAATAGGAATATTTTGTCCCTCATCTGATTGGCCCATGGATTATTTTTTTGATAGGGTGTGATGTTTTGGCCAGGTTGATCATAAATGGAGGGGGTAGCGTGGGACAGGGGTTAAAGATAGGGATTGGTGTGCACCCTGATGTAAGTGGACTGATCTCCAGAGTCTGCCTAGTATGGGATGCTGGCTGACAGCCCCTCAGGCAAGGATTGTAAAGCCAACCTCAGTGGTTACTCCATTCGGGGAGGGCATTGCACTCCTGAACTTCCTCAATTTCCTTTCCATGATTTGACACAGATAATAAGCATAGCTTGTTAACAGGAGTAGAGTTCAAGAGAGTTAAGACCTGCTACAATGGACCTATGTTGAAATACAATTGTGACCCATTTGTAATCCAAACAGCTTGTCTCATATCCTATTTGGGATACGTGGGCAATACTTTGGTCTAGCTCTGTTCTTAGGCCACCATCTTTCCCATTTTTCTTTACCACTAACACAATGCTCTCACCCTGACACAGCATGGCTGTGATGCAGTGATAGAGTGGGGCATTACCTTGTTAAAAAAAAAAAAGTGAAGATATCTGCTGCTGAGAAGGGCTCTGGGCTACTGCCGCTAGCCCTACCACTGAGATAAGCATCCCTTAGTGTTGGGGGGGGCACCAAAGCATTTTTCAGTGGGACTTGGTGTTGGCCCTACATCTGTGCATGTAGGAGCATGTTGGCCCTAGATCTGTGCATTGTTGGAGCCTAGATTGTTACATCTACTCATTTAAGTGCCAACCAGGGCCATATATACTAGAGCAGGGGTTCTCAACCAGTGGTACTAGTACCACCAGTGGTACGTTGGCCAACTGCTGGTGGTACTCAGACCACTGGAACCCTGCTCCGATGCGACACTTTTACTGGCACATTTAGCTCCCAAGAGGATCCTGCCTTTGGCCGAGCCCCTCGGGAATGCTGAGAAGAGCCCTCTCACCCGCCCAGAGCCTCCTACCTGTGTTTTCTAGCCTTCAAAAACCTGAACACACAGAAGTAACTGATGATTATGTCATCGCCAGTCACTTCCGGTGGTACGCAGCAGGAGAGTGATGCTAGAGGTGGTACTCAGTCAGGAAGGGGTTGAGAACCCCTGTATTAGAGGTCTTGTTTGGAATATAAGTGTTATAAAGACCCCCTCTCTCTGTTCGTGCATGTGTGCATGCACACGTCTACAGGATATGCTGCTGTATCATCCAAGGTGACAGGTAACTGGTTGGTACTCATGCGTCTGCCCTTCCTGGAATGCTTTCATGCCCGTGCCTTGAGACAAATTCTTATTGACAGACCATGTCTCTACGTAACAGCAGCCTGACTGTAAGCAGATGGGGGTGAAATCAAGTGAATCTTGAAAATACTTGGAATGACAGCAAAAGACCTAGGGGGTGGTGTGCCTATGCTTAAAAAGGAAGTCAAATTGACTCTATATTTGATCATGGCTAGGAATTAGGGACATGTGCTTGATTGCTTTCTTTCCAAGGAAGAAATGGGGCTTAGAAACCATAGATCAATTAACCTTAAGCTGAGGATTAATTTAGTAGACAATGTTGGAAATTTGCAGTGGGGGGGGGAAGGAATTTGGTGGAAAGTATTTAAAGTATAGTTAGTGATGCTTTGCAAATAGACAGTGGAATAAATGGGTTGTCTGATTTATTTTTGCTAATTTGGATTTTAATAGTGTGTTTGTATTGCTTTGATGACTTCAGTTGTTAATTTTAACATGTTTGGGAGCCGTCTGAGTGGCCCCTTTGGAAGCCAAAAGTCAGGGTAGGTATATTCTCTGATAAATATAAAACTATTCTCGTCTCTCTCCCCCCCCCCCCAACACTCTTAAAATCTACTTAAAAAGAAGGCAGAAACATAGGGGAAACACATAGTCATTTAGAGCTAAATTGCTGGCTGGAATTCTGCTACGTTAAAGCTTATTTAGCACAAATGCTGCGGCAAGCAATGCAGAATCATCACATTGCACAGCTGTGGAATGAAAACTTCCCGACACACTTTCTGTAGCAGGAGGAAATTCTCTATAAACGCATAGGCTCCAACTGCACTTATTTACCAAGAACAGTCCCAAGTTTTTGGTAGCTCTCCCTCATAAAAATGGTTCCTCTTTCTGTTTTTGGGATCATTCCTTGTAAAATCAGCTGTTAGCATGAGTTGCAAGAGCTGTCCTTTTTCAGGGTTTGTCTCCCTCACCAGGATCTCTTAGGGGCCCAGACTAGATGATGCACCTATTGCACAATTGGGATCTGTGTTTTTCTTTAAAAAACAAAACAGCTGCTTCCAATCAAGCAGTCTGGGACCAAGTGGATTTATGCGGATGCCTTCTTTGGCGCTCAGGTTAGGGTAACATGCATGCAAAGCATAGCCAGCCTTCCTTGCTCGACGGGTCAACCCCACAGGATTGCGCTGCCCCAGTGCAAGCCTATGCATGTCTACTCAGAAGTAAGCCCCATTGTGTGTACGCGCCGAGGCCGGCTCCCCGGCCGGCTCCCCGGCCTCGAGTTCGGCTGGGGGGGGGTCAACCTAGGGCAGGGGGTGATGCGCACCCCCCTGCTCTAGGGTGACGCGCGTCTAGTGACGCTAGTGGCTGATCCCAAAGATACCCTGATCCCAGGCCATGTAGGACTTTATAGGTCAAAACCAGCATCCTGAGTTGGCCCCGGAAATGATTTTTATCACCTCCTGCTTGTTGTGTTTAGTTTTAATTAATATTATGTTTGATTTTATTGCAAGCCGCTTTGCGCCGCTTTGAACTGAGGAGAGGTGGGGTATAAATTCTAAAATAAATATAGAATTGCAGCCCTAGAATTCACAGTATCTATTTTGACCATCACTGAGGCACATGCAGAACAGTTCTCAAAATGAGGGTGGCGGATGTGAGCGAAATGACGTGGGGAACAGCAGCTGGAAGTCATGCCGAGGAAGGATTTGCTTGCAGGGGACTCTAAGCTTTTAAAATCGGTCCAAAGCAATTTTGATGCTTTGAGAAATTACAGTCCTCAGCAAAATCCTCCATTCTTATGCATTTGATACCCAGGCAGGTTCAGTGTTAGTGAAATATTAACACAGCATTTGCTAAAGGCTTCTTCTTCTTCTTCTTCTTCTTCTTCTTCTTCTTCTTCTTCTTCTTCTTCTTCTTCTTCTTCTTCTTCTTCTTTTTTCCAAAATAAGTCAGCCTCTTCTTTTGCCCCCCCTCCCCATTCATCTCTGCAGGTAAGTAGCTCAGTTTAACTTGGAAAGACAAATCACATAAAAGATGGCATTTTGCCATGAATACAGGGAGAAAGATCGCTTACGGTTTTTACCCCCCATTGGGATGTACAAATCTCTACCCCCCTTTTTTATAAACGGATTTCACATTAGTCAAATACAACAGACTTTAATGACTGGAAATGTCAAAGTGATTAGAGTAAGCTGGCATTTCTAAAATGTTGGTCCTTCTCCTGCTTTACGATCTGGCAAGGATGCTGAAATTATAACTAAGCGGCTAAGGCAGACTTTTGTATTCCAATTATGTGTCATGCTAATTTCTCTTTGTGTGCCATCGATATATATATATATATATATATATATATATATATATATATATATATATATATATATATATATATATATATATATATATATATATATATATATATATATATATATATATATATATATAATGGTGGTTCCACTATACTTCCTCTAACCAAGCTGTCATATGCGATTGAAAAAGATCAACGAGAATTAAGCTACAGTCCTATAAAAAATTACCTGGGAGTAAGTCCCATTGAACTCAATGGGGCTTGCTTCTGAATAGACATTTACTATCAGGGATGTGGATCAAGTCTCTGCCTCCAAGTCTCGAGTCAAGTCCCAAGTCTTTGCCCCCAGGTACCGAGTCTTTGGTTGCAAGTTGCAAGTCCCTATCCATTAAATGGGAGAAATGGATTTAAACCTGAATAAAGTTCGACTTGTTGTAAAAGGCTCCAAGTCTTGAGTTGAGTCTTTCGAGTCTTTTACAATCGCCAAGTCAAGTCTGAGTCGAGTCATTGACGCGACTTGAGTCCGACTCAAAGCCGGGTCAATAGACTCGATTCCTACATCACTGATTACTATTAGTTGTGTTGGTGTTTTGTTGTGGGCATTGGTAGTTAAAGGGAAGGCAGGCAAGGAAGCATTGGTAGTTAAAGGGAAGGCAGGCAAGGAAGAGCCAAGCAGAGCTTAAGAAGACAGAAGTTACAATATGAAACTAACAGCCATTTTAAGTGTTCTCTGTTTCTTCTTTTATGATACAAAGTTATCATTTTGCACTTGATAGCATCCTTCAGAGATCCAGAGCACTGTCTGCTTTTCTAATTGGTTGTTTTCATGTCAGAGTTTTCTCTGTATGAAGAGTTGATGCTGAAATAGCAAAACGAAATAAAAATTGAAAAGCTGAAGCGAATGTTAGGATTCCTTCCAATACAAAAGATTTGAGAATTTTTCAAGTGAAGCCCAAATGCTTCTAGAAGACAATCTGCATAAATTCACTTGGGAAGGAATGCAGAAATTTGCTTCAGAATTCACATTTAAAAAAAAAAAATTCAGTGTCAACACTTTATATGCAGAGTGCCAAAGCCAGGTTTTGGGGGGCCCTGGGTCAAAGTCCTGCAGTGGGTCTCCCATGGTATGCTGGGTCCCTGATTACTGGCTCAATTTCATTGTTGTTCAGTCGTTAAGTCGTGTCCGACCCTTCGTGATCCCATGAACCATATCCCGCCAGGCCTTCCTGTCCTCCACTATCTTCCTGAGTTCGCTCATTTTCATGTTCATTGCATCGGTGATGCTGTCTAACCATCTCATCCTTGGCCTTCCCCTTCTCCTTTTGCCTTCAATATTTCCTAGCATCAGAGTCTTCTCCAGAGAGTCCTCTCTTCGCATTAGGTGGCCAAAATATTTGAGCTTCAGCCTCAGTACCTGTCCTTCCAGGGAACAGTCAGGGTTGATTTAATTTAGGATTGACTAGTGGGGACAAATTAGCAGCAGGCAGTGGTCTGTAGGGGCAATTAACAGCCCACTCATTGGCTCCCTCCTCAGTCCCTCCCTCCTCATTGGCACTTGAGTCCTTTTTATGCGTAGTAGTGGGCAGGGCCACAGAGAGGAATGTTATCATCAGGCACAAAGTTTCTCTTGGGCCCCTTCCAAAAGGGGGAGGGGGAAATGGGGAAGGGAAGGACAGCAATGGCCAGAAAACTCTCCGAAGCCCAGATCTACCAGGCTTCCCGATGTGGCGCCCAGGTCTACCCACCTGGTAGACCTGGCCTTATGGTTGGCCCAGCCACCATCTTTCACTCTCCATGAGGCCAGCTGAAATCCCAGGAATTTTCTGGGGCCCCTCCTTTGGTTCCCGAGCCTCCTTTTTGACCCTGGGCCAGAGTACAATTTACCCCCTTTGCCCCCCTCTCATGGGCCCTGGTAGTGGGAGTTCATCCTTCCCTACTGACTATTGAAAGCATCCCCTAGATGTGCCTTGTGCTGTTAATATCACTTCCCCCTGGAGGAGGGCAATATTTGGTGCCAATGTGGGTGCAGTCTGAGTAGGCCGGCCTTCCCATAGGCTAGCCATGGCCGGCCAGCAGCTAGTGTTCCTATCTGACATCTAGCTCACCTCTCGTCTCTCTTCCACACTCCCTCTTCCAATCTCACCCCTCTTCATGTTCAGGGAGTGGGAGAAGGAGGAGTGGTAGCTGGTATCTCCTGACAACCTAGCAGTTCCAAAGCATGTTAATGCGAGTAGATAAATAAGTACCGCTTGCGGGAAGGTAAACAGCGCTCCGTGTTCCAGCTGCATGCTACGCGCTGCGGCAAGGAGAGTCATGCCGGCCACATGACCATGGAGGCGTCTTCGGACAACGCTGGCTCTTCGGCTTTGAAATGGGGATGAGCACCACACCCTAGAGTCGGACACGACTGGACTTCATTGCCAGGGGTCACCTTTACCTTTACCTTAAGGGGGCAATACATTGAGCTTGCCACCTCCAACACCAGGAGGTCTTGAACCAGGCAGAGGCATGTCTAAACTTTTCTGCCCACTAAAATTTCCCCCCTCAGAGCTCTTTTTTCCCTCCCTCCCTCCCCCTCCCCCAGAGGAGAAAATTGGTGAAAACACAGACATTTTTTTTCAGATCAGCACTAGATTTATTAGTACTTAGCCACATTTCGTTAGGATTCAAATATAATTAACGGTTGAGGCACCTGGAGATTGTCATCAGGTAGGCATGTTTAGTTTAGTTCTGTTTTAATTTGAAGCTCAATAATTGAGGTTGAAAAGTTGTATTGCAAAGGGCTCTTTGTACTCTATCCTGGGGGGGTTCCTTCCTTGTTGTCAGTTCTAGGGACACTGATACAGGCGGGCAAGTGAATATAATCCCTGAGAAAGTTTTGATGAAAACATTAACTCTTTCCTGTCACTTCTGCTTTAGTTCTGTGATCATAAGGACCTGTTCTCAAGTCTTCGGGGATCAATATAAGGATGGCCAAAACAGAGACATTCCAAACTAGTCCCTTTTGTTCTTTCCACCTTGCCAATCGCAGCTGCCTTGCATGTTCCAGTGGGCTCCTGCAGCTGTGTTTGCATCTGCTGTAGCCACGCTTTCTACCAGAAGGGAAATCCCAGTAGGATTTCTGCAAAACAGCAATCTGCCAGTGCAAATATTGATGAGCATTGCCTCTCCTCCCCAACTTCCTTCTAGAATTTATTTCAATTTTCTTTTTTTGTTTTTGTTTTTCCAGGATCAGTTCCAGGAAAGAAAATTTGAAAGGCACAAAAGCTTACTAGCTGCACAGAAAGAAGCAGTCACAAAATCAAAGGAATTATTTCAATTAGAACCGGTTGGGGGGCGGGAATGGCTCCGTAATAGACCACCTGCTCTGCCCCAGATGCAATCCTTGGCGACTCCAGGTAAGTTAGGCAAGGAAAATAATTTTTTCAGTGCCAGCCAGAAACATGGACCATACTGAGGTAGATGAATCAATGGGCTCATTCAGTCTAAGGCAGCTTCCTATCCATTTTGCTTGGAAAGCGAACGTCTGTCCCTGAAATAGAAGGGTGTTGGAAGGATTTGAGGGGAGGGACAATAACAGCATGATCTTTTGGGAGAGGTCTGTGAGAAATTCTAATTAAGCTTTGAGGACAGGCTTACTATGGTTGCCGTTGCATGTGACAGTGAGCATACGTTTGCCACTATATCTCTGCAGGCAGCAGCTCCAGCATTGGAAATGCTGATACCCTTCCTGACGGCCAGCTGCCATTTTTTTTTGTCTTGGAAAGCCCTGGGAATGATGCAATGTGGGGCCTACCAACTCCCCCCCCCCAACCGTGTTAGAATGATGCTACACCATGATGTAGTATTGTTCTCAAGGCATTTTGGGAAAAAAACACAGTCAGAACCAGCCACTGGACAGTGCTCTGATACTTCCAGCCACTGCTAGCCAACGCCCGGAGTAAAACAACAGAAAAGGACAGCTGCCACCACCAACAGTAAACTGCCCCCCTTAAATTTTACGAGAATGTCCCCCATTCTTAAAATTACCCCCCTTGGCTTAGTCTTGGGGTTTGGTTTGACTCTCTGATGGTCTTGTACCAATGCACATGTATGCATAAACGAACATTGCAAACAAGCAATCTGGATGTGATTGTACACACAGTTGTATGAAGATTCGTTGCTGCTTTACCAATACACAGGAGTGCACATGCCATGCACACCTGTAAAACACCACACCAGAAAGCCCTTTATGTATTCATGCCCAGTGTCATCAAGGTTGCTTTTTTTTAAAGTGATACTTGTGCATCAGTAATAATAATATTTTACATTTCATAGCCCTTTCAGAGTGTGCAAAGTGGACTTACAACAACTCTGTGGGTAAATGAGCATTATTGTTCTCATGTTGCACCTGGTGAGAGAATGAGTTGCTTAAGGCCAGAACTCAGAGCAGAGGTGAAATTCAAACCAAGGAAGGCTTGGCCACTTTGCCACACCAATTCTAATGCAGAAGGAGAAATGTTGCAATGGTTAGAGAGCATTGAGCTTGGACCAAGAACTGGGTTCAAATAACTGCTCAACCATGAAGCTTACTGAATGACCTTGGGTCAGTCAACATCTCTCACGGCACAATTCTGTGTAACTCTTGCACTGGTGTAACAGTAGATTCCCCAGTGTAAGAGCACTTATGCCAGTGTAACTTGCCATACACCAAAGAACGCAGGACGGACACTGACTTAACCCCCCTCGGACACCTCACATGCGCAGTTCGGACGCGGAATGGACACCGGTGCAACTCTGCCAATGCAGGGGGCATTATGGAGGCATTCAGACGCCCCCAGAGTTGCGGTGGAGTTGTGTCAGCATCTGTTCCGCATCCAAACTGCGCATGTGAGGTGTCCGAGGGGGGTTGTCGGTGTCCGCCCTGCGTCTGTCGGTGTACGGCAAGTTACACTGGCATAAGTGCTCTTACACTGTTACACCGGTGCAAGAGTTACACAGGATTGGGCTGCCAGTCTAATCTACTTTACAGAGTTATTATGTGGATAAAAAGGGTGGAGAAGTCAGATTACACGACCTTGAACTCCTTGGAAAGAAGGTAAGTATGGAACATAATAACAATGAAGCTATAAGCTTTAGGCAGAAGCAGAAGCAGAAGCTTTAGGCAGAAGCTTTAGCAAAGGGTTCATGATCCAATTCTAGAATTAATTTGTGAAGTTCTCCAAGTTAAACCCAAATTCAAGAGTAGTGAAAGACAGGGAAACACGAATCAAAGAAACAAGACTGGAATAGCATAGGAAAATGCTTGCACCCCTAGGCTATCTGTAAAACTGTGGCTCAAATTAAGATCTGTGCAAGGGGGTCTGCATTCCTTTAATGCAACTGCCAGCGATTACTGTATGTTGTGCAAATCATAATATGATTACTATTATTTGCTTGGGATCGTGTCTTTATGCACAAGCAGTTAATATCTTTCAGACGTCAGCTTTTGAAGGAGTTCTCCAAGAAGAGAAGCAAGGAGGAGGGGAATAACCTTGGTTTGTTAATGTAACTGTCGCTTTTCAGCATTTCCTGTGGCACTCTTAAGACAAGTGTCACTTGTACCTAGAAGGCAGAAAGCAGTGTTAAATTGTACCCAACAGTGACTTTTGCATTAGTACCACAAGGAAACCAGACTAAGCTGCTTCCACAAAAGGGAGATATTTCAAATTCTTCATACACCCTCAGTTGAGGAAATTACATTTTGCCAAGTAGTTTTTAATCTGTCGGCATAGACTCTATGAAATGACAAGTGAGAATGATTTAATTTTACGATAGCACGGCACTGGATGGCCATTTTATGTGGCTTGTAAAAAAAAGAGAGAGGAATTTGAAGAACTGATATACTTTGCTCTTCATTCTCCTTTTGAGGTTCTGCTTCTGACATTCTGTTCCTAGGCACAGTGTAATGTGTGAACAGACCTTTCCCCCCCCTTTGGCTAAAATCAGCCCCATAGGACCCTAATTTGGACTGGGGTCATGGGACAACTCTGTGGGGGCAGGTGACATGGCAGAGCCACAGAGGGGAAAATGTACAGGCTCCAGCTGAATGCCTGTGTGTTTCCCCTACAGTACTGTTAATAACAGCTTTGGACTGTATGATTTGGGTCATGGGACAACCTTCAGTTGAGATAAGATTAGATAAGAAGTCATCTTCTAGCTCAGAATGAGCTAGAGCAGGGGTTCTCAACCTTTGGAGGCCCAGGTACCCCCTATCACGGTCCAATTTTCTGAAGTACCCCTGCTAATTAATTGATAATTAATTGGATTGATCAATTAATTAATTAGCTAATTAATCATTAAATAAAAAGTACTAAAACAATTTTAAATGTGAAAAATGTCTTACTTAACTCTCTCTGTGTGTGTGTGTGTGTGTGTGTGTGTGTGTGTGTGAGTGAGAGAGACAGACAGACAGACAGACAGAAAGACAGGCAGACAGACAGATGGACGGACGGATGGATGGACGGGGGATTGCATTTAAGTTCTAATTAACAAGTAATTAACTACTGATTGATGCTGATAAGGGGCAGGCTCGGGTGTACCCCCTGCCACTGGTCCGAGTACCCCTAGGGGTACTCATACCACAGGTTGAGAGCCCCTGAGTTAGAGTCTACATAGATTGGGAGTGGTTCACCAGGCTTTGAGGCAGCCTCTACTTGGAGTTGCCAGGGATCGGGACCTTGTTCACGCCACATCAAGTTTAGCCCCAAATTAAAAAGCTTTGGAGTTGCATGACCAGCAAATACTTTTCAGCTTTTTACAATGCATCCTGTGCACAAATCTTGCAGGATAAGCCACCATCCTGCAAAATCAAATAGCACCTGACTGATTATTTGACCACTATTCTTGCTATACCAAACCCTCAAATTTCAGAAACAATAATCAGGGCTAATTTCTTTAAAAAAAATTTCTTTGTCCTTTAGTTTGAAATATACTAACATTTCTGCTTCTTAATACACCCTCAGTTGAGGAAATTACATTTTGCGAAGTAGTTTTTAATCTGTAGGCACAGACCCTATGAAATGACAAGTGAGAATGATTTAATTTTATGATAGCACGGCACTGGATGACCATTCTATGTGGCTTGTAAAAAAAAGAGGAATTTGAAGACTGGATATACTTTTCTCTTCATTCTCCTTTTGAGGTCCAGTTTCTTTGGAGAGTTTGACAATTGCCCTAAGATTGTCAGTCTCCTTATGGTGAGGTCCCTTTGGAAATTGCTTCTGCACCCACTTGAAGATCTGAGTGCCAAGAATAGCCAATGAATGCATCTCATCCCATTCTAGTTCATCATGTCATCTTTCCCTTAAAAACTACCACTGAAACAGCTCCCACAACCTTCCTACATTGATTTTTAACATCATCACACTTGTCAGGGGGGGGGGGATTCTGGGCTTAAAAAGAGCCTGCCCTGTAATAAAATGATCATTCTTGTCACCAGAGTATCTCTTAGCCAGCCTTCCTCACTAGGTGGGGCTGAACCACGCGCTCCACCGTGGTTACGTCTTTGCCTTGAAGAATTATATTCCCCCATGTCATGAATCTCCAGCTCCCCAGAGCCTGCACACCAGTGCATGGGCATCACACCAGGGATGTGCTAGGAAGAAGGTAATGGAACAAAGGAATATAAAATTCCACTTTGGATGGCTGCTGCCTAAGACGGGAGAAAGCCTCATTGAACACAATGGAATTTACTTCTGAGTAGATATGAATAGAATTGTGCTGTAAGCCTCTTCCAGGCAAGGAGGTGGAGCCTGGAAGTCTGAGCCTGGCAAGATTTAAGGCTTCAAATCCACATCTGGAGCTTCTTGGAACATTTTGCGCCTTGGAGCTAACCAGGGTTCTGAACCCCTGTCTCACTCCCTCTCACCTTGTCGGACCTCTTGGAAGAAAAGGGAGTCAAAAGACCGAATTTCAAACAACAATGAATGGAGCAACAAAACAACAACAGCCACTGCTCTGTTTCCTATTTAGGGTATTTGTATAGTCATAATGTCCTCTGTGGAAACAAAGTCAGAGCTAAGGTGAGCTTTCTCTTCTGGAGGAACTTCCCTGAAAACCTGCCAGACTCCATTCTGCTTCAGATGCCCAAGTTCATGCTGAGAAAACTCCTTTTCCTGCCAAAATGCATTAGAGTTGGTGATGACTGGGACCCCCAAGAACAATTACTTAGAGTGCAGTCATTTCTCTCTTCACCTTAATTATTGAAGTCAACAAGGCTAATCTGATTTGTGGGGATAATTGAGGTCACCATATACAGGGGAGAAAGGGAGACCATAGAGTTGGAATGCAAATGAAATTAGAATCGTCATTTGGACCAGGAAGCAACTTAAAAATAATGCAAGCAGATCTCTATTGTTTTTATAATGTTGAACGTTTGAGGGTGTTTTAAAGTATAAAGATTTATTAGAATATAAAGTAGCCTCTTGCACCGGAGTTATTTGACGATCAAGTTAATTAAAGGGAACTTAAGAAATTAATGGCAAGCCATTATGGAATACACCCACGAAGCGACTGTACTTTGTAATGGCCTTTATACCTTCTGCTTTTATTACATCAGTGACAAAATACTTTGGTCCTGATCCAACGGTGTGAACAGTTCTCCCCTTGAAAGATCTGATTCACAATTTGCTAGTACAGGAAAAACATTTGGTTGACTGGGGAATATGCTAACTTTGTACAGTCAGTTCTCGTTATCTGCTAGGGTTCCTGGAAAACCTAGTGGATACTGAAATAGCAGGTACTGAATCATTGAGCCTATGGGAAAAATTGGGTTAGGTTCCAGGGGACTCCCTTCACCATGCACTGTATGTGAACCTGAAGTCACCTATATTTATTCCTTCCTAACAACATTATGCAAATATAAAAGGTATTGTACAGTATCCTGGAAGCCCAGAGAGAGCACAGATAGTTCCCATTTTGTTGGAAATGGCATCCACAGAAATCACACATAGTAACTCCAGAAGAGACAGATTACCCTTTACCTTTACAGTAAATGCAGCAAGGAAGGGAAATTTGCTCCCAGAGTAATGTGGAGACCTGCGAAAAAAGGTAAGCGAACAATGGCCCTGATGAGATCACAGATAACGAGAACAGACCGCGGATACGGAGAGATAGGGGGCAATTCTGCCCCTTACAGATAGCGAATTCGCAGATAGTGAATTCACATATGAAGAGAACTCTGTGCACTACTTCTGGGATCAGTTAGAGTTGGCATTGACTAAGAAAAGAAAGAATTTAAGGGAAGAAATTCAAAGCAAATTTCAGGGCTTCTCCCAAGGAGAAATATATGAGAATTTAAGGGAAGTCAATCACGTTTCTATAGGACTCCTCAAGTTTTAGGGGAGATAAACGGTTCTGCAGAGGCGTCTCTACGGTGGGGGCGGTACTGTAAGTTCTGCCCCATCCTAGTCCCCATTTACTCTCTGTTACGAAGTGGCCCCGCCCCCTCACCATCACAGCCATTCAGTGCGGTGAAGGCAACGGGCAGGGAGTCTCCTGCCCGTTGCCTTCGCCGCACTGAATGGCTGCGATGGTGAGGGGGTGGGGCCACTTCGTAACAGAGAGTAAATGGGGACTAGGACGGGATGGAACTTACAGTACCGCCCCCACCGTAGAGACGCCTCTGCAGTTCTGCACCTTCCTAGGACCAGCAGGAGAATGTATGCAGTGAGAAACAAAATGTTTACACAGTTATTTCTTTTTAAAAAGATGTTTGTAATCAATACATAGTGAGAAAACTATCGTGCCCATTTAAAATCTGAATATTTCTATATTTGATTATCCAGTGACAATTTCAAGGACAATATTTATTCATACAGACTGTTATCATTTATCTGACATGCGTCTTTTAACTTATTTTGCTATGTAAACTGCAAACTACTGTTCTCAAGCATGAAGAGGAAAAAAATCTTAGATTGAATGCAAAACAAAACAAAAACGCAAGCACTTCTTCCCACAAAACCCCCCCACACACGCTCAACAAATATACTGTTTAATTAAATAACAGTCCAATCCTGTCTTGCGAAGAGAGGGGTCTCTGGAGAAGACTCTGATGCTGGGAAAGATTGAAGGCAAAAGGAGAAGGGGAAGGCAAAGGATGAGATGGTTAGACAGCATCACCGATGCAACGACCATGAAAATGAGCGAACTCAGGAAGATAGTGGAGGACAGGACGGCCTGGCGGGATGTGGTTCATGGGATCACGAAGGGTCGGACACGACTTAACGACTGAACAACAACAACAACCAATCCTGTCTAGGGCTGACCCAGCATGCAAAAGCACACTGCGCTGGATCCTAGGCAGGATCAGGACATTGCTGGTGCAGCTGGAGCACACCTCGGGGGGGGGGAAGGGGCATTTGCCCTCCCCCCCGGGTAATTCCCCAGAAGCCCCATGGATATCCTAAGATGTGTGCCAGCAAAATGGCCAGTGCAAATCCGAGGAGCCCTTGTAATGCCAGCCAGCCAGGCCAGGGATGAGGGATAGCATTCGGCGGAGCGTGCCACCGAGGATCCCTCCCCTGTCCCTGGCCTGGCCTGGCCTAGCCGGCCAATCACCCCTCCCTTTCCACCCCATTCCACTCTTCCCATGCCCCCCATCTGGCACTCTGTCCATCAGCGGTGGCTGCAGTCGGGCAGAGCGTGACCCAGCGCCGTTTACTTGCGGGGTGTTGAAATCATGCCTTACAGCATGTTTACAACACCCGTCAGTCGGCCAATTTTTACACAGGACTGTGCTGTAAGAAAGGAAAGAGAGGGGGTGAGAGTGAATTGCCTTTGAATCAACAACCAATATGGTTTAGTAGTTACTGCATTAAACCCGGCCACAAATCCATACACACCTGCCTTATACCAAGCAATCGATCCATCTATATCCATCTATTTATACTGACCCATCCATCTCTACTGAGCTACCGATCCATCTACACATTACCTACACTGACAGTTGCTTCTCCCGAGTTTCAGACAGGAGCCTTTCCCAGCAGTACCAGCAGATGCATCACTTGTACCCTTCCCCTGAGCAACACTCCTTCCTAGTTCTCCCTCTCTCTCTCCCTCTCTGATCTTGGCCCCCCAACATCTCTCAGCCCAGCCCACCTAATAAGTAGAGAGGATTCTTGAGTGCTAGCACTCGAAAGCCCTTTCTGAAGGTCGCTGAACACCGGCTAAATGCATTGAACTCATTCTGAACGCATTCTTGAATCTGCACTCGAAATGAATGCAAAATGTAACTATTCCCAAAGTAGGGGTCGCGACCCAAATAAGGGCCACATGGGTGTTCTTGAGGGTCATGAGAGGGTCATGCTGGATTAGTGCATTCATTTCTCTCCCTCTCTCCCCTGCACGAACCCCAGGCACACCAAAGAAAGAAGGAAACCGTCCCCTCCCTCTCTTTTAGCCAATCAGAATTGCCTCGTCCCCTCCCTCTCTTTTAGCCAATCAGAATTGAGACTTTTCAGAATCGATATCGATATGCATTTGCCCTCCGCCCCAAAACAGTTTGCTCCACCCCCAGAACAGTCTTGCATGCAATATGCACGCAATATGAAAAAAGTGCACTCAATTTAGCAAAAATTTGCACTCACGAATCCTATATCTACTAATAAGGAACCCACACCTACATCACAGTCCCCGACAATAAGATGACCCGAGTTCTCAAGAAGGATCACCTACCTTCAACCTTGCAAAATAATAGAAACAAACACCAACGTATGCAACTGCAACAAATTTTTTCATCACTTGACTAGGCTGAAGAGACACCCTTTTCAAAAAATATATCACTCCCTTGACCTTTTGTTCCTGTTCTTTCTGCTGTTCCTCCCCATTTCATTGCGCAGCAAGATGGAGTTTCAAGGGCCCTCCACAGCAGTGCTCTTGACCGTCGCTTCCCAAATTGACTTCATATCTCCTGTTGTATTATATGGTCCATTTTCCATCAAGTAGAAATGTCAAGATATATTTATGGAGGCCACGACAATGGTTTGTTTGCAGCCTTCTAAATCTCTTTAGGCTGAAGCTAGTTATTATGGAGTTAGGTCATATCTGAACTGCAGGTTAATTTGCTTCTAGTACTTGTTGTGTTGGTTCACATTCATTAGATGGCGTGATATATATCCGGTTGTCTACTCATTCCACTGTGCCTCTTATAGAAGCCTGTTCTGTTTCAGCACCCATTGGTTTCCTCATGAACTTTGGAGGGATCAGAGATGTTATGAGGGATAGATAAAGGTTGATCGTGTAGACGAACACCATTGCTTGATTTCTGCAAGGAGAATATGCACAGCTTGCCTTGAGTGGGTTGACATGAGGGAGGGACATGATTGGAACATATCAAATTATGCATGACACAGATAGAGGGAAGTTATTTTCCCTCTCACACAACACCAGAACCAGGGGACATCCACTAAAATTGACTGGCAGGAGAGTTAGAACAGACAAAAAGGAATATTTCTTTATTAATCTGTGGAACTCCTTGCCATAGGATGTGGTGATGGCACCTGGCCTAGATGCCTTTAAAGAATATTGGACAGATTGATAGAGGAAACGCCCACCAGAAGTTAAAAGCCATTATGACTATTTGTAACCTCTGGGTTTTAGAGGTAGCCTATCCCTGAATGCCAGATGCAAGGGAGTGACTACAGGATACAGGTAACTTGTCTTGTGTGCTTCCAGAGGCACCTAGGCTCTTGGCCTGATCTAGCAGGGCCACTGGCGTCACTGGAGGCCCCACCGTTACTCTCCGGTACGAGGCGCCCCACCCCCTCGTCGTAGGAGCCTGTCAGCGGAGAGAAAGCAGCACCCAGGGACTTTCCTGCGTGTTGCTTTCTCTCTGCTTTCTGCCCCACCTCCAGCGACGCCAGCGAGCAGGGCTCTTCTTATAGTCAGCCTACTCTGTGTATTTTGTACATAGTCGCAGCCTTGTACCAGAAACATCAATGCTTGCAATGCTCTGGTTGAAGCCAAAGTCAGAGATCTTGGGGACCACAGGCAAGCACTCTTATCTGGTGCATGATGTCATGTGGCCCATGCATCTGGAGCATGATGAAGTTCCAGGGACAGCTTGAGAGAGGAGACTTCCAGAGGTCTTTCCTTTAATCTGCCTTGAAAAGTCAATGCAAGAGGGATTTTGAGGAACTTTGTTAATATTTTTCCCTTTTTGGGGGTGGAAACTTTACTGCCCAGAGTCAAGTTTCCCATGGAGCATCATTGCAGGTTCCCTGCTAATCGAACACCGAGGAACCTTTTAAACTGGCAGATCACATCATTAACAGGAGGAGAGCAATTGCCCCTATTTATCCCAGCACATTTATTTCCCAATGGCTGTTTGCTGGTGTCTCTAACTGAGACCCCTTTGTTGAGGTTGGAAAGTGTTATATCAACATTTGCAATAATAATTCTAGCTAGAGAGGCCAGCAGAATAAATAGATAATGGGGTCAAGCCCTATCTGTCCTCTCTGTAATTTAAACCTTACTTCCAATGGAGACTGTCAACAGCCATTGCCTAGAAGAGGCAGAATGATGTCAGCTCACTTTGCTCGTTACACTGCCAAGTTTAGATGCATGTTTATGGTTCACAATATGTAAAACTCTAGGGAAGATTACCTGACATTAACGGGAAGATTTGGTGTCCCATTAGGTGGCAATATGTGTAACTTTGTCTATTTTCAGGACAATTCTGTATTGTGATTGCTAATTTGGCTTTACAGTAAAACTGGTTGACTGACAAAAGACGGGACAGCAATCAATGAGACTGACAAAGGAGCCATGATGAACACAACCACCAACTACAACTTCTTCTCTGTTGTTCTCAGGAAGCAGTGAGTGCCGTCAAGAAATGGAACAGTGGATCCCAAAAGTGTAAGGGACAATCTAAATAGGGCGGGGGGAAGGTTTTAGATAGGGAAAATTGCAACGGGGAAAGGGTTAAGGTGGGGTGTCAAACATACGGCCAGCGTATAAAAACTCTTTATCTGGCCTTTGTGATAATTGGGATCCCTCAGTACCGCCATCAGCTGCTGAGCTGCAAAGTGATGGCTTGGCAGAAGCAGCACTGCTGAAAGGGCGGTTCTGGATGAGCACTCACCCTTTCAGCAATGCACTCACCCTTTCAGCAATGCACTCACCCTTTCAGCAGTGAAGCCTTGGCAGATGCCTGGGAGGGAGAGATGGAAGGAGGCCTCAGATGGTAATAAAAGGTATGGGGGAAGGGGCAAATCAAGAGGGGTGAGAGAAGAAGGAGGTGCTGCTAAGGTGCTGCTGGGAGAACCCAATTATCTTGCAGGTAACCATGGTTATCAGAATGATGAAGAGAAAGGTAAGAAGTTTCCATGAGGTGTTTGTTTTGTTGAATACGAGAGGATTACAGCCTCAGTCTAACACCATTTCCAAACACCTCTAGCTAAGCTTACCAGATTTTCCTGGTTCTAAACCGGGACACCTCCCCTAATAATTAATTAATTAATAATGTGCCCTTTTGCACTTCACAAGTGGAGGAGGATGAGGCTTCACCGGGCCCGGAAAGCCTGGGCCCAACAGGGACTGGAGCCCGGAACCCGGGACGGTCCTGGGTTTTCTGGGATGGATGGTAAGCCTACCTCTAGCCATGAGAGAGAGTTTTCTATAGGGGGGAAGAGGGAGTAAAGACTCAGCCTGGCGGAAATTGTGTGACTTAAGAACTGATGAACAGAACACATTTTCATAACGTTGGTTGGTGAAACAGCAGGTCAGAATACCTAGAAGAAATAAACATCTCAAAGGGCTTCTAGGCAGTGGGATATGATCAATATCTTAACTCTGGTATATCCATACTTTTATTGACAAAACTGCTTTGTCTTTTATAATAAAATCCCCCTTTTCTCTGCAGCAAATGCCCAAAGGATCTACAGAAAAGAAAAGCATAGGGGGAAAAAAAGTGGTAATGTCAAACTTCATGAGGAAGCCTGTCAAAAGAGTGGACTGGTGAAGAAGCCAGCAGGTATCTTGCTACCAGACCTTTTCTGAGCGGATATGTTGAAAAGAAACAAGGAATATTTGTAGTTTAAACATCAAGTCTTAACTAGGAACAGCAAATCAGCCCCTCCCAGTTGGAGCTGGCTACCAGGTCAGCATTAGCTCACGATACAGGATATTTTCTTAGGGTCAATTGAGATGTATGTAGAGAAGTGTGTGAGCCTCTGCATGCTCCACAACCGTTTCTGAGAGCACCTGCATATGAGAGTGGTGGTGGTTTCTGTGTGTTTGCGGAAATATGTCATCAGGTAGCAGTGGAAGAAGAGATGGGCTTCTTGGACAAACTGAGCAGTGGCCAACAGTGGCCAGCACAGACAGGTGCCATTATCTTGCCCACTCTGGTGTTGGCCACTGGTTCCCAGGAAAGTGTGTATAGGATTCCCAGCCTAATAATACTAAATATTTGCAGGCAGAAGTGTAAGGTGGGTGGAGCCAGAGGAGCAGCAGCTCTGGGCGCAAGGCCAGAGGGGGCGCAAGCAACCCTCAGGTCCCATCAACAGGGCTTGCACTGCTGTTTCCCTGGAAACAGCGGTGTGGCTTCGTGTGCTCAGAGTGCACAGTGCCCGGGCCGGCAGCATCAGGACAGAGAAAGTCAGAAAGGCACCCTCTCATCCCCCGCCCCTCCGCACCACTCTCAGAAGCCAGGCAGCTGCCGAGGAGCCTGCCTCCCCCATCACAAGGGGCGCCTCACCCAAGGCTCGGTTGCTGCCCGTCCTCCATTTTCCCTCACCTGAGGGCTCACCATGACTGCCTGTCAGCCCCTCCCATCCCTCCTCACGGGTCCCTGTGGCAGGGAGAGCCCTTCACGCCACAACGAGAGCTTCTGCTGCTGAGGCAGCGGCGACAGGCACTGACTGTGGGATCGCATTACCAGGCTCAGCCTTAAAGAGGTCGAACCAGCACCGCTTGGCTCCTGAAGGCCGTGGTGGGATGGGAAGGGAATTGAGAGCCTGAAGCTCAGCTGCTGCCCAACAGGCAGCATCGCCCGCGAAAGCAAAACAAGCTGCTTCTTCGCCAGCCGCCAGCCACAAAGCGCCATGTGGGCTGAGGAAAAGGACGGGAAAAGCACCTTCTCCGGAGTCGGGGGCATGAGGTGAGGGAGCTATTTCCTGGGCTTCAGGGTGGGCAGGGAGGACTCCCCCCCTCCAGGAAACAGCGGCGCAGGCTCCATGCATTCATGGAGCCCACGCTGCTACCCGGAAGTGATGTAATGTGCCTGGGCGAGCTTGTTATGCCCCTGTTCGCAGGGATGTGGATCAAGTCTTTGACTCCAAGTCTCAAGTCAAGTCCCAAGTCTTTGCTCCCAAGTCCCGAGTCTTTGGTTGCAAGTCCCTATCTATTTAATGGGGAAAACGGGTTTAAATCTGAATAAAATTGAACTTGTCGTAAAAGGTTCCAAGTCTCAAGTCGAGTCTTTCGAGTCTTTTACAATCGCCGAGTCAAGTCTGAGTCAAGTCACTGGCGCGACTTGAGTTTGACTCACATCTGTCAATAGACTCAAGTCTAAGTCATTGAATTAGTGTTTTTTTTCAAAGGGTGCTGAAGTCTTCACATGCATTACCTTGATGGAATTCTTACAACAACTGACCTAGCACTTCCAGAAGCCCGATGAAGAGCTCCTCTCAGATCACTGGTACAGCGGAGACTGAAGAGACTGGGCAGGCACGCGATGTGATCGCACACCTACCCAGCCCCCAGCTGATGACAGGTTATCTTGTTGTCTTGTGTGCTCCCAGAGGCATCTGGTGGGGCCACTGTGAGATCCAGGAAGCTGGACTAGATAGGCCTTTGGCCTGATCCAGCAAGGCTCTTCTTTTGTTATTATGTTCTTATGTAAGCCCAATCGGCTGTAAACAGCAGCCTTCGCCCTGCTTGCATGGATGGGCGGGGCAAATTCAGTGCCACGCACTGTCGCGCCACCGGCCTACTCAGGGGTGTCGCTCCGGTAGGGGCGGAGCCGTAACTTTCGCTCCGTCCTAGTCCTGTTTACCAAGCAAGCAGGAGGCGGCCCCGCCCCCTCACTGTTGGAGCCATTCCTATGCGGAGAAAGCAGCAGGCAAGAGACCCTGCCTGCTGCTTTCTCCGCACGGGAATGGCATCGACAGTGAGGGGCCGCCTCCTGCTCGCTGGGTAAACGGGACTAGGATGAAGTGAAACTTACGGCCCCGCCCCTACCGGAGCGACACCTCTGGGCCTACTTTCCCTTTAAAGAAACACTGCTTTTATGCTGGAAACCCCCCCCCCCAAAAAAAAAAAATTCCTTATGTCTTTCTTAAGAAATAAACAGCAACATCTGTTAACTTCTGGCCCATCTAGAATCAAATTTATTCAGATTCCTTTCATGTTAACGGTTCACAGTGTACTCCTGAATTGTTTGAAGTGAACGTGTGCTTTTTTTGCTTTTCATTTTTGAAACATAAGTTCCACTGGGAATACATAGCTGTTAGAAACCTTGCTTTTTACCACCTGTCACTGTCCCTCACTGTCCCTCCTGTCTACAGCAGATTTTTTTAAAATCTTTTCTTTCGATTTAAAAACAATGCTAAATCAATGGACCAGGTGTACGCAGATGTTTTCTTATGTTACAATAAGGAGAGCATATCAAGACGAAACTTTCCCGAGGTGATGATTTGTGATTTTTCTGAGTAGAGAGAGGGACATAGAGATTAAGATCTCCCCCTGAAATCAAAGAAAAAGTCATATCATATAAACCTTTGTTGGCATATAAACGACAACAAAAAAGCAATAAAATAATATGATGCAGCGGGTTAAACCGCTGAACCATAAGCTGTCGATCGAAAGGTCGGCAGTTCGATTCCCGCGACGGGGTGAGCGCTCGTTGCTTGGCCAGCTCCTGCCAACCTAGCAGTTCCAAAGCATGTTAATGCGAGTAGATAAATAGGTACCTCTTGCGGGAAGGTAAACACCGCTCCGTGTTCCAGCCGCATGCTACGCGCTGCGGCAAGGAGAGTCATGCTGGCCACATGACCACGGAGGCGTCTTCGGACAACGCTGGCTCTTCGGCTTTGAAATGGGGATGAGCACCACACCCTAGAGTCGGACACGACTGGACTTAATTGTCAGGGGTCACCTTTACCTTTTTTTTTTTAGGGACAATACACAATACACAGGCACCGGGAGTCGGGACCTCTGGTAAGGGGGAATACTTCCTCCATGCTCATGGGGCCCCCATGCAACTACCCACCGTGCCCATACATAAAGACGGCCGTGCCTGCAATAATGTATACAAAGATAAAGGGGGGGGGGGTTTACCAGGGCAATGATGTTATATGAACAGTGAAACAAGCAAAAGGCCTTTTGAAAAAGTGGTTGCTGTTAGGGCAGCTCAATCTATTTGGGTAGCTTTTCCCTGCAAAATCAAATTGATAGAACATGTCTCGCTCTGATATTATCTCAAATACTGTAACTTCAACTGTTCCGCTGCAGGATTAATTGTTAAATCAACTTTTCTGTGTAACAAATGACTGAATCGTGACTCCAAGGCCAGAAGTAGGTTTGATTTCATTTTCTCTTAACTGACAATAGATGCTCTTTTTCCAAGGAGGGAAGAAACCATTTCAGATTTCTAAAAGCTTCTCGGTTTCTCAGAGCTTCACTCTGAGATTAGACAGAGATCCAATATGGCAAGTGGTTTCTCTTACGTTTCCATTAAGATTGAATTGACAGTGAAGGAGATGAGTCCAAAGGGGGACACAATGATATAGCCAAGTTCTCAACATATCGCAAGGATAGTCCTTAAAATATATAATGTTCTGAGATATGGAATCAGAGTTGCAATCTCAGTTGTTAAATGACCATAAGTTAAATCTCCATGGCAAGGTCAGAGCATCACATACCCTCCCCAACCCAACGAAACCAATCTAGAATTTACCAGAAGCAGAGAACAGATTGTCCAGATGTAGCCCCCTTTCCGACGGCCTAGGGACCGCCCAGGGGGCTGGCGACTCTGCGCCCCAAACAGCGGGCCAGGTTCCCACCTCCGGACCCTCAGGCGAACCCCCAAAAGAACAACTGCCGGCCACGTCTCCGAAGGCAAACTCACCCATTGCCCGGGAGACGCTGTGGGAGGTCGCCGGCATTGCAGGCATGGGTCCGACGTCGAAGAAAGCCAATCAGCCCACGTCTAGCCTAACAAGCTACGACGCTGGCTCAGGAGGTGGGGGAGGGGCTGGCCAGCCCCTCGAACTACAGGCAGCGAGGCCAGCTGGCCTGTCAACATGCAAGACGTTGTGGTGGGGGTGGATCCAGGGGTGGGGGAACGAACAAGGGAGGCGGGGCCAAGGGCTACCCAGGATTATAAAACCTAAGAAGGCCAGTGATGAGGGGGCTGACGATCAGGCTGGTACTCAGGAGCGACAGCCCGACTTCTCTGAAGCAGCCAACTGGAGTGAGGAACCGGGTGAAGCTAAACCCCCTCCCTTCCAGTAAATCCTGAGGCCGTACAGGACCTGAACGACCCTGGGTAGACCTGTCCTCCCGGAACGCCTTGATCCTCTATTGGGTAGACCTGTACTTCCTGGGAGACTCGGACTAACTCAATTGTGGGTAGACCTGGACCACTCTATTAACAACTGTGGGTAGACCTGTCCCACCCCCAGAACTCTGATTCCTGCGTGCTGTGGCGCCCCCTGACGTTCCGAACTCACCTCTTCTTGAACAGCTACAGGTGGGTAGACCAGGTGGGAACTATTTGGGGAGGATTGCCGGTCTGGAGGTTGACCCCTCCCCCGAGGAGCCCTTTGGGGCAGACGCAGCCCTTACCACCCCCTTACCTGGGTCCCCCTCGAGAGCCCGCCTACACAGATGAACCATGTAATAACATTAACAATTCCAGATGACTCAAAACGCATCATGAACCACTCAACTGAGGGAGTTCAGTCACCCATACATGCATACATACATAAACACATGTACAAAAACTTCTGGACAACACCTTCTCGGCAGTGGCACCCCAATTCTGGAATTCCCTCCCCCTGGAATTGAGAACGGCTCCCTCTTTAGAGACCATTCGGCGGGGCCTTAAGACATTTTTTATTTAGATCAGCATTTGATGTCTGACATGGCAGGCTGGCTTTTTGATAGATGGCTTTTGACAGATGTAAATGTGGATGACCCACTGGGGCTGTTTGTTTTAATGGTTTTAATTGTTTTAATTCTTGATTTTAAATGTATATATGTATTTTAATGTTTTTATTGTAAGCCGCCTTGGTTGATCTTGTGGGAGAAAGACGGGGTATAAATAAATAAATAAATAAATAAATAAATAAATAAATAGTATCTCACAAGGACAAGTTACTCAAATGGAGAAGCTGACACAGAGCTTCATGGGCCTAAGGCAGTGTTTCCCAAACTTTCAACCTGCGGCTCCCTTGATTATTGGCGACCATTGGCAGCGGCTCCGCATTACATTATGTTGATGCCTGCCAATTGGCATTGCGCTGTTTTCCGAGAGGCACTCGGAAATTTTCAGACATGGCACTCCACAGCTCCCCTGGCTGGTTTCCGCGGCTCCCCTGGGAGCTACACCTCCCAGTTTGGGAACCACTGGCCTAAGGTGATCAACTCTTGCTGAAGCTATTCCTGAAGACCTTTGTGTCCAATATGACAGAAGCACCCTGAGGTTATTGGATTGGTTGCTTAACAGGAGCCCAATACTGATCCCAGAGGGCTTTGCAACTCAGGGTGCTGGCTGGGAGGGACCACTTTGAATGGCAACGGCAGAGGCGTCACGGATTGGAGTAGATAATGCCATTCAGAGCTTTCTCAACCCTTTGTTTGCTGGGGAAGATGTTGAGCGGCTTGGATTGTCAAAGGCCATCTATAGTTTTGAGTCAGGGTGGGAACACCCAAAAGGAAAAATAGAAAGCAGCTGTCGTCTACCCCAGGGTAGGAACCTGCACTCAAAGGGGTGTGTGTGGAGTATTTGGGCAGATACGTCCTGCCGCAGAATTATATTGTTACCAATACATTGTGGCCTATTCGAGCCCATAACACCTTGTCTCGTGTTTTAGTGGGGTATATGTGGGCAAACCACAGTGGTGAATCCTGTGATTGTGGCAGTTGGGCGCAGGGGCGTTTCTGTGGTAGGGGCGGTACCATAAGTTGTGCCCCGTCCTAGTACCATGTTTACAAACCAGAATGAGGAGGCCCCGCCCCCTCGCCATCAGAGCCATTCCGTGTGGAGAAAGCAGTGATCAAGAAACTCCCTGCCCGTTGCTTTCTCCGCATGGGAATGGCTCCGACGGCGAGGGGGTGGGGCCTCCTCGTTCCAGTTTGTAAACATGGTACTAGGATGGGGCACAACTTACGGTACCGCCCCTACCGCAGAAATGCCTCTGGTTGGGCACAGCTAGCTGCCAGGGTACAAGCTACTTCTGTGAACCACATAACCGTTTCTTCACATGTATTTATGGGGGCTGGAAGGACTATCCAGGAGGAAAGGTCTGTCTCTGGGCTTTCTGTTAGCTGGAACAGAAACAGCCCCGGTGGGGGATGAGGCAGCAAAAGGGCTGAGTTGGGGGCTGAGGCCTGGTCTGCAAAAGTGGGGCAGGGTGAGGAGAAGAGGAGGAATAAGCTGGCTGGACAAAGGATGGAAGAGGACGCTCTTAAATGTCCTGGTACAAAGGAAAAAGTGAAGGAGGTTGAAGTGAAGGAGGCCAAAAAGTGAAGAGGAGGAAAAGGGTGAGTAAATACCCACTCTATGAGACCCTGGGGGAAGGTTGGAGGCCCCAGTTCTCAATCTTACATGTCTCACCATTGGCAAAAAAAATCATATGCAGAAAACAACAAGGACTTGCCTGCGTCAACCTGTCCCAGTTTTGCTGCAGAATGAAGACATTTCAGCTATCGGGTGAAAATAAGCACCAGTGTGCCCAGGTGCTGCTCTCTGAAAGCTGCCTGTTTGATCCGAAGTGAAGCATGTGCTGTGATATCTCGGTACCACAGGATGGAGTTACAGCGTTAACTTTGACTTGTCTTTCCCCCTCGCTCAAGTATTATTGGCAGTGTAATAGTGGTTTTTCAGAGTCTGATCTTTGCTTTTTGACTGCTGCTTACAAAAAAGAAAGAAAGAAAAGTGCTTTACTTAGATGCTCTGCAGCTCTGTTTTAATGCTTGTGCTTTGAGCAGATTCTCTTTGAGCAGATTCTATTCATCTTAGCAGATGATAGAGGGATTCAGAAGGCCCCTGTGGGGAAAATCAAAATGGGGTTATTGCCCTGCCCCCCCATAAAAGGATACGAAATATGATCAGCTCATTGGTAGGAATGGACCACTTCATTGACGTGATATTCAATTCAATATAAATCCTCTTGCCGACCCTTGTTTTTCCCCACCAACCCCTGAGAAAGGGGGTCAAGGCAGCCAAATTACTCCACCTACCCTAAGCTAGACTTTAAGATGGACTTTGCAATTTAAGCCCAAGGGGTGACCCAGCCTACATCCCCAAGCCAGCCAGCCTGCCTCATGAGATTGGTTCTGGTTCCCCTTTTGATTCTTGCTTACCTTAGGGTACACATCCCCATAAAACTCCCTAATCCTACTCCCTGTCTTTCTGCACTATACCTGCCAGAATTGGCCAACTTGGCTAAGCAAACACCACACTCCAAAAAGAAACAGACTGGGGTAGGCAAAGCAAAAAGAGCCACCAACGGCCAATTGGATGGGAAGCAAAATATTCCTACTTGGTCCCCAAAGGGCAGCCAGTTAATCTCGCACTGTCCAAAGGGTGGGTGGGATGGGGCATGATGTCTCCCAAGCTCCGAGTAATCAGTTGGAGGCAAGAGGCAAAAACACTGCTCCGTTTACACCCTGCAAGGTCCAGTGCACCAGTCAGATGCTGTCCATCCCTCTATTGCCTCATCCCTGTATTACAGGGCCAGGCAAAGGAAGCCCCCAACCTCACTTGCAGGGTGGCTGCGCTCTTCTCCTGCCGGATATATGTTGCACTGGCGTGATCCGAAGTCTCTGTATTCCCTCCACTCCCCTGGATGTTATTTAAAGAACTGTCTCTCTGAAGACTCTCCAGATGCAAAGTGACAACATTCACCTCTGACCAAGACTTTGGCATTGTCTGTCTCGGTGGAATCCTGCGATGCTGTTAACCACTCCACAGGCTTCCGTTCTACCTTTTGCAGCTAATGAAACTGTATCAGCATTACAATCAAGTCTGCTTTTACCCTTTACTGTTTTCTACTCTTCTGTTGTCACTGGAGAAAATGCATGTTTTGTCTGCCAGTGTTCTGAAAAGAAAGCCAACACAGATAACTGGAAGGGACAGACATAAATGTTAACCTATTCCATGTCTGTAAAGCCAGATCATGTACCCACAATAATTTTGAACTATTGTATAGTGCTCTCTGCGTGCAAAGCACTACTTTTGTATTATCTTGATGGAATGTTTACAGTAATCGTGTAAGTTGAGTATTGTGATCCCCACATTGCAGTAGAGGCTCAGAAGGTATGGCTTAGCTAAGGCCACCTACACCCTGTGCTATCCCACCGGTGGAATGTGTGTTCGGCTGGTTCCGGCTGCTGCAAAGCAGCCGTAAAGTGCATTCCGGCAGCATGAACTGCAAGGAGGCTGGAGCTTTCCTGCACATGCCGGCAGATCGATGGAGACCTTCCAGAGCCAGCAGAGGCGCCAGGCGCCGGGAGGGCGCCCGGGCGCGAGGGGGCGGGGCCAGCGTCGCGACGCGCCCTCGCGTCACGTAGATGCGCCCCCCGCCCGGTTTGCTCTCATTTCAGAGCCAAACGGACTCAGGGAGGGCGGGAGGGCCCAGACACAACGCTCGGTGAGTTACTTAGTTCGTTCATTCCCAGTGGCGTCGCCAGGCGCCCCCGCATCTGGGGCGGCCCCCCCAGAGCCCCCCAATAAAACTGTCAAAAACTGAAACCTATTTTTGACAGTTTTATTGCTTTTTTCCGCCGTTTTTTCGGCGATTGTGCTATGTTTTTAAAAGTGTAAAGGTATGCTTTAAGGCACTTAACTGAACGGGGCGCTTCCTTCCGATCGCCCGCGCCGATCTTCTTCCTGCGCACCCGGGCGACAGATTCTCCCTGCCCGGGCGTGGAGTCCCAACGCCCCTAGCTGCTGTTTCCAGGGAAACTGCTAGGGGCGGACTCCGTAATGCCCATACCAGCGCTTTCCGGAGCTTGCGCATGCGCAAACCCAAGGAGTTTCCAGTGACGGTTTGCGCATGCGCAAACCCTGGAAACAGCAGCTAGGGGCGTCAGGACTCCACGCCCGGGCAGGGAGAAGCTGTCACCCGGGCGCGCAGGAAGAAGATCGGCGCGGGCGATCGGAAGGAAGCGCCCTGTTCAGTTAAGCCTTAAAGCATACATTTACACTTTTAAAAACATAGCACACTTTAAATCGCCGAAAAAAACGGCGAAAAAAAAGAGTTTCAGGAGGCTCCCGCCCCCCCAGAGGCCCTCCGCCCCACCGCCCCCCATCAGCCTCCGCCCCGTTCATTCCTTCCTTCCCCCCCCGCCCGCCCGCGGTGGAGTGCCTGGAGCTCCTGCTCCACTCGCTCCACCGTAGTTCCGCCTCTGAGAGCCAGTAAGCCCATGCAGGGGATGGAACAGGGTGGGGGGAGGGCAGGGGTGGACATAAGGGGGTGGGTGAGAGAAATTAGGCAGTGACAGCACGTGCCAAATCCCAACCCCCTTCCCAGACCTGATCCACCTTCCCGGGACAATGTGGACTTGCGCCAGATATATTGTCCCATGGCTGATCTGAGTTGACCCATAGTGGCTGCTGAGCCTTACCCCAGGGCAAGGGGACAAATGTCCCATTACCCCGAGGAGACTTCCAGCAACCAAAACTCCCCTGCAGGATGCAGCAGAAGACAGACTAGGCGCGCCGCTGCATCGCCATGTAGGGAGTTAGTGAGTTCCTATCACAGGAAGGAATCCAACAGGCAAATCCCGATTCACAGCTCCGTAAGGAGCCGTAAAGCCCCTTAGCCTCTATTCTATGCTAGCCCCTCATAGGCCAGGCCAGGCCTATGTAACCCAGATAATGACATGCCCCAACCAGAAAACAGAGGCACTGTAAACTGGTACTTGTCCATGACTAGCTATAGAAAGTAGGTAAAGAGGCTAAATGATGAGCAGCCGAATCTTACCTAACTTTCTCTGCACCGAGGCAGCGGCACCGGCGCAAGTTACGCTGCGTCCCGTGGGGGAAAGAAGGAGGTGGAAGGGCTCCTCTGGGGAAAGCCCCAGCCCCCACAATGGGTCTACTCGGACCTGCACCTGCCATTTGTACGAGTCCGCGTTAATCCATGTCAGCAGATTGGACGTGGGAAGGGGGTTAGGATATGGCGTGCGTGCGCCAGGGCCACTGACCCCACTCACCAAACAGCTGATCGAGGCGATAAGAAGATCACTGCAGGCAGTCCTGAGCCTGGGCAAGATGCGCATCAGCAGTAGCTCTGAGCTGCTTCCTCTCATGCTGACGGGTCGGACTGAGGAATCTCTGGCAATGCGCATGAGGCTGCCTCTTTGGCCCGCCCCTCCAACCACAGAGCAGCCAATTGGCTACAAGAAGAAGAGACTCTGACTGGCCCTCTCTGCGACGGGGCCAGGCAATCTACAATGGAGCGCTACTGCACGCCAGTGTCTTTATGTATGAAACCATATATTGTGACAAATGGTATCTGCTTTACAGTGTGTAGAAATGTAACACGTTGCATTAAAATAGCCATAGAAATATGAATTAAACCCGCCTTCTGTTTTATCCAGAATGTATTTTAGTATCCATGAACAGATTTTTTTGTGGATTGCCATGGACTACTGCTTCTTTGCCTCATTGGATCATTGTGAACATAACATGGAAGAGGAGAGAGCTTTTGTATGCCACCCTGAGCTCCTTCGATGGATAGAAATACATTTCTAATAAGCTTTATAAAGTAACTATTTATCATTATATTGAATCTGGCAGGGTTCATTACAGAATTGGCTTTCTCTGCTCATCAGACAAAAGAATGCTTTCTTCAATCTGTACAACATTGCAATTACTGTATGCATATCTATACCAGTGCCTCCTATAAAAAAGCTGTTATATATACTTTAATGAATGGAAATTATATTCAAAATGCAACTTTTTGTTTTAGTTTATTAATCAAACATCTAAAGCTTTTGCAGAGGGATGAATAGCTGGAGCATTTCAGCTTAAAACAAAAGTGCTCAGAAATCTTCCCATTCTGCTTATCAATGAGCTTTAAAGTGTCTCATTTCAAGCTAATTTCTAATTGCCGTACCAGTGTGGAATATCAAAGGCAATTCTCTGTATTTTCTCTAAACAGAACTACCGCTGTTATTAGTTAGTCCTGAGAATTGGGAATACTGCTTACATCATTAGAAAACAACCCCTTCTGCCTCCCACCTAATTTGCAGAAAAAGCTGTTATGTTATTTGCGTTCATTTTAATATCGAGAAGGGATATATTTATAAAGGTTATTATTCAATCTGGTGCCTTGGTAGGAGAAACTTAGGAGTTTTGCTCTTTAAAATGTGTGAGGTGTCAACTCCTCTTCTGAGACATGAGGTGCAATGACCACAATTAAAGCCATTCAGCAGGGGGAGCCTTGCGAAGGAAAAAGTGGTTCATCGGATGAAAAACAAGACTGCAAGCACAACAACTCTGCATCCAACACACCAGTTTGCACACATCGTAATCTTTGCTGGTTCAGACCTGAGGCTCAGATCACCTGTGTAGCAGGTGTGGCAGAACATAATCATTTTAACAACGTGATCCCTGGTCGGATCACATTGTAAGGAAGAAATTGGCTAGGATTCCATTGCAAGGAAGAGGTAGTCCGTGTGTGTGTGGGGGGGGGGGGGGAATCGTGTTAGCTGCATTGAACAGCAGTCAAATTGGAATGAAAAGGTAAGCTTTGGAGAAACTGAATGAAATGGGCTAGGAATGTTGGGCTTAAAGACCCTTCTCTGACTCTAGTGCAGTGTTTGTGGTGGGTCGCAACCTGATTTCTGGTGGGTGATGGACAGAGCAGTTGCCACAAGGCCTGAGACTATTCAAAAATCAGATATTCAAAATTCAAAGGGCTAAACTCCTGCAGTTTGCAAGATAGCTGTTAATGGCCCTGGAAAGAGTTGAAGCTCCTGTAATTTGCAAGCTTGTGTAAATACAGGGAGATAAATGTTTTATCATCTTTCTTTTTTGGGCGGGGGTGTTTTTTCCCCCCCAGTCTGTCAATGACAGGTAGTGGGGGCAGGTCAAGTCTGGGTCACATAACTAAGTCCCTCAACCCTTGAGGCTATTCATTTAGGGCTGCCTCATTACAAGAAATGGATTGAGGGTTTTTTTTTTTTCAAATAAATACAATACATGTAAATAAATAAATAAATAAATAAATAAATACATCATTTCTTTCTAAATCACCTTTTTTTTAAAGTCTCATAAAGCTGGGACACGGTCCTAAAACCACTGCTCTAGTGGGTTTGAAGAGTACTGTGCTAGACCTCAACGTTTACAGACCTGGGACTCACATTCATCCTGAAACATATAACCCAGTTTTAAATTCTTTCCTATATATTTGTTCTGATCTGAAATTTCTTTTTCTTGCTTTTTTGCCCATTTTCTCCTTTCGGGGAGAGAAGAAACAGTTTTGAGAAACAAATGTTCGTAGAGGAGGAAGTACAGTAGGACCCCTGTATCTGCAGGGGATAGGTTCCTTCCAGCTCTCACCGCGGTTAATTGGAACCACGGAAAAGAGTGAACCCTATTTCCCGTGGCCCCCCATTACCCCGCACTCATTACCTTTATTATGTTTCCTGCGCTGGTGCCAAGCTAACGCATCTCTTTACCAAAACACTATAAGCCAGTAAGCTGGGCTTATAGCACAGAGCAGGCAAACAGGCTCCCGAACGTAGACAGGAAGCAGGAACTGCTTGCTGGCTTATAGCGTTTTGGTAAAGAAAGAGATGCACTTGCTTGGCACCAGCACTAGAAACATAATGAAGGTAATGGGCATGGGGGGTGCGGGGAACCACGGATAAGTGAATCTGCGGATAGCAGATCCACGGATACGGGGCCCCTACTCTAGGTTCGAGATGTATCCATCTGCTCTGTTCTGTGTTTACGTGTGTAGTGAGGGGGGAAGCAAGCCCGTTTTGCTGCTAAATACTTCTTAGCAAGCTTCAAGGTTAAAGGGATAGACATGTGAGGCAAAAAGTATGAGAACACAAACATGACTTTTAAGAAACATTTTCAGTAGTATCAAAAAACCCTCCATTTTTATTTATTTATTTTTGCAATGAGTTTTTGGCACTGCAGATGAAAATTATGTTTGTTTGTTTTTTACATTGCCCCTCTCTCAATTTATTTCATTTGATCTTAGCAACATCATTGCACAGCCAAATCTGATGGGCTGTGGTGTGTTCCAACATCATCCTAGTCACTCCATGGTCTCTGATTGGCTGGTACCAGCCATGCAACTGATTCAGAAAGAAGGAACAAGCATTATTGGATGTATGCAGGAGGAATGGAACCTTACAAGTTTATAAAGTGAAGAACCTCACAGATGAAGTGTTGTTGTTGTTGTTGTTGTTGTTTTTTGGGGGGAAT
This sequence comes from Plestiodon gilberti rubricaudatus, assembly GCA_026170595.1. Lineage (NCBI taxonomy): Eukaryota > Metazoa > Chordata > Lepidosauria > Squamata > Scincidae > Plestiodon > Plestiodon gilberti. The sequence goes on from JANXHW010000012.1 coordinate 17,192,932, forward strand.
CTATCCAAGCCCAAACCACTATTTTCAGTCCAAAAAAATGAAACCAGGAGATATTAAACACATTCCTAATGCAAGATAAAAGTGACAGCTCTGGTAAGAATGATATGGACCGCACTTTCCTTGGTACATGACATTCTGTCATCATGTAGTTATTTATTTAGACAGGATTGATGCAAGAAAGTCTTCCAGGTCAATTATCTTCATCTTCTGGGCATATCCTAAGACAATCATTTGAACCATAATACATGGAGGATTACAGGGAAGATCACCGAGTCCGAATGTTCAAAAAAAGCTGCTTTCGCCCTCCTGGGGGATAAGCAATGAGTCAGTTATTAATCTTGGCTGTTCTCCTGTAGATGTATTTTCAGTAAGGCAGCTTCTTTGGCAAAGATAGTGTGTGGTTGGAACGTTATAAATGCTGGATCATTGCGCTTGTACATTATCTATTGAAATATACATGTTGCATTTGGTGGAGGTTAGAAATATAGAGTTTCTCAAATTTCCCAGCATGAATCTCATATGAACTACTGGAGCAGAAGCTTTAAGGCAGAGTAATGGCTAACATGATTGCTGTGCTATCGAAACATCTGAGCCTTGCCTGGTTAGTTTATGCTCCATTGCATCTGACTGCAGTTGCGCTTCTAGCAACAAGTACAGTGGAAATCTCGTATTTGGGCTCAACTGGTGGTATCCAGTGTGTTCCACTCAGCTTTGTGAATGACGGTTCATCCAATTTACAAAGATTGATCCAATTACATTGAGAGGAGAAAAACTAGAAATATATCTGTAGCTCCTATAAACCATTTTTGCCCGTCACCATCACAATGATTTGTGATTTTTTTTAAAAGAAAAGTAGAAGTGTGAAGAGTGATAAATACAACAGAATAATATTACTTTATTATCAGCTACTATTTTCCCTATAACATTTATCAATTTCCCCCCGGTCATTTCAATTATGTTCCCATTTAATGAGTTCCATACACTTTTGTTACGTATCCATAAAGCTGCCCAGGATAAGACAAGAATATATGCTACAATGTTACAGTCACTCTATAGTACTGCAAAGTAATTAGGACGTAAAATTGAATTGGAACTTCAGAATACATTACAACTCCTTTCTGTATATAACGCTCTTTGGTAGGAAAGACAGTAAATTAATATTGACTTTTTACTATAAGATTACCATATAATCTAAATGCTAATGACAATTAGAGCACCGTATGGTGACTAAAGCATCTCTTAGTTCATAGGATACAGCAGTCATAAATGCATACAGAACGAGAGGGAACATTTCTCAAATTGAGGTACAAAGTTGTAAAGTTTTGAGTGAAATGCATTGATAATAGCAAAATTATGGTCTAGTGCGTCAAGTAGTCTTCAATAAAAGGTAAAGGTATCCCCTGACAATTAAGCCCAGTCGTGTCCAACTCTAGGGTGTGGTGCTCATCTCCATTTCAAAGCCGAAGAGCCAGCGTTGTCCAAAGACGGATACTGACAGCCAAATCCTGTGTAAAAATTTGGCCAGCAGCCCGGGGCTGCCTGCCGGAGCCCATCCCCATGCGGCGGGCTGGAGGTCTAATCGGGGAAGGGGATGTTCGTCCCCTTCCCCGGGTGTAAACTGGGGCTGGCCATATCGGCCTCCTCGGATTTCCGCCAGGAAGTAGGAGGAGGCCATGTTCTGGCCAAGCCAGACCGGCAGGGCCGGGGATATGGCAGACGCCATCCCCCCTTCCTGGGCCGGTTTGCCCAATGGCCCCCTCCTTCGCTGCCTGGACCATCCATGTGGCCGCCGGTGGGAGCCTTACTTGCCTCTGGCGGGCGCATCCTCAATCCGGCGACAGAGTGAGGGAGGCCGACCTTGCGCCAGCCTCCCTTGCTCTAAAGTAGGCGCAAATGTGCCTTATGGCACGCTTGCGACAGCTTACAGCACCGGAGCGCTCACTCCAGCGCCGGACGTTTAGGGTGGATTTCACCCTAACTGAACTAACTCAGAACCCAGTTCTAACTAATTCTCATTTGTGTCAGGATCCACATGTGCTCACACCCAATAGGATCTCCTCAAATGAAGAGGAGGAACAGGATCCTAGGGTGGCCTCCCACAGATCTCAGGATCCAGGATTGAGATTCAGCACCTCTCCTCCCTACTGATTTCATTAACCACTCATCGTTCATACCATTCATCCTAATTTCACCATGTGGAAGTGGTTTCATGAAGACTTTACATCTGAACACAGAGGTGGGTAAAGTTGGCCAAGTTGGGGTACGGGAATTGTACAGAGGGCCATAATGCATACTTTCATTATTGTAATCACCATCACAATTCTGATTCAAGCTCCTAGACAATGTTTTTATTATATTCTTTATTTATTAAATATTTATTTATTTATTTTGCAGCACTCCTTTTTGAATTGGAGTTGCTCTGAGGAAGTAAAGAGGCAGTCTCTCTCTCTCTCTCTCTCTCTCTCTCTCTCTCTCTCTCTCTCTCTCTCTCTCTCTCTCTCTCTCTCTCTCATTTCTGGTCAGTACGTTTAGACCTGCACTTCTCCCAGGCAGGAAAAAATGCCTGCACGTACTCACAGCGCAATCCTATCCAACTTACACCACCGGTGTAACCAGCAGTGCAGCGAGAACGGGAGTCCCCAGAACAGAAAGGGGATTCAAATCCCCGCCAAAGGGGGATTTAATTCTCCCCTTCCCTCCAAAGCCTCCCACCCTGCCCTCCCCTGCTGGTTACGCCTGCGGTGTAAGTTGGATTGCGCTGTTAGTTCGGGTCATTGTGTATATCTCTACCCTTCATCCATACACATACATTCCAAAACTGCATCTGGGAGTGAGCCCTGCTACAACTGAGTGCACAGTATGTCAGCATCTCTCTCTTTCTGTGTGTGTGTGTGTGTGTGTGTGTGTGTGTGTGAGAGAGAGAGAGAGAGAGAGAGAGAGAGAGAGAGAGAGAGAGAGAGAGCAATCCTACCCAGCTCCTCCATGGTGTAGAGGTAGGATGGGAGGCTTTGGAAGGGAAAGGATTTAATTTAAATCCCCTTTCCCACCCAAAGCCTCCTCCCTCCACCACTGCTGCACCAGTGGAGAACTGGGTAGGTTTACGCTGAGAGAGAGAGAGAGAGAGAGAGAGAGAGAGAGAGAGAGAGAGAGAGAGAGAGAGAGAGAGAGAGAGAGAGAGGAGTCTTTGGACTAGATTGTTAGCCATGGACAGGAAGGAGTTTGGAGGGTCATTTTGGAGGCTCTCAGAGACCAGTTCTGGGTCCCAGGCCTTCCTTTGACCACCTCCATCTTCTTAACACATCGATTGATCGGCATGAGCAGTATGAAATGAGCACTATAAACATATCTGGAATCACTGGCGTCACTGCAGGGGGGGGCGGAGCTGTAAGTTCCTCTGTGATCGGAGCCTCCCGTTACACGGAGGAACGAAGCGCCCCGCCCGCGCGCCTTCCGAACCACCAGTCAAAGCAGTGAAAACAATGCGCAGGAGACTCCCTGCGCATTGTTTTCACTGCTTTGAATGAGTCGGAAGGCGCGGGGGTGGGGCGCTTCGTTCTTCTGTGTAACGGAGACTCCGATCACGGAAGAACTTACAGCTCCGCCCCCCCCCCCTGTAGTGACGCCAGTGTCTGGAATATAGTAACTTCAGCAGAGACAACAAGGAAGTAAGTGGCATGACTATAATAACCCTCCTACACTGATAGAAACAAGTAATAGATTATTAAGACTTGGAGAGGTGAACTGCCAAACTGGCTAAATGCACTGAATATGTACCCCTAAGAGATGATGACAAATGATCAGAGGCATTCTGAAGATCTGGGTCACTTTTTATTGCACTTTTATGGCTATTGAAAGATCTGCTTTCAAAGTACAATTTGGACATGATGACTTAGAAAGTATTCCCTTTGATGCAAGGATAGTGCCTGCATTTGTTTATTAATTGATTGTTTTAAAAAAGAAAAGAAGTGGTCACACGGCCGATTTTAAACACTGGCCATGAAAGCAAAATCCAATTTGCCAAGTCTGACTGATTCATTCTGAGATGAAGTAGAAAGCGCTCTATCCTTGCCGTAGAAAAAAAGAAAATTGGCACAACCTCTTACGTCTAGAAAGTGTAGCAGTAGCTCGCACGCCACTATAATTACTTGTCAAGTAAAATGCCACTCAATCTAAGTACGGCTTCTGTTGGTATATGGCCTTACAGCAACACTCTTGTAAGGTCCAGTTTCTAGACCTTTCAATAAGCACTGTATTTTATGAAGCCAAAAGGACCACTCTGTGCATAATCAACGTTTTCCAAAAAGGTGCAATTGAACAAATTAAAAACAACAGGATATTGGCACTCCAAGTGCTCTATCGCTTTTTGTCCGTGTTTATATAGGGGTGTGAGGCTTAGTGGTGATTTTCATGTGCCAATTCAGAACTATATGCAAGTGAATAATGCTTGACATTTGTATAGCATCTCACCAGTATGATCGTCCCAGCCTATAAGGCAGGGGCAGGGAACCTTTTCCCTGGCGAGGGCCATTTTAAATATTAGAAATTTGCTTGAGGGCCGGCCGTAAGGCCGTGCGCCATTTTTATTTATTTAATTAATTTTTGCCCCCGCCCCCCATCGGCCTCCGGAGGCTCCGCGCTCACCGTCCGAAGCCGCTGCCGGGTCCATGCGTCACCTCCGGCGTACCATGCCGATGAGGGCAAGAGGGCAAGAGCTTGCCCTCATCGGCGTGGTACGCATGTGCGAAATAGCCAACGGCCTGGTGAGAAGGGGTCGAGGCGGCGGCCGGGGAGGACATGCAAAGGCCCTCTTCCGGCCTCCGGAGGTGACGCGTGGACCCGGCAGAGCCTCCAGGGGCCGGTTGGGCGGCCTCCCGGCAATCTCTCCGGGGGCCGGACCGGATGGCCTCGGGGGCCTGATCCAGCCCTGGGGCCGGAGGTTCCCCACCGCTGCTATAAGGTAAGTAAACATTATTACCCTCATATTACAGATGGGGAAGACTGAGGCTGCGAGGAAGTGGCTTTCCAATGGGCCCCGCAGTAAGTTCACGGCAGAAGTGAGAATCTAATCAGGGAATTTTAGAGTTCAAAACAAACATTCTGCCTGGAAACTCCATTGTATAATATAATCTTATTATTATAATTAGATGGTTAAAACTTTACGTTTTGCCTCCAACATTGAAGGCATGCCGGAGGATGCCGATAGGGCCTGCCCCGGTTTGCACTCAGGGAAGGGAACGAACATCCCCTTCCCCGAGTAGACCTCTGGCCCGCCGCATGGCGGTCAGAACATCAAAATCCTGCGTAGGGATCCGGCGCCAGATCCTTACACAGGATTTCGTTGTTAACCTAGGCTACACCAGTTCTCCGTTAACAGTGAAATAAAATTATTGATAATAAACTGACAGCCCAGTCCTAGCCGCCCCTGGTTTGAGCAATGCAGCGTGGGCCATGCAGCCCATGAACGGTCCTGCTGGGGGCCTACTCAGGGGAAGTGGAAATTTTTCTGCTTATCCCAGGTAAACTCCCAGGTGCCCCAATGGGGCAACTTGGTCTCTAGTAGCTCTTTAGCAGGTGGAGAACCAAGCAGAGCTGTGTTGGCAGAAAGGGCTTGGGAGGGGGGGATAGGATCCGCCCACCCCCACCCTCTCCCAATCCCCGTTATGCCCTCTCACCACCCTCCCCCAGTCCCTGCGCCACTCGGAACAGGAATTACCCGCACCATTGCGCTGTGTCCTGTGGTCTTTGGCAGGTCTTGGCCAAACCTACTCACCGGGTGCTGCAAGCTTGCCTTATGGGCCTAGGCTGATGCAGTGGAGCCACCTTAAGCCTTCCATTGGATTGTGCCATAAGTGAATAATTTATCCCCAATGAAAAAAACCACGATTTTGTGAGTTTATAATGCTGGACGGATTGTGAGATATGATGAGTTGATGGGGTGGGAACTGGGGAGTACCTGAAGAGCCATCTGCTTCCAACCTGCTTCTAGTAAGATCTGCTTTGGAGTCTGCTCTGCAGTAATGCAGATGTTACTTTATGTATACAGTTTACACTCAATTTAACAGATAGAGGGCGCAATCCTATCTTAATTACGCCACCGTTGTAACTAGCGGTGCAGCAAAAACGGGAGGCCCCAGATTGGAAAGGGGATTCAAATCCCCTCCAAAAGGGGAATTCAAAGGGGATTTGAATCCCCTTTCCATTCTGAGGCCTCCCTTTCTCGCTGCGCCGCTGCGAGCACTGGTGGTGTAAGTAGGATAGGATTGCACCCTAACTGGGGAAAAGGGGTGTCTATTAATGCCAAGAGTCCATTACATCTGACTGTGTTGAGGTCAGTGGAGACTCAAGTGCCCAGTGGGCAAGAGAAGTCAGTGTGTGATCCCATTCAGTGATGGCTCAGTGATGGCCACTTTCCCTGCTCAGCGATGGCCAACCACCATATACACTGATACTGTGTCATTTTGTCACTTCTTGCCTTCCAGGGAGGCTGATTGGAAGGAGAGGAGGATGGGATGAAGAGCTGTCCCCTACCTATTAGCCTTCTGGAAAGGACTGAAGACTTTCCTTTTTGCCTGGTCTTTCCTTCTCATAGCCCAATCCTAACTAATTTCCCTTGCACTGATGCAGAGGTACCAGTGCAGGCTAAGCTGCATCCCATGGGGGATTTTCAGTTGCTGGAGGTCTCCTCACGGTAAGGGGACATTTATCCCCAGCATGGGGTCAACTCAGCAGCCAGCATGGGTCAACTCAGACCTACGCCAGTGATATCGCCGGTGCAAGTCCGCATTGATCCATGTCGGTGGATCAGGCCTGGGAAGGGGGATAGGATATCTCACCGGTCCAATTCACCCACCCGCATTGCTGCCCTCCCTCCACCCAGTTCCACCCCCTCCCCGCCCCTGCACTGGACGGCACTGGACGGCACTTGTCTAGCGGGCGTCCCTGCATCCACTGGGGTGGTGGGAAGGCTCCAGTCTTCCTGCCAATGTGAAGGCCCTGCACTCTTACAGCACTTTTGTGACAGCGTGCACCGGCAGAACTAGCGTTCCAATGGCACAAGAGCCAATTAGAATGGGGCCTTTCATTTCTTTTGCTTTTGTGGTCATATTCTTCACAATTACTTTACAGTCATTGCACTTCATATTGTCTACAGACTCTACACAATATCCTATCCCCCTTCCCGGGCCTGATCCACCAACAGGATCAATGCTGCCTTGAGCGCTCTGTTTATTTGAAGGGAAAGGTGGGATTGAAATCATCTAAATAAATCTGTGGGCAACAGTGACAGGGCAACAGTGCCCACTATGTTTTGAAAGGGCGTAAGGCGAAACAGGTAGCAGTGGTAATGCCATGTCAGGGAAGCGCAGGCAGATGGATGGCAGATTGAGGGGGTCTCTGAAGGTTGGGGGACTTGTCTTTCAAAATCTGGTGGCATTTACCAGAGACGGGGGGCTGCTGGGACCCCCAGCCCTGGCTACTGTGCAAACATGCAAGGCCTGTGCCTCCAAACAAAATGGCGGTGGCAACGCAGCTGTGACCCACCTGTCTGGTTTTGACTCATTTCTAGGTCCTGATCCACCAGTTAAAGACCTCTGCCTTCTTAGAAGATCTGATTTGTTTTTAAGTGCTCACAGTTAAGGGCAACAAGATTCTCCTTCTCTCTCCCCCCCCCCTTCCTGTAAATTTCTCCATCTGCTTCTACAGATGCAGAATGACTTACTGGTGCATGAAACAATCCCCAAAAGCCTCAGGAAGCAGTTGTCCAGAGATGCTACCCCAGCCAATGTGTTGCCATGGTGTTTTTTTGTTTTGTGTTTTTTTTTCCAGCTCAGTTTAATTTTCTACATCACAGAACTCAGAAATCTTGCCGAGGTAGCAGGCTTGCTTGCTTTTTTTTATTCCTCTCCTTACCCCCCCTCATTTTCCCCCCATGGGATAGGGTAGATTTTTATAGTTCCAAAAATATAGCAACATCTAAATCTTTCAGAAAGCCATTGTGCGCGTTTCCCTACAGCAATCCTTCTCCCTCTCGTTGTATTGTACCTCTTCTGCCAACCAAGGACACCTGAGGTGTCAGAGTTTGCTTGTATTTTCCAATATACCTGCTCATGCAGTTAGCCTGTCAGTAATGGGGCCCTTAGTAGTTTATCAATCTTCAGAAACAGGACACTGGCGTTGCTCCCGTTCCTGCTATAAACCAAAATGGCTTTTCTGGCACAATGTTTTCGATATATAAAAGAAGGAAGCCTGTGAGCCACATAATTGGGGAGGTGTTTTTTCCCCCCGCTTATACACAACTTAACTTGCTCTTATCCTTTGTGCTTGGAAAAACTCAACAGCAGGAGGGGCTATGATGTTGAGTTTCTTTTCTCCCATCATCAGTCACTGCTGTTCAGGTGGCCTTTCAGAGGGCGAATGTCATAGCTCAGTGAAAAGTTCTCAGGTTCAATCTGCAGGTAGATCCCACAAACATTGCTACTGGCAGCCAGGGTCTGCTCTCTCTAGATGGACCAACATCTAACTCAGTATAAACCAGCTTCCTATGACAGTTGTTGTATGCTCCAGAGTTAAGGCTGTTCAGACATTACTGCAAACACAGAGCATGGCCGTTTGTGTTGCCCCCCCCCTCTAAATGGTGCACCAGAGGAGGCCTGAAGTGGCATGAAATGGGGTCTAGGAGAACTTTCTCTCTTTGCTTAATCCTCTCGCACCATGCTATTTTCAATTGGCTTGCAATAGAAAGTCTTTTAAAATAAAGTTGTGCAGGGAGGGGCTGCAATCAAGGTAGAAATTGCTGGAGGGCCCAAGAGATAAAGCTGCTTTAACACAGGTTTGCACCACTATTAGGAGGGGGGGAGCAAGACCGAAAGGCCACATTACATACAGTTGACCTTCCGTATCCACTGGGGATCTGTTCCTGGTACCCCAGTGGTTTAAAAAACAAAACAAAACACCAGTGATATAGGAAAACTGGGGTGGGGAGCGGTGCCACATTATCTTTTTTTCCAGCATCTTCACTGTTTTCCTCCTCCTGAGTTTGTTTAATTAAACTGACTGAAAAAAGAAAAAAAATGCTACCAGAAGCAACCTGTAGATGGCGCCAGAGACTAAATACGTTGGGAAGTGGCGGGCAGGACCCCGACAAATTCCCGGTTGCGTTTTTTCTTTTTTCAGCGGTTTAGCACAGGAGGCGGGAAGCGAAACACATCCGTGTTGAGTCAAATCCGTGGATAGAAAAACTGTGGATAAAAAGGTTTGGCCATTAGTGGCACATACAGTACTGCATTCCTGCCCCTCCACCACTTCTTCCCCATGCTTTATGTAGTTAAAAGGTTTATACGCTGAACTCCCCCCCAAAATAATAATAATAATAATAATACCCAGGGGTGTAAAAATAACACCCAGTGCACCCAGGAGTGCTTGCAACTATCCATTAAAGTTGCACATACAAGTCACAATAAGAGCAGCAATCAGCATGAAAAGCATTCCTTAAAATTACAATTCAATAAATAAAAATGTTGAACAATTAAAGGTAAAGGTATCCCCTGACAATTAAGTCCAGTCGTGTCCGACTCTAGGGTGTGGTGCTCATCTCCATTTCAAAGCCGAAGAGCCAGCGTTGTCCGAAGACGCCTCCATGGTCATGTGGCCGGCATGACTCTCCTTGCCGCAGCGCGTAGCATGCAGCTGGAACACGGAGCGCTGTTTACCTTCCTGCAAGCAGTACCTATTTATCTACTTGCATTGACATGCTTTGGAACTGCTAGGTTGGCAGGAGCTGGCCAAGCAACGAGCGCTCACCCCGTCGCGGGAATCGAACTGCCGACCTTTCGATCAACAGCTTATGGTTCAGCGGTTTAATCTGCTGCGCCAAATGTTAAAGCCCACAGAAAAACAACAACAGAGCAGATTACTACCCCCCCAAAAAAAGAACAGGAAAAACAGCCAACAGAAACTAAAGCGGGAAAGCTAAGTGGGATGTGTTTTTTTTTAAAGGTTTTAGCCCCTGTTGGAAGGCCAACAAGGAGGGCATAGATCTCAGCTTGGTTGGAAGGGAGTTCCACACTATTGGTGCCACCACAGAGAAGGCTTCCCCTTTGTTGCCCCTATTCTAGCCTCACTGGTTCCAGAACAAGCATCCTAGAATATTGCTACAGATGGTAAGCTGTCAAATAGAAATAGGAATTAGGAACATGTTCACAAAGAGCTAAAATTGGATTGCATCAGGATTAGATTTGCAAGCGGTGAAGCTGTTGCTGGGCTGGAACCATTCAGCCTGCAGGTGCATGTGGGTGTGTGCAGGTTTGAATCTTCCCCATGAAAGAAAAATTCTTGCATACAGGGACAAACCAAAAACAAACAGAGCTTGGCAGAAGAAGGCTACGTAGCTCCTAGGGTTGGGGCCGCTCTACACATACAGCAGAGCAAAGTAGCGTTGGCTTTGCAATGAGAGCAGTGATGGTCAAAACTGTTTCTGTGTATTTTGTTTAATTATTCTCATGCCTCAAAAAATCAGCCTGCCCTGTCCATTGATACTTTGATTGGAATGGAAAGGTGACGTACGAACTGCTCTGCATTCAATTCTCCATCTTCATGGATATTTTCAATTTAATATATCTAAATGTATATACAGGTGGGCCCCCATATCCACTGATTCGCTATCCACGGTTTCAGTTATCCACGGATCGTGGGGACCCCCCCCCCAGGCTTTTACTTTTTCCCCAGTAAGCTTCATTTCTTCCTTAAAGAAACAGGAGAAGCAGCCTCTGGCTGCTTATTACAGGCAAGTAGAACGAGACTAAGTACTAGAGAGGCTTTGCAAGGTTAACAGAAACCTTAGGATGCAGCATGCTCTCTGGTGGTACAGCAGCATTAGTACAGCTGTAATCAATAGGATTGGGCTGTCCGTCTTATTCAACAGTGCAGTTCTTTGCAGGTACATGTCAGTGTGCAGCGTTTAGTGCTTTCCTTGCATGCAGGACATGTCTGCATGCAGGAAAAAAGAGCATGGTGGGAAAGGGTAGACTGGCGCCTTCTCCTTTTGATAGGGTCCATTAGGAAAGAGATTGTAAATGAAGCTGCTCGTATTATAATTTCTTTAGACCAACTGATGGAGCCACTAAACGTGGAAACCTGTTCTGGTCACTGCATCTTAAAAAGAAAAATATTCTGTAGAGCTGGAAAGGGGGTGCCAAAGTGGAGATCTCCCTCATTTTCTATTCTATCTGAACATCACATGGTTTCGTTTTATATTCCATTCTGTTCTCCTACATTAAAAAAAAAAATCTTGTGCCAAAGGAGGTATATCTGTTTAATGTTTTTTTGTTGTTGTTTCTGGTAAGGGAAGAAAATCCAGATTTTCAATGAGCCTCCTCCTGTAGCCATTCAGTCGAGTCTGACTCTTGGCGACTTGATAAGTGACAGCGAGAGCTCTTCATGCTGCTCCTGCCATAGAGCGTTCTGGTGAGAGTTTGCTGCGGGGTAGGGCCAGCGGGTGGCGAAGCGGGTTAAACCGCTGAACCATGAGCTGTCGATCGAAAGGTCGGCAGTTCTATTCCCGCGACGGGGTGAGCGCTCGTTGCTTGGCCAGCTCCTGCCAACCTATCAGTTCCAAAGCATGTCAATGCGAGTAGATAAATAGGTACCGCTTGCGGGAAGGTAAACACCGCTCCGTGTTCCAGCCGCATGCTACGCGCTGCGGCAAGGAGAGTCATGCCGGCCACATGACCACGGAGGCGTCTTCGGACAACGCTGGCTCTTCGGCTTTGAAATGGGGATGAGCACCACACCCTAGAGTCGGACACGACTGGACTTAATTGTCAGGGGTCACCTTTACCTTTTAGTTCACCATTGCTTTCCCCGCCCCTCCCCATTTATCTGGGCTTAGGACTGGTGTATGTGTACAGCTGATGGATGCAGCTGGGTGTGTTTCCCTAGCAAGGACCAGCAAATAGCCACTGTGAGGAACACTATGCTGGGATGAATAGGGATGGCTTCTGTCCCCCTGCTAAATATAAGGTCACCATTGTAAAAAGAGGCCTCTTCGTCAGGTTAGCAGGGGAGAATCTAGAGTGCATGATCTTTAATGGCATGAGGTAGGCAGAAAAGCAATCACTTCTTTTCTACAGCTGAAAGAATGGGGTTCAGTTCAAAGAGCCTTTAAGCATTGTGATGGGTTACTAAACATTGCAAATAGTCTTGAAGGAAAACGAGGGAAGGAATGAGGGGTGATAAAGGACTGAGTGTGTCAGCACAATGCAAACAAATGGGGAAAAGCTTTTTTGCTTCGATAGAGCATTGGAAGGGATTGAGAACAGACACAGATTATCTGTGATGAAAATGTCTGGATTGCCTTTCCATCAATATATGTGCTCTTCCTCATCATAATGGGTTGTCTAATAGATACCTTTGCCTGCATATTCTTAACAGAAATGATTAGAAGCTTTTCTTATTTTTGATTTAGGGTCACCCACCAAAGAATAATATGAGTGTGTTTTATTATAATTCTTGTTTTCTGCACATCATAAGAGGATGAAGCTTTGCATAATGCTAATGGGAAGTGTTAATGGATCATCCAGAACTTGGAGTACGTTTAATTGCCTCTGAAAATCAGGCACAAACCCCACCTGAAATGAATTCTCTACGGAGTGCTACAGAACTAATGTATGGAAGACTGGATGCCATGAGTTAGTGGTGTAATTGTTTTGTAGGCTAATACAGAACTGTGCCATGCAGAAACATGCAGGAACAGAAACCTCCTAATCTGGGAAACAGGTGATCAGCTTGGAGGAAGACTCAGATGCAGGGAAAGAAATTTCCTCAACATGAATCCCGGGCATCCTCACACTACCTGAACCACTTGTACGAGGGGAACTGGCCCAAGGCAAACCCCGTAACTGAGCTACAGTGAGCAAATGCCTGCAAAATTGGGCAATGGCCCAATTTAAATTACAGAAGCCTTCTGTGTGGAAGGGGCAGAGCCAACCACCTTACTAACTACATTAGCTATATAAGCTGTCAGTGAGCTCTAAAACTTTGCTGGAAGAACATTTGATCTTCTCAATGCCTAATAGCCCTTGGTCAGGGGTGGGCAATTAATTTTCCTAAAGGGCCACATGAGAAACTGGGACTGCTGTGGAGGGCTGTTCTAGGCCCGCTGTGGATACCGGGGTCCGCAGATAGGGGTGAACACCCCCTCCACAGCACCGCATACCCCGGCAATTCTCTTCCCTTCATTAGCTGCTCCGTGTCTTCCTAGCAACAGACGCTAAAAGCAGCAACATGCTGCTTATAGCACAGACGCTGAGTGCTAGAGAGGCTCCTTCCTGTTCTTCAGCTGAGCCTCTCTAGCACTCGCCACTGTTGAGTGGGGTGCGGGGGAGGGCATTATTTTACCTTAATTAGCTGCTCTATGTCTTCCTTTAAACCTCACGCGGGCCGGTCAGGGACAGCCAAAGGGTGGAATGTGGCCCAGGGTCGTGCAATGCCCAGGTCTGCCCTTGGCTCATCTTGGAGCTCTCCAAGGTGCTGACCTCCCATTTGGACATATGCCTGTCCAAACTCCCCACCACTCCTTGCAGCTGGCCAAGGTTCTGTATCACTCCTTGAGTCCTTGCTGTGGCCGAGTGCCAGCAGTTCTGCTTGGAAAAGGATACACTGCAGCTACTGCACCCCACAAATTGGCCCTTCCTCTCAGACTTCATGAGTCATTTGATAGCACTGAGTGCTAGCAGGCTAGAAACACAGTGGGATCCCACCCCATAGGTCACAACTGAAGCACATTAGAGCCATCATGGGGATACCATCAAAAAAGCAATTCCTGCCCCAGCTGTAATGTTTGCAAATATTCACCATTTCCCCTCCATGTTAAGGACTTTACCAACCCCAGCTCCATATCCCCAGCCACCCTGGAGATGGAACTCGAAGACTCACAATAGGCCACTGATGTAGTGTCTACTTGCAAATTGGAGTGTGAAAGAAAACAAAACACAATAATGACATTGATTCATTGTTCCATTTAAGCCCCTATTTATTGCATCATTCATTGGTTAAAACAACTTTCATTTTGCCATGAATCACTCCCATTTTCATTATTCCTTTACAATATTTATATCCTGTAAAAACCTTTGCCCCATTTAAACATTCAACCAGAAAGATAAACAACACGTTTAAAATATCACTCCATCTCAAAATGCACAACTAATAATAACAAAATAAAAACAGAGACAATAAACCAACACAAATCATATCTAAGAACGCAAAGTCAGAACTGGGAGTATAAACAAAAATTGAAACAACAGAGCAGAATCAAAGAAAGGTTAGGTGAAAAATATGTGTTTTCGCTGCCCTTCCAAAAGCCAGTAGTAATTGGTACCCAGTGTATTGGCATGCTATGGACATTTTTGTAGTAGGGGATGAACCTTATACTAAAGAAAAACGGAAAGCTTCTTTCTTTCTCCTGTTTTTTAACATTGGAAATGAGTGTCAAATCTCTTTCCAGTGACTCCCTTCTGGCCATCACTGTTGTTTTTTGTTTGTTTAATCCAGGGGTGGGTAACCTATTTGCGGTGGGGGGCCAGTTTCCCATAGGGAGAACTTGCTGCGGGCCGAGCCTGATGAAATATTTTGCCCCCCCACTGCAAAATTGACCCCCCCGCACTAATTTACCTCCCACCCACCGACCACTCTCCCTCCCTCACACCGCTCGCTCGCTCTCCCACCCTCCCACCCACCGCTTGCTCGCCCTCCCTCCCGCGGATCGTCCCGCGGGCCAGAGGTTCTCCACGCCTGGTTTAACCAATATGGCCATATCTTGGCCATGCTTTCCCCCCAAAATGTTCTGGACCAATGAAATGCCTGAGACATTATGGAGGAAAAAATTATGGCAATAGTCAAGAAGTAAACAGTGGGAGGATTTCCGATACTCCTTTCCAAAGAAAGAAACCTATCATTCTATAATAAACTTCCCCAGCCCCTTTGTTATGGAAATGAATGGTGCCTAAATGGGCCAACTGCATCATGTACTATTTGGTTCATTTGGGCCCAATAGGCATTCATTTCATGATGAGTGAAAATGTAATCCAGGCCCAATTTGGTTCAATTTTCCATGTGTTCTGAAATGAAACCACACCCCCTACTTGTGGACTTTATGGTTGATATGGAAATTGTTCACCACAGGCAAGCTGGACTGGGTGGCATTTCCACTGTGGTGCCAAGTCTGATGGAATCAATGGGGCAGTAATACTAGAAATGATCACTAACTGGACCTCTGATACTGGTTTCCATGTGAGCACCATTTTGTGTATGCTCAAATGATCCAAAATAATATTTAAATAATTGTTGCAACTAGCAGAATAGACTATTGTGATTAATAACCCTTTGGTGGCATGCCTTAGCCCTCTTGCCTCCTGGAACCACACAATCCTATGCATTTCTATCCAGAAGTAAGCACCATTGTGTTCAATGGGACACTCTCAGGAAAGTATATAAAATTGCAACCTAAGTGCATGTAACTGATGGTGCAATTCTGTTGGGGGCGGTTGGCTGGTCCAGTGCTCTTGCGTGTCCCTTTCCCCCGAGGAGGCCCCCAGCTGCACCAGCACTGGCCCAATCCTGTCCAGGATTGGGCTGTGAATTACAAAGGATTTCTCTGATTACCCCAGCCTCCTTCCCATTCCCTCCCTCTATTGTCTCTCTTCTATCACTATCTAGATCAGGGGTGGCCAACCTTCCACCATTAGGGATTCTGTGTTCTTAAGAGTTATATAGAAGACAGAATCTTGGCAGCTGCAATTGCTGATGGTGCTGCTAAAGCAGCTGCACCTGCTGAAATGCCCTCACCTATACAAGCATTTAAAGAGCCAGCATTCATGTTGAAAGGTTGGCCACCACTGATCTAGATAGTAAGGCTTAGGAACAGGGACCTGTCTTTTCATTCTCTATAAAGCACTGTGCACCTTGATGGACTGTATTATTATGTAATTGCACCAACACTCTTGTTGAAACAGAATTAGTAGCATCATCAGAAACATGTTGCCTGCCTAACAGCTCTCATTTCGTTCATTACCATCACGAGGCAGTTGACTACTGGCCCTCTTAGATGTGAAGCTGGAGCTAATACTTCCTTACTTCTTCTTGTGCAAGAAGCTCCTCCCACAGCCAGAGTCATGAATTCCATTATCCTTTGGGATATATAGTCAACCCTTGACAGCATCCTTAAACCTCCGTACTTTTCCACAGCACAATCCTGTGTAACCTTGCACCAGTGTAACAGCGGATGCACCTGTGTAAGTGCAATTACACTGGCATAAGTGAGGCCAGCGGGTGGCGCAGTGGGTTAAACCGCTGAACCATGAGCTGTCGATCGAAAGGTCGGCAGTTCGAATCCACGACGGGGTGAGCTCTCGTTGCTTGGACAGCTCCTGCCAACCTATCAGTTCCAAAGCATGTTAATGTGAGTAGATAAATAGGTACCTCTTGCTTGAAGGTAAACAGCGCTCCGTGTTCCAGCCGCATGCTACGTACTGCGGCAAGGAGAGTCATGCCGGCCACATGACCACGGAGGCGTCTTCGGACAACGCTGGCTCTTCGGCTTTGAAATAGGGATGAGCACCACACCCTAGAGTCGGACACGACTGGACTTAATTGTCAAGGGTCACCTTTACCACCTTTTCTAAGTGCACTTACACCGGTGCATCTACTGTGACACAGGTTAACACAAGGTTAACACAAGGTTACACAGGATTGAACTGCCAGTGTTGTAAAATTTGATTTCAAAACTAAATATTTATCGAGAAAGCAAATGTAGGCCAGTTTAATCCACTAAACCCTAAAATTGTCACATATTATAATATTGACTAATGTACTCAAGGATCATTGATCCTTCAAGCTCCTTCAAGGATCATTGCCTTGTCGTGGCGAAGGGGCTTGCGTAACTCAATGAAGCCATGAGCTATGCCGTGCAGGGACACCCAAGACGGACAGGTTGTAGCAGAGAGTTCTGACTAAAAGTGATCCACTGGAGAAGGAAATGGCAACCCACTCCAGTAACCTTGCCAAGAAAATCCCATGAACAGTACCAAAAGGCTAAAAGATATGACGCCGGAAGATGAGCCCCTCAGGTCGGAAGGTGTCCAATATGCTACTGAGGAAGAGCGGAGGACTATTCCAAGTAGACCCAGAAAGAGTGAAGCGGCTGGGCCAAAGCCAATAGGATGTCCAGCTGTGGATGTGTCTGAGGTTGAAAGGAAAATCCAATGCTGCAAGGAGCAATACTGCTTAGGAACATGGAATGTGAGGTCTATGAATCAAGGCAAGCTGGATGTGGTCAAAAATGAGATGATAAGATTGAACATTGACATCTTGGGAATCAGCGAACTAAAATGGACGGGCATGGGCGAATTTAAGTCAGGTGACCATCATATCTACTACTGTGGGCATGAATCCCTTAGAAGAAATGGAGTAGCCCTCATAGTCAATAAAAGAGTGGGAAAGGCAGTACTGGGGTGCAACCTCAAAAACGACAGAATGATTTCAGTTCGAATCCAAGGCAAACCATTCAACATTACAGTAATCCAAGTGTATGCCCCAACCACTGATGCCAAAGAAGATGAAGTTGACCGGTTCTATGAAGACCTACAACACCTTCTAGAACTAGCACCCAAAAAAGATGTCCTTTACATTATAGGAGACTGGAATGCTAAAGTAGGAAATCAAGAAATAAACGGAACAACAGGCAAGTTTGGCCTTGGAGCGCAAAATGAAGCAGGGCAAAGGCTAACGGAGTTCTGTCAAGAGAACACGCTGGTCATAGCAAACACTCTTTTCCAACAACACAAGAGGCGACTCTACACATGGACATCACCAGATGGTCAATACCGAAACCAGATAGATTATGTGCTTTGCAACCAAAGATGGAGAAGCTCTATACAATCAGTAAAAACAAGACCTGGAGCTGACTGTGGTTCAGATCATGAGCTTCTTATTGCAAAATTCAGGCTTAAACTGAAGAATGTAGGGAACACCACTAGACCAGTCAGATATGACCTAAACCATATCCCTTATGAGTATACAGTGGAGGTGAAGAATAGATTTAGGGCATTAGACCTGGTAGACAGAGTGCCTGAAGAACTATGGACGGAAGTTTGTAACATTGTACAGGAGGCAGCAACTAAAACCATCCCAAAGAAAAAGAAATGCAGGAAAGCAAAGTGGCTGTCAGATGAGGCTTTACAAATAGCTGTGGAAAGAAGGGATGCAAAAAGCAAGGGTGAAAGGGAAAGATATAAACAACTGAATGCAGAGTTCCAGAGAATAGCAAGGAGAGATAGGAAGGCCTTCTTAAATGAACAATGCAAGGAAATCGAGGAAAACAACAGAATGGGGAGGACTAGAGATCTCTTCAAGAAAATTGGAGATATCAAGGGAATGTTTTGTGCAAAGATGGGCATGATAAAGGACAAAAAAGGCAAGGACCTAACAGAAGCAGAAGAGATTAAGAAGAGATGGCAAGAATACACAGAAGAACTATACAAGAAAGATCTGAATGTTCCTGATGACCACGCTGGTGTGGTCACTGACCCAGAGCCGGACATCCTAGAGAGTGAAGTCAAGTGGGCCTTAGGTAGCATTACTAACAACAAAGCTAGCGGAGATGATAATATCCCAGCTGAGCTACTTAAAATCCTAAATGATGATGCTGTGAAAGTGCTGCATTCAATATGCCAACAAATTTGGAAAACTCAGCAGTGGCCAAAGGATTGGAAAAGGTCAGTTTACGTTCCAATTCCAAAGAAGGGCAGTGCCAAAGAGTGTTCAAACTACCGTACAATTGCACTCATTTCACATGCTAGCAAGGTTATGCTCAAAATCCTACAAGCTAGGCTTCAGCAGTACGTGGACCGAGAACTACCGGATGTACAAGCTGGGTTTCGAAGAGGCAGAGGAACTAGAGATCAAATTGCCAACATGCGGTGGATCATGGAGAAAGCACGAGAGTTCCAAAAAAACACCTACTTCTGCTTCATTGACTACGCAAAAGCCTTTGATTGTGTGGATCACAACAAACTGTGGCAAATTCTTAAAGAGATGGGGGTACCAGACCACCTTACCTGTCTCCTGAGAAACCTGTATGCGGGTCAAGAAGCAACAGTTCGAACCGGTCATGGAACAACTGATTGGTTCAAAATTGGGAAGGGAGTACGGCAAGGCTGTATATTGTCACCCTGCTTATTTAACTTATATGCAGAGTACATTATGAGAAATGCAGGGCTGAATGAATCACAAGCCGGAATCAAGATTGCCGGGAGAAATATCAACAACCTCAGATATGCAGACGATACCACCCTAATGGCAGAAAGTGAAGAAGAACTAAAGAGCCTCTTGATGAGAGTGAAAGAGGAGAGTGCAAAAGTTGGCTTGAAACTCAACATTAATAAAACTAAGATCATGGCATCTGGTCCCATCAATTCCTGGCAAATAGAAGGGGCAGAAATGGAAGCAGTAACAGATTTTACTTTTCTGGGTTCCAAGATCACTGCAGACGGAGACAGTAGCCATGAAATTAAAAGACGCTTACTCCTTGGAAGGAAAGCTATGGCAAACTTAGACAGCATAATAAAAAGCAGAGATATCACCATGCCAACAAAAGTTCGTATAGTCAGGGCGATGGTGTTCCCAGTAGCAATGTATGGTTGCGAGAGTTGGA
The DNA here is from genome assembly GCA_026170595.1 of Plestiodon gilberti rubricaudatus. NCBI lineage: Eukaryota > Metazoa > Chordata > Lepidosauria > Squamata > Scincidae > Plestiodon > Plestiodon gilberti. The sequence continues at coordinate 17,212,634 of JANXHW010000012.1, forward strand.
CCATAAGGAAGGCTGAGCGCCGAAGAATAGATGCTTTTGAACTGTGGTGCTGGAGAAGACTCCTGAGAGTCCCTTGGACTGCTAGGAGATCAAATCAGTCAATTCTAAATGAAATCAAGCCTGACTGTTCCCTGGAGGGACAGGTATTAAGGCTGAAACTCAAATATTTTGGCCACCTAATGCGAAGAGAGGACTCTCTGGAGAAGACTCTGATGCTGGGAAAAATTGAAGGCAAAAGGAGAAGGGGAAGGCCAAGGATGAGATGGTTAGACAGCATCACCGATGCAACAAACATGAAAATGAGCGAACTCAGGAAGATAGTGGAGGACAGGAAGGCCTGGCGGGATATGGTTCATGGGATCACGAAGGGTCGGACACGACTTAACGACTGAACAACAACAACAATGTACTCAAAAAGTATTCCAAGCTCCTGCCAACGATCTTATCGTGGTGATGTTACCCACATTTGCTTGGACCATACCTGTTGCAGAAAGAAAAACTGTCAGTGCTCTGAACAGCAACCACATTTTTGCTGCCTAACAAGAATTCAAGGATATGTGCCACAGGCCAAAACAGTTTTCAGGAAAAGGTTTAATCAACTTGTTTCTTGGGTGTGAGTAAAAGAGCAGATGGATCTTTGATTGCTTTAGCATGGCTCGGTATCTATCTTTCTCAAATTCTTGAATAGGTGGTCTGTGACTGAAGGGATGAAACATACATACACCAGAATCGAGTTTATCTGTTTGTTGTGTTAGTAGTAAATTATCTCTGTCCTTGCAACAGGAGCATGCATAGCAAGCTAAAGCTGCCCGTTTGCTCCTAGACAGCAGATACCGTATACTTTGATGATACACTCACTATCTTCAAATTCAAACTGACTTCAAGATGTCCCCCAAACAGGTTGATATATACAATCACATTCTATGAAGCAGCAAAAAATATCCTGCAGAGCTTCTTCACATCTGTCGTCACAAGAAAATCTCAATAACCTTCCTATCCCGAGTGACAGCAAGACTTAAGTGGTGGTTCTTGAAGGCACCAGAGTGTTATAAAATAATATTGCTATTTAGCCAAGCACAATGCTGCAAGATTCCTGTTGTCACAGCACTCCGCCACCTCTTCCTCCTCCTCCCCTGCCAGGACAATTGGAGGAGGTGAAGTGGCATCATGCCAACAATACACACAAAATTTTGAGTGGAAGGCCAGGGGGGCAGGAGAGTTGGCCCTCCCAAACTTGAGACTGAGACTGAAAACCTAAGATCTGGCAGTTTGAATGAATATTGTTGTTCTGCATATAGAGAAAGTAGGAGGACATTATGCTTTCAGAGTAAGCCATGCTGTTAACCTATAAGAAGCAGAAGGTGTGATCCATAAATTAGGTTGATCTAATCTCAGTTCTGAGCCAGGAGTACTAAAGCAGAAGACTAGATAGAGTACTTGTACAGTTAGCGGGGATTAGCACCTTGCATGCTCTATGGTATCAGCTGCACCAGAAAAACAATCAAGCTTGCAGGATTAGGTGGCCTATTTATTCCTTCATATTTATCCAGTAACATTTGTTAACATCTCTTTCTAATTTCTGTGTATATTATCTGCTTTGCTCATTCTGAAGGAAGAGTGGCAGCAAGAAATATGCTAAGGAATCTGAAGAGATAAGGAGAATCTGGAATATGCCAGTATCTATCCCTCTATTTCTAAAGTCTCCAACCTGGTGCTGACAGGATTGCAGCCAAAAGGAGACCACCCCAAAAGAAGATGGAGGTTGATAAAATCTGAGCTAAAGAGATAGCCTATCTCTGAATGCCACATGCAAGAGAGTGGTAACAAAATATAGGTATGTTGTCTTGAGTGATCCCCAAGGCATCTGGTGGGCCAGTGGACTGGATGAGCCCTTGGCCTCATCCAGCAGGGCTCTTCTTATGTTTTTATGTGATGCACAGTCACTGAACTCAAGAGTTCCCCAAAAGCCCTGAAATACTTTGCAAGCTAAGGCAGGAGTTCTCAACTAATAGTACTAGTACCACCAGTGGTACTTCGGCCGACTGCTGGTGGTACTTGGACCGCCAGAACCCCATTTTGATGTAGTACTTTTGGTGGCGTGTTTTTGCTCGCAGGAAGCTCCTGCCTTTGGCTGAGCCTCTCAGGAACGCTGTGAAGGGCCCTCCCACCAGACCAGAGCCTCCTACCTGCGTTTTCCATCCTCCAAAAACCTGAAAACCCAGAAGTAACTGGCAATGATGGCATTGCCAGCCACTTCTGGTGGTACGCAGCAGGAGAGTGGTGCTGGAGGTAGGACTCAGCCGGGAAGAGGTTGAGAACCCCTGAGCTAAGGAGTTGAGTGTTACAGGGAGAGAGTGAAGGGAAGATTCCTACACAGGTGTCATGCTTCCTGATAGGGATGGGAGGACAGAGAGAAAAGAACAGTTTATGAAAGGGAAAGAGAGGAAGAGGGAAGATTGAAAACACACAGAAACAGAGAAAGCAACAAACTGGGAATATTTGAAGTGCAGAGAAGGTGGGGGGGGAGTGATCTGGCCTTGGCATGGGACACAGATGTTCCATCTCAGCTTGCCTTGATTTGCAGGAGTTTCCCAGGACCTACGAATGCTGATACCACCCAAGCTACAAGGAGAACCTTGTTAGGAAATTATGGCAAGAGGAGGCGGATTATTCCTAAACTGTAGGTGTGCACTTTTTTCTGCCGCTGAGCACTAAAATGCACTCTGGAGTAATATAGTGCCTGTCCTGGGTAGGATGATGGATTGCTGAACATCCAGGACCTGAGGCAAAGTGATACCTACTGGCATTTATTAATCTATGTTGCGGGATATCTGCAATCCCACAGCAGTGGCCCAAGAGCAAAGATAATTGCTCGCACATCACTAGGAAAAGGAACCCCAGCTGTGCAAAGCTGCTCTGCCCCATATCACCATTGACACAAGAGCATAAATTGTTGGTCCCAAGACATTTGGAGTCCAGTAGATTAAGCTCTGGCTGTTCAATTCTACGGTGCATTGCTGCCGGAGTCCAGTCTGTTCCAATGATTTTATTTCTTTTAAAATACCTCTAAGGGAGGCTGCTGTCCCTCCCCCGCACTTCCTGAATAACCTGACATGTTGAATGCCAGAAACCCAGTCCTGTGCATCATGGAATAGGCAAGGAGGAATAGGCAAGGCGAGTTTGATTGACAATAATGTGGGTTAGGAAGCCTGTTATTTGGAGGGGGGGGGAGAAAAAAGCTCAGGGTGTCACGCAGAGGCGTCGCTACGATGGGGGCCAGAGGTGTAGCTAGCCCGGGATGGCACCCGGGGCAACTTGGCAATGTGCCCCCCCGTGTCGTTGCAAGCCGCGCCCACAGGTGTGACGTCACAAGTCCCACCCCAAATAAGCCCCGCCCCAAATAAAACATTTAAAAGCCCCCACTTTAAAACCCATTTAAAAACATTTAAAAGCTTTTAAAAAGCCCCCCAAGAACATTTTAAAAGCCCCCCATTTAAATACTTTTAAAAGCCCCCCAAGAAAACATCTAAAAAGCCCCCCCAAATAAATCATTTTAAAAGCCCCCATTTAAATACTGTCTCTTTTGCTTGCAAGGGCAAGGTTTGCAAGGGCAAGGTTTTCTTTTTGCACCCCGCTTTCTTCATGCACGGCGACAGCGGGGTGCGAGCTTCTTCTTATGCACCCTCCCCAGGCCCTGGAGGGCATTTTCAGCTGGGCACGGGGGCGACATCTTAACTGGCAGGCAGCAGAACTTTAATCCTCCTTTGCATTGCTGCCGGCAGCCATGTTGCTAGACTCTCTAGGACGACTGACCTAGTCTCGCTGGTCTCGCTGGTCCAACCAGCGAGTCTAGGTCATGTAGTCCTAGAGAGCCTAGCCCTCACAACATGGCTGCCGGCAGCAATGCAAAGGAGGATCAAAGTGCTGCTGCCGGCCAGTTAAGTTAGATGTCACCCCCCCCGCCCAGCCGAAAATGCCCCCCAGGGTCTGGGGGGGTCACACGAAGCAGCTGCCGCCCTGGGGGGCAGCGGGGGGGCAGATGCATGCAAAATGGAAAAAAATAACCAAAAAAAGAAGCCCCGGACATTTATGGAAATTTTGCACCCCCCCCCAGGGCTCCTCACCCCCAGCACCTGGGGCACAGGCCCCCCCCCACACTCCCCCTGATGACGCCTCTGGGGTGGTACCGTATGTTTTGCACTGTGCAAATCCGCGCTAACTCTCCGGTACGAGGTGGCCCCGCTCCCTCACCGTCGCAGCCATTCAGCGCGGCGAAGACAACGGAAAGGAAACTCCCTCCCTGCCTGTTGCCTTCGCCGCACGGAATGGCTGTGATGGCTAGGGGGCGGGCCACCTCGTACTGAAGAGTTAGCGGGGATTAGCACAGTGCAAAACCTACGGTATCGCCCCCACCGTAGCGATGCCTCTGGGGTGAAGACAATTGAAAATGCTCCAATGGAGTCTGATCTTCAGTCTATTTGGATCAAGATTGTCTACCTTGACTGACAGCACCCCTCCAGGGTTTAAGACAGGATTCTTTTCCAGTCCTACCTTCAGCCTGATTCTACTTATTGTGCAGAAGATACTCATGAGTAAGCAGCACCCATGAAGCTGGGAGGATGTCAAAAGGCCAACTGACACATCTTATGATGACTGTGTTTGGAGGATAGAGGGGCGTTACGAGTTTGTCCCACCATAGATCCAATCCTGATCATGCTTCTCATCTATGTCACTTTTTGGAGAAATATAAAACAAACCCCCTTCAAAAGGGAAGCCGTGGGTGTGTGGACTGAGTTCCATATCCGAAACATGGTGGGGATAAAGTCCTAAAGTCGCCCCATACCCCTGCAACGATTTTGCCCCATGTCATGATCCCCAGAGATATTTACCCCGCAAGAAACAAAAACAAAGTCACAGTACACATTTGTCATAATGGGTAGTAGTCCAAAAGAGCACCAGGGTTAATCCCATATCTATGGTGGTGGTAGCATCAATGGGCTGTGGTTACTCAGTACAGCAGTAATCATTCTTGACATGCTCAGAGGTTATGTCAATTTTACAATATCAGGTCATCCAGAGTTGAGGTGGGACACTGTAAACAGAGTCTGGAGTGTCAGTTACCACTTTGTAAAGCAAACATGAGGTTATATTTAAAAGCCTGTTCACATTTATTTTCTACCTATAACTGGAATTTGGCATACTTAGCAAGAGCAGCATCCCTCAAATGACAATAATTTCCTTTCCAGCAATGCAAATATATTTTTTCCGCCCCACAACCAGTCCTTTAGGTATATCTTCTTCCCTGAAATAGTTGAAAGTGGTCACTTCATATCCTGTCATCTCACCTTTGAATCAAAGTTGATAGTCCTTTGGGCAAATTCCAATGCCCCTAAATATGGTGTTATTAACAACGCTTTCCTCCAACTCAAGCAATTGAAAAGGGGAAGAAATTGTCACCTTGTTTGTCACAAGCCATTGCCCTTTATTGCACTAATCGTTGTTGTGGCTGCACACTGAGCTCGCTAATTGAATAATAAAATTTGCTTAATTTAAGGTTAACCATTTGGATTTCTTTAAGTGAACTTCAACTAGGTGCTAATTTGGACTCCCTAAATTGGATTTGACAATTGCATCCATTTACCTTATTATGTCTATTAATTTGCATGCCATTACTTTTCCTGGGATGAGCACAACTGCTGAACATTTGGCAGGTTCCATTTTTTATACCGTTTGATTTCTCAACTACATGAAACCCCCCTCCCACCCCCATAAATACAGGAGGCATCAATGAACTTCAGTTAATTCAGAATATTTTGTTCTTTTTAAGCATATCAATACATTTCCTGGAGCAGAGTTCATAAGACTTCTGGCCATTGTCTGCAGGAATTCCATGTTCTGCAGAGTTCCTTAGCAGAGTTTGGAGCCAAATAAATTGTTGAATAGGAAATGGGTGAATAGTCCCAATTATTGGACACCACATATGAGTGAATTGGTCAGAGGTCACACATCGTTTCACCCAGACAGTTTAGATTAGTCCTGTTTCTTCAGCAATTAGTGGTGATAAAGACTGAAGAAGATCTTGTCTAGGGTCAGTAAGGGCCAAACTGCATGTTACACAGAGTGCATGTGTGGTCAGGTTTTTTTTCCTCTTAAAAGAAAATATTGTGCTGGGTCAGCAGGAAAAAACAAGATGAAAGGGGAGCTTTGCATGCACTTTGCATGCACTGTGTTTCCAATCCCGACTGCGAACTATGCTATTCACAAAATAAAAAAAAGAAATTTCAGTTGAGTTTCATTGCTGCATTTGTTTCTGCTTTAAAAATGGTGCCATGCACGTGCGTGCGTGTGTGTCTGCGTGCGTGCGTGCGTGCGTGCGTGCGTGCGTGCGTGTGTGAAAGAGAGAGAGAGAGAGAACAATCAGGATTGGAAACGGGCAGCACAGTCCTGCCTAAGGATCCGCCAGGTGGCCCAGGCCACCTGCCAGATCCCATGCTCTGCTGTGGACAGGCTCCTGCCCAGCGGAAAGTCTCCTCGGGGAAGGGGGTCCTTGGATTTCCGCCAGCAATTTTGCTGGCAAAAGTTGTGGAGGCTGTGTAATGGCTCAGCTGCCCGGCAGGGCCCGGGATATGGCGGGAGCCAATGTGCTCCCTCCCCCCTGCTGAACCTCCCCCATCCGCCGGATCCGTACTTACGTGTTCCAGAGGCCGCAGGGGAGCTCCATCAGCGGAGCAGAGGAGGCCGGCCTTGCACCGACCTTCTCTGCTCGAAAGTAGACACAAACGTGCCTTATGGCACGTTTGTGACTGCTTAGGGTGGCGGGACGCTTGTTCCGCTGCCCTAGACTTACGGAGGATTGCGCCTTCAGTGTGGTGTTGTGCTGAACCACCACCACTACCCCTGCTGCAGCTTTGCCCATTTCACGTGTGCTCATGTGCACTTTAGGCAAAGACATGGGTCAACATTAGGAAGAGTCTGCATCATGCTAGATGATAAGCAAAAGAAGGAGGGAAAATAGTTTCACAAACTGTAGACTGCTGGGGAACCTACCACGTGTTTCCACTATCCCTCCTCTTTTGCTTACTGTCTAACTCAGTGGTTCCCAAACATACCGTGGTCACAGCACCCTTCGTGCTGCAGACTTGGAGCTGGTCACCTGAAAGCAATTGGTGATAATGTCATCACATCACTGCCAATTACTTCCGGGTTGCGAGAACACAAAGTGACCCTGAAGACCGTGGACAGAGGCTTAGGGCGAGTGGTCAGGCTTTTCAGGTAACAACAAATGTGCATACGAACCTTTGCCCACCAAGACGAACCTCTGCTCCATGGTCTCCAGGATTGCTTTGTGTTTATTTATTTATTTTTCACATTTTTATACCGCCCTTCCTCCAAGGAGCTCAGAGTGGTGTACATATTTCCTCCCCTCCTTTTTGTCCTCACAACAACCCTGTGAGGTAGGTGGGGCTGAGAGATAGTGACTGGCCCAAGGTCACCCAGGAAGCTTCGTGGCTGAGCGGGGATTTGAACCTGGATCTTCCAGGTCTAAGTCCGACTCCCAAACCACTACACCATCCTGGTTCTTGCTGCCAAGCGACGAAGACACAGTGCAGGTCAAACCACCGACTCTGAGCAAAGGCTCAGACGGTGAGCATCCTATGGTGACCCTGTGCATTTGCCATGGTGCCCATGGGTACCATGGTGCACAGTTTGGGAACCACTGGTCTAGCCTGATGAAGATTCTTATAGGAGTTGAAAGCTTGCAGTCTGATCCTTTGGATAAAAACATTACCCTACCCTGAACTGTGCATTTTCATAGAATCATAGAGTTGGAAGGTGCCCACAAGGTCATCTAGTTCAACCCCCTGCTTGTAGCAGGAAATCCTCCTAGAGCATCTGCAGCAGGTGCCTGTCGAGCCTCTGCCTGAAGGTCCCCAGTGAGGGAGAATCCACCACTTCCCTCGGCAATCTGTTCCACTGCCGAACCGCCCTTACTGTCAAGAATTTCTTCTTGATATCCAGGAATATCCCTATATTCCCAATTTCGTTCTAATGAAGCAACACAGCCACCTATGAGTTCAATACTCAGGAGCTCTATTTCACCACATACCGATGAGGAGTGTGTGCACATACTGAAATCCCTGGCATCTCTAGACCCCCACCTGAAATCCTGGAGAGCCACTTCCCACCAATATAGACAATACTGACCTAGAGGAATCAATTCTCTGATTCAGTAGGAAGCAGCTTCAGATGCTCCATTGGTTCCCCTAATTTTCAGGGTTTCCACTGAACTGAATCATCTCTTCATTCTGCCCAGTTAGTTAACAAGCCATGTCCTCTTTCTCCTTAACTCTTCGCCTACAACCGCAGCATGTGAAATGCAGCCGTTCTCCACCTTAGGCTGCTGGTGGTGCTGACAGATGTTCATTATGCCCACAAATTGTCAAGTGCCACACACCCAGCCAACATAGTTCAGGAGGTCAGTCAGAGTTCAAAAGCTTCGGTGTCTTCTTCCCTTATGGATTGACTCTTGAAATTCCAATTGAAAGTGCCAATTGAAATTCTGCTGGAAAGCGGCATCTGAGACAAGGTATCAGAAGGATACATGTGTTATGCAGACAATCCAGTGTAAAATGGACAATTGCTAAATGGAATAAGAATGCCTGATGAGCTGAAGCTGCTCATAACTGAAATTCATGGTTCTCTTCCCCCCCCCCTTTCTTTAAATATAGAATTTGCCAGGAATGTGGATCAAGTCTCTGGGTCCAAGTCTCAAGTCAAGTCCCATATTTTTGCCACCAAGTCCCAAGTGGTTGGTTGCGAGTTGTGAGTCCCTATGTATTTAATGGGGAAAACGGGTTTAAACTTGAATAAAATTTGACTTCTTGTAAAAGGCTCCAAATCTCGAGTTGAGTCTTTCGCGTCTTTTACAATCGTCGAGTCAAGTTATTGACGTGACTTGAGTCCGAGTTGAGTCCGAGTCAATAGACTCAAGACTACATCACTGGGTGGTTTTGACAAATGGGAAGTATCAGGGTCTGGCTAGATAGGGCTCCTCTCCCTCCTCCCTTTCAAAGGTGGGAGGAGGAGAAGTTGCTTCTGCAGAAGATTCCTCCTATTTGCTGATGGGGAGGGTGGGAGGAGCCAACACCTGCTGCCAGCAGTAAACTGGTCCAGCACCGGACTTTTTTTTCAGAATTGCGGTTGTTCTTAGCAGGGATGTGGATCAAGTCCCAAGTCTCAAGTCTCTGGGTCCAAGTCTTTGCCCCCAAGTCCCCAGTCTTTGGTTGCGAGTTCAGAGTCCCTGACTATTTAATGGGGAAAACGGGTTTAAAATTGGACTTGTCGTAAAAGGCTCCAAGTCTCAAGTCGAGTCTTTCAAGTCATTTACAATCGCCGAGTCAAGTCATTGACGCCGAGTCAAGTCTGAGTCAATAGACTCAAGTCTACATCATTGGAACTTGCTCGATCAGGCCTGGATCCTGCAACACGAAACTTGCCAGTTTGATTTTATATCTTTGTCTGATGAAAGCAAGCATGCGGCCAGGTTGGGCTTCAGCTACCATACAAGCGAATCATCCACCCCAAAAGATCAGCCACATCCAAATAGACTGCTGTGCCACTGGTGTCACTGCAAGAGGGGCGGAGCTCTAAGTTCTGCCGCGATCTGACCCTCCGTTACACGGGTGAATGAAGTGGCCCCGCCCCCTCACCTTCGGAACCATTCAAGGCGGTGAAAACAACGCACAGGAGACTCCCTGTGTGTTGCTTTCGCTGCCCTGAAAGGCTCCGAAGGCGAGGGGGCGGGGCCGCTTTGTTCACCCGTGTAACGGAGGATTGGATCGCAGCGGAACTTAGAGCTCCGCCCCCCCTGCAGTGACGCCAGTGTGCTGTGCCATCGGGATTCACATTCCAGCAGTGCAGCTGCCTTTCTGGTGTTGCAAAACACAATGTGCTGCTGTGTGCAACTGGGAGGCCACCAGAAATGGAGAGTGGAAGCAGCCTTGCGACGCTTGTGATCCAGGATGTCCCGGTGCTGGTACGTTGGCTCGGGGTGGTTGGTTGGTGGAGACAGGGTAGAATGGTGCAAGGACCAGGGCAGAGAGGGGATCTGTCAAGGGTGGGAAGGGGGGGGGTTATCAGTGGCAGCAGCTCCGCCAATATCCTATCCTCATTTCCAGCCTCAGTCCATCTCCCCAAGTCCACTTGGAGTTGCACCAGCCTGAGGAGACCTATCGGGGAAGTGGAGGCTTACCTCGAGGAGGCCTCTGGGACTGTCCCCCTGCAGGATGTAGCACATGCTCTCTTGGCATGGCAGCATCGGTGGGAGGGATTAAGTTAGTACTGGGTTGAAAGTCTCTTTTCCACTCAGACATTTGTGAGCGGTTGACGCTCTTCCGGGAATATTTGGATTCTAATCCACCACCACCCCCGGGTTTTAGTCATCCACCTAGGTGAGAATGACCTCTGCCAGAGGACTACCCTGTCCTTGAGGCTGCAGGCCCACAGGGACATCAATTTGATCAAGTGTTCTTTCCCGCAGTTGACCATACTCTGCTCCAACCACCTTTCTCGCAGGGTCTGGAGAGGCTCCCATAGTTGTGAAGACTTGCTGTTACCAGAAGGAAGATCAATGGGAGGGTGATCTCAGCACGGGGGGAGGGGTTGTTTCGCATCTGGGCATTGGATTTACACTGCCCCACTTGTTCCAAAGTGACGGAGTCCATTTGTCTCCTCTTGGGGCCAATTTGTTTTTAACCAACTTGCAGCAGGGTTTGTTGAACCTGTTGGTTCCTGGTGGGGCGGAGGGGGCTACATGCTAGGCTATCCTCCCCATGTGTGGCAGGTGCCACGCAGATCAGGGTTGGTAAGGTATTTGGCTTCCATTCTGAGGCAGTAAAGTCGTGGGGTAAGCCAGAACCGCTCAGATGAGACTTGCCCAGCTCGGTGAGGCTGGCTGGCAAGCCCCTTGGCTGGAACTGGCAAGGACTAGCACATGGTGCGGTCTGTGGGTCTGAACCATCCAGCTGCCTTGGCCCTTCGGGGTTGACCCATGATAGGCTCACCCAGCTATGACTGAGCGTGGCCTTGAGTCAGGTGCCATGTCCATTGATCATCCAGATCACCTGGGGGAGGGAGGCAGGGAGCACCGTTTCCCCCACCTTAGTGACCCACACGTTGTTGGGGTTGTTTAGTTGCCCTGCTGCAATTCTGTTGCAATTTAATAACTCCACTGAGGCTCGTACTTCTGCAGATGGTTGGTTGGAACATGCAGAATACTTTGTTTCACATTGGATAGCGGGGTGCCCAAGCATCCTAATTCCAGCTGTTAAGAAAAAAAAAGGTGCAGAGTTTACCCAGTACCTAAAATAGTAATCAGGAACGATTTTCTGTTGCTTAATTGGATTCTCAGACTTTCAATACGCTTTTGGGGACTTCTTAATGCAAAATAATTAAAGGCTGATGTGTGAAAACAGTAAACAGAGAAGAAAGTCAAAGAACTGAAACACAGTTATTTTTAACACCCTCCCACCACATTTGTACCCTGGCAATAGCAGGACTTCCACTGCAGTGTCCTGACCTGCTTTGGTTTGAATACTGATTTTGCAGCCTTCCTCCTGGTGACCTCAATTTTCTTTGCAAGACTATGATCGCACACTCTGTCATGGACACAGGAAAGGAACTGCACAGGTGTTCCAAACTCTGATTGGTTCTGTGCAACAATGTTTGTGGCACAGTGTTCTCCTGACCTCTGAACAAACAACATCACAAAGCCCTCCAAGTGCCCATGTGATGAAAAAATAATTGCGTGTGATTCATTCACTCCAGGGGGGAGTTTATCACACACACACCCCACTGCTTGCATCAAACAAGCATTTAGGATTTGTTTCGAAAAGGTTTGCCAGATTCAAATTGTCATGAACATGGGGACAGATAAAGAGAACCACAAGGGATGTTCTGCTCACACAGCAAGGTTTCCGTGCTTCCTATTTCCTGCTACAGCCCATTGTGTCCTGTCCCCCCTGAAAACTGCTCCTGAGGGTTGGAGAATTCTCTGAAACTATCACATACCTCCAAGCAAAACCAGACTTGCTCGGAAGAGGTTGCCAGCACAACCCTATGCATGTCTACTCAGAAGCAAGGCCCACTATGTGCAATGGGGCTTACTCCCAGGAAAGTGTGCATAGGATTGCAACCAATGTCACCCGGACTCTTGCATTCCAGCATAGATTCTGCATTCTCCACTAGGGAGCAGGATCCCCTGCCCTGTAGGCCCCAGTGGCTGCGAGGACAAGGAGTCAATCCGCACTGGTGGAGACCCTGGGATACCAGCCTTAGGAGATGCTCCTCAGTCTGGAGGATTATCAGAGGCGTCTCTCCGGTAGGGGCGGGGCTGTAAGTATCGCTGCGGTCATAGTCTCTTTACCTAGCGAGGAGGAGGCAGCCCCGCCCCCTCACTGTCCGAGCCAGTCCCCTACGGAGGAGAAACCGGCAGGGAAGAGACCCTGCCTGCTGCTTTCTCCGTAGGGGACTGGCTCGGACAGTGAGGGGGCGGGGCTGCCTCCTCCTCGCTCGGTAAAGAGACTATGACCGCAGCGATACTTACAGCCCCGCCCCTACCGGAGCGACGCTAGTGAGGATTATGCAGTGAAGGGATCTGATAAGCCCCGACTGGTTGCACCTTGGCTTCCCTGATCAGTAACAGCTACTTATCTCTGGACTCTGACTTTAGTTACCTGACTGGACGGTTCACCTGTTGTTGTTTTTTAATGACCTGATTGGCACCTGAGGATTTTGCAAAGGCTCCATAAACCTCCAATGGTCTCCAAAGACAGTGCCTCCCCCTGGAACTTCTCACCATTCTGGGTAGTGGGAAACATGCACGATGAAATGAGGTTGTCCTTCCATTCAGAAATCCTTAAATCCACACATACATTCTGCTAGAAATAACAGAGCTCAGATCGGTAATCCATTCATGGAAGCCGACTACCCTACGCATCATCACTATGAATTGATGATCTCATCTCAACTAACAGTTCACATGGGTGGAGTTGCCATTTCTCTTCCACTCTATAACATTCTTGTTGCAAATGTGGCTTTCACCAAATTTGTCAACAGCTTAATCAATTATTGTCCTGTTGTGCATTTGCTGGTATCTTTTATATGCTACACTGAAAATGGAAAGCTAAAGCCTAATGAGTACTGGCTGATTTATCATTAATTAGCCTTTCCCCTCTTTTATATTTTTACAGCTGCTTAACATTAGCTTCTTATGTTTGATCACAGATTCTTGTATAAATTAGAGGTTATTCTATTTAGCAGTCTGGTGATCTGCAACTGCCTTCAGGCCTGAATCTACAACCATTTCGCAACACACACGACTCATTTAGATCTGTCACATTTTTATCATACCCTTCCTCCAAGGAGTTCAGCACCAAATTATGTTAACCATTTGGCCACAAGGTCAGATTTTCCCAGAATTCCCAAATGTCAGTGTGTTCAACATGTTTAAGGGACCCCCAAAGAGATATAACCACCTGCAAAAAAATTCCCAGGTGTTCCAGATACCTGTAGCAGAGGCAGTGCATTCACCACTCATTTGGTTTTAAGGCATAACAAATTTGTCCATTCATTCCCATGTAAAGCATAGACCTGACAACACAAGATCTCAAACAAAGACATAGTTGTGTTGTGCACACAGCTTCTGTGCTTTAGGGGTCTGTAGGGGTATGTCTCAGCACAGTGTACCCCAAGTTGCTAGTCCCTTCCTGCCAGGGTTTTTTTTATGGCCCTTCAAATCCTTGAAATGTTGCAGTTTTAGTTGTGAGTTCAGCACAAAAATGCACAAAAAACATATTTGTGTTTTACACACAACTTCTGTGCTTTAGGGTTGTGTAGGGCCATGTTTCAGCACAGTGCACCCCAAGTTACAAGTTCCTGAGTACAAGAGTTTTGTTTTTATGACCCTTCAAACCCTGTAAGTGCTGCAGCTTTAGCAATATGATGAAAATGACTGCATTAGGTCTACTCTGTTAACCATGCACTCCAATGAGTGCTTTGAGCAACGCCTGGTGTTGCTCCTGCTTACAGCTGTGTACAGCTGATCACTTGCACCTGAGGTGCTCAAAACAAAGTGGATTCAAAAGCCAGGGCCCTGGCCATGAAAAAAAAGCCAAAGTTTCATTTCTAATTTCAGTGAGGAGGGGGTACCCTGCAACCAATTCCTGTACCTCATTTTCCCTAAAAACAGTGATCTTTGCTCTTCTGGGGAGGGGGGTCAGTGAGGTGACCCTAGAACTCTGAACATTGTTTTAAAACATAGTTTCACCTATCTAATTTCCACAAAAAAATTCCAGAAAAATTGGGGGAAGCCCTTTTTTCTAAACTATTTTCTTTCAGGAGTTGCTCAAAAAACGTATTGGAGCCAAAAGTTAGCAGGGAGGGATCACTGGCGTCGACAGGGGGAAGCGGGGGGGGGCCGGCCGCCGGGGGGCGTCGCGCGTACAGGGGTGACGCGCGATGCCCCTTACTTACAATTTCGTGTTGAGCTGGGCCCACCCGCCCTCCCTTGTCTCCGTTTGGCTCCAAAATGAGCCGAAAACGGAGCGGGGAGGGCGCTCCGCTCCTGCGCGTGACGTCACGTGCGGGGGCGGAGCCTCCCCCTTAAGGGCGACGCGCGCCCCCGCTCAGGGGGGCCGCGCGTCGTCGCGACGCCACTGGGAGGGATATAGGCTTAATCCTAACTAACGTGTTGCTTTACATGAAGTGAAAAGCCACAGTGTCAGCAGCCTGGTAAGCGGTAAGCGGTTGGGAGGAATGGGGTTGGGAGGGCGAGGGGCAGATGAGTGTTTGGGCAGGGAGGGGTGGCAGGAGGTGGATGGGGGAGGCTGGAGGTGGCTCCTGGTGGCAGTACCCTGCATCAGGATCTTATCCCCGTTCCTTCTCTCCTTCCCTCTCCCTTACTCTCCTCGGACTTAGGCCAGCAAAATTGCTGGCATAGATCTCCATTGGGGAAGTGGAGGCTTCATCTGAGGTAGGGGAACACAACCTCCCTTACTTTGCGGAGACATCTGTGACTGCTCTCCCCCCCCCCTTGCAGGATGCAGTGCACACTCTGGTGGCACAGTTGCACAGGCGGGGGGGGGGGGAGAGGATTGGACTTTAAATCTGTGCGAGTCAGGAAAGTGATACCTAGCCAGAAAGCAAAAGTTGCTGAATATGATTGAGTTCCTACAGGAACTGCAATCAGGTCCCCTGAGAGTTTTGAAATGTTAAAAATGTTGAAATGTTGTTTGCTTTTGTTCTGTTCTTAAAAATAAAAGTTATTTAGCAAGGATAACATGGATAAGAAGAGTTATATACCTCTTGTCAACAACAACAACAAAGTTCACAAAGCAGTTTACATAACAACATCAAGTACATGGTTCCCTGTCCCCAAAGGGATCACAATCTGAAAAGATGCACAAGAAACACAACCACCACCAACAGCCACTAGAAAAAGAAACAGCAGCAATGTCCTGGGGTGAGTAGGAACAATTGCTCTTCTCCTGCTCAACAGGAGAGGACTGACACTTCAAAAAGTGCCTCTAAAGCAGAGGACTACAGCAATTGGGTCAGTATCCGAACTGGACCACAACCCAACCTCAGCTTGATCTGAGGGTCAGACCTGCAAAGTTTGAGGAGGAGCCACTAAGGATCTTATATTAGGTAAAATCTACAGCAGTGGTTCTCAAACATTTTAGCACCAGGACCCACTTTTTAAAATGATACTCTATCGAGACCCACCTAGCTTTTCGAGACGCTTAAACATTTATCTCCCTATATTTATACAAGCTTGCAAACTACAGGAGCTCAGCTGTTTGCAGGGTAATTAGCAGCTATCTTGCAAACTGCAGGAGCTCTGCTCTTCAAAGGGCAATTCGCAGCTATCAGATTTTTGAATAGTTTCAGGGCTTGTGGCAATTACTTATCTGATCTTTCCATCACCTGGGACCCACCAGAAATCAGGTCGCGACCCACCAAGTGGGTCCTGACCCACAGTTTGAGAAACACTGATCTAGAGAATTTGGCTTTGGGCAGAGGCGTCGCTCCGGTGGGGGCCGTACCATAAGTTGTGCCCCGTCCTAGTCCCATTTACAAGCCGGCAGGAGGCGGCCCCACCCCCTCGCCGTCGGAGCCATTCCGTGCGGAGAAGGCAAGGAGGTGCCTGCTACCTTCTCCGCACGGAATGGCTCCGACGGCAAGGGGGCGGGACTTCCTCCTGCCAGCTTGTAAACGGGACTAGGACGGGGCGCAACTTATGGTACGGCCCCCACCAGAGCGACGCCTCTGGCTTTGGGTGGGATGCTTTGGCCACACCCTCCAATCTTCAGGACACCCCCCTTCCCCTTAGTCTCTCGCTCAGTTGTCTGCCCTTTTCTGTCACAGCACTATCTCAGTTCGGACTTGTTGTCTGTCTTTCTCCCTCTGCTTTTCAAAACTGAGTGTGCCACTATTGCCATGCCATTCTCTGCCCCTCTTCACCTGGCAAGCAGCCTGGAAGGAAACAAAACGGGAAGAACGACCGATCCTGATTGGCTGCCACCAGCCAGAAATGTATCCTGCACGCATTCATCCTCCTCTCACCTTCTGGGTGCTTTAAGATGGGTCCCATGTTACAGTTTCGGCTTTGAGGCAGATCCAGTTCTTGACAAACTGAAGACTGTGACTGTAAAAAACATCCTAGTTTCTGATTTCCCCCACTTTTCAAAACCAGGCTTCTAAAGTAAGGGGGTGAGGGGAGTTTTAATTTTCCTGTGGATCTTTTACCATAAACGTTCCTTGCGATTCCTGGTGCTTTTCCTCCTGAGCAAGGGGATAAATGTGAAAAAGTGGACTTCTGTTCATTTTTAAAGGTCATGCCTGAGTAATTAATTTATGGCATCTGATGTTTCATCAGCTCCTGCTTGGATCATATAGCGACGTCAATTGGGAAAGTGGATCCCAGGTAGAAGTTGGTATTTATACCACTGCCATTTATCACAATTCAAGTGTTTCATTTAAATTGCAAAGTCACGGCAAGAACCAGGCAGGCAGTCTCAGGCTCTTTCTGTTTCATATATTGAACTTTCTACTTATGTGAAGATAAATACTCAGAGCGTTCCATGATATTTTATGTGCAGACATTTTAATCTGGGGGACTCTGGAGAATTACTCCAGGAAGGCTTATCAAACTTCTCTTTGATATGTAATTCACTTCCAGAGAGGTTGATTCATTTCAGAAGAAACTGTTACTGGTTAGAAGAGAGGCAGTTGTGTGCATATTCTGATGCTCTTTGATTAGGGCTTTTGCGATGAGGTGTAAGTTCAACAATATGGCTAATCCTCTGGATTTTAAAGAGAATTCAATAGGACTGGAAAAAACCACCTTGCATTTAAAAACATGAGATAGTGCCAACATGCCACTGAAGCACAGAAAATGCTTCTGTTAGAACAGAACAGAGACTGGAAGCCAGAGAAGTTTTCCGCCTCCTTTCTTCTTTTGTAATGGATGGACATGCGGATATCACCCGAGATGAGATTTCAGAGACCAAAGGCTTTAGTTTGCAGTTTTCATTGCAAGTGGGAATTTATGAGTGTCTGCTTTTTACACACACACACACACACACACACACACACACACACACACACACACACACACACACACACACACAGAGAGAGAGAGAGAGAGAGAGAGAGAGAGAGAGAGAGAGAGAGAGAGAGAGAGAGGAGAAAAAACAGGCAAGCAAGCAGCTCACGTCTCTCCTTTTCCTGCTTTTTTCCCCAACTTTGCTAACAGTGAATTGTATGACCTCTGCTGGCAAACATAGGAAAGTGTGTCGATCTTGCCAAACATAAATATAATAATTATAATATAATATACTGTATTTATATACCGCCTTTCTTGGTCATTGGATTTCTCCTCCGACTTTAAACCAAGGCGGTGTACATGGGCAGGCTGTCCTAACCTCCCTTGGTTTTTTTTTTTTACAATATATATAAATGTCCAATCTCATGAACGGCTACTTTCCAGATGGTATCCTTTTTACAGTCTGACAATTCTGCTGGCTGGCGCCTCCCACACTCGACTGACACAGCTGGAAGCTCTTATCTCTCCTCCTGGAGGCTTTCACAGCTTTTTGCTGGCGGCGTGTCTCGAACTTATCAAGTTCACCGGTTTGTATCAAGAACAAACATAAAAAAGACACCTGCAAAATTGGCAGCAGGTGGGGGAATAGCAATGGCAGCAGGGGCTGGAACCAACAGCATGTGAAGGGGGGGGTCCTCATTATTTCACTGTATCTTAACAAAATGAAGGCACCAAGATTTGTAGCTGGCAAGGATGATCAATGTACTTCAGTGACAGTGAACTCAGGAGGCCCCTTACCCTGTTCATTATGTTGTGCTTGTGCATGATGCTCAAGATGTGAGCAGCCCATGGGGAAGATATTGGCAGGTACCTATTCTGATATTATAACCATAGTCAGGGCAATAGGTTGTCCTGACATTAGGCCTTACTGTAGGCCACGCTTGCTTGCACACAGGAACGTATGAGGGACTGAACCACTGGGAGATGGTGTTTGCAGACTACATAGTGTGGACGTGTCGAAGATGCATGTACCTGTCCCCTTCAGAAATGCATCTGAACCTGTCAGGATCTTCTGGGAGTCAATACAAGCTCCTCCTAGCCTGACCATTTAGGACTGTACAGTGAAGGGGTAATATTGCTTCTCAATCACTAACATGACTTCACTCCGATGTGGATAAACAACCTCCTGGTCATACTGTAGTAACAGGCTGTCTTTTAATGCCAGATGCAAGCGAGTGGTGACAGGATCCAGGTATCTTGTCATCTTGTGTGCTCCCTGAAGCCGGAGCTACACTACAGGCAGAGGCTCTGCCGCTGCCTGTGCCGCCGCCTCCGCGCTGGAAGCGGGGGAGTGTCTTCCAGCCTGTTGTCCCTCATGTTGTCCCGCCTTCTTAAGAAGGTGATTGGAGGCGACTCTCCCCCCCTCTCCTGCGATTGGTAGGATGCAGTAGCTCCGCGAACTGCCCCCTAGCTCTGTGTCCCGCCCCCTGAAAAATAGAACACCAACTTGAAGTACGCGCCAGTGGTGCGGAGGGCGCAGCGGCTCCGCCGGATTCAAAAATCAGGTCAGAAGCTCCGCGACGCGTGTAATGTAGCTCTGGCATCAGGCATCTGATGGGCCACTGTGAGATACAGGAAGCTGGACTAGATGGGCCTTTGGCCTGATCCAGCAGGGCTCCGATGTTCTTATGTCTCTGATGTTCCAGGAAGATCCGATGTTTTTATGTTAGATTTGAAAAGGACTAGATGGGAATTTGGCCTGATCCAGTAGGGCTCTTCTTATGTTCTTATGTTCTGTTGATCACTCCTGGTCTGATCTGGCCTAGCTATGAATGCTTCCAGGTTAAGTCAAGTGTTTTTCCTGGGCAACAGCCTAATAAATGAAACCTGGCTTGTGTGATTCTCTAGTCTTGTTCCCAGTGACTGTACCTATCAGCCTGTTTTCTTCCTTTCTCTTCCTGCTTCCTTACTGCCTTCTCTGTCTACCAGCTTTCCTACCTGCATCCTCACTTTCCCAAAGCTTCACCTGAGCTCTCCTCTAGTTGGTCTTCTCTGCTCAGTCAATATAGGTGTGATGCAGGAGATACAGTAAATGCTTAGCATTTGTACAGTACTTTGAAGTGCTCAAAAGAACATCACATATAGTCTTTACAACAACCCTAGGTATTATCATTAGGTAATAATAATATTAATTATTAATAATATTAATATGTATTATTATCATCATATCACAGTGGAAGAATTGAGACTGGGCAGGAGTTGGTGCACCTAAGGCCACCTAGACAGTTCACAGCAGAAGTGACTGTCAAACCAGGAAATTTTGATTCACAGCTCGGTATTTTAATCATTACATTATTAAATGTACACCAGAGAATCAGGTTTCCTCTCTAAAGTACTTAAAAACAATTTACAAAGAAGAGCAGCAGTCACTGAATAAGAACTAT
The DNA here is from genome assembly GCA_026170595.1 of Plestiodon gilberti rubricaudatus. Lineage (NCBI taxonomy): Eukaryota > Metazoa > Chordata > Lepidosauria > Squamata > Scincidae > Plestiodon > Plestiodon gilberti. Next base: position 17,232,683 of record JANXHW010000012.1, read on the forward strand.
GGGAGAACGAGTAACAAGACTGTGAGCATATTTCATCCCAATAAATCATTCCCAAGAGATCGATGAGATGAAACAGATTTTTGTGAGTCCAGTGTGGTGTTGACAAAACTGATGAACAGGAAATGGGTATCATAAAACCACTGTGGACAGTCACAGTCAATAGTTAAATTTTGATGCACTCTCCATGATGCAGCGTTCCAGACCCTGGCATGCCAAGGGTCAATCAAACATATCAGCGAGGTCTTCCAGTGAAGAGTAATTTCAAGTCCCATTGCCACTAGAAGGCAAACAAAAACTATCAAATCTTTATAGCGTACAATGGCCCTTTCCAAACTTCGCTAGAAATTGAGATCAGTCATTTTTTTGCTCCCTTGCCATTTTCTCCCTTCGGCTGAACAATGCATCCTCTGTATTAGAGTGTACATCCTCCAGGCTCTTGTGTGTGTGTGTGTGTGTGTGTGTGTGTGTGTGTGGGGGGGGGGAATGGATTAGTACAGTTGTCTATCCCTTTATGCTTACATATATGCATTCATGAATTATGTGTATACTGGCTAGCACACTATCCTATGCACATTTATTATTATTATTATTATTATTATTATTATTATTATTAGTAGTAGTAGTAGTAGTAGTAGTAGTAGTAGTAGTAGTAGTAACAGTATTTATATACCGCTTTTCAACAAAAAGTTCACAACAAAAAGTTTTCAACAAAAAGTTCTGTATACCTGGGACTAAGTTCCATTAAATTCAATGGGGCTGTGTGGCCATGCATTCGATTGAGGTGTTTGCCGCTAGGCTACCCCAGATCTCCCACCTTCGAACTGGGAACAGTGCAATGACCATACAAAATCTAAATTGTGCCAGCAGCACAATTTGAGCCTTTCATCTGGATGTCTTTCTAAAGAGAAAAAAGATTAAAACTTTACTTTGAAGAAGTTAAACGAGATTGATGGCTCCCAGCAGTGCTGTAAAGCCAGGGATGATTTTATGACAACACTGCACTTTCCCCCCATTTAAAACTGAATAGATAAATCATTTAATCTCAATGATCATAATGACCTGGTTGAAATATTTAATGCATCATTAGCCTTGCCAGCATTTGACTTCATAAATTCCATCACTTTATTTAAACAGCGCACGGCCGGCTTTTGTAAATAAATAGTTGATTCTGTTTGAGATGCTGCCTGCAGTTTTATTAGTAAGATTTGTTATCTGATAGGAACCTCCAATGTTTGCCAGAGAGAAAGCGTTCCTTGCCAAAGCCCCTTGAGATTTGACATGGAATTTTGAAACTTTTTTTAAAAAAAACTTTGTATCCTGAAATTAACTTTGGAGTTATTAGACTTGTTAGTTTGTGCTTGTTTATGTATTGATGGCATTACATTATATCCATTGTCAATTGTTTTGCACATCTTGGCATAACTGCCTCCATTGTTGGGGAACGGTGGCCCTGGAGTTTAATTGTACGCACAGTTTAATTGTGATTTGGAAAGTCTATGAGTGAAGGCAGATATAACATTTTTAAGGAAGCGGGGCTGATTTTGAAGTATCTTTCCTCTCCAGGGCCAAGTTCTAAACAACCACTTTTACAAGATTAAGAGCTCAATCCTATCCAATTTACACCACCAGTGTATCTGGTGGGGGAGGGCAGGGCAGGAGGCTTTGGAGGGGAGGGGAGATTTAAATCCCCCTCTGGAGGGGATTTGAATCCCCTTTTTATTCTGGGGTCTCCCATTCTCACTGCACTTGTGGTATAAGTTGGATTGTGCTGTAAGGCTGACTGTGCACTGTCCATGATGTTGATTGTCCTTTGTGATATCACCTAGAACAGTGGTGGCCACCCTTTCAGCATGAATGCTCCATGCCCTTTAATGGTTGCATAGGTGAGGGCATTTCAGCAGGTGCAGCTGCTTTAGCAGCACCATCAGCACTTGCAGCTGCCAATATTTTGTCTTCTACACAACTCTTAAGAACACAGTAGCCCTAATGGTGCAGTGGCAATTCCCCGACTGCCCCCCCACACCGGAAGTGACATAACGGCTGCAGCTGTTATTGACCATACCGAGGTGCAGGGCAGGTGGGAGGGCCAAATCCGCCACCGACACTCCGTGCTTGCCTCGACAAACTGGACGATTTGCACCGTCGCCAGCTGCCGTGACACTCCCTGCTCACTTGCTGTCTGGGGCCTGATCCCGCCGCCCGGGGGCCCACTGCCCCAACGACCCATCCCTGACGATGCCTCTGTAATGGTGGAAGGTTGGCCACCCCTGACCTAGAACATCTCATTGCCGATATCCCCACCCCCTCCCATCCTGGGCTGGCCAATGGCCAATGGAAGTCTTGGGTCACTCCTGGATAAAACCTCCTACATGAGCCCCACCACTCTATGAGATCTGCAAAAGTGGTCCAGCTCAGGCATCCACTTTTGGGGAGTGCAAGAAGAATGGCACCTACTAGGAGGTCTTCTTCTCATCATCAAGACAATGTGAAATATCCTCTCAGGGAAGCTGTGCTTGGCCCCAGCACTGGCTGCGGTTCAGAAACTGACAAAGTTTTGTCACTTTTGTCCAGGCTTAGAGGCTGTACATGGTGACTTCTGCTGTAGCTTGATTACTGTGCTGTTTCATTTGTTTTAGTTCTCTCCTCCACATTACACTAAAGGTGCACATCTTGAAACAAAGGAGGGACAAAACGAGCACAAATTGGGTTTGTTACTAAATGAATGCAAGTACAAATCAAAATGAGTGAATACAGCAAACTGGAGATCATGTTTTAATTGAAGTTTCCAATGTCAGGTTGTGATCCTAGGACCGCTTCCATCTAGACGGCAGTTCCACCGAAACCAACTAGGCTTCTTACAAAATCAATGATTTTGGAGTAGGAATAGAAAGTATACAAGTCAAAATCTGCTCCTTTTGGTTGGTACGTTCTTATTGAATTGCTTGATTTCCCAAGTATTCTACTGACCCGTATTAAAACAAGAAGCCCCTGTTGGGTAGCATCTTTTTAAAATGCTGCTAAAGAATTTGGAATGTTTAGTTCTACAGATCCCAGCTGAATGATTATGGCTGCAGTGTAAGAAGAAATGTTAGCGTTAAGTGGACATCAAAGAGACTACATCAGCATGAGTATTAAGTAGGATTATCTTCCTTCGCTTTGAGTCTTAAATTGCCAAGCTGTAAGGAAGATTTGAGGTTGATATTTTTATTTTGTGTATTGTCTACATTTCTATTCCACGTTTTCAGATACATTGTCCCAATACGGTTAACAATATTTACAATCACAATAATATCAATAATGATTAATGATCAATCATTATTATTTTTTAAAAAACAGTAGTGATTAAGCCAATAGTGAGAGCCAGGATGGTGTAGTGGTTTGGGAGTTGGACTTAGACCTGGAAGATCCAGGTTCAAATCCCTGCTCAGCCATGAAGCTTCCTGGGAGACCTTGGGCCAATCACTATCTCTCAGCCTCACCTACCTCACAGGGTTGTTGTGAGGACAAAAGGAGGGAAGGAACCCTGAGTTCCTTGGTGGAAGGGCGGTATAAAAATGTGATAATATAAAAATAATTTAAAAACAGAGCAGAGCATTGCAACAAAACCGTCTACAGCCAGCAAGATTAAAGGTCTTCACCAAAAGCCCTATGAAACAGTGGAGTCTTCAGGCAATGTCACTGGCGGTGCTGAAGATGGGGCGGAGCTCTAAGTTGCGCCGCGCTCCGACCCTCCGTTACTCTGGTGCACGAGGCGGCCCCGCCCCCTCACCTTTGGAGCCATTCAAGGCGGTGAAAGCAATGCGCAGGAGTCCCTGCACACTGCTTTCACCGCCTTGAATGGCTCCGAAGGCGAGGGGGTGGGGCTGCCTCGTGCACCAGAGTAACGGAGGGTCGGAGCACAGCGGAACTTAGAGCTCCACCGCACCTTCAGCAATGCTACTGGGCAATGCCTAAAGTTGGCTGGGGGGGGGATGCATCTGCTTGAGGAGAGAGCTCATGGTGTCACCACTGAGAAAGCCCTGCGCTTGATAACTGCCTGATGCACTTTCAGGAATGGTGAACCAGAGAGCAAGGCTTGTGAGGCCCATCTTAAAGCTCTCATAGGTGTATGTACAGGTGAAAATAGCCCTTAGGATCACCTGATTCCAGGCCATTTAAGGCTTTAAAGGTCATCACCAGCATGTTGGAATTGCAACAAATTAGTGACCAATGAAGTCAGTGCAGCCTCCGTGTAATAGACACTGCCTGTTGTATCTCTGCCTGCATTCAAGCAATGACACTATGAGCCATTTGTAGTTTCTCATATGTACTCAAAAGCAGCCCCATTGCAATGATCTGACGTGGGTGTCATAAGTGCATTGGTAACTGACTAGCAGCCCAACCCCATGCAGCACGTATATTCAAAAGTAAGACCCATTGAGTTCAAAGGACCTACGTCTAGGTAGGACAGCAATCTACGTCTGCCTTCTACACCAACAGTGCAATCTTGCCTAAATCGCCAGTGGCAGAGCGAGCATTCCACCGCCGGAAGCAGTCGCAAACGTGCCAGAAAGCATGTTTGCGATGATTCGGGAGTAAGGGACCAGCAGCCCTTACTCCACCGCCAGATCACAGTAACAATTTGAACCCTTGCTGTCTCTTATATGTTGACTCTTTCCCTTTAAGCTGATAGATTCTTTCCGGCATGAACTCCAGTTAACCGACTATCGTGCGTCCGTTTTAAATTGCAGTTTGCATCTATCAAAGGCCATCATCTCACCAAGGTCGTTGCACCTAGAACCTGATAAGGATTGTAAAAAGACGATCGAAACGTTGTTCAAACTAATATCTGTATTATGCTTCTAAACACCTTTTAGTGCAATAAAAGCTTTTAAGTCATGGCTTCTAATCCCGATATGAACATTTTATCATCCTTAATTATCTCCATTGTGTTTGAGTTAATATCAGGTGATATGAAAGTTTAATATCAGGTGATATGAAAGTTTAAGATTAATCTCTGATGACTCATTCATACATGCAAGTCAACACTCCATGCTACACCGTGATGAATGTGCATTTGTGAACCAGTCCGCCATGAAGTCAATAATAATGTTCACATAAGCACGAGTGCCTTGAAGATTCCACTATAATTGGAAGGGCATGTCAAGATTAAGGGACAATTCAGTTGCTTGGTGATATTTATTTATTTATTTATTTATTTATTTAAAAAATTTATATCCCGCCTTATCCCATGCCGAGGCAAATGCCCAAGGCGGCTTACAACAAAAATTAAAAACAAACAGTTTAAATACATAATTTAAAAACAATAAAAACAATAATATCAATAAAAACCACTGGGGGGCAACAGTAGGGAGCACAAAAGCAACATGGCAGAGCATCTTGAGACACAGGAGGCAGGCTACAACCCATCACCCAAACGCAAGACGAAACAAAAATGTTTTGAGCCCTCGCCGAAAAGTCATGAGGGAGGGGGTGGTTCTCAAATCCCCTGGCAGGGAGTTCCACAGTTGTGGTGCCACAGCGGAGAAAGCTCGCCCACGTGTTGCCACTCCCCTAACTTGCGATAGAGGTGGTACACGCAGGAGAGCCCCCTCAGATGACCTAAGAGAGCGGGCCGGAATGTATGGGAGAAGGCGGTCCCTCAGATATCCTGGACCCAAACCGTGAAGGGCTTTAAAGGTCATTACCAGCACCTTGAATTGGGCTCGGAACCGAATGGGCAGCCAGTGCAGCCGCTGAAGCAGCGGCTCAACAGAGTCAAACCGCCTAGCTCCAGCAACCATCCGGGCCGCCGCATTCTGCACTAATTGCAGCTTCCGAACCGTCTTCAAGGGCAGCCCCACGTAGAGCGCGTTGCAGTAATCCAGTCTTGAAGTCACTAAGGCGTGGACCACCGTGGTCAGGTCCGATCGACTCAAGTACGGCTGCAGCTGGCGCACCAGCCGAAGCTGGGCAAACGCACCCCTGGCCACAGCCGCCACCTGGCTTTCCAGGGAGAGCTGTGAATCCAGAAGTACTCCCAAGCTGCGCACCTGTTCCTGCAGGGGGAGTGCAACCCCATTCAGAACAGGCAGATGACTCAGTACCTGCATCGAAGCTTTCCTGACCAGTAGGACCTCTGTCTTTTCTGGATTCAATCTCAACCTATTAGCCCTCATCCAGACCCCAACCGCCTCCAGGCAGCGCTCTAGGACTTCCACAGCCTCCCTGGAGCGAGATGGCAAGGAGAGGTAGAGTTGGGTGTCGTCAGCATATTGGTGACACCCAACTCCGAATCCCCGGATGATCTCTCCCAACGGTTTCATGTAGATGTTGAAAAGCATGGGAGACAGAATAGAACCCTGTGGCACCCCACACTGTAAAGGGCAGGGTGCCGAACAGGCATCTCCCAGCATCACCATCTGGGACCTGTCAGCCAAGTAGGAATGGAACCACTGCAAAGCAGTGCCCCCTAGTCCCAACTCAGCCAATCGGCCCAGAAGGATACCATGGTCGATGGTATCGAAAGCCGCCGAGAGGTCCAAAAGGACCAGCAGGGATGCACTCCCCCTGTCCAGTCCTCGGCGAAGATCATCCAGCAGGGCGACCAAGGCTGTCTCCGTCCCAAAGCCCCGCCTGAAGCCAGACTGAAAAGGGTCCAGATACTCCGTTTCATCTAGTATCCCCTGGAGCTGAGACGCTACCACCCGCTCAATCACCTTACCCAAAAAAGGCAGATTGGAAACTGGCCGATAGTTATTTAAATTGGAGGAATCCAAAGATGGTTTTTTCAGGAGGGGACGCACAATTGCAGTCTTCAGGATGCTAGGCATCACTCCCTCCCGCAATGATGAATTCACAATAGGTTCCACCCAGTCGGCCAGCCCAACCCGCGCAGATCGTAATAGCCAAGCTGGGCAAGGGTCAAGCGGGCACGAAGACGATCTCAAACTACAGAGGACCCTATCCACATCCTCAGGCTGTATGAGGTGAAAAGAATCCAAAACGATGGAATTGACAGATGCCGTAGGGACAACTTCTGGAACTGTTAAACCAGAGTCCAAGTCGTGGCGAATCTGAGCGATTTTATCTGCGAAGTGCCGTGCGATCTCATTGCAGCGGTCCGTTGAACACTCCAACTCACTTGCTACAGGAGCCGAGTGGAGCAGATCCCGGACAACTCGGAAGAGCTCCGCTGGCCGGCTACTCGCAGACGCAATGGTGGCAGAGAAAAACGCCTTCTTCGCTGCCATCACCGCCACGGAGTAGGCCCTAAAATGGGCTCTAGCCCGTGTTCGGTCAGATTCATCACAAGTTTTCCTCCACCGTCGCTCTAGGCGTCGGCCCAGTCGTTTCATTGCCTGCAGCTCCTCAGTAAACCAAGGAGCCGCCTTGGCTCGACGACAAGGCCGTGGCCGTTCGGGAGCGATCTGATCCAAGGCTCTAGCTGCCTCCCCATACCACAGGGCAGCCAGAGCATCAGATGAATCACTGACCCGGGAAGCTGGGAATTCCCCCAGAGCCCTCAGGAAACTATCCGGATCCATCAGTCTCCGAGGGCGGACCATACAATTCGGTCTCCCAGCTCTGCAGGGGTGATTAAACGTTGCCAGTCTAAAACTCACCAGATAGTGATCCGTCCAAGACAGAGGAGTGATCTTAATCTCCTCCATGGGCAGATCACCATCCCCATACCCACCAGTGAATACCAAGTCCAATGTGTGCCCCGCACCATGCGTTGGGTCCTTAATCCATTGAGACAGGCCCATGGTCGCCATGGCGGCCATGAAGTCCTGAGCCGCCGCTGTCACAGGGGCCTCGGCATGAACATTGAAGTCCCCCAGCACTAACAGGCGGGGGGACTCCAGTGCCACCGCCGAGATCACCCTGGTCAGCTCAGGTAGGGAAGCCGATGGGCAACCAGGTGGACGGTACACCAACAGCAATCCCATCCTGTCTCGCCCCTGTAGCACGATGCGGAGACACTCAAACCCGGCACACTGTGGGACAGGGTATCCGGTGAGGGAGATGTAATCCCGATAGACCACAGCAACACCACCCCCTCGCCCCTGTAGCCGCGGCTGCTGCATCACCCGGTATCCCGGCGGACACAGCTGGGAAAGGTTCACACCCCCAGCCGCATCCAACCAGGTCTCCGTGATGCAAGCCAGGTCGGCACCCTCCTCCAGGATTAAATCCCGAATGAGGGAGATCTTGTTATTAACCGACCTGGCATTTAATAGCAGCAATTTAAGGCCACAGGGGTTTCTCCCAGGTGCTCCCCAGGCTCCGGGGTTGGGGGAAGGCCTAGAAAGAGGGATGGTCTGCCTATGACCATCCCACCTTCTCCTGGAACGGCCAGGCCAGCCCCCACCGCCATATCGCCCTCGGCCCGTTACACTTTTTATGGTGGCGCCACTACTCCCTCGAACATCCCAACACATCTTCCCGGAAAGGGCTCACACAACACAAACACACACTTAAACAAATATAACCCCAACACACGACAGTAACACTGCCTCCAGTGTCTCTATAGCAGTTTAAGGGGTAGGGAAAAACAACCAGGAAACCACCCAGACAAGAGGCGCTCTCACCAATCCCAAGTCCAGAAGGAATCCCACTGTCCCCTATACCTCCCACTTCTCCTCACCCCCTCTCACCAGGGTTACAGAAACTGAGAACAGGGCCCTCCCCTTGTCGCTCAGAGGATAATCCCCTCTGGTGCTGCAGATGTTAAAAACCCCAGGATAATAACCTCCAAACCCAGAACATCCAAGTAAGGATGAAACTATTATCACAAACAAAGTCATTATCATGGACCACATTTTCTACAGTAAAAAAGGCAGAAAGTTTGAACTCATTATATCTCTGGTGGATTAGGGTTTGCACCTCTGCCTGAAACAGAGAACCAATTTGCAGGACGTAAAGTCATGGATGCTAAAAACCTAACAGAATATATGTCATCACCACCCTTGGATTAATGGGTAAAGAATGTCTAGTTATTCCAGACTCTTAAGAGTCTTCCTTTGGAGACTCATTAAAGCCTGAACATGATCAGCTTCTGGAAGTATTGCAAAACTTTTCGAAGAGGCTAAAACGGGTAACAAGGTCATATTCATGGCTAAAACCGTGATCCAGATGACTAAAACAATGACGATTTAATCTAGGTTTGACAGCAGCCAGTCCCAGACAAAACAGAGATTATTAAAAGTCAGTACTGATAGAGAAAAGCCCGACATTTCGTGTCTTAAACCAGACACATCCTCTGAGGCAGTCCAAAGCGAATTGGCAGATGTTAGAATTCTTCGCGTCCTGCTTCTTCTTTTAACTGTCAAAAAAGCAAACGGAACACTGCTGCTCACTGAGTAACCCAGCTCTGTAAGCACTTAGCAAAAATGACACAGTACCTATTTAGAGAGAAGACCTTTTACATAAACCTGGAAAATAGCAACATTATGTCAATTAACGATCGTATGGGTTACATTGTTATCGTCTTGTCTGTATCCTACTTGTTTGCGTATTATAGGGAGCCAAATGCGGTTCGCAAAGCTTAATTCTTGCTGCCTGTTAAGAAGAAAATTGGAAGATTTTCTGCTTATCTCCAAAGCCTCCAAATTTTTTAGGATATTTAACTTGTTTTCTGTTCTTAGGGCACAAGTTTCTTTAAAATGAATAGTGTGTCCTGTGGAGAGTGCATGTTGGTGGCGCTATGTTGACGATGTTTTTTGTGTCTGGTCCCATGGGGAAACAGAATTACAAAACCTCCTAACACACATCAACAGTTTTTGCAAAGAGATTCAATTTACTATAGAAAAAGAAAAAAAATGGTTCTCTACCCTTTCTAGATATTTTAGTAACAAGGAGGGATGATTTGACTTTTAGCCACTCAGTTTACAGAAAACCTACCAATACGGGCAGGTATTTGAATTATAATTCAAATCACCACCCAGCTCAAAAAGTTTCTGTAATTAATGCATTGGCCTATAGGGCAATCAAAATATGTGATAGGGATTCAATAGATAAGGAAAAGAAAGTGGTCTTTGATACTTTGAGAGCAAATGGGTATCCATATACACAAATTCATAAAGTATGGACTGTACAAAGCAATAAAATTCAGGCAGATAGAGAGGGAAAAAATAAGATTTCTGCAAAGTCCGAGAATATTAACGAAACAACAGGAAACAACAAGACTGAGAAGATTTGGACAGTTTTACCTTTTATTAAAGGAGTAACTGACAAAATTGCTAGAATTCTTAAACAGGGGGACATCAAAACGATTTTTAAGCCTACAAGAAAAATTGAACAGCTGCTCAACAACCCCAAGGACAAGAGACCCCCCCCCCTTTCCAGTCCAGGCATTTACAGTATCCCTTGTGGCACCTGTGGCAAAGAATACATCAGATTGACACAGAGATCTATTAACACCAGACGGAAGGAACATGAGAAATCAGTGAGACTGGAGCACCCGCAATTATCTGCTTTAGCTGAACATGCACTCTCCACGGGACACACTATTCATTTTAAAGAAACTTGTGCCCTAAGAACAGAAAACAAGTTAAATATCTTAAAAAATTTGGAGGCTTTGGAGATAAGCAGAAAATCTTCCAATTTTCTGCTTAACAGGCAGCAAGAATTAAGCTTTGCGAACCGCATTTGGCTCCCTATAATACGCAAGCAAGTAGGATACAGACAAGACGATAACAATGTAACTCATACGATCGTTAATTGACATAATGTTGCTATTTTCCAGGTTTATGTAAAAGGTCTTCTCTCTAAATAGGTACTGTGTCATTTTTGCTAAGTGCTTAGAGAGCTGGGTTCCTCAGTGAGCAGCAGTGTTCCGTTTGCTTTTTTGACAGTTAAAAGAAGAAGCAGGACGCGAAGAATTCTAACATCTGCCAATTCGCTTTGGACTGCCCCAGAAGATGTGTCTGGTTTAAGACACGAAACGTCGGGCTTTTCTCTATCAGTACTGACTTTTAATAATCTCTGTTTTGTCTGGGACTGGCTGCTGTCAAACCTAGATTAAATCGTCATTGTTTTAGTCAGCTGGATCGCGGTTTTAGCCGTGAATATGACCTTGTTACCCGTTTTAGCCTCTTCGATAAGTTTAACTGCCGGTCATAACAGCCTTAGATCGAAATTATTGCAAAACTGTTCTAATTGTGGCGGCTTTGGGAAGACAGATGTAATGAGCAGAGGATCCAGAGCTGGATATAATGCCATACTTCTACGCTGCTTTAATGGAATGTGGTTGTACAGTCTAAGCTAGACTGCTGTAATGCATTGCATGGGGGGCTGCCTTTGAAGATGGTTCAGAAACCACAGTCACTGCAAAATACAACTACAAGACTGCCAGCTAGGAAATGCATGATGGAATCAGATCTGGCTTAAAGATTTTCACTGACTTCTGGTACCTGAGTTCCAAGCTGTTAGGGCTTTAAAGGTAAGAATCAGCACCTTGAATTAACCCTAGAAAGGAACAGATGGAACACTAGAGCAACATGATCTGATCTGTCAACACCACCTGCCAGAACATAAGAACATAAGAAGAGCTCTGCTGAATGAGGCCAAAGGCCCATCTAGTCCAGCTTCCTGTATCTCACAGTGGCCCCACCAGGTGCCTCAGGGAGCCAGGTATCTGGAAGCAGCATTTAGCTACCACTGAAGTGCCTGGGTGATCTTCAAGGGCTGCCCCATGTAGATTGCATTGTCGTAGTCAAGTGTAAAGGCTACTAGAACATTAACGATCGTGACAATATCTTATTTTTCCAAGAACCACCTAAAACTGGGAAATGGCTACACATATTGATATCGCAAAGTCTCACACAACTCCGCTACTCACTTATCAAGATATTGTAAGCATTTTAACGAATCACTTTTGCCTCAGGTAGCTTCATATCAATTGAACCTTTTTATAAATAGATTTCTCATTTGTTTGAGCTCTGCTAGTTGGATATTTCGCTAAATGAACTGAATGGTAAATGTACTTTGTGCTAGACAAGGAATATTGTCATCTTTAAATACTGTACAGTATTTCCTCCCCATTATCTTTAACCAATACTGCATTAATTCTGCTGTCCCTAGACCATCATAACTTTAGAGCAAAAAATAAAACAGTACATCATTTTTCAGCGGCAGTCCTTGGTCTTTTCTCCCCCCAATGGATAGATGTAGAAAATGCTTGATCAGATAGCACTGCAGCTCACGTCAATAGATACTTTCTATTAGGACTGAATTAGCCTCATAACTGGAAGGGAAGTGATTAAGTTGGCCATGAGGAATGCATAAGTACCCATTTGTGAATTAATTGAGGCTGCCCTTACATCACCCTTATTGAAACACTAGCATTATGGTTGCAAATACAGTCATCTCATATTGAAAATGTTGCCATAGTAATGCGGAACACTCTGCACTCCCATCAGCAAAATAATGTGGAAATGTCAGGATTCCCATTCGCCTCTCAATAGCTGGTCCTTTCGAAGTGCATTTGTTGCATATGTTCATGGATCATTAAAAACACACACATGAGAATTCTGACAAAACATTTTGTTTCACCCACACACAAACCCTGCGTTCTGCTGTCAATCATCATATTCCATCTCAGTAGGTAAGAGGTGGTCCACGTATAGCTAGGTAGGAAGAGAAGATTTCCTCCATTCCGTTATATTTTTTCCCCACCAGATTGGTCTGCCCTTCATTCCACATCTCCAGAATCCTGGTTTAACAAGAAAAAAATGTCTAAAATTAATTTGGGAATTGGAGAGTACATTGTGTGCCTCCACTTTCAGTTCCCTCAGTTCATCTGAAGGAAGGAAAGAAAATAGTGGGAGTATGCTTCAGTATCCCAGGGCTGGCCCTCCATGAGGCCAACTGAAGTAGTTGCCTCAGGCAGCAGATTGGTGAGGATTTGTGTGCCCGTTTTTGTCTGTCTACTTCCCTCCACCAGCCCTCCTTCTTCCACTCCCTGGATTGGAAAAAGAAGTGGGGGACAGAGAGGAAGAGGAAATGTAGGGAGGGGAGTGCAAGCAGAGACTGGAGTATCTTTGGTTAAGGGGGGGGGGGGTTGCATTTGGCATGCCGCTTCAGGCAACAGGAGATCTTGGCCTTATCCTGCACAAGGAAGGTCAACATTTTGCAACCAAAGGAGAAAACAGTGGAAAAACTACTTAACTAGAATGTATGAGGAAATTTGATTCTACTTGTTTTGGCTTGAACAAAGATAGAGTTTTATTTGCTTTGGTTTCACAGCACTGTTAGTTCAGCTGGAAAGACTATATTGTCTCCTATCATTGACATCATGAGATACTGCCCCAGGGCACAGACATGGCAGCTACACTTCTGGGTCTTTTTGTACCTGGGCAAATAGGATATTGAGTCTGTGAGTAAATGAGTGCTGTCTGACAGATTGGGTGGTGGAAGGCAGCGGAGATGCTGGGCTGACTCCCACCCAGAGTGAAGCTTAACTCGCAGAGGCTCGGTGTGACATAATGACGTATCACATAATCGCCCCCAGCCTTTTGCGATTTCGCATTGCTTTTCATGTGAAAGCCTGCCATGTGGTGACACCCTCCCGAGGCTTGCACCCAGTGCGGCCCACACTAGTCACACCCCCAGAGTGATGCTACTGGTGGTAGGCCCTGGCTGGGTAAGTTGGATCCTAATGTTGGGGGCAGATGGTGGAACTTCGAAAGTCAGGAGAGTAAGCTGATGGTATCTGGCGCTAACAATGACCCTTGTTAGCAGGGAGAGGGTGAAGCAAATAGCAGAAGCTGTCAAGCCAAGCACAACATGGACTGCCCCACACGATGATGGGTCCTCACCCCCAGAAACTTTACTACTTTCCTTTGAGATGCTTGGAAAAAAGGCATAAAACTTCAGGTCAAACCCTGAGGACTAGCAACTTTACTGTTGGTCCCAGTGGAGGAAAGTTTGAAGGTCCATTGTGTCTTTTATTTTTTTGTGTGTGAGAATTTTAGGGGCCAGAACTTCTGCTCCCATGCATTTGATCAGAACTAAATTAGCATAAAAATGACATTCCAGCTTTTCAAAAGGAACAAAAAGAACCTAAATGGAGGCAAACATCCTATTAGATTTTTTTTCTCCCAGAACTGCAGAGGAGACTCAAATGGAGAGACTAGTTGTGAATATAAATCACCTTATGTTCCTGTATTATTTAACACCTGCTGTTTTAATGCACCCTTTATTGATTAGAATGGCTGGTGGTTGCACATAAAATCTTCCAAGAGATGTAAGACAACTTCCATCTCTCACAGCCTAAATATTTGACTTACATAATTGTTTGGTAGCCTGATGAAAACTTCAAGAATAGAGGACACTTTGGAAAAAGAATGACCATTCCCTGTATTGATGTGAGTTTAGTCACCTTGACTAAGGGCGCAATCCTGACAACACGCCCGGTGCCGGAGCGAGTGCTCCGGTGCTGAAAGCAGTCGCAAACGTGCCAGAAAGCACGTTTGCGACTACTCGGGAGCAAGGGAGGCCAGCGCAGAGGCCGGCCTCCCTCACTTCGTCGCCGGAACGCCTGGGCAGCTGCTGGAGGAGGTAGGGCAGGATCCGGCGGGGGCAGTTCAGCAAGCGAGGGAGGGGGGCCATTTGCCTAGCTGGCCCGGGAGGGGGTGGGGGATGGCTCCCGCCATATCCCCGTTCCTGCCAGGCCAGCTACACTGTTACACGGCCATCTCTACTTACGCCAGCTATTTAGCTGGCGGAAATCCAAGGAGGCCAATCGGGCCGGCCTGGATTTACACCTGGGGAAGGGGACGAGCGTCCCCTTCCCTGAGTAGACCTCCAGCCTGGCGCGCGCCAGGCAGCCCATAAATAGGATCCAATGGGTGGCCCTGGGCCACCGACCAGATCCTTACACAGAATTATGCTGTAAAGGTGTGAAGAGTGAACTGTGAAGGGTTCACTGTAAAGGTGTGAAGAGTGAACTGTGAAGGGTTCTAATTATAATTTTGCTTATGTGCTACTGGATAGAGGCCAAGAATTTAAGAATATTAATGGCTGAAATGAGACTCTTCCAGTGCAATCCTATGCAGGCTAAGGTAAAGGCTCCCCTTGCCCAGAAGCCAGTTGTTACTGACTCTAAGGATGGCACTCATCTCCGTTTCAAAGCTAAAGAGCCAGAGCTGTCTGAAGATGCTTCCGTGGTCATGTGGTGTACGGCATGACTAACGGAACGCTGTTACCTTCCCGTCACAGAGGAACCTATTAATCTACTTTCAATTTCTTGTTTTCGAACTGTAGGTTGGCAGGAGCTGGAGCCGAAGACGGTAGCTCACGCGGCACTCGGGTCTTGAACTGCTGTCCTTCTGGTCTGCAGTTCAGCGTCTTATCCACTAACCACTAAGTCACCACAGCTCTTCTCCTATGCAGGTACTCAGAGGTAAATCCCATTGTGTTCAATTAAGATTACACCCAGGAAACTTACTCTGGTGACTTTTGTGAGTTGCAATGATAGTCGTTTTTATTTATTTATTTATTTATTTATTTTTGCTAATACATGCAACATTGGGATCGAAAGTCTTTTAAACAATTGTGCACACAGACCTCCTTTACATATACCTAAAGGATGCAGTTGTTGCCTATTGCTCTCATGCTGAACAGATTCTGTTTTAAACACGTTTGCCCCTCTGATTCTTCCTTCCAGCCTCCTGTCATCACACTCCATTGAAGGTGCAACCAGATAGGGACACATATGAATAAAAGTCATTTAAACCATTTAGGGGAGATGGGGCTGTAGCAGTGATAGTCAAAATAGTTTCCCTTTACTGAATTAGCAAAACAGCCCACACTTTCCATTTCTAATTCATGGATATTTTGATTAAAATGGAAAGCTGTCAAAAACTGACACTTCGCATTTCATCCTTCCAAGGTCCTCAGGGTAGTGTACACAGCTTTTCCTTCTCCTCCTGAGCCTTTGGATTAGGCTGGGAGATAGTGAGTGATCCAGAATCAGCCAAGCAAGCTTCACGGCTGGGTGGGGAATTCAACCCAGCTCTCACAGAGTACATCCTGCTGCTCTACCCACTAACTACACTGTCTCTCTTAAAAACACAACGTTCTACCTAAGCCTTTAAATACTTGAAAAGAAAAAAAAAGATTTTCAATTCCCCCACACACCCAACCACACCCACTAGCCTCAGTGGCAGGCTGGCCCTGCTTTCGCTCATGGTTTGGGGAAAAGAGACAGTGCATTACAATGGATGCAGCTTCTGCATCATTCCTTGCAGGTGTTGAGTGTGGGAGTCAAGCATTGACAGTAGGTAGGGAAATGGCAATCTGTGTGCCACCTTGCAGCCAGTTAAGTTAGAAGGGATGAAACATGAAATAGAAAAACTTGGTTGAAGGCCGAGACAAATCAGGTGGAGTTTCTATGATGTTTCTGTCTAATGCTGGAATTCCATCAAATGTTCTTCAACGCAAAAAATGTTGTGTCATCACTAGATTGTAGCTTAGTGGCTGCAGCTAGGCGGTAGAGCATTTCTATTTATTTATTTATTTATTTGCATGCAGGTCTCTGGTCCAATCTCTCTGGTCTCCCCAGATAAGAGAGTTGCTGTAGATAATATTGAGCTAGAAGGACCAATGGTCTCACTGCAATGCTATACAATCTATTCAAAGTCTAAATCTGGGAGCAAAGCCCATTTGGCACTAGTCTATCTCCACCTACCTCAGCAGCCTTGGTGTTGGCCGGATGCCCAAGTCTGGGGGCTACTGCCGGGCAGCCCCCATGACGAGTCCAGAGACCCCGCCAGAGCCCTGCCAGAGCTGCGGGTGAGTTGACCCCGGACCCTGGACAAATAGAAATAAACTTTGCCAAGTAAATTATACAAATGGTAGTAAAAACAACAACAACAACAACATTTTTGCCCTTGTAATACAAAGCTACAGTCTTCCAAATTTCTGTCCTTGAGCAGATTTTTGTGTGACTTTAATCAAACACAATTTAAACTTGAGCCCCATTCGACAAATCTCTGGTGAATTTATATTAATTTTCAATTAAACTTTAAGTAAACCAATTAGCATTTCCATTTTTAAAGAGCAACAGAAGCAGAATCTATAATGAGTCTCCTCAGCTGGTCACATAGGAATAAATGGACGGGTGTTTTGACTCATGTGGGTTTCTGCGCACACTTCTGCAAGCATATGTGCTTTATCTTCCTCCCCTGCTTCACCATGAACAAAATTGGATTTCATGTGGCATGTGGAATCTGATCAGTCTCCCTTCATTTCTTGTACTCTCCCTCCCATCTCTGTGCAAAGAGGGAATAGTCCTGTGATGAAACTTAAACTACTTAAACTACTAACATCTTCGTAGGCCTATCGGCAAAGTCATATTCCAAGGTCACTCAGGAACATAAGAAGGGTCCTGCTGGAACAGACGATGGAACATCTGAAGGAAACAGACGACTGTTTCCTCCAGTGGCCAACCAGATACCTCCGGGAAGCTCACAAGTAGGAGACAGGTATACCTGTCTTTCCATTGCCCCCCTGCAACTGGAATTTCAGATGACTACTACCTCTGAGAGTGGAGAGCCCTTATCGATGGAATACGATGAATCGCGTCTGATACTAGTCATAAATGACTTATATCCATCAACGATAGTCTTGTTCACCACACATTTTTTCTAATTCCCTTTGAAGTCATCTAGGCTAGTAGACATCACTACTCGGAGGGCCATGGTGGTGCAGTGGTTCTGGGGTTTATGTCCAACATCTGGAAGATCCAGGTTCAAATCCCCACTCAGCCATGAAGCTTCCCGGGTGACCTTGGGAAAGTCACTAACTCACAGCGTAACCTACCCTGGCGCAAAAGATACACAGGATTGTGCCATCAGGGTTGTTGTGAGGACAAAAGGAGAGAAGGAACCCTGAGCTCCTTAGAGGAAGAGAGGTATAGAAATGCTGAAATACAAATAAATAAATAAATGACTAGCCCAAGTATCCCATAACACAGACACAAGTTACAACTGGTTTGGTAGGAATTGGGGGCCACGTTTATTGTTTGTTCTACAGCAATTGGCAAATGCAGCGGGTCCTGCCTACTCTATGGCCACCCTCAAATGTGGGTTCCTAACTTGGAGGAGGCAGTTACCTGCCTGAGCCCTTGTAGCACAGAACGCTGCTGAGGGGTCCTGTCCCCATTCTCTCCACCAATTGCTGCCCAGCACTCTTCCCACATATGTGGGGAGAGGAACTGAGCAATAGAAGCCCCTCCCCATTCATGAGGGAGGAGTTGCAATCTTGTGGCAGAAAGTTCCATAGATTAATGATGCACCATGGGACCCCCAGTTGCCACGTCTCTAGTTCTTCTAGCACCACTGGCTCCTCTGCGGCCTGGCTGGGGCATTCTACATCTCTTGCCAATCAGGTTCATTGGGGGACCCCCGATTCTAATGTTATGGAAGATGTTCCTCTAGTCATCCTCCATTGTAGCTACAGCATGAAGGACGACTCACAGTCCTAAACTGGCATTGTGAATGACTCACCTGTTACAGAGGAAGGGGCAGTTGGGATATACTGCCTGGTATGTACATGTGCTTTTCAAGAGGAAGGGGGAGCAGTGTGCTATTATAGCCCCCCCCTCCCCAGCATTCTTGCTTCACAAAGGCCGACACTGCTTCTGCAGGAAGGCAATTCTCAAGTTCAGGAGCATCTCAAAACACACGAAACGTCCTGGACACAGGAAAGGCACATACACAGGAGGAAATCTCCACCAATTCTGGGACCACTCAGTGAATTGAATTTGAATTTGAAGAACCTTTATTGGCATAATCAGTACACAACTATATAAATTCATTCAATCCCACAAATACCCCCCATCTACAGAATTACTGATACACACTAGCCCGACTCTTAACAATCTCACATAGAAAGGCAGCCGTTCTTTCCACTATATCAACCACCTCTGTAGATAAAACAAATCGAACCTTGTCCTGGTCCGACCCAGCTCTCATGTGAGCCAGGATCGTACCTAAGTATTTTGATCGCACCTCCTAAAAAACTGTGCAGTCTAAAAGCATGTGCGATGACCACCACTCAGTGGTAGAGCACATATTTTGCATGCAGAAGGTCCCATATTTAATCCTTGGCATCTCCAGGTAGGGCCAAAAGAAATACAGTAAATCCTCTCTGAAAACCTGGAAAGCTGTTGCCAGTCATTTTTGACCCACCATGATTAAGCTATGATCTGACTCAGAAGGTGCTCTCCTAATGCTTGATCAGGACTGGACCTCACAGAATACTTGAATAGGAAAATGCAAGGTGCATGGCATACTGGGACCCTGCTGGGATTCAGCAGTAGAGTAGACGTGTGCTTCCAAGAAAGTTCAGAGAAACTTCCAAGAGTCTATGTAACCTCCCGCTGCTGCTAGCCACAACAGGGGAAGACAAGAACAAAACAGGAGCTTATGGAACCATCTATCAAATGCATTCCATTCTGTCAGGCAAATGGGTTGTCTGAAACTTTCAAAATTGTAGACATGTGGAGAATTGCCTGACAAAAAAGAAGCTCAAGCTGACTTCTGCAGCATCTTTGTCAATACCACTGGCTGGAAAGACACTCTCTGCATTGCAATCGAGCATCTTCTCGTCCAAGACATAGAAGAGGTAGTTTCCACCAACCAGTAGACAGGAAAGCAAGACTCAAGTCTGGAGGATGCAATTAGACCTTGAACTCTGGGCTTATAACTTTCATGGTCCTTCATTGCAGAGATAAACAAAATTGCTAACAAGCTGACAGTTATTCTAGAGGTCATTCGGAGAAACCTTTTTCCCAGCTCCTATGCTCCAGTTCCCTCATCAGGATGAGTCCCACATGGGGACAATGGCAGTTAGTGAGATCTTCCACGCAGAGCATGTATGGCCAGTATGATGACCAAGGATCTAGGCCAGATAGGACAGTGGGTCTTTTTAATGATTCCCTACTCCATCCACTCTGATACTGTATATGCATTCAGTGCAGTAAGCCAGGGGTTCTCAACCAGTGGTACTCGTACCACCAGTGGTACTTTGGCCGACTGTTGGTGGTACTTTGACTGCTGGTCCGCCGGAATCCCGCTCTGCCTTTGGCCAAGTCTCTCTGGAATGCTGAGCCCTCCCACCCGCCCTGAGCTGCCTACCTGCATTTTCTGGCCTCTGAAAACCCAAAAACCTGGGAGTAACTGGTGAGGAAGTCAACACCTGTCACTTCCGGTGGTACACAGCAGGAGAGTGGTACTGGAGGTGGTACTCGGCTGGAAAGGGGTTTGAGAACCCCATGCAGTAAGCAAAATACCAAGTTATGGATATTTTCAGCATTGTTCTGATTAAAGTTGTTACCTGGCTGGTTTTAAAATGTGACTTCTCCTGAGGTTAAGTGCTAGTCTTTCTTGCCAAGGTGACTCAGTGGGTTACAACTGCAAAACAACAAAATTGATTAAAAACCACAACTTAATTTAAAATGAAAAAGGCAGCCACAATACTCACAATCTGCCCCTAGAGCCCCCACAGTCACCACCCCACCACCAGCCGGTGCATCAGCTTCCATAAAAACTGCTGCAATGAAAAAGACAGCTTTGAACACAACAGCCATACTTCATAATGCTTTGTCAAGCTTGTTACAAGCTCCTGATGAATGTCACTGCATAATTATAAATTTGAATTAATCACTTCATACATAGGAGTTGGCAGAGGTGCATAAATGTTACACAGATTGCCTAGGATTCCACAAGCTCTCAAACACAAAGCTGAAGACAGAAGTTTTCCCTCTGCTATGCTTCCTACCAACCTCTTGACAGTGTGTTTGCATTTGACTGATGTGCTTCTAAATTTCTATGGTTCTTGTTCCCAAGTTCAACACACTTCAGTAATTCTCAAAGTGTGAGACAAGAAACCCTATAGAGACTCTGGAAGCTGCATGAGGACACTCACGATTCACCCTGGCCCAATTTCAGAGAGGTTCTCGATAAGGTCAGATATCAACACGCGGGCAGCCCAATCCTGTCTAGCAGGAGGCGACAGTGCACATAAGGTGCCCGCTGCATCCTGTGCAAGATTGGGCCTGCCCCAATGCATTTGGTGGCTTCCACACTTGTCCCTTGACCCTGAGTAATGCACCAACTGCCCCGATGGGCCTCCTAAAATGCACACCAGGAATTTTGCTGGCATACCTTCAAGAGGCCCGCGTAAGGCCCAACAGGCCTGAGAAGGGGGATAGGGTCTGGTGGAGGAGGCCTCTGCTGATCCCTCTCCCTTCCCAGGCTGATCTTCCAATCCTAGCCCCCCCCCTAATGCCCCATTCTGCCCTCCCCTCGCCACCCAGAGGGCCCCATCTCTTCGCCTGTTCTGCAGTGCCGGACAATACCACGATGCGCGCCACCCCAAGGCCGTCACCCTAATCCCCCTAATCCCCCACCACCACCCATCCCCTAAGTATTAATCCGGCGCGGCCGTCAGGCTCACGTGTCACCTTTCTGCGCACGTCACCATGAGGCGACCCGCTCTCCTCGCCTCACGAGAGCGATGCCACTGGTGCCGGAGGAGCGGTGCAAGTCTCCACGCTGGCACTGCTTACTCTCCAGCATGTTTGCAACACCCTAGACCGGCGGATCAGTTGCTCCACTGGTCTATTTGTAGACAGGATTGTGCATCACCAGACCCTGGTGATGCACTCAGTGCCGTAACCTGAGATTTCCGAGACAGGGTCTGGTGATGCACAATACTGCGAACCCTTAAAAAAAAAGGATGAAGCCCAGCAATAGAGAGAATCTAGCAGTGCCCCCCCCCAATAGGCCGAGATGAACCTTTCTGAACCAGAAAAAAAGCTGGAGAAACAAGATTGTTTAGAACGAACTGACATCTCTGGCAATAGTGAAAGAACGTTAGCTAGCTATTCCTTGTATCATAAAGCATGTAAAGGAGATTCTTTGTCAATTCCCCATCTTATGTCGAAAGTCTGCTTTTAATCACTTAGGGTAAAAAAATACCAGGTGAGGTTGTGCAGTGATATAGGGAGAGAGACACCAGCTGGAGAACCTTCACCACCTAGCCCACCACAGCTGACTCTCTAAATCAATCTAATTTATATAATTGAGTGAAGAGATCAGTCAAAACAATCAAGTAGCAAACAATTGTAATTGCACAAAAATCAACTAACCAACTAATTGGAGTGACAAACCATCTATCAACAAAATTTGTAGGTTTTCAACACTGCGCTGCACGTAAGCTGCTACAGATGGCTTTTCCTGGCCAATACCAGCATCGCTTACAGTGAATGATGAAATGCACATTTATTTCCTGACTTATTTTTAACGTACCAGAAGAGATAAATGCCCTTGTCCGGGACCAAACTTACCTGGCCGGGGGGGGGGGGTCAAGCTTGGTTGGCGGATTATGGTGCAGTGTGGTGCAGGCTGCCGCTCCCCGACTGGGACCCGCAGTTGCCAACTCTCTGGTTCTTCTAGCACCTGTGGCTCCTCTGCGGCCTGTCTGGGGCATGGTGGTCAGCCCTGTCAGGCTACCCTCAGCAATGGAAATGACACAGCCAGGGGGTCAGGTCTGGGCATGGGGGACAAGCTCCGAATGCCGCAGACTTTAAAAGCCCCCACCCTGGCCAAGCAGGAGGACAGGCTCGAGGCAGAACAGAGGGGAGAGGCTGACTGCGCTTCTTCCGGTAGGGTGGTCAGCCTGCCAGTGGACACAAGACCACCCAGTCTCACAGAGGAGGACATAGGTGTGACCATAACCTCCTCCCTAAGGATGTTCTGAGGCCCTTACTGGCTGAAGCAGAGTCCCAACCCAACAGTCTGCAATGCATCTGGAAGACAGGTGTGGTGACTCTTGGGATGTGCATATGGCCTTGGATAGAAACATCAAATTCTGCCTTCTACTGACTGCTTGTGACCCTCCAGGGTTTCAGAACAGAGTATTTCTCAGTCCTACTTGGAAATGCCAGGGATTAAACAGGAAGCTCCTGCATGTAAGAATTCTTCTCTAGAACTACTGCTAAGGGTGAGGATAGAGGTAAAAACCTCCCCTCTC
Source organism: Plestiodon gilberti rubricaudatus (assembly GCA_026170595.1). Lineage (NCBI taxonomy): Eukaryota > Metazoa > Chordata > Lepidosauria > Squamata > Scincidae > Plestiodon > Plestiodon gilberti. Next base: position 17,255,708 of record JANXHW010000012.1, read on the forward strand.
TTCGTGCACCTGGAGGAAACTGGTGGTGTTTGAAGGTTCTGCCCTTCTTGCTAAAGTGCTCCTGAAATGTCTGTTGGAACTGGAGTGGCTTCTCTTTTGCCCCTATCAATGGTGCCTCCTGTAGGTTAGCTTCTTGCATATGCAGCAAATCCCATTGTATAAGATTCCAGAGGTGCACAGAAACAAGGAAGCTAATATCCGAAGCAAATCCCTTGTTTGCAATGCCCACAAGTAGAGTTAGGAGAGGTTGTGGGTTCTGCCGCTGTTGCCCCCATTATGAGGGCTTGATTATTTTACCCTTTGCTCTTTTAACCCATCCGTAATCCTCAAAGAATCTACCTCCTTGCAATGATTTTTCCTGTCATTCCTGAACTTCTATTTTCTAAAGCTGATGTTCCATGGAATTTCATCCAGAAGTGTTAACATCATATCACAATGATGCAACATCTGGGTTTTTAGAGGTAGCCTATCCCTGAATGCCAGGTGCAATTGGGGTGGCAACAGGATACAGGTGTCGTGTGAACCCAGAGGCATCTGGTAGATCACCAAACAATATGGGGAGCATGGTCTAGATGGGCCTGTGGCCTGATCCAGCAGGGCTCTTCTGATGGCCTTACATTGGTTAATTTTAATGCCCTTGTCAGAGATGCCACTTGCCAGAGAGCTGCTTCATTCACACTTTGAATAACACAATTCCATCTCTGCTTTGCTTCTTCCGTTCTTAGCAAGAGTCACAGTAGAATGTTTGATGATGCAACATATGTGCTTATTTTTGGATTCCTGTTTGTGCGCATATGTGTGTGCATGGAAAAAGAAATGGGCAACCTGATACCACACAGGAAAGACTAAATCTTCTTTCAGAAAGAGTTATACAAATGTGTTTAACTTGTTTACTGAACCACCGTCTCTTGGCAAAGCTTATGAGTTATGCTGTTGGCTTACAAACTATGGTATAGCATGGAAATGAGAAACAGAATAACAAGGCAGAATGAGTAATACAATGTCTGTTTTTATGGGGGGAAAGGGTGCTCCTCGCCACATACCATTTCAAGTAATATAATTCTTGTAATGCTTTGGAAAATACTTCAGAAGTTCCGGAAGATTCTGAAGCTTCGCTGCAAGCTGAGAGATCTTCCCTGTTTGATTAATGGAACCTTTATTTGTGCCTCTCACAGCCCAACCCTACCCTATCAAAAGCCCCGCGCTCGGATGCAGTGTTGCCGGGGCAGTCTCCATTGCATCCAGCGCAGGGCTGGACGTCTCCTCGAGGGAAGGGGATAATTGTCCCCTTCCCCCATGTTGAGTCCCAGCAGCCCCTATGGGGCTACTCGGTGGTGCGTTAGCAAAATGGCTGGCGCAACTTCAAGAAGACGTGTTGGGCTTTCAGGCCTCCCCCGCCAAGCCCTCCCCACTTCTGGGCGTGATCTACCCTCCACCCCACCCTCTCCCTGCCCAGAAACGCCTCCTTCCCACCGCCCCACCACCACCTCCCTGCTGGCCGGTGGAGAGCATACCTGCCTTCGGCTGGCCTCCATGCCAGTGAGACAGGCCTCCACACTGTCACAATGTGCTTTACGGCACGTTGGCAACAGAGCAGAGCCCCATTCCGCCAGTGAAAGTTGGTATAGGATTGGGCTCTGAGTGGCCAGAGGTCCTCTCCTTCCTGGTGGTGGCCAATCAGTATGCACTGCTACTGTGTCATTCTGCCTCTTTGTTTTCCTTCCAGGTCAATTGGAAGGAGATGAGTGGGCAGACATGGCAACAGTGTAAACTCAATTTGAAAGATGGAGGGAAAGAACGAGGAAGCGAGACAAGGTAGAGAGTTACAGCAGCAGTTACAGCAGCAGCGACAGGCAAGAGATTGAAGGGGGCCACTGCAGGATGGAAGGTTTGACCAAACCAAAGTCTCCAGTGAGAATCAGGCAAGTCCAATGCCTCCAGCCACACCATGCGCCTGCAGGCTTTGGACTTGCCCTGGGAATTGAGCCAGTCTGAAGCCTGCAGCCGCGCAGGTGCATGGCGCGGCTGGCGGCCATTTTGGGCAGTCATTTTTTTTCTTGAGATTTTGGGGGACTCTGGGATGGCTGCCATACACAGCGGGACAGGACCCCAAAATCCGGGACTGTCCCGACCATTCCTGGTCATATGGTAAGCCTATCAATGCACCTATTGTATTGAGAAAACATTGGACAAAGTCATTTTGTTGTTCTCGTGTGCATATATAAGTGCATCAATAGTTTTATGCCATGTTTTTTTCTGACTACCTGCGCCAGCCAAGGCAGGTAAGGGTTAGTTGGTGCAGGGACGTGGGGAGGGTAGGCAGGGGTGGCAAGGGAGGGGGCCATTGATCGACCCGGTCTGGTAGGGGGCGGGGATATTGGTGCTGGGTTGCTCCGATATCCAACGCCCCTTCCCGAGTTCCTGACCAACTACCGCATTCACGAACCAGAGCGAGGAGGCCCCGCCCCTCTCCGTCTCCTGCCCATTCGGCTTCGCTGCACAGAATGGGTCCGATGGTGAGGGGGCGGGGCCTCCTTAATGGCATCGCTCCCGTCAAGCGACGGGAGCGGGCCGCTACGGGGTGACGCGTGCAAGGGGTGATGCACCCCCGAAGATGACCCCGGAGCCGGCTCCGGAGACGTCTTCCCCGGCCGACGCGCCAGAAGGCCCGCTGTGCAAAATGTTATTTACGTTCGCCTCAGAAGGCCCCGGACAGCCAGCCGGGGAAGACGTCCCTGAGCCGGCTGCAAAAATTAAGGGGGCGCCCAGGCCAGCGGTCCGTCGGGCGCCCAGAGCGGCGCCTCGTTGGACTCCCCCCCAAATCGCACCACGCCCTTAAGATTTGTAAGAGGGGGGTATAGGGGGAGGCGTCACTAAGGTGACGCGTGCGGCCCACTATGGGCCGACGCGTGCCCTAGTGACGCCACTGGGCCTCCTCGCTCCGATTTGTGAATGCAGTAGTTGGTCAGGGCGCGACTTACTGTCGAGCCCCTACCGCAGGAACACCACTGGAGCCCGGGCCATGCCAGCACATCCTGCATCCTGCACAGGATGCAGGGGCCGGCCATTTAGGCCAACCACCGCAACTTGCGCAGGATTGCGCTGTCAAATAAACACACACACACACACACACACACACACACACACACCCCTAGATAAGAATGCCTTTATACAGTAGTCTTCAACTTCTAATCTTGGAACTCATTCTTGGCAGAAGACATACTATAACCACGAAAGCTAAGGGCATAATAAAATCAGACCATTAGGAAATCGAATATAATTAATGTTCTTATTGGATTTGACATCCAAGTATAATGCAGCCACACAGAGGAGTAATCCTAGATAAGGTGAAATTGCATTAATTCATTTTTTCCCCAATCTCTAACCCAGTGATTGAATTCACTTGAAAGAAAAGGTATGCGTGTTTAATCAGTCCAAGAAAAATAGCCAGCAAGCACTTTTGCATTATGCACACCTGTAGTCAACGTTTTGGTTAGCACTAGAATAATCTGGTTTAGTTGTGACATGATGACACTGAGCCAGAAGTAGGGAACAGAATTATCTCTGGGTACTGTCTAAAGTGCCTCTTTATGCTCATCTTTGGTTTTGCTTGTATATCCTCACTATGGGGTTCTTTCATTAATAAATAAATATTTAAATAGCTTCACAAACAGAAATATGATCAATTTTCAGTGCTAAGTTGCTGGGCATCCTGGGGAAAAAACCCTGTGCCCTGGTACTGAGGGTTCAGGGGTTGGCCTAGCTATAAGTGCCCTCTGATCAGGGTGGGCCCGTAGCTTGCATCTGACCAGACTGACCTCTGCCATCAGCACTCATGCTCTTCATCCATCATATGGACCGTACACTTATTTTTTGATTACATTATAGTTGAGATTCTTGGGCTGCTGTCCGGTGTCCCAGAGACCTCAATCAAGCTTGGTTGAAATGTGAGAAGCTGTATGATGGGCAACAGACTAGCATCATTGGCTGGTCATGTCCCCAGGGCCTGAAGCACAGTGGGGAACTATAGCTTGGAGGAGGGGCCATTATTCAGCTCTAGAGCACAGGGGTTGGTGCCTGAGCTTGGACAGGGCAGACATTGGCCAAGGGCCCATTCCACCAGAGGCCCATCAAGCCAGGTATACCTTGAAACCTCCTCACTAGCAGCAGCAGAAGCTGTACTTTCTCCTGTTACCAAAAGAGTTGGTTCTTAGGGGGAATCCACCCAACTCTATTGGAACATGGGATCTTAGACTGGATAACAGATCAGCATAATGCAAGCATCTTTAACTTAGCAAAGAGACTGAGAGAAATAATTTCCAATAAAAGATTATGGATTTATTAACAAAGAACAAGGGTAAAATTATTGCATACAGAGAAATAATACATTCAGCACCAATAATATGCCCTCATTTGGACACCAATAATAGAACAATACATTTCTTTTGCCCTAACAATAGTGTAGGTGTTCCTGTCTTATGGTGGTTGCATGTAATGCAAAGTGTATTTGGCGCATCCGAAAGAAAAGGAGGGCGTTGGGAGAGAATTCCAGGTGTCCCTGCTTCTTCCAACCCAGTTTCTAACAGCTGAGGAACAGGGAGAGAAGGGGGGGGGAGGAAGAATGTTTCAGCATTGTCTCATAGCGACCTGTCCTGCAGAGGAGAACCTTGCCAGCATAGGAGGTCAGTGGTTTGGAAACTCTATACTGACACATGTGGAGTTGTCTCAGTAGAGTAGAGTGACAATTTTGGTAAGGGAAAAAGCTTTCCTTTTAAAGGATTTTTAGAGTTGCTGCTACTTGCAGCTCTGGGGATAAATGTGTAACTTGGGATGCTATGTTTAATGTATCAGTGGGTAAATTGTGCTGTGAATAGAAAAGGAATGTTTCAGGCTGGATGTAGGTAAACAGGTGCTGTTGCTTCATAGTGTCAGCTAAAATGCAAATGTCACTAAACATCGGTTACCAAACAGTGGTGCCAGAGAGATGTCTAGCACCCTTTACCCAAGTTAAATGCAAACTGCAAATACAATAAAAACAATGTAGATGTTTTGTTACAAAGTTACAAGTTAATGAAATTGCATTCAGAAGGGCAAACACAGCTGTAGTAACAAACAAAAGATGAGTAAAAGATTATACAGTTGCATTTGAGAGACTCGAGATGATATTATCAGTATCTCTTTCCTTCCAGGATGTGTATCCATGGGGAGAGAGAGAGAGAGAGAGAGAGAGAGAGAGAGAGAGAGAGAGAGAGAGAGAGAGAGAGAGAGAGAGAGAGAGTTCATTTTGAGGCCTGAACCGAAGTTCTTGAGAGAAACATGGCCTGTAATGCCAACAAGTTCTGTCCATTTAGTGCATAGAGGTTCTGGGAAAATAGTTCATTTTGCACCCTAACATTCATTGATGTTGGCATATGAAATCATGTTGCTTAGTATAACAAATGGACAAAAAGGACAAGAAAAGGGGGGGGAGAGATGTACTGGTAACACTCCTCCTCCACATGCCAGAGGGGGAGGGAGGAACTGCCCCTACCATCCAGCTGGATAAACTGCAGGGATTGCTCAGGGGCGCACATGCTCAGAGAGTACCAGATTCTGACGTTTCCCTAGGGCAGTGTTTCCCAAACTTTTCGACCTGCGGCTCCCTTGATCATTAACAACCATTGGCTGTGGCTCCCCATTACATTATGTTGATGCCTGCCAATTGGCATTGCACTGTTCTCTGAGAGGATTCTGTGGCACTCTGCAGCTCCCCAGGATGTTATCCGCGGCTCCCCTGGGAGCTGCACCTGGGAGCTGCGTTTGGGAAGCACTGCCCTAGTGCCTGGCATTGGCCTGGTCTGGCATTTTATTTCAGGAGTGGCATGGGGGTTCATATCCCAGAAACCCCACAGTATGTAATAGCAATAAGTTGAGTTTTTCATAGTCAGTGTAGCAACTGATTTATCTTTTTTCTTTTTGTTTCAAACATATTTAGAAATCTTTTGTCCATTTTTTCCTCCACTTTAATGCTTTCTAATAATCAGGTAAGCCTGTTTATTTTAATCAAATCACCTGCTTACAGGCTGTAATTAAATATTTCCCTATGAGCTCTTTCATGTGAAAATCCATGGAAAATATATATTGGCGAGCTTTACTTTTCTAGCTGGATGTATTCCACCATATATTTGTCTCAAAGTACAGATAAAAAGATTATTATTTTTTTACTTTTTATTTTTTGTAATTCCCTGTGCTCAGTTGAGAAATACAGAAAATCCCTAACCTTTAATATCTGGGAACCCTACAGTTTTCAATTATTGTCAGATCCGCACGGCAGGACCAGATTGGGACACTGGCTAATTTAGCCTTCATAAAGTCTCACCTGGGAAGCTGAGCTTTGTAGCCTGGCGGCGCATTCAGCTGTGGGCTCTGAGCATCTTTGCAAGCAGAGGAGAAAGAACATTCAGCCATCAATTGAGCACTGGGGTTAAGGCAGCCTTGCATAAGTCTCTCCCCCTCGTCTGTTTATAATTTTGATGCCTAATCACACGAAAAGCAATAACGGATCCAAAGATTATGCCAAGAATAGCAAATAAACATGGCAGGCTGTATGACTTCTACTGATTATGAGAGTGGATTAGTGTGTTAGTGATGGTGTTGGGTCCCACCAGTTGAGAAGTAGAGAGCAAATGAGACAATACGTTCTCCTGACTCAATGAGTCTATTAAAATTATGGAACTGAACTTTTGAGCTACCTTTTCTCGGGGTTCAAGTGTAGAGGGCAAACTTTTTTTAAAAAGTGTTCAGGCTAATCATTGCTAGACCTGCACCAAACATTCTCCAGTTTCACTTTTTCGCTTTTGAAAGGTATGCTAGAAAAGGTTAACGTTCCCTGAAATACAGAACACGGAAGGATAGTTTGCACATGATATCTTTACCTAGGTGACTGTTCCTGGGTTCATGTTTACAAATCAGCAATGCTTGTGCACCACACAGAGACTATGGGCGCAAACCTGTGTTATCAATGTGCCGGGGAAGCCGTCAGCACTTTCGTGACACCCAAAGAGCAAGGGCCGCTGGGGCAACGGCCGGCATCCTATGACCTGCCGGGGGACCGTCCCTATGCCCGCCAGACCCTAAAGGGCCAGCTGCTGCATCCTAGGTCCATTGTGGGCTGCACCAGTGCGGCCCGGACTCACCTTGGAGGAAGGGGATGGGCCTCCTTGAATGCATGCCAGCTCCGGAGCTGGTGTGCATCCGGGGGGGCCATGTAAGGATGGCCCGGGCTGGAACAGGGCATAGGATATCGGCACAACTCAGTGCCAATATCCCCACTCCCTCCCAGGCTGGGCAATGGCCCCCTAACTCGCTGCCCCTGCCTGCTCTCCACCTGCCCCTGCACCGACTGGCACGGGACCTACCTGTGGCGGCCTGGTCTGGGTCAATGGCTGAATAAGTGGTGCCGGTGCGCTTACTTGCATGGAGCCGCAAACGTGCTTTACGGCACATTTGCGACTCCTTAGGCCAGCAGAGCACGCGCGCCACCGGCCTTTCTTTGCGCTGGATTGGGCCGTCAATCAACTGTTAGGTTTTAAATGCATTGCCTACCCTGAAGCAAAACTACGACACAAATGCAATCAGTTCTTATTAATGCCAATAATGTTTTTCCTTGGAGGGAAATTGCACATTTTTTCCATCACAGACTGATTTTTTTTAAAAGGTCAGAAGAGTCCATTATCAATTAAGAATTGAACGCAATAGCTCACATTTTATTTTATTTTATTTTTTAGCATTCTGTCTTTGAGCCTTCTGACGCTTGTTTGTTATGTCATTCAGGCCGTCCGTGGAAAAGCTGGGCTTGTATATCTTTCTTGATGAGCAAAATGAAAAATGGCATTCACATCAATGTCGGAGAACTCGAGGCCAGGCAAACTATTTAGCGACACTCAACATCCTGTTTGTTGGAATTATGTCCCGGTCGGCTGCAAGGTCTTTCAGTTACATTGAATTACTTCAAGTTTGGCAAAATAGTGTATGGGGAAAAAAATGTAATGAACTAAAAAAAAAGACCAAAAAACAACCACCTGCTGAAATATAATCAAGCTTGCTCATGACCTAGGGGGGAAATGGGCTTATGAATTCATAGATTAAAGATATGACTGGTCAATGCATTCTCTTTCATGGACAAAGTCTAATTTAGCTGATAGAGAATTCCACCTGAATGGAGTTATGAAAGTTGTTCTTTCCGCCACATGCATAACTTAACTATAAGGCAATCTTCACTGGTGCATCAATTGCTTTTCCAATCATGGAGTCATTATTGCTTATGCAAATTCAAATGTACATTTGTGCACGTTTCTTGTGCGATATAATTCCTGTGGCTGAAAGCTTCCAAATATGAATATAGCAAGATTCCAAATTGGGGGAGACGAGAGTTCACCATAAGCTACAACGGCCCTTTCACACAAGAGCCCTTCCTCCCCCTTTGAAATATCGTTTTGCTTTGATTTTCCAAGGAATGCAAAGAACTACTCGCCCACAGGGATCTAGTTGAGGGAGTACAGTCCTGGGACTTCTCCTGTAGCGGGACCTGTGATGTCATCTGCAGAAATGCTCAGCTGCTGCCTTTGAAATGCCTTTTAAAGAATCTTATTTTAGATGAAGAATCAGGTTCAGCAGGAGGCAAACTGAGGCATGTGCTCAAGGGTGCATGTTATTGTCAGGACTGGCCCTTCCCTGAGGCCAACTGAAGTGGCGAACTCAGGCAGCAGATTGGTAGGGACCGCCCATCTCTTTCTACTTCCTTGCCTCCACTGTTCCTTCTCCTCCTTCCACTCCCTAGAGGGACAGCGAGGGGGGGAAATGTGGAGGGGAGGAGTGTACTGAGTGAGAGTGGAAGGCACACACTGAAGAGTGGAAGGCACAGAGGCTTGCAAATCATTAGGTAAAGGGAGACAGCATTTGGCAAGTTGACTCAGATATCAGGAGGTCTTGGACTGACCCTGTTTATTGTTTTTGCCCTACAAGGGCTTGTTCAGGGGAGGCATTGGCTGGGGGCCCATCACTTTCAAAGGGTCTACTCAGGCAGGGTAACTGTAGAAGCAGGCAGAGGTTTGGGTCCAAAGCACCATCAGGAGGAAGGGTGAGGGTTCTATGAGGGACCCACTGCAACGAAAGGCTTTGTCCCAGGCAGGCCTCGCAGAAATGTAGCCCCAAACCTGGAGTGTAACGTTTGAGTGCCTGTGTTCTATGTTCAATTTTAATTGACAAGGTGGGAGGAAGACTGGACAGACCACTCTGCCTACCCCTTTTCACAGAAGAAAGGTTTCCAAGTCAAATTCATCATTACAGATCCACATTTTTGAGTCTGTCACTAATAATTTAACTGGCTAATCATACCGATTATTTGATTAGCGCTGTCACACATAATTTGTTCAAATAGGATTGCTGCTCCTATTCAGAAATGACACCGTTTGTCGTATGATTGAGAATGGCTGTCAATTATACAGCCAGCATGGATACAACATGAAATCACATCGGAGGAAAAAACAGTTGACGTATGCTATTCAATATTCTCATATCAAGGCATCTGCTGTCATTTGAACTAGCAAACATCCAACCCGCATTATTGTTGATTTGTAGCAGACTGGTTATCAAATGATATAAACAACAGATGCAGTTGTCTGAATAATCTATACAAAATTAAAATCTGCTCATCTCCTTCCACTTGTGCAACATCTGATGGCAGCGGCTGTCAATGTTTTGCATAACGGTGGGCCGAGAGGGGATGAGGCTATTATTTGCATGTGAGAGAGAACAAATAAAATAGCAACATTTTGTCAAGCACGCATCCTTTCTTGAGCTATTTAGCCTTTCAAAATAAATCCGTGCGGTTGCCATCTGAATTTCATTTCATTACTTTTGGACGATAAGTGACACCCACAATCCTCCCTTATGGTTATAATTTATAAATTCAATTCCAGTGTTAAAGAAAATGGACACATTGCAACACAAAATTGTAGAGGATGGAAAGAGTGGGCAGCTTTAGGGAAGGTCACCTTGTTCTTTCCCAATCTCCATTTTCCAATATTTTCTAGCTCTTCTCCTGATTCCCTAGTAAAGTATTTCTTTACGCATGCAACACAACATGTGCATAGGAAGGACTGGCTTTATCCTATCATGCACCATAGCATAATGGACTAGATGGGGTGGTGAGTCATACAGGCACACGATGGGGAAAAGCTGCATTGCCTTTGTATTGCAAAATGAAAACTTGAAGACAAATGCAATGGCAAAACCCAACCTAATGATTACCGCTAGTATGGGAACATGGGAAACATTCAAGAGATGGCTAAGGCTGCTATCCTATACACATTTATCAGGGAGTAAGCCTGAACCATAAGCTGAACCATAAGCTGTCGATCGAAAGGTCGGCAGTTCGATTCCCGTGACGGGGTGAGTGTGCAGCGTTTAGTGCTTTCCTTGCATGCAGGACATGCATGCAGGACTTGTCTGCATGCAGGACAAAAGAGCATGGTGGGAAAGGGTAGACTGGCGCCTTCTCCTTTTGATAAGGGTCCATTAGGAAAGAGATTGTAAATGAAGCTGCTCGTATTATAATGTCTTTAGACCAACTGATGGAGCCACTAAACGTGGAATCCTGTTCTGGTCACTGCATCTTAAAAAGAAAAATATTCTGTAGAGCTGGAAAGGGGGTGCCAAAGTGGAGATCTCCCTCATTTTCTATTCTATCTGAACATCACATGGTTTCGTTTTATATTCCATTCTGTTCTCCTACATTTAAACCGCTGAACCATGAGCTGTCGATCGAAAGGTCGGCAGTTCTATTCCCGCGACGGGGTGAGTGCTCGTTGCTTGGCCAGCTCCTGCCAACCTAGCAGTTCCAAAGCATGTCAATGCGAGTAGATAAATAGGTACCGCTTGCGGGAAGGTAAACAGCGCTCCGTGTTCCAGCTGCATGCTACGCGCTGCGGCAAGGAGAGTCATGCCGGCCACATGACCACGGAGGCGTCTTTGGACAACGCTGGCTCTTCGGCTTTGAAATGGGGATGCGCACCACACCCTAGTGTCGGACACGACTGGACTTCATTGTCACTACTTGCCTCCGCTCCACCCTTGTTTCACCTTTACCTTTACCTTTAAGCCCCATTGAACACAGTGGATCTTACTTCCAAGTAAATATGCACAAGGTAAGTCCATCTATTTATGCCCAGCGCATCTTTCATTTACAGTGAAACCATTTGTGTCGAAAGAAATGTTACAAACTGGGTTGTATTAAGATGTTGGAGCTCAGAGAAGTCCCTCTCCCAAACTCCCCCTCCAAAAAAAGAGGCAGCAAACTTCTGGGCTCCAAGAATTCTTTTGTGCTCAGATTTTGGAGAAAGGCGGTGGCCCACCTCACAGGGCCACCACTTGTTGCCTAGCTTCCCTTCGGCACGCCAGGGCAGAGGAGGGGAAGGGTTAGGGGAAAGTCTGCCGGTCCCATTGGCTTCCATTGAAGGTCCCATTGGCTGCTTCATGCTTTGGGTGGGGCTGGGGAAGATCACAAGGCATCTTCCTAGCGTTTCAGTCTCGCCACATCAATCAAGCCCCTCCCACTCACCCTGCATACAGTCATTAGCTGGTTGCCCTTTATGGGATCCACTTTTTTCCTTTCAGCCTGATTGGTTGTGACTAGGGTTTTTTTCCCATCTACCCCAGACTGGTGCAGTGGGTGGTTAGTTTCCTGTCACCATTGTTCTTTCTGATCACATTTGGTAGGAAAAATATGGAGGAAAATATGTAAAACTTGGGAAAGCATTGCAAAGTTTACAACACACTAATAAGCCTGCTTGAAAGAAAACACCCTTTAAAAACCTAAATAATTTGCTTCTTCAAACCACCCAGCTTGCTTTTATAACCATGCTTGAAAAAGCATGCTTGGCAGAGGCGTAATAAGGGTGGAGCGAAGGCAAATAGTTCTGCAAGACTCCGTTACACTGGAGTCAGCGGCCCCTTCCCCTTGCTGTTGGAGCCATTCTGGCAGCACAGGCAACACACAGGACACTCCCCTGTTGCTGCTGGAATGGCTCCAACAGCAAGGGAGAGGGGCCGCTGACTCCAGTGTAACTGAGTCTTGCAGAACTACTTGCCTCCGCTCCACCCTTGTTTCACCCAAGCAGCTTACTTCCTAGTGGGCTTGCTTTGTAAATAAATGTTTGCAGTATAGAGCTAAACCAGTGATGTTCTGCCACCTACTGGTGAAATGCTGCAAAGCAAGCAATTGCCAATACAAAACAGTAGAGATAGGAGATAGAGAGATCAGAAAGATTCGCACTTCGTTAGAAGTGCATCGGGGTTTTTCACGCCCTCTTTTTTGTAAGCTGCAAAATAAATTCAAAGAGCCGCATGTGGGTTGCAAGCCACGGTTTGGCCACCCCTGCTAAACACACTTACCTGGGAGTTGGTCCCATTTAACACAATGGGGAATTTACTGCTATCTATGGCATTCCAGCCTGGACAGGTCCATATTGTGAACTGATCTCTGTCTCATGCATAATTTGGAGAACAAAGAAGAGTAGAAACGAACAGTTACAAAAGCCTGGCAGGGTTCTTGAATCAAGAAACAAGAACCGCAAGGAACATTTAGCTCCTTAGCTACTTCCTTAGTATGGAACGAGTTTTCACATGTAGATCAAGATACTATAAATGAGGTCATCACCTCATTTGGGTTTACTGGATTCATGAGATTCCATCACTAGACTTTAAGAAGCATGGGACAAGGCCAGTAAACCCATGCAACAAGAAAGGAACCAAATCAGAAAGCCCTAATCATTCCTAGAAAAAGCCCTCAGTCCTAGTCATTTCTCCTTTCAAACAATCAAAAAAAACAAAGGCACATTGAAAAAAAATCTATACCTTCTTAGGAGACTCCGTCAATCTCAGAAAATCATTCTCAATATGTCAAAACCACAGTATATTAGTGTCCCTTCATGCAGTTCATGAATTCCTTCGTAAAGACTGAAAGGTTAATTAACAAAAGAGAAAACATTGGGAGTCTAATTATCTTGTCATTATCAAGAATTTCCTGTACAACTTTTCCCGACCATCCACAAAAGAAGGATTCATAAGGTGTGTTTTGTCCATCTTTAAAGCAAGCATAATTAAGAAAGCAAAAAGAAACTTAATTCCGTTTTGCACCAAAAGGTCAGAATGTATTTCCCCCCTTTTTTGTTCAGACTGACATGGGCAGGCAGGCAGCACAATCCTAACTAGCTCCAGAGAAGAGGGGCCAGGTGGCCCACACTGTATCCTGTGCTGGGAAGGAGCAGGCTGGAAGTCTCCTCATGGTAAGGGGACATTTGTAAGGGGACATTTGTCCCCTTACCTGGGGTAAAGGCCCAGACTCAGCAATGGGGATACTCAGATATGCGCCAGCTATTTGGCTAGTCAGAGCAGCCCTGTGCAAGCAGAAAATGCTTGGGTGGGGGAATAGGATACGGCGTACTCCAGCACCACTGATTCTACCCCCTCCCAGACCCGATTCACCCCCTCTCTGTCTTACCCCACCCCGTTTCACCACCACCCCATTCCTTCCTCCCCTCTGCCCCTGCTCTGTTGGGTTTCCTTCTGGATCTGGCACCAGCAGGATGGCGCAGGCCTTCGCGCTGGCGCTCCTTACTCTCACAGTGTTGCAGAGTGCTTTCTGGCACTTTTGCGACAGCCTAGGCCAGCACAGCGGTCGCTGCACCGGCACTAGACAGGCATAAGATTGAGCCATAAGTGATTGCGTCTGCTAGATTTCCACCTGAAGGAAAAGTGTAATCCAAAAAGCTTTTGAATTAACCGCTCTGTCTTACAGTGTACAATTCCAAAAGCATCACAAATCATTTATAAAAAGCTGGATATTAATCGAAAGGGATTGGGGGTGTGGGTCAAAACCAAAAAAAGACTTTGTGAAGGAATTCAAATTGTTAGTGATGCTTTACTCTGCTTTACTCAATTGGGAATTATTCTGGCTCATACGAGTTATTTGCCAATAAAATAAGACAGTAATAACAATGATCATCATAATGATAAACAATAATAACAATGATGAACAATCAGTTCTGTCCATTATTCCAACACCCCATTTGGTTCTGCTCTGGTTTAATTCAGGTAGGACTGACTAGCTTTTGGAATCTTGAGATCTGGTAGTCTTACTTCTATTATAGCCATCTTTGGGTTTTCCCATATAACAGCAAGGATTTTTACATAGCATGTTTAGATGCTAATGGGACTGATCCGAGGACCATGGCTTTTTAGATTCTGTTTGCATGTTTGCCACCAACTCAGTGCATTATTCAAGCAATGCAACTCTCAATATCCAAATCAAGTCTCACGGGAGTTGATTAGACAGTTTTGGCCCAATGGCAAGCCGAGACACTAAAAGACATAATGCTGAATTTGAAAATATGTGCAGCCAGTAGAACTCCATTATATATGAGCATTTGAGGCAATCTGAATCCCATTTCAGAACAAAAAGGAGGTGGTCTCTGGTGAATTTGTATTTAAATGAGACCAAAACATCTGTGGGCCTTGGCAGTTTTATATCCCACAAAGTTCCAATTCAAGGCTTTAGGTAAAGAGTTTGCTTATTGGAGCTGAATGAATAACAGAAGAAAACAGACTCCGAATTATACACAGGTATAAGTGATTCAAAAAAAAAAAAAAAGGAAGAACAGAAAAAGATTTCCTTTGAAGGCATACCATTTATTTCTGGGGGAAATGAGGATGATTTTTTTAAAAATAAAAGCAGTAAATACTGCTTCTTAAACTGCCAAACTCCCCGTTTCCAGTCTCTTATTGCCTTTACAGATGGCATAGGAATCTGCACATTGATCCATCTAGCTCAGTATTGGTAGCAGGTCCCCAGTATTTTTTTCTCTGCCTACTTGGAGGTGCCAAGGGTTGAACATGGGATCCTCTGCATGCTACGCAGATGCTCTCGCAGTCAGTTACAGCCCCTCCCTGAATGTTTCAACTCCATGCCCCCTATTGCTTAGTGCATCCTCATCGCATCAGTGGTTCCCAAACTGGGAGGCGTGGCTCCCAGGGGAGCTGTGGAAACCAGCCAGGGGAGCCGCGGAGTGCCACGAAATCCTCTTGGAAAACAGTGCAATGCCAATTGGCTGGCATCGATGTAATGGGGAGCCGCGGCCAATGGTCGCCAATGGTCAAGGGAGCCGCAGGTTGAAAACGTTTGGGAAACACTGGCATAGATCATAGGTGGGCAAAGCAAGGACTGGGGGCTGGATCCGGTCCATGGACACGTTCAGTTTGACCCTCCATCTGCTCTCAGTCCATGGCTAACAATCCAGCCCTCAAACCCTTCTCCAGTACACACACATACACCACTGGTGGCACTGCCTCCCAAATATTGCTTCAAGATGCAGCATTGAGTAGTGTGTGTTTAGCATTTTTTTCTCAGCAGTGGCCAGTCAGATGTTTCTGGGCAGTGGAGCGTGGCGGGGGGGACTGCCCGGGGGTGACGTGCATGTGACGTGCGCAAAGGGGTGCCGCGCGCACCCCCGCGCGTCACCTCCGTGACGCGTGTCACCCACGCATCACCCTCCGGACGCTCCGAGCTGGGGAGCCGGCCTCGGAGCGTCCGGCCCCGCCGGCGCTCCAGGGCCTTCTGAAGGCCCGATGGCTCAAAACATAAAGTTTTATGTTTTTCGCGCATGCACAGTAGTTTTCTGAGGGCAAATGGGCAGCCCTTTGCCCTCAGAAAATGTACTGCGCATGCGCGAAAAACATAAAACTTTACGTTTTGAGCCATCGGGTCTTCAGAAGGCCCTGGAGTGCCGGCGGGGCTGGACGCTCCAAGGCTGGCTCCCTCCGAGGCCGAGTTCCGGTGAGGGGGTGTTGGGGGGGTCACCCTAGGGCGGGGGGGGGTGACGCGCGTCCCCCTGCCCTAGGGTGACGCGCGTCTAGTGACGCTCCTGTTTCTGGGAAACATTCTGACTCAAAGCAGAGCACATGCCCTCTTCCACTTTTGTTCCCAGGAACTGAAGTTCAGTGTATCTGGATGTGCAGGTTCTGTTTAGGTTCTCATGGCTGCTTACAGACCTCCCCTTCATTGTTCAATTCCTCTTTTAGAGCTCTCTAACCCTGTGAGCATTCACGTGTTCTGGCAGCCAATTCTACAAATTAAGTAGACATTGTTTGAAGAGGAACTGATCCAAGTTGGCCATGCTAGTGTCCTGTTGCCCTGGGGTGAAGCCCTTTATTGAGCCCTCCACGGCACACTCCCCCGTCCTCAGTGGTATTTTGAGTGGTTCTGGTGCCACTGGTACTGAGATTCAAGGGTCAGCCTGATTGGTTTTGCAGATTCAGCAGAATCTGCTGATTGGTTGTGCTTTTGGCCAGTACCCAACTTGGCTGACCACTGACACCACATGTAGGATGGCTTCATTATATACATTTGTGTGTAATATGTAGCTTGCTCCTATCGCTCATTGGCATATATAGCCCCATCCATCCATGACATGGCACTTGACATGCACAAAAGCAAAGGCAACAGGCCAGCCAACCATACTGTCCTTAGTATTCTGCATGATGCATAGCTTGAACTTTGCATTAAATCAACTATAATAATACTGTTAATTACACACCAATGACTATAGAACTACTTAGCAGTTCTTCTCCTTTTAATGAGCACAGCTGTTTTCTGTCCAGCTTTTGACTAGGAACATTTCCCCATCTCTAATTTAAAAAGTAATACACTTGAAGAAAACTCCAGAGGGCTCTTTGGGCTCATGCTGTTTAATGTGTTTTAACACCTGTGGTGCCAGTAGACCTTTGTTTAGCCTTAAACAGTACTTACAGCCATGTTACCCCCCATTAGCAAGATCTTTATGACTAATGAACTTTTAATAGAGCTTTAAAGGAAAAAAGAAATCTAATGAAGTCTCTACCTTGTGCAACAAAAAACAGTTTGATGGAATGTGTTTATCTCCCAAATATTTCACATATTAACCCCGTTTGTGGTTCACTGCATTGTAACTGCTGTTTTGTGTGATGTTTTGTGTGATGTGTGAGCTAATGGGCCGATTTCCCCCTTAAACAGAATAACCCCACCATCTCTTTACCTTAAAGCCACGTTGGGAAAGGCAGTGTTCAAATATCCAGCTGAGCTCTCAAGATTTGTTGGCTTGTTCATTGGTTTCTCTCCTATCAGCAGATGTTGCAGAACGAACCTTGCCAGGTCTTTCCAGACTTTGCATTGAACAAGAGTTCTGTCAGACTTACTGAGTCTCCCAAACTAAATTGCGCTCTGCTTCCGACCGGCCTGACTCTACGACACCATCATTTATACCCCAGATTTATATCCAGGGCAACAACAACATAAGAAGAAGGAAAAAAACAAACAAACAGAAAACTACAGCAGCAAGACATATCTGTAGACAGAAATGTTAACACTGAAACAAAATTCTAACAATTTCATGTTTAGCTAAATATTTTGATGTATCTTTATTAATTTTGATGAAGACTTAAAAAAATGCCACTATTTTTGGCATGGCCCCAATAGTTCAGCCACAATTCATGCTACTCGGGGAGAGCTTTCAACCTCTTTCCATGGCCATATTTACCCTGATGTAAAGGCAAATCAGTGTTTCAATACCAAAACAGGAATGACCTAACTATTCCCATAAAACCAGGGAGCAATATATTTTCCTCAATATTGCACCTAAGTAGTTGGTGGTGCTTTTTTGCATTAGCTTTCTCTAGGAATCTTTTGCTTTTCAGAGCACATACGTCAGGTAGAGAAGGGCTGCTATATTTTATTGATTGATTTTGCTTTGATTCTAACCTTCCTCAAAGGAGTTGAGTGGTATACATCCCCCCATTTTATTCTTAGCTGTGTGTGGTACATAGGAAAATGCCTTATAGTAAGTCAGAACAATGGTCCACCATGCTCAGCATTGTCTATGTATTGAATTTCTATCCCATAAAGGTAAAGGTGACCCCTGACAATTAAGTCCAGTCGTGTCCGCCTCTAGGGTGTGGTGCTCATCCCCATTTCAAAGCTGAAGAGCTAGCGTTATCCGAAGATGCCTCCGTGGTCATGTGGCTGGCATGACTCTCCTTGCCGCAGCGCGTAGCATGCAGCTGGAACACAGAGCGCTGTTTACCTTCCCGCAAGCGGTACCTATTTATCTACTCACATTAACATGCTTTGGAACTGCTAGGTTGGCAGGAGCTGGCCAAGCAACAAGAGCTCACCCCGTCGCAGATTCAAACTGCCGACCTTTCGATCGACAGCTTATGGTTCAGCGGTTTAACCCACTGTGCCACCCGCTGATTGATTGTGCTTTGATTCTAACCTTCCTCAAAGGAGTTGAGTGGTATACATCCCCCCCCCTATTTTATTCTTAGCTGTGTGTGGTACATAGGAAAATGCCTTATAGTAAGTCAGAACAATTATCCACCATGCTCAGCATTGTCTATGTATTGAATTTCTATCCCATAGGGGTGACCTAAAGTGGCTGTGTCTACACTGTCTACATTGGCTGTGTCTACAGTGTCTTCACTGAGTGGTAACATATCTTTCTAGTCCAACCTGGAGGTGGTAGGAATTGAAACGGATCCTTCTGCATGCAAAACAGGTGCTTTAGGGAGTGGCATTGATGAGTCCAGCTTCCTAACCAAGTGGGACTTCTTTGAATCTGGATATCTTTGATCTAAGCCGAAGTTCAACATTGTACTTTACTGGCTCTCAATATGACCCTTTCCCGTCTATTAATATGAAAGGAAAGAAGTGTGTTGTTCCTTCCATCCTGCAGGGTTTGGCTTTGGGTAGCCCTTTCCCTGCCAAACCATTGAGGGATGAAGTATTGTTCTGAGATCCAAGCTGGATTTCTCTTTCCAATACAAACACATTTTCCAAGACAGCTGAATTCTCCCTGAAAGTTATCTTACAGCCCCAACCTCCATAACTTTGCGCTGAGGGACCCAGCCAGGCTGGCGTAGGCAGCGCTAGCTTCTGAGTGCGAAAACGGAGCTGGAAGGTCACTTTGGGAGAAGGGAACTGTCGTTCCTTTACCTCTGGTAAAGCCACAACCCCCACTATTGGTCTCCTGATACCTGCAGCAGCTATTTAGCTGGCACAAATCTGGGAGTCCTGTGTCAGGGAAACAGGGAAGGGGGGCAGGATTTGGTGTGCACCACTGCCACAAATCTCCCTCCCTCCCCAGTCCAGTCTGCTCCCCCTGCCCCCATCACCACCTTGCCCCCCCCCCGTTACTAACAACTTTTGCTTGTTATCTATCAAATGCTGTCAGATACCAAATACCCCACCGCTTGAAACAGAAGCGCAGGAGTACATAGGAGTAAATTCTCCTGAAAACTTTCATCTGTCGCTGATCATTGTGTTAGGATAGGGTTGGTACTTACCAACATTTCACACAAGGCAAAATTGGAAGTAAATTTCAGGGTTCTTTGCAAGTTGAAACATCAGAATTTTCAAGGGAAGCCAAATGAATTTCTATCCAACAAGTAACATTACCCAGGAGGGTTCTGCACACCAGCTATTTTCATTTCGGTACCCTTTGATAGGCTGTGATGGGTTCCTTCTTTCCAAAGATGATGCTCACAATTCCTTTTGTTCTTTCTTTCTTTTTTGCATGAAACATTGCACTCCATTCAGGCTTAGAGATGCTGTGCCGAAGAGATGCTGTGCCTGAAGCTGCTTCCTCCTATCGCCATCGTCGCCGCCGCCACCACCCTCACACAGGGAGGCATGCCACCTTCTCTTTAGCGGAAGAGAGGCAGTAGCAGTGGAATCCTTTTTCTCCATCCCCCTTTACCTTTTGTTGTATTGGCTTGTGGCAGTGGTGCTGAGATGGGGTGCCCTGTCCACTCTGTGAACAAGACGCGTATTAGAATATGGAGGAAGCAGCTGAGTGAACTGGAGGAGGGGGGGCAACCACAGGCAGACGTGGGGATGGGGCACCTCTCATCATTTTGTTTCCATCTCCTGACTGCCACTCGTAGCAGGCACTTCAGTCAGCCTCATACCCTGTCCCCCCGGAAAATAAGACCTACCCTGAAAGTAAAACCTACCATCGTTTTTGCGTGATTTTTGCTGGCACTCATAAATATAAGACCGCCCCTGAAAATAAGACCTACCGTGTTTTTTGGGAGCCAAGATAAGTTTTTGGGGACCCGGTCTTATTTTTGGGGAAACAGGGGGCTGGCCCTGACTCCATAGAACTTTTCCAGTTCCCTTGCTTCTCTCCTCATTGTGTGAAATGGAATTTGTTCTTTAAATGGACACCGCTCCCCCCCCCCGTGCAGCTGCCTATTATATGCCAACATGGCACAACATTTGTCCCTTCAGCCCCTATTATTCTGTTCAGAAACTAACAACTGCATAGTGAATATATTTGATTTATGAAATGGGGCAAACAAGAGTCAGGAGCTACGGAAGCCTCACATTCTGCACTGTGCCTGCAGCACTCAGAAGAGAGGACATCCAATCTGGTAGCAGCTGCTGCTGGGTCATAAAAGTGACTTTTCCTAACACAAGTGGACAGGGACAGCCATCATAACCACGGGGTGAACAATACATTGCATTTTCACTATCAATGGCTCAAGGTGAAGTGGCACTTGAATAAAAGGAGAGGAGCTGGAAAAGCGGATGAGACATAGGATCAATCCTGCAGTTTGGAAGGAGGGTAGATAGCCCAGAAGGCCTGGGAGGGGATCGAGTTTTATCCACAGTTGTCAGTACTTTTGAGGAACAACGGGACTCTGAATTGTGACAGTTACTCAATGCCCTGAAAAGAGACGATAACAAGAGGGCACGAAGAAGGCTATACTACATATATTTCAAGACTTGCGTAAAAGGTATTGACGGAATCTTGCTCAATAAAACTTCATACAAGACAGTCTTGTAAGGATACAAGCAGGGCTGTTTGTGGTAGACAAGGCTGCCTTTGGGATCGTGTCTCCCACCTTCCTGCAGGCAGAGTTCATGGGGTCTTCTTTCTTTAGGGGTCTTACTATCCTCCCCGGTGCCCTCTTTTTTCTTGGTGCACACAAACCTCCCTTATTTCCCTCTGGCTGTGGCATGTGCACACATATATAGATGTAGGCTTACCATATTTTGAAGTGCCCAAACTGGGACAACCCCCCCTACTCCCCCCCGGATTTTTTTTCTTTTTTTGTTTTTGCGGGCGGGCAGCCTGCCGATTTTTTTTCAATTTAATTAATTATTTAACCCCCCATTTTAGCCCCCACTTGCCTTTTTTTTTTTTTTGCTGCTGCTGCTGTCCGAAATCTCCGAAAGCAGCGTGCTACTACCACATGTGCCCTCACAAGATTTGGGTGCCGCCTACTTGGATCTCACGAGATTTCGTGAGATCCAAGATGGCCACACAGGAAACGTTTTACTCTTTTAAAATTGTTGGTGAAGCGACGGCAGACCCAGAAAACCGGGACTGCCCTGGTTCCAGCCAGGACCAGGCAATGGCGTTTCCACGGTAGGGGCGGCACCGTAAGTAATGCCGCGTCGAGTACCGTGTGTAGGAACCGAAAGGAGGAGGCGCCGCCCCCTCACTGTCACTACCATTCAGCGCGAAGAACGCGACCGGCAGGGAGACTTGGAGTCTCTGTGACCAGGTTCTAGAAACCGGGGCAGTCCCGATTTTTCTGGAATGGATGGCAAGCCTATATGACAAGATGCCTATATGGCAAGCCTATATGGCAAGCCAATGACAAGATGCCTAGACAGTGAAGCCGGAAGGAAGACAACTGGGGAGGTGTTTGGCTCCAAGGGTATCAGCTGAGAGCATCTTCAGAGGTACTGACCAGCTCTAGCTGGGTGACAGTGAGAGTGAGTCCCTGCCTGACTTCTGAAAGCAGAGAATACATGCATGAGTTACAGAGCCCTGGTCTGGCCTGATGACTCAGAGCAGGTGTACAATACAACAGTGGCGCCCCACTCTAGGTGGGGCGGAGCTCTAAGTTCCGCCCCGCTCTGAACCCTTCCTTCCTTCCTGGCAATAGGCAGCCCCACCCCCTCGCCGTCAGAGCCATCCAGTGAGGCGAAGGCAACGTGCAGGGAGTCTCCTGCACGTTGCCTTCGCTGGCCTGAATGGCTCCAATGGCGAGGGGGTGGGGCTGCCTCGTGCCAGGGAGTAAGGAAGGGTTCAGAGCGGGCGGAACTTCGAGCTCCACCCCACCTAGAGCAATGCCACTGCATACACACTTAAACTGTGTGAGAAAGAGGGGGTAAGACAAGCTCAGGCCTGTCCTCCTTTAGCTTCAGCAGGAGGAAAGGAGGCTAGGCCCGCCCAGTTTCCCCTCCCAAATTCTTAGCATTCACTATAATGCAGGACCTTTTATTTATTTATTTGCAAAAAAAAAAAAAACCTCAATCCATTTTTCATAATGAGGTAGCCCTAATGAATAGCTTTAAGGCTTGAGGGGCTTAGTTATGTGACCAAGCCTTCACCTGCCCCCCACTTCCTGTCACTGATGAACTTGGGAAAAAAAAAACACAACAGAAAAAAAAGAGGCTCCAACTTTTATCTCCTTATATAGCTTGCAAACTGCGGGAGCTCAGCTCTTTGCACGGCAATTAGCAGCTATCTGATTTTTAGTAGCCTCGGGGCTTGAGAGGCAATTACTGATTTGATCTTTCCATCATCTGTGTTTTCATTGGAGGCTCTGCGGGACCCACCAGAAATCATGTCCCGACCCACAGTTTGAGAAACATTGCTCTAGCTCACCACTCTCTACCACACTTGCATTTTGTCTTTTTTTCCAATCCAGGAATTGAAGGATCCATTGAAGAGAGCAGGGAGACAGAAGTGAAGCGCCCTCACCAGTCTGCTGTTCAAAAATCTTTTCTAAAAGTCAATATTATACATTCTTTTTCCAGAAAGTGACTCTACCAGAAAGAGACAGTAACAAACTAGGGCTGTCTAGAAGAATTCCAAGAAGTTGGTATCCTATCGGAGCAAGAACTACTGGGAGTTCCATGGACTGGGAGGTGGGTAGGAGCATGGAAGAAAGCAGCCAACAGAGCAGATGCGCCTACGATTGGGAACGTTTTCCGGCAAGGTTTCTGTCCCCATCGCAGCTGTGCAACATGCAGAAATTTAGCAGCTTGCCCATCTCTGCATCTGCAAGCAGCTGTGAAAGGCCCACGTTATGCCAGAAAAAAATTGGCAGTTCAACATGCATTTGACCACCCTGCTTTGCCCCATGAATAATATGAACATAGAAAGCTACCTTCAATTGAGTCAGACTATTGGTCTATCTATGTCATTATTGTCAACCATGCTGGGAAGCAGCTTTCCAGGGCTCCAAGGGATTAGCAGGACAATAGACGGCAGTTATAGCTTCCAGAACGCACATCGACTAATCCACAAAGCAGCTCTCTAACCACCCAGCCACAGCAGAAGGCAAGTAAAAATGCACCTCATCTGGCACTGAACAACTTATATCAATCTAAATAGGCACACCTGGCTTGGAGGCTGGAGCACATGAATGTATCAAAGCACTACATGGACCAAGCATTGAGCTGGCATGTGTCATAGGGTGCCACCAGCATGGTGTTTTTCCAATGTTGCGCTGGCATCCATGACGCTTCAGTCAGCAGGTGGACATCTGTGCCAGTGGGGCTGTCATTGTGCCAGCATAAGTAGAGATATGCTGGTGTATCTTGAGGATAAGATTGGGCCTTAGGACTCATTGATCTGGATCAGGGATTCTCAACCAGTGGTACTAGTACCACCAGTGGTACTTCGGCCAACTGCTGGTGATACTTGGACCACCGAACCACTGGAACCCTACTCCAACATGGCGCTTTTTTGGTGACTCCCGAGTGGCTTCTTTGGCCGAGCCTCTCGGGAATGCTGAGAAGGGCCATCCCAGCCTCCCAGACCCTCCTACCTGTGTTTTCTGGCCTCCCAAAACCTGGAAGTAACTGGTAATGATGTTATTGCCAGTCACTTCCAGTGGTATGCAGCAGGAGAGTGGCGCTGGAGGTGGTACTTGGCCAGGAAGGGGTTGAGAACCCTTGGTCTAGATTGCACTGCATTTTCTTTTGGTTCCCCTTCTCCTCGCAGTCAAAGCTGTCTGTTTGTTGCACGTGTAACCATGACTCCTTCCTCATCTCATGCCATTGTCTTAAGTTGTGCCATGAACCACTGCACTTAGTCGCTGCACAAGCAATAGGTTTTCCCCATGTGCACCTGTTACATGCATCTTACAGCACACTTACTAACAGCATGGGAGGCATTACTACAGCTTGGAGCTGTAGCAGTTAACAATTTTTTTTTCCACCCTTCAACTTTCAGAGCTTGTTTCAAGCTGGTAATTTGGGTTCAATTGCTCCTGTCCTCTCGGCTGGCAGCGATCCTCTGGCATTGCCTCAAGTAGTCAAGCTTAAAATCAGCTAAAGTAGACCATGAATTGAACCAAAGCATTTCTCCGACTCATTAACGTTTCTAACCCATTAGACTTTAACAAGGGTAATTATCTAGTCAATCTAATTATTTAAGCAGGAGCACCATGCATAGAAAGAAGTATAAGGGACAGAACCCGACTTCTTGAGAGACGAATGGGCATTCAGCCCCCCCCCCAGCTTCCTTTGAGCCCAAGTTCCACACTCTGATTTCCTGTTTGAGGAGAGCCGCGCAACAATACGCCCACGGTTCCAATATCATCACAGGAAAATATGAGAACACAAGCAAATTAAACTACTATGATCAAACCAAGGCCTTTTTTTTTGTAATTAATTACTTATACCATTAATGGGAAGGGAGCAATAGTGATGTACTTTGATGAGAATTAATGGTTCATTAGCTTAAATTGCAGAGAGTTGCTAATACATTGGAATAGGACGGAAGAATAATGAATGTTATTTCTGGAATACAACAGAGAGGGGTATATTTTGGACAAACACTTTGATTATCTAAGTGCGTATGAAGATCGTATGAAGATTAGAGTTTCAAATTATACTTAAAGTTTTTACACACACACACACACACACACTGATGAAATACTTTCAATTCTGACTCATCGTTTCCAAAAGACATCAAAAAACCCAATGTAAATATTTCATAATTAACAAAGG
The DNA here is from genome assembly GCA_026170595.1 of Plestiodon gilberti rubricaudatus. Lineage (NCBI taxonomy): Eukaryota > Metazoa > Chordata > Lepidosauria > Squamata > Scincidae > Plestiodon > Plestiodon gilberti. Next base: position 17,280,816 of record JANXHW010000012.1, read on the forward strand.
GCCTTTAAGGCTGCAATCCTATACCTACTTTCCTAGAAGTAAGTCCCATTGAACACAATGGAACTTAGGTCTGAGTAGACATGCATAGGATTGTGCTGTAAAGCCTTCCTTAAAATTCTTTTCCATCCAGTCCTTAACCTCATCACATACTCTTTTCCTACCTAAATGGCATTCAGAACTTTGTTACTCACATTTCATAGAATCATAGTTGGAAGGTACCCACAAGGTCATCTAGTTCCCCCTGTCTGTAACAGAAAATCCTCCTAGATGGCTCCACAAAACAGGCTCAAATTGTATTAGCCTTCTTTGCAGCCGAATCACACTGCTGACTCATGTTCATCTTGTGATCCACTGCAATTCCAAGTTCCCTCCCATAGGCGCCTGGTCCATTCCACTGAATGGGTCTCTTCACTCAGTGAGCTCCATTGTTGACTGAGGATCTGGAGCTTGGTCTCTCTCTGTGGTAACTTAATGGTTAATCTCCTGCCCTGAGGGAGATGGGGTAAGCAGCACTGGCGTCACTGCAGGGGGGCAGAGCTCTAAGTTCCGCTGCAGCTCCGCCTCCGACCCTCCGTTACACCAGAGCACGAAGCGGCTCCGCCCCCTTCGGAACCATTCAAGGTGGTGAAAGCAGCGCTTTCACCACCTTGAATGGTTCCGAAGGTGAGGGGGCGGGGCCACTTCGTGCTCCGGTGTAAAGGAGGATCGGAGCCACGGCGGAAATTAGAGCTCCGCCCCCCTGCAGTGACACCAGTGGTAAGCAGTTGGGAGTGGGTTTTGTTTATTAAAAAACATTCCTGCTAGCATGGTTTGCACTCCGCATGATTTCACATGCAAACGAGGCCCCGTTTAAATTTTGTCTCCTAGAGCCCAATGCTATGCATGTCTATTCAGAAGTCAGTCCCATTATATTCAATGGGGCTTAGTCCCAGGTAAATTTGGATAGGATTGCAGCACTAATCTGCTAATCTAATTACTGTCACACACTGGCTCTAATTCAAAATTTCGAAGTGAAATAACTTACCACAGAGTTCAACACATTGTTAAAAATTGATCTTCATGGTTCTTGACCTTCAGTGCAGTTCCAAAGCCAGATGAGATGCAGAGAGAAATCCAGTTCATAAATGGGAATGTGGTGATCTTGTTTCAGGTGTTGGGGTATGGAAAATCTAGATGATTGTACTGCTCTTTGTGAATAATTTTTCCTCTATTCTGAGCATGTTTGACCCAGGGCATATTGTTACATGGCCCTCCCTCTTATCCTGTGGCGTACCAGCCACGGTTTCTATTTTCTCCTCCCCCATCCCTTGAGCCGACACATTCACGAGGGCACCCGAAGCAGTCGCCTCAGGCAGCAGATTGGTGTGGGGCACCCATCTCTGTACACCTGCTTGCTTCCACAGCTCCCCCTTCCACTCCCTGGATTGAAAAGAGGGGAACAGAGAGGAAGCGGAAATGAGGAGGGAAGGAGAGTGCTGATTGTAGAAAGGGCACATTGGAGAGTAGGAGAAGCAGAGGCCGGCACATTGTCAGGTAAAGGAGGGCAACATTTGGCTTGTCACTTCAAGCATCAGGAGGTCTTTAGGAGGCCACTACAGGCATCAGGAGGCATCAGGAGGTCCTGCCCTTCCCGCTCTCTGGATACAAAAGGGAGACAGAAGAGGAAGTGCTAGAGAGAGACATTCTAGCCAACTGTTCTCTTCTCCTCCACACTTCCTCACCCACTCTGTTGCCTTTTTCCTTTTCTAAGCCAGAGAATGCAAGGAGAAAAGTGACCCCAAAAATGAGAGGCAGGCAAAGGAAGGCGGTTACTTCCTGTCAATATGCCAGCTGACGGAAACATCTCATTCACCCCCTGGGTGGAACAGTGATGCAGAGTCTCTTTCGGAACATGATATGCTGAATGCATGTGGGGGGGCATGATGCTGGTTCTCTCCATGTGCTCAGTGAAATGCCGGTGCTACCATCCTCGCGTGGACACTCCCCAATGTGAGTACATGAGGACTGATGAAGGACAAAGTTAAAACGCACTGGAAGAAAACAATGCAGTACATTTTGAACTTGCTACACCTTTAATATAGTCACTCCTACTTTTGAAAAAAAAATGAGGTAATAAAACTTATTTCTGTATCCTCTGTATTAATAATGAAACAGCCAAGGAACAAAAAGTAATCAGTCATTTTCCCAGAAAATTGCCTTCATAGATAGAACCGAACTCCATTCCTTATGCTCCATTCTTTGTTATTTCTCTTTAATGAACTGGCAAATAAATTACAGAAAGCTTTTTATAAGCTGGTTACTTATTAATTCCATGTTTTAATTTTTTTCCCTTTTGGCAACAGGTTGTTGAATTAATGAATCAGATACATAAAAATGCCTCCTAATTTAATTACATGATTACTACCGCACCAATATTTGTTTTAGAAACATGTAATAATCAGAACAGTTGTTTTATTTTGAGCATTTTTATGTAAATGACTTTAAACGCACAATATTTTCATTGCAGATCCGGATTCCCCCCCCCCCCCGCCTTTTTGCATATGTCTGGTGTTTGCATTCTAACTTCACCGAAAGTATTAATAAAGGAAGCAAAGAAAATATCGACAAGAGGAATCTTTTATACTTCTTTCTAATTATTCAGAAGGCATAGCAACCGAGATTGAATGAATCTGGGGAAGAGAGAATTCATTCCGCAAAAGTCTATTGCCGCAGAAACCTGGGCTCTCCACAATCAGATGCTTTAAAACTTTTTGAACACTTGTAAGGTAATCGAAGGCTGAAGATACATCTAAAAAAGTTCACATAGTTGAGTTGGCCAAACATCTTCACCACCATCACTATTATTGCTGCATATATCCTGGCCTGAAAGCTCATAAGTTAAAATGGAGAGAAGTGGATGCAGGGAAAGACAGGCAGCCCAATCCTGTTTACGATACGGTTGCCGGCCTAAAGGGCTGGCCGCCGTATCTTATCCAGGTCTGGGGCTGCCCCATAGCAGCACGAGTGCACCTCGAGGGAAGGGGACGATTGTCCCTTTTTCCCCAGGTGTAAGCAAGCTTGAGGCCCTATGGGCCTACTCGAGTGTACACCAGCTTTGGAGCTGGCATACATTTGAGCCCTCCGTGTAAGGCCGTGCCAGGCCTGGAGAGGGCTTTGGATATGGGCGTATCTCACTGCCGATATCCCCGCCTTCTCCAGGCCTGGGGTGGCCAATGGCTGCCCCTCCCTCACCGCCCGTTCCGCCTTCCCCCCGCCCCTGCACTGGCTGGTGCTGAACATACCCGGTCCGGTGGGCACGGGGACGCTGCACCGGGGGCGAGTGGGCCCCTGCCTTTGCCCTGGCAGCCCTTACTCACCAGGTGTCGCACAAGTGCTTTGCGGGACTTTCGCGACACCCAGCGCCGAGGAGCACGCGCTCCTCCGGCGCTTATTTACAGAGGATTGTGCCGTTCTTATGCTTGTTGTTTTGCTGTACATTGCCCTGGGTTCTGTACGAGTAGGGCAGTATAAACGCTTTTTCAAGATAAACAGCTGCTTCTATCCCCTCCCAGCCTTACCAAGTGATCATCTTTATTCAAAAGGCAACTGATTATCAATGAAAATAAAATTTAAAAAGACACTGCTGCTCTTCTCATACAGTGGTGTATAGGGAAATGTCTTGTGTGAAATGGCCTTGAAAGAAAAGTGTGATGCTTCCCATACAACACCAACAACACAGATCTCTAAACAAGTATTTTCAACGGACCTATTCAATGATGCCACCAAACAGGCAGCTCTGGATTTGAAAATGGAGGTTAAATTGTGCCATTTGGTAAACAGGTTCATTTCAAATCCAGGATTAAATTAAAGTTAAGTCTCTGAAATCAAGAGCGGACTTTGATCAGTTGCTTGTATATCCAGAGCACTAGATGCAGAAAGAGAAACTTTGTCTCTGCTGTGGGAGATGTTATTGCTATTAATCTATTTAATTAGGGAGGAAAACACAACAAATTACTCTTAATAAGCCTTTCAGACAGGATTTGCTTTTAATCTATGGACTCGTTTATACCTATTTATATTAATTATTTTCAAAATTGAATTAGTATTCTAGACACACTTTGAAATGACCTTTATTTGTGAACTAGTAGGCACAGCACGTTTTGTAGAAATTTAAGGCCTAGTCCTTGCTAAATTGGCATCTGGACTGGGGTAGTTGAAAATGTTCATCAAAGTGCGCTCCCTTCATCAACATATTCACATGCTTGAAAAACAGCATTCCCTTCCCACCAATCCTTTAACAATATTTGAAATGAAATCAAAGGCTGTCAAACTGCCAACCACTGCGCACTCATCTTGTGGCCGATGGGAAGAAATGCAGTCGGTTGGTTCGGAAGGGATGAAAAACGGGTGGGGATTCTAACTGAAGAAGAGGGGTAGACCCTGTAGATCCCTCTGGACTAAAGGGTGTAATTTGTACAAGTCTCCTCCTGCAACATTCCTTGATGTTCAATTAAAAATAGAAATTGATACTAATATGAATTATTGCTCACGAGGTTCAGCATTTAGCACCGAGGCCAGGGAGTGAGCCAAACAGACATCCAATAAAAATCTGAAACATTCCGGAGCTTGATATGGTTTATCTAAAAGTGTATGCGTGTGCACATGCGTGCATAAGTAAATAAACTGAAGTTACATTTTCTAAATTTATCCCTTGCTAACCAGATAGAGAAGCACTTTTTCAAGTGGTGTTCATCTTATATTTAGCAGGGAGGAAGTAACTGTGCCGCTTAACTCTGGCACAGTGTCTTTTCTGGAGGCTGTTGCTAGGGTTGCTTCTGCATCTTTTTAGATTGTGATCCCTCTTGGGACAGGAGCCATTTAGTGATTTGATTTTCTCTGTAAACCGCTTTGTAAAACTCTGTTAAAAAGCACTAAACAACAACCTAACAAAATACCTAACCTAACAAAAATAAAAGGTTAAATAGAGACCCCAAGTCCTGCCCCCCCAAATAAACTATATGGGTGATTCAGAACTTATACCCCAGCCACACTGAGCAATTAGTCCTGGAGAGCCCTTTGATCACCTCTTGAACATTCTTCCCGAGTTTCCCTAATGCCAATTTCCTTACAGCGCAATCCTCTGCACATCTACTCTAAAATAATGCCCCAATCCTAGGCCAACTGGACACCAACATACCTTGTGTTGCAGCGGCTGCTTTATGGCAGTTGCAAAGCAGCCTCCGCCACCGAGTGCTGCCGGGCCACTGGTGGGAGTGGCCTCCTGGGTGCCAGCAGATGGGTGAACTGAAGACCCACCAGAGCAGTTGCACAGAGGGTGGAAGGAGGAACGAGGGAGGGGTGGGTAGAACGAGGTGGTGATGGGGGTAGTAAGGAGGGCAGGATCGACGGTGGTGCATGCAGAATCCTGACCCTTCCCGGGCCTGATCCGCCATCACGGATCAACTCAGATTTGTGCCAGCGATCAAGCTGGTATAGGTCCGAGTTGACAAATAGCAGCTGCTGGGGCTTTCCCTGGGCAAAGGGACAAATGTCCCCTTGCCCCAAGGAGACCTCCAGCAGCCAAAAATCCCCCGTGGGATACAGCAGAAACTGCGCCAGCGCTGCTATATCACCACACGGGGAATTTGTTAGGATTGGGCTGTAAGTTCGCTTATGTTCAATGGGGCTTACTCCCAGGAAGGTGTGTACAGCATTGCTGTCTTATGGCCCAGTGGCGTCGCTGCGCCCAGTGCGGCTTGGGTCGGGCCCCCCCCGACACCCCCCAATAACCCCCCCGTCGCCCCCAAAACATTTTTTTACTGTTTTTTTGCTGTTTTCGGGGTGGTTTAGTGTTAAACGGGCCTCTGTGAGTGTAGTGTGTGCTTTCTCCCCACGTAGTTGTTATCTGTAAGCCTATTGGAAGCGCCCTGAAGTTCGGGTGCCCGGGCGAGCTTCCTCTGGCAAGCGCCCAGAACTTCTTCCTTCTGCTCATGCGCAAGTCCTTGCAGTTCTGCGCCTACGCTAAAGGAATGGTGCCCAGTGCAGTTAGCGCAGGCGCAGAACTGCAAGGACTTGCGCATGAGCAGAAGGAAGAAGTTCTGGGCGTTTGCCGGAGGAAGCTCGCCCCGGGCGCCCGAACTTCGGGGCGCTTCCGATCGGCTTACAGATAACAACTACGTGGGGAGAAAGCACACACTACACTCACAGAGGCCCGTTTAACATTAAACCCCCCCCCCCCAAACAGCAAAAAACAGGTTTAAAAAAGGAAAAAAGGTTTCAAAAACGAAACCTAAGGAGGTCTGCGCCCCCCCAGGAGGCCTCAGCGCCCTACGCCCTGGGGCCCCCCGCCCCATATCAGATGACGCCATTGTTATGGCCCAATCCTATCTCCCACTTTTGCTAGCATGCACTCAGCTGACACACACTGTCACAAAAGCACCATAAAGTGTTTTTCAACAATCCTTCTTCTAGCAACGCTGGTGGGAAGGCTCAGGAGAAGGTAGTGATAGGGTGGGTGTGAACAAATCCGGCCCATGAAGGGAGGGATCGATGATACTGGCGCAAGCCGTATCCTATCCTATCAGCCCCTTCCTGGGCCTGATTCGCCATCATGGATCAAGACAGACTTGTGCCGGTGATATTGCTGGCACAGATCTGAGTGGACCTGATGCACATGCTGGGACTTGCCCAGAGGCAAGGGGACAAATGCCCCCTTACCCTGTAGGATTCAACATAGTATCATTTATATTTTGGGTTCTCTTTCAATCCTGTTTTTCAGCTATCAGTTGTTTTAAAACTGTTGCAACCCACTCCAAGATTTTGAGGTGAGATGAGCTAGACTTCTAAGAGTGCAATTCTATGCATTATGTTCAGTGTTGCTTACTTCTAGGTAAGCCTGTTTAGGATTGCATCTTTCTAGGGTAATGGCTTTTTTTTTGGGGGGGGGTCATGCTGAGCTCCTGCACTGCAGTGCAGAATTTACTGCTATACCACTGCACCCTATCCTTTTGCATGAATCTACAATATATCTCTTATTGTCTACACACACTGCAAAATACTGCCATTTGGTGTGTGAGACTGAGCTTTATTCCAACTTGAAAGTGTTTGCTCTTGGAAGACATATTGCAGGATCACAATTGTCTTCCTTTTGAGCAGGTTTCCTCTTTTTAAGGATAAAAGGAGCTGGGGAAGGGGAAAGCTGATGAGGAGGGAGAATCAACCTGCTCGATTCTGCCTCTCTGGCTTGAAACAAGTAGATGATAGATGGTTGGGTAGTATATTCCCATCCCTTCTACACCTCCTCCATTCTCATTGGCAGAGATGGTGGGTGGGAAGCATCAGCAGACCATTATGGCATTCCAAAAACCAATTCATTCATATTCATCATTCAGCTTAGAGTACCAACAAAGCATTATGAGAATTTTGGCAGCAGATTGAATCCACATTCATCACTTCCCATTGAAAGTGGAAAAGAATAGAAGCAGGGCAAAAACAGGCTTAGACTCTTGAATGTTAAAATTGGAAGTGGGGGAGCAGGACAGAGAGGGACAAGAACAGGGGACAAAGAGAGGGCCATAAATCAGTGGCAGAGCTCATGGTGCGCATACACAAGGCCTCAGGTTCAGTCTCTAGGATATCCAGGTAGAAAGAAATCATCTGAAACCATCAGTATATCCAGGTAGAAAGAATCCATGTACTAATAATCTGAACTGGGATGAACCAATGCTCTGACTCCAGGAGGTTCTTAACCATTGAGACAATCTTGCCTGAGGACCATTCACATGAGCATTCATTCCACCAAAGAGGGCTCATTCATAGTTGAATTATGACTCACAGCCCAATCCTGTGTAACTCTTGCACCAATGTAACAGTAGATTCACCGGTGTAAGTGCACTTTAGCCAGTGTAACTTGCTGTATGCCGACGGACACTGGCGTAAGCCCCCTTGGATGCTGCACACACATAGCTCATATGCAGGATGAATGCCAACGCAACTCTGCCGGTGCAAGGCGCATTCTGCGGAGGCGGAGTTGTGCTGGCATCCATCCTGCGTCCAAACTGCGCATGCATGGCGTCTGAGGCGGATTACGCAGGTGTCCATCCTGCGTCCATCGTCGTATGGCAAATTACACTGGCATAAGTGCATTTACACTGGTGGATCTACTGTTACACCGGTGCAAGAGTTACCCAGGATTGGGCTGTCATTCATTGGGGAAGGAGGTTATAAGCCTGTGAACAGAATTTCTGAAATGTGAAAATATGACGTTAGACCAGTGACACCACTAGCCTAATCTCTGCCTTTGTCCTCCCAGTCTTCCTGTTTTCCATCTTGTAGCCTTTCATCGGAGCAAGCTTTTTTACCCAGGTTCCCTAGGATTGTCCATGTCTGTAGAAGCCATGTCAGGTCAGAGGGCTATCCCTATATGCACCAAGGGCATATGGGCTGCATGCCCTTCCCTACCTATTCCAAGTCCTCAGAAGATCCTGGCAGACACAGGTGAGATGCTTGCATGCACGCACAGCAAGAAGTGTGAGATTCAAAGCAAGCAGCCAAAGACCTCCAACATGACTTTCTGTCTACCCCTGCTGCAATATGGTCCAGAGTGATCCATGCTAAGCTGCCATGTCAGTTCAAGGTAATTCATTCAGATACAACTCCCGTGGGATTTGACTGCATACAGGTCAAACCAGGTTGGTAGAAAGGACAATGTGCTCATTGCTATGAACTACTCTGGCACTGTTTGCTAAGTAAAATGTCTTTGACCCTCACTGTAACAGGGATGTAGGAAAAATACCCTTAAGCTGCAATCATGATGTATTTGTTCTTTAAAAGAGGGCATAGGTAGACATGACATAAATGCAAACCTCAAATGCAAACCGCTTTTGCTGTGAGGCCATCGGCCACCACGTTGGCAATTCAATTAAGATAATTTAAGGGGGCATGATTGAAGTTTATAAAACGATACACAATATGGAGAAAGTGGATAGAGAGACATTCTTCTCCCTCTCTCACAACACCAGTACCTGGTATCATCCAGTGGAACTAATTGACGAGAGCTTTTGGCTGGACAAAGAGGGACGTCTTCACACAGTATGTAATTTGTCTGTGGAAATTGCTGTCACAATTGCTTCCACCCTCCCCACCACAAATGGGCTTCCTCCCAGGTCTCTGTAATACTGTAGGGGTCTTTGAGAGACAGCTATTGACCAGTGGGAGGAGAACAATATCTGATTGTCCAAAATGTCCCATTTCAGGGTTTGGGTGTAGGTTCAACTGGCACATTGGGGTTGGAGGGGGCTGAAGAGGGTGATGAGATGGAGAGCTGGGTTCAAACAGGAGACCTGGAGTCAGAGGCCGTAACAGAGGAGGAGAGACAAGGAAGGGAAGTAAGCACTGGTTTTAGGAGAGCACTTGAGTTAGAGCTGTTGTGCCTGTGAATGCTCAGGTTTATAAAGATGTGAGGAAGCCTCACCCTTCCCTGGATCTAGATTTGTCTATGGTCCTAACTATGTCTGAGATGCTCCCCCCTCCTCCCAAATAGATTGAAGGGAATAGAAGTTGGGCAGCCAACCAACCACTTCTCCATCAGGTTTGAGCCTCGACTCTGATTGTGCACTGTCTCAACTCCTGGGTTACTAGAGGCTGTAATGTGGCAGATCCTGGAGATCACATTAGGGGTATTGGGTCCCCTGGAATTTCAGGCACCTGGGGGAGGGACTGGTAGATGGGCTGAATTCCAGTGATCCCTCTAGGACTGTGGTCCCTGTTGGATCATGATGGATAATCTGCAGGGTCCGATTCCTCCACTTCCCTCAAAGGGAGAATTCCTCCAGGATCAGGTCTGGCTGATTGGTGGAGGAACGGTGGCTATTCAGTGAGGTCCCCATGCCTGTGTGCCACAGAGGAGGGCTCCTGGGCCCATACAACTTGGAGGGCCAGTGCCCAGCCTTTCCCCAGGACCCAAACAACCAGTTGCCAATCCCTGGACCCAGATTCTGTTGAATCTCTGCCTTTTATGCTGCCATTAGCCCTGCTGGAAAAAAGCAGCCCTTCTACTGAAAGCGTCTCTTCCCCTCTGGGGATACCAGAGAGTCTTTTCTGACTGTCATGCTGCAACTGTATATTAAAAAGAGGCTTATCTTGACTTGACAATGTGGGAGCTGCTCAAGCTATTTCTCTTCCCATACTACTGCTAATGACCAAGGGTCCCTCCCTCTTGTTATTTTCTCAAGCAGGCCCTAACCTTGCTCTTATTTCATCTTCCTTTTGTTTTCCTTTCCTTGCTTAATACCTTGGTTTAAGAATCTCCAGAGGCAGCTGATTAATGGACCTTCAGTGTTTCATCCTAAGTCCTGAAATGGATCACAAACTTCTGTTTTATTTGATTCTGTATAATTTACAGCTAGGAACTCTCTCTCCCCCCCCCCCTGAATAAAACTGTATTCATCATCATGAGTGCATGCTACTATGTACAAGGCTGAACTGAAATTGGCAGTGCACCTCGATGCATGTTTACTCAGTAGTAAATCCTACTGTGTTCAACGAGGCTGACTGTGTGTGTAGTCTGCAATCCTGGGAATAAGCTTACTTAGGAGGAAGGAGGTGCATTCCAGGACCTGGGGGTTAACATCTGCTTGCCACGTGGGTAGATCCTATGCCATGTCATTTTGCCAAACTGCTCCTAATCTATGTGGAGTTTGGATTATTTATCAACTGTCTAGTAACATCAGACTGCAGAAGGATTCGATGTCTCCAATCAACTGCAGATGCTTTCCATTATCTTGTTAAGTCAGAGCGGAATAGATCTGGGTAATCCAATGGCTGTTTAAAAAAGACAGTTTAAGAAAGACAGTTTAAATAGTAGTGTGCAGAAATGGAAGAGCATGTACTGTTTACGTTTTAGTTGTTTATACATTTTACTGCTTTTCTGAAGATGCCACTAATATTGATGGCGAAACGTCAAGAGCTGTAATATGTAATGTATTAACTGTTGAATATTTATTAAATGACAGATTTTCCCAGCACAATGGAAGTTTTAAACTCAGTCATTTGGTCTAGTCATGAAAACTTAAGGACTTATTTGTCTGGTGGATGTTCGGTAAGATCATCTAGTTCCTCTTCCCAGAATAAGTAGGTCAACCCATCACTGGTTTTAAGACTGTGATAATGAGAGAGCTCCTCATGTCTTGAAGAGCAAGGAAATTCAGGACCATACATGGATGAATCATGGACACATCTTCACACACTGTCCTAGTGCCAACAGTAGGTGGCTGTGGGTCCTGGAGCAAAGTCCTGCTCGTACCCCTCTTGTCACTCTCCCCGAAGGTGTATTTGTGCAGTCACCAAGGGTTCATGGGTTAGTCTGGCCAGGTGGGCCTCCGATGGATGTGGGCTCTCAATCAGTGCTTTACCTGACTGGCCTCTGATGCCACATCTGTACTGTCCAGTGAAGAAGGAAGGAAGACACATGTAGACATAGATCCATTGAAAAACTCAGAAGAAGCAGCCAGGAAAGCATTGAGTTGGTCTGCTGGTTCTTAAGAACATAAGAAGAGCCCTGCTGGATCAGGCCAAAAGCCCATCTAGTCCAGCTTCCTGTGTCACACAGTGGCCCCACCAGATGCCTCAGGGAGCACACAAGACAACAAGATACCTGTGTCCAGTCGCCACTCCCTTGCACCTGGCACAGAGAAAACCCACTTCTAAAACCAGGAGGTTGCTTATGGCTTGTAACCTGTGATGGTCTTTTCCTCCATGAATCTGTCCAAACCCCTTTTAAAGGCATCTAGGTCAGATGCCATCAACACATCCTGTGGCAAGGAGTTCCACAGATGAATTACACACTGGGTAAAGAAATATTTTCTTTTGTCTGTTCTAACTCTCCCTCCACTCAATTTTAGTGCATGTCCCCTGGTTCTGGTGTTGTGCGAGAGGGAGAAGAATTTCCCTCTATCCACTCTCTCCATCCCATGCATAATTTTATAAGTCTCAATCATGTCCCCCCTCATGCGCCTTTTTTCTAGGCTGAAAAGCCCCAGACGCTTTAGCCTTTCCTCATAAGGGAGGTGCTCCAGCCCACGAATCATTCTGGTCGCTCTTTTCTGCACCTTTTCCAATTCAACTATATCCTTTCTGAGGTGTGGTGACCAGAACTGGACACAATACTCCAGATGTGGCCTTACCATCGATTTGTACAAAGGCAGAATGATATTGGCCGTTTTATTTTCAATCCCTTTTTTAATGATCCCGAGCATGGAATTGGCCTTCTTCACAGCCGCCGCACACTGGGTCGACACTTTCATCGACCTGTCCACCAGCACCCCAAGATCTCTCTCTTGATCCGTCACAGACAACTCAGAACCCATTAGCATGTATGTGAAATTTTGGTTTCTTGCCCCAATGTGCATCACTTTGCACTTACTTACATTGAAGCGCATCTGCCATTTTGCTGCCCATTCTCCCAGTTTGGAGAGATCCTTCTGGAGCTCTTCACAATCCCTGCTGGTCTTCACCACCCGGAAAAGTTTAGTGTCATCTGCAAACTTGGCCACCTCACTTCAGGAATTCTTGCAGGAACCTCTGAGGAACAAGAAGCTCCCAAAGAGTGAGTCAGGTATCACAAATGACCAACGCTCGCTGGAAGTCATCTGACTGGATTCAAATTGATGATTGGATCTTTTGCTTTTAAATTAATAAACGTCCTAGGAGTAATTGAAAGCTGCATAATATATGGAATTGGGACTTTGGCTATAAATAATGGAAATATGCGTTTGATGAGGGCTTTCAAATATTCTATTCAAGTAATACTCCTGTGGTTTCTGTAAAATTAAAATACATCACATTTGTTGTATAATCCCATTGTATGATTAGTATTAGCAGGATAGTTGTATTTTCTGAACGGCCACGTCAAAGTTTTGCAGGTATTAAAAGATTGATTAGAAAATGGTCCATAAAGAAATGCAGGTAAAATCCCTGTATGAAGAGCAACTGACTTTGATAATTGTTTTCTTGAAGTGCTCTCCTTGAGCATATAAAGCCCTCATTCCAGCAGTATTTAGGGTGAGGACGGAGAGAGGCAGGAAGGCCAGCGATTTCAGAAATTATTTATTGATCAATGTTTAAAACTTTTCTATCCCATCTTCCTTCCCTATCAAGGCAACCCAAGTGATTTATTGTGGTGAAAATCCCCAGTTTTTTTCTGTTTCGACCCTTCTCACCCCCCCCCTGCCAGTGCTCTCCTGAAACTTTTGAAATTAGAGTTCAATTTCAAATTAGAAATTAGAATGCTTCTCTGAAACTCTTTTGAAACTAGCACCACCAGTGCAGAAAGAATGCATGACAGAAGCGATATTTTTTTTGCCTTGCTTCATTGCCTGAATCCAGCAAAGATAATAGCAGAGGACACAGGTATTATGGGTTTGAAAGCCATGTATTATTTGTTAGAGACCGACGTTTCAACCTCCTAGCCGAGGTCTTTGTCAAGGTGGTTACAGCAAGGCTGCGAGGATGGTACCATCAAACCCATAATACCTGTGTCCTCTACTATTATAACCAGCCATGAAAGCTTCCATTCTAAAGATAATAACCCCTAGTGAGCCGCCCTTCTGGGATTGGCATGTGCCAGCTGATTGGGTATCCAAGCCCACTTGATCAGGGAAAAAGGCAAATAAGAATGCCAAGGTGGCTGCAAACCAGACGGACTTATGACATTATTAAATATAAGTTTTTAAGACCATATAGAAGAATGCTGGGTAGCCCAATTCTGCATAAGATGCACCGGCCTGCCTAGATGGCTGGTCGCTGCATCCTACGCAGGATGCAACCTGCTCCAGCGGAGCTGGGGCAGAATTTGGGGGAAAGGGACATTTCCCCCCTTTTCCCCAGTGTCGGTCCTAGCGGCCCCAATGGGCCTCCTCATATGTGCGCCAGCTATTTTGCTGGTGCACGTCCGGGGAGGCCGAGTAAGGCCAGCTTGACCCGGGAAAGGCATAAGGATATGGTGGAGCATGCCGCCAATAATCCATCCCCCTTCCCTGGCCTGGCCAGCCAATTCCCCTCTTCCACGGCCCTCCCTCCCCATGCCCTCCCACCCAGCACAGCACCTCCCAGTGGCCAGGTCTGGGGACTGGCAGCAGAGTGAGCGGCACAGGCTTCGGCACTGGTGCTGCTTATGGCCAAGGTGCCATGAAAGTACTTTAACGGCAACACCCTAGGCCAGCGGAGCACTTGCTCCACTGCTCTTTCCTTGCGCAAGATTGCGCTGTAAGTCTGTTGCTCAGGAACTGGAGTGCCAGAAGAGCATGAGACACTAGAACAGGGATGGGTGTCAGTTAGCTGTGTTAGGGAAATAGTTGTCACTCGCATTTTATTTATTCATTTAAATGCATAAAAATGTATACCCCACCCACCTTATCTCCTTAAAGGGTACAGTGGATGTGAGCCCACTGAATATCCCTGGTTAACCACCTGTCAGTCACATTTTGCACCAATGAAGTTTCCAAACACTATTTCTTGTCATTAGAGTGCATTGCAGTAATGCATCTGGGGCGGACAGATGTAAGACATTGATTAAAACAATGCTCAGTTGGGTTTTGATGTTTGCAAATGTGCAGTTCCTGTCCAGGATACACGAGAATTCCCACAATGCCACTACATGTTTGTTTTGTTTTTAATTTATTGGTTTGTTTGGTGAACTTTTCAATATATTTGTTTTTGTTCACAAAAAAAAGTTTTTTTTTCCTCCCACCTGATCAGACTATGGGTTTTTCCCTTCCAATAGTCAGATTTGCCTTTTCAAAGGTCACATTTACATGATGCAGACCCTGCCCTTGGGGCACATGTGAGTTTTTCTGACTTGGCCATGCCTAGTCATAATTGATTGCTTGAGTCCTGACGCAGAGCCCAGGGCACCGTTGTGTAAATTACATACCTATTTTAAAAAGTTCAAGTTAATTTCAGCAATCAACAAACATGCACTAGCATAGCAGTTGCCTTTTTGAGCATCTAGTATGAGGAATGCAGACTGCATCAGTGCAAAATCAGCACATAATTATAAGCAGAGGACCATTTTTTGTACAAAAGAGAGCTTGCCTTGAAATACATTCCTGTACTGCATGCTGGCTAAATTCAAGTTCAGACCCCGATGCTCACCAATTTTGATGGCATCGCTGCTAACTACATGTTTGTTAACCTTTTAACATTTTAGTTTAGAAAAAAGGTGGCTTAGATTGAGGCATTGTGTGTGCGTTGTGTAAAAAGTAAATACAGGGATGGTTTTTTCCTTTGCTCACACCATTATAACCCAGTGATGTGAACACTACACACACAGACACACACACACACACACACACACACACACACACACACACACACACACACACACACACACACACGTACTGCTTCCTACCTAATGGGACTTCTGGATGAAACCTTTTATTTTCATAGCAGTTCCCCTTGAAGACGCTTTTTAGCAAATCGTTGCTTGCATGTAAAAGAAGTATTCAGGAATGTATTAAACTACCTGGGAGAGCTGCATGGCTCTGTTCTGTCTATCAAGTGCAAATGAAGTTAGCAGCTTTGCCAAAATCCAGGCAGCCCGCTGTGCTGGGGATATAATGTGGTTGAAGAATGCATTGCAATGGCGGGACACACAGGCGCCCATTGCCCTTAAACACCCAGTTCAAGCGCTGTGCAAGCTTTTCTTCCCGCAGACATGATCAGAGGGATCCGCTGCGGTTATATGGACAGTTTTGTGTCAGTATTTCTGGGCAAGAACAAAGCAAAATAGCACTGTTGTTGTTGTCTTTCTCGGTCATTAAACTTAACACAAAAAACAACAACCCTTTGCTAATTGATACTGAAATTTAAACTGGCTCAATTTGTTTGGATTTAAGATTAAATTAATTGAAATAACTTTTGACAGACTCCCTTGGAAAGCCTTTCCATTCAAGGTTCTCCAGCAAAGTAAATCACTTCCCATTGAATTATTTACGAGACAATTTCATAGGGAGAGCTTCAAAAAACCCTTCAGGCAATAATAGAATGTTCTTCACTGTTATAGACACAATTTGTTCTGGATAATTGCTTGCCTTTTCCCATTGGAGAATCGTATTGCTTATGTGCGAGGTAGGTGCCATTTGCCATCGATTCAAAGGAGACGGTTCACGTCGAGATGCTTCAGCACTTATCATCTGAATTTCAGTCCAGATTTTGAAGTTCCAAATTACCTAGTCTTGCTTCTGAAGTGGCCCCAAATGCATTAAAAATCTCCATCATTCCAACTTTTCTTTTCAGATTTTGCTCACATTGTGCATGCACAGTTTGCCACAATGCTTAGCTGATTCATGTCTCGTTCCCCCTCTATATTATGGCGGTGAATGTGTGCACTGATAAAACACTACAAAAAAGGAATCTTGATGACATAATTGCACATGATGATAACTGTAGATTCTACACTTGATCTTAGGAAAAAGGTTGAGGATGTGATCTCAAGATTCCTTTTATTTTACTGATTTGTGTATTATTTATTTGTTTACAATATTTTTATCCCGCCTTTCTCCCTGAAGGGACCCAAGGTGGCTAAAAAGTTGCATATGCTTAGGTACATCATACAAATTTGGCATGGTTGTCAACCCCCCCACTTGCCTCCCGGGGGAGGACTGCCCCCCCATCCCGACATTCCAACGCTTCTGGCTCTCACCACCAAGAAACTCAAGCACCAATCAGGTGCCTGGATTCGCCTTCCCTTGCGTCACATGAAGTCAAGGGTAGGCAAAAGCCCCCTCCCACATGCATAAGCTGTGGTAAGCTGGCATTCTTATTCATTTGCCATGCTATTGTCTGAGAACTTTTTGTTGTTTCTGAAAAGATTTATATACATATTCTAGATAATCAAGGATGCTTCATTACACTGAGTCAGACCGTTGGTCTTTCTAGCTCAGTACTCTCTATACCAGTGTTTCTCAAACTTTTTCAACCCGCGGCTGCTTTGACCATTGGTGACCCTTGGCCACAGCTCCCCATTACATTATGTTTGGCATTGCACTGTATTCCAAGTGGGTTCCATGGCACTCTGCGGCTCCCCTGACTGCTGGCGCCTTCCAGTTTGGGAATCAATGCTCTATACTAACTTGCAGTGGCTTTCCAGGTTTCGGAAAAATGTTTGGAGATAACAGGGATTGAACCTGGGACCTTCTGCGTGCAGTGGCGATATTTTACCTCTGACATATGGCCTCTTCTCACTAACTGGATGAGTGTATACCCCATAGTAACTGAGCAAAGAGGCACTTTTTAAAGCTGTGCTCTTCTTATACTGTATTTAGCCTTTTATTGACTGGTGTTTTGTTGTGTTTACATTTTTATGATATTTTATATTTATTGCTAGCTGCTTTGGGAGTCCATAAATATGGGGGAAATGCAGGGTAAAGATCTATTGAATAATGAAAAGAAGAGAGAGCAAGTGTCCCTATTCATCCCAGCCTGTCAAATGGCTTGCTGGTGTTTCTTCTGCATCTTTTTTTAGACTGAGCCCTTTGGGGGGAGAAGGAACCATTTATTTATTTTTATAAATAAAATTCTAATTTTTTATACATTCTAAATAAACCATTTTGTGTATTTTTGGTTGAAAAGCTGTATATGAATACTATTGTTGTTGTTGTAGACAATAATATCGACATAATTCATATGTCAATACATGTCAATAATATTGACGTAATATTGACAATATTATTATTGTCATATTATTGTCAATGTCATTGGAGCCTTTGGAGCAGTGCCTCGAAGTCTGAAGAAACACCCTCGACATTCTTGGGCAAATTGTACCAGCTCAGCTCCAGAGAACAACGTTGCTTGGAACAGCAAGAATCAGATGAAGAGATCTCTGTGAAACCCAGGATCTTGTCTAGACCCTGAATTGCAGTATATAATCAGCCCAGCATAGGCTGTGAACAACAACAACAACAACAACAACAACAACAACAACAACAACAACAATAAATAGTAGTAGTATTCATAGACAACTTTTCAACTGTATCCACTATTTAGCACCGGTCAATGAAACATTTTATCTATCTGACTGTGTTCTAGGTGGTTTTGAATAAATAACAGCCCATTCCAACCCAACTCCTCCGCAAGTCTGGCATAAGAGTGGCCTAAGTTCAGCATAAGTTCGACATAAATTATGTCTGAGTTATGTCAGAGTTATGCCTGAGTTAGGCAGGCTGCAGTTTCTGTGGCCCAGCACCACCCCAGGATCCAGGCAACACTTACCTCCCAGGCAGGCAGGCTCTCCAGGCTCGGTGTCTGGCTCGGGCATGTGCAGGCCTCTGTCTGCATGTGTCAGCGTCCATCCATGGCAGCTGCCACAGTGTCTGTTGCAGCCCAGTCGCAAAGGGGCCGGCCGCAGGCATGGGGGTTGCGCCAGTCATGTGGTGGGCGCAGGGCAGGTGACAGGTGAGCGAGGTGCCTGAGCCAGCTGCCACAGGGCACCCTGTGCATCAGCCACCTGCTGCAGGGGAGAGTGGCCGTCCCCCCTCCTGCAGAAGGTGATGCCACCCCCATGCCACGTTGAGGCTGCACGTGGGAGTCATGGGGGGAGCGGGGGAGGGAAGGGTAGGAGGGGGTGGGAACGTCACACACAAGGGGGGTCGCATGAGGTCTGGAACTGCCGCTGACATGACTCGCCCGTGCGCTGCCTGAAGCCCTGGGACTCCAGGGCTGGGGCAATGCCCACAAAGAAGGCATCCCAGCGTGCTTTCTGCTCTGTGCCCCAGCCAAGACCGAGAGATGCCTTGGGCTTGTCTGCTGCGAGCAGGAAGGACTCACGCAGCTCATCACGCCCCCAGATGGGGCGACGACGGCGCCTCACGGCAGGCGCTCTGGCAGGGTGGGGGGTGGCCAGCCTCCATCATCAGGGAGTGGGAGGAGAGGCAGACACACAGGCAGGCAGACAGGGGGTGCTGGGGAGGGGCATGGGTGGGTCAGAGACAGACAGACAGACAACAAGGCTGGTGGGAGAGAGATTCCGAGAGAGGGGTCTGCAGAGACCAATAGGGACACAGGGGTCGCTCTGCAGATGAAGGTGATGCAGAAACAGGCGCCTCTTATGCAGACGGACTTTGGGCGGAAGCCACACAGAAATGGGCGGACCGTGGGCGGAAGCGCCTTCATTACGGGCGGACCGTGGGCGGAAGCGCCGTCATTACGGGCGGACCGTGGGCAGAAGCGGCTTCGTGACGGGCGGACGCCCTGGCTGGCGAGATTCCCGGTTGCCGAGCGGCCACTACACAGACGCAGCGGCCACAAGCGGCCCCGCTATGGGCTCTGTGGCGCCTGTCACTGTTTGCCTGCCTGAGAGCCCCCCAACTCCCCCTCCCCTCTGTGCCATGGGGGTCTGGCAGCCCCCCTGCTGTGTTCTCCCAGGGAAGGAAGTGGCAGTCCCTGGATGGGAATCATGCAGGGGCTTGAGTGCTGGGGGCTGTCTGTGTGGGGGGCAATGCTTGTGTAACACTGAGCACATATGTTTCACTGGGGCTCTGCCCAAGGGGCGTCTTTATTTTTCTGGAACTTTAGCAGAGATGGCCAGGCGAAGCTGCCAGGGGTAGTCACAGCAGCCAATCTAAAAGAAGAAGCAGCAGCAGGCATGCGCAAGCTCTTCCCCTGTGGAACCACAGCCTGCTCCATAGAAAGGGGAGGGGCAGCAAGTAGGACAGCCAGGGAGGTGGAGCAGCAGCAGCAGCAGCAGCGCCGGCAGCTGAGGAGGGTTGCAGGGCTGGCTCCCTGACCTCTGGCAGCATCGAGGCAGATGACAGTGGGGCAACTAGACTGCGGGCCCAGGGGTGCTCCCAGGAAGGTAGGTGGTAGTGGACATTCCTGGGGAGACAGAAAACAGGGGGAGTTACATGTCAGCTGGTGTGTGGTTGCGATCGCCATTGAGGACAAGCCAGTGTGTCGGTTGCAAAAGCCTGCAGGGAGAGAAATAAAACACAGCTGATAGGTGTGACACACATAGCATGGTCTGAGCTGCTTACCTGGGTATAAGGAGAGCATGATCCTGTAAGGGGAAAGGGTCAAAGAGAGAGACAACAACACAACTTGGGGGTCACAACCATGGCAAACCTAGCAATATCGACCTGTCTGTAGACCCTGTGGAGAAAAGGGGGGGAACAGCTGGTGTCTACATAAGGCTAACAGTTCCACACTTGTGGCATTGTCTGCTCACATGACTACAGGCAGCAATCAGACACAACAGTGGTAAAGAGGCATGTATCCTATATATCATAGCAGGCTAAGCAGGCAGATATCAGACAACACATTGGTAAAGAGGCATTTCAGAGAAGGCATTGCAGGCAGATATAAGACAACACATTGGTAAAGAGGCATATCATAACAGGCAAAGCAGGCAGATATCAGACAACGCATTGGTAAAGAGGCATTTCAGAGAAGGCAAAGCAGGCAGATATCAGACAACACATTGGTAAAGAGGTATTTCAGAGAAGGCAATGCAGGCAGACATGAGAGGCCACATTGGTAAAGAGGCATGTATCATATATTTCTATATGCAAAGAGGCAGAAGTCAGCACATTCCCTGCTCTTACCTGCACTTACCTGCTGGTGTTGTTGCCTGTGGGGGGGGAGAGGCTGGGAGAAAGACATGGGTTAGCAAATGCTTGCATGGAGACAGCTGCCCAGGCACAGCAGTAAACAGGAGAAGAGAAGAGAGAAGTGGGGTGTTTGTGAATTTTGCCCTCCACCAACAAAGTCCCACTTTGTGGCTGCTGGGGGACAGAACCCCACGCCACGTGCTCAGAGAGAGAGAGAGAGAGAGAGAGAGAGAGAGAGAGAGAGAGAGAGAGAGAGAGACTGGAGGGCTGGGGCTGGGCTTTTGTGGGAAAGAGGCTGGGTGGGGCTGGGTGCTGATAAGCTCCCTAACTTGGGCATAACTCTGTCCGTTTCCAGACCTTGCTGCCACAACTCCGACATAACTCTGACCTAAGTCAGAAGTAGGGTGTTAGAACTTTTCAGGAGAGGGCTGGCGTGGGTAAGGTAAAATGGCTCCTATGGGTCTCCTCGAATTTGTGTCCACCTCTTTGGTTGACCTAAAATTTGTGTCAGCATTTGTGTTGGAGGGGACATGTCTGTGCTCGCCAGGGTCTGGAATCCGACGTTAATTGGTTTCGGCCCCCATTACGCCCATGGTCCGCCCACTTTTAGGTCGACTTTACGTCCGACTTGTGCCGGCGTCGGTGGTGCGCATGCGTGTCCGTTCTTAGTCCGTCGGTCGTATTTTCTTCCTAACTTCGCCCTAACTTCGCCGTAAATGGTCGTGTTCCAGACTTAACTTCGACCTAAACGACTTAGGCTGACTTTAGGTCTGACTTGTGCTGCTTAGCCCTTGGGTTGGAATGGGCTGTAAAATAATAATAATCATAATTTTGGAGGAACCAGAAAGCAAGGCAGAGCAAATCCACAGAACAATAAATAACTGTAATGGGAGAAACATGCTCCTCCTCATTCATATATTCTTCTCTCACAGGAGGGGGAAATCACTTTTTGCTGGGACATGACCTCCACACCTAACTGGGTTGAACTAAAAGAGGAGGAAGCCAGTGTGTCGACGATTCCACAGTTATCCATGACTCCATAATATCAGCTAAAGTTAAATTCGGAGAGGATCCCAGGATCATTCCATGACCCATGGAACTAGCTGATAAACAGAGGTTGAGCAGAAGTCATCTTGCAATCCAGGAGACAACATGTACAATACACTTCCATGCTATCTCCGCTGCCCAGCTGCTTAGAACGACCCAGCAAGCTAAGTAAGGCCTTGGCGTAGATAAGGCATTGTGAGTGTTTGACTAGGCTATGTCCTGTCTTTCCTACAATGATAGCAGATAAGAATGAAGCAAGAGCTAAAACAGTGACAGGCCGTCCGTAGTGATTCTGTAGATTTGAACAAGCTCTCCATTTATTTTTGTCCTCACTGTTGATATATATGAAGCTGCCTTGTACTGAATCAGACCACTGACCGTCTAGCTTATGGTGCAATCCACAGTAACCTTAGACCAGCAGAGCAAGCGCTCCGCTGGCCTAAGTTGTCCCAAAAGTGCCACTTTTCCAGCTCCTCAGGAGTGAGTGGCACCAGCGAGGAGGCCGGAGCCGCTCACTCCATCATCGCTCAGGACCTGCGCAAGTCAGTCCTAGGCAGGTCGGCAGGAGGGCATGGGGAGGGAGGGCCAACGTGGTGAGGGAGGGGGGCATTGGCCGGCCCAGCCTGGGAGGCAGCAGGGATATCAGTGCTGGGTTGCACCGATATCCAACGCCCCTTCCCAGGCCAGGCCACTCTTACACGACCTCCTTGGACGCATGCCAGCTAAAGATGCTTTGAAGATGCAACGGAAGGTAAAAGGGACCGGAGAGTCCAAACTGCAAAATGTTGTTATTGTCTCATAACGTTCATTGCTATTTCAAATAAATCCTAAGTTATGGGATGTCAGTCCAGCCATGATATCGAATGGGATAAATCCCTGCTGTAAAGATCAGCCAAGAATCATCACAACTACTTTAAAGTGTGTGATGAATTAAGAACTATACTAAATGCATGATTTACACTTATGGCCAAGAGCTATTTCTCTCAAGTATCACTCTGAGATGTCTTTCAGGGCTGTCAATACTGTCAGATGCTCTGGAATTATTATTATAGAGTGATGCAGGAGAGCAGCTTCTGGAACAAGAAGCCGGGATTTTTCAGAGGGTAATTTCAATGCCCTCTGAAGTATTGTTTGTTTGCATTTGGTACAGACACATATTGTGGCTCAATGCATGTAGACATGAAGGGAGTGTAATGTATCTTAATGAACTCGATGTGATGTAACTGATTTGTGATAGTTACATCACTGTCAGTAAATCAGTGAAAACAAAGGAAGGTGTGTGTGTGTGTGTGTGTGTGTGTGTGTGTGTGTGTGTGTGTGTGTGTGTGTGTGTGTGTGTGTGTGTTTTCCCATTGGTCTAGTTCTCCCCTGTGGACAATGCACTTCTCTTAAAACAGTTATTTTTGCTAATACTGTATCAGGTCACAATTTTCATTAATCTAATTGTATTTTCACCAGTCATTACATTTAAGTAGGCTTACCATATTTTTGGTGACCCAATATGGGGACCTCCCATTTTGGGGGGGGCAACTTTTTTTTTTTTTTTTTTTGCAGATACAATTGTAGACTCTCATATTTTCGAGTTAAAAACCCACATATTTCCGGGTAAGACTACGTCGTTTCCAAACTCTTTATTACAAAAACAAGATGTTACAAGTAACTTTACGTTTCACCCCTGATATTCGGGGCATCATCAAAAGATTAACACTGTTGGAAAAGACACTCAATATATACTCGTGCTACCCCATCTAATTAGCATCAGATGTCCTAACAGCGACCCGGATGTAACTAGCATCAGCTGTCAGTGATGACAATACTTCTACCAGGCATTAAACAGGCATCCTAACTTGATCAGACTTTCGTGTAAAAACAAATCAGTAAAATGTCAACGTTCCCTCCTACTCCTTTTAACAACTCTCCCATGGCTGAAGAGAAACAACATGGCTGAAACTTGTAACATCTTGGGTTTTTTTTTGCGTTTTGCTTTCTTTCAATGGTTTCTTTTTAATTAATTACCCCCTTACTGTGGCTATTTACCCCCTTAATTTTCTTGCAGCTGTCGCTGCTGCTGTTGCTGTTGCTGTCGCTGCCGCCATTTTCCTCAAGGATTGCCGCGCACAAGCACAAAAGCGGCCCGGGAGCACACGGGCGGCTTGGCCTGGAAGCCCTTTGTTCTGAAGGGCTCCCGGGCCGCTGGTGTGTGGCAATCCTTGAGGAAAATGGCAGTGGCCATGTTTTTTACATCGCAGCAGCCATTTTTTTATAAAAAAAATTGTCATGGCTGCCGGGGGCTTCCTGGGACCCCCGCCCATGATGGTCTCTGAAATACCGGGACTGTCCCAGGCGGACTGGGACGTCTGGTAAGCCTACATTTGTCTTGTACAGTGCAATCCTATCCAACTTACAGCACTGGTGTAACCAGCGGGGGAGGGCAAGACGGGAGACTTTGGAGGGGAGGGGAGATTTAAATCCCCTTTGAATCCCCCTTTGGAGGAGATTTGAATCCCCTTTCCGTTCTGGGGCTTCCCGTTCTCACTGCACCACTGGCTACACTGGTGGTATAAGTTGGATAGGATTGCACTGGTAAAGTCTTTAATGCTGAGATCAAAATAGAAGAAAAGGGCCATAAAGTAGGTTTGCGTTCAAAACATTTAGCTAATGTGACTTGTTCATGAACTGGATTCTGGACAGTTGGTAAAGGATTGAGCATTTCTCTTGAGGTCATCAAGTTTGGACAGAAAGCTTTTCTACAAAAAAAAAAGAAAAAAGCCCAGAATAAATAAAAAAAACAGATGGGCACCATGTGTGGTGTGAGTTTTGTGTCAAAAAATTACCATTCTGAGTGAACTTCCACAGATAACCCTTACAATATAAAGTCATCTTGGTCCACAAATGAATTATTCTTTCTTTTCCAAACTTGCTCGTTATGATTAATGGTCTTAAATGTTTATTCCACTCTTTTATTTAACATAGTTATGGCCTGATCCTGACTAAGGAATGCGCTGGCAGCACACATGTTCCACCAGCATGCGCTGTCGCAAAAGAACTGTAAAGCACTTTGCACGTTCCGGGCATGCCAGTGAGAAGCGGAAGCCTTCCCGCTGGGGCCAGTGGTCTTAGGGATGCCTGCCAGACCAGGTAAATCCAGTGCGGGGTTGAGGCTAGGGTGGGAAGAGGGGTGCAAGAGGTGGTTGAATGGGGTGCATGCTGTATGCAGACCCCTCTTCCTGGGCCTGATCCACTTGCATTGATCAATGCAGAATTGTGCCTGCCATTTCGCTGGTACAGGTCTGATTTGACCTGTTGGAGCTGCTGGGCTTACCAAGGAGACCTCTAGCAGCCAAAACTCCCCCAGTGACGCAGCGCAATCCACACCAGTACCTCTGCATCAGCGTGTGGGGTGTTAGGCTGTAATAATAACATAAAGAACAAACAAGCAAACCCAAAACCTGTGAGGGTTGGGGACACACACAAACAAAATTGGCAGATCAATTTCATGTCACTTCTGTGGTATGCAAATGCCTTGCCTACAAAGGCATCTGTGATTTGTTCCCTTCCTCCCTCTCTTCCTTTTGATGTCAACGTGATGTTAAAGTCTATTAATATTGGCATGGGTTCTGAAATTGATACATGAGATGCCAAGTTGTTAAAGGTGCATCACTGTTTTTAATTTATTCTCTGCTGACACTTAAAAAAAAGGCATCAAATGTTGGCTTCTTCCACCGTGATTTGAAAATCACCAGCCTGGTTAGATGATGTTTCTTGCTTAGCAAGGAATCTTGCTTTGCCAAGAAAGGTTGCAGTAAGTTATTGTCACACCAGTGTAATGGAATGAGTCAATGGGAAATCCATTTTTCACCTAAAACAGCCTCACTTTGCAGAAACTAGTACTGGGAGCTGATGCACACATTTATGTCAGTCAACATATCCCTATGAACTATGTCAGTGATGGAGCGATGACAACTGGAGGATCCCCTGTTCAGCATGACTTGTGGCTGCCTGTGGAATGCTCAAGGCTTGTGTTCTGCAGCTAAGTAAAGATGACTACACTGTGGAAGGAAACCATCTGGAGTTGAAAGCTATGTAAACCGTTCTATCTCTATATAGAACAATATTGTAAAGATCCTTATTGGGTCTAGACAGCCTGCCTATATAAACCGCCTTGAGTAACATCTGAAGAGCAACCTGAGGTTAAGAAAGGCGGTATAGAAATACAGAAATAAATTGAAATCTGTATAAATTGAAATCTGTATAGAAATACAGAAATAAATTAAGATCTGTTGATCCATGAGACAACCTGTGATCTTATAGCCTTCATGTGGTGGTGGCAGAGTGACATTCTTGGCACTGCCAGAAGCTGGGTAGGTCCTAATCACATAGGTCTTTTTCATGGAATCCAAGTCTCCCCAAAGCCATTTCCATGTGAAAGACCCATATGATTGACTTCCACTGACGTGGTTATGTCAATTTCATGTTCTCCCAGCCATATGGAAGCTCCTGTGTATGATGAGCTTCCCTGCATGTGAGAAAACATCTAAAGGGCACCTTACATTGTGGGCCTTCCATTTCCACAAAATAAAGCCTTGGCTAATATCAACCCAGAACATATATCTATGCTTAGAGGGTACAATTTGATGTACTGTAAGTCCTAAGGTTTTCGTGGCCGACACAAATATTACAATTAAAATTAAAGTTTTCTGGGTTACCTGTTGTCAATCTCATGCCTATTTCACTTTAAGATCAAATTTCCTTCCAGGGCAATTTCACTAAGATCCGCAAACCCAGATCACTTGTAGCCAATTGACTTTTTTTGGCCACTAAGCTGCTATTTAAGATCTGACTTCTCTGGAAAGAGGACTCTTGGTGTGTGGTTTGTTATGTATTGACTTTGGCAAAGCTCATTGCGAATATGAACGAAACACTAGGTATAAAAGCTCTTTTAGGACCGTGGCCATAACCCGGAAAACTTTAATTTTAATTGTAATATTTGTCACTTGAGTTTACTTGTTACTGGAGAGAGGGAGAGAGAGAGAGAGAGAGAGAGAGAGAGAGAGAGAGAGAGAGAGAGAGAGAGAGAGAGAGAATATTGTCATTTGTCACAGTACTACTCGACTGTGGATATTTAGGAGATGGAGAACCACATTGGAGGTGTGGCCTGGAGGTTTGAGCCGGTGCCCTGCCTGAAGAAGCTAAGCAGGGTCAACCTCGGTTCCCGCTTGGATGGGAGACGGAATCTGCTGACGAACCTCGCAAAGACACTGAGAAGGCATTGTGAGAGGGTGGAATGCGGAGAAGTCAGCTACAGAGAGAGCATCTAAGTCTAGACAACCGTCCGATGGTGAACTGTGGTGAACTGTGAAGCTTGAAGTGCAAAGCACAAGCCAGAAGGAGGGCTGCACTCAGAAGGGAAAGCATCTCGAGCATGGAAGGTTCTATATAGGAATAGAACAATATTGTAAAGACCCTTATCAGGTCTAAAGATAGCCTGCCTATATAAACCGCCTTGAATAAATCTGATGAGAAATTTGATGATGAGAAAGGCGGTATATAAATACAGAAACTAAAAAATAAAAAATTAATTGGGTGATGATGGGATGGGAGAAGGAAAATAATCCTTTGTAACCTCAAAGTAAAGACCCTCTAATGACTGGGGAGAAGGGCATAGAGTCTCTTGCAATGCTCTCAATCTTCATCTCAAAATAAGACAATGACTCATGAAGGGCTTTTGTAGGCAATGAAAGCACAGAGTTTGCTTCAGGCAACCAATTTTATCAATATGGGAGTAAGATGTTGCAAAGACCTCCTTCCAAGGCATTTCTGTCTAGAAGGAGAAGCTCCCTAGCTATCTGGGGATGAGGCAGGATAATGGTTAGGGTTAACAGAAGGCCATATTTGTACATTTGGATGCTTCCACTTATTCCTTCGACTCTATTTTGCTCAGTTCCACTCACTGCTGGTTTGACAGTTTGCCTCTGAGATAGCAAAACATTTCACGCCAGAGCAGAACAGGGGTGGTAGCAGGGACAGCTAAAGGTCAAAGCTAATATTCATCCAGTTAAATCAGTGTCAATCCCGATGCATGTATGATCAGAAGGGCCCTCACACATGGTGGAGTGGCATTCAATGACATTTGTTATTTTGGTTGTCATGATGTCGAGATGGGGAGGATACCTGCCATGTCATCCTTGTTGTTTCCTAATGCCTTTATTATTATGGGGTGGAGTTTGAGAAGGACTGTGGTAGTCCTGATTTGTTGCTTCAGAACGCAGGGGCATCACTTATAGTTCTGGTGCCTGGTGTGATGCTTGGGGAAAATATTGCTCACCTGGAATATACA
The DNA here is from genome assembly GCA_026170595.1 of Plestiodon gilberti rubricaudatus. Taxonomy (NCBI): domain Eukaryota; kingdom Metazoa; phylum Chordata; class Lepidosauria; order Squamata; family Scincidae; genus Plestiodon; species Plestiodon gilberti. Next base: position 17,308,779 of record JANXHW010000012.1, read on the forward strand.
GCATTTAAACTTTGCTATTTATTCCATCATTGGTTGCCCTAGCCCTAGAATCACATAACATATTCTTATGTTGAGTTGATATTTTTTACTCATATTGTGAGGTCCAAAAATACCTTCAGTGCAAAGTAAAACCAAGCCCTTTGTATTATAAGAAAACAGTTACTTATGCTAGGGAGTTGAAAAGACTCATATAACACCATCAACATGTGCTCACGGGGGGGGGGGGAGAACGTCTTTGCGAAAAGGAGAGAGGGACTCTACGGCAAGCTATAAATATTTCATATTCGAAGATACAGCTTCAAATGCCTGAATTATGTTGCTATTTACAAAGATCATGCCAGTTACAATGAGAGGAGGAAAAACAGAGTTCCTCGAAGCTTTGTTGCGAATGTCAGCTGGTAACACTGAGTCACAGAGATGAGTTAAATCTGTAATATATATTCACAGACAGATCCATGATTGAAAATTCATATTCTTTGATGCTTTATGACTGGATGAGGCCAACAAAAAAAAATTGGGTCAGAAAATAGAGGGAGGAAATGGTAAATAGTAGGGCATTGAAGGTTAAATCCTGGGGGTAGTGGAAAATTTGTTTATATCCCATTAGAGAGTCACCTTCAAGAAGCACTAATGTAAATCAGCAGAAGTTTTTATCATAGCCCGACCTTTGGGAGAGAGAAAGAGAGAGAAAGGGAAGTGAAAGAAGTATATGTTTGACTGAGGATTTTAACATCTGTTCAGGTAAGTGCAGAGGTTTCTGGCTGGCATTTTGTTACCTTTGAATTCTGCAGGTGCAAAAGGCCACATTTGAATGCAAATAGTATAAAAATACTGTCAAACAGATTGTCTGCACGACCCTGAAAGGGCAAAACAACAGTGAAACTTCTTAAAATTGCATGCGCATGCACACACACACACACACACACACACACACACACACACACACTACTGTCACTATACTTAAAGAAACAGAAACAACTGCATATGTTTCCTCTGTTTACCCATAGCATTACAATGCCATGCAATGTAGATTGATGACACTCATCTATCTATCTATCTATCTATCTATCTATCTATCTATCTATCTATCTATCTATCTATCTATCTATCTATCTATCTATCTATTCTGATCAACTATATAAACAGTAGCAACCAAAGGGCAGCCAAAAAGGAGCAGTGTGTCTGTGCCGTGTGTGTGTGTGTGTGTGTGTGTGTGTGTGTGTGTGTGTGTGTGCACGCACCTGCACCTGCACCTGCATGTATCCTTTCATTGGGTGACTCTTCAGTCATTACTGGTTGTGCATATTGGGCAGTCCAATCCTGTGTAGGATACAGAGGCTGGCCTAAAGGGTAAGCACACATTAACGCCGGCTGTGTCGACGTATCTGGGGCCTGGAGGGATCTGGGGATACCGGGGATCTCGGCCTCCAGTATCCCCACCCCGTCCAGGCCCCAGGTGGCCAATGGCCACCCTCCCTTGCAGCTCGGTCTGCCCTCCCCCCCCCCAGGTCTTACCTGCTCCGGCCGGTGCAGGGCCAGGGAGATGACGGAGCGAGCAGCGCAGGTCGCAGCGCCAGCGCTGCTTGCTCTCTGGGTGTCGCGCAAGTGCTTTACGGCACTTGCGTGACATCCTGCCCCGGGGCAGCGTGCGCTGCCCTGGGGCAAGAGTTACAGAGGATTGTGCAGTTAATATGTTAACAAACAATCTCCTTTCACTTTGAAAGGTACAGTCCTAAGCACACTTACCTAGAAGGAAGCCCTATTGAAAGCAGTAGGATGTCTGAGCCAACATGCTGATGATCAGGCTACTATCTGGTATCAGTCGGATATATGTAATATGCCTTTATGGGGCACTGTCAGGGAAGCATGAACTACATATTTTTCACAGAGTACTTGTAACAGGGCAAACTCTCTCTCTCCCAGGTGTATCCTCTCCCACAAAAAGGAGTGAATGTCATTTCCAGCTGGGAGTGGGACTCGGAGTTCCATGGTGCCAAGACTCTCTGATGGTCTTCTCAGTAGAAATGGTGCAAATAGTATCAGCTTCCCACTGGGGAGTCTGGTATTGGTCGTCCCAGTCTCACGTGGGAAAGGATACTCCACCGGAAGTGCCCACTGCTGCCCCTTTCCAATTCCTAAGTACAATGACTCATGAAGGGCTTTTGGGCTTCCTGCTTTTAGGGCAGGAGGAGCAGGAGGAAGTGGCTGAATCATGTACATTGCGAGTGCTTTTGAGCCTGTGGGGCTGCCTTTGAAGACTGTTCGGAAACTGCAACTAGTGCAGAATGCGGCGGCCCGGGTGGTTGCTGGGGCCTGTCGGACTGTTGCTTCAGCAGCTACACTAGCTGCCGGTTCGTTTCCGGGCACAATTCAAAGTGCTAGTTTTGACTTTTAAAGCCCTTAATGGCTCGGGTCCAGAGTATTTGAGGGATCGCCTCCTTCCTTATAATCTGACCCGTACTCTGAGGTCATCAGGGGGGGCCCTGTTAACCGTGCCGCCATTGACGGAGGTGAGGGGGATGGCAGCGCGGAATAGGGCCTTCTCAGCAGTGGGGCCCCAATTATGGAATTTCCTCCCCCTGGAATTAAGAACGGCTCCCTCTTTAGAGACCTTTCGGCGGGGCCTTAAGACGTTTTTATTTAGGCAAGCATTCGATGTCTGGCATGGTGGGCTGGCTTTTCAAGAAATGACTTCTTAACAAATGGTTTTTAACAAAGTAAATACAGGTTGACCCACTGGGGTTGTTTGTTTTTAGTTGTTTGTTTTAATTGTTTTTAATTACTTGTTTTTAATTTATTTTTAATGTATATGTATTTTAATGTTTTGTAAGCCGCCTTGAGTGCCCTCGCTGGGAGAAAGGCGGGATATAAATTCTTTAAATAAATAAATAAATAAATAAATAAATAAAAAGTTTCTCCATGCTAGTTTGGAGAGAAGTCCTGGCAATGTGGAACTCCCAAATCTGGAAATGAGAGAGAGAGAGAGAGAGAGAGAGAGAGAGAGAGAGAGAGAGAGAGAGAGAGAGAGAGAGAGAGAGAGAGAGGAATTAAATTCCCAACTGGAATTTAAACGATTGAACCCAGAGCCCTATGTGCTCAAAGAAAAGTGCTCTACCAGTGACCTGGATAAGGGCTTCTAGACCTAACAACTGTTTAACAAAATGGTACTGTATGTACATTATCTAGGAAGTAAGAGGCAACAAAAAATCAGTTCCCTTCCAAGTCTTTTACAAGTGGAAGGAAGATAATGGAGGTGAAGAATGGAGCCAGGAAATCCTTCCTGCCAACTTGTCATGGCATGATGCTATTGGCCAAACATTTAATGACTTCCTTCAAGTTAACTTTATTCAATTTAAGTGTAACAAAAGTTAGCCTCATGTAAACCATAAATGTTCAACTTTAGCTCACTTCTGAGCATTAAAGGAAACATTTATTCCCTGCGTTGACACTTCCAAGATGTATAATCAGATGCCAATTAATTAACATCAGCATGTCAGGTATTAATTAGAATAATTGACTAACGTATTTTCTCATCGAAAGCTGCTTTTTCTCTTAATTCACTGCACTTAGTTAAATGGAAAATGCAATCAAAGCAATGGAGAAGACCTTTCAGGTCATCCCCGTCCATTGGTCTGCCAATGAAGGTTAGTTGCCTGCAGTGCATTTTTGAGTGCTCACTTTGGTCTGCGACATGTATCTAAAAAAAAAAAAAATCATCTGGAAGAAGGAGTCTTCCCGTGTCCATTATTTTTTTTAAGAACTTGGTTTCACACCTGGCCGAGCTGAAAGGACCATCCCATTCTGTGAAAAGGTCAGAATAAAAGCAGACTCTTGAGGTTACTGTTTGGAACAATTTCTTATGAAAGAGCTGCTGTGATCCCTGATTGGCCTGTTGTTTTGCAGTCACTCATCATTGGCTAGGATCAGTCACGTAATGTGGATATGAAACATTGTCTTTACTTGAACATTTAAATGGAACATTTCCCTTTTGTGATGTCAGCATATAGCCAAATTTGCATGGCTACATAGGGTTTTTGATGTTATCGTGTTTAGTACATGATACCTAATTGGCTGAGAATGAAGCAGAGAAAAACAGCCAATGAAGTTACAGCAAAGTTAGGATACAAGTAGTACCGCAGAATTAATTCAGTGTGACCAAGGAAGCTTTGAGCTTTTCCAAAGAGTGGCTCATCTATGCAGCCTTATCATAAACAGTGCTTCAAACTTCTCAGTTTCCCAACAGCCTGAATATTTTCAGTTTCAATTAAACTATTTTGACTGGCCTGTTTGCGTTTTCCATTTGAGTGTTTTTTTCCCCTTCACTTCACATTTCTACATTTTAGCATGCAAAATAGGGAGACAAGTTTGCACAATCAGAAAGACCATGCCTTTAGTCACAGCTAATACAAGACGGTGAAAATGATTAGGGAAGAGATTTGCTGTGAGTAGCTCTAAATACAAAGCTATGCACAAAATATTGGAATTCTGCCTTTTTGAAGGGGGGTTAAAAAAACCCCTAGGATTTTTATCCAACAATTTCCCATATGCACTCACATTAAAGCAGACATTTCCTGCCTAATCATCTCAGGGAATTATTGTAGATCATTTTACAGAAGAGTAATTTAGAGCAATAAAACTTTTTTCCCCCTTCTAAAATGGTAAGATTAAATTGCACTCATTAGGCTGAGACTATATACAGTTTGCTTTTAAGGAAACAAACCCCTGTTTAATATATTCTCTTCTTAATGAGTTTTCATTGATAAAATCATTTTATTTGAGTTCTGGTGCAGAATTGTAGCCTGACAGCCATGTGACCTCCTATCGTCACTGGAAGACAATCTGCAGTCAATATATGACACCTCTGGAAATTGTGATTCACACTCCGACTGTGAGGTGCCTCTCTCCAAAACAAGTATGGCTTTTCAGATTTTGTCCGACAGAAGGCTTCTCTATAAATAAAATTTTGACACTTTTACACCTGGTTGTTGTTGAGTTTAGGACAAGGGGTGTTGCTGGGAGTAGGCCCGGAGAATATGTAAGTTAGGTATCCCTACACTAACATGAGGGAGATGTGCGGAAAATGCATACCACATACCTTGGAGAATCATGGTGCTAGAGGGCACACAACGGCATGTAAGCATGCCCAATAAAGAGCAGGGATGTATCTTAGTAACTAGGTCACGAGTCGAGTGCGAGTAATTTTTGCATGAGTACGAGTCCAAGTACGAGTCGGTGCCAAAATTTTTGGGGGAATACGAGTCAAGTACAGGTTCTTTTGCGTGCGAGTACGAGTTGAGTGTGAGTCATTTTTGCACGAGTGCGAGTCGAGTGTGAGTAAGGCTTTTTCTACAAGTAAAAGTAAATGCAAGTCCCCGTGGGTTAAGAGTTCAAGTCAAGTCATTTTGCATGCTACTCGAGTGCAAGTTACGAGTGAAAGCAAAACGAACTCGAGTTAACTCGAGTTACGAATAATTTGACTCAAGTCTCCATCACTGATAAAGAGAAAACCAGGATCTCAGTCTCCGTGACTGACCTTGAGGAGTTACTTATGCAACGACCTGCTGGTATGATCCTGCCATGACATCTGGATACATGCCAAGCCTTCTGTGCAAGAGGTGGCTCCAAAACTGTCTCTGTTCATCATTGTTCAGTCAAGTGAAGCGCTACCGCTGGTCTGTCAGTAGGGAGCAAAAGAAGCAGTTGTGTTTGCCAGTGTGCTGCTAACCCCTTTGGGCCCAACTACTCCCAGCGGTGAAGGTTTTCTTTTTCTTTTTTCCCCTCATGGACTGCTGATTAAACTGCAACAGACAATACCCTGCATGGCCCATGAAGAGATTGTATTTATTTCCTTTCAATGTGTGTGGGTTTCCCCCCAGAAACAAATACCATGTGGATATGCCTCCCCTGAGCTAGAGTACACTGTCAACTTTTCTTATTTGTTCATTTTAAAATCCTTATAAAATAAATGGATTCATCCATGGATTTGACATTGTTTCTCCAGCAGCAAAGCTGAAAGTGGCAAAAATGTTGCTGCTTGATACTTGGAGCACTGAATGTTTCTCTGTTGACCTAAGGCAAACAATTATACCGACATTTTAAACAGATTGGGCTCTGCATACATGGCAGTAGTCAATCGAGTGTACTTTCCCTTCCATACATGAGACAAAAATGCAAAGTCTTCGTTCTCCATCTTTGACATTAATTCTCTTTGGAAGTCTGCCAGAGTCATTTTGACATTCAGAGTCGCATATTAAAGAAATAAAATAAACATGTTTGAATTAGCTGGGGAAGTACGTACAGAATAAGGAGCATTTTCAAATGCACGCCATATAGGCGAGACTGCTGCTCATTCATGGCTGCAATTATTGCTGCCACTGAAGTTCATATTATTAGGTTCAGAAAATGAATATGTCCAGTTTGTGTAATACTCCAGTGTGTTACGAACAGAGCATTCATTCTCTTGATCCTTTCTTGGAAATAGCCGGTTGTCCCCCATTCTGATCTGAAACTCAACATAACAAGACAAGATAGTGCTTAGAAGTCAAGACATTTCTTAAAAGGTGTTCACACACCCTTGGATTTTATTTATTTATTTATTTATTCATTCACATTTTTATACCACCCTTCCTCCAAGGAGCTCAGGGTGTACATAGTTCCTCCCCTCCTTTCATCCTCACAACAACCCTGTGAGGTAGGTTAGGCTGAGAGATAGTGACTGGCCCAAGGTCACCCAGGAAGCTTCGTGGCTGAGATATCTATGAAATTTTGAGAGACACTCAGAATTTTGATAAAACTAAAAAAAAGAAGAAGAAATAAAAACAGAGCAAAAAGTGTGAGGGTAGTATGGGGGAAGCATCTCTCATCCCTAATAGAAATTAATTCAAGAAATGTTGTCCTCTCAAAACGGGAACAACCTTTGTATAGAACCCTTCAAAGTAGTTTTGCATACCAAGAGGTAGATGCTGTGAAATAATCATAAATACTTAAGTGGTTATGAGTATGTTTCTCATAATGTTCCAGGTTTGTTACCCATACCAGAGATGTGTATAAAACCACCATAACAATCACAGTTTGAATCCAGCCTCATAAAGCCAACTCTGAATCTTTAATGAAGAGTCTCTCTTAAGGCTTCTCTGGCAGTGCAGCAAATCAACACAGATTGCATCCCATAACAGTCTCTCTCTCTCTCTCTCTCTCTTTCTCTCTCTCTCTCTCTCTCTCTCTCTCTCTCTCATATGTATGTACGTACATACGTACTGTATATACATATAATTGAGTATCCTACTAGGAGAAAAGCGAGATTAAAAACTGTCCGTCCGTCCGTCAAGCAAGCAAGCAAGCAAGCAAACAAACAAACAAACAAACAAACAAACAAACAATACAGGTAACTTGATGAGGTCTGCTGTGTCAGACAGACCTTACTGTGCTCATTGTTCTAGAAGGGTCTTCATATTGTCCTTGCACAAGCCTTCTTCTTCGAATCCTGTCTGCTGTTGTGGAAGGTTGATATATTTACACAATAATTTTGGCCTGAATTTGTTCTGGTCAGGTTACTCAGTCAATTAATTAATACTGGATGTGGATTCTCAGCCAAGTGGGAACTACAAAGTACCTTTTGAGGGAGTTTAAATTATTTGTTTCAAACATGCTTTACCATGCTCTTACTGTAGGTAAAAAGCTTTGAGCCTGGGACAAGGGACCGATCAATGATTCCAATCAGGGGGTCTCCAACCTTCAAGAGCTGGTGAGTGCTAGGAGGGCCTCAAGAGGTGGGTCAGACATAGACTTTATGCTACCACCATCTTCCCCGGAAGCTACTAGCACCTCCTCTGCCACTTTCTCCACTCCCTTTGCCTCCCTTGTCCATAAAAGGAAGGCACAAGAGGGGGGAGTGCCACCACCTTCAACAGCCTCTCCTGCCCTTCCCCCACTCCCTCTGTCTGGCCTGAAGGGTGAAGAGAAGAAACGGAAATGCAGGACAGAGGAGATTTGGAAAACCAGCCTACATCAGCGGTTCTGAAACTAGTGGGTCGTGACACACCAGGAGAACCGGATGCTTCCCCTGCCCCCTTAAGGGGCAGGAAAAGCATGGTGGCGGCGATCCCATGGATGATTGCATTGTGGGTCTCATGGATGCAGGGGAGGGGTGGACCAGGCATTGCATGAAGCCAGGATTCAATCTTGGCATCACGTCAGTAGCGGCACTCTAGGTGGGGCAGAACGCTAAGTTCTGCAGTGCGCTGACCCTTCGTTACTCACCGGCACGAGGCAGCCCCGCCCCCTCGCCCTCAGAGCCATTCAGTGCGGTGAAGGCAATGAGCAGGGAGTCTCCTGCACATTCCCGTCGCTGCACTGAATGGCTCTGAAGGCGAGGGGGCGGGGCTGCCTCGTGCCGGTGAGTAACAAAGGGTCAGCGCACTGCAGAACTTAGCGTTCCGCCCCACCTAGAGAGATGCCACTGCATCATGTGACCTCTGAACTGGTCCAATACCTAGCTTTGCATCCATCGAGACCTCAGAAATGTGTGCTGCAGCAATCTTAAAGTCCAGATGTTTTACCCCCTTCCAGAGGCGAAACAAGGGTGGAGCGAAGGCAAGTAGTTTTGCAAGACTCTGTTACACTGGAGTCAGCGGCCCCTCCCCCTTGCTGTTGGAGCCATTCCGGCAGCAACAGGGGAGTGTCCTGCGTGTTGCCTTTGCTGCCAGAATGGCTCCAACAGCAAGGGGGAGGGGCCGCTGACTCCAGTGTAACAGAGTCTTGCAAAACTACTTGCCTTCGCTCCACCCTTGTTTCGCCTCTGCCCCCTTCTAAGGAACACATTTTGTAAACAAGTAGTACATTTCCTGCAGTCCACCCAAAGTTCACTTACCCCTTTAAGTATGTCATGCTTACAATCCGTCCATGCTTACAAGTCATAGTAACTAAAGGGAAACACTATTTTTTTTTTATTTAGGGGTGATCATTGTTTCTTGTTCCTTGAAATGGATGCAATCACATTGTAAATTTAGGGTGCATGTCTCCTCAGAAGTAGGCCCCATTGAGTTCAATGGAACTTACTCCAAGATAACTGTATAGGATCAGAGCCTTACAAGCCTGGGGGAGGGATTTTTGGTGTGTGAAATGTTTGGCGAGGTAAATTGTTGTTACGTATTCAAGATCAGAAGTCAACTCCTCCATTCTAAGACACAGCCATGATCACATGAGTGACGGGACCAAAGAAGTCCAGCCAAAGACGTTAATCTCAGTGAAACATTTTTGAATGCTCAATTCACTGTTAATATTCCTGGCTCAAATGCGGTGATACTGTCACTGTTGTCAGCCAACAGAACTGGCCTTGTTTTCTGCAGAGATCATATAAGGGTCTGTTTAAAGGCCTGGCAGCTGGAACGTTGCCCAATTTGCATTGTAAGGCAGCAGAAAAAATGTGCCAGTGTGGGCATGATTTCTCTCCTATGCTCTTGATAGATAGATAAAAGCAAGATGTGACAGGAAGAATCTTTCCCAACCAATCTCAAAACGACAGGAATCCTCACTCATCGCACTTGTCTCAGCAAATATTGAAACTTTCCCCAAATTTCCCCCCCCAAAAGGGAATCTTTTTGGGAGGTCTCCTTGGGGTAAGGGAACATTTGTCCCTTGCCCCAGGGTAAGCTCCAGCAGTGGCAATAGGTCAACTTGAACCTGAGTCAGCAATATCACTGGTGCAAGTTCGCTTTGATCCATGCAAGCGGATTGGGCCTGTGAAGGGAACTTGGATATCGTTTATGACAGCACCGCCAATCCCACACCCTTCTTGGACCCGATCTGCCCACCCACCCCCCTGGCCACCCTCTCCTGCCCCATTCAGTCCCCTCTCCACCCTCCCCCTGCCCTCCCTTGCCCTGTACTGCCCCCCTGTGTGGGCTTCCCTGCGACCACTGGTGTCGCCACCCCGTCCTTCTCGCCAGTGCTCCTGGCCTCCATGCTGCCGCAAAGCACTTTACAGCACTTTTGGGACAGTGAGCACCAGTGGAACTCACGTTCTGAATAGGGTTGTGCCACAAATCTTCTTGAACCACATGCCCAGGATTGTGCTGTAAATCAACTAGTGCTGCTCCTTGAAGTGAAACACGTAGCAGGGGCTCAAAACTGGTCCGCGGGTTTTCGGATTACCCAGTTTCTGAGTTGGCTGACTCCTGGTACTGCCAGATGTTTGCCATCTTGAGTTTTTATGAAAGTCAGGATATAAACAAAATAAAGAAATGTGTGGTTGAATTAAATTGTGTGTTAAAGGTAATGATAGTAGTGGTTGCACTATCCAGGCTCTCTGGGACCAAAGAGTCACCAGATACCACAATTCTCTGGATAGTAGAACACGTCTGTTGCTGTAGTTGTCAGTTCCACTGGAGATGCAGTCAGTTTCCCTGTGAACTGTCAGTTTCGCTCAGGACGTTGTCAGTTTCACTGGGGAACCACTTGGAATGCTTCTGTGCAGTTTCTATAATGGTCAGCACAGCAATTATGCAATTCTCAATCTTGCTTACTTCCTCTAGACCAGGGGTTCTCAACCAGTGGTACTAATACCACCAGTGCTGGTGGTACTTGGACCACCGAAACCCTGCTCCAACATGGTGGTTTTCAGAGGCGAAACAAGGGTGGAGTGAAGGCAAGTAGTTCTGCAAGACTCCGTTACACTGGAGTCAACGGCCCCTCCCCCTTGCTGTTGGAGCCATTCTGGCGGCAATGGCAACACGCAGGACACTCCCCTGTTGCTGCTGGAATGGCTCCAACAGCAAGGGGGAGGGGCCGCTGACTCCAGTGTAACGGAGTCTTGCAGAACTACTTGCCTTCGCTCCACCCTTGTTTCGCCTCTGGTGGTTTTGGCTGTGCGTTTTTGCTCCCAAGAGGCCCCTGCCTTTGGCTCCTGCCTTCTCGGGAACGCTGAAAAGGGCTCTCCCACCCACCGAGAGCCTCCTACCTTTGTTTTTTGGCCTCTGAAAACCGGGAAGTAACTGACGATGATGTCATTGCCAGTCACTTCCGGTGGTACGCAGCAGGGGAGTGACGCTGGAGGTGGTACTCGGCCGGGAAGGGGGTTGAGAACCCCTGCTCTAGACCTTCCCCCACAGAGCACGTGTATAGTGCGTTCATTGCTGTAGCAATAGGGACATTGTCCGTTTCACTGTGGAGCTGCTTGGAAGAGTTGGAGTCGCTTCTGTAGATGTCACCCAGCATCGGCTGCAAACTGAAAGTGTGGTAGGTGAGCTCGCTGAGCCGGTTAATAGAGCTTTCTGGATCAAAGGCCAGATATCACAAATACTGTACTATTCTAACTGGCAAGGGACATTGAGTCTTCACCTTTAAAGCAACAGAAATACCTTAGGGAGTGTAGCAGATACAAACCCTCTGCTACACTAGCCTGTACCTACTACCTTCCCTTTTTTCCTCCTGCCCTCCACAATCCTGTCTGTTGGAATTTTGAGGCCTGAAATGAAATCTGCCTCATACAGCATAAATTCAGCAAATTGTCAGTGTAGTGCTAGAAACTAAACTGTCAGGTTCATATATCAGTAGAGTTTGTTTGGCCAGGTCAAAAAAAGTCATATTCCTGTCACAATTGTCGGCCACAGGGTAGGGGTTTTGTTGTTGTTGTTGTTGCACTGAACATCATAGACATATACCTGTCAGCTTTGTATATGGGTAGCATTTCCTGGTAGCCAGACTTTATAGTGTAGTGAAGTCTGATTCCAGCTGTGGGCAACAAAAGGTTACAGGGCTTCAGTTGGTGCTACTGAGCATGCTTCATTGCCCTTGAGCATGCTCGGTAGCTCTCAAACCTGTCAGGGACATCTCTTCCTCCTGGGGCTCGGCAAATCGCCCCTGTTGAGCTGCACACAATAATCTTTACCTAGGAGAAACCAATGCCAAGAATAAGGCACTGTGTATATTGCATTGCATTGTGGAATAGACTGATCCTATCACATTTCTGATGGCCTTGGCAATGCTACCTGATGTACATTTTCTAGTCTTGAGCTGTTTTCTGTACTGTGGTTCGTTTGTCCTCCTCCCATCCACCCCGCTCCAATGTTTGTGCCATTTTCACCGCGCCACTCACTGTGAAGGCTACTGACACAGCAGTTTATAAATCTTGTTTGTTCAGCAGTGAAAAGAAAATACATACAGAGACTGATAAAGCTGAACTAATGCCTTGCATGTCCCTGATTTATATAGTAAAAGTCCACAAAGGAAAAGCAGCAAGCTGCTCACCGCTGACCAACTCAGACATAAATTATGACAATCTTTTCAAATCAAAACCGCCAAGGACCACACACATTGTTGATACGGGACCAAGATTCAAGATATATCGTCTAAATGGGGGGGGGGAATGATTTAAACACCAGCAAGGGCACATGCTAAAAAAAACCAAAAAGTTTTCTGAAAGCTGAGAATGAAGCCTTGTAAAATGAATGCAGGAAAGATTCCTGCATTAAAAATATCACTACCAAAAATCCTTCCAATTGAGTAAGTAGACCAGGGTTGGCCAAAGATCTCCAGGTTTCTGAGGCGGCATCATGCCAAATCGGGGGCACATCCCCAACCTGGTGGTGGCGCACAAGTGTTTCAGCTGCCACCTCTTCTCTTCCTGGATGGAAAAAAGAAGAGGGGGACAGAGCTCCAGCCCTCCATTCTCCTCTCCTCCAAACTTCCTCTTCTCTTTTGGATCCAGGGAGCTGCAAGAGGACCAGGAAAGGAAAGTGAGCACCTCTTCGCCAATCTACTTCCTGAGATGCTCACCTCAGCTTTCCTTATAGATTGGCTAGCCCTGAACTAAAGGTAAAGGTGACCCCTGACAATTAAGTCCAGTCGTGTCTGACTCTAGGGTGTGGTGCTCATCCCCATTTCAAAGCCGAAGAGCCAGCGTTGTCCGAAGACGCCTCCGTGGTCATGTGGCCAGCATGATTCTCCTTGCCGCAGCGCGTAGCATGCGGCTGGAACACGGAGCGCTGTTTACCTTCCCGCAAGCGGTACCTATTTATCTACTCACATTGACATGCTTTGGAACTGCTAGGTTGGCAGGAGCTGGCCAAGCAACGAGAGCTCACCCCGTCGCGGGAATCGAACTGCCGACCTTTCGATCGACAGCTCATGGTTCAGCGGTTTAACCCACTGCGCCACCCGCTGGCCTAGGTCTGAACTAGGTCTCTCTAATTCTGCAGTGATGATTACTCAGATAGTGAAATGTGCTTGCATTTTCCACATATGTAGTACTACAGTTGTCATGTGAATTTTAGAAGGATGGGGATCTGAGCAGGCTTTGAGCAGGACTGTAGCCTCAGGTGGCTTTAGGGGATATTTGCAAGCAGCAGTATCTTTAGAGTTCCAGAGCAGATGCAAGCAAGAACTTGAGATTTCTGAAGCTAGCTCTAGTGATATCACACGATGAAGTCTAGTGATGTCAGAAGACTATGAAACCTTGACAAATGGGAGAAATCTGGGGAAAAGGGGCAGAGTCCAGGGCATGCATGCACGCGCACGCACATGTGCGCACGCGCACACACACACACACACACACACACACACACACACACACACACACACAAGAGCAGTGGTGCAACCCAGAATGCTCTCCAATTCCACATGGGGTTCTTAACCTCTGCACAATTACAAAACAAGACAAAAAGACAACTACTTTCTGTGCTCCTTTTCGGCCTCTAGAGGCCCCCTCGAAGGAAGGGAACATTTGTCCCTTTCCCCTAGGATAAGCTCCTGCTGGTTTGATGAGTCAATTCGGACCCGCAACAGTGATGTTACTGGCACACGTCTGCGTCGACACGCAAAGGCAGATCGGGCCCAGGAAGTGGGTTAGGATTTAGTGGACATGGCGGCTGCCAAACCTGCTCATTCTAGCACCTCGGCACCTCCTCATTCTGCCCACCCCTGCCCTGTTCCACCCCTCCCTGCCTCTCTCCCCCTTTGTGATTCTACCGGGGTGGCGGGTGTCCGGTGTCCATCACCACGAAGAGCTGACCATTTGCTGCTTCCAGCGGTGGCCAGCTTGCACGCTCCAGTGTGTCACATTTGCAACTTCCAGAAAGTGTGTCACACCACCGTAACACGCATTCCAGCAGCATTCCACTCTTCAATAGGATTGGGCTGTTTCGGTGGTTGTTTTATTTTATATTCTCTGAGCTGCCATAAATGCCTCCTTTATTGGAAAGAAAAGGCAGGGCACCAACATTTTAAATAAATTGATAAATAACATATTGTGACCCTAGTGATCCATGAGCAAAGAGGAGGAGGAGGCAACTCAGACAGATATATTCAGAGTAAGTTTCCCATTATAATTCACAAAAGTGAGCCAGGTCTCCCCCCCACCCCCCATTACTGAAGAGCCAGTGAATCCATTTGATTTGTGTTACACCCAACATGAAAGAAAAGCTATCCATTTATTGAATCACATAATGGATCCTCTATCCTTTATAACCCAAACTTTTTTTATTCTTTGTACACACACACACACACACACACACACACACACACACACACGAGAGAGAGAGAGAGAGAGAGAGAGAGAGAGAGAGAGAGAGAGAGAGAGAGAGAGAGAGAGAGAGAGATTCTTATTACAACTTTTGAAATCCTTTGTAAATGAGACTTACAAGAATCCAATGAGATAAGAACAAAGCAATCAAGTGCCTTGCTTTAAATATTATTACCAAGCTAATGTTATTATTTTCATTAAAAGTTCATGAGTGTCATTTCAGTTATTTAAATCAAAAACATAAGCTACTCTGATTTTGTTTTGAATTCATTTGGAGAATAATGTAGCTAATTATCTTTTGGGGACTGCAATATACACCATACAGAGTCCATAAACAAAGTCTAACATAAACACAGGAATGCTGCCTCAGCACTCTCCCCCCCCCCCCCCCCACTTTTTACTATGGTACCTAACTTTTATTAGAAAGGAGATGAGAGAGAATTCTATATATCAGCGCAATCCTATCCAACTTACACCACCGGTGTAACCAGTGGTGCAGTGAGAATGGGAGGCCCCAGAATGGAAAGGGGACTCAAATCCCCTCCAAAGGGGGATTCAAAGGGGATTTAAACCTCCGCCCTGCCCTCCCCTGCTGGTTACACTGGTGGTATAAGTCAGATAGGATTGCGCTGTCAGATCATGATGTTTCATGTCTTTAGTTTCAAAAGGTCAATATATATGTATTTATATGCAGGACCTCCCTTTGATATCATAGAATGTTAGGGTTGGAAGGGACCCTGGAGGTCTTCTAGCCCAACCCCCCTGCTCAGCACAGGTGACTACAGCATCCCTTGTAGATGATGTCCCTGCTACTCCAGTGTCATGTTCATCATATCCGAAGCCTGTCCAGCACAAAGGGGGAGAAGGAAATTAAGAACAGCTCCCTCCCTGGAGACCTTCCGGCGGGACCTCAAGACCTTTTTATTTAGGATGGCCTTCAATTGCTGACAGGATGGCCTGGCGTTTTTAATGAATTTCAATTTTAATCAACTTTAGGTGATCCATTGGGGGCTGTCTATTTTACTGTTTTACTGTTTTATGTTTGTAATGTTTTAATTTATATCTGTATTGTTGCTTTTTTAATGTTGTTAAGCCGCCTTGAGTGCCCTGAATGTGGGAGAAACAAACAAATAGGTCTCATTATAGTTAATGGGACTTACTCCTAGGCAAGTGCGGATAACCTTTGCAGCCTGAATAACCTTTTCCTCTGAGAGTTCTGAGGACAGGCAGCTGCTAACACTATTATTATTATTATTATTATTATTATTATTATTATTATTATTATTATTATTATTATTATTAAGTTCACAAAGCAGTTTACAGACAAAATCAAATGATGTAAATGGCTCCCTGTCCCAAAAGGGCTCACAATCTAAAAATGATGCAGAAGAACACCAGCAAACAGCCACCAGAAAAGAGACTGTGCTGGGGTGAAAGGGGGGCAGTTACTCTCCCCCTGCTAAATATAAGAGGAGCACCAATGGAAAAAGTGCCTCTTGCTCAGTTAGCAGGGGATAACATCTAGCTCTAACAGGAGCACCAGTTGGACTTGGGCATGACTCTGGGAAGAAAAGAAGAAAGGTCTGCCTCCCCCCAGTACCCCTTTTGCCACAGAGCAAGGGGCCAAATTGGAGAATACTTGTATTCCTTGACCAACCCCATGCCATGTCCATACTGAGTGAGTCCAGGGCACTTTGCTTACAGCATAAGCCTATGCATTTCTCCTCAGAAGTAAACCCCATTGTGTTCAATGGGACCTACTCCCAGGAATGTGTGTATATTATTGCAGCCTTCATCATGCAGTGTTCATCCAAACTGCGTGATCTCCTTTTAAGAGAGATCTCCTAAATCTCCTTTTAAGGTTGTCCATGCACCCTGTGCGTTGTGCATTTGGCTGCAGGCTTCCTATCATCCCCAGATATGTATTTAAGTTTCCATTGGGTAAAGAATTTCTCAGACTTGTAGTGTCTATAGAAACCCCACTTAAGAGTACTTTACCGTGTGGCTAAAATAAGCACAGCCTGACATTCATTAATGAATAGGAATGGATTTCTCAATTGGGATTTTAGAGGAGTCACTAGTCAAGTAAGCCCTCTAGCCCCTTTCAGGATTTCATTAATCACAGAGATTCAATACACATTCATTTTTTCTCAGGAGCGATGGCTTTGACACTGGAGAAAATGTTAGCCACAAAGTATCCATTTACTCCAAGGACCTATTGATGATTTAAAGAGATGTTAATAACTCCATTTCTCCCTCCTCCTAAAAGCGCCAAAGTCTTCGGCGAGATTTCTGATTAGAAAACAAGCTGTCACAGGTCATGTGGCTTAATAATAAAGTTGAAAATGCATAATTAGATCTCCTCTTTAAAAGCAGGTTGAAATGCTGAGCTACCTCGCAGTTTAGGCCAGGGCGAATTTGTTTCAATTAAACGTTGTGCTGCTAATGTCTGCCGCAGAGGAAGCTGCTAGATGGAGAGCAGGCGTGTTTTCTTTGGAGGGAGTCATTTGGCAAAGGTAAACTAGAGTTGTAGAAATCCTTGTTTATGAAACTCCCTATATTTATTATAGCCGAGATCAACTGTGTCTTAAAAGGGGATTTGGCAAATCTGTGGAATATACTGTAGGTCTAGCAGAAGATATTGGCTTCTTCAAGGTCAGCAAACTCTGATTAGACAGTAATTTCTACCTGAACCACACAGCGACTCTACACCCAAATAGCACACGCATCCCTGCTGTGCTGGCAAAATGCTTGTCGTATCCTAAGCCTGTCCAGCATGGGGGAAGTAAGAACCCAAACAGCGCTGAGACACTGTGCAGTGGTAAAGCTTCTTCCAAGCTAGCCTGATGGAATGGGAGCATGCAAGGGCATGGTTAGGTCATCCAGTCATCACATCACTTCCAACCTACTTCCAGGACACGCGCTCTGCGCCGCAGCACCAGACGCCATCGACCCCGGAGTCACTGCTGGGAGCATGGGTGTGTGTGTGTGTGTGTGTGTGTGTGTGTGTGTGTGTGTGTGTGTGTGTGTGTGATAGCTCTGACAAATTAAAAACGCTGCCTTTCCTGCTGAGAATGGTGCTTCCAAAGTATAGGCTTGGGCTGTATGTTCATCACATGGAACAGAAAACTTTACAAATTCCCAACCAGCCCATCGAATTTAATTGGATTCATGTTTGCTTTGTCTGAAGGCCAAATGACACATTATGCTAAATAGGGATGTGAGTGACCTGGTGTGCTTTTGGTTTGCTTGTTTTATAAATAGCACGCGTCTGTAGAATGTGGTGAGACCATGGTAGGGGCTAGAGGTTTTTAATACTTTGCCCCCGCTGCAGTTCCAACCCTGATCATGGCCTCCCTAGGCATTATTTTTACTGGGGGGGGGAAATAATGTCCAATGAAAGCAAGTTTTTCCTCCAAGTAAAAACAATATGGGGGGGGGGCTGCAATTGGGATTAGAACTGGTGCAGTCAATCTTTGTGACTGAGTGGAGATTTGAACCCAGGTCTCAGTCCAACACTCTCATCAGGATATCACGGTGGTTAACCCCTCCTGCTCCCACAAGATCTCACTTTCAAATGCCTCTCCTCTGAGACTGTTATTTCTGCAGCCTTCATTTCTGGTTCTAGAGCCTGGCCGGGGGGGGGGGGGAAGGAGGGAATAATAACTGATATTGGGGAAGAAATTCCTAAAGAACAAATGGGGGGTGAGGTAAACATTCCCTCCTGCCCACTGATTTTCCCATGAAAATCGCACCCACAGCATGAAAATTGAGAACTTCATATTTCCTCCTTACCATCTAGCTCGGCCCTTAGGGAAAAGTTTCCAACAAATATACATTTTCAGACTGAGCTATGGCAAGTTTCACCGTAACCTGGCAACCGGCATTATAAAATCACTTTCTGACAGTTCTGTTCTCTTCTCATGACTCAGTGACTCAGCTCTGAACAATACGGCATTAGCTGAGTTTCCCCCTTAAATATATATATGGCTCAAGCACAGGCAGCTGTTTATTTCCATGTGTTGCTGACTCTGTCCCGGGTAAGCAAGGGATGCTGATGGAAATGCTTTCCATTCAGGTCTAACCTAGTCCTCAGCAAGGGATAGGTAGCCCGATCCTGTGTAACCTACGCAGGCCTGGTGCTGGTGTAGGAAGTCGTAAAAGTGCCATAAAGAACATTTGCAGCTCCGGGAGAGTAAGCAGCACCAGTGCAGATGCCAGCACCGCTCACTCCCCCGGCCTACAGACCATGCGCCGGACGCCTCAGGTAAGTGCTAGGCCGCGCAGTGCAAGGGTGGGGAAGGGTAGGCCAGGGCATCAAGGGAGGCGGGCCATTGGCCGGCCCGGGCTGGGAGGGGGAGTGGATAACGGCGCCAATATCCAGGGCCCCGTCATAGCCCGGGCCAGCCTTACATGGCCTCCCTGGATGTACGCCAGCTCTGGGGCTGGCGTGCTTTCAAGGAGGCCCTGGGCTCACCTACACCCGGGGAAGGGGACGAACATCCCCTTCTCCCGAGGTGTACCCGAGCTACGCCAGTGCAGCCCGGGAACTGCACAGGTTGCAGAGGCTGCCACATCGTACAGAGGATTTTACTGTAAACCTGACCGTCTTGCAGCCCAATCCTACCTCACTCCCTGTGCAGCAATGCAGCTGCGCCAACGGGATGCATCCTGCGGGGGAATTTCGGGCTGTGGAGGCTTCCTCAAAGTAAGGGAACATTTGCTTTTGTGACCAATGGAATTGACTGCTCTTGTTGAGTTGAATGTGACCGCTACAACCACTGGCACCTCCTCATTCCTCTCCCCCCAGGACTGTGATTCTATGTAGAAATGTTGTGAAATTTCCATCAGGGGTGCTTGAAAAGCAAAACCTACATATTTGCGAGTAAACTCCAAACAAATGCAGGCCTGTTTGCAAAGCCTGCTGTTTGCAACCAAATCAACCGTTTGCACAGGTTTGAACAGAAAGTCTCTGCCACTTTGCCCTCTCTCTTCTCCTTCCTTCAAAGTAAAGTGCTTACACTTGGGAAGGAGGAAGATGCAGGCCTTCTGATCAGGGGATCCGTCTCTAGCCCATCCCATCCCAGGGATCTTTTCTGAGAAGGGCTTGGTCACTGCTCCAGAATGAATCAGGGGACACTAGCGTATTCTGAGAACTTTATTTTGATCACAATATGTTGATTCATTTTGTTAGCTTGCCCAGTTATTACATTCTCAATTGAACCCTGTCACACAAGCATACAACTTAGGTGCCTAGCCTCGGTACATCTCAGCCTTTGAGGCAGTAGTTCTGACACTAGCATGTTGCCTCATTCTCGTATCATCTCTGATGAACTGCTCTCTTGGGCTCCCTTTTAAGTCTTTTCACGGGCTCTTGTTTTCTTGCTCCTAGTTGCTTCAATCCCTCCTGCTCTCGGTTGCCACCTATCTGCCAGTCCTATCTGATATAGGATAACAGATCTGAAACTATCTGTTGATAGGTACGATATTATCTCTTCCTCAGTCCCTGGATAGTTCAATGACCCTCCAACTTGACTTGTCATCTCTTATCTCTCTCGTCCCTGGTCATTCATGGGGCCATAATGTTATGATACAATTGAGAAGGTGGTAATTATTTTGGTTGGGAGGAAGGGGAACAGGTAGGTGGCAGTGCCCACCACAGCATTGGAACCTTGGCGAGTGATTTCATATATTTTCAATAGAGGGATTTTCAATTAGATGATTCATTTTAGATGTTGATTTTCAATAGAGGGAGTAAACGTGGAGGCAGTGACAGACGTGGTCTGTCTAGGTGCAAAGATGACTGCAGACACTGACTGCAGCCAGGAAGTCAGAAGACATTTACTTCTTGGGAGGAGAGCAATGACAAATCTCGATAAAATAATTAAGAGCAGAGACATTAGGTAAAGGTAAAGGTGACCCCTGACAATTAAGTCCAGTCGTGTCCGACTCTAGGGTGTGGTGCTCATCCCCATTTCAAAGCCGAAGAGCCAGCGTTGTCCGAAGGCGCTTAAAGCAATGGGATTCCCCATAGTAACATATGGTTGTGAAAGCTGGACCATAAGGAAGGCTGAGCAAAGGAAGATAGATGCTCTTGAACTGTGGTGTTGGAGGAAAATTCTGAGTACGCCTTGGACTGCAAGAAGATCAAACCAGTCCATACTCCAGGAAATCAAGCCAGACTGCTCACTTGAGGGAATGATAGTAAAGGCAAAACTGAAGTACTTTGGCCACATAATGAGAAGACAGGATACCCTGGAGAAGATGCTGATGCTAAGGAAAGTGGAAGGCAAAAGGAAGAGGGGCCAACCAAGGGCAAGATGGATGGATGTCATTCTGGAGGTGACAGATTTGTTCTTGGGGGAGCTGGGTGTAGCGATGGCCGACAGGAAGCTCTGGCGTGGGCTGCTGGTCCATAAAGTCACGAACAGTCAGAAGCAACTGAATGAATAAACAACAACAAAATGGCTCAGGCTTTCTCCAGCACTTCTGAGCCTTTGTGAGCATTAAAAACGACCATTTGCAAAAGCTCAAGCTTCTGCAAGCATTGGCTTGGAAGGCTCAGAAAAGCTCAACTGCATTTTGAGCTGAACTCTGGTGCTCACGCCAGTGGCGTCGCTCCGGTAGGGGCGGGTCCCTAAGTATCGCTCCGTCGTAATCCCTTTACCGAGCGAGCAGGAGGCGGCCCGGCCCCCTCACTGTCGGAGCCTTTCCCCTGCGGAGAAAGCAGCAGGCAGGGTCTCTTGCCTGCTGCTTTCTCCGCACGGGAAAGGCTCCGACAGTGAGGGGGAGGGGCCGCCTCCTGCTCGCTCGGTAAAGGGTCTAGGACAGAGCGATACTTACAGCCCCGCCCCTACCGGAGCGACGCCACTGGCTCACGCACCCCTTGCCTTAATGCCCTGATCATACCCTGCTGCAATAAACGTTAAAACAAATGAGAAAGAAAAGTTTCATCTCCACAAGAATCAAACTCCGGAGATGCACCGCCACAGAGCTTTAGCTTACGCTTCAATTTCCTACAAATAGCTTTCTATTTGAGGTGCTCCACATTGGAAATGGAGGTGGGGAGGGAGAGACGGTCCCATTTAGATTGAAGATGCAAGACTACCAATATGCAGCTAAATTACTTACTGTCATCTACGCGAAGGTCTGTTGTTGGCAATCCATGTCAGTTACAAATTAAGTTGCACGGAGGTATAGTTCTCAATAGAAATCAATTTGAGGCACAGAATGCCTTATTTGCAGTTTTATGGCTTAAAACTACTGACAAGAAATGATTTACTGTAGGCAGAGGGGAAAATGCTGTGGAGGGGGGCTGATTGTTTGAGTTTGACTTTTTCCGTTTTTATTGACAGTGTTTTCTTTCAAATGTTTAATGTAGAGTACTATGCTATTTAATTTAAAATCAGTCTCACTCAATAAAGCGTGCTAACGTATTGTCAGGTTGGAATCTGCCTGGTGAGCAAGATTTGGTCCAGGAAAATGGAATGATATATTTCAAATTATATTAGCAACATTTCAGGCAGCCAACACAGAAGAGGCGATGACGGGACTGCATAGAGACCGCTCCGTAGGAATCCTGAGAGCAGTTTCTTTATTTTTAGCATAGTTTGGTGCAGTAATTTCAGACCAGCCAGGGAAAGCAAACTATGTATGCGGATCTTATGTGGTTTGAATAGAGTCATTACTCACATATCCTATAAGACACCAGACAAGAAGTCTGAATTACAAATGGGCTACTACAACTTTATCTAACTTTGATACATATTGCAATGGGTCCTGACTACAGGTCACTGCCTCAGAAGAAACCGCTTGGCTCCGCTGTCATATATTCCCCTTTGCAGTGGCTGGCATAAGGTAAAAGTCAAGGTATCCCCTGCTCGAAAGCCAGGCATGTCCAACTCTAGGGTGCGGTGCTCATCTCTGTTCCTAAGGCCGAAGAGCCAGCACTATCCAAAGATGCTTCCGTGGTCATGTGGCCGGCAGGCATGACTAATGGAACACTGTTACCTTCCCACCACAGAGGCACTTATTTATTTACTTGCAATTTCTTGCTTTCAAACTGCTAGGTTGGCAGGAGATGGGAGCTCACTCCGTCACACGGCACTCGGGTCTTGAACTGCTGTCCTACCGACCTTCTGGTCTGCAGTTCAACATCTTAACCACTAAGCCACCACAGCCCCATAAGTGGTTGGCATACCAGAAAACTATTGTCAGTGAAAGTCAGTGAACTTTCTGTTTGCCTGTCCATGTGCACAAGTAGTAAGGCCCATGGCTTTTGTTTTCTATAAGTGTAGACCGATGCCTAGCAGAAATTACATCACAACATAGTTGAGATAAGGCAAGGCCCAAATGAGGGAAACTGGTATGTGTAAAAACAAAGGCAGATCAATGCTTTGGGGAAGTACAGACATTTTCATTAACTGGAAACATGTAGTTGCTTCTAGAATGTTTCCTGGGAGCAGATATACAGCCTCCAGGAGTGCTGGATTTTTCCTTTGGATGTCAACAGTGGATAAGGACTACATAGTTGTGCCCTGGAACCTGCCCACTGGAGTCCATCTGCCACCATCAGGAATTGTTGGTCAACTGAAGGAATGTTGTTGTAAGCTTTTTTCCGCCTAAGGCTACATCTGTGTATTTAAGCCTTTCACTTGGTAAAAAGCCTTTCACTTTTCACTTTCAGAAGCCAAAAGCAAGACCTAAGCTAGCCCCCTTGAGGCATTTATACAAACGGAAAGCAGAAATTAGAAAATTAAGTTAGTGCCTGCTTTGTAAACAGTCATAAGCGATGTTATGGATAAGTTTGTTACAATGGCTTCTATATCCTCCGTAGCTTTCTATCAGCTCAATAGAATGCTCCCGGCGATTTCTATCAGCTTAATAGAATGCTCCTGGCGATTTCGTTCTGCATTAGTAACTCCAGCTGATGGTTGACGCGCAGCTATTTTTAAACTGCGCGTTTAGCGGTTTCAGGTTTTTTGAAGATCAACGGAGCAAATACATTCTGCTCTCCTGCACGTTGGAGTCTCCTGCACGTTGCCTTCGCCCCACTGAATGGCTCCGAAGGTGAGGGGGCAGGGCCGCCTAATGCCGGTGAGTAACGGAGGTCAGCGCAGTGAGGAACTTAGCGTTCCGCCCCACCTCCAGCGACGCCACTGCCAGGGGAGGCAGGAGTTGAGAGTTCAGTTTCCCACCTGAGGTAAGCAAGGTCAGGGAGTGAGCCAGGACCACTCAGATTATGTTTACTGGCTTGGTGAGGTTGGCTGGCAAGCCCTCTGACTAGATGCAAAGACAATTGCAAGGCTTGCTGGCCTGTGAGAATCTGTGCAGTTCTGCAGCCTCGACCCTTCGGGGTTGGCCATGATAAGCTCACTCTGTCTCTTGACGGAGGGTAGCTTTGAGTCAGGTTAGTTTACCCCGTGATTGCTCAGGGGAATAGACAGTCACCATCCTTCCCCTTACCTAGTGGCCTGCATGCTTGGGGGTTTGAGTTAGTTTTACCCAGCCGCAGGTTCTTTGTTGTTGTTCAGTAAAGTAGCCCAGTTTATCTAAGCCTCTGTCTCATGTGTTTTAGTGTGTGTGTGTGTGTGTGTGTGTGTGTGTGTGCGTGCGCGCGCACGCGCGCGCAGAGGAAATGAATGTAGACCTAACACGGAGACCTGAGGCTGGTC
Source organism: Plestiodon gilberti rubricaudatus (assembly GCA_026170595.1). Taxonomy (NCBI): domain Eukaryota; kingdom Metazoa; phylum Chordata; class Lepidosauria; order Squamata; family Scincidae; genus Plestiodon; species Plestiodon gilberti. Next base: position 17,332,971 of record JANXHW010000012.1, read on the forward strand.
CTGAGCTCCCCTGAAATAGATTCATACACACATATGCAGCATTTGCACAAAGCAAGGGATAGTTGCACTAAGCATGTTGTCAATTTGAATGAACACAAGACAAAGACGCAACAACCCTTCTGGAAGGCCAACAGAGATGGGGCAATCCTAAGCTCCAGAAGGAGAGAATGCCTACAGTCAAGCACCCTTTTTCAGCTTTGCCCTTGAAATTGTGGGCAAAAGACTGACACAGGGCTCACCATTCCATTACTCCTCCCTAACCCCTTGGTTTGTCAGTTTGTTGGGCTCCTGGACCCTTTATATTGTGTTCACTGGGTAGGAGCCTGTTTCCTGCTGGTACTGTTTCCTATTTTTCTGCAGCATCTCAAAGTCAAATACAAAAGAACCCTCATGTCAAACAATCTACTTTTTACCACCATTTGGGATTTACTGTCATGTGCTCAAATCTGTGACCCTTTTCTGCCTCGCTCTCTTTGCATCTCTGAGATTCACGAGGACCGGCATGGGGGATTCAGAACAGTTGCTTCTGAGAAAGCAAGATGCCACTGTGGTCTCAAGCTGTCTCTTTCCTCCTCGGGTCCCTTAGAAGAAAACTGTCACTTCTCCTGACCTCATTGATCAATGAAAACCAACGGTTTAAAACAGCATGATATTTTCAGGTAGTGTCAAGTTAACTCACAGCCCAATCTTATCCCAGTAATCTACGTTCTCCAACCCTGGTTGTCCAGTTGAAGAGCTTGAGTCCTGGAATGGGTTAACCCATTTTTCACCAGGTACCCAGATACCCAGGTACTTGATGAGGTCCTTGTTATGCTGATGATGACCAATTTATTGGTATATGACCAATCCGGTATAGGATTCATTTTTCTAGTTTGCACCATGGTTAATTGGGTTTAGAAACATTTAGTCTGGCTCCTCATCAGAGGCCTATTAATCTGTCTGGATTTTGAAATCCCACAAGATTTTGGCTTGCAAAAATTGTCATTCACATCCCACCTGGTGGTGGCTGGTGTTTTCAAAACATCGAGTCCTTCTCAATGACCTTGGATATTTAGAGGTATTTACGTGGACTATGTGCAGTTCCAAGTAGAGGTACCTTTTGCAGCGTATACATAGTAATTGCATGTACACCTGAGGTGTACAGGTGTTTTTCCAACTTTTTCGGTATGGCACCTAAAGCACCCAGTCGCGTCACAAGGATGCGCGTCACCCCAGAGCGGGGCGCGCGTGTCACCTTTAATGACGCGGCCCCGCCCCCGCGAGTGATGTCACACGCTGGTGCAGAGCACACACACCCCACGCCATTTTCGGCTCATTTTGGAGCCAAACGGACACTCAGGCGGCGGGCGGGCGGGCCCAACTCCAGGGCCAAAATGTAAGTGCCGAGGGGGCGCGCGTCACTCTTGTGCACGTGTCACCCCCGGGCGGCCCGCCCCGCACGCTTCTCTTTGTCGATGCCCCTGAAAGCACCTACTACTCTCGGTACAATTTTTCCTTTCATTGCCAGAGTCGTCCTACCTCAATCTGAAGATCTTTATACTTGGTTACTTTTCCATGTTCTTTGTCTTCAATTCGCGCATTCCCAGGTGTTGCCACATTGATAATCCATTTTCTTTTTCACTACTGCTAAATCTGGGGTGTTATGCTACAGATGTTTACCTGTGTGGATGTGGAAATCCCACAATATTGTAACCTCTTCATTTTAACAACTTTTAAAGCTGTTAAAATGGGAAGAAATTGGAATAAAAACAAATAACATTGCTTTCTGTTATTTCAATTTGGTTAAACACTGAAATCTATGAAAAAAAAAATAAAACCATAAAAAACAGCCCTAGGCATATAAGGGCTCAGTCCAGCCTAACTCAGGCACAGTTGAGGCCCAATTGTGGCCCAATTGTGGCCCAAACTAGGACCGAGTTAGGCTGCAACTGTGCCTGAGTTAGGCTGGAGGCAACAGCATTGGGCCAGGATCGCGGCAAAACTTACCGCAGAGGCAGGCAGGCAGGCTCCTGTGGGGAGCTGTCAGTCTTGTGGAAGCGAAGAGCCCCCTCCTCAGCCCGTCTGCGTGCACCTACCACAGCTGCTGCAGCGGTTGCAGCAGATGGGCAGCCACAGGCGGGCCTGCAGGCACTGCGCGTTTGACAGTCAGCTGAAGGGCAGAGGTTGTGCCAGTGCCAGCTGCCCCAGGGCACCCTGGGCATCAGCCACCTGCCGCAGGGGGGAGTGCGACTGCCCTCCCTCCTGCAGACTGCGATGCCACCCCCAAGCCACGGTGAGGCTGCACGTGGGAGTCATGGGGGGGTGAGCGGGGGAGAGAAGGGAAGGAGGGGGTGGGAACGGCACGCACAAGGGGGGGGGTCTCATGAGGTCTGGAACCGCCTCCGCCAGGACATGCCCGTGCGCTGCCTGAAGCCCTGGGCCTCAAGGGCCGTGGCAATGCCCACAAAGAAGGCATCCCAGCATGCCTTCTGCTCCGTGCCCCGGCCAAGACCGAGAGATGCCGTGGGCTTGTCTGCTGCGAGCGGGAAGGGCTCACGCAGCTCATCACACCCCCAGATGGGGCAACGTCTGCACCTTGCGGCAGGCGCTCTGGCGGCATGGGGGGTGCCAGCGTCCATCATCAGGGAGTGGGAGGGGAGGCAGGCACACTGACAGGGGGTGCTGGGGAGGGGCACGGGTGGGTCAGAAACAGACAGACAACACGGCTGGTGGGAGAGGGATACAGGGAGAGGGGTCTGCAGAGACCGATAGGGGCACAGGGGGCACTTCGCAGATGGAGGCAATGCAGGAACGGGCGCCTCTCATGCAGACGGACCGAGGGCGGACACGGACGCCGTTGATGGGCGGAAACGGACGCCGGTGACGGGCGGACAGAGGGCGGAAACGGACGCCGGTGACGGGCGGACACGGACGCCGTTGACGGGCGGACCGAGGGTGGGTGAGAGCCCCGGTTGCTGAAAGGGCTCTTCACGGACGTGGCGGACGTGCGCCACAGTGCCCGTCAGTGTTTGCCTGCCTGACAGGCCCCCCAACTCCCCCCTCCCCTCTGGTCCCAGAGGGTCCGGCAGCCCCCCTGCTGTGTTCTCCCAGGGATGGCTGTGGCGGACCCTGGCTGGGATTCATGCAGAGGCTTGTGTGCTGGGGCCTGCCTGTGTGGGTGTGTGGGGCAGTGCTTGTGCAACATTGGGGACATGTGTTTCCAGGGGCATCTTTATTGTTCTGGAACAGTGGCAGAGATGGCCGGGCGTGGCTGCCAGGGGTAGGCACAGCAGCCTCTAGGACCACAGCAGCAGCATCAGGCGAGCCCCATGGACCTGGAGATGCGGGCTCTTCCCCTGTGGAACCACGGCCTGCTCCATAGAAAGGGGAGGGACAGCAAGTAGGCAGCCAGGGCGGTGGGGCAGCAGCAGCAGCTGAGGTGGGTTGCAGGGCAGGCTCCCAGACCTCTCTGGCAGCATCAAGGCAGGTGACCGTGGGGCAACCAGACTGCAGGCCCAGGGGTGCTCCCCGGACAGTTTGTGGTAGTGGGCATTCCTGGGGGGACGAACAACATGGGGGTGTTCCATGGCAGCTGCTGCGTGGTAGCAATCGCCATTGAAGAGGAGCCAGTGTGCCAGTTGCAAAGGTCTGCAGGGAGAGAAATCAAACACAGCTGAGTGGTGTGAGACACATAGCCTGGTCTGCGCTCCTTCCCTGGGTGTACGGTGAGCATGATCCTGTAAGGGAAAGGGGTCAAAGAGAGAGACAACAACACAACTTGGGGGTCACAACCATGGCAATCCTAGTAATACTGACCTGTCGGTAGACCCTGTGGAGAAAAGAGGGGGGGGAACAGCTGGTGTCTACATATGGGTTACAGTTCCACACTCATGGCATTGTGTGCTCACATTAATACAGGCAGCTATGAGACAAGAAGACATTGGTATAGAGGCATATCATGGCAGGCTATGCAGGCAGCTATGAGACAAGACATTGGTATAGAGGCATATCATGGCAGGCTATGCAGGCAGCTATGAGACAACACATTGGTATAGAGGCATATCATGGCAGGCTATGCAGGCAGCTATGAGACAAGACATTGGTATAGAGGCATGTATCCTACCTATATCTCTCTATGCAAAGAGGCAGACGTCAGACCACATGTCAGCACAAACCCTGCACTTACCTGCTGGTGCTGTTGCCTGTATGGGGGGGGGAGAGAGGGGCTGGGAGAAAGACATGGGTTAGCAAACACTTGCATGGAGACAGCTGCCCAGGCACAGCAGTAAACAGTTTGGCCACAGGCAGAACAGCCCTCTCTGCCCTAGAGGGGGGCAGAGAGGAGAGAGGAGAAGAGAGAAGTGGGGTGTTAGAAAAGTTTTCAAAGTCCCACTTTGTGGCTGCTGGGGGACAGAACCCCACGCCACGTGCTCAGAGAGAGAGAGTGGAGGGCTGGGGCTGGGCTTTTGTGGGAAAGAGGCTGGGTGGGGCTGGGTGCTGATAGGGTAACTATTTGGGTCCATGTCCAGAGTTAGGCCACACCTGTTCGGTCCTAACTCAGGCCCAACTCGGGCCCAGGGTGTTAGAACTTTTCAGGAGAGGGCTGGTGTGGGTAAGGTAAAATGGCTCCTATGGGTCTCCTCACATTTGGGTCCACCCTTTTTGCTGGCCCAAATTTTGGGCCTGAGTTGGGCTCGAGGGGGCGTGTCAGTGGCTCTCCAGTGTCTGGAACCGGACCAAAATTCGTAACCGCCCCCGTCACACCCCCGACACGCCCCCAACACACCCACTTTTAGGCTGCAATTGTGCCTGAATTGTGCAATTGTGCCTGAATTGTACCGCAGTTGCCTTGGGCTGGACCGGGCTGCAATTCAGTCACAATTGCAGCCCAACTCAGGCACAATTCAGGCACAACTCGGGCCTAAAGCACTTGGGCTGCAATTGTGCCTGAATTGTACCGCAGTTGCCTTGGGCTGGACCGGGCTGTTAGACATACAGCATCGAGTTCCTTCTACACCCCCTCCCCAGTTCAATCCCATTTGGGCCCCACAGTCCTTTGAGCATCCATGATATATTCATGGGGATTAAACCTCCTTTCTGTTGCTACATAAGTAGGACTCATTTTGAAATACTGAACCAAATTTAAGTAATAAATGTAGAGAAAAAAGGTGGCACAAAAGGACACACCAGCATTTCTTAGACTTGTCCTTTTAAATATATTTACATTTGGTACTTATATGGCCTAGTTCAACTAGGCTAGTTGTGGGAATGAAAAAGGGTTGTTTATGACAAGGTGAAAGGAAAGCAAGGGGGGAAAAAAGCCTCCTTAACTCATCTTGTGCTCTGGAGGGAATTTCCTTTGGACTTTGAAGCTCAGACAAACTCTGAACTTTGTAGCCTTAATGAACAAGGAATCTAAGATACTTTCTAAGACTTGGCCTTAAGAACTCAATGCCCATTTTGAAGTAGAATACTAAGGAGAGCTCCAAATACACCCTAGCTTTGAAGGAGGCTTCCATTTTATTTCTTTCAGAATGTTCAAGGCTGATATTTTCTTAGCGGCTGTTACTGTCTTTTAACTACAGATGTCATTGAAGGTTTTCATGTTTCTCTGCAAATCTTTAGTTCTATCTAGTGGCCGTGAAGTGGAGTTTGATACTGGCAAAAGAACTGCCTTTTGTGTGGATTATGTTCTCTGTATTCCTCGCTCTTATTCGTTTCGACATGCGTCAGACAATGTCGCTGCAGCGTAGCTGTGGCAGGTCAAAAGAATGCAAAAAGATGCTTTGATTGTCTAACTTCAAAGAATGCCATTGTGGTTTGCGTGCCGCTTGCAAACAGCTTCTGGGATACATCACTCTAGCAAGTTCCTTCCTTATTTAGATTTTTTTTTTTTTTGATTTCCAGGATACCCTCCTTTTTCTAAAGACGCAAGTTATTTTCCAATCACTATGAGGCTCAGGGATAGAGCACATAAAGCACGTTTGCAGCACCCAGAGAGTAAGCAGCTGCCGTTCTACTCCCGCCGAGGACAACACTGCGCCCATTGGGGAAGGTAAGTTCTCCGCTGGCCAGCAGAGGGATGTGGGGAGGGCAGAACGGTGTGTGGGATTGGTCGGCCGGGCCCAGACTGGGGGAGAGATCAGCAGCAGCCTCCCCTACCGTATACTGTCCCCCCTCCCGGGCCTGGCCGCCATTACATGGGGCTCTCAAATGTGCGCCAGCCACCAGGGCAGGCCCCAACCTGCTTAGGATGCAGCGGGCACCTTATTTGCACCACTGCGTCGTGCTAGACAGGATTAGGCTGTTAGTCTTATTATTTTGGATGGCTTTTGATGAGGACCTTAGTCAAGGAGAACTGGGAAGAAGAAATGTGGGCTCCCTCTTGATTCCAATGGACTGAAGATCTAATCTGCATGCTATGCAGAATAAAGTGAACATAGGGAACTGTTTTAACTCATCAGACCAATATGAGTGGCAGTAGCTCTCCAGGGTTTCAGAGAGGATTTTTTCTCTGCCCTACATATCGGCCCCAGGGATTGATGCTGGGATCTTCTGTGTGCTTTTACTGCTGAGCCACAATTCCAGCCTGAAGCAGGAATCTGACAGTACCAGGCAGGTAAAGAAGTAAATACTGTATCTGAACTGTGTTTTTGTTTCAGCTTTAGCACCAGCCTCAGTGGCAGGAAAACAACAGGACTCCATTTCTCTCTTCCATCCAGATTACACAAAGTTGATGCCTTTATTTCCTTGCAGTCCATGTCGTTTGTTCTGCCACTAGGGATAGAACCAAATACAGTAGAAAGAAAACGATTGGAATGCCCCACGAAAACAGAGCAGGCATGCAGATAGGTGAAAGCAATAATTGATCATGAAGATTGTACGTTATGCCCCCTTTGCTTATATTAATTCTTTAAAAGCAACAGACCATTAACTACCTCTTACTCTCCCAAATTGTGTTCTGTTAGTCTTTCTATTAATAAGCACTATCCTATTAAGCGAGCCATCTAATTATTAATCCATTAGTAATCAGATTGCACACATTTCAAGCGTCTTTTCAAAAGGTACTTTCTTGACAGCCTGGAGTCGTCCCCCCCCCCCAATCTAATATTGTCAAACTATGATTTAAAAGGTCGGCTTTCCAAACTTAATGAGGAATTAATGACTTGCATTATCTCATAGTTCCCTAACAGATCTTGCTCCAAAGATTAATTGCACTTCTTGCTTTTTTTCTGCAATAGCACTACGTTGTGTACTGTAAACTTTTCAAGCTGTCGTTCCCCTTTCTGAACTGAATCATCAGATTAAGGGAATGGCAATGATTATGTCTATAGCAGGAGAGGAACAATGGAAATTATGAACGTTATGGGGTAATTGACTTGCACAAGTGCCTGGAAGCGTATTGTGATATTTTATTTTTGTACAGACCGCTAATGACATGTTCTCCTGGCATGTTTCAGATTATAGCATGCCAAGTGCAGGAGACCTTGGGACATGTAGTTTCCAGAGCATCTGACATCCAGTCTAAACACTAGTGAAAACTACATTTCAAAAACATCACTGGCATCCCTGGCAAAAACAGCACTGGACGTTGCCAGTCAATTCAAACACCAGGGATGGGTGGCATTGTCCCTGTTGTTGCCATCTTAACCACCAGGTAAGTTCCTTGGAGGATAGAATGGTCTAGTAGGGCTGACTTCAGGAATTCACAGGGGATTGGAGGCTTACAGGTTGTTGGAGGAGGAATTTGGGCTTTAACAAGCTCCTAATGATGTCAGAAATAGCTTATTTTCCAGTTTTTGAAAAAGAAAAGAAAAGCCTCGTATATATTAGACCCCTCTGAACTGAGCTGAATAGAGATCCCCCACCATGGACGGGCCTTTGCACATGAAGGAGAAATATATTTGTTCTGTCTACAGACATGAATTACTTGTTACCTTCTGATGCATCTTCTGCTTTCAGAAGAAATAAAGCTTTCCTATCACTTTCCAGAAGCTTCTTAGCAATTGAAGCAAACAGGCATCAGGAGGATTTGGACGATAATTGTAACAATTTATATGTATTATGCAGGCATCTGTCATATATTTCCAGGCAACTGGAATTGGGAGGGAGGGAAGGATTATGGAAAACATAACCTTGCCAAACAAAATGTGGTTTGGTTAAGTGATAACTGATTCAACATTACTGAGATGTTCAACTGAAAAAGAAAATCAATGGAATATAATGGTACATAAATCCTCCAAGGAGAAAATAAAGTGTATATGTGCATCTATATTTTATTTCCTGAATGTACTGCAGTTTGACAAGGACACAGAAAAAAGTTATCCTATGCCAACAGCAGTGAAAATTAAGGCCACAATCCAACAAAGGGGGAAGGTGTGCTGAATCCAATTGATTTCAGTGGGTTTGAAAGCACAGACTCTGGCTCAGCACAGATAGCACAGAGCTATTGTAACATAGCACAGTGGTTCCCAAACATTTTAGCTCTGTGGGGCCCACACTCCAACCTCTCTAAAGACACTCTATTGGGACCCACCTAGCTTTACGAGACTTAAAAAAGGTGATCTAGGAACATGTTATTTATTTATTTACAAATAATATTTATTTATTTATTTATTTGCAAAAACCTCAATCCATTTGCATAATGAGGCAGCCCTAATGAATAGCCTCAAGGCTTGAGGGGCTTAGTTATGTGACCCAGCTTTCACCTGCCCGCACTACCTGTCATTGACAGACTTGGGGAAAAAAACCACTAGAAAAAGACTCTCAAACATTTATCTCTTTATAGTTACACAAGCTGGCAAATTGCAGGAGCTCAGTTCCTTGCAAACTGCAGGAGCTCAGCTGTTTGCAGAGCAATTAGCTGCTATCTTGCAAGTTGCAGGAGCTCAACTCTTTGCAGGACAATTGGCAGCTATCTGATTTTTGAATAGCCTCAGGGCTTGAGGCAATTACTTATCTGATCTTTCCATCACCTATGTGTTCATTGGTGGATCTGCGGGACCCAACAGAAATTGGGTCATGACCCACCAAGTGGGTCCCGACCCACAGTTTTATTTTTTATTTTTATTTATTTACAATATTTATATTCCGCCTTTCTCCCTGAAGGGACCCAAGGCGGCTTACAACAGAGAAAAATACCAAAAAAATACATACATAAATAGTTAGTTTCAAAACAATAAAAAACAGTTAACAAAAACTAATAAAAACATCTAAAAATTGATTTAAAAATTATTACAATTAAAACACAGCATAAAAACAGCAGCGCCCCACCTGTACCAGCAGAATATTAAAAAAGGCAAGGACTCAGAAGGCTTCTTTAAACAAGAAGGTTTTTAGGCCTCACCGGAAAGTGTCCAAGGAGGGAGCAGTTCGTAAGTCAAAGGGGAGGGAATTCCATAAGGTTGGTGCCACTACTGAGAAGGCCCTATTTCTGGCTGCCGCCCCTCGCACCTCCCTGGGCGACAGCACCCGAAAAAGGGCCTTCTCTGATGATCTAAGGAGACGAGCTGGACTACATAAAAGTAGGCGGTGTCTCATATATCCTGGCCCAAAAACAGCACTTTGAATTTGGGCCGGAAACAAATCGGCAGCCAGTGCAGCCATCGGAGGAGCAACCCGACAGAGTCGAACCGCCTACCTCCAGTGACTTCATGGGCCACCGCAGTTTGAGATAGCACATGTATGGAAGCCTTGTACATCTACCCCAACTACATTAGAGCAAGTTCTCAATGTTCTGTCACATATTAGTGTGATCCTGCTAGCATCGTACTGAGAGATGCTCGGGACTGAACCTAGAACCTTCTGCATGTAAAGCATTTGCCGCCCTGGTATCGGGGGCTCCACCGGGCAGTGTCCCAGCCTGGCAAACCGAGACGAATGGCTGCCTTTAAATTAAAAAGGCAGAAAAATGGCCACTGGGACTATTCTGAACCTGGCTGGCTACCATCCGGCCGGCCAGGTCTCCTTGTCTCCTCGTTGCGAGCCTCGAGGCTTGCGTGCATGGGCACAATGCAGCCTGGAAGCCCTTTGTTCAGAAGCGCTTCCAGGCCGCTTGTGCGCATGCGTGAGGCTCACCATTTTTCCCGTGTCGCACACATGGGCAAAAATGCCTGGAAGGCCTGTAAAGCGCTTCTGAACAAAGGGCTTCCAGGCCGCGTTGTGCACGTGCGCAAAGCTTGTGGGCCTCGAGGCTTGCGAGGAGACAAGGATGACTGGAGGAACAAGGAGACCCGGACAAGAAGAGCAGCTGGAGGAAACCACAGCCACAGTAAGGGAGCAAAAAACAAAAACAAAACTTCATATGCAGTGCAGATCCACCCCCCCCCAAAAAAAAAATAATGGTGCCAAAAACCAAATTGGTGTGTGTGTGTGTGTGTGTGTGTGTGTGTGTATTTGTGTATTTGTGTACAGGATTGGGTCATGCAAAATATGGTAAGCCACTGCATCCCATGGGCTGGCTGGGGCCCAGGCAGCAGTGGAGAGGTAAGTAAAAAATGTATTTATTTATTGGTAGATAAACCAATAGAGTGTACCTAGTTTATGTGATGATACTAACCACATCTGAAAGTAGCATCTGTGAATCAAGACTGTAGGTGTGCTGTTATTATTTATATTTGACTTTTCATCCCAAAACATTGTCAACGTTTATGTTTATATAATCACAGACATATGGCAGAGACAGACACAGTGGCAAACAACCACTTGACGAGATCCAATGCTGGGGTGTGTTCAGTTCCCTACTTATATGCACACCAATACACTATGGGCGCAATCCAACCCAAGCCTTAGGCTGGAATAGCGGCTGCTATTCCGGCCTAAGTACGGAATAAGGCTAGATGGGCCAGAATAGCACTAGATGGACCAGAATAGTGCTGCTATTCCGACGGATGCAAGAGTTGCATGGGCTGGCCTACCTAAAGATGCTGTGCATGCGCAGAATGGGTGTAGTTAGGTATTCCGGCCTAAGAGCGGGCGTGGCGGGGGCATAACGGGGGCGTAACGGGGGCGGTCCAGCTTTTAGGCCATATCCAGAGCACTGGTGAGCACCGACACCCCCTCGGGCTCCGAGAAGCTCCTAAAATTTAGGTCGACCAAAAAAATGCACTTAATTTTGAGGAGACCCATAGGCGCCATTTTACCTTACCTAGTCCAGCCCTCTCCCAAAAAACTTCAAACACCCCACTGGCCTAGCTGGGCCAGAATAGGAGCCTGGATGTCTGGATACGGACATAGCTAGGCACCCAATCAGCACCCAGCCACACCCAGCCTCCTTCCCATAAAAGCCCAGCCCCAGATCTCCCATTCCCTCTCTCTCTCTCTCTCTCTCTCTCTCTCTCTCTCTCTCAGAGCACGTGGCATGGGGCTCTGTCCCCCACAGCCACAAAGTGGGACTTTGGTGGAGGGGAGCACTTGGCTCCAAATTTCACAAACACCTCACTTCTCTTCTCTGTTTTCTCTGGACGTCTCTTCTCTGCTCCCCTCAAGGGCAGAGAGAGCTTCTCTGGCTGTGACCAAACTGTTAACAGCTGTGCCTGGGCAGCTGTCTCCATGCAAGCTCTTACTAACCCATGTCTCTCTCCCAGCTTCTTCCCCCCCACAGGCAACCCCTGGCTATGGCCACAACACCAGCAGGTAAGAGCAGGGTCTTTGCTGAAATGTTATCTGACATCTGCCTATTTGCCAATATATCTGACTTCTGCCTGTTTGCCAATATGTTCTCTAACATCTGCCTGTTTGCCAATATGTTCTCTGACATCTGCCTGTTTGACAATGTGTTCTCTGACATCTGCCTGTAGCCAATGTGTTCTCTGACATCTGCCTGTAGCCAATGTGTTCTCTGACATCTGCCTGTTTGCCATGTTAGCAGAAAACTCTATGTTTGCGTAAATGTTACTTGCCTGTAGAAAACAGCTGTCCTCTCTCTCCCTCCCTCTCCCCTTTGTAGACTCCACAGGGTCTACATCCAGGTGAGTGTGTGTTGCCATGCCATGTCCGTAACGCTCAACAGTTGTGTAGTTCTCTCTCTCTCTCTCTCTCTCTCTCTGACCTTTGTTCCCTACAAGATTATGCTCTCCTTACATCCAGGTAAGCACCTCAAACCGTGCCATGTGTGTAACCCTTAGCAGCTGTTTTTTTTCTCCCTGCAGGCTTTTGCTACCTTCACCCTGGTTTGTTCTCAAAGGCTATCGCAACCAGACACCAGCTGACATTAAAATCCCCCTTTTTTTGTCTTCCCAGGGACGTCCTCCGCCACCTACCTTACTGGGAGTACCCCAGGGGCTGCAGGGAGAGAGCCCCACTTTTGCCTGCCTCGATGCTGTCAGATGCCAAGGAGCCAGCCCTGCAACGTTCCTCAGCTGCTGCTGCTGCTGCTCCACCCCCTGGCTGTCATACTTGTTTCCCCTCCCCTTTCTATTGTGCAGGCTGAGGTTCCACAGGGGAAGAGCCAGTGTCTCCAGGTCCCTGGGGTGCTGTTGCTGCTGCTGTTGCTGCTGCTTTAAGATCAGCTGCTAGACCTGTGACCACCCATGGCAGCCTCGCCTGGGCAACTCTGCTTTGGTTCCAGAACAATAAAAGCCCCCGTCGGGCAGAGCTTCCATGCAACACATATGCAAAACTTTACACAAGCATTGCCACCCACACACAGAGAGCACCCAGCAGTCAAGCCCCTGCACAAATCCCATCCAGGGACTGCCAATATCTTCCCAGGGAGAACACAGCAGGAGGTCAGCTAGACCCCCAAGCGACCGGGGGGGGGGAGTCAGGGAGTGCCCCAGTTAGCCAAACAGTGAAAGCCGCTATGGCGCCCGTAGCGGCGCCACTCGCTGCCACCACGGCCATGTCACATCCGTTCAGCGACCGGGCCGCCATTGTGTCAGGGTGCCCTGTGGCAGTTGGCACGGTCGCAACGACCATCCTACAACCTGGTCCCTGGCGACCAGGTTGCTAAGGATGCGGGCCGGCTGCCGTCGCCTATTCCCGAGCCCCTGGTGACCAGGCTGTTAAGGATGCTGTGGCAGCTGCGGTCAATCAACACTGATAGGTGCGGAGCGGGTGTGGTGCATGCATGAGGACGCCGAGCCGGTGGAGCCTGCCTGCTTCCCAGGTAACTTTTCCTTGATTCTGGGGCTTGTGCGGGGCTTAGGTATTCCGGCCTACCTAATTCCTTTGAATACAGAATAGCGGGAGGTCTGGATACGGAATATTTTAGGCCGGAATAGCCAAAATAGTTGGGTTGGATTGGGCTGCCCAAGCCCATAATTCAGCTTCCAGTGGATCTCAGAGGTTTTTAAGAAACAAAGAAAAGAAATATGAGGGGCATAACAGAGGCTTATCAGATTATGCCTGTTTTGGACAAAGTGACTAGGAAGAAACCGATTTCTTTATTGTGTCACCTGCAAAATTTCTCCTAGTGACGAAGAATCAATATCGACGGAGCACTTGAAACAAATGTTATGAGCTCCGCTAGCAAAAGGACAAAAGTAGCACTTCCAATCTGTCTCTCTGCAGATGACAGTCTTCAAAGACGCTTACTGTGGAGTGGCCCCTTTTCGATAAATAGCTACAGGGACTTTCCGAAAGTAAGTGGTCTGAGGTTTACAGACATAGATAATAATAATACTTGGATATAATAGAATCCTGCATTTCATTTCTAAGTGGTTGAAAACATTTGGCTTTGCACATACTCATGAATTGAATCTCCATGTTATAGCTGGCCTAGGCTTACCAGATTTGGAGGTGCCCAAACCAGGGCAACCCCCTACTTTTTCCCCTCCAGATTTTTTTAAAATTATTTTCATGTCACTTTGCTTCTCCCTCCTTTTTTTGCGGGCACAGAGCGCCCGCGTGCCACCCCTTTTCACCGCTTTTTCCTTGCCATTTTTGCTGGCTTGCTTCCTCCTTGCTGCCGACGCTGGCTGTTCCTGACAATTCCTGGCAATTCCTCACTGGAGTCGGCCACCCCTTCCTCCCGCCGCTTCCACGATTTTAAAAGTGTACCACCATCTTGGATCTCTCAAAATCTTGGATCTTCCCAGCCCTGGTCTCCCCGAATGTATGCCAGGTCTGGTCTCCCCGAATGTATGCCATGTATTACATGGTCTCCCCGAATGTATGCCAGGTCTGGAACTGGTGTACATCCGAGGAGGTCCATAGGGCCACGGCCGGCTTACACCCGGGGAAGGGGACGAATTTCCCTTTCTCCCGAGGTGCTCCCGGGCTGCCCCAGGGCAGTCCATGATGGCTACAGGATACAGTGACTGGCCGTGTATAGTTAGGCAGGATTGGGCTGCCCATGTGTGAAGTCAAGTATTTTTGCCTGTCCTAAATCACCAATCCTTAATCACCCCTACTTTTGTTTTCTTCAGAGAGGGCAGAGGAATATTAGAAAATATTTCATAGGGCATTTCTTTACTTTTCTTTCTTTTTTTTCTTTTTTCTTTTTTTTTTGCTGTTGAAATAAAAAAGACAAATTGCTTATGAGAAGAAACCAAAACACCATGGGAAACCTAACACTGATCTCATTCTATAGATTGAAAAGAAGAACATCTTCTTTTCCTCCCCTGCAAAGATCTTCAGATTAAAAAATGGAGCATGGCCTCATGCCAGGGAAGCTACAGAGAACACAACAAGCCAGATGGTAATTAAGCTGAGTTTCTTCAGCCTGATTTCTCAAAGGATCTGTTTCTATTTATTTATTTATTTATTTAAATCCACTTCATTTGATGTGAACTATAAATATGGGGACACACCAGGAACATGTCTGCCTATCGAGAAGACAGAAGGGGTTCTGAATAGGCAGGGGCGTTAGCAAGGGCTTTTTTTTCCCGCAAGTAGGTATGAGCCTAGTTCAAGATGGCGGATTAGCTATGCGGGGGATTCAGAGCTGGCCCTGCCATGAAGCAGGATGAACTGCTTCAGGTGGCAGATTGTGGGAGAGTTTTCAGGGGGGAGTGCAGCAGCCCACCCACAACCCCCGCTATGAACCGCCTGCAAAGGAAGGAGGGTGAAATGGCACCACTCTGCTTTCCCCCTTCCATTTTATGCTACATATTTTATAGCCCAATGCTACCCATTTCCCTGCTATAGCATGCAGCCACACCAAAACAGGCTGTGCTGCATGCTATGGGGGGGGATCGGGAGGCTTGAGAGACATAAGGGACTATATATTCCCTTACCTCCCTGTAAGCCTTCCGATCACCAATGGGTCTTCTCAGACCTGTGCCAGCCCTTGGTGCACATGAGGAGGGAAATGGGGTGTGATGGGAGGCAAAGAAGGGGATCGCATTCAGACTTCAGGATGTCTCTGGCCAGCCCTGGTGTTGACTGTACAGGTCAAGATGGAGCAATGATTTGATCCAGTTTAAGGCAGCTAGAGAACATTTAGCGGGCACTTTGAGTCCCTTTCCAAAGAGAGACTGCACGGTAACAGAACCACCACTATTAGCTGTAACCTGCATCAATTCTGAATAGGAAAATACACTTTGGGTTTGCTGCAGAAGCACTGAACCATTGAGTTTAATTTCAAGATTCACTATGCTTTTTAAACACACACACACACACACACACACACACACACACACACACACACACACACACACACACACAAATGTGCTTTGGTGCTTGCCAAGCAAAGATTGGGAAATGACATCGCTGAATACTCCCCCCCCAAAAAAAAAACCAACAAAAAACCCCCTCTTGAATCCCCCTTTGGAAAACAAAATGAAAAGAATGAGGCATCTGTGTGTGTCTCCCAGAATGAAAACACTGCAAAAACCAGGATGAAGCAATTTTAACTTTGAGATTAAGGAACCCAGATGAGTAACTCATTTCTTTCAACTGCCACTGCTGTCAGCCAATCTTTCCTTGCTGTGCATGAGTATAGGTTTGCCATTCAGACAAATCAAACCTGGAAGCAGAACTGGGACTCCAACCTATTTGTACTTTTTCTCAACATTCATATTCGACTTTGTAAACCTGGCAGGAAGTTTATGCCAATGCTATCCAGCCGTCAGGGCTGCTCGGAGCAGAACACTCTACCTGCACTTATTGAAAAAACAGAGGCAAGACAAGGGTGTTCTAGTTTAAGAGCTGGTGAGCAGGGCCTCTCTGACAGGGTCCCTGGTGCTTGAGACAGTGCACAGGCGTCACTATGGTGGGGCGGTACTGTAAATTGCGCCCCGTCCTAGTCCCCGTTTACAATCTGGCAGGAGGCGGCCCCACCGTCAGAGCCATTCCGTGCGGAGAAGGCAGCGGGCAGGAGACTCCCTCCCTGTTGCCTTCTTCACACAGAATGGCTCTGACGGCGAGGGGGCGGGGCCGTCTCCTGCTGGATTGTAAATGGGGACTAGGACGGGGCACAACTTACGGTACCGCCCCACCATAGTGACGCCTCTGAGACAGTGTGCCAAATGCCCCCCGCTTACCTGGTGAAGTCCCAGCCTCCACCACACCTGCTCCCGCTCCCTGTATTTGAAAAGGAGAAGAGCAGAACCAAAGAAGTGTGGAGGAGAGGAAAGTGGTGGGCTAGAGCGCCCCCAACACTCTTTCCCAGTACTCTACTCTTCTTCACATTTCCTCTTCCTCCCTGTTCCCCTCTCTAGTTTTGGATCCAGGTAATGGGAGGTGGAGGAGTGATAAAGGCAAGTGGGCAGATGGAGGTTCTTATGTTGTTATAATCTTCCCATTTTTAAAAAAAAACTTTTTACATCCACATTTATAAATAATAAATAATAAACCAGTATTTATATACTGCCTTTTCTTTGGTCATTGGATTTCTCCTCTGACATTAATTCAAAGGCGGTTTACATAGGCAGGCTTTCTAAACCCCAAGGGGTTTTTACAATAAAATAATGTTCTAATGTTTCATAGAACCCTTCATTCTAGATGTTTCTTACACAGTCCAGCTCTCTCTCTCTCTCTCTCTCTCTCTCTCTGGCGTTCGCCTCACCACGCTTCAGCTGACAGGGCAACCTTGACTCTCACTCAAGTGCTGCAGCTGCAGTTTCCCTCCCCCACAGAAGCTCTGCAACTTATCAGCTCGGTGTGATAGAGCACTGTATGTGCATGGTTTGCAATAGCTTTCAGTTACCCGTGCACACCTCAATAAGCACGCAAGACAGAGGCTTGGGTTAATTGGGCCACTTTTTATTGAATACAACATATAAAACAACTGCAGCAGGGAAAAACCTGAACTTGAAAACCCAATACGTGTTGGTAGCTAGGATGGGGGAAATAGCACTAGCCGTCTACCTCCCCCAGGTGATCTGGATGATCAATGGGCCTACCACCCAACTCCAGGCTGCCTTCAGATGAGGACTGAGTGAGCCTATCATCACCAACCTCAAATGGTCAAGGCACCTGGACAGCGCAGACCCACAGGCCAAGCCTTGTGCAGCTAGCCTGACACTTCCAGCCAAGGGGCTTGCCAGTCTGCCTCATTGTTTGGTCTTATATTCATGGTCCATCACTCCATTGTCTTCTTCGCAGAGGTGGCAGCAGCAGACCAAAACAGTATGTAGGAGCAGTGTCTCCCACCCAGTTACTCCTCTGCTGTCGGCTAAATTTCCCACCAGCCATAACATGCACACAGCTGTCATTAAACAAGGATGCTACCAAACATTATCTGAGCATAACTGAATCTGGCAGTTTCCTCATGCTCATCTCCTATGTGAGATAAGCGTGACAACCCAACGTTCTCCTCCACCTCAGATCTCAATCCAGGAGGGAGAGGAACCCAGCCTCCTTTCCTCTCATCCACCTGTCTACCCTACCTCACTTATCTCCCTATTTTTGCTGCTCTGATATGGTAGCAAGAGAACTGAGGGTCATCTCCCCCCCCCCTTCTTGATACCTGGCATGGTGCAACAAATGCATGCCAGCACTGGAATTGTACAATTGGCTCATATTAGTGGCACTCAATATAGTTCCTATAACTATGGTTCCAGGCACTCCTTCCCTCTATGAAGATTTATGGAGCAAAATTCCATTACAGGCTACAAGCCATAATGACTATATGCAACCTCTGGATTTTAAAGGTAGCCTGTCTCTGAATGCCAGACGCAAGGGAGTGGCAACAGGATACAGGTTTCTTGTTGTGTGCTTTCAGAGGCATCTGGTGGGCCACTGTGAGATACAGGAAGCTGGACTAGATGAGCCCTGGGCCTGAGGCAGCATGGTAGGTATCAGGGAGGAGAAGGGGGGAGAGAGGCACCCCTCACTCTCCTAGTGCTACCACCAAAGCAACACAAAAATAATTGGGAGAAAGGAATATTTGGGGAGGTAGGCAAGCAGATGGGAATGTGGGTGTTGGGCAATTATGGGGGGGGGGGGTTGTAGGAAGAATTGTATTCCATCATGCCCCCAGTAGCATTATTAGGAGTGTCACAGGGTCCAAACCAGATTGGGATTAGGTTTCGGGAAATAAATGTGCTATTTTCCAACATGGGTTAGGGGAGCATTTATTTTCTTAAACCCGTGTTCACTAATCACACAGCCCAATCCAATCCAACTTTCCAGCACCGATGCAGCTGCAATGCAGCCCTGAGGTAAGGGAACAAATGTTGTCTTACCTTGATGAGGCCACCGTGACTGCCCCTCCCACCGCTGCAAGATGCACCGCGCACCCCATTGGCACGGCTGCATCGACACTGGAAAGTTAGTTAGGATTGGGCTGACAATCAGTGAACAGAACTGGTCTAAGCTAAGAAATAGTCCATTGGGTGGGGCTGATGGGGATGGTCCACAGCTTATAGTACAGTATGTGCCTTACATGCAGAGGGTCCCTGGTAAGGGTGCCCATATCCCAAAAGGGACAGGGCGCCTATGCCTTTAGCCCTTGTAAGAAGAGGGAATTTGGGCAGGTGTAGCTTGTGGCACCCTTCCATGATGAGCTTCACCTGCCCAAATTCCAATGGTTAAAGGTATAGGAACCCTGTCCCTTTTGGGATATGGGCACCCTATCCCTGGTTCAATCCCCAACATTTGCCAGATAGAGTAGTGAAACGTTCCCCCTTGAAACCCTGGAGAACTACTGAGCTTGATGGCCTGATACGGTATAAAGTGACATCCTACGTCCTCATAAAATGGAAATCTCTGGCCAGACTTCCAGTAACTGACTGGACGAGCACTGCAAGTGACCTTGCTGTATGAGAGATAATTTCTTGAAACACACATTCAGATATCAAGGTGACAGGCACGATATAACCCCCCCCCCCAGGTAGTTAGAGGATGAACAAACCTGGCCGATACGGCATCCTCTGCTCAAGGGGGTGGTTTATTATTAGAACAGATGACATGAGCTTGGGTATACAGATTCATTACTGAAGAACAGCACTCTCATGCTGAACATTCACACTAACTTGTCCCTGAAAGGCCAGCCTAAAATGTCATGTTTGCTGTTGTGCTTGCTTTGTGCAGGCAGAACGATATGAAGATTGTGTCTTCGTTGTGCCTGTTCTTTGACTATTGGCATTCCTTTAATATCTCTTTCAGAGAGAGATGTATCCTCATATTTCTGTTACAGCAGGTTGCCTGGTATTGGTTGGGCAAAAAAGACTGGTTTGGACAATACACCAAAGCCCAAACCAGCCTCCTCTATGAAATAGAGAACTTCCTTCTACCAAGTCAGCTCCATCTAGGGTCCATCTGGTTTAGCATTGTCAACACTGGCTAGTGGTGCATCTCCAGGTGTTCAGACAGGAATTTTCTCCTACGTGGAGACTGAAACCAAGACTTTTTTTTCGTGTAAAGCAGATGTCCTCCCACTGAGCTATGGTATTTATGTATTTTGTATTTCACATTTTTTTATACCGCCCTTCCTCCAAGGAGCTCAGAGTGGTGTACATATTTCCTCCCCTCCTTTTGTCCTCACAACAACCCTGTGAGGTAGGTGGGGCTGAGAGATAGTGACTGGCCCAAGGTCACCCAGGAAGCTTTGTGGCTGAGTGGGGATTTGAACCTGGATTTTCCAGGTCTAAGTCCGACTCCCAAACCACTATACCATCCTGGCTCCCATCCAGGTGACTCTCCTGTAGCTTGAGGAAGGAGCATGACCGTGCACGTCTCCCCCACAATCAACCTGTGGATGTACCATCACTGAATCGTACACGGGCCAGTTCAATCCCCTAGAGTGCTACTTCTGCCACCAGTACTGAGGATTTAGTGCTCCCATCCCATTGACTGGCACCCCACAAGCGGTATCCTCTGCTGGTGCACCAGGCACAGATGAGAAACATAGGCCCTGCCCACAAGCTTACATTCAAAAATGCCCTGCCAACTTTTTTATGGGAGCTTCCATGAAATCAGCAAACGTGAACGTGGAGGAAGTATCTCACTAGGGTTGAATCCATCAACCAAATGCACTTATTAGTTTCATCCCATTTCTTCTTCTTTTATTATAATATGTTGGTCCAGGAGGCTGTGGAATTAACAGGCTTTATAGACTTCACTTCTGGATATCTCTGGTCATCTTACACCTACTGCTGCTGTGTTGATCTCCTGCCCTCAAGTCTGTTCTGTATGAGGACCTGTTTTCTTTCTTTTTTAAAAAAGCAAAAGCAATTTTACCATAGTCTCTGTGATTTAAAGCTTTGTTCCTTGGTAAAACACAAAGGGGAGAAAAACCTCTGAAGATTTAAAAGCTATACCAAGTTTTACAACACGGAGAACTCAGGTCCATACTTCTGCCAGACTTGGTGGTTATTTGCCAAACTGAGCAGGGAAGGATTTAAAAAAAAAGTCCAGCCCAGGTTACAAACGATGATGACTATATGCAACTTCTGGGTTTTAGAGTTAGCGTACCTCTGAATGCCAAATGCAAGGGAGTGGCGACAGGATACAGGTGTCTTGTTGTCTTGTGTGCTCCCTGAGGCATCTGGTGGGACACTGTGAGATAAACAAAGCTGGACTAGATGGGCTTTTGGCCTGATCCAGCAAGGCTCTTCTTATGTTCTTATTTGTTCATCTAGCTCAGTCCAATTCTGTGTAACTCTTGCACCGATATAACACTAGATCCCCCGGTTTAAGAGCCCTTATGCCAGTGTAACTTGCCATACACCGACGGATGTAGGACGGACACCGGCGCAACCCCCCTCGAACACCTCACATGCATAGTTCAGATGCGGAACGGACACTGGCACAACTCTGCCAGCGCAGGGGAATTCTGGGGGCATTCAGACACCCTCGGAATGTCCCTTGTGCTGGTGGAGTTGCACCGGTGTCCATTTCACATCCAAACTGTACATGTGAGGTGTCCAAGGGGGGTTGTGCCGGTGTCCATCCTGTGTCCGTCAACGTACGGCAAGTTACACTGGCATAACTGTTCTTACACCGGGGGATCTACATTACACCAGTGCAAGAGTTACACAGGATTGCACCCTCAGTGTAAGACAGCTTCTAAGAGCACAATCCTGCTCTAAATTAGGGCGGCGGAACGAGCGTTCCGCCGCCCGGAGTAGTCGCAAATGTGCCGTAAAGCACATTGGTGACTACTTTAGAGCCGGGAAGGCCAGCACAAGGCTGGCCTTCCCAGCTCCACCGCCGGAGCCCTCGGCCCGCCGCCGGATCCAGGTAAGTCTGGATCCAGCGGGCGGGGTGGGGAGGGCTGGCAGAGGCGGGGGAGGGAAGGGGGAGGTGGGGGAGCGATGGTGGAGCAGGGAGGGCGGCCTTAGGCCCAGCCGCCCCAGGTGGGGGCAGAGGCATGGCATCCGCCACATCCCAGTACCCGCTGGGCAGCTGGACCGTTACACAGCCTCCTCCAACTTCCGCCAGCAAAATAGCTGGTGGAAATCCAAGGAGGCCTATTGGCCCGGTTACACTCGGGGAAGGGGACGAGCGTCCCCTTCCCCAAGTAGACTTTCCGCCACAGGCTGCCTGCTGCAGGCTGCCCACGGTGGAGATCAGGATCTGGCGGGTGGCCTCAGCCGCCCGGCGGATCCTTTCGCAGGATTGGGCTGTAAGGAAGGTATATAGCTCCGTGCTAGAACATGTGCGTCACAGTCTCAGCTTTGATCCCTAGTTTCTCCTGGTGGAATGGGGAAGGATCCTTCCCTGGAGAGCTGTTGCCAATACCGAGCTGGACATACCACTGACAGAACAGAGGGCAGCTTCCTATGTTCTTCAAGGCACATCTCAATGCTTATGCAATAATGATGATGCAGAAACAATCCAACAGTTGAGCCGATTGGTCAACATGAGTAGGAATCTGCTGTGATGGATGACAGAACCTCACTGTTTTGCAAGAAAATAAAAATTAGCTTCAGATGCTTCACAAAGTAATTTTGAGCTCCATAAAGTAGCTGTAAGTAAATAAACAAAAATCACTTTGCTATTTTGCCTCAGCCCCGCTTTTGTGGCAATGAGTTATTGCCATTAATTATCACTCCATTTTATAGTTACTGCCTGCAATTTTAGACGTTAAATACTCCAAAGTATAAACAATTAATTGAAGCATGTAGCTCGACCTCGTGAAATTTGCATAGAAGGAAGAAAATGTAAAGTTTACTCAGGGAGAAATAACCATGGGATTTTTTTTCCCCTGTTTCTCTTCTATATTTCTGATATGTTTTATCTTTCCTTCCTGATCCAATCCAAGATATTTTCTGAAGGAATTCTCAGATCTTCTCATCTGTTCTCCTGGTAACAGTCAGAGGACTTCAGAGGGAGAGAAAAATACTCCAGGTGAACTATTATTATTATTATTATTATTATTATTATTATTATTATTATTATTATTATTCACATTTTTATACCGCCCTTCCTCCAAGGAGCTCAGAGTGGTGTACATATTTCCTCCCCTCCTTTTTGTCCTCACAACAACCCTGTGAGGTAGGTGGGGCTGAGAGATAGTGACTGGCCCAAGGTCACCCAGGAAGTTTCGTGGCCGAGCAGGGATTTGAACCTGGATCTTCCAGGTCTAAGTCCGACTCCCAAACCACTACACCATCCTGGCTGCACTACACTGCATTGATGGTGTCGTCGGGAGAGATTTGGCTATTGGGACCATGGACTGTGCTTCCTGGATGAAAGACTGCTGGCGCAAGACAGGCTGGTACCTCACAAGTTCGGGGAAGACTGTTTTGGGCAGAAGCATGGTGAACCTGGTCAGGAGGGCTTTAAACTGAAGGTGGAGTGGGATGGAGACGTAAGCCTGAAGCTTCATTCTCAGGTATGTGCTCCAGACAGGAAACCTCGGGACACCGCTGTAACTAGGAAGCATTTGAGGAGGCCTGGCTTAACTAAAGAGGGACATTGGGTCGTAACCTCCAGGGCTTACGGTGAATGTATACGAATGCACGGAGTATGGAAAATAAACAGGATGAACATGAACTTAGCGAAGGTAAATTTGATTTGATAGGAATAACTGAAACCTGGTGGGATGATTCTCATGACTGGAATGCAGAAATGGAAGACTATCATTTGTTCAGGAAGAACAGATGTGGTAGAAGGGGAGGGGTGACATTATATGTCAAAAATGTATACACCTGGTGTTAGTGCCCTGCTGCAGTTTTCTTGTAATTAAATTCAATAAAGTGGGCCAGACATCCAAGATCTTGTCTATGTGTGGTTATTTGGGGGGGGGGGGGGGGGTTGCAGGGTAAAGAGAGATTAAAAAGTACATTTCTTAGGCCCAAGTTAATTAATGTGGAAGTGAGTCCTATAAGACTTATAGTATAAGTCATACATTACCCATCGTGAAAAGGGTAATAAAAGGAAAAAAAAACAAACGTTCCTAAATAGAAATCATAGGGTAGTTCTAGGGAGGAAAAAATGATGTTCTGGAAATAAATAGTAAGAAAGAATATACAGAGAAGGTTAATTTATTTCTTTTTTTAATAACATTCCCATACTATAACACCAAATAACATCAATGAGCTCACAGTCAGAGCCTTAATCTTATGCCTGATTCCACCTGTTTCAAAAAAGTTTAAGGAGAAAGGAGATCCGATCACAGATTGCCAATGCTTCATCTCGTTTGGCCCCCAGGCACCCTACGAGGGGGAGACGTGCGCTGTATGGTTTGGCAGATCAGTCAGTTAACGTTTTCCCAAATCACGTATATCATTTTGTCTGAAATAACAAATCTGTACATACGCAATTGCTGCTGCTGCTGCTGCCTTGGCAGATTTCTCTATAGCTATGGGGAATTTAGAAGGATGTTTGGTGATTTACAGCTACGCACTTTCTCCAATTCCTTTTTTTCCCCCTTTTTGGCTCGCAAGCAGGTTCTCCAAAGGGTCAAGACATTCCCATAAACTATTTCTGCTCTCCTAGAGCGAAACCAAGGAGTCCGCCGCAAGGTTTTGATACTTTAACTTGCGGGAGATGAGCAGCTTCTTTATAAATACAGTTATGTCAGAGACAATAAAATGCTCTCCAGCATAATGAGAGGAGACAGAGAGATCACTGGCCAGACCCAGCTGAGTAAACATGATACCGGTGAGAAATGTGACAATCTATTTCATCTTCTAGGCTACCAAATGCCCTCTGGCTACAAGGGCAGATTAAAAACCTTTCCATCCCAAAGGGTCGCTGTATACATAGCCTCCCACCCAATGCATGTCATTTGTCCAGCTCACTTGACATTACTCTCCTTGGTTCTTCTCCAGTAAATAATCACAGCGTTCCTTCCATCTGTCTGTGGTGCCTCAAGTATTCAGATTGTTGGCTGCTGATGTTCATTTGATGCTACAGGCTCTCCGTGATATTGTTATCCATGCTCTTTGGTTTTCTGGTTGACAGACCATGTTCTTCCGGAGGGGGAAATAGCACAGATGTGAGGGTTCTGCATGTTCCGAACTCCAGGAGCTTCAACTTTGTAACAATGTTCCTCCAGAGGAACAGCTAGACCTCAGCACAGCAAAGAATGCTGTCGAGTCAGAGAGTGTTATCCTCGCCTTTGCTATGATGAAGTGAAACTGTCCTGGCAATCGTGACTCATCCTTCATACTCCCAGGCCATCCTGAGCTGCTGGGGAAAAGGTTAGGGGGCTGCACTACCTCAGTACAACAGCCAGAGCTGGTCCAAGATCTTCTGGAGCCTGAGGTGGGGCGCTAAATTCTGCCTCCTCCTAACCTGGTAATGTCCCAACCTCCACTCATCCCACTCTCTGGATTGAAATGGAAGAGGAGGATGGAAGAGAGGAGAGAGTGTGGAAAAGATGAATATGACAATGAATGTTGATGAAGATGAATACAGCAAGTGCCCACTTAAAGTCGTTTCATAAGTCATTTTGTTGAGAAAGTTGTTGAGGAAAAAAAAATCAATTCCCTGCTGGGGCTATTGTCTGTGTGGAGTTTGAATATTCTCCCCACGTCCGCGTGGGTTTTCTCTGGTCCAGAAAGCTCACATTTATTTATATTAGAAGTGTTTTGGGTCTTTATTTAGAAGTTTGGTGATGCTTTTGTGACCAGAAACATGCTGTAAACTCTTGTTTATGTACATCAATTAGGTAAAAGGTAAAGGTGACCCCTGACAATTAAGTCCAGTCGTGTCCGACTCTAGGGTGTGGTGCTCATCCCCATTTCAAAGCCGAAGAGCCAGCATTGTCCGAAGACGCCTCCGTGGTCATGTGGCCGGCATGACTCTCCTTGCCGCAGCACATAGCATGTGGCTGGAACACGGAGCACTGTTTACCTTCCCGCAAGCGGTACCTATTTATCTACTCACATTAACATGCTTTGGAACTGCTAGGTTGGCAGGAGCTGGCCAAGCAACGAGAGCTCACCCCGTCGCGGATTCGAACTGCCGACCTTTCGATCGACAGCTCATGGTTCAGCGGTTTAACCCACTGCGCCACCCGCTGATTGATTTTGCTTTGATTCTAACCTTCCTCAAAGGAGTTGAGTGGTATACATCCCCCCCATAAGTCAGAACAATGGTCCACCATGCTCAGCATTGTCTATGTATTGAATTTCTATCCCATAAAGGTAAAGGTGACCCCTGACAATTAATTTCAGTCATATCTGACTCTAGGGCGTGGTGCTCATCCCCATTTCAAAGCCAAAGAGCCAGCGTTGGCCGAAGACGCCTCCGTGGTCATGTGGCCGGCATGACTCTCCTTGCCGCAGCGCGTAGCATGCAGCTGGAACACGGAGAGCTGTTTACCTTCCCGCAAATGGTACCTATTTATCTACTCGCATTAACATGCTTTGGAATGGTTTTGTTATAAGTTGTTTCACTTAAAGTTGCAGTTTCCAAGAACCAATCATCCCAGAACAGAACAAGCAGGAAGTCCCTGGTTCAATACCTGCTCCATCCAGATGGGTCTGAAAAATACTCTGGAGAGCTGCTGACAGTCACCATATAGAGGACACGGACTGATGTGGTATAAAGTAGCTTCCTATGTAACCTACAGGTTATGTATGTACCTATGTAAATACAGCCCAATTTTAGGCCGGCGGAGCGAGTGCTCCGCCAGCCTAAGGCATTGCAAAAGTGCCATGGGGCACTTTTTTGCCATTTCAAGAGTAAGCGGTGCCAACATGGAGCCAAACGCTACTCACTTGGCCTCGTTCTGGACCCTGCACCGATCGCCGCAGGTGAGTCCTGCACTGATTAGTGCAGGGGTGGGGGGATGGCGGACAAGGGTGGCGAGGGAGGGGAGCCCTCCCCCTCCCAGACCTGATCCCCCCTCCTCCCCTCCCTCCCTGCCCTGGAACGCCACCTCCCTGCTGCCCGTCGCAGAGCTTGCCTGCCCCGATGGGCGCTGCTCCTTCGCTAGCCGAGACCTGCTGGTGCTGACCTCCACACCGGCAGGTCTGGCCTCTATACTGTCACATCCTGTTTTACGGCATGTTTGTGACAGTACAGAGCTCAGTACCGCTGGCGGAGACCGGCATGCTAGGTAGTCATGCTGCCTTAGGCACCAGGAGGTCTTGGGCTGGCCCTGTGCATGTGGCAACTAGGAAAGATTCATGGTTCCATTTCAAAGGTTGGGATGCCTGCACCCCCCACCTCCTCAGGATTTTGAACCCTTGTACATTTGGTGGGATCAACCCAGAGTTCTAAGCATGCCTAGGGCAGCTCCTCATTAGTGAATCATCTCAAGGCTGGCCATTGCCCTTCTCAAGAGTCTCTGTTTTATGCTCCGGACTCAGATCTATTTAGACTTTCTCCCTGTACAGAAGGTGTGACAAATTCCTGATCATTTTGGTTCATCTTCCTTTTATGAGTCTGCTTATTCAGAACTATACCGAGCATATGTTTATAAGTATGCTGCAAGGCTTAATTCGAAAACAAAAGGGCATCTGGGTACTTGTAAACATTTGGCAGACACACAAAGCTGATTGCAAACACACACACAACACACACACACACACACACACACACACACACACACACACACACACACACTTTGCACTATAAGGCAAGATCCATCCAGCTGTAAAAAGCATTGTTCTTGGGCTAGTCAAGATAAATCATCAGATTGGGTTCTCCTTCAAAGGCCAACCATTGCCCAATAGAACAATATTGTAAAAATCCTTATCGGATCTAGACAAGCCTGGCTATGTAAACCACCTTCAGTAACATCCGAAGAGCAATCTGAGGATAAGAAAGGTGGTATATAAATACAGAAATAGATAAATAAGTGTGGAACAGAAGAGAGTTGTGAGCTAGAGTGTCAGATGCCCACTTCCACTCCCACACACCCTCTTTTGCTCCATTCTCTTCTTCCTTTCAAGTTCAGGGAGTGGGAAAAGGGATGGCGGGGGTGGAAGGGCACCACCTGGTAAGGATGGCAGAAATTGATGCACCACTGGGATGACTTGGGCTGGTCCTGAGCTAAACAAACACTTCCAAGGGGATGCTTAAGGCACCCTGGATCCAGCTGAGGTGTGTTTACCCATCACCACTGATTACATGATCAGAAATCCTTTTCCAGTGTTTTTGGAAGAAGAAAGACCTCTGCTTGTGAAGTTGTATGTGAAGGGGCTCTCTGGAGACGTTCTAATGAGCCTATGTAGCTTGGGAAGCAGAGTCTGCTACCATGATTCATTTGAACATTGGCAGGGGGCTAATCTCAAGTCCCATCATGATCACAGAGCAAATATATAGCCTTGCAATGGACAGTAGACAACCTCTCAGATCAACAAGGATATGCAATACATCGGTATCACATCATCAACTATATTCATCACCTCCCCACCCTATCAGTTTGTTGCTCAGGATTTGTGAATGAAACTTGGCCAGAATGCTACTGTAAGTATCACATATTTATCAGTGACTTGTTTCTATGATGAACATGGTCATTCTTTCTTCTTCCCACTCCTTGGCAAATGAGTAGCTGTAGGTGGCCTCATTTCTGGAGTGAAGGTTGAATCAACTGACATTAATCACACTTTCTTTTATCCTTTTTCTTCCAGCTATGGCACACAGAGAGATATGGGGGGCATCTGAAGCTGCATGGTGCTATACAGCATTCTTGCTGTATGGTGGGGTTGACAAATGAGGCCAGGTAGCGAATATAAGGGCAGGATCAAGTGCATAGTAGTTTTGCAGATGGCAAAATGGACCCATGGGGTGGGGAGTGTGCTGGAGGGGGTGGACCTTGGCAGCAAAGATGCATGTTGCATCCTATCCCCAATTTTTCAACACGCCCCTTCCTCAGACTCTTGCCAAAAATTTGCTGACATAGGTCTTATGAGACCCATAGGTGATCAGGCAGCCTCCCAGGAGGTAAGAAAAAAGATTTTAACTTACCACTCGCTGGCTGTCTGGTCCCCCCCCACACACACACACACCATAACATGCAACACACGTTCTATCAGCACAGCTGCATGGCAGAAGATGGTGGGTGATAGGATTGGGCTGATTGGGAAGAAGAACTCTATTTGACTGTCATGCAAAGAACAGAATTCACATTTTTTAGGACATGCATTATTTTCCCTAGCAATAAGCTTCCCTCTCTTAAGACGACAAAATGCTGCTTTTGTTTTATATGACGATTTATTACAGGAGGGAGTAGCTGACCTACAAGGCACCAGCCACCTTTCATTTCCATTAAAATATTTCTGAGACAAAGAGGGGTTTTCCAGTTCACAATATAATGTTCACATTTTCATCGTCCAACTTTGAAATCAGCCACTGGGGAAGCGTTTTCTTTGATTCTGACTTGCTTGAATTCATTTCATGGTGAATATTTCTT
Source organism: Plestiodon gilberti rubricaudatus (assembly GCA_026170595.1). Lineage (NCBI taxonomy): Eukaryota > Metazoa > Chordata > Lepidosauria > Squamata > Scincidae > Plestiodon > Plestiodon gilberti. The sequence goes on from JANXHW010000012.1 coordinate 17,362,096, forward strand.
CATTTAGATTCAGAGCCTGTCTTCTTCTTCATGCTCTGGGCAGCCTTCACAAATATTTAAACTGGTCTATAGGGAAGCGAACAGAATGGATCGCCATTCCTGAAGGAGTCACATTTAAAGAAAGAGCAATAGGCAGAGTGAGGTGGATGCAGTGATATGACCTTTCCTGGAACTGATCCAAATATGCCGCAATGTCATGGGTGCCTTTCTTCCTGGACTGTACCACTTCAGACGGTAAGATGGGGGAAGCACAGTTGAACAGTCCTGATGTAAAATAAGAATAATAATAAAAGCATCTCCCTCCACAACACCAGCATGTAAGTGTACTCAAAGAACACAGAACTTGTGGGTTTTTTGAGTAATTATCCTGGGGCGCAGACCGGCTCTGACGATGTCCACGGGCAAGATGCGAGGCCCGGCACTCTGATTGGCCGGGCCAAACACGTGACCCGGTGTCGGCTGAGGGGAATGCATGAGCGTTACTTCAACCCCTCAGTCGGCGTCGGGACAGCAACTTCCTCCCGCCCTCCCTGGATATAGTCTGGGATTAGCCGGTCGCCCCTTCAGGGGGGCCAGGTAGGAATTTTTGGCCATCAATTGATTGGCACAATTTTGGTGGTCTTTTTGCCTACCTCAGACTGTACTCTAGGGAGTGGGTTTAGCCAGTGGGTCACCTGGTAGGCAGGCGGCAGGCGGGATTGGGTAGGTAGGATGCTAGGGCATCGGTGTGCATCGTGAGCACGGCAAGGTCACGTGGTGTGCCAGTACCGCTCACTCATGACACTACAGCCGGGTTGGTGAGGCTGGCTGGCAGGCCACGTGGCTGGAGTGGGGAAGGCCCATCAATGGCGCTGCTAGTATGGATACCTGACCTGCTCCGCTGTCTCAACCCCTAGGGGTTGGCTGTGATAGGCTCCCTCGGGTAGTGACCGAGGGGGCCTGGAGCCAGGATGCTTACATCAAGGAAGCAGGGGGAGGTAAATGGCTAGTGCTGTTTTCCCCCGACCAGTGCCCGCATGCCTTGGGGGGCAGAAGTCTCCCCTAGTTAAGTTTTTTCCCTTTGCAGGTCTTGTTTGATATTAAATAAAGTGACCAAGTTATGCCAAAGCATCTTGACTGGCGTATTTATTCTGGTGGGTGCACAAGTAACGACCGGCTGTACTATGGCCCATTGGGCCTTGGCTGCAGGTACTCATGCTCCAGTAGCGCAAGGCCCTTTGCGACAGTGCGAAAGCCAAGATGCTGCTGGGCTGCTGCAGCAAATAGTCAGAGGTGCAGTGACTGCTAGTGGCTCCAGGAGCGCTCCAGGATTAGCACTTTGATGCGCCATGCGCTAATGTATGGGCCGGGGCCACTGCAAGATGTATGTATTGACGGGGGGGGTGACGGGGGATGGGGGTAGCTGTGAAAGTCTTAAAAGCTTCCCCCTGCCACAGCAGTGGCCTTTTTGTGTGTGTCTCCCGGGCTGGATGGCCTGCCACCCTGGGGCAACCCGCCCCACCGCCCCCCCCTAATTACACCACTGACCCAGGTTATGCACTCAGAAAAAAATGACATACACTTGACTAGATCCTTTAAAATGTATTCTCCTGAAAATGTGATTTGTTTGGTGCCAAATACACTGCTCCAACCTTGACTGTGGTCCTTCAGCTCTCTTGGAATAACACATGGCATTAAAATTTACTTTGACACCCACTAAAATCATATGGCTGCTTGTTATCAGTTACTTTATCGGTTCCTTCACCCCAATACAATGTCAATGGTGCCATTACAATGCAAATAGGGCTATGTAATCTCCCAAGATCCCTGTGATAAAACTTAGCAGACTTGTCCAGGTACAATATGCATGGTCTTATCTTACAGTAGATAATCCTCCTTTTCTCTCTCTCTCTCTCTCTCTCTCTCTCTCTCTCTCTCTCTCTCTCTCTCTCTCTCTCTCTCTCTCTCTCTCTCTCTCTCTCCCCTGAACAGATGTACTTGTGGGTAAATCCCATAGATCTCAATGGAGCTTGTTTCCAAGAGAGTTGACTTGGGGTCAAGGTGTAAGTAAATAATTTTTCCCTTCTCCTCCCCTTCAGTCATAATAAATCAATCTACTCATAAATCTCCTTAGTGATTTCACATTTATTCTTGCTTTTCAGAAAAGCAACTACTAGAAGAGAGAGAGAGAGAGAGAGAGAGAGAGAGAGAGAGAGAGAGAGAGAGAGAGAGAGAGAGAGAGAGAGAGAGAGAGAGTGTGTGTGTGTGTGTGTGTGTGTGTGTGTGTGTGTGTGTGTGTGTGTGAGAAAGAGAAAGAGAAAAAATTGAAAGAATGGGAGGGACAGAGATAAATCAACTGAAGGAGCCATGAGCTCCTGAACAATCTGCTGGCATTGATGAGAAAGTGTGCCAAACAAGGGAAGAAATATTGATAAGGACATTGATTTTAATTTCAAGGTTCAAAAAGTTGAAACTCCCCCCCCCCCAAATTACATACAATAGGGTTAGCTTCTTTATTTGTTCTGCAATAGAAGGCACTATACTTGCTAAGATTTTCTTTTTTATTGTAATGCACACGCCTAATTTTTCCTAGAAGAACGAGTTATCCTTCTTGTGTCAGACATTGTCATGCTGCATAGCATTTGTAGAATGCTATCTGAGTGTGCAGTGTGTTTCACAAGTGTTATCTTGATGCGGTCCTTACAACATCCCCCTGAGGTCAATCAGTATTATCCTCACATTGCAGCTGAGACGCCACCTATTGGGCTTATGACAGAGGTGAAATTTGACCCAGAGAACTCTAGATTTCCAAGTCAGGTCAGTTCCAGAAGCCTGCTGCTGCCTCTTCTTGCTGGTTCCCTAGGTTGGCTGAATCTAGGGACTGCACACAAACTGGTAGTGTTGACTTCAGAACTGACTGACGTTTAAGTCTCTTTCGGCCTAGGAATTGGTCAATTGTCCAGCGGCCACCACTGCCTCTTCCCATGTGGTACTTAGACTCAAGAAGCCTGGAGACCCAGAGGTAAGAGCCGTAGCTGGAGGACTTGCTGAAAGGTCGGCAGTTCGATTCCCGCGACGGGGTGAAAGCTCGTTGCTTGGCCAGCTCCTGCCAACCTAGCAGTTCCAAAGCATGTCAATGCGAGTAGATAAATAGGTACCGCTTGCGGGAAGGTAAACAGCGCTCTGTGTTCCAGCTGCATGCTACGCTCTGTGGCAAGGAGAGTCATGCCGGCCACACGACCATGGAGGCATCTTCGGACAACGCTGGCTCTTCGGCTTTGAAATGGGGATTAGCACCACACCCTAGAGTCGGACACGACTGGACTTAATTGTCAGGGGTTACCTTTACCTTTTTTTTTACTTTACCTCAGCCTGATGATCAGCCAATTTGCCAGCTTTTGCCTGTTTCCCATGCAGTTCCCATGTTCTGCCAGCTGGGGGACCTAGAGGGAAGAGGCTGTGGTGGCAGCTTGAGAAACAGATGATTTTTCCAGCTAATGACTGTTCCTGGATGATTCCCAGGCTGGCTAAGCCTGGGAACTGTGTGAGAAGGAGCAACACACCCCCTTCAGCGGTAAGATGTACCACTTCAGGCACACTGAAGTGGGGTCTTTTAACATCATACATTTCTGTGAGGAGAATTGCAGAAAGATCACAATGATCTATTCTTTTTCTCTTACCCATAACCTGGGTCTAATGGAGGCTAGGAGACCATGGCACTTAACTGCATACAGCAAGAGGGCTACGAAATAACAAGACGCTTTTATCTGAGAAATCTATAAAACTAAATCCAGTCAATGCCGAATGTAACAAAATATTAGTTTAACGGCCCGTTTACAGCCCCTCTATAAAAGAAAAAAAATAGTCTATAAAATAAGATCCTGAAGCAACACTTCATAGAATGGAGGAATGGGCCTATTGTTTAACCAGATGTTTAAAATTTAATATGGCTTTACTGTTGCCACCCAGAGTTTTATCGATTATACATATTTTTTCTAAGATACTTGTCAAGAAATTTATTGTGCACTTTCCAATTTTATTTTCTCGAATGGTGATTTCTAGGAATATGTTACAAATGAGGTGTTATATTAGAAAACTCCAAAGGGGCAAGGGATGGCTAAGAAGGAAGGAAGTTGGTTTCTATAATCTATTACAACCTGCAGAGACAATCTAGAGAGTGTCATGCAACTAACAGCCGATTGAAATAAGATGTGGAGCACATAGAAGCATGGAACTCATAGAAGCTCCCTCACACAGTCTGATGCAGAGGCGTTTCTGCGGTAGGGGCGATACCGTAAGTTGCGCCCCGTCCTAGTACCATGTTTACAAGGGAAACTCTTGACCGCTCTTACAGGGAGTCTCTTGACCACTGCTTTCTCTGCACAGAATGGCTCCGACGGCGAGGGGGCGGGGCCTCCTCGTTCCGGTTTGTAAACATGGTACTAGGATGGGGCGCAACTTACAGTACCGCCCCTACCGCCGAAACGCCTGGTCTGATGTTAGGTGTAAACAGCCCCCTCCATCTTCGACCAGGGGGTGATCACATAGCCAGTGAAAAGCAAAATTTTCCGTTGACCTGATGATGTAGGTCGCCGGATCACCTATGGGTCTCCTCGGACCCATGCCAGCTATTTTGCGGGTGTAAGTCTGAGAAAAAGGAAGGGGGCATGGCAGATTGAAAAACCAGAGATAAGATCCTGTGTGCGTCTTGGCCACTGAGATCCACCCCCTCTAACCCTCTCCCCACAAGCGGCACTCTCTCCTCCCCAACGCCAAACTCCCCTGAACCTGCCATGATCCGCCCCCTCTGCCATCTTAGCTGGGCTTGAGGGTTGTCCAGGCATGTTTGGCACACACGGAGTCGCTGGCCATTTCTGCCACTGGCTCTGCTGAGTGTGACGGCAGCGCGATGTTTGCGTTGTTGCAGGACCATTGCTGACAGGGGATCCTCTTTTGTAAATGGTCCATAGGATTGGGCGGATTTTGTTCTTAGCCCATGTGCTAGCCCTGAGAGGGTTTGCTAGGGATCAGTGTTCCAAGAGAGACCATGCAGTGCAATCTGTTGAACGTCTACTCAGAAGTTAGTCCCACTGAGTTCAATGAAACTTACTCACAGGTAAGTGTGCATAGAATTGCAGCGAGGCATGCAAAAGGCAAGTTCACCTCCACTCGCTGCCACGTGCACTTGGGGCCGAGCCCCCCCCCCCGCCCCTACACTGACGACACTTCTGCTGCCATATCTCAAGAAGAATGTCATAGAACTGGAAAAGGTGTCAGTAGAGGGCACCCAACATGATCAGGGGGCTGGGGCACCTCTTTCACGAGGAAAGGGCACAATGTTTGGGGCTTTTGAGCTGGGAATAAAAGTGATTAAGGGGATGACATGATTGAAACTTGCAAAATTATGCATGGTGTCAAGAGAGTGTGTGTGTGTGTGTGTGTGTGTGTGTGTGTGTGTGAGAGAGAGAGAGAGAGAGAGAGAGAGAGAGAGAGAGAGAGAGAGAGAGAGAGAGAGAGAGAGATGTTTTGTTCCCTCTCTCACAGAACTAGAAACAGAGGTGAAAGTTCGGAACTGATTGGTGGAAGATTTAGGATGGACAAAAGGAGATATTTCTTAACACAGACCATCATTCACCTGTTGAATTCATTGTCACAAGATGTAGTGATGCCCATTAGCTTGGGTGACTTTGAAAGGGGATTGCACAAATTCATGGAGAAAAGGTCTATCAATGGCTACTTGTCATGGTGGTTTGTGCACAAGAGTGGGTGCTTTGCCACCCACTTGGGGCTTCGCCCTACAGCCTCCTTCCCCCAAACATGCCTCTTAGGAAAGATCAGGCAGCTACAACGCCCGCTGGCACAACTTGCCCGCTGGCACACGACCACACCAGTCATCTCCATTTCTAGAGGGATCAGTCCAAGCAGTGTCACAGGGTCACCTTAGCGGTGGGACCAAAGACCTACCATGCTGTGAAGTACCACTAATTGAAACGCACTGACCCAGAGTATTTGTCGGGGGTGGGAGTGGGGCTTGCCAATGTGCATCTGCAGCCATGTTCCCTCTCCTTGGAAAGGTAACATGTGAAAAAGGTTTTCCCCAAACAACAAACTGTGCACACAGTTCACAGATTGTACATGGATACAACGTAACATGTGAATAATACTAAGCAGCATTTTTATTCTTAGCAAATGGCTTGAGGTAGGGTCAGTCCAAGACCTCCTGACGCCTGAGGCAGCATGCCAAATTCTGCCCCCCCTTATCTGATGGTGTACCAGCCTCCCACTCTCCAATGTTCTAGCTCAGCACTCCCCTCCCCTCCACATTTTCCCTTCTTTGTGCACCTCTTCTTTTCCTAATCAAGGGGGTGGAAGGAGAAGGAGGAGCAGTAGAGGCAAGTAGGCAGACAGAGATGGGTGCCCCCCCCCCATCGGCTGCCTGAAGCCACCAGTTCAGTTGGCCTCATGGATGGGCCGGCCCTGACTTGGGACTACTACAAAGATCACTTGGCAAGTGATTTCATGGGCCTACCCCACGTTCCAGTGATAGGTTGTTTTTTTCTCATTGAGCCTCAGCTTGTGCTACAATAGCTAAAGCAGTAACAGAGCTGCTATTAGTGTGCAAGAGATCAGCAACACGGAGCCGGCATATTTCATAATGAGCTTCTTGCGTACTATATCAACACCTCTTAATATAATTCTATCTGTGTTGCTTAGTAATTTTCTCATCAGGTTTCCCATATGATACAATTATCTAGCATTAGATTTTCCTATTTCAGATGCAGAAATTGTGCTTTGTACCCTCTAAAAAGATAGTCATTTTAGTCATTTAGTCAAGTTTTAAGCTTTCACATACCCTGGTATCTCTCCAGTGTTCCTAAGTGAATCATTTCCCCCACTCCCACCCCTTACTTTCTAATCTTCATGTCCACCAATGGAAATAAAATGGTTGTAGCCAAAAGTCTGGACTGCAGAAGAGTTTCTGAAATAATTGTATTTCCCAGAGCAAGAGAAAGGAAGAGGTGGTCATAAATTGCGGTTAAGTCTTCTAAATCTTCCACCCTAAGCTGACAAGCAGTTCAAAGTTTCAAACCACAAATGATATAAGTTGGACTCTGGAGAGAGTTCTTGGACACAGAGTCATCCTTTGCTAAGTTGTCATCAGTTTAGGAACCCATGAATTGTATCTGTGATTGAAAGTCATTTGAACGTAAAGGCTGTTTAATTCCAGTGGGAAAGGAGTTGCTGGTTTCTTCATAAAAAACAAAAACTATTTATTAACATCAGTCATTTGTGGTGTGTACACACACACACACACACACACACACACTGACAGCCCAATCATATCCTTTCTCCCCCTCCTTTCTCCCCAACCACTGCATCCTATGGTGGAGGGGGAAGTTATGGAGGTCTCCTCAGAGTAAGGAAACAATTGTTCCCTTACCCAGATGTAAGCTTCTGTGGTGTGGGGGGTCTACTAGGATCTGAGATACCTAAATAACTGGCGCAGGTATGCATGGACCCACGCCGTAGGATCAGGACTGGGAAGGGGGATAGGATTCAGTGGCTGCCACTGCTGCCGAACCTGCCCCCACCCAGACCTTTGAATCCCCCTTTGGAGGGGATTTGAATCCCCTTTCCATTCTGGGACCTCCCGTTCTCGCTGCACCACTGGTTACACCGGTGGTGTAAGTTGGATAGGATTGCGCTGTAAAGTAATTAGTTCTATGATTATGATTATGATTGGTAATAACAGGAAGAATGGGTTTCCTGAAGCAAAACATTGTTTTGCATTTTATTGTAGCCTCACATTTGCAGCATATTTTAACATGATTTGCAGCATAATTTTTCTTTTTAAAATATCACCCATCACAAAATCACAGTCATCACAATCCAAATCACAATATGCATAAGCCTCATACAATGAAAACAAAAACACGACCAAACAAGAATAACCGCTTCATTTTGGCCTCATGGATGGGCCTGCCCTCGTCCCAGACTTGGAATAACCATTACCCTTACACCCCGGAAATAAATACGCCAGACAACGCTTCTTTGGATAAAATGGTCACTTTATTTTAATAATATAAAGACCTGCAGAGGCAACAAATAACTAGGGGCATCTAACCACCCCCTTGGGCGTGCGGATACTGGTCGGGGGAAAATAGCACTAGCCATTTACTCCCCCTACTCTTCTGGCGTAAACACCCAGGCTCCAGGCCCCTTCGGTCTCCGCCCGATGGGGCCTACCATGGCCAACCCCGAAAGATGAAGACAGCTGAGCAGTGCAGGTGACCATACTAGCTACACCATTGATGGTACCTCCCTGCCTCAGCCAGGTGGTTTGCCAGCCAGCCTCACCAACCCGAGGGTAACAGTGTCGTTATGAATGGTCCTGGCTTACCACCTGACCTTGCCGAACTCCAGGTGCACACCGAGTCCCTAGCAACCTGCCTATCCATTTCCGCACGCCACCTGCCAGGTGACCGACTGACTAAACCCCCTCCCCAAAACACAGTCCGAGGTAGGCAAAAAGACCGCCAAAAGTGAGCCAATTAATTGGTGGCCAAAAATTCCTACCTGCCCCCCCCCAAGGGCAACCGGCTAATCCCGGACTATGCCTAGGGAGGGCGGGAGGGTGTCGCTTCCCGAACGCCGACTGAGGGAGCTGCAATAAACGCGCAGCTCCCTCGTGCCGGCGCTCAGAGTCAGGTGACCCGGCCAGCCAATCAGCTGGCCAGAATCACGGGAAGGAGAAGCGTCGCTGGACACACCTCCCCGGGAGCAGGGCAAACGCTCCCGGGATGCGAGGTGCATCCCAGGAGGATTCTGATATTGTTGGAGGAGCCCCCTTTCTCCGTCTGTAACTAGCAGCTACCCTGACTGTCTTTAATAGATATACCACCATTTCCAAGTCCTCTGGCAGAACAATCAGTTTCATATACCAATATAAGACAACCTTATGTTGTCTTTGGGTCCACTGCTATATTAGATATACAGTCATTTCCAAGGTGCTGGTTTCCTACTAGCTGGCTAAGGAAGTGAAGCCTATGAAATACCTTTATATTTCTCAGTAGATATAAATAGTTCAAATATGACATTATTTGAACTTCTTTTGCCAATACGTTTTTAAGATGTATCCCCCTGAACGCCTGGAAGTAGACGTGAGAATGAATAGGATTTGTGACTGAGTAAACATGCTTATGATTGGTTAAGGGTTTGTTTTCACAGCTCAAACAATAAAACCTTCTTGACTTCCCCCCAGTCTCCCACTTTCCATGCTCAAAGACAGGTGAAGGATGGTGCTAGCGGAGCACATTGATTTGCTGAGACATGTTCTAAAGAGTCTCATTCACCACTTGTGCTTTATAATGACTACATATGATGTCAGAGATGACGGGCGCCCTCCCGGCGCCCGGGCGTGTGGGGGCGGGGCCTGCGCACGTCACGTCGACACGCCCCTCGCGTGACGTCGACGCACCCCCCGCCCGTTTAGCGGTCATTTCGGAGCCAAACGGGCTCCAGGGAGGGAGGCCGGGCTGATCCAGCGGCTCGCCTCGCTTCGGAGAGTTTCCCCGAGTGTGCCCGCCCGAGCGCCTGGAGCTCCTGCCCCACACACTCCACCGAAGTTCCGTCGCTGTATGATGTTCTACAAAATCAGTGATTCCTTGTGAGAAGCATTGGTGCATGTGAGCATGCAGGGCTAGCTCACATCCAATTCATTCTTAAGTAGGATGGATGTGAGCCAGATATTCTCTAATTCTTCGTTCCCTTTTCTAGAAAAAGAGGGCTGGAATATGAGAACTTTTTTCTATTGTGTCCATAGCAGGTTCATAGTTGAGCACACATGTTCTTTCTCTCTTTCAGAGCACTGTCATGATGATAAGAACATAACAGCCCTGCTGTATCAGGCCAAGGGCCCACCTAGTCCAGTATCTCACAGTGATCCATCAGATGCCTCTGGGAGCATTCAAGACAACATGATCTTGTTGCCACTCCCTGGCTTTCAAAGTGGCTACCTCAGATCCGGAGGTTACATATACAGTATAGTCATCATGGCTTGTAACCTGTGATAGACCATAAATTGTTCTAATCCCCTTTTAAAGACATCTAGGCCAGGTGCCATCACTACCACTGGCATCACTGGAGCGTGGCGGGGGGGGCGGGCCACCACGGGGTGACGCGCACACCCCGCGCGCGTCACCTCTGTGACGCGCGTCACCCTCTGGACGCTCCGAGGCCGGCCCGGGAGCCGGCCTCGGAGCGTCCGGCCCGGCCGGCGCTCCAGGGCCTTCTGAAAGAAGGCCCATGCAGTGCGTTAATACGGGTATTTTTTACAATTTTCACACATGCGCAGACCGTTTTGAGGGCCAGACGCTCCGAGGCCGGCTCCCGGGCCGGCCTCGGAGCATCCGGAGTGCAACGCAGGGCGGGTGGAAGCACCCGGGGCGGGGGGAGGCACCCGGGGCAGGGTGCAGCCGGGTCGCCCCCCAAAAAAAATTGCGGCGCGGCCGATGTCATAGCCTCGCTAGGGTGACGCACGTCCTAGTGACGCCACTGATCACTACATCCCGTGGCAAGGAGTCCCACAGATTAATTACATGCTGGGTATGTGAGGTGAGCCTGTGCCGCGCCGGTGCAAGCCGCAATGTGCACAGGATGCAGCAGCCAGCCATTTAGGTTGACCACACATACTTGCGCAGGATTCCACCATAAGCTTGCAATCCTATCCACACTTACCTGGGAGTAAGTCTCATTGATGATAATGGGACTTACTTCTGAATAGACATACATAGGATTGGGCTCTTAGTTTCTTATAAATGGTTGTTTCAAACTTGAATGGGTTAATATGAGAATTCCTGGCAGCTGGCTTTATCTGCGGAGTGTTCTTGCTTTGTTTCCTAGTTCAATTCTGCTGATGTAATATCTCTCATAAATCGAAAGATAAGAGCTGGGTACAGTATGTCCTTTTGATAAATTTACTGTGATTCCTTGGAGGAAAAGAGAAAGAGAGAGAATAAAAACGAGTATTCCACTACAGCTTGGTTACAATATTTGTAGCCTGCTCTCAAAATAAGAACGGACGTTATATCTCAGCCAGTGGTTAAGAACATGGCACCAAAAAACAAAAACAAAAAACACACACGCTCTGCAGCAACCGGTGCTTATTTAGTAGCTCACAGCCCAATCCTATGCGCCTTCTGCGTCAGTGGATCTTGCGATCTGCTGATGCAAAAGGGCCAGCAATGGTGGAAACAACATGGTGCAGTTAGTAGCATGTGATGGAGCCGCTGATGAAAACAGCCAGTGGCTCCATGTACACTGCAGACTCATACAGTACCATATAGTAAAGGTTTTGGGGAGAAGCTTTGAAGGAGGACAGAATTTGCTCCCTAGTCTTGTACAAGATTTGAGCCCTACTCATTCCCTATTCTAAATGATAGGGAGGCCCTCTCCCCACTTTCAGCACTGCCCTCTGCAGAGAAGCCCTGAATTCCCAGAGGTTGGGGCCCGTTAGTGCTTTGACACAAGGGCCTGTCTAACAGAGAGCATAACAAGTGAAGAGTCCAATTATCAATGTGGATTGCGTAGGTGTCCCCAAATCACCCAGAAAACTCCAAGGCTTGGCGGGAATGGGAACCTGGTCCCTTGGGCTTATGTTCTAACCATTTAACCAGAGTGGCCAAGAGTGACATCAGAGAACAACCAGGCTGGGCACTGAGGTCCCATGCCCATCAGAAAACTGGCCAACTCCCCAGCTTCAGTGGCAGCAGTAGGGCAAGTTGGCTGAGAGGCTCAGGCTGCACTGCAGCTGATGACCCATCTACAAAGTGAGCCACCCCCAGAGGTCGCTGAATCATTGCCCATTGCACACCACCAACCAACCCAATGCTGGTAAGCTGGCTGGGGTGCATGGGCCCAACATGCCTTGGGGGAGGCAGTGCATAGATGTGTCTTCAGGGTCCTCAACAACCAGGAAGGTAAAGGTAAAGGTCTCCCCTGCTCGAAATCCAGTCGTGTCCGACTCTAGGGTGCGGTGCTCATCATGGGCGGCGACAGGGGGAAGCGCGCGGGGGGCAGGCCGCCGGGGGGTGTCGCACACATAGGGGTGACACGCGACCCCCCCACTTACAGTTTGTTGGTGGAGCTGGGCCCGCCCACCCACCCTTGCGTCCGTTTGGCTCTGAAATGAGCTGAAAACAGCATGGGGGGTGTTCCGGGCATGCGTGTGACGTCATGCACGGGGGCGGGGGCGCATCCTTAAGGGTGACGCGCATGCCCCGCTCCCCGGTGACGCGCGTCTTGGTGACGCGCCTGGTGCTCATCTCCGTTTCTAAGGCCGAAGAGCCAGCACTGTCTGAAGACACTTCCGTGCTCATGTGGCCGGCATGACTAACGGAACGCTGTTACCTTCCTGCCATAGCAGTACCTACTTATCTCCATGCAATTTCTTGCTTTCGAACTGCTGGGTTGGCAGGAGCTGGGACAGGAGACGGGAGCTCACTCCGTCACGCGGCACTCGGTTCTCGAACTGCTGTCCTACCGACCTTCCAGTCTGCAGTTTAGCATCTTAACCACTAAGCCATCGCGACCCCAATGAACAACCAGGTACTGGAACCAAAATGAATGGAGCACCTGCATGACTGGACCAGATCATCAACAAGTTGGAGCAGAACAGATGCAGCAATATCTACGCTGCCTTACACCAGAAGGGATACAGTCTCATTATTTGAAGCAGGTTGTCCTATTTTTTTGGTTTTTTGTGTTAGAATAATCTGGTGTACCAGAAAAGCTCAAAGGCACTTTCCACATATTCATCCTTTAAAGATCGTCTTTATCTTGTCCCTTTGCCTCTAGTTAATTCTTTTCTGTTTTCACAAAGGGTGCCTTATAGCACCTGCAGCATCATATTTGCAGTCAACAAAACACAAACAGCTCTTTTACTTGTATTATTTTTTCCTTCTCCCCCTCCCTTGTTTGCATTCCATGTGAATCTCCCCCCCCCTTTCTGGCATCAAATACCCTGACTAATAAATTTGTGCCAAAGAATTCTTTGATCGAGTGGAAACATAATACGGATGCCCCTTGCTGAGAAGCTGAGTGGGTGGCTCCAGAGTCATCCGTGTCAGTAAAGCACAGAACCTGCAGGTGAAAAAAAAACCTCCTTTGTAGGAATATTTCATCCAATAATTACCCCAAGGCTGTGGCTTTTACAGAGCTAAATCTCAGTGGGATCTCTAAAGTGGAAATAAAGTCTATGCGTGACTAAAGGGCAAAACAAATTGCACACTTCCGATTAAATCAACTGCTAAACTAGCTTTCCTTTGCTGACAAAGACGTCACCTGAGAACCATCGTCTTCAGGATCTGTTTAGATATTGTAAGTCTGGATATTGTTTAATGTGTTGACCTGAGACAATGGTCTTCCGCCTTTTCAGATCTAACATAAAAACATCGGATCTTCCTGGAACATCGGAGACATAAGAACATTGGAGCCCTGCTGGATCAGGCCAAAGGCCCATCTAGTCCAGCTTCCTGTATCTCACAGTGACCCACCAGATACCTCAGGGAGCACACAAGACAACAAGATATCTGTATCCTATCACCACTCCCTTGCATCTGGCATTAAGAGATAGCCTATTACTAAGTCCAGGAGGTTGCTTATCCCCATCATGGCTTGTAACCTGCGATGGACTTTTCCCCCATAAATCTGTCCAATCCCGTTTTAATGGCATCTGCCATTTTGCTGCCCATTGTCCCAGTTTGGTGAGATCCTTCTGGGACCCATATTTAAGCCCATCTTGCAACATGGGATCTACTTTCAATTTTGTACTATACATTTCTTTCTCACTCTGTTTTTTTCCTTCCTTTTATTTCTCTGAGTGCTGTATCAATTTGGGGGCTGGCATTTTTCCTAATTTTTTTGGGGGGGGGTATTTTTTATTTGGGAATACTTTCTCAAACTAAAAATAGCCTGCCAAAATCAATGAAAATGCTGACTGATTTGGGAGTGGCGAGAGTTGTGGGCTTGGAAGAGGGGGTGATGGGCTCCTCTCTTTCTTGGAACTTGAAACTTGGTTGCATCTGAGAGTAACAGCTGTGAAAGCACTGCTTGTTTGCTGGGCCTCCTCTTCTACTCTAAAGTGCAATAGAATAACATCACATAGGTCACATGATGTTCTGGCGCACTTCAGGATAGAAGCCAGCAGAAGCCAGGCACCCAACAAGAAGCCATGTTTTCACCACAGCTGCGTTTAGAAGCACAACTTTCAAGGTCAAAGAACATGCCACCACTACTGTTCAACCCTCCAACCCACCCACCCACACTGATTTTTGTAGGTAGTCCAAAAATGAAAACCACCCACCCCACTATTTTATCCAGAATGTTTGAGACCAGATACAATGATGGGGGGGGGGCGGACACACAGGTTTCCCCCCCCCCATCCTTCTCTTTTAAACCAAAATCATATAAAGGAAACTGATTGTGGCATCTCTTTTGTAATCCATCTTAGGTATGACACAGTTGTGGGTCATTACCAGTTTAACATCAGTGTTCCAATTCACTGTAGAATCACAAGATACAAAGGTGTCATATATAGCCATCACACCCAAACAATGCCTTTTGCATGTTTTTGGTTCCTTTTTCCTCCATCAGTGGCGGCATCCAGCGAGGGTAACCATTTCAGTGGAGAAAATCTATTTTGCTTTAATTCCCCTTGGGAACAAATAAGTACCGTAATTTCTCTTGGGAAAAAATGTGGAGGGAGAACCAAAATGGCCACCACAATGTTGACAGAGTGTCAAGCTCCATATGCCTCCCCCACAAACACACAAAGGTCCCATCCAAGAAAACAGCAGAAAAGGGGGTTGAACCAGTCCTATTCTGGATAGAGACTGGCTATGCGGTCCCCCTCCTCCAAATGAGCAAGACCACCTCCCTCCTTAGTCTTTATTGTGGCAGACAGTGGGACTTTTTCCAACTGGGCCAAACACTGGTTGGCCATTCTGTTTCCAATTCATCTTTGCTAAGTTGCAGTTGCTGTCATTTTTGCATTAGATACATCCTCCTATATTAACATCAAGTGATTTATCATTTGTTTCAAGAGACGCCTCACCGTCTGAGAAAACATTATCCTTTCAGTTTCAAGAGAAATATGTTTATCAGCATTTTAGAGAAAATGCTGTTGTCCTATTGAGGGATACAGTCTCTGCTATTTATCAGCCTGCTCAGTGCTGAAGCACATATAAAACAATCCGGGATGTGCCTCTTTTTCCTTTGCAGGCAAGAGAAATCCGAGACTGGAGGAAGCACGTTCGAAAATCTCTTCCTTTGTATTTATGACAACGGTTCCTATTCGTTTAAAGCATAACCCATTGCCAGTAATGTACAATGAGGAATATTATACAGCAACAGCATATAATTCAGTTAGAAATTAACTTTCAAAAGCCTAGGAGCTGGAAGCACCATTTGCTCCACTGACTGAGTGAATAGCTTAGAGATTTGAAATGTATTTATTATCTGGGTCTGTTCTCCACTCTAATTTTCACTCGGCAAATGCAATGCGATTCCTTTACAAAAGTGGCAAAGATGCACTTTGACCTAATTGTTTAGGAGACTTGGGCACATGATTTCTCCAGCACTTGAATTAAGCAGAGTGAAATTTAAAATGAGAGCTTATTACTGATATTTCTATTTATTGTTCTGTTATTCTGTTTGCCATACATCATCTTCACATCCAACTGCAAAGTGATAATAGCCTCACCCGCTGGTTTCATGCAACTTGTTTTCTTTTGCTATCGCAATTAGGGTGCATAGTCTGAAGGCACAAGTTGTTGAAACTAAGTAGGCCTGGATCTGATGGGAAATGGCATGGAATTCTTGAGTTCCATCACAAAAGAAAAACAGGAGCAAATCATGGCTCAAAAACTCATCGGATGGATGCTTACTCAGAAGTAACAGCCCAATCCTATCCGTCAGTTGCATTGCCAGAACATGCATTCTGATGATGCAGCACGCTTTATGGTGATTGCAAAATGCAACATACTATAGAGCAGAGCCTGGAGGAGACCTCTGAGACTCCCCCCCCTCCCAGCAGGATGCAGTTTGCGCTCCTGTGGCGCAGCTGCATCGGCGGGGGGATTTCAATAGTATTTGGCTGTAAGTCTTACTGTGTTCATTGGGGCTGACTCCTGAGTAACAGCCCAATCCTATCAAGGATTGGGATGCTGGCCAGAACACGTTGCAACCGCGGAAGGCACTTCTGCTGTCACAAAATGGTTGCAGTGCTCAGTTTGCGGCCATTTTGTATGCGCTGCTACAACATGCCGCCACCATTTCCCACCACGCCCACCAGAGCAGGTAAGGCAGTGGTGGGGTGGGGAGGGGCAGGGAGGTGGGAGGAATGGGAGGCAGCAGAAAGGGTGGATCCAGTGGCAATGGCGTGTGCTGGATCCTATCCCCTCTTTTCCAAACCTCCCGCCCCTTTTGTCTCCTCAGACTTGTACCAGTTACAGAGACCTATTGCAGAGAGGGAGGCTTATGGAGGGGTAAGGGGAAATAATTTCCCTTTCCCCTCCAAAGCCTCCCAATCCACACCCATTGCTGGATACAGCGCACACCATTTCGGCCCAGTTGCATTGGTAGGGAGGGGAAGACAGGATTGGGCTGTAAGTGAGCAGCGTATGTATGCAGCTTCAGTTACCTTCATTTAAGGTCGCCAAACCACCCGGAATGACCTGAGGTTTCCAAGCATCAGCATCCATCTCCAGTGAAAACACCATTTCAAGAGGTTTCCTTTTATCTATGTAAGAGCCAGTTTGTTCAACGCCGTTCAAGTTTCCCCTCATCCCTACTCATTTCATAGTCCTTATGGAGGAGTCTCTCATTGTATAGTATGTACCGGCAGTGCTTTTTCATCCTGAAATTTGCAAATGCTATGACTTGTACAGATGAAAAATTGAGGCAGAGGGAGGCATTGGCTTTCCCTGGAGCAAATGATGAACTAGACTATATACTGAAGAGTAGAACTGACTGATGAGGCTATCCATGGTCTTTCACTCCATGCTGCTTCTGAATAAGTGATGTACCTTTGGCTAGCCCAACAGTAAGATATCTTTAAACCTTTTTTTCCCCAAGCAAGGAACATTTGGAACAGCAGGAAAGTGTGTGTGTGGGGGGGGGGGGCGCCTCTGTTTTTTTTTCTAAAAACGGTGTGTTGGCTAGACTTCTAACACTGGTCTACAAAACTTTTTTGTCTGGCCTGGACTTTTAAAGCTGTTTTAGACTAATATCAGGGTGCTGATTCCAAATCTGAACTCAGATTTGCTCTATCATATCTTGTTTTTATGCTATCGGCATACCCCATTTTCATGATGCCAAACCTGATGCCAGATTTGGAATCAGCGCCCCAAAATTACCTTAAAACCATTGGAATACCTTATGCCAGAAAACGTGTGTTGACCGGGTACCCCCTTATCATGGTACAATTTTCTGAAGTACTCCCTGCTAATTAAATGCTAATTAATTGGATTAATCAATTAATTAATTAGGTAATTAATCGTTAAGTAAAAAAGTACTAACACAATTTTTAAATGTGAAAAATTCTTATTTAACTCTGTGTGTGTGTGTGTATGAGAGAGAGAGAGAGAGAGAGAGAGAGAGAGAGAGAGAGAGAGAGAGAGAGAGAGAGAGAGAGAGAGATGCAAGGATTTCTTTTTTTCTTTAAGTCACACTTCCCAAAATCAGCTCCTCCCTCCCCCACTCCACCAAAGTACATTTTCCAAAGTACAAAAATAAGCCCAAAACCAAAATCAGAGAGACAGAAGGGCTCCGAAATTAATTACAATTTAAAATCCATGTTAATTAACACTTAATTAGCTGCTGATGGGGCAGATAAGGAGCAGGGCTTGGCGTACCCCCAGCAAGAGGTCCGCATACCCCTAGGGGTACCCGTACCACAGGTTGAGAACCCCTGTTGTAGCCATTGTTAGATCATGCCCTGCAGAAGGAAAATATTAAATAAATGTGAATATCTACATAAAATGATATTATAAACACACTATCCTAAAAATACAGCACCATATTTTAACACTAAAGCAGTCACTGACTCGCAACAACTTGCAATCATAAGTGACAAAGAATTAATTTCGGGTAAAATCAATGAAAATGGGGTATGCCGATAGCATAAAAACGAGATGTGATAGAGCAAATCAGATCTGATTTGGAATCAGCACCCTGAAATTAGTTTAAAACAGCTGCAAAAGTCCAGGCCAGAAAAAAAAAATGTAGACCAGTGTTAGAAGTCTAGCCAACACACCGTTTTTAGAAAAGAAAAAAAAACAGAGCCCCTCCCACACACAAATTGTAGACCAGTGTAAATTTGCTGTTTTTCTTTGATTTTATTATTATTATTAATTATTATTATTATTTAAAGAATTTATACCCCGCCTTTCTCCCAGCAAGGGCACTCAAGGTGGCTAATGCAATTTATCAAATGCAATATTTGATATCTCAAAAACCTGATGTAATAGACAAAAACTGTCAGCGCCCCAAAATTACCTTAAAACCATTGGAATACCTTATGCCAGAAAAAAAGTGTGTTGACCAGTGTAATTCTTTGGAGACAGAAGGGCCATCTGACAAGGAGGCTTTCTTCCCACCCCAAAGTACAACGCACATGTAATTATTCTTCAGAACTATCTATCTCCCTGGTAATGATGAGGCAGGGAAACTAACCATAACGAATCCACACATAGATTAGAGATGGGTGAACTTTACTCTTCTCTCATTAAATTCTCTTGGAAATAAAATGATTTTCTGAAAACAAAGCAAAACAAAACAAAACAAAACAACAACAAAAGAAAATCATCATTTTATCTTCCAACCAAATGCAAACATTGGACAAGTTCACCTCACCCCCACCCTTCCAACTAGCCCTCCAAACACCAACAAATGAGAATTTTGGGGCCTGATCCTAACACCCCTTCCCCTGGAACTAGCATTCCCCGGAACAGCCATCGCAAAACGGCACGCTGGCATTGCATGGCGCCGCGCACTACCAGTCCTCGCCACCAGCGGCGAGGCTGGAGCAGACCCACGTGAAGCAACAGCTAGGAGAAGGCCCGCCGATGAAGGTAAGTCAGTGGGGGTGGCGGGATGGAATGAAGGTGGAATGGGGGCAGGGGAGGGCAGATCGGGTTTGGTAAGGGGGCGGGTTCTGTGGCAATGATGGCCACCAAATCCAAACCCCCTTCTGGACCTAAGCCAGTGATTTCACTGTCACAGGTATGTGTAGACCCCTGCACTGTGAAGGCTTACCCAGAGGAGACCTCCAGGGTTGCCTCCCCACAGGATGCAGCACGAGCCGTTTTGGCCGGGGGGGGGGGATAGGATTGGGCTGTCACTCACTGCCCCAGCAGCAGCCGTGGATGGGAAACAGTGAGTGAGCTGTAAGTGTGGATCTGAGTGTCCTCCCGCCCTCCTGCCCACTGCTCATGTGCAAGCAGCAACCAGTGGATATGTGGATATGAGAAGCAACTATATTCTAATCTAAGGTGTCATATGACCGGAGTGTAAAACCATCTCACAAGGAGACTAGTGAAGATGCATAGAAAGAAGAGTGCCAGCAGGAAATGTCAAAACCAAGAAACATCAAGAGCTTGGTTGTCTGCCTTTTGGAACGGGGATGGTGATTTACATAAGTTAGAAATGTCGTTCTTTGCAAAAAGGATGGTCCTGAAAACAAGGGACATCTGGCAACCCTAGAATAACTGCTCTTCAATAAATCATGTGTGCAAGGCAGGAATCTGATCCTAGATTTGCATTTGAGTTTATCCAAGACATTATACAAGTTGGCAAATGCAATCTCTTCTCTGTATAGCTGTGCTACTTAAGGTAGTATCTGATCTCCCGCATTTTTTGGGGGGGGGAGAGTGGGCGAAATAAGCCGGAAAAAACACTCATGGGAGATTTTTAACTCAGTGATGGGGCAGGCACTGTGCATCTAAAAGGTTCCAAGCTGCATTCCTGGCATCAAGAGCACCAAAAATTCCAGATCGAGGGCAATGTACTGTCAATGGCAGGTTGCTGGTGAGCGTGGTGCAAAGCCCCGCATTGGACCCCCATGGCACCTCTGTCCTCCTCATTGGGCACTCTCACTGTCACTAACAGCGCAATCCGATTCTTCGTCCAGGCGGCGAACCTAGCGATCCGCCACCCAGAATAGCCCAAAGTAGTCACAAACATGCTGTAAAGCACGTTTGTGAACTACTTTAGAGCAGGGCAGGTCGGTGCAAGGCCAGTCTGCCCTGCTCCACCGGCCGAGGACTCGGGCCGCCACCAGACCCAGGTAAGTACGGCTCGGGCGGGTGGCTCGGGGGGGGGGGCGGCAGGCGGGGGAGGGACGGCGGAGCCGGGGGGAGGAACGGCGGAGCTGGGAGGGTGGACATAGGCCCAGCCTTCCCGGGCGGGGGTGGGGACATGGCGTCCATCCTATCCCGGTCTCCGTCGGGCTCTGGAAGGCGGCTGGGACGTTACACGGCTGCCTCCGACTTCTGCCAGCAAAATAGCTGACGGAAATCTGAGGAGGCCTATTGGTCCCAGCCGCCATTACACTCGGGGAAGGGGACGAGTGTCCCCTTCCTCGAGTAGACTTTCCGCCGCGGGCTGCCTGTTGCAGGCAGCCTGCAGCAGAGCACTGGATAGGGTGGACAGTCTTGGCCGTCCGCCCGATCTTTAAGTCAGATTGGGCTGCCCAACAGAGACTTCAGAGTTTGACCCAACCACTTGGGCCCTCTGATGGTCATGGGTCTTCAGCCAGTGCCCAACTTGGCCAACCCACAATACACACACCCCAACAAGACAATTCACTTATCGACCTAATTACAGGAAGTCCTCCTTGAAGGTCGCAGAGAGGTTCCTTGAAACTGCAACATTAAGTGAAAACATCATAGGTAAAGGAAAAGGTATCCCTTGACAATTAAGTCCAGTCGTGTCTGACTCTAGGGAGCGGTGCTGATCTCCGTGTCAAAGCCGAAGAGCCAGCGCTGTCCAAAGACGTTTCCATGGTCATGTGGCCGGCATGACTCAACACCGAGGTGCATGGAACGCTGTTACCGTCCCGCTGATGTGGTACCTATTAATCTACTTTCAATTCCTTGCTTTCGAACTGCTAGGTTGGCAGGAGCCGTCGCACGGATTCAAACTGCCGACCTTTCGATTGACAGCTCACAACAAATGCTTAGCGGTGGCTCAATGATGCTCTGGTGGGCTGCAGAAGCCGCTTCTGGGACCGTGACTCACTTCCTAGCTTTTCTTCTTGCCTCAGAATGCCTTGCAAGGCATTCTGGGGTGAGAATAAGACCAGGAAGTGGGTCGCGACCCGGAAGCAGCTGCAGCTTCAGCGACGACATTAAATTGAAACGATAGATACTGAAACGACGGTAAGTGAGGTTTACCTGTATGTGATTGTGACCTGCTTTGATAATGATTGAAGAGCAGGATTTACGGCATCGTCTCCTGTCCAGGGTTCTTACTGGCTACTTCTTAAGCATTCGTAATAGGCTAATTCCCAAACAGCCGAAGATGTGTGTTTTCCTTCTTCACTCCTTATTGTCTTACCTGTGTTGTTCTTTTTAATCAACCATGTCTTTCAGCATATAATACTTTTCCCCCCCAGAATGAGTTTAGAAAAAAACTGTCCCTAAAGGGGAAGTGTCTTTCTAATCTTATCAGGACATGCCTGCCCTGTCCTTATACCTCTTGTAGGTCTTTTTTTTCCAGTCTTTTCTTTTATGTGCCTGACTGCTCAAGCATGCCGCTGGCATGTGTCTCCAATAATTCATTATTGTCTAAATAGAAAGCCAAGTACCAGTGAAAGGAGGAAGGTCTTATGGGGCTTTAAGTCACACAGTGTTTCAAACAATATGTTGGTTGTGGAAGCAAGCGGGTGGTTGCTGAAAATAGTCTGTGTCTAAGGAGGAAGTGTTATTTTTGGCTATTGGTCAATGCTGTTTACACACGAATTGTCAGCTTGGACTGACCAGGCAAAAATCAGGACCAGTCAAAGGTGTCTGAGGTGGAAGGCCAAATGCCATTCTTCCTTCAACTTTGCCCCTGCTCCCACTCCCTGGGTTTAAAAAGGAAAAAGGGAGCAGAGCTGAAGAGGAAGTGTGGAGGAAGAGTGACCACTCTTCTCTCCTCCACACTTCCTTTTTATTTTCATGTATTAATAAAAATCCATACCCTACCTTCCTAAATCAAAACAAGGCAGCTCACAACCAAGAACATTAAAAAAAAATACATCATAAAACCAAAATACAACACATCACAAGAAAAATACAAGAACATGGCCCCCACAGCAATAAATGTAGCAATTGACTTTACCAACATAGAATACAGCAGAAAAAGAAGGGAGATAAAATACGGCATCAAGAACTCATCACATTTTCCTCTCCATTCCCTCTCCCTTCTTGAATCCAGGAGGAGAAAGAGCAGCAGAGGCAGGTAAGGGGGAAAAGGCAGTGTGTCCCCCCCCCATAATCCTCTTCCTGAAACAACCACCTCAGTCAGCCTCATGGATGGGACATGCCTGTCAATAGTGATATGTAGCTGCCTTGGAACGAGGCAACTATAGGTTCATCTCTAGCCCCATATTATCTCCTCTGGCTGTTGGTGACTGTCCGGGTGCTCCTGGGCTGAATCCACCCTTCTCCCCTCCCACATCTCCTCCTACTGAGGGAGTTAGGGCCAAAAGAGTTTTGCCAAGACAGTGAACTTCTCAGATGGATTCTCCACAACATTTATTAATACAAAATGGTTGTTATTACATTTTGCTCACCATGCATTTTGAAACAAATTTTGAGACTCCTCCTGAGGCAAAACGTTAGTCAAATTTCAGAGGAAGCTGTTCTGACAAGCCTAGCAAAAGGTGTAGGAGAGCCTCTCTCTCTCTCTCTCTCTCTCTCTCTCTCTCTCTCTCTCTCTCTCTCTCTCTCTCTCTCTCTCTCTCTCTCTCTCTCTGTTTCTCAAAAATCCCCAAGTTCTTCCACCAGTTGAAACACTTCTCTTTGTACATCTCTCCAGCTTCCATCTGTGCTTGCACAAAAGCAGATTCACCTCTAGACTCTGGAGTCATACTGTTTAATGATTCTTGTCAATGTTTGGTTACTTGCTAAAAAAACTTCTACGGTCCACCAACAGTCTGCGTGGATGTTCTCATTTCCAGCTGGGATATATTTTTCGACTTCCTGTCTCAGACACAAGCCTACAGATTGAGGGATAATTTGTCAGGTGAATCATTACAAGCAAGCAGCATATTTGCTTCCTGTCTTGAATGCAACTCTTTTGCAATATGCCCAAAACAGAAGCAGAAGCTTGTTACGGTTCTCGCGAAGCTACCCTTTCAAGATAGCTTTATGGGCCATATTTCAAAGGATTGTATTGGCACGAAGGGCAATCAGACAAGGCAACAGGTGTCAGCTATGGTCTTCTTTGGTTGATCTGTCAAGTCTGAAATCGGCAACGACTGACACATATTTGGACCCACTGCAGGCTCGTTGGAGTTCCACAGCTGTTTCCTCCATCAGAGGTTATGTCCCTTGGGATGACTTAAGCTGGCAACTCTTGGCAGTGATGAGAAGGAAGGAGGAAGCCTGCTTCACAACCTTCTGTCTTGGATAGCACTTTACATAACATTACCAAATGGGATATGCAAGAAAAGACTTCCCATCACTGCTTATAATTCTAGTTACACAATTAACATCATGCTATCTTAGTCATGCCAGTGGCATGCCTTAGCGCGTCGCTGGGTTTTGCCCCTGCCCCTGCACTGCACACCAAAGGAGGTGCGAAATATGGGCCGCCTGATTGGCTTGGGCACTTCAGTGCATCATTGGGTTTTGCCCCTGCCACTGCGCATCAAACGAGGTGCAAAATACAGGTCTTCCAATTGGCTTGGGCCTCCTTGGGTTGGCTTGGGTTGGGTGTGGCTGGGCGGGGAGCCAGGTGAGCATTTCACCTGGCTCCTTCAGTCAGTGCATCGTCCTCAGGCCCCTGCCCACCCGCCCTATATCACAGTCTGAGAATAGCTGGTCGCTCTTTGATGGGGGCCCAGTAGGATTGGTAGGGGATAGCATTTGGCCCTTAATCTCCTTTCAAGCGAAGAGCTTTGCACATTCAAAAAGCACTATACAGATGTGAAGAATTACTCATGTTCCCTGGCATAATGCTATATAAGTGCAACTGTGTGTTGATTTCTGATGGCATCGCAACATCCCAGAAACTCCTCCAGTGTACTTTCCATTTTTAAACAGCCGTTCTGAAAGGCCATGGAAGATTCTCTTTAGTGCTGACATAGTGCTCCAGATGCCCCAGCGTTTATTTAAGGAACAAAACAAGGCTATATTTGGAAGATATTTCTAAAACCCTGAATGGCTACAATTCTGTGAGGACAAATGGAAACCAAGCATGGTGAAACAATGCAATGTTGTTGGTTCGAGTCCCTCCCCCTTTTCTTTTAATTTGAACTTCTTAGGATATGAGAGCAAGAGACACTTGCAAAAAAAGCTACACTGGTTCATCCTCAAGACCAACTGAGGTGAACATCACAGGCAGCAGATGGGTTTTTTTTGTCCTCCTACACACCTCCCGGGCTTCACCTGGAAGAGGACATGTGAAGGAGACGGAGTGATCATGGTTGGTGCCGTGCCAGACTGCACATGTGTTGACCCTGCCCACCTCCTGATGTTGCAATGGGCATGACCGCTATCACTGGTACTGAGGGCTCAGTGAACAATCTGGCCAGGTGGGCCTTCTGATGGGCTTGAGCTGTTGACCAGTCCCTGACCTGGCCAACCCTTGTTCATTGTGAACAGCTAGAAACAGTGATGCATGATCTGCCCACCACCCTCTCTGAGAACAAGTCGGAAGAGGGTTGCAGCAGTGCTGCTGGAAGAAAGAGGGAGGGAAAAAAATAAGCTGCCATGGCTCCAAATCATACATTCAAAGTGCTTAAAATAATGTTTACATTATTTTTACATTCCACAAAAAAACACAATAAAAACACAGAACTTAAAACCATGGTAGCAGTAACGTAGAAAAATCTAAGGCCAGCAGCTAAACCTAAAAGCATAAAACCATAAAACATTAGATGATAATAAAAACTCCAGCGGCTCCCTCTAAATACCAACCTATTAAATCTCCTCCCCCACCCTACTCACCACCAAAAGTCATTTGAATTTTTTTTTTAAAAAGTATTCAAACCCTGTCGGAAAGTGACAAGGAATAATGTGTCCAGGAGGGAATTCTACATTTTAGGTTCCACCACCAAAAAGGCCCTTCCTGTCACCACTGTCCCCTTGCTTCAGTCAAGGGGGGGGGGAGGCATAATCTACCTATAAAACTATTTTAGAGTCAAAGTACACATAAGTACATGGACCGTGTAAGTACCCCTGGGGCATCACTAGGGGGGCATCACTAGGTGGACTGCCCCAGGTGTGACTCCAGGGAGGGGCAACACCAAAATGACTTTCTATTCTATTTGTTACCAGTGGTGTGAAAACGCACCACTGGTAAAAAATATATATATATAGGTTTTTCCCAATCCCTACCGTGACTCGCGCAGGAATTGCATTTCCCAGGATGCCTCCGCATCGTGTGGTCTAGTATCGGAGGTGGTCCATGGGGGGGACACCGTGAGAGCTCACTCTGTGTATCACCAACCCTAGTGATGCTCTTGAGTACCCCTTTGGTTTTTCAGGGGGGGGGAGTGGTGGAGGTAGGAAGTTTTCAAGATTTTTTCTTGGTTCTGTCATGGTTCTGATTTCAATTGCCTCCCCCCACATTTTTTACTGGAAAAAGGCTCCCATTGGCTTTCAGGATAAAGCCAATGGGAGCGGTGACAGGATACAGGTCTCTTGTTGTCTTGTGTGCTCCCTGAAGCATCTGGTGGGGCCACTGTGAGATACAGGAAGCTGGACTAGATGGGCCTTTGGCCTGATCCAGAAGGGCTCTTCTTATGTTCTTATGCCCGCTGAGCCTTTAAAAGCTCGCTTACTTTGCTCCTCTTCCCCCCCCCCAACTACCAACCCCAACTGCCAACCCACACCAACTGCCTTTGGGGCGCGGGGAGGAAGGAGCTGCGTATGTATTCTGTGTCTGAGCTGCCTTGAGGGCCTCTTGGGAAGTAGGAAGGCAGGATATGAATATCTCTAGAGTCTAGACAAGGCATAATAATAATAAAGGCAAGTACTCTGAGCATGCAAAAAGTGCCTTTCCTGCAGATTTTCACAAGGTTCGAATAATTAATGAAGGGTAATTAGTGCAAGGGAGTGGCGACAGGGTACAGGTCTCTTGTTGTCTTGAGTGCTCCCTGAGGCATCTGGTGAGGCCACTGCGAAATACAGGACGCTGGGCTAGATCGGCCATTGGCCGGATCCAGCAGCCGGGCACTTCTGATGTTCTGATGTTCTGATGTTTCAATGAAAGGGGTTCTACCAACTAAAATAGCATGACAGTGCATGAACAGGATTGGAACCATGGTTGGGGCAAGGTCTTAAAACCCTCCAACCTGCCACTGTGGCTTTGCCCCATTTTGCCGCTCTTGAGCATGTTATTTTTAACCAGAACGAAATTTAAAAAAAAAAAAACCACCCCAAACCAGAAGGCTGCTTGTAGGGCTATGTCACACCTGCCTTGACCTTCAGCCAGACTTGTGGTGGTGAAGTCCATAAATGAATGATCTAAGTGATTGATTTTTCTTATTTCATTTTTTCGTAGTGTGATAGAACTGGGTGTCATCCACACACGGACAGCACCGCAGTCCAAATCCAGTGGTTTCATGTGGACTGTGCATTTTGTGATGGAGGACGTCCTTCTGTCCGTCCTGATACTGCCACTTAGCCATGTTGTTTTACCCCACAGACAAAGCAGTGCTCCTGTTGTGTACTTCAGCGTGCACACAATGGGGGAAGAGGTGGACCTCTCCAAATCAGGAAAGTTCTCTCTCTCCTGGCACTTTTGAGCATCTATGTTCATCTTGTGATGTGTCTGGGACTTCTTGAGATCTTGCAACTGAATGAGAAAACTCCTCTGTGTGTGTGTGTGTGTGTGTGTGTGTGTGTGTGTGCGTGCGTGCGTGCGTGCGTGTGTGTTTTTTTCTGATGTCAGGGTGGTGATGATCACTGGCAACACTACAGGGGGGGCGGAGCTCTAAGTTCCTCCGTGATCCGAGCCTCGGTTACACGGAAGAATAAAGCGCCCCGCCCCCGCGCCTTCCAAACCAGTCAAAGCAGTGAAAACAACGTGCAGGGAGTCTCCTGTGCTTTGTTTTCACTGCTT
The DNA here is from genome assembly GCA_026170595.1 of Plestiodon gilberti rubricaudatus. Classification (NCBI taxonomy): domain Eukaryota; kingdom Metazoa; phylum Chordata; class Lepidosauria; order Squamata; family Scincidae; genus Plestiodon; species Plestiodon gilberti. The sequence continues at coordinate 17,389,408 of JANXHW010000012.1, forward strand.
TGACTGGTTCGGAAGGCGCGGGGGCAGGGCGCTTCATTCCTCTGTGTAACTGAGGCTCGGATCATGGAGGAACTTAGAGCACCCCCCCCCCCCGTAGTGACGCCAGTGGTGATGATGGCCTGTAACTGTGTCTTTCTTCTTCACATTCCAATGCTGGTATTATTATATAGGTTAATAACAAGGCTTGCACTGTGCACATATTTTAAAAGTTGGATGATAAAACAGGTTCCAACATCAATAGATCTTGTGGGAGATAAATTTATAGCTATTACATTTTTGTGCTTGTGTCAGCTAACCTTGGCAAAAAGAAGCCGACTTGCTTTGAGGATGAAACTTGTAAATCTTTTGCTTTCCTCCCCTCTTTGGAAATCCTGCCTCAGTCTTTTGTTTCTCCTTAAGACAGAAAAAAGGGTAAGACAGATTCTTTTTATTCCTTACAGTCTGAAATCTTCTTTCATAACTACTTTTTGAAGACCGTTTCTATGGCTGAAACAGATTTGATTCTAGGAATCTTCCTTGTAATCCTTTTCTGAGAATGTGGATGATGAACAGCTGCTGAAGGAACCATATCTGATATTTGACATAAGAGATTTTCTAGTATTTCACAGGCTATATACAAACATCCTAGTTCTCCAGTGGTAAATTCTGAACTGTATGAGTTCATCATGACACCCCCTATGGTCATGCCTCCATAGTCACACCCCACTAAGATCATACAACAACAACAACAACAACAACAACAACAACAACAACAACAACAACAACAACAACAACTTTAAATATCTTAACACGTTTTATTCTCCTGCCACTTATTCCTACTTTAAAACTTATGCTACTTCATGTATAAAAGGTAATGGTCTCCCCTGCTCGAAAGCCAGTCATGTCCGACTCTAGGGTGCGGTGCTCATCCCCATTTCTAAGGCAGAAGAGCCAGCACTGTCCGAAGACACTTCCGTGGTAATGTGGCTGGCATGACTAACAGAAATCTGTTACCTTCCCACCATATTTATTTATCTACTTGCAATTTCTTGCTGTAGAACTGCTAGGTTGGCAGGAGCTGGGAGCTTACTCTGTCATGCGGCACTCGGGTCTCGAACTGCTGTCCTACTGACCTTCCAGTCTGCAGTTCAGCATCTTAACCACTAAGCCACCACAGTCTAGTGAACCATGTATAGATCTAATTAATTTCATCCAAACACTAGGAGTGGGTTGCAATAGTTTTCAAACAAATGTATACAAAATAAAAACTGTAAGTACAAAACATTCCAGGTACACATAAAAGGCATATTAGAGCATCTCTGGATGTTTACTCAGAAGTACGGCCCACTGTGTTCAGTAGAACCTATTCTCAGATAAATTCCTATAGGATTGTAACCTTAATGTAATCTGAGCCATGTACCGTCTCTCAAGCAGCCCTTGGGAAATATGATGGCCGAGACCAGTGATTTTCAACGCTTTTCTTCTCACGACACACTGACCTCTATGGTCTTTGCCTCTTGTGATTTCACTTCCTGGAGTCTCTTTCAGGTTCTGCGGCTCTGTTACTAGAGCAACTGTCTGTAGGAATGAGTTGTCTGTCCCCCTTCCTTCACCAGCTACTTAGAGACAATTCGTTACTACAAACAGTTACCCTAGAAACAGAGCCACAGAATCTGGAGGAGTATTTCAGCAATTTTCAACCGCGGTGCGCCAAACATCCATGGCATACCTGTGGACCTTTCATGGCACACCAATGTGTTGCAGCACACCGGATGAAAATTGCTGGTTAGACATTGATATATGCTCCTAGGCAAATGTCTCAGTCTTCCTCCTACTGAGCCTGTTGTTTCTTCTTGGTTAAGATCATTTGGAAAAAGTTTTGACAGCAGCACCTGAGTGCCCCTGCTGATGACCAGAGGCGTACCAGCAGCGAGTGCTGCCTGGAGCACTCGCTGCGGCGCCGCCCCGAAGGTGGACGCTCCGGGGCTTTCTCCGGCTCCGAGGCCGGGGGAGAAGGCCTCGCCGAGGCCTTCTCCCCCGGCCTCGGAGCCGGAGAGAGCCCCGGAGCGTCCACCACGACCGGCGACCGGGGCTTTCTGAAGGCGGCCGACTGTGTCGCCCGCTATTTATACTTTTTTTTCTGCACATGCGGAGAACGTTTCAAATGAACGAAACGTTCTGTGCATGTGCAGAAAATAAAGTATAAATAGCGGGCGACGCAGTCGGCCGCCTTCAGAAAGCCCCGGTCGCCGGTCGTGGTGGACACTCTGGGGCTTTCTCTGGTTCCAAGGCCGCTTCTCCCCCGGCCTCGGAGCCGGAGAAAGCCCCGGAGCGTCCACCGCGCGCAACCTCCCGCATCACCGGGCGGGCGGGCGCTCCGTGAGACTGGAGCGAGCGGAGCAGCGCCGCCCGGCACCGCGGTGCCGCCTGGAGCCGCTGCTCCACTCGCTCCAGTCTTTCCACGCCTCTGCTGATGACATCACTGCTCCTACTGTTGGAGAAGTTCCAGAATCCTCCTGGGACGCACCTCGCGTCCCGGGAGCGTTTACCATGCCCCCGGGGAGGTTCGTCCAGCGACGCTTCGAGTTCCGTGATCCTGGCCAGCTGATTGGCTGGCCAGGTCACGTGGGACAGAACGCCGACACGAGGGAGCTGCGCGTTTTTGCGGCTCCCTCAGTCGGCGTTGGGGAAGCAACACCCTCCCACCCTCCCTGTGCATAGTCCGGGATTAGCCGGTTGCCCTTCGGGGGGCCAGGTAGGAATTTTTGGCCACCAATTAATTGGCTCACTTTTGGTGGTCTTTTTGCCTACCTCGGACTGTGTTCTGGGGAGGGGGGTTAGTCAGTAGGTCACCTGGCAGGTGGCGTGCGGGAATGGGCAGGCAGGTTGCTAGGGACTCGGCGTGCACCTTGAGTTCGGCAAAGTCAGGTGGTATGCCAGGAACGCTCATTACGACACTGTTACCCTCGGGTCGGTGAGGCTGGCTGGCAGGCCACCTGGCTGGAGCAGGGAGGTACCATCAATGGCGTAGCCAGTATGGTCGCCTGTACTGCTCAGCTGTCTCGACCGTTAATGGTTGGCCGTGATAGGCTCCCTCGGCCAGGGATCGAGGGGGCCTGGAGCCAGGGTGTTTACGCCAGTTGAGTAGGGGGAGCTAAAATGGCTAGTGCTATTTTTCCCCCGACCAGTACCCGCACGCCCGTGGGGTGGAGAGATGCCCCTAGTTAGTTGTTACCCTTGCAGGTCTTTATATCATTTAAATAAAGTGACCATTTTATTCCAAAGAAGTGTTGTCTGGCGTCCTTATTTCTGGGGTGTAAGGGTAACTCTACTTTCCCCTGCTCCTTGACTAACATCCCTGCTGCAACCCTAGAATATGTTAATATGGAAAATGAGTGATTGGTTTGCCATATTCTCTCCCCAACTATTACTTTGCTTCTTGGTTCCCTGATCCTGCCAGTATAGCACTCTGAGAGCTGATGCAGCATAATAGCTAACAGACTGAGAGCCCAATCCTATGTATGTCTGTTCAGAAGTAAGTCTCATTATAGTCATCAGGACCTACTCCCAGGTAAGTGTGGATTAATATTGATAAAATATTATAATATAACATTACAGGGTTGTTGTAAGGAACATATCAAGATGAGAAGTGTGTCACACAGTCATAAAGTGCTATACATATGCTAAGTAGGATGATGATGATGATGATGATGATGATGATGATGATGATGATGATGATGATTTCTCCAGCTCGGATGCAGTATTTTAGCCAGTGGCTACAACAGCTCGCTGGCACCTGGCAGTCAATTTTCACCTAATATCTAAAATTAATCATCTCTGCAGTCTCTCAGGAAGGCTATTTAAATTTCTCCCGAGAATAAATGTATTTTAAAGACTGGGAATGTTTGGTTAACTTTGGGTGAGAAGGTGCCTGAAATCCTATTTCTTATTCATTGCACAGGGTTACTTCAATAATCGCTTCTGCCGTCAAGCAGCATGTTTTGTCTCCTGTCTACCCATTCGGAGATCCATAAATACTCTCTGCAGATGGATCTCATCTATTTTGTGTAAAGTGTTTTTCTTATTCTTCTTCTTTTTTTATAAACACATAAGAAGCATTGTTTATATTTCAGGGACATTCAAAATGATAAAATCAAGAGGCAAATTGAAGTGGGCAAGGTTTTGTTTTGAAATGTTTTTAACGATGCATCTAGACCTCAAATTAAAAGGCAGTTTTATTAGCCTATCCTGCTGGGATCAGGGGTTCTAGCAGAGCACTCAGTAGAAGACCACTTCTCCTATGGTTAATTCCAGCACCCAGCTGGTTTCTTACTATCAATGAACACACATAGAAGCAGAGGCAGTTAAGCTTTCAAAAAGAAATACTTTTACTTACAGTTTCTCAAATGTGCACATCTTCCGAAGTATCAAAGGCTTCTATAACTTAAGGAACCCAATAGCTGTTCTCATTCTGTGGAAGTCAGGGAGTCTGTGCTCTGCAGCAACGGCTGCCTGCCATTGGGGATAGAGCTCAGCAGCATGGATGCTTCTGCTCTGGTGGTCAGGAAGATATAGGAAGTTGCAAAAGGGCACAGAGAGCACCACAGGCACCACAAAGAGCAGGCAGGGGGTCTCAGGCAATTGCAAAATAAATTGCACCCCCAGAGAGAGACCAGCAGGTGCTGTTGCACCCCATATTCCAACATCCCCCAGCCAGCACGCAGGGGTGTGGCTGTCTAATCATGGGTGGGGTGGGGGGGTGTCCAAATGTTTTCCTGCATGTCGAAACCTGCTTCCTGGTAGCCCCCAGGGAGGAGATGGAGCATGTGTTCTCTGATGGGTAATCACAACCTTAGTGCTCTCAGGCACTAGTTGGTGCAGTCTGGTTGGTGCATATTGCACATGTGGTGGATAAACTGCATTGACTTCCTGTGTGTTTCAAGACTCAATTCAAAGTTATGGTGATTATCTACATGGCTTAGAACCTGGGCACCTGAAGGATTGCAATTGCCTGAGGTCTCTTGCTATCTTGTGTGCTTCCTGAGGCATTTGGTGGACCACTGTGAGAGATACAGAAAGCTGGACTAGATGGGCCTTTGGCCCAATCCAGTAGGGTCCTTCTGATGTTCTTATGTCTTCTCCCACATCAACCTGCCTGCACTCTATGGTTATTAACAGGGGTCCTTCTCTATGTCCCATTTCTCACCAAGGTACAGTTGGTGGGGACAGGGGGACAGGCTTTTTTCAGTGGCAGCTCCCTGATTGTGAAACTTGCTCCCCCAGGAAGCTCAGCTTGCCCCAACATTGCTCCCTTTTAAGTAGGCAATGTCGACATTTGTTTTGGCTTGTTTCAGTTAACTTTGATTGTTTGTTTGGGGTTGTTCCTTCTTGTTTGATTATTCTGTGCACTGTTGGTTACATCCAGGCTTACCAGATCGCCGACCGGGACGTTCCTTTTTGCCCTTAAGGGAGGCGGGGGGAGGGGCGATAGATGCCGGAGCATCGCTCCGGCATCTATCGCCCCTCCCCCCACCTCCCTTAAGGGCAAAAAGGAACGTCCCGGTCGGCGATCTGGTAAGCCTGGTTACATCTGTTTTTATTATTTTAATTATCTGTTGCTTAAATTGTTGTGGTTTTCAAATTGTTTTTAACATTGTGGCAATTGGAGTGGACAGCTTTCGTGGTTCCTTAGTTTATTGGAACCAAAAGGCAGTCTATGAATATTTTAAAATAAACAAGTTCTAATTGTACAACAAGGGGCCATTCAATCTTTCAAACGTATCGTTCCAACCTGTGTCTTTTGCTAATCAGTTTAGGATTTTCTGTCTTGCTTGAATTTGCTTGATAACGAAACTTATCAAACTTGGAAGTAGCCAGGTTCAAGCTTTGAAAAACTCTGTAAAAGTGTGTGAAATGTCATGTTACTCACTCATGCAAACTGGGTCATCAAGCATATAGCATGGAACAGTTGATGCACTTGATTATTAACATTAAGACCTGTTAAGTTGGTAAACCTATGTTGAAATTTGACTTGACAATCTAGGGACCACCTGGATTTCAATTTGAGAGCAAGGTTTGGTGAGAAGGAAAAGAGTTTATCCCAATTTTTTTTTCGGGGGGGGGGGGACAACACAGTGTCTAATAAATTTATTTATTTATTGGCACAGACGGTACTTCAGCAAATTTAACTGTGACAGTTGGTACACCTGCCAACAAAGGTTGGGAACCTCTGTTCTAGAAGTTTGCTGAGCTGTTTGTCATCTTGCAAAATTCAACATTTCTTTGCCGGTTTCTTCCTTGTTCCTAATGAAGAATCTGGAGACTGATGCTATATGATCTTTATTGCTGAAGCGTCAAGACTCAGTAGAGATTTAAAAAGCACCTATCTCTGTTCAAATGAGATCTGGGGCTTTCATTTAGCTAAGGTCTGATCTTCTGTCTAGCCATTCTGCCCAGTTATGATTGTTTTCTAGCTTTAAAACGTGCTGACTATGTGGGCTGGAAATGGTCTCACGGCCCATCTCAGGATAACAACGGTATGAGCCAGATGCTGCATACAGTTTGCACATGCCTCAGGTAGATCATGGGGAAAGAAAAGTTTCCACCTAACTAGGAAGGCAAAGAAGAAAGAAGCCAGAATACTGATATTGCCTAATAAAAGACTCACTGTAAATTCCACATATTTAACATAACGAGAAGTGCTTTTGCCGTCTTCCAGATAATTTCTGGGCCTGGCAACTGCAAATGCTGATTTTGTCTGTTTTGCCTTTATCCAGGCGGTGTTCCAGAAATCATAATTACTACAATTTTCAGCAAATCTGTGCTCTGAATGAAGTGTTCAGTGCTTTTTATAAACTTGCAAGGAAAATGGATCCAAGTTCATAAATAGTGCAAGCTACATCTTCAGATACTTGGAAATTGGTGAGGCAGTTCTGCTAGGCGTTCATGGAAAAAAGACTTTCCTGTTTTGCATGACTGATGATGTGATTTGGCCACGACCCGCGAGTAAGGGAGGCTGACGCAAGGCCGGCCGCCCTCACTCCGTCGTCGGGGCATCCATGTGACCGCCGGAAGAAGGTAAGGCTCTGGAGGCTGCCACATGGGTGGTCTGGGAGACGTGGGAGGGGGGCCACCAGCCCTGCAGGTGGTGCTGGCTAGAGGTTACTCCAGGTCAGGTCGGCTTCAGTTAACTACCAGTGATTACAGTTGGGCTTTGATGTTTTCGTTCCTTCGGTTCTCCCACCCCTTTTTCTTCTTTTAAAGGACGATCCTGACCAGCATCTGCGTTAACATCCTACAGCTTTGAAGCTGCTCACCTGAGGAGGTCCACAGACAGTGGACAAAACGTTGTGTTCGTATTTTAACCGTCTTACTTGTTTAAATTAATACATTTTTAACATAAAGATTTTTACATGGCTGATAAACCCGTATTTCCAGTATCTTTGTACGCTTTAAGCACTGTTCCTAATTGTTGTCTAGCTCATTTTGGTTAGTCACCATGCTTCTATGCACCTTAGCAGAGGCAGAGTTTTGAGGATATTTGTCTCCTAGTGGGCAGGAGACAAAAATCCACTTAGTATCTACTATCTACAAAACTATCCACTTGAATTTTTATCAGAGTAAAGGATCAAGACGCCCAAATATTCTCGTAAACATATTTACAGCGCAATCCTGTGTAACTCTTGCACCGGTGTAACAGTAGATCCACCAGTGTAAGTGCACTTATGCCAGTGTAACTTGATGTACGCTGACGGTCGCAGGACGGACACCAGCATAACCCCCCTCGGACACCACGCATACGCAGTTCAGATGCAGGATGAATGCCAGCGCAACTCTGCCTGTGCAGGGGGCATTCCGGAGGTGTCTGAATGCCCCCGGAATGCCCTCTGCACTGGTGGAGTTGCACTGACACATCTGTTCTGCATCTGAACTGTACATGTGCGGTGTCCGAGTGGGGTTACGCTGGTGTCTGTCCTGTGTCCATCAGCGTACGGCAAGTTACACTGGCATAAGTGTACTTACACTGGTGAATCTACTGTGCACGAGTTACACAGGATTGCGCTGCATCTCTGATAAAAATTCAAGTGGACTTGATCTTAAGGAAATATACATCGGATTGAAGTCATGGAAGGTTTGGTGCAGTGCAATCTAAGAAGCATACTGTAGGTTCTGTCTCATCATAAGATGAAAACTACCATTCTACAGAAGCCAAGAGTGCCATATTTATGTCCTTACTTAAGTGTGTGCTTGTCCTTGTAGGCTCTCAGCAGAGGGCTGGGATTTGCTCCGTGAAGCACTTCATTCTCCACGGCTGCCAAGGAAAAAAGACCTATGCATTCAAACGATGAGTAGATTCCTGTCCTGATCCACAGGGGACTATTTATTAGCAATTCACTCTGCAAGTCGCTCCTCCACCATTCGGAGGCGGAGAAATGAAAAGCCCATTGATCGATTGCGAGGGCAAATCTGTGGCATCGTCGCTGGACCAAGGCCAACTCTTTGTAATTGCAGCTTGAATTCTGCTGGGTTATGGGATCATTTACATACATTGCTTTGCAATCTTAGGGGTCTATGTACAAGAGGGGGGACGTGCTGCAATCAGGGATGGAGGGTAGAGGTTGCAATTTAAAGGCTTTTTCTTTATCAAAGATGGAAATCAACCTTACTGAGGGGACAAGGATGCTAATTTTAAGCTGACAGTGTCTACTTTTCAATTACTACTTTGTCATTCACTTGTCCTGGTTACGAAGATTCGGTTTAACCACAATAGACATGCAAAGGAAGCCCACAATAGACATGCAAACCAATTATTGTATTTCCCATAAATCTATATCCAGGGCCAGCCCAAGTCCTCTTGATTCCTGAGGCGGCATGCTAAATGCTTCCCTCCTTACCTGACGATGCGCCAGCCTCTGCTCCTCCCTCTCTCCAATGTTCTCGCTCAGCACTCTCCTCCCCTCCACATTTCTTCTTTTTATTCCTACATTTCCAATTCAGGGAGTGGAAAGAGAAGGAGGAGCAGTGGAGGCAAGTAGGTGGACAGAGATGGGCAATTCCACCAATCTGCTGCCTGAGGCAACCACTTCAGTTGGCCTCCCTGGATTGGAAAAGGAAGAGGGGAGAAAACAGAAGTGTGGAGGAGAGGAGAATGGTGGGCTAGAGCATTGGAGAAACAGAGAATGGCACATCACCAGGTAATGATGTGCACAATTAATAATTTACCCAGCATGTAATTAACCTGTGGAACTCCTTGCCACAAGGTGTTGTGATGGCGCTTGGCCTTTAAAAGGGGATTGGACAGATTTATGAAGGAAAAGTCCATTACAGGTGACAAGCCATGATGGGTATATGCAACCTCCGGATTTTAGAGGTAGCCTCTCTCTGAATGCCAGATGCAAGGGAGTGGCAACAGGATACAGGTCTCTTGTTGTCTCGTGTGCTCCCAGAGGCATCTGGTGGGCCACTGTGAGATACAGGAAACTAGACTAGCTGGGCCCGTGGCCTGATCCAGCAGGGCCCTTCTTATTTTCTTATATAGGGAAGGGCAGCATTTGGCATGTCACCTCAGGCACTGGGGGGGGGGGGGAAGCAGCCTTGATTTGCATGATCTGAGGGTAAGGAGAAGTGCAGGTTCATGGTGGAGAATTTGGATCTTCTCAGAGCTATCCTGCAGATCACTACACCTGCACTGAAAGGAATGTGTGAATAACTGTACCCAGGTACAGAACATCAATTATTGTACCAGGTCCACAGACGTACCTGGGCACTCTATGAACAGTCCCAGAATAATTCATTTGGTAATTTGGTGTAGGGTTCAGTTGCTTTAGCAATATCCATCTCTCTCTCTCTCTCTCTCTCTCTCTCTCTCTCTCTCTCTCTCTCTCTCTCTCTCTCTCTCTCTGTGTGTGTGTGCGTGCTGATGTGCTCATACACATTCATGACCGAAAAGTGTGAGCGCATCACCACCGATGCATGTCTGCATCGACTCTCAGATTAACGGAACAATTGTGCTTTCTTTGAATGACTTTCATGCATATTCTAGCAGACGGTAAGTAGACTGGACAGGAAGGCATCACATCCTGGCGGAATCCGTCCTCTCCTCATTAGCATGCTGGCATCTATTCCTCTCAGTAGATGGAGAAGATGGAGATAGGAGCACACACCGACAGGTGTGTAATACAAATTCCACATTAAGATTCCCGCCTGCCATACTCTTCCAGATAGCCAGGCTTGCAAAAAGAGGTCCGTATTTCAGAATAAGTGTGCAAAATAGACATGTTTATTTTATCATTTAGAAATGTTGTGAGAGAACAGTCAGGGGAACTCAAAATATTCTTGCCAGCAGAACTGAGATGAACAGAGCCTTGAACCCTTTTACAAGTGAGCACAAAAGATCAAGGCTGTGTTCAGGGGCAACTTGAAGTTGGCCAGGCTGTGTACTGGCCAAAACTCCATGGACTCCCCAACTCGTCAGTCTCTGAAGCGCCCCCCCCAGTGTGGGCAGCCATTGCACAACACAATGAGCAAGTTGTTCCATTGCTGTCCCCCCACCAGCATCAGGACTTCCTCAGAGGCCATTGCAATGATGTGCTCCTTCTAAGGAAGCCCATTCAGGGATAAGGGCTGGGGAGGCGGTTGCTTGGGCACCTCTTCCTCAGCACCACCAGACTGTGGAGGAAAGGAGGTCCTCCACTCCCTCCTGTTTCCCATCCCAGAGATGTTGGAGGGAGCCTCCCATTCAGTGCTGCTAAACTGCTGAGGGAGAGGTGTCCTCCTCCTCTAAGATTGTTCCTCTCTGTTTTCCCAACCCAAACAGAGAGGAACAACCTTGAATCATTCTGTGGGGAGGGCAGAAGTGTGCATGAGTGTGCATGGGTGTGTGTGTGTGTGTGTGTGTGTGTGTGTGTGTGTGTGTGTGTGTGTGTGTGTGTGTGTGTACATGTGTGCATAAGGGCTGACGGACAGAATCAGGCTTGGTTCAAGGACCCCACAGATCCCAACGCTGGCCCTGGCTGTTCATCCTCATCCTGTGAGCGTGCCCATCACTGCCCCCTTCCCCCAACCCCTTTAGCCAGGAAAGGCACACAGAACATGGAACATGTCGTGTGCGCTGGAACTTGGAATGAGTACTTCCATCCACGTAGAGCCTTAATGCCATCACATGCCAAACATGGTTTACCTGGGGCACTTCATTGTCGTATCTGCACAGGTCAGGGGTGTATGTGCGTGGGGAGGGGGGAAGGCACAGAAAAATGGAAAGAACTGAAAGTGTGGCAAACACAAGCATAGTTTTCTGTAGAAAATTCAAAACTAACAGCCCGTTCCAACCCAACTCCTCTGCAAGTCTGACATAAGAGTGGCCTAAGTTCAGCATAAGTTCGACATAAGTTATGTCTGAGTTAGGTCAGAGTTATGCCTGAGTTAGGCAGGCTACAGTTTCTGTGGCCCAGCACCACCCCAGGATCCAGGCAACACTTACCTCCCAGGCAGGCAGGCTCTCCAGGCTCGGTGTCTGGCTTGGGCATGTGCAGGCCTCTGTCTGCATTTGTCAACGTCCATCCATGGCAGCTGCCATAGGGTCTGCTGCAGCCCGGTCACAAAGGGGCCGGCCGCAGGCATGGGGGTTGCGCCAGTCATGTTTTGGGCGCAGGGCAGGTGACAGGTGAGCGAGGTCCCCTTGCCAGCCGCCACAGGGCACCCTGTGCATCAGCCACCTGCTGCAGGGGAGAGTGGCCGTCCCCGCCCTCCTGCAGAAGGCGATGCCACCCCCAAGCCACGTTGAGTCTGCACGTGGGAGTAATGGGGGGGAGCAGGGGAGGGAAGGGAAGGAGGGGGGTGGGAACGTCACACACAAGGGGGGGCTCATGATGTCTGGAACTGCCTCTGACATGACTTGCCCGTGTGCTGCCTGAAGCCCTGGACTTCCAGGGCCAGGGCAATGCCCACAAAGAAGGCATCCTGGCGTGCCTTCTGCTCTGTGCCCCGGCCAAGACTGAGAGATGCCTTGGGCTTGTCTGCTGCAAGCGGGAAGGGCTCACGCAGCTCATCACACCCCCAGATGGGGTGACGACGGCGCCTCACGGCAGGCGCTCCAGCGGGGTGGTGGGTGGCCAGCCTCCATCATCAGGGAGTGGGAGGGGAGGCAGTCACACAGACAGGCAGACAGGGGGTGCTGGGAAGGGGCACGGGTGGGTCAGAGACAGACAGAGACAACAAGGCTGGTGGGAGACAGATTCCGAGAGAGGGGTCTGCAGAGACCGATAGGGACACAGGGGGCGCTCCGCAGATGAAGGTGATGCATAAACAGGCGCCTCTTATGCAGACGGACTTTGGGCGGAAGCGCCTGCATTACGGGCGGACCTTCGACGGAAGCGCCTTCATTACGGGCGGACCTTCGGCGGAAGCGCCTTCATTACAGGCGGACGCCCTGGCTGTCACTGTTTGCCTGCCTGAGAGGCCCCCCCAACTCCCCCCTCCCCTCTGTGCCATGGGGGTCTGGCAGCCCCCTTGCTGTGTTCTCCCAGGGAAGGCCGTGGCAGTCCCTGGATGGGACTCATGTAGGGGCTTCAGTGCTGGGGGCTGTCTTTGTGTGTGGGGCAATGCTTGTGAAAACACTGGGCACATATGTTTCACTGGGGCTCTGCCCGAGGGGCATCTTTATTGTTCTGGAACGTTAGCAGAGATGGCCAGGCGAGGCTGCCAGGGGTAGTCACAGCAGCCAATCTGAAAGCAGCAGCAGCAGCAGCACACCTGCCCCATGGACCTGGAGATGCAGGCTCTTCCCCTGTGGAACCACAGCCTGCTCCATAGAAAGGGGAGGGGCAGCAAGTAGGACAGCCAGGGAGGTGGAGCAGCAGCAGCAGCAGCAGCAGCTGAGGAGGGTTGCAGGGCTGGCTCCCTGTCCTCTGTCAGCATCGAGGCAGACGACAGTGGGGCAACCAGACTGCAGGCTCAGGGGTGCTCCCAGGAAGGTAGGTGGTAGTGGACATTTCTGGGGAGACAAAAAACAAGGGGGAGTTACATGTCAGCTGGTGTGTGGAAGCAGTCGCCATTGAAGACAAGCCAGTGTGTCGGTTGCAAAAGCCTGCAGGGAGAGAAGTAAAACACAGCTGAAAGGTGTGACACACATAGCATGGTTTGAGCTGCTTACCTGGGTGTAAGGAGAGCATGATCCTGTAAGGGGAAAGGGGTCAAAGAGAGAGACAACAACATAACTTGGGGGTCACAACCATGGCAAACCTAGCACTACTGACCTGTCAGTAGACCCTGTGGAGAAAAGGGGGGGGGAACAGCTGGTGTCTACATAAGGCTAACAGTTCCACACTTGTGGCAGTGTCTGCTCACATGACTACAGGCAGCAATCAGACACAACAGTGGTACAGAGGCATATATCCTATATATCATAGCAGGCTAAGCAGGCAGTTATCAGGCAACACATTGGTAAAGAGGCATATCATAGCAGGCTAAGCAGGCAGTTATCAGGCAACACATTGGTAAAGAGGCATATAGCAGGCTAAGCAGGCAGTTATCAGGCAACACATTGGTAAAGAGGCATATCATAGCAGGCTAAGCAGGCAGTTATCAGGCAACACATTGGTAAAGAGGCATATCATAGCAGGCTAAGCAGGCAGTTATCAGGCAACATATTGGTAAAGAGGCATTTCAGAGAAGGCAATGCAGGCAGACATGAGAGGGCACATTGGTAAAGAGGCATGTCTCATATATTTCTATATGCAAAGAGGCAGAAGTCAGACCACATGTCAGCACAAACCCTGCTCTTACCTGCACTTACCTGCTGGTGTTGTTGCCTGTGAGGGGGAGAGGCTGGGAGAAAGACATGGGTTAGCAAATGGTAGCATGGAGGCAGCTGCCCAGGCACAGCTGTAAACAGTTTGGCCACAGCCGGAACAGCCCTCTCTGCCCTTGAGGGGGGGCAGAGAGGAGATAGGAGAAGAGAAGAGAGAAGTGGGGTGTTTGTGAATTTTGCCCTCCACCAACAAAGTCCCACTTTGTGGCTGTGGGGGACAGAACCCCACGCCAGGTGCTCAGAGAGAGAGAGAGAGAGAGAGAGAGAGAGAGAGAGACTGGAGGTCTGGGGCTGGGCTTTTGTGGGAAAGAGGCTGGGTGGGGCTGGGTGCTGATAGGCTCCCTATCTTTGGCATAACTCTGTCGGTTTCCAGACCTTGCTGACACAACTCCGACATAACTCTGACATAACTCAGGAGTAGGGTGTTAGAACTTTTCAGGAGAGGGCTGGCTTGGATAAGGTAAAATGGTTCCTATGGGTCTCCTTGAATTTATGTCCACCCTTTTGGTCGACATAAAATTTGTGTCAGCATTTGTGTTGGAGGGGGCGTGTCTGTGCTTGCCAGGGTCTGGAATCCAACGTTAATTGGTTGCCGCCCCCGTTACACCCATGGTCCGCCCCTGGAAAGCCCACTTTTATGTTGACTTTATGTCCTTTGTCCTAACTTTGACATAACTTCGACGTAACGTTGACTTTATGTCCTTCGACATAACTTCAACCTAACTTCGACCTAACTTCGCCGTAAATGGTTGCATTCCAGACATAACTTCGACATAAGCAACATGCTGAGTTTATGTCTGACTTGTGCTGCTTAGCCCTTGTGTTGGAACGGGCTGTAAGAGGCACAACAATGGAGAATTCCTCCTACATCTGTTAGGTTGTATTTCCCATTTCAGAAATATAATTTTTAAAAAAGACTATGGTAAATAACTTGGAACTCAAAAATCCAGAGAGATATGTTGATGAGGAAAAATGCAAAAGCATCTTTATGTTTACGCATCAGATAGTTGACAGTCCTGTCCATCTATACTAAGTAGATTTAATTCTGTTTTCCTATTAGACTGGAAAAAAAAACAAAGCCCTGCCTAGAATTTCATTTTTGGATACCAGTCCGTGAGCATCTGCAATGACTGAGGAGAAGAGGGGACACCTGTTGCTCTGATACGCTGCTGTAACGGAATAATAATGGAATAATTAAGGAATTCCAGCACATCGGGATTCTGTGGCCTCAGCGCTGGTGTTGGCACTTTGCAATGGCTCAGGAGGAAGCATCGCTGGCAGGAAGGCCTGTGCCATCCTGCTGGCACTGAATCCTGAATCCCTGCACACCGGAGCAGGTAAGACCACTCTGAGTGGCGCGGGGGCTCCGGGAGGGTGGGGAGGGGTGTAACGGGGCAGGGGGAGGGTGGAAAGGGTGGCAGATCGGGCCTGGGAGTGGGGTGGGATCAGTGTCCTCGTCTTGTGCCAACAATCAGAGGACACAGCCATGTGGCAAGCGATAACAAGGTTCCCAATTATCTGGGGACCACATCCCAACCACTGTCCTCATGAGATTGATTCCCAATGAAGAAATATCCACTAACCGTTCTGGACTATTCACCAGAAATCTGCCTAGCAAAGGAATGGTTGAGCAGAAGCTTAACATAAAATCTACAAATCCTCCTCCTCCTCCTTTACTACAGTCGTTGACCAGCATAAAAGAAGAGGGACTAATATACATCTATATACATAGACAATCCTATCTCCAGTCCATCGCATGCAATGCCGCCGAGGGAACGCGTGCTGCATGCAATGAGATGAGCCAAGAGAGGTAAGTAAAAATAATTTTTACTCACCTTTCCATAGGCCGCCTGGTTGTCAATGGTTTTCCTTGGATCTATGCCAGCATAAGTCCGACGATACTATTTTGCTGGTGCACGTCTGAGAAGAGGTAGGGGCGTGTTGGGTCAGGAAAATGGGGATAGAATCACAGCATGTGCTGCTGCCTCCACGTTTCACCCCCTCCTGCCCCCAAACCACCCCCTGCAAAGCCCCGAACTTCCCCTGAACCGTCTCGAACTGCCCCCTCTGCCACCTTATCTGTTCCAGGGTGGCATCTGGAAGCCACTGCCACACATGCAGGGCCTCTGGCCGTTTGTGCCAGTGGCCCCAAAGTGCATGACAGTGGCATGCCTTTTAGGACATCAGAACAGCTCTTACAGCAGCAGACCAGGAGTTCTGCCGCCATAAGTGCCCTACTATAGGATTGGGCCGTCAGTTCAATTCCTGCCATAGCACGTTGCGGGTCAACAATAACAGGTACATCATTCATTACAGCTTGTTTTCTTGTACACTATTTTGGCCTTTGGCAGGTGGAGAAGAAATATCGCACATGTTGGAAACACATTTCCGAAGGTGACGAGAAAGCACCTTCCCCTTTAAAAATGTTGAAGAAACAACTGACAGCATTTTCTCACTTCTGCTGTGAAAATGCCTGACTCTGAACTGAAGTGACAGTGCCAAATGTTGTGACTTTTCTCCCCCTCAACCATTCATGGCTGGTTTATGAGCTTTTGGTACCTATTCAGGTTGAGGAACAGTGAAGACAGAGAGTATTTTCATGTACGGGGCTTAAAGTGATTCTTTCTTGAATTGATTTGCAGAGTGACAAGGAAAAGAACATGTTGGCCACAATGGTCCTTTGGAGCAGTGCTCTTCAATAAATCAGGAGCTGGGACTCACCTCACACCCCAACCTGCAGCATTGCACCCATCTTCAAGAGCCTAGTGCAGTGTTTCTCAAACTGTGGGCCAGGACCCACTTTCCATCACCTGGTGGGTCCTAGGTGATGGAAAGATCAGATAAGTAATTGCCTCAAACCCGGAGGCTATTCAAAAAAATCAGATAGCTGCTAATTGCCCTTCAAAGAGCTGAGCTCCTGCAGTTTGCAAGATAGCTGCTAATTGCCCTACAAATAGCTGAGCTCCTGCAGTTTGCAAATTTGTTTAAATATAGGGAGATAAATGTTTGAGCCTCTCTTTTTTCTGGTGTGTCTGGTTCCACGTTTTATCAATGACAGGTAGTGGCAGCAGGTGAAGGCTGGGTCGCATAACTAAGCCCCTCAAGCCTTGTGGGTATTCATTAGGGCTGCCTCATTATGAGAAATGGATTGAGGTTTTTTGCAAATAAATAAAATATTACTTTGCAAATAAATAAATAAATACATAAATACATAAATACATAAATAAATAAATAAATAAATAAATAGAGAGTGCTCCAAGTAAGCAACTTGATTGAACAAGTGCCATGGAGGAACAAGGCCAGAACCACGCCTCTCAGGCTCTAACCCTCTTCCTGGATTGTGGAGAGAACTTAAAGGGATAGTCCCCTGGCCTGGAGTCTCACTCCTCCTGGCCTGTTGCTGGTGCCATATGCAGACTCAGGGGGACGTAAGATTCCCGGCTTTGGCCAAGCTAATCCGCCCCAGGGTCTCTGGTTCTGGGTGTGCTGGCTCTGGTTCTCTGCCTCCCATGTCTCTGGCTTGGAGGATTCCTGGCTGGTGGGCTCAGGCTGCTGCTGGAGCACTTCTCGGAGCGCTGCAGGACCTGAGACTTACAGCACAAGCCTATGCATGTCTACACAGAAGTAAGTTCCATTGTGTTCAATACGGCTTTCTCCCAGGAAAGTGTGCATAGGATTGCAGTCTTACAGTGAAATCCTAGGCATGCCTACTCAGAACCAGTCGCATCACAGGGACGCGGGTCACCCCAGAGCGGGGCGCGCACATCACCTTTAAGGACGTGGCTCCGCCCCCGCGCGTGATATCACCCCCCTGCGCCGTTTTCGGCTCATTTTGGAGCCAAACGGACGCGAGGGCGGGCCCAGCACCAGCAACAAACTGTAAGTGCCGGGGGGACGTGCGTCATCCTTGTGCGCGCGTCACCCCCGGGCGGCCCGCCCCGCCCCGCATGCTTCTCCCTGTCGACGCCCCTGCTCAGAACTAAGATCTGTTGTGTTCATTGGGGCTCAGGAAAGTGTGCATAGGATTGCAGCCTTAACCACCTTCCGAATCTTCTTGTGCAGCCTCCATTCTGCCAGAATTTATGACTGCCAATGCTATAAAGAGCCCAGAGTATGTGACTTCCAGGAACAAATATCACAATGGCATGAATCACTGTAGGAGAGGCCATATATCACATGCCATCGAAGCAAAAATGTGGAGATAATGGAATGCGTCTTTAGAGTGGGTGTTGATTTATTAAGAGAAGTCGGAGCAGAAGACTCGGGCAATGGTGAAATTCGCCCTGGGGGTCACTCAAAGGCCTACAGAAAGGAAGACACATCTGCAGCTAAGTTGTTGGCTGTTGTCATGTTTCTTGTTCTGAAATGGCCTTGCCGAATCAGACCTTCTTGCAGATGTCATTGTGGAGCACCCCAGTGTTTCAGCAACTTGCAACTGCGGCCTCAATAAAGAAGCCAACCAAGCCAATCTGTGCATGACAAATCATTAGAGAAGAAGGGGGGAAGGCACCCACTTGTGCCACTCATTCCTGCTCAAAGAGTGGTGCTGCAAGAGTGAACAATCCAAAGAGAATTCAAGGGAGTTTTTGCTCCAATCTTTGTTTCAAAACGGGGAGAAGCTGCTTGGCGATCGCAATGAGAAATGGAATTGGAGGCCATGTTGCTGTGCAGCAATAGATATATTGTTGTCCTTCCTTTTGTGTGCAAAGCAGAGATGCCGGCTCTAAAATCACAGCAGCAGGCTGGGAATGAAGCATGAAATGAAAAATCGTTGCCCACTGCACAAAGAGAATACAGACAGTGCCCTATCATTTATTATCCTCTGAGATGTGCTGTGAGCCGGACACCAAGAATGCTCCATACGTTGACATCTGTTTTTCTTGCCAGTCATTCCTTTTGTGTGCTCTTTTCTCTGCCACGATACAGCTGCCCCACCCTTCTATTCAAGCGGGACACAACTGGCCCAGCTGTACAGTGTAACCGAAGGGTCGGACACGACTTAACGACTGAACAACAACAACATGACAGTGCTTTTAGGAATGGAGGAAGTTGCCTCATAGGGAACCCAACCATTGATCCATCCACAGGGCCGGTCCATCCATGAGGCCAACTGAGGTGGCTGCCTCAGTGCCCAACTGCCTGCTTCTGTCCATATGCCTTTGCTGCTGCTCCGTAGATTTTAAAAGGAAGAGGGGAATGGAGTAGAAGAGGAAGTGTGGAGGAGACAAGAGCTAGACCCTTGAGGTCAAGGATTGCATCTAGCCAAGTCCTTGGGAGATGGTGATGCAATGCCCCTTGGCAATGGACCACAGTGGGTTTGTAGGGGTGACTCCCCATCATCTCCAACTATTGCTCCTTCATCTCAATGTGATTTGGATACTCAGAAAGAGCTGCTGTTTACTTTTATTAGGAAGAATCAAGTAGAAGGCTGCGCGGCCTGAAATTGAATTCCCAGCTACTGAAATTCTGAGAAACAATAATAGCAGCAAGGCGATAAAAGAAAATTAAGGCACTTGGTGGATGTTAATGGCTTATTATGGCAAAATCATTGTTGAAGTATATGGTAAAATCACTAGCCAGTAAATGGAACCTAAGCTAACAAAGGCAAGGAAAGGTAGTTAACCAAACCACTGTGACTGTGTTAGAATCACAAAAAGCAAAAAGGATACTTTAGGGTTCACAAAACTGAAAGGCTAACAGACAACTTTATGATCCAAAATGCTTCTTGGATCATAAAGTTGACTGCTATCCTCTCAGTCAATTGCACCCTTTCTTTTGTGTATCTAATACTGACACAATTGTTTGGTTAACTAACACAGCGAGAGTCAAACTAGATGTGACGCTAAACCATAACTTGGCCCAGAGGGTCTGCTTGTTTTAAGTAGCAACCGGGGGGGGGGGATGGGGGACGGACGGATGTGAAATATAGAGAAACCACATTCCTGTTGGTGGACTCCTGGTGATACCCCCTCCTGCATTCTATTTTAAATAGAGAGGGGAAAAAATCTCCCATGGGAGCTTGAAAACACACTGGTAGCCATGGAAGATGGTGTAAGATGGAAATTCCAGGCTCCCATGCATAGGCTCTCGCTAGAATCTACGCATCAGCATTTTGTACCAATGGAATCTTCTGGATGTGTTTCCATCGTAGACCCAAATAAAGCTGTGAAGGACCTGAGTTTTTCAACTCTGTAAATGAGTCTCTCCATTTAGGCCAGCGGTGGGGAACCTCCGGCCCCAGGGCCGGCTCAGGCCCCCAAGGCCATCTGGTCCGGCCCCCGGAGAGATTGCCAGGAGGCCGCCCAACCGGCCCCTGGAGGCTCTGCCGGGTCCGCGCGCCACCTCCGGAGGCCGGGAGAGGGCCTTTGCATGTCCTCCCCGGCTGCCGCCTTGACCCCTTCTCACCAGGCCGTTGGCCATTTCGCACATGCGTACCACGCCGATGAGGGCAAGCTCTTGCCCTCTTGCCCTCATCGGCATGGTACGCCGGAGGTGACGCGTGGACCCGGCGGCGGCTTCGGACGGTGAGCGCGGAGCCTCCGGAGGCCGATGGGGGGCGGGGTCAAAAATTAATTAAATAAATAAAAATGGCACCCGGCCTTACGTACGGCCATCAAGCAAATTTCTAATATTTAAAACGGCCCTCGCCTGGGAAAAGGTTCCCCGCCCCTGATTTAGGCTAATATCAATGAAGGCTCTCTGGAGACATTGCTATAAAACTTCAGCCTCCTTTTTCCTGATTTGTTGGCTGGCTTTTTTTGGGGGGGGGTATATATTGTAAGCAAAATAAGAGCCACATTGCTTCGATGCTCAGAAATTCGAGCTTTAACTGATCTGACTCATCTTATTCTAAGTCCAAGCTAAAAACCACTCAAAGAAAAGTGTCCGAGGACAATGTGTTTCTATTCTCAAATTATTGTAGTAATTGAGGAGTCCAGACAGAGTAGCTGCCTAGAAAAAACATGTTGATTGAATTCTTCTTAAAACGTTCCCTCCTCCCCCAAACCATATACTTTGCTTTACAAAGATAAGACAATTGACAGTGGCCTACACAATCACCTGTTACGGCATCTCTGGTGCTTCATTTAATAATAAAAGAAGATTCTTTTTCTTTGCCACCAAGTATATTAGTTCACCTGCCATCGATACAGATCCTTAGGAGGGAGGGGGGAAGGATCCTCTGTAAATCATAGGGCCCCCCTAAGTGCCCTGCTCGCTCGCTCTGCTGACCTGCCAGGTGGTTGTAACCGTCGATCTCGATGGGGTCATGGATTGGTCACTGCTGTGAGCTCCGGCTGCTGTGAGGTCAGGCGTAGCTTCATAGCTTCATGAATAAATTAACTTCCGTTGATCAGCTGTTGGCTGATGCGGACGTTCGCTGCGGAAGTAAGAGCTGCGGAGCTCGCGGCTCCGAAAATAAATAAAGGTTAATTAAGAATTAATTAAGCAACACATAGAGTTGATTTTTAAAGATTAAGGTTCAAATGAAACCGGAAACCTTTTTGTTGGGTATGAGGGACGATCATGTAGGTGAAAAATTCCAAATTTTGTTTTTAAATATGATAACTGCGGCGAGAATTTTATATGCACAATATTGGAAGAATTCAGAGATACCTTCGCTGGAACATTGGTGGTTGAAAGTTTTGGACTATGCTGAAACGGATAAACTTACAATTTTAATTAAGGAAAAGTCAGTTAACCTTTTTGTGAATAACTGGAAACCATTTATTGATTTTTTAAGAGAGAGAGAGAGAGAACAACGATGTGATGATATTCGGATTTAATGAATAGAATGTGGGTGATATTTTGGCTTAGTGCAGTGGTTCCCAAACCTTTTCAACCTGTGGCTCCCTTGACCATTGGCGACCATTGGCCGTGGCTTCCCATTACATTATGTCGATGCCTGCCAATTGGCATTGCACTGTTTTCCAAGAGGATTCCGTGGTACTCGGTGGCTCCCCTGGCTGGTTCCCGTGGCTCCCCTGGGAGCCACGCCTCCCAGTTTGGGAACCACTGGCTTAGTGGGATATGTAGAAAATAGTGAATAGTATGCTAGTAGGATGTATTGCTTTGTGCTTGCTCTAGTCTTACAAAATATGTATTGTTTTTACGTTTTAATATATTAATAAAATATAAATATATGGAAAAAGAATTAATTAGCTACTGATGGGGCAGAAAAGGGGCAGGGCTTGGCGTACCCCCAGCATGTGGTCTGCATACCCTAGGGGTATGCGTACCACAGGTTGAGAACCCCTGTCATAGGCGAAGGGCCAAATGTAGATGTAAATGTGATCCCAGTTCACAGCTCTGTCTCTTGGCCACATCTAGCCCAGTGCCGTCTGCTCTGATTGATAGTGGCCCTGCAGGGTTTCAGGTAGAAGTCTTTCCCAGTCCCTGCTACCTGGGAGCCTTTTATGTTGAGGTCCAAATCCGGAAACTTCTGCATGCAGGTCCAGCAATGTAATTCTGCTGCAGGAGAGCGAAGCTCTGCTCTGTCAGTTCTGAGAGTGGATGGAGCATCAGGCAAAGCTGATTCCTTGCTCTGTGCATCTCCAGGTAAGGCTGCAAAAGACCTGGAAGACCACTGTTAATCAGAGCAGACGATATTGTTGGACCAGTAGATGAACCAATGGTCTGAATCAGCATAAGGAGCTTTCTCTGTTAGGGGATGACTCAGTCAGATCAGTGACTGAGTGGATCAGAAGGTCACAGGTTCAATTTCTGTCATCTCTAGGGAATGACTGCTGTCTGAAACTCTGGAGAGCAATTGCCAGTCATTGTACATGATGAAGAAGCTACTGCTGGAAGAAATTGGTTGGTGGTACAAGGAGGTACAAGACTCTTTGTTGCTTCTCCAGCATCAGACTCAAACAGCTACCCCAACAGGAGTTACTGCTTGTCAGTGTTGATAATAATGATCTTGATGGACCAATGACATGACAACATTGTACATTATGGGAAGAGGCCATAGCTCAATGGTAGATGGGCCCCAGGCACCAGCTTCTGGGGGGGGGGGCCACGGGGCGCAAAAGGTCCGGGTTTTTTAAATTATTTTCCGTATATGTCATTTCGCCCCCGCGCCCGCGTTTTCACACTTTTTTCGCCACAGCAGCGCCCCCCCCCCGGCGGCACCTCCTGTTACCCCTGTCCCAGGGGGTTATCTGCCGGGCGCAGTGGCAAAAAAAGCGAAAAAAGCCGGGCGTGGGGCGAAAGCAAATGAAACAGCAATGAGGGCGACGCGACTCGGGTGAGGAGGAAGAGGAAGTGCGTGCCTCTCTAGGCGCCTCCCCAGTCTCACTGGTGTGTCATGCATCTAGAGCATGCATCTCTTGGATCCAGTACATAGGAGAATAGAGAAGCCCCAGGCAGTGTTTTCATAAAATTCTAGCTCTGATTAATTGTTGCTAAGGCAGAGGTCTAAGAAAATAATTGTTTGTTGCACTCAAAAGCAGCTTGAATGCAAGCTTTTGAACACCCCTATGCCCTTTGGAGTTGTCTGTCGAACAACAGTAACACTGCAGATGGGTTATTGCATTCCCAACACCCACAAAATAGCAGGTTAATCATACCCTAAACCAAATCTATTTTATGAATTGTGCTTGTGGCCCATTACATAGAATGAAGATGGCATAGCAATATTTTTAGAAATAGTAACTGCTGGTTATTATGCAAGATAGGTGGGAGGGAAATAAAAAAGAGCCCTGGGCACAATGAAGCTCTTTCAAATCCTATTGATTTTAGTGGGAGAGATTTAAGTCTTTTCTTAGAACTTGCCTCTCGAAGTTCCTTGTTTATGTGTTCACATTTATGTATTACCCTTCCAACACCAACCTTTAGGTGGGTGGCTGAAGCAGGCCGAAAACAAGACCGGGTCTTATATTAATTTTGGCCCCCAAAAAACACGGAAGGTCTTATTTTCAGGGGAGGTCTTATTTTGGGGAAAAATTGTACACATTGCAGAGGTCTGTGTCTCGAAACAAAATGGTTGCCCAGTTCTGGGAGCTGACCTCAGTTCTAACCCACTATTCTGGTCTGTTCTTCTCTGTTCCTCTCTTCCATGTTGAATCCAGAGAGTGTGGGAGGAGGACAAACAGGGAAAGTGGTCATTGAATGGAGATGGTGATAAAGATAACATGAGCCCCTCAGGGTCAAGCTAAAGACCATTCTAGTCCAGCTACCTGTTCCTCACAGTGGTCCATTGGGCAGCCCACAAGCAGGAGATGAAGGCATACCCCTCTCCCAGCTTTCTTCCCCTGCAACCAGTATTAAGAGGCTGAAATCTGAAGCTGGTGGCAGGCAGCATATAGCCATCATGATTAGTAGTCATCGATAAACTTGTCCTCCACGCATTTGTCAAATCCTCTTCAAAGCCTCCAAAGCTAGTGGCCATCACCACATCTCCTGGCAGTGAATTCATTAGGTGAAAAAGCACCTTCCCAGTCTCCTGCCAGTCCTTGGATGATCCCTGGGAGACAGAGTGAGAAAACCTTCTCTCTATCCACCATACTATCTCTGCTTCTAGTGTGGTGGGAAAAGGGGCTACAGAGGCTCGTTGTACCTTGATGCACTGTTGGGTAATGGACAGTGATGTAGACTTGAGTCTATTGACCTGGACTCGAGTTGGACTAGTCGCATCAATGACTTGACTCGGATTTGACTCGGTGATTGTAAAAGGCTCGAAAGACTTGACTCAAGACTTGGAGCCTTTTACGACAAGTCGAATTTTATTCAGGTTTGGTTAATGGTTTGGTTTATTCAGGTTTGGTTTATTCAGGTTTGGTTAAATTGTTTCCCCCATTAACTAGATAGGGACTTGTAACTCCCAACCAAAAACTCGGGACTTGGGGGCAAAGACTTGGGATTTAACTCGAGACTTGGAGCCTTTTACAACAAGTTGAATTTTATTCAGGTTTAAACCCATTTCCCCCATTAAATAGATAGGGACTTGCAACTCACAACCAAAGAGTTGGGACTTGGGACTTTATGATGCTTTCATTCACAGTCCGGCTCATCTCTGGCATTCGCCCCATGCTCGGCTGATGGCAACTCTGACTCCCACTCTGAGTGCAGCTGGCAGCTTTTCCTCGCTCTCACCAAGGGCTTCTGCAGCTCATCAGAGGCGTGTCGACAGCTCTGGGATACTTCTGGTTGTTTCAAGCTGGCGTCTTCAGATCTCTTCAGGCATTACAAGGCAGAGACTCTACCACTGAGCCAGACCTCCTTTTCAGTTTTTAAACACACACTGTTAAGCCGGATAGGAGGAAGCACATACATTTTGCCTGGCACCTACTTATTCATGTTGCATGAAGGGAGAAATGGACCAAATAGCTAATGTCATGTCATCCCCTGTGCCAATGGTTTCCTCGCATTATCCAGCTAAATTAAACTTTTAGTGAAATAAACTGGCCTGCCGCCTATCCCCATGCTTATATTGGGACCTAATGCTTGCATAATGACATGACAATTATTGTAAGTGCATCCCAGTGAACATAACTTTAGCTGCAAGGGGACATCCTGTTGTCTTTAAGTTCACTACTGAACATCCAGGACTAATTAAATTCTTACATGGAAGATTTATAATGAAGAAGAAAAGGATTTCCCCACTGGAGTCTGCCAAGCGCAACCGTCAGAGTTTCGAATCTTTCAAACAAGAGAATGCAAAACTTTACAGAGGGCGCCTTCTGCTTCTCCCAGAGAGCCGCATTAGAAAACATCCTCTAAAAATGAAATGATGGGGGAAGACATATGCACTGGTGTCGCTGGAGGTGGGGCGGAAAGCCAAGTTCTGCAGCTTTCCGCTCCACCGTTAAGCCGGAGCTACATTACACGCGTCGCAGAGCTTCTGACCTGATTTTTGAAGCAGGCGGAGCCGCTGCGACCTCCGCACGTACCTCAAGCTGGAATCCTATTTTTCAGGGGGCGGGCACGCAGAGCTAGGGGACGGTTCGCGGAGCTACTGCAGCCTGCCAATCGTAGGAGAGGGGAGGGGAGGGTGGCTGCATGCCAATCTGAACAACCACCAATCACCTTGGAGGTAACATTCACTACGAACATTTCTTCCCCTATAAAATTTATCTGGCCCCTCCTGTTGCCCAACACGACCCCAGATGTGTTTACTCGGAAGTAAGTCCCACGGCACTTAGTCGGACCTACTAGGAACTGAGGTTTGAATTGCTGCATTTGGAGAGGGAGCCAGCCCAGTCATGCTTATTCGAAAGGAAACACTGCGGAGCTCAATAGCCAATCACAGCTGCGCTTTCTTAAGAAGGCGGGACAACATGAGGGACAACAGGCTGGAAGACACTCCTCTGCTTCCAGCGTGGAGGCGGAGGCAGAGGCGAAGGCAGAGCCTCTGCCTGTAGTGTAGCTCTGCCTTTACTCTCCGGTACAAGGCGCCCCGCCCCCTCGTCATAGGAGCCCGTCAGCGGAGAGAAAGCAACGCGCAGGAGAGTCCCTACGCGTTGCTTTCTCTCCGCTGACGGGCTCCTATGATGAGGGGGTGGGGCGCCTCGTGCAGGAGAGTAATGGTAGGGCGGAAAGCTGCAGAACTTAGCTTTCCGCCCCACCTTCAGCGACGCCAGTGGACATACGAATAAAATGACAGAATGATGATGCACATGGTTGTCCGAGCACTCTGGAGAGCTAATTCATGCAGCCACAGGAGTTAGCAAGAGATCATTCTATAGACCCCTGAAGGTTTGGGGGAATGTTCTATGGGGAATTCACCCCTATGCTGGGCCATAGGACAGCAGGAGTTTTCTGGGAGCTGTATAAAAAATGGGAGGACCTGTTCCCAGACAAGTGAAGTACGGCAGAAAGCACTTCATGAGCAGAGTCAATGCTGGGTTGTGCTGAGCCTGGGGGCAGTTTCTGGTTCTGAGCCCTTGCACACATGCAGAGTGCTCAGGAATTCATGTGCCCTCCATGATGGCCACTTTCTATTCCTTCCTTCCCCCTTTCAGCAGCAACTCTCTCTCTCTCTCTCTCTCTCTCTCTCTCTCTCTCTCTCTCTCTCCTCCTGCCCCCCCCCACTCGGCATGTCTTCTCTTCCTCTCTCCCTGTTCTGGCTTCTTTCCTTTCTTATTCTCCTCTAGTTTCCATGTCCCAATTTCCCCTACAAAAAAGGAGTCTCCACTAAGAGGGCCCCCTCCTCCTTCCCCTGCCCCCACACTGGCCAAGTGTTCTATGCGCACATTGGTAACATCAAAGAGACACAAAGAAAAGGACACAAAGAGAAAGACACAAATGGATGGAAATACCTGAAAACTGCAGACAATCAAGGGATACACCACACTGTGTACAAAATTTTAAAATTAAAAATGTAACCATGAAAGATTCCTGATGCTTGGGTTCCACTTGGAAAACCAGAAAGTTCAAGAACTCTGTATCTGGAGATCCATTCAGATGAGAGGCATTTCAGAACGATCCCTAGAGGGTTTTGTTCCACAGAGATGGGTTTCCTCTCTGATAGTTTTTTTTTTTCCAGCTGAGACCAAGGTAAGGTAAAATGTGTGTGTGTGTGTGTGTGTGTGTGTGTGTGTGTGTGTGTGTTTATTTATACAAATTAAATAAATAACACATCTTGGCAACACCTGCTTCAGAATACTGCATTGCACATTTCTTGCAATCCTCTTTCCCTGTATTTTTAGCTATCTTTATTCTACCTCTTGGCAGCATAATTACAGCAATCAAAATCTTGGTTCCAAGGATCTGAAATAACAAAGCTGAAACTTTCCTTATTTGTGACAGGCAGAGCAGGGGTTTCTCCATGGAATGAATCAGGGCCTCTCTTGAATGACTTGCAGTCCAACCCTTTCCAGCACCAAGGCAGCCACAGCACAGCCCCGAGGAAGGCAACGAGGCCTCCGTGACTGCGCACCCCCCCCCATTGGCACAGCTGCATAAGCACTGGAAAATTGGGTAGCACTGGGCTGAAAATAGAAGCGGCCTCTCTTTGGCACTCTCTCTGTGATGGAGAAGAGATTTTAAAAAATCCATGATGGCTCTCTTTTGGTCCTCTGTTTCCTTCTTCTGTCCTAAGGCTTTTCAGTCTTTCCCCCCCCCCCCTGTTCTTTGTTTTTTTTCTTTTTTTTTTCTTTTGGCCACTGCCACTGATAATGGGATTAGAGCCCAATCTTTTTCCTGCCATGCAAAAAAGGCTCACACTGCATGCTATGGGGTGGGGGCGGGGGCGGGGGCAACCTGAAAAACATTTTTGCTTACCTCCGCGTAAGCCTTCAGGCAGCCTATGGGTCTCTTCGGTCATATGCCAGTCATATTGGTGGCATATATCCAAGGAGGGAAAAGGGGCAGGGAGGTTTTTAAAAAGGGGGATAAGATCTGGTGTGCGCAACTGCCATCGGATCCACTCCTCCCTCTCCCGATATGCCCCCCAGTTCCTCCCCCAACATGATCCCTTATATGCACAACCCTCCATCCCCCCCCCCGGTGTTTGCTTACCTGCACTGGAGCAGGTCACAGGTCGCTGCCACCACCTTGCCGCAACGTTTCGAAAACGGCTGCCAGCGGTGCTCTTCATGCATCATCGACAGCTGATTTACGTCCCGCTGCCATGAATTGGATGTTCGGATTGGGCCATTAATGTATCATGTTGTTTGGTTCCATTCCTGCTGGTTCTCCACCACCAGCCTCCTGCTTCTCTGTTTTCCTGTCTGTTGGCTCCCTGCCTTCCACTTTTCTTGGACAGATCACCTTGGCTTTGATGCAGGCCAGTCAATAACTGTATTTTGAATTGCCAGTTCTGCATGACACCTTGAACCCCTGCCCGATATAGCCCCTGAAGCTTCCTGGCAACTCCCATTCTAGATTTTTGACTGTGTGTGTGTGTGTGTGTGTGTGTGTGTGTGTGTGTGTGTGTGTGTGTGTGTGTGTGTGTGTGTGTGTGCATGTGTGTGTATTTGTGTGTGTGTGTGTGTGTGTGTTTTGCCATATGAAATCAGGCAAACAGCTCCCTTTTCAATATTGCAACAATTGTTCACTAAAATCCAGACACAAAGGACAAAAGTGTGTGTGTTTTCCTCGAAAGCCCATATGTGACTTTGCACCTTCAGGGTCCTGAATCACTTAGGATCTTTTTTTTTTTTTTTTTTTTGAAAAACATTACATCAAAGCAGGTGGAAGCAGATGACCGGGCAACAACACCACTTCTCCTACAAAGTTTAGTTGATATTCATATTTCCAATTCCTTGTATGCTTCGCACTCTGTGGTTGGCTCATTATCTGCCCCAGTGGATCAATTAATTTTTCTCCACCATCTGTTAGGCCAGTTATCACTTCCCTGGGTGATGCAGCTCCGCTGTGTCCTTTGACAACAGAAAGGCTGTAGCAAACTGGAGAGGCAGCGGGTGAAGTAACTTGAGTGGTTACAGCAGAGTGCGGAAATACTGTTATTATCCTGGTTGGTGGGTAGACAAACCGTGTGTGTGTGTGTGTGTGTGTGTGTGTGTGTGTGTGTGTGTGTGTGTGTGTGTGTTTGTGTGTAGAGGGCTTCACCTTGGAGTTACTCAAGGACAAAACTGAGGCAGTTCTATTTCTCTCTATTTCTCTCGCCTGTTCGATCCAAAGGTAAAGGATCAAACCTTCCTGCTTGGAAGCCAGTCGTGTCCGACTCTAGGGTTCAGTGCTCATCTCTGTTTCTAAGGCTGAAGAACCAGCGCTGTCTGACGACACTTCCGTGGTCATGTGGCCGGCATGACTAATGGAACATTGTTACCTTCCCGCCACATGGTACCTATTTATCTACTTGCAATTTCTTGCTTTCGAACGGCTAGGTTGGCAGGAGCTGGGACAGGAGACAGGAGCTCACTCCATCACGCGCCACTCAGGTCTCGAACTGCTGTCCTACCAACCTTCTGGTCTGCAGTTCAGTGTCTTAACCGCTAAGCCACCATGGTCCTTTGATCCAATGCTATGTTTATTTCAGTCATCCTCTTGCAATGCGACAGAGTTGACTGTGGTCTGGAGTCGAACTCAACTCACAACAGCCTTACAATTCTCAGGCTGGGTCACACCATGGAATGAAGTATTCATTCATTTACCACCTTTCTTATGCTCAGATTGCTCTTCGGATGTTACTCAAGATGGTTTACATAGGCACGCTATCTAGATCCAATAAGGGTCTTTGCCCTTATTGTAAAGGGCATATAGAGAACCTTAAAGTGTATATAATTGTAAAGGGTATATAGAGAAGGGTTCTATATAGAGAACCTTTCAACTCCAGATGGTTTCCTCCCACAGTGTAGTCATCTTCACTTAGCTGCAGAACACAAGCCTTGAGCATTCCACAGGCAGCCACAAGTCATGCCGAACAGGGGATCCTCCAGTTGTTCTCACTCTGTCACTGACAGTCTCAGCATTCCAGTCTACTCTCTCACCACAACTGAGCTTGAGCACTCCAGCATGGGACTCAAAATGAAGTCGAGCGTTTGCATGCATTCCCAGTTTTGCGAGCTGTCAGTATGAATACACTTCACATATACACTTCACATACATGCTAATGGGTTCTGAGCTGTCTATGATGGATCAGGAGAGAGATCTTCGGGTACTAGTGGACATCTCATTGAAAGTGTCAACCCAGTGTGCGGCAGCTATGAAGAAGGCCAATTCCATGTTCGGGATCATTAAAAAGGGGATTGAGAATAAAACAGCCAATATTATTATGCCATTGTACAAATTGAGATGGTCATGCCGCATCTGGAGTACTGTGTTCAGTTCTGGTCGCCACATCTCAAAAAGGATACAGTAAGTCCTCGCTTACTGTCATTTCGCTTTAACGTTGTTCATCAAGCTACAATCACTTAATCACTTCCGCATTGTTTTTGCGCTAAAAACAACGGAGCCCCAGGCTCTAAGAAACAATTATTACTCCAGCTTCTAAACTCTAGCAAGCTGCAGAACAGAAAAGCTCTACAGCTAAAGCAACGAAGCTGAAGCCAATGAACCTCTCCAGCTCCAGAAACACTGTGGAAACTATGATATTGATCCTGCAACTTGCAAGTTATTGAGCTTTCTACTTGATAGTTGGTGAGCCTGCCACTTGTCATTGTTGATAAATCTTTGAATTAACCCTGCTGCAATGAGTGGTAAATGTGCACCATGTCCCCCTGATGTCTGTACCTCCCCCCAAAAAACAGAGAAAAAGTGTATTATTAGAAGTGTTTTGAGTCTTTCTTTAGAAGTTTGTGATGTTTTTGTGACCAGAAATATGTCATAGGAACCTAACTCTTGTTTATGTATGTTAGCCCATGGTAAAATTGGTTTCGTTATAAGTTGTTTCACTTAAAGTTGCAGTTTCCAGGAACCTATCTACAACTTTGAGGACTTCCTGTATAGTGGAACTAGAAAAGAGAGCGACCAGAATGATTTGTGGGCTTGGGTATCTCCCTTATGAGGAAAGGCTACAGTGTTTGGGGCTCTTCAGTCTAGAAAAAAGGCATCTGAGGGGGAAATGATTGAGACATATAAAATTATGCATGGGATGGAGAGAGTGGATAGAGAGAAGTTCTTTTCCCTCTCACACAACACCAGAACTAGGGGATATCTACTAAAACTGAGTGGAGGGAGAATTAGAACTGACAAAAGAAAATATTTCTTTACCCAGTGTGTAATTAATCTGTGGAACCCCTTGCCACAGGATGTGGTGATGGCACCTGGCCTAAATGCCTTTAAAAGGGGTTTGGATAGATTCATGGAGGAAAAGACCATCACAGGTTACAAGCCATAAGCAACCTCCTGGGTTATTTATTTATTTATTTTTCACATTTTTATACCGCCCTTCCTCCAAGGAGCTCAGAGTGGTGTACATATTTCCTCCCCTCCTTTTTGTCCTCACAACAACCCTGTGAGGTAGGTGGGGCTGAGAGATAAGTGACTGGCCCAAGGTCACCCAGGAAGCTTCGTGGCTGAGCGGGGCTTAGAAGTAGGTTTTCTCTGTGCCAGGTGCAGGGGAGTGGCAGCAGGAAACAGGTTGTCTTGTTGGCTGTGTGCTCCCTGAGGCATCTGGTGGGGCCACTGTGAGATACAGGAAGCTGGACTAGATGGGCCTTTGGCCTGATCCAGCAGGGATCTCCTTATGTTCTTACCGGCCTCTGGCGGGCACTGCTCCTACATTGGCAGAGGCCTGCCAGCGCTCGCCTCGATGCCAACGTGACTGTCGTCCATGCAAGCACAACATGCTTTATAGCATGTTTGTGATGGCATGGGGCCTAGTGTTGCTGGTGGAGGTGGCATAGGATTGGGTTGTTGGTGGTCATTGAGCAAAGACTGGAAATTGGCTGTGCTGCACCAGAACAGAAATGTAAGAGAGATAGCAGGATTTCCGCCTACACCTGGGAATGTTCGGGAGTGAACAATGGATTGTGAATTAAAGGAAGAGTAGGCAATGGGTGTTGTTTACAGGGAGATGAGTCCCCAGGACATCCAAGGGCTTTTTAGATTACCTGAAATTATCACTTAGAAATCACAGTGTGATTTTTAAACTGAACTTCTAAAACTGAATTAAACCTACAGATCTAAACCTACAATCCACTTTAAACTGAACCTGATTTTGAACTGAAGCTTAAGCCTACACTCTTGTTAAAGATTGGATTTTTGCTCCAGCTACATTGGCATTGTGACCCTTCTTAATTTGGAACTCTACAATAGCTTTACCTCTCTCGGAAGTTGTGTTTAATGGGGAATTATTGGGTCTTCTCAATGGAAAGCAATATAGCGCTTGTACTAGTTAAACACTCTTTATGGTTGCCTATAAGATGAAAAATCTTTGTCCTATGGATCTGGTTTTTTCCCAGACACAATGCTTTAAATAAGTAGTAGAATACCACAAAATTTCATGCCAATTAGATAGGAAACACAGAAGGTGGAAGCCGAAATCAGCAAAGGAGATGTTCTGATGTACGATCTCTATACAGGTGGGCCCCCATATCCGCTGGGGATATGTTCCAGGCCCCTCCGTGGATACTTGAAACTGTGGATAAGAGCGAACACCCCCTCCATGGTTTGCAGAGGCTCCCCCTGCCTCCCCTGCAGGCAGGCATGCTTGCCCACCCAGCTCTTGTTTTTCTTTCAGCAAGCTTTGTTTCTTCCTTGAAACAAACAGAGAAGCAGCCTCCATTGCAGGCAAGTAGAACGAGACTAAGGGCTCAGACCAGCCCAACTCAGGCACAGTTGAGGCCCAATTGTGGCACAATTGGGGCCCAAAATAGGACCGAGTTAGGCTGCAACTGTGCCTGAGTTAGGCAGGAGGCAAGAGCAGTGGGCCAGGATCGAGGCAAAACTTACCGCAGAGGCAGGCAGGCCCCTGTGGGGAGCTGTCAGTCTTGTGGAAGCGAAGAGCCCCCTCCTCAGCCCGTCTGCGTGCACCTACCACAGCTTCTGCAGCGGTCGCAGCAGATGGGCAGCCACAGGTGGGCCTGCAGGCACTGGGCGTGCGACAGTCAGCGGAAGGGCAGAGGTTGTGCCAGTGCCAGCTGCCCCAGGGCACCCTGGGCATTAGCCACCTGCCGCAGGGGGGAGTGCCACTGCCCTCCCTCCTGCAGACTGCGATGCCACCCCCAAGCCACGGTGAGGCTGCACGTGGGAGTCATGGGGGGGTGAGCGGGGGAGAGAAGGGAAGGAGGGGGTGGGAACGGCACGCACAAGGGGGGTCTCATGAGGTCTGGAACCGCCTCCGCCATGACATGCCCGTGCGCTGCCTGAAGCCCTGGGCCACCAGGGCCGTGGCTATGCCCACAAAGAAGGTATCCCGGTATGCCTTCTGCTCCGTGCCCCAGCCAAGACCGAGAGATGCCTTGGGCTTGTCTGCTGTGAGCGGGAAGGGCTCACGCAGCTCATCACTCCCCAGATGGGGCAACGTAGGCGCCTCGCGGCAGGCGCTCTGGCGGGGTGGGGGTGTCAGCGTCCATCATCAGGGAGTGGGAGGGGAGGCAGGCACACAGGCAGGCGGACAGGGAGTGCTGGGGAGGGACACGGGTGGGTCAGAAACAGACAGACAACAAGGCTGGTGGGAGAGGAATACAGGGAGAGGGGTCTGCAGAGACCAATAGGGACACAGGGGTCACTTCGCAGATGGAGGCAATGCAGGAAAGGGCGCCTCTCATGCAGACGGACCGAGGGCGGAAACGGACGCCGTTGACGGGCGGACTGAGGACGGAAATGGACACCGTTGACGGGCGGACACGGATGCCGTTGACGGGCAGACCGAGGGTGGGTGAGAGCCCCGGTTGCTGAAAGGGCTCTTCACGGACGTGGGGGACGTGCGCCATGTCACCTGTCACTGTTTGCCTGCCTGAGAGGCCCCCCAACTCCCCCCTCCCCTCTGAGCCCTGGGGGTCTGGCAGCCCCCCTGCTGTGTTCTCCCTGGGCTGGCTGTGGCAGGCCCTGGCTGGGATTCATGCAGGGCCTTGTGTGGTGGGCGCTGTCTCTCTGTGTGTGGGGCAGTGCTTGTGTAACATTGGGGTCATGTTGTTCAAGGGGCCTTTGCCCAAGGGGCATCTTTATTGTTCTGGAACATTGGCAGGGATGGCCAGGCGAGGCTGCCAGGGGTAGGCACAGCAGCCACTCAGAATGTAGCAGCAGCAGCTGAGGAGGGTTGCAGGGCAGGCTCCCAGACCTCTGGCAGCATCGAGGCAGACGACCATGGGGCAACCAGACTGCGGGCCCAGGGGTGCTCCCCAGAAGGTAGGTGGTGGTGGACATTCCTGGGGAGACATAAATCACAGGGGTGTTCCATGGCAGCTGCTGTGTGGTAGCAATCCCCATTGAAGAAATGCCAGTGTGCTGGTTGCAAAGGCCTGCAGGGAGAGAAATCAAACACAGCTGAGTGGTGTGACACACATAGCCTGGTCTGCGCTCCTTCCCTGGGTGTAAGGTGAGCATGATCCTGTAAGGGAAAGGGGTCAAAGAGAGAGACAACAACACAACTTGGGGGTCACAACCATGGCAATCCTAGCAATACTGACCTGTCAGTAGACCCTGTGGAGAAAAGAGGGGGGGGAACAGCTGGTGTCTACATATGGGTTACAGTTCCACACTTGTGGCATTGTGTGCTCACATTCATACAGGCAGCTATGAGACAAGACATTGGTAGAGAGGCATATCATGGCAGGCTATGCAGGCAGCTATGAGACAAGACATTGGTATAGAGGCATATCATGGCAGGCATTGCAGGCAGCTATGAGACAAGACATTGGTATAGAGGCATATCATGGCAGGCACTGCAGGCAGCTATGAGACAAGACATTGGTAAAGAGGCATATCATGGTAGGCACTGCAGGCAGCAATGAGACAAGACATTGGTAAAGAGGCATATCATGGCAGGCATTGCAGGCAGCTATGAGACAAGACATTGGTATAGAGGCATGTATCCTACCTATATTTCTCTATGCAAAGAGGCAGATGTCAGACCACATGTCAGCATGAACCCTGCACTTACCTGCACTTACCTGCTGGTGTTGTTGCCTGTGGGGGGGGGAGAGGGGCTGGGAGAAAGACATGGGTTAGCAAACACTTGCATGGAGACAGCTGCCCAGGCACAGGAGTACACAGTTTGGCCACAGGCAGAACAGCCCTCTCTGCCCTAGAGGGGGGCAGAGAGGAGAAGAGAAGAGAGAAGTGGGGTGTTAGAAAAGTTTTCAAAGTCCCACTTTGTGGCTGCTGGGGGACAGAACCCCACGCCACGTGCTCAGAGAGAGAGAGAGAGAGAGAGAGAGAGAGAGAGTGAGTGAGTGAGTGTAGGGCTGGGGCTGGGCTTTTGTGGGAAAGAGGCTGGGTGGGGCTGGGTGCTGATAGGGTAACTATTTGGTCCGGTTCCAGAGTTAGGCCACAACTGTTCCATCCTAACTCAGGCACAACTCGGGCCCAGGGTGTTAGAACTTTTCAGGAGAGGGCTGGTGTGGGTAAGGTAAAATGGCTCCTATGGGTCTCCTCACATTTGGGTCCACCCTTTTTGTTGACCCAAATTTTGGGCCTGAGTTGGGCTCGAGGGGGCGTGTCAGGGGCTCTCCAGCGTCTGGAACCGGACCAAAATTCATAACCGCCCCCGTCACACCCCCGACACGCCAACTTTTAGGCTGCAATTGTGCCTGAATTGTGCAGTTGTGCCTGAATTGTGCCGGAACCCAATTCAGTCACAATTGCAGCCCAACTCAGGCACAATTCAGGCACAACTCGGGCCTAAAGCACTTGGGCTGCAATTGTGCCTGAATTGTACCGCAGTTGCCTTGGGCTGGACCGGGCTGTATGTCCTAGAGAGGCTCTGCAAGGTTTCTGTTAACCTTGCAGAGCCTCCCTAGTACTTAGTCTCATTCTATTTGCCTGTAATAAGCAGCCAGATGCTGCTTCTCCTATTTCTTTAAGGAAGAAATGAAGCTTACTATGAAAAAAGTAAAAGCCTGGGGGGGTCCCTGCGATCCGTGGATAACTGAAACCGTGGATAGCGAATCAGTGGATATGGGGGCCCACCTGTAGTTTGTTTTCTTCAGGTATGATGTCTTCATGGTACCGCCCTTGAACATTTCACATGATTTGGGTAGAAAACACCCAAATTACCAGCATGAAAGGACAGGGCAGTTCTCCGTTGAACTCAATATACAGTACAACAAAACTGAATGAAAAATGAGTGCGTTTTTAAATTGCTTACAATTATTGTCCGATGTCTCCAGTGCACAGATGATTCCCCCAGGGACTACCGGTACTAGAAACCTCAAACTGTTCATGCAATCTGGTTGGAAAATGACAAAGTTGTAAGCATCCAAAGATGGGGCGGATCTCAGCTGGAGTCAATGGAACACTAAAATGAATGAAAATGAATGGATTCCCTTCCTTTCCATTCATTGTCAATTTTCCTTTCATTTTCAAAGCAAGATGAATGAAAACTAATAAGGCACATTCATTTTCATTCCCATTTGTTTTGATAACAAATGCACATGCCTACACGATGCTGATTTTTCATAGCCCTCAACTGGATCCCCTCCAAGTCTATGGTTGTGTAAAGCTACTCATTGCGCAATAGCTGTACAACATCTGTATCATTCCCATTCTCCACGTGGGTACTTACCCAATCACATCTTCTGACAGCTTTCAGGCGGAGAACTCTTTCGAGCACACACACATAAGTCACTCGCTCCCTTTCTAGCCAAGCGCTCCCCGGCGGCCGCGTGGGTGATCCAGCAGGCGAGGGAGGGGGTCATTGACCTAGCTGGACCAGGAGGGGGCAGGGGATGGCGCCTGCCATATCCCTGTCCCCGCCAAGCCAGCTAGGCCATGGCCTCCTCCGACTTCCACCAGCTATTTAGCTGGTGGAAATCGGAGGAGGCCCATCGGACCAGCCCCAGTTTACACCCGGGGAAGGGGATGAGCATCCCCTTCCCCGTGTAGACCTCTGGCCCGCCATGCGATGGGCAGGTTTGAGCTCAGGATCCGGCGGGCGACCCTGGGCCACCGACCGGATCCTTACACAGGATCACTGGCGTCACTGCAGGGGGGCGAAGCTCCAAGTTCCGAGAAAGAGGGGCCGCTTTCTCCCGTCGTGTAAAGGAGAGTCAGAGCCTGACGGAACTTGGAGCTCCACCCCCCCTGCAGTGACGCTAGTGCACAGGATTGCTCCGTTACTTGTTGCACATCAACAACCTAAAATATCAATCATTTAAATCCCAACTTATAAAACTTGTCATAGCTGGTTGTTTGGAGGCTATTCTTACTTGTTTTTGTTTAAAGGGACCATGAAGAAGGAGAAAGGGAAGGGGATAGAAGACAAAGTTTGCATGCCTTTGGATTAGCTTCCTGCCTACTTTTAGAAAGTGGGAAGCAATTTGGAGCAGCTCTGACTGTGGCAGGCTATAGGGAGGCAGCAGGGGGCTCAGGGCAAAAAGCACCCCAAGTCTTTATGCTGCTCCCTGCAGATTTCTGCGTGATGCTGCAAAGTGCAACTATTGATTCACCTTTGAGTCACTCTGATATAGACACAACCCCCACCCAGTTTCGCCACCTAAGAATTTTGTGTAGAAAATGGGAGAGCACGTTCAGATCAGTATGCACACGCACACACACACGCACACGCACATGCACACCTCTATATATTTTGAAGAGACACAATTTTTAACTATAATTTTACCCCATCCTAACTCCCTGCGTAGCAATAGCTTCCACTGCATCCCACACAGGAATTTTGCATACTGGAGGTCTCCTCGGGGTAAAGGAACATTAACAACAACAACAACAACAACAACAACAACAACAACAACAACAACAACAACAATAATAATAATAATAATAATAATAATAATAATAATAATAATAATACCACCACCAGTATTTATATACCGCCTTTCTTGGCCACTGGATTTCTCCTCTGACTTTAATTCAAGGCAGTGCACATAGGCAGGACATTCTAACCCACCCACCCCCGAAGGGGTTTTTACAATACAAAGTTCTAATCTTTCATAGAATGTCTTCATTCCAGATGGCTTCCTTCATGGTCTGGCTTATCTCTGGCATTCACCTCCCTCGCTTGGCTGACGGCAACTCTGACTCCCACTCAGGGTGCAGCTGGCAGCTTTTCCTCGCTCTCACCGAGGGCTTCTGCAGATCGTCAGAGGCGTGTCGATAGCTCTCGGTTACTTCTGGTTGTCTCAAGCTGGCATCCTTAGATCTATTCAGGCATTATGAGGCGGCAGTTCTACCACTGAGCCAGACCTCCTGCCCATCTGTACCCTTGACCCAGGAAAGTCCCAAGAGTGGCAATGGGCCAACTCGGCCCTGCAGCAGCATGGTAAAAATACAAGTCATGAACTAGACCAAAGAAACTTTCCCTACCCATGGGAAGCTTCTAATATATACATATGAAATTCATTTTGTGTGTCCATTTAATTTTTGGTGACAATATAAAAAGTGTCATATTACACATAAGAGCCAACCAGTAACTCCAACTGATGGTGTGAATCAGTTACGAAAGGCTGAAGTGGTTGGGAAAGAGCCATTCAAAACCTTGGTTCAGAAGTGAAAAAAAATCACAAAGGATTTTCCTGGCCCATTATTTCAAGCCACAAAAGGTCAGGCTGCGGACGTTGATGCTCCAGAGATTATAGCCTGTGGAAATGGCTATACTATGACATCCAGCTTTGATGCCTCTTGCCTTTGATCAAATTACAACTGCAAACTTTTGTCGTCTCCAAATCAGTTTGTAATAGGTAAGCATCTTTACAAATCTCTAAAGAGATCTAAAATTTTATTCATCTCTGGATTTTTCTTAAATAAATGTATTCCTCTTTCAACTTTAATGACCACTTACGTCTATGCCCCTCTTAGATGCCGTTAGAAATCTTGTGACACTTGTATGTACACAGGGAACAAAAGGAATAATCATGTCCTCTTATTCCCTTTCCCGGCAATAACAAAGATGGCTTTCCACATTAAGCACCAAATGGCCTGTAAAAGTGGAGGAGAAAATAAAGAAAATCTAATTCTATGGAATGGCAAACTCCAGTTGCACTTTCCTTGAAAAATATAGGGCTTCCCTCCTCTTAAATCTGTCACTCTTCAAAGTTTTTTTATCCTCCCCCTGAAGTCCATGATATTTTTTTTAAAGCACATGTTTAAAAAAAAAAAAAACATGGATTCCGTGAAGAAACCAACTATGATAGGTTTCAGCGGGACTCTTCCCCTTTCAATTTATATCCTCTTAGAAATAATGTGTGGTGTTCTTTTTGGAAAATGCTTGCACAGCCTTTTAAAAATACGCTCCAGCTGTGAATCATAGACATTACAGCCCGAGAAGGCCCTCTAAATACATAGCAGTAGAGTCCCATTCCCCTGGTTATATAGGATTGTTCGCTCTGGTATTTCACGCACAGTTGAACATTTTTTCTCTAAGGATACAAGACCAATCAACACATTCAGAAAAAGAATACGGTACAGCCCTCTTGGGACTTGACAGCTCTGGAATGCAGGTAGAGGCATCGCATCGGAATCCTCTCCCACGTTAAAACAAAAACAAAGCCCCGCACATTTTCCTGTGAAATTTGATCGCATTGGAGAAAAAGGTTCTATGATGCTGGTTTTCCTTTTTGAAGAGGGAGCCCCCAGCTGACTGGCACTGCTCCCCCATATTGCAATAAAGTGTGGAAGTTCAGGGTTAGCAGCCGATCCAAAACTTCTAAAGCTGTATAGCAGAGTAAAAGGTCGTCTCAAGGCAGTGAGAAAGGAAAAAAAAAGCAGGGGGCTTTTCCCCTTTCCCCTTCTGCAACTCTCCCCAAGGTCTAGAGCAGGGGTT
This sequence comes from Plestiodon gilberti rubricaudatus, assembly GCA_026170595.1. Classification (NCBI taxonomy): domain Eukaryota; kingdom Metazoa; phylum Chordata; class Lepidosauria; order Squamata; family Scincidae; genus Plestiodon; species Plestiodon gilberti. The sequence continues at coordinate 17,429,481 of JANXHW010000012.1, forward strand.
CTCAACCTTTGGAGGCCTGGGCACCCCCTATCATGGTCCAATTTTCTGAAGTACCCCCTGCTAATTAACTGCTAATTAATTGGATTAATCAATTAATCAATTAGGTAATTAATAGTTAAATAAAAAGTACTAGAACAATTTTAAATGTGAAAAAATGTCTTACTTAATTTTCCAGGACAAAGGATTTATAGGCCATGAAAGTTTCCGCTCAAGATTGTCTTACTTAACTCTGTGTGTGTGTGTGTGTGTGTGTGTGTGTGTGTGTGTGTGTGTGTGTGTGTCAGACAGACAGACAGACAGACAGACAGACAGACAGACGGGATTGCATTTAATTTCTAATTAACAAGTAATTAACTACTGATTGATGCTGATAAGGGGCAGGCTCTGGCGTACCTCCTGCCGTTGGTCCGCATACCCCTAGGGGTACTCGTACCACAGGTTGAGAACCCCTGGTCTAGAGAGTTCCTTTCCAGGCTAGCTACATCCCTGAACAGAAACACTTCTCTGAGAGGCTGGGATACACACTTCATCATTTTGTTGCAGGCCCCACTTGTTGCATATTACTATTCATGCAGGTGTGTTTCCATGCATGCACATGGGAGACAACGGGCACCCACCCACCTCCCATTCAGAAATGTCACTGCTAGAGACCTTGAGCTGACTTCTCAAGCACTGTCCTTCTTGAGTCACATTCACACTCGCAAAAAAATTGCAAGACCATCAAAAAGGGAAGGAGATAGATGGGGAGGAGGATCGTGATAAATCAGAGACAGGTAGAAAAATAAGTAAGGACTGTAAATAGGTAGTGTTTGAACATGTGCAAGCATTTGCACCCTTCCCTTTACTGTTTCTTCTCTCTCTGTTGTTTTTTCCTGCAATTGAAATTCAGATTGTAAGCACTTGGGGACAGACTCCTCTCTCTCTCTCTCTCTGTGTGTGTGTGTGTGTGTGTGTGTGTGTGTGTGTGTGTGTGTGTATGCTCATGCATGCACGTGTGCATTTTCTTGACAAAGTACCATGTACTGTATACTATTGTACTGCATGAACCAAAGTGAGTGATTTCCGTTTTTCATTCCTTGGTTTCTATTGTACTATATCTATCTCTATTCACAGAGTCTTTGTTTTGTTTTTGAAAGATGCACACATCACTATATGTCTTTTTATACACTATATGTATAATTGAATGCCTTTGATTTATGCCATCCCAACTTCTCTAGAGTCTGTAGAGCTCTTCCAGACTCCCTTAAGGCTGATTCACACTAGCCTTTTCCGGCGCGCATGCCCTGCTCTAGCGTCTGTACGTGCGTCTAGCAGTTCTCTGAACGTTTGCCCACCTTCTTGAAGAAAGCGCAGCTGTGATTTGGTGAAGAGAAATGCGCTTCTCTGATTGGTGGGCTGCCTAGCACCGCAAGCATAAACGCTAGCTTAAACGCGAGCGCATCAAAAAGATAAACCGAAACCATCTCTCCTGGCTGCGTCGTAAGCTCATGCTGCGTCAGACGCAAGCATGAAAAACGCACGAAAAGACCAAACGTTAAGCCAAAACGCGCACGGAAAGGGCTAGTGTGAATCAGCCTTTAGTCTCATTGGGGCGGCTCGATGGATTACCAGCACATTCTCAATCCATCAAAGGTCTACTCATAAATGCTTACAGGTCAGGAAGCCGTTTCCTGTACTTGGAGATAAGTGAAGTGTTTATCTGCTAAGAAAGTCTTGCAACTAGCACTCAAGGTCTTTCAACATTCTTTCAACTCTCCCCCTTTAATTACTAAGAGGTTTGCAACAATGCCTCAATTCTTCCAGCAAGTTTCCAGGATCAAAAGATACAAAGGAAAGAGGATGTGTTCATTGTTTTTCAGTCTTGCATAAGACTATTTTTCAGTGCAAGGGTGCAAGTCTGTTTTTCATTCATTTCTGATGGTCTTTTCCAGCAATAGCTTGCAGTTACCATGACCCCTTTCATCCCCTAGCTTTGGGGGAACTTTTGAATTCTCCATAGTAAACAGGAAGGGAAGTTGGTGGAGTGGCCTGCAGAGCAAAATTGACTCAAGGAAAGGAACTATAACAACCCAGAACAGGGGCACATCTGCTCATCACTAGCGAAAGTTCATTCTTCGTGGAGAGTGGAATTCATCAGACTACAGGGCCCCCCACCTCATTAGGGTGGGGGACATCCTTTGCCCAGTACCTCGCTGCATGAAACAAGGCAGGAAAATGCAAAACTGGACTGGTGAGGGGGACTTTCTGGGCAGGGCTAAGACAGTGTCTTTGTTGCACAAACCCAACAATCAGAGACTGGAAGTGGTTGTGCTCCAGCCCACCCACCCTTAGGATAATCTGAGATTAGTTGACACCCCCTTCTGGGGGCTGTGTAGGACATTTTTGCTTCCCATCTGATTGGCCTTTGGTGGGAAGTTCCTTTGCCTACCCTAGACTGTTCTTTTGGGTTGCAGTGTCTGCTAAGCTAGGTCAGTCATTTCTGGCTGGTACAGGGCAGGGCAGGGAGTAGGATTTGAGATATGCTGTGCATCCTAAAGTAAAAGTCAGAAGGGGAACCAGAACTGATCTCAAGTGGCTGCCTGGCTCAGGGATGTAGACAGGTGACCACTCAGATTTAGGGTTACTATATTTTCCCGGTTCCAAATAGCCCCCCCAACAATTAATTAATTAAATTTCCTGATTTTGGGGTGGGCATTTTTAATTATTTATTTATTTATGGCCACAAAAATGGTCATTTTGCCTCCGCTGCCACTTACCTTGCTGTCCCACCGCCGCTGCTGTTGCCGTTGCCGCCATCACCATTCTGGAGCCTGGCCAGCTGTATCCGGGCCGGCCAAGACTCCAACTACTGCTCCTGCTGCTCCTCCTCCTCTGCCTCCACTCTTCCGTCGCCGCCATCGCCATCATTCTCTGGAGCCTGGCCGGCTGCATCCAAGCTGGCTAGGACTCCAACTACTGCCCCCACCATTCCGCTGCTGCTGCCGCCGATTCTAAAATGCCCTTGTTTATCCAAGATGGTGATGCCGGTAAAAAAGGACATTTTAGAAGTAGCAGTGGCAGAGCCCGGAAAAACGAGGAATGACCCAGTTCCAGGCCCAGTTGACTGGGACTGGGCTCCAGAAACCGGGATAGTCGCGGTTTTTCTGGAACAAATGGTAAGCCTACTCAGACTTGAACTGCAAAGTCCATCTTAAAGGCTGTCAGGTTTGGGATGGGCATAGCAGTGGCGTAGCACTGCCTCTTCGTGTCCAGGATGGTGACTCATGACGCCGCCCCCTGGGCACCAGGAACCGGAAGTGCTGTTACCAGAAGTGACATTACCTGTGGAGAGCCACCGCGCACCTCTCAGTGTGTTCAGCGGCTTCCCGATAGGTGCAAAGACTTCTTCACGCCCATCGGGAAGCCGGCAAATGCACTGCGAGACACTTGGCAGCTACCGCCCCGCTCAGTGCTTTTGGTGGGCACCCACTGGGAAGATGCTGAACACACTGAGAGGCGCGAAGCGGCTGCCTCCCCTCTTCATGCTTTCAGTGGGTGCCCTTCGGGAAGCCACCAAAACCACAGAGACATGCAGCTTCTTCGTGCCTATCGGGAAGCCGCCAAAAGCACTGTGGGGCATGCCTCTGAACGTGGAGCCCTGTGTGGTCCGCACCAGCTGCCTTGTGGACGCTGTGCCAATGGGGCGGAGCAATTTGGCTGCCATGGGAAAACCAGGGATCAGTGAGAGGCAACCTCTGTTTGGAGTTGAGGTGGGAAGCTAAGGGAAGCGACAGTTTGTCTCCTCCAGGTAGGTTCCCACACTCAAAGGGGGATGGGGGAAGAGGGGAACTTCTGCAGGATATATATGTTGAGCTGGATATTGGTAATGAATTAAAGTGGTGCATTTCATAACAAAAGCAGATATTGTCATCTATGGAGAGGTACCTGGGCAATGTGCTTCTTTTGTGGGCTTTTCATTGTCTGGCTACAACATTTGTTGTTGTTCAGTCATTAAGTCGTGTCCGACCCTTAGTGATCCCATGAACCACATCCTGCCAGGCCTTCCTGTCCTCCACTATCTTCCTGAGTTCGCTCATTTTCATGTTTGTTGCATCGGTGATGCTGTCTAACCATCTCATCCTTTGCCTTCCCCTTCTCCTTTTGCCTTCAGTCTTTCCCAGCATCAGAGTCTTCTCCAGAGAGTCCTCTCTTCACATTAGGTGGCCAAAATATTTGAGTTTCAGCCTCAGTACCTGTCCTTCCAGGGAACAGTCAGGGTTGATTTCATTTAGGATTGACTGATTTGATCTCCTAGCAGTCCAAGGGACTCTCAGGAGTCTTCTCCAGCACCACAGTTCAAAAGCATCTGAGTCTAAAGCAGCATACGTTCTTGAAGAGTCTCTTTTTTAAAAGTAATTAACACAGAAAACGCCTTTCTCATTCCCTGAGCTGGGTCAAGGGAATGAATAGATTATGAAGGCTCAATATTCCCATTTCGTGGAGACTCTAGCAGTAGCATGAGGAGGGGGGGGAGAGGAGGAGGAGGGAATGCCTTGTACAAATCACTTAATAGCTCCAAGCCAACCTGGCAAGGGCAAATTACAAAATTGATCAAACTAATTTATATTTCTCCAAAAGAAGGTAAAAAGGAATAAATCTCATTTCAAGCTGCATTTTTAAGAGCCCCTTGGCTCTTGTCAGAAAATCGTACGGGATGTGAGCCAAGACGCTGCTGTACTCCTGCTTGTTTGTCGGACTATATAATAAAGTCGAGTTACTTTCTGAGTCACCACGAGAGGGCCAGCTGATAACTGCTCACCATCGTGGTGGCTTGCTCAGGGTGTGTGTGGGGAGGGGGGATTCTTACAAGTGCTGTGGATCTTGTCGCCCCGCCCTTCCCGCTTTGACGACACTCATTTAGCACCACACTTAAATGCCCCCCTTCTTTGAAAGGAAGCATGAAGTAATGATAGATGATAAAGTAATGATAGATGACTCTGTGGCGTAATCCTATAACACTTTCCTAGGAGTAAACCCCATTGGACACAATGGGATTTACTTCTGAGTACATATGCATAGGATTGTGCTGTTAAGCATGTATGAAGTGCTTTTCTCTCACTACTAAGCAGTGGCAGGCTGTCTCTACGCATTTGGGAATTAAGGAGCAGCAGTTAGAAGTAGGCTTACCAGATCTCCAACCGGTACAGAGTGCTAGACCTTTAGGAGAAGGAATGTGGGCAGGTGTAGCTTGTTAAACCTTAGAGCACAATCCCACTGAACACAATGGGGCTTGCTTCTGAGTAGACATGCCTACGATTGTGCTCTAAGGGTAGGCTTACCAGATCTTCAACCGGGACAGAGTGCTAGACCTTTAGGAGAAGGAATGTGGGCAGGTGTAGCTTGTTAAACCTTAGAGCACAATCCCACTGAACACAATGGGGCTTGCTTCTGAGTAGACATGCCTAGGATTGTGCTCTAAGGGTAGGCTTACCAGATCTCCAACCAGGACAGAGTGCTAGACCTTAGGAGAAGGAATGTGGGCAGGTGTAGCTTGTTAAACCTTACAGCACAATCCTAAGCATGTCTACTCAGAATCAAGCCCCATTGTGTTCAGTGGGGCTTGCTTCTGAGTAGACATGCCTAGGATTGTGCTCTAAGGCTTAACAAGCTACACCTGTCCCGGTTGGAGAACTGGTAAGCCTAGTTAGAAGCACAGGTTGCACCTAGGGCAGTGGGCAAAGACTGCCAGCTAATACAAACACTAACACTTATCAAGGTGAGGGGTATCTGCTGAGGGGTAAATGAAGTGAATTGCAGCCATGTGCGTTTGTTGTTCTTAGCAATATATATGTGTGTAGTATATATTGAAACCCTGCACCCTAATAAACAGTCCCATATGTGTGTACCATGATGCTGGCTAGAGAGTCTCCAGTGTGTTGCCTTCTTCGCTAAGAATGGCTCCGAGGGCAAGTGATGGCAAGTGGGCAGGGCCACCATGTAACGGCGAGTAGACCTGTGCACGACTTACAGTTCCACCCCCCTCTCTAGGAACACCACTGTCAATCCTAGTAAGGCTGGTCCAAGATCTATTGACAGCTGCTTCAGCATATTTATTTAAATGATTCATAGCCAGCCTTTCCCTCCAAATGCTGCCCCCCTCTGCCTCTGCTCCTCCCACTCTCTGGATTGGAAGAGGGAGATGGAGCAGAAGAAGGTGTGGAAGAGTGGTGCCCCCCCTCTTCCTTTTCCAATCCAGGGAGCAGAAGGAAGAACACTGGAAGCGAGTGAATGGATGGAGATGGTCACCCCTCCTTCTGCTTCCTGAGGCAGCTGCCTCAGTTGGCCTCATGGACCAGCCAGCCTTGAATCCGTATAAATTATTTATAAAAAATTGTTTCTGACTCTACTTTGACATGAGTCCCTACCTTTATCCTGCCAAAGTGGGAAAGGGAAAAAAGAGATTACGCTAGTCCACCTATTCAGGGACAACTCTGTCCTCTTTATTTGGATGTAGCAACCTTTTATTGAATTATTTTGGCTCCTCTGTTCCTCCTCTTGGCATCACAACCTGGCTTGTTTCACCCCTATTAAGAAAATTTTAATGGAGAGCATTTGTAGTACAAAGGGTCTAACGTAGAGATCAATAAAAAGAATTCACAAGGTCTTAACATTAAAAAAAACAACACCAACTCTTCCTCGTCTCTCTCGCCCAAATATCAAGTGAGTTGCAGCATGTTAAGTGATGTCACATTGGCGCACTAAGTGAAGAGCACTTACCAGGTCCCTGAGAGCTTTCCATTTCTAGAAACATTTATGCTTGGTCTGATCCTCCTACAGGGCAAATCTTACAGGGCAAATTCAGCAAGGCAAATTAGTGGCTTACAGCGCAATCCTGACACAGATGCGGCGGCCAGTGTAAAGGGCTGGCTGCCGCAACCTGTGCAGTTTCCGGGCTGTGCCGGTGTGACTTGGGCACACCTTGGGAGAAGGCGAGCCTGGGGCCTATGGGCTTCTTCAGATGCACGCCAGCTCCAGAGCTTGCGTACATCCAGGGTGGCCATGTAAGGCTGGCCCAGGCTATGACGGGGCGCTGGATACCGACCCCTCCAAGCTCAGGCCGAGCAATGGCCCCCTTCCTTGCAGCCCCAGCCTGCCCTTCTCTGCCCCTGCACCACACCACACCCCCTAGCACTTACCTGGGCCTTCTGGCGCAGGGTCTGTAGGCTGGGGGAGCAGGGTCCATGAGAGGGGGGTAAAGGGGGTAAATTGTACCTGGGCCTGGGGTAAAAATGGGGCCCAGGAGCTAAAGGAGGGGGGCCAGAAATTTCCTGGGATCTCAGTCGGCCTCATGGAGAGTGAAAGACAGTGGCCTGGCTAGGTCTACCAGGTGGGTAGACCAGGGTGCTATATGAGGAAGCCTGGTAGACCTGGGCTCCGGAGACCTTTCTTGACTATTGCTGTCTCCCTCCACCCTGTTTTTTCCCCTCCCCCTTTAAGGGTAGGCTTACCAGATCTCCAACCAGGACAGTGTGCTAGACCTTTAGGAGAAGGAATGTGGGCAGGTGTAGCTTGTTAAGTCCTAGAGCACAATCCTAGGCATGTCTACTCAGAAGCAAGCCCCACTGAACACAATGGCATGTCTACCCAGAAGCAAGCCCCACTGAACACAATGGGGCTTGCTTCTGAGTAGACATGCCTAGGATTGTGCTCTAAGGTTTAACAAGCTACACCTGCCCACATTCCTTCTCCTAAAGGTCTAGCACTCTGTCCCGGTTGGAGATCTGGTAAGCCTATTTAAGGGGCCCAAAAGAAACTTTCTATCCCCCAATAGAATTCTTCTCAGAGGCTCTGCGGGGGACTGAGCGGTGCTGGCCTCTGCGCCGGCACCACATACTCTCCCAGAGTCGCAAATGTGCTTCTTTATGGCACAATTGTGACTCCCGATGCCGTCGCTGGGCCGGCATAGGTTACACAGGATCGGGCTTCCCAGGTAGGACTTGTGTCCAGAGGATCAAGCGAGAGAGGCACTTGAACTCCAAAAGGTGTCCTTTCTGCAAATGCTCCTCACTATCACTTGTCCAAGCACATGAGTGCTATGCTGCTACCTTCTCTGTATTTCTTCACCCCTGTGTCTTTTGTCCTCTTTACCATTCTTTCACACTCTGTCGTGCAGAGCACACATTGTCACTAAATTACTGCTTGGGACATTAACTATCTTCTAAGAGTCATTCTTAAAGCACAATATTGACCTCCTTTAAATTTAGGAAGATCATTTAATGACAATAACGCTTAGCATTTGCCTAATGCTCTACATGTTTAATGTGCTTTACAAATGTTAACTAATGAATTATGAAGAGGCCAGTCCTCCCTTAAGTACAGGTGACTAGAAAGCGGAGGGGAGGGGGAAGCTGTTGCTGCTCATAGCAAGATCATGAGTTGAGCCAGGAGCTAGTACTGTACACCAGCGGTACTCAATCTTTTCGGCCCGCATACCACCTATGGGGAGCTCCGGCCAGCTGTGTACCACCGGAAGAAAGCGCCGTTGACGTCCTCGGCACTTTCTTTCAGGTTCGCGGTCACGTCGAAGCTTGGAAAAGGCAGGCAGGTAAGACGCAGGGGAGGGCCAGCACCTAGAGCCTGCACTTTCAAACTCTGCCACCTTGGCAGAGCTCGAGGTGCCGCTTTTCGGGCTTCAGCATGGCACCGTGCAGCTGAAATGGTTGCCGCCATCTTGGCCAGCAGTGGCCCGCATACTGCCAGCCTGGTGGTTCGCGTACCACCAATGGTCCACATACTACAGGTTGGCAACCTCTGCTGTACACTATTCAGGTGATGAGTTGGGGGTAGAGATTCTTCTTCAAAGCTTCCCATCAGTACCTCAACCCATCCAACCCTGTTGGATGAATTGGCAACAGGTTGGAGCTTTTAACACACCGCAGACGGACTTTTCTGAGCTGCCTCTGCAAAGCAGTAGCAGTAGCAGCATCGGAGCTGTGCTGCTGCAGACCACACCAGGTTCGTAAGTTGGCGCAGGGGGCATTTTGCAGGCAGGGAGGTGGAGAGCGGGGGAATAACTGGTGGTTTGGAGGGAGGGCAGGAGGCGAGGAGTGGGCCAGAGAGAACAGATCTCAGTAGCAAATGTGGACGCTTGATCCTATCCCCCAATATTTGGCCTGCACTGCCTCTTTACTCTCCTCAGACTTCCGCCAGTGTAGGTCCAAAGAGACCCATAGCCATCAGGAGCCTACCCAGAAGTAAGGAGACCTCCTGATCACCTCCTCACAATAGTGTTCCCTTACTGGGCATTGTGGGAACAAAATGGCTGCTGTCAGAAGCAGTTACAAGAGAGGAGCTCTTCCACTCTTTTTTTTTCTTCCCAGATTAAAATGCTTTAAAAAAGAACAAAAAATTAAACAAAAGGATGGACTGATGGTGTGCCACATTACAAAATGATATCTCCATTCTGCCATTCAAAAAATGAATAAGTTCCTTTTTGAATTAAAAAAAATGTAAACAAAACATAATTAGGTTAATGAGAAAGTGAATCAGATTACAGATGCACCGGTAACTAAACAAAGCAAGCTTTTAATGACAAAAGCACAAATAAAAAAGAAAATCTTGCACAGCCCTAGAAGGCTGGGAAAAAATCTTACAAAGCAAGAATGGCAGACAAGTAGCAGTGCAAGAAGGCCGGATAGCATGATCATGAAGCATAGAGTTATTACAGAAGTACTCAGTGTCAGTATAAAGTAAGACACGAGCATGCTCATTGGAGCAATTACCTATTGTTTACTTTGCAAAAAGAACAATAAACCACAGAGTTACACCTTATGTGGTGGCCAGAGTGTCTCACTTCCTTCCTGGAGGGTCCTACAAAGTCAGTTCTAGATTGTCAACGGGAAGGCAGACATGTCAAGAAGACTGGCTCAGATAAAGGCTAATCCAGATTCCAGACCATAAACCCCAGTTTCCCCGATTCTTCGTTTGTGGAAGTGGAATAAGCGGGCTTCCTTCTTTAAGAAGATAATGCAGAGAGGGAAGGAGTAAAAGCCCATAATGATGTGTTGTGTTTCTCAGGCCATGACTGAAGTTCTAACTTGCAAAGATAGCTGGCTGGAGTCCTGAAGGTCCTATTAGCTTTCACCCCCTTTCATTATCAGATGGTCTCGGAAGTGTGGGCTTTGAAAACATAATGAGCAAATGCCGCACGAGATAATAATCCTACTTAGGTCCTATTGAAATCCGTCAAATTTAACAGTGCACTTAAACTCTGTTGGTTGCAAAGAAATGTAATCATTCTTAACTTGCTCCAAATTGCACCCATTAAACTGGTGGTTTTTTTTTTAAAAAATTGCTTCCTGCATACTGAGCCTTATCTTCACATCCCAGGCTGCTAGAAATTATGCTGAAATAAAATCTGGTTATTTTATTCCAGATTAATTTACCCAGTATGTTTTAACATTCATAGAATTGCTGATCTGCTTTTTAAAAGTATTTGGAAGAAGGTCCCCTCGGTCAACCATTTTTTTAAGCATGTCCATGTCGCTTTTGCTTAATAAACTCACACAGTATACTCCTGTCCACAGAAGCAAGTCTCACTTGTAGAAGTGCTACTTGAGGCCTGGTTTACACAGGCAGCAGAGCAGAATGAGATTGCGGAATTCTAATGTTGTAGAGTGAATTGTTCCACTTCAGACTGCAAGTGAGGAAATCCCATTTTTGAATGTTCCCCTTTGGAAAACAGCACACACTCCTCCTCACAAGTGGAGTAATAGCATAGTACACATAGTGTGTTGTGTTAATCTTGGTTCATGGGAGAGCAATGAAAACACACACATGCAGTTGAAGTGTTATGATAACATCTACGACGTTATCCTCAGAATGCATCCAGTGTGCTTGTGGGCCCGGAAGCAAGTCCCATTTGGATTCATTGGGGTATAAATGCCACTTGATCTAGGTTGGTCATTGCCTTGTCATATGTTTCAAGGAGACAAATTCAGTACATTGGCTTCCAACCCCACCGTATGTTCCCTAAAATTCGAAGTGGAAAAGGTTAATGAAGACTCGCACAGAGAAGTTCTTGTGTTCGACAAGCTAACATTAATATTAATTACAAAAATATTAGTATTACTTTAGGTTGCTGATTGATTAGTTTTGTAATCTCTGTGTGTATCTTTTTATATTTTAAAGAATTTATACCTTTGCCTTTCACCTGGTAAGGGCAATCAAGGCAGCTTACGGAGTTTAAAGCATAGTAATAATAAAGCATTAAAAACAATTAAAACGATAAAAATAAAACAAAATGCATATTTTGTATGTACATTCCCCCCCTTTTTTCCCCTTTGGTTCTGCAGTTATTGTTTTGCTATTATTTCCATTCACTAATAAAGGAGGCGGGGGGGGGAAGGAGCTGGTTTCCCACCTTCATCTGTTAAAAAAGAAAATCTTCTAGAAATAGAAATGCGTTCTATATTCCAGTTGTCGATCATTTTATTTTTAATTTTTAACTTCCTAGGCTCAAATGTGTTACATTGTGTGTGTATAGTGTGTGTGCGCGCGCACGCGCGTTTATCTATCTATTTTCACCCATTCTAATTTATCTCCTTTTGGAAAGATTGTGTTGGAATGCTTCACTACACTTCAATTCCCTTGTAAGCACCTTCTCTCCGGGTATCCAAATCAAGGTAATGGGCCATTGCCAGCCCTCCGTCAGTGATGTTGCTCGATGTTCTTGGAAACAACTGACATGTAGCCATATGTACGATTGCTGACCCAGCTTTCAGACAGCGACGGGACGTGAGCGCTTGTAAGAACTGCCTTATGATCTCATGAAGTGCAATTGTGCCTTTCTGTTTATAAAGGGATAAAGAGTTCCTTTGTCTTAAGGATGAAGGCAGATGGCTCAGGAAATATTTGAAAACTGAACAAAGAGGCAGTTCTGAGAGAGTAATTGGAGTGACTCTTACAAAAAACACTTTTTTTTCCCTGTGCTGAAAAATCCTTTCCTTAAAGACAGTCTGAAGTGGATTATGCCCTGTGTAACTCAATAGTTCAGGCAATATTCTTGGAATGATTTATTCCTTTTATCTCTGCTAGTTGTCAGCCCATTGCTTATTCACACTCACTCTCTCTCTCTCTCTCTCTCTCTCACACACACACACACACACACACACACACACACACACACACACACACACACACACACACAGAGAGAGAGAGAGAGAGAGAGGAGCATAATGTTGATGTATACTCACATCGGGCTCTTCTACAGTAGAAAGTCATTCTGAAGGAGCTTAGTTGGGTGTTCTTCCCAAGAGATCATTCGTATAACGCAGTGGTTCTCAAACCTTTTAGCACTGGGACCCACTTTTTAAAATGACACTCTATCGGGACCCATGCAGCATTACGAGACTTTTAAAAAAATGACCTAGAAATAAATAAATATATTTATTTACAAGTAAAGAGCTCGGCTGCTTGCAGAGTAATTAGCAGCTCTCTTGCAAACTGCAGGAGCTCAGCTCTTTGAAGGGCAGTTAGTAGCTATCTGATTTTTGAATAGCCTCGGGGCTTGTGGCAATGACTTATCTGATCTTTCCATCACCTGGGACCTACCAGAAATCAGGTCGTGACCCACAGTTTGAGAAACACTGGTATAACGTAGCAAAGTCACACACTGGATTACTACTCTGTGAAAGAAATTCCACTTGTCATTTTAAAGCCCTGTTTGCTTCTTGTCGTGATGCCTGCCTTGAGTAGTACAACACTGAGGAAGGAGGAGCAGTCTGGCCAGAGGGGCCAGCCCTAGATGGAGTCCCGACTCCCAAGCCTCAACACCAGGCAGGGAGCTTGAACTTGGACCGGCAGGTGTCTACACAGGAGGTCCCAGAATCTGAAACTCCAGAACTGGAAACTGAGGAGGCAGGAACCATCCCGTTGGGGACCAAACCCTTGGAAGAACCAACTCCTCCTATGCCCAGGGCCCCAGAACCTCATCCTCCCTGGAGCCTTTCCATTGGCCCTGACAATGATCCAGGAGAAATGGGATGGACAGACCCCAAGAGTGCAAGACCCCAGGCCAGAAGGCTGCTCCTTCAAATATCTTGGCAATCCAGACAGAGAGGTGGAGCCTGGGAAAGGACGGAAGAAATGGGGAGATCTCATTTTTCCTCTAGACTTTGCTGAAGGACAGAGTTCTGTGTGACCTGCCTCACCAGCTTCCATTGGGGAGGCAGGATAGGATGTAGAATTGTGGCACCTGGCATCAGGCCCCACTCCCAACTTCAAAGTGTTCGATTTAAAGTGTACATAGAGCAGTATGTGAATACAACTAAGCACATAGGCTCTGTACATGCAACCAGGGATCCGACTGTGGAGATGGAAGCTCGACTCATACAAGTTGCAGGCAGAACTCGAGGTAGACCATCATCTAACGTGTGGCATGGGCAGCTGGCATGATTCCCTCTTGCCATGTCCTCATTTGAACCACGAAAGAAAGCTACTGAGATGCCCTTCTTTGGTTAAAATGGTACAACTAGGCTCTGGAGGGACGTCCATTGGTGCAAATAAGGGAAACCCCAGGGCTTGACTAACACCAAAGTCAATGGAAATAAAGCACCTCCTGCTTTCAGCCTTGTGGACAATGGACTGCTTAGGCCCCTGTGATCTAGAGCGCCCCCGAGGGAGGGGATGAAGACCTAATGTCACACACACACACACACACACACACACACACACACACACACACACACACACACACACCAAACAAAAACACCTTCTTAAGCAGTTCAACTAAATTCAATTTAAAAAGTCAATTCACTTTTTCTTGCATTCAGGATGTTTTGGGCATAAGCCAGTCTATCTACGTGTTGGCTCTTTTTTTGTTTTTCTTTCCCTTTACTGATAGTCCATCCACCTTCCCCACCCTGCCCTTGCGAACAAGAAATAATGGAAGACGCAAAATTCTGTTCCATCGGTAAATAAAGTAGAATGCAAAGAAAACAAGTCACCAAGAAAAAACAAATAGAAAGAAAATGGAATTAGGCAGCTTTACAAGATGCAGATCAGTGTCGGAGTCAGACAAACCTCAGTAGGCTCTGTCGGGTACATTTATAGTGTCGTTCTTGGAGTAGCCTGATTCCTGCCCCTTTATTTTCCCATTAACTCTTTATTGAGCTCACGCTTTGCCGGTTGTACAATTGGTTGTTTTACATACTGCGTAAACCGAGTACAGGGTGCTTTTATGAGGCTTCATAAATCAGCAGCTCGATATGGAGCTTCATTCTTTTAGATCCACCCTTAAAAGCCCAACTGATGTATGGGTGGCTTGTGTCTAGTATGACACGTTAGAAAGGTTGTTTCTATTTTAATTTTGAAATCAGCAGTTCTCAGACGTTTCCAGTGCATGAGTTTTGTGTCTCTGAAAGAAGGATGCGTTAAACAATATGCTTGGTAAGGTATGGAGTAGAGACCCAGATATTTTGCCTTCACCAGTCTAGCAGAGGTACCTAAGAATTGCTATGTCTGTGGCATATTCTGACCTCTTTACGACAGTGGCGTAGCTGGCGTTTTTCAAGGGGGCGTGGGCGAGACGATGCGTCTTCGCTTCGCCCCCCCACACCGGAATGGAACGGAACATTTTGGCTCCGGTCCTGCTCCATTTTGGTGGCAGGGGGCAGGGCGAAGATGCATCGTCCCGCCCATGCCCCCCTTGGAAAAACGCCAGCCACGCCACTGCTTTACAAAACCCCATCAGCTTTGAGGACAGCATCCAAGCCTCCTCTACTCCATATCCTACTTATGTATTTGTCAGTTGCAGATTTTTTATTTTATATTCAGCAGGTTTAATCATTAGACTGCAGTCCCTCTGGGAAGATGTCATGTATCCCTCTATGGTACAAATGGATAACTGTAGGGAAAGGACCATAACTCACATATGCGTGTTTTGCATGCAGAACGTCCTCGCGCCTAGTCAATGCCTCTCCTCTCCTCTTCTACTTCCTCTTCCCTAGATTCAAAAAGGACAAGGGGAACAGAACAGAAGAGCAAATGTGGAAGAAAGGGGAGTGGCCCTCTGTCCTACGCACTTCCTCTTCCACTCCATTCTCTTGTTTTCAAATGCAAGGGGTACAGAGAGAAAGAGGAGCAAGAGTGGGCAGGTGGCAACCTGCTGGGGGGCAATCCCCCCACAATCTGCTGTATCAATCAACTGTCATAGGTTGCAACCCTATGCACACTTTCCTGAGAGTAAGTGCTATTGAATCCAGTGGAATTCCAGTGGAATTTATTTCTGAGTAAAAATGTGTTTATGATTGCACCATTAGCCTCACAGATAAGGTGATCCTTACTGAAGGTCTTAGTGGAAATGCACATACAATTTCTATCTGTATAGACACCATTCAAACCTTCAGCTGAACACTTGAAGGTTGGAAGTGGGGTCGGTGTGTGCGAAACCAGTTCCCTGAACATCTCCACAGACCTATTACCAATTTCAAATGTGACTCAAAAGCTAGTATTTACCAAGCGATCATGGAAAAGGTTCTCTTCTCTCCGAAAATATTTGATGCAGAGCTCCTAATTCTGAACAGTGCCAGGCCACAAGTGAATACTGGAATACATTGCAGCTGAAGAGAAGGTGGCAAAATGATTGGTCCAGAGACTCGAGGGCTACTAAATGCTAGAAAGGCTTGTAGCATCATTGTTGGAGGTCATTAGGGACCCAGGTCAGAAGACCATTCCATCTCTTTTGATTACTATCCTACCTAAATGCCTCTATATAGACCAGGTATTTGCCCTCTGGAATACAACATGCATACAGGAGAAATAAAAGTGGATTCACATATGGATGGTCTGGAATTTCTGCTTTGTTCCCATGAACATGCACACAGCTGTCATACCAAGTATGGAAAGCCTCAGTGTAAGGTTCAATAGGACACAATCTTCCTTGATACACTTTGAAATAAATACCATATAAGTAGGATTGAAATAAAATAGCATTGCAGAATGACCACATGGCAAAGAAGACAGGTCTTTTTATTGTTGTTGTTTTTGTTGTTATTATTATTATTTGACTTTATCCTTGTAGTGATAATGGAGTCTACTAATTTTGGCCTTGGTATAGGGGCAGATGAGGGGAGAGAAGAGAGGCCCCAGTTCAGCGCTCTCAACATAGGGAGCCTTCTCCTCTAGATCTCATTCAAAATGGTAACAAACCAGTTATGCACAATATTTAATTAACCTAGCCTTGCGCTGCCAGAACACTAGTCCTGACATGTTGGAAATGGTGATACGCTGGGCGGGAATGGGGGTGGGGACAAGGACAGATCATGCTCGGGAGGGGGGTGGGATTGGCAAAGCAGTGCATGCCGAATCCCAACCACCTTCCCAGGTCTGATTTGCTTTCCCGGGTCAACACGGACTTGCACCAGTGATCGAGTTGACACAGAGCAGCTGTTGGGACTTGTCCCCTTGTCCCGAGGAGACTTTCAGCAGCCGAAAATCCCCCACAGGATACAGCGGTCTGTACTTCTGCATTGCTGCACAGCGACTGAGGTAGGATTGGGCTGTTGATGACAAACATGTTCCTAAAGCATGCATACGAAGAAGAGATAAAAGTTAACTACCAAAATTCCTGAAATACAGTACAGCAAACAACTGTTTTGTTGTTTGCTGACAACAACAGTTCCTGAAATACAGTAAACAACAGCAAGCAACATAAACTTGTGTTCTATTTATAACACATTCGACGTTATAACACATTTCAGGCTACCACTGGTTAGATTTAGATTCATAGCCCCATCTGATTTCTAAAATTTTGAGATAGGTCGCAATGTTGTCGTCTTCCAGTCATTATCACAACGACCAGAGAAGTAAGCCACTAATGCGCCATGTCATCGTTGTCATCCCCCCTCCCCCTCGGAGAAGGAGCAGAGACACAGATATCAGGACTTTGCCTACCGGCTCCTTGGCTGAACGTGTGGCTCCAGTGTGGCGGGAGGAACACTAGTTCAACTAGAACCAGAGGCGTCGGTACAGTTGGGGCGGTTGGGGCAGTGGGCCTCAAGCGGCAGGTCGCGAAGCGGTGGGGGTTGTACTTGCCGCTGGATCCGTTGCCCCCTCTGCTGCTGGCTCCTCTTCGTGCAGCTGTTCTTGGCTGCAAGTTTGGCCTTCTCACCCCTCCCCCCCCCCCGGGCACAGGTTGGCTCCAAAAAGGGGCTGAAAAGCGCTGGGAGGTGTTTCCGTGCTGCTCCGGCTCACGAAGATGACGTCATGCCCCCCAGGAGTGGGACGTGTGGCATCCCATGGGGGTGTTATGGCGGCCCCCGGGGGTGTAGGACCGCTAAAGACTAGAACATGAAAAAATGAATGCACTTCTGGCCAGAACCATTACATCCCTTAGGAGTCATTCTCTTTGCTGCCTTCAGACTTGATCCTACTTACAAACACGGGACGCTAGGCTCCCATCTTCCTTCTATCCTATGGGGTACTTCCAAGATTTCTTTTTATTGATGGCTTACTCATGTTTACATCCCATCCATGGCAGCTTCGGCTGGAGACATTGCCACAGATCTGAAATCTTTGAACTGTTGTTGTCTCCCCCCACCCCAGCTGCAGTGATTGTGTCGGGTAAATGTTTGTGAATTCACACAGCTCTGAAGATTGCAGCTATCGTCTTGATGATATAAATATGGGACGTTGATTGGTGCCTCCTGGAAACCTGCAGTCTGGGAAAATGAGTTTCAAAAATCTTGTTGTACTTTTCAGCAGACTTCTTTAATATAAGTGGGACCAAGGGGTGATGATAGAGCAGGGGGTACTGAAAAGCAAATAAGTGTCACAGAAACACCAAGGCTCTCAATTGGCCTTGTAAATCAAAGGCCACCATTTGCCTCTTTTAAGATCTTGCCACTGTCCTTTGTCAGACATCTTTCTTTTGAAGTAGTCTGATTCTAACACCCCCAGCACCACTTCCTTGTGGCATCTCTTCCTCCCCTTCTGATGTTACTTATTCTTTTATTATTGGCAAGAACAGGGTGTTTTTTTTTTCCATTGTACGACCTTATCTCTCAAGGGCTCTGTAGGCCCATGCAAAGGCAGACTAAGCTTTTACACAGGGGGGGGGGGGTTGAATTCAACAGTGTACAGTTAATTCATGCACCAAGCATGCTAGGCCTGGAAAGGAAGGCTGCAGTTGGTGATCAAAGCATTGAATGTGCGTGGACACATGCGCAAGCGCGCGCACGCACACACACACACACACACACACTTCATGATTGTTGGGGCCCCCCTACAGAATGGAGTGAAAATATTAACCCATTCAGAGTGAGGGAAGCTAGCATTTTCCTTCTTCTGATTTGGCTTTGTGGTGTCATCAGCCACAGAGCGAAACAAGTCTCTATGTACAGCACAAAAGTCTGTGTATATACCTGGATTCCCTGTATGTCTGTATGCCACCACAAGTCCTCTCAGCACCCGGGGTGGCATGCCAAATACTACTCCTTTTTGCTCCACAGTGTGTCACCTGCTGTCTCCCCAACTCCTCCCACTTTGTGAATTCAAAAAGGAAGAGGGTGATGAAGCAGGAGAGGAAGTGTGGAGGAGACATTATAGCCCACCACTTTCCTTTCCTCCACAGTTACTCTTTTGCTCTGTTCTTTCTTCCTTTTCAAATCCAGGGAGAATGAGAAGGAGGAGCGGTGTAGTGGTGGCTTGCATACCGCCAGGTAAGGCGGTGGCATTTGGTGCAGCAAGGCGGGCAGTGATCAGAGGCGTTTCCACGGTAGGGGCCGCACCGTAAGTCGTGCCCCGTCCTAGTACCGTGTTTACCAACCGGAACGAGGCCCCGCCCCCTTGCTGTCGCAGCCATTCCGCGCTGCGAAGGCGAACAGGCAGGAGACTCCCTGCTCGTCACCTTCGCAGTGCAGAATGGATCCGCCGGGGAGGGGGCACAGCCTCCTCGTTCCGGTTGGTAAACATGGTACTAGGACGGGCCGCAACTTACGGTGCGGCCCCTACCGTGGAAACGCTTCTGAAATGAATATTTCTAGATCATCCTTCAAGGCAGATATAACCTTTCCACCAAAAGGGCTAGAAACATATCTGTTCCTTTCCTTCTTTTAAGTAAGACTGAGGTTCTCAGGAAACTGAATTCTGTGTCAAGTACAGAATTCTATACGTGGGCCTGAATCATGAAATGATGGTGGTGGTGGTGGTGGTGGTGGTGGTGGTGATGATGATGATGATGATGATGATGATGATGATGATGATGATGATGATGATGATGATGAGCTAGGGAAGGAGAAGAAAGATGGCAAGCACTGTTTGTCATCATTTATACAAAGATCCTGAAATATATTCTCCAGCATTTTCTTCTCCTTCATTCAGATATCTGATGTTATACATATCAAACATGTTGTCTAGTTTCTGCTCATATTATCTGCAAAGTACTTTATCTGTGTCAGGTTCTGAAGCCCAAATGTTGATCTACCTTTCAGTCCCATCTGTGAGGCTTCACCTTTTTCAACCTTCCCATCCATCATGTTCATTAGAATTTAGCTGTAAGCACAATATGAATGCAAGAAGATCCTTCTTGATAATGCTTCACAGAGTGATGAATGTTCTCCTGATATATTTTTTTTACCCTGAGTTCGTTCTTAGTATTTACTGTATTATCACGAAGGTCCAGCTATCAGAGTCAGGTATTTATGGAGATCCCAGATCTCATTCCTGCCCATCCCCCAACTGAGTCCACTCTGTTTACATGGTACTGGATCTGGAATGAATTAAACTGTACTTCACTAAGTTCTCTCTCCTGAACTGATCAGGGCTGGCCTAAAACTTACTGGTGCCTGAGGTAGCATACCAAACAACCACTTCCACCAGCAAACGCCTCCTCCTTCCACTCCCTGGATTTGAAAAGTAAGAGGGGAACAGAGTGGCAAAGGAAGTGGGGAGGGGGGAGAAGAGAGTGGTGGTTGGAGACACTGTAGCTCAGGCCTGGACCATCCATGAGGCCTAGTGAAGCATCATCAGATTGGTGGGGGAGGTGCTCACCTCTTTCCCTCTACAGGTGGGCCCCCATATCCACGGATTCACTATCCACGGTTTCAGTTATCCACAGATTGTGGGGACCCCTCAGGCTTTTACTTTCTTCCCAGTAAGGTTCGTTTCTCCCTTAAACAAACAGGAGAAGCAGCCTCTGGCTGCTTATTGCAGGCAAGTAGAATGAGACTAAGTCCTAGAGAGGCTCTGCAAGGTTAACAGAAACCAACAAATTGCTACCTCACACAATGTTTTGTGTGTCCTTGATAATGTTCGGTGTCTCGAACGAAACGTTGGACTAGATTGTTTATATGTGTGGACTTTGGTGATTTTAATGTATTTTTAAACTCTGGAATTCCTCATATTACTTTTTATCCTTACATGACCTTTTAAACCTATAAACTCTACCTTGTTTTCACTTAGTCTCGTTCTACTTGCCTGCAATGGAGGCTGCTTCTCTGTTTGTTTTAAGGAAGAAACAAAGCTTGCTGAAAGAAAAATAAGAGCTGGGGGGGGGCGTGCACGCCTGCCCACAGGGGAGGCAGGGCGGGGGCCCCTCAGGAAACCATGGAGGGGGTGTTCGCTCCTATCCGTGGTTTTAAGTATCCACGAAGGGGCCTGGAACATATCACCAGCGGATATGGGGGGAGTACTGTACTAGCCTCCATTGCTTCTCCTTCTCCTTCCACTCCCTGGATGGGGAAAGAGGGGGAAAGAGAGGAAGAGGAAATATAGAGGGGAGGAGAGTGCTGAGTTAGAATGCTGGGGTGTAGAAGGACCAGAAGCTGGCACATTGGGTAGGCAGCAGAGGCGAAACAAGGGTGGAGCCCCTCCCCCTTGCTGTTGGAGCCATTCCAGCAGCGACAGGGGAGTGTCCTGCGTGTTGCCTTTGCCGCCAGAATGGCTCCAACAGCAAGGGGGAGGGGCCGCTGACTCCAGTGTAACGGAGTCTTGCAGAACTACTTGCCTCCGCTCCACCCAAGTTACGCCTCTGGGGGGCAGTATTTGGCAAGATGCCTCAGGTGACAGGAGGCCTTGGGCTGGCCCTGCTGTAGCCCACCATTTTCCTCTCCTCCTCACTTCCACTCCATTCCCTTCTCCCATTTCAAATCCAGGGAATAGATGTGGAGGAGGTAGGTGGGCAGGCCGTCCCCTCCAATCCACGGCCTGAGGCAACTGCCTTGGTCAGTCTCATAGACCCACTGACCCTGCTTGGGATTTCCACAAATCACAGAAGGATGGGTGACAACACCCCGTGCCTCCACAAATTGAGAAGTTCCACCAGCTTTGTTTTGCTCAAGGGCTGATGGATTAAGCTGGTGTTTCCTAGACTTCGATACCCCAAGGCACAGCTTTTGTTCTGGTTGAAGACAACTTGCATCACTGATGTCCATAATTACTTGGCTTGGAATACAAATTTGTCCACTCACCTTGCATTCCAAATCAAGCACCAGGACCATCCATGAGGCCTAGTGAAGCATCATCAGATTGGTGGGGGAGGTGCTCACCTCTTTCCCTCTACAGGTGGGCCCCCATATCCACGGATTCACTATCCACGGTTTCTTATATGAAACCACGGCCCTCTATCCACGGCCCTCCTGAAACAGGGTAACTCTTATATGTTCTTATATGCTATCGCATCATCATAGCCATTCTACTGGTATTATAAGAGCAA
Organism: Plestiodon gilberti rubricaudatus; assembly: GCA_026170595.1. Taxonomy (NCBI): domain Eukaryota; kingdom Metazoa; phylum Chordata; class Lepidosauria; order Squamata; family Scincidae; genus Plestiodon; species Plestiodon gilberti. The sequence continues at coordinate 17,451,172 of JANXHW010000012.1, forward strand.
CTCTGGTGCAACTCTGTGCTGGAGCAGCAGTGATAGCTGGTCGCCTACACACAGCCTTGCTTAGCCAGGAGCTCATAGACTCAGAGCATATCAGAAATGAGAAAAAAAAATAACCCAAGGGTTAAGAAGAGGACCTGGTTGATTGCAGATTCTTGAGCTTGAGTGCAAAGTAATGATTTAGTAGCAGTGAAATGCCTGGTAAGGAAATGAATGACCCCTGCCCTGCCTTTCCATTTGTGACTGTTGTATAAAACCTCCAAGAAGCAGTTAATAATGATGATTTATATTACACTCAAAGGTGAGCTGGATGCATTGCAGAAAGCTAAAATAGATGAATCTTGTAAGGAATTTTCAAATCTTTGAAATGATGCCACTGATTGTAAGACCAGCTACAATTGGAGCTATGTGAAGGCGTTGGAGGGACTTTCTCCAAAAGCAGCTCATGGCATGGCCTTCTTGCTACTTACCAGTGACTCCTAGAGTAGCATTATGACTTCCCCAATGAGCAATCTAGAGTTAGAATGGACATAAGAAAATATTTCTTTACCCAGTGTGTAATTAATCTGTGGAACTCCTTGCCACAGGATGTGGTGATGGCACCTGGCCTAGATGCCTTTAAAAGGGGTTTGGATAGATTCATGGAGGAAAAGACCATCACAGGTTACAAGCCATATGCAAACTCCTGGTTTTAGAAGTTGGTTTTCTCTGTGCCAGGTGCAGGGGAGTGGCAGCAGGAAACAGGTTATCTTGTTGGCTGTGTGCTCCCTGAGGCATCTGGTGGGGCCACTGTGTGATACAGGAAGCTGGACTAGATGGGCCTTTGGCCTGATCCAGCAGGGCTCTTCTGTTGTTCTTACGTTCTTACCTACTGGGGAAAATTCAGGACCTCCATAATGCAGCCATTGCCCAATTCTTTTCAGTTCAATCAAGCAGTGTAGTGTAACTACCACTAGGTTGCACCAGACCATATTGCGTAAGTAATACTGATTTTGCATGTCTGTCAGGGCTGACCCATCCATGAAATGGTCACTCCCCATGATGGATTGCAGATGTGATTGCAGATGTGATCCTCTCATTCTCCAAAGTTCTAGCTCAGCACTCTCCTCCCCTCCACATTTCTTCTTCCTCTGTGCCCCCATCTTCTTTTTACAATCCAGGGAGTGGAAGGAGAAGGAGGAGCAGTGGAGGCAAGTAGGCAGATACCGATGGGTGCCGCCCACCAAACTACTACCTGAGGCAACTGTTTCAGTTAGCCTCATAGATGGGCCGGCCCAAAGAGCAGCATTTGGCATGCCACCGCTGATATTGGGAGGTTTTACTCCAGCTTTGATGATTATTGTGTTGTGGCTTGATTTACAGATGCCTGTTCATTACATGGTGACTGCCTATCAAGTGGTAACTTGCTTGTGTGGCTTGGTCTGCACATGCAGAAAAATAAGGTGGGAATGAGGTGGTAGAGTATTGAGGTGGTAAATGGACCATACCACTTTGGACTGTAGAGAGGTTGTTTTTCCGATGTTCTCCTGAGTTTAAATAAAAGCAAATCACTCTCTACATGTAGAAAACTAGCGTAGCAAGGAGTGAACTGGATACGTAGTCCTTTACTTGCAAGGAGTATTTCAGATGATGGAAATATCATAAATTATATCTCTGCTGTGACCTGAACTGGCATTCTCCAGTCTGGTCTCCATCAGGATTCTATCATCTCATTCTACTGCACATGCAGGCTATGAATAAGCCATCACAGATTTTAACACCAGAAATGGAACTCTCATAGCACCCAAAATGCAATGTTTTTCAAGGGTGTCAGTTCACACATTCAGCTGAATGAATAATTCATCAATGAATCATCAGGCAACATCGAATAACTGAGTAAAGTATTCAGGTGTTCTGCATTCATAAGTTAACCAGCTCCATGTGATTGGGCTGCAGTTCCGTTCCTTGTTATAAGAACATCCACGGGATGCAACACTGTGGGTTCATCCAGGAACAGGGATGGGGAAAAGTAGCTCATCAATCATTTATGGAATTCATTGTGACAAGATATGGTGATGGCCCCTATTTTGGATGGCTTTAAAGAGTAATTGGACACATTCATGAAACTACACATCTCAGAGTTGTCACTAGGGTTTGCCACACCTGGGACGAGATCTCATGGTGTCACCCCCATGGACCTCCTCCCATACCAGACCATACAGATTCCTTAGTAATGTTTTTTTGTACTAAGTTACTCGCAAACCGTAATCCCCATATATCACAGAATGTAATGGGAATAGTAGAATTGTCATAGAATGCAATGACATAAACCACATCAACCCTTAAGAGATCCCAGCATTCAATGGGGTCAATAACATCGAGCAGCCACCAAACTTGACTAGCTAAACTCTAGCAGACAGAAGGAATGGAAACCCTGGTGCGATCCCCCAAAATCAAGCCTCTTGGCAAAAAACAAAGCCTTCTCAATCCCAGCACCTGTGTTCCTGCCTTAGCCAACAACAGATTACAGCATCTGTTAAGTAATCTTACGCCAGCAGGCTCCTACTTCCAGGAAACATGACTACAAAACATGGCCTACAAGGGAAATAACTTTACCTAATGGTCGTTCCCACTGCAGCTACTCGAGATCCTTTTGAACTGGAGATGCCAGGGGAGGCATATGGAACCTTGTGCATGCCAACTAGTAGGGTTCCATTCGTTAAATCACAGTCAAAACCATTAAAACCCATCTTTTACCACTGATGCATTTTCGCATCACTGGTAACACATGGTGTATTTAATAGAAAGTCGTTTTGGTGTCACCCCTTCCTGGGGTGTCACCCGGTGCAGTCCAACCCCCAACCCCCAGTGACGCCTCTGACACATCTGCAACTAACTACTAGTCATGATGGGCAATAATAGGTTACCTCCCTTTTCTAACGCAGTGTGTCTCTCAATGCCCATTGTGGAGGAGCAACAGGAAAAGTGGGGTATGCTTTCATCTCCAACTTGTGGGATGCACAGAAGAATCTTGTGGCCACTGTGGAAAACAAAATGCCAGACAAGATGAGCCCTTGGCCTGATCCAGCAGGACTGTCCTTATGATCGTAGGAAGTTGTCCTATTCTATTGCGTTTAGTTCATCTGACTCAGAATTGCCCAACCTGAATGGCAGCCGCTCTCCAGGTTTATAGGCAGGAAGCTTTCCCAGCCCTACCTGCAGATGCCAGGGATTGGATCTGGGCCCTTCTGCATGCAAAAAGGTGCTCCTTGGCTATGGGTGGGGCTCCCTGACTATCCCTGACCACTGAGCTATGGTTTGCAGCTGATTTCACACTGGTTTGCCATACTGGTTTGCAGCTGATTTCAATTATTGTTTTGGTAATGATATACTGGAAAGAAATATAATTATCCAACACTACATCATCAGCATAGTCAAACTCAGTGGTTACAGTGCATGAAATGCTGCTTGGTGTTTTACTCTTCACCCATAAGCATTTACCTCCATGCGCAAACTGACACCTGCAACGTTTAAACCAGGCATCCCCAAAATGCCAAAAGAGGGAGAAAAGGGGAGTCATGATCTTAGAAGAGGTAAACAGTTCCAGAAAACAAGGATTCTCCCTTATATGTAGGCACAGTGGGAGCAACGTTTTCAATGTCTGTATGTCACCGCATTTGGTGACCCCAATACGTTTTTCAAGGTACTGGTGAGGAAAAAATAAATAACAAAATATTGCTGTGGTCTGTGTGGAACCTCTCAGAAACTTCGTTACAAGATGCCACAGAGGGTTGACCTCTTGATAAATCGACTTAACAGCAATTACATGTTTTAACTTGGAAATTCTCTTTTGTGAATGGATGCTCACTGCCCACTTGATTCTCTGCAGTTACTCTCTGTAAGATTCCCTTTCCTGTTCCTACATCAACTTCTTTCTAGCATTCACTCAGTGTAGAATGCCCCTGGGTGACCAGGGCTGCATTAAAAATAACAGGGGTCATAAGACAGGGTAAAAACTCTTCAATAGGTTAAATGCTACCTACGCTTCCTGCAAGCCGTGAAACGTGGTTTTTCCCCAATACCAGTCCTCTTGAAATCATTTAAAACAGATTTCATTTAGGTGTGTGTTTTTTCTTCCATCTAGACTCAAGTTGATAACTCAGCACTTCATTACTTATAAACCACTATCTCTTATAATTACTGTCCTACATGATACCTGCTTCCTCGACATCAGAAAACCTTCCCAGAATACATAAGAATTGATTGGCAGCCAGGTTTGAATATTCTCCCCTTGTTTCTTCTGCGAAATGACATAAGTTGTTTCTGGAGGGATGCCAGGAGGGAGACAGAGAATAGAAACCAGAAGATGATGACTCACAATGCCTAACCCTAACCCTAACCCTAACCCTAACCCTAACCAACTTTCCAGCACTGGTGCAGACGTAATGCAGCCCCCAGATAAGGGAACAAATGTTCCCTCACCTTGAAGAGGCCTCTGTGACTGCCCCCTGCACCACAAAATGCAGCGTGTGCCCTGTTGGCACGGCTACACAGGTGCTGGAAAGTTGGTTAGGATTGCGCTGAAAAACATGGTCTACTCTAGTGTCATGTGAAGCACTCAAATCATGACAGGTCATAGGACATGGTCCAAGGCTGCTTCCTAGCCATTCCTCTACCTACCACAATGCACCAGCTGAGCTAGATTGTGGCAAGACCCAGCACAGGACGACTTCTTCAACACTCAAGATGGGACAATCCAGCAATCCACCTGTTGTCAGGTCCTACAGCTCAACAGGAGTTGTAACCAGGTTGATATGGGACCTGGGGAAAAGCCCTGCATGGTGCCCCCATTTGCTTCCTGCTGATACATTAGGCACTGGCGTTGGTACTGAGGGGTCAGAGGTCAGCCTGGCTAGATGGGTCCTCTTATGTGTGTGGACCCTTAGAGAGTGCCTGACCTGACTGAACTCTGATGCCACCCCTTGGAGGCATGTATGGAGCTTCAAGATGATTTGGCTTCTGGATAGGTAAAGGTGACCCCTGACAATTAAGTCCAGTCGTGTCCGACTCTAGGGTGTGGTGCTCATCCCCATTTCAAAGCCGAAGAGCCAGCATTGTCCGAAGACGCCTCCGTGGTCATGTGGCCGGCATGACTCTCCTTGCTGCAGCGCGTAGCATGCGGCTGGAACACGGAGCGCTGTTTACCTTCCTGCAAGTGGTACCTATTTATCTACTCGCATTGACATGCTTTGGAACTGCTAGGTTAGCAGGAGCTGACCAAGCAATGAGCGCTCACCCCGTCGCGGTAATCGAACTGCCGACCTTTCGATGGACAGCTCATGGTTCAGCGGGTTAACCCACTGCGCCACCCGCTGGCCATGGCTTCTGGATACTCCGATCCAAAACACACGAAGCAGTGACAAGCTATGCTGGACTGTGCAGATACAGTGGGAGCAGGGATGGTTGGATTCTGCTTGTCTCTTATGGAAACCCAGAACCTGCTGTCCACATGTGCCCAGATTTAGGCGGCCCTTTAGGCCGGCCGCCGCATCTTAGACAGGATCGGGCTGTTTCTCACGTACAGATACAGAATATTAAGATTTAATTATCACGGTGTCTGTGTGTGCGCGCACGCATGCACGCAGGCACACGCTATTTTCAGATTACTTTTACAATCTGTAGATTGGGTGCACTTAATAGCATCTTCTGCATCAGGGAACTGCACCAGTGCTTAATGCCAAGGCTTAGCAAAGGGAACACAACAGAGCTCCGACATTTGTAAAAGAGCTGGGGCTGTTTGATAGATTAAATGTTTGTTTGTTTGCCTCTTAATATTAGGTGTACGGCAGCAAAACAAAATGGGCTCCAAAGCGTCCGAGGTGGGAAGTAGAGCCCAGTTCTTCCATTTTTGTGGCGTATAATTGGGCCCGGCAGGAATTGCTTGTTGCCGTTGTTCGCACCGAGGTGGCGTGTGGATATTGCCTCTATTTCTCATAGTTGCCTTAGAGCAATACATTTTGACAGGCGCCCCGAGGACTTTTACCTCACAAGAAGAAGGGGGAGGGGGATCAGGGGAAGCTTCTGTTCTGTTAAAGGGTCAAGTTAAAATGATCCAAAGTTCCCTTCAATTTAAGCAATCCACCGAGGAATAAACTCCTCAGCATTTCAGAAAATTCCCTGGTACTTTGAAGAAGGCAAGTTTCAGATGATGTCTCCAGACATCTCACTTTTATGAGGCTTTAAACCTTACAGACAGGTTCTGGCTCCACCGTGCCTTGCCTGGTGCATGGTTTAGCAGGTACATTTGGGGCAGCATTACTAACGATGCTCGAAAAGTATCTGCTCTGGTTAAGGTGCACATACAGTATTTTTCTATCCGGCATGTCCGGCATATTTATCTATCCGGCATATTTTTCTATCCGTAGCTGACGTGGTGTCTGCAACGGTAGGAGACGTGGTGTCTGCAACGGCAGCGCAACCCGAAGCGCAACCTGATGCTGCCTCAGGTCCACCACCTATGCGCTACAAAAACAAAACTGACCCAAACCCTTCACATCCATCGTTCCTTGCACCCTGTTGTCAAACCTGGAATGTGGGGCTTCCAGCTTTATTTACAGGGACAACATGAATGCCCTACCCCTGCAAATAAAACTGGAAGTCCTGTTCTTCCAGGTTTGAAAACAGTGGGCGAGGAACAGGGTAAGGAGGGTAATGATCTGCTTCTGACTTGAGTGAGTGAGGTTTGCTTTGAGGCTTGTGTTGGCATCAGTTTGGGCAGAGGTGGTGGCGTCAGCAGCAGACTCGGTACCCCGAGACTTCCACCCCCTCAGTCCCCTCGCAATCTGCCTCCGATGCAACCCACAAGTGGCCTCATGGATGGGCCAGTAGTGGAGTGTGTGTGAACACTATGTGCTACCTCCAGATTCAGAGGCAGAATGCAGGCCCCAACCCACAGTTTGGGAAATGCTGTTTTAACTCAGTAGAAGTTTGTAACCTATATAAATGGAGGGATGTTTGAATATCTTTTAGCACAATCCTACCTAAACACCACCACCCACATCCAAGCAGGTGCACCAATGGGGTGCACACTGCATCCCCAGTGAAAGAAGTGTAAAGGTTGTGGAGAGAGATAGGATCCAGCCAAACACAAGTGTCTCTGAACAGGCCCTCTCCCTCCCTCCCTCTTTCTGCCTCCCTCCCTGCCACCCACCCCCAAACTTCCCCATTCCTCCCCTTCCCTTCCCCATTCCACCCACCACCACCTCGCCAACACTGGCTGACACAGTTGGCTCCACTGATCAGCACGCCGGGCTGCCAGAGATTGTACTGTTGGCTTCATAGTGCTCACCGGTGGAAGTGGCATTCCGACCGCCAGCATCCCCCTCCTTCCTTTGGAGGAAGGCTGCCCATCCATAGGATCAGACTGCCATTTTGGGAAACTCTGGTGTCCACACTCCATGGAGCTGCGTACACAATCAGGGGTCCTACCTGTTCCAGAGCCCTTGATCACATCTACAGACCAGGGATGTGCAATTTGTACCTGTGTCCTGTGTAGATTTTTTCAGAAGCCATATTGAGGACGCATGAGGGGCACGGTGGAGTCTGCTGGAAGGATCCTGCTCTCCGCTTCACACACAGTTCTTATAATCAGGCAAGTCTTAGGACAAGTGGGCATTTGTTGGGTGGCTTGATTAGCCAATGCTACCCTTCTCAGGTGTGCAAAAGTTTAGCCAGAGGAGAAGGATCTCTGATCTGTTCTTTGCTATCGCTTCTCGGCATTTGCTTAATCCACGTGCTCGTGAAGGTCACCTTTTAAGTCCCTGAAGTACATACAGTCCTATAACTCTCCAGCAGAATTTGAAAATGACTTATGTCTGACAGTTTAATAATACTTTGAAACTGGAAGAAAATTTCGCAAATCCCAAAAAGGTACATCAGCATTAACAGCGTGATCTGCCAAGTGTGTGTGCGTGTGCGCGCGCATGCGTGTGTGTGTGTGTGCGTGTGCGTGTGTGTGTTTTAATTTAAATGTAGAGAGATAATTTTTTAAAGGTTATTTTTTTTTCTAAAAATAAAGAAGACCCAAATGTGTTTGTTTGGCTGAGAGGAGCAGACTTGTTCTTCTGCCTACGAGGGACAATGAGAATGAGATTTGAAAGGTCATTGGATTTTTTTGTATGTTAATAAACAATTAGTATGGCTAAGGGGAAGACGGGAATGCAGTCCTCTCATTAGAAGTTGCTAGGGAAATTAACTATTCATGACAAGGCTGGGATATTAGTTAAACCAACATATCCTGCCTAACTTCGATGCCGTCAGTTCAGTCTCTCTGAAACTATAATAATTTAACCAGTATTTGCTACCAATGATTTTTCATTAACCAACGCTTCCTAAGACTACCATTCACTCCAGATAATTTCCTGTATGTTACTTGTTACCGTTTTGGAAATGATAAGTAAGAAGGGCTGGGAAAGGAGGGCGGTGGAGGGGGAAACCCACTCTAATAATTGAAAGTTCCTTCCAGGCAGTTATATTTCATATGCACATGCAGCCTTGTGCTGAGAATCTAAATAGAAAATGACTTTCTGTCATTTGTCGTGGGTGTTTGCTGCAGTTCCACACATTCCCATAATTATGATTCTCCCTTCCCTCCCCACAAGGCTACTGCACAGAAAGTGACCATCTGGTCAACATTTTGAAAATAAAATAGTCGGCAAGTGAATGCAGGCACCCAACCTGCTGAACGCCAGATATATTGGTCTAAAGGGTACACACAAAAGGGCTGCTTTTGGTTATTTTGAAAGAGCCCACCAACATCTGCAGCCTAGTCATCCGTTTCCTAATCATTAGGAAACACATTTTATAACTCATGGAATTAGTTTAACCCTCATGCCGGCTGAACACTGGCTATCTGCACATTTCCCATTGGGGCAGAGAAACAACAGCATTTCATGACGCAGGAAATATCTGATCGGACCGTAACGCTGGAAGTGGACTTACATTCATCTGTCTGGCTCCTGTCTTAGCCCTAAGGTTGGATTGAAGATACTTCCCCTGGAATTCAGAGAATATTCCTACATTTTAAATGCCTATAAAACCAGCTGCAGCCTTATCTAGTGGCTGATTCCCTGGCAACAGTTGTCCACACATTGGTTACGCCCAGATTAGCTTACTGCAATGTGCTTTCTGTGGGGCTGCTTTGGAAGAGAGTTTGGAAAGCCACACTTGGTCTGCCTATATGACTGGTGCAAATCAAGAGGCTGACTTCAGTTGCTCCAGAATGTGGTTGCCAGAATACTGATGGAGAGGAGACACCCAAAGCATCTTACATCAAGCTTATGGCACCTCAAGTGGTTGCCAATATACACTTCTAGGCCCAACACAAAATGTTGGCATTAGGCTTTCAAGCTGTAGACAGCCTGGGACCAAGTTAGCTCAAGAAGGGCCTCCTCCCACATGAACCTGGCCATTCCTTAAGGCTGGCCATGCTGGACCCACTGTCCTGGGACTTTCAGCCCCACCCTACTTTAATTCCCTCCCCTTCGCCAATGATCCTGTAGGGCAGGCATGGGGAACCTCCGGCCTGCGGGCCAGATCCGGCCCGCGGGACGATCCAGTCCGGCCCGCGCGGGACCGGACTGGAGGCTCCGCCGCCTTCCTGCGCCTCCTCCTTTTCAAAGCGGCCTTTCTGTACCTGCGCAGATCACCGCTGAGGCCAAGATATTGCCCTCAGAAAGGCCGCTTTGAAAAGGAGGAGGCGCAGGAAGGCGGCGGCGGTGGCCCGGAGCCTGAGGTAAGTTGGAGAGGGGAGGGAGGGGGTTCGGAGAGCAGTGGGTGGGAGGGAAGGAGGAAGCGAGAGCGAGCGGTCCATGGGTGGGTGGGTGGGAGAGCGAGCGAGCGAGCGGTGGGAGAGCGAGCGAGCGGTGGGAGAGCGAGCGAGCGGTGGGTGGGTGGGAGAGAGAGCGGTTTTAGAGCGGTAAATTCACGGGGGGGTCAAATTTGTGGGGGGCCCCAAAAAAATATTCGCATGGCCTAACGGCTGGCCCGCAGCTAATTTTCCCCATCGGAAAATGGCTCCCCACCGCAAATAGGTTCCCCACCCCTGCTGTAGGGGGTCTGCTGACAAGATCAGAAACAGAGAGGGAGAGAGAAAACAAACCTGGGGGGGGGAGAGAGAGAGAGAGAGAGAGAGAGAGAGAGAGAGAGAGAGAGATTTGCTTGCTCTCATGCTTCTGCCTAGCCCCTACAGCCTAACAATTTGATTGAGGACATGTTTACTTACTTTCGAAGTCAGCAGGACTGACTTCTAATGTGCCTACTGCAACATTTGGTTGTGGGACCCTGCTGGTAAACGGTTTACAAACAAAACCTTGCAGGAGCCTGTTCAGTGTCTGTCTTCTAGGCGTAATCCTCCCAGAATGTCACCTGTGCCTTCATAAATTGCCTTTCTGTGAGCAATCCGACTCTGCAATGAGATGCCCAATCACTATGCATACCGGAAAAACAGGGAGCAATTCACTTTGTATCTCAGAGATGCCATGAATCGCCTACAACTTCTCCTGCATAATTATAACATGATGGGCTGGCGTTTCTCTCCCCCCTTCCCAGTTTACTTTTTATTGCTTTCAACATGCAAAGCAATCACACCTCAGCAGGAACAGGACATTAGCACAAGAATATCTAGTCCTTTTTAAACTGTAAATAAGGAGAGAGTGCTGAAGCATGGGTTTGCGTCGCTTGAACAACAGAATGTCGGCACACCATGGTGAGACAGAGAGCAAATAAAGCCACAAGATTCGGTGAGCAAATGGCAGAGCCCGTAAAGACACAACATTCATTAACCAGCCAACATACTATAAATCAGCACGCAACATAATATGAAATCGTATTGCAATGCCTAACATTAGCCTTCATTACAACGTAACTGAATTGCCATTTCTAAAAATTTGAAATGGTCATCATTTTTGTAAAAGATGTGAGATTTCCCTAAAGCAACAATAGGCAGAAAGATCACTCTGGAGCTACCAGTAGTCAGGGATGTGGATCAAGTCTCTGACTCCAAGTCTCGAGTCAAGTCCCAAGTCTTTAGTTGCGAGTTGGGAATCCCTATCTATTTAATGGGGAAAATGGATTTAAACCTGAATAAAAGTCGACTTGACGTAAAAGGCTCCAAGTCTCATGTCGAGTCTTTCGAGTCTTTTACAATCGCCGAGTCAAGTCCGAGTCGAATAATTGATGCGACTTGAGTCCGACTCGTCCGTGTCCATAGACTCAAGTCTACATCACTGCCAGTAGTTCTACAAGTTCTGATGGTGATGTAAAGTCACTCCTGACTTTGTCACACATGACCTTGTGCCTTCACTTCTGCCTGGGGGCCAGGTGAATCGATTTACCTTGTTTTCATCCTGTTCTTTTGGGTGCCACTTTTTCTCCTTTGCCTTCACGGTCATTCAGTCCTTTTACCCAGATTTATGTCTTGTGTCTTGACAGGGTGTGGAGGCACGAGAAACATCTCCATTACTTTCCTATGTGCCTTACAGAACCACTTTTCTTTCTCTTTTGAATGCCAATTGGTCTTAACCATTTAGCCAATAAAATGAAGTGCTGCTCTGACCACTTCATTTCCCCCCCCCTCTCTCTTTAGACATCCGGTATGGCCGTTTTCCACAATGGAAGGCCCTCCCTGCGGTGCTGATCAGATGGACACAGGATCCGGAGTGAAACCAGCTGAAGAGGAGGAGCAGGATGCGATCTGTGGCTTGTCAACCAGTCTTTATTTCAGTGGGCAGAGAACAGCTCTGTTTCCAGGGTGAAACAGCAAAGCTTAAACAGGGCAAAGAAAATATGACTTTAACAGTCATAATTTACACTTCCACAAGAGCTTTCAACTAGGAAAATATCCTTTTTGTATGTTCCACTTATGCTCTTTCCAAGTCCGGGTAATTTCATTGTGGTAACTGTTTGCATTACATTCTCCTTTTGTTGCTTTGGAGGGGAATAAAGATGATTATGGTTTGTACTCATGAGTGTTTATTGTAATAACGTTTTGCATTTATTGCAAGGAAGTGCTTTTTTTAAAGTTTGTTTATCCCCTTCTGCGTACAAAGGTGGTTTGAAAAGAAACAAGCAGAGCCTCTTCAGCATCCCAACAGACTCTTATTAACATTACAGCAATGTAAATCAAAGCACGTGAACCATGTGGACCAATGTTATAGATATCCAACAAGGAGCAGATGGAAACTAGGAGAGAAGATGCTAAAGGCTTGGCTCAGCTGCCTGAGATCAAAAGGCCACTTGGACCACTATTTATTCTTTTTATATAATAACCAGCAAAAAAAAAAAAATTGCACCACTGAAGCCACTAGGGCCTTAGAGAGGTATAGTGGAAGAATATCCAGAAGAATGGCAGGAGCCAAGTATGATGTCAGCAGTGGACCCTTGTGGACAGATCCGGGCAGCAAGGAATTAACAGTTAAAGGACCTGGAGTTTGACAGGACTGGGATATGAAGGGTTAACACCCAAGACTTTGTGGGTGGAAGCACAGCTGATGGCACGTGGGTGTGACTTCACACCTGTGGACAATCAGAAGGACTTTTGATACAATGATTGCCAGTCAACAGCTGTAAGCCCTTAGCCCTAATTAGGGTTATGAAGGATAAAAAGAGCACATCTGCAACACGGAATCACCTCCGTGATTCCGTGTTGGGGGTGGGGAGATGCTGATGGAGCTGCTAAGCTGGTGGACCTGACCTCGCCACACTACCTCGCCAGAGGGACATGTTGCTGGATTGCTGAGTGACGACGACTTTGTTCAAGATGGGGAGACTCTGCTGGACTGACTGCTCACCTGGATTGACTGATATTGGGGAAACCTCTGCCCAACTGGCAGTTGGAGAGACTTTTCCTGATTGGACTTTTACTGCAAGATGCTTTGCCGGACTGGAGAAAGGCACCACAGCCATGAAGTAACAAACTGGGATTTTCTATGGAGATGGACTCTATTTAGAAAAATACTGCACGGGAAAGGCTGCTGCACATTATTTATTGCTTGGAAAGCAATAAAACTTGTTAATTGTTGCCTTTGAAGTTCAGTGATTTTCTTTTTTGTGCACAGTTGCAACTGAAAGGGGAAAGGCATGCTAACTTTTAGCCTGAAGTGGACTTTTGAAAGGGAATATAGTGGCTCAGAGGAGCCTGGGACACAACAGTAGGTTTCCAGCTTACCGGGCATCAGGTAAGCTCCTCCCTCTTGCAGGTCACAATTGCAGCCCAATCCTATCAAACTCTGGGCCTATGGCAGGAGGTGTGGTCTGGAGGTTGAGCTGCTGGCTTGCCTGAAGAAGCAAAGCAGAGTCAGCCCCAGTCTCACTTTGGAAGGGCAACTAGAATGCCGCTGATGGAGTTATCAGAGCCGATGGAGCGTCGTGAAGGAATGTGGAGGAGTGTGGACTGTGGAGGTATCAGCTGGCAAGAAATGGATAACAGCTTGTGACCCCATCTGAAGCTTGATAGATGGTTGCCTATGGAAGCTAGGAAGGCAAGAGCCATGCAGTCAGAACGAGAACTGCACTATGAAGGGAAACATCTGGAGAAATGGAGGGTTCGATGAATTGCTCTCATAGAATAACACTGTAAAAAAAACAATTTGAATGGGGTTTATTATCGGCCTACCTATGTAAACTGTCTTGAGTCTATGAGAAAGGCGGTATAAACAACAACAACAACTCCCTCCTTGCCAATGCATCCGCGCCAACGGAGCATGCACTGTACCCGACAGGGGGCAGTGGTCCTGGAGGCCTCCTCGGGGTAAGACTGGGTTCCCTGATAGGTCTACCCAGACCTGCTCCAGCACTTTTGCTGGAAGTGCTCCGAATGGACCTGTGGAGGTAGATTGAGGCTGGGAAGGAGGATACAATATCTGTGGAGCCAATGCCCCCAATATGCCCCCTTCCTGCCTTTGACCCACTCCGGTCCCCACCCCGTTCTGCCCACCCATGTCCCGTTGCCTGTGGCAATTTGCCAGCACCAGGGCATCTTTACAGGCCACAGTTGCACAGCTGCCACTAATTGCCCTTTCCGGCAGTAGCCTGGTTACACACAACAGCGCATCGCAGTGTGCGAAGCCGGAAAGGCCACTGTGCTGCTGGAACGCAAGTTCCAAATGGCACAGTGGCCTCATAGGATTGGGCCCTTGGCCAATGGGGAAGGTCTAGGTTGGGTGTGCTTTGTGTGCCCAGGAAGGGGAGAGGGAGTAAGGGACTCTGGCTAGGTGCACTTTGCACTGGAGAGTGGAGCTTCATTGCACAAGCGAGGAGTTCCCTGCATGCTTACAGGCTTCTGCACCCTGTACATAATGTGTGCAAACAAGGCACTGGTTCATTCCCGTTCATTGGGTTTCTTTTTGTGAGGTTCTCCAGAGGCCTGATCCTGCAGCCCAAACCAAATTCTTTGCCTGTGCTACATGGTATTCACGAGTGAATAAAAGTCCGTTTTACTTTTGCTTTGTTCAGTTCTTTATGCGCTCTTATTTACTTGTCTGAGAAACAAAATTGCTTCCCCCCCCCTTTATTTAGAAGGCTATAGGGATTTGGGGCTAAAGCATGTGGAAAGCAGAATGATAAAATGCAAAGTCTTTGCAATTTCATGGAATGTTTCAGAATGCTAATTGAGTGAAATGAGCTTAGAAAGCATGTTATTGAGAAACAGCACAATCCAAGACTCTTGCCAGCTTTTCCCCAATGTAAGTGGTTGGGAGGAGACAGAAGGAATACTCTTGCTATGAGTTGTAGCAACACCCATCAGGGGTTGGCAGGATCAGGCACAAGTCGAGGGCCCATGCCCCACACAGAGCCCAATGGCTCCCTGAAGTCCCAGAGCACCTGGCAACAGTTGTGCAAGTCAGCCAAGAGAATGATGTATGTTGCAACAATGCCTGGCACCTTGATCCACAAATGGGAACATCTTCATGGGACTTCTAGGGGACGATCTCATTGGTCAATGGGAAGGGTGGGGAGGAGTCACCTTCCTACTACCACCCATCACCTGCCACTACTAGTAAGCCTGGTTGGCAAGCCAGCGCACAGTTTTGCCTCAAGTATTCTTGTAACTGGATGAGTGCTAGTAACACACCCTAGGCCCACCAATCTTTCTGTACAGTTTCGGTACACCAATGGTCCAATCCTATCCTCCTGGTATGCTGGCACTGGTATGGGGGAGAACAGGGGCAGGATGGGGACAGACCACTGCAGCATCAATGTCTGCTATATCCGAAGACCCTGTCCCGGTCCCCACAAGGTTCCTCAGAGCTACGCCAGCAAAATAGCTTTGAGGAGTTCCAAATCAACATGTCCCAGGACATTTGCAGCAGCCAAGGAGGTAAATAAATGTTTACCTACCTCTCTTGGCTGGCCTGCACACAGGATGCAACAGACACTGCGTAGGTGGCCCTGCATCGTGCATTGCGGCTCATGATAGGACTGCCTGGGACCAGTGGCGTCACTAGACGCGCGTCACCCCAGAGCGGGGCGCGCGCGTCACCCTAGTGACGCCTCCCCCCGACACACCCCCTTTTCAAATCTTTGGCACGGCCAAAGCCCGCTCCGCGATTTGGGGGTGGGCGTCTGACGGGTTTGCCGCCCCGGGCGCCTCCTCAATGGTTGCAGCCGGATCGGGGACGTCTTCCCCGGCCGGCTGTCCTGGGCCTTCTGAGGAAGGCCCGCTGCGCGAACGCTATTTATAACGTGTTTTAGCGCATGCACAGACCGTTCCTGAGGGAGAAGGGTAGCCCTTTTCCCTCAGGAATGGTCTGCGCATGCGCTAAAACACGTTATAAATAGCGTTCGCGCAGCGGGCCTTCCTCAGAAGGCCCAGGAGCACAGGCCCGGGAGGACGCTCCGAGGCCTTCTCCCGGAGTCGGAGCCTCCCAGGTGACGCGCGGGTCACGCGAAGCCTCCCGGGTGACGCGCGCAGGGGAGGTGACACACATGTGCGTCACCCTTCTGCGCGCGTCACCCTGGGGCGCTCTGCCCCGCCCGCCACGCTACAGTGACGCCCGTGCCTGGGACATAAATTTATGTACACTACACTACACACACACACACGTTAAAGGAAAAGATATCCCCTGCTTGAAAGCCAATTGTGTCCGACTCTAGGGTGTGGTGCTCATCTCTATTTCTAAGGCCGAAGCGCCAGCGCTATCCAAAGACGCTTCGGTGGTCATGTGGCCGGCATGACTAACAGAACACTGTTACCTTCCCGCCACAGCAGTACCTATTTTTCTACTTGCAATTTCTTGCTTTCGATCTGCTAGGTAGCTGGGACAAGAGTCCGTTTAAGCATGATTATGACAGCCTAGGCCGGCAGAGCGCTACCTCTGCCGGCCTATACTCTAGTTAGTCAGGATCTGGCTGTAATAGGCTGACTCAGCATAAGGCACCTTCCTATATCTAGTCCAGTTCTCCGTTGAGCTCTTTGCTTGATGAACTCTGATCATTGGTCCCATACTTCTTTTCACAAAGTTTAGCTCTGCCCCCTACAGGCATAACCAATGCTGGCACTCTTTTTGGGCATCCTAAGTGAGCCAAGAGCAGCTGACTGACCAGGTGAAAAACTATAAAGATTTTCCGCGACGGTACGAGGTCATGGAGCTATCCCATTACATGTGAACTCCTGTGTCAGTATTGCGAATCAAAACTGCATCCTAGTTACAAAGCTGACTTCAAGAAACTCTCTCTTGCTAACATATCAACTGCGGCATTTGCTCACCAGCATTTATCGATCCATTTCAAACGACTCCCTTTGATTATGTCATAAAAATTGCACACATTATTCTTGCCATTTTTTCCCCATCCCACCAGTAATGTACTTTATTAATATTAACTGCTACTTGAGAGTGACAAAATTTTGATCAACCTCAAAGTTTTAATGTATTCCAATTAGCGGATGGATGTGACATTATTATGTCGAAGTCAATCAGGCTCCCAAGTGCTTTGCTGCTTTTAAAGAACACTTTGGCTTTCCAGAGCTGTGAAAATGGTGTAAGACTTTCATTAAGGGAGGGGGAGCCAGTAAGGATGATTAATTATTTCAATCACATTCCACTTTGCTTCATTTTTTGGCAATGCGTATGAATAATGCAAATTATTCATTCACACACAAATGCATGGATGCGGCCAATTTTAGATTGGCTTTGGGTTTCCATATAGAGTTTATTGATATAAGATGATATAGAAGTACATTCCTCCTGTAATAAGTGCTGGAGACAGAACTCAACTGAGTACCATAGTGAATATTCAAAATAGTGTTTGAAGGTGTGAAGTATATTACATTCACAGTTTGACTTTAAACTAGTGTCACTGCCAACATTTGGAATTAACTGGCTCAGGAATAGGAGTTTGTTCTGCTCACAATGCTCATTTCAATTGTGAGTTGAACCCCCTTTCCCTGAAATTATTAGTTTGGTCACTATTCAGAGAGAGAGAGAGAGAGAGAGAGAGAGAGAGAGAGAGAGAGAGAGAGAGAGAGGGGGGGGTATTTCATGATTATGTGCTGATTTTCTGACTGCATGATCAATATTCACCAAGTTACAAGATCGAGGCCACCAACTCAGAACTAGATGTGACCCAAGTTCACACATTCTAGGCTTGGGATATGTACTCTGGGGCTCATGATCTTCAGCAACCTTCTATAAGGGGGTGATTACCAGTGGCACTCAACATAGAACAGTATTTGATGTTCCCTCTCCCTCCCTCTCCCATACTTGCCTCGGTTCTGCACCAGTAAAATGGGTGACCCAGAACCAAGGAGACCCATTGGGGAAGTGGAGGTTAGGAAAAAAGTTCCTTTATCTGAGTAGACCTCCATGATTCCCCCCCCCCATGCATCATGTGTTCCATTGGTGTGGATGCATCGGCGGGGAGGGGGGGTTCCTGATTGGACTGGGTTGTGACAAAAGGATCTCATCTCGTTCGAAAAGCACCCTTAGTCTATGAGCATAGTGTCTGGAGATGTGCATCATCAGTTAGTGTCCCAGGATCTCATCTGAGAACCAAGATCAACATGGGGCTCAAAGGATACCTTTGCTGTAATCTTCTCTGCGACTTTATAATTGCCCTCAACCTGATGTTCACTCCCATTCCCTGCCCATCCTTCTTCTCCTTTTTGTTTATTTCTGGGTTTTTTTGCTGCCTACCAGCGCCCTTATTAATGAACTGTGAAAGCTGACATTTCCAATAAGGAACAATTAAATCTGAAACCAAATGTAATGAACTCATTCATTTACAAAATAATAGCTAACTAGTATGAGACCAGTGAAAAATGATTGCGGGGAAGGGGGGGGGGGAGATGGAGTAAATTAAGTCTGACTACATTAATGTGCTTTAAGTACTTCTATTGCCCAGAAAACTAAACAGGAAGCATCCTATTAGCTATTTTGCACAGAGGGTAGTAATGTGTGTATTAAGAACAGCAAATTTTGCAAACTGGAGCCTCTTCTGAAGGGGCCTGACGGAGCATGATATGCAAGGATGTACCTAATTTCCAACAGTCAACTTGGTCCATTAATTGCAGTAGAATGTAAGGGAGGAAGACCAGCAATATCATCAATATACTGAACAGGAACTGAAAGCAGGCCCAGTGATTAATGAGGAAGCCAACCATGGGTGGGTCAGGACCCAAACTTAGATGGATCACAGCGGTGCTGTGACCCCATCAGTCATGGTGTTTTGACTGATCAGCAGGGACTGTTCACTAGCCAGCAGCTGCACACCTGCACAGTGTCACCTGTACAGTGCATCCACTACCAACACTTCATGTAAAGCTGCTGCCTTATACTGAACCAGATCATTGGTCCATCTAAATCAGCAATGTCCTCACTGACTCTCAAGATTTCAGGTTGGAACCTTTTCCCAACCCTTCCTGGAGATGTTGGGGATTGAACCTTCTGCATGCAACAGAGATGTGCTACCACTGAGCTACAGCATCTCCCAGGGCTGGCCCAAGACCTCCTGACACCTGAAGCAGCATCCCAAACGCTGCCCCTCCTTACCCGATGATGTGCCAGCCTCTGCTCCTCCCACTCTCCAATGCTCTAGCTCAGAACTCTCTTCCCCTCCACATTTTCTCTTCCTCTCTATCTCCCATCTTTCTTTTCTAACCCAGGTTGGAAACCCAGGTTGGAAAAGAGTATTTTCCTCCTCTTCTTTTCATGTAGAAAGAGGAGGAGCAGTGGAGGCAAGTAGGCAGACAGAGATAGACATCTCCCTAATCTTCTGCCTGAGGCAATCGTTTCAGTTGACCTCATGGATGGGCCGGCCCTGACTCCTCACCTCCATGTCAAGTCCTATGGGAAAATCACAGAAGGTGATCCAACAGCCACCTCCCAGCTTCTGGTACCTTCTATTGATAAGGACATGAACCCTTCTCCCCCCCCCCCCCCGGTTGTCTCTTATTGGTAGCTGACTTAGCTACTGACTTAGCTGACTTAGCTACTGCTACACTACCACACTGGCCACCACTGTCTCAGATGCCTCCCGTCCACCCCAAAATCTTTGGAGACCTTTGAGATGGAGCAAGGCAAGAACCAAGAGGAATAAACAAACAATACAGTCCCCTGAAGTCATATCCTAATTCTCATTCCAAGTAATCACACTCCTCTCTGTTTAAAGTTTGCCCGTTTGTGATCCTTTTGATGTGTGCTCCTGCTTTGAATGCCTTTAATCCTCGATGACATGATGTGTAGAGAATCGTATTTCTACTCTAGGGCATTCGGCTTGCATGTCTTCTTCTTCTGAAGATGGACACCCAGAACATTCCCAAGTCTAGGCATAACATAGAGAAGAGCATTTGCCTAATCTTGTTATCGGAAGAGGAATCCCCCCACCACAAACATCCCTAGGGCCTTAGTTTGTAAATTAAAAAGCACACACCACACTAACAGACATACTTTGTGGCCTGTGGTGAAATAAATCCAAGTAAATGCTGCCATTCTGCTTATTATGCCCTCCAGTGCTGACTGGTGTTGCTATTCGGGATGTGCTTCCTCTGCATGCTGATGATGACTGCCGACCACCTGGACGGTGCCAGTCAATCCCTCGCCTTGAAGGAGCTGCATTTGCAACGGTGGGATGAGCCTGAGCTTGTTAAGGGCATTATCGTTACTTGTTCAAATGCTTGCTGCGCTTTAGGGTGAATTCAGGAACCAGGAGAGATCTGAAACACATGAATGAAAGCTGATGAGGACATGTTTTGAGGCAGCAGCCATAATGTCAGAGTGAAGATGGAGGGAATTTGGATTCCAGGTGACTTCAGCTTCTCTCCCTCGAGTGCGTTTCTGCCATATGCATGCACGGTGAGATGAAAACAATGGTGGTGCAGCTACCTTTGTCCAAGCCACATATTGATTACCATGGGTGGTGTCAGAGGTTGGCCAAGTCAGGCCCTGGCTGAAGGCCTATAAGCTTCCCAGGGCCTGTCTAGCCACCCCCTGAAGCCACCTGGCACTCACGTTTGCATTGTAGCAGCAGCAGAGCAACGTGCTCAGCCTTGTCCCTGGAGACACATCAAGCATGTCCCTGGTAGAGCAAGCGTGACTGGCTGGGAAGACAGGGGGGCCCTCAGCTGACTTGCATGGGTAGCTCTTTCTCTCCACCCCCCCCCCCCAACAATTGGATTGCCACTTTCCTGGCCATCCTACCACCGACAACAACAACCGTGGAAGTAAGTGGGCAAGTGGAAGGAGTTGCAAGGCAATCAAGAAGAGGAGAGGAAGCTGCTTCCTTCTCCATCCTCCACCCCCCCCCAACCATTTGGGGAGAGGGGGAAGCCCTGGAAGTCATGTTCACATGCACGTACATGGGGCCCCCCACATAAAGTGCCCAACAGCCCAGCACAACCTAATTGCTACTTAGGAGCTAGCTGGGGTAATTGAACAGGCAATTGATAAGTCATTAGTAATTACCAAGCAGTGTGCTTATCATTCAAACATATGACACTTTCTACAAAAACTCTTCATTGGTCAATCTAGCTCAGTATTGTCTACCCTGAGTTGCAGAAACTTGCCAAGGTAGAGAGGCCTAATCTGGGTGTCTGTGTGTGCAGTGCCACCTTACCTTTTTTCCAGCATCTTCGCCGCTTCCCTCCTCCTGAGTTTGTGTAAACTGACTGAAAAAACAAAAGCCACTACTGGAAGCAACCTGTAAATGGCGCCAGAGACTCCCGGCTGCATTTTTCAGCGGTTTGGACATGTGCAGGAGGCTGGAAGTAGCTGGCAGGCCCCTGACAACGCTGAAAAAGAGGTAATGTAGTGCGGTTGGACTCCCTCTTCCATAGTTTTGCCATGCATGTTGAGTCAAATCCGTGGATAAAAAAAAGTGGATAAAAAGGTTCGACGAGCATACAGTTTACCATTGATACCATACCCAAAGTCCATTCACAGGAGAAAGGTGCCTTGACAGGTTGGGAACAGCACAGAGACACAAGTCCACATTATTTAATTTGAAATGTTTTCCAGCTTTCAAAGAATCTTAGGGGACCACATGCATAAGCAGCCAGCTAAACAAATGCAAATACTTTCAGTGCCAAGAAGGTAACCTAACTTGAAGGCCTCTCCTTAGACACTCTACTTAATGTTGAATATTGCACTCTACTGCTAGGGAATGAATAATAGAATGGGAATGACTAATAACCAACAAAGATGGTTCCTAATGTATTTAATTTCTGTGCACATAACTCCATGGACATTGCACAGCATGTTGGCTGCAAAAATATCCACTTGCTCCATGCATCCCACAGGTCACAGTACCAACCTAGCGTAGCACAAGTAATTAGTGAATCACTCATTTTAATGAGTGCATGATGACTCGGAATGGCTTTGCTCCATTTATCCTAGCCTGTTTATGTTATGGCACATTGCTAAATATTTTGCCATTCATTATGTAGCCTTCCTTCCCTCCAAATGTTCATTTGGTCCAGCATTACACATTCTCTGAATTAAATATTTCAGGCTAGGTTTAAGCTACATCAAACACTGCAATTGCAAGGGTCTCCTTCGGTGATTTTTGTTTGCCATACAAAAATATTTTTCATCTTCTGTGTATTCTGTTGAGAGCCCTTCAGTGGTGTGTACAGTGGAATGCTGTCCTTCCCAATAGTACTTAAAACCAACCCTCCAGATAGTCTGGCATATGCCGTTTGTAACAACAACAACAGCAGCAGCAGCAGCAGCAGCAGCAGCAGCAGCAGCAGCAACAACAACAACAACAACAACAACAACAACAACGGACTGTTTTCAATAGATGTGCTTGTTCTTTTTTAAAATTAGTTGTGACCGAGCCAAGGGATGGGCACGAGAACAACCCAATGGAATGGTGGTAGCCAAAGCAAGCCCTCCCAAATCTCTGGTGGAGTTTACCTCATCTAGGAGTCCTGTTTATCTAGATGAGGGGTTGCTTTGGCCAAGTCACTCCATGACATGTGCCCCCTCTCAGTCTCCCACCCACTGGCCTGCTCTCCCCCTCTGCTGTTTGCTATGCCTTGTCTTGCTTTCTCTTGATCTCCTTCTGCCTTTCAAAATTACATATACACTGTTGCCATGTCACTCTCTGCCCCACCAATTTGCCTGAGAATGGAAGGTGAAAGAGGAACAGCAAAGGCCAGATGGTTGCTAACCTGCTGCCTGATGCAACAACTTCGGTTGGCCTCATGGGTGGACCTGCCTGCCTCTGGTGCTTGCAGATCTTGGCCCAGCCCTGCTGAGGTGGTACTGATCCAGTCGGATTTTCCCTTGTTTCTACTTATCTGTCCTGCAGTCGTGATGTGCATCAACACAGTGGAACTTAATTGTGGCCAACCTTATTCCAGCGGAGTGGAGATAGTACATTTATTTGAAAAAATACTCACACAGTTCATGTCACTCTTGATGTTCATCTTTGCCTTCCCTGGATACTTGAAGAAGGGTTTTTTTTACAGCTCATAAAATAATATGCCAGTGACTCAAAAGGTCAAACACAATCGTACGTTATTTGTAACTGCAGGTCATATTTTGAATAACATGTTGCCAGCACCAGTTTAGCTCATTTAACTCATTGCCCCAGCATTGTTATTAAACTGATTATTTCTGGTCTCCTTTCTAATTACAGAGTTGCTTAGGACAGGAGCAGTGGTGTCGCTCTAGGTGGGGCGGAGCTCTAAGTTCCGCTGTGCTCCGACCCACCGTTACACGGCTGTACGAGGCGGCCCCGCCCCCTCACCTTCAGAGCCTTTCAGAGCAGCGAAAGCAATGTGCAGGACTCCCGGCTTGTTGCTTTCGCTTCTCCGAAAGGCTCTGAAGGCGAGGGGGCGGGGCTGCCTCATACAGCCGTGTAACAGTGGGTCGGAGCGCAGCGGAACTTAGAGCTCCACCCCACCTAGAGCAACGCCAGTGGACAGGAGTTCTCAACCCCTTTCCGGCCGAGTACCACCTCCGGCATCACTCCTCCAGTATCCCTGCCCCCTCCAGGCCCCGCTTAGGTGCCTCACTCGATGCGCGGTCTGCCCTCCCTCTGCCCCTGCGCCGACTGACATGGGGCTTAACTGCGGTGGCCAGCGCTGGGCCAGAAGAACAGCGGGGCAAGCAGCACCGGAGCTGCTTGCTCTCCGGGTGTCGCTTAAGTGCCTTACAGCACTTTTGCAACACCCTGTGCTGCCCTGGCGCTAGTAGTACACAGGATTGTGCCGTTGGTCTCATTCATTAACTACTGAATTAAGTGGATCAAGCAACTGCCTCTGCAGACACCATCTGCAGTACATGTGTGAATTATAGCATAATACATTTAACACGATAAAATGTGTACATTTTCGTGAGACACCCTGTGTCTGTGCATATTTTTTTTCTTCTTCTTTTTCCACTGCTGCCAGAACTATTTACAACTTCCATTAACTTGACAGCAGATAGTGCACATAAGTCTCCTAGGCTAAAACAACTATTGAAGAGATCAACAAAGGCGATAATTAGGTTGGCTTTTAGAAAAGAGAGAAGAGGATGGCCAATGAGGAATGGATCACCTTAGCTCATATTTTAGATGGTAAAAGCGGAACAAAACTCTGTGATGGAAGTTGGGATAATAAAATGTAGATAATTCAGCAGGGTTGAACATCTCAGCATATTGTCAAGTGGGCATGACAGCCTGAATTAAGGAACGATTTAGAATGATGATTTCACCACATGACATTGGTGCTTCTCCAGTCAAAGGAAAGACTAACAGCCCAACCCTGTGTAACACTTGCACCGGTGTAACAGTAGATCCACTGGTGAAAGTGCACTTATGCCAGTGTAACTTGCCATATGTCGATGTACGCAGGATGGAGACCGGAGTAACCCCTCTCAGACGCCGCTCATGCGCAGTTTGGATGTGGGATGGACGTTGCTGCAACTCTGCTGGCGCAGGGGGGCATTCCGGGGGCATTTGGACACCCCTGGAATGCCCCCTGTGCTGGTGGAGTTGCGCTGGCATCCGAACTGTACATGCGTGGCATCTGAGGGGGGTTCCGCCAGTCTCCGTTCTGCCTCCATCGACATATGACAAGTTACCCTGGCATAAGTGCACTTACACCGGTGGATCTACTGTTACACCAGTGCAAGAGTTACACAGGATTGGGCTGTTACATTCCTGCCCAGCTATTCTTACCCTGACATGACTCTGTCCCATCATGTCAGGTTTTCCTGCTCCTATCGTTATCTTTTAAGAAGCAGGTCAATTTCCAAGGCTGGCCCAGGGCCTCTTGGTGGTGGTGCACCAAATGCCGCCCGTCCCCCCACCATACCAGGCAGCGCACCAGCTTTCAATGCTCTTTCTCCTTCTCCCACTTCCTGGACTTGAAGAGAGAGGGGGGGGGAATAGAGCAGAAGAGGACCTGTGGAAGAGAGGAGATGCTCTAGTCTGCCACACTCCTCGCCTCCACACTTCCTCTTCTGCTCAGTTCCCCTCTTTTTCAAATCCAGGAACCAGGAGAAAGAGGGTGGGCAGATGGAGGCAGATGGATGCAGAAAGAGGCAGTGGGCAGATGGATACTCACACCCACCATAGGCAACTGACTCAGCCAGCCTCATGGAAGGTCCAGGCCTGCAGAATACCCCTGCTAACTGGCCAAGAGGCACTTTTTCAATTGGTGCTCCTCTTTTATTTAGCAGGGGGAGAGCAACTGCCCCCCTTTCACCCCAGCACAGTCTCTTTTCTGGTGGCTGTTTGCTGGTGGTGTTCTGCATCTTTTTTGGATTGTGAGCCCTTTTGGGACAGGGAGCCATTTAATCGTTTGATTTTGTCTGTAAACCGCTTTGTGAACTTTTTGTTGAAAAGCGGTATATAAATAATAATAATAATAATAATAATAATAATAATAATAATAATAATAATATGTCTGTTTGTGTTGTATCCTTGTTGCACAGGGGAGCCTGGCAACATTTACCCATGTGTTTTTAAGGTTCATGTTGAGGCATAGCTCAAGCCTTAGGTCCCACAACCCCACCTTTGATATGGAAAGCATACTTGAGAAAATCTGCCCCCCCTTTCCTTCTTCATTCAGAGTCCAATCCTATTCCCTGCCACACTATAGAATGCAGTCGCACCAAAAAGGTGAGCGCTGCATGCTATGATGGGGGGTGGGGTAGTTGAAAGCAAACCAAAGATAAATAAAATACTTTTTTACTTACCTCTGTGTAAGCCCACAGGCTGCCTATTAGTCTCCTGGGACATACTCCAGTCATATCAGTGGAATATGTCTGAGTATCCCAGTGTCTGACTTGAAACCAAGGCAGGTTTTGGCATTCTAAGCAAATGTCCACAAAACTAAAGTTTTTGTGAAGCATCAAATCAGTCTCTTGTAGAAGCTCAGATGTGCCTCAGAAGGCAGGAAGTAAAGGCAGAGGTCTGGCTCAGTTGGTAGAGCGGCCGTCTCATATGCCTGAAGATCTGAAGGTTGGCAGTTTGGGACAGCCGGAAGTATCCCTGTCTGTCGAAGAGCTGTTGACATGCCAAGCTGGCGAGCTGCAGAGTCTCTGTGGGAGAGAGTAGCTGCAGCTGCACTTTGAGTGGGAGCCGAAGTTACCTGTCAGCAGTGATGTAGACTTGAGTCTATTGACTCGGACTCGAGTCGGACTCAGATCGCGTCAATGACTTGACTCGGACTTGACTCAGCAATTGTAAAAGACTCAAAAGACACGACTTGAGATTTGGAGCTTTTTATGACAAGTTAAATTTTTATTCATGTTTAAACCCATTTTCCCCATTAAATAGATAGGGACTCGCAACTCACAACCAAAGACTTGGGACTTGGGGAGCAAAGACTTGAGACTTGGAGTCAGAGACTTAATCTTTCCTGCCTGTCAGTTGAAGCATGGTGAGGCGAATGCCAGAGAGAGGCTGGACTGTGAAGGAAACTACCTAGAATGAAGGGTTCTATGCAAGACTAAAACATATTGTATTGTAACCCTTGGGGTTTAGAAAGCCTGCCTGTGTAAACCGCCTTTGAATTAAAGTCAGAGGAGAAATCCAATGACCAAAGAAAGGCGATATATAATACTGGTTTAAAAAAAAAACAAAAAAAAACACTGACCACTTGCAAAGGTCTGAATGAAAAAGAGACTTTGCAAGTGGTCAGTTTACTCACAACGGTTCAAACATTTGGTGACACATTCCTGCCCTTATGATTCTGCTTGCACACGTATGAATGAGCAGCGGAGCTGAATGCTTTCAACGTCTCTATCCATGAGCAATGTCTGCCAGAGAGAACCTCAGATGGTCGGCCTGGGATGTAAAATTTGCTTGTCCTTTACCTTAAACGTAGGAATGACAACACATTGCCAGCTCATTGTGGGCTGCGCAGATGGAGCAAACTATCTTGGAGATGAAGTGATATGCTTCATTGAATGACTTGCATACCAATAGCTGACCTTGAACATTTACACAAAATAGTATCCAAAAGTAAGAATAATTTGGATTCATCTAGCTGCTAGAGAAGTCATTAACCGGTGCACATTGCAGTTAAAATGAAATGCTTTTGATAATTCCCTTTCTATTCACAAGGAAAAATGCATTTTAAAATTTATTAAATTGCTAGCCACAGATGTTAGTTACCTTTGAACCCTGAGCCCAAGCATTCTCTTTTCAGTGAACAGGTGTTTATTAATTCTCCTAACCTCCCCCTTTAGTGAATTGGTGGTAATATAAGCAACATTAGGGAACAAATGTGCTCTGCTTCAATTCCCACCTGGGTTATTTTAAGAATAAGTTGAGAGCGAGGTATCTGTGAATACAGTTCTGCTCGAAAGTACATTCTCAGCACAAGTCTGCCTGAGAGCTGCATTGCACAGAGGCTGAGATGGGGAAAAAAAAACAACAACCCAAAACTCTTAAGCTTAAAAATGGTCTACTAGTTGAGGTGTGGTGATATCAGTGGAATTCAAGTTATAAAATGAGAGGCTGAAGTGCCCAAGCCTCTTTGGAAGCCACATTTTCTGACCTGAACGCTCATCTCCCTATCCACAGAAATGAGGAGGTCAGCTTGATTGTGGTTACTGTGCACAGTTGCGTTCCTGAATGAGTGTCTAGGAACAGTGGTGGCCTGGAGGGAGGAGCGACTTGCACTGCTAGAAGTTCCCTCTTTCCTACTGCTTCCCTCTTCTGCCCACCCCCTGTCCTTCCCTCCCTTCCTCCTAGAAACTAGAAATACTGTACTGCTAAAGCAGCACCACAAGTCCCAGATCTACTGGGAAATGTCATTTCCCCAGGGCTCCGATATGCTAGGGAAATGTCATTTCCCAGCATCCCTGGTGCTTTTGCTGTAGTAAATTTCAAGTGCTAGAGAAGAGAGGAGATGGGAGAGAAAAGGAAGTCCTCTCTTCCTACTATCACCAAGGCCAAAGCCAGACAAGTGGATGGGAGAGGACAGCTCAGATTACAGTGTAAATCTGAGAAGAACTACGAGGAGGGAGATTGCCGGCACATCTTACAGGTATTTTTTATTTTATTT
Source organism: Plestiodon gilberti rubricaudatus (assembly GCA_026170595.1). Taxonomy (NCBI): domain Eukaryota; kingdom Metazoa; phylum Chordata; class Lepidosauria; order Squamata; family Scincidae; genus Plestiodon; species Plestiodon gilberti. The sequence goes on from JANXHW010000012.1 coordinate 17,479,151, forward strand.
CTGTATTTATACACCGCCTTTCTCATAATCAGATTTGTTATCAGATTTATTCAAGGCGGTTTACATAGGCAGGCTATCTTTAGACCTGATAAGGGTTTTTACAATATTGTTCTATTCCTATATAGAACCTTCCATGCTCAAGATGTTTCCCTTCCGAGTGCAGCCCTCCTTCTGGCTTGTGCTTTGCACTTCCAAGCTTCACAGTTTACTGCTGGACAGTTGTCACGATAAAAAAAAAAAAAACCCCTACTCCTACCCTTTATGTAGCTTGACTTCACTGCTTGTTGGTAACATCTTCCCACTACATAAGGGGTTTTTTGCCTGAAGATGCTCAATAAAATTCAAGTGAAACGTTGCATTTTAGAGTTTGGTTTTAATTTTAAAACTTTTGTTACCTGAACTTAACATGTGGCTGTTTTCTGTTTAATGTTTTTAAAGTTGTTTAAAGGGTTTTTCACAGTGTATTTATATATGTTCCCACGTTTGTGACCAGTACCTCGGTTTTATTATTTACTTAACTAGTTTTTTTTTTTGCCATGGCTGTATACCCGTCTCCCATAGAACATTCCTTGATAGTTGTCCAGATGTTCTCTCTCTAGCTGACTCCTCCACATTCCACCCTTCTCAGTGTCTTCACGAGGTCCATCAGCAGCTGCTGTCTCCCATCCAAGCGACAACCAAGGTCAACCCTGCTTAGCTTCTTCAGACAGGGCACTGATTCAGCCTCCAGGTATGCAGTATGTAGAATTCATGTTCTGAACGAGGTCATTATGAAATTTGGTGACATCCTTAGTTTTGTATTATTCACTCCCCACAGAAACTGCAATTTTCATTATACTCTATTTTCAGCTTTCTGTCCTAATATTATGTTGCAAGGAAATGACTGGCTGCCCTACAACTGCTGCTCTTACAGCTGACAGCTCAATCAGTGCAACTGCTGCTCTTCTTCCATATTCATCGCCAGGGCACTAGATCAGCCAATCGCATTCAACATGCAAATGAGGGTGATGTGACATCATGATGTACGATAGTTCAGTATGCAATGATGTCATCATGTAATGACAACATGATCAAAGAAGCCTCCACCAACGTTTCAGTGGCATGAGCAGAAGGGGATAGAAAACACCATGGCAGCTTCGATAAGAGGGTGAAAACGAGAAAACCACTCAATGCCGTTTCAACGGGGTCTTAAATAATTTGAAGTCTTTAATGATTACTCTCCGAGTGGGTGATGTGACTTTGTGGAACCATAAACATTTGCTCATTATTATTGCTTTGCTTATACTATGTCGCTGAAAGATTTTAGTATGCTGCACATACCTTTGGAAATGCTAATTATTTCATAAGGCAATAAAACTGCCCTGTTTTGTGGTCCCCTTTTCAAGCTGTCTGGGAATAAAGCATATGTAAAAGCTAATAAGACAACTATGTTTCATCTCAAGCTCTAGCCAAGAAAAAATAATTATCACATACCAATTAGAGCTGCTCAAATTCTTCATTGTGGATGGATTTCCGAGTAAATGGAGTCTCTGTTGTGTTTGTGAAATATATGGAATGGAGGTCAACTTGATGTAGCTTACTAGCTTTTCCCCCCATCTGCCTCTGCCTACAATTTCCTCTCTCTATCAACCTTTCAGCAGCCCAGGTAGTGGTCTTTCTGGAAGCACCTATACGGTTAGCCACTATGGGCAGCAGAATGCTGGGTTAGATGGAACGTTGGCCTGATCCAGCATAGCTCTGTGTTCTTAACCCCTGCATTCATATTAAAACCTGGTCTTCAATAGTACTCCCAGGTTTTCATTTGCAGCCCCTTAGACAGATTATCTGGCCCCTGACTTTGGGACTGATTCACCTTGATAGACTTCCTATCATCCAGAATGACTTCCTGGCCACAGCCTCAGCTACTCCTAACCTTGGCTCTTGTTCTCCCTAAAATTGACACCTGTTCATGCTAAAACAACACCCAATCCCATTAAAATGGACACAATTACTTCAATACTTTACATCAGTTATCATAGCACAACCTAACAAGGCATTTCCCCTTCATTAATTACTGTGGCTGTTTACCTGCTCTCGTTAAGCTCTTTCGTAGTTATCACACAATTCAGGGGGCATGATGATGCCTGAGATTATCACTGCTATAAACTAGCAAACCGTGAGTACTCGGAGAGAACTGAATGCAACACATGCCATCGATACACCTGTGACGGTGATCGCATGCTGGCTCTCGTCTCGTGGTGCTCAACTGCTTGCAAAGTGCACAAAATCCAAATTGGTCCTTGTCAATGTGAAGAAATGCTTCATAAGCCAAAGTAGGGGTATTGAACGCAACTCCTTGTAAAGTAACCTGTAACCTGAATTGGTGTCGCTCGGATTATGACTGTAGTGCATCCCAGAATCTTGGCCTGCAATGGACACTCCACTATTTTGATCCAATCCCAGTCCCAATCTTGCCAGGTTCCTTGTTATTCAGGAGAAAAGGCTGGCCCAGACCAAGACCTCCTGACACATGAAGCAGCATGCGCCTCCCTTTTCCGATGATGCGCCAGCTTCTGCTCTTCCCACTTTCCAACAGTCTCACTCAGCACTCCCCACCACATTCCCTCTTTCTCTCTGCCCACCTCTTCCTTTTCCAAATCCAGGGAGTTGAAGGAGAAAGAGGAGCAGTGGAGGCAAGAAGGTGGATAGAGAAGAGCACCCCTCCCCCACCAATGTGCTACCTGAGGCAACTGCTTCAGTTGGCCTCATAAATGGGCCAGGTTTGGGAAGATGCTTTCCCAAGGTAGCGTTTTCCTGTCTAGACTTACCCAGTCTGGCGTGATGGCAACAACAACAAAAAAGTTTTTCCCAATAACTCCCAGTCTAACCAATGTGAACAGTGGAGACAGCAAGGGAGAAAGGGTTGTCGCTAACAGCTAGACACTGTGACAGTTTGGTACCCCCTCACTCCTCTTCTACCATGATGAGTAAGTATTCTGTCCACCGCAAAACAATTGCCTAATCCATCCCTATCAAGGTGCACAGCTGATTTGCCAACAAAGGAAACACAAAACTGCTGTCAAAGATAAACAAAGCAGGTATCCGATAGACTATGTCTGCTATTCCAATTATCCCCAAAGAAAATGTAACTGTACACTCAGCTTATTACAGGGGCTTGTACGCTCTGACAGTGACAAAGTAAAAGGCCTGCATTTGAAATGTTTACATTTGCTTGCTAGCAAAACAAAAAAGAAAAAGAAAACAAAAAGAAAATACCATTCTGCATAACAACTTGCTTTGTCATCTGAGGATGAAATGCACCCAAGCCTTATGGACAGCCATAGCCTAGTGTTCAGAGGAAAACTGATATCAGTTTTAATTATTACGGGTATCATAGCCATGTATAGTAAAACAGACTTGAATAAAAACAAATATAAAATCCACTTGCGCCTTTCTTTTCCTTCCGAATCAACAAGACAGACAAAATCTATTAAAATCCAAAGTCCAGTGTTTTAAAATTCCAACGTTTCATTTCCTGTTCCTGGAAACATTGTCTAGGAAGCAATCTGAAAGATTGAAAGCTGTTACAAACTGTTAGTAGCGCTAGTTGTTTTTATCCTAGGAAAGCGCGGGAACGAAACGGCTGTAGCCGAAGTGCAGCGGAAGTATATATTTGTTTTTATTCAAGTCTGTTTTACTATACATGGCTATGATACCCGTAATAATTAAATCTTTGGAAATAATTGCTGGCCATGAAAGCTTTCGTGCAAAAACTGATATCAGTATTGAAAGCTTTCATTTTTATGGACAAGATGTCTGCAAATGTCATTTGTGACACCCTCAAAATAGTGATCATAAGGCGCAAACTTCTTTCTAGCTTGTTTCAAAAACACAGGCAGAAATTCAACCAGAAATATAATACCAGATATTCGCTCTCACAGACAAAAGCGTTCTTCGCACCAGTCGTACACGGGTTGCAACTCCAGTTAGAGAAGCTGGACCTAGCCTGGGTCATCATGCAGACACATTAGCCAAACCAGACCACTGCAATGCGCTGGTACATCGGGCTTCCTTCGAAGACAGTTTGGAACTCCCCCTTATGCAGAACTATGGCACCACTTCCTGTTCGGTTTCAAATAAACAGGAAGAACAAAGCACGCTGCGTGCTCCCAGAATGCTCTGCTCTTCCTGTTTATTTGAAACATATTTTTAATTAAAAAAAATTGGGACATTTTGGGGTATATTTATGGGTGGGTGTAGGTAGGGCATCCCACTAATCCACTGCCTAAGGTGACGCCATCAGGCAGAGATAGGCCAGCTCTGTTTCAGGTTGCAGGAGACCCAGAGAACATCAAAGAAGGGCCTCTGATGCAGATTTTAACACATGGACAGATGCATGTGAACAGAGGCAGTCCTTTCGGTATCTGAATTTTCAGACATTCCCAGATTTGTCTGGGATTGTCAGAAGGTTTGACATTCATTGGATAATTCACTCATTTATTATATCCACATTCTGCATATTGAATTGTGGGTTCACTTGTGGTGCCTGCTTGTGTTAAACCCCGGATTGCAACTTTGCCCACTGCCCAGTGTGGACTGTATCCAAAGACAGTGGTAATGACTAAGCACCACTGAAATTAATGAGACAATTTTGTCATGACTACCTTGAGTCCCAGTGGGACACAGAAGAATCTCAGGCATATTTACTTAGAAGTATCTCTAACTTTGTTCAGTGGAGCTTCTTCCCACCAACACTTCCATAGGATTGCATCGCTACACAATCTAATGATTAACGGTCTTTGGAAATAGCCCATGGATAAATATGTCTCCCCACAAACGGTTAGGTGGAACAGCCCCTGTGCAGTCTTAAATCTCTTTGCCTTCCATTTCCCATCAGTTCTCAAATCGAACCTCCGCCTAATAATATATGATGGTGGTGAAGAAGAAAAGAAAAAGAGCTTCTTACATGAATGACAAATATTATCGGTGATTCCTAAATGCCCATGAATAACGTCAGAGAAACAATTGGAGGTTATGGCACTGCCAGTACATGCTGGATTTGATGGGTGAAAGCCACAACTTCGAGTTTTCTCTCAGCTCTTGGGCAAAGATATGCAAAAATTGTTGTCAAAAGTTAAACACTCTCCACCTGCAATCATCTGGTGAAGGCCTACAGCAGTGCTTCATCCAGGGTGTATTTAATATGCACCAGAATTATTGTGCCGGATGTATATATCAAATTTAAATCTGTTTCAACACAACCTTGGAAGCCTTTCTAGCAGTATATCACTTCATCAGCCTAGCTTAACTAGAGCTGCTCCCCCCCCCCATTTTTATGGCCCCCATAAAATCTAGGAATGGAACACTTCGATTTTTCTAGCAGTAATTTTTATTACTTTTAGCCCTTTTTAAGTACTTGTCAGAGAGATACAGTACTTTGTGCAGAGTATATTTTTCCAGCTTTGCATTATATTTTTATTTCAATTTATTTTAGATAGAATGTGAAACATACATCTAAATAATACCTGTACTATTTCATACAAGCCGGTTATAGATGTAATTATAATGGATATAAACCCACTTTGTCCATCAGCATTCCTGTATTTCATTTGCCTGCATGCAGCCGAAGAGTCACTTTCAAGCAGGGTCGTTCAAGGATCCCTCGCGTTGCCGCTTAAATGTTACTCATAAAATCATATTACAATACAAGTGGGTTAAAAAATGTGGAAAAAATATTTTTACAATCTGCATAGTTTTACTTAAATTGAGTTTGCTATTTCTTGTTGCTTCCCTGCAGGGAATGGCTCAGGGCCACAATTTACGGCTCAGTCCCTAGCGCAGGGGAGTCACGGAAACCATCCAGGGGAGCCGCAGAGTGCCATGGAATCCTCTCAGAAAATGGTGCAGTGCCAATTGGCAGGCATCAACATCATGTCATGGGGAGCCAATGGCCAAGAGAGCCACAGGTTGAAAATGTTTGGGAACCACTGCCCTAGCCTCTATGTCTTCAAAGACACCATTTGCATACATCCTATACCCTAACACCGGAATGTATGTATGTCTTATATATGCAATTTGATACATTTGGAAATGGAGGGTACTGGATTGCGTGTACAGGGGCCCAATACTTGAATTAGGAGTGGAAAGATGGAGTGCCATTTGTATACATGGTGCTTTACAGAAAGTGAAGGGACTGGCCCCTGGCTCCAAGGGGTCTACAGCACTGCTTCTCAAAGTTCTCCCTGTGAGTAGGAGAGAACTTTGAGTGCTTGTGGGGGGTGGGGTGATGGCGGCAGTAGCAATCTTGGGATCGAGCCGCAACTGGAGACAAAATGGGTAATTTTAGACATTCAAAAAAAAAAAAAACCCTAAAAGGGGAAAATAAGGGTGGGGGGGTCTCTTTCCCCACCAACTGTATAATTCATATACAGTACTGCTTGGGTGTACATGTGTAGGCTTTGCGTAAATGGTACTTTTGAGCACATGGAGGTCAGGGGGACAGAGTAGGCACTGGCGTCACTACAGGGGGGCGGAGCTGTAAGTTTTTCCGTGATCGGAGCTTCCGTTACACGGAAGAATGAAGCGCCCCGCCCCCGCCCCCTTCCGACCCATTCAAAGCGGTGAAAACAATGTGCATTCACCGCTTTGACTGGGTCGGAAGGCGCGGGAGCGGGGCACTTCATTCTTCCGTATAACGGAGGCTCCGATCACGGAAGAACTTACAGCTCCGCCCCCCCCCCTGTAGTGACACCAGTGAGAGTAGGTGCAGTACTTATCACTCCTGTCATTCAATTATTTGCACCAGTGAACGATTCAGAAGGATGATAGTAAAAAGTGTGATGCATTCGTACATCTAGGAAATATTGCGTAGTGGTTTATTCTATGGTTATAACCATGAATGTCAACACATACATTATGGGAAGCTACATATCTGTCCATCTAGCTCAATAGTGTCTCCATTGACTGGCAGTGGCTTTTCAGGCTTTCAGATAGGGATCCTTTTCTCATCTCCCTTTCCCCTATGGAGGCTCCTGTACTGGATCAGCTTCTTGAAAGGGTTGCTGAGTCATTTGGGAGTAACAGACATTTCTGCTTTTTTTCCCCCACCTTCCTGTCTTCTCCCAACTGATCAGTAAACAAAGAACTTGCCTTTGAGCTAGTGCACTGGACTGTGAAGCCCACCTGATTCCCCAGAGTTGGACAGTCAAAAGGGCTCAGATGTCTCCAAGTATGCAATCTGACAGGTACATCTATGTAATGTCCAGAAGCTATAACAAGGTAAGCAAGCCCACAATGCGCATTTGCCCTATTCTCTCATCCAGACTAGCATTGGATGCATCAACAAAGGTTGCCTGCCCCCCCAGGCTGGTGTTGGTGTAGCAACCGATATTCCAGATGGACAGCCCAATCCTACCTAAATTTCCGCACGCCAATACAGCGGTGCAGAACTTACCTGCTCCGGTGGGCATCCTCTGTTGTGCTGGCATGTGTGCGTGGGAAGACTCTTCCCTTCCCACCAGTGCGCATAACCAGTGGCGGAGCGTGGACTGCTGCTCCCCTGCTAGAAGTGCCCCCCCGCTGGAAGCGACGCAACGCTGGAAGCGACGTGCCGTTAAGGACACGATCTAGGCACAGGGCAGGAGGGCCAAACCCACCGCCGCTGCTCCTCGCTTGCACCAATGAATGGCACAAGTTGTGCTGCCACCAGCCACCCTGACACACACCCCCGCCCGCCTGCCGCCCAAGGGCCCACTCCCGATGCACCGGGGCCCATTGCCCCTCCCAAATGACGCTTCTGCGCATAACTGTAATGCCATCACAAAGTGCTTTATGGAATTTTTCCAACAGCTAGCGATGGCAGAGCACACACTCCACTGGTGATTGTAAGCGATAGGATTGTGCCATAAGAATGAATGAATATATAGGATAGGGAATGTGCCAGGAAAGGCACATATAAATTATAATGTTATAATGTATTTCAGTTTGTCTTTTAATCTCTATGTCAGAGAGGTCAAACATTTGGCATACAGGCTGGATGAATCTGCTCCATTTTGCTGTCGATGCAAAACAAGACCCAACATTATAACCAGGTGTGTGTCTAAACAACATTCCTCCATGCTAACATAAATTTTCCTCCTCCGGTGTTGCCCACCACTGTTTTGTTAACTGGATATTACTAATGTATTTAAATAATGCCTCTGATGCTGGAACTACTACAGAACCAAAACACCTTACGGACTAATTAGAGTGAATGAATGACATTGGAAAGGGTGTCAGGTTAAATCAACTTCCCTAGTAACAGGTCGAATTAGCATAGATTTAATGCCAGTGATAATTTTTTGCAGTTGTGAGATCAGTCATTTAATGCATTTGGCATAGAGAAGGAGGGATTTTCTTCCTCTGAAAGCACTGAATAAACCTCTCTAATCCCTTTCTGTTAGCTCTCACGTCCATCTAGGCTTTGGCTTACTAAAAGGCCAAAGAAATCAGGATTCTGCTCTGCTTCCTCAGTGCAAGCATGGAAGAATGAGATGTTATCGTAGGGTAGTTGTGGCCCAAAATCATTAAGAAGACTAATGGCTGGAGGGCTAAGTTTACATTTCCTTTTTACTTGTGAGTTGTGGAAAGCTCGCCTTTCAGTAGGAAACCATATATTGACTTTAATCTCTATCAGTCGGAGATTACAAAATAAAAGGGAAAATGGAAGGGAGCCTGCGTAATTAGGACAGACAAGGCTCCAAACATGGGTTCCCAACTGTGTTGGTTAGATTTGTTTTCACTAAAAACGTTAAATCTTAATAATCAGAATTCCTCAATCATTAAAAGTGCAGATGGAGAGCAAGGTCCATATAAATATACAATCTATGTATTTATGGTTTGAAGTTTGACTGTTAACTGTTTCATTTTTCAAGGGTATTTATTTAATTTATTTAAAAAAATTATATCCCGCCTTTCCTATGCCAAGGCAAATGCCCAAGGCGGCAATGCCCAATGGTAATACTGAGCTGAGACGCAACATGGGGTCACATTGAAAGAGAGTGATGGGGAGCTCAGCTTTTGTTTGGGAAACTAAGGGTGCAATCCAAACCTACTTAGGCCGCTGTTGTAACCAGCAGCCCAATGAAAACGGGAGGCCCCAGAACAGAAAGGGGATTCAAATCCCCTCCAAAAGGGGAATTCAAAGGGGATTTGAATCCCCTTTCCGTTCTGGGGCCTCCTGTTTTCGCTGGGCCGCTGGTTACAATGGCGGCCTAAGTAGGTTTGGATTGCGCCCTAAAGGACTAGCTAAGAATAAGTCTAAGCATGACTTTTGCCCAGTGGCAAACATTGCCCAGTGGCAGTCACTGGAGTAGCTTGAGGTGGGGCGGAACGGTAAAGTTCCGCACTGCGCTAACCTCCGTTTACTCCCCAGCATGAGATGGCCCTGTCCCCTCGCCGTTGGAGCCGCACTGAATGGCTCCGACAGCGAGGGGGCGGGGCCGCCTCATGCCAGAGAGTAAATGGAGGTTAGCACTGTGCGGAACCTACCGTTCCACCCCACCTCGAGCGACGCCACTGGTGGCAGTACATAATGGGACAGTAGGGGACAGGGGGATATTAGATTTCATGGGCCTGTTCTCTGGATCAATTCAGGAGAAACTGTTTTTGCCCCTCCATTTTAGATCTTAAAAAAGTAGTTTATTATGGAAATTAAAAGGGAAGATGGATTCAGAACCCCCTTAAAGCCATTGTTAGCTGCTGAAACAACCATTTGCTTTGATTACATTCAACTTCAGATGCTTCATTTTCCTTATTCAACTTAGGGATGAAAGCTGAAGTTCAAGTGAAGGTTTGTTTATTTACAAGGATTACACTTGCAAACTGTCAGATAAATAGGAATTAATGTACAGTTAAATGGCAATCTAGCACGGCTAACCTAAAATGGTAGCGAATATGAAGTGCTGATGAGATCGTTGTCCTTACATTTATTAGCACATTAATTTTGAAAGCTCCTTCAGTTATTTTGTCTGAATGCCATTTTTTTTTCCACAGAGTAGTGTTTCCTAAACTTTGAATATCTGAAACTTTTTTTTACCTGTAGGATAGGTACACCAAGAAATGGAACCTCCATAGTTCTTTTTACATGTTCACCTGGGGACAATGAACGAGTGATGGGGGGGCATTATGCGCTACCTCAACCTAAACATGTTCATTACCATATCTGTAGAAAGTCCCACATGTGCTGTTGTCTTCACTGGTGAACAGTATATTCCAGGCCCAATGCAAGGCACAAGTTATGACCCTTAAAGCTCTTACATAGCTTGAGGCCAGAATACCTGAAGGTCTGCCTTTTCCCACATAACCTTGCCCACCCATTGAGTTTGTCATCAGAGGGTCTGCGCTGCACCCCATCTTCTGTAGAAACTCTTGATGGGGATGCAGGACAGGGCCTTCTTGGTAGCAGCACCCAGTTTATGAAATCCTCTCCCTGGGAGGTCCACCCAGTCTAGTCATTACCAGCAATTAGATGGGTGGCAAACAGTTGCTTTGCATGGCCTTTTCATGATCCTGTTCTGCTCCCTCTTTCTTTTCCCACTTTTATTAATCTTAGGGGGGAGGGGGCGCAATCTGAGAAGGGGATGGATCCGGTGGCGATGGTGCACTTTGGATCCTATCTCTCTTTTCTGCCACCTCCCCACCCCCTTTCTCTCCTCGGGCTTGAGCTTGCTGTCAAAAACAGCCATAAAGTGCCTTGTGGTAGTGAACTGAGTAGCGTGCCCCTTCACTGATGTGTTGCCGGATCTGCAGAGGCAGGTAAGATGGTGTGGGAGTGGGTAGGAGTGGGCAGAAAGGGGGCAGACAGGAGGTCAAACTGGGTGGGGAGGGGGTGGAATGGGGGGCAAGGATGTTGTGGGAGGGGGTGGGTCTGACGCTGATGGTGCACGTTGGATCCTATTCCCCTTTTCTGCCACCTCCTGCCCCCTTTCTCTCCTTGGATAATGCACAGGTCCGAGAAGACCCATGGCAGACCTGGAGGTTTACACAGGGGGAAGGGGATTTAAATCCTCTTTCCCTGCTGAAGCCTCCCAATGCGCCTCCTCCACACTGGACACAGCACACCTGTTTTTGGCATGGCTGCACCAGCGGGGTGGGGAAAAGATTGGGCTGTCAGGTTCTGTTCCCAGCTGTAAATTGTGTCTGTATTGATAGCTCTTTGTGTGTGTTTTTCTCTGGATAAATTGGTATTTTTATGATGTCCTAATATCTTGTTAGCCAGCCTGATGGCCTCTTCAGTGGAATGGAAGGTGAGGGATATCAATTAGGGCTGCTGCAAAACTCTTTTTTTCGTGTTTGACGTGCTAGTCTTGATGGAGCCGTTTTTTCTTGCTAAAGTAGTAAACCTCTCATTTGGTTTCTCAGCCTTTCCAATTGTGAATGATCACCATGCTTATCCTTTATCCCTCCGCATATCTCTAGAAAAGATCACTTTCATATCCTACAATCTGACATTCAGTTTTGCTTGTTTGTTTTCTGTGTGTCTATGGATTTGTGTGTGTGTGTGTGTGCATGCATGAATGTACATCAATATGTACTCTGCGTCTGTTGATCTTCAAGGTGTCACAAGACTCTATGTCGCTGCTGGCTAAGCTTCACCTGGCTGGTAGATTGCAGTCAGATGCCTGGATTGACCAGGCAAAAACAGATGAACTGGGAGACAACAGAGGGCAGAGAAACAGGCAGCAGTGGGCTCTTCTAGCCATGGCAGATTCTTGAGGCCCTCACAACAAAATGGGGGGATAAACGTTCCCATGTGAAAACGTTGAGGATGGTGCTCATAGAGATGCTTTAAATAAATATATAATGGAAAGTTCAGCCATTCTAATGAACATGCAATAGGCTGGCATGGAGCTTGCCCTACCTGTTACCTGTCCAGTCATTGTACACAGGTCTGAGGATGGCTTTCCTATAAAGGTAACCCCTGCTCGAAAGACAGTTGTGTCCAACTCTAGGGTGCGGTGCTCATCTCCGTTTCTAAGGCCGAAGAGCCAGCGCTGTCCGAAGACGCTTCCATGGTCATGTGACCGGCATGATTCAGCACCGAGGCGCACAGAAAGCTGTTACCTTCCCGCCACAGTGGTACCTATTTACCTACTTGCAGTTTCTTGTTTTCAAACTGTTAGGTTGGCAGGAGCTGGGACAGAAGACAGGAGCTCACTCTGTCATGCAGTACTCGGGTCTTATACTGCTGTCCCACCGACCTTCTGGTCTGCAATTCAGCGTCTTAACCACTAAGCCACCGCAGCCCCTGAGGATGGCTTACATTGAGAAAAGGTGTTCCTCTGAAGATCCGGTGCTGGGAACATCCAACAAAGGAGGTCTGTTACCTGCACCATCCTGTTTGCAAGATTCCAAATAATCAGACAGGATGGGGTAGTACTGTGACTAAGGAGACTGAGCTGCAAATTAGAACTTGCCTGGTTTGAATCTCACCTCTGCCATAAATTGGCATTAGCCCTTAAAACCCCACATGGTCTGGACCCAGATCACCTTCAAGACCACCTTCATCCACACAATCCTGCCCCAGGTTTACAATCCCTCTCCCAAGCCCTGCTTTCTGACTCTACCACTGACACGTTTGTTTGGCAATTTCCAGATTTAGGACCTTTTCTGTGGTGGTACTACCCATCTGGAGCTCTTTTACCAAGGAGATTCATCTGTGGTGACTTTTATTTAATTTTTTTACTTTTATTATTATTATTATTATTATTATTATTATTATTATTATTATTATTATTATTATTGTATTAGTATAATATTAAAACATAAAAACAATACATTATATTTTGAAAAGTTATGGCAAGCACAAAGCAATATATCCTTGTTGTTGTTCAGTCGTTAAGTCGTGTCCGACCCTTCGTGATCCCATGAACCATATCCCGCCAGGCCTTCCTGTCCTCCACTATCTCCCTGAGTTCGCTCATTTTCATGTCGGTGATACTGTCTAACCATCTCAACCTTTGCTTTCCCCTTCTCCTTTTGCCTTCAATCTTTCCCAGCATCAGAGTCTTCTCCAGAGAGTCCTCTCTTCGCATTAGGTGGCCAAAATATTTGAGTTTCAGCCTCAGTACCTGTCCTTCCAGGGAACAGTCAGGGTTGATTTCATTTAGGATTGACCGATTTGATCTCTTATTTTCTGCATATAATATCCCACTAAGCCAGAATATCAACAACATTCTTTTCATTAATTCCGCATATCATCACATCATTCTTCTCTCTCTCTCTCTTAAAAAAATCAATAAATGGTTTCCAATTATTCACAAAAAGGTTAACTGACTTTTCCTTAATTAAAATTGTAAGTTCATCCATTTCAGCATAATCTAAAACATTCAGCCATCAATCTTCCAGCGAAGGTATCTCTGAATTCTTCCAATGTTTTACATATAAAATTATTGCCACACTTACCATATATAAAAACATTTTTTTGCCTACATGATCTCCTTGCTTTTAAACAGGCGACAATCAGCATGTCCACTAGGTTTTCCGTCAATGATTTCATTGCCAGTGTCTATTATTTTAATCCCCGCTGTTTGTTCTTTCAGTTGCCACCACCCTCATTGATTTCATCCTTTTAGCATGCTTTTTTATTCCACAGATTGTACACCACCTCGAGACATTTTAAACCACAAAGGCAGGATGAGAACACCTTCAATAAATATTAGAAATGAATAAGTAAAATGCTGTAAATCGAATATTAGATTAACCGTTAGAAGAGTTGCAGCATCAGGGTTTCTGGGGTCTCTCCCTCCCAAACACACACACAGGAGCACCACATCGCAACTGCCACCCGGGATTAGTAAACTAAGATGGCTTTGGAATAGCTCCAAGATGGGCTCCGATATCGAATCCTGCCTTTAAAGAGCTATTAAGATGTTAGATGGATGATAATGGAGTCTCTTCCCACTGGTACAGCTTGAGCTCCTGTCTCCTGTCTGTCATTCTTGTGCACGCTGTCTATCAGAAATAGTTTGGAAGAGATTAGAGAGTCTCTGCTATTTCATCCAGGCAAAGCTTTTCCTGGCACATGGCAAAAGAAAGAAAGAAAGAAGAAAAACAACCTACCTAATGCTGCCATTAATCCCTTGAAGATGCATTTCTGTAAGAAGAAAAATATATATAATTTCCAGGCTAGTCTAGAGACCTTTAAGAGGGGAAAAAGTGCCGTGCAATTCAGATAATACAGAACTATCTAATTATTTTTAAGTTGACAAGCCTGACCTTTCTCACTTTAAAAATGTCACTTCCTCCAGTCCTAAAGTAGGCCACAAATGAAAACTATGATATACCTTCTGCGGAAGGAGGGAGAAAAAGGAAACGCTCATCCTTTTTAATCCCTCCACTTTTTTCACTCATTGACAAACAGGACCTAGAATCACAGAAGAAGAGGCAGAGAAAGGAAGCAGGGCTCAAGCCCAGGGCAAAATTATATCATGGGCCCCCTCCTACATACATGCCACAACCCCATCCCATGTAGATAGTACAGCAGTGGTACATTTGAAGCAGCCCCCACAGACACACCTCAAGTCATTAAGACTATAGAAAATATCAACTACCGGGTGTTTTTTTTTCCCCCTTGTCACTTAATTCTACTTTGAGATGCCTTAGGCGACATTGTGAGCTTTGTAATTAAGCCATTTCTTAATCCAGGCCAGTATTAGAATGCCCTGGGTTAATCACAAACCAATAATCCATCCCATGATTTACAGTAGGCCAAAAGGACAAGGAGGAGTCAAAAGGAATGGATAGGCAAAACCTTGGCAAAACAAAGAGAATGACCCTCAGCATTCTCTGCCTTTTATTAAGACCATTCTGCATTCCCGGTCTTATATTTAGGAGTCCCTGGAATTCTGCCACAGACATCTGCATATATTTTATCCCCAACGTTTTGAGTGGGTTGCAATAGTTTAAGACCAGTGGTTCCTAGTGCAATGCCAATTGGCAGGCATCAACATAATGTAATGGGGATTCACGGCCAAGGGTCGCCAAGGGTCAAGGGAACCACAGGTTGAAAAGGTTTGGGAAACACTGGTTTAAGACAAACGTATGAAAAATTGAAATGGGGAATTAAAAACAAAAACCCACATAAACATAAAAGATATATTAGATTGCAATCCTATGTAAGGCTGCAATCCTAAACACATTTACCTGAGAGTCCCACTAGGTTCAGTGAAACTTAACTGTACTTCTGAGTAGATATCCACAGGATTGTACTGTAAGTTTACTAGAAGGGAGTAGCCCCCAACAGACCTGACAATCACATAGCAAATGCATATGATTGCCTCCACAAACATTTACCACCAAAGATAACAACTACAACAATAACAATAAACCAGTATTTATATACCACCTTTTCTTTGGTCATTGGATTTCTTCTCTGACTTTAATTCAAAAGCGGTTTACCCAGGCAGGCTTTCTAAACCCCAAGGGGTTTTTACAATACAATAATATGCTCT
Organism: Plestiodon gilberti rubricaudatus; assembly: GCA_026170595.1. Classification (NCBI taxonomy): domain Eukaryota; kingdom Metazoa; phylum Chordata; class Lepidosauria; order Squamata; family Scincidae; genus Plestiodon; species Plestiodon gilberti. The sequence continues at coordinate 17,494,621 of JANXHW010000012.1, forward strand.
AGTCTTGCATAGAACCCTTCATTCTAGGTTTCTTTCACAGTCCAAGGTCTGGCATCTGCCTCACCATACTTCAGCTGACAGGCAACCTTGACTCCCACTCAAAGTGCAGCTGCAGCTTCTCTCTCCCATAGAGGCTCTGTAGCTTGTCAGCTCAGCACGCTGACAGCTCTCCAACAGACACGGACAATTCCGGCTGTCCTGAACTGCTGTCCTTCAGATCTTCAGCCATATGAGATGGTCGCTCTACCAACTGAGCCAGACCTCCTGTTAAAGATGTGTTTTCTCCTTCAGTTGCACACAAAAGCAGTTGGTGTGGGCAGCCATGGATGTACCGTATTTTTTGCTCCATAGGACGCATCGCACCATAGGACGCATGCATTCTATGGAGCAAAAAATAGGGAAAAAAGTTTTAAACTTACCTGGGCTTCTGGGTGCTTCGGGGAGGCCTGTGGGGGCTTTGGGGAGGCCTGTGGGGGCTTCGGGGAGGCCTGCGCAAGCCTCTGCAGGCCTCCCCGATCTTCCGTTCAGCCCTAAATGGCTCTTTTCAGCCATTTCCGGTTTTCGGAAAACCGGAAATGGCCTGAAAAGAGCCATTTAGTGCCAAACAGAAGATCAGGGAGGCCTGCAGAGGCTCGCGTAGGCCTCCCCGAAGCCCCGGTAAGTACCTTTTTACTTTACCTTTTTACTTTTTTTGTAACCTTCGCTCCATAAGACGCACGCTTTCCCCCCTATTTTTTTGGGGGGGGAGTGCGTCTTATGGAGCGAAAAACACGGTAATACACCAAATAAAATAAAATGAAACTGTGACATCTCTCTGATTCACAGAATTTGAAAACTTGGTTTTGCTTTGCCATATAAATGAAACTGTGGTGGGCAAACCCTACCTTGATTTGGGAGATTTGGGAGGGCTGCTAGGGGCTAGATACAATTTACGCCTGGACCCCCAGACAGAGGCTTGGATGACTGGGCCACTTTATTGAATAACAAACAAAGCAACAGGGACTGCAGCAGGGCAACACACACACACACACACACACACACACACACACACACACACTGACGTGCGGGCACTAGAGATGGGGGAAGATGGTGTTGACCGCCTACGTTCCCCCCTGGCAACCAATCAGTGTACCATCTGGCTCCAGGCCTGCCTTGGTCAGCGACCCCGCAACAGTCAAGGCAGTAGGACAGCATTGGACATACCGGCTAAGCCAGGCGTTACTGTTGCAAGATCCAGTCAGGGGGCTTAAATCTTAGACTCACACCCGGGATGAATTACACAGCAGGCAGCTGGCATTTGGGGACCTACCCCCCCAATTTCTGAGCATTCTTGGGCATAGCAATTAACTGGGGTAGCCACCCACAACAAATGAATAGGAGTCAACCTCTCTACTAGTGACCCACTATCCCAACCCTAAGGGCAGGGAACTGGAGCGTATTCTTGTTTGAAAAGAAAGGATATGGAGCCTGAGGGGGAGCCCCCAGACTACAGCCCCAGAGGAGGACAATCCCTCTCCACTTCAAAAAAAAAAAAGGCTGGGCCTTGTTGTGCACAATGAGGGCTGCTGGTCCTTGTGAGATCCCACAATGCTCGGTAGGTGCTCCTAATGAGGGCGCAGGCTGCCTGGCTCCCACGACTCTCCAGATGACAGCGGCTTAAAGCCATGAGGTGAAACAGGCCACTCCTTTTCTGCGGCCCGATGTCCACCAATTAGCTGACTGGCAGAAGACCACAAACCAGCTGAAGAATGCGACCTCTTCAGATGCTTAGCCTGGCTAGAATGAGAGGCTGCCGGCTCCAGCCAGCCTCCCAATGCCCAGGCCCGCCCCCAACGTTGCCCAATGAGGGCGAGACAAAGCCTCAGCCTCCTCATGTCAGGGTGGGACTGGGGCAAATGCAGCGACGCGCACGAGCGTGCCACCATCCTTCCTTGGGGTTAGGAGGAAAGCCACCATTCGGCTGTCCTCATCGTGCGGGATATTCGGCAGATAAGAACAGAAAACAATGGTAGCATCTAGCCGCATTTCAGAAGGTTCTGCCTTCCGATCCCGATGAAGAGCTGATGTGCACTGAGAAGTGCTCTGTAACTTAGTCATTTCTCAAATTTCTATTTTAGAGATACAATTCCATTCTTTAGATTAAATGGCCTCGGTGCTGATATGGCTATAAATAATTCCCACTGGGAAGGGGATCCGTCAGAATCCTGCAGCGTTGAGCTGGAAGGTGCTAATTTCAGTAAATCTCATCTCATCTTGGACGGTTTAGATTTCTTAGACAGATGTTAATGGGTGCAAGCGTTTCCCACTCACCATAAATTATCGTGAAACAATATGATTTATTTTAGGTTGTCCTTTCTCCTCTGGTCTGAAAGCAATCTCAGCACATGTCACCATAAAGATTCCTTGCCATCATAAAGGGCTGCACTGCTTTGTTTTCACTATGGAAGGTTTATTGCAAGGAACATGGACCACTTCTTGGGGGTTATCACTAGTTTAATGAGACTTTCCTTCCCAAAGTTAATTTTTATAGCGATGTTTTCCAAAGCCTTTATTGTGTTCTTTGTGATCAATGGTGATGCTCTATTTGATCACCTTCAAAATAATTGGAAGTGAAAAAGAAAGGGGGGGGGAACCTGTCCCTTCCCCCTACCTCATCCTCCTGCAAGGTCATAAGATCACATTGTATTACATGTCATTCAGGATCGTTAAATTTGCTCCAGTGATCCAAGCAATGTCAGTTTTTATGTACAAGTAACTTCTTAATAACACATCTGCAGTTTGAGTTTGGATCCAAACAGCCATGTAATAACTGGGCAATTATTGGCGGCCCAATCCTGTGGGGCATTTATGGTGGTGGATCTCACATGGCTGCTATAGGTCCGATGAGACCCATTCATAGCCAGGTGGCCTACAGAGAGGGAAAAAATACTATTACTTACCACTCTCAGGCCGTCTGGTTGTCCCCGTCCCCCCATAGCATGCAGTGCACACTCTATCCGCTCGCTTGCATAATGTAATATCGTTGGGGATAGGACTGGGCTCTGGCATTGTCCAAGCAACAGTGGGAGGGTGTGCCTTCATCTCCTGCCCATGGCTTCTCAGAGGCATCTGGTTAGCTACTGTGGGAAATAGGCTACTAGATTAGATGGACCGTCAGCCTTATGGTCAACGTATCATAATGTTTAATGTGAGCCATGAGTGAAATTCTAAACTCTTAATGCTGATAACAAGTTTGACTGCAAGCTTCAGAGTGCAATCATGTCCATGTAATTGTACATTGTATTTGAGGATAAATATGTGAGACTGTAGAACACATATACTACTCACAAGGTGTGTAAGTTAAGACAAGTGACTTAACTTATAATTTTCATGCTTTTTGGTGCATGGGTAAATTTATAAGTCTCAAATCTCTTAAACCAAACGGGTCATTATTTTATTCTAGAACCTGTTGTTGTTGTTGTTGTTGTTGTTGTTAATAAAAAGGGGGATTCTTTGAATTACATGAGCATCTCTACTGTATGTGTGGGGGGGAAGGAGAGATAGAGAGCAAATTTTAACTTTACTTTGGCTCTGTGAAAAATAGCATTTATATCACACATTGAGGTACTGAAAGCACTTTGCACATTATGTTGTCTCAGTAATTTTTACATCAATCTGGAAAGGTAAGACCATTTTAAAATTATTACTGTTCCCATATTATTTCTGGTTTAATCATTCTCTTCATGAATTGTCCAACAGTACAAAAAGTGTACTTGATATATTGTGTAGTTGTTTGGCTGGGGGTGGTAACTTTTGGACAGAATAGCTGACGACAACCCTGGATTGTGGTCTGTTGATCTCATCATGACAGAGAAACAAGTCAAGGATACCACACAGCAGATCATTCGAAGGAGTGAGCCAAGCCACAAACTGCAAATCAAACAAAGCCATGGCAATTCTCCTAGGCATCATTTTGGGGGCCCCACTACAAACATGTAACATGGGTCCCCCCACACACACATATCACAATCCCATTGCATCAGTGTGCATGTGTGTGAATGTGTGCGCACATGCAAAGTAGATATTTTACGCACATATATTAGGGACTTATAAATCCTACCAGTCACATTGGCTCCCCCCGTTCCTGATTAGCGCTATTTGCCAAACCAACATAACCGTTTGCTAGACCAATGTAACACATGTATAACCAACCCAGTTTGATGGGGGAAAATACCCGTTTGGTTATGCAAAGGGGAAAAAATCCAATAAACACATTTGAAAGATTTGCCCTTTCCAAACACAAAGCCAGGCTATGTTTAATGTTTTCGTTCTTTACACCACATACATTGTTTGTAAATGCCAAATGGATACAGCTGTTTATATATAACCGCAATAACCATCATCGTCACTCTCAAGTGGAGACCTTGTATGTCATTTTGTAGCATGAAATGAATTTTTATCACTGCATTATAAGCCAATCAAAACAGGGGTGCATAATGGGAGTGCTGACAGTTGATCATGTCGGGTTTAATTAAATGGGGCACCAGCATAATTAAAACTCAAAGGTTTTGAGTTATTAATGCATCGCGGTGGCAAACATTTAACCTTATAAGAGTGGTAAAACCCTTATTAAAGCAGGGCAGATGAGGACTGCGAGATAGCTTGTTAAAAGTTTCCGCAACTTATTTGCTAATTCCGCACAGCCAGAAAGGCCCATTTTCAGACTCTGCTTTTAATGTGCCAACTCACGGAGACACTAGAAGAAACTCGAAATGGTGATCTAAGAAGATTAATTTGTGTCGTAAGTTAACTGGGTTTGACCTTGAAATCAGCAAGCTCTCATAAAGCAAAAGAAGCAGTTGTGTACTGGCCAAGGCGAGAGGAAGAGACTTGCCAAGGCAACGACCACATGAAGTCACCATCCAGTGCCATAGGAAGCGATGGGGCGCTGGGGCGGTCCGCCCCCGGGCAGCAAGTGGGGGGCAACAAAGCAGTCGGCGGGGCCGGGGGCGTTAATTGCACTGCGGACGCAGCCAAAAAACGGCCATGCTGCGCGGTGGATTGGCCCGCCCACCCGGGCTCCTACGCTGTCAAAACCAGCAAAAAAATGTGGGGGTGTTTTTGCCGCAATGCGGCGGGGGCGGGGATGCAACCGGAAAGGGCAGGGCTGCTGCCATTTCATGCGGGGAGTCGACAGAGAGGCTAACTATGTCTCTGTACCATCACGCAAAGTTCAACCCCTTCAGATGTAACCTGAGGACCAAATCAAAGGCAATCTCTTCAGTACACCTTTGGATAAGTTTCAAACTGCTATTGCTTCTAACCTGGGAAGTCAGGAAGTCATTCTGTATAGATCTTTTTTTGTAACATGTCTGGCTCTGTTCAAGGGTTATTACAGTTTCACAATCAAAGTGTCTCGCAAGGGTGAAGCGATTGGCATTTTGGTTTGTTTTAAGCCATCAGCTGTCATCTGACCTGCTACAGTCTTATCAGCCCTGATAAACATTGAGTCCTGGATCTCCCTTGAGTAGTCTGCATTTAAATGCAAATGTTAAGTGTGTTGTGCTGTAAGGAGAATTTGTCAATGAAAAAGTGATCCTACACTGCAAAAAATGCTAATTGTCTTGTATTGTGTGTGTGCGTGCATGCACACACACACACGTGTGTGTGTGTGTGTGTGTGTGTGTGTGTGTGTGTCCCAAATGCTATTTTTCTATATCTTCCACAGCAGTAGCATTTTCTCCTTCAAAAGGGATGGAAATTATCGATGTTCTCTCCACAGTGTATCGAAATGGGTACAGGAGAGGCTGAGGACATCAAACATCACGCAGTCAGGACTATTGAAACCTTGGCAATCAAAGAGAAGACCTTTCCCTTGCTTTACTATAAAGAAATGTGACAGTTTCCTGACCTGCAGTGGTGCAAATCAAAGAGGAGAAACAGAAGCTTTCGTTCCAAAGCACAAACAGCCAAAAGGGTTAGCTCCATTAACTGACAGACTCATAAGTCTGGACACTATTACCTTTCAGGCAGCCAACCCGTGCATTGGGACAACAGATGCTTTACAAATTGTCTACATCTGTTCACTATTTTCTCTTCAACTGGATGGGGCTCTTTGTTCAATTATTATTAAAAAAGGAAAGTGATAATATTGGTTATGTGTATGTTTTTTGTGGGTTGCTGGTTTCACTAGTTGCAATCAATTAGCCGCATTAGAAGCAGACAATTAAATATCAGTTGCATGGAAAATGCCTGTGTTTAACCCTTCAGTCTTCATGCCAACATATCGGTCATCCTGCAGTAGATTTAGAGCAGTCGAAAGCAAGTCCTTGTCCTGCAATGCACAAATCTGCCATCATGGGACAGGGTGACGGCCACTGAATGATTTGAAGGGGAAGAGAAAAATTCATGGGGTGTAAATGGTCTGTCCTCTGCTCTTCACCTTCCCCCCCCCCAAACACCCACCTGATGGGCCAGGTCACTGCAGAGCCATACCTTGCACCAAAACAGTGCCACCCCACCTCCTGTGGGTTCAGACCACCTGGGCCCCCGTAGGTTGGAAAACAGATTTAGAGTCTAGTCTTCCCTGATTCTGAGCCAACAGTGTGCATTTCTCCCATGTGGCTGGCTCTGCAGGAAACGTGAGAGGCACAGGTGCCTACCATTTAGACGGAGAATTGAGAGCATTCCATTAATGCTCACGGAATGCTAGAATCCATTTAAATTGCATTAGGCTGTATATTAATGTGATAGGCCTCCATGCCATAGAGGGAAAAGGTCAAGCTCAGCTAAGTATAAGGATGAATATAAATATCCGAGGATGAACAACACATCCTGAAATTATCATTATGTCAGGCTAAGTTGGCCACAATGGCGAAGTACGTCTCTAAGAGCTCAGCAGAGGGAAATTATAATCCTCCTAGCATCTCCTTGCCGACTCCTAAACCAAAAAGGGTCATTATAAAGCAAAAACCAGGAACAGTCTTTTCCTTGACACACTGAAATAATGTGACTAATATTCTCTTTATGTTGCAATGAAGGGTTCTAAAGAAGCCTTATCTAGTGTTCCAGCTCCAGGGCCAATCAGAGGCTGGGATGGGGGGGATTTGGCCTGGGTATTAAGACCAAAGGGGGCTTGTCAACTTGGGGGCACAACCGTTTCACAGTTTGTTTTTATATGCCTCCCTGTTGAACCAAACAGTGTAACACACCCTTGATGTCCAGGATTGGACTTAACAAGTGATCCCAGAAGGTTCACCAGAGCATCACTTCGCTTCGGCTTCCTTGGAAGCCACAGAAGACTTGTTGGCACAAACCAGGTGGGTCTCCGCAACACCCACAAGCGCCTCTGAGAACAGGGAAACGGAGGCACTGCAGCCACCTATCAGGGAGGAGTAGAGGCAGAGCAGGCATTGAGGAGCCTGCTCAATGGACAGCAGGGGTTCAAGCCTCTGGCTTTTTGCTGTTTCATTGCTGCTTTGTTTTTATATTGTTTTATAATGTTCTATTACAGGGGTTCTCAACCTTTGGAGGCCCGGGTACCCTCTATCATGGTCCAATTTTCTGAAGTATCCCCTGCTAATTAATTGCTAATTAATTGGATTAATCAATTAATTAATTAGCTAATTATTAAATAAAAAGTACTAAAACAATTTTAAATGGGAAAAATGTCTTACTTAACTGTGTGTGAGTGTGAGAGAGAGAGTGAGTCAGACAGACAGACAGACGGGATTGCATTTAAGTTCTAATTAACAAGTAATTAACTACTGATTGATGCTGATAAGGGGCAGGCTCTGGCATACCCCCTGCCATTGGTCCGCATACCCCTAGGGGTACTCAAACCACAGGTTGAGAACCCCTGTTCTATTATATTGTTTGTATTTTATGTAAGCCACCTTGGTTAATTAGTATTAACACAGGAAGCTGCTGTGTTGGACCCTTGGTTCGTTTATCTCAGCATTGTCAACACTGACTGGTAGCAGCGCTCTACGTTTTCAGACAGGGTTTCTCTCCAGCCCTACCTGAAGACACTGATAACGACTGAACATAGGATTGTCTGCCTGGAAAACCAGTACTCTGTTGCAGAGCTCTGATCTCTTCCCAGCTTTGAAAGCAAATTATAGCAGAAAAGCAGTGCATAAATCTAAGGAACAGTTGAAATAATATGCTGGAGAATGCTTTTGCTTTGAGATGGCTGAGGCTTAATGCTGTTACTCTATTGCATTTTGACTGAACCCTTATTCTGAATTAGGAACCCTAACTTTTTTTTTTGGGGGGGTAGTGGTGTTTGAAACTGAGTTCAGGGAAAAAATCAAAGTAATGGTTTGGATATAATTTTATTTGCTACTCATGATGAATCACTCAAGAACCCCTGTGTTAAAAACTCATTCATATTGGTCCTATTCATTTTCATGTGAGTAGGACTGTGACTTTCAATTGCTTTTTAAAAAATAATAATTGTGAAAGGACTTACAAAATCCTCTCAATTGAGATTCAGAATATTAATTTTTAAAAAGCTTAACAGTCTTTCTTATAATCTCGCTATTGTGAGCGCATCATAGCCCCCTTTTCCTGATCACTGTAGCATCCGTGGTTGAAGGTGCTCCTGTACCGCATACACATTTTCACTCGAGCTTTTGAATGAAGCAGACGAGAGATCTCCTCTCCAGATCTGTCACCACTGTACAAAGGGGTTTATCAGTTCTGCCATGCTTCCTCTGTATGAAAATCTCATTACATATCTCAAAAAAGAAAAGAAAAAAAAGAGGCATGCAAGCAATGTGATTTTCAGGAAACGTAATTACATTTATAACTGAAAGGTATGCTTCCTTGCAACATTTGACCTTTCTAATAGGCTAGGCAGGACATGGAATGGATGCTCCAACGTTAATGGTCTTAGAGGAATGAGCAAAGCTGACCTTTAAATAGGGATCTTACTTAGTGATTGCACCAAGAATGTATTTGGCATGGGAGCATTTATAATAGGGATCGAGGCGATTTTCCCCCCTTTTAATCTCATTAAAGATTTGTAGTAGAATCGAATTGTTCAGGCACCCAAAGAGAAACATGCTGATTCTACACCAGCTGGCTTTCAGCAGAAACCCAAGCAGCCCCCCCCCCCTTCGTCTACCTTACAATAACTTGAAAGGAACTAGGGAAGAGCAAAACTCTCCAATTCCATTCGGTGAATTTGCTTGGTCCTACAACCCATTCCTCCTGAATTCCAGTTAAAGCATTTTTTAAAAAATGGCTGGAATTAATACCGGAATTGAAGGATACATGTCGTGTCACCACTTTCAGTTCCTTCAGTTCATTGCAACTTTCCCTCCCTAACATGACTCATGTATGCTGACCACAGAACATGGCAAAGAAGCAAATGTGACATTTTCACACACATATGATCATGCCAAGATCGCTCTGTGTGCAATGTGCAAACTCTACATGTGTCGACAGTTTCACAACCCCAGGCACCTTCCTCCCCCCCCCATATGTTGGTTGTACACCAATGGCCCTTTTCACATAGCAAGAGGGGCTGCAGCTAAGTGGGTAGTGACTTGTTTTGTATGCAGGAAGTCCCGGGTTCAATCTCTTCGGAGTCTGTGCTGGAGTTTTGCTTATCTGTGTGCTCCTCCCCTTTTGAGACTACTGCCCTGTTTCGAGCGGTCAGTTTGGTTATGACCAAACTGGACAGTTTGGTTTTGGGGGCCATTCCGCCTGAGCGAGGTCCTTTGCGCCTCTTCATGGGATGCTTCCGGCAGGGCGCTTCAGTTAAGTGATGTTGAGTTTTCTGCCCAGGCGGTTGTCCTATATTTGCGGTTTTCCAAAACTGATCAGATGGACATCCAACTGGGGTTCTCCCCAACTGGTGACCTCTGTCCTTGCTGAATTATTGCTCTATTCACCCACACAGGCCAGTTACTTTGTCTATCCATTATGGCGGGTCTCCCCTCCCCCTTTTCAATTTGGGGGTCATTTTTCATCGTGGTGTGACATAGACTGGGCTTCCCTCCAGTGCCATGATAGGGATAAGCAACCTCCTGGTTGTAGGAGTAGGTTTTCTTTGTGCCAGGTGCAAGGGAGTGGCGACAGGATACAAGTATCTTGTTGTCTTGTGCTCCCTGAGGCATCTGGTGGGGCCACTGTGTGACACATGCACTAAAATTGAGTGGAGGGAGAGTTAGAACGGATAAAAGAAAATATTTCTTTACCCAGCGTGTAATTCATCTGTGGAACTCCTTGCCACAGGATGTGGTGATGGCACCTGGCCTAGATGCCTTTAAAAGGGGTTTGGACAGATTCATGGAGGAAAAGACCATCACAGGTTACAAGCCATAAGCAACCTCCTGGTTTTAGAAGTGGGTTTTCTCTGCGCCAGGTGCAAGGGAGTGACAACGGGAAACAGGTTATCTTGTTGGCTGTGTGCTCCCTGAGGCATCTGGTGGGGCCACTGTGTGATACAGGAAGCTGGACTAGATGGGCCTTTGGCCTGATCCAGCAGGGCTCTTCTGTTGTTCTTATGTTCTTATTTCAGCCTGCACTCAATGTATATTGGAGCAGCTCCCACTGCGGCTGTGCTTGGCCTGCCTCTGAGGCTATTCAGTGAATTGGACGCTGGCACTCCAATGCCTTTAAAGGCTATATTTGTATGTTAGGCGACCTTCAGTGGCCGGGGCTGCCAGCAATGGCTGAGAGCTGGGGGGTCCACTGAGGTGGACTAGAAATGCAAATAGCAAATAAAGAAAATGAATACTGAAGTATGTATTTCTTTTTCCCAAGCATCTTCACAAATTAAATTTCCTACACAATCAGCTGGTGGGATTCAGCGTACATTTTAAGTACTTATTTTTTTTCTGCAAATTGACAGCATGCATAGAATATACATGCAAGATATATGCATTTCATGCATTTCGTCATAAATTTCAGGAAGAGAGGAACTTGGCAAAATCCCTAGAGGAGGGAAAGATATGAGTGAACCGGAGGCCTTGAAAACTGTAGCAAACTGTGCATGCTCTAAAAATGCAAAAATACAGAACAGAACAATAGAGGATCCTTTCTGGGTCATTTCCATTTTGGAAACAAGACCAGGTAATTTGGAACTCCAACATTCAAAGATAAATGTAGATGAGGAGAATTTATGAAACATCCTTTCACGCAAGGGATATCTCAGGCCCGTTCTGCATCCACATCAATTCACAGCTATTCTCCTAGGATCAATTATAACTCTTTAAATATAATTCACACATAAAAAAACCCCTTCAGTTCAAGACAACATTTAAGATGCTTTCAATTTTCATGTGCTCCAGAAAGAGTGGCAATTGGAATTTAAAGTGGTCACTTTAAATTGTAAGCAGCAAAGATTTTGCACAGGTTCGTATATTACGCAAGCGTTACAAAATACCTTGCCTTTCCGCCCAGTCCTATTAGGCTAGTTATGACATCAGAACGGAGTTCCATTGTCATAATAACAGGACATATGGCAGCACACATAGCGTGCAGGCGCCAGCCATTTTGGTGCCACTGCCGCAAACAGCTGCCACAGCCGATGAACTGCTCCAAAGTAGGTAAGTAGGCACAGAGGGGCGGGCCATGGGTGGGGAGGGGGTGGAAACGGGCACTCTGGGAGAAGAACGAGGGGGCGTAGAGGAGGTGAGAGGGGGTAGGTCCAATGGCGGAGCACGCTGAATCTTATCCCCTCTTTCGAAAACTTCCTCACCTCCTTTCCCTCCTCGGACAAACACCAACAAAATTGGTGGCTTATATCCGAGGAGACCCATTTGTTGTTGTTCAGTCGTTAAGTCGTGTCCGACCCTTCGTGATCCCATGAACCACATCCCGCCAGGCCTTCCTGTCCTCCACTATCTTCCTGAGTTCGCTCATTTTCATGTTCGTTGCATCGGTGATGCTGTCTAACCATCTCATCCTTTGCCTTCCCCTTCTCCTTTTGCCTTCAGTCTTTCCCAGCATCAGAGTCTTCTCCAGAGAGTCCTCTCTTCGCATTAGGTGGCCAAAATATTTGAGCTTCAGCCTCAGTACCTGTCCTTCCAGGGAACAGTCAGGGTTGATTTCATTTAGGATTGACTGATCTGATCTCCTAGCAGTCCAAAGGACTCTCAGGAGTCTTCTCCAGCATGCAGCACTAAGTAAAAATATTTATACTTACCTCCCATTTGTCTTTGGGTCACCCTCCCTACCATTGGATGCAGCACATGGCTTTTTTGGTGTGGCTGAATCAGTGCTGGTGGCGGGAGATAGGATTGTGGCCTTAGTTTTTCAGCTCAACATGAGACTGGAGACAAATGTACCCAGGCAGACTTTCAAGAGGTGAAGCTTCCCAGACAGTTGCTATAGAGGAACCAGATGGATGTCTGCTTGTCTATGCATGGGGCAATGCTTCCCCAAAATGCCTTGTACTATAATAAATGTCCAAGCATGGTCCAGTCCAGTAGTCTCGCCTAAGTCACCACTGACATCTCTTAGCTGAGCTGTTAAGGCCTAGCTTGACCCAGACCCACGAAAGCTTCCTCTGAGGAGGGCTGACCCCTGTAGGGACCTCTGTCTCCAATCCAGCAGCAAATTGGAGTCAGCAGATACCACAACCCTTGAGAGGCTCATCATCAGATAGAGTCTCTATGGCTACTGTCCTATGGAGAGAGAGGACAAACTGTCCTTTTTTTATGATGAATAAAATGTTCCAGCTGTATAATAACAAAATGCTCCCATACTCACTTTCAATATACAAAGCACTTTTGTGTCTGTATAACGAAGTTTCATGTTACCATTTGTTGCTATTCCTGATGCATTTGGAGAGAAATATTCCTAATAATAATAGCCCGGCTGGAACGGTAGCAGTTGGTGACCCTCCAAGGCTTTCATTTTTTCTCTAATATCTGCAAGTCTTCCCTATATGGAAGGAACAAGTACTTGGGAGACGTGATGCAGAGATTACTTAACAAGTATTTTAAAAATGTCACCAGCAGAAAATTAATCAGACCGGTAACGTATGTTTGAATTCATTTATATTGCTGTTGGAAGCCATATCTCCGGAGCCTCCAACAGATGTGTGAAATTTGTTAGCAGGCAGAGAGCTCTCCGTGGATTAGCAAAGGTTTCTTTTTCAAGTTCCCTCTTTCTGTTTTTCCCTTCATCTCTTCTCCCCCCCCACCCCTTACCCCCTTCGCTGCTTTCATGAACATTTGACATCCACAGGAGTCTCACTTTTGTGGAATTCCAGAGTTGACTTGCCTTGTCATGTGATTCTATGATGCAAGCAATGCATTCCATGTCCAGACCCTTGCACCCAATGGGGTCCTTGTGCATGATCCCCGGCTGACACACTTCTATCGTCAGAACTCGAGTGCAATTGACTTTTCTGCCTAGTGAAATCTTGAGACAGTTCCATTGTTAATGGCACAGTGTGGTGGAAGCTGTCATTTGGCAAAGTCCAAAGTTCATCCCTCTTAGAACTAGAGAATAGGATCGCTACCAGCTAGATATGATGGATAACAATACGGTATTTAAAGGCATAGTAAAGGTAAAGGGATCCCCTGCTCGAAAGCCAGTCGTGTTCAACTTGAGGGTGCGGTGCTCCTCTCTGTTTCTAAGGCCGAAGAGCCAGCATGGTCCAAAGACGCTTCCATGGTCATATGGCCTGCATGACTAATGGAACGCTGTGACCTTCCCGCCGCAGCAGTACCTATTTCTATACTTGCAATTCCTTGCTTTCGAACTGCTAGGTTGGCAGGAGCTGGGACAGGAGACGGGAGCTCACCCCGTCACGTGGCACTCGGGTCTCAAACTGTTGTCCTACCGACCTTCAGCGTCTTAACCACTAAGCCACAACGAACCCTTTTTAGTTAGAGAAACAGGTAGTATGGGTAACGCAGCCATATCTATGTAAAAAAACACAGCAATCCGACCGAAGTTTAAAAACAATGATGATTTTATCTGGGTTTAACGATGTATTCCCGGACAAACAGAAATTATTAAGAAACCACGGCTGGACAAGTGAGCCCAATGTTTCGTGTCCTAATCTGGACACATCTTCTGGGGCAATCCAAAAAGGAATGAAAGAACCCTTTTTAAAGGCATATACTGTTGTGATTTTCCTTTGCCCACCTTTGCAATCTGTCATAATTACCAAATGCACAATTTCCTTCCTTGGAGAAACATACATGCACACATACATCTTTTCCTCTCCAATTTTTAAATCAGTAACCTGAATTTTACTACATTTTACCTCAGAAGTTTACTCCTGTACTCTGTATATATATATATATATATAAAGCACCTGCCAATCACCATAGTATCTGGCCTATTTTGAAGTCTCCTGAAATCAGTTTGCATTATGACAATAGCTGTGTTTGGATTGGAGCCCGGGAATCTATCAATGTAAAATGATTTGTTGCAACTTTAAAGATGCTTCATCCCTATTCTCTCACTTGTCATTTATATTTTAAACCCTCATCAAAACGAGGATGAGGAACACAAAGTAATAGGATCATCTACATTGTTTTGTATTTTTTTCCTCTTTCCTCTCGTTTCTGAAGGCTTCCTAGACAAAATGGAAGTATTTACCCAAATGTGGAAAATAGAAAAGGAACACAAACTCTGGTGCTGAACAATAAGGGATGCGGAAGAAAGGATTTGTGGAATGCATGGCTAAAAACATCAAGGTAAGCAATTAAAAATATTTAAATACATCAAATGCAGGAAACCTGCCAAGGAGGCCGTTGCACCACTAGATGAGGGAATAAAAAGAAAACGTCAGAAGATAGGGAGATTGCAGAGAAAAAGAATGATTTGTTTGCATCTGTCTTCAGTACAGAAGACATAGGGCAAATATTTGTGCCTGAACTGACCTTTTCAGGGAGAGAGTCTGGAGGACTACATCAAATAGAAGTTACAAGCAATGATGTTCTAGGGTATGCAAATTGAAAATTAACAAATCATTAGGTCCAGATGGCACCCATCCAACAGTTCTTCGGGAACTCAAATGTGAAATTGCTGATCTTCTAAAAAACATGTAATTTATCCTTTAAATCAGCTTTCACACCAGAAGCCTGGAATGTTGCTGAGGTAACTCCAATATTTAAAAAGGGATCGAGGGGGGGGGGATCCATAAAATTACAGGTTGGTCACCTTTACATTTGCTCCAGGTAAACTGGTGAAAAGCGTAATTGAAAAAGAATCAGCCTGGTTTCTGCAAAGTGAAGACCTGCCTTACTAACCTTCTAGAGTTCATTGAGAGTGTCAACAGACATGTGAATAGAAGCAATTCAGCTGATATCATATGGGTTCTCAAAAAGCTTTTGACAAATTCTCTCACCAAAGGCTCTTGAGTAAACTGAGTTATGGAATAAGAGGACAGGTCCTTTTATGGACTGGTAAGTGGTTAAAGGACAGGAAGCAGAGAGTTGGAATAAATGGACAATTTTCACAGTGAAGCTAAGCAAGGCCTCCCAAGGATCCGGTCTAAACAGCAAGGTGGCTAAATTTGCAGATGATACTGAACTATCCAGGATGGGAAAAACCAAAGCAGATTTGATAAGTGCTCCAAAGAACCTCTCCAAATTGGTGAATTGGCAACTAAATGGCAAATTCAGTTCAGAGTCAGCAAACGTAAAATAACGCACAGTGGAGCAAAAAATACCTACAGTACTTCATATATACACGTTCAAGATCTGAGCTGTCCGTTACAAACTGAACTAGATGGGGCCTTTGGCCTGATCCAGCAAGGCATCTTCTTATGTTCATAAAGAATGCCTCATATTTTGCAATAACAATCTCCTTCCTTTGATAACACTGATGACACAATCCTATTCTTGGGACTGCACCGGTGGAAAAGGGGCTATGCTGATGCAGAAACAGCTGCACCGGCAGAAGGCAGCTCACGCCAAAGGGCGCAGGATGGGCACTAGCACATCCCACCCGGAACCCTGTGCCGGCACAGCACAGGCATGACTCGGGTGCCAGCACACAGGACAGACACCACCCCCTTTTGGCGAAATATGTTATGCCAGCTATAGACCTGGCGCAGAGTTAAGGAGCCCCATCGGGGACCATGCACCTGGGGAAACCACAAAAAACACAACACGCTCCAACTGGCCAGGCTGCTTGCCCCAACCCACAGAGCATAGGATACAGCATTACTCCAGCAGTCAATCACGCAACACCCACCCCACCGTATAAGCCCAGCCCCAGGACCCACATACTCTGAGCACAGGCCGTGCAGCTTGGGGCTCTATCACCCACACCTCACAAAGGGAGACTCTAGTGGAGGGGAGCACTTGGCACACAAAGACACCACTCTGCTTCCACAACTGCACCTTGCTCCAACACAAAAACACCCACCTTGCACAAGGCACAGGGTTCTGGCTCCTAGATGCTGATGATTGCTAATACCTGTCTCCCCATTTTTTACTCTGCAGGCTCTCCATCCTGGCAGCGACACACGGGTAAGTCAAAGGGGGAGTCATGCCCGTACCACAATCCCAGTCTCCACAGGAGCAGTGTTGGGGCTCTTCTGCTGTAGCCCCCCAGGAACGACAGGTACAGCCCTCAGCAGCCATGGCCACGGGACCCACGTAGCTGCACTGCAGACATAACCCTCTGGCCCCACCACACCCCCAAACACACTGGCCAGGCACTCCTTGCCTGGGAGCAGATGTTTCCCATCGCCCATCAGTGCAGTCTGACCCCTGGGCAGGCTGCCAGTCCTACACACACACACCCAAGGGTTGCCCCATTGACACCAGTGAGACCTACCCTCTTACCTTCCAGTCTACAGTGCTTGTGAAAGAGATAATTGGAACACTTACCTGATTCTTCCTTATGTATCTGTGTACGACGATGCTGTTGATGGCACAGCCCATGAAGTTCTTCTTTGCTATTTGAGCCTTCCAAGAGTTCAAAAAAAGTTAGAGTAAAGATTTGTTTTCCTGTTTTCCTACTTGTATTAAACAACCCGCTTCTCCTTGGAGTCCAGAACTGAAACATCTTCAATCCATTGTATATAAACGATGGTGAAGCACACTGCCTTGTGTGCTGCAAGATGGCAGTTTTGATGATTTAATTATTATTCTCAGTGGCCACAACTCCTCATGTGAATTCACAGTTCCAGTTCTCTGAAATATGCCCAAGAAGCAGGTTGTTTCATGTGGCCTGTGTTAAATCTCTCATTCAATTCCCATTCAGAAGTGTCCTATATCCAGGCAACATCACAGGCTCTGGTGATCCAGCTCCCCATTGGGTTCCCCAGATCTCTAGTACTGGCTGGATGCAGGTATCTGCTAGAAGTTGGATATTCTTTTGGATTTTCCAGAGACGAACATCTTAAAAAGGTATTTTTCAGAGTGTGCAGAAGTCCCGGAGAAATCTGGCCATTGTTATTGAAGCTCTTTTTGCTTTCCTGGAAATTTAACCCAAACAGGAATTCCAAATTCAGAATCAGCTCAGTATTATTTTTGCCCCCAAATCCATTATAGACACAAGGCAATAACCTGGGTTTAAATGGATAAAATGTACAATATTAACAGTACAACGGCAGCGAGATTCTTAAGCTACTAACTCCTCCTCAAAAGCCATGCAGGCTTGCTTCTATTCAGACACCTGGATGGTATCACCCATTTGATCCAAATCCCCCTTTGACAAGAGGAGTGGACCATCCATGCCATGGTCTCACTCCCCTGTTCAAGGGGCAAGCCAGTCCCACCGCCAATTCCAAACCCTCAAGCTAAACAGCCTTGGAGGATATGAAACACACAAGTAGCCCCGAGGACCCAATCACTTGTTCCCTTTCTGTACAGCCCCAGGAGACTGTAATCCAGCCTTCTTCTTGACCTGGATATCAATAGGGCATTCATGCCACACAACTTTTTTTATTTATGGCATTAGGCATTTAGGGTGGTTTTGGGGTGAACTTGGAATGAGTTAGAATTATTATTATTATCATTATTATTATTATTATGAATATCATACAGTAAGTCCTCACTTAATTTTGTTTAAAGTCGTTTTGTTAAAGTTGATGGGAAAATGCCCTAGGAAGATTAACATTTATCAATTAGCCTATGGTAAAATTGGTTTCATTATAAGTCGTTTCACTTAAAGTTGCAGATTCCAAGAAGAACCTATCGACAAATTTTATTGAGGACGTGCTGTATACCGCTTTTCAACAAAAAAGTTCACAAATCGTTTTACAGACAAAATCAAAGAATTAAATGTCTCCTTGTCCCAAAAGGGCTCACAATCTAAAAAGATGTAGAAGAGACAGTAGCAACAGCCACTAGAAAAGACCTGTGCTGGGGTTACTCTTCCCCTGCTAAATATAAGAGAAGTGCCACTTGAAAAACTGCCTCTTGGCCCAGTTAGCAGGGTATTTTTTCCATTAAAATTCATGCAATAATTGTACTCATCTGGATTTTCACTATAAGGGCTATTTTCAGCAATGAATTAGGTGCCAATAATGAGGGAGCCATCAATGTAGATCTAGTCCCAGTGCCTCAGCTCAACGAACACATCAATGGTGCTCCAACTTAATTGTCTTGGACTTGGGTCTTCAACTGATGTGGTCATGAAGGAACAGCTCCTGGCTAATTGAAGTAATTGTGGTTGTTATTCACACTGGAGAAAGATTGGTAATTGACTTCCTTGCAGAGGACACAGCTTGCTATGTTTTTGCACCTCAAACCACTTCAGCTCAGGTTGTGGTCATTCCTCCGAGGCCTGCTACACAGAGATGCATCGGGAATAGCCATGGCCCCATTTCGTGAGGTAGATTATAAACCCAGGCTGGCATGAAGCTTTGTGCAAATAGTTTCCATCTGAAAACGTCCTCAGTCTGTGCCATTCCATCATGACCTTTTCAAAACTGCTTCAAATTAATGAGACACAAAGGAATAGGAGGAGAATTAAAGTGTATGACACCCCAGGAACAGGTGCCCACCAAATGCCTCCATAAAAAGACATCATAGGAATCCATGTGAGCAGAACGGGGTCAGTTATGATGGTGCATTTTAGAAGGCATGAAAAAGAAGAATACGCAAGCTGACCTTGAAGTTAAGTAAATACCATCTAGCCATTAGACTGAGGCATAGAGAGGCACGGAAGATTCAGAATAGGATTGATGACTGGCAGTTAAATGTCAGGCTCCAGTTGTTGTGAGGTGCATACATATTGACCCCAGGCTGTTCTCCCCACCACCCCTTTGAGTGCTCCTGCGAGCACCATCACCTTAAGAATGGCATCCTGATTCACTCACATTAAAATACCCTACCTTCAAAAGCAGGCGTTCATGCCAGATCTCAAACTTTGTTCCTACATAGATCGGGGTTCTCAAAGTGGTGGGTCGCAACCCGAGCTGGTGCTGCCCCTTTAAGGGGCGTTTTGATTCCTGATGGTGGCGACAGCGATCCCAGGATCGTGTCGCTGCTGGGGACAAAAGGGGTATTTTTAGACTTACCGGGGGTCGTGTGGGGCTCCCCAAGCCTCCAAACGGCTCCTGGAGGCAATTCAAGCCCACTTCCATCTTACTTCCTGGTTTCCTTCTCCAGAGGGCGCCGCAGCCCCAGGTAAATCTAAAAATACCCCTTTTGTCCCCAGCAGCGGCTCTTCTCCACACATTCTCCTCCACTCCTTTCGTCAATTTCCACTAACATGAAGGAGGAGAAGGAAGATGAGGAGGACTGATGGCTCTTTGCACCCCACAACTATTTTTATGTGGAAAAAGTTTCTATAGGCTTTCAATTGAAGCTTCTTTTCTGAATAACAAAAAAGGGAAGGGGAGGGCAAGGTAGCATTGCAAATGTGACAGAGCAAAGTGCTGAAGTCCCCTACCATACATGTTTTGTGCCCCCTGTTTATCACTTTAAATACACACATAACCACACACTGAGCCAGGTTGTGCATTGTTGGCCCTTTGCGGATTCCTGGCAGCTGCTGTGGTCACGCAGCGGAGCCTACTGCCATTGGATGCTGTTTGTCCTCAAAGTCCCTTCCCGAAGCAGCAGGTGCTTCTTCCCCTTACCCGGAAGTGCGCTAGCTCCAGTCCTGTCATGTATTTGGGTTGCTTGCTGCCATGAATGCAGTTTCTAAGCGATTTGGGTGTGTTTGGTTTTTGCAGCCCGAGTGACCTCAGCACTATGACATGTAATTGCACCAAAGTACATGGGATTCACATGCACCTGACTCACATGCAGAAAGCAGCATGCAACTAATATGCAGAAACCAGCCATGCATCTAACAGAATATGTCGAAAATTTTCCCAGGAATCAGGCAAAGCCGTTTGCAAAGAAAAAAGTGGAAGAAAATGCAATATCAGAATATAAGTATACAGGTGGGCCCCCATATCCACTGATTCGCTATCCACGGTTTCAGTTATCCACGGATCGTGGGGACAGCCCCAGGCTTTTACTTTTTTCCCAGTAAGCTTTGTTTCTTCCTTAAACAAACAGGAGAAGCAGCCTCTGGCTGCTTATTACAGGCAAGTAGAACGAGACTAAGTACTAGAGAGGCTCTGCAAGGTTAACAGAAACCTTGAAGAGCCTCTCTAGGACTTAGTCTTGTTCTACTTGCCTGCAATGGAGGCTGCTTCTCTGTTTGTTTTAAGGAAGAAACAAAGCTTGCTGAAAGAAAAATAAGAGCTGGAGGGGCAAGCATGCCTGCCTGCAGAGGAGGCAGGGTGGGGGGCCCTCAGGAAACCATGGAGGGGGTGTTCGCTCTTATCCACGGTTTCAAGTATCCACGGAGGGGCCTGGAACATATCCCCAGTGGATATGGGGGCCCACCTGTACTAGAATCTTAGATCAAATTGTTGCCAATACAGGAGGGCTGTTATTGATTGGCCACATTGATTTCTGATTTTATGCACATGTTGCAGCAAATAAAGATGTCCAAGGGATAATATATTTTCATCATCAGACAAGAAGCAGTTTCCAAACCTGAAACATGAGGGTCCAGAGGAAGAAGATCTGACGTAAATCTTGTTAGCAATGTGGAGGGATTCAAGCTCTTCCTCCCACACACAGTAAACTGTCTTTTGGATAAGAGCTTTACTGGGACAAAGAGAGATGCCAGGGGGTGGCGAAAGGGTGCAGGTCTCTTGTTGTCCTGTCTGCTCCCAGAGGCATTTGGTGGGCCCAGAAGCATTCCGGGGGGGCAGGGGCAGCATGCGGGGGGAGGACAAAGCGGCGGGGGGACAACAACCCCACCGCATGGGCGGTGGGATTGGCAGCGGCAGTGTGAAAAGTGGGCGGGTGGCAGCGTGAAAGTTTGGCCCGCCTGCCCTACTGTATGCCTGGGAAGCCCTTCCGGCGGTGGTGGTGACGTCACTTCCGGTGGCAACGTCCCGGGGGTGACTTTTTTTGCTGCACCCGCCCTCCTGCAGGGTGTTCGTTCGCTACTGGGTGGGCCACTGTGAGAGACAGGAAGCTAGACAAATGGGCCCTTGGCCTGATCCAGCAAGGCTCTTCTTATGTTCTAACTGCAGCGATTGCTACACAAATAGTCAGAAACAAGAAGACAGGAAAAAGAACCAAAAGCCAAAACTGGAGGGAGGGGAGGGATTTCAAGTGGAGGAGCCATAGGAACCGAGAACGTTTCAGTTGATGACAGATGTGTGTTACCACACACACACACACACACACACACACACACACACACACACACACACACACACACACACACACACACACACGTCTCCTTCTTTGGTGATGGCAGCAGTAATGTGAAGTTCTCATTGGCTAGGTCCCAGAGGCGTATCAGCAGCGAGTGCTGCCTGGAGCACTCGCTGCTGTGCCGCCCCAAAGGGGCGACGCCGCTCCGGGGGCGGGGGGCGACCTGGCTTTTAACGTTCTGCGCATGTGCAAAACAAGGATAAATAGCGCGGCGCAGCAGTTGGCCGCCTTCAGAAAGCCCTGGCCACCAGTCGTGGTGGACGCTCCGGTGCTTTCTCTGGCTCCGAGGCCGGGGGAGAAGGCCTTGGAGCGCCTGCCTGTGTCACCGGGCAAGCGCGCACGCTCCGTGGAAAGACTGGAGCGAGCGGGGCAGCACCGCCCGGGGCCATGGAGCCGCCTGGAGCCGCTGCTCTGCTCGCTTCAGTCTTTCCTCGCCTCTGCTAGGTCCCATTGACTGCCATGAATTCCCCCCCCCCCAGGATGCCCTGTGTTTGTTAGCATCATTCAGATGCTTACCCAAGTTATTCAGAGGGAGCTTCTCTGAGGAGAAAAAAAAAGATGCAAATGTGGTGGAGAAAATAGAGAGCTTTCGATGCAGCCTGGATGTGATGATGCATTATACTGAATCAGACTACTGGAGGGTCTCACTTTGTGCTGCTGGGGCCAGGAGCCAAATCTCTGTACAGTACTTGCACGGTGCACCCTCATCCATTCCCCGATGCCACTGGGAACACAAAAGACAACAAGGTATCTGTATCCCATTGCCACGCCCTTGCACCTGGCATTCACACATAGGCTTCCTTGACGACTAGGAGGGTGCATATAGTTATCATGACTTGTAACCTGTGATGGACATTTTCCCCATTGGGCCCTACCACTGCCACCATTGTTGAGGATTCAGGGGTCAACCCGGTCAAGTGGGCCATCCTGATGGATGTAGATGTTCTGACTGGTACTGCAAGAATATAATTCAACGTCTTAGGCAGACATTCCATATTAGAGGTGCCCAGGTTGGTCCTCCCCCATGCTCTCTACCACCAAGCTACATCCCCTCCCCAGGTTGAATAACGCCAGCCAGAACTGCTGTGCCCTTTCTTCGCATCGCGATTACAACTGACACTAAATGGCTTGCGCTGCAGGAAATGGACTGCTATATATGGGAGTCTTGCTCTCATTCTGCCACTCTATAACTTTCAGCCTCATTAGTATTTAAATCAGTTTGTAAGTATTTTGGCTTAAATAAATGATATTCTTGATCAATGTAATGCCACGATCTTATGTCTTTTTAAAGTCCTTTCGGACTAAAGCGGTCTTATGATAAATACCAAAGATGTGAGTAGAGGTTGATTAAATTAGCGTGCGCAAAGGCTATTAGATCATCATGCAAAAAGAGAGAGAGAGAGAGAGAGAGAGAGAGAGAGAGAGAGAGAGAGAGAGAGAGAGACTTGAATGAAAAAATCAAGGAGGGAGATAGAAAAATCCCAAATCTTCTTGTTAATGGATTCAATCTGATATAAAAAAAAATGAAAAATCTTTCTATTAATGGATTCAATCTGGTGTTGAAAAAGAAAAAAAATGAAAAGACTTAAAAAGAATCTCGCCCCTCCAAAAAAATTAAAAAAACTGCTGAAATCAACGAAGAATTTTCTCCCTGAAATTGTCAGCACTGTGGTTGCACTCCAAACTATTTTCTCATCTTCTGATGTAATTTTATTTTTAGAGTTGCAAAAGCAGAGAGAGAGAGAGAGAGAGAGAATTCATCCACACACACACCCAAATCTGTAAAACTCTTTTTTACTAAGATGTATCATTCTCATATATTGTCTATTTAACATTTTCACCTTTTCAAAGGCCAAAGTATATTTCTTTTGCCTGTTTTGAGAAATGGTACAAGCTAAACCAAACATGATGCTGGGAAACCCATGCCATGATCTCATGCTTGCTTTGAAATGGGGGTGCAGAAGGACTTTGGGGCCAGGGGTGGCATCAGTGGGCACACTGCCCCACTTAGCACTTGGGGGATTGACTTTTAAATGTGTGACTCCAATTCAAGAATGTGTGCTTGTTTGAAGAACAGAACTATTGTAGTTAATAGCAACCCCCACCCCCAATCTAGGGCAGAGAGAGATAAATCTTGAGAGGTCCTCCACCCCTCCCCACAACACTCCAAATTTCATCCACTTGACATACAGTTCTCAAGATTTCCCTGGCTCACGGTAGATTTTCATGATACCAATCACTCTCTTATGCTTCCTTCTGTGCTCCTGAAAAGCAAAGTTCTGTCTTCGCCATTAAGATAGTGACTGGAGCAGGTTGCTCCCGTGGTGTACCCTAAAGGAGCAAGTGGTGAAGACAAGTGATCTTGAAAAATATCAACCCCAACTTTCCCATTCTTCTTTTAAAACACACTGCTATGAATCCTAGTGACTAACAGGTTTGGTGTTTTTTTCAGGAGGAACACTTACTTAAGGATGGTAAAGGAGGGATGCACACATGTGCGTGCATGTCATAGACCCCAAACACACGTTAAACGCTGCCCTCCCCCGACACATATAGGCCTCTCATCTCCACAAAGCATACAGCCACAC
The DNA here is from genome assembly GCA_026170595.1 of Plestiodon gilberti rubricaudatus. Lineage (NCBI taxonomy): Eukaryota > Metazoa > Chordata > Lepidosauria > Squamata > Scincidae > Plestiodon > Plestiodon gilberti. Next base: position 17,518,856 of record JANXHW010000012.1, read on the forward strand.
CGTACCAGATTAAGGCTGGAAAATTGGGCTGCTCCATTCCTACCCTCTCAACTAAGAAAAGGGAGAGGGGAGACAGCCCCAGGAGAGGAATACATGGGGTATACTCCAAATAGCCAGCCCCACAAGCTTCATTTGGCCAAGGGCATCAACACCCAACCCCGAGTAGTACCCTTTGCCCTATAATTTTTTTTACATCACCCATTGTGTATGTTTATGTTTGGTCATGTTTGGTCAGAGGAATCACCAATTTCCTGTCTTTGTATTTTAAGCCCCACTAAGAAGGGAAGTGGCTTTGAATCAAGATGATGGCATTGTGGGATAGGTTATTAAAGCTTCGTTCCCATTCATTTTTTTCAATTCCAATCTTATCCCCAAACCTAACATTTTCCCTGCAGGGAAAAACATACAGGTTCCATAGTGATACCTGTATATATGTTCACAGACGAGGCAAACAATGGGACTATTTTAAAAAAAAACGGGAAAACGTCAGGGGGGAGAGGGTTTAAATCCCTCCCCCAGCTCTGATCTGAATTGATCCTGAACAAATGGGTGGATGCAAGGTAGGTTTGCATCTGACAGTTTGGGGAGGGAGTTACAGGGACTTTAGAAGCTCCGTTTCTGCCTCTCGTCCCAAATCTTGCTAGTTCTGGGAGGCTGAGAAAGAGAAGACTGAAATAGAAGACTGAAAAAAAAAATAGATGACTCAACCTGGCCAGAGGTTTTCAAGCAGACCATGGGTTGTTATCTTCTGGGGATGTTCTAGCTCTGCATTTCCTGATTCAAGCAGGGAGGTTGGACTAAATGACCTTTTAGGTCACCTTTCATTTATTTATTGCGGCTATTCCCTGTTGCTATTGCTGCTCTTTTATTGCCTATTGGTTTTATCATTGCCTGCTTGTTTTGGTTTAATTTTAATGGATAGGTTTGATTTTATTGTAAGCCGCCTTGCGCAACATTTAACTGGAAAGTTGGGGTATAAATTCTTAAAACAAACAAGATTCTATGAGAAACAATCGAGCACTTGTCTTTCTGTGAATAGCATAAGTCAGAGTTGGTAGAAGCTGCAACATGGAGGGTGGTGTGTGAGCAGAGTTCCGTTGGACTGTAAGGGAAGGATCATATTCTATGTTACTGACTGAGTTTACATTATCAGAGGAGCAAAAATAACAGGCATATTCAGTGTAGAATTGCCAGCCTCTTACAGGTCCTTGCTGCCATGCCTTCTAGAGCAGCTTGGTCTGCAATTAACAGGCAGGTAGGCTTACCGCTACGTACTGAAAAGCTTGATCTGCTGATTCATACGGATGAAGCTGTTGTGAAAGGCACAGGAGTAGCCCAGGCTGTTTGTTCCTGGTCAGTTGACAACCCTGCTTCATTAAGCTCTGAACGGGCTCGAAAACTACAAAACCCAACACAATCTCATTCTCATTTCACTCAAGTAAGGTGACCTTATGGACCTTGTAAATGAGAATGTTAATCAAGTCCTTATTTTACAATGAATTCTTCCTTTTTGGCTGTCTGCCAGCCCTATGCTGCTCGGGCGCTATGTACATAAATTATCTTTAAGATCGTTGTTGTATTTCATAGCTTAAAGTGTGTTTCTGTTCTGAGAAACGACTTTATGTTGAAACAGTATCCAATTCTCCCTTGGCCAACTCCTCCTCCCCTGGTGTAAATCAGCCGAGCACTATTGTCTTAGAAAGAGTGATGTTTACTTAGCTCAGCTGGACATCCAACTCACAGGTTGCGTCCAGATCCTCAAGCTTTAATGAGGAATAAACAGTTCCATAGTGTCTTATGCCCTATACTTCTAGAGAGCCAACAGAGAAACTTGATGTCTGTTCTGTCTTGTTTGCAACAAATGTACGTAATTCCTTAGCCGTAATTCCTTTTTCACTCTTGCCCTCTTGATCCTTATGCTAAAGAGACAAAAAGGTTTCAAAACAACATAGAATTGGGTGTGCTGAAGCCCCATTTATTTCCTTACTATATCTTTAAGACCTGTTTTTATTTTTAAACTCAAAGCGGCTTTGTAAGCCAGGCCATCCTGAGAAAGCAAGCCAAGCCCCAGGCACTAAGTACCTGCAGGAGTCGAGTGGTTACACCAGCGGAGCCCGACCCAAAGGCTCAGCTGTAGAAGAACACCCAGGTGCAGTAAAGCAGGCTACACCCTCTGCCTACAGGAAGGAGATAAAACCCCTCATGAGAGGAGAGGAAGAAGGAGGAGGAAGAGAGAGGCTGAACCAGACCGCTCGCTCCCAGACCGACCATCCAAGGAACCTGCCCCGTCGGGATCCTCCAACCTTGGAAGGGTGGGAAGAGCTACGCATCTTCCACCGCCCCGGCCTGGGAAGAGGATACAAGAAAGAGTAGAGACAGCTAAAAGGAGATCTTCTGGATAACTTCCCCACAAAAGAGGAAGCATCGGTGCCCTGCTTCCCCCCCAGAGGAAGTCCTTTAAAGCTACATCCCCACTACTTGATACTGGAACGTCCGGCCAACTCCGTGCGAGAACGCGAGTGCCTACGAATAAGGAAAGTATCCTAGAAGAGAAATTTGTTTGGCTATCTAATAAAACGTTGTTAAGAACTAAAGTCTTACTTGTCGTGCTGATCTATGGCTAACATTAATGCATTTGATGTACCTCTCCCCCCTTGGGCGCCTGCAGGGAACATGGTAGATGTACAGGCTTGCATAAAAACAATGGAAAATACAACAAACATAAAAACCCTGCAAAACAATTATCACAATGTAGCAGCAATTTGCTGCTAAGCAGTGGTGGCTTCAAGGCTGACCTCCCAGCATGAGTTCCAGCGCGTCCCGGGCGTGTGCGGAGAGTGCGGAGCTGTGTGGCTTCAATTTTATCAGATCATATCGGAACGTGGGAGAGCTGTGCCCTCCCGTGTTCCATTGTGATCTGCCATGGACCCTGCTCATGATTTTGAGAGGGCGGGATGCGGAGCTAATAGTTTGACCAATGGGATGAGAGGGGGGTTTCAGCCAATCGGAGTGCACTTGTGTTTCAGACAATCACCGTTGAGCTTTATTAGAAGGCAGGACAATCAGGAGGGACTATTTGCATGAAGGCACTGGTGGAGACCAGGGCAGCGTTTGGAGGTGGGGTGTCCAGTCCCCTACGCTCGCGTGCCTCCAGATGCAAGTGCAACGGAAATCGTGCAGTGGAGGTCAGCCTTAATGGTTAACAGCGCAATCCAACTTAACTTTTGTGCCGGTTTAACCAGCGGTGCAGCGAGAACGGGAGGCCCCAGAACGGAAAAGGGATTCAAATCCCCTGCAAAAGAGGAATTCAAAAGGGATTTGAATCCCTTTTCCGCTCTGGGGCCTTCCGTTCTCGCTGTGCCACTGGTTAAACTGGCACAAAAGTTAAGTTGGATTGCGCTGTAAGACGCTGAACTGCAGACCTTAAGGCAGACCTTAAGGACAGCAGTTCGAGACCCGAGTGCCACGTGACGGAGTGAGCTCCCGTCTCCTGTCCCAGCTCCTGCCAGCCTAGCAGTTCAAAAGCAAGAATTTCAAGTAGATAAATAGGTACCACTGTGGCGGGAAGGTAACAGTGCTCTGTTAGTCATGCCGGCCACATGACCACAGAAGCGTCTTCGGACAGCGCTGACTCTGTGGCCTTAGAAACGGAGATGAGCACCGCACCCTAGAGTCGGACACGACTGTTTTTTGAGCAGGGGATACCTTTACCTTTACCAGCAATTGAAAGACCCATCAGCCCAAGAAATTCTGGCAGTGGTAGAGAGGGACAACAAATGATGTTCTCCCATGTATACTTTGCTAGCTGTTCCTGCTATACCAACTCTGTTTTTTGCAGTGGGATTAGCAGTGAATGAAAGCACCGCTGTGCCGAGCAGCAGGGGCACCCATAGAGACAGGAGAAAAGGTGGGAGCAGAAATAGGGAGAGAAGGAGGGATTCCTGTCCATAGAGTTGAGTCGCCTGAGGCGACTGCTTCAGTTGGTCTCGTGGATGAGCCAGCCCTGCTGAACCTACATTAGTACTAGCGATGCTGCGAAGGGGTACAATCTGGAAGGAGATTGCTGAAAGCATTGAAACACACACACCCATATTAGTTATACAGCGTCTGAAAATGTCCTTTGTTCGTGCAGGTCTGTCAACATGACAGCAATGCCCTAGAGTGCAGAGTTTGTTTGACTTTTTTTTCCCCTTTCATTTTTCTGCTTGTGCAAACTGATCATATTTGCAGTACAAAATATCGACAGGCCGCAGACGTAGAACCCAACCGTGCAATTTCAAAAGCACAATTTTCCAAGATATTGCCACCTTCTGAGAAACTACACATTGTGGGATTTGATTTTCTCCCAAAATAACCAACTGTCACTTTAATTGTTGGACTCCTGCAAGCAGCAGGCAACACAACACACACACACACACACACACACACACACACACACACATTTAAGTTAATGCCTTAGAAATACTGTTGTCCCACTACCCTCTCCAGCTGACAAGGAAATGTTCTCAAAGATTAGGGCCTTACAGAGATGACTTCTGCAGTTACAGCGGTTTCAAGGCATTGCATACACACAGCACTCAATCATATATTTGCTCTATCATTAAACCGTATGTGGGATTTGGAAATCTTATTTACAGAATCTATTCAGCAAAGCTGGAGCACTAAAGCGCAATCTGGAAATAGCAGAACATCACTGCTGTACATTGCGTTTGATTGTAATGCTCATTCTCAGAATGGGAGACTATTGAAAGCTCTACAGGACAATGAGGAAACCAATCAAAGTGCTTTTGCCCAATGTCGCAACATGCAGCAGATGGCAAAGGACATGAGCATCGAGTACAGCAATGCAGATGAAAATATTCTCCCATTAGCTACTGTCATTTGTGCTGCTATCCGCAGGCAGCCAAGGCAAGGGAAAGCAAAATTAGTTACCCTCTCTTGCTCTTCAGTCATTCAGTATTCAGAAGTCCTGACTGAGTGAAGCATACGTGCACCTGAATCCCACGTCGTCTATGTAATGCAAGGGTAGGACTGCAACCCCATCTGTAGGAAAGGCCCAGCTCTGCTGGTGATAGTCAGACACTGGAGCAGAATTGGACTGCCCCTAGCCCACAACCCTCCAGTCCAATGTCAACAGCTATGCGTCTCGAACACCAGGATGTGTTCTTAAGTCCGGACCTGGGTGCTTTTGTTCATCTTAGGCTGGTACACCAGTCTGGTACACTGACGTCCTCCCTCAGGTCAGCCAGGCCAGACCACATTTGTCCATGCATTTGGTTGCATTGCAACGCAACACAATGATTGCATTGGCTGCAAGGCAATGGCTGATCATGCATTGATTGCATTGGGCCACTGTAATGCGCTATATGCGGGGCTGCTCTTGAAGAACCTCTGGGAAATTCAACTTGTGCAAAAGGCTGTTGCCTGATTGCTTTGTGGCACTAAACCTGATGTGACCACCATAGCCAGGAGTAGCATGTACCTCCATACCACTTGAATTGGCTTCAAGTGGCATGCCCACATACACCTCTTCTGGGGAGGGAGGGCAGGCAGGCAATGATGGGTGCCCTTCCATCCCCCCTTCCTTTTACTTACAAAGCACATGCCATGCAGCCTCCTCAGTCTGTGCCCCCTTTTTTTAAAATGAAAGGGTGCTGGGGATGCTGTGGGAACCCAGCAACCCCTGCTGGTGCTCATTGTAAACAGAAGAGGGGTGGAACAAGGAGGCTGCAATCAGCAACCATTGTAAGTACAGGGAAGGGGTGGGCACTCTGGGGTGCTCCAAATTGCATGTGCCAGCTTGACCCTTCAGAAGCAATGAGCCACAGTAGCTTTTTTCCCTCTCGTCTTCCTCCTCCAGCAGCACTAGAGGGAGAAGCTCACTGTTGCAGTCCTCTTCTGGCTTCCTCTCGGTACGTCTGAAGAGGATTGGAGTGCCCAGTGAAACGGTGGCTGGAGAGGATGGGTGGCTGGAGAGGATGGCCACCAGACAGGCAGGGGGCTTGTCATAAGAACATCAGAAGAGCCTGTCTGCTGGATCAGGTCAAAGGCCCATCTGGTCCAGATTCCTGTATCTCACAGTGGCCCCACCAGATGACTCAGGGAGCACACAAGACAACAAGAGACCTGTATCCTATCGCCCCTCCCTTGCATTTGGCATTAAGGGATAGCCTAATACTAAGACCAGGAGGTTGCATATATCCATCATGGCTTATAACCTTTGATGCACTTTTCCTCCATAAATCTGTACAATCCCCCTTTAAAGGCATCCAGGCCAGGTGCCATCACCACATCCTGTGGCAAGGAGTTCCACAGATTAATTACATGCTGGATCAAGAAATATTTTCTTTTGTCTGTTCTAATTCTCCCACCACGCAGTTTTAGTGGATGTCCCACTAAACGCAACAGTTCTGGTGTTGTGCGAGAGGGAAAAGAACTTCCCTCTATCCACTCTCTCCATCCCATGCATACTTTTATACATCTCAATCATGTCCCCCTCAGGTGCCTTTTTCTAGACTTTTTTCCTTGTTTCTTCACCACCCCTCCAAGGGTGCCGCTTCACCTGAACATTTCAGGTAGCCTCATGGATGGGCGCTATCCTGATCACATCTTTGCTGCATCAGCTGTACTGACAAGTCCATTGCCTTTTCTAAGCTTTGGGTGGCTCTTTTTACAGGAATCAGCTTTATGGGCCCATTTAAGGTTCTGCTTGACCTATCAAAGTTTAAGCAGAAGAGAAGGAAAAGCCCTGCTGGACGAGGCCAAAGATACATCTACTACAGCAGGGGTTCTCAACCTGTGGTACGTGTACCCCTGGGGTACGCGGACCAATGGCAGGGGGTATGCCAGAGCCTGCCCCTTATCAGCATCAATCAGTAGTTAATTACTTGTTAATTAGAACTTAAATGCAATCCCCCGTCTGACTCTCTCTCTCTCTCTCTCTCTCTCTCTCTCTCTCTCTCTCTCTCTCTCTCACACACACACACACACACACACACACACACAGAGAGAGAGAGAGAGAGAGAGAGAGAGAGAGAGAGAGAGTTAAATATGACATTTTTTCACATTTAAAATTGTTTTAGTACTTTTTATTTAAGGATTAATTAATTAATCCAATTAATTATCAATTAATTAGCAGGGGGTACTTCAGAAAATTGGACCATGATAGGGGGTACCCGGGCCTCCAAAGGTTGAGAACCCCTGTACTACAGCATCCTCGTTCCCACAGTAGCCAACCAGAAGTCACTGCATACCCTTTGTCACTGCTCCCCTGCAACTAGCACTCCAAGATACACCACCTCTGATCCCGGAGGTAGCATATTGTCATCATGATCTCATACTGTTGAAACGGCTTCTTCTCCTTGGTCTAGCAATGGCCAAACTTTGTTGCACGTGTATCCTAAGCCTCGACTAAAGTAAGAGATGGTGCACATGACTGATAGATAGATGGTGCTTTGATATGATTTTGCTTCTGTTGCAGATATGTGGGTCTGGGCCTACAGGCCCTTCTGCCTCTGCACAGTGATTTCTCTAGAATTTATGAGCTAGTTCTGAATATTATTTTCTCCAGCTCGTAATGTTCGCTACATTACAGCTGCAGCATCATTTGCCAGTGTTCATCGTCAGCTTGGAACGTATAGCTGTATTCACAGGTGGATGGAGGGAGGCTTGAGGGGCTCATGGAAGAGTTGCATTCAGACCCTATTAAATTCCCAACGTTTGTAACCAGGAGTGAAACAGGGCATTTCTGAATGGGCTCTGATGAAAACAAGCTGGTTTGTAATTCATTTAAGGAACAGAGTGTATCAGCGCCCATTCTGGGATAAACCGAGGGGAATTAATCCATCGCTACTTCCGCCTAGGAGCTCCGCAAACCACTGCAGCTAAGGACTTCTTTTGTCAATTAGGAAGGACACAGCAAAGATTTATGCAAGTATGCACAGTGAAGCCAAAGTGGATGGAGAGAAGGTAGTCTTCCTCTTCCATAATAATAGAACTCGGGGAGATTAATTAAATTGATTGGCAGCAGATTCAGAATAGACAAAAGAAAGGACTTCTTCATGCAACACATAATTCGTTTATGGAATTCAGTGCCCATCGGATCTGGTGATGCAACTAGGTGGGATGCTTTAAAAGGAAATTAGAGAAATGAGTGGCAGAAAGGTGGAACCTCCATGTTCAGAGGCAATATACCTTGAAATGTCAGTTGAGAGGTAGATAACAGCAGGGAATGGCTATTACCTTCATCTTCAGCCCTTGGGCTTTGTAGAGGCATCTGGTGGGAAGAGGATGCTGGATTAGATGGGCTGTTGGCTTGATTCAGTAAAGCTCTTCTTGTATTCTTATATTAACCATCTGGGTATTGAAGATGTTCAACATTAAGGATGCAACAAATTCTCAAAGTGAAAATTGTACATTCACAGCTATGGATGAGTATGCCAAATAAAGCCCCAGACTTTGGAACAGTTCTGAAGGAGCCCCCCGCCCGCCCGCCCGCCCCCAAAAACAACAACCACCCAAAGTGATGACTTAAACACAAGATGCTTCACAATTGCCCAGAATGGGTAAGATACAAAATAGTCCAGTATTTTGAGCAATAGACCAGCATGCTATAAAACAGCTAGCCAATCAGGGAGCAATGACAACTAATAAGCTGAGCAGCGGTTAGATAGAGAACAATGCACACTTGGGCAAGGATGTGAATGAACACAAACTAACCTTTCAGATATCCTACCCTTGCAAATATGATGTATCTGCCTCTCCAGATAAATATGCTGCATATGTGGGTATCACTTGTTAGTAGGGTTGCCTGGTCAGAGACACCCTCAGACCTGAGATTCAGAAGGTGGGGCAGTGATGCTACATACTTGCTTATTGTTGAATGAACCAATAATAATAATAATATAATAATATAATATACAGTATTTATATACCGCCTTTCTGGTCATTGGATTTCTCCTCCGACTTTAATTCAAGGCAGTGTACATGGGCAGGCTGTTCTAAACCCCAAAGGGTTTTTACAATATAATAACGTTCTAATCTTTCATAGAACCCTTCATTCGAGATGTTACTTTCACAGTCCAGCTCTCTCTCTCTCTCTCTCTCTCTCTCTCTCTCTCTCTCTCTCTCTCTCTCTCTCTGGCATTCGCCTCAGCAGGCTTCAGCTTCAGCTGCTCCACTCCCCCACAGAGGCTCTGCAGCTTATCAGTGCCAGCAGCTCTCCGACAGACTTCCGGCCGTCTTGAACTGCTGTCCTGCAGATCTTCAGGCATTTGTGAGACGAACACTCTACCAACTGAGCCAGACGGGAAAGGGAGGGGGACATGTTGTTGTTCAGTCGTTAAGTCGTGTCCGACCCTTCGTGATCCCATGAACCATATCCCGCCAGGCCTTCCTGTCCTCCACTATCTTCCTGAGTTCGCTCAGTTTCATGTTCGTTGCATCGGTGATGCTGTTTAACCATCTCATCCTTGGCCTTCCCCTTCTCCTTTTGCCTTCAGTCTTTCCCAGCATCAGAGTCTTCTCCAGAGAGTCCTCTCTTCGCATTAGGTGGCCAAAATATTTGAGTTTCAGCCTTAGTACCTGTCCTTCCAGGGAACAGTCAGGGTTGACTTCATTTAGGATTGACTGATTTGATCTCCTAGCAGTCCAAGGGACTCTCAGGAGTCTTCTCCAGCACCACAGTTCAAAAGCATCTATTCTTCGGCGCTCAGCCATACTTGGAGAAAACTGTAATTTTGGGAGAAGAATTTCTTAGTTTTGCCAGTGGAAACTTTGCAATATTTTCATTTTCAGAATGAGGAGTGAAATCCTTTCAAAAGTAGCAACAGTACAGTATAAGTTTGTTACAGTCTCTTACAGTGCCGCATCACTCCACTATCAGGCCAATTGGAGGAGCTGGGTGGGCGATAGTGGCCCTCAAAACTTTAGTCTCAAGCCCTTCAAAACCCCAGTCATGAGTTAAAACCCAAAAGGACCCTCAGAAACCTGGGACTGGCATCCATCCCTACTTGTCCGGGAGACAAAGATTTTGCTCAACTCCATCCAAAAGTACTTGGAATTTGGCCCTTGTGCAAAAGATGTTGTAAATTCTTATTTCAGTAAGGAAATTTAATGTTAAACAGGGAGAAAAAAAATTATCCAACATTTCCTTAAAAAACCTCCTTCCATGCCAATATAATGTTCAAGGATTGGTTATAAATTATCTCCTGGAGACTTTTTTTTACCCCTATTGAAAATTGATTGAACTCTTTTATGTAACTGCCTTTGAAGACTATAAACAATTAGAGTTTATAAGAGAGAGTCATAAAAGCCTGTTCCTCTTTCCTATTTGCATTTATGGTGGTGGAACAACCAGAATAACTTACCATTTGAGATGTTTGCTCAAAAAGTCCTGACAGCTTGAATTTTTTTATCTGGGCACCAAAAGAAATTCCATATTTGTAAGTAAAATATGCATTGGAAGAAAGCAAAACAAAACACCTACACCCAAGATATTTTTTTTATAAACTCATCAGATTTGAAAGAGTGAAAAAGATGCTGTATAGAATAGAAGTGAAAAGATTATAAAATGGTTAATGGTTCAAAAGAAGTTAAAATTGGACTATGTTCGAATAAGGCTTCAATATCCAATACGCTTCTCTGGGAGTAAACCTCATTGGAATCAATGGGACTTACTGCTGAGTAGACATGCATAGGATTGCACTGTAAGCCTCATAAGAACAAATGCAATGGCTTTTACCCAAATATTTATTTTGTGTCATGTAATGGATTTATAACTTGCTTTTCCCCTTATGAACCAAGCAGTGGCCTAGTTGCATGCGAAGAGGCAGGGAAGGGAACCACTCCAGGTGCCACGCTAGGTGAGGATCACATGGGGGGGGGGTTGACACATGAGGCACAGGCCAAGATGGTGGCCGCTGCCTCATAGTGTTCCTCGTAGCGGCCATATCTTCGTGCTCCCCTCCGGCACCCCCTCCTCAGGTTCTGGCACCCTGGCGGTGCCAGAAAGGTGCACGAAGAAGCAGCTGCTCTGAGGCAGATTGCGAACATGCCTCCATGTGCCACCCCCCTCCAGCCAATTGTCTGCCCTCGCTTTTGGCTCAGAGAGCAGCAGAAAAGGCAGATACGCTCCAAGCCGAAGGGCAGCCGCAGTGGTGTCACTCTAGGTGGGGCGGAGCTCTACGTTCCGCCACGCTTTGACCCTCCGTTACACAGCGGTACGAGGCGGCCCCACTCCCTCGCCTTCAGAGCCATTCAGGGCAGCGAAGGCAGCGCTCAGGGAAGGAACTTAGAGCTCCGCCCCACCTAGAGAGACGCCACTGGGCAGCCGATCACCACCTGAACTCAGAAGTCACGTGACGTTGTGACATCATGATGTCACTGCCCCGGGAGCTGCAGCCTTCAGGGATGTCACTGGAATCAAGAGTCTGCAGCTGCGTATAATGCAAAATACAAACACACCATAAAAGTAGTAAAATAAAATACCAATACTCTCTCTTTACACACATTACATCAGTTTTTACAAATACACACTCAATTCTGCCTCTCATTCTCCTATAATCCAGAGTTAGCTGTGCTTGGAGTCACAGTAATGGACTGGATTAGGGCGAATAAACTGAAGAGCAGGTTAGAGGCAAATAAGGTGGAGGTTGGGGATCCATGGAACCGGCAGTCAACCTAGATTGGACAGGAAGGGGTTGTATTTCCAAAGATCAGTTTGGAAGCACTTTGAGATTCAACTTCATTGCTTCATGAAAACACTTTTCAGAAATAGGAAAACATTTTTCCTCAGATTCCTATTTAAATTCCAGTGTCTAAAATATTCTGAAATCCTATTTTAATGTCTGCACATGTGAATGCACACACACCTTTATTTGGTCCACATTTTGCCAAATGTCCTACAAATGTATTCTATGTTCCCTGCCCCCCCCACCTCAACTCAGAGCTACATCTGTGCTCTGAATTGGTTTGTTCTGATTTTTCCCTGACAAAGCAATACATGTATAACAGCCAAAATGGTTGTTTTAATAGAGCAGTAATATTACGTATGCTTCAATTTTACATTCCTCAACTCATCCTGATTGTGGCAGGTGTTACTTAACTACCTTCCATCTCACCTTAACATTTACTGTGAGGCATCATATCAAATGGGCTGCATTTTCAAGAAAAAACAATTATTGAATGTCTAAAATACCAACTAGGTACTGTCTGTGAGTGAGGGTTATGTCAAGCCAAGTACTCCACGAATGTTTGGCCAGAAGTAGGGGGCTGAAACCCAGTCTGGCTATCCCAAGGAAGAGTTTCATGCATTTTCAAAAGGGTATGAGTATGTCATATATATCATTGCATAACGTATGCATGTGTGTACATCACGTCACTCGATTTCTGAATAGCAGGCTTCTTTTAAGACATTATATGAATGCATGGAGGTAGGAGCAGCATTTTATGTGCCCAAGATCTGGGTTCATGTCTGAAAAAAGCACCCCATATGCACTCACAAGATGAGGGAGGGGTTTTCCCCATGCAACTGGAATCCTTGAGAAAATAGGGATCCCATTCATATGGGTAAGCCCATGAGTATGTATAGTTGCACTTGCAATAGGTCTTTCTTTCCTTTCATTTTTTAATGTCAAAGTCTTACTCATATACATAAATTCCCAATCTTACATGCTGTTCATACAGTTATGGTTCAATCAAACCATAAAACATTGCTTCTACATTCCAATATTACAGAAAAAATCCTCAATTTATCATATAAATCTGTTGAACATTCTGTTTTTTCTTGAATAAGTTCCATCAATGTGTTCATTTCCACAACTTCAATTCATCATTCATTAATTGATAGTGTTGCCGCAGAGTTTCATCGTCTAGCCAACACTGTTGTAGCCACTACTTACAAATTTCCAATCACCTATTTATCTTTCCAGGAGTTCTTTTCAGATCTTCTTATGAATGTCTAGAAGTAGTATGTATATGATCCTGCCTCTCCCCACGTGTTCACATAATGTCGGCAAGGGGCGTAGATGACTTGTAGTGGCATCTGTCAACTGGCTCCACTGAAAACCATTGAATTTGAGATTATCCAATAGTCTTGGCTGTGGTGCTCAGTTGGTGACAGGACTCATTCATACATACAAGTAGCAATCACTTGATGCTTCAGTGGGGAGCATGGATGCGTGAATTATCACAGAGAGTTGGGAAGAGCTCCACAAAATTAGCCCCATGCCATATCCTATGTGCCTGGACGGCAAGCAGGCTGGAGGTCTCCTTGGGGAAAGAGGACAAATGCGTAGGCCTTGGTGCCGTCGCCGCCTACTTGCTGGGTGCCACAAATGTGCTTTACGGCACTTTGCTACACCCTAGGCCAGTGCTGAGGCCATAGCAAAGATAGGATTGTGCTGTTACTTTAGGAAGCCAATGCATTTTTAGATGTGGAAAACAAAACCTCTCTGCAGAAAAAATAAAGCAGCAGAAAATGTTCCACTCCACATCAGGGTCCCTGACTAAACCATTTTGGCTCCAATGAATAACATACACACCCAGGGCCAGCCAAGACCTCCAGGAGCCTGAAGCACCCCCTCAAATGCCATCCCGCTTACTCAATGGAATACCAGGTGCCACCACCTCTGTCACCCCTCCTCCCACTCCAGCACACTCCTCCTCTCCTCCACACTTCCTCTCTCACTCCATACTTCTCTTGCTTTTCAAATCCAGGGAGCAGGGGAAGTTGTGAAGGTGGGTAGATGGAGGCAGGTACCACTCCACCCATTAGTGCATCCCATATATATACAATTTTCAATGTAATTATATATATTCATATATAATTAAGGTAAAGGTAAAGGTATCCCCTGACAATTAAGTCCAGTCGTGTCCGACTCTAGGGTGTGGTGCTCATCCCCATTTCAAAGCCGAAGAGCCAGCGTTGTCCGAAGACGCCTCCGTGGTCATGTGGCCGGCATGACTCTCCTTGCCGCAGCACGTAGCATGCGGCTGGAACACGGAGCGCTGTTTACCTTCCCGCAAGCGGTACCTATTTATCTACTCGCATTGACATGCTTTGGAACTGCTAGGTTGGTAGGAGCTGGCCAAGCAACATGCGCTCACCCCGTCACGGGAATCGAACTGCCGACCTTTTGATCGACAGCTTATGGCACACACACACACACACACACACACACACACACACACACACACACACACACACACAGAGTATTTATATACTGCTTTTCTTGGTCATTGGATTTCTCCTCTGACATTAATCCAAGGCGGTGTACATGGGCAGGCTTTCCTAACCCCCCTAATGGGTTTTTTTACAATATATAAATGTCCAATCTTTCGTGAACAGCTACATTCCAGGTGGTATCCTTTTGCAGTCTAGCTTTTCTACTGGCCAGCGCCTCCCACACTCGACCGACGCAGCTGGGAGCTCTTATCTCTCTTCACGGAGGCTTTTCACAGCTTTTTGTTGACAGCGTGTCTTGAACTTCCCATTTGCTGATCTTCAGGCTTTGCAAGGCGGTGGGTCTACTGACTGAGCCAGACCCCTCTGCCCTCTCTCATCCTCATGGACAAGCTGAGCCTGTGCACACTCAAAAGTTCTGCGCACACTAAAAATGATTGCACAGTCACCCAAGGGTGCGAACTGTTAAACAATTTGTATTTCAGTTATGCTTTCTCACCTTACGCCCAAGCAAATCAAACATTTTCTTACCCTTTCACGTTTAAACCGGTCCAAAGTTGTGCTAATTCGAAAAATGTGATTCTCTCCTTGGAGTACAAAAAAGGTACAAAGCAACGGAGAACAGCTTCTGGCAACTGATCTGGGAATGCAAAGAAAACATTCCCCTAAGGGATGGGATAAGTAAATGTGAAATGATAGGGGTGGACAACAGAAAGGAACGGCTCCGGGCTGCTGTTCTGCTTGACTTCCAGATTGGTTACAGCTTCAGTGTGAAAGCCCTTTGCTGTCAAACCGAGTCGGCTGAGGAAGGGCTGGCAAAGGAGACATGAAGCAACTCCAATGCTAACAAGCAAGAAAACAGGTTTGAAATTAAACATCTTCATGAAGGGAAATCTGAGACTGGAAGCCTGCAGGCAGAGCTTCTTTCATTTTGAATGTTTTGTGCAGCACCAACTCACGTTAGGATCTTTCTGAAACAACAATGTAAGGGTTCCAAAAAGAGCTGTTGAATCGGCCAACAAACCGAAGATACAAATGTTGGCCTCCCTCAAGAATGCAGAGCTTGGACCTCAATCCCCACAAAAATGTGATGATGGCCTCTTGCAGGGCTGCAGGGCAGTCTTCTGTGCTCCAGGAAGCCACTTCCGGGTCACGGGATCCCCCTCACTTCACTCTGCCTTGCCGCAGAATGCATTGCACTGGTTCCGCCAGAGCAAAGGGAGGCCGTTGCATGACCTGGAAGCGGCTTCCTGAAGCACAGAAGACTGCCCTGAAAATGGAGCGATATTGACACACGGTGGCCATTTTCTTACTTATTTTTACTTTTTGAAACGTTTTTAAAAGGGGTTCCCAGCATCCGTGGTATTCACAGGGGCCCAGAACGGAACCCTGTAGATAACGCGGGCCGACTGTACTTGCAACCTCAAGGGCCAGACATATGCACCTCATACAGTAGTAGTGGCATAGCTGGTGTAAAGCCGACTGGGGATACAGTACATTCTAGGAAGAGCACCTTTGTGCTCTATTTCCAGCTGCAGAAAATGCTGGATTCTTCTCATCACTACTTGAAAACAACGTTCAGTTCCTGTAAATCTGAAAATCCTGCAGCACGTACCACATGATTCCTAACATTGATGTTGCTTTTCATTGGGGGGGGGGCAAATTTACTATTTAATGGAAACTAAGTCCATACAAGGATGAAGAGAAAATCATTTCCTATTCAAATTCATGCTCTCCAGCTCACAGGTGATAACAGCTTAAACATTAATTCATCTGAGAGTATTATGTGTTAAGAATAGCACACAAAGTTAATTAAGACTTGGAAGCTTTTAAGGCCGATCCTTAACTGGCATAAATCTGCATAGGTCTATTGACTTTCAAAGGAATTATTCTGATTTATTCCAGATGAGCATCCTGCCTTTGTTTTTTTTATTTCAATTTTAACTGGCAGCAGGCCTTTAGATCTCTACAGACTTCAGGGAAAATGGATACATTATCTCTCTCTTAATGCAAAACAAAATAGCAGCAAACATTTATACAGTATTAATCATTTAGCACATTGTTAAGTCTGTGTCAGTAGGTTAGGAGACAATTTGGGATCTAGCTAAGCAAGATGGCAGCAGAATCGAGTCCTAGAACATGAGCTGCTGGACAAATGGGAGCAATTTCCTGTGGAGAGGGGTTGGGTAGTAGCCAAACCTTCTCTTGCCCACGTTTCCCAACCAAAAAAATCCGCTCTTCCAGGAGGGATTTAAAGGTAATAAGGAAAGTGGCATCACTGAGTCATTGTAGGAGGAAGTCCTAGGCATTCAGGGTGACAAGGGAGAAAAGACAAACGCAGTGATGTAGACTTGCGTCTATTGACTCGGACTCGAGTTGGACTCAAGTTGCGTCAATGACTCAACTCGGACTTGACTCGGCAATTGTGAAAGACTCGAAAGACTCGACTAGAGACTTGGAGCCTTTTACAACAAGTCGAATTTTATTCAGGTTTAAACCCATTTCCCCTATTAAATAGATAGGAACTTGTAACCCACCACCAAAGACTCGGGACTTGGGGGCAAAGACTTGGGACTTGACTCGAGACTTGGAGTCAGAGACTTGATCCACATCCCTGGACAAAGGCATTTGAAGGAGCAGAAGACCTTAAGGCAATTGAGAGTGGGGGAGCGGAAGTGCAGGAGAACATTGAGAGATGAGAGCTGGGAAGAGGTGAGTTCAAAGGTGTGGAGAAGCAAGGCACCCACTGGATTACAGACCTTTTCTTGTATTTTGCATCATGTGGAATGCCTTGCCACAGGATGCTGTGGTCTAGATCCTTTTAAAAGCAGATTGGACAGATTTATGGAGGCAAAGTCCATCACAGGTTACAAGTCATAATGTCTATATGCAACCTCCGGGTTTTAGAGGTACTCTCTCTCTCTCTCTCTCTCTCTCTCTCTCTCTCTCTCTCTCTCTCTCTCTCTCTCTCTCTCTCTCTCTCTCTCAGGGGCAAGGGAGGGGCAACAAGTCTCTTGATATTAACTTGGGTGATTAAAAAAAATTACATGGTGCCTGAAGATTACAAAGATTATCAGGAATGCACCTGGAGAGGGTATTTCAATATATAAGTGCCAACAACAATGAGACCCTGACAGCCACTGAACCTATCTGGAAAGGTGGGAGGCACCTGGAGCAGGGCCTCAACCAGAGTCCTTAAAACGTAGGCCAGTCCTTATGGGGCAGGCAGTCCTTTGGAGACCCTGGCCCCAACTGTTGGTGGTGTCCACTAACTATTGGGGGGGAGGAGTTTTCCATGCCTTCCAGAGTCCCACAGCCTGAGGAAATGCTGGCAATCTCTTTGAAAGAGTTCTGAGCTGCTCCCCCCTCTCCCTTTCTCCCATTTTTATTGAAAGCTCTTTTAACAAAATAACATGAATAAACAGGCGAGTTTACCAAGACTCAAGTTATTGATTCCTTTGAAGGGTGCCTGCATGACATCGGCTTGATCCTTTCATTCATATTTCATGAGTAATGAAAAAGAGGTTAATGGCGTTAGGTTGATCAGAGGATGTTTAAAAACCCACTGGGGTCCACAAAAAGAGGCCTAAATAAATTGTGAGGCTTAACTATATGGATGACTGTATCCCAGAAGGCTTTGTAAATCCACGGTTTGAAAAATCCCACTCTGAGCTTTACACATGTTTTATTTAATTGTAAACAATCGTCGGCATCAGGTTCTCTTCCTGAGCTGAAACTCCGTCAATCAGGACAATCAGCTGAGAACATCTCACCCCACTATCCTAAACAGATGTATTTAGAAATAAGCCCTGTGAAATCTCAAAGGAGAATATCCTAAGATGGTAAGTGGGCTCCTAAGATCTGTTCTCCTAAGATGGTAAGCGGGGCACCCCAAGTAGACCTCCAGTCTGTCCCTTCCCTGAATAGGATTCCGCGTGGGCTGCGTGCTGATTCGCCTACACCGTGGGAGGATGGGATTGGGCTGCAATCCTATACACACTTTCCTGAGAGTAAGCCCCATTGCACACAATGGGTATGTCTGAATAGACATACCTTGGATTGTACTGTAAGGCTGTAATTCTATTTGCACGTACCTCAGAGTAAATCTCATTGAACTCAATGGGGCTTAATTCTGAGTAGACACACATAGGATTGCACTGTTACTGCCAGACAGTTTGCGAAACAATCAAAATGAGAGTATCTTCACACAAATGCCACTTGGCACTAGAACATCTAAAGAACATGTTTTCACCCAGATGTTTGGAGAAAAGGTGTTTTTGTCCAAGTATGGAGAGAGCATTTGTGCTTTTCAAAAGAAAGCCAAAGGGATCGTTCGCAACACTTCCCCCCGTCCCTGCAAAGCTTCCACAGATACCACCACAGTTGGCAAGCCTCCATAGATGCAATTCTTAACTAACAAGCTAACTTCCGCTATTTTAAAATTCTTAAATAAGATATTAGCTTTAAGGGAGATGTTAACACGGCCATTACGGGGCTGTGTGACTCCGACTTTCATCCTATAATATGAATAATTTATTTTTTATGACAGCTTTAGCTAAAAGACCCAAGTGTGTATGTCAACATTGTAATAAACCATTATGGCAGGGTACCTTGGAAAGAGAAAACAGGACGAGAAAACACTTGAAAACTTTGCTGCATAATTAATGCTGGGAAATTGAACAGCATAGAGGGAGAAACACTTATAGATGTTTTGCATCTAATTCAGACAGCATGCTGTGTTATAATTCAGGGAAATATGGGGAAAAGGAATTTCAGGCCCTTACTGGGAACTCAAGTTGCTCCTCAAGTTTAGGCTTACCAGATCTCCAACTGGGACAGACCTTTTAGGAGAAAGAATGTGGGCAGGTGTAGCTTGTTAAACCTTAGAGCACAATCCTAGGCATGTCTACTCAGAAGCAAGCCCCATTGTGTTCAAGCCCCACTCTGTCCCGGTTGGCAATCTGGTAAGCCTACTCAAGTTGCTCCCTTTCAAGCAATGCAGCTTCCCTGAAGGCCAGCAAGTTGCAGCAGTTAGGGAGTTAAATTGAAAGCTGGATAAACCTGAATTCAAATTCTGCCTCAGCAACCATGGATCACACTGGTTTAGAGAAGGGCAAACTGGTTGAGGTTTACCAAATGATTTGAAAATAATCCAACCTTTCCCAGTTAAAAAGGGGGATTGTTTAAGGCTTGGTCAATTGCTGGCTTTCCCATCTTGAAGCAATTACTCCAGCAATAGTGGGGGGAGGGAACGACTCCTTTCTCCCCCCCCCCATTGTTCGGCATGCAACACAGCATGATTAAAATGTGACACATGATGTTTCATGTTGTTTGTTCCCTAAAGAGGAAGAAAAAAAGTGAAAAGGCTGATGGAAGCTAGAGTCCTTGTGAGGGTTACTGCAATGGAAGTTGTCCTTGCAAAAAGAAAGACTACAACTCTCATCAGCCCCATGCGGACCGCCAGGGGGTGACGCGTGCAAAGGGGTGATGCGTGCACCCCCGCGCGCGTCACCTCTGTGACGCGCGTCGCCCTCCGGACCCTCCAGCCTGGCCGGCGCTCCAGGGCCTTAGAAGGCCCAATGCATCAATATGGGAACTTTTATGGTTTTCGCGCATGCGCAGACCGTTTTGAGGGCAAGAAGGCAGGCCCTTGCCCTCAGAAACGGTCTCTGCGCATGAGCGAAAACTGTAAAAGTTCCCGTATTGACGCATTGGGCCTTCTTTCAGAAGGCCCTGGAGCGCCGGCCGGGCCGGATGCTCCGAGGCCGGCTCCCGGGCCGGCCTCGGAGCGTCCAGAGGGCGACGCGGATAGGGGCGGGGGGGCACCCGGGGCAGGGTGCAGCCGGTCCCCCCCCCCCAAATCACCGATTGTTCCATTGGGGGCCATAGTCGGGGGGTCACTAGGGTGACGCGCCCCCCCCCGCCTTGCCCAACCAGACTTCACCTGCTGTGATAATGCTCCTGTAGGCTATGAAGCTCAAACATGGCTTTATCATGACATTCTTATTTGTTTGTTTTCAAATTCTGGCACTGTGACCTTGGTTGGTGTTCCACAGAGACAGATGTTCTTTGGTAGGTTCTTTTTGTGTAGTATTTGTAAACTGCTGTAATAATCTACAGCAGAGGTGGCCAACCTTTCAACATAAATGCTCCAGGTTGGGCCTTTAATGGTTGTCTAGGTGAGGGCATTTCAGCAGGTGCAGCTACTTTAGCAGCACCATCAGCACTTGCAGCTGCCAAGGTTCTGTCTTCTACACAACTCTTAAGAATGCAGAGGCCCTAATGGTGGAAGGTTGGCCACCCCTGATCTACAACTAGGTGAAGAAAAAACACAGTGATCATCAAGTTCAGTTGTGAAAACGTTTAAGCGAGATCCTCTCATGTGGTGCAATTTAAGGAAGAGTTGCGTGTTACATTTCAAAACAGAAGTTTTCAGAAAAGCCCTTCTTCAAGTCGCTTCATACATCTTTCATGAGTTGGCGGCTGTCTAATTTATCCAGCATGTATTAGCATACAATTAACCCAAGGAACTTAAAGGATGGAGAGAAAGGGAGAAAAAAGAAACGACATAGGTTGAATACCGATTCCGATTTCTATGAATATATATATATTCATAGAAATCAGGCCATAGTTCCAAATCAAAACAACAACAACACCCTATATAGAAGGACCCATCGCAAGGAAGAAGAGGACACCATCTCATTGTAGCTAGTATATGTCCGCAGTGAATGTAGCACCAGGCTGATAATCCCCAATCCACATCCCTGTAATTTCAAACAAAGAACATCGAGATAATGTCAGTGTGCCTCCAGATGGCTGCTTCCCAGGCTCTCAGACTGGCATTTATATACAAAACTGAAATCCAACAAAATGGGCAGAGAGGTAGCTGTGGGCCTGTTGTGCTGGTATAATAGCACAAGCCCACCTGTGCTGAATGCATGACTGTCATTAAGGGGGCCTCGGTGCATTGGGGAAGGGCTGTAGCACATGCTCTGCATGCTGCAAGCAGAAAGTCCCAGGATCAATCCATGGCAACTCCGCATACGGCTGGGCACGTTCCCTCTGACAAACCCGAGAGCCACTGCAAGCCAGTGTTGAGCAATACTGATGGCATTGGGTACGGGGGCAGAATTTGGCATGCTGCATCAGGAGGTTTGCTTGGGTCAGCCCTGTTTTCTGAACATTGCTGTTGCCCCAGGCTCAAGGCTGGATGCCAAAGCACTCTCACAGTGCAAGCCTATGCAGGTCTACTCAGAAGTAAGCCCTATTGTGCTTAATGGAGCTTACTCCCAGGAAAGTGTATATAGGATTCCCACCTCAAGCTGCAAACTTGATCTTTCAAGGGGAGTACAACCCCATGCCATCCATCCTGAGCAGGTTTCATTCCTGATTAGCCAACTTGGGTCCCTTCGGGGAGAAAGGCAGGGGTAAAAATACTGTAAATAAAATCAATAAATTTTTTACTGTGTGAAAGAATAGTTTGTTTTCTTGAACTTTGTTTCTTTATTTCTTAACTCTCCTGCTAATCAGTTTCTTTGGATGACCCCAGTTCTAGAGCTAGGCTTACCATATCCAAAGGGGGACAGGGTGCCTACACCTTTAACCATTGTAAAAAGAGGGAATTTGGGCAGGTGCAGCTCATAATGGAAGGGTACAACAAGCTGCACCTGCCCAAATTCCCTCTTTTTACAATGGTTAAAGGTATAGGCACCCTGTCCCCCTTTGGATATGGTAAGCCTATCTAGTGCTGCAAAAATGGGAGAAAAATTTACCTTTATCCACTCTTTCCACACTATGAATCATTTTTAAAATCTCAAATATGTCCCCCCCTTAATTGCCCTTTTCCCCAAGTTAAAAAGCCCCAAACATTGCAATGTTTCCTCAATTAGGAAAAAGCTCTACCCCCACCCGCCCCGGTCATTTTGGGTGTCCCTCTTCTGCACTATCCACATCATGTACGTTATGAGGGACACTATTATGATTAATTGCCATAAATATTTATATCACACCTCTCAATCACGAGCATCTTTGACAAAATTAACCACCATCAGTATAAAATTAGCAAATAGATGCTGTCAGAAAAACCATTTTTGGCATCACAGAGCAATCTCCACTAAAAGTTGAACAAAAGAGTTGCATTTTTAGTTGTTTCCTAACAATCAGAGAGGAAACAGATGAATAAAGGGAAAATACAGCACGAATGTAGCATCTCTTCAGGATTAAAGGTAGGCTTACCAGATCTCCAACCGGTACAGAGTGCTAGACCTTTAGGAGAAGGAATGTGGGCAGGTGTAACTTGTTAAACCTTAGAGCACACTCCTGGGCATGTCTACTCAGAAGAAGCAAGCCCCACTGAACACAATGGGGCTTGCTTCTGAGTAGACATGCCTAGGAGTGTGCTCTAACGTTTAACAAGCTACACCTGCCCACATTCCTTCTCCTAAAGGTCTAGCACTCTGTCCCGGTTGGAGATCTGGTAAGCCTAATTAAAGGCCATACAAAAAATATACAATGAAAACAATTTAAAAACACATTTAATACTGCAACGTTTCGTTCATTCCCATGAACTTCTTTAAGCAGAAGAAACAGAGCCATAAAAAGCTTTAGATTTTACTGCTCTGAGTACTTCCATCTTGTGAAATGAAGTTAGTGACGAAAGAAAAGAGATGGGTGTGTGTTTTTTGGTCATGGTGCCTTGAATCTGGAATATTTTCCCTTTAAGTAAAATCTAAAGCTTTTTATGGCTCTGTTTCAAGAAGTTCATGGGAATGAACGAAACGTTGCAGTATTAAATGTGTTTTTAAATTGTTTTCATTGTATATTTTTTGTATGGCCTTTAATTAGGCTTACCAGATCTCCAACCGGGACAGAGTGCTAGACCTTTAGGAGAAAGAATGTGGGCAGGTGTAGCTTGTTAAACGTTAGAGCACACTCCTAGGCATGTCTACTCAGAAGCAAGTCCCATTGTGTTCAGTGGGGCTTGCTTCTGAGTAGACATGCCTAGGATTGTGCTCTGGGACTTAACAAGCTACACCTGCCCACATTCCTTCTCCTAAAGGTCTAGCACTCTGTCCTGGTTGGAGATCTGGTAAGCCTAAGTGTATGTGGCTTGTCCTCCTGTCTTCACAACTAACTTGTGAGGTAGGTTAGGGTGAGAGATAGTAACTGGTCCAAGGTGTCACCCAGTAAGTTTTGTTGCTGAGTGGGGATTTGAACACCACTATTTTTCACCTAATTCCAACACACTAACCACTACATCTGCTCCCAGGCAAGAATATATACCAGGGGTGGCCAAACTGCAGCTCCTGAGCCACATTGACGTATAATGTGCAGCTCTCAGAAATATGTTGGCTGAGCTCCTCTTTACATCAAAATTTAATATAAAAACGTAAATAAGATTTTTTTATAATAAAAATAAGAGTCCACTGGATTAAAGCGTACATTTAATGTCCATGGTGAGTAAATATATTTAAGAATTTAAATGCTTCTTAAATATTGCGGCTTTCAAACATAGGGGGTGGCACGCCTTACTGCATCGCCCACTGTTGCCTGGCCCCGCCATGAGCAGCAGACGGAGGCTTGCATCCCGGGCTCATCCGGGAATGTTCGGGGGGAGGGGCCGACTGCGTGCCCGGGAGCGTCACACTGTCCGAGCACGTTCAGTCGGCGCCTTCGTGAGCCCCGCCCTCCCTCCCTTTCATCTAGTCTGAGATTAGCTGGTTGCTGATTTGCAGAGCCGGGTAGGAATTTTTTGCCATTAGCCGTATTGGGCCTGGCTGGTGGTTTTTTTGCCTACCCCAGACTGGACGTTTGAGCTGGGTGGTTATTGCTAGGAATTTCCCACTGGGGGTGGCAGGTCATGTGCGGGCCGGGTAGATAAGGAAAGCAATTGGTGTACATTCGGAGGTAAGCAAGGTCAAGGGGTGAGCCAAGACCGCTCAGATGGTGCCGGACCGGATCGCTGAGGCTGGCTGGCAAGCCCCTTGATTGGATCAGCAAAGACAACCATACGGCTTGGCCTGGGGGAGTCTGCACTGTCCAGCTGCCTCGACCCATTGGGTCGGCTGTGATAGGCTTTCTCAGTCTCTGACTGAGGATAGCTTGGAGTCAGAATGTTACACCCAAGGGTAACCCGGGGGGGAGGCAGACGGCTAGGGGGGGGGGGTTATATTCCCTGCTGCAGTTTATCACACGTTATTCAGTTAATAAAGTTACCCTTAATCCAAGTCTCTGTCTGTTGTGATCATTGGGGGGTGCTCAGGTAACTGAAGTTTATCATATGTGGCTCTTACATGAAGCAAGTTTGGCCACCCATGATATATTCTGTAATGTTTGTTGTAATACTGTTGATTATAAGCTGTTTTAGGAATTTGTCCAAGTTAGTCTAAAACTAACCAAATCAAAGTACAGATATGAGACTTGCAGGACAATCCTAACCAACTTTCCAGCGCCGATACAGCCACAATGCAGCCCTGAGGGAAGGGAACAAATGTGCCCTCACCTTGAAGAAGCCTCCATGACTGCCCCTGCCCTGCAAAGTGCCCTGTGTGCCCTGTTGGCACAGCTACACCAGCACTGGAAAGTTGGTTAGGATTGCGTTGTTGTTCATATACAGTCAGTTCTACCTGCAAATTCGCCTATCCGCAAGGGGCAGAATTCCCATCTGCCTCTACTCATTCATGTTCTGTTCTCGCTACTTGTGGCGGCCGCTGCACTGGTTCTGTTCCCATGTCTGTTCAGATTGCGGCTACAGTTAGAAGTGTACTATAGCGGTGGCCATTTTAAAGTCCCAGCAACCTGTTCTTGGCTATCTGGGGTGGCCATAGGTACTGTACAGCAAGTCTCTGCCATCTTGCCATTGGATATGCTATCCTGCCATTTTTGCGGTGTGTTTTTTTTTTCACATGTCCTCATGCGGTTCTAACCATTTGCCACTGCCCTGAAAAGGGATGGTTTGCCTGATTACTACCACTATATTAGGTAAGCCTCCACCTAAAAAAAGTGGACAACTCTTGTTGGTGGACTCATGAAAATTGATGAGTGTGTGCATTTCAATTTCTAGCAAAACCAGGGTCATCTTGCAGGAGAAGCATCGCTGTGGGACTTCTCCTACAGCAGACGTGGTTGAGTCCATCACCAGAAGCAGTCAAGAACTACCTTGAAAAAATGTTTTCAAGGGTCCTGAACTGAGAAGCATTAGGCTCAGTAGGAGGCAAACTTAGACATTTGCCTAGAGGGCATAAGATAATGCCTAGCCTAAGAGACTGTACATAGTTCATGTTACAGTAAGACTACAGTCCTATGCAAATGTACCTGCAAATTCATCCTACTGAATACAGTTCTGAGTAAGCATGCATAGGCCGGCACTCCTATATACATTTTATATCGGGAATATTTTTTTTCTGTTCCATTTTTATGGATTTGTTTTAAACTATTGCCAGCTGCTCTAAGAGTTTCGGAATGAATGAGCTCAGTTTTTTAAATTAGACACAATAATTTGGAAGTAGAAATAAGTGGCAGGAAAAGAAAACACTTGAAAGAAGACATTTAAAGTTGATTTGTTGTTGCAGTTGTCATGTAGTCCTAGTGGGGTGTGGCTACTTCAGTGTCCTGACAAGCTCCTGCATTGTAAACTTCATAATCACATCGCTGGTCAAAAAGTCCTTCAAAATGAAAAGGGGGGGGGAGGAGAAAGACTTTGCTACCTGCTAGTGGATCAAGTCTCTGACTCCAAGTCTAGAGTCAAGTCCCAAGTCTTTTCCCCCAAGTCCCGAGTCTTTGGTTGCGAGTTGCCAGTCCCTATCTATTTAATGGGGAAAACGGGTTCAAAATTCGACTTGTCGACCTGAATAAAATTCGACTTGTCGTAAAAGGCTCCAAATCTCGAGTCAAGTCTTTCGAGTCTTTTACAATCGCCGAGTCAAGTACGAGTCGAGTCACTGATGCGACATGAGTCCGAGTCAATAGACTCAAGTCTACATCACTGCCTGATCAGCCTGAAAGGTTCAGCTCAGCAGGTAAGGAACAGCATGAATGTGCTTTAAATGTTACACCTTGAACACAGTAGGCCTGTAAATTACTGCCATTTAATCACAATTTATAAAGCACCCCTACATGAAACATGTGCATGGGGATGCTCAACACTTCTTAAATGTATATATCTCTTATCATAAATGCTCAGGCACCTGGTGTTTAACTATCTCTATAGGTCTGCTTTGCTTAAACACAATCACCACTAAGTTAAAGGGAAACGCACCACACACACACACACACACACACACACACACTTTCCTAGACTCTCATGTCCCCGTCAACATTTTGCACAGGGGAAAAAAATACATACACATCTGTTCCTGAAACCTCATTACTCTTGCCACTGTCCCACTCCATATGCTCTCCCACTGGAATTGGAGGCAATTTAAATGGCACTTGCCACCTGTAAACGCTGCTGAAAAGTCATCCCACATGCAGGTGGTCCCCAGAGGAAGGAGCGTGTGTGTGTGTGTGTGTGTGTGTGTGTGTGTGTGTGTGTGTGCGTGTGTGTGTGCGTGCGCGCGTGCGTGCGTGTTCATAGTGAAATGTCTCTATTGCCTGCATTCTTCCCAATGTGTGGCGTTTTGTATTCACGTCAGAGCCATATAACCTTGGAGGAAACAGACACTCATATTCAAAGATTCCATGTGACAAATTCCCTCAGCCCAACACACAAAATAGAGATATTTAGGTGCTAGAGACCTTTAGCCATTGCTCCTAACCACCTGGAAAAGGGCTTCTCTTGGTAACCACAGATTATGATCAGGTGTGGCAGAGGTCAACCAGGTGGAGCACTAGACAAGGGCCTCCACCCATCAGAGGACTCAGCTGAACATTTTTTGGGTGTTCCGCAGGTGGCAAGGCAATAGGATTGGACCATAAGGTGCTAGGTGGGAACACAGCTCCAACAGCGGCTTAGGCTACTCTTCAGTTCTCCCAAGTTCCCTTGCCCATCCAGCCTCCTTCTTTCTCAAAGGTTGGGTGGAGCAAGTCCCCCACACACACACCCAAGACTCATGTGAAGGCAGGATAACATTAAAGGTAAAGGTGACCCCTGACAATTAAGTCCAGTCGTGTCTGACTCTAGGGTGTGGTGCTCATCCCCATTTCAAAGCCGAAGAGCCAGCGTTGTCCGAAGACGCCTCCGTGGTCATGTGGCCGGCATGACTCTCCTTGCCGCAGCGCATAGCATGCAGCTGGAACACGGAGCGCTGTTTACCTTCCCGCAAGCGGTACCTATTTATCTACTCGCATTAACATGCTTTGGAACTGCTAGGTTGGCAGGAGCTGGCCAAGCAACGAGAGCTCACCCTGTCACGGATTCGAACTGCCGACCTTTCGATCGACAGCTCATGGTTCAGCGGTTTAACCCACTGTGCCACCCGCTGGCCACATTACATACTAGCAAAATGGCTGACACTACAATGGGAGGGGTATGTTCAGATAACATGGATGTACATTGCTCATATTAAATCCCAGGAGAGGGAACCTGTTCCAGTGGTGGATGGGCCTCGCAGAGCTAGAGGGCAGCATTCATTCCCACTACAACATTGTCCCCCAGTGCAGTGCTTCATTTCCCCCCCTCATAGGAGCGCATGGAATACATGAATGTATAAAATAAGTAAAGGGCTGTACCAGTGGGGAGGAAATTAATCTTGCTCTTTCCTCTGGTGATCTCAAACATCCAAATCTTGGGTTCTGCTTTTTGCGTATGGGATAAGCTCTCTTCATACTTTCCAAAGTGTGAAGAATAATGCATGGCAACCCCCCCCAAACAACCCCCCCACTAGCTCTACCCCCACACATTTTGTGCATGCTTAGGTCCTACGTCCGTGCATGCTGTGCACGCTCAGTTCTGCACATACCATGTCTGTCTGTAGCGACAACACTGACTGTGGAGATAGTTTCTCCCCATGGTTGTCATGACATTGTAGCATTGTTTTGTTCATATAAAACACTTAAACAAAAACAGAGTAAATCAACAAAACAGCGCCAAATTACAAGGATCCGAGAAGTACAGTATTGATTTCCCTCTCTCCCTAAATGTGCCCTTAGCAAGGTGAACTAAATATTTAACTTTATCCTGGAAAAAATGGAAATGAACTTTTCCCAAGATGTGGTTAAAAATTGATCTCTCAACATGGTAGCGTTTTCTTGTCCAAAATGATAATTTAACTTCACCTTCTGCTAGGCATTTTGTCTAAGGCCAGAAATGTCAAGCAATGTCCTCTTTGGTTAATTCATCAGTTTTACAGCTGCTGGTATGGTCTGAAAAGGGACCAAGTTGCCTGACAAGATCAATCATTTTCAGACAGCCAGTCACCATTGCATGCATGTTAAGAATGGGCATTACAATAGCAAGGCTTTTTGAATTTCCACTGTGGCAGAAGTGAAATGTAAAACTGCAGAAATTAAAAAAAATGTGGAAAGATCAAATGCTGGAACTTTCACAGAGAGCAGAATGACACTGTGCACAGATGATGAGTCTGGCAATCTGGATCATAAGGTGTGGAAGTGAAATGTGTTTGAATCCTGCACTGAACAAAGACAATATCCTGCAGTTGTAACTAAGGAGGATGCCTGTTCATTGTTCTAGGAACTGATTGACAATATATCTTCCTTTAAATGTGGGAATCATAGAGTTGGAGGAGGTCTTGTAGGCCATCTAGTCAGTCCACCCCCCTGCCTGATGCAGGAAAACAAGAGCTAGAACATCCCCCACAGATGGCATTTCAAACTCTGCCTGAAGACAGACTCTGCCAGTCAATAAAGCTCACCCCCTCCATTGTTCCATTGTTGAACTGCTCTTACGATTAAGATGTTTCTTCACATGTTCAACTGAAATCTACCCTCCTGTAACTTAAGCAAGTTAGAACTAGTCCTGTCCTCTGGGGCAGCAGAAAACAAGTCTTTCAGCCAAATCCTGTGTAAGGATTCGGCGGCGGATCCTCACACAAGATTTCGACATCCAGACCACCAATTGAGGCCGGCCCTATCAGCCTCCTCGGATTTCAGAGGTCAGAGGAGCCAGTGTAACTGCCGAGCCAGCACGGCGGGAATGGGGATATGGCCGATGCCATCCTCGCCCCCTCCCGGGCCACCTCGCCCAATGGGCCCCCTCCCTCGCCGGCCGGAACGCCCATGGCAACGGAGTGAGGGAGGCTGGTCTTGTGCTGGCCTCCCTTACTCCAGAGGAGGGTAGGTTATGCTCCAGTGCCAGAAGGTTATGGTGTATTTCACCATACGTCCTCTTTTAGGCAGGAGGTGTGGCCTAGTGGTTGAGCTTCTGCCTTGCCCAAACAAAAAGCTAAAGCCGACACCAGTTTGAGACAACTAGAAGCTGCTGAGATATTAGTCTGTTGCCAGGCTAGGAATATTCTCCACTGTCCCTTAGTCAGAGGATATTTTTCTTGTGAATATCTATGAACACATGAATTGTATTGTACAGAGTGAGACCATCAATCAACAGTGTAGTTAGCCCGCTGGGGGGCGGCACCCACATGACTCTCCGTGATGTCATATTCCTCACCCCTCCAGTGGGTTTTCTGGCGGAAACCCCCCCCCCCGGCATTTTTTTGCTGGAAAATGGCCACAAGGCGCCTGGGCGGGGGGAGGTGACTCCTTTCCCCCTGCCGCACCGAAAACACACTGAAAATGCACCGAAAACATGCTTTTTTCCAGCGCGTGTGCACCCCCCTTGATGCCTGGGGGTAGTTCGCTCCCCCATTCCTAAGCTGCTTCCATCAGTCCGTCTAGCCCAGTCTTGTCTCCTCCACCTGACTGTGGTTCTCCAGGACTCGAGTCAAGAACTTTTCCACCCTTCCTACCTTGCAGCAAAAGTGTGGTCTACACATGAGCAATTATGCTGGCATCACATTGCTAGGAATCTCTGGGGCAAAGCCTCACTCTGCTCCTTCACTGTACCTCCTGTCTGCCCCATGTTGGCACATTGGGTGTTACCACTGCCACTGGTACTAAGAGTTCAAGTGTTGGCCTGCTTAACGTGGCCCTCTGAGAGGTGGGACCTTTGGTCAATGCCTGACTTGGCTGGCCCCTGACACCACCCCTGGAGCTACAGCCCCATAAAAATGGAATGCGAGAGGGAAGGGTTCACGTCTCACTTTAGGATTTGTCAAGAAAATTAGGTTGCTTAGTGAAGAGGCTAATGCAATTGCACTTGAACCTATCTCATTCAATCAGATCATCCGTTATTGATTTCCATCATTGCCCTTATATACCTCCGATTCCACCCTAGCATTTAGTCTGGGTCAGAAGGAATTTCAATGCTGGGAAGAGCCAACACCCATGTAGGAACAACTGCCAGTTCAAAGGCATCACTCACCCATGGGCGACCTCGCCAACGCTGCCTCCCTGCTGCTTAGCATACATAAATGAAATACCAAGTCACCAAATCAATGCAAGTCTCCATAAATTACCATTAAGGAAATATGTGATCTACATGCAAAAAAGAGATCTAAAAGAACAAGAGTTGTAAAGTTTTGCCATCAGGCAGCACTGGGTGACAACGATATGTTTAAATAATGTTTGTTGCTTCACTTTAATCAGTGGCAGTCATGTGTTGCTCATCGTTAACCTTCTCACCCTTGTTCCAAATGGAATAATTACCAACCGTAATTAAGAGAGAAAGAAAGAAAAAAAAACTGTTCTAAATGTATAGGCTGAGCTTTGCAGTCTGACTCCTGCTTTCCGTGCAACACATTAGTAAGAACAAATGACATATGAAACTGTGTCTGAATGAGACCTTCAGGAGGTAGAGGCTAAGTGTGTTACAAATTTATGCTGCAGACGAGTAAAACTACATGGGAAATGTTCAGTTGATGAAATGCAAATGGAAAGGCACATCAAACAAACATCTCTATGGTCTTTTTTCTGATGTCTGTTTTATTGATTTTGCCCAGGACTAGCCCATTGTGCTGTGAAGAGGTGCGCAGTGTCTTCTCTGAAGGAATCAGGAGCTCTAGAGGGTGGTTGGAATTCTTTGCAGAGTTGGTCCCTCAGAGTTCAAGGAGCAGGACAAGTCATTTTACCGTAAGACCTATTCATATTCATATTTACATAGCATTTTCCGAGTGCAAAAGGCATTTGACATGCATTGTCTGGATGTTACCCTGCAAGGTAAGTAAATATTCTTACAGCCCATGAGCCCAATCCTGTGTAACTCTTGCACTGGTGTAACATTAGATCCCCCGTTGTAAGAGCACTTATGCCAGTGTAACTTGCCATACGCCGACAGACACAGGACGGGCCCCGGTGTAACCCCCCTGGACACCCCACATGCACAGTTCAGACGTGAAATGGACACCAGTGCAACTCCACCGGCGCAGGGGGCATTATGGGGGCATTCAGAAGCCCCCGGAATGCCCCGTGTGTCGGTGGAGTTGTGCCGGCATCCGTTCCACATCTGAACTGCGCATGTGATGTGTCCGAGGGGGGTTACGTCCATCCTGCGTCCGTCGGTGTACGACAAGCTACACTGGCATAAGTTGTCTTACACTGAGGGATCTACTGTTACACCGGTGCAAGAGGTACACAGGATTGCACCCTTAGGGTTATAGTTGAGGGAAATGTTGCTCTGGGACATCTCCTGCTGCATGGTGTCATTAGCAGATGTGCTCAAGTGCTGCCTTTGAAACTTTGTTCAAAAGGACTTTAGCAGAGAAGAAACATCAGGCTCAGTAGGAGAAAGATTGAGAAATTTGCCTAGGGGACTATGTGAATATCTAAGATACCGTCTTTCCAAGGGCTGCCTGAGATATATGTAGCCCATGTTATGCTAAGGCTAATGTTCTATGCAGACATAACTGGGAATAAGTCTTCTTGATCACAGTGGGGCTTATTGTATTGTCTGGGACACTGGCATTGCTGATGGTGGGGCGGAGCTCTAAGTTCCACCACGGTCCGACCGTCCATTACACAGGAACACGAGGCGCCCCTGCTCCCTCGCCTTCAGAGCCATTCAAGTCGGTGAAAGCAGACTTGATTGGCTCCGAAGGCAAGGGGGCGGGGGCGCTTTGTGCTCCCGTGTAACGGAGGGTCGGACCACGGCGGAACTTAGAGCTCCGCCCCCCCTGCAGCGACGCCAGTGTATTGGGGGCTTATTGTATTGTCTTAATGTATTATATATATACATTTAAATGTATTATAAATGTATTATATATATACATTATATATACATTAAATGTATTATAAATGTATTATATATATACATTTAGCTTCTAGCTTAATTTGTCCCAAATTGTCAGAGTGGGTTAAAAGCGGGTTAAAACAAATGTGTGTGTGTGTGTGTGTGTGTGTGTGTACACACACACACACACACACACACACACACACACACACACACACACACACACACACACACACACATTTGTTTTAACCTGCTTTTAACCCACTCTGACAATTTGGGACAAATTAAGCTAGAAGTTCCAATGAAGGTTCAAAGTGGAAATAATTGGTGGGAAAAGAACCCCCCCCCCCAATGAAGAAACATACAGTTGGGGGTGGATTTTGTTTTGCATGGTCTTAATGGGGTGTGGATATGGGGGTGTCTTGTTGAATGTCTGTGCCTTTATAACTTACCACTGTGTCACTGAGTAGATTATCTCCATATTGCAGCAGAGGCTGAAAGGAAGGGAAGACTGGCCAGGAGGGCCTTATGATTGGCAAAGGCTCCACTTGGTCAACTCTTGATGGCACCTTTCCTTTCCCCTTGAGCCCAGACGTACAGTCAAAAAGCTTCTGAGAACACCTGTTGGCTCAGCCCAGGTTGTAAAAATATAAATGCATTGAAACAGAGGCGTTTCTACGGTAGAGGCAGTACCGTAAGTTGCGCCCCGTCCTAGTCCCTGTTTACAAACCGGAACGAGGAGGCCTCGCCCCCTCACCGTTGGAGCCATTCCACGCGGTGAAGGCGTTGGGCAAGGAGTCTCCTGCCCGTCGCCTTCGCCAGGCGGCATGGCTCTGACGGCAAGGGGGCGGGGCCTCCTCATTCCGGTTTGTAAACGGGGACTAGGACGGGATGTAACTTATGGTACCGCCCCTACCGTAGAAACGCCTCTGCATTCAAACGAGCATATGTACCAATGCAGACAGCAGGAACAGCAGTCTAGAGCAGGGGGGGGGCAGGTGAGGGAGTCCATATTATGAAACCTCAATGCTACCCCTAAGCACATTTCCTGTTTTTGCATTTTGTTCCACTTGTTACCTTATTAATTACATAATTAACAGCCATGGCAGAAAATTTTCAGTAAAATAACCAAGCCATACCACATTATTCCAATTTATCATCCTATATACACATCTTTGAAAAGATGGAGCACTTATGTTTTACGAATCAAATGAAAACCATTATGGTAATTCTAAGGGGAATTCTGTCTGAGCTCCTCAATTCTCTTTCAACTGCTCATGAATCTAAATGTTTGCTAAATGACCATCTCCCCTCAAAATAAACTGAGCAGCTGTAGATTTGCCATGGGGAAAGCCTGTCTGGCAAGGGATAAACATGAAGTGACTTCTTTTTGCAATTTACCATTTTTTGCATCCGCACTGAGTTTTGTTTTTAAGACATGCATTGCAGACGGAAAGTCTCAGAAGAATTATTAAATAAAATGTTTTTTAAAAAATATAGAGTACTTCTACTATTGTCCTGAAATGACATGAATCACTCGGGACAACTAATTAGAACAAAGAGAGGTTTTAAGATGGCAGATAAATCAGAGATAGAGGAGCTTTAAAAAATAAAATGATAAAGTGTGAAGCGAGCATTTTTCTTCTTTGACAATGTGATTCAGGTTAAGAGCTATCAGGTTCTGGAGAGCTGTTCAGAAGGAATGAAGACAGAGCAGGACCATCGAGGAGGGAAAAATACATAATAAAACCCCTGAACGATTAGAAATGAGATCAGTCTTGGGTACTTCAAAAGAAGGAAGTGTGAATAGCTTTGCTGGAACAGAAGAATGTATGTATTTCTCAGGAAGGAGGAGGGTTACCTGCCTAAGGCAATTGCTACTTTTCTGGTGTTGACACAAGATCAGCAGTGGAGAGAAGAAGTTGTAGGGTGGAGCATCTGCCTTACAAGGAAAGGACTAAAACATGGGGGGAGCTTTGGGGCTTGGAAAAGACCACTAACGGGGGGGGGGGAGCATGATAGAGGTTTATACTAAGGTTGGCTTATCCATGAGACCAGTTGAGGCAGTTGCCTCAGTTGGAAGATTGGTTGAGGGGGCGCCCATCTCTGACTATGTAAATGCCTCCACTGTTGCCCCTCCCCCCATTTGCTGGATTGGTAAATGAAGTACAATATAGAGGAGAGAAGAGTGGTTGGCTAGAGTATTGGAGATGCTCTGATCTACTCCTCTCTGTTCTTCCACACTTCTCACTTTTCCAATCCTGGGAGTGAGAGGATCAGAAAGTCCTGGAAGTGAGAGGGGGCCTGGCAGGGAGCCAAAGGAGGGGATCTCAGCTGGTCTCATGGAGACTGAAAGACGGAGGCTGGGCCGACCGGGAGGCCAGGTCTACCGGGAGGGTAGACCTGCGTGCCACATCAGGAAGCTAGGTAGACCTGGGCTCCCGAGACCTTTCCGGCCGTTGCTGCCCCTCCTGCCACATTTGCTTTCTCCCCCTTTGAGAAGGGACCCAAAAGAAACCCCCTGATAAAATTTCTCTCAGAGGCCATGGGAGCAGCAGGAACCAGAACAGAGTCGATAGCAGAGGCAAAGGTTGCTCCAGGCCATCATGATCCACCCTTTTCCTGTGGAGACTGGAAAGCCTCCAGAGACCTTTCCCTTGCCTGGAAATAGGTGCAGAGCATACACTCCCCTGCAAGGGCCTCTGGACCCTGTAGTCCCAGTCCACCGGCAACGGAGAAAGAAAGGTCACCGCCCTGGCTGCTGCCACCATAATCACCTTCCTGCTGCCCCAAGGTTAGTTTTGGAGCCGATGGGGGATGGGGAGATGAAGAAGGCAGAAGAACAGAACAAGTTCTGATCCCCAGTGTGTGTCTGCACACAATCGGGTCTGTGTTTGCCCCAGTCCTGCTCTTGATCAAGGGACTTTGATATATTATGAGCTGCCTTGATTGACGGATTTCCCGCGACACCCCTAATTCTGAGCTGCTTCAAATTCCGGCTTTTGTATGATCATCTTCTCAGCAATCAATGTTCCACTCAGGGGGAGCATTTTGTGGACTTGTGAGTCTGCCTGAACTTGATAGTCCTTGGGAATGTTCCACCCATCCTAATATGAAAATCAATGGGTCCCAAGGGGAGTATGTCTCTATCATTAGATCAGCTCCCTCCATAACCTTCACACAAAGTGACTTGACATGTAAGCACTCTCGTGGCACTCAGCCTAGCATTACCTGGGAGCATTTTGTTTGCACTTGCTCGGCATCTGGGTTTTTATTTCCTCTCTGCTTGTCCCACATTCACATTTTCACACAGAGAGTTTTAAAGCAGAACTTTGTGTTTCCATCAAACGAGTAATAAGGAAGCTTCAGTGAATGTGTGTAGAAATAGCTGTTCATCTCAGTCCCTTTTTTTTTGTCCACATAACCCCCACAGATGACATGAAACAAGGTCAACATCAGGCCACTTTATTGATTGCAAGTAACCATCAACATAACATGCAGGGGAACCTAACTTGACGACACAACTCCTCCCACTTTTAGTGGGGGCACCTACCCTGGAGGAGACGGGTGCCACTATTTTCCCCGTTGGGCACTGCCACCCTGGCTTGAACCCAAGTTTGCCTTTCAGTGACCTCAGGTTTTCCACACCAAACCCTGGAAGGGGTCAAGGCAGTTAAATTGCTCTACCCATCCCAAACCTGATCAGGGGCATTCCTAGGGTTTGCGTCACCCGGTGTGGGAGGTCAGTGCGTCACCCCCATGATGGACCTCCCATGCAGTGGGCGGGGCAACACATCATCACCCTGCCCCTGTGTCATTGCCCCGCCTCCCGTGTAATCAAAATTACACCTTTAAATTAAAATATTATATGCACAGCCTAAATACTGTATGTTTGCAGTCTGCCTGATGACCTTGAAGATGGACTTTGCTATTCAAAGTCCTACAGGTCGGTCACCAACCTACATCCCTGAGCCAAGCAGCCTCAGGATCAGTTCTGGTTTCCCCTTTGACTCTTGCTTCTCTTTGGGTGCACACCGAATCCCAGTCCCTCACTAAACCACATGCATTTGTGCACACTTGCACACACGGGGCCTGCTGATATAGCTTTGCTGCATACTTTTGAATGTCCAAAAGAATGAACCCCCCCCTCCGCCCAAAAGAAATTATACTTCCAGGATAAAGCCCCAAAGGAATGGTAAAATGGAAAAAAAATCAGGGGGGAGGTTCTATTTTTGAAGATTTTTTCATGGAAAAATACAACATTTTTTTTCACACTGCTGAATGAAATACTCTTTAAAGTCGTGTGTTAAAGTAATATTGTCACGGCCAATTAGACTCTGCAATGCTTCTGCTGCCACATCATTTCCCCACCTCCTCCTGCTGTCCTTCAAGACCAATTAGCAGTGTATGCTATACCTTGAATGGAAGAGAGAAAAGGGAGACGGCAGAGGTGGATTTCCCAAAAAACTAAATCTTGAGCCCTCCCAAACCCAAAGTGGGGGCCTTGCTGGAAATCCTGAGAGGACCCTCCTAAAACCTGAGTCTCAGGCTGAAAATCTGAGATAAGACCTGCCCTCCCTAGGTGTGCGAGATGATCCAGAAGGAGAGCAGGGTGGTGGATGTTGTGGCCTTGCAAGGCTGCAATGAACCGGATGACCTGTGGTCCCTTGCCACTTGACAATGCTTTGAATTGCTGTGACCAGCAGTGTTGCACAAAAGGCAAATGAAGAGTGGCACAAAATGCCAAATCGCTTACTGCAATTCAGCCATGAGTTGAACATCATTGACCCAAACTGTGGCTTAATAACTGCTGCAAATTGGATAATTGCACCACTGAAGCTCAACGCAAGCAATATTTGCATGTGCTTATGTGTGGGCTGGGAGACATGCTTTCCTCTAACTTGTCAATCCAGACAGTGCTTTCCTTTATTCCAAATGTGAAACAATATTCATATGCCCTCATGATTATACACTACAATAGCATGGCGGGGTGTGTGTGGGGAGGGGGGAGAGATTTATCCTTCCAGCCACCACAGTTATTTATGGAATAAACTAAACCCCAGAGCAATAACCATTTTCTTTCATACAATGGTCTCACAAAAAAATAGAGAGGTATATAAATAGGACGCCTATTAATAAAGCCAGTCTCTTGCTGTGCAAAAATGTGGATTTTCTTATCTGAAGTGCTAATGAGAGTACACCTGCTAGCAACAGGATGCCTTGGATTACTTTAGAGAGATATGGCAATTAGAGCCCTCCTGGCCTTGGAAGAACCCGTCTTTGGAAGGAATAACACATTATAGACAGCAAGATGCAGAGGACAACAAGAATCAGCCAACAGTACATTGCTGTAAGTGAGAGATGGCCAACTGGCAGCCTGTGAGCTAGATGGACCCCCAAAAATGTGTTTGGTCATTGGCATCCTTGTTCATGCTTTTTTGTTTGTTTGTTTGTCAAGGTGAAGTAAAAGGACTGCCAACGTACGCAAGGGGAAAACTGCTTTTGAGTTTGGAAGGGTGCTGTGTTCATGATTTACAGCCCAATCTTGTGTAAGATACAGCGGCTGACCTAAGCTGCCATATCCTATCCAGGTCCCGGGCCAGCCGTGGATCCTTGATTCCTTACGCAGGATCGGGCTGAAAGTGAACACTGCATGGGTGGGACCACTGTTTTAGTCAGAATTGAGACAAACACAGGCCTGTTTGAAGGCTTGAGCTTTTGTGAGCAGTGGAGTAATATATACAAGCGAAGGAAGACTTGAATATAAAGCAGTGGTGGCCAACCCGTGGCACACCATGTGCCACATTTTATGTAGAGCGTGCCACTTAAACAAACAAACAAACAAACAAACAAATAAATAAATCTAAGGTAATGAAAATATTTAAAGCACAGTGACAGCGCAAGAAGAATAAAGTGCAGTGGGGTGCAAAGACCTCTAGTGCCACAGGCTTGGAAAGGTGTGCTGGGGTCGAGACAGAGAGAGGGACTTCAGCGCTCGGCTCGAGCAGGAACAGCAGTGCGTGCCACTTCAAAGGGCTCGACGCTCAGCATGCCACTAAGTGGCACCCGTGCCGTGGGTTGGCCACCTATGATATAAAGCATCCTTCACCACTGCCTTCTCATTCCCTTTCTCCAAAGCAAAGTGGGGAAAAGCGTTGGATGCTTCCAGGACATTGGGAGCATCATTTTCCTGGTGTGGCTGGGACAGGAGCGATGTGCATCGTTTGGACCTGGGAGGGAGAGGCCAACATTGGTCCTTCTGCTGGGTATATTGAAATGGCATTGGCAGAAATAACATTCCGAGGAAAAATGCAGCTGGGACCCTGGAAAGGCCTGCAGCTATCGTCTTTCCCACCCTCAAAGGTCAGCACTTTCCTTGAGCCTGGGGAAGGGAAGCTGAACGATGGCAGTGGACGTTTTTGCATTTGAGCCTTCAGGAGCAGTTTGGTGGCCCAGAAAATGTTCTTCTAGTGTTCACAAGCATTTTAAGACATGTTTTCCTTCCCCTGACAGCTTTCTCCTGATAGGAGAAAAGATACAGGGAATATATATTAGGGGGAGATAAACTAATGGGGAAAGTCTAGGCATACATCAATTTCTCGTTCAAATTTGCAGCCCCCTGAAGCTTTAAAAAACACAGGACATGGAAGGCCTGTTCAAACATTAAATTGCACATTAAATTGCATCCCTCTTGACAACCATCTGATCTGAAGGTGAAATGCAGGAAAAACTGTGAAGCTTGGAAGTGCAGAGCACCAGCCAGAAGGAGGGGCTGCACTCGGAAGGGAAATATCTCGAGTATGGAAAGTTCTATATATGAATAGAACAATATTGTAAAGACCCTTATCGGGTCTAGGATAGCCTGCCTGTGTAAAACGCCTTGAATAAATCTGGTGAGAAATCTGATGATGATAAAGGTGGTATATAAATACAGAATATAAATACATAAATACAGAAAATAAATAAATAAATAAATAAGTCTGTACATGGGTATAGTTGTTCACACATTCCATTCAAGGCAGGTACAATTTGTGTACAGTTTAGACAGATCATTGCTGTGGAAAAATGGGCCCAGACAGTCATTCACACAAGAGTGTGCCCAAGTACAGTACATTCTGTACCAGAGTGCAACATAATGTGTGAATAGCCCTCATGCATCATGTCTAATTTGGGTCTGGGTCTGACAGTACAAATTCTCAGTGTCATAAAAATGGTTTTACAAGATAAACAAGGACCTTTATAACCTGCCTGATCTGAGCAGAAATGAGAGGATAAAAAAAAATCCTCTTAACCTGAACTTTAATTATTGGATTAAAAGATTTGTTTTAATTTTAGAAATCTGAAGCTACTCATTATTCATTTATCTAAGCATGGATGAGCATGGCATGTTACTTAAGCCCCAGCTGTTTGTACAAAACAGTGACATCCCTGACCATGTGGTTTGTAACAAGTGGCAAAACTGTAAGGACAGATGCATTTGGGGTTCTGTTCCAGCGTGATTCTCTCAAAGCCTTTGCACTAAGGTGCTGCCTTCCACATAACTGCTTACTCCCAGAAAGGCCGACTTGTCTTGCGTTTTCTGCTGTTTACCTAAGTACCCATGAAACCACTCCATTATACAGTACAAAATTGCAGCATTGCACCCCAGATATCTTGCCTATTCCCATGCTTGTAGCCAGAAATGTTGTGGTGAGATGGGGAAGCATTGCGGAACAGCTAGAAAATAGACGCAGGTAGCAAAATATGTTTGAAGTTATTAAATTGTAGTAAGAGAGAGAGAGAGAGAGAGAGAGAGAGAGAGAGAGAGAGAGAGAGAGAGAGAGAGAGAGAGAGAGAGAGAGAGAATATTCTTTGCATGCGTTCAATCCCGTATCTCCAGGTGGGCAACTGAAGATTCCTGTCTGAGGCCCTGGAGAGCTGGTGCCAGTCACTTGCCAATTCTAAACAAGATGGATCAATGAACCTGACTCAGCAGATAAAATAACGATAACGATAACGATAACGATACTGGCATTTCTTGGTCATTGGATTTCTCCTCTGACTTTAATTCAAGACGGTGCACATAGGCAGGCAATTCTAACCCCCCAAGGGTTTTATTTTTACAATTCAAAGTTCTAATCTTTCATAGAACGTCTTCATTCCAGACGGTTTCCTTCACGGTCTGACTTCTCTCTGGCATTCGCCTCCCACGCTCAACTGACGGCAACTCTGACTTCCACTCAGAGTGCAGCTGGCAGCTTTTCCTCACTCTCACCGAGGGCTTCTGCAGATCATCAGAGGCGTGTCGACAGCTCTCGGATACTTCCAGTTGTCTCGAGCTGGCGTCCTCAGATCTCTTCAGGCATTACAAGGCGGCAGCTCTACCACTGAGCCAGACCTCCTGCCCAGTCCCTATCAGATGCCTAAGGGCCTAGTTCCTGTTCATTATCTCAGGCCTTTTTCACTTATTGGCCAGAACATTGGGAGCATTTCTTAATAAGCTATTGAGAAGGATACATTTTGCATGCTCAAAGGGGATTTCCCTTCCAAAGCCTCCCATTCTGCCTCTCTACTGCTAGAGGAGTAAAACTTCAAATCAAACATATCAAACTTCAATTAAACAATCAAACTTCAAATCAAAAAATATCCCCACTACCACTGCGGATAGCACACACGCGTGCGCGCATGCACACACACACACACACACACACACACACACACACACACACACACACATTAAAAATCAAACAAAAGTTTTTACAGGTCCCTTGAAAGGAGTGCAAGACCTCCAGTTGGTGCCACCACTGAAAAGGCTCTGCTCCTAGTGGATGTTTGTCATGCCTCTGCAGGCTAAGGCAGTTGGTGCAAAGCTTGAGTTGAGAACTGGAGCATATAGAAAGGCTTAAATATGAGGAGACAATCCTTCTGGTATCCAGGTCCCAAATGATTTAGAGCTTTAAACCTGTTTTATCCAATTTGGAGCTGTCTCCTCAAGAAGTACTGAAGTCGATGTTGGCATAAGGGCAGCTGTCCCCTCAAAGAAGGAGCTGAAAACTAGAGCTGAAGACTATGGAAACCTAGGGGAGTCACCCACCTAAAAACGGACGAAAAACCCATGATAGCCTATGGGGACTAATCCCCTTGAAAAGTGCCAGAGCATATCCAGCACCTTGAATTGGGCTGAATTTGACAAATTGATAACCAATACTATTCATGAGAATTGGGGTGATGTGATCCCACTAATCAGCCCAAGTTAACAACCTGGCTCCCGATTTTTGTACCTCCTTGAAGTTTCCAAACACTTTTTGATATATTCCCACTACAGTTATTTCTATTCTATTCAAAACCAAGATAGCTTTGATGGTCTGGAACAAAAACACAGAACAAAGAATCAGGTATGGTACTGTAGTCAAAGCAGTGAGTCATTAGCAGTGAATTCCATAAAGAGTAGATTTTTGAATAAGATTGGTTTTTGGCATTCAAAGGAAAACATGCTTAGATCACTTGGCGGCCAGCCACCAGCCAATCCTTCAAACATGGCATTTCTGACAATGATTTGGGCTGGAGATATGGTACCCACAGGCCATCCTGGTATCTATGTCAGCTTTTACCCAGAATGACAACAATCCAGCATAAAGTCGAAAGACAGATTCACCTGGTTCTGTCAGCCTACATCAATGTCTCCATCAGTCATCTCACTTTAGACCTGGCTTCAGTCCTCCAAAAATATGATGAAGAATGGATCTCTAGAACGGCTTTGGTGGGAAGTAAATAGTGTCTAAGGAAGCTCCCAGAAAGAAACATTGGAAAGTTATTGAAACAGAGATAGGACATGTTGGATCTTGCCATAAAAGAAAACAAACAGGCTAAAGAACATCGTATTCTCTTCAAAAAAAAAAATCACCCTTGGCAACTGCAGGAGCCTTCATGTGAATTTGGTTCCTTTTTAACCCATTTTTGGTCCTGGGCCCGGGTACGATTGTACGCCCTTAACCCCCCTCTCTGAGGCCCTGGTCCTCATACCCTCTGTTCAGCTACAGGTACCCACCCACCCCTGTTTAACAACAGGGCTACAGTTCTTCAATCCCCACTGTAAAGTGAAGTAGTTGTTAACATTCAGTGCCACCTAGTGGTTGAATGCTGTATAGCGCCTATACTCAAGAATACAGAGCTTTAGAATTGTCGGGCAAGGCATTCCGGGCACTGGCGTCGACGGGGGGAAGCGGGGGGGCGGGCCGCCGGGGGTCGTCGCGCGTCTAGGGGTGACGCGCGATCACCCCCCACTTACAGTTTCGAGCTGGAGGTGGGCCCGCCTGCCCTCCCCTGTGTCCGTTTGGCTCCAAAATGAGCCGAAAACGGAGCGGGGAGGGCGCTCTGCTCCTGCGTGTGACGTCACGCGCGGGGGCGGAGCCTCCCCCTTAAGGGCGACGCGCGCCCCCGCTCTGGGGTGACGCGCGTCGTCGCGACGCGACTGATTCCGGGAGACTATAAAAGTAATTGACGCAGCTCTAAAGCTGCAGGAGAGGTGTGAAACGGCTACAGGGAGCTTCTCAGAGCTGCAGAATGAAGCTAGCTAATTTGTAACAGCTACTAGGAAAATACCCTCTACATATTTGTTTTCAAGCAGCTACTGCATCACTCCCATGTGAATTAGGCAGGACAGAACCACCTAAGCATTTCCCCCGAAGATGAGCCATGACACTTCACTTCTGGTTCTGTTTTCATTTCTCAGCCTGGTCTTTACAGGACATACGACTCATCCAGGATTTCACCACCACCACCCCTGTTATTTTTCTACTTCCTGTCCCCAGTCCTGCTTTAAATGCTCATTTCCTACTCAGTGGAGCACAAGAATGTGTGCCTTACCCAGATGGTTGAACTTCAAAGAGTAGTCTCTTAAAATGTCAGTTCAGTTTTGAATAGAGCGCTTTTGCTTTGTTCACTTGAAAGCAAGCCCATTTAACTTGGGCTGCTGTGACCTTAGCGGGTTCTTTTTAAGATGAGAAGCATCCTTTGTGTTGTGACCATTTTGAAGGTGAAGCAAACTTCTCCAGATGGTCCTTTGAAGCTTTCATGGAGTTTTATACATAGCAGCCAGATTGAGCCAGGAGATGATGATGATGATGATGATGATGGCATGCTGCGCTAAAACTTTTCTGTTAGCTACAGAGAGGATGGGTTCTTTTGTCCTTGGGTTTCCCTATCTAGAGGGGTCTTGTACCTCTGCAACATTAAAACTTGCACATAGTTGCAAATATCAGTCCCTCTTTCTTTCTTCAGTCTTTCCACAAACAGGGAAAACATTGGAATGCTCTAGGGCAGGGGTTCTCAACCAGTCGTACTTTGGCCGATTCCTAGTGGTACTCAGACTGCCAGACTGCCGGACCACCACAACCCTGCCCTGACGCGGCACTTTCAGTGGCGCATTTTCACTCCCAGGAGGCTCCTGCCTTTGACC
This sequence comes from Plestiodon gilberti rubricaudatus, assembly GCA_026170595.1. Taxonomy (NCBI): domain Eukaryota; kingdom Metazoa; phylum Chordata; class Lepidosauria; order Squamata; family Scincidae; genus Plestiodon; species Plestiodon gilberti. Next base: position 17,562,653 of record JANXHW010000012.1, read on the forward strand.
GAGGCTCTCAGGCAGAGGTGAAACTGCCTCCATCGGCAAGGGGGGTTGGCGCTCCAGAGGGGGGGCGTGCTCCAGGAGGGGGCGACCTGGCGCCGGGCACCCCCCCCAATCGGGAGAGCCGGCTCGGGGACGTCTTCCCCGGCCGGCTGCCCGGGGTCTTCTAAGGAAGGCCCGCTGCGAACGGTATTTATACCGTTCTTTTTGCGCATGCTCAGACTGTTACTGAGGGAAAAGGGCTGCCCTTTTCCTTCAGTAACAGTCTGAGCATGTGCAAAAAGAATGGTATAAATACCATTCGCAGCGGTCCTTACTTAGAAGGCCCCGGGCAGCCGGCCGGGGAAGACGTCCCCGAGCCAGCTCTCCCGATTGAGGGGCCGGTCGGACTCGGGAGAGGGCGCCCGGAGCCGTGCTCTACTTGCTCCACTTGCTCCGCCCTAGTTTCGCCTCTGCTCTCAGGAATGCTGAGAAGGGCCCTTCCACCCATCCAGAGCCTCCTACCTGCTTTTTCTGGCCTCCACAAACCTGAAAACCCGGAAGTAACTGGTGATGATGTCATTGCCAGTCACATCCGGTGTTACACAGCAGGTACTTGGCCAGGAAAGGCTTGAGAACCCCTGCCCTAGGGCCAATCCTATCCAACTTTCCAGCACAATGCAGCCACAATACAGCCCCGAGAGAAGGGAACAAATGTTCCCTTACTTTGAGGAGGCCTCCTTGACTGTCCCCCACTGCAGGATGCAGCGCATGCCCTGTTGGCACAGCTGCATCAGCACTAGAAAGTTGAATAAGACTGGGCCCTAGAGCATTCGAATGTTTTCGCTGTTCGTGATACCAAAGGCATTAAATTTATTTAAATTTGCATAGGATAAGCTACTGACAGCCCATTCCAACCCAACTCCTCCGCAAGTCTGGCATAAGAGTGGCCGAAGTTCAGCCTAAGTTCGACATAAGTTATGTCTGAGTTATGTCAGAGTTATGCCTCAGTTAGGCAAGCTGCAGTTTCTGTGGCCCAGAACCACCCCAGGATCCAGGCAACACTTACCTCCCAGGCAGGCAGACTCTTCTCCAGGCTCCGTGTCTGGCTCGGGCATGTGCAGGCCTCTGTCTGTATGTGTCAGCGTCCATCCATGGCAGCTGCTGCAGTGTCTGTCTCAGCCCGGTCGCAAAGGGGCTGACCGCAGGCATGGGGGTTGCGCCAGTCATGTGGTGGGTGCAGGGCAGGTGACAGGTGAGCGAGGAGCCTGAGCCAGCCGCCACAGGGCACCCTGTGCATCAGCCACCTGCTGCAGGGGACAGTGGCCGTCCCCCCTCCTGCAGAAGGCGATGCCACCCCCAAGCCACGTTGAGGCTGCATGAGGGGTCATGGGGGGGTGAGCGGGGGAGGGAAGGGAAGGAGGGGGGTGGGAACGTCACACACAAGGGTGGTCTCATGATGTCTGGAACTGCCTCTGACATGACTTGCCCGTGCGCTGCCTGAAGCCCTGGACCTCCAGGGCCGGGGCAATGCCCACAAAGAAGGCATCCCGGCGTGCATTCTGCTCTGTGCCCCGGCCAAGACCGAGAGATGCCTTGGGCTTGTCTGCTGCAAGCGGGAAGGGCTCACGCAGCTCATCACACCCCCAGATGGGGTGACGACGGCGCCTCATGGCAGGCGCTCTGGCAGGGTGGGGGGTGGCCAGCAGCCATCATCAGGGAGTGGGAGGGGAGGCAGACACACAGGCAGGCAGACAGTGGGTGCTGGAGAGGGGCACGGGTGGGTCAGAGACAGACAGACAGACAACAAGGCTGGTGGGAGACAGATTCCGAGAGAGGGGTCTGCAGAGACCGATAGGGACACAGGGGGCACTCCGTAGATGAAGGTGATGCATAAACAGGCGCCTCTTATGCAGACGGACCTTCGACGGAAGTGCCTACCTTACGGGCGGACCTTCGAAGGAAGCGCCTGCATTACGGGCGGACCTTCGACGGAAGTGGCTGCATTACGGGCGGACCTTCGGCGGAAGCGCCTGCATTACGGGCGGATGCCCTGGCTGTCACTGTTTGCCTGCCTGAGAGGCCCCCCCAACTCCCCCCTACCCTCTGTGCCATGGGGGTCTGGCAGCCCCCCTTGTGTGTTGTCCCAGGGAAGGCCGTGGCAGTCCCTGGATGGGACTCATGTAGGGGCTTCAGTGCTGGGGGCTGTCTTTGTGTGTGGGGCAATGCTTGTGTAAACACTGGGCACATATGTTTCACTGGGGCTCTGCCCGAGGGGCGTCTTTATTGTTCTGGAACGTTTGCAGAGATGGCCAGGCGAGGCTGCCAGGGGGAGTCACAGCAGCCAATCTGAAAGCAGCAGCAGCAGCAGCACCCCTGCCCCATGGACCTGGAGATGCAGTCTCTTCCCCTGTGGAACCACAGACTGCTCCATAGAAAGGGGAGGGGCAGCAAGTACGACAGCCAGGGAGGTGGAGCAGCAGCAGCGGCAGCGGCAGCAGCAGCTGAGGAGGGTTGCAGGGCTGGCTCCCTGACCTCTGGCAGCATCGAGGCAGACGACAGTGGGGCAACCAGACTGCAGGCCCAGGGGTGCTCCCAGGAAGGTAGGTGGTAGTGGACGTTCCTGGGGAGACAAAAAACAAGGGGGAGTTACATGTCAGCTGGTGTGTGGAAGCAGTCGCCATTGAAGACAAGCCAGTGTGTCTGTTGCAAAAGCCTGCAGGGAGAGAAATAAAACACAGCTGAAAGGTGTGACACACATAGCATGGTCTGAGCTGCTTACCTGGGTGTAAGGAGAGCATGATCCTGTAAGGGGAAAGGGTCAAAGAGAGGGACAACAACACAACTTGGGGGTCACAACCATGGCAAACCTAGCACTACTGACCTGTCAGTAGACCCTGTGGAGACAAGGGGGGGGGACACAGCTGGCGCATAAGGCTACATAAGGCTAACAGTTCCACACTTGTGGCATTGTCTGCTCACATGACTACAGGCAGCAATCAGACACAACAGTGGTACAGAGGCATATATCCTATATATCATAGCAGGCTTTGCAGGCGGGTATCAGACAACACATTGGTAAAGAGGCATATCATAGCAGGCAAAGCAGGCAATTATCAGACAACACATTGGTAAAGAGGCATTTCAGAGAAGGCAATGCAGGAAGACATGAGAGGGCACATTGGTAAAGAGGCATGTCTCATATATTTCTATATGCAAAGAGGCAGAAGTCAGACCACATGTCAGCACATTCCCTGCTCTTACCTGCACTTACCTGCTAGTGTTGTTGCCTGTGGGGGGGGGGAGAGGCTGGGAGAAAGACATGGGTTAGCAAATGGTAGCATGGAGACAGCTGCCCAGGCACAGCTGTAAACAGTTTGGCCACAGCCAGAACAGCCCTCTCTGCCCTTGAGGGGAGGAGAGAGGAGAAGTGGGGTGTTTGTGAATTTTGCCCTCCACCAACAAAGTCCCACTTTGTGGCTGTGGGGGACAGAACCCCACGCCACGTGCTCAGAGAGAGAGAGAGAGAGAGAGAGAGAGAGAGAGAGACTGGAGGTCTGGGGCTGGGCTTTTGTGGGAAATAGGCTGGGTGGGGCTGGGTGCTGATAGGCTCCCTATCTTTGGCATAACTCTGTCGGTTTCCAGACCTTGCTGACACAACTCCGACATAACTCTGACATAACTCAGGAGTTGGGTGTTAGAACTTTTCAGGAGAGGGCTGGAGTGGGTAAGGTAAGATGGTTCCTATAGGTCTCCTCGAATTTATGTCCACCCTTTTGGTCGACATAAAATTTTTGTCAGCATTTGTGTTGGAGGGGGCATGTCTGTGCTCGCCAGGGTCTGGAATCTGACATTAATTGGTTTCCGCCCCCGTTACGCCCCCGGTCCTCCCCCGGTCCGCCCACCTTTATGTCGACTTTAGGTCCGACTTATGTCGGCATCGGTGGTACGCATGCGTGTCCGTTCTTCGTCCGTCGGTCGTAAATTCGACATAACTTCGACATAACTTCGCCGTAAATGGTCGCATTCCAGACATAACTTCGACATAAGTGACTTATGCTGAGTTTATGTCTGACTTGTGCTGCTTAGTCCTTGCATTGGAACGGGCTGTTATTGTCTCTCAGGTTGCCCTTGAGAAACATGGTGGTTTAGGCATATGTCCTTAGTTGACTCCAATTTCTCAGTTGACTCCTGCTCAATCTGATGCTTTCCTTGGCTAAGATTATTGGGAGTTTCTCTGGAAAACCAGAAATAATGGTCAATTCCAGAGAAACACCTTAAATTGAGCAAGAACCATGCCAAACCTGTGACAGATACAGTACTACCTCTAATAAAGCTTCCTCCAGGGCTGTTTCATTACAGTACTGGACTCCTCATCCAGTGGTGACTGACAGTCATTGTAGCTAATGGGAGCAGTGCACTCTGGGTAGGATGGGGCCAATCAGCTCTCCATTGCCTTCAATGGTGTTTCCTTTAGTGCTGTTTCTATGCAGTGCTGTTTCAACTACAGAGGAATGGATCCCCATGTTGACAGAGGTATTACTGTACAATATTTGTAGATCTAATAAAATTTAATTTTAATTGATAAATTAATTAATTCCAAAATCTAATTAATTTTAATAAATTAAAAAATCAACAACTTTATTTCTAGTAACAGCAATAGTTACTATTTCAACATTTCTCTGCATTGAGCAATAAGCATAGGTAGATAGCAGTTCTACATCAGCCAGTGCTTTTGTCTTACGACCAGGTCCGTTGTGTGAATCCACACAATTGTCGAATGGTGCTTGGTCTGAAATGGATTTGGGACTGCAATGAAATGGCTGCCTGGTTATTCTACCAGCAGGCCAGGTGAAAACAAACCATTGATGAGACCAGGTTAAAATTTGCCAGGTGGCAACCATTTCATTTTGGCAGCCTAAGCTTTCCAGATCTTTTAACAATAAACCCTCGATTCCCACTTACAAAGCAGAGCTGTCAGAAACAAACAGAACGCTCTTTCCAAGCTCTCTCTCCCCGAGCCAAGCAACTAAACCAGGTGACCAGTAGAATCCAGAAATGATCAGTAGTAGGGGCTCCTCCCTCCCTTTATAACTGCAGACCTCATATTCTTCTATGTTCACAAATAGCACGTCCATTTCTAATATGCTGAACCTGTTGGTTTGCTGCTCCAATAACCTCCGATCCTCTCCTGAGCAAAGAATAAGTGGTATTCATGTGAGTGCAGCACCTATGCTCCGTGTTGCGCTTTGGTCCAGTGTGAGAACAAAAAGCATGCAAACCAGGACCTTGTGACTGGAGAAATATTTCTGCTTTGATCCATGACAAACTTCACAATGCCCTTAAATGATAGTGTGGACCTGTTGCTACCTGCACTGTTGACATCTGGGTTTCACCCCTCTATTGTAATCATACAGCAACACAGCTTGGATTTTCTATCAGATTACAAGGCTTAACTCGGCGCCTTTTGGAAGGAAAAAAATGTGGATGCTGTATCTGAGAAAGATGAAAGCCTGGAAATATTTTGAAAACCTTGCATTGACATGGGACTTCACTATTTTTACAAGCAATCATATAATCATAAAGTTGGAGAGAGCTTTGGAGGACATCTAGTCCAACCCTCTGCTCAATACAGTCAGTTCTACCTTAAAATATCAGAATGAGTGAAATTCTGCACATGTACTGTATAGGGTTCTTCCATATGGTCAAGAACCTTGATCCCCTCCAAAGCTGATGCTTCCAGTGGGATTTACCTTGTCTAAGACCCCTCACCTTTGCTGCTGTTGATACTACGAAGGCCTGAGCCTCAGATTACAATGGTAGAAGCAGCATGGCCACGATCCACCTGATGTCAGGTCACAACTGAGGTCACAACTCACTTCTGGGTACTGACCCTCCTGTTGAAGACCTCTGCTATTTAGTAACTCTTGTAATGCTTGCCTTTTGTTTTTAATATGCTTGTATTTTGTCTTTGCTAGTCTTTGACCGTATTAATAACATGATGATGATGAAGACCTCTACTCTAGCCCAGACGCCTTCCTGGCATGCTAGTTTTCTTGGAGAACAGAATGTTTGTGAATGGTTGAGAGTACTGCCATGTGAACCTGACCTCTGTAGTTTGAAGTGGTGCAGGCAAGATGGAGGGAGGTTTGCCATCTCAGTGAGAGCTAGACCTGAATGAAAGTTAAATAGTAGCAACTGTCAGGGTAGTATTTTCTATACCTGTACTTGGTGCAAAAAAAACCCAACAAAAAACATCTCCTGCAATTTAGTGAAATGGTGGGTGGAAAATGGTAGGTGATCTATACAGGTTTTTATTTTCATTCTGCACCTTTCAACATGTGCTACAACTGGAAATATCAATTTTAAAAATCTGTTTTCACAGTTGCTTCAAAAGGCACTGAAGCACAAAGCATCCTTCAGAAATATTTCACGAAATACCAAATAACATTTCTTGAAATATTTCTGATGCTTTGTGCTTTGCAGAGGATGCTTTCAAGACCCACCAGTATTCAGTGGGCTCCGGAATTGGCCAGCCCATGAGGCCAACTGAAACAGGGGCTCAGGCAGCAGATTGGGGGGGGGGGAGCTCCCATCTCTGTCCACCTACATGCCTCTAATGCTTCTCCTTCTACTTCCTCACTAGCGTCGCTCGAGGTGGGGTGGAATGGTAAGTTCCACACTGTGCTAACCTCCGTTTACTCCTGGAACGAGGCGGCCGCACCTCCTCACAGTTGGAGCCATTCAGTGCGGCGAAGGCAACACGTGACGCCACTGCACTTTCTAGATTGGAAAAGGAAGAGGTGGACAGAGAGGAAGAGGAAATATGGAGGGCAGGAGAGTGATGAGCTAGAACATTCTAGAGCAGGGGTTCCGAACCCCTTCCTGGCTGAGTACCACTCTCCTTCTGAGTACCACCGGAAGTGATGGTGATGACATCATTGCCAGTTACTTCCGGGTTTTCAGAGGTCATAAAACACAGGGAGGAGGCTCTGGGCAGGTGGGAGGGCCCTTCTTAGTGTTCCCAAGAGGCTCAGCCAAAGGCAGGAGCCAAAATGCGCAACTAAAAACACCGCATCTGAGTGGGGATCCAGTGGTCCAGCGGTCCAAGTACCACCAGCAGTCGGCCGAAATACCACTGGTGGCACTAGTACCACAGGTTGGGAACCCCAGTTCTAGAGCATTGGAGAATGGGAGGAGCAAAGGCTAGCACATCGTGAGGTTAAGGGGGGCAGCATTTGGCGTGCCACCTAAAGTATCGGGAGGTCTTAGACCAGTCCTGTTGGGCTCCCTTGGGCTCATACACACCTGCCTGCTCTCCTCTGCTGTGGATGTCTCCCTCTGCTGTCTCATCTGCCTTCTGCTTTCTCTTTCACCCCCTATCAAAACTGAGTGTGTGCTCTTGCCATCCCACTTGCAGTCCCTCCTCTACTTCCAATGCATCTGCAGACTGGTAAGTCAATAAAAACATGGTGTTTTTAATCTACAGGACTAAAAAAAATGGCAGGAAGGCCTTAATACCTTGAATTACTGGAAATCATAACAGCAGAAATCATCTTAGCAATTTCATATGCTTACTGCACAGTCTAACTTTTCAAAACTTTGGAGAAATTCTGGTACAGACTCTTAAAGGCTAGTGAGCCCCAGCTGAAGATAGCTGCTTTGAAGCAGCCTAAGGTATTCAAAATGGAGAGGTACAGAAATGTAGCCAATGCATTTTTCAAAGAATTTCTTATTGCCAAGGAAACTAGATATCTTTGTCCACCTTTAAGCACTTGGTTCCAATGGAAATCCGACTCTGTTCTTGAAGTGTTCATGGAATTGCAGCCCTAAGAAATTGTGGTTCTCCATTCTTCCTATCTCGTAAAGAGTCATGTCTATGGGAAGACAAATATGGGTAAGAAGGAAGGAAGGGAGTTAAATAAAGGGGGAAATATTGCATCTTAATATCTATGGCCCAATTCACATACACACACACACAAGTTAGTTGTGACGAGCAGCCCAATCCTGCCCACGATGCAGCGGCAGGCGTAAATGGTCGGCCGCTGCATCCTAGACCCATTGTGGGCTGCACCGGCAGGGCTGCACCTTAGGGGAAGAGGCCCAATGGGTCTCCTTGGATGCACGCCAGCTCTAGGGCTGGTATGCATCTGGGGAGGCCATGTAAGGCCAGCCCAGGTTGGGACAGGGCATAGGATATCAGCACAACTCAACACGATATCCCCACCCCCTCCCAGGCCGGGACGCCCAATGGCCCCCTCCCTCCCTGCCCCTGCCCACCCTCCACCCTCCCCTGCGCCGACCAGCATGAGATTTACCTGCGGCGGCCAGCACACGTCCGGGTCAACGGCTGAGTGAGCACCGCCAGCCTCAGCACTGGTGCCACTTACTCAAAAGGAGCCACAAATGTGCTTTACGGCACATTTGTGACTCCTTAAGAAGAGCTGGAACAATTGGGAATAAATAGAAAGAGAGAGATAAGGGTGCTGTCCGATGCTGAAGATGTCCACCCAGCCTCACAATTTGATTCAGGGTATACAGCAGGTGGCCAGCGGGTGGCGCAGCGGGTTAAACCGCTGAACCATAAGCTGTTGATCGAAAGGTCGGCAGTTCGATTCCTGCGACGGGGTGAGCGCTCGTTGCTTGGCCAGCTCCTGCCAACCTAGCAGTTCCAAAGCATGTCAATGTGAGTAGATAAATAGGTACCGCTTGCGGGAAGGTAAACAGCGCTCCGTGTTCCAGCCGCATGCTACGCGCTGCGGCAAGGAGAGTCATGCCGGCCACATGACCACAGAGGCATCTTCGGACAACGCTGGCTCTTCGGCTTTGAAATGGGGATGAGCACCACACCCTAGAGTCGGACACGACTAGACTTAATTGTCAGGGGTCACCTTTACCTTTTTATACAGTATTTACCCCATAGAGTGCACTGGGACTTGATTCCAGGAAGACACGCAAAGTGCAGCATTTTGTTCTAGATTGAACCCTTCTCATAACAAAGCCTGCAATGCATCTTATTTTGTATAGGTTTAAACTCCACTAAACAGTATTGGGGGGGAGACTAATCACCCCACTTATCACAGTGATAACTATGCTCTCTGCTACTGTTAGGTGTCAGGTATTTTCTTCGTTTTGTACCTGCAAGTCACCACAATGCGGGCAGTAGGCATTGCCCTCAGTCGGATTAGGCTTCAGGAATATGCAATGGAGCCAATGAGCTTTAGCTGTGTAATGACACTTGAAGCAATGTCCAAGTGAGGGCAATGCATCCTGCCCTCATTCTGGCATCTTGTAGGGGAAAAAATAGAGACAAGTGCCCCTTGCATGCTAACGTAAGTTTGCTAGTGAACATTCAACTCTGCCCTAGTTGTTACTTATTATAATAAGCATTTGTATAGTGTGCTCTGAGTGTGCAAAGTGCTTCATATGTATTAAAGTTAGGGAATCCTCACAACAACCTTGTACTGTAAGGTTGTTGTTGTTATCATTATCCCAGTGGTTCTCAAAGTGTTGGGTCATGACCCACGAAGAGATACGGTCGCTACCCCCTTAAGGGAGGTGGTGACCTGTGGTGACGTTGGCGACGTCCAACCGCCACCAGGACAAAAAGAGGGTGTTTTTTTACTTATGCCAGCCATCCAGAGGGTGGGGGCTACAGCCCCCCTCTGTGAGCCTTCTCATGCTTCAGATCAGCTCCCTGAAGCGATTCAGACCCACATCAAGTTTTCATCTGAAACCGGAAGTGGGTCTCAATCACTGGAGCTGATCTGAAGGGCAGGGAGGTCCGCAGAGGGGCCATGCTCCCCCACACCCTCTGGATGGCTGGCATGACCCCCAGTAAGTAAAACAAATACCCTTTTCCTTGGTGGTGGCGCGATCCCAGGAGCGCCGCCGTTGGCCCACCCCCTAAATACTTGCAATTTCCCCAACTCTTGGGGAAAACTTTGAGAAATGCTGCATTATCCCATATGCATCTGAAGCTGAGTGGCTTGCTTAAGATCAGTGAGTGAGTGCATGGCAGAGGTGAGATTAGAACCCAGGAAGTCAGGAGTTGCAGCTCCGTCTCTTAGCTGCTACACTTCCCCTGTTCTCTGACACATGCCTTAGAATTAAGACGTGGATGCCTGGAGGCTATTTTACAGTTCTGTTGCAGTGCAGAGTCGAGTAAAACTAATTATCACATCCACCCAGAAGAAAAGTGTAAACGTTCAATCCTAGTTCAATCCTATTTCTCACCAAACCCAGCCTGAACTTGACAGAAAAACAATGAAGGAATAATCATGCATGACTCGGGCACTTGAATTTCCACCTTCAATCACAGTCTAATACCATGGTACTGTCTCAATTAAAGATATCTTCTCCTGTTTCTTAGGAAAAGAGTTTTGGGTTAAGGCCACTGTGCCGGCCTAGGTTGTCACAAATGTGCCATAAAGCACGTTGGCAGTTAGAAGTGCTGGCAGGAAGGCCTTTGACCTCCTGCCAGCGCTAGTAGGGAGCAGAACATGCGCCAGAGCAGGTAAGAGCTGCTACGAGCAGTGCAGGGGTGAGGAAGGGTGGGAGGCGGTGTTATGGGGTGGGGAGGGCAGTGTTGGGACGGATTGGTCCCAGGAGGTGGATGGGATCAACGGTGCTGGTGCGCACTGAATCCTATCTCCCTTCTTGTGCCTGAAAACCTGACATGAGGCAGCTCGGACTTGCACCGGGCGCAGATTCGAGTCACCCCAATGAGCAGGCTGGGGCTTTATCTAGTAGAAGGGGACAGGTCACCTTACCTTGAGCAGACCTCCAGACTGCTCACTCTGTGCATAGGATGCAGCATGGCCATGCTGGCCCCACTGTATCGGTGCCGGTTAGGATTGGGCTGTTAATTACTGACTATACCTGGCATTCAAAATATACAAATGAGCTTGGTCAGTCACTGTGTATGGATATTAAGGAAAATCAGTATCAATTAATGTATCAATGGAATCTGACTCTACAGCAGTTTAGTAAGATTTAGAAGCTCAACAATTGATGTTGGAGATGCACACTTGAGAAAGTGGGTTTTGGAGTCTAGACATCCTGAGCTTCTGGAGATGTCTTAGTTTAGTTTAGGTTTAGGAACCTTTTTTTGGCATTAAAGACAAACAACATTCAGCACCCACACAATACATATAACAAACACCAAGAACAAGCAGGAAAAAATAAAGAATGAATAGATGTCTATATTGTCAGTGTTACGTTAGATTGCACAATCCTGCTGTGACCAATTGTAATGTCATTGAGACATTTAGATAGCTGTGTTTTTAAAGACCATGTAGAACATGCCTGGAATTTATTGACAGTGGCAAAATTGCTAGTTGCTAAGTACTGGTGAAAAACAGCTTTACCGGAAAGAGTGATAACCCAAAATATGGTTCATGATTGAGTTGCTTAAATTGATGGAGCATATAAGACTTATGGCCCAAACCTATCCCCCCTCTGCATCAGTGGAGCATGTGTTCCACTTGGCACAGGCCATCACAAAACTGTTGTAATGCAGTTTGCAATGGCACACCAGGAACCAGCGCTAGCGGGAATGCTGTCTCACTGGCACCAGTGCAGGCCTCAACACGTGCTGGAGCCAGTAAGGTCTGCTCTGAACAGCACTGGGGTGGGGGAAGGGCGTGGGAGGACGGATCAGGCCTGGGAGGGTGGAGGGATTGGCAGCACTGGGGCGTGCCGAATCCTATCCCCGGGCCTGAGTCACTGACATGGGGCAATGCGAACCTGCGCCAGCTATTTTGCTCACGTGGGTCCGAGTTGCCCCATAGTGGCTGCTGGGGATTACCCCGGAGCAAGGGGACAAATGAGACCTGCAGCATGCAAAATTCCCTCGCAGGATGCAGCAGAAGTCATGCTGGCACCGCTGCATCAGTGCAGGGACACTTGGATAGCATTGCTCTGTCAGAGATGGGAAAAACAAGTGAAATGTTTGGAGGAATATTGGTCTTCTTTGATTTTATTTTGGAGGTGCAATTTGGACATTAATGCTTGTAAAAGTGTTTTCTTCTGTATTGTGATTTTGTATCTCAATGCATATTTTGATGATTTGAATTGTAAAAGATTTTTTAAAAAAACTCCCCAAAATGAGGGATGTGTGAAGCCTCCTTAAGAATTGTAGCTCCTGTTCTTGTATCTCTTTTAGCTTAGCCTCAAAATTCCTTTGACATTGTGCCTGAGGAGAAACCATAAAATTCACTATGAATTTCACTTTAGGCTAAATCCTTTGACAGCCTTGGGAGGCACAAAACACCTCTAAGAAATTCTCCTTGTCTTCTTGAAACAGCCCTCATCAAAATTCTTCTGATGTTTCACCTGAGGAGAAACTCTCAAATTTGCTCTCATTTAAGCTTGAGGCGAAATTTCGGTTGCAACTTGAAGCAAAGTGTGAAAGCACAGGCACCTTGTAGTCTTGCAAAGCAGCTCCTTTCTCTCTGTGCCTCAGCCCCTCTTTGAGAATGAACTCCTATTTCCCACCAAGCCCAGCCTGCTTCGCAATAACCATTCCTGGGAAGGAGAAGCTTTCCAGGAGTTGGGATGCAACATCTGCCTCCTTCCTGGGCTCAACTTCAGAGGCTCCATCAGGCCTAGGGCTGAGTTTGGACCTCTTTTTTTTTTAAAAAAAGTTTATGATATCATTTTTAGTTCATTTGACCCTAATTTAATTCCTCCAAGACTGTGATCCCCTTGGAGACAGGGTCAGTTACTAACATGTAGAAAAAAAAAATACTGTAATCCAGTGGTTCCCAATTTTTTTTTTTTACCTGAGGCTCCCTTGACAGGTACCCCCTGTTAAAACTAGATAGAGAAACAGATATAGATATGGATGGAACTGATCCACTGGTATACTGGTCAATTATGTATTAGGATTAGAATTATTTGTATTATTAAATGTATTGTGTTATATATATATATATATATATATATATATATATATATATATATATATATATATATATATATATATATATATATATATATATATATATATATAAGGAAATGATGATAGAACGTTATTTATGATATTAATATGGATTGTCATGAAATTAAATTAAAAAAATTAAAAAGATAAAAAAAGATTAAAAAAAAGACAGGGGCCATTGGCGATGGCTCCTCATTAGGGCTAAATTTCCCCTATAGTTAGGCTTACCAGATTTTTCCGGTTCTAAACTGAGATACCCCTATCAATTATTAAAACTAAAATGAAATGCTTTAAAAAAAATGGGTGCAAAGCGCCCATTTGCTGCCCGAAGGGAGATTTTGTGAGATCCAAGATGGCCACCAACAGGAAAAAAGTGCCTTTTGGCACTTTGCAAACGGCAGTGGTGGAGGCTTCCTCTGGACCCGGAAAGCCCGGGACCGACTCGGGACCGGAGCCTGGAACCTGGAACGGTACCGGGCATTCCAGGACGGATGGTAAGCCTACCTATAGTGCTTGCACACAGGGGGTGGAGTTGTTGTTTCTTCCAGCTGCAGAAGTTGTTGAATTCATTGATAAAGTGGCCCAGTTAACCCAAGCCTCTGTGTTCTGTGCTTATTTGCATGTGTGTGTGTGTGTGGGGGGGGGTTTGCACAGGTAAATACTAGAGTTGTTTCCAAAATAAACAGACAGGGTTACATTTTCTTACCTGCTTTTTCCTACTATTTCATTTTTTTCTATTTTACTTCGGCCTAGATTACAAGTCACTATGGCAACAGTGGATTTTCCTCTCTCTTTCCCCTTTTCATTCTCCTCTCTTCTTAAAGTTTGGGGGTGGGTAGGTGAAATATATATTTAAAAGAACATGATATGTTCAAGACCCCTATGGGGAGCAATTGCTGGCTGACAATGGTGTATGGTGAGAAGGTTGGCATCTTTTATGCACTCGGTGTTAATTCACCTGGAATAACAGCAGCCTCCTGTTTCCATACTTACTATTGCCATGTTACCCAACAGCATGCATTGGGATGCTTGCGGGGGGGGGGAGTCACACCAAAACTATGGTGGTTGAACCTCATACAGTAGTAAAAACTTGACATCACCGCATAATTCATCTGTGCCCAGTTGTGGCCGGATCTGCTTTCTCGAGATGTTATATTGAGGCATGTGGCATGGTCAAATCTACTTTCTCTAGGAATGAACATAGCTTGTGCAAAGGCATTCTTAGCCACAGCACCCCATGAGCATCCAGGTTTAAGGCTGGGTCCAGGATCACCTTCAATGAATCTGAGCTTTCAAGGGGAGTACTACTTCTTTCAGTGCAGGACCATGTCTTGTCAGGATCAAGCTTACATTTGCTTGGCCCCGTCCAGTTCTCAAATGCAGGTGTCCCCCACTTAACGACAATCTGCTTAATTACCCCCCCTCCCCCCGGATATGCAATGGGGGTTGTTAGGCAGAACTACCTTTTGAAGTTTGAGGCCTCTCCAGAGGCTTTTTCTGGCCTCTGAGAGCCTCAGAATGGCCCACAGAGGCCCCCGTAATGCACTTCTCGTTTTCGGAGCAAACCGGAAGTGCCATACGGAGGCCTCTGTGGGCAATTCTGAGGCCCTCAGAGGCTTGCAGAGGCCAGGAACAGGCCTCCGGAGAGGACTCAAACTTCAAAAGGTAGAGAAAGGCCCACTTAATGATGGGCCTACTTAACAACGGGGTTCTGGGAACATATCCCTGTTGTTAAGTGCGGGACACCTATATTCATTTAGAGGGGTTGGAGAGGAGCAGTATGATAGGCTGACACCCCCCCCCCCCAGGAGTGGCAAGAAAGAATGCTTGGGCTTGTGATCGTGGAGCTGGAAGTGGCCCCATCAGACTTTTTCTGTATGTCCGATCGCTTGCAAGATCAGTAAGACACACGTGTGGCATGTCAGGCTATTGACAAGCAGTATAGAGAAGACAGAAAGTAGAGAGTCTCTTTTTAATCAAAATAAAGCTGAAACCGCTGGACACATGGAGGGGGGCATGGATGTAGAAGTCTCCTCCTCTGCTCGTACTGGTGGGCCACAGGGGCTGGAAGAAGTGATAGTACTTCAATAACCTTCCTGGAATGTGATGGAGAGGAGAGGTGATATTGGGTGTCACCTGCATATTGATGACACAGGACTCCAGATCTCTGGTAACTTCTCCAAGTGGGTTCATGTAGACGTTAAAACAGTGAAGGGGATACAATGCAACCCTGAGGGACAATAGTCAAGGTAACAAATAGGATTCTCCCACCCACCGTACCACAAAGGGTTTCAATATGCTTATATTTGCATGTTGCGGGCGCATGAATATAAACAGCCTTGGAGTGATTTTTCCAACATTCCTATTTTGGTTTAACTCCCTCATCTCTCTTGTGCATCCTCCTGTCTTTGTTTTGACATATCAGCAATATTTTTTCCTCCGTTCTGCCATTCCTTAGTCAGTAGTTATATGCATGTTTGGTAAGTAGCTTAAGTTTCCTTATCGCAGGCTTTAAGAGTGACAATTGAGGCATTAAAAATATGGTAGGGGAGATAGACGAAAATCTCAGGCTACTTCAGCCATTTTACATCAGCTGGAGGAAATCAGGACTGAACCATGGAAATGAAACAATGTTTCACGATAGCAGACGAGGGAGGCTATGGCAAATGGGTAATCCCTGCACGAATTGCAGCTATCTTCTATCTCTTTGGGGCAACCTAAAAGTCATGCGTTTCGTTTGTGTGTTTACTTTCTATGAGGTGAACAACACTCTGTGCTCACTGGAATGCAGATACACAGCATGTACCAGGCCTGCTATCAGAAAGGCCAATCTCTCGCAGAAGAGATGAAGGAGAGAGGTTGAATATTGGATGCTGACAGGCATGTGGAGTGTTTTCTGAAGCTGTGCTGATGGAAGGAAACGCAAGACACATTCCAGTTTGTATGCACAAACGAAGCAGGGCCAATTCTTCCGTGAAGCCGACTGAGATGGTCGCATCAGGCAGTGGAGTGGGGAAAGAGCCGACCTCGGTCCATCTGGCCACCTCCGTGGCCCCCTAGATTCAAAAAGGAAAAGGGGTGTGGCCAAGAGGAGAGTGGGGGGCCGCAGTGTCTCCAGCTCCAGTTCCCATTCTCCTCTCCTCCACTCTTCTGCTCTGTTCCCAGCTTCCTTTTTCAATCCAGGGAGTGGGAGAGAGAAGCCGTCTAGTGGCAGCTGCTGCACCCAGGGCCACTCAGAGGAATTTTATCAGGGGGTACAAAGTTTCTTTGGGGCCCCTTCCCTTCATGTGCATTTAGCTCCTGCTAGGCCGCTGTTTTTGCTCCTAGGCTTCCTTTTTGACACATTTTGACCCTGGACCTGGATACGATTTTACCCCTTGCAACTCAAATCTGTGTAACTCTTACACCAGTGTAACAGTAGATCCCCTAGTGTAAGAGCACTTATGCCAGTGTAACTTTCCATACACTGACGGACGGAGACTGGTGTAACTCCCCTTGGATGCCGCGCATGCGCAGTTCGGATGGGGGACAGACACTGCTGCAACTCCGCCACTGCAGGGGGCATTCCGGGAGCATCCGAATGCCCCGGAATGCCCCCTGCGCCGGCGGAGTTACAGCGGTATCCATCCCCCGTCCAAACTGTGCATGTCCGTCATCTGGGGGGGGGGGGTTACGCCAGTCTCCATCCATCAGTGTACGGAAAGTTACACTGGCATAAGTGCTCTTACACTAGGGGATCTACTGTTACACCGGTGCAAGAGTTACACAGGAGTGGGCTGATTGACTCCTAAGGACAGAACAACAAACATAATATAATCTCCTCTTTCCTAAACCAGTCAGGGCACGGGAATAACCATGTTCTTGAATTAGATTTTTTTTCTTTTTAACCTCTTCTAATCTTGGTAAATTTACTGAGACCCACAAGACTTAAAACCAATCAGCTGGATCAAATGTAAAACATGGAAGGTTTTGTCAAACTGAGATTTGAAATGCAATGTGATCGGTGTTCTGTCTTGATTTTGCATTCACCTTCAACTTTCCTACAAACTGCTCAGCCTCCTTTGGAATTAATGAAGGCAGTGCAATTGCTAAGTAACATGATAGCAGGTAAAGGAGCAGAGTATTTTAAAAGAAAAAAATGCTTGTATGAAAGCAGTGGCATCACGAACTGGCGCGTCACCTCCGGTGGGTGCCAAAAACACGGTGCCAAAAGTGTTGTGTTGGAGCAGGGTTCCGGCGAACTAGCAATCTGAGTACCACCAGCAGTTGGCCAAAGTACCACTGGTGGTGTGAGTACCACTGGTTGAGAACCCCTGATCTAGTGAGTTCATGGCAGACATGAGATTTGCACTGGAGAAAAATCTACTTTGCAGCTCAGAATTTTATCCACCATGCTACACCAGCTCACAGTTGCATGATAGCTGCATGGAGCCTTCATGTCATCTGTGATCTAGTGACACAGTAGATAAGGTGTTGACCTTGAACCAGGCTTTCACATTTATGCTCAGCCATAAAACATCCTGGATGACCTTGGGACAACCACTTTTTCTCTGCCAAACCTACCTCACAAAGATGATTATGAGCATAAATTAGGACAGCTCCACTATCTGTCACCCTGAGCTCCCTAAAGGAAGGACGGGATACACATGTAGTCAGTAACAGTGGAGATTATTCACAAGGAAATATGGCTAAAAAAAATCTATACATCACAGTACTGGAGAAATTCACATTATTAATCAGTATGAGATATTGAATGGTGGATGTGAAATTCTTTAACCATAATTGGATGGAGCCTGTGGAACTGTGAAATAATAATTATAATTCTAGGCAGGGATCCGGCTATTTCTTGTCAATGTTCTGGATTTTTCACAGGTATATTGAGTGTGTGCAGGGGGGTGACCTGTTTTCACCATCAAGGCTCAGCCAACTGTGTGTAATGTCATAACCTCAGGAACAGAGTCCTCATCATTGGGGAAGGAGGAGGATCAATCGAGGGAGGCAGACTCAGAAATCCCCTGAGTGCAGAATAACTCAGATGCTCCTTTGCCCAGAAACTCATGTGTAGGAATTAGACTCCACCAGTGGTGTAGGAATGGGGGGGCAGACCGATCCCGGGTAGCAGGGGGCATCACTCACCCCCGTTGCAGCAGTTTTGGTGGTGGTGGCTCCGTTCACACCGCTTTTTCAGTTTTTGGGGCTTCAGCAGTGGCAGCGAGCCTTGAAGCGCCGCCCTTATGAGGAAAGGCTATAGTGTTTGGGGCTTTTCAGTCTAGAAAAAGGGCATCTGAGGGGGGACATGATTGAGACGTATAAAATTATGCATGGGATGGAGAGAGTGGATAGAGGGAAGTTCTCCACTCTCTCTCGCACAACACCAGAACCAGGGGACATGCACTAAAATTGAGTGGAGGGAGAGTTAGAACGGACAAAAGAAAATATTTCTTCACCCAGCATGTAATTCATCTGTGGAACTCCTTGCCACAGGATGTGGTGATGGCACCTGGCCTAGATGCCTTTAAAAGGGGTTTAGACAGATTCATGGAGGAAAAGACCATCACAGGTTACAAGCCATAAGCAACCTCCTGGCTTTAGAAGTAGGTTTTCTCTCTGCCAGGTGCAGGGGAGTGGCAGCAGGAAACAGGTTATCTTGTTGGCTGTGTGCTCTCTGAGGCATCTGGTGTGGCCACTGAGAGATACAGGAAACTGGACTAGATAGGCCTTTGGCCTGATCCAGCAGGGCTCTTCCTATGTTATAATTGGAATGATGGGTATTTCTCGCTGTTTGCTGGATGTTTCTCTTTGTTGTGAGCCATTGTTACCCTGACATTCTAGAAACAGAAATCCAAATCCAGAAATGTTGACTGGGTGACGGCTGAATTACTCTCTCCGATATATGTGTGTAAGTGTAATATATCCATCGATGACAAGAATAGAAGCACATTGTGGTAATTTTTTTACAGTCCTTAATTGCTTCCCAAAGCGGATAAAGCAGTTACTTTTAAGAGACTGTCACGTCATCACTTGAATTGAAATAAAACCTCTGGAGAATAACTTCAAAGGACAGGTAAAGATCCTTCATTTATTAAGGAAAGCTGAGGCTAAATTAGCTACTGGCTTCAACAAAACTTGCCTGTCATTATACATTCCTTTTGTGTCATATTTAATAATGTAATGAAATGGCTGTTCATGAGCAGGCACTCAAAACAGGAATTAAGGAGCAGCCTTTCATTGAATTAAACGGATACTGTATAGAGTTGCCAACTTTTTTTTTTCTTTGTCAGGGGTTGCTGTGACTTTAACTGCAAGGAGATGGGGGAAAAATGATCAGTGTGGCTTTCTATGCCATTGTGGCTCTACGGTGCATCTGTTAAACGATTCGAGTGGGATCTCTTTTGGGAGGGGTGCGGCCAGTGGTTCTATAATGCCCCCCTTTGACCCCAGCACAGTCTCTTTCTGGTGGCTGTTTGCTGGTGCTGTTCTGCATCTTTTTTAGACTGTGAGCCCTTTTGGGACAAGGAGCCATTTAATCATTTGATTTTGTCTGTAAACCGCTTTGTGAACTTTTTGTTGAAAAGTGGTATATAAATACTATTAATAATAATTATTAATAATAATGCAAGAAGGATCATCCTGTCCCTGAGGCTGAATGATATGGCAAATTGGTGGGGGGGTCGGCTCTGCCTGTGCCTCAAACCCTTACTCTTCCTCACTGGATCTGGAAAGGAAGAGGGGAACAGAGTAGAAGAGGCAATGTGGAGGAGTGAAGAGTGGTGGGCTCAGAGGCGTAACATGCCCAGGGCACGGGAGCTTGCCATGCCCAGAAGTGACGTCACGTGAGATCACTTCTGGGTTCAGCGCTAGCCTCCAGCGCCCCCCTTCCCTTCACGTTCATGAAAGGATGGAGCATGCACGCGGAGGCTGGACGAGTCGGAAGCCGTAGAGTTCCGCTGCGAGCGAAATGCCATGGCTCCCAATCGCCTGCAGCCTCCAGTGCCCCCTTCCCTTTATGATCATGAAGGGAAGGAGGGCGTGCAGAGGCTGGACGAGTCGAGAGCCGTGGCTTTCCACTGTGAGTGAAACACCATGTCCCCCGGAGGCTGCAGGCATTTGGCTGCCCTCACGTTTGTATCAGAGCATTCCGAGACGAATGCAAGGGCAGCCATTAGGTGGTGGGGCCTGAGGGTTGTGACCCCCCTCATCTTGCGCCCGAGGCAGCGGCCCCTCAGGCCCCGTCCAAGTTATGCCCTGTCTCTGTTAGCCTAGCCCACCACACTTCCTCTTCCACTCCATTCTCCTCTTTGTCTTTGAATCAAGGGAGTGGGAAGCCAAGGACAAACCACGGCAGAGCTGCTGCAAGGAGGACCAGGCATGTTGCCCGCCGGTAAAGGGGAGGTGGTATTTGGCAACAGGAAGATCATGGGCCAGAACTCCTGAGATGCCCTGCAAGACTGAACCTGGAGTTTGTAAGTGAAACGTTCATACAGCAACGTACAGTGCATATCACATGAAAAGTGTGCAAGGCAACTGGTCACTTTATCTTAGTTCTCACTGAGGTGATGAACCTGAGCCAGGGGCTCAGATGATTGGATTAGCACATATTTGGTGAAGCCCGAATTTAATCATATATCCACTGTCCAAGTCCTTTCTCTCTCACACACAGGCACATATACAGCCCAATCCTGTGTAACTCTTGCACTGGTGTAACAGTAGATCCACCGGTGTAAGTGCACTTATGCCAGTGTAACTTGCCGTACGCTGATAGACGCAGGATGGACACCGGCGTAACGCCCTTCAGATGCAACGCAGGTGGAATTTGGATGCGGGACGGACACTGCTGCAACTCTGCCAGTGCAGGGGGCATGCATGGGGGGCATTTGGACACCCCCAGAATACCCCCTGCACCGGCAGAGTTGCGCTGGCATCTGTCCCATGTCCAAACTGCACATGTGCAACATCTGAGGGGGGTTACGCCAGTGTCCGTCCTGCGTCCGTCAGCATACGGCAAGTTACACTGGCATAAGTGCACTTACACCGGTGGATCTACTGTTACACTGGTGCAAGAGTTACACAGAATTGGGCTGATAGTCTGCACTCAGGGATTTTTGCCCCATTTGGTGTAATTAATTCTCCCCACCATCCCCATCACCTATAATCTGTCTTCTTAGGAAACGGAAGCAGAGAACAAACTGCGAAGAACTGCTGACCAGCATACAGTGCTGTTGAGCAAATTTAATTGCAGTAAGTGAAACACTTCCTAATGTATCTTCCTGCTGCCAGGGAGATCTCAATACGCTCTCTATACATTCCGTCTTTATCTCCTAGTTGGACTGATTGACACGTGAATTGCGAAGCAGGCCCATTTTGGAGCATTGTCCTAAGATGTTTGAGAAAATGTGGATATAATTCTATCATACATGCATCCCAATCCAAAAAGTGACATTTCATTATCTTGCCAAATTATTTATATGCCCAATATATGGGACCCAGTCTCGCAATCCATTGCACACATTGAATCCCACCGGTTTAGGTTAGCATAAATTTGCATTTAAGTGTTGTATTTGTGTTTCTGTCAACAGCCAGGGCTATCCCACCTGCTCTGGGCTCCCCACCTGTCTTTTCTAAGAGGATTTATGATTTGAGACGGGTAATAGAATATATAATGCTGTGATTGTACCATTTTCATTTGGCATTTTTATTGTTGTTGTCCCTGTGGCTTATGGCCAAACCAATAAAAATTAATTTGATTTTAAAAGATTTGGGGAGATGTGTATGTGTTTATACTCTGATGTTTAATTTACCTAGGAACCTTCATTTATTATGATTGTGCTATATCCTTCTGCCTCAACATTGGTATTGACCACTTTATTCATTTATATCTTTTGTTAAAAAAAATGTCAATAAAAAGGATTTCTAAAAGATCTGGAGAGATGGAAGCAGGGATGTGGATCAAGACTCTGACTCCAAATCTCGAGTCAAGTCCCAAGTGTCTGGGTCCAAGTCACAAGTCTTTTGTTAATGGGAAAAAATGGGTTTAAACCTGAATAAAATTCAACTTGTCGTAAAAGGCTCCAAGTCTCGAGTCGAGTCTTTCGAGTCTTTTACAATTGCTGAGTCAAGTCTGAGTCAAGTCATTGATGTGACTTGAGTCTGACTTGAGTCCAAGTCAATAGACTCAAGTCTACAGTAAGCTGTCACTTAAAATCGTTTCGTTTAAAGTCGTTTTGTTTAAAGTTGATGGGAAAATGCCATTGCAACGTTCACATTTATCCATTATCCTATAGTAAAATTGGTTTTGTTATAAGTCGTTTCGCTTAAAGTTGCAGTTTCCAAGAAGAACCTATCCACAACTTTAAGTGAGGACTTGCTGTATATCACTGGATGGAAGTGGGTGTAACTGAGTCTCCTCTGCCATGATAACCACCTTATTTAGGACATGGGACAAACATTCTAACAGCCCACTCCTGTGTAACTCTTGCACCGGTGTAACAGTAGATCCACCAGTGTAAGTGCACTTATGCCAGTGTAACTTGCCGTATGCCGATAGACGCAAAACAGAAACCAGCATAACCCCTCTCAGACGCCGTGCATGCGCAGTTCGGATGCCAGCACAACTCCGCCGGCGCAGGGGGCATTCCGGGGGTGTCCGAACACCCCCAGAATGACCCCTGCACCAGCAGAGTTGCCCTGGCGTCTGTCCTGCATCTGAACTACACATGTGCAGCGTCCAAGAGGGGTTACGCTGGTGTTCGTCCTGCGTTCATCGACATACAGCAAGTTACACTGGCATAAGTGCACTTACACCAGTGGAGCTACTGTTACACTGGTGCAAGAGTTACACAGGATTGCACTGTAACAGCACGATCCTATTCATGTCTACCTATTCATGCAAGTCCTGTTCAATGGGGCATTTGCTGTATTTGCTGTATTTCTAGATTGCTGCATTTCTGAAAAGGTGCTATGCAGAAAGCAGTATGTCCACTTTTTAAATATTCTATCCACCTGCCAGAGCAAAGAAATGTTTGAATTATGGGACGAAATAGCAAATCTTCTTCTTATGATCTTCCTCAGCAACTGGCTGAGGAAAGGAAGCAGAAGTTGGAAGAAATGTAGCCATAAAACCTGACATGAATTTCAGGAGTGGAGGAATTCTCAGACCTGTTGTGGAGTGACCTCTCCAGGCACTGGATAGACAGTGGCAGTGCCACACATCCATCAATGATGGACACTACTCTCTTCCTCCTTCTGGCCACCCTGCTCTTGCTGCATTGTTGGAGCAGCAGAATGGGGACCAGAAAACATGGAATGGGAAGAAGAGAGGAGGCTGCTTTTGTTAGCAGAGCTGAGGGAATAAAGCAGCCCAACACAGAAACTGACTTTTGTGAAGAGCTTTCCTTGTACAAAGAGAAAACTGCAACCAGAAGACAGGAAAAGAATTTAGTTCAGTCAAAGTAGGAGAGAGCAACCAATGAGCCATTATTAAACTAGGCACCAACTCTCCCTACTGGTGGAGGCCATCATGTGCACACTTGCTGAATATGTGCACTGGGTGGCATGCCTCACGTGCTGTTATCTTTAGCTAGAATGGCCACCACTCTACTGGCTGCCTGTTGCCTTTTGCAGGGCCCTGTCCTGCAGCTCTGCCTCTTCAAAAGGTAAACCAGCAGAAGCAGGACAATGAGGAGGACAAGAGTGGTGGCAGCAATTGGGAGGTTGAAGAGAAAGTAGAAAAGGGGGATGTTGTTGGGGAGGGGAAAGCCACCTGGGGCGGGTGGAGCATCTGGTTGCAGGCAGCATGCTCCATGCACCAGGGAGGAAAAAGAAATGTAGGGGGTTGGCCAGGGAGAGAAAGCGTGGAGCGTTTCCAGGCCTAAGGAAAGAGTGGAGCGTTTCCAGGCCTCCACATGCCAGGGAGAGAAAGTAGAGGGTGCCTCTGACAGGGGGGTGGGTTTGGGAGAAGTGTG
Organism: Plestiodon gilberti rubricaudatus; assembly: GCA_026170595.1. Lineage (NCBI taxonomy): Eukaryota > Metazoa > Chordata > Lepidosauria > Squamata > Scincidae > Plestiodon > Plestiodon gilberti. The sequence continues at coordinate 17,586,530 of JANXHW010000012.1, forward strand.
GGGACTCAGAATCTCTTTCTACCCCCACAAGTGCTCTGCCCCGGTTGCCTAGTCCTATTGGACTTTAAAGTTGAATGTTATTCCTGTGGGAAAATGTCAGGTTGATCCTTATGCTTGAATAAATAGCATGATTTGCTGGCTCAGAGGGACCCAGAAGACAAAATGTTAAAGCTGTTTAGCTTGTGTGAAACGTTTAAGCCCGCATTTCTTTTGCACAAGGAAATAAAACTTCAGGTACACTCTAGGGGCAGGAAAGGCTTTTCATTTCTACTGGAGAGGGATGGAAAGATAAACTCTTAATACTGTATGTTGAAAACTTTAGAACAGCAACACACAGCAATCCTTGTCTTATAAGCTAGTTGTTTATTGCTTGCAACTCATTGGAAATATCCAGTGCATAAAAACTTAGATCGATGACAGATACACACACATACAATTTATCTGCAGGCTGGCTCTAGCTTTGAGTCAACCTGAGTTGCGGAGGTGAATTTACAGCCCAGGCATTCACACAGGCTTCTGCTGCAGAACTGGAGTGAGCCCCTCTAGATCACTCGCATGGCCTTCTCATCTTGAGGCCTTCTGAGCTTGCTCCTACACAGCAAACCAACAGTCTACAAACAACACAGCAAAATTATTCCTGCATGCTGCCTGGCCTACAAAAGCAGAGTAACCAGATGTGCAAGAAAAATTCTTGTAAATGTATACTAAAATGTCCGGGCCAGCCCGTCCCCCAGCCCTTCCACTCACTGGACCCAGGGGGACAGCTGCTACAACCCCTGCTCGGGCGCTCCCGGGACTGCGGCAGGACGCGATGCTGGAGGAGCACCGAGGAACGCCGACGCAGCTCATGACGCCCCGCCCCCCTGCGCCGATGCCGACGCCCCGCCCCCCTGCGACGAGCACAGGGAAGGGCAACGGAGCCCGGAAGCAGCAGGCCAACAACAGCAAGGGGAGAAGCTAGGCTGGCCGACCCCCGAGCGGGGCCAGTGGGCTGCGATCGGGGGCCTGCCAGTAAGGGGGCACCAGCCAGACATCGTCGCACTACTATGGGGCGCCAAGGGGGGTGAGAGGAGCAGGGGAAGGGGGTGGAGAAAGGACGCACATGGAACAGGGCAGGCACTAGGACCCCAGCACAAGACGGAGGATGACAGCAGAGGGAGTAGCCAGGGGAGGACGGAAGCGGGGAGCGTATTTAAGGCCCAGGCTTGCCAATGATGAGGTGGAGGAGGAGCAAGGAGCTACCACTTGGAAGTGAGAGCCAGGTACAGAGAGAGCTCCTGAGAAGCCGGGCAGAGGTGGACCCAGGCCAAGCAGCCTCCACCCTGACCCCACTCTGAGGCATACGCTGAAGTCCTGACCACGCAGCACTAGTAGTTTAGACGACAGCACTGGAGGTCGACCCTCCCAAAGAAGAGGCCGTTGCCTCTCCATCCCGCGGCTGGAGGAGCATCCGGCCATCCCTGGCATCGGGAAGGACCACCGGAGTGCCTAAACTGACTGGGGTAAGGTTGCCTGTGGCTTATCGGTTAGCAAGGGACAGTTCCGAGGACGAAGAGGACTTCTAGACCCCTCCTCCCTCTTCGCCGGTACAAGGTACTGTACATAAAATAACCAACATTTTCTCATCCCAACCTATCCGTGTTCCTGTTTGTTTGGTGCAAGCACTAGTGTGTGGTGCCAATTGTCTTGAGAAGGGCAGCAAGATCATTCCTGGTGTGGCAAGCTGCTGGGAGTTAATTTCTTTTTTTCTGGTCTAGTGGGGTACCAGAATTGGTTTTAGAGCATAGACAATTGCTTTATATTGAGTCAGGTCATTGGTCTATCTAGCCCAGTACTGTCCAGGTTTTCAGATAAAGACTTTGCCCAGTCTAACCTGGAGATGCCAGGGATTGAACCTGGGGCCGTCTTCATGCAAAACAGATTATCAACTCTTGAGCTATGGCCCCTGCCCTGTCTGTTGCAACAGGAGGCAAGTCATCTCCCTTGTATGTCTCTCCAATGTTTGACATATGATTAGTTGGAACCCACGAGAAAGCCTTCTCCATTGTTCTGAAGGATCTGAGACTTCCTTCCTTGAGAGATGCATTTGGCTCCCACATTGCTGGTCTTTCAGCAAGGGATCAAAACATTTCTGTTCAAGAAGGATCTAGATATACTGCATACACAGTATCGAGATCCAAACGACTGTTGCGGCTGAATTTCTCCAAGTATGTTTGTATTACAATTTTTGATGGCTTTATCTAATTATATTGCACTTAACATGTTCTTAATGTGAGCTGCCGTATGTAATCCTTTCAAGATAGAATGCCACCCAACCATCCTCCAAGGAATTGATTGGGAGGGCATTTTTCCTTCCCTCATCATCATGCACAAGGCAAGATAGGGAAATTAAGGCAGGCCTTTGGTTGAGGGCACAAAGGGGGCAGGGACTGTGCAGCCATGTGAGCTGCAGAGTGGTTTTCCACTCAGTGTGTGTTGGGCTAGGAAGTGGCATGCCCACTCACCCAGGATAACAGACTGAGATTAGCTGGTGGCTCGGGGGGGGGGGGAAGTAAGAGTGTTTTGCCCTTTACCTGATTGAGCTGTGGTTGAGAGTTTTTTTCACCTGCTCTGGACTGTTAAACGTAGTGCTATAGCCAGAGTGGCTACAACTGACAGTATAGTGCAGTATAGGGGTTAAGGAAGGGTAGAGATTTGTGTGTACCCTGAAGTGAATTGGTCAAGGGGGGCCCAGACTGATCTCCAGAGGATCTCCAGTGCAGTGATGCAGGCTGGGAACTCCTTGGGCAAGGATTGTAAAGCCAACCTCAGCAACAGTTTGGGGAGGGCATTGCAATCTGGAGCTTCCTTGACCCCTTTCCATGGGTTGGTGTAGATAAGCATAGATTGTCACCAATGGTCAGTGGTTGGAGCTCAGATAGGAATAGGCTTACCATATCGCCGACCGGGACGCTCCGTTTTGCCCTTAAGGGGCGGGGGGAGGGAAGGGAGTCAGAGCGCGCGCGTCTGGTCGGCGATATGGTAAGCCTAGATAGGAACACGTGGGGGAATACACGGTAGCTGGCTCACTCCGCTAAGAAAGGAGCCTGTACTGAAGCACAATGGAGCTCAAGATTTGATGTGAATTCAGTGAAATTACATAGTCCAAAGCACCTGTCTCATGACTAGGTGCCTTTTCAGCCTTTTCAAACCAAATAAAAATACAAAACGCAAACTTTTCAAACAGATTTGGAACCAAATTACCAACTCTCAAAATTGGTTGTAGAATGCATCTGGTTGAAAGAGATTACTTTCCCAGTTAGAAATAATTGAATTGAATAAATTGTTGTTTTTGCATAGATGACTGCAATGTAATGATATTAAACCTGATGTTGATGCTTAAGAATTCACATCTGTGAATAAAAACACAAAACACCACCTTTTGCATTTTAATTCAACAATTCTTTTTCCAAAAAATAACACCATTTTCAAACACCTCTCTACTTATCAGGAGCATATAGGCAAAGGTGGGATATAGGCTTGAAAAATATTAGTCAGAGATACAGTCAACCAGACAGATAATGGCAATAAACGTTGGAGATGGTACAAAACAACCCAATATTACAGTAAGAGAGGCAGGAAAGGTTATATGCTACTCCTCTCATCTACTTCATCTGTTCTATCACCCGGTTTATAACCGCTAATGACCTGAATGTGACCCAGCCTCAAAAGAAGCAAAGGACTCCGTATCTCATTTACCAATCCTTCCAAGCTTACAATCCCACTGAGAGCAGATTGAGAACAAGCCCTGACCTAGAGTCATCAACCTTAGATTTAAGTTACTTTGCAGATACAAGGCAATTTAAAGATCTCCCCCTGCAAACCCCCCCCCCCATGTACATCCATCTCCTGGTCTTTCTTCAGTCATATTGCAAATCCCAGCTAAACCTCTGGAAAGGAGATTATGAAACGGCATGAGTCCTGAAGAAAAGGAAACGAGGTAGATGCTCTCATCATTCAAACCCATGTTCCACCCACTTCCCTGCACCCCTCCCTCACTGAAATTCAGCAACACCCAAAGGTTAATCTGTCTCTCTGAAAGAAACCTAGAAGTACAGCTGATATTGGCTGCGTAGAAATCGAAAGCTTATGTTATGTGTGAGGCCTTTACAGTTCCGTTTGTTAGCAGAAATTTTCTTTCCCATCAATGGGGTTTTAGGACAGGCTGTAAATTACTTTATTGGTGTTTTCTCTTTGGCGGTCTCTATGCTCAATTACACTGTAATTGTGTCTCAAGGTCCCTTTAGGGACTCAAAGCTGTGCAAATAACATGCATTTAATGTTCATGAGAATAAACCTCTGATCAGAATCTCTGTTGCATGTTTTTGGGTGGGTGACTGGGGTAAGGCCACATCTGTAGTATTGTGTCCAGTCTTGGTTGCCCCATCTCAAAAAGCAACTGGAAAAGCCAAGGTGCAGAAGAGAGCAACCAAAATGATTAGTGGGCTGGGGCACCTCCACCATGAGGAAAGGCTATAATAGCATTTGGGGCTCGAAAGAAGTAGGAGAGTTTCAAAGGTGGCAGAAGAAGAAAACACTCCAATGAAGAAATTGAAAGGTGCTGATGTTATTGCATAGTCTTTGTGGAGGGGATGGCTTGGTGTGTGTGTGTGTGTGTGTGTGTGCGTGCGTGCGTGTGCGTGCGCGTGCATGTGCGTGTGTGTGTGTGTGTGACACGCTGAAAAACTCCTGCACATTAAAATGCACCAAGATGTCTCTGAACTACACATATACTCAGATTAGAGGGGAGCAAACATGAGTCCAGGTTTGTGTAGAGGTGACAGAGCCCTGGTTTAGAGGAAAGGCTTCCAGATGAGTGTCTGAGCCCTGGCATCTCTTTTCCCAGAAAGGAAGCATTCACCCTCTGAGCCATGACATATTTCCAACATGCCCCTTAGGTCTGGAAACGCTGACCGTCCCTAGCTTAGGAACTGGCAAGATTCCCCAAAATAACAGCAAAGGGACTAATTAGTGCTAGTTGTTTATTTAATATCAATATTTTTCCATTGCAAACTGGGCCAAGACCCCTAAACTCCAGCCATAAATGGACCTTCCCGCCTTTTTTTTTCATTTCCATTGCAAGCAAAACAAAAGAACCAATCTCTTCCTACTAAACTAGTAGAGGCCAACTGAGTGTAACCTGAAATCCTCACTAGGATAATTAAGGTAAATTATGATTTTCCAGAGAGCCCAGTGGGCCCTTCTTGTGTTAAACAGATGCCTCTGTTTGGACCGGGAATAGCCAGAGCATCTGCTGTATCAGGATGGGAAGGAGGAGGAGGCAGGCAGGAAGTGATCTCTCACTACCCACCGTTTGTTTACATTTGTTGTCTCGCTTGAGATCATTACTTGCTCATTCCAATTCTCTGAGTGGTGGCCTGTACCAGGAGATTGCGAGATTGCGTTTCCTTTGGATAAAATTGCCCTGGAGAGTTATGGTGTCTTTACAACATTTGTAAATAAAGCAAAGACACAAAAGTAGCATATGTGGAAATAAACAGACCCAGCAGATTTGCTTCCCACACCAGATCCTCAGAGAGACAATGCCCTCCAAGGTTCTTCGCCTTCAGACAGCTTACATCTCTCCATCTCTCTCCTCCAAACCCACTTCTTCACACACCATTTTCCAAGCATTTGTCTTTGATCCACCTCCTGCAGGTCAACCTCATTCAGGGGATCATCCACAGTCAACATGGGTCTCCATGGAAGCATCTCTTCTCATCCACACTTCCTCTTCCTCTCGACTCCTCTCTTTCTTTTTGAATCCAAGGAACAGGAAGGAAGAATGGTGTAGGTGAACAAGGGGAGGAGAACGTTGGGTGAAGAGAATGTTGGAACTATCCCTAAAATTAGGCCAAGGAATGTTAGGACTATTGTTTGATTCTGTATATAGAATCTGTGATATACAATCACGGTATATATACCGTGAGCCTGCCAGGCTTCACAAATCCTACTCACAAATCCTGCTCTCTGGCCTGCTGTTAATAAACATCCATGGGTGGGCACCAGGAACAGAGCTTTTTCTGTGGTGGCCTGAATAGACACATCAATCTCCTTCTCTTTCAGTTTTTAAAAGAGTAGTTGATCCTCCAGGCTTTTAATTGATGTGATTGTTTATGATTGCAGTTCGTTTTTAATGGTGTTGTGTTTTGTATTCTCCATGATTGCATCACATTTTTTGTGGCTATTGTATTCGAAATCTTGCATGCCGCCTTGTGAAGTTCTTCATCCAAAAGGGCAGAATGGAAGCCTTTTTAAAATAAAGTCCACTGAAGATGACTCTCTGTTCTGCTCCCCTTCAGTTTCTCATCGCTTTAGTCCAACCAAACCACAGTCAGGCTGCATAATTGCATCTCTCCTGCTTCTAGAACAAAACTATTGCCCCTACATTATTGATGTTGCTGGAAGGGATGATGCATAAAGATATCCCATTGGTCCACAGTGTTTAGCCAGGGTGGACAAGGCTAAATTCTGCCAAAGATGAAATGCAATGCCTTGAAAGGTCACAGTAACAGAAAGGCACTCGGAAATTATTTACTATATTATTGATGTGCAATGCATTCTATTTCTCCCAGCAAACAAAAGTGATATTTTGAGGGAATGATGCTCTCGTAAAAGGCCCATCACCATTCCTCTTTTATTTAGAGTAATAAGGAAATGTGTTTTATTTTAAGGATTTAATACTCCATGTCGCCATTCAGCCGGAGGAAATTGTTGTCTCAAAGATTAAAAATACATATAATTCTCTCACTCTCCCTCTGGTCTCCTTGGCAGCTTTTTCTCCCCATCCTAGTCAAATGCGTTGGTTCTGAAGCCAAAGACTTTTTGGCAAAATGAAAGCAGCCATGTTCTTCATCCAATTGGGAGAAAGGAAGTGAGCATTTTTAAAGTGCAGCAGATTTGTTTCTGACAGGAATAGGATTTGTTATTTATCTCTCCCTCTGAATTTCAAGGAGGGGTATTACTGTTCTGGTGGGTTTTTACATGTCAAGTGCTGAAGTTATATTGCATTGTGAAGTTTTCTCAGAATGGCCAAACGTGTTTCTCTGTGGCCTAGTTGGGTTCCTTTCATGTTGAGTAGGAACGATGAAGGATGAGAACAAGCTGGTTGAGAAACCTGCTTTGGAGGGGTATCCACAGTCTCTCTGACTCTGGATTGACATAGGCAGCTGCCTGAGTCAGACCATTGATCCACTTAGCTCCGTATTGTTGATGCTGGGACAACTGGGTGGGACATCTGAGGGACAACTCTGGCAATCAGTCAGCATCAACAAGACAGAGCTACTGGGGTGGCCACCCTGGGCGCTGCACTTTTGTGACCAATATACGGCCATAGTAGCCCCCTCCCCCCTGCACTGGTTTAGTTGCTCTAGGCTCACACCTGTCTAGGCATGGCTCTGCTGGTGGCATCTCTCCAAAGTTTCGGACAGGAATTTTTCTCTACCCTACCTGGAGATGCTAGGGATTGAACCTACAGCCTTTCCCCCGCCAATCTAGGGCTCTACCACTGAACTAGAGCCATTCTCCATTGCTGCATCTATTGTAGGTTCCTTGAAGTTCCACCCACCATGGGTAGCAGATTGGGTCACAGCACTGAAGCCAGCACTGATGTGAAGCTATCCCCATTGCGGAGCGGCAGGTTTATGGAGACGTAAGGAGATTTAAATCCCCTTTCCCTTCCAAAGTCTTTCAATCCGTACCCCCTGCTGTGTGCTCTAGGCATGACTGCACCAGTGGAGATAGTGGGGGGGGGATAGTATTGTGCTCTCTCTCTCTCTCTCTCTCTCTCTCTCTCTCTCTCTCTCTCTCTCGTGTGTGTGCCTCCCTTCTGAATCATGAGCATATGAAATGAATGGCATCCACTCCTTTGTATACTGTACTATCAATTTAGTATGTTCACATTCCAAAAGGGTGGCTGGAGTGCTGCACTCTGGCCTGTGAGGTGTGTTAAAGAAGAGACCATGTGGCTTGAAATGACATCTGTCATCCACAGAGTTCAGGTGCCCATTGCATGTTCTTTCTCTGCTTCTTAAATCTCCTGGATTTCAAGGAAAGCATAACGAAACGTTCTCAGTGATTTGTCTAGGGTAGGTCAGGTTGTAACAGGAAAATATTTGAGATGGTTTACCATCAGAGGCGTCGCTGTGGCGTGGCGAGGTGTGCGGGGGGCCCCAGGTGACGCGCGCGCGTGCATGCGCAGAAAGGTGACGCGCGCATCGCGCGTCACCTGGGGGCCTCCCGCCCGCCTCGCCAGGCTGGCTCCGGGAGCCCCTCAATCGGGAGAGCCGGCTCGGGGACGTCCTCCCCGGCCGGCTGCCTGTGGCCTTCTGAGGCCCGCTGCGAGAACGATATTTATACCGTTCTTTTTGCGCATGCTCAGACTGTTACTGAGGGAAAAGGGCCCCGTCGGGTGCCTCCCCCCCAAAATGAGGGGGGTGCCGGAGGAGGAGTCACTAGGTGACGCGCGCCCCGCTCTGGGGCAGTGCGCGCCCTAGTGACGCCACTGTTTACCATCTCTGGGGTTCCCCCTTCTCCATCAGCCTAGCACCAGGGTGTCCATTTCTGCACTTAAAGTTTTAGGAGAAAGTATTTCTTCACACTATAGGTTTCTCCTACTCCCTGTACAAAGACTTTCAGACATTGGCAAAGCAATCAGTGTAATTTCTCCTCCAGCACAGATTATGACATGAAAGCAAGTAAACCTGCAGCATTGATTGTTGTTGTAATAAGATGACAAGTTTGCTTTTATCACAGCTTTCAGGAGTGATGAAAATGCCCTTTTCACTCTTCTGCTCTTTCTTACTTGTCAGTATGAGTCTCCATCCCATTTTCATCCTGGCCACTATTTCAGTTGTACTCCGATCACTGTCACAAAAGCTATTTGGGTGGGTTTAATCAAACACTGATCTGTTCTGCTGAAACTCATCAGTCAGCACAATGCTGTCAATAACTTGGGCTGGATTTGGGGGAGGTTGTCTCTTCAACTTTGACACCATATAAACAAAAACTTTATTTCACTGGGCCCCTTATGTGTATCAGCTCAGAGATGTGTTCCCTGATAGGTACACCATCTCTGTGTTGTGTTCCCTGATAGATAATTGTCCTGCACCCTAAATAGTAAATTAGTCAATCAGTGTCTTATACTATATTTTAATAATCTCAACTTCTATATACAGAGGCGTTTCTATGGTATGAGGGGGCGGGGCCTCCTCATACCGGGTTGTAAATGGGGACTAGGACAGGGCGCAACTTACAGTACCGCCCCCACCGTAGAAACGCCTCTGTCTATATAGGTGACTTTTAAATTCTGCAGGAAGACCATGAGAGGCATTTAGGGGAGACATTTGAGACCCATTTTACTCCTAATATAATCAGGAATGCAACAGGGTTCTGGTTTTCAGAATTGGGCTTAGAAAAAGAAAACAAGCTATGCTATTTCTTTCAGCTTGCTAAGCCTGACTGCAAATTGAGCTGAGGGGAGTTCGCTCATCACCAGAGGCATTGTTAGGGGGGCGGTGGGTCCCCGGGCGTTGGGGGCAACACGCGGATGGGGGTTGTAATGAGCCGCGGATTGGGCGGCAATTCTGCAGCGATGGTTTATGCACTTTTCACACTGCAGCGGCTCGTGCACCCCCCAGAGCACCCCCTGAGGCCATGCACCCCCAGGTGGAGTGGCACCACCTCCGGGAGTGGGCGAGCAGCCTGTTCTTGCCGCAGCGGAGGGGGGGTTCGCCGCATGAACTTCGTGTGCCGAAGTACTCACTCTGTTGCCGCCAAATTTTGGCAGCGCGGGGCTTGTGACGTCACGTGTGACATCCCATGGGGGGCACCACGGCACGGGGGGTGTCATGTCATCCGCCCCCCCCCTCAGCAGAGGCTGGCTACGCCTCTGTTCATCATCTGTTCATCATGTTAGCCATCACTAATTCTGTCTTACCAGAATTTGGCCTCAGTTATCTTGCCCACCGACAGTCCCGCACCATGTCCAAGCAGTGGTTCAGTTGAGAGTGTCTGTGGATGAAAAAAAGAGAGGGAGAGGAGGAGCAGGAGTCGGGAGACTATCAACACACTACTTCAGCATATACAAGGGAATGTAGGGAATACTCAAACCATCCTACTTCATTGTCTCTTTCCACGTTTATGCTGTACCAGCACTGGGGAACATTGAGACAATCATAGACGTCAGTGAGACAGAGTAGTTAACACTCCTGTCTGTGTTGAAACAATCATAGACGTCAGTGAGACAGAGTGGTTACACTTCATTTTATAGCCCCAGACATTCATCACTGTGACTATAGGATCAACGATAGATATTCATGAAAGTGAATATTAATCATACCACAGAAGCAAAAACGAGAGGGAAAAGGCAGAGGGGCTTCACTTCCAAGATGGGCCCCAAAGGGCCTTTATTACATGGGGAATCTAAAGTGACTCCATTTCACCTGACAGCAAAGCCATTCTCTTGCATCCAGCATATTTAAGCAACCAGCTTTTCCATTCCAATGTCATCAGATTGTGCATCTGATTGCTACCACCCACCAATGAAACAACCCCTTGCAAACAATCAGATGCTGATTACGGTATATGTTTGCGCTCATCCAGCCAACATGTGCTTACAATATGTCATATTGTAAGGGATGGGATGGCTGACGATGGGATGGCTTTCCCTTTCCTGACTCCTTTGATGAGGAGAAGGCCTGGGTGCTCATGAAGCAGGGACGTGCAGTCACTAGAGGCAGAGGAGGCAGACCCCCACCTGCACGTCAAATGTCAACGTAACGTGATGACCACCACCACCCGCCGCAGCCACCTCGTTCCTGGGCTTAATCCTGGCGAGTGTCCCATGTCCGGGTGAGCCTGGGCTTAATCCTGGACTCACACCGTGGCCACCGTGGCTTAATCCTGGGGGAGGTTTCCCTCCACATGCCCCCTCCTGCCGAGACCAGGGGTTCCCCCTCCCACAACCAATGCACGTCATCACGTTACGTTGACATTTGACGTGCAGTTGGGGGTCTACCTCCCCTGCCTCTAGTGACTGCACGTCCCTGGCATGAAGTCGCTTGCAATTCTCCTTTCAATGCAGAATTCTCAGATTCACAACCACAGCCCCCTTCCTGCACCCCTTTTCATTGCACACATACACACAAATGGGAACAATCTACCCCCGATCCAACAATAGGTTGGTCCTCTTGTTGTGTTTAGGCATTGACTATAACACAATGAATCAGCATTGTCTTTGACAGGCATTTTCAGATTTAATCGACCGTTAACTATTTTTGATGTTATACAAATTGGCTTCCAAGAGAGAGAAGGAAAGAAGCATGCATCCAGGGGTCTAACAGCTCAGTGACCCTGGGGTGGGGGAGGGTCAGGTGGGAAGGGTGATGTGGTAGTGTGATTCCTTTTAGAGTGGTGAATCATCTACTTAAAATTCAGGCACTTTCTTTGTGTTGGTATCAAGCACCGTTTTGGCCACTGTTGCTCTCTTTCCCCCAACCAAGTATTAAACCAAATAAAAGGGAGCTTGTATGTGATTTGACTATGTAGCTGCTATCCTGCCCTAGTGCCAAGACATTTTTTTTCTTTTAAATTGCATCAAATTCTCTGGTGAAAGCTAGTGAGCTACAGGTGTTAATCTCCTAGTGTTACAGGAAGACAGGCCATCACATTTTCTTTTCATTACAAGCACCAACAAGCTGTTCAGATGGATTAGAATTCTTGATATTCTTAGGGTCAAAGCACGTGTTGTTTTCAGCCTCATTTTTTGGGGGGGTGGGTGTCCTGTGTGGTAGGAGTTGCCAAGGCATGGGGGGGGGTGGCTCTGTCCATGGACATCTCCTGAGGTCAGACCTGCATTTCTCCTTACTTTTCATCCCTGATCCTCTTCCACTGTAGCACCTAGACCAGAGGTTCTCAACCTGTGGTATGGGTACCCCCAGGGGTATGTGGACCTCTTGCTGGGGGTACGTCAAGCCCTGCCCCTTATCTGCCCCATCAGCAGCTAATTAAGTGTTAATTAAAATGGATTTTTAATTGTAATTATTTTCGGAGCCCTTCTGTCTCTCTGATTTTGGTTTTGGCCTTATTTTTGTACTTTGGAAAATATACTTTGGTGGGGTGGGGGAGAGAAGAGCTGATTTTGGGAAGTGTGATTTGGAGAAAAAAAGAGATCGTCTGTCTCTCTCTCTCTCTCTCACACACACTCACACTCACACTCACACTCACAAACAGAGAGAGTTAAATAAGGCATTTTTCACATTTAAAATTGTTTTAGTACTTTTTATTTAATGATTAATTACCTAATTAATTGATTAATCAGCAGTTAATTAGCAGGGTGTACTTCAGAAAATTGGACCGTGATAGGGGGTACCCTGGCCTCCAAAGGTTGAGAACCCCTGACCTAGACTAATCTAGACATTCTCAGTGGACAGGTAGACGGACACCCCCATACATGACGATATAGAAACAGGGGGGAAAAGTTGTGTAAGGTGGGGTCAAAATGGCTGCAGTGTTTCCAAAACCTTTTTGACCTGCGACTCCCTTGACCACTGGCGACCATTGGCCACAGCTCCTCATTATGTTATTTTGATACCTGCCAATTGGCATTGCACTGCTTTCCAAGAGGATTCTGTGGCACTCAGTTTGGGAACCACTGGGCTATGGGATGCAGGAGGTAAAACCAGTGACCATTATAATGTAAAGCATAATGATGATTCACAAGATCAGTCATAATTAAGGCCAGAGCAATCACCCTGGCTACGCCAAGCTCACTGGAATATTGAGGTGGAACAATGGTTATCTATTAGAGCATGTGACTGATCATTACTGTATGTGAAGCCAAATGCATAAGATCTGGCTGTTATTCAACAATGTATTGAGACAGGAAGCCTTCATCATTGCTTCTGCCAATAGAGTCATGTTTCCTCTAATTGTATGCAGAGTGCATGAAAAGGCAGCACCCCTTTTCCCTACTCCTGACCTCCATGTGTTCATCAGTGTGCAGTGAGCCTACGTGTCTCTCTGCATGCCTGGGGACTGTGTTCTTTCCATACAGAGCCTATGCACATAGGACATGTGAGAATGTAGGGACTGTGTACACTGATGAACGTATGGAAGGTAGCAGAGCACTTCTCCATCCATCAATTTATTATGTGTGTATGGACATCAGACCATGTGGAAAATCCTATTGTATTGTGTTATTCTGGTCATTCTGGTCTCCATTATGGGGCCTAAACTAGATTGTGAAATCCAGTCAGGATTTCAGAGTCCATTCTGGAGTTTTTCATGGACTTTGATAAGAAAAAAAGTAAGGATTTGTGAAGCCGTTTTGGGTCTGGACCCAAGCAGTTCCACCGATTCCCAGTAGGAATCAGTCACTTGAAATGAATTCTGAAAATGTTTTGGGGAATGACTGATCCTTTCACTGGGCAGAAAATCTAGCATAACTTCTCAGGCTTCTGCTACTAATTAAAACTCATGTCCTGAACAGAGTGTTTGGAATGACATTTGCTAAGTGTAATAGTGCCCTCCCCTGCCTTGACATCTCCCAGCCTGCCCAGAAACACGGCCATCCACTTCTGTCAACCATTTGCCTGGCTCTAATGTGGAGGTCAGGAATGCTAAAAGAGGAAGTGGGGAGAAATGCTGTTGATGGTTTTGGAAGAAAGAAAAGAGAGGGGAAGGAGAGAGAAATTGGGCAGCTCTTCCTGATCCTTGGAGGAGGAAACATACGATGATCGCTCGTGGCTTTCAATGGAAGAATGCATGTCTATATTTTTACAGTGCAATGAAGCATTTGCTTACAGCAGCACTGGCAACATTGCTTGTTTGCTGGCAGAGCACTGAGCAGAATGCCACATTACGTTGAACCATCTCGAGTGCCAACTGCATTAGCATTCTACAACCAAAGCAAGCCGGACCCCACTGCTGTGGCATGCTAATTAGGACTGTGGCTTATTCTTAGCCTTCCCCCCCTTCTCCTTTCCCCCTCTTCTCCCGCCCCTCCTTTCCAGTATGGCCAGCCATTTCTATCAGTGATATATGGTTGATATCTTCTTAGACATTATGTGGATGACCCAGGGCACCACCTGCCACTTTTGATAAACTGTCAGATTATTTTTGGAAAGTCTTCATATGCTTTCTCTTTTTTTTCTAGAGGTACAATTTAACACTATGATAATATATTAAATTGCTTTCTCAGCGATGCCAAGTATTCAGCTGTGCTTCTGTCTGTTTCTTTATTTTTTCTTTTTAGGGTACTAAAGAGGCAAATTAAATGGGTGTCCAGATATTTTAGACAAACCATGAATGAGACATGGATAGATTCCATCAGGGCTTCATCCGGGATGATGCTGAGAAACTCAGCTTTGTCTAGTGAGACTCCAGCCTAGTACAGGATTAAACTGAGTTCTGTTGAAACAGTTTCCTCTTGGAGCTGTCACTGGACATAAGAACCATTGGATCAAGCCAACGTTCCCATCTAGTCCATCTTTCTCTTCCACACAGTGTCCAACCAGGTGCCTCTGGGACGACCACAGTCGGATACCTTGCACACCTTTCTCCCATTGTCGCTCCCTGCAGCAGGTCTTCACAGGCAAACTACTGCTGATCCTGGGGGTTGCATATAGTTATCATTACTGCCAGAGGCATAACAAGGGTGGAGCGGAGGCAAGTAGTTCTGCAAGACTCCGTTACACTGGAGTCAGCGGCCCCTCCCCCTTGCTGTTGGAGCCATTCTGGCAGCAAAGGCAACACGCAGGACACTCCCCCTGTTGCTTCTGGAATGGCTCCAACAGCAAGGGGGAGGGGCCGCTGACTCCAGTGTAACGGAGTCTTGCGAAACTACTTGCCTCCGCTCCACCCTTGTTTCACCACTGATTACTGCATCCTGATAAGAATGCTTCTTCCACTTGGTCCAACAATGGCCCAACTTCATTGCATGTGTGTCCTAAGTCGAGAACAACGTGTGACATAGAGCACATGATAGTAGACACGCAGGACTTACATGCAGGACAAGGCTGGCCCAAGATCTCCTGATGCCTAAGGTGGCATGCAGGATGCAGCCCCTCCTTACCTGATGATGTGCCAGCCCCTGCTCCTCCCACTCTTCAACGTCTTAGCTCAGCATTCTCCTCCCGTCCACATTTCCTCTTCCTCTCTTCCTTTTCCAAGTGGAGGCAAGAAGATGGACAGAGAAGAGTGCGCCCACCAATCTGCTGCCACCTGATGGCCTCATGGATGGACCAGCCCTGCTTACTGTGTCTTGATGTGATTTTGCTTCTAGTCCATTGCATGTAAGCAGGCGGTGGTTTCTCACAATGGCCAACCAGATGCCCCTCGGAAGATCACAAGCAAGAGATATGCTGCTTTTACTCTCCCCTGCAACTAGGATTCAGAAGCAGACCGCTTCAGATCCTGGAGGTTCCGTACAACCATCATGACTAGTAACCAGAGATAGACTTGTCTTTCACGAATTTGTCTAAACCTCCATCTAAACTAGTGGCTATCACCACATCTTCTCGTCGCCAATTCCATAGATTAATTCTGCACTGTGTGAAGTACTGTATTTCTTCAATTCTAAGATGCATGGTTTTTCCCAATTAAGCATTTCAAAAATTTATAATTTTTCATGGTACTTGAAATTTTTCAAGGAAATGGGGTGCGTCTTAGAATCGAAGGTCTCCAAAAAGCACCCCAAAATGCTATCTTCTTACTTACTGGGGCTTGGGGGAGCTTCAGGGAGACTTGCGTGACCCTCTGCAGGCCTCCCCGATCTTCAGTTCAGCAAAAAATGGTGGTTTTCAGCCATTTCCGGTTTTCGTGAAAACCAGAAATAGCAAAAAATCGCTGTTTTTCGCCGAACTGAAGATCAGGGAGGCCTGCAGAGGGTTGGGCAGGTCTCCCTGAAGCTCCCCCAAGCCCAGGTAACGAAGGAAATGGCACTTACTGGTGGGGCCAGAAATGCTATGCAAAGGCAGTGCACTCAGTCATCCTCAGCTGCAGGAGACATGCTGGGGAGAGTTGGTGCTGAGCGGGTAGATTCAATGAAGGGAGGTGAGTCTTAAAATCGATGGATTTTTTTTTCCCTGCTGGTGGTACTGAAAGTAAAGGTGCGCCTTAGAATCGATGGCGCCTTAGACTCGAAGAAATACGGTATGTATTTATTTTATAAGTTCGAACAAGTACCATGAAAAATTATAAATTGTAGTTCACCGAAACAATTATCTAGGAACTGTCACAGGTCATAAGAACTTAATGTCCTTTCCAGTGATTGTGTGCTGGTGTCTTCATTGTGTGTGCATTTTAGATTGGGAACCCCTTTGGGACAGGGAACTATTTCTTAGAATGTCTTCTTAATATTTATTGCTATTTGCAGCAATAACTTTGCACTTTCATCTGGTTAGGGACCAAAGCATGGATGAAAGTTTTTAAAAAAATGGATGCATGTCAAAGCATAGATTTCTTTAGCTTGCAAATTTATTTTCGCTGTCAAAACGTGAATAACTAGTTAATATCACGTGCGAAACCTAAATAAACAGAAATAAAAGAAAAATAGACATAAGAACCTCAACGAACGTTATGGAAGGTTGGATGAAATTGGGCGAAAGAGGAAAACTCCACGGTCAATGGTGAAGTGAGCTCAGGGCAGGCCATCTCCATTGCTAACTCACTCATACACTACACAGTATTCCAGAGTAGGAGGAGGTAAGAGGCCAATGAATGATGTCTTCCCTGGGGCTCAGAACCTCTTTCCAAGCCTTGAAAGAGCGAATAAACGATTACATTTGAAGGAACGATTCATTAATTAGATCATTATAGAGTTCTACCAAAGCAGCCTCTAAACTGCCTCCTTCCATTTGGGCTCCAATGCCTAACCAACATTCATCATTTCGATCATACATATTATTGTCCCGAGTATAAGACGCACCTGATTATAAGACGCACCCCTAAAGTTTGGTGCTATTAAAAAATTTAATTAAATTGCAACAGCCTGATTATAAGACGCACCCCTAGTTTAAAAACTTAAATTAGGAGAAAAAAGTGAGTCTTATACTCAGACCAATACGGTATATAGCTTTGGATTTTTTTTCTTTTTCCAAAAGAAAGGTAAGGTTATTAAGGTAAGGTATAAATAATAATTACCTGTTAACCTTTGACACGCTGTTTGAAATGTTTCTATAAAAAGTATTGCTAGACTAACAGCCCAATCCTGTGTAGGATACGGCGGCCGGCCTAAATGGCCAGCCGCCGTATCCTATCAAGTTCCCAGGCTGCCCCAGAGCAGCCTGGGAACAACTCAGGAGAAAGGGACGATCGTCCCCTTCCCCCCGAGTAAGCGGCGGGAGGCTCTATGGGCCTCCTTGAATGTGTGCGAGCTCTAGAGCTCATGCACATTAATGCCTGCCATGTAGGCGTATCTAGGACCTGGAGGGCTCTTGGCCCCCGGTATCCCTGTCCCCTCCAGGACCCGGGTGGCCAATGGCCACTCTCCCTTGCCATCCGGTCCATCCTCCCCCCGCCCCTGCCCCAACCGGTGTAAGTCTTACCTGCTCCGGCCGGCGCACAGCCAGGGAGACGGCGGGGCAAACAGCGTCGTCGCTTCTTGCTCTCCGGGTGTCACACAAGTGCTTTATGGCACTTTTGTAACACCCTGCGCCGGGGCAGCATGTGCTGCCCTGGTGCTGCTCCTACACAGGATTGCGTGGTAGGTCTAAGTTGAAAGGGTAATGAACAAAAACAAACATGGGGGCATTGGAAACATGGAGGATTACCACCAGAATTGCACCAGATTACCACCAGAAATGCAATCAACTCTAGAATGAAGATGCAAGACATCGCAAATAGGCTGCACTATGGATCAATTTTTTCTTTATTTACATGTCTGATCTGCAGCATGCTCTTAACCACAGGCCCAGCCCAAGCCATCCCCACTCCTAAAAAAGGGCCATATGTTTTGTTCGGTGCGCCAATCAGCGCAGGCCCCCTCACCTCATCCTCACTGTCATCTCAACTCTCTTCCCAGCTCTCTCTTTCAAATCTGAGGCCCTGTTTTGGGTGCCCAGCTTGTTGGAAGCAACGCAAGCATCACCCACAAGCAGCAGGGCCACAAGCAGTCCTCAAGTGTCTTCCTGTTATTGGAGGCTAGGCAGACATCCACTCTGCAAGCTTTCAGGTTATTAGTCAAAGCCTGGCTGCTCAGGCATACATTGGCTTTCAGTTAGCTCTTGAGTTGGTTTCGTTGCTGTTTGATTTGTCGTGTTAGTTCTACTGTCGGTCAGTCACTTCTGTGCCTTTCGCTATTTTGCTGACGTTTATTTTGTTGATTTTTATTTCTTTATTTCTTTAAGAAATTTATACCCTGCCTTTTCCTATGCCGAGGCAAATGCCCAAGGTGGCTTACAACAAGTTAAAATAGTAATTTAAAAACAAAACAGAAGGTAAATTAAAAAACAATGAAATCCACTGGGGGGGGTTGACAATGTAGAGCAGAAAAAAACAGCAAGGCAGAACATACTGAGGCACTGGGGACAGACAACAACCCATCACCCAAACGCCCGATGAAACAAAAACGTTTTGAGCCCCCGCCGGAAAGTCATGAGGGAGGGGGTTGTTCTCAAATCCCCTGGCAAGGAGTTCCACAATTGTGGCGCCACAGCAGAGAAGGCTCACTCACGTGCTGTCATTCCCCTAACTTGAGATAGAGGTGGCACTCACAGGAAAGCCCCCTCCGATGACCTAAGAGAGCGGGCCGGAATGTATGGGAGCACCTTGAATTGGGCTCAGAAACAAATGGGCAGCCAGTGCAGCTGCTGAAGCAGCAGTTCAACGGAGTCAGACCGCCTAGCTCCAGTGACCATCCAGGCCGCCGCATTCTGCAGTAGTTGCAGCTTCTGAACTGTCTTCAAGTGCAGCCCCACGTAGAGCGCATTACAGTAGTCCATTACAGTAGTCTTGAAGTCACTAAGGCGTGGAGCACCGTGGTCAGGTCCAATCGACTCAAGTACGGCTGCAGCTGGCGCACCAGCTGAAGCTGGGCAAACGCACCCCTGGCCACAGCCGCCACCTGGCTTTCCAGGGAGAGCTGTGAATCCAGAAGTACTCCCAAACTGCGCACCCGTTCCTGCAGGGGGAGTGCAACCCCATTCAGAATAGGCAGATGACTCCGTACCTGCATCGAAGCTTTCCTGACCAGTAGGACCTCTGTCTTTTCTGGATTCAATCTCAACCTGTTAGCCCTCATCCAGACCCCAACCGCCTCGAAACAGCACTCCAGGACTTCCACAGCTTCCCCAGAACATGATGGCAAGGAGAGATAGAGCTGGGTGTCATCAGCATATTGGTGACACCCAACTCCAAGTCCCTGGATGATCTCCCCCAGCGGTTTCATGTAGATGTTAAAAAAAATGGGAGACAGAATAGAACCCTGTGGCACCCTACACTGTAAAGGGCAGGGCACTGAACAGGCGTCTCCCAGCATCACCATCTGGGACCTGTCAGCCAAGTAGGAATGGAACCACTGCAAAGCAGTGCCCCCTAGTCCCAGTTTGGCCAGCCGACCCAAAAGGATACCATGGTCGATGGTATCGAAAGCCGCCGAGAGATCCAAAAGGACCAGCAGGGATGCACTCCCCCTGTCCAGTCCTCGGTGAAGATCATCCAACAGGGCGACCAAGGCTGTCTCCATCCCAAAGCCCCGCCTGAAGCCAGACTGAAAAGGGTCCAGATACTCCGTTTCATCTAGTATCCCCTGGAGCTGAGACGCCACCACCCACTCAATCACCTTACCCAAGAAAGGGAGATTGGAAACTGGCCGATAGTTATTTAAATTGGAGGAATCCAGAGATGGGTTTTTTTCAGGAGGGGGCGCACAATTGCGGTCTTCAAGATGCTAGGCATCACTCCCTCCCACAAAGATGAGTTCACAATAGGTTCCACCCAATCGGCCAGCCCAACCCGCACAAATCATATTAGCCAAGCTGGGGAAGGGTCAAGCGGGCAGGAAGACTGTCTCAAAACTACAGAGGACCCTATCCACATCCTCAGGCTGTATAAGGTGAAAAGAATCCATAATGATGGAATTGACAGATGCCGTAGGGACAACTTCTGAAACTGTTAAAACAGAGTCCAAGTCGTGGCGAATCTGAGCGATTTTATCTGCGAAGTGCCGTGCGATCTCATTGCAGCGGTCCGTCGAACACTCCAGCTCACTCGCTACAGGAGCCAAGTGGAGAAGATCCCGAACAACGCGAAAGAGCTCCGCTGGTTGGCTACTCGCAGATGCAATGGTGACAGAGAAAAACGCCTTCTTCACTGCCATCACCACCACGGAGTAGGCCCTGAAATGGGCTCTAGCCCGTGTTTGGTCAGATTCATCACAAGTTTTCCTCCACCGTCGCTCTAGGCGTCGGCCCAGTTGTTTCATTGCCCGCAGCTCCTCAGTAAACCAAGGAGCCGCCTTGGCTCGACGACAAGGCCGTGGCCGTTCAGGAGCGATCTGATCCAAGGCTCTAGCTGCCTCCCCATACCACAGGGCAGCCAGAGCATCAGATGAATCACTGACCCGGGAAGCTGGGAAATTCCCCAGAGCCCTCCGGAAACCATCTGGATCCATCAGTCTCCGGGGGCGGATCATACAATTCAGTCTTCCAGCTCTGCAGGGGTGATTAAACGTTGCCAGTCTAAAGCTCACCAGATAGTGATCCGTCCAAGACAGTGGAGTGATCTGAATCTCCTCCATGGGCAGATCACCATCCCCGCACCCACCAGTGAACACCAAGTCCAATGTGTGCTCCGCACTATGCATTGGGGCCGTGATCCACTGAGACAGGCCTATAGTCGTCATAGCGGCCATGAAGTCCTGAGCCGCCGCTGTCTCAGGGGCCTCGGCATGAACATTGAAGTCCCCCAATGCTAACAGGCGTGGGGACTCCAATGCCACCGCCGAGATCACCCTGGTCAGCTCAGGTAGGGAAGCCGATGGGCAACCAGGTGGACGGTACACCAGCAGCATCCCCATCCTGTCTCGCCCCTGTAGCGCAATGCAGAGACACTCAAACCCGGCACACTGTGAGACAGGGTATCTGGTGAGGGAGATGTAGTCCCGATAGACCACAGCAACACCACCCCCTCGCATATTCTACCAAACCTGGAGGGAGCACATAGCCATGATGATTAATAGCCATCAATAGATCTGGCCTCCGTGATACTTATCCTCTATGAGTTAAGTAAGGCTTGCTTGATCATGAGGCTAGTGAGGTGAAGCACTTGCTTTGTTGGTGGATGGCAAACTGGTACAGTCTCCACAATTCTCTATTCTCTCTTGTGTGAAGGAAACCCAGTGGGAGAAAATATTATGTTGATGAGAAACCTACATTATTTATCCTACATCAGGGGTTCCCAACCTGTGGTACTAGTACCACCAGTGGTACTTTGGCCGACTGCTGGTGGTACTCGGACCACTGGACCACTGAAACCCCACTCTGATGTGGCGTGTTTTTGCTCCCAAGAAGCTCCTGCCTTTGGCCGAGCCTCTCAGGAACGCTGAGAAGGGCCCTCCCACCTGCCCAGAGGCTCCTCCCTGCATTTTCTGGCCTCTGAAAACCTGAGAACCTGGACGTAACTGGTAATGACGTCATCACTAGTCACTTCCGGTGGTACTCAGAAGGAGAGTGGCACCAGAGGTAGTACTTGGCTGGGAAGGGGTTGGGAACCCCTGTCCTACATACATTATCCTACCTACAGCCCAGGGTTAGGTGAGTCAGTGCCAGATTCTGGGTGTGGGGAAGGCTCCTGGACGCTGCCTGAGGGTGTGCTGGTGATTCTGGGGTCCCTGGCTTGGAGGTCTCCTTGCTTGATGATTCAGACCCAGGTCCCAGCCAGGTATCGCGGACTGATACTGGTCCACAACTGGTTCTTCTGACCCAATCTCTCCTCCTCATCAAACTCAGCTCAGGGCAGGGGTCATGATGATAATTCTGTACATAGGCCTCCATTTGGTTCATTTCAGGTTAAAGAATTAAATAAAACAGTATAATATCTGACCTAAATAGAAAGGCTTACTTTGATCTTTCTATGACTGAACTGTTAGCAAAACTTAATAACGGAAAACAAACACAGGCTGCATCCCCCCAGGGATTAAAAGATATCTTTGAATCAAAGTATCTCAGTGCAGGAGAGAAATACAAAGCTGGTATCCCAAAAAAAAGGTCACCTTTTTAGATTTAATATGGGAGGTTTTTTTTGAATGAAATACAGAGGGTCCTAAAGAATTGTCCTCCGGCGTGCCATTGGAACAGGGCCAACCCCAGGCTGGAGGAGGTCCTCAGAAAAGGGTCCTCCAGACCACTCTGTTCTGTCTTGATAGGGATCAGCTGGTCAGCACGCTGTCGGGGAGGCTTTTGCGGCTGGTGCTGAATCAGCACCAGCGTGGGAGGCGCATCGCCATTGGACAGTGAGCTTAATAAAATACTGTTGGGTTTACTGTTCTGCATAGCCCTGGGTCATTAGTCAACACTCTTTCCCATCAACTGGGAACACTTGCACCTTCACTCCTTCCTTCATCTTTCCCCATTCTGAGCATAGGATTGCAGGGTTGGAGGGGGGGTTGGAGACCATCTTGTGCAAACTCCTGCTCACTGCAGGAAATTCAGAGCTCCAGCATCCCCAAGAGCAGGCTGTTCAGCCGCGATCTGAAGACCTCGAACAAAGGAAAGCCCACCAACTCTCTGAGGTTATGTTTTCCGTTGTCAAACTACTCTAAAAATATTTTAATACAATGTGGTAGTCCATATCCGTTACTCATCGTGGCCAAGATATAACTTGATGGGACTAACAGCCCAATTCTGTCTAGCAGGACACATCCTGAGCAGGATTTGGTCTGTCCCAGAGCAGCTGGCAGCCTCCTCGGCTGAGTAACGCACCAGTCGCTGCAATGGGTCTCCTTGAATGCATGCCAGCAATTTTGCTGGTGTACCTTTGAGAGACCCATGTAACGCCCAACAGGCCTGGGAAGCAGTGGCATAGCTAGACCGGGGCAGAGGCAAGTAGACTTCGTTACACCAGAGTCAGAGGCCCCTCCCCCTCACCATCAGAGCATTCCGGTGGCAATGGCAATGCGCAGGACACTCCCCCATCACCGCTGGAATGGCTCCAACCGCGAATGGGAGGGACCGCGGACTCCAATGTAATGGAGTCTTGCAGAACCACTTGCCTCCGCCCCAGTCTAGTTATGCCACATTGGAAAGTGGGGGTAGGATACGGTGGAGGAGGCCTCTGCTCATTCCTCCCCCTTCCCAGGTCCGATCCTTCAATCCCCCCTCCCGAAATGCCCCTGTTCCGCCCTCCCCCACCCCTCTGCCACCCGGCAGGGCCTTACCATTCTGCTGCGGTGCTGCTCCATTCTGCACAAGCCCCTTTGCCAGTGCTGCTTACTCTCCAAGTACAGCAAATGTGTATGTTTGCGTCACCCTAGACCGGTGGAGCAGTCGCTCTGCCAGTCTTAGGTTAGACAGGATTGCGCCATAAACAATCATGACCATTTTTACCAT
Organism: Plestiodon gilberti rubricaudatus; assembly: GCA_026170595.1. Lineage (NCBI taxonomy): Eukaryota > Metazoa > Chordata > Lepidosauria > Squamata > Scincidae > Plestiodon > Plestiodon gilberti. The sequence goes on from JANXHW010000012.1 coordinate 17,610,115, forward strand.
TGTTCTCCTTTACTTAGTTATGCATAATGAATCACCTGAGGCTCATCAAACATCATTCAGTACTGACACCATTGTCTGACGCCTTCTTACCATGTCTGCTAAGGTTCAGCTGAAATCTCCCTTCCTGTAACTGAAGCGCATCAGATCTAGCCCTGCCCTCTGGGGCTTTATGCCCTCTTCTTCTATGGAGAAGCCCTTCAAATAGTTGAAGAGCACTGTCATGTATCTGGCCAGCCACCCCCTTCCTCTCCTCTCCAAACAAATTCTCTCCAGTTAGTTCAACATTTCCTGACCATCTTTGCTGCCCTCCAGCAATTGTCTCAATTGTGCAACATCATAACAATGTGACATTTGCTCCAGAAGATGCAAATCACAAATATTTGTTGCATCCCTAATTTGAATAAAAAGCAACGGAAACACTAGGAGTGGAGGAAGAGTGAACATGGTCTGCATTTGGACTGGTCTGTGGGTTGAAAGTCAAGTTTGACTCCAGCCGATGCCAACTTCTCTTTAAAAGCAAGCAGCCCACGTTTGATGGGCACATGGAACGCTGCACGGCGCAGCTTGCCTCTCAGCTGGGACCTGCGTAATACGTTTAATAATACCCAACCTATTGGTAGTCATAAGGCACTGAACAAAATGGGGAGCGGAAGGGCTAATTATGCGGAGCGCCTCATTGTAATTCTCTGATAAGAGGTGTGAGAGAAATACAAAGTGTTTGTTATTGCGATAAGTTTACGGAGCCAAATGATAGCTGCTGTTTTCAGATCATGGTTGCAATTTACGGGATTTGTGCATAAATTGGAATTCCCCAAGAAGGAAATGTGACCTCAGTTTCCATTTATTGGCGGTGTATCTGCCTGCCTTTGGCCTCCTTAGGCACTGTGGTGTGAAATGGGAGATTAAATTAAAGAAGCAATCACTTTGATGCCTTCTGTACACCATACCTGGATTACTAAAAGAGGGAAAGCAGTTTGCAGGGGAGAAGGAAGTAGCTTAAACCAGGGGTTCTCAACCTTTGGAGGTCCGGGTACCCCTAGCACGGCCCAATTTTCTGAAGTACCCCTGCTAATTAATTGCTAATTAATTGGATTAATCAATCAATTAAATTAATCATCAAATAAAAAGTATTAAAACAATTTTAAAGGCTTTCCGAGATGGATGGTAAGCCTAGCCAATGGCCCCATTCCCTTGCCGCCCTGGCCAGCCCGTCCCCATCCTTGATCTGAGTGGCCTAGGACTTACCTGGGTCGTCCGGCGCAGGTCCAGGCCGCCGGGGGAGTGAGCAACGCAGGCCTCTGAGCCAGTTTACGACATGCTTACAGCACGTTTACGACCACCTAGGCAGGTGGAGCGCTAGGCCCACTGGCCTATAGTTAGGCAGAATTGCGCAGCCCATCAGATAAGCAGGTAGGTGATATTTGGCAAGTGGCTTCAGGTACTAGGAAGTTTTGAGCCAACCTGACTGAGAACTTTTCATCCTGGTTCTTGGATTCAATTCTGCTGAGCTGTTCCAGCTGTGTTCAGGCTTCTATATAGGCGGGCCAACAGGGAGAAAACTCCCTGCTTCCCAGCTGGAATGTGAGATATTCAAATTTTACAAAGTGCCGGTTTTCACAATGAAATGGATTACTTCATTTTGTTGCAATTAAAACAGCATATAAGCTATATCCTTGCTGTGTGAAAATAAACTAAATCAAGAGTATGTTCACGTGAGTAATTTAATTTGGGCCCTATATCTGTAGGACAATTACGATACACTTAGCATTTCATATTTGACTTCTATATGAGACAAAGTTTGCATTTTTGAAGAAGAAAAAGAAGAAAAATACTTTGGCATGTGTGATTCTTGCATTTTAAGGATATGCTAATTGCCACATTTATTGTTCTCCCTAATAATGTCTTTTGCGTCCAAAATTTTCCTTAGCTTATAATTAGCATGAGTGAAAATCATTTCAAACAATTATTAGAACTGAATGGAGGATGATAATGATGTCTTGGTATTTTCTTACTCTTTCCAATGTTAAGGCAATTGATAGCTAAAGCCAGTTATTATTCAATTATCCAACTGCAAGTTTTTTAAAAAAATACTGTATAAGTCAAGGTTTTTTGGTGAGGGATATTGTGATTGTGTTTGAATGTAGATCCTAGTCAAATGCAATTCTTTTGGCTCCATCCGTTGGGGTTAAAATTAGATGCACACCAAGAGCTGATGACTTGACCCAGGGAACCACGAGCCGTTTTCTACTCATACAATGCAGCTTCCTAAAATCAAAGAACCCTCTGAGTGGGAATCATGTAGAGCAGCGTATCTCAAACTGTGGGTCAGGACCCACATGGTGGGTTGCAACCCGATTTCTGGTGGGTCCTGGGTGATAGACAGATCAGATAACTAATTGCCTCAAAGCCCTGAGGCTCTTCAAAAATCAGATAGCTGCTAATTGCCCTGCACACAGCTGAGCTCCTACACTTTGCAAGCTTGTGTAAATATAGGGAGATAAATGTTTGATCATCTTTTTAATGGGTTTTTTTCCCCAAGTCTCTCAATGACAGGTAATGGGAGCAGATGAAGACTGGGTCACATAACTATTCCACTCATAGAATGGGACTTTCCACACTTCAGCTTCCTAAAGTTCCTAAAAAGAACCCTCAGTAACCATGACCTTGGCAGTGATGCTGCAACTGGCTGAGAGACTCATCCTGTGCTGCACAAATTTATTATCCCTAGAAGACAATTGAGAGAACTCTGAGGGAGGCTCCCAGTGGCCAATGGGGAAAGCAGGAAGAAATTCTTACACCTAAGCCCCCCCCCCAACGCTGGTGTTTCTACAACCGCCCCCCCCCATGCCAGAAGTGACGTAACGGCTGCAGCCATTATGCACCATGCCAAGGTCCAGGGCGGGCAGGAGGGCCAAACACGCTGCCAACGCTCCTCGCTCGCCCCGACAAATTGGACAAATCGCGCCTCCGCCGGCTGCCGTGACACCCTCCACCTGCCGCCTGGGACCCGATCCTGCCACCCGGAGTCCCACCGCCCCAAGGACCCCTTGCTGACGATGCCTCTGCCCCCCAATGCAAGACTTTGTCCCAGGGCCTCTGTCAACCCTACACTGGTGCCGAGTGGCATCAACATGGCTCCAGAGTTTTCCTTCCCTTTTCCAGCCATCGCATTACCTCACGAGCCGCTGCCACCTGCTTCTTCAGGAAGGCAAACAGTCTCATTTGTATTTGAATAAGCAAAGAAATCATTTATATTTCCTGTTTTGTGGCTACAGGTGTACAGCTGTTAGGAGAAAAATGGAGTATGAAATACTTTTCATGCACTCTGAAAAGGTAATCCTATTAGCAAGAGCAGGATTAGTGTGGAAATAAAGAGGGCCACGGTACGCTGTTCTACATCTCTCATTATGAAAACTGATTGTAAGTCAAGTGCACATTTGCTGGGGAACGTCTCCTGTGCAAGTCCCATCAAAACGAGAGAGAATTATGGTTAGCAAAAGCACTGTCCCATCCATGTCAAAGTGGCATGTGCAAAGAGAGCTACATGGATTGCCCATTTGTTTCCAGGCACGATTCAAGTTGCTGCTGCACATTCAAAGCTTATTTATGTTTCACATTTTTATACCACCCTTTCTCCAAGGAGCCCAAGGCAATGTACACAGTCCCTTCCCTTCTTTTGTACTCGCAACAACCCTGTGAGGTCAGAGGCGTCGCTCCGGTAGGGGCGGGGCTGTAAGTTTCGCTCCGTCGGAGTCCCTTTACTGAGCGAGCAGGAAGCAGCCCCGCCCCCACACTGTCGGAGCCATTCCCCTGCGGAGAAAGCAACAGGCAGGGTCTCTTGCCTGCTGCTTTCTCCGCACGGGAATGGCTCCGACAGTGAGGGTGCGGGGCCGCCTCCTGCTCGCTCGGTAAATGGGACTAGGACGGAGCGAAACTTACAGCCCCGCCCCTACCGGAGTGACGCCTCTGTGTGAGGTAGGTTAAGCTGAGAGATAGTGACTGGCCCAAGGTCACCCAGGAAGCTTCTTGGCTGAGTGGGGATTTGAACCTGGGTCTTCCAATTCTAACAGTCCAATCCTGTTCTAAAGATCCACTGGGCAGCCCAGGGCCACCCGCTGGATCCTGAGCTCCGCCACGGCAGGCTCCCCAAGGCGGAAAGTCTACTCAGGGAAGGAGACGCTCGTCCCTCGGCCTCCTCGGAATTCCACCAGCAATTTTGCTGACGGAGGTCGTGTAACGGCTCAGCCAATTGGTGGGGGTCAGGATTAGGCCGAGGCTTATCCCCGCCTTGATCGGCTGGCCCCCACTGTTTGCTCCCAAACCGCCCCCCTCCACTGGATCCTTACTTGGATCTGTCGGCGGGCGGGAGACGGTCCGGGCGGTAGAGCAGAGCAGGCCGACCTTGTGCCGGCCTTCCCTGCTCGTGAGTCATCGCAAATGTGCCTTACGGCACGTTTGCGACATCTTCAGCCGGCGGAATGCTCATTCCGCCGGCCAAAGTTAGAAGAGGATTGCACCGTAAGTCTAACTCTCAAACTATTAGGACATTGTCTTGCCTAAGGGCTGCCATAGGTACAGTATTTAGCTCATGTTACATTAAGGCTAGAATCCAATGAAAATATGCCTGGTTCCTGTTGAACATAGTGTGCCTTACTTGTGAGTAAACATGCATAGGTTTGTACTGTAACAGTACAAACCTATGCATGTTTGCTCACAAGTAAGTCCCCCTGAGACTGACGTTTAGCAGATATTTTGTAATCCTATTGTTCCATTTGTATACATTTGTTTTAAACTATTGCAACCCACCTGTAGAGTTTGAGATGAAATGAGCTAGATCCGTGGTTCCCAAATCTTTTAGCACCAGGACCCACTTTTTGAAATGACACTCTATCCGGACCAACCTAGCTTCCTGAGATGTTTAAAAAAAGGTGATCTAGAAAGAAATAATATATTTATTTATTATTTACAAGTAATATTTTATTTATTTGCAGAAACAGTCCATTTCTCTTAATGAGGCAGAATCCTAATGGATAGCCTCAAGGCTTGAGGGGCTCAGTTATGTAACACAGCCTTCACCTGCTCCCACTACCTGTCATTGACAGACTTGGGGAAAAAACGTACCAGAAAAAAGACGCTCAAACATTTATCTCCCAATATTTACACAGGCTTGCAAACTGCAGGAGCTCAGCTCTTTGCAGGGCAACTAGCAGCTATCTTGCTAACTGCAGGAGCTCAGCTCTTTTCCAGGCAGTTAGCAGCTATCTGATTTTTGAATAGCCTCAGGGCTTGAGCAATTACGTATCTGATCTTTCTATCACCCGTCTTTTCATTGGAGGCTCTGCAGAACCCACCAGAAATCAGGTTGTAAACCACCAAGTGGGTCCTGACCCACAGTTTGAGAAACACTGAGCTAGGTCTTTCAATGATGCATCCTATGTGTCAAAGGAGGAATAAGTGGCAAGAGGAAAATAACTTTTCAGCTTTGAAATGGAGATGAGCACCACACCCTAGAGTCAGCCACGACTGGACGTAATTGTCAGGGGTCACCTTTACCTTATAGTCTTAGTGGGGGCTGGCTGTCAGGGGTGTCACGATGAGCTCCTGCATTTCAAAATTTACCACTACACCTTTGTTGGTCCAGCAACGTCCTTTCATGCAGAAGCTCCCAGGTTCAATCCCCAGCATTGCTAGGTAGGGCTGGGAAGAAACCCCTTCTCTGAAACCCTGGCCAAGTGGCTGCCAATCAGTCTCGACACTATTGACCTAGATTGGCCCAAGGGCCCAAGTTGACTCAATCAACAGCAGTTTCCTACAACAGCCATGACCAAGTGCTTCTCTACGAGAAAGGGGATCAAGGAGTGGATGAAATATGCTTGCTCTGAAATGTGTTTTTCCCCCAGGGGGGAAAACAAACAAACAAGAATGCAACTGGAAGTCTCTGCAAGCATGTTCCTACCCATCATTGGTTACACTTGAGTAAGTATGTGTCCGCAATTCGAGGGATTACACATTACAAAACCAAACTTAAGTGGATGAGGGTCTTTTCCTTTCAAAACCGGATTATGGGGAGAAATGCTGTATTTGCTCAAAGAAGTGTAACCCAAGCCCACTTGACCTTCCTTTCAGCCTTTGAATTCCCAGTGCAATTGATTTGGCGAGGAAGGCTTGGAATGGGGAAAAAAAAAAGAATTCTGGAACAGATGGATTTACAAAATGAGCTCAGTGGCAGATGGTGGTGAGAAGTTTCTCTTGGCATATCCATGGATTATAGCTGTGTGTGTGTGTGTGTGTGTGTGTGTGTGTGTGTGTGTGTGTGTGTGTGTGTGTGTGTGTGTGTGTGTGTTAAGCAGCACTAGTGATACACAAAGTTGTGCGACTGATACTGGTAGACTGCTAATGATATTGGTACCACTGATATCCATGCCCCCTCCCTGACCTGGTCAGACAATTGCCCCCTCCCTTGCCACCTCAGCCTGCCCTCCCCACGCCCGCCCACTGCCTGGTGCACATAGCTTACCTGCGTACGGTGGTCCAGGTGTCCTGCAGCAGTGCAATGAGCGGCGCTGCCCTAGTTGCCAGAGCCACTTACTCCCAGGGTGCCACAAAAGTGTGTTATGGCACATTTGTGACACCCTAGGCCAGTGGCGCACTCGCTCCACCCGCCTTAACTTGCGCAGGATTGAGCTACAAATTAAATATTTAATATTTAATGCAAGGTTAGCCTTTGGTTTCTGTCACTGGAATGTAGCATGGAAGTTGAATAAATGGTTCCTGCTCAACTGGGTTCTTAGATATTTGAGGCTGGCACTTAGTATGAAAACGTGAACTTTTTTCCAGTCTTGTCCTTAAAGTCCTTCTAATCAGACCTTCTAATGCTATTATCATTCGACGAAAGTGAGACGAAAATAGCAACTTAACCAGATTTTGATCATAGAAGGTTATCATGCTAGGAAATAATAAATAACCTTTTAGGATTTAGTCTTCCTTTATTTGAAATAATCTTCCCAGATGGCAAAATCCAATAGGGCTTATGGGATGGATGTTTTTGTTCCTCTGGCTGACAGAAGGTAGACATTATCTGATCAACTTTTCAAAGAGAACCTGTTGGGAATTTGGGGGCCATAATGAGATGGGGCTGTTGGGGGTTATAGGACTCAGAGGCGTAGCTAAAACTGTGACACCCCCATGTGACATCACAAGTCCCGCTCCCGGGTGATGTCACAAGCCCTGCCCCCGTGCCATGCCGGAAAAAGCACCCTGGCGATTTTTCGGCCATTTTAAGGCCATTAGCAGTGCAGGTGGGCGGGCGACTCCTCTTGCTGGCACCCCCCGAAAAAAATGATTTTTGACCACCGGGGTTGTTTGGGTGGTGGGCCCCAGGGCGCGGGCCAGTCTTACCTGTTGCCCCGTCGCTTCTTCGTTCTCTTCGCAGCCGAGAACAGCTGCAGTTGGGCCCTCCCACCATCCCTTGCGCTCGTTTGGCTCCAAAAAGGAGCCTAAAAGCGCCGCGGGCATGCCCGTGCACGCAGAGGCGCGCTACGCTACCGACACACTTCCCAGGGGCGGGGCATGTGGCGGCCGTGGGGGCGTGTTGGCAGTGGCCCCCCTAGAGTCACCACTGTTTTGCTGCCACCGGCCCATGCTGCTGAATTGCCACTGAAACAGCGGCTTGTGCACCCCCCTGCGTGTTGCCGCACCCGCCCCCCCGCCTCCCCCTAAGGATGCCTCTGATAGAACTGCAGTTGCATCAAGGACTGGTCACAGTATCAGATTTGTTGTTACTTGCATTGGCATGCTAAAAGCAGGCATCCATGCCAAATATATTTTGGTTAGGGTGGCAAAGAAGCTACAGGTGGATGCCACCTTGAAAAAATGACATGTAAGGTCATTTCTGTTGGAAGGGAGGGGGAAAAGCAAAGTAATCAGCAAAAGCACCCCCTTCCTATAGTAAAATATCCCACCACCCAGGCTAGTTGCTATAAATAAAACATACACAGGAGCAGAGGCTTGGTTATGGCTTCGTAAGACATACTTTACTCATGGTTCATAGTTGCTTACATGCATCTTCTGATTGACCAGAGGCTCCTGCTACTTTTGAACAGAGAACTCTAGAGCTTTTCCCTATGTGTGGAAGTCTGGGGGAAGGGGAATATGTGGCCTGCTATTGTGGAGACAAAGCACATATCCCACACATCCTTCTCCTGTGATGGTCTGGAAGGAGGAGAGTGGTGTGGAGAAAGGACAGGAAGGAAATAATGTTAAGGACCACACCTCCCATAGGGACCATAGAGGGACAGGTAGATGACCTCAGGTGACTGAACAGTACACTGTCCTCCAGAGTACTGCAGGTGATGTTGCATCCAAATTGCAACACTTTTCAGGGTCAAAACATGGCATAGATTAGGCTACTTTCAGGATGATGGCTGCAGCTATAATGAACCAATTTGGTCATACCATACACCAAAATGCAGGGAAGAAGCTGGGCTACAAAACACAAAATGACAGTGGAACACCATCTTTGATGGAAGGAACAAATAATCATTCCCAGAAATTATCACACACACCACTCTCAGTTGCTTTGTTTTGGTTTGCTTTGGTTTTGCTTTGATGGTTTTAACCATCCCACAGAGCTAATTCAAGCATGTGAATATTGTTTAGCCAGCTCAGTTCCTAACATTTGATGCATGGTGTGTCCAAATTGGACAGGTTAGACCAGTTGCACAGGATTCAGCTGGAACACAGTCACTTCTGGCCCCTGCTTCTGGCCCCACCCCCAGTGTCTGTTCCACCAATCAGGAGGAAGACCTGGCTCAAAGCCTCCCCCTCCTCTAGCACATGGTGGAGAAAGAAACCATATTCTTAAGAGCATGAGCACCTTGCTGGACCCGATTATGACCCACCTAATAATAAGGCATTGTTTGCGACCAGTTGTGAAAGTCATGGTCCACCAGAAATTAGCCAGCAATAAAGTGAAAGTGAAGAAAGTGGCAGAAGGTGAAGAAGAACTAAAGAGCCTCTTGATGAGAGTGAAAGAGGAGAGTGCAAAAGTTGGCTTGAAACTCAACATTAATAAAACTAAGATCATGGCGTCTGGTCCCATCAATTCCTGGCAAATAGAAGGGGCAGAAATGGAAGCAGTAACAGATTTTACTTTTTTGGGTTCCAAGATCACTGCAGACGGAGACTGCAGCCATGAAATTAAAAGACGCTTACTCCTTGGAAGGAAAGCTATGGAAAACTTAAATAGCATAATAAAAAGCAGAGATATCACCATGCCAACAAAAGTTCGTATAGTCAGGGCGATGGTGTTCCCAGTAGCAATGTATGGTTGCGAGAGTTGGACCATAAGGAAGGCGGAGCGCCGAAGAATAGATGCTTTCGAACTGTGGTGCTGGAGAAGACTCCTGAGAGTCCCTTGGACTGCTAGGAGATCAAATCAGTCAATCCTAAATGAAATCAACCCTGACTGTTCCCTGGAAGGACAGGTACTGAGGCTGAAGCTCAAATATTTTGGCCACCTAATGCGAAGAGAGGACTCTCTGGAGAAGACTCTGATGCTGGGAAAGATTGAAGGCAAAAGGAGAAGGGGAAGGCAAAGGATGAGATGGTTAGACAGCATCACCGATGCAACGACCATGAAAATGAGCGAACTCAGGAAGATAGTGGAGGACAGGACGGCCTGGCGGGATGTGGTTCATGGGATCACGAAGGGTCGGACACGACTTAACGACTGAACAACAACAACAACACCAATAACTCACAGTATACCTTCTGAGCAAGATGAGAGCTTGATGTCACACAGCTATGTCCTCAATATAGAGCCAGTTCTCTGGCTGTTAAGAAGACCTGACTGCTTTTAAAACAATCACCACCACCTAACCAGGTATTTGAACCAGTTAAGTGTTATTGGACAAGCTGCCTTGTAATAAAGTGCTTTATCCTTGATTAATTTACCGTTGTTGTTCTCTTTTCTCCCCTAGTTTATCTTGATTCCCCAGCTGCTGGTGGCATGTGCTTGCAATATGTTGTGCAAACCGTTCCCCACATACCATTTAATGACTTTTTTTACAGCAGGTCTCTCAAGCAATTTATATTTCGGCACATATCCTGCGTAGAAGACAGACCAAAGCAGGATCATGGGAGCCATTCACGCCGGTCTGCTTAACGATTATTCAACCTAGATGGAAAGCCCAATCCTAACCAGGCCGCAAAGGGATGGCGTTGAGCCCAGCGCCAAATCCTGTGCACCCGGGCCACAGGCTGGAGGTCTCCTTGGAGTAAAGGGACATTTGTCCCCTTACCCTGAGCAAAGTCCAACCTCTGCAACGGGGCTACTCACTCAGCTCCATGCCAGTTATTTTTCCAGTGCTGACCTGAGAAGCCCTATGTAAGGAGGAAAGGGCCAGGAGGGAGCATAGGATATGAGGACTGCCAGCAATGCCAATTCGCCCCCCTCCAAGGCCCAATCAGTCCACCCCTGTCCTCCCCTTGCCCTCCAAAGTGGCACTCAAGGTGGCTCCCAACCAAATAATAAAATACAATAAAATCACGAAGACTTAAAAAATAGAAGCAACCAGCTCTCACACATCACCATTCTTCTATTGTCAGTGAAACCCTCTTACAGAAGAGCCCTCTGACGTGACCTCAGGGACAGGCAGTTTCACAGGGGGGGGGGGGGAGGCAGTGCTTCAGATACTCTGGTCCCAGCCAGTTAAGGCTTTCCAGGAGCAGCACCTTGAACTGTCCTCAGAAACATACCAGCAACCAATGCAGATACCACAGCCCAAGTGTGAGGTGATCACCACACCTTGTGCCATTCATCAATTAAGCAGCAGCTTTCTGCACAGGTTGAAGTTTCCAGATGGTCTTCAAGGGCAACCCCAGATACAAATAAGATGAAACCATTGCAGAGACAATCATGGTCAGGTCTGAACAGGGTCAGCCCAAGACCTCCTGACACCTAAGGTGGCATGCCTGATGCTCCCCCCCCCTTACCTGATGATGTGCCAGCCTCTGCTCCTCCTACTCTCCAAAGTTCTAGTTCAACACTCCCCTCCCCTCCACATTTCCTCATCCCTTCTTCCTTTTCCAATCCAGGGTGGAACAGTGGAGGCAAGTAGGTGGACAGAGATGGGTGCCCCACCCCTGTCTGATGCCTCATGCAACTACTCCAGTTGGCCTGGATCTGACTGACCAGGAAAGGTCATAGTTGGTGCACCAGCTTACATTGGGCAAAAGCACCCCAGTCACAGCCAACAGCTGAACATTTAGGTGCAAAGCCGGATCCAAGAGCCTTCCCAAACAGTGAGCCTGCTCCTTCTGGGGGCGGGGGAGCACAACTCTCTCCCTCCACAACATGCTGACAAACCACAAACTAGATTACAGGTCTCTTGATCAATCACAGCTTTGCCTTGTCTGGATTTTATTTCAACTTGTTCACCCTCATTCAGTCCGTTGCAAGCTCCAGACAGTGATTCAGGACCTCCCCAGGACCTCCCCAGGGCCAAAAGGAATTAAGATGTAGAGCTGGGTGTTATCTGCTTACTGATGGCACATTGTCACATACTCCCTGATGATGTCTTCAGCGGGTTCATGTAAATGTTAGAATACATGAGGGACAGAACTGAATCCTGCAGGACCAATGGCCACAAAGTCAAGAAAGAGTCTCCCAAAGTGTACCACCTTCTGAAATCTATCCTAATATCATCATCATCATCATCATCATCATCATCATCATCATCATCATCATCATCATCATCTCTATATTGCAGCTGGGCACTATGCAGACTTCATATACTTCTGGAAATAGATGGGGATCAGGATCCTCTTTCATCCATCAACTCTGCCCTCAAATTTCACCTCAGCCATAGTTAAAATAAACACTTTAAATTGTTCTCAGAAACAGACTCGAAGCCCGTGAAGTCCCTTGAGACTAATTGGACTAATTCATTCTCCTCAGCCCTTCTCTAACTGCAGGAACCTGAAGATCATTCATGCCCAGAGACACTTTTTCTTGATTGTCTGCAACTAGAGGATGATGAGAGGGACTTGACATTAATTAATTTAAAGAAAATGTTAATTGCATATGTTTACTTAACTTCACCTCCAGCACCTGTTGCACCACCCCACTTTATCACATTTCGGACCCAATCCTAACCAATTTTCCAGCACTGGTACAGTTGCAATGCAGCCCTGATGTAAGGGAACAAACATTGCCTTACCTTGTGGAGGACTCTGTGACTGCCTCCCTGCTGCAGAATGCAGCCCACTCCCCATTGGCCTGGCTGCATCAGTGCTGGAAGGTTGGATAGGAATGGGCCCTTCATCTCTGCTTTCTATGCACAATTCAAGACAAGTGTCACCTTATCATCACCTAGAACAGGGGTGGGGAACCTATTGGGGGTGGGGGGCCATTTTCCCATGGGGAAAATTGGCTGCGGGCCGGCCGTAAGGCCGTCCGAAATTGGGGGGGCGACCGCAAATTTGACCCCCCGTGAATTTACCGCTCCCTCCCTCCCACCCACCCACCGCTCACCCGCCCACCCACCGCTCGCTCAGCTCCCTCCCTCCCACCCACCGCTCGCTCACTCTCCGCTCCCACCCACCCACCGCTCGCTTGCAGCTCCCTCCCACCCACCCACCCACCCACCGCTCGCTCGCTCTCCACTCCCACCCACCGACCCACCCACCGACCCACCGCTCACTCTCAGCTCCCACCCACCCACTGCTCTCCGAGCCCCCTCCCTCCACTCTCCAACTTACCAGGCTCCAGGCCGCTTTACAGAAAGGCCGCTTTAAGAAGGAGTAGGCACCGAGGTGACGTGTCACCTCGGTGCCTCCTCCTTTTAAAACCAGCCTTCCTGGACCTGCGCAGAGCGCAGCTGAGGCCAAGATTGCCCTCTTGGCCGCAGCGGCGCTCTGCGCAGGTCCAGGAAGGCCGATTTTAAAAGGAAGCGGCGCGGGAAGGCGGCGGTGGCAGCGGGCAGCGGCGGAGCCTCCGGTCGCAGGCCGGATCAGGCCAGTCCAGCGCGTCCCCCGGGGGACCAGATCATCCCCCTGCCCGGATCCGGCCCGCGGGCTGGAGGTTCCCCACACCTGACCTAGAACCTAAACCTAAAATATAGACAGGAATGAAAATAAGTTCAATCTTCTTGCTTGTCTCTGTGAACCTCCCAAGTCCCTCTTTGGAAAAAAATAAGCAGGTGTTTGCTCCTCACAACCAGGTCTTTCTCCAGAGAGAGGCATCACCATCACCATCCATGAGAGTCTGGGCATACTACACAATGCTTTCAAAAAGAAGAGAAGCCCTCCAACATTATGTGTCAAGCCTTCAGTCGCAAAGAAAACAACCAAATGAGACTGCTTGTACAACCTTGAGTCGCTGCTGCCAAGGTGGTATTTCTAAAAATAAAGAGATGTCTTGTAGACAGAGAGGATTATGAAATATCAGGCTGCAAACATCTCCCACCAGCATCCAGCCCTCTCTTCTCCCTTCCCCCCCAAAGAATCCCTTCCTTGCTTCCCTTGCAACCATTCACATGGGCCCCCTGGCCTCCCTCAGGCATGTTCCAGGGCAGAGGAATGAACACAGTGGTTGCTAGGCAATGCCAACCCTCCCTTGCTTGTTCTGGCTCCAACTCCTGAAGCACACGAGAAACAGTGAGGGCTGCTAATCTTATGTAACCCCAGCCTACAGCAACAAATATTAGAGATTAGCAATAACTAGGCAAGTCCTCTTCCAGGTGTTCTCAAATCTTCATCTTTAGTGTCTCCGTCGAGGTGGCTCCACAGATGTGGCCTGGTGGGACATGTGCCAGGGATCTATGCCCATGCAAGGCATGCCAGCCAACACCTGCAGCAGCAGCGAGGGTCTGCTCCTGATCAGTGGCATCGCTAGCCCTCCGGGCGCCCGGGGCACGGGTTGCCCGGGCGCCCCCCAGAAGGGCCCGAGCGCCACCCCCCCAGAAGAGCGCCCCCACCCCCACCACTCTCCTTACCTTCTTCAGCCTCCTCGCCGCCGCCACCGCCGGCCCCGCGCTCACCTCGGCGCTCGTGGGCCGGGAGCGCCATTGCTCCCCTTACCTCCTCCTTCTTCCTCCTCCTCCTGCTGCTCCTCCTCCTCGCCGCCGCGCTCACCTCGGCGCGAGTTGGCTCCTTTTAAAATTGGCTGTTCTGCGCATGTGCAGAACAGCCAATTTTAAAAGGAGCCGACTCGCGCCGAGGTGAGCGCGGCGGCGGCGGCGAGGAGGAGGAGCAGGAGGAAGGAGGAGGTAAGGGGAGCAATGGCGCTCCCGGCCCACGAGCGCCCACCCGCATCACTCTCCCTACCTTCTTCAGCCTCCTCGCCGCCGCTGCCAGCCCCACGCTCACCTCGGCGCGACTTTTAAACAGCCGCGCCGAGGTGAGTGCGGGGCCGGCGGCAGCGGCGCCCTGGCTGAAGATGACGCCCCCCAGAAGATGGCGCCTGGGGCCCAGGGGTATTGCCCCCCCCCAAGAACGCCACTGCTCCTGATGCTTCCTACCACGACTTGGAGGGGCCAGCATCCATAGGGATGCTTGTCAAGTGGAGAAGCAGTGACAATGGGAGATGGTCATCATCTTCCCCCCCAGCACCATTCTGCAGTTCCCAAATGCCCTGTCCCCAATGCAGTATTGGGGCTAGGACATTTTATTTAGGATTAGTAAGATGGCACTGAGGGGAGAAAGATTGCTGCTATAGCTGTTCCCTACCTTCACCTGAGAGGGCAAAAGTGCTCTTCACTGGCCCCAGTATAGATGTGGGTGGCTGCATGAAGGATCCTTTGGCTGCCTAGTTTGTGGGCACCATGGCATGGCGTAGTCATGAGATCCTTCACAGAGCTTTTGCCCCAGCCCCCCCCCAAGAGGTGGAGCCACCATAACTGTAAATAACATTGTAGGACACTTGAAGGTGACAAAGAGACAGAAGTGTTTACAAACCTTCTTCATCTTGCCTTCTGAGATGGCTCACTGAACATCATCAAAGGATGACTTATTAGTCCCGAGGCATGTTTAATAACTAAGTCGGGCAGGCCCAAGTTGGTGACTGAGGCAGCATCTTACCTTGTGATGTGCCAGCCTTTACTCCTCCCACTCCCTGCATTGGAAAAGAGGGGACAGAGTGGAAGAGGAAGTGTGGAGGAGAGGTGAGTGGTAGGCTAGAATTATGATGATTGACAGCTCAATCCAACCCAACTTCTCTGGCTATTCCGGCCTAAGATAGGCCATAGTTAGGCCGCTGCTATTCCTGAGTTAGGTAGCCTGGAATATCTGTGGCCCAGCACCAGCCCAGGATCAAGGCAAAACTTACCTCCGAAGCAGGCAGGCTACTGCAGCTCGGCGTCCGTCTCGCGCATGCACCACACCCTTCCCGCACTTGTCAGTGTTGATCGACTGCAGCTGCTGCAGCGTCCTTTGCAGCTCGGTCGGCAAGGGCCCGGGCGCAGGCGCCAGCAGCCACCCCGCATCTGTAGCAACCCGGTTGCTAGGGGCCTGGGCGCAGGCGTTGGCACTCTGTTCGCACTCTGTGTTCTCCTTAACAAAAATGACGCAACAAGGCCGGAAAGGGACAAAAACCGCCATACAGAGGCTCCGGTGGTGGGATTTCATGAAAAAAAAAAAGCAAAAGCCTGGCAACAGAAGTAATGGTGGTGATGTGATGACATCATCACGTCATCACATCACCACCATTACTTCCGGGTTGCCAAGCTCCATGCTGAAGGTAGGTTGCAGATCTGGTAAGTTTGAGAACCACTGCACAAATTCAATAGAAGAAAAATAAATTCATTTTTAGGGAATCATGGTAGCCATGAAAGCAAATAAACAATGTTTGCTTATTCTTATGTTATTATTTTTATTCTTTTTTGTACACCGCCTTAAGCATACGAAAGGCAGTACAGAATTATTTTAAAGAAATAAATAAAATAAACAAACAATATAATCAGGCCGCATCCCTTTGAAACCAATTAGATTATTGTAATGCGCTCTACATGGGACTGCCCTTGAAGATGGTTCGGAAACTGCAATTAGTGCAGAATGCGGCGGCCCGTGTTGTCACTGGAGGTAGGCGGTTCGACTCTGTTGGGTCGCTCCTCCAACAGCTGCACTGGCTGCCAATTCGTTTCCAGGCCCAATTCAAAGTGCTGGTTTTGACCTGTGACGGATGAAGAGAGAGATCTTGGGGTGCTGGTGGACAGGTCGATGAAAGTGTCGACCCAGTGTGCGGCGGCTGTGAAGAAGGCCAATTCCATGCTCGGGATCATTAAAAAGGGGATTGAGAATAAAACGGCCAATATCATTATGCCTTTGTACAAATCGATGGTAAGGCCACATCTGGAGTATTGTGTCCAGTTCTGGTCACCATACCTCAAAAAGGATATAGTTGAATTGGAAAAGGTGCAGAAAAGAGCGACCAGAATGATTTGTGGGCTGGAGCACCTCCCTTACGAGGAAAGGCTACAGCGTCTGGGGCTTTTCAGCCTAGAAAAAAGGCGCCTGAGGGGGGACATGATTGAGACTTATAAAATTATGCATGGGATGGAGAGAGTGGATAGAGGGAAATTCTTCTCCCTCTCGCACAACACCAGAACCAGGGGACACGCACTAAAATTGAGTGGAGGGAGAGTTAGAACAGACAAAAGAAAATATTTCTTTACCCAGCGTGTGATTCATCTGTGGAACTCCTTGCCACAGGATGTGGTGATGGCACCTGGCCTAGATGCCTTTAAAAGGGGTTTGGACAAATTCATGGAGGAAAAGACCATCACAGGTTACAAGCCATAAGCAACCTCCTGGTTTTTCTAGAAGTGGGTTTTCTCTGTGCCAGGTGCAAGGGAGTGGCGACTGGACACAGGTATCTTGTTGTCTCGTGTGCTCCCTGAGGCATCTGGTGGGGCCACTGTGTGACACAGGAAGCTGGACTAGATGGGCTTTTGGCCTGATCCAGCAGGGCTCTTCTTATGTTCTTATGTTCTTATGACCTTTAAAGACCAATACGGCCTGGGGCCAGGAGATTTGAGAGACCACCTACTTCTATATAGTCCGGCTCGTCTCCTTAGGTAATCAGATAAGGCCCTTTTGTGGGTACCGTCGCCCAGGGAGGTACAAGGGGCGGCAGCCAGAAATAGGGCCTTCTCAGTAGTGGCATCAACCTTATGGAATTCCCTCCCTTTTGACTTACGAACTGCTCCCTCCTTGGAGACTTTCCGGTGAGGCCTGAAAACTTCCTTGTTCAAAGAAGCCTTCTGAGTCTTTGCCCTTTTTAACATCCTGCTGGTACAGGTGGGGTGCTGCTGTTCTTATGCTCTTGTTTTTAATTGTAATAGTGATCTTTTTATCGATTTTTAGATGTTGTTTTTATTAGTTTTCGTTAACTATTTTTATTGATTTAAAAAGTGATTATTTTTTGTATTGTATTTTTGTTGTTGTTGTTGTAAGCCGCCTTGGGTGCCTTCGAGGAGAAAGGCGGGATAAAAATATTGTAAATAAATAAATAAATAAATAAATAAATATAACACCATCTATATACATAGAGCTGTACAGAGAACAAAATGATTCTGGTTCAGAATTTAGAAACTCTTCACCCTCCATAAGTACCTTTCTTCATTTCTATATTGTTCTCACTGTCGGGCTGTTTTGTTATAGCTGCTGTTCATTTGACTTTATATGTACAAAAAATATCTTTGCAAACCGCCTTGATTCCCCATTGAGAAGAGAGGGATAGAAACATTTAAAATAAAGAAATATAACCATCTATTCATCCATCATTAAAATTTAGTTTGGCCTTAAATGCCTCCCATAATGGAGGAACAAGATTTTTTTTTTTTTTTTAAAGGAAGAAAGTAAAGAAACAGTAATTGGTCCCTGGAGTTGAAGTCTGATCTTCTTTAGAGGGCATTTATGTGTATTATAAGAAACCTATATGCCCAGGATGAAAAAAAGAGAGAGAGCATATTCTCAATGGTACTGAACAATGAGTAATTGCCAAAGTTATCCATGTCACAATAGCTTATTACTCTGGAAGGATGAAGCCGCTACATTTGAGGTCGTGCATGACCCAGTAAATGAGAGCATCAAACATTACCATAAATAATTAAACTGCACACGTTACTCAGGGCCAGATCCTTAATTTCCGAGGCTTTCCAAATGAGGCACATTCCACTTCTCATTACTGGTGGATGTTAATCAAGAAAACGAATCAGTTCACCACGCGCTTGGATTTTGAAAGGGGGGGGGGAGAGAAGGGATTGAGGTTAATGATGCTGAAAGTAGTTCAGGGAATTAGAATAGAAAGTGGGGGGGGGACTGCTTTCCATTTTAGAGGCAGCTCTTATCAGATATGATAGGCACGATCCACATCCCTTTGAAACCAATGGCACTACTCCCATTGATATTAGTGAAGCTGGATTATACCCAATGCTTTTTGTCTTCTGGTTTCCAGCCAAGACTAATCATATACATTGCCTCTTCAGACCATTTCCCACTCTTTTATGCATCAGTGGATGGCAAGAATTATGCATTTCCATAAACAAAAGCAAAATGCTTCACTTTGGATGCACTGGAGGAGGAAAACCCTTAAAGGAAAAAAAAAAGGAGGCAACTTTTAAGGTTCTTTGACTGATGTCACCATGTGGATCTTCCTCTGCTATTGCCAGGCCAAGATGGTTCCAAACTCTGCTTTTGTGATATATGTTACTGACAGATAAGAGACCCAGTATTCCAAAGGCAAATCCCCCACAGGCCCCCTCCCAATAAATACACAAGGCAAGGTTTTGGGTTAAACACATTTTTTGACATTAATGTCCATCAGCCAAATATTCCAAACTCTGCATTAGGTCCTCCTATATCCATAACTCTTCCCCTTTTTTAGTGCAGGCACCTACTACGTTGAAGATGTAGCACACACCATCACTGTCCATTGCCCTCTTCAGGTGTTCCCACCCCAATTCAGAGCTGCAGAATGATAGTAGCTTCTCCATGCGACCACATCGGTGTTGGGACAGATGAATTCAGTAACCATCTCTATCAAGTCATGATACCACTAGGCTGCAGACAGAGCAACATTTTGAGAGTTTAGCTGTTTGATGAAGGTCTTCTGGAGAAGAGGCTCTCAGCAAAATGCAATTCTCACCGGATGCCTGTAGGAGTTTCTACAAGTTTTGGAGTTCCTTTGCCTATTCTTGTGCCTCTGGCCATTACTACTGCGGTTCCATCTTGCCAGTTTTTGTAATTCAGTGTTGAGTTTACCTTTATATATTGTGTATCGGCTTATGCATCATGTATGTTTCAGTGTTTTGATAGAAAATGGTGCACGTCCACATTGAGTTCTCCGATGACTGCAGTGTTTTCAGTTGGGTGATGGATGCTGCGTTCTTCTATATTTGTGCAAATGGTGCTTTACAGGGAGTGAGGACCCTACCTCAAGAGGCTCCCAATCTGAAAGTGACACAAAGGGGTGGGGAGGAGGAGGAGGGCGGATGAAGCCTGGAGGGGGGCAGTCTTGGCAGAGGAGGCCTCTGCCACATCCTATCTCCCGTCCTGAGCTTGAAAGCTCGACATGGGGCTGCTTGGAGCTGCGCCGGCCTGGCACACCTCTGAGCCCATAGGGGCTGCTGGGGCTTGACGTGAGGGGACGATCATCGCCTTCCCTCAAGGAGACCTCCAGCCCCGCGCTGCATAGAGCAGAGCCTGTCCCGGCACCACTGCATCTGAGTGTGGGGCTTTGGATAGGATCGGGCTGCTAATCATTAAAGGGTTTAATTAACTGGCTAAAAAATGACAGCAGGTTTAATAACTGTTTCAACAGCAGTTGTTTGCATTCCCTACAGCCATGTCAAACTAGCACATGCACAATGCAGTCTGAACATCCCACCCCATTTAAAAAAAAAATACAGAATACAACCAAAATACAAACCCCTTACCGGAAGTCCTACTTCTCTGATTGCTCAAAATGTGGAAATTTGAAAATTACAGCCATCAGCTTCAAGGATTAGCCAGCCTTCTCCCTAAGCATGCTGAGAAGCCTTTTTTTATTTTTTTACAGCCGTCCAAGCAAATACCCTTTCACAGCCACTTAATGCCACTTGTCCCCAAACAATAGTGATTGATTTTGTTTAGTCCTGCAAACACAAATTATCCCGTAATCATCATAGCCTGCAAGCCATGCTTACATTTAACTTGTTTTTAAACAAGGGGGGAAAGGTCCGCCGCTGTAATGAAAAATGAAAAGGATTTGAGGCAAAGGAGGGAAAAACACATTTTTTTTCTTGGTTATGGTGGGACATGTATTCCTTGTAATGATTATTTTTTAACTCTGGTGCTGGGTTGAGTTGGATGCAAGAATAAGACGCAAAAATTAAATAAGTCATGCAGTTGCTTTTTTCTAAATTGCTCCTGGAGGGTTCCTCCATGATGATCCCTCGGTTTGTACGCTCATTTGTTTTCATGCCAAACAAATACACACAGCAGGGACACTGAAGACACACCATTTCCTAACTACATATAGTTCTCCACAACTGGCAGTTCAGTTGTTTAGCATCTATCTCTGTTCTGGAGGATGAAATTGCACGGATCGTTACCCACCACTTTTGAATAGCAAAGAATATCCTCCAGCAGCTCCAAAAAGGACAAGGGCCAGCATTTCTGGGGCCGGATTTTTGTTCTGTCCGGTGACTCTATTTGTCGCCGTGGTGTCATTTTCATGGCCATGGTGCCCTTCCTTGTCCTCCCTCCCCTTCTGAATTATGATGATGATGACGATGATGATGATGATGAGCCTCCCACGTTTTCTGTCTGCTATAAATAAAACCATTGCAGGTAACGGCTCCAAGACTGAGCATCAGGTGCTTTTTTGCAGTTGAGGCTGTCTGATCAGTGATACCTTTCCCTGGAGAAAACCAAGCTTGTGAGAACCGTTCATTCTCTAGCACAGCGGTTCCCAAACATTTTAGCACCGGGACCCACTTTTTAAAACAACCCTCTATAAGAACCGACCTAGCTTTATGAGGCTTTAAAAAAAGTGATCTAGAAAGAAAGAACATTTTTATTTATTTATTTGCAAAAAAACTCAATCCATTTCTTGTAATGAGGCAGCCCTAATGAATAGCCTCAAGACTTGAGGGCCTTAGGGCACAATCCAAACCTACTTAGGCCACCGTTGTAACCAGCGGCCCAGCGAAAACAGGAGGCCCCAGAACGGAAAGGGGATTCAAATCCCCTCCAAAAGGGGAATTCAAAGGATTTGAATCCCCTTTCCGTTCTGGGGTCTCCCGTTTTCGCTGGGCCGCTGGTTACAATGGATTGCTCCCTTAGTTATGTAAACCAGTCTTCACCTGCCCCCACTACCTGTCATTGATGGACTGGGGGGGGGGAAAGCACCATAAAAAGACGCTCAAACATTTATCTCCCATTTATCTCCCTATAAATCCTACACAAGCTTACAAACTGCAGAAGCTCAGCTGTTTGTAGGGCAATTAGCAGCTATCTAATTTTTGAATAGCCTCAGGGCTTGAGGAAATTACTTTTCTGATCTTTCCATCACCCGTGTTTTCATTGGAGGCTCTGCGGGACCCATCAGAAATCAGGTTGCGACCTACCAAGCGGGTCCCGACCCACAGTTTGAGAAATGCTGCCCTAGCGATATCCAGATTGGGTAAGAACTCTATATGGGGCATCAGACCCAGATTCAGGCATAAGCTAAACAAGTGACCGCTTAGGGCCTCACATCAAAAATTTCAGATGGCGGTGCGCCTCCTGCGATGGAGGAGTGGCAGCATAGCAGCCGCTGCTGTCCGGTTAGGGGACATCCTTCTCTGCTCCTAGGGCCTCATCAGGCAGTAAGCTGTGTGAGTGATGTGCCCCACACACCACAATACATACGCGGCTGCCTCCCCCTGGCTCTGCTGCTGCCTCTTGTAACCCAGTAGAAGCCTCTATGGCAGACACTACTCTCCTCTCAGAGAGGAATGCCAGTGGCAGCAGTCTGTCACCACTGCTGGACAAGAGGGAACAATCTGTCTCCTCCTTCCCTCCCGGGCTGGCCCACCCATGAGGCCAACTGAAGCGGTTGCCTCAGGCAGCAGATTGGGGGGAGGCACTCATCTCTGTCCACCTCCTTGCCTCCACTTCTCCTCCTCTTCCTTCCACTCCCTGGATTGGAAAAGGAAGAGGGGGACAGAGAAGAAGAGGAAATGTGGAGGAGAGGACAGTGCTGAGCCTGTCCTCTCAGTGGAGAGTGGGAGGAGCAGAGGCTGGCACAGCATTGGGTACGGGTGTCAGGAGGAGGTCTTGGGCCAGCCCTGCTGCCCCCACCTCTACGGCTCCCTGTTTTCGGGTGGCAGTGGCTGCCATTGCTGCCACCTGGTAAGGCGCCATCCTGCTCCACTACCTTATCAGGCAGCAGACTGTAGGAGGCAGTGGACTGGTGGGGGATGCCCTGTGCTGACCCTGTACCTGCTTGCTGCCCACCGTGACTCCCCTGCGCCCTTATGCAGCAGCAGCAGCAGCAGCCTCTGCCATGACCACTGCTGCTGGCCAAGAGCGGGCAGCCTGCCTCTTCCTGAGCTGCCTCTCGGTGGCATGCACTCGCCCACACAAACAAGCCAGAGATCTGGTGGGGCATTTTTGAGTGCCCACAGACCTTTGGCTGGTTCAGAGTGGCAGTCCGTTACGTGCCACGATCCTCAGCACACAAATGCTGATGAGTTTGGCCTGGCCTTGCTTGCGTTTTCTTGCTCCTATCAGCTGGGGCTTTGAACCAATGATTTGTCTCCACTTTGAGCTCTTTTTATCCAAGCAAGTCTCTTGGTCGGTTGAAAGGGAACAGAGGATTGAACGGAACGTCTCGGGGAGCTACTCAAACAGTTTGGGGGTCACAAGTCAGTCAGCTGATTCATTAGCATTTCTAAGCAGCCTCTGATCATGTGACTACATGGAAAGGAACGCCACTCCCGGTTCTTCAAGTGTGTATGTGCATTTCCCCACCAGAAAAAAAATGTGCAGGCTCATGACATGGGTGTCTCACTATTGGAAGGAGAGATGTACAAATTCCACTTCAGGCATTGCAAAGAAGCGACAGAAAGTGCTTGCTATTCACCCTTCATTTGCCTCTTGCAGATGTACAGTGGGGTACAATGACTGTGCCTGGGGGAGACTCCCCCATACCTACACACATTCACTCAAATGTCTGGAGAGAGTTCCTGCATGCACATTTATTCATGCTTAGGGATGATTGACAGCGCAATCCTGTGTAACCTTGCACCGGTGTAACAGTAGATGCACCGGTGTAAGTGCACTTATGCCAGTGTAAATGCACTTACACCAGTGCATCTGCTGTTACACCGGTGCATTTACTGTTACAAGGTTACACAGGATTGCGCTGTGAACGTGTTCCGCACATACAGGTGTACATACAGGGGACCCCTCAGAGATATTCAAATGAATGCATTAGAACTGGGGTTGAATCTGTCATATGTTGCTGCCCCCCCTCACTCACTCATTTATTTTACCCACCCACCCCCATGTCTCCAAGGGGCCCTTGGCTTCCCATTTCACACTTTAAAAAGTTTAACGAGAGTGAACAGCTTGATCTAAGTAGTTATGAGTAGGAAGCAACCACCGTTAGGAAAAATAGGATTCAAGCATCTTTAATTAGGTATCCTAGAAAGGAACAAGCAATTAACATGCACATCTTAATTAAGAAAGTAATTTCATTTGCACATATCTCAGTGAATGTTGGTGAGACTAAAAAGAACGGCCAGATCAAAATTTCCAAGAGACAAAGCTTTCAATGAAGAAAGGGATATTTCAGAGAACGTGATAACAGTAACACAGAAACAAGAAACAACATATTGTACAGTGGACCCTTTCCTTCCGCGGATTTGATGCATGGGGTCCACTGTAAAAGAAAAAAAAGGAAAAAGTTTTTTCTTTTTATACTGATTTTAACATGGACCCCGATATCCGCAGATAGTGAGGGCCAACTGTACTCGCTTGTTCCAATAGGTCCACCCCATGCATTTGGGGTGCATGCTCTGATACTTCAGAAAGTTAATTGCCATGCATTTACCTCCTCAAGGACACATGGAAATGCACTTGCTGAAAATGAACCCACCAGGGCCACTGTCATGTAGTGGGGGGGGGCCTTCAGGCAAAGCCTTGTGCTGCCCCCTGTGGTACACTACGTTTCATTGCATGTGCTGCCCACTCCTCAGAATTCCCAATGGTGGGCGCCATGGAGGGGAGAGCCTCTTACCACCGGGAGATGTGGACCTTCAGGAGAAGCATGCTCACTGACTTTCTTGGCACTAGGTTCTACCAGGGCAGATTGTGAAGGAATAGAGGGCACACAGGGGGCAACCAATGGTCTCCTGTTCCTCCTTCCTTTGATGCCAGGTACTGGGAATCTGGCAGGTGGTGGACATCACCATTCTTTAGTGCTGCTGCCAGAGCAGCAGGGCTGAAAGAGGGGGAGAGTCAAAACTGCCCACCACAACTCAGTATGCCTCCACATTTGACCCTGCCAAGGGCAAACCTACCGGGTGGCGGTGAAAGGTCTCTAAGGAGGGTGCCGTTCTTAATTCCAGAGGGAGGGAATTCCATAGTTTGGGCGCCACCGCTGAGAAGGCCCTATTCCTTGCCGCCATCCCCCTCACCTCCATCAATGGCGGCATGGTTAAAAGATTCCCCCCCTGATGCTACTCCATTGAAACTCTGTGGGTGAAGCGAGTCATGACCCAATTCTATCATGTGGAGGGCTTTATAATAGCAGAACACAGTCCCACTATTGTAAAATGTTTTTGGCGGCGCGCACAGTGCAGCCATTTTAGCTACACTGCTGGAGGCCCGCTGTCGAACCTTAAAAAGGTAGGTGCAAGAACGACGGCGGGGGGAACGAGGCAAGGAGGGAGTGGAACAGGGGAGGGGGTGGAATGGGGCAGGGAAGCAGGCAGACTGGGGAAGGTATTGGCAGCACTCAAGTGCACAGATATCCTAACCCCGTCTGTCTCCCTTACCACCGCCGTTACACACCTCAGATTTACGCCTGCTAATTAGCAGGCATAGGTCCAAGGAGTCCCAGGATGGCAGTGGAGGCTTTCCTTGGGGTAAGTGATCAATCGTACCCCAAGGAGACCTTCCAAATTGCCCCCCTCCCATTGGCACAGCTGCATCAGTCGGGGAATTTGGGTAGGATTGGGCTGTCATGCTCGCATAGCACAGAAATTCTCCTCCTAAGGTGAAGCACGAAACTGTTCTGGGGGGTTCCACAATGTTTGAAACTCCAAAAATGTGACTCTCCAGTCCCCTCATTTGTTAAGCTCCCTCACCTGTTAATCCAGCACTGCCCACCCAACGTGAGCTGCCCTACGGACTTATTCCGAAGTCATCATTCACACTGTAGTCGAGCTTCCCCAAAAGAGTACTCCAGCCCTCACTTACATTTCCTGTAGTCATTATTTGCTACCCCCTTACTGGACCTCGATCAAAGCTACTTTGTTTTGTGGGACTTAATAGGATCAAGCCAATAGGAGGGCGCACAGCATGCCCTTGATAAAGACATGAAATATACATTCTGGTATTTGTAAGCTACGTTCACAGGTTCCTTTTTTTTTTTTTTAAGAAGGCTTTAGTTTGTAACTCCTTAAAAGGGAAATCTTAACCATGGGTCTTAGAGAAACGGATAATCCTCAGTCTGTAGACTAACAACTGGCCATGATTATGATGTCACAGGCAGCGAGTTATGACCCTAGGTAGGAAATAAGCAATAAGAATGAAGGGATGATTAAGACTTCATTTTCACTAGGGTAATGAGGATAAGGAAGGCAGAATGTGGGGGACAGCATGAAAGCAGAGATATATACACATTATGTTCATGTCTGGATGGCTTTTACTGACTGGCCTCTCTCTGTTTCCTTTTCCTCCTTCCTAGTGGTTTTGCTGGGATTACACAGAATCTTGTCATGCTACTAAGCAAGTCTACATCACTAGGTAGTTTTCACGTGGAGAATTCACATCATACGACGTTAGGTGAGTGGCAGTTGAAATTACTGTTGCGTCTAGTACAGGGTTTCTCAACCAGTGGTACTAGTACCACCAGTGGTACTTCGGCCAACTGCTGGTGGTACTTGGGTAACCCTGCTTCAATGTGGTGCTTCGGCAGCATGTTTTCACTCCCGAGAGACTCCTGCCTTTGGCCGAGCCTCTCGGAAATGCTGAGAAGGGCCCTCCCACCTGCCCAGAGCCTCCTACCTGCATTTTCTGGTCTCCGAAAACCTGAAAACCCAGAAGTAACTGGTGATGATGTCATTGACAGTCACTTCCAGTGGTACGCAGCAGGAGAGTGGCACTGGAGGTGGTATTCGGCCAGGAAGGGGTTGAGAATTCAACTCAATCTATTTCTCTGAACTCAACAAAAAAATCGAGGGAGTGAGTGGGCAGGCAGGGATTGTGCCTGTATTGTGTCTTTCTCACCAGCCTCCCACAAAGGGTAGCCAACACATAACTCCTCCATGGATAATTACTAGCAATGAGAAGCAAATCTACCAATACTGAAGAAAATGCTCACAGGGGTGTTTCTAATTGCTCTGCATGGGAGGAAATGAGCATCTCTAGGACTTCATGCTCTTTTGCTCAGGTTCGCACAGGCACCTGCCACCAGCGTCAGCATATGCGCTAAAGGCAGCAAGGGAAAGTTTTTGTGCTGTGAAATTCTCTAGCGTCGTTCCACTTGGTTGTGTAACTAGGGGAGAGGAGTTAACGAAGCACAGAAAAGACCAGCAACAGCTGCTGAAGCCTGCTACCAAGCCAGTGGCTTCTGCTAATGTCTTCAGTCAGGGAACAGAAATTGTCGGCTGCCTGCCAGTCTCTCTCTCTCTCTCTCTCTCTCTCTCTCTCTCTCTCTCTCTCTCTCTCTCTCTCTCTCTCTCTCTCTTCTGTCTGTCTCCTGCCAAGGATGGCTGAGACCGGATGGAGTGGGTTTCAACTGCATCCAGACATTATGCTATAAAAGCCGAAACAGGAAGTTAAAGGTAAATGTTTGCCATTTGGCCTGGGAGACCAGGTCAGTATAACTTTCCGTATCAGAAATGAGGTACATTTGCAGACTGTTGCTCCCCCCCCTTACATGAGTGGGGAGTTCATATCAAGAAAATAAGCAAGTCAAATGTGTTAACCATTCCCACAGGTTGTGATGAGCAGGCGTAGTAACATTTATTGGACTGGGAACCCCAAAGCAAGGGACATTGCATGTGTCGTTTATGATGTAAGTCACTGGTTTGGGGTGTGGGTGGGTCTGTGCATGTGTGCATGTACATGCACGCATGTGCTGCATCTCAAAGTAAGCCTCTTGGCAATTTAGAAAGGCAGGTGCATCCGACAGGAAGACTGAGGTGTGGCCTCAAGCAGGAGATGGGGGTGGAAGCCTTTGCCCACCAGCCCACCTCTGCTGCTGCTGCTCCAAAAGGAAGAGGGGAACCAAGCAGAAGAGGCAGGGTGGAGGAGAGTAGTAGGCTAGACTAGAGCACCTGACACTCTAGGCCACCTCTTTCCCCTGCTCCACACACTTCCTTGTCTGTTCCCCTTTTCCTTTTCAAATCTAAGCAGTGGGTGAAGAAATGGCATTGACAGCAGATAACATGCTGCCAGGTAAGGGTGGTGGCATTTGGGGCACCACCAAGGGTACAATGAGATCTCGGTGCAAGTTTGTTCTGTCCTACATTCCACACCTCCTAAATTCTGGTTTCACTAGAAGAGTATCTAACATTAATTCTGGAACTGGAGTGTGAAAATTTTGCCACAGCTACCAGTTCCTTCAGTTCATTTGCATCTTTTTTTCTTTCTCATTGTTACTGTTATGAACGTGCACGTTAACCTGGCAAAAAGCCAATCCTGTTGTGCTTGTAAAAGTGCTTGGATCAAGATCTTTTCATTTGTGCAGTGTTTCACTGAGGTACACAAGAATCAGTGGTAAAACCCTACAAAGAAATAATCACCCCTAGATACAGCCATAGGGACCATCACAGATCAAGATTGTTTCTTTGCAATGCTGTACCAGTGCACAAACATACATCAGTAATGGAGAGTGGGGACAGAGATTCAGATGAAATAAACAGAAAACGGTGGTAATCTGTGGCTGCATAGTGCACTGACCAGTACTAAATTTATAAATAATAATTTACAAATATTAAACAGTGGAGAATCCAAGTAGAAGTTCAGGTGATTTCAGAATCATCAGAGAGAGAGAGAGAGAGAGAGAGAGAGAGAGAGAGAGAGAGAGAGAGAGAGAGAGAGAGCAATCATTAATCACAAGTAGGTCTCATTGTGTTCAATGTGGCTTGCTCCCAGGGACTGGTATATAGGATTGCATCCTTAGTTAGTTCTTAATGTTTTTCCCTTTATGCATTTCAGTTTGAGATGGCCCAATTCTGGCTGGTGTCAATCTGATAAAAGTATCCAGGAACCCTAGAAAGTCTTCCTATTAAAGTTGGTATCCAAGAATGATGGGAATCAGAAGATTCTCATCACTAAATGTCATTATCTCACGTCAGAAGATGTCCAAACATACCTTTCATGTCAGACAAGTTGTTAAGTTCTGTAGATCTGCCACCCTGTTCTAGCAGATTGTATTTACTTAATTCAGAAGGTTATTTCTTCCTGTTCATAACAAGTGATGCATTCTTCTTGCTGTGTTTCATAAAGTCTGGTGAATTAACACATGCACTACTGATGATACAATAGAACTCCTAGATGCAAATCTGGCCAGTGCTAGTTACCAAAGTTTGATCTACTTTCTATGTGGAAAAATAAGAAAGAAAAATCTAGATGTCATCAATTTAATATTGTGGATGCTCGCGAATGGTATAAAGACTAAAGGGAAAATAAACTTTAGGGTAGATTGAAACCTACCCAAGATGTGACTTTTGTCTGGGTATAGAAATGAAACCACAGATTCACCTCTGTTCAGACTGACAGTGTATTAATGAGGTCACCCAAGTCATTTCACTCCAATTGCTAATCTATTCATAGCTTACCATCAGAAGAAGGAAACCCAAGGTTTCCATTAAATAGCCCTTTGCTTAGATACTCACTTGCAAACTGTGGGTTATAGATCATGTTCTCTCAGCCCTGGGGAAAGATCCAAAAAAGAAGAGGGCCAGATAAATGTAGGCAAAAGACACTAACTTGAAAATAGATTGAAATAAGCAGACATGGTATTAAATTATGTCCACCCAGGCTAGGATGTTGGAAGTGTATGCCCTCTTTCCGAATAAAAGATGGCCCCAGGTAGATTTGGACCTGGCTGTATTCAATATCACCCCCTCAAAATGGCAAGTGGCCTTGGGTGAGACCTTGGATGTAGTATCACTTTTCCATCCATAAAATGGGAATAATATTTCCCACAAGGGCAGTCAGTGGTGAGAACCATCAAAATATTGTTTATAAAGAATGCTGAATTATTCACATGCTTATGTGATTTTTTTTTCCAATGTGAAAGCCTCCAAGGTGGCTTATTTTAAAATGAAACAAACAAAAACACATAACACGATAGATACTCGTACCATACCAATAAAAGCATGCATTTGTTTCCTGGAGAAAATGTTGTGTGGGATGCATGTCTGTGAGTCCTCTCCACCACGTGTTTCCTGCATTAGCTTGCTGTTAACTTCGGAAAGCATGAAGGGGGTAACTGGTGGCAGGGAGGGCTCACAGGAAGGCACCTCCCATTTCTTGCTAAGATCATGGGCTTTGTCCTTTCTTGGCAAAGAAAACTACAAATCCCGTGTTTGTAGCATTAGTGAGCATCGGTGGTGTGGGGATAAATGTTAAAGTGCAGAAGTTAACCCTAACCCTAACCACAGTCCTAGGAGGGTGCTAGGGGGGTGCTGTAGGGCAGGGATTCCCGACAGCTGGTGGTACTCGGACCGCTGGACCTCTGGAAACCCGCTCCAACGCAGCACTTTTGGTGGCGCATTTTTGCTCTCAAGAAGTTCCCAGCATTTGTCCGAGGCTCTCAGGACCGTTGAGAAGGACCCTTCCACCTGCCCAGAGCCTCCTCCCTGCATTTTCTGGCCTCTGAAAACCTGCAAATCCAGAAGTAACTGGTGATGATGTAATCGGCAGTCACTTCCGGTGGTACTCAGAAGGAGAGTGGCGGCGGAGGTGGTACTCGGCCAGGAAGGGGTTGGGAACCCCTGTTGTAGGAGGATTTCCTGCTACAGGCAGGGGGTGGACTAGATGACCTTGTGTGTAACTTCCAGCTCTATGATTCTATGATTCTAGTCAGTGGTATGTGCTCGCAGTCACCAGCCATTTGCACTGGCCGCCTTGTTGTGCGCATCACTGCTGAGTCTGCAGCACAGATGGAGAGGGTTGTCTGCAGACAGAACACTAGTTCCGTCAGTGGAGGGCGCCCATAGAATTGGGCCCAAAATGGCTTTAAGGCTTCCTTACCTCTCCTTTGCTCTGCACGCTCCTTGTCCATCCTGTGCCTCTTTTGAAGGGTCAGGCAACTCCACTGCCACAGTGCACCTGTGACTTCAGCCATCTCCACTTCCAGCAGAGACAGATCAAGAGGAAGATGCAGTGCCATGATGTCACCATGGTAGTGGAGCCAAGTGGAGCCTACTACACTAGAGTTCCATTAGTGGTACACATACTATTGGTTGAAAAACGCGAATGAGCTCTTGGCTCGATCCAGGTTGGCAATATCCTTGCTCAGCAGCACACTTTCAGCATCTTTGTAGCCATGTGGCAAATGTGGGTTGTGCAGCTGTGATCTCTGGGCACGTTCCACCAGCGACCAAACCATCACTTCACCAAGTGTTCAACCCTCCCCCGCAAGGCCACTCCGCCCAGCCCATGTTAGCGTGTTTGTAGAACTGGGCCGTTTGCCAATGCTGGTCTCCCAGTGCTAAATTTAGAGTTGTCTGCCTTGGGACAATAGGCATCAAAGCAGTAGGCACATGTTTTCTGAATACAAGGCAAACACTTATTTAATCAAAGGAAGCTTTTAGTGAGTCAGAATGTTGCAAAGCCAAGGCAAACAAATTTGTTATGAAATGGGAACAGCGTATCAACCAACGCATGCTTTGATCTGTTCAAATTTTGTTTCCTTCCTCTCCCCTCCCCCCCAGCAAATATCTAAAAGTGACAAGTAAGCAAATAAAATGGTTGCATTTCATCCGCTGGGTTTTCATCTTCTTTGCATGTAAAATATATAGTTTGGGAAATAAATGGGCTCAAACTATTGCCTGTAACAGGGTGGAGTAACTCTGAAAGTGTTGTGTCTATTTCTCTCCTCTCAGCCAAAAGCTGTGTGTGTAGTAGTCACACCCACTCATGTATCAATATATTTATTATTTGGAATTAGATTCTGTCCATGAATTATCGTAAAAATGAGGCCACCCGCACACCCAGATGTGCATGCATAATGATCAAGGGATAACAACCATAACATGTGCTTGAGTCTCAAATCCATTTGAACGATGCTTAAACCAAGATATAAGAGAATCAAGCGTTTCTGGCACAATTGCCTTGACCTAGTCAAGGCAATTGACCTCCTTTAATTTCTGGTTCAATGAGTAGGTCTTGAGTAGCTCAATGAGTAGGGATCGATCAAGTTGGATGCTGGCTGAAGGCCCACCTGGTCAGGTCCACACCTAAATCTTCACTACCAGTGGCAGCACCTAGTGTGACCTCAGGGGGCGGGCAAGAGGCATGCTATAAGACAGGGGTTCTCAACCAGTGGGACAGCTGGTGGTACTCAGACAGACCGCTAAACCACCGGAATCCCATTCTGATGCAGCGCTTTCGGTGGCGCATTTTCTCTCTCAAGAGGATCCAGCCAAGCCTCTCGGGAATACTGAGAAGGGCCCTCCCACCTGCCTAGAGCTTCCTACCTGCGTTTTCTGGTCTCCGAAAACCTGAAAACCCGGAAGTAACTGGCAATGATGACATCACCAGTCACGTCCGGTGGTACGCAGCAGGAGAGTGGCGCCAGAGCCATGTAATGGCTATGTAATTGGAAAGGGTTGAGAACCCTTGCTCTAAGGCACACATGTATAGGCTTACCAGATCTCCAACCGGGACAAAGTGCTAGACCTTTAGGAGAAGGAATGTGGGCAGGTGTAGCTTGTTAAACCCTTAGAGCACAATCCTAGGCATGTCTACACAGAAGCAAGCCCCACTGAACACAATGGAGTAGACATGCCTAGGTTTGTGCTCTAAGGTTTAACAAGCTACACCTGCCCACATTCCTTCTCCTAAAGGTCTAGCACTTTGTCCCGGTTGGAGATCTGTACACATGTAACATGTGCACATGGAGAATGCCTACTATGCATGCAGGGACCAAGTATGGTGGCTCATGAGTTGATTAATTACTTAGATGTCACTCTGAGATGTCACATTTGTGATCAGAGAACCTTCCAGAACAACAGACCAAAAACAAGTATCCTTTCAGTCAAAATGACAACAGCAATGCATGAAGCTCATCAAATTCATTTAAAAACAACAACATACCACAGAATAATTCAGTAATACACAACAAACCTTTCAAACAGCATCAGCAAGATTAGCTACCCAAACAAAGCATCAATTAACACTAGCTAATCGACTGGAATTGCACTACAATAACCAAATAAGCAACATGAAAGAGGTAGCAAATTTGTTTCAAGAACATAACAACACTCAAAATATGTTATAAATACTCTGTAGCAATCCCCCCTCAAAACACACACACACACATATACATACATACACACACACACACACACACACACACACACACACACACACAATCAATCAATCAACCAACCAACCAACCAACCAACCAATTAACAAAAGCACCTAAATCAATGCAGTGGAAACACAACTACTGGTGCATTGCAGAGAAAAATATCAATAGAACTGGAAACAGATAGATGCCATCAATATTTATCAGTCCAGTTAGAAGTTTTAAAAATTTTTTAAAGTTTTTTCCCTGCTAACTGGGCAAAGTGGAACTCTTTCAAATGGTACTCCTCTTAGATTTAGGAGGAGGAGAGTAACTGTTCCTCTTCATCCCAGCACACTGTCTTTTCTAGTGGCAGTCACTGGTGTCTCTTCTGCATCTTTTTAGATTGTGAACAAGAAAATTTGATTTTGTCTGTTGTGAACTTTTTTTATTGAAAAGTTGCATCATCATCCCAGATCCTTGAGAATAACCCAATATTCCACAGGCCAATTCCAGCCACCAATCTCTTGCGGGCTGCGCATAAGAACCATAATAATGATAATAAGATCTATGCAGTTTTGGTTCGTCAACTTATTGCTTGCTCAAGTTGCCTCCTCCATCTCTTTAACAGTCACAAATACTATTGCTTCCTTCACACCTGGGACAATCTCAACCACCTTCCTACTGAAGGCTAAATGACATGGACCCCTTGCCACAAATCCAAAGGGAAAGTATCGTTGGGTCTTGCCCCTTGGGATAAAATACCTCCTCCCCAGAAGACGCTTCTTCCAGAACAATTCAAAGTATGATGATTCCTTCCTGGCCAGGTGCTCTCTAGAAACTTCTCAGGTGGCTCCCTAGCAGTGGGGACAGAAGTAGATTTCAGTAGGGACCTGTTAACCATGAGAACTGAGAACCTTAGGTTCCCTGAGCAGCTGCCCCATGGAATCAATTGGATGCTAGAACTGCAGCCTTACATACATCATCATAGGAATCAAGGGCTCTCAGGCTTTGAGCTGGACCTGCCCACCAGTGCTGGCCCCTGGAGCCTTCTGGAATAGGAAAGACTATAACAAACTTCCTGTTTGGGCTGGAGCTTTACTTGAGCAACTGGACACCTTCTAGCTTACTACTGGCTCGCTTCTTGACCTTGATTTCCACCGTGACTCCTTGGACCTGACTTGTATGTTCTAGACTTACTTCCTGGGCCTGAATCTTGGTTCTCCGACCTGTAGGATCTACCCACTGCTCAGTTTTGGCACCTATAAGACAACATCCCTCTTCTTTGCTGCATTGCTTTTTAGGAATGGTAGTCATAGATAGCCAGTGAGATCTGGCATTGTGCCAACACAGCCAATTAAGAGTGAGGGCAATGCTTCCTGTATTGGATTGCCAATACAGTGAGCAGAGGGAAGGACATGTAGCTCCTATTGCATCCTCCTCTTCCACCTATGTAATGGGTAAGTTGTTCATATGGCCCTCATAACAGTGCTGAAAATGCAGGTCCCTGTTTCCCTGCAGGGCTGTAACATCTGGGGGTTTGTTTCCCCTTCTCTAGTTCACTGATGCTCAGAGATCTAGCTTCAGCCCCTAGAAGAATCTATACCGCATTCCTTGCCTTTATTGGTATACAAACCTAGTATGGATAAGAACATAAGAAGAGCCCTGCTGGATCAGGCCAAAAGCCCATCTAGTCCAGCTTCCTGTGTCACACAGTGGCCCCACCAGATGCAACACAAGATAACCTGTGTTATCTTGTGTTGCTGGAAACTGGTGTTGCTGTGTTGGAAACTGGTGTGTTCTATGTTGTGCCTTAATTAAACATAAAATTTGCACTTGGTAATGTCTTCTGTTACAGGCACATTTAAGGTCAGATTTGCAATATCTAGTTAATGCAGTTATCACACCAGGTAGTGAAACATAGAGCTACTCTGACTCAGGAATAATGTTCATTGGTCTGGTTCACATCTCTGCAGAATGTCCTAATAGCACATAATTTACAAATGGAGCGGGCTCAACAGTAGTTCCTGGTAATCCCAAGTACCTAGTGATTTCCACTTCCTTCCACTATGCTTTCAACACGGATTCCAGAAGGACTTTTCAAAAGAGAGAACGAAATTCTCTGGTTTTGACCATGACAGCCTTGAGATCTACGTGTCATGCGCCACACGAAGAGACTGGAGCTTTTTAGCCTGGAAAGAGAAAACTAAGGAGCAGGATATGACCAAACGTTGTATGTAGTATGTAATATTTGTAATTGGGGGGGGGGAGAGAAAAAGGAGATGGGAAGTTTCACTCTATTTTGCATTGAAGAGCTTGGGGGCCAAAATACTTGAAACAGGGCTGGGTGATTTGGGTGAAGGCCTTCTGGCACCAAATGCCACTGTACCAACCCCTATTGTATCACACTCTGCACATTTTGCCCCCTCCCCACTTATCTGGCAGCACATGTGGTTGACTTCCCTTCTCTTCTCCTCCTTC
The DNA here is from genome assembly GCA_026170595.1 of Plestiodon gilberti rubricaudatus. Classification (NCBI taxonomy): domain Eukaryota; kingdom Metazoa; phylum Chordata; class Lepidosauria; order Squamata; family Scincidae; genus Plestiodon; species Plestiodon gilberti. Next base: position 17,645,318 of record JANXHW010000012.1, read on the forward strand.
TCCTGCTGTTTGGATTTGAAAAGGAAGAGAGGAAGATGCCACATGCAGGAGAGACTAGTAGGCTACAGCAACGGAGATGTTTGGTGGGAAGTGATGCACAGAGCACCATTTTCTGTGGGGGGTCATCATGGAACTGGTAGTTTTCTCTTTTCTCCACATGATGGTGGTAAGTGAGGATGATGTGACTCTTCCTTCCACCTTGGGGGAGCTTAGAATGCTGCTGATGAGGTCATATCCCTAAGAACTGGAATACTGTACAGTATAGTGAAATCTCCAAAATATTTATCAAAGCAAGAGTTAGCTCAGAATTTCACTGCATGAAGGGACTTGTATGTAGAAATAGTGCCGGCATATTGTCAGGGACTTTGAGGCTTGAACTGGAGATATTAGAAGTCAGTCTTTTGGCTTTTTTTTCCCAGTGAGAACCAGTGATGTAGATTTGAGTCTATTGACTTGGACTCGAGTCGGACTCAAGTTGTGTCAGTGACTTGCCTCGGACTTGGTGATTGTAAAAGACTCGAAAGACTCAACTTGAGACTTGGAAACCTTTTACGACAAGTTGAATTTTATTCAGGTTTAAACCCGTTTCCCCCATTAAATAGATAGGGACTCGCAACTCGCAACCAAAGACTCGGGATTTGGGGGCAAAGACTTGGTACTTCAGAGATTTGAGACTTGACTCAAGTCTTGGAGTCAGAGACTTGATCCACATCCCTGGTGAGAACAATACACTGTGCTTTCTGGGCCTCGGGCCTAGGGCAACTCAAGGACTAGTTGTGGGTGTGGTCACTGGCGTCACTGCAGGGGGGTGGAGCTCTAAAGCAACGCGCATGGAGTCTCCTGTGTGTTGTTTTCACCGCCTTGAATGGTTCCGAAGGGGAGGGGGCGGGGCCGCTTCGGTCACCCGTGTAACGGAGGGTTGGATCACGGCGGAACTTAGAGCTCTGATACATCTGTGTATCCAGGTAGAATCATTGTTAGCTTGAACCTACAGCTACTCATAGGCAGAGGTCTATTAACCCATGGCCGGGCCCTTAGCCTTTCAAGTATTTCGGGCCCAATCCAGCACTTTAATCTTTCGCCCCACTTCAGCTGACAACAAACATTGACAGGACATTGACGTAGGCCCCTGTCCCTGCGGGGCCCATAGGCTGAAGCCTAGTCAGCCTTATAGATAGTACACCACTGTTCATAGGAGTGTCAGCGATACAGGGCACATGGATTATTGATCTGTAAAAATGGACCCACGTACAGTCATTCTCATGGAAATGCAGACTCAAGTACAGACATTCTGTGCCTGGGTTCAGTATGATGCATGAACAACTAACCATCAGTGCAAGGCAGCGACGTGGGGTAAGTTCCATTAGAATGGTACCAACTCGACCCAAAGAAACAAAGCATGGACACTGCTATTGAAATCACTCCATCTTCATTTCCCCTGCCTTCCACCTCCACCCATCATCTTTCTTGTATTGTCATCTAGATCAGGGGTTCTCAACCCCTTCCTGGCTGAGAACCACCTCCGGCACCACTCTCGTGCTACAGTTGACAATGACATCATCGCCAGTTACTTCCGGGTTTTCAGGTTTTTGGAGGGCAGAAAACGCAGGTAGGAGACTCTGGGCAGGTGGGAGGACCCTTCTCAGCGATCCCCAGAGGCTCAGCCAAAGGCAAGAGCCTTTCAGGTGTGCAAATGCGCCACTGAAAGTACCACTTTGGAGCAGGGTTCCAGTGGTCCGGTGGTCCAAGTACCACCAGCAGTCAGCCGAAGTACCACTGGTGGTACTAGTACCACTGGTTGAGAACTCCTGATCTAGATTGTGAGCCTCTTGGAGCAGAGACATGCTATGTAATGCGCCATGCACACTGATTCCACAATTGAAATGAATAAAAATAATTCTAACTCAATTGTGGGAGTCTTCTGACTTTGCAAAGTTTTCAAGCTCCTAGGCAGTGGGGCTTTCATATGCAGCTCACAAGGATGAGCAAAGCTGCAGTCCCTTTTGAGCTATTTACAGCTATCCATATCCACACTAACATCCCCCCATCACCACAGACCATGTGTCACACATTGAGCTTTGACAGGTTTACATAGCACGGAGAGCCAGGAGTTCAAGCAAACTTTTGTGGGTCAGCAGCCACTGAAGAAAACGTTGTCTTGCTGTCATTTCAGCACACGGGGAATTGTTTGGGCTGGAGGACAGTGGTGTGCGGAAGGCTCCTGCTCTCTGTTCAGTGTGCTCTGTGTTTTTGCTTTCTTGTTTTGTTTTGTTTTTCCCCTTGGCTGCTTTGTGACAGGTTTGCAGAGAAACGTTTGCATATGAATTTAAAATAAAGACAACTTCCATTTGTCTTTTGGTGCTGGGCTGTGAGAAGAGAGAGGCGAGGGTGGGGCAAAGGTTCGTCCCATTGATATCCCAGAGGGAAAGGTATGTGATGAGACCTCTCCCATCAAGGATGCGATCTTGGCCAATTTCTTCTTCTATACTCTTCTCGGTGGGAAGCTTGTTTTGCATGCAGAAGGTCCAGGGTTCCGGCTCAAGGGAAGGCAGAGAAAAAAATGGTGTCTAAAACCCTGGAATGCTGCTGTCGCTCTTAACAATACTGAGCTAGCTGGATTGATGGTCTGGACTCAGCAGAAGGCATCTTACTCTATATCTTGCTTCTGGGACTATGGCATAGTTCTAACTGAGATGTGTAACCTGTGATGGAGGGGGGGAGGGTCAAATGGCTGAATGCTCCTCCATCCAAGAGTCTCCACATGCAGCAAACAAGTGTGCCAGGAATATGGGTTCTCATCTAGCTTCTCCCGGACATGCTAATTTTCTATACGCGGGGAATGTGTTGTTTGTTGCAGAAGTGGCTCCACCGGTGTGGCCTAATGGGGCATATGCCAGGGGTCCATGCCCAGCCAAACCTTGGCACAGCAAGACCACTGCCCCATGGGACTGCTTAGCAGGTGACTGGAGGAGTAGAAACAGTAGCAGACTATAGTCTTCTTCCGCCAGTGTCATTGTCCGATTCCCAGTGCTGCCCACTGCCTCCTAGGAAACTCCCAATTTGAAGCCCAGCTGGGATCGTTAATAATCAGAACCCAGACAGTGGAAGGACAAGAGCCTTCATTTGCCTTGTTGCCCCTACAACTAAGGCACGGCTTTCCAATCTTTCTTTTTTTCAGCCAACACTGCCTTCGGGGGCAGATGCTCGCTGCAGGGAAGGGTGTTTCACCACCAAGCTGTCCCTGCAGCAAGAGAGAGATTTCTCTAGTTGCTACTGCCTCCTGGTCTCTCTACACGACCCCTCCTTGCCCAATCACCCCCTGTTTTTGAAAGGGCGGCTATACCTTATCCCTCCCTGACCTCAGCCATCCCACTTCTACTGGGGTTAAGCTGGACAGAGCAGCACCCAGGGCCGGCCCATCTGTGAGGCCAACTGAAGTGTTGCCTCAGGCAGCAGGTTGGTGAGGGACGCCCATCTCTCTCCGCCCACTTGCCTCCACTGCTGCTCCTCCTCTTTCTACTCCCTAGATTGGAAAAGAAAGAGGGAGACAGAGAGGAAGAAGACATGTGGAGGAGAGGACAGTGCCGAGCTAGAGCACTGAAGAGTGGGTGGAGCAGAGGCTGCCGCATCATCGGGTACAGTCTAAAGAGGGCACGTTTGGCATCATCCCGAGGCAAAGATGGCAGTTCACAGACAGGAGAATAATCTCAGGGTCTCTGAGAGGAATGTTATCAGGGGGTACAATGTTTCTTTGGGGCCCCTTCTCAAAGGGGGAGGGGCAAAACAGGGCAGGGGGGAGAGCAGCAACAGCCAGAAAAGTCTCCAGGTCTACCAGGCTTACCGATGCAACACCCAGATCTACCCACCTGGTAGACCTGGCCTCCTGATTGGCCTGGCCTCCTTCTTTCACTCTCCATGAGACCAGCTGAGATCCTAGGAAATTTCTGGGCCATCCGTTGGCTCCTGGGGCCCCGTTTTGACCCTGGGCCCGGGTACAATTTACTCCCCACTCATGGGCTCTGAATAATCTCCATGGCTAAGCACGACCGGCTGTCCTGTGAAGTTCTATTAGTAAGGTTCATTCCATTGTTTGAAAAGGACTGAACTAAGGTAAGCCAAGATGGGAGAAACAGGTGGTCCAAAATCAATGGCACTTCTGCTATTGACCATCTTATCTTTTAATTAGCAACCACTACTCCCATCTTAGACAGACGTACACATCGGCAAAAGCAAAGAAATTCCAAGCTGGAAGCATAAGATGCCCCCTATAAGGTAGCTTAGGAGAGGTGCCAACAGCCTGATCCCTGAATACTGCCTTCCCATATGGATGCCTCTCCAGGCCTGGACTAAGCCGATCAGTAGAACGGCAGGAGAGAGATTCACACTGCGGCGGATCAGGTTGTATCTGTTTTATGGGTAGGCAGAAAGTGGCAGATTCCAGACTGGTATATCAGTCTGGCACTTTTTGAAGCACCAAATGCTTGTTAGAAAGATATTTATGATGGAGGTTTGCTGCTCTCCTCTACTTGCCGTGGGCCAATACAACCGGGGAAGCAAAAGGTGTGTTTTGGGGGTGGGTGTATATCACTGGTCTACAAACATTTTTTTTTTTCTGGCCTGGACTTTTGCAGCGGTTTTAGACTAATTTCAGGGTGCCGATTCCAAATCTGATCTCAGATTTGCTCTATCACATCTCATTTTTATGCTATCAGCATACCCCATTTTCATTGATTTTACCCAAAATTAACTTTGTCACTTATGATTGCAAGTTGTTGCGAGTCAGTGACTGCTTTAGTGTTAAAATATGGTGCTGTATTTTTAGTTTAGTGTGTCTATAATATCATTTTATGTAGATATCCACATTTATTTAATATTTTCCTTCTGCAGGGTGTGATCTAACAATGGCTACAACAGGGGTTCTCAACCTGTGGTATGGGTATGGTACAGGTACCCCTAGGGCAGAGGTTCTCTAAGTGTGAGGCGCGACTCCCAAGTGCGTCATCAAAAGCAGCCAGGGGCATCACGTTAATCTTTTAATTAACACCTATTCTTGCTTGCAAGAGAGAGAGCGAGCAAAAACAAAGATCCGGAAAAGATCTTTTCCCTCTTCACATCGGGTCACTCAACGGCAGTTTCCACATCTTGTTTTTAACCACAGCGTGAGCAAAGCCCTTATCTTATGTTAAAGAACGATTTACAACTCTATTGATAAGCTGAGTACCGGTACTTTGGAGCATTTCTCTCCAAATCCTGAGACATTGCAGGTTTGCAAGTAAAGTATTTTCTTTCTGTTGAATGTTTTTAATAAAGCAAACACAAAACAAATGCAAGAACTGCACTTGAAAATGGTGCAGAGCAGGTTCTGCTTTACATACAGTCTTTGATTTCTATGTTTAGTTGATTAATTATTAGGATTTCTCTCCTTCTTCCTTTCTGACCCACCTCTAAGTTAGTTCCCCACTCTAGTTGCTGGGACAACCCCACCCCACCCCCGGAAACTGCCAGGCAGTATAAGAATCTGTTTTTCATCTTGCAAAGATGCTACACCAAAAGGAGCTAGCTTTCTCTCTCTTTCTCTCTTGTGCAACTGGGGCTTCCCTCCCATGCTTTGATGTTTCTCTTGCCATGAATAGGACTAACACAGACAACATCAGTGCCCTCTACCCAGGCCTGCCAATGGAGGGAGGGCAGCATCCCAACCCCACCCTGCGCACTCCTGGCTTAGCTGCTGCTCAGCATAAGCATGGAAAATCCACTTTAGGGCTCGTTTTGGGAATATACACATACATATACACATACATATAAGAAAGGGTGCCTCTGAGCATGTAAAGAGTGCCTGTTTCTTCCATGCACTGTAATGGGGAGTCACGGCTAACGGCGAGGGAGGTCAAGGGAGCCGCGAGTCAAAAAAGTTTGGGAACCACTGCCCTAGGGGTATGCGGACCTCTTGCTGGGGGTACGCCAAGCTCTGCCTCTTATCTGCCCCATCAGCAGCTAATTAAGTGTTAATTAACATGGATTTTAAATTTTAATTATTTTCGGAGCCCTTCTGTCTCTCTGATTTTGGTTTTGGGCTTATTTTTGTACTTTGGAAAATGTACTTTGGTGGGGTGGGGGAGGGAAGAGCTGATTTTGGGAAGTGTGACTTGGATAAAAAAAGAGATCCTTGCATATGTCTGTCTGTCTGTCTGTCTGTCTATCTGTCTGTCTGTCTGTCTGTCTGTCTCTCTCTCTCTCTCTCACTCACACACACACACACACACACACACAGTAAAATAAGACATTTTTTTCACATTTAAAATTGTTTTAGTACTTTTTTACTTAAGGATTAATTACCTAATTCATTAATTGATTAATCCAATTAATTAGCAGTTAATTAACAGGGGTACTTCAGAAAACTGGACTGTGATAAGGGGGTACCCGGGCCTCCAAAGGTTGAGAACCCCTGGGCTACAACATCCGAAAGAAGGAAATGCAGTAATGACCCAGATATCTTCTGCTACATCTGTGCACTTTGCAGGATTAAAGGCGCAACATCAATACCTTTGTCAAGAAGGTTTATCTTGCCTACTTTAAAGTACGACATCAATGATATGATGAGCATAAATTTGCTGTTTTTCATTGATTTTATCAAATGCAATATTTGATATCTCAAAAACCTGATGTGATAGACAAAAACTGATGCCAAATTTGGAATCAGCACCCCAAAATTACCTTAAAAGCATTGGAATACCTTATGCCAAAAAAGTGTGTTGACCAGTGTATTGCTTTCAAAATTCTAGAGATCCAGCAAACCCAGAACTCAGCTTCTGCATTCAAATTTCTTTCCTGCAAATTGAGCAGAATTTTGAAGACCCTTGCAGCACTCTTTCTGTTCCATAGAACTATTTTTCCATGTTACATTGAGCATAGTGAACTAAGCTGGAGTAATGCGCGACTGATCAGGTGCGAAGAGGAAATACAGGAACTGTCAACTCTCAAATACAGAGACGTCAACTCTGCTGAGTTGAAACCCTGTCCTCCCTGTGATAGCCAGGCTGGAATGTTTCTGGGTGGCAAGACCTTTCCCTGACGGTGATAGTTGTCAAGGTATGAATGTGGAGGCGGGGCTTAGTGTATGCATCTTCTTTGAGGTGGAGCTAGCACAGCACAATTCCAGACATCCTCCATAAAATGTTCTACATAGCTGAGGTAGACTGAAGAGGGCTTGGGTGAGGAAAGGCACTGTGGGGGAACAGAAGGGGGGCAAAGGAAGGAAGAGCTTTTTTCTTTTTTTCCTTCATGGTGCTTCAGATGTTAGACCTATTCTTGGGTATATTTGGGGCATTGATTCTAAAAAATGCATCAGTTAGAGCCCTGTCAGCTCTAGTTTTGGAGATACCTACGGCACAGCCACCTTATATGTTGATTCAAGCAGCTCCCTCATGAGAAAGCCATGGTGCCGGCTGCTTCACGAGGATATAAGGTGGTTATCTGAGACCAGCTGAGATCCCAGGAAATTTCTGGCCCCTCCTTTGGCTCCTGGGCCCCCTTTTTGAGCTTGGGCTGAGGGACAATTTACCCCCCTCTCATCGTGGGCCCTGAATAATCTCCACGGCTAAAGTACCACCTGCTGTCCTGTGAAGTTCTATCAGTGAGGTTCCTTCCATTGTTTGAAGAGGGCTGAACTAAGCTAAGCCAAGATCAGAGAAACAGGTGGTCCAAAATCAGTGGCACTTCTGCTATTGACCATCTTATCTATTAAATATTGTCTTAGTGATTTCAGTCCATATTTGCTAAGTTTAAAATTTAAAAATAGGGGTTTATTAATGTGCGTGCAGGGATGGTTCTACACATCTCTTCAATTGCTTCTCTTGGATGTTCGAGTGTTGTTGGTTTTCTACAAGGAAGGATGTATGAATTAGAGCTCATTAAAATGTGTGTACCCTGGAGGTACAATATATGGTCCTTACATTAGAGTAAAACATCACTGCATCATTCAAGATGAAAGCAGACCTGAGCATCACAGGTATCTCGTGCTTTTTGAGTTGCATGGAAAATTGTCAGTGCTTGAAAGGCTAAAGAGATTGTTTTGATGTCACCACTGATCTTAACTCTCCATCCCCCACCACATACAATACACACACTTGTTTTGAACCCATGACCTATGAGGAAATGAAATCCAAGGGATTTCATATTTGTATCATTTCTGATCTCATTTTTAAAGAATTTGTTAAAAAGGAAAACATTACAATGTCGTATATTGGCATGCTGTGCAAAAATGAACAGTGCATTCAAAGCCCTTTTATTCTGCTATGATTGGAAAGCTTAATATAGAATGTGGCCCATGCATCTGGCTTCTTGCAAGGCTTCTCTTGCTTCCAAGAGCACTCGAATGTTTGAGGGCACGCTGTGGTGATCCAGCGGCTTGGGCTTTGCAAAACCTGGGGTCTTGATACGGACGAGGCAAAGCAGCTCATGCTTCAGTCGGTTGGTGAGAAGAATGTAAAGTCTACTTGGGTCAGAGCTGATTGCAGTTTCCTTGAGTTTTGCAGAAGTCATTTTGCTCATTTTAATTAACTTGCCATGGAGCAGAGGTCTGGGCAAGGCTTTGATCTTGCCAGTTCAACTTCTGCAGAGCCTATCTCCAATGCCAATCACATTGCTTCTCAACGAAGAAATGAAACTTTAAATGAAACTGGCAAAACTGAAAAGAAAATTCAGAGGTCGGAGATCAAATGTAGCATTCCCCCAAACTTTGGATACCTGCGGCACAGGATTATTATTTTTTTCTGATTAAATGTGGATGTACATTCTACCCCTGACTAAAAAGTGATATATGCATTTCTTGATCAAGTCGTAGGCAATTGTAGATAATGGCCCTTGCAAATGTGGGATAGCTCAAGTTATTGCCTTTTGATATCAGAGAAGCTTGGCTTGAAACATGAAGCATGGACATTTCATCACAATTTTTCTTGAAATATCTTCATATGTCCAAGAAGACCCAGAGGTGATCATGCAGCCTATTGGGTAGAAAGTAAAAAAAATGCATACCTCCTGCAGAACGAGTGTTCCGGCTCCTGAAGAGGTCACAAATGTGCCATAAAGCACGTTTGCGCCTCCTCGGGAGAAAGTGAGGCCGGCGCAAGGCTGGTCTCCCTCACTCCGGCAACAGACCTGGCCGTGGCCAGCAGCGGCTGATAAGTCTCCCACTGCTGGACGTGGGGGCGGTCCGGCTGCCCGAGGGAGGGTGGCCATTGGCCCCAGTGGCCCGCTGCCGGAGCTTTACACAATCTCCTCTTACTTTCCGCCAGCAAAATTGCTGGCAGAAATCCGAGGAGGCTGATCCGGGCAGCCGGCCATTACACTCGGGGATGGGGACGAGCGTCCCCTTCCCCGAGGAGACCTCTGGCCGGGCTCCAGACTGGCTGCTGGTGGTTAGGATCCAGCGGGCGGCCTGGGGGCCGCTGGCCAGATCTCAGTAAGGATTGGGCTGTAAGTGGGAAGTGGTTAAGACGCTGAACTGCAGACTGGGACAGCAGTTCGAGAGCCGAGTGCCACAGCTCCTGCCAACCTAGCAGTTTGAAAGCAAGAAATTGGACACAACTGGACTTAATTGTCAGGGGTCACCTTTACCTTAAACAGGTACCACCGTTGCCGGAAGGTCATGTTAGTCATGCCAGCCACATGACCACAAAGGCGTCTTCGGACAGCGCTGGCTCTTCGGCCAGAAATGGGGATGAGCACCTGCACCCTAGAGTCGAACACGACTGGCTTTCGAGCAGGGCATACCTTTACCTTTAAAATAGACAAGGCTAGCCTAGCAAATTCAGTCGCTCTGGCAGGGGTGCTAAATGAAACCTTATATTCCGTGATATAAGGAAAGATCTCACCCTGTCTCCTTGTTCTTGACCTAAGTCTTTCCTGAATCTCACGTTTGCCTCTGGTTGGAGATCTCTTCAGATGTTCTGGCCAACGGACTGCTGCAACAGCAGTGATTATTCACCCCTATTCCGGCAAACACAAATAAAATGGCTGGCATTAATATCCTTGGAGAAATCAGGCACTGCAAGAACATTGTTTGAATGTTCCCGACGCGGCTTGTAATACAGGCCCTGGTACAGTATTATAGGCATGTTTAGCAAATCTTGTCCCGGTTTTCAAATTGACACTGCTGCAGTCGCTTTACTGCCAGCGCTCTCATGTTCTCTTTTGAGACATAAATGACCGTACATTAGCGCAAGCGCGTCATATCGCACGACACCGAGAGTCGCTCACTTTAATAACATTAGGAGTCAAGACAAGTGATTTTTTAGTCTGCTGAATAACTCCAAGAATGAAACAAATTGAAAGGCTTTGAAACGTATGAACAATTGCCAAGTTTGAATTATTTTTTTTATACAGCTGGAGGCTCAATTAACTAACGCAAGGATGATCTCCGGTATAAATGATAACCTTAAACACAATTGCAGTGCAGGTGAGAAAAGAAAATCAGTAAATGACAGGTTATGGGAAAATTCATTTAAAAGGGAGGAGAAAAATTTCATTAGCAGATTTATTTATTTATTTATTTATTTTAATGTAATGCATGTGTGCTTTTCTTCCCATTACTGAATTTTGTGCCAGGGACAGTGCCTTCTGCATTGTTTTTCAGCCCAAAGGTGTTTTCAAAACCATGAGCATCACATGCAGCAGGCTAGGATACTAGATGGATACAAAACAGCCCATGTGTTGTGCTCAGAATTAGACAGTGAGGTAGCTAGCCGTTGCTGCCCCCCCATGATGTCACTAGCCCCGCCCCACCTCACTAGCGACATCACCCCAGTGGCGTTATGGCTGCAAAAATGCCCCCCGGGCATGAATGACACCGGCAAAAGATATGTAGAAGTCTGGGTGGACAAAACCTCGCTACACCTCTTTTTGGTGTGGCTGCACCAGCAGGAGGGGCAGTGGCATAGTTAGGGTGTGACAAGGCAGGGTGCTTGTCCTGGGCACCACTTGAAGAGGGGGTACATACCACCTGCCACAGCCCAGATTGAGAGAGGAGGAAATGACACGAGGAGGAGGCAGTGTCCCGAGAGAGCGGAGAGTGGCCCTGCCGCCACCAGTCCCTCCCCAAAAGGAACCTCTCACTTCCGAGAGAGAATCCGGGAGTGACGTCACGATATCACAGTACATCATAACGTGTCCTGGGCACCATGGTGTTCAGATATGCCACTGGGGGAAGGATAGGATTGGGCTCTGAGATGCCCAACTGGCCCCATCACTACTGGTTTCTACGTGGGCAGTAAAACTCATCTTTTCCGGTTAGTGTTCCACTTATTACTGTATTGCTCTTAAAGGTTGTTTTTGTATCACTTGCACATTTGTCTGTTGCCTCCTACTTCCTGCACTTTTGATTATTTTGTTTTCAGTGATTTAGAGTTTGTTTTCAAATTACAGTCAATTCTCATTAACCGTAGGGGTTACGTTCCTGGAAAACCACGCGGTAACAGAGACCGCAGTTACTGAAGCATTGATCCTATGGGGGTGTGATGACAAAATTAGGTGTGCAATTTTATGTTGGTTGACTTGTCTGTGTCTGCTGTGTTATGTGTAAATTGCATGTGTCAATAAAGGTTCTGAAATCTGAATCCGATCCTATGGGGAAAATGGGGTTAGGTTCCCACGACCCTCTTCTCTATACTCTTTCACTACCTGTTACCATAAACACATCATTTTGTGTTCTTGTAAAGAATGCTTCCCTTACTACATGACATGCAGCACTTTCCAGAGCAGATTCACACACAGATTTACGAATATTGCAGTTTCCCTTTGTGGAGCTCGCGTTGACAATGTGAAATAGGTCTCTCAGAATTTTTTCACTACTGCACATGGCCATGAATGGGTGTGAAGAGACTGCGTGTGTGATGAAGTAGGTTACACTTTTGTCGAAGTGGATAAGCGAATCCACGGGATCAGAATCAGTGGATAACGAGGATTTAGTATGTTGCGTTCTCTCCCTCTAGTGGTCCCTTTGGGAATGGAAAGGCGGGATGTAATATTTTAAATACATCAGTCAGTCGTAGAAGGAAATAGGGAAGAACTAGGAAAATTAGCTGCACAAGAAGATATTCAAAGTCCAGTTGGCAATTATGACAGTGTGAGTATGCTGATGACCGTACCACACATGACCCAAGAGACCCACATTCCCAATGGTGTTTTTCCCCCTTAACACATAAAAAGCAGCCACAGAGGCTCCAGTTTTGATTAAGGAAGGTTGAAACGGCTTCTGTTTACTTAGTCGCATTATTCTCAAGCTTCGAAAACAGCCCTCCCTTTCTGTTGCTAATTTCCTGGTATTGTGATTGGAAGCAAAAGCCCTCAAAATACCAATAGTTTTGCATTCTGCCATTTAGCCACATGGTGGCACTCAATTTATTTATGGCATATACAGTATATCCCATCCTTTCTTCCAGAAGCTCAGGATGGCAAACGTTGTTCTTCCCATCCAGCCCTTTATCCTCACAACAGCCCTGTGAGGTAGGATAAGCTGAGTGATACTGCCTGGCCCAAAGTCACAAAGCGAAATCGAATAAGCTTCGTAGAGGGCAGGTGAACCTGCTGGATTTTCTACAATGTTTTTGTTTGCAATGGCACTGGTAGCTGCAGCGGGTGGATGGGTGTCACCCGTGGGTTTCACCCATGTCATCTACCTGAACTAAATCTATCCCCTCCACATGAAATTGCTATTAGCCAGGGATGTATCTAGGTAAGTAGGTCACGAGTGCGAGTGCGAGTGCGAGTGCGAGTACGAGTACGATTATTTTTGCACGAGTACGAGTCCAAGTATGAGTCAATGGCAAAATTTTTGGGCGAGTACGAGTCAAGTATGGATCCTTTTTTGCACGAGTACGAGTCAAGTGCGCATCATTTTTCCCCGAGTACGAGTCGAGTGCAAGTAAGGCCAAAAACCACGAGTCACAAGTCGAGTCACTTTGGGGCAAATGGCTTCCCCCGCCCTGAAAATGGGGTGGGTGAGTGTCTGTGTGGGGTGTGTGTCTGTGTGCCTCTGGGGCTTTTAAAGCACCCACTTGGCTTCCCCTATGCTCTTCCCCTCAGTGTGACTTAGCCACTTTTTCCCTGACTCATACTTCTACTCGTGACCCACTGACTCGCACTCGCACTCGTGACCCACAGGATTCGTACTTGACTTGCACTCGTGGGGGTAACGACTTGCCATTTCCAAGTCATTTTCCTTTAATGGCTGGCATCAACAAAGACAGGCAGGCAGACGCAGTGGAGACCTCGGAGGAGGAGGGCAGCAGAGAGGGAGGGTTTTCAAGGGGGTGGGAAAACAAGCCTGGCTGAGAGTTTTGGCCACAACTCCGAGCGCGAGGGGTGGGGAGGAGTGAGGGAAGGTGAAGCTGCCGCAGCGTTTCCTCCTCCTTGGCCAAAACTCCAAGCCCAAGGGATGCTCAGCTCAGCAAGGGGAGTGGGAGGGAGGGAATAATAAATGGTTTGAATGTAGACACGCTTGTTTTTCCCAAACCAGATGGGTGGTGATAAGACTGAGAGGTGAGGGGAAGGGCATAGGGGAAGCCAAGTGGGTGCTTTAAAAGCCTCAGAGGCATACAGACACACAACCCACACAGACACCCACCCACCCCATTTTCAGGGGGAAAAAAAGCCATTTGCCCCAAAGTGACTCGACTTGTGACTCGTGGTTTTTGGCCTTACTTGCACTCGACTCGTACTCGGGGAAAAATGATGCACACTTGACTTGTACTCATGCACATAAGGATCCACACTTGACTCGTACTTGCCCAAAATTTTTGCCATTGACTCGTACTTGGACTCGTACTCGTGCAAAAATGATTGTACTCGCACTTGCACGCGTGACCTAGTTACTTAGATACATCCCTGCCAGATTCTCAGTAAGGCTTGGCTATACATACCATGGGTTGTATAACCCATGGCTATACAAGCTCATATGAATTCTTAGATCCATAGGATTCACCATCTGCTCACCTGTGCCTGCCATTCTTCCTCCACCTGTTCCCTAGGTTTGACTAGGAAAAGGGAAACAGTGTGGAAGAGGAAGTGTGGAGGAGAAGATAGCAATGGACGCCACCACTACCACCACCACCATCACCATCATCATGTTCTGCTTATGCGCTTTCTAGAGACACCTGTCTGACACCGCTGTTGAAGATGGAGAAAGTGCCCAGGTGGATGGTTCATGTTCTTTGGTCAATGCAACTGGCACTCCTTGCATTGTTAAGAGTCATTACAAACACAAATGAGATTATAACGCACTTCAAACCCTAAAAATGCCTTTGAAGAAAATATTGACGATGCTGACTGTGATATATAGCCTGTTGACCAGTGCTGGAGAAGGCAAAGCAATTACTATCCTGATAGTGCTCTGCTCTCCGGAAGATGTCCTTGACATTCAGGGACATTCTCTCCATGCAAGCAAAGGGACAAAAAAAGAAGAAGAAAGGAGGGAAAGATATTGCCTTTGTGTGCTGCTTAAGCCCCCAGAAACTGGAGACAGTTCTTCACCTCCAAACGTACCCGCATGTTTTGCTTGTATCCAGGCAATATCTTTTTCACTGCTATTGAGATTGTGCGGAATAGCCTGAAATACTAATAAAAGACTTTGGCTAGCTTTGAGGAACGGAAGTGCCACATAGAGCAATATCAAACACACAGAGGGGTAATCCAAGGTGGGTTCAAATACTTTTGATGAAAGGGGAGACAGGGGTGGGGGGGAAATCAGATGTGTTCCAAGAGAATAATGCTGACAGGAGACTTTACGGTATTGAGAAATCACTGATCGCAGCTGCAGCATTTGTCTAGCCACAGAAAAACAAAATGCCTTCCCTGCGCAAACCCAGTAAAATATCACACACACACACACACACACACACACACACACACACACACACACACACACACACACACACACCCCTGCTATCTGCTATCATGATTCTCCACACACACCCGCGACACACACACCCCAGGCATTACCTTTGCTGTGTGTCTTGTGTGTCTTGCTTTAATCAAAGCTATAAGCAGCAGCATGCTGAGTACAGCGGATCCTATGCTGGATTGGGCTGCCCGTGTAATGCATTGGGAATCTGCGCAAGGTATGTATAATTTTTAACATTTAACTCCTATATGTCCCTAAATTAATAGCATTTGTATCACTAATATTATTCATTGCATTTACTTGTTGCAGTTCCGCTAAATGGGCTTGTAGGAATGTACAATGGGAGAGCAATGAAATTAGCAAGAAAAAATGGGCTGTAGATTCAAAATAGCTAAAATCAGCAAAATACCACAACAGAGAGAGCAAATGTAAAATAGAAAGTTATACCGCTGCTTTGCTTCTTTCCACAAAAACAGGATAATAATAAAACTTGACATTTGTATAGCACTTTTTGAGTATCTAAGGTACTTCAGACATAATTTCTTGATGCTGCTCTTACAACAACCCAGTAAGGTGAGGCTGAGAGAGAGAGAGAGAGAGAGAGAGAGAGAGAGAGAGAGAGAGAGAGAGAGAGAGAGAGAGAGAGGCAGGTTGCCCAAGGCATAAGAACGTAAGAATAGCCCTGTGGAATCAGGCCAAGGGCCTGTCTAGTCCAGCTTCCTGTATTGCACAGTGGACCACCAGATGCCTCTGAGAGCACACAAGACACTCACAACCTGGAGGCTGCAGACATCATGGCTTGTAACCTGTGATGGACTTTTAGAATCATAGATGTGGGTTGCCTATCAGAGGTAGCCTCTCTCTGAATGCCAAATGCAAGGGAGTGGCAACAGGATACAGGTATCATGTTGTTTTGTGTGCTCTCAGAGGCATCTGGTAGGTCACTCACTGTGTGCTACAGGAAGCTGGACTAGATGGGCCTTTGGCATATAGTCATCATGACTTGTAACCTATGATGGACTTTTCCTCCATCAATTTGTCCAATCCAATTTTAAAGGCATCTAGGCCAGGTGCCAGCACCACATCCTGTGACAAGGAGTTCCACAGATTAATTGCACTCTGGGTAAAGAAGTATTGCTGCTGGCCTTCTGCATGACAGAATACGTAACACAGCCTGCATTCCTATGCACAGCCCCACTGAAGACAATGGGACTTACTTCTGAGTAGACAAGCATAGGATTGTGCTCACAGAGCTTCCCCCCTCTCTCTGCTCCTCATCAAGCAACTACAGCCCTGCATGTTTTGAGTGCCTGCCGTTCTGATATTTTCAACCACGTCAAAGATTCCACGTCTACCTTTCTTCCGGATGACCCCTGAGAATCCCCCCACACGTATGGGAAAAAATGGAAGTCATACGTCAGTAATTGTTTGCTGGCTGTAGAAACTACAGCCCTCAGCTAGAGAAAAGAAAAGCTCTGCTTTTATGTTGCTGTGGTCCTGAAGGCCAGAGGATCTTCAAGAACTGTATCCACTATTTTTATTTTTTATTTATTGAAAGAATTTCTACCCCGCCTTTCTCCCAACAAGGGCAATCAAGGCGGCTTACAGATAAAAATGTTAAAATACATATATACATTAAAAATGATTAAAAACAAGTAATTAAAACAATTAAAACAAACAGCCCCAGTGGGTCACCTATATTTACATTTGTTAAAAAGCCAGCCCACCATGTCAGACGTCGAATGCCAACCTGAATAAAAATGCCTTAAGGCCCTGCTGAAAGGTCTCTAAGGAGGGAACTGTTCTTAATTCCAGGGGGAGGGAATTCCATAATTGGGGCGCCACTGCCGAGAAGGCCCTATTCCGCGCCGCCATCCCCCTCACCTCCGTCAATGGCGGCACAGTTAACAGGGCCCCCCTGATGACCTCAGAGTACGGGTCGGATTATAAGGAAGGAGGCGGTCCCTCAAATACCCTGGACCCGAGCCGTTAGGCAGCACGTCTCGTCTCGAATTGTGTGCTGTCTGCAGCACATCGTCTTCCCTTGTCTTTCCCACTGTTCTCTTCCTTTCTTGCTGTCTCGGAGCCTCTTACAAGGCTTGCTGTGTGTCCAAGTCCCAAGTCCCTCAGGAGACTCTGAGTAGCAGGAAGAAGGAAGACCCTGGAGACATGCCATAGATTGGCAGCCAATGGCTCACAGCCCACCAACCGGTCTGTAGACCGCACTTTGAGCTCGAGAAGAGGAGACCATAAACTGACAGCACAAGGCTGTGTATATCTCCTCAGAAGTAAGTCCCATTGTGTTTAATGGAGCTTACTCCCAAGAAAGTGTTATAGGAGTGCAGCCTGAAGGAGCTAAAGGCCCCTATAGTGAAAAGATGGCCTTGCAAGAAGAAGAAATCAAAACCTCTTTCAACCAACCTGTGTTGCAGCAGGATTTGTCTGTAGTAGAGGAATGAGTTTTCAGAAACGATCATCTCATGCAGTTTGCAGGAATGTATGTTTGACCCATGAAGGTCATCTGGGAATGAGTTCTAGTAAGCTGGGACTGCTAGTAAAATATCGCTACCTTTGGTGATCCAAGGATGGACATATAAATTGAGGAGGTAATTAGAAATTGTACATCATGTGCCAGCTGTGACAAATCACAGAAAAGCTACTGTATCCCTTTAAGGTCTACTTCTCCTGCCCAAGCTAAAAGTTAGCCCTTGACATAACAGGGCGATCTGAGAGCCCGCAAGATGCGGATTCCCTAAAGAAATGGTAGACTATCACTCAAAATGGCCTGACGTTATACATTTGTTGCAAAAATCACCGCAGGAAGAGTGATTAAATTCATGTCTTTGATTTTTGTCAGAGAAGCATTCCCTAAAGAACTTGTTATAGATAATGGGGTTCAGCTAACCTCAACAGAAATGCAAAAATACCTGTGCAGTAATCATGTCAAAATTCACACTACTTGTATCATGCAAGAGTGAAATGGCCTGCTGGAGAGAACAGACGGGCCAGTAAAAGAGAGCCTCCAGCTTGTTAGTCAGCAAATGGCATCATGGGAGGATTCCTTGCAGGAAACACTCTTTGCTTATATAGGACTACTTTGCACTTGACAACTGGAGTATCACCTTTTGAACTGCTAAGAGGCCACAAAGCCAATACAAGACTAACCACCAGCATTCCCCTTTGTGTGCCAAACTCCCCAGACTGCACTTCATGGGGGGGGGGGGTTCAAGACAATCATGAGAAAGACACAGTATGTGGACCATAACATGGGAACAATGGGTCAGATTTAAAAGCCAGTGTGGCTGGCGTAGCAGTTGGCATACTAGGCTAAGATGTGGGAGAGCCCAGTTCCATTTCCCACTCCACCATGAAGCTTCCTAGGTGACCCTGAGGCAATTACAATCTCTCTGCCTAACCTACCTCACAAGGTTGTTGCAAGGATAAAAGGGAGGGGTGAATAATAGATGCTACTCTGAGATCCCTGGAGAATGAGTGAGTAAGTAAGGAACCTTTATTGGCATAAAAATAAAACAAAAACAAACATAACATAACACTTAACACATAATATTTATATTACAAACATCTACAAGCACAACAAAATTACAGCTTAAACATCATAGGGAACACTATCAGCTTCACGTGCTATAATGATTGTATTAACAAAGGCTGCCTATCTTTCCATTACGCCATCCATTTCCGTCGATAAAAGGTAACGTACTACCTCCTGATCAGCCCAGCCCTGGAGCTTGACTAATATAGGGCCTAAATGTTGCCTCGTGTAGTGGGCAATACAAAAACATATGTAGTAATGTATCTACACACAACCCACTCCACAAGGACAATACCTCTCAGAGACTGGAATTCCACTATACTGTATCTGCCAAGCAACAGAGCAGACGGAAGAGCATTGCACCTAGCTAAAGAAAGGGTTCTGCACGACTGGGGGCACTTAAGATTTACAGAGATAAAGTGCCATCTTCCCAAAGCTGATAGGGATGTGAAATTGTAGTGGGGAACAGGTCGTACGCGCTGCACTATGCAGCTCCTGATTTTCAATATCTCGAATTCTGGCCTTGATTTCGTGGTAGGCCGCCGCCTGGCTCAACATATCCAACCTGAGTGAGATGGGCAAGAAATCATTTTAAAATTTATTTTGCCACAGGAACTGCTTTCCAGACGTCTTGTTAGAAAGTAGTATATAAATAGTGTGTGTGTGTGTGTGTGTGTGTGTGTGTGTGTGTATATATACACAGAGCACAGCAAGTATACTACACACACACACACACACACACACACACACACACACACACACACACACACAGTTTTGTTGTCTAACAAAAATCCGCCAAACCTTTCAATATGTTTCAAGCAGCACTTTTAATTAAATTCCCTTTGTACGGAAGAGCAAGATCCCTTTCCCACAAATTCTATGAATGAATCCGCCAACAGAAAGCACCCTTTTCCATCCAATGAAATAAAATAGAGCAGTTAGCAATTTTCACAGGGAGAAAGTGTGCGTTTGTGTGTGTGTGTGTTTCACAGGGAGAAAGTGTGTGTGTGTGTGTGTGTGTGTGTGTGTGTGTGTGTGTGTGTGTGTGTGTGTGTGTGTGTGTGTGTGTGTGTAGGTCAAAACTCCAGAACTTGTGTTTTTAAAGTTGGAATCCATGATTAGTTGATGTCTGCCTCCTTGCAAAATATGGGGAAGGGGATTATTGTGAGCCTGTTTCTAGCCAGTGTGTGTAAGCAGACCTATGGCATAAAAACATTTAGTGATATAATCTGAAAAGTGGGAGGGGGGACTGGCGCAGAAGTGGGAGGGGGAAGCAAGCCTGTGTCTTTAATTTTCTTAGTGAAAGAAAGCAGTCTGCATAGCAATGACAGCCTCACTTGTTCGTGCCTTTAATATGTGATCTGTTTTCTCCAGTGGAGGGCACTCAGTGTATCGCAAACTAGAACATTAGCAGCACCAAGAAGCTTCTGAGCCAGCATCATCATCGCTGTCTGAAAAGCCTTCTGAATGAGCGGAGAGCGCAGCCTCTCAGCACAGCTACAAAACACTTTCAACCTGACCAGCTAAATGGATGAAACTCGCCTGCCTAGCTTTTGAGGAGGGGGGGGAGTCTTTCTTTTGGAGCTCCAGAGGCCTGCTAGCAACGCAGAGAGAGGCACCTCGTCGCACACATTGGGACTGGAGCGCTGCTGGAGGATGGATTGCCGCGCCGCCGGCTGGGGATGGCAAGAGGGAGCGGATTAAGAAGGGATGCTCGGCGCCGGGAGAGCTTTTGTCAGTCTCTCTGAGAAGTTGCTCTCCCTTTCTGGTCCTTGATTGCTCTGATGTGCCGCCGGCCAATTTATGCTAATTGTCCTCGGGCGAAATGCAGGATGGCGCGCAGAGGTTAACAAAGCCCTCCTTCCGTCCCTCCGCACCCCCATCCCCTAGTCCTGTCTCCCCCCCACCCCCTATCAGCCCCATTCCCTAACCCTCCCCCCACCCCATCTTCCCCAAATTCTTCCTTGTCCTCTCTCTCGGGAACTTTGTGTGGGTTCCTGGCATTCACGCCGGATGGCAGTCAAACGGATGGCAGCTGGGCTTGGGTGACATGAACATTCTGATTTTTTAAAGACAGGGAGGGGGGGGGAACCCGACTCGTCAAAGGGGGGGAGAAAACCAAGGGGGGGAAGGAAGACCCACAGACACACAACAACAAGCTAGAAGCAAAACAGCTGTAAGAAAAGGGGGCGACGGTTACCGATGACAAAAGGATGGGTAAGTGAACTTTTCTTGTTTCTGTAGAACAGCTGCAGCTGTTCAAGTGGTGTGTGTGTGTGTGTGTGTGTGTGTGTGTGTGTGTGTGTGTGTGTGTGTGTGTGTTTTCATGTGTGTGTGCTCTTATCAGAAAAAGAGAAGGAACATTCTAAACATCACTTGTGCATTCTTGTGCCAGGTGACTCACTAGTGTGACTATATTTTTAGATCATGCTTCCCCCCCTTCCTTGTCTCCTGCTCCCTTCCCTGTCTGTCCCTGCAATGTATCCTATATGTAATTAATCCCGAAATGCACGTCCCAAGTTAATTGTTACAGACTATATATACATCCTGGAGCAACCCAGCTCTCCTTTTCATTCCCCTCCTCTATTGCTTTTCTGTCCACACATAAATCCCTCCCCCCACAAGGCATGTTGCATCCACATTGAGGATTGATCTAGTTATTCACATTAAGCAAGCTTTGGGGGGCATTCAGATCATTAACCCTTTGCAATGTGAAGGCAAAGTGAGAAGTGGGGCATTTTCCTATTTTTGTTTTGTTTTGCTGGAGTCCTGCTTTCAGAAGGGTTTAATTGATAACTGGAAGATACGGTATACCCCCATGCCAGCCACCATTAAGCCCCCCAAATGTAGGTGCTACCTTTCCTCCAGTCATTTGCTAGTTTCCCCTCCACCCCCCACCCACCCTCTCAGTTGTGACAGGTTTATATTTTTCCCTCCATCAGTAAGCTGGAACATATTTCTTCCTGGCTGCTGTTGCTGCTGGCAAACAGGCAATAAGGAAAGATCAGAATTTAAATGAAAAACCTGGCCGTTAAAGGGGAAAAGATCACTACAGAATCAAAAGCTCTTTAGACTCAGAAATTCCCCCCCCCATTTTTCTTACCTACTCGTTTCAAGCAGGAGCATTTACAACCCCCCCCCAAAAAAAACCTGCATGTTCTCCTCCTCCCACCACATAATAATGCTATTATTTATTATTGGGAAGAGCTTTTTCCCAAAAAATGTCCTGATGAACTAATGCAGTTGAATTGCCAGAAACATTACTACTCTGGGAAGAGCTACTGGCTCAAAGATTATTACAAGGTCTGAAAAAGTCACTTCCTCTCCCCCCTCCCAAGTGAGCATACAGTACATGCATGTTTGTATAGGCTACATTGTCAGAGACCTCTGCCCATGGTTATTTGGAGGATGTGGAAAATGTGGACTGCATGAACATTAAGGCATTATAAGTTGCCTGGCATGTGAATTGCAGAATATTAAAATGGGCAAAAGTGGAGACAGGGCAGGGGGGGGGGACTTTTCTTGAGGCATACATATCTGACTTTTTTGGTTTTGCATGATTGCTGGTGTCAGGAGGATGTCATTCAAGTCTAGCTTTAATGAATATTATTCTGCAATAACACACACACACACACACACACACACACACACACACACACACACACACACACACACACACACACACACACACACACACACAAACTCCTTTGCATGCAGTGCATACCTGCCCATGGAAGTACCTATAACAATGTAGAAGTAATGCAAAATGTATCTGCTATGATCATTGTCATTGCCTTCTGTCAGGGAGTGCAGATCCCTTGTGTTTAGGATCCTATCTGAGACTTTCTGTAAAACACACAGCATACACACATGTCCATCTTCTGCATGCTTGGTATATGTTTGACAAACATGAAGGGCTCCTGCCTGGGTTCTTCACTCCATCATCTCAATAACACTCCTGCCCAGTGCCTTTTTGAGATGGGTGTGTATGTGTGTTTTCCTCCACAATTTCCTAACAATGACTTTTTTCAGACTGCCTAGACACATTTTTCAGATCAGTCACATCTGGGCTGCTCACCATTCTCGGTCGAGGGGATCTGCACCAGCAAGTTGGTTCGAGAAACCCTTTGCTTGTTCAGGGACTGTTAGCCATCGCAGTGCTCCAGCTCATTTTCTTTTCCCAAAAAAGCTACATCACAGTGACTTGACAAATATGTTTATTGTTAAAACCTCAGCAACTTAGTGATAAGGCAGTTCTGGTTATGGAACACACTGATGCTCAGAAGAATGAGTCAAAGCAGGTGCAGAGGGAGGGAGGGTCTTTTCATTCTCCACAGAGGTCATAAATCACACCAAGGTAATTTAATAACTGTAGCCATGGTGGCATATGTGGGCTGGGGAAACGGGGAGGCGAGAGAAGGGACATAACAACAAGAACTGACATGCAGACCAAACAAACAAACAAACAAACAAAAGAAACAAACAAAAGAAACAGCAAGGATACAGATAGTTTGGCTTTCATTTGCCCATAGTTAAGATGTGCTCTTAGGAGTATTACTGACCAATCATGTGCCTGTGACCATGGCTTTACCATGTACGTTTGTCCTCTTCTTGGTGTTATAGGTTTCCATATGATAAAGCAGCTGAGAGGCATGAGTGTGGTCTTCGTGCTCCTTCCGACGGTACTGTTTGTGATGCTCACAGGGGCTCAGAAAGCATGCCCCAAGAACTGCAGATGTGATGGCAAGATTGTGTATTGCGAATCGCATGCATTCAGAGACATCCCTCAGAACATTTCCGGAGGGTCTCAAGGCTTATCGTTACGGTACAATAGCATCCAGAAGCTGAAGCCGAATCAATTTGCAGGCCTTCACCAACTCATCTGGCTGTACCTTGACCACAATTACATCAGTTCTGTTGATGAGGATGCTTTTCAGGGCATCCGCAGACTGAAGGAATTAATTCTGAGCTCCAACAAAATTACCATCCTGCAGAACAAAACTTTTCATCCGGTTCCCAACCTCCGTAACCTGGACCTGTCATACAACAAGCTGCAAGTGTTGCAGTCAGAGCAATTTAAAGGTCTCCGCAAGCTCTTGATCTTGCACTTGAGATCAAACTCATTGAAAACTGTCCCAATTCGAGTGTTCCAAGACTGCCGTAATCTTGATTTTCTGGATTTGGGTTATAATCGGCTACGGAGTTTATCCCGCAATGCCTTTGCAGGTCTTCTGAAGCTAACGGAGCTCCACTTGGAACACAACCAGTTTTCTAAGATCAACTTTGCTCACTTTCCAAGACTTTTCAACCTCCGCTCCATTTACTTGCAATGGAATAGGATCCGGTCCATTAGCCAAGGTTTAACCTGGACTTGGAGTTCCTTACACAACTTGGATTTATCAGGGAATGACATTGCAGGGATTGAACCCGGGACGTTCCAATGCCTGCCCAATTTGCAGAAGCTCAATTTGGATTCCAACAAACTCACCAACATCTCTCAGGAGACGGTCAATGCCTGGATTTCTTTAATATCCATCACTCTGTCTGGAAATATGTGGGAATGCACACGAAGCATTTGCCCTCTTTTTAACTGGCTAAAAAACTTTAAGGGGAACAAGGAAAGTACCATGATTTGTGCAGGCCCTAAGCATATCCAGGGTGAAAGGGTGAGTGATGCTGTTGAAACGTACAACATCTGTGCTGAAATCCCAGTTGTGGTCACTGAGAAACCCTACCAGCCACCTAAAACGCAGCAGAGACCCATCTATATCCCAAAACCTACTCTTCCCAACCTGGAAGACTATCCATCAGCCTCTTTGACACCAAGCCCTTCTCCAGAATTCCCAACATCTGGACCAGAGCCAGAGTATGAGCATGTTTCCTTTCACAAGATCATTGCTGGTAGCGTCGCCCTCTTTCTTTCCGTGGCTATGATTTTGTTGGTCATCTACGTCTCGTGGAAGCGCTATCCAGCCAGCATGAAACAGCTCCAGCAACACTCTCTTATGAAGAGGCGCCGGAAAAAGGCCCGCGAGTCTGAAAGGCAAATGAACTCCCCTTTACAGGAGTATTATGTGGACTACAAGCCGACAAACTCTGAATCCATGGATGTATCGGTTAATGGATCTGGCCCCTGCATGTATACCATTTCTGGCTCCAGGGAATGTGAGGTATGAACCATGATCCTCCTAAATCCATTTCTGCTGCTGGGAAGGAGAGGTAAATGTTTGAAGTTCTTGAGGTGTCTCTAATCACTAGAAAGATTAATGAGCCTTTTTGCTTTGGTGGTTGCTCAGTGTGAAAGGTTATTTAATTAAATTACAGCAATCAGGAAAGTGGCGGTGGTTATTTTCAACAGTTCAGACTCAAAAGGGGCTCGTTCAAGGGATGAGACAAGGTTGGCATCAACAGCAATGACGAGGGCATTTAGGTCGGCCTTCACCTACAGGCCCATTTTACAGTGGCGTGAAGTTGCTGGCCTCACCGGCATTCTTCCAACCATGCCCTGGATGTAAAGGGTGAGGTGAATCAGGCCATACTTGGTGGTTGCCTTATTTAGTGAATGAGACTGAATGTGTAAAACCTTCTGGTTTTGCTTGGGGGTCTGTACCAAATCCCATGGCTTTTCTGACCTATTTCAAATGAATTACCAAGCTAAGGACTTTTTCAACTTTTCCCTGCATTTTTGTCCTAGTTCCTCAATGCACATAAGAATGTGCATTAAAATCTCCATGGGACATAAGGAAAGAGCAGTGTTAAATCACTTTGGAAGTGCTCTGCTAAATAAAGATTTAAATGCATGTATTATATATACTTTGGCTGAAATTATGATCTTAAACCCAAGTTGAACCCGCTGTTGGCAGTTACTAGATTTTTAAACTTTCCTACTTAGTTCGTGTGCTATTTTCAGACTTGTGGAAAGCAGTCAAAACCTCCATTTACCCTGAGCCCCTTCATGTCTCTTGGGCATTTTGGTTCAAGTTTGTACAGTATATGTTGTCAGGATTCTCTATCGTTTTCTCTGCAGAGCCAGGGAAGCCTGGCTAATTGGTGGAGGACCCACAGCTTTGAAGGGTGTGTGTGCATAGTCTTTGGGAAGGGAGTGCTAATACTGGATATGTTTGTGCATCATTGCATTGGACATTTTGGGGGCCAAATGTGGAGTGACAAGAGGATACGCGGTCCCACAGATTGCATTGCCCAGTGACCCAAACCTGATGCCAGATCTGAATGTGATATTTGTTATGGAACCTTATAACCAAATCTGCCACAATAAGATGCTTTCAGATTGTGATTGCTTGAAATGACTGCCAAACAGGGGTTCTTGGGTCAGATCACTGTCCATTTGTATACAACAAGATAGAATTACCTAAGATGTAAGATTAATTGCCCACCCCTGTGTAAGATGGACATACTCTGAGATAGGTTTATGGGACTGTTTTGCAACAGAATCTCTGGCTTCTCATGTCAGCATTCTCACCTTATCTGTGTAATCTAGTGGAATCACAATTGAACCTACAACTGTAGCCTTGACATTCTTTGTTGTGGTTGACCGTCTTTTTTGGCTTGGATTCATATTTCCTTGAAGGGAAAATCCCCATCTTTGCAACAGGATTTCGTGACCCTAGCAGTGGAATGGACAGGGAGGTGACATGAATATCAAAATGTGTAATGAGCTGCAGTATTTATTTTGGTGCCTAATTGGCAAAAATGCTCCTCTTCATCAGATTATTTAATTTTAATTGTCACAATAAAACCCTGTAGCTCAGAGATGGAAACAAGTCTGTAACTTCTGATTAAAGCCTACTGAACTCAATTAATGCTTGTAGTGCCGGCCGGATGCCTTTCTTGACCCATCCTTATAATCTGAACTCGATACGTGTCAGCAGAATAAGAGATGTTGGTCTTCAGGAAATGGAGGGAATCTAGGACGTGTCGTTTTTTTCTTCATTCATATTGAAATGATGCTTGATACAACATCAAAGCTTGGAAGAATGAAGACCAGTCCCATTCTACCATACAGGATAAGCATTGCCAGTATGTTGCTCTAGCCTCTGTTTACAAATGACTGCTTTGCAAAAGGAACAAAAGTACTATGCTTTTAGCTGGTTCTAAAGACCATTTGCCCTTTTCAGTGGTAGTAATAAAAGAGGGCAAACGCAATATGGCCTTTGACAGAAAGCACTAAAGCCTTATCATGGATCTCGTAGGCAGCGATAAGAGCAGGCCAAATGCTGGCAAGCAAATTACAGATGGACAGTTGCATCCAGAAAGTGATGAGCAGAGTCAAAAGACATTTAATTCAAATGTATGTAATTAGATGGTTGAGCTTTCCTTAAATGCACTGATGTAATCTGAGGAGAGAAGACGTACAACCAGATGGTGGCCTTTTCATTACGATATATGAAATTTGGGCAGTGGATAAAAGGGTTGCATGCTTTGTCATATGTAAGGATGTATAGATCTGGTTGGGCTTACAGTTGGTAGATCACCCGTCTTTGGACTCCAGATTTGGTATCTAGGCTTGAACATCATTGACTTGCATCTGTTTCTTGGAAGAGAACATTACACAGGTCAGGGAGGCATAGCTAGGAATTGGAATGAGTGAATCAGTCCCTAAGGGGGGGGGGAGCAAGCAAAGGGGGCAGGAATGAAAGAAAAAAGCAGGGAGCATCAAACCTGATTTGAAGTTAGCAAAGGGAAGCTCTCACTGTAGCAAGTCACTAGTGTAACCATGGCTCAGAGTTTGACTGGACATGTCAATTTCCTTCTCAGGAGTCCCATGCAAACAACACTTTAGGCACTATGAATGCATGGACAGAGGGAGCGAGATCACACTAGTTGGCCCCACCATGTCCTCTATGCACTGATGTGAAAAACACTGTACAGAGCCTACATGTGTATCCATTTGGCATGGGGTATACCTTGGTGAGTGCCTTAGATACTTTGAGAGGGGAGGGGGTTGAATCGTCCTGGTTTTCATCCACCTACTTGTAACACAGCTTCATAGGGTTCTTAGATCTACCCTGAATTTCTCATTTCTCTTTCCTCATTTGGTTGACTGATCTCTTATAGTCCCAGCTTTGCTCTGTTTCCCCATCCTTCCTGTCTCCAGGAAGGGCAAGAACAGGAAAAAAAATGTTCCTCATAAGGAGGTCTGGAGTACTCTTTGGGAGGAAGTCAGGATCAGCCATTGGTTCCTGCCATGGCTTCCATGGTGACCATTTGACTGTCTGGGGTGTGGTCTTTGCTGGAGAGAACGTGTGCTACATTGGGCAACAGGCGTCAGTCATTGCTGACCCGGACAATAACCTGCATGCACATTTGCAATTTGTATGCTGCATTTAGGGTGTAGTAGACCATGCAAGCCTGTTTGTCTGCATAGGCTCTCGATAGACCTTTAGATTAATGTATGGGGACCAAGGTGGGGCTAGCAGCAGGGTCATTCTGCCCCTTCATTCCTTTCAGACCAACAAGAAGAGGAAGGACAGCTAATGACATGGCAACAGAATGCACTCTCAGCTTTGAATGTAAACGAGAGAAAGGGCAAGGGAAGGGAGAGAACAGAGAAGTGCCTTCACAAAGGATAGCAGGAGGATGGATGGGAGACAGGGGGCCTGGCCAAAGCAAACCCACCCACCCCAAAGTATCCAATGGGATTAACCTCATCTAAGACCTGTTGCTCTGACTGCTGTTCAAACTGTGTAGTTCTGAGTCTCAAAGCACTGCTGTGATCCACCTGAGATTGGGTCATCATGAGTCACAACCTACTTCAACCCACCTGTTGAAATCCTCTAATGCAGAGTTCTCAGAGTGCTAGAAGATAAGGGTGTGACCCAATCAGTACTTTGTACATCCCCTTTTTTAAGATCAAGGAATAGAGAAGAGCTTTTATTGCTTTTCAGGCTATTGCCTCTAGTCACAAATGTACTAGGTTTGAATCCCACAGAGTCTGGCATCCTCTATTGTGATTTCAGGCTGAAGATAATCTTGCTTAACCAACACAGATCAGAAGTATGTGTACTGTCTAGAGTTACTCCCAGTTTATACTGGTGTAAATCAAATTAAGACTTGATTATGGTGTTTTGTGTGAAAATCACTTCCTTACATCTCAAGGTATACCTACTACACTGTACTACAGCATTCAAGGCCAAAACTAGTAAAGAAGATTAGTTAGATTCCCTTCTCTCTCTCTCCCCCCCCCCCATATTTTTGTTACTACCAAGCCACAGTAAAGATTTAGGGAGTGTTGGAAAGGTGAACAAACTCCTTTTCATGGTCCTTGAGAATTAGAATGTGAAAGATGCAATATGTCCCAAATATCAATAACTTAGTTAACATCCCAATCCTAGTCTCCCGCACCTGCCCCCATGCAGCGCTGCTGAAATGGCTGCTGCTGCATCCTGTGGGGGATAGTTGCGGAAACCTTCTCTGGGTACGGGAACAAATGTTACCCTTACCAGGGGTAAGCCTCCACAGTGCAGAGGGGGTCTACTCGAACCTGCAGTGGCGAATTTGCTGGTGCAGATCCATGTTGACCTTCACAGCAGATTGGGTCCAGGAAGGGGCCTAGGATTTGGTGGCTGCTGCTGCCGCCGAACCTGCCCGCTTCCTAGACTCTATCCACCCTCCCCCACCCCTGTTGCCTCCCCGTTCCACCCTCCCCCACCCCTGTTGGTGCCCTCAGAGGTGAACATCTAGGATTCATATTTGACCCAACTCCAGCATTGCTTTCTCAATGCAACACCTGCTCATCCAACCCGTTCAACTTCAGAAGCCTTGGAGCTCAATTCAGATCAAGTTAAGTGTGTCTCCCATGGAAATAATCAAAGGGTTTTAAATGCTTAATGTTGTACTTAAACACAGTTGGTTTCGGAGGGATTTAGGTAGTGTTTAACATTCTCTGGATTACGTTTGTTTGGATGGCAGTCCAAGTGCAGAAGAGTTCAGAACAGATTCTTACAACAAAGCTCGTGTTATCTCTCAGCAATCTGAGGGGGACAAGAGAACTGGTAGAGGTGGGTGCTCCTGCCAATCCATCTCCTGGAGTGACCACTTCAGTTGGTCTCCTGGATGGACTGGACCTGAAAGGGAAACACCCTCTGGCCTCTCTCATCATCTGAAGGGTTCCTGAGTTAGGTTCACGTCCCTCTCTTTTCAAATTCAAGAGGCAAGAGAAAGAGGATAAGCTGTGGAAGCAGGCACATGCTTTGATAGGTGGGAGTCTCCCGCACCAATCTGTCACTTGAGGCAACCACCTTATTTGGTCTCATGAATAGACCAGCCCTGCAGGTTAACCACTAATATTTATGCTGATGATACCAAGCAGATGATTAATGCCGAATAAACAAGGTTAGCTCTGAAAGTGAAAGTGAAAGTGCATTGCTGCACAAGAGAGAAAGAGAAAGGAAGAGGCTCCCATGTGCTTGTGAGAAGCTTCCAATCTCCTATCCACGATTAGGAGATAGGAACTAAGGAAACTCAAATATATGCATCCGTATTTGTAAGACTTGAAGATTACCATGTGTATCTGATAGATTGGAAGGCTGCCAGAACTTATGTTAATGCTAAATAAGCATCCATTTCTTTTTCACTTGTAAGAATTGACATCCTGGGATGTTGTTTGTATACCTTTCATTAGAGCTGGGGAAATTAGGGGAAAATGAAAATATTTGCTAAAACAACCCATCAGGTTGTGTTGAAATACAGTACTATACTTTACTTGAATTTATAATGTCTCCATAGCTACCAGGTTTCACTCAAAAAGGGGGGGATGTTCACTGTGTGATATTTATACATTGAAGTTAGGGTGTGGGGTCTTTTTCATGTGTCCCCAGCAATAAAAAAAGTTTCATAACTGGAAGAGATATAGGTATAGAGGATATAGATCTGTTTAAATAATTAAAGCTGTCAGACAAACTTACATCTGCAAGTAATAATATCTTCTAAGAAGGAATCGTAATTCAGGTTTGTCTCCCTGAAGGTTTGTCCCATTAATTGTGCCTGGACTTGGCTTTGTACAAAGTGGAAAGATTTAGTAGGGAGAAGGAAGTTCAAGGGCTCACCATGAAGTACTTGTGTTCTTAAGGACATTTTTGCATTGCTCAACGTTTTTCTTGTTTAAAAAAATTCCCAGTACAGTACTTCGTGATTTTTTAAACAGTCTGAAGAGGAGGGAATGAGATGAAGAGAATCGGAGGGGCATGAGGCAACCAAACACCATCCTCACTCCAAAATGCACTCTGCCCCTTCAACAAATATATATTGGAGAGGGTTACAGAAGGGGGGAGATTTTGGTGCTGCCACTGATGAAGAGAGAAAAAGCACAGACTGATAGGAAAACTAATAGAAATGGGGAGAGTGGTGTGCCTTGGTCCAAAGCATTAAGGATGGGGAATGTACAGTATGAAAGCATTCATACAATGATTTAAAAAGCAATGAGCCATGTTATTTTGGGTGCAGGCCTCCAGGATGCTGAAATGTCAAAAAGGTCAAAAAGACCCAGTCCCAGCAGCTGCAGACCCATTTTTCCTAAGATCCCGGTTCTCACCCCCCCCTCCCTTGCCCATTGGCCTATTTTGGAAGGTGTGCTGCCATTGGCCAAGTAATTGGAGTACCTGCTCTCCTCCTTTTTGGTGAAGGCTGTCTCCCCTGCCGCCGATGGCTCTTGAGCTCTTCTGAAATCCGCATTCGCACAAAGATGGGCCAGCTTCTCTGAGAAACATATGTTTTTCTGCCTTTTTCCCATTGTGGAAGCTTGACATTGGGTCAGAAAAAAAAATAAGATTATGACACTGGCATGCCTTCAACACAAAAGCAAAACATTTTCACTTTTCTAGGAATGGAATTGCATGAAGATCTTATTACTTTCTGGGTTAACATGACATAGTCTTTCCTTCCCATCCTTTTCCTTAAAGAGTAAAATGCCCTCCAGTAGTCAGGATGAAACAATCCCCCCACACACACACACAAAGAGAGATCTTGCACAAAATTATTTAAAATCCTCTTTATTTTCACTTCTATACATGTAACTGTCATGCCCATATGGAAGGGCTTTGGAATTTGGACTGCAAGAGAAGAGGTAGGGTCCATGTATTTCCAATATTGGTTCCTAATTTGCAACGCTCCATAGGCAAGGGACCAGAGTTGTGCCTGGACCAGCCCAAACCATTTGGAGGATAAGTCCTATGCAGGCTAAACCACAGTTTCAGAGGGGGGAGTGTCTTGGAGGAGGTGTTTCGAAGGGAGGTGAACAGCGCAATCCACCGGAAGGATCCGGCCGGTGGCCCAGGGCCGCCCGCTGGATCCTGTGCATGGGCTGCTCGGAGCGCGCCGGGCTAGAGGTCTACTCAGGGAAGGGGATGCTCGTCCCCTTCCCCGGGTGTAAATCCAGGCCAGCCCGATCGGCCTCCTTGGATTTCCGCCAGCTAAATAGCTGGCGGAAGTAGAGTAGGTCATATAACAGCATGGCCGGCCCGGCAGGGACGGGGATATGGCTGACGCCATCCCCCTCCCCATCCCAGGCCAGCTAGGCCAATAGCCCCCCTCCTTCACCCGGCCGGACCGCCCACGCGGCCGGCGACGGAGTTCTTACTTTCCGCACCATCCGCATCCTGGTCCGGCGCCAGAGTGAGGGAGGCCGGCCTTGCGATGGCCTCCCTTACTCCCGAGGAGTTGCGAAGCGCTTTACGGCACGTTCGCTATGTCATCCAGCAACGGAATGCTTGTTTTGTCGCCGGCTTTTTTTTCAGGATTGCACCCAAAGTCTTTTTTATTCCAACTGGTCCTTGGTGGTTACTATCTTTTCTCCTCTTTTTTGCTCTATGCTCTTCTGTTTGCTGGTATTGTTTTAATTGATGTACAGTATGTAATGCTTTCTTGGTTTTTGTTTTTAATTACACAAGCTGCCTCAAGCTTCTTTTAGGATTGGAAAAGGGGGGTGATGAGAAATGCCTTAAATAAAGAAATGTAATGCAATCCCAACACCTTTTATTTTATTTTTGTAAAAAGGAGGAAGAGGGCAGTTTACAGTGGGGAAATTATACTTACCCCTTTCCCCAGTGACTGTTTTCCTGCTCAACCTAGGCTGCTTTTCCATTGGAGCCTTCTCTTCATTCATTTTGAAACAAACTTACATTGAACTGAATGGCCTGGTTTTGGTTCTGCTTCTCATGTCTTCGGAAACAAATGGTCCTAGCAAGGGCGGTATGTAGTTCAGGTTGGGTGAAGCGGCTGCCTGAGATGGTGGATGGGTGCTGGAAGGGGCATCCCCTTTGCCCACCCACTCCTCTGGTGGCTGGCTCCCTTTGTCTCTTGCCTGCACTTCTTACTGCCTTTGCCTCATTCTCGTCTTTCTGCTCCAAATCTAATTTTAATAATCAGAAAAAGGAAAGCAGAAGTGTGAAGAGAGACACTCTGTGCTGCTACTTTGTATCCTTCCACACTTGCACCTTCTTCCTTTTTTAAAGATGTCTTTAGGAGTGGAAATAGGAGGAGGAAGCAACAGTAAAGGGTGCTTATGCACCCAAACTCAAGGAAAAGGTGCCTCAAGAGATAGGCTGATCCTAATCAAGCTGATCCTGATCCAGGGTTGACCCTGGCATTGAAACCAGGGATCAACCCTGGTGTATCCTGGCACAAATGAAGCCCACCAGGGAGCCTGGGGTCACCTTGAAAGTTGAACATATTTCCTGCGGCATGAGCTTTCCTCCGCAAGAGACAGCTTCACCCGATACAAAAGATTGAAAGCCCGTCTTTGGGAACACACTTAGCTGTCAGTGCTGGAAAATGAATGGCGGTGATGAGCCCAGAACCTTCCGGAAGGCTGACCTTTCCGGTAAATGTCTCATCGCTTTGCCCAAGAGCGCAGAATGTGAGGAGGAACAACCTGCTCATTTTGCCTCCCGAGCCGGTTTTTTACATCCCGCTGCCACCTGCTGAAAAAAAAGGTAATGACTGGTTTTAAGTGGCGTGTGAAGGTATAAGGTTGAAGGAACAAAAATAATGGTTATATGTTACATTGCATACTTGAATGCCCTCTGTTTGAAAAGTCAGAAATCTCTCAGCAAGAGGCCTCGTGGTCTCCATACTCTTTTTTTAGGCCACCCCCACTATAAGAGGACACATAAGGGAGGTTTAGTGGCTGCAACCTTTCTCAGGATCTGAATCCAGAGTTTGAAGCCAACTGTGCTAATAAATTTGAGGAACCAGAAAGGGGGAAGCAAAAGCAATTGACTGCATTTGGGGCTAGAGAGCAAAGGTGTAAATAACCTTTGTGAAGCATCAAGTGTGTCATTTGGTAAGAAACGTCTTTCCTGTTGAATTTAAGGTTGACGCTTTTGTGACTCTGCTTCTGTTCCAAAGCTTTCCAAGGTTCTCTTTCAACTTCCAGTCTCTTTGACATGTTGAAAACCACAAACATTTGTATGTTGTACTGGCAGAACACATATCGGATTTTTGAAATGGCAGTTTCTGAAATTTGAAATTTCAAACTTTGGAATGCGGTTCGGAGCTGTTGTTGAACTGATCGTCTTGACATTCGGACTCTGTTTTAAACCTACAAATGTGAATGCTTACTACTTTTCAGGAAATTCAGGGGCATCTGGGTCTTCCAAAATGACTCTCTTTCAAGTTGATAATGCTTGTTGTCAAGACAACCATACCAGAAGTACTTCAGTGTGGGGGTAGGAGGCTGCTTTACACAGGGTTAGACCATTGGTTTATCAGCTCTGTCTGGTCTGCACTGCAGTGACCATGTGGCACGTCTCTACTTGGCCCAACCCTACTGGACGTGGAAATGGCTAGGGTGGGGTTGCACTGGTGGGCATTATGTGACTGTACAGCTGGCATGGTTGGGGAAGGAGCCTGCAGAGCAGAACCCCAACTGTGGGGCAAGTTACCTACTTCTGTGCACAGCTGCTGTCTCTTGTGGTAGCTGTGGCACCTGCGAAATGTGGTACTTAGGGAAGTTGTACTTGCAAACAAATAAAAAGTTTGCAAAGGCTTGATCTAGCAGATTGCCCCTGTCGACATGCTTGTTAAAACCTTCAAAGAATCCTTAACTAGTTGGTGAGGTAAGACGATTCTTTACAGTGGCCAGGCTGATTTCTGCTTGGCAGAGTTTGTCCTGCTCTGTATTCAACCCTTTATAATGTGTTCTCTCAATTGATCTGAAACCGAAGTTAACGACTGACAGGTCTGTGGTTCCCTGGATCCTTGCCGTGCCTGGATCCCTGTTTACAAATCCAGATGACATTGTTTTCCATCCAGTCCTTTTGCTAAGGAGGCTGGTTTTAGTGATACAGTATATTGCATTTTTGTTTTTTTTACATGATCAGCCATTTCATGTTTTGCTTCTATAAGAACTCTTGGGTGAATGCCATGCAGTCATGGAAATGTGTTCATTTGTATGTCAATTAGTTCTAAATAGATTTGTTTGTCATCCCTGTTTGACATTGCTCCTCAGATGCCTTTCTTAAAAAAAGAAGAAGAAAAAATAGTTAAGATGTGGGGATGTATCCAACATCTATCTATCCACATTAAGGCATAATGCCAGGAATGTTTTTCACCTCTCTGCAGCCTTCCTGCCCTTCAATAACCCTTTTATACTTTTGTCTAAAGTGTAGTGAGCACTCCCAAGGGTACAGGTGATCTAAGTTCAAGGGATTCGGTGAGCTGACACCAAGGCTCCAAAGATGGAGTAGGTACCCAAAAATAAGAGAGAGAGAGAGAAAGAAAAAGTTCTGCAGTTTGCAGAGGCGCCAAAAAGAGCTCAGATAGACCAACGTTGGGTAAAAAGAGAAGATCTTTTACTCAGCCAGCCAAGGACGCGATTCTATGCAGAATGCGTAACACATAAATCATTTACAAAAGGTTTTATACATTTCATTATTTTTGAACATACATTGGAATACATGAAGGCGAGAAGATGAGCCAATGAGGGGACGGATCCAGAAGGGTGCACGTTGATACAGCCAATGGGAGGTCGGATTGAAGTTTTGCACCAATGAGAGCAGCAGCAGCAGATGTGAGATGTTTAGCCAATAAAAAGATAACTTTATTAAAAGAACCAATAAGAAGTGTTGTGTTTTGTATTAGCTGGGGCCAATGGGGATGGGAACTGGTAGCCAATGGGAAGAGGTGCCTGGAGGCTGGATGACTGGGGTGACAGGATCAGGCCCCCACCTCAGGTGAGGTGTGGTGTTCCGGGGTTTTATGAATGGGGTCTTTTGTGTAGCCTTTTGACACAAAAGGCAACGATTTCCAGATTGATGGGTAAAAGTGTCAATTCAATGAGTCTCTGCCCCACTGGCTCCAGGTATACAATGAAGGACATCCAGGTGAATGCTGTCAGTCAGGAAGGAGGGAAGCAAGTGATTAGATTAAATGTAGCAGGCTAGGTCAGGAACTATGTAAATGGGAAAAGGTGTTTGAATAGAACAATGGTTGAGGAGATAGGCATTTGCATGAGAGACACCAGAGTCAGGACTGCAGGGTGAAAGACAAATGATTGATTTGATAGTGGGAGATGAGACACACAGAGAAGGAGTAATGGCTTTCCCAGGGAGCAGTGGCACTAACCCAAGATTTCCCATGTTCCTGGAGACCCCCCTTTCCCTGCCCCTGAATGGCCTCCCAGGTAGAAGGAAGACATTTCAAGAGCATCACAGAATGGAAGCTTGTTGTTGTCAGCTAGAGGTTATGGTTTTAAAATGGTTTCCCTGGACTCCTGGTTGTGCAGACTCTTGGCAGGAGGCCCCGCTCCCAATGCCCATCCGCATTCCCAGCGCCTGGCCTTCAGTCAACCTCCTGTGCCCAGGCCGAGGGTGGCAAAGGGGCTAAACCACACACTTATCAATCCCCCTCCTGGGCCCCAGAAAGGGCACGTGGGGAAGACCCCCACGCCTTTTACCAGCTGCAAGAATATGTGCACTGTACCAGGAGTCTCTGAACTCTGCTGAAGAAAAACTCCACCAAAGTGTCAGGATGGGGACCCTTCTGTGGAGGGACCCCTCCCCAGGGACACCCCGTTGATCCCTGGTAAGGATCCGGTGCCATAACCATGGAGGGAATTCAAGAAAACAGTATTTTCCTAGGACAATGCACTGCTCTGAATTAAACGAATACCACTTTTTAGAAACTTCCAAAGAGAGAGAAGGTTATGAGGATTAAATGGGTACCGAGTGAACTTTTGCTGCTGCCGCTTCTCTAGGGGTCTAGGGAGGCGCGTGGCCGGTGCGTGCCTGTCTCAGCTGGCACGCGCGAGCTGTCAAAAGTGCGCGCAGCCAAGGAAAAGCCAGGATTTTAATACGGTTTAACTTTGAATGACTGTATCTCCGCGAATCTTGGATGGATTTTGATGGGACAAAAAGTGGGGGTCTTGGGGGGAGGCGAGGAATGAAATAAGAATATTTGGGGAGGGGTAGCTTTCTCACTACAAAAGGACCTGTTGCCTTGCTGTTTGTTGTTCAGCTCCTGGAGTATTTAAAGCAATGTCGGTTGGTTGCATCTATGCTTTTAGCAATTGGCTCTTCAAATTTCTCCCCTAATAGCCCTCTAATATCAGAGGAAGGAAGAGAGAAGTGGAAAGTCTGGCTTCAGGAACCATCTCCCCCCCCAAAAAAAAGGGGGGACCAGACCAGGTTGCCAACTCTGACTGAAGCTATTCCTGGGGGTGGTGTTCCTAATGTGATATTGGACATTTCTGGAGCCCCTGTTGAAACCTCCAGGATTGCTTTCTGTAGCCAGGCCACTCCTGAAGGGTTGACAACCCTAGGCCCAGAATTTTGTCCTGCCAGATGCTCCTGTGGCAAGGGAGACCCGGATGCTGATAATGCCCCACCTGCATGGCTCCTGCCCCTCTCTGTAATGCCAAGAATTCAGATCCCTCAGCTGTCTAGCAGAATACCACTTGGTTATTGCACTGCCTCCAGAGGCAGCAGAAGCCCCCCCCCCAGCTCCGCTAGCAGAAGCACCTGAGAAATAAGACACAGCCCTTCGAAGTGCCAACACTTTCCCCGCGGAGTGCCCTCAGCTCCAGATCCATGCTGGAACAACTTACTGTGTTGTCCTTGGATATCTTGTATGGAGAGTGAACCTGCTGAGCTCCTTAGTGATCTGTCCATGGTTCTGATCCTGCTGCTTTGAATCTCATTGATACCTTGCTGATATTCCCTACAGACCCCTATCCTGGAACAAGGACACAAACTATATTTGGTCGTCCCCCCCCCCAAAGCATCGTTCCTCCCCACCATTTCCTTATCTGGGAAAAAAAGTCTACTTTTCCAAAGAGACCTTCTCACCTTTTGTCACTAAATTATATGGGAGTCATTAACCAATCTAGACATAGGATTGTTATCCATCTGCTTTGGATGACAAATTAAGGAGTTTTTGTTGCACTGTTGCCCCCCCCCCCA
Organism: Plestiodon gilberti rubricaudatus; assembly: GCA_026170595.1. Lineage (NCBI taxonomy): Eukaryota > Metazoa > Chordata > Lepidosauria > Squamata > Scincidae > Plestiodon > Plestiodon gilberti. Next base: position 17,683,179 of record JANXHW010000012.1, read on the forward strand.
GGCTATTTATTAAATTGATTGTTCGACTTTGCTGCATAACCCACATTTTCAGCTATTTTAGTGGATGAAAGGAGGGGGAAACATAATCATACACACCTGACTGTTACATGGTCAACAGATAAAGAGCTCCTGCAGGTACAATTGTATGAGTTCAATATACCTGTGGATATCAATTGCAGGGGAGCAATGATGGAAAAGGGTTTTGTCGTCATCTCTTGCTTTGTGGGCTTCCCAAGTACAGTTGGTTGGCCATGAAGGGAAACAGGATCCTAAACTAGCTAGGCTTTTGACCCTAGTCCTTTTATGTTCTTTTGCATGAAGGGTTCTCTTCATGGTGTTTGGGAACCCTGGAGAAGCAGTGTTTTCCATTATGGAGTCAGAGTGAGAGTTGCATATGTCGAGTCGTTGTTGTGTGGGTAGTTGCACTAATAACTGGAACAAAAGACATCCGTTTTTGAAAAGATTGCAAGACAGGAGCTTCTGTCGATTGTCAAAAGAATTGTGTAAGCACTCACTGCAAAAAAAAAAATGCATGGACATAGGCAATTGAATGGTAGAGGAACCTTGATCTGCCACTTGTGCTTGTGGATAAAGGAAGGGGGAAATCCATATCTTGTTAGGCTATACATCACATGATGTGTACCAGTTTCTCTAAGGCTCATCAAATGTGACCCTTTTATGAACATGAAAGGGTGGGATTCTCTTTGTACCACTCACTTTATATAAGTGACATTAGGAAGCCAGATGGAGGAGTCTGAAGAGGGAGGTTCAAACATTAGGCAAGCCACAGTGTACTCTATGACCTTTTTCATGTATTGCGTTCTTGTGACATCATCCATGGATACATTTGATTTGTTTGAGTACAGGGGGGCTGCAGCGTGTTCCCTTTCGAGGGGACTCATGACCTCCTAGCGTCTGAGTTGGCATTCCAAGGCTGCCCGCCGTTACCTGAAGGTACACTAGCTACTGCTGCTACTTTTCCTCTTGATCCTTGGATTTGAAAAGGAATCCGGGAATGGAGCAGCAGAGGAAGTGTGGAGGGGTGAGCTAAGGAACCAGAGACTAGCCCATTTCTCTCTTCTGCAATTTATCTTCTCCTCTGTTCTCTTCCTTTTCAAATCCAGGGAAGAGGAGGAACAGGTGTGTGTGTGGGGGGGTAGAGATGGGCATCAGAGGATACCAAAGAAACATCAAAGGGCCTGAATGATCTTCTCAGGAGTACCAGTCCCCACACATGCCCTGATATTGTTCCTGCAAGCTCTCTCACCTCCTGTAGTCGTCATCATCTGCACCAATTTGCAGACCGTTGTTCCATTAGAAATAGTTATACACAACTAACCAATGCACAGCGAGGAACAGCCCTGATGTTCACCACTATCTGCATTAAAAGATGCACTCTCAGTGGGACCCACGATGTACACCATGACGCGAATTCCAGATGTGCTCGTTTGCTTTGACTGTGCCCATGGAAATTTGCTTCTGGCTCAGAGATCTCCCTTGCTGGTTCAAGGCAGTTCTCCGCTGGAACTAGTGAAAAGTGGTGTTGTGAAGTGGTGAGAGATGAGATGAGATTTTGAGAAGAGGATACAGATACCTCAAATACCTCAAATACCCAGCAACTCCTATAATTCACTTGTCTAAAGTGTGAAACAATTTGTCACCTATTAAGCCTTTACAAGAGTCACCTCTGTAGAGATACCATCAGAGGAGCTACTGTGAAGTCCCCTTTCTGAAGAAGTTTATATCTATCCTGACCGTTAAAAACAAACAAAACATACAGCCACAACACAGTTGTCAGCCTAGGAAACAGGAATGTCACATTTTGATACAGTACACAGGATTAACGACATTGCTCATCAAGAATAATATAGAATCTACATTATTCGTGATGGAGTAGGAATTTAATATCTTACCACTATTGGATTACTGATTCTGTATATCATCTACCATACATTGTATCGATAGACATTGGGTTTAATGTTTTACCAGCATCGGATTATCACTCCTCTCAGGAAAAGAGAGGTGGGTGGCTGGAAGACTTGTGTAAATTGTATTATTTAAATGGATACTGTTATAGTTTCATTAAGATGTACCTGAAGGGTTCTCATATGGAAGAAGGAACAAATTTGTTCTCAACTGCCTCTGAGAGTAGAACTAGATCAAATGTGTACAAACTGCAAGGGAGGAGATTCCGGTTGGATATCAGAAATACTTGACAGTAAGGGCTGTTTGCTGGTGGAACAGATTGCTGAGGGAGGTGGTGGATTCTCCCTCCCTGGAGATCTTCATCAGAGGCTTGACAGGCACCTGCTGGAGATGCTCTAGATGTTGTGCCAGCCTCTGCTCCTCCAATTCTCCGATGTTCTCGCTCACAATCTCCTTCACATTTCCTCTTCCCCTCTTCCTTTTCTAATCTTAGGAGTGGGAAGAGGAGGAGGAACAATGGAGGCAAGTAGGTGGACAGAGATGGTGCCTGAGGCAACCTCTTCAGTTGGCCTCCTAGACGGGCGGGAGTCCGTTTCTGTGGTGAAGCAATTGTGGAGGTTGAACAGACACGTGCAGCAGGGTCAAATTTCCAGGAAGTAGACCCTAACAAAGAGCAATTAATGGAAAGTTAGAGTCCAAGATAGAGCCCCAAGACAGAGTAATGGAGGCGGACAGACATGGGTGACCCCCAGCCAATTAGCCACCTGAGGCAACCATCTCAGCTGACCTCATGTTATATATTTTGGGTCTTTTGACTAGAGTCGTCTGGTTTTTTGGTCTATACGAACGCACCGGTTTTGTACCGTTTTGTCTTGGTCTGATACCGAGAGGGTTTTCTTTTTCTTTTAAAAGTTCTTTTTCAAATGTCTACACTATATCCATATGTAACAGCGGATTGCCTGCAGCTCCTCAGGTACTGCCTTGTCCCAGCGGTTTCCTTCAGTGCAGCAAAATGTCATGATTTTAATGTAAATTTCTTATCTTCTTTCCTTCCTCCAACATTATCATTTTTTCCTTCCCAGAGCCTCTAAATCATATGTTCGGAGCCTTTGATTTCAAAAGCCTTGTCAATGTCACACATGAAATAAAATGGAGTAATGAAGGCAGTGCTTGTATTCTCACAGTAGGAACACAAATTGCACAAATCACACCAAGAAAAAGTTGCTGGCAATTTTGAATTAGCAGCAGTTTGCCTATGGAAACAATTCTACACATGTCTGTCTTTTCTTTTTCCTTATCGTGTCTCATGTGTATCCACAGACCCCCATAATAAGGGGGGGTGTAATAGCTCCATAATAGCTCAATGGCAGATTGCATGCAAATGCCCCAGATTTAATCCCCAGCATCTTCCAGATAGGGCAGAGAAAAGTTCCTATATGAAATTTTGGAGGTACTGCCAGTCAGTGTTTGACAATACTGAGCTAGATTGAACTCATCAGACTCAGTAGGCAGCAACTTCCTATGTGAGTGAGTTAAGGGGGGGGAGCACAGCATACTTACGAAACAATTAACCTTTGGCTCTTAATTATTTGTCCCAAGAATGAATCATATATTTAAAAAAACAAATAGTTTTTGTTAGCCCTGGGAGAGCTAGGTCAGCATTTTCATTTATATTGATCTTTTCATTAGGTATTGTGCTCTCAGGCAGTAAAGACGTTTTATGGTTGAAAATTTCAGAGAAGGCAAACATAGCGTCTTTCTGATCTCTCTTTGCTTTTCCAAAATGGGCCGCTCGATCAGTTCAGTATAATCGCCATGCATACATAAGGGATTGTTGCTGGTTGCGAGTAATAGACAATGAACAGAGGGATACTTTATTGGGATATAAGTAATTCTGCTTTCCATATTGGGTGACCTGTTATGAGAATGAGACATATGCCTGGTGGTAAAGCAATGCAGAGGGCCAGTGGAATTCAGTGCCATTTCAGGTGCCAAGACTGACTAGGCATGGCTTAAAAGCTGCCTGATACCAAGCTAGCAGGGGTTCTCAACCCCTTCATAGCTGAGTACCACCTCTGGTGCCACTCTCCTGCTGCATACCACTGGAAGTGACTGTCAAAGACATCATCACCAGTTACTTCTGGGTTTGCAGGTTTTCAGAGGCCAGAAAACACAGGTAGGAGGCTCTGGGCAGGTGGGAGGGCCCTTCTCAGTTTTCCTGAGAGGCTCTCGGGAGCGAAAATGCGCCACCAAAAGCGCCACATCAGAGCGGGGGTCCGGCGGTCTGGTGGTTCAAGTACCGCCAGCAGTTGTCTGAAGTACCACTGGTGGTACTAGTACCACTGGTTGAGAACTCCTGGGCTAAACCATTTATCCATCATTGGTCATTGTCAGCATGATCTGCAGCAGCTTTTAGGAGGTTCCCCAGGTACCTTAGCCCTGCCTGGAGAGTTTGCCTGGGATTGAATTTCTCTGTGAAGCATGTGCTCCACCCCCAAGCTATCGCCACTCTCCTAGTTGCACATAGACATCTTGTAATGTATTGCAATTCTTCTTAGCCACCCCATTCAGCAGCTCTGCATATAGCATAAGAATTGATTGTTCTGATTCTGTGCCTTACTTAAATACCGTCACTGTCTGTTGGGTCCAGACATGCAGCAGGCTGAGAATGTGGTGAAAGAATGGGCTGTACCATTCAGGTGACGGGTTGGGGAGAGCATTTTTTAATATTCTCACCTCAAAAACCCTCCCTGAACATAGAAAATTGGCACATCAGTGAGCAACATTCTAGCTAACATATCTGTCTTCCTGCTCTGCCACTTTTCTATTTTCAGGGAGTTTTTAACCTAGTAGGGACAGTGAAAATGTGATTTCTCCATCTGCAGTCTGAAGTGGTACCGTCCATTCTGTCATCTCAGGCTACCCACCTCATTTTACTGTGCATGTGGATTAGGCCTATCTCTTGTCTAACCCTGATTGTCTAATCCAGTGTTTCTCAAACTGTGGGTCGGGAGTGACCTGATTTCTAGTGGGTCCCAGGTGATGGAAAGGTCAGATATGTAATTGCCACAAGCCCTGAAGCTATTCAAAAATCAGATAGCTGCTAATTGCCCTTCAAAGAGCTGAGCTCCTGCAGTTCGCAAAATAGCTGCTAATTACCCTGCAAACAGTTGAGCCCCTGCAGTTTGCAGGCTTGTGTAAATATAGGGAAATAAATGTTTGAACGTCTCGTAAACATAGGTGGATCCCGATAGAGTGTCATTTTAAAAAGTGGGTCCCGGTGCTAAAATGTTCGAGAACCACTGGTCTAATCCATTGCTAAAACAGTAGCCCTAATTGCATTTTTGCAAATGTACATTTCTGAATTTTTATTTTATTCCTTTATTTTTCAAATCTTGGTGTTAGAATTCAGTTTGGAGGCATATTCCTAGATAATTAAAGCTTTAGCTCGGGTGATTCTACATCGCTTTTGCATAAAACAAGTGCTATATAAGAACCTATATAAGAACCTAGGCTGGTGAACTGGTTACTGAGGAGAACTGCTGAGGAGATGGAAAGGGAATTTCCTCACTATGAGGACATAGGGATGAAGGCATACCCCCCAATTTTTCCCCCCTCCAGAATTTTATTTCCAGGGGGATTTCTTTTTGTTCTTCTTTTCTTTCCTTTTTTTGCAGGAGCAAAGCGCTCGCTCGCCGCCCATTAGGGCAGTTGATTTTTAATTAATTATTTAACCCCCCCCATTTTACCCCCTTTTGCCCCCACTTGCCCGTTTTGGTGCTACTGCTGCTGCTGTTGCTGCTGCTGCTGATCCTGCTGCCGTTGCCGCCGTCCGAGTCCTGGCTGGCCAGCTGCTCGGGCCAGCAAAGACTGCAAGCTGGTTGACCACCCCTTGCTGCTGCTGCTGCTGCTGCCGCTGCTTCACTGATGATTTTTAAAAGGTAAAAAGTTTTTCTGTCGGCCATCTTGGATCTCATGAAATTTCGTGAGATCCAAGATGGCGGCGGCCAAATCTCGTGAGGGCACATGAAGCAGTGTGCTACTGCTTCATACTGTATGTCCTCATGAGATTTGGGCGCTGCCATCTTATGAGATTTTGTGAGATCCAAGATGGCCGACAGGAAAACTTTTTACCTTTTTAAAATTGACAGTGAAACAGCTGGAGCGGTAGTGGCCCCAGAAGTCCAGGACTGTCCTGGTTCCTGGGACCAGGTTGGGACCAGGCCCTGGAAACCGGGGCAGTCCTGGTTTTTTCGGGACAGATGGTAAGCATATCTGGGGGACACTCCCATTTGTAGATGGGAGCACTATGCCCAGTGGTTGCGGAAGTCTCTCCCTGGACTCAGGCCACTTCTGCAGCAGTTCTGGGGAGAAGTACAGGAGTGCCTCTGATGGGTGTGGACTCCTGTCTAGTGCCCAGTCTGGCCAACCCCTGCTGCCACCACTGGTCTGGCGGCTTCACGAGATGAGCCACGTGATCCCTCCTAATTCTGTTTCCAGAAATTGCAACACGGGGCCCACAACAGAACTTGATCAAACTTGATCACCCATCTTGCTTAATGGGTGGTTTTTTTATGGGGGGGGGTAATCATAGCAATATATAAGGCCAGCGGGTGGCGCAGTGGGTTAAACCGCTGAACCATGAGCTGTCGATCGAAAGGTCAGCAGTTCGAATCCGCAACGGGGTGAGCTCTCGTTGCTTGGCCAGTTTCTGCCAACCTAGCAGTTCCAAAGCATTTTAATGCAAGTAGATAAATAGGTACCGCTTGCGGGAAGGTAAACAGAGCTCCGTGTTCCAGCTGCATGCTACGTGCTGCGGCAAGGAAAGTCATGCCGGCCACATGACCACGGAAGCGTCTTCGGACAACGCTGACTCTTCGGCTTTGAAATGGGGATGAGCACCACACCCTAGAGTCGGACACAACTGGACTTAATTGTCAGGGGTCACCTTTACCTAATCATAGCAATATTCTGATTTTCATATACTCCCGTATTCTTCCCTATCCATTTAATGGCAGTGCCTTGACTGCTCACAACAAGCATATTATTTCAGCTACATTTGTCTTCTAGTATTGAATTTCATCCAGGATTTTGAGTGAGATTTTTTCCCTTCTCTCTCTTGTAAGTGGTCATCGGGGGGGGGGGGGGAGGGGGTTACTTTACAAATCTGCAATGACAGTTATGTGAGCCATGGAACAGACACCAAATTAGAGATAGTTAACAGGAGGAGCCAGATACTTTCTACGTGGCTCCAAGCACAGCTCCTGAAAAGGTCTTATCCTTACTTGCTTTTGCTCCTGCAAGCAAAGAAACAAGCAAAGGGCTTTTTATGCTGCTCCTCCGGTGTGAAGAGCACCAGAGGTTCTCCTACAGGTTTATTTATTTAATTTCTGTATTTATATGCTGCCTTTCTATCCTCAAATTGCTCTTCAGATGTTCCTCAAGGCAGTTTACATAGACAGGCTTATCTAGATCTGATAAGGATCTTTACAATATTGTTCTGTATAGATCCCTACAATTCCAGCTGGATTCCTCCAGGGTGTAGTCATCTTCAGTAGCTGCCGAACACAAGCCTCAAGCTCTCCACAGGATGCTACAAATCATGTTGTACAGCCAGGGAACGTTTTCCCAGTTGTTATTGCCCTGTCACTGACATTCTCAGCATTCCAGTCAGTACTCTCACCACGTACTCTTGCACAACAGCGACACCTTTCTGCCACTGAGGTCATAACAGCTTATCAGTGAGTTCCGGTCTGCCCCCTTCCAACCTGAATGGACTTCGGCAATCTTCAGGCAGTTCAACCTCAGGACCACACCTCCTGATCCATGTGCAGTTGAGACAAACGGGACCAAGAAGATGAAATGTATAAGGGGCAGGGATGAGATGGGACGAGATCAGTTGATCTGTATCAAAGGAGTGGGGGTGCTTCACAGGTGGGGCACATGCCAACACCTATGCCTGACTAACCCCTCACTGCTCCCCACCACAACCTGGTAAGCCAGGAGCTACAGTATAGGGAAGCAGCTTAGCAGATGATTGTGGGAAAGCAGAGGTGGCAGCAAATGATTGTCTTCTCCCTGTGCCATTTTTCAGCTCTGGGGTGTCCTATACTCTAATGGTGCACTAAGGGCTGGGGCATCTGGACTACATGAAATAGAATACAAGAGGATGGTAATCTCCTGCCACTGCTCCCCACTGTTGGCCAGTAAGCCAGCCAAGGCACAGAGTCTGATGGGAAGGCTTCCCAGTAGACAGTGGGGAACTTCTTGTGGCAGTAGTGGACACCACTGCTTGGTTCCTGGGCATCATTGGGGCCAGCAGACACATGCATGTGTTTGACAAAGGCTGGGGGCTATTGGGGGACCCTCAGAGCAAGGCATTTGCCCTGAAGACCCTCAAAAACTGAAGTCACTGTTGTGAACAATTGGGGATGACAAGACTAGAGTTAAATTGCTAACACGAGGGACTAACTGGGTGTTAAAGGGAAGGTTGTACCAAAGCCTCTATTGCAGGGGTTCTCAACCCCTTTCCGGCCAAGTACCACCTCCGACACCACTCTCCTGCTGCATAACACCGGAAGTGACTGGCGATGATGTCATGACCTGGGGTTTTGGAGGCCGGAAAATTCAGGTAGGAGGCTCTTGGTGGGTGGGAGGGCCTCTCTCAGTATTCCCGAGAGGCTCGGCCAAAGGCAGGAGCCTCTCAGAAGCAAAAATGTGTCACTGAAAGTGCTGCGTCGGAGCAGGGTTCCAGTGGACCGGCAGTCCGAGCACCACCAGCAGTTGGCCGAAGTACCGAGCTCTACTGTTTGAAAACCCCTGCTCGATTGCCATTCTCTGCATGAAGGAGGTGCTAAAGAGCCCTTTGCATGGGTCTTGGAGAGAGGGTCTTGAAGTGCACCATCAAAGGAAGTCTCTGCTGAAATCTCCCTTGCCATTAATAGTGCGGAGGAGGTATTGATGAGCCTGTTTGCCTGCATCTCCATCCACGTGGGAGGGAGGAAGCGAGTGGACCAAGATCAGCTTCTCTTCTCCTACTTGGCATAAGGCCAAAGCTACTTGAAAGTGTCCCTGATCAAAAACGAAGCCTTTGGTTGAAAGAAGGCTTTGAAAATCACTGGCGTCATTAACGCGTAAGAAGAAGAGGCGTAAAAGCTCAAGTAAACAAAGATGTGGGTTTGTGAATTGTACCTGACATTTATGACATTTATGACCTGGAATTGTTGGTGTCTCACCACGCTGGCAACTCTAAATCCTGAATCCCCACACATGACGGCAGAGATGAGGCATCGGAAGCACAAATGACTCACCTATCTATAATCCCTGCTACCTTTTGAAGGAATGCTTCAGCCTTGCTCGCAAACCCTTGCGGAATGCCTTGAGTCAGTCACAATTCATAACTCTGTAGAAAAGCAGAATAAACTCCAGCTGCCAGGGCCATCCCAGATTGAGAGTGAGGTGAGTCAAGAACCCATGATCAGGCCTGTTCACTTCTGATTCACCCTCTGAGTCACTAAAAAGTAGAAACAGTCCAACATTGATGTCATGCAGGAGCTGAATGGTCTGTATCACTCTGAAGCAGGAATGAATCGTCAGCTTTGGGGAAGGGGTCAAATGCCTGGTGCTAGTGATGCGCGATGATGACCATCGCACCTTGTTTAGAAAACTGTTTGGATTCTTTTTAAAAATGTTCCTGTTGAATGAAATACACTGCACAGGTACGGCTCTTCTGTGAAGTCGATTGGGCTTCTGTCTACCCATCCATCCCCACTGCTCCCCCTCCCAGACCCTGGATTAAACAATGGGAATGGAGCAGGAGAGTGGTCAGCCAGAGTGTCTCTAAAACCCACCACTCCCCTCTCCTCACACCTTCTCTTCTGCTCCCTCCCTGCTTTCTTTTTAATCCAGGGAGGAGGGATAGGAGGAGGGACAGTGGGAACTGGTGCACCATTGGGTAAAGGGGGATGGGTTTGGATGTTGCGCACCACCTCAAGTGCCAGGAGGACTTGAGTCAGAATATAAATACCCCTCACAAGCAAAAAAGAAAGAAAGAAAGAAAGATCTTACCTTGACAAATGAGGATGGGGTCAGCAGGAGATACCGGCCGGGATGGGCTCAGTAGAAAAAGAAGAGGCCTTGCAGCAGGGAACTCAGTAAATGGAGTTCCTGACTGAGGATGATGCGTGCCACCAGACTCAGGCTGCAATCCTATACACACTTTCCTGAGAGTAAGCCCCATTGAACCTGATGGGACTTACTTCTGAGTAGGCATGCATAGGATTGTGCTGTCAGTTTTCTAGTTACTTTTAAACATAGTTTTTTTTTATAAAGCAATTACTGAATTAATTGGACACACTGTTATAATTGATCAAATATGTTGGGTTCTTTTTTTTAATGGGTGCATCTGCTGAATTAATTGACTGAGACTTCTATACGTTTCCCTGGGAGTAGTAAGGCCCACTGAACACAGCAAGCCTGATTTTGTCACCCATGTTGCAGCTCCATCCCAGGCTGAGACTGACTGAGAGTTGAGTTTCACTTAGAATAAGGTGGTACCACATGTCAAAGCCACAGCTTAGGGCCAGATCTCTTTTCTTGGGAAGCTTGATGACAACAAAGGGGAAATGTGACCACAACTCCCCTGAAGTAATTCATTTAAGTTTTGTGGTTGTTGTTTTTTCCTAATTAGAGTTCGGTAGAAGCTGGTTTATTTTCACTTGCATCCAATTAAACACTCAATCCTTTTGTTTTCCCCATATGCTACTCTCTGATAAGCTTTCCTTAGGTCTGCAGCCCTGTTGAGAATAGCACTGGATTTAATTCTTTTGTTTACACATAATGTATCCTTTAGTTAAAGTCTTGTTGTCTTGACGAAACAAAGGCCTTTCCATCATGAGAAGCGTGTCATGGCAGCTCAGGGCCAGAGTTCCAGTGTTTTTGTTTTTAATGTTTATCAACTTGCTTTCTTTGCAAAATCAAGAGATATTTCTCACAAGATGGGGAAAGTGGTGAGAGGGGAAAAGTGGTGCTGATGCCCCCCCCCATGTCAGAAGAAGGAGCATGCATGCTCCAACGTTCCCACAGCAGCCCCTGTTTTCCAGAACCTGTGCTTCCTAAATTACAGCTCCAGTATTTGCCTTACTTTGGAGGGTGCCTTGTTTAAATTCCATTAGTGTGAAGGCCAAACCAGGTTATATTCCTATTTCGTGGTTGGGTTCTGCATGTTGGTTTGGTTTTTAAAATGTGACTGCCACATAGGACTCAGTCCAGACTGGGACCATGTGGCAAGGGAACAGGAGAGTCTGAACCCATTGTCCCTGCCATGGGCTTAATCCAGATCCTTCGCTGACATCTACTGTATATTTACCCTGAGAAGAATGCTTAGCATTAGTGAGAGATTTTCTTCTGGGGCAAGTAGCAACCACAGGGCATCTGATTCAGATTGACCTAACTCCACTATATGATCCCAGTCTAGATCAAGACTCCTTATACGGCTCCCACTTACATTACAAAACACAAGAGCACAGGCCCAAATCATTCAATCGGCACGATATTGTCCTTTTGGGCCCCGAGTCGCTACACTTGTCATTAGCTGTTCAGTTCAGTCTCTGAGTGGGGCTGGGAGGGCTGGATACATTTTGTCTCGGGTTCTCCTATGTGCAGCTGTGCACGCCATGCGCCAGCATTCAGGTGCCACATTCTACACAGCTGGCCTTATTATATACGTACTGGTGAAGGTTATTTAAAACGTTTGCTTATGGAGCATTGAGTAATTATGTTTTCCTAGCATTTCTTTAAACTAAAAATCAAGGACTCTCTTGGGTTTTATATCACGGCAGTGGGGGGTGGGTATTGCTGAGTAAATGCAAACAATGTTTAGAATCTGGATTCCCAGCTGTATGCATATAACCAGAGAATACTGAGACATCAGCCTTAGTGACATCAGACTAGACTTGGGCAAACTCTTAATAGAAGACAGGATAGAGTCTTCAGACTTGTGGAATTGGGAGTCTGAGGTTGTGACCCTGAGTATTGAGAGCTGGCCCTATTTGGATGGTGAAAAGTGAGGGCACACGTGTGCATTCATCACTTGATGACTGCAGCATCAGGTGGTGCCTTTAACATTTAAAACCAACACAATGAGCACAGACAGAGGTTCAGTCATCAAATACTGTAATGTGCCATATTTATTTATTTATTTATTTATTTTTCACATTTTTATACCGCCCTTCCTCCAAGGAGCTCAGAGTAGTGTACATATTTCCTCCCCTCCTTTTTGTCCTCACAACAACCCTGTGAGGTAGGTGGGGCTGAGAGATAGTGACTGGCCCAAGGTCACCCAGGAAGCTTTGTGGCTGAACGGGGATTTGAACCTGGATCTTCCAGGTCTAAGCCCGACTCCCAAACCAAACCACTACACCATCCTGGCTCTCTGGGGCTCTATATGGGGCTAGAGTGTTTGGGAGACTGCTGTCTTTCATATAATCCAGCTCCCTGGTCATCAGAGAGGGCTTTTTAGATGTGCCGCCACCGATGGAGGTGGGAAGGATGGTGGCAAGGAATAGGGCCTTTTTGGTAGTGGCACCAGCTTTATGGCACTCCCTCCCTTTTAATGTATGAACCTCTCCCTCCTTAGAAGCTTCCATCGGGGTCTAAAAATGTTTCTTTTTATGATGGTCATTTTAGTATTGGACGTTGTGTGGGTTTTATGGGTATGTTTTACTGCTGTTTTTGTATTTTATATGTTTTGCTGTTTTATTATGGGGAATTGCTGCTGGTTGTGTTTTAGTTTTTAGTTGTGTTGTAATTGTTGTTGTTTTATATATATTTTATATGCTTTGGGTGCCCATCTGGGAGAAAAGTGAGATAAAAATGGAATAAATTAATACCTAACCCTTTCCAGTGGAGGAAATTCATCTATTTGGCAGAGATTCATCAAGAGATAGGAAATGGAAAGATGACTTTTTATTTATTTATTTATTTTTCACATTTTTATACTGCCCTTCCTCCAAGGAGCTCAGAGTGGTGTACATATTTCCTCCCCTCCTTTTGTCCTCGCAACAACCCTGTGAGGTAGGTGGGGCTGAGAGATAGTGACTGGCCCAAGGTCACCCAGGAAGCTTCGTGGCTGAGCAGGGATTTGAACCTGGATCTTCCAGGTCCAAGTCCGACTCCCAAACCACTACACCATCCTGGCTACAAAAGCATCCTGGCTTTTTATGTGAGAATCAACCCTAGGATGGAAGACACAGTTTTTAAAGGCCTTGAACATGAGTTTATTTCAAAGAAATGACTATTTCTTTTAACAAAATAACTCAAATTAGAGCTGCTTTCACTGCTATAGTTTATTACATGTGGGGAGACTGTTAGAGATGATCTGCGTGCCAATGCTACTCAAGGTTAGCGTTCCCTCTAAGAATGAGCGCTACTATGTGGAGCCCTCCTGTGCTGCACAGTGGTGTGACGGCGTCCTTCTTCCCAATGTCATGTCATTGCCGGCTTCCAGATCAACCAAGCTCCAAAGAGCTCCGTTGAGTGGCTGTGTGACCGCACACCTTAGGGGGAACACACTCAATATGCCATTTGTAGTGCTATTTCAATTCTTGGTAGGGGTGTGCTGAATATTCAGGTTGAAAACAATAAACTATTTTCCCAAACTATTTAGATTATCTACTTATTCACCTCTTTTGATCTGAAGTGGTGCCAGTCATTTCTCTTGGCTGTTGCTCCTGCTTTGGCCATGTTCTTTCTACACAGAACGAATCATCTCCGGTTATAAGACGGCTTTGTAAAATGTAAAGACTGTATAATACTGATGAATTCAAAAGTCAATTAAAACACATACGTGTATAAATACCTTTAGAATTTTACAATAAAATACAATTTTAACATTTTAAAAGGCTGCTTTCGCATGACGTTTCATTCATTTCCCATGAACTTTATCAAATGCAACCCTGCCTCAGTAGACAGGAAGATGGAAAATGTGTATATCGTAACCGGTTATAACAGTCTTCGATCCTATTCATGTTCTTTCTCTTTCCCATCCTAAACTTGTGATTCTTTCTTCTTCCTGGATGAGTTATAAGGGTGATCTCAGCCAACAAGGGATCCTGTCACGAACTGGCATAGCTCATTATGTTATGATGAGGCCAGTTAGACTTTCTTGTATGGTGACATCACTGAAGTCAAGCACTCTCATGTGAGCACACATGAGGGCATGGTACATGAACAGGTGAATGTTTTCTCAACCAACATGCAAAATGTCGACACTGCCAACATTGTTTGCAAAGAAACTGAGTAGGGTGGTCGTGTTGTTGCTCTTAGCGCTAATTCTAAGATCAGGTTTCCTCCTAACTAAGGCGTGAAAAGAGCGTTTTCTCTCTGGATACCCTTTACTGAGATTTATCCTTCAGGGAAGCCCATGTTCAGTCTTTCCTCATACGTATCAGGCTGTTAACTTCTCCCTGTTATATATTATACTGTATTTTTCTGTCTTTTTAATTCAGGTAGATAATACCGACACTTGTCCTTTGATGGCTAATTAGAGTGAATGCAAACCTGCTTTATTCCCTTTCGAAAGCATTTGCTTTGGACTATTTGATCACAGTCCGTAACTCAAGCAGCAACATGACTATCAAAGGGAAAGCTGTTGAAGCATCTCTTTGTCACCTGTCGTCTTTCCTTTGCAACAGTTTTGATTTTTTTAAAAAAAGGTTGCTTATTTGATGGCTTATCATTTGAAATCATTACAGATGTTAGGTTTTTTGTTTGTTTTTTTTTGTTTTTGCTTTCACCTATGCCAGGGATCAGTGGTTGCAGCAGGGTTTGCCTTGGCACAAGGCATCCTTGGGCAGCTGCCAATGTCCCAGTGCCCCAAACAGTCCACCCCTTGGGAGATTTGGACCCAGCCAAGAAATGGTCAACTGGGGCCTGGAACTCTCTCCCTTACTATGTGTCTCAAACTGAGAATCCTAGCAGCAGGGCTATCTGGCATGGCTAGCCAGCACTACCCACTATGAACAAGGCTATTATTATGACCGTATTGCTGATAGGGAGGGACAGAAGCTGAGGAATAGTGGATGGCCTAAGACCATCCAATGAGTTCATGGCTGATGAAGAGTTGAACTAGGGATCCTGAGGCATCATCAGGGAGAGGTGGGTCCCCGGGCGGCAGGATCGGGCCCCAGGCAGCAGGGGTGTGTCACGGTGGCACGAATCATCCTGTTCGTCGGGGCGAGCAAGGAGCGTTGGCGGTGTGTTTGGCCCTCTCGCCCGCCCTGCGCCTCGGTACGGTGCATAACGGCTGCAGCCGTTATGTCACTTCCAGCATGGGGGTGGGGTCATAGAATCGCCACTGCCTGAGTCTCCGAGTTTATACTCTTAACCACTACAGTTCATTCTCACTGTGCGGCATTTACTCTTAACAATATCATATGTTCCTACAGTCAGGCACGTCACTGGGCGCACGCCGCCCCAAAGTGGGGCGTGCGCACCGCCCTAGTGACCCCCCGTTTCCCCCCCTCTTCGGCGGCGCGAAGGACCTACCCCCCCACAGCTGCTGGCTCACATCCGCGCTGGCCGGCTGTCCGAGGCCTAGTGACGAGGCCCAATGCGGCGATACGTGATTTATTACGATTTTCACGCATGCGCACAACGAGAAACGTTCTGCGCATGCGCGAAAAATGTAATAAATCACGTATCGCCGCATTGGGCCTTGTCAGAAGGCCCCAGACAGCCGGACGGGGCGGACGCTCCGAAGCCTTCTCCCGGCCTCGGAGCCTCCGGAGGGTGACGTGCGCAGCGTAGGTGACGCGCTCATGGGTTCACGCGTCACCCTCCGGCGCGCGTCACCCTCCGGCGGTCCGCCCTCCACGCCACACTCTAGCGACGCGCTTGCCTAGAGTTGTGTCTTCTGATGTTTCGGAGGTCTTGAACTCCCAGGAATGTTCCATTGGTCACTGCAAGACTGATTGAGTGATAGCAGGAGCCAACATCAACGGTTGTTATCAACAGGCAGGAGTATGCATATAGCTTCTGTGCGTGAAGAACTTGAGGGGTGAAGTGCTACTTTTCTCAACTACTCAGCCCTATAGGAGACTTTTGACAGTCTGGTAGACCTCTTTGAATTAATTAGCTCTGTGATGTCTTCACCAAGCACTCTGTTGGCCACAGCCTACTGCTGGAAGTAATCCATGTCTCTGCTCAGACATTCCTCTAAGTATCCAGACAGCAGGGGTTGGTACAGAATCCTCTTAATTAGCACACCCTGGTGGGACGTGAAATATGCCAATTAAGAGATTATCCCTTCCCTCTGATCAACATAGGGGTGCAGTGTGCCAGAGACAAGCAGGGCCTTCTCTGGCTGTTGAAATTCAAAGCACATGGCAAAGAAGTGCTTCTCCACATGTCAGCATCTGTGCATACTCTCATGCTTCAAACATACCATATACACACAACGTCAAAGGGACTTTATGTATATATTCAGGCAACACTGATTTGTGGAAGGGGCTGTAGGTCCATGGTAGGACACATATTTTGCATGCAGAAGGCCCCTCTCTGGCTTCAGGAAGGGTGGGGAGAAGCCTCTGTCTGAAGCCCTGGAGACCTGTTGTCCGTCAAAATCAAGACTATTGAGCAAGATGGACCAATGGTTTGGCACATTATAAGGGAGGCATGAGAACGGGCATTGAATAACAGCTGAGGCCGTACAGTAGGAAGTTCCTGTACATGACTGAACTGTATCATTTCAGCCAGGAACTCAGTTGATGGCCTTAAGGCCAAGCACACTGCTGTTCACTCATCTGCAACATGGGGGTGACAAGAATACTGACCTACTTTGTTTGTTGGATGGATTCCCGAGATAATATACGTGAAATGCTTTGAATGCTCAGTTGCCTGCCATGTTGTTATTATTAGTGTACAGCAGCAGTTCCCAAAGTCGTTGCCGCCGCCGCCGCCGCCGCCGCCGCCGCCGCCACCACCGCCGCGACCCGCCTTGGCCAGCCGCTCCTGCACTGTGACCCATCATAGCCATCTGCTTCCGCATTGCTTTGGCCCGGGGACAGCCTCTGGAGGTCTCAGAAATGCTTCCCGTTGAGACCAGAAGTCATGTCGGCAAAACCGGCAATGACCTCCAGGTCACTTCCGGAAGCCTTCCAAGGCCCACGGAAGCCTCTGGAGGCCATCCCTATTCCAGAGTGACACGGAAGTGGCTGGCTAAGGTGGGCTGGGCCCTGGACGTGACTTCTGGTTGCTTCCAATTTGGAGCCAAATGGAGGCAAGGGCGGCCAGGTGGGTCCAACTGGCAACCTGCCTCTGCCTTGAGCTGCATCAAGTGTGTCGTGACCTACACTTTGAGAAGGTCTGGTGTACAGTATTACTGCTAAAGCTGATGTTAGTCAAGACTTGGGTTGAAGGAAGAGGGGGATAACTCTGTCCCTATTGGAATCTGGCCTGGAACCACAGCCTCGAGTGGGGATAAAAGTAATTCCACAATGGATGTGAATGAAAAAGATTTCTACTGGATTTTGCAACACAGATGTGCAAACAGATGTTCCTCTGAGAAGCTCACAAGAGGATATGAAGGCAATAATCGTCCTGTGATGTGAACCCTAGTTGTCAGTGGCACAGTTCTGCTGAACCTGGAGGTTTCATCAGGGCTACTGGTTCTCCAGCCTTCCCATCATGGCTACTATCTGCTGATAGACATGTCCCCCATGACTTGGTCCAGTGGCTCCCAAACTAGGAGTCATGGCTCCCAGGGGGAGCCGTGGGAACCAGCCAGGGGAGCCACGGAATCCTCTCAGAAAATGGTGCAATGTCAATTGGCAGGCATCAACATCATGTAATGGGGAGCCAATGTTCAAGGGAGCCGCAGGTTGAAAACGTTTGGGAAACACTGGTTGGTCCAATTCCAATTCCAAAACCTTTATTGGCATCTTACATGTATACACATACATTAACATAGACGTAAACATAAACAAACATACATACATGAACCTTAAGCAATAATCTTACTGTATACATTAAAATATTATAACACCTCATAAATTAATAAAAATCTATACTGTAGAAAAACGCTTTTCTCTCCTCTTAAGTATAGCACTCAGATAATAGGCCACCTTTTCTGTTAGCTCCACTTCAGTCCCCCCAAGGATAAACCGAACCTTATCAGGGTCAGCACAACCTGTTTTCTTAATCAAAAGGCCCTCAAGGTAAACCCTGCACAGGTCTGAATAGAAAGGGCAGTACAAAATAATATGCTGCACTGACTCCACCCCACCAACAGAGCACTGGTTGGTCTATTTTCCTTTAAAAACATGTAGGGCAGTTATGTGGCAGTTATGACAAGGTGAACGAGAAGATGAGAGCTGGCATAATGTAGTGGCTAAGAGACTGCTGTGAAGATTCAAACTCCTCTGGTTTGAATCTTGCCTGGGAATTTTCATACTTAGGCTGCAATCCTATCCACACTTACCTGGGATTATGCCCCACTGACTATAATGGGATTTACTTCTGAGTAGACATGCCTAGATTTGGACTCTTACTAGGCTTACCATACATCTCGGAATGGCTGGGACCCTCCCGCATTTCAGGGTTCCATGCCGGCATCCCGGGAGGTATGGTGGCCATCCCGGATTCCCAGGAAATCTGGGGATGCCGGTGCGCAGCCATTGGTCCTCATGAGCCAGACCCGAGCCGCACGCATGCGCGCAAGTGGCCTGGAAGCCCTTATGAACGAAGGGCTGTGCGTATGTGTGAGGCTTGCAAGCCTCGCGCACAACGTGGCCTGGAAGCCCTTCGTTCATAAGGGCTTCCAGGCCACTTGCGCGCATGCGTGCGGCTTGGGTCTGGCTCACGAGGACAAATGGTGGTGTCCACAGCCCAGCAGTGGCGGCTGGACGAAAAGTGGTGGCAGCCATAGCCACAGAAAGGGGGCAAAAAAGGGGGAAATAAATAAACAGATTGTGGTTGACCCCATTTTTAGTACCACGGGTGGGAGAGCTTGTCTTTCCAAATCTCTCCCTGCTATTAATAAGGAACAAGATTCCTTGTCTGGTAGTTGGAGGCCTCAGTAGGCCCAAACAAACTGATAAACAAGTTCTTGAAAATACTAAAAACCCACAAACATGTTTAAAATTCGCGGGGGGGGGGGGGTGTCTTTCTGAAGAATAATCATATTAATATTCTTTCCTTTTCCTTTTTGCATTTTTACTGCATAAAAATCTTTATAGATCTGAGCTAGCTCTTTTTTTTACATGTTTTATGACAGATTTTGGCCTACTTGTAAGTAACGGTCAATGTACTTTAATTGGCTAGATCTCATTTCCCTTAACGTTTAATAAAATAACTTAAAGGCCATCTAAAAATAAAACTGATGTTTATGTTGAGCTTAAACAAACAATTAACTCTTGGAGCATCATGTCCTTGACCAGCTTAGAGTTTACAGTGCTCATTTTGTGGACAAGTTCTCCATAGTAGATTTGTTCATCACACAGTCCGGGGGGGGGGGGGAAGCAGCTGCTGAAAACCACAGGCTTTTTGGAATAGTCGCCCACATCACAAATGTGTCCCTTGCGTCTTCACTAGCAAAGGTCGAAACGGCTTCTGCTTACTTGGCAGAGTGACTTGCATACCTTCCCTTCCCATATCGAAAGTCATCCCAAGTGTCAACTGTTTTGCTTTCTCTGTTTTCATCCAGAGGGTGGTGCTACATTTACTTATTGCATTCATCTCTCACCCTTCCTCTGTGTAGCTCAGGGCAACCACACACGTTGTTCTTAGCCCCCTTTTACCATCACAACAGCCCTGCGAGGTAGGTTAGGCTGAGAAACGGAGAGTGGCCAAACGTAGCCAGAAATCTACATGGCTTATTAGGGAATGGATCTGACACACTAACCATTTCATCACATTGCCTCTTTTTAAAAAATCATGCTTAATGTTTAAGTCCTTAAAGACTTTTTTTTAAAAGTCTCCTCCACACCCAGACACAGAAGATCACACACACTAGCCTCATTGGCGGACATTGCAGATAGGATGGGGGGAGGGAATAGGGTAGTGAATTGCAACTGATGTAAACTCCCAATTATTCTTTGAAGGTCTGGATTGTGGGGAAGGTGAAGCCACCCCCTTGTGGCTGACAGGCAGAAGTGCAGCTGGTTGGGTCAGAAGGGATGAAAAGCAAAATGGAAACACGTTGCCAAAGGTGGGTGGATCAGGTGGCTTTTTCTACAAAGTTTTTGTCAGAGCTGCCACATCCAAATTCCATCCAATTTCTCCAACTACAAAAAAAAAAAAAGAAAAAGAAAAAAAGGTGCTGTCATGAAGTTACCGGTATTTGCATAACAGATGAAAATGAAAAAGGAGTTTAAACTGGGTTCAGGATTTGATTGAGATTGAAAGAATAGCCTTGAGAGAGAGAGACCCTAACAAGAGTGGAGCAGAGTGCTTAATGCAACTTTCTTAAAGAGAAGACTGTGTATTTCCACCCACGTGGGGCTGGCGTCAAGAATTGAAATGGTGGGTCCACACCTCTGCAGGAGACCTACCCCCAAGAAGCAAATGGATTTGGTCGCTTCACTCCTCTACCATCTGCACAAGAGGTTGAAATATGAATTCTTCATACATGCCATGCACTCAATATTCTTTTGCAAAGACTGAAATGCTTGTCTTATCCCAAAGAGCAGAGGTGCTTCTACGGTAGGGTCGGTACTGTAAATTGCGCCCGTCCTAGATCCCGTTTACAACCGGGAACGAGGAGGCCTCGCCCCCTCGCCGTTGGAGCCATTCCATGCAGCGAAGGCAACGGGCAGGGAGTCTCCTGCCCATTGCCTTCACCGCACGGAATGGCTCCGACAGTGAGGGGGCAGGGCCTCCTCATTTCCGGTTGTGAACGGGAACTAGGATGGGGCACAACTTACAGTACCGACCCTACCGTAGAAACACCTCTGCCAAAGAGGAAACGATGACAGTTGTAATAATCTGGAGCATTAGTACAGTGCTTTCTGAGCATGTGCAAAATGCTTAACTTGCATTATCTGAAGGGTGTTTGTGCGAGATGAATATTTTTATCCCCAATCACAGCCAAGGAGACTGAGGCTAAAAAGAAGTGACTTGCTTAAGGCCACTTTGTGAACGGTGAAATTTGCACACGAAATCCCGATTCATAGAGAAGTCTGTAGCCACTATGCTACACCAGCTATGCAGTATCATATGCATGTTTACTCAGAAGGAAGTCCCACTGTATGCAATGGGGCTTCTTCCTAGGTAACTGTGGGTAGGATTGGAGTCAAAGACAATCAGCACATTTTTATTCCATCCAATGTCCTGCTTACAAACATTCTGGGTGAAATCAAGAGCAATGTAGTATAGGTCCTCTGGGGAAGCCTGGCCCAAGCTGGGAAAAATCTTTCCTCTGTGTTGAAAGCTCTCACAACTATGCCCAACAATGGCACTCTAAAGTGCAGTGCACGACTCAACCACTAGATGTCCCTAAATGCTGGACTGAGTCCAGGCTTGGGAACAGAGCGATAAATCAGGAATATAAACTGCATGGACACTGGGAAACTCTTTACTTCTGGCTCTGGTTGTGGGTGATTTCTGGTTATGGCACACTGGCAGTCACCCACCCGTGGAACAGGTTCTCAAACGGTCCTCACATACTTTGGGGATGTAATCGCTGTGCATCTAGTGTGCTTTATTTTACTATGCCAAATGCTCGACCATTGCAAAATGCTCAGAGACTGTGCTGATTTCTCCTGGGCCAATGTGTCAAGGGAACAGCACCTGTTGAAAAGGAGGGCTTCTTTCCTGTGATACTTCTCCCCTTTTCAGAACGCTGCAACTTCCTCTGGCCAGAATGACAGCAAATGCTTTGAACTGAAACCTAAGCTTCGTTTCTGGCCCAATCCTATCCAGGCCTCCTGCTGTCTGCACTTGCATTCTGTTGACAGAAGGTCCCGAGCCGCTGGCGCTGCAGCCGCAGCAATGACACGTGGAATGGGGCTGCAAATGGCTGGTGACTGTGCGCACCAAAGTTAGCATGGGGGAGGATCAAGGCAGGGATTGGGGCCACCTGGGAGCATGTCAGGGAGAGCAGGGGGTGGATATAAGTGGCAGTTGGCAGCATTGATATCCAGTGCCCCCTTCCAGGCCTTGCCACGCCCCCTTGGGGCCAACTCAGATGTAATGCCAGTCAAAGGAATGGCACAATTCTAAGTAGGCCCATTGGGAGCCATGGCGCGGAGGAATAGGTAAGTAAAATGTATTTTCCTTATCTTTCTACCATGGCATGGTCTCCCGCCAGCCCATAGTATGCAGTGAAGGCCGTACCAGCACTGTTGCACGCTATGGGCTGGGTTTAGTGCCAATTGCATCTCTTTATAGGCAAGAAGTTGTGCTTGCCTGTTAACGATTGGACAAGGGACGGGGCTGCACCCTCTTGGCTAGACTGCCCCCAACCCCCCAGTACTGGTGGCAACTGAAGTGTCCAGTGTACCATCAGGGGGCAGGCAGGGAATGCCATGGGTCTCTAGCAAAGTGGCACCAGTAATGGGCTTTCTATCCACCAGCACATGCTAGAGCGGGCATCCTCACCAGTGTGTGCTGTGTTTGCAATGTCCCCCTCACGCTGAAGCACCTGAAGTTCCCTTATATACCAAATCAGACCGCTGATTCCTCCAGTGCTGTATCCCCTACACTGACTGTCAGAGCTCTTCCAGGTAGAGCAGTGAATGGCCACTGGCCAGCAACATTTGAGACCATGCATTAAGAAAAGAAAAATCCTAGCATTTATTAGGTGGCAAATAAAAAGGGACTGCCTTGTAGTGACTCGGCAGAAAAGAGGATGAGGGAGCACCTGGTCTAGAACGAGGAACAAAACAAGTAGGCGTTTATTCTTTAAACACACACACACACCACACACACACACACACACACACACACACACACACACACACACAGAGAGAGAGAGAGAGAGAGAGAGAGAGACTTATTTCAAATGTATAAATAAACCAATGAAAAGCAAAAGGCATAGGCTTTCATTCCAGTGTTAGAATTTGCTTTGCTACATTTTCTGTTGAGACTCTACTATTCCAATGCAGAATAAAAAGGTGACCAATTAGTTGCCCGTGTATCTACAGTTGTTGCCCTTTTTCCTTCCTGCAGGTGTCTAGTGCTGGGGAATTTGTTCATTGGTATCGACGTCCAAATGTTCCACCTCCAACAGGTTCAGTTCTGCTCTCTTGCCAACAAGATCGGTGCTGTCCATGAACACAATTCCCACAAAACTGCTATGATTTTTGTCTCAACATACCCTACCCCTCTTCTCTCTCATGAAGGGATGGCAGGGGGGCCTTTCCTGCAGCGGGGAGGGGGACTCCCTGATGCTAACAGTGCAGGTCTATCAGAAGGTGCTTATTCTTTAATACACATGTAAATTTAGGCAAAACCTTCCTCAGGGCTGATTTCCTGTGCCTTTTGCAATGGTAAAATCTTTGCCAGAACCTCCATCTTTTTAGTTCCCTTGAGGAAGGCTTTGCTGAAACTCAGCATACATGTGCATTCAAGAATTCATTGCATTCATTGCTTGCTTGCTTGCTTGCTTATAATGACCCAGACCACTACTCTGGTGTCTAGGTGTACTAAATTATACTCTGACTGGCAGTGGCTCTCTACAGTCCCAGGCACACAGGGGTCGGTCTTAGCTCTGTTATCTGAGATTCTTTTAACTCTGGGGAGTGGACCAAGGACCGTCCATAAGCAAGGCACACAATCTGCAGCTGTAGTGGAAGAAGATCCAGCAGACTGGCAGGAGCCAAGTGTGGTGTCAGCAGTGGACCCTTGTTGACAGATCCAGGCAGCAAGGAGTTAACAGATGAAGACTTGGACTTTGACAGGACTTTGACAGGACTGGGCAGCAAAGGGTCAACACCCAGGACTGTGTGGGTGGAAGCACACCTGAAAGCAATTGGGTGTGGCCCACAGGTGTTGCTACTAAGTAGGAAGAAACTGGGACTTTGAGTGCAATGGGTGTGGCTCGCAGCTGCACCCAATTTGCACTAATTGGAACTTAAGAGTATAAAAGCAGCAGCAGTAGGAGCAGGAAGGAGCCTTGCCAGCTTGCCATGGGGATACGCGGCCGGATTTCCGAGCAACGATGACTCTGCTGGACTGGCGGAAGGACTGCCACTCTCGGCTGACAGAGAAGAGGACTGCATGCCGGTGACGCTGCACTTCCGAAAGGACAACGCCCAGCTGGGGGACGCCGAGCCAACGGAGAAAGAAGCCAACTCTGCTGCCAAAAGAGACTGGTTTGAGGGGGAGATAGACTTGTTTCTGTTAAGCAGAAGGGTTTCTGCTGTGGGATAATTTATGGTGTTAGGGCGATAAGGGTTGCTGTAAGGCAATAAATTTGGGTTAATTGTCCATCGGAGTTCGGCTTTCGTTTTTACACACGGCATTAACTATTTGAGGTGTTTTTCAGTCGAAGCGGGCATTTAAAGGGAACAAACTTGCTCCTAGAAGGAGAAGTTGGATTTGGGCAGGACATTTGGGTCCCCAGAGTGGGGTGATTCCCAAAGCGAGACAGCAGCCAAACTATGGATCCTCTTATGTTTCACAGTTCGATTTCATTCTTTACTGATCTTGGGAGCTTCTGTGGCTACAGTATCTTCCTTTTGGGGGATGCTACTCCCCCCCCCCCCACACACAGGATATTGTAATACTGTATATTGTTTTGCAAGACAGCTTATTATCTGTCATGGCTTATGTACCATGCTTGCAAACCTCAATGCACATTACAGAGATTCTTACAATATTTCTAGCTGCTTATTGGTTTTTGTTCCAGCTGTATTTATTTTAGTTTTTGCAAGTTTTGCAATGTTTGTGAACTATTGCTTTCTGATTAAGAAGCATGAGCTCTCTCTCTCTCTCTCTCTCTCTCTCTGTGTGTGTGTGTGTGTGTGTGTGTGTGTGTATACAGTAGTGTGGGCAGGGGGGCAGACCACCCTGGGCAGCACGTGGGGTGGCCATACCGGCTCCGGCAGTAACAAAATGGTGGCAGCAGCAAAGGCGGCTGATTGGCTCGGAGGAAGCAGCAGAAGCTGTCCTCCACCTCAGAACGCTGTTTGATGGTGCCCCCTCTCTCCCACCCAGCCCTCGAGGGATGTTTGGCTCTGGCTGATCACTTGGAGGCGGGGTGAGTGACGTCACATCCGGGCACAACATCACGAGAGGAGGTAGCCTAGTGACGCTACTGTTTCTGTGTGTGTGTGTGTATGCACACACACACACACACACACGTTCAATTGGCTTACTCTCAATATTATTATATTTCTATGACATGCTGAACTTCAATTACAGAATAGAATAAGCCATCTGGATCTTGTCACCGCTACTGTATATAACATACATATGAGAGGAAATTGCTTATTGATTTAGCTGAGCGTGAACAACTTCAGCTAGAAAGCCACAAACATATTCTTAATTCTAATAGATACCATCAAAACTAACATGTTGTACTTGACTCTTGGCTACAGGGTATCAAGTTGAACCAAAGAGATTTAAAAAAAAAATCAAGCTAACGGGGAAAAAAACACGCACTCGTTTATACAGTACTTTATATTGAAGTGTTTAATGAAAAATGCCTTGGCATAGGGAGCATAATGCATTTAGAGACAATTGCATATGTTGGTCTTAGAATGCTATCAGTATATATTGAATTGCAGACTGATCACTTTAATAAACCAAAGACTTACGTGCATTAACTTGAATGGGAAATAGCAAGTTTGGAAATCAGATTTTAAAACACAGATATGACATCATAACCTTTGGTAGGTCAAAGTATTTCTTTGGGATGGGGGGGGGTCAGTTCACTGTGTATTCCTAGGTTCTGTGACCCCTGATTTGAAGACACACAAATTGCCTCCACATATTTGGGTTCACATAGGCCTGGCTTTATCTCTCCTATCCAAACACTGGTGTAGTGTAGGGCAGTGTTTCTCAAACTGTGGGTCAGGACCCACTTGGTGGGTTAGGTGAGGCTAATCAAAAATCAGATAGCTGCCCTTCAAAGAGCTGAGCTCCTGCAGTTTTAAGATAGCTGCTAATTACCTTGCAAACAGTTAAGCTCCTAGTTTGCAAGTTTGTGTTTTGTATTTTTAGGGAGATAAATGTTTGAGTGTCTAGTAAAGCTAAGTGGGTCCTGACTGAGTGTAATTTTAAAAAGTGGGTTACTAAAAGTGGGTACTAAAAAGTTTGAGAACCATTGCTGTAGGGGGGTTGTGTGACTGAGCTGTGAATCAGGACTGACCTTATTCAAACATCTGACCTTACTCAAACATCACCTCTGGCATGAACTCACTAGGTGGCCTTAAGTAAGCCACTCTTAAGCTGCAATATTGCCTCAGCTCAGCTGCAATATGGAGAATAATAGTACTTACTGATGATGATGAAGGGTTGTTGCAACAACTACAGCAACAACTACAATATCTGTGGAGTGTTTTGCACACTCCGGTTGCACTATACAAATATTAAGTTTTATTATTAATCCTCTGAAATTGAGGGGGAAAAAGTTGCTTCAGGTTTTAGAGCTAGCTCCTATCCCTGACTCCTGTGGCCACAAATTGCTCACCTTCCATTACCAGCAAGTGGTGATGGTAAATTATCACAATGTGCATCATCTGATGGTACTATGAACCTCTGCTGAAAATGTGTAAGAAAGCATAAACCTAGCCAGTTTCCATGATTTTCTTATTACAGGGAGGGAAGAAAGGAGGGTTTCTTGAAAAGCAGTGCTGTTATCTCTGCCTATTGTATCTCTCATCTTTGCCTACTTCATTTTTGAGGCTGCATAGATGTTCTGGCCTGTGGCTAATGCTCCCCCCCCCCATCCTTTGCGAAGTCTGTTGCTTGCTTTCAGATTCCCCCTGTGCTTGTCTCTAATAGCATCTGGTCTGGATGCTATTTCCTTTGGAGTTGGAGGCTAAGGTGTTGGGTATTTGTGACTAATGTATCAAGAGATCATTGTGCAAGTTTCATGTGATGGGGAAAAAAGAGAGAAATTCTTTACAGAATGAAGCCCTGGAATTCTCTCTTTAAATGTTGGTATCAGTGGTTCTTAGGAGAGGCTGTTTTATTTGCTTTTCCTCCCTTTCCAACTAGAAGTCTTATGTGACAGTCTGTTAAAATGTAGTTTACAGGATTCAGGTTGGTTGTGTTGTATCTTAAACATACTGGAACACATACGAACGAGTACATCCCATTGAGATCAATGAGGCTGACTTATGAGTAGACTTTCATAGACGTGTGCTATAAGGCCGTACTCCTAAGCACACTTACTGGAGATGAGTTACTTCTGAGTAGGCATACTTAGAACTGTGTTGTAAGGCTGAAATCCTATGTGCTCTTACTTGGGAGCAAGCCCAAGCAATGAGAAGGATTTCTGTGTAGAGAAATGCATTGGATTGGGATGCAATTGCAAAGCACAGCATAAAGTTGTGTGTAGTTTGTCCTGCTAAAAATCACACTCCCAGAGTGTGGGGCTCTCCCTCTTTGAAGGTTTTCAAGCAGAGGCTGGACTGCCACTTATCGGGGATGCTGTAGTCGCTGGCACTGAACTGGGTTGGACTAGATGATCTCCAGGAGACCCTCCCCCTGACATTCTACGATTCCTCCATCTCTAAGACCCTCAGTCCTATGACAGCAGCAAAGCTTTCAGTCTGGGTGTGGTCTCATGCACAGAGCTTTCTGACTCTTTCAGAGTCTTCACATCCATAAGCAGCTTGCACTGATGCAAAAACGTCATGCAAACACTCATGCGATCCAACTGTAAGTGCCTCCGTTCAGGCTTGGCATGTGAAAAGCCAATTTTCATTGATTTGAAGCTTCCTTCCACCAAACTAACCAAACATGAAAACAAATGTTCATCCGTTCCCTGAATCTCATATAGATAGTGACAGCTTTAAAAAAAATGGGTAGGAGGTGAGTTACGTTGCTTATGATGGTATGCGCATCCCGACGAAAGTGCAATTTTGTCAGAGCACAACTCGGCGGAGTTATTTAAACACTGCATTATACTCACTGACAGATTGAGCTCAGGAAAGGTGCTAGGCTACCATGTTAAGCGCAGAATGGCTATGATGCTATTAAATTAATATGAGCTGCATCAATGGCTATAACATATTAATGAGAAAGAGAAGGGAAATGAAGGCATTAGCAGCAAACAAATGCAAGTACAATTTTCTAAATTCTTAATTTGGCCTTGAAAGTGTTCCGGCTCATCTGTTTCTCCAAATGAGAGCTCTCTAGCCATTACTCATTGTCTGGAGATTTAAATTAACAGCTTCATGCCAGGAGGATTATAACATCCATTAATGACTGGGGCAAGGAGTGGGTGGCGGCAGGGGGAGGAGGAACGATGCTGTGGATGTGTGTTAGTGTCTGAACTTACAACGATCTATGGGGCAATCCACTGAGATGTGTCATTTTGCTGGCACCCCCGAGCCCACACATTCATTTTAATCAGACTTACTCCATGTAGTCTGTCTTCTTCGGATTGGCACGCTCAAACCATTTGCTCCAGAATGGTCCAGTGAGACTCAATGGCCATCCCAAAGCAAACAGTTTGAGGATCACAGTGAAGGGGGGGGAAGCTTCATTTCAAACAGTAGACTTGAGGGAACTCCAACCTGCCCCCCAATCATACATCCTATAAGGAAGACAGCACTTGCAGTCTTAAGAGCACATACTCAGGAGGGGAGGGGAGGGGAGGGGAGTGGGGGCAGAACTCTAGGACTCCACCAACAGCAGGAATTCTCAGGTGCTACCTTTGAAACTTTTTTTAAAAAAAAATGTGAGCTGACAAGAAACATCAGGCCCACCAGAAGGCAAACTGAGATATCTGCCTAGGGTATATATTGTCTTATCTAGGCCATCATCTTTCCCAAGTGCTACCTGAGAGGCAAGAAGAGCTCATGTTACATGAAAGCCACAATCCTAGGCAAATTTACCTAGGAGCAAAACCTGCTCTACACAGTGTGGCTTCTTTCTTAGTAAACTGCAGAGGCGGGCACTCTAACAGCATCTCTCATGCCATCCTATGCATGTCTAAAGGTAAAGGTGACCCTTGACAATTAAGTCTAGTCGTGTCTGACTCTAGGATGTGGTGCTCACCCCCATTTCAAAGCTGAAGAGCCAGCGTTGTCCGAATACGCCTCTGTGGTCATGTGGCCGGCGTGACTCTCCTTGCTGCAGCGCGTAGCATGCGGCTGGAACACGGAGCGCTGTTTACATTCCCACAAGCGGTACCATTTATCTACTCGCATTAACATGCTTTGGAACTGCTAGGTTGGCAGGAGCTGGCCAAGCAACAAGAGCTCACCCCGTCACGGATTCGAACTGTTGACCTTTCGATTGACAGCTCATGGTTCAGCGGTTTAACCCACTGCGCCACCCGCTGGCCTTAAAATGTCCTACGAGGTCCCACCGAGGTCCCATGCATGTCTACATGAATGTAATTCCCATGAATTCAGTGGATCTTATTCCCAGGTAAGTGTGTATGGTATAAAATTACAGTCTAATATACCTCTAATATTTTTTTTTGGGGGGGGGGTATTTTTAGCCCCATTTTTCAATGTGTGTGTCAGTTTTCAAATGATTGCAACTGGCTCTGTCTGGGATGAAGTGAGCTAGACCTTTAAATGAAGCAAAATAAGTTTTGAAGTAGAAATAAGTGGCAGGAGATGAAAACACTCTTATGAAATTATTTAAACATTTTTAATGGTCTTGATGGGGTCTGGCTATGGGTTTCATGGGGAGCTCCTGCACTTTACCACCATGCTACTGACCGTAGTCCAAATTAGGAATGAACTGCTGTCCTACCCATTTGGATAGTATTGTGTACCCAAATAGTACCCATTTGGGTTGGCTCCACCCCATGTTCTGCCTTGACTTCCTTTCAGTTTCACTTGCAGAATTTCTTTTTAAAAAAACTTAATTTCAGAATTCATGCACATATAGTTTGCCGCAATTCTCTGTTCATGCGGTTTTCATATTTACAGGTAAATTATGGAGCCAGCTTGCAAAATGCTGCCTCTCCTTTCCTGGTGATGCTCCAGTCTCTGCTCCTCTAACTCCCTAGCTTGGGAAAAGAAAAGGGAGAGAACGTGCGAAAGAACGTGCGAAAGAAAGTATGAAGGAGAGAAGAGTGGTGGCCTAGAGTGGCGACTCTCCTTTCTTTCACACTTCCTCTCCTGCTCCATTCCCCTCTTCCTTTTCCAATCTAGGGAGTTGGAAAAGGAGCAGTAGAGGTGAGTGGGCAGATGGAAGTTGGCAACCCTCCCCCAACCTGCTGCCTGAGGCAACAACTTCAGTCAGCCTCATGGATGAGCCGATCCTGTTGTGTTGTGTTTTAATCAATATGCATTTGCACTTGTGCTCATCAGTTCAGGAAATAAGTACATGAATAAATAAATGAAAATGAAAAATTATTGCACAGGCAGCATGGTCTGCTCAACATCTGATACCAAAGACGGAAGAACAGTAGGCTGCTATCTCATCAGCTCCATTCCACAAAGAAGATTAAATAATTTGCAATCCCAAAATCAAGGAAGAACTAGTGCTGATCTAAATCCTGCTCCTTACCAATTTCTCTACTTTTTGTGTGTCTTTGGAAATGGGGTCGCTTTTTCAGCTGTTTTCTTCAGGCGGCAATGTGGGGGGGGGTGAGGTGGGGTAAAACGTATTGAGCTC
Organism: Plestiodon gilberti rubricaudatus; assembly: GCA_026170595.1. Taxonomy (NCBI): domain Eukaryota; kingdom Metazoa; phylum Chordata; class Lepidosauria; order Squamata; family Scincidae; genus Plestiodon; species Plestiodon gilberti. Next base: position 17,713,854 of record JANXHW010000012.1, read on the forward strand.
TTGATTCTTGAAAGTCTGTTGAAATGTCAGTGGCCATTTTGGTTGCCCCAATGTGCCAAGTTCTAAGGGAAATTAAAAAAAAGTCTTCTTCCATCCAAATGGCTACTCCCACTAGAGGCCGCCATCATCAATGGTGAAAGAAAAAGACGTGCACATTGCCTACGACATGCATGACGTGATTCTCTTTCTCTCTATCAGACGCACAATGGGAACACAGACAGAGGTGCCTTAAAAACTCCCCTTTGAAAATGTTCCCCCACCCCAAACCTTTTCCTTCCCTCTCTCAAAAGAGTAAAAAAAAGTGGCAAAAAATGCAAGAACAAGACATTTCAGACACTCGCCAATTTGAATTGTGAGCATTTCTTAAGCATCTCTAATTCAAACAAATCCTTAAATAATAAACGGGACAGACAGAGTTGTGTTGAAGAAAGGTTGAATGTGCTGGACCCCCCCCCCAAGATGCCCATTGATCTTTACTCCTTCTTCACTGACTTCTCTTGACTCCTACCAACAAAACTCATTCATTATCCTAAACTACTGACACCTGAATGAGTTTTCAGACTCCAGATCTTGGTCTTGGTCCATGTTTCTGCTCCCTGCTGGGTGGGACTCTCCTGATTTTCCAATGCTGTGAATTGACAACCTTTGGCTGATTGTATCTCTGTAAGAGTAGCTGATGTATCAGCAGTCCAAGTTATGGCACATATTAATGGAAAGTGAATACTCTGTTTAGATAATAGTAATACTTAAGCACATAACATCTTCAACGTGCTGTACAAACATTAACTAATTAGTACCCCCAACACTCCACCGAGGTGTGTAATTATGTGCATTATTAGAGCTAGTGGAATTATTCCTTACGAATAAATTAGCCAGTAGAATTGGCTTTTTTCCCTCTTCAAAAATGTGCATGAAACCCTCATATCATTTGCATTTCTCGGGGATTGGACTCAGACTGGGAGGGGATCACCTAGATTTTTGTAGCTCAGATCTCTTTCCCTGGATGAGAACTTCGTTTAGGGGTGGGAAGTGAAGGGACTTTGCCCTGGGAAAAGTAACTTGCTAAGGAGGTTGTGGAAATTATTGTCCATGCTTTCAAGGCAGGTGCCTTCTTTACCGGATGTTGTGCTAGCTAGCCCCTGCTCCTCCCACTCTTCAATGCTCTATCTCAACACTCTCCTTCCCTCCACATTCCCTCTTCTTTTTGTTTCCTCTTCCTTTTCCAGTTCATGGCATGGAAGGAGAAGACAGAGTAGTGGAGGCAAGTAGGTAGACAGAGATCAACACCCTCCACCAGTCTGCTGCCTGAAGAGACTGCTTCAGTTGACCTCATGGGTGGGCCGACCCTGGCCTTGAACCTTTGGGATTCACCCTTCTGCCATACAAAGCTTCTTGTATTTCCAATCAGAATGTTTTCCCCATCTCTTTGTGGCACTCTAGCTCTGCAACATGTTTCTTGTCAGGTTCCTGCCTCAACCACTTTTGTTTTCACGTTTCTCCCATGGAGTAGCACGTTTCCTCTCCATGTACACTATGTTTTTAAAGCCAGAACACATTTTTTTTAAAAAAAATACATTTAGAACACAGAGCAAATGGAGAGTTGATTTAGCTGGGGAGGGGGTTATTTTAAGTTTTCAGCCCCCTTAACTACCCCCACATCCTCCAATCCTCATTGAGAAGGAAGTGGGCAAATGTGCTCCAAAAGACAGCACTGTGCATCTGTGGAGACCTGGTGAGATTATTATAGCAGGCAACATTGGGATCATAAGGGTAACCATAGCAACCCCGATTCCTTTTTATACACGTTGTGGTGAATTCTTTCAGTTTTGTTCCTTTTCTCATCAAATGCAGTGAGCTTAAAAGTCTCCACTTGCAACATGCATCTCAAATTCAGTTTTGGGACGTTTGACAAAGATTGATTTTAATGATGCTCCTTTAAAATGATGCTCCTTTAAAAACGAACACATATCAAAGTTTGGGGCTTACCAAAGATGGGATGAAGGAGGATCCAGGATGAGTTTCTGATGCAGAGCCTAGCCATGAAGATGGGAGAATTCTTAGCTTCTTAGAATAACTTCTCAGAAGATCGACAGTCTACCACAATGGTCTTCAACTTCTCAAGAGCTGGCCTGGGAGCTGCTTCAAACCCCACCTGCAATATGCGACCCACCTTCCAGAGCCCAGTGGGTGAGAGGAGTGGGCTATTGAGCAGCCATGGTTCCTTTCCTGTCTGGTGATGACCAATCAGCATTTGTTTTACTACTGTGTTGTTCTGCCCTTCTTTCCTTCTAGGCCAGTTGGAAGGAGAGGCGGGGCAGAAAGTGGCATGGCAACAGTGTGCACTCCATTTTTGAAATGTGGAGGGAGGGAGAGAAAGAAGAAGTGAGGCAAGGCAAGGCAAGGGAGAGAGCAGCAGTGCCTCAACAGGGGTAGCACCTAGATAGGTGGGAGATGGAGATGGAAGACTAGGAGACTTGACTAGAGCAACCACTCAAAATCCAAAGCTTCTGGAAGGATTTACTTTACTGAAGACCCCAGCCCCAACTGCTGTCCAAGCTGTGCATGGCTGACATAAAAATGACACAAATTGCATCAACTTCACACTAGGGATTCTGGGCCTGGTTGACACATCCCCACCAAGAGATGCCACCACAACCCTGGAAGTGCTTCCTGCTGATGCTTCCAAACACCCCAGAGATCTTTGTTTTGGGAAAGGGGGACAGAGGGTGGTGTTAGTAGCAGTGAAGTCTTTGCAAGCAGACCTGTATTTGTCTCCATTCTGCTTGCGAACATTCAACTTGTGAGCATTTCACTTTTAAGGGTATCCCTGACTTATGGCATCTCTGATTATAGGACCACTAGAAGAAAGTGAATAAGGGGACATACACATGCATGAATGTGAGAAAAGGCTCATATTCACCTCTCTGGACTTTGCATCGCAACAGTAGATTGGAAGCTACCGGTAACTTATATTAGGAGAAGGGATTCCTCTGGTGCATAAAACATAGATCAGACCAGTGCAGATCATCTGCACTGAGACTCTTGGGCACTTATTTCGTTCTTTTCCCTGGAAAGCTACTGATGCATTTTCAAGCAACTCCTTCATACAAGAAGGATTAACCCCCATTCACCATGTCCTGCCCTGCAGAACAGTTGAGTTCCTTGTCGTTTTGTTACATTTTAAGTCTTGGGTTAAAAAAAAAAGCAGCTAACACCCAAGCCCCAAATGCCGCACCGCTGAGAGAACACAATTACTGTGTTTTTTTGCATGAGTCAACAAATAGATTTCATTAAGGAGGGGTGAAGCAGCGTATTCTGGAAAGCTCTTGCAAGAAGACAGAGTGCAGCAGAGCATTGTCAGGAATCCCTGCTTCTGTGCATCGAAGGGCAAGTTTAATGTGGGTTCATCTTTGCGATGTTCAAATTTCCTTTTGATTTTTTCCCCTTATCTCCTTAACTATCCTAAAGACCTTCTCTGATCAAAAATGCATAAAAGTGATTGATGTTGGCAACATGGAGCTGGATCTGAATGGCACTATCCAAAGGTCACATTAATTAAAGAAAGCCACTCAGCAGAGACCCCTCATGACGGTTTCATGCTAACAGAGCTGATGATCCCAACATGTTGTGAATGGTAGACCTGCTATCGGCATAGAATTGTCTTTCATTTCATTCCATGTTGGCTTGGGCTGGAACATATGTCTATCCGCTCACAATATGTCTATCCAAATCCTTACATATGCCTATCCACTCCAAATCATTTCTATGACATTAGATTTGTCATTCCAAAATGCTATAAACTAATGGCGCAATCCTGTCTTTGGCCGGTGTAAAATCCTGTCTTTGGCCACTGTGGCCTCGGTGCTGGCATAGGGTGTCACAAACGTGCTGAAAAGCATGTTTGCGGCACCTGGCGAGTAGGCGGTGCTGTTGCAAGGCCTGTGGCACCCTCCCGCCAAGGAGCCCAGAGGACAGTGACGTGGAGTGGGTAAATTCTGCTCTGAGCGGTGCTAGGAATGGGGAGGGAGGGCAGGGGGTGGGCGAATCAGGCCCAGGAGGGGGGAGGGATTGGTGTCATTGGCGAACGCCGTATCCTATGCTCCATCTCGGGCCTTTCCTCTTTACACAAGGCTTCTTGGGTCAAAATAGCTGGCGTGGACCCAAGTAGTCTCATACCGGAGGCTGGGACTTTACGCAGAGTAAGGGGATGATTGATCACTCACTCCGAATGAGATCCCTCTCCAGCACAGGATACAACATGGGCCTGGTGCCCATGCTGCACTGGTGCTCGATAGGATTGGGTTGTGAAACCAGAGTATCCATACATCAGCCTTCATGCAATGATTACGATGATGCTCCTAGATGCTCAGGCAGCAGCTGAGGATAGGGGCAGTACCTATACCCAGCTTCAGCTGGTGCATGCATTAGCCACTCTATTGCAATGTAGGGAGGTTTATCTATTGTGATGTAGACATCCAAGGAGCTTTGTAGCTGGGTAAAACTAGGAATGTTATTGGGTATGTGTTAGTGATGTTCAATTTCAACACATAACATGAAAAAGTTTGAACAGGTGTTTGGGAACCTCAGGAAAAAAGCAGTAAGAAAGCATCCGTTTTTCCCAGTGGAATTGCAAAATATTTTTCCTTAAGGTCATACATTTGTCTTTTACGCATGTAATGACTTGTCTTGTGACTTGTCTTGTGACTAAGAACTGTCACAAGACAAGAGACACTGAAAAGTATTTTTCAAGTACAATGTTCTCGTCTTTCTAGGAGCAAATTACAGGGGATGTTCAATGCTCATTGTCCCTGATGTGCTTACAGTGCCAGGTGCCAACGTTTTGGGAGTCCTGGGGCATAGCCCTGAACTGGAAGCCCCATGTCCCCCAATGGTGCATTGGGTTCTACCATGACCACCAGTACAGGAGGACAGGAGGCTCAGGGTGGCAGAAGCTGATCTCCGACACAGGTGCTATGTGCTTAGTTTATATTTAGTAAATAATGGTGGGAGGATCAGAACAGCAACTTGGGAGGTGGGGTTTGCAATGGTGCCAATACAGGTTGCCCCCATGGTTGCTATTTTTGCCATGTTCAGGTACCCCCCATTCATCACAGGATGAATGGGTGATTTGGATCAGTATGGTGGTGATGGCAAAGGGCTAATGCCCTCCCCCCCCCCCAAGCCATGATACTGATCCCGATCTCTTCCACAACCCTGCAACTGCTGTTCGCTAAATAAAAAGTCAGTGCATCAGAACCACTGCAGCATTGAAAGACACTTTCCGCAGTGTTAATAATGTGCTTGATCCTGACAGGCTTACTTTTTCCTTCCTGAATAGCAGCTGTGTCTGCGTGGGGGGGGGGAATCTATATCAGGGCATGGGAGGTGGGAACTTGCTACTGAAGAAAGAAAAAACTAAGAATGCCAGATATCCCCACTGAATTAGATATCAGTGACACCGTGTTTTATAACGATGCTCACTTTAGTTGCAATAGAATAAAGTGGACCGTTTTTTGAACCAACTCTTGTATATAACGTAATATTCATCCCTAGAACTAATTCCTATTTCCTTTGTAAGAATAATAAAAGGGAAAAAAATGTATTTTTGTTTTGATGTTTACAAGCCCTTGAGATCAGATAGCTTATTCAATAATGTTTTACAGTGTGTAGAACATTCTTGTTACATTGCATTACTCCAGAATTACTCCACAGATCATTTTGAAGAAGAAAAAAAGACCAAGTTAAACAGAATTTCATTTCAGCATGGATTATATTCTTATATTTTTATAGGGAGAACTGAGAAGTCATTGGTTTAGTAATTTTCTTTTTATGATAAATAAGAGTTTCTTTAAAAAAAAAGAATGGTAATACTTTGGAAGTAGCCCTGCTTTAAAATGATTTAAATGAAGATGATAACATGGAAACATTTCTATGTGGTGAGCGCAGAACAATTGGAAAATGAAAGCAGTAAAATCCGGGTGCATTATCTAGGCATAGGCCAGGGATGTGGATCTCGAGCCAAGTCTCTGGGCCCAAGTCTCAAGTCAAGTCCCAAATCTTTGCCCCCCAAGTCCCGAGTCTTTGGTTGTGAGTCCCTATCTATTTAATGGGGAAAACGGGTTTAAACCTGAATAAAACTCAACTTGTCGTAAAAGGCTCCAAGTCTCAAGTTGAGTCTTTCAAGTCTTACAATCACCGAGTCAAGTCCGAGTTGAGTCACTGATGCGAATTGAGTCCGAGTCGAGTCCGAGTCAGTAGACTCAAGTCTACATCACTGGCATAGGCCTGCCGCGGTGAACACTTACTTTCTTGTAATGTCTTCAGCCTGGGAGATGGGCTGGACCCTTCAATACGCGGGTTGATCCTGTGAGGGTCACAACCAGCAACAGTCCAGAGCAGCTTGATGCTCTGCTGAGTAGCCTTAATTTTATTTTTTTATATATATATATATATATTTTTGGGGGGTCCTCTTCCTGCTGATTACAGGAGTCAAAACCACCTGAGCCCCATTGGCTCCAACCTAGTCAGGTGGCCTGGAGTTCAGAGGACTGACACATGACAGTCTCAACTCATGGGCTGGCTAGGAATTACTAAGGGACCCACAAGGGCATCTAGTTCAACTCCCTGCCTGTAGCAGGAAATCCTCCTAGACCATCTCCAGTAGTTGCCTGTGAAGATCTCCCGTGAGGGAGAAACCACCACCTCCCTCAGTAATCTATTCCACTGCCCTTCCTGATGTCCAACTGGAATCTCCTCTCTTGCAGTTTGTACCCACTTGATCTAGTTCTGCTCTCAGAGGCAGTTGAGAACAAATTTGCTCCTTCCATGTGGCAACCCTTTCGGTATTTGAAGAGCGCATGGTAAACATGGTAAAGGTGCAGAAAAGAGCGACCAGAATGATTCGTGGGCTGGAGCACCTCCCTTATGAGGAAAGGCTACAGCGTCTGGGGCTTTTCAGTCTAGAAAAAAGGCGCCTGAGCCTGAGGGGGACATGATTGAGACATATAAAATTATGCATGGGATGGAGAGAGTGGATAGAGGGAAATTCTTCTCCCTCTCACACAACACCAGAACCAGGGGACATGCACTAAAATTGAGTGGAGGGAGAGTTAGAACGGATAAAATAAAATATTTCTTTACCCAGCGTGTAATTCATCTGTGGAACTCCTTGCCACAGGATGTGGTTATGACACCTTGCCTAGATGCCTTTAAAAGGGGTTTGGACAGATTCATGGAGGAAAATTCCATCACAGGTTACAAGCCATAAGAAACCTCCTGGTTTTAGAAGTGGGTTTTCTCTGTGCCAGGTGCAAGGGAGTGGCAGCAGGAAACAGGTTATCTTGTTGGCTCCTGTTGGATGCTGGGCTAGAGGGACCTGTGTGCTCTCGGAGACATCTGGTGGGGCCACTGTGTGATACAGGAAGCTGGACTAGATGGGCCCTTGGCCTGATCCAGCAGGGCTCTTCTTATGTTCTTATGTTCTTAAGTTCCCTCAGCAGTTCTTTGTAGAGCTTGTTCTCCAGCCCTGTGATCATCCTCGTCGCTCTTCTCTGAAGTTGCTCCAGTCGCTCCTGGACACCATACTCCAGGTGAGGTCTGACCAGCACAGAGAAAAGAGAAACCACTACAGATTTGTTCCTTCTTCCATATGACAGCCCTTTCTGTTAGCTATGATACAGTAGTTCAATGAAACCTCCAGGTTTTGAGGTAGTCTGCCAATGAATACCAGTTGCTGGGGGTGTTGTATCAGCAACTGAGCCAGAAGTCTGAACAGTGTTTATTTGTATGCCTAAGAATGGGAGGGAACAATGTCCTCCAAGCCCAGAAGCATCAGGAAGCATCTGACAAGACAAGATGCTGGGCTAGAGGGACCTTCATTCATTCCGAGACCTCAAGATTCTTCTTAGGTCCATATGTTACAGGATCCCGGCAGGAAACCTAATTGTAACACCATAGCTGTGTCATGTGCAAAATGCAAAACGAAGGGCTCTCCATTTTAGGATTTGTCAAAATGTTTCTTAACAGTTCCTTTGCAGCTTGCTCGGTAACTGTCTGAAAGCTATTCTTATCCGAACGAATATAAATCATTGATATGCTGGTGCACAGATACATGAATGTGAAAAATCCGCCACTGTTAAAACCCGACGAACCGTTTGCATTTCCCATGGAAAGGGGAACACGCTCTGGCCTAATCCTTCGTTGCTGATTAGGAAAACTGGCGCAAAAATCAAGTTTTGTGCTCTTACGCTCTGTCATCTTCATTACAAAGTTTTGTTTTTTGTCGTCTTCTTATTAGAACAATGCCCATAAAGACATAAACAAAAGCTCAGTGTGGAGCGCGACAGCAGGAAATGCATCACAGCTAGTCAGTTTCAATTTACACATCAAGCGTTGCCCTTTTAACAAGGTGGAACTTCTTGTCAAAAAAACAAGCAACTTATCCGGAAACACACACGCGGGCATACACACACAGACACACACACACACAAATGCGCTAATGATGGTTCTACAGCTGTTGGAGGGAGGCATCTTCTCAACCTTGCAGGCATGAGATCTCAGGAAAACCATTGCTGGAGAAACTGTGCAGCCTACCCCAAAAAGCTGTACATTCCCCATTAAGTCTTAAAGGGACAACCGGAAGAGAAAGATGGAGGGAAAAGAAGTATTCTTTATTCCACCATGAGAAAATGAAGTAAAAAGTGCATGAATTATTTGGTCTCAACCATAATCACATCACTGCAGATGTCTTTCCTTTCCAGTATCCTAGTTGATACTGGTTAATTGTAATTTCTGCATGGATGAATTTATAAATTTTAATGCTCTGCCTTGAGTAACCTTATTTTTTTGGGGGGGGGATACTCTTCCTGCTGATCACAGGAGTCAAAACCACCTGAGCCCCCATTGGCACCAACCTAGTCAAGTGGGCTGGAGTGCAGAGGACTGATTTTAAAATGTTAACAATTTTAACTTAATTTATAAATCGATTGTCTGTCTTCAGCCTCAGACCTGGTCTGAGCCCCATCACTGCTCGCCCCCGTGGTTTTCTCCTCCTCCCTTTCCTTTCCTTTGCTTCCTTATTGCTGCTGCTGCTGCTGCTGCTCCTTCTCTGCGCTCATGCTGCTCTGTCTTTTCTTGAAACGTCAGAGGATGGGAACAGGAAGTGGGAAGAGCAAAGTGGCACTAAGAGGCTAGAGAGTCTTCCTGGTTCCTGCTTTCACCCCCTGCCTTTTCAAAAAGCAGAGAGGAGGGAGCAGGATGCAGAAGAGGACACAGAGAGTAGCAGCAGCAGCAGCAGCCGCGAAGGTAGCTGCCATCTCCAGGTGAGCAGGGACAGGGCAGCCTTAGAGGAGGTGAGGCTGGTACACCTTGTTATGTGTTGTCATAAAGGCTCAGCAGGTCAATATAAACTTGCAACGAGGATGTTGGCTTCGTGTGGAGGTGCTGATCGGGCGCATTATAAGCACCTCCACATACACAAAAGCCCTGACTCTCTCTGATGGTGATCGAGGCATGCAAAAGGTTATTGCATTCTGAACCAAGTCGTGGACCCAATCTAGGGTGTTTTGGTTTGTTTTCTGCATGGTGACCAAAGCTTTGATCCTAGGCATTTAATTAACTAATTAATTACATGGCTATTAGTGATGATGGTAAGGCTGAAGATAATTATCCATATTGCATGCTGTTAAACTTTAGAGTGCAAGAATATATCGTGTAGTGAAACCATCATGAGACTCCTTCTGCATGCACCAGGCATGCAACGCGACTCATTTAACGATAACACTTTGCTTTGCGGCGGCTCAGAAGCCGGGCCGCTGCTGAAAACGGTGAGACGTGCAGCACATGTGGCTGCAGCCCGAAGGTCTCCATAGGTGCCGATAAGTCAGCAGGGGAGGTGGGCCATGGGTGGGGAGGGGGAATAGTGGGACATGATAGGGAAGGAAAAGGGAGGCATTGGCATGCTATGTGACACATATGTTGGCATGCGGCATGTTATAGGATTGGGCAGTGAATAGGGTTTTTTTTGCACTTTCTGCTTGTGCAATGCAGTTCATGTGTAACATCTTCATTGTTATCCTTACAGCAACCCTGCAAAGTGAATAAGTATTATTATCCCCATATTGCAGCTGGGGAAGACTGAGAGTGGCTTGCCTGTGGTCAACTAGTGAGTTCAGGGAAGAGGTGAGCTTGGAATGAAGGAAGTCATGATAGCACTATGCTGCGTCGGCTCTCTTGAGACTGACACGTTCAGATCCACTCAATCCACCTTTTCAAGGCAACTGTGAGTTAGAGATGAGAAGACCATAGAATTGGGCCCTAAGTCTCCACCACCACCCAGAAAATCACCCCAACCCCTTGAAAGTCTCCAATATGTGTGGGAGTTTGGGGAGTCAAAACTCCCCCCCACGCGCACGCGCACACACACACACAACCCTGTGAATCTGCTGGGGCTAAAAAAGTCACCCAGGCATGAATGTTGTGCAGAGCATGTTCCTGGGCAGCAGACATCATCTCAGAGCACCAACTACATTCCAGCCATGTGTTGTTGACTCTCTCGAGTGCCTGTGTGATGATGACAGATGATGCTGAACGAGGAGGTTTTAGTGAGCTCTCTGACTGTCCAATTATCCAGTTCCAATTATTTATAGATGCAAAGCAGGAAAGCAATGGTTTATTCCAATTTATTTGCAAGGCCTCAGGCAGGTCTGAGGTAAGGAGCAGTCATAGCTCAACGGTTGTGCTGCTGCTTTGCGTGCAGGTGGCATCTCTAGGGAGGGCAAGGGGGACAAAATCCTGCCTGAAACTCTGGAGAATGGATGCCAGTTGGTGCTGACAATGCTGAATTAGATAGACCAGGAGCCTGAATGATGGATGGCAGCTACCTCTGTAGGCATGAATCAGATTCTAAAGATGACTCCCTTGGAGGTCTGCTGCCTCATTCAGACACGTGCACATGCACACGCACACACACACGCATACACACACACCCATGTGCTTCTTAATTTGTACATACTAGGTGACCCAGACTGTGTCTTTATCATGTGCTAACAAAGAACTATCATTGTCACTGGGTGCTGCTGAATCTCTTGTGTAATGAACTTTGAAGTTCTCACTCTTGTCCTCTCCGTGGCTGGGGTGGCATCAGGGGTCAGCCTTGTTTGCAATTGGCCAAGAACCTATGCTCATCAGAGAGCTTGCTTGGGCTAGCTCACACCAGAACCTTCAGTGTCTGTGGCAGTGGTAGTAACCAATGCTCCCTCGGGGGGGGGGGATTGCCGGGGGTGTAGCACAGAGCTTTGTCCCACAGCCCCCATCAACTTGGTGCCAGCCCTGCTTCTTGACTTCTTTCAAAACCTCCTACTTGTTCTAATGTTTGCACTATTGGCTGAACTACTCTGAGGTCACAGAAGTGCTTTGCTGGCTGTAGCGTCACTGTCCCTCTGGCTGCTTTGATGACAGAGATAGACAGGGTGACGGGGCAACTGAGTGCTTTGGTATCTTTGGAAATCTTAGGGTCTGCATTCCAAAGAACAAGGGGAGCTTTAGTTTAATCAAATTGCTTCATATTTCTCCTCTGGTCTTTGACTGATGGTCTTCTTGGAACAGAGCGATTGTGTGGTTTGAAAGCTTTTAGATTGCCCTCAATACAAAATGCTGCTCATTTTTGTGATTCTTCAATTCATCACGCAAGAAGAAACGAGCCCAGCGAATACTGTTGCAGGCACAACCTGGGTCTTAAAAGCAACATGTGTGTCCCTGAGGAAATGGAACCCAAGGACTTCTGGGAGACCCTAAAACCAGCGAGATCCAACATTCTCCATGCATTTAGCAGCATCCAGCTCATAAACTGCTAGGAGCCTGCAGTACAGTCATTATAGTAAAACAAATTAAAATTCAGCCCCAAAGGAAAGCTCAGGGGGTTGGTTGCCAGAAATTAAGCACCATCTCACTTGAATTTCTCTTTTTCCAAGGCCAGTAGGGAAGTCTTTATTAGGAAAATGAAACATAAAGCCTTTTCTTTAAAGAACAATTTTAAGAACAAATTAAAGAGAGGGAGAGGGGGGGAAACCAGAACAAAACAACCAAACCTTTTTAATTGGATGATGATAGATTTTTCTCTTTGCTAGCATATTTGGGCTTAGATATTCAGTCACATATCCTGGAACATACCTTCACAATTCCCAATGTATCTTAGGACTATTTCAATAGTCAAGAAGGAGAAAGATGGCAAAGGAATGACAATTTCCTGGAAGAGATTTTTGCCGCTATAATTCTCTCTCTCTCTCTCTCTCTCTCTCTCTCTCTCTCAGGGAGACCTTCCATATGTTCTGTCTCAAGCAAGCCTCTCGACATGGGAAGGGGATTGTTGGAAGATATATGCAGAGGATTTTGCTGGGTGGAATTACAAAAACTAAAGAGATTTGGAAGGAGACAGTCAGCCGAGTCAAACTTGGCAGGTTTTCCCTTCATGGGGGTCCCTGTCAACATTCCCTGAACTGATTCAGATCTTCTTCTTGAGAGAGATGATTAAAATCTCGGGCTTTACATGCGCTCTGCCAAAGGATGGGATGGACTGGCCCCTCCATGAGGCCAACTGAAGTGGCTGCCTCAGGCAGCAGATTGGTGGGGGCACGCTCCTCTCTCCGCCCACTTGCCTCTACTGCTCCTCCTCTGCCTTCCACTCCCTGGATTGGAGAAGGAAGAGGGGGACCGAGAAGAAGAGGAAATGTGGAGGGGAGGAGAGTGCTGAGGATTGGAGAGTAGGAGGAGCAGAGCAGAAGCTGGCACGTTGTTGAGTAAGGGGGGCAGCATTTGTCATACCGCTTCAGGTGTCAGGAGGCCTTGGCTTGCCCTGGATGGGGGGGGGGATATTCAAACTCTGCAAGTACATCTCAATCTGGCAGCACTTTGAAAGGACATTTACTTTCCTTCAGGTTGCCTATGGTGCCTCAGGCGTATGCTGCGACTGCTGAGCTTTGAAACATTTGACCTCTTTCCCTTTGCTAACAGCAGAGGGATGATGCCTTGTAGCTCGACATGCGGATCCCAGCCGGGCAGTTCATCTGTCGAAGCCGCTACACACTGCTGCGTGTCGAGCTCATTCCCTAACACTTTCTTATCTAACAGCACTGACCATCTGATTGGCACCTGCACATCTGGAAGCAGCATGGATACAGCTGTATGCTAAGACACTAGGGGGGTGCAGAGGGTGTGGCCTGCAAGAGATGACACACATTTTAGGCGCAACACAGCGAGGGAGCCTGCCGCAGCCTTCTGTGCCTCCCAGGCTTGGCCACTTTCGCCTGCTCCAACTTGGCTCGGCTTGGCTCCAAGCCGCGTTGCTGAGTCGGAGTGGGTGAAATCAGCCGATCAAGGGTGACACCCCTCCCTGAGGGGCATATCACCCTTGCTCAGCCTCTTTCTGCCGCTTCGGAGTGCCAGGTAAACGAGGCTGGGTGCAGGGCCAGATGAGCGCACTCGCCAGCAACTTTCTTGCCGAACCTCCAGCATGTCCAGTGCGAAACTGTAGGACGGAGACCACCACGAAGGCCGGGAGGGATGAAGGCCTTCGCATTCCCCTTCTGCCCACTTGGCATCCATGGCAGCCTTCATCCTGGGCTGTATCCGCGCTGAGACAAATCGGTGGATGGCAGATCCATGGATTGAGGGGGTCATGATCCTGGGAGATCATGAATGCATACTTGTCAGTTTTGCATATTGGTTGTACTGTTCTTTTCTTTGCTCCAAATATAAGGCTACAATCCTGTATGCACCTTCTTGGCTGTGAGTCTCATTGCCCACAATGGGACTTACTTCTGAGTAGTCATGCTCAGAGAATATACCAATAAGGTGCTGCTGCTGCTGCTCAGGGTTGTTCTATAAGCATATTAACAGCTCAATCCTATCCTGATGTGATGATAAATCTCGCGAGCCACCAGCACTGATAGCGGGTCACTGCCGACAGTGCAGAAGTCAGTACGCCCTGCGCCAGCAGCGGCAGATGGCAGTCTGGCCGCTGGAGTAGGTAAGGTGGCAGCAGAGGTGGATCAGAGCAGGAATGAGGCCAGGGCAGGGCGGGGGTGGCAGCTCCTCAGTGGCAGCGGCCACTGTCCTGGGTCCAACATGCCCCCTTGGACCTCACAGATTTACGCCAGCAAAGTAGCTGGCATAGATCTGAGGAGGCCCATTGGGGACATGGGAGCAGCTGAAGAGATCGGTTCAGTTTCTTTACTTACCGCTTCCTGTGCCACTGCATCCCGCAGGCTGGCCAAGGATAGGATTAGGCTGTAAGGAATTGGCATCAGCAATATGCAATAAGGATTCTAGTGTAGATGCTTTTACAAAAAAAGGGGGGAGGGTTACACAAATTCATAAAGATAGATAGATGAATTAATATGAGACACACTGGCAAATCTCCAAGTGCTGAACTAGTATATCTCTACATGCTAGATAGTGAGGTTACATAGTGGGCGGTATGCATCCCCTTTGCTCTCTGCTCTCAACCTTCACGGAAAAAGCTGAGTAGCCATTGCAGCAGTATGAAGAGCTGCAAGGGTGGGTGGTGTGTTTTGTGGAGGTGGGGGGGGAGGCAAAGCTTGCAGACCACATTTGGTACCATACGCATACAATCAGGATTGCTGACCTATAGGTTTTCTGAGGGAAAACCCTATTGACCAGAACTATATTCCCTCTTGTTCTCAGATTTTTAAATAGGGCAGTGCATGTCATGGGGTAGTCCTGACATATTAGCATCACAACGACCCTGTGAGGTAGGACAAGTCAAAAAAATGACTGATTGGGGATTAGAACCAGGGACTCTATGCTTTTACGCATGCACGCATGCACACACACACACACACACACACACACACACACACACACACACACACACACACACACAGATATGTATAGGATAAATTGTGTTGTCAAACTGCAAAGTAAGTTTTGGTTCACTTAACAGTGAGAATGAATAAAATAACTTTAAGGAAATAACTACATCTGGATGTGGCACGGGTTTGTGGGTATCATGTGCCTGACTCATTGCACCATTTGCATGAGTCGCCATGCTTGCATGTGGCATCCTGCTGCATGCTGTGGCAAGTTTGCATGCAAGGTGCTGCGACGTATCTTGTGTGAACTGCCATGTCACACATCGACCTGTGGTGGGGCATGTTTGGGTTTGCCATGTTGAGGTATGTATTTGCACTTTGTGGCGCCTTTTGACATGCAGCATGTGGTGGCGGCCCTGGGTCTTCGTTCGATTGGGTCTTTGTTCGGCCCTTCTGAGGTCAAGGCTTCGAGTGGCGTTGTGCGCATGCCGCTCAAAGCCTCTTGGCGGCCTATTCAGAAGCAACCGAGCCGCCAAGGAAGACACGGCTCAGTTTGCCGGCTCCAGGAGTGACGCGGCGGGATGGGGGTGAGTGTAGCGGGGGGGTGACGTGCCGGGACTCCTGGCATGTCACCCCCCTGGCGTGTCACCCCCTCCAGGCGCCTCCCGGCACCTCACCCTGTGCACTCCTCCCCCCGCCACGCACCAGTGACGCCACTGGATGATGTCATCACCAGTCACTACGCTACGCAGCAGGAGAGTGGTGCCAGAGGTGGTACTCAGCCGGGAAGGGGTTGAGGACCCCTGCCCTATTCGAAATAAGAATGAACCACTTTGTTCCACTAGTACATTTTTTTTACTATGACTCAAACAATGATGAAACAGGAATAATATGGGTACAATACTCAGCTGATGTAAAGATTCCTGAGATAACACATCTGAAGTGCTTTCAAAGCCACCAGGAAATAAATATGGAGGCTAAGGTGTAAATGAGCCCAATCTGTGAGACTGCGGAACATTTTCACTGCTTACATGACATAGAAGTTGAGCTCCTTTCATTACAATTCCCCTGCTTTTGGGTGCATGAGTGGATTTGCACAAGATAATTTGTGCAATCAAGTTAATTAACTATTAGCTTGAAATGGGTGGGGTATTTTTTGTTTGTTTGTTTAATCCCAGAATTGTCTATAAACTTTTGCAAATCTGCCAGTGAAAAGAATTTCCAACAACAGTTTAGAAAGTAACTGTCACTTTCAAACTACATTGGATGTGGTTTATTGAACACTTCCCTAATCAAATATTTCAAATCAAATACTTGCAGCTATTCGGAACACCCTGGAGATATTTATCCAGCACATAACATTGACATGGTGTCCTTCTTAGATTTCATTTACTGAATGTGCAAGTCAAGCATGCCAAATCAGATCACAGATGTTTAAGGTAATAGGGGTGTTGTGGAGGGGGGCAGGGGGAGCAGTATACCAAGACTTCTCCTACAGCAGGAGTGCAGCTCTTTTGTTGTCTTGTGTGCTCCCTGAGGCATCTGGTGGGGCCACTGTGAGACACAGGAAGCTGGACTAGATGGGCCCTTGGCCTGATCCAGCAGCCGGGCTCTTCTGATGTTCTTATGCTGATTTCATCAGCAGGAGCACACAGGTGCTGCCTTTTAAACTTTTTTCAAAGGGCCTTAGCTGAGCCGGAGGCAAACTGAGAACTTTGCCCCAGGAGCACAAGCATCATTCTGCCATGACCCCAGATGCAGGTGGATAGGGCAGAGGGTGCAGATGAAAAGGAGAGGAGAAGACGTTGATGGATGGAGTGAGTGAGTGGAAAAGGCTGTCTCATGCCCATGAGGCATGCCCAACAAAACACTTTTTATTTAATACATTTCATTGGATGATGGACCTCAGGAAACACAGGCAGTAAAAGTAAGTGCTTCAACCAATCTGCTGTATGTCCTTGCCATTTCTGTTGCCACTGCCTCATATCAATCCTTGCCAGGGATGTAGATCAAGTCTGACTCCAAGTCTCAAGTCAAGTCCCAAGTCTCTGGGTCCAAGTCTCAAGTCAAGTCCCGAGTATATGCCCCCAAGTCCTGAGTCTTTGGTTGCGAGTTGTGAGTCCCTATCTGTTTAACGGGGGAAAACGGATTTAAACCTGAATAAAATTCGATTTGTCATAATAGGCTCCAAGTCTCAAGTTGAGTCTTTTACAATTGCTGAGTCAAGTCCGAGTCAAGTCATTGACGCAGCTTGAGTCCGACTTGAGTCCAAGTCAGTAGACTCAAGTCCATATCATTGATCCTTGCAGTGTGTGGGTGCATCCCAGTGAAATAATTCACTGTGCAAAATTTAGGAGGAACTACCCCCCCCCAGAAAAGCGACATGAGAATAATATAGCTATAGCAGATATTGGGCTCATATGTATCCAATTGGGCTGAGAATATGTCCTCATTCCACAGCTTCAAATTGTTGTCTACAAGCACTGACAAAATGCTAAGTGAATTTAGGGCACAGCTTGGGGAATGCCTTCAGGTTTAATGTGAATATTTAGCATGCTGCCTCCTCCATGATACCAAGCATTCTAAAGTGCCATTGCCATTATGCCAAGCAATTTCTATCTAGTTGTTTACTGACGTTGGGGAATGGCAAAAGAGGCTCTTGCATTTGGCTGGATCTTGGACATTTTCTTAAGCTTTATAATGTTTTGCTAAATGTATTTAGCTCACGAGATGAGAGAACCCCAATTATCTGTAATAATGCAATCTCCATTCTTTTTAGCTGCCAAGGAGGACCAACCCCGAGGTTGGTTGAGCCCTTTGCATCAGGTGGTGGGATAAGTGAGCTGGTGGGGCGGGTACTTGCCCACCACCTCCCCTGGCCCGCCTCCTGCCTGGCTGCTCCACCTGGCTGCCCTAGCCTAAGAAGAGCAGGGCTTACGCCCTCCTGCTGCCGCTGGTGGAACTTCAAGAGGTAGAACCTGAATATTTCACAAATTGGGACCTAGTGATGTCACATAGTTGCTCTTGTGCATGCACCACAATGCACAATTCAATGTCATAGTTGTCACAGTGCACATTGTGCTGTGTGTGCAATGGCAACTGCATGGCATCACTAGGCCTCGCCTTGTGAAATCATCACCAGGCTCTGCTTTTTGAGTCTCTTCTTTTGGAATGCCTTTGACCTTGCAACCCTAGGGCAACCTCCCCTCCCAAACTGTCACCCTGGCCTTGGAAATGCGTTGATCCCTTCCATTCTGACTGCTTAATGCTGAAGAATCTTCCGAACGCAGCACGGTCTATTTATGGCCTAGAGAGAGACATGCATTATATAGCGGTGCTCCTTAAACGTGAGAAGATATATTTGTTCGCCTCAAAATTATCTGAGTATGACCACAGTATGCAGCAGTTAATAAAGGCCTAAATGTTTAATGACATCAGACTTGCTAATTTGTGAGTCCCTCGAGGATGGGAATATTTACTAGGTGCTGACTGTTTACCATTAATTTTGCTGTCATGATTCGAAAGCCGCATGATTTAGTGGGCAAGGCAGCGAAAATATTATTCTTCCAAAATAAATGAGAGGGTTGGGAGCCTGAGGTGTCGCCGTGTGAGCAACAGTGGCAGGTTTCCATGCGGCTGTGAAGAAAATGATGTCGGCTCCATTTCGGAGGATCCAACTGGCGAGAAGTAATAAATGAAAGGGCAGCTATTGTGTGAATTCCCGTCTAATCATGGGGATCGCTTGTCATGATGGATGAAGTTCTTGCTTTCTCCTTGCAGCCATGTTGTCACCTGTGGCACATGGCCATCATTTTGCATACCCCTAATTGCTTCTATTTAAAAAAAAACAGAAAAAAGAAACACACACACACACAAAAACCCCTGTGCGCAGATGGTGATATTTGGAAGGCATTTCTACACGATAAATGTACTGTTGTACCCATCTAACAACCTATTCCAGAAATTCAGCCAGGCTGGTTCTTTCTTGACCAGGTGTGTGAAACAGAAGAAACCTTTATTGCTAAATAGAGATAACAAAGAAACACAAGGTCATTCTGCACTGGTAGCTCTTATCACAGGTATTGTCTCCAGAGTAACACACATGCATGCACACACGCACACACACAGTCTGGAACTCAATGGAGAAAAGACCTATTGTAACACCTGGTGGTACAAATAAGGTCTTACCTGCTGTGGTGCATGTCCTTCCAAACTCCCTGCCTCATGACATTGGAACCTCTCCTTCCTTGCTGGTGTCGTGCCACCATCCGACCCCTTTTTGTTGGTTTCCGCAAGCCTTTTTATGCATTGGTGCTGCTTCCTGCTCTCCTCTGCAGCTAATTTTTTTTTTTTATTTACAATATTTTTACCCCGCCTTTCTCCCCGAAGGGACCCAAGGCGGCTTACAACACGAAAAAGAATACAATACAAAAAGTACAATACAAAAAATAATCACTTTTTAAAACAATAAAAAACAGTTAATGAAAACTAATAAAAACAGCATCTAAAAATTGATAAAAGGGATCACATTACAATTAAAACAAGAGCCTAAGAACAGCAGCACCCCACCTGTACCAGCGGATGTTAAAAAAGGCAGGGCTTTTCTACAACCGTTGGAGTGGTTGGGGGTTTTGTTTGTTTCTTTTACATATTTTTTATTGCTGCCTTTTATTGATATGATTGCAAGCCACCTTGGGCTTCCCATCAGAAAGGAAAGGTGTGGGATAAATTAAACAAAGAAAAAGAAAAGTGAACGTAAATAATATGTGCAATAACTAAACAATTGACAATGTACAACACTTTGACAGTACCCCCAAATCTGCCACTTCACCCTGCCTAGGAAAATCGCCAACCTTGTGTTCTCTAACTTCCCATTAGTCTCTCTCTGGCATCAGGACAGGATCCTATCAATTCCCTTGTCACCATCATGCTGGTAGACATCTTTTTTTTCCTTTCTCCCTGTGGGGGTGAAGTTGCAAATGACCTGGGCAAGGTCAAGGATTACATGCAGAGGGACTGTATCTCAGTGGCAGAGCAGTTGCCTTGTATGAAGACGATCTTATGTTCAATTCTTGGTACCTCCAAGTAGGACAGGGAATCCCTGTTTGAAAGCCTGGAGAGCTACCTGCCAGAGACCTGCTTGCCAATACAGGTTGGTTACACTTATCCAGATATCCGAAATACAGACTATTCTGAAATACAGACATTTTGGGGGCTAGGTTTTCCAGCACCTGGCTGGCTGGCTGGCTGGCATAGCGCAAGGCATGCTGGGGCACAAAATTATTAACAATATTGTATAAAATTACCTTCAGGCTATGTGTATAAGGTGCATTTTTTCTCTATATATTTTTTATTTTATTAATATATTAAAACATAAAAATACATATTTCGTAAAGTTATAACAAGCATGAAGTAATATATCCTACTAGCATACTATTCACTATTTTCTACATATAATATCCAACTAAGCCAAAATATCACCAACATTTTATTCATTAAATCCGCATATCATCACATCATTCCTCTATCTCTCAATAAATCAATACAGTAAATGGTTTCCAATTATTCACAAAAAAGGTTAACTGACTTTTGCTTAATTAAAATTGTAAGTTTATCCATTTCAGCATAATCCAAAACTTTCAACCATCAATCTTCCAGTGAAGGTATCTCTGAATTCTTCCAATATTATGCGTATAAAATTCTTGTTGCACTTATCATATATAAAAACAAAGTTTGAAATTTTGTGTATAAGGTATATATAAGACATAAATAAATTTTGTGTATAGACTTGGATCCCATGCAAATATTCTGAAATCAAGACAAATCTGAAATCCATACAACTTCCCGTCCCAAGCAGTCTGGATAAAGGATACTCAACTTGTACTGAAGTACGTAGATGGACCAATGTCCTGACTCTGTAGAAGACGGTTCTCGTGTCTTTGAAGCTGAGTGTCACAGGACACAAGGGAGTGTGGGCAGGCAAGATGTGGACGTACAGTATGGGGGGAAAGTATTTGATCCCCTGCTGATTTTGTATGTTTGCCCACTGACAAAGAAATGATCAGTCTATAATTGTAATGGTAGGTTTATTGTAACAGTGAGAGACAGAATCACAACAAAAAACCTGAAAAAAGCATTTCAAAAAAGCAATATAAATTGATGTGCATTTTAATGAGTGAAATAAGTATTTGATCCCCTATCAATCAGCAAGATTTCTGGCTCCCAGGTGTCTTTTACTGTATACAGGTAACGAGCTGAGATTAGGAGCACTCTCTTAAAGGGAGTGCTCCTAACCCCAGCTTGTTACAGTACCTGTATAAAAGACACCTGTCCACAGAAGCAATTCCAAACTCTCCACCATGGCCAAGACCAAAGAGCTGTCCAAGGATGTCAGGGACAAGATTGTAGACCTACACAAGGCTGGAATGGGTTAGAAGACTATCGCCAAGCAGCTTGGTAAGAAGGTGACAACAGTTGGTGCAATTATTCACAAATGGAAGAAACACAAAATAACTGTCAATCTCCCTTGGTCTGGGGCTCCATGCAAGATCTCGCCTCATGGAGTTTCAATGATCATGAGAACGGTGAGGAATCAGCCCAGAACTACATGGGAGAATCTTGTCAATGATCTCAAGGCAGCTGGGACCATAGTCACTAAGGAAACAATTGGTAACACACTACGCCGTGAAGGACTGAAATCCTGCAGCGCCCGCAACGTCCCCCTGCTCAAGAAAGCACATGTACAGGCCCGTCTGAAGTTTGCCAATGAACATCTGAATGATTCAGAGAACTGGGTGAAAGTGTTGTGGTCAAATGAGACAAAATCGAGCTCTTTAGCATCAACTCAACTCACCGTGTTTGGAGGAAGAGGAATGCTGCCTATGTCCCCAAGAACACTATCCCCACCGTCAAACAAGAAGGTGGAAACATTATGCTTTGGGGGTGTTTTTCTACTAAGGGGACAGGACAACTTCACAAAGGGACGATGGACGGGACCATGTACCATCCAATCTTGGGTGAGAACCTCCTTCCCTCAGCCAGGGCATTGAAAACACACGGCCAAGGCAAGAAAGGAGTGGCTCAAAAAGATGCACATTAAGGTCCTGGAGTGACCTAGCCAGTCTCCAGACCTTAATCCCATAGAAAATCTGTGGAGGGAGCTGAAGGTTCGAGTTGCCAAACGTCAGCCTTGAAACCTTAATTACTTGGAGAGGATCTGCAACGAGGAGTGGGACAAAATCCCTCCTGAGATGTGTGCAAACCTGGTGGCCAACTACAAGAAACATCTGACCTCTGACTGCCAACAAGGGTTTTGCCACCAAGTACTAAGTCATGTTTTGCAAAGGGGTCAAATACTTATTTCACTCATTAAAATGCACATCAATTTATATTGTTTTTTTGAAATGCTTTTTTCAGGTTTTTTGTTGTGATTCTGTCTCTCACAGTTACAATAAACCTACCATTACAATTATAGACTGATCATTTCTTTGTCAGTGGGCAAACTTGCAAAATCAGCAGGGGATCAAATACAGGTGGGCCCCCATATCCACTGATTCGCTATCCACGGTTTCAGTTATCCACGGATCGTGGGGACCCCCCCAGGCTTTTACTTTTTTCCCAGTAAGCTTCGTTTCTTCCTTAAAGAAACAGGAGAAGCAGCCTCTGGCTGCTTATTACAGGCAAGTAGAACGAGACTAAGTACTAGCAGTAGCGTCACTAGGACGCGCGTCACCCTGGGGCAGGGGGCGCGTGTCACCCTAGTGACGCTGCCGTTAGAGCGGCGCACGGGGGACCCAGCTCCCCCCCCCCGCGTCGCCCTCCGGATGCTCCGAGGCTGGCCCAGGAGCCAGCCTCGGAGCGTCCGACCCTGTCGGCGCTCCAGGGCCTTCTGAAAGAAGGCCCAGGCAGCGCGTCCATCCGGGTTTTTCCCGGATTTTCGCGCATTAGCAGACCCGTTTTGAGGGCAAAAGCCTTCTGAGGCCCAGGCAGAGCATCCATCTGGGTATTTCCCGGATTTTTGCGCATGCGCAGACCCGTTTTTAGGGCTTTTTGCCCTCAAAACGGGTCTGCGCATGCGCGAAAATCCGGGAAATACCCAGATGGACGCGCTGCCTGGGCCTTCTTTCAGAAGAAAGGGCAAACGGGCCGGCCTCGGAGCGTCCAAAGGGTGTCGCGCGTCACGGAGGTGGCGCGCGTCACCCGGGGGCGCCCCGCCCTCCCCATCACGCTCCAGCGACGCCCCTGAGTACTAGAGAGGCTCTGCAAGGTTAACAGAAACCTTGCAGAGCCTCTCTAGGACTTAGTCTCGTTCTACTTGCCTGCAATGGAGGCTGCTTCTCTGTTTGTTTTAAGGAAGAAACAAAGCTTGCTGAAAGAAAAATAAAAGCAGGGGGGGAAGCATGTCTGCCTGCAAGGGAGACAGGGTGGGGAGGGCCCTCAGGAAACCATGGAGGGGGTGTTTGCTCTTATCCACGTTTTCAAGTATCCACGGAGGGGCCTGGAACATATCCCCAGCGGATATGGGGGCCCACCTGTACTTTTTTCCCACTCTGTAGATGGCACAGTTGAAGATGAACCATGGTTAGAAAGAGTAGACAAGGCAGGACTGGGGTTGAGTGCCAACAAAGTTAGTCAAACCAAGGGAAGGAGGATGAAGTGAGGCCAGGTATGACTGCTTTGCCACTCTGACTAGTTGCATGGATTTCCAGGATGACCAGGCCAGGGTTTTCTACATCAGAGGTTCCCAACCTGTGGTACTAGTACCACCAGTGGTACTTCGGCCGACTGCTGGTGTTACTCGGACTGCTGGATCACTGGAACCCCACTCTGACACGGTGCTTTTGGTGGTGTGTTTTTGCTCCTAAGAAGCTCCTGCCTTTGGCCGAGCATCTCAGGATCGCTAAGAAGGGTCCTCCTACCTGCCCAGAGCCTCCTCCCTGGGTTTTCTGGCCTCTGAAAACCCAAACATAACTGGTGATGATGTCATTGCCAGTCACGTCCGGTGGTACTCAGAAGAAGAGTGGCACCGAAGGTGGTACTTGGCCAGGAAGGGGTTGAGAACCCCTGATCTAGAGTCAAATGATCAGCTGATCGAATGGTATGGCTCGAGATGACTTACCATGTACATTGCAGTGCACTCTCTGCAGGACCAACACACCAACCACAATAGGTCAGTTCTGCCTGAACATATCGGCAGTGTTATACTGGTTCACTGCAAAAGAGGGATGGAGACGATCCTCAGGTGTCTTCTCCACAGAATGCAACCAAGTGGAAACACGCCACAGTCCAGCGCCCTGGTGCATCTAGATACGTAATTGTACTCCAAATAAGCCACTCTCCCCATCTAATCTAGATGTCATTTCAAAGACTTTGCCAACAGCATCTAACTGCCTGAGGTTCATCTTGGCATCTAGTACGTAATGTGTCCCAGCACTCAACCATGTCCTCTTTAATTTAGCTTGAGACCGGGAATTACAATTAAAGTGAGAAACATTGGCAACCCCTCTCAGAATCCAGTCTGCTGTGACTTCCATCATGGCTTTAACAGGCAGGACAGTTTTGCAAAAAATGTTTGCATCTGGCAAGGACAGCTGAGGTTGCATCCAGTATGAAGCTGGAGCTGCGTGGATGTCTGATCTCTTGCATCTTGCCTGTTTGGACAAAGCTTGCCTTCAGGTTTCACAGACAAATGCCATTGTCTATCTATCAACAGTGCAATTCTGTAAATGAAGCCAGCGACGGAACGAGCATTCTGTCGCCGGCTGACGTCGCAAACGTGCCGTAAAGCACATTTGCGATGCCTCAGGAGTAAGTGAGATGCCTCACTCCGGCATCGGACCAGGACACAGACGGCGGCGGAAGGTAAGAGCTCCATTGCCGGCTACGTGGGCAGTCTGGCCAAGCGAGGGAGGGGGGCCATTGACCTAGCTGGCTTGGGAGGGGGCAGCGGATGGCATCGGCCGTATCCCCATCCCCGCCAGGTCGGCTATGCCGTTGCACGGCCTCCTCTACTTCCGCCAGCTATTTAGCTGGCGAAATCCGAAACGGCTGATAGGGCTGGCCTGGATTTACACCCGGGGAAGGGGACGAGCGTCCCCTTCCCTGAGTAGACCTCTGGCCCGGCGGCAGAACGACCGCCAGGGCTCAGGATCCGGCAGGCAGCCATGGGCCGCCAGCCAGATCCTTACACAGGATTGCACTGTAATACTTAATACTGTATCATCATTGGTTTGTGGGATTAGACTAATGCCTATGATGTCACCTCTTGGTCATAGTTTACAAGTGATGGGTGGAGCGTTCATGTAATGTGACGAACGTGCAATATTTGTTTCCCACATTTCTGAACCTTTCTGCTCATTCGCTCAAAGCAGTTCTCCATTTAAATAAACTACTTGCAACTTAATAGATGCAGTACAGAAACTGAAAGGGACAGGGATGGGGGGGGGGCGTATTCTGATTCCACAGCCATTGTGTGAAATCATTCTGGAAGAAGAACAAAATGTCAGCTTGTCCCAATTAAGCCAATGAATGAGGCCTCACTGTCTCACCTCTCCCTAACCAGATGGGCTGTCTGCTGATGCAGACATTACTGGAAGGGGAAAAGTCAAATGGCAATTGGGCCAGAATGATGGAGCCTCATTGTTGTACTGTACTTCACCCCTGGGGAAGCTGGGTGGAATGACCTCTCCGTCTTCTTCCTTAAATTAGTTTGCATAGCAAAATGAATGTTAAAAAATGGCTCACTTTCTTAAAAGGGATCATGACCTAAACAAATAAGGCACAAAGAAGGAGATTCCAGAAACAGCCTCTGGAAATGATGCTACACTGGGATGTGATCTCATCACATTGATAGTTTTCTCCCCAATATTCAATGATCATTGGCAATCCTTAACAGAACAGGGAAATGTCCGCCATATCCCCATCTCCCGCCAGGCCGGCTCGGCCGTTACATGGCCTCCTCTTACTTCTGCCAGCTATTTAGCTGACGGAAATATGAGGAGGCCCATTGGGCCTTCCCAGCTCTACACTGGGGGAGGGGGACGAACAGTCAGGAACGGTCGGCCGCTTGCCGGATACTTACGTAGGATTGGGCTGTTACCGCGCAATCCTATTCTAACATTAGCTGGTGGAATGAGCGTTCCGCCGGCAGAAGACGTCGCAAATGTGCCGTAAGGCACATTTGCGATGACTCGAGAGCAGGGAAGGCTGGCGCAAGGCCGGCCTTCCCCGCTCCGTCAGCTGAGGACTCGCCAGCCCGCCGCCGGACCCAGGTAAGAATCCAGCGGACGGGGGACAGGGTGCGGCCGGGAACGGCAGGGGCCAATAGGCCCAGCCGATCGAGGAGGGGGTGGGGATCGGCCTCGGCCGTATCCTGACCCTCGCTTATCGGCTGAGCCATTACATGGCCTCCTCCAGCTTCTGCCAGCAAAGTAGTTGGTGGAAATCCGAGGAGGCCTATCGGCCCCAGCCACAGTTACACTTGGGGAAGGGGACTTTCCGCCGTGGGCTGCCTGCTGCGGGCTGCCCGTGGCGGTGATCAGGATCCGGTGGGCAGCCTCGACCGCCCAGCAGATCTTTAGCGCAGGATCGAGCTGTTAGTGTGATTAGAAACTCTTATAGGCATGGTCTCTGATCAGGTCAATGGCTTAGTTTAGATGTCCTGTACAGAGATTGGGGTTGGGAACAACAGGTGCAATCCCCCCTCGTCAAGTTAAGCCAACACACTTTTGAAGGTGTGAAGAGTTCAGGACCTCTGGACTCATAGTTAGGCTTAGGTAGGATTTTTTTTCCCATAATAGGTTGTATCTGAAGATAGCTAGTTATGTCTAAGCACCATTTAAATCAATGGCATAAGTAAGTTGTGGTGTACTGAAGTCCATTTCTTTCAATCAATCTCAGTCATATAGAATTGTATAGTTGGAAAGGTTCTTATTTGTCATCTAGTCCAAGCCCTTGCTTAATGGAGGGAATCCAGCACTAGAGCATTGATCATTGGCGAGTCACTCTTGAAGACCTACAGTGAAGTAAAGTCAACTTCTCTCCTGTAGTTATTTCTATCACTGAACTGCTCTTAAGTCATGACTAACTTGCTTTGGAGACAACCAATCAATTGTGTCTCCTTGAAGATAACATGCTCTAATCTTTGGGTTAATAAAATGACCAGAAATGTGTGTGCTTACCCAAGAAGAAAACACTTTCTGTCCCAGCATTTTCTTTCTCATTCTGTTGAGAAACAAATCTTTTCAAAAAGGAGAGAGAATATAATTGAATATTAAAGTTAATCCAATCTCGGAGTCAACTTATATACATTTCAATGACATTCACAAAAGTTCCATATTTTAATGGGAATTAGTGATGGAAGAAAATAATTAGGTTGCAGTTTTCAGCTCCCACCTTCATGTAGCATATGATTATTTGTGTGACCATATTATTACCTGGCGGTTTAAATGAACCGAGGAAAGTGGTTCCTTCCCTTGACAGCTGGGAACAATTCAGAAGGAAATAATACTATAAGAAAAGCCCTGCGGGATCAGGCCAAATGCCCATATAATACTGGTTCAGCCTCCAGTTTCCTACAGTGGCCCACCAGTTCCCTCTGGAAAGCCCACAAGCAGGAGAAGAATGAATGCTTCTCCCCCACCGTTGCTCCCCTGCAGCTGGTATTCAGACGCATACTGCCGCTGGACCATTTGGCGGGCTGTGGCAGCCAGTGGCCCGCTGAACCTCCTCAGTCCCCCATTGTCAGCCCCCCCATTATTGCCGGTAAGTCAGTGGCGGGGGAGGATCAGGGTGGGAGGGGGAGGAGCTTGGCGGCAGCCACATTTGCTGAGATCCTATCCTGGTCTTGACTAGTCCCCAGGAGTCTCCTTGGACAAATACGCCAGAAAAAAGAGCTGGCATAGCTCTGAAGAGATCCATTGGAGACCAGGAGGACTATGGAGAGAGAAGTAAAAAAAGTATTTTACTTACCTCTCCTGGGTTGTCCAGTGCACTCTGTCGGTGGTGCTACACGCTCTGGGCTGGTGGGGGATAGGATTAAGCCCTTAATTATGCCCCCTACCTTTTAATCACATTTTTTTTCTGAGCTGAAAAGGTCCAAACGTAGGGTTTTTTTTCTTATACGGTACTCCAGCCCTCTGATCGGTTGATACCCTTTCCTCAGAATAATGCCCCATCCATAAGTGCTGCAGCTTTTCTCTAAGTATAAGTAGTACCTGATGCTACACATGGAATACATAGGAGGCAGAACAATTATGGAGTGATCCGTCAACCTTTTTCTCCTGGTTTCTTGCAGTTTGATTAATGAGTACAAAAGACAATGGCGGACAAAAGGCAATGGCGGATAAATGTGGTGAAGAGCCTTCGAGGCTCCGTGTTCCACAGGAATGTGCCCAAATCATGGCTTTGAAGCTTGTTGTACTGCCGGCATTCGAAGTGACCTTTGGCGTGATGCTCCAGCTCAGCATGATGTGTTTCAAATGTTGCTTTGATTTACTCTTCCTCATTACAACAAGCATCTTCCACTTCTTAAGTTTTACATGGGTTTATTGCCTTCCGGTTTCCAATTTAGTCCAGAGTGATTCATCTTCAGAGGCAAGAAAGACATTGCTTTCCTCCCTGTCCATGCACACTGTTTGAGATGGCAGCAAGGACCTCAGATTTCAAATCTCCATGAAAGAAGTAGGTATGTGGTGCTGCCTATTCTGTTCTCAGTCACTAACAAGGCAGTGCTATTAATTCCAGTCCCCTCCTTGCTCTGTCCTTCCAAGGTTAAATCTCAGTTGATTAAATGCCTTTTAAAACTGATATCAATCAAACTAGAACTTTGGTTGTACATTTCCCATTGCTTCATGCTGAAGTCAACATATTCGTTCAGTTGCAATTGTGATACCCACAAGCTGGATCCTGTGAATACATCCGGTCGGAAATAGTTACATTCTTAACTACTTAAATTCATAGGGAAATACTTACGACCCAATCCTATCCAGGGCTGCCCTGCATGGTGCACAGATGCTGACACAACCTCCGCTGCATCCTGTAGGACAGCTGGGGACCAGAAAAAATGTACTTACCTCCTCTGTTAGTCCCTGGTCCTCTATGGGTCTACTCTGATCTACACCAGCTCTTTCGCTGGTATAGATCTGTTAAGGTGAAGGGGGCTTGTCAGGCTTTGGACGGAGACTCCAGATCCCGCGGATGTAGCTGCTGCCGCCAAGATCCTCGTCCAAGCCAATCCCTGCCCTGATTGCCAACCTACCTGCACCAATGGCTGATCTGTGACCCACCATTGCCAGGCTTACTGGCTGCTGCACTGTCAGCTGCGAGCTGCAGACCACCAGAGCGACTGCAGTGATGGTGGCTCACATGATACAATGGTGGACCATGAGATCCACCAGCATTTCTCACAGATGGGATTGGGCTGTTAAATACTTACATCCTGCTCTCCAAATCCCGTCGGGACCGTCTTGTGCGCATACAGCTAGATTGGACTAATTCTGTCTCAAAGAAAACATCCAACTACCAGTCATGGCATTTGGGGCTCAGAAGGCAAAACACCAACTCAGGTGGTTTATGTATGTATGTATCTATTTATTTCAAACATTTAGTCTTTAGGGCTTGATGCGGTGAGTTTTGCAGCCTAGGTACGGCCACTGAAAAGTCTCTGCCCCATGTCCCAACCAACTGCACTTCCACAGGCAATGGGACATGGAGCAGAACTCTTGATAAATAAATCTTGTTCATAAATGACCTGGAGTTGGGGATAAGCAGCGAGGTGGCCAAGTTTGCAGACAACACTAAACTTTTCCGGATGGTGAAGACCAGCAGGGATTGTGAAGAGCTCCTGAAGGATCTCTCCAAACTGGGAGAATGGGCAGCAAAATGGCAGATGCGCTTCAATGTAAGTAAGTGTAAAGTGATGCACATTGGGGCAAGAAATCAAAACTTCACATACATGCTAACGGGTTCTGAGCTGTCTGTGACGGATCAGGAGAGAGATCTTGGGGTACTGGTGGACAGGTCAATGAAAGTGTCGACCCAGTGTGCGACGGCTGTGAAGAAAGCCAATTCCATGCTTGGGATCATTAAAAAAAAGGGATTGAGAATAAAACGGCCAATATTATTATGCCGTTGTACAAATCGATGGTAAGGCCACATCTGGAGTATTGCATCCAGTTCTGGTCACCGCATCTCAAAAAGGATATAGTGGAACTGGAAAAGGTGCAGAAGAGAGCAACCAAAATGAGTAGTGGGCTGGGGCGTCTCCCTTATGAGGAAAGGCTACAGCGTTTAGGGCTTTTCAGTCTAGAAAAAAGGTGGCTGAGGGGGGACATGATTGAGACGTATAAAATTATGCATGGGATGGAGAGAGTGGATAGAGAGAAGTTCTTTTCCCTCTCACACAACACTAGAACTAGGGGACATCCACTCAAATTGAGTGGAGGGAGGATTAAAACAGACAAAAGAAAATATTTCTTTACCCAGCATGTAATTAGTATGTGGAACTGCTTGCCACAGGATGTGGTGATGGCACCTGGCCTGGAATACTTTAAAAAGAGATTGGACAGATTTATGGAGGAAAAGTCCATCACAGCTTACAAGGCATGATGGGGATAAGCAACCTCCTGGTTGTAGGAGTAGGTTCTCTCTGTGCCAGGTGCAAGGGAGTGGCAACAGGATACAGCTATCTTGTTGTCTTGCGTGCTGCTCCTTGAGGCATCTGGTGGGGCCACTCTGAGAGACAGAAAGCTGGACTAGATGGGCCTTTGGCCTGATCCAATAGGGCTCTTCTTATGTTTGATAAAGATTGCAATGAATGAGCAGATTTGTGTAAGAGAAGGCAATTCTTCAAGTAACCAGGTCCCAAGCCATGTAGGGCTTTCAAGGTCAAAACTAGTGCCTTCAGTTGCCCAGAAACAAACTGGTAGCCAGTGAAGATGATGAAGAATCAGCAAGAACCTCAGTTCCCAGAGAACATGCTGGCTGCCACATTCTGTACCAGCTGAACTTTCTGGACCATCTTCAAGGGCAGCCCCAAGTAGAACGTGTTACAGTAGTCCAGTCACTCTGTGACTAAGGCTGCGATCCTGTACACACTTTCCTTGGAGTAAGCTCCATTGAATGCAATGGGACTTACTGTACATCCACAGGAATGGATTTCTGTGGCTAGGTTTGCCTCCTTCGGGAAGGGGGCACGGCTGGCACACCAACTGAAGCTGAGCAAATGTGCTGCTGCCCATAGCCACAGCCTGGAATTTCATTCAGGCAGTACTACTATGTCCTGAATGGCTAGCTTCCGCAAGGTAGCTGCCTCATGTGCCATAATTTGGCTTTCCCAAACACGTTATAACGTCTTACTCCAATTTCATTCATTTCAGAGTTCTATAACCTATTCTAGATAATCTTGGGAATTTGGCAATACAGTTCTGAGATTGTACCACATTCGTCTGAATGTGGGGACTCATGAGATGGAATGCTTATTGATTCAAGGAAGTCCTCGCATGCAGAAAACTAGCATGTCAGGGAGAACACACTTCTTCCTGACCAGAGACGTGTGGTGCAGGCGCGACAGGTGAGGCAGCCCCACCCCATTGTATTCCGCGGAGAATAGCCTCAGCCTAACTCTGAGATTGCGCACGTGCACCCGAGTAAGTGGGTAGCGCGCACACACAATCTCACGGTTAGACTGCAGATATTCTCCACGGAATACAGCTGGGTGGGGCTACCTCACCTGCTGCGCCTGCAACCGCATGTCCCTGTCCATGACATCTTGTTACAGTTCAGACACAGGTTTGCAACTTCAACAGTGAGAACTAGGCTGCAGTCCCCCCTCCCCCCCTCCCAGTGCAGACCTGACTTCCAGGACTTAATGTGACTGCACAATGAATTTCAACCTAGATGTAAACAGTTTAGATTTTTCAAAGAACAAAATAACATGTAGATGCATAACAGCCAAGGACCTGAGTATCAGATAAGGTTTAACAAAAAAAAGTCATTCCCAAACAGCTCATTCAAGCACAGCTCTGATTTTCTACTTATCCAGGGCATATAAGGAAATAAACGCAGTCCCCCAAATATTATGAAATTACTCCATCCATTCGCCCTTCTTAAAGTATGCAAAACAGTTGCTTCTGCTTCCTCTTTTGCCTGCTGATGAGCAGCAGCAACAAAGAATTCACAAAGCAACCCTGGTTAGAATAACAGGCACAAAAGCATAGAGCTGACATCGGTGCACTCCATCACGTTGTATTTTGCTCCTAACATTTCCAGAGATGTGTTTGCGCCTGAAAGGAGGCTTGCTAATCGTGCGTCAACAGAGGTTTATTCAAAACCGCACCAACACACACACCCCCATTTTGGGATCTCTCAGAGCAAGAGAGCATACCGACAAGACTTCAACGAAAGAACATCGTGCAGATTAGCTGTTTTTACACACCATTTTATTGTACTTTCCCTAATTATGATAATTCCAGCTACATCAAGCTCCTTTAAAAAGCATCCCCTCCCCTCTGCTTCTTTGCAGATCTTATAGAAATGGCTAAGAGGCAGGCAGGCAGTTTTCAGTCAGCTGAGTTAAGGCTGCTACACTATGCATGCTTATTAGGAAGTCCCATTGAACTCAGTGCAATTACTTTTAAGTAGGGATGGGTGGCTTTCCTCAGTTCTGTTCCTTTCTTGTTTCATGAGTTTCCATGCATTCCTCAACTTTGGCTCCTCCTGAAATTGAGTTTAATGCAGAGAATTTTAAAAACGACTGATAGCCCAAGCGTAAGCTTGTAAGTAAGTCACATTGAATACAACAACAACAACAACCAGTATTTATACAGTAAACCGCCTCTTCTTTGGTCATCGGATTTCTCTTCTGACTTTAATTCAAAGTCGGTTTACATGGGTATCACCATACATGGGGTCATTCATGTAACACAATTGCACCTATTTTCATTGGCAGTTAGAAGGTATGCACTTAGGAACTAAACTCAGATCCCTTCCTACGCTTACCATTTGTACCGGAAATTCCAGGATAGTCCGGGAACCCGAGCTCGGGTCCCGGATTTGTCCCACAACGTTTCCGGGCCGGTGCAAGCCCCTGAAGCCCCCAAAGCTGCTTTGGGGGCTTTTAAAACTTTAAAACTTACCTTTTTTGCTGGTGGTGGCCATCTTGGATCTCACAAAATCTCGCAAGATCCAAGATGGCGGCGCCCAAATCTCGTGTGGGCATGAGGCAATCAACAGGTGAACACATTCACAAGGAGTGTCAAAGAAAGCACAGAAAAAAGGACATGAAGAAATCAACACTGGAACTGCTGAAACAGCCCAGCTGTAGCAGCCTGCAGCAGCTCACCCCCCCAGCCACCTCTACCCCCCCCCAGAAGACTCCAGTCCCCCTGCAGCCTCCAGCCACCCACTACCCCCGGCAGCAATAAGAAGCAGCTGCAAATTTTAAAACTTACCTTTTTTGCTGGTGGCGGCCATCTTGGATCCAAGATGGCCGCCACCAGCAAAAAAGGTAAGTTTTAAAATTTGCAGCTGCTTCTTATTGCTGCCGGGGGTAGTGGGCGGCTGGAGGCTGCTGGGGGGTGGTGGAGGCTGCTGGGGGGGGTGGAGGTGGCTGAGGGGGGCTGGAGGTGGCTGGGGGGGCCGCTGCTGCAGGCTGCTACAGCTGGGCTGTTTCAGCAGTTCCAGTGTTGATTTCTTCATGTCCGTTTTTCTGTGCTTTCTTTGACACTCCTTGTGAATGTGTTCACCTGTTGATTGCCATTGTCCTCCCATGCTGTCACTCTCCGTTGCCTTAACCCGCCCTCAGTTATGTCATCAGTAGTAAAACCTGACTGAGATGATGATGTGATGATGATGATGTAGCCCTGTGATGTGAACCTGTTCTCTGTATGATCCCTGATTGGCAAAGATGGTGTCATCCAGGAAGGAAAAAGAAGCAGCATCCAAGGCAAAAAAAAAAAAAAAGGCACCAAAGCAGCACTAACCACCAGGAGAAACACTGACACTGATTAATTATCTTAATTAACTAAAAAAAATAAATAATTAAAATTCGGCTGCCCTTTGGGTGGCAAAAGGGCACTTCAAACCCCAAAAATAAAATAAAAAGATTTTTAAAATTTTATTAAATCATTAAATAATTAATTAAATAATTATTGGGGTGGTGGTGTCCTGGTTTAGAACCGGGAAAATATGGTAAGCCTATTCCTTTCTGCAATACTGTAGCCATTAAACCATTGATTTTTGTTGTCTTTTGTTTGTATTTCGCTAGTCTAGGCCTCCTACAGTCATATGAAGCCGCTCACATGCATAAACATTTGCAGACTCGACTCCTAAGCGCCATATGTTCTTTGAATCCAGAGCAGTATATGAGTTCATCACTTTTAATAACCATAATGATTGCAGGATGATGTCCAATACCAGAAACATAAGGCATCTGTTGTATTGCTGGTATTGGCCAGCTTGATGGAATTATAGCAGTTGAGCATTGTCGGGGCTGCAACTGCAAGCAATATGTGGTTTTCATCGGTGTTGGTGCTGGAATGTATACGTTTGTGCATAAACAAAAATGAGTGCATTTACATAAATATATAAAACCAAACAGAGCAAGACACGTACCCTTCTTTTGCTTTGATATCATTTGCAATAGGAGCTTCTGGCGTGCACATTCCATTGCTGTGTGTGTGTGCCACACCCCAAATGTGAAAATCAGTCATGTGTCAACATGTGCTGCCCCTTGAAAAGGTGTGTTCAGAAGGCCTATGGGTGAGATAGGCCATGTGAGTGCACTTGAGGAACCAGTTTCATGTTTATTGCTGAGATCTGTGGGAGCAATTGAGCATGTATGATTTCTTCAGGAGGCCTGTCCAGCTCCAGAACTTCAAATAAAGGGCTGGTTCAGATGATTGATCTGGTAGCCCATCCTAGTCAAATGGGGGGGGAGAGCTTTGAAATAGTGTTACATCTGTGCATTGAGGGGTGGTTCAAATGACACCTCCTGTCCTGTGCAAGATGGTGTGCTGGGGGGGGCATGCCTACACCCGTCAACCATGTGATTAGCAGAAGCCAGTGATGTAGACTTGAGTCTATTGATTCAGGCTCGAGTCGGACTCAAGTTGCATCAATGACTCGACTCGGACTTGTCTCGGTGATTGTAAAAGACTTGAAAGACTCAGCTCGAGACTTGGAGCCTTTAACGACAAGTCGAATTTTATTCAGGTTTAAACCCATTTTCCCCATTAAATAGATAGGACTCATGACTCACAACCAAAGACTCGGGACTTGCGGGCAAAGACTTGGGACTTGATTCTAGACTTGGAGTCAGAGACTTGATTCACATCCCTGGCAGAAGCTGGTCAACCTGGCCCATTGGAACTTCTTATTTCTTTGATCTTGTGACTTGTGAGCAGCATAACCGAGTTATGAGCTGAAGTCTAGTGTCTAACGCAGTTCTCACATAGCCAATAGATGACACGGGTAACTTAAAGCAAAGGGCCTTTTTGCGGGGAGGGAGAGACCCAGCCCCTCATGCTTCTGCAAAAGGTGCAGATCTCTGGCATTCATGAGTATTGTGGGGATATGTCAGGCACCATTTTGGAGTGAAATGGCAGCGACACATGGGCTGTAATAGCTGGATTTGCGTGCACGGCCAAGCTCTGCATGTGCATGTGTTTTACTCATGAGTAGTCTCACAGCCAGAGGCGTCGCTGTAGCCTGGTGAGGAGTGCGGGGGGCCCCAGGTGACGCGCGCATGCGCACGCAGAAAGGTGACGTGCGCACACGTGCGTGTCGCCTCTCCTGCACGCATATGCGCGCGTCGCCCTGGGAGACTCCCGCGCGTGTTGCCAGGCTACAGCGACGCCGGTCGGGAGAGCCGGCTTGGGGACGTCTTCCCCGCCCGGCTGCCCGGGGCCTTCTGAGGAAGGCCCACTGCGCGAACGTTATTTATAACGTTCTTTTGCGCATGGGCAGGCCGTTCCTGAGGGAAAAGGGCTGCCCTTTTCCCTCAGGAATAGTCTGCGCATGTGCAAAAGAACGTTATAAATAACATTCGCGCAGTGGGCCTTCCTCAGAAGGCCCCGGGCAGCCAGCCGGGGAAGACGTCCCCGAGCCGGCTGCAACGATTGAGGGGGCTCCGGAGCGGCAGCCCACCGGGCGCCCCCCCATCGCGTTGTTAAAGATTGTTAAAGGGGGGGTGTCCTGGGGGAGGCGTCACTAGGGTGACGCGTGTGCCCGGCCCTGGGCAGCGCGCACCCTAGTGACATCTTGCTCACAGCCATTGGTACTGCAACCTCAGGGCCATCAGGAGGCCAAGTCATGTGCACCTGGGTGGCAGGATGCCGGCTTCTGCCCAACGTCTCTGTCCAAATCCAAAGTAATCCAAAGCATTACTTCTCACTGGATATCAAAAGGAAGAAGGGAATGGAATAGAGGAGGAAGTGTGGAGGAAAGGAAGATGCTGGATCTGGCTCACCATTCTCCTCTCCCAGTTGCATTGCTAGCCGGCCCCGAGGGGGGGCAATGACATGTTTTGCATCATCACCCCGCCCCCTGCACTCCCGGAAGGCTTCATTTCAAGCTGTTTTTAAGTGTGTTTATGCTCCGCGTCTGCAAAAATCAGCCGCAGAGTGCTAAAATCCCACCGCGACTCTTCCTCGCAAGGGGACCGCAGTTGTCACTTGAGGGCATTGCATCCCTCCCCCCCCCAGTGTTGCCACTGTCCTCTCCTTCACACTTTTGCTCCATTTCTCCTCCTCCTTTTTGAATCCAGGGAGCAGTTTGACAAGTGGTGGCAGTAGGGGTGAGGGATGTCTGTGCCTTTGTCATGCGGCCTCAGGCATTGAGTGGTTTAGGGCTAGTTGGGGTCAACTCCCATCAAAGGGAACACAGAACCTCATTAGAAGCCAGAGAAGTTCCAGAGTTGGGCCCAGCCACACTTTCCATTTTTATTGTGCTTTGAATACTACCAGTGTTCCTTGTGAAATTAATTTTCAAATGTGCAGGCCTAGTGGAACGTCTACAATTTGCATTTAAGGTGAGCATGCCACAGTGGTTTCTGAATTAGACTGATTAAGCAGCACTGGATTGCCGCTCACCAAATTGCAGATGTGGATTTGAATTATTGCAGTAATGAATTTTCAAAAGCTTCGGTAAGAACCCATCGCTGCTGTAGACATTAGTGCAAAGACTAAAATAAAATAAAAATGCTGCTTCCCACAGCACCCTCAGCATGTTAGATCTCACAAGGTTTATCTTGGCCACAGCTACACACTCTGACTGGTGGAGTCTCTCCAAGTAGGAAATATTTATTTATCCAGTATATAATTAATCTGTGGAACTCCTTGCCACAGGATGTTGTGATAGCACCTGGTCTACAAACCAATGGTCTGTAAAGGGGACTGGACGGATTTATGAAGGAAAAGTCCATGACAGGTTACAAACCATGATGACTATATCAAGGGAGCATCCTTGTTTCATTTGCAGGGCTTGCATGGTTCTTGGCTCTAGTGCTGTCCTACTTGTCTGCCTGTATATCAATCAGTTATTGCAAAAAAACCCAATCACCAGGCAGCCCCAGCCTGCCTAACTTTACGCCCTGCAATGCTTCGAGGCCACTGCAGCCAACGCTGCATCCAGGGCACAAAGAAGCGGGTTGGCGGTCCCCTTGGGGGAAGGGAACATTTGTTCCCTTACCCTGGGTAAAGCCCCAGCCACCCACACGGATCTCAATGGATCTGCGCCAGCTATTTCACTGGTGCAAATCTAGGAGCCCCGTGTAGGGCAAACTGGCCAGGGAAGGGGGGATAGGATTTGGCATGCACTGCCAATTCTACCCTCCGTTCTGGTCCACCCCCATCCCTCCCCCTGCCCTGGAACACCCCCTCCCTGCCTCCCCTCCACCCTGGAACGCCCCCGAGCTGAGCGGCGCAGATGTACTGACTCTCTGCCGCGCAGATCCCGCACTCTGAGACCGGTGTAGACGTCTGAACCGGCCTGGAGCCAGCACAACTGCCTTACAACAGCTTTTGCAATGGCTCTGGGCCAGCGCATGATGCACTATGCTGGCCCAGCACCAGGTAGGATTGGGCCCTTAGTCTCCCAAAGATCCTAATCCTTCATACTCGGGTAGTTCTGACCTGGACCTTCACCCCGCTCAGGTAAGTAGATAGTGTGTACTTTCGCTTTATTTACTTTAGAGATCTACAAATGAATAAACCCAATTTTCAAGGGTCCATCAGTTGATACCCATCAAATTCATTTGGCCTGAAGTTTGGTTGGTTTTCAAAAGGAGGGGGGCAGAGGAGTGGAGGGGAGAAAATCCGTTCCTGTGTCCCTGGGTCCAAACGATCTGATCGTATTCCTCCATTTTTTTTTATTCTAGCCCATTGATCCAATGTATTTTCATTTCTGTCTCTGCTACAACGGGGGCGAATCCATTAGTCACTTCAAAGAAGATTGAAAATGGTATTTTATTGCATATGCAAAGCTGCCAAGTTTCACACGGTACACAAAGAGCAGAAAGCAAGGGATAGAAAATATCCATGGGTAAAAGGAAAATAAAAAATGTGCCGTTTCTTCATAGAAAATTGAAACTACCTGATGTGACTGGCGTTCAGAGGTGTGTTTGAAATCGCCTAATTTGATCATTTACAGTTCAGTGCGCAAATTCACCCCATTCAGGAATAAATAAAATATGAGATTCAGCTGAGCGTTTCCAAGATTTCTCTCTCCCCCATCTCCTCTTTCACCTGTTTATTAACTACGAACAGGGTCCTTGTGCACTGGTTCTCCCTCTCTCCAAAACCGTCAACCTACCTTGTAAAGAAAACTCAGATTATATTGTCAGGGGTCACCTTTACCTTTTTACCAAGTCTGCAGATCTGGACATATTGGCTGCCTCCCTCCACCGTTGCAGGGTTGAGCAAGCTGCCCTCAGTAGACCCCGTCTCCCATGGGCGGCTTGCCTGGGTTGGTATCCGCGGTGTTGCTGGAGGCGGGTCTCGTTTCCTTTTCTCACCCGCCCCATTCTAGCAGCCGCTCTTGTTTGTTCTAGGCCGGGCTCCATAAGGGAAACAAAATGGAAGCACCATGGAAGGTGTCAGTGGTGGCTCCTGTCAAAGTGCTGTGACCCTGGCAGCTAGCTACGCGGGGGGGGGGGGGCTCATCCTGATGCCAGGCTTGAGACATCCGTAAGATGGGCTGGAGCTCAGTGGTGGAGCCCCTGTTTTGCATGGAGAAGGTCCCAGATTCTCTCTCTCTCTCTCTCTCTCTCTCTCTCTCTCTCTCTCTCTCTCTCTCTCTCACACACACACACACACACACACACACACACACACACACACACACACACCTTCAGGTACGGCTGGCAAACAACCATGGAGAAGAGCTGTCAATCAGCATGGGTAATGCTGAATGGTCCACAATGGACCAGTGTTTTGACTCTGTACTGGGCAATTCTTGTGCAACCCCCACCCCCACGGCCAGCCCAAAACCTCCTGGTGCTCGATACAGCATGACAAATACTTGTTTCCCTTACTTGGTAATGTGTCAGTCTCTGACTGGGAAGAGGGAGCCAGAGAGGAAGAGGAACTTTCACATCCCACCTCTCTCTGCATGCTAGCAATGCACTTGTGCAACTCGCAAGACCCTTGTCTGTCTCACACCTTTCTCAGCAAGCAGTGGCAACATGCCCGTTAACGGCCATTGCTTCCTCTACCTCTTCTCTCTTTCTCCCCCTAACAGCAATGCAGAGCAGTTGCCTCCTGCACTTAGGATAATTTCCTGTAACAGCCAGGGGGTTGGACTAGATGACCTTGTGGATTCTTCCCAACTCTATGATTCTATGACTTGCCAAAGCTCTCAGTGGGTGACTGCAGTGCGCCCACCCCACTGTTTCCTCTCTGGAGATTCTTGCCTCTCTGCATAGCTGCAAGGCACCTGTGCCCAGGCTGGCCCATTGCCGGTTTTCTCTCCATAACACTGACCAAGCCGTTCCTCTTTCGGACCATGATAGTCGGATCACAGAACTGGCTCAGAGCACCTTGCAGCACAATTATTCACGTATGCCTGCGTGCCACTTGACATGAAGTGGAAGTAGATTTAGGCTAGACTAGGGGTTCTCAACCTTTGAAGGCCCGGGTATCCCCTATCACGGTCCAATTTTCTGAAGTACCCCCTGCTAATTAACTGCTCATTAATTGGATTAATCAATTAATTAATTAATTAGGTAATTAATCGTTAAATAAAAAGTACTAAACCAATTTTAAATGTGAAAAATGTCTTATTTAACTCTGTGTGTGTGTGTGTGTGTGTGTGTGTGTGTGACACACACACGCACACACACATGCACACACTCTTTTTTTCTCCGTCACACTTCCCAAAATCAGCTCCTCCCTCCCCCACCCCACCATTTTCCAAAGTACAAAAATAAGCCCAAAACCAAAATCAGAGAGACAGAAGGGCTCCGAAAATAATTAAAAATTAAAATCCATGTTAATTAACACTTAATTAGCTGCTGATGGGGCAGATAAGGGGCAGGGCTTGGCGTACCCCCAGCAAGAGGTCCGCGTACCCCTAGGGGTACCCGTACCACAGGTTGAGAACCCCTGGGCTAGACATAAGAAAGTATTTCCTAATTGTAAGAAGCGCCTGGCACTGGAACAGTATGCAGTTGCGGGTACTCCCCCATGGGAGACTTTAACGTAGAGATGGATGCTCTACTTGCCTGAACCTTCCAAATCTAATATTCTCTGATTCTATGGTACAGGACTGAAAGGCACAGAAAGGCACAGAGCTGGATAGACCAAGCATCTGACTCCATAGAAGGTAGCTTTCTGTGTTCCTGAGGGGTGTGTGTGTGTGTGTGTGTGTGTGTGAGTGTGAGTGAGAGAGAGAGAGAGTGAGAGAGAGAGAGAGAGAGAGAGAGAGAGAGATCAGTGGGAGCAGAGCCCTTTTCCCTAGCCATAGTTCCAATTCCCTACAGGTGCTATTTAACAAAGAGAAAACAAGCACACACAGCCTGGCATGCACTTAAAGAGCAACATTTCATTTGACCCCCACGTGTCCAAGGTGTAGAACTGCAGTCTTTGTTTTTGTTTTCTTTTGATTGTTCCAGTATTTTTGCCAAGAGCTTGGAAAAGAAAGGCCATCACTCTGGAGGAGGGGTCATCTCTCAGTGCAGTGTTCGAGAACCTGCTTTGTCTGCAGAAAGTATCCGGTTCTGTCCCAGCATCTCCAGGTCAGGAAGAGAAAAATCCCTGACTGGGAGCCCTGGGAAGCCATCTGCCAGTCAGCATCAACCACACTAAAGTGATTCGACTCAATAGAAGGCAGCTTCTTATGAAGATTGTAACCCAGGGCTTCAGAAATCCGAGATTGTAATAATCATACAGTTGAAGGGCGCCTTCAAGACCATCTAGATTCTAGTCCAACGTTCTGTTTGAAGCAGGAAAATTATCTCTAGAGCTCTCTAAAAGGTGTCTTCTATTGAGCCTCTGCTTGAAGACCTCCAGTGAGAAAGAACCCACAACTTCCCTCAGTAATCAGTTCCATTGTTGAGCTGCTCTCATTGTTAAGAAATTTGTCCTGATACTCAGCTAAAATCTCCCAAACTAAAATCTCCCTTCCTGCATTTTAAGCCCATTAGGTCTGGTCCTAGTCTCTGACCTCAAGCGGGTATTTGAGGTTGCAACCTACTCTCAAGGTTGCTCTTTTGAGATAATGATTCTTTATCTACAAGAACAACAAATTCTAGGGGTTTTTAAGTATTACCCCCCCTTTCCACCTGTATTAGTCTATTCACAGTCTCTGCTTTTCTTTAGGAACATTATTTTTCACCCACCTCCCACCCACTGAGACAGCAACCTTTGCTGCTGTTGGCACACCTGCTCGTCTTCAAATATGGAATGAGATGCAGTGAGTCAGGAGCTCACTGGTTTCTTTCTTAATCAGCTTTCAACTGCTTGTAACCTCAGCCATGTAACAAACTTGAGACTGAATTAAACTGAGAAGTGGTGATAACAAGATACAAATTTCTATAAGCTAGACTCTAGCTTATAGAAATTTGTATCTTGTTATCACCACTTCTCAGTTTAATTCAGTCTCAAGTTTGTTACATGGCTGAGGTTACAAGCAGTTGAGAGTTGAGGGCAAGAGTTTGGAGGATGTTCTGACCAACACCAGAACTAGGTGCTGGGGGCCCTGGGAAAATTCCCTCAAACTGGACTTCCCATCGCACCCTCTGATGGTGCATTGGGTGCTTCTTCTGCACTGGCACTGAGCTTTCAGGAGTTGGCCTGGCCAGGCAAGCCTTTTGATAGCCAGTGCCCGACCTGGCTGATCCTGGACATCACCCCTGCTTCTGATTGAACAGATTCTTCTTCCTGATTAGGGAAGCTCCAACCAGACTTTGCAAACCTGCTTTTGCACCATGGAAAATCTACAAGTGTATTACATATTAGACAATGCTGACTAAGTCCTACATCCACCATAAATCCTACATCCACCATAATAGAAAACAAAATGTATTTGGGTCCCTTTGGGGAGAAAGGCGGGATAGAAATATTGTAAATAAATAAATAAATAAATAAATAAATAAATAAATAAATATTTACTTGTTGATTTTGACTGATGTATTGTTGCCACTTTTCACACACTAGCCCTCTCCTCTATACTTCTTATTCCCTTCCATTCCCTTCTTCCTTTTTGAATGCAAGGAGGGAGAGGTGATGAAGGAGGAGGAATGATGGAGGGCAGCTGCTGGTTCACCATTGGGTAAAGATGGGAGCGTAAGTTAGTGTCCTTCCCAGGGCTCCGAGAGGTCTTTGGCCAGCTCTGAAGAAATGAGGGAAGGGGGAACCGACCCAAGTTGTGCTTAAAAAGCAAGATGTCCTTTTGCCCTCCACTCTGTGAGAATATGCCACAAATGAGCACAAAAGCAGAAGCACCAAGGCTGAGCTAGTACCTTTTGGCAATCCATCAAGGTTTTCTCTCCTGAGGTGAATTGACTTCCTGACGTTGCCACCCCACAGAGCCAGAAAGAAGAGCTTTAATGGGCGACGGTGTGCCAAATCTCCACGGGTGTCCCTGAAACGAACTGACTGTGGCATGTAGCAAACAGGAGCACAGCAGCCAAGGGTCTTGAATGACTAAAGAGTGTGTGGGGGCAGGGGCTGTTTTCTGTTCCAGTCTTTCTTTTGAAGGCACTCGCTAGTCTGTCCCTGGGAATTCAAAGGCACGGAGACCATGGTGGAGAAAACATAAAATGAAGGATTATGTCCTGGCAGGGCTGGGGGGCAGATTTTGGCTGGAGAAAGCAAAGCATCCTGTTTTTTTTTTATTACATAAAAGATTCTCCCCCCTTAAAAAAAAAACCCTCTTCATAAATACTTTTCTTAAATAAAAAATAAATAAAAAATATATGTCTACATTTTGCACCACTCAGAGACGTCTGTCAGAAAGAAACAGAAAGGCTGGTTGATATTTGTACGCAACATTGTTAACTTGAAAGACAAAATTTGCAGTAATGATAATCATTGTGAGAAAATGGAGAGCCTGCCTGTCATCAGATGATCAAACATTAATTAACTCTTATGCGTCTTCAGGATGACAGAATCCCAGAATTGGAGTTTTATAAGCAACTTTTTATAAGCAGGAAATCCTCCTAGAGCATCTCCAACAGGTGCCTGTCAAACCTCTGCTTGAAGATCTCAAGGGAGGGAGAATCCACCACCTCCCTTGGCAATCTGTTCCACTGTTCTTGTATAGTTCTGGTTAGAAGAAAAACAACACACAAAATAGCCCTTCAGGTCTTGTTACTTAAAGCTGAGTTACAAGCTCAGGCAGAAAATGTGGTGCAGCTTCTGTTGGACCGTGCCATTTCAGACTAGGGGGTCCGCACTCCCTTCCACACACATTTTTTTATTTATTTTATTGAAACTGAAGTGAAACGTTTCACTAAGATGAGTAAAAAATTGGGTGTGTAAGAGAGTGAAGAACCCCTAGTCTGAAGTGGTACGGTCCTTGAAACACATAAGAAAAGCCCTGCTGGATTAGACCAAACAGAGGCGTCGCTCCGGTAGGGGCGGGGCTGTAAGTATCGCTGCGGTCATAGTCTCTTTACCGAGCGAGGAGGAGGCAGCCCCGCCCCCTCACTGTCCGAGCCAGTCCCCTACGGAGAAACCGGCAGGGAAGAGACCCTGCCTGCTGCTTTCTCCGTAGGGGACTGGCTCGGACAGTGAGGGGGCGGGGCTGCCTCCTGCTCGCTCGGTAAAGAGACTATGACCGCAGCGATACTTACAGCCCCGCCCCTACCGGAGCGACGCTTCTGAGACCAAACACCATCTAGTCCAGCATCCAGTTTCCTGCAGTGACCCACAGTTGCCTTTGGGGAGTCTACAATTAGGAAACAAAGACATACCCCTTTCCAGGTTCTGCCCCCCTTCAACTGGAATTGAGAGGCACACTGTGTTTGAACCCATATATGGTCATGACCAGTAGTCACTGGTAAATTTGTCCTCCATAG
Organism: Plestiodon gilberti rubricaudatus; assembly: GCA_026170595.1. Classification (NCBI taxonomy): domain Eukaryota; kingdom Metazoa; phylum Chordata; class Lepidosauria; order Squamata; family Scincidae; genus Plestiodon; species Plestiodon gilberti. Next base: position 17,758,197 of record JANXHW010000012.1, read on the forward strand.
GTACGTCGGGCAGCCCAATCCTGCACAAGTTATGCGCAGCCGGCCGGCCTAAAGGGGCCGGCAACTGCATCCTGCGCAGTTCACCCCCATCCCCTGGGGTATGCAGAACAGGGCCCAATGGGCCTCCTCCAACCTGAAGTCTTGGGTCTGCCAATCAAAAGCAACATTGTCTCTTCCCTTCTCTCCAATGTGGTCATGGATCTTTAAAATAAGACCACTGCAATGATGGGAAACAGTGTTTGTCATCTCTCACTTGTCATCTCAGCCACAGCTCTCCTTTCCAGCCCCTCCCACCCCACCGACAAGCACATCCCAAATCAACTGACCTAGCCACATCTATAGATTAAGGGCCTCCTCCCTGGCTAATTCATCTTATCTGTTTGCATTATATCTCATCCCATCCCACCCCTTAAAAAACCACCATTAGCATTCCTTAGAATAATGAGGTAGTTTAAATAAATAAATAAATAACCCTTGCCCAGGTCTCTCTGGTAACATGTACTCTTTAATGGCTGTTTCCCGCAGGCTGGCAGGCAGCCGATCTGTCAAAAATTTCAACTCACCGTGCTGCTGCTGCAGCCCATTTCGGTTCTTGCCGCCTGCCGACAGATTGCTCATAGTTAAGGAAAGGAGAAAAAAATCTACCTGTAGCCTAGCTTAATAAGTGACTTCCTTGAAGAGCAGTCTGGCAGGCAAAAAAATAAAAATCTGTGCTGGAAGTCACAAAAAAAGAGCCTGGTGCAAATGAGTGTGTCCCAAGACTCTTGTTCCGGAGGCCGGCGGAAGTGGTAGCCTCAAGTGCAGATTGGTGGAGAGCACTCGTACACCTCAGCTTCTCATTCTCCTCCTGGATTTGGTCAGGGAGAGGAAAGAAAAGAAGTGGGCTATACAGCCAGAACACATCTCTCTTCCACTGCTCATCTTCCTATTCAGATCCATGGAGTAGGAAGAGGAGCATCAGCTGGAGCATCTCTGGATATGGATGGAAGGAATTTGGTGCCCTGCCTCAGGCATTGGGATAGTGGTGGCCTTGGACTGGCCCTGGGATATACAAGGCATCAAAGGCAGGGGAGCCAGTGCAGGGCTTTTTCCCAGGACCCCTAGCAACCTGGCTCCAACACGGGAGAGTTCCTAGGTTTTGTAGTTGGTTAAGTTCTTCTTAGAGGGCTGCGGTGGCTTAGTGGTTAAGACGCTGAACTGCAGACCGAACAGCAGTTCGAGACCTGAGTGCTGTGTGATGGAGTGAGCTCCCATCTCCTGTCCCAGCTCCTGCCAACCTAGCAGTTCGAAAGCAAGACATTGACAGTAGATAAATAGGTACCACTGTGGCGGGAAGGTTCCATTAGTTTCATTAGTCATGCCGGCCACATGACCATGGAAGCGTCTTCGGTCAGCGCTGGCTCTTCGGCCTTAGAAACAGAGATGAGCACCTCACCCTAGAGTTGGACACGGCAGGCTTTCTAGCAGAGGATACCTTTACCTAAGTTCTTCTGGGAACAGTCATAACCACTGATGTATGTACTAAGACTTTCGTGGCCGGTGAAACTGGTATTTGTGTTAAGATTAAGATTATTTGAGCTTAATGGCCACGGTCTCATAAAAACATTGTCTCCTGATGTTTTGCCTGCATCTTTGGCACTAGCGTCACTGCAGGGGGGGCGGAGCTCCAAGTTCCGTCGGGCTCTGAGCCTCCGTTACATGCCGTTACAAGTGCTTTCGTCGGCCGGAATGGCTCCAAAGACAAGGGGGCGGGGCTGCTTTCTCCTGTCGTGTAACGGAGGCTCAGAGGCCAACGGAAGTTGGAGCTCCGCCCCCCCCTGCAGTGACGCCAGTGATCTTTGGCAGGCATTGTCAAAGATGAGGGAGCACCACAAAGTACTCCAAACCACCCTGTCTCTGGGAGAAATGAAGCTTCAGTTATATTCAGTTATACAGGTGTTCCAACTGAGATGGGTTGTGATTGACAGCAGGTTCATGTGACACTGATTATAAGAGTCATAACCACTCTTCGTATTTCCTATCTCTGCAGTTGAGAACTGGTGTTATTACATGTCATTTGCCCCCAAATTTACTTCCTCTTGTTCCTTGCTCCAGAAGGTCCGAGGGGTGACACCACAAGTATGGCCAAGTGGCAAAATGTGATAACCTGGCCTCTCGAAGGCCCTGCAAAAATACATCCTTTGCTTTGATGCTGAATAACAGATCCAACCTGGATTCTAATTTTGCACCCACAGATCTGCACTGCAGCAAGTGTTAGGAAACGCCTTTCTCTCTTAGTGTGGGTGAGCTGTAAATGTGGCTGGAGAGAAAATTAACAGGCTGTCTGAGGAACTGTTGAACATCAATCTGTGTTGCTTTGTTCTCGTGGCAGAGCTATGTGTTTTTTTTTCCTTTTTGGATTTAGATCTACAGGGGCTTGACTTGTTTTCCCATTCCCAGTTTGCTTCATTCTCCACTGCCACTCTGCCCCCTGGTGCAAGTGGAAGGTAAGGGGGTGGCATTTTGTGTGGCAGGGCACCACATGAAGGCAGAGGTGCATTTGGTGCTGCACCTCAAGTGCTGAGAGGTCTTCAGACATTCCTAGATCCTCTGCACATTTATTCCGAAGTAAGGACCACCGTGTGGGGCTTGTTCCCACCTAAGCATGCATAGGATTTCAGTGACGCTCAACAGCAAGCAATTAAATTCCTTCTTTCCCACTCTTTGAAAGCAGCCTGGGCAAATTGTCCTGGGAGTACTAAGGATGTGAGTGATGTACATGGTGAGCAGTGACGCATTGAGCACTGTGGAGGAACAAGCTCTCACATTAACGTGTATTATGTTATGTCAAAGCATGTTGTTGAAGCAAAGACATGAGGTGCTGGCAACGAAGGCCTCAGCCTGAATTAGATGGGATGGTTTCTGAAGCACTTGTTAACCAGAAAATTGTGTGTTAGAAAAAAAAAATGGGACTGAGAAGATCTCCTTGGAAAACATGGATGCAAACTAGACCAAACATAACCTTCTCAGTAATTAGATGTGCCATTCTCATGGCAGAAGGAAACCAGATAGATTTGATTTCACCATTACAAGTGGGAAGGCAAAGCCCACTGGTTTAAACTGGGTTAAACCTACAGAAATAAACCATTATTTCTGTATTTAGAATGAGACAATACTGGAGTAACCACTTATCTGTTCTCTTAGGTGTGGAATCCCAAACTATTAATCCCAAGCATGCCTTTCCTTGGGATTGGGAGCGGGGCCAATTGGGAGCGGAGCCTCTAAGCCACCCCTCACAAGTAATCTAAGTACTATTTTAGATAATGTGTAAGAAGGGGGAAGTTCACCCACCCCACACAATTAGAAAAAGGAGAAAGGACCATTGGGACAGGAAGTAGGATATGCTCAGGCATGTCCTTAAATATGTTGGGTGGCCATGGACTGGGTTTACTGGGTTTACCAATGGACTGGCTTGGACACAGTAATGCCTAAGGGACATGTGCTGATGAGCGAAGCCTGCGGTGTTTCCCAAATGCATCATCGCGATGACATCATACGTCATCTCCGCGCTTCCGGAAATGCTGAGCTGCGCATAGCTCGGCTTCCCAGGACTTCAAGCTGTGTGGCCACGCAGCAGAAAGGGAATGCTGCTCAGACAGTAGCATCCAAACGTGGCCACTGAGAACCAATATTGTCCCCCCACAACAATCTTGAATGTTCTTCCTGACACCCTATAGGCATGAACTTGCAGAAATGGGGCCCATCGTCTGGGAAGTTCACCTCTGAAAGTTCTGTTGCAGTGAGTAGGAGTGAAGATTCAGTGTAAGGGCAAGTTTCCCTAGTTCAGTTCCTTGATAGTTTCCTCTGCTCTGTATCCCATGGCTCTGGAATAGTGGTTCACCTTGGATAATTTCCAAGGGTAAGGTTATAATTCCACGTGTATGTGTATGTATTCCATGTGTGTAATTCCACACATGCAAATCCAAAAAAAGAAGGGGGAAAACAGAATAAAACAGCACTCTTGATGTGATCATATGAATCATCAAGGTATTTTGTGCGCAGTGGTTCACTGATGTGCACATGCGCTCCTGCATGTTGGTGAAATGCAGCACCAGTTAATATTTATAGCCACACATACAAACGCATCAAGCTTACATAGTTTGCACTATTTTATTAGTGATGTAATTGGCTAGGACTGATGCTTGGGTCTCAGCCACTTAGAGTGCAGGTAACTTTGGAGACAGGCAGGCTGCAGCGAAAGAACGCAGGTTGGAACCATGCATCAAACAGGTGGGGGACAGAAGTAAGCTGGGGGGGAGAGAGAGAGAGAGAGAGAGAGAGAGAGAGAGAGAGAGAGAGAGAGAGAGAGAGAGAGACTATTTGAGTGTCACATTACCCAGACAGAGGAAAGTCAGCAGATGTGTTAGCTTTTATATCCATTAGCAGCGTCCAATTGGGCTTTCAGAATCACCTGATGTTGGAAAGTTCACAAGGGTTATGGCTTGTGACAGCGCAATCCGACTTAACTTTTGTGCCGGTTTAACCAGCAGCGCAACGAGAATGGGAGACCGCAGAACGGACAAGGGATTCAAATCCCCTCCAAAAGAGGAATTCAAAGGGGATTTGAATCCCTTTTTCCGTTCTGGGGCCTCCCGTTCTCGCTGCGCCGCTGGTTACAAAAGTTAAGTTGGATTGCACTGTTACTTCCTTTGGACTAAGCATGCATAGGCTTGCATTATAAATTTCTGATCCACAGGTCTCTTGGTTTGAGCCTTCCAGTGCCTGGCACTGGGATCTTCTGTGCATGGATTAATTACTTCAACAGCTTTTTCCGGCCTGTGAGAATGGACTTTACCTAGGTAGCCACGTCTTCCATGAAAATCTGAATCCCTGGGTCAACTGGATGACACCATCTCATTCATGGACCTCTTCTGTCTCTCTGAATGCATGTTTGTGAATACCAAATAATGCAGTAATCCTTGAGAGATTAATCCAGTATTAAAAGATCTGATCTTCCGTACCTCCTTAGACTTCTTGCTCAGGCATCTCCTGAGCATCTGGATAGGATGATATTGGAATGTTTTTGGCTTCCGGGAGCATTAGATGTGGTACAGTAATACTTGGGCATGCATGCACATGCATGTGCGTGCATGCACACACACACATTTGTGTGTGTACACACACACACACACACACACACACACACACATATTTATGATATTTATATACTGCCTTTCTCAATAGACTCACGGCAGTTTGCATAGGCAGACTGAACATAAATTGATTTTTCAATGAGATTTTTACAAGTATTTTTCCAGGAGACAATCTCATAGAACCTCCATTTCTCCAGGTATTTCCCCTCATAATTCAGTTGTCATCCTGGCTGCTGGCTCTTGTGCTTTTCCAAGCTCTCACAGGCAGCTGCAAACCAAGCTTCAGACTGGCTTCTCAAGGCTGTATCCCATTTATTTTTGCCAACTGACTGCTCCACACTCCACTCCTCCTCACAGACATGCCAGCGGCCTCTCAGTCTCAGTCTCCCATCCAAGCAACCGATTCTGCTTAGCTTTTCAGATAAGGCCACAGATCAACCTCCAGACCACATCTCCTGCCCTTTATTTTTATATATTTTACAAGTTTTTATATAAACTTGTCAAAAAATCTTGCTTGTGACAAAGAGAAAAAAAACCTGCACTGTTTTAAACAACAAATATTCTGCATCGCTCTGTTGGCTCACCCACAAAGCCAGTTACATAAACTCACAAAAGCAACTAGCAGCCCATATAAGCTGATTGCTTAAATTTAGACCCATTACTCATCCTCACCACACCTCCAAATTTTTGTCTTTTGTGTTCCTTTAATCCGTTCTGCATGGATTTATTTTTAGAGGAACTTGCTGCCTTCAAGATCCAATCCGTGCCCAGCAACACAGCCTAAAATACTGACTCCGAGAATTAATTCATGGTTCCATTTTTCTCCCCCCTCTCCACATCAAAACAACTTCATAAAAGAACTGTATTGAGCAGAAAGCCCTTCACGCTCCTCCTTCCACCCCCAAGAAATATATAACAGCTAATGATGGGACTCATTCCCATTAATAGCATTGAAAGGGGCTGTGGTGCTTCATTGATGATGTTGCACTTCCACATTTCAAAAAGATTCCATGGGTAGTTTAGCCCTCGGGGATGGTGGAGACCCCGGGACTAGTCTTGTTTGCAAAAGAGGCGTTTGGCCTTTAGACGTTCAAGTGCAACTGTTGATATGGACTTGGACATTCCAGTGCTTTTCCTCGCGCTGAGAAGGGCCCTCCCATACACCCAGAGCCTCCTGCCTGTGTTTTCTGGCCTCCGAAAACCTGAAAACCCTAGAGTAACTGGCAATGATCTCATCGCCAGTCACTTCCAGTGGTACACAGCAGGAGAGTGGCGCCGGAGGTGGTACTTGACTAGAAAGGGGTCGAGAATCCCTGGGCTTGTGCAATACTGATGTTCAAGACAATTCGTTGATGAAGTTTAGAAATGTCTGGATGTGCTCAAGGCTGACTACTTCCCAAAGAGGCACTCTTACCGCTGTAGAGTGCCTTGCCTCCTCTACACATGTCACATCACGAGGAGCCTGTTAATTTTTTTTAACCTCCATTATTGATAGTGCAGGTACCAATTTTCACCTGGAAGTTCCTCTGAATGGGCACTTAGCTAATGGATGAAGCCACCCTGCCTCACTGCAAAGGAACTTTGAACTAGATGGGATGAGTGAGATGGAATGAGAACACCGGGCCCGCTAATGATCAGGGTCAGGGTTTGCAAAGTGGAGGAGTGGTTTGGATAAGGTAATGGTTTTGAATCTTTCAGTATATGATAGCTGGAAAAAGTATATGCATGCATTCATGAATTGCATTAAGTGAGTAAGTGAATGGCTAATAGCTTGATGATGTGGGAGACAAAAGAGCGTGTGTGTGTGTGTGTGTGTGTGTGTGTGTGTGTGTGTGTGTGTGTGTGTGTGCGCGCATGCATATGTGTGTGGTGGCACACAAATACTCTGTTTTCTAATAGTGTTAAGTCAAACATTCAGACATATTTGCAGAGCTTTCTGCTTAACCTTGTGACTTCTGATTCGAAACATACCTTCCAAGTCACCATGGAAATCTTGAGATGGAGTCGTCTCATAGTTGGTTTTCTTCCATTGGGAAGTGATGTGTTTCTCACCCCATTGTGAGATCTGGTATGTGCTATGGTCCTATGGAAAGGCCCATGACACACTTATCTCATTCGGCACACATTTTCTGTGGTGGCCAGGACCAGTGTGGGGGGGGAGTGTTTGACCTAGGCTTTGAGCTCAAAGAAGACCTCAAATGTAAACACTTGTTAATTTCCTTTTGCATCCCTGTTGTGGGGCTAATGTAACAATAAAACGGAAGGAGAATCAAAATGACCCAATGCAATGCTTCTTCAGCATTCACTCACGGTTGGTTTCTAAACATAAACAGTTGCTATAAAACAGAGGAAGCGAAAGGTAGTTGGAGAACAGAACTTGTCCTTAGAAGGGGGGGGGAGGCACAGAGGAGGAGAAAGGAAAATTATGTGCGTTTTCCAAGAGACTTGGGGTCAGGAAACCAGGAGTTTTAGGGTGTAGAAAAAGGAAAAAGAGGCAGAAATCTGGGGGGGGGGGGAAGAAGAAGGGACAAAACGTCCTGCTGTTTTTACCATGGCAAAAGGTGGTTCCCGATCGGGCTGCAGGCAAGGGTTGAGCCACTGACTCAGCAGGCCATGAAGTCACTTCGCCAGCTTATGGTGGGGGAGCTAATTTCTTCTACCAGATACTGGCCAGATTCTTCCTAACTGGCACTGTAGCTGCTCGAAGGGGGCTGCTCACCTTGGGTCTCTTAGAAGTTGGAGTAGTGGTTAGGGGAGTTTGTCTGGGAAGGAGACCTGAGGCCCATCTCAAGTCCCCACTAAGATGGTTCCAAAACAGATCCACCCACACAGAGATCCACAGCAATCGCAAGCGGGGGGGGGGGGGGAATCACATGCACTAAGCAGTCAAGGATGCCCATCAGATTGAGCTGTGTTTGTGTTAATATTTAGTTTTGTTTTTAATTTGAAGGTGTTGGGTCTTTTTGTTTTATAATTGCTTTTATTGTTTACCAGCTAGGGGGTCTTCTCAACTGACAGGCAGGATAGAAATATATGTACTAACCTGGTTTTGTAAAGCAGCAAGAGTCAGTTTCCCCTGCCAATCAGAATGAGAAAAAAAAATCCAGCTTGCAAGAAAGAGACAAAACCCAGATTTGGGGGGGGGGGGAATAGGGGGAGAGCCCCATGTCAGGACTCCCATGTGTCAAAAGTTAAGCAGGTGCAGGCAAAAATTAGCTGCAGGTGCTTTGGATGAGCAAATCAGGGCACTCCTGGGGAGGGGGAAGGTAAAGGAGACATCATGTGGTGTACAGGAGGGTGGGAAGTGCATGCAATTAAATGCAGAGGACAGGGAGAGGACGGGATGCTTTCATTTAAACACAGCATGGGCTGCAAGATCTTACTTGGAATCTGAAAGCAGAGTTTATGCCAGCATGTGTGTGTGTGTGTGTTTTCTTCCAAAGCCCCACTGCTTGGAGACTGCAGTATTTTTGGGACAGATTCTTGTGTTAATTGCTAGCCAGAAATAGAGCTGAAGTTGTTTGGCAGGGCTTTGGGGAGAAGAATAAAGGATTTGGATGGGAACATAGATGTTGTTTTAGGGTGGTTGTGTTTTTTTGTTTGTTTTGCTTTTAAAGAGAGAGCGCAAGTTATGAAAATCCAGTTTTGTTCTTTCAGTGTGAATTCATTATCAGGGCATGCACTTGAAATCTGAGTCGTTATCTGAGATGACAGAAAGGAAACAACCCCTTCTTCTTTCCAAAGCCAATGTTTGCCCACACGCAGAATTTGGCCCAGACAGAATGTTGTCAGCCCCAAGGGCCCCAATCCAGGGATCGTTAGCTGTTATGACAAGTTAGCGGTGGTTGACTTGAGTTCTGTTACTTTTGATGAAAAACGCAACTCAGTTTGATGCAGTTGAGCATCCTGATTTGGCAAGTGTGATGTGCCCCTACATGTGCCCTTCCATTGTTCCAAAATGCAACTGCCAGGTTGTTGCTCGGAGCCAATGCCAGCCCTCCTGGAGTACATTTGAGAAAGGGGCTCTTGCTAGGTGGCAGAGCACATGCTTTGCATGCCGGCAGCCTCAGGTTCAATCTCTGCCTTCTCCCAGTAGGGCAGGGAGCGATTCCTGTCTGAAACCAGAGAGAGAAACTGCCAATCAGTGTTGACAAGATTATGCTCTGGCTCAATATGACATCGCTTCTAACATCCCTGTGTCTCCATTTTGCATCCTCTCAGTCCCCGGATTTGGAAGAAAAGAGGAAGTGTGGAGGAGACTGCTCCCTTCTGCTGCTCTAGTCCACCACTCTCCTCTCCTCCACAGAGAGGAGGTCGTTGTGACTTCATCAGCTTCCTAGGCAACTTCCTCCCCAGTTCCTCATGTTTCTATGCCTCCACTGCTCCTCCTCCCACTCCTTGGATTTCAAAAGGAATTGGAGATGGAGAACAGAGCAATAAAGGGAGTGTGGAGAAAAGTGGCAAGCTAGAGAATCTCCGATGCCCTCTGACACTCTAGCCCACCACTCTGCTCTCCCCCACACTTGCTCTTCCTCAGAGTGCTAATGGCCACAGGAAGTAAGGAGCTTCTGAATCTTGACATCCAAGAGCCACACTTTGAAACATCGTACAAGTTCCAAAATAAGGGTGCTAAGAAGGGGTCCAGAGCAGGGGTGGGGCAAGAACCTGCACTCATGCCTGGCCAACCCCTGAAGCAGCAAGGGTCCAGTGCTGTTTGCTACCCCTGCCCAGGAAGCCAGGACCCATGGAGACCCATGGAGGTAGTATGAAGGAGAACCTATGTCCATTTGCTTCAGGGTTCCCAGGCACCATAGGTGGGTGGGCAAGATAGCAGATATACACATGCACCTTCCAAGGCATGGGGGAATGCGCCATGGGAAGTAGGTTGCATGGCTTTATAATTGCTGGGGCTCTCCAAAAGCTGGAGCCACCACTGGTCAAGAGTGAGCTGTCAAAGCGATGGTCCAGAAACTCTGAGATAAACAGAATATTTATTTGACCCAACTTACCAGCTCCTGAGTCCTCTATTGCCAGAGTCATAAAGCCCAGCTATGACAGAGTGCTGATGACGCAGCAGCTGAGAGCACACAGATGATTAAGGCATGCATGTCCATAAATAAATGGATTGTATTGTGTGTGTTTTTCCCATAGCTGTCATTGAGCAGGTATAGCTTTGGTTAATTTGTACTGAAGGGCAATCAAATGCATGAACATTTTTTATTTTGTATGAGTCACAGATGTATTTTTCAGAAGGCAAGACAAATTGTGTAGCAAGCTTAGCAATAAGGAGCATTTGTTGAAAATGTTGATTTTAAATGAAGCCAGGGATAGAATAACACACAGACGTGAACCTTAATAAAAGATTATGTCCTGTCGCTGTAAAATTAGGCTCTGTATTGTGCCAGAACCAAATGTCTGGACAGTTTATTTTTAGGAAAGGATCAAATTGAAACTTGTTAACAGAAATGTGGAGATGATAGAGAGTTTCTTCTTTTGCTTACAGATAAGCCCAAGCAAGCCATAAACAGAGTTGGCCCATACGTTAGGTCAACTGAGGTTAATGCCTCAGGGACAAATCGGTAGTGGGGGTGCTTCTGTCTGCCCACTCACCTCCATTGCTCCTCCTCATCCTGCTCCCTAGATGTATTTATTTAACAGCACAATCCTGTGTAAACTTGCACTTACATCGGTGCATCTACTGTTACACAGGATTGCGCTGTAAGTCTCATCATGTTCAGTGGGGCTTACTCCCAGGTAAGTGTATACAGGATTGCAGTCTTATAGTTATGGCTTATGGTATTGCCAAATTTTGTAACAGCACAGAAAATAGCACTTAGAAAATTGGGGGTCCAGGTCTGACCAAGTACATGTATTCTGCACCCCATTATTGAATGCCTCCACCATTAATATAATGTCTAGCTATCTGTCATCTTAAAGTTATGCTGACTTAAGTGTGACACATTGCTGCATGCAACCACTTCTAGATCACATTTCGATAGACCAGTTTGAGCTCTACCTGCACAAGAATAATTAAGGTACAGCTTGAGAATTGCATTTTGGATACAGATGGAATTGCCCCAATGTACAGCTCCTGCTGGATCAAATTTGAATTTATGAATCACAGCACTGCTTGTGCGAAAATAATCCAATACAGTACACAGTTGTCAGGTGCATTTTGCCCTGCTGGTCTGTTTTCAACTGGATTAAGTTGCCGGTTTAAGTTGGAATGAATCTGGCAGCCAAATTCGACGCTGAATCTCAAACAGCTCCTGCAGCTCTCCTGCTCGGACTTTAAAATCTGATCAGAATCTGATCTACAGTTCAGCCTGTTCCTTAGTTGTCCTGTTCTTCACTTGGCGGGTGGTCCCTTAGCAGTGATGCTGGCCTAGGTTTCTGTTGCTGTGTTTGGGGAACGTGGTCCTATGTCTTATAGGAGATCACAGACTGGGTTAAAATGGGTTCAACAGCCATGTAAAAAAGTTTATAGTTAAAAAAAATCAAATTTTAAAAACACAAAAGTATTTAAAAATGATTAAATACCGGTACTTTTTAAAAAAATATTTTTATGTTTTTAAATTTTGATTTTTTTTAAACTATAAACTTTTTTATATGGCTGTTGAACCCGTTTTAACCCAGTCTGTGATCATTGCTGGCCACGAAACCTTTACATCTTATAGGAGAGTTTGGGAGTGGAAACAGGGTGGAGATCTCTCAGGAGGCTCAGTTTGCGGAACTGTTTGTGGTAATATGTCAGGGGATGTGTGTTGTCTGTTTGATGTTTGTGACCTTATTCATTGTTGTTTTTATCCTTCCATTTTGGAAAGTTGTTGACCTTTATAGGGCTGTGAGTTGCTTTTTGAACGAACACACCCAGTCCTGCCATTGATAAAAGAGGTCAACAAATTTTGCTACATCTATATCCCTTCTTTGCCTTTCTCTGTCCTCTTCGTTCTATTTAACAATTTGCCCTGAATGTTTGTATGCAGGAATGTGCAGAAGCCTGTTGAAAAATGTTATGTGCCTTACAGAAACCTGTTTGGCTTCCTTTAAAAATATTATGATATTCATCCATGGTAGGAACCTGGACATTTTCTTTGAATTGCACCATTATCAACAGTTTGGTGCCAACTAACAATGTAGGACCATTCTGTTTTTCTGATATTTCTCTAATCAAAAGAACAAGCACAGTCCTGGCTTTTAGATCTGTGGAAAACAGGGGATTACAGAGTAAATGAACACAAGAGGTTGAAGAATGCTGAGGCTGGCCGATCCTTGGGGCAGACTGAGGCATTTGCTTCAGACGTGAGCACTGGCGTCACTCGAGGTGGGGCAGAACGGTAAGTTCCGCATTGTGCTAACCTCCGTTTAGTCCCCGGCACAAGGCGGCCCCGCCCCCTCGGAGCCATTCAGTACAGCGAACACAACGCACAGGGAGTCTACTGCGTGTTGCCTTCGCCACACTGAATGGCTATAACGGCGAGGGGGCGGGGCCACCTCATGCCGGGGAGTAAACGGAGGTTAGCACAGTGCGGAACTTACCATTCTGCCCCACCTCGAGCAACCCAGGTGGATGTGAGATTGGTGGGGGGGTGCCCACCTCCAACTGCCCAATGGCCTCTATTGCTCCAACTGCTACTACTATTTTCTGTAATGGGAAAGGGAGGATAAAGTGGAAGAGGAAGTGTAGAGGAGTGCAGAGTGGTGAGATACAGTCAGCTCCTCCACACTTCCTCTTCTGCTTCACCCCCCTTTTCCAATACAGAGAGTGGGAGGAGCAGAGAATGGCACAACAGCAGATAAGGAGGGACAGCATTTGGCATGCAGCCTCCGGTGTGGGAAGGTTATGGCCTGCTGTGTTAGTGCCTTCAGCCACAGGCACAAATGAAAGTGAAATTTGCATAGTGATCCTTCCAATGAGAACTGGAGTTTACGAACATGTTGCTATTCTTGTTTATGAAGGCCATATCACAGCAGTAGAGCACGTGGATTCCATGCAGATGATTCCAAGTTCCATCTGTAGCATCTCCAGTTCAAAGGATGAGGTAGTAGTAGGTGATGAGAAATATCAGAGAAACCATCACTGACTAGTTGGGCCACTGGTCTGTTCCAGTATAAGGCAGCTTCATGTGCTTGGTGAAGGGCTACCACAACTCAGTGGTCAAGTACATGTTCAATCCCTGGCATTCCAAGGTAGATTTTGGAAAGACTCCTGTCTGAAACCTTGAAGATCTGTAAGCTAGTATGGATGGTACTGAGCTAGATGGACTGATTCAGTAGAAGGCAGCTTTGCATGTTCGTATGGAAAGCCTAATAACCAGATAACTGACTATATTTGTGGGTAAACTACTTCCATGGGCAAAACTGTAGAACGGTAATGTGTTACTTACAGGATACTGGACATCCACTTATTTCAGCATTTCTTAATGATCCCAATATCAGCTTCTTTCTTGCAAGGAAAAGCTGGACACCATCAATTTCAGTGCACAAGCCCATTTTAGAGTCCTTGGATTCATTTGAGAAGGAAGGTTCCATGGTGTGTTTAGTTAACATTCTAGACCGTTCAGTCCTAATGCCTTGTTGAATAGCAGGGGGTAAATCCTTGTATGGCATGCTCAATTGCTGCTGAGGACAGTGTGGAGGAAATGCAATTGTTTATGGTAAATTTGCCCTCTGAAATGAGGACATGCTGTTAATGAGACACTGTTTTGGAGGAGAACTTCATTAGTAATTTGTTATTCTCATTGCGACTCAGAGTTAAGCTGGAATTGCCAGACTGATATTCAGCGCCCTATTTGTGCCTCAGTATTAATGTTGCAATCAGATGTGTTGCATAATGGATGTTGTAATTAGCTGCAAATTTTTAGGTGTGTAATGTGCATATGGATGCCGCGGTGGCTCAGTGGTTAAGATGCTGAACTGCAGACCGGAAGGTAGGCAGGACAGCAGTTCGAGACCCGAGTGAGCTACTGTCTTTGGCCCCAGCTCCTGCCAATCTAGCAGTTCGAAAGCAAGAAATTGCATGTAGATTAATAGGCACTGCCTCGGTGGGAAGGTAGCAGCATTCCCTGTGCCTTGGCGTTGAGTCATGCCGGCCACATGACCATGGACACGTCTTCGGACAACGCTGGCTTAGAAACGGGAATGAGCACCACACCCTAGAGTCGGACACGACTGGACTTAAATGTCAAGGGTTACCTTTACCTTTACCTTTAACCTTTACCCTTAATGTGCATTTGGTGGTCTTCCTATAGTGGAAATATCCCTGGAGCAACCCCACATAGCCCTCTAGTTATCTGTCTTCTGGCATTAGGTGATGCATCAGAGGGTGGTCAGGTCGGATGCTGGACCCCATCAGGTCCCATCCCCATCCAAGGCCCCACCTAGTCAAGCTGAGCCCTTAACCCTCAGTATCAGTGGCAGTGCCATAAGGGGCCCAGTGCCCACGGAACCACAGCTACCTGGCAGTGGCACAGCAGGTCTTAATGTAGCCACAGACAGTATCCATGGGGGCAGAAAAGATGGTGGTAAGTTCCTCATTCCAGAGCATCTCAATCTATCTCCCATTGATTGACTCGCATTAAGGAACTTCTTCTGATTATTAAGGAAAATTGACAGAGCAACTGTGGGTTATTAAGTTGATTTATTTAATGAATTTATTTATATCTCGCCTTTCTCAAGCCAAAGCAAATGCCCAAGGTGGCTTACAAAGCTCCATAATAAATGTACAATGTACTGTATATAGTGAATAAAAACATGAATAAAAAACCATGGGGAACAACTATTTGGTCCAGAAGGAGGAAGCAGAACCCAAACCTCTAACTGTGTGTGTGTTTTTCTTTCACTGAATGAGTGTGTGCCATTTAATGCCTTCTGAGCTGCAAGCCAGCACATCAGACTTCAAATTACACTCTGTGCTGCGCAGCTGACCCGACGGCAACAAAACATACCAAAGCAATAAAAAGAAAAAGTAACCTTTTAATTAAACATTTAAAAGCCATCCATTTATTAGGAAGATGCATTCTTGGGAATACTTCCATCTACTTTGGTAAGGGTTGCAGTGTCAGCAGTTTTCTAGCTGCATTGTAGTGACCTCCCGGCAAGACAGCACAGAGGACTGAATGACATTTTCAACTCATAACTGGTGCCATGAATGCTTTCTTGTTTCTGCATTGAACCTGATAGTGCTGGTTGTGCTGCCTAGGACCGGAAAGCTGAGTGACTCTGAAAGATTGCAACATCAGAGCTGGTCAGCCACTTGTATCAAGACATTTGAATTCTAAAGTCAACAAGCAATATTTAAATGTAACGATATAAGTCAGCAGTAACCTCTTTATTTGGCAAGTGTGCCACAAATCGCAATTACACATAAGTTGCATAATTAATCTGGGGAAGGGTAATTAACTGGCTCAAATGTGCGCCAGCAAAATCGCTGGCACACATTCGAGTAGACCCATTGGGGCGGCTGGGACTCTACTTGGGGTAAGGGAACGAACGTCCCTTTCCCCCGAGGAGGCCTTCAGCTGCGCCAGCCCCATCCTGCACAGGATGCGGTGGGCACTTATTTGCGCCGCCGTGTCCTGCTAGACAGGATTGGGCTGTGGGGTAGTGTTTTCATAGTATGGATCGTCTGTTTTGTGGGGAGGAAAAAGCCTGGACTCCATCCAGGTTTATACTGTAGCACTATTTAACTTTCTTCCAGTATGTAAGCCACATCATCTCAAACTACAGCTACCCATGACCCCAGTGCCAAATTACTTAAGAGTTACAACGGACATTGTTAATGTGGAAGGTCATGTGGGTAATTAATCGCTGTTGGAGAGTTTCACAAAGTCTTCTAGCATGATGCCAATAATTTTGAACTTAGCATAGTGATCTCACTCCCCTGAGTGAAGTCACAGTGAGAAATCTTAAAACTTCCTCTTCATTACAGTCAAATGTTGGAATCTCACTGAAGTAACCCCTGGCCATCTGGTGTACCGTAGATCTAGCCAATAATATGGCTCTCCTTCACAAAACTCTAATTATTGTTCAGATATCCATGAGAAAATAAAATATCACCTGAACAATTACCTCTGCATTGATACCTCTCCGCCCCCACACCAAAGGTTGATTTTCAAGTCAAGGGGCAGAAGAAATTATTTTTCTGGAAGATAATCAGAAATCAAGAACTGCTGTTAATTCAACCTGCCTTGATTGCTGATTGGCATTTGAAGGACGCCAGCATCCTGGTGTGACCTCAGCCTCCCATCATTCATTTTAATTTACACCCTCAAACATTTCAGCTGTGTTCTGAAGGTGACTCAGTACCTTCTGGGTGAAATTCAGAAAACGAACTGTGCTAGAGAACAGGGAAGGCACACATTATATTTGCTGAATATTTAAAGAAAAGTTTGCAAATATACACTTGTATTTGCTCGAAAGCCAATTGTGTCCGACTCTAGGGTTCAGTGCTCATCTCTGTTTCTAAGGCCGAAGAGCCAGCGCTGACCGAAAACGCTTCCGTGGTCATGTGGCATGACTAACGAAACCCTGTTACCTTCCTGCCGCAGCGGTATCTATTTATCTACTTGCAATGTCTTGCTTTCGAACTGCTAGGTTGGCAGGAGCTGGGACAGGAGACTAGAGCTCACTCCGTCCCGCGGCACTCGGGTCTCGAACTGCTGTCCTATCGACCTTCTGGTCTGCAGTTCAGCATCTTAACCACTAAGCCACCATGGCCCCTTATGCAATAATTACTTAAAACCAAACACAACCACCTTAAAACACAATACAGTGGAAGCAGCAGGGCAAGCCAAAAACTATGGCTAAAAAGCTGTCTCTTCTTTTAATTACTGTACTGGTTTAAAACACTTTTTAGTTTTTGCTGAATGAATCTTAACAGGGTATTAATTGCAGGCTTCCTATATATACTCTTCTTCTAATTGAAAGGTTTGTGATGATGCTAGTACTTATTTCTTTTGATCAGGTATTTCAAAGTGTTTGGTTTTTTTAGAAACAGCTGGGCTGAGTGAAACCACTCAGCAGGGGGTTATCTACTTGTGCTGCAGCCGATAGCTGGATTAGAGTTGATTTCAATGGACCTGTGGGTCAAAATACATATTCCACACAAACACATATATAGCTGTAGTCAGCTGACTCTTTTTTTTCTTGTTGTAGTTTGAAAAAGGCATCCCCCTGTGGACAAAGCTGTTGCAGGGAAGGAGGATCATATGCTGCAAAGAAAGGATTAAATTTCCTCCTTCAATTTTCTACTCTCAATCTCTCTCCCTCCTGAGATGGTTTTTCAGATGGAAAACGAAAAGGACAATCAGTATTCTGATTCCATACAAGATCTTCTCTGGAAAACTGTGACGTCATCCTTACTAACTGCAGCCAGAGCAGGGGCTGCTAAACACTGGAAAAGTAATTACCGTATTGATCTGAGTATAAGACTCACTTTTTTCTCCTAATTTAAGTTTTTAAACTATGGGTGCGTCTTATAATCAGGCTGTTGCAATAATGCCAGTGATTTAATTAATTTTTTTTAATAGCACCGAACTTTAAGGGTACGTCTTATAATCAGGTGCGTCTTATACTCAGGACAATACAGTATTTGTCATGTAGGACTACTGGGGAACAATTGATAAGGGTTAAATTGTCACCTCAGTGGAGAGCTTCCAAAGGACAAGGCAGAGTCCCAGTAGCGTTCCTATGACCACCACCACCACCACCCGCGCCGGAAGTGATGTAACAGCAGCAGCCGTTCTCGCTCACTCAGACGCACAGGGCGGGTGGGAGGGCGAAACACACCAACGGCTCTCCTCGCTCACCCCATCGGACGTGACGATTCGCGCTGCTATCAGCCGCCGTTGCACCTGCCCGCCTGCTGCCTGGGGCATGATCCCAACGCCCGGGGGCCCACCACCCCAAGGCCCCCACCGCTGACAATGCCACTGCAGAGTCCAAAGAGATTTTTTTTCTTTTTAAATGATGCATTTGGAAGGGGACACACTTTGAAAAGTACCACATCAATATTTCTTCTATAATCCTTGTTAAAGTATTAGTTTAGCAATGTCAATTCATTTCAGATCTTGAGATTTTTTTTGTTTAATTATTTAGGCAACATAGTTAAGTGTTGTTAATGGTACTATTAAAGATATCCAAAGAAAGTAGTGACTAAGCATCAAGAAAGAAAGCGATGAGCCAAGCTAGTGTTGTGATTCATCTCAATAGGACTTATGACCCAATCCTATCCTCCACTATCTTTTGCCATGCAGCCGCGCTGACGGAGCGCATACTGCATGCAATGGTGGGAGGGCGATCAGATGTCCAGCGAGAGTTAAGTAAAACTATTTTTACCACCACCATCCACACCCCCTGCTCTCGAACCGCCCTCTGGTTCATCCCACTCCCTGCCCCGATCCTCCCACGAACCGCCCCCTCTGCCCCCTGATCTGCTCCAGCAGAGTGTCTGGGTGGTTCTGGCAAGTGCACAGAGCTGCCTCTGGCTGCTTCCGCTGGCAGCTCCGTAGCATGTGACGGTGGCACGATGTTTGCACTGTCACAAGGTGACTTACCGCAGCAGATCATTAGATCCACAGCTGTAAGTAGTCCATAGGATTTAGTTGTTAGTCATGATGACTAACTTGTGTTGGATACAACATGATGTTGTTAGATATTGTGTCTAATTTACTTACGATTTGCTTTGTTTCTGTTATCTTATAGTGTGTTACGATATTGGTGCTTTGTATTTGGTATTCAAATTCAAGTTATTTATCTTCCATGTTACATCTAGTTTGACTCTAAGAAATGATGTAGTTGAAATGATGTCATTGATAAGCCAGTTGCCGGTTTGTTCAAATGACCCTGTTTCTGAAGTTTTCTGCTCTTTTATTTTCTCAGGTAGGTGGGCAGCAAATGATATTTACAGCCCAATCCTATCAGGGCTGGCTGGCAATAGAATGCGTGTTCCATTGCCGGCTGCTTCCGAAAAAGTGCTGTAAAGTGCTTTCTGGCAGTGCGCTGAGTAGTGCGCACTACTCAGGTCTTCAGGAATAAAAACAGCACCTGGAGGAAGGAAGGAAGGAAGGAAGGAAGGAAGGAAGGAAGGAAGGAAGGAAGGGTGTGGGTAGCAGAAGGAGGAAAGGGAGAAGACTGGCTAAACCAGCAGACTGACTTGCAAACTTGGACTGAATCTGACTTGGCTTATGGACTGGCTCTTGGACTGTCTTACGGACTCTGACTGACAGACTTGTGAGTAGAAAAGGGGAACTAATTAGCAAAAAGGTAGGTCTTTTTTTGGGAAATTGGGAATTTGGTGGGACAGGTGCTTTTGTCGCCCCCCCCTCCGGTCTCGGAGGACCGAAGCCCAAGGGGGCGCGACAAAGCTGGAGCACGGGGCATGCACTTCAGCCAACCAACTGAAGTGCATCCTCCATGCTCCAGCTGACGAGCGGAAAGGCGCTCAGGAACTGAGTGCCTTTGCACTCGTCAGCAAGGGTGGGTGGGCGGGGCATGTTGCAGAGAGTTTTTGGGCTGAAGAGCATGCCTGCGCTCCAATGACGCTCAGAAAGGTGCTCAGGAGCTTGAGTGCCTTTCTGATCATCAGATGGAGCACGGGCAGGGCATCCACTTCAGCTGATGAACACCATGCCTTGGCCCTAAGCTGGCTCTTTCCCTTGGCTTCCATTCTGGCCTCTGCCTCTCCCTGTCTCTCTGCAAACACACACTCCCAGCCAAAAATGCTACCTTTGTTCCTTCTAAAGACAGCAGGGGAGAGGTGAGTCACTTGACACATTCAGTGCTCAGCCCCTCCCCTCAGGGAGGTGTACATGAAGGTCTGGAGGCTCTTAATGAAGCCCCTCACCCAAAGACGCTTCCTGGATGATCAGTTAGTAATTTATTCAAGAAAATCCTGGGTCACTGGGCAGCCTTTTAGGGCAGTTAAGAACCTGCTGAGTTCTTAGCTACTTAGGTAGTTCTGCAGCCCCTGGAACGCATTTGACATACCACTATGGAGAAGTTTTGTTCCTTGGTTAGCAGTAAGAGAGCTTAGTGTAGAGATGGGTCTTCAGCAATGGTGCTTGCCATCCCAGAAGAGAAGGAGCCATAGCTCAGTGCTGAGCACCTGCTTTGCAGTCCAAAGGTCCCTGTTTCAGTCCCTGGCTGGCAGGTTGGGGGTGGCCCCTGTCTGAAAACTGCTGCCGATTAGAGTAGGCAGTGCTTAGCTAGATCAAGCAGCAGTCTGATTCGGAAGATGGCAGCTGCAGATGAGCTTGAGAGAGGCTAGTTTTTCTTGCCAATGTGTTTGGTAATTATCCTATCCAACACATTAAGTGGAAACAAAGGGCATAGGGTAGTATGCTTTTTATCTTTCAAACTCTTGTTTTTTCCTCAGACACAAATGCATGCATTTTTCATTGACTGAGAGCCCAATCCTATGCGTATCTACTCAGAAGTCAGTCCCATTATAGTCAGTTGGACTTACTCCCATGTCAGTGTGGATAGGATTGTAGCCTTATTTAAATCAACAAGCTGGTTAATCAACTACTTTAACTAGGTGTACCATGTACAAAGGGAGACAAAGTGTCTATACCTTTTAACCAGTAGTTCCCAAACTGGGAGGGGTAGCTCCCAGGGGAGCAGCAGAAACCAGCCAGGGGAGCCATGGAGTACCACGGAATGCAGTGCAATGCCAATTGGCAGGCTCAACATAATGTAATGGGGAGCTGCTAATGGTCAAGGGAGCCACAGGTTGAAAAAGTTTGGGAAACACTGTTCTCCTGTTTGTCCTTGTTGAGAGTGAACCCCTACACTGCATGAGATGCATAGTTCAACACTGTATTTTTTGAACCATGATGAGGGGGAGGAAACCATGATGAACCATGATGGTTCATGATGTGGTAAGAGTATTGGACCATGAAGATCTGGACTCAGAATCCCCTCCCAACCATTGAGCTCACTGGGTGAATTGAGACCAGTCATCTCCCAGCCTTACACAGCCTCCCCAGTTATCCCCTTCCTCTGAGGTGAGCCCCTGCCACGCCGGTGTGGACGGCTTGGGGCCAGACTATCTGAGAGACCGCCTACTTCCATACAGTCCAGCTCGTCCCCTTAGGTCATCAGAGAAGGCCCTCTTGCGGGTACCGTCGCCTAGGGAAGTGCGAGGGGCGGCGGCTTGAAATAGGGCCTTCTCAGTAGTGGCACCAACCTTATGGAATTCCCTCCCTTTTGATTTACGAACTGCTCCCTCCTTGGAGATCTTCCAGCGAGGACTGAATACTTTTTTGTTTAGAGAGGCCTTCTGAGTCTTTGGCCTTTTCAACATTGTGCTGGTACAGGTGGGGTGCTGCTGCTGCTGCTCTTATGTTCTTGCTTTTAATTGTAATAGTGGTCTTTTATTGTTTTTTAGATGTTGTTTTTATTAGTTTTAGTTAACTGTATTTATTGTTGTTTTTTTAAGTGATTTTGTTTTTTGTATTTGTATTTGTATTTTGGGTCCCTTTGGGGAGAAAGGCGGGGTAAAAATATTGTAAATAAAATAAAAAAAATTCTGTGTAGGATGCAGTGGTCAGCCATTTCAGCAGGATTGTGCTGTTACTACAACAAGGCACACATTTTATAGGAATATTTGTGAATATCCTAGATCCTTGAGAAGGACCCGATATTCATCAGACCAAATCCAGCCACCATCTTGTGGGTTGTGCCTAAGAGTCAATAATAAGAATAAGAATAAGAATAATAAGAATAATGCCAGTGGGTATCAAAGGCCAGAATAGAAAATACTATTTGCTGAAATGCATTGTTTCTCAGTATCTCTTTAACTCTTTCAGAATTTTTCCCAATTCCATATTTTAATAAAACATACCGAAAAGGCATACCAAGGGCATCTGTGGAAACAGGAGATGCTCACAAACTCTTTCCTTATTCATAAGTGGCAGCTATAATTTCGGTACAGCGGGCCAGTTACCTTCTTTGCTGGTGCAGTCACTTAGTTGATTGGCAGGCTGGCAGATTTTGTGCATATACATCTTGCCTGAGGCTGGATGTTGATTAAAGTGATGCTCGGATCAGATTAAAAGGAAGCTCTGCCAAGGTTTCGCACTGTAGGAGTTATTTGCAAACCTACCTCAGGGGGAATGAGGGCCACAGAAAGTGTTGATTTTGAAATGATTCAGTGCATCTAGATTTGAATACCATTTTACCAAAAGCTCGGACTGCATTGGCCATATGGTTTAGCTTCATTGTTGGCTTCTGTGGTCTGACCTCAGCCTTATTCATGTGACCAAATAGGGAATAGTGAACACATGGCAAGTGAATCAAAAGGCCCATCTTGACCTCTACATGCACACAAGCTCTCTTCACCTGATCAGGAATCCCTCCTTTTTCCTCCCATTATTGATCGTCCCATTGAAGAACTCCTGATATGAAGAAATGGGCAACTCCTGCCAAACTCGCCTTAGTTTAATTCAGAAATGATCCGAGATCTTCTGAAACAATCTGGAAGAACTTGGATCATTTTTCTGAGCCAATCTGAGACCAGGACAAATGGTCCTTCTCCTTCAATTCCGTGTAATGGAGTGAAGTTGCTCCATTATATTGAATCAGGAACAATTCTGCAGGAGCAAAACTCTTGGCTGGGCAGGAGGACAAAACAACCCTTGTGCAGAACCAAAGAGAATAAGGGAAACTGGTGATTCTACTCTGGATTGTAAAGTTTGCCTCTTCATTTGAGCCCCTCTCCAAGTCCCCTCCCCCGATGCTGGATAATTTTGCGAGCATTTCTTCTGATCAGCTTCAGAGAAACCACAGGATTTGTTAGATTTGTTACCATGGGCCAATAACAGGGGCATCCCACTGACTAATTCAGCCGAATTGTAGCCAAAAGTCTAAATTAGTATTAGAACAGTGTTGTTGAGGTGTTGAGGTGGCCCGAAGCAAGCAGTGCCCCAAATTAACTGCCTTTCTGAGGCTGTGATGCTCTGTTGTTTCCATATTTCTGCGCCCCGCTTTTGTTGCAAGGAACGGAACCCCCAGTTCTTAGAAGTTGTTCAGTCCTTTAGAGCAGTGGTTCCCAAACTGGGAGGCACGGCTCCCAGGGGAGCCGTGCAAACCAGCCAGGGAGCCGCAGAGTGCCATGGAATCCTCTTGGAAAACAGTGCAATGCCAATTAGCAAGCAACAACATATTGTAATGGGAAGCCACAGCCAATGGTCGCCAATGGTCAAGGGAGCCGCAGGTCAAAAAAGTTTGGGAAACACTGCTTTAGAGAGTGGGACGGGCAGCAGCTTTGGAGGCCCACAGCTGGATAGAAGTGTACACCACCCATCAGCCTTCTTCTTGAGGCAGTATAGACGGATCCACTTTGCATAATCAGAATCTATGTGTGTCATCTTGAACATGTTGGCTGGGTCTGTGGAAGGTACAATGCCCCCAACTGCCCTTCTATGCGTACATTTCACCCCTGGTTGAGCTTCTGCATGAGATCTACTTTCTCCAGCTATTTATGAGAGAAGACGAGTAGCAACTCGCAGTTTACCTGCTTCTATTGCGGCATGATTTTTGATGTGTGCCTCCAGTGTCAAATAATTCCATTCTATGTTATGGCTTAAAATATGTATGATTCTTCAAGGCAGTTCAGTGGCCTGTAGTGATGTGCTTTTGATCTGCAGACACACCACTGAAATAATAATGGAATGCTGATTTCTGTAAGGTTGTGGCATAGCCAACAAATGCACATGTACTACTGTAAAGGTCAGAATAATAAAATGGGAGATTGGAGGTCAAGCAAAGGTGCACTGGAACTGAGTATGGACGGATGATTTGAATGTAGTCTGAGGGGATACGTTTTTCCTTAGCTAATGGCAGTAGGTCCAAAAATTTTCAGAACTTTGATCACTACTATTTCCTTTTTGGACAGCCCGATCCAGCATAGGTCCTAGAGCAACGGCCCTGGAGTTTGCAACGACTCTGGAGTAAGGGCCGCTGGTGCAAAGGCTGGCAGCCCTTACTCCGCTGCCCTCCAGACCCCCGGTCCACCAGAATTTGAGCGGTGACTAAAATGGTTGCACGGCATGGTTGGAAGGCACATGATACAACCGTGTTGATGGAGTGAAGAAAGTCTCAGTCCAGTCAGGGCCCTGTATATGTATGTGTGTGTATATATAGTGTATATATAGGTGGACCCCCATATCCACAGATTCGCTATCCACGGTTTCAGTTATCCACAGATTGCGGGGAACCCCCAAGCTTTTACTTTTTCCTCAGTAAACTTTGTTTCTTCCTTAAACAAACAGGAGAAACAGCCTTATTGCAGGCAAGTAGAATGAGACTAAGTCCTAGAGAGGCTCTGCAAGGTTAACAGAAACCTTGCAGAGCCTCTCTAGGACTTAGTCTCGTTCTACTTGCCTGCAATGGAGGCTGCTTCTCTGTTTGTTTTAAGGAAGAAACAAAGCTTGCTGAAAGAAAAGTAAGAGCTGGGGGGAGGCGAGCATGCCTGTCCGCAGGGGAGGCAGGGCGGGGGGTCCTCAGGAAGCCATGGAGGGGGTATTCGCTCTTATCCACGGTTTCAGGTATCCACGGAGGGGCCTGGAACATATCCCCAGCGGATATGGGTGGGGGAGTACTGTATATATATATATACAATATATGCTCTATAAGCAGTTTATAGAGCAAATCGATAAAAAGTTCCTATGTCAATAAAGGTTGATTGATTGATTGATTGATTGATTGATTGATTGATTGATTGATAAAAAAGTTTCTTTCTAACATACAGTCCTGCAAAGGGAGCCCTTCTCATTTATTGGTTGCTACACATCTATGGAAATGACAGGGAGCAGGCCCTCTCGTATGGCACATCTTTTCCTCTCCGTGTTCTGAGTTCCTAGTCGACCTGTTTGATCTACTCCCCCATCTTCAATTCCAGTAGAAAGGCAGGTTTACAAATGAATTGCCTGCCCATCAAAAGGCCTTTTCCTTTGATCTCTGGCTCTCAGCTGTATACAGTTGGCTGATGTGTGTGTACATCAGCTCACAGAAAAATTGTTCTTGTTGATTTATAGACTACAAACAAGACCATTCTCCTTTCATAGAGCTCACCACAGCGTCCTGTGCAGTACACCACAGCAGACATCAAAGGAAACAGAAGGATGGGCACACTAAACAAATGTGATGCTTGATTCCACCTACCAGGATGTTCACAGGAAAACTGGCAATGGGATTTCTGATGTCCATACTAGCCAATGATCATGCTTTAAAAAAATCACTTATGTTTTTTATTTGATTGTTCCTTTCCAACAGAACAATAGTCAAAGAAATAGGGCACATACGATAGGTTCAAAAAGGGGGAAGGAGAGGAAAGCAACAAACAGGGAAGGGAATCTGGGTAGGAGCAGAAAAGCTAATCATTTACTAATCGGTAGAAAGATGCCAAATCATGCTACAGGGACTGTGTAAGCCTTCTAAGGCCAGGCTTTGTACTCAGCGAAACAGTGTCTGTTCAAATATAGACGATGCAATCTGATACCCAGTCCATTGATGTAGAGCTGGAGAGTCCTTGGACGTCCAAAGGTGTAAGATGATTCTTTCGGTCATCGGCAAAGCCCTGATTTGTTGTTTCCACTTCAGGCCCAAAATAGTTGGGAATATAATTTGAGATGACAAACATATTGGAACATTTCAAAGGCATTTCTAACACCAAGTGGGTTGAACTAAAAGGAAACTGGTACCAGAGCTTTGTGCAATCTCAGGGGAGCCCACTCAATATCCTCATTTGAGAGGTGATTGTCCACTGCACCCAACTAGACGTACTTTCTGGTAACTTTACGACTGCATCCTAATGTGCAGATTGCATGAAAAAGCGTGCATGGAATCCTCGTGCTGTTTTTTTTTTTTTAAAAAAATGAATAAAACGGGAGCCTTGTGAGACTGCAATTGTAAGTGGTGCCACAATGCAGGGAGCTGGTATTTAGCCCCTTTCTTGCATACATTTTAATGCTTCCGACCCTCCCAAGCTGCTTCTCTCCCCCTGCAAGATTCCTGATATAAGGACACAGAACCCCATGAGGGAAGAAGCAGCAATGCGCGGGGGGGGGGGATTTCAGCCGACACATGACGGATGGAGAAAGGATGAACTGTGACCCATGTCACTCATCGCCTCTTGTAGCTTTTCCAAGATGCTTTTTTCAAAGGAGCTTTATTATAACATACATTTAGATGGTAGTTTGTGCCTAAGATAAGCCTTGGCTCTTTGGGTGCCATGCTAAACATACATGCACATACACAGGTGCATGTGTCCACAAACGCACATGTAGAAAGAAACTGCTTCTGTCTTTTAATGAAGACACAACAATCATGTCCCCCCTCTTTATTCACTATGTGCCCACTGTCAGGTAAGGAGGTAGCATTGGGCATGCGCCTTGCCACCACCTTGCTGTATCACATGAAGCATCTGGAACTCTGATCGAGGTGAATTATATGGCTCCCATTCAGTGTTTCGGGTACAGAATATAATCGAGTCACTTAGAACACTGTTATATATCCACTAGCCCTTAGCTTTTGTTCCAGAGGTCTCTCTCTCTCTCTCTCTCTCTCTCTCTCTCTCTCTCTCTCTCTCTATCTATCTATCTATCTATCTATCTATCTATCTATCTATCTATGTCTGTCTGTCTGTCTGTCTGTCTGTCTATTTCGAGCGGAAGCTTTCATGGCCCGCACTAATCACACAAAATCTCAAATTTACGGGAAAGGATGCCATGTATTTTTGTTAAAAGCCAAAAACGATTAAAACAGTATCTAGTCGATGCAAGCAGATCCCAGATTAGTGGTAACTGCCGGCAGAAAAATACTTTTAAAATCTCGAGGCAAAGATGGTGTCAGACCGACGTTTCGTTCCTAAAAAACTCAGAACTTCTTCTGGGTGCAATCCCAAGGATTGAGGATGGTGACACGGTCTGACACCATCTTTGCCTCGAGATTTTAAAAGTATTTTTCTGCCGGCAGTTACCACTAATCTGGGATCTGCTTGCATCGACTAGATACTGTTTTAATCGTTTTTGGCTTTTAACAAAAATACATGACATCCTTTCCCATAAATCTGAGATTGTGTGATATATATTCCTCTTTACCCTCTCTCAGTCTCCTGCCTTGAGCATCAAAGCCTTAATATCCAGCCACTAACTACGAGCACTGATGGAGGGGGGGGGGGAGAAAAAAGGATACTCTTCATTTGCAGTTCTATTAGTGGAAGCTACAGTTACCCATTCAAATCTGGGGAAGAAAGATAATTGCACTAGCTGATTGCCAGACATCCTCCCATATTGACTCACAGGGCAAAGAGGGAGAGAGAAAAAGAGAAGCCGAAATTATCGCACAACTCTCCGAGGAATATTAATGTAATAGTTTTAACATGATCCTCCTCACTTTTTATCAAGTAAAGTTAATAAAAAGGTATGGCTCTGGTAATTTTGTGCAGTATTACATTTTCCTTGCAATAATTACGACTCGCCGTTCACTTTGTGAACTAATGAAACTTTTACACCTTTTTGGAAAAAAAAGGTGTAGGAGCATGATCTCCCTTTGGGCTGTGAAAGCTCATAGCAGAATTTAATTTTGTTTGCTAAAACTTTCATATGTAATATATGCTGGAAATACTGCTTCAGTACAAGAATACCTTGTTTTGAGAATTTTTAGGGATGAATGTAGAGATGCATGAGTATTTTGGTGTTCAAACTGAAATTAAGTTGAGCTTTTGCACATATTGCAAGTGGGAAAAAACTTGGGCCAAACTACTTGTGCATAGGAAATCAGTTTTCGGATTTCCCAGTATCTTTTTCATTACTTTAAATTGCCACAAGACACTGCTAATTTTCTGGGGGGGAGTTAGACCCCAATCCTACCCTTCCCCCCCACTGATGCAGCCATGCCAAAAACGAGCATGCTGTATCCAGTGGGGGCGGACGAGATTGGGAGGCTTCAGAGAGGAAAGTGGAATTATTTCCCCTTACCCCTCCATAAGCCTCCCAGTCTGCAATGTGTCTCACTCTGTAGCTGGTGCATGTCCAAAGAGAAGAAAGGGGTGGGGAGGCTGCTAAAAGAGGGGAGAGGATCCAGCACGCACCATCACTGCCGGATCCTCCCCTCCTGCAGCCTCCTTGCCCCCATTCCTCCTCCACCCCCATTCCCCACCGCTGCCTTAACTGGTCCGGCGTGCGTGCCAGGAGCCAGCTATAGATGTGGAGTGCTGCTGCTTCTTGTGGCAGCACTCCCAAAATGGTGCTGTGCCATTGGCAGCCATTTTATGACAGCAGCCATATGTCATAAATTCCTCCCCCTGACAGCCCAATCCTGGGTAGGATTGGACTATTAAACAGTGATGGGGACTCGAGTCAAATGACTCGACTCGCAAGTGTGACTAAGCCACTTTTTCCCTGACTTGTACTCGTACTTGTACTCATGACCCACTGACTCGCACTTGCACTCACACTCGTGACCCATGGGACTCGTACTTGACTTGCACTCGTGGGGGTAACGACTTGCCATTTCCAAGTCATTTTCCTTTATTGGCTGGCATCAACGCAGGCAGGCACAGTGGAGACCTCGGAGGAGGAGGGCAGCAGGGAGGAAGGGTTTTCAAGGGGTTGGGAAAGCAAGCCTGGCTCTGAGTCCCCCCCTTTTGTTGCTGTCTGTTTGCCATTGGCCACAACTCCAAGCGCGAGGGGTGGGGAGGAGTGAGGGAAGGCGAAGCTGCCGCAGCAGTCCCTCCTCATTGACCAAAACTCCAAGCCCAAAGGATGCTCGGCTCAGCAAGGGGAAGGTGCAGGGGGGGAATAATAAATGGTTTGAATGTAGACACGCTTGTTTTTCCCAAACCAGATGGGTGGTGACAAGACTGAGAGGTGAGGGAAAGGGCATAGGGGGAGCCAAGTGGGTGCTTTAAAAGTCTCAGAGGTCATTTTTCCCCATTTAAAAGCCTCAGAGGTCATTGTTCCCCATTTTCAGGGGAAAAAGCCATTTTCCCCAAAGTGACTCGACTCGTGACTTGTGACTCATGGTTTCTGGCCTTACTCCTACTCGACTCGCACTCGTGCAAAAATGACTCGCACTTGACTTGTACTTGCCCAAAAAGTTTGACACTGACTCGCACTCGGACTCGCACTCTTGCAAAAATGACTCGTACTTGCACTCGCACTCGTGACCTAGTTACTTAGATACATCCCTGCTATTAAACAGTTAAACCTTTCCCACTGCACTGTTTTCCAGATCTAAATTGATGAATCAATGAATTAATCAAAAGATCAATATTCCACTTTCAAACCATAGTTTTCTTGAGGAAGCTAAAAACAACAGTACAAGTAAAATGCATTAATAAAATGAAAGAAGTCAAAAGTCAAAAAGGAGGAAAAACAACAGTGATCGGAGCTAAAACGTGTTCAATGAAACGCCTTACTGAACAAGTGAAAGAGAGTGGATCACAGCAGAAGGTTGATTTCTCAGATTCTGTCAGGAGAGCCCATTGCTGAGATTGGCAGGACTGTGCAGCAGAGAAAAACTCTTGGTTCCGCCCCATAAACTTGGATTTTCATCATGAGAGATGGTAAGACAAATCTGTTGTGATCATTATCTTTGGGAACTTCTTTGGGAAGGTACACAAGGACTGTTGTTGAGAAGAAAGAGGTGAAGATATTTTCAAGGAGGACTGAATAGAAGTTTATTAATTGAGAGACTATGCAAGAGAAAAATCAGCCCAAAATATTGAATTATATTAAATTGTGGGACAAAATAAAAATAAAAATGAGGAGTCGGAGAGGAGTCAGTTCATGTGCTAGTTTTGGAGATTTTTCCAGAGGTTTTTGCAAGAGAATTGGCTTCATTTGAGGAAAGGAATCAAGTAGCAATGAAAGAGAAAGATAATTGAAGGGTTTATTGGAAAAGAGAGATAGATAGATAAATAATTGCAGGAGAAATTGTTAGAGAGAGATAAGCAAGCTGAGAAAAGAGGGAAAAAAGAGATTGGAAGAAAAATGCAATGTTCTTGCTCAGAAATTAGTATCATTGGAGCTCAAAGTGCAGGAAACCCAAAATAAAAATGGGAGACTACAATAAGAGTCTGGAAATGTAGAGTAGATCATGCAGCATATACCATTGCTGTTGAGAGAATCCAAAGCAGTTAATCAGGAGGCTGGCATGGAATTAGAAAAGGGAAGCAAAAGGCTAATATGAAGCATTAATGAACACACATGGCCTAACCTGAAGATCAAGGCTACCCTAGAAGGTGTAGAGAAAGTTAGTTTGGTATTAGTGGAGGAACATCTTGCAGCCTTTGTAGCCATCTTACATTTGATGATGGACAAGAATTGGGAGCGGACATTGCTGATGCGTTAAATACAGGTTTTGCACAATGTAGGAATGCAGACAGCTATGAGTTACAGCCCAATCCTGGTCCTATGGCAGCCATTCCAGAACCGCTGCCGTTGTGGTGGCAATGTCAGAGTCCCGCTGCCTGCTACACATGGGAGCTTAGTTAAACCAGCACAGGGGGCAGGTGGTGGGAGGAACGGGGCAGGGAGGGGGCAGAACGGGGGAGTGTCTGGGCCGGGAGGGGGCGAGCAAGAGGTGAAACGGGACAAGGAGGGGTTGGATCCTGGCGACACCGGTCTGTGCTAGGATTCTATCCCAGTTCCTGCCCCTTTCCTTCTCCCTTACTCTCCTCAGTTCTGCACCAGTAAAATGGCTGGCACAGATCCGAGGAGATCCATTGGGGCAGCAGAAGCTCAAGGAGGCCTCCAGGACTGCCACCCCCCCCCTCGCAGGATGCAGTGTGTGCACTATCGCCGCAGATGCATCAACGGGGGTGGGGGGTGGGGGTAGTTAAGATTGGGCTGTTAATTACATTTGTAAGTTTAAAAGTTAAACATGCAATTTTAAGAGGTTGAACTGCCTGAAGACTGCTGGAAGCTAAGCAGCAACAGTCAGTTTTTGTGCTGGAAGGGAGACCAGGAAGTCACTGATAAGCTGTCATGACCCTCGGTGGCAGAGAGGAGTCGCTGTTGCGTGGTGCGGTGAGAGAACAGACTGGAATGCTGAGAATGTCAGTGATAGAGCGATGACAACTGGAAAAATGTTTCCCTGTTCAGCATGATCTGTGGCGCCCTGCAGAGAGCCCGAGGCTTGTGTTCAGCAGCTAGTGAAGATGATGTGAAGATGACTAGTGAACAGCTGGAATTGTAGGGTTCTATACAGAACAATATTGTGAAGATCCTTATTGGATCTAGATAAGCCTGCCTATGTAAACCGCCTTGAATAACATCTGAAGGGCAATCTGAGGATAAGAAAGGCGGTATATAAATACAGAAAGAAATAATAAATAAATAAATAAATAAATAAATAAGAGATGCTGGGCAGGTAATAAAGTTGGTAATTGCTGGAAGGCAAGTAGAGTTGTGTGCATACATCCACGAATTGTTAAAAGACAAATGGATGTACATCCAGATACTTGAATAAAAGGAGGGATTTTTGCATTTTATCAGGAAAATTAGGGTAAGGTGGAGAAGAATTAAAAGTGGGGGCACCCTGCTAGTATCTTTGAGGGGAAACTGGATAGTCATCATAACTATGGAAGAAGCTAAATGATTTGAGGAGAAATTGGGACACTCTCTTCGTGCCTCATTGACAAAAAGAAGACAATTTCAGAGGAAAGATACAGAAATAAGAAGGCAGGAAATTAATTGAGGAATAAAGAATGACATAGTTGAATAAATGGGAAGATTATCGTGAGAGTTAATAGAGAAATTACAGAGGAAGTAGGGGAGATTCATTAGATTAGAAAAAGGAGAGGCTTGTGCCAATGAAGGAACAACATGATTAAAATTGCATTGGGTTTTAGAAAGCTTCAAGGTAGTGCGAGATGGATATAGTAACTTTGTGCCATATAGCATGAATGCATTAACCAACCTGTGAAACCAAAGGAGTGGCTCAAAAATCAGAATCCTGGAATTATTTGTCTATATGAAGCACATTTTTTTTTTTACAGGAAGTACATTCTATTGAGAAACTTCACAAAGATGTGGCCTATTCTGCACGTGCATTAAATAAAATGAGAGCAATGGCAAGAATCCCTAATCCTACTCTGACGGCGAGCTGTGCAGCACTTACCACGCCACCCCCACCCCAGCTATGCTGCTGCTTCTCCTTCCTGAATTAGTCACATCAGTGATCCCATCCAACCAGGCTTCACATAGTGAAAAGAATGACATCAGGCTGCTACATCTGTAGTCTCTAGACACGCATAAAATCACAACCAATCAAATTTGGTGATGTGAAGTTAGTGCTGAGGACAAGTTGGGGGTAGTTTAAACCATTTTATTTTTTTGCACGGGGTATCAAGAAATCACAGTAAGAGGGATGCATATTTTGACACTGCCAAAGGTGCCAATAACAACAAAGGACACTGCCAAAGGACACTGCCAATAACAACAAATTTATTTCACCCCAGTTCTGTTTTCCAGTGATTTCATGGTTGAGAATGGATTTGAACCAATTTCTGCTTTCACTCAGCAACTTGAATTCATTGGCTATTTAGGAATAAGTTGGCTTTGGGAATTATGTTTCCTACATATGTGTCTTTTCTTCCCTAAGTAGTTTTCACAAGATTCTCTACTGGTCCCATCTCTTTACTCAGCATGTTATTGTGTGCCACTTGCCTGGCTTTCTCCACACCTGACGGATGCATTATGTACGCAAAAGAATTGAATATTTCCTATTAAATTTCCTTTTCTCCCCCCCCCACGCTATCTCTTGACCAGAGTGCTTAATGAGCCCAGTTCTGGATAATAGGATGCATCCCCGGTACTTAGAATACTAAAGCAACGTATTCAGGGAGAGCTGATGTATTCTAACGAAAGGAAGTACCTCCTGGGTAGGTACTTTGCAGTTCCTGCAAATGAGATATAAAATAGTTTCATATTTCCCTGGGGTACCTGTACCATTCACTCCATCAGGCTGCAGTGGACTGGGATCCATTAAAAGTTTTAAAACTAATCATCTGCTCGGTTATGATATCCTTTTGCCCGCTTGGCAAGGTATTGTCAGGATTCCATCACTCTGTCAACATTGCTAGCTTGAGATGGTTTAAGGTATTGCAATTTTTTGCAGCTAATAACAATCTAATTCCACTAGACTCGCTTCCTACCTGCCAGCTGCCACCGTGTGTTCGATCATGGTTGGTAGCCCATACATTTCCTAGAAGAGGGGGGAAAAAAAGATGGTTTAAAGAATATGTATCTCGCTTCCTATTATCTGCTAAGCAAAAACATATTTAACCCAAGATGACTTAGGGCAGTTCTTTGTTTTTCAATACATACAGGTTTTTTAGTCTTATTCACACATTCACATCTGAGTTTCTTTTTGTTTACATGGTGCTCCTTCAGAACTGATGCATGGGTTATCAAGGTGCCAAAACATATGTTTGTTGGTTGGATTCCTTGATACGATCCTTCTACGTATCCCTTGCCAGTCTTCATTGGATGGGGAATGAGTAGGAGATATGCCTTCCTGCTGAGGAGACAGCTGTTGTTTTGAGCAATTAAGGCAAGGGTGAGGAACCTATTTGTGGTGAAGGGCCATTTTCCCATGGCACCCCCCACTGCAAATTTGACCCCCCCACGTGAATTTAGTGATCCCCGTCCCCCCACCACTCTCCGAAAACCCCCACCGCTCTCCGAACCCCCACCCACCGACCCACCGCTCGCTCTCCTTACCTCAGGCTCTGGGCCGCCGCTGCCACTGCTGCGGCCTTCCCGCATCAGCTCCTTTTGAAAGTGGTCTTCCTGTACATGCGCAGATCACCGATGACACCGAGAGGGCAATCACCTCAGTCACCTCAGCGCCTCCTCCTTCTGAAAGCAGCCTTCCTGTACATGCGCAGAGCGCCGCTGAGGCTGAGAGATTGCCCTCTCGGCGTCATTGGCGATCTGCGCATGTACAGGAAGACCACTTTCAAAAGGAGCTGACGCGCGGCGGCTGCGCAACCTCTGGTCCTTCCGGTCTCACGCGGGCCGGATCTGATGCACTCGGGTCCGGTCTTGCACGGGCCGGACCGGATCGCTCCGGGGGCCAGATCCGAACCGCAGGCCGGCGGTTCCCCACCGCTGAATTAAGGCATTGCTGGGTATTCAAAAGTGTGTTTTGTCAATTTCACTTGTCTTGTAAATAAGAGTGACCAGGAAGTGAAATTAACAAAACTCTGTTTGAACAATAAGGGGATAGGAGTTCTGCAGCCTGGGAAGGAGGCTATATTGTGTAGCTTTCTGAGGAATACAGACAAACACACAAAGGTCTGTTACAGTGGCATCTGATACATATTTTCTCTGAATGTATTTATCCAGGTATTTATATCCCGCCTTTCATCTTCTGAAGAGGTCCCCAAGGTGGCTTCCAACATTTTAAAAAGTACAATACAGTAATAAAACCCTCCAGCCAGTGCTAGTGCCTGGCATTATAAGCCCCCTCTGCCCTGGGTACCTCTTATTCTCCTCAAGGCACACAGTCTTAAGCAGATTGTGGGAAGGGGCAGCACCAATACTCCTCTCGGGCCAAGGCAATCTCTAGAGTAGCTTGGTGTTATAAGCTTCCTCTGGCCTGGGCACCTCCTCTTCTTTTCTCCCCTTGGGGCATGCAGATCTTAAGCAAGATTCTTAAAAAGTCCCACTGTGTACAATGGGGCTTCCTCTCAGGTAAGTGTGTATAGGATTGCAGCATCAGGTGATAAAGTCACCACTGAGGAGCCCCCCCAAAGCAGCCGTGGAGCCCAAAAGATCTACACCGCACGTATCCCGGCAAGTTCCGGGCACGTGCGGCGTGTGCAGAGCAGTGTGGCTTCCTTTTTAACCGATCGCCAGGGAATACGGGAGAGCTGTGCTCTCCCGAGTTCCGTGGTGATCGGTCGTGGACCATGCTCATGTTTGAGAGAGGGCGGGACACGGAGCAAACTGTTTGACCAATGGGATGAGAGGGGGCTTTCAGCCAATCGGAGCGCACATGTTTCAGCCAATCAGCGTTGAGCTTTATTACAAGGCGGGACAATCAGGAGGGACAAGCGCATTGAAAAAACTGGTGAAGTCCAGGGTAGCATTTCAGGGCGGGGCATCCTGTCCCCTACGCTCGTGAGCCTCCAAACGCAAAAAATGCAACCGGAGTTGGTGTAGATTAGCCTTAATGGTGTAGATTAGCTGGCAGCAGCCGCATGGGCGGACCGGGCGGTGAGGGAGGGGGGCCATTGTCCAAGCCGGCCCAGGAGGGGGCAGGGATGGCGTTAGCCATATCCCTGTCCCCACTTGGTCGGCTCGGCTGTCACACAGCCTCTTCCGATTTCTGGGAGGCCGATTGGGCCTGCCGTGGTTTACATCACAAGTAGACCTCCGGGCCGCAGCAGCTCGGCCCAGAGTGGGGATAGGATCCGACGGGCGGCCCTGGGCTGCTGGCCAGATCTCTACACAGGATTTCGCCCTCCCTCTTTCACAGAGCTATGAAAAACGTGAACTCAATCGGGCTTACTTCTGAGTAGACATGCCTAGGATTGTATAGACAGCCACCACACTTGATTCACTTTCATTGAGGCTGTCAGGTGCGTTTAGAGTTCTACAGTGAAGCTGAAAGATGGTTATAAATATTTTCTTTTCCTTTTTTCCCCCAAGCCCCAACACTTTTTGCAATATATTTCCAAATGTGGGTTGGGGGGAAGAGGATCCTATTCTCCCAGTGACAAAATATTATCACTCATTGCTGAGAAAACATGCTTTCCATGCAACAGGCGCTGTAGCTGCAGAGGAAGACATTTGGATCCCCTGGAAAAGTGCACATTTATTGCACGCACACAAAAAGTGATGTGAAGAGGATGGTACTTTTTATACCAGGTAGAGGGCAAACAATGCATAACTTTAGTGGAAGGGGAAAAACAAGCCAAAAAACTAACTGACTATGTTAGAGAAGAATAAATGCCAGATTCCAGGTTCCCATCCCTTTCTCACGTGACTGGTTGTGCATTAGCAACCAATGTGATTGTGCTGTGATTCTGATGAGAATAGCACAGCGTCTTCAGAAGATGAGCAGAGCTATTTTAAGATATGGTATTTATAAATTCCTGAAAAATGATTAGGGTTCTTTTTTCAGTATTGGGGTGGAAAAAAAAACCTTGACTGCAGCATTTTCTTGAACACTCTTGATAATGTCATGAGTTTGTGCAGCAGCGTTTACAGTTGTGCATCATTCTCAGATAGGATAATGTTGCCCGTGGGACAAGATGATGGTATCTCTAAGAGCCTGAGCAAACGTTCACCGATTGTGTTGGGATTTATTCCCATGGAATTGTGTGTGTGTGTGTGTGTGTGTGTGTGTGTGTGTGTGTGTGTGAGAGAGAGAGAGAGAGAGAGAGAGAGAGAGAGAGAGAGAGAGAGAGAGAGAGAGAGAGAGAGAGAGAGTATTTTTCTTCCCCACTTGAAAGTGCAATCAGAAACCATTCAGAAAATGGAATTGTTCACCCCTGGGAAATTTCAGACCAGTCCTGTGACCCTGTCTGTGTCCATCATCTTGTGAAATCTTTCAATAATTTATTTATTATAGCCCCCCTTTTTTCTTCTGGCGGATGGCTGAAATGCCGCTGCCTTGCACTGCCTCCTCCTCTTCATCCCAGCTGTCATGCTCCACTTTCTTTTCCGTTGTCATTCTTCATCCAGGCCAGGACTCACCACGAGCTTGTGCAAGCCTGCGCGAGTCCACTCGGGCGATTCCGTAAAACTTGCAGCCAGCGGCGTCATTGGGTGGCGCTTCATCCCCTGCGGAAGGTCAGCGCGTCACTCCCCCGCTGCCGCCACGTCACCCCACCCCCACTGTCGCCGCATCACCCCACCCCCCACTGCCGCTGTGTCACCCACCGCTGTCGTTGCGTCACCCCCTGCTGCCTCCCGTCCCCGGTATGAGCCAGGAGAGGGTGACGATGCGTCTTCTTGGCCAGCAGCTCGGCCGCTTCTGACTACGCTAAAAGTGGCGTTTTCGCACATGCACACAACGCCGCTTGAAGCCTCTTGCCCTTAGCGGCGTTGTGCGCATGTGCGAAAATGCTGCTTTTAATGTTCAACCTACTTTATCTGGAATGGGGTAATTAGGGAACAAAAACAAGGGGTCGCAATGGGAAATCCGCTGTCTCCTGTTGTTGCGAATTTGTTTATGGAATTCTTTGAACAGGAAGCCTTGCAAACAGCATCCTGCAAACCTTCCACCTGGCTTAGATACGTTGATGACGTTTTCTGTATATGGGACCACGGTGAACGAGAACTGAAATTTTTTTTTGAAACATCTGAACCAGGGGCGTCGTCTGATATGGGGCGGTGGTGCGGTGGGCCCCAGGGCGTTGGGGCGGAAAGGCTCCGTGGGGGGCGGGAGCCTCCTTAACTTTTGTTTTTTTTAAAGTGTTTTTAATGCTAACGGGGCTTCTAAAAGGGTATGTGTGCTTTGCGCAAACTTATCTGTAGTTCTAGGACTCTCCAGCGACGATCAAGGGCGCAGATCGGCCCTCTGCAGCTCTACTCCCGGACGCTAACTCTGCAAAGCGCCCAGGAGCGTGCTGCAGAGTTAACGCATGCGCAGAGCGACGATGTTTCCAATCGTCGCTCTGCGCAAGCGTTAACTCTGCAGCTCTGCTCCTGGGCGATTTGCAAATCGCCCGGGAGCAGAGCTGCAGAGTTAACGCTTGTGCAGAGTGACGATTGGAAACATCGTCGCTCTGCGCATGCGTTAACTCTGCAGCGCGCTCCTGGACGCTTTGCAGAGTTCGCGACCGGGAGCAGAGCTGCAGAGGGACGATCTGCGCCCCTGATCGTCGCTGGAGGTTCCTAGAACTACAGATAAGTTTGGCAAAGCACACATACCCTTTTAGAAGCCCCGTTAGCGTTAAAAACCTTGAAAAAAACCCCGAAACTCATTATGCAAATTATTTAATTATGCAAATTATTTAATTTGCATAATGGGGCGGCAGGCTTTTCCGCCACAGTAGCAGGGGCGCCTAGCTACGCCTCTGATCTGAACAGCTTAATTCCAGAAATTCAGTTCACAATGGAAGTTGAAAAAGAGGGAGTATTGCCTTTCCTAGATGTCCGTCTATCAAGGAAACCTGATCTGACATTCGGACGCACAATTTAC
Source organism: Plestiodon gilberti rubricaudatus (assembly GCA_026170595.1). NCBI lineage: Eukaryota > Metazoa > Chordata > Lepidosauria > Squamata > Scincidae > Plestiodon > Plestiodon gilberti. The sequence continues at coordinate 17,796,497 of JANXHW010000012.1, forward strand.
AGGAAACCCACCCATATGGGAAGGTATTTACAACAGTTATCAAATCATCACCGCTCTCAAAAGAATTCTCTAATAAATTTGTTAATTTACAGAGCCATTCACGTCTGTGACCCACAATCTTTGCCTGAGGAAAAGAATACCATCATAAATATGTTAAAGGCTAATGGGTATAAAGGACATCAAATTGAGGCATATTGGAAGAAGCAATTGGCAAAGAACCAGCAGAGAGTGAGACCTGGGGAGAAGGAACAACAGACCCAGGAAACGAAAGATCAGGTCTGGCTGTCACTTCCATATGTCCAAGGTGTCACAGACAAAATAGTGCGCATCTTTAGACAGTATAACATCAAAACTCGGTTTTCTCCCACTCTTAAAATTGAACAACTATTACGCAACCCGAAGGACAAGAGACCTCATCTGTCTAATCCAGGGGTTTATGAAATTGCATGTGCTGATTGCGCCAGAACATATGTGGGGAATACTATGCGCCCTATAAGGACACGTATCCTGGAACATCAAAGAGCTACCAGGCTACATCAGGAAGATAAGTCTGCAGTAGCAGCACATGTGGTACAAACTGGGCATACTATGGCTTTTCAGGAGACCCTTTCTTTATTTAATGAAGTCAACAACAGACGAAGACGAAACCTGGAAGCTATCGCAATCACCCAGAGAAGAAAAATGAACCCCCTTAACCGTCAACAGGAATTGGTGTATGTAAACAAAATCTGGTACCCCTTCCTAAGTAAAGCAGGATCACAGACAGTAAGGCAAAGGCTACTCTCGGTCACAGAGGAAACTGACAGTTCTGGGATCAATTAAACAATCAGCTTCCTGCCCCTTTTTTTGCAGCTTGTCTCTATTTAAATCTAGCCTACTTTCTCCTGTAGGTATCGTAACATCTACTGGTGTATATCCAGTTTTGCTTGAAAAAACCCCTGGAGCTGGGAGAAACGTCGCAGGAGGACTGTGGGTTTATTTTTATCTTTTATGTTTGCTTGATAATCCTTGTGCATCTTCTCTCTTTGGTACGCTGAAGACTTTCTGCACTAAGAGGAATTTATCCAGACATTTGGTGAATAGTAAACTTTATTTTTCTCTTCAACAAAATATTACATAGCTTTTTTACCCATATTTCCGATCTCGCTGCAAATGCTGCTTTTGGCCTAGTCAGAAGCGGCCAAGCTGCCGGCCGAAGAAGACGCATTGTCACCCTTTTCCAGCTCGTACCGGGTGGCAGAAGGGGGTGACGTGTGGCAGCTGGGGGTGACAGTGAGCGGGGCCGGGAGTGACGCAGCACGCAATGTCGAGCACGTCACCCCTCCCGGCGCATCACCCTCTGGAGGCCCTAGCGCCCCCCCCCACAATCAGTGACACCACTGCTTGCAACCATGTTCTTCAGCACCTACACGAGCCTTGCGCAGGTGCACGACGAGTCCCAGCCGGGACAGAGAATGGCGACGAGGTTTACCAGACGTAAACCAGACGTGGCTACACTGGCTGCAGGCAGAGGCAGGTGCAAGGCTTGTTGCTCCTCCCAACTCACAGTTTGATGTGAGTAGCCTTGCTTGCATCACAGTCATATCAGCTGTGTGTCAGCATTGCTAGGTAAAGGTAAAGGTATCCGCTGACAATTAAGTCCAGTCGTGTCCGACTCTAGGGTGTGGTGTTCATCTCCATTTCAAAGCCGAAGAGCCAGCGTTGTCCGAAGACGCCTCCGTGGTCATGTGGCCGGCATGACTCTCCTTGCCGCAGCGCGTAGCATGCAGCTGGAACACGGAGTGCTGTTTACCTTCCCACAAGCAGTACCTATTTATCTACTCGCATTGACATGCTTTGGAACTGCGCTCACCCCGTCATGGGAATCGAACTGCCGACCTTTCGATCGACAGCTTATGATTCAGCGGTTTAACCCGCTGCGCCACCCGCTGGCCGTGCATTGCTAACAAACGTTTAATTAGCAAGGTCTTTGCTCACATCAGATCTGCGACTAGTTTTGAAGCCTATGTTGTCAGAAGAGAAACCCTAATGAAAAATACTGAACATTCTTTCAATATTCTGAGGATATGAGCTTCTTGTACCCTTGACAATTCTTCCCAAAGATGGAAGCAAAATGTTGGGAGATTTGTCGATGCTTTTTAATGGACCATGGCTCAACAACCTGAGGAAGGCATTTAACTCTCTGGATTCTTCCAGCCGCAAAAGCTAAGGCACATTGGTCACGTTACTCAATGTTTGTATTCACTGTCCGTTTGTTATTGGACTTTGTAAGCTGCCTTGCCCCTTCATGGATCACTGCCTTGTCGTGGTGAAGGGGCTTGCATAACTCAATGAAGCCTTGAGCTATGCCATGCAGGGCCACCCAAGACGGACAGGTCATAGCAGAGAGTTCTGACTAAAAGTGATCCACTGGAGAAGGAAATGGCAACCCACTCCAGTAACCTTGCCAAGAAAATCGCATGAACAGTACCAAAAGGCTTTAGCTTTGACGCCAGAAGGTGAGCCTTGTCTGACAGCCACTTTGCTTTCTTGCATTTCTTTTTCTTTGGGATGGTTTTAGTTGCTGCCTCCTGTACAATGTTACGAACCTCCGTCCACAGTTCTTCAGGCACCCTGTCTACAAGATCTAATGCCCTAAATCTATTCTTCACTTCCCCTGTATACTCATAAGGGATATGATTTAGGTCATACCTGACTGGTTTAGTGGTGTTCCCTACATTCTTCAATTTAAGCCTGAATTTTGCAATAAGAAGCTCATAATCCGAGCCACAATCAGCTCCAGGTCTTGTTTTTACTGACTGTATAGAGTTTCTCCATCTTTGGCTGCAAATCACGTAATTTATCTGATTTCGGTATTGACCATCTGGTGATGTCCATGTGTAGAGTAGTCTCTTGTGTTGTTGGAAAAGAGTGTTTGCTATGACCAGCGTGTTCTCTTGACAAAACTCTGTTAGCCTTTGTCCTGCTTCATTTTGCACTCCTAGGCCAATCTTGCCTGTTATTCCACTTATTTCTTGATTTCCTATTTTAGCATTCCAATCCCCTATGATGAAAAGGACATCTTATAATACAATATAATAACGTTCTTTCATAGAACCCTTCATTCGAGATGTTGCTTTCACAGTCCAGCTCTCTCTCTCTCTCTCTCTCTCTCTCTCTCTCTCTCTCTCTCTCTCTCTCTCTCTCTCTCTCTGGCATTCACCTCAGCACGCTTCAGCTTCAGCTGACACAGGCAACCTTGATTGTCACTCAAGCGTTGCAGCTGCAGCTCCACTCCCCCACAAAGACTCTGCAGCTTTTCAGCTCGGCGTGCCAGCAGGTCTCTGACAGACTTCCGGCCGTCTTGAACTGCTGTCCTGCAGATCTTCAGGCAGATTTATGAGACGAATGCTCTACATCCTGAGCCAGACGTCCTGCCTTAGTCTTAATAAAACTAAGATCATGACATCTGGTCCCATCAACTCCTGGCAAATAGAAGGGGCAGAAATGGAAGCAGTAACAGATTTTACTTTTCTGGGTTCCAAGATCACTGCAGACGGAGACTGCAGCCATGAAATTAAAAGACGCTTACTCCTTGGGAGGAAAGCTATGGCAAACCTAGACAGCATAATAAAAAGCAGAGATATCACCCTGCCAACAAAAGTCCGTATAGTCAAAGTGATGGTGTTCCCAGTAGCCAGTGGCGTTCCCAGCCCTCCCGGCGCCTGGGGGGGCGGGGGTTGGAGCGCCCCCGCAAGCAGCCGGGCTCGGGGCTAAGCGCCCACTCGGCGCGTCCCCGGCCTCCGGAGGCTCCGCTCCGAAGGCAGGGGACAAGCCCTCCTCAAAATGACCGCCCAGTTCGGCGGTCGAGGGCTTTATGAGAAAGCCGAACGCGTCCCCGGCTTTTATATGTTTTGCGCATGCACAAAACATATAAAAGCCGGGGACGCGTTCGGCTTTCTCATAAATCCTCGACCGCCGAACTGGGCGGTCGTTTTGAGGAGGGCTTATCCCCGGTCTTCGGAGCGGAGCCTCCGGAGACCGGGGACGCGCCGAGTGGGTGCGCTGCTCCGACGGTTGCGCCAGCCGGGCTCCAGTGCTGCGCCGCTCTGCACAGCCCCGAGCCCGGCTGCCGCGCCCCTGCACCCACTTGGTGCCTGGGGTGGAGCACACCAGCTCCCCCCATTAAAGAACGCCTCTGCCAGTAGCAATGTATGGTTGCGAGAGTTGGACCATAAGGTAGGCTGAGTGCCGAAGAATAGATGTTTTTGAATTGTAGTGCTGGAGAAGACTCCTGAGAGTCCCTTGGACTGCTAGGAGATCAAATCAGTCAATCCTAAATGAAATCAACCCTGACTGTTCCCTGGAAGGACAGGTACTGAGATTGAAGCTCAAATATTTTGGCCACCTAATGCGAAGAGAAGACTCATTGGAAAAGACTCTGATGCTGGGAAAGATTGAAGGCAAAAGGAGAAGGGGAAGGCAAAGGATGAGATGGGTAGATAGTATCACCGGTGCAATGAACATGAATTTGAGCAAACTCCGGGAGGCAGTGGAGGACAGGAAGGCCTGGCGGGATATGGTTCATGAGGTCACGAAGGTCGGACATGACTTAACGACTGAACAACAACAAGTTGTCTTGGGCATATGCTTCGGCACGGGAAAGGTGGGCTATAAATTCTTTAAATAAATAAAACTATAGGAATGGGCAGGTTGGGAGAGGGGTGTGAAGCTTTGCGAATGATGTTTAGGGATCAAACTGGATATGCACAGATATGTGTGTTGACTCAGCTTGAGTCTGACCCGAAGCTCCACTAAATTAAAAAAAAAACGTTGTACAAGGGTAACTACTCTGGTTGGAACAGGGTCGTGTGAGGAGTGAGGGCCTCACTGGCCCTGCACAATGTTTTCAAGCTGGGAATCGCTCCCTTGAAGTGGTAATTTGAGAAAACTTCCACTGTGGCAAATTGCTGTTTCTGGAGTTGATTCTCAATGTCAAAACAACATGGGAAAAAAGAAACCTCTCCATGGTCCTGACTGCTGCTGACTTCAGCTGCTGCTAACAATGTATCTGCCAGGGATGTGGATCAAGTCTCTAAGTCTTGAGTCTTTGCCCCCAAGTCCCGAGTCTTTGGTTGCGAGTTGCGAGTCCCTATCTATTTAATGGGGAAAACGGGTTTAAACCTAAATAAAATTTGACTTATCATAAAAGGCTCCATGTCTCGAGTTGAGTCTTTCGAGTCTTTTACAATCGCCGAGTCAAGACCAAGTCGAGTCACTGACACAACGTGAGTCCAACTTGAGTCTGAGTCAAGTCTATATCACTGGTTTCTGCAAAGGAAGAATCCTGTTCAGGAGGGGGGGGGGGTCTACAGTGAAAGTTGATTTATGTTGTTGTTGGCTTACTTTTTTCCTTCAAGAAAAGAAAGCTCTCGTTACTTAAGAGCCTAGCCTCTGAAAAGCTTAATCAAAGTCAGTGGAGAATTATTATGCAAGGAGAAATTATGATAAAACTGTCCATCTTGAAAGTGATCCAGTTTCTGGTGTAATTGATTTCCGAGCTTGTATGGAGAACCTTTCATTATTGCGTAGATACCAGTTCTGTTTTGTTAGCCATTTAAGCTTGCTGTACCATTAGTAATGATGTTCCTGGCAGCTGCAAACAAGACATTCTGGATAAATGCAGAGCATAGTCATATTTACATACTACAGATCAATTCTGGTTAAGAAGTGTCCTCATTTCATGTTGTACTGTGTTGGAAAATTAATAAGGAAAAACATACGTGCAGTGTTCTCCATTTTAATTTTGTTGGTTTTGGGGTGTATGTTTTAGTAATTACCAACAGGAGCATGTTCTCAGTTTTTTACATTCAGTTCTTGACTCAACAAGCAAGCCTCACTAGGGATTTCAAATTACTTCTGTGCATTGTTCACAGTGGGGAAAAAAACATAGATTTTTTAGGATGTTCCCAAAGAAGCCTACGCACACATTGTCAAAGATAATCCATTAAAGAAAACATCTTTTACAGCCATGTTGAAGCTAAAACAAATTGAATTCCCAGTTTAGAGGTGCACATACACGCGCACGAAAAGAAAATATGTGGTTGCTACTCATTCACTTGGGGCCGTGGTGGCTTAGTGGTTAAGACGTTGAACTGGTCGGCAGGACAGCAGTTCGAGACCAGAGTGCCGCGTGACGGAGTGAGCTCCCGTCTCCTGCCCCAGCTCCTGCCAACCTAGCAGTTCGAAAGCAAGACATTGTAAGTAGATACGTAAATAGGTACCACTGCAGCTGGAAGGTAACAGCATTCCGTTAGTCTCATGCCTGCCACATGACCATGGAAGCGTCTTCGGACAGCGCTGGCTTTTCGGCCACAGAAATGGAGATGAGCACCTCACCCTAGAGTCGGACACGACTGACTTTCGAGCAGGGGAGACCTTGACCTTACCTACTCATTCACTCTCAGGACCAGCCCATTCATGAGGCCGCTTAAGACTGTTGCCTCAGGCAGCAGATGGTTCACCCACTGCCCACCTCTGCACTCCTCCCACACCCTGGCTTCAAAAAGGGTAGCAGAGCAGAAGAGGAAGTGTGGAGGAGAGCAAAGTGGTGGGCTAGAACATTGCAGCTGCTTTAGCCCACCACTCTTTTCTCCTCCGCACTTCCTTTCCCACTCAGTTTCCTCAGGAGCAGCAGGAGAAGAAGCAGTGCCACCTGAGGTGCTGGGAGGTCTTGGGCCAGGCTTGTTCACTGTGAACGCTTCCTTGATAATGCTAAGGGCCCAATCCTATCCGATTTTCCTGAGCTGATGCAGCCGTGCCAATGGGGCATGTGCTGCATCCTGCGGTGGGAAGGCAGTCATGGAGGCCTCCTCAAGGCAAGGGAACATTTGTTCCCTTACCTCGGAGCTGCGTTGCGACTGCATTGGTGCTGGAAGGTTGCATAGGATTGGGCCCCAAGAGTGCTATGCTTGACCCCTCTCCAGTAGATGTGCCCCTATCCAAACAACCCCCTTGCTCCATGAAATATGATGCATCATAGCATCCACTTGTCTCAGGGTCAAACTGTTGGCGGTTGGGAACATGTCGCTTAACCCTTCCTGGTTTTATCCACAAAGAGCAGTAGTGCGGGGGGTGTTAATATGAATTGAAGCCATGGTGTGGGGCAGGGGGGATTTAGCTGTTTGGCTGCACCATGTTATCAATTTGAATCCAGGAATGCTGCTATTTCCACTGGAGTGAACCTGCCATTGGCACTGATAGCACTTTTGTTCTTGGACCAAATGGCAGCTGGGCAGATCTAGACTGGGGCTGAAGTGGAGGCAAAGGATTACATTCCTTCACACCCTGATCCTGATCCGGATTGGGAGCGCAATCCACCAAAATTTTAAAATGGCGGAGCGAGCACTCTGCCGTTCTAAGCCGTCGTGTAAGTGCCGCAAAGCACATTCATGATGACTGGAGAGTAAGGGCAGCCAGCGTAGAGGCTGGCCACCCTCACTCCACCGCTGGATCGCTCATGCGGCCACCGGACACGGTGGACAAGGAGGACGCGAGGGCAGTCCAGGAGGCGAGGGAGGCCAGGGGTTGGCGGATTCAGCCTAGGGGGGTGGGGATGGCGGCTGGCATATCCCTTCCTGGGCTGGATCCGCCATTACATGGCCTCATTGCACTTGCACCAGCTAAATAGCTGGTGGAAATCCGAAGAGGCCCATTGAGGCCTCCCCGCATTGCACTGGGGGAAGGGATGAACATCCCCTTCCCCCGAGGTGACTGAGTAGACCCTGGGAAATGGAGATAGGATCCTGCGGGTGGCCTGGGGCTCCCACCAGATAGTTAGGCAGGATTGGGCTGTGGGACCCCTCACAGCTGCTATTTCCCCAGGAACATTATTTACCAACTCCTGCACATAGAGACACATTCAGTCCACCTGTTTAAAGTCTAGTTTGGCCCCTCCTATCTGTATTTATTATCATTTGTCTAGCAGCCTCAGTATGCATGGTTATTTTCAAGGTGACATAAGCAAAAGATAGATCTCTGTCCAGAGCAGCTTACAGTCTAAACTTTCAAAGAGACTACACAGGGCAAAGCACAGTTAGCAAGGGATGGATGCAAATGACCTCTGTTAATTCAACATTATGGCCCACTATGAATTTTTGAACCACTCTGGAATTTGAAGAAAATTGAATCTGGAAGATTTCATTGGATCATTCCGTATTTTTTCCAAAATATGCAGTTACGTTACAACAAAAAAAAACGACCTCACAAACAACTCACGGACTTCTGTTGAGTAGTATCTTTCTCAGTACATGAAACCTGTCTGTGACACCCCATTTAATTGCTCTGATTTTCTTTTAAACCAACAGAGACTCTAGCAAAATTGGGCAGAAATAATCCCTTGTTTATTACACTGAGCATCCGAGCTCAATATTGGGTTCCCCGTTGCCATAGCGGCAGCAGGAAAATGCATTTTTCTAAAAGATTTATAAACAATGTGTGCAATGTTTCTGGCTCTTGGTGGCTAGACGCAATAACTAGCGCCCCCAAGCAGAATATAAATCCAAACACTAGGGAACCATTCAGATCACACCGGTGCCTTGTTATATGTAGGACAAGAATAGTATCTCACTGGTGTCCATTAATGTACCTTATCCTGCCCAACCACAAGATGAATTTCATGTAGATAGATTCTGCGGACACAGAAAAACGTTTACTCAAGTTCCCATCTCCAGCCGCTTTGCACGGTGGTTGCCTGAATGCAGAAAGGAAGCCTGTTCTCCTCTGCCCTCGTTCATAGCGCTTTGCCCTTTTTGTACTTACAATGGCTGCTGCATCCAGGAGGAAACATCAATAGTGTCTGGGGCTTTTGTTCATTAAAGTCTCCAAAATGTTTGGGGATCCACAGGGGGAAAAGCACCAGAGGGCAAAGCATAATTATTTTGTCTTTTGTTGTGATTTAATTTTGCTAGCTTTGCAGTCACACATGCTGCTGTCGGGGGCTTAGGAAGGCAAGTTTTCCTCCTGTTCCTTCAGTCACATCGTAATGGATCGTGGCAGGGCTCAGGCAGAGACAGCAGGACAGAAGCACTGCCTGTGACGTTCCCAAGTCCATTAACAACCTGCTCCTCAGCACATGGATTTGAAAGTCAGCCAAATCAAAAGTGAAACTCAAAAAAAAAAAAGTTTTGTAAAGCTAGGTGGGTCGATAGAGTGTCATTTTAAAAAGTGGGTCTCAGTGCTGCAAAGTTTGGGAACCACGGATGTAGATGTTAAATAGCAGAAGGGATAGGATGGAACCTTGAGGCACCTCACAAGTCAGATGCCAGGGTGCCGAATATGAGTCCCCTGCCCAGCACCACCACCTGGGCATGGTCGGCCAAGAAGGAGCGGAACCACAGCACCACTGTGCCGCCAAGCTCCAACTCAAGCAGTCGGTCCGGGAGGACACCATGATCAATGGTATTAAAAGCCATGGAGAAGTCCAACAGATGCACTCCCCCTGTCTGACCCCACTGGTGTAGGTCATCCACCAAGGCGACCAAGGCTGTTTCGGTCCCAGAGCCTGGTTTGAAACCAGATTGATAGGGGTCCAGAAAATCCGTCTCTTCCAAGACTCCCTGGAGCTGGGATGCCACCACCCTCTCAATCATTTTGCCCCCAAAGGGGAGTTTAGATACTTGCCTATAATTGTCTAAAACAGTGGGATCCAGAGAGGGCTTTAAAAGAGGGGGCAAATTGCTGCCACCTTTATTGCTGGGTGGACTAGATGACTTCTAAGTTTCCATTCTAATTCTAGTTATGTGCATTATGATGCTGAGGAATAGCATGGAGAAAAAATGTCCGATCCCACAGCTAAATGTTTTTCACACCTATTCTCTGCCAGATGAAAATATTCTACACTAGCATTAGCCCCACATGAGTTAGGATTATCAGATGCTAACACAAGACTTTTCAAAATAAGAATATGAAGGTCTTTACCAGCAGGAAATTCCCAATGTGGTACTTATAGGCAATCTTTGAGAGAGATCCTTCAGTCTCAAGGATTCTCGAGGGTAACCCAATATGCTTACCTTTTCCGGAAATTAGCCCCTGAGATCCTACTTATTCCCTCTCTTTACATAACATTATCGGAGCACTAGTAAGTCTTATAGTGGGAATGTATCATAAGGCTAAGGAGAAATACTATACAGCAGCGTAATTCATTTGTACACAATGTATAATTTGAATACTTGTATGATGTTTCATGACCTTGGTGCATTTCAGGCTAGCAGTCAATGCATCTGTTCAATTGTTCTAGCTGATACGATGTTTGTACCCAGTCTTAATGTCAGTTAATGCTGTGCTATATATATTGGACTGAGAAGATTTGGTTATCTATGCCAAGAACTAGATGGGGGCATGTATCCCTGTTGATTCTGCTGAACCTCTCAGCAGCGCTTGATGTTGTTGAACATGGTGCTGCTTAGGGGCATTGATTTTCATTGGGTCACATCCTTCCTGGAGGGGCAAACCCAGAAGGTAGTGTTGGGGGATTCCTGCTTGGCATTTGGACCTTTGGTCTAAGTATTTTGTTGTCTTGCGTGCTCCCTGGGCCTGATCCAGCAGGGCGTCCCTTATGTAATAACTGACAATTCAGACAAGACAGGAGTACTCCTGGTTACTAGAACCACTATTTCGGGGGGGGGGGGATGTGTTCATCTGACCACATATAGCCAGCATCCTTGATCTTACTTGCAGGGCCATGCTTCTAATCCTGTGTCCCCTGGTAGCAAGAGAAATTAAATATTAAACAGTAAAATTCATTGTTTGCTCTACAGCTGTTTATATCCACATCACTTTTCTCAGCATTTCCCTGCATTCTTTTTCCATCCCCTCCCCTACTGAACCATAAGGAATTCTGCATTTGAATGAGTTGTTTACCACTTGGGTTATTGGTTTGAGAAAGGCAAGCACTGGACAATGGAATCCCAAAGAGAATGGATCTCTTTTGTTCTGCCTTATCATGAAAAGAAATCTCTTTTCAAAGACCATCCTTTGTATCCCCTGGGATGGATTTATTAATGGGCTGTACCTTTTCCCTCTCCTGCAAATCATATTAACAATGGCTTCATTTATGTGGGTTCCGGTTGAGCAAAATTTCACAATGTTGCTTGTCACTTTAGTTCTGGGAAATGAAAATTGCGTTGGAGACAAACCAAAAATCAAAAACAAAACAGGGGACAGCTTATTTATTTAAGAAAAAGCAATTGCTGCTTTAAATTAACACCTTAGAATGCTGATTCAGACACTTGGGATAATAATTAGGTGTGAAGTTGCCTTATATGGAGTCCATACTGAGCTAGAAGGACCAATGGTGTCCTTGTGTTCTGATGTCTCAGCATAGCAGCTTCATGTGGTTATATAGGAAAGGAACAGTGGTAGAGTATCAGAAAGTTATAGGATCAGTTCCTGCTATCTCCAGTAGACAATAAGGTCTCTGCTGTGGATTCTGGAGAGCCACTGTCATTCAGAGGAAGAAATACAGGTTGATGATCCCTGGATATCCCAAAATCCAGACTATTCTGAAATCCAGACATTTTTGGGGCTATGACTTATGGATCTGCAGCAATTCAGTTTTCCTGTGGTATGTGTGTTGTGTGTGTCTGTGTCTGTGTTTCTCCTTAACCTCGCTATGCGCTTGTGTTGTGCTTTGTGTGTGCTTTCCCATGGAGGATTTCTCTTGGAGTTGTACAAATATTAGTACCTTTCCCTAAGGGATCACTGAAGGGAGTTTAATCCACTATTTGCAGTTTTGCAAATATTTGAGGTTTGATCAAGCCCACGAAAAAACACAATGCAGAAATATAGCATGGGCAGCAAGAGTTGGTTACTGCAGAGCTAGTGTGGGCTAAGGAAATAAAGTGTGTGAAGGTTTTCAAATGATCTGCTCCATTCAAGAACATTGTCAGGGACAACCAACACGATAAATCACCTCAATGTTTTGTTCAAAGTGAAGACGGAAGGAATAGTTTCCCATACTGCTCAAAGCATATATGTACATGTAGTCACACAGAGTGATTTTTATACGTTCTTCTTATTGATTTGTTTTCCAGCTCGTTTTGCGTCCCCCCAGCTGCTTTCCTGGCTGTAATTAGCATTTCATGGTTCTAAGGTCAATGGGTTGCTGCTTCAGCAAATACCTTTACAGCTCTTAACTTTAACCTCTTGGATTGGACAAAAAGAAGCTGCGTTCCTCAAAAAGGTTCTGCAATGGTGCGGGATCTTAAATCAATTTAGTCCCATTGATTTCAGTCCATTTATATAGCCCAATCCTAACCGGGCCGCAGAGGGAATGGTGTTGAACCCAATGCCAAATCCTGTGTACTCGGGCCACAGGCCACAGGTATCTCGGAGTAAGGGGACATTTGTCCCCTTACCCAAGCAAAGCCCCAGCCTCCCCAATGGGAGGTCTGCACCAGCTATAGCCCCGTCGTGGTGAGGAGGAAAGGGCCAGGAAGAAGCATAGGATATGGCATCTGCCAGCAATGCCAATCCCACCCCCTCCCAGGACCGATCCTTCCCACTCTCCCTCACCTTGTTTTGCCCCTCCATGCCCTCCCCTAGCCCCCACACCCGTCGTTGGCCAACTCACTTGCTTCCCAGTGCTAATCGCTAACTCTGGCAGCGCCGGGACAGCGCAGGCCTTCCGACCAGCGCTGCCTACTCATGAGTTGTCACAAACATGCTTTATGGCACATTTGCAACACTCAGCGTCAGGCCACAGTGCTGGTGCCCGCAAACAGTAGGATTGCGCCACTAGTCCAAAATCACAGTCGTTTTCCAAGTGCAAATTCCCAGACCACCTGCATGATGACCCCTCTTTTAATTCCTTTAAATTTTCCTCAAAATCCACCTTTTCCCATGAAGCCTTTGATATTGCCCTCTATTTGCTTAATAGATATTGCCCTGTATTTGATATTGCCCTCTATTTGCCCTCTATTTAATCAGGCAGCCCGATCCTGCGCAGGTTATCGCAGTCAGCCTAAAGGGCCAGCCGCTACATCCTGCATGGTTCACGGGCCGCACTGGCGTGGCCCAGGCTCACCTCGGGAGAAGGGGATGTTCGTCCACTTCCCCTGGTGTAAGCAGGGGAGGGTCCAATGGGCCTACTCGGATGTACGCTAAAATTCTCAAATGTCCCTTCTTAGAAAGAACCCTGAAATTTGCCTCGAATTTCATTGTCAACAGTCTATCTCAGTGTTTCTCAAACTGTGGGTCAGAACCCACTTGGTGGGTCGTAACCTGATTTCTGGAGGGTCCTGCAGAGCCTCCAATGAAAACAAGGGTGATAGAAAGATCAGATATGCAGAGGCGTTCTTACGCTGGGGGAGCAGGTGTACTGCGCCCCAGGCGCCGAGTGGGCATGGTGCTTCCGGGGGGTGCGGCACCGGAGCCCGGCTGCCGAGCCCCCAGGAAGCAGCGCGCCCAATCGGCGCGTCACCCGCTTCCAGAGACGCTTTGCTCTGAAGCCGGGAAGCCCTCCTCCTTGCGACGGGCTGCCTGTTTGCCCTCAGAAAGGTTCTGCGCATGTGCAAAAAACCCAAATAAAAGCCTGCGACGCATTCGGCCGGCTCACAAAGCCCTCGACCGCCGAACTGGGCAGTCGCAAGGAGGAGGGCTTCCCGGCTTCGGAGCAAAGCGTCTCCGGAAGCCGGTGACGGGCCGCTTCCGGGGGGGCGGCAGCCGCGCTCTGGCGCAATGGGGCGTTCCAGCCCCCGCCCCCCGGGCGCCGGAAGGCGTTAAAACGCCACTGCAGATATGTAATTGCCTCAAGCCCTGAGGCTATTCAAAAAATCAGATAGCTGGTCATTGCCCTGCAAAGAGCTGAGCTCCTGCAGTTTGCAAGATAGCTGCTAATTGCCCTGCAAAGAGCTGAGCTCCTGCAGTTTGCAAGCTTGGGTAAATATAGGGAGATAAATGTTTGAGCATCTTTTTCTGGTGTTTTTTTTTTTTCCCCCAAGTCTGTCAATGACAGGTAGTGCGGGCAGGTGAAGGCTTGGTCAAGCCTTGAGGCTATTCATTAGGGCTGTGTCATTACGATAAATGGATTGAGTTTTTTTGCAAATAAATAAAATATTAATTGTAAATAAATAAATATATTATCTCTTTCTTGATCACCTTTTTTAAAGCCTCATAAAGCTAAGTGGGTCCCAGTGCTAAAAGGTTTGGGAACCACTGGTCTATCTAGTTCAGAATCCTGTCTGGTAACAATGTGCAATTGGTTGTATCTCAGAAGAAAAGGTCATGATGCACCAAGATAGTTTGTAAATGAAAGAAATTGCTGTTGCAGGCTACAGAAGAACAAGCCCTTCAGAAGGTTCTCTGATTGCCATCCACGCTCCATCAGTTGGAACACAATCGGAAACACACCAAAGTGGATTAAGACACTGGATGGAAACACAGTACAGTACTGTTTCTCTGAACGTTTTTTTTTTTTTTTTTAAACGTCTAATATATAGGGAGGACAAGAGAGCACATACTCTTGACTGTCTAAGGCTGAGATCCAAAATGTATTTAACTTGGGAGATAAATTCTGTTGACATCAATAGGGACTTACTTCCATCCACATAATATGCTTAGGGTTGTGGTGTAATTAAATAAGTGCAGCTTTTCCTGCTTTTCCTGAATGTGGTTAGGCGAGTCAAATGTGGTTAGTAGATTATTCAGTCCTGATGGCCATTTCAGAAAGGCCTCAAGGGGCAGTGGAAAGGCTGCAGCTCAATAACAGAGCACATGCTCTGTATGCCAGAGGTCCTCGGGTCACTCCCTGGCATCTCCATCTGCCTGAAACCCTGGAGAGCGACTGCCAGTCAACGTTGGTGATGATAATGTGAAAAATCAGGGATTCTCAACCAGTGGTACTTCTGCTGACTGCTGATGGTACTCGAACCGCTGGAACCCTGCTCTGAGGCGGCGCTTTTGGCGGTGCGTTTTTGCTCTGGAGAGGCTCCTGCCTTTGGTTGGGCCTCTTGGGAATACTGAGTAGGGCCCTCGCACCTGTCCAGAGCCTCCTACCTGCGTTTTCTGGCCTCTGAAAACCTGAAAGCCCGGACGTAACTGGTGATGATGTCATCACCAGTCACTTCCAGTGGTACTCAGCAGGAGAGTGGTGCCGGAGGTGGTACTCGGCCGGAAAGGAGTTGAGAACCTCTGTGCTAGATGGACCAATGGTCTAATTCAGAAGAAGACAACTGTGGTAACTCTGGGTTAAAGCTAAGATCAAGGAAACATCAAGGAACAACTATACTACATATGTGGCCTCTTCCCCTTTAAATTGAATGGAATTGTTGCACCCATTAATATCAGATGTGCTCAAATGCTGGATATAAAGATTAGAGGCCCTTGCAGCCCTGTTATCACTTGTTCCAGGACATTTGGTAGGGCACTCTGAAACCTTTCCCCCTGAGGACGCCAGCCAGGAGTTGCTGGTGAAACATTGGGGAGTAAGAACTTTCTATGTTTTAAAAAAATTCCTTTGTTTGTTCCTACCAGGCTCTGAAACATCCACTAGCCCCCTTTTTGAACCAACATTTCTGTTTGGAAACCTTTAAACACAATAATGTTGTCTATTAACTTCCATGGTGTGCATTACATTTATTGGCAAATAAACAAATGTTATGTTCCATATTATCTTTATTCAATTTTTATTTTTTTTAATTCATTGCATGTCTCAAGGGAATTTAAAGTTAGCACATTTTCTCCTGCTTTCACTACTTCCATAGCAATGAAAAAGACATACTGGTGGCAGTAGGTCCTTTTCTTTTCTTTACTGTTCTTTTCTTTTCAAACCTTCTACCTAGGTGGAAACTTTCAACACCAAACCTGGGTGGCACCCATAGGAGTTCTGTGTGGTGCTGAAAGGTCAGGAAACGGTTTGCAAGGGAAGCAGCTGCTGGGAGACGAGAGAAGGTGGCGTCTCCTTTCTGGAGGCAACTGGGCCAGTGTTCCCAGGGCCAGCCCGAGACCTCCTGGCATCCGAGGAGGCAGTGTGCCAAATGCCACCCCAGTTACTTGGTGATACACCAACCTATGCCGCGTTTTGGCAGTGGCAATGCTCCGACCACCCCCTCCCCGCGCTGGAGGTGATGTCACCACTGCACACCGTTTCCCATCAGACAGAGGCGCAGGGCGGGTGGGAGGGCCAAACTTGTCACCACTGCTGCCTGCTCACGTCACCAAAATGGCCAGAATCGTGCCCGCCGCTTTGGCACCTACACTGCCTCCTGACAACGCCACCAGGAACCCACTGCCCCCTGCCCAGCTCCGCCTCTGCTTTTTGGATTAGAAAAGGGAAAGGAAGAGTGGAGGAGAAGAGAGGCGGAGACTAGTGTGTAGGCCTCTCTAGCCCATCAGTCTTCACTTCTCCCCACTTCCTCTTCCACTCCATTCCTGTCTTCCGTAGGAGGAGGTGGATGGACAAGCTTCTCCCTCCATACATGGCTTGAATGTCCCAATTCTCTGCGACGGCACTTTGCATAAGAAAGATGAGAAACCTTTCCAGGGAGCTTCCTTGCCTTTCTAAGGACAGCGTGACAGATGTCTCTGCGAGCCTTTTAGGCAAGCATCGTGTTCTTCGCTATGCCTGACAGAGGTATCAGTGTATCTGCAAGGCTTTAAAAGAATCCCCAGATGACACTGGGCCAGAATAAAACAAATGCCAGCCATGATCTATGGATATGCCGCTAGTCCCTGTCATTCCCGTCTTTCGCCTGCTGCGTGGGGGCCGCGTGCTTGAATTTGCGTGGCAGATGCTATTAGATCAGTCGTAGAGAAGGCTATAATGCTGTGTTTGGTAATCTACTTCCAAATGTGTTGATGCATCTATAAGACTTCATCCTGTAGAATCTGGGCTTCGGAAAGCTTACAGTTCCATTAAGGCACACTTCATTAGCACATCATGCTTTCCAAGTCATATTGTAGCTGACTCATTGTAATCCAAGTCATATTGTAGCTGACTCACTATCCCATTGCTTTTAAATGTGATAACTAGGACAATTAAGAAGGTTTTGGGCTGAGCCACTGCAGCTAGAGATGTTGCAATGATTCTACCAGGGTTGAACACCACACCTTAAAGACAGTCTGGGGGAGGCGAAAAAACTCTACACCAGCAGCCAATCAGCTGTAAAGCAAAAATTGCTAACTGGCTCCTAATCAGTAATTGCTAAATGCACCTAATCAGTCATAATGCCGCCCCCGCCGTAATGCCCCCCCATAATTTATTTATTTATTATTTTTAAAAAATATACCCCGCCTTATCCTATGCCAAGGCAAATGCCAAGACGGCTTACAAGAAGAATTAAAATACATAATTTAAAAACAATGCCACCCCATTGCGATGACACACACCCCCTGGTGGAAGTCACACCCCCAGGGGGATGACATCGGCCAGAAGCCACACCCCCGGGTGACATCAGCAGCCTGTCACTGGCCCAAAATGTTATCTTGGGCGGGAGAGAGGGCAGGAAACACCTTCCCCGTCCTCCGGAAGCCTTGGCAGCATTGCTGCAAGGCTCACAGCCACTGTGGAGGCCATCAACGGCATGAAAAAGCGGCGTGAAGAGACTTGCCGCCTCCGCCGCCGATTTGCCACCCTTAGCGGCGGTCGTGCACCCCCCAGCTGCTGTCTTGCACCCCCCTGGTGTGCCACACAGGGCAGGGGCATACCACCCCATCCCCCCATTTCTACTCCACTGCTCCTAATGGTGACTAGCTAATCCCAAACCCTTATGATGGGTATGTAAATTGGGTCACGAGCTCTTCCAGTCTTGGAATGCAGGGAGACGGAGGCCACATGCAAGCTGCACATCTGTGGCCCCGCCCTTGGCGTGTTCAGTGCTCCGCCTATTCTTATGCCTCATGCAGGCTGGGACCAGGCCAAGGACACCCCTGCCTACATCCATGGATGGGGATGTTGCATTTCCATGCCTCCCCCCCCCCCTTTCACGCCAATTGGAAAGAGAGGAGGGACAAAGTGCTATATAGCACCAGAATGCACTCAATTTTGAAAGGTGGAGATGAGAGAAGTCAGAGAACAGAGCAAGTACCACAAGAGGGGCATGTAGGAGGGGCAATGGGAGGCTGAGGAATCCTGTTGTAGTTTGGGGAGCTTAGCCAATGCTACTGCTTTAAAGTCAAAAACCCCAGTGGGATTTACCTCATCTAGGAATCACTAGCCCTGGCTACTGTTCAGATGGTGCAGAATAGAACATCAGAACAAAATGGCGGAACAAAATGGCACTGCCACAACCCACCTAGAAAGTTGTCGAATCATGGAGGAATCTGCAATCGCCTTACCATGTCGCGTTAGTCAGAGGCATTCCTACAGTGGGGGCGGTACTGTAAGTTATGCCCCGTCTTAGTCCCCATTTACAAGCTGGCACGAGGCAACCCCGCCCCCTCGCCGTCAGAACCATTCTGTGTGGAGAAGGCAGCAGGCAGGGAGTCTCCTGCCCGTTGCCTTCTCTGCACGGAATGGCTCTGACGGCGAGGGGGCGGGGCCATCTCATGTCGGCTTGTAAATGGGGACTAAGACAGGGAACAACTTACAGTGCCGCCCCCATTGTAGGAACGCCTCTGGCTGTAGTTTCCAGAGGCAGGACCCATTTTGCATTTGTTGAACATGTCAATGGGAATTGGTGAATATGGCTTCTGCAGTGAGATGAGCCTCCATTCATTGCCTGAAGGCCAAAGCAAGGTCTTAAATCTTGCAAGTCTTTGTGATGCATTACTCTCCTCTCACTCATGAAAACCCTCTGCATCAGTATCACAGTGCCCTTGCCATGTTCGCAATGTAGAACAAAATGGAGAAGTCCAAAGGAAAGCAGGCCCGTCTCAGTACAGGAAATCTAGGTTATCATCATCATCATCATCATCATCATCATCATCATCCCAGTATTTATATACCGCCTTTCTTGGTCATCGGATTTTTCCTCTGACTTTAATTCAAGGCGGTGTACATAGGCAGGCAATTCTACAATACAAATTCTAATCTTTCATAGAATTTCTTCATTCCAGATGGTGACCTTCATGGTCTGGCTTATCTCTGGCATTCGACTTCCATGCTCGGCTTGACAGCACTCTGCCTCTCACTTCAGAGTGTTATCAGACAGCTTTTCCTCGCTCTCACCGAGGGCTTCTGCAGATCGTCAGAGGCGTATCAACAGCTCTCGGATACTCCCGATTGTCTCGGGTTGGCGTCCTCAGATCTCTTCAGGCTTTACAGGGCAGCAGCTCCAGTGGCGTTCCTGCGGTAGGGGCTCGACAGTAAGTCGCGCCCCGACCAACTACCGCGTTCACGAACCGGAGCAAGGAGGCCCCGCCCCCTCGCCGTCGGAGCCATTCCGCGCAGCGAAGCCGAACGGGCAGGAGACTGTCGAGCCCCTACCGCAGGAACGCCACTGAGCAGCTCTACCACTAAGCCAGACCTCCTGCCCTAATCATCAGTCTTGGAACCCACTGAATGAGCTTGGGACGCTTTCCCTTAGCCTACCCTATTTCACAGGATTGTTGTAATAAAGGTTAAATTTGTTTATCTAAATCAGTGTTTCTCAACCTCCTGACCCAACATACCACTTCTGCCATCACAGACCTCCTCTCATACCACCGGCAGTAACTGGCAGTGGTGTACTTGCCAGTTACTTCTGGGTTGGGAGACTACAACGTGACTCTGCAAATGTCAGCAAGGGGCTCATGGCAGGCAGGAGGGCTTTTTCAAGTGCATGAAAACCATGCACTGGAACTCTGCCCAATGAGCTGAGCCTCCTACTGGCATTTGCAGAGTCATGTCGTAGTCACCCTGAAGCGAGGTGGGTGTCCACAGGTGCCGCCCATGCCACCAGACACCCACCTTGTGTCACCATACATGTACCACTGGTTGAGAAACACTGATCTAAATTATTTGTATCCCACCTTCCCTCCAAATAAATTGAGCACTCAAAGTGGTGTGTTCTCTCCTCCTCTCCTGCCCCATACGTTCTCCAGAAAAGTTATTTCTGAAGGTCAGGGGGCTTGGAATATGGTGCAGGGGAAGAGAAATTGGATGGAGGCTGCTTGTGCAAACACAGCTCCCCCTTCAGATCATGGAGAGAGGTTCACAGGGTCAAATGTTCCTTCTTCCCACAAACGTCTCCCTCACATAGGCTAGTCTAGAACTTGTCAGCATCTAATGCCTAGTCACTGATTTCTTAGCAGGATCGTTGATTTCTTAGCAGTGACTCCCTGTGAATTCAGTTGGACGTACTCCCCAATTAGTGTATGTTGCAGGGGTGTGTCAAACTCAAGGTACAGATCGAGCCAGAAAATGGAACCAAGAGCTTGCAATGTTCTGTGCAACCAGGTAATGTGTTGGGACTTCTCCCCATTTCTTTGGCCAAGAAGTCTCGCCTTTGTTGCACCCAAAAGCTGGTGAGTCCCAGTACTTAATTGAGAAGATAATGAGCTTTGGAAGTGACAGCAGGTAACGATACGTTCTGTCATACTGGCCGGTGTGTCAGGTTGCCGGAGGCCCTGGGGCAAAACCATGCACTGGGCCTCTCATGGGCCATCAGTGCTAAGGGGTCAGAGATTGGGTTGGTAACCCCTCTGCTGGGCATAGATCTTCCACCAGTGTCCAACCTGGCTGCCTGCTAATGCCCCCCTCCCCGGTTTCCTTTTGATGCAAAAGGGAGGGCCCAGGCAGCTGTATCTTCCTCCACTGTTGAATCTGGCTGTGAGCAGCTAGACATGATTCTATCCTTTTCCCAGCCACACATTTTATGGAAGGCAAAGACAGCTGGTTTAAATCCCTGCTTAGTGGCTCATTTACAGCTAGCAGACATGTACCTTCCTGCTGTTCGGGCTGCATTGACTCATTCCCTCCTGGCTTTAAAAAGAGTTACAGAGACCAGCAGCTCCTACCCAGGCTGATATATGTATTGTTGGGTGTTTGGAGACTGGCTCTGGTTTCTACTCATTGCAACTAGAGCAGGGGTTCTCAACCTCTTCCAGCCGAGTACCACCTCTGGCACCACTCTCCTGCTGTGTATCACCGGAAGTGACTGGCAATAACATTGGCAGTTACTTCTGGGTTTTCAGGTTCTCAGATGCCAAAAAATGCAGGTAGGAGGCTCCGGGTGGGTGGGAGGGCCCTTTTCAGCATTCCTGAGAGGCTCGGCCAAAGGCAGGAGCCTCTTTGGAGTGAAAATGTGCCACCAAAAGTGCCCCATTGGAGCAGGGTTCTGACAGTCAAAGTACCACTGGTTGAGAACCCTTGAACTAGAGAGTGTGGGTCAGCTTGTTGCATGCAGAATCAACTGTCCCTGCCTTCTTTCTTAAAGGATTGTTTCCCACGCTTTTTTGACCTGCGGCTTTCTTGACAATTGGCTCCCCATTCCATGATGTTGATGCCTGACAATTGGCATTGCACTGTTTTCCGAGAAGGTTCTGTGGCACTCCACAGTTCTGTTGGCTGGTTTCCGTGGCTCTCCTGGGAGCCGTACTTCCCAGTTTGGGAACCACTGGATTATTTGCTGGTGTGAGGTGGGGCAGTGATGGGGCAATGATGATGCATCTGAATCCATTCCACATAGAAGA
Source organism: Plestiodon gilberti rubricaudatus (assembly GCA_026170595.1). Lineage (NCBI taxonomy): Eukaryota > Metazoa > Chordata > Lepidosauria > Squamata > Scincidae > Plestiodon > Plestiodon gilberti. Next base: position 17,818,085 of record JANXHW010000012.1, read on the forward strand.
CTAGGCTTACAATCAATCATGTATGTCCCCACTTCACTTGCAAGCTGACACAGTATAAGCCAGACTGGTCTTGGTTTGCACTAACCCATTACAAATGGGTGTCAGGGGCAAAGACCAGTCTTCCTGACAGATGGAAAAGTGAGTTTGCATTTGCAGCAAGACATCCAAGGCAATTGGTAAGCACTGCTCGGAGCACAGCCACTCAGCAAAGATACTGGCTTGCCAATAACTTCACTCCATGGGTTTTTATTGATGCACAGACGCTCTTTGCTCTGGCCTCACTAGGTTAATTAAACAGGGAGGAAATGGCTGACTTGGCAAGATGGGGAGTAGCCAATGTCTTATGGGGTGAAAAATTATTGTAAAGAAGAAGCTTGTAAATAATGACAGTATATGCTTGCTAGCATGGCTTTAGAAATACTTTGAAGTAGAATCAGATGTTCTCAAGCTCCCTCCTCCTCTCCCTGCCCCTTCACAGCCGGTATCAGATCCCTCTTTTAGTGTTCCCAGTAGCGATGTATGGTTGCGAGAGTTGGACCATAAGGAAGGCGGAGCGCCGAAGAATAGATGCTTTCGAACTGTGGTGCTGGAGAAGACTCCTGAGAGTCCCTTGGACTGCTAGGAGATCAAATCAGTCAATCCTAAGTGAAATCAACCCTGACTGTTCCCTGGAAGGACAGGTACTGAGGCTGAAACTCAAATATTTTGGCCACCTAATGCGAAGAGAGGACTCTCTGGAGAAGACTCTGATGCTGGGAAAGATTGAAGGCAAAAGGAGAAGGGGAAGGCCAAGGATGAGATGGTTAGACAGCATCATCGATGCAACGAACATGAAAATGAGCGAACTCAGGAAGATAGTGGAGGACAGGAAGGCCTGGCGGGATATGGTTCATGGGATCACGAAGGGTCGGACACGACTTAACGACTGAACAACAACAACAAAAAACATAGTTTCAAACTAATTGCCCCAGATAGTGGGTGCCATACTGTGATGGTGTGACATTACTCAATACAATACATACTTTCCTCAGCAAGGCTTATCCCATGGTTGGTGCCAACATTTTTTTTTGGGGGGGGGGCCTTGGGCACAAGCCTCATGGCCCCTCTTTGTATGCCCATCTATGCGAGCTACCCCCTCCTCTGTCTGCCCCCAAACTTGGCAGGAGTCGGAGAATAGTTCTCCTTTGCTGTGCCATTGCAGCAATGCTGTGAAGGAGAAGTCTATTCCTGCAGTGTTGTTTCCCCTCCCATCACCCGGTAAGCATAACTGGGGGGTGCGGGAGAAGCGGCAGCTGCAGTGGTCCATCTTCCTTCTTGCCTTTCAAAATTCCCAGGTGCCCTGGTCTCCAATGCTGCCTCAAGGTTGGGACATCCAGGAATTTTAAGTGGTAGAGGAGGTTGAACCACTGCTGCAACATTGCCCAGTAAGCCATGGCAACGTTTACTGGGCTGTGAGGGAAGCTGTAGCAAGCCAGGTGGCACACAGTTGAGCATGGGCTCCTTCAGGAGTACAATCCCTTGGGATGCGTCCAACCAGACCTTACCTGTGCTATTACCCCGGATTATCCATTTTGCAATTTGCAAAAAGAAACAGGCAATTTGCAAGATTGTGGGGTCTCCAAGCAAGGACTTTGGCAGCATGACCTCGGTTCCTTATTTCAGGCATTACTGTGGCAGTTTGCAAAGATAAGCAACTGGTGGCTTTAACTGTGCTGCTCTATAGCACCATCACTGCAGATGGTGACAGGTGGAATTGCAGTTACCAGCCCAGCAGGGAGTCCATAGGGTTCCGTCTGGTCTTATAACACCACTGATCCCTCAGGGTAACCAACATGATTGCCTGTGTACGGGTTGAGCTCATCATAGACTGACTATCTCTTCTTGCTGAACTATCCACTTCCTTATTTCCAGACCACCAGCTCTCATGCAGTTGGACATGTATAAATGGATCTCTCTCTCTCTCTCTCTCTCTCTCTCTCTCTCTCTCTCTCTCTCTCTCTCTCTCTCTCTCTCTCTCTCTCTCTCTCTCTTCAGTAGGTTTATGGTTAAAGGTGAATGGGGAGAAAAAAAGAGAAGATAAGAAAAGCAAAAGTTACTTTTAGCACTGAAAGCGAACCGCATTGCAGTACTTGCTTGCCTCGGTTCCTTTGCAGAGAGTCGCAGAGAAATCCCCACAGCATCTAAGAGGTGCTCCTGCTCACTTTTGATTATTTCTCCTGCATTTTCTGAAGGACTAGAAGAATCACATTGAGTTTTTAGGTGAAAGTAGAGATTTCCCCAGAAAGACAATGGTGCATCCATCTCATCCCAAGCACACAGCCTTTGCTCATGGGAAATTTGCCCACGTTTATTTTTTACCCTTAGGTCTATCAGAACTGTGAATGTGTCCATAATTTCTGAAAGATTTTGTCAGCACTCCAGACTCCTGTCTTGGGGATGCTTTTTACAAGATTCCTTCTTGAAGGCTCTAGCTGCTGTAGTTTGATGGCCTTAGGCATCCTGGCCTTGCTTTGGGTCCTCTTAACTGTTTTGCCAATGAAGGACAGAAAACATGTGCCTCTGAAATAGATAACTGTGGAATGTCATCATTGACAATGTATTGTATGTATTTATTTCTTTTTTGGGGGGGGGGAGTATTTATATTCCACTTTTCTTAAACCTAGCGGGTAACTTAATTATCATGAAGAAAGTCATAATTTGCACCAATCAGGTTTTCTTGCACTCTGTAACAGTGTAGCATAAGGGGTGTTCACACAATCATCCTACACATTCGCAGACCACTCATGCCCATAATATTGTGCGTCTGCTGACTCCTCCCCAAAGTCCTTGCATGCAGAGGCAGTGTGAAAGAGGCCTGGATATTCACAGCTACACACCCATAGGGCTCCTCCATGCAATCAAGAATTAAAGATAGCTAACCTTCCCGGACTGGCTGAGAAAATAAGCTCAGTTATGTGCATAGATATGTATATTTTCCAAACTAATCTGAATTTGTAAGTCACAAGGTCTGACTGCATGTCTGAATACTCTTTTGAATGAACAACAGCTGCTTGCACCAGATTCCAGGTACAATCCTACCTGACATCTCCAGGTAAGTAAGATGGGAAAGAGCTCTCCCTGAAACCCTGGAGAGCTGGTGCCAGTCCATGTAGACAGTGCTGAACTGGATCAATGGGCAGTCTCAGGACAGGGCCAGCCCATCGATAAGGTCAGCTGAAGCTGTTGCCTCAGGCAACAGGGGGGGTGAGCCCATCTCTGCCCACCTACTTTCCTCCACAGCTTCTCCTTCTCTTTCCACTCCTAGGATTGGAAAAGAGGGGGGGACAGGAAGAGGAAATGCAGGTGGGAGGAAAGCTCTGAGCAAAAAAAATTGGAGAACGTGATGAGCAAAGGCTGGTACAGCATAGGGAAGGGTGCAGGATTTGGCGTGCTGCATCAGATGCCAGGAAGACTTGAACTGGTGTAGTCTCGGATAATGAAGCTTCGTGCATCTGTCAGTAGTATCCACAACTCAGTGGTAGAGCATATGTTTTGTGTGCAAAGTGTCCCAGGTTCTACTTGGAGTTATAAAGGATTGCCTTAGGAAAGACCCCTCTCTAAAACCCTAGAGACCGTATTTCAGTCAGTCAGTGTAGGCAAGACAGAAGACAAAGACTGTACAAAGCTATCAGCATGCATGCCTCATCACATGGCGCCAGTCTGGGAAAAGACGTATTGCTCAAATGCCCCCCTTGTGGTGCACACAAGACGTTGCAGGGGTGAGCAGATCATATTTTGAGTACAACACTCATAATACATAGTAACGTGTGAGAGAACATGGCAATGTGGCATACATGGGCAGGAGGTCTGGCTCAGTTGGTAGAGCGGCCGCCTTGTATGCCTGAAGATCTGAGGATGGCAGTTCGAGATGCCCAGAAGTATCTGTGAACTATCAAGAGCTGTCAACACACTGCTGACAAGCTGCAGAAGCCTCGGTGAGAGAGAGAGAGAGAAGCTGCAGTTGGCACTCTGAGTGTGAGTCAGTGTTGCCGTCAGTCGAAGCGTGAGAGGCGAATGTCAGAAAGAGGCCAGACTGTGATGGAAAACACCTGGAATGAAATTATCTATGCAATATATCTATATCTATATCTATCTATCTATCTATCTATCTATATCTATATCTATATAGATATATTTACAATATTTGTATTGTAAAAAACCCTTGGGGTTTAGAAAAAGCCTGCCTATGTAAACTGGCTTGAATTAAAGTCGGAGGAGAAATCTGATGACCAAGAAAAGGCGGTATATAAATACTGACATCATTATCATTATCATGATCATTACTATTACATTGCCACGCTCTCCTGCATATGTTCCTACGTATTATGAGTTGAGCATGACATGCTTCATGTATTTCACTGACTCCATTAACAGTGCTGGGTCTTCCTTCCTTACCACATCATTCTTTTTTTCTTTTGTCAAGACATTTCAAAGGATATTCACAGCAATCAGCAAAGGTGGTTGGGATCTAAATGTCATTGTATTATAATGGTATGCTAAAGAATAGTCTTATCAGATCCTGTGTGTTTATACAATAGAGGTAATAGCTTCTTATCAAAACCCATTGACACATACTAATTTTCCCTTATTTGAGTAACTTAGAAATCTCTGAGAGACAATTTTACATTCTCCTCTTTGAACCTTGCACAGGGGAAGGGGGGATAACCCCTAACAAGCAATCAGAGACATTTCTGCCTCTCTGAAAACGATTTGGTACAAGGATTGGATTTCATGTGGCACCTAGAAGGGGAGACAAAGGGATCCTTTTATTGCTTATCATCCTACATCTGTTTTTGGAAGAGTGAAGGCATCAGGGAAAGAAGTGTGGTAAAGGTAAAGGTGACCCCTGACAATTAAGTCCAGTCGTGTCCAACTCTAGGGTGTGGTGCTCATCTCCATTTCAAAGCCGAAGAGCCAGCGTTGTCCGAAGACGCCTCCGTGGTCATGTGGCCGGCATGACTCTCCTTGCCGCAGCACGTAGCATGCGGCTGGAACACGGAGCGCTGTTTACCTTCCCGCAAGTGGTACCTATTTATCTACTCGCATTGACATGCTTTGGAACTGCTAGGTTGGCAGGAGCTGGCCAAGCAACGAGCGCTCACCCCGTCACGGGAATCGAACTGCCGACCTTTCGATTGACAGCTTATGGTTCAGCGGTTTAACCCGCTGCGCCACCCACTGGCCATTTAGAGGCATTTCTGGATAACTTTTTCCACACATGTTGGATGTCTTATAAAGCGGTGTATCCTGCATTGATGGCAGCCCAATACCCCCTGGTGGCTGAGGCAGCATGCCAAATGCTGCCCTCTTACCCGATGATGTGCCAGCCTCTGCTCCTCCCACTCTCTATGCCCTCCCCTCTTTGTTTCCTCTTCCTCTCTATATCCCTCTCTTCCAATCCAATATTTTCTCTTGCCTCTCCCAACCCTCCTGATTGCCTGCCTGCCCTCCCACCCACCATAACACTCAGCACAGCCTGTTTTGGCATGGCTGCATGGTATGGTAGGGAAGAAGATAGGATTGGGCTGCAAATTACGCAGTCTTGCTTCTGAATCAGAATGGATGCTTAAGAAATGTGTCATTGATGTGTTCTATTTCTAAATGTTGGCCCTTAAATACATGAGAGTCAATATAGGAGGTGGGAGGGAGGCATAAATTGACTGAAGCTGTTTCAATGCATGTGACAGTTCTCACAATTTCAGTCGATTTGTGTCTTACCCTTTTTATTTGCGCATTGTGCAGGTGCGCATTGTGCAGGTGTGCATTGATTAAACGCTACAAGAAAAGCAATCTTGATGTGATGTGACTGCATGCATACCGCTAGTGAGCTTCGGGTTGAAAATTGTACTCTCATCTCACTACCCAAATTGTGGTAAGAAATGCCCCCCCCTTTGCAGGATTGTGCAGGGGACTGTGAAGTAGAAGGGGGCTTGGGACCTGAATAGTCTCTCTGCACTCAAATCTGCCCACTCTCGTTGAGGTAAACTCTGGAGGTTCTGTTGTTGTGAGGGCCATCTTTGTAGGAAGTACCGTATTGTCCCGAGCATAAGACGCACCTGATTATAAGACGCACCCTTAAAGTTTGGTGCTATTAAAAAAATTTAATTAAATCACTGGCATTAAATTGCAACAGCCTGATTATAAGACACACCCCTGGTTTAAAAACTTAAATTAGGAGAAAAAAGTGAGTCTTATACTCAGACCAATACGGTATTATTATTCTTAAGACTGTTTCACTGACTTTTATTAGCTGCCTTGAGTCCCCAAATGTGAGGTATGTACAGTATATAGTGCCCAAAGAATATCAGCTTTTCTGAACCCTCTTCCTGCGAGCTAGGCACACCACAATCCTGAAAAACAGACACCGTAACTCTTCACTAGGGCAGCAGGATGGGAAGCAATAAAATAGATGATGCCTCACTTTCAAGAAAGTAAAGTGGCTACTTGATGTCGCCCTATCTCCCTGGGTGTCGGGCCTTGCCATAACGTCCTTTGCAGGTATTGGTGCAATGTGCACTCTAACAGAGCTCAGGCTTTCGGAGCCCAGCAGCCTTGTAAACCGAAAGACAGCAATGAATCAAGTCATAATATTTTTGCTACAGCAAGGTACAGCATCAAATGTAATGGCCCCACTTTTAATTTGTGCCACTTGCTTTCTGTTAATAGCAACATTTATTTGAGACCTCCATTAACATCGGCATCATTCATGTAATGGGCTGTTTCCTATTCGAGTTATGACATCTTAAATTGTTACGTTTGGGTGGTGACGGCCGCTGCTGCCGCTCATTCCGTTTAATGAGGTGGGCCCTTGTGGAAATATGTTGGTAATGATTGATATACAGACCAAAACGTCCTCTCTCTCTCTATCCAGCTTGGGGCCAGTTTGGGTGAGATGTGGCTATCTCCTGCCTTTCCATCTCCGCTCTTTTCTACAGAGTCAGTTCATTGATCCACCTAGCCAGGGCTGGCCCAAGTCCTCTTGATGCCTGAGGCAGCATGCTAAATGCTTCCCTCCTTACCCGATGATGCACCAGCCTCTGCTCCTCCCTCTCTCCAGTGTTCTAGCTCAGGCTCACTCTCCTCCCCTCCATATTTCCTCTCCCTCTCCACCTCCTCTTCCTTTTCCAATCCAGGAAATGGAAGGAGAAGGAGGACCAGTGGAGGCAAGTAGGTGGATAGAGATGGGTGCCCCCACCAATCTGCTGCCTGAGGTGATTACAGTGGGCTCTCCTCATTTGCTGGTTAGCCATCCATGGCTTTGACTCAACGTGGATGACTAACCCCGGAAGTAGGAGTCCCGCTGATTTCAACTCGCAACCAGAAGTCATGTTTGATCCCTTTTTTTTACTGTTTGCTGCAGTTTGGACTAGTTAGAAGGTGCACGGGTGTCGAGAAGCGGGAGGCGGGCCTGGTGCAGCTGAAAAATAAGGCACTGTGGCACCACCACCCACTGCGGATTTGATTGTATGTAGTTTCGGGTATCCATGGGGGTTCCAGGAATGGAGCCCCTGCAGATACCAAGGGCCCACTGTACTTCAGTTGGCCTCATGGATGGGCAGGCCCTTCACCTAACCCTAGATTGTCTAAACTGACTGACAGCAATGCTCCAGTGTTTCAGCAGAGATCTTTTCCATCCCCTGCACCCTGCTCCTTTTGGCTGCAGGTAGAGCTCCAACAAGGGGCCACGGTGGCTTAGTGGTTAAGACGCTGAATTGCAGACCGAAAGTTTGGTAGGACAGCAATCTGAGACCCGAATGCTGTGTGACGGTGTGAGCTCCCGTCTCCTGTCCCAGCTCCTGCCAACCTAGCAATTTGAAAGCAAGAAAGTGCAAGTAGATAAATCGGTACTGCTGCAGCGAGAAGGTAACAGCATTCCTTTAGTCATGCTGGCCACATGACCACAGAAGCATCTTTGGTCAGCTCTGGCTCTTCAAGAGAGAGAAACGGAGATGAGCACTGCACCCTAGAGTTGGACACAACTGGCCTTCGAGCAGGGGATACCTTGACCTTAGAGCTCCAACATAACTGAAGGAACTTGGAAGGTCCTTCGAGTTGGCATTGTAGACTAAGGGTCCCCTGTGTTGTGCAGGTATTCATGGCACCACAACTCTCTGATGCAGATGCTACTCTCAGTTTTTTTTAAGGGTTTCTTTTCAAATGCAGTATCCAGTGTGAACATAGTGCCACACATCAATCCCCAGTAATTCTAGTTAAGTCTTACAGTAGGACTGGAAAAGATTTGTCTCTTCCTCAGAGTTTCAACCAATACTGCCAGTCAGTGAGGACAGTGCAGGGTTTGGTGGATCAATGGTGTGACTTGGCATGAGGTGGCTCCCTGTGAACATGTGCCTCATGCAGCATGGAACACTGGTACATTGGTCAAAGAACTGGGATTGACTGTGGTTCATGCTCGGTCATGAGCCTGAGTTTATTCATCCTGCTAGCTGGACTGTGATGCACCTTTTAAGCAGTGGTTCTCTTATATTAATGGGGGGGGGGAGCAACTGTTCCTAATCATCCCAACATAGCAGGGGCTGTTTGCTAGTTTTCTCTCTTGTCCCTTTTTTAGATTGTGAGCCCTCTGGGCTAAGGATCAATTTCAAAATTTGATTTGCTATGTAGACCTCTTCATGATTTTGTTTTTTATTTGAAAAGCGAAATGGAAATATCCTAACAGCCATTGGTCAGAGGCAGTTTCTGTATAAGTGCATTTTGAAATAACGAGTAGAGAAACAGCCTCAAATTCCCTATAGTCTGGAGACGTTCTTTTGCCTAAGCTCATAACACGACTAGTGGGTTAACGTAGCTTCTAACACTTCTCAGAATTGGTACGATGTTTTCCTGGGGTCTTGCAATTCCTCTTTAGCTTTTCTCTCTGCCTGTAATAAGTGACTGGAGGAGGCTGTGGTGATTTTAGGTCAGGTGGTAGCAAGTAGTGTCATGCTAAATTTTGAGGTGCAAGACCTTGTCATAACACCCCTATAGGTATGCCTCACTAACAGCACAAGCCTATGGGTGTCTGCTTAGAAGTAAGTCCCTTTGTGTTCAATTGTGCACTCTCCCCTATGACACCTGTTTGCAGATAAAATAGCTTAAATATTCAAGACTGCAACCCTGTACACACTTTCCTGTGAGCAAGTCCCATTGAACTGAGTGGGACTTACGCCTACGATTGCACTGTGAGAAGACTATACACCACCACCGAAAAAATCAACATTACAGTTCTTCCCTAGAGTGTTTTCATCTCCAGCCACTTAACTCCTCTTTGAAACTTAGACCTTTGAAGATGTCACTCATTTCACTCCAAATTCTTGAAGGGGGCTGCAATAAAAGAAAAAGAAATGAAATGTGGGATGGAAAAAACTGGCAGAAGCAAATGGTAGGGTTTTGCAAGCCCCTACATGGAAGGCTAGTGTCATAATTCCCTAAAATAAAAGCGAATTATCACAAATTCAGGCTGAAACATTAAAGAGAATAAAGCAGAGAAAATCCATGTGAACAAATGAAAGCAAATGGAAGCACCCCCAATCCCTGGGAGTACATTCCATCATGTCAGCAGTTGGGACTTTTTAGCAGATATTATCACCTTTTTTCAGCTTTTTTTAGCCATGAGGACTAGACACTTGGTCTTTTGTGAAATGGAGGTTCTCAAAAGACTGTGAACTATCATGATGCCTCTGGATGCAATTGCAGATTTGTCAGCCTCCTGCCTGGGTAGTGATTTTGCTTTTAATTAATGGCTTCACTATCAAGGTTTTTGTCACGGTGATTTTTCAGAGCCTGTGGAAGCTAATAATCTTGCAGACTAGGCCAGTCGCTGACAATACTAAAGGACTTTTACAGGGGGCTGTTGAAGTCATGTCATTCTTTGTAGCCTGCTCCTGCTGTCTCTCAGCCATGCCTGGAAGCATAATGAAATGATGCATACACTACAATAAAGAGAGTGAATGAGTTTTCTGCTGAGTTATTGATGGCCAGATCTCCTCATCTCTGACTCAACTCCACTATACAGCCCTATTAATTTCAATGGGATTTGCAGCATGTGGCTGCCACTTGATCCTCTGCTTTCCATGCGCGGAATTTTTTAAAGTGCGGCTTGGACCTGGGACGAAGGTCATTGGCATTGCGTTCTCTCATTAGCAGTAAACGAGCATGCCAAAGACCTTCTCTGCAAGCAGAACATAAAGGTTTTATTTTAAATGCTGAGTTTGAGCATTAACAAGCACATAAACAATTCAAATGTTCCACTGCCTAGTTCCCAATTACTGTTTCAAAGCAGGATTCAGCATTGGAATGTATTCCCCTTTCAATGTTTTGGCCTCCCCCCCCCCCTGCAACATATATCATCATTACTCAATGATTTTTCTGTTAAGTGAAATGACCAGCTTCATGGGGTACAAGCAAGAGATCAACCTGACCTATAGAATTGGCCATTCAGGAGAAGAAAGTGCAGTACAAAGAAAATGATATTCTGGGATGAATGAGGACAATTGATCTAGAGAGCTGGTTTGAGTCCACACAGCGATGGACAATGGATGCGCTGCCAGTGATGGTAAGATCGTGCAGGGGTCGGGAGGGAGGCAGGGAGGGAGTGGAACGGGGTGAGAGGTGGACGGAACTGGGAGGTGATGGGAGTTCACAGCTCCTGATCTCCTGCAGCCGTCCAGCGCCACCCTTCACGATCATGAAGGGAAGGGGTGTGGGGGACGCCACGGCTCCAGATAACTTGCAGCCTCCAAACACCTCCCTCCTAAGGGCAGCGTACAGAGGCTGCATGCAAATGGCTGTCCTCGTGTTCGGAGCCGAATGCAAGGGCAGCCATTAGGGGGTGCATGGTGGGGCCTGAGGGTTGCGCCCCCTCTGGGCTTGCACCTGGAGAAGTTGCCCCTCAGGCCCCACCCAAATTACACCCCTTTTCCTCCATGACTAGAAAAGAGTACATTGAGACAGGGAGAGACAAGTGTATGAACGCTTATAAAAAGCCATTTTGAAAATTCCACACATTTTTTGTTCACCCCAGTTGCGTGCACTCAATGCTAGCCCTCTCCCATCTTTCTGTGAGCAGTTTATTACCCGCAGGCTCTTGTTGTGTTGAACCTGTTTGTACAAATAAAATGACACTCCAAAATTCTGCACTAAAACAAATTAGATTTATTTGGAAGAGTTCAATGAGCAGCGTTCGGAATGGGATCCATAATGGGCTTTTTAATTAAATGAATATAGTCATTTCATAGAGGCAGTTCTCATTAGTGCAGCAATATTGAGATGACCATTTCTGTCTAATTGTGTTGTATATTTATGTAAGTGGCTCTATTTTAGGGTTGGTTTGAGCAGATTTATATGTAATCATGTCTTGTCACCTCATCTGGATTTGAAGGCATCAATGCTTCTGCTTCCCAAGGAAGATGCCAAGTTGTAAATAATGGGAAATGATTCCTGTTGTTGGTGATAACCTGAAGATATGAACCTGCCTTGTACTGGGACAGACCACAGATTTTTCTAGCCCATCATCTGATTGGTTGTGGCTGTTCAGGATCTGAAAGAGGAATTCTTTTCAGTCCCTGGTATCTAAGAGATAGGGCTGGCCCATCTAAGTTGGTCACCTCAGATTGTCAGGGTATGCCTGCCACCCTCCATCTATTATTATTATTATTATTATTATTATTATTATTATTATTATTATTATTAATTATGTTATGTGACATTTACTTCTCTTAAAGCCATGGTATATCAGACGTAGCTATGTGCTGCCTTGGAGTAAAGTGAAAGAAAGCCTAGGGGTGCCCTCAAGGGAAATTTCATGCCCTTACCTTAGGTGAACACTCACAGAAGTTCACAATTTCCTTTGACCTTCCCGGGCCTTTCTCAGGAGGTCTGTGAGAATCTTAAGATTCAAATGAATCACATTTGCATATGAAGTGTTCTTTTCTTGGGGAGAAAAAAATGAGTTTCCTGCAAAAGAGTAATTTAAATATGTGAAGTATGAATGTTGTCAGTTTTAACACTACAGGCTACACAAATGGTTTTATGGGAAGAGGTAAAAATGTCAAAGCACAATTTTAAAATGTTAATTAAGTCTCGATCTTTGTGGACAACCCTCTGCAATACTTAAGGCGGAGCCACACCGCACGTGGCTTGGGGCGTTGCGTCCAGCTGAGTCCGCGTGCGTCCGGTGTGGTGCTATTTGCACGTGACATCATTTGCCCACCAGCTGGTTGCATCCCGTCCCATCTCAAGTGGCGTCCGAGGCGACTTTTGGCACGTCAGACGCTTCTGGAATGTGCCGGAACGCGACCAACATGAACGCGTGCGATGTGGATCTGCCTTTAGTGTTCTTCATGTCATATCTCATCATGTACAGAACAATTTATTTTCCCCACTCTTTGAATATCACTTCATCCCTTGCTCTTCAGTTCTTTTATTGAATATTGGGGTGGGGGGGAGGCAGGGAGTGCTTCCACATGAAAATTCTTTTAGTGGTTATGGAAGATTTCTGGTTAAGGAGATATCCACATTTCAGAAGGATACAACAACTTTGCGATCCCTGTAGCTTTTCATTCCATGATTGTTATTATTTTTGAGGGCCATCAATAAATTCTGGATATCTGAGTTTCTTTTAAGCACTGTGCATCAAAAGGAAATATACCTGTCATTTCATAACTGCAGTGACTCCTGATTGTGAGGGAGGATATGGGGAGGGGGGGCAAAGCCGGTCACATAATACTCGGTGAAATGTCACATTGCTCAAAGTGATTCATCTCAATAAAACCAGTTAGTAACAGCAGATAAGAAAAATAGTATTCGTAATAGAATGTTAGCAAAATCCAGAACTTTGAATGCAGTAAATGCCAGAGTGAAATGCTTTGCAAGATAACAAGGAGTTGAACCACTTGAGGGTACAGTATACAGTATGCCACCAGTCCTCTTCACAGATCCTGTGGCTGCAAACTGTTATATGTCCAGCTCAATATCTATATTACATAGGGTCTATGTATACACAGATAGGTGTATTCTTGTACTAGGGAGCCCTGAGAAAGCAGGTTTCAGTTTCAGAGAGCTCCACACGTGTGCATGTGCAGGTTGTATTTGGACTGTAAAATAAATGTGCATAGGCACTGCTGGTGCAAGAATGCCTCCCGTGTCATGCCCCCCACCCACCTCCTGACAGCATATTGGGGGGCACTTGGGAGTGTTCAGTCAGCCCAGTTGGGTGAGTCCTCTGATGGGGATGGGCCATCATCCACTGCCCAAGCTAGCCGGCTGGCGATGCCATCCCTGCTGCCTATTTATTTATTTATTTATTTATTTATTTATTTATTTATTTATTTATTTAAAGAATTTATACCCCGCCTTTCTCCCAACAAGGGCAATCAAGGCGGGTTCCAATAACAACATTAAAAATACATATATACATTTAAAATCAAGAATTAAAACAATTAAAACAAACAGCCCCAGTGGGTCACCTATATTTACATTTGTTAAAAACCATTTATTTAAAAGCTATAGGTGGGTACCACTACAGCTCTCTTCCCTTCCCCATGTGCTTTCAGCTTCTATACTTTGAACGCATGAAGGGAGCCCCCACTTTTCATGATGAACGTTCTCAGGTCTGTACTGGGTAGCGTGAAAGACAGGAACTGAAACTGAGCTGCATGTTTCTTTTATCCATTTCCACACTTTCCCCAAGTGTTGGCTACCACTGGAGACTGGAAGACAAATGTTGATGGACCTTTGGTGACATCAATGGATGTTTCTGAGCAGCCCCCCCCCCAGAAGGGGAATTTCAGTGTTTCTGCTGGGGATTGGGGAGGCTAAGAAATTCTCTGAATGTTGGGGGGGCAGCATACGACTGGTTGGTGGTGACTATACTTTCTTATTTCTTTCTAAACTTTTGCTTTTGTTGATTGTTTGGCAACTCCACCAGTGGAACTTTCCTTAGTAGCTAAAACCAGATAAGTAAATTAACTTGAGCGTACATGTATGGGCACTAAGAAAACAGAGTTTTTAAAAGGCCCCCTCAAACATGGGAGAACCAGTGCACTGTAGTGATTGCAATGTCAGACTAGACGGAATTCAAATCCCCGTTTAGGCAAGAAGCTTCCTCGGTGACTATGGGTCAGTTGTCATCTCTCACAGCTTAACCTGCGACCCATAGTTGTTTGAGGATAAAAGAGTTAAGGGCACAATCCTTGTAAACCACCTTGAACCCCTTGGAGGTCAGGTAGGACAAAATGCAGTAACGTGTGATCGACCAAAAACGTAGAAGTGGTTTCACAGAGGCTGATGGAGTGTGTGGTTCATGTCTTCACCTGGGTTCTAGGATTGAGATTCCTGCCAAGTTGGAACGGTGAGAGGAAAGGCGGGCAGGGGTGGTGAGGTGAGGGAAGGGGTGGTGAGCTTACACCTGGGGAAGGGGACGAACATCCCCTTCCCCCGAGGAGAACCCAGGCCACACTGGTGCAGGCTGCAATGGGCCTAGGATACAGCGGCCGCCCCTTTAGGCCGGCCACATATAGTTATGTAGGATTGGGCTGTTAGACTAGGCTCCTAGTTGTGGAGCATGAGAAATAAATCTTTATTAGTGGAGATGATTCAGGTTGTTCAGCAGATAATTTTAAAGAACTCTTAATGTCTTTATAAACTACTGTGAAGGTCAGGTACATGTTTTCGTACACTGTGTGAATACTTCCTAAGAAAATGAAATGTCAACCTTGTTAGCTAAAGTGAGCAACAGTTTTTTTTTTCTTCCGATAGTAGACCTGATGCTTTTCCTTCCTAGAAAACATTTTTGATCAGCTATTCAGTGAGATGTATCTTGGCTTTTTGCTGCCATTTTTCTACTGTACAATGTTATCTTTTATTATGACGCTATGCCATTGCATTGAGGAGGAGGAGGAGAATAGAGGCAATGCTCTCTGGACTCTATGCACAGGGAACATGTTAGGAACATGTGGTTGGACGCAGCGAGAATGTACTGCTAAGTCCCACCCCCAGCACTAACGTGCTCTGTAGCCTGCTCTCCATGGCTACAGCAATTGCCCGCAGAGACAAATGCTGATTATACCTGTGATCAGGGACATTGAGAAAGGATGCCGATAAATAATCTACAGCACAATCCTGTGTAACCTTGCACCGGTGTAACAGTAGATGCACTCGTGTAATTGCACTTACACTGGTGCATCTGCTGTTACACAAGGTTACACAGGATTGCACTGCTAGTGTGATAAGAACAATGATGTCAACAGTTTAATTATTTCTTATCAACTCACTTTTTAATATAATATGACCAATTCAGTTTATTTAGCTAGAGTTCTTGAGCTTTTATCCAACAACAATAATAATAATAATAATATAATATACAGTATTTATATACCGCCTTTCTGGTCATTGGATTTCTCCTCTGACTTTAATTCAAGGCGGTGTACATGGGCAGGCTGTTCTAACCCCCAAAGCGTTTTTACAATATAATAACGTTCTAGTCTTTCATAGAACTCTTCATTCGAGATGTTGCTTTCATGGTCCAGCTCTCTCTCTGACTTCGCCTCAGCACGCTTCAGCTGACACAGGCAACCTTGACTGCCACTCAAGTGCTGCAGCTTGCAGCTCCACTCTCCCACAGAGGCTCTGCAGCTTATCAGCTTGGCGTGCCAGCAGCTCTCCGACAGACTTCCGGCCATCTTGAACTGCTGTCCTTCAGATCTTCAGGCATTTGTGAGATGAACGCTCTACCAACTGAGCCAGACGACCTGAAAGTATATGTGATCTTGCTTTACAATCATATATTTTATTCAGTGGCAAAAATTGCAGTGTCCACAAAGAAACTGAGAACTAAGTTTATGGAAACAAACACAGTTAATTGCAAGAATATACATCTACACTGATTATCTGTTTTCCATTCCGTTGTTGTTCCATTGTAAGAAAACATTCGCCCTTTATTTATTTTCCACATTTTATTTCTTGATGGGGCTCAGGGTGGCGTACATAGTTCCTCCCCTCCTTTTTCTTATCCCAAAGAGCCGCTTTTAGCAATAAATGTCTAAATTGTATAATTATACAATTATAAATTGTATTCAGTGGCAATTATAAATTGTATAAAGCTCACAATTACTTGATTACTCTAGTAATCAATGCAATACATTATTATTTATTAACAGTATTTATATACCGCTTTTCAACAAAACGTTCACAAAGCGGTTTACAGACAAAATCAAATGATTAAATGGCTCCCTGTCCCAAAAGGGCTCACAATCTAAAAAAAACTATTGTTGTTGTTTTGAAATATGTATATACCGCATTGTCCCGAGTATAAGACGCACCTGATTATAAGACGCACCCTGAAAGTTTGGTGCCATTAAAAATAATTAATTAAATCACTGGCATTATTTAAATTTATGCCAGTGATTTAACAAACAGTGCAATCCTGTGCATGTCTACTCAGAAGCAAGTCCCAGTGTTCTCAATGGAGCTTACTCTCAGGAAAGTGTGCACAGGATTGCAGCCTAAACCATTCATTGCCTGGGGAGGGGGGATGAAAGTATATGTGATCTTGCTTTACAAAAGGATACAAAACCCAGCAGAGCAGAGAACGAAAATTAACAGCTGATTACAACCTGGAAAGGGTTACAGCCTGGAGAGGGGGGAGGTATGTGTGCTCTTGTTTTAACGAACAAAAAGGACATACCTTAAGCCCTGCAGGGCAGAGAAGCAGTGGCGTTGCTCTAGGTGGGGCGGAACGTTAAGTTCCGCAGCATTCTGCCCCACCGTTACTCTCCGGCACGAGGCGCCCCGCCCCCCTCGTCGTTGGAGCAGTCCCTGCACGGTGCCTTCTCTCCACTGACAGGGGGCAGGGCGGGGCGCCTCGTGCCGGAGAGTAACGGTGGGGCGGAACGTAGCATTCTGCCCCACCTAGAGCTACGTCACTGCAGAGACGGAGCCATTATCTCCTCTAAAAACAAACAAACATGGAGCCTCTGCAAAGACGTCTCCGGCAGTGATAATCACTTCCATTAAGCTCCTGCTTTGAAGATAGCCTACCAAGACAACGCGTCTCCTCTTAGCCCAGTCCCTTGCCACTTCTTCCAGCAATGTCCCAT
Organism: Plestiodon gilberti rubricaudatus; assembly: GCA_026170595.1. NCBI lineage: Eukaryota > Metazoa > Chordata > Lepidosauria > Squamata > Scincidae > Plestiodon > Plestiodon gilberti. The sequence goes on from JANXHW010000012.1 coordinate 17,835,217, forward strand.
GCTGTTCAAAAGGCCCTCACTGCACAGCTGAGCAGCAGCAGTGAGTATTTTGCCGCCCTTTCTCTGCTGAGCCTGGGGGAGGGGCGACTACAAACCCAAATTGCAACAGCCTGATTATAAGACGCACCCCTAGTTAAAAAAACTTAAATTAGGGGGGGAGTGTGTCTTATACTCAGGCCAATACGGTATGCCATTTTTCAACAAACATCTTCAAAATAGTTTACAGCGCTGAGTCTCTGTCCGGAAGGGTCCACAGTCGAGTAGCGCAATCCTAACTAAAGGTCTGTGGGTGGCCCCAGGGCCGCCTTCTGGATCCTATCTCCATTCCGGAATGATCGTGATTGGCCTGTAGGTCTACTCAGGGGAAGGGGACGTTTATCATCTTCCCTTGGTGTAGCTTGGGGACGCCCCAATGCCAGCTATTATTTATTTATTTATTTATTTATTTATTTACAGTATTTTTACCCCGCCTTTCTCCCCAAAGGGACCCAAGGCGGCTTACAACAAAAAGAAAATACAGTGCAGTACAATACAAAAAATAGTTACATTTTAAAACAAGTCCAAGGAGGCTGTGTAAAGGTCGCGCCGGCCCTGGCCGGCTCAGCCAACCACCGGCTTTCCTCACCATCCGGACCGCCTGCCCGCCCGCCGGTGCTTCTTTTACCTTCTCTGGTGGCTGCAGGGATGATCCGGCGCCAGATTGAGGGCTGCCGGTCTCCGCGCCAGCAGCCCTTACTCACAAGTCATCGCGAACATGCTTTACGGCACATTTGCAATGGCTTAGAGGTTTTTTTTAAGTTTTTAAGTTTATGGTGGATTGCACCGCAAGTAAGGTATAAGGGAGTCGTCAGTAAACGTCCCTGAACAGGGTAATTGACTGGTATGAAAGGAGATATCTGCTAATCTCCTGCTAAATTTTAATCCTACTCTTTAAAAGATGTTCCTTTTCCCAGTTAGCAGGGGTAGCAGTTTTCAAGCAATGCATGCTTAAAAATCAGTTTTGCAAATGTTACCTAAACATCACCAGCAGTAAAGAGTTTTGGTGAATCCTCACTTGGAGTCTCTCAAAACGGCAAAGTCCCTGCTTAGACCTCAGGTGGATTCATGCAGGAAAAGTCACTGCTTGAGAGCTGCTAGACTCTGTGGCAGCTTTTCCAATGAGATGTGTGGAGAATATTTTTTTGACAGAAGCCCCTTGTTGACTGCATGTTGAGCCCCCTCTGTCCTTCCCACTCCTGGATGAAGCGTCTTTGTTGTCTCAGCAACCAGGAAGTGCTTTGGGCATTAGAGAGCTTCCACTCAGCTCTCTAATGTGTCAACGCACACATGCCCAAAGGCACATTGACAAAAATATTGCATGAAGAGGGAACTTGATACAGTTGTCCATAGGACTCCATCAAGCTTTCTTTTCTGCAACATTTAACCAACTAAAAGCTGTGGCACATGGAACATACTCTGTTCAAAACTGAGAAATAACCAAGGATGTGGATCAAATCTCTGACTCCAAGTCTCGAGTCAAGTCCCAAGTCTTTGCCCCCAAGTCCCGAGTCTTTGGTTGCGAGTTGTGAGTCTCTATCTATTTAATAGGGAAAATGGGTTCAAACCTGAATAAAATTTGGCTTGTCGTAACAGGCTCCAAGTCTCGAGTCGAGTCTTTCAAGTCTTTTACAATTGCCGAGTCAACTCCAAGTCAAGTCATTGATGTGACTTGAGTCCAACCAGAGGCGAAACAAGGGTGGAGCGAAGGCAAGTAGTTGTGCAAGACTCCGTTACACTGGAGTCAGGCGTCCCCTCCCCCTTGCTGTTGGAGCCATTCCAGCAGCAACAGGGGAGTGTCCTGCATGTTGCCTTTGCTGCCAGAATGGCTTCAACAGCAAGGGGGAGGGGCCGCTGACTCCAGTGTAACGGAGTCTTGCAAAACTACTTGCCTTCGCTCCACCCTTGTTTCGCCTCTGAGTCCAACTCGAGTCCGAGTCAATAGACTCAAGTCTACATCACTGGCAATAAATGTTGTCCATTTCACAAACAACATCAGGTGATTCTCAGCGCTCTGGTAGCTGGGAAGGAATTTGAATGAAGGGCATTTCGGAAGCATCCATGGCCAATATATGATTATTGTGTGCTGCCATCAAGTCCTTGGCAAGGATTTTGTGCCATTGATTCCCTGCCTTCCCTCCCTTACACACCGTGTTGTAGCTTAATATGAGATTGCTTTCTACCTGCTGAATGAAGGCGAAATGCTAACAAGCACCGTAGTATGTCTGCTTGTCTCCGCCGTGCTCTGAATGCATGCTTTCTAGCTGTCAAAAAGGTAGTCAGAAGCAATTTGGGGAAACATTGTGCCATGTAAAACGTATGCTCTTTGGCAAGCCGGGTGCTGTATTTAATTGTCGAATCATAAATTTCTTTGTAATGACACCAGGGGGTGGGGGGGAGAGAGAGAAGAGGTCAGCTTTAAACCCTAGTCTTTCAATCACTTGGATCATAACCCTGAAGATTTTGATGGGATTTGGACCACTTTTAATACCCACCAGGTTTTAATTCATTTATATTGCAAGCAAAGGCATCAACAACATTTTTTTTAAGGATATGTTCGGGAAACTGTGCAACAGTGACTGGGAGGTTAATTACTATGATTTTAAAAATTCCTGGCAATCTTGCCTCTGTATACAAGTGTTGCCTTTTTTGAGGGCTCTGCCCAGCCTGCTAAAAATAGATGTATGTGGGAAGCCAGGCAAAAGAAGAAACGGTAAAGAAAGCAGAAGGCTTGTGGTTTTAGTCACTTGAATCATGACAGCTCTGAAAAAGAGAGAGATCCCGCACTTCTGAGAACAAAAGGGGCAAAGGGTCATGGCAGCTGCTTGTAACATTGCCTACACACACACACACACACACACACACACTAATAAGTCACAGGACAAGCAAGGTGGGGTTGGGGTTGGAAATGGGCGATAATATATCAGAAATACAAAGACTCGCTGTGGTCCTAGAACCCTTTCTAACCACTTCCCCACAAAGTTCCACCTCCGGCGCCACTCTCCTTCTGAGTACCACCGGAAGTGACTGGCGATGACATCATCGCCAGTTACTTCCGGGTTTTCAGAGGCCAGAAAATGCAGGGAGGCAGCTCTGGGCAGGTGGGAGGGCCTTTCTCAATGTTCCCAAGAGGCTCGGCCAAAGGCATCATGGGCATCCTATCCTGGCTCCAAGCAAATTATGCCGATGCTTTTGGGATGGACATTAAAATGTTTGTGAATCATGATCAACCTCTACCCCCTTATTTGAATTAACTCTATCTGGGGTAACTTCTGTCTCTCAGTGTTTCCTTCTCTCCACTTTGAGCAAAGGATGCCACTTCAACTTGCTTTCTTATTGAACGTTGTCAAATGCTACATTATTACTAGTGGCATTGAGTTGTTCCACAGATCAATTGACAAAATAACTGGTGAAAGCTACGGAATATATTCCATTTCCAGACATGCATTCATGCAGGATTTTCTAGGTTTGAAGGGAGTTTCTCTTAAAAGCTTTGGAGGAATTAAAAGTGCCTGTTAAACTCTCTAGACTTAGGTGACATTTGGGGGAAGCACCATGCCTTGTCTCTATGTATCAGTCAGGCAGGCAGCCTTTCATCATGATGCATGTAGCATGTGTGTGGATGAGAAACTAAATTCCAAACATTAAAGAACAAAATTTACAGCCCAGTCCTGCTTAAGGATCCGCTGGGCGGCCGAAGCCATCTGCCGGATCCTGATCTCCGCCACAGGCAGTCCGCGGCAGAAAGTCTACTCAGGAAAGGGGACGCTCGTCCCCTTCCCCGAGTGTAACGGTGGCTGGGACTGATAGGCCTCCTCGAATTTCCGCCAGCTATTTTGCTGGCGGAAGTTGGAGGTTGCCGTGTAACGGCCCAGCCGCCTGGCGGGGACCAGGATATGGCGGACACCATGCTCCTGCCCCCGCCCAGGGCGGCTGGGCCTATGGTCACCCGCCTCCAACATCCCTCCCCCGCTTCTGCCGTCCCCCCTATCCGCCGACACCCCCCCCGCCCGCTAGATCCAGACCTACCTGGGTCCGGCGACAGGGTGAGAGCTCTGGCAGCAGAGCTGGGAAGGCCGGCCTTGCGCCGGCCTTCCCAGCTCTAAAGTAGTCCGCAACTACTCCGAGTGGCAGAACGCTCGTTCCGACGCCCTAGTTTAGGGCAGAATTGCGCTGTATGCGTTGAATCCTACTTATAAAGATTAAGTTGGAACTAGGTGCTCAACTGCCAATCTAACAGTTTGAAAGCAAGAAATTGCAAGTAGATAAATAGGTACTGCTGCGGCAGGAAGGTAACAGCATTCCCTTATTCATGCCAGCCACATGACCACGGAAGCGTCTTTGGACAGTGCTGGCTCTTCGGCTATAGAAATGGAAATGAGCACTGCACCCTATATACCGCTTTTCAACAAAAAGTTCACAAAGCGGTTTACAGACAAAATCAAATGATTAAATGGCTCCCTGTCCCAAAAGGGCTCACAATCTAAAAAAGATGCAGAACACCACCAGCAAGCAGCCACCAGAAAAGAGACTGTGCTGGAGTGAAAGGGGGGCAGTTACTCTCCCCCTGCTAAGTATAAGAGGAGCACCAATTGAAAAAGTGCCTCTTGCCCAGTTAGCAGGGGTTTAGCAGACCCTAGAGTCGGACATGACTGGCTTTTGAGAAGGTGATACCTTTACCTAGGCCCTCAAATATTTGAAAACTTTACTTTGGTTTTTAAACCATTGACTCTTGTTAAGAGCAAAGTTAGAATCTTCACTTTTTATTATCGGGTCACATGCAAAATTCTTGTAGCAAGAAGCATGCATGAACACATGTGTGTGTGTGCACGAACATACTGTTTTCAGACCTGAGCTTTATCATGTGTGTTTCTGTACGGTTTTGATGACCCTAACTGGGTCTTCCTAGGCTGTTTTCAACATCCCCAGTACAATGGGGCTGTGGTATTTGGGGAAGTCCCTGGGTTTTGTGTGGGTTTGTGTTTTGATTGCTTAAAAATCAAAGATGCTACTTCCAACTGAAGAGGAAGGGGAGCAGTAGTAAGAGAGTGTGAAGATCGTTGCCTGCTTCAGACTCTCTCAGGACATCTTAAACCATAAATGTTCCTTTAAGCATTTAATGCCACTTTAAGAGTCTGGCTTAGTTTTATTTTATAGGGTACATATGACCACTAAGGTAGGCCAATTTCACACTGCAGTGGGTTGAAATGATTGACAATCAAGAGGGAGTTGAGAGGTGGTGATTTACAGCTCTTTCCATATGATTCACTAGATTGACATTGCTTGTTCATTCAAATTAACTTTTTGGGGTTGTGTTTGTTTAATTCGGTGCTCCCCCCCCCACCAGCCAAGAGATCCAGGAATTGTATTGTAGCATTTGGAAGGCTGTAACTCAAAAGCTGCACTACACTTCTACACATGTGATCTGTGGATCTTATTTAAGAAATGTTTAAGACTTAAGTCTTATTTACACACACTGTGTTTTGGATTGGCATGAATATGCTTGGATTTTGTTTCACATATATTGTCTTAATGCAGTCCTTACAGCAACCCTGTAAGATAAATCATGATTATTCCCATATTGCAGAGGGAGCGGCTTATTTATGGTCACCTAGGGGGTCTACTATGACATAGGTGAAATTTAAACTAGGGAAGACTTGATTCACAGTTCAGTCTCCGCTTCTACACTGACTCTCACCACTAGCATTGAGCCAACATGGTTTACTGTTAGTGACCTTAAGTGATCAAATTGACCTTTCTCCTACACTCCACTCCCCCTACCCCACCCAATACAGGTGCTGGTTTGGAGATTTTTCTGTTAGCATATCCTAATATTGCAAGCAGAGCAACCAACTCTTAACTCATTCATTTTTTAAAAAAATTATGACAGTAAACAATCCAAGGTATTTGCCTAGTAAAATTTGCCTACAGCTATGCTAAGACCCCATCCCATCCAGAAAAATGTGAGCAAAATCCCATGCTTCTCAGAATGGAATCTGGAATAGGTGAGTCTGGAGAAGAGGAGGTTGAGAGGGGGATATGATAGTGCTCTTCAAATACCTCTCATATGGAAGAAGGAACAAAATTGTTCTCAACTGCCTCTGAGAGTAGAACTAGATCCAGTGGGTACAAACTGCAAGAGAGGAGATTCTGGTTGGACATCAGGAAGAAATTGTTGAAGGTAAGGGTGGTTCGGCAGTGGATTGCCGAGGGAGGTGGTGGACTCTCCCTCAGTGGAGATCTTCAAGCAGAAGCTTGACAAGAACCTGCTGGAGATGCTCTCTAGGAGGATTTCCAGCTATAGGCAGGGGTTGGACTAGATGACCTTGTGGATTACTTCCAAATCTATTATTCTATTTGTCAAGACAGAAGTCCCATTGTCTTCAATGGGGCTAACGCTCAGGAAAGTATGCATAGGGCTTTAGCCTTACAGTGCAATCCTGCGTAAAGATAAGTGGCCAACCTAAAGGACCGGCCGCTGTATCCTATCCCCGGGCTGTATCCTATTCCCCAAGTGCAAGCCGACCAGGGCACTATGGGCCTCCTCAGATGTACACCAGCTATGAAACTGATGTACATCCGAAGGGGGAGAGTAAGGCTGGCCTGGCCCGGGAACAGGTGGAGGATATCGGTGGAACTTGCCGCCGATATCCCTGCCCTCTCCTGTCCTGGGCCAGCCAATGGCCACCCCCCTGGTTGCCCCCATTCCTCCCTTCCCCCGTCCCTGCACCGACCGGTGCAGGGCTTACCTCCACCAGTGGGTGCCGGATCCGGAGTGAGGTTTGCTGGCCTCCGTGCTGGCAGCCCTTACTCTTCAGTCATCGCAAACATGCTTTACGGCACGTTTGTGATGGTTTAGAGTGGCAGAGCATGCACTCTGCCACTCTAGGCTCTGCTTAGAGAGGATTGCGCTGTTAGTGAAACTCAGTTAACCATCCTCACTTGTTTCTCTTGGGGGGGGGAGGAGGAAACCTGAAATATGCTTCCAGTTTCACTTCTAGGAAATGTTGGCATGAACCGTACCCATAGCATAGACATACAGCGTGACAAGCATGCAGAATGTGTGACCTGCAAAGCTGAGCACAACACGCCTGCCTTGAATTGTGGCCTGCCAGGTGTTTTTCCTGGCTTCTAGCCCCAGCAGGCAGCAAAATGAGGACATTTATCAAATCCCCAGTGAGCTGCCATGCGTGGCTGGTTGGCCGTGTGGCCTGCGTTTGATCACAGGTTCTGTTAAAATCTGTTCAGTGCACCGCATTGACCTGTGTCTATCGGGGAGATGCACAAAATGCATTTGGATGACTGAAGCTCACCTAATGAATGTCCCTTTGTTTTACCCCCAAAAGCGGCAGCATTCAATTTAGGCTTTTCAGGGAGGCTGTAATTCATGCAGCTTAATGCGAAGATATTTGAAGCCTGTCTGATCAAGATGGGAACTCATTTTCCAAGCACAGGAGGCTTCATAAATATTTTTCCATGCTCTGATGCTCTTTACATCCTAAGAGCTCAAAGCATTTTGGATTAATAACCGAGCCTCCGACACCTGCAAGGGGTAGAAAAATGATGATTATCAACATTAGGCTTTTCAAAATTGTTCGGCACCAGCCTAGATTTATCCCCATTTCAGTGAGGACTCTCTTGTCTGAAGGGCAGCTATTCATCTTGCCAGAGAAGAGGGTGTGGTATGGGGGCCGGTCCATTCAGAAGGCAGACTATGGTGGGAAAGTGGCAGGGACCAATTGGCAGGGGCAATTTTGGTAGGTGGGAAATTGGCAGGGGCCAATCAACCTGCACTACATTCCTCCTCCCACTCCCTGGATTTGAAAAGGAAGAGGGGAATGGAGCCGAAGAGGAAGTGTGGAGGAGGAGAGATTGGTTGACTATAGCATTGGAGATGCCCATCATTCTCTGCGCTTCTACATTTCTTGTTCTGTTCCTTTCCGAACTCAGAGCGTGGAAGGAGGAGCGACAGAACTGGGCATACTGGGGGGGGGGGTTGACATTTGCAGTGCTGCCTCAGGCATCAGGAGGACTTGTATTGGCCCCGGTTGTGATCCAGACAACTTTTCATCATACCATTTCCCTCCTTTCGCTCAGCATTCATCTTACAAATGCCTACGGGATTCTCCATCAACAGATGCTGTTGTTTTCTTCTTTCTCTACACGCTGGAAGAGGAAAAAAAATACAAGAAGAAAGGAAAAAAGTGTACTCTCTCTGAGAACAAGTTCTATTCCTCTTTGCCAGTAATGCTTAGGATTCATAAAATACAGCTGAGTTATTGAAGTATTCCTTAGCCAGAAGCCAGGATTTTGTGGCGAATTCTTTGAAAAGTTATTGGGTTGGGTCGTTTTTGTTTTTCTCTTCTTTTTTTCATTATGTGATCATGCAACATGACAACTTACTCATTCTAGGAATCACACACACACCCCTTCGAGAACTCAGGATTTGTGCCGGGCAAAGCTATCTGCAAAGCATGGAGTCAGGTTAACTTAATCCTGCCAACAGGCTTCAGTTAAAATAACTGGTCTCTTGGCAAGTTTTAAGAAAGTTCTCTTTTGGTGATTATTTGCAAGCAGTCCCCTCCCTTATTCCTCTCCTTCTTTCCTTCTTAGCTGAAGCCCATCTTCAAAGCTTTGATTTACTTCAATCCCCCAGGTGTCTCACTATCGCCAAAACAGTTATGGAAATGGGATTTAGTGGGTAAGAAATCCTTTCTGCTGTCACACAAGAGTGCATAATGGGGAACTGTGAAAGGTACTAAAGGCCTAGCCACAATATCGCTCCTCTGCCTCGTGGATTGAGGCAGGGGCAGCTGTGCCCCAGCGCATGAGGCGCAGGTGCAAATCCAGCACTTGATTGGATGTGGGATACTTGAGGGTGGGCCTGAGACAGCCATTTTCCTTGCCTCACTCTCAGTATTCCTAGTCAGTTCAGGCCTACAACAGACCCCAGGCTGGTCAACTTTAGGGGGGTGGGTAGGATTGGTTTTTGGTTGTTTTTTTTTGGTTTTCACCTTATTGTCTGTAGGGGAGGTGTTATTTTTCCCGTCTACCCCAGTCTGCTACAAGTGAGGTGGTTTTTATTAGCCAGGCTGCTCACATCTGGCAGCTGTAGTCAGCGGCATCACGAGCCGGCTTGGCTTCACCCTGGGCGAGGGGTCGGCCGGCTTGGCATCACCCCCACACACACCCCAGGCATGTCACCCACCCACCCAGGTGCATCACCCCCCCACTGCTGCGTCACCCCCCACGTACTGGGAGAGGGTGATGCGACATGCCGGCAAGCCGAGCTGTGTCTTCTTCGATGGCTCGGCCGCTTCTAAGTAGGCCGGGCAAAGCTTCGAGCGGCACATGCGCACAACGCCGCTCGAAGCCTTGCCCTCAGAAGGGCTGAATGAAGACCCAACTGGGTGTTCGTTCGGCCCTTCTGAGGTCAAGGCTTTGAGTGGCATTGTGCACATGCCACTTGAAGCCTTGTCTGGCCTATTTAGAAGCGGCCGAACCGCCAAAGAAGATGCGGCTCGGCCTGCTGCTCTCCCAGGGATGACGCGTCAACCCCTCCCAGCACGTCAACCCCAGTGTCCTGCGCCCCCGCCACACAGTAGCGATGCCACTGGCTGTAGTGTGGTACAGGGAATGGAAATAGGGAATTGGTGAGCACGCTAATAGGGCATACTAGACTATTACAACGTAATCCTATATTTAGACTGGTGGAGCAATTGCTCTGCCAGTCCAAGGTGTAGCCAACATGCCGTAAAGCACGTTTGTGGCACCCGATGAGTAAGCTGCGCCAGTGGAGAGGCTTGCGCCACTCCTGCAGTGCCATGGTACAGATCGCCACCACAGTAGAAAGGTGAGTCCCGTCCAGAGTGACCAGATACAATGGAGGACAAAGTCCCTATACCATTGTCTAGAAGAGGGAATTTTGGCAGGTGCAGCTCATCATGGAAAGGTGCAAAAAGCTCTATTCACAGTGTATTGATGAGTCCTCTTTTTTGTCTTGGATGATGATGTTTTATGGAAGTATCGATCTGTGTGCGTAGGCTTTCTGTAGACTTGGTGTCCTAATGTACAGTAAGATCCTGCTTGTGGGTAACTAGAACGTCCAAGAAGGGAAGAGTCCCTTTTTCTTTTTCCATGGTAAATCTTATGGAGGGATGAATACTGTTAATATGTTAAGATGTTGTTTAAAAAAATGGACAGTTCTAATTCACCTTCGTCCCAGATAGCAACAAACCAAGGAATGATTAGCCCACAGTCACAAGTGTCTTTCTTTTCTTTTTTGCTCACCATTGCATTTCTTTAGTGGAGAAACACTTCTTCACTTTGGAAGGCTGACCATATCCAAGTTTGAAAACCCCTGTTTTCAATTATAATAAGCGATAAGTAGGAGTATCTCAAAATCAGCTCTATGGGCAAAACACAGATTGTGTGGAAGATCAGCACCACCCAAAATGCACTGCAATGTCTCGTACATTTCAAGGTCAAGACACTCATGCACAAAACATTCTTCTTTTGATTAACAATTGGCAGGTGGCAAATTATGTGGGAATTACTGCTGCATAATTATGGACTTGATTTATATGTAACAGCATCAGATGATTATGTGCTTTCCCCCCTCTCAGTCCTTTGTGATAATTAAATCAGCTTTGTTTTACATTTCACCGATGGCAGAAAGTTTGTCTAACACTTGCTCAACTGTGTTCATCTGATACCACTCACTTGTATTCAGTAGCTGTTGCTACCGCTGGGACAATCAGTGGGTACTACTATCATATAGGAGCAAGTAGCATTTTTACTTGGCCTGATGTCATTATAAAGGAGGTATGAATTAGAGATGGGGCCACGGTGGCTTAGTTGTTAAGACACTGAACTGCAGACCGGAAGGTCAGTAGGATAGCAGTTCGAGACCCAAGTGCTGCTCCCGTCTCCTGTCCCAGCTCCTGCCAACCTAGCAGTTCAAAAGCAAGAAATTGCAAGTAGATAAATAGGTACTGCTGCGGCAGGAAGGTAACAGTGTTCTGTTAGTCATGCCGGCCACATGACCACGGAAGCGTCTTCGCACAGCTCTGGCTCTTCAGCCTTAGAAACTGAGATGAGCACCACATCCTAGAGTTGGACGCGACTGGCTTTTGAGCAGGGGAGACCATTACATTTACCTTATGAATTAGAGAAGGATCAGGAAGCCAGATGTAGGGTCTCCACAAGAGGGTCTCCACTGGTGGGGCATGGATCAGGAACCCATGCCCCCACCTGTCTTCAGCCCCTAAAAAATTGAGTGTCTGTCTGCTGCTTCTGTCCTCTTCACCAGCTTCCAGTAGGCCAGTGGTCTATCGGGTATGCTTACTGAGCATTTATGGGGGACCACCAACATCAGTAGATCATCTTCTCCCCTCAGTGCCATTTTATACATCTTGCTGCTGCTGTTCTCCATTGCCCAATAAACCAGCCAGGAGCCCAGGGTTCAATGGGGAGACTTAGCAGGGGGCAACAAGGAACAGGAGTCATCTTTTGTGCTGCTACTCATAGCTATAGCTGTGAAGGGGGGCTGTCATTCATCCCCTGTATGTTTCCCAGGCACCACGGGGGGGCAGGGAACATAGCTGGCACGTGCACATGCTTACCAAAGCATAGAATGTATGCCATTGTGTGTTCCTCACAGGCCTTTCACTCCAGGGTCTTCCCCAAAGGTTGGACAGGGAGTTGCCACTGCTCAGATGTCGTTCATCGTCTTTCAAATGTCCAATGGTCCTTGCTCTGAAGACAAGACAGAAACTGGGATTTCTGAGGTTGCAAATTTTACATCATACCATATCTTAATCAGATCATAGGTGCCTACAAATTGTCCTGAGAGAGCGTGAGGATGATCTCTAACCACCTACCAGGTGACGATATTTCTATTCCATTAAAGGGATCATCAAAGTGGCTTGAAAAAAAAGAGAGAGCAATTTAAAAACAAACTGCTGGAATCATGGACCTTTGGAAGCCTCACCCACTCGGAAATAATAAGATGTTTACAATCCAGGTCCAAACTTCTTTGATATTCAGCTTTGCCATTCCCTGATGTTGACATCTGATAAGGACCTCTCTGAGCTCCATCCATCCCCTTCCTTTTCCCCCAGGCTCTTCCTGCAGCAACGTATGTTTCTCATGGTAACATTTCCATTTATTGTTTCCATTTCGCAATTGGTACTCACTTTATAGTTATTTTTTAATATGAGCTTCTATTTCTATTTGTGACCTTGAAGAAGACTCTGTGCTGAACCCTCTCAGGAAGGGCTGGCCCAAGACCTGTTGATTCCTGAGGCAGACAAATGCTCCCCCCCCTTACTCGATGATGCGCCAGCCTTTCCTCGTCCCCCTCTCCAATGTTCTACCTCCGCACTCTCCTCCCCTCCACATTTCTTCTTCCTCTCTGTCCTCTTCTTTTTCCAATTCAGGGAGTGGGCGGAGGAGGAGGAACAGTGGAGGGAAGTAGGTGGATAGAGGTGGGTGGCCCCACCAGTCTGCTGCCTGAGGTGACTTCTTCAGATGACCTCATGGATAGGCCGGCCCTGCTCTCGGGCAAATTGTGCATGTCTAGTTTTACATTTAAAGGTGAGATCTTGTCTCTCTCACTCTCTTTTTTAAGCACTTTGGTGCAGAGTGGTGGGCAATGCTCAGTGAAAGTTCCTTTTACAACCACCCCTCCCCATGGCTTCCCCCTTTCCTCTGCTTCTACTTCTTCCCTGACTTCTCTTTCCTCCCCCTCCCTCCCCACAGCTTCTTACAGCTTTTTCTCCATCTTGTTCATCCCTCCTTTGGCTTACTGGTTGGGTCAGGTGGGGCACGCATCTTCTCTTTCTGCCGCCTCTTCCCAGATCTCCTGGCTTTAGTATATCTCTTAATGCCAAGGGAGTGGCGACAGGATGCAGGTCTCTTGTTGTCTTGGGTGCTCCCTGAGGCAGCTGGTGAGCGACTGTGAGATATAGGAAGCTGCTGGACTAGATGGGCCCACTTTGGCCTGATCCAGCAGCCGGGCTCTTCGGATGTTCTGAAGTTGGTGCTGTCCCTCTTTCCATGCCCTGCTTGGTACAAAGAGAATCTGTCTGCAAGAAATAAGTGATTATGTCCATTGTTGGATAGTTCTTTTGTTGCTTTTCCTTGACTAACATCCAGCTGTAATATGTGTTGAAAACTTTGTGGGATAAACCTGATTAGTTTCCTAATTGGACTTTCTTGATAAATGGGATCCTGCTAACTCAGCGAACACAAGGTCTTGCCTTTGAACCCTTTGATGCTGCTTGAGTTTCTCTACCTGGATGCCTTCTAAAAATCAGAATATTAACTTTCAAAGTGTCCAGTAGCACTAAGCCTATTTGCTGAGTGCTAAGCCTTGCCGGGGATAGCTCAATGGAAGCATTAGAAAAACAGCAGCAAATGTTAAGGGCTTTGCGGGTGAGCTGTTCCATGTCTAAAGCCTGTATCAGGAAATTACAGTATCTTAGGCCACCTTCTTAGGCAGCGGGGCAGGCGGGAGAAATGAGATAGAGAAGTTGGAAAGCTAATTGAATTCTTCTAAAGTGTAATCAGTTTAATTATTCCTTAGTGATTGGGTGAGTTCCCTTTGCTCCAGGGCCGGCCCATCCATGAGGCCAACTGAAGCTGTTGCATCAGGTAGCAGTTGGGGGGGGAGTTTCTCATCTCTGTCCACCGGGCCTCTGCTGCTCCTCATGTTCCTTCCACTACCTAGATTGGAAAATGAAGGAGGGGCAGAGAGGAAGAGGAAATGTGGAGGGGAGGAGAGTGCTAGGCTAAGACATTGTAGGGTGGGAGAAGCAGAACCGGGAATATCATTGGCTTTTTGGGAATGCTCAGGGGGAAAAAAGCTGCAGGGATCTTGCCCCACCAGCCAGTTTCCTAGTAAACCTTCCCAAGAAAATGTATGCTTGTATGTCAAGGTTGCCTGTCAGCTGAAGCGTGCTGAGGCGAACGTCACAGAGAGAGAGAGAGAGCGCTGGACTGTGAAAGTAACATCTCGAATAAAGGGTTCTATGAAAGATTAGAACGTTATTATATTGTAAATGAAATATATGTTTCATTGTTAGGTAAATGTAAAGGTGACCCCTGACAATTAAGTCCAGTCGTGTCCGACTCTAGGGTGTGGTGCTCATCCCCATTTCAAAGCCGAAGAGCCAGCGTTGTCCGAAGACGCCTCCGTGGTCATGTGGCCGGCATGACTCTCCTTGCTGCAGCGCGTAGCATGCGGCTGGAACACGGAGCGCTGTTTACCTTCCTGCAAGCGGTACCTATTTATCTACTCGCATTGACATGTTTTGGAACTGCTAGGTTGGCAGGAGCTGGCCAAGCAACGAGAGCTCACCCCGGCACTGGCAGCCAAAAGTGGAGGGGGCGGGGGGCCCGGGCAGCACATGGTGCGGTGACAAACCACTTCCTCACATGACTACCAAAAATAATCTGGAAGTAAGGAGACGGGCCAGGATGTGTATATGTCTGAAATCACTTGACGCTGGTTGGACATGGCAGGTATCGCCCTTCTCCATCCAAGGTATCACCCTTCCATCCTTTCAGAATTCCCTAGCCCTGTCACCCAAAGAGATTCAGGTGCAATCCTTTGCACCCCTACCCAAGAGCAAATTCCATTGAAGTCCATGGGTCCTACTTCTGAGTAGATAGGTGTAGGATTGGGCTGTTGGATTTCTTTTTGAAATATCCCCTCTGGAGAACTTTAATAGCAACTTCTGAAGCTCTAAACCAACACAGATTTCTCTCAGCTAGGCTGTAAAATTGCTTTTAATTTTAGGGATGGAAAAAAGATACCAATTTAAGCAGGTAATTGCAAAAATATGTACCCAAGACTTGATACCTTTCTTTCACATTACCTACATCCCCCCAACACACTCTTCTTTCCCTCCTCTTTTTTTTTTAATTGCTAAGGCCCCTTTTACAGTTACTGTCAACATTTTCCATTGAATGGAATAATTTACCCTTTTAAACTGACAGGAGCTGTCATTAGAAAAATTGCAGGGCCAAGTTTGACAGGATTTGCAGAATCGCACATTAGGGGGAATGTAAAACTTTTAACAGGCTTTGCGACGGCCCAGACTTTTCAGCGAGCCTTGTCAGTCTGCGCATGATCTCATCTCTGCCTTGTGAAAAGTTGGCAGATTGGAAGATTATATCTGACAGATCTGAAGTGGCGTTGATGACATTCTCCGACAATAATATCACGAGGGGAGAGGGAACCTGCACACAAAAAAGGGAGGGAGAGAGAGAGATGGCATAATGAAAAATCATCTTCAGAAATTTGGTAAGCCGTTTACAAATTGGACGGTGCGCAGTGTTTACAGATCACTATTTATAATCTATTGCAGTCTCGCAGGGCAAAAATCGAAGGTGGCTAATGCTTCAGACAAATTATTCCTTCTCTGAAGAGGCAAAAAAAAAAGAACATTTCTCTGGGTCTAAGGCTCACAATGAATCACGAACAGTTATGAAGTTGGTACTCCTTAATGACTGCTCTTCTGGAAAGAAAGGTTGGCGGTGGCAAAATCTGGAAGCAGATGCAGTAATGCACTTGGGTACATCAAAAGCTTTGAGGTGTCTGATACTCTAAGAATGGCCGAGTGGAAACTGAAAAACTGGACTGATCATGGACTCTCCCTCCCTCCCTCCCTCCTCCCTCCCTCTCTCTCTCTCTCCCTCCCTCCTCCCTCCCTCTCTCTCTCTCCCTCCCTCCCTCCCTCCCTCCCTCCTCCCTCCCTCTCTCTCTCTCTCCCTCCCTCCCTCCTCCCTCCCTCTCTCTCTCTCTCTCCCTCCCTCCCTCCTCCCTCCCTCTCTCTCTCTCTCTCCCTCCCTCCCTCCTCCCTCCCTCTCTCTCTCTCCCTCCCTCCCTCCTCCCTCCCTCTCTCTCTCTCCCTCCCTCCCTCCCTCCCTCCTCCCTCCCTCTCTCTCTCTCTCTCCCTCCCTCCCTCCTCCCTCCCTCTCTCTCTCTCCCTCCCTCCCTCCCTCCTCCCTCCCTCTCTCTCTCTCTCTCCCTCCCTCCCTCCTCCCTCCCTCTCTCTCTCTCTCTCCCTCCCTCCCTCCCTCCCCCCCTCTCTCTGTAGATGCGAGGCTGTAATGTGTGTCTGCCATCACATGCCCCCCAGCTGATACCATCCTTAGGCTGGCGTACTGCCAGATAAGGTGGCAGCATTTGGAGCACTGCCTTTGGCACTGAGAGGTCTTGAGTCACCTCAGCAACTGTCCCTAGTCAAAAGCCTGCAAGACCTTCTTCCTCTACTTTGGCCCTTAGAGGTGCTCATGAGGTGGTCAGAGTTTTGAAATGCTGGGATGTTGACCACTAAAGTCTGTCAATACACATTTTTAAAGGCTGAAACCCAAACTGAATGCATAATTTCCCCATATTATCAGTCAGTCCGGTACTACCTGCTGTGCCTTCAAGTATCCTGGTGTTTAAATTTGAGTGCTTCTAATGGGTTTCTCGCCACTGAAGAACTCCACTTACAAAAGTGACACCTAAGGCTACACAATTTGAGACCTGTCAGATAGAAGTCTTCTCAGTTATCCTTTAATCACTGCAAGGCATTCGGAAATAACAAGAGTAAACAGAAGGGAGAAGCGGGGCGGGGGGAGGCTTTTAAACTGCTTCCATGATCCTGGAGGCCAGCTTATATGGAGTCAGGAAAAGGGCCAGTATGTATAAACCCATTTATTAACTGGATATTTACCAATTTATAGGACAAGATTCTCTCTCTCTCTCTCTCTCTCTCTGGTTTTTAAGAGTGAGGACACACAATTTAATATGTCCTCAGCTACCTCTGGTCACTTTCCTGCCATTGTGTCTATTACGTGCTCCCTGACTGGTTGGAATTTCTTGAGGAAGAATAAAGCTGAGAAAAAGCTACCCACTGAAGCAGCAAAAGATGGGGGGGGGGAGTGACTGTAAACAGCAGCACACAGTTAGACACAAGATAGAATCCAGTTTGTTGGGGGGGGGTTTCTGGGGGGTTATCACCTCTGTTCTGCAATCCGCATTTTCAGGGGTGCCCTAACTGAAGTTTGCCAACATTCTCTAGGTTTGCATTTAGAAACAAATTTTGGAGTTCCTAAATTCACACACACACACACACACACACACACACACACACACACACACACACACACACACACACACACACACACACATGAGAGGGACAAACTCCCCAAACTCAGTTTCTGTGAAGCTTGATATGCCCCCACAAACCTTACACACACACACACACACACACACACACACACACACACACACACACACACACACACACACATTTCTAATTGTTTTCAGTATAGTACCTCCCCCCACCAGCAGCTTCTTTACTTAAAGGCAGCAGAAGAGATTGTGCCTGCCCATGATATTATGTCCTTGTCTTCAGAACCACTTGGTTTTAGGGAATTAAAAATAAAAGGATAGCAAAAAATTAACCACCACCACCTTGTAACATTGTGTAGTATATCTCCACTTCATTCCAGTATTGTCAACAATTCATTATTTCTCCTTGGATGCAGACAATAACGCGTTCTACCATATGACCTTGGCTATTGAAATTGAAACACCTCTTTATTTATTCTCAAATATTGTAGTGAGCATCAAACAAATAATGATGCATATACAAGGGATGAGTGGATTGCCTCCCTCCTCCTTACCCCCACATACCGTTTTGTCCAATTATTGTTCTGTGGGCTTGCTTTGTTCCACCTTTCACTCCAATTGCATTCTAGTTTTGCATGGAGAATTTCTAAACTTAATTTGGAAAGTAGCATTTCAGTGAACGATTTTTCATCGTCGTCGTCGTCATCGTCGTTATTATTATTATTATTGTTGTTGTTGTTGTTGTTAATAATAATAATAATAATAATAATAATAATAATAATAATAATAATAATAAGCCTTGCAAGTTACCATTGCACTCCAACCACACATACACATGGAGCAGAGGTTCCCAAACTCCTGGGAAAACCCTATGCTGCTCTAAGGTTTCGCGTAAAACTGGAAGTGAGTTGCAATCGCGTTGGAGCGCTGCTCCGACGCTTCGGGAGGCCTGCGGAGGGGTCTGCAGCCTCCCCGCACCCCCCGAGGGACACCCACTGCCCACCAATGAAGGTAAAAAGGGCGATCCCGGGCGCGCCGTCGTCGTCACCGTGGGTTGCCATGCCCCTTAAGGGCATAGCAACCCTTTGTTCCCGTCTGGGGCGTCGCGACACCCCAGTTAGGGAACCACTGACATGGAGAGAGTCACCGAGCAAATAAGGAGTCATAACTCTAATCTCATGCTCAAATCAAGGTTTCATTTTGCTATGTGATTTACAGCGCAATCCTGCCTAAGTATACGGCAGGCGGCCTAGGCCACCTGCCGGATCCTATCCCCGTTCCGGGAGCATCCTGGAGGTCTACGCGAGTGTCATGCGGGGAGGCCCCAATGGGCCTCCTCAGATTTCGGCCAGCTGTTTAGCTGCCGCAAGTCCGAGGAGGTCGTGTAAATGCCGCGCCGGGCCAGGAATGAGACGGGGATATGGCAGCTGCCATACCCATCCCCCTGGGCCGGCTTGGCCAGTGGCCAGCCTCCCTCACCACCTCGACCGCCCCCGTGCCCGCTGGGGGATCATTTACCTTCTCTGGTGGCCGCAGGGACGATCTGGCGGCGGAGTAAGGGCTGCTGGCCACTGCACTGGCCACCCTTACTCTAAAGTAGTCACGAATGTGCTTTATAGTACATTCGTGATGTCTTGGAACTTAAAATGTTTGAGTTAAAATGGTTAATTGATGTGCAGATGTGCTGGAGTACACCAATAACCTACAGTATGAAAAAGAAATAAACAAGAGTTGAAAAGCTGTTCTTGTGCATTTTGAACAGAATCTGGAAAAAAGGAGAAAAATGTGAGAATGTCAGTTCACTAATGGGGGTGGCACGTGTCACGCAGCCGCCTGTTTTGCCCCACCCCACCCATTGATGAGCAGGGCTGGGGCGCATGCCAATGCAGCCGGTGCCTGATTGGCTGGGGGTGCGGGGCAAGTGGAGGGAAACACAGCGGCGGCGCACTCGCCTTGACTCCCTTGAGTCAGGGAGCAGTTTGCGGTCCTCCGCCCTCCCACCCTATATTCAGTTGGAGATGAGCTGGTTGCCCAATTGGGGGCCAGGTAGGAATTTTGTGCTGTCACCAGATTGGCTGAGAGGTGGCAGGTTTTTTTTTTGTTTTTTTTTTGCCTACCCTGGACTGAATTGGGGTATGGAGGTGGTAGATGGGTAAGTTTGTTGGTCGCTTGGCAGGTGCCATGCGGGTCATGGTAGTTAAGGTCTATAGATTTGGCATCCATTCTGAGGCAGAAAAGTCAGCTGGGGCTGTCAGAACCACTTGCTGGAGACTCAACTGGCTCGGTGAGGCTGGCTGGCAGTCCACACATGGCTGGAAGGGTAAGGAGCACAGGACAAAGCCTGGGGGTCCGAACCATCCGGCTTCCTCGGCCTCTTGGAGTCGACAATGATAGGCTCACCTGGCACTGTCCAAGTGGGCCTTGAGTCAGGTGGTATGCCCATTGGGTCATCCTGACCTCCTGGGGGAGGAAGACGGCTAGTGCTGTTTCCCCTGCCTTAGAGATGCGCACGGGGGGGGGGAGGGGGTTGGTTAGTGCTCTGTTGCAGTTTAAAGTTAGTAATAAAGTGACCCCATTCTCTCCAGCCCCTGTCTTGTGTGGTTATTTGGGGGGTGCGTGGGAAATGCATTTGGTGCTTCTTGCTATCCTGTTCCAGGAAGGGGCATTGATCAAACCAGTGTTTTCGCTAGTGCAGGGTTTCAAGCACAGGTAAGAGTCCAAGCAGGGGATTATTGTCTCAGGTGCTGCCTCTCCTTGGGTTCTCTATCTGACCAGATACTAGCACCAGAGGAGGGTCAAATGTTGCTCTAGAGAACAGTTCAGGGCTAAGATAGGCTGCAGCTGCCCCTGAATTTTTGGCTCCTTCCTCTGCCCAGGGACATTGCCAATGCCAAGTTTCTGGGGTTCCTGAAGCAAAACCAAACACTGGGTTCTCGTGGTGCCCCTGCCAAGGCTGAGTTGGCCAACCTCTGATGCCACACATCTTTGTGGAAATCTTCTGTGTCTGAAAGAGACCTTGACTAATTTTGCAAGCATTGATGTCAGCAGCATGGTGAAGACCTTGGCTCTACTGTAGGGTTCTCATGGAGATCTTTCAAGTCAGATGAAGGGGATACAAAATTATCCTTGAGAGTTTCTGGCTCCTGTGCCTTCCATTGTGGAGGGAGTTACGGCGAAGTGGTTCTCCTGGGGTCCTGGGACATCTTGCTTCTCGAGTCTTCCACCTTGTCTCCAGATCAAGGGGGCTTTGGTCCCATGGGCACAACAGTTCACAAACAAGGTCAGGTAATTTGGAATCTCAACATCTAAGGGAGGGAGGAATTGGGCAAGGAGCCCCATATACAAAAATCGCTTGTGTGTTTCTCCATCACTGTCATGGTGGAGATTTTGTCTGACATTTTCATGTGACAAGTGTCTCTTTGGAATGCATTTTGTCCTGCCACCACTCTTGTGAGATCTGAGATGTACTCATTGTTGAAGATCCACTGGAAGACAAAGGATCTGCAAGAGTCTCATTATATGACAGCACTATGGAGGGGGGATGCTTATCGTTTGAAAGTGATAGCTAAAAGTCACATCACAATGACTTTCTACCCTATCCAGAACAGAACATCCTGAATCAGACCGAGCAATGCATGAAATAGTCATGACACTGCAATTAACTATTGTTCTATTTATATATACAATTAATTAATTTCCATTTATAATCAGTTGCTTTGAAACTGTTAGATTATAAATAATTGTAATTAGATTACTGTGATATGCTCTGGGTGGGGCTGCCTTTGAAGCACTCTCCAAAACTACAGTTGGTGCAAAATGTAGCTGGAGTGGCCACAGGGGACATACAATGCCACTGCTGAGCAGAAGCATCATCAGGGGGGCAGGGGGGCGCTGGGCCCCCAGGAAGGGTTGACAAAGTGGTGGGGAGGGCGAGAACCGCGTCGTTTTGATGGCGGAGATGTCGCTGGGTTTTGCCCACCCTTCCGCCCTGCATCTCTGAAGCGAGTTGCAATGACAGCGGCGGTGACATCACTTCTGGTGGTGATGTCACGGAAGGCCGCATCACAGCGCCACTCCTGCCAAACTATCTGCACTGGCTTTCAGTTGGTATCGGGGATCGGTTTAGTGAGCTGGTTTTCAACTTCAGAGCCCTAAATGCTGTTGTGCAGTGGTTACACGTTAAGGTGCAGGAGGTCATCATAGCTGTGCTTCCCAAAATCACCCCCATTAAGGCTGCAGTCTTATGCACACTTTCCTGGGAACTTTCCTGGGAATTCCTTACTTATGAGTATAGGATTGTATAGGATTGTATAGGATTGTATAGAAGTATGTATAGGATTCTGCTGTAAGACTATAACATTGACAAAAATCAATGTTAACTTTATTTGTCCGTGTGTTTTCTTCTCCTGCCACTTGTTTGTACTTTGAAACTTATTCTACTTCATTCTTATTCTGGCTCATTTCATCCCAGACACTTGAAGTGGGGAGCAATAATTTAAAACAAATGTATAAAAATTGAAAAAATGAGACTGAAACATATCCCAGATAAATGTATAAGTTAAAGGTAAAGGTGACCCCTGACAATTAAGTCCAGTCGTGTCCAACGCTAGGTTGTGGTGCTCATCCCCATTTCAAAGCCGAAGAGCCAGCGTTGTCCGAAGACACCTCCGTGGTCATGTGGCCGGCATGACTCTCCTTGCCGCAGCGCGTAGCATGCAGCTGGAACACGGAGCACTGTTTACCTTCCCACAAGCGGTACCTATTTATCTACTCACATTAACATGCTTTGGAACTGCTAGGTTGGCAGGAGCTGGCCAAGCAACGAGAGCTCACCCCGTCGCTGCCGACCTTTTGATCGACAGCTCATGGTTCAGCGGTTTAACATACTGCACCACCCGCTGGCCATAGATAAATGTATAGTAGAGTGCTAACCTATGCATGTTTGATTGGAAATAAGCCCCATTGTGTTCAGTAAGACCTACTCCCAGGGAAATATGCATAGGATTGTAGCCTTAACATACTATCTCTTAAACAGCCTTTGAGAAAAATGATGGCATAGTAGGCATTAACATGTGCCCCTAGGGAGATTTCTCAGTTGGCCTTCTATTGATCTGGATGCTTGTTCTTAGCGTCCGTTGAAAAAAGTTTCAAAGGCAGCAGCTGGGCACCCCTACTGCTGCTAAAGTCACGTCCTGCTGTAGGAGAAGTCCCAGAGCTCCACCGCCCTCAACTACACACACTGGTTAAAACAATTGTTGAACTCAATTACAGGACCCTCTACCTGCTCAGCCCTCAGGACATTTGCTCTGGTGATGTTCTTCTGATGGTGCTCTTTCAGGGCCAGGTTTGATCTTCTCTTCACTCCACACACAGCATCTGACCCGCAGGTTGCCTCAGTGAAGCCCTCTTCTCCTTTCCACTGCTTTCCCCCACCACAGGAAAGCTCTCTTAACCCTGTAGTGTCCTTTTCTCATCCCTGTGTCCCTGGTGTGGCATCAACATTATTCCCCACTGTCCCCTGGCGCCTTAGTGGACAGTGTAGAATAAGCAGCACAAAGCCCTTCGTCACAAAACCTCACTGAACGTCTTCTCCCTCTCTCTAGGTTCAGTTGGATCACCAAGCAAGGTGTCCCCCCACAGTGCTCCCTCCCCTGTGACCCAACTGTTCCTTCACCTATCTTTCAATATCTTGACAACTGCTTTGTTAACTTTTTGTTGAAATGTGGTATATAGGAACATAAGAACATAAGCAGAGCCCTGCTGGATCAGGCCAAAGGCCCATCTAGTCCAGCTTCCTGTATCTCACAGTGGCCCCACCAGATGCCTCAGGGAGCACACAGCCAACAAGATAACCTGCTTCCTGCTGCCACTCCCCTGCACCTGGCACAGAGAATAACGCTGGCCCGCCCTTTGGCGGGTCGGCGTGTTTACATGGCCCCCCACGCTCGCCGGAACGAGGGCTGGCAACTCGGCAGCTGATTGGCTGCCAGGTGTGGCCAGGGCGGGACTGAGAGGGATAGCCGGCTCGCAACGGCTTTCCCCTCAGTCGCGCCCGGGGAGCCGAAGCCCCCACCCTCCCTCCTGGTTGCAGTTTGAGACTAGCTGGCCGTCCTTCGGGGGAGCAGGTAGGAATTTTTTCTCTCAGCCTGATTGGCTGAGGGTTTTTCGCCTACCCCAAACTGCTCTGAGAGTGTGAGGTATTTAAATTAAATTACCCGGTCACTCATGGCAGGTAGCGTGCGGGTAGGGTAGCCAGGGAGGGACCTTGGTATACATCCTGAGGTGTGCAAGGCCAGAGGGTGAGCCAGAACCGCTCAGACGATGCCTACTCGGGTCGGTGAAACTGGCTGGCAAACCCTTGGGCTGGAGTAGCAAAGACCACCTTAAGGAGTTCCTGGGGAGGTCTGCGCTACCCAGCTGCCTCAACCCTTAGGGGTTGGCAGTGATAGACCAGCACGGTCATGGACCGAGCTGGGCTTGAGCCAGGATGTCATGCCCGTTTAGATCACGGGGGAGGTAGACGGCTAGGGGCCGTTTCCCCCATCTTAGAAGCCCGCACGCTGGGAGAGAAGCTAGTTAGAGCTCTGTTGCAGATGTTGTTGTTATGAATCATAATCTAATGTCTCACTGTCGTCTGTTGCTGAAGTTCCAGTGTCAGTCTCTTCCTCTGCAGCGGAATACAAAGTTGCTGCCTCCTCCAGTTGTCTCGAGGTTCCAGGTAATGGCTCCAGTTCCATCGAGGTCCCAGGTACTGGCTCCAGTTGTGTCAAGGTTCCAGGTGCTGCCGCCTCCTCCCTTGTTGAGGGGCCCACTGAGGGCTCAGGCAGTGACTCCATAGGCTCTTCTTCTGCGTCAGAGTCCACCTTCTGCTGTGACGTTGTACTGTCAGATGAAGCCTTCATGAACTTTAGCATACTACCTGTATGCTTCAATGCTGCCTTCTTTTTCTGCTCCCTGAGTTTCCTGCCAAGGGCGCCACTTGCTCTTTTTTTTTCCATGTTTGCTTTTTTGCGTTCTGAAAAACAGAAGAAAAAAAGTTCCTAACACGTAGTCTAAACATCCAGGCATCAGAGACAGAGGCTCAAGGTCACTCAGAAGAATTCATGGTGCAAAATGCATAGTACAGTTTAAAATCACAAATCAGACTATAGCAATTCATGAACAGCGTTAAGACGTTAAAAGCAGATCAGTAAAAAACAAAGTAAAAAACAACAAATAATTATTCAGTGACAAACAGTACTAGTACCAGTACCAGTAAACAAAAGTAAAAAAAAGGAATGTATCAGCCAACTCATTTTGTTACAGGAATTCTTACACTTTAAAAAGACTTTTAAAAGTACTTTGACATAAAAAAACTCACATCTATGAGATGATGATGAACTTCTGACCCAGGCTTCTGATCATCCATCCAGCTCTGTTCTGAGGCAGGCAGTGGGAGGGTTTAGAAGCAGGTCATGTGATGCGAAGGCACAAGCAGGAAGCCACACAGCTTTAACTAACAGTAAGCAGCCGCAGCTGTACTGTACCTTTATCCTGCAGGTATTTAAGGCAAATACCCCAAAACATGAGCCATACAATTCACATAACCGGAGAGCAGTTCTAAAGCATTTTAAAGCATTATAAACATAGTGATCTTTTAGGTTACTTCCCGTTTAAGAGATTCGGCTTGCCGCGGAAATTCGGCGGCAAACCGCAACTTTTTTTTTTCTTCTGAGAGAAAGCGAAAGCACTTTCCACAGCAGCGATTTCGGCGGCGATTTCGGCGGCACATCAACAAGCCTCCCGCCCCCCCTGGCCAGTCTCCCGCCCTCCGCCCTGGGGCCCACCGCCCCAGGGCACCACATCAGGGCCCGCCCCTGGCTATGATGTTAAATAGTTTAATAAAGTGGCCCTTAACCCAGACCTCGGTGTGGCGTGCTTTATTGGGGGGGGGGGTGCACAGGTAAAACCTACTTCTAAAACCAGGAGGTTGCTTATGTCTAGTAACCTGTGATGGTCTTTTCCTCCATGAATCTGTCCAAACCCCTTTGAAAGGCATCTAGGCCATGTGCCATCACCACATCCTGTGGCAAGGGGTTCCACAGATGAATTACACGCTGGGTAAAGAAATATTTTCTTTTATCCGTTCTAACTCTCCCTCCACTCAATTTTAGTGCATAAAATTCTGGTGTTCATATAAATACTGTTGTTGTTGTTGTTGTTGATGATGATGATGATGATGATGATGATGATGATGATGATGATGATGATGATAATATTGTTGGGGCTGGGACTGGCGTCCTCGTCAGATGCCATATCCCAGCCTCCTCCCAGGCCTTGTTCGGTTCTCCGCCAGCTAAAGACCTGATGGAGAACCGAGTAGCCCCATTGCGGCATCTGGGGGTTTACCTGGGGTATGCAGGCAAATGGTCCCCAAATGCCTCCTTCCCCGGATAGGATACGGCGTGAGCCGCGTGGCCCACGCTGAACAGCCTACGCCGGGGGGGGGAATAGGGTTTGGCTGCCTGATTATGTCAGTTGTATTGCTAGATTTTCAGTACAGTATGTGTTATAAGCTGTCTTGATGGGCCCTGTGGGGGTGGCTGGGTGGGAAAGAATTTTGGTTTTAATACATAAATGTAAGACTGGATATAAATGTTTATAAAAATAAAGCATTGAAATTAAAGTGATACCACGAATCAACCAAACAAACCTTAAAGTAAATTGTGACAGTATTTTAAATTAATATGAATGATTCTCCCTCCTGAACAACAATTAAAAGTACACAAACCTTGACATGTATGACAACATTAGTTCCTTTGTATTGTACCAAGAGAGTTGCACCAGATAATTAATTTGCACCAGGTAATTTGCTTTTTTTGGGGGAGGGAGACAATGCATTAAAAAAGAGGCAAGCGATATTGCCTCTTTTTTCAAGTCTGTGATATATACAAAATGTTCACATTGGTCAGGTTAGCCATCACAAGTTAAATAAAGTAGAGGTAATTTTCACGTCTAAAGTAATGTACTGACAAGAAATCAATCTTTTCTCTGTAATAAAATTAGCCGGATCCCCACACTCATTATTTTTCACAGCTGAAGCTTGTCTTATCTAAGAGCTGTTTTATGGCCTGTTTTTTTTATAGTGTAAACCAGTATAAAACACAGTGGGGAAAAAAATTAAAAAGTATTAAAAGCCCCTTCTAAACCTTGAATGGCTTGCTCAAGCTTTGACCCATATGGACATTGTAAATGCTTCTGAATGACAAGTAATTACAGTACTTATTAGCTGTAATACTTGTCAGCGAGATTGGAGAAGAATGTCTCCAGCCCACGTTGCATAACTCAGCCCAAAAGAACCACAGCGGAGAACAGAAATAAATACCTGGAAGTATACAGCGGAGAACAGAAATAAATACCTGGAAGTATATTGGCTGCAAGTGCCATTGTGTAGCCCTTTTCTTCTTTGGCATTTTATTAATTTTCTATTAGACACAATCTGGTAGATTCTATCTCATAAGAGGTTTCTTTTTTATATTCTTATATGGTTTTGCTGTTTGTTAAACAGTTGGTGTTAGAGAAAGCACAACATGAATATTTATTTATTTCTAAAGAGAGTCGAGACCAGACATGGGAGGACCGTTTTCATCATGATTCAGAATGGGCTTGTTCTTTTGGAGCCCTCTCCAAAAAGAATCACCTGCTAACACTGTACAACCTATATATGGCCTTTACCACTGACCTGGTACACTTTTAAAGCTGTTACAATTGATAAAAATGGAGGGAAATGTGGAATAAAAACACATATCACCGCTTTCTGCAATTTCATTTTTTAATAACAATAACAATAACAATAACAATAATTCTAGTATTTATATACCACCTTTCTTGGTTCATTGGATTTCTCCTCTCACTTTAATCCAAGGCAGTTTACAACCAAACGGTTTGTACATTCAATAAATGTCCTAATCTTTTGTAGGACGCTTCTTTCCAGGTGTTTCCTTTCATGGTCTGGCCTCTTTGCTGGCATTCACCTCCCACGCATTGACTGACAGGCAACTCACTGTCATGGAGCATCTCTCTCTCTCTCTCTCTCTCTCTCTCTCTCTCTCTCTCTCACACACACACACACACACACACACACACACACACACACACACACACACACACACACAGAGGGCTTCTGCAGCTTTGTCAGCAGCAACGGAGTTTCAAACTGCCGTTCTTGATCTTCAGGTATGCAAGGCTGCAGCTCTCCCAACTGAGCCAAACCTCCTGCCCATTAAACACCGAAATCTGTGAAAAAATAAGACTGGTTTCTCCCACCTCTTGCATTACTTATGCCATCTCACGGAGCTTGGGCTAGCCCAGGAGGCAGGGCCTCGGAGAGTCATTTTATCAGGGGATACAAAGTTCCTTTTGGGCCCCTTCTCAAAGGGGGAGGGCAGCAATGGCTGGAAAAGTCTCCAGAGGCCAGGTGTACCAGACTTCCCAATGTGACCTGGCCTCCCAGTTGTCCTGGCCTTTGTCTTTCACTCCTCATGAGGCTAGCTGGGACTCCAGGAAATGCCTGCCCCCCCTCTTTTGGCCCCTGGGCCAAAAGGTAGATGACTCTTTGACTCTGGACCCAGGTACTATTTACCCCCCCCCCCCATGGACCTGCCAAGAGGGATGTTCCTTGCCCCTTCATTAGGTCTCAAAGCCTTACCAACAGAAAGACCCCAACACAAAAACCACTGAGAATTATAGCTTGGCTTCAAGATCCTTGTTAAGAGCCTCTAGACCTTGACAAGCTACAATCTCCTGGGATCTTTGTGATGGGGACCTCCTGTTGGTAAGTCTTCTGACCATGAAGGTTTGAGGGGAAGCCTTCTTCTCTTGGCCCATCCATCCATGACTGCTAGAAGGTAGGTTTGTGAGGAGGAGGAGGAGGAGGAAGGAGGAGGAGGAGGAGGAGGAGGAGGAGGAAGGAGCAACTCAGAATTGCCTGTGCTCGAGATGAGCCTACTCAAAGGAATTTGTATTATTTATTTAAAACATAAAATAAGAACAATCTAGTTATTTTTGAATGTGGTGAGAGAGACAGGAGCAGTCCAAAGGTGCCATGAAAATGTCAGTGCTAAACATTTGTTCAAGAATAAGCCAAAACTTTTATAAACAAGCAAGCCTCTTCATCGGGGAATTCTCAGTACAGTACTGCTGCAGGGAGATATTAAGTACGGACGGAGATATTAAGTAGGTGTTCTTTCAGTTGGAAGAAGGAGAGCAAAGCATCTCTTCCGGCAGCAGAAAGTATTCCCTGATGAGGGACCCTTGCTGGTTCTAAACTGATGCAGCACACACACACTAGAGCTGCCAATTTGTCCAGAAATGACCCTATTTTTCCAGCTTTGGGGCAAACTCTGAAAACAATGTTATTTCTGTGGATCTTTGTCTTTACTGCTGCAATTCATTTTGTTAATGTCTTGTCTTGCATTTTCACTTGTAAAGTCAGTAGATTTTGTTTATTAATAATAATAGGGATGATGATAATAATACAATGCATGAATCTTTGGGTTGAAGGTTCCACCCCAGCTCTTCCTGACAGTTTTATGCTTTAATACTTGTGCAGATTATGTCCATGGGATGTCTAGAGTGACATAATTATCAGGGTACTGCAGGTGGCCTGGGAAGACCTGGGTTCAGTTCTCACATAGACACGGATCAAATTGTTTACTTCTTCCTTAGAAACAGGGCGTTCTCTTCTTTCTCAGGGGCCCAAAGACTCTTGCCTACTTTCCTCCTTCCTTCTGCTTGTGAGCCCCATCCTATTTCTTTCTCCCAAACTTACCTTTCTGCGCATAAGCTCACCACCATTTGTTTCCTTTCCTGTTCGTTAGGAAAAGGAAGAAAGTATCCAGGCAGTGGCAAAATCCAGAATGTATTTAGGTACTGCAGGACATTTCAACCTCTTGTTATTGCAAGACCACTTTTCCAGGTACTACGTTTTGTAGGTAGAAGAGTTTGCTATGCAATTAAATTGTGGAACTCCTTGCCACAGGGTATTTTGATGGCACCTAGCCTAGATGCCTTTAAAAGGGGATTGGACAGATTTATGGAGGAAAAGTCCATCACAGGTTGCATGTCATGAGGACTATATGCAACCTCTGGGATTTAGAGGTAGCCTATCTCTGAATGCCAGGTGCAAGAAAGTGGCAACAAAATACAGGTATCAAGCTAGCTCCCAGGGGTACTCTATTCTCTAGTTAGATAAGGGTGCACCCCTCCAATCTGGTTCAAAAGTAATCCACAGGGAATGAATTAATTCCCTGGCATTCTCTGGATCAGAGATTTTCAATGTTTTGTTGTTGTTGCAAGTACTACTTTTACATGTACTACCTTTTGTGGATACCATGTACCACAAGTTGGCAAGTACCCCTTCTGACACTGCAAATACCACTTCTGCCCCAGGTGGCTGTCCAGGGTAATTAATCAAGAGGATAATTAATTTCCCTGACCAGCTTTCAGAGTGCTCGATTAAGATTTTAGGCATCATATGTATTAGTTTCAAAGATTTAATTATTACGGGTATCATAGCCATGTATAATAAAACAGACTTGAATAAAAACAAATAAAATCCTACTTGCGTCCTCCGTTTCTTTCGGTTTCAACAAGACAGACAAAAATCTATTAAAATCCAAAGTCCAGAGTTCTAAAATTCCAAAGTTTCGTTTCCTGTTCCTGGAAACATTGTCTAGGAAACAATCTGAAAGATTGAAGGTGTTATTCACTGAAGTTAGGGCTGGTTATTTTTTATCCAGGAAAAGCGTGGGAACGAAACGGCTCGAGCCGGGCTACAAAAAAAACCCCACACACACAAAAACATCATATGTATGTTTGCTCTGCATCTTTCGCAAACTGTGCTGCTTTTGAACGGCCAGGCGGCTCCACAGTGACATCTTGCCTGCTGGTGCACTCAGGGGCATACCACGAGGAGTGCAGGCTGCACTGGGCACCGCCCTCGGGGGGGGGGTGCCACCACGGACTGCCAAAGCCCCTGATCGGCAATCTTCGGCCCTCTCCAGGCACAGCCATCTCCCGCTCTCACTGAACAGCATGTTTTTCGGCGAGAGCGCGAGGCCACCTGCACCCGGAGAGGGCCGAAGATTGCGGAGAGGGGGCAGCCTGGAGGTGGGACTTTTGCATAAAAGCAATGCAAAAGCCCGGAAGGTCGGGGGTGATGTGATTACATCATTACATCACCCCCGAGCTTCCGGAATGCTGAGCTTTGCAAGTAAGCGCTGCACCGGGTGGCTCCTCCCCCAGGCACACCGCTGGGTCCACCCATCTCTATTTCCAGGTGGGAAAGTGCCATAGAGTCACATCACAGCTGGAGCACTCTGTGTGGCAGTGGTACTAGTGGCATGAGTTGAAAAGCACTGAGTTAGTGCCATTGATGCACATAAATGCCACCCCACATAATTCCTGCTGCCTTTCAGAAGCTTGCTTTAATCACAAATGAAAGGATGGGGGCAGGTGGGGGGTATGAATGGACTTGCCTCCTTGGCATGCACACAACATCATCATGTCTTCTGCGAGCAGAACTTCCACGTATTACCACCGTCTGTTGAATATTCTCAGCTTGCTAGAGCCATGAGATTCAAATGCGGTAGCACCAGTTAACCTCGGGAGCAGACTGAACCGAGAAGCAAGGACTTGTGGGACTCCAAAATCCATTTTGTATCTGGTGTGTTATTACCAAAGCCAGCGTTCTGGATTGAATGAGATGTCTTGCGTCGAGCAGCATACGCGTTCAATAGTTAAATGTTGCCTTTGTCAGTGGGGACAAAAATGCACTCTTTAAATCAAGAGGGTAATTAATTTCCCTGACAAGCTTTCAGAGTGCTCGGTTGAGATTTTAGGCATCATATATATGACTTGACAGTTTGCATTTGCTTAGGTTATTTTTTTTCCCTTTCTTCCCCTGAGGTTAAAAAATAAAAATCTGAAAGCCGTGCAAAGCTCCATTCCCCTCTTCCTTTTCAAACCCAGGGAGTGGGGGAAGGAGTGACAGAGACAAGCAAGTCCACTGCTGGGTAAGAGAGGCACTGCCACAGGCATCAAGAAGTCTTGTCCCAGCCCACAGATGCTAAATTGAGACCTGCTGGAAGATCTCTGAGCACTTTGCAGTAGGCTAGCAAGCATTTCTGGCCTTCAACGGTTCCACAATAGCAACTATGAAAATACTGCAGTCCTGTGCACATGTGTTAGCAATTTGTATAGCTCTGGACCTCAGTATTCCCTAGCTGTAAAATGGGACTTTCAAGGCTGGCTCATCCATGAGGCCTACTCAAGTGATCACTTCGGACGACAGATTGGCTGGACACCCTCCTCCCATTCACCCAGTCACTTCCGTTCCTCCTCCTCCCTCTTCCTCAATTAGAAAAGGAAGAGGGAGGCACAGAAGAAGAGGAAGTGTGGATGAAAGAAGAGTGGTGGCCTAGACCATTGCACTGTCACCCACCACTCTCTTCTCCACCACATTTCTTCTTCCACTGCATCCTCCTCTTCCATTTCCAATCCAGGGAGTGGGAGGAGCAGAGGTTGGCACATACCCAGGTAAAGTGGGCAGCATCCGGCATCTGGAAATCTTGGGCTGGCCCTGGGAACTTTTATGCTTAAGAGTGCTGATAGAACTTGCTGTTCCTTAAAATTGAAAGTGGAAAAACAAGATGGAAACAATTTTCAACCATGGCTGGCCTTGAGCGAATTGCCAACCTCTTGTCCTCAGTGTTTGTCACCTCTAAAATTGAAGTATTAACGGTGGTGTTTGAAGCGCAATAGGTAATTGGCTCCCCCCCCCAATTCACAGATTCTCCCTTCCCCACTGGAACAGAACCTGTTTTGCTGAGCTGATAGGTCTGAGCAGACTGCTCTGCCGAATCACCCTTTTCACCATTGAAAGTGGCCATTTCGGAATGTGCATATGCTGCAAAAAAACCCCTCTCAATCCTACTTTTTTGTAAGTGCCCTCCCCCTTTGTCAATGCTTTGACATAGGTTTTTTTCTGCCCCATTCCCCTTTGACTAATTCAAGCCAATCAGGAATCATATGGTGATATGCTCAGTACATAATTGGCTATATGCTGATGTCACTAAGTTTGCTCATTTAGAGTTAGGACAGTGCTTCCTATAGTGCTTGCCCTTTTATGGGGGCGGTACAAAGGAATACCTGTTTCAGCAAGGCTCTGTTCATGTGGCATGAAGTGTGTGGAGACATCTGAGCATATCTTTTTATCATGCTCTCTGCACGAGTCTTTCCGTCAGAAACACCTTAATTCGATACTGATGTGTTTTCAGGGCTGGATGGAGGCGGATATTCTCCGAGCCCTTCTGTCAACAAAAGATGATGGGAGACTTGATGGTGTTGCAACTTTTGCTTCTGTGGTGGTGGCTACTCGGGAAATGAGTTTTGATGTATAGATTAATTGTGGGACAGTTTGGGGAGAAATTTTCTGCAGGATTGTGGTTGTTGTCATTGGGTCTGTTGGGGGATTTTGGGGTTGTTAGTTTATGTTTGTCTATTTGATGTGTTTATGCCAATAAAGGTATCTATCTATCCTATAGCAGTCATATTGATGATCCTAGCCAATCACAGTTCATTGCAAACACATATGCAGCTCTTTCATTGCAACTCCACCCCCAAATCATTGAAAGGGGGAGCACTTTTAGATGCTGGCAAAGGCAAACATGAAGCGCACTTACATTCACCTCCATCATATTCACAGTCAAACATCAGTTATGAGAAAAGGCCCATTTCCTTTCCAAACTCTTTGCATTATTAGTATCATCATCATCATCATCATCATCATCATCATCATCATCATCATCATTATTATTATTATTATTATTATTATTATTATTAACAGTATTTATATACCGCTTTTCAACAAAAAGTTCACAAAGCAGTTTACAGACAAAATCAAATGATTAAATGGCTCCCTGTCCCCAAAGGGCTCACAATCTAAAAAAGATGCAGAAGAACACCAGCAAACAGCCACCAGAAAAGACACTGTGCTGGGGTGAAAGGGGAGCATTTACTCTCCCCCTGCTAAATATAAGAGGAGCACCCACTGAAAAATTGCCTCTTGCCCAGTTAGCAGGGGTTATCCAGCAGTTTTAAGGAATGCATTGTGATGAAGATGGAATTGGAGGAGAATCTCTGGTGATTATATGTTGTTACTGTACTGTGGTTTTACTATAGAGTAAAGGTGTGCTACCCCATATTGCAAGATGGCCTAATAAAAGTGACTTCCTTAATGAGACCAGAGAGTAATTAGGCTGTCATTTAGTGTGTGCTTTTTTAAGAACCATGTAAAATGAATTGCTATTTTTAATGTACCATTATTCATTACACCAATGATAATTCTTGATCTCCAGGGGGTAGGAAAAATGGTATGTGGTGAAAAATATGTTCATCAGAAGGACAGAGACACTTCGACTAGCATAGTCTGTCATCATCAAAGTAGATATTTTTTTTCTCAAGAAGGATGTTAGCAGAGCTCTTCAAAGGCCTCTCAAACTTTTGCCTTCAATGAATGTCTCTGTTTGGCTGAAGGGTGACATGTGGTCTTGATGAAGGGAAGAGTCTGAGATTTTTTTTTTGCTCAAGTTGTGATCGTGGTTGGTTTCACAAGACACAGTGATGATTTCCTGACTCTGTTTTGGACAAATCCTTTGGGCACCTATCGCCTCCAGAACGAGCATTTCAGCAGCATTAGGTGCTTTCCAGCTTTTGCAAAAGGTAGCACACCGTAGCGGGAGGCCTGACTGCTGCCGCAATTGGCAAGCAGCCAGCTCTGCACACTAGCGGGATATGGAAACCCACCAACATCAATGAGTACACAAAGGGGGGTGGGAGGGAGGCGGGGTAGGTGGGGAGGAGGGCAGAGAGGAGGGTGGATGGGATCGGCATCAGGAAGGGAGCGGTTTCAGTGGCAGTGGCGCACACCTAAACCTAAGCCCCTTCCCGACTTCGATCTGCCTTCCCAGTCCACGCTGACTTGTGCCAGTGATATTGCTGGAACATATTCAAGTAGACCCAGTGGGCCGGCAAGGGCTTAACCTAGGGCAGCGGCCAGAAAGCGGCATCCGGGCACAGCGTAATGGTGACGGAGCTTATCGTTCCGCCCCACAGCCTCCTATTGTTGCAGCCGATCTTTGCAGAAACTCATGCCGGGCAGTCACTTCCCCCAGGAAATCGGGGCACAGAGCTTTCTGGAACGATGTGCAACGGAAGCAGCTGCCCGGCACAAATTTCTGCAAAGATCGACTGTGACAATAGGAGGCTGCAGGGTGGAACGGTAAGTTCCACCACCGCCGCACTGCACCCGGACACCGTTTTCTGGTGTGCCAGATCCGGGGTTTGGAGGCTCATGCCCTAGGGCAAGGGAACAAATATTTCCTAACATGAAGGAACTTAGAGCTCCGCCCCCCCCCCCTGCAGTGACACCAGTATGTAGTGTAGTGGTTATAGCTATGAATCACAGTTTTCCTGGTTTGGATCTTACTTCTGCTATGAACTCACTAGGTGGCCATGGGCAAGACACCTCCTCTCAGTCTTCTTCACTTGCAGTATGGGGATAATAATACTTTCCTTTCAGGGATTTTAGGGCTACTATGCTATTTGAAGCATCTCCGTCCTTCTGGTGAACATATTTTTCACCACATGCAATGTTTCCTACCCCCTGGAGATCAAGAATTGTTGTCATTGGCATAATGAATAATGGAACATTAAAAATAGCAATTCATTTTATGTGGTTAAAAAAAAAGCACATGTACTAAATGACACAGCCTAATTACTCTCCAGTCTCATTAAGTGAGTCACTTTTGTTAGGTCTTCCTGCAATATGGGGTAGCACACCTTGACTCTATAGTAAAACCATCCTGAACTAACTACATATTCACGGGATTTGAGCATGGATCTGAACTCAGATTTCCCTGGTCTAGGGCTGAAATCCTGTGCACACTTTCCTGAAAGTAAGTTCTATTGAAAGCAATGGGTCTTCTGAGAGTAGACAGCATAGGGTTGTGCTGTGGTCCTATGCACTGGCATCACTATAGCGTGGCGGGGGGGGGGACACTGAGGGTGATGAGCCAGGAGGGGGTGATGCGCCAGGAGGGTGACACACCGGGAGTCCCGGCACGTCACCCTTCTGGCGCGTCACCCCCTCCTGGCAGGCCGAACCACATCTTCCTCAGCAGCTCAGACGCTTCTAAGTAGGCCCAGGCAAGGCTTCAAGCGGCATGCGCACAACGCCGCTTGAAGCCTTGCACACAGAAGGGACAAATGCGTCTTCCTTTGGCCCTTCTGAGGGCAAGGCTTCAAACAGCGTTGTGCGCATGTGCTGTTTTCAGCCTTGCCCGGCCTACTTAGGAGTGGCCGAGCCGCCAAGGATGACACGGAAGACAAGTCGGGAGGGGGTGAGTACTGAGGGGGTGAGGTGGTAGTGGTGGGGTTGACGCGACTGTGGTGGTGGTGTGATGCTGCTGGGGGGTGGGGGTGACGCGCCGAGCTGGCCGACCTCTCCCCCGGGGTGACGTGCCAGCTCGTGACGCCGCTGATCCTATGCACACTTTCCTGGGAGTGTCTCACTGAACACAATGGGACTTGCTTGGACTCTAAGTCTAATGGACTTTAAGTCCAATCCTATCCAGAGTTGGGCCACCAGGTGGAGCGGTTTACGACAGTACCTGGTGGCCATTTTGATTGCACTGCTGCAACTGGCAGAAGAGCAGGAGGCTTGCCACTGGACAGGGAAAGGTGAGTCCGATGGGGGCAAAATGGGGCAGGGAGGTGGTGGAATGAGGGTGTTCCCAGATGGGGCAGAAGGCAGGCAGGGAGGGAGGGAGGAGGACCAGGGGCGGGATCAGGGGCAATCACATGTGTCCATATCCTAGCCCCTTTCCTCTCCCTTTCTGCCACTGTTACATGCCTTGGACCTAACACCTGCAAAACCAAAGAGCCCCACGTTGGCGGTGGAGACTTTCCCCGGGGTAAGTGAATAATAGTTCACTTACCCTAAGGAGACTGCCCCCCGGTGGATGCAGCGTACGCTCTGTTGGTGCAGCTGCATTGGCTGGGGGGGGGGAGATTTAGATAGGATTGGGCTGTCAGTCATGCACACCCCTAAGCAATCTATCCCCTGCAGTTTTGTAAATGTAGGACAACACATATTTAAAGCTACTGGGGAGGGGCAGTTTGGAGAAGAGAAACGGTGGGCAAGGGAAGAGTTAAGCACCCCCCTACTTCTCCACTCCCACTTACAACAGTTTTTCCTGATCCAGTGGTTTGTGTCAGGCAACCATTACATGTGTACACTTTGGACTTTTGGCTCATGTTTCTCTCTGATAATCTCTGTGGGGTGGGGAGATGAGAAAAGTAATGGATTAATCTGACAATCTTGCTCATTTTATACTAGCTACTCCCTCCTGCGATTCCCACTTAAAATCCGATTGCAATTTTTAAGAATTAAGCATTTTGACTACAATTGGAAGAGTGTTTTAATTAGAGATAAGAGATGCAGCCTGCTGATATCAGTTGTAGATAGCCTGTTCTCATTGGACTGCATCCCACTGACATATAATACATCATTTGGGCTGTATCAGCAAGATAAGTTTATACAAAAGAAAGAGATTGGTTGTGGGAGGGTATATCTGCAATTAAACAGATCTCCAATGCCTGCTAGCTGTGAGATGGTTGTTGGAGAGATGGGTGTCTTTCTGGTGAAAGAAACTAGGACTTCAAAGGCTCTAAACTGAAACATTAATCACCACCACCCCCAGCACAAACAAAACAAACAAACAAAAAACCTGCAGTTTTACTTTTGCTGGACATCATTCCATATATTACAAAGTCACCTTGCATGTTGGAGGCATTTGTTGCATGGTGCAGTTTTTGCAAGTGTTGGCTTTTCGGAGCTGTCAGTTTACATGCTCCATCCTAGCATTTGTGTGCTCATTCTTCCCTTTGTTAAAGGGCACCCAGACTGTTGTGCTGTGCTCTGTTTTGGATTTCTGTCTGTGGATTGCATATATATATATATATAGGTTTACCAGATCTCCAACCGGGACAGAGTGCTAGACCTTTAGGAGAAGGAATGTGGGCTGGTGTAGCTTGTTAAGCCTTACAGCACAATCCTAGGCATGTCTACTCAGAAGCAAGCCCCACTGAACACAATGGGGCTTGCTTCTGAGTAGACATGCCTAGGATTGTGCTCTAAGGGTTTGACAAGCTACACCTGCCCACATTCCTTTTCCTAAAGGTCTAGCACCCTGTCCCGGTTTCCCACACACGGTTTCCTTAATAAATTTTTTTTAAAAAGGCAAAAGTGGCAGGGACAGTTCTGGTGCCAAAGAAAGAAATGGCTTTCATTGTGTGTGAACACCCAATTGACCAAGCATTGAACTCATGATGATGAGCTGCACCTGCCCAAATTTCAATGGTTAACAGCACAATCCTATGCATGTCTACTCAGAAGTAAGTCCTATTGCATTCAATGGGGCTTACTCCCAGGAAGGTGTGTACAGAATTGCAGCCTAAAGGTTGGCACTCTGTCCCCCTTTGGATATGATAAGCCTATGCAGGAGCTCTTGCTCTCAACTTTCAAACTGCAGGATCAATAAATATCTTAGTTTCCACAGAGACCTGGGGTTGGAACTTAAGGGTTAATTTTTTCAAATGCCTAGAGGTTGCTAGAGAGATCATAGCCATTTAGAAAGTGATTAAGAGCTGAAAACACAGCTTTTGCAGTTTACAAAAAGAAAAAGATTTTTACCTTTGAAAGAGACTTGGAGAGGCTTGAAAAAGGGACACTTTGCAGAAAACTCTAAGCAGAAAAAGCTAGACTTTGATTGTAGGCCGCACCCCTACTTTAAAGACTTGCCTTAGGTGAGTCTTAAGTGAGTCTTATACTCAGGTCAATACGGTAATAAGTTTCAAATAAACGTAAGCGGTAAGAAAACACCCTAATGAAACATTTTAAGTTGATTTTGTTGTTAGACTTTCAACAAAATGCATTACATATATATTTATATAAAGAATATTTAAATATTTTTATAATAATTGTCTTGAATGGGAGTGGTTATGGGGGTTGCCACGATAAGATTCTGCACTTCAAAGTGTACTGCAGAGCCCCTACTAGCAAGCATATGCATTTGCCATGGAAGACATGCTTCCTTGTGACCCATATATTGCTGGCACGCCAGACATCCTGCCTTGAGGCTGTCCTCCTGTTGCAGTGATATCACACCTTCTGTGCACGTAATTCACAATATTTTGTTACTGAGAAAATGTACTTCATCCCCCAAAGTCGTATTACAACTGCAATTTCTACATGGAGCTGGGTTGAGTGTCACAGATTATTATTATTATTATTATTATTATTATTATTATTATTATTATTATTATTATTATTATTATTATTGTAATGATTTTCAAAAGATTAAAATTAACGGGATAAAAAGCCATGGCAAATAAAAAACTAAGTTAAAAACACAGTAAAACACGATCAAAAAACACGTTAAAAGTATTAAAAGACAGTACTGTATTAAAAACCGTATTAAAACTAGTGGTAGCAGCAAAGTTTTGATCCAGATTGTACTGGTCTTTTTCAAGCTGGCCTCTTCATAGCATGAGGCAGAATGGTACAAGACCAGTCTCTTCATGCCATTCAAAAGGAACAGAATGGTCTTGTACCATTGTACTACGAAGGGGCCAGCTTGAAAAATGACCAGCTGGCCATGAGAACCTAAATTCTCATTCTCTCTACATTATTTTTTCAGTGTCCACATTTTACTTCCCAACTGATAGATATTGAGTTTGCCCCTAGAAGGACTGATGGGCAACATTTCTTAATTTTCATAACATGTGCAGAATACAGCAGTACAGAATTTCCTTTTTTGGATTTTGATTTTTAAATGTTAAATACCTCCCCTTCTCAATAGCTCAGAAAGGCTACAGCCTTGGGAAGATGTGTTCTGAGCGCTGAAAAAATCTACTGTAAAAAATCTATTGATGAATGTCCCCTTCCCCCGAGGTGAGCCCGGGCCACAGCGGTGCGGCACATAATGGGCCTCCTAGGATGCAGCGGCCGGCCACATGTTAGGCAGGATTGGGCTGTAAGTTGGTACTGAATAGCTTTCCTCCAGTAATCATTCAATGTGTAGATGATCTTGGATGTTGGTTTTATGTTGTGTCTAGTGCAACAGTCGTGAAAATTAGAGTCACTTACCAATATAATTTGAAACAGTTGCGAGCATGATCCATGTCCCTTTCCTGCATGCATGAAACACAAGTGCTCTATGAACATGATACTGGGAAGGAATGGGGGGACCTCTGGATCTCTCTTTGTGGGGAGATTAAATATGGGCTTCCCATTGAAGGTAATAGCTAGGCATGTTTTAGTACAGTAGCAACCAGCCAGCAAGGAGGGAAGTCAAGGGCTCGATGTATCCACTAGGGGTGGGAATGGGTCAAGCCTTAATTCGCCAGAAACAAAATTGCTATGCTCTGAACTGGTCAATGGCAGCTATGTAATAAGAATCTTGGTCCAAGATGTGTGTGTTTCAGCGCAATCTTGTGTAACCTTCCACTGGTGTAACAGTAGATGCACTGGTGTAAGAAATGTGGGCAGGTGTAGCTTGTTAATCCTTAGAGCACAATCCTAGGCATGTCTACTCAGAAGCAATCCCTGCCTAGGATTGTGCTCTAAGGTTTAACAAGCTACACCTGCCCACATTCCTTCTCCTAAAGGTCTAGCACTCTGTCCAGGTTGGAGATCTGGTAAGCCTAGTGCAGTGATGGCGAACGCGTGGCACGCGTGCCGCTGCCGGCACGCCGAGCCGTCTCTGTGGGCACGCCGTAGCATAGTAACGCCTGGGGCCCTGATCTACAGGGCCCCAGGCGCTGAGCCTGTGGCTGCGGGCGCGCGCTGTGCGTTGCCTAGACGACGAGGATGACACTGTTTCTTGCTCGCACGCTCGCCCCCCCGGAAGCCCCTCAGTTACATAGCTGCCCCTCAGTTACATAGGGCATGATCCTGCCAAATTTAAATAGTGTTTTGGAAAGTCCCATGTACTTCAGTTGGTGAGACTTGAAGCCTATGTTTAAGAGCAAACAACATATTGCATAAAAATGTTTATCTCACACCAACATTTTTCAAAAATGAAAAACCACCTCTGGAGACTAGGACTGTAAATGTGTTGAGGAGGGGGAAGATGGAACCTTCTCAAAAGTTCCTTTGAGATGCTTTCCTTCCCACAGGGTTCCACATGTGGAATACTGTGTGTGTGGGGGGGGGGGAATATCTGCAAGAAAGATGAACTGGAAAACGGCCAGCAGGAAAAGAGTTCAGCAGGTCTTTCCCCCCACAACCACAGCTCAAAATCATAGTCTTCTATGTCTGCTGTCCATTTTATAAAAACATGGAGGCTTTGTTACAAACATTTCTATGCAACACATAAGGCGCTCCTGACTTCCTCATTGAAATCCATTATAAGTTCTTCACTTTGGCTGGAATGTTACATATTTGTTCAGAGAAATTATGGTCCAAACTATGATCCGTTTCTGACTGCAACTCCCATATTTCTCACAACTGTGTAACTAGAACAAATGCAATATGTGCAGCTTTTCCTTTTTAGTAGCGATAAGAAAAGGCACACACCTTTTTCAACTAAAACCTCGTTATTCAGGTTTAATTGCAGTGTTGGCACTTTGAAAAAAATAAGTCGTTTTGGTTTGCAGTTTGGGCACTTGGGCTCAAAAAGGTTTGCCATCACTGGCCTAGTGTGTGTGTATAGACAGATTAGATTGATGGGGGCTGACTTGTACCGAAATGGACTGCAGAATTTGAATGAATAATAATAGAGCTTTATGTTGTCTCCTTGCCATTATCTTCTCAGCTCTCCGGAGAAGTCCTGTTTCAAAAAGGAATGGTCATGGATGATTGTGCAGTGAATAAGGTAGGTAGGAATTAATTACAGCTGGGGCTTTTATTTCTTATTTTACGTCAATGAAAAGTGCCTGAGGGTCATGTGTGGGATGGACCTTGTATGTTTCCCCCTGGAGGATTTTTCATCCGCTTGTGTAATGAATGTCGAGAACATAGATCAAAACAATGATTATTGCGAGGAAACAGAGAGAGGATACAGTGGTGCACTCCCAATGTCTCATTTAGTTCCGCTAGCTAATATTCCTGAGAACTATCTTTGCTTTTATTGTCAGTTTTCAGAACCATTTTTACTTGTTGTTCCTGGAACAAACAAACAAAATAACAGAATAGCCATAACTAAATGACTCAATAATTCCATCTGTGACTATTTGCTCCTTTTACTCCTGGTTGGGCCTTTTCACGTGTTAAAAATATAGTAATCAGTGTGTGATTTCTTATTTCCTTCTGCATAGATTCATCAGCTTTGATTTTTTGCTTGATTAGGCAAAATAAATTCCCTGCACCAGAAAGAATATGGAGTTAGTCAAAATATGTTTATAACGAAACAGATCATAGACTTCAGTGGCCCTAAGCAATTATTTAAGATGATTTTTCAGGGATTCTTCTTGGTGGCTTCTATGGAGTTCATTTGGACAAAATAACTGGGTTCCAATGTAAAACATAACTGAAAGAGGTTGAGAAACTAACAGCCCATTCCAACCCAACTCCTCCGCAAGTCTGGCATAAGAGTGGCCTAAGTTCAGCATAAGTTCGACATAAGTTATGTCTGAGTTATGTCAGAGTTATGCCTGAGTTAGGCAGGCTGCAGTTTCTGTGGCCCAGCACCACCCCAGGATCCAGGCAACACTTACCTCCCAGGCAGGCAGGCTCTCCAGGCTCGGTGTCTGGCTCGGGCATGTGCAGGCCTGTGTGTCTGCACGTGTCAGCGTCCATCCATGGCAGCTGCCGCAGTGTCTGTCTCAGCCCGGTCGCAAAGAGGCCGACCGCAGGTAGGGGGGTTGCGCCAGTCATGTGGTGGACGCAGGGCAGGTGACAGGTGAGCGAGGTCCCCTTGCCAGCCGCCACAGGGCACCCTGTGCATCAGCCACCTGCTGCAGGGGAGAGTGGCCGTCCCCACCTCCTGCAGAAGGCGATGCCACCCCCATGCCACGTTGAGGCTGCATGTGGGAGTCATGGGGGGCAGCGGGGGAGGGAAGGGTAGGAGGGGGGTGGGAACGTCACACACAAGGGGGGTCGCATGATGTCTGGAACTGCCTCTGACATGACTTGCAGGTGCGCTGCCTGAAGCCCTGGGCCTCCAAGGCCGGGGCAATGCCCACAAAGAAGGCATCCCGGCGTGCTTTCTGCTCTGTGCCCCGGCCAAGACCGAGAGATGCCTTGGGCTTGTCTGCTGTGAGCGGGAAGGGCTCACACAGCTCATCACACCCCCAGATGGGGTGACGACGGCGCCTCACGGCAGGCGCTCTGGCGGGGTAGGGGGTGGCCAACTTCCATCATCAGGGAGTGGGAGGGGAGGCAGACACACAGGCAGGCAGGCAGTGGGTGCTGGGGAGGGGCATGGGTGGGTCAGAGACAGACAGACAGACAGACAGACAGACAGACAGACAGACAGACAACAAGGCTGGTGGGAGAGAGATTCCGAGAGAGGGGTCTGCAGAGACCAATAGGGACACAGGGGTCGCTCTGCAGATGAAGGCGATGCAGAAATAGGCACCTCTTATGCAGACGGACTTGGGCGGAGGCGCCTTCATTACGGGCGGACCGTGGGCGGAGGCGCCTTCATTACGGGCGGACCTTCGGCGGAGGCGCCTTCATTACGGGCGGACCTTCGGCGGAGGCGCCTTCATTACGGGCGGACACCCTGGCTGTCACTGTTTGCCTGCCTGAGAGGCCCCCCCAACTCCCCCCTCCCCTCTGTGCCATGGGGGTCAGGCAGCCCCCCTGCTGTGTTCTCCCAGGGAAGGACGTGGCAGTCCCTGGATGGGATTCATGCAGGGGCTTGAGTGCTGGGGGCTGTCTGTGTGTGGCGGCCAATGCTTGTGTAACATTGGGCACATATTTGTCAAGGGGGCTCTGCCCGAGGGGCGTCTTTATTGTTCTGGAACATTAGCAGAGATGGCCAGGCGAGGCTGCCAGGGGGAGTCACAGCAGCCAATCTGAAAGCAGCAGCAGCAGCAGCACATGTGCCTCCTGGACCTGGAGATGCAAGCTCTTCCCCTGTGGAACCACAGCCTGCTCCATAGAAAGGGGAGGGGCAGCAAGAACGACAGCCAGGGAGGTGGAGCAGCAGCAGCGCCGGCAGCTGAGGAGGGTTGCAGGGCTGGCTCCCTGACCTCTGGCAGCATCGAGGCAGACGACAGTGGGGCAACCAGACTGCAGGCCCAGGGGTGCTCCCAGGAAGGTAGATTGTAGTGGACGTTCCTGGGGAGACAAAAACAAGGGGGAGTTACATGTCAGCTGGTGTGTGGTAGCAGTTGCCATTGAAGACAAGCCAGTGTGTCTGTTGCAAAAGCCTGCAGGGAGAGAAATAAAACACAGCTGATAGGTGTGACACACATAGCATGGTCTGAGCTGCTTACCTGGGTGTAAGGAGAGCATGATCCTGTAAGGGGAAAGGGTCAAAGAGAGAGACAACAGCACAACTTGGGGGTCACAACCATGGCAAACCTAGCAATACTGACCTGTCAGTAGACCCTGTGGAGAAAAGGGGGGGGAACAACTGGTGTCTACATAAGGCTAACAGTTCCACACTTATGGCATTGTCTGCTCACATGACTACAGGCAGCAATCAGACACAACAGTGGTAAAGAGGCATGTATCCTATATATCAGTGGTGGCCAACCTTTCAACATGAATGCTGGCCCTTTAAATGGTTGCATAGGGGAAGGCATTTCAGCAGGTGCGGCTGCTTTAGCAGCACCATCAGCACTTGCAGCTGCCAAGATTCTGTCTTCTGTACAACTCTTAAGAACACAGTAGCCCTAATGGTGGAAGGTTGGCCACCCCTGCTATATATCATAGCAGGCAAAGCAGGCAGCTTTGAGACAAGACATTGGTAAAGAGGCATATCATAGCAGGCTAAGCAGGCAGTTATCAGACAAGACACTGGTAAAGATGCATATAATAGCAGGCTGTGCAGGCAGCTATGAGACAAGACATTGGTAAAGAGGCATATCATAGCAGGCTATGCAGGAAGCTATGAGATTGGTAAAGAGACAAGACACTGGTAAAGATGCATATAATAGCAGGCTGTGCAGGCAGCTATGAGACAAGACATTGGTAAAGAGGCATATCATAGCAGGCTAAGCAGGCAGTTATCAGACAACACATTGGTAAAGAGGCATATCATAGCAGGCTATGCAGGCAGCTATGAGACAAGACATTGGTAAAGAGGCATATCATAGCAGGCTATGCAGGCAGCTATGAGACAAGACATTGGTAAAGATGCATATCATAGCAGGCTAAGCAGGCAGTTATCAGACAACACATTGGTAAAGAGGCATTTC
Organism: Plestiodon gilberti rubricaudatus; assembly: GCA_026170595.1. Lineage (NCBI taxonomy): Eukaryota > Metazoa > Chordata > Lepidosauria > Squamata > Scincidae > Plestiodon > Plestiodon gilberti. The sequence goes on from JANXHW010000012.1 coordinate 17,879,858, forward strand.
AGAGAAGGCAATGCAGGCAGACATGACAGGGCACATTGGTAAAGAGGCATGTCTCATATATTTCTATATGCAAAGAGGCAGAAGTCAGACCACATGTCAGCACGAACCCTGCTCTTACCTGCACTTACCTGCTGGTGTTTTTGCCTGTGTGTGTGGGGGGGGGGAGAGGCTGGGAGAAAGCCATGGGTTAGCAAATGGTAGCATGGAGGCAGCTGCCCAGGCACAGCTGTAAACAGTTTGGCCACAGCCAGTACAGCCCTCTCTGCCCTTGAGGGGGGAGAGAGAAGAGAAGGGAGAAGTGGGGTGTTAGAAAAGTTTTCAAAATCCCACTTTGTGGCTGCTGAGGGACAGAACCCCACACCACATGCTCAGAGAGAGAGAGAGAGAGTGAGTGGAGGGCTGGGGCTGGGCTTTTGTGGGAAAGAGGCTGGGTGGGGCTGGGTGCTGATAGGCTCCCTATCTTTGGCATAACTCTGTGGGTTTCCAGACCTTGCTGCCACAACTCCGACATAACTCTGACATAACTCAGGAGTAGGGTGTTAGAAATTTTCAGGAGAGGGCTGGAGTGGGTAAGGTAAAATGGTTCCTATGGGTCTACTCGAATTTATGTCAACCCTTTTGGTCGACATAAAATTTGTGTCAGCATTTGTGTTGGAGGGGGCGTGTCTGTGCTTGCCAGGGTCTGGAATCCAACCTTAATTGGTTGCCGCCCCCGTTACGCCCACCGTCCGCCCCTGGAACGCCCACTTTTATGTTGACTTTATGTCCTTTGTCCTAACTTCGACATAACTTCGACGTAACTTTGACTTTATGTCCTTCGCCCTAACTTCGCCGTAAATGGTCGCATTCCAGACATAACTTCGACATAAGCGACTTATGCTGAGTTTATGTCTGACTTGTGCTGCTTAGCCGTTGCGTTGGAACGGGCTGTGAGGGAGCAATCCAAACCTACTTAGACCGCCATTGTAACCAGCGGCCCAGCAAAAACAGGAGGACCCAGAACAGAAAGGGGATTCAAATCCCCTTTGAATTCCCCTTTTGGAGGGGATTTGAATCCCCTTTCCATTCTGGGGCCTCCCGTTTTCACTGGGCTGCTGGTTACAATGGCGGCCTAAGTAGGTTTGGATTGCGCCCATTCCCAGTGAGCTGGGCGATGGGTTATCTTGGTGCATGGTCATAAACCGTAAAGACGTAAAGTTAGAAAGTGAACACAGTGGCAAACTGCACATGCACCATGTCTACAATCAGTTTTAGAAATTTATCCAAGTTAAATGGAGGGTGTGGGGGGGGCACAGTAAATCCAAGAAACAATGACAGAGTGAAATGAGCCAGATGCAGTCATTCCTAGTTTGCACACTGATTTGTTGATGCAGAGATGTTGCATCAATGTTGTTGCTGCAATTCTAACAGAGAAAGTCAAAATACTTGTTCAGATGTTTGCGAGTGGGATTGAGATGAGCATGAATGTGTCCACACATTTTGAATGCTTGTGAGCAAATTGGCTGCTTGCAAAGGGGCTTTTCATTTGAAGCTTTCACTATTTTTCATTCAAACTTGTTCCACCCTTTGCAAGCAGCTGACGCTCACAAAAGTTTGCCATTTTGCAGGCAGATTTGAGCCTTCTCCCAAGGTCACATGGAGTGTTCGCAAAAGCTGGAACTTTTGCAAATGTTTGCTCGGGATGTATGCAAATCTTGACTCAATTTCTGTTTGAACCATGGAATGACATAGCATTAAACGTTAACCTTACTTTTGTATATAGGCTATTTAAGAAGACAGTGCAAGGTGCCTAGAGTCAGTCTGCTTCTTGATGAATGGGTTACATACACAGCATTATTGTCTCTCTGCGCTTAAGAGAATTCAGGGCATGTCATATATTACACGTGATGCATCATTTATTTTGATGTATACATTCTAAATGGGCTGATGCTTTGGCATCTCTTCATGGGAAGGTGCAGTCACATGTGTTACAGTCCAATTCTATGCATGTCTACTCAGAAGCACCGTAAGTCTCATCCTAGTCAATGGTGCTTACTCCCAGGAAAGTGTGCATAGGATTGCAGTTGGACAATTTGGATAACTCTTTGGTTGCAGGCAATGTGTATGCCTAGGGCAGCAGTTCTGGGAGTATGTCCCATTGACTCAGTGGGACTTCTTTCTCAGTAGACCTACATAAAAAGTTAAAGGTATCCCCTGACAATTAAGTCCAGTCGTGTCCGACTCTAGGGTGTGGTGCTCATCTCCATTTCAAAGCCGAAGAGCCAGCGTTGTCCGAAGACGCCTCCGTGGTCATGTGGCCGGCATGACTCTCCTTGCCGCAGCGCGTAGCATGCAGCTGGAACACGGAGTGCTGTTTACCTTCCCGCAAGCGGTACCCATTTATCTACTCGCATTGACATGCTTTGGAACTGCTAGGTTGGCAGGAGCTGGCCAAGCAATGAGCGCTCACCCTGTCGCGGGAATCGAACTGCCGACATTTCGATCGACAGCTTATGGTTCAGCCGTTTAACCCGCTGCGCCACCCACTGGCCTAGACCTACATAGCATCGTGCTATTAGAAGCCTCTTTGTTTTCTTCCACAGTGCTCTGAAGTAAACATTGCAGAAACGGTTTATATTCCAAATTTAGTATGCTGAATACTGATTGAAAAATACTTCCGGTAACAATGTAGGAGAGGGATGGCTTCCATCTGTATGATCCATGCAATTGTTTTGACCAATTTTTAAAAGCATTTGTGTAATCTGATTGCATAAAGGACTGGGTTTTTTGTTTTTAAAAATGGGTTTTTGTTTTAGCTATGACTAAAATAATATGTTTACCATGAACTGACAACTCAAAGCAAAGATCCATATACAGTATTGCCGTGTGAAGGATATACAGTACTGTCATGGATATATAGTATTTTTAAATGGACTGTTTTCCTTGGAGAAGGTGGGATGATGGATTCTGTAACGTGCTTTCCAGTCCTTATCTCATCTGATCATCGCAGTGGCTTGGCAAGGTCGATCAGAGCAAGCAACACTGACCATCAGCCGGAGTCTCTGCACACTGCTGAGATGACCACCTCCCCTTGGCATATATATGTGTGTGCCTGTCCCTTACAACACTGCTGCCTCTGCCACCTGTTCCCACTGCTAAGGTAATTTGAAAAAGCAGGAAGATGACAGTGAAAGTGCGTGGGGAGAAAAGGTGGCAGCCCAGAGTGTCCCCCTTTTCAAATCACTTTAGTAGTGAGAAGAGAAAGTGATGGAGGCAAGGGGGGCATACAGCTTGGCAGGTGGGTGTGGCATTGGACATCACCGTCCTCCACCAATTGACTGCTCAAGGCAACCACTACACCTAACCTTATTAGTGGGCCAGTCTTACAGCGCAAGCCTATCCAGCTCCCCCACCAGTGCAGCCAGCGGGGGAAGGCAGGGCGAGAGGCTTTGGAGGGGAGGGGGATTTAAATCCCCTTTGAGTTCCCCTTTGGAGGGGATTTGAATCCCCTTTCCGTTCCAGGGCCTCCTGTTCTGCCCTCCCCTGCTGGCTGCACCGGTGGGGGAGCTGGGTAGGATTGTGCTGTTAATGCCCATTTTGGTTTGATGCGAGACAGCCCTTTGTGTTCATTCGACATTCATGGTTTGAATTTAGGAGATGTGGCAGAGGAGACAGGCAGTAGGAGACAGATGTTTGTAACTTTTCTAGCTGGCATTTTTGATCTTGTGTATTGAAAAGTTAATGATGAAGTTAATTTCATGCATTTCGTTTCATGCACATTGCTCATGCACATTGTAGAATGTTCACATTCTTTGCTCATGTATATTATGTAATTCGGCTGCCTTGAGTGAGAGTTAAATCAAGTTCAAAAAGGTGTTAAGTCAGAGCAGAGGGTGATAACGGCTGTGGCAACAAAATCTCCAGTCTTGTTTCATGTGAACACTCCTGCTCAAAAGCCATAAACTTGAACCATTCATAACAATTCATGATGCTGATCTTAGGGATTTATGAAGCTGCCTTGTTTTCATTTTGATAAAATGTTATATACTGTATTTCATTCTGGACTGTTTTATTGATTATCATCCACCTGCAGCATTTGGAGAGGTCAGAGGCGTCACTACCCCCGTTGGCGCCCGGAGCAACGGAGGTAGTGACGCCCCTATAATTAATATCGCCGCGGCCAAAGGCCGTGGTGCAATCCGGAGGGGGAGGCGCGATCCAGAGGGGGGGCGCACTCCGGGAGGAGGCGGCTGGCGCGCTCTGGGAGCAGGCGACCCCCCCTCAACCGGGAGAGCCGGCTCGGGCACGTCCTTCCCAGCCGGCTGCCCGGGGCCTTCTAAGGAAGGAGCGCGAGAACGGTATTTATACCGTCTTTTTTGCGCATGCTCAGACTTACTGAGGGAAAAAGGGCAGCCCTTTTCCCTCAGTAACAGTCTGAGCATGCACAAAAAGAACGGTATAAATACTGTTCTCGCGCGCCTTCCTTAGAAGGCCCCGGGCAGCCGCCCGCTCCGCCCCAGTTTCGCCTCTGGAAGAGGTGATATATCTCTTTAAAGAAAACACAAATAAAGTTAGGCAACTGCGTCTGGGTCACCTCAAAATTATTCAGTAGTTCTTCAAGCCACTTCAGTGGAAGATTGTTGAACTTCAGTAATTTTTCCCAATAATGAATTGAGACAAACAGACTTGGAGTTTGGTGCCATTTGGCGCATGCTTGAGGCTTTTGTGCATGAATGTGTTTGAGGTGCTTATTAGAAATTAATGTGTGGGTGGAGAAGGGGGTGTTCAAAGGCTGTACTTTTTGGCCATAAAAGCGTTGGAGAAACAACTATGCATGTGTTGATATGGCAATTGTAACAGTCTGCACTGCAACATGGAAGAAGTTTTTCTTCCCCTCTCACACTCTAGAACAAGGGTGGCCAACCTTCCACCATTTGGGCCTCTGTGGTCTTAAGAGTTGTGTAGAAGACAGAACCTTGGCAGCTGCAAGTGCTGATGGTGCTGCTAAAGCAGCTGCACCTGCTGAAATGCCCTCACCTATACACCTATTAAAGGGCCAGGAGCATTCCTGCTGAAAGGTTGGCCACCTCTGCTCTAGAAGCTGCAGTTGGTCATCCAGTGAAACTGATTGCTGGGAGATCTACAATGGAAGATATTTCTTCACACAGCATATAGTTAGTATGTGGAATTTTTGCCACAAGATGTAGTGATGGCTACTAACTTGGATACATTTCAAATTCATGGAGGACAGATCTATCAACATCTACTAGTCCCGATAGCTGTCATCTTAAGTAAGTATTAGATAGTCTAGAGCAGTGATTTAATGCCATAAAGCACCCTGAAGTAAAATAAGATGCCATTTTGTAGTTTTTTTAAATGTGCCGCACTAGAGCATGCTAGTGGCATGCTAGAAATGTCACTTCCTCCTATTTGCTGTGAGAAAAACAAATGTAGCTGTAATTTCACATGCCCTGGAATGCTCCCCACCCACCCCTCCTCCTCCTCTAGCAGCGGTGTCAACTGCCAATGGCAACCGTTGAAAAAGGGAGGATGTGCTGGGAGGGGGAAAATCTCAGTACTAAATAGAATAGGATCTCTAGGCCAGCGGTTTTCAACCAGTGTGACGTGGCACATTGGTGTGCCACGAAAGGTCCACAGTGCCATGGGAGTTTGGAGCACAGTGGTTGAAAATCGCTCTAAGGCAGGGGTGGCCAACCTTCCACCATTAGGGCTACTGTGTTCTTAAGAGTTGTGTAGAAGACAGAATCTTGGCAGCTGCAAGTGCTGATGGTGCTGCTAAAGCAGCCGCACCTGCTGAAATGCCTTCCCCTATGCAACCATTTAAAGGGCCAGCATTCATGTTGAAAGGTTGGCCACCACTGCTCTAAGGAGTCGGCAGAGGAAGAGAGACAGACAATTTGTTACTACAGACAGTTGCCTTAGAAACAGAGCCACAGAACCGGGAGGAGGCTCCCAGAAGCAGGAAGTGACATCACAAGAGGCAAAGACCATAGACAAGACCATAGAGGTCAGTATACCATAAGAAGGAAAATGTTGAAAATATTTATTTACAAGAGCTGGATGGGAACCTGAACATGTGGAAGTGTTGCTGCAAGCCACCTTAACTGTTTTGAATGAATCCTGGTAGAAAAGCCTCCGTTGAAAAGATTGCTCTTATTTCCTTGTCCCTCGTACTACATCTCCTAAGCTTCGTTGCAGCCAAATAGCCTTTCTATTGGTGCAGGAGGCTGCCATCTTTTCTAGCTTGGAGCTCGCAGTTCAAATTGCTAGTGTGGTGAGAATGCTTTGAAGCTAAAATATATATATATATACCTGACCTGTACATGCTAGAATTAGAGGCAGGGGAAAAAAAACAGCTCTGCAGTGCTCCTAGCTCCTACGCTGGAAGGTGAAAAACAAACGCAGCCTCATGGCACAATACTGTGTATCTTCAGCCCCAGGGCAGCGCGTGCTGCCCCAGGGCAGGGTGTTGCGCAAGTGCCGTAAAGCACTTGCGTGACACCCGGTGAGCAAGCAGCATCGGCGCTGCAGCCTGTGCTGCTCGCTCCACCATCTCCCCAGCCCTGCGCCGGCGGGAGCAGGTAAGACCTATGCCGGTCAGGGCAGGGGCGGCGGGAGGGCGGACCAGGCGGCAAGGGAGGGCGGCCGATACCGGGGGCAGAGATCCCCGGTATCCAAAGCTCCCTCCAGGCCCCAGATATGCCCAACACTGTCGGCATTACTGTGCACAAGCTCTACTGCCACTGGCACCGGGGGAAGGGGACAATCGTCAACTTCTCCCGAGTTGTTCGGGACATCACATTGGTTAGGACTGAGCCTGGGGTTCCAGTTCCAGGCTTTGCTGCAGGACCTCCAGAAACCTGATGCCAGCAGTGCTTCAAGATATTCTGTCTGCAGTCAATTGTTGCTATTCCCCCAATGATGGTTTTCCTTGGCAGAACTGTCAAACCTACATAAATGAATTTTTAATACCTGACAAGTGCATTCACCACTCACACCATAATAAATTGCAATGTCTCTCATTTCCTTGTTGCTTTTTAACAGTACAGAGACATGATTTCTTCCCCCCCCCCCCAGAGTGTGTGGGAAGTCTAGGTTATATTTACATTGAACTCACCTGCAAGAAGCCTCATTTTCTTTTCCCCATGAAGATGCTTGTATAATATCATATCAACGTTAGTTGTTGAAATGAACGGTTATACTGTATTGCCCTGAGTACAGGCCACTCCTGATTATAAGCTGCACCCTTAAAGTTTGGTGCTATTTTTTAAAAAATAAAATTTTAACTTTTTTTAACTTAAAGAAAATGTACACATTAGTAGAACAGTAAAACAGTACAGGAACTCCTCACTTAAAGTTGTATATAGATTCCTGTAAACTGCAACTTTAAGTGAAACAACTTATAATGAAACCAATTAGGTTCCTGTGGCATATTTCTGGTCACAAAAGCATCACCAAACTTCTAAATAAAGTTGAGAATTGTAACTTCTAAATAAAGACTCAAAACACTGCTAATATTAAACATTGAATTAAAGTTTACTGTAACAAAATAGCAACAACATTATACAGTAATAATGTATATGTAGCCTTCCCAGATCCAAAGGGGAACAGAGTGCCTACCTTTAACCTTTCGAATTTGGGCAGGTGCAGCTTGTTGCACCCTTCCATGATGATGAGCTGCATCTACCCAAATTCCAATGATTAAAGGTAGGCACTCTGTCCCCCTTTGGATTTGGTAAGCCTATTCAGGAGCAAGATATAGCACTCTCAACTTTCAAGCTGCAGGATCAATGAATATCTTAGTTTCCACAGCATACTGGGGCTGGTACTTAAGAGTTAATATGTTTTCAACTGCTTGATTGCCTGCTACAGGGTATAATTACCATTTCAGCAGGCTACTGATAAGAGATCATTGTTTTCAGCCAGGCTGAAAAGGCTTGAAAACATGCACTTTGCAGAAAAGAAAAGGAAAAGGGCGTTTCCCTAAGGCTCCGCTGCCTTAGGGGGAAAAAGTGTGGTTTATACTGAGAACAATATGGTATATGTACAGAGACATATTTTTCCCCATCACCCAATGTTAAGGTCAACCTGTTAAGGGCATCAGTTGAAATGTATTCCAGCCAGAAGGGAAATTAATTTGCCTAGAGTAGAGTTCATACCCTTAAATCAGGGGCGGGGAACCTTTTCCCTGGCGAGGGCCGTTTTAAATACTAGAAATTTGCTTGGGGGCCCGCAGTAAGGCCGGGCGCCATTTCTATCTATTTAATTAATTTTTGCCCCGCCCCCCCCATCGGCCTCCGGAGGCTCCGTGCTCACCATCCGAAGCCGCTGCCAGGTCCGCGCGTCACCTCTGGAGACCGGGAGAGGGCCTCTGCACGTCGTCCCCGGCCGCCGCCTCGACCCCTTCTCACCAGACCGTCGTCGGCCATTTTGCACATGCGTACCATGCCGATGAGGGCAAGAGGGCAAGAGCTTGCCCTCATCGGCGTGGTACGCATGTGCAAAATGGCCAACGGCCTGGTGAGAAGGGGTCGAGGCGGCGGCCGGGGAGGACATGTGGAGGCCCTCTCCCGGCCTCCGGAGGTGACGCACGGACCCGGTGGAGCCTCCAAAGGCCAGTTGGGCGGCCTCCCGGCAATCTCTCCGGGGGCCGGACCGGATGGCCTCGGGGGCCAGATCCGGCCCTGGGGCTGGAGGTTCCCCACCGCTGCCTTAAATAGTTAATAGATGATCAGCCAAATCCTGTGTAAGGACCGCCCGCCGGATCCTTACACAGGATTTGGCTGTCTGAACCACCATGGGGCGGTGCGGAGGTCTATTGTGAACTGGGGCCGGCCCTATCAACCTCCTCAGATATCCGCCAGCTAAATAGCTGGCGGAAGTCGGAGGAGGCCGTGTAATGGCTGAGCTGGCCCAGTGGGGACGGGGATATGGCCAACGCCATCCCCGCCCCCTCCCGGGCCGCCTCACCCAATGGCCCCCCTCCCTTGCCACCCGGACTGCCCACGTGGCCGCCGGCGGGAGCCTTACCTGCCTCTGGTGGCCACATCCTTGGTCTGGTGACGGAGTGAGGGAGAACGGCCTTGCACTGGCCTCCCTTACTCTAAAGGAGGCACAAATGTGTCTTATGTCACATTTGCGACAACTTCACTCCGGTGCTGGAAGTTTGGGCTGGATCTCGCTGGAAAATTGGGACACTTTGGTATTCCTGCTCTCAGGCCCAGGACCAGAACACCCCACTGTTCCACAGTTATTCCGCGGAACCCAGATTCATAAATAAAAAGGGTCCACTGTGGACACAGATTGTAGAGCTACGGGATTAAAAGCCATGTAAAATATATATTTATATTAAAATCAAGTTTTAAACAAGCAAAACTTTAAAAAACACAATTATAAAATACTAAAAAAAATATGTTTCATTTGTGTCCACGAGCATCATCAGGCAAGAAGCGAGCACACAGGCTGCAAGATGTTGAAGCTACCAGATTCACAGCTAAGAATATAAAGGGGAAGAAATGCTGAGCAAGAGTGAGACCAATTAACATCAGAAGTGCCGGCATCTGTCAATTAGCCTCGACTGTCTTTCTTTACAGAGTTCTTACTCAATGAAGGTGTCCAAATCTTATCAATAAAAGTTATTTCTTGTTTTGGATTCAATAACATTGATATGTGTTTAAATATCTCAACGGCTTCTCTGTGCAATCTTTGTCTATACGCAGATTCCTGAACCAAACATTTAGTGTCTTCAAACTTGATGGTATGACCCGTAGTTAGAGAATGCTCAGCTAAAGCAGAATGTTCTTTATGTCCCAATCAACATACTCTTTGATGTTCCTTAATCCTTGTACCACTGGCCCGTTTAGTCGTTCCAGTGTATGCTTGGCCACATTCACACGGTACTCAATAAACATCAGGCATTGATAAAGCAGGTCTGAGGTCTTTTGCATTTCTTACATACTGAGCTAGCTTTTTAGTGGGTCTAAATATAGTCTTTACATTATATCATTGAAATACTTTGGCAATCTTATCCGTCGTGCCCTGGATATAGGGTTCATATGGCTTTTTTCCTCCTCTTCCTCAGTTTTGTTATCTGTGTTCTTTTTCAAAGTGTTCGATTTATGGGACCACGCTTTATTAATCTGTGCACGAGAATAACCATTGGCCAAAAGTGAGTCAGTAATTATATCTCTCTCCTGTCTCAACAAAGAAATATCACAATGTTAAGTGCTCTATGGATCAAATAATTAATTAGTGAATTATTTTGTGATGGATGATGGATGATCATTGTGGAGGTATCTTCCTTACAGGAAGTTGAAGCTTCCTGTAAGCTTTTTTTAAACTTGATTTTAATATAAATGTATTTTACATGGCTTTTAATCCTTTTAGGATTATCTAGGGTCCACTGTATTTATTTAAAAGATTTCTATAATGCTTTTCCTATGCTCAAAGCGGTGCAACTAATAAAAACATTTACAGTCAGTTTTCTTTATATGCAAATTCTCTATCTGCGAGGGGCAGAATTGCCACCTATCTCTCCGTATCTGCGGTCTCACTATCTGCGATCTTGTCGGGTCCATTGTTCTCACAGGTGTGTATTTAGCCCTTGTTTTCTTGGATTGTCTTTCTCTTCTGGAGTTGAAGTGTGTGTGTGTGTGTGTTTTCCGTTGAATTCCATTTGCAACACAATGGGAACTGCAGATACAGTAAGAGGTTGGACTTTCATGGCCAGCAATAATTAAAGACGATAAAATGTGTGTACAGGGTTTTGAAGCCATGACTTAGATTTGTTTATTACATTAAAAGATGTTGCGAAATGTAATAGGATTAACAATACAGAGATGACGTTTCAATCATCTTTTGAAGATCATCATCGGGTTCATCAGCATAAATGACAGTTGCGGAATGTTGGCCTCTAATGGAATCAATCCCCAATTCAAAAGGACGCACGCCTGCCGGTCAGCTGGAGGATAAGTTGCCAACATTCTGCAACTGTCAGTTATGCTCTGAACCCGATGATGATCTTCAAAAGATGATTGAAACGTCGTCTCTGTATTGTTAATCCTATTACATTTCGCTTCAAAAGATGATCGAAACGTCGTCTCTGTATTGTTAATCCTATTACATTTTGCAAAATCCTTTAATGTAATAAACAAATCTACGACATGGCTTCAAAACTCTGTATACACATTTTATCGTCTTTAACAATGGGAACTGTTTGTGCTCTCTCTGGGCTTCCAGGATACTGTACAATACCTTTTATATTTGCATAGTGTTGTTAGGAAGGAATAATAATTTGCTAGAGTTAGGAATTGTTCCATAACAAAGAGCCAATGTGGTATACTGGATGGTGCCCACGCTGTCACCCAGCCCATAGACTCCAAGGTAAGATTCAGGTTCACAAAGTTCATATAGTGCATGGTGAAGAGGGTCCCCTAGAACCTAACCACATTTTCCCCATAGGCTCAATGATTCGGTATCCGCTAATTTGGTATCCACTAGGTTTTCCAGGAACCTAACCCTAGTGAATAACAAAAACTGACTTGTACATTTTAAATTGCAGGCTTCGTTGCTGGGTATTGATCAGGAAGGCTGTGTGGAGCCTCCATGTTCAGGGGCAAATACCTCCGAATATCAGTTGCTGGGAGCCAACAGCAATGGTGGAGCTATTGCCTTCACTAGCGTCACTACAGGGGGGGCGGAGCTGTAAGTGCTGCTGAAATCCGAGCCTCCCTTACACAGACGAATGAAGCGGCCCCGCCCCCTCACCCTCGCAGCCGTTCAGAGAAGCGAAAACAACAGGGAGTCTCCTGCCGCTTCGTTCGTCTGTGTAAGGGAGGCTCGGATTTCAGCAGACAGCTCCGCCCCCCCTGTAGTGACGCTAGTGATTGCCTTCATGACCCTACTTGTGGGCTTCTCAGAAGCCCCTAGTTGGCCACTGTGCGACACTTTCAGTCACATCCAGCAGGGCTCTTCTGTCCTTTTGTTCACCCAAAAGTTGATCCAAAGGATCAAGAATTAAAATGACAGATCTGGAAAGAATGATGCTGCATTGTACTGCACATATGCTGGTTCTTCTTCTTCTTCTTCTTCTTCTTTTTTTTTTACAACGTGCAAAAATGAGCATCGTGTGTTTAAAAAGTGTGCCGTCAAAATGCATCTGTATGCTGAGTGCCCTCCTAGACTTGGCTGTGGTCATAATGCTCTTTCCAGCAAAGCATTTGACCGCTTTGGGCACACAACCCTCAGAGCCATTTCTTTTACACTTTGGCATGTGAAAATATTGCAACACCATCCTGCTCATTTGGGGTCCTTGAACCACAGCAAACAGATGCCTTTTGATACTTGGGAAATAACCTGTCTCAATCCAGACAGGACAAATGGTCTCTGAGCCTGACACTAACTCTGACATTATTGGTATTAGAAACCAGCCAGTATTAATCTGGTTCCGGTCAGCAGGAACTTATGCTACATTACAGCAGGCAGGAGGGTTAGTTTGTGGTTGCTGCATGAAGGGGAATTACATGGCTCCAAAACATAAACCTCCGGACAGAAGCCATCTGTATGCAGTGGGTAATTATGAAGATTGGGTGATTTTCTTTATTTCGTATGAAGCAAATATCAAAAAAGAACACTTTGTGGTTGAAGGGAGAATAGCATTGGTGCTGTAAGTGGACATTCTGGAGTAGAGACAAGGGATAGTGCAACCCAGAGCCACATGATGCTGTCTGGAGTCTGCTGCCTCTGCACTACAAAAAATAACCTTACCGTGCTCCTCACACAATACCGTCAATCCTGGGAGTGTGGGACGTCCGGGTTTGATGGCAGCACGTGAGGAGCACAGTAAAGAGGATACTGATCTGCTTCTCATTTAAGAAATAATAATAATAATAATAATAATAATTGATAGTTAATAACAACCAGTATTTATATACCACCTTTTCTTTAGTCATCAGATTTCTCCTCTGACTTTAATTCAAAGGCGGTTTACACAGGCAGACTTTCTAAATCCCAAGGGTTTTTTTACAATACAATATGTTCCAGTCTTTCATAGAACTCTTCATTCTAGATGTTTTCTTTCACAGTCCAGCCTCTCTCTGGCATTCGCCTCATCACGCTTCGACTGACAGGCAACCTTGACTCCCACTCAAGGTGCAGCTGCAGCTTCTCTCCCTCCCAGAGGTTCTGCAGCTTGTCACTGGTGTGCCAGTAGTTCTCCGACAGACATGAACACACGTACATGGGGACAGCATAGCAGCGGTGGTGGCGATCCCGGGGATTGCCGCCGCCACCATCAAAAAAGCCCCTAAAACAGCTGTTTTTGTACTTACTGGGGCTTGGGGGGCTTTAGGAAGGCCTGCATGACTCTCTGCAGGTCTCCCCGATCTTCGGATCACCAAAAAACCAGTGATTTTCAGGAGCTTCTGGTTTTCACGTCCCCTTCCCCAAGTAGACCTCCAACCTGCCGCATGGTGGTCCAGACACCCAAATCCTGTGTAAGCATCTGGCGGGCGGTCCTTACACAGGATTTGGCTGTACGTTCCCACAGCCTCTCACAATAGGGCTTGTTCTCCAGTCCTCTGATCATCTTTGTCACTCTTCTCTGAACCCATTCCAGTTTTTGTCGTGCTTCTCTGAACCCACCAGTGACAAGGAGTCCTTAAATGACTCCTGGTTCTAGTATTTGGAACAAAGGAGAATATCTCTTTCAAATTGCGACACAGGCAGTACAATCATATTGGTGCATGTGTAGTAGGTTTCTCTGATATTATGCTGCGTAAAACAGCTTTAGCAGTTTATTGCCAGATCATGCCCATCAGATGTCTTAGATGCTGCACAATCTATAACTTTGAAGGAATAACAATCCTCCTCCTTATAGAAGAAGCCTACGTTTCTGTCACAGCTTGCTGGTGCAATGCTGGACAATTCTTGTGTCCCCCTTGTGTGTGAGTCATCTTGAAGCTTTAGACCAGAATCCTCCTGGAGAACAGCCAAAACGACAAAGAGTCCAAACTTGTGAAGACTTAAACGCACCTGAAAAACACAGCCTGACATCCCTATCAGCAGAGTCAGGATTTGCCCCAGTTTCTCTGCAAGACTTATTGGCTGCATATCTGGCAATTCTGCCTGAAGGAAAGCTTGTTTGGTCTGTGCAGTCTATGATTTAAATGCTGCCGCCTTCTTCTTCTTCTTTTTTACAGTGGAATTCATTCTGAATATATTGGAGGTAACCCTGAGGGGGGGATATGTCCCTACAGCTTCTGCATTATCCTAATCAGCTTCGCAGGAATTAGAATATACGCAGTAGCAGGAAATCTTTAGCTGATTTAAGAACTCAGTGCATTTCTGAAACGAAAGGCTGTCCTGTATATTTCACATTAGCTAATCAGTTCGGTATGGGGAAGCAATATTTAAACGAGCAGAAAATCATTAGATGATTTACAAAATGCTGAAAACACACATTGGGAATAGGAGGCTTCTTTTGAAAGAGGAGATGATTTAATTATTCTCTGCTGCTCCAAACATTCGTCTTGGTAAAAATTAAAGCAGTTGTGGCGGGCTGAAAATGGCCTTCCGTGTTAATATTTGCTGAAAATGAACAAATGACATATTGTCAATTGCATTCTTTTCTGGACTTAAAAATGTATTTCTCTCTCTCTCTCTCTCTCTCTCTCTCTCTCTCTCTCTCTCTCTCTCTCTCTCTCTCTCATGCACAGTAGTTTTTCAAAGCTAATAAGGAAATATTCTATAAATCTGCACATGGTTTATAATTTAATTTGAGGAAGCCTATATCTTTGTCTTGTAGAGTTATTTTCAGACAAACACAGCCCCTGAAAATATTCAGGCTGTCTTTTTTTTGTTGCAACACAGCTAGTAGGCATTTCCTTCATAATTATTTCCAAAGGTTATGGCCAACTGTAACATTGCTCCACACCCCTGGAGTGAGTAAAGGCACAGTGATGCGATCCACAGCTTTTTTTCATTATCGGGTTAGGTAATGGCTACCAGTTGGCCAACTCTTTAGTCAACAGATCACTGGCTACAGGGGTAGGTCAAGACCTGCTGGCACCTGAGATGGTGGGCCAAATATTGCCCCCTTTACCTGGTGGTGCATCAGCTGCTATGTTCTCTTCTCTTCATCCTGCTCCCTAGATTCAGAAAGAGCAGATGAGGAAGTATGGAGGAGGAGAGAATGGTGGTAAGAGTGGCACTCTAGCCCACCACTCTCCTCTCCTCCACACTTCCACTTCTGCTCTGTTCTCCTTTCTTCTGAATCTAGGAAGCAAGTGGAGACAGGGAGGCTCCTCTCACCAACTGCTGCCTGAAGCAACCTCTTCAGTCCAGCAATGTTTATGAACATTGATTAAGATCAGTATTAATCAGATGATTCTATAATCAGATTCAGTATTAATCAGATATTGATTAATATTCAGTGGTTCCCAAACATTTTACCTCCGGGACCCACTTTTTAAAATGACATTCTGTCGGGACCCACCTAGCTTTCAAGACTTTTTTTAAAAAAGTGATCTAGAAAGAAATACTATTTTTATTTACAAGTAATGTTTTACTTTTTAAACTGGTGACTTGGCTCCACCTGCCTTACCATCTTCAATCTTCATGACTGCACCTGGAAAAAGCTCCGAGCTACGGAGCGAAATCTGTAACATACACAGCCTCCGATTTTTAATGGATTTTATTCCTGTCGGGAGCTCCGTTTATATCGGTATCTTCGCACAGTGTTTTGAAGTTATTTTAAATCGTTGGTCTGTTTGAATAAACTACATGGCATCTTTACCCGTAATTCTAAAGTCTTGGACGATAACTACTGGCCATGAAAGCTTTTATTCTATCTTAAGTAATGTTTTATTTATTTATTTATTTATTTATTTATTTATTTATTTATTTATTTATTTGCAAAAACATAAATCAATTTCTCATAATAAGGTAGCCCTAATGAATAGTCTCAAGGCTTGAGGGGCTTAGTTATGTGACCCAGCCTTCACCTGCCTCCATTATTTGTCATTGACAGACTTGAAAAAAACAACAACACCAACTCAAACATTTATTATTTACACAAGCTTGCAAACTGCAAGAGCTCAGCTGTTTGTGGAGAAGCATGGGAGGATGGACTAGGATGTTCTGGGGGTGGGTGGGATTGGCCACCCAGGCCAGCGATGGGGAGGGATCATCGGCAGTGCAGTCTGCTGAATCCTATCCCTTATCCCTGGCCTGGCCAGCCTTATACCTGCTCCTTGGATTTGCGCCAGACATTTTGCCGGTGCACATCGAAGGAGGCCCATTGGGCCTGCTGGGGCTCTCCCCTGGGGAAAGCGAGGAGCACTCCAACTCCACCGGCATTTATTTATTTATTTATTTATTTATAGGATTTATACCCCGCCTTTCTCCCACAAGGGCAACCAAGGGCCCAATCCTTCCCAGGATCTGGCACAGCATGCTTTTGCCCATTGTGGCGGCCCTAGACAGGATTGGGCTGCCCAAGTGTCAAAATTTATTTCCACTGGGCAGAGATAGAAGTCATCTTTCAATGGGGTCCTTTTCCCTAGTAACTCCATGTCTTGAGAGGGAAGGTTCCCAATTGCACTGTTCAGTGTACATATGATTATGTGCCCCAACAAAGTACTGATTAAGTTCAGGGTTGATATCAGAGACTGGACAGGTCAGACACAGTTGAGGACCCATACTCATCAGAAGACCTACTTGACTAGGATGACCCCTGATAATGGTTTGTGATGGACCATTAACACTGCCAATGGTCCATCAGAAACCATTATCACTGACGCTTTAAATACTGGTAGCATTGCTCAATAACTGTACAACTGTCATACAAGAATGAAAGATCCCATTTCCAGGAGATAAATATTTTGTTTTGGATTTTTGTCTTTGTCACTCTTTGAAAATGATGGAGTGACATGTTTACCACTGTTGTGACTCTTGTGGGGAATTTGAAATTCTGTGGAGCAGTGACCCCCCTACCAGGTTAGCTGTTAGTGGAATACTTCATGACTGCTGAGTGTTCTTGATATATTTATTGTTGTTGTTTTACAAACCTGAACACTTTTTGAACAGAGTTTACCATTACTGAGTTAAACACTTCCATATTCCAGGAGATACATCATTTTAAGAGAGTTGACAGGTTTATTAAAACATTAACAGCACAATCTGACTTAACTTTTTTGCCATTGTAACCAGCGGCCCAGCGAGAACAGGAGGCCCCAGAACGGAAAAGGGATTCAAATCCCCTTTGAATTCCTCTTTTGGAGGGGATTTGAATCCCTTTTCCGTTCTGGGGCCTCCCGTTCTCGCTGGGCCGCTCGTTACAATGGCAAAAATGTTAAGTCGGATTGCGCTGTAAAAGAGTTTACCATGTTTTGGAGAAGTTGATGGATCCAACAACTAAATTATGTGATTCTTTATTGTTTTAAGCTTTGTGCAGATGTTTGGTGAATCTATGGATCACACCTACCATCCTGCTCCAAACTTCCAGGTATTTGGAAGGTCAAAGGTCGTTGCAGGGTCCACATGTGTACAGCTGTCCAAACAATCAGGGATCCTGTCTTTCACAGTACAAATTACCAGGAAGGCTCGCTGGCAGTAAAAGGGATGGAAGCCCATTTCAAGCCAATTCAAGGACAATTCAAAGTGTCCCTAACTCAGAATGGGAGTGAGACTACGTGAACTGGACAAGTTTATACTTGGATCTCCCCCACATGCAAATTTTCTACAGCAACTGTTTTCTATTCATAACTGTTTGAACTGATGGTATGAGAAGTGACCATGTAAAATGAAATAACTGCACAATCAGAGATCCCATATTTAATGAGTCACAGTTATTAACCTTGCATGGGTTTCCTGATGTGCCGTCCAAATATCCTTCCTGAATTTTTATCCCAGGTAAAATGTGCAGTTCAGTTCTACAAGCAGGTGGGGAGGAGTCATAACTTAGTGGTAGAAAGTACACTCAGCATGCAGATGGTCCCACCTTCAATCCCTGGCATCTCCAGGTAAGGCTGGGAAATACCAGTCTGAAACCCTGAAGTGCTGCTGAGAGTCAGTTCAGACAGTGCTGACCTAGAAGGTCTGAGGCTGAAATTCTAAGCACACGTACATGGGAATAAGTCCTACTGAACTCTGTGGGACTAACTTTTGAGTAGATGTGCATAGGATTGCACAGTGACTCAATAAAAGTTAGTTTCCTATGAAAACAGGCTTTCAGCCCAATCCTACCTAACTCCCCATGTGGCGATGCATCAATGCCAATGTGGCATCCATTGGATCCCGTGAGGAAGTTTCAGCCTCGGGAGGCCTCATCGCGTTAGGGGAACATTTGTTCCCTTGCCCCGGGGAAGGTTCCTGCTGGCCCAGTGGGTCAACTCGGACCTGCGCAAGCGATATTGCTGGCGCAGGTTCATGTTGACCCCTGAAAGCCAGATCAGGCCTGAGTAGAGGGTTAGGATTCAGTGGGCACCACTACTGCTGAACCCGCCCCCTTTGCGGACCCAATCCTCCCTCCTCCCTGCTCCATGTCCTCAAAGTTCCACCCACACCCTGCCCCATTCCACCCCCTCCCCGCCTCCCTCCTGGCCCCGGCATGGTCTTATCTGAGGCAGCGGATGTCCACAGTCTATTGCCTCATGGGTCCAGCTGCTTGCCGCTTCTAGCGGCGTCCAGGCTGCGTTCTCCGGTGTTGTCATGTATGCAACTGCCGGAAAGTGCATTATGCCAGCAGAACATGCATTCCACCAGCATAAAGCATGCTTATGATTGGTCCACTTGTCTGTAACATTAAGCATGCACAAGTCCTAATGTACTCATTGGAACTTACTTGCAAGTAAGGCAGCAAATCATCCTACCTCTGCTATGGGCCTGAAGTGTCGTACAATGCATTTTAAACTATGTCGTTTGTAGAATCGCATGCAGTGCTGGCTCCAGGAATGATCTTTGTTTGATGGGTAAATGATTTTCAAACAAATCCAACCTTTGGAACAGATGGAATTTTAAATCTCTGGGACTCTAGGCATGATACACAATAGCATATTATTTGGAAGGCAGGAGATCCTGGTCTGTTGCTAGAGAAACAATATTTACATACTAGAGGGAATTAGAACAAGGCACGTTCTGACCTAGGTGTGAATAATTGTTCAGAAATGTATATGTTGACATATTTAAGAAGATAAGAAAGAACCCTGCTGGGTCAGACAAAGCAGTACATTTTCCATAAGCCTCTGAGAAGCCTGTAGGCAGATATCTTCTTATGTTATGTATCTCATTTTCTTATTTGAAATACTTACCTTTTCTGGGTGCTTGGCAAGGAGTACGTGCTATTCAGAGCTGTCCAAGCTCTATGTTTAGAGAGGAGTTCTGCTGCTGATGGATCCGGCCCACCTATGAGGCCAGCTGAGGTGGTTGTCTCAAGCAGCAGGTTGGTGTGGAATGCCTGCCATTTTCCACCCATCTACCTCTACCATTCCCCTTCCTACTGCTCCCTGAATTTGAAAAGAAAGAAGGGAATGGAATGGAAGTGTAGAGAGGACAATGAGTTAGAAGGTTGTGGCTGCAGCACTATTTTGAAAGTGTTCACATGCAAGACCAGCTCACACACTCAAGTCTCCTAATTTTCCACCAAAAGTTCTAAATCAACATCCTTACTGAGAAGATACTCTTGATCTTAAACAAAAATGTATCCTGAACACTCTTTGTGAAAGCTGCTTGTATTCCCCACCCTTCTTTTCCTGTTTTAGCCAGACATTTTTTGTTATCTCATTCATTCATGAGTTAAGGGCTCTGTGTCAGCAATCAGAGACAAAGTGCCTTTAATGTAGCTTCTCAAGTTTTCACGGCCAGTACATATCACTGAAATACAAATATAAAAGTCCAAGTTTTCAGGCCGTTTATTCACATGTCCTATTTTAACATAAACAAACAGCCTGAAAACTTGGACTTTTTTATTTGTAATTCAAAGTGCCTTTATATGATGGGTCTTGCCAGGCTTTAAGCCTGACTGTATTTTTGTATTTTGAAGTAAATCAAATTTTCTGTTAAGTCAATTGTTCTATGATCAAGTTGTAGGGCTGCCACACACACAAACACACAAACACTTTCATCAGATAACCACAGCACTGAGGAGCTCAGATATCTCTTGCTGGGCAATATTATGCTGGTGACAATGTTCCAGTTTCAATTTGCAAGAGTTCAGTGAAGCTTGTAAGTTTACGAGCATATCTAGAGGTAGTCGTCCCATAAAAGCTATCATCCTATCTATTTTGGCATTATCAGACATCATTGTTGCAACAACACTCCAAACAACTTTATATCGTAATCCTATATGTCCTAATACAGTGATCTCTGCCAAGTGTGGTGGCTCCAAAGCACATTTGTTGTTGTTGTTCAGTCGTTAAGTCGTGTCCGACCCTTCGTGATCCCCTTTGTATGGACTATATAAGGAGGCAGCCGGCCAGTGATGCACTAGTCGGCTGCGAGGCAGGGAGAAGCCGAGTCTCCCCTCCTGCCTAAGACCAGCCGACTAGCTGAGAGAGGTGGCTTGCGTGGTGCATCAACCCCCACCCTCCAGCTGCCCTGAGGCCAACGCTGTCCCCCGGAGGCTACTTATCGAGGCCCCCAGGCCTCGTGTCGTGTCCGACCCTCAACCATATCCCGCCAGGCCTTCCTGTCCTCCTCTATCTTCCTGAGTTCGCTCATTTTCATGTTCGTTGCATCGGTGATGCTGTCTAACCATCTCATCCTTTGCCTTCCCCTTCTCCTTTTGCCTTCAATCTTTCCCAGCATCAGTCTTCTCCAGAGAGTCCTCTCTTCGCATTAGGTGGCCAAAATATTTGAGCTTCAGCCTCAGTACCTGTCCTTCCAGGGAACAGTCAGGGTTGATTTCATTTAGGATTGACTGATTTGATCTCCTAGCAGTCCAAGGGACTCTCAGGAGTCTTCTCCAGCACCACATAGGCATTGCGTTTCTGCCCACAAAAACTTTTCCATTCATTGTGGTGATGAGTTGTCAGGTGATGTGGTTGTCAGGATTCATTGTGGTGATGAGTTGTCAGGTTGCTGGGGACCCTGGGACAAAGCCACCTACAGATTTCCCATGACACCCTCCACTCACTCCCTGCTGGAGCCATGATTGCTGCCACCAATACTGATGGTTCAGAGCCAGCCTGGTCAGGTAGACACTGGCCAAGGGCCCAAGCCCATCAGAGGGTCTAACTTAGGTGACTGCTGACTCCATCCCTGGCCATGAGTTCAGAATGAGCTTGTGGGTGGGTGCTCGTGGGGGAGTCCGGAAGAGGGGTGCTCAGTGGTAGGTCGCTTTCCTCTGGTCCCGGGGGTGGGGGGTAGGTCTCCAGACCGGCACCCACTAGTTGGGAATCGGGGCCTGGGGGCCTCGATAAGTAGCCTCCGGGGGACAGCGTTGGCCTCAGGGCAGCTGGAGGGTGGGGGTTGATGCACCACGCAAGCCACCTCTCTCAGCTAGTCGGCTGGTCTTAGGCAGGAGGGGAGACTCGGCTTCTCCCTGCCTCGCAGCCGACTAGTGCATCACTGGCCGGCTGCCTCCTTATATAGTCCATACAAAGGGGAAGTCCCGCCTCCTCCCGGGAGATCCCTCCCTCCTAGTGATTGGCAGGCGTCTGAGCCTATTGGCTCACCGACTGCCGCAACTCTGGGTTTGTGCCGGCTGCGCTGGGGCCGCGCACGCCCAGTTTGCCCGCCCTGCGCTCCAGCCGGCAACGAGGACGTCGGCTGGGCTGTTGTGGCCTCGGTGTCGGAGCCGGGCCCGTCACCCTCAGCCCCGGACATCGGGTGGTGCCCGGGAAGAGGGCGAGGCCGTCGGATGACCACCTCCTCGTCGGGAGGTGACGGGAGCTTGTGGCGGCGTTCTGGCTCCAGCGAGGGCGGGGGGCACCGCTCGCCGGGGCGCCTATAGCCCGGAGGCCCTGCCGGCGGCTTGGCCCAGCCTGTGGATGCAGCGTCTGGGCTTTGGGGATCACAGGTAAGTCCGGGGGTTCCGAGGACTCCCGGACAGAGCTTGATATTTATTAGCTTTCTCAGAAGAAGGGAATCTCTTTTCCGAGCAGAGCACATGAGAGGGGGTTAAAGGGAGTAATTTGTTCCCAGGCCCGGGGTCCAAAGGGGGCCTGGGAGGCAAAGGAGGGGGCATGAAAATTGTCCTACCTGTGGGAGGCACGCGCTGCACAGGCACTCACTCTGTAGCAAAAAAAAAAATTGATCCCTGTTGCAGGCAGCCCTCACTGGCTCCGACAATGACGACCTGCCCCTGGTCTCCAAGTCCCACAAGGCAAAGCTGCACAGCGCTACTATGGGGGCCTGCGTGCTTTGAGGGAGGGGCCTGAGCTCTGTCCCTGTGGCTGCTGGGGTTTCTGGCAGCTTTAGTGGCCAGAATTAGCTTTAGTGGCCAGAATTAGTGGCTTCTACTCATGTATAAGGTGGGCTTGCTGCCAAGCTGTAAGGGAGGGGCCTGAGCTCTGTCCCTGACATTATTAAAATAGTAAATGTATCCGTATTGTGAATTCTTAGCATAAACAAAGATGTTCAAATGAAATGTGTTTTCTTATCCTTGTTCCTCTTTTCTTTTATTTATTTATTTATTTATTTATTTATTTATTTATTTATTTAAAAGCTGCCTATCCCACCCCCTTATTTATTTTTTATTTATTTCTGTATTTATATACCTCCTTTCTTATCCTCAGATTGCTCTTCAGATGTTATTCAAGGCGGTTTACATAGGCAGGCTTATCTAGATCTGATAAGGATCTTTACAATATTGTTCTATATAGAACCCTACAATTCCAGCTGTTCACTAGTCATCTTCACTAGTCATCTTCACTAGCTGCTGAACACAAGCCTCAAGCTCTCTGCAGGACGCCACAGATCATGCTGAACAGGGAAACATTTTTCCAGTTGTCATCGTTCTGTCACTGACATTCTCAGCATTCCAGTCTGTTCTCTCACCACACCACGCAACAGTGACTCCTCTCTGCCACCGAGGCTCATGACAGCTTATCAGTGACTTCCTGGTCACCCTTCCAGCATGAAAACTGACTGTTCTGCTTAGCTTCCGGCAGTCTTCAGGCAGTTCAACCTCGGGACCCAATCATGGAAGGGTGCAGCTCATCATGGAAGGGTGCAAAAAGCTGCACATGCCCAAATTCCCACTTCTATATATTGGTTAAAGGTATAGGCATTTGTTCTCCATTGTTTCTGGTCACCCTGGATCAGGAGTTAAGAGCCTCAGTATTCGACCAAGAAAACCCAGGGGGAAATAAAGGAACTTGAAGGTGGAGTATTCTGAATATGTGACTGTTAAATAGAGACAATATCCTCCTGGTGGATTTTTTCCTCCTTCTAAAGACTGATAATGCATTAAGACCTTTTACATAATGAGAGGGAGTTTATCACAAAGCTTTTATGTGTATTCTCTAGGAAACGTTTTACTTGTCATACCAGTTCGGTAAATGGGTGCTGTATTTTGCAACGGATGATTGGGTTTCTGCTGAAGCCTCCTCCGATAAGCAGAGCTATAAAATAAGGCGATGGTTCTTGGATGAATCATTGCCGCTTGCCCATCCAGAGAACTTTGTGACTTGCCAAGTTAATAAAATATTGATTAGGGCAACATCACCGATATACAAGCGCAAAGAAAAACAGTGTAAACAAACGCTTTCTTGCTTTCTTTTACATTTTGCTCCCGTTTCGCACCCATCGGAGCTGCAGTGGCTGCTGTCATCTTCAAAATCACAAAGGTTTGCAAACGATACCTCTGGTGTAAACACTGCTCTAATTCAATTTACTTTGGGGAACAGGAGAAAAGCGGGGGGGGGGAGGGGGAACACACACAAAGGAGCTGCGTTTTACCAATTCACAAAGGAATTGCTCTGCAGCGTAGGTTTAAAAGGCTAATTCTCTGTGTTGGAGAAGAATGATTTCAAAATAGTCCTCAGGAAAGAAAAATCTTGTTTAGATTCAGTAGATGACTACTGGGAGAAAGAAACAATTGTATGTGCAAAGCCCCGCCCTTTGCATTTCCTCCCCCCTCACCAAGGCCAGCCCAGTGATTAGATGAGGTGAGGTCGACTGCCTTGGGTTCACACAGCACCCATCAGCCACCTCCAGGGGTGATGCCCAGGGCACGGGAGCTTGCTGTGCCCTGGAAGTGACATCACATAACGTCACTTCCGGGTTCGGTGCTATCGGCAGCCTCCACATGCCACTTTTCTCTTGAAGAGAAGAATAGCGCATGGAGAATGCAGGCAATCGGCAGCCCTTGTGTTCCGAGCAGAACTGCCGATTGTCTACAGCTGCCTATTGTACTACACCCAGGTTCCCCATGTACAGATCAGAGTGTCCACAAAGGTCCCTGTATTTTGTGGGGTCTTTAGGGGTTGCTCCTATTGGCTAGGGGGAAGGGAGGGTCTGTTGCGAACCAAGATTCCTTGCATTTGCTGATGGGGAAGGGATGCAAGGAGTATTCAGTTGCAAATACCACTCATTGCCCACTGCCATCTGCCCTTGTTAAGCTTGGTAGAAATAGGGACCCATCTCACCATGGGGGGGCAGTGTAGGCCTTTGCCCCAGATACACTAGCAACCTGGCACTAGCAGCGATTGAGGCCCACTCCCATTTTAAGTGTATGAGCAGCAAAGTCATACCAGTCGGATGTTAAAGGTTTATTGAATAAGAGTGGAAAGTATTTCTGCTCTGGGGGCTGTTGGAGAAAGCTGGCAGCAGACTGATAAATTTACTGGAAATGGGGCATTATTTATCCAATATTGCAATGATAAATATACCGACAGTGTTCAGTGTTGTGCTTTTATTTTGTTTTGCAAGGAAAGTTTCATAATAGACTTAAATGTGTTTCCATTGTGTTCCGTTTTGTTTGCTCTAGACTTGTGTTTTGTGACTGAAATTAAGTAAAGATAAATAAGTAATTCAAAAAGCAGTTATGTAAGTAATTAAATATATAAAGACCAAGTAGATGAGCAGGGTGCCCCCCAAAACAAGTGAGTGTGACACTATAAGAAGAGCCTTGAGGGATCAGCTAAAGTATCTATCTCGTACAGGAACTAATTTCTAACAGATGCTTCTGCAATGGCCACAGTCGGGGATGAAGGTAACAGCCCCACCTCACCCCAGCAACTGGTAATCTGAGGAATGTCAACTCTGACCATGTAGATTCCATGTAGTTATCGTAGCTCACAGGGCTGGACCATTCAGGAGGTTTAACTGAGTATTTGGGGGTGAGGGGGAGATTAGCAGGAGTTGCCTTCCATCCACCTGCCTTCAGTGCTTTTCCTCCTCCCACTTCCTAGATCTGAAAAGGAAGAGGGAATGGAGCAGAGGAGGAAGTGTGGAGGAGAGGACACTCTAGCCCACCTATCTCCTCTCCTCCATGTTTCCTCTTTGGCTCTGTTTCCCTCTTCCTTTACAAATCTAGGGAGCAGGAAGAGGGGGTGTGGTGGAAGTGGCAGATGGTGTACCACTGAGTAAAGGGAGCAGCATTTGGTTCAGCAAAGCACTGTATAAGGAGGATGACAATATTTGGCAACACTTCTCAGGTTAGGAACTCTTGGGCCAGCCCTGATGGTGAGCACCATAGTTTTGCCCCCATAAATTGGTCCATTCCTATTTGAAAGCCATCCAATTCAAGTAATGCTGGGCTTGTAGCAATGCTACTCTATTGTCATGATCCATTCTGAAGGCGAGAGGTTAGGAGGGCCACTTATCCCTCCTAATGTAGTCAATGAAATCTAGTACAGATGTAATCCCGGACCGGTGCCAATAGCGCCAGGTGCGTATTTGCCACAGCCTCGCTGTAAACACAGGAAGGAGGAAAGGGGGGGCTCGGGGATGTTTGTCAGTGTGAACCCCAGGGCAGCAAGGGCGGGGATGCCCCGATCTAACACCCCACAGCTGCCCTCCGGCGCCATGGCCAGTGCGGGACAGGCCTTGACCCGAACCTCACAGCCCGCGCTAGATGCCCTCCAGCTCAGCGTGGGCTTCAGTGGTCTTGCTGTCCTGGCCCCTGCAAGGGGCTGACGGTAAAGGCCGACTTCTCTGCGGCCTTGAGTCTGGGAAAACACCTACCAGCCTTCAAGCCCGCAGGCTGTTAGCTTTAACTTATGCCTTAAATCCTGCTGGTTTCCTAACCTTTCTCTTCCTGTTATTTACCTTAATAAAAGTGGCCCTACACCCATATTACTGACTTGCGTGTTTACTGGGGAGTGCGTGGGCAATCAGATGCCAATGTATTGTGTTGAATGTTGTCTTCATGGCCAACACTGAAGCTGCGACTCATATCACATCACTGAGTCCTCCGTGCCATGCATGAGTTTTCTTAGGGTGCAATCCTAACCAACTTTCCAGCTGGGCCAAGAGGGTGCACACTGCATGTTGCAGTGCAGAGAAAGTCACGGAGGCCTCCTCAAGATAAGGGAACGTTTGTTCCCTGACCTAAGGGCTGCATTGCGGCTGCAACTGTGCTGGAAAGTTGGTTAGGATTGCGCTGTTACTTAAGTAGCCCCATCTCTACTGGTCTTATGGGAGCCAGGGCATAAGGAGGACCCCCTGCCGTGCTCCTGATCCAGATCACTGGCCTAGTGCGCTGTTTACATCGGGGGGGGGGGGGGGGAACCAAGCATGCCTGGATTGCTGATGTGATCAAAAACACTTTGATCACATTGGCCCTGAAGCTGCAAAGCTGCAATCTATTCCAAGAAAGCCAGAGGAAAAAACATTGAAGGTTCACCAGTCACAAATTCTTGCAGTGGAAGTGAGAGTGGTGTTTTCAGTTGCCAGAATGACATCTCCCAATTATCATACAAAAAATAGTTGTGTGTGTTCCAGATTTCTGCTATAATACTATGGTAACCTTGCATGCAATATTCCAATGCAGAGAGGTGGGCCAGAAAACCAGTCACTCATGAATGAGAGGAGCCAGTAATTGGGTCCTGGTAATACGTTGTTGACTAACACTATTAATTTTCCATCGACTGTTTGCTTGGGCTGGCTTCAACGGTTCCTCACATTTGAAGTTTTAATGATGCTCACTAATAAAGCCACAGAGACCATGTAGGTGGGTTTGCTCTTATCGCTCATTTTAGCATTAATCATGTAGGTTTTCCTTCCCTTCTCTGACCTTGTGTATTTTTTAACCAAATGAAACCTGTTTTTAGCAAAACATGCTCTGGAGTTAAATTAGTGGAGCTGTGCAAACAATCCCTCGAGTTAACATGACAATGTTGTTGGATTTTATTTTGCTACTTCTGAATAGCAAGCTCACAACATTTGGCTCTGTAATTGGAATTGCATTTTAACAGATTTTTTTCCCCTTTTGCAGTAAATGTCTTGTTCTAATGAATAGCTCTGTAACATGTTTTTGTTGTTGCAGGCCGCGATGAAATCTCATTCTGCAGATGTGTTCAGAGACTCCTTTGTACATGGTCTGATTGACAAAAGAGCATATGGATTTTACTATTGAAAATATAATTCCATTGCTTCATATTGTTATGTTCTCTAAAGGTAGAGTTTACAGTAGGAAGCTAATAAAACTGATTTGTTTTGGTTACATTCTAATAAGAACTCCGGATTCTCTGATGGGCTGCAGTTCTGCTCTTCCTGCACATCTACTTGATTTACAGCACAATCCTGTGTAACCCTTGCACTGGTGTAACTGTAGATCCACCAGCGTAAAGTGAAATTTGCCATATGTCAATGGATGCAGGACGGAGACCGGTGTAACCTCCCTCGGACACTGTGCATGTGCAGTTCGGACAGGGGATAGATGCCACTGCAACTCTGCTGGCACAGGGGGCATTCTGGGGGCATTCGGATGCCCCCGGAATGCCCCCTGCACTGGTGGAGTTGTGATGGCATCCGTCTTGCATCTGAACTGCGCATGCGCGACGTCCGAGGGGGGTTACGCCAGTCTTTGTCCATTGGTGTACAGAAAGTTACACTGGCATAAGTGTAACTTTCACTGGTGGATCTACAGTTACGACGATGCAAGAGTTACACAGGATTGGGCTGTTAGTTACGTTTTTGCTACTAAGCGGTTTCAGGCTGGGAAAGTGTCATCCTGCAGTGATTTGACCACAACCAGAGAGCTCTTTTGGACGTGCCTAGGTCCAGGAATCGCATCAGGGGTCAGCCAGGTTGGGCACTAACCATCAGATGAACCTTGATTCACCAGTGAACCCTCAGAACTTCTGGGAGCAGGGAGTGAGTGGAGGGTGCCCTGGGAAACCCAGGGCAAGTCTTTGTCCCAGGCCTCCGTCCCAGGCCTGATCTGCCCACATCTCTGCCCTTCCTTGCCCTGTTTCACCCCCTACCCCAGCCCCCACGCCGCTTGGAGCTAAACTTGCTGGCTCTGTGGCACTGTCCTGGGGATCCAGCACGGCGCAGGGTGACGCAGGGTGACGCAGGGTGACGCAGGTCTTCCTGGTGGCACTGCCTATTCTTCGGGTGTTGCAAAATGTTTTGCAACATGCATGCAACATGTTTGCGACACCCAGCACCACTGCAGGAGAGCACGATTGCACCACCAGTTATATAATCCAGAGTCACCATAGTTGGTTGGTTCAGTTGTACTGTCAGTTGATATCTTTTTGATTTGCCATTCCGGTTGGTTACGTTCCAGCTTAAAAAGAAAAAAAAAAAGTAAGGAATTTCAGTAGAAGGGCATTTCTCTCTAAGTGGCTTTGTTTTTGTTTGTTTGTTTGTTTGTTTTGGAATCTGTATAAACAGATATAAACAAACATACGTTTGTTGCATGGCTGATGGATTCTCCCCACATTTGTAATTGGAACAACTGGAGAGGGCACATCTGATTGAGTAATAATAGCCCAGAACTGCCACATTGATGATAACCTTTTTAAGCAGATCCTGTGGACCACTTCAAAGAGGTGGAATGTTGGATGGAAGATATCAATGGACGCTTTGCATCTGCACAGTGAATTGTGGGCTGAACCTTCTAAGTTGCTACAGCAAACAATATTTGTCTCAAACCACCACCACCACCCCGAAACCCCAACAACTCAGACTCAATCGAAAACTTTCATGGCCAGCGATTACTTCTAGCAATTTCGGAATTACAGGCTATCTTACCCGTAATTCCGAAATCGCTAGAAACTCAGACTCAATTTTGCTACGCATTGATTCTGAATATGTCTAACAAATGACTGCAGGGCACACACAGTATCTTCCCTAATTTGTCTCTCTGTGCAATGACATGGAGAGTACCAGCAGATGGAATTGCCCGTTGTTTTCTTCAGCTCCCTTCCAACTGTTCTAAACAAGAAGGCACTATTATGCTGATCCTATTTTTAGGTGCAGTTGCATTCTTCTATCTCTGAGTAAGATGTGCAATGAGTGATGACCTGAGATGTTGAAAACTCAAAAGCATCACTTAACGGAAAATATGTGTTTCACATGCAAGTGGGTGTTTGTGGATGCATTTGCTTGGCCCACGTCTGTTGAGCGGGGGGTAGGGTGATGTGTGGAAGACAGATCTACATGTAAGTTTTATTAAACCTTATATTCTGCCTTTCCATGTGAACATCTGCAAAGTGACTGGCCAAAGCATTAACATCCAAAACAGACTCACATTGCATTAGCTTACAGCCCAAGCCTATGGCCACATTACGATAGCAGAACCTCCATTCTGCTGTTGTAAAAGGCCCAACTATGGTGCAAATATCATGCCACTGCTGGGCCAGTCATAGCCCCACCACCGCAGAGGCTGGGCTGCGCCGACTATGGTAAGTCAGTGGCGGGGGCATATTGGGGGGGATTTAAATCCCCTTACCCCTCCATAAACCTCCTACTCCAAAAATCTCCATAAACCTCCTGCTCCACAATGGGTCTCCTTGGACCTGTGCCAGCGATTTCGCTGGCACAAGTCCAAGGAGAGAAAGGGGGCAGGGTATCTGCTGCCAGAGGGGGCAGGGTATCTGCTGCCAGTATCATCACTGCTAGATCCTCCCCTCCAGTAGTCTCCATGCCCTGCATTCCTCTCTCCTCCATGCCTAGTTCCACCCCCATCCGCCCTGGTTCCGCCTTTCTCCCACCCTTGCTGCCTCCCTCACTGGTTGACCTGCTCCAGCGGGTGCCTAGCAATCCAGCAACGCACACATGAAGGCTCCCGCCTTCACGCCAGCAATCCAGCAGCCCACTACTCTGCGCGCTGGTGGAGCATGCTTTATGACTGCTTTTTAGCAGTTAGCACTGACAGAAAGCACGTTCCCCAGTGGGGCAGCCCAGTAGGACCGGGCAGTAAATTATAGGATTAACAACCAAAAGATGTGGTGATGACTTCTGATGATGACTACAATTTCATGGAGGATGGATCTATGGTTATTGGTTATTGGCTATGATAACTAAGAGGATTGTTTGGCAGGACAACTAATCAGGGATCTTGGATCTGTGTTTGTGGGTTTCCTGTAAGTCTCTGGTTGGCCACAGGTGGGAAACACGTTGCTTAACTAGATGGATCTTTGGTCTGATTCAGCTGGCTTTTTTATGTTGGAGGATGCAGCTTCAATTGTTACAGGTTACCTTGACCTGGAATGTTGGCTGGATCCTGTTCATTTTGCCTTAGCGTGCTACAGCCACCTCCCTGTTCATAAGCCTGTAACCATGTGCTTTAGTCCCTTGAATTGCAAGCAAAAGTTTTGTTTTTGTTTCCGTCTCCATGGGGTAGCATCTAATCCCAGTATGTTCGCTACCCTATGCCTGCTGTTATAGACAAGCTAGATCAAAAGTAATGACTTGAGAGCCTTTATCAGTCATGTCCACCCCTATTTCGTGATCTGTTTTGCAGAGGAAATCATTAGTATGGCAGGAATAAGTAGTGCCTGCACAAAGAAGCCACAGCTATGCCACCAATCCCTGCATAGACCTTTGGCTCGCCACAGTTTGAACAATTTGAACTGAACAATTCCAAGCTGTCTTGGAATTGTTTGTCATAAGTGCTCTGACGAAGAGGTATGAAGCAGAGGAGCAATTAATTAGTATGCCATTGTCACTGGTTTATTTATTTATTTTCAGATTCACAGGCAGGGTTACCTGCAGCATGCACAAGTCGCAATAAGAACAGGCAGCTGAGTGATAGATCTTTGGGGACTCCAAAGGAAAGGCCAGTGCTCCATCTTGTTTGTGTCTCGTCGTTCAGTTTTAATGCAGTGCTTGTGGATTGTGAAGGAGTCAAGCTCATTCATCTGAAGCAGCTTCACTGTTTAAGATGAGTGAGATGAATTAAAGATGGAGTTGCCTGAGCTTTACTTTGACTTTATCTTGTTCAAGAGAAGGCTTAGTGGCAACCCTATCACATTGCACTGAAGTCTAAATGTGAACTTCCAGTGCTGGTTGTCTGTGACAATCTTTCAGAGATCCCTCTTCCAAATGACATATGCAGCCCAATCCTAACTAACTATCCAGCGGGTGGCCCATGGCCACCCGACGGATCCTATCCCCGTTCCTGGCCACTCTGGAGCAGCCCGGAGGTCTACTCAGGGAAAATGGACGTTCGTCCCCTTCCCCCAGTGTCAAACGAGGAAGGCCCAATGGGCCTCCTCAGAGTTTCCCCAGCTATTTAGCTGGCGGAAGTAAGAGTTGGCCGTGTAACGGCCGAGCCGGCCCAGAGGGAGACAGGGATATGGCTACCACCATCCCTGCCCCCCTGGGCCGGCTCAGCCAATGGCCCCCTCCCTCACCGCCCGGACCACCCCCGCGCCCCCCCAGAGCTGAATTACCTCTGCCAGTGACCACAGGGGCACCGGAGTGAGAGCGACCGGCCTCTGCACCGGCAGCCCTTACTCCCGAGGCATTGAAAATGTGGTTTACAGCACGTTCGTAATGGCTTCGGGCAGTGGAACTCTCATTCCGCTGCCTGATTGTTCCATTGGATTGCGCAGTAAATGTTTTTTTTTTCCCCTTCCTTAAAATAGAAACAATATTATTGTATACTTAGGCTTTCATGGTTGGAAGATTCTGAACCAAAATTAAAAACATTGTTTGGGTAATCAAACCATGGTCCAAAAAGGTTATCTCCTAAAGAGTTATGTCTCCTGACGTTTCGTTGCCACTTGTGGGAAGCATTGTCAAAGGTATGGAGATCCAAAGCCTTTGTGGTTTTGGATCATATGCTTTCCACAAGTGGCAGAGAAACATCAGGAGACATAACTCTTTAGGACATAACTCTTTTGGACCGTGGTTTGATTACCCAAACAACGCTTTGGTTCAGAATGCTTGTATGCTTGGACAAACTGCTTTTGCAGTACTTAGGGCAGTTATTTATTTATTTATTTATTTATTTATTTATTTATTTACAATATTTTTATCCCGCCTTTCTCCCCGAAGGGACCCAAGGCAGCTTACAAGAACAAGAAAAACAGTTACAAAAATCAATCACCTTTAAAAGCAATAAAACAGTTAATTAAAAACTCATAAACAATAATCTAAAAATGATAAAAGAGACCACTATTACAATTTAAAACAAGAATACCAGAACAGCAGCACCACACCTGTAACCACTAGATGTTAAAAACGGCCAAGACTCAGAAGGCTTCTTTAATCAAAAAAGTTTCAGGCCACGCCAGAAAGTCTCCAAGGAGGGAGCAGTTCGTAAGTCAAAAGGGAGGGAATTCCATAAGGTTGGTGCCACTACTGAGAAGGCCCTATTTCTAGCCGCCACCCCTCGCACCTCCCTGGCCGACGGCACCTGCAAAAGGGCCTTCTCAGATGACCTAAGGAGATGACCTGGATTATATAGAAGTAGGCGGTCTCTCAAATATCCTGGCCCCAGGCCATATAGGGCTTTAAAGGTCAAAACCAGCACTTTGAGTTGGGCCCGGAAATGAATTGGCAGCCAGTGCAGCCATCGGAGGAGCAACCTGACAGAGTTGAACCGCCTACCTCCAGTGACTACACAGGCCACCGCATTCTGCACTAATTACAGTTTCCGAACTGTCTTCAGGGGCAGCCCCACATAGAGCGCATTACAATAGTCTAACCGCGACGTCACCGTGGCATGGATTACCGTGGTCAGGTCTGCCCGATCCAAGTATGGTTGCAGCTAGCTCACCAGCCGAAGCTGGGCAAAAGCCCCCCTGGCCACAGCCGCTACCTGGGAATCCAGGAGCAGCTGCAAATCCAGGCGGACCCCCAAGCTGCGGACCTGTTCCTTCAGAGGGAGTACAGCCCCATTCAGGGCAGGACGATACTCTACCACCTGCATCGTGGATTTCCAAACCAGGAGAACCTCCGTCTTGTCTGGGTTTAATTTTAGCTTATTAGCTCTCATCCAGGTCCCAACCGCCTCCAGGCAGCGCTCCAGAACCTCAACAGCCACCTTGGAATCAGGTGGAAAGGAGAGATAGAGCTGGGTGTCATCAGCATAGTGATAGCACCCAACTCCAAATCACCGGATGACCTCTCCCAGCGGTTTCATGTAGATGTTAAATAGCATGGGGGACAAGATGGAACCCTGCGGCACCCCACACCTCAAAGGCCAGGATGCCGAACAGGCATCCCCCAGGACCACCATATGGGACCTATTCGCCAAGTAGGAGCCGAACCACCGCAACACGGTGCCCCTTACCCCCAGCTCGGCTAATCGGCCCAGAAGGACACCATGGTTGACAGTATCTAAAGCCGCTGAGAAGTCCAGCAGAACCAACAGGGACGCACTCCCCCTGTCCAGTCCTTGGCGTAGATCATCCACCAAGGCGGCAAAGGGTGTTTCCATCCCAAGCCCAGCCTGAAACCAGATTGAAAGGGATCCAGATACTTAGGTCATCTCTCCATTCTTAAGTTATCTGTAAGCATTTCTCAAAACATGTACTGTAACATATCACCTGAGAAAGACCATAGCTCAGCAGTGAATGCTGTAGACTTGTCATTAAAATGGAATAGTTTCTGAATTTGAGTTGAATGACTGCCTCTCATGATGAGTGAAGCACTTTTGGAAACCTTGGCAACCTTGGCACGTCTTTTCCGAAAAACCTTACATGGTGCATGTATATAGCATATGAGGTTGTCTTACTGCCAGCCCAGTCCTAACTAACTCCCCGCATGGTGATGCAGCAGTGCCAACACAGCTACCGCTGTATCCCACGGGGGACTTTTGGCCTCTGGAGGGCTCATCGGGATAAGGGAACACTTGGGGGACCTGAAACCTAAATACAAAGAATGTCTGTGACCACCGAGCTCCAGCCCCAGCCTAAGGGGTTTTGCTTCCCAGGTAGTCCAGAATTTTGATGTCAAATATAAGAGCCATATCACTGTGATAGTCTTTTTAAGATATGCATACCCCAGACTTCCCATTATAAAAATGAAATGAATGTATTCTACACCCACATTCAGTAATTGCCCCTGGCCAAACAGTGCTGTTTTTCAACTGTTGGTATTATGCAGAAATGTTCCCATCAATCAGGTATTAGCAATGTGCTACATTATGTGCAAAGCCTTCAAATTAATGCCAAGGGATGTTTGTCATTAGGACCTAGCCACTCTGCAATTGTCATTAAAAAAAAGTTGTGGGTTTTTTTTCCAGTTGTAAAGAACATGCTTTGTCTACAACCAGCCCAATACCTCACAAAACCTGAGGCAGCATTCAAAATGCTGCCCCTTTATCTGCCAGCGTGTTTCCTCTGCTACTCCTTCTTCTCTCTGATTTCGAAACAGAAGAGGGGAGTGAGGTGGAAGAGAATGGAATGGAAGAAGACTGTGGAGGAGAGAAGAACCAGAGATGCTCTAGTGCTCCACTCTTCCCCTCGTCCCAGGAGTAGGAAGAGGAGCTGTGGAAGCAAGTGATGGACACAAAAAAGTTTTCTTTCACTATTTGTTGTTCTATAGTTAGAGGCAGTCCAAAATGGTTTTTTTCATAAAGCAGATTTTGGTGTTTTCTAAAATAAAATTGCTGAAAGCGGTGTTATGTGTTTTTATTCAATGTATTATAGTTGCTTTAATAATCGCTTTAAAAGTGTACTTGGTAGGTGATATAGGTGGTATAGCGTCAGCAGGCACTTGAGGACACATCTAGCCCTCTCGGTGATCCGGTTTACAGGACATTGACAAGAGTATACAGATACAACCTAGCTACTGTCTAAACAAATGGTAAATAAATATTAAAGAGGCTTTTTTTTTAAGAAACCCATGTGAAATGGAGTACAACTTATCTCATGCTGACTCCTGACATTATGACTCTCTGCATTTCCTCTTCCCATTTCCACATCATTGGCCATTTTGGGTGATTGGGTGGGGTGAACACTCAGTGCAATTACATTAGGACAAACGGTAAGCCGTGCTACACTTTATGGTGGAGAGAAGGAACTCAACGTAGGACTACCATCATTGCCGGCCCTCCTGTGCTTCTTACAGTGTCTTGTTCTGCCCCGAGGCTCCCAATGAGACAGTCCATGTGACTGAATGGAAAGTTTAAAAGCAGTGACGGTTCATTGCAGTGACATTTCAAATATATGCTTTACAAGACAATGATTTCAGCTTCCAACTTCACTTCCCATCATCCAGATATAATGGGCTGAATCCAAACATGTTAGCTCGAGTGGAAAGGTACGTCTGCTCATGCATGGTGCCCTCTCCCAGATTTCTTCTGATTCTCTTTCCCACTGCAGCCCCCCTCCCGTCACCCCATCCCATGCTGTTTGGGAGGTTCCATAAGCATCAAGTTTGGATTTTCAGGCAATGCAGAAGTTCTGTAGGCAATCCAGAAAGCCATTGCTCATTGTTCTCTAGATCCAGTCAAATATAAATGAGTTGAAAGACAAACAAACAGCACCTTACGTAAAATGTGTGTGCTAGATTGTTTTGTATTCCTTTAAAAATAAAGTGCAGGGGGGATGCCCATACTGGAGCAAAACCATATGGGGGCAGCGGGGGGGGGGGGGCTCTTATACTATGTCCTTGTCCCTGTTCTGATCCCAGTGATTGACTTTCAATGGAAGCTACTTTTTTCTTTTCAAAATAGAGTGTTGAGCAGTGGGTGTGTGGTGGAGATTGGAACCACAGTGGGCACAAAGTATGAAAGCCCCCCTACCCCTCATCGAGGTTTTGCCCCATTTTGGGTGCTCCCCAGTGTTTTTTATTTAAGAAAAAGAAGAAAAACAAACAGGCCGGCACATGGCTTCTGAGTAATGTGTAGTAATGTGTGGCCTTAAGTGTCTTCTCCACACCTGTGTAATTCTCAACCAGAATAGTGATTGTTGGATTCAACTAAGAAGAGAAGTCACTTTCTCTTTCCCCATCTTTCTTGCTGTGGAATCTCATTTCTGCAAAAGTGTGTCCTTCTCTATTTCTCTCTCTGTGTTGGTGGTTCCCAGTTACAGTACTTCTATTGGCCCCTGAAAAATGTAGAGATCCATTTCAATCAGGAAGAGATCGGCACTGGAGCTGTAGGTTACAACAAGACTTGGAACAGTCGGGGGCTTTTACAAGCCCCGCGTGGCTCTTTTTTCATTAACTATACTCATTTACAGTCAGGCCTTTTTATGGGTTTCTTCTCAGTGATAATCCTGGAAATGATGGAGTAAAATTGAGTCCTATGTTTAATCAAGAGGCCAGTTCATTCCAGCTCACTCTTAAAAGATGTAAGGTGAGGGGAGAGGACTGGAGAAAAGATTTACCCTTCCCCTTCAGTCCAAAAACAATGGCAGCTATAATCTTTGAATACTGAATAAGGTATGTCAATGAACAGAATAGGAGATGGAGCATAGCTTGTGTTAAGCTGTCACAAGGGTGGTCTGTGGGGGATGCTAAGTTTTATGAGGACCCATTACCCAAAAACATTAGTCTGGCTTTCTATCTCTATGTACTTTTTCTTCTCATTAACTATTTCTTTCTCCTGCTTCCATCATGTTTACGTGGACAGTTAGTGCCTTTTCAATTTTGGGGATCACACAGGATGGAAGATGGTTCATCTTCCAGTCCAAAGGTGATGATCCCATATTTGGATCTCATAGAAGTGTGACTGGTTGCTTGCTTCCCTGTCAAGCACGTGTTTGACAAAGGAGAAGGGCAGTCGACGATCTCAGGAACCCCACCACTGCCGGACCACTAGGAGCGGCAGAAGCCCCTCTCCTTTGGAGGGCAGCTGATCGGGGGGGGCCCACTCCTTGTGATCCAGCAGTGGCGGGGGGTCGCAAACCGGAATTCATTGGCCGTGATGTCATCACCGCCAATTGCTTCTGGCACACAGGGGGACTCCATCAGGGGTCACTGTCCCAGGCAGCAGAAGACCCAGTTACGCCACTGCCTTGAGATAAGGGGATGTTTATCCCCTTATCCCGCGTTGAGCCCCAGCAGCCTCTGTGGGACTACTGTGATCTGTGCCAGCTAAATGGCCGGCACAAATCCGGGCAGCTCCGTGTTGGGCTTTCAAGCCCGGAAAGGGGGATAGGATTTGGTGGAGGTCTCCTCTGCCGAGCCTGCCCCCTCCCGGGCCTGATCCGCCCTCCTCCCTGCCCTGCCCTGGAATGCCCTGAAATGCCCTTCCCTGCCCCCGTTCCACCCTCCCCCCACCTCTCTGCAGCCCGGCGTGAGTCCCTTGCAGGTCTTGCCCTTCCTTCTGTTGTAAAGCACCATACACACCAGGGATGCAGACCTGACCACGGTGATCCATGCCACGGTGACGTTGCAATTAGATTATTGTAACACGCTCTATGTGGGGCTGCCCTTGAAGACGGTTCGGAAACTACAATTAGTGCAGAATGCGGCGGCCCGTGTGGTCACTGGAGGTAGGTGGTTTGACTCTGTCAGGCTGCTCCTCCAACTGGCTGCCGATTCCTTTCCAGGCCTAATTCAAAGTGCTGGTTTTGACCATTAAAGCCCTATACGGCTTGGGGCCAGGATATTTGAGAGACCGCCTACTTCTATAAAGTCCGGCTCGTCTCCTTAGATCATCAGATAAGGCCCTTTTGCGGGTACCGTCGCCCAGGGAGGTGCGAGGGGCGGCGGCCAGAAATAGGGCCTTCTCAGTAGTGGCACCAACCTTATGGAAATCCCTCCCTTCTGATTTACGAACTGCTCCCTCCTTGGACACTTTCCGGCGAGGCCTAATAACCTTCCTGATCAAAGAAGCCTTCTGAGCCCTGCCTTTTTTTTAACATTCTGCTGGTACAGCTGGGACACTGCTGTTTTTGATGCTCTTGTTTTAATTGTAATAATGATTACAATTCCTTGCCACGGGATGTGGTGATGGCACCTGGCCTTGATGCCTTTAAAAGGGGTTTGGATAGATTCATGGAGGAAAAGATCATCACAGGATACAAGCCATAAGCAACCTCCTGGTTTTAGAAGTAGGTTTTCTCTGTGCCAGGTGCAAGGGAGGGACAATAGGAAACAGGTTATCTGTGCCAGGTGCAAGGGAGTGACAACAAGAAACAGGTTATCTTGTTGACTGTGTGCTCTTGGAAGCATCTGGTGGGGCCACTGTGAGATACAGGAAGCTGGACTAGATGGGCCTTTGGCCTGATCCAGCAGGGCTCTTCTTATGTTCTTATGTTGTTATGATCTTTTAAAATCAATTTTAGATGTTGTTTTATTAGTTTTGTCAACTATTTTTTACTGTTTTAAAATGTGACTTTTGTATTGTATTTTTTTTAGTATTGTATTTTCTTTCCTGTTGTAAGCCACCTTGGGTCCCTTTGGGGAGAAAGGCGGGGTAAAAATACTGTAAATAAATAAATGTGCAATGTGGGGGTGGCAGGTGAGGAATAGCTGCCCTGTCGTAGTCCACAGAAAAAAGCTGCCACCTGATCCTGAGATTGCGCACACTTGTCACCTGCTTGCACAAGAGTAAGAAGTTCCTTTGAAACATTGGCCAATGATATTTTGCTGCTTGTGATTGTCAATTCCTTGCGATGGTGTGGTAGTGCCAAAGGAAGCCTTATTTCCTTTTGTCTCATTTACCCCATGTTTATTATGCTTCCTGAAGTGTAGGCACTTCTTAGAGGAGAAGGTCTGAGAAGACTAGCTTACCATCAAGCTATGAATTTTAATGCAAGGTCTGGAAGACACCTTCATAAGAAATTAATTTGGTCTTTTTATATTTCCATAGAATGTTATACATTTGCAGTATTGTGTGTGTTTAAGTGATTCTTATGGCTTACTTAATATTAAGCATCTCATGTTTAATACATCCTGTCTGCTATTATTAGAACCAGTCACCCAGAGCAAGGTCTGTTTAAGGAGGAAATGGGATATATTCACACTTGGTCTAGGAAGTGCAGCTTCTGCACTGCACAGCAGAGCTGTTATTATAGCCATGAGAATGAATTTATTCGAACTGTTTCTCAATGTGCAGTACATGAGCATCCCTTTGAGAAGGGCTCAGGAACTACAGCTGGTTCAGAAAGTTGAACAGTGTTGGCCACATGGAACATATTACTCTGATATTTTAATCAACTTTACTGACTCCCTCTTGGTATCAGTATCCCATTGAAAGTACTGCTATTGACCTTTAAAGCCCTATATGCTATGTTTTTCACACCTGTAGGCCACGAGGCAGTTATGGAAGCAGGGCTGTGTTGGTTCCCCGGAGAAGATTCATTAATCTAATCAGTTTGAATCTATTTTGTTTTCCTCAATGTTTTCCTGCATGTTCAACTCCAAATTTTGGGAACAAGCCTTGCCCACGTCTACTTAACTCTGCCCAGATGCCACTCAGTGCCGATGAAAGACTAGCCTTACAGAAGCTGCCTTTCCTTCTCTCCCAAAATCCCTGATGTTTCAGCCAAGCAGGATAACCCACCTTGAAATGTTGCCTTGAACAAAATCTGGTGTCAGCTCTATGTGAAACTGATGAAAAATCAGGAGGTCAGGTTTCAAAGCAGGAGAGAGTACCTTGATATGGGGTCTTCCCAAGGTTGTGTTTCTAAGGACAAATCTATGTGGGGCATCAATGCAACAACCCCAGATCTCAGAGACAACCCCAACGCTTGACCAAAATAACTTTTTCAAGTACCACAGTTGGGGGGGAGGGGCTGAAAAGTGGCAGAGGAGGCTTGCAGAGTTTGTGAATGAAGTGCTTCTGAAAAACGCAACACGCTCCGCAAGAAGTACATTATATTCAATTGGATGGGTCTGCCCACACATGAGAAACATGGCCAAGAAGGAGGCATTGTGCATTCTGCAAGAGACAGTTGGCGCAGCCATTTCCTAGCAGGGAGGGAAATCAATGA
Source organism: Plestiodon gilberti rubricaudatus (assembly GCA_026170595.1). Lineage (NCBI taxonomy): Eukaryota > Metazoa > Chordata > Lepidosauria > Squamata > Scincidae > Plestiodon > Plestiodon gilberti. The sequence goes on from JANXHW010000012.1 coordinate 17,920,093, forward strand.
TTCTGACCGAGGCACCCTGCTGGTCATGCAGCCGTGTTATCAATTTTCTTCCCAGCTAGACAGCAGCTGTGCTTCATTCACTCAGGAAAAAATAATAAGAGAATAAATATATAAAGACATTGTCCTCCAGTCTGAGAGTGGGTGTCCCACTCTAAGCCAGAAGTGGATTGAGGACACAACCTTTCTTTGCCAATAAAAGAGACAAGATGCCATAGTTACCATCTAGTGGTAAATAAGCTGCCTCTTGTCTGAATGGAGGGAAACTGATGGAACCTCAGGGCTGCCCAGACCATGAGGAGGATGGAGGTGATTGTCATGGGCAGGAGACTGGCAGAGATCATGAGCCTCCTTCCACCTGCTCACCTCCACTGCTCCTGCTTCCTGCACTCAAACAGATCTCATGCACTAGCCACACCCCCACTAGCATCGCTGCAGGGGGGCGGAGCTCTAAGTTCCACCGCGGTCCGACCCTCCGTGACACGGATGCACGAAACAGCCCTGCCCCCTTGCCTTCGGAACCATTCAAGTCGGGGAAAGCAACACGTAGGGAATCTCCTGCGCATTGCTTTCACCGACTTGAATGGTTCCGAAGGCGAGGGGGCAGGGCCGCTTCGTGCACCCGTGTCACGGAGGGTCGGACCGCGGCAGAACTTAGAGCTCCGCCCCCCTGCAGCAACGCCGCTGCACACCCCTACCAATGATATTCATCCCACTCTCTCTGCATTCAGTATTTGTCCACAGAGGCAAATGCTGAATGCAGAGTTTATCCCTGCAACTGGAAACATGGAACCTAAAAAGTGAAGATGTTTGAAGAAGACCATTCCCCTCCCTTGCTCCAACCAAGGTGCAGCCAATTAATCTGAGGAGCATCTTCTCTACATGAGTCAATTCTCTCACTGGTTTCTTGTGAATGTTTTAATGTGCAGTTTGTCCATCCAGATCAAAACCCTCTCTTGTTCCTGGGTGGCTTGCCTTTGTTTTCGGGTTTGTTTAAAAAAAATGGGAGGAGTTTGAATTTCCAAGTGTCATCCTTTATGCTGATGTTGAACTTCATTTCCCAGTGGGCAGTCTGATAAGGCATATAAGTGTACAGCACCATTACCTCACATTCACCAACATTATGATCTTGGAGAGACCTCCCAGGCATTGGCGTTCCTGGAGGGGGTGCGGCCCCATAAGTCATGCAAGGCGCTGTATGAACATGCAAACTGGTGTAACGTGGCCCCTCCCACTCACCACTGGAGCTATTCTGGCAACGGAGGCAACGTGCAAGCAATGGCTTTGCGTATTGCCTTTGCTGCCGGAATGACTCCAGTGGCAAGTGGGAGAGGCCGTGTTACACCAGTTTGCAAGTTCGTACAGCGCCTTGCATGACTTATGGTGCCTCACCCCCTCCAGGAACGCCATTGCTCCCAGGGAACAAATGAGGGTTGGTTGGTTTCCCAACCAGAGAGAGAGAGAGAGAGAGAGAGAGAGAGAGAGAGAGAGAGAGAGAGATTATAATTGTCCAGCCAGTTCCAAACAATGCTGGTGGGGAGATCACCTATGACCACAATCACGCAACTGCACCATCACTTCCAATGCCCTATCCTCCTAAACAACAACAAAACTCTGACCCAATCAAGACTTCCTGGACCCTGTTTAGTCCCTACTCCCTACCAGTGCCTGAGTCAATGCTGTCCTCTGTTACCTGATGGCATGACGGACACTGCTTCTCCTCCCACTCCCTGGATTCAGTATGGAAGACAGGAATGAAGTGGAAGCGGAAATGTGGAGGAAAGGAGAGCAGTGGGCTAGAGCATATCTGCGTCTCAGTTCGTCCTCTGCTTTGTTGCACTCTTCCATTCTGAATGTTAAGAATATACTCCCCAGATGAATGGCTGTGGGGTTGGAGCAAGATGGGGCAAGCAATTGATAATGTATTTTCTTTCTTTTTTTCGATTCCATGGCTCCAGTTGTGGGGGGGCACTCTCTGTGCATTCAGCATTTGCCTCTCCAGGCAAATACTGAATAGGAGAAGAGTGGGGAGGTAGGGGCTGAATTGTTCCATCATTGGTAGAGGCAAGGCTACTGCATGAGATCCCGAGGGGACCCTCACGCATCCCCTCTCTATGGAGAGAGAATGCCTACCTAGGGCTAGTGAGTCACACCGATCAGGACGCCATCTCCTAATGATGAGCTCCTGCTGACAAAATAGCAGCCGAGCATTCTGGACTGTTAGCCTGCAATCTGTCTAACAAAGGGGTGATCAGCCAGCAGCTGTGACAATGCCATTTCAAACCGCATTTGAATGTAAGCAACACCCAGCAATTTTCAGAAAAAGGCAAGCAAAAATGGTTTGTGCTAGGAACGGGTTAAATGCAACCCCCCCCCCCAAATGCCATGCACACAAAATATTTTTTTAAAACTTTCAGATGAGAAGTACTCAAGCTGAAGAGAAATCCATCATCCTAATGCCCAAAACTAAGCTGCTGAGAAACCAAAGGAAATGAATCCGTACAGTGGATCATTAACCATGTATGTAGCACTGCACCCAGAATTAATAGATGTGATGTCATGCCTTGGGACTGCTCTCAGTCTTTTCCCCCATCTGATGGGGGAAAGATGTATGGAAGCATGTTTTGGTCTCCCCCCCCCCCCAAGATCCTCCACTAAAAGTAGAGCTCCTACATTTCCTCCTAAGAATACTGTCCTCAGATCTCATTTTGAAGCTGTTTACAATTGGGAGCTAGAGACCAAACTGACAATTTCAATAATTATTGCTGTTCAATGGACATATTGATTAGTGACTGCCAGTGACTTCAAGATTTTCCCTTTTTGCCCAGATATGAGGGATAGAATTAAAGGCTTTCTTTCTCAAATCTAAGAAGAATAAGAAGGCATAATTGATCTACAATCTCAAAGTGAGAAAATCTAACCAAACGCTGCAAGAGACACCAAGTCTTGATTTTTTTCACTGATGTTCAATCTGTAGGTTGAACACTGTGTGTGCGTGCGTGCGCGTGCGTGCGTGCATTAGTTTTGTTTTAAGAAAGTGGCTTCTTGGATGTTGCCTTCCCCATGTATATCATGTACTTATCACTTGCAAACTCTAGGAGAAATGCAACAACTGAGACATTTAGCTTGAGAAAATATTGCACAGTTTGCATGGGAAATATTTACGGTGACAACTGGTGGTCGAAAATGGTGGGTGGAAATGGCTGGGCAAAGAGTGGCCATTGTTTGGAAGGCTGCTAGAATTGAGGGGGGTGTTGCTCTCGCAAACAACTTTGTATCGTAAAGACTGTGCTGAAAAGACAGACTGGGATGGGGCCACAGGTGGCGACGCAAGAGGCTTACAGTAGATGGGTCATTTGCCCCAGGTGGTAAACTCTGAAGTAGCAACCAGCACCTGGAGACTCAGATTACAGCTGTCACCCCCAGTGGTGCTTCTTCCTCAGCCTAACCAGCCATTGTGTTCATTTGTGGAATAGAAAAATGTGTGCTTGTGTTGCTAAGCAACCCAGCTGGTTGGTGTAGCGTTAAGACTCTTTTCCTGTTGGCAGCAGGGACCCCCAAGAAGGATGGAACATAAAAGGAACAGGGAATTTAACTTGTTTTGAATGGGCAGGTAAAAGAAGGGAGGAGGTGTAGAGTGGGAACCAAACCAGGAAAGAGTAAGGTTACAATCCTGCGCAACAATCCAGCGGCGGAATGTGTGCTCCGTCGCCAGAAGCCGTCGCAAATATGCCATCGCAAATATGCCATCGCAAATATGCCGTAAAGCACGTTTGCAATGACTTGCAGGTAAGGGGCGGCCGGTGCAGGGGCCGGCCAGCCAGTGGCATTCTCAGCCCTCCCGGCGCCTGGGGGGGCGGGGTTGGAGCGCCCCCTTCGTCGAGGCCGGCTCCGTGCCCCCCCAAGCAGCCGGGCTCAGGGCTGAGCGGCGCAGCACCGGATCCCGGCTGGCGCGCCCGCGCGCCCACTCGGCACATCACCGGCTTCGGACAAGCCCTTCTCAGAGAGCGACCGCCCAGTTCGGCGGTCAGGGCCTTGTGAGAAGGTCCGACGCATCGATGCACCTTTTATTCCTTTTTTTGCGCATGCGCAGAACCTTTCTGAGGGCAAACGGGCTGCCCGTTTGCCCTCAGAAAGGTTCTGCGCATGCGTAAAAAGGAATAAAAGGAGCATCGACGCGTCGGACCTTCTCACAAGGCCCTGACCGCCGAACTGGGCGGTCGCTCTCTGAGAAGGGCTTGTCCGAAGCCGGTGACGCGCCGAGTGGGCGCGCTGCTTCCAGGGGGCGTGCCAGCCGGGCTCCGGTGCTGTGCCACGCTTCGCAGCCCCGAGCCCGGCTGCCGCGCCCCCTGGAAGCTCAGCGCCTGGGGTGGAGCACACCAGCTCCCCCCATGGTAGGATGCCACTGCGGCCAGTCAGCCTCACTCCATCACCGGATCACTCCGGCGGGTGGGATGTGGCGGGCGGGAGTGGTCCAGGTGGCAAAGTAGGCCGGTTGTTGGCTGAGCCGGCCTGGGGGGGTGAGGATGGCAGCTGCCATATCCCCGTCCCCTTCCCAGGCCGGATCCACCATTACACGGCCTCCTTGGACTTGCGCCAGCTAAATAGCTGGCGGAAATCCGAGGAGGCCCATTAGGGCCTCCCCGCGTTACACAAGGTAACGCGAGTAGCGCGAGTAACGCGAGTAGACCTTGGGGCATGGGGATAGGAGAAATGAATGTTCCTTATAGCCTGCTTGTGAGTGCCCCAGAAGTTAACCATTGTTGGGAGCCCTGGCACATTTGAAGGGGGGGCACAGACTGAAAAATGTGAGAAAGGGATTTGATGTTTATCTGTTCATATTGTATCCTTGTTTGATGGGGACCCCTGGAACCTGAGAAGACTGAAGGACACAAGTGTATGAGATTTCTGCAAATTCAGCAACATTCCGGGAAATTGTGACCTCATAATTATAATCTTTTTATTTGTTTTAATCTCCGCAAAATGTGTGTTAACTCAATAAATGAGGAGGAAAAATGCAATTCAGGTGTCAGCATCAGAAAAAAAAACCTTTATGAACCCTGCAGCAGAAGACAACAATGTTGCTGTTTCTGCAGTGCAATATACAATTGCCTATTTTTATCGAAGAGGTGTGTGTGTGGCAGTGATGTTAGAGCTGTTGGTAGGACAGGTGGTAGCTCAGGTGTGATTGTTGTTTTGAGATTGTTGCATGCAGTTCTTCTGCTTAGGAACTCTGCCCAGCCACAAGAGAAGCCAGTGGTCTCATCCAGTAAAGGAGACTGCATTGATCCATTTTCTTGTACACCAGTCTGCAAATGCAGCATTGCCAGTTTTCATGGCTAGATGCCAGCTGTGCAATTGTCTATCTGGGACAGGGGTCATTCATGGGTTGTCAGCGGCATCAAGTTGTTGTTGTTGTTTTTTTTCCCAAGTCCATCTCTAACAGCACAATTTGTTCCTTAACATTAATCCACCAAAACCTCACAGAGCCTGGCTGTATGTTCTGGGAGAATAATTTCTGTCCCTGGCATGCATAGGACTGTGGAATCCTTGTTATTTGTTGCCTTTCCAGATCGCTCCAAGCTGTGTCGCGTTTCTCCCAGTGCTGCAATTGACATCAAGTTGGCCAAGTGCTTCACAGCTGATTTTGAAACCAAATGTGTTTCATCATCTTGCTTAAGAATCTCCTTTTTTGGCTGTCATGTTTGCTCTTTGAACCACCCTGACAGTGCTGGCCCCTCCATGAGGCCAACTGAAGCTGTTGCCTCAGGCAGCAGATTGGTAGGAGGCACCCACCTCTGTCTGCCTACTTGCCTCAACTGCTCCTCTTCCTCCTCCTTCTACTCCCTGGTTATTTAAAGAATTTATATCCCACCTTTCTCCCAGCAAGGGCACTCAAGGATTGGAAAAAAAGAGGGGGACAGAGAGGAAGAGAAAATGTGGAGGTCAAGAGGGTGCTGAGCTAGGGCATTGGAGGGTAGGAGGAGCAGGCTGGCCCTTCATCGGTAAGGTGATCGGCACTCATACCACCTCAGGTGTCAGGAGGTCTGAGGTGCTGATGTGGTTATGGACTGAAAGATGCAGGACCACCAAGTCCTCCCAGTATCTGCAATGGCCCGTTAAAGGCAACTGCCTTTTGTGTCGTGCTTTGATATGACAAATGCTACCCCTACCAGCGATGCCCTTATTTTCCTCCTGCTTCCTAGATTTGAAAAGGAGGAGGAAAAAAGAGAACAGGCAGTGTAATGGATGAGAGAGTTGAAGATGCTGTAGCCCACCACTCTCCTCTCATCCACACTGTCTCTTTCACTCTGTTCCCCTCTTCCTTTTTGAATCCAGGAAGCAGGAAGAGTGACAGAAGGATGAAAGCAGCTGTTGACCCACACAATTCTACTGCCTGAGGTGACCACCTCAGCTGACCTGATGATGGGCCAGCCCTGCAAAAATGTATAAACATTTAGTGAAGCCGGTAGTTATAGGAGCAGGTGTCATGTTCTTATTACAAGTCAAGCTGGATAAGGTGTAGGGTTTGGGAGTCGGACTTGGAAGATCCAGGTTCAAATCCCCGCTCAGCCACGAAGCTTCCTGGGTGACCTTGGGCCAGTCACTATCTCTCAGCCCCACCCACCTCACAGGGTTGTTGTGAGGACAAAAAGGAGGGGAGGAAATATGTACACCACTCTGAGCTCCTTGGAGGAAGGGCGGTATAAAAATGTGAAAAATAAATAAATAAATAAAATAAATTAGTGACAACTCTATATATAAAAGAACAAGTCCTGACTGACTCACTGACTTATCACTGCCCAGCCCAAACCCCTGGGCCTAGACACATGAAATTCGGGGAGTATGTTCCGTCCGTGACATAAGCACCCACTAAGAAGGGATTTTTAGAAATTCCACCCCTAAGGGGGTGAAAAGGGGTGCTGTGATCCTATTCCCAATTACCTGGGAGTAAGCCCCATTGACTAGAACAGGACTTACTTCTGAGTAGACATGCCTAGGCTTGGGCTCACAATGTGTTTTCACAGATTCCTCAAGATCTCTTTTGATATCAAGATATCAACTTGGTTTTTGCTTACAAAGGTTACCCATAAAAATGCTTAAAAACATATTTCAGGACTTTGCCCTAATTGACCCCTAAAGAGGCGAATCTAGATTCGGGGGTCAATTATAGAACCCTTCATTTCTGCTGTGTTTGTGGATTTCTAACATGCTTTTTAAAATATTTAGAAACTGTTTTAATGGTTTTATAAAAATTTCATCCCTAAAGGGGTACAAAGGGGGTAAAAGTAAAAAGGGGTATTTTTATTTGATAGAGGACGTTTCTGTGAATAATTATGTGTAATAACTACTTTGTGTTTCAGTCAACCCCCTAAATAAACAGGCTTGACAGAGGCTTGGGTAAAGGTTCACTTTATTAAATTCTAATAAACATATAAAATCTGCAGCAGGGGAAAAACTATAACATCCCCCAGCGTGCGGGCACCAGGTGAGGGGAAAACGGTGCTGCCTGTATGTTCCCCATGCTACCCTCGGGCATGACACTCTGACTCCAAGCTCTGCCCATAGATTGGGAAAGCTGATCACAGCCAACCCTGAGGGGTTTGAGGCAGCTGGGCAGTGCAGACTCACCCTAGGCAAGCCTTGTGGTGGTCTTTGCTTACCCAGCCAAAGGGGTTTGCCAGCCAGCCTCACGGACACGGGTAAGTATCGTCTGAGAGGTTCTGGCTCACCCTTTGACCTTGCTACCTCAGAATGCATGTCAATGAAGATCTCTACCTACCCTTCCTGCACACAACCTGCCACATGGTGGGGTTAGCCTAACGGTAGATCCCAACTGCCCCACAACCAGCCAGAAGTCTCAAAAGTCCATGCTGCAGGTCCCTGAGGAAAATGTCGGCACCAGCCATGGAGAGGTGGATGCTGTTGCGCCTAAACAGGACTGGCAAAGGATAAACAATACCAGGGTGAGCAATAGTCGCTCCACCCTGTGCACTGAAGACCTTCCTCATGTAAATGTGCACCATGTGCCAAGCAATGTCAACATGAAGTGGGTGAAATGCCCCACGCCAAACTGTGTGGCAGCCTGTCGGACCAGAGGATAACAATCCCCGGAATCCAACCCCTGACTATGGTGATAAACCTTAAGCAACCTGCAGCCTCAAGAACAAGGAAGTCCTCTGAGGGGAACGTTGTGGAATGCATACGATACCTCAGTCTCACCCCGCCCCAGAATGCGTTGCAGTTAGTAGACTACCAGCATTTTCCCGCCTCTTTCCAATGCAGACTGTCACTTTCTAACTTAACTGTCACTTTTCATTAGCTAGCTAGAACCTTCCTTCTATCTGAACCAGTTCTCTTCAGAACTGTTAGTAATATTCCACAACAACTACATAGCTTATAATGTGATTGAAAATTTATGTAATTAGTTTGTGTTAAATTTGGTGCCGATTCCAAAAACTTTAAATTTATTTATTTATTTATTTATTTTTCACATTTTTATACCGCCCTTCCTCCAAGGAGTTCAGAGTGGTGTACATATTTCCTCCCCTCCTTTTTGTCCTCACAACAACCCTGTGAGGTAGGTGGGGCTGAGAGATAGTGACTGGCCCAAGGTCACCCAGGAAGCTTCGTGGCTGAGCGGGGATTTGAACCTGGATCTTCCAGGTCTAAGTCTGACTCCCAAACCACTACACCATCCTTTTACACATTTTAGTGCATTTTCATTCTCTCCCTCCCTCACAGCTCGGGATCATTAAAAAAGGGATTGAAAATAAAACGGCCAATATCATTATGCCCTTGTACAAATCGATGGTAAGGCCACATCTAGAGTATGGCAGGAGCCCTCAAATGGGGCCGGGTGGCTGACAGGAGAGGAGGCTGGCCAGGAGAGCTCCAGGAGAGAGTCGCAGGGGAACCAGCCAGTCCACCCTCTACCTTTACCAGGCCCTGAAGGGGAGAGATCCCCACTAGAACACTCTCTGGGGGAGGAAGGGAGCCCAAAGAGGGCCAGGAGCCCAAGGAGGCCCGCCCCAGGACCCACGAGGGATGAACCTGTACTGGGGAACCACTGCCCCAGCACAGACCACCTGGGGTGACTGGGGCCAGTCTCACCTGTGGTCCCAGGTGACCATTTTGCCAGAATCACCCCCTCATGCCACGCATCTCACAAGATGGGTGTGGGCGGAGTCTTGAGGGAGACCCAGGTAAGGGGGTGGTCAAGGCTGCGTCTGCCCCAAAGGGCTCCTCGGAGGAGGGGTCAACCTCCAGCCCGGCAGTCTTACCCAGATAATTCCCCAGGGGATGTCGTTACACACCTGGCGCTGTCCTTGTAGAGGTGTCTCCTGAGCGTCCTGGGCTAACACAGCGCGAAGGAAGCAGAGTCCTTTGGGAGGGTCTGGTCTGAAGTTTCCCTGGAGGTACAGGTCTACCCAGCGGCCATAGTAGATTTCCCGGCGGCCAGGTCTACCCAGCGACGATAGCAGAGTTTACCGGTGGACAGGCCTACCCAGCGAAGGCTAGTCGTTCCTGGTGGACAGGTCTACCCAGGGTAGCTTAAGTTCTATACGGCCTCAGACGGTACTGTGGAAGAGGGGGTTAGCTTCACCCGGTTCCTCCTTCCAGTTGGCTGGTTCGGGTAAATCAGGCTGTCGCTCCGGTGTTCCAGCCCGATAGTCAGCCCCCTTTCATCACTGGCCTTCTTAGGTTTTATAGCCCTGGGTAGACCCTGTTCCCGCCTCCCTTGTTCCTTTCCCCCATCCTTGGAACCACCCCCACCACGACGAGCTGTGTTCTGACAGGTCAATCGGCCTGTCAGCTGGGCGGTCGCTCGTTACTCTCCATAGATGGTCACGTGGGGGCTTTTCGCCCGTCTCCCTGGCTCTGCGTTCACCGCTCGTCGGAGGCGGTTCTCGGAGCCTCGTGGGAGGTCGCTCGAGCTGCTGGTCTGCTCCTGATGCCCCTCCTGAGCCCGTGCTGCCGTCCGTTGAGCCGGACGGCAGGCAATCAGCCTCCCTGGCTGCCAGTCCTCGGAACGCTGCGCTGGTGATCTCCGGGGGTGTTTCCCTGGAGACGGGTGAGTCTGTAGGCCAGGGCGGAGCCCGTCGCTGTTCTCTCGGGGGTTCGTCGGTCAGTCCGGAGGTGGACCTCTGTCCCTCGAGTGGGTGTGCGGCGCAGCCGGACCCAGAGGCGGTCCCTAGGCCGGCGGAGAGAGGTCCATCTCCGGACAATGGGCCAACACCAGCAACTCACCAACCTCGGATTCCATGAAGTCATCACAGATTGCATTGACACCAGGGTCCACAGCTGTGAGGGAACAAAGGAGAAACTCTTGTTAAAGAACTGGTAAAAGGGGCACTGTGATGCAACATGGGCCCCATGAATGTAAAAATACTAAATTAAACCGACTGGAGCTTGCAAGCCACAAGTCTCTGCTTAATTTCAGGAGCCTTAACCAGGCATAGACAAGAAAACTAGCCAAGGGAGCGGGGCAGCAGGGAGACCCCCCACCCACATGGACCCCCACATGGAGGTGACAGTTAGTTAAAATAATTCCAAGCTCAGGGTGTGCTTGGGTCACAATTCGTTGCAGCAGTGGCCAGACATGCGTTGTGTAGTACAGCTGTTCAGTGGTGTTCAATCAGAGTGGAATTCGCCACCAAGCTCCCCCTTTCTGCCCTGCAATGGGTATCAGTGCTGACAGTGTTGGACATCTGTTTTACACTGGGACACATCTAGGTTCTGGATATAAGATTGCCATCCCCATCCTTGCACCCAGATGCACCTTTTGTGTAGAACCTGTTTCAACTACCTGTCACCGTCAAATTTATTTATATATACATATACATTTATTTATAATATTTAATTTAAATAAATGTGTGCACTAGATAGGTGAGTGTCAGCAAATGTAGCAATTAAGCCACTGTGGCTTTTCCCCCTCCAAACAGTAGTACTCACAGATCCATTTCCTGCTTTGGAAGCTTATCCAAAACAGCAGACTTCAGTTCAGGAGTAGAATATCATCATGCATCCTCAGTTTTCAGTCTCTCTAGTTTTTGGCCTATCTTTCCCCAGGACAGTTATGTTTTATTCCTCCCCCCCCCCCATTGAATCCCCTCTATTCATGCCTATTGATTTGAACCTCTACCAAATATGAGCAGCAGCTTGCTTAGAATAATACAGCAATTTGAGCAGCTTGCTCAAACACAGCAAAAAGTTAAAAGAAAAGAAACAGGGGTTAAGTTAAAGTTAAAAGAAAAGAAACAGAAAAGCAAAATAGATCTGAAACTTTCATGGTCAGCTATTATAAATAATGAATGTAGTTTCTTGACAGGATTATAAACCATGATATTTATTTATTTATTAAAATAAACACAATGTTTCATTCGACATCTGCGAACATCTTCAGGTGAGAAAAGAGCTAACAGGCAGTTCAGGGTAGCGATTAATGCCTCTAGCTAACCGTTGTTGTAGGAGATGGAACTGCCCTACCAATCAAGATCAACTGAAATCTTCAGAAGCTGTGGCCTGTGTCAATCATCCTCATGTAAACCCGGCACTTAGTTGCAAGTAAGTTCGAACTGCAGGAGACCTCGGAGCCGTGCCTGTTTTGTTCTTGCCTGCTCCTTCTTGCCTGCGCTACCTAGTGGTTCAGTGGTGTATATACAGGAAGCAATACGAAACTCTACAGATCAGAGATAAGGAACAGAAGCAGCTGAGAGAGACCAGAATGGCATATAAGGTATCTCCTAGCAGCTAATTAAGCCAGTCCAGATAAGAGGCCTTGGGGGATCAGCTTTATAAAGGTTAGACCAGCAAGTCAGAGATGCTTTGAAATAAATTGCAAGTCAGACCGGAGATTGGAAAACCAGATAAGGCCCAGCCTGTCGCGTATCACCAGCAGTCGCTCAAAGTACCACCGGTGGTACGCGTACCACAGGTTGGGAACCTCTGGATGAATGGATTTATGGATGTTTTGTTTGACAAAGCCATTTTAGGCAGTTGCTGGAGCCCTGGAGCACCCCATGACAGCCCCTGACCAGTCTCTGGTGGTGGTGCGTTGGGCACCAGCACTGCCACCAATACTGAGGGTTCAGGGGTTGCCCTGAATGGGTGGATCCTCTGACAGGCCTGTGCTGTTGGATAGGACTCAACCTGGCTGACCTTTGACACCACTCCATGTAATGTGCACCAGGCCCCAGTTTCAATTCCTGGCATCTCTAAGTAGTGCAGGTCTCTGAAATTATGGAGAACTGCTATAGGACAGTATTGTCTTAAATCAGGGGTGGCCAACTTTCAACATGAATGCTCCTGGGCCTTTAATGACTGTATAGCTGAGGGCATTTCAGCAGGTGCAGCTGCTTTAGCAGCACCATCAGCACTGGCAGCACTACACAACTTAAGAACACAGAGGCCCTATTGGTGGAAGGTTGGCCACCTGTCTTAGATGGACAAATGATATGGCTCAGCATAAGAGACAGAGAGACCTTGCATTCAGTGCACATTTGGCTTTTAAATGGCCCTTTAGTTTACTGGAAATATTCATTCAAAATGTGAAAAATGAATAGAAAATTACTGAATGGTGGAAGCATGTTGTAATGGATAAATAACATTTGACCCTCCAGATCTGAATTACTGTTAAGGTTGCTCTTTTATTATTGAGAGTCATTTGCTATGAATAATTGGTTAAATTAAATCAGCAAGGGGGGGGAGGCATTATTATTCTTGGCCTATGAAGGAAACGGATTGTGTGAGTTAACTTTTGTTGAAGCGCCTTGCGAAAGACATTCAATGTGGCTCGTGTCCAGGAATTATCATTGCTATGCAGCACCAATTATGTCTCGTTACTATAATTCTCAGATTTTGCTAAATGTTGAAGAAGAAAAGTCCCAAAATGAGATTTTGAAAAATGAATGGAAGGGTAACCTTTTTTTTTTTTTTCCTTGTCTGGGAAGGAAATAATTTGTCAAGCACAATTGGGTTGCTCCCTCCAATATAAATTTGAGAAGTTATCAAAACATGAGTGATTGCGAGCCTGCCTTCCTGGTTGCAATCTTTGTGATTTGACACAAAAGAGGGTGGGAGTGAAGGGGAGAGGGAGGTAGAGGAGGTACATCAATTTGCAAATTCCTAAGTGTAGAGGTGAGGGTTGTTTTTTTTTTTAACAAGCATTTAAATGCATCGACAGATGGAGTCAGATGGATGCCAGAAGGTGAACAGTTCCAATGAGAGGTGTGAGCGGGGGGGGGGGGGAGGCATTTCATCAGGTAATGTTAAGTTGCAATTTTGGGTTTACAGAAGATAAGGGTACCAAAGGAGTCAAGAAGGCAGAAAGGGGTATGGAGAGAGAGAAGAGTGATTAGGAGAAAGAGAGTGAAGGGATATGAACATCAATAGAAGATATTTAAATAGCATATGAGAAGAAAGAGGGACCCAATAGCGAGAAGATAAAACATATAATCATAGTGAAAAAAGGAATGTACAAACTCAGTTGTGGCAGTTTTCTATTCTCAAACAACCTTGCCTGTCTATTGAGATCTTCAAAGATACTACTCAGAGTTCCCTCACCTGATGACATCCTGAGAGAGCATATCAAATGCTGCCCACCTGAACCTGGAAGCATGCCAGTCTCCACCTTTGCTGCGACTGTTCCTCCTCCCACTCTGTAGGAGTGGACAATAAAGGAGTGGACAAAGCAAAGGAGAGGGCAACAGAGCAGAAGAGAAAATATGGAGAAGTGGATCACCACGGCTGTAGCCCTCCACGCTCCACATTTCCGCTTCTCCATATTTCCACTTCTCCACATTCTGCTTCTGTTCCATTCGTTCCCCTCATCAAAACCAGGGAAAGGGGGAAAAGAAGATTGCCAGATTTGAGGGGAGGCATTTGCTATGCCACCTGAAGTGTCAGAAGGTCCTCAGCAGGTTTGGGCAGCTTGCCCCTTCCCCAAGCAACTGTTGTTCACCTCTGAACTTGGATATTCCATTTTTTTTAGGTAGTGTGATTAATAGCTGCATCTTTCATGTAGTCTACTTATGGCTTCCACACACACCAGTCCCATACTTTGTAGCATTGTGCCTGTTAAATGCTTACATAGCCTATACAATATTAATCTATTAAGATGAATAATCTAATTACACCTTTATGGCTTACATAATTTTAGACTAATTGCTCTATGAGGAACTCAATACTGAATGTAGCTGCTACCTTTACAATAAATACAAGAGGGATTTTCTATTGGGGGGTGTTGATTTTAAATTATTTTAGTGTCTTGCGAGAGCTATTAAAACTGTACATCTAAATTTCTGCAGTGGCTAATTTTAAGTGTTAAATAACATGTGACCAGTTGTTGCCCAGGGCAGCATTTTTTTTAAAACAAGTGTGGAACCAAAGAATTTAAAGGCTCTCACAGAATATTGAATGTTTTTTTTTCCTACAAAGTACAGCTAGGGCACAGCACAGCCTGATTTCCTAGAGCATTAAACTTTCGGTGTCAGTTTCCAGTAATTTCAGAACATAACAATGTATCAGTAACAGAAAGTCTTTATCCTGTTCTGGACAGAGTCATTGATGTAGCTGGCATTCTCCTGGAGTGGAGGTCTAAAACAGAGGTATCAACCTAGGCAGGAAATTCAGACCTTGGACAGCTTCAAACTTGACCAGTTTGGGCACAGGCAATAGTCCAGTCAGCAGGTCAGTACTTTGGACAGTTCCAAAGGGAGACATGAAAGCTCTAGCTCCATACTAATCTCAGGACAGCTCAGATGTTGTTCCACCAAAGGTCTGGAGCTAACTAGGCTTACCAGACGTCCCAGTTTGACCGGGACAGTCCCGGGCGGTGTCCTGGGTGTCCCCAGAAATTGGGACTGTGTTGGTGTTTCCCAGCTGGCAGGCTGCATCCTCCGCAGTCTGGGGCAGTCTAGGACAAAGAGGTGGCGGCTTTGAGACAAAGAGGAGGAGGGGGAAAGAAAAAATGTGGTGGGGGGAAATAAGTAATCCCACAGTGGGGAAAAAATCCACAGCAGCCCGCCACTTCGCCCACCATTTCAATTCATCCAATTGATTATGATGATATATCCATATTGGCACATGTGTTTCAAATGGGGTGCAATTTGACCTTGAGTCCCTACACAAGGATTAAAGCCATTAGTACGGATTCTGTTGGGTTTTGTAAGAGACAGCAGTGAAGCTGAGCGGTATGGACAGAAAAAGAAAACAAGGAAGGTTGTGAAATTAAGAGAAATGGTGAATTCGCTTCATTGGGTTTCATTTTACTCAATAGGCCATTTCCTGAACATGTGTTCCACCCGCACTCACAGCCCCTGGGATTGGGCTGTTAAATTGTGGCCCCTTTTGAGAAAGTGAACTATTTATTTCTTTTTGCTACCCTGTAAATATTTTTGTTTGTTGAAAAGTTGTGTACAAATATTCTTCATAGTATCAAGTTAGAGAGATGATAGAACAGAGGTTCTCAACCTGTGATACGCGTACCTCTGGGGGTACACAGGATGGTCCCTGTTATCAGCTGCTGCGATCAGCAGCTGATAAGGGGGAGCGCAAAAATGGGGAAATTGCCGGCGCTAGCTTCCCTTACCTTGAATCCCGGCTGCCTCTATCTTGAATATTGTGAAAATCTCATGAGATTCAAGATGGCAGCGGCCAAATTTCATAAGGGCACATGAGGCAGTCTCATGCCTCATATGCCCTTGCGAGATTTGGCTGCCGCCATCTTGAATCTCACGAGATTTTCGCAATATTCAAGTTAGAGGTAGCCGGGATTCAAGGTAAGGGAAGCTAGTGCCGGCAATTTTCCCGTTTTTCCCAGGCTGCGGCGCGGCCAGGCGGGTTCTCCTGCTCGCGCTACAACCCGGAGCGTAAAGCTACAACCCTTCTGAATTGGCAGGGCTGTAGCTTTACCCTCCGGGTTGCAGCGAGAGTGGGAGAACCCGCCCGGCCATGCCGCAGCCCAGGAAAAACGTGCTTTTTGCTAGGGCAGTGCACTCTCGCAGGTGGGGGTGCATTTTTGGGGGGACCAGGGGTACGCAGACTTGGGGGCCCACGTAGGGGGTACATGGGCTCCCAAAGGTTGAGAAACCCTGTGATAGAAGACATCTCCCTCTGTTCCTATGTAGCAAACTCATTTTGTGATTAGATGGTCCATAGAAGAAAACTCTCTCTGTTCCTATGAAGCAAACTCATTTTAAATGCGAGCCAGAGGAGAATTTGAGGGGGTCAAAATGCTGGCCTCACATTTAAGGTGTGCGTGATGAATCACCAAGCTCTGTATTCTGAGCCACAGAATTATGAAGCTCAGTGACATTCTCTAGACCTCAGCCCCTGAGAATCAAGTAGAGAGATAGATTACTCTGATTGTAACTCAAGCTCTTTGCAGTGGAGGTACATTCAGCCTCAAAGCAGGACTGTGAATGGATGTCATCACTTGATGGTAACAGATTCACAAGAGCGTTAACCCTTTTTCCTGATTGTCATGCAGGGTCTTCTGCTTGAGATGCTGCAAGCCTGAAAACTCTCGTTAGTGTTTTGTACTTTTCAAATCCTGGTCCTACATATGACAAGTGAGTCTCTGCCTTGTGATGATAGCTCTCGGTGCTACATGATGAGTTCTGCCCATCAGGCAGTTGATGAACAGTCTCTCATCCATTTTGTTTTGTTTCTGTTCTGACTTAAAATAAGGAATGAAAAGAAAAGGAAGTCATAGACAAGCTGAAATGGTTTCTTATAAGGAAGTCAAAAACTTTGATCAAAATTGAAAAACATACTTCCGTACCTCTGTCTCCTTATTCTGTTCCATGTCCCTTGAGTCATTGTATAGCTTGTAAGCCCCTTGGGGTCCATCTTTCCACTTTATATAAGGTTCCATGCTCATTGATGGTGCTTTAACAGCAGCACCAGCAAATCAAGAGTATGTTTTTGACGTTCAGGCAATTTGCTCACCCCCTACTTGCGACTCACATGAAAAGAAATCTATGGCTTTAAAAGTGAAAAGATAGTGTTTTTGTTTTCCAAAGGCTTATTTTTCCAGCTCATCTCTATTTTGTTTTGGGGTGATTTTGTTTTTGTTTTTCAATTAGAAAATGGCTGTGCAGATGAGCACCAAGAAATAGATTTCCTACTGGGAATGATTGTCACTTGTCTGATTTCACACACAGGAAATTTCTGCCAGCAGTGAGATTGCTCATTCAGATCAGCACACAATGCAGTTCAGAGAAGTATGTTTTCTCCTGGTTCACTCATTTCCCATAGAATATTACTAGGGTCCCCCCTACCCTTCTGAAACACATTATTAGCATCATAATCACCACCACCACACTGACAATGGTAAAGAAATGGAGAAGGAATGGGTGGCGAAAATGAAGGAAGTAATATGCTAGCGGCTACATTTTAATGGGGACGCATAAGCATCCCAGTGATGACCTGCACATCAATCTAGATTTTGCACACATTCCAAGGGAATGTCTGCAAAGGTTTGAGCTTTTGGAAACCATCCATTTGATCTCTAGCAAATGCTTGAACAAGATTTTTGCAAGCATTTGGCCACTTTCTGAAATTTGCAAAGATTTGAATGAAAAAGAACAAAGGTTCAAACATTTGCAGACCTATTTGTACTTGTCGTGATCCTGCTTGCAAACATTTGAGGGAGTTCAATGTTTCAAGTTGAATGCTTGCAGTTTGGTTGAATGCTTGCAATACCTCTACCATTTAAAATGCTTGGAAACTATGTATGGATTTCAAGCAGGTTAGGGGAACCAGTCAGAGGCGTCGCTCCGGTAGGGGCGGGGCCGTAAGTATCGCTCCGTCCTAGACCCTTTACCGAGCGAGCAGGAGACGGCCCCGCCCCCTCACTGTCAGAGCCATCCCGTGCGGAGAAAGCAGCAGGCTGCTGCTTTCTCCGCACGGGATGGCTCTGACAGTGAGGGGGCGGGGCCGTCTCCTGCTCGCTCGGTAAAGGGTCTAGGACGGAGCGATACTTACGGCCCCGCCCCTACCGGAGCGACGCCTCTGGAACCAGTGAATGAGTTTTGAAACTACAAGCCCCACAACCCTTGACAGGAAATGACACACTTAACAGCCCAATCCTATTCAAAGTGTTCCACCAGCAGAACTGCCTGAATCCAGATGGAAGTGTCTGGATACTGGCATGCATGGTGCTATGTTGTCTCGCTTGCCAATGCCGCCAGCAAGCAGAATGAGGCCCCTAGTGCAGGCACTGGCAGTGAAGACACCATCTGCTGGCACCATGTAATGCAATGGCAGGAGTGGGTGTTGGGAAGGATGGAAGAGGGAGGGGGAGGAATGAGTACGTTTCTGGGCAGGGAGGGAGGGAGGGGTGGGATTGGTGGCACAAGCATGCAGCCAGATCCTGTCCCTCTTCCTCTCACTTTCCATCACCCTTACACTCCTTGGTTCCGCTCCAGTAAAATAGCTGGTGCAGAACTGGGGACAGTCATAGGGAAAGCAGCAGCTTTCCCCAGGGTAAGGGGACAAACATTCATGTACCCCGAGGAGACGTCTCCAATTGTGTTGGACTTCAAATTTGACATACTCATAAGGACATAAGAAGAGCCCTTCTGTGAGACTAGCTGAGATGGTTACATTGGCAAGAACATCTTCTTGTATCTGTTCACTGGCCTCCACTGCTCCTATGCCTCCTCCTGCTCCAAAACGAAAGAGGAGAATGGAATGGGAAAGGATGTGGAGCAGAGAAAAGAGTGGCGGGCTAGAGTGCTGGAAACTCTGTAGCCCAGCCCTCTCCTCTATGCTTCCTCTACTGCTCCATTCATATTAAATCTAGGGCATGGGAGGTATCAGCCGGCATGCCACCGGGTAATGGAGTGGCATTTGGCAGAGAAGATATTGAGCCAAACATAGTGATACATGTTTCTTTGTCTCATCTACATAGGGATATGTATCTACTTTGACATATGCATAGCCCATAGCAACAGGGCAGCAAAGTTTGACTTTCTAGTGATGGTGGCAAAGGGGATTAATCCTCTATGTTTGCTAAATTGTACAGAAAAAGGAAGGAGATATTTGGACCACTAAGAGCAGACAGTAGATCTGCTAACTGCAACCTGATTTTTTTTGGGGGGGGGGTTTGCTGCCAAACTCCCCTTTCCTGTCCCTTTAAGAGTCCAAGGCTGATGTCGGGCCCTCATCCCAGGCAAAAAAGGCATGCTATAGGATTCTACAAAGCCTGGCACATAAATGCCTGTTTGCATGGTCATCATGCACAGCTGGCCCATTGCTTCTTCTATGGTGTACCAACGCAGCAAACTTTCTTCCCAATCTAGGGGTGAGGGGTATCTGGCTTGTACAGTCAGACCAACCCACCCGGTTAAAGAAGTTGGTGGGCCATTTGCCCCATGCAGGTACCTATTAATCATTATATCCCTGGAACCCTAACGGAGGCATTGTTGGGGGGGCGGAGGGGCGGTGGGCCCCCGGGCACAGGGTGCGGGGGGGTGCATGAGTCGTCACTTCTGCAGCAATTTGCTGTAGCCATGCATTCTGGGGCGTACACGAACCAGGGGTGCACAAATCATGCACCCTCGACTCATGGATGCCCCTGAACGCATGGCTGCACAAACTGGCAGCAGCGACCGACTCATGCACCACCACCCCCAGCGTGTCTCGCCATGCGTTTCGGGGCATCCATGAGCAAGGGGGTGCATGAATCATATACCCCCAGCTCTTGGATGCCACACGCACCAGGGGTGGTGGTACATGAGCCAGCACCACTTACCCGGCCTTCGTTCATCGTGCCTCTCTGTCTTCGCCAAGCAGCATCTCTGACCTTGTCTACTCGCTGGCCAGAGATGTCCCTAGAGAGGCTGCACCTGCGCAATTGGTGCAGAGCCTCTCTAGCCCCTAGTCTCACTGGTGGAGGACTGGAGGACCTCCAGTTAGGGAGGCTAGGGGCTAGAGAAGCTCTGCACCAATTATGCAGGTGCAGCCTCTCTAGCCAGCAAGTAGACAGGGCCAGAGACGCCACCCAGCGAAGACAGAGAGGCATGATGAACAAAAGCCAAGTAACTGGTGCCGGCTCGTGCACCACCACCCCGGCGCACGTTGCCATGCACCGGGGGGGGGGAGTGCACGAGCTCATGAAGGATGCAATAAATGGCCAAAAAGAGGCTTTTTTAGGCTGTTTTTTGCAGTTGCCTTTTTTGATGGCGCCCAGAGGTGCACAAACTCTGGCAAGAACTACCCCCCTGGCATGCACCTCCCCTCCCATCCATCCTCCCAGGGCCTTTTTAGGCCAGAAACAGGTCTAAAAAGTCGGGGGGGGGGACTTTTGTACCACCATTTTGCTGTGGTGATGCAAAAGAGACTCCCCGCCTCAAAGGGGCAGGGCTTGTGACGGCATGCCCCAAGGGGCAGGGCGAGTGGGGCCCTCTCTGGGGGTGTAGCTACACCCCTGACTCCTAATGCTCTTAATTCTTCCGGGCTTACATGGATATTGGCTGCTCCCTGATCATAGAGACAGAGCAACCAGCAATTTAGCAGTTCTGAGGGGCGTTGTCTCATGTCTCAGGCAATTTCAGCCAATTCTTGCAGGGTGTAATCCTGAACGGTCTTCAGCGTTTGTACGGGAGCACCCACAGGCCCCTTTGCTTTATTGGTGATGAGGGGGCATGTCTGCAGTGCAGGCTGTGCTACCCTACTAGTAGTGTCCCAGGTATTCATGCCTGGCAAGGTTAGTTCAGATGGGTCTTTAACTGAGGAGGGATCCAAATGGCCCTCTCCACACCCCTGCTCCTTTACCTCCTGCCAAGGCTTCTGCTTTGCCTCAGCCAGGCGTGTGGTTAGCAAATTGCTGAGACTTTCTGCCACCCTACTAGTGTTCTGGGCCTTTGTTAATGCCTCTGCATATGCCAGGCTTTTCTCCCTTTCAATGAGGATTATTTTCTTTAACCCAGCATTTTCTACCCTTAGGGAGTTTTTCTCTGCATCCTCCCCACTTTGCCCTCCCAGTTTTTTTAACAGACAGATGCTACATGTAACAAGCCTCTCTTTATACATTATTAGCTGAAACATAGTCCAAAAATGCTTGCAGTAGCCCCAATATTCCATATGATAATGGGAGCATGTGCTCCCTGTATAACAAGGCCCAGTGCCTCCCACATCTGCCAGAGAGCCATTATAGTGGGGATACTAATTGCCTTGGATTCAGACCCCAGACGTCTGGTACCAATTTGTGCTGCCCAACTCCTCTTTCTTATCCCTTTAAGAGTCCTAGGCTGATTAGTCCCCTTTTTCTCCACTCATAAGTCTAACAGTCCAAGACAAAGTCCTGAACAGGATTCTCAAGCCAGTCCAAGGTCAAAGCCACAGCAGGGTTCTCAAGACAGTTCTCAAGTCAGTCAGCCAAGTCCAGGTTAGTCCACAAGCAGTCAATCAGCCACCTCTCCTTCCTCCAAGCTTTGCTCCTCTCTACAACCCACACCCTTCCTTCCTCCAGGTGCTGCTTTTATACTGGAGGACCTGGCTGCCTCTAGTGGCTACAGCTGTGCAGCATACCTACTGCTAAGCCTAGGCTTTAACCCTTTATTACCCAGTTTTGCCAGAGCAAGGGGCCACTGTAGACACCACAAGCAGTCAATCAGCCACCTCTCCTTCCTCCAAGCTTTGCTCCTCTCTACAACCCACACCCTTCCTTCCTCCAGGTGCTGCTTTTATACTGGAGGACCTGGCTGCCTCTAGTGGCTACAGCTGTGCAGCATACCTACTGCTAAGCCTAGGCTTTAACCCTTTATTACCCAGTTTTGCCAGAGCAAGGGGCCACTGTAGACACCACAACCTATCTCCTCGGGGAAATCTTCCGCATTTTCCAATACAGGCAGAGGGGTAGCCAAGCGCCCGTGGTACTGGGGCCGAAAAGCCCGCCGCCCCATTATGCAAATTAAATAATTAATTTGCATAATGAGTTTCGGGTTTTTTTAAAAGTTTTTTTAAAAGTTTTTTAACACTAACGGGGCTTCTAAAAGGGCTTCTAAAAGGGTATGTGTGCTTTGCCAAACTTATCTGTAGTTCTAGGAACCTCCAGCGATGATCAGGGGCACAGATCGTCCCTCTGCAGCTCTGCTCCCGGTCGCGAACTCTGCAAATCGCCCAGGAGCACACTGCAGAGTTAACGCATGCGCAGAGCAACAATGTTTCCAATCGTCACTCTGCGCATGCGTTAACTCTGCAGCTCTGCTCCTGGGCGATTTGCAGAGTTCGCGACCGGGAGCAGAGCTGCAGAGTTAACGCATGCGCAGAGCGACGATTGGAAACATCGTCGCTCTGTGCATGTGTTAACTCTGCAGCGCGCTCCTGGGCGCTTTGCAGAGTTCGCGCCCGGGAGCAGAGGGACGATCTGCGCCCCTGAGAGTCTTAGAACTACAGATAAGTTTAGCAAAGCACACATACCCTTTTAGAAGCCTCGTTAGCGTTAAAAAACCTTTAAAAAAACCTTTTAAAAAAATGAAAAAACGAAAGTTAAGAAGGCTCCCGCCCCCCACGGAGCCTTTCCGCCCCAACGCCCTGGGGCCCACCGCACCACCGCCCCATATCAGACGACGCCACTGAATACAGGGGGATCTTCTTTCAGTACTGTATGCTGAGCGCTACCCAGCCAGATAGACCTGAAATCCAACATAATGTTTTTGACATAATGTTTTTGACATTTATGCCAAGTTGAAGAAGATGCAAGTCAAGCACCCAATATCAGTCAGGGCTTTCCCCCTCTCTGATGCTTCAATATACTTCAGCTTCTCATTTAGCTCCTTGATCATGTAAACATAATGGAGTTTTAATGAGTTTTGCTTTCTCGGGAGACCTAATGAGTGCAAACAAGTCCTGACCAGTGCGTAGCTGCTTCTGATCTCTCTGGACAGACAAAAAAATTAATGCGATTTCAGATCTCACAACATTATTCCCTGACCTCTTTAATAACATCACCCAGCCTTTCACATTTCTGCTGTAGAGGGGGAAATAATGAAGTTGGTTCACACAGCCAATTGGCCCCTGCTGGGAGACTGATTACATCCAGGAGACTCTGGGCTTGTGCTAACAGTAGGACAGGAAAAAGGTGTTTCGGCTAAAGGAGAAGAAAGAAAGACTTTGCATCTACCTTTGCTAAAAAAAAAAAAAAACACCATCAATTAGTCCAGTCTACTGAGCAGAAAGAAGACAATTTGATACAGTCAATGACATCAGTATGGATATTTTCTAGTATTTACTATTTGTATATAAATGTTGATTTTTCAAAAGCAAATAATTGCAACAATATTTTTTTAAAAAAGCAAAAGAAACACAGCGAGACGTCACAAGCATAGATCAACACATTGCCACTTAACTCAGTCAGAGCTCACCAGAAATGAGGAAGGTGGGTGCATGGAGGGAGGGTGGAGCCTGATCGAGATTGGCTACCAAGTGTCTTTCCTGGAGACAAGAGGCAATGACAAACAAACAAACAAAAAACAGTGTGTGGCCTTTTGAGCCTCATGGAGACCGAGATTTTCTGTCTTGTCCAATGAGGAGGGAAGGCTCTGTGAACTCACCCAGGATCTGGAGCCCTGCCAACCTGTCTGGATCCTTGTCTCCTTGGACATCCAGCCATGAGAACATCCATCCATTGGGTTGTCATCACAACCTGATCGGCTCGCCAATTTCCACCCAACCCTTGCCTAGAAGAAACACCATAGAACATTTCAAGATAGTCCTTTTCGTGTTTCAAAATTGTGTAAACAATGTAAATATTAAAACTTACAAAATATAACTTTACGCAGTAGCATCGCGATGCCGCCCCCCCCCCCCCGGTGACATCACCACCGGAAGGGACGTCACCGCTGCTAAACACCCCTTCAGAGGCGCAGGGTGGGCCAAAACAATCGCTGTCTCTGCCGCTGCTGCACGATCTTCCCGCCGCTGAATCAGTGCGATTGATGCCCCTGTCGCCTGCTTTGTCATGCACAGTTCATGTTTCACTCATGAACTGTGGTTCATCAGAAGCTCCGCACAGTTTATGAGCGAATCGTAAAGTTATACAGTACTTTGTAAGTTTTAATTTTACTTTGTTTACACGGTTTTAAAACCCGAAAAAGGACTATATTCACTGGCGTCACTGGAGCGTGGCGGGGGGGGCGGGCCGCCAGGGGGTGACGCGCGTCATGGGGTGACGCGCGCACCCCCTCGCGCGTCACCTCCGTGACGCGCGTCGCCCTCCGGACGCTCCGAGGCCGGCCCGGGAGCCGGCCTCGGAGCGTCCGACCCCGTCGACGCTCCAGGGCCTTCTGAAGGCCCAGGCAGCGCGTCAATCCGGGTATTTCCCGGATTTTCGCGCATGCCCAGACCCGTTTTGAGGGCAAAAGAGCGCCGACGGGTTCGGACGCTCCGAGGCCGGCTCCCGGGCCGGCCTCGGAGCGTCTGGAGGGAGCGACGCGATGCGGGGGGGGGAGCCGGGTGGCCCCCTCCCCCCGCGCCTATAACGTCGCGCCCCTAGGGGGGGTGACGCGCGTCCCCGCACTAGGATGACGCGCGTCTAGTGACGCCCCTGACTATATCGAGATGGATACGGACCGTGAAAATTTGAGTCAGTATATAGAACATTTCGATGATGTATGTGTGTGTGTGTGGGGGGGGGGGAACTGTTTCACTGAAGCTTTGAAGATCTGTTCCTGTAACCTGGCCTGATAGGAGACCAATTGGGAAGCACAGCATTTACCAGTAGCTCTTTTGAGGAAAATCAAGAATAACATCAAATATATGTGATGAATATTTGCAACATCAAATATGTCATTTTGTGTTGAAAGCACTTCACAGACATTATCTCTGTAATCCTTACAATGACCTCGGTAAAGTACATAAGCATTATTATTGTAGCTAAAAGACGGAAAGACAGTCACTTGTCATAGGCTACCTGTTGAGTTCGTAGCAGAAGCAAGAGGAAATGTGCAGGTTCACAGCAGAAGCTCTCAGCACTATGCAGCAGTCACACTCATCTGTGATAGGGTTGCCAGTTTCTGACACAGATACAAGACTTGTGGCTTCACCAGATAAAGGGAAGTGAAAGATTGCAGTGCACTTTGTTTTTGTTTGTTCGATCATGCCCTCCACCTCCAGTTGCTGTGAAACTAGAGCTAACGTCCTGCTTACTATAGCAGAGAAGGGAATGGGATGGTGGTGGTGGAAGAATACAAAATGGTGGAAGAACGCACCATGACAGCCACAGAGCAGAAACATAGAAAACTGTCTTATATGGAGGAGTCAGACTATAAAGAGACCAGGCAGGTCCATCTAATTTCGCACAATCGACCTACTGGCAGTGCCTTCCCAGGGTGTCTTTGTCTTAGAGATGACAAAGGTTGAACTTGAGACTTCCCACATGCCAAGCATCTGCTTGACCAGCAAGCAATGCCCCCCTCCCCAAACCCCCACATGTGCTTTCTCTGGGTCAAGAGCTGGCATTCCTAGGCACAGGATCTCATGTAGCCTTCTGCATGTACAGTAAGTCCTCACTTAAAGTTGTTCCGTTTAAAGTTGTTTCATTTAAAGTTGATTGAAAAATGTCATGGGAACATTTACATTTATCATTTAGCCTATGGTAAAATTGGTTTCATTATAAGTCGTTTCGCTTAAAGTTGCAGTTTCCAGGAAGAACCTATCAACAACTTTGCTGTACCTCTGTGTGCTAGACCTGCTTATGCAAAGTCTTTATGATAGCTGGGATAAGGCCTTGAGGAAATGTTTACCTTGGTTGATAAAACCAATGGAGGTGAACTGAAGGCAGCCCATTTTCTGTGTCATCAGGAAAGGGGACTTTTCTCCATTGGTTCCTTAATTAGGGTTTTCAGCTCTTGCGCTTGAAGGATGCTCTGTGCCTTTTATAGCCACAGCGGAAGATCAAAAGATAGATCTCCTAATGCTGGGGGGGGGGGGCATTTGACAAGAAGCGACACCTACCAGAACTCTCCCTTCTACACAGCTGCTTTGCACAGCTGTTCAAGACACCGGGGACCTCTTTGGATCAGAAATTAGTAACTCTATCTTTAGTTTGCATTTGTAATGCTATCCTTCTGGCCCTATTAAGGGATGAGTTCAGTTCACTGATTCAGTGCTTCTTCCTTAATGCCAAAGTAACAACGCCCTGCTCTTTGAAGAGTCCTTTCATTTCCTAAATTCTCTGCATCTGAATTTCTCCCTAGCTTGTGGAGTTCCAGATCACCGGGTCTTGTGCTTGACATGTAGCCGTTGCATCAGGAATTGTGCATTATTGCATTTGCCATTGAACATGTGCACATTGGCCATGTCCATTGTGCCATGTCCATTGTTTCATTTGCTAGTTTCAGGGTTTTGTACAGAGTGCATATGTGGCTTGCCATGGCTTTCATTTCCTTGATTTCTTTGCCCTTCTCCTACAGTACCAGTGCACATTGCCCCTCTATTTCATTTCAGAACCTTTAGAACCTTTATTGGCAATATACAAATAACAAACATAATACATCAATACACAATAAAATAAAACACATAACATAAAAACAAACATAACAAATATACCCTCCCCCTATAGACAACAACAATCAGAATGTGGGCCGTCAAATCAACCCACCAGGATCATGCATAGAAGCTAACAAAGAGCTTCACCTTTTCATAATTAAACAGAGATACTGGGCAACTCTTTTAGTTAGCATTTCATCCACTCTTAAAATGAATCGAGTGGTATCCCGACCCATGGAAATAGATAGAAACAGGGTTAAAAGTTTCCACCGGATGTCCTGATACCAGGGCCTCTGAGAGGGGGGTTAAGCGGGTAATTTGTACCCGGGCCCAGGGTGAAAAATGGGTCAAAAGGGGGCCCTGGAGCAAAAAAGGAGCCAAATTCATATGTAGGGAAGGGACTCCAAAGAAACTTTGTACCCCCTGATAAAATTCCTCTGAATGGCCCTGCCTGATACCATGCACAGTGAAATAACATATGGACCAGAGATTCAACTTCCCCCTGATTACAGGGACAAACTCTCTCTTCACTGAACCGACCTGAAAAGACCTTTGATGGAACAGCATTGCATCTGTCCTGCGCTCATGAGGAGACCCCTCTATTTTCCACTCCATTTGCAGGATGCAGAGTTGGGGGAAAACATTCTGGAGATTTTTAAGAGAGGGGCAGGGTCTTCTGAAGTCCATCAGAGTAAGGGCAATGCTTTCTGCCCTCATTCTAGTGGGAATCATTGGTAAAATAAATGGCAGCTGCCAGGAAACCCAAGTATTCTGCCACCATATAGAATGATTCTCTCCAATTGGCATGAACAGATTTGAAGTGTCTCCCTTTTTTGTTTTGCTTTATTTGAAGTTCAGGGTCTACCAGCTGGAGCCGGGTGCAAAATAGTGACTGGAGGTAAAGACAGAGACAAAATGTGGGTGGAGTCAATCGCCTACTGCTTCTTATGAATAAATGAGATGACTTAGATATGCAAGGACAAGTTACAACTGAGTTAGTACAATCAAATTGTATTCATGAAATGAAGTTGTCCATTGAATAAAGGTGCTGTCATAGTCGAAGACACTGGAGCCGCTGGCCCAAACATGTTACTCATGAGCAAGAAAGGCCACTCCATCTGCTTCATTTCCTTGCTGAAAGATCCTGGAGAAAAGTGTTATTCTGAATTCATCCTTCACATAGTAGTCATTTGTGGAGCAGGAAGTCATAGATTTAATAGATTCAGAGAGCAGAGCAATAGAGCAAAGAAAGACATACTCACTTGCACTTGGAAGAAGCTCCTAATGTCATTCCTTGTTTTAAAATGAATGTCTGTGGAGCAGAAGCCCCCAAGCTAAAGCATCCAGTAGACTTCATCAGGACTGCCATGGATCTCCAACAGGTCATTAATTAGAACAATGGATTGTAGCCCTTGTGGTTTCCAGAGTCAGCAGAACCTGCAGACCAGATGATCACTGCACATTTAAGTTGGTAGGAAAAGTTAGTCTGGATATGAGTAATGGGACAGAAGGAGAAGCTGTAAGGTTTCAAGATCCTGGCAGGTATATAGTATAAGAAATAAATGGTTGTGTGCTCTCCATCTACTCCAGCGGTGATAAATTCCAGGGGTGCATTAACTGGATCTGACTTCCTTCGCAGGACAGATCATTGGAGAGACTCTGTGTGTGTGTGTGTGTGTGTGTGTGTGTGTGTGTGTGTGTGTGTGTGTGTGTGTGTGTGTGAATAATATTTGGTTTATTTGCAAATATATAGGTACTTCATCAGCTGGAGGTAGGCAGCGTACGTACTTCTACTAGGCAACAGATCTACTACCTGACCTCAAACCCTCAGAGAATGATCTTTCACAATCAAGATAGAGATGTTATGAGCTTTCTATTGTTTTCAAACAGGATCAAGATGACCATGAACGCACTCACCAGCCAACCCTTCCATGAGGCCAACTAAGGCGGATGCCTCAGGCAGCAGATTGAGGGGGAAGGCTCTCACCTCTGTCTGCTCATCTGGATGCACTCCTCCTCCTCCTTCCTGGATTGGAAAAGTGGAATTGTGGAGGAGAGGAAAGTGGTGGGCTAGACTAGAGCAATGGAGACACTCTAGCCTATCACTCTCCTCCATACTTTATCGGATTGCGCCAGGAATGGTGCCAGTCAAGTGAGGCCCGGAAAGGGAAACCGGCCGTCCCCCAGCCAATCCTGGCTGGGGAAGGAGAGCATGTGTGCCGGACTAGAGCTGGACTAGATGGGCCTTTGGCCTGATCCAGCAGGGCTCTTCTTATGTTCTTATGCCGTGGGAGGGAGTGCCACAAATTGGCCCTGTCTGCGCATGCGCTCTATTCTTCCACTGTATCCTCCTCTTTTCTAATCAAGGAGTAGAAGGAGCAGAGGCTGGTGCATAATCAGGTGAGGGGGAAACATTTGACAAGCCAACTCAAGCAGCGGGAGGTCTTGGGCCGGCTCTGGCACTGGCAAAAGTTTGAACCTTTTGCAAGCCAAATGACCTCCTGCAACGTTTAGCACAGCATTTGGAAATGATTAAATTAGGGCTATTTAAATGCAAGGTCTCAGTTGTGCTTGGGTGGGTTCATTTTGTGGATCTATAGCCCACCCCTGAAGAAGGCAACTAGCTAAATAGCTGGCGGAAGTAGGAGGAGGCCGTGTAATGGCTGAGCCGGCCTGGCGGGGATGGGGGTAGGGCAGATGCCATCCCCGTCCCCTCCCAGGCTGGCTCGCCCAATGGCCCCCTCCCTCGCCACCCGGATCGCCCATGCGGCTGCCAGCGGGAGCCTTATCTGCCTCTAGCGACCACATGCTCATTCCAGTGGCAGAGTGAGGGAGGCCGGCCTCCCTTACTCCCGAGTTTTCGCAAACGTGCCTTACGGCACATTTGCGATGGCTTCGATGCGATGGCGAAAGTTAGACAGGATTTCGCCGTTGGTTTGCTCCTCATGTTTCTCATGCTCACAACATGGATGCTTTAGCCTTTGCAAGAGATAGACTTGGTAGTTCTCAGAGGCTTGAGCTTTTACAGGCATTTGCTTCGAATGTGCACAAAAACCCAACTCCATTTCAGGTAGAATGCTACAATGCTCGCACATCACTTCCCCAGGGTAACATCTCTCTGTTTCAGTCCGACTTCTAAAAAATGTCCTGGTGTTCATAGCTTCTTCATGTGCTTCTCACACAGATACATCCTTGCTTAGCTTCAGTGTGGGGAGGTCACCTCCTTCAACCCAAATTGCTTTTCCTATTTGTGGGGGGTGGAATAGAAAAATTAGAGAATATTCAAGGGAAGTCAAATAAGTTTCTATAAGACAATTTCTTAAAGAAATTCTACACATCTCTAATTTCAAGGGCAAGAGGCATAAGCAGGCTTGAGCCCTGCAACCTTGCTGGAAAATAAGCACTGTACAATATCTGTTTGAATGGGTTTAATTTGTTTTTCCAATATAGCCACTTGTCGGCTATAACCATCAAGTTTATAGTTAGAATACAATAGCTTGCAGCTAATCAATATTTTAATAACTTTGCAAGTTGCAACATTGTTTACATGAATGAACCAGTATGATTAATGGATATTAAAAAGGGTCTCAGCCATATCAGGTAACCTTTTGTAAACCAACAACTTTAATTTGCTTGGAAATAGGAAAGCTGCCTTACCAGACCTTCAATAGGCCCCAAATCCTGAGAGGTATTTCAGCAAAACAACAAACTTTTTCATTTCTATAGCGTATTTCCTAGCTGATCAATGGCTTTCACGTTGTCCCAATAAGCCAAGCCAGTACTGTACAATCGTAATACAGGCAGGAAGGGAACTGAGGCAAAAGATGGCGACTTTCTTAAAGTCAAGCACTGAATGTAGGCAAAACTGAGATTTGCAGCCCAATCCAGCATAAGATCCGCTGCAGTGCACTAAGGGATCGGGCCCACACCGGCGGAGCTGGAGCACACTTCAGGGGAAAGGAACGTTTGTCTCTTTCCCCCAGGGAGAGTCCCAGTGGCCTCCACAAAATGGCTGGCGCAAATCCGGGAAGGCAATGTAAGGCTGGCCAGGCCTGAGACCGGGGTTAGGATATCAGCAGGGTGCACCACCGAAATCCTCACCCCTGTCCTCCCCTGCCACCCCGCCCCGCCCTCCCCACGCCTTCCCATCGCCCGGCTCAGGACTTACCTGTGTCCGTCAGTACAGCTGCCGGCCCTGGGTGGAGTGAGCAGTGCCAGCTAAAGGCTGACCTCCACCGCACGATTTCCGGCGCATCCTGGGCGCGTGCAGAGAGTGCGGAGCTGTGTGGCTTCCCTGTTATCTGATTGTATCGGAACGCAGGAGATCTGCGCTCTCCCGAGTTCCATTGCGATCGGCCTTGGACCAGGCTCATGATTTTGAGAGGGCGGGACACAGAGCTAATTATTTGACCAATGGGATGAGAGGGAGTTTTCAGCCAATCGGAGCGCACTTGTGTTTCAGCCAATCACCGTTGATCTTTAGTAGAAGGCGGGACAATCAGGAGGAACTATTTGCATGAAGAAGCTGGTGCAGACCAGGGCAGCGTTTCAGGCAGGGCATCCTGTCCCCTATGCTTGCGCGCCTCCAGAAGCAAGCACAATGAAATTTGTGCAGTGGAGGTCAGCCTTTACTCGCCGGGTGTCGAGATTTATGTCCACTTGGTTCATGGTCCGCCTCTTTTCATTCACGAAAACCAGAAGTGGTCGTAAATCACTGTAAAGTGGTGATATGAAGCTCGGGGGGGGGGGACTGCGGAAGGTAGCACAGGTCTTACCAAACACTCTGAAGGGTTTCAGGACTGACTCCTGGTAAGCCCGGAAATTGCATTTTAAAACTTTTACGCTGTGGCGGTGATCCCCGGGATTGCTGCCACCACTGGCCCCGCCCCCGCAAGAACTCAAAGTTCTCCCTGCCTACCAGGGAGAACTTTGAGTAATGCTGTCTTACATATAAAGCAACTATTTTCCACTCATGGCAATATCATCTCACTAAACGTCTGTGATACCTGCCGGATCATAGATTTGCTGCATAATGCAAACACCTCAGTTGGCTTCATGGATAGGCCGGCTCTGTTTGCCATTGTCATGAAGTTTGATTGTTTGCTCAGACATTTGTGGTTTTTTAAGCAGATTGGCTCTCAGCTTTTTATGCTGTGATGTTTAATGTGATCTGCTCTGGAATTTTATTGAATTTTGATCTGCGATTCTGCTGTTTTTATAGCATTTTAATGTGACTCTGTAGACCGTTTTGGTTGAAAGACTGGTAGACTTTTTTTTCTTTTTTAAGTTAAATAGCATGCAAGTAAAACTTTCAGATTTCCACATGTTTTTAAACACTTGAGAGTGTTTTAATATGATTGTAAGCCAGTTTGAGGGCTATTTTGAACGAAAGACAAGGTAGATAAATAGCATCAAAGTAAAACTGAACTAGGGAACATGAAATCTGTTCCCAATGTTTTCCATACTGTTTATTCTCCTGTTCCTTTGCGTCCCACTCTTCTGCTCTCAAATAAAATAAAATAAAAAGAGAGGCAGTTGTGTTATTTTTGCAGCTCCGGATTCAAACTCCAATTGTGGCTAATGGGAAGATGTGGTAAATAAATACCCAAGCAATTCCTAATGCAATCTTCCAAAATGAGGTTCACAAACGACTTTGCCAATTTATTTATTTACAATATTTCTATCCCGCCTTTCTCCCCGAAGGGACCCAAGGCGGCTTACAACAGAGAAAAATACAATACCAAAAAATTAATAAAAACAACATCTAAAAATTGATTTAAAACATTATTACAATTAAAACATCATTAAAACAGCAGCGCCTCACCTGTACCAGCAGAATGTTAAAACGGCAAGGACTCAGAAGGCTTCTTCGAACAAGAAGGTTTTTAGGCCTCGCCGGAAAGTGTCCAAGGAGGGAGCAGTTTGTAAGTCAAAGGGGAGGAAATTCCATAAGGTTGGTGCCACTACTGAGAAGGCCCTATTTCTGGCTGCCACCCCTCGCACCTCCCTGGGTGACGGTACCCGCAAAAGGGCCTTATCTGATGAGCTAAGGAGACGAGCCGGACTATATAGAAGTAGGCAGTCTCTCAAATATCCTGGCCCCAAGCCGTATAGGGCTTAAAAGGTCAAAACCAGCACTTTCAATTGGGCCTGGAAATGAATCGGCAGCCAGTGTAGCCGTCGAAGGAGTGGCCTGACAGAGTCAAACCGCCTACCTCCAGTGACTACACGGGCCACCACATTCTGCACTAATTGCAATTTCCGAACCGTCTTCAAGGTCCGCCTCGTAGACCCCACGTAGAGCACGTTTCATGTAGATGTTAAATAGCATGGGGGACAAGATGGAACCCTGTGGCACCCCACACCTCAAGGGCCAGGATGCAGAAGAGGCGTCCCCCAGCACCCCACACCTCAAGGGCCAGGATGCAGAAGAGGCGTCCCCCAGAAGAGGCGTCCCCCAGCACCACCATCTGGGACCTATCCACCAAGTAGGAGCGGAACCACTGAAAAACGGTGCCCCCGACCCACAGCTCGGTCAGTCAGCCCAGAAGGACACCATGGTCGATGGTGTCAAAAGCCGCTGAGAGGTCCAGCAGAACCAACAGGGACACTCTCCCCCTGTCCGGTCCTCGGCATAGATCATCCACCAACGCGACCAAGGCCGTTTCCATCCCAAAGCCCGACCTGAAACCAGATTGAAAGGGATCTAGATAATCCGCTTCATCCAGGACCCTCTGGAGCTGAGACGCCACCACCTGCTCAATTACCTTGCCCATGAACAGGAGGTTTGAAACTGGCCGGTAGTTGTCCATTACTGTGGAATCAAGGGAGGGCTTCTTCAGAAGGGGTCGAACCACCGCCCACCTCAAAGCGAACGGCAGCACCCCCTCCACCAACGAAGAGTTGACCACCCTCCCCGTCCACTCAGCCAGCCCCTCCTGGGCAGATCTGATTAGCCAAGCCGGGCAAGGGTCAAGCAGGCAGGCAGTTGGCCTCACACTCCAAAGGAGCCTGTCCACATCCTCAGGCTGTACAAGCTGAAAAGAGTCCCACAACACTGGACCAGCAGATGCCAAGGGGACATCCTCAGATATTGTCAATGAGGCATCCAAGTCATGGCGAATCCGATCGATTTTATCTGCGAAATGTTTAGCAAACATGTCACAGCGGGCCACCGTGTGTTCCTCCTGATCTTTTGGAAGGGCCTGATGAAGTAGGCCTTGCACCACACGGTACAGCACCACTGGACGATTGCCTGCAGACGCAATGATAGCAGAGAAGAAATTTCTCTTTGCTGCTACCACCGCCACGGAGTAGGTTCTATAATGGGCCCTACTCCATGTCTGGTTGGACTTGGCACAAGTTTTCCGCCACAGTTGCTCAAGACATCTACCCCATCGCTTCATCATTTGCAGCTCCTCAGTAAACCAAGGAGTCGTTCTGAGTCTGCGGCGTGGCAAAGGTCGCTCAGGAGCGATCTCATCCACTGCCCTGGCCATTTCCCCATTCCAGAGGTCAACCAGGGCCTCAGACGAGTCACCAGCCTTGGCAGTGGGAAAGTCCCCCAGAGCCCTCAGGAAACCCTCTGGATCCATTAGCCTCCGAGGGCGGACCACAGAATGCGGTCCCCTGCCTTTGCGGAGGAAGGAAGCTGCAACAAGCCTAAACCTTATCAGAAAAATATCTGTCCATGACAAAGGAGTGATCTTAATCTCCTCCACATCCAGATCAATGCCCCCTTGCTCAGCTGTAAACACCAGGTCCAATACATGTCCCGCCTCATGTGTCGGAGCCAAGATCTTCTGGGACAGGCCCATGGTTGTCATGGCGGCCATGAAATCCTGAGCCGCACCAAACCCCGGGGGCCTCGGCATGAACATTAAAGTCCCCCAGCACTAATAGGCGGGGGGACTCCAACGCCACCGCTGAGATCACCCCTGTCAGCTCAGGCAGGGAGACTGTTGGGCAGCAAGGCGGGCAGTACACCAACAGAATCCCAATCCTGTCCGGCCCTCTCAACACAATATGGAGACATTCGAACCCAGTGAACTGCTGAGCGGGGCACCTGGTAAGGGAGATGGATTCACGATAGACCATCGCAACTCCTCCTCCCCGTCCCTGCAACCCTGGCTGCTACACCACCTGGAAACCTGAGGGACAAAGCTGGGAGAGGCCTACCCCTCCCACCTCATCCAGCCAGGTTTCCGTGATAAATACCATTCTCATCCAGGACCAAGTCCCGGATGAGGTTGGTTTTATTATTTACCGACCTGGCGTTCAAAAGCAGCAGCTTCAGATTCAGGGAATCACTGCCAAGAGTACCAGTCATCCAAGAGTTGGGAGAAGGACCAGAAGGAGAGACAATCTGTCTATGATGGACCGTCCTTCTCCTGGAACGGCTTGTCTGACCCCCACCACCATATCTTCCATGGCCCATCACTGCCTTGATAGTGGCACCCTTCCCCTCCCCCAAGCTCCCTCCTAAAATGAAACTCATACTCACCCGGCAAGGCCACCCTTCTGACAAGCCTCTCAGTTCAGTCATCCAGCAGGGCCAGTAACATGATAAAAAGCTGGCTGACCCTAATGCTGGGTGAACAGCTGGTACGGTGAGTATAAAATGTTGTCAGTCTCTCGTGCTGCTGCAAATCCTGTACTGCTCTCCCCCCAGATGAATAATGTAGGGGGCAGGTGTTCTGATGTCCAGGTCATTGAGACAGCTGAGAAGAGTCTTCTGGGCACAATCCACTGGGCAAAGAGCCACGGGCAAAAGAGCCCTTTGGCTCTTGCCCTTAAGGCTTGCGCCTCTGGCAAGTCAGAGGCCTTTTCTGCCAGCTCACCTGGGGGGGGGGGGGAGCCAAGAAGAGTGATGACATGAGATCCAGCCCCACCAGGCCCAGTTGTTGTCAATTAAAGGCCCAGTCCCCATAGCAGCCACAGAGAGAGAAGTTTGCAAGCTGCCTGTCTTCCAAAAGCTTTCTGCTCACAACAATACTGTTATAGTCCTCCTTTGCAGTTTTCTTACTATCTTCTCCAAGCCTTCAGAACTTTTGCTGCTGCTGTTGGTGCAATGGCACTGAAGAGGGTGACTCAGCCTCCCTCTCCCCCACCTGCGTCCCTCCCTCGCTCAGAGAGTCCACCGACCCCACACAAGGATGCCAGCAAAATTCCATTTTGCATTGTCCTGCCCTGGAACATCAAAACCTCGACAAGCTTATCTTGGTGTGTGGTGCTTGGATTTCTAAGCATCTGCATCCTAACGTACTTGATTGTGGTTATTTTCGGTTTTGTCTCTCATGTTCTCTTGTTCATTTTAAGTGTCTCGTGAATAAAAAGAGGCGGATTCAAGCAACCACTGGCATAAGGTTGAGGTGGGAATAAAGTGGAGTAGCCTTCATCTATGTGCATCACCCCCCGCTCAGTGACTCATTGCTATCTAGTTTAAAGCTGTGCACACTGTCCTGGGAGTAAACTTCATTGAACACAGTGGGACTTACTTCTGAGTAGACATGCTTAGACTTGCCCTGTAAAGCTGCAATCCTAAACATATGGGCAGCCCAATCTTGTGTAACGATACCCGGCCGGCCTAAAGGGCCGGCTGCGGTATCCGATCCAGGTCCTCGAGGAACCTCGAGGGAACGGGAAAATCGTTCCCTTCCCTCGGTGCAAGAAGCCTGAGGCTCTATGGGCCTGCTCAAATGTATGCCAGCTCTGGAGCTGGTGTATATCCGAGGCCTCCATGTAAGGCTGCACTGGACCAGGAGAGGGCCTTGGATATCAACGGATATCGAACTGCTATCCTCAGATCTTCAGGCATATGAGGCATATCTACTAACTTAGCCAGACCCCCTGCCCTTACAATGGCTATACCCTGAGCTCATTTACAGTGCCAGGTGTGTGTGCCTGGGGGTGGGGTGAGGAGAGCTCAATGGACTGAAACATAAATGTGATACTGTGATTTGTGTGTGGCCTCTGCCGGCGGTACTAGGCTCCACGCTGTCACAAACACAATGTAAAGCACATTGTGCCAATGTGAAGGCCAGTCCTGCCGGCGAAGAGGCCAACACTGGCAGGCTTTCACTGGTGCAGGAGCAGCACCCACCAGGGCAGGGCAGCACCAGGCGACAGGCAGGGAGAGGGCAGGACGGGGGTGGGGAGGGGCATTTCAGGGCATGGGAGGATGGATCTGGCCCAAGAGGGGGTGGGCTTGGTGGAGGAGGCCTCCACTGAATCCTACCCCCCTTCCTGAGCTTGAAAGCCCGACATAGAGCTGCTCGGATTTGCGCCAGCCATTTTTGCTGGCGCACATCCAAGTCACCCCATAGAGGCTGCCAGGGCTCGACAAGGGGTAAGGGGACGAATGTCTCTTTACCACGGTGAGACCTCCAGCAGCCTCCAGCCCCACACTGGATACAGCGGAGGAGCCTGCCCCAGAACTGCTGGGTTGTAGTGTGGGGCTTTGAATAGGATTGTGCCGTCAACTGATTCGTGAGCCACCACCAAAAGTAGCATTTTCAGGTCAAAGTTTCTGTCTATGGAATTTGTTTAGTTAATGTACATAAATTTTGAGGTATCCAGGAAGGAATACCAGTGTCAAAAACTTATTCATGAAGGAACTTTGTGTTTTTCTACAGGATTTACTGCCGACATCCACAAATCCATTAGGCAGCCTGCAAAGTCTTTTTTTGTCCCAGGGAAAGCCCATCTGCAGCTTTTCATTTGGAATCATTGATTTAAGAATTGATAACTTGTTTTGCCCAGAGGATTGCACTAGCAAAGTCAATTCCTTCAGGCTGCTCCGAAAATTCAATGCTGGGTGTGCTTTTGGAAATTATTTAGCCACTTATACTCCACATAGTAGCTCTTGTTATTTCTCAGGCGAGCCTTATTGTGGCCTTGAAGCCACTGAAAACATTCATTTACCAAGCCACTCTCCACAATTGTTCAGGGCTCATTACTTCATTTGCACAAGAAATGACCACTTCCAGGAAGAGAGAAACTAGCTAGAAGTTTTGGGAACTTTGGCAAACTGCCCCCATGGTTCTCCCCCTGGGTGGGCCATGAGAGACTTGCTTCTCCGGTGGTTGCTCTAGTTTTGCAGGAGTCCTGGAGCAGAAGCCCTGCAGCCTCCACCAATGGTGCACTCCCCATTGTTTTTGAAAGAGCATGCACACTTCAGCTCTCCCCCCCCCTCCTCCACCCATAGGATGTGAGTTATACTGTAGCAATAATGGAGGACTTTTGCCAATCCAATCCCTAGTTAGCTTCCCAGCTGTGCACCCGATGGGAACACTTACTGGGAAGCAATGAAGAGCAGAAAGCAACTGCAGACCATCCACTTTCTTCTCCAGTGCTATGTAACCATTCCTAGATGCCCCATTCGCCAGTGCGGTGTCAGAGAGCATGCAGCATTGCCTGGGGAGCAGTGCACTGGGAGGCAGTGGGGAAGAAGAAGATACTCCATTGCTGTCGCTGACCTTTCACAATTGTCTGGTGAACAATTCCCAAAACTTCCAGCTAGTTGAAACCTGGCTTACCTGCTGGCGGGGGGGCAGCAGCAGATCCTCGCTGCAGAGTAGGGTCAGAAATGGGTGGGGGGCCCCTGTGTGGATCTGGGCTGCTGAAACTCCCCCACGGGATACAGCGCTCACCCCGTTAGCATAGCTGCATTGCCATGTGGGGAGTTCCTTTGAACTGGGCTCTTTGGCCATCCCTAATTTAGTGTACAGTTGTGATGTGAAATCCTCCCTCTGAGCTTGGCCCTACACTAAATTGCTTTTTCTATCCCCCCCCCCCCACCTCAGATTCTATATGCATCATTATCTCAAGTCACTTTTGCTTTTTCAGGCTTACTCAGGTGCTGCTGAGGTCACTTTTCTGTTGAGGACGGTGTGCGTGCAGAAGCATCATTTTGGCAACAAACCCATCCTGCTGTAGCAAACAAGGCAGTAATAATGTTCAACATGACAGCTGATGGGGTTTTTTTCAGAGAGAGAGAGAGAGAGAGAGAGAGAGAGAGAGAGAGAGAGAGGGGGGGGGTCTAATTGTTTTGTAGAACAAAGCAAAAACATGTATTTGAGATTTGAGTAGAGTGTGTTTCATTATTTCTCTTGTACCGGCACTTTCATAATTGTTCTTGATTCATGCCTGATGAATCAAGTAAGCAGCATCCCAAGCAAGGCGTTCTGCATGGGGGGGGGGGGGGGGGCTGTAAATACGTTTGCTAGAAGAATAGCATGAAAGATTATCATTAGCCAACTTAATAGTATCTGTGAGATCAGAGAATTTGGAGGTTTATATGTTAATTCCTCCAAAATTACATTGAGGCTTACATTTGAGATCACCCCATCTAATCTCTGGCATCTTTTTATGCTATTAGATGTTGCCATTGCACTCTCTAGCTATTCAAAGTCATTAGCCCTCAGGGTGTGGTGGCTGAGAATGGGAGACAGAGGGAAGAAACATGATTTAGATTCCTTTCTCTTTGTTCCCTTTCATTCTTTGAAACTCCTTTCTCCCCCCCCCTCCCCACTCTATATAGCTATCGAATGTGTCAATTGAGAGGAATTTTCCCTGGGGCCTCATTTGAATTTAGAAGAATAAAAGCAAATTGACAAAGTCTGCCTGCTGGAATGATGGGTGTTTGGGGATGGTTGTTGATGGGTTGTGGTCCAGCTCAGGGCTTCTGTAGTGATGTGAGGAGAACTTTCCCCACAACATGATCGTGGTGTTTCATCCCAAGCATCCGCCCTACACCAGTGACACTCTTGGAAGCCTCTTTCCTGCCTGCTAATGCTAACCAGGAACCTCCTGCCCTGCATTGGCTTCTGAAACAGGTGTGTTAGTAAGTGAACCATAATCATTTCCTGTAAAACCAAAATAATTGTGTTCTTTAATAATGCGTATTAAAGAACACTAGAGGAATTGCCACCTAATGCACACAGAAAAGTCAGCGGTGGCAGAGCATATGATTTCTACTGGATATCCCATTAAGTTCCACTTCAAGAACTTTCCTACCAAGGCTCAACAGAGAGGCCATCGAAATATGCAGGCATCGTGAAAACAACTTTAATAGGAAGAACTGAGAACGGTAAACAATAGCTGGATACCAGCACTATCCAAAGCAAGGATGAAACCACACATTGGCAGCAAGTCTCCTTTAAGACCACAAATGAACTAGAGAATAACCTACCTGGAAGAATCTAATCACTGTACATATATAACTAGGCTTACCAGATTTTCTGGCACCCCGAGGGGGGCGGAAGTGACATCATGGGGGGCGGGTCAAGGAACCATGATGTCACTTCTGCCAGGAGTGGGCATGTCCACCCGAAGTGGGACACGCAGGGGGCGTGTCCACGGATGTGGACAGGTGATGTCACAGGGGGGATGCCCAGCCGGCTCAAGATTATTATATATACAGTATTTTACCTTTTTTCCATGCCTCTGAGCACATGCAGAGTGCCGCCGCTGTTTTGTCCAGACCAGCTGGCTGCGTTACAGAGGCCACTCCTGATTGCCACAACGAAGCCAGCTGGCCGGGACGAAAACAGTGGCGGCACTCTGCACATGCTCAGAGGCCTGGGGAAAAGGTAAAATACTGTATTTATTTATTTAATAATCTTGAGCTGACTGGACACAACTCCCAGCCCATCAGGGATTTGCCCCATGCTGCAGTGCTAATGTGCTGCATCTTCGTCCACTTGTCCGAGTGAACTCGGACCATTTCGGAGAGCTTCTAGCCTCGCATGAGTACCTGATGAGGCTGGAAGGGCTTGAAAACGTCCGAGTGTACTCGGACATGTTCAAACTGCTTCCAGCCTT
The DNA here is from genome assembly GCA_026170595.1 of Plestiodon gilberti rubricaudatus. NCBI lineage: Eukaryota > Metazoa > Chordata > Lepidosauria > Squamata > Scincidae > Plestiodon > Plestiodon gilberti. Next base: position 17,960,413 of record JANXHW010000012.1, read on the forward strand.
GCGCAAGGCTAGAAGAAGACGCAGCGCATTAGCGTTGCAGTGGGGGGCAAGTCCCAGCCATCCGAGACAAAGAGGAGACCGGCCGGGAGCCCGGGATTGTGCCGGCCGGATCCAGGACTATGGTAAGCCTATATATAACTCCTGCTTGAAGCAGAGCTCCCTTGGTCTCTTTTTGTTTCCTGAACAAGGCTGCCAGTATTAACAGCCGAAATGTTGGAATTTTTTGTATGCTATTTTAAAATTTAGAATAAAGACCATTACATGGCTTCAGATCTCAAAATATTTTATTCCTCTGAACCATCTGGCCATGAAAACCTATGGCTATATTATACAAAATAAGGAAGTTTGATCTCGCGGTGGATCCGGTTATACTTCACTAACATACAAGCTCTGCTGGATCCACCAAAGTCCAACAACTTGCTTCCTGCAATGGCCAAACAGATGCCCAGATGTGAAGCCCAGAAGCCTCACCCACTATTGCTCCCCAGTAGAGTAACTGGTATTCAGTGGTATACTGGTCCTGAGCAGGGAGGTTCCATTTAGCCATCATGACTTGCTATCATGATGCCCATAATATTTACTTTCTGGATTGGCAGTTATCACACCTTCCAGCATTTCCCAAATGAAATGTCATCCCTTGAGGTCAGCCGGAGGGGTCTATCATCTTGCATATTCAGTCACCAGCAGAGGTTTGACTGGTAATGACATAAGAGAGGAGTTGGCATGAGTTTTTTTTTCTGTGGCATGAGTTCGTTTGCATGTTGCACTCTCTGCCCATTGAGATCAGGTTGGTCTCCTCTCTGCCAGTATTCCGACAGCAGCTGAAACCCTATTTATAAATTTGGGCTTCTGGGACTTACAGCTCAATCCTAATTATAACCCTCCCCCCCCCCCCCCGGCCAATGCAACCACAGCAATTGAGCACATGCTGTGTCCTTCAGGACAGGAGAGGCAATCCAGAGGCCTCCTTGAGGTACGGGAACTTTTATTCCCTTACCCCAGGGCAAGCCTCCACTGCCCCAGGGGGTCTCCTTGGATCTGAGCCAGCTCACGCATGTTCAAGGAGAGTAAGGGAAAGGGGACAGGGAATGAAGTTCCCCTTCACACACACACACACACACACACACACACACACACACACACACACACACACACACACACACACACACACCTAGAAACTCCCCTGGTAGTCGTATCCACTCTAGTTTATGCAAAATTGTTGTCATGCACATTATCACATATTATCCACTTGGAACATGAAGTGTGGAAGTAGATGTGGGGAAATAGTATTAAATAAATCAATTAATACATGATCAACAATCCAGCACCCCTATTCTCATAATAAGAATGTCTGCATGAGCGCAATTACATATTGCTAAAGGCTGTTCTGGGCTAACCCTAATCCTACCCCGGTAAGCTCCCCAATTTATTTATTTAAAGAATTTGTAGCCCGCCTTTCTCCCGAGGGCACTCAAGGCGGCTTACAACATATTAAAATACATATGAACATATTAAAATAATAATAAACACATTAAAATAATTAATTAAAACAATTTAAGTTAAAATAAACAACCCCAGTGGATCACCTGCATTTAGATGTTAAAAACCACTTGTTAAAAGGTCAGCCCACCATGTCAGACATTAAAAGCAGTCCTAAATAAAAACATCTTAAGGCCCCGCCGAAAGGCCTCTAAAGAGGGAGTCATTCTTAATTCCAGGGGGGAAGGAATTCCATAATTGGGGCGCCACAGCCGAGAAGGCCCTATTTCGCACCGCCATCCCCCTCACTTCTGTCAATGGCAGCACGGTTAACAGGCCCCCCCCCCTGATGACCTCAGAATACAGGTCGGATTATAAGGAAGGAGGCGGTCCCTCAAATACCCTGGACCCGAGCCGTTGAGGGCTTTAAAAGTCAAAACTAGCACTTTGAATTGTGCCCGGAAACGAACCGGCAGCCAGTGTAGCCGCCAAAGCAACGGTCCGACTGCGTCGAACTGACAGGCCGGCAACCACCCGGGCCGCCACATTCTGCACTAGTTGCAGTTTCCGAACAGTCTTCAAAGGCAGCCCCACGTAGAGCACATTGCAGTAATCTAGTCTAGATGTCACTAGGGCATGGGTCACTGTGGCCAGGTCTGCACGATCTATGTATGTATGCCATGGAAATTGTCCCCACCTCCTGCAAAATCACCAGATTGGGTGGGGGTATCAGTTTTTCCCTTTGGAAGCAGCCCCCCCTCAAAAAAAATTAACAAGGCGGTGGGGCTATTGGTCTTAATGTAGTATAAGACAAATTCATAGCTTTTAAAGATTTTACCAAAGTATTCCCCCCCCCAGGCCAAAATTGGAGAGGGATTAATCAGGGGCAGACATCAGAAGCAGGGATTTTCCAGGGTCAGAAAGAATATATGGTGCCCTGTGATATCAGTCAGGGCAGATGGGACTGGGTATAATATAAAATATAAAAGAAATATGTTAAATAAAAAAATGTTATTGCCTCAATTGATAAATCCAGCCTCTGCCCCCACAATTCGTACTTGACGCCCACTCATCTCAATGGCTTTCCAGAATCGTAACAGAGTGCATGGAGATTGTCCTTTAGTGTTGTTGATGGATGGGCAGCTCCAGCTGAGAAACAAGTCTGATGTAAATCTCAGTGGGGAAGTGGAGTGTAAAAGCTTGAAAGGTGAGTGCTGTGTTGTGTTCAGGAAGAATACAATTTGTATGGTCACCCCTTCACCTCCCCCTGCCGAACTATAATCTGCGGTCCTGACCATCTGGAATCAGCCACTCACACTGAGCTGAGTAGAAATAAAGCTTTTCATTGCTTTCTGCATCAAAGTCAGTTTTATGCTTCTGTCTCAGCAAGTGTTTCCATTTGCTCCAAAATACATCTAGCATAAAAGCCATCCGACTGCTTAGAATACATTCCGATTACAAGTTATTGGGTATTCCCCTCCCCTTATTGTTAAAAACTATAGAATTTCTTGCTTACTTTTCTTTTCTTTTTTCCCCTGTTTTCTCAGCAAGGGCCATTTTTTTGCAACTCCCTACCAGTGGTTCCCAAACTTACCTGGCTCACGACTCCCCGCAGTCTCTTCTTCCTGGCTCATGACTCCTTCAGTAGCTCCTCCTACCTGTTCTCCTGGGCGCCGCCCTCTTGGATCTCACGAATTCTCGTGAGATCCAAGACGGCGGCACCCAGGAGAACAGGTAGGAGGAGCTACCAGGGACATCTCATGACGCCCCTGTGACTGTGCTGCGATGTCCTAAGATGCAAAGTTTGGGAACCCCTGCCCTATACTGTGATTGAGTAGACAGAGGGCCTTATGGCACTTTTGCGATACCCAGCACCAGTGGAGCCCTCTGGTTTGCGCCATAGGTCTCATTGTATTCAATGGAGCTGACTCCTAGGGAAGTATGCATTGAGTTTTAGCTCAAGTGCTTTTTGCCCTGCAGAGTTTCCACCTGAACTGCATCTTCCCTGAATCTCCACGACTGCCTGCCCCCGATCCTTGCTACTCATTTATCAAACCCTGACCTCTCTTGCTATTACTGTAGTGTCTATCAAATGTAGGCTGTAAGCCCTCTGGTCACACACCATGTCACGTTTACATTTACGAGAAGCCTAGCGCATGCTTCCCCCCACCCCCACCCCAGATATGTTGCCAGAATGGTCAAGAAAAGTTCCTCTGTTAAACAAGAGAGAGGAGTTGAAAGACCAGTGTTGATTATTTTGCTCTTGTCCAGTTGAAGAACGTGCATTTATTTCCTGTGTGTGTAGAATGTGGAAGAATGTGCAGAAGAATGTGCAACTATTTTTGCAGAAGAATATCCAATTATTCCATGTACACGTGCTTTGGCTTAGTTGCAGCAGACTTTAACGCCACTAGCAACAAAACAATTCCAATCCCTTGCTTTGATACTCAGAAATCCTCAGAACATCACAGAGTTCAATATCACAGAATATCACAATACAACCCAACATACCTACCCATCGTGGCAAGTCTGTAGCTTAAACCACCGGTGCTTTTGCAACCGTTCAGCTGCCTTATAAGCAGATACCTCCTCGGTTCATAGAGATGATAGCAAAGGCACATTAAAATGTACTCAGCATGAGATGCACAAAGATTCCAGGCCAGATACCAAGATGCAATAAATCAGCTTTGCTCCACTGGTGCCAATGCCACAACAATGATTTGCACAAGGTGAGGGAGCGGGTGTTTCCCTGCATAACCAGAAGGAAGTGTAATTTGAGAATAGTGCATATTGCAGGTCTTGATGGGTGAAAGAAAAATAATGAATATTTGAAAAACAATGAACTTCCTTTGTGGGACAATTTGGCAAGCCAATTAATGTTCATTGCACTGACCCCTCAGGCATCGAAAGTAGGGCTGCTGGGAAATTCATGTTTTTCATGTTTAGCAAACTGGCTATCGTCCTCTTGATGGGGTCGCTTTTGCCTTCAAAAGTAGCTTTTGTCAGCCTCAAAACTTTGATCCTGTTTCTAGATCTTCCCGATTGTGAATGATCCTGTATCCTTGTTGCTAGACAAGAGGTCCAATCCTAACCAACGGAAACACCAGTGTACCACCACATAAGCTAGCTAGCGCACAGACAGCCCCACTGGCGCAGAAACCCCTCTGCCTGAGGACATTACACAGATGTGAGTGTAGCAGCTGGAAATACGTGTGCTACCATTAATGGGGCATAGACCAGCTGCTGGTGCATAAGAACAGCTGCTGGTATGTACAGGGAGCTTATTTGGGGGGAGGAGGCAGAATTAGGAGAATGAATGGGAGAAATGAGCAGGAATCCAAACTCGGGCACAGAAGTGAACCTTGAGAGCATGTCCCTCCTTTTTGAACCCTGTGTGTTCCTTAAACCTTTCTTGTGTACCACCCTTTTTATGAGTGTTGATAATCGTCATTATTGTGATGTTAGCAAAAACATTTGGCCTGATTTCACATTGTAACTTTTGCACAACTTTTGCTAGTGGGTTATGGTGGGGATCAGATCCTGTTTTAATCAGATCCTGTTTTAGTGGGTTATGGTGGGGATCAGATCCTTTCTGGTGTATTTAGCCACTTCTATTGTCTTTTGAAGTAGGTGTTCCTTAATTTCTGAGAACCGCAAAGTTTAGTTTTCCCTATTGATGACCTTTCAGCAGCACTGTGTCTTGCTATTAGTTCTTGAGCTCTCAGAGTGGGAGGTTGCAAGAGGGAGGGCAGGCTCTGCTTTTATCTTGGCTAATAGGAATCTAATGGACACCACAGTCTGCCTGTAATTGGATTTTGCTTCAGATCATGATTAGGGAGATTGCTAAACAAAGTGTATAGAAAGTGCCTGCAGAAGTTATATGCATTCTTTTGGCGGTAATTGAATGACGGGATGGGATAACGAAGATCTCGGAGTTATCAGGCAGACTGAAATGGAAGCAGGGCATGTGAGAGGGGATGGAAATCGTTCTCTCATGAAAAAAGGTAAAGGAAAACAGCCCTTCACAATCAGAAACATCTCCTCGTGAGACAAATAAATAGGACTTGCGCTTGCGCATTCCTCACATTCTCGCAACATTCATAGCGTTTCATTGTGCTGTGGTTATCTGATCTGTTTTGCAATATGGACTATTAAGAAAATGAAAAGCAGCTTCCCTTTGCATCATAGCAAAGTAAGAAGGATGCACCCGCATTTATGCTATTCAAGTTGCTTGCAAAAGAGGTTCACAATAGGACGCTCACTTTCTGCTTGAGCCTGATTTGTCAGTAGTAGTAGTTTGTATATACAAGGAAGGATTCCTATAAGGGTACACAAACTTGCTGGCAAGCTTCTAAGCAGCACTACTGTGGCTGTGTTGAGAATGAGATTGGTCTCCTGGTACCATGGTTCTAAATATAGTGGCAGATATGCCTGAACAATAACTTAATGGGTAAACACATGTTCTGTGCATAGCAGATTCCAGGTTGAATTCCTGGCATTTCGAATAACACACACACACACACACACACACACACACACACACACACACACACACACACACACACACACACACAATGGATCAGAGGTAGTAGGGCTGGGAATTGCAATGGTTATGAACAATCACTTTAAGAGCCAAAGACCTTAGGAAGAGAGCGGCTATGTAGGAGTCCTGGGGAAACAGTTTCAGTTTGGCTTTAGAAACTTGTGTGAAGGGGCCTAAACAGCTCTAGATGGAGATCCTCAGAAAAGTTGTGTTTGAGTTTTAGTGTGTGCATTTTCATCATTCTAGGTTTTTATGCACTGGATTTTTCCTGTGAGTTGTAAACTGCAAACCGTTTAGTTATTCGATTATATTCATATATATTTTATTGTTTATAACAAACACAAATACATCAAATACATCAACAACAACAAAAAAGCAACCACAACACAAAACAAACTATTAAAAAGACTTCCACTTATCTCCACCTCAGACATAACTAACAATATTATAGTTTTCTATTAAATCCAACTTTTCTCATTCTCCAAATCCACAAATATACAGGTCTTTATTATCTAGGCACTGCAGAAAGTCAATAAAAGGCTTCCACTCGGTCAAAAATTGGTCTGTTGTTTTATCTCTTAAGAAGGATGTCAACTTTGCCATCTCTGCTAACTCCAACATCTTCATTATCCAGTCTTCTATTGATGGTATACTGGAGCACTTCCACTTCTGTGCATAAAGTAGTCTTGCAGCTGTTACCATATACAAAATCAAAGTACCATATCTCTTTTTCAACTGATTACCCATCAAACCTAACAAAAAAAACCTCTGGTTTCCATTGTATATTAATCCTTAGAATTTTCTGGATTTGCGAATGAATTTGTATCCAAAAATTTTTAGCAGTCTTACATGTCCACCACATATGATAGAATGATCCTTCCTTCTGTTCACACTTCCAGCACATTCCTGATATGTTATACATTTTAGACAATTTTACAGGTGATAAATACCAGCGATACATCATCTTATAAAAATTTTCTTTAAGGTTAACATTCAACGTAAATCTCAATCCTTTTGACCACATACCTGTCCATTGTTCCATTAATATATTATAACCAAAGTTTTGAGCCCATTTTACTGTACATTCCTTCACTTGTTCATCTTCCATTTCAAATTTCAACAACAATTTATACATTTTAGCAATAAGTTTTTCATCATTTAAACATAATTCCCTTTCAAATTCCGATTTAGTTTGTTCAATACCAAAAAGTCTTTTATCTACTTTAAACCTTTCTTGCATTTGTAAATATGAGAACCACTGACATACATGACCTTCATATAATAATTCTTCTCTTAATTTTAAAACACAATCTCCTTGTGGGAATGTTAATATATCACGGTAGGTCAACCAATTATGTGTACCTAACATTTCTCTTTTATGAAGAGCTTCTTGTGATGATAACCACAATAGTGTTTTTAAACAGAACCTAAATTTATTCAATTATATATCCAACAAAAACTGACTGCTTGCAGTCAGAGTACTGGGCTAGGTAGACTAATGACTGACTTAACTAACACAGATAGTTAATGTTACAGCACCTGGCAGAGTGTGTTAGGTGTGTTGTTGTGAATAGTCCAGGATGGTGACTTATATTTCAACAAAAGGAATTCATGAAAGGAGGTGGGGTCCTGATTGCTGGAAATCTCTATCGAGTGTTTGGAGAGATTCTCATCAGAGAACACCTTCCAGATTTGGTTACCAATGTTTCACCGCAGATATGGAAAACACAATGAATTGTATGAGTCTGGGTTTGTATGTGCCTGTGACTAGAGGATGTTGTCTTGTGTACTCCCTGAGGCATCTGGTGGGGCCACAATGAGATACAGGAAGCTGGACTAGATGGGCCTTTGGCCGGATCCAGCAGCCGGGCTCTTCTTATGTTCGTAACACCCAACTAATCAGGCTTGCCCTTTGATATCTCCCCCCCCCAAAAAAAAAAGTGACAGGGTAAGGACACTCCAAAAGACATCAAAGTCATGGCTTAGGACATGGCACAGGATGGAATCACAGTCACTGCCAAATCCTAAGCTCCTATTTCCACACATAGCAAGTCTTAGAAATGGGACATCTTAGCTATTGTTCAAAAGCAATTCGAAGCTTAGACTTTTTGATAAAGACCCTGGCTTTATATGAGGCTTGCATCTACACAGTGATCTCGCTGAGGATGGCACCTGTTCAGTCCTGTGGAGAGCTTCTGCCACTCAACACAGATAGTCTTGGCTAGATAGATGAAGAGTACTGTCTTAGGCAGCTTGCAATATCTTTGTGCCTTCAATTTAAACTTTCCTTAGGAAGTGCTTACGTAGTGTACTTCACGAAGGTCGTCTAAATAAATGAGTCACGATGCACGAAGACTTTGATCCATTATGATTAAGGGTCAGAGAGACAACTGCTGGTGTCTGTCTGATTATTTTCCCAGATAATCTGTCACTGCTTTTAACAATGTCTTGATGCTTGACTGCCTGCACGGTCACTTTTTGATTCCTTTCTTGGTTCTGCATAGAAGGTATCATACTAGTTGACCAGGATTCGAACAATCTCAAAGCATTCCTTCTCCGTGGCATCTCCATCACCAGCCCCGGATATTTTCATGGCTGCTTGCAGAGAACATTTGACACTTCTGTGCAGGCACAGTGACATGGATTCCTTGTCAGGCTAAAGCCGTGTACAGGTGCTCAGAAGGTGGGCAATCTAAATATATGGCGAGGGGACATGCAGGGCACAATCCTACCTAGCTGAACCCCGGCGGAGCCCCTTCTCTGCCGTTGTTGGGTGTCACAAAGTGCTGTAAAGCACTTTCATGGCACCTCTGGAGTAAGCAGCATCGACGCGGAGGCCGGCACTGCTCACTCCACTTCTAGGGTCAATTCACACCTCCTGATGCAGGTAAGTGCAGCACCAGGCAGCGGAAGGTTGAGGGGAGGGAGGGCTGGGGTGGCGGGGGAGGGGGCAATTGGTCTGCCAGGCCAGGGAGGGGGTGGGGATATCAGCGTCGTGCTCCGCTGATATCCTAACCCTCTTCCTGGGCCTAGCCAGCCTTACACAACCTCTCTGGTTGTGCACCAAGTGAACTCGGACCGTTTCGGAGAGCTTCTAGCCTTGCGTGAGTACGCGTTGAGGCTGGAAGGTCTCCGAAAAGGTCCCAGTGAGGTCCGGACTGAAAAGGTCTGAGTAAAAGAAAGAAGAAAAGCAAACATCCCTTTTCCTCAAGGTGAGCCCCAGCCCCGTCAACGTGGGCCGCATCCTGCACAGGATGCAGCGGCCGGCCATTTAGGCCGGCCAGTGCATCTTATGCAGGATTGGGCTGCCTGTGTTGTCACCCCCATGTGTTGATCAGCTCTTCTTCAAACAGAGGAAGCATAGACCAAGGAGGCTGCATGGCCTGCATTTTCTCAGTAAAGGGAAGGGTATGGAAGCGCCCACCCTCCCTCTATTGGAGATGCACGTGAGAGCAGAGGCAACAGTGGGTGACAAATTCAGGCAGCATGGAGGGATGCAAATAGAAACAGTACGGAGCAGGGAGGATCTTTGTAAGTGAAGGGAAGGCAGACTCCAAATCTCCTGGCCCTGCCTACTTGGTGCTTCATAAGTAGGCTTGCTATCCGTCCCGGAATTTCCAGGACTGTCATGCATTTGGGGAGCCTGTCCCAGATTTGTCCCGCGCTCCAGCCCCCCGTTACCCCCCTGGTCCATTTAAAAGTTATTTTGATTTTTTGCGATTTTTTTGGGGGGGGGGGGGAAATGGCCGCCAGAATTTTTCTCCTTTAAAAAATGGCCACCTAGGAGGCTTCACTGGATGTGATCATGTGATTAGGAGAAACACAGAGCTTTACACTTCAGCTCCGCCTCAGCAGCGTGACCTTACAGCAGCAAAGGTTCTTTGCAAGCCCTCAGCCAGCAGCCGGAGCACTCCCCCCCCCTCGCAGCAGAAAGGACAGTCGAGGGTTGTTTTTGCAACATGTTGAGGTTCACCTGCTTACTACTTTTCTACTTGGAAATGGAGGAGCTGATTTTTGTGATCTCCGTTTGTCCTGTGTGTGTTGCTTCAAAGAAAAATGCACTTTTGGTGGGGTGCACTTTTGCACTACTCCCTGCAGGGGCAGATTCTGGCGGGAGGCACACCCTTAGTGTCACCTTCGTTTACCCCCCTGGTTACTGGCGAAGAGGAGGAGACGGGACTGGGACCACACACTTCCCAGACTTTCCCAGGGAGGGTGCTGGGACTCTAACCCAGCTGTTTATGGCCGCAAACCTATTGCCCTGCTACCAGGAGCCTCTCCATTTCACCCACGAATAGCTTCAGTGAAACGGGGAGGATAGGGTCCCTTCTGTGCAGGGACCCATCCCTGGGGTGGCCCTGATGATCCTTGGTGAAGGTCCGGCAACACAACCTTAAGGGGAACCTCAGAAAACCCAGCAATCCCCCATTACCACAATTCCCTGGAATTAGGTTGCTAGCCCTTTAATTCTGTCAACCAGCGGAGAGAGAAGAGTTCAAACGGTCAAAAAGCCGGGTACGCGAGCCGAGTAACAAGCGGCACGCGCCGCCTGCTTGAGTTGGCCGAACGCCCAGAAAAGGGATTACAGGTTTAGTAGGTCAAGAGGTTTGATAGGATTAAAAAGGTACAGAGTGAACTTTGCTGCTGGCTGCTCCTCTTGGGGTTCTGGAGGCGCGCGCCGGGCACGTGCCGGGCGCGTGCCTGTGAACTTTTGACTCTGGCTGACACGCGCCAGCTGTCAAAGTGTGTGCAAACCGGAAAAAGGAGCTGAATTTAAAAGCGTTTGTTTAAAATGGCTGTATCTCAGCGATTCCTTGACGGATTTGGACGGGGAAAAAAAGGAGGGGGTTCAGGGGAGGGCGATGGAGGACATAAAAATAATTGGGGAGGGGTCTGATCCTTACATCATATTGTATTGTAAGGATCTGGGGGTGTCTTCACTGAGGGTGTTTTGTTGTACTTCAAATTTGACTCTGTGTGTTTTCTAAAGTGGCTTTTCCCAGGTTTTATTTTCCTTTCCCTTCCCCCCCTTATTATGTGCAGCTTTCCTGTGCAGTTTTCTTTTTTATTAGGGGATGTATTGCAGAAATGAAGGCTAGAAAGAAGAAACTGTAGTAATTTAATTCAGTAATTATTATTATTAATTATTATCATACTTAATATTATACGTAAAGGAGGGGGTGACTGTGACCATCATTTCTTTTATTTTCCTCCCTTTTAAAATTTTTGCTTTCTTATTTATTTCATTTTCAGTTGGTGTATTTTATTATTTACATTTAGCCAGACTCTGGCTGTTTGCCAGCATGCTTTCTGTGCCAAGCTAACGTATAATAGAGAGGGTTCCTTAAAATGGGTAATTAATTAATTAATTTGGCTAGGTAAAAATAAATAAATGATTAAAAAATCCGGCCGGCAAAAGGGCGCTTCGCGCGCCCCCCCCCCCAAGAATTTTAAAACTTATTTTCATTATTTAATTAATTTAATTTAAATAATTAATTAATTGTGGGGGGTGTTCTGGTTTAGAACTGGGAAAATCTGGTAAGCCTATTCATAAGCCACAACATTTCTTTACTTGGTTCATAATCCTCCCCCCCCCCCATACATCACATATTTACTGTATTTATATCCCAATTTTTCTCCCCAAAGGGCACATCACCACTGAACACTTTTTATAAAATATCCCTCTTCCCCCAAAACTCCAAACCATTGCAATGTGAGTGTCCTTATGGTTCTATCAAGAGTCACACCATCAATATATGACATTTTACAAAGAGTGCGAGGACAGGAACGCGCTCCGAGGGCTTGCAATTTCGATATTTCCAACAAGGGAAACAGTAGAGGAAGGGGAATGGGGAGGAGGCAAGTTGGGAAAGTGCCTGTCTTTGTCTCAATTGCACATGCAATAAGTAGTCTGAAGGACATAAGGGAGGAGAAGTCACATTTTTTAAACTCGTGTGCAACCTTAGTGAAGCATTGCTTAACCCTGATACAGGACAATGGTAAATGTAAAGGTATCCTCTGCTCGAAAGCCAGTCATGTCCGACTCTAGGGTGCAGTGTTCATCTTTGTTTCTAAGGTCAAAGAGGCAGTACTGTCCGAAGACGCTTCCGTGGTCATGTGGCCAGCATGAGACTAATGGAACGCTGTTACCTTCCCACCGCAGCAGCACTTACTTGTCTATTTGCAATGTCTTGCTTTCGAACTGCTAGGTTGGCAGGAGACGGTAGCTCACACCATCATGCGGCACTCGGGTCTCGAACTGCTGTCCTACCAACCTTCCAGTCTGCAGTTCAGCGTCTTAACCACTAAGCCACCGCGGCCCCCTAGGACAATTGTACTTGAGCACAAACATACAATAGATTCTTTATTTTCTGCAACATTTCTGAAATGCACTTGTGTGCGTAGGTTGTGAGAAAATGCTGCAAATGAACTACGTGTCCTGAAAACTGAGGCAAACTATACATGTTCAAATTTGACATCTTGCGCATGTTTTTCTAGTTAAGCCAGAATTCAGGAGGGGTGAAGAGCAAGGGCAGCATGACCCAATGGCACAACAACGGAACAGAGTGAGGAGCTTTTGCTCATCCCAACTCCAGAGCCACAACTTTCCATCATAGTGCTCTGGTGGCTTGTATCAAAAGGTATCTCAGGTGATTTTAGACGCATTCAGTTAAAATGAAAATATTCTATATGCCATATTTTTTAGGCTACACATTTAAAAGCCTTGAGCAAGTTAAAATCACAAAGAGTTCTGAAGCGGCTCTAGCCAGTCCGATGCTTTGAGGTGAGTCATTTGGTACTGGGGATGTTACCCAGAGATCCCCACTGTGTGAGGCCAAGATAAATATGGGAGACATGGAAAGAAAATGTTGGAGTTCAGGCATTCCTTTACCAAGGTAGAAGACAGCGGTGGTATCGCCCTAGTCCGTGTGGAGTCGAATGGAATCCAATTAACTTCAAAAGGCAAAATGAATGGATACCTCTACTGTCATAGTGACCTTGGCAGAGGAAGGTCTTTGATTGCGTGCCACTTCCACAGAGAGGAGACCAGAATTTAAAAATACATGACCCGTTTTCTGGAAATATTTGGCATCGATTCCATTTTCTCTTTCATTCTTCTTAAATTGAGTCCAGACCTCCAGGCAAGGGATAAATATTGTCTGATGCTTAGATAGTTAAATATCCAGTGCAACAAGTGGATCAAGGGCTGAGGTCACTGGTCATGATTCTCAATCTCTTGATTCTAATTTATGAACACTTGATATGGGAAGATCCTCTTACACTGAGAAGGATTATGATGGCAGCCAAAGAACAGCGACAGCGGCAAAAGTATACAATGAGCGGGTCTCACGGAAGGCTAAATCCAGTTCATGGTTCCTGGGATTAGGGTCTATGAATGAGGTAGTAACAGGTTCTCCAGAAACATGAACGGTAGAGAGGCCCCTTTCTGGCTACACAATACTTTCAAAGGTAGTTGGCTCTCCAACACCAGTCCATTCTGCCCAACTGTCCAAGGCCAACTGATAGTCCGTGTTGTGTTATATAACCAGGGCAGTGGAGTCAGTACCAACTCTGGCTCCACTCAAAATTACTTCCGAGCAAGGCTGTGGAGTCAGTGCCATTTTGGGGTGGAGTTGGTACTGACCCCACAGCCCTAATTATAATTACATGGGTGGGAAACTTACATGAATTACATGATTTACAGCCCAAACCTGTGTAACTCTTGCACCGGTGTAACAGTAGATCCATCGGTGTAAGTGCACTTATGCCAGTGTAACTTGCCATACAGTGATGGATGCATAACCCCCCTCAGACGCCGCACATGCGCAGTTAGGACACAGAATGGATGCCAGTGCAACTCTGCCAGCGCAGGAATGCCCCCTACACCGGTGGAGTTGCAGCGGCATCCATCCCGCATCCAAACTGCGCATAGGGGGGTTCCATAGCAGTTCCAAGGGGGGTATGCCTCCATCGCCATACAGCAAGTTACACTGGCATAAGTGCACTTACACCAGTGGATCTGCTGTTACACAGGACTGGGCTGTTAGAGATGGTACTGGTGCCGGGTGGCTGGATGTCTTGGGGCAAAGTTCCTCAATAAACTGCCTTATACCGAGTCAGACCTTTGGCCCATCTATATCAGTATCAGTGGCGTCGCTCCGGTAGGGGCGGGGCCGTAAGTATCGCTCCGTCCTAGACCCTTTACCGAGCGAGCAGGAGGCGGCCCCGCCCCCTCACTGTCGGAGCCATTGCCCTGCCTGCTGCTTTCTCCGCAGGGGAAAGGCTCCGACAGTGAGGGGGCGGGGCCACCTCCTGCTCGCTCGGTAAAGGGTCTAGGACGGAGCGATACTTACGGCCCCGCCCCTACCGGAGCGACGCCACTGATCAGTATTACTACTACAGCAGCTCTCCAGGGTTTCAAAAGGGGTGTGGCAGAATGTCCCGGCCGGCCCCACCTGGAAAGGCTCAGCGTTGAATCTGGGACCTTCTACATTCAAAGTGTGCAATTCTTCCACTGATCCCAGCATGCCGTGGATACACTGAACCCAAAGTTGTTCCCAAATGGAAATGGGAAATTAGGATGGAAATGTATTCCCTTTGGTTCAAAAGAAAATATCAGGATTTTTAAAGGGCTTTTTTCCCCCCTCAATCCAGTCCGGTCTCTCCTTTGGGGAGGACGCAAGGTAAGAAAGGAATCAGGTTAGCATTTGCAATTGGTAAAGCTCTTAGAAATTTCTCCTTGGTCATGCCAGAAGCAGTGATAAATGCAGCCTGAATCCAAGCTATTGCTTTTAAGTGGTAAGGGAAATAAATCCAAGATTTCCATAGGGGCAATGCTTAGATTAGACTTAATCTTTCAAAGGAAGAAAGAGCTACACGCATTTGCTGTACCTTAAAATAAATGCATCCAAGGGAACAAGCCATGACCCGGGCTCTCCCTCCAGTCTGACTGCAGAACGCTGTTCTTTTAGATAATGGATCAATGCAGCAAAGTTGAAAACCCTCCCAGAGTAGGAGGCAGAAATATCATCTCAAAGAGCTGCTTGTGCTGAGGACTTCTGATTGGTGTGTGTGAGTGAGTGAGTGTGCAGCAAAATACCATCATTTAGGGGATGTGGAAGACTGGATAACTAGTCTTTCCCCCCCCCTTCCCCCACCTCTTTCTTTTTGAATGTGCAAAAGAATGCTTCTCAATGGCACGTGTGTTGATTAAATTAACCATGCAGTATAATTCATACTTCCATTTATTTAATCATGCTGGAGTTTCCGTCTGCCCTGGCAGTTGCGAGATTGCTTTTTAAAATTTAGACTGGGTGGAGAAGAGTTTATGCCTGTTCACACCTCCATTATATATATTTGTTAAATATTGTTCTATGTAAATTATTGCATTCTCAGCTCATCTGCATACAAAGCCTTCCCATTTCACTGTCTTTAAATCACAGGCAGCATCCTTATTACATCTCAGCTCAACCTCCCAGATGACAAATCTGTGCCGTTCTGCTCCTCTCCTTTAAATCTAGCAAAAGGAAGGCATAAGCTGCTCCACGAGCTATATGCCTGTTGCAAAAAGCAAGGCAGTTTAAAAAGACCAAGACTTGTTTGTTTAGAGAGTTTCCAGATGTAGAACAGGTAGGCTTGCCAACTCTAATTTTTAAGCTACTCCTGGAATCCCCCCCCCCATGACTCAACGTTATTGAGTCAAGGAGGACCTGTTAAAATATCCAAGATTGTTTCCAATAATCACTTGGAGATTTTTGCTGATTCCTGGAGACTCTGGGCCAATCCTGGAGGATTGGCAACCCAAACAGAAGGAGATAATATACATACTAACCCAAAAGGAGACAAGTTAGGTTCGAACACATGCTGCCTTTAATACAGGTGTTGCCCTGGTGTGGGTTTTTTTTTGGGGGGGGGGGCGGGGTTGTTGCTAAATAGGGGGCAGGATGTGTGTGTGTGTGTGTGTGTGTGTGTGTGTGTGAGAGAGAGAGAGAGAGAGAGAGAGAGAGAGAGAGAGAGAGAGAGAGAGAGAGAGAGAACCATGGCAAAACTGTGGCAGGTGACATTGGCCCATGCGATGAATCCAATCCAGATCACATGCCCCCCTGACCCCCTCCCACTATTTACATTAGAAAAAAAGCCTTCAGTGGACTTCAGATCTTCAAACTCAGAACTGTGATGGGGGCAAAGAGCTGTAGCTCCTTCTCCCCCCCCCCCCACTGTGGTTTTGTCACGGTTCACACTTCCCCACACTATTAAGCAAAGAAGACCGAACCAGAAAAAGCTGATAGTATTCCCTTCCCTCTGATGTTTAAGCTGTAATTTTGTTGTGCTTGTAGATGTTTGTAATATAAATATTATGTGTTAAGTGTTATGTAATGTTTGTTCGTTTTTGTTTTGTTTTTATGCCAATAAAGGTTCCTTCCTTCCTTCCTTCCTTCCTTACTTACTTACTTACTTACTTACTTACTTACTTACTTACTTATATACATTTGCCTTTTTCTTCAATTCAGGGCAGGGCATGAAATAATGTGGTGAGGGGAGAGCTGGGATTGCACCAGCTGGTCCCATCTTCCACATGTTCATCAGAACGTGTGCACATAGGTCTACGTGGGAGAAATTAGTGCGAAGGAACCGACCCAGGACCAAAGAAGGGGGGAAAAGGTATGCGGCTGCAAACCTATTACCCTAACCTGAGTGTAGGTCTCATTGGACTCAGTGGGACTTACTTCTGAGTAGACATGTATAGGCTTGCATTGTAAGATGCACAGGTTATCCACATACAGGCAGTTAAGGACATACAACTTACAGATGTTGAACAGTCACATTGTGCGTTCATGCAGATGCAGTCCGTCCGCTCTGACATTTTCGCACAGATGTGATAGTGCTAGTTTTAAAGATGGAGAGAGAGGCTGGTTAGAGAGACGCTGTCTTTTGGAGATGCAGAGGTGGTGAGTAAAGGAGAGCCAGTACTGTACTTAAAAGAACTGTACTCATGTTCCTCTCCAACTAATAGAAATGTAAAGTGGAACTTGTTGTAAAATGCAAGTTGTTAACACTGTAGAAATGGCAAGTATGAAATTGTATCAGTGCATTACATCGCAACCCCCCCCCCATAAAACACGCCACAGAGACTTGGGTTGAGTGATTGTATTTAGAATTATAAATACATGCAGCAGGGGGAGAGCCTCACTCCAAACCCTCCCCAGGGTGCAGGCAACAAACTGGGGAAACTGTGCTGACCCTCTACCTCCCCAGATCAAACGGGAATCATGACCTGGCTCAGAGCTGCTCTTGGTTCTAGACCATGGGAGCTCTTCACGGCCAACCCATGAAGGGCCGAGGCATCTGGACAGCACAGGCCCACCCGGCAAAGCCTGTGGTGGCCCTTGCAAATTCCAGCCAAGGGGCTTGCCAGCCAGTCTCACCGACCTGGTCAAGCACCTCGTGAGCAGTCCTGGCTCACCCCTTGGCCTTCCTGACCTGAGGTTGTATGCCAAGATGGACAACCTACCTACCCAGTCCACACCCTTCCTGCTTCACCAACAACAAGGTCACAGGAAAAGGGGGAAACCTAAGGGGAACTGCGAGACCCTAGCCAGTCTGGGGTAGGCAAAAAAAACTTCCAGCCACCTGTCAGGCTGACAGCAAAAAATCCTACCCAGCTGATTTCAGACTGAACTGAAGGGATGGGCAGGAGGCGCTTGAAGAAAAACATGCTACTGAGGGGCTGGCTGATCACCTCACCCCTCAGTGCACCGCCCCTAGTAGCCAGGACCAATCAGTCCTGACAACGAGCAAGCCCCAGCCTGACTTGTGTGGGCAGTGGCATCACTGGAGTTCCGCACCGCTCTGACCCTCAGTTACTCACCGGCATGAGGCTTTCGGAGCCATTCAGTGGGGCGAAGGCAACGTGCAGGGAGTCTCCTGCGCGTTGCCTTCGCCCCACTGAATGGCTCCGAGGGCGAAGGGGTGGGGCCACCTCGTGCCGGTGAGTAACGGAGAGTCAGAGCGCTTTCTGCCCCACCTCCAGTGACACCACTGCGTGTGGGAGGGGCAATACAAACTCGATACTGGGCTAATTAGCCCAGTATCGCCATTGTATCAAAGTCACTTTGATGCAAACACAAACTATAGAAAAAAGGCGACATGGTGCAAACCGGTTAGAGCATGAAGGAACGTAATAACAACCAACTGACAATAAGGAAGCACAAAGGGAGCACACACGTGTCCTTAATTGAGTGAGGCCAGTCAAACAGGGAAGGTATCATCCAAACCAGCCCACACATGGCAATGGCAGATTTTTTTAATCGGCATCGATCATGATGAATTATGTTCCAGTCTACCAGATGAATTAATAATTTTCCACTTCTTATAAAGTGTGTTGCCAACTTTTATTTCATTCCAACTTATTCATAATGATATTATGAAAAGTATTCAGCAACACTCTATAATGTGCAGCAAATCCTTATTACTTCCACTGGTCGCCAATTGTAAAAACATTCATCATAGCTAATACAATAGTATCCTGTCTGGGTGGAAATATATCATTCCAGGTGAATTCTAATATAATTTAGCTCTATGGTCTTAAGTGTCTAAGATATATTATGAAATTATTATTGAGCCCCTATAGGAACGCATGTGTCAGAAGTGACTGCCAAATGAAATTGTAACAACCAACTAAATTACAAATGAACATCAGATAACTTAATAACAATTGGACACTTAAAATGTCAGGGAATATTATAAATATTATGAAATTGTACCATTCCATTTGCACAGACATCTGCAGAGTAAGTGTCTTCACACACACACACACACACACACACACACACACACACACACACACACACACACACACCCCTGTTGTAATCTCTTGGCATAATGGATTCAGAAAGCCTTTGCTTTAAATAGTGGAATAACGTGCATTGGATTTCTGATGTGTTTTGGATAACTCCAGCATCTTTGCATTAATGTCTGGCATCAAAGCTGGTGACACAAAATTATGTCGCCATTTGACTTGCTGCCCCCTCCCTCCAAATCCGTCATCTTTATAAAGATGCGGTCATCAAACCACTTACCTTAGAGCAGTAATGTCTCCATTTATAAGGCCAATTTGAAGTTACACTTTTTGGGAGTTTGTGCAGATGGACTAAATCAACTGTGCTTAGCAGCCAAACAATCTTTTATATCTGTTTTAGCAATAATGGTGGTTTTAGTGGTTTATGTAGCCATTATTATGACCATCAGCACAATTTGATGGGTGAATTGAAATCCACTGTGCTTTGGATTTCAATTTATTTATTTTGTCATGGTGAAATCCACTGTGCTTTTGGATTTCCCATTTATTTGGAAATAAATGGGAGAGAGAACTCCCTTTAATTTCAGTTAAGATTTCAGTGGTTGATATGATTGGTGGATCATGATTGGTGGATCATGTCCAATAGCAGAGTTGGCACTAACATTTTGAGAAAGTGACATTTGAAGCAAGTGTCATGGTTTCTTCTACAAAGAAACATCTGTTTCTAGAAGACTACTGAAATGTCCCAGGTGTGTAATTTCTCAGGAGATTCCCATACATGAATTTTTGGGAGCGTTGAGTAACAATCCATCATTTTATCTCAAATTTTCTCAATGGCAACACTTTCAAACACATCAAAGCCAACTTGAAACTGGCCCTTGTTTTAGTTTGGCAAGAATATATTTTTGTGGAAGCGTCTTGTCGACTCATGACAGCTTGTGTTAGACTGCTTTCACCTCCTATCAAAACTGGAGACTTGTGCCAACAGTTTGCGTTATTCTTTTCAATGTTACGTTCTTGTGATTGTTATATCTTGCACGAGATGTCAATGTTTTCATAATGCATCAAAAATAATATCTGAAACATTCTGCATGTGGCATGGGGGTATTTAGCACATTCAGGGGCACTGTGATGGTAGCATGTGTGCATGTGGTACCACCACAAAAACTCACCCCTTGTCTATAAGAGATTTGGAAATGTTTCAGGTCATGTCAGCCAAGCTTGAGTGTTTCAGACTGATTCGAGTTTGTAAAGGAAGAACACCCAAAACAAAACTAGAAATTCTTTTACACATTTTGAGATACCTCTTGCAAGGGAGAATTCCTGTGTTTGTGAAGCCCAACAGCAGCACACCTTATTCCATGGTGAGCTAGATGATGATGATGATGAGTATTTGTATACTGCTTTTAAAAGAGAAGCTTCACAAATCAGTAGGTTTAGCCATATGTGTAGAAAAACAAACCACTTCCTCCCAACACGATTAAGGGACCTACCCCAGGAACAAGGAATGGGGCTAAGATATGTTCAATGTGCTCAGAGCAGTGGACCCCTAATTATGTGGTGCTTATCAGATGATTAAATATCATCTGAACTGGCCCAAAGACACCAACAAACAGCCCCTGGGAGGGATGGTATGCTGGGATGAATTGGGACAATTGCTGTTCCTCTGAGAACTACCACTTTAAAAGTGTCCCTTTTCCCAGTCAGGAGGAGTGTATGACTCTCTATCCTAGCAAGAAGAGCTAGGCTCTCACTAACCTGTACTGGGAGGAGGCATTGAGATTGTTGCATTCGGCCCCCTTTTGCTAGGACTGTGGGGGTAGGCAGGGGGAACTGCATCATGCCATTTAGATCTCCCATTATACCATCCTCTGGTGAGTGCATGAAGAGAAGTCTCATTGCTGAGCACTTGGTCAAGCCCTGGGCCCAAGAAGGCTGGTTATGGCAATGCTGCACTTACTGCAATGACTGGATAAAGGCAAGAACCCCAAACTCCCTGGTCTAAGATGCGCCTCTGTCCATGATGAACACACAAGCTCTATCCCAGGGGATCACAGGAACAGAGAGGAGAAGTATGCATGTAAGTCACTGTGGGGTGTTGCAAGCACCTGGCCTTAAACTAGTTGACTAGTTGGGGAAGCCACATTGCCTTGGCACAACTGAGTGACAAAACCTATCTTGCTACTATCACAGCACAACCCTATGCTGTCTACTCAGAAGTAAGTGTCATTGAGTTCAATGGGACTTACTCCCAGGTAAGTGTGCCTATGCAGCTTTAGTTCCTCATTGTCTTGCTTGCTATTTTTCTTTGTGCCACCTCAAAAGAGGTGCTGTTGACAAAGTGGGGACCTGGGATGAGCTACGTTGTGATATTACGAGGCCAAAGCCAAGCGAGGGTCAAACGCCATATCAGAGTGAAGGCAAGGATCCCTATTTCAAAGGGACTGAAAATATTTGCAAAAAAAATTATAATGAAATAAAACTAAAGTTTGGGCTGAGCCATGACCCTGTTAGAAGTTTGCTACTTCTGTTCTCTAGGAACAAATACCCAATGCCTTCTTTATCACCAAACATTTTATTTATTTATTTTTGTCCCAAAAGCTTTTCTAATTTCTTCTGTCCCTATGACAGAAGGCCCAGCTCTTTCAGCTTTCGTTCTGATTGTGCTATCATGCAGGAGCCTGATTTATAGACAGAGAGGCCCTCACAGCCTGAGATTATTACTGAAAAGACAATTTACAGCATTGGTTGTTTCTCCTGGCTTCCTGAGAGTAGCTTTTGTTTTTAGCCACGCAGAGAGACCACGTCTGGATTAAGTACGGACTTATCAGGCATGAAAAATTTACTAGCACAGTTCCAAGAAGGAGGAGAAGGCAATCTTGTTGTTTTCAGGACTCCAGCTAAACCTTGTGATGAATGATGTTGCTCTGGATTTTTCAGCAATAAGATCAAGAGATTAATAGCTGAGCGACCTTAACTTTTTGAGTGGCCTGGTGAAAAGGTTCTTTAAGTTTCTTTCAGCACCAATGGTGTAGCGGTAAATTTTGAAGGATCATGGAGTTGGAAGAGACCTTGGAAGCCATATAATAAAACCCTCAAGCTCGTCATGTCACTCCACCCTCTATGGCCACATCCCAATAAGACTGTACAACAACAACAACAACAACAACAACAACAACAACAACAACAACAACAAAATCAAATTTACTTCTTTTAATTCAATTATTTTCTTCCCTTGTCACTTTTTTCTATTTGAAACTTATTATACAGTACATCATTTATACTGAAATCTTCTGCACTCTTTCCTTGGAGCAAGCCCCATTGAAGGCAATGGGACTTACTTCTGAGTATAATATGCATAAGATTACACAGTTAGATCTTTAACAGCCCAATCTAACCCAACTTTCCTGGCTATTCCGGCCCAAGCTAGGCTGTATCCAGACGCACACTATGCCGTAGTTAGGTAGGCCGGCCTACCTATGGCCAAGCACGAGCCCAGAATCAAGAAAAACTTACCTGGGAAGCAGGCAGGCTCCACTGGCTCGCCAGCCTTCTCGCGCATGCGCCACACCCCTCTTGCGCCTGTCACTGCTGATCGACTACAGCTGCCGCAGCGTCTGTTGTGACCTGGTCTTAAGGGCTCAGGCACAGGCGCCGGCAGCCACCCTGCATCCGTAGCAACCCGGTTGCTAGGGGCCTGGGCGCAGCCCATCATGGGATGTTCGTGCCCGTCATGGGACGGTTGTAGGACAATTGCCAGAGTGTTACGAAAACTGTGCCAACCGCCACAGGGCACCCTGTGCCTCAGCCACCTGCTGGAGGGGAGAGTCCCCGCCCCCCACCTGCAGCAGGCGTTGCCAACCCCATGCCATGGGGGGTTGCACATGGGTGTCATATGGAGGAGTGGGGGCAGGAGACGTCACGGGGCCGGCGCTCAGCTTGGAACCTAATGGCACCCGCAAAGGCGCATGCACGATGGGTGCCAATCGCGTGGCGTGCGGGTGAGCCCCGGTCGCCGAACGGGTGCGACACAGCTGTGGCGACCGCGAGCAGTTCCGCAACTAGCGCCATAGCGGCTTTCAGTGTTGGGCGACCTGGGGCACCTCCCGACTCCCCCCTTCCATGGCTTGGGGGTCTAGCTGCCCTCCTGCTGTGTTCTCCCTGGGAAAGTATTGCCAGTCCCTGGATGGGATTCGTGCAGGGGCTTGACTGGTGGGGGCTGTCTGTGTGTGGGGGCCAACGCTTGTGTAACGTTTTGCACATGTGTTTCAAGGGGGCTCTGCCCGAGGGGTGTTTTTATTGTTCCAGAACCAATGCAGAGTTGCCCAGGCGAGGCTGCCATGGGTGGTCACGGGTCCAGCAGCCGATCTTACAGCAGCAGCAGGAAAGGCAGCAAAGGCAGCCCAGGGACCTGGAGTCACGGGCTCTTCCCCTGTGGAACCGCAGCCTACACAATGGAAAGGGGAGGGGCAACAAGTATGAGAGCCAGGGTGGTGGAGCAGCAGCAGCTGATGAACGTTGCAAGACTGGCTTCTTGGCATCTGGCAGCATCAAAGCAGGCGAAAGTGGGGCTCCCTCCCTGCAGCCCCTGGGGTACTCCCAGTGGTAGGTGGCGGAGGACCTTCCTGGGAAGACAAAAAACAAGGGGGATTTTAATGTCAGCTGGTGTCTGGTTGCGATAGCCTTTGAGAACAAACCAGGGTGAAGGTAGCAAAAGCCTGCAGGGAGAGAAAAAAACACAGCTGCTAAGGGTTACACTCATGGCATGGTCTGAGGTGCTTACCTGGACGTAAGGAGAGCATGATCCTGCAAGGAACAAAGGTCAAAGAGAGAGAAAACAACACAACTGTTGGGTTACAAACATGGCAAGGCAAGAAACACTCACCTGGCAGTAGACCCTGTGGAGTCAAGGGAGAGAGAGAGGGAAACAGCTGTTGTCTACAGGCAAGTAACATTCATGCAAACATGGAGTTTTCTGCTAACATGGCGACAGGCAGATATCAGAGAACACATTGGCAAACAGACAGATATCAGAGAACACATTTGCAGACAGGCAGATATATATATTTGCCAACAAGCAGATGTCATATATACTGGCAAACAGGAGAAGTCAGATAACATGGCAAATAGGCAGATGTCAGATAACATTTGCGCACAGACTCTGCTCTTACGTGCTGGTGTTGTGGCTATAGCCCGGGGTTGCCTGTGGGGGGTAGAAGCTGGGAGAAAGACATGGATTAGCAAGAGCTTGCATGGAGACAGCTGCCCAGGCACAGCTGTTAACAGTTTGGCCGCAGCCAGAGAAGCTCTCCCTGCCCTTGAGGGAAGCAGAGAAGAGAGAAGTGAGGTGTTTGTGAATTTTGGAGCCAAGTACTCCCCTGCACAAAAGTCCCACTTTGTGGCTGTGGGGGACAGAGCCCCACGCCACATGCTCTGAGAGAGAGGGAGAATGGAGGTCTGAGGCTGGGCTTTTGTGGGAAGGAGTCTGGGTGCGGCTGGGTGCTGATTGGGCGCCTTGATTAGGCTGTATCCAGACATTCCTGCTGCTATTCCGGCCCAACTCTGGCCCAACTCGGGCGGTGGGGTGTTTGAAATTTTCGGGAAAGGGCTGGTAAGGGCTGCAAAACGTTGGGAGAAGGTAAG
Organism: Plestiodon gilberti rubricaudatus; assembly: GCA_026170595.1. Classification (NCBI taxonomy): domain Eukaryota; kingdom Metazoa; phylum Chordata; class Lepidosauria; order Squamata; family Scincidae; genus Plestiodon; species Plestiodon gilberti. The sequence goes on from JANXHW010000012.1 coordinate 17,984,877, forward strand.
GTAAAATGGCGCCTATGGGTCTCCTCAAATTTAGGTCCACCTTTTTGGTGGACCTAAATGTTAGGAGCTTCTTGGAGCTCGAGGGGGCGTGTCGGTGCTCGCCAGTGCTCTGGATATGGCCTAAATCCTGGAACACCCCCGTTATGCCCCCGCCACGCCCGCTCTTATGCCGATGTTAGATTGGCATAGCTATTCCGTCCGTTGTGCGTATGCGCGGCGTATTTAGGCCGCCCGGCCCAAACCGCTCCTACATTCGTCCCAAAACTTGGCGAAAATTTGGCCTAAACGGCACTAGGCCGGCCCAAATCGCGCTAGGCCAAATTTAGGCTGGAATAGCAGCCACTAGGCCAGCCTAAGACTTGGGTTGGATTGAGCTCTAAATAACTCATTTCATCCCAAACTCTTGGAATGGGCTGCAATTATTTTAAAACAAATGTATGACATTAGGTCATTTGAAAAGATTGTGTCACCCTGTGTCACCCTGCCGCCACCTATCCAGTGGAGGCAGTGGGGCTGGGCCTTACCTGGAGGTGCAGCATACTGAGGGGCTCCCAGGTGAAGACTTTCAGGATGGCTAGCGGTGACGGCCTCCCCAGTGCATTCCAGCACTGGGAGGGCGTGCCCGAGAAGACTAGCTCAGGTGGTGCAGGCCTGCACTGGATCTCGCGAGAGCGAGATCTGTCGCCAGCAGCACAGCCAGAAGGGCCCTATTATATTCCAAAGTGAGCTTGTCTGTATTGGGAGATACAAAGTAAAGGTGTCCCTTGACATTTAAGTCCATTCGTGTCCGACAGTGCTCATCTCCATTTCTAAGGCCGAAGAGCCAGCACTGTCCAAAGATGCTTCCCTGGTCATGTTGCCGGCATGACAACACAGAACACTGTTGACCTTCCCACAAGCGGTACCTATTTATCTACTTGCATTAGCATTCTTTCGAACTGCTAGGTTGGCAGGAGCTGGGCCAAGTGGCGAGTGCTCACCCTGTCATGTGGATTCAAACTACCGACCTTTTGATCAACAGCTCATGGTTCAGTGGGTTAACTTACTGCGCCCCCCCCCCCCGCGGCTGTATTGGGGGATCAGTGAGCACAAAGGAGCGGAGATACAGAGCTTGTTTTGCCTAATTCATATAGCCTGCTTTGATTATCCGCTCTGTCAATGATCCAAACAAAGAACAAAAGGCTTCCTCCCATATGTTTTGGCGTTGAAATTCAAATTATAGCATAAAAGAAGGGGAGTATGGGGTTGGGAGAAGGTAGAGTGGTTTGGAGTGTGTATTTTAAAGGGTATTTAAATATACAAACATAAGGAAATGGTGCCAGGCAGAGGTGAAGGGTCTCAGTGGCAGGAAGGAGGAAAGGGAACAGCGTGGAAATTGAGCATCCAATTGGGCTGATAGCAGGGTTTTGCTCCTCAATTTGGAAACCTGTTGTATCCTGGCTTCTCGGAGAGCAATGAGTTTTCTCTCCCCTCCCCCTTTGTGCCAGCTCTTGGCCATTGTCTGCATACACAACTGACAAATTTCCTTTTGAATTGCAGCCCCTGTGTCACGGGAAATTTCATTTCTGAATTGCACTAATATGGAGAGGAACAAAAAGTGTCAGATCACATTACGCATCTGCAATGCACCTTTCCTGCAGTCGACGCTTTGTCTGCAGCTAACTCTCTCTCGCTGAGGAAATGCTGAGAGTGACAGTAACACTATGACACTTTAATACTGCGTTATAAATCACTGTCGCCCCCCTCCCAATCACATCATACAACCGACACAGCAGGTTCTTTCTAATTTCTCCCCTCCTTCTCCACCTGTCTGATATTGCCCGTGTTATACAGGGCCGTTTCTGATTGCTCGGGCTAAGCATGATAACTATTCAGCAGTGTCACATTATCGCAACAAATATCCACATTCCAAGTGGGGTCCTCCTGCACCGATACATAAACATTACTTTGGGTTTTCTGCTTTATTGCAGGTGGTAAATTGGGAAGTGCCATGCAAATTACTATCATTCTCCCCTCACCGGAGAAAAATGTTTCTGGGGCACCTCAGCTGCCATAGGCTGACATTTCTGCTGACAGCATCGCAATGAATTTAAGGTTAAGTCAGGTGTAGCTCTCAGCCCAGGTAGACTTGGGGTGGACTCAGCCTACCTAGTAATTATCGTCTTTATCGTAATTATCGAAATTTCAGTATTTTTATCCGTGTTAGGTTAGAAGAAAACAGCAGAAACATTTAGAAAATTCCATAATTGGCAGGGGTAAACTTTTCTTGGAAAAAAAATAAAGGAATCCTTCAATTGAGGAATGTCTGGATAGAGTTTGATATATTACAGGGGTGACCAAACTTGTTTCATGTAAGAGCCACATATGATAAACGTCAGATGTTTGAGAGCCACAATATTTAAGAAGCATTTAAATTCATAAACATATTTACTCACCATTAACATTAAACTTATGTTTTAATCCAGTGGACTCTCAGTTTATAGCTGGTAGATAATTATAAAGCTTGAAAATGTCTTATTTGCCTTTTATACTGATTGTGATGCTAAAAGGAGCTCAGCCAACATGTATTTCCGAGAGCCGCACATTATACGTCAAAGAGCCGCAATGTGGCTCAGGAGTCACAGTTTGGCCAAACCTGATATATTATGTTTATGTCAAAAGTGATTGATATGGAAAAGGTAAGGGAAGGTAGGTGGCTCAAAAACCATTTTATTGAAAAATGGAGATTTCTTTATAATGTCCTTGAATTCTAAAGTAAAGGATGCTGTTTACCCCTTTAATTTGTATGGTGAAATACAAAAAACATTATTCTGGAAATAGTGTTAATGATATAGTTAATTATGACTTAGAAGTGAAACTATTTTTTGTTCCATTTGCTCCCCAAATGTATATTGTTAGTTCAGTAACCCATCCACCATTGTGGAAACCAAACTAGAGTGGGAACACAATAAGGGAAAATAAATATGAAGGTAAATCACATTTCTCAAATATGCTTTCAATTTTTTTTAAAGGGTTGCAATATTGCAACAATTTTCAAAGGAAATTGCGGGTCATGAAAGTTTCAGCTCTTTTTTAAGGTTGCAATATCCTGACTTCACAGTATTTTGGTCCAATCCTAACTAAGTGTTGCCCTAGTCCACTTCATTAACTACAAAGACATATCTTGATACACATATAAATATCAGGGATTAATAGCTGCTTAAAGCCATTCATAACCAACCTATCAGAAGTGAGGGGACTCAGGTTTGTACAAGTTCTGTGTTTCTTGTTATGGTCTTTAATGTCAGAACACAGTATCAAATAGTCTTAATCCTTGGATTACTCTCTGGATGGGTGATTCTGTTAAAGGAATCCTTTTAGCTCGCCTTTAATGTTAGAGTAAACTTGGTCTGGCACTAAGCAGAAAATGCCTTCAGTTGATATAGAGATTATAGATTGTGTAGGAGAAAAAAATCAATGTTTTTGACCATTTCTTTTCAGGAGTGATCCAAAGTTCACATCACAATTAGGAATCAAAATCTTGCATGCACAAAGTGTGCTCAGATATTTTCCCAGTGGAAGAAAGTGATCCCATAATAGGAAAAGGAAGGAATGGTGTTACGAGAATGTCTCCATTTTCATTTGCAAAAAATTAGATGGTTTTATAAGGTAGAGAAACAGTTTTTTTTATCATTTGTGCATGGGAGATCCATTCTTCTGATCTGTAGTATCAGGAAGTGCTGTCAGAAAGAAGTTGCCTTGGGTGATACAAAACCGCTACTCTGGAAGTCCACTTATTTAAGTGAAAAGAAATTCAGTGACATTTAAATCAAAGAATACAAGCTGAGTTAGATGTACTCTGTTGTTGGCTTTTTCCAAGTTTATCTTGAATATATCTGAGAGAGAGCCATTGAGCCTTGCCATAAAGTAGCATTTCAATGATACTTTACCATGACAAAATAGCTCCATATTAGATTAAAAAAAATATTTGCTTATCTGTCATCTCTGCATTAAATGCAGTGTATGAGCCGTCCTCTGCATATAAGTTAAATAGGCAAGGTGACAATATACAGCCTTGCCGTACTAGAAGGGGAAGGCAAAGGATGAGATGGTTAGACAGCATCACCGATGCAACGAACATGAAAATGAGTGAACTCAGGAAGATAGTGGAGGACAGGAAGGCCTGGCGGGATATGGTTCATGGGATCACGAAGGGTCGGACACGACTTAACGACTGAACAACAACAACAATGAGCCGTCCTGAATATAGCTCAAAGATAGATTCCCATGAATGAATGTTCAAGTGGGAAATCTGCAAAGCATGTGACTCCATTATGTTCCGTGAGATTCCTCCGCATTAACGTTCACAATCAGTCTGCATCTAAACTTCAAGCTTGTTAAGATTCATTCCCCTGTTCAATCACACACTTTACACATGTGTTTCATGAGTGATCATCCATGGATGATCAGACGTGCACATAGCCAGCATAGATGACAGTGTGGCAAGAGAGATAGGGTGGGAAAAGGGGCACATTTCTGGATATTTTGAAATACCTGGGGATGAAAGGTGTTAGAAGGATGTGCATGCAGAAATTAATGTAGTGTAACAAATTAATTAAAAATAAAATGGCTCAGGTTATGAATGAAATCAAATACAATAGCAAGGAATGGCAATAATTAATTTGGTCTCTAGTCGGTGTATACATGGTATTGCTTTGTTGATGGGGAAGAGCTGTATCTCAATAGCATCAAACTTGCCTTGCTTGCAGTCTGTTGCAGAAGGTCCCAGCTTCATTCTTTGGCTATATCTCCAGACAGAAAGAACCCGGTCTGAAATTCTCAAGAGCTACCGCCAGTCATGGACCAAGGATCTCATTCAAGATAAGGTGGCTTTTTGGGATAATATGTTGCCGCTCTTCAGCTATGCAAGAAAATGACATGCCTTACAGTATTCAGTGTTCCTGTTAATTATATAACATAAAAAGCAATTTGCTATAACCAACGAAGAATAAACATCAATTCATCAGAGACCTGCGTTGTCAGCACCAGGAGTCTATTGTGTTCCGTGTGAATGTGGTATATCATATATAGGTACTACTAAACGGGCTATTTCCACTAGGATTAAGGAGCATGAGCGTGCTTGTCGCTTAGGGCATCAAGAACATTCGGCCCTGGCTGAACATATTCATATGGTGATGACATATTATTAAGTTTGAGGACACAAAAAAGCTAGTACAGGAGGGTTCATACAGACAAAGAATGCAAAGAGAAGCTATAGAAATATTTAAATACAGAGGGTTTTTATTGCAGAAAGAAAGAGATTGCCTTTGTAGACAAAATTTTGACTCCTACACTGAGTAAAGTATTCAACAAGCCTACTGCTGTTAGTGGTGTGGTTTGTGTTTAAATTTTGCTAGCCTGCCGCTTTGCAAGTTTTTCTGACAGCCCAATCCTACCGTAAGATCCGCCGGGCAGCTGAGGCAGCCCGCCGGATCCCGTGCTCTGCCGCGGGCAGCCTCCCCCACGATGGAAAGTCTACTCGGGCATGTAACCGGGGCTGGGGCTGATCGGCCTCCTTGGAATTCCGCCAGCTATTTTGCTGGTGGAAGTCGGGGAGGCCGTGTAATGGTTCAGCTGCCCGGCGGAGGCCGGGATATGGCGGGAGCCATGCCCCCGCCCGGGGTGGCTGGCCCTATGGCTGCCCTCCCAGCTCCGTCGACCCCCCCCCCCCCGTTTTCCGGATCCGATGATCTTACCTGGGTCCGATGGCTGGGCGAGGGCTCTGTCAGCGGAGCAGGGAAGGCCGGCCTTGTGCCGGCCTACCCTGCTCAAAAGTAGTCGCAAACTTGCTTTGCGGCAGGTTTGCGACTACTTCGGACGGCGGAACACTCGTTCCACCACCCTAACTTACTTCAGGATTGCGTCCTGAGTTTCCTTAAGAAATCAGTGCTGTTGTTTTAACTGTTGGATTCCCAGCTGACCTGCTGAGCTCCCAGTTTTTCTCAGTGGGGTTATCCACGGCCAAGTAAACTCTTTGTGAGATTGGCCGGTTCCGTACTAATTAACTCCAGCTGATTGGCGGCACACGTTTTTGTTGCACATATATGTTTCTAGTTGTCCTGCAGGTTCTTACCAGCTTATGTGCCTTCTATGCGATGAATTTAGAATGAAACGTTGTGTTTTATTGTTTTTTAGCTGTTTCAAGTTTTTTAAAGTTTTCTTTTCTTTTTAAAAATAAATATTTTAGACACATGGCTTCTTATCCCGTAATTGCTGTTCATTCTTCGTTGATTATCACTGACCATGAAAATTTTAAATCAGTGCTTTAACCATTTAGTTTTGATCACTCTCCCCTTTATTTATTTTTCCTCATACTTGTATATGACTTTTCCTGCCTGAAAGAGAAATCCAAGGCTGTGAAACTCACAGTATATAAAATACTCATGGATCGACCTTCCTGCTTTCAAATGGAATCTGGAGGCACCACTTGTGAGCTTCTCCCACTAATGATGGGGGGGGGGGTTTGGAGATAACACTGTTTACAGCACAATCCTAACCAACTTTCCAGGGCTGGTGCAGCCTCAATGCAGTCCAGAGGTAAGGGAACAAATGTCCCCTCACCTTGAAGAGGCCTCCATGACTGCCCCTGCACTGCAAAATGCAGTATGCGCCCTGTTGGTACAGCTGCATTGGCGCTGGAATGTTGGTTAGGATTGTGCTGTTAGTTGGAGAGATCTAAGTGGGCTCGCAGCGTTTTGGTGCCTGCTTGTTCTCACATTGCCGCTCAGGAACGGGATGATCCGGCAGCAGTGCATTGTCAAAGTGACTGTACAACTCTCATTTTTTCATGTGTGGCCATGTCCACTATTTCCCTATTTCTGCTTCCACCCTTTTGGTAGCCACCCAGCATCTAGCTGGTGAAATGGTCATCTCTGATGCCACTAAAGCTACTGAGATCTCTTCCTCCATGCTCCAGGAACAAATCAGGGGTCCAGGGTGTCTGACTCTTAAGAAAAACAAATAGTGTGAGCAGTGGGAATTCATATCACAAGCCTGCATTTTACAGACTTCACCATCATTGCTATTGGGCAATATCACTGGATCATAGAGTTGTACACTGCATCTTGGTGGGGCACAATGCAGGCCTGCTCAGAGTCAAGGGAAGGGAGTAGGGAGAGTGTAAAGGTTATTCAGGGGACAATGCAAAATGTCTAAATTTCAGAGCAGAAAGACAAGGAGGGCCATGGTGACAGCGAAAGAGAAAGTATCGGTTGCCAGAGGAATTGAAGACAGCCCCCTCGCTACATGGTTTTTGTCGGGGCTTAAAGACCGATTTGTTCCGTCTGGCATTTGAGGAGGGAGGAACTACCTTGGGACCTTTTTTTACTTTTTGCTGCTCCCATATGTTAGTTTCTTTACTTCTGCTCTGTACCCTCTTTTAATTGTAATTATATTTTTAATTTTGTGGATGGTTTTAATGGGTTTTAATTATGTATTGGTTATTTTGTTATATGATGTACACCACTTTGAATTTTAGAAAAGCAGTATAGAAAACTTTTAAACAAAATAAATAAATAAATAAAAAGTAGACGAGAGAGAGAGAGAGAGAGAGAGAGAGAGAGAGAGAGAGAGAGGGGGGAATGGAATGGAATGGAATGGAATGGAATGGAATGGAATGGACGAGGACTGCTTTAGCCTGTTGAGACTGCGACAGTCGTGATTAAGGTGAAAAGGGAAAGGCAGCAATGCTAAGACCATCCAGCCTCATTGATATGCCAGGCAGCATCTTGAGTCATGCGGTTGGCTTGGAGAGGCAGGGAGAGTATGTGGGTGTCGAAGGACAGAGCCCTAGCAGAAGGTTTTTCTCTACCAGTATGTGCACTTTAGCTTCCTCCCATTCAAGGACATGGCAGTGGAATGCAACCCCTTTTGGGAAAGGGCAGTGATTATCACCGGAAAGATTAAAATTACAATATGTAGGTGGGATTTTCAGAGCTCGAGTTGCTGTTTAAAGACTAGAGAGCACACCATTTTACCAATAAATTCTCCTTTGAGGGTTATATTATTAACTACACAGTTGGTGCCCTTTGCTCCTGATTATTGAAACTATTTAACCAGCAGCTTCCCACAATTGTAGCCTTCTAACTGGGTTCAAGCATCTATCTTCTTGTTTGTCTTGCATTTTGGCATGATTATCTGCTTTTCAGGCTGGGGCTTGCAAAAGTGTTCTATCCAGGCACTGCAAAGGTAAAAGAATGGCCGAAAAATGTCTCACCAGGGGGTGACCAGATACAAGACTTGTTGACAAGCTAGGAATGTGGAGTACAGTATTGCTACAGTAATAGCCTGGGGACAAGAGAGAGTTTTGTTTAAGCAGACTTGCAGAGAAGAGCTGTGCTCAGGTGTGAACTTAGGACAAGAATGTCTCCTTGGAACTCTGGACTTGGTGCAGTGATGGAGGGGAACTCTTTGGGTTCCAGATGTTTCTGAGGAAGAGTCCTCAGAGACAGAGGCTGTAGGCAGAGCTTCTTGCTAAGAAGCAGAGTGTCAAAATAATCCAAATGTAGACACAGGCGCTTGCATTGAAATCTGGTGAGAACGGATGGACCACGTTAGGAATTGTAACTTTTAATGTAATATTCTTTAGATTCATTTGCCCTTTCCAGTTCCCTATGGCTCAAAGTTACAATGGAAGCCTATGCATCCCCTACTCCCGCATTGGAAACAGAAGCAGTGTGGAGCAAGGAGGCTGACTTGTCTCACTCGTCATAAGTAAAGGGAAGGGGAGATGGGGCATCCAGGTGGGGTGTGCATGCAAGCTCATGCACTCACGCACATAAACACCATTTGGGGTGAGATTCAGGTGGTGCGGAGGCCACCTGCTGGTTGATACAGACTGGTGGCAGCTCACTTGGGTTTTAGATGGATATTTTCCAGCCCTACCTGAAAATGCCAGAGATGGGCAGCCCAATCCTACTTAAAGATCGGGCAGCCGGCCGAGGGCTTCAGCAGGCAGCCCACGGCGGAAAGTCTACTTGAGGAAGGGGACGATTGTCCCCTTCCCCGAGTGTAATGGTGGCTGGAGCTGGTAGGCCTCCTCAGATTTCCACCAGATATTTTGCTGGCAGAAGTCGGAGGAGGCCATGTAATGGCCCAGCCGCCCTCCGGAGCCTGACGGAGACTGGAATATGGCGGGCGCCAAGTCCCCGCCCCCTCCTAGAGCAGCTGGGCCTATGGCCGCCCTCCCACTACCACCCGACCGCCACCCACCCGACTGCCTGCCGGATCCAACCTTACCTGGGTCTGCTGGCTGGTCGAGTCCTTAGCTGGCAGAGCAGGGCAGGCAGGCCTTGCGCTGGCCTGCCCTGTTCTAAAGTAGTCTGCTTTACGTACAACGTGCTTTACGGCACGTTTGCAACTACTTTGGATTATTCCGGGCAGCAGATCGCTAGGTCTGCTGCCCGCAAGGTAAGAAGGATTGAGCTCTGAGGGTGGGACTGTATGCTAAGCAGATACCCTTCCAGTAAGCCTGTGCATGTAAATTGCATATGGGCAACATTTTCCTAGTACTGTATGTACTATACACAGAAAACATAATTTTTCTCCTAATTTGTGTTCAACAGACCATAGTATCAGGTCTCAGGTAAACTGGATCTTTTGAATGAATTGTTATCTCCTCCCACCCCGATATGACATTTACAGATGTCTTCTGAAAATCACAGCACTTTTGTTCTGTGTTAACATGATTTATCATCAGAGCATATGCTATTGCCGATTTATTATTAAACTCACCAGGAAGTGAAGTTTCCGTAAACCCAAAGAGATTGTGCACCAAGACTGTAGACGTCGCTGGATGAACTGAATTGTCAGCCAACCATGACGATTTGGATGATCACATTCAGAATTCGTCGCTTCAGTACATTTTCTTAAGCAAAGATCATAGGACTTGCAGCTTTTAAATCCACAGGAGGGACAGAGGAAACATTTTAAAGGGCTTGAAGCTTCATGTAGAGATTAAGGCAAACCCATGTGGGAGAGGTTAATAGAGTAATGCCTTTGTTAGTGACTGGTACCAGCATGGAAAAACAATCCTTTGTGCTTTTGAGTTGTAACCTTTCATTCCAGTGTTCTCATACACAATTTTGCCTTTACAGTAAGAACTGGAAAATCTTAAGGAGTGTGTAGCTTAGTTCAAAGAAGAATAGAGGCACCCTGCTAAATGGCAGGGTTATAAATGGTGGGTTGTCTTTACGACAGCAGTACAATGGAGAGCATTGTGATAGCTGCTCAAGGTCCTCATCGTTCCAGCACAACAATGTCAGCTTTCATTTAAAGAGAATGTAAGTCTCTAGCCCTCATGGTTTGTGGATAAAAAACACAAATCTATAGACTGTGTAGGCGTAAGCCTCAGAAACCTAAACTGCAATCCTATACACCAGGGGTTCCCTAACTCCCCCCCTCATCATAAGTGGTGGATCACGACCCATCACTTTGAGAACTCATCACTTTGAGAACCAATATTTCCATTCCCCCCCCCAACAAGATGTTTGAAAGATATAGCAGGAATTCAGCACTTGGCTGAGGTGTGAGAGTTGTCTTGGATGCCATCAATATGAAGTACAGGGAATGAGAGGTCAGCATGCCCTAATGCTCTTATCACAGGGCTTTCATTTTGAATTTTGTCACACATACATGATACATTCCCAGCAAGTGTGCAGAATACAATGTGGCAGGGGGGAAATACACTAGCAGTCTAGGCAAGAAATGATTGGAGCAGAAGAACAAGAGCAGAGCCTTGCTGCATCAGAGAAAAGATACCTGTAATTTTAAAAGATACAGGTCCATTAGACCTGGAAGACCCAGGTTCAAATCCCTGCTCAGCCATGAAGCTTCCTGGGTGACCTTGGGCCAGTCACGAACTCTTAGCCTCACCTACCTCACAGGGTTGTTGTAAGGCCAAAAGAAGGAGAGGAACTATGTACACCACCCTGAGCTTCTTGGAGGAAGGGCGGTATAAACATTTGAATAAATAAATAAATAAATCATTGTATTTTCCTATCAGACGGCTCTGGAAAGCCCATAAACAAATCTTGAAAGTACTAGACCTTTTTTTCTCCCTTTGCTGTCACTGCCCACAAATGGCTTACTGCCTCTGAACATGGGACGTGCCCAAGACCACCTCAGGCCAAATGTTGCCCCAGCTTACCTGATGCTGTGCTCTGCTCATCCTTAATAGGCCATACAGGCAAGGGACACCAGAGCTTTGGGACTTCTGCCACAGCAGGAGCAGTGACATCATCAGCAGGAGCCTTCAGTTGCTGTCTTTGTCCCCCCCCCCCCCACTCCCTGGATTAAAAAAGCAAGAGGGGATGGAAGAGAGGAGGAAGTATGGAGGAGAGGAAGGCAGTCGGCTAGAGTGTGGAGCCTCTCAAGCTTGCCGCCAGCGAGTGGGAGGAGGAGCAAGTGGGCAAATGGATATGGACATCCCTTGCCAACTTGCTGCCTGAGGCAACCGCCTCAGTCGGCCTCATGGAAGTGCCAGCCCTTCATGGAGTTTCATAGATAAGCAGTGTCTACAGCAGCGTGTCACTCAAGGGTTGCTGCACACAGAATCCTAACCTCTCCTGATGCATCCCTAAAGTTTTAGTTAGTATGTTCAGGAATTCCTCCTAACCCTCTCTGGTTGGTTAGAAGTTAGTACACATTTGTGCATGTTTGTGTGTGCGCGCGCGTGAGTGCGTGTGCATTCGTGTTGGCATGGAGTGGGAGCAGATAGCAGCAGAGATGGCTGTCAACACACCCTATCTGGAAAGAAAGCAAATAAGCTCTGCAAATGTTGTCCTTTGTTCTCTAACCAACAGGGTGACATTCATGAAGACTCATTCTGTTTCCTGAAACCGCTGGCAGGGACAAAACTAGCATAGTGTTGGTTTAAGTACATATGGGAAAGCTCAAAGTGTATGATTATAGAAGAGCATTCCATATAGTCTGCATGCTTTAAAGCATAATCGCCTCATCGCGAGATGGAAAATTACAATAATCATGCCCACACTCTTATTTCTTTTCAGTCCATTATGAGGCCTCTTTCGACAAGTGAAATTGGCGCTTGCTTCTTTGACAGCAAAGGACAAATGTCCTGACATGACACAGCGCTTCCTGCCGAATAATTAAATCAAAGTATGGTGTAAATCCCAATGGTACCTCTTCATTGGTAGCATTTATATCCAGAGATGTGGAGACCATAAATCCAATATTTAATATTTATAGCATTCACCTATGGGTCAAGGTTGGAAGCAGCTGGCAATATTGAGGTCCTGTCTGGCTCAGCAGCCTGTCTTTTAACTCCTTATATGCCCCGGTGTGGGAGTGACACATACCATGGCTGCCTTGAATTCTCCTCCTCTGAACTTGGCTGGGATGTTAAGTCCAGAACTCCCCACTAAATAATGAGGTGGGATGGGGACAAGGCGCTGACTTTTTTTCCCCATCACTAATCCAGTGGAATGTTCTTGGTTCAATTGAATGATACACAGTGATGATGAAGAAGAATATTACATACTGCTTTTCAACAAGAAGTTGTTCACAAAGAAGTCTACATAGCAAAACACATGGTTCTTCAGGTTAAAACCATAAATGGCTCCCTGTCTTCAAAGGGCGTGCAATCTTTAAAAAGAAAAATGCCAAAAAGATTCCAGCACTGAAAAGATGCCATGGTGGGTTGCAATGATTAGCTTTCTGTGGGTGGGATGCCACCCACAATGACAGTTAAGACTGGCCCCTTATCTGTGATCATGGGGCCCGCCCTCAAGCTCCCCTCCTTCCAGGATAATCTTGAGGGTGGCAATGAGTGGACAACAGCATATGGTGGCTCCCATCAGTTGTCTTGCAAGAACTGTGGTCATGCTGCCCTATCATCTTGGCAATGAAGATGCTGGAGCCATGAATCTTGTGAGAGGAATTCTTGGGATGGGACTTGTTGGGTGTGTGCAGCCTGCTGAGCTGGGTTTCAAACAATCCAGGGAGGTGCTGATGATGGGAAGGATCAAAGCAGGTGTCTCTGCTGCTGATGAAATCACTGGATGAGAGAGAGGCCAAGGGGAGTAGCCAAACCAGGAGCTGGGTGGATGGTGAAGCCCTTCCCCTCTCTTCCTGCTGTATTGAAGCACTTGGAAAGGGGAGAGGCAGAAAAAGTAAGGCAGGTGGAGGGGGGAGATACCTTAATTTCCTTACCTAGTAGAAGACCCATCCCCTACACCATGTAATGTAATGTAATGTAATGAAGTGATTGTCACACCTTGGCTACAGGCCACAGCAGGACAATCACAGAGCAGAGGCCACAGACAGGTGGAACAGTCAAGGATGGGTGAGGGTAAGTCAGTTAGGCCAGAGGCAGGAGCACATATCAAGTATCTTGATTCCAAGTCATTTAGGACTTTACCGGTGACAACCAGCCCCTTGAATTGGTACCAGAAATGAAGTGGGAGCCCTGGTAACATACTGGATCTGAGTACAGTAGTTATTGCTCTCCTTGGCAATACCTCCTATTTCATAATACTATCTAAACTATGCTACCTGCTACCATATTCTAGATTTATGTCACCGAAAACAACGATAAAACCTTTACATGTGCGAGTCAAGGTATTGTGGTGAATGCGCTGGTTGGCAAGATCATGGGTTCTGAGGTAGTTGGATACCACCTGCCTTCCTAATTATTAGATGTCATGTTTAATTGTATGCCTGAAAACGATCAGGTGAATCCATTTCTGTGACATGTTGTGACAAAACCAACCCACATCTCGTCATATTGCCCAGAAATTGAAATATTTGTTCTTATTTGACACAAATTGTAATTATTCTTTTGTAGAACTTGGAAGACTTGTTATCTTCCCCAACTAAACACAACACACACACACACACACACACACACACACACACACACACACACACACACAAATTATAACTATTGGCATGCCATTATGTAAAAGTAACTGGCATAGATGTACATTGTTCAAAACTATTCCTCTTGTCAAATTTACAGGAATGTACTAAATGCATTTGGGCTGCGGAGTGGCGCAATGGGTTAAACCACTGAACCATGAGCTGTTGATCGAAAGGTCGGCAGTTTGAATCCGCCTGATGGGCTGAGCTCTCGACGCTCGGCCCAGCTCCTGCCAACCTAGCAGTTCGAAAGCATGTTAATGCAAGTAGATAAATAGGTATCACTTGCGGGAAGGTAACATCATCCAGCCGCACTCTACGTGCTGCGGCAAGGAGAGTCATGTCAGCCACATGACCATGGAAGCATCTTCGGACAGAGCTAGCTCTTCAACTTTGTAATGGGGATGAGCACCACACCCTAGAGTCGGACACGACTGGACTTAAACGTCAAGGGATACCTTTTCCTTTACCTAATAAATTAATGCAGTAGAAAAGGATGTTGCTGACATGACTGGATTTATGCTAAAGTGAGGAGGGCATCTAGTGATATCTGTGCAGAGGGGTAGGATGGGATGGGGTGGGGGGGAACCGCCCCTGGGCAGCAGGCAGGGGGGCATCAAACCGAAGGTGGGGGGGCATCATACCGGCAGCGCGGGTAATACAGGCAGCAGTGGCGGCAGAGAACGCGGTGGAACGGCTCGGAAGAGCCTGCAGCCTCCTTGCTGTGTTTGTTTTGGCCCCCTTCCTCCTGCCCAACCCCTGAGGGACATTTGGCTCCAGCTGACGTCACTCAGGGGTGGGGTGAGTGACATCAGTGTCACCGAGGGGGGGTAGCTGGCGCAATGCCAGCTACACTTCTGTATCTGTGTGATTTATGTTCCAAATATAGGATGGAACAGGAGTGGTGTGACACAGAATGCTGCTTTATGCTGTCTTGGGTCCACCGCCTCTGTGCTAAAAAAACCCCTCCCCAAATCCTTACCAGGCTCCTCAAGTGCTGCCCTGAAACCCAGAAGCCCCACACTTCTTGCTTTTACAGCAACACGCAAGGAACAGAAGTGTCGTCGGGGTAGTGGCGGGGGGGGCATGGACTCCAAGGCGGCGGGCTCCCGTCATCGTCTTCGCGCTGGCCCGTCTTGGCGTTGGGCCCTCCCGCCCTAGAGCCGTTTGGCTCCAAAATGGTAAGCAAAACGGCGGGGGGGGGGTGTTGATTGGAGCCGTGCGCTCCCTTGAGTGAGTGGGAAGCAGATCATTGCAGCTTGCATTGGTGACAGTTTGGAGGGAGGTGATGTGGCAGCAGACTTGGGGTGAAAGGCACCTGAATCCACTGCCCCCCCTCAGACCCCTCACTGTCTGCCACTGATGCAACCTGCAAGGATGGGCCAGCTGTGGGGTGGAAGAAAGACTAATGAGTTCTGCTCTGTTGTCATCCTTGCATTTATACTCATGTCTGGATAGATGTAGGATCCCACATTTATAGCTTGGTCTCCAGTTACACTTGTCAAATGCCCCCCCCCCTAAGTGTGGTACCCTTAGTCTCACATAAGTAAAGGTATCCGCTGCTCAAAAACCAGTCGTGTCCGACTCTAGGGTGCGGTGCTCATCTCCATTTCTAAGGCTGAAGAGCCAGCGCTGTTCGAAGACACTTCCATGGTCATGTGGCTGGCATGACTAACAGAACACTGTTACAGCAATACCTATTTATCTACTTGCAATTTCTTGCTTTCGAACTGCTAGGTTTGCAGGAGCTGGGACAGGAGACAGGAGCTCACTCCGTCACGCGGCACTCGGGTCTCGAACTGCTGTCCTACCGACCTTCCGGTCTGCAATTCAGCATCTTAGCCACTAAACCACCGCAGCCCTTCTGCGGAAATTACATCTTTTAATGTAACTTCTTTTAATGTAATCTTTTAAATGGAACTTACATCTTTTAAATTAATAAATAATAAGGTACTGTTACATGTGTTGTACATTGCGTAGACATATCAAAACAGACACACCTACTCCATATTTTCGCCCACACTGTAAGCCCGACATATGTGTTCCCAGCAAGGTTCCGCCATATTCCACAGCTGAATAGAGACCATATGTTAGCAAAGCTGAAAAAAAAAGATTAATTAGATTGTCATTGTGCAAAACTGAATCTGTGGACAGCAGACACGTTCTGTAGTCTGTATGTAGATTGGTTATTTTTTAATAATTTGGGAGAAGAGATTTATTTTATTTATTTAAAAAAATTATACCCCACCTTATCCTATGCCAAGGCAAATGCCCAAGGCGGCTTACAACAATAATTAAAATACATAATTTAAAACAATACATAAAATAAATTAAAAACAATAAAATCCACTGGGGGGCAACAATATGGAGCAGAGAAGCAGAACATCCTGAGACAAAGGAGTCAGACAACAACCAATCATCCAAACGCTAGACGAAACAAAAACGTTTTGAGTCCTCGCCGAAAGGGAGGGGGTAGTTCTCAAGTTCCCTGGCAAGGAGTTCCACAATTGTGGCACCACAACCGAGAAGGCTCGCCATGTGCTGCCATTCCCCTAACTTGAGATAGAGGTGGCACTCGCAGGAAAGCCCCGTCCGATGACCTAAGAGAGCGGGCCGGAATGTATGGGAGAAGGCGGTCCCTCAGATATCCTGGACCCAAACCATGAAGGGCTTTAAAGGTCATTACCAGCACCTTGAATTGGGCTCGGAAGTGAATGGGCAGCCAGTTTAGCCACTGAAGCAGCGGTTCAACAGAGTCAAACCACCTACCTCCAGGCCTCCACATTCTGCACTAATTGCAGCTTCCGAACCATCTTCAAGGGCATCCCTACGTAGAGCGTGTTACAGTAATCCAGCCTTGATGTCACTAAGGCATGGACCTTAGTGGTTTTTCCTTAGGTCCAATCGGACCTTAGGTCCGATCAACTCAAGTATGGCCGCAGCTGGCGCACCAGCCGAAGCTGGGCAAATGCACCCCTGGCCATCTGGCTAAATAGCATTTAGCACACGGTATATTGAGGGCAGCAGAGTTTATTAACTGTGGCAAAGTCATAGAAAACAAAAGGGTAGGAGAATCTTTTATAAGTGCATTCTGGTTAGGTGGTAATGATAACATAATTAATCAATTAGATTGCATGAGTGTGTTGTGTGACAATTAATTAACACGCTTTTGTTTCAGTTTTGGTTGAACAAAGGCTTGTCAATTTGGCTAAGATGACAGCAGTAGCATTCCTACACCCCTGTGGGGGGGAACCTCTGACGTAACATCCCCCCACGTGATGCCTCAATCCCCACCCCAGGGGGTGTGGCACAAAAACACACCCACCCACCGCATTTTGACTCATTTGGGAGCCAAACAGCTCCAGGGCGGGTGGGAGGGCCGATCTTGTGGGAGGGAGTGGTGTCAAAGAAGGAAAAAGCGGTGGAAGGGGAGACCCGGCAACGATGACACCAGATGCAAGTACACCCTCCCGCCACATGGCGCTCCGCCGCCCTGGGGCCCACGCCCCCCCTAACGACGCCTCTGGATGACAGAGCGTTGCTACAGGAACTTAAGCTCCATTTAGGAGTGGGTGCTGGCAAGATACAGGGGAGTGATCCCATGCTGGTGGGATGCAAGATCTGTGCAAGGTCACAACGTGAGTGCAGTGTCGGCCAAGTCGTCATGTTGCTCTGCAGCCTCTCACACAGCCTACTTCAGCTCAACAAAACCTTTGGGGCACAGCCATGGAGGAAGCATATCTAGGGTTGTAAGGCCAGTAGATCCATGAGGCAGTCAGCTCAGCGGATGGATTGACAGAGGGCATTCACCACCTGCCTCCACCTCCCTATTTCTGCTACCTGATTGAAAAGTCAGAGGGGAATGAAGCAGGAGAGGAAATGCAGAGGAGAGGAAAGTAGTGGGATAGAGCCGTGTTCCTCAAACATCCGCTTGGTGGGTCACAACCTGATTTCTGGTGGGTCTTGCAGAGCCTCCAATGAGACAATTGGGTGATGGAAAGATCAGATAAGTAATTGCCCTGAGGCTGTTCAAAAATCAGATAGCTGCTAACTGCTGTTCAAAGAGCTCCTGCAGTTTGCAAGCTTGTGTAAATATAGGGAGATAAATGTTGGAGCATCTTTATTCTGGTGTTTTTTTTTCCAAGTCTGTCAATGACAGGTAGTGGGGGCAGGTGAAAGCTGGGTCACATAACTAAGCCCCTCAAGCCTTGAGGCTCTTCATTAGGGCTGCCTCATTACGAGATATGGATTGAGTTTTTTGCAAATGAATAAATAAATTGTTACTTGTAAATAAATAAATATATTATTTCTTTCTAGATCACCTTTTTGTTAATGGCTCGTAAAGTTAAGTGGGTCCTGATAGAGTGTCATTTTAAAAAGTGGATCCCAGTGCTAAAACGTTTGGGAGCCACTGGGATGGAGCATAATCTCTACTCCACTACTGTACTCTCCGCCACATTACTTCTTCTGCTCCATTCTCCTTTTCAAATCTAGGGTGGAGTGGCAGAGGAGGTGGCTTTGGTGCCATCAGTTAAAAGGGGCAGTATTTGGTGAGCCAGGTCAGGTGTCTGGAGGTCTTTAGCTGGCCCTGTCAGGATAATACATTCAAATATAAGGAGGTGTGGTCTGGAGGTTGAGCGGTTGTCTTTCCTGAAGAAGCTAAGCAGGATCAGCCTGAGATTGGCCTTGGAAGGGGGACCAGAAGCCACTGACGGATCTCACGGAAGCACTTGAAAGAGTGTGGAATGTGTGGAATGCAGAGGAGTCAGTTGGCAAAGAGACGGATAACATCTTGAGAACTGGCCGAGGTGTGATTTGCGGTTGCCTGTGAAAATGTGGAAGCGCAGGAGCTCAGCCAGGACAATGGCTGCACTTTGAAAGAGAAACATCTGGAGAAATGGAGGGTTGTAAAAATACGTGTAAAAATCCCATTTGAAAAAAAAAAAGGGGTTATGATCAGCCTGCCTATGTGAACCACCTTGAGTCTGTGAGAAAGGTGGTATACAAATACTGTACTATAATAAATAAATAAAATCCTCTGTGTTATAGTTGAAAGTCCACAGTTCAGGATTACAGGCATAGGGATAATTAGCACTTTGCATGGGACTGCTTCCAATCCTCCATGTACAAATTTCTCCCTGAATTTTGGAGATGTGAATTACCTGCTGTCATTTCTGAAGCATTGGGAATTCTCCAATTTTTGTTTTCATTTTCTTTTCTTTTCTTTTCATGGAGTTCTGTGCATGTACAATTTGCATCCACTGTACATGACCATTCCTCTCTGCTTCCTTCATATCTTTGCCCATGTACATGGAGTAAAACATTACAAAAAAAGCATTCTTTGTTAATTGTAATACGATCGTATCAAGAAGATTCCTTTGCTATGATGCTTTACCAACTCACAGAGCTGCATGTGTACATCAGTGCAACACTGCACAAAAGTGTCTCCTCATTATTTGTGCTATGTAAGCCAGTTTAATTAAGACCCCCTTTTGTTGAAAAGCAGCGTGGGTTTGTGTGAAATAATATGCTGCCTGAGCTCAGTACTCTTTCAGTCATGCTGCCCACAAATGTGAGGCCAGAACCCATTGACCCAGTATAAGCGAAATCTTTATGAAATGGTGTGTGTGTGTGGGGGGGTCTGTCTTGAGTTTCTCATCCTGCTATCACCACTTCTAAGTTCTTATTGACTGAAGTTCTCTGCTCGCCACTAGGCTTGGTAGTTATCTCAGTGACAAATGCAGCCTGCCGAATGAGGAATATTCAGGCAGCAAATCATTAAAATTAGACAGCTTCAGCATGACTGATCAGAATGTTAGTGATCTGTTTAAAAAGAAAAAAAATCTGAAATGGGAGGAAAAAAATCTCCCTGTTCTGTTCTTGCATTGTGCCAGCTCTTTGTATAATATCAAAGAAACAAGAATTGAACATCGTGTTATCTGTATTCTTTTCTTTCTCTCATGCTGCTCAATGTGAAATGTAGAAAAAAGAGCAATATATATATATATGAGAGAGAGAGAGAGAGAGAGAGAGAGAGAGAGAGAGAGAGAGAGAGAGAGAGAGAGAAATGGTCCTCTTTTCTTCCTGCAAGGAGAGAGCCTTGAGTTGGCCCTATTCCAACTCAAGTAATTACATTATTTTTGCCTGTCTTGGTTCTCTCTCTGCAGTTTCATCTGTGTACGATGGTATCGCTGCCTGCCGTTCTCGTCATTGTGTATGATTAATTGTTACCTTGTCTACCATGGTATTTGCATTGCAGTTTAGGGTTCAGAGACTGCTGGTGGCTCAAGGAGGAGCTTTGTTGAACAGAGGAGTTTGGCAACAATATTTGGAACTGTGCTGAATACCTTTTCAAAGATGATATTCAGGAGGGCTAAGCCAAATTCCCGTTCCATCCCTAATGTCACTGTCCTGTTTCCAGTCTGTGAAGAGGACCTGTTTTAGGGGCATTTGTAGGGGGAAGTATTGTGGTGAAATGTTAGACCCAATAATGTACCCATTATGCAGAATTAGGATGTCAACAGAGGTGATGAAATTTGAGACTGTGTGGGGAAAGTTAGGTAGGATTGGCAGCCGTGTCCTAGAACAGGGGATTTTCAGCTCAGGTTTTGAACTTTGCTGTACACTGGAATTCCACTCCATCTCATTTGGAAAGAAGCAATACATTTGTGGCTTCCCCTTGTGAAAACCCTCTCATGAATACTGCAGAAGTCATTCATAAATAGAACCTTAATTATTTAAAACCATTTTTCCCATTAATTGACTTAAGGATGTTGCCTTTCATCTGCCCAAGCTGAATTTATTGCAATGAATTATGAATTTCATTTCAATTAAGTTTGGTATGTACACATCTCTGGATCTTGTAGCCATCTGTTTGCCATCTGTTGATTGGTTGCTATTCCTGTAGAGTATCTTCCTTTGAAATTTAAATGGCCAGACGTGCTTCACCGATTTATCATTCAGCTCCTCTTGTAGATGATGCTCCACTGCTGCAGCCTTCGTACGCTCCTCTGATTTTGAAGATAAATTAAAAAAAAACATTGTTATAATCTTTTTTTAATCCCAACAGAGCCTTATTTTCCAAGTGATCTTGTTGTGCATGAATATGATTGTCTTGCATGTGTTGTTGGCACGTACCTTAATTATTGTCTAGTAGTGGTTTGCAAAAGCTAATACAACCCACATCAGGCTTTCTTGATCTTTCAGCCCAATCTTATGGGCCTGCTGTATTGCAGAAACTCACATTCCAGGGTGGGGAGGGGGAAGAACCCTGCAGGGACTGAGGCGGGGGTGGGGTGTGTGTAGAGGGTGAAAGGGGAGGTTGTCAGCAGCTCTGCCAATATCCTATCTCCCTTCCTGACCTCAATCCACCTACCCAGGTCCACTCAGACTTGCACCAACAAAATAGCTGGCATAGATCCAATCCAATCCAATAGTTTATTAACATTCAATGACCAGCAGCATAGCACAACAACATCAACAGAGCATCACATAACAAGGAGAAGGGGAAATTTTCAGCCAAACCTAAGTTAAAACAGGTAGGAGACACTACACAAAAGGGGGGGCAGACAAACAAAGCTTAAATTAGCATTAAAAATTTCCCTCGGTACTGACAATACTCTTTCGAGTTTTGCAAGTAGCTGCCAAAAAGCTTGCACACCGGATTGTAGACCGGCTTTTCCCCACAAGGAGCATCGTGGCCAACTCCACGTCAGTCGAACTGGAATATTTTTTAATAAAGGGGAAAATAAACCTAGCACGCAGCCCCTGATAAAATGAGCAGCGAAACAGGACATGCTCTACTGTCTCCACTTCTCCCAAGTCACACGGGCAAACCCTTTCAGATATTGGAATCCTTCTAAAACATCCCTCCAAAAATGCCGAAGGGAGGGCTCTCCACCTGGCCAAGAAAAAGGCCCTCCTATGCATGGGGAGCTCTAGCAGTGCCAGATAAGCTGCCGGCACTGCTTTATATCTAATGTCCTCTGCAGCTAAAAAGTGTGGAGTTCTGCTGATGTCCTCTTGCCGCTCTGTGTCTAGCAGCCTTTGCCTTATGGCTGCTCTTGCTTGAGTAAAGTCCATTGCCAGCACAACCTCAGGGGAGAATCCCAGAAGGCTCAATTTCCTGTGAACTGCCATAAGCCATGACGATTGAAAGTTATCTTGTAGGATTAGTGATGTTAGGCCCTGGGCATTAAAGTTTAGATTTAGCCAAGTATTAATAGAGGCTAGGGAAACCCTAGCCTCAACCTTAAGCAGGCCAGAATCCAAGCACAAGCTTGCGTTGGAAACATAACTGGAGATTTGCAGTGGCGCTCCTGCGGTAGGGGCTCGACACTAAGTCGCGCCCCGTCCTAGTACCACGTTCACGAACTGGAGCGAGGAGGCCCTGCCCCTCGCCGTCGGAGCCATTCCGCGCATGGAATGGCTTCACTGCACGGAATGGCTCCGACGGCAAGGGGGCGGGGCCTCGTCGCTTCTGTTCGTGAACGCGGTACTAGGACGGGGCGCAACTTACTGTCGAGCCCCTACCGCAGGAACGCCACTGGAGACTTGGAATATAGATCTTAAAAACTTGGATTGCACCTGTTCCAAGGGGGGGAAACTGGAGGAAGGTAAAGGTGACCCCTGACAATTAAGTCCAGTCGTGTCCGACTCTGGGGTGTGGTGCTCATCCCCATTTCAAAGCCGAAGAGCCAGCGTTGTCCGAAGACGCCTCCGTGGTCGTGTGACCGGCATGACTCTCCTTGCCGCAGCGCGTAGCATGCAGCTGGAACATGGAGCGCTGTTTAAAAGCTGGTGTAGAGATTTTGCTTGATGTAACTTAATTGCTGCAGGCAAATAATGGCTACCTTTGGTATTAAAAAACTTAACTACTGCACGAGCAGATTTCTGGCCTACCTCGGCCACATACACATAGTGAGCAGTTCTGGCTCCAGTCACTTGCAACATTTGTTGTTGTTCAGTCGTTAAGTCGTGTCCGACCCTTCGTGATCCCATGAACCATATCCCGCCAGGCCTTCCTGTCCTCCACTATCTTCCTGGGTTCGCTCATTTTCATGATCATTGCATCGGTGATGCTGTCTAACTATCTCATCCTTTGCCTCCCCCTTCTCCTTTTGCCTTCAATCTTTCCCAGCATCAGAGTCTTCTCCAGAGAGTCCTCTCTTCGCATTAGGTAGCCAAAATATTTGAGTTGCAGCCTCAGTACCTGTTCTTCCAGGGAACAGTCAGGGTTGATTTCATTTAGGATTGACTGATTTGATCTCCTAGCAGACCAAGGGACTCTCAGGAGTCTTCTCCAGCACCACAGTTCGAAAGCATCTATTCTTTCGGCGCTCAGCCTTCCTTATGGTCCAGCTCCTGCAACAATACATTGCTACTGGGAACACCATCGCCCTGATTATACGAACTTTTGTTGGCATGGTGATATCTCTGCTTTTTATTATGTTATCTAAATTTGCCATAGCTTTCCTTCCAAGGAGTAAGCGTCTTTTAATTTCATGGCTGCTGTCTCCGTCTGCAGTGATCTTGCAACATTACCCCCAAGTATTTATAGGTGCAGACCTGCTCAATCTTGTGGCTGTTGATACTCCATGCCCTGATTTTTGGCCTCTTGCCAAAGGATAAAACTTTGGGTTTTGAGTAGTTAAGGACTAGCTAATTATCATCACAATAAGTACTAAACTTCTTTAAGGCCCTTCTAAGTCCCACTGGTGTTCATGAGAGGATAACTGTATCGTCCGCATATAGCAGCACAGGTAGCTTACGGTTGGCTAACGTTGAAGGATGGAAATCAGATAAGTCCAAGAACCCCACCAGGCTATTCACATAGATGTTAAACAGAAGAGGTGCTAGGACGCAGCCCTGTTTTACCCCTTTGCAAGTTGGGACTTGTTCTGAGAGATGCCCATACTTGGTGCATCTCACCTTAAGGGATGTATCGGAATACAGGGCTTGAATCAGGAATAATAATCTATGATCAATGGACATACCCTCAAGTTTCTGCCACAGTTTAATCCTAGAGATGGAATCAAAGGCTGATTTTAGGTGAATAAATGAAGCATGTATGGAACTAAGATTATTGGCTGTATATTTTTCCACCAGATGTTGCATAATCAAGGAATGACCTAGTGTGCTCCTGCCCTCCCTAAATCCAGCTTGCTCGTCTGCCAGCAAGCTTTCCTGTTCCGACCAACTTTTAAGCTTGCCTAAGAGATGACTTGCATAACGTTTACCGATAATAGTAAGCTTATTGGTCTATAACTGGCTGGGTCACCCCTTCTGCCTTTCTTAAAAAATGGGACTATAACAGTCTGTCGCCAGTTCTCCGGTATCCGTCCCATGGTGTTAATGTTAGTAAAAAGGGAAGCTAAAAGTGGGGCCCACCAGTCCACATGATTTTTTATCAGCTCAGGAGGGATGCTGTCAATGCCAGGAGCTTTACCTTTTTTAAGTTGTTGAATTAGTACTGTGACTTCCTTTACAGTGACTGGGGGCCATTGAGGGAGATCGTCTAAATTTTGCTGAGGACCATTGCAGGATGAGTCTGCATATAGCTTTTGAAAATAGAGTTCCCAAGTATTGGCCGAAATAAGGGAGTCTAAAGGTGAAGTGTCCTTAAATGAATGATTGGCTATCAATTTCCAAAAATGGGCTGTGTTTTTCTCTTTAGCTGATTGAATTAGTTGGTCCCAGGTTGCCATCATGTCTGCCTTCTTCTTCCTGGCCACTATGTTTTTGTAAGATTTTTTAATTGCCAGAATATGTTGACGGAAGGCTAGGGTGTCAAAGCCAGGGGCAGTTCGATATGCCTGATAGCAGAATTAAGCGTCCGCTTGGCTTCACGGCATTCCCTATCAAACCACCTTTTTGAATGCCTTTGTGCTTGATTGGCCTGCGGGCTGAACTCCTGCACCGTTAAAGGCTTCAACCCCTGAATAATTTGCTTATAAGCAGACAGGAGAACATTAACCTCCTGATTACTCATAATGGCCCTTCGTAGGGCCACGTTGTTCTCTTCCGCCAGGAGCTCTTTAGCCCTTTGGTCAAGCTGGGGGGGGGGGGGTCCACTTAACTCGGCAACCCTCGCATTTCCAGGGCTTAATAGATGTTCCAGCCAAATTTTTGAGATGGGCATGTTGGAATGGGAGCTCCAGCCATAAGAGGAGAGGTAGGTGATCACTGTCTAGGTCAGGGAGCACCTGTATCCTCCTAACTGAGTATGATAAATTTTCGCTAACCAGAAAATAGTCAATGGTGCTACACCTTGCTCCTGCCATAAAAGTGAATTCCCCTGGATAGTCCACCGCCGTGGCCCCATTTAGAATGTAGAGGTTACGTCTCGTAGCCAATTCTACCATGTGGGAGCCAGCAAGGTTTACCTTACTATCCTTGGAAAGACGCGGGTAATGAAGAGAAACGTGGGTATCACCCTGTTCCTCCGTATCCCCTACCATTATCCCCTCCAGGGGGTGAACATATGGGCCAATACGAGAATTAAAATCCCCCGCCAAGAGGACCTTATCCACTGAATTTTCCAGAATTAGATCCTCAATGTACTGTTCCAAGTCATCCCAGATCTTATTTCTTTGGGCCTTAGTTTGTTGGGGGGTGAGATACACATTGACTACCAGAAGTCTTATGGCACCGAATTCAAGACAAACAGCCATGGCCTGATGGTCCAAGGGGTGCAACTCTCTGCACCTTGCGCTAAGAGAGGTGGAAACCAAAATGCCCAGACCCCCCCCTTCAGCCTCCCTGGCCCCACCCCCGAAACTGCCCCCACACTATAGGAATGATAGCCATTTATCCTAAGTTCACTAGCCATCCATGTCTCTTGCAATAAGATCACATCGTAATTCCGATGGAAGAAAGGATAGTCCTGGCAGCTGGCATAGATCTAAGTAGACCTTTCTGGACAGCAGAGGCTTGCCTTGGTGCAAGGGAACAAGTGTTACATCAAGGAGGCCTCTGGGACTCAAAACACCCCCCTGAGATACAGCAGTTGGTGCTGCTGTTTGAGAATGAGGTTTGCCATGGCTCATTTGTAATAATACAAACTGTGATTTAGATTATTGTATGAACCACACACAAAGTCATCCAGAGAGATTTGCCACTGATTAATTTTAACTGAAGTATCCCCAATCAACCACTCTGTTCACAACACGATACTGACTATCAAATGAGAGGAAAATTCTGAGTTGGTTTTGGCTGCCCAGAGTTCACCATGTTCTCAAGAACCCAAGTCGACAAAGAAGGGATCCTGGTTTGTCACAGGAAATGTAAAATGCTCTCTACAACTCCCACCCAAAAAGAAAAATTATCCCATTTGGAAATGTTCTAATTTCACCAACCCCAACCTTCTTACTAAAAAAAAACCTTCCCCCTTAGGAACTTCCAATCTCTCACATAGGCACAATCTTTTCTGTTTAAGTGGCAGTTATATTTGTGCCTATTAGAGAGAGATAGAGATTGGCTCCATGCCACGTTAATGCTAAAAAAAAAAAAAGAATATGGAACGTATAATTCTTTCAAATTGCTTCTTCAGAGATGAACGCTGGAGTTCTTAACTCTCACAGTCGAAGCCTTCCAGAAGGAAAGTCATAATCAAATGTACAGCAAGGGAAAAGGCTTTCAACTTCCTCACAAAATTCATTCCTTTGTCAATACCCCTATGTTCTCCTCATTCTTCCTATTGGAAATCATTTGTTTGCAAATAGATATATAGACTTATTGCCGCTTCCCACTGCTGAAACAATGATCTAGATGGCATTTAGCCACTTTGGTTACCAAGTAAATTTCCTGTTGTATTGATGTTTGTAGGTGAATACTGGAAGAAATGAATTCAATCTTACCTAGGGCCTAACATCTTTCTCTGATGGTCTTGTGTGTGATAGTGAAACTGTATCCATTTTCCTGCAGATAGAATCTTTGTGTTAGGAAGCCGGCCAGCCCAAGACTTACAAGCACTTCAGGCAGTGCGCCAATGTGCCCCCCCCCCATTACCTGGCAGTGCGTCAGCTGCCACCGCTCCTGTTTCTCCCCCTCCAGATTCCTGGATTTGAAAGGAAAGAGGGGAACAGAGTGGAAGAAGAATGGGCTACACATTATCCTTCTCTCCTCTTTCATTTTGAAGTCAGGGAGTGGGAGAAGGAGGGGTGGTGGAGATGGGGAGGTGGAAGAAGGCAGGTGCCCCCCACCAATCCACTACCTGAAGTAACCACCTCAGACAGCTTGGGAACAGTGTAAAATAAGGTGTAGGAGATTGCCAGCGGAGGGAGGAGGTAGCAGAAATTGCTCAGGTAACCTTGCATATGAGCAAACATGGTTTGTTTGTTTTTCTGTTTGCACAAAGTACCTCCAACTCAGAGAATCCATGTTCTTGAGAATTTCAGCTTTCATTGTTTCTTCTAAAAACAAAGAAACTAAAAACTAAGCCCTCGTGACTGCGAAGACCTACTTGAAAGTGTGCAGGCAACATCTTCGCAAATCTCAGAAGT
The DNA here is from genome assembly GCA_026170595.1 of Plestiodon gilberti rubricaudatus. Taxonomy (NCBI): domain Eukaryota; kingdom Metazoa; phylum Chordata; class Lepidosauria; order Squamata; family Scincidae; genus Plestiodon; species Plestiodon gilberti. Next base: position 18,012,296 of record JANXHW010000012.1, read on the forward strand.
CAGAGAAATGGCTGAGTAGAATTTTCTGTGATAGGGTATTGAGCATGATGAAGCACATGTGCATCATATCACACGAGAAATGCACATTTACATTTTGGAGGGCAGCTTTCTTTAAAATGTGTGTGAGCAGGGGGCCAAGCCTTTCCCAATCTCCGCTTGCTTCTTTCCTTTAGCTGTTTCTATATCTCTCAGCATTGTTAACATTTGGGATTGTGGTTGTTCCCCCCCCCCTCCCACAGAAACATTTGCAAGCAAGTTTAATTGCTTGAAGGAATTTAAATTGGCTTGAAAATCTTTGCACACAGAGGGAAAAAAACTTTTTGAGCACAATTGTGGAAATGAAATGCTATCAAATTAAATATCCAAGATATCTCTCTGCTGGGGATTTATATTTCAGGAGGGTGGATTGAATCCAGGAAGTGCCTTCTGCCTTTGGTATGATTCCAACTCAACTATACAGGAGCATCGTTTACTGCAGGCCATAAACAGAACCCACAGCCAAGTCCAACATGAATTTGGGTAGCTTTGCGTTGCCTGACAAAACTTTGATTCCTTTCATTTGAATCTGTGAAGTGTGCCACACATGTAGACATGAGTGCATGGTCCTAGGTGCCTGTCAGGAGAGCACGGCTCAGGCCACTACCGTAATTTTGAAATTTGGCAGATGGCTCACTTGTTATTTGTCAGAGCAGCCACCTCCCCCCCCCCAGCGGTGTAGCCGCAGCGCAGTGACACACACCCTGGCGCTCTTCCTGGCCACCGGACGCCATAAAAGGTAAGCCTAGGACTCCAGGCGGGTGGCAGCGCTAAAAAACATGCACCTTTTGCGGCGCTTGTCACCCCGCCCACTTACCGCCCAGGGCCCCACAGCCCCCCCACCCACCCCAGGCGTCCAGACACTCTATCATGGAATAGAGTGGAAGTTGATTCCTGGAAAGTTCTTGGAGTAGAAATCTGTAAATATCTGTAAATATTTGTTTCCCCATAGCAGCCTTGGATAATGCAGGCTAAGAAGGAAGTCACACTACTGCTTGTATTCCCCGACTTTTCATTCTGTTGTTTGATGGACAGTTGACATTTGCCTCTGACTAAATGACATCTCAGGCACACCAAGCAGAAGGGTCGGTTATCTGCACTTACTTTGCAAGAAGGCAAAGTACAAGGAAAAGAGCCCCAAGCCCTCAGAGACCATGTCTCAATACCCGCACATCTCTTCCGTATTCTGATCCCATTCTCCATCGCTCTTCACATCTGGATGGGAAATTGTTTTGGCTGAAATCAGGCAGACCCAGGTGGTGGTACCTGCTACAAGTTAATTAGCGCTTCTTGGCTCTGGCACAGCTGTTGAGCTTGTATTTTGCATTCTCTTTTAGCTGTTTGCTCAGTGGAGCAAAAGGTAGGCAGAGTTGTGAGCGTCTGATGTCACTTGAAGTCATGCCAGATCTCAAAATGGCTTTCACAAAATATACCACATTCTGGCCTTCAGAAAGAGCTTTATCTAACAAATGGAACTCAAGCAACATACTTTCCCCCCCTCCAGATTAGCTACAGTGCTGATCTTGCATATGCCCCGACCCTTGCTGTACTTGTATGACTTGGCAACAGCAGAGGCATACTTAGCCTCTCCGTTCCCCCCCCCCCCCCCGTGGAATGGTAGAAGCCCCACCTCCACTGGTTGCATCCTTGCGGTATTGCAGCGAAAATGCCGCCAGCGTTTTCCGCTGTTTTTGACAGCGTAGGAGCCCGGGTGGGTGGGCCAATCCATCGCACAGAACAGCCATTTTTCGACTGCCTCCGCGGCACAATTAATGCCCCCACTGAACACTTTGTCGCCCCCCTGCTTGCTGCCCCAGGGGTGGACCGCCCCATCGCTTCTTACGGCACTGAGCAACAAAGGACCAAACTACATGGTACATATAGTTAGGCTTACCAGATCCATATCTGGTAACACGTTTGACACGGTTCCTCATCAAAGGCTCCTGAAAAAACTCCATAGTCAGGGAATAAGGGGGCCGGTCCTCCTATGGATTAGGAACTGGTTGAAGACTAGGAAACAGAGAGTGGGTGTCAATGGGCAATTTTCACAATGGCGAGAGGTGAAAGGCGGTGTGCCCCAAGGATCGGTCTTGGGACCGGTGCTTTTCAACCTGTTCATAAATGACCTGGAGTTGGGGATAAGCAGTGAGGTGGCCAAGTTTGCAGATGACACTAAATTTTTCCGGGTAGTGAAGACCAGCAGGGATTGTGAAGAGCTCCAGAAGGATCTCTCCAAACTGGGAGAATGGGCAGCAAAATGGCAGATGTGCTTCAATGTAAGTAAGTGTAAAGTGATGCACACTGGGGCAAGAAATCAAAACTTCACATACATGCTAACGGGTTCTGAGCTGTCTGTAACGGATCAGGAGAGAGATCTTGGGGTACTGGTGGACAGGTCAATGAAAATGTCGACCCAGTGTGCGGCGGCTGTGAAGAAGGCCAATTCCATGCTTGGGATCATTAAAAAAGGGATTGAGAATAAAACGGCTAATATTATTATGCCGTTGTACAAATCGATGGTAAGGCCGCATCTGGAGTATTGCATCCAGTTCTGGTCTCCGCATCTCAAAAAGGATATAGTGTAACTGGAAAAGGTGCAGAAGAGAGCGACCAAAATGATTAGTGGGCTGGGGCATCTCCCTTATGAGGAAAGGCTACAGTGTTTGGGGCTCTTCAGTCTAGAAAAAAGGCAGTTGAGGGGGGACATGATTGAGATGTATAAAATTATGCATGGGATGGAGAGAGTGGAGAGAGAGAAGTTCTTTTCCCTCTCACACAACACTAGAACTAGGGGACATCCACTCAAATTGAGTGGAGGGAGGATTAAAACAGACAAAAGAAAACATTTCTTTACCCAGCATGTAATTGGTTTGTGGAACTGCTTGCCACAGGATGTGGTGATGGCACCTGGCCTGGATGCCTTTAAAAGGGGATTGGACAGATTTATGGAGGAAAAGTCCATCACAGCTTACAAGCCATGATGGTTGTAGGAGTAGGTTTTCTTTGTGCCAGGTGCAAGGGAGTGGCGACAGGATACAAGTATCTTGTTGTCTTGTGCTCCCTGAGGCATCTGGTGGGGCCACTGTGTGATACAGGAAGCTGGACTAGATGGGCCTTTGGCCTGATCCAGCAGGGCTCTTCTTATGTTCTTATATCGGGACAGCTAGTCCTTTAGGAGAAAGAATGTGGGCAGGTATAGCTTGTTAAACCCTTAGAGCAGTGGCGTCGCTGGAGGTGGGGTGGAACGCTAAGTTCCGCACCGCGCTGACCTCCGTTACTCACCAGCACGAGGTGGCCCCACCCCCTCACCTTCGTAACCATTCAGTGGGGCGTAGGCAACGCACAGGGAGTTTGTTTGCTCCACCTCCACATGTTCAGTCATAATTCCTAAACAGGGATAATGCATAAAAGAGATATCATGACACAAGCAATAACACATAAAGCAGAAAATGCCGAACAAGAATGTTAAACCAAAGATTTCACTTAGACTGGGGAGGAAATTATGTACTGTATACTGTTTGAAGCACACTAATGGAATAAGTTTTTATTTTTGCTGTGGATGCAGTCCAGTTGTATGCCAGATTTGTTTAAAAGGATGTGATATTTTGCACAGGAAATTAATTCCTGGACCCATTTGAGCTGAATGCTGAGTGACCTTTAGTTACCTTTTGGGGTTTTTTGATCAACCAATTTTTGATGATGTTCCTGGGTCCCACAGGTTTTTATTTGTCTGTGATTGTTTTGTGTCATTTCATTTTGCTTGTATATAGTTATGGCCTTGTTGCTTTAAAAAAAAAAGGAAAAAAGAATTACACCTCTATGTGAGTTTGAACTGTAAAAGACGTGTCAGCAGCCCTCTGGGGCTCCTTCTCTACATTAGTTTTCCAAATTTCCCAAAGGAACCTCTAATGTTTAAAACTGCCTTGGGCCAAACTCATCACATCTTAACCATGGCTTATAACCCACAACCAAAATCAAAGATAATGAAACACTGAGATCAGCATAATGAGAATGATGTTTTTGTGTGTGTTTTACCTTCCTCATCTCAAAATACGATGAAAAGCAAGCTGCACGAAGGACCACATAATCAAATTACTTTATTAATTTGCCTCTTGCCCCATTTATTTAGTGACAGAGAGAACTCACCAGTCAGTTTTTCCAAAACCAGAAAAATGGGCTCAGGAAAACCAAATTATTTTCCCAAAACATGGAAAACAGCATGGTTAATTCTGAGCCCAATTCAGACTTTTGTCACAGTATTCCACATGTAGTAACATATGGCTGCGAGAGCTAGACCATAAGGAAGACTGAGCGAAGGAACATAGATGCTTTTGAACTGTGGTGTTGGAGGAAAATTCTGAGTGTGACTTGGATTGCAAGAAGATCAAACCAGTCGATAATCCAGGAAATAAAATCAGACTGCTCACTTGAGGGAATGATATTAAAGACAAAACAGAAGTACTTTGGTCACATAATGAGAAGACAGGATACCCTGGAGAAGATGCTGATGCTAGGGAAAGTGGAAGGCAAAAGGAAGAGGGTCTGACCAAGGGCAAGATGGATGGATGAGATTCTGGAGGTGACAGACTCGACCTTGGAGGAGCTGGGTGTGGCAACGGCTGACAAGAAGCTCTGGCATGGGCTGGTCCATGAAGTCATGAAGAGTCAGAAGCGACTGAACGAATAAACAACAATGATGTCGGGACAGGTCCCGGTCTCTCCTCACGTACCTCTGGTGAGCAACCCACCTGTCAACCCACCCACTTTCCACTTATTTTGACACCTCTGACACAACACCCGAGCCCCATTTCTCACGTAACTAAACTTAAATCTAAGTGTACACTTCCAGACATGCCCTACAGTCTTTGGGACTCCAGTGGGCCTCTCATATGTTGGCCATATGTTGGAGCATCCACCGCACCATATGGCCAACATAAGGCTGTAGGTCTGGTCCTACCACTGTCCTTGGAGCCAGCAAGGTACAGGGTTGGATGCTCCTCACAGGATGGGGGCCTCCCTGCTCTAGAGCAGTGCAAGCCCTTTAACCCAGGGCTGGACCAGGTATTTTATTTATTTATTTATTTATAGAATTTTTACCCCGCCTTTCTCCCACCAGGGCAACCAAGGCGGCTTACAACAAAAATATTAAAATACATAAATACATTTAAAATCAAGAATTAAAATAATTAAAAACAATTAAAACAAACAGCCCCAGTGGGTCATCCACATTTGTTAAAAGCAATTTGTTAAAAAGCCAGCCCACCATGTCAGACATCAAATGCTGATCTAAATAAAAATGTCTTGAGGCCCCGCCGAAAGGTCTCTAAGGAGGGAGCCGTTCTTAATTCCAGGGGGAGGGAATTCCATAATTGGGGCGCCACTGCCGAGAAGGCCCTATTCCGCGCCGCCATCCCCCTCACCTCTGTCAGTGGCGGCACGGTCAACAGGGCCCCCCCTGATGACCTCAGAGTACGGGTCGGATTATAAGGAAGGAGGCGGTCCCTCAAATACCCTGGACCCGAGCCGTAAAGGGCTTTAAAAGTCAAAACTAGCACTTTGAATTGTGCCCGGAAACGAACTGGCAGCCAGTGTAGCCGCTGAAGCAACGGTCCGACTGAGTCGAACCGACAGGCCCCAGCAACCACCCGGGCCGCCGCATTCTGCACTAGTTGCAGTTTCCGAACAGTCTTCAAAGGCAGCCCCACGTAGAGCGCATTGCAGTAATCTAGTCTAGATGTCACTAGGGCATGGGTCACCGTGGCCAGGTCTGCACGATCCAGGTACGGTCGCAGCTGGCGCACCAGCCGAAGCTGGGCAAAAGCCCCCCTGGCCACAGCCGCCACCTGGGAATCCAGGAGCAGCTGCGCATCCAGGAGAACCCCCAAGCTGCGGACCTGCTCCTTCAGAGGGAGTACAACCCCATTCAGAGCAGGACGATGATCCAGTACCTGAGTCGTAGACTTCTGGACCAACAGAACCTCTGTCTTATCAGGATTTAATTTCAGCTTGTTAGCCCCCATCCAGCTCCCAACTGCCTCCAGACAACGATTCAGGACATCGACCGCCCCCTTGGAGTCAGGTGGAAAGGAGAGAAAGAGCTGGGTGTCATCCGCATACTGATGACTCCCTACCCCAAATCCCCGGATGACCTCTCCCAGCGGCTTCATATAGATATTAAACAGCATGGGGGATAGAATTGACACTTGCGGCACCCCACACCTCAAGGGCAAGGGTGCCGAACAAGCATCCCCCAGCACCACCTTCTGGGATCTATCAGCCAGGAAGGAGCGGAACCACCTCAGAACTGTGCCTCCAAGCCCCAACCCAGCCAACCGACCCAGAAGGACACCATGGTCAATGGTGTCAAAAGCCGCCGAGAGGTCCAGCAGGACCAACAGGGACGCACTCCCCCTGTCCAGTCCCCGGCGCAGGTCATCCACCAAGGCGACCAAGGCCGTCTCTGTCCCGAACCCCGGTCTGAAGCCAGACTGGAATGGATCCAGATAATCAGCTTCCTCCAAGACCCTCTGAAGCTGAGACGCCACTACCCGCTCGATCACCTTGCCCAGAAACGGGATATTTGAGACTGGCCGGAAGTTGTTCAAAATCGTAGGATCCAAGGAGGGTTTCTTCAGGAGGGGGCGCACCACCGCCTGCTTCAAAGACAGCGGCACCACCCCCTCCCTCAGAGATGAATTTACCACCCTCCCCGTCCACTCAGCCAGCCCCACCCGGGCAGCTCTAATCAGCCATGCCGGACAAGGGTCAAGTGGGCAAGCAGATGGTCTCACGCTCCAAAGAATCTTGTTCACATCCTCAGGTTCTACAAGCTGAAAAGAATCCCAGGAAGAACAACAGACAGGTGCCTCAGGGACATCATTAGATACTGCTAATGCAGCATCCAAGTCATGCCGAATCCGATCGACTTTGTCCACGAAGTGCTTTGCAAACTCGTCACAGCGAGCCACCGTGTGTTCCGCCCCATCTACTGGGGGGGCCAGATGGAGCAGGCCCCGGACTACACGGAAAAGCTCAGCTGGACGGTTCTCCGCGGACGCGATGCCGGCAGAAAAGAAAGCCCTCTTAGCTGCCGCCACCGCCACGGAATAGGCTCTGAAGTGAGCTCTAGCCCGTGCCCGGTCGGAGTCAGCACAAGTTTTCCGCCACCGTCGCTCTAGGCCTCTGCCCTGCCGCTTCATCGTCTGCAGCTCCTCAGTAAACCAAGGGGCCGCTTTGACTCTGCGGCTAGGTCGAGGACGCTCAGGAGCGATCAGATCCAGGGCCCTGGTCATTTCCCCATTCCAGAGGTCAACCAGGGCGCTGGGTGAGTCGCCGACTCTGTCAACAGGAAAATACCCCAGAGCCCTCAGGAATCCATCCGGATCCATCATCCTCCGGGGGCGGACCATAGAATGAGGTCCCCCACCACTGCGGAGGCGACAGGCCGAGATAAGCCTAAATCCCACCAGGAAGTGATCTGTCCATGACAAAGGAGTGATGTTAATTTCCTCCACATCCAGATCACCATCCACCTGCCCAGCAGTAAACACCAGGTCCAGCGTGTGTCCCGCATCGTGCGTCGGGGCAGATATTCTCTGAGACAGACCCATGGTTGCCATGGCGGCCATGAAGTCCTGAGCCGCAACTGTCCTCGGGGCCTCAGCGTGGACATTAAAGTCCCCCAGCACCAATAGGCGAGGGCACTCCAACGCCAGCGCCGAGATCACCCCGGTCAGCTCAGGCAGGGAGACTGTTGGGCAGCATGGTGGGCGGTACACCAACAGAATCCCTATTCTGTCTCGCCCTTCCAACACGACATGGAGGCACTCAAACCCAGTGGACCGCGGGACAGGGTACCCAGTGAGACTGATGGTATCATGATAGACTATCGCAACTCCGCCTCCCCGCCCCTGTAGTCGTGGCTGCTGCAATACCCGGAAACCCGGCGGGCACATCTGGGAGAGACTTACCCCTCCCGACTCATCCAGCCAGGTCTCCGTAATACACACCAGGTCAGCACCTTCATCCAGGATTAAATCCTGGACTAGGCAGATTTTATTATTAACTGACCTGGCGTTCAAAAGCAGCAGTTTCAGACTCAGGGGACTGTTGCCCAGACCGCCAAGGGTCAGAGGGATGGGAGAAGGGCCAGAAAGAGGGACAGTCTGCCTGTGACTGACCCTCGTTCTCCTGAAACGGCCTGCCCAGTCCCCACCACCATATCTTCCGTGACCCGTCACTCTGCTAATGGTGGCTGCCCGCCCCTCCCCTAGGCTCCCTCGAGGTGTCAAACACATAGCCCTTCAGCGGAGCCTACAGGAGACCAGACAACCTAAAACTCTCACACACTCACCACACACTCTCAGTCACCACCTCACTCTCCAGTCAATCCGTATATGAAAGCATTCCCTCCAACCCCCAATTACTCCTGTCCAGCAACCCCTGCCTCCCTCTCACTGAGGCGTGGGTCACGGCACCCCACACCCCTTGCCCCCCTCTCACCGGGGTAGAGGTCCCACTCGTCCCCCTTAGGCCTCACTCTCACCGAGGCCAAGGTTAACCATTCACAGAACCCCTACGCTTACCATATACCACAATCATACACACTCAATCACCCACATACATATACCACTCACTCTACCTTTCTCTCGATGCTGACATGGCAGGGCTGACAATTAAAAGCAAATGGTGACCCACTGGGTAACAACAGCTTGGGTGAGCTCAGCCGCAGGTGAAGTCTTCTGGCCTGCGTGGTCTCCGATCCACCGGGCGAAGAGCCACGGGCAAAGAGCCCTTAGGCTCTCGCCCTTCGGCTCGAGCCAGAGGCTCGAGCCTCTGGCAAGCCAGTGGCTCTTTCAAGCAGCTCACCTGGGGGAGGGACAGAGAGAGATTGCTGAGTTCCAGCCCCCAACAAGGCCCAGGTAGAGATGAGGGTGGAGATGAGAGAGAGAGAGAGAATTCAGGAAGGGGAGGGCCCAGGGCTTCATAAGACACTCAGGGCCGGTGATGAGAGGACTCTGGACAAGCTACCTGAGGGCTGCTCTGTGTCTGCTCCCCTAGGGCTGGGGCAAGCCCAGGGAAGGAGTTGGGAGGAAGAAGGGTGGAGCAACCCCCTCCACACTGCTGACTCTGAGGCCTGGTTGGGGAATCCCGGGTGTTGGGCCACCAACTCCCCTCTGTTTCTGCCACTGGGACCAAGAAAGACTGGAAACACCCCCCCCCCCAAGTGGGATGGACCCCTCTCATGATGACTCTGTTGGAGCGGAGGATGGGAAAACGTACACTATGTAACTGAAACAATTGTTCATGCTTCTCCTCTTGTCTCCTCTCACCTCCATTTCACTTTTCTTTCTCTCTTGTCTCCTTTGCATCAATATCTAGTTTATATGCCCGCCTCTGGGCAGGAACCCATCTTGTTACTCTATATGACAAGCACCATGTGCACTAGTCGTTGTCGTCGTCGTCGTGCTGCGCAAACTACATATTTCCCAGGAATGCAAATAGGTCTAAGATGAGAGTGGGGTTTGGTGCAACAGCCGCAGGTGTCACAATAGTGCTGCTGATTGCTGCCTACAGCAGTAGTATTTCCCTTATGCACATCTAGATGGAAGGTACACTGCATGGGCGGGTAAGGGCTCTCCAATGTGAACAGATGCATGTTCTCCAAATGTAGCATTGTACCTTCTCTCCTCTCCCAGCCTTCTAACTGTAGTTCTGCTGTCTACATGGGTGACATGGTTTAGGACAGGGGTGGCCAACCTTCCACCATGAGGGTCTTTGCATTCTTAAGAGCAGTGTAGAAGACAGAATCTTGGCAGCTGCAAGTGCTGACGGTGCTGCTAAAGCAGCTGCACCTGCTGAAATGCCCTCACCTATATATAACCCTTAAAGGTCCAGGAGCATTCATGGGTTATACTCTGAAGACAACTTCACCACCTCCCTATTCAATTTGAAACACAATGCAATACAATGGGAAAAAAGTTTCCATTAATGGAAAGTAAACCCCACCGCCCAAAGTGACTGTATCAGCTGGAGCTCAGAACAGAGTATGGCACTGCCATTCCTCTGTGGGGGTATATTCAGTCACAGAAGTGCATTCAATAAAAGCTCAATTAGCCATACATTCGTTCCATGAAGCATCATTTCCGAATATTCCTCCTCCAAAGCAAATAGACTTAATTTTACACAGTCTGTCTCCCTCAACTGTGCTTTAGATATGATTTATGTACGTTCAGCTTGGAGAGTTTCCAAGGCCAATCTCCAACTCCAGTGCAACTTTCACTTCTCCGGCTTCCCCTAATTTCTACAAATGTATTGTATTATACCAAGAAAGGCAATTTACACTTAACGAAATGTAAAACAGGGAGACGACAATGGCCTGAAGAAAAATCTGTAGTCGAGCTGCAAATGTCTAATTCCTCTAATGCTGCTATAAAGAGACAGGGGGAAAAAGATGCTGAAGAAGTTAGAAGACTGATAATGTTATAAGGAAGCTCTTTTATTTGCATGAAGAAATTGGGTTTGAACAAGAAGGCTGCATGTTTTTAGTCATTTTTCTTCTGCATTTTCCAGCTCTAGTTCTTTTTGGGTGCTGGTTGGTACCTTGAAAGCCTTACGGTTAGGCTTACCAGATCTCCAACCGGGACAGAGTGCTAGACCTTTAGGAGAAGGAATATGAGCAGGTGTAGTTTGTTAAACCCTTAGAGCACAATCCTAGGCATGTCTACTCAGAAGCAAGCCCCACTGAACACAATGGCGCTTGCTTCTGAGTAGACATGCCTAGGATTGTGCTGTAAGGTTTAACAAGCGACACCTGCCCACATTCTTTCTCCTAAAGGTCTAGCATTCTGTCCCGGTTGGAGATCTGGTAAGCCTACTTACGGTGCAATCCTGTTTACTGCAGGACCGGCAGAGCAAGTGCTCTGCTGTCCAGGGTGTCACAAACGTGCCGTAAAGCATGTTTGTGGCACCTGCAGAGTGAGTGGTACTGGCGCCGAGGCTGCACCGCTCTCTCTGCATCATGGACAACACTATGGCCACCAAAGAAGGTAAGTTCCCTGCAGTGTGCTGGAGGGGCATGGTGAGGGCAGAGTGGGGCATTCCTGGGAGTGGGATTGGCCTGCCAGGTAAAGGAGGGGGGAGTGATCATCGGCGACACACTCTGCCGAATCCTATCCCTCTTCCCAGACCTTTACCGCTGACATGAGGCTCCTTGGATTTGCACTGGCCATTTTGCTGGTGCACATACGAGGAGACCCACAGGGGTGGCTGGGCTCGACACGAGGTAAGGGGACAAATGCAGCCTCCTGTCTAGCATAGAATAAGATGCAGCGTGCTTAGCTTTCTTCAGGCAGGACTACAGCTCAACCTCCAGGCCACACCTCCTGCCACATTGAAGAGAATGGAACTTACTTCTAAGTAGACCAGCATAAGATTGTGCTCTCAGACTTATGGCCAAATACTATTGAGCCATTGCACTGGGGGGGGGGGGCAGGTGCTCTGCTGGCGCTAGCAGGCACAAATGTGTCCATAAAAGGGCCAAGTTGACCCATAGTGGCAGCTGGGGCTTACCGTGGGGCAAGGGGAGAAATGTCCCCTTACCTCGAGAAGATCTCCCACCTGCTAAATTCCCCCATGGGATATGGCATAGCTCGCACTGGCCTTGCTGCATCGGCACGGGGGAATTTAGGTAGGATTGGGCTGTTAGTTATTTACTGGGTATGACTCAACATCAGAGATGTTGCTTATGCTTTTACACTGGTTTAAGGTAGATAGCAATCCGACCCTGTGGCATTGTCCAAGACCCACTTTTGGCTTGCTATCTTTTAACATCTTATTTTACAAAAGGATGGCTTGAGAGAGAGGGGGAGAGAGGGAGCAAAAGCAGCCAAAGCAGAAAACTAATCTCACTGCATCAGAGGTGTAATTCTGTCGGGATGTAGTGGATAGTCATTGTTAGCAAGAGAATAGCTGGCTGTCAATCAAGGAAATGACAGGTATTGCCCGAGGAAATGGCGGAGGAACCGTTCTCGTCGAGCTTGCAATGTGCGGGCTCTGGAAATCTATTAGGGGTGCTACAGCCCTTTCCTCTTTCGAGGTTAGATAAAATAGGCTTGGCTCCTTGCAATTTATTGATTAGGGCCTTTTCGGAGGAAGTCATCAAAGCTGGAGATTTTGTCAGTTCAAGCTCAATTTTAAATATCCCATAGCAACTGCCAGAGGAGTTGTCTTTCCAAGGCTCTCTTCTGGCTCCTGTTACCATAGCACTGGAACATGTCACAGCATCCTATGTTACTGAGCACTCCAGGAATGCTGAGGATCATTCTTGATCCTTCCTTATAAATAGGCATTGAGAGAGTTAGAAAAAAGATATATCCTCTCTATTATTTGATCACTCTGATCATGAGCGTGAAGGGGATAGACAAAGCATGTGGAGAGGTAACAAAGTCATAACTGAGTATCCTGTTATGAGTTATTATCTTCCCATCAGGCTCCCATTGTCTTTCTGTTTTGGTTTGTTTTAATTGCAGTGACTGCTTTGCATAAAGAAGGCTGTCTCTGTCTTCCTCTCAAATATGCACCGAGTGATGGTCTTCTCATACATCCCTATCTTTACCGTTAATGAGATCAATGAGTTGCTCATGGTGAGCTGTGCGATTCTTTTTCCACAAGGTACCACTAAAATTTTGAAAGGAGAAACAGTGAAACACATGCAATCCCAGCTCATTAAGCACAGCCGTAATCACTGCCCAAATTTCTCTGTAATTAGAATAATAACATTAACCAATGTGTTCTCTTCCAAATAATATTTGCAAAAATTAATTTGTAGATTATTCAGAGTGGTATTGGAAAGTGCTTCCAGACAGAGGTTTTTTCAGATGTCATGCAAGCTGATTCCTTGCAACCTGTGCTGATCCTGGCTAGCACTAGAGATGGGCAAGCTACACACACACACACACACACACACACACACACACACACACACACACACACACACACACTCATTTGGGGTTTGCTCAGTCTCTACCATCTATATTCCTCTAGCTGGAAGGCTAGTCATGCAGTAAACTGGTACATCTGTTTACCTGTGTACAATCAATGTTAATCTGCAGTCCATGCAATGACACAGTCCACCCAATCCAGTGTGACTGGATTGCTGAGCCTCAAAAAATCTACCCAGATGCAGTTATGTATATAACCCCAAAATGTATATTTGGGTACAGCCCGCATAATGTGTGAACATTCCTTGGGTGTAGAGCACCGGAGAAGAACCAGGGTTGCTGCTTCTCATAGCCCATGTGTCAAGGATGCACTAAGCTGCAACCACCACCCACCTTGACAATGGCAATGAACCTTGGCAATACACCTTGAATAGTCAAGGTAGGCAGCCTCTAAAGCAGGGGTTCTTAAACATTTTAGCACCGGGACCCACTTTTCTATTTACTTTTCTATTTACCTACTTTTTTAGCACTGGGACCCACCTAGCTTTATGAAAGAATTATTTATTTATTTATTTATTTATTTATTTGCAAAAAAGCCTCAATCTTTTTCTCATAATGAAGCAGCCATAATGAATAGCCTCAAGGCTTGAGAGGCTTATTTATGTGATCCAGCCTTCACCTGCCCCCACTACCTGTCATTGACAGACTTGGAAAAAAACCCAGAAAAAAGATGCTCAAACATTTATCTTGCTATATTTACACAAGCTTGCAAGCTGCGGGAGCTCAGCTCCTTGCAAACTGCAGGAGCTCAGCTGTTTGCAGGGCAATTAGCTATCTGATAGACTCAGGGCTTGAGGCAATTACTTATCTGATTTCCATCACTTGGGACCCACCAGAAATCAGGTTGCGACCCAACAAGTGGGTCTGAACCTACAGCTTGAGCAACACTGCTCTAAAGGAATTGGCAGCTCTGAGATGCAGATCGAAAGGAAGCCCTTCACCCTTGGAGGGATGCCTTGGGGCAATCACTAATGTGTTTTGCTTATACTGCAACCCTATGCATGTGTAGTCAAAAGTACATTCCATTAAGTACAATGGGCATTGTTGTTGTTGTTCAGTCGTTAAGTCGTGTCCGACCCTTCGTGATCCCATGAACCATATCCCGCCAGGCCTTCCTGTCCTCCACTATCTTCCTGAGTTCGCTCATTTTCATGTTCGTTGCATTGGTGATGCTGTCTAACCATCTCATCCTTTGCCTCCCCCTTCTCCTTTTGCCTTCAATCTTTCCCAGCATCAGAGTCTTCTCCAGAGAGTCCTCTCTTCGCATTAGGTGGCCAAAATATTTGAGTTGCAGCCTCAGTACCTGTCCTTCCAGGGAACAGTCAGGGTTGATTTCATTTAGGATTGACTGATTTGATCTCCTAGCAGTCCAAGGGACTCTCAGGAGTCTTCTCCAGCACCACAGTTCAAAAGCATCTATTCTTCGGCGCTCAGCCTTCCTTATGGTCCAACTCTCACAACCATACATTGCTACTGGGAACACCATCGCCCTGACTATACGAACTTTTGTTGGCATGGTGATATCTCTGCTTTTTATTATGCTATCTAAATTTGCCATAGCTTTCCTTCCAAGGAGTAAGCGTCTTTTAATTTCATGGCTGCTGTCTCCGTCTGCAGTGATCTTCATTTTGCACTCCAAGGCCAAACTTGCCTGTTCCGTTTATTTCTTGATTTCCTACTTTAGCATTCCAGTCTCCTATGATGTAAAGGACATCTTTTTTGGGTGCTAGTTCTAGAAGGTGTTGTTGGTCTTCATAGAACCGGTCAACTTCATCTTCTGGTTGGGGCATACACTTGGATTACTGTAATGTTGAATGGTTTGCCTTGGATTCGAACTGAAATCATTCACAATGGGCATTACTGCCAGGTATATAGGATTGCAGCTTTAATCATATTTCCTCTTAATCTCCAGTGACCCTGCCACAGGAAAAAAGGCTTCCTTGCTTACTGCCTTTACAATAATTTAACTGCTCCAATGAAAAGGCATGATTTCCTATAAAGCATCCTTATTGTATTCCTTGTGTTGTTCGTTTTTTAGTGCAAAAATTAATTGAAAGTGACAAGAGGAAAATGTTGCATTTGAATGCTCTGATAAGCAATCAAGGCTTAATAGATGAGAAAATATAATTAATTACTTAATTATTCTGGCAGGGGGAGCTGTTGGTAAATTGTTCATTGAAAACCCATTGTCTGATGTAGAAAGTAGTCACAGCTTGAGTCTCAGAGAAAAACTGCAGAAGCCGAGCTAAGGATTTTAGCAAGAGAAGATATTTTCAATTTAGAGACCATCTTGCCAGCAGAGGGCACTAGATTACAGGGGGTAGCAACAAAAGATCAATGGAACTACAACTACAGTAACAGTGCAATAATATCCAACTTACACCACCGGTGTAACCAGCGGTGCAGCCAGAACAGGAGGCTCCAGAAAGGAAAGAGGATTCAAATCCCCTTTCAATCCCCCTTTGCAGGGGATTTGAATCCCCTTTCCATTCTGGAACCTCCCGTTCTTGCTGCACTGCTGGTTACACCGGTGGTGTAAGATGGATAGGATTGCGCTGTGAGTCCTCACAGTCGTTTCGCTACACGTCATTTCGCTTTAACGTTGTTCTTCAAGCTGCAATCATTTACCGTATTTATTGGCGTATAAGACGCACTTTTTTGTCTAAATTTGTGACCCAAAATAGTAGGGTGTGTCTTATACACCAATGCTAAAAAATCCCTTCCCCCCCCGCCTGTTTTAAAGCATTTTCGGGCTTACCACGTTTTTCCAGAGCCGGAGAGCTCCCTTGTGCTTTCTTCCCTGACTAATCTATCCGATCTACAGCTGTTTGTCGGGTTTAATTTATGCACATGCATGAGTTGAGCTTCTCAGCAGCCAGCAGAGGGCGCTGTGCTCCTCAGTTCAGTTCAGCTGAGCTGCAGAGGGCGTGGTCTTCCCAGCTCTCCTCCGATGGTGAATGAATGCAGCTTGGGTAAACTTCTGAACTGGGCCTAGTTGGGGAGTCTTTGGAAACGGTGCATAGGTGGGGTGGGGTAAGAGTTGAGTCTGGGTTTTTTTTGTACTTTTATGTTGTTTACTTTGGAAACTGTGCATGGGTGGGGTGGGGGAAAAGAGTTGAGTCTGGGGTTTTTTGTACTTGGGATTTATGTTGTTTACTTTGGAAACTGTGCATGGGTGGGTTGGGGGAAAAATGAGTTGAGTCTGGGGGGGTTTGTACTTGGGGTAAATGTTTTCTACTTTGGAAACTGCATGGGTGGGTTGGGGGGAAAAAGAGTTGAGTCTGGGGTTTTTTTGTACTTGGGATTTATGTTCTGGTGCATTTTGTTCATGTGTCTTATTGCTGTGTGTTTTAAAAGAGATCCTGGTATTTTTGTGCAATTTATGTAAATTAGCTAATTAAGCAGCCAAGCGGTAAGTGGCCAAGTGGCCCAAAAATGCTTTAAATCTTTTTTTCTTGAAACCCAGGGCCAAAAGGAAGGTGCATCTTAAACGCCGGTGCGTCTTATACGCCGATAAATACGGTAATCACTTCCGCATTGTTTTTGCACTAAAAACAAGGGAGCCCCAGGCTGTGAAAACAATTATTGTTTCAGCTTCTTATCTCTAGCAGGCTGCTGAACACAAAAGCTCTGTGCCCCCCCCCCCAAAAAAAAACAGAGAAAAAGTGTATTATTAGAAGTGTTTTGAGTCTTTATTTAGAAGTTTGGTGATGTTTTTGTGACCAGAAATATGTCATAGGAACCTAACTCTTGTTTATGTATGTTAGCCTATGGTAAAATTGGTTTTGTTATAAGTTGTTTCACTTAAAGTTGCAGTTTCCAGAAACCTATCTACAACTTCAAAGTGAGGACTTCCTGTAAAGTGAAGTTTTCCCCCAACTATCCTACAGTGGAGCCTCGTTAATCGCGGATTCTGCTTCCGCGGATCCCAGTGTCAGTGGAAGCACCCCATGAATAATGGAGTGCTGGAGTCCAGCACCCAATGGCCCATTTACTCACTGCGGAAGTCACCAGAGGCCCTTTCCATGTCGGTACCAGCCTGGAAAGGTCTGCAGAGGCCTCCAGAGGCCTCTGTAAACTTCTCTGATGTGATTTAAAGTGATTTCCAGTTTGACTAGAAATTTTAAATGGTGTCAGAGAGGCTTACAGAGGCCCTCTACAGGTCTTTCCAAGTCAATGTGGAATGGGCCTCCAGAGGCCCCCACAGTGAGAAAATGGGCCATTGGGTGCTGGACTCCAGCATCTATGGATCCTCGCTATTCACAGGGGGGTCCAGGACAGATCCCTCACAGACAGCGGGTGCGAGTCACACCAGCCGCACTTAAAGAGGGATGTTTATAATCTGGCAGTATTTCATAGCTGATAGTTGACATGCAATGGCAGGTAGTATTTGACACTTGCCAGTTGACAACTGATGAGATTTCGTCATTGACACCTGGCATAATGAAAACAAGGAAAAAATGCAAACAAATCTATGATGCTTTGATTCTGAAAAAAAAAATGCCATTTTATATTTTGTTTTTTAATCTGTTCAAATTGGAATGTCAAGATTTGAAATGTTGCAAATTTCGAATGTCTGGCAAATGCCATGTCAGCTTTAGCCAAGACTGTTCCTTCCCAGAAATGCTTTGTACATGTTCCAGAGGAGTAGGAATGGCTTGAAACCTTGTGCCATTCAGAATGAAGGCCATCCAAAGATAATCCAAAATACTGCCAAAACTAAAAAAGAATGGACTTGGAATATATATTTTTTCCAACTTGGAATACCTGGATATATTCTGAGAAGTCCCTTGTTCTGAAATTCGTTTTCTGCTTATATTTTAAATAGGAATATTACAAGGTTATGTGCCGATTTTGTGCCTACTTGGTCTTGCATGCATTATCTTAGATGCTCAAAACATGCAGCCATTGCTTTGTCTTCAGACATGGCCCATGATCTTCCCTCTCCTAACAAGTTGTTCAAAATGTCGTTTGACAAGTGGAATACAACACTGGAGCGTGTTCTTATGGCCAGTGGTACTTCGTATGCCCTGTTTACCACAGCAATCTTTTCGCAGGAGTACAGGGGAGCGGGATGGCCGACCTTGCACAAAGGCATCCTGTGAATTGTTCAAAGACTGACAGCAACTTCTAAATAGATGTTAGATTCATTCTTAAATTTAAATAGCTATTTGAAACAGGCTGGGATAGGACGAGCGCAAATGAAAAGGGATCTTTGATTACCTCATCTTTTATCTCGCGACCTGAGTGTTCCTGTTTCCATTGTCTCCTGACTGAAGTATTTATTTTGGCTCTTACCGAGCCCAATTAACAGCCTCCGAGGTGTGGAAAAGAGTCAGTGCAGACTGCGTGGAATAAAGAGTGTGGCCATGTTTCTCTCAAAGAGGTTTGCTATAATGGCATTTTTAAAAGAAGACACACAATGTGAACAATGGTTTTTAAATGTGATTAAGACCAAAATAAACACCTAATTAGCAGCACACATCTGAGGGTGTGTGTGTGTGTGTGTGTGTGTGTGTGTGTGTGTGTGTGTGTGTGTGTGTGTGTGTGTGTGTGTGTGCGCGCGCGCGCGCTTCAACTTCCTCATTAGCAGCCAAATTTCTGAAGAGACTTTAACTTGCTTGTGGGTTTTTTATGTTGGGGCTTCTCAGCGAAAGAAGGTCTGTGGAGGTATCTTGAGGTCCTTCTGCATTTGGGGGGGTTGCTTTCTAGATGGGGGAGACAATGAGCATATGTAGAACATAAATCTCAAACTGGATATCACAATAACAGTCTTCTTGCATAAAAATATATTACCTGCAGTGATTCATCGAGGACTAGGGTTACCACCAACATTTTGCTAAAAGCTACATTTGAATTTGAAATAAAAGCTTTCTAGAATGGGGTATGTTTTCTGCTGGGGTATAGTTTCATATCCCTCTGGGAAGGCATTCCATAAATGAGGTGCCACCACCGAGAAGACCCTCTGTCTCATTACAATTTCTGTAATCTGTCAGTGGAAGTCAGGGCTGGCCCAAAAACACTTTGGCACCTGAGGAGGCATGGCAAAGCTTCCCCCATTCCTGATAATGTGTGAGCCTCTGCTCCTCCTGTACCTTGTATTGAAACAAGAAGAGGGGGATGGAGCAGAAGTGTGGAGAAGAGAGCTGTAGACTGTATCATCACACCTTCTTCCATCCAGGAAATAGGAGGAACAGCAGTGGAGGCAAGTTGGCAGATGGAGGTGGGTGCCCCACCAATCTGCTGACTGAGGTGACAACCTCACTTGGCCTTATGGCTGGGTCGGCCCTGCAGAGAGAACTGTAACAAATTGTAATTGTTTTAACAATCTTACGGCGCAATCCAGCCTAACAATAGGCCAGTGAAGCGCATGCTTCACCGACCTAAGGAGTCGCAAACATGCTATAAAGCATGCTTACGGCTCCTCTAGAGTAATTGGTGCCGGCGTGGAGGTAAGGCCCATGCCAGTGGACTCAGGAGTGTAGGTTAGGCGGGCTGATGTGATGAGGGCAGGGGTGATTAGCCGGCCTGACATGGGAGGGGGCGAGGATATCGGCACTGGGTTGTCCCAGGCCAGGCCAGCCTTATGCGACCTCCCCTGATGTGCACCAGCTCCAGAGCTGGTGCGCATCCGAGGATGCCCATTGGGGCCCGCGGCACTTACAGCAGGCTTACACCCGAGGGGAGCCCAAGGGTGAACTGGTGTGGCCCACATTCTGCCTAGGATTCAGGGCTGGCCGCCACATCTTATGCAGGATCAGGCTGCCCATTTGAGAAATACTGAGAGAAGCAAAAGGTTTTAAAGTTTCTGCTTGCCTACCCTACATAATCTTTCTCAAGTCGCTGCATACATCGTGGCAGAAATGTTTGAAGAAGATTTTCTACAGGCAAGTTTAACATCAACTTTATTTCCTCAATAAAGAACGATACATGGCTGGAAATCCCATAAGAATTGTCTCACTTTCTATAGAAGCAAAAGGGTTTCTATAAGACTAGAACCATTTCTCAAAAGTGCTTGTCTAGATCTCTAGGTGTTGTCACCAGATTCCACTCAAAGTGAAAGTTCTTTTGAAGGAGAAACATCTGTGGGGTTTTGAGGTGAGTCAGAAGACAAAGGTGGAAACACCAAGGTGAGCCATTGACTGGATGCTAGGTGTCCTTGTAGGTCAAATGCCCCATCTATCCAATATGGGTGCTGGCTCTGTAGATCTCTCTGGTCGACAGAAGCGTAGCATGCCAATTCCATGCCAAATGGGTGGGTGGCAACAATCTATCACAGCAAAAGGTGAACTTTTTCGAGTCACTCTCCATTTTGCATCATTAGTACCAGTAGTGAATGGGAGTGGGATGGAGTTATGTGTCCCTAGAGACACCCAAGTATGCCTTGCTCTCAAAATCATTTCTCCTGCCTTAGAACAAAATACAATTAGCTATCTAACCATTTGTTCAGAGCTTCAATATATGTCCTATTTCTCTTAGGCGGCTGCTTTCCCCTTAGAAATAATACAATTGTGCAATAATTCAATTCGCTGTCCCATTGTGGTTGGAGGCACACTTTAGAGTGTACCTGGGAAAATCCAGTTATTTTCCAAGAAGGAAGCTGTAGATGAAGAATTTAAGAACATAAGAAGAGCCCTGCTGGATCAGGCCAAAGACCTAGCCAGCGCCTATTTTTTTAATTGTTCCTGCAAGTTTATTTTCTGTATTTACATACCACCTTTCTCATCATCAGATTTCTCTAAGGCAGTACATAGGCAGCCTGTCCTAGACCTAATAAGGGTCTTTACAATATTGTATGTTAAACTACATACTTTACAATATTGTTCTATGAATGAAACCTTTATTGGCATAAAGACAAACATACATAAAATATAAATAGCAAACAGACAAACAATATCATAAAACACAGACTAATCCAAACACATAAAACAATATCTAAGACAGTCAGAATAAGTGGATACAACAACAGCAACTGTAAAGGACGATCTAGATATGAAGATATATTAGGGACCCCAATTGCCATCTATAGCCAAATGAATCTGTGTCATATGAAGGTGAGATCACTTCGACGTTTTATTAATAAATCCAGATAGTTTGCTATTTGATTGGTGCGTAATTCATCGTCACCAGCCAATAAGTAATATATGACTTCCAAATCAGAAAATCCTGTAAATTTAATCAAAATTGGACCTAAATGGGATGAATGTAAGTCTTGGTAAAGATCACAATATAATAACATATGGGGCAAGGTTTCAATAGCTGTGTTATTACAAGGGCATAGCCGTGCTTCATGTGGCACAGATTTATATCTGCCAGTTGTAACATTAGACGGGAGCACATTGCATCTCGCTAAAGTAAAGGCACGTCGTTCCTGTGGACTTTTCAATAATGCAAGATATTTGGCCATTTTACATACAGGTGATGTTAGTCGGAAATGCAGGGGGGAGCATATTTTCTGCACTGCTGCAGAAAGAACTTGTTGCTCGATGTCCAATAGCCTGCCCTTAAGAAGCTTGAAGGCTTGGAGCGGTGGAAGGGCTCCCAATGAATCTAATACAACACCCATTGTTTGGATCTTTTGCATGAAAAAAATGGATTCGGGGGAGAATGAAGAATTGGCTAACATACTTTTGAGTAGGACATCATTGTTAGCAGCGTAAGATATCCGAATCCAGAATTTAAAAAAGTGTAGCCATACAGTTGTTTCTAATCTAATCAATCCCACCTCCAAATATTGTTCTATTCATATATAGAACCTTCCAAGATGTCATATATAGAACCTTCCAAGCTCAAGATGTTTTCCCTTCCGAGTGCAGCCCTCCTTCTGGTTTGTGCTTTGCACTTCCAAGCTTCACAGTTCACCACAGCTCACCCTCAGATGGTTGTCAAGATGTTCTCTCTCTAGCTGACTCCTCCACATTCCACCCTCTCACGGTGTCTTCTCAGTGTCTTTGCAAGGTCCGTTAGCAGCTACCGTCTCCCATCCAAGCAAGAACCAAGGTCAACCCTGCTTAGCTTCTACAGGCAGGGCACCAGCTCAACCTCCAGGTCATACCTCCTGCCCTAAGTTCCCCCAGGAATCTTCAGTTGAAAGGTGGTGTATAAATAAATATGTCCATATATTTGTTCGGCTGATGATGATGTACAAGAATGTCCATGGAGGTGCCAGTATGGTTTCACATTGCTGCCAGCCAACTAATATAAAACGGTTTCAAGAGCTCCCACTCCTATAGGAAAACCTTTCAAGGTTGTCAGGTTTTATTATCATATCCACAATATCTTCCTAAGTGTGGTTTAATGCCCAGAGGGAGGGGGGAGAGTCTTCAACAGTGTCACTTTATTAGAATATCAGGCGTGTGGAAGTTTAATTACTCTGATTCACTTTGTCAATTTTAATCATAATGTGAAGACTCTCTGATTTTAAATCACGTATTTTAATCATGTTTTTGGTTTGTATTTTTAAAAGTTTATTTCCCTAAGGAGGAGATGCATTCTCAGTTGATGTAACCATGAAAGCATGTTGATTTGACTATTTACAACTAAATTAACCTCCTACCTTACATTTCATGCTCATTAGCTATCTACAAGAATAGTCAGAATTGAAATACACATATTTATGCAATTATGTAGCTTAACATACATTTATTCAGCATTTCTACCTTTTATTATTGTTGAACATGTATTTCTCTTTCCTCTACATAATTAGCTTTTTATTCACCTCTCTCTCTCTCTCTCTCTCTCTCTCTCTCTCTCGTGTCAAGTGGTAGTTGAATAGAAATTTGCATTTCCTTCCAAGGTTCACAAGCAGCATTTTGTAAAAAAAAATAAAAAAAATTGTGGTATCTGTTAAATTAAATCACCTGAAATGTGGGTGATTATATGCATAGGACAAAAAAGTGAACACTGAAAATATTTCAGGTCAACCAAAATGAACATTAACAAGTCGGCTCAAAGATTTGCTATCGGTTGAAATATGGGTTCTATTCATCCAGGAATAATCGATGGGCCACTGAGTGGCTTTTGCTCATTCATGTCAAGTGAGACATTGTGAGAGACATTATCAGAGGCAGCTTCAGGTTTGAGGGAAGCTTTGGCAACTTGGTGAGCTTTGGTGTGGCCTCTTCCCCTTTCAGTGGCAACAACAGGTATGGATTTCTTGCACATTGGGTAGGCAGCAACAGGGTGCTAGATGGTAGTTTCCACCTGCCATGTTGTTCCCCCATGAAGCCCCGTGTAGTGCCGAAACATAGCTGGGTGAAGACTTAGCATGGGGCACAGGGGAGAAAATACATGGACGGGGGAGCAGCCATAGGCTAGAATTTCTGCTACCAGTCCACTAAGAAGGAAATCCACATCCACCATCCACTCTGGAGAACCACCCTGTTCCTGACAGGCCCCAACCATCCTCAGGGGACCAGAGCAGGCATTAGCAATGGGCTTCCTTGGTATTCAACAGCTGGCAACAATGCTTTGTGCCAAAACCAATCCTGGATATCACTGATTTGAACCATAGAGATTACCTAGATCAGGGGTTCTCAACCTGTGGTACGGGTACCCCTAGGGGGTACGTGGACCTCTTGCTGGGGGTACGCCAAGCCCTGCCCCTTATCTGCCCCATCAGCAGCTAACTAAGTGTTAATTAACATGGATTTTAAATTGTTATTTTCGGAGCTCTTCTGTCTCTCTGATTTTGGTTTGGGGCTTATTTTTGTACTTTGGAAAATGGTGGGGTGGGGGAGGGAGGAGCTGATTGTGGGAAGTGTGACTTGGAGAAAAAAAAAGATCCTTGCATCTCTCTCTCTCTCTCTCTCTCTCTCTCTCTCTCTCTCTCACACACACACACACACACACACACACACACACACACACACACACACACACAAGTTAAATAAGACATTTTTCACATTTAAAATTATTTTAGTACTTTTTATTTAATGATTAATTACCTAATTAATTAATTGATTAATCTATTTAATTAGCAGGTAATTAGCAGGGGGTACTTCAGAAAATTGGACCGCGATAGGGGGTACCCGGGCCTCCAAAGGTTGGGAACCCCTGACCTAGATCGCAGGTTACTGTGCACCCAGCTCAGTCCTGAAGCACACATTGTGGAGTGAGGGAACTGGTTTGAGGAGGCGTAGGATGCTACTTTTCAGGGACAGATAAGCAATGTATAAAAGTATAGAGCAGGGGTTCTCAATCTTTGGAGACCCGGGTACCACCTATCACGGTCCAATTTTCTGAAGTACCCCTTGCTAATTAACTGCTAGTTAACTGGATTAATCAATTAATTAATTAGGTAATTAATCATTAAATAAAAAAGTACTAAAACAATATTAAATATGAAAAATGTCTTATTTAACTCTGTGTGTGTGTGTGTGTGTGTGTGTGAGTGTGAGTGTGAGTGTGTGTGTGTGTGTGTGTGTGTGTGTGTGAGTGAGAGAGAGAGAGAGAGAGAGAGAGAGAGAGAGGGAGAGACAGAGACACGCACACACATGCAAGGATCTCTTTTTTTCTCCAAGTCACACTTCTTAAAATCAACTCCTCCTTCCCCCACCCCACCAATGTACATTTTCCAAAGTACAAAAATAAGCCCAAAACCAAAATCAGAGAGACAGAAGCACTCCAAAAATAATTGCAATTTAAAATTTAATTAACATTTAAATTTGTAATTTAATTAACACTTAATTAGCTGCTGATGGGGCAGATAAGGGGCAGGGCTTGGCGTACCCCCAGCAAGAGCTCTGCGTACCCCTAGGGGTACCCGTACCACAGGTTGAGAACCCCTGGTATAGAGTAACTATATGATCTTATGGGCATCTGCTTTGGAAGTACTGTATAGTAAGTTCCATTGAAAACAAGTAAATGTTTTAGGTTTGTGACACTAGAGTTCTCAATGTTTGTTCTCCCAAGTCTTTGGTTCTCTACATGTCGGGTGAGTCAAGCCATTTCTCATCATTTTACACAAATGGCTAGATCCTACTGCGAGACTGATTGTCTTCCTAGGAGTCGAGCCTCATGTGCCAAACAGGCCAAAACAATGATGTGCAAATTGGAAAAAATCAAAACTCTTGCTGGGTAACACCATGGAATCCAGCAATGCCATCAACGGAAGCATCACTAATTTGAAGTCCTATTTTGACAGATGGCTAGAATTACAGTTAAAAATGTTGTGTGTGAATGGTGCATGCATTGGGATCCCAGAGGCTCTTGGAAAGCCAAGCTACATTACACAGCAAATTTCAGGCAGAATCTGCTTTGGCTGGCGTCGAGGGCAAATAGAGAGGAGAGATGTTTGCAGAAAGCATTCCAGAATACAACATGAATTTCAGCATCATAGCTGATGAACCTTTTTTCATGGCAGAGCCAGGTAATCCATGGGATGCTGTGTTAATTAGATGAGAAGAAGGAAAACATACATTTCTTTCTTCACTGTGGCTTCCTTACCTATGAAGCATTCTCAGCTAGTCCCAGGTGAAGTGAAGCCATCAGCTCAATTGCATGGCTCTTCAGATGGAGCAGCTGTTTATCACTGGCATGCATTACCAAGTTCATGTTTGATCACTTTGAGCTACCAGCCAGAATGTATTTCATTTGTTTGGGGGGGGGGAGAGAGAGAAAGGGAATGAATATCACTCCTTCTGTTTGCAAAGTGGGTATCCTGTATGCAGATGTGCTGGTCAATAAAAGGGATGGAAAGGATCTATAAATAGGCTTACCATTCGTTCCAGCCACCGTCCTGGCCTGCCCCAGCATCCCAGCTGGGAACCCAGGTTTGTCTCGGCCTTTCCTGGCCAGCCGGCTGCATCCTCCACGGCCAGCCAGCCAGGACTGAATACTGTCTCACATGCCTGCAAAATCCTCATGCAGGCGCACAACGCCTGAGAGCCCTTCGGAATTGGCCGGGACTCTGTCAGTCACTATGTATTACACTAGCTTTCCATTACAACACAAGGTATACAGAAGCCTGCAATCTTACAATAATGAAATCATAGATTATGTGACCACAAATGCAATACAATCACACAAAATATCCTACTTACGATAATATCCATCCTAACCCCTGTTTTGTAATCTGACTGCAATGCAATTCACCTGTCATTAGCACTTCAGAATGTAGGTCCCCCTGTGTTGAAATTCACCTCCTTCAATGGAAAGCAGCTCGATTGCCCTTTTCAGTGTGTTCATGATGAGCATGTTGTAGGAGCCGACAAAATGACCAAGAAAAATACCCACACAACATCGGGCCTAAGTCTGTCTACATGAGTAATTTCAGTGTGAAGCATAACATAGCTAACAAAGAAATGTTAGGGTTTGAGATGTTTCCCACTTCTTGACAAGATGAAGACGACTGGACTAGATAGCCTTAGGGAAGCCACCAGGGATGTGTGGTGCCTCCGTCTCAGGGGAAGCAACCCTGCCCCTTCCTACTCTACCAAAAATCGCCGCAGTCAACCTTTGAAGTGTGCTTATGCACCAACTGTTACTCGAGTACAGCGGGGGAAGCACAAGCACAATTCAAAGATAGGCTGCGGCAATTTTGGTTAGAATAGAGGGGGCAGGGTTGCCTCACCGCTCGCCCCCACATTGCACAGATAATACATATTTATCTTGCAACACTGTTGCAAAGACCTCCATCAAGCTAACACCTGTGAGTGCTTTGTGCCCTCAGAAAAGCCCTATGCAAACATGAAGCATCACTGTCATTTGAACTGAGCCTCAGAAACATCACCTTGGATCACTGGCTGCCACTCCATTGTAGGACTCAGGATCGGGCAGGAGTGAAATATTGCTTTCTCCACCTCTCGCTCACACACACAAAGCTTGTGAGCTGGCTTCACAGTGTCAGCAAGCGTAGCTGTTCTATAAATGAATATTGATTTTCTCTGCTGAGAAGCCACTGCCAGCTTTAGGCATGGAAATGGCTCTTTATCAGATGAGAGTAAAAGCACGGCTTGGTGAAGTGTCAAAACAGAAAACTGAAATGTACCCTTGTATCAACAAAAACCCGGCCTGAAACAAATTGCCAGAATTAGGGGCCTTGAGAGTTAAGGAGACGAAGAAGGACTGTATCAGGCAGGCAATAATGTAGAGCAAGATATCTATTGCTGTTACCTGAAACATGTTCCAGTCTAGTGCTAAATAAAAGGCATCCAGGAAAAATAAGAGGAGAATATATTACTTAAGAAGGTACCTTCAGAAGTGCAATAGGTAGATGCAGTACAGATGGAAGGTACAGTGGCTAACAATATATTTTTTTTAACTGAAACATGATAAAAACAGTTTAAAAGTATGTTAAAGCAGCTGCAATAAACATCTCCATTATTTCTCTACTGTAGTAGCCCATTACACTATTGCTAGTCCTTCCAGATGTGTCACCGGGGCGCCCGGGGCAACAAGCGGGGGCGTGACAACCTGTTTTGGCAGCGGGAGCAGTGGGCGGCAGAGAAGGCGTTGGGTTTGGCCCACCCTCTCGCCCTGCGTCTCTGCGTCACCACGTCCGGTGGTGACGTCACAGGGGGGGCAGCATAGCGACGCCACTGAGCCCTTCTGTAGCAGGCTGGTAGCTGCTACAGAAGGACTAATACCAGTGAAATAGATATTGGTAGATGCTGGTATGATGCTGTAGGCAGATAGATACTGTAGGTAGATGACACTGGTAGATAGGATCACCCTGTAAGTCAGACAAAAGTCAGACTGTGTGTGTTTGGGCAGTGAACCTTTGCAATTCTCCACTCGCTGTGCCTCCCCAGCCTCTGACCTCACCGCATGTCACTGATGCTGCCCCCCCTTATCTATGCTCCTCATCTCCTCCCACTCTCTAGATTGGAAAAGGAAGAGGAGGACAGAACAGAAGAGGAAATGTGGAGGAGAATGGAGTGGTGAGCTAGACAGTCTCTGACACCCGAGCCCATCACTCTCCTCCAAGTTTATCTCTTCTGCTCCACCCTCTTCTTTTTCCAATCTAGAGAGTGAGAGAAAGAGATGATGCAGTGGGATGTGGGTTGACAGAGGTGGGCTATGTCCAGCAACCTGCTACCTGAAACGATGATGGCTTCAGTTGGCCTTGAGGTCATCAGGGCCAGGATGTTTATCCTGCTGTGGAACTGTATTTAATTTTCTCTTTTCACCTTCCTAGAAATCATTGATGTTTATGGCCTAGTCATGTGAGTGAGCATGCATTGCATTGTATTTGATCCCTTTTCCCAGTTATTGTATTTTTATCCACATAGTAAAAACTAGATGTTGTTGCACCCATATCCTTCCCTTCCTCCTCATCCTGTCCCTTGAGTTGTGACATGAGCCACTGCATTTGGTCCCTGCAGGGGACCAAAGTTGCAAATACACATAGCCATTTCGCAAATACACATAGCCACTGCAAATGCAAATTCTGAGAGGAATGTTATCAGGGGGTACAAAGTCACTTTTGGGCCCCTTCTCAAAGGGGGAGAGGGCAGAACAGGGTGGGGGGATGGCAGCAATAGCTGGAAACGTCTTCGGAGCCCAGGTCTACCAGGCTTCCCAATGCTCAGGTCTACCTGCCCAGAAGACCTGGCCCAGCCACCATCTTTCACTGTCCATGAAGCCAGCTGAGATCTCAGGAAATTTCTGAGGCCCCTTCTTTGGCTCCTGGGCCCCCTCTTTGACCCTGGGCCTGGGTACAATTTACCCCCTTTACCCCCCCTCTCCTGGGCTCTGGGTCCCTGCACATATAGTCTATTTCCTCTGTGTGCATATGTTCCATGTGTTTGAAAGCACACCCGGTAAGTACATACCCAGTGTTTTTGCAGAAATTGCAGGCTTTTTAGTCTGAAGTTGTTTTGACATCCTTTTACTACTGCAGTGATGGTATGGCACAACAGATATTTCCACCTGCCTGTGAATTGCTGGATGATAACCCCTAAGAAATCCTATGGGGACAATGTTCATTTTTCCCCCGAAATGGCTATGTGTATTTGCAACTCTGTTTATATCATGGTTATCACTTTGAAGGACACATTAAAGCCTTTTGCAGATGTAAATCTGTGATAGGGAGGAGGAATTTCATGTAGCTGGTCTCCATGGATATCAATAAAGTCTTAAAAAAAACCCAGTGTTACAAATATGGAAGGCTTTCTCCCATGCGAATAGGATTCCTGCTTTCCCCCTCCAATCACATGAAGAAAGCCCTCTGCACAAACTGATTTTTTTCCAGACTTTATACCAAATATTTCAATTGGCACTCCTCTTATATTTAGCAGGGGGAGAGTAACTGCCCCCCTTTCACCCCAGCACAGTGTCTTTTCTGGTGGCTGTTTGCTGGCTGGTGTTCTTCTGCATCTTTTTTGGATTGTGAGCCCTTTTGGGACAGGGAGCCATTTAATCATTTGATTTTGTCTGTAAACTGCTGTGTGAACTTTTTGTTGAAAAGCAGTATATAAATACTGCATGCATAATAATAATGTTGCCTTCCCTACCAGTCACCAACCTATCCAGAGCCAGCCTGCATGCTGACACAGCGTCCACTGCATCCTGTGGGCTGGCTGGGGACCAGGCCGACCAGGAGAGGTAACAAAAATGTTACTTCCTCCGCCACTCCACGATCCCCAAAGGGCCATACAATCCCTCAGCTCTTTTGCTGGCATACGTCTGTTAGGGCAAAGGGAGCATGTCAGGTCTGGGATGGGGGCTCTGGATCTGGTGGACATCGCTGCCACTGACATCCACCCTGATCTGCCTCCAGCCTGGCTCAATCCCTGCCTTGATCCAGCCCCGGTCCTCCCCCACCGCCACCACAAGTGTGCTGCTGACCAGTCTGCATGGCGCTTCTGCTGGTGTGTTGCCTCCTGACCTATGTACTGGCAGTCATGCTCTGCAGACCATCAGAGAGGTGGATGCAATGGCAGACCATGGGATGTGCTGGCAGACCTCACGGATAGGATTGAACCTTTAGAGAGGGATAAGGAAACTACTGTCACCAAAAGCAGGATTCATTTGTTTAGCCACATAGCCCTACCTCTGCTAATCTGCTAATCTATGCATCTATGATGCTCACTGCTAATCTGCTAATCTATGCATCTATGATGCTCACTGACGGCCCAATCCTATACTTACCAGCTGATGTCCTAGCACCTCTTCTGCTGGCGCTGACTGCCGTAAAGCATTCAGCACTGTCGTAAAAGGTGCTCTGGCAGCACACTCAGTAGTGTGCTGCTGGGGACACTGGTGGGAAGGTGCTAGCTCTCCCACCTGCGTTGTTGGCTCTCCCACCGCCCGCCAGAGCAAGTAAGTCAGGCGCAGGGGTGGAAGGAGGGCACAACAGGGTCAGAGAGGCTGCAGGAAGGGGTGTGATGGTGTGCAGTGATGGCATGCGCCAGATTCTACCCCCCTTTTCTGCAGCCTCCCCGGCCCCTTTCTCTCTTCAGATTTGCCCCAGCGAAATCGCTGCTGCAGGTCCAAGGAGACCCATTGTGGGTTGGGAGGCTTACCCTTTCACCTTTAAATCCCCTTTCAGCTCTGAAGCCTCCAAATCCACCACCCCCCTAGTGGATACAGCATGCCCAATTTTGGCTCAGCTGCACCACCAAAGGGGGGGAGAATGATAGGATTGGGCTCTGAATGTCCTTGGGCCAGTTACTGTTCCTTTATCTAGCCTACACCACATGGTTGTTGTGAGGTTAAAGGATGAACACATTGGCCCACTACACCTTTCCTCTTCCCTTCTGTTCCCCGTGGGAAGAGGAGCAGCAGGGGGAGAGGGAGTACACTGGTGGGTGAGTAGGGGCAGTGTTTGGTGTGCTGCATTAGACACAGGAAGTCCCCCCTTTCTCTCCCTCACAAACACACACATACAAAACGTCTCTTTCTTGCTCCTGAATTGCTGCTAAAGCACCATTTCCAGGGAGCCCTTGCAAATGCAATGTTCTCAGAGCAACCAGTATTCAAAGTGCAAGCCAAAGAAGAAGAAGTGCAAGCATTTGGGTCTGTCATGCTCCCTCTTGCCTTGAATGTAAGCAGTGGCGTCACGAGCCAGCTCGGTGCGTCGTCCCCCCCACTGGTGAGTCAACCCCCCCGGTACACTCACCCAATCAGCGCGTCACCCCCCTGGAGCGTCAGTCACCCCATGCACTCTGCCCCCCAGCCATGCTACAGTGATGCCACTTTTACAAACTTTGGCACACAGTCTCTAACCATGGATTGAGTTGAGTTTGACGATAAGATGGTTTGGGTAAGCTTCCATTCTATCAAATAGATTTCCACGGATTGCACGCTAAATGGGAAACGTGATGCCTTGTAGATTTCCTCTACGAGAAGCCTGCAGTGTTTCTGATAAGACAAAACGGGCGAAGAAAGTTAATAGAAAGCATGTGTGGAAAGAAGAGAGGTGCCGATTGTAAGTGACCCTGCCCCAGAGAGGACTTGCCTTTATAGATATCAGCTCAATCCTGTGGCATCTCATTTAAACTCTCCTTTCAGATCCACTTGAAAATTAACTGCAGCGCATGGCTATTCCTCAGAGGAGGCTGCTGAACAAGTTTCTCCAAACAAGACGTATTTTAATGCCTGCTCTAAATAAGCTCCAATAGTTATATACCTGCATTTCTCAAGCTGTGGGTTGTGACCCACTTGGTGGATCACGACCTGATTTCTGGTGAGTCCTGAAGAGCCTCCAATGAAAACACTGGTGATGGAAAGATCAAATAACTAATTACCTCAAGCCCTGAGGCTATTCAAAAATCAGATAGCTGCTAATTGCCCTGCAAAGAGCTGAGCTCCTGCAGTTTGCAAGCTTGTGCAAATATAGGGAGATAAATGTTTGAACATCTTTTTATGGTGTTTTTTATCCCAAGCCCGTCAGTGACAGGTAATGGGGGCAGGTGAAGGCTGGGTCACATAATGAAGCCCCTGAAGCCCTGAGGCTATTTATTAGGGGTGCTTCATTGTGAGAAATGGATTTTGTACTTTGCAAATAAATAAATCAGTTCTTTCTAGATCACCTTTTTTAAAAGTCTCATAAAGCTATATAGAATGTCATTTTAAAAAGTGGGTCCCGGTGCTAAAAGGTTTGGGAACCACTGTAATATAGTTTTTGGTGTATCCTGTTCCAGGGGTGCTTTTGTTTCAGGTATGAAAACAGTAGATTTAGTATCTTACTGAGAGAGAACTGGCTGCATTTGGTAGCATGAATCATACTACAGCTTGTCAAGGCTTTGGCTGAATCTCCCTCCCTGGCTGTTTGTCACATTTCATTGCATTTTGTTTCCTTTGGCTGCATCCCGTTGTTGCCTCTCTTTGGGTGCTTTCAAATGTCATATTTCTACAGTAATTGTTGAGCTTTCCTGAGTAACCAGAACCCTTACATGCCGGTATGACATCTGCAAGACACATGTCAGTCGTGCCAATTCCCTGGCTGATTGTGAGTCCAAATATCCTCCTAGGAAGATCATCACAGGGGGATCAA
Organism: Plestiodon gilberti rubricaudatus; assembly: GCA_026170595.1. NCBI lineage: Eukaryota > Metazoa > Chordata > Lepidosauria > Squamata > Scincidae > Plestiodon > Plestiodon gilberti. The sequence goes on from JANXHW010000012.1 coordinate 18,044,774, forward strand.
CAATCATTGTGCAAAACCTGTGACAGGAGTCCTAAACTTCAATGACAGCTGAGGTCTTTGCTAGGAGCTTCTTCTTGTACTTCTGGGTTTGTGGCAAGGCTGATATTATTATTATGTGATTCTAATAATAATAACAGTATTTATATACCACCTTTCTTGGTCATTGGATTTCTCCTCTGACGGATTAAATGGGCAGTCCCTCAACCCCCCTAATGGGGTTTTATTTATGATTTTACAATCATATATAAATGTCTAATCTTTCATGAACAGCTGCATTCCAGATGGTCTCCTTTGCAGTCTGGCCTCTTCACTGGCCTTCGCCTCCCACATTCAACCAATGCAGCTGGCAGTACTGAAATACTGCAAAGACACCATAAGCTCACAGAGGCTTTTTTCACAGCTTTTTGTCAGCGGTGTGTCTTGAACTGGCCATTCACTGATCTTCAGGCTTATGAGGCAGAAACTTTACCAACTGAGCCAGACCGCCTGCCCCTCCTCTACTTAGAGGTCATGTAGTCTAACCCCCTGCTTATCATAGGTAGCTGCTGCAGCATTCCTGACATGTGGCTCTGTTTGAAAACCTTCAACTAGGTTTCAACCTTCAACTAGGTTAAACTAGGAAAACCTAGTACTGCATGGGGTAAACTCTTCCAGTGAAATTCTCACATCTGTAACGTCATCACTGTTTCTAGTCTTGTTCACAGAAGACTACACCCCCACCATGCTATAGCAAGTAGCCACACCAAAAAGGCATGCTACCTATGGGTCTCCTTGGACACGTGCCACCCATTTTGGTGGCATGTGTTCAAGAGAAAAGGGGTGGGGAGATTTTAAAAGAAGGGATGAGGCAGCAGCATGGTCCGTATTCCAAAAGGAGATATGTCTAGAAACAAAAGGAAATATTTCTTTACCCAGCATGTAATTAAACTGTGGAACTCCTTGCCCCAAGATGTTACGATGGTTCATGGCCTAGATCAGAGGTTCTCAACCTGTGGTATGCGTACCCCTGGGGGTACGCAGACTGCAGGCTGGGGGTACGCGGGATGGTCCCCGTTAGCTGCTGCAATCAGCAGCTGATAAGGGGGAGCGCAATTAAGGGGAAATTGCCGGTGTTTACTTCGCTTAACTTGAATCCTGGCTGCCTCCATCTTGAATATCACGAAAATCTCGTGAGATTCAAGATGGCGGCGGCCAAATCTCATAAGGGTATATGAGGCATGAGACTCCCTCATGTGCCCTTACAAGATTTGGCAGCCACCATCTTGAATCTCATGAGATTTTTAAGATATTCAAGATGGAGGCAGCCAGGATTCAAGGTAAGGGAAACTAGTGCTGGCAAATTCCCCGTTTTTGCCGGGCTGCAGTGCGGCCGGGTGGGTTCTCCCGTTCGCGCTGCAACCTGGAGGGTAAAGCTACAGCCCTTCTGAATTGGCAGGGCTGTAGCTTTACCCTCCGGTTGCAGCGCGAGCGGGAGAACCCACCCAGCTGCATCGCAGCCTGGGAAAAATGGGCTTTTCGCTGGGGGGGTTGCACTCTCATGGGTGGGGGTGTATTTTGGGGGGGGATCCAGGGGTATGCAGGCTCCCAAAGGTTGAGAAACCCTGGCCTAGATGCCTTTAAAGGGGGATTGGATTGTCTTATGGAAGAAATGTCACAGGTTACAAGTCATAACTGTATGCAACCTCCAGGTTAGAGGTAGCCCATGTCTGAATGCTACATGCAGAGGGAGTGGCAATAGGATATAGGTCTCTTGTGGTCTTGTGTGCTCCCAGAGGCATCTGTGGAAAGCAGAATGCGGACCACATGGGCCTTTGGCCTGATCCAGCAGTGCTTATGTTCTTACGACACGTGTGTTAATGTTTCTTCGGAGCCAGTAGATGTTCTTTAATATGAGTCCACATTTGGGAGATACAGCAAGTCCTCACTTAAAGTTGTTGATAGGTTCTTGGAAACTGCAACTTTAAGCAAAACAACTTCTAATGAAACCAATTTTATCGTAGGCTAATTGATATACATAAGCAAGAGTTTGTTGTTTATACATAAACAAAGGTTTACACCATGTTTCTGGTCACAAAAACATCACCAAACTTCTAAATAAAGACCCCAAACACTTCTAATATTAAACATTGAAATTAATTTGAGCTTTCCAAGCCAGAGAAACACCATGCAGACATGGGGAGAACATTCAAACTCCACACAGACAGTGACCCCAGCCAGCAATCAATTCTTTTTCTCAACAACTTTAAAATGAAATGACTTATAACTAGGCTTACCAGATTTTCCTGGTTCTAAACCGGGACACCCCCCCCAAAAAAAAATTAAATAAATAAATAAATTTTAAAATTCTTTTTATTTTTCAAAATTTTAATTATTTATTTATTTTAGTTGGACAAATTAATTAAATTGACTTGCCTGTCTTGTCCTGCTGCCGCCATCTTCACTGCCACCATCATCGCTGCTCCCATGCCTCCATCGTCATCAGCAGCCGGCCCCAACAGCCTGCAGCTCCCTGCAGCCCCCCAGCACCCCCTCCAGCTGCCCCCTACACCCAGGAGCAGCAAGCAGCAGCAAATTTTAAAACTTACCTTTTTTTGCTGGCGGCAGCCATCTTGGATCTCATGAAATCTCATGAGATCCAAGATGGCAGTGCCCAAATCTCATAAGGGCACATGAGGCAGTACTGTACTGCCTCATGCCCTCATGAGATTTGGGCACCACCATCTTGGATCTCACGAGCTTTCGTGAGATCCAAGATGGCCACCACCAGTAAAAAAAAGGTAAGTTTTAAAATTTTAAAATTTTAAAAGCCCCCCAAAGCAGCTGCGGAGGCTTGCACCGGCCCAGAAACATTCCGGGACAAATTCGGAATCCAAGCTCAGGTTCCCAGACTGTCCCAGAATTTCTGGTACAGATGGTAAGCGTACTTATAACAAAACAAGTTTACATGAGGAGTTGCTATATACAGAAATGGCTCTGGAATTTCTGAACTACTGAAAAGTCGCTAAAGCTAGAAAAGGTGTCCCTCAGATGAGGGGATGTCCCAGAAAATCCCTGGTCTGGTCCCTTTAAGAGGCCTAGCCCCACTCTGGGCTGATTAGTTCCCCTTTTCCACTCACAGGTTTAGCAGTCCAAGTCCAAATATCAAAGTCCAAAAGCCAGTCCGAGGTCAGAAAGCCAGTCAGGGTTCTCAAGCCAGTCCATATTCAAAGCAAAAGCAAGTTTCTCAAGCCAGTCCAGGAGTCAGTCACAGTAAATCCACAAGCCAGTCGAGAAGTCAGTTAGCCAAGGTAGTCAGCCAGTCCTTCTCCTCCAAAAGCCTTCTCCTTTCTGCAACCCACACCCTTCCTTCCTTCCTCCAGGTGCTGCTTTTATACATGATGACCTCTAGTGGCTGCACCTGAGTAGCCTGCCTGCTGCTGAAGCCTGGGTTTTAACCCCTTATACTCTAGGCCTATGAGGAACCACTGCTAACACCACACCCTATCTCCTCGGCGGAAGTCTTCCGCATTTTCCAATACAGGGGAGGGGGGAAAACCAACAGCAGTTCCCAGTTTAGCACAGAGAGAGAGAGAGAGAGGTGGTGTGGGGGTGGGGTGAGGTGAGGTGAGGTGATGTGAGGTGGGGGAGTGAATGAAATACTCGGGAAATCTGACACATAACTTGGTCGATATGCATGCTGCTTTGCTTATCTGATGCTCACTTGTATATTTGTAAATAAATCAAAATATTGCAAAGACACCGTAAGTCTCCAGGGAATCTCTTCTCTAAGCTAAAGTTATGTAGCACTTCCACATTTTTTTAAATTGTGAACTATGTGGAGCTGAAGCTGTGAAACACAGTACACTTTGTGACCATTCTGATGTAAAAAGTCCCAAGGTATTGTACAGGCCCCATGACTTGTAATTCCAGTATTTGATGCATACAAGATGCATAATAAATTAGCTTGCTGGCTGCTTTTTCTCCCTACCTTTTTTTGTGGTGAATTGTCAAAGACCTTGACGATGGCACCAAAGAAATATATAAACCAACACATGGGATAACTGAGGTGGCTGCAGGCCCATCGATGCAGCCAACTGACGTGGTCACCTCAGGTTGCAGTTTGTTGGATGGCGCTGATCTCTGTCTGCCTACTTGCCCGCACTGCTGCCCCTCCTCCTCCTTTCACTCCCTGGACAGGGAGGAAGAGGAAATGTGGAGGGGAGGAGCAGAGACCCTCCACATATGCATTGTTGAGTAAGCAGGGCAGTATTTGGCATGCCACTACAGACATCGAGAGATCTTGGGCCGGACATGGCCTCAGGCAACTGATTGGTGAAGAAGAGTGCCCATCATTTGCCTCTGTTAACCTACCTCCCCCACTCCTCCTCCTCTTGCACTCTGGGGATATGAAAAGGAAGAGAGGAGTGGAGAGGGAGAGGAAGTGCAAAGGAGCAGAAAACTGTGGATTAAATAACCTCTGGTGCTTGAGGCCGCAACTCCTCTCCTCCACACTTCCTCTTTTGCTCTGTCCTCTTCCTTTTCAAATCCAGAAGGAGGCAGTGGCTCTTGCACTGCTGTGTAAGAAAGATGGTATTTGACATGCTGCTTCACTCAGGCACCAGGAGATCCGGGTCACCCTTGACCTAGCAGGTGAATGAATCGCTTCTGCTCAGACTGAAAATGTCTGTGGTCCCCCATCTCCAATGTTCTCCGTATGGGTGGTCTAATCCTGTGCAAGTACGTTATGCGCATACACACATGCATTGCTTTACAGTTGGCCTGCATAGGCGGACAATGGCATGTGGCCAGTAAACCACTCAGTGCAATTTTCCATCTGTCCGTCCTCCCATAGCTTGTACGATATACATTATATAATTGAATGTCAAAGAAGTTTATGTGGCATTTAGACTACTCCAACAAACGCAAGGATGGAAAATTGGTTTGAATAGATGGGCTGTGAGTTACGTGAGCCGGTTCCTCGATCCCCTCGTGTGTTGTGCCTTGAGTCCACCTTCAGTGTTTATTATTCTACTGTATTGTAAATTTTCAGTCTGGCACATTATGAAGCCCAAGCAACTGCATTTATCACAAAGGAAACATAAATTATTGCTATTTTATTGTGACTGAGAAAACAGGCTGTGGTGCTGGTTTTTTTTTATCATTGTTACTTTTCAAACAAAAGGCATTTAGGAAACTACAGAGAAAACAGAAAATGGTTGGCTTGCATGGAGTTGATGAATGTAAAGTTGATATTAGAGGTTTTGTTAAAAAGTCAGGGTGTTCTGAAATTTTTGTTGCAAGTGTGATTAATAGACTTGGAAAGGAAAGTGTAATAACTTTTGACATTTTGATTTGTTTATTTTATTTCTGAAACGGCTTTCCGACAGATAACCAAAGTGATTTGAAAGTACTGTAAAGCTTAGATGGTGTGGACGTTTGACCAGTTTCCAGCCTGGTCAAACTCATCCATCTATCTAACTTGGAGGTGATTTCTCTAGTTCTACTTTACTATTGTTACCCCTGGAACCCCCCCCCCCCCAATGAACACGCCAGACAGGTGCTTGGATTATATATTTGATTTACTGAAAACTTAATAACAAACAAATGCAGCAGGGCTCTAACTATAAACTGCACTGCCCGTGACGTGCAATCGGCTAGGGTGGGGGGGGGGGGGTGATCACTGCACATCCAGCCTGAGGGTTTGCCAGCCTTAAGAACATAAGAACATAAGAAAAGCCCTGCTGGATCAGGCCAAAAGCCCATCTAGTCCAGCTTCCTGTATCACACAGTGGCCCCACCAGATGCCTCAGGGAGCACAAGACAACAATATAACCTGTTTCCCGTTGACACTCCCTTGCACCTGGCACAGAGAAAACCCACTTCTAAAACTGGAGGTTGCTTATGGCTTGTAACCTGTGATGGTCTTTTCCTCCATTAATCTGTCCAAACCCCTTTTAAAGGCATCTAGGCCAGGTGCCATCACCACATCCTGTGGCAAGGAGTTCCACAGATGCCTCACCGATCTGGTTCAGCATCGTCTGACCGGTCCTGGCTTACCCCCTGACCTTGCTTACCTCAGGATGTATGCCAACTAAGCTCTCCCTGTCTACCCCTCCTGCACGCCACACGGGGGGGGGGTCTGCCTAGCGCATGACTCCCACCGCCCAACTACAGCTGCTCAGACCTCAAGAAGGAAACACCGTTAAAATCTTGCAAGAATTCCAGCCCCATGCGCAAATCGGCGCCCATGGAACCTGAAACCTTGATACGGTGGTGTTGGAGCTTCAGCCCTGCGATGGCGTCACAGAGACGCCGTAGGAAGGCACGTTTGGGGGCTACAACTCGGGTGGTAAAATTAAGATGGCCAACTAACATCTGCAGCTCCCTAAGCATTAATTTGGAAGCAGAAATGGCAGAGGAGAGTAGATCCCTCAAGACAGAGACCTTATCACACGGCAGCCTAGAACAGGCTGCCACTGAGTGGAGCTCCACACCTAAGAAGGTCAGTTTAGTGGCAGGGCCCTCCGATTTCTCAGTTACCAAAGGGACCCCCAGCTCTTCGCACAATTTGGAAAACTCTGCCATGAGGTAACCGCACTCCCCGGAGCCAGCCCTGCCTATAAAAAGGAAATCATCCAGATAATGGATGACAGAAAATTTGCCTGTCCAGAATTCTATAAAATACACCCTGATCCCGAGTTCTGGCGAACTAATACAAAATTAACTCTGTGGAACTCCTTGCCGCTGGATGTGGTGATGGCACCAGTCCTGGAAGCCTCTAAAAAGGGGGGGTTAAACCGCTTCAGGGGAAGCCATTACAAGTTACAGACAATAGCGACCGCCTGGTTTAAGACATAGACCATCACCCAACGCCAGATCCCAGGGATTGGTGACAAGATGCTGCTCTACTTCCTCCCACACAACCTGAAGTGGGAGCCTCGAATAATGTTAAATGTCAACGGTTGTGGTGTAGCAAATAATGCTGCCAGAAAAGTTAACTCAGCCCCCAAGAAACACTTTAGCTGGCCCTGCACTATAACAGTTTCCTTTGGCTGTAATCAGTGCACGCTTACTCCATTTATGGTACAGTACCAAAATCTGGGCCAAATACTGCGTTTATACTGCCCTTCCCTAGCAGCCATGAGTTAGACTAGCTGAGAGGAAGACTTCAGCACCCTCCCCATTAAGGGTAGGTTACAAATTGTATGCAGAGGGGAATTAATCAAGCTGTGAAACCCTCATAGTTTATTTCTTTCTTCCCTGGAAGCTCAACTTAGAGCTGGCCGCCCGAAGGGCAGCCAAGGGACTCTGCGTACCTTCCTGAGGCACACGGACAGCCACCTAACATGGCCACCCACACTAACAGTTCTTAAGACCAAGGTCTTCAGCAAGGAAGACTAAATTCACATATCAATCCCAGCCATTAACATGGAAGGGAGTGGGGGGGGGGGAGCCAGTGTGGCTGGCTATCACTATAGGTAACCCCCCTTATTAAGATAAACTGTTAAGGAAAACTTCGCCTCCCCCTTCTTTTCAAAAACATATGCTTACATAATAAGCATATGCCTAAAAGTATGCTTATTGAAAATGAAGGCTGCATTGCAACCCCATAAAATTCAAAGCAACCCCATCAAGTTTACCCTGCATAAACTTGCCAAACTTACCCTGCATAAACATACCCTGCCCAGCTTTCGCTATGTAACTTACAGCCCAATCTTATGCAAGTCCCCCCAGGAGCAGGCTCCACTGAAATCAGTAGGAACTACTCCCAGGAAAGTTAAAGACTGCGGCCTAAAAGAATTCTCCCAGTGTTATGATTAAGTATATATATGCTAGGGTAAACAGTGAAGAGAAAGGAACACTATCACCCACTGAACTCAGAGGGAAACCAAAGACAGACACAGAGCCACAAGCAAGAAAGAGCAAAGGCTGTAAAGTAAGCTCAATAAAAGGGCTCTGAGGTAAAGGAACAGAAAATTATGAGAGGAGAGAAAGACTGAGGGAAAGTGGCTGCCCCTTCAAGACAAGCCAGCAACCATGTGTAACTAGAAGGAGGAAAAAAGCTTTAGTCCCTGGAGAGAAAAGACTGAGGGAACGTGGCAAGGGCCTCCAATCTGGAAAGAAAAGTACTCGTGTCAAAACCTTTGGCCCTTCCTTTTTTGGGCGTTATTGAAGTAAATGTGACACCCAGAATATTATGAATTGTATGTGAGTGTAAGTCTAAATTTCAACAGTAGGATACACATTGGCAGGGGGGGTCACTGCCCGCACCCCACAGAACAGGAGAAGGTGGGGGGACGATTCCCGCGCCCCACTTGAAGCGTGGTGGTGGTGGGGGGACTAAAACCCATGCCCACAAGCTACTCCTGAGTGAGGGGGCTTAGAAAAACCCGCGCCTCGCTTCCTCGACGTTGGGGGGGTTGCCAACCGACACCCCAGGCCGCTCCAGACGAGAGGGGGGGAGAATCGTCCCGACACCCCGCAGGAGCCCACGACGCTATGGCCAGCAGCTAATGTTAGCTGGCTCTTCAGGCGCAACCGCGCCGCCAAGCCACCCCGTCCGGCACAACCTAAGTAGGCCACGAGCCTCGCTGGGAGCCGCACCACGAGGCTCCTTACAGCACTGTGCTCCAGGACGGGACTGAGGAGAGCAAGCACGTTGGCTTGCTCCGCCCACCCTCAGTCCCGCCTGGAGACAAGCAGCAGCCAATCGGCTGCTGCCAACACAAGCCCTGTCCGGCTAGAGCAGGGCTGGCTGAGGCAACGATCAGCAGCTCCGCGAGGCGGGCTGCCGAGCCTTCTTCTGACATTCCAATGCCCATTCTTCACTGGCGTCACTAGGGTGCGCGCAGCCCCAGGGCGGGGCGCGCGTGTCACCCAAGTGACCCCCGTAGCCGCACCGCATTTTGGGGGGGCGACCCGACGGGCCACTGCCCTGGGCGCCCGATGGGCCGCTGCCCCGGGTGCCCCCCGCACCTGCCCCCCCGCACCTTTAATCGTTGCAGCCGGCTTGGGGACGTCTTCCCCGGCCGGCTGTCCTGGGCCTTCTAACGACGCCCACTGCGTCACAACGTAATTTATACCTTTTTCGCGCATGCGCAGGAACGGTCTGCACATGCGCGAAAAAAGGTATAAATTACGTTGTGACGCAGTGGGCCTCGTCAGAAGGCCCACGAGCGCCGGCCCAAGCGGATGCTCCGAGGCCTTCTCCCAGCCTCGGAGCCTCCGGAGGGTGACTCGCGCCAGTGGAGGGCGACGCGCGCAGGTGCTTGCGTCACCCTTCTGCGCGCATCACCCACCGGCGGTCCGCCATCCACCCTGTGCCAGCAACGTCAGTGCCACTTTTCTTGTCTTTTAAAAGAAATTGCAAATTTTGGAATGCCAGGAATGAATTATTTGCATGCAGCCTCACCATTGTGGAGAAACCAAACCCCTTACCTTTTTCCTTTAATGAATTTGTTTATCCTTCCCACAGGATCACAACTGCATCCCTGCAGAAAGGTATTACTGGTGTTTTTCTTCTTGTAAAAACCAGACAGATCAGAAAACAAATACAACAGGGTTATTTAAAAAGGATGATGCAAAAGTAAAGCTAATTTATTCTTAATGTGAAACTTGAACAGTTTTTCTGTCTTTTCATGTCATGATGGTTGTGATATGTCCATTTAAGAATAAATCAGCTTTACTTTTGTACCATCCTTTTTGAATAACCCTGTAGTTTCAGGCTACAAAACCTATACACACTTTCCTGAGAGTAACTGGCCAATCCTGTGTAACTGTTGCACTGGTGTAACAGTAGATCCACCGGTGTACGTGTACTTATGCCAGTGTAACTTGCCGTATGCCAATGGATGCAGGATGTAACCTCCCTTGGCACCATGCATGTGCAGTTTGGATGCTGAACGGACGTCGCTGCAACCACTGGTGCAGGGGGCATTCCGGGGGCATTCGGACACCCCCGGAATGCCCCATGCGCTGGTGGAGTTGCGCTGGCTTTGATCCTGTTACACTGGTGCAAGAGTTACACAAGATTGGACTGTAAGCCCTGCTGAACACAATGGAGTTTACTTCAGAGTAAACATGCATAGGACTGAACTGTAAGTGTGTTTTAAAGGATTTTTTTCTTTTTCTTTTTCTTTTAACCTAAATAAAAGATCTGGAAATACAAACCTGTAAGAATCACAGTTTCCAGCACAGATCAGTTCTGCTTCTGTCAACTTATGCAGGGGAGTGAAAAACTCAACTTTTCAATTGCATTTTTATGTGTTTATTGCTTTAATCAAACCATTAGCAACCTTTTGTTTTAATTGTTTACTTTTTAATGCTCATCACTTTGGACTAACTTTAATATGTGAGCCACTTTGGGTTTTTCACATATGGAAGTAAAAAGGTGGGGTACCCATTTCTTAATTAATCCATCAACACATAATAACCTGCAGAAGGAATGCAGTGCAGGTGGCTTCCTCCAGCACACATGAACCTGAGAAAAACTGCAAAGGACACAGGCTTTTATCAGGTTTTGTAATGAACTTTTGAATTTTAAACTTAAGGTTCTAGGATTTCACCATTTCATGGAAGCAGAAACGTTTTTCTTACGAACTCTCCTCTATGAATATAGACTGCAGGTGAGGAACTGAAATCTTGTGAAAAGTAACCATCTCATCTATCCCAACCTTTGATGTTACCAAAGCAAAGCATAAAGCTTGGGATTGCGCCACAGAGAGTGGCTGCTGTGTCAGTGTTATTATATATGTCAGAGCCCTGTTGCCTGTCTGGAAAGGTTTTGTCTATGTGCTTGTGGGTGTGTTGCAGTGTGGTGACTTCCTGGCACTTTTTAGTTTGGTCTCTCTATGTTTCTGGCATGCAGTTCAACTGCTCGTTGGATGATGCAGTCCAGTCATCAGACTAGTTTTCATAGATATGAATGTATGTTTGAGAGCGCAATCCTGACTAAAGATCCACTGGTGGCACTAAAGATCCAGTGGGTGGCCCATCTCCATTCTGGGCCAATTGTGAGCGGTCGGGAGGTCTCCTCGGGGGAAGGGAACATTCGTCCCCTTCTCCCCCCGCCAACTATTGAGCTGGCGTAAATCTGAGGAGGCCGTGTAATGGCTGCGCCGGCCCAAGAATGGGACGAGGATATGGCGGCCCCCATCCCGGCTGACTCGGCCAACGGACGCCCTTGCTCGCAGCCCGGACCACTCCCACCAGCACATCCCTTACCTGTCTCTGGCAGCCGCAGGGACAATCCAGCGCCGGGGTGAGGGCTGCCAGCCTCCGTGCCGACGGCTGTACTCGAAAGTAGTTGCAAACATATTTTACAGCACATTTGCAACTCTTTAGAATGGCAGAGCGTGCACTCCCCCTTTAGAAAGTTACAGAGGATTGCGCTGCCCATGTTGTAGTTTAGCCATTACTTTCCTCTCTTCCGCACTTCCTTCCCTTTCTATTCCCCTCTTCCTTTTCAAAACCAGGGAGCAGGAAGAGATGGCCACTTAGAGTGACTTTTCAGTTGGCATCATAGACAGGTCAGCCTCTCTCTGCCCATTCCCAAAAACAAACCACTGTTTTTTTCACCACACATCTTACATCTGCCCCCTTCCAGCAAGGGAGTGTCACTCTCCCCAAGCGCCGCTATATCTCATTCCACAACACAGAGAGGTTCTCAACTGTCAGGAAACCACTTCCAAACAGTAAACAGCCTGGATGATTAATAAGTCTAACAAAGGAATGGTCAACCATTCTGTTTACCCCAGACCTTCAATACCAGCAACAGTGATAAGGCCAAGCAATGTGCTTCCAGGGATGGGCACAAGGAGCCATGGGGCTCAGTGCAGGGCCAGAGCCTGAAACAATCTGGTGCTAGAACGGGCTACCATATTATGCCTATGATAAGCTTTTCACCAAATGTGTTCCCTTTCTTGTTCTCATGATGTTTTGTGCGGATAAATAGAAGGTGAAATGAATGGTGCTTGATTCTTGAATCATATTCAAAGGCTTGTTTCCTGTGATGAACACACACATTCAGTCCTTTTGAAAACTTCAGCTCTGAACTTTGCATCAGTAATTTGGGCTTTGTTTGACTTGTTTCACATCTGAAATTGAAGCAGATGCAGGTGGCACTTGGTCAGCTAAGCAGCCGTTACGTGAACAAGTGACATAAACTTGAACATTCGCAGGAGGCTGCTTGCACTGAACAGCCAGTGAGGAGCTTGCACGTCGCCAAGAATGACATGCAGATTCTCGAATACTAAACTGGCGAGGACTAGACAGCCTGCTATGAAATAAGAACATAAGAGGAGCCCTGCTGGATCAGGCCAAAGGCCCATCTAGTCCAGCTTCCCGTATCTCACAGTGGCCCCACCAGATGCCTCAGGGAGCATGCAAGACAGCAAGATACCTGTATCCTGTCACCACCCCCTTGCATCTGGCATTCAGAGATAGCCTACTACTAAAACCAGGAGGTTGCTTATACCCATCATGGCTTTTAACATGCGATGGATTTTTTTCTCCATAAAACTGTCCAGTCCCTTTTCGACATCTAGGCCAGGTGCCTTCACCACATCCTGTGGCAAGGAGTTCCACAGATTAATTACATGCTGGGTAAAAAAATGTTTTGTTTTGACTGTTCTAATTCTCCTGCCACTCACTTTAAGAGGATGTCCCCTGGTTCTGGTGTTGTGGGAGAGGGAAAAGAACTCCACTCTATCCATCCCATGCATAATTTTATATGTCTGGGGGCGCAATCCCATCGAAAGAAAGAATGGCAGAGTGAGCACTTCATCGTTCGTTCACAATGACTTTAGAGTAAGGGTGGCCAGCGCGGAGGGAGGATCATCCCTGTGGCCACGGGAGGGGGTAAGCGATCTCCTGGCGGGCACAGGGGCAGTCCGGGTAGTGAGGGTGGGGGGCCACTGGCCGAACTGGCCCTGGGGGGCGGGGATGGCGGCCACCATATCCCATCCCCTTCCCGGGCCGGATCCACCATTACACGGCCTCCGACTTAGTTTCACCACCAGTGAAATAGCTGGCGGAAATCCGAGGAGGCCCTTCTGAAGAGGCTACACCCGGGGGAAGGGGACAAACGTGAAGAGTCCCAAACGCTGTAGCCTTTCCTCGTCAGGGAGGAGCCCCAAACCCACTAATCATTTTGGTCACTCTCTTCTGCACCTTTTCCAGTTCCACTATATCCTTTTTGGAGCCCGGAACAAACAGCAGCTGGGGGCGAGTGGGCTGTTACTGGGACTGTCACACAGGAGAGAGGGTTAACTCCCCTTCCCTCCATGCTGTAGTCCCAACCCTGAGTCTTTGTGACTGCCACTTTAAAAGACAAAAACACACACACAAAGAGCAAACAATACATTTAATATCACATCATACAGTTTGGTCCAAAGCACTATTGCAGCAGGCTAAGCCAGAACTGGTTCAATGCAGTAGCCGTACAGCAGGTCAAGGAAAATATTAGCAAATGGAAAAATGACTCTATACACTACAGCTTGTAAACCAGAACAAAATATCAGTCATGTCTGTCAAATCATAATAGTCTTTCAAAGCCTAAATGGTCTCTGTAAATATAATCTCCAAAGTGTTTGAGATTCATTTAAAATTACCGTGTTCACAAAGGGCAGATCTACACAACAAACTTATATTGTGGTCTTATTATTATTTTTAACTTCCAGAGGTGGGTGGTTTGTATGTTTAAAAAAAAACACAAAAAACTATGAGATGGCTTTCGGATCTTTGTATTATATCTATGTCTAATCTCAATCTCTCTCTCTCTCTCTCTCTCTCTCTCTCTCTCTCTCTCTCTCTCTCTCTCTCTCTCTCTCTCTCTGTGTGTGTGTGTGTGTGTGTGTGTGAGAGAGAGAGAGAGAGAGAGAGAGAGAGAGAGAGAGAGAGAGAGAGAGTGGTTATTTTACAGTCCAAGTAAAAAAACAGAATAGGTAAATAACACAGCATCTTGGAGGAACCTCAACCCAGAGTGCCAAACATGCTTAAAAATTGTGTTCAACAATGCCACCTAGTGGCACCTGGAATCATGATTTTTATATTAAAGAGTGCCTCTTATGTTGACCTGACAGAGAGACAGAGGGCAGAATCTCAGTACAGCCGCCTTGGGCATTTGCCTTCGGCATGGGAAAAGGCAGGGTATAAATTTTTTAAATAAATAAATACTGGTTAAATGAAATATCATGTAAATGACTGAATGGGCATTTGAAAGCTTTCAGATATATCGCATCGACATTTTGATGTGGCCATCATGGGAGCAGACGGTCACTGTCAGAGAAGAATACTATAGCTTGTAACAAGATTACCATTGTGTGTGGATCTGGTAAATATACCAGACTTTGAACTATGCAGGGCTCTTCATCAGACAAAGGTGTTCACCGCAAAATCAGTTACAGCAAGTAGACAACTTGCAATTATTTGTCAGGGACTCTCCCACGACCTCCTAGTTCATCAAGTGCCACACCAAATCCCCCCCCTCCAGTACAGCACCACTCTGGGCCAAATTTGCCCCTTTTCTAGAGGAGTGTGCCACCTGCAACTTCTTCCTTCCACCTCCTGGATTTGAAAAAGAAGAGGGGGCTGGAGCAGAAGAGAAAGTATGGATGAGAGGGGAGTGGTGGACTGGAGTGTTAGAAGCAGTTCTCACCTCTCCTCCACACATGGTCCCAGACCTCCCACCTTTCCTAGGCACAGACCTGGTACCCCCTGCAAATCTCCCACCTCATCCGGCCTGATGGATGAGTCAGCCCTGAGTGTGGTGTCTTGATGCAGTGCCTGACCTGGGACAAAGTCAGTTCAGTCAACGAGACAAAAGGGAGACCGACCCAGTCATATTTTGTTTAGCAAAAGTGACAGTTCAAGTTTCAATAGGAGCAGGGGGAGGGGGTGTTTGACCAAATGGTTTGACAGCTTGTTTGACAGCAAGTGGTCAATAAAATCTCTTTTACTTTTGTACTTTTTACTGACTGCCTATGGGTCTCCTCAGACCTACACCAGGCAGGGGGCATTTGGGGCAGCAAAAAAGTGGATAGCATTCCAGCACATGCTGCTGTTACCAAGATCCACTCCCTCCAGCCCCTTAACTTCATCCTGCCCTCTCCCTCCCTGCACCAAACCTCCCCCAAACTGCCCATGGACCACCCATGCTGCCGACCTACCTGCTCCAGCACAACATCTGAGCGGTTCGTTTATTTCAAAAGACCCCAAGGAAAGAGCAAGGTGAGTGGATAGGGAAGCAAATGGATGTAGTTCCATCTGCTGCGGGCTGGAGGGAAGCAGTGGCAAATTCAGGGTGAAGGGCACCCAAAGTCTGTCACTCTACCCACCACCTGCTGCTTGATGTGAGCTGCATTGTCTGCTTCACGGATGGGCCAGCCTGGCCTTCTCCCCACCAACCCTCTCACTTCATGTCAGTCAAAAGAATCCTTGGCCAGATTTTCACCATGGATGGGGAGGCATCATTGAGTTTGATTTATTCTGTGTACAATCATCCAGAGGACTAAAACACTCATCTACCTTGCCGTTTTCAATAGACCTACACTCTTCCTCCTGGCAGTTCTGTAATCTAATTTACATTTCAATCCCTCTGGAAATGAGAGTCCCACAACTTCACATTGTTCCCATGTTCTGAAAGAATATGATGCTGCAAGTGCCTGCTTAAGCTTAATCACATCTGGCTGTGGTCAGTAACTAGATGGGAGACTGCCTGGCAATCCTACGTGTGCATGGAGGAAAGAGACAGCCGGATCCTACCTAAATCCCCCCCTACTGATGCAGCCGTGCCAATGCAGAAGGCACAGCATTCACCGGGGGGGGGGATTGGAGAGGTCTCCTCTGGGTAACTGAACTATTGTCCACTCATTCCAGGGAAAAGCCACTGTCACCATGGGACTCCTTTTATCTACACCTGCTGTTCCAGAGGCACAAGTCTGAAGCATGTAACGGCAGTGGAAAGAGGGACGGGGCTAGGATATCGGTCTGCCTCCTCCCTCACCCTCTGCCCCACCCAGGAACTCCCTTGTTCCTCCCCCTCCCCACCTCATTCTGCCCTGCCGCCATTGGACTCACCTTTCCCCATCCGGCGGTAGCGCGCTCAAAATAACCACTGGCAGCGCGCACAGCACACCGCTGGAAACCATTTTACAACAGCAGTCTGGTTTTGAATGTATCAAGTGAAGTATAAACTTATCTAGCTGACATAGGGCCAGCTCATACAAAGGTCTGATTCAGTGAGGACAAGTTGTGTTGCCTGTGAGTTGTGGCATCACGGATTGTAATATCAGGGAGGGGAGGTGTGGTTTCTGCTTGGAAATGCTTCAGAAAATTTACTTGACAGAATACTTGCTGAGCAATAGCTAATGTTGACTCATACACAGGTGTATGTGAGATAAAATATCTCTCTCTCTCTCTCTCTCTCTCACTCACTCACTCACTCACTCACTCACTCACTTCTCTGAATTACTTCCAGTTAATCCACTCAGATCTTAAACATGGCAACTGAATCTCTTTTTAATATGCCAGCTGCGATGTGATCTATTTTTCCGGTGTCACTTCAGTTTTAACCACTCCCTGTGTTATAGATCACATATGTCTTTGCTAATATGATAGATGCCATTTTGAGATATCTCCGGTCCTGGCCATGCAAGTCAGCAACTCCATAGCTTTTTCATGAATTCCCCTACCAGGAGAGGTGGATGATCTCCACGCCCTTCCTATCACCGTGCATTCTTCTGTGACTCAGACTTTCATTCATCGCTTCCCTTGACTGAGCTGCTGTTGGAATCTGATCTTATTTTTTGTGGCGCAAGGGGAGGAGATGGAGTTGGCTACAATTTGCCTCATCTCCATATAAATGAGAACTCAAGATGAATGCATTGTCCATCTGTATTTTGATGGGCAAGAACAATTAACCTGCTTTGGAGCAGAACGTGTTCAGTGTTCATCAGAGTCGACATGTACCCCTCCTTCCATGGAAGTGCCAGGGAGATATATTCAGTGGTGTGCACAGCGAGGTAGCTAAGAACATTGGTCTGAATTATTCCTCCTTGTCAAAATATGCAAAATGTTCATCAGTCCACCCCCATGCCGAGCTTGCCTGATTGTTTGAGTATTGAAATGCATGGTAATCTTGTGAAACAATTTGGCTGCTAATTGGAGCGGCCTATTATACGTAATGTAGAAGGATATGCAGAAATAGCCTGTGCCCCACATGCTCTACTTTGTACAGAGCACAAATCATTAAGATAAATTGGCTCCCTTAGATTTGCTATTAGTCTTCATGAGCTCACTGCGACACCTATTTACTTGCCACCACGTTGAAATGCCTCCTTCTTGGGCATCTGGGAGAAAAAAAATCCAGCACTTGCTTCTTGTCTCTGCTGCTGTGCAGAAAGAAGTTTAGAAAGGGAATAAATATGTGAGAGGCATCCATTTCAAACCGTATTCACTTTCCCCATCTTTGGGGCTTTTGGAAGACTCATGTTGAGTGGAAAATAGAGGAGACACAAGGCAACTCAGAAAAGCTTATTCAGACTGCACAGAGAAATCTAGGGCTTTCTTCCAGTGGTCCAAGTTCAAGTTTCAAGTTTATTAGGTTAAATAGCACATTGCCATACACCTGTACAATTAAAGTTTAAAAACACATTGAAACAGAATTTGCCATACACCTAATGAGGTTGAAATTATAAACACAATAAAACAGAAATTTGCTACATCTACCACACATTCTTTACAAAAACTACTTCAAAATATTTTCAACCTTAAAGAATCAGAGAACGTTGAATGTCTAAAACTTTCTCTAGCTGTTTCATATTTAGGGCAATAGAAAAACATGTAGCAATGAATCTAATTCATTCAAAGAACAGTCACATTATCATTGCTCAGATGGTATCTTTTGGAAACGAACTTTCATCTGCGCAGTTGGTAATGCGTTACAACGTGCAATCATATAAGCCTGCCTAAATTTGGGCACTGTAAGCATATTGAAGTAAAGAGGTAAATTCTACCAGGAACCTTATTCCTGAATAGGATGGAGAACTTGTCCGCTTAGCCTCTAATTGGAGACAATCCCAATCCGAAGTAGTTAATTTTCCCACTAATAATGACCATTGTCTTTCGTTCAAATCTCCTATTCTCTGTAGACCCAACTCATGTAGTTTGTTATCAGTTTCATTATTCCATTTTGTCTAGCAACGCTCTTGTGCAGCTAATTTAGTAAAAAATAGGGAGATCATCCGCATTGGCTAATCGACATTTAAAATTAATGATAAGTTTCCATATCAATGTAAGGATCTTTGGGAGCCCTAATTCAAGCCGTAATACTGCAGAGGCTATACATGGAGGTGTGGCCAGCACTTTCGGAAAGAAAGCTTGTTGAAGTCTTTCAAGATTTTCTGTTGGTCCTAAGAACCAAATTTGAGAGCCATATAATAGCTGCGGTAGTATAGTGGCTTTATAAACTTTTAAGAGTGCTGGTATATATTGTCCTCCTTTAATATAGAAAAATTTCTTCAATGCCAATAAAGCCAGTTCTATTTTGTTCTTAAGATACTGGACATGTTTAGTCCATGTAAGATTAGATTGAAATACAACCCCCAAATATCTAAATTCATTGACCTGCTGGGCCTGATTTTGGCCTGGTGGTGGCCCCGACACAACAAGTCAACTCAGACCTGTGCCAGTGATATCGCTGACACAGGTCTGCCTTGATCTGTGCAGATGGATCAGGCATGGGATTTGGCGTGCACCATCAAACTCACCCCTCTCCCAGGCCCAATCTGCCTACCTCCCTGCCCCCATCAATGCCTTGTTCTGCCCTCCCTGCTCCCTTCATGGTCTTACTTTTGTCAGCGGGTCTCCGTCGATCTGCCAATGCATGCGGGATGGCTCCGGCCTTCCTGCCGGTGTGCCGGCTGCTTGCGCTGCCGTAAAGCACTTTATGGCACTTTTGTGGCAGCTAGCACTGGTGGAACATGTGTTCTGCCAGCGCTTCCTTTAGTTAGGATTGGGCCGTAAATTACTAGTTCTTCCAATTTTCAGACTCTAGCCGCCCAATTCCCCAGAATGGTGGCATACAGGATGGAAAGGTGAAAGGCATTCATGTAGGGTGGGATTAGTTGGAACAGATCCTTCTTAATCGGAACATACCAGTTTACTTAACCAAGACATGAGGCTTATTGACAAGCACAAAAAGCAGTGAATTGCAACCAAGAAAAGAAACAGCAAAATTTGGGTACCAAGTTTCAATACTTGCCCAAGTTGACTTTCTTTCTTTCTCTCTTCAAACCTGTGACAGCTATAGAACTGGTATAAGTCCAATGAGACCCATTGCAGAGCGGGATCTCCTTTCCCTTCCAAAGCATGGATGCATCATGTGCCTTTTCAATGCAGCTGCACCAGTGGGGGGGGGGTCAGAGGTGAAACAAGGGTGGAGCGGAGGCAAGTAGTTCTGCAAGACTCCGTTACACTGGAGTCAGCAGCCCCTCCCCCTTGCTGTTGGAGCCATTCTGGCAGCAACAGGGGAGTGTCCTGCGTGTTGCCTTTGCTGCCAGAATGGCTCCAACAGCAAGGGGGAGGGGCCGCTGACTCCAGTGTAACGGAGTCTTGCAGAACTACTTGCCTTCGCTCCACCCTTACGCTTCGTGGGGGGGGTGAAGATGGGATTGGGTTGTAAGATCAGCATACATCCACCAGTGTGTGCTGGGATGGTTCCGCACATCTCTTCAATTGCTTCCCTTCAATGTTTGAGTGTTGCAGGTTTTCTTCAGTGAAATATGTATGAAATAGAGCTCATTAAAATGTGTGTATGTTGTTCTTTTGGGACACCCTTCCACACCTTAAAATGTTATGTTCCTAACTTCAGTGACAAGCTGTTTTTGATTTTATGTTTTTGATTTCAGACTTTATCTTTTTTATAGGGTAGCCACTAAACCACAAGCAACATCTAGAGTCGGGCTACAGTCCTGAAGAATAGGGAGGAAGCCCCTTTGATATCAATGGAATTTCTTTCTGAATTAACATGCATAAGAGAATAGCTTCATGGGGCCTAAAAAGAGAATCCCCCAGAAGTGCAAGTATATCACAATGGGGAATGCCTGTATACCTTTCTTCATTTTTTGCACATATCCTTTTTCGTTACTCCAGGAGCCTTCCATTGTTTAAATCTCTCCGGGACACTTGATTCTAACAAAGTATCCCTGGGTATCTTCCATCTAGGCTTGAACAAAGCTGACTCCTGCTTAGTTTGTACAATAGAATAGCATAATGTGTCCCCAGGCCATTCTCTGTGTCTTGTTCATAAGACATGGTGGGAAGAACCCTAATTTAGTGTCACAGCAAGCAAGGTAGGAAGATGGATAACTGGGGGGGAGGGGAATGAAGGAATGGAGTAGGAGGTTCTTCCTCTTTCAGTGCTTCTCAACATTTCAACATGTAATTCCTATCTCTTTCAAGTCCCTGTATAAAAGGAATCCAAGGGGTTGAACAGACGGCAAGAAAGATGAGGAAAAGCGGGGGAAGAATGAGATTGGCACCATAGCTCCGTGGTGGAAGGTATTTCTCAATCACTGCCCTATCCAGGTAGAACTACAAAAGATGGCTGCCTGAGCCACTGCCAGTCAGTATAAGGAATGCAGAATTGAATGGACCTCTGGTCTGTTTCAGTATGAGGAAGTTTTCTGTGCTTCTGAGCAAATGTGATTAAAATTTGGGGAAGTTGTGAAGAGCACAGGACTAGCGAGCTGAATTGTTGTGTTGGTGCTCTCAGGAAAATGATGGTGGTGAACAGTAGCGTAGCTGCCATAGGGCCGAGAGGGACACTGCCCTGGGTGGCACGCTTGGTTCTCGCGAGGAGTGACTGTGGTGGCACCTCCCAGCATGAGCCAGGTCCTCACGCCCACCCTTGCTTCTGTTAGGCTCCTAATGGGGCCTTTCTGGAAGCGAGGGGGTGGCACAACTGCAGGGGGAGGCGCCACACAGCGTGATGTCACCTGGCCCTAGGTGGCGGGGGGGGCGACTAGCGACATCACTGGTGGTGAAGGTGTTTGAAAACCCCTGAGAATCTTCCCTGAAGGTAAATAGTCTTGGTATAGGAGGCATGAAACATAGGTACTTTGTTCAAAGGAGCACAGCTTAGGTCTCCAGTACGGGATTCCAGGTCCTCACTTGGAGACGATGACTGTAAATACAAGTTCCAGGTGGCTGGAGCCAACTTCAAACTTGTGTGAGAGAAAATGTCAGTGGAAAATGGAAGATTGTTAATAGCAATTGGCCCATTTGCCAATTAGGCAATTAGGCAGGGCAGCCAGGCTGGGCTTTTTCCTCCTTAAAATCTGAAACTCGGCAACATCGTAGGGTGCTGTTTGTTCGTTTGTTTTTCCCCCACTGTTTCATCTCTGGGTTGAGAACTTCTGGCTTCCTCACATCTCTTGAAAGGACAGAACTCTTTCCCCTTTGGGGTCATTCCATGTGAAATCAACCAATGCATGAAACCTTGATTTCATGGATTTTGTTCATTTTTGGTACATTTGTACCTTACCATGAGATGTTTAAAAAAAATTCAGATTTTTTTGTCCATCTGTTTTTGAGATATTGAATGTTCAAAATTGCCTAAAAATGCCAAAATTCACTTGTCACCATACCTTCAAACGCCATTTACAAGATAACGAAAATTAAAAGGACCTACAAAGAATTATTATTTTTTACTTCTGAAGATGATTTAGATGAGGAAAAATGTCACTGTGCTGATTCAGAAATTATTCAGCAACTAAAGAAAAATTTTAAAACTTCAAACAGAAGTAAAAAGCTCATGATTTTGATAGTTTTACCAAAAAGCTGATCCTGTAAAAGAATAGAAAGTGAATTTCATCGTTATCCTGTAAATGGCGTTTGAAGGTATGGTGACAAGTGAATTTTGGCATTTTTAGGCAATTTTGAACATTCAATATCTCAAAAACGGATGGACAAAAAATCTGAAAAAAAACATTTTTAAACATCTCACGGTAAGGTACAAATGTACCAAAAATGAGCAAAATCAGTGACATCAAGTTCCAAAATGGATTTTTCATTTGTTGATTTGACATGGAATGACCCTTTGGGGGTTCTTCAACACCGACTCAGTGGTGACACAGACCAAGCCGATGACAACTGTGGAACTGCAGGAAGAAATAACTATCTTTGATACACAATCAGGTTTTTTTTCTCTGTCTCTCTTGAAGAGAGTCAGTTTGAAGAATCTGAAAGTAGCTTGAGACTATTCAGATCATGGCTGACTGGTTTAGAAATCAGTCAAGCATGTGGTCTCTTGTTGAGGTGAGCCACTGACATTTTTTCCACAAGAGTTCTTTGTCCTTTTCACATGAAATTCACAGGGCAGTTTGCAAAAACATGACTGCTGAGGTCAAGCAAAAACTTGAGTTGACCGCTTCAGTTGGCCTCATGGATGGGCTGGCCCTGCATGTATACATGCATGTCACAGTTCACACATTCAAATAAAAGAAATAAAACGTTGTCAGGCTACACCCTCTTCATCCCAGCGATAGTTTGCTGGTGTCTCTTGTGTCTATCTTTTCTTTCTTTTTCTTTTTTTTAAGATTGTGAGCTATTTTGGGACAGAGAACCATATTTTCATTCCTTTCAGTGTGCGTGCTATGCTGTAAACTGTGTTTTGCTGAAAAGTGATATGTAAACATTCAGAAGGATAGCAAGACAAATAGCGACAAAACCTGTCCGAGTTAAATAGAGATGCTTCATAATGTATAGTTTGGACCCTGCCTTGCTGCTTTTACAGATTGTGTGATTTTGTTTTTTAAATGTGAAACTGTTTCAACATTTATTGAAAAGTACTGCGGAAATAAAAAACGTTGAAACAAAGTTTCGCTCAAGTGAAGGCTTCACTCCTGTCATTTGAGAAGGGGTACAGTGGAGATATCAAGCTTGCCTCCACCATGAAAAAAGGGGGGCAGTGAATTACTTAGATGCAGGGAACAGAAAAAGACAGACATTGGCACCATTTACATGGCACCAGAACCTGTCTATCCTATTTCTTTGAAGATTGTATCTGGCCATGTAAGCTTCTGCTCTTTACAGGCTGACAATCCCTGGTGAACAGGGCCAATCAGAGCATATGGGAAAGGAATGCAAGAATCCTGGTGCTCTTCCCCTTGGGCCATGCTCCGGTAACAGAATTAAGGTTGAGATACTCAATCTTGGCTCTACCCACTAGATCAGACACCCACTCTTCATCTTTTGAGACACAGGCTTTCTAGCCTTGTCAATCATGCTGGGAGTTCTGTATATTCTCCAGCAACAGTCTCTGAGTCATTTCTCTACCTTCAGAAACAGTAGGGCTGCGATGCTCAGTGCGGGTACACAGTTCCTGCGAGTGCTAATGAGTGTGACATCTGAACATCCAAGAAGAGGCACTCCCCTTATGGGAATGGACTAATGCCATTTTCAACATGTTTGCGCCAGCATGCACACTGGGTTTTTTTCACTGCTAGGTGCTAGCAAGGGAATTCTGTGCCCATAAATCCTTCTGAGCAGTTCCCCAAGAAGGCATTCAGGACAAGACGAAAACCCCTCTGTGCTCACTGCCATTCAGAGCATGATGGAACTGACTGCTCTATTCAGCAAAGAAGACACTCCGCAGAGAAAATTGTCAGATGAGAGAAAGCGGGTGGCAATAAAACATTTGCAGGCTCTCAACTCATGTAAAGGAGATTGTTAATGGTACTGTGGTATGTGTTTTTGTATGGTCAAGTCCCAAGGGGGAATGGGGAGAGGAGGATTTTTCATACAATAAATATTGCAGCTTAAATCATTAGTTCCCATGTATGACTATTCATTGTCCCAACTATCCTACAAAAGGGTAAAGATGGTATATGTCATCTAGGCCAGGGGTTCCCAACCCCTTCCCCTCGAAGTACCACCTCCAGTGCCACTCTCTTTCTGAGTACCACCAGAAGTGACTGGCAATGACATCATCACCAGTTACGTCCGGGTTCTCAGATTTTCAGAGGCCAGAAAATGCAGGGAGGAGGCTCTGGGCAGGTGGTAGGGCCCTTCTCAGCATTCCTGAGAGACTCAGCCAAAGGCAGGAGCTTCTTGGGAGTAAAAATGGACCACCAAAAACGCCATGTCAGAGTGTGGTTCCATTGGTCCAGCAGTCTGAGTACCACCAGCAGTTGGCCAAAGTACCACTGGTGTTAATTGTATCACAGGTTGGGAACCTCTGGTCTAGGCTCAATGCCAGGTACATTGGGGCCGTGAGGCTATGCCTTCTCCTAGGACCTCCACCCATGGCATGTGGGTGAATTACCGTATTGGTCTGAGTATAAGACTCACTTTTTTCTCCTAATTTAAGTTTTTAAACTAGGGGTGTGTCTTATAATCAGGCTGTTGCAATTTAATGCCAGTGATTTAATTAAAAAAAATTTAATAGCACCAAACTTTAAGGGTACGTCTTATAATCAGGTGCGTCATATACTCGGGACAATACGGTATTATTTTGTTATTAACAGTATTTATATACTGCTTTTCAACAAAATCAAATGATTAAATGGCTCCCTGTCCCAAAAGGGACATGCTGCATGACTCACATTCAGTAATATAAGAATACAGAGAGTCACACAGAGATACGCTATATTCTTATCTCTATGGAATTCACATATGAATGCACCTTGAGGACAAGCAAGAGAGAAGATGCCCAGGCCCTGGAACTCTTATCATCAGCTCTTATCATCAGCTGGCACAACATCAAGGGTCTGAAGGAATTGTTGAGACAACCTCTCCCCCAGCTTCCCAGAACCTCTGAAGACCTGAGGGAAGGCAAAAGATAGTATATCCAGGCCAGGGAGCTCCTGAAGACAACACTCATGGCCGGAGACAATTCTGGTTTTTGTGTTCCATTTTATTTTTTAATACTGTAAACACCTTGGTTGTCTTGACTGAGGTAAAAAGGTGGTTTAGTAAATATAGATGTAAGAATATCTAAAGTCACTACATAACTCACAGTGCAATCCTGTGTAACCTTGCACTGTTGTAAGTGCACTTACACTGGCATAAGTGCACTTACACTGGTGCATCTACTGTTACACCAGTGCACGTTTACACAGGATTGCGCTGTAATAGTCTTACAGCGCAATCCTATCCAACTTACACCATCGGTGTAACCCAGCGATGCAGCAAGAACGGGAGGCCCCAGAATGGAAAAAGGGATTCAAATCCCCTTTCAATCCCCCTTTGGAGAGGATTTGAATCCCCTTTCCATTTTGGGGCCTCCTGTTCTGGCTGCACTGCTGGTTACACCGGTGGTGTAAGTTGGATACGATTGCGCTGTTATACAGGAAGTCCTCACAGGAAGTTGTCAATAGGTTCTTCTTGGAACATAAGAACATAAGAAGAGCCCTGCTGGATCAGGCCAAAAGCCCATCTAGTCCAGCTTCCTGTGTCACACAGTGGCCCCACCAGATGCCTCAGGGAGCACAAGACAACAAGCTAACCTGTTTCCCGTTGACACTCCCTTGCACCTGGCACAGAGAAAACCCACTTCTAAAAACCAGGAGGTTGCTGATGGCTTGTAACCTGTGATGGTCTTTTCCTCCATGAATCTGTCCAAGCCCCTTTTAAAGGCATCTAGGCCAGATGCCATCACCACATCCTGTGGCAAGGAGTTCCACAGATGAATTACACGCTGGGTAAAGAAATATTTTCTTTTGTCTGTTCTAACTCTCCCTCCACTCAATTTTAGTACATGTCCCCTGGTTCTGGTGTTGTGCGAGAGGGAGAAGAATTTTCCTCTATCCACTCTCTCCATCCCATGCATAATTTTATAAGTCTCAATCATGTCCCCCCTCAGGCGCTTTTTTTCTAGGCTGAAAAGCCCCAGACGCTGTAGCCTTTCCTCATAAGGGAGGTGCTCCAGCCCACGAATCATTCTGGTCGCTCTTTTCTGCACCTTTTCCAATTCAACTATATCCTTTTTGAGGTGTGGTGACCAGAACTGGACACAATACTCCAGATGTGGCCTTACCATTGATTTGTACAAAGGCAGAATGATATTGGCCGTTTTATTCTCAATCCCTTTTTTAATGATCCCGAGCATGGAATTGGCCTTCTTCACAGCCGCCGCACACTGGGTCGACACTTTCATCGACCTGTCCACCAGCACCCCAAGATCTCTCTCTTGATCCGTCACAGACAACTCAGAACCCATTAGCGTATATGTGAAATTTTGGTTTCTTGCCCCAATGTGCATCACTTTGCACTTACTTACATTGAAGCGCATCTGCCATTTTGCTGCCCATTCTCCCAGTTTGGAGAGATCCTTCTGGAGCTCTTCACAATCCCTGCTGGTCTTCACCACCCGGAAAAGTTTAGTGTCATCTGCAAACTTGGCCACCTCACTGCCTATCCCTGACTCCAGGTCATTTATGAATAAGTTGAAAAGCACCGGTCCCAAGACCGATCCTTGGGGCACACCGCTTTTCACCTCTCACCATTGTGAAAATTGCCCATTGACTCCCACTCGCTGTTTCCTGGTCTTCAACCCGTTCCTAATCCACAAGAGGACCTGCCCTCTTATTCCAGAAACCTCTTGGTTCTTCTTGGAAAGGTTCTTAAGTGAAACAACTTATAATGAAATAGGCTTACCATATTTCCCCCCTCAAACCGGGACACCCCCCCACACAATTAACTAATTAATTAATGAATTATTTTTTAAAAAAATAAAAATTAAAAAAGCAATTTAAATTTAAAAACTGAAGGGGGTGCAAAGCGCCCCTTATTGCCACACGAAGTGCATTTGCATTTTATTTATTTATTTATTTATGCAATTAAATAATTAATTAAATTTACTTACCCCATAGTCGCCATCGCACTGCTCCTCGTCGTGCTGCTGATCTGGAGGTAGTCCACTCCCTCGCTGGCTCCGTGTCAGTGGGAGAGTGGGCGAACGGACTACTCACCCGCTCGCCGCTCGCTGCTCACCACTCACCGCCACCATTGCTAAAGAAACTTACCCGCTGCCAGCATCTTGACTCGTGAAATCTCACGAGATCCAAGATGTTGGCGCCCAAATCTCGTGAGGGCATCATGCCCTCACGAGATTTAGACGCCAAAAACTTAGATCTCGCGAGATTTTGCGAGTCAAGATGCCGGCGCCCGGGTAAATTCTTCAATTTTCAAAATGGAGGCGGCGGAGCTTACCACAACTGGCCCGGAAAACCATTCCGGGACGATTCCGGGAATGGAGGGCCATTTCCGGGACCATCCCGGTTTTTCTGGGACAAATGGTAAGTCTATAATGAAACCAATTTTACCATAGGCTAATTGATGACTGTAAACATTCCCATAGCATTTTCCCATCAACTTTAAATGAAACGACTTTAAACGAAATGACTTTAAGTGAGGACTTACTGTATTGCTAAATGCGAGTCATGTAACCAACTTCCAGGTTGGCTCTTTCTGAGTGGAACCTTGTGCAGGCCAGAAGGTGTCATTTGTGCCACTGGCTTTGATGTGATCCCTTCCATACTTCTGTCCTCACATAACCCTGAAAAGTAGCTTTGCCTGAATACTGGTGACTGTCCAAAGGTTGCTGAGTAATGGCCTAATCCTACTGGGCCTCTGCGCTGCTGCAATACGAATTCCGGCAGCACAGCATGCTTTACTGCGGTCGCAGAATGTGACATTCCAGTGCAAGCAGCTGCATACTAGCAGCCTCCAGAGAAGCCCCAGTGCTGGTGAATTGGCAGGGGGGGTGGAGGGCAGGGGGAGAGGAACGGGACAGAGACTGGGGCAAGGAGAGGGGTGTTGAGGCCGGGAAGGGGGCAGTATTGGCAGCAGCCTTTCTCAGCCTCGATCCAGCTACCTGCGCTCCACCTCGGTCCAGCAAAGCAGCAGGCACAGATCCGAATAATCCCATTGGGGCAACGGAGGCTTGCCCCAGGGCAAGAGAACAAATGTTCCCTTACTTCAAAGAGGCCTCCAGGACCCAAAACACCACGGGATGCAGTGTGTGCCCCGTTGGACCAGACTGTAAGTTTAGTGACTGGGTGGAGATTTGTCTGGAGGAAAAGAATGTTGTAGGAAAAGAATGGCAGTGATTCCATTTGTACTTTGAAAACAATTTAATGAAAAGGAAGAAGGCCACCACTCAGTTTCCACCGCAAGCCGAGCCCTACCCTTCATGGGGAAAAAAAACCTGTTGTAAGCATTTGCTTTGTGTGAATGAAAATTGGGTCAAATGGGTTCCATAATTTTCCATTCGCCACAAAATGAACACACATCCCTTCAGCAGTTGAGAGAGGTGCCATGTCTGAAGAACCCTGCTTTCCCTTGAAGAGAACAATCATTTCTTTGTATAAGTTGTGGAAACCCTAGGCAGTTATTTTCCCTGAGTTATAGCCAAATGGATCGTAAGGGAAAAAAGAATTATATCTCTGCAGCCTAGGCTTGTGGCTTTAAGAAATCA
This sequence comes from Plestiodon gilberti rubricaudatus, assembly GCA_026170595.1. Taxonomy (NCBI): domain Eukaryota; kingdom Metazoa; phylum Chordata; class Lepidosauria; order Squamata; family Scincidae; genus Plestiodon; species Plestiodon gilberti. Next base: position 18,073,233 of record JANXHW010000012.1, read on the forward strand.
TTTTTATTTTTGCTCTCCGTGTACAAAACTCCGGTACAACTTTTAAAAGAGCATTTAAAACTCTTTAAGGAAGTCATTCATTTCTGGGTAGCCCTCTTGCATGCCATAAATTTTGAGCAGATCTAATGAAAAGCCAATATTTAATATGAGACAAAGACTTATTTCACTCATTCTCCAATGCCTTCATTTGTCACGGTGGCAGCAACATTATCAAATGTTCATATTAAATACTGTATGTATTTATTGTGAGTAATGGAGGGAGCCAGTTGCCATCTTTATGATCACTGCACAGAAAAACAACTCTACCGTCTCCCTTGTTGCCATCACTCTTTCTCGACAGGAGCGATATGCTTAGGTTGCCAAATGCTACACTGGACCATCCTCAAGCAACTAGGCAGTGTTAAATGCGGTGTCTCATCATAGAATGAGATGATGGCATCTTTTCCTGGGATGATATCTTCAGAGGGGTCTAATGTACAACCCAAAGGAAACCGGTTACAACTCCTTCGATTTTAATTGACTCTGGCATGTTGCCTGGGTGATAGTCTAATTTTTGCTTGCATGTTGATGGAGGTGTCACTTATTAATCATCTGCAAAATTAAGGGAATCAAAACTATGCAGGAACAAGTGAGGACCAGCAGTTTGGAAGACCAGCTGCAATGGGAGTTCTCCATTATTAAGAGGTTCTTCAAAAGAGTATTGTGAGAAGAATGTTCATGCTCTATAGCTAATGTGATGTCTCATAAGTATGTTGTAAGATGCTTGTAACTACACCATAGTAAAGGTATTCCCTGCTCAAAAGCCAGTCATGTCCGACTCTAGGGTGCAGTGCAGTGCTCATCTCCGTTTCTAAGACCAAAGAGCCAGCACTGTCTGAAGATGAAGATTAAGATGAAGATTAAGATTATGGAGAGAGTGGATAGAGGGAAATTCTTCTCCCTCTCGCACAACACCAGAACCAGGGGACATGCACTAAAATTGAGTGGAGGGAGAGTTAGAACGGACAAAAGAAAATATTTCTTTACCCAGCATGTAATTCATCTGTGGAACTCCTTGCCACAGGATGTGGTGATGGCACCTGGCCTAGATGCCTTTAAAAGGGGTTTGGACAGATTCATGGAGGAAAAGACCATCACAGGTTGTAAGCCATAAGCAACCTCCAGGTTTTAGAAGTGGGTTTTCTCTGTGCCAGGTGCAAGGGAGTGTCAACGGGAAACAGGTTATCTTGTTGTCTTGTGCTCCCTGAGGCATCTGGTGGGGCCACTGTGTGATACAGGAAGCTGGACTAGATGGGCTTCTGGCCTGATCCAGCAGGGCTTTTCTTATGTTCTTATGTTCTTAAGATGCTTCCGTGGTCATGTGGCCGGCATGACTAAAAGAACGCTGTTACCTTCCCGCCGCAGCAGCACCTATTTATCTACTTGCAATTTCTTGCTTTTGAACTGCTAGGTTGGCAGGAGCTGGGACAGGAGAAGGGAACTCAGCCCATCAAGTGGTACTTGGATCTCGAACTGCTGTCCTACCGACCTTCCGGTCTATGGTTCAGCATCTTAACCACTAAGCCACCACTACACCATGCCACTAGTTAAATTACGTCAGTGGTGATATGGTGAGGTTCAGGAGACAGGACTTGTCTTACCTCAACCAACCTTAATGAAAGACATAGTAGAGGGTAGCAGTGGTGGTAGGTACAGCAAAGAGATAAAAGCTAGCCTGAATAAAGACCTATTCTGGTATTCAGCCTTCATGGACACTGTATCCAGGTAGAGCAATTTGCACAGAGATTTGTTTACAAAAAATATGTTTCAAGCAAGTGGGGAAACTTCTTGACTCCTATCTGAACTGGAATTTTGCAAAATGTTTGGAATCAATTGTGACAGTTTTTACTAAAGTTTGCACTCCCTATAGAGGTCTCTTCAGATGATGAGTGTGTTAAGCCTCCAGGAAGCCTGGAGCATTGCTAAGTTTCCTTTGGTAGAATGAAAAGCAAAATAGTAAATGGGTGGATCTTCCATCATCAGGTTCATGGAGCTCCAACCTCAAGCAGTTCATTTCAACCCTGCTAGTAGGCAAGCCAGTTACAAAATCTCCACTTGTGTCTAAACTGACCACCCTAATGGCCAAGGTGAATTGCTGCAATAATTGCCCATTAATTAGCATGCATTGTCAGTGACATGGCAATGTTCAAAGGGTAACTGAATTGGGTGCCCATGGTGACTTTACATTTAGTTCTAAACAAGGCAATAGCGTAATTGATTATATCTTGATCCCAGCTCCTTTACTTCCGCTTGTGAGGGAGTCTGAATTGGAGGATCCTTTTCTTGGTGACCACCTTCCCCGTATTTGCACCTTGCCGCTTGCCTGGTTTCCCTCACCTCCTGTGACCCTGGATGCTTGTTTTTCTCTAGTGTCACCAGTGGGGGACCCAGCTGATTTGGTGTGTGGGGCCGGGTCCTCGCCGCCCCCATAAAACTAATTAGCATAATTTATGCTAATTAGTTTTTCCCGCTTTTTTCGCCGATTTTCGGCGATTTTAAGCCTAAAACTGGGGTTTTTAGTAAGTATGTCTGCTTTTACCGGCACTTTAGTGATATTGGACGCTCCCTCGACGATTAATAGCCTTCTCCCGGGCCCGCAGCTTCTCCGTGCACCCGGCCCGGGTCTCTGTACAATCTTCGTAGTTTGCGCATGCGCAAACCCACGGAGTCTCCAGGGACGTTCTGGGCATGCGCAAACTGCTCCCTGGAGCGTCCCTGGAGACTCCGTGGGTTTGCGCATGCGCAAACTACGAAGATTGTACAGAGACCCGGGCCGGGTGCACGGAGAAGCTGCGGGCCCGGGAGAAGGCTATTAATCGTCGAGGGAGCGTCCAATATCACTAAAGTGCCGGTAAAAGCAGACATACTTACTAAAAACCCCAGTTCTAGGCTTAAAATCGCCGAAAATCGGCGAAAAAAGCGGGAAAAATTCAAAATTTTCCCGCTCTTCCCCAGAGCCTCCCGCCCCCCCCCAGGAGCCTCTGCGCCCTTGCGCCCTGGGGACCACCGCCCCAGGGCCCCACATCTGGGGACGCCTATGAGTGTCACACTTCCTGCAATACCCAAAATTGTTTGGAAAGAATCTTTCCTTGGGACCTTTAAAAAACTGCAACTCAGTTGTATCAGCATTGTCCTCGTTTTATACATCTCAGACTTCCTCTGAGTCTATTGTAAAGTTTGAAGTTCTATTGGATGTATTTACATTCTTTTTGAAAAGTTCTTTTCCCTAGATTCGGAAATCAGGAAATCAGAAAGGAAATCAGGAAATCAGAAATCAAATCGGAAATCAGAAAGCTATACAGGAGCTTTAAGGACTCGAGAGCATTGACCTTATCCCCGTGCTATTTTACATTGAAACAACAACTCAGAGATGTTATTGATGGTGCACATCTCCTCCCAGTGAAACTTACTCCACAAAGCTATTTTGTCCAGGAATTCTAAGCAATTTTGGCATGTTACTTCGGGCTTTTTCTATAATGCGCCCTTGCCCTCTTCGCTAATTTCTTCGTCTACCAGAGAAAATTACATTAAATCAATTTTATTTCAGGATTGTGCAAACTCTGACTCCATGTCTCCCAGAGACATAGTAATGGGGGCAGGGGCATCAAAATCACCCCCGGGCCCGCCTCCCACCTCGGCAGTGGCAGCGAGCCTCGCAGCGCTGCTGCCGAGGCTCTTGTTGTCGGCTGCGGGCAGGTGGGAGGGCCCACTGCCTGCCCCCTTCTCCCCCCACCTCTGCCTGTCCATTGGACACAAGTCGCGAGTCGCAACCGCATCTGTTCCGTCGCCCAGCCATCCTCCTCTGCCACAGTGTCACTTCTGACTGGGACGGCGGGTGGGGCTGGGGTCCTGGGCAGCATTCTAGGGTGTGTGCGGCGCCAGCTGAAGCCCTGCCCGCAGAAGGGCCGAACCAAGATGCAAGCATTTGCGTATTGGTTTGGCCCTTCTGGGGTCGGGGTTTGGGGTGGCACAGCGTGCACGCGTAGAACACTGCCCATGCCCCAGCCCCACCTGCCAGCCCAGTCAGAAGCGGCAGAGGAGGATGGCCAGGCGTTGGGATAAATATGGTTGCAACTTGGCCGGTGGCAGGAGAAGGGGGCACCAGTACAGTGTGCTCGTTACCCCGAGGCCCCTGGTGGCTGGGGAGGGTGTTTTCCACCCTCCCCCTGGGGCTGTTTTGGCCCCATTTTCAGCCCCGCCTGGCGTCACCCGGGGCATGGCTTCCGGGTGATGTCATGTGGTGGGGGCGGGGCTTTGCCAGGGGGCATCATCTTGGACTGCTGCCCCTGGTAGGGGGAAGTGTCCCTACGACACTGATGTCCCCATCATTATTCTCAGAACTTCAGGATTGGCCACCTGTTACACAACTTGAGGTCAAGCTACTTATTCTACAGCTGAAAGCTGGGAAGGTGTCTGGCCCAGATGCCTTACCACCAGGCATCTTTAAGACTGACCCTGATTGGTGGGTTCCACTATTGGCCGATTTGTTTCATGATTGTGAACAAGACTGGAACCATGCCCTGTTCCCGGACACAATCTATTATAATCCCCATCTATAAGAAGGGTGACAAGAAGTTACTTGGGAGTTACCGTCCTATAAGCCTATTATCCATCTTAGCCAAGTTATATGCCAAATACCTTTTAGACAAACTGTCGACCTGGCTGTCGGAAAACAACGTTTGGGGACCGGAACAAGTTGGCTTTAGAGCTGGTAAGTCTGTTCTGGATAACTGTGTGGCCCTGTCCCATGTTGTCTCCAAGTATGTTAAGTCCAGCAATACCCATATCTATGCTACCTTTCTGGATCTGAAGGGAGCATTTGATACGGTTGATAGGGAACTGCTATGGTAGAAATTAGTCAATCTTGGGGTAGACAAGCGTCTACTTTTTCTGATCCAGAAGCTTCATTCGGCAACCAGCTGCCGTGTCAAATTGTCATCACAGAGTCTGTTCTCAGGACCCATTCCAACAAATCGAGGGGCCAAGCAGGATTGCATTTTAGCCCCTACTCTGTTCAATTTTATTAATGATTTTGACACCTTGTTTGTCTTTGATTGACGCCCATCCCCCCAAATTAGGCAATTTGTCGCTTCCCCTTTTGTTGTACGCTGACGATATGCTGCTTATGTCGTGTACAAGGATTGGGTTGAAGCGTTTAATTGCCTCCTGTATAGATTATTTATCCTCCAACAAATTGATATTGAATTATGATATATCTAAAATCTTGGTATTTGGTAACCAGTGAAAACCAACTCCCTGGATTTTTGGGGGGAGAGCAATTCAACAAGTCAAATAATTTAGGTATCTTGGTATAGTGTTCCATCATAGGCACCATTGGACCACTCATCAACAAGCTGCCATTTCGTCGACCAATCTTTCAGCACAGGCCATATTGCGTTTCTTTTACACCTGGGGCAATTCCTACATCCCTGCAGCTGTCCAGACCACTGGCGTCGCTGCAGGGGGGCAGAGCTCTAAGTTCCGCCACATCTCTGACCCTCTATTACACTGGAGCACGAAGCGGCCCCTCCTTCTCGCCTTCGGAACCATTCAACCATTGAATGGTTCCAAAGGCGAGGGGCGGGGCTGCTTCGTGGTCCGGTAGTAACAAGCCCCCTGCAGCGACGCCAGTGGTTCAGACCTTTAAGTCTAAAGTCCTAGCGCGACTTTTGTTTGGTATTCCTATCTGGATTTTTGCCCTCTCAACTATTGTTGAGTATGTTCAGTCCTGTTTCCTATATAAGATCTTTGTGGTTCCACACTGCATACCTTACGCAGCGTTGTGCCTTGAAGCAGGTCTGCACAGGATTGAAACCTTGGCCTGGCTCAGATTTTTGAGTTTCTGGTTAGGGGCTTGTTATGCGGTGGAGCAGATTACTCTGTTTAGAAACATCTTATCTGACTCTCCCCTCTCCCCAGGCTTAGCATTATTTTCCAAAAAACTGCTTTCCATTTGCTTATCCGCTGTTAAAGGGGGTTTACCTTTATCAGCTGCTCTTAAAATTATCCGAAGCCGCCTATTTGATATCGAAAATCAGAATTTGTATGCGGCGGCCCTCAAATCTTGCTCACCCCTTACATTTTGGTCTTGCATGGCCCTTGAACTCAACACCCAGTTATCTTGGTGCTTTATTTTTATAATTTTTTTACCTTGGCAAGATCTAATGTATTTCCTTCCAATGTTCTACGAGCCAGATTTGGTAGAGGGTTACCAGGCCTGTTCATGTGATTCGCTTACACCCGAGTCTTTACCCCACATGATTCTTCAGTGCCCCCATTATAATGATCTGCGTAAACAGTTTCTGTTACCAATTCTGATCTTTTCTTTTGGGTCAGATATTGACACTATCTGTTTTTTATTGGATGGGAAAAATGAGAATCGCACTCAGTGGGTAGCCAAATATCTTTATTTAATCTGGACCAGACGCACCTCTGATTGCAATTCTGCCTCTGTGTAACCAAGTGACAAGCTTTATAGACGTTTTATTTGTACTGTGTACATTTTTGTTTTCAGTATTTGTTGGAAATTGTATCTGTTGGGTTGGCGGGGTCTCAGTATTTATTCTGTACAGTTCTTTTATGCCATTAAAGGTTTTTTGACTTTGACTTTGAATGTTCAAAGGAAGTCTTCATGGAGGCTAGTGCACACTGATGCCTGACCTCCATGCATTCAGCAGAGGTGAGAAAGAAGGTTTGGGGTGCCCATAACTACTTTGTGAAAAGACAGTCCAGGCACCTGATTTTAGGACACAGTGAGGACAGATCTCCCTTGGAAATGGGAACCCAGGAAAAGTCCTGCTCAGAGTAATGGTAGAAGAACTGGGGATACCAATAAAACCTGGACATTCATTCCACATCTTCTTGGAGAGTCTTACAGGTTGCAGAATTCAGGAAGGAGTGCATGCAGCCCAGTCCTGTGCATGTTCTCTCAGAAGTACATTCTGCTGAATTCTTCTGTAGGGCTTTAATTGTGTTTGACAATGAATAAGTTCAATGAGGCAAGCTGGTTGTCAGTTTGAATTAAAGGCATGAAAGCAGGTGGGAAGGGATTTTGTAAGTTACAAAAATGTTTTTATGTACATTATATCTAATTTAATATTTTACTATCTGCCGTATGGGGCATGCATATGTGTGCATGCATGTACGTTTTATTGTTTTACTTATTCATTAATTCATTCATTCATTCAAAAATAGTTCTATCCTGCCTTTCTTGCCTATCAAGGCAACTCAAGATGGCTCACAATAAGATGAAACAAAATAAAACAACAATCTACCAGTGTATCACACTGATAGGATTGGGCTGTAATTCCCCTCGGGCTTAACTGGGGTGGACCCTGAGGAGCAGCCACTCCGTTCAGGCCTCGCCCCACCAACGGAGCCATACCACTGTTTCCCCTGCTGCAGCATGGCCAGGAGGACCCTCCCCATGTGTCCCGCAGTGCGGGAAACAGCGGCAGGGGTTCCGTGCTTTCGTGGAGTCTGTGCTGCTAACCCGGAAGTGATGTCATGTGATGTTACATGACTTCACTTCCAGGGAGCTTGTTACTCTCCTGGCTATAATCCTAAGGAATTGCATATCTTTTACTTTCGATTATATATAAATGAGTATGTACCTGGAACTGAATTTGTTGGTATACTTGGTATTCAGTAGCGTGCATTGAGATAGAAACGTAACATAAAATTTGTGATGAGGATATACTGTGGTTGTTATTTCCCGCTCTAGTGTTGTGATTCTATAGGGCTGTACACAAAATAATCCAGGTGCAGAATGTATGTAGTCAAGTACAGATGACTGTTCACAGGTACACATTTTCATGTAAATAACTGCACTTGGGTTCATGTTTACAGATCAACAATCTGTGTCTGCTATACACAGATTGTAACTGCATTAAAAGGAATGTGTGAATAGCATTGAATAGCATTAAAAGAAACATATCTAGGCACAATGATTGTACCCAGATACATAGACACAAACGTTGGAAGAGGCATGAGATCTGTTTGAGACCAGGTGTCATTCAGTTGATGCCATTGCCATGAAAACTCTGTTGTTGTCCCAGCCCTGCATCCTTGTTCCATGGCTTATTCCACAGAGTTGGTCTCCTCTGGAGAGTCCAAGGCACTCTTGTGGAGGCATCCCAGAGCCCCAAGACATTGTGACTTCCATTAGAGGGATGAAACTGGAATCATCTCGGGCAACTGGGAATGTGGAACAGAACATAGAATTGCTAGGTTTAGAGCAGGGGTTCTCAACCTTTGGAGACCCGGGTACCCCCTATCACGGTCCAATTTTCTGAAGTACCCCTGCTAATTAACTGCTAATTAATTGGATTAATCAAATAATTAATTAGGTAATTAATCGTTTTAAAAGTGAAAAAAATGTCTTATTTAACTCTGTGTGTGTGTGTGTGTGTGTGTGTGTGTGTGTGTGTGTGTGAGTGAGTGAGTGAGTGAGTGAGTGAGTGTGAGTGTGAGTGTGAGAGAGGGAGGGAGGGAGGGAGAGACACACATGCAAGGATCTCTTTTTTTCTCCAAGTCACACTTCCCAAAATCAGCTCTTCTCTCCCCCACTCCACCAAAGTACATTTTCCAAAGTACAAAAATAAGCCCAAAACCAAAACCAGAGGGACAGAAGGGCTCCGAAAATAATCACAATTAAAAATCCATGTTAATTAACACTTAATTAGCAACTGATAGGGCAGATAAGGGACAGGGCTTGGCGTACCCCCAGCAAGAGGTCTGCGTGCCCCCAGGGGTACCCGTACCACAGGTTGAGAACCTCTGGCTTAGAACCTAGGATCTTCTAGATGTGCTACAGTTTTCAGAGTTGCATGAAGCACTACAATTTTGTGTCCTAGCAACCCTAAGAGAGCAACAAAAACCGCAAGGCAGAGAAAGGAAAAGGATTAAATTTCACACAGGGGGCGTCTCAAGAAAATGTACACACACTTTACAGTGTCACATTTATTGTGCTATAATTCACACATATACTATGATACTATAATTCACACATATACTGCATTTGGTGTACAGAAGCAGTTGCTTGACCCAGTTAATTAATTGATCAGTTGGTTAATGAAGTGCTCGAAATGTTCCCCATTGGCATATAAACACCACTGACATCGTTGACAAAGGGATCTGCAGTCACCCACCAGGATGTGTGCTGGGATGGTTTTGCACATCTCCTCAGTTGCTTCCCTGAGATGATCGAGAGCTGCAGGTTTTCTACAATGAAGTATGTATGAGTTAGAGTGCCCTAAACTGTGTGCACATGTTTTTGAGACACCCTGTAAATTGCTCCTAATCAGCGAATTCCTTAGGCTTCTCTAGTAAACGTCTTGAGCCTTGGATGTCTTCTGTAAGAACAATTGATATCTCCTCTTGTGCTTTGGAAACTTCTTGAAGCATCCATATTTGGTCGCTCTCTGAATAGTCGTTTCTCAAAGTCTCATGGGAGCAAAAATATGTAAACAAACTTTGGGACTAGTAGTGAAATGCAACTCCAGAATGGGCATTGCGTAAGTTCAAGTGCCTGCACCTTTTATTTTTTTTCTCCCGAAAATTGTTATTCAGAAGGATAGATGTGAAGCATGTATCCTCTCCAGCCTCAATTTCCCTCTAAAACTGAAGATTTGTATTCCTGGCTTCCTCTCACTGAATATCTAAATGTTAATCTCTCCAATGGAGGTTTATGTAAATGTCCCTTGTAACTGAAAATTTGTTTCAAGTATCCAGTCATTAAGATTTTGACGCTGACACCATTTAGTGCAAGATCTACAGAGGTGAAGACTTCTGAAGTTAATGCCACCTAATTAATCCAGCCCATTAGCCCCAAACCTTATATTGAACATTTGAAGAGCTTCTAACACAGTAAGATTCTCAGCTACTAAAGCCAAGGTTTACTTCACATACACCTCATTTAATTACTTACAGCGCAACCCTATGCTTGTCCACTCAGATGCAAGTCCCATTGTTTTCAATGGGCCTTATTCCCAGGAAAAGGGTGTCTTGGATAGCAGTCTGAAAGCCCAATCGTATCTCCCCAGTGGATGGAGGAGGATGCTTCACTTCAGCAGGCAAGTTCAGCCAGCACAATTGGTGTGCTAACTGGTGGAGAAGACTTCATCCGCTGGTGTGAGCTGAGTGGTGGTGGTGGGTGGTGGTGGGAGGAATGGGGGTGGGAGAAGGAACAGAGGAGTTTCTGAGGTAAAACATTCTTACTGGTTTTTGACCATGCCCACCAAGTTTAGGTCTTCCTAATGTTTCACCCTCAATTGGGTAGGGCATTATCAAAAGACTACAAACTAAAAACAGGACACCAAAAATACTGTTAAAAGTTTAAAAGCAGAGTATAAAATGCTACACTTAAAAGCTAAGATAAAATACTTAAAACAAACTGCAGCTAAACTTCAGCTAAAAGTCTGCTAAAACCCTAAGCCTAGGCACTTCAAAGTTAAAAAGTTAAAGGACTTATGGTGCAATCCTACATAACTTGTGGACAGCAGACCTAGCGTTTCGCCGCCTGCTATAGTCACAAACGTGCCGTAAAACATGTTTGCGGACTACTTTCGAACAGAGAAGGCCGGACCCAGGTAGGTTTGGATCCAGCAGTTGGGTGGATCGGTCGGAGGATGGGGGGAGGGATGGCAGAGCCGGCAGGGTCCATCCCTGGCGGGGGCAGGGGGCATGGCTTCCGCCATATCCCGGTCCTCACCGGTCCTTGCAGGGTGGCTGGGCCATTGCACGGCCTCCGACTTCCGCCAGCAAAATAGCTGGTGGAAATCCAAGGAGGTGTATCGGCCCCAGCCGCCGTTACACTCGGGGAAGGGGATGAGCGTCCCCTTCCCTGAGTAGACTTTCTACCGTGGGTTGCCTTCTGCAGGCTGCCCGTGGCGGAGCACTGGATCGGACGGGCGGCCTTGGCCGGCCGGCCGATCTTTACATACGATTGGGCTGCCCAGGTTTTAGCAAACTTTTCGTTGCAGTTTGTTTAAATTTTAAGTCTTTTACTAGTATTTTATCTTAGCTTTTAAGTGTAGCATTTTATACTCTGCTTTTAAGCTTTTAACAGTATTTTAGGTGTCCTGTTTTTAGTTTGTAGTCCTTTGATAATGCCCTACGCCAGAGGTTCCCTAACTACTGGGAAGGCCCTACGCTGCTCTAAGTGGTAGCGGAGCCTTCCCAGGGATCGTGACGGCACGTCCGGGATTGCACCGCCACTGCCACCGCCACGGACGATTAGGTCAGATTTACCTTCATTGGTGGGCAGTGGGTGTCCGGTGGGGAGTGTGGGGAGCCTGCGGACTCAAGAAACTCAAGAAAGTTTTATGCGAAACCGGAAGTGGGTTGCTATCGCCTCAGAGCGCTGCTCCGACGCTTGGGGAGGCCTGTGGAGGGGTCCTCAGGCTCCCCACACACCCCACCGGACACCCACTGCCCACCAATGAAGGTAAATCGGACCTTATCGTCCATGGCGGTGGCGGCGGCGGCGGCGCGATCCCGGACGCGCCGTCATCGTCACCATGGGTTGCCACGCCCCTTAAGGGTGTAGCAACCCTTTCTTCCCGACTGGGGCGTCGCGACGCCCCAGTTTGGGTAGCACTGCCCTACACAATTGAGGGCGAAACGTTAGGAAGACAAGCCAGGATGGTGTAGTGGTTTGGGAGTTGGACTTAGAGTTTTCAATGGTGGTTGAGAACTGCTGTTGTAGGGAATACTGTTTAGTATAGTTAAGAAAGAGGGTTAAGGTTGAAGCACACGGGAAGCAACAAAAGTCTGTGTACACAAACAATATGAATAATATGATAAGGCCGCAAAAAACCAAAATCCAAAAGGCTGCATGTGGCCTTAAGGCCGCAGGTTCCCCACCCCTGACCTAAACTCAGGGAACGTGGTCAAAAAACCCATAAGAACTTTTTTACCTCAGGATAACCCCAACCACGAAATTTCCTACAGGGGAGTTTCTGGTTGGGGAGAGGGGTGGGAAGGGAGGCAGAAGAGGGGAGGAAAGGTGCAGGATTGGAGGCACTCACATGCAGCCAGATCCTCTCTCTTTCCGCCACCATTAATCTCCTCAGTTCTGCAACAGAAAATCAGTTGGCCCAGGACTGAGGAGACCCATAGGGCATGTGGAGGTTTTTCCCAGGGCAAGGTAACAAAGGCTCCCTTCCTCTGAGGAGACCTCTGCAACTGCCCACCCACCCTAGGATGCAGTGTGCTCCTAGGCTCCATTGGCACACCTGCATCAGCGGGGGGGGGGGTTTAGGTAGAATTGGGCTGCCCATCAACTACAGGTATCTGCAAAACATTCTCAACAACATTTGACATTGCACAGCAAGCATTTATGATTAGATCAAATTGTTCTTCTTGATTATTCAAAGGTATTATTTAAAAAAAATTTGCCACTGTTGTCAGCTTCCCTCAATGACAACAGAAATTATTTTCAAATTAAGTTACATTCTCTCCATCATATTAAATAAATGAACCATATATTTAACTGGATATTATTAGATGATACAAATGTTCAGTAGTGGGAAGATAATTTGTTTAGAAAAAAGCAAACACAGCTATTATATATCAGAAGAATTCTGTCTGGGTACAAATACCATGTTACCTAATTTCTTAATTAAAAATTGAATAATATTTATACAGATACAAGATCAAGACAAGCACATTAAAATCATTCCACAGCAATGGAAAGATGAACCAGGGAAGAACCCAAAAACAAGCATATCATGTTTAAGCTGCACATGATTGGCTTGCTATTGTGAGAATCACTTACATTTTCATACGTTCACTGTGTGGGAGAACTTGTGGACTCAGTCCTGCTCCTCAGACATGCAGGCGGCAGCTGTAACCAGCTACACCAGGAGTGTCAAACATAAGACCCGCGGGCCAGATCCGGCCCTCCAAAGCTATTTATCTGGCCCGCGTGGTGCTTGCTTCTTCTCCTAGCCCGCAGCAGCAGCCCGTCCCCTGAGCTTAGAGTGCATTTTTTTTCCAAGCCAGCATTTCCCTTTTAAATTTCCCCCTTAAGGTGGTGACTCAGACAAGCACAGGCTTGTTATCTTGCTCCTTTCCATATGCAGAAGGAGCTTCTGAAACAACCAAGCCTTTGCAAGGCGGCTGCCGAACCCATTCCCCCCCCCCCAACTGAAACGAGGATGAGAGGAGCCAGCAGCACTAACGGAGAGACAAGGCTCCACATGAGTAGCTTTGCCATAGTCCCGGATACGGCTGGGACAATCCCGGTTGGGAGCCCAAATCCCGGGCTCCTGGCTTTGTCCCAGCCATCCAGGACTGCCCCCATGGTGCCGCCATCTTCTTTGTTCGAGCCTCGCACGAGTGCACGCGAGGCTGGAATCACTCAGAAAGCGTCCGAGTGAACTCAGACGCTTTCCGAGTGCTCTCAGCCTCCTAAGTCCCCGCCCCCGTGATGTCACATTCCCGGCCCCTGCCCCGGTGATGTCACATTCCTGCCCCCTCCCCCGGTGACACCCAGCCCCTCCCCCAGTGACATCACTTCTGTGATGATGACTGTGAATGGGACGTTAATAACTTCTGAATGCATCCTTAATGAATATTTCCCTGAAAGGTGGGGGGAGTAATCAGAGGCTTATTATAAGGCATTACATGCAACCATTCTCCCCCCCCCCCATCTCCCCTGGATTATTTTCCAAAGTTGTTTACCTCCAAAGTTGCACGTAACAACAACCCAAAAACTCCTTAAAAAACAGGAGTTTTAAAACAGAATTGGGTCACTCTTCTCCTAAGAGTTTCCACAAAACTTCCAGCAAGACGGCTCTTCAAGACAGGTAGCTATGAAAAGCTGAGAACTTCTTCCTCCTTCCCCCCCTTCCCCCTCTCTATTCCTTAGCTGTTTAGAAATGGGATTGGAGAAGTAGGGACTTCCAAACTTCACTCCTAAAACCCCTTTTTCTTTCATTTGCACCAAATACATTCTGCATCACACACAGCCACCACAATAAATCAGGAACATACTACACTGTTAGGGTAAAATGAAACATATTTTCTATTAATCCTCTGTATGAACAATTTTACCCTTTTGTTCTGTTTTTTAATAAATCCATACTCCTTTATTTGAAGTTATTTCTCTCAATCTCTCTTTGCCAAGTTAAAAGGGAAGCTCTGCATTACGCTGATCTGTATCTAGTCTAAAGATCCCGTGTTCCAATTGGGCTGTGCTAATTTCTCCTAAGAACCAGCTCTTTTGGTAACACTAGTAACATAGTATGCACTTCTAATGTATTTCCCTAAATGTTTTTCCCATACTGGAAGTTGTTGCACCATATATCACAGAGCAGCATTTGCTTTCTTTGAGGCATCATCAAGTTGCTGACTTGCCCTCAGCAGATACCATGAATGCTATTCAGCCCCCCGTGTGAAACGGGTTTGACACCGATGAGCTACACCGTTGTTTCTCAAACTGTGGCTCGGGACCTGCTTTCTAGTGGGTCCTGGGTGATGGAAAGATCAGATAAGTAATTGTCACAAGTCCTGAGGCTATTCAAAAATCAGATAGCTGCTACAGTAATTGTCCTTCAAAGAGCTGAGTTTCTGCAGTTTACAAGATAGCTGCTAATTGCCCTGCAAACATCTGAGCTCTTGCAGTTTGCAAGCTTGTGTAAATATAGGGAAATAAATGTTTGAGCTTTTTTTTCTGGTTTGTTTCTTTTCCAAGTCTGTCAATGACAGGTAGTGTGGGCAGGTGAAGGCTGGGTCACAGAACTAAGCCCCTCGAGCCTTGAGGTTATTCATTCTTCTCCCTCTTGCACAACACCAGAACCAGGGGACTAAAATTGAGTGGAGGGAGAGTTAGAACGGACAAAAGAAAATATTTCTTCACCCAGCGTGTAATTCATCTGTGGAACTCCTTGCCACAGGATGTGGTGATGGCACCTGGCCTAGATGCCTTTAAAAGGGATTTGGATAGATTCATGGAGGAAAAGACCATCACAGGTTACAAGCCATAAGCAACCTCCTGGGTCTCCAACTTCCTAGCTCACCACACTCTTCTCTTCCACACTTCCTGTTTCCCTCTTCCTTTTTGATGGTGTAATCCTAATCTTTACCAACGCCGGTGCTGTGGCCTTGGTGCTGGCCTAGGGTGTTGCAAATGTGCCGCAAACATGTTGTAAATGTGCCGTGGTGACTTCCTAGGCTGGCGCCGGCAAAGAAGACAGAAAGACAACGTTGGTTCTCTGAAGGCTGCACAACTTCTTGCTCTACTGTAATGGGTCTATTGATTGTTACTTCTCTAAGTAATAGTCTGTAAAACCAAGTCCATTTCCTGAAATTAGTCTTAATATCTGCCTGGGACAATAGCACAAAGTCTGCAGCCAAGGAACTGATCCCACGAAACAAACTAACATTGCATTTGGTGCAGAATCATCCTTCGAGGGCTGAGCAAAAATTGCACTGTGACTGAGAAATGGCCTACAGGTTCCCAGTTCACTAAATGAACATCTGAAGTCTTGAAGGGAGGAAAAGAAAATAAATATTCCAAGCATCACCAGCTGGTTAATCTTGGCAGAGGTGTCGCTCCGATAGGACGAGCGAAACTTACGGCCCCGCCCCTATCGGAGCGACGCCTTTGCCTCTTGGTCCATTGCCAAAGTTACAAGGAAAAGAAAACAACCCAGGACAGTCGTTTTGTGCTATCAGTGCACATGCTTTGTGGCCATCAATGTTTGCATGCCGTCACATGAAGTCCACCCCTTAGGCCACACCACTGCATGCATACCAAATGTGGGGGGTTGCTTGACAAAGTATGCCTACCTTCATCTCCATAGCTCATTGCTCCAGTCTGTAGGTTCATCTGGGGAGACAAGCTGCCTCCACATGTGAAGATACACAGTTGCTGTCCGCTGCCTTAAGTCACATATTAAGCTTAAGCTACCACATTCCAGGGTAGTCCATAATTTCTAAGTAGCTAATTCGTGCCCATGTGGATAGTTATATTTCTCATCTTCTCTCAGACACATTGACCCCTAGGTGGCTCACAGCGCAATCCTGTGTAAGAATTGGCCGCCAGCCGGATCCTGAGCCCCGGCGGCCGTTCTGCCACCGGGCCGTAGGTCTACTCAGGTGCAAATTCAGGCCGGCCTGATTGGCCTCCTCGACTACTTTTCTACAGGGCTGGTTCCATTGGTAGGGCAGTGGCATCTGAACAATTCTGGATACTGTTTGCCCTGTTAATTTCCATCACTGGCAGCACTCCTGGCACAGAGAAGTTCTTAAAACTTGCAATTCCCATTCTGAACTAGTTTTCTCTGATGCTCTGAAAGTGCAACCTTAATAAGAGAAATAACAACTGCACTGACATCTCAGAATGGCACTGGGGGGACAGTTTTGGAAAGTATCATTGACAAGACAATGGCATTTCAGGGCCATTTGGAGATAATGTTGTGATTCAGAAGCTTTTAACTCCTCTTTGGAGGAAAGAAACAGAGCCATGATGTGCACGGCGTCCCATCTGGTTAATGTCCTGTACTTTATTACTGTAAAACACAGGGCCTTGGTCTCCAAGCAAAACCATTACTAGTTTTTTATATTATCATAAAGAGCAACTTTTATGCCTGGAGAGGAAGGCTTGGTGTAAACTGGTGCAAGTCCCATGGCCTCTAAGAGACATTTTGCTTCATTACATGAAACCTGTCTTTGACACCCAGGCAGTCTTGGCTGCCCCATCAATGTCAGCCCAATGTATTGACTGTTGCATTCATGCCATTCAGCTGTCACATAAAATGAAGAAGTTTCATGCTGAATGCCAAACACTACGAAACTCCTGAATCGTTTCCAACAAGGCAGAGGAAAAGAAAGAAAAAGTGAAAATGGATAGTGAGCTAGTTGGGACCCATTCCTAGCCAACATTTCCATGCAGATGCAGCCGCAATGCAACTCCAAGGTAAGGGAACAAACATTTCCTTACCTTGAGGAGGCCTCCATGTTCCCCCCCCCCCCCAATCGTAGGATGCAGCCCACGACCCATTGGCATGGCTACATCAGCACTGGAAAGTTGGATATGATTGGGCCCTTAGTCAGATAATCTGTAGGCCTAAAACCAATTTTGGAGATGATGAGAGCTGCTCACACATTCATCTGTACATCTGTGTACCTGTTACAATCCTTGTTAGTCTATCCCTGAGTACAGCGATTCATATTTTCTATTCAGTGTAGGTACAATCTGCGTATGGGATACATAGACCATGGATTTGTAAACATGAACCCAGGTACAGTCATTCACATGGAAAGGTGTACATTCATTCATTCACATGCAGCTGTATACATGTTTGGTGCCCAGGTACAGCATAATGTGTGAACAGCCCTATAGAAAGTGCCTGGTGAAGACTCGGTTGGCATGCATGTGGGATGGGGCCTCCTCTGTAGTGGGCTTTGGAGCTCCCTCCCAGAGGAATGTTAGAATTCCAGCTTTTATGATAGTTTAAATAGCCTGTTCTGTGGACTGTTGATGGTGGGGGCTGGGTGTGGGGCTGTTTATTGGAACTACTGTGTTCTTTTTAACTGATTTTGTTTTATATTTAATATGTTTTTTTTTAAAAAATGAAGCTGCCTTGGAGTCATGCAAATTATGGGATATAAATTTGAAAAGTAAACTAGTTTCCTTTGACACATATGGACTGTGTAGGATAATTGCCTACTGAACTTTTCCCTCTTCCTTAAGTCATTTGCTCAAGGTGCCCTATTTAACAGTCCCAATGCTATTTCTCCCTGTTTTTGCCTTCAGCTGGTACCTTGTAACATTTTTTAACACGTTGCTTAAGTTGTCCCTTTCAACTCTCTTCTTCAGTCTCCAATACATCAGGTTCCCAAGTTACAGATGTCCGAGTTATGGACGTCTGTGTCGGCACTTTTGCACAGGTGCAATCTGTCTATTAGGGCTGGGCCAGCAAGTGCTAGCTTTTCCGACGTATGTACATTCCAACTTCAGGACAAACCTCCAGAGCAGAACCAGTACATATATTGGGGACCTAGTGTATTATAATCTCTAAATGGAATACAGGCTCTACATTGTCTCTAGTGCACATGCATGTAAAGGCACATGTATATTGGGCACCGATATTGGGTACCGTTCTGTATCTTTCTGGGCATCGTTCTGCCATTTCACCTGTGACAACCTGGTGAGGTTGAGTTTCAACTCTTGATAGCAGATGATGGGACAGTTTTTCATGTGTGTGTGTGTGAGGCATCTTTGTAAGCTCAGGAACAAACAAACCACCTTACTTGATTATAAATCAGTGGAGGAGAGCAGGCTGTTGAAGAAGACAGGAATTAATGCTGGCACAATCTGCTTCCAGTCCCATTTCTCAGGTCTTTGTTTATTCATTTGCATTTTTATCCTAACTTTCACCATGCACAATCCCAAGGTGATCAATAACAAAATTTAGAAAACGTAAAATAGTTCAGCACCAAAACCTAAAATAATTGAAATAAGAGGTTGGAATTCACATGCAGCACACTTCCACCAGTATTTCTAAACGTCTCCAAGCCTGGAGAAACAAGTTAGTTTTTTAAGCAACTTCTTAAAAGCCGGGAGAGAGGGTACCTCCCATGCCTCCTGAGGCATGTAGTTCTCTATCGGGGTGCTACAACAAAAACGGCCCTGTTACGCATGAATGGCAACCTAGCCTTGTTCAGTGAACACATGTGGAGCAAGGCCTCCCTGGAAGATTTCACTACATGATTCTGTGCCTTTGAAAATGGGGTGGTCTTTTATGCCCTTTTCTTAGGGGAGATTTTCCTTTGGGGGTGGGGGCAGGCAGTTCTTATGGATTTTGAAAAGTTGATGAGTGTGCTCCACATGATTGGATGAGTGAACTCCATAAACGTGCACTCAAAGCACTGTGTGTAGCCACATGTGTAGCAGGGTGAACTCAGCCTTGTACAACTCCCACAGGTCTCTGGCTTAGGGCATTAGCTTTGCCATAGCCAATGATGCTGTCTTTCTGTTGCTCAATATGAACCTACTCGCATTTCTGTAATGATACTGACATGCCTCTCCTTTTTTCCTCTTTAGGTCCCTCACCATATGAAAACCTTGCCCTATTACAGTTACGACCAACCAGTGATTGGATACTGCCAGGCTCACAAACCTCTCCATGTAAATAAGGGATATGACAGCATCTCCCGGGACCAAGCTGAAACCACCAACTTGGAGTTGAGTCGAGACCACAGCTTCATTGCTACAATTGCACGTTCTGCTGCTCCAGCTATTTACATTGAGAGAATACCCAACTGATGGGATGTCTTTCCTGAAAGTTAAGAAGGGGTCATGGGAGGGTTATTTTTTTCTGGGGAGGGGGAAAAGCCTCCAGTCCAAGAGAAGAATGGAGCACGAAGATGACAATTGACCATTCCAGTTACAAATGTTTCAATGCAAACAGCAGGAAGTGGAACAAAATGACAGCTTTCTTGAGGAGGATGGTGGAAATTCAGTCTAGTGAACTTGCAAGTATGGATGGGAGAACTTCAGGATTTCCTTTGGCTTTAAACTGTTGAACAAACTTCTTGGTGTAAATATCAAAGAAAGATTGTCAAGTTCTTATTAAAAAAAGTTAGATTTCACTCTAGCAACATAAAGGGATGGATTAAAAAGTTCTGTTTGTATATTTAATTTTTCTACATTGCACGGTTCCTGGGAACAAGAACCACAGATACAAAAAATGGGGAGGAGAGGGACGGACAGAAAATGGAGTACGAGCAATCATTTCTTTATTAAGTGTTTCTTAGAAGATTTCTTTAAAGTTTTTTTCTTCTTTTTTAATTTGGGGAACAAAGAAACCAAGATCTCTCTTTTCTTTTTCTTTTCTTTTTCCTGGGAGGGTGGGAGATTCGGTATTATAATTTCAGACTCCAAACATGGTGTTAAAGGCTTACATTGAACCAAATGGACATTGGCAATTCCTGTAAAAGAACGAAGACAAACCTTGGGGTGCATGTACATTTACGACACATGCTGTACATTATTGGGGGGGTGACTTTTGATTTTTCCTATCTTCATTGTGCTTCATTGTTGACACTAAAGTTATGTTTGGGGGCTCAACAAAAAGGGGAGGGAGTGGCTATTGATGAAATAAGAGCTCACAATTCAGTAGTCCTAAATGAAGGGGAGGGAGGAAGAGGATGTTGGGTACAGGAACGTCCATAATGCACCCAATGTGGTGAAAACAGTACTGATGGGCTGAAAAGGCATCTTGGCAACATTTGATGGCTGATGTGATTTTACAAGAGAGAGAGAGAGAGAGGGAGAGAGAGAGAGAGAGAGAGAGAGAGAGAGAGAGAGAGCGCACAGAGGAGGATGTGTAACATTGTTTGATTTATTTTTAATTAATTATTCTGATCAGTTAGTTTTTGTGTAGTTTTTATCAATAAAAGGACAAAAAAAGTGATGGGGAAAATAAACATGTTATTTTGTGGTCAGGCTGCCACAGCTAAATGGATGAATGGTTTTTTTCTAGATATGTTGTACCCTGACTACTTCAATCAATGACTCTCCAGCTGAGATTGTCCAAATTAAACTTGTGATAGTGGTTTATGAGCAATGGGCGTGGTCTGGGCAAGGGTAAGCACTTTGAAATTCTGTTGCTTTCAGTGAGAGAACATGAAAAGTGTACTTCACTAGGACCAGCCACACACAATTGTCAGTGCAAACATGTGTGTCTCTTTGGTGAACATGTGCATTTGTGTGAATGATTTTTAAAAGCCTGGACCCCGCAGGTTTAGGGTACAGATTGCTGCTGCCTCAAGGCAGTGTGTGCATTGAACAGACTGTGAGAAAAAACAAACTACAGACACTCCTGCTAGGCCGATCAGCCTTCCTCCATGCAGTTAATGAAGTGAGCACCATGAACATGCCGGTGGTGGTATAGTTGGAAAAAGTACCTTAGAAGTCATCTAGTCTAACCCCCTGCTCACTACAGGCAGTGGCTGCAGAATCCCTGATAGATGGCTGTCCAAACGTTGCTTGTACAAGGCAGACTGTTCCAGGATTGGTCAGATCTTACAGTAGGGAAATTCTTCCTCATGACTAGCCTAGATCTACTTCTCGGTATTTTCAACCCATGAGTTCCAGTTCTGCCCTCCGGAGCCACAGAGGTAAGTGTTCCCCTTCTTCTGTGTGACAGTCCTTGAGATATTTGAAAGCAATAATTTCCCCTTAGACTTCTCTTCTCCAGAATAAACTCCTCATGGGACTTGATTTCCAGACTGCTTGCCATTTTTGTGGCCCTTCTTGAACCTATTTCAGCGCATCATGTTCTGCATCTTCTCATTGCTCTAGGGCTCCATATCAATCGCTTGGAGGGGTATCCAAAGCACCTCTCCAGACACAGGTGTTCCAAGCAATTTTTGTACTAGTTGAAATGACTGTTAAATTTTGTATGAAACAAAACAATCCAAATTGTGTTTGACATCCCTTCCTGTGTTTAAGCAAGGCATCTCAACGTGGTGGAGGAGCCAGACACCCACTCTCGTGGTGCACCCACTTCCCTAACTGTATGGAGGAGGGTTGGTCAGAAAAGTAGTTTCAGAACTGTCCCAATGTGTGTACAGATGCCACTAACTCTAATTCTCCTGCTGAAATCAATGGGGACAACCAGCACAATCCTTTTGTGTGTGTGTCCCCGCTGCCGATTCAGTGGCACCAAAATGGCTACCACTGCATCCTAAGGGCGGGGGCAGTTGTGGAGGTCTCTTCTGGTTAATGAAACAATAGTTCCCTTAAGCCTTTGCGGCACAGGTGGGGGGGGGTCTACTCAGATCTGCACTAAATAGCTAGCGAGATTGGTTCCAGGAAGGGGTTTAGGATTCAGGGGCCGCTGCTGCCGCCGACCCTGACTCGGGACCTCATTTGCCCACCCTCTGTCCTGTAATCACCCTGTTCCACCCTCCCCCACTCCGTTGCCAACTCATTTCGCTCTCCCACTTTGTTTTGCTCTCATGCCACCCCTCCCGCCTCCCTGCCATCTTACCTGATCTGGCGGGTGGCTGGGGATCAGCTTGCTCCGGTCGGAAGGCACAGGCCTTCCCGCCTGCATCCCTAACAATGCTCTGAGTGACACACTGCCAGAGCAACTTTTATGACTAGCGCTGACCACGGCAGTTAGTGCCAGCAGAAGAGGAGCGCCACCAGGGGAAGGTAAGTATAGGATTGGGACCAAAGAGTGCAATCCTATGAACACTTTCCTGGGAGTTAGCCCCATTGAACACATTAGAATGTCTGACTAGACGTTCATAGGATTGCATTGTAAAATGCTTAATTTTGGCGGATTCACTGGTTCCCATTCCGTATTTCCCACTTGTTTCAATTTTATTTCCTCATGCAACACAAACAACATTGTCTGAATGCCTGGGCGGAACTCATGATGCAGTCCTTTTCAAATGGGTTTTCTGGCAACATTCAAACACCAAAAATTGGTAGCCAAATAGGGTTCAAGCCAGACCCAGTGGATTGAGAGGGAAGAGGGAAGTTGTCACTGATGTCCACAGGATGAGAACCGGATTAAGACTGAAATTCATTTCTCATTTATCTATGTTCACACATTAAAATGTACAGAATTTTACAACTGCACATTGACTATGGAGGCTGAGCCAAATAAGGGTTGGTTATTATTTATTTTAAAGCAATATTAAAATTATTTACAGCCAAGTAACAGAATTAGATTGGACAATGATTTTGAGTGTCAAAACAGACTTCTGCTGTTGCTGATATGCATTTGCTTCCAACAAGTCTCTATCAAACACAAAATATGAAATGATACCTGCTCAGAGATCTTTGCATCTGCAGTATGAAGTTGCTTAGAGGTTGGGGTGTCCTCTGCAATCCTGTTCCTTATGATTCTCTAATGATCAGGCGATTCTCTAATAATGATGACTCTGTAATGATCAGGAAGAGGATTGCCACCTCCTCTCCTCCTCTGCCATAACTTCACTGACCAGGCACAGAGGATCTTGGGAAACTCCCAAGATCCTCCCTGATCAGCCATTTTGACAATGCAGTGGAGTAGATGGCAGTGGGCATGCATGGATTTGCATGTGCCAAAAAAGAACAGACTTGGGCATCAGCTTGGGAGCTGCCTTCCTTGACTCAAGTTGGACCTGTAAGCAGCTGCAATTGAAAAACAGGACAATAAAAACAGGTCTTATTCTATTATGTAGATCTTATTCTTCTCAGACAATCCTTCCCCGTCTTGCTCCCTTATGTTTATACAGCTGTCTGTCAGGCTAGCAACCCTGAATCTAAGCTGGTGCCACAGTAGCATGAGGGGGGAATCATTACCCTGGTTCTCCACAGCATCAACCACATGTTGCAATGCCTCAACAGCTTCCTTTAGTTAATGGCGGCAGCAGCCACAGGGCCATCTTTTGAAAGAGAGAGTGTGAGAAGTTGAAAATTAAATCTGTTTTATTTAAGCACAAGCCAACAATATATTAACAACTAGAAACTAAAAATGAAAGTAAAATATTTGCATTTCATTCAAAGGTGTCATATGTTGTTCCTGGGTCTACCCAGAGCACCAGTAGTGTCACTCTAGTAGCAGAGAACACGATGGATCGGAGCCACTCAATAGTGCTCATGCTTGCAACAGTGGAAGGTGTTGGTCATGCAAGGTAGCCTTGGCCTTCCTTTTGCTTTCAAGCGAGGTTTTCTTGTTTTGTTTTCTCACGAAGATTTCCCCCACAGCAGGACACAATGTAGCCAGTGTAGGGAGTTAATTAGGATTGGGCTGCCCAACTATATCAAACCTTCTTATCATTTAGTATTAGCCATGCTCGGTGCTGCATATTCTGACGTTTAAAAATCGTGTATGCATATTTGCGATGCATTTATGGCATTACATGCGAGATAAATTGTGGGCAAACATTAATAAAGCATTTATGAGACATGCAAAAATTTGTTAAATGATTTATAAGGTCGCCTGTGCAGCGTTCAGTGATGGCAGGGTTCTGTGTTAATCCCTCTGTAAATATTTGCTTTGCTTCAACGTTGCTGATATTAATTAGTTTGCAGTTTATCTACGTGTGCTTGTGAGATGATTTACAGGTCCCCATCCTGAGGTTTTGAAATACGATACATATTATGTATGTTTCTCATTAACATTTCTCTGACTCTTATGTTTGGCTCCTCTTGGCCTCTAAGAAACCTGGAAGGATCCCAAATAGTGAACTTTAGGAGGCCCAGGAAAACATACAGACATAGTTATATCAACTCTCTAGTTCCAAGTCTATAAAAGAAGCATCTTGTTAGGTTCCAGTGCTGAGAGGAGCTGATAAGCCCATCTTTTTGTGTGTGGCCTTCAGATGATCCACTAATATAATCATTTGGTTTTTGTCTGTAAACCGCTTTGTGAACTTTTTGTTGAAAAGCGGTATATAAATACTGTTAATAATAATAATAATAATCATGTGTAGGCTTACCATATATTTTTTTTACCCGGGTACGCCTGATTAAACACACAAGACCTGTTTATGGATATAAAGGGTCACTTTATTGAAATACAGGAAAGCAAGATCATAGTAAAGAGATCTACAGGCTGGGGTCAGGGTGTAACATGCGCACGTGAGAAGCGCTGACACGGGGCATACATCCTAAGGACTGCCCCGGCGGAGTTACAACTCCGACTCCGAGTCGTCGCCCCTCGCCCGAGGAAGCCGACTCATCCACGCCGACCCCTAGTGGGCCAGGACAGCAGGAACCGCTGCACCGCCCTGTGCCGGCGGGCCCTAGGGAAGCTCACGTGATCCCAGCCAAGGGCCCCCCCCCACCGGTCCCCATGCCGGAGGGCAACTGGGAGATGAATGGTGGGGGGTGCATCCCTCGACCTTGCTGCCCTCGGGTTCACTCCCCCAACCCAGCTTTGCGCCTTCTTCAATGTTGCATGCAGATTTTCATGGCTGTGGGTAACTGACAAGGTTCTTAACTGTATGGGTTCTGCAGCCATGTCAATATAAAAGTAGAGAAATAAAATCCTTTACCGCTTTTGTTGTTTGTTTAGATTTCTTATATTGTGCAGGTGTCACATACACAGAAAAGGTTTTCTTACAATAACAACAACACGGGATCCTACTTCCCAAGCCGACGTTTCACTCCATTCACGGAGCTTTCTCAAGGCAATTTGGCAGTAAAAAAAAAAACTGCTGGATGAAAAAGAATGTTACGGAGTGGTGACAGTTAAACATCAGTCTGTTGCTCAAAGTTAAAGGGACCCACTACTTTTGTCCTCAGAGTTATTCAACACTTATTACTTGGGTTATTTAAAATTGGCATCCATATCCTATTGGCATATGTCATTTCCTGCTGGCGGTTCAGTAACTTTGAAGATTTCGTCTGGGAAATCATTAGAGCCTCCAAATTTAATCTATGTTTTAATCTGGGTTCATGAAACAAGGCTCGTGCATGCTCAAACATTATCCTGTGTCCTGATTCTTTCGCGTGCAATCAGCAGTAGCTTTGCACGCGAAAGAATCAGGACACAGGATAATGTTTGAGCATGCACGAGCCTTGTTTCATGAACCCAGATTAAAACATAGATTAAATTTGGAGGCTCTAATGATTTCCCAGACGAAATCTTCAAAGTTACTGAACCGCCAGCAGGAAATGACATATGCCAATAGGATATGGATGCCAATTTTAAATAACCCAAGTAATAAGTGTTGAATAACTCTGAGGACAAAAGTAGTGGGTCCCTTTAACTTTGAGCAACAGACTGATGTTTAACTGTCACCACTCCGTAACATTCTTTTTCATCCAGCAGTTTTTTTTTACTGCCAAATTGCCTTGAGAAAGCTCCGTGAATGGAGTGAAACATCGGCTTGGGAAGTAGGATCCCGTGTTGTTGTTATTGTAAGAAAACCTTTTCTGTGTATGTGACACCTGCACAATATAAGAAATCTAAACAAACAACAAAAGCGGTAAAGGATTTTATTTCTCTACTTTTATATTGACATGGCTGCAGAACCCATACAGTTAAGAACCTTGTCAGTTTGCGCCTTCTTTCCCATGACCCCCAGCCAGTTAGTAAAGAGACAACATGACGCCCACTACAGTCAGAGGTAGGTGAAAAAACTACACACCCAGGCCAATCGGGTGTGCAGAAAAAATCCTACCTGGTCCCCAAACGGTCGGCCAGCGTAGCCCAGACTGTACTTAGGGAGGGCGGGTGTGTTAACCGTTGCTGCGCTCAGGTAAGACTGGGAGGACTGTGGGATGGGGCAACCTCAGGTACCAGCTCTGCCCACACTCCTCCCCTGGCACCTAACAGGGGGCGTCACCACCCCCACCTCACCACTCTTGTGTGTCTCCCAGGCCACCGTGCAAATCTTGAGCATTGCCCCAAGGGGATGCTCGGCATACCCTTAAACCGGAACACCCCCCCCCACACACACACACAATTAAATAATTGAAAAATTGAATGTAAAAATACGAAGGGGGCGCAAAAGGGCCCCATTGCCGCGCGAAGCACGCCCGGATTTTTAATTATTTATTTAATTTTACAATAAATTAATTAAATTTACTTACCCTATCGTCGCCCATCACCGCCGTGCTGCAGGCTCCTCCGCATTGCTACTGCTGCTGCTCCAAGGGAGCCTGTGAGAGAGCGGGTGAGCCTGCGACAGCCTGCTGTGACTCGCACCGGCCTACTCACCCGCTCGCCACTGCCATAGAAGAAACTTACTTGGGTGCCTGAGTCCAATACTTCTTTGCTTGGGGGCATGTCCACCACATATGGTAAAAAGTTCCTTCTTGCTTTTTACATTTCCAACATCTATACGTCACCTTCTCATACATTCTTGCTAGTTTGCTTGGGGTTATATACCATCATATACATATTTTCCTTAATATTAACATTTATTCTTTATTCATATATTCTTTAACCTTTTCTTCTTCTGTCTCGAACTTCAAAAGCAATTTATACATTTTTGAGATTACCTGGTCTTCAGATTTTAATTGTACCTCCAGTATTGATTCTTCTTCTACAAATCCATATGCCTTCATATCCATTTTAAATCTCTCCAAAATTTGAGCATATACAAACCATTGGCAATTAAAGTCTTCTTCCATTAATTTTTCTCTTGACTTCATTGTACATTCTCCTTGCGAAAAAATTAATAAATTTCTGTATAATAGTCCTTTCTCTTTCGGCACGTTACTCCCACCAAAATGCGCTTCATATGGTGCAACCCATAATGGTATTTTCTCATAAAACCTGATTTTATATCTGTTCCAAATTCTCCATAATGTGTGTCTAACATATTGATTTTTACATTCTAAATTTGCTTTCACTTTGTCATACCACAAATATCCATGCCAACCAAATCTCAAGTCAGAGCCTTCTAACTCCAATAATCTTCTATTTTGTAAATACATCCACTCTTTCAACCATACAAAACAACATGCTGCATAATATACTTTCAAATCCGGTAGTCCTAATCCTCCTCTCTCCTTTGCATCTTGAAGAATCTTATATTTCACTCTTGATTTCTTCCCTTGCCAGATAAATTTAGAAATGTCTTTCTGCCATTCTTTAAATGGTGCATCAGATATGGGTATCGTTTGAAATAAGTACATCATTTTAGGTAATAAATTCATCTTAATCACCGATATCCTTCCTAGTAAAGACAATTTCAATCTTTCCCATCTTAACAGATCTTTCTTAATTTCATTCCATACTTTAACATAATTATTTTGAAATAGTGGACAATTTATATTAGTCAATACAATTCCCAAATATTTAACTTTTTTCCCACCTTAAATCCTGTTTTATTCAGCAATTTCAGTTGATCCTGGTTCTTCATGTTTTAACAGCGCAATCCGACTTAACTTTTGTGCCGGTGCGAGAACGGGAGGCCCCAGAACGGAAAAGGGATTCAAATCCCCTCCAAAAGAGGAATTCCAAGGGGATTTGAATCCCTTTTCTGTTCTGGGGCTTCCCGTTTTCGCTGCGCCGCTGGTTAAACCGGCACAAAAGTTAAGTCGGATTGCGCTGTTAGTCACTATTTTTGTCTTGTTTTCTTGCTATTCCTACAGCTGTCTGCAGTTCCAGTAAATATCAGGTCTTGGGGACTGTAGTAGGTAAGAGTCAAGCACTATTTTCATCTAGAGAGCAGCCGGGCAATTCCACTTTCCCTGCTGACATGAATTATTCCTCCGCTGTAGACAAAGACAAGATTTCTGAAAAGAAAGAGCTTTGGAGTCAAAGGGAAAGGGGGTACGCGATGGGTTTTGGATGAAGGCAGGAGACGACAAACAAGGAGCACTGAGAAGGTCAAAGTATCTTTTAAGAAAAGTCATTGTATAGCTTATGGTATAAGGTTTTCTTTTTCTTCAACAACAACATCAAAAAAGACTAGCGCTCCTTATGAATGGAATTGGATTTACAGAAGAAGTTGCGACCTTCTGAAAATGCATCAATATTTCAAAAACTCCAGAAAGCTGGTTTACAGAGTGTTCAGTTGTGTTAAATAATGTAGAGAGATGTGGTGAGAAACTGACAAATCAATAGGAGTTGCTAAAGGGAACATCAAAGAACCTTTGTTTTTATTCTAATTGGAGGGTTCACATTTAGGCTTAGCTAACCTGCATTAAAAGGTTTGCCACTTTTTGGGTGTCTTTGCTTCTGTGACTGCTGGGACAGCCAGGAATAACTTGCTACTGTAGACTTTGACTCTCCTTTCCTTCACACTTTCTGTTCCCCTCTTCATTTTTGAATACATAAGATCACTGGAGGTGGGCAAACAGAGGCAGTCTCCCCCACCCTCCAACTGCCACCAGAGGTGACTGCCTCAGTTGGACCAGGAATGGGTCAGCCCTATGCACAAGATATCAGCCCAGCAGCTGCACAAGGGAAGTACATAATTTAGTGCAGGGTTTCTCAACATTGGCAGTTCAGTGTACCACCTACATGGCGGCTGCCATGCTGCATACCACCAGAAGTAAGTGCCGATGACGTCATTGGCACTTCCATTTTCCCGCCGCGCCAGAGGCCTCACAAGGCAGAAGACCATGATGGACGGAGAGCCTTTTTTGAGAACTGGGAACCCGCGGCTTGAGGTCTACAGGCTCTGCAGACCTTGAGCAGCACAGGGCTGTACAAGTGCCCTGGCAGCCACCATCTAGGCTGCCAGGGCTCCACATAGTGGTACAAGTACCACTAGTGGTACAGTACCACCGGTTGAGAGCCCCTGCTTTAGTGTATTATTTAGTGCTATTTTTTTCAATTCTGATTTTCCATGCAGTGCCTCTGCTTGGAGATGCCTTACACAAGCACAAATAAAATAAGCATAATGAAGTAAACAAGAGATAATGAAAGTTACTTATCAGCCCGAGCTGCCAGTGTCACATGGTACCTCAGGTGTAGATTTGTGACAGCTCTGAAGGTTGTCTTTGCAGTTTTGTGATGTACACTAAGATAATTTTACCTTTGCAATATCAAATCACAATAAACCGTTTTCCTGACATAATGGGCCAATCGCTATTCAATCTTTTATTTTGTGTTCGGTTTTAAATGAAATATGGCGTTGGAGTTTTATGCAAGATTTGTCAGTAACGGCTCATAAAAAAGAAGAATTTGGCTCGCTCCTCAGACTGCGATGTCTAGGCTGCCTGAAGTCTCATCTTCAAGGCCTAAAAACTAGTAGGGAGCTTTTCAATCTTCCCTCCCAAGTACCACGTTTTGCAGGTAGCACTTCTGCCACCAGAGGCTGCAACTGTGCACAGGAGTGGGCAGCTTGCCCCACTGTTAACACTTCGCTCTACACCAGGGTTTCTCAACCCCTTCCTGGACGAGTACCACCTCTGGTGCCACTCTCCTGCTGCATACCACCGGAATTGACTTAATTCTAATAAAATTGAGTCCATGTATGGGGGGAAGGACCAAATTCATATGCAAATGTTTTTTTTAAAAAAAATGGAATGTGGTGCTATTATGGATGCTTCACTGCTATGTTGCAAAGTATAACATTCCACGACTTAGGCAATTGTTGTTGTTGTTCAGTCGTTAAGTCGTGTCCGACCCTTCGTGATCCCATGAACCATATCCCGCCAGGCCTTCCTGTCCTCCACTATCTTCCTGAGTTCGCTCATTTTCATGTTTGTTGCATCGGTGATGCTGTCTAACCATCTCATCCTTGGCCTTCCCCTTCTCCTTTTGCCTTCAATTTTTCCCAGCACCAGAGTCTTCTCCAGAGAGTCCTCTCTTCGCATTAGGTGGCCAAAATATTTGAGTTTCAGCCTTAGTACCTGTCCTTCCAGGGAACAGTCAGGGTTGATTTCATTTAGAATTGACTGATTTGATCTCCTAGCAGTCCAAGGGACTCTCAGGAGTCTTCTCCAGCACCACAGTTCGAAAGCATCTATTCTTCGGCGCTCAGCCTTCCTTATGGTCCAACTCTCGCAACCATACATTGCTACTGGGAACACCATCGCCCTGACTATACGAACTTTTGTTGGCATGGTGATATCTCTGCTTTTTATTATGCTGTCTAAGTTTGCCATAGCTTTCCTTCCAAGGAGTAAGCGTCTTTTAATTTCATGGCTGCTGTCTCCGTCTGCAGTGATCTTGGAACCCAGAAAAGTAAAATCTGTTACTGCTTCCATTTCTGCCCCTTCTATTTGCCAGGAATTGATGGGACCAGATGCCATGATCTTAGTTTTATTAATGTTGAGTTTCAAGCCAACTTTTGCACTCTCCTCTTTCACTCTCATCAAGAGGCTCTTTAGTTCTTCTTCACTTTCTGCCATTAGGGTGGTATCGTCTGCATATCTGAGGTTGTTGATATTTCTCCCGGCAATCTTGATTATGACATCAGCTGCAATCCTATTCAAACTTACCTGGAAGCAGATCCCACTGAACTCAATGAGACTTACAACTGAGTATACATGGAGAGAATTGGGAGGATCCTAAAGGTTTTTCAGCCCCCATCAGCCCAACTTCAGTCACAGAACCCTGAAGATGAAACAGAAGATGAAAGCAAGGATGTTGTGACTATACTAAGGCAACTGCACAAATGTTCACATTCTCTGTGCTATTCTCAGTGGATTTCACTTTCCTACAAACATGTAATGTTTTTCTTCCAGACGCATCAGTTCTGATATCAGTGATCAAGCGAACAGAGGAGATGTTTGCAAAAGTTACAACCACATCTGACATCTTGGCAAGCCAGACCCTTCGAAGGCAGCTATTGATTTCCTGTTGTGGAAGGAAGTGGTTTGTTTAGAAGAGCAAGAAAAAATGTACCCTGGATGTTGTAGAAAATGATAAAATTGCCCAAATCATGGTGGATGCATCTTGTTTGGGGGGGGGGGTGAGAAAACATTCCAGCTGCAAAGCTGAATTTGCATTCCGTCAAACCAATGAAGGAAAATCTCATTAAAGCTTTGGTCAGAAATGGAATCTGAATTGCACTTTGTGAGTGTGCAAAGTGAGTCGTGGAACAATTTATTTTGCTATGGAAACTGCTTTGATAATGTTATTTGTTGCTGTTGATAAATATTCTTAAGAAGAATAAGTATTATTCACAAGTATTATCTTCATGCCCATCCTTTAAACCAGGGGTTCTCAACCCTTTCCTAGCCAAGTACCACCTCTGGTGCGTACCACCGGAAGTGACTGACGATGACATCATCACCAGTTACTTCTAGGTTTTCAGGTTTCTGGAGGACAGAAAATGCAGGTAGGAGGCTCTGGGAGCCCTTCTTGGCACTCCTGAGAGGCTCGGCCAAAGGCAGGAGCCTCTCAGAAGTGAAAATGCATCGCTGAAAGTACTACATTGGAGTGGGGTTCTGGTGGTCTGGGGGTTCAAGTACCACCAGCAGTCAGCCAAAGTACCACTGGTGGTACTAGTACCACTGGTTGAGAAGCC
The DNA here is from genome assembly GCA_026170595.1 of Plestiodon gilberti rubricaudatus. Classification (NCBI taxonomy): domain Eukaryota; kingdom Metazoa; phylum Chordata; class Lepidosauria; order Squamata; family Scincidae; genus Plestiodon; species Plestiodon gilberti. Next base: position 18,105,168 of record JANXHW010000012.1, read on the forward strand.
CTGCTTTAAACCACCCTGTAAGATAAGTTTTATTATCCCCGTGTTGCAGTTAGGGAGACTGAGGTGGCTTGCTTATTATGGTCACCTAATGAGTTCATGGCAGAGGGAAGCTTCAAACAGGGGAAGCACCCCCGTCTCAAAGCCAATATGTGTCGCATGCAAATGTGTCTCATGCAAACATGTAATTGAAATATGGTTGTCATCCAAAGGCCTGCCATGTGAGGAGGGACCATAATTCAGTGGAAGAGCTCCTGCTTTGCATGCCAAAGGTCCCAGATTCAAATCCTGGTAGCATATTCAGGTAGAGATGAGGAAGACCCCTTGCCTAGTGGACTCCTCCCTGAGTCTTGGAAGGCTTCAAATGAAGTCTCCTGGGAGTGCAGGGGGTGGGGCGATGATGCGAAAAGTGTCATTGGCTCCACCACATGATCCAGATTGCGACATAACTGATAGGTTGTATAAGGCCCTGTGATCATAATTGTTCTTGAAATGGTACCATCACAATGGGATGATTTTCCCCATCATTTTCATGTCAGAATTTGCTCTTTGAGATGAATTGCTCCTTCAACCCAGAAAAAGCAGCAGTTTCATTGAAAATGAGACTTGCTTTCTTCCACTTCCCACCCTAGGAGAAATGTGCAAAACCCTCATGAGATATGTTAATGTCAAAACCCTTTTTAGCTTCCCTTGAGATGTTCTTCAAAGTGTCCTTCGCTTTTTGTGTTACATTCAATTTGCTTGCAATTTTCTTAGTGCTTCTTCGCTGAGAAGTGTTGTAAACTTTCTTGACAATCTTTCAACTTCTATCCACATTTCCAAATAATTTTCATTCAAGCAGGACTTGAGAAATGTTGAGACAGGGTTTGGTCACAGTTTTGTTCCCACAGTTCTGGTTCAGGAAAAAGTAACCTACCATTGAAGTAACCTAATATGATGGCTACAGCTGGGATGGTCCTAAGGTGGTGGGTCTACAATATGAAGTCCTTTCGATAAAAGAATAAAGTCCGAAAGCCAAAGATTTCATATGCAGATCTGACCTGTCCATGAGGTCACCTAAGATGGTTGGTAAATTGGTGGCCTTGAACATCTCTTCTACTCTAGCCCACCACCTTCTCTCCTATACTCTTCCTCTTCCACTCTGTTCTCATTTTCCTTTTTTAAATCCAGTGAATATGAGTGGCAATAGTAACCAGTGGGACTAAGGTACCAGTGGAGAGCTTGATGAGGTAAGGGGAGCAGTATTGTTGCATCATCTCAGGCACCAGGAAGTCCTGGTCAACCTTGATGTTCTATTTTCATTAATTGTTCTTCAACAAAAAATAATCTGCACCACACCAGAAAATAAAACTCTGCAATAAAATAATGCAAGAGAAGTTCAGAATTTCTCGGTTCTCTACAACATAACAGTAAAATTGTTACAACCGCATACTAGAAGATTATCATTAACTGTCTCTCTCCTACTATTACTGTAGCCTGCTGGCCATTAGCTTATTAGAGGAGCTTGGGCAATTATTCCTTATCCTTTTAACCTCTGGGATACCCATTGCAAAATCTGACTTCTACCACTGTGTAAAAATTGCTGCTGTGTCCATAGGTGAAGAGTTAATAGACCTAAAGTGGGACATTATCTTGAAACATGGCCAGGCAAACATGAATCTGGGCTTTTGAGAATCTTCTCTCTCTGTTTTAGAGTATGGAAGATGTTCAGAAATACATATTAATCATACAAAGCAAAGTGATTAATCAGGGAAACCAAACTAATTTGGAAGTGAGGATGATGAGATAAGGACCAGAGTACAAGATCACATAATATTTCTGTATCTCCTGTATTTAGTCAATTTCTATCCCACCTTCTGCCCAAATGTGCTCAAGGTGGCTTATAAAACAATAAACACAAAATAAAGATAACAATATACAAATAGGCGTCTGTTCGGCGCCCTGCCCCTTACAGTGTGGAGTGCCACAGGGTTCTATTCTGTCTCTCATGCTTTTAACATCTACATGAAGCCGTTGGGGGAGATCATCCGGGGATTTGGAGTTGGGTGTCACCAATATGCTGATGACACCCAGCTCTATCTCTCCTTGCCATCTCGCTCCAGGGAGGCTGTGGAAGTCCTGGAGCGCTGTCCGGAGGCGGTTGGGGTCTGTATGAGGGTTAATAGGTTGAGATTGAATCCAGAAAAGACAGAGGTCCTACTGGTCAGGAAAGCTTCGATGCAGGTACTGAGTCATCTGCCCATTCTGAATGGGGTTGCACTCCCCCTGCAGGAACGGGTTCGCAGCTTGGGAGTACTTCTGGATTTACAGCTCTCCCTGGAAAGTCAGGTGGTGGCTGTGGCCAGGGGTGCGTTTGCCCAGCTTCGGCTGTACTTGAGTCGATCGGACCTGACCACGGTGGTCCACGCCTTAGTGACTTCAAGACTGGATTACTGTAATGCGCTCTACATGGGGCTGCCCTTGAAGACGGTTCAGAAGCTGCAATTACTTAGTGCAGAATGCAGCGGCCTGGGTGGTCACTGGAGCTAGGTGGTTTGACTCTGTTGAGCCACTGCTTCGGCGGCTGCACTGGCTGCCCATTCGTTTCCAGGCCCAATTCAAGGTGCTGGTAATAACCTTTAAAGCCCTTCACGGTTCGGGGCCAGGATATCTGAGGGACCGCCTTCTCCCATACATTCCGGCCCGCTCTCTTAGGTCATCTGAAGGGGCTCTCCTGCGGGTGCTACCTCTATCGCAAGTTAGGGGAGTGGCAACACGTGGGCGAGCCTTCTCTGCTGTGGTGCCATAACTGTGGCACTCCCTGCCAGGGGATCTGAGAACCACCCCCTCCCTCCCTCGACTTTTCGGCGAGGGCTCAAAATGTTTTTGTTTCGTCTAGTGTTTGGGTGATGGGTTGTGGTCTGCCTCCTGTGTCTCAAGATGCTCTGCCATGCTGCTTCTCTGCTCCATACTGTTGCCCCCCCCCAGGGTTTTTATTGTTTTTTAAATTTGTTTAAGTATCGTTATGTATTTTATGTATTTTAAATTATGTATTTTAATCTGTTGTTAGCCGCCTTGGGCATAGGAAAAGGCGGTATATAATTTTTAAAAAATAAAATAAAATAAAATAATAATAATAATAATAATAACAATAATAATAATAATAATAATAATAAATACAATAAAAAGTATAGATCATATAAAATCATACAAAATTGGCAGTGCCATAAAATCAACCAAGAGAACAAGCAGCAGCATAAAACCATAACTAAAACAGCACGAAACAAAGCATACAACACTGGCAAATAACAAATAGAAACATAATCAAAGCAAACCGTCCAGAACAACATATATAATGCACTGAAGGGATTCCCAGAGGTCAGAAGGAGAAAGTGGGTTTTGTTCATTGACTGAACTGTCTCATATTTTGTCTACATTCAAGGGTATCTCTTCTAAGACCTAAGCACTTGAGGGGGCAACTGTGTCCTTGGTTTTTGATTAGCAAGCACCAGCTGGGAAGAGGGGGGCCAACGTGGATGGAGACCAAAGCAAGGAAAATGATTTCAGCCCCCCCCCATGCCATTGTCCAGACCAGGATCCAGTGGCGTTCCTGCGGTTGGGGCTCAACAGTAAGTCGCGCCCCCACCAACTACCGCATTCACTAACCAGAGCGAGGAGGCCCCGCCCCCTCGCCGATGTAGCCATTCTGCACAGCGAAGCCAAACGGGCAGGGTCTCCTGCCCGTTCAGCTTCGCTGCGCAGAATGGGTCCGACGGCGAGGGGGGGCGGGGTCTCCTCGCTCCAGTTCGTGAACGCAGTAGTAGGACGGGGTGTGACTTACTGTCGAGCCCCAACCGCAGGAACGCCACTGCCAGGATCCTCCCTTCCCCGTGGCTTCTTTTTACTGGAGGAAAATAAAAAGTAAGCATGTTGGCCCCAATCCTGTGCTTAATATACAATCTGTAGTTTGGCCGGAAGACTGGGGAAGTTGCAAGCATTCTGCCTGGGAAGTTTGAAGCTTCCATTGGCACCCATCAGAGCTTTCCTTTTTGGACAAATAGTGACCATGCGGCTCCCACCCTGATCCATGGGGCAAAGGGTTAAATCTCCCACCACCCCTTCAGCAGCATCCTAGCATCCTTCCCCTCATCCCTATGACTGCATTTCTAAATTAAAAATTAGCCCAGGAACAGATGATCATGATAAATGTACTGTCTAGCTGTGGGCGCAATCCACCAGAGCATTGGAACGGCGGAGCCATAAAACACGTTTGGGACGCCTCAAGAGTAAGGGAGTTAAGGAGTTGCTCTCTCAGTTGCTGGACCAGGACGCGGCCGCCAGAGGATGGTAAGCTCTCCTCCGGCAGCCGTGTGGGCGGTCCAGCGGGCAAGGGAGGGGGGCCATTGGCCTATCTGGCCCAGGAGGGGGAAGGGAATAGCGCCTGCCCTATCCCTGTCCCCGCCAGGCGGCTAGGCCTTTACACGGCCTCCTCCGACTTCTACCAGCTATTTAGCTGGTGGAAATCCGAGGCGGCCTATCGGGCCGGCCCCAGTTTACACCCAGGGAAGGGGACGAATGTCTCCTTCCGCGAGTAGACCTCCATTCCACCAGTGCAATGGCAGCCTGGGCTCAGGATCCGACGGGCAGCCCTGGGCCACCAGCCGGATCCTTAGTCAGGATTGCACTGCCCAGTCCTAAATATTATAGCCAGAATAATAAAATGGTAGAACAGACTATACTATTTCAGACTTTTGATTGGGGGGAGGGGAGAGACAGTTTTTATTGTTCCCCAGGCTGGTAGAATGCTGTGCTATAAACATGGGACTGAACAATCCTGAACCCTAAAACATGCGCGCGCGCAAACTTTTTCTCGTGCACATACACATGTACAGCACACTATTGTGGCGGTGGACAATGGCTGAAGAGGCCTGTTTGTCTCGTTTTAATTTCGGGGGGATTAGTTTCTATGAAAAGTGCCACAGCACACTCCTTCCTGCTCCCCACTTTCCTTTTTGCTCATGGAAGCATTGTACTTGTGGGTGAACAAGGGGGTGCCTTCTCTCTGATTTCCCAGTGGATAGGTCACTGAAGCAGCTAGCAGAGAACAAACAACACTTACCGTGGTCTGGGAAATATATAACTTTGCCTTAATGATATCATCGAGGTACTTGCTGGGAGGAACGGAACCCACCTTGCCATTCCATCCCACTCCCTGGACCTACAGGCAGGTTTGACTGCCAAGCACATGCCAGTCGAGGAGGAGGAGCCAAATCCACAAAAAGTAATGGAGTTTCCAAACAAAGGACAACGGCTGCTTACAAAGGATGCCCCAGAAGCTTTTTTAGGCTGCTGAACCTGCGCAGGAGCTTCTGAGGATTTGTATCCAAAATGACCAAAAAAAGCAAAAAATGGGGGGGGGCACATCACAACTCTAGCATCATGTGGTGGTGAAAGAGGATGCACATGTGTCTGCTGCCCATTTCCTGAGCATGGTGAGAGGGAAGCTAGCATGTGCATGCACTTTCCAAAGCATGGGGGGAAGCATATCCTTGTACAGTCAGACCTTTTCATCCACTGGGGTTCTGTCTCCAAAACCCCAGTGGATTAAAAAAAAAAAAACAGTGTTAAATGAAAACTGGGGTGGGTGGGGGTAGGGAGCGGTGCCACATTCCCTCTTTTCCAGCATCTTCGGCACTTTCCTCCTCCTGAATTTGTTTAAACTGACTGAAAAAAAGAAAAACTGCTACTGGAAGCAACCTGTAGATGGCACCAGAGACTCGACTCCTGATTGCATTTTTTCTTTTTTCAGCAGTTTAAACATTCTGGGAAGCGACTGGCAGGCCCCCCAACAGATTCCCAGTTGCGTGTTGTTGTTTTCAGTGGTTTGGACGCACACAGGAGGCGGAAAGCGGCTGGCAGGCTCCTGGCAATGCTGAAAAAAGAGGTAATGTGGTGCAGTCAGACTTCCTCTTCCATAGTTTTGCCACCAGTGTTGAATCAAATCTGTGGATGGAAAAACCGTGGATAAAAATGTTGGACTGTAGTCCCCTGCAAGGCCCCAGGTCCCTGCAAAAGCTCGAATTTTAGTGTAGTGAAGCTGCAGCATTTTCAGGCAGGATCATGCAAGCAGGGCAGAGAGGAGAACTGCTGTCCTGAGTCCCAAAGAAGGGGATCTTCATGCACCAGCGCGTTGGCTGCCTGAAGCTGCAGGTATCATTCTCTAAGTCTGTCACAGATATTTGGTTGCAAGGCTCACTGATGCGGAATGCTTCGTTTGCTCTTGTTGGGTAGCCTGAACAAAGGCTCCAAAATTGTTTTCTACATCCCAGGTTTAATCTGATTTCAACTGACATCAGCTGCGACATGTGTTCTCCCCCATGCCTGCTTCCCCCACTTGTCTCCGATGGCTTGCTGAACTGTAAATGCATACTCCAACATTCCTAAACTCTAAACTTCTGTAAGCTATTTTCAGAACATTGCACAAGAAGCTACCTTCTGTTCTGGCTCTTTCTAAAATGCGACAAGGTGAAAGGAGCATCTAACAAACCGATCAACAATATTCTTTTGTCAAAAGTGGTACTTCCATGTACATGTAACATGGCCCTTTACACAGAGTGAGGAGATGTATTCAAAAATATACCGTACATACTCAAAAATGGTACCTCCTCTTAATGGAATGAAACATTTCTTGTCTATTAGCTATGAATGCTACCTTTGAATGGTACCTATGCTACCCACCATGTCTCTCAATTTATAGACAAAGAACGGAAGCTGTGTCAGAATGACTTGCCTAAAGGTACCCAATAGATCTGTATTGGAGCCATTTCTGGCTCCAAAGACCAGAAATAAAGGCTCAAAGGCATTGGATTTTTTTGAGACCAAAGTTATTTATCCCAGTGGTGTCATCTCTATAATATGACAGTCTCCCACATAATGCATTGAAAATGTCATTGAAAGGTCAGGGTTGGACATGCTGCAAAAGAAGCAAAGGAATAACAACAAACAAAACATCATAGCACATTGCCTGTCAAAGAGAATAAAGAAGATTCCCTATTATTGAAGGACAATTAGGGACAGTCAGAACTAGTGTCTCATCCAGAAATATAGGCAGAGCAACAATTGGTTCCCTGAGGGAAACACTCTGCACCCTGCTAGAGTTGAACCTCCACACCTCCCTTATGGCCCAATCCTATTCTCAATGTATGCTGGCATACCGCGCGAGGTCTACTGCCATGGCAGCTGCTCCTCCTGTCTGCAGAGTGCTGCCGCTAGTGCAAAGGGCGAGGCAGAGGTGGTGGATCAGGGCGGCACCGGTGTCCACAGCATCTTGATCCCCCCGTCCCTGGACTGACATGACATGCTCCCCGTAGCACTTCAGATCTATGCCAGCAGAAGAGGAGTCCCATAGGAGACCAAGCAGTGGCCGGGGAGGTAAAGTTTCTCTAAGGATTCAGACTAAGAGTTTAAAAAGCTGTGAAATCCCAGTTCAGCAGCAAGATCATTCTCGAGTGTCTAATTTGCTCCTTGTAGCTCATTATCAGACTCCTAAGTGTTCCATTTCCACAGCCCTGTATTTGCTGCACTTGTCCCTCAGCAAGACAGAAAAGTCCTTGAGGATCCCGAGTGCTGTACAAAGATAAGCTTTATTCTCCCATAACGTAATGAGCCACTGGAGGATGGGTTTCCATCTCTCCCACTTCTGCCCCCGTCGCCCGACACATTGTGCTACAATATTAGAGAAAACCCTCATCTAGGCTGTGCTCACTGCATCTGAGATGGTCCTTTCCTTAAATGAAACCAAAGGCAAAGGTTTGGAATGTCATGTTAATGGCAGGGATAAGCCCATCCCCCCCCCATTTCCATGACTTGTTTTGATGGAAGACTTCAATGTGCATTAGCTGAGAAAAACAGGTGGCACAAGGCATTTGCCTTGTGAGCTGAGATGGGGGAGACAGAGTCGTAGTAATGACGCCCTCCCCCTGTGACGTCACGGCTGGAACCGACATCACAGGGCCCGCCCCCGAGTGATGTCAGCTGGAACCAAACTTTCCTCGAGGGTCGGGTGGGAGGGTGGGGGCCAACACAAAGGGCCGCACGGAGGCGGCGGACGGATTCTCCAGGCTCCTCAGAGCTGTTCCGCCGCCTTTGTTGCCACCACCGATAATGCCACTCCTACCGTATTCGCTGCCACCACCATCTTCTCACCCCCCCACTGGTAAACTGCCCCGTCACCTGCTACCTGGGGCGTACCACCCCCGCCCCATCTATTACTACGACTCGGGGGGGAGGAGACGGAGGAGAGGGTTTTCAGCATCTGAAAACAGGACTTCCATAAACTTCTGAGCACAGGGAAATGCTGTCTATGTTACTGGGGGGATGCAACAGTCATAAAATTGGCTCACCTGTGAATGAACGCTATTGCTTCTCCACCTGCTATTCCTCCTCCAGCTTCAGTCTGATTTAATAAAAAGGCTCTACAGGATAAGCGCAGAAGGGTAGAAGAAAAAAACCAACAAGAAGCAATGCTCACATCTCTGGCAGTGCTCAAACGTGACACCATCTGCATGGTTAGCTGTGCCATCGCTTTATTTTTAACTTCACCTTGCACTAGGAGAGCTCCCTGCGAAGGTCATCTGTGTAGGCAGGGCGCAGTCTGATTGAATAACTCCCTTCTGCTGTACCTCGCAAATGATATAATTTGGTGTGTCTTCTATACTTGGAAATGTCCATGAGGAACAGACCACTGAGTTATGCTGTGTGAGTATGCTGCTCCAACAACTGTGCATTGCTAATTTTTAACAGAATCAGCAATGTGCATGGTGCACAATGTATACAGTAGTATAAGAGAATAGGTTTCTGTCACAAGGAACTTACAATCTAAAATTCAGCATAGGGGAAGTTACATTGGAAGGAGAGGGAAATGAAGATGCAGTAAACACAGAGAATATAATGTTACATGTTCTCACCCCAGTTCCCGTAGCAGTGAGAAATTCCACAGGTGCAGCATGGTTAAGATGCTGAGCTGCAGACCGGAAGGTCAGTTGGACAGCAGTTCAAGACCCGAGTGCCGCGTGAAGAAATGAGCTCCCGTCTCCTGTCCCAACTCCTGCCAGCTTAGCTGTTCGAAAGCAAGAAATTGCAAGCAGATGAATAGGTACCGCTGCGGCAGGAAGGTAACAGCGTTCTTTTAGTCATGCCGGTCACATGACCACAGAAGCGTCTTCAGACAGCGCTGGCTCTTTGGCCTTAGAAATGGAGATGAGCACCCGAGCACCGCACCCTAGAGTCAGACACGACTGTCTTTCGAGCAGGGGATACCTTTACCTTTACCTAGCATTATCTGGTTTCTGGCTTCTTTTTGAGGAGAGATCACTGGACATTTATGGTACCTTTGCAATGTAGTCACCTGTCTTCTTATGAGCAGTTGAATTGCACAAATTCAACTACATGCAGTTGGCAAATAAACAAAATTCAGAGAGAAAAAACAGTTTAAACAGTGGAAACAATTCCACATACCAAATATGTGCCTCTGAGATCAGAGAATGAAACTGCTGTCCCTCAGCTAGTCTCAGTTCCTGTCTGTCTCTCAAAACTTTTAAAGAGAAAGTATGTATTCTTTGGATGTAAGGGATTTTCAGTGTAATTTTGAGTACACACAACGTTAGCTGTATGGCACCCTTGTGTGTGATGAGGGGCTACTGTACTTACTTTACTTACAAATATACAGCTTGGGCATTTGAATAGAGTTAGGTGGCATGTTCCTACAAGCAGCAACATCCCCATCTGGCAGCTCTGTCCTGTGTCATCCCCCTCCCCAACAAAGATCCTTGGGCCTAGGCTTAGCTTCCATTTGAACCTTTGTTCCATTCCAGACAAAAGGAGACTTGTGAAGGCTGTATTCCACCTAATTGCTCCCAACTTCCATTGCTCTGGATAATCAATGCAAAGGCATTTGAATAAGTGGCAAACAATAAAAATGGAACTAGACCAGGGGTTCTCAGGTATTTGCCTTGTGAGCTGCTGGTCTGCTGCTGGTGGTACTTGGATTGCCGAACCACTGGAACCCCACTCTGACACGGTGCTTTCAGTGGTGTGTTTTTGCTCCTGAGAGGCTCCTGCCTTTGGCCGAGCCCCTCCTGCCTTTGGCCGGCCCCTTTGGCCGAGCCCCCTCAGCCCCTGAGAGGCTCCTGCCTTTGGCCGAGCTCCTGCCTTTGGCCGAGCCCCTCAGGAATGCTGGAGAAGACCCCCCCCCCTTCTCAGCATTTTCTGCCCTCCAAAAACCTGAAAACCTGGAAGTAACTGGCAATGATGTCATTGCCAGTCACTTCTGGTGGTACGCAGCAGGGGAGTGACGCTGGAGGTGGTACTCGGCCAGGAAGGGGTTGGGAACCCCTGAATCCACTCTTTAGATGGAACTTGGAAGAAAAAACATGATATTCAACTCTGAAATCTGCTACCCAAAGCAATGGCTTCCTGTTGTTTCATGCTAAGATTGGCTATCAGAGGAGCCATTCCTGAGAAAACAGACTGGTGGAGAAGGGGCCCCTTCCTAACAGGATACTATATGTTTTAGGGCTAGGCTGTTGGTTTCAGGTAAGATCGAAAGCAGCCTCACGTTTACACTCTTGAAGAAATCGTGTTTATTTGAGCAGGGTTTGTTAGAAGATATTCCCAGTGGATTGTGCCCACAGAGAACAGAATGTCATTTGCAGAAACAAATTGCCAGAAGCCTTCATGGAAAACCATGAGCTTTAAATAAACTGACGGTGAAACTGAAAACATAAATCTTTACAAAGACCATGTATGGAACAAGTAATGAAGCTAATATTATTTGGAGAAAGAAAGAAAAAAGAACATCCAGTGTTCTGCCAGGGCAGCAATTAGATTAGAAGGCATATTTTAACCAGCAGGAGATCTGTAGATGTTTCCAAAAAAAAAAAAAAGGGAGCTTGAAAACAGAGTTGGAGCTTGCAGCAGAGCAGCAAACCTGGCAAGGAAAGGTCAGCAGTCTCTCTGTTGCTCACATACCTCTCATTCTCTTGTACAAGCTTTTTTTGCCATCGGGATGTGAAGAGGGTACAGCAAATGTGGAGCTGTGGGAAAGCAGGGTTGTCAGCTGGTGGGAGTGAGAACTCACAGGTCTTGCTGCTTCTGTGACAGGTGCACAAAGAAACACATGGCTTTGTGTAGAAGAGTTTCAGGTTTGAAATGAGCTGAGGTGGGAAAGAGGATCTGTGATCCAAAATGTGATCCAAGAAAGAGCAGGAGACATGTGGGGAGTCATTTTCTAGGACGGCTTCCAGTTGCCACTGTGAAGAACTGGCCTTCGTCCTTCTGAAGTACAGATGCTCTCATTTGTAGCACTCAAAGATTTGTTTAAAAAATTGTCCGTGCCTCTGAAATGAGCTGGCAGAATGACATAGAACAGGGATTCTCAACCAGTGGTACTAGTACCACCAGTGGTACTTCGGCCGACTGCTGTTGGTACTCAGACCGCTGGACATGCACTGACACTGTGCTTTCGGCAGCATGTTTTTGCTCCCAAGAGGCTCCTGCCTTTTGGTCAAGCCTCTCGGGAACTCTGAGAAGGGCCCTCCCACCCGCCCAGAGCCTCCTACCTGTGTTTTCTAGCCACCGAAACCCTGAAAACCTGGAAGTAACTGGTGATGATGTCATCGCCAGTCACTTCCAGTGGTACGCTACAGGAGAGTGGTGCCGGAGGTGGTACTCGACTGGGAAGGGGTTAAGAACCCCTGACATAGAAGCTATAAGACTGTCCGATCGACATTAAAAACAACAATAATAATAATAATAATTAACAAGAGGAAGAATGGGTGTTTGATTATCTGATGTCCCATGGAACTGTGATGGTCTCAGGTATAAGCCACCGCCACTTACTCTCTCATCGCAAATGTGCTTTACGGCACGTTTATGACACCCTATGCTGGCACCGAGCCAGCATAGACTATGCTGGATTGCGCTGCCCATCTGTCTGTCACATATGATTCCCAGCTGTAGGCATTATTTATCACTATGGTGGAAGAAATGGCAAGCAGACCAACAAGATACATATGAACCAGACCTTAATGCAGGTAAAAATCTACCTAGAAGCAAGGAGATGGCTTCCATCTCATATATAAATTCATCCATAAGGAATTCAAAAGATAGACAGATGCCTGCAGAGTTTTGTAGCAAAAAAATAGTTTGCTGTGGAGTTATATTTAGAGGAGATAATGTCTACCTATTTTCCATGCTATGCATTAATGGTACGTTTCTGCGTTCTCAGTGAAACATGTCTGTAGGTTGAGACAGCTAGCTGATGGGCAGAAACCTGGAGAAATAACTGATCGTGCTCCAGTGAGCACCACGTTATCTGTGGGATCATATTAGCTATCCAGAGGGCACAGCAGAAAGCAGGCAAAAGTGCTCTAGTCCTGGGATGAAGATAGCCTTTTAAGGAATATGCAATAGACTTACAACAGACTGTGATCTAAGGAGACCTGAAGGGGGGTGGGAAAGACTGTCCCAGACTAACTGGTGAAGTTGCCTTAGGTGGCAGATTGGTAAGGGGCATCTTCCTCTCAGCCCAATCCTGCATAAAGATACGCATCCGCCGTATCCACTGCCCTTCCCGGGCCGCAATAGGCCATTTGTCCCCTTCCCCGGGTGTAGGGATGCCTGGGCCCAATGGGCCTCCTCGGTTCTACATTGGCTCTGGAGTTGATGTACATCTGGGGTGGGGGTATGAGCGGCCCAGACCGGGAATGAGCTCAGGATATCACTGCCGCTGATATCCCCACCCCTTCCTGGCTTGGTTCGGTCAATGGCCTCCCTCCCTTGCCACCTAGCCCACCCTCCCCCTGCCTCTGCCTCCCCCCTTACCTCCACCGGTGGGTGCTGGGTCCAGAGGGCAGCGGAGAGAGGGCTGCTGGCCTCCAGGCTGGTGGCCCGTACTCACTGGGTGCCGTAAATGCACTTTATGGCACATTTATGACACCCAACGCCTGCAGAGAGCACGCTCCGCAGGCGCAAAATTGCACAGGCGCAAAATTGCACAGGATAGGGCAGTAAATCAGTTACCTTGACTTCACCACCCCACCACCACTCCTTTTCTTCCCACTTCTTTCAAAAAGGAAAAACGGAATGGAGTGGAAGAAGACCTCTCCTACACTCTTCCTTTTTCAAATCCAGGGACTGAAATGAGAAGTGGCAGAGGCAGCACCTAGTGTACCACTGTCAAAAGGAGAGGAACCCAACTTGAGGAACAGCATAAGCCTATGCATGTCTACTCAGAAGTAAACCCCATTGAGTTCAATGGAAGTTATTTCCAGGCAAGTGTGTATAGGATTGCAGCCTGAGGATGCTTTTGAAATTGACCTTGTTGGCATTTATCTCTAGATTTGGGCTCCATCTAAGATTTGTCCTGCAAACAGTCATTCGTCCCGAATGAACAGTCATTGTTCAAGAGCGCAAAGGTGGATTTAACAGGGCAACATTGGAGGGCTAGGATTGGGTTGGATAAAGAACTTGTGATGGAGGTGGTAGAGGAGAACAATCTGGCAGTAGGTAGTGTCAGAAATGTTTGGCCGTGATGGGTGAGAGAAATTTTACATAAGTGAAAGTGAAGATGGAGAGAGTGTAGGAGAAAAAGGTGGATTGACAGAGAGCAGAGATGAGAAGGCAGCTTCACATGTAGGGAGCAGCATGCGTGACAGACAGCATCAAGGCAGAAGGGAGCAGAGGTGTCATGTGGCGCACGTCACCCGGTGGCAGTCGCGCGTCACCTGGGGCCTCGGAGACGCGCGTCACCCCAAGCCCCCATGCATATGCACCGAAAAAAATGCCGCGCTGCCTTTGGCCTTTGGAAGTCTCACCCCCTGCTGCTGCCGGCTCCAAACGTCCTCGCCGGCAGACTGTCCAGGGCCTTCTGACCAGGCCAAATGCGTCAATACGTGATTTCTTAGGTTTTCCGCGCATGCGCAGAACGTTTCTGAGGTCAAGGGACTGCCCTCTTGTCCTCAAAAACGTTCTGTGCATGCGCGAAAAACCTGATAAATGACATATTGATGCATTGGGCCTCGTCAGAAGGCACAGGACCGCCGGCTGGGGTGGACGCTCTGGCCTCGGAGGGTGAAACGCGGAGACGGCGGCAGTAGGAGTGACGCGCAAGGGGTGACGCGCGGGGGTGACGCGCATCACCCCTTGACGTGCATCACCCCTTGATGCGCGTCACCCCCGCGGCCCGCCACGCTCCAGCAACGCTAATGGAAGGGAGGGAAGTAGGCCAACAGCAGATACGTTTACAAGGGCTGTTGAGAACAAGGAGGAGATAAAGTGGAGATGAAAGAAGAGATATCATGAGACCATGACATCATGATTTCAATCCCAATCACTTTAGATAAGTGAGGTAGATACACAGTCCAGTCCAATCCAATCCAATAGTTTATTAACAATCAAAGACCAGCATAACATAACACAACAAAACACAACATCGACAGAACATAACATGTCGAGGGGAGGGGGATGTTTTAGCCAAGCCTAAGTTATGGCAGGTGGAAAACACTACACAAAGGGGGGCAGATAAACAGAGCGTAGATCGGCATTAGAATTTTCCCTCATTACTGACAATACTCTTACGAGTTCTACAAGCAGCTGCCAAAAAGCTTGCACACCAGATTGTGAACCAGGAACTTTTCCTCATGAGGAGCATCTTGGCCAAATCCACATCAGTCAGACTGGACTATTTTTTAATTTTTTTAATTTTAATATTTGTAAAGGAAAAATAAACCTAAAACGCAGCCCCTGATAAAATGAACAGCGAAACAGGACATGCTCTATGGTCTCCACTGATTTCCAGCGATTCTAAATGGAGCAAAATTTTGAAATTGCTTTCTTTCTGCAGACATCTAGCTTCACTAAAACAAATCGCCATTTAGAATCACTGGAAATCAGTAAAATTTTGCGCCATTTAGAATCGCTGGAAATCAGTAAAAGACAAGTAAGAAGCCTTCTGAATCGTCAGCAAGATTTATTATTTACTAACAGAATTTGGCTACCGATCCTGCACAGACTTCATGACCATGGAAGGAGAGAAAGAGAAAGTGGAAACAACTCACCTGGATAACAGCGTTAGAGTACTGTCAACGATCAGGTGTTTCCTATGGTAATTAGCGACGTTCCCGCGCTTTTTCAGTTTTAAGCAAGAACAGACACATCAGAGGCAATTTCATCCGCAACCCTTCGGGTTGATTTCTATGAATAGGTTCCGGTTGGCGGAACGAAACGTCAGGACTGCATCCTTGGATTTTATTGGTATTTTTAGTCCGCTTGAGGCTGCCCAGATCAGGAAACCCTCATACGGTTGTGAGAATATATGAAAGTTCAAGCTTTTGTTTTTACATGGCATCTGCTCCCGTAACTCCGAAACACTGTTGGCTGATTGCGGGCCATGAAAGCTTCCGAACCTTCACTTCCGGCGATCGTGTCATGAAGTCCTTGTAAAGTGGGGTCCTCATTTTGGGCCCTCAGGAAAGCCAGGTCCTGGGCCCAGGTCTCTGGTGCCGGAGGCGGTCCTGGATCTGGATTGGTGCAGGCGGGGTGGCTGGAGCGGCCTTCTTTAGGGTCATCTGGCAGGTTGGAAGTCTCCAAGTCCAGTGGTTTCATGGGGGGACACAGCAGCCCGCAGGAGCCCGCAGAAGTTGGGGAGGTTCCGTCCTATGAGAGGGGGTAGGGCAACTCTTCCACACGGACCAGGTCAACAAGGGTTCAGGCCCCTTGGTACTCCAATTCTACTTGTTCCACAGGTAGCCTTTGGAAGTGACGATGCAGACACGCCACCGAAGTCCATCATTTGGGTATCAACCCGGCTGGCAGCAGATGGGACCGAATCATTGAAACGGAACTCCCCGAGTCTAATACAGCTGTCAATTCTCGGCGTCCCAGTCTCACTTTGACCATTAGGAGGGTGGCCTTGGGTGGCCTTTCCACATCAGGGTGCCTATCCACATGGCATCACACTCCATAAGGGGGCATTCTCTTTGTAGTGCCCCACCTGCCCACAAGTGAAACAGGGCCCATGTCACGGGAGAGGTGGGCCTTCTGCTGCTGCAAGTCAGGTGCCATCACCGAGAAGGCCCAGCCCTTCATTTCTGCCAGCATCCTGGTACCACCTCTGGGGGCAAGCTGTTTCATTTGGGTGGGCAGTCCCAGTGTGCACTGTGTGTGTATGGGAGAAGGAATTGAATTCAAACTGCAATGGGGCAGAGAGTTAAAGTCCTCCTATTCCCTGGATATAGCTCCACCATGTTTTGCATGACATGTCCCAAAAAAGATGCCTCCACCCCTCATCCCTGGGCAGGGGGGGGCAGCACATCCAGTATGGTCAGGGTTTAGAAGTGGGTCACAATCTAACATCAAGTGGGTTGTGGCAGTACTGCTGCAATCTTGTTTTGCGGTGAAGTCTTCACAGTTTGAATAGCAGCCAACACTAATGGCCCTAGATGAAGCAAACCTCACTGGACTGGAGACTAACTTTAGAGAAGGCTGCCTAAGCCAACTTCCTCCTTCGACTATACCTTTGGAATCAGATATAGTTTCCTAATATTTGGCTTAAAATGCTTTTTGATACCTTAAAATGATTTCTCTGTGGTCTGGCCTCCAAGACTCTTATCTCTCCTCCATTCTCCTTCCTTACAAGAACTGAACACCCAGAGGCCCTCAGTTATTTTGTTTTGAGGCAAAAGCAAAAAGAAAATAATAATAATAATAATAATAATAATAATAATAATAATAATAATAATAATAATAATAGATGATGCTACAAATCTTGCAACTAATACTGTGAACTTCTTCTGGGAAGCCAATGACCCTTTTTGTTAGTTCCACTTGAAAAGAACAAAATTGGCTTGTAGCTGAAGCTGTCTCAGAGAACTGGTTCCAGGTAAGCCTTGTCTTTTCCTATTAGTAAAGGTACAGCTGGTGGTAGGCCCTGAGATTGACAACTAGAGAAAAAGAGAATGAGCACAAGAGGGAACGAGAAACATAAAGCAATCTTCTCTCCCCCCCCCCCATATGCCCAATGGTGCTTGAAAGGACTCTCTCCTCCTAGATGAAACCTTCATAACTGCCAAAGATCTCCAATGATGGAGAGTCTTCCACCTTCTGAGGCAGACTGTTCCATTGCTGGCCAGTTCTTACTATCTGAAATTTCTTCCAAATGTTTAATTGAAACCTCCTTTGTAATTTAAACCCATTTTTTGTCCTGGCCCTACCCTCTGGAGAAACTGAGAACAAATCCACCCATCTTCCATATGACAGGTTTCAGTGCTTCATGTCCATGCACAAGGGCCACCTGGGGATGGATCTGGTTCTACTGGGAGCTGTTGTGCAGGTTGCAGCAATATAGAACTAGTGCTGTAAGAAAATACAGAGCTGTACACTGTGCACTGACTCTAGTTTTTCTTATCTCTATGTCCAAGTTGCATATAGGAGTAAGAAACTACAGAATCAACACACAACTCTGTATTTTTGTACATGTCAACACTGCAGCAATCAATAGGTTTTCTAGCAAGTATTCCCTGTAATAATGCAATGGTTGCCTACAAGGAAGCACCATTGGAAGATGGGGAAGGGGGAGGGGAAAAGGGCCTGCAGGATTCACAGGAGCTTCCTGGTTCATAGTTCAGTTTCTTACTGCCCTATCCTATTGTTCTGGCAGTGTAGCATCATTTGCGGTGTCACAAAATAAGATGCACTGTCACATGCTGCTGGGTCACTGCTATAAATGGAGAGTGATATCGGCTGTGTAGCAGCGGCTCTCCTGAACCCCCCAGTGTCGGTAAGTTGGCACAAGGGGTGAACACTGGGCAGGGAGGGGGAGTAATGGGGTGAAGAGAGGGAGGATTAGGACGGGGATTGGGGCTTCTGGAAGGCACGCTGGAGATGGATCTCAGTGGCAATAGTGGCATCAATATTCTATGCCCTCCAACCCACCCAGCCTTGCCATGCCTCCTTGGGTCCACTTGGACTTGCACAAGCCAAAAAGCTGGCACAGATCTGAGTAGATCCATAAGGGAAACAGTGGGCTTACCTTGAGGTAAGGAAAACAAAACTTCCCTTACTTTGAGGAGTCCTCCTGATCACCACCTGCCATTAGAAGCAGTGCATGCCTCCATGGTGCGACTGCATTAGCACTAATGGAGGGGGATAGGATTGGGGCCACTATGCTATGCTACCTCTTAGTTAAAGCATTAGATCAGTGATTTTCAACCACTGTGTTGTGGCACATTGATTTGTTGTGAATGGTCCACAGGTGGTCTGCGGGAGATTGGTGGAGGATTATTTCATAGTAGGGCCATTGGGGTGTTTGAGGGAGGGCAGAACCAGTGTCATTCTTCAGTCAGCTGTTTTTCGGATTTGGTGTGTTATTCTGTGTAAACTTGCTCTCATGCATTTTGTTTGTTATTTCTATATCTTAATATTTAATTTCTATATCTTAATGATATTTAAAAAAACAAAAAGTAAAAAAAGTAATTTTTAAATGATAAAATTATTCTTAAAAAGTTAATGGTGTGCCTTGACAATTTGAACACCTTGTCAGTATGCCATGAGATTAAAACGTTGAAAATCACAGTGTTAAATACTAGCTGAAATAAACTCAAATGACATTGTAAACCTTCAAAAACAAAAATAAGATATACTGAATCATTTTGTAGTGGCCCAGGTCTTGTTAATTCCACCGACCTACAGCTGACCTGTAACGAAGCTTATCTTCTCTGTGATTCATTCATTTCATGCCGAAGAAGTGAAACTGTTGCAGCCCTAGTGGAAATGTCTTGCTTGTTTTAGATTGACTTGATAGTCTGTCTGGTTGACTGCTAACTCCTCACTTTTGCCTCCACTAGAAGCTGTTGAAGATCTTTCAGTAGTGGTAGACTTTCCAGGGTAGAAATTAACCTACTTACACTGTCTTAAATTCAACTGGTAGACATTGAACACACTTCATTTTATTCACTTTTTTTCCACCCAGGAAAGAAAAGATAATCAGCAGATTGAACGCTGCAAGGCTTCATTTATTTTGCAAAGCACTTTGAGACTTAAAGGCAAAACATGGTGCTGCATGAGTGCAAATTCTTATTGATTTTTAAAAATGGTTAAGAATAAAACACAGAAGGCAAGAGGGAAAAGGGAATCATTCACATTTGAAGAACAATCATTAGGATGCTCCAGGAATCAATTCTGAGTGTGATTGTGTTCACATTGCATATTTCATTAATCACCCTGGAGGTGGCTGTGAATGTGATCAATGGCTCTGTTATGTGTACATTTGCTAATAGCTCCCCCCAAAAGGGGGGGTCAGAAATACACTTTATTACATCTGTGGGACAGCAAGAAAAGTGCATACAGAATAATTTGGATAAATTAGCAGGACTGCAGGCAAAGAATTAGGTTTGCATGAAAACTGTAATTCAACAGGACATGGTGTTCAGATCCCAGTCTACATATTTGCATTGGGTCAGATCAAGTTAAGAGTTCTTGTAGAAGAAAGATGATGGAAGCATCCCTAGAGAAATGCTTTTAAAATTAAATCATACAGGGGAAAAATACAGATTCAGATGCATTGGATGAAGATATAGGAAAGAGATGCACACTCACAACTGAGCAAAGGAGGACCGTATTTGATTTATATTATGAAACCATTGGGATAGGTCACCCAAGGGTTTGAGTTTGGTGTCATCAATATGTGGATGACACCCAGCTCTACCTCTACTTTTTATCCTTGGCTAGTGCAGCAGAGAATGTTGCAAACTGGTGTCTGGAGTTAGTAATGGGCAGGCTGAAGGTGAACAAGCTGAAATAAGGCTGAACAAAGCAGAGTACTGCTGGTTAGGACAGTTGCAGTGGTGGAGGGGAGGTCCGTTCTGAATTGGGTTGTGAACTGCATAAAAGAGCAGGCTGGCAGGTATTCAGCAGGTATTTCCAGACCACTCCTCCAAATTATAATCTGCACAAAGCATAAAATAATATACTGTATAATCTATTAAACAATACATATTTCATAAAGTTATAGCAAGCACGAAGCAATACATCCTACTAGCATACTATTACTATTTTCTACATATAATATCCAACTAAGCCAAAATAACACCCACATTCTATTCATTAAATCCGCATATCATCACATCGTTCTTCTCTCTCTCTCTTAAAAAATCGATAAATGGTTTCCAGTTACTCACGAAAAGGTTAACTGACTTTTCCTTAATTAAAATTGTAAGTTTATTCATTTCAGCATAGTCCAAAACTTTCAGCCACCAATCTTCCAGCGATGGTATCTCCGAATTCTTCCAATATTGTGCATATAGAATTCTTGCTGCAGCTATCATATATAAAAACAAAGTTTGAAATTTTTCGCCTACATGATCATCCCACATACCCAACAAAAAGGTTTCCGGTTTCATTTGAACCTTAATCTTTAAGATCAACTCAATCTGTTTATGAATCTGAGAGCCCATTCCAACCCAACTCCTCCGCAAGTCTGGCATAAGAGTGGCCTAAGTTCAGCATAAGTTCGACATAAGTTATGTCTGAGTTATGTCAGAGTTATGCCTGAGTTAGTCAGGCTGCAGTTTCTGTGGCCCAGCACCACTCCAGGATCCAGGCAACACTTACCTCCCAGGCAGGCAGGCTCTCCAGGCTCCGTGTCTGGCTCAGGCATGTGCAGGCCTCTGTCTGCATTTGTCAGCGTCCATCCATGGCAGCTGCCATAGGGTCTGCTGCAGCCCGATCGCAAAGGGACCGGCCGCAGGCATGGGGGTTGCGCCAGTCATGTGGTGGGCACAGGGCAGGTGACAGTTGAGCGAGGTCCCCTTGCCAGCCGCCACAGGGCACCCTGTGCATCAGCCACCTGCTGCAGGGGAGAGTGGCCGTCCCCGCCCTCCTGCAGAAGGCGATGCCACCCCCAAGCCACGTTGAGGCTGCACGTGGGAGTCATGGGGGGAGCGGGGGAGGGAAGGGTAGCAGGGGGGTGGGAATGTCACACACAAGGGGGTTGCATGCTGTCTGGAACTGCCTCTGACATGACTCGCCCGTGCGCTGCCTGAAGCCCTGGGCCTCCAGGGCCGGGGCAATGCCCACAAAGAAGGCATCCTGGCGTGCCTTCTGCTCTGTGCCCCGGCCAAGACCGAGAGATGCCTTGGGCTTGTCTGCTGTGAGTGGGAAGGGCTCACGCAGCTCATCACACTCCCAGATGGGGCGACGACGGTGCCTCACGGCAGGTGCTCCGGCGGGGTGGGGGGTGGCCAGCCTCTATCATCAGGGAGTGGGAGGGGAGGCAGACACACAGGCAGGCAGACAGGGGGTGCTGGGGAGGGGCACGGGTGGGTCAGAGACAGACAGACAGACAAGGCTGGTGGGAGACAGATTCCGAGAGAGGGGTCTGCAGAGACCGATAGGGACACAGGGGGCGCTCCGCAGATGAAGGTGATGCATAAACAGGCGCCTCTTATGCAGACGGACTTTGGGCGGAAGCGCCTGCATTACGGGCGGACCGAGGGTGGAAGCGCCTTCATTACGGGCGGACGCCCTGGCTGTCACTGTTTGCCTGCCTGAGAGGCCCCCCCAACTCCCCCTCCCCTCTGTGCCATGGGGGTCTGGCAGCCCCCCTGCTGTGTTGTCCCAGGGAAGGCCGTGGCAGTCCCTGGATGGGACTCATGTAGGGGCGTCAGTGCTGGGGGCTGTCTTTGTGTGTGGGGCAATGCTTGTGAAAACACTGGGCACATATGTTTCACTGGGGCTCTGCCCGAGGGGCGTCTTTATTGTTCTAGAACATTAGCAGAGATGGCCAGGCGAGGCTGCCAGGGGTAGTCACAGCAGCCAATCAGAAAGCAGCAGCAGCAGCAGCACACCTGCCCCATGGACCAGGAGATGCAGGCTCTTCCCCTGTGGAACCACAGCCTGCTCCATAGAAAGGGGAGGGACAGCAAGTAGGACAGCCAGGGAGGTGAAGCAGCAGCAGCTGAGGAGGGTTGCAGGGCTGGCTCCCTGACCTCTGGCAGCATCGAGGCAGACGACAGTGGGGCAACCAGACTGCAGCCCCAGGGGTGCTCCCAGGAAGGTAGGTGGTAGTGGACGTTCCTGGGGAGACAAAAAACAAGGGGGAGTTACATGTCAGCTGGTGTGTGGAAGCAGTCGCCATTGAAGACAAGCCAGTGTGTCGGTTGCAAAAGCCTGCAGGGAGAGAAGTAAAACACAGCTGAAAGGTGTGACACACATAGCATGGTCTGAGCTGCTTACCTGGGTGTAAGGAGAGCATGATCTTGTAAGGGGAAAGGGTCAAAGAGAGAGACAACAACACAACTTGGGGGTCACAACCATGGCAAATCTAGCACTACTGACCTGTCAGTAGACCCTGTGGAGACAAGGGGGGGGGGAACAGCTGGTGTCTACATAAGGCCAACAGTTCCACACTTGTGGCAGTGTCTGCTCACATGACTACAGGCAGCAATCAGACACAACAGTGGTACAGAGGCATGTATCCTATATATCATAGCAGGCTAAGCAGGCAGTTATCAGGCAACACATTGGTAAAGAGGCATATCATAGCAGTCTAAGCAGGCAGTTATCAGGCAACACATTGGTAAAGAGGCATATCATAGCAGGCTAAGCAGGCAGTTATCAGGCAACACATTGGTAAAGAGGCATTTCAGAGAAGGCAATGCAGGCAGACATGAGAGGGCACATTGGTAAAGAGGCATGTCTCATATATTTCTATATGCAAAGAGACAGAAGTCAGACCACATGTCAGCACAAACCCTGCTCTTACCTGCACTTACCTGCTGGTGTTGTTGCCTGTGGGGGGGAGAGGCTGGGAGAAAGACATGGGTTAGCAAATGGTAGCATGGAGGCAGCTGCCCAGGCACAGCTGTAAACAGTTTGGCCACAGCCAGAACAGCCCTCTCTGCCCTTGAGGGGGGCAGAGAGTAGAAGAGAAGAGAAAAGTGGGGTGTTTGTGAATTTTGCCCTCCACCGACAAAGTCCCACTTTGTGGCTGTGGGGGACAGAACCCCACGCTACGTGCTCAGAGAGAGAGAGAGAGAGAGAGAGAGAGAGACTGGAGGTCTGGGGCTGGGCTTTTGTGGGAAAGAGGCTGGGTGGGGCTGGGTGCTGATAGGTTCCCTATCTTTGGCATAACTCTGTCAGTTTCCAGACCTTGCTGACACAACTCCGTCCTAACTCTGACATAACTCAGGCGTAGGGTGTTAGAACTTTTCAGGAGAGGGCTGGAGTGGGTAAGGTAAAATGGTTCCTATGGGTCTCCTCGAATTTATGTCCACCCTTTTGGTCGACATAAAATTTGTGTCAGCATTTGTGTTGGAGGGGGTGTGTCTGTGCTTGCCAGGGTCTGGAATCCAACGTTAATTGGTTGCCGCCCCCGTTACGCCCCCGGTCCACCCCTGGAACGCCCACTTTTATGTTGACTTTATGTCCTTTGTCCTAACTTCGACATAACTTCGACATAACCTTGACTTTATGTCCTTCGACATAACTTCGCCCTAACTTCGCCCTAACTTCGCCGTAAATGGTCGCATTCCAGACATAACTTCGACATAAGCGACTTATGCTGAGTTTATGTCTGACTTGTGCTGCTTAGCCCTTGCGTTGGAATGGGCTGTGAGTCCAATACTTCTTTGCTTGGGGGCATGTCCACCACATATGGTAAAAAGTTCCTTCTTGTTTTTTTATTTATTTATTTATTTTTCACATTTTTATACCACCCTTCCTCCAAGGAGATCAGAGTGGTGTACATATTTCCTCCCCTCCTTTTGTCCTCACAACAACCCTGTGAGGTAGGTGGGGCTGAGAGATAGTGACTGGCCCAAGGTCACCCAGGAAGCTTCGTGGCTGAGCGGGGATTTGAACCTGGATCTTCCAGGTCTAAGTCCAACTCCCAAACCACTACACCATCCTGGCTCCTTTTTATATTTCCAACATCTATTCCTCACCTTTTCATAATTTTTGTACATATAATATCCAACTAAGCCAAAATAACACCCACATTCTATTCATTAAATCCGCATATCATCACATCGTTCTTCTCTCTCTCTCTTAAAAAATCGATAAATGGTTTCTAGTTATTCTCGAAAAGGTTAACTGACTTTTCCTTAATTAAAATTGTAAGTTTATCCATTTCAGCATAATCCAAAACTTTCAGCCACCAATCTTCCAGCGAAGGTATCTCCGAATTCTTCCAATATTGTGCATATAAAATTCTTGCCGCAGCTATCATATATAAGAATACATGATCATCCCTCATACCCAACAAAAAGGTTTCCGGTTTCATTTGAACCTTAATCTTTAAAATCAACTCAATCTGTTTATGAATCTGAGTCCAATACTTCTTTGCTTGGGGGCATGTCCACCACATATGGTAAAAAGTTCCTTCTTGCTTTTTACATTTCCAACAGCTATTCGTCACCTTCTCATACATTTTTGCTAATTTGCTTGGGGTTATATACCATCTATACATCATTTTATACATATTTTCTTTAATATTAACATTTAACGTAAATTTCAACTGCTTTAACCATAGTTGTTCCCATTGTTCCATTAAAATAACATGACCTACATTTTTTGCCCAATGAATCGTACATTCTTTAACCTGTTCTTCTTCTGTCTCGAACTTCAAAAGCAATTTATACATTTTTGAGATTACCTGGTCTTCAGATTTTAATTGTACCTCCAGTATTGATTCTTCTTCTACAAATCCATATGCCTTCTTGTCCACTTTAAATCTCTCCAAAATTTGAGCATATACAAACCATTGGCAATTAAAGTCTTCTTCTATTAATTTTTCTCTTGACTTTATGGTACAGTCTCCTTGTGAAAAATTTAATAAATTTCTGTATAATAGTCCTTTCTCTTTTGGCACGCTGCTTCCACCAAAGTGCGCTTCATATGGTGCAACCCATAATGGTATTTTCTCATAAAACCTCATTTTATATCTATTCCAAATTCTCCATAATGCATGTCTAACATAGTGATTTTTAAATTCTAAATTTGCTTTCACTTTATCATACCACAAATACCCATGTCAACCAAATCTCAGGTCGGAGCCTTCTAACTCCAATAACCTTCTATTTTGTAAATACACCCACTCTTTCAACCATACAAAACAACATGCTGCATAATATACTTTCAAATCCGGTAGTCCTAATCCTCCTCTCTCCTTTGCATCTTGTAGTCCTAATCCTCCTCTCTCCTTTGCATCTTGAAGGATCTTGTATTTCACCCTTGGTTTTTTCCCTTGCCAAATAAATTTAGAAATGTCTTTCTGCCATTCTTTAAATGGTGCATCAGATATAATCACTGGTATTGTTTGAAATAAGAACATCATTTTTGGCAATACATTCATCTTAATCACCGATATCCTTCCTAGTAAAGACAATTTCAATCTTTCCCATCTTAACAAATCTTTCTTAATTTCATTCCATACTTAATTTCATTCCATTCCTACTCACCCGCTCGCCACTGCCGCCGCCATAGAAGAAACTTACTTGGGTGCCTGAGTTCAATACTTCTTTGCTTGGGGGCATGTCCACCACATATGGTAAAAAGTTCCTTCTTGCTTTTTACATTTCCAACATCTATTCGTCACCTTCTCATACATTTTTGCTAATTTGCTTGGGGTTATATACCATCTATACATCATTTTATACATATTTTCTTTAATATTAACATTTAACGTAAATTTCAACTGTTTTAACCATAGTTGTTCCCATTGGTCCATTAAAATAACATGACCTACATTTTTCGCCCAATGAATCGTACATTACTGTATAATCTATTCTATACAAAGCCAAAATAAGACAAACCAGCAGTATGAAACCTGCATGACAACTCAAAGTCTGGCCAGCAAAAATAAATGTGTGATAAAAAATACAAACCATGTTCACAATTTTTTTTAAAAAGCATACAATCCATTAAAAACCAGGCATAACAGGTGTGTTTTTAGGGACTGCATAAAAGATGACAATGTGGGAACCAAACAGACTTCAAGCACAATCCATCCTAACAATAGGCCGGCAGAGCACTTGCTCTGCCGGTCTAAGGTGCTGCAAAAATGCCGTAATGCACTTTTGCGGCACCCAAAGCGTAAGCGGCGCTGGTGCCTCTCAGTCAACCTCCGAACGCTGTCCCAGACACTGGACGCAGGTAGTCCTGTGCCAGGCGGCGGGAGGGTGTGGGGAGAGAGGGGCTGGGGTGGTGGGGGAGGGGGCCAGTGGCCGGATAGGCCTGGGAGGTGACCTCAGAGACCAGTGGCCCTTGGCCAGTGACTGACTTGTGATGTTGGCCCTGACTTCACCCTGAAGTGGCTCTGAGTTAATATGGGAAGCTCAGTGCAATCATGCTGCCATGGGCGCCTCATTACAAAAAAGAAATGACTTTGTTTTATGCTTCATATATATATATATATATAAAGAAAATCTCCTGACTGGCATGCTCTGTATTTAGTTCTTGGAAATACAAGCTGAGTGGCTGAATTCCCAGCATGCTAAGGTTAGCTAGAAATGGTACCAATGCCTGGCAGTACACACATATGCACTGGCTTTTCTGGCAAGAAAAATCTACTGCATTCCTGGCAAAAACAAATGTATGCTTTATGCACCCATCTTTTTCTGCAAGCACACCCATATCATTTTGGACAGCACTGACATATGGCCAGGGATTCCTGGCCAGAGAATGCATAATGATGCCTTTCAGGAGATATATTGCAGGATCTTATTGGCAACCCAAATACTGTATATACAAAGGTTTCACTTCCTGGAAGGATCAGTTGGATGTGACTCGAGCAGGAACAAAAATTGTTGATTTTCTGCCAACAGAAATTACAGTTGGTCACACTGAGGAAACACACCGGATGGGAATCCTGGAGGGGAAATAAACCAACCTGATTTCTGCACATTACCCAGCCATCATTTGTTCACCCAGTATCTGATGTCAGCATTATGATGTGACGTCCAGAGGGTCTTTGTACTGTTTATCTTCTACGAGAACTTTTGCTTCAGTTTTAATAGAAAAATGTAGAAAATTGCACAGTCTAGGGTGTTCTGAGGTCATCATGCTTTTCTTCTCCTCCCCGTCCCCCATCTTTGGTTGCCAGAAGAAGTTGAATTCTATCTCAAGAAGGCAGATCTTGTGAACTATTTGGGGCTACGAGGTGCCACATGTGGCCCAGAATGGATGTATGAGAATTCTCATGCAAAACTGCAAAAATTCATTACTATCAATATGAATTGTTGGTCATGAACCATCATTAAGCACCCAAGCCATGCCATGGCTGTAACATCTAAGTTGCTAAGAATACCAGAATCTGTGGAGAAGAAGTAGGTATTTCAGCACTCCCCTACTTTTGACATTTATTTATTTATTTATTTTCTGTATTTATATATTTATATTTATTTAATATACCACCTTTCTTGATTTATTCAAGGCGGTTTACACAGGCAGGCCATTCTAGACCCGAAGGGTCTTTACAATATTGTTCTATTCATATATAGAACCTTTCCCTACCCCAGATATTTCCCTTCTGAGTGTAGCCCTCCTTCCGGTTTGTGCTCTGCACTTCCAAGCTTCACAGTTCACCGCAGTTTGCACTCAGACGGTTGTCTAGATGTTCTCTCTCTAGCTGACTCCTCCGCATTCCACCCTCTCATATTAACTTCCTCCATACTCAGCTATCTCTTTCGGGGGGGGGGGGTTCCATTGCGGCCGTTCTGTTTGCACAATGAAATCTGCTCACCTTGTGGAACAAGCTAATTGACAGCTTTAACAATCCCACTTATTGCCACAAACTGCAGATTCCTCGTTCCCTGTAGGACATATGCGGGGGTTCTTACTAACTCAATTAGCCCAGTATTCCTCAGGATGTGCCGTTTCATTTCCCATCAAGCGCTCCACAAAGGGCTATTGGAAGACTCCACTGAGATGGAACAGATGACTTATTTTGTCAAAGGAGAACACAAATGTATTTCTGTAAGGGAAATCAGGACACAATCCAATTATTCCTGTTCATGTTCAAGAGCTAGTGCCTTGCAGCTGTGAATCTGGACTTCTCCGATTCTCAATTCACCTCTGTCAACAGATGACCTGGGGCATGCCACTACTTACTTATTATAATATGTATTAGCCAATTTATATTATGGAGATGAAAATACAGGGTTGTTGTAAGGAGAACAGCAAGATAATAATGTGTATGAAGCACTGTGCACACTCAGAAAATACTATGGAAATAATATTTTAGTTAGTCCAACTGATTTTAAGCAAACACAGCCCAATCCTAACTAACCCCCACACACACACACTAATGTAGCTGCACTAATGGAGAATGTGCTGCAGCCTATAGGGAGCAGTTGCGAAGATCTCCTCATGATAAGGGAACTTTCATTCACTTACCCTGGAGCAAGTCTCTACTGCCCTAATGGAATGGGTCTCCTTGGAGTTTTGCTGGCATAGGTCCAAGGAAGAGGAAAAGGGAGAGGGAATAAGGCTAGGATCTGGTGCAAGTCACTTCCATTAGGAACCACCCCTCCCTCCCCCATTCCATCTCCCCCTCCCCACCCAGAAGCTCCCCATTCTCTGGTGCTGCATGGTCTGGGCTGGAGTGGGAAAGGATTTTGCCCGGCTGTTCCGGCTGTGTGTTACAGCTGCCGCAGAGCCCATTATGGGACTCCTCTGAGCTACATCAGCTCTGTTGCTGATGTGGTGCTTCGGAGCCGCTGGGGCATGTCCTGTTCAGGATGGGGTTTCAGGATCCGACGGCTGCTGACTCCGCCTCATCCCACCTCCATCCCACCCCCCTTTCTGTCCTATTTCCACCTCTCTGCTGCTGGGGTTGTGCCAGCAGCCAGTCTGTGCCTTGTTGACAGTGGTGACATGCAGCAGCAGGAGGGGCTTCTGACAGCAGGGCTGTCTTTGCACTGGCGTGCCTGGCAGTACACTGATTGGGCCATAGGTGAACTAGTGAAGAGTGCATTAAAGCTGATGTGTGATCATCTCCTCCAGCAGCAGCCCTACCATCCTACTTACACTTAGTGCTCAAGCATACCATTGCACTCTTTGCAGCGGCATATTACTCTGCACAGATCCTTACCACCCCCTTTCTTAGCAGGCCAGTTTGATCATCTGGGTTGCCCTTGACATGAAAGGCAAAAGGCAGATAAAAAAAGATCTCCAGACTTCTTCCGAAATATACACACTTTTTCTGTCACAGACGAAACGTCACTCTAATCCTCATCTGGGAATAATGCTCGTAAACTTTCCAAAAGCATCTGGTCGGATGTTCAGAAACCCCTTGAGAAATTTCAGTTTCTTATAGAAACTCATTTGAAAATTCTCAGATGTTTCTACTTGTGAAGAACCCAGGAAATTCTTTGGAATTTTGCTTTTGGGGGAAAATGTTGATGAGAACTCTACTTCATTCTACTAACTTGTTACAAGGCCTGATGATTCACACCCTTTGTCTCTTCTTCAAGTTAGGTGGCCTCTTGAGGCTTTAAATACAGACAATTCACAGAAGCTCAGCCAAAGATGGCAATCCTAAATTTTCCAGTTCAACTGTTAGAGTCCATGGTAATGAGATTGTTCAGCTGGTTATTCTGAGATTGAAAAAGGGAATTCAACAAGTGCTCTTAAAATACACATATGCTTGGCAATTGGAGATCTCCAAGAGAAAGCCTTGCAACCAACCTTGCTGTAAAACCACCCACCCACCCACCGAACTGTGAAATGATGCCCCGGCACCCCTTGTCTATAACATGATAGTACCATAATGCCATTCTTAATTAATTCATTGCACAACGAAACCTTTAAATAAAAGTGTGAACACATTTCCTTCGGAATAGCCTATTCCTTACCATTTGCTCTTCTTCGCTGCAGGATAATTGGAAGCTGGTTTCTCCAGGGAGCAGATGCCATCTGGGCCCGTAGGCTCAATTAACACATGGTGACAGCTAGCAAGACATTTTTGAGAAATCTCAACGTCTTGGCAAGTGGGAAGCATTCTGGAAGGTATTGGCTGTGTTTTATAAGGCAACTTGCTGTTCCGATCCTTAACTTTACATGGCGAACACAATAGGAAGCAAAACAAAATCTGGAAGAGGAAGGGGAGAGAAGATCAGAAGAACAGCTGAGAGACTGTGCATGTGGGGGGAGCATCTTGGTGTGAGATTTCCCAGAAGTGATGCACTGTCCCTTAGACCATGTCAAGATGAGATGTTTTGTTGCTTGCTTCTGATTATTGAGACTGATCTTAGTAATTTGGCATGTCTCAATGAGCATTGAATTCCTGAGCTGCTCCAAATGACAGTTTTTCCACCCAGCTCTGTCCCATGCGATAAAAATGTGTATGTTCATGGTGCACACATGTTCTTGGTCTCCTCCTGTCAGAGTGAATTTGGGCCAGTTCGCTTAATTGCTTGGGGTGGCCTGTTTGTCCAAACTGCTCCTCTCTACAAACTGATAAACATACTCTATAAGTACATTTTGGATCACTGCAATTTTCACACACTTTTCACGTTTACTTATATCTCATTCACTGCTTCTTTGAAGAATGGCACAGAAAGGCAGTGTCCCCAAAGGGCCAGTGATGGGTAGCACAATCCTATCCAGCAGTGTGCAGTGTGGGTGCCAGGCCCACGCCCGTATCCAGTGCTGGAGAGGAGTGGACTAGGGGTCCCCTTGGAGTAAGGGGATGAACCCTAACACCCCAGTCTCTGTTATGGGACTACTCGGGTCCACGCCACCTATTTTGGCGGCACTGGTCTGAGAAGCCCCATGTTGGGGCTTGAGGCCTGGGAGGGAGAATAGGATATGGTGTCCGATGAGGACGCTGGTCCTACCCACTTCCAGGCCCAATTCACCCCCTGTTTGCCCCCTTCCTGCCCTTCCCCAGCCCAGTGGCTTCGCTACCATGTGGCGGGGGCAGAACGCTGGGGGTGACGCACCAGGAGGGTGATGCGCCGGGACTTCTGGCGCATCACCCTCCTGGTGCGTCATCCTCGCCGGGAGAGGGTGACATGCTGGCACCTGGCAGGCCAAGCCATGTCTTCCTGAGTCGTGCTGACAGGCCGAGCCGCATCTTCCTTGGCAGCTCGGCTGCTTCTAAGTAGGCCCGGGCAAGGCTTCAAGCGGCATGCACACAATGGGCCGAACGTGTCTTTATTCGGCCCTTCTGAGGGCAAGGCTTCAAGCGGTGTTGTGCACATGCTCCACTTTTAGCCTTGCCCGACCTACTTAGAAGCGGCCAAGCTGCCGAAGAAGACACGGCTTGGCCTGCCGGCGCGACTCGGGAAAACGCGACTCGGCCTGCCAGATGCCGGCGCGTCACCCTCTTCTAGCACATAGGGTGAGTACGTGGAAGTGGTGGTGGTGGTGGTGTGGCAGTGGGGATGGGGGATGACACGGCTGGGGGACGATGCGCCGAGCCAGCCGACCCCTCACCCGGGGTGATGCGCTGACTCGTGGCACTGCTGTCCCAGCCCCAGCCCCAGCACCGCTCACAGCAAGACTTACCTGCTCCATAGCACTGCTCCATCTTCTTCAGTGGGCATCGCAAACCTCAGTGCTGGCACCTCCAACTCAACTCACACCGCGAGCCACCTTGAGTGCCCTCGGGAGAAATAAATTATAAAGTATTTAAATAAATAATAAATAATTGGGTGACACAAACGTGCCTTAAACCCATGACAGACCGCACGCCGAGGCGAGCGAGCCCCGAGGCGAGCGAGCGAGAGAGGCTGGCCGCTCTCCTCCGCGCTCTGAGCTTGTCTATAGGAGTATCTTCCCGCAAATAGTCCCTCCTTTTGTCCTGCCTTCTTGGAAGAAACCTCCACAGTGATTGGCTAACACTCCTCCCCCTCATCTGATTGGTGGCTGCAGTAGCTCCGCGAAGCAGCCCCCTCAAACATGGGCCAGGAACATTTTCGATCGTGCCGTAAATCAGGAGATCGCATCTCCTCCGCTCACTTCCGCTATGGTAACCAGACACCTCAGCACAGCTTGACAAAGCTCCTCGGGTGTCCAGGATGAGCTGAAATTCGTGCGGTCTGCAGCGGCCTTTACAGCCAAGGCCGCAGCGCCAGCGAAGCACAGGATTGCCCTGTCAGAGTTTACTTTTGGTGCCCTTAACGTAGATTTTGGTCTGTAGTGTTGTTTGTACATCCATTTCACTGTTCCCTTCTGAATTTCCCCCCTCTGTCTTTGCTCAGCCTGGAAAGAAACATTCTATACATAAGTACAAATCTTTACATATTCTTATCCAAGCACCCAACAAAGGGGGAAAAATTAAATCTGAAAGAATGCCTATCTGCTAAAGAAAGAGATTTTAACCTTGCGCCCGTGAAGCAGACCAGTCTTATTCATATTGAATTTGAGAGACCCATTTTTCCCCCTCTTATAAAAGATAAGAACCAGGAAGGAAACTTAATTTATTCACTCTTTGATAGTTTCAAGACTGCCTTCATTGTTGATCTTGTGTCCCCAATTCCCTGCCTTTAAGTCCCTTGTGCAGCTTCTAAAAAGGGGACTACTGGCTTGTCATTGTTACTTAACAAAGCTATTCCCTCTCTGCCTTCTTCTGTTTCATAATGAAACAGAGAGAAGCAAAACCAGACGAGGCCAGGCAGTAGCAGGCTCTTGCACAGAGTTCACATTGTCAGCAGCTTCCCAGGTTATCTGTGGGCAAACTCAGGTTCTGGAGAGATTATTATTACACTGATACATTTCCTGGTTTCCTTTTTGAGATGAAAGTAGCATTTCTGTTGCAACAAAATCTTATGAACAGCAGCATATACTCCAACTGACCCTGTTTACCAGGGATAGTCCCTATTTCTGGTCCCTGTACTTGGTAGATCTCTGCCCCACCCTGGTCTGACCCCATTGCTAAGAGCAGTGGTTCCCAAACTGGGAGGACCCCATCCGCTAAGAGCAGTGGTTCCCAGGGGAGTCACAGAAACCAGCCAGGGGAGCCGCGGAGTGCCATGGAATCCCATCAGAAAACAGTGCAATGCCAATTGGCAGGCACCAACATAATGTAATGGGGAACCATGACCAATGGTTGCCAATGGTCAAGGGAGCCACAAGTCAAAAACGTTTGGGAAACACTGGTGGGTGGGGAATGAGGCCAGGGAGGGGGGAGGAATAAGGGAGGGGAGGCTGCGGGAGGGGTGGATCTGGTGGCAATCATATCCTTTTTCACGGTCTCCACTCTGAAGCCGCCTGATCTGACCCTCCCCCCCCGCTGCTGGATACAGTGTGTGCCTTTTCAGTGTGGCTGCACCAGCGGAGGGGGGAGGATAGGATTGGGCAATTAGTTAGGATTGGGACCAAAGTTGTCCAGGAGCTGTGTTATATTAGAAGGAGATGTCCTTGATGCCATAACTGATGTCTTTGAACATAATGTGTCTTGCCGGTGTATCAAAGATATTTTGAAAATACCTCAAATGTGATGGATCTTTAACCATAAAGATGCAATTATGCAAATTTACTCATTAGTCATCCAACTGACTTTAGTGAGTCTTCCCTGCTTCATCTAGGCTGTGTGAGACAATGTCTCCCAGGTGACTTGCACATTTCCATGGCATCTAACATCCACCTGAAATATGGTACACGTTACCAGAAATGCACTTTTTCCATTAAGCTCCTGCACTACATGAGAAGAGTAGTTTGGTATGAAGTACCTCATCATCAAATATGTTCTAAATCAGAGGTTCGCAACCTGTGGTATGCCTTCCCCCAGGGGTACGCGTACCGCAGTTTGGGGGGTACGCGAGATGGTCCCCGTTATCAGCTGCTGCGATCCGCAGCTGATAAGGGGGAGTGGACAAACGGCGAAATTGCCCCCTGTTAGCTTCCCTTACCTTGTCTCCCGTCCGCCTCCATGTTGAATTCCGCAAAAATCTCACGAGATTCAAGATGGCGGCGGCCAAATCTCATAAGGGCACATGAGGCAGTCTCATGCCTCATATGCCCTTATGAGATTTGGCCACTGCCATCTTGAATCTCTTGAGATTTTTGCGGAATTCAACATGGAGGCGGCCGGGAGACAAGGTAAGGGAAGCTAACAGGGGGCAATTTCGCCATTTTTCCTGGGCTGCGGCATGGCCGGGCGCGTTCTCCCACTTGCGCAGCAACCCGGAGGGTAAAGCTACAGCCCTGCCAATTCAGCAGGGTTGTAGCTTTACCCTCCAGGTTTTGGCGCAAGCGGGAGAACCCGCCCGGCTGTGTCGCAGCCTGGGAAAAATGGGGACATTTGGGGGGAAAAACCCCTTTTGGGGGGTGCACTTTTGGGGGGGTCTGGGGGTATGTGGACTTTGGGGGCCCATGTAGGGGGTACGCAAGCCCCCAAAGATTGAGGAACCCTGTTCTAAATTATACAGTATAGTATAAGTGTAGTTTTTCTTCTCCACCAGAGAGGCCGAGGAGGAGATGGAGCTGCCGATACACCACCTTCTTCTTACCTTCATGTCTGCCACCAGCACCTCCCACTCACCTGGCCCTGTTGAAACAAGGATGGTTGGAGCAAACAGGAGGAGGCACTGATGGACCTGAGGGGAAGAAGGAGGAAGGAGGAGGAGGCAGGCAGGCTCTACATCGCTGTGTGGTGCTCCATCCTTCTGTCAGTGCCCTTGTCCACTTCCATAAACAACCAGGCAGGCAAGGAGGAGGCAGCCACAGGTGTGAGGGGCACACATCTGCTAATGTGTGCTAGAACTTTTAAAGAGCTTTTTAAAGATAGAGCTTCCATCTGGCAGAGGCTGCAGACCTGCCCCAATTCAGGTGGCAGATCCACTTGGACTGTTCCTAGGCTGAGGGCTCCCAGCAACCTCCTGAAGCAAGGAGGACGGAATAGCCATGGGAAGCCATCCACAACAGAAGAAGATTGAGCCAGGGAAGTGTTAACCTTCCATCCTTTTGTGACATTGACTCTGAGGATGGAGCAGGCAATGATAAGGACAACATCTTCCTTCCCTTTCTACTCCTGGCTGCCCATGAAGGGAATAAGGAGAATGCTCAGTGCCAAGGATCCAGATGCAGATGTGCATTCCCATCAAAAGGCATATTCTTCTACCATTCAACAGAACTCAAATACACATCACTGAACCAGGGGGTTTCTACAAGACCAATGACATTTCTTGGGTGGGTTCTGAGCATCCAAAGAAGGCTGCTTATGCATTAAAATCTGCCTTGCTGGAGCAGGGTGTGCACATCTGTCAAAATCACAAACCTTGTGGGTTTCATCTCCCTACAACAGACATTATAAAACACCCATATCATCATAAAAGCAGTGGAGTTTTTTATTTGAAACTGGGCTTTTAAAATGTGCTTCTGTGTTTTAAGACTTAGATTTTAGAATGAAGTAAAAAAAATACTCCTTTACATCTGCCTCCCTGCTTTGGCAGAAAGCTAAGGGGTCTGTCAAACCCAAACACCCTTTATATTTCCGTCCAGTTTTAGCAGCATCAAAAAAGAGATGTAAAATGAAAACGGGGTGGAAATGTTTGATTTGTATCAAATTGGTCCCCTTAATTTCACTTTCAACTCCTCACTGCTGCTCAGTGGAAGCCAGGCTGGAACCTCGATGAATAGCAAACTGAAATCTTGAAAGGCCTTTGAACATCTTCACAGGGTATCCCCCGCCCCTCTTTGACCACGTTTTTCCGCACTATTTTTTGCCTGTGCCTTGGGGAGAAGTCTTTCTTTCACTTGATCTCTTTGCCTAACATGAAGGTCCCTGCTGAACTGTGCACAAGACATGGGTCTCCTTGTTTTTCACACAATTGGTTGAAATGTGGGTCAAAATTCCACCTTGTGTATCTGCCTTGGAAAATATCAGGGAAGCAGAGTTACAGCCAGCCAGTCACCCTGAGCACAGCTGCCTAGGATTTGAAACCTGCTGTGGGATGTGAACAACCAAAATGAGGGAATTAGCATCCTTTAAAAAAAATTTAACGATGTATACCCCACTTTTCCTAAAATGATCAAAACAGCTTGCAATATTAAAATGCATCAAATATAACATAAATTTACATAAAACATTTTAAAATACATAAAACAACCACAAAGAATAAGTAATGGGTAGCCCAATCCTATGCAGGATCGGGCTGCCAGGTTGGCTGTAGCTCTCTGTGACTGCAGAAGACAGTTCTGCAAAATGGCTGCCGACAGCACACGGAGCTCTGGCAGCGCTCCCCGTCCATCACCAGACCTGACCCTAGCCGCTGGAGCAGGTAAGGCTGCAGAAGGGGCAGGGAGGGTGAAACAGGGTGGAGAGGGGGAGGAATGGGAGGGTGGGGAGGCTGCAGGGGGTGGATCCAGCAGCAATGGCATGTGCCGGATACAATCCTACCTTTTTGCAGCCTCCCTGCCCCTTTCTTCTCCTCGGACTACAGAGCTACAGAGCTGGCGCAGGTCCAAAGAGACCTGTTGCAGAGCAGGAGGCTTATGGAGGGGTGAGAGGTTAAACCCCTTTCACCTCTGAAGCCTCCTGATACACACACACACACACACACACACACACACACACACACACACACACACACACACACACACACACACACACCCCGCTGGATACAGTGCACTCTGCACTAGCGGGAGGGGGGAGGACAGGATTGGACTCTAAACAAAGCTCTTAAAGGATTGCTGCTCTAAATAACAGCCACCAGCATATTTAATATAATAAAAAATAATGATCATAACGCATATAGTTTAATTTAAAAAGCCCAGCACGATAGAGAGAAGCCATTGGCAACAGTCCCGCAAGCACTTATAACGCAACCTAACCCCTCTCTCCAAAACCCTTGTAAAATAGAAGTGTATTGAGTCCTCGTCAGGGTTCCTTCAGAGATGACATGGTCCTCAATATGAAGCTCTGAATTCGTAAGGCCCCCAGAACCGAACAATGGCTACAGTCACATGAACTAAGAGGTGGATTCACAGAAAGCATATAAAGAGATTCTACCTAAGTTTTATTTTATTTTTTTCAAGTTGGGGATTTTCCCAATGTACGGTCAGACAAACTCAAGAGCAGACAATGTTGGAGACAGCACACTTTTCTTGCTCCCAAATTCCAGGTGTGCTTGTGTCCTTGAGCTATTATTTGTGTCAGTAAACTACACAGCCTTGAGTATCATCCAATGGGGCTTTTGCACAGCTCTGTCTGAGCTGCAATTTATGTCCAGAACCCAGATGAAAATTAAATGAAATTATGAGAGAACCATTGAAAACTCACTAACCATGTATATGCACAAAATCTCATTTCACATTCAGAGCCAGAATGCAGCTCAATTCGTAACACATCCAGGAATTAGACGCTAAGCAAAATCATTTTTGAAACCAGGTACAGTATTTATGAATTCTGGCAACCTTCTGAGTGGCATATAGATATAGATATAGATATGTATGTATGTATGTGTTCTCCTATCTACAAACGTAGATGAGCATTTACCTGTCACTGCTCCTCCTACTGCTGGTGCAGAAAGGTCGTCCCCCCCCCCACACACACACACGTAGATCTGTTTAAAAATATTGCTTTGCAGAAATGGTGAGAGCATCAGTTACAGCCAGAAGGTCCAGACTTGTGGGAGCATCTAGAAGTTCTCCTGCATGGGCAGGAGTTTCTAAACAGCAACTTGAACGTCCCTAATGATGGCACCCAGCATTCCTCTTTGCCTGTTGCTGTCACTGATGTTGCAAGCTCAGGTGTACATGAGGTTCTAGGTATTGGACGGACTAGTTCATTGAATGGCTCTGGCTCATGGGTGGCTGGGCTCAGGGGTCTTCAGTTCTGAGGTCTCTGGTTCCAGTTCCACCACCTCTGAGGTCTCCTGGCTGGTGGACCCAGCCTGGGTTCCAGCTTGGCATTGAGGCCTGGGGCTGGTATTCTGATCTAACTGTTCCCACCTCCTCAGGTCCGGATACCCAACCTATTGCTTAGGGCAGGTGTAGTGGCATGCACTGAATGTGAGGACATCCAGGAGCATAGCTAGGGAGTATGTTCCCCAGCTCAGTGGTTCTCAAACCTTTTAGCACCAGGACCCACTTTTTAAAATGACACTCCATCAGGACCCACCTAGCTTTACGAGACTTTAAAAAAGTGATATAGAAAGAAATTATATATATATATATATATATATATATATATATATATATATATATATATATATATATATATATATATATATATATATATACACACACACACAAGTAATAGTTTATTTATTTATTTGCAAAACAACAACAACAACAACAACAACAACAACAACAACAACAACAACAACCCATTTCTCGTAATGAGACAGCCCTAATGAATAGCCTCAAAGCTTGAGGGGCTTAGTCAGAGACGTATTTAGGGTGGAGCGGAGGGAGCAATGGCTCCAGGCGGCAACTCAGGCTGGGGCGGCGAAACGCCGCGCCATCCTGAGTTGCCGCCTGCCCTCCGTCCACCCGCCCTGTCTCGCCCACCGTGTAGCTACACGGCGGGTGAGACAGGGCTGCAGGAGGCCGCCCAACCGGCCCCCGGAGGCTCCGCCGGGTCCGCGCAGCTCCGGAGGCTGGGAGAGAGCGTCCTCGCGTCACGCCGGCTCGGCCTATACTGCCCAGGCCTGAGCCGGCGATTTCGCACATGCGTACAACGCATCGGCGTTGTGCGCATGTGCAAGATCGCCGGCTCAGGCCTGGGCAGTATAGGCCGAGCCGGCGTGACGCGAGGACGCTCTCTCCCGGCCTCCGGAGTCGTGCGGACCCGGAGGGAGAAGCCGGGAGGGAGGTGGCTGGTTGGCTGGCTGGCGGGCACCCGGAGCATGGTCCCTCTGGGTCACCCCCCCCAATCACGGGCGGTTATGCTGCCCGGAGCTAGGGGGGTGTTGGCCACCCTCAGGGCGGCCAACACCCCCTAGCTCCAGGTGGCATAACCGCTAGCCTCACCTCTGAGTTATGTGACCCAGCCTTCACCTGTTCCCACTACCTGTCACTGACAGACTTGGAAAAACACACACCCAAAAAAGATGCTCAAACATTTATCTCCTTATATTTACACAAGCTTGCAAACTGCAGAAGCTCAGCTCTTTGAATGGCAATTAGCAGCTATCTGATTTTTGAATACTCTCAGGACTTGAGGCAATTAGTTATCTGATCTTTCCATCACCTGTGTTTTCATTGGAGGCTCTGTGGGACTCAGAAATCCAGAAATCAGGTGGCGGTCCTGACCCAGAGTTTGAGAAACACTGCCCTAGCTGTCTTGGGTGCCTTTCAAGGAGAAAGGCAGGATATAGTTTGAATAAATAATAATATTGGTGCAAGTGGCATAGCTTACCAACGCACTCCCATTTGCATCCTCGCATGTGGGTCATAAAGGACATAAAGGACCTTCATAAAGGTTGTACATTCATCCTTTTTTGTTACCTCACTCCTCCTAGTGGGCTCCACCCACATCCCCTGAGTGATTTACCTGCCTTCTGTCTCCTTACAAACAACCACAAAAGTTATTAGAGCTGTAAGTAGAGTTTTAAGAGTCCAAGTCACACCACAAGTTGGCGATCTAGGCAGGTTAGTCAGCTTGTTAGGGTGTTGTAATAATGCGATTTCTCCCTATTTGTTCATGTTTTAATCTCCTGAAGAACATTCTGTAGGGGGAAAGATGCAATTTTGTATTAAACAGGTTGGTCTCAACTCAATTTAAATCCAGCTAAGAGTGCTAAATTGATATGTAAGTAAGTGAGTCAAGAGCTAAGAGTCTCTTTCAGAACAAGCTGAAAAATTGGTTCCAATTCTCATTTATTTCCTGTTAGAACTCCCTTAATGGAATAAAACATACAAGAGGGATAGCACTCGTTGGATTGGTATCTAGCAGGCAATGGAGTCTAGATTTAAATTCAAGATTGCACACCCCGTGGTAGGCAACAGTTAAAACTGGGAAGTCTATTAGAGAATTGTTCTTACTTCATGTAAGGGGAAAAATAAGAGAAAGAGAGCCCTGACGGTCCTGATTCTGTTAAAATTGGAAAGAGTCAGAGAATAGAGCTTCTGAAGTTACCCATCACACACACCCATCACATTTCCCCCTCCCTTACTTTTACAGGTAATTTCACCATTTCTTGTGTTGCAGGAACTTCACTGTGCAATTGGTGGCAGCCATGTTTTTTACCCATAACTGCCCTGGGGCCTTTTGCTCCCTGGGATTGGGTTTCTTTCCACATCAGCCATTTTCTGGGCTGCAGGGTGCTTAAACCCCCCAAAGAATTATGAATGTGTCAGCCATGTTTGTTATTCATTGACAGCTTCCATCACTCTCAAAAGAGAAAGAAAAATTGATCAAGTGGCATCCATTTGGTTCATTCTTTCATAAGTTCAAAAATGAATTCACACTCCTATTTCTTAGTCACCACTACTTTCGCTATCACTATTATTAACTTCTGCTGTAAAGGACGCTCCCATTAAATAAACATGGGGGCTTCTTGGGGGGGCTTCTTGGGGGGTGGGGGTGATGAGAACTGGAGAGGTATATCAGGTATATGCATTCATTCTATTTCTGAAGTCCCCAACCCTTTGTCAATAGGATGTGACAAACCTTTTGTCAATCAAAATGTGACAGAGAGACATTTTTGGGTACTCGCTGAACCCTGGAGGTTTTCAGTGGTTCAGAATTTAAAATAACAGCAACAAAGATGAGAGAAAGCAAACAGAGTGGAACAAAATAACATGTGAAAATGCAGCCCAGCAGTTTGATCCAGGGCATGTTTACTGTGAAGTAAGGCATTTGGTGTTCAGTGGGGTTTACAACTAGGAAGGCATGCATATGGCAACATGTTGTTCTGGGACCGTTCTTGTCTTCTGATTACTGTACTGACAAGGAGTCACTCTTTGTGAATTGCATGAGAGCTATCCAGAACACATATGCTTTTGGAGAATCCATCTATCTACGCATCTGCCAGTCGGAAACAGTTATTAAATGTATCACTCCAGTACTTTAGTAACTATCTAATGGAAATAAGGTCCTCTGAAGACCTTTTTAACTGCCCTACAGAGTAGAAATAATTGACACTTTCCAGTAAGTGTATAGATATTGAAACTATTCACTTTATTAACTCTCACTTCTACCTCTTTAATGTGATAATATGTGCATTAAAGATGATCGTATTACATACAAGGGCATAGAAGAGACTAATGTACCATAACATTAGAAACTATTACTTTCTCTAAGGAAAACATTTATTTTCGTTAATGACACTGGAGTTTTGAATTATGCACTTTTTTTTTTAATTCATCCCATGCTCAGACGATTTACACTTCAAGGGAAATTCACACGTGATCATGGCTGGTTTAATAGGATTCCTTGCTATTTGCCTTTACAGGGATATGATTTTTTTAATCATTATTTTTCAATCTAATGGGAAACAATTGTGTAATCTTCCTTGCATTAGCACCTTCCAACAACTTATTCCTCTAGGCGCCAAACTGGATCCCCATCACTCGGTGACTTCAAAAGTCATTGGGCAGGAGATCCAGTATGGCAGAAGAATCCACTGAATCCACTGCGAGTTCTGCAATACCTAAACATATGCAATCCGTATTTATGTTTTTTATTTTATTCATCAAAGAGATCAAGGTTGTTGAGAATTATTCTTCCCACCCCCGTTTTCTTCATCTTAATTGACTAATTGAAGACTCAGGGCAGGAGGTCTGGCTCAGTGGTAGAGCTGCCGCCTCGTAATGCCTGAAGAGATCTAAGGACGCCAGCTTGAGACAATCGGGAGTATCTGACAGCTGTTGATACGCCTCTGATGATCTGCAGAAGCCCTCGGTGAGAGCGAGGAAAAGCTGCCAGCTGAACTCCCTGAATGGGAGTCAGAGTTGCCGTCAGCCGAGCGTGGGAGGCGAATGCCAGAGAGAAGTCAGACCATGAAGGAAACTGTCTGGAATGAAGACGTTCTATGAAAGATTAGAACTTTGTATTGTAAACCCTCCTTCGGGCGGGGGGAAGGTTAGAATTGCCTGCCTATGTATTTGCCTTGAATTACCTGCCTTGAATTAAAATCAGTGGAGAAATCTGATAACCAAGAAAGGCAGTATATAAATACCGGTATTATGATTATGATTATGATTATGATTATGATTATGATTATGATTATGATTATGATTATTATTATTATTATTATTATTATTTGCAGTCGACTGAATTTGCCAAATTAGCCAACAAATGCACAGACATGCTGAAACACTGAAATCAAAGTGAGTGCATGGTAAAATAGATTGGAATCATTTCTCAAGTATTGATGAGCGGTCACAATTCATCCCAAAACTCTGCAAGGCAAGGTCCATTTTGGGGAAGTCTCACTGACAAGTTGGGTGATACAAACATTAGGGTCCAATCCTATCCCCCACCAACACATACTGCTGCCACTGGGATCTACCCCTCCCAGACTCCAAACCACCCCCGCTCTTCTCGCTCCATGCCCCAAACCTCTGTTGAGCCATCCACAACCCACCCATGACCTGCTCCTGCCAGCACATTACCTGCTTGGATGCTGGCTAGGTCCATGTGTAGCAGGCATGCAGGGCCCCTTGTGCCAGCAGTGCCAATGTGCATGATGGTGGTGCAACTGTTGTGCTGCCTTTAGAAGACTTATGACAGTGTATTAGGAGATCCGCTGCCATAGGCCCTGAATAGGATTGGGCAGAGGCATTTCTACGGTAGGAGCCCTACCCTAACTTGCGCCCCATCCTAGTACCGTGTTTACAAACTGGAGCGAGGAGGGCCCGCCCCCTCGCTGTCGGAGCCATTCCGCGCAGCGAAGGCAAACAGGCAGGAGACTCCGTAGGTCGGGCTCCTACCATATAAACGCCTTTGGGTAAGTCTCAGGACTACTTCAATTATGACAACATCTCTATATGGTAGAACATTGCTTAGAACTTTCTCAGCCAGCCCTGAACTCTTATACCTTTAGGACTTTCAAGTCTCAGAGGTTGTTTGACTGTTTTGCTGATCAAAGTCAATCCAGATACCATGTTCTAGGAGCGGAGGGGGAAATTGAGAAGGGGAGAGTTACTCTAACATAGGGAACCTCTCTATAAGGGGAGAAACTACCTGGCCAATTCCATTCTGCCTTGCAAGACAGGTCTTCCTAGGTCTTCAGCTAGCTAAACTCAACATCATCGCTCTCTTTCCTCAAAGCTATAGGAAGTTTATTGACCTTTTCTTGGCATATTGCTTTTTGATGTGATGGGACAGGATCCTTATGGTTGAAATTTGGACTCTGTAGGAGTCTCAATAGCTGGCTTTCCACCTCAGGTACATCAACCTAGCTCTTTTTGTCAGATCTAGCATTGTGTATATATATATTTTAACAGCAGCTGCCAATCTGGCTCATTCTCCCCCTCCCCTGATGTGATCCATGTGAAGTTTCTCAAAGGGAGGTGAATAAAATATGAGTCTTTGAGGCAAGTATCTGAAACATGCAGCTTATGGTAGGCTGTACTTTCTCTCCTGTGGCACAAAGTTGAGGGGACTGGCAAAAGAGTATTTTATGCATAATGGAGTACAAGACTGCCTAAATAAATAATGGCAATCACAGCTACTAAAAAGGAAATGAAATGTTGTTGTCTATGCAACTTCACTAATACAAGCGGACACCAGCATATGTATAAAATATTGCCCTCGGTACATGCAAAACAGTTTAGGCCCCTGATATTGCAAG
This sequence comes from Plestiodon gilberti rubricaudatus, assembly GCA_026170595.1. NCBI lineage: Eukaryota > Metazoa > Chordata > Lepidosauria > Squamata > Scincidae > Plestiodon > Plestiodon gilberti. The sequence goes on from JANXHW010000012.1 coordinate 18,148,889, forward strand.
TTGATACGAAGGAAACTTTGGCTGAGTTTGAATTCTGTTCAGACAAACATAGTACTGTAATCTGTGTTAGGAAGGTCTCAGCATGAGAGAATGAATGCGAAGATGGAAAGCAGTGCCCTGCTATCACCTGTCCTTCAATTTGTGAAGAACTGGGAACCACCTCAAACCCAATCTGCAACATGGAATACATGTTGAGCCTATGCACACATTGGCAAAACACAATGTTAAAAGCTGCTGCTGCTGCTGCTGCTGCTGCTGCTGCTGCTGCTGCTGCTGCTGCTGCTTTCTGCTCATTGGTGATGTTTTTATGTCAATCTGCCATTTATTTTTTCCAGATTCAATAGAGAGGAGAGGCAGAAAGTGGCATGGCAAAAACATGCACTCTATTTTGACACATGGGCAGGAGGGAAGGGACAGGGCATCTATGCAGCGGGAGCACACACGTAACTAATCACATGGGGTCAGTCTGGGTGCTAAAATTACATCCAAACTGACCCAGTGCAGGGCCAATGAGAGAAGGGTAAAGGGGTAAATTTTACCTGGGCCCAGAATTAAAAAGGGGTCCCAGGAGCCAAAGGAGGGGCCCCAGAAATGTCCTGGGATCTCAGCTGGGCTCATGGAGAGTGAAAGATGGTGGCTGGGCCAGATGTACCGGGCAGGTAGACCTGGGCGCTACATCGGGAAGCCTGGTAGACCTGGGCTCTGTAGACTTTTCTGGCTATTGTTGTCCTGACTCCTCCCTCTAGCATTTTGCCCCTCCCCCTTTGAGACGGGGCCCAAAAGAAACTTTGTACCCCCTGATAAAATTTCTCCCAGGGGCCCTGACCCAGAATCACTCATCCCGATGCTATCTTTCTTAACTGGCGGGGGACGGGGACGGGAATGCTCAGTGTCATAAATGTCAGATTGCTCTCAGCTACCAGTCTAAGTCTGGCATCTCTGCGCTTCTTCACTTCTCATTGTGCATTGGAGGACTGCAAGAGAAACATGAGCAACAGGGAAGTAATCTCAGCTGACACTGTCGAGACAGCAAAAGTACTTGACATATCCATTTTTGACTCTTAAAGTATGCTTTTTCTGTGGCGTGCCAGAAAACTAGACAGTTACCAGACGGTCTCCCTGTATAGTTCATGACAACTGTTGGAAGCCATGATGTCAACACCAAATAACATTTAAAAAAAAAGACAATAAGTATGGGCACAACAAAGGCTGGTATGGTAATTCAAATGTTCGTTTCGCCGGGCAGGAAAGTGTTCTGCCTGCTTTCTGACAGTGACAAAAGCATGGCTATGATTTCTCTGATGGTTCTGATCAAAGCTTATCCAACACAGCAAACTGCAGGCATTGCCGTAAGGACATCACAGCACTACTGAGTGGATATTTCTTTGCTCCCTTTTTCCCACCGCTGTAGACCTTAAAGTTCTTGGTACCAGGGTCAACCCAAGGGTGCCTGAGAAGACATGCCACATGCTACCCCCCCCTATACTTGGCAAGGCACTAAGCACCCACAGCTCTTCCTCCTCTTGCAACCCCCTGGATTTGAAAAGGAAGAAGGGAATGGATCAGGAAGTGGAAGTATGAAGAAGAGATGAGTGGGAGATGAGCCAGGGCCAACACCTGATTGCTGGGGGCCTGGGCAAAAATCTTTGCACTGTTCCCCCATGGTTCTCCATGCCCTGATGGCACATCGAGCAGTTCTGAGGGTCCAGGGGTTGGCCTGGCTGGGTGGATATTCTCATAGGTGTTGGCTCTTGGCCAGTGTCCAACCTGGCCAACCCCTGGCTGGAGACTCTCCAGTCTGGTATCCCCACCAATCCTCTGCCTGAGGTGTCTGCTCCAGTTGCCCTCAAGACCAGGCTGACCCTGTTCAGATGAAAAAGCTTTGACCTGGAAAACCCAAATGCAATTGATGGAAGCATGTTCTTTTTCAAAGGTCATCTGTTATGGTGATTTACAATTTGTACACCGGGGGAATATGTTGCACAACCTTAACACACAAGCAGCGTAGCTAGTTTACCAGATGACAACATACAACTTCTGAAGTGGGCCTATGTATGAACAACTTCTGCTATATCTTACTGCAGCCTAAGGGCCCAATCTTATCCAACTTTCCAGTGCCAATGCAGCCATGCCAACAGGGCGTGTGCTTAATCCTGCTGGCACACATGTGAGGAGGCCCATTGGGGCCACCGGGGCTAACACCTGGAGAAGGGGACGAACGTCCCTTTCCCCTAAGGTGAGCCCCTGCCCCACCAGCATGGGCCGTGTCCTGCAAAAGGATGCAGTGGCCAGCCATTTAGAGCAGCTGGTGCATCTTACACAGGTTTGGACTGTTCACTTATTATTGTTGTATGGTTTTCTTAAATTAGAGAAGGGAAACTGTGGGAAACAGGATGCTGGACTAGATGGGCCTTTGGTCTGATCCAGGAGGTCTTTTCTTACATTTTTCCACAGCACACCTACAACCAGTATTCCCTCTAAGCTTGCACAGCCACGTAGCTGGAACCTGAATCCCGCACAGCTTTGTGGTTGGTGCTCCAGAGCTCAGCTAGGACAATGTTGTTTCCTCTTTGTTTCCTCTCTTTAAAAAAAAAACTGTATATGTGCTTATATGGAATTACCATCAACTGTTTTCCAAGCTCAAGCTCACCAGGGCTCCGCAGAGGGAATATTGTAGCTTCACCAATTAGCTGCTAACAAGTTTCTAGCTGCTGCTAACAAGTTCCAAATAAATTCATGATGCTCACTTTTCACACGATCTTTTCCAAGTCCCAGCAGAAATACCCAAGATGAGTTCAAATGGTATAGGACATTGCAGATTTAATTAAATAACAGAATGACTTAAGTGGCCTTGGAGAGTAATAAATATGGCAAACTCAACATATTATGGGTGGGCCAAAGAGGGCAATACAGTAGATAAATGTGTACACATTATGTGTAAATTACTGGAATAACAATTTACAGATGGTTAACATTCTAGATTAGGGTTTCTCAACCAGTGGTACTAGTTCCACCAGTGGTACTTCAGCTGACTGCTAGTGGTACTCGGACCACTGGAAACCTGCTCCGATGCAGTGCTTTCAGTGGTGCATTTTCACTCCCAAGCGGCTTCTGCATTTGGCCAAGACTCTCGGGAACACTGAGAAGGGCCCTCCTACCTGCACGCAGCACTAGAGGTGGTACTCAGCCGGGAAGGGGTTGATCATTTTCACTGATTTAGCATATTGATAATTTTCACTGAAAATGTCTAGTCTGTTTCTGAACTATTTTTGTACATATCTTCTCTGCATAATGTGGAACTCCCTGCCTCAGGACATTTGTGAACCACTCCCTCTGCTCTTAAAAAATTATTCAAAATGTACAAGCTTAACTGCAAGATCGTGTCTAAACTGGTGCCGGAGCGAGTGCTCCAGCAGCTGTTACAAACGTGTCGTAAGGCATGTTTGTGCCTACTTTGGAGTAAGGGAGGCCGGCCTCCGGCGCTGGAATGTCCATGCAGCCGGCAGCGGAAGGTGAGTCTCTGGTGGCCGCCGCATGGTTGATCCAGGTAACAAGAGAGCCCGGGAGGGAGCGGGGATGGCGTCTGCCATATCCCTGTCCCCGCTGGGCCCTCTCAGCCATTACACGACCTCCTCATACTTCGGTCAGTTATTTAGCTGGTGGAAATCCGAGGAGGTCCATCGAGCCTGCCCCAGTTTACACCCGGGGAAGGGTCCCCAAGTAGACCTCCGGGCCACAGCAGTGCAGCCCTGAGCAGGAATAGGGTCCAGCCAACGGCCATGGCTGCCCTGACCCTGGCCCTGGGCCGCCGGCTGGATCCTTACACAGGATTTTGCCCTAAGGCTTGTAACCTGTTTTTGTCTCCACTCCCTCTGAGGTCCTTGTTGTTTCTCTCTCATTATTTCAATTGCTGGCATTGATTTTGCCATAAATTATTTTTACAGTATACAGTACTCGCTTTAACCCCTTTGGGACTGTCTAGGGAAAGGTGAGATAGAAATGAATATATAAATAAATGTTTACTCAGAAGTAAGTCCTATTGTACTTAGGGGGGCTTACTCCTGAGTAAACATGCCTAGAATTGCAGCCTTTGTGCAGCTTGCCATGGTAATGTTTAAGTATCCTTCTCCAAAAATATGAGCTCCAGGTGCTACATTTCTGTGTACTTTTAGGATTTTATTTCTGCAAACCCTTGAGCAAATATTTAGTTTATGTCAAATGCTGCCCTTTTCCTCTTTGGGCCACTGTGCCAATTTTTTTCCTATGTTGAGAATTATCTATGGAGTATGATTTGCATACAGAGCAGAGATGACCTATTTCACAATGCTTTCTCTGCTGCTTCCATACAACATACATGCATAGAACATGTAAAACCTCAACATTTATGTCCAGCTAGGATGGAGATCGGAGACAGAGAAGAATTAAACAATTTATTCTCCCTTGTCAACCAGACCCCACACCTCTTCTTCCCTCCCACCAACCCACCCGCAATCTTCCAAATGACTCTCTTCTCACCTTCTTATGTGTCTAGCTGTGATGACCTCAAGCTCCAGATAACTGCCCAGTACACACTGGGTGGAATTGGACCACCAAGTCAGCTCCCTTGACAGAGACAACATTACCAGAATGGTGGAAATGCTGATCATCTTGGAAAAGATTTGCTGTTAGAAGAAGAGAGAAAGGTATAGTACTCCCCTCATATCCGCTGGGGATATGTTCCAGGCCCCTCCATGGATACTTGAAACCGTGGATAGGAGCGAACACCCCCTCCATGGTTTCTTGAGGGGTCCCTGCCCTACCTCCCCTGCGGGCAGGCATGCACGTGCCCCCAGCTCTTATTTTTCTTTCAGCAAGCTTTGTTTCTTCCTTACAACAAACAGAGAAGCAGCCTCCATTGCAGGCAAGTAGAACAGTAGTTTCTGTTAACAGTAGTTTCTGTTAACCTTGCAGAGCCTCTCTAGAATTTAGGGCTCAATCCAACCCAACTTCCCTGGCTATTCTGGCCTAAGCTAGGCCATAGTTAGGCTGCTGCTATTCCTGAGTTAGGTAGTCTGGAATAGCTGTGACCCAGCACCAGCCCAGGATCAAGGCAAAACTTACCTCCGAAGTAGGCAGGCTCCTGCGGCTCGGCATCCGTCTCGCGCATGCGCCACACCCTTCCCGCACTTGTCAGTGCTGATCGGCTGCAGCGTCCTTGGCAGCCTGGTCGGCAAGAGCCCGGGTGCACATCCATAGCAACCCGGTTGCTAGGGGCCTGGGCGCAGGCGCCGGCACTCTGTTCGCACTCATCACGGGAAGGTAGCCGATGGGTCTCGAAAACTGTGCCAACCGCCACAGGGCACCCTGTGCCTCAGCCACCTGCTGGAGGGGAGAGTCCCCGCCCCCCACCTGCAGCAGGCATTGCCAACCCCATGCCATGGGGGGTTGCACATGGGTGTCATATGGGGGGAGCGGGGAACCTAATGGCGGCCATCATGGCGCATGCGCAAAGGGTGCCATTCGTGTGGCGCACGGGTGAACCCCGGTCACCGAACAGGTGTGACCCGGGTGCGGCTGCCGCGAGCGGTCCCGCTACGGGTACCATAGCAGCTTTCACTGTTTGCCTGCCCGGGCCACCCCTCGACTCCCCCCCCCTCCATGGCTTGGGGGTCTAGCTGCCCTCCTGCTGCGATCTCCCTGGGAAGGTATTGGCAGCACCAGGCTGGGATTCGTGCAGGGGCTTGACTGGTGGGGGCTGTCTGTGTGTGTGCGGCAATGATTGTGTAACGTTTGGCACATGTGTTTCAAGGGGGCCCTGCCCGAGGGGCAACTTTATTGATCTGGAACCAGAGCAGAGTTGGCCAGGCGAGGCTGGCATGGGTGGTCACAGGCCCAGCAGCCGATCTCAAAGCAGCAGCAGCAGCCCAGGGACCTGGAGGCATGGGCTCTTCCCCAGTGGAACTTCAGCCTGCAGAACAAAAGGGGAGGGGAAACGACAGCCAGGGGGTGGTGCAGCAGCAGCTGAGGAATGTTGCAGGGCTGGCTCCTTGGCATGTGGCAGCATCGAGGCAGGCAAAAGTGGGGCTCCCTCCCTGCAGCCCCTGGGGTGCTCCCAGTAAGGTAGGTGGCGGAGTATGTTCCTGGGAAGACAAAAAACAAGGGGGAGTTTAAAGTCCACTTGGTATATGGTTGCAATAGCCTTTGAGATCACACCAGTGGTGGCAGGGCAAAAGCCTGCAGGGAGAGAAAAAAACACAGCTGCTAATGGTTACACTCATGGCCTGGTTTGAGGTGCTTACCTGGATGTAAGGAGAGCATAATCCTGTAAGGGACAAAGGTCAGAGAGAAAGAACACAACACAACTGTGGAGCATTGAACATGGCATGGCAATACACAAACACTCACCTGTCAGTAGACCCTGTGGGGGCAAGGAGGAGAGAGAGAGAGAGACAGCTGTTGTCTACAGGCAAGTAACATTTCCACAAACATGGAGGGTTCTGTTACCATGGCAAACAGGCAGATATCAGAGAACACAGTGGCTACAGGCAGAAATCCTATCACGCAGTTGCTAACAGGCAGATATCAGATAAATATCTGCCTGTAAGCAAATGTGTTATCTTTCACATTTTTTTTCACATTTTTATACCGCCCTTCCTCCAAGGAGCTCAGAGTGGTGTACATATTTCCTCCCCTCCTTTTGTCCTCACAACAACCCTGTGAGGTAGGTGGGGCTGAGAGATAGTGACTGGCCCAAGGTCACCCAGGAAGCTTCGTGGCTGAGTGGGGATTTGAACCTGGAACTTCCAGGTCTACGTCTGACTCCCAAACCACTACACCATCCTGCACAGCACTACAACATTTCAGCACAGACCCCCCCCCTGCTCTTACCTGCTGGTGTTGTGGCCATAGCCAGGGGTTGCCTGGGGGGGGAGAAGCTGGGAGAGAGACATTGGTTAGCAAGAGCTTGCATGGAGACAGCTGCCCAGGCACAGCTGTTAACAGTTTGGCCGCAGCCAGAGAAGCTCTCCCTGCCCTTGAGGGAAGCAGAGAAGAGAGAAGTGAGGTGTTTGTGAATTTTGGAGCCAAGAGCTCCCCTGCACAAATGTCCCACTTTGTGGCTGTGGGGAACAGAGCCCCACGCCACGTGCTCTGAGAGAGAGGGAGGTCTGGGGCTGGGCTTTTATGGGAAAGAGGCTGGGTGCTGATTGGGTGCCTATCTTCGGCCATATCCAGACATTGCTGCTGCTATTCCGGCCTAACTGTGGCCCAACTCGGGAGTGAGGTGTTTGAAATTTTCGGGAGAGGGCTGGAGTGTGTAAGGTGAAATGGCACCTATGGGTATTCCCAAATTTAAGACCACCTTTTTGGTCGACCTAAATTTTAGGAACTTCTCGGAGCTCAAGGGGGCGTGTCGGAGCTTGCCAACGCACCCGACACACCCGCTCTTAGGCCAAACTTAGGCAGGCCTACACACTTAGGCCACCAGTCCTAAACTCTTCCTATGCCCATCACAAAGTCGGCGTAAATTCAGCCTAAACGGCTCTATTCCGTCCTAAATCGCCCTAGGCTGATTTTAGGACGGAATAGCACCATTTAGGCTAGAGTAAGACTTAGGTTGGATTGGGCTGCCCGTCTCATTCTACTTGCCTGCAATAAACAGCCAGAGGCTGCTTCTCCTGTTTGTTTAAGGAGGAAACGAAGCTTACTGGGAAAAAAGTAAAAGCCTGGGGGTGTCCCCACGATCCGTGGATAACTGAAACCGTGGATAGTGGATCCCGTGGATATGGGGGCTCGCCTGTACTGTGAAAGTGTCAACCCTCTTGCTTGTTGTGCTTACTTCAAAAATGGCTGGGAAAGCATTAGGGAAGACACAGAGGACAGGGAAGCTGAGGGTTGTGCTTCTGGAAACAAAATCCTAGGTGTGTCTACTCAGAAGTAAGCCTCATTGACTTTAATGGGACTTACACCTAGATAAGTATGCTTAGAATTGCAGCCTGGGTCAGGGAGGCAAGCTGGAGAGGTAGGCTGGTAAAGAGGACAAGTAGGGTGCATTCAACCACCTCTCCCCTTAGCCTGAAATGCAAACTCAAGAAAGGAGTCTTTAACCCCCCCCCTTTTTTTCCTGGAACCTAGGGTAATCACCATGGCAACTTTGGAAATGGTGGAGCCATTACATTATCTTTCTGGTTGCTTCTGCTCTGGTAGTGGTGAGCAGGAGACAGGGAAGTCCCTTTTCCCTCTGATGCCCAGTACACCAAGTACAAGTAGATATTATGTAAATTATGCAAGGGCTCTTGGGAAAGCAAGATTTCCTGGAGCACACAGAGGAGGTGAGACATCCTTTTCTTCTTCCTTTCCGCTCACTGCCAGACAGGAAGAGGGTAGATGGATGTGTAAGAGGGAGTTCAGGCTTGAAGGCTCATGGGTGGATTGGTGGAACAGATGATAAGAGAGATCATTTCCCTCATATTTTGTTTTTCAAACGTATCTTGGAAAAGATTTAAGAAACCTTGAGTTTTTTCAAGGATTCTTCAAGAAAACGGGGGTGAAATGAATGAATGCTTTCTGAGCTGAGCTGGGGGAGTGGCCCCATCATTGGCATAATCAACTATATACAGTATATCCAGCACATGTTTCCCTTAAAAAAAACTTTGTATTACTTCTGTGTTGCCAATGAATTAACTAGCCGGACCATTTACTGAGTGGCTTTGGTCCAGCAATTTAAAATACATTATGTATTATGGCACAATCCCCTGACAACCCAGGGGGAAAAATGTGATTATATGTAATTACCTCTCTCTCTCTCTCTCTCTCTCTCTCTCTCTCTCCCCCCCCCATTTGCGGGCAGGAACAGTCTACATTTAGCAATTGACAATGGATTTAAAGAAATGGAAATAAGTGCTTTCTCCCCATTGATGCAGATTAACAGAAGGGCAAAGAAACAGTGGGAGAGAAGCGATGGTTTCTGAATGTATCTACAAGGGCTTCTGCCTCTTCAGTTTGGAGGTGGGAGCCATGGCGTATTTTGAGATTAATATTTTTTTTTATCACATAGACTTGTTTTTTATCACATAGACTTGTTTTTTTATCACATAGACATGCACTATGTGGGATTTCTCAAGAGTGGGATTTCAATAGAGATGGAGCATTGTCATTTTCATTTAATTTATACATTATGATTAGGAAATGTCCAGAGGAACAAAGAAGGGGAATTTGGGAAACAGAATCCCAAATTGTCAAGGAGGGAGCCACATATGATTTCAGCTCAGGATCAGTTTATTATCTGTGTTTTGGACAAACTGACAAGGGGAGTGGAGCAATATTATGCAAAAGAAATTTCAAATGTCCAGGCACTAAAGCACATTTTAAATACAAATTTCACAAATAAAACTCAATGCACTTAATGTGTGTAGAGAATGGAACAGTGTTTACAGCAGGAAGTCAAGCCAAACATGAACCTGTTCCCACAAAGTGGTTCGGGGGGGGGGGTTCAGTGAAATGGAACAAAACCCCAAACCTCAAAACTCTTGATTGTCTTGAACCTAAGCAGAAACAGAGCTCCTCAACAGAGCAAGTGGCAGCCAACTCTAGAGCCGGTCTGCTCATTGGATCTGGTGATACCTGGGGTCCAGGGTGGCCCTGTGGCCTTTGCAGCCACTGTCTCTGACGGGGCGATTTGAGGAGGATGGGGAGGCAGAGTGATGTGAGACTGGAGAACATGTGGAGGGAATGTGAAGGGGGCCATGGGGGCAATGTGGAGGGGACCGGGAGGTATGGGGGGAGATGCCTGTAGGAGAGGCACGAAGGCGATGGGGGTGGGGGTGAAAGTTCTTTGGACTCAGGTGACAGGTGGAATTGACCCGGGCCGGCTCAGCTCAAAATGTGATTCAATATTCAGGCAATCCATTTTCAATTGTAGGATTAATGTTTTAGTTTCCAGTTATGTAACCCTGTTGCAAGTATATGTTGCACAATTAATATTAGCTTGTGTCACCTCCGGATTATCTGAGTCCCAATTATGCATGGGGCTGGTATTTGGAACATGCTTGAGTTTGATGAGAACCTCCCCTTCTTTCTGGGGTGGCAGGCTTTTGGTCTGTCCTCAGTTTTGGCCCAACTGACTAGGGGTTGCCTCCTAGCTCTGTGCCCCTTAATTCAGCTCTGTGTTATTTTCTTGAGAAACAAACATGTCCATCACACCTTCATCCCCTGTGGTCTGAAGCTACAGTTCGTGCCCTCAAGGTATTCTGCTTTATTTGGAAGACTGTGTAAGGTAAGCAGAGATAAAAGTGCTGTACATTTCAATGGGAGAACTCCAGGGACAAGGGAGACATTAGTTCTAAATATCATGCTTGCAATGCATGCAGGTCGTTCTCCAATTCACAGTTCAGTAAACCCAAAAAGCAGACAGAACAGAAGGGCTTGACCTAATACCTGATGATGGTGGTACTTAAATTTCCCTCCTGCAAGTTATCTAAGACCTCACCAGCGGAGGCTTGGGGAGCTGCTGCTGCTGCTGCCCATTTGCAGCAGCAGCCTGGAAGTGCACTACAGTGGCCTGGCTTTGCGCTGCATAAAAGGACATTGATAGGATTGATAGGATTTTCGTTCTCTGGGTTTGCTGATTCCTCGCTTCCTGAAATCTGTTTTACCGAAAGGATTGCCAGCATTAACTCCTAGATTGCACAATGCAACATGGAATGCCTTCCATTCATTTTTGACTTGAAGCATCCATTCAATTTATTTTCATTCCCCCCACACACACACTCTATATTACCAATATACCTGTACATGTGTGATTGGAAAAAAAATCACAAAGATTTGGTTTTTGCCATATTCGATCACTGTAAGCTTCCCCCACTGTAAGGGGGAAGACATGGATTAACTGCGGGGGACTTTTCTTATTGAAATTCTTGTTAATTATTCATTGTGTGTTTCATTTCATGGTGTATCGATTCCTTCCAGTGATTTACATTTTAACACAACCTGAGTTATTTTCCTCACACCATGCCATAAAACATTGCTTTCTGATTAGTTTGCTTTGGAATAATTGCTGGGGGCAGGGTGAGGGGCAATCACCCCTAATATGCAGATCTTACAGATAGTTTTGAATTGCAATGGTACAAGAAGCGATGTGCACCTGTATGCGCACTACCATGGACGTAGTGTAGATCCATTCCTCTCAGTCTTGCTCCCCAAAAAGGAGCAACTCTACTTTCTTTACTTTTTAATATCATTTTGACTGACATGGATATACTCTGGCTTTCTCTTATCTTAGTTTAGTCCTAGATTGCATATATTCCAGCCTTTCCTGGTTTTGAAAAAACAAATACTATTTTCTGGTGCTAGACCTTGGTAAAATAAACCATTTATTGGTTCATTTTACTGTGTAAACTGCTTTGTAAACTACTCTTGTTGAAAAGTGGTATAAAAGCAGAGGTGTCACTAGCATTTGCATCACCCATCAGTTTCTGTATTTTGTATTTTTGTTTATTTGTAAGCTGCCTTGGGTGGGTCCCTTCGAGGAGAAAGGTGGGGTAAATAAATAAATAAATAAATAAATAAATAAATACAAGAGCTCATTGTGTCACCCCAGTGATGTCACTAGGGTAGGTATCACCCAGTGCAGTAACTCATGGTGTCACTCCCATTAACTTTATTTAATATATAACAGTACAGGTCACACACAAAAATCAGTTACCAACAAAAAGAACAGTGGCCAACTTCATGACGCTCACACTAATACTAATCACACTAGTTTTCATGTTTCATTTTTTTTAAGTGAATTTCCATCCTACCAGAGGGGTACCCAGCCGATTTGGGGTGTGGGGCCGGGTCCTCGCCGCCCCCCCATAAAACTAATTAGCATAATTTATGCTAATTAGTTTTTCCCCGCTTTTTTCGCCGATTTTCGGCGATTTTAAGCCTAAAACTGGGGTTTTTAGTAAGTATGTCTGCTTTTACCGGCACTTTAGTGATATTGGACGCTCCCTCGACGATTAATAGCCTTCTCCCGGGCCCGCAGCTTCTCCGTGCACCCGGCCCGGGTCTCTGTACAATCTTCGTAGTTTGCGCATGCGCAAACCCACGGAGTCTCCAGGGACGTTCTGGGCATGCGCAAACTGCTCCCTGGAGCGTCCCTGGAGACTCCGTGGGTTTGCGCATGCGCAAACTACGAAGATTGTACAGAGACCCGGGCCGGGTGCACGGAGAAGCTGCGGGCCCGGGAGAAGGCTATTAATCGTCGAGGGAGCGTCCAATATCACTAAAGTGCCGGTAAAAGCAGACATACTTACTAAAACCCCCAGTTTTAGGCTTAAAATCGCCGAAAATCGGCGAAAAAAGCGGGAAAAATTCAAATTTTCCCGCTCTTCCCCAGAGCCTCCCGCCCCCCCAGGAGCCTCTGCGCCCTTGCGCCCTGGGGCCCACCGCCCCAGGGCCCCCCATCTGGGGACGCCTCTGCATCCTACATGGTTTCACTTTAATGTGGTGCACCAATGCAAAAGTAATATTCACATTTTAAAACAATGAAGGCTTTTTTTCGTAGTGAATCAGTCAGCACCTCAAGGCTGGTGACAACTCAAAGGATGCTCATGCGATATGTCACATTATGCCTGGGAGCCAAGTTGTAACTATGGAATGTTGTGCAAGCTTTAGTCTTGTTTGTCAACTAATGTGCTGCAGTTACTTTTCTCCATTTGCGAGATTATCAGAATCCATGGAAAATGGACACTGGATTAAAAATGAAAAACAATGGGATGTGAAACCACATGAACCACAACTGCCAATTATCTGCAATGCAAGATATGATGGCCAACATTTGATGCCATGCAATGTATATCACACAGAAAAAAATTGTGTTAACTTGGGTGGCACTTGCTAATATGTCCTTATGACACTTTATGACACTTGCTTTATGACACTTGCTAATATGTCTCCCAGGAAAGCAGCTAATATGTCTCCCAAGAAAGCATGGTTGTATCTGTTCACACCTCAAGCACAAACAAATTGTCATGATGAGACAAAAGGTGGGTAGAAGTATGTACCCAGTTCACGATGTGTTTCTGACCTCATGAAAATGCTTCACCACACATCCAAGTTCACAGTTTCACCTCCCATTTGCCACACCTTTTCATGACCACTGTTCTGATTAGCAACTCGGACAGCACAATCCACCAGAAGGATCTGCAGGCGGCCCTAGGGTTGCCCGCTGGATCCTATCCCCGTTCTGGACCGATCATGATCAGCCCAGAGGTCTACTTGGGCGAAGGGGATGTTCATTCCCTTCCCCCGGTGTAGTGCGGTCCCAATGGGCCTCTTCAGATTTCTTCCAGCTCTCGAGCTGGCATAAGTCCTAGGAGGCCGTGAAAAGGCCGCATCAGCCCAGAATGGAACGAGGATATGTTGGCTACCATCCCCGCCCCTCCTGGGACAGGTCGACCAACCGCCGCCCTCCCTTAGCCTTTCGGACCGCCCCCACACCTGCCAGTGGGAGCCTTACCTTCTCCAGCGGCTTCAGGGACAATCCGGCGTGGGATTCAGGGCTGCCAGCCTTCACACCAGCGACCCTTACTCATGAGTCATCGCAAACCTGCTTTACAGCATGGCTTAGAGCGGCGGAGCGCTTGTTTATGGTGAATTGTGCCATGAGTCATATCCTAGGGAAGCATGACACCAAACCAGAGCTAGAAGAAGTTCTGGAACAGGAGCTCTTCCAATCACCACCCTCACTCCCATGCCAGTATGCCACTCAGAACCTGTGCACCACAGTGGGCAAGGTGTGATGTGAGCAAGAGGAGGTGAAATGCAAAGCTTCAGGACAGAAAGCTGACCCTTAAGGTCTCCACTCTCCAGGCAGGGAAACTCAGTCCATAAGGGGTAGTTTGTGGGGAAGGATTTAAGACCTTCTTCTATCTCTGACCCTTGTCAGAGCAATTTGTTCCATTGGAACTGTCCAAGGTACTGAGACTTGAAACTGCCTAGCAAGCTCATCTGCAACTGCCCAGTCTTGTCTCCATGGGCCTCTGCTCATGATCCAGACAAAATATGACACTGCTCAATCCACTTGGGGCAGTGTTTGGAAACAGAAGTCATTGTGGGACTAATTACAGCACAACTGTTCTCAAAAGCCATCTGGAAGTCTTGGACTGATGCCTAGACATCTGCAGAGGAACTACATACACCTCCCTGGAGAGTGAATTCTACAACTCCAGTAGAACACATGCCAACTGACAGGTCACACCTTCCTCCTCCTGACCTCTCACAATACATCCAAGCCTTGTTCTGGTGGGATGAGTCTCCATCACCAAGGAGATGGAACCAAGATTCCCATTTCTTTCCTGATGGCTGCTCTGCCATAGTAGTTAGCATGTCACCTGTAAGGGTGAAGTAGCATCTGTCTGTCAGCAGCTGTGTCCCTCAGTTTTCCTTCTCATGCTTTTCTGACTTGGTTCAGTGGTGGTTTTTGCAGCAGAGAGGCCCCTGGACAAAGTATAAGCAAAATGCAAATTGGTATGAGGAGAGCTCGTCTATCAAGGGACCTTAGGAAGTTGTGCCAAATGCCGCTTCCCCCTCCCTTTTGCAGCACAACTTACCTGCCAGTCCTCTCATTTTCTAGATTCAATGCTCTAGCCCATTACTCTCCTTCATCCTTCCTCTTCTGCTCTATTCCCCTCTTCCTTTTCAAATCAAGGGTATGGGAGAAAGAAAAATGGCCAATGCCCCCACCAATCTTCCACCGAAGGAAGTGAGCATGACTGAGCATGACATGATATTTATTATAGGGACTCCATTTGAGAGCCATACGTTGCATCTCCCTGCAGCTGCCTTGGTCCTGAGGGCTGGCATTCACATATATGGAGAACTGATTTTGCCCTCCCCACAACTCTATGCCCTCCCACCAAAGTGCAGGACCAAAGTGCAGGATATATATATACACACACACATACCAGGAGATATTATAGATATATATATGAACCAAGCCATGCAGGCGTCCCTCTTGGTTTTCTGAAAAGGGCCCATGTTGAGTTCAAGCCAGAAGATCCATCTCTATTAGCCAGCTTTCCAATTTCCAACAGAGGGAGCCTTTGGCTTCAGTGTCAGCAGTATTTTATCACTCCAAAGCACCGAGTACGACTGCATCAATAAATTCTGTATTAGTGAAATCTGCAAAGAAGCAACAGCCTTATCTTAATTAGGTAAAATATATGATTCCTGCCACGATGAGACCAGCAGCCAGTCAACCCTGCAGCAGAGACTTTTCTTTCTCTCGCATTTGCTTCTAAGGCTTTAAAACTGAGTTTAAGGAAGCAGTGTGTACAGAGGCATCACGAGGGTTTGCGTCACCTGGTCCTAGATCTCAGTGTGTCACCCCTATGATGGACATGATGGAGAAACTCAACTCAACTACCTTTATTGGCATAACACAAAAGACATACACACATATACAGATAAATTAAAATAAATAGTGCATAATACAAAGGAAAAACTAGTAAGCAAGAAGGGAAGGGGATTACAAGGGAATAAACAATCTACATCAATCTAATTAGATTTAATAAATTGGCCACCATGGAGGCTCTATGTTGAATAATTAGATAAAGTGAGCTATCCGATTAATGGAACGTTTATTAACAGATGAAAGTAGAACCAATATAATCTCCAAATCAGACTTCCCTTGCAGATTTGCCAGCAATGGATTAAGAATGTCTTGGCATAAGTCATTATATCATGAGCAGTATAGAAGTATGTGTGATAAGGATCCTATATCTGTTGAATTACATGGACAACAACCCTGGGCCTTAGAGGAGCTATCAAATCTGTAATCCATCAGTAAAATATTACTTGAACTGTAAAATATTATATGGACGGTAAAATATTACATCTGGCTAAGGTTAATGCACGTCTTGCTTGAGGGTTATCAATCAAGAAAAGATACTTTGAAGTTTTACTGAGAGTACAGGGCAGTTGTAGATGTAAAGGTGAGCAACATTTAGTAGCTACCGCAAAAACTTCCTGTCTCTCAATATCTATCAGTCTGTACAACGCGATCCTAATGGCAGAGGTCAAAGTGACTGAGCCTAAAAGGTCCATTGACAGACCTACAGAGTGAATTTTCTTGATAAAGAGATTATAACCCAAATAGTGAGAAGAATCAGTTAAGATGTCCTTAAAAAAAGGAACATGCTCAGCTAAAAAGCACACATGAAACCAGAATTTGAAAAACCTAATCCATACCAGAAATTGCAGACGGTGTTGTCCAGCCTCAAGGCACAGTGCTGCATATGGTACACAGTGGGGGAGACCAAAGTTTTTATACAGAAAGGAAAACAGGATTCACTCCACGTCAGTATTATAGGTCGAGAGCCAGACCTGAGATCCATATAAAAGTTGATTTACTACTTTAAATACTCGTAGGGCAGCCAGAACATAGGCTGCTCCTCGAGTGTAAAAAAAAAAAAAAACAGATAATGGCCAAAGTCGTCAATTTGGCAGTTCTTATTGCTGCTATACGGTGCGAAGACCAGTGATGTTGGTAATGATAAAGGATACCCAGATACTTAAAGGTCTTGACTTGTTGTATGGCTCTTCCGCTCAGTTGCCACATGTAGGGCTTCCAAGTCCTCTCAAAAACTACTATTTTAGATTTATCAACATTTAGTTGCAACTGATTAGCATGTAAATAACTTATACACCCTTTAATAACACGTTTCAGGCCGATTTTGGTTAGAGATATTAAAACCATGTCATCTGCATATAAAAGAATCGGAACTGGCGATAAACCTAATTTAGGGCAGTGTGAGTCCAAATTGGCTAAATAAGGAGCCAAATCATTAATAAATAGATTGAAAAGGGTCGGGGCAAGGACACATCCTTGCTTTACTCTTCTGTTAGTTGGAACAGGTTCAAATAGTGTTCCGTCCCTTTTCAACCTAATACGGAAAGATGTGTTAGAATATAATCTTTGGATTAGGAGTAGCAGCCTTTGATCAATCCCCAATTTACCCAGTATATTCCTGTCAACTGAATCGAAAGCGGCTTTAAGATGGAGAAACAAGGTTGGGCTAAGCTGGGTTCTACACAAGATGCCCATCAGGCAGGACGATGGATTTCAACAGATTACTCCTGGTCAATGGTGTCAGTAGAATTGGGGTCATCCGGTCCAGTAACTCATGGTGTCACCCCCAATAATTTTAATTATTTTAATATATAATTGTGCATGTCACCCAACAAATCAATAACCAACTCAGCTCTTGGAACAATCAGTATCATTGGTCTGTTTTGAGTTAAAAATCACTTTTTATTACATAAGGCAGTTGTGTTTTATTTTTCTGGTTATTTGGCCATAACTTTTGATAGTGGTTTGTTTCATTGCATTCTGCATGAAATTATACATCGAATGATATATAACATGATAGTAATATTCATAAATATGTACAAAGTTTTCACAATTTTGGCCACTAGTAGTGGCACCTTCCCCCCCCCCCGTGGGTGTCACCCAGTGCGGTCCGCCCCGCCTCCCCTAGTGAGTGTGTTGGCAGTAAGAGCACTGCAATCACAGGTGGATGTCCATGTGGAATGGGTGAGAAAAAAGCCAAGGAAATGTCTCAGTCAGCAAGAGGTGTACAAGTTGAGTCTCCATGTCATCCTTTCCGATGATATTTTCTTTCCCTTTCAAGGCACCACTTTCAAAGGCATCCAAAAGATTTAGATTTCCAATGGGAATAGATTCTAGAATCCTCAATGAGCTTTGAAAACAGATAACATCCCACCCTGGCTGCACCACTGCCAGAGGCATACCTTCCAGTTCTGTTATCACAGCTTGTTGCGAAAAGTGGCATGGCATTGAGGCTCTGAATTTGCAAGTAGTTTTCTTTCAGTACAGTGAGGATTTTGGAAACATGTACAATGCACTTGAACATTTAGTTTTCCCATTGAAACAATCAAGGTTCTGATTGTGTTTGGATGACGAACGTGTCATTGCTAAAATGTATAGATTGTTATTGAAATTGAACTGCCACTGTTCCCCCCACAGTCACATAGCAAATGGGCCAAGCTTACAAGGTGGTGTTAGGGAGCAGCACCTACAGCAGCAGCAAACCCTCTCTGCCACAGGTGTTAGCTGGGCATGGATATGGGCACCTGTATAGGTATGAGCCACCAGCACATGCTCAGTCACGTCCCTCCTAAGTGAGAGAGATGAAAAAAAGCAAAACATTAAAATATAGCAGGGGTTCTCAACCCCTTCCCAGCCAAGTACCACCTCTGGTGCCACTGCTGCATACTACTGGAAATGACTGGTGATGACATCATTGCCAGTTACTTCTGGGGTGTCAGGTTTTTGGAGACCAGAAAATGCAGGTAGGAGGCTTGGCAGCTGGGAGGGCCCATCTCAGCACTCCCAAGAGGCTCAGCCAAAGGCAGGAGCCTCTTGGGAGCAAAACCGTGCCGCCAAAAACACCGCATTGGAGCGGGGTTCTCATGGTCTGAGTACCACCAGCAGTCAGCTGAAGTACCACTGGTGGTACTAGTACCACTGGTTGAGAACCCCTGAAATATAGCATTCATTTCCTGATTGTGTTTCAACAAATAATTTAACGTGAGATCACGAGAATGGATTTTGTTGTTTTTGTTGCCACCGCTATAAATCTGGCCACTTTACCAATAATGGATCCTGAGATTGCAGAGGTTTCTTTTTAAGTAGCTACCCTTATTCTCAATCAGCCGTAAAGTCAAGTGCATGCATATATATGTTTTCCCTAGGGGAAAAACAACAAGTGCTTAGACATCATAACTCATATAGACATCAACACATAGACATAATTTCCACAGTATGTATTGTGAACACTTTCCCATATGAGCTCAACCCTATTTTCTGCCTGTAAGTATTCCTTGTCAGGATATTGGTCTACGGAATCTGTTTCTCTCTTCCATTCTCCCTTCCTAATTTGCTTAGCAATGCTGGATTTTAAGCAGGTGGCTATAGAAGCTCTTCAATCATCCTTGAAACAGATGACAGCTTCATTTGAGCCACAGAAAAGCCAGCAAGCTCCCTCTCCTCTCTTCTATGACTTCACAGTTTGAGAACTGGAAACAGCTGGCAGCCCCCTCCTGTGGATTAGTTCCAGTGGACACAGTTAACCTTTGGGCATCGGCAAGGTCTTCAAAATATGTTCGTGTTCTATACCTGTTTAAGCCACTCAATCAGTGTTGTTGTTCCTTCCAAAAGCCCATATCGAGCAGCACAGAATACGGCCAACACATACAAATCAAGACGATTATCCAGTATAAAAGAGCTACACAAATGGAAGTCATAATCGGAGTTTCATACAAATGATCGGCATACGCTCAGAGTCCTGCTGAATTATCTTGGGAGAAAGACGACCTGTCCAATAGAGTTGTAATGATTGACTGTCTTGAGGTCTTAATCATGCAAACAACTTCTTTCCTTTGCCCCTCGTTTCCTTTTCAGCAGATTTAAGTATTTGAGATTATCTCAGCATATTAATTAACATTGTAACAGCCAACATGGAGAATGAATGTTTTACAAATCTCAGTCTCCTTAGATCCACATTTTTCCTTGCTATTTAAGTCCTCTTTTATTTCAATTGAACTTAAATTCCAGGGAGAGAATCTAAATGTTTTCCCTGTTAATTTTTTCCACATGAAAATGGCAGATTTAATGGGGAAGAGCAGCATGGAATCTCTTTAAACTTTCAAACCTTACTGTCCAATCATACGCAAATTTACTCAGTCGCAGTGTAGTCAGTGGCACTCCCACGTTAAGTGTGCACAGGATTGCAGTCTTACAGCACAATTCTTTGGCATATCTTCTCAGAAGTAAGTCTCACTGTCTCCAATGTATACTACTACTACTACTACTACTACTACTACTACTACTACTACTACTACTACAGTCCCAGATGTCCAATGCCTTGATGAAGCATCAGAGCCTGTGGCATCTTAGAGTTGCAAAAAAGCACTGGTCTTCCACTGCAGTCATTCCTTACCATCACCTGGATGGATGAGAATCCCCTTTTCTCATCTCCTTACAGTAGCATAACTAGAGGGGGGGCCGTGGGCGGGGTGACACATGATTGCCCCACCCTGCCTCCAGAATGGCTTGGGATCAGGGCCAAATGTCCCCCCTTTAGCAGCCTCCTTAACAGATGTGGGAGGCAGCAAGGAGTAGGAGGACCTGCCACCATCTTGGGCGGTAGCTCCTGTACACTGCACATTTCAAAGCATGAGGGGAAGCATGTCATTGGGGGAACCCCACAGTGCTTTCACCCTGGCTCCCTTCAAAAGCTGGAGCTGCCACTGTAAATGGCCCCTTGCAAGCTTAGCTGTTATATCTAATAGTTCTCCTACCAGCCTTCTCCTGATGTTCAAAATGTCTATCAGTCATTCTGATGGCAGCATCACATTGTTTGGTGCCACCATAGTTAGGGTATGATGGACTATGTCTGCCCCCTGTCATTTCAGGAGAGGTCCTTCTCTTTTCATTGTATGTGTGCTCAGTAAAGGGAAGAGGAGGAAAATCACAGGAGTCTTCATTTTAAGTTGACAGACTCAGTTTTGTGTGTGTGTGTGTGTGTGTGTGTGTGTGTGTGTGTGTGTGTGTGTGTGAGAGAGAGAGAGAGAGAGAGAGAGAGAGAGAGAGAGAGAGAGAGAGAGAGAGAGAGCGCAGGCCCTATGATACATGCCCCTCCAGGACCCCCAGGTAACATTTTTGGTGTGTATAGATGCAGGGGATGGTTTTCTCAGTGCAGCTAATGGAAGATTTCCCCCCCCCCACTTTCGACCCAGTGCAATGCCTTGTTGAAAATGAATCAGCAGTTGCTGTAGTTACAGCTTCTACATTTCAACAACCTTGCAAAGCTAAAAACCAGTTCTACATATCCATGCATCATCACCTTTGCCCAGACCCACTGCTCTGCATTCAGAAGTTTTATTCTGTGACGCAGTGGTGTTGCTCTGCCCCCACGTGGGGGGCCGCCAATGCGATGCCGCCCACATCGTGATGTCAGCATGCGGCTCCAAGCACACACCCCCACCATTTGGCTTCCTTTTTGGAGCCAAACGGAGCGAGGGCGGGAGGGAGGGCCGAAACAGAGAGCCAAAGGATGGCTCTCTTTAGGCTTACGTGAATGCAGGTGGGAGGGAGGGCTGACTCCGAAGAAGCAGCGAAAACCGGGTGAGCACCCCACGACATTCCGCTCCCTCCCCCGGAAATTCCCCCCCCAAAAGTGGCACCTGGTGCCCAGGGCACCAGGGCCCACCACGTTACAACGCTTCTGCTGTGACGTGAATGCATTAGGCAAATTTTATGTAATGTATCCTGGCTTTGCTAGTTATGGGGAGGGGCAAGAAAAAGTCCAGACATCAAATGTGGCACACACACAACCCTGCCTAAGAGATCCCTTAACCAGGGTTGAACCGGGGGCAGACAATGAAATGCATTGGCTTTAACACTGAACTATAGTTCTTTCCCAAGATTGACAGCTTTTATGGAACTGTCACACCACCGCCAGGCGATTGACTATGTGGGCAGAGGCGACGGGAGAACTGGCAGCCAGCTGGGAAGCCGCAGCTGTTGAAGACTCCTGGCAGGCAGCTGTCAGGCAGCTGTCAGGCCAGGCAAAGGAGGCAGGGCGGGACTTATATGGAAGGGGCGGGGCTGGCCAACCCGGCCCAGGAGCTCATAAGGAGCCGGGCAGCCGAGGAGGGAAGAGGTTGGAGTCGGAGTCTCCCTGGCTGGGAAGGGAGGACCCAACCCAGAGATTCCGTGGGAGAAGGAACTCTCTGGCTGAGCTATGGATGGAGGGGAAAGGGAGAGGCATCCCCTGTGAGGCAGCACAGGGAAGGCCCACTCTTGGTAGGCAGCTATTCTACAGGCAAAGGGTCCTCCAGTCCTTCAGACCTCAACCCCCCCCCCACCTCAACCTGGGGTCAGTTGTGGGAGTGGGGGAAGAGATGCTTCTGGTCTACCCCGGCCTCAATGTCTACCCCGAACTACGACCAGCCTCTAAAACCCCACCCCGGGGTTTGGAGCAGTCACTTACCTGCCAACCTACCACGACTCCACGTGCATGACCTGGACAGACTGACCAACACCTCAAACGCGACCTCTCCTGTGAAAAGAACACGGAGAAGGTCTTATTAGCAGAGACTCTGCTTAAGCAAGGGCCTGTGACTACAACAAGGCTCCATGAATGTAAAGCAGTTGACCCGAGTAAAACTTGTAAACATCACGAAACGCAAGTCCATCTCTTTATTATCTGGGAGCAGTTCTGGGTCCATGCCACACCATCCCAAGGACAAATTTGGGAAAGGGCGGCCCCAATCTCTCGAGGCCGCAAGCATGGATGTCACAGGAACTCAGAGGGATAGCTTACCAACATCATTCTGATGAAGAGGCGTCACTAGGACGCGCGTCACCCTAGTGAAGCCCCCCCCATAGAACAATTGGCACGGCCATGATTTTTGGGGGTGCCCCCCGCCCCGGGTGCCCTCCGCCCCTTCGCGTCGCCCTCTGGACGCTCCAAGGCCGGCCTGGGAGCCGGCCTGGGAGCGTCCGGCCAGGCCGGCACTCCAGGGCCTTCTGAAAGAAGGCCCAGGCCCACTGCATCAATACGCGAACTTTTACTGTTTTCGCGCATGTGCAGAGACTGTTTTGAGGGCAAGGGCCTGCCCTCTTGCCCTCAAAACGGTCTGCGCATGCGTGAAAACAGTAAAAGTTTGCGTATTGACGCAGTGGGCCTTCTTTCAGAAGGCCATGGAGCGTCGGCCGGGCCGGACGCTTCGAGGCCGGCTCCCAGGCCGGCCTCGGAACGTCCGGAGGCCAACGCGCATCACAGAGGTGACACGCGGGGGTGCGCACATCACCCCATAGCGGCCCGCTCCCGACACCATTGTTCTGATGTCCTCGTCTACGTGTCCTACCCTTATTGCTATCCTCCAGAGTCTTCTCTAGCCCATGGGTCCATTGCTGATTTCCTGCAGAAAAATATCTCCTCACTATATCACCTCTATTATCTTGAATCCTTTGTCACAAGCTTTTATCTTCCCTCCCTACTGAAACTGAGCTTAAGGGTATGCAGTTTAACTGAAAACATATTATTCTCCGTGTTGACCTGGACCTCTATCTTTCTCTTTTATCTCTGTTGTCTCTCCTGTGTCAAATTTTTGATCATGAGTTCCTAAGGACCTGTCATTGGGTTATGACTCTGCAAAGTACCATGCACATGGATATATAAGACGACGATATTTGATGCTAAAAAAGTTATTTAAATCCCCTTGACTTAAATCATAATTACTTTATTAAAAATAATGAGGAAGAAGTAGCATAGATGCTATCTGGAAAACCTAGACCAGTTACCCTATGAATCTACTGGGATGCAACAATTTCTACTTGAAATCTGTTACTCAGTTTTGCAATTAGACAGTTATGGACTTGCCCAGAATCAATAGTCATTTCATTGATTCTAGGAAAGTAGCAACTTGCTGCACTGTGACACATAGGTTTATGTGGGAACGGCTAATAACTTTGCTCGTGGTTGGACAACTGTGCTGCATTTATCAGCAAGGCTACTACAGTACATAACAGGATGTGTCGGGAGACAGGCAGACATGTTTCCCCCAGACAACCTTCTGCAGGCAGCGACAGCGCAATCCTGTCTAATTTTAGGTCTACCTTAGTGTTGCAAATGTGCTGGAAAGCATGTTTGCGGCACCCGACAAGTAAGCGGCACCAGCAAAGAGGCTTGCACCTCTCCACTGCCACCGAATGGTGGAGTGCTGCAGCAGAGAGGTGTCCCTATGGCGCAGTGGGACGAGGACGGGGAGGGGGAGTTCTCTATATATAGACTTCCCATCCATCCGGGAATTTCCGGGACCGTCCTGAAACCTGAGCTCAGGTCCCAGATCGATCCTGGACTGTTCCGGGTCCGGTGGAAGCCTCTGCCGCTGCCGTTTTTAAAATTTTAAAAACTTGAAATTTTAAAACTCACTTTTTTCCTTCGGTGGCCATCTTGGATCTCAGGAAATCTCTCGAGATCCAAGATGGCAGTGCCCAAATCTCGTGCCTCATGTGCCCTTACAAGATTTAGGTGCCACTATCTTGAATCTCGCGAGATTTCTTGAGATCCAAGATGGCCACCGAAGGAAAAAAGGTTACATTTTCAAGTCTCTTAAGAGGTGGCGGAGGCTGCTGCTGTTGCTGGGAGTGGTGGGGGGTGCTGCTGTTGCTGCTGCTGCTGGGATTGCTGCTGCATGCTGGGGGGTACTGCTGCTGCCGGGGAGTGCTGCTGCTGCTGCTGCTGGGAAGCTGCTGCTGAAGAAGAAGACGACGATGGAGGTGGCAAGGGTGACAATGGTGGTTGCAGCCACGGCTGTCAGCGAAGATGGTGGCGAAGATGGTGGCAGAATGGCAGCGGCAGGACAGGACAGACAAGTCAAATAATTAATTATTTGACTTGCCTGTCCTGTCCTGTCCTGCCGCCGCCATTCATAAACAAAGTCACAATTTTTGGAGTCAAAGACCATGTTCTAGAGTTTATCTCTGCCGGCCATGAAAGTCTTAGATCACAAACATGAATAGGTTTGTACAGTATTGTCCTGTCCTGAATGAAGTGGTACAGCAGGTGCCCATTTCCAGAGATGGGAATATCTTTCAAGGTCTTTTTAGTTTAACTTCTCCCCCATACAGTGTTCTAGAAAACTCTGTACTTCACCTTTTTAATACAAGAAATTACTTCTACGTTCTTCAGCCAACCCAGCCGTAATTCACCTTATTGCAACATCATCCTCTGGTTGGACATGTAACCTTTTTTTGATAAGGTTAATCAGGTCTATTAGCATAAGTTAATTAGACTAATTAGGTTGGTTAGCATATTCTCCATTGTCTTTGCCAAAGCTGGGGAGCTAAACTCTCGGGCAAATCTATTGAGATTAATGGTGGTTTTATGCTATTGTTAATTTGCTCATATTCTGGAGGGGTAATCTGTTTGCAATCAGTCATACCCTTAATGGATCTGTCTACTTTTGTTTCCTAAAGGATGGATTGACTTGATCATAAATATTGTAAGCCAGCATAGCATGTTCTCTGCTGATCCTGATTAGTGGAAATAATTTGTAACATCGAATGGTCTTCTATTCTAAAGATACAGACATCCGTGGGTGGGGCTAACAACACCTTCGTAGAGTCAAATTGTATTGGGGAAAAATGATTCAGGGAATAGGGTTAGCTCATTTCTCTCCAATTGCCACCGTCCTGGTCTGAAATAGTACCCCCACCCCACGAGCTGCTTTTAGCTGTGGAAAAAATGCAGGAGATCTTGTCACAGATCTCCAGTTATCTCATCTAATTCAGTCCTTAGCAACACTTCATATACATTGCATTTTTTGAAGGTGTAGACACCTATGGTGTGTGTGTTTTTTAATCTGAAGGGGCTCTCTAATGTATGCTGCTATTAGCTGAAGCTAGGTTGACATCCATGAAGGAGAGGACTTTGTGAAAGTGCCACAGCTGTGGAACTCCCTCCCAGTCAAGCTAAGAACTGCTCTCACCCCATTGACCTTCCAGTGGTCAGTTTTTATTCCTTGGCCTTCTCCCTTTAAGTACATGTCTTATGCCAGTGCCAGAGGAGGAGCAGCTCTGGGTGCTCCGTCAAGGTGGGCACAATTCCCCCCCCGTACAAGCATCCAAAGGAGTTGCAGTGTGCAATAACACGCACTGAGAAAAGCCCTCCCACTCGCCACAGAGCATGCAGTCCTGTCCCCGTCTGTCTGTCTCCCCCCCCCTGCACTCTCCGAACCCAGATATGAGTGGATCGGACTTCCAGGTTTGGAGCGGGGGGTAGCGCATGCCGACTTGCTCTCGGCACCCTTCAGCAGTGTTATGCCGCTGGTCTTGTCACTTAACATTTCACTTGTTTTGTGTGTGTGTGGGGGGGGGGGGTTGCTGCTGTTGTTGTTTTCTTATATTCTTTATTGCAGTGGTTCTCAAAATGGTGGGTCACAAATCACAAGACAACCGAAAATGGCCACTACCCCCTTATGCGGAGATCCCAGGATTGCACCAATGCGGAAAAAGGTCTTTTTTAACTTACTGAGGGTTGCTTTGGCCCTCTGGAGGGTGTGGCGAGGCCCATGACCCCTCTACAGGCCTCCCTGTGCTTCAGATCATTGCTGCGGGACGATCGAGACCCACTTCCAGTTTTCGCCTGAAACCAGAAATGGGTTGCAATCACATCGGAGCAACAATCCTCACATGGGGAGAACTGCAGAGGGAGGCACAGGCCTCCCCACACCCTCCAGAGGGCCGGATTGACCTTCATTAAGTGAAAAAAAAACCTTTTTCCCACCTGCAGCGCAATCCCGGGAGTGCCGTAGCCCCCGCCCACCCTGCCAACACTTATGCCAACACTTATCAGGGAGATAACTTTGAGAAACTCTGCTGTATTGCACTGTATGCAATTGTATTGATCGTATTGTTTTAACTCTATGTTGTTCACCATCTTGGACATGCTGCTTATAGCGTTTTGGTTAAGCAAGCAACACAAGGGCTTGGCGCCGGCTCTATAAAGAAAAAAGGTAATGGACATGCAAGGGGCCATGGGGGGCCGCGGGGATAACGTTCCCCTATCTGTGGGTTCCTGGTATCCACAGAGGGGCCCAGGAACCTATCCCTCATGGATACCAGAGCCCTACTGTAATTTTTTTTTTTTCAAAAAAGCAAAGAAGGTTACAAGGCACAGTCTCCTTTGGACATTATACATTAACTTTCCCATCATCACAAATGAATAGCAGTAGATATATAACCTGTGATAAAAGAAAGCCATTTCTCCCTGCCGATCCAGCAAAATGGGGAATCATTAGCATGCCCAAGATCCATCACTTGGATTCAAAGCCTAGCAATGCAGCCCACCTTTTCATGCACTCAGCTGATAACTCCCCCCCCTAATGAGCATCTCTGAGTCATGAGAACATTTCCAGATTTCAATCTTCTAGTAAAGCAGCAATAAATCAGAGAGATGGGACAAACAAGCATCTTTATGAGACGGCCCTGAATCAGTCATTTAGTGCTCAAGAAGCTCCATCTCCCATGCACCCATTCCAATAGATCAAATGTTTCTGTTTTACAACAGTAATCAACAGAATTGGAGAAGCAGCTTCTTTGCAAGGAGACACGGAATTAGAAAATAGCAAAAAAAATGAAATAGAGAAAAAACAGAGCTGGCAACAGAAGTTTCCTTCCAGTACTTCCTTTGGGGGCATTTGCAACTATTCTTCATCAAGTCCTCCAAATTATTAGGAGACTGGCAGCCCAATCCAGTGTAGGATACAGTGGTCGGCCTAAAGGGCTGGCCGCCATAACCTATCAAGTTCCCGGGCTTCCCTGGGGCAGCCTGGGAAAAACTCGGGAGAAGGGGACAATCGTCCCCTTCCCCCATGTAAGCCGCAGGAG
Source organism: Plestiodon gilberti rubricaudatus (assembly GCA_026170595.1). Classification (NCBI taxonomy): domain Eukaryota; kingdom Metazoa; phylum Chordata; class Lepidosauria; order Squamata; family Scincidae; genus Plestiodon; species Plestiodon gilberti. The sequence continues at coordinate 18,176,334 of JANXHW010000012.1, forward strand.
GCCCTATGGGTCAGCCTGGGAAACCCTATGGGCCTCCTCACATGTGCGCGAGTTCTAGAGCTCGCGCACAGTAATGCCAACCATGTTGGCGTATCTGCGGCCTGGAGGGAGTGTTGAATACCGGGGATCTTGGTGCCCGGTATCCCCGCCCTCTCCAGGCCAATTGGCTTGCAGGCCAATCCCCACCCCCTTCAGGCCACCCTCCCTCAACGCCCGATCCACCCTCCGCCCGCCCTGACCGGTGTAGGGCTTACCTGCAGCAGCCGGTGCAGGGCCAGGAAGACGGCAGGGCAAGCAGCACCGGCCACAGCGCTGGCACTGCTTGCTCTCTGGGTGTCACTTAAGTGCCTTACGGCACTTTTGCGACACTTAGCTTTAATGCATTAAACAACAACAGCAACATTTTCCTAACCCAGAAAAGATACATATTGCAAGTGCCGAGTGAGAAGAATAATGTATGCAGATTGCACATGTTATGCAAATGTGATTGGCTTATTTGATCGAATAAGTCAGTCAAGTGCAATCGATTCAAATGAACTCTAAGTCCATGCAGCATCAGCAGAAGTTGCAGCAGCACCTTTGAAGTCTTCCCAGCTGTATTAGGATTCAACTAAGTGGTACCTGCAAATGTGTGGAACAAAATCCTGGATGTTGCTGGCTATTGGGAGCCAATCACACCTTAGGAGCAAATATGTGCAATGGAGCCTCAACATGTCTTTGTTTGTTTAAATAAGAAAATCAGCTTAGAAGGAGGGAATTTGGAGAGGAGAAACAAAGGAGAAAGGAGTGCTTAAGTCTTTGAAGCTTGCGTTACTGCTTCAAATCATACACATCAGCAATGCCTGCACACACTATGCCTTCTTGATTCAGTACCTTTGAATTGTATGCATTAACACCTATACCAGTTGTTTGGAATAAACAGTGGGGAAGGCTATTTACTTCCACGACTGTTTCTGGGTTCCCAAGAGACTTCTGGTTGACCACTGTGGGAAACAGGATGCTGAACATCCTTTGGGGGACTGTCATTATGTGTAGCCTGGAAAGTCTCATGACTGGGTATAATTTCCGAAGAGATAGGGTATATGGGTCTAAAAGCCATGTAAAAGTTTATATAAAAAACTTTAAAAATGCGCAGAAGATCTATGTACACAACCAGGATGCACACTGGATACATACTGTACTGAAGAAACTAATCAGAACATCAAACACATCTAATAAAAACTTATAAAATCCGACGTTTCATCCTTCACTCAGGACATTGTCTAGGAAACACAGCATGCAGGACTGTGAGATGTAGTTACCTGTTGGGAGAGAAAGCTAACGTTAAAAAGGAAAGCAGCGTTGAAAAGCACGGGAAGCAGTAATTAGCGCTGGAAACACTGCCTGCCGTGATGACCGGAGGTAACCCCAGGCAGCGCGCGGCTGACATCCTATGTATTATAAGATCTGTTCAAAATGGGCACCCATATTTTGTTGACAAAAGACCGTTATTGTTGCCTGTTCAGCAAGGTCTGATGCTTCCTTTGGGATATGGCAACAGCCTCTAAATTTAGTCTCTGTCTATATTTAGTTTCGTTAAATAAACTGTATGTCCTGTCAAATAAAATCTTGTGTCCGGTCTCCATTACATGTAAAGCGAGGGCTGATTTGTCACCTTGTGCCAATCTGGTTGCTCTTTTGCATTCTGTCACTCTAGTCCTGATAGCCCTCTTAGTAGTCCCGACATAGCTCCTCCAACATTCACATGGTATTTGATAAACACCAGGGTTGGTTAATGGAGGTCTTGCATCCTTTGGGTTGCGCAGCATTTGTTCTAGTTTCAGTGTCGGTGTGAACAAGGTCTTCACATTGAAGTGGATAAAAACACGAGCTATCCTATCCGTAGTGCCCCAAATAAATGGTAAAGATAACCAACGTTATCATTCATTGATAATTCGAATCATTGATGATTCATTGAGAGCGAATGGATATAACACACAGCAAGTTAACAAATGTTGGGACAAGCAGTTTAAGAAGAAAGATAACATCAGGGACAATACTGAAGTACAGATCTGTGAACGAGGATAAACGTTGGTTATCTTTACCATTTATTTACCATTTACCATTTATTCGGGGCACTACGGATAGGATAGCTCATGTTTTTAGTCACTTCAATGTGAGGGCCCTTTTCAGCATTCTTGAGAGGCTCAGCCAGCAGCAGCAGTTGGCCGAAGTACCACTGCTGGTACTAGTACCACTGGCTGAGAAACCCTGTCCTAGTTGGTTCCAAATTTGTGACAAGTGTCACTGGGGAAGCAGATGCCCGGAAGCAACCTCAACAAGGTCAAATTTGGTTCCTTGTCATGAAGCTTGCTGCATAGGAACCATGCTGTCATTTCAAGAAAAGGAGGTAGGAAGAAACAGAAAAAAAAATCAAGGAATATTCCAATAAAAGAAGATGCATTGACAGCAAAACAATGCCATTCTGCAACCTGCACTTTATTGTGTTTTGGGGAATAATGGAGTGATCTGACAAACTGAGTAGGTTGGGAGCGAGAAAGTACTTCCCTGAGATCCAGAAGAAATGCCATTGCTGCAGAAAATGAATGTGACTATATCCGTATTTCTTCGAGTCTAAGGCGCCATCGATTCTAAGGAACACCTTTACTTTCAGTACCACCAGCAAGGAAAAAAAATCCATCAATTGTAAGACTCGCCTCCCTTCATTAAATCTACCTGCTCAGCACCAACTCTCCCCAGCATGTCTCCTGCAGCTGAGGATGTCTGAGTGCACTGCCTTTGCATAGCATTTCTGGCCCCGTCAGAAAGTGCCATTTCCTTCGTTACCTGGGCTTGGGGGAGCTTCAGGGAGGCCTGCGCAACCCTCTGCAGGCCTCCCTGATCTTCAGTTTAGCAAAAAACAGCATTTTTTGGCCATTTCTGGTTTTCATGAAAACCAGAAATGGCTGAAAATCACCGTTTTTTGCCGAACTGAAGATCAGGGAGGACTGCAGAGGGTTCTGCAGGCCTCCCTGAAGCTCCCGCAAGCCCCAGTAAGTAAGAAGATAGCATTTTGGGGTGCTTTTTGGAGACCTTTGATTCTAAGACGCACCCCATTTTTTGAAATGCTTAATTGGGAAAAAACATGCGTCTTAGAATTGAAGAAATACAGTAATTCCTTGAAGACTACTCGCCATTCCCAATAGAGGTAAGCTTTCAAATTTGGCCAGTGGTTCCCAAACCTTTTAGACTCATGACTCCCTTGACATCCCTCACCATTAGCCGTGGCTCCCCTTAAGTGCACTTAAGAAACAGGCACTCTTTACACGCTCAGAGGCACCCTTTCTAATATGTATGTGTATATTCCCAAAACGAGTCCTAAAGTGGATTTTCCATGTTTATGCTGAGCAGCAGCGAAGTCAGGAGCACACAGGGTGGAGTTGGTATGCTGCCCTCCCTCCCTTGGCAGGCCTGGGTGCGTACCTGGTAGCAGGCACTGATACTGTCTGCATTTGTCCCATTCATGGCAAGAGAAACATATCATGGGAGGGAGGCCATTTCTTTTAATTGGTCATGCACCACCCCAGTTGCAAGAGACAAAGCTCCTTTGGGTAGCATCTTTGCAAGATGAAAAAAAGATTCTTATACTGCCCAGCAGTATGGGGGGACTCCCAGCAAATAGAGTGGGGTACTAATGGGCAGCCCAATCTTGCCTAAGGATCGGGCGGGCGGCCCAGGCCACCCGCTGGATCCCATGCTCCGCCGAGGGCACGCTCCCGCTCGGCAGAAAGTCTACTCAGGAAAGGGGATGCTCGTCCCCTTATTTATTTATTTATTTATTTATTTACAGTATTTTTATCCCACCTTTCTTCCCGAAGGGACCCAAGTGTAAATGGCGCCATGGCCAATTTGCCCCCGATCTACCCCCCCCCCCCGCTGAATCCTTACCTGGGTCCGGTGGTGGTCCTTTGGGCGTTTGGTCAGCGGAGCAGGGGAGGCCGGCCTTGTGCCAGCCTTCCCTGCTCACAAGTCGTCGAAAACATGCCTTAAGGCACTTTTATGACATCTTCTGGCGGCAGAACACGCGTTCCGCCGTCCGAACAAAGAAGAGGATTGCGCTGGTAGAGGTGGGTCAAAAAGCAGCAAAGGAGGAAGGAGAGAGATCCTAATAATTAATCAAACAAACATAGCAGCTGCCTCCTCTTCTTCTGGCTTGAACAAGGGAGACATCTCTACAGCTCAGTCAACTGCAAGCAACTTATGCTTCTTCCACCTCTCTTACAGCGCAATCCTATGTAAGGATGCGGCCGGCAGTCCAGGGCTGCCCCATCGGATCCTGAGGCCGAGGCTGCCCTCCAAGCGGCGGGCCAGAAGTCTGCTCGTGGAAAGGGACATTCGTCCCCTTCCCCAGGTGTAAACCAGGGCCATCCCGATGGGCCTCCTTGGATTTCCGCCACCTAAATAGCCGGCGGAGGTTGGAGGAAGCCATGTAACAGCTTAGCCGGCCTGGCGGGGACAGGAATATGGCGGGCACCATCCCCCTCCCCCTCCCGGGCCAGCTAGTCCAATGACCCCCCTCCCTAGCTCGCCGGATTGCCCATGCGGCCGCCGGTGGGAGCACTTACCTTCCTTCAGCGGCCACTTGCCTGGTCCAGTGACGGAGTGAGGGAGGCCGGCCTTGCACCTCCCTTACGCCTTATGGCATGTTTGTGACACTTTCGAATGGTGGAGCGCATTCCCCGCCGTTTGAAAGATCCCCAGGATTGTGCTGCAAATCACAGAGTGAGAAATCAAAGACTTTAAAGCACGACCTGCTCAGCTTTCACCATTTTCAATTGCTGGTCTTGCAAAGTGCTGGAGAGAGCACTTTGATTATTGCAGGTTTGCAAATTGGTAAAATGTTTTCTCTTTCCCCGTTTCACTCTCAGCCCCCTCCCTCTTAAACTCAGCCCAGCCACTTACTGGTAGATCAAAATTAATGGGAACCGGCAAAGCATTCAGGGTGGCACTTTCTACCAACAATATTTGTAATGCAAAAGGTTGTGTACTGAGCTATCGCAGATGCTCTTTCAGTGGGCTTTGTGTGCATTTTAAACATTTCTTGCTGTTGAATGTTTTTAAGAAAGCAAACACAAAACAGAAAAGATATTTTAAAGGCATTTTAAATAAAAAAAAATAAAGATATTTTAAATAACCCTCACTGCTTCAGCTTGAAATTCCCTGCAGCTTGAGGGGTTTTTTCCCCTTCTCCTGGAAAGTGCTTATCTTAACCATTAAGGTTCCAATTGCCTGACATTCTGTTCTTTGACTAAGATAAACACAGATTCAGCTGCACACCTTTGTTAAACAAAAAATGTGGAAGTTCATGAAGTTTAGCCTGAGCCAGTCTGGCTCAGTAAGCTGACTGCAAACCTGCAGTCTTTTGAAGTGAACTTTGAGTGACCCGATGTGAAGAGACAGCTTTTCCGGATCTTTGTTTTTGCCTAAATTTCTCATCTCGCAAGCAAGTATATATGGTAATTAAAAGACTAAAGCGACACCCCTGGCTGCTTTCCATGATGCACTTGGGCATGGCTTTGGGAACTCTTGGGAACCTCTGAATTAGGCTGAGAATGTCCTGCTCCCAAGAGATCACAGAGAGAAGCATTTTGCCACACTTGCCCTTAGCACACGTCAACTGGGGAGGCACCAGCCGATTAGCTGGCATGATGGGAGGGGGGTCAGAGCCTAGGCAGCTTGAGCATCATTTGGAGGATAGGCCCATTGCGAGCTGCGCCAGTGTGGCCCAGGCTCACCTCGAGGGAAGGGGATGTCCCCTTCCCTCGGTGTAAGTGCCATGGGCCGCAATGGACCTCCTTGGGTGTCCGCCAGCTCTTTAGCTGGTGCACATTCAGGGAGACCATGTAAGTTCAGCCCTGAGCTCAGGTTAGTGGCACAACTCAGGTGTGCAACTGGGCTCAGGATATTGGCGCAACTCAGTGCCGATATCCCTGCCCCCTCCTAGCCCGAGCCAGCCAATGGTCCCCTCACTGCCCTTGCCTTCCCCATCCCCCTCTCCTGCACCAACCAGCATGGGACTCACCTCCGACGGCCAGCGCAGCTCCAAGTAGGCCACAGAGTAAGCAGCGCTTGCCTCCGCGCTAGCACCGCTTACTTATGAGGAGCAGCAAACGTGCTTTCTGGCATGTTTGTGACTCCTTAGGCCAGCGGAGCGCTCGCCCCACTGGCCTAAATATATTATGCCATAAATGTTGGGGGGGGGAATGTTGGAACCCACCTCTCCTAGAGAAATTTCCCATTGCTAACTAATTTTATATGACTTTAATAACTTCGGCTCAACTTCGGCTCAATATGACTTCGGCTGGTGCGCCAGCTGCGACCGTACTTGGATCGTGCAGACCTGGCCACAGTGACCCATGCCCTAGTGACATCTAGACTAGATTACTGCAATGCGCTCTACGTGGGGCTGCCTTTGAAGACTGTTTGGAAACTGCAACTAGTGCAGAATGCGGCGGCCCAGGTGGTTGCCGGGGCCTTCGGTTCGACTCAGTCAGACCGTTGCTTCGGCGGCTACACTGGCTGCCGGTTCGTTTCCGGGCACAATTCAAAGTGCTAGTTTTGACTTTTAAAGCCCTTAACGGCTCAGGTCCAGGGTATTTGAGGGACCGCCTCCTTCCTTATAATCCGACCCGTACTCTGAGGTCATCAGGGGGAGCCCTGTTAACCTTGCCGCCATTGACGGAAGTGAGGGGGATGGTGGCACGGAATAGGGCCTTCTCAGCTGTGGCGCCCCAGTTATGGAATTCCCTCCCCCTGGAATTAAGAATGACTCCCTCTTTAGAGACCTTTTGGCGGGGCCTTAAGACATTTTTATTTAGGACAGCTTTTGATGTCTGACATGGTGGGCTGACCTTTTAACCTTTTAACAAATGACTTTTAACATATGTAAACTCAGGTGACCCACTGGGGTTGTTTATTTTAAATTGTTTTAATTAATTATTTTAATGTGTATATATGTATTTTAATGTGTTGTAAGCCGCCTTGAGTGCCCTTGGGAGAAATGCGGGGTTATAAATGCTTTAAATAAATAAATGAGGAGGACACTTTTGTCAATATGCGCCCTGACCAGGAGAACTCTTCTGAGTTGCAGGTTCCAATGTTGCAGGTTCCACTATTGTTATTATTTTGTCATTTTGATTACAAACTTTTGTTTTCTGCTTCTCTGGCTAGCATCTTAACCAGGACGGCATCTCCTCCTGTAGCATTTGCGAAGAGGAATATAATGAGTAGCCATGAGCCTAATGTATTTGTCTGTTCCACTTGTGAAGGGATCTCTTGCATGCATAACATATTTGCTAGAGATTGCTGCTCTGAGTCATGCCTTTGGAGATTTGCCCACTGCTACACTAATCTGTTTTGTTTATTCTTACTTAGTGAGCCTTTGGGGATTCTCAAGCACATAGGATAATTGAGCACCCTCCGGCAAGAAGCATGAGAATTTTGACATGTGGGAGAAGGTGTTTTCATCAATGACAAAATCCTTGATTTGTGCGGTGGATGTTGGGTGTGAGTATCAGCTTCAGCTTCTGGGGGGCTCTGGGACAGACCCCCCCAATGGTGTGTTCCCCATGGTTTGGAAAACATGTGTTTCTCCATGGTGCCTGAGAACAGTTCATTAAACAGGTGCAAATGTCTTCCTGGCACCAGAAGCTCCTGTGTGATAGCAGTGGGGTATTTTTGGAGATGCTCTCATTTTCTGGTCACGGGTGCAGGAGGAGCCATTGCCACTGCCAACCACCAACTACCACCAGTAAGCAGAGGAGAAACAAGGTTAAATGCACTATGGCAGTGGTTCCCAAACTGTGTACTGTGATGCCTTAGGGCGTCATGGCAGTCACAGGGGCATCGTGAGATGTCCCCTGTAGCTCCTCCTACCTGTTCCCCTGGGTGCCGCCATTTTGGATCTCGTGAAATCTCACAAGATCCAAGATGGTGGCACCCAAATCTCATGAGATTTGGGAGCTGCCATCTTGGATCTTGCAAGATTTCACAAGATCCAAAATGGCAGCATCCAGGAGAACAGGTAGTAGGAGCTACTGGGGCGCCGTGAGCAAGAAAGCGTAAACCAGGCTGCAGGGCGTCATGACCCAGATAAGTTTTGGAACCACTGCACTATGGGAAGTCTACTGCAGTGCTTTGTCCCAGGACGTCCAGCAACCTGATGCTGGCAATAGTGTGTATCTTATTTTAATCAGTTGTTCTGAGCCCAGTCCTCCATTGTGCAGGTGTCTCCTCATGTTAGCCATGTTTTTCCTCTATTATGCACAATGCTGCATTCATTGCATGGACTCTAGGGAAAACATGGCCAACAGGAGGATGGATCAGCACACTAGCTACAGCCCAGAGCACCTAGTAAATGTACCAGCCCAATTGTACTTAAGGATCCGCAGGGCGGCCAAGGCCGTCCACTGGATCCAGGGCTCTGCCGCGGGCAGCCTGCAGCAGGCGTCTGCCATATCCCGGTCCCCGCCAAGCCTCCGAGCCGTCCGAGTGGTGGAACGCTAGGTCTGCCGCCCGTAACTTGCGCAGGATTGCACAGTTAGATAGATACACAGATGTTCTTTTTTTAAACGGCAGGCAGCCCGCGGCGGAATGTCTACTCGGGGAAGGGTACTCTAACCCTAACCCTTCCCCGAGTGTAATGGCAGCTGGGGCCGGTAGGCCTCCTCAGATTTCTACCAGCTATTTTGCTGGCAGAAGTCAGAGGAGGCCAGGTAATGGCCCAGCCGCCCTGCGGAGCCCGGTGGGGACCGGGGTATGGCGGACACCAATTGCCCACCCCCGCCCGGGGCGGCTGGACCTATGGCCACCCTCCCACCTCCGCTGTCCCTGCCACCCATCCGCCAAGCCTCCAAGCCGTCCGTCGGATCCTACTTTGCTTGGATCCGGCGGCGGCCCGAGTCCTTGGCCAGTCCTTGCACTGGCCTTCCCGGCTGTAAAGTATCCCGCAAACGTGCCTTTGCGACTATTCCGAGTGGCGGAACTCTAGGTCCGCCGCCCATAGCTTGCACAGGATTGCGCAGTTAGATAGATACACAGACGTTCTTTTTTGAAAACATGAGATATTTTTAAAGAATGGAAACAAAACAAACATAAATTAAACAAAATAAAAATGGAACATATTAAAATAAGGAACCTTTCAGTTCTCCATGCCTGTTTTTGTAAAAACTAAGTTCTTTCTGCAAAATGGCAAAGCGTTCTCCAATTAAGTGATGTAGCTAACTGGTACTGCACCCCCCTGTGACGTTGCTAGACCTGTCCGCCCCCACTAGCAACGTCACCTCGGCCGGTCGCAAACACCGGCCGCGAACATTACGGTCGCGAACATGCTCCCCCCCCCGGCAGGAACGACGCTGGGAAAACACCAGTAGAAGCCTGGGTGGGCGGGTGGGCAAAACATTGTGGCACCACAAGCTGCATGGCCACCGCCACCGCCGCAGCATGCTTGTCAAACCCCCCCCCCCCCCGTCGCCTGCTGCGCGGGGTCCCATGACCACCCTGCCCCATCGCTTCCTCCGCTACTGCTCCAATTGTTAAATTATTTTTAAAATTTTGAAAAAATCTTGTAATTGTGTGGCTCTTGACCTTCTCAGTGAATCATCTCCATAAGCCCCTTGATCACTGCAGTGGATATACCATGTGGCAGGAAGATCTAATCACTCCATTAATGCACTCTAATGTATGAACCACTATGCCCGTCCATCACTTTCAGAGACGTATGGCATAAACCTGAAAGGGTTGAAGGAAGCTGTGTTGCGCTTGTGGCCATCACAAAGAGAAACTATTAAAATTCCTGACTGCAACAATGGCAAGTCAACTGACAGGGTTTTTATTGTCTTGGCTATGTTGTAAGGTTGTATTTGTAAGCAAGGTATTCAACTGAATTTTTCAAAAGACAGGGGGGCAAAATTTAAGGCAGAATGATTTCCTGGAAGTGTGCTCTGTCCTCTGAGATCTTGCATTCCAGGTGGCAATGACTTGTGCCAGGATCCTATCCCCTCTTTTTGAACACCTCCCACCCCTTTTCGCTCCTCAGACTTATACCAGCTATATAGCGGACGTACGTCTGAGGAAACCCATAGACCACCAGGAGGTATGCAGAGGTAAGTAGAGTGAGAGATCTGAGAGATGCCACAGAATGAACCTGGAAAAACCTTCTGCAGGCAAAGCATTGTTCTCCCACTGAGCTCTGGCAGGCTTCATTATACCCCTTTGAGACATTATCCCCAACTCTTCCCAAGACAAGCAAGATACATCTAGAATTCCCTTTCCACAGTGCTTGTGATTCAGGAAGCACTTTCTGTTGGATTGCCTTAATCGCGGATGTACAATATATAATGCAGTTTGAAGTGCATATATTTGGGTTTCATTTTGTATACAAACTGTGCATTTGGAAAAGGAGAAAGAGCTACTGAAGTGCACTATTGAAGCATATGGCCAATTAGAGGAATGATGTTTTGTACCATCTTGAGCAACACCACATTGCCAGGGCAGGCTGTCAATACTGTATAATTGGGACATACTCAAAGCTGCTGCGTATGTTATTTATCTTTTTTTAAGAAATGTAAATATTAATGTAGTAAATGAGTTCAGCATCTTTACTTCTTATATAAATGTCTTACCCTCTTCGATTCATCCTCTTTACAGAGACTATAACAGCGCAATCCTGCTTAACAATGCGACGGCTCCGCTGGCACTGGGTGCCGTAAACGTGACACGTTTTTGACACCTAGCAAGTAAGCGGCACTGGCAGAGAGGTTGGTGTCACTCACGTTGCCCGGGGTCCGGTCCAGTGCACGCAGGCAAGTCCAGGGCAGGGCTTGGAGAGGCTCTGGATTGGGCCGTCGGACCTGAGAGAGGATGGGGATGTCAGCGGTGCGCTCCGCTGATATCCTAAGCCCCATCCCAGTCTTACAAGGCCTCCCTGGATTTGAGCTAGTCACACACACACACACACACACACACACACACACACACCCTTTTCATTCAATTTACCTTTTTGAAGTGAAGGAATTGCAGGAGGTGGTAGGTGGTGGGCATCCCCCACCAATCTGCAGCCTGAAGCAACTGATTCAGTTGACCGCATGGATGGGCTAACCCTGAAGGCTATGCTGAATATCATGAAAAATATATACCAGAATTTCAAAGGAATGGAAGCCAAGAAATAGTTTTGATAAGTGATTGTTTAGTGGAGTCCCTTAAATGAGTTTTAAAGCAGCTCTTAGCTGACATCAGATGTCTCCCGGCACAGAACTAGAGACAAAATTGGAGAGTTCTGCAATTTGTGTAGAATTTTTCAGGGGAGTCCTGTTCACCCTACAGCTACATTCCATTATTTGGGGATCTAAGGGACACTAACATACTGAATTTGGTCTCCCTCCATTACTTCCCAAGGGTCTCTCCCCCCAATGTTTCCATGAGGTTTTAATTTTAATTATTGTAATTTCCATTTGGCACCCAAATTTCTGTGTTTCTAGTGCTCACTGCAGAGAAATCCACTAATGCTCAGCTTGTTAGGATATGAGACCCCTCATTAACTGTGAGTATTAAATGAAACAGTTGGGTTAGTAACCAAATCGACAAAGAGCCATCTGACTGTATGTATGATTAGGGACTTTGTCATCTCACTCACGGATTAATTATATGGTCCATTATGCCAAAATGTGGGCTTGACTTCAAGATTTGCTTCTCCTTTTTTTTTCTTACAAATTTCGTATTTGCCATCTGGAGTAATGTTCTTTGTTTATTTGTTTCTACCTTATTCCCTCATCAAATGAATATCAAATTATAGATTTCTTAACTTAGAGTACAAATTTAGCAGGTTGAAAAAAGAAACAAAAAAGAAAAGGAGGAGCTGATAACTTTTTGCTAAAGCAACATCCAGAAAAGATATATACTGTACACTCACACAGGTCTGGTTTCCACAGGGGTTGGAATACAAGAGGTTGAAGATCACAGAACTGACACTTGATTGTCCAAATTCCGTCACAGCCCGATCCACCGTAACTTTAGGCCGGCAGAGCGAGCACTTCTTTGGCCTAAGGCGTCACAAAAAATGCCGTAAGGCCAATGCTGGTATGTCCCACGCCAGATGACACAGGGGTGGGGAAGAGTGGACAGGGGTGGCAAGGGAGGGGGCCATTGGCTGCCCCAGCCTGGGAGGGGGCGGGGATATCAGCTCTGAGTTGCGCCGATATCCACAGCCCCGTCACAGCCTGGGCCGGCCTTACACAGACTCCCCGGACGCGCACCAGCTAAAGAGTTGATTGATTGATTAATTAATTAATTAATTGAATAATTGTTGGGGGGTGTCCCGGTTTAGAACCAGGAAAATCTGGTAAGCCTAAGATTGAAGATCACTGCTCTATGGTCTTCTCTATGGTCTTCGCCTCTTATGATGTCACTTCCAGCTTCCAGGAGACTCTTCCTTGCGGAGGAAGAGGGACAGGCAATTCATTACTACAGTTGCCCTAGAAACAGAGCTGCAGAACTCAGAAGAGTTTTTCAGCGATTTTCAACCATTATGCTCAAAACTCCTGTGGCACTCCTGCAAACCTTTCGCCGCACACCAGTTTGCCACAGAACACCAGTTGAAAACCTAGAAGTTCTCAGGTGAAAGTCTTTTCATCATTGGCTCTCTGATACTTGGCTCCCTGAAAGCTGATTGAACTGGGATCTCGTCCATACACAGAATGGGGGCCCTGAGCTAGGCCCCAGCAGCCTGTCTTCCACTATGTACATTTGGAAGGCTTTTTGTGATGCCAGACTTGAGCGTGACACCTCACAGCACAAGAAACCCACAATCACAGTTCTTGAAAGGGTATGTTTCACTGCATCCAATGTTTGCACAAGTTTTAACTACCCAAAGCTGGACTAATTAAAAAGAAAATATCCCCTACCCTCTGCAGCCACAACAAACTGTGTGATAGGAAATGAAAACGTGAATTGCTAGAGAGTGTGATCCTGGTGTTTTGAAAGAAAGCAAGAGATGGTCAACAACACTTGAGAACTCAATGCATCAACTTTCCTTAAGAAAAACAGCAGAAAATTGTTAATTCTGAACCCCACTGTTTTTAATGATAATTGATTTTGACAACAGGAAATAGGCTGCCCTGTACATCATGACGTTTGTGGTGCATATAAAGAACCCATTTTGAAGCTATTTGTGTTCACCTCGTTAATTCTCTTTCTGCCTGTTAACTTCTAAGTAACACTTTTGTGAGAGGGTTGAGGAGTCAGACGAAAGCTGGAATAAATTCAATAGAGTCTGAAGGGGGGGGGAGAAAAGAATTAATTGTGTGGCTGTAAGAGAGGAGCTAAGAGCTTTGTTTTGTGAGACAGAGAACACTCAAATGTGTTCCAAGTGACACATGCTAGCTATCTTCCATGCTGCCAAAGACCAAAGGGGAAAATCTACACAACTGGAAGAGGAACGTTTTTGTAGATATACCAAAAGCAAGAGCTTTTGAAGATATACCTAGAGGAGAGTTTCTCAAAGGCTGGGTCTTCCCTGTCATGGGACTTGTGAGGATTAAGGTCAGAGGGCAACCTATATATGATTAAGAAGTTGGAGGAGCACCTTCCCTACAAGGGAAGTGGTTTGGTTAAAGAAAAGGGAATATGGGAATATGACCCACCATCCTGGTCAGGCTCGCCTGCCTCCAGCCAGGACCAGGCAGTGGTGGCTGAGGAGGAGATGGCGGCGGCAGCAGCAGACCACCGCAGCCGCCATCAAAGGCGATGATGTTTGCTCGCCCAGGAGGCGAGCAAACCAGCTGCAGTGGGCCAAGTTCAGTGGCCAAGTGCCAATGTGAGTGCCCACAACCCCCCACACTCACCAGGCAGGGACCAGGGTCCAGAGATCAGGATGCCAGTGCCCCCCTAGGGCACTGCCATGGCCAGGGGCACCCCAGGCCTGAGCCCCCCGTTCCCCACTACTGGTGCGACGTTGCACCCCTCTACCCCACCCCCATCAAGCCCCTTATTCCTGCACCTTGCCTCGCTTCCCCCTCTCCCCCTTCCTTCCCTGTTCCACCCCCCCATGAATCCCATGTGCTGCCTCACTGTGGCATGGGGTGGCAACACCTGCTGCAGGAGGGATGGGGAGTCTCCACTGTAGCAGGTGGCTGATGCACAGGGTGTCCTCTGGGTTTTGGCACAGGCGCTATGCACGCAGTCTGGCTCTCGGTGTCCACGCCCTGAGGACGTGGACCGGTCCATGGCGACTGGGTCGCTATGGACGCAGTTTCGCTCTCAGCTTGCGCCCTGTGGACGCGGATTGGGTCACTATGGATGCTGGTCATCATGGCAGCTATGTGGCAGCTGTGGTTGATTGGCTGCCCGGTCAGCGAGTCATACGCGGGACGGTCGTGGGGCGCATGCGCAGGATGGTCACTGCACCGGCGGAGCTGCCTCAGGTCTGTGCTGCTTGTTTCCTTTGCTCCTGGTGGTGTAAACATGCGCAGGCGACCCTAACCCCTTTGGATACGGTGCTGCTGGTTGCATAGGATATGGCCTAAGTTACACCAGCGGCCCTACTGAAGTTAGGTAGGATTGCACTGTCAGTCTCAAAATCACAAACTGGGGGGTTTATTCAGGTGTATCATGTTTCCGGGTGTGTGTGTGTGGTGGCTTAGTGGTTAAGATGCTGAACTGCAGACTAAAAGGTCAGTAGTACAGCAGTTCAAGACCCGAGTGCCGCGGGACGGAGTGAGCTCCAGTCTCCTGTCCCAGTTCCTGCCAACCTAGCAGTTTGAAAACAAGAAAGTGCAAGTAGATAAATAGGAGGAAAGGTAACAGTGTTCCGTTAGTCATGCCAGCCACATGAGACCATGGAAGCATCTTCGGCCTTAAAAATTGAGATGACCACTGCACCCTAGAGTCGCACATGACTGGCTTTCAAACAGGGGATACTTTTACCTTTTATCATGTACCCAGGGAAAAATCGGGCATAGGGCTTAATAGGAAGCTGCCTTCTGAGTTGGCCCATCTTAACTTAGCACTGACTACAGTGATGGCGAACCATTTGGGCTTGGTGTGTCAAAGATTTTGAAAATGCCTAGCTTGACTCTTCTGGTGTGTCAAACCCCCCCCCCCCGAACTTTTAATAGTACTTTGACTATTGCTACTCTTAATAGTAATTTTGAATTGAACTGAACTGAAAACAACTATAGAACACATTGCATTTTATTTAACATCAATTAGTGACTTTTTGTTGCTGAGTTTTACTAGAGAATAATTTGAAAGAGGTCTGCCCAAATAAAGAGGCACGCTTAATGGGTTTTCCAGCCATGTTACAAATAGCCATGAAAATCTTCATACTTGTCTGCCCAAATCCCTGACCTAAATGTTTAAGACAAACCTGTAAAACGTTTGTGAAAATATAAGGTCAGGGCCCTGGGGGAAACGCTGGCGTGTCACCCAAAATGACCTCACGTGTCACCAGTGACACACGTGTCATAGGTTCGCCATCACAGGACTACACTGACAAGCAGGCAGCTTCTCCCCAGGGTTTCAGACAGGCATCTCCCATCCCTATCTGGAGATACTACAGATTGAACCTGGGCTCTTCTGCCTGTCTGCAATGAGCTCTACCACTGAGCATCAGCCCCTCCACCTAACAGTCTCTCTGCACATGGTCACACATGTTCAACATTCACACAGACAGCTGTGGCTCCCTGGGGCTGATTTCCATGATAACAAAAGCCTATTTTCAGCCACTACAACAGCAGCAGCAGTGGCTTCCTGGTAACCTTGAACCTGGTCTAGGTGTTACATTAAATGTTCATGCAATCAGTGTGCGGTGTACCCAGCAGTGGCATCACTGGAGCATGGCGGGGGGCCGGGCCACCGGGGGGCGACACGCGTCAAGGGGTGATGCGCGTCACCCCCACACATCACCCTCCAAGGCCGGGAGAAGGCCTCGGAGCGTCTGCCCCGGCCAGCGGTCCGGGGCCTTCTGACCATGCCCAATACATGATTATTTATTTGTTTGTTTATTTATTTAAAGAATTTATACCCCGCCTTTCTCCCAGCAAGGGCACTCAAGGCGGCTTTTTCGCGCATGCGCACAACGTTTCTGAGGGCAAGAGGGCAACCCTTGCCCTCAGAAACGTGCGCATGTACGAAAAAGCTAAAAAATCATGTATTGACGCAGTGGGCCTGGTCAGAAGGCCCCAGACCGCTGAACGAAGAGGACGCTCGGAGCCGGCAGCAGCGGGGGTCAATTTTTGGGGGGTGCATGGGGGCCTGGGGGTGACGCGCGCCGGCGGGGGGGCGGGCGGGGGGGGGTGAAGCACGCCACCCACCCGTACTTGCACTTTGTTTGCTCCCATGCATGGGCCACCTCATCGTGCAATACCAGCATGTTTCCAGATGGTCTCGCATTTGGTATCACAGCAGGGATGAGGTTGGCAATAGGCAGTCATGAAACGTGAGCAGAGCATCTAGTAAGCAAGTTGCACAGCTCTGCATCACCAGCTCTATGGTGCAGAAAACAACTTTGTACACGTGTTCAACAATTCATACAACTGCCCCTTTGTATAGGCTTACCAGATTTTCCCGGTTCTAAACCAGGACACCACCCTCTCCAACAATTAATCAATTTATTTAATTAAATCAATAAGGCAAGTAAATTTTTTAAATCTTTTTTTAGTGTGTGTGAAGTGCCCTTTTGCCACTCGAAGGGCGGTCGGAAATTTTTATTTATTTATTTATTTATTTATTATAGTTAGCCAAATTAATTAATTAAATTGACTTGCCTGTCCTATCCCGCTGCTGCCATTCTGCTGCCAGCTTAGCCACCAGCCACAGCTGCAGTGGCTGCCACCATCATCACTACCCCCTCTGCCTCCGTCGTCGTCAGCAGCCCCCAGCCTGTAGCAGCCAGCAGCAGCCAGCAGCCCCCAGCCCATAGCAGCTTGCAGACCCCAGCCCATAGCAGCAGCCTGCAGACCCCAGCCCATAGCAGACCCCAGTCCATAGCAGCCTGCAGACACCAGCCCATAGCAGCAGCCTGCAGACATCAGCCCTGCCAGCCCCAGCAACCCCCTGGCCCCCGGCCCCCAGCCACAGCAGCAAATTTTAAAACTTACCTTTTTTCTGGCAGTGGCCATCTTGGACTGCCTCATGCCCTCACGACCCGAGCTTGGGTTCCGGGACTGTCCTGGATTTTCTGGTATGGATGGTAAGCATACCTTGTATAATGGATGCACAGCAGTCCTGTCCTACCTCAGAATGCTGGACTGGATAGGCCTTTGGCCAGATCCGACTGACTGACTGACTGACTGAGTGTGTGTGTGTGTGTGTGTGTGTGTGCGCGCGCACGCGCCTATCTATCTATCGATTGATCAATCGATAGATAGGCTTACCAGATCTCCAACCGGGACAGAGTGCTAGACCTCCAGAGTGCTAGGAATGTGGGCAGGTGTAGCAGGTGTAGCTTGTTAAGTCCCAGAGCACAATCCTAGGCATGTCTACTCAGAAGCAAGCCCCACTGAACACAATGGGGCTTGCTTCTGAGTAGACATGCCTAGGATTGTGCTCTAAGGTTTAACAAGCTACACCTGCCCACATTCTTTCTCCTAAAGGTCTAGCACTCTGTCCCGGTTGGAGATCTGGTAAGCCTATCGATAGATAGAATTCTGCTCTTTTTCCCACTGTTCCACTCCACCTTCTGTTCTTCACTAGTTCACATTTCCCAAAGTGGTGAGCATTTTGGAAGTGTCAGTTGTGGAATGCACACATTCACCCTCACACTTGATGAACTACAAACACTTCATCACCTTTATTTTTATTTCAGGATGAGCTCTGTGATGGTCCAGCACATATCTATAGCTCAAATATGGTGAAAATTGCCCTGTTAATGCCCCTGATGCACTTGTGCAGAAACCAATAAAAAGCATTATTATGATTATTGTTTTACTGCAGAAGCATGAAGGTGTATCATTTAGCCAGCAAGAGGAAACTACATGCATCTGTTCCATGTAAATTCTGGGCATACACATCTGAAAGAATCCATAGATTTATCTAGGTGCTAAAGCCCTGCTTGTGTGCAGAAGGTCTCAGGTTCAAACCCTGAAATCACCTCCAGGTAGGATAGAGAAAGACTCAGGTCTGGAACCTTGAAGAGGCCAATACAAACTTGATGGATTTAATTCAGTAGATACCTTCCTGCGGTTCTAACCTCAGCTTCTGACAGCAGCACTCTGTGCCACTACCAGGTTTCTGTGGGCCCTGGGGACAAAGCCATTACTGTGCCCTACAGCTCATTGGGTGCTGTTGTTACTGAGGCCCGGGTTGGCCCAGCCAAGTGGGTCCTCTGACAGTTGTGAGACAGTGCCTGAGCAGTCTGATCCCTGACACCACCCCTCTCAGTGTCAATAATAATAATAATAATAATAATAATAATAATAATAATAATAATAATAATGTACCGCCTTTCATGGTCATTGGATTTCTCCTTCAACTTTAATCCAAGGCGGTTTACATGGGCAGGCTTTCCCAACCCCCCTCACAGGGATTTTTACAATTATAAATGCTCAGTCTTTCATGAACTTCATTCCAGATTATTTCCTTCACAGTCTGGCCTCTCACTGGCCTTCGCCTCCCACGCTCGGCCGATGGCACTCTGCCTCCCAAACAGGTGCAACTGGCAACTTTTATCTCTCCTCACAGCTTTTTGTCAGCAGCGTGTCTCGAACTGCCGTTCACAGGTCATCAGGCTTATGAGGTGGCAACTTTACCAACTGAACCAGACCTCCTGCTAATAGCACATGCAGGTAATCAGGAAATCCAAACTCCAGGGGGCAGCTATGGGAGGAGTTTTTTCAACTCCCCAAAAATATTCAATCTTTTAGATTGTGATTGTGACTGAAGGGCGGGGAATGTATAGCTTCCCCTCTATTTTATCCAAACCAGATTTCTTTTTCCTAGTTTCCCCCCTCACCGGACAATGGTGTAAATAAATAGAACTAAATGTGAGGCAAACAGAGAACCACCTCAGAAATACTTCATCTGATATAATCAAAGGCCCCACAGTGATTTAGTAGGAAAGACAAACTCATATTGATTCTTCTTGCCAGGGAGAATTTAGTCTGGCGGTAACTTAGCTAAGATGCAACCGTGCAGTATTTTCACGACTAAGAGCACTCTCTGTTTCAGCTTCTTCCATAATTCACAAGAGTCCCTGGGTGGGTGGGTGGGTGGGGAATAGAGAAAGAGTTGCTGTAAGTTTTGTGAGCTTAGGACAATGGCTTTCAAACTTCCTATGCTCGGGGAACTCTTTACGCTTCCATTTATCAGCTAAATAGCTGGAAACCAAACGTGTTGTAGAAGTTTCTGTAATGCATACTGCCGTAAAGAGCTGATGTAGCGTAGTGGCAAAGAGACTGAACAATGACTCAAGAAGTATTTGGTTCCAGTGTCACCACGGTCTGGCATACACTCATGAGCACTCATGCATTCTTTGGCAAGCCACTCCCTCTCAGCCCCCCATTGGAAATATAGTGATAGGATCGCTGTTAAGGATGTTTGAATTAGTGGAACATTGAGACCATGTGGAAGGAAGATGTAACATGGTTCCTTCCCACACTAATGTTGTCCCTCCTGGAAACTGAAGCACTGATGTCATGGGATGGAGGCATGTTCTGAGATCCTACCACTTGATCTGTGGAACTCCTTGCCACAGGATGTGGTGATGGCACCTGGCCTAGATGCCTTTAAAAGGTGTTTGGACAGATTCATGGAGGAAAAGACCATCACACGTTACAAGTCATAAGCAACCTCCTGGTTTTAGAAGTAGGTTTTCTCTGTGCCAGGTGCAGGGGAGTGACAACGGGAAACAGGTTATCTTGTTGTCTTGTGCTCCCTGAGGCATCTGGTGGGGCCACTGTGTGATACAGGAAGCTGGACTAGATGGGCTTTTGGCCTGATCCAGCAGGGCTCTTCTGATGTTCTGATGTTCTGATCTAGATCTTCTGATATTCTGGAGTCATATGCGAGAGGCGCATAGTGGAGCGGCCCCTAGTAGTTATAGTACATACCTTTCATCAAATTTGACAGGTCTAAGGGGGGCCCCCCAGTCCCTGGGGCCTCGCTGTAGCAGTTGCTCCTACCCCTGGTCCTTTGGGGGCTATTTTGGGGTATTTTCGGGGAACTTTGGGGTGCCTCGGGCCCCGTGTTGAATGTTGGGGTTCTGGTCCCTGTGGCCCCCGTTCCCCCCTTGGCCGTGGACCACTGGGCGTGATTTTCGTGTTCGGCGGACGAACTTTTGCGTCGGCCATTTTGTTGTCACTTTTTTTGATTTGGGGGTTCATGTGACCCCTCAATCAACTCAGCCCGTCGCCCTGGACCCCCGTGTCTGGTTTTCTTGTTCGCCGGACGAACTTTTGGCGTCGGCCATTTTGTGGGCGCCCCTTTTGATTTGAGGGGTCCCCTCATTGTCCCCGACCCCCGGAGCCGTTTTTGGGAGTCTTGGCCCCCCCTTTTTTGTCACCCCCGTAACCGGCGCCCCGTGTGTATTCGGGGGCTGCTTGCCCCCTCAGCCTGCTTGCCCCGCCGTCCCCCTGCCTCCTAGACTAGGTTCTGAGACGGCGTGGTGTGCCTAAGTCCCAATTTGTAGTGTGGGGGCCTGTGCCCCGCCCCTAGCCCCGACCAATCGGAAGGGGTCCTTTGAGAACATGCCCGGGCATGTCCAGGCTGCCAGGGGTGAACCACGCCTCCAGGGTCCCTGACCAATAGGAGGGAAGGGGCTTTGAGAACATGTCCAGGCATGCCCCGGGCGTACTTAAGCCAGAGGCGCAAGCGTTCACGGCCAGCCGAGATGGAATCTGAACGCCAAAGCCCTCAGCCTTCGGAGGCCCCAGCCCCTCAGAAGGCTAAGCAGCGCAAGCGTTCACGGCCAGCCGAGATGGAATCTGAACGCCAAAGCCCTCAGCCTGCGGAGCCCCCAGCCCCTCAGAAGGCGAAGCAGCGCAAACGCTATCAAAGCACGTCTTCAGACGATTACCCTGCGCCGTCCCTCGGCCTCCTTTACAAGCTCGCGTGGGAACAAAACATGATTGTGGAACCGGATGACGATTGGTGTGATTGCCGTAGAGTGAAGAGGCACCTAGATCCTCCGCTCGTGGTAAGTCATGTTTTTTCAGAGGGGTGGCGAATGGGGGGAAAAAAAAAGAAAGGCTTCCCTGGATATTTAAAAACTTATTTCTTACAGCCTTACAGGGGGGATGTGAACATGGGAGACTTGCCTCAGGCACACCTCCGCGCAGTGCTGGGAATAGAGCTTTCTCCTGATTTTCAAGTTCTGTCTGCACCGGATCGGAGGGCGGCCACCAAATCTCTTATGAGGGCCACGATTCATGAGGTTGTTAACCACTGCTATGAGAGGTATTTGCACGACCTGTGCCCAGGATGTGTTTCTCAAGGCCAGGCGCAAAGCAGCGATCATCACTGCTTGGAATGGACACCTGCTGATAAATCGAAACACCTGAATCAACTGCTTCAACTTTTGTTTGTTCCAAAAAAATTTCATATGATAACATGTGTTGGATATTGCTTGTACATTCTTGAACTTGATTGTCTCAGTGTGGATTATCTGCTCAGTTTACTGTCTCATCTCCAACAAGCTGCAGAGCCTGAGAAAGAATTGGCTAATATTTTGAAACCTGAAGATCAGAAATTTGTTTCTGATCTTAAGAGGATTCTGAACCACAGCAAATATACCGATTTTCTTTCACGTTTTCACAAGGGGCTCGATGTATCGCAGTTCATGTAAAATACAGGATAAAATACATAAGACATTGTAATGGGCGATGTCTCTATGATTGTGTGTAATGTAAAAAAACAGAATAAAAGTTACAACACAGCAAACGTGGTGTATGATTTGTTTGTAAATTACAATTGGCCTGTAAAACACAGGATTATGGGAGCTTGTAATACCAGAGAGAGAGAGTGCACCCCAGCAGCCTGTGAGAAAAACTCTGGCCAGGGTCAGGGGGCACATGCCATCCGTTATCGAACCCAAACTTGTTTGTCAGATAATGAAATTTAGGGGTGCAAAATGTCATGTTATGTTTAGTGGAACTGATACTGCTTCCCACACATTACCTCTGGGGAATGGGGCTGTTAAAACCATTTCACCCTGGCAGTAAAAAAAAAGGTTATGTGAAGGACAAGGGGGGAAAAAAAACTTGATTACTATCTTATGCCCCACAATAAAGAACACAGCATTTCTTATCATATTGGAAAATTTACCCACAAGCCAACTTTAGGGAAATGCCTATGTACACATAATACAAATATTTTGTTCTCCAGCATTAAGGCAGACCAATCCCAAAAACTGTATGTTCCATTTAAGCTTTTCGTTAAGGAAAACATATAACACACAGGATTTTCTGATTCAGAAGTCATATATTACCTATTGGTTGGTTGGTGAGGATGAATTACGCACCAAACAGATAGCTAACTATCTGGTTTTAGTAATAGAACGTCAAAGTGATCTCGCCTTTATATGACACATATTCATTTGGCTATAGATGGCAGTTGTGGGGGGTCCCTAATATATCTTAATATCTAGACGGTCCGTTAGAGCTGCTGTTGATGGATCCTTTTATTTTGACTGACTAAAGTGTTTGCTATTAATATTTTTTTTTGTATGTCTGTCTTTATGCCAATAAAGGTTTCATTCAGAAGCTTTTAAGAACTACTATGTCTCTCTGGAGAAAAAAATTTGAGGTGTGCCATCTTACAGTTTCTTAATATAGGGATGTATTGCTTATTGAAGAGTGCTAACTTAAGATTCTAAGTTTTATTCCAAGGGGGGGGTGCTTGTAATACCAGAGAGAGAGTGCACCCCAGCAGCCTGTGAGAAAAACTCTGGCCAGGGTCAGGGGGCACATGCCATACGATATCGGACCCAAAACTTGTTTGTCAGATAATGAAATTTAGGGGTGCAAATGTCAGGATATGTGTAAGATAGATTGTGCCATTAATTTTGGGTGCAGGAGACAGGATTCTAATCAGTAGGGGGCTTTGATGTACGGACCACAGGGTGTGGGTTTTTGCTATAAAAAGGCAGGAGCTGGGACACAGAAACCCATCCTCAACTGAGGATCAGAGCCTCCTCAACCTCTCTGAAGCAAGCCTCCTGGAAGGTGAGTATTCTCTATGTCTGTATGTTGTCTTTAGAGACCTGTTACGCATATCTGTGCACACCTTATGCCATTAATTGGGGCATCCATTTCTGTTAAACTCTGTGTAAGAGTTTAATCAGGGAAAAGACTAGCTGTGGTGGAAATCTATTTTCTCCACAAAATGAGTAACAGGTCTCTTTCTTTCTCTCTCTGCCTTCCTAAAATGCTGTATGTTACAGTTATTTGGGGCATGTGTATGTCAGACAGACAGTTTGAAGGAGTTGCAATTGTGGTTTTGTGTATTGTGGGGGGGGGAAGCACGACTGCACACTTAAGTTTTTCTGAAGGCAATCGTTGTACATAAAACCAGGATGTTGTTCCTTCTTATTTGCCCCCTTGAGTTATACAGAGTAACAGGCATTGTTTTTATCCTATGGACTCCGAGGTGGGGGGTGAATAAGGAGTTCTGATGTAGATAAATCAAGGAAATGTTGCCTGCATATTTCTGCCCCTGAGTTATTCAGAGGAACACTTTATCCTGAAACTCCTTTTTGCGTAAAGGTGTTTTCTGTTGTACATAAAACCAGGATGTTGTTCCTTCTTATTTGCCCCCTTGAGTTATACAGAGTAACAGGCATTGTTTTTATCCTATGGACTCCGGGGTGGGGGGGTGAATAAGGAGTTCTGATGTAGATAAATCAAGGAAATGTTGCCTGCATATTTCTGCCCCTGAGTTATTCAGAGGAACACTTTATCCTGAAACTCCTTTTTGCGTAAAGGTGTTTTCTGTTGTACATAAAACCAGGATGTTGTTCCTTCTTATTTGCCCCCTTGAGTTATACAGAGTAACAGGCATTGTTTTTATCCTATGGACTCCGGGGTGGGGGGTGAATAAGGAGTTCTGATGTAGATAAATCAAGGAAATGTTGCCTGCATATTAGCCCCTCATGGGGTACAGCTTTCGCCATCCAATTTTCTGTATGAACTCTGACACAAACTTGTCCGTTTCCTCCACAAAAGGGGAAGCATCCACTGTTCTGTCTGATGGTTTTTAAATGAATGTTTGGCTTTGTGCTGTCCTAAATGTTATATTTTTTTTTGAATGTGAAAGGAGAGGGGGGCCCTATGCCAATACCAAGCTATGGTGTTTTTGACTCGTGGACCAGGGAAAGGCATGCATTTTGGCTGGGGCTGGGGGGTCTAACTTTCAAAAGGTTGAGCAGTTAAAGCAAACCTTTGCCTATTTTGTAAGGCTGCAGGGTGTTTTTTAATGAGATGTTAACAGGGGTGTTTATACAATTATAGGGGGAGTGAGGAAAAAAGCAGGATGGAGGCTGCAGAGTCTGCAAATAATAGCCAAGATTCTGATGGTAAGAGTACGACAATAAATAATAATGTGAATGATGATAATAACAGCAATACTAAAAATATGAATAGTAAGTTGAAGAGGACCATGCTAATCACAAGTTATCCATGTTTGTTTTTTAGTTCTTTTTGTCTCAGTCATGGAGGAGGAAATAAACACTCCGAAGGGGACAAGGCTTTCGAAGCAAAAGCCTAGCTTGTTTAGAAATGCTGGAAGACCAGGGGGCCAAAGAGGTATAAAAAAGTAGCATCTTTAAATAAACCCCCCCCCAACCCATGCACAATAAAGAACTTATTTCAGACATGACAGACCCATGTACAATTATAAAAAAAACATATGTAATTTCAGCTGCTGCTCTTCACCCCATTGGAAATGCGGCTGCTGCTGCTGGAAATGCTTCAGGGGGGGTCTCCAGAAGCCCTGAGGATGATCTGTTTCATTATCGTGGAAAAGGAAATTCCCCCAAACCAGGACCATCAGCCCCTCCCCTCCTTAGAGGTATATGCTGGCCCTCTAATGTAACACCAGCCTCCCCCCCCCACATACACCCTGTAATCACTGTATGTACATTAAAACATGTCTCTCATTTTAGGAGGAACTGAAACACCTACAGGAAGACCTGCCCCTGGCCATGGGAGAAAACGTGGGGGCTTTTCAAGCCCTGAGGGTGAAGACGCCCCTGGAACTAAGAAGAAGAGAAAGGAGCGACACACGGATTCTGCTCGAGACAGTGTTGAGCTTGGAAACCTTATGGTGGATACGGTGCTTTCTGTGCGCCGTTTTTCCGCAAAAATTCATGCCTGGGAAGAACGCATAAATTCCTACTGGCATAGCATGGGGAAAGGGGAGCTTGATAAAACCATGCTTGTTTCTTTTCAAGACGAAATTAAACAATTTACCAATTATCCAGAGTTGTCCCCAGTAGAGGGGGGAGGGACGCCCTCTTTGCCAAACACTCCTGAGAGGGGTGAACAAGGGGTGATACAGGAGGGGGGAGGTCTTCATCAAGACACTGATTCTGATTCTGATAGTGATGACTCAGGGTCAGGGGAGGGAGGTCCACAAGCCCCTTTGGCTGGTGTCAGTGAGTGCAGTGACTCCTCTGAATCAGAGAAAGAGGAACTGTCAGGAGTTGCTCCAGCTGTTGCTGAAGACAGTGAGTCCTCTGAATCAGAGACAGAGGAACTGCCAGGAGTAGCCCCTGCTGCTGCTGCTGCTGAAGACAGTGACCTCTCTGAATCTGAGGCAGAGGAACTGTCAGGAGTTGCACCAGCTGCTTCTGAAGACAGTGACTCCTCTGAATCAGAGGCAGACGAGCCACCAGGAGTTTATCTCCAAAGGGTGGACCAGTGGGAATGGCATGCCCCACACCTACCTGTTTCTCGTTACAGTTTTTCATTCCGTTTTGTAAATTTGGAGAGAATAAATAACCCGCTGCTTCTTCAGGACGCAATAAGGAGGGCCATTCAACAGCTCCTTGATGTCATGAACCAGGTGTTGGAAGAAGGAGACTTGATTCAAATGCGCCTGGAGGGCGGAGGCCTCAACAATGCCCTCTACTCTTTGAGGAGGGTGCGCGGGGGATTGGATGGGGTAGATTTTTTCAACAGTATCGCAAAACTCATGCAGAGTAATGCATCACTTCACCTGAATGGGCTGTTGCGGCTAGTGGTATCGGTTATTCGAAACAGAGGGGGGCGTGGGCGGCGGTTAGTAAGCTCAATTCTCTACAGTCAGATCATTGAGAAAAAAAAACGACATCTGGTGGATTTCAATGAGTTCGGTGGAAACCTATGTTTTGGGGCGGGTCTCTTAGCCATCATGACAGACGGAAAGGTAAAGGATTGCCAGCTGCTGGAGGATGCCAGGAGGCTGTATGAGCTACTCGGATACGGCTCAGGGGAAAAAATATTGCTGTCGGATGTGGCGACCTTCGAAAGGTATTTGCAGATTAATATCGGAGTGGTAATCCATGCCACTAAAGGTTGGGATATTTTCAGAGCGGGGGCGCCTGTCCACGATAAATCATACTATATGTTGTTACATAATGAGCATTTCTACGGTGTTTTAAACCCCCTCGGTTTCTTCGGAACTAGAAATTTTTGTGACCTCTGTGGAACGGCTTATGCACACACACACAACTGTCGCTTTTCCTGTCGCATATGTTTACGGAAACAATGCATACGTGAGGTGTCGGTACAATGCCCCAGCTGTAAATTATATTGCAAGTCTAGGCTGTGTTTTTCCGTCCATAAAGAATTAGCAGACAGGAATGAGATCGATTGCCATGCTAAAAAAATGTGCTACAAATGTAGACGCTATGTCTCAAAGAAGCACGATTGCGAACTCCTTAAATGCAAGGAGTGTTCTCAGCCTGCTGTTCAGGGGCATATGTGTTACATCCCGCCTGTGTATAAGCCAGAATATTCTAAAAAGTATATCGTTTACGATTTTGAATGCATGCAGGAGACCGGGGTTCACATCCCAAATTACATTTTCGCCATGGGATTGAATGACCAAAGAAAGTGGGAGTTCAAAGGAGAAGGGTGCATTGCAAGTTTTGTTAAGAAATTCATTGACCGAAAATTCCGTCAGTATACGTTTTTGGCACACAACGCTAAGGGCTATGATAGCTACTTTATCGTGAAACAGCTGCTGCTGGAGAAAATGGACATCCACCTCATAGTGCAAGGGGGAAAACTGATGGGGGTCACGGTGAAATCACTAAGTATCCGGTTTATAGACAGTTTAAATTTCCTTCCCATGAAACTGTCCAAAATTCCCAAGGCTTTGGGGTTTGAGGGGTGCAAGGGGTATTTCCCCCACTTTTTCAACACAGCTGAAAATGCTGACTATGTCGGCCCCTTGCCAGCAAAACAGTTTTATGGGGTCGACAGCATGATGCCTGACGAGAAACAAGTTTTTCTCGCTTGGCATGAGGAGAATCAACATAAAACTTTTGATCTCCAGAAAGAGTTGGCGTACTACTGCCAACAGGATGTAAGGATATTAAGGAAGGGGTGTCAACGTTACAGGTCTGAAATATTGGCAATGACCAAAATGCCACACACAATGGGGATAGACCCGTTTCAGTACCTGACCCTCGCCACCGTAGCGATGACCATGTTTAGGCACATGTTTTTACATGAAGAAACCATTGCCATTATTCCTTGGGACAACTACCACAGCCAGAAAAAAAGATTTTCCACCCCCGCCATACAGTGGCTGATGTACACAGAGCATAAAGAATCCATACAGATTCAACACGCTCTGAAGGGCGGAGAGTTTCAGACTGGGCGGCTGTTCCTGGATGGGTACGCAGTGGTTGAGGGGCGTCCTACAGCCTTTGAATTTTATGGCTGCTTTTTTCATGGCTGTACTGTGTGTTACAGTGAAAACACTCTAAACCCCGTGGCAGGGGCTAGGTATGGGGACCTTCATTATTTTACCGAGCGCAGAGAGGGGCTACTCAGAAGCAGGGGCTTTGAAGTCAGAACCATATGGGAGCATGAGTGGCGGGAAATTGTGGCTACCAATGAGGAGGTTAGCGCGTTTCTATGTGAAAACAATCTGCCCGAGCCTCTATACCCCCGTGATGCTCTGTATGGTGGAAGAACAAATGCTATCACGCTCTATTACATGCCAAAAGCAGGGGAGGAAATATGCTATTATGACTTTACCAGCTTGTACCCGTACGTCAACAAAACAAAGAAATACCCATTGGGACACCCTGAAATAATCTACAAGGATTTTCACCCATCTCTCTCTCACTACTTCGGGGTGGTAAAAACTAAAGTGCTCCCACCAAGAGGCCTCTTTTTCCCCGTTTTACCATACAGGGTGGAGGATAAGCTCATGTTCCCCCTTTGTCGCAGCTGCGCTGAAGCAAAGCAGCAGGAGACTTGTGAACACTCAGATGAAGAAAGATGCCTTGAAGGCACCTGGGTTACCGTGGAACTGATTAAAGCTTTAGAGAAGGGTTACAGGATTTTGTCAATCTCTGAAATCTGGCATTTTAAAAAGAAAACTAAAAAATTGTTTTCCAGCTACATCCAAATGCACCTGCAGCAGAAACAGGAAGCGTCAGGGTACCCTTCCTGGTGCACTGATGAGGAGAAAAAAACACAATACATTAGGGACTATAAGGATAGAGAAGGGATCCAGTTACGGCCTGAGAAGATTAGTGTGAACCCCGCAAAGCGCCAAATAGCGAAATTGTTTCTAAACTCTTTGTGGGGAAAGTTTGCGCAGCGTTCTAATCTGATGAACAATACCATCGTGAGGGACCCCACGGTGCTTCTGGAGTATGCCTTTTCTCCAGACTATGATGTTTCAGGCTTTGAAATAGTTGATGAGGAAACGATCTCTGTGTCCTGGAGGCGTTCTAAGGAACGCTTTACACCGAGTGGGAAAGCCAATGTCCTGATAGGCGCCTTTACAACCGCGTATGCCCGATTGGAGTTGTATAACTTGTTAGACAAGCTGGGGGAACGCTGTTTGTACCACGACACGGATTCTGTCATTTTTGTACACAGACCAGGGGAGTGGCGTCCCCCCTTGGGGGACTATTTAGGGGATCTGAC
The DNA here is from genome assembly GCA_026170595.1 of Plestiodon gilberti rubricaudatus. Classification (NCBI taxonomy): domain Eukaryota; kingdom Metazoa; phylum Chordata; class Lepidosauria; order Squamata; family Scincidae; genus Plestiodon; species Plestiodon gilberti. The sequence continues at coordinate 18,205,454 of JANXHW010000012.1, forward strand.
AAGCGAAATTCCCCCCAATGAACATATCACGCAGTTTGTGTCAGGGGCCCCCAAAACCTATGGGTACAAATTATCGGGGGGAGGCTCCTGCATGAAGGCTAAGGGAATTACTCTTAATGCGGTAAATTCAGAGAAAGTTAATTTTGACACATTGAAGCAGCTGGTTCTGGATTACGGGGTGGGCTCAAAAGAAATTGTTTTACATCAGAGGGGCATCTTGAGAAATAAAAAGAAGTGGCGAATTGAAACCGGGCCCCTTAAGAAAACGCTAAAGGTCGTATATGACAAGAGGGTTGTGCAGGAAGACTTCAAAACGCTGCCTTACGGTTATTAAGATGGATGTGCGCTGGAAACACCCCTTTTCTGCTATACTAGCGGGGCCCAGCAACTGCGGGAAAACGTATTTTATAAAAAACATGTTGGACCATGCGACAGCGGTGCTTTCTGTCATGCCTGAAAACATAGTATGGTGCTACAGCTGTTGGCAGCCTCTGTATCAAGAACTCCTTTGTAAGTACCCCCACATGAGATTTGTGGAGGGGCTTCCTGTAACGTTAAATGATGACCAGTTGTTACCTCCTAATAAAGTGAATTTACTTATCGTTGATGATCTCATGGCGTCTGCTTCTTCAAGTACAGAGATCGGCGAAGCCTTTACCAAGTACGTTCACCATCGCAACCTGAGTATTATTTTCATCACGCAGAACATTTTCCACCAAGGGAAATCCAACCGCACCATTACCTTAAACACTAAGTATATGGTGCTGTTCAAGAACCCCAGGGACAAACTTCAAATCGTGACTCTGGCACGCCAGATGTACCCCGGGAATGCTCGGTTTTTTCTGGAGAGTTTCCAGGATGCAACCGTCAAACCTTACGGATATTTAGTGGTAGACTTAAACGCCACCACTCCAGAACCTTACAGACTGCGTATGGGGCTTTTCCCTCCAGACTGGCCGGTCGTCTACACTATGAAAAAAGGCACAACCCTTTACCAAAAGAGGTGACCCCATCATGTCTGCGTGTGTGAAAAGAAATCTCCCCCTTTTAAATTTGCTTATCAAGACCCCCCCGCGACAGAGAAGGGCCATTCTGTGTTCTGCTTCGCCTGATCTGGTTCAAGCCATCTCTGAAATCGCGCTCAACACCTTAAAAGGCAACATCCCCCTGTCTGCTCGTCAGGTGTCTGCGCTCAGAAAAAAGAAGGGGTTCATCAGAAAACTGGGCAATAAGAGGGTCTCCTTAAGAAGGAAGAAAGAACTGGTGAAACAGTCAGGGGGCTTTCTTGCTCCCTTGCTAAGTATCGTGATCCCCCTGATAACAGGGCTGCTAGCTAATCGCTGATGGAGCATGCCGAAAAAATGTATCTGGTGCCTAGTCACCAGCTAGAGCAACTCAAGGTGGCTCCCCCGAGAGAGGAAAACATCAGAACCGCGGCTCTCTCTTCCTTGGACACCGAAATGCAAGGAATTCTTCAGAGGAGGGACCTGTCAGAGTATGAGAAGGCAAAACTATATTCTGCGTTGCTTCAGAAATATCTAATGCATGTGAAACAGGGGGAGGCTGAAAAAGGCCCACTAACGCTGCTTTTCCCTCCAGAGGCGGTCCCCGCCGCAGAAAACCATGCAACACCCGATGTTGTCTTAAACGAAGTCCTCGACAGCCTGTCTAACAGGTTTAAGACCCCCGCAAGGCTGCTGTTAAATAAAATGAGGCAGAGCAAAGGGGTGTCTTCATGGGATGAAAAAGGAACTTTTGTTTACAAAGGGGAAGCCATCCCGGGGTCCAACATTATGGACTTGGTAAAGGGGGTCACGCAGGTCCATGGCATGCCTGCTCATAGGGCTCCTAAAGGCTGGGGGTCCTTTCTGAAGGCCATGGCTGAACTAAACATCCCATCCACAGTCGTTGGCAATTCTGAGAACCGGACCGCTTTGGAGCTCTTGAAAAATCCTTCCTCCATGACAGAGACGGTGCGTACCCCCGCCCTTTCCAGAAGGTCTTCCAAAAAGCAGAAACAATCTAGCTCTGATACTAGCGCTGCTACCTGGTTAACCTTAAAATAAAATCATGTTTTTAACTCTAACCCCCCTCTTGCGTCTTTATTAACCCCAAAGGAAAAAAAAAAGCCAGACACTGATATTTCTCCTTTATGGGAAAAGGTTTTATTGAAAATCACAGCCATGAAAATCATTGCACGAGACACATCTCTGCTCATGTTGAAAAAATGTGGGGGCAAGTTTGGGCATGTTCCTCTCCTTTTGTACAAACTGCACCACCATCCGGTCATTCCTTTGTAAATCAGGTGAATACAGGTCTTGAATCTGATTGAAATTCAGGCCTCTACAGCGCTGCCACAGAAAAAACACACAGTGGTACCCGCAGGTCGCCGCGTCTGAGGACTGTACTTGTTTTTCTGTAAATGTCGTCACAGAGGCATTTGTCCTTAAAAAAGCAAGGATGGATTTTGGGAAACGGGGGTGGTCTGGGGGGTGTCCGTAAGAATCGAAAAACTCTCCAAGGGTGTCGTCTTCTGGCAGATATATGGCTAACCAGTGCTCCCCTGGCCGGTCGTGGGGGTCTGTGTTGACCACTAGCCCCGCAGGCCTCCGCAGCAGTTTGTTTTTAGGAAGCTGGTCACAAGGGAACACACCAGCGAATATCTTGCGGGTGTGAGGGTTTGTAGACAGCAGCCGCGTTAACTGGAGGGTATCCATGTCACATATAATCAAACAACACGTTCCTCCGGTGATTTATTTCGATAAGGTTATCAAACACTCCGTAAACGATCATGTTAACCGTTTGTGGGAGGGGTCTAGCAAACCGTATTTCTGCCCGCAGGTTCCCTGTATTAATCAGGGAATAATGATCGCCACATTCTTGATCAGGCGTAAGGTCAAACGCAAAGAGGGTATACCCCTTGGCATAACTTTCTCTGTTGATCAGCAGTGCTTTGTCGTTCAAATGTTTGCCGGTGGTCTGCACCAGACTCATGAATTCCCTCACACAGCACCCCTCATCAAACCGCGGTTGGAACGGTTTTGCCGGGATCTGATACCCCGAAAGGTAAATTGCGAAGAAACTGATGTCGTAATGCTGAAAATTAAAGGGGTTCTTGTTGTAGACCCCGCTGAACGCATCGTTGTCCACCAGACCTATTACGACCAGCTTTGGCAGCTGCCCCAGAAACAGATTCTCCTGATTACTGACACGACTCCCGGCAGGGATGCTGATCACTTTCATGCCCACACGGTCCACGGGATATTTCGCCGTAGCCGAGAGCAATGCTTCAGCGTGGCCCAGGCGCACCCCCGGGGAAACTCTTACTTTCTTTACAAACAGGGATGCTGACAAAACCTTCAATCTGTAGTGTTTGCTGGCGTCATCCGTCATTAAGCAGAACGCATCTTTACTGCGGGTCAGCTTGATTTTCACATCCACCCCGTTTAACAGCAGTTTTTCTTGAAAAAACAGGTCACCGTGGAGACGTCCCACGAGTTCTATTTTCCTGCTTCCGGATGTGAAGGATGCTCTTTTAGCAAATCCCTTATTCTCCCCATCCAGGTCTGCTGCTTCGTGTTTACCAGGGGTGTCTTTGTAAAACAACCCTGCAGAGAACTGTGTGTTTAGTGTGTCTTCGCTGTAGTTTAACACAGATTCGATATAGGCTCGGTATGGATAGCAGTTGTTGCTTTGGCTGATGAGCCGGTCCCCTAGGGTCACATCCAGCTGGCTAAAGAGGGAGGCGATCGGGTAATTCACCACTGCTACCTTGGCATCCCTCTCAATGTTGGTTCCGTCTTCTTTTACAATTTTGCAGGTCACGTATAGTAACGTGTTGTTTAAGTCCATATATTCCTCGCCATTTCCTGCTATGAAGAAATCGACCGGAGCGTTCTCTGACAACGCCGTCAACGGAAGCACCTCGATAAACACACTCCCTTCGACGCTAGTCTGGGTGGGGGCTATTTGGAACAGGTCTAATTCAGATTTGGCGCATTCTTCAGACCCCCCGTGAATAAAAGCCATGGCGGTTTAAAAGATATCTCTGGAGAAGCACCTCTTCCTCCCCCGATGTCTCTTTGCCTTTCTCTTCTGTGCCACCCGCTGCCTTTTAGCCCTTCTTATAAAGGGGTGTGGTGGCCCCGTTAGCCGCCTCTGTGAAGCTTTTCGTTTGACCGCTTTTCTTCTTTTCATGTACAGAAGCCCCGACCCTCCTTGGCGGGTCACTTTATTCAGCACAGCCTGAGAAACGTTCCCCACAACGTCCTGAGCAATATTGCGAACAGCTGTTTTTACGTGCGGCTTAATAATATCTATCCCCCTCTGCAAAAGTGGGACAGCTTTCCGAAAAAGACTCCGGAATACGCCACCAATACCTTTCCCGTACATAACGGGGGCGCCATGGTAACCGGGAAGGCTGGCGCCCGCTTGCGCACGATAATAACTACCATAAAGGACCGGGTCTCCATAACGTTTTAGAAGGCCCATCTTTTCCGGGGCCGAAAGTGAAGCTTTAGTATCACCTTGCCAAAACGAAATGACACGTTTTTGTTCTGGTCCGTCTTTATCTCTACAGTAATAGTGTCTGCGTGATCCTTGTTCACAGGAACGTAGTGAGGCTTGTCATATGTTATGGTGACACGCTCTGTGTTCTCCCCGCGGACAGGGACGCAGCGCAGCAGGGGCACGTAATAGTCCCCGACTATCTGGTGCTCTACGATATCTGTATACACGTACAGGGTGTTGAAACCTCTTGTAATGTCTGCGCTGAGAACGGATTCTTTGAACGCTGCCTTCGGATACACCCCTAATATACGGGCCAGTGCCCCGTCTGCTTTCAATGAGTATCCACGGGTTGCCTGCAAACGGATCTTCCTATCCACAGGGTCATAGGTCAGTTCCATTTCACGGGGGATTTCGTGGTGCGTTCTCATTTGCCTGTTCATTTCAACCAGCAGTTCAGATATGGTTGCATAATACCCCAGCCGTAGACCGCAGGTCCATGTTCTCTGCAAATGGTTAATTTCAAATTTCGCGCTCTCTGTGAGTGTGTACCAAGTGTGTGGGTACTGAATTTCTGTCAGGCCAACTTCCCAGTCCCCAGGCAGGTCAATAGGGCGTGCCAGCTGCGTGGTGAAAGCGGCGCTGGTGTTCCGAGGAAATACTCTAGCACTGGCATTGCTGGGAAGGGTGATGTAAAACCCGCTGTCCCCCATGTTCCCCTACGTAGCTTCACGCAGATCCTCTGCCGCGATCCAACTGTTGAATTTGTCAGGCCAGCCTAACCATTTTACCAGGTGATGCTTTGTCTTACCCCTCCCCCGCGTAGCTAACACTTTTTCAATTCTCTAAACCCTGTCCTCCTTGTCGCTCACCCTCTGTAATTCTTCAGGATAGAAAGTCCCTGCAATGCTCTCCCCCTCATAATCTCTTAACAGGTACACCGGCCTTCTTCCCCGGTTGCGCACCTGGTTAATGATGAAAATCTCGCTAGTAAAACTCTGCTCATAACCTTTTTCAAAAAACCCCTTGAGCTTAGAGATACGCACGTGATCCCCTTTTCTGAGCAGAGGAGTCTCTGTTTTCCTGCTAACGCAGTCCCCGTATACCGTTTTCCACACAGCCAGAGCATTGCTTTGGTTCACATCCACGGGGCGTGCACGTATAGTCCTGTGCCAGCTGTGATTATAGCTCTTTATAAGTCTCGGCAACACATTGACGTACCTGAAAGTGTTGTTAGCCGTAAAAAATCTCCACATTTTTGTTTTCAGTGTTTTATTAAACCGTTCCACAATAGCCGCCTTGACCTCGTTGTTGGTGACGAAGTGGTGTACGCCGTGTTTTTTTAGCAGCCCTTGCACGTTTTTGTTTAGAAACTCTTTCCCGGCATCAGTCTGCAGCTTGCGTGGTATTCTCCCCTGCTTAAAGATGTTCTGAAAAGCGGCTGCCACTTGTTTACCTGTCTTGTCTTTCAGACACCTAGCCCAAGCATATTTAGAGAGTATATCCACCACCGTTAAAATGTATTTGTGAGCCTTGTTGTACTTTGCAAACTGTTGCATGTCCACTAAATCTGCCTGCCATTGCGCGTCCACCCCTGAAACAATCGTCTTGTTTCTCTTAAAGCGGACTCTTGCCTGTTTGTGTAGTGTGTAAGCATCCTGGTCCGAAAGCCACCGACTAACTTGCTTTCTTGTCAGTGTTTTACTATGCTTTTTGGCTTCTTGAAAAAGGGTGTTCACACCCCCAAAACTCCCGACAGCCTCCGGCGTATAATATATTTTCTTTAAAATAGATTCATGATCCGCCATGGCGCCTGCTAACACACATATGCACACACACCCTTTTGTCGTTAACATTTTTATTTTACAGCCTCCAGGAATTCACCATTTCCAATATCTTGGCCATTCCAGGCCTTTGACGTTAATCAGTTCCCAATATTTCGTCCTTTCCAGGGGTGGAACCCCCAGTTCCAACATCTTCTTCAAAAAGAAAACCTGGTTTTAAAAAAAGAAAGCTGTGGTTATAACCAAGCCCCCGTCCACAGATCTTTGCAAAAAAAAAAAAATCAATAACCCCCCCCTTCTTATTTTTACCTGTAAATCTGAATACAGGGTTGCTGCATACAATCCTGCTCGGGTTAAGCCTTCTTCCACACATTTCCAATATGTCGGCCATTCAAGAGGTGGGACGCTACACAATTCCCATTGTGACGGCCTTTCCGGGGGCGGGACCCCAAGTTCCTCCAGCTTGTTTGAAAAGAAATCCTAGGTTTTTTTGTGTTAAAAGGAATCGGAGTTATAAACACGCACCTCATCAGCAGTTCTATGCTAAAAGGCCCTCACCCTATTTTACCTGTAATGCTAAATACAGGGGGGCTGCATGCATTCCTGTTCGGCGTATACGCTCTGCAACGCGTTTCCAATATTCTGAACCTTTCAGGGGCGACACCCTCAGTTCCTCCAACTTCTTTGAATAGTAATCCTAGTTACAAAAAAAGGAGGTGGGGTTATAAGCCAGCCCCCCCCCCCCGGTTCTGTGCTAAGAGCCTCACAAACCCCACCGTTTACCTGCAATTCTGAATACAGGGGTTCTGCAAGCGTTCCTGATTCCCCAGTAACAGGGGTGCTCATCGGTTCTTCTTCCAGTTCTTCACCACCATTATTATTTGCACAACAGGGAACGGCCTCCTCTGCTTCGGCCATGCTTAAACTGTCTAGCGAAGAAATAACCCCGGCCATGGCCTCTTCATCAAAGCAGGGTACGGCATCCGTCTCTACTTGGCTTAAGCCTTCATCCCCAGAGATTGGATCGCTGATGTCCTCTACTTCAGCCCATCGTGTCACCCATTCCAGTGGTTCAACTCCCAGAGCATCCATTTGTTCTGTATTTAACTCCGACCCCTGATTATTGAAAAAATATATGAATATTGCCGAAACCACCCCACCACCCCGGCCAGAAACACATCCATTTCATATTTACCGTGGAATTTGCCCACCAGGGTGATGTATCAGCCAGTGATTCTAGGCTACCTCTTAAAGCACGATATCGCCTGGGAACCCATTTTGGGGGCGTTTCTTCTTCTTTGTTATGACCCCGGGAGGTTGGGGTCTCTGGTCCACCGTTGTTATAAATATTAACAGTTGTCCCCAAACACTGGCCGTCTGGGCTATCCATTTTCAGTAAGTCACGAGGAGTGCGGGAGGTTTACCACCTATATACCCCTCCGTTTTGTAGACACGCCCTGCCATGTTCCTATTGGCCCCTCCACCCACCCACCCCTTCGCCTATTGGTCCTGGACTTATAGAGGTGCCCCACACACAAGACCTTCAGACAACCCGTATGTTTAAATGTTTTTTTATTTCACTTCAGTACATTGGTTCTATTGGTGTTTCAGAGCAGCGATCAAAATGCTCACGACTTTCCCCCAGATACAGGGTATGTTTTTTCTGCCGAACGATGCTCTGCAGATCCGCGAGATATTTTTTGTCTGCGGGCTTCAGGAGTTTCTCCATTTCTTTGTGAGGATCAGCGCTAGCTTGCATGTGTGCGATCAGGCGCAGAAAATAATCAATCGTGTGTAAATCTAACTTCAAACAATGCTGAGAAAAGCCCACAGACAGAACAACATGTAAAATACTGGGGAGAAATATGTTATCTAGCATTTCACTCAGCCTCCTGTTTATGTCAGCACGCTGCCACTTCGTGCACTGGTGTTTCTCTTGAGTTAGCAGTTGTACCTCGCAGCCAAAACAGTACTTCTGCAGGTATTCACTTAGACAGTAATTCGCAATTACATACAAGGAGGCTCTCATGAGAGATTTGGTGGCCGCCCTCCAGGATCGTGCCGAAGCAGATACATCCAGCGGTACTCGACGTAAGCCCAGCAGGAACCTTAAAGTCGTCTGGGTATGCTGCCCCTCTATAGTGGCATGGTCCTCCTAGGGAGAAAAAGAAAAGCGCTACTTTAGAAATACCCCATGCTGGAAGCACATTATTCCCCACACCCGTTCGCCCCGGTGAAAGCCTAACTTACCTTGAGCAGAGGTCTGGGGGGATCCTTGTCTCTACAGTAAAGACACCGGTCTTCGGGAAAGCCCCTAGCATGGCGATCCCACGCGAGCTTGTAAAGGAGGCCGAGGGACGGCGCAGGGTAATCATCTGAAGACGTGCTTTGATAGCGTTTGCGCTGCTTCGCCTTCTGAGGGGCTGGGGGCTCCGCAGGCTGAGGGCTTTGGCGTTCAGATTCCATCTCGGATGGCCGTGAACGCTTGCGCTGCTTAGCCTTCTGAGGGGCTGGGGCCTCCGAAGGCTGAGGGCTTTGGCGTTCAGATTCCATCTCGGCTGGCCGTGAACGCTTGCGCCTCTGGCTTAAGTACGCCCGGGGCATGCCTGGACATGTTCTCAAAGCCCCTTCCCTCCTATTGGTCAGGGACCCTGGAGGCGTGGTTCACCCCTGGCAGCCTGGACATGCCCGGGCATGTTCTCAAAGGACCCCTTCCGATTGGTCGGGGCTAGGGGCGGGGCACAGGCCCCCACACTACAAATTGGGACTTAGGCACACCACGCCGTCTCAGAACCTAGTCTAGGAGGCAGGGGGACGGCGGGGCAAGCAGGCTGAGGGGGCAAGCAGCCCCCGAATACACACGGGGCGCCGGTTACGGGGGTGACAAAAAAGGGGGGCCAAGACTCCCAAAAATGGCTCCGGGGGTCGGGGACAATGAGGGGACCCCTCAAATCAAAAGGGGCGCCCACAAAATGGCCGAAGCCAAAAGTTCGTCCGGCGAACAAGAAAACCAGACACGGGGGTCCAGGGCGACGGGCTGAGTTGATTGAGGGGTCACATGAACCCCCAAATCAAAAAAAGTGACAACAAAATGGCCGACGCAAAAGTTCGTCCGCCGAACACGAAAATCACGCCCAGTGGTCCACGGCCAAGGGGGGAACGGGGGCCACAGGGACCAGAACCCCAACATTCAACACGGGGCCCGAGGCACCCCAAAGTTCCCCGAAAATACCCCAAAATAGCCCCCAAAGGACCAGGGGTAGGAGCAACTGCTACAGCAAGGCCCCAGGGACTGGGGGAGGGGCTTAGACCTGTCAAGTTTGATGAAAGGTATGTACCATAACTACTGCCCCTCCACCTCGAGGGAATCCTGATCACCTGTTACTGTATTGTGTTTGCTGCACATACAGAATAGATCTGTGGGGTACGTGCATGTTTTACAGCTTGGGCATGGAAAGAAGCCAAAGTAGTAACTTGTATAAATCCACATAATGACAAAGGCTTGAGCACATGATGATCAAATTCAAATACAACATGGTGTTCACCGGACAACACAGTCGCTTTCTAACAAATCAGTCAAAGGTTTTATTGTTGCAGCAGCTCATTTCCATTGTCACAAATCTTTTTCTTTTTTCCTCCTTCCTTTAAAGTTAACAAGAATCTGTGTTGCATATAGCCTTTTCCCTCTTTCCTTCGGTTTCCTTACAATCCTTCATCCTTCAGAAGAGACACAATGCTACAATTGTACAGCTAGACACATCACCCAAAAAGAAATCTAGCCTTTTGGAGAAGCTGAATATTCTCTTTTAATAAGCTCTCAGGTGTCAGACCTTTCATGAGACAGCTGTATTCTCCAGTGGCTACAAATGAAAGGAAAAAAAGAGGGGGGGGGTAGAGTGGATTTTTCCATTGCGTTTGTAGTACCTTGCCCTTTCATTTGTCCTCTGATTTGAGAAAGAAAGTTACATCTGCAGAAGAGACACACAAGTTTAGGCTTCTCTGGGGAAACAGCACATAAAATAAGAAAGCAGCTGGTTTACAAAACAATTCCATGGAATGTACCACTTCTTGCAAAACATTACACAAACTGAAGGCCATTGTTGAAATCCCCATTATGAAATCCCCATTATGTGTACAGCCTTACTGAAAACTGATGTTGTATGTTGCAAGGGATGCCCCAGTGCAAGACTTTCCCTAGCAACCTGGTATCAACACTGGTTGGGGAAAACGTTTTATATCTCTTTAACAGTTCTTGGGTGAGTTATGATCTCCAATAGTTAAATGCAAATGCAGTTAAATGCACTTTAGATTTTTGGAGCATAAAGGTCTGTTCTGAGGACTAAGGAATTCAACATAGTAGCACAAAGTCTCCCTACCATTCCTGATTGAAGACAGCAAAATCTTCACCTTGCTATATTTAACCAATGGAAACAGATGCATTGGCTGTACTGTTAAGACAGGTTGGATAGCAGCTCCCAGAAGAATGGAAGATGACTCCACCGCTCTCCTCTCACAACTGCAGTGTCAAGACTTATGAAGTTAGCAGAGGTCTCTGCTTCCAAACAGCCTCCTGGGTAACAGGTGCAATGATAGCAAGCCTGCACGCTTGAAACACATGATAAATGAAGACACCATTCCATGCTTTGACCTCATTCACTAAGCTGGCTTGTCAGGAAGCTGCAGCTGCAAATTACCTTGCTTACTCCAGTGATATGTGTACAGAACAGATGAGGCAAACAGCTGACAACATGCATTTCCACTCCTTCGCTGTACCTGTACCTGTTGTGCTCTGTTTCCACTCTGTCGCTTGTTGTTCCATATAACATTTGTGAATGTCTTCAAAGAGATATTTGCCCAAAATGTTTGAATTCCATGTCTGGATGGATAGCAGGAAATCCCTTTTTGTGTCAAAGCCAGCCCCCAATATTCCATGGCATTGAAAGGGTTGGTTCAGAAGATCCTGCCCATTTGCCACAACTCTGCATTGTCATGACTCTGCTGCTGGGTAAAAGGGCAGCAGAGTCGTGGCAATGCAGTGGGCAGGCACAGTGTGAATGTGGGGCACCCCCCCTCGAGCCCACCCCTCCCAGAACCTTCTGGGAGGTTCTGATGATGTCCTGGTAGGGGAGGAGGATAACACTCAGTGGGAATGTTGCTCCAGTAGGAGCAGAGGTGATGGCATTGGCGGTAACAGCAGTTGCCACAAGGGAGGGCGGAGGCAGAGACAGAGGAAGAAGACCAACCCGTCTTGTTCACCACTTCTCCAAGAGGAGCAGCAGACAATGCTGTGTAACGAGCACGATGGAGTCATAGCAAGGTGGCTACAGAAGTGGTGGATAGATGAAGGATGCTACCAAGCAGGGATGTGGATCAAGTCTCTGACTCCAAGTCTCAAGTCAAGTCCCAAGTCTTTGCCCCCAACTCCCGGGTCTTTGGTTGCGAGTTGCAAGTCCCTATCTACTTCATGGGGAAAACCGGTTTAAACCTGAATAAAATTCAACATGTCATAAAAGGCTCCAAGAGTCGAGTCTTTCGAGTCTTTTACCATCACCAAGTCAAGTCCGAGTCGAGTCATAGACGCGACTTGAGTCCAACTTGAGTCCGAGTCAATAGACTCCAGTCTACAACACTGCTACCAAGGTCAATTTTCTGCCAGAAGCAAGCACCTCACCCTGCCTCATTGGTGAAGTTGACAGTTGAGAAGGCAATTGCAGCCCAAACACCACCTTGTGGCTGACAGGCAGAGCCACAGTCCGTCGCATCAAAAAGAATAAAAAGCAAAACCAAAAAGTTTCATAGAAGGTGAGTGGATTTTTCAACACATTTTTCAAAATGCCATCTAAATGCCATCGAATGTTCTCCAACTCAAAAATGTGCCTTCACATGTGCCTAGCCCATTGCGTACAGGCATGTTTTGCTTTATATCCACAGTATTTGTGAGAATCAACTTTGCTGGTCATTCCTTTCATTTTTATTTTTGACAAAAGAAAAATGGAAGACGAAACCTGGCTGCCCTCTCTCTCCCCTGATGCTCTCAATTCCCCTTTCTTTCCTCTTGAAAGCAATTTCCTGACTGTTCCTTCCAACACAGAGTTATAATTTTAGTTTAAAGGGAGGGGGGAAATCTTTCTTCTTTTGTTTCCTGGCCTCCTCCCCTGAGCATGACTGTTTTCAGTCATGCAGTTTGATCTCTCTGTTTATGTCCTTCAACAGGGTTTTGAGGACACTGACCATAAGAAAATGAGTGAATGAGTGAGTGAGTGAGCGAGAGAGGGGGGGGCTTTCCTTGGAGTTATCAACCAACCTTTTCCTGCTGGAGACTGATAGATCTATAGTCGTGATCTCACTTTTGGTAGAGAAGAGTACATGGTATTGACATCCCAAAGGCCTGTGCTGATGGAACGTGCATTTTGCCTTGTGCAGGCTGTCACAAAAGAGCTGTAAAGCACTTTGCAGCAGTGCAGGGAGCCAGCACACCAGCAAGAAAACCAGAACCTTCCCCTGCGCACTGGTGGAGCAACATAGGCCTGCCAGAACAGGTAAGCCTGGCGTGGGGGGCAGAAAGAGGTGGGGGAAGGGTGGATCAGGTCCTAGAATGGGGTGGGCTTGGTGGCGGTGGCACATACTGAATCCTGACCCCAGACCTGATCCTCCTGCATGGATCAACGTGGACTTGCACCTGCGATATCACTGGGTTGACCCTTTGCATGGCCCTTTGCGTGGTGTCACCCCCAACAACTTTATTTATTTTAATATATAACAGTACATGTGACCTAACAAATCAGTAATCATGGAAGCTTTCATGGCCCGATACAATGTTCAAGGAGATAGGGGATATGAGTTCTGTAGCCATTTAAAAAGATTAAAAACTGGCAGTACGTTTTAAAACACGTAAAACAGAAGTGTTTTTGAACGTGTTTTTAAACTTCTGTTTTACGTGTTTTAACGTGTTTTAAAACATACTGCCAGTTTTTAATCTTTTCACATGGCTACAGAACCCATATACCCTATCTCAGAGGTTCCCTAAGTGGGAGGATGCTTGGTGTGCAGGTATCTTCCAGGCCTACGATCCACGGGCTAAGAGCCAAGGGCCAAGAGCCCTTTGGCTCGCGCCGAAGACAAGCCGTAGACCAAAATACCTGTAGGTATCTTGCTGCTGCAGTTGATCCCATTCCGTCTGACTCAGGGGGGTAGCTGGTCTTTGTTCGTCCAAACAGTTTTCATTTTATTCAGGATGGTAAGCCGGATGTTGTCTATGAAAGATTGCTCGTGCTGTCTGTTAATTCAATTGAAATGTTTATTCTTGCTTATCTCAATCGCTTCATAAAGAAGTCTTAGCCTCATTGATTCATGAATTAAACTCCTCGTATTTTCAAACTTGATGGTATGTCCTGTGCTCATTGAGTGTTCTGCTAGGGCTGAATGTTATGGACGTTTATATTTAACAGCTGTAATATGTTCTTTCAACCAGAGGTGTCACTAGGATGCGCGTCACCCCAAGGCGGGGGGCACACGTCACCCTAGTGACGCCCCCGACTATGCCCCCCCAATATAGCTATCGGCACAGCCGTAGGCCGCGCCGCGATTTTGGGGGACGACCCAGCTGCACCCTGCCTCGGGTGCCCCCCCACTCCTTCGCGTCACACTCCGGACGCTCTGAGGCTGGCCCGGGAGCCGGCCTCGGAGCGTCCGGCCCGGCCGGCGCTCCAGGGTCTTCTGAAAGAAGGCCCAATGCGTCAATACGGGTACTTTTACTTGTTTCGCACATGTGCAGACCGGTTTGGTCTCTGCGCATGCGCGAAACAAGTAAAAGTACTCGTATTGACCGGCCGGGCCGGACGCTCCGAGGCCGGATCCCTGGCCGGCATCGGAGCGTCCGGAGGGCGACGTGCGTCACGGAGGTGACACGCGCGGGGGTGCGCGCATCACCCCTTTGCGCGCGTCACCCCGTGGCAGCCCGCTCCCGTCGCATGACGGGAGCGACGCCACTGCTTTCAACCTCGTGTTGATTGAGCGCTTAGTTGTTCCAATGTAATTTCTTCCACATTTGCACAGTACTCTGTACACTCCTGGGTTTGACAGCAGGGGTTTGGGGTCTTTGGAATTTCGTAACAGTTGTGAGACTTCTTTAGTGTGCTTGAATATGGTTTTGACATTAAAATGTTTAAATACCCATGCGATTTTATCCATGGTGCCTTTGACAAAGGGTAAGAACAGCCAGCTCTCTTCCTCTTTTTCTTTTGTTGTGGTGTCCTGTTTTTTAATACATCTTTTGCACTGAAGAGACAAGCTTCTGTTGATTTGTGTTGAACTATAGCCATTCGCCATCAGGGACTCCATAATGATCTTCCTTTCTTGCTCAATAGAGGAAGCATCACACAAATTGATGGCATGATATATTAATGAATTGAGTCGGATGGAATGGGATCAACCGTCTTTCTCCAACCGACGCTTCGCTCTGCTACATAAGCCAGCCTAGTACATCAAGAGGCTAACATCTCTGCAACTTTGTTACCTGAGGAGGTCCACAGCATGTGGACGAAATGTTGTATCCTATAGATCAGGGGTTCTCAACCTTTGGTGGTCCACGTACCCCCTAGGCGGCCCCCAAATGTTGGCATACCCCTGAGGGCCCCCAAGTCTTGTGTACCCCCATGTACCCCCATGTGCAAAAGTGCACCCCCAAAAGTGTTTTTTCCGGCCTGCGGTGCAACCAAGTGGGTCCTCCAGCTCGCACTGCAAGCCAGAGGGAAAGGGTGCAGCCCTGCCAATTCTGCAGGAGGACCTGCTCGGCTGCACCGCAGGTCGGAAAAATGGGTAAAATGGCACTTTCCCCCCATTTTTCCACTGCCCGTTATCAGTTGCTGATTGTAGCAGCTGATAACGGGGAGCATCGCACGGACCTCCAACCTGGGGGTACGCGTACCACAGGTTGAGAACCCCTGCTATAGATTAGTGTTTTTAAACTGTTTCTTATGTGTTAACGTTGTAGACATTTATAAACATAAATATTTCTACATGGCTGTTAATCCGGTGAAGTTGGAATCAATTTGTATTGTTTCTGGCCATGAAAGCTACAGAACCTTACCATTGATTATGTCGATTATGTTGGTTGTTGCAAATCTAACTGCACAGACCTCTAGCCTTTGGGAGACAGTGAGCATTGAAGTCTTCTGTAGCTACTATAAAAGGGGGGAAAAGGTCTAAACTTCAAGCCATAGCAATAGCTGGTCCTTGATTTTGTGCAATTTAAGGGAGACAAAATCCCTTTGTTCTTGGCTTTTCAAATTTGACGCTTCACATTTTTTTTGTCCCTGATAATAGATTTGTGGGCAGAGTACAAGTGAGAATGCCAAAGGTCAAGCTGCCATCTGTCACATGACGGCAGAATTAGATGTCTGGATCCATATCATGGTGTTTCATTCATCTTTGCCTGCTCTCAAGGTACTGCAAAATGTCAGAGTGAGAATTGCTGTAAAGCTTCATGGCTATTCCTTAAAAAGGGGTGAGGGTGGGCAAGCCGAAACATCTCAAGATACCTAAGAGAAGAACTATGAAGTAATTATTCCCAGAGTGGCCAAGGGCTCACACCTATCTTAGTGTCAGAGACCAAAAATGCTGAAGTCTGGCCCCAGGCAATGGTAGAGCCGCCACCTTGCAATACCTGAAGAGATCTGAAGACGCCAGCTCGAGATAACCGGAAGTATCCAAGAGCTGTCGACACACCTCTGACGATCTGCAAAAGCCCTCGGTGAGAGCGAGGAAAAAAGCTGTCAGATAACACTCTGAGTGCCATCATCCGAGCTTGGGAGGCAAATGCCAGAGATAAGCCAGACCATGAAGGAAAGCATCTGGAATGAAGACGTTCTATGAAAGATTAGAACTCTGTATTGTAAAAAACCCTTTGGGGGGTTAGAATTGCCTGTCTATGTGCACCGCCTTGAATTAAAGTCAGAGGAGAAATCCAATGATCAAGAAAGGTGGTATACTGGTATTATTATTATTATTATTATTATTATTATTATTATTATTATTATTATTATTATTAAGTCTCTAGGTCTCAATGCTTGCTATGAACCAAACAACTGCCATACTAATTAATCATGATGGACTTCACCATGATAATGTTCAGCTCGGTGGGGGCAACTTGAGGCAAAAGGCACAGGCTGCTTTTTAGTGAAGTATCAGTGTGGATGGAGGCATGATTGGGATATCTCTGACCACCAGTTGCTCACCACAGCCCCTTCTTAGGAGATGAAACTAGCAAGGAGAGGGAGAGAAGCCCAGCAATGGGGCTTGCTTCCAGTGATGTAGACGTGAGTCTAATGACTCAGACTCGAGTCGGACTCAAGTCGCGTCAATGACTTGACTAGGACTTGACTTGGTGATTGTAAAAGACTCGAAAGACTCGAGACTTGGAGCCTTTTACGACAAGTCGAGTTTTATTCAGGTTTAAACCCATTTTCCCCATGAAATAGATAGGGACTTGCAACTCACAACCAAAGACTCGGGACTTGGGGGCAAATACTTTGGACTTGACTTGGAGTCAGAGACTTGATCCACATCCCTGCTTGTTTCTGAGTAGGCATGCCTAGGATTGTGCTCTAAGGGTTTAACAAGCTAAACCTGCCCACATTCCTTCTCCTAAAGGTCTAGCACAGTGTTCCTCAACCTTTCTCCACCCACGTACCCCCTACCCTAGCCACCCAAGCACCCCTGATTCCCCCAGCCCTGCGTACCCCCACGTACCCCCTCCCCAAAGGTGCACCCCCCAGAAGTTAAAAAACGTATTTTTCTGTCCATGAGGCGCTTCTGAGCTCGCCTGGAAGCCCCGCAGGGCCGGAATCGTCCCCCGTTGCTATCCCTTACCTTTTTCCCAGCCATGCTGCGCTTCCGATTGGGTTCTCCGGCTCACGATGCAAGCAGGAGGGTCTCCCTACGGCTTGCAGCGTGAGCCGGAGGAACCGATCGGCAGCGCAGCAACCCAAAATCGTCCCCGGTAGCTTTCCCTTACCTTAGCTTGCAGCCCCATGTTGGATCGCCGCCAAGTCTCACGAGATTCAAGATTGCGGCTCCCGAATCTCATCTTGAATCTCGCGAGACTTGGCGGCATTCCAAGATGGTGGCGGCTGCAAGATAAGGTAAGGGTGCCGCATGGCCAGGAGAGCTCTCCTGGACATGCAGCGCTGCCGATCAGGTCCTCCGGCTCAAGCCACAAGGGTCTCTGACCACCACGCTGGGCTGAAGCCTCTCTCTTTAGCTTGCGGGGCTAGCTGGAGGACCTGCTCGGCCGTGCTGCATGGCTGAAAGCAGAGCTTCTCGCCTGGTACGTGCACCCTTAGGGGGTACGTGAAAAATCATCTCGCGTACCCCCAGCCAAGGGCCCGCGTACCACCAGGGGTACACGTACCACAGGTTGAGAACCTCCAGAAGCGTCATCTGGGGGGAGGGCTGGTGCCCTGGGCCCCAGGCACCACTTCAGGGGGAGCGGACGTTCGCCTCATAAAGGGGAGGAAACGAAAATCTTACTGGCAGATCCGCGTTGGAGCTGGGCTCGCCTGCCCGCCCTGGAGCCATTTGGCTCCTAAATGAGAAGAAAAACAGCGGGGGGGGGGGGGCGATTGGAGCCATGCGGGCACACGAAATTGACATCACGCGCATTGGCGCCCCCCAACATGGGGGCAGAACAACACTTCTGAGAACCTCTGGTCTAGCACTCTGTCCTGGTATGGATCTAACGTAAGAACATAAGAAGAGCCCTGCTGGATCAGGCCAAAAGGCCATCTAGTCCAGCTTCCTGTATCACACAGTGGCCCCACCAGATGCCTCAGGGAGCACAAGACAACAAGATAACCTGTTTCCCGTTGTCACTCCCTTGCACCTGGCACAGAGAAAACCCACTTCTAAAACCAGGAGGTTGCTTATGGCTTGTAACCTGTGATGGTCTTTTCCTCCATGAATCTGTCCAAACCCCTTTTAAAGGCATCTAGGCCAGGTGCCATCACCACATCCTGTGGCAAGGAGTTCCACAGATAAACTACAGATCTGGTAAGCCTATTTAAGGGAATTGGTCAAACAAAGGAACTTCTTCATTCACGCAGTCCTGCACTTCCTGGTTTGCAAAAACCATGCGATGGAAGCATGGTAAGGAAGCAGATCAATGCAGTTCATGTCCACGGCAGGCTGTAGGAAGGTGGCAGCAGACTCAGGGTAAAGTATCCTCAAACCACCCCCACCTTCTGCCACTGATGCAAGATGCGTCATAGCTGGGCTGGCCCTTGAGGCCACTGCTTGTACAAATCTACATTGCGGGGAGTCACAAGCATGAATGACCCTGGAATGTGTTCTTTCTTTCTGAAGATAAATGTGACCTTCTCCTTTTATTTTTGCTTTGTTTCTGTTTTTGTTGTTTGTCTTCTAGCCCCAGTGCTGGGAAATACGCAGTTATAAATTTGCATAGGCTTAAATCGCCCCTCTGCAAATTATTTTTAAAAAGTGTATTTTTCCCTGCAATGGCAATCCCAGATCAGTGTAATAAAGATATTTCTACAAAATGTGTGAAAGGGAAGGTACAGAAGATTAGTGAGTGAGGAAAAAAATGTGTAAGAAAGCAGTCAAGGGTATATACTGTATTTAATACATGTTTAAGGCTTGCAATCTTGCTCCAAATGGAATTGGATAATAATACCAGGCTGTGCAATGAGATTAATGAAAAGAATCTGGCATAAAAAGCGCCCAAGTATTTAAAAAGTTGAATTTTTAATGCATGCATTTTTTCCCAGCAAGCTTTAAAAAATATATCTTATTTTAAGCAATCTGCTGATATGTTTAACAAATGTCAAGATGAAATGCTTCAGAGCTGAAATAAAAAAAAGACTTAAGGTTTTATTGTACTCCTTTCCCTACACTGATACCCTTTATTGAACTTTCATGTTAAGGATCAATAGGTATATTTGATCAAATATAGAGAGCTATCAAAGATGCCTGGCTTTACCTAAAGGATGCTTCGGATTGAGCAATCTCCCCTGAGAGCATGGGACTCTCGTAGTCGTGTTTTGATATCCCGCAGTGTCCCCATTTGTTTGAAATGCTACTTTGAAACACCAGGATCATTCATTACAGTAGAACCCCATTTATTCCTGAAGTCTTTGGCAAGGTGGGAGGAAGCAAAATACGCAGAGGAACTTAGCTGGTAGTTAACTAAAATTGCAGGCTTCTGATCTGCCGATTGTAATTCCAGACCGATGAAGCTGTTAGGTATGATGTGGGATGTGAATGTCACCTGAACACTCCTACACAGCCATTGGGTGGCCAGGATCTTGTCACTGTTAGTCATCCTAGCTGTGCACAAATAGGAATGACCTTTAGACAGTCATAGGTGACCTAGCTCACGCCTGTCTAAAAGCAAAAGTTCATTTCTAACAACACCAGAACTGGGGTACAGTAGAAAGTCACACCCTTTGATCTGGAATTTTGTCCATGTGCTGTGAACAGTTTGAGTCACATGCAAGCATATGACTCAAATTGTTCACAGCACATGGGCAAAATGCTCAGAGACGTTTTGATTTTGTTTTCTCTCTCTCTCTCTCTCTCTCTCTCTCTCTCTCGCTCTCGCTCTCGCTCTCGCTCTCGCTCTCGCTCTCGCTCTTGTTCTCTCCCTTCACATGAAAAAGAACATCATCATGGTTAGTTCTGTCTGATGCCATTTTCAAATCAATAATATTTGTGTAACTTTTGATGTTCCATGTCCTTTATTTGATTCACCGTGTAATGATGCCCCAGGGCAGGGTTGGTCCTGGGCTTTCCGGGCCCGGTGAAGCCTCTGCTGCCGCTTTTAAATTTTAAAAAACTTACCTTTTTCCCGGCGGCGCCATCTTGGATCTCATGAAATCTCGCGTGATTCAAGATGGTGGCGCCGGGGAAACAGTGCCATTTTGCACTTGGAAGTGGCGGCAGCGGCGGCTTCACAGAGGGGGCAGGAGCTGGAGTCCTGGCCAGCTCAGATACTGCCGGCCAGTCTCCAGAGGAGGCCGCCACCACCGGAGACAACAATGGCAGCGGCAAAGATTAAGATGGTGGCCACAGCCACGGCTGGCGGTGAAGGCGGCGGCAGCGGCAGAATGATGGCAATGGCAGCAGCGGTGGGACAGGTAAGTTAGTTAATTAATTAATTAATTAATTAAAATAATTAAATAAAAAATTTCCACAGCCCTTCGGGTGGCAACTGGGCACTTTGCGCCCAGAAAAAAATATTTATTTCATTTTATTTTAATTAATTGATTATTATCTATTAATTATTCGAGGGTTCCAGTTTAGAAACGGGAAAATCTGGTAAGCCTACCCATAGACCCCCGGCTGGCTTACACCTGGGGAAGGGGATGAATGTCCCCTTCTTTCGAGGTGCTCCTGGACTTCCCCAGGACAGTCATAGGATACAGTGGCTGGCCCGTTAGTCCGGCTACGTATAGTTAGGGAGGATTGCATTGTTAGTTTCCAGCCCTCACCCCCGCAAGCCCATCAGTGCCTGCTATGAGTGGTCTTTGTGTTGTAAGACAAGTTCTCTTTTCTGGCAATGAAACTGCATTCTGAAAATAGCTACAGGCACACCCATCATTGTGTCAAGTCATCCAAGAGAATGACTTCATTGGTGTCGCGAAGGATACTAAAGAGTGAGAGAAACAGGTTAGAAATGTGCAGGCTGGAGGATAGTCAAGGGAAGCACAGGATGTGTGATACTTTGAGTGAGTCAGCAGAAGCAATTAATGATTCAAAAAAGCGTGACCTATTCTAGGCCTCTTTATTTCTGTTGTCACCATGGAAGGATCCAACACAGTGTTGCTGGCCTAAGCTGTAAAGTAATGAGGGAAGGAAATTGTACCACTGAAAATGTGTCCAAGCAGAAAGCCAAATGTTGTGCTACTGAAACGTGTGGCACAATTGTTTCATCTTTTAGAATCTGAAGACTCCCAGCTTGTCTCAGGTGGGGGTGCTTCCAAAATTCTCCCTATCTGAAGTTCTTCCTGGATTTTGGAGTTACACACAGGTCTTCAACAGGTGGATTGGAACCCTGAAGTGGGTAAAAAGGTAAAGTTTCCCCTTACTCGAAAGCCAGTCATTACTGACTCTAGGGGTGGTGCTCATCTCCGTTTCAAAGCTGAAGAGACAGCAATGCCCAAAGATGTTTCCGTGGTCATGCGGCCGCCAAGGAGCACGAATGCTGTTACCTTCCCACTAAGGCGGAACCTATTACCATTTTCTTGCTTTCGAACTGCTAGGTTGGCAGGAGCTGAATGCGAAGACAGTAGCTCACACCGTCACGCGGCACTCGGGTCTCGAACTGCTGTCCTGCCTACCTCCCAGTCTGCAGTCCAGCATCTTAACCACTAAGCCACCATGGCTGCCTGAAGTCGGTAATGACCCACTATTACATATTGGGAATCATTTATGGTTTGGTGATTCTTAGTATTTATAAAGCATTTTCAGAAGGTCCAAAGTATTATTATTTATTTATTTATTTAATAGATTTCTACCCCGCCTTTCTCCCAATAAGGGCAATCAAGGCGGCTTACAATTAAGAACATGTTAAAATACATAATACACAATAAAACATAATTAAAAACACGTAATTAAAACAAATAAAACTGACAGTCCCAGTGGGTCACCTATAAAAGCCATTTGTTAAAAAAGCCATTTGTTAAAAAAGCCAGCCCGCCATGTCAGTCATCGAATGCCAACCTAAATAAAAACGTCTTGAGGCCCCGCCGAAAGGTCTCTAAGGAGGGAGCCATTCTTAATTCCAGGGGGAGGGAATTCCATAATTGGGGCGCCACTGCTGAGAAGGCCCTATTCCGTGCCGCCATCCCCCTCACCTCCGACAGTGGCGGCACGGTCAACAGGGCCCCCCCTGATGACCTCAGAGTACGGGTCGGATTATAAGGAAGGAGGCGGTCCCTCAAATACCCTGGACCCGAGCCGTTAAGGGCTTTAAAAGTCAAAACTAGCACTTTGAATTGTGCCCGGAAACGAACCAGCAGCCAGTGTAGCCGCCGAAGCAACGGTCCGACTGAGTCGAACCGACAAGCCCCGGCAACCACCCGGGCCGCCGCATTCTGCACTAGTTGTAGTTTCCGAACAGTCTTCAAAGGCAGCCCCACGTAGAGCGCATTGCAGTAATCTAGTCTAGATGTCACTAGGGCATGGGTCACTGTGGCCAGGTCTACACGATCCAAGTACGGTCGCAGCTGGCGCACCAGCCGAAGCTGGGCAAAAGCCCCCCTGGCCACAGCCGCCACCTGAGAATCCAGGAGCAGCTGCGCATCCAGGAGAACCCCCAAGCTGCGGACCTGCTCCTTCAGAGGGAGTACAACCCCATTCAGAGCAGGACGATGATCCAGTACCTGAGTCGTGGACTTCTGGACCAGAAGAACCTCTGTCTTATCAGGATTTAATTTCAGCTTGTTCGCCCCCATCCAGCTCCCAACTGCCTCCAGACAACGATTCAGGACATCGACCGCCCCCTTGGAATCAGGTGGAAAGGAGAGAAAGAGCTGGGTGTCATCCGCATACTGATGACTCCCTACCCCAAACCTCCGGATGACCTCTCCCAGCGGCTTCATATAGATATTAAACAGCATGGGGGATAAAATTGACCCTTGCGGCACCCCATACCTCAAGGGCAAGGGTGCCGAACAAGCATCCCCCAGCACCACCTTCTGGGATCTGTCAGCCAGGAAGGAGCGGAACCACCTCAGAACGGTGCCTCCAAGCCCCAACCCAGCCAACCGACCCAGAAGGACACCATGGTCAATGGTGTCAAAAGCCGCCGAGAGGTCCAGCAGGACCAACAGGGACGCACTCCCCCTGTCCAGTCCCCAGCGCAGGTCATCCACCAAGGCGACCAAGGCCGTCTCTGTCCCGAACCCCGGCCTGAAGCCAGACTGGAATGGATCCAGATAATCAGCTTCCTCCAGGGCCCTCTGGAGCTGGGACGCCACTACCCGCTCGATCACCTTGCCCAGAAACGGGATATTTGAGACTGGCCGAAAGTTGTTCAAAATAGTGGGATCCAGGGAGGGTTTCTTCAGGAGGGGGCGCACCACCGCCTGCTTCAAAGACGGCGGCACCACTCCCTCCCTCAGAGATGAATTTACCACCCTCCCTGTCCACTCGGCCAGCCCCGCCCGAGCAGCCCTAATCAGCCATGCCGGACAAGGGTCAAACGGGCAAGCGGATGGTCTCACACTCCAAAGAATCCTGTCCACATCCTCAGGTTCCACAAGCTGAAAAGAATCCCAGGAAGAAGAACAGACAGGTGCCTCAGGGACATCATTAGATACTGCTAACGCGGCGTCCAAGTCATGCCGAATCCGATCGACTTTGTCCACGAAGTGCTTGGCAAACTCATCACAGCGAGCCACCGTGTGTTCCGCCCCATCTACTGGGGGGGGCAGATGGAGCAGGCCCCGGACCACACGGAAAAGCTCAGCTGGACGGTTCTCCGCAGACGCGATGCCGGCAGAAAAGAAAGCCTTCTTAGCTGCCGCCACCGCCACGGAATAGGCTCTGAAATGAGCTCTAGCCCGTGCCCGGTCGGAGTCAGCACAAGTTTTCCACCACCGTCGCTCTAGGCCTCTACCCTGCCGCTTCATCGTCCGCAGCTCCTCAGTAAACCAAGGGGCCGCTCTGACTCTGCGGCTTGGTCGAGGACGCTCAGGAGCGATCAGATCCAGAGCCCTGGTCATTTCCCCATTCCAGAGGTCAACCAGGGCACTGGGTGAGTCGCCGACTCTGTCAACAGGAAAATCCCCCAGAGCCCTCAGGAATCCATCTGGATCCATCATCCTCCGGGGGCGGACCATAGAATGAGGTCCCCCACCACTGCGGAGGCGACAAGCCGCGATAAGCCTAAATCCCACCAGGAAGTGATCTGTCCATGACAAAGGAGTGATGTTAATTTCCTCCACATCCAGATCACCATCCACCTGTCCAGCAGTAAACACCAGGTCCAACGTGTGTCCCGCATCGTGCGTCGGGGCAGATATTCTTTAAGACAGACCCATGGTTGCCATGGCGGCCATGAAGTCCTGAGCCGCGGCTGTCCTCGGGGCCTTAGCATGGACATTAAAGTCCCCCAACACCAATAGGCGAGGGCACTCCAACGCCAACGCCGAGACCACCCCGGTCAGCTCAGGCAGGGAGACTGTTGGGCAGCATGGTGGGCGGTACACCAACAGAATCCCTGTTCTGTCTCGCCCTTCCAACACGACATGGAGGCACTCAAACCCAGTGGACCGTGGGACAGGGTACCCAGTGAGATGGATGGTATCACGATAGACTATCGCAACTCCACCTCCCCGCCCCTGTAGTCGTGGCTGCTGCAATACCCGGAAACCTGGCGGGCACATCTGGGAGAGACTTACCCCTCCCGACTCATCCAGCCAGGTCTCCGTAATACACACCAGGTCAGCGCCTTCATCCAGGATTAAATCCTGGACTAGGCAGATTTTATTGTTGACCGACCTGGCGTTCAAAAGCAGCAGTTTCAGACTCAGGGGACTGTTGCCCAGACCGCCAAGGGTCAGAGGGATGGGAGAAGGGCCAGAAAGGGGGACAGTCTGTCTGTGACTGACCCTCGTTCTCCTGAAATGGCCTGCCCAGCCCCCACCGCCATATCTTCCGTGACCCGTCACTCTGCTAATAGTGGCTGCCCGCCCCTCCCCCAGACTCCCTCGAGGTGTCAAACACATAGCCCTTCAGCGGAGCCTCCTTCCTAACCACACAGCCTAAAACACTCACACACTCCACACCACTCTCAGTCACTACCACACTCCCAATCAATCCACAATCCACGATCTAAAAACACCTCATCCAACCTCCAGCCACTCCTATCCCGCAACCCCCGCCTCCCTCTCACCGAGGCTCGGGTCACTGCACCCCACACCCCTTGCCCCCCTCTCACTGGGGCAGAGGTCCCACTCACCCCCCCAGGCCTCCCTCTCACTGAGACCGAGGTTAAGCACACCCCTAACCCATTCGCAAAAGTCCCAAACACTCAACAACCACACACTCAACCCTCACACTCAACCTTCACCAGCATACAAAAATCAATCACCCAACTTTTCTCTCGATGCTGACATGGTTGCTCCAATCTCCGTAAAAGTGTCCTGTGCACGAATAAGCAGCGTGCATGGAGAAAGGAGGGGGCTGGCAGTTGGTGGCAAATGATGGCCCACTGGATAACAACAACTTGGAGGAGCTCAGCCACGGGGTGCAGTATTCTGGCCTGCCTGGTCTTCGATCCACAGGCGAAGAGCCACGGGCAAAGAGCCCTTAGGCTCTCGCCCTTCGGCTCGCGCCGAAGGCTCGCGCCTCCGGTGAGATGCAAGCTGAAGTACCTGATGGGGTGAGAGAGAGGCAGAAAACACTTAATGTCCAGCTGCCGTCCCTGCTTGTTGTTGCAGCCCCAAACTCTTCCACACTTTCCCTCCAGGTGATTCTCGTCAAGCACTCAGCCCTCTGCCAACCACAGCCACACCCCCTTTCTCTGCCTCCGGTGAGACGCAAGCTGAAGTACCTGATGGGGTGAGAGAGAGGCAGAAAACACTTAATGTCCAGCTGCCGTCCCTGCTTGTTGTTGCAGCCCCAAACTCTTCCACACTTTCCCTCCAGGTGATTCTCGTCAAGCACTCAGCCCTCTGCCAACCACAGCCACACCCCCTATAAAGTACAGTATATACCAGGCAAGCTGGGAAAGGTAAGTAACAGGGGAGTCGCTACACCCCCGGAGGCAGTCACCGTGACACCCCCTGTGATGTCACAAGCCCCACCCTGGGGGTGATGTCACAAGCCCCCCCCTGGGAGTGATGTCACAAACCCCACCCCTTTTCAGAGGCAATTCGGCAGAGCGACAAAAATTCCCCCCCAGCGGTTTTTTAGCCATTTTTAGGCCATTTGCAACCAGGGCAGGTAGGCGAGTGAATCTCGTTGGCGCGAACGACCTAAAAGCAGCTGAAAAAAATACCAGGGAGTTCATTATTGCCACGCCAGTGGCAAAGTGCAAACCTCCAGCACATGTCGTCTCCATGCCCAGGGGACCATTTCCCCCTGCCCCCCCCCAACGATGCCACTGATAAAAATACTTACCTCCTTGGCTGCTTGCGTATAGGACTCTATAAAGCTATGCCACCACTTTTACTGGTGTAACCTTGAGGAGCCTGTAGGAACTTGTACGGGCCAGGATGTGGGTTTCAAATATGGCAGGTTTGTACCACTGCCACCAAGATCTGCCCTGTCCTGACCTCACTCCCATCCTGGCCCAATCCCTGGCCCTATCTGCCCCACTGCCAGCAGACACCTGTTGGTGGCCAGTATGCAGGGTGCTGCTGCTGGTGCATGGCCTTCTGTAGTCCAGTGGAGAGGCTGCTGTGATGGTGGACCATATGGTACCAGAGGCGTCGCTCCGGTAGGGGCGGGGCTGTAAGTTTTGCTCGGTCGGAGTCCCGTTTACCGAACGAGCAGGAGGCGGCCCCGCCCCCTCACTGTCAGAGCCATTCCCCTGCGGAGAAAGCAGCAGGCAAGAGACCCTGCCTGCTGCTTTCTCCGCAGGGGAATGGCTCTGACAGTTAGGGGGCGGGGCCGCCTCCCGCTCGTTCGGTAAACGGGACTCCGACCGAGCAAAACTTACAGCCCCGCCCCTACCGGAGCGACGCCTCTGTATGGTACATATAAATAGGATCCACCAGCATACTATGCAGGACAGATTGGGCTTTGGGTGGAAATGGTATACTTTGCGAAACAGTTAGCAATGAAGTTTTTTCTTTGCAGCTATGAGAGCCCATTTATCTTCTTTTGTCTAGTGTATGCAAGTAGGAGAAATAACATTGCAAGCTCCAGCCATTAAAATGGCTTCAAATCACTCTGCTGGGCATCTTCTTTCTCATCCTTTTTTATTTTTGTGACTGCTGAACTACAAAGTTAAAAAAAGAGGATGAACCAGCAGGTATATTATTCACTTCTAAGCATTCTTTCCTCCCTGTTCCAACTGGTAGATGCACTATTGGTTTGCAAATGACAAGGATTTTAAACATGTTTAAAAAATGCAACCACTTCCTATTGGAATGTCTTGAAGTATCAACGTGGCCTTTGATTTATCGAAATGCTATTTTCCTAGATGATCAAAACTGTCTCCTGAGTCTTTGACTGAGAAAGAACATTTGTTTCTCTTTCTTATAGACTTTGATACCGAGGACATTGAGGCTGACTGTGAAGGTTCCAAATGGAATTGTTTTGTGCCATTACTACAGCTTGCACAATTATACAAAAAAGGACAAAGCTATAAAATCATCATCTTCATCATCATTATGCAAAATAAAGGGGAAGTCCATCTGGACTATATGCTGACAGTACCCACCCTTCTGTCTCTACCCTTCTGTCTTTCTCCCACTGTATGCCGATTAACACTCAGCATATCATGCTATGTCACTTCCGCACTTCCATGCAGTGGCGTTCTTTCATGGGGGGAGCTGGTGTGCTCCACCCCAGGTGCTGAGTGGGTGCGGGGAAAGCGGCAGCTGGGCTCGGGGCTGCACAGAGCGGCGCAGCACCGGAGCCCAGCTGGCGCGCCCCCCTGAAGCAGCGCGCCCACTCGGCGCGTCCCCGGCTTCCGGAGGCTCCACTCCGAGGCCAGGGACAAGCCCTCCTCAAAGCGACCGCCCAGTTTGGCGGTCGAGGGCTTTATGAGAAGTCCGAGCGCGTCGCCGGCTTTTTTATGGGTTTGCGCATGCACAGAACCTTTCTGAGGGCAAACGGGCTGCCCGTTTGAGGAGGGCTTGTCTCCGGCCTCGGAGTGGAGCCTCTGGAAGCCAGGGACGCGCCGAGTGGGCGCTCAGCCCGGAGCCCGGCTGCTTGGGGGTCGCTCCAACCCCTGCCCCCCCAGGCGCCGGGAGGGCTGGGAACGCCACTGCTTCCATGCCATCTAAATAGTGGCTGCTGTTTGGGGCAGAAAAACTCATATGCAGCCCAATCCTATCTAGAACCGCTGCAGTGTGCAAAATCACGCTGGGCCGAATTCTATCCAGGATATGGCCAGCGCTGCTACATCTTCAACTATCCATGTCTTATAAGCACCATCAACTCAAGATAACTATCAGCACAGCGCAATCCTGCCAAAGACAGGACTGGCAGAACTATCATTCCACCTGCACCGGGTGTCGCAAATGTGCCACTTGCTCTACCCCGGATGCAGGCCGCTGCTGGATGCGGGTAAGGACTGCACTGGGCGGCAGGAGGGGCGCCGGGAGGAGGACGGAACAGGGTGGAATGGGAGGGGAGATTGTGTGGCCGGGCCTAAGAAGGGGGGGATCATCGGCAGCACACTCTGCCAAATCCAATCCCCTCTCCCAGGCCTGGCTGGATAACACAGGCCTCCTGGATTTGCGCTGGCCATTTTGTCTGTGCACATTCGAGGAGACTCATTGGGATGGCTGGGCTGTTACTCGTCCATTACTTGAGGTAAAGGGACAAATGTCACTTTATCCTGAGGAGGCCTGCAGCGATGCTGGCCATATCCTGGATAGAATTCGGCCCAGCGTGATTTTGCACGCTGCAGCGGTTCTAGATAGGATTGGGCTGCATATGAGTTTTTCTGCCCCAAAGAAGCAGCCACTATTTAGATGGCATGGAAGTGTGGAAGTGACATAGCATGATATGCTGAGTGTTAATAGGCATACAGTACAGGGGAGTCACCATAACAAAGGGCTGGGGTATGGACAAGGTAATCCTAGAATAGCCTTGGTGTTCATCCATGCTCCAAAGTCTTTCTCTCCTCATTTACCCTCCATATTCATTTACCCATATCATATACCCTCCCTCCATCCATCCATCATGTCAGAGCTGATGCTGTCTCAGGTCTGCCACCTCTGCTATACCAAAACAACCCCAAAACCCTTATCATGTTCCTCATGCGCTGACGTGAAACCTGGAAGTCCTGCGTTTCTGGGTTTCATGGCAGCACATGAGAAGTACGGTAAGGAGGGGAATGTGCTTCTCCCTTGAGCGAACAGGAAGTGGATCATTGCAGCTTGCATTGGTGGCAGGTTGGAGGAAGTCGTCAGTAGTAGATTCAGGGTGAAAGGCATCCCGAACCTGCCACCCCCTTGGAGCCCTCGCAATCTGCCGCTTATGCAACCCATATTGGGTGGCTTCATGAATGGGATGGCAGTGTCATGTCAACCAGTATGTTTGTATTTGATTTTTCTCTCTCCCTTATTCTCTGTTGTCCGCTTGCCCACACTGGGGACCCCGGCAGGGGGGTGGGGAGGGCGAGCCCGATTGCAGGGGCATCGTCCGGAGGGGCGTCGACCTCCAGATTGGGGGCCAGTTTGTCTTGTCTTGGCTCACGTTGGCCTCAGAATTACCTGGAGGAAGGGGGTTGCCTCACCCCGCAACCTTCTCTCCAGTCTGGATCTCAGCTTGTGGGCTCCCAAGCACCAGGGCTATGGAGCTGAGCACCGAACCAACCTCCTCATCGGCCTCTAGTGAGCTTTTATTACAAGCCTCTGGCTGCCCCACCCTGCCCTGTTGAGGCCTCGCCAGGGCCCAGCTGTCTGTGTTTAGCCTGACAGCTTGTTGACTGTGCCTCGCCCTTCGCCATGCTCTCCCCACCTGTGTCTTCTCCCAGCCTTGCCCTTCCAGCTCCCGGGCAGCTACTGATCCCTCTGGCTCACCTGCTGCTGCTGCTGCTGCTGCTGCTCCTGGAGGGTCCCTGGCACAGGTAAGTTCGGGAACTCCGGGCTTACTGCGAGCATAACCCGGACATCTGTATTCACTCTGTCAGTGTATGCCCAATCCTACCTGTGTGATACACTGGCGTAGTGCACAGGCCGCCATCACAGCAGCCTCTCTGCTGATCTATGCAGCGCTGCTGCTTGTCCAGATGGCTTTGAGCCAGCAGTGGTGCCTTGAAGTCTGGCCACCAATGGACACTTGCCAAAGGAGAGGTAAGCTCACATGTGGATCGGGAATGGGATGGGGCAGAGAGGGCCAGGATGGGGCAGATCTCAGCGGCAGCCTCTTACCCTTGCCCAGCCTGGATACGCCCCCACAAGGCTCCTCAAGGCTACGCCAGCAAAATTGCCCACAGGATGCTGCAGATGCGCCCAGCCAGCCCCAAGGATAGGATTGCTTCTCCCTGTTTTGCACTGTCAAAATCTAGGCATTTCTGTTTGCTTCCTTGGCTAAACTCTGGTTCATATATTGGCCATCTTCTGCCTTGACTTCTGCAACCTTCTTCTCTCAGGCCTTGCCAATGATGGTCTTCACACCTTTATCCAAAACTACACCGACAAGTAGAGACCGATTGTTCTGTTTCCATTTCATTCATGGTTCCATAGCCAGAAAAGCAACTTGTGTCAGTTTTTACATCACACAATTTGCAAATGAAAGGGAATACAGATTAAAACTTCGTTTTAGGGAAAAAAAACAGTTAATGTACTTGTCCAATGCTTTGATGGTTTAAAGCATCCTGTAAATGTTCCTCTTTTATATTGCTATCTCCCTGAAAGTATTCAGTGTAACAGTCTGCTAAAATGCACTCTCCATGGCTCATTGAAAGTGTGGAAGTTTGCTTTGAATTAATAATACACTCAAAAGAACCCTGTAATGGGGACTAATTAGATTGGGGTTAAAACATCCATTTCATCCATCTCTTCCATTTCATCCATCTCTTAATGAGATTACCTTGTCAGATTGGGTTACATCAGGCCTGCACAACTTATGGCCCACGGGCCGCTTTCAACCCATCAAAGGATTTCCGGCGGCCCACGAAGAAACCAGGGATCCGGATCCGGATTGGCACTATTATCATCCTGGCATCGTTGTGCAAGGTGTAGCAACACGGCTGGAAG
This sequence comes from Plestiodon gilberti rubricaudatus, assembly GCA_026170595.1. Taxonomy (NCBI): domain Eukaryota; kingdom Metazoa; phylum Chordata; class Lepidosauria; order Squamata; family Scincidae; genus Plestiodon; species Plestiodon gilberti. The sequence continues at coordinate 18,236,646 of JANXHW010000012.1, forward strand.
CTTCAGAACTCCAAATCTTCCAGCCGCGTTGCTGCGCCTGTGTGAGGCTCATGCAGGCACGCAATGACCACAAGGCCGGCGCCCACTGCTGCCTGCAGGCGCTCAAGGTGCACAATGGCTCCCTGCAAGCCAAGCTCACCGGCTTGGAGAAGGAGCTCAAGGAGGAAGCACTGCGAGCCAGCAAGCAGGAGAAGTCGCTCCTCTTGCAGCTCTCGTCCATGCAGCTCGAGCTGCAGATGACAGCTTTGCACTACCAGAAAAAGTTCACCAAGTACAGTGCCCACCTCGACTCACTCAGCCGCAGCCTGGCCGCCTCCTCACCCAGCAAAGTGAATGGCTGGTGGGCGGTAGGGAGGAAGGTACACCTGGCCGCCTAGCTGCATGGAGCAGGGGCCCAAACACTCTTTCGGGACACCCCTCTTTTGTCTGTACTCTTCCTGCAAACCTCCCTTTCTGGGGCACAACGCAGAGTTCTGTGGTGCCTTAAAGACGAATACATTGATTGGGACATGAGGGGTTTTTTCGGGGACTTACATTTCATGCTTCAGATGAGGTGGGCTGCAACCCACAAAAACTGAGGCCCTGAAAAAGCTGCTGGGCATTTAAGGTGCCACATGACTCTTTGTGTTTGCTGAAACAGGCAAATTCGAAGGGAGGGAGGGAGAGAAGGCTAGTGGGGTGGGGAAAACAGGCAAAACGAGGCAGGAGTTTGAATAGGGAGGTAGGAATTGTGTGTGCGTGATGGTTTTCTTCCCTTTTCCTTATTAGTAAGGTCTGCTAAGTGGTCAAATCCCTCTCTCCGACCACTTCTCCCCCTTTGCTGCCTTACAGATATGTCTGTCAGCTGCGGTTTTAGCCAGAGGCATCACAACTGTGGGGACCGGACCATAAGTTGCGCCCCGTTCTAGTCCCATTTACAAGCTGGCAGGAGGCGGCCCCGCCCCCTCGCCATTGGAGCCATTCTGTGCAGAAACCTCCATGGTCTCCTGAGGGGCCCCCGCCCTGCCTCTCCTGTGGGCAGGCATGCGCGCCCCCCAGCTCTTATTTTTTTTCTTTCAGCAAGCTTTGTTTCTTCCTTAAAACAAACAGAGAAGCAGCCTCCATTGCAGGCAAGTAGAACGAGACTTGCAGAGCCTCTCTAGGACTAAGTCTCATTCTACTTGCTTGCAATAAGCAGCCAGAGGCTGCTTCTCCCGTTTGTTTAAGAAAGAAACGAAGCTTACTGGGGGAAAAGTAAAAGCCTGGGGGGGGTCCTCGCGATCCGTGGATAACTGAAACTGTGGGTAGCGAATCCATGGATATGGGGGCCCACCTGTATATAGCACTGGATATAAACCTAACTGAAAACTTGCTTGTTTTGATGCATTTGCCTTGCTTGAGTTGGACAAAAATCCAGATTTGCGCAGAGAGACGGATGTTCATATGTTATTTCTAATACATAATTCTGAGTTTGCAGGTGCCAAAGAGAAGCAAAGATATATATCGTTCTTCCAGGCACCATTTCCTCCAGGGACTTTATTGATGTTGTCAGATATTTCATGTTGAGCTCCATGAACTACATGCTGTGTTTCTTTTCTTTCTTTTTTACACCTTGTGCAGGAACAATAAGGAAGCTGATATTCAAGGCCTGTTGTAGGTTACTACAGTGATTGTCAGACCAAAGTAACATACTGTCAGTTCTCATTTACTGATATCTTCTTGACTTTTCAAAGCAAGATCCTGGAACATGCTGAACATCTACAAAATTCTAATAGACTTGCTTCCCATTGGAATTTTGAGTTTTCTCATTAGAGGAAAATGAACAGACTATCCTTCAGGTAACCTTAGAAAGCATTGCATAACATTGGGCAGAAGATATTCACCATGCACGTCAAATTGGAGATAATCATGGTTTGGCTGACTGCAGAGCAGTTCTTTCTTCCAGCTTGACTTATTTTTAACTATCCCTGGGATAATGAGACTTAGAACAGGGGTTCTTAACCAGTGGTACTAGTACCACCAGTGGTACACCGGCTGACTGCTGGCGGTACTCGGACCGCTGGACCATCGCAACCCTGCTCCGACACAGTGCTTTTGGTGGCGTGTTTTTGCTCCTGAGAGGCTCCTGCCTTTGGCCAAAGGGCCCTCCCACCTGCCCAGAGCCTCCTACCTGCGTTTTCTGGCCTCCAAAACCTGACAACCTGGAAGTAACTGGTGCTGTTGTCATCGGCAGTCACTTCCGATGGTACACAGCAGGAGAGTGGCACCAGAGGTGGTACTCGGCCGGAAAGAGGTTGAGAACCCCTGACTTAGAACAAATATATTCAAGTTGTTCAACTTGACTTATTTTTAACTCTCAGTGGGATAATGAGACTCCTTGGCCCCACATGGTGCTCTCACCCTGGTGGTGCATTGGATGGTACAGTACTACTGCCACAAGTACTGAGAGTTCAGAGGATGAACAAGCTGGATGGAGTCATGGATGGGTGTGGACCCTTGGCCAGTGCACAACATGACAATCTCTAAATATCCCTTATTGTGACCAGTGGCATTCCTAGAGGGGGGGGGCAGTACTGTACGTTGTGCACAGGTCAACTTAGTGTTACATGGTGGCCCCGCCCACTCACCATCAGAGCCATTACAAGTATTGAAGGCAACATGCAGGAGATTCCCTACGCATTGCCTTTGCTGCTCGGAATGGTTCTGACGGTGGGTGGGCAGGGCCACCGTGTAACGCTGAGTAGACCTGTGTGCAACTTACAGTACCATCCCCCCCTCCAGGAACACCACTGATTTTGACCCCAAATTATTTGCTGCTTCAGATTTTAATTTAATTCCAATCCTTTCCCTTTCCTACCCAACAGTTGGCAGATCCAGTCCAGATGTGGCTGTTCTGAGGGTGGAGAGATGTGTTATATCCCAGAAAGCACATGGAACAAAAGGACCAGTCTTCAAAGCAGTCTCATGGGGCTGCTAATCACTAGTCTCATAATTTATAATCTCTGATCTCCTGAATCATGTCTGGTTGGCCCAACTTGTCAATTGATGGCAGTAAATTCCTTGCAACCGTCGCTTATTCATAAACATGAAGGGATAAAACTCAGTGCATGAAGAGGGAAAATTGTGCCACTCACTGGATTTGGGGAAATGTCTTAGCGCCGTTGTTCTTTGACATAAAGCTCCCAGACAAAGGCGCATCAGAGGTGAAACGATGTTTGCGATAGAGATGATGACACCCATTTTAATGAAATGGAAAGATTTTAAGCTGCACAGCCAACAGCAACATTATTTAAATGGAAAAGCATTTAGGCTGATCTTCCCAGCATTTCCTGCGGTTAATAAAGGTAAGCTGTGATGGATAACAAGGCCTTCACCAGGATTCCAAATATCTTTTTTCTTGTTTAACATAAAAAATACAGTACTTGAAAACAGCTTAAAGGAGATTTCAGAGCCCACACAACAGGGGAGAAACAAGACAATATAATGAAAACAGAATAGAGAGAAGTCGCATGGGAAAGAAGAATTTGATTTGAGCTGGAAGCAGTGGGATGTGCCTTCAAATGGACCCTGATAGGTGGGCGATTTGGAGTGGAAGCTTCACAGATCACTTAACGCTGCAACAGAAAGTTAATTTCATTACCTTAATTCAGAGCAGTGTGGGTTAATGGCCATTTTTGTGCTCTAGGGAGAACACTAAGACAATGGATACAGTATTCAGAGAGAACTTTCACAGGGGAATTCATTGAGTTCTGCTTTATGATAGGATAGGAATACTGAAAGTTGTGCTCAAGGAGTCCAAATGGTTTATTTATGGATCTACCATTGTAGAGAATCTCAGTCATGGGTACATAACCCCATGCTAAGAGGGTAAAGATTTTTTTATTTTAAAAAAGTGGTGCTCCTCTTATATTTAGCAGAGGGAGAGCAGCTGTCTCTATTTATCCCAGCATAGTGTCTTTTTCCAGTGGCTGTTTACTGGTGTTTCCCTTCTGTTTCTGTTTAGATTGTGAGCCCCTTGCAGACAGAGAACCATGGTGCCATTTCTTTTACTATGTTGAAAAGTGGCACCGGGGGGGGGGTTATCCGCTGATTTTGCATCCATGGATTCACTTATCCGCAGATACTGAATCCCCCCTGCAACCCCCCCCCGCGTGCCCCCCTGGCTGATAACTTTGAGGTTGCAACGTTGGTATCTTGCTTCAAACATGATAAGCAGCCTCCTGCTGCTTATCGCACAGAAGTAGACAGAGACTAAATGCTAGAGAGGCTCAGCAAGATTAGCAGGGAGCAGTTTGCTTCCTGAAGCAGTTGACCCCCTTTTTGACCCAATTTTGACCCTGGGTCCAGGTACGATTGTACCCCCTTAACACCCCTCTCAGATCAATATCAAATCAGATTGGCCAGGCAACAACAGGTAGTCAGTATGACTATTCTGTATAAGTTATGCAGATCAGGGCAGCCAAACCTAGTTTCAGCAGGGCCCTTAGTGGCTCCCCCTAGTCACCTGACTCATCTTGGACTGATTGGCATTCAGAGGATGCTGTGGCGCAGCAAGGCACAATCCAATCATCTCTCCCCCTGTAAACTAGCCTGGTGGTGCAATGCCACCAGGCTAGTCAAGTACCAGGCTTGTTGTTGGAGGCTTTGGTTTGAGACCTCTTCAGTCCCGGGACTTATCAATGGTTTTCTACATCTGATTCTGGAGACCCAACTGTTTTCAGATGCATGTGCATAGGTTTGGCCACGCCTCCTTGAGAACTCCCACAATGCATGGAGGTGAGGGAGCAGCAATAAGAAATGTAGTCCTAGAAGCTGCAATCACCCTGACCCATGCATGTGTTCAGTCTGGTTCACTCTTTCCCCAAAAGTTTCTCAACCAGTGGTACTAGTACCGCCAGCCACTACATGGACTGCCAGGCCACCGGAACCCCACTCCAATGCAACACTTTCGGTGGCGTGTTTTCGCTCCCAAGAGGCTTCTGCTTTTGGCCAAGCCTCTTGGGAACGCTGAGAAGGGCCCTCCCACCTGCCCAGAGCCTCCTACCTGTGTTTTCTGACCTCCAAAAACCTGAAAACCCAGAAGTAACTGGCGATGATGTCATTGTCAGTTACTTCCAGGTACACAGCAGGAGTACCAAGCACTTTGTGGCCAAATACTTTGTGCTTGGCCAGAAAGGGGTTGAGAAACCCTGATGGTTATAAACAGGGCTGGCCCATCCATGAGGCCAACTGAGTCAGTTGCCTCAGGCGATGGATAGATGAGAGGTATCCTCTGCCGCTTTTCCTCCTTCTCACGCTCCCTGTATTTGAAAAGGGAAATGAAGCAAAATAATCTTTCTTTAGTAGCCAAGGAATGGAAGGAGGAAGCAAGGATGGCATCAGGGGATAGCCACTAAGGTCCTCCGCAAGGAGCCCGTCAGAGGTTCCATCTGGCCCTGCACCCTCAATGCTGGTAGCAATGGTAATGCCCCCGTTCACGACTTTGTCATAGGGCATCCAGCAACCTGGTCCCCACACCCAGAGGAGAAGCAGCAGGTTGAGCTCCACCAGGTAAAGTGGTGGCACTGCTTTTGATGCCAAAAGGTCTTTAACCGACCCTGAGGCTAAACAGGGTTACAATGATAATCTGAGCCATTACCCCCGTACCCACCGAATAAACACGCGAGACAACAGGCTGGGATTAAACTGGGCCAATTTTATTTAAACAGGCCGAAAATGTCAATGTAACATACTTTGCAACTTGCTTAACGACAACTCCCAACCATGCAGGGACTAACGTGGGGGAAACAGCACTAGCTGTCTACCTCCCCCAGCGAACTGGATGATCGAACGGGCCTTACACCTGGCTCTAGGCCTCGCTGTGTGGGTACCCAGAGAAGACTATCATTGCCGGCCCCCAGCCGGGGACCGAGGCAGCTGGACGGATGGTCCCACAGGTTTCCCTGTGCTGGGCCATCACTGTCCAACCATCAGGGGTCATCAGCCAGCCTCAGCAGGCCGGGACAGTACCCGTCTGAGCGGTACTGACTTCCTCCATGGCTTTGCTTCCTCAAGTGTATGCCGAACAGAAGGCCTTACCTGCCCCAACCTGCATGGCCCCTGCCTACTCTTGAGATACATCGCTGGAAACTCTCTGCCACTATCCTCCCATGACACCAGTTCAGGGTAGGCGAAAAAACTGCTGACTCAGGCCAATCAGTCGGCAGCAAAAAAATCCTACCCGGCCCCATTAACCAGCTAATCTCAAACTGTAAGCCAGGGAGGGGGGGAAGGGTGGTCGGCTCCCCGTGGCGGACTGAACAGGGTGAGACAAGCGCGCATGTTTCCACTGCGTTTGTCCTGCCACCCCACCCCCCCACCCCATCGCTGGCTCAGCCAATCACTGAGCGGGCCAGCCCATCACCTCGCCCGTGCGTCGGGGCGGGGGCAAAATAGGCAGCTGTACTATTGCACCACCTGCATTATGATCACCAGCTGCAGTAGCAGACCTTTCCCCAAAAGTATCTTTTAGTGATAAAAGTATCTAAAAGCGGTATCTTTTAGTGTTTCCAATTATTTAAACCCAGTCTCCTAAATTGCTTTTCAAATGCTCCTCCTCCTGACAGCATTCTAGCCTTACAAGAGTTACGCTAAAATCGCAGCTATAGAGGACAATAGTAAACACAAAGGCGCTTAATCCTCACACTTGTTGACATCTTCAGAGGCCTTAGAGAGGGTATAAATAAGTATATTTATATAACCTCCCAGCTTCACTTGAAAATAGACCAACATGCAGAGATGATGGGATTCCAATGTTTTATCCCCACCAATGAACAGTTGCTACTATTAATATTTTCCACAGCACAGCAAAATCCTAGATTTTCCCATTATCTCACTAGGAAGCCATCCTTTCTTGACAGTGTTGGTCAGCAGAAGGTTTCAAAATAGATTTGGGGGGGGGGGGACATTCTAATAGAGACATTTTCCGTAGCTTGGTGTTTTTCGTTTCTCTTTAATTTTTTCCTATGTTGTGTCAAACCATATTTAGAATGTGTCTCTGGGGAAAAAGTTTACAGAAAGTAACATTTTTTTGCTCTTCAGCTATTTGTAAAATACAGCTAAAATACAGCTACATACTGCATCGTGTATGTGACTTCAGATTTGGGACTTTAAACTTACGTCATAGGCATCATTCCCTATCTACCCCATAATGTATATTGATTTGACTTTATGTCTTGCACTTTTCCAAAGAACATGGGCTTGTTCAGATGATATTTTAAAGTTTGAACTGGTCTTTAAAAAGAGGTTTAGCAAGTGCATGTAGGGAGTAGTTTGGATGAACCCCCCGCCCACAATTAGGGGGATTTTTGAGGAAAGTGAGGGAAGTGGAGGGAGGAGCCAGGACATCCACATGCTGTGAGCATGCATGTCAATTAACACATGGGCCCAGTTTAGGGTTAAAAACATTGTCCACACAACCTCATGTTAAGTGACAGTTAACTTGTGGAAGTTAATTTCCAGGTTCTTTCCAAGGAGGAACATCTGAGAATTTTCAAGAGAAGCCAAGCAAGCTTGTATAAGACAACTTGTCATGGTTGGGGTGAGTGAACCGGTCAGCACATCTTCCACCTCTTCCTTTGATTCTTTGCTTTGGTTTTTGAATGCTACCTGCTGCCTTGAGTTTTGGTATCATTCTGATCCTCCTTATCTACAGCAACCTTATGCAACTGTTATGTATTATGTGATTTATTTAGGACCCAAACCCATCCAACTTTCCAGCACTGATGTAGCCGTGCCAACAGGGCATGCGCTGCATCCTGTGGTGGGGGACAGTCATGGAGGCCTCATAAAGGGAAGGAATGTTTGTTCCCTTACCTCGAGGCTGCATTGGTGCTGGAAAGTTGGATAGGATTGGACCTGTTGTTGGTGCAAGAGTAACTCCATTTTGTATTAAGCGGTCATACTGGGTTGTGTAAGTGGGTTGTGTCAGGTCATCTTACTGGTTGCATAACTAAGCTGGCCAGAACCTGTTAGAACAGGCTGAAAGTGGCCTGAGCAATATCTTGACTCAAGGAAGGAATGCAGCAACATGCCCATATAAAGAAAAAGGAGGTGGAGCTGTTGAAGCTATAAAAGAGACATGTAGGCTTCTCTGCTTTGTTGCTTGTGCACGAACTAATAAAGTTACTTCAGAATTTGCTGACATTGATCTGGTTGACCTAGCAGTTGGACAACGAATTCTAGGCATCCCCTTTGAAGGCTGTTTAGGGCGGGGGCTCACATAATACAACTTACGATCCATCAAATTAATACAAAACATGTATTTTGTACAAAAAAACCCTGACCAGGGGTTCCCAACCGGTGTCACACGTACCGTCAGTGGTACTTTGGGATGCCTCTGGTGGTACTCGGACTGAAGGGTTCCTGAACCCCACCGGGACCTGCCAAACCCCTCGAAAATGCAGCGCTTTTGGCACCATGTTTTCGCTCCTGAGAGGCTCCTACCTTTGGCCGAGCCCCTCGGAAGTGCAGAAAACAGCCTGCCCACCCAGAGCCTCTTACAGGCCTCCTGCGGCGATGACATCATCACCGCTTACTTCCAGTGGTACTCACATAGCACATCCATGAGAGTGGTATGCCATGCTGATAAAATGAGAACCCCTGTGGCTCAACTAATCTCCTGCATTTGCTCAAGTTCTGGGATTGAAAAAACAGAGAGGTGGGACTTTATTAAACAGCAGGCAGGCCACAATAAATGTCTGGTAGGTATAGTTTTTCCATTCATGTTCAAATGTCCCTCCATCTCTAACAAGTAGGGCTGCCTGAGTGTGGGCCCTCATTTGGAGTGCATGCATCATAAAATAGATGCCTGCAGAAGGAAGACATGTCCCGGCTTGTCCACAATGGAAGTAAGTTTCATTCTCTACCAAGTCATGGTCTGAACCAGGCCTCTGAGTGTCCCTGTTGCTCAATCAGCACACAGATGTATGTCTTAACAGATGTTGTGGGGGGGACACGACCCAATGCTGCTGAGTCAGAAGAAAAATATTCTATTAAACTTCTTTTAATGCCTACTCAGGATATTGTACCTTCAACTCCTCTTGTAAGCTTTCCAAATAGTTCTCTTTAAATTAATGAGGTAATATACATTTCCTAATCTGTTCTCGCCTTGCCTTAGGGATATGGGTCATGGGTCTTTTTAACATATTAAGTGGATGGGCAGTCACCCAGCTAATAAAGCAGTTGCCCTGGTATCCCACGCCTGATGTTGCTTATGTAATGATCAGGCTTTCCAGAAGAGAAAGCTTTGCAAGACACACACACGAGAGAGAGAGAGAGAGAGAGAGAGAGAGAGAGAGAGAGAGAGAGAGAGAATGATTTACTCCCTAAACTCCCATTTGGTATAACATCTTGAATATCGTTGTACATCAGGAGGCCAAATGTTGTTGTTGTTCAGGTTAAAAATGTAGACAGGACTGTAGCTCAGATGGGTAGCAGATGGGATTGTAGCTCAGTGGTAGAGTAGCTGGTTCAAGCACTGCTATCTCCAGATAGGGCTGGGAAAGACCCCTGAGGGCCCTGACTGAGCTGGATGGACATATAGTCTCAATTCGTAGTAGGAAACTTCATATATTCAAGGAAAGTGAACTTGTGTAGAGAGGATTGACTGCTCCCTCCCCAAAAAGAGCTTAAGTAAGCTCATTCTTCATGGAGAGGAACGTTTTGGAAATCTGTGTACTTTTCGTCCTGGGCAGCAGTTTTTCCTTGTACTTGCAGGTCATCCTTAGTGTGTATCTCATGGGGTGTAGTAGGCATGGGGTGTAGTAGTACCCCTAAGATCTTGCAACTTGCTCTGCCCCTCCCCCCATTTGCACCTAGTCCAAATCTCAAGGTTTTAGGAACAAAACAAAACAAAACAGATCCTGCAAGACTGAAGTCTGCCTTCCCCAGAACTAAATCACAGTGTGGAATTTCCATCTTCAACTGGGTTCTAAAAGCAATCTCCCCTAGATTCAGCTGCACTTGATTTGGGGTAGGCAAAGATCTGAGGGTGCCTTCTGTTACATGTGGTGTTTGCCACCAGTCAGGAACACAAAGCAAAGTATTTTTGAACTAATCACACCTGATTACAACTCCTATCTCGCTCCTGTGTGCTTTCTGAGATCTTGAGCTGAGTCACCATGAGGCCACCCAAAGACGGTCATCTCAAGCAGCAGATTGGTGTGGGTGCCAATTTCTGTCTGCCTGCCCACCTCCACCACTCCTCCTCCCATTCCCTGAATTTGAAAAGAAGAGGTGAGTGGTGCAGAATAGGAAATGTAGAGAAGAATGATAAGATAGAGCAGCATTTCTCAAACTGTGGGTTGTGACCTGATTTCTGGTGGGTTGTGACCTGATCCACTTGGTGGGTTGTGACCTGATTTCTGGTGGGTCTTACTGAGTCTCCAAAGAAAACACAGGTGATGGAAAGATCAGATAACTGTCTCAAGCTCTGAGGCTATTCAAAAATTAGATATTAATCACCCTGCAAGGAGCTGAGCTCCCGCAGTTTGCAAGCTTGTGTAAGTATAGGAAGATAAATGTCTGACAGTGCAATCCAGTGTAGGCGGTGCACCGGGGCAGCACATGCGGCCCGGCACAGGGTGTCACAAAAATGCCATAAGGCGAGTAAGGACACCCGGCGAGTAAGAACCAGACTGCAGGTAAAACCTACGCTGGTCGGGGCAGGGGGAGGGCGGACCAGGCATGCAGGGAGGGCAGAGGGCAGCCATTAGCCACCTGGGGCCTGGAGGAGGTGGAGATACCGGAGGGCGAGATCCCCGGAATCCTGCACTCCCTCCAGGCCCCAGGTACACCGGCACAGGTGGTGCAAAATTGTGCAAGCTCTAGAGCTCGCGCACATTCAAGGAAGCCCATTGGACCTCCCACCACTTACACCATGGGAAGGGGACGATCATTCCCTTCTCCCAAGTTGTTCCTGGGCAGCCCGGGAACTCGATTGGATACAGCGGCTGCCCCTTTAGGCAATTAGGCAATCCTACACAGGATTGCGCTGTGAGCGTCTTTTATGGGTTTTTTTCCTAAGTCCATCAATGACAGGTAGTAGGTGAAGGCTGGGTCACATAACTAAGCTCCTCAACAGCCTTGAGGTTGTTCATTAGGGCTGCCTCATTAGTAGAAATGGATTGATTTTTTTGCAAATAAATAAATAAAACATTTCTTTCTAGATCACCTTTTTTAAAGTCTCATAAAGCTGGGTGGATCCAGATGGAGTGTCATTTTAAAAAGTGGGTCCCAGTTCTGAAAAGTTTGGGAACCACTGGAATAGAGTATTGGAGACATTCCCCTCTTCCTTTTTGAATCTAGGAAGGGGGGGAGGAAGGGGAGATGTGGAGGTGTATCGCAAAGTAAGAGGGGTGGCACACGGCATGCCACCTCAGTTGTTGGGAGGTTCGGGGTCAGTCCTGCAAGTCACTTCCTGTATCTGGTTTCTCCCTTTGTGTCTCTGAACCACACTTCCCATTCCTCCTTACACACTGCTACACCTTCCTGACTTTCACTGGTGAACGGGATCAGAGTCATTGTTGAGGATCAGAGTCATTGTTGAGGCATCCAAGCTTTTAGCTCTAGGATACAATCAAGAGTTAAGAAGGAATCTGAGAACCATGAACACTGGATAATTAAGGATAGGAATAATATATTACTTTGGGGATATGCTTGGAACACTACAATCAATAAGATAAAACATGAGAGGCAAACTTATGGCTCCTTGAGAGGAACAGGCCCAAGGTTATACCCATGATGTCCTTGTTGTGATATAGGTGGAATTTCATCTGCATAAATAATTCTTCACCCTTCCAAGCTCTCAGTCGGCAAATGTTCTAGCACTTTTATTGATATATAGAAGAAAGGTCATACAGATGCCCATGGAAAATATTTTTAGTACTAAACTCTAGCCACTTCCTGTATAATAATAGTCTCATCCCTTATGTAAGGACTTGGATGAAATGGAAACTCCACATAGCAATCAACTTGAAACATTGTAGGAACAAACAGATCGTCATGTCTGCCCTGTGTTATTTTGAATGGTTTCCAGATTGTCCCTTAGAACGATTTATCACTCCCAGGTACTGAGGAACAGTAGCTCAACACAACAGACATAAATTCATCACTTCCTTAAAAGTACCTAACCAATTAAATGAGTTTGTTAACTTGACTTGAGGATTATAAATGGGGTTTAAGCATTATGCATTCTACACCTCCATCTTTTCAAAGTTTATCACATATTCTCAAGTCACCACTTGATAAATGACAATGATGGAATGTTCTGTCAAATGCAATACCCATTTATAGACCGGTGGAGCAACTACAGCGGTGAGGCCAGGGCTGCTTCTCCCCCAGCTGCAGACTGGTGGAACGGTGCCTGAAACAGGTAAGGCCCACCAGTAGGTTGGGACAGGTGGATGGTGAGGTAGGTGCCAGATTGGGCCGCCAGACCTGGGAGAGGGGAGGGGATATCGGCAGGTGGCAAGTGGCTTTCCAGCTGCTGGACCAGCAGCCATGCATCTCTCAGCAGAGGGGCTGCCACAATGGTGGGGCCACCATTGTGCTGGCATACCTGGCGTTATGTCCGCATCTCCCAGCCATAGGATTGGGCTATAAAGCTCCTGTATGAAAAAAGTAACACAAGCAGATACAATTAAATTAAAAAATAATATATTTTTAAAAAATAGAAGAGAGCAGCAACTACTATACAGTCAGTAGTAGCAAATCAAGCACTAAGACAACAATTAAAGCTCACTACATAATGTGCTGGAGTACTTGGGTAAAGAAAATGTCTTCACCTGGTGCTGGAGAGTGCAACGACAACAAAGTACAGTACAACATCTGAGGATTGTATTCCACCTGGGCCTATGACTGTTCAGGTCCCTGAGGTAATCGTATAGGTCTGACCACTGCAAAACCAAAGACTGTCCCCAACTCACAGGACTTCCTCCTCCTGAGACTTTCTGTGTCATCTTCTTAAAGAGTAAGTACAGTGGACCCCCACTATCTGCGGATCCAGCATCTGTGGATTTGTTTCAACATGGATATGGGGGGTCCAACTGAAAAACCCAGAAAAAAGGGGACAGGTTAAAACATTGTTTGCTTACCTGTTAGATGCAAACCGCTGCATGTTCTTCCTTCTACAGGCTTAAATTGTGCTCCAAAAGCCTCTTCCGGGATGCACAACTCCCCCCTCCCAAAATAACTCCAGGATGCATTTCAATGCATTCTGGGGCTATCATGAGAGAGGGGAGCAGGGAGTCGCACGACCCGGAAGAGGCTTCCGGAGCACAATTTAAGGTTAACATAGGCTTCCTTCCTAGTTTCCGGCTCTTTTTTGAGGGGACAGCTGCCCATATGTGGACATCGGCTTCAGTACTTCTTGAGAGGACAGCTCCAAATCAGATAAAACTGGTTTAAGGAGTAGTTTCAGGTCCTTTTCGAGGGAACTGGTCCCCATAGACTAACATGGGTTTTCAGCCGTTTTCCCCCATAGGTTTACTTTGGCTTCAGCCCTATTTTTCAGCCATTTTTGAGGGCTTATAAATATTTAAAGCTATGGAGGAAAACTAGTCTGTTAAAGAGGGTACAAAAGTGTATTTATTTTTATTTATCTGGTAGTTTGTATCATTTCCTTCTCCCCCCCCCAAAGGACTCCCAAGTGGAATGTGTCTCTCAGGGCAAAAATAAATAAATAATCCATAGCCTGGGTGCCAGTACTGAGAAGTTGATGTCCAATGTACCCACGAATCATCAGTGGAACTCGAAGCAGGGCTTGCATACATGACTGAAGCAGTTCATAGCCAGACCACCACATTCAATACCAGCTAGACATACAAATAAACCTTCAGAGACACAATGCAAAGACACATTTTTCATTTGTCTAATTACTTGATCACAAAAAAAGAAAAGATGTTCCATTCCTGTATGCTGGAAGATGAGCATCATTAGAGTTGATTGCGATGGATGGGTGTAGGGATATGGCTGAGATGAAGGAGATGTTCTTTTTCCTCAAATCCTCATTTTAAGTTTCAAATTAATTCTGTGACACAGTGGGTTGAAAGTACATTCATAATTGCAGTTGACCTTTTAGATTGAAGGAGAGACTCATCTAAGAGGGATGACTTTTTTTCCTACCCCATGGATGGCTGTGAGTAACAGAGATAATTAATTTGGGGAAGTAGGTTATTCATGTTACATGCTTTAATTATGTACAGAATGTATGGCACAAAGGCATTCAATACACTATGGGAATTACTTGAGAAAAAATGTTGGGTTGGGAAATATTAAAACAGTGACTCTTTTACATAGGTGAGAGGTAGGAGAATTTGCCTTCCAAATGGCATTTGAAAATGCTATATTTGTCCATGTTAAAGGGCAAGCCACACATTATAGAAGAAAGCTTTCGAGGACTTTCCACTTCCAGAAATAGTGCAGAACATGCACCTAATGTGGCCTTGAAAAGCTCCAGGCGCCACTAGGTCCACTTCACCTACAGTATGAGTTTCATGAGGCTTGAGTCATTGCTTTGACACTTTCGCAAGCATCTTGAATAATTCAGGACTATCCCATCCAGAAAGCCAGTTGCCTCTATCTTCCTGAATAGAGGAAGGAACAGAGGCGTCGCTCCGGTAGGGGCGGGGCTGTAAGTATCGCTGCGGTTACAGTCGCTTTACCGAGCGAGGAGGAGGCAGCCCCGCCCCCTCACTGTCTGAGCCAGTCCCCTGCGGAGAAAGTAGCAGGCAAGAGACCCTGCCTGCTGCTTTCTCCGTAGGCGAATGGCTCGGACAGTGAGGGGGCGGGGCTGCCTCCTCCTCGCTCGGTAAAACGACTGTAACCGCAGCGATACTTACAGCCCCGCCCCTACCGGAGCGACGCTTCTGGGAAGGAAGCAGCAGGGGCGCCACTAGGGTTGGTGGCACCTGGGGCAAGATCTCATGGCGTCACCTCCATGGACCTCCTCCCATACTAGACCACACGATGTGGAGGCCTCCTGGGAAATGTGATCCCTGTGCGAGTTACAGCAGGAACTGGGGAAAAAGCCACTGGTAACAAATAGTGTGGTCCGCATCCCCCGCACCTTGGAGAGCAGAAGTGTGGAGGAAAGAAAAGTGTTGGGTTGCAGTATTGCAGTATAACTTCTGGCCATCATGGGGGCTTCTGTTGTACACCAGAGATTCCTCAGGGTGGAAGATGCCCTGGTGGTACAGGTGCCTGAACTCTACCCCCTCAAATTCAAGACCCACACAATGTCTTAAAATCACAAATCTGAATGCTCTTGAATATGTTATGTGGGAGGAAAAAGGTCCATTTCTTTCAGCTCTCATGTGGGTTTCTTGCTGAGTAAACTGAGACTGTTCTTTGCTCCTCATCTTGGAAGGATTGGAAGATCTGTGATGAAGAGGAATGCATGTAGGTGGAAATGAAGATCCTGAAGGGGCTGACTAAAAGGGTATGTAGCTCTTGCAGACAGGAATGATGTTAGTCCTGTGTTTTTGCAGCAGTCTGTATATTGCTGGGAAATATGAGATCCATCAATTTGACTAGCCCTCAGGTCCAGCGGGTTTCCACTCAAAGGGAAAGGTCAATGGTTTGTTTACAACCCTCCTGGCTTTATGTCAAACAGCAGGAGAGGGAAAAATACTTCTATGCAAAGTTCCACATAAATCATCTTGGCAAAATCAACCTCGCCAACTTTCTAAAAGGCATTGTGACAAGGGTCTTATCAACTGGAGAATCTCCCACTCATTGCCAAAAGGAGGGGGCTCCCAGGAGCAAGAGTGATGCAACTCTGATCTCATAAATATCTCATTCTTTCAATTGTTTTAAAGGAGAGCCTTAGAGTAGCTTCACATGATTGATTTATAACCACTGCACTAAAACTGCAATATATTCCAAGAAGCAAGGGCGAGACCACTCTTCCCACACATCTAGTGAACAAATATGAACATTGGAAAACCAAAGAAAGTTGTTAGTGATGGCCAAGTCTCTGGAGGGAAGCCCCCGACAACTAGACATCAAAAGCAATGGCCATTTTTGGCATGTTGCTAGGAGTACTCAGTCTCTTATTCAAGACTTTACACTGTTGCATTACTGATGCTTTACAGAGCTGGCCCATCCATGAGGCTGACTGAGGTGGCTGCCTCAGGTGGCAGATTAGCAGGGGGTGCCCACCAACTCCCTCCACCCATCTCTTCCATGCCTTCTGCTCCCTGAACTCAAACAGGAAGAGGAGCAGAAAAGGAAGTTTAGGGCTCAGTCCAGCCCAACTCAGCACACGTCAGGCACAACTGAGGCCCAAGTGTGGCGTAACTGTGGCCTAAGATAGGGCTGAGTTAGGCTGCAACTATGCCTGAGGTAGGCAGGAGGCAAGAGCAGTGGGCCAGCACCAGCCCAGGATCGAGGCAAAACTTACCACAGAGACAGGCAGGCTCCTGTGGTGAGGTGTCAGTCTTGTGGAAGCGAAGAGCCCCCTCCTGAGCTCGTCTGTGTGCACCTACCACAGCTGCTGTAGCGTTCGCAGCAGATGGGCAGCCACAGGTGGGCCTGCAGGCACTGGGCGTGCAACAGTCAGCTGAAGGGCAGAGGTTGTGCCAGTGCCAGCTGCCCCAGGGCACCCTGTGCATTAGCCACCTGCTGCAGGGGGGAGTGCCACAGCCCTCCTACCTGCAACAGGTGTTGAGGCTGCACGTGGGATTCATGGGGGGGGAGAGCGGGGGAGAGAAGGGAAGGAGGGGTGGGAACGTCACACACAAGGGGGTCTCATGATGGCTGGAACCGCCTCTGACATGACTTGCCCGTGCGCTGCCTGAAGCCCTGGGCCTCCAGGGCCGTGGCTATGCCCACAAAGAAGGCATCCCAGCGTGCCTTCTGCTCTGTGCCCCGGCCAAGACCAAGAGATGCCTTGGGCCTGTCTGCTGCGAGCGGGAAGGGCTCACACAGCTCATCACACCCCCAGATGGGGCGACGTCGGCGCCTCGCGGCAGGCGCTCCGGCGGGGTGGGGGGTGCCAGCTTCCATCATCAGGGAGTGGGAGGGGAGGCAGACACACAGGCAGGCGGACAGGGGGTGCTGGGGAGGGACACAGGTGGGTCAGAAACAGACAGACAACAAGGCTGGTGGGAGAGGGATACAGGGAGAGGGGTCTGCAGAGACCAATAGGGACACAGGGGTCACTTCGCAGATGAAGGCAATGCAAGAACGGGCGCCTCTTATGCAGACGGACCTTGGGCGGAATGGACGCCGTTGACGGGCAGACCGTGGGCGGAACGGACGCCGTTGACGGGCGGACCGTGGGCAGGTGAGAGCCCTGGTTGCCGAAAGGGCTCTTCACGGACGTGGCGGACCCAGTATGGGCACCATGTCGCCTGTCAGTGTTTGCCTGCCTGAGAGGCCCCCCAACTCCCCATTCCCCTCTGAGCCCTGAGGGTCTGGCAGCCCCCCTGCTGTGGTCTCCCTGGGAAGGAAGTGGCAGTCCCTGGCTGGGATTCATGCAGGGGCTTGTGTGCTGGGCGCTGTCTCTGTGTGTGGGGGGCAATGCTTGTGTAACATTGGGCACAAGGGGGCTCTGCCCGAGGGGCATATTTATTGTTCTGGAACGGTAGCAGAGATGGCCAGGCGAGGCTGCCAGGGGTAGTCACTGCAGCCAATCTGAAAGCAGCAGCAGCAGCACACGTGCCCCATGGACCTGGAGACGCAGGCTCTCCCCCTGTGGAACCACAGCCTGCTCCATAGAAAGGGGAGGGACAGCAATACGACAGCCAGGGAGGTGGAGCAGCAGCAGCAGCAGCTGAGGAGGGTTGCAGGGCTGGCACCCTGACCTCTGGCAGCATCGAGGCAGACAACAGTGGGGCACCCTGCCTGGAGCCCCAGGGGTGCTCCCAGGAAGGTAGGTGGTAGTGGACATTCCTGGGGAGACAAAAAACAAGGGGGAGTTACAGGTCAGCTGGTGTGTGGTAGCAGTCGCCATTGAATACAAGCCAGTGTGTCGGTTGCAAAAGCCTGCAGGGAGAGATCAGATTACACAGCTGCTAGGTATAACGAGCATGTCACAGTGTGAGGAGCTTACCTGGACGTCAGAAGGGCATGATCCTGCAAAGGACAACAGTGGAGGAGAGAAAACACAGCACAACTACATACATGGCTAGCACATCATAACTGACCTGTTGTAGACCCTATGGGGGCAGGGCTGTGGGTTAGTAAACACACCTTTGTTAACAGGCAAGTCACATTTACACAAACGCATATTTGTCTGCTCACATGGCAACGGGCAGCTATCAGAGGACACATTGGTAAAGAGGCAGCTATCATATATATGTGTGCTGACAGGCAGAAGTACTACATAAAGGCGAACACAGGCAGAAGTCATACATATTGGCATGAAAAGGCAGAAGTCCAACATTATGGCACACAGGCAGAAGTCCTACGGTATGGCTTACACAGGCAGAAGTCCTACATATAGGCATGAACAGGCTAAAGTCAAACATATATTGGCATGAACAGGCAGAAGTCATAACACATGCCATCCCAGACCCTGCTCTTACCTGCTGGTGTTGTTGCCTGTGGGGGGGGGGAGAGAGGCTGGGAGAAAGACATGGGTTAGCAAATGCTTGCATGGAGGCAGCTGCCCAGGCACAGCTGTAAACAGTTTGGCCACAGCCTGAACAGCCCTCTCTGTCCTAGAGGGGGACAGAAAGGAGAGGAAAGGAGAAGAGAGAAGTGGGGTGTTTGTGAATTTTGCCCTCCACCAAGAAAGTCCCACTTTGTGGCTGCTGGGGGACAGGACCCCACGCCACGAGCTCAGAGAAAGAGAGAGAATGGAGGCCTGGGGCTGGGCTTTTGTGGGAAAGAGGCTGGGTGCAGCTGGCTTCGGATAGGGTAACTATCTGTGTCCATGTCCAGAGTTATGCCACAGCTATTCCGTCCTAACTCAGGCATAACTCAGGAGTAAGGTGTTAGAACTTTTCAGGAGAGGGCTGGAGTGGGTAAGGTAAAATGGCTCCTATGGGTCTCCTCAAATTTGAGTCCACCTTTTTTGTCGACCTAAATTTTGTTCCGTAGCTGTGCTTGAGGGGGCGTGTCGGAGCTCTCCAGTGTCTGGAACTGGACCCAAATTCGTAACCGCCCCCGTCACTCCCCCGACACGCCCCCGACACGCCCACTTTTAGGCCAAACTTAGGACGGAATAGCTCTTAGGCCGAACTTAGGACGGAATTGGTCAACTTTCCTTAACCCGTCCTATGTCTGTCACAATTGCAGCACAAATTCGGCCTCAGTGGCGCAATTCAGTCCTAACTTCAGCCTAAGGCACTTAGGCTGCTTTTGTGACTGAATTGTGCCGCTGAGGCCTTAGGCTGGACTGGGCTGTTAGAGAAGTATAAAGGAGCCCACTATTCGACTCTCCTCTGCACTTCCTTTTCTGCTCCATTCCACTCTTTCTTTTTGAATTAATAAGGTTATGAAAGGAAAAGGAGTGGGAGCCATCGAAGCTGGCAGGCCAGCAGGTAATGCATGCCACCTCAGACTCTGGAATATTTGGGGGCTACTCTGCCTTTGTTTGCACTTTCTTGAGTCTATGTGTGCTCCCTGCCCATGGGACACATTGCTGGGAGTCTCCAAATTCTCATTTTGGTCCCAGTTTCAATTTCCCAATATAACTCAGTAAAGGGAGAGAAAAGGGTTAGCAGGCACATCATTGGTTCATATGGGCAGCACTGATTGGCAACAGCTCTCCCAGATCAAGGTCTTTCTCAGACCAACCTGAAGAGGCCATGACATGAATCTAGGACCTTCTGCATACAAAGTATGTTTTCCACCAGTGGGCTATAGATAGGGACCTGCCTTGCACTGAAGCAGACACTCTTTCTAGCTCAATATTGGTGACATGAACTGGTACCAGCTCATAAGAAGGGCCCTTCTGGATCAGACCAAAGTCCATCTAGTCCAGCATACTGTTTCCCACAATGTCTCTGAAAAGGAGAGGATGATATGTGTCTTTCCCACTTTGCTCTCCTGCAACTGGCATTCACAGGCATACTACCTCTGAAGGTAGTGCATAGCCATCATAACCAGCCAGCTGCCATTGATAGGCTTGTCCTCCAGCATTTCAGAGAGTGTTTTCAGATGGAGTAGCCAGGCATTCAACATGGAACCCTTGCAGAGGCGTCGCTCCGGTAGGGGCGGGGCTGTAAGTTTTGCTCGGTCGGAGTCCCGTTTACCGAACGAGCAGGAGGCGGCCCCGCCCCCTCACTGTCAGAGCCATTCCCCTGCGGAGAAAGCAGCAGGCAGGGTCTCTTGCCTGCTGCTTTCTTCGCAGGGGAATGGCTCTGACAGTGAGGGGGCGGGGCCGCCTCCTGCTCGTTCGGTAAACGGGACTCCGAGCGAGCAAAACTTACAGCCCCGCCCCTACCGGAGCGACGCCTCTGAACCCTTGACATGCAAAGCATCTCCTGTACCAGCCTATGTGTTACCAGTGGATTCCCCCCCCCCCAGGTTTCATTCTTCGTTATGCTGTACTCTGTACTCTGATATCAAGCAACACTATTTTATATGACAACACCAAGGACGTTAAGGTCCAAAATGAACTGTTTCTACAACATGAACAGAACATTGGCTTTTACAGGCCATGTTTTTCTAACTTTGGTTTCAAGACAAAAACTCTGTTCAAGCTCAGATTCTACATGAACTCTCTCTCACCTCTCAGACACATTCTGAAAGAAGGTAATCCACCTGGCGTCTCTAGTTGAATGTAAATTGTGTAATACTTCACCGTTTCTGTGAGGTTGTGGCAGGGCTTGCCTGCATTCTTGCGTTCCTCTTCCCCCCATGGAGTGTCGTCTCCATGTTTTGCCTGCCATGTGTGATCCTGATTGTACCTGTTTTTGCTACGGTTGTAGGCTTGTCATGAGCAGCTAGACCCCCCCCCTTATATTTTTATTTTATGGAGCACCACCCCCTGAGTATTCTATTTTTTCCCCATCCAAATCCGTCCAGAAATAACCGAGATATCAGCCTTTACAGGAAACCGCATTAAAACCCGGTCATTCTTCTGTGCGCGTGCGCCTTAATTGGAAAAGTGTGTTGACAATTACAGGGCGAAATGTCTTGCAGGCTGAAAAGCCCCAGACGCTGTAACCTTTCCTCATAAGGGAGGTGCTCCATTTCGAATGTCTTTGTAATTCCTTTGTACCTTACACATTTTGCTGCTGTCAACTTGTGTCCTTTGCTAGCAAAGACCTTTCTTTTTCACCAGTACTGAGCCTGTTTTACCATCTTTTGAGCTCATTTTTGGTGCCCCCGCTTTAGCAGAACTTTTTCTCTTTTTGCTTCTCGCAGCTGAAGTGATCACGTGGCCGGTTGCCTACCCACCAGGCTAAATGAGCTGAAAATCACTTGTACCCTTTGGGGTGCTTACAACAGGCTTGCATTCTCCTAGAGTTTGCATTTTAGCTGTTCCTGGTATAGCCCAGGGCAACATCCCCTGTCTTCACATCTGATTTCTTTTAATGGTCGGGCAGGAACAGACATGTTGAGGGCCATTTGCACCAATCAGGGTACTTTGGTTTCGGTTCTTTTCCCCCCATCTCCTTGTTTACCTCCAAAGATGCACATACCACCAACCCAAAAACTTATTTAAAACCAGGAGGGTTTTGAACAGAAATTTGTCACTCTTCTGACAAGAGTTTCCACAACTGACCCTCAGCAAGACGGGCTTCAAGACAGGTAGTTATGAGAAGCGAAAACTTCTTCCTTCTTTCCCCCCTTCCCTCTCTATTCCTTAGCTGTTAGAAATTGGGTAGGAGAACACCTAAACTTCTCTCCCAAACACCTTTTTCTTTCATTTGCACCAAATACACTCTGCACACACACACAACCACCATAAACAGCAACATACTACACTGTTTGTTAGGGTAAAAGGAAACGTATTTTCTATTAATCCTCTGTTTGACCAATTTTACCTTTTGCTCTGTTTTTAATAAATCCATACTCTTTTATTGGAAGTTATTTCTCTCAGTCTCTCTTTGCTAAGTTAAAAAGGGAAGCTCTGCATTATGCTGATCTGTATCCAGTCTAAGATCCCATGTTCCAAATGGGCTGTGCTAAATTCCCCTAAGAATTCCCCTTTTGGTAACATACGTCCCGATACCATGTCAGTGGGTATCAAGAGAAACTCACATCCAAAATAGCTTTTAAAATAAAAATAAAAATGGGAGGGGGGATTCTCCAATGAAAGTACAGTACAAGGCAAGAATTCAGAGTTGTCAAGATAAATTGTAGGATGGATATGCATGACCTTTACAGGAGACTGCATAATTGCATTGTCATGGCTCATTATCTGACCTTCTAGAGACCATCCTTGAGGAACACTAATGAGAGAGGAAAATTCTGTGTGTGTGTGTGTGTGTGTGTGTGTGTGTGTGTGTGTGTGTGTGTGTGTGTGTGTGTGTGTGTGTGTGTGTGTGAAAGAGAGCACATCTAATACCTTAGTAACAAGTGACACTGAAAAACCAAGTGACATGGTGACCATAAAATTGGGTCTATCATATGCACTCAACCTTGCCCAACACTCTTTCATTAGTAATGCATTTTAACAGCAAACAGATAGTGATAATTGGGTCCAGATTTACTCTCCTGTTCTTTTAGCAATCTAAGTTCTCTGTAGGATCAAAAGATTTCTATGTGTTGAAGTTAATGCCAAACAGCTAAAGCTGGGCAACCTCCCTTTGGCTCACCTCATAATTATTTTGGTTCTTCTAACCTTTTTGGCAGCCCAATCCTGCCTTAAGATCCACTGCAGCACACAAACCATGCTATGGTGGATCCTAAGCAGGATCAGGGTTGTGCCGGCGGAGCTGGAGCACACCTCAGTGGAAAGGGATGTTTTCCCTTTCCCCCAGTTTCAGCCCCAGTGGGCCTCCTTGGATGTGGCTGGCACAAATCCAGGGGTGCTATGTAAGGCCACCCTGGCCCAGGAAGGGGCTTTGGATATTGGCAGAGCATGCCGCCGATATCGCCAACCAGTTCTGGTCACCACACCTCAAAAAGGATATAGTTGAATTGGAAAAGGTGCAGAAAAGAGCGACCAGAATGATTCGTGGGCTGGAGCACCTCCCTTATGAGGAAAGGCTACAGCGTCTGGGGCTTTTCAGCCTAGAAAAAAGGCGCCTGAGGGGGGACATGATTGAGACTTATAAAATTATGCATGGGATGGAGAGAGTGGATAGAGAGAAATTCTTCTCCCTCTCGCACAACACCAGAACCAGGGGACATGCACTAAAATTGAGTGGAGGGAGAGTTAGAACAGACAAAAGAAAATATTTCTTTACCCAGCGTGTAATTCATCTGTGGAACTCTTTGCCACAGGATGTGGTGATGATGGCACATGACTTAGATGCCTTTAAAAGGGGTTTGGACAGATTCATGGAGGAAAAGACCATCACAGGTTACAAGCCATAAGCAACCTCCTGGTTTTAGAAGTGGGTTTTCTCTGTTCCAGGTGCAAGGGAGTGTCAACGGGAAACAGGTTATCTTGTTGTCTTGTGTGCTCCCTGAGGCATCTGGTGGGGCCACTGTGTGATACAGGAAGCTGGACTAGATGGGCCTTTGGCCTGATCCAGCAGGGCTCTTCTGATGTTCTTATGTTCTTAACCCTCTCCCAGGCCCAGCAGCCCAATCACCACTCCTCCCACCCCTGCCCTCCTGCCACCCAGCGCAGAACCTACCTGCATCTGGTGGCTGGGTCCACGGCCAACGGAGGAGTAAGCAGCACTTACTCCATGGCTGCCATGAAAGTGCCTTATGGCACTTGTGTGACACCCAGCACAAGTGGAGCACACACTCCACCGGTGTGAAGACCCTGTGCAACTCACCCTGTGCTCCACCCTGTGCAAATAAATGAAGACTGAAATGGAAATTTCATGATTTTTTATCCCACCTTTTGTTAGACTGGTAAAAGGTGAACAGGCTTGAGTGCCTGACTCTCATTTTTGGCATCTGGTGGGCTGCAAGAGTCATGTATATTTCAGCAGTGTCTATGATTACGGGCAGGAAAAAATGGCGATAAAATAAAAACACCTAACACCTAACAGCTTTCTGCTAAAATATCTGCGAAAAAAATAAAATAAAAATAAAGCCATGTAATTTTGTGTCATTATTCATCTGCTGACAGTTTACAACCTATACCACCTACCTAGTACACTTTTGAATCGAGGCGTCATGTGGCGCGCGTCATCCGGGGCAGACGAGTGGCACCTGGGGGCCGCGGAGGCACGTGTCACCCCAGCCCCCGTGAACCCACCGTGTACCCCTCCAAAATTTGCAGCAACGCCAACTCACCCCCGCTGCTGCCGGCTCCGTGCGTCACCCTCCGAGGCCGGGAGAAGGCCTCGGAGGAGCGTCCTACCCGGCGGAAGGTCCGGCCCCTTCTAACAAAGCCCTAAGCGCCTTTTTTTGAATTTTAGCGCATGTGCACAATGCTTATGAGGGCAAAAGCCTGCCCTCTTGCCCTCAGAAGCTTGTACGCATAATGCGTAAAAAACGCTGAATAGGCCTAGTCAGTCAGGGCTGGCCCGGGAGGACAATCCGAGGTCTTCTCCTGGCCTCGGAGGGGCCCGCCCCCCCCCCGCCATGCTCCAGTGATGCTACCAAATCGGTTACAATTTATAAAAATGGGGAAAATTGGACTAAAACACATAGTTATGTGTTTTTATTCCAATTTTTCCCATTTTTATAAATTGTAACCGATTCAAAAGTTTAACCGAATCACATGCTAATTGGGCAATAGGCACTTTTTCAATTGATGCTCCTCTTATATTTAGCAGGGGGAGAGTAGCTGCCCCCTTTCACCCCAGCACAGTCTCTTTTCTGGTGGCTGTTTGCTGGTGTTCTTATCCTTACATCCCCCAAAGAAGACTCAGGAAAAGTTTCTTGTGGAGAGATGGTCACTTTATTGTATTTAAGGATGAAAACCTGCAGAGGCAAAATGAGGGGTAAAACTCCACACACACACACACACACACACACACACACACACACACACACACACCGAAGCGTGCGGGATCTGGTCGGGAGAAATGGGCCTAGCGATTTTCCTCCCCCTGCTTGTTTGGATGTCAACACCCCGTCTCCAGGCCCCCCAGGACAGCTCCTGGGGAGCCTCTCATAGCCAACCCAACAGGGTTGAGACAGCAGGAGCAGGCTTGGGACCCATGCTAGCCACGCCATTGATGGGCCTCACCTGCTCCAGCCAGGAAGCTTGCCAACCTGCCTCACCAAGCCATGTGAGCGTCGTTAATGAGCGTTCTTGGCTCACTTCCTGACCTTGCCGAGCTCACGGTGCACGCCGATCAGTGGCGTCGTTAGATGGGGGCCCCTGTGGCTCAGGGCCCCCGGCGCCAGCTTCGGGGGGCGCCAACGAGTCCGAGTCCAAGTTGCCCGACTCGGACTCGGCGACTTGGATTCGGACTCCGAGTTGCCCGAGTCCGAGTCGCCCAACTCGGACACGGCCAACTCGGACTTGGGCTCGGACTCCGAGTCACCCGAGTCCGAGTCACCCGACTCGGGCTCGGGGCCTGGGTCCGAGTCAACCGGCGGCCCCACTCTCACCTTGGCGCGACCGCGACCGCGTTTCAACCTTAGCTGGCCGGCGGCTGTTTCTGCGCATGTGCAGAAACAGCCGGGTTGAAAAGGAGTCGCGCCGAGGTGAGCGTGCGCGCTCACCTCGGCGCGACTCCTTTTCAACCCGGCTCTGCACGTGCGCAGAAACAGCCGCCGGCCGGGTAAGGTTGAAACGTGCTCGCGCGAGTGAGTGCATTCGGGGCCGCCGGTGTCGCCGCCGCCGCCAGAATGAGAAGCTGAAAAGGTAAGTACGGGAAAAGCCCGGGGGGAAGCGGCCCCCTGGGGGAAATAAATAAATGTCGGATTTGCCCCCCCAAATCGCAGCGGTGCCTTTGGTGGCCAATTCGACGAGGGCCCCCCTATAGGTTTAGGGCTATTGACGCCACTGACGCCTATCCCTATCAAGCCTTACCTACCCTACCCGCACGCCACCTGCCACAATGGGCGACCAGCCTAGCGCTTGGTCGCCCAGCCCTACCGGATCAAAATATTAAGCAAAGTACTCTGCAGGTCTTGTAAGAAAATCTCGGCGCCCAGATCGGAGAAGTGCACTCCATCCCTCCGGAACAGCTCCACCGCATCGAAACTGATGCGGGGATGTGCTGCGATTGCTCCACTGTTCCATTTCATTAACTGCCCCAGGTAGGCATTTACCTTTCTCCTGGTGATATCGATGGCCCTAGGATGAATAGCCCCCCGCTACACCCTACGGGGAAGCATGTGGGACCACAGGAACCTGATCCTGGGTACCCATAAGGCGATGACGGCTAGATCCTGTCGAAGCTGAATCCAGAGGGACAATCCGGGGACTTCTGGCACAGATCGTTTTCCCCCAAATGCAGTACTAACACCTGGGCGTGGGGGATGGGTCATCAAGAACTCCTGTGCCGTGGGAAGGAGCTGGCCACGGAGCGTACCCCCATCGAGCGGCCTGACTCGTGCTGGTGAAACTGCTGAGCCCCGGTTGATCGACATAAATGACGTTTGAAGGAGGCAGCCACCTCCTTCCTGGCCTGGAACATTATTGAGTGCCCGCATAAAAGGGACCCTCATGGGCACAGGACAGTAGTACTCTGTAAAGAGAGGAAAACAGGACAGAATTAGCCACTGAACCTACCCAACTGTGAAATTAGAAAGATGGGCTCCGTGGGCCACAACACCATGCCAACAGGCAACAGCCGCCTCCCCCACTCTGGGCTTCACGCTCCTCACTGAGCACCCAGGCCACACGGCTGGGGGGAGGAGCGGCAAGATGGTCGTAGAGGGCCTCACTGCCCGATCAGCTACTTACCAACGTAGCCCCGAAAGGCTCCGAAACGCCTCTTATGTGCCCGTTGGAAGACTTCGGCCGACACAGCTGTCTGGACACGCCCACTGAAGAGAGCTACACATTCCCGAGATGTAAGGCCCACCAACGTAGCTCCGAAAGGCTCTGGAACGCCAGCGACCGGTCCACCGGATTGCCTCTGCCGACGGTCCAAGAGCTTATAGTTAAAATACTAAGATTAAAGTTTATTATTATTATTCTCATTTATATTATTATTATTAATATTATTATTATTTAAGGACAGTCACCTAAGCGGGGAGGGACCCGAACCCCTAAGTCCAATGCCCGATCTGACCTACCACTGGGGACTTCTATACTCAAGCTTCTGGATGGGCGGCATGCCCCACCCCGATACTTCCTAATCCTTATTCAAAGGACGCTCTCCCCCCCCCGCTAGCTGTTCCCACTATAAAAGAGAGGGAATGATCCAATAACCGTATGGACACCTTAAAATCCGGCTGAGGTTAAACCTCAACTGCCAGAAATGTGAAAAACGATAACTGACCCAAGGGTAGGGAAGTGGCGGCCACCCCTAAAGGAACTTATACCCTAAACGTCGGGCACATATGACCGGAGTACAACCCGAGTACTAAGCAGTCAAGACGGGGCAAAACCCCAGTAACTAAACTGGCAAAGCACTAGCCTATGCTCGGGCATGCCCATGACCTCCTAGACTCAAAAGCCCAAAGAATGTACAGGTGGAATCCAGAACCCTCCTCCAGGACATATAGTACCCGAATGTCTAAAGGCATAGGGCTAACATCCCGCATTCCCAGCCCAGCGCTCATGCCAGGAGCGAGTGTATTTAATCGGGGGTCCGATACAAATAAAACTGCTGGCCATCGAGATGGTGGAGGACTGCTTGATTGAGGGCCCCGAAGTGCTGATATCTTAACCTTAAGTTAAGTGTACTAAAAAGCCATTAGGACCTTTCCATTCTTCTTGAGGAGAGTGCTAAATTCTGATAACCTTCTTGCAACCCATGAGATAAGCTACAGGGGTGCCAAATCAATGCAGGTATGTCACTGGCCGTAAACGTGTAGGTTATCCCCTTCAACGTGGGACACCTTAGGAGCAAGGCAGAGTCATCCAGGGCTGAGAAATAGAGCTACTTGAATGGCAGAGGAAATATAGAGAAAATACAGTATAGATAGATACCTTTATTGGCATAAACACATCAAACAAACAAACAACCAAAAAAAATCCCCCAACAGATCCAATGACAACGACCACAATCCTGCAGAAAATTTCTCCCCAAACTGTCCCACTATAAATCTATACATCAAAACTCATTTCCCGAGTAGCCACCACCACAGAAGCAAAAGTTGCAACACCATCAAGTCTCCCATCATCTTCTGTTGACAGAAGGGCTCGGAGAATATTCGCCTCCATCCAGCCCTGAAAACACGTCAGTATCGAGTTAAGGTGTTTCTGATGGAAAGACTCGTGCAGAGAGCATGATAAAAAGATATGCTCAGATGTCTCCACACACTTCATGCCACGTGAACAGAGCCTTGCTGAAACAGGTATTCCTTTGTACCGCCCCCATAAAAGGGCAGAAGGGAGAGCGTTGCACCTTGCCAGCATAAAAGCCCTTCTTAGCTGTGGGTTATGCAACTGATATAGATAAGTTGACAGCTTCCCAAACTTTATAGGCGGATGGAGATGCAATGGAGAACAAGTTGTATCAGCTGCACTGATTAACTCTTGGTGCTCAATGTCGAGAGTTCTCTTCTTAATAGTTCTAAAAGCTGCAGCTAACCCCATCATGCCTAGCATCTCACTGTCAAGCCCCATCGATTTTAGCTTTGTAAGCAGACTAGAGACCCCACAAGGCAAAGATGTGTCTGATAGTAGGTGGTAAATCAGGCTATCACTTGTCGCAGAAAATACAGTAAATGAAGGGGGGCACTTAAACTAAACATAGGAACAATAAGAAATTCCCCCAACTAGCGTCCCCCGCAACCAGTAAAGAGGGGGCTGGATGCAGGGCAGTAACATAAGAATAGACGGACAAGGTAACCCTGTGGAATCTTAAATCAAATAAGGCTGCAAGTGCCCCGCCATCAGCAGAAACCCACCATAGTTAGGTGGAAAGAAAACAGGCCTGTTAAAAACCAGAGATCAAGCGAACAGGCTGCACCAACTGAAGGCAGTGAGAGAGTAACAGCCCATTCCAACCCAAGGGCCAAGCAGCCCAAGTCAGACCTAAAGTCAGCCTAACTCGTTTAGGGCGACTTTAGGTCTGGAAGGCAACCATTTAGGGCGAAGTTAGGTCAAAGTTAGGTCGAAGTTACGACCGACGGACTAAGAACAGCCCATTCCAACCCAAGGGCTAAGCAGCACAAGTCAGACCTAAAGTTGACCTAAAAGTGGGCGGACCATGGGCAGACCGTGGGTGTAACGGGGGCGGCAACCAATTAAGGTTGGATTCCAGACCCTGGCAAGCACAGACACGCCCCCTCCAACACAAATGCTGACACAAATTTTATGTCGACCAAAAGGGTTGACATAAATTCGAGTAGACCCATAGGAACCATTTTACCTTACCCACTCCAGCCCTCTCCTGAAAATTTCTAACACCCTACTCCTGAGTTATGTCAGAGTTATGTCGGAGTTGTGGCAGCAAGGTCTGGAAACCGACAGAGTTATGCCTAAGATAGGGAGCCTATCAGCACCCAGCCCCACCCAGCCTCTTTCCCACAAAAGCCCAGTCCCAGGCCCCCAGTCTCTCTCTCTCTCTCTCTCTCTCTCTCTCTGAGCACGTGGCATGGGGTTCTGTCCCCCACAGCCACAAAGTGGGACTTTGTCCGTGGAGGGCAACATTCACAAACACCCCACTTCTCTCTTCTCTTCTCCTCTCTCCTCTCTGCCCCCCTCAAGGGCAGAGAGGGCTGTTCTGGCTTTGGCCAAACTGTTTACAGCTGTGCCTGGGCAGCTGTCTCCATGCTACCATTTGCTAACCCATGTCTTTCTCCCAGCCTCTCCCCCCCCCACACACAAAGGCAACAACACTAGCAGGTAAGTGCAGGTAAGAGCAGGGGTTGTGCTGACATGTGTTCTGACTTCTGCCTCTTTGCATATAGAAATATAGGTAGAATACATGACGCTTTACCAATGTGTTGTCTCATAGCTGCCTGCATAGCCTGCCATGATATGCCTCTTTACCAATGTGCCCTCTCATGTCTGCCTGCAATGCCTTCTCTGAAATGCCTCTTTACCAATGTGCCCTCTCATGTCTGCCTGCAATGCCTTCTCTGAAATGACTCTTTACCAATGAGTAGTCTGATGCCTGCCTGCAATGCCTGCTATGATATATAGGATACATGCCGCTTTACCACTGTTGTGTCAGATTGCCGCCTGTTGTCATGTGAGCATACAACACCAAGAGTGTGGTGCTGTTAACCTTCTGTAGACACCAGCTGTCCCCCCCCTTTTTCTCCACAGGGTCAACTGACAGGTCAGTATTGCTAGGATTGCCATGGTTGTGACCCAATATATGTGTTGTCTTCTCTCTCTTTGACCCTTTTCCCTTACAGGATCATGCTCGCCTTACACCCGGGTAAGCAGCTCAGACCATGCTATGTGTGTCACACCTATCAGCTGTGTTTTATTTCTCTCCCTGAAGGCTTATGCAACCGACACACTGGCTTGTCTTCAATGGCGATTGCTACCACACACCAGCTGCCATGTAACACCCCTTTGTTTTTTGTCTCCCCAGGAACGTCCACTACCACCTACCTTCCTGGGAGCACCCCTGGGCCCGCAGTCTGGGTGCCCCACTGTTGTCTGCCTCGATGCTCCCAGAGGTCAGGGAGCCAGCCCTGCAACCCTCCTCAGCTGCCGGCGCTGCTGCTGCTGCTCCACCACCCTGGCTGTCATTCTTGCTGTCCCTCCCCTTTCTATGGAGCAGGCTGTGGTTCCACAGGGGGAGAGCCTGCGTTTCCAGGTCCATGGGGCATGTATGCTTCTGCTGCTGCTGCTGCTTTCAGATTGGCTGCTGTGACTACCCCTGGCAGCCTCGCCTGGCCATCTCTGCTAACGTTCCAGAACAATAAAGATGCCCCTCGGGCAGAGCCTCCTTGAAACATATGTGCTCAGTGTTACACAAGCATTGCCCTCCACACACAGACAGCCCCCAGCACTGAAGCCCCTGCATGAATCCCTTCCAGGGACTGCCACTTCCTTCCCAGGGAGAACACAGCAGGGAGGCTGCCAGACCCCCATGGAACAGAGGGGAGGGGGAGTTGGGGGGGCCTCTCAGGCAAGCAAACAGTGACAGGCGCCACGGAGCCCATAGTGGGGCCGCTTGTGGCCGCTGCATCTGTGTAGTGGCCGCTCAGCAACCAGGGATCTCGCCAGCCAGGGCATCCGCCCGTAATGCAGCCGCTTCCATCGAAGGTCCGCCCATAATGCAGCCACTTCCGTCAAAGTTCTGCCCATAATGCAGCCGCTTCCGTCGAAGGTCCGCCCGTAATGCAGCCGCTTCCGTCGAAGGTCCGCCCGTAATGCAGCCGCTTCCGCCCACAGTCCATCTGCATAAGAGGCGCCTGTTTCTGCATTGCCTTCACCTGCGGAGCAACCCCTGGGTCCCTATTGGTCTCTGCAGACCCCTCTCTTGGAATCTCTCTCTTCCGGCTAGGAGGACATGGCTGGCTGACAACTCCGCCGATCGCTCTGTATTGACGGAGTACATCTGATGGACTTAATTACTCTACCCCTGGATTAAAAGGGAGTACGAAGAGATAAACCACAAGGCTTTCAATCGCCCCCTTTCTGACACTTCAAGGCAAAGGCTTTGAAGTTTTGGATTCTCGGTGAGAAGGCTGGATACCATCGAGCTCGAGCCCAGATGAAAAACAAGTCAAGCCACCTCCGACATGCTTTGCTTTGCTTAAGCAAGAGGCGTAGAAATGATTTATGAGTTGGAGAAATTAGCCGAGATAAGAGTTAACGCTAAAAATAATACGTTGCGATAAGGCGAACTGAACATTCGAAACTGAAAGTTGGAAAGACGAAGTTAAAGTTACAATAGTGGTGAGTTTTATTGAATTACTTTTTTGTTTTGTACTTATGGAAGATTAAAACAGTAAAAAGGTTTTTTTTAATAGATTATTTCGGCAAGAGAAAATTGTCCGGGACTTTGTTGACATTCCTGACATTTTTGCTAAAAGAATATGAGCCCTTCCGTGTTAGAGTTCATGGATCCTGGCAATTAATCCTTCTGTTTCACGTTGTCGACCGCAGAAGTTTTTTATATTACCTTTTCTTTTTTTTAAGAGAAGAGAGATTGGCATCTGGTGAAAAAAATTGCAACATGACTACAATATTGTCTTGCTTTAAGAAATGGGAACAGAGATTCGATGTAAAGATGACAATTTTGGAGGAAAATCTTCAGAATATGATTGCAGAACTGAAACAAGCAGGGAAGGAAAAGGATGAAAAGGATGAATTAAAAGACTCTACGTCGGCCTCCCTTGCTCCCAATAAAGAGAAAGATTTATTGGAAGACACACTAAAAATGGTGTTGAAGATTGTCTTTCGGGAGAGGAATATAGAAGACGTGAATGATCCTGTGGAAAAGATTGCAAAGTGCAATTTAAAAAACAAGGGACTTTTGGGAAAGATTCAAAGAGGAAGAAGAGGAAGGAGAGGAAGAAGAAGAAGAGGAGGAAGAAGAGGAAGGAGGAAGGGGAGGGATGGAAGGGGTAATGGCAAACTGTCAAAAATGTTTTATTATTAAGAATCAAATAGATATGACTTGTTTTTAAGAAACTTATATTAAGAGTGATGGAAAATTTTTGATGATGAATTAACAAATTTGAAGACAAAAATGGGGTGACTTAATAAATTTAGAAATTTGAAGTGGAAGTTAAGACTTTTAGATGATAAAGGTAAGGTTAGTTAACCCTTTTGTGAATAAAAGAAAAAAATGTTTTATTATTTGAAAAGACTTAAGTAAGATGTGATTTGTTTTTAAGAATTTTATATAAAAAGGGGATATAGATTTTTTTTTAAAGAAACATTTGGAAGGTTTTTATTTTAACACATTTGGAGAAAAATGGGGTGGCTTTATATATTAAAATATTTGAAGTGGGAATTAAGATTTTTGGATGATAAAAGAAAAGTTAGTTAATCTTTTTATGAATATTTGGATACCACTTATAGATTCTTTAAGAGAGAGAGAGAGAGAGAGAGAGAGAGAGAGAGAGAGAGAGAGAGAGAGAGAGAAGGAGTGATGAAGTGTGAATTTAATGAATAGTATATTAGAGATATAGGCTTAGTTAGATATTAGAAGTAGAAAATAGATAATAGTATACAAGTAGGATTTACTGCTTCGCGCTTGCTGTAATCTTTCGTAGTATGTTGTATTGTTTTGTTTTGTTTTTGTTTTGTAGTCTATTAATAAAAATTAAATATAAAAAAAGGAATCTCTCTCCCACCAGCCTTGTTGTCTGTCTGTCTGTCTGTCTGTCTCTGACCCACCCGTGCCCCTCCCCAGCACCCCCTGTCCGCCTGCCTGTGTGTCTGCCTCCCCTCCCACTCCCTGATGATGGCTGCTGGCCACCCCCCACCCTGCCAGAGCGCCTGCTGCGAGGCACCGTCATCGCCCCATCTGGGGGCATGATGAGCTGCGTGAGCCCTTCACGCTCGCAGCAGACAAGCCCGAGGCATCTCTCGGTCTTGGCCGGGGCACAGAGCAGAACACACGCCGGGATGCCTTCTTTGTGGGCATTGCCCCGGCCCTGGAGGTCCAGGGCTTCAGACAGCGCACGGGCAAGTCATGTCAGAGGCAGTTCCAGACATCATGAGCCCCCCCTTGTGTGTGACGTTCCCACCCCCCTCCTTCCCTTCCCTTCCCTCCCCCGCTCCCCCCCATGACTCCCACGTGCAGCCTCAACGTGGCATGGGGGTGGCATGGCCTTCTGCAGGAGGGGGGACGGCCACTCTCCCCTGCAGCAGGTGGCTGATGCACAGGGTGCCCTGTGGAAGCTGGCTCGGGCACCTCGCTCACCTGTCACCTGCCCTGCATCCACCACATGACTGGCGCAACCCCCCTGCCTGCGGTCAGCCCCTTTGCGTCTGGGCTGAGACAGACACTGCAGCAGCTGCCATGGATGGACGCTGACACGTGCAGACACACAGGCCTGCACATGCCCGAGCCAGACACCGAGCCTGGAGAGCCTGCCTGCCTGGGAGGTAAGTGTTGCCTGGATCCTGGGGTGGTGCTGGGCCACAGAAACTGCAGCCTGCCTAACTCAGGCATACCTCTGACCTAACTCAGACATAACTTCTGCCTAACTTAGGCTGCACTTTGTTCAGTCGTTAAGTCGTGTCCGACCCTTCGTGATCCCATGAACCATATCCCGCCAGGCCTTCCTGTCCTCCACTATCTTCCTGAGTTCGCTCATTTTCATGTTTGTTGCATCGGTGATGCTGTCTAACCATCTCATCCTTGGCCTTCCCCTTCTCCTTTTGCCTTCAATCTTTCCCAGCATCAGAGTCTTCTCCAGAGAGTCCTCTCTTCGCATTAGGTGGCCAAAATATTTGAGTTTCAGCCTTAGTACCTGTCCTTCCAGGGAACAGTCAGGCTTGATTTCATTTAGAATTGACTGATTTGATCTCCTAGCAGTCCAAGGGACTCTCAGGAGTCTTCTCCAGCACCACAGTTCAAAAGCATCTATTCTTCGGCGCTCAGCCTTCCTTATGGTCCAACTCTCGCAACCATACATTGCTACTGGGAACACCATCGCCCTGACTATACGAACTTTTGTTGGCATGGTGATATCTCTGCTTTTTATTATGCTGTCTAAGTTTGCCATAGCTTTCCTTCCAAGGAGTAAGCGTCTTTTAATTTCATGGCTGCTGTCTCCGTCTGCAGTGATCTTGGAACCCAGAAAAGTAAAATCTGTTACTGCTTCCATTTCTGCCCCTTCTATTTGCCAAGAATTGATGGGACCCAATGCCATGATCTTAGTTTTATTAATGTTGAGTTTCAAGCCAACTTTTGCACTCTCCTCTTTCACTCTCATCAAGAGGCTCTTTAGTTCTTCTTCACTTTCTGCCATTAGGGTGGTATCGTCTGCATATCTGAGGTTGTTGATATTTCTCCCGGCAATCTTGATTCCGGCTTGTGATTCATTCAGCCCTGCATTTCTCATAATGTACTCTGCATATAAGTTAAATAAGCAGGGTGACAATATACAGCCTTGCCGTACTCCCTTCCCAATTTTGAACCAATCAGTTGTTCCATGGCCGGTTCGAACTGTTGCTTCTTGACCCGCATACAGGTTTCTCAGGAGACAGGTAAGGTGGTCTGGTACCCCCATCTCTTTAAGAATTTGCCACAGTTTGTTGTGATCCACACAATCAAAGGCTTTTGCGTAGTCAATGAAGCAGAAGTAGGTGTTTTTTTTGGAACTCTCGTGCTTTCTCCATGATCCACCGCATGTTGGCAATTTGATCTCTAGTTCCTCTGCCTCTTCGAAACCCAGCTTGTACGTCCTGTAGTTCTCGGTCCACGTACTGCTGAAGCCTAGCTTGTAGGATTTTGAGCATAACCTTGCTAGCATGTGAAATGAGTGCAATTGTACGGTAGTTTGAACACTCTTTGGCACTGCCCTTCTTTGGAATTGGAACGTAAACTGACCTTTTCCAATCCTTTGGCCACTGCTGAGTTTTCCAAATTTGTTGGCATATTGAGTGCAGCACTTTCACAGCATCATCATTTAGGATTTTAAGTAGCTCAGCTGGGATATTATCATCTCCATTAGCTTTGTTGTTAGTAATGCTACCTAAGGCCCACTTGACTTCACTCTCTAGGATGTCCGGCTCTGGGTCAGTGACCACACCAGCGTGGTCATCATGAACATTAAGATCTTTCTTGTATAGTTCTTCTGTGTATTCTTGCCATCTCTTCTTAATCTCGTCTGCTTCTGTTAGGTCCACTTATGCCTGACTTGGAGAGGAGTTGGGTTGGAATGGGCTGTGTGTAGACAGATAAGGGAACCCAGGGAAGATCCCAGATCAAAGAAGGTTACAAGTGCCCACCTACAGCTTCTGTTTTCCTTAAATGCTGAGGTGTTGAAATTACGTTTGGAAGGCAAGTTCAGGATATAATTCTATGTTTCCCGTTTGAATATCAACACAATGCTCGCACCCGTTTTATAGTGGGGGAAGGAAGATGCGAATTATATTGTAATGTAGCCTGCCGTTACGACTACACTAGCAGAATGAAACCGCTGTGTACATTTATGATGAAATTCTCCATTTGACCTTTGGTGGGGTTGGTGGTTTTCTGACGTGATATATACTGTAAGCATCAACATAGGGAATTGCGAATTACAGGGTATGTGTACTTCTTGTTGTACATGCATAAATAACCTGATGCCTGAAACTGCATGAAGATCAAATGTAGTGCACTCCTATACATGCCTACTCAGAAGCAAGCCCCATTGAGTTGGAACCTACTCTCAGATGCGTATCGCCTCAGCGAAACTCTGTCTCTATTCGAAACAGAGATACAACTCTTATCGATTATACCCCTTTAGCGACCTCCCACTCTATTCTGGGATCTGGGCAACATCGTCATGCAAGGGCTTGCCGCATGCAGAGTTAAAGAAAGCTGGGGGGGGGGGAGAGAGAGAGAGAGAGAGAGAGAGAGAGAGAGAGAGAGACCTGCTACTGCACAAGTACTTTTAAAGTACAAGAGAACAGGTCTCTGCTTTTGTGCTTTACCGCTATACTTCAACGCTGAGGAGACAACAGAGAAAGAGGAAAGAAGTGGAGGCAGGGGAAAATAGGATCAATCCTATGCATGACTACTTAGAAGTCCTCATAATTCCATGTCGCTTATTCCCAGATAAGCATGCATGGATAGGATTGCTGCCTGAGTTAAATATAGCAAGCAGAGCATGGGGACGTACAAGGCTATGCCAAAGCCTTCCTTACTAAGTTGGTTTTGAGGGGGGATTTGAAGGAAATAAGAGAGGTAGCATCATGAGGTGTTCCGAGGAGGCAGTTCTAGCCATGAGGGGCAGCAGGGGGGATAGAAAAGAGTTGAGGGAGCAGGAGACATTCAGACTGCTGGGGGTGATGGAGCTGGACAATTAGAAGGAAAAAGGGGATGAAATGCCAACCTAAAGAACATCTGTGGTGTAAAAACAGGAGCAGTGACTGCATGTGCAGGGCAGGTCCACCAACCCCCAAAGATGGGGGGTTCTCTCAAGATAGTCAGGACCTGACCATTGTTAGCCCTTGTAAGTCACGTTTTACATCTGCATATTGTATTTCCTTTGGCACCACGCATCAAGCGATTACCTTTATTACTCGATGAGTAATTACTTTATTACTCAACGAGTGAGTAGCTGGCCTGGACACCGCACACCCACACACACAGAGGCATATAGTAGCGGTGTGCACGCGCACTGTGCAGGAGAAAAGAGAAGGGTGCGGGGTGAAGTAACAAAGGGTGCGCTTCGTTACTTTTCCTTTTTTCCTCAGAAAAGACTTTCCATCAGAAAAGTCTTTGTCTGTCTGTGAACTTCCAAGAGCGGAAAAGGCGCAGGGTCAAAGAAGGGTCACGTTTTGGCCAATCGGAGCGCACTTCTGTTCACCAAATCACAGCTGCGCTTTCTTAAGAAGGCGGGACTGAAGGAGGGACAAGGTCCAACCGCATAGACAAGTGCAGACGCAGGGACAGGGCAAGGGCTGGGGCATCCGCGCCAGGAAAACTCTAGTGTGAATCGGCCCAAAGGGGGTGGGTGGGCGCGACCCAGCCGGACCGACCGATGGAGCGGGACTCCTGCTCAGCGCACCACGCGGCCGAAGCCGTGGGGAAAAGGGGGCGTGTTGCGATCCCCCTGGGATCCAGGGAGGTCAGGCTGGGTCCAAGCGCCCATGCGGCACCGAAGCGGCTGATCCCCCTCCGGCTTTCGCTGGAGCGGGTTCTCCGCTCTTGTCCCTCGGGGATGCAAGTCCACCGAAAGCCATGAGGGAGAGCAGAGGAGGGGGAACGCCGGGCCCGAAGCAAGAGCTCAGTCCGGCGCGTCCTCCTCCTTTGTGTTCCCGGCGCCAACTGAGGGCCGGGCTGCGTTGCTCCGGACGCGGCCCGGCCAATCCCCGGCCGGGCCTGCAGAATCAACTTCCTGCCTCCTCCGAGGGGGCAGGATAATTCTCCCCGCACCGCTATTGTGGCGCAGGGGTTTTCTGCATCTTTTTTAGATTGTGAGCCCTTTTGGGACAGGGAGCCATTTAATCATTTGATTTTGTTTGTGTTTGTCGCTTTGTGAACTTTTTGTTGAAAAGTGGTATATAAATACTGTTGTTAATAATAATGATAATAATAACACCACTTTCTGATAATTCATTTTGGTTAAACACTGAAACTGGTGAAAAAACACACCATTTTCTCCCATCTCTACCTTTGATTATGTAGGTGTCTCAGGCACCCTGCTTTCCTGTTGCCTTACTGTGATCGCCTACATTTAAAATGTATTCTAACAAATTCAAACTGTTTTCTCTGTGCAATCAAAGATATAATTATAAAGCCCATTTTCAGATAAACTCATATTTAATGGCAATTTGTCGCGATAGGTAATGAATCTGATTCTGCTGCTGTGGAAAATGCCCAAAGGCAGGTGGCTGAAGTCTATTTAGCATAATGAGACTCCAGGGGATAAACAGCAGCTACCTTAAGCACCCTCATTACGAGGCCACAAATTTTCTGGGGCTCTGTAAGGTTAAAAAATGGTTCACTGTGTGCACCACTGGCAACCAGTTTAGGATAAAGGCAAGTCAGATGGTACTGGGGGGGGCAGGGAGTGGGCTGCTTTTTTAAAAATTATTTATTAATTTTCCTGCCACCCCTTGCCATTTTTGCCTGGGATCCTCCTTCCCGTGGCACTACCCCTGCGGCCACCCGTTTTCACAGCCGCCGGGAACGGGACTGCCCCTGCCAACACTGCTACAGCATCTTCATCCCAACCAGCTGGCTGCACCATGGCAGGCCAGAACTCTTCTGCACCTAGCCGGCTGCATTCTGGCCAGCCAAGGCACAACACAATGCTATTGTTATTATTTTTATTTTATCTTTTGCTGGGAGAGGTTTCCCAGGCATTGTGCACCTGTGCAAGCCTCGCACAGGCACGCAAGGAGCCCTGGCTAGCCGGAACGCAGTTGCCAGGTTCAGAAGAGTCCCAGCCCGCTGTGATGCAGTCGGTTGGCCAGCCAGGAAAGGTCCAGGGCAGAAGCATTGTCAGGGTAGGGGCAGGGGGCACGGGCCCCAGGGCAGAGGTCAGACGTGGCGGCGAAGGGGCGTACTTGCCTCCGGGATGCGTTTCCTCCACGTCGCCTGTGCTGGTGTTGGGCCCTCCCACCCACCCACCCTGGAGCCCGTACAGCTCCAAAATAGTAAGTAAGACAGCGGGGGCGTAATTGGACCTGCGCCAGGCGCGCTCATGACGCTGACGTCACACCTGGGTCATGTGGGGGCGTTTGCGTCGACGGCCCCCTCCAGAATCGCCACTGGTCCAGGGGCAAGGGGGAAATCCGAGACAGTCCTGGTTTCCAGGCCCAGCAGGGATGGCAGCCAGGACGGTCCTCAGAAACTGGGACTGTCCTGGTTTTTCCAAGATGTCTGGTAAGCCTACAATGCAGGGCTTTGCCTCAGAGTTCTTAGCATCCTAGCACCAGTTCTGGATACCCAGCCAGTGCCGTAGCTAGCCCCAGAACAGGCTGGGGCCCACCCCTCGACGCCCCAAAGTAATTAGCATAATTACTAATTAACATAATTATGCTAATTACTTTCTTTTTTGTTTTTTTTGTTTTTTCTGGGGTTTTTTGGCTTTTTAAAAAGGATTTTTAGGGGTATGTTTGATTTGCGCCACTTATCTTTTGTTTATAGGGGCCTCCAGGCTGGACTACGATCTCCTCCGACGATCTCCGCGCCGAAATCGCGCCGAAATTGCCTCCGAAAGCGCCGCCGAAAGCGCTTTCCTTTCGATCTCCTCCGTGTCTCCTCCGTGAATCACGCATGCGTGATGGCTGCTTGGTGTGCGCATGCGTGAACTTTGCAAAGTTCACGCATGCGCACACCAAACAGCCATCACGCATGCGTGATTCACGGAGGAGACACGGAGGAGATCGAAAGGAAAGCGCTTTCGGCGGCGCTTTCGGAGGCAATTTCGGCGGCGATTTCGGCGGCGATAAGCAAGCCTCCCGCCCCCCTGGACAGCCTCCCGCCCTGACGCCCTGGGGCCCACCGCCCCCCGGCCCCAGGTCAGCTGACGCCCCTGTACCCAGCTGCTAATCCATTTCAGGCTTTAAAGACCAAAAGCAGTGTTTTGAATTGGACCCAGAAACAAATTGGGAGCCCACAAAGTTGACTGAAAACACTAACAGAGGTTTAGCGATGGGGAGAACATTTTTACATCTTCGCTTGCTGCTTAACTGTTAATGTAGAAAGCAGCTGTGGTGGTTGTAACATCCGTTCCTCCATTGCATTCCCTCCATTCCTTCTCAGTTTGCTACAATGTGCCTGATTTGATATTAATGATTCACAGTCAGCCGGCATTGTACCATCTGCACTGCTGGCACACATGTGGCGAGGGACCAAGGCGGCCGTACTCCATTTGAACAGCTCCGACGGACGCCAGTGGGAATTGCTGGCTCCCTGATTAAAGTTGGTAAATGGCCACTGAACTGGAAATGTGGTACAGCAGGTCATCCCAACAGAATGCTTTCTGACACTCAGTCAGCTCAGTCCGACACTAGCAGACACAGGCCATTTTCTGTGGCAATTTGCTCTTCAATAAATCACAGGGTCCTGCTTACTGCAGAAGCAAGATGGTGACTGCGAGCAACTTTCAACGGAAAGTGCTTTTGAATTATGAACTGTTAATAACAGTCAAGCGTCAGTGTTCACACAGGTTTCTCTAACGAGATCCATCTCCTTTTTGTTTCTGTTCCGCTATTAATTTGCTCTGATTGCCATGCTGGCAATAAAGAATCTGAACCTGTGACCTGTGGCGAGATTGCTGTATGGGTATCTTGTTTCTTAGCACCATGATATTGAATCAGCAAATGGTATTGGAGGGGATTAATGGAAACATTATTACACTAGGTAAGGAACATTGAAATAATGAGACACATACCCTTTGTTAAATGTGGAACTTTGTTACTCCAACAAGATGGGTAGGGGAAGATTGCTTTATGTTGAAGATACATAAAGCTTGTACATAAAGCCCTCAACTTGTAGGGCATCTTGATTTGTAAGCTATAAATCAAGTAGCAGGAAGTCAAGGTGACTGTATGCAAACTCTGGGTTTTAGAGGTACCCTGACTCTGAAAGCCAGGTGCAAGGGACTGGCCACAAGGTACGTGTATCTTGTTGTGTTCCTTGTTGTGATCACTGTGAGCTAGACAAGATGGACTTTTGGCCTATGGCAATTTGCTCTTCTTATGATAAAAGTCTTGTAGTGGTGTGATCTCTATCCCACCCCATTGGTCTGCAAGGCCGGTGGTCCCCGAGGCAGACTGAGACATTTGAGTCCAGTAGTGGATTAATGGGGAGAATCTGTCTGTCCTTCTTCTCCGCTCCCCTTACTATGACCCTCATCTCCGGATTCCAAAAAGAGATGAAGGAACAGAAGCAGAAGGGTGGAGAAGAGGAGATTGATCAATGCTCAGGCCAACAGCATTATCCTCTCCACATTTCCACTTGAATCCTCTTTTCCTTTTTGAATTCAGGACGTGAGAAGAAAAGAATGGAGAAGTCAAAGTCACAATGTCAGATTTGGGCTGGCTCAGAGGTAACAGTAATTTAAAAATCAACAATCAGCAATCTAAAAACTCCACACGGATGATCTCGAAGAGCTTGCAACCGCGCACCGAGTCCTGGCCTGCGAGGATGAAGAGAGAGCAGAACCAAAGAATGGCGAATTACTAGACATGTGCAATGACATGTCCGGATTACGAGGGCCGGCCTAGAAGCGGCTGGGACAGATGCCTGGTAAACGATACTGACGCAGCCAAACTGGTACATCTGTTAGGCAAAGACTGATATAAACTGGGTCACAGTTTGAGCAAACTAAAGGCTTGGAGATGGCAGAGATTAAACATGGATGTTTTGCATAGCATTTGCACTGCACCCAAGCTATAACTCACCCGGAGTAAAATCTGGCAAACAGCTGGCAAACCCTAAGCAAGGAAGAGATATGCTACATCTCTCTAGAGACTGATCTCTAGTAGTCTAGAGACTACAGGAAAGTAAGCAGCACGCAGGATTGGAAGAATCAGCAACAATGAAAGCTGCCCAAACAAAGGCAAGGAAGAGTTATATCCTACATCTCTCTAGCGATTCAATACACACTACAGGAGAGTAAGCAGCGCGCAGAATCAGAAGCATCAGCAACAATTGGATGGTTCCAAACTAAGGAAAGGAAGAGTTATATGCTACATCTCTCTAAGTTGGCTTGGTTTCGGCAGAACTCATAGTTGCTGATGCTCTGATCCTGTGCACTGCTTACTATCCTGTAGTCTGTATCGGATCACTAGAGAGAAGTAGAATATAACACTTCCTTGCCTTGGTTTGGAACTATCCTATTGTTGCAGATGCTTCTGATCTTGTGTGTTGCTTACTCTCCTGTAGCCTGTATAGGATCACCAGAGAGATGTAGCATACAACTTTTCCTTGCCTTGCTATGGCCGTTGCTGATGCTTCTGATCCTGCGTGCTGCTTTCTTTCCTGTAGCCAGTACTGGATCACTAGATAGAGTGACTAGATAGAGAAGCAGATAGAGAAGCAGATCCTGGAAAAATTCCTGAATCTCCCAGGGGAAGACATACTGGCAGTTATTCCCCCCCCCCCCAGGAATGAGGGAGATTGACGTTTGTTTTGTTTCAGAGAGGGCCTATCAGAATTTCTGGGAGCTGTGCAGGGCTGCTGCCATCATGGGTGCAAACCCTCTCCAAGAATATAATATCATCCCTTTGTTTAGGGGAGACACAAAGGTTCTCACGGTTAGCTTCAGAACCATGGTAATCCCCGATGAAGTCATGGCTCACTGGCTAGGCCAGAGGTGCAGTCTGCTCCTCTCCCTGGAGAGGAAAAGGGATGAAAGAGGGTATTAGATTTAGGGCTGTTTCCCTACAGAGGGACCCCAGCACGGGGCAAGTCAGGCACCTCCCCAAGTATTTCTTTATGGGAGTGGACAGGGGCATCACCAGGTACAGTGGTCAGCCCCCGGCCTGTTTTCAGTGCGGGGCCTTTGACCACATCAGAAAGAATTGCATGACGCAGTTGTGCTCCAAATGCAGTGTCAGAGGACACCAGACTAGCGTGTGTTGGAAGGAGGTCACCTGTAGCTTGTGTTCCCGGTTGGGACACGCCTATAGATATTGCCTCCAGTCAGAACTTGACAAGATTAATAACGCCCGGAGCTGTTCCAAAGAGATGTGGACAGGGCCAGTCAAGTAAGGCTTAAAGATGAAATTCTATGGCAGATGCGGGAGGAAGGATAGGAAAGAGAGCGGCCCGGGGAGCCTCTGGAGCAGGCAGGGGGAGCGGGAGAGCCGGGGGAACGGGAACCGCAGTCACAGAGACAGGACCAATGGGAGTCTGTCAACAGGAGAAAGAGAGGCGGGGTGGGTTCTAGAGGGAGGCAGTGCGAAGAGGAGCCGAAAAATAGCCAGTGGTCCAACAGAGTTCAGGCTCTTCAGGACAGTGGTGTCACTACGCCCCCATGGGGGGCGCCCGCGACGACGCCCCCATGTGACACGACACCGCCCCCACGTGACGCGACGCCACCCCCACGTGATGCGGGCACGTGACGTCACGCCCCACCTCCAAACACCCCCCACCGTTTTTACGTGATTTTAGAGCTGTATGGAGCCAAGGGTGGGCAGAAGGGCCGAAATGCGGCCATTCCGGCTGCAAAGAGCCAGCGAGACGTCAAGAAACCGCTCAAGAAGGTGAGTTTGCGCCCTCCTGAGCCCACGATGAATCTGAAGTTGTCTTGCTCAACATTCAGCTGGTCCGTCTGGAAAGGGAGATCTCCAAGGCCAGGGATGCTCAAGTGAGAGAGGACCGGAGAGAGCTGCCCCCCCCTCTGTGACCCCCTGAGGGACAGCGAGGCGGGGTGAGTCGCACCTCAAGTGTGAGTCGCACTTCCCTAACTCTCGAGGAAAGAAACCTACAGACTGGTTTAATTAATTTAGGCCTGGAAGATAAAGCTCTTTTGATTGAAAACCAGTTAGAATTCTTTCCCATGAGTTGTGGTGTCCCAGAGACCTTTGTCACTTACTTGAAAGTGCTCTACGAGCACGCCTGCATCACGCCTCTGGTGAACAGATGAATGTCAGATTGCCATAGAGTCCGGGATAGGGCAGGGATGCCCCTAGAGTCTACTCCTATACATCCTGGCCCTAGATCCCATGTCAGGGATCCTTCAAGTAGATGTGCGTATACGAGGAATCTCCATGGGAGGGAGACGGGAGGGAGAGGAAAAAATAGGGAACACCATTAGGACGGTAGCGCACGCGGATGACGTGTACGTCTTAGTCAGGAACGCATCGGAGCTGGAGTATTTGAAAGAGGGAATAGAGGAGTATAGCAGAGCCTCAGGGGCCGTGATAAATGAGGACAAGTCCAAGTGTTACTCTCTGAGCCAGGGCGTTGAGGATATCAAGGTGATGCCTATGGGAATGCACGCAGGTATGGAGGGACAAAGGCAGGAACAGAAAGTAGAAAAACCAATGAGGATATTGGGCGTAACCTTTGGGCTGCAGTCAGGGGCGTGGGAAGAAAATTGGAAAAGGTGGGCTTGCAAATTAGAGGAAAAGTTGAAGAGGTGGGGGAAGAACCAAAGAGTGAGATATTTCAATGTGTACTGCGTACCGATTGCGAATAGCCTCGCCACAATTTATCCTCCACCC
This sequence comes from Plestiodon gilberti rubricaudatus, assembly GCA_026170595.1. Taxonomy (NCBI): domain Eukaryota; kingdom Metazoa; phylum Chordata; class Lepidosauria; order Squamata; family Scincidae; genus Plestiodon; species Plestiodon gilberti. The sequence goes on from JANXHW010000012.1 coordinate 18,281,527, forward strand.
AGAGAGGTGGTGGTAAAGATCACAGGGCTCATCTTTACGTTTCTGTGGGGTTCGACCTTTTTCCCCCTACCCCGCGCCATAGCGTATAAAAGGTTCGGCGAGGGCGGCCTGGGGGCCTGGGCTCTCGGGCCCTTGTTCCTGGCAGCCTTTGTCGCCCATAACTTCGAGGGTTGGGCTAAGTGGAACAGGAGGAACAGTCAAACTCGGGGGGGCCTGGTCTGCGTGGCTTCCGTATGGATCAGATTCGCAGCCACGTGGGAGAAGACCACCTGGGGCCAAAAGTGGTGGGTAAACAAAGAAAGTAAGTTTATTATCACCCAGGCCATGAAGCTGTCGCTGCCTGATTATATGAGGGAAGTGGCGATGTGGATTAAAGATCTGGGGGTGAAAGCTAAGGGCTGCAAAGTGGGGCAGGAGGGGAAACTGAAGCAGTCGTTATATAAGGAGCTCCGTGCTGCTTACTCGCCTGTAGACAGTATATGAACACCAGAGAGATTTAGCATACAAGTCTTCATTGGCCTAGTATGAAAGAACCCAAATGTAGCAGACGCTTCTGAATCTGTGTGCTGCTTACTCGCCCGTAGACCATACCAAATAACTAGAGAGATTTCAGATATAAGTCCTCATTGCCCTTGTATGAAACAATCCAAATGTAGCCGACGCTTCTAAATCTGTATGCTGCTTACTCGCCCGTAGACCAGACAGCTCCACTAGAGAGATTTTAGATACAAGTTTTCATTGCCCTTGTATGAAACAAAACAAATGTAGCAGACGCTTCTGAACTTGTGTGCTGCTTACTTGCCTATAGACAGTATAGGAACACAAGAGAGATTTAGCATACAAGTCTTAATTGGCCATATATGAAACAATTCAAATGTAGCAGATGCTTCTGAATCTCTGCTGCTTAATCTCCCGTAGACCATACCGCATCACTAGAGACATTTAGCATACAACTCTTCATTGGCCTTGTATGAAAAAATCCTAATGTTGCAGACGATTCTGAATCCGTGTGCTGCTTACTCGCCCGTAGACCATACAGCTTCACTCGAGAGATTTACCATACAACTCTTCATTGCCTTTGTATGAAACAATCCAAATGTAGCAGACGCTTCTGAACATGGGTGCTGTTTACTAGGCTGTAGCCAGTATAGGAACATTAGAGAGATTTAGAATAGAACTCTTCAGTGCCCTTGTATGAAACAATCCAAATGTAGTAGAAACTTCTGAACTTGTGTGGTGCTTACTCTCTCGTAGACCATACTGCATCACTATAGAGATTTACCATAGAACTCTTCATTGCCTTTGTATGAAACAATCCAAATGTAGCAGACGATTCTCAACTTGGGTGCTGCTTACTAGGCTGTAGCCAGTATAGGAACACTAGAGAGATTTAGAATAGAACTCTTCATTGACCTTGTATGAAACCAGAGGCGTCGCTCCGGTAGGGGCGGGGCTGTAAGTATCGCTGCGGTCATAGTGTCTTTACCGAGCGAGGAGGAGGCAGCCCCGCCCCCTCACTGTCCGAGCCAGGCAAGAGACCCTGCCTGCTGCTTTCTCCGTAGGGGACTGGCTCGGACAGTGAGGGGGCGGGGCTGCCTCCTCCTCGCTCGGTAAAGAGACTATGACCGCAGCGATACTTACAGCCCCGCCCCTACCGGAGCGACGCTTCTGTATGAAACAATCCAAATGTAGTAGACGCTTCTGAACTTGTCTGCTGCTTACTCTCCCGTAGACCATACTGCATCACTATAGAGATTTACCATACAACTCGTCATTGCCTTTGTATGAAACAATCCAAATGTAGCAGACGCTTCTGAACTTGGGTGCTGCTAACTAGGCTGTAGCCAGTATAAGAACACTAGAGAGATTTAGTATAGAACGCTTAAATCCCATTGTATGAAACAATCCAAACGTAGTAGACGCTTCTGAACTAGTGTGGTGCTTACTCTCTCGTAGACCATACTGCATCACTATAGAGATTTAGTATAGAACTCTTCATTGCCTTTGTATGAAACAATCCAAATGTAGCAGACTCTTTTGAACTTGGGTGCTGCTTACACTCCCGTACACCATACTGCATCACTATAGAGATTTAGTATAGAACTCTTCATTGCCCTTGTATGAAACAATCCAAATGTAGAAGACGCTTCTGAACTTGTGTGCTGCTTACTCTCTCCTAGACAATACGACATGACTATTTGTATTTACCATACAACTCTTCACTGCCTTTCTATGAAACAATCCAAATGTAGCAGACGCTTCTGAAGTTGGGTGCTGCTTACTCTCCCGTAGACCATACTGCATCACTATAGAGATTTAGTATAGAACTCTTCATTGCCCTTGTATGAAACAGTACAAATATAGTAGATGATTCTGAACTTGTGTGGTGCTTACTCTCTTGTACACCATACAGCATCACTATAGAGATTTACCATACAACTCTTCATTGCCTTTGTATGAAACAATCCAAATGTAGCAGACTCTTTTGAACTTGGGTGCTGCTTACACTACCGTAGACCATACTGCATCACTATAGAGATTTAGTATAGACCTTTTAGTATAGACAAATGTAGTAGACACTTCTGAACTTGTGTGCTGCTTACTCTCTCGTAGACCATACTACATCACTATTTGTATTTACCATACAACTCTTCATTGCCTTTGTATGAAACAATCCAAATGTAGGAGACGCTTCTGAACATGGGTGCTGCTTACTCTCCCGTAGACCATACTGCATCACTATAGAGATTTACCATCCAACTCTTCATTGCCTTTCTATGAAACAATCAAAATGTAGCAGACGCTTCTGAAGTTGGGTACTGCTTACTCTCCCGTAGACCATACTGCATCACTATAGAGATTTAGTATAGAACTCTTCATTGCCCTTGTATGAAACAATACAAATGTAGTGGACACTTCTGAACTTGTGTGCTACTTACTCTCTCGTAGACCATACTACATGACTATTTGTATTTACCATACAACTCTTCATTGCCTTTGTATGAAACAATCCAAATGTAGGAGACGCTTCTGAACTTGGGTTCTGCTTACTAGGCTGTTACCAGTATAGGAACACTAGAGAGATTTAGAATAGAAGTCTTCATTGCCCTTGTATGAAATAATCCAAATGTAGTAGAAACGTCTGAACTTGTGTGGTGGTTAGTCTCATGTAGACCATACTGCATCACTATAGAGATTTACCATACAACTCTTCATTGCCTTTGTATGAAACAATCCAAATATAGCAGACGCTTCTGAACTTGGGTGCTGCTTACTAGGCTGCAGCCAGTATAGGAACACTAGAGAGATTTAGAATAGAACTCTTCATTGCCCTTGTATGAAACAATCCAAATGTAGTAGACACTTCTGAACATGTGTGCTGCTTACTCTCTCGTAGACCACACTACATCACTATTTGTATTTACCATACAACTCTACATTCCCTTTATACAAAACAATCCAAATGTAGCAGACACTTCTGAACTTTGGTGCTGCTTACTAGGCTGTTGCCAGTATAGGAACACAAAAGAGATTTAGTATAGAACTAAATCTGAACGCTTCTGAACTTGTCTGCTGCGTACTCTCTCGTAGACCGTACTGCTTCACTATAGAGATTTACCATACAACTCTTCATTGCCTTTGTATGAAACAATTCAAATGTAGCAGACGCTTCTGAACTTGGTTGCTGCTTACTCTCCCGTGGACCATACTGCATCACTATAGAGATTTAGTATAGAAGTCTTCATTGCCCTTGTATGAAAAAATCCAAATGTAGTAGATGCTTCTGAACTTGTGTGGTGCTTACTCTCTCGTACACCATACTGCATCACTATAGAGATTTACCATACAACTCTTCATTGCCTTTGTATGAAAGAATCCAAATGTAGCAGACTCTTTTGAACTTGGGAGCTGCTTACACTCCCGTAGACCATACTGCATCACTATAGAGATTTAGTATAGAACTCTTCATTTCCCTTGTATGAAACAAACCAAATGTAGTAGACGCTTCTGAACTTGTGTGCTGCTTACTAGGCTGTAGCCAGTATAGGAACACTAGAGAGAATTAGTATAGAACTTTTCATTGCCCTTGTATGAAACAATCCAAATGTAGTAGACACTTCTGAACATGTGTGCTGCTTACTCTCTCGTAGACCATACTTGTATTTACCATACTACTCTTCATTGCCTTTATACGAAACAATCCAAATGTAGCAGACGCTTCTAAAGTTGGGTGCTGCTTACTCTCCCATAGACCATACTGCATCACTATAGAGATTTACCATACAACTCTTCATTGCCTTTGTATGAAACAATCCAAAGGTAGCAGACGCTTCTGAACTCTGTGGTGCATACTCTCTCGTAGACCATACTGCATCACTAAAGAGATTTACCATACAACTCTTCACTGCCTTTGTATGAAACAACCCAAATGTAGCAGACGCTTCTGAACCTGGGTGCAGCTTACTAGGCTGTAGCCAGTATAGGAACACTAGAGAGATTTAGTATAGAACTCTACATTGCCCTTGTATGAAACAATCCAAATGTAGTAGACGCTTCTGAACTTGTCTGCTGCTTACTCTCCCGTAGACCATACTACATCACTATTTGTATTTACCATACAACTCTTCATTGCCTTTATACGAAACAATCCAAATGTAGCAGACACTTCTGAACTTTGGTGATGCTTACTAGGCTGTAGCCAGTATAGGAACACGAGAGAGATTTAGTATAGAACTAAATCTGAACGCTTCTGAACTTATCTGCTGCTTACTCTCTCGTAGACCGTACTGCATCACTATAGAGATTTACCATACAACTCTTCATTGCCTTTGTATGAAACAATCCAAATGTAGTAGACGCTTCTGAACTTGTCTGCTGCTTACTCTCGTAGACCATACTGCATCACTATAGAGATTTACCATACAACTCTTCACTACGGTTGTATGAAACAATCCAAATGTAGCAGACGCTTCAGAACTTGGGTGCTGCTTACTCTCCCGTAGACCATACTGCATCACTATAGAGATTTAGTATAGAACTCTTCATTGACCTTGTATGAAACAATCCAAATGTAGTAGATGCTTCTGAACTTCTGTGGTGCTTACTCTCGTAGACCACACTGCATCACTATAGAGATTTACCATACAACTCTTCATTGTATGAAACAATCCAAATGTAGTAGACGCTTCGGAACTTGTGTGCTGCTTACTCTCTCGTAGACCATACTGCATCACTATAGAGATTTACCATACAACTCTTCACTGCCTTTGTATGAAACAATCCAAATGTAGGAGACGCTTCTGAACTTGGGTGCTGCTTACTCTCCCGTAGACCATACTGCATCACTATAGAGATTTACCATCCAACTCTTCATTGCCTTTCTATGAAACAATCAAAATGTAGCAGACGCTTCTGAAGTTGGGTACTGCTTACTCTCCCGTAGACCATACTGCATCACTATAGAGATTTAGTATAGAACTCTTCATTGCCCTTGTATGAAACAATACAAATGTAGTGGACACTTCTGAACTTGTGTGCTACTTACTCTCTCGTAGACCATACTACATGACTATTTGTATTTACCATACAACTCTTCATTGCCTTTGTATGAAACAATCCAAATGTAGGAGACGCTTCTAAACTTGGGTTCTGCTTACTAGGCTGTTACCAGTATAGGAACACTAGAGAGATTTAGAATAGAAGTCTTCATTGCCCTTGTATGAAATAATCCAAATGTAGTAGAAACGTCTGAACTTGTGTGGTGCTTAGTCTCCTGTAGACCATACTGCATCACTATAGAGATTTACCATACAACTCTTCATTGCCTTTGTATGAAACAATCCAAATATAGCAGACGCTTCTGAACTTGGGTGCTGCTTACTAGGCTGTAGCCAGTATAGGAACACTAGAGAGATTTAGAATAGAACTCTTCATTGCCCTTGTATGAAACAATCCAAATGTAGAAGAAACTTCTGAACTTGTGTGGTGCTTACTCTCTCGTAGACCATACTACATCACTATTTGTATTTACCATACAACTCTTCATTGCCTTTGTATGAAACAATCCAAATGTAGTAGACGCTTCTGAACTTGTCTGCTGCTTACTCTCGTAGACCATACTGCATCACTATAGAGATTTACCATACAACTCTTCACTACGGTTGTATGAAACAATCCAAATGTAGCAGACGCTTCTGAACTTGGGTGCTGCTTACTCTCCCGTAGACCATACTGCATCACTATAGAGATTTAGTATAGAACTCTTCATTGACCTTGTATGAAACAATCCAAATGTAGTAGATGCTTCTGAACTTCTGTGGTGCTTACTCTCGTAGACCACACTGCATCACTATAGAGATTTACCATACAACTCTTCATTGTATGAAACAATCCAAATGTAGTAGACGCTTCTGAACTTGTGTGCTGCTTACTCTCTCGTAGACCATACTGCATCACTATAGAGATTTACCATACAACTCTTCACTGCCTTTGTATGAAACAATCCAAATGTAGTAGACGCTTCTGACCTTGGGTGCTGCTTACTCTCTCGAAGACCATGCTGCATCACTATAGACATTTACCATACAACTCTTCATTGCCTTTGTATGAAACAATCCAAATGTATTAGACGCTTCTGAGCTTGTGTGGTGCTTACTCTCTCGTAGACCATACTGCATCACTATAGACATTTACCATACAACTCTTCATTGCCTTTGTATGAAACAACCCAAATGTAGCAGACCCTTCTGAACTTGGGTGCTGCTTACTCTCCCGTAGACCATACTGCACCACTATAGAGATTTAGTATAAAAACTCTTCATTGCCTTTGTATGAAACAATCCAAATGCAGCAGACTCTTTTCAACTTGGGTGCTGCTTACACTCCCGTAGACCATACTGCATCACTATAGAGATTTAGTATAGAACTCTTCATTGCCCTTGTATGAAACAATCCAAATGTGGTAGACGCTTCTGAACTTGTGTGCTGCTTACTCTCTCGTAGTCCATACAACATCACTATTTGTATTTACCATACAACTTTTCACTGCCTTTCTATGAAACAATCCAAATGTAGCAGACGCTTCTGAAGTTCGGTGCTGCTTACTCTCCCGTAGACCATATTGCATCACTATAGAGATTTAGTATAGAACTCTGCATTGACCTTGTATGAAACAATCCAAATATAGTAGATGCTTCTGAACTTGTGTGGTGCTTATTCTCTCGTACACCATACTGCATCACCATAGAGATTTACCATACAACTATTCATTGCCTTTGTATGAAACAATCCAAATGTAGCAGACGCTTCTGAACTTGGGTGCTGCTTACTCTCTCGTAGACCATACTGCATCACTATAGAGATTTACCATACAACTCTTCACTGCCTTTGTATGAAACAATCCAAATGTAGTAGACGCTTCTGAACTTGGGTGCTGCTTACTCTCTCGTAGACCATACTGCATCACTATAGAGATTTACCATACAACTCTTCATTGCCTGTGTATGAAACAATCCAAATGTAGCAGACGCTTGTGAACTTGGGTGCTACTTACTCTCCCGTAGACCATACTGCATCACTATAGACATTTAGTATAGAACTCTTCATCGACCTTGTATGAAATAATCCAAATGAAGTAGACGCTTCTGAACTCGTCAGCTGCTTACTCTCCCATAGACCATACAACATCACTATAGAGAGTTACCACACAACTCGTCAGTGCTTTTCTATGAAACATTCCAAATGTAGCAGACGCTTCTGAAGGTGGGTGCTGCTTACTCTCCCGTAGACCATACGACATTACTATTTGTATTTAAAATACAACTCTTCACTGCCTTTCTATAAAACAATCCAAATGTAGGAGACGCTTCTGAAGTTCGGTGCTGCTTACTCTCCCGTAGACCATACTTCATAACTATGGAGATTTAGTATAGAACTCTTCATTGCCCTTGTATGAAACAATCCAAATATAGTAGATGCTTCTGAATTTGTGTGGTGCTTATTCTCTCATAGACCATACTGCATCACTATACAGATTTACCATACAACTCTTCATTGCCTTTGTATGAAACAATCCAAATGTAGCAGACTCTTTTGAAGATGGGTGCTGCTTACACTCCCGTAGACCATACTGCATCACTATAGAGATTTAGTATAGAACCCTTCATTGCCCTTGTATGAAACAACCAAATGTAGTAGACGCTTCTGGACTTGTGTGCTGCTAACTCTCTCGTAGACCATACTGCATCACTATACAGATTTACCATACAACTCTTCATTGCCTTTGTATGAAACAATCCAAATGTAGCAGACGCTTCTGAACTTGGGTGCTGCTTACTAGGCTGTAGCCAGTATAGGAACACTAGAGACATTTAGTATAGAACTATTCATTACCCTTGTATGAAACAATCCAAATCTAGTAGACGCTTCTGAACTTCTGTGGTGCTTACTCTCGTAGACCATACTGCATCACTATAGAGATTTATCATACAACTCTTCGCTGCCTTTGTATGAAACAATCCAAATGTAGCAGACGCTTCTGAACTTGGGTGCTGCTTACTAGGCTGTAGCCAGTAAAGGAACAATACAGAGATTTAGTATAGAACTCTTCATTGACCTTGTATGAAACAATCCAAATGTAGTAGACGCTTCTGAACTTGGATGCTGCTTACTCTCCCGTAGACCATACTGCATAACTATAGAGATTTACCATACAACTCTTCACTGCCTTTGTATGAAACAATCCAAATGTAGCAGACGCTTCTGAACTTGGGTGCTGCTTACTAGGCTGTAGCCAGTATAGGAACACTAGAGAGATTTAGTATAGAACTCTTCATTGACCTTGTATGAAACAATCCAAATGTAGTAGACGCTTCTGAACTTGGATGCTGCTTACTCTCTCGTAGACCATACTGCATCACTATAGACATTTTCCATACAACTCTTCATTGCCTTTGTATGAAACAATCCAAATGTTTTAGATGCTTCTGAACTTGTGTGGTTCAGGCAATGAAGAGTTCTATACTAAGTCTCTATAGTGATGCAGTATGGTCTACGGGAGAGTAAGCAGCACCCAAGATCAGAAGCGACAACTACATTTGGATTGTTTCATACAAAGGCAATGAACAGTTGTATGGTAAATCTCTATAGTGATGCAGTATGGTCTACGAGAGAGTAAGCAGCAGACAAGTTTAGAAGAGTCTACTATATTTGGATTGTTTCATACATGGGCAATGAAGAGTTCTACACTAAATCTCTCTAGTGTTCCTAAACTGGCTACAGCCTAATCAGCAGCGCCCACGTTCAGAAGCGTCTGCTACATTTGGATTGTTTCATACAAAGGCAGTGAAGAGTTGTATGGTAAATCTCTATAGTGATGCAGTATGGTCTACGAGAGAGAAAGCACTACACAAGTTCAGAAGCGTCTACTACATTTGGATTGTTTCATACAAGGTCAATGAAGAGTTCTATACTAAATCTCTCTAGTGTTCCTATACTGCCAACAGCCTAGTACGCAGCACACAAGTTCAGAAGCGTCTGCTACCTTTGGATTGTTTCATACAAACGCAATGAAGAGTTGTATGGTAAATGTCTATAGTGATGTATTATGGTATACGAGAGAGTAAGAAGCACACAAGTTCAGAAGCGTCTGCTACCTTTGGATTGCTTCATACAAAGGCAATGAAGAGTTGTATGGTAAATCTCTATAGTGATGCAGTATGGTCTACGAGAGAGTAAGCACCACACAAGCTCAGAAATTACTAGTACATTTGGATTGTTTCATACAAAGGCAATGAAGAGTTGTATGGTAAATCTCTATAGTGATGCAGTATGGTCTACGAGAGAGTAAGCACCACACAAGGTCAGAAGTTTCTACTACATTTGGATTGTTTCATACAAGGGGAATGAAGAGTTCTATTCTAAATCTCTCTAGTGTTCCTATACTGGCTACAGCCTAGTAAGCAGCACACAAGTTCAGAAGTGTCTGCTACATTTGGATTGTTTCATACAAAGGCACTGAAGAGTTCTATACTAAATCTCTATAGTGATGCAGTATGGTCTACGGGAGAGTAAGCAGCACCCAAGTTCAGAAGCGTCTGCTACCTTTGGATTGTTTCATACAAACGCAATGAAGAGTTGTATGGTAAATGTCTATAGTGATGTAGTATGGTATACGAGAGAGTAAGAAGCACACAAGTTGAGAAGCGTCTGCTACCTTTGGATTGCTTCATACAAAGGCAATGAAGAGTTGTATGGTAAATCTCTATAGTGATGCAGTATGGTCTACGAGAGAGTAAGCACCACACAAGCTCAGAAGTTACTAGTACATTTGGATTGTTTCATACAAAGGCAATGAAGAGTTGTATGGTAAATCTCTATAGTGATGCAGTATGGTCTACGAGAGAGTAAGCACCACACAAGTTCAGAAGTTTCTACTACATTTGGATAGTTTCATACAAGGGCACTGAATAGTTCTATTCTAAATCTCTCTAGTGTTCCTATACTGGCTACAGCCTAGTAAGATGCACCAAAGTTCAGAAGTGTCTGCTACATTTGGATTGTTTCATACAAAGGCACTGAAGAGTTCTATACTAAATCTCTATAGTGATGCAGTATGGTCTACGGGAGAGTAAGCAGCACCCAAGTTCAGAAGCGTCTGCTACATTTGGATTGTTTCATACAAAGGCAATGAAGAGTTGTATGGTAAATCTCTATAGTGATGCAGTATGGTCTACGAGAGACTAAGCAGCACCCAAGTTCAGTAGCGTCCGCTACATTTGGATTGTTTCATACAAAGGCAATGAAGAGTTGTATGGTAAATCTCTATAGTGATGCAGTATGGTCTACGAGAGAGTAAGCACCACACAAGTTCAGAAGCGTCTGCTACATTTGGATTGTTTTATACAAAGGCAATGAAGAGTTGTATGGTAAATCTCTATAGTGATGCAGTATGGTCTACGAGAGAGTAAGCACCACACAAGTTCAGAAGCGTCTGCTACATTTGGATTGTTTCATACAAAGGCAATGAAGAGTTGTATGGTAAATCTCTATAGTGATGCAGTATGGTCTACGAGAGAGTAAGCAGCACCCAAGTTCAGAAGCGTCTGCTACATTTGGATTGTTTCATACAAAGGCAATGAAGAGTTGTGTGGTAAATCCCTATAGTGATGCAGTATGGTCTACGAGAGAGTAAGCAGCACACAAGTTCAGAAGCGTCTGCTACATTTGGATTGTTTCATACAAAGGCAATGAAGAGTTGTATGGTAAATCTCTATAGTGATGCAGTATGGTCTACGAGAGAGTAAGCAGCACCCAAGTTCAGAAGCGTCTGCTACATTTGGATTGTTTCATACAAAGGCAATGAAGAGTTGTATGGTAATTCTCTATAGTGATGCAGTATGGTCTACGAGAGAGTAAGCACCACACAAGTTCAGAAGTTTCTACTACATTTGGATTGTTTCTTACAAGGGCAATGAAGAGTTCTATTCTAAATCTCTCTAGTGTTCCTATACTGGCTACAGCCTAGTAAGCAGCACCCAAGTTCAGAAGCGTCTGCAACATTTGGACTGTTTCATACAAAGGCAATGAAGAGTTGTATGGTAAATCTCTATAGTGATGCAGTATGGTCTACGAGAGATTAACCACCACACAAGTTCAGAAGTTTCTACTACATTTGGATTGTTTCATACAAGGGCACTGAAGAGTTCTATTCTAAATCTCTCTAGTGTTCCTATACTGGCTACAGCCTAGTAAGCAGCACCCAAGTTCAGAAGCGTCTGCTACATTTGGATTGTTTCATACAAAGGCAATGAAGAGTTGTATGGTAAATCTCTATAGTGATGCAGAATGGTCTACGAGAGAGTAAGCACCACACAAGTTCAGAAGTTTCTACCACATTTGGATTGTTTTATACAAGGGCACTGAAGAGTTCTATACTAAATCTCTATAGTGATGCAATATGGTCTACGAGAGAGTAAGCACCACACAAGTTCAGAAGTTTCTACTACATTTGGATTGTTTCATACAAGGGCACTGAAGAGTTCTATTCTAAATCTCTCTAGTGTTCCTGTACTGGCTACAGCCTAGTAAGCAGCACCCAAGTTTAGAAGCGTCTGCTACATTTGGATTGTTTCATACAAAGGCAATGAAGAGTTGTATGGTAAATCTCTATAGTGATGGAGTATGGACTACGAGAGAGTAAGCAGAACCCAAGTTCAGAAGCGTCCGCTACATTTGGATTGTTTCATACAAAGGCAATGAAGAGTTGTATGGTAAATCTCTATAGTGATGCAGTATGGTCTACGAGAGAGTAAGCACCACACAAGTTCAGAAGCGTCTGCTACATTTGTATTGTTTCATACAAAGGCAATGAAGAGTTGTATCGTAAATCTCTATAGTGATGCACTATGGTCTACGAGAGAGTAAGCACCACACAAGTTCAAAAGTTTCTAATACATTTGGATTGTTTCATACAAGGGCACTGAAGAGTCCTATTCTAAATCTCTCTAGTGTTCCTATACTGGCTACAGCCTAGTAAGCAGCACCCACGTTCAGAAGCGTCTGCTACATTTGGATTGTTTCATACAAAGGCAATGAAGAGTTGTATGGTAAATCTCTATAGTGATGCAGTATGGTCTACGAGAGAGTAAGCACCACACAAGTTCAGAAGCGTCTGCTACATTTGGATTGTTTCATACAAAGGCAATGAAGAGTTGTATGGTAAATCTCTATAGTGATGCAGTATGGTCTACGAGAGAGTAAGCACCACACAAGTTCAGAAGTTTCTACTACATTTAGATTGTTTCATACAAAGGCAATGAAGAGTTGTATGGTAAATCTCTATAGTGATGCAGTATGGTCTACGAGAGAGTAAGCACCACACAAGTTCAGAAGTTTCTACTACATTTGGATTGTTTCATACAAGGGCACTGAAGAGTTCTATTCTAAATCTCTCTATTGTTCCTGTACTGGCTACAGCCTAGTAAGCAGCACTCAAGTTCAGAAGCGTCTGCTACATTTGGATTGTTTCATACAAAGGCAATGAAGAGTTGTATGGTAAATCTCTATAGTGATGCAGTATGGTCTACGAGAGAGTAAGCACCACACAAGTTCTGAAGTTTCTACTACATTTGGATTGTTTCATACAAGGGCACTGAAGAGTTCTATACTAAATCTCTATAGTGATGCAGTATGGTCTACGGGAGAGTAAGCAGCACCCAAGTTCAGAAGCGTCTGCTACATTTGGATTGTTTCATACAAAGGCACTGAAGAGTTGTATGGTAAATCTCTATAGTGATGCAGTATGGTCTACGATAGAGTAAGCAGCACACAAGTTCAGAAGCGTCTGCTACATTTGGATTGTTTCATACAAAGGCAATGAAGAGTTGTATGGTAAATCTCTATAGTGATGCAGTATGGTCTACGAGAGAGTAAGCACCACACAAGTTCAGAAGTTTCTACTACATTTGGATTTTTTCATACAAGGGCAATGAAGAGTTCTATTCTAAATCTCTCTAGTGTTCCTATACTGGCTACAGCCTAGTAAGCAGCACCCAAGTTCAGAAGCGTCTGCTACATTTGGATTGTTTCATACAAAGGCAATGAAGAGTTGTATGGTAAATCTCTATAGTGATGCAGTATGGTCTACGAGAGAGTAAGCACCACACAAGTTCAGAAGCGTCTGCTACATTTGGATTGTTTCATACAAAGGCAATGAAGAGTTGTATGGTAAATCTCTATAGTGATGCAGTATGGTCTACGAGAGAGTAAGCAGCACACAAGTTCAGAAGCGTCTGCTACATTTTGATTGTTTCATACAAAGGCAATGAAGAGTTGTATGGTAAATCTCTATAGTGATGCAGTATGGTCTACGAGAGAGTAAGCAGCACACAAGTTCAGAAGCGTCTGCTACATTTTGATTGTTTCATACAAAGGCAATGAAGAGTTGTATGGTAAATCTCTATAGTGATGCAGTATGGTCTACGAGAGAGTAAGCAGCACACAAGTTCAGAAGCGTCTGCTACATTTGGATAGTTTCATACAAAGGCAATGAAGAGTTGTATGGTAAATCTCTATAGTGATGCAGTATGGTCTACGAGAGAGTAAGCATCACCCAAGTTCAGAAGCGTCTGCTACATTTGGATTGTTTCATACAAAGGCAATGAAGAGTTCTATGGTAAATCTCTATAGTGATGCAGTATGGTCTCCGAGTGAGTAAGCACCACACAAGTTCAGAAGTTTCTACTACATTTGGATTGTTTCATACAAAGGCAATGAAGAGTTGTATGGTAAATCTCTATAGTGATGCAGTATGGTCTACGAGAGAGTAAGCACCACACAAGTTCAGAAGCGTCTGCTACATTTGGATTGTTTCATACAAAGGCAATGAAGAGTTGTATGGTAAATCTCTATAGTGATGCAGTATGGTCTACGAGAGAGTAAGCACCACACAAGTTCAGAAGTTTCTACTACATTTGGATTGTTTCATTCAAGGGCGCTGAAGAGTTCTATTCTAAATCTCTCTAGTGTTCCTATACTGGCTACAGCCTAGTAAGCAGCACCCAAGTTCAGAAGCGTCTGCTACATTTCGATTTTTTCATACAAAGGCAATGAAGAGTTGTATGGTAAATCTCTATAGTGATGCAGTATGGTCTACGAGAGAGTAAGCACCACACAAGTTCAGAAGCGTCTGCTACATTTGGATTGTTTCATACAAAGGCAATGAAGAGTTGTATGGTAAATCTCTATAGTGATGCAGTATGGTCTCCGAGAGAGTAAGCACCACACAAGTTCAGAAGTTTCTACTACATTTGAATTGTTTCATAGAAGGGCACTGAAGAGTTCTATTCTAAATCTCTCTAGTGTTCGTATACTGGCTACAGCCTAGTAAGCAGCACCCAAGTTAAGAAGCGTCTGCTACATTTGGATTGTTTCATACAAAGGCAATGAAGAGTTGAATGGTAAATCTCTATAGTGAGGCAGTATGGTCTACGAGAGAGTAAGCACCACACAAGTTCAGAAGTTTCTACTACATTTGGATTGTTTCATACAAGGGAACTGATGAGTTCTATTCTAAATCTCTCTAGTGTTCCTATACTGGCTACAGCCTAGTAAGCAGCACCCAAGTTCAGAAGCGTCTGCTACATTTGGATTGTTTCATACAAAGGCAATGAAGAGTTGTATGGTAAATCTCTATAGTGATGCAGTATGGTCTACGAGAGAGTAAGCACCACACAAGTTCAGAAGTTTCTACTACATTTGGATTGTTTCATACAAGGGCACTGAAGAGTTCTATTCTAAATCTCTCTAGTGTTCCTATACTGGCTACAGCCTAGTAAGCAGCACCCAAGTTCAGAAGCGTCTGCTACATTTGGATTGTTTCATACAAAGGCACTGAAGAGTTCTATACTAAATCTCTATAGTGATGCAGTATGGTCTACGGGAGAGTAAGCAGCACCCAAGTTCAGAAGCGTCTGCTACATTTGGATTGTTTGATACAAAGGCAATGAAGAGTTGTATGGTAAATCTCTATACTGATGCAGTATGGTGTACGAGAGAGTAAGAAGCACACAAGTTCAGAAGCGTCTGCTACATTTGGATTGTTTCATACAAAGGCAATGAAGAGTTGTATGGTAAATCTCTATAGTGATGCAGTATGGTCTACGAGAGAGTAAGCACCACACAAGTTCAGAAGTTTCTACTACATTTGGATTGTTTCATACAAGGGCACTGAAGAGTTCGATTCTAAATCTCTCTAGTGTTCCTATACTGGCTACAGCCTAGTAAGCAGCACCCAAGTTCAGAAGCGTCTGCTACATGTGGATTGTTTCATACAAAGGCAATGAAGAGTTGTATGGTAAATCTCTATAGTGATGCAGTATGGTCTACGAGAGAGTAAGAAGCACACAAGTTCAGAAGCGTCTGCTACATTTGGATTGTTTCATACAAAGGCAATGAAGAGTTGTATGGTAAATCTCTATAGTGATGCAGTATGGTCTACGAGAGAGTAAGCACCACACAAGTTCAGAAGATTCTACTACATTTGGATTGTTTCATACAAGGGCAATGAAGAGTTCGATTCTAACAGCCCGGTCCAGCCCAAGGCAACTGCGGTACAATTCAGGCACAATTGCAGCCCAAGTGCTTTAGGCCCGAGTTGTGCCTGAATTGTGCCTGAGTTGGGCTGCAATTGTGACTGAATTGCAGCCCGGTCCAGCCCAAGGCAACTGCGGTACAATTCAGGCACAATTGCACAATTCAGGCACAATTGCAGCCTAAAAGTGGGTGTGTTGGGGGCGTGTTGGGGGTGTGACGGGGGCGGTTACGAATTTTGGTCCGGTTCCAGACACTGGAGAGCCACTGACACGCCCCCTCGAGCCCAACTCAGGCCCAAAATTTGGGCCAGCAAAAAGGGTGGACCCAAATGTGAGGAGACCCATAGGAGCCATTTTACCTTACCCACACCAGCCCTCTCCTGAAAAGTTCTAACACCCTGGGCCCGAGTTGGGCCTGAGTTAGGACCGAACAGGTGTGGCCTAACTCTGGACATGGACCCAAATAGTTACCGTATCAGCACCCAGCCCCACCCAGCCTCTTTCCCACAAAAGCCCAGCCCCAGCCCTCCACTCTCTCTCTCTCTCTCTCAGCACGTGGCGTGGGGTTCTGTCCCCCAGCAGCCACAAAGTGGGACTTTGAAAACTTTTCTAACACCCCACTTCTCTCTTCTCCTCTCTCCTCTCTGCCCCCCTCTAGGGCAGAGAGGGCTGTTCTGCCTGTGGCCAAACTGTTTACTGCTGTGCCTGGGCAGCTGTCTCCATGCAAGTGTTTGCTAACCCATGTCTTTCTCCCAGCCCCTCTCTCCCCCCCCCCCATACAGGCAACAACACCAGCAGGTAAGTGCAGGGTTTGTGCTGACATGTGGTCTGACGTCTGCCTCTTTGCATAGAGAAATATAGGTAGGATACATGCCTCTATACCAGTGGTGGCCAACCTTTCAACATGAATGCTGGCCCTTTAAATAGTTGTATAGGTGAGGGCATTTCAGCAGGTGCAGCTGCTTTAGCAGCACCATCAGCACTTGCAGCTGTCAAGATTCTGTCTTCTACACAACTCTTAAGAACACAGTAGCCATACTGGTGGAAGGTTGGCCACCCCTGCTCTATACCAATGTCTTGTCTCATAGCTGCCTGCATAGCCTGCCATGATATGCCTCTATACCAATGTCTTGTCTCATAGCTGCCTGCATAGTCTGCCATGATATGCCTCTATACCAATGTCTTGTCTCATAGCTGTCTGCATAGCCTGCCATGATATGCCTCTATACCAATGTCTTGTCTCATAGCTGCCTGTATTAATATGAGCACACAATGCCATGAGTGTGGAACTGTAACCCATATGTAGACACCAGCTGTTCCCCATCCCTCTTTTCTCCACAGGGTCTACCGACAGGTCAGTATTGCTAGGATTGCCATGGTTGTGACCCCCAAGTTGTGTTGTTGTCTCTCTCTTTGACCCCTTTCCCTTACAGGATCATGCTCACCGTACACCCAGGGAAGGAGCGCAGACCAGGCTATGTGTCTCACACCACTCAGCTGTGTTTGATTTCTCTCCCTGCAGACCTTTGCAACTGGCACACTGGCTCCTCTTCAATGGCGATTGCTACCACGCAGCAGCTGCCATGGAACACCCCCATGTTGTTCGTCCCCCCAGGAATGCCCACTACCACAAACCGTCCGGGGAGCACCCCTGGGCCTGCAGTCTGGTTGCCCCACGGTCACCTGCCTTGATGCTGCCAGAGAGGTCTGGGAGCCTGCCCTGCAACCCACCTCAGCTGCTGCTGCTGCCCCACTGCCCTGGCTGCCTACTTGCTGTCCCTCCCCTTTCTATGGAGCAGGCCGTGGTTCCACAGGGGAAGAGCCCGCATCTCCAGGTCCATGGGGCTCGCCTGATGCTGCTGCTGTGGTCCTAGAGGCTGCTGTGCCTACCCCTGGCAGCCACGCCCGGCCATCTCTGCCACTGTTCCAGAACAATAAAGATGCCCCTGGAAACACATGTCCCCAATGTTGCACAAGCACTGCCCCACACACCCACACAGGCAGGCCCCAGCACACAAGCCTCTGCATGAATCCCAGCCAGGGTCCGCCACAGCCATCCCTGGGAGAACACAGCAGGGGGGCTGCCGGACCCTCTGGGACCAGAGGGGAGGGGGGAGTTGGGGGGCCTGTCAGGCAGGCAAACACTGACGGGCACTGTGGCGCACGTCCGCCACGTCCGTGAAGAGCCCTTTCAGCAACCGGGGCTCTCACCCACCCTCGGTCCGCCCATCACCGGCGTCCGTGTCCGCCCGTCACCGGCGTCCGTTTCCGCCCTCTGTCCGCCCGTCACCGGCGTCCGTTTCCGCCCATCAACGGCGACCGTGTCCGCCCTCGGTCTGTCTGCATGAGAGGCGCCCGTTCCTGCATTGCCTCCATCTGCGAAGTGCCCCCTGTGCCCCTATCGGTCTCTGCAGACCCCTCTCCCTGTATCCCTCTCCCACCAGCCGTGTTGTCTGTCTGTTTCTGACCCACCCGTGCCCCTCCCCAGCACCCCCTGTCAGTGTGCCTGCCTCCCCTCCCACTCCCTGATGATGGACGCTGGCAACCCCCATGCCGCCAGAGCGCCTGCCGCAAGGTGCCGACGTTGCCCCATCTGGGGGTGTGATGAGCTGCGTGAGCCCTTCCCGCTCGCAGCAGACAAGCCCACGGCATCTCTCGGTCTTGGCCGGGGCACGGAGCGGAAGGCATACCGGGATGCCTTCTTTGTGGGCATAGCCACGGCCCTGGTGGCCCAGGGCTTCAGGCAGCGCACGGGCATGTCCTGGCGGAGGCGGTTCCAGACCTCATGAGACCCCCCCCTTGTGCGTGCCGTTCCCACCCCCTCCTTCACTTCTCTCCCCCGCTCACCCCCCCATGACTCCCACGTGCAGCCTCACCGTGGCTTGGGGGTGGCATCGCAGTCTGCAGGAGGGAGGGCAGTCGCACTCCCCCCTGCGGCAGGTGGCTGATGCCCAGGGTGCCCTGGGGCAGCTGGCACTGGCACAACCTCTGCCCTTCAGCTGACTGTCAAACGCGCAGTGCCTGCAGGCCCGCCTGTGGCTGCCCATCTGCTGCAACCGCTGCAGCAGCTGTGGTAGGTGCACGCAGACGGGCTGAGGAGGGGGCTCTTCGCTTCCACAAGACTGACAGCTCCCCACAGGAGCCTGCCTGCCTCTGCGGTAAGTTTTGCCGCAATCCTGGCCCAATGCTGTTGCCTCCAGCCTAACTCAGGCACAGTTGCAGCCTAACTCGGTCCTAGTTTGGGCCACAATTGGGCCACAATTGGGCCTCAACTGTGCCTGAGTTAGGCTGGACTGAGCCCTAAATCTCTCTAGTGTTCCTATACTGGCTACAGCCTAGTAAGCAGCAGCCAAATTCACAAGCGTCTGCTACATTTCGATTGTTTCATACAAAGGCAATGAAGAGTTGTATGGTAAATCTCTATAGTGATGCAGTATGGTCTACGAGAGAGTAAGCAGCACACAAGTTCAGAAGCGTCTGCTACATTTGGATTGTTTCATACAAAGGCAATGAAGAGTTGTATGGTAAATCTCTATAGTGATGCAGTATGGTCTACGAGAGAGTAAGAAGCACACAAGTTCAGAAGCGTCTGCTACATTTGTATTGTTTCATACAAAGGCTAGGAAGAATTGTATGGTAAATCTCTATAGTGATGCAGTATGGTCTACGAGAGAGTAAGCACCACACAAGTTCAGAAGTTTCTACTTCATTTGGATTGTTTCCATACAAGGGCACTGAAGAGTTCTATTCTAAATCTCTCTAGTGTTCCTATACTGGCTACAGCCTAGTAAGCAGCACCCAAGTTCACAAGCGTCTGCTACATTTGGATTGATTCATACAAAGGCAATGAAGAGTTGTATGGTAAATCTCTATAGTGATGCAGTATGGTCTACGAGAGAGTAAGCACCACACAAGTTCAGAAGCTTCTGCTACATTTGGATTGTTTCATACAAAGGCAATGAAGAGTTGTATGGTAAATCTCTATAGTGATGCAGTATGGTCTACGAGAGAGTAAGCACCACACAAGTTCAGAAGTTTCTACTACATTTGGATTGTTTCATACAAGGGCACTGAAGAGTTCTATTCTAAATCTCTCTAGTGTTCCTATACTGGCTACAGCCTAGTAAGCAGCACCCAAGTTCAGAAGCGTCTGCTACATTTGGATTGTTTCATACAAAGGCAATGAAGAGTTGTATGGTAAATCTCTATAGTGAGGCAGTATGGTCTACGAGAGAGTAAGCAGCACACAAGTTCAGAAGTGTCTGCTACATTTGGATTGTTTCATACAAAGGCAATGAAGAGTTGTATGGTAAATCTCTATAGTGATGCAGTATGGTCTACGAGAGAGTAAGCAGCACACAAGTTCAGAAGCGTCTGCTACATTTGGATTGTTTCATACAAAGGCAATGAAGAGTTGTATGGTAAATCTCTATAGTGATGCAGTATGGTCTACGAGAGAGTAAGCTCCACACAAGTTCAGAAGCATCTGCTACATTTGGATTGTTTCATACAGAGGCAATGAAGAGTTGTACGGTAAATCTCTATAGTGATGCAGTATGGTCTACGAGAGAGTAAGCACCACACAAGTTCAGAAGTTTCTACTACATTTGGATTGTTTCATACAAGGGCACTGAAGAGTTCTATTCTAAATCTCTCTAGTGTTCCTATACTGGCTACAGCCTAGTAAGCAGCACCCAAGTTCAGAAGCGTCTGCTACATTTGGATTGTTTCATACAAAGGCAATGAAGAGTTGTATGGTAAATCTCTATAGTGATGCAGTATGGTCTACGAGAGAGTAAGAAGCACACAAGTTCAGAAGCGTCTGCTACATTTGGATTGTTTCATACAAAGGCAATGAAGAGTTGTATGGTAAATCTCTATAGTGATGCAGTATGGTCTACGAGAGAGTAAGCTCCACACAAGTTCAGAAGCATCTGCTACATTTGGATTGTTTCATACAGAGGCAATGAAGAGTTGTACGGTAAATCTCTATAGTGATGCAGTATGGTCTACGAGAGAGTAAGCACCACAAAAGTTCAGAAGTTTCTACTACATTTGGATTGTTTCATACAAGGGCACTGAAGAGTTCTATTCTAAATCTCTCTAGTGTTCCTATACTGGCTACAGCCTAGTAAGCAGCACCCAAGTTCAGAAGCGTCTGCTACATTTGGATTGTTTCATACAAAGGCAATGAAGAGTTGTATGGTAAATCTCTATAGTGATGCAGTATGGTCTACGAGAGAGTAAGCACCACACAAGTTCAGAAGTTTCTACTACATTTGGATTGTTTCATACAAGGGCACTGAAGAGTTCTATTCTAAATCTCTCTAGTGTTCCTATACTGGCTACAGCCTAGTAAGCAGCACCCAAGTTCAGAAGCGTCTGCTACATTTGGATTGTATCATACAAAGGCAATGAAGAGTTGTATGGTAAATCTCTATAGTGAGGCAGTATGGTCTACGAGAGAGTAAGCAGCACACAAGTTCAGAAGTGTCTGCTACATTTGGATTGTTTCATAAAAAGGCAATGAAGAGTTGTATGGTAAATCTCTATAGTGATGCAGTATGGTCTACGAGAGAGTAAGCAGCACACAAGTTCAGAAGCGTCTGCTACATTTGGATTGTTTCATACAAAGGCAATGAACAGTTGTATGGTAAATCTCTATAGTGATGCAGTATGGTCTACGAGAGAGTAAGCACCACACAAGTTCAGAAGCGTCTGCTACATTTGGATTGTTTCATACAAAGGCAATGAAGAGTTGTATGGTAAATCTCTATAGTGATGCAGTATGGTCTACGAGAGAGTAAGAAGCACACAAGTTCAGAAGCGTCTGCTACATTTGGATTGTTTCATACAAAGGCAATGAAGAGTTGTATGGTAAATCTCTATAGTGATGCAGTATGGTCTACGAGAGAGTAAGCTCCACACAAGTTCAGAAGCATCTGCTACATTTGGATTGTTTCATACAAAGGCAATGAAGAGTTGTACGGTAAATCTCTATAGTGATGCAGTATGGTCTACGAGAGAGTAAGCACCACACAAGTTCAGAAGTTTCTACTACATTTGGATTGTTTCATACAAGGGCACTGAATTGTTCTATTCTAAATCTCTCTAGTGTTCCTATACTGGCTACAGCCTAGTAAGCAGCACCCAAGTTCAGAAGCGTCTGCTACATTTGGATTGTTTCATACAAAGGCAATGAAGAGTTGTATGGTAAATCTCTATAGTGAGGCAGTATGGTCTACGAGAGAGTAAGCACCACACAAGTTCAGAAGCGTCTGCTACATTTGGATTGTTTCATACAAAGGAAATGAAGAGTTGTATGGTAAATCTCTATAGTGATGCAGTATGGTCTACGAGAGAGTAAGCACCACACAAGATCAGAAGTTTCTACTACATTTGGATTGTTTCATACAAGGGCACTGAAGAGTTCTATTCTAAATCTCTCTAGTGTTCCTATACTGGCTACAGCCTAGTAAGCAGCACCCAAGTTCAGAAGCGTCTGCTACATTTGGATTGTTTCATACAAAGGCAATGAAGAGTTGTATGGTAAATCTCTATAGTGATGCAGTATGGTCTACGAGAGAGTAAGCACCACACAAGTTCAGAAGTTTCTACTACATTTGGATTGTTTCATACAAAGGCAATGAAGTGTTGTATAGTAAATCTCTATAGTGATGCAGTATGGTCTACGAGAGAGTAAGCACCACACAAGTTCAGAAGTTTCTACTACATTTGGATTGTTTCATACAAGGGCACTAAAGAGTTCTATTCTAAATCTCTCTAGTGTTCCTATACTGGCTGCAGCCTAGTAAGCAGCACCCAAGTTCAGAAGCGTCTGCTACATTTGGATTGTTTCATACAAAGGCAATGAAGAGTTGTATGGTAAATCTCTATAGTGATGCAGTATGGTCTACGAGAGAGTAAGCACCACACAAGTTCAGAAGCGTCTGCTACATTTGGATTGTTTCATACAAAGGCAATGAAGAGTTGTATGGTAAATCTCTATAGTGATGCAGTATGGTCTACGAGAGAGTAAGCACCACACAAGTTCAGAAGTTTCTACTACATTTGGATTGTTTCATACAAAGGCAATGAAGAGTTGTATGGTAAATCTCTATAGTGATGCAGTATGGTCTACGAGAGAGTAAGCAGCACACAAGTTCAGAAGCGTCTGCTACATTTGGATTGTTTCATACAAAGGCAATGAACAGTTGTATGGTAAATCTCTATAGTGATGCAGTATGGTCTACGAGAGAGTAAGAAGCACACAAGTTCAGAAGCGTCTGCTACATTTGGATTGTTTCATACAAAGGCAATGAAGAGTTGTATGGTAAATCTCTATAGTGATGCAGTATGGTCTACGAGAGAGTAAGCTCCACACAAGTTCAGAAGCATCTGCTACATTTGGATTGTTTCATACAAAGGCAATGAAGAGTTGTACGGTAAATCTCTATAGTGATGCAGTATGGTCTACGAGAGAGTAAGCACCACACAAGTTCAGAAGTTTCTACTACATTTGGATTGTTTCATACAAGGGCACTGAATTGTTCTATTCTAAATCTCTCTAGTGTTCCTATACTGGCTACAGCCTAGTAAGCTGCACCCAAGTTCAGAAGCGTCTGCTACATTTGGATTGTTTCATACAAAGGCAATGAAGAGTTGTATGGTAAATCTCTATAGTGAGGCAGTATGGTCTACGAGAGAGTAAGCACCACACAAGTTCAGAAGCGTCTGCTACATTTGGATTGTTTCATACAAAGGAAATGAAGAGTTGTATGGTAAATCTCTATAGTGATGCAGTATGGTCTACGAGAGAGTAAGCACCACACAAGTTCAGAAGTTTCTACTACATTTGGATTGTTTCATACAAGGGCACTGAAGAGTTCTATTCTAAATCTCTCTAGTGTTCCTATACTGGCTACAGCCTAGTAAGCAGCACCCAAGTTCAGAAGCGTCTGCTACATTTGGATTGTTTCATACAAAGGCAATGAAGAGTTGTATGGTAAATCTCTATAGTGATGCAGTATGGTCTACGAGAGAGTAAGCACCACACAAGTTCAGAAGTTTCTACTACATTTGGATTGTTTCATACAAAGGCAATGAAGTGTTGTATGGTAAATCTCTATAGTGATGCAGTATGGTCTACGAGAGAGTAAGCACCACACAAGTTCAGAAGTTTCTACTACATTTGGATTGTTTCATACAAGGGCACTAAAGAGTTCTATTCTAAATCTCTCTAGTGTTCCTATACTGGCTACAGCCTAGTAAGCAGCACCCAAGTTCAGAAGCGTCTGCTACATTTGGATTGTTTCATACAAAGGCAATGAAGAGTTGTATGGTAAATCTCTATAGTGATGCAGTATGGTCTACGAGAGAGTAAGCACCACACAAGTTCAGAAGCGTCTGCTACATTTGGATTGTTTCATACAAAGGCAATGAAGAGTTGTATGGTAAATCTCTATAGTGATGCAGTATGGTCTACGAGAGAGTAAGCACCACACAAGTTCAGAAGTTTCTACTACATTTGGATTGTTTCATACAAAGGCAATGAAGTGTTGTATGGTAAATCTCTATCGTGATGCAGTATGGTCTACGAGAGAGTAAGCACCACACAAGTTCAGAAGTTTCTACTACATTTGGATTGTTTCATCCAAGGGCACTGAAGAGTTCTATTCTAAATCTCTCTAGTGTTCCTATACTGGCTACAGCCTAGTAAGCCGCATCCAAGTTCAGAAGCGTCTGCTACATTTGGATTGTTTCATACAAAGGCAATGAAGAGTTGTATGGTAAATCTCTATAGTGATGCAGTATGGTCTACGAGAGAGTAAGCACCACACAAGTAAAGAAGTTTCTACTAAATTTGGATTGTTTCATACAAGGGCACTGAAGAGTTCTATTCTAAATCTCTCTAGTGTTCCTATACTGGCTACAGCCTAGTAAGCAGCACCCAAGTTCAGAAGCGTCTGCTACATTTCTATTGTTTAATACAAAGGCACTGAAGAGTTGTATGGTAAATCTCTATAGTGATGCAGTATGGTCTACGAGAGAGTAAGCAGCACCCAAGTTCAGAAGCGTCTGCTACATTTCTATTGTTTAATACAAAGGCACTGAAGAGTTGTATGGTAAATCTCTATAGTGATGCAGTATGGTCTACGAGAGAGTAAGCACCACACAAGTAAAGAAGTTTCTACTACATTTGGATTGTTTCATACTAGGGCACTGAAGAGTTCTATTCTAAATCTCTCTAGTGTTCCTATACTGGCTACAGCCTAGTAAGCAGCACCCAAGTTCAGAAGCGTCTGCTACATTTGGATTGTTTCATACAAAGGCACTGAAGAGTTGTATGGTAAATCTCTATAGTGATGCAGTATGGTCTACGAGAGAGTAAGCACCACACAAGTTCAGAAGTTTCTACTACATTTGGATTGTTTCATACAAGGGCACTGAAGAGTTCTATTCTAAATCTCTGTAGTGTTCCTATACTGGCTACAGCCTAGTAAGCAGCACCCAAGTTCAGAAGCGTCTGCTACATTTGGATTGTTTCATACAAAGGCAATGAAGAGCTGTATGGTACATCTCTATAGTGATGCAGTATGGTCTACGAGAGAGTAAGCAACACACAAGTTCAGAAGCGTCTGCTACATTTGGATTGTTTCATACAAAGGCAAAGAAGAGTTGTATGGTAAATCTCTATAGTGAAGCAGTATGGTCTACGAGAGAGTAAGCACCACACAAGTTCAGAAGTTTCTACTACATTTGGATTGTTTCATACAAGGGCACTGAAGAGTTCTATTCTAAATCTCTCTAGTGTTCCTATACTGGCTACAGCCTAGTAAGCAGCACCCAAGTTCAGAAGCGTCTGCTACATTTGGATTGTTTCATACAAAGGCAATGAAGAGTTGTATGGCAAATCTCTATAGTGATGCAGTATGGTCTACGAGAGAGTAAGCAGCACACAAGTTCAGAAGCGTCTGCTACATTTGGATTGTTTCATACAAAGGCAATGAAGAGTTGTATGGTAAATCTCTATAGTGATGCAGTATGGTCTCCGAGAGAGTAAGCACCACACAAGTTCAGAAGTTTCTACTACATTTGAATTGTTTCATACAAGGGCACTGAAGAGTTCTATTCTAAATCTCTCTAGTGTTCGTATTCTGGCTACAGCCTAGTAAGCAGCACCCAAGTTCAGAAGCGTCTGCTACATTTGGATTGTTTCATACAAAGGCAATGAAGAGTTGTATGGTAAATCTCTATAGTGATGCAGTAGGGTCTACGAGAGAGTAAGCACCACACAAGTTCAGAAGTTTCTACTACATTTGGATTGTTTCATACAAGGGCACTGAAGAGTTCTATTCTAAATCTCTCTAGTTTTCCTATACTGGCTACAGCCTAGTAAGCAGCACCCAAGTTCAGAAGCGTCTGCTACATTTGGATTGTTTCATACAAAGGCAATGAAGAGTTGTATGGTAAATCTCTATAGTGATGCAGTATGGTCTACGAGAGAGTAAGCACCACACAAGTTCAGAAGTTTCTACTACATTTGGATTGTTTCATACAAGGGCACTGAAGAGTTCTATTCTAAATCTCTCTAGTGTTCCTATACTGGCTACAGCCTAGTAAGCAGCACCCAAGTTCAGAAGCGTCTGCTACATTTGGATTGTTTCATACAAAGGCAATGAAGAGTTGTATGGTAAATCTCTATAGTGATGCAGTATGGTCTACGAGAGAGTAAGCAACACACAAGTTCAGAAGCGTCTGCTACATTTGGATTGTTTCATACAAAGGCAATGAAGAGTTGTATGGAAAATCTCTATAGTGATGCAGTATGGTCTACGAGAGAGTAAGCACCACACAAGTTCAGAAGTTTCTACTACATTTGGATTGTTTCATACAAGGGCACTGAAGAGTTCTATTCTAAATCTCTCTAGTGTTCCTATACTGGCTACAGCCTAGTAAGCAGCACCCAAGTTCAGAAGCGTCTGCTACATTTGGATTGTTTCATACAAAGGCAATGAAGAGTTGTATGGTAAATCTCTATAGTGATGCAGTATGGTCTACGAGAGAGTAAGCAACACACAAGTTCAGAAGCGTCTGCTACATTTGGATTGTTTCATACAAAGGCAATGAAGAGTTGTATGGAAAATCTCTATAGTGATGCAGTATGGTCTACGAGAGAGTAAGCACCACACAAGTTCAGAAGTTTCTACTACATTTGGATTGTTTCATACAAGGGCACTGAAGAGTTCTATTCTAAATCTCTCTAGTGTTCCTATACTGGCTACAGCCTAGTAAGCAGCACCCAAGTTCAGAAGCGTCTGCTACATTTGGATTGTTTCATACAAAGGCAATGAAGAGTTGTATGGCAAATCTCTATAGTGATGCAGTATGGTCTACGAGAGAGTAAGCAGCACACAAGTTCAGAAGCGTCTGCTACATTTGGATTGTTTCATACAAAGGCAATGAAGAGTTGTATGGTAAATCTCTATAGTGATGCAGTATGGTCTCCGAGAGAGTAAGCACCACACAAGTTCAGAAGTTTCTACTACATTTGAATTGTTTCATAGAAGGGCACAGAAGAGTTCTATTCTAAATCTCTCTAGTGTTCGTATACTGGCTACAGCCTAGTAAGCAGCACCCAAGTTCAGAAGCGTCTGCTACATTTGGATTGTTTCATACAAAGGCAATGAAGAGTTGAATGGTAAATCTCTATAGTGAGGCAGTATGGTCTACGAGAGAGTAAGCACCACACAAGTTCAGAAGTTTCTACTACATTTGGATTGTTTCATACAAGGGCACTGAAGAGTTCTATTCTAAATCTCTCTAGTGTTCCTATACTGGCTACAGCCTAGTAAGCAGCACCCAAGTTCAGAAGCGTCTGCTACATTTGGATTGTTTCATACAAAGGCAATGAAGAGTTGTATGGTAAATCTCTATAGTGATGCAGTATGGTCTACGAGAGAGTAAGCACCACACAAGTTCAGAAGTTTCTACTACATTTGGATTGTTTCATACAAGGGCACTGAAGAGTTCTATTCTAAATCTCTCTAGTGTTCCTATACTGGCTACAGCCTAGTAAGCAGCACCCAAGTTCAGAAGCGTCTGCTACATTTGGATTGTTTCCTACAAAGGCAATGAAGAGTTGTATGGTAAATCTCTATAGTGATGCAGTATGGTCTACGAGAGAGTAAGCAGCACACAAGTTCAGAAGCGTCTGCTACATTTGGATTGTTTCATACAAAGGCAATGAAGAGTTGTATGGTAAATCTCTATAGTGATGCAGTATGGTCTACGAGAGAGTAAGCAGCACACAAGTTCAGAAGCGTCTGCTACATTTTGATTGTTTCATACAAAGGCAATGAAGAGTTGTATGGTAAATCTCTATAGTGATGCAGTATGGTCTACGAGAGAGTAAGCAGCACACAAGTTCAGAAGCGTCTGCTACATTTTGATTGTTTCATACAAAGGCAATGAAGAGTTGTATGGTAAATCTCTATAGTGATGCAGTATGGTCTACGAGAGAGTAAGCAGCACACAAGTTCAGAAGCGTCTGCTACATTTGGATAGTTTCATACAAAGGCAATGAAGAGTTGTATGGTAAATCTCTATAGTGATGCAGTATGGTCTACGAGAGAGTAAGCATCACCCAAGTTCAGAAGCGTCTGCTACATTTGGATTGTTTCATACAAAGGCAATGAAGAGTTCTATGGTAAATCTCTATAGTGATGCAGTATGGTCTCCGAGTGAGTAAGCACCACACAAGTTCAGAAGTTTCTACTACATTTGGATTGTTTCATACAAGGGCACTGAAGAGTTCTATTCTAAATCTCTCTAGTGTTCCTATACTGGCTACAGCCTAGTAACCAGCACCCAAGTTCAGAAGCGTCTGCTACATTTGGATTGTTTCATACAAAGGCAATGAAGAGTTGTATGGTAAATCTCTATAGTGATGCAGTATGGTCTACGAGAGAGTAAGCACCACACAAGTTCAGAAGCGTCTGCTACATTTGGATTGTTTCATACAAAGGCAATGAAGAGTTGTATGGTAAATCTCTATAGTGATGCAGTATGGTCTACGAGAGAGTAAGCACCACACAAGTTCAGAAGTTTCTACTACATTTGGATTGTTTCATTCAAGGGCGCTGAAGAGTTCTATTCTAAATCTCTCTAGTGTTCCTATACTGGCTACAGCCTAGTAAGCAGCACCCAAGTTCAGAAGCGTCTGCTACATTTCGATTTTTTCATACAAAGGCAATGAAGAGTTGTATGGTAAATCTCTATAGTGATGCAGTATGGTCTACGAGAGAGTAAGCACCACACAAGTTCAGAAGTTTCTACTACATTTGGATTGTTTCATTCAAGGGCGCTGAAGAGTTCTATTCTAAATCTCTCTAGTGTTCCTATACTGGCTACAGCCTAGTAAGCAGCACCCAAGTTCAGAAGCGTCTGCTACATTTGGATTGTTTCATACAAAGGCAATGAAGAGTTGTATGGTAAATCTCTATAGTGAGGCAGTATGGTCTACGAGAGAGTAAGCAGCACACAAGTTCAGAAGTGTCTGCTACATTTGGATTGTTTCATACAAAGGCAATGAAGAGTTGTATGGTAAATCTCTATAGTGATGCAGTATGGTCTACGAGAGAGTAAGCAGCACACAAGTTCAGAAGCGTCTGCTACATTTGGATTGTTTCATACAAAGGCAATTAACAGTTGTATGGTAAATCTCTATAGTGATGCAGTATGGTCTACGAGAGAGTAAGAAGCACACAAGTTCAGAAGCGTCTGCTACATTTGGATTGTTTCATACAAAGGCAATGAAGAGTTGTATGGTAAATCTCTATAGTGAGGCAGTATGGTCTACGAGAGAGTAAGAACCACACAACTTCAGAAGCGTCTGCTACATTTGGATTGTTTCATACAAAGGCAATGAAGAGTTGTATGGTAAATCTCTATAGTGATGCAGTATGGTCTACGAGAGAGTAAGCACCACACAAGTTCAGAAATTTCTACTACATTTGGATTGTTTCATACAAGGGCACTGAAGAGTTCTATTCTAAATCTCTCTAGTGTTCCTATACTGGCTACAGCCTAGTAAGCAGCACCCAAGTTCAGAAGCGTCTGCTACATTTGGATTGTTTCATACAAAGGCATTGAAGAGTTGTATGGTAAATCTCTATAGTGATGCAGTATGGTCTACGAGAGGGTAAGCACCACACAAGTTCAGAAGTTTCTACTACATTTGGATTGTTTCATACAAAGGCAATGAAGTGTTGTATGGTAAATCTCTATAGTGATGCAGTATGGTCTACGAGAGAGTAAGCACCACACAAGTTCAGAAGTTGCTACTACATTTGGATTGTTTCATACAAGGGCACTGAAGAGTTGTATGGTAAATCTCTATAGTGAGGCAGTATGGTCTACGAGAGAGTAAGCAACACACAAGTTCAGAAGTTTCTACTACATTTGGATTGTTTCATACAAGGGCACTGAATTGTTCTATTCTAAATCTCTCTAGTGTTCCTATACTGGCTACAGCCTAGTAAGCAGCACCCAAGTTCAGAAGCGTCTGCTACATTTGGATTGTTTCATAGAAAGGCAATGAAGAGTTGTATGGTAAATCTCTATAGTGAGGCAGTATGGTCTACGAGAGAGTAAGCACCACACAAGTTCAGAAGCGTCTGCTACATTTGGATTGTTTCATACAAAGGAAATGAAGAGTTGTATGGTAAATATCTATAGTGATGCAGTATGGTCTACGAGAGAGTAAGCACCACACAAGTTCAGAAGTTTCTACTACATTTGGATTGTTTCATACAAGGGCACTGAAGAGTTCTATTCTAAATCTCTCTAGTGTTCCTATACTGGCTACAGCCTAGTAAGCAGCACCCAAGTTCAGAAGCGACTGCTACATTTGGATTGTTTCATACAAAGGCAATGAAGAGTTGTATGGTAAATCTCTATAGTAATGCAGTATGGTCTACGAGAGAGTAAGCACCACACAAGTTCAGAAGTTTCTACAACATTTGGATTGTTTCATACAAAGGCAATGAAGTGTTGTATGGTAAATCTCTATAGTGATGCAGTATGGTCTACGAGAGAGTAAGCACCACACAAGTTCAGAAGTTTCTACTACATTTGGATTGTTTCATACAAAGGCAATGAAGAGTTGTATGGAAAATCTCTATAGTGATGCAGTATGGTCTACGAGAGAGTAAGCACCACACAAGTTCAGAAGTTTCTACTACATTTGGATTGTTTCATACAAGGGCACTGAAGAGTTCTATTCTAAATCTCTCTAGTGTTCCTATACTGGCTACAGCCTAGTAAGCAGCACCCAAGTTCAGAAGCGTCTGCTACATTTGGATTGTTTCATACAAAGGCAATGAAGAGTTGTATGGCAAATCTCTATAGTGATGCAGTATGGTCTACGAGAGAGTAAGCAGCACACAAGTTCAGAAGCGTCTGCTACATTTGGATTGTTTCATACAAAGGCAATGAAGAGTTGTATGGTAAATCTCTATAGTGATGCAGTATGGTCTCCGAGAGAGTAAGCACCACACAAGTTCAGAAGTTTCTACTACATTTGAATTGTTTCATAGAAGGGCACTGAAGAGTTCTATTCTAAATCTCTCTAGTGTTCGTATACTGGCTACAGCCTAGTAAGCAGCACCCAAGTTCAGAAGCGTCTGCTACATTTGGATTGTTTCATACAAAGGCAATGAAGAGTTGAATGGTAAATCTCTATAGTGAGGCAGTATGGTCTACGAGAGAGTAAGCACCACACAAGTTCAGAAGTTTCTACTACATTTGGATTGTTTCATACAAGGGAACTGATGAGTTCTATTCTAAATCTCTCTAGTGTTCCTATACTGGCTACAGCCTAGTAAGCAGCACCCAAGTTCAGAAGCGTCTGCTACATTTGGATTGTTTCATACAAAGGCAATGAAGAGTTGTATGGTAAATCTCTATAGTGATGCAGTATGGTCTACGAGAGAGTAAGCACCACACAAGTTCAGAAGTTTCTACTAGATTTGGATTGTTTCATGCAAGGGCACTGAAGAGTTCTATTCTAAATCTCTCTAGTGTTCCTATACTGGCTACAGCCTAGTAAGCAGCACCCAAGTTCAGAAGCGTCTGCTACATTTGGATTGTTTCATACAAAGGCAATGAAGAGTTGTATGGTAAATCTCTATAGTGAGGCAGTATGGTCTACGAGAGAGTAAGCAGCACACAAGTTCAGAAGTGTCTGCTACATTTGGATTGTTTCATACAAAGGCAATGAAGAGTTGTATGGTAAATCTCTATAGTGATGCAGTATGGTCTACGAGAGAGTAAGCAGCACACAAGTTCAGAAGCGTCTGCTACATTTGGATTGTTTCATACAAAGGCAATTAACAGTTGTATGGTAAATCTCTATAGTGATGCAGTATGGTCTACGAGAGAGTAAGCAGCACACAAGTTCAGAAGCGTCTGCTACATTTGGATAGTTTCATACAAAGGCAATGAAGAGTTGTATGGTAAATCTCTATAGTGATGCAGTATGGTCTACGAGAGAGTAAGCATCACCCAAGTTCAGAAGCGTCTGCTACATTTGGATTGTTTCATACAAAGGCAATGAAGAGTTCTATGGTAAATCTCTATAGTGATGCAGTATGGTCTCCGAGTGAGTAAGCACCACACAAGTTCAGAAGTTTCTACTACATTTGGATTGTTTCATACAAGGGCACTGAAGAGTTCTATTCTAAATCTCTCTAGTGTTCCTATACTGGCTACAGCCTAGTAACCAGCACCCAAGTTCAGAAGCGTCTGCTACATTTGGATTGTTTCATACAAAGGCAATGAAGAGTTGTATGGTAAATCTCTATAGTGATGCAGTATGGTCTACGAGAGAGTAAGCACCACACAAGTTCAGAAGCGTCTGCTACATTTGGATTGTTTCATACAAAGGCAATGAAGAGTTGTATGGTAAATCTCTATAGTGATGCAGTATGGTCTACGAGAGAGTAAGCACCACACAAGTTCAGAAGTTTCTACTACATTTGGATTGTTTCATTCAAGGGCGCTGAAGAGTTCTATTCTAAATCTCTCTAGTGTTCCTATACTGGCTACAGCCTAGTAAGCAGCACCCAAGTTCAGAAGCGTCTGCTACATTTCGATTTTTTCATACAAAGGCAATGAAGAGTTGTATGGTAAATCTCTATAGTGATGCAGTATGGTCTACGAGAGAGTAAGCACCACACAAGTTCAGAAGTTTCTACTACATTTGGATTGTTTCATTCAAGGGCGCTGAAGAGTTCTATTCTAAATCTCTCTAGTGTTCCTATACTGGCTACAGCCTAGTAAGCAGCACCCAAGTTCAGAAGCGTCTGCTACATTTGGATTGTTTCATACAAAGGCAATGAAGAGTTGTATGGTAAATCTCTATAGTGAGGCAGTATGGTCTACGAGAGAGTAAGCAGCACACAAGTTCAGAAGTGTCTGCTACATTTGGATTGTTTCATACAAAGGCAATGAAGAGTTGTATGGTAAATCTCTATAGTGATGCAGTATGGTCTACGAGAGAGTAAGCAGCACACAAGTTCAGAAGCGTCTGCTACATTTGGATTGTTTCATACAAAGGCAATTAACAGTTGTATGGTAAATCTCTATAGTGATGCAGTATGGTCTACGAGAGAGTAAGAAGCACACAAGTTCAGAAGCGTCTGCTACATTTGGATTGTTTCATACAAAGGCAATGAAGAGTTGTATGGTAAATCTCTATAGTGAGGCAGTATGGTCTACGAGAGAGTAAGAACCACACAACTTCAGAAGCGTCTGCTACATTTGGATTGTTTCATACAAAGGCAATGAAGAGTTGTATGGTAAATCTCTATAGTGATGCAGTATGGTCTACGAGAGAGTAAGCACCACACAAGTTCAGAAATTTCTACTACATTTGGATTGTTTCATACAAGGGCACTGAAGAGTTCTATTCTAAATCTCTCTAGTGTTCCTATACTGGCTACAGCCTAGTAAGCAGCACCCAAGTTCAGAAGCGTCTGCTACATTTGGATTGTTTCATACAAAGGCATTGAAGAGTTGTATGGTAAATCTCTATAGTGATGCAGTATGGTCTACGAGAGGGTAAGCACCACACAAGTTCAGAAGTTTCTACTACATTTGGATTGTTTCATACAAAGGCAATGAAGTGTTGTATGGTAAATCTCTATAGTGATGCAGTATGGTCTACGAGAGAGTAAGCACCACACAAGTTCAGAAGTTGCTACTACATTTGGATTGTTTCATACAAGGGCACTGAAGAGTTGTATGGTAAATCTCTATAGTGAGGCAGTATGGTCTACGAGAGAGTAAGCAACACACAAGTTCAGAAGTTTCTACTACATTTGGATTGTTTCATACAAGGGCACTGAATTGTTCTATTCTAAATCTCTCTAGTGTTCCTATACTGGCTACAGCCTAGTAAGCAGCACCCAAGTTCAGAAGCGTCTGCTACATTTGGATTGTTTCATAGAAAGGCAATGAAGAGTTGTATGGTAAATCTCTATAGTGAGGCAGTATGGTCTACGAGAGAGTAAGCACCACACAAGTTCAGAAGCGTCTGCTACATTTGGATTGTTTCATACAAAGGAAATGAAGAGTTGTATGGTAAATATCTATAGTGATGCAGTATGGTCTACGAGAGAGTAAGCACCACACAAGTTCAGAAGTTTCTACTACATTTGGATTGTTTCATACAAGGGCACTGAAGAGTTCTATTCTAAATCTCTCTAGTGTTCCTATACTGGCTACAGCCTAGTAAGCAGCACCCAAGTTCAGAAGCGACTGCTACATTTGGATTGTTTCATACAAAGGCAATGAAGAGTTGTATGGTAAATCTCTATAGTAATGCAGTATGGTCTACGAGAGAGTAAGCACCACACAAGTTCAGAAGTTTCTACAACATTTGGATTGTTTCATACAAAGGCAATGAAGTGTTGTATGGTAAATCTCTATAGTGATGCAGTATGGTCTACGAGAGAGTAAGCACCACACAAGTTCAGAAGTTTCTACTACATTTGGATTGTTTCATACAAAGGCAATGAAGAGTTGTATGGAAAATCTCTATAGTGATGCAGTATGGTCTACGAGAGAGTAAGCACCACACAAGTTCAGAAGTTTCTACTACATTTGGATTGTTTCATACAAGGGCACTGAAGAGTTCTATTCTAAATCTCTCTAGTGTTCCTATACTGGCTACAGCCTAGTAAGCAGCACCCAAGTTCAGAAGCGTCTGCTACATTTGGATTGTTTCATACAAAGGCAATGAAGAGTTGTATGGCAAATCTCTATAGTGATGCAGTATGGTCTACGAGAGAGTAAGCAGCACACAAGTTCAGAAGCGTCTGCTACATTTGGATTGTTTCATACAAAGGCAATGAAGAGTTGTATGGTAAATCTCTATAGTGATGCAGTATGGTCTCCGAGAGAGTAAGCACCACACAAGTTCAGAAGTTTCTACTACATTTGAATTGTTTCATAGAAGGGCACTGAAGAGTTCTATTCTAAATCTCTCTAGTGTTCGTATACTGGCTACAGCCTAGTAAGCAGCACCCAAGTTCAGAAGCGTCTGCTACATTTGGATTGTTTCATACAAAGGCAATGAAGAGTTGAATGGTAAATCTCTATAGTGAGGCAGTATGGTCTACGAGAGAGTAAGCACCACACAAGTTCAGAAGTTTCTACTACATTTGGATTGTTTCATACAAGGGAACTGATGAGTTCTATTCTAAATCTCTCTAGTGTTCCTATACTGGCTACAGCCTAGTAAGCAGCACCCAAGTTCAGAAGCGTCTGCTACATTTGGATTGTTTCATACAAAGGCAATGAAGAGTTGTATGGTAAATCTCTATAGTGATGCAGTATGGTCTACGAGAGAGTAAGCACCACACAAGTTCAGAAGTTTCTACTAGATTTGGATTGTTTCATGCAAGGGCACTGAAGAGTTCTATTCTAAATCTCTCTAGTGTTCCTATACTGGCTACAGCCTAGTAAGCAGCACCCAAGTTCAGAAGCGTCTGCTACATTTGGATTGTT
Source organism: Plestiodon gilberti rubricaudatus (assembly GCA_026170595.1). Classification (NCBI taxonomy): domain Eukaryota; kingdom Metazoa; phylum Chordata; class Lepidosauria; order Squamata; family Scincidae; genus Plestiodon; species Plestiodon gilberti. The sequence continues at coordinate 18,317,691 of JANXHW010000012.1, forward strand.
TCATACAAAGGCAATGAAGAGTTGTATGGTAAATCTCTATAGTGAGGCAGTATGGTCTACGAGAGAGTAAGCAGCACACAAGTTCAGAAGTGTCTGCTACATTTGGATTGTTTCATACAAAGGCAATGAAGAGTTGTATGGTAAATCTCTATAGTGATGCAGTATGGTCTACGAGAGAGTAAGCAGCACACAAGTTCAGAAGCGTCTGCTACATTTGGATTGTTTCATACAAAGGCAATTAACAGTTGTATGGTAAATCTCTATAGAGATGCAGTATGGTCTACGAGAGAGTAAGAAGCACACAAGTTCAGAAGCGTCTGCTACATTTGGATTGTTTCATACAAAGGCAATGAAGAGTTGTATGGTAAATCTCTATAGTGAGGCAGTATGGTCTACGAGAGAGTAAGAACCACACAACTTCAGAAGCGTCTGCTACATTTGGATTGTTTCATACAAAGGCAATGAAGAGTTGTATGGTAAATCTCTATAGTGATGCAGTATGGTCTACGAGAGAGTAAGCACCACACAAGTTCAGAAGTTTCTACTACATTTGGATTGTTTCATACAAAGGCAATGAAGTGTTGTATGGTAAATCTCTATAGTGATGCAGTATGGTCTACGAGAGAGTAAGCACCACACAAGTTCAGAAGTTGCTACTACATTTGGATTCTTTCATACAAGGGCACTGAAGAGTTGTATGGTAAATCTCTATAGTGAGGCAGTATGGTCTACGAGAGAGTAAGCACCACACAAGTTCAGAAGTTTCTACTACATTTGGATTGTTTCATACAAGGGCACTGAATTGTTCTATTCTAAATCTCTCTAGTGTTCCTATACTGGCTACAGCCTAGTAAGCAGCACCCAAGTTCAGAAGCGTCTGCTACATTTGGATTGTTTCATAGAAAGGCAATGAAGAGTTGTATGGTAAATCTCTATAGTGATGCAGTATGGTCTACGAGAGAGTAAGCACCACACAAGTTCAGAAGCGTCTGCTACATTTGGATTGTTTCATACAAAGGCAATGAAGAGTTGTATGGTAAATCTCTATAGTGATGCAGTATGGTCTACGAGAGAGTAAGCTCCACACAAGTTCAGAAGCATCTGCTACATTTGGATTGTTTCATACAAAGGCAATGAAGAGTTGTACGGTAAATCTCTATAGTAATGCAGTATGGTCTACGAGAGAGTAAGCACCACACAAGTTCAGAAGTTTCTACTACATTTGGATTGTTTCATACAAGGGCACTGAATTGTTCTATTCTAAATCTCTCTAGTGTTCCTATACTGGCTACAGCCTAGTAAGCAGCACCCAAGTTCAGAAGCGTCTGCTACATTTGGATTGTTTCATACAAAGGCAATGAAGAGTTGTATGGTAAATCTCTATAGTGAGGCAGTATGGTCTACGAGAGAGTAAGCAGCACCCAAGTTCAGAAGCGTCTGCTACATTTGGATTGTTTCATACAAAGGCAATGAAGAGTTGTATGGTAAATCTCTATAGTGATGCAGTATGGTCTACGAGAGAGTAAGAAGCACACAAGTTCAGAAGTTTCTACTACATTTGGATTGTTTCATACAAAGGCAATGAAGAGTTGTATGGTAAATCTCTATAGTGATGCAGTATGGTCTACGAGAGAGTAAGCACCACACAAGTTCAGAAGTTTCTACTACATTTGGATTGTTTCATACAAAGGCAATGAAGAGTTGTATGGTAAATCTCTATAGTGATGCAGTATGGTCTACGAGAGAGTAAGCAGCACACAAGTTCAGAAGCGTCTGCTACATTTGGATTGTTTCATACAAAGGCAATGAACAGTTGTATGGTAAATCTCTATAGTGATGCAGTATGGTCTACGAGAGAGTAAGAAGCACACAAGTTCAGAAGCGTCTGCTACATTTGGATTGTTTCATACAAAGGCAATGAAGAGTTGTATGGTAAATCTCTATAGTGATGCAGTATGGTCTACGAGAGAGTAAGCTCCACACAAGTTCAGAAGCATCTGCTACATTTGGATTGTTTCATACAAAGGCAATGAAGAGTTGTACGGTAAATCTCTATAGTGATGCAGTATGGTCTACGAGAGAGTAAGCACCACACAAGTTCAGAAGTTTCTACTACATTTGGATTGTTTCATACAAGGGCACTGAATTGTTCTATTCTAAATCTCTCTAGTGTTCCTATACTGGCTACAGCCTAGTAAGCAGCACCCAAGTTCAGAAGCGTCTGCTACATTTGGATTGTTTCATACAAAGGCAATGAAGAGTTGTATGGTAAATCTCTATAGTGAGACAGTATGGTCTACGAGAGAGTAAGCACCACACAAGTTCAGAAGCGTCTGCTACATTTGGATTGTTTCATACAAAGGAAATGAAGAGTTGTATGGTAAATCTCTATAGTGATGCAGTATGGTCTACGAGAGAGTAAGCACCACACAAGTTCAGAAGTTTCTACTACATTTGGATTGTTTCATACAAGGGCACTGAAGAGTTCTATTCTAAATCTCTCTAGTGTTCCTATACTGGCTACAGCCTAGTAAGCAGCACCCAAGTTCAGAAGCGTCTGCTACATTTGGATTGTTTCATACAAAAGCAATGAAGAGTTGTATGGTATATCTCTATAGTGATGCAGTATGGTCTACGAGAGAGTAAGCACCACACAAGTTCAGAAGTTTCTACTACATTTGGATTGTTTCATACAAAGGCAATGAAGTGTTGTATGGTAAATCTCTATAGTGATGCAGTATGGTCTACGAGAGAGTAAGCACCACACAAGTTCAGAAGTTTCTACTACATTTGGATTGTTTCATACAAGGGCACTAAAGAGTTCTATTCTAAATCTCTCTAGTGTTCCTATACTGGCTACAGCCTAGTAAGCAGCACCCAAGTTCAGAAGCGTCTGCTACATTTGGATTGTTTCATACAAAGGCAATGAAGAGTTGTATGGTAAATCTCTATAGTGATGCAGTATGGTCTACGAGAGAGTAAGCACCACACAAGTTCAGAAGCGTCTGCTACATTTGGATTGTTTCATACAAAGGCAATGAAGAGTTGTATGGTAAATCTCTATAGTGATGCAGTATGGTCTACGAGAGAGTAAGCACCACACAAGTTCAGAAGTTTCTACTACATTTGGATTGTTTCATACAAAGGCAATGAAGTGTTGTATGGTAAATCTCTATCGTGATGCAGTATGGTCTACGAGAGAGTAAGCACCACACAAGTTCAGAAGTTTCTACTACATTTGGATTGTTTCATCCAAGGGCACTGAAGAGTTCTATTCTAAATCTCTCTAGTGTTCCTATACTGGCTACAGCCTAGTAAGCCGCATCCAAGTTCAGAAGCGTCTGCTACATTTGGATTGTTTCATACAAAGGCATTGAAGAGTTGTATGGTAAATCCCTATAGTGATGCAGTATGGTCTACGAGAGAGTAAGCACCACACAAGTTCAGAAGCGTCTGCTACATTTGGATTGTTTCATACAAAGGCAATGAAGAGTTGTATGGTAAATCTCTATAGTGAGGCAGTATGGTCTACGAGAGAGTAAGCAGCACACAAGTTCAGAAGTGTCTGCTACATTTGGATTGTTTCATACAAAGGCAATGAAGAGTTGTATGGTAAATCTCTATAGTGATGCAGTATGGTCTACGAGAGAGTAAGCAGCACACAAGTTCAGAAGCGTCTGCTACATTTGGATTGTTTCATACAAAGGCAATTAACAGTTGTATGGTAAATCTCTATAGAGATGCAGTATGGTCTACGAGAGAGTAAGAAGCACACAAGTTCAGAAGCGTCTGCTACATTTGGATTGTTTCATACAAAGGCAATGAAGAGTTGTATGGTAAATCTCTATAGTGAGGCAGTATGGTCTACGAGAGAGTAAGAACCACACAACTTCAGAAGCGTCTGCTACATTTGGATTGTTTCATACAAAGGCAATGAAGAGTTGTATGGTAAATCTCTATAGTGATGCAGTATGGTCTACGAGAGAGTAAGCACCACACAAGTTCAGAAGTTTCTACTACATTTGGATTGTTTCATACAAAGGCAATGAAGTGTTGTATGGTAAATCTCTATAGTGATGCAGTATGGTCTACGAGAGAGTAAGCACCACACAAGTTCAGAAGTTGCTACTACATTTGGATTCTTTCATACAAGGGCACTGAAGAGTTGTATGGTAAATCTCTATAGTGAGGCAGTATGGTCTACGAGAGAGTAAGCACCACACAAGTTCAGAAGTTTCTACTACATTTGGATTGTTTCATACAAGGGCACTGAATTGTTCTATTCTAAATCTCTCTAGTGTTCCTATACTGGCTACAGCCTAGTAAGCAGCACCCAAGTTCAGAAGCGTCTGCTACATTTGGATTGTTTCATAGAAAGGCAATGAAGAGTTGTATGGTAAATCTCTATAGTGATGCAGTATGGTCTACGAGAGAGTAAGCACCACACAAGTTCAGAAGCGTCTGCTACATTTGGATTGTTTCATACAAAGGAAATGAAGAGTTGTATGGTAAATATCTATAGTGATGCAGTATGGTCTACGAGAGAGTAAGCACCACACAAGTTCAGAAGTTTCTACTACATTTGGATTGTTTCATACAAGGGCACTGAAGAGTTCTATTCTAAATCTCTCTAGTGTTCCTATACTGGCTACAGCCTAGTAAGCAGCACCCAAGTTCAGAAGCGACTGCTACATTTGGATTGTTTCATACAAAGGCAATGAAGAGTTGTATGGTAAATCTCTATAGTAATGCAGTATGGTCTACGAGAGAGTAAGCACCACACAAGTTCAGAAGTTTCTACAACATTTGGATTGTTTCATACAAAGGCAATGAAGTGTTGTATGGTAAATCTCTATAGTGATGCAGTATGGTCTATGAGAGAGTAAGCACCACACAAGTTCAGAAGTTTCTACTACATTTGGATTGTTTCATACAAAGGCAATGAAGAGTTGTATGGAAAATCTCTATAGTGATGCAGTATGGTCTACGAGAGAGTAAGCACCACACAAGTTCAGAAGTTTCTACTACATTTGGATTGTTTCATACAAGGGCACTGAAGAGTTCTATTCTAAATCTCTCTAGTGTTCCTATACTGGCTACAGCCTAGTAAGCAGCACCCAAGTTCAGAAGCGTCTGCTACATTTGGATTGTTTCATACAAAGGCAATGAAGAGTTGTATGGCAAATCTCTATAGTGATGCAGTATGGTCTACGAGAGAGTAAGCAGCACACAAGTTCAGAAGCGTCTGCTACATTTGGATTGTTTCATACAAAGGCAATGAAGAGTTGTATGGTAAATCTCTATAGTGATGCAGTATGGTCTCCGAGAGAGTAAGCACCACACAAGTTCAGAAGTTTCTACTACATTTGAATTGTTTCATAGAAGGGCACTGAAGAGTTCTATTCTAAATCTCTCTAGTGTTCGTATACTGGCTACAGCCTAGTAAGCAGCACCCAAGTTCAGAAGCGTCTGCTACATTTGGATTGTTTCATACAAAGGCAATGAAGAGTTGAATGGTAAATCTCTATAGTGAGGCAGTATGGTCTACGAGAGAGTAAGCACCACACAAGTTCAGAAGTTTCTACTACATTTGGATTGTTTCATACAAGGGAACTGATGAGTTCTATTCTAAATCTCTCTAGTGTTCCTATACTGGCTACAGCCTAGTAAGCAGCACCCAAGTTCAGAAGCGTCTGCTACATTTGGATTGTTTCATACAAAGGCAATGAAGAGTTGTATGGTAAATCTCTATAGTGATGCAGTATGGTCTACGAGAGAGTAAGCACCACACAAGTTCAGAAGTTTCTACTAGATTTGGATTGTTTCATGCAAGGGCACTGAAGAGTTCTATTCTAAATCTCTCTAGTGTTCCTATACTGGCTACAGCCTAGTAAGCAGCACCCAAGTTCAGAAGCGTCTGCTACATTTGGATTGTTTCATACAAAGGCAATGAAGAGTTGTATGGTAAATCTCTATAGTGAGGCAGTATGGTCTACGAGAGAGTAAGCAGCACACAAGTTCAGAAGTGTCTGCTACATTTGGATTGTTTCATACAAAGGCAATGAAGAGTTGTATGGTAAATCTCTATAGTGATGCAGTATGGTCTACGAGAGAGTAAGCAGCACACAAGTTCAGAAGCGTCTGCTACATTTGGATTGTTTCATACAAAGGCAATTAACAGTTGTATGGTAAATCTCTATAGAGATGCAGTATGGTCTACGAGAGAGTAAGAAGCACACAAGTTCAGAAGCGTCTGCTACATTTGGATTGTTTCATACAAAGGCAATGAAGAGTTGTATGGTAAATCTCTATAGTGAGGCAGTATGGTCTACGAGAGAGTAAGAACCACACAACTTCAGAAGCGTCTGCTACATTTGGATTGTTTCATACAAAGGCAATGAAGAGTTGTATGGTAAATCTCTATAGTGATGCAGTATGGTCTACGAGAGAGTAAGCACCAGACAAGTTCAGAAGTTTCTACTACATTTGGATTGTTTCATACAAGGGCAATGAAGCGTTCTATTCTAAATCTCTCTAGTGTTCCTATACTGGCTACAGCCTAGTAAGCAGCACCCAAGTTCTGAAGCGTCTGCTACATTTGGATTGTTTCATACAAAGGCAATGAAGAGTTGTATGGTAAATCTCTATAGTGAGGCAGTATGGTCTACGACAGAGTAAGCACCACACAAGTTCAGAAGCGTCTGCTACATTTGGATTGTTTCATACAAAGGAAATGAAGAGTTGTATGGTAAATCTCTATAGTGATGCAGTATGGTCTACGAGAGAGTAAGCACCACACAAGTTCAGAAGTTTCTACTACATTTGGATTGTTTCATACAAGGGCACTGAAGAGTTCTATTCTAAATCTCTCTAGTGTTCCTATACTGGCTACAGCCTAGTAAGCAGCACCCAAGTTCAGAAGCGTCTGCTACATTTGGATTGTTTCATACAAAGGCAATGAAGAGTTGTATGGTAAATCTCTATAGTGATGCAGTATGGTCTACGAGAGAGTAAGCACCACACAAGTTTAGAAGTTTCTACTACATTTGGATTGTTTCATACAAGGGCAATGAAGAGTTCTATGCTAAATCTCTCTAGTGTTCCTATACTGGCTACAGCCTAGTAAGCAGCACCCAAGTTCAGAAGCGTCTGCTACATTTGGATTGTTTCATACAAAGGCAATGAAGAGTTGTATGGTAAATCTCTATAGTGAGGCAGTATGGTCTACGAGAGAGTAAGCACCACACAAGTTCAGAAGCGTCTGCTACATTTGGATTGTTTCATACAAAGGAAATGAAGAGTTGTATGGTAAATCTCTATAGTGATGCAGTATGGTCTACGAGAGAGTAAGCACCACACAAGTTCAGAAGGTTCTACTACATTTGGATTGTTTCATACAAGGGCACTGAAGAGTTCTATTCTAAATCTCTCTAGTGTTCCTATACTGGCTACAGCCTAGTAAGCAGCACCCAAGTTCAGAAGCGACTGCTACATTTGGATTGTTTCATACAAAGGCAATGAAGAGTTGTATGGTAAATCTCTATAGTAATGCAGTATGGTCTACGAGAGAGTAAGCACCACACAAGTTCAGAAGTTTCTACAACATTTGGATTGTTTCATACAAAGGCAATGAAGTGTTGTATGGTAAATCTCTATAGTGATGCAGTATGGTCTACGAGAGAGTAAGCACCACACAAGTTCAGAAGTTTCTACTACATTTGGATTGTTTCATACAAAGGCAATGAAGAGTTGTATGGAAAATCTCTATAGTGATGCAGTATGGTCTACGAGAGAGTAAGCACCACACAAGTTCAGAAGTTTCTACTACATTTGGATTGTTTCATACAAGGGCACTGAAGAGTTCTATTCTAAATCTCTCTAGTGTTCCTATACTGGCTACAGCCTAGTAAGCAGCACCCAAGTTCAGAAGCGTCTGCTACATTTGGATTGTTTCATACAAAGGCAATGAAGAGTTGTATGGCAAATCTCTATAGTGATGCAGTATGGTCTACGAGAGAGTAAGCAGCACACAAGTTCAGAAGCGTCTGCTACATTTGGATTGTTTCATACAAAGGCAATGAAGAGTTGTATGGTAAATCTCTATAGTGATGCAGTATGGTCTCCGAGAGAGTAAGCACCACACAAGTTCAGAAGTTTCTACTACATTTGAATTGTTTCATAGAAGGGCACTGAAGTGTTCTATTCTAAATCTCTCTAGTGTTCGTATACTGGCTACAGCCTAGTAAGCAGCACCCAAGTTCAGAAGCGTCTGCTACATTTGGATTGTTTCATACAAAGGCAATGAAGAGTTGAATGGTAAATCTCTATAGTGAGGCAGTATGGTCTACGAGAGAGTAAGCACCACACAAGTTCAGAAGTTTCTACTACATTTGGATTGTTTCATACAAGGGAACTGATGAGTTCTATTCTAAATCTCTCTAGTGTTCCTATACTGGCTACAGCCTAGTAAGCAGCACCCAAGTTCAGAAGCGTCTGCTACATTTGGATTGTTTCATACAAAGGCAATGAAGAGTTGTATGGTAAATCTCTATAGTGATGCAGTATGGTCTACGAGAGAGTAAGCACCACACAAGTTCAGAAGTTTCTACTAGATTTGGATTGTTTCATGCAAGGGCACTGAAGAGTTCTATTCTAAATCTCTCTAGTGTTCCTATACTGGCTACAGCCTAGTAAGCAGCACCCAAGTTCAGAAGCGTCTGCTACATTTGGATTGTTTCATACAAAGGCAATGAAGAGTTGTATGGTAAATCTCTATAGTGAGGCAGTATGGTCTACGAGAGAGTAAGCAGCACACAAGTTCAGAAGTGTCTGCTACATTTGGATTGTTTCATACAAAGGCAATGAAGAGTTGTATGGTAAATCTCTATAGTGATGCAGTATGGTCTACGAGAGAGTAAGCAGCACACAAGTTCAGAAGCGTCTGCTACATTTGGATTGTTTCATACAAAGGCAATTAACAGTTGTATGGTAAATCTCTATAGAGATGCAGTATGGTCTACGAGAGAGTAAGAAGCACACAAGTTCAGAAGCGTCTGCTACATTTGGATTGTTTCATACAAAGGCAATGAAGAGTTGTATGGTAAATCTCTATAGTGAGGCAGTATGGTCTACGAGAGAGTAAGAACCACACAACTTCAGAAGCGTCTGCTACATTTGGATTGTTTCATACAAAGGCAATGAAGAGTTGTATGGTAAATCTCTATAGTGATGCAGTATGGTCTACGAGAGAGTAAGCACCACACAAGTTCAGAAGTTTCTACTACATTTGGATTGTTTCATACAAGGGCACTGAAGAGTTCTATTCTAAATCTCTCTAGTGTTCCTATACTGGCTACAGCCTAGTAAGCAGCACCCAAGTTCAGAAGCGTCTGCTACATTTGGATTGTTTCATACAAAGGCAATGAAGAGTTGTATGGTAAATCTCTATAGTGATGCAGTATGGTCTACGAGAGAGTAAGCACCACACAAGTTCAGAAGTTTCTACTACATTTGGATTGTTTCATACAAAGGCAATGAAGTGTTGTATGGTAAATCTCTATAGTGATGCAGTATGGTCTACGAGAGAGTAAGCACCACACAAGTTCAGAAGTTGCTACTACATTTGGATTCTTTCATACAAGGGCACTGAAGAGTTGTATGGTAAATCTCTATAGTGAGGCAGTATGGTCTACGAGAGAGTAAGCACCACACAAGTTCAGAAGTTTCTACTACATTTGGATTGTTTCATACAAGGGCACTGAATTGTTCTATTCTAAATCTCTCTAGTGTTCCTATACTGGCTACAGCCTAGTAAGCAGCACCCAAGTTCAGAAGCGTCTGCTACATTTGGATTGTTTCATAGAAAGGCAATGAAGAGTTGTATGGTAAATCTCTATAGTGATGCAGTATGGTCTACGAGAGAGTAAGCACCACACAAGTTCAGAAGCGTCTGCTACATTTGGATTGTTTCATACAAAGGCAATGAAGAGTTGTATGGTAAATCTCTATAGTGATGCAGTATGGTCTACGAGAGAGTAAGCTCCACACAAGTTCAGAAGCATCTGCTACATTTGGATTGTTTCATACAAAGGCAATGAAGAGTTGTACGGTAAATCTCTATAGTAATGCAGTATGGTCTACGAGAGAGTAAGCACCACACAAGTTCAGAAGTTTCTACTACATTTGGATTGTTTCATACAAGGGCACTGAATTGTTCTATTCTAAATCTCTCTAGTGTTCCTATACTGGCTACAGCCTAGTAAGCAGCACCCAAGTTCAGAAGCGTCTGCTACATTTGGATTGTTTCATACAAAGGCAATGAAGAGTTGTATGGTAAATCTCTATAGTGAGGCAGTATGGTCTACGAGAGAGTAAGCAGCACCCAAGTTCAGAAGCGTCTGCTACATTTGGATTGTTTCATACAAAGGCAATGAAGAGTTGTATGGTAAATCTCTATAGTGATGCAGTATGGTCTACGAGAGAGTAAGAAGCACACAAGTTCAGAAGTTTCTACTACATTTGGATTGTTTCATACAAAGGCAATGAAGAGTTGTATGGTAAATCTCTATAGTGATGCAGTATGGTCTACGAGAGAGTAAGCACCACACAAGTTCAGAAGTTTCTACTACATTTGGATTGTTTCATACAAAGGCAATGAAGAGTTGTATGGTAAATCTCTATAGTGATGCAGTATGGTCTACGAGAGAGTAAGCAGCACACAAGTTCAGAAGCGTCTGCTACATTTGGATTGTTTCATACAAAGGCAATGAACAGTTGTATGGTAAATCTCTATAGTGATGCAGTATGGTCTACGAGAGAGTAAGAAGCACACAAGTTCAGAAGCGTCTGCTACATTTGGATTGTTTCATACAAAGGCAATGAAGAGTTGTATGGTAAATCTCTATAGTGATGCAGTATGGTCTACGAGAGAGTAAGCTCCACACAAGTTCAGAAGCATCTGCTACATTTGGATTGTTTCATACAAAGGCAATGAAGAGTTGTACGGTAAATCTCTATAGTGATGCAGTATGGTCTACGAGAGAGTAAGCACCACACAAGTTCAGAAGTTTCTACTACATTTGGATTGTTTCATACAAGGGCACTGAATTGTTCTATTCTAAATCTCTCTAGTGTTCCTATACTGGCTACAGCCTAGTAAGCAGCACCCAAGTTCAGAAGCGTCTGCTACATTTGGATTGTTTCATACAAAGGCAATGAAGAGTTGTATGGTAAATCTCTATAGTGAGGCAGTATGGTCTACGAGAGAGTAAGCACCACACAAGTTCAGAAGCGTCTGCTACATTTGGATTGTTTCATACAAAGGAAATGAAGAGTTGTATGGTAAATCTCTATAGTGATGCAGTATGGTCTACGAGAGAGTAAGCACCACACAAGTTCAGAAGTTTCTACTACATTTGGATTGTTTCATACAAGGGCACTGAAGAGTTCTATTCTAAATCTCTCTAGTGTTCCTATACTGGCTACAGCCTAGTAAGCAGCACCCAAGTTCAGAAGCGTCTGCTACATTTGGATTGTTTCATACAAAAGCAATGAAGAGTTGTATGGTATATCTCTATAGTGATGCAGTATGGTCTACGAGAGAGTAAGCACCACACAAGTTCAGAAGTTTCTACTACATTTGGATTGTTTCATACAAAGGCAATGAAGTGTTGTATGGTAAATCTCTATAGTGATGCAGTATGGTCTACGAGAGAGTAAGCACCACACAAGTTCAGAAGTTTCTACTACATTTGGATTGTTTCATACAAGGGCACTAAAGAGTTCTATTCTAAATCTCTCTAGTGTTCCTATACTGGCTACAGCCTAGTAAGCAGCACCCAAGTTCAGAAGCGTCTGCTACATTTGGATTGTTTCATACAAAGGCAATGAAGAGTTGTATGGTAAATCTCTATAGTGATGCAGTATGGTCTACGAGAGAGTAAGCACCACACAAGTTCAGAAGCGTCTGCTACATTTGGATTGTTTCATACAAAGGCAATGAAGAGTTGTATGGTAAATCTCTATAGTGATGCAGTATGGTCTACGAGAGAGTAAGCACCACACAAGTTCAGAAGTTTCTACTACATTTGGATTGTTTCATACAAAGGCAATGAAGTGTTGTATGGTAAATCTCTATCGTGATGCAGTATGGTCTACGAGAGAGTAAGCACCACACAAGTTCAGAAGTTTCTACTACATTTGGATTGTTTCATCCAAGGGCACTGAAGAGTTCTATTCTAAATCTCTCTAGTGTTCCTATACTGGCTACAGCCTAGTAAGCCGCATCCAAGTTCAGAAGCGTCTGCTACATTTGGATTGTTTCATACAAAGGCATTGAAGAGTTGTATGGTAAATCCCTATAGTGATGCAGTATGGTCTACGAGAGAGTAAGCACCACACAAGTTCAGAAGCGTCTGCTACATTTGGATTGTTTCATACAAAGGCAATGAAGAGTTGTATGGTAAATCTCTATAGTGATGCAGTATGGTCTACGAGAGAGTAAGCAGCACACAAGTTCAGAAGCGTCTGCTACATATGGATTGTTTCATACAAAGGCAATTAACAGTTGTATGGTAAATCTCTATAGTGATGCAGTATGGTCTACGAGAGAGTAAGAAGCACACAAGTTCAGAAGCGTCTGCTACATTTGGATTGTTTCATACAAAGGCAATGAAGAGTTGTATGGTAAATCTCTATAGTGAGGCAGTATGGTCTACGAGAGAGTAAGAACCACACAACTTCAGAAGCGTCTGCTACATTTGGATTGTTTCATACAAAGGCAATGAAGAGTTGTATGGTAAATCTCTATAGTGATGCAGTATGGTCTACGAGAGAGTAAGCACCACACAAGTTCAGAAATTTCTACTACATTTGGATTGTTTCATACAAGGGCACTGAAGAGTTCTATTCTAAATCTCTCTAGTGTTCCTATACTGGCTACAGCCTAGTAAGCAGCACCCAAGTTCAGAAGCGTCTGCTACATTTGGATTGTTTCATACAAAGGCATTGAAGAGTTGTATGGTAAATCTCTATAGTGATGCAGTATGGTCTACGAGAGAGTAAGCACCACACAAGTTCAGAAGTTTCTACTACATTTGGATTGTTTCATACAAGGGCACTGAAGAGTTGTATGGTAAATCTCTATAGTGAGGCAGTATGGTCTACGAGAGAGTAAGCACCACACAAGTTCAGAAGTTTCTACTACATTTGGATTGTTTCATACAAGGGCACTGAAATGTTCTATTCTAAATCTCTCTAGTGTTCCTATACTGGCTACAGCCTAGTAAGCAGCACCCAAGTTCAGAAGCGTCTGCTACATATGGATTGTTTCATAGAAAGGCAATGAAGAGTTGTATGGTAAATCTCTATAGTGAGGCAGTATGGTCTACGAGAGAGTAAGCACCACACAAGTTCAGAAGCGTCTGCTACGTTTGGATTGTTTCATACAAAGGAAATGAAGAGTTGTATGGTAAATATCTATAGTGATGCAGTATGGTCTACGAGAGAGTAAGCACCACACAAGTTCAGAAGTTTCTACTACATTTGGATTGTTTCATACAAGGGCACTGAAGAGTTCTATTCTAAATCTCTCTAGTGTTCCTATACTGGCTACAGCCTAGTAAGCAGCACCCAAGTTCAGAAGCGACTGCTACATTTGGATTGTTTCATACAAAGGCAATGAAGAGTTGTATGGTAAATCTCTATAGTAATGCAGTATGGTCTACGAGAGAGTAAGCACCACACAAGTTCAGAAGTTTCTACAACATTTGGATTGTTTCATACAAAGGCAATGAAGTGTTGTATGGTAAATCTCTATAGTGATGCAGTATGGTCTACGAGAGAGTAAGCACCACACAAGTTCAGAAGTTTCTACTACATTTGGATTGTTTCATACAAAGGCAATGAAGAGTTGTATGGAAAATCTCTATAGTGATGCAGTATGGTCTACGAGAGAGTAAGCACCACACAAGTTCAGAAGTTTCTACTACATTTGGATTGTTTCATACAAGGGCACTGAAGAGTTCTATTCTAAATCTCTCTAGTGTTCCTATACTGGCTACAGCCTAGTAAGCAGCACCCAAGTTCAGAAGCGTCTGCTACATTTGGATTGTTTCATACAAAGGCAATGAAGAGTTGTATGGCAAATCTCTATAGTGATGCAGTATGGTCTACGAGAGAGTAAGCAGCACACAAGTTCAGAAGCGTCTGCTACATTTGGATTGTTTCATACAAAGGCAATGAAGAGTTGTATGGTAAATCTCTATAGTGATGCAGTATGGTCTCCGAGAGAGTAAGCACCACACAAGTTCAGAAGTTTCTACTACATTTGAATTGTTTCATAGAAGGGCACTGAAGAGTTCTATTCTAAATCTCTCTAGTGTTCGTATACTGGCTACAGCCTAGTAAGCAGCACCCAAGTTCAGAAGCGTCTGCTACATTTGGATTGTTTCATACAAAGGCAATGAAGAGTTGAATGGTAAATCTCTATAGTGAGGCAGTATGGTCTACGAGAGAGTAAGCACCACACAAGTTCAGAAGTTTCTACTACATTTGGATTGTTTCATACAAGGGAACTGATGAGTTCTATTCTAAATCTCTCTAGTGTTCCTATACTGGCTACAGCCTAGTAAGCAGCACCCAAGTTCAGAAGCGTCTGCTACATTTGGATTGTTTCATACAAAGGCAATGAAGAGTTGTATGGTAAATCTCTATAGTGATGCAGTATGGTCTACGAGAGAGTAAGCACCACACAAGTTCAGAAGTTTCTACTACATTTGGATTGTTTCATACAAGGGCACTGAAGAGTTCTATTCTAAATCTCTCTAGTGTTCCTATACTGGCTACAGCCTAGTAAGCAGCACCCAAGTTCAGAAGCGTCTGCTACATTTGGATTGTTTCCTACAAAGGCAATGAAGAGTTGTATGGTAAATCTCTATAGTGATGCAGTATGGTCTACGAGAGAGTAAGCAGCACACAAGTTCAGAAGCGTCTGCTACATTTGGATTGTTTCATACAAAGGCAATGAAGAGTTGTATGGTAAATCTCTATAGTGATGCAGTATGGTCTACGAGAGAGTAAGCAGCACACAAGTTCAGAAGCGTCTGCTACATTTTGATTGTTTCATACAAAGGCAATGAAGAGTTGTATGGTAAATCTCTATAGTGATGCAGTATGGTCTACGAGAGAGTAAGCAGCACACAAGTTCAGAAGCGTCTGCTACATTTTGATTGTTTCATACAAAGGCAATGAAGAGTTGTATGGTAAATCTCTATAGTGATGCAGTATGGTCTACGAGAGAGTAAGCAGCACACAAGTTCAGAAGCGTCTGCTACATTTGGATAGTTTCATACAAAGGCAATGAAGAGTTGTATGGTAAATCTCTATAGTGATGCAGTATGGTCTACGAGAGAGTAAGCATCACCCAAGTTCAGAAGCGTCTGCTACATTTGGATTGTTTCATACAAAGGCAATGAAGAGTTCTATGGTAAATCTCTATAGTGATGCAGTATGGTCTCCGAGTGAGTAAGCACCACACAAGTTCAGAAGTTTCTACTACATTTGGATTGTTTCATACAAGGGCACTGAAGAGTTCTATTCTAAATCTCTCTAGTGTTCCTATACTGGCTACAGCCTAGTAAGCAGCACCCAAGTTCAGAAGCGTCTGCTACATTTGGATTGTTTCATACAAAGGCAATGAAGAGTTGTATGGTAAATCTCTATAGTGATGCAGTATGGTCTACGAGAGAGTAAGCACCACACAAGTTCAGAAGCGTCTGCTACATTTGGATTGTTTCATACAAAGGCAATGAAGAGTTGTATGGTAAATCTCTATAGTGATGCAGTATGGTCTACGAGAGAGTAAGCACCACACAAGTTCAGAAGTTTCTACTACATTTGGATTGTTTCATTCAAGGGCGCTGAAGAGTTCTATTCTAAATCTCTCTAGTGTTCCTATACTGGCTACAGCCTAGTAAGCAGCACCCAAGTTCAGAAGCGTCTGCTACATTTCGATAGTTTCATACAAAGGCAATGAAGAGTTGTATGGTAAATCTCTATAGTGATGCAGTATGGTCTACGAGAGAGTAAGCACCACACAAGTTCAGAAGTTTCTACTAGATTTGGATTGTTTCATGCAAGGGCACTGAAGAGTTCTATTCTAAATCTCTCTAGTGTTCCTGTACTGGCTACAGCCTAGTAAGCAGCACCCAAGTTCAGAAGCGTCTGCTACATTTGGATTGTTTCATACAAAGGCAATGAAGAGTTGTATGGTAAATCTCTATAGTGAGGCAGTATGGTCTACGAGAGAGTAAGCAGCACACAAGTTCAGAAGTGTCTGCTACATTTGGATTGTTTCATACAAAGGCAATGAAGAGTTGTATGGTAAATCTCTATAGTGATGCAGTATGGTCTACGAGAGAGTAAGCAGCACACAAGTTCAGAAGCGTCTGCTACATTTGGATTGTTTCATACAAAGGCAATTAACAGTTGTATGGTAAATCTCTATAGTGATGCAGTATGGTCTACGAGAGAGTAAGAAGCACACAAGTTCAGAAGCGTCTGCTACATTTGGATTGTTTCATACAAAGGCAATGAAGAGTTGTATGGTAAATCTCTATAGTGAGGCAGTATGGTCTACGAGAGAGTAAGAACCACACAACTTCAGAAGCGTCTGCTACATTTGGATTGTTTCATACAAAGGCAATGAAGAGTTGTATGGTAAATCTCTATAGTGATGCAGTATGGTCTACGAGAGAGTAAGCACCACACAAGTTCAGAAGTTTCTACTACATTTGGATTGTTTCATACAAGGGCACTGAAGAGTTCTATTCTAAATCTCTCTAGTGTTCCTATACTGGCTACAGCCTAGTAAGCAGCACCCAAGTTCAGAAGCGTCTGCTACATTTGGATTGTTTCATCCAAAGGCATTGAAGAGTTGTATGGTAAATCTCTATAGTGATGCAGTATGGTCTACGAGAGAGTAAGCACCACACAAGTTCAGAAGTTTCTACTACATTTGGATTGTTTCATACAAAGGCAATGAAGTGTTGTATGGTAAATCTCTATAGTGATGCAGTATGGTCTACGAGAGAGTAAGCACCACACAAGTTCAGAAGTTGCTACTACATTTGGATTGTTTCATACAAGGGCACTGAAGAGTTGTATGGTAAATCTCTATAGTGAGGCAGTATGGTCTACGAGAGAGTAAGCACCACACAAGTTCAGAAGTTGCTACTACATTTGGATTGTTTCATACAAGGGCACTGAAGAGTTGTATGGTAAATCTCTATAGTGAGGCAGTATGGTCTACGAGAGAGTAAGCACCACACAAGTTCAGAAGTTTCTACTACATTTGGATTGTTTCATACAAGGGCACTGAAGAGTTCTATTCTAAATCTCTCTAGTGTTGCTATACTGGCTACAGCCTAGTAAGCAGCACCCAAGTTCAGAAGCGTCTGCTACATTTGGATTGTTTCATAGAAAGGCAATGAAGAGTTGTATGGTAAATCTCTATAGTGAGGCAGTATGGTCTACGAGAGAGTAAGCACCACACAAGTTCAGAAGCGTCTGCTACATTTGGATTGTTTCATACAAAGGAAATGAAGAGTTGTATGGTAAATCTCTATAGTGATGCAGTATGGTCTACGAGAGAGTAAGCACCACACAAGTTCAGAAGTTTCTACTACATTTGGATTGTTTCATACAAGGGCACTGAATTGTTCTATTCTAAATCTCTCTAGTGTTCCTATACTGGCTACAGCCTAGTAAGCAGCACCCAAGTTCAGAAGCGTCTGCTACATTTGGATTGTTTCATACAAAGGCAATGAAGAGTTGTATGGTAAATCTCTATAGTGAGGCAGTATGGTCTACGAGAGAGTAAGCACCACACAAGTTCAGAAGCGTCTGCTACATTTGGATTGTTTCATACAAAGGAAATGAAGAGTTGTATGGTAAATCTCTATAGTGATGCAGTATGGTCTACGAGAGAGTAAGCACCACACAAGTTCAGAAGTTTCTACTACATTTGGATTGTTTCATACAAGGGCACTGAAGAGTTCTATTCTAAATCTCTCTAGTGTTCCTATACTGGCTACAGCCTAGTAAGCAGCACCCAAGTTCAGAAGCGACTGCTACATTTGGATTGTTTCATACAAAGGCAATGAAGAGTTGTATGGTAAATCTCTATAGTAATGCAGTATGGTCTACGAGAGAGTAAGCACCACACAAGTTCAGAAGTTTCTACAACATTTGGATTGTTTCATACAAAGGCAATGAAGTGTTGTATGGTAAATCTCTATAGTGATGCAGTATGGTCTACGAGAGAGTAAGCACCACACAAGTTCAGAAGTTTCTACTACATTTGGATTGTTTCATACAAGGGCACTGAAGAGTTCTATTCTAAATCTCTCTAGTGTTCCTATACTGGCTACAGCCTAGTAAGCAGCACCCAAGTTCAGAAGCGTCTGCTACATTTGGATTGTTTCATACAAAGGCAATGAAGAGTTGTATGGTAAATCTCTATAGTGATGCAGTATGGTCTACGAGAGAGTAAGCACCACACAAGTTCAGAAGTTTCTACTA
Organism: Plestiodon gilberti rubricaudatus; assembly: GCA_026170595.1. Taxonomy (NCBI): domain Eukaryota; kingdom Metazoa; phylum Chordata; class Lepidosauria; order Squamata; family Scincidae; genus Plestiodon; species Plestiodon gilberti. The sequence continues at coordinate 18,336,270 of JANXHW010000012.1, forward strand.
CATTTGGATTGTTTCATACAAGGGCACTGAAGAGTTCTATTCTAAATCTCTCTAGTGTTGCTATACTGGCTACAGCCTAGTAAGCAGCACCCAAGTTCAGAAGCGTCTGCTACATTTGGATTGTTTCATACAAAGGCAATGAAGAGTTGTATGGTAAATCTCTATAGTGATGCAGTATGGTCTACGAGAGAGTAAGCAGCACACAAGTTCAGAAGTGTCTGCTACATTTGGATTGTTTCATAAAAAGGCAATGAAGAGTTGTATGGTAAATCTCTATAGTGATGCAGTATGGTCTACGAGAGAGTAAGCACCACACAAGTTCAGAAGTTTCTACTACATTTGGATTGTTTCATACAAGGGCACTGAAGAGTTCTATTATAATCTCTCTAGTGTTCCTATACTGGCTACAGCCTAGTAAGCAGCACCCAAGTTCAGAAGCGTCTGCTACATTTGGATTGTTTCATACAAAGGCAATGAAGAGTTGTATGGTAAATCTCTATAGTGAGGCAGTATGGTCTACGAGAGAGTAAGCAGCACACAAGTTCAGAAGTGTCTGCTACATTTGGATTGTTTCATACAAAGGCAATGAAGAGTTGTATGGTAAATCTCTATAGTGATGCAGTATGGTCTACGAGAGAGTAAGCAGCACACAAGTTCAGAAGCGTCTGCTACATTTGGATTGTTTCATACAACGGCAATTAACAGTTGTATGGTAAATCTCTATAGTGATGCAGTATGGTCTACGAGAGAGTAAGAAGCACACAAGTTCAGAAGCGTCTGCTACATTTGGATTGTTTCATACAAAGGCAATGAAGAGTTGTATGGTAAATCTCTATAGTGATGCAGTATGGTCTACGAGAGAGTAAGCTCCACACAAGTTCAGAAGCATCTGCTACATTTGGATTGTTTCATACAAAGGCAATGAAGAGTTGTACGGTAAATCTCTATAGTGATGCAGTATGGTCTACGAGAGATTAAGCACCACACAAGTTCAGAAGTTTCTAGTACATTTGGATTGTTTCATACAAGGGCACTGAAGAGTTCTATTCTAAATCTCTCTAGTGTTCCTATAATGGCTACAACCTAGTAAGCAGCACCCAAGTTCAGAAGCGTCTGCTACATTTGGATTGTTTAATACAAAGGCACTGAAGAGTTGTAAGGTAAATCTCTATAGTGATGCAGTATGGTCTACGAGAGAGTAAGCACCACACAAGTTCAGAAGCGTCTGCTACATTTGGATTGTTTCATACAAAGGCAATGAAGAGTTGTATGGTAAATCTCTATAGTGATGCAGTATGGTCTACTAGAGAGTAAGGACCACACAAGTTCAGAAGTTTCTACTACATTTGGATTGTTTCATACAAGGGCACTGAAGAGTTCTATTCTAAATCTCTCTAGTGTTCCTATACTGGCTACAGCCTAGTAAGCAGCACCCAAGTTCAGAAGCGTCTGCTACATTTGGATTGTTTCATACAAAGGCAATGAAGAGTTGTATGGTAAATCTCTATAGTGATACAGTATGGTCTACGAGAGAGTAAGAAGCACCCAAGTTCAGAAGCGTCTGCTACATTTGGATTGTTTCATACAAAGGCAATGAAGAGTTGTATGGTAAATCTCTACAGTGATGCAGTATGGTCTACGAGAGAGTAAGCACCACACAAGTTCAGAAGTTTCTACTACATTTGGATTGTTTCATACAAGGGCACAGAAGAGTTCTATTCTAAATCTCTCTAGTGTTCCTACACTGGCTACAGCCTAGTAAGCAGCATCCAAGTTCAGAAGCGTCTGCTACATTTGGATTGTTTCATACAAAGGCAATGAAGAGTTGTATGGTAAATCACTATAGTGATGCAGTATGGTCTACGAGAGAGTAAGCACCACACAAGTTCAGAAGTTTCTACTACATTTGGATTGTTTCATACAAGGGCACAGAAGAGTTCTATTCTAAATCTCTCTAGTGTTCCTATACTGGCTACAGCCTAGTAAGCAACACCCAAGATCAGAAGCGTCTGCTACATTTGGATTGTTTCATACAAAGGCACTGAAGAGTTGTATGGTAAATCTCTATAGTGATGCAGTATGGTCTACGAGAGAGTAAGCAGCACACAAGTTCAGAAGTGTCTGCTACATTTGGATTGTTTCATACAAAGGCAATGAAGAGTTGTATGGTAAATCTCTATAGTGATGCAGTATGGTCTACGAGAGAGTAAGCAGCACACAAGTTCAGAAGCGTCTGCTACATTTGGATTGTTTCATACAAAGGCAATGAAGAGTTGTAATGGTAAATCTCTATAGTGATGCAGTATGGTCTACGAGAGAGTAAGCACCACACAAGTTCAGAAGTTTCTACTACATTTGGATTGTTTCATACAAGGGCACTGAAGAGTTCTATTCTAAATCTCTCTAGTGTTCCTATACTGGCTACAGCCTAGTAAGCAGCACCCAAGTTCAGAAGCGTCTGCTACATTTGGATTGTTTAATACAAAGGCACTGAAGAGTTGTATGGTAAATCTCTATAGTGATGCAGTATGGTCTACGAGAGAGTAAGCAGCACACAAGTTCAGAAGTTTCTACTACATTTGGATTGTTTCATACAAGGGCACTAAAGAGTTCTATTCTAAATCTCTCTAGTGTTCCTATACTGGCTACAGCCTAGTAAGCAGCACCCAAGTTCAGAAGCGTCTGCTACATTTGGATTGTTTAATACAAAGGCACTGAAGAGTTGTATGGTAAATCTCTATAGTGATGCAGTATGGTCTACGAGAGAGTAAGCAGCACACAAGTTCAGAAGTTTCTACTACATTTGGATTCTTTCATACAAGGGCACTAAAGAGTTCTATTCTAAATCTCTCTAGTGTTCCTATACTGGCTACAGCCTAGTAAGCAGCACCCAAGTTCAGAAGCGTCTGCTACATTTGGATTGTTTCATACAAAGGCAATGAAGAGTTGTATGGTAAATCTCTATAGTGATGCAGTATGGTCTACGAGAGAGTAAGCACCACACAAGTTCAGAAGTTTCTACTACATTTGGATTGTTTCATACAAGGGCACTGAAGAGTTCTATTCTAAATCTCTCTAGTGTTCCTATACTGGCTACAGCCTAGTAAGCAGCACCCAAGTTCAGAAACGTCTGCTACATTTGGATTGTTTCATACAAAGGCAATGAAGAGTTGTATGGTAAATCTCTATAGTGATGCAGTATGGTCTACGAGAGAGTAAGCACCACACAAGTTCAGAAGTTTCTACTACATTTGGATTGTTTTATACAAGGGCACTGAAGAGTTCTATTCTATATCTCTCTAGTGTTCCTATACTGGCTACAGCCTAGTAAGCAGCACCCACGTTCAGAAGCGTCTGCAACATTTGGATTGTTTCATACAAAGGCAATGAAGAGTTGTATGGTAAATCTCTATAGTGATGCAGTATGGTCTATGAGAGAGTAAGCACCACACAAGTTCAGAAGTTTCTACTACATTTGTATTGTTTCATACAAAGGCAATGAAGTGTTGTATGGTAAATCTCTATAGTGATGCAGTATGGTCTACGAGAGAGTAAGCACCACACAAGTTCAGAAGTTTCTACTACATTTGGATTGTTTCATACAAGGGCACTGAAGAGTTCTATTCTAAATCTCTCTAGTGTTCCTATACTGGCTACAGCCTAGTAAGCAGCACCCAAGTTCAGAAGCGTCTGCTACATTTGGATTGTTTCATACAAAGGCAATGAAGAGTTGTATGGTAAATCTCTATAGTGATGCAGTATGGTCTACGAGAGAGTAAGCACCACACAAGTTCAGAAGTTTCTACTACATTTGGATTGTTTTATACAAGGGCACTGAAGAGTTCTATTCTATATCTCTCTAGTGTTCCTATACTGGCTAGAGCCTAGTAAGCAGCACCCAAGTTCAGAAGCGTCTGCAACTTTTGGATTGTTTCATACAAAGGCAATGAAGAGTTGTATGGTAAATCTCTATAGTGATGCAGTATGGTCTACGAGAGAGTAAGCACCACACAAGTTCAGAAGCGTCTGCTACATTTGGATTGTTTCATACAAAGGCAATGAAGAGTTGTATGGTAAATCTCTATAGTGATGCAGTATGGTCTACGAGAGATAAAGCACCACACAAGTTCAGAAGTTTCTACTACATTTGGATTGTTTCATACAAGGGCACTGAAGAGTTCTATTCTAAATCTCTCTAGTGTTCCTATACTGGCTACAGCCTAGTAAGCAGCACCCAAGTTCAGAAGCGTCTGCTACATTTGGATTGTTTCATACAAAGGCAATGAAGAGTTGTATGGTAAATCTCTATAGTGATGCAGTATGGTCTACGAGAGAGTAAGCACCACACAAGTTCAGAAGCGTCTGCTACATTTGGATTGTTTCATACAAAGGCAATGAAGAGTTGTATGGTAAATCTCTATAGTGATGCAGTATTGTCTACGAGAGATTAAGCACCACACAAGTTCAGAAGTTTCTACTACATTTGGATTGTTTCATACAAGGGCACTGAAGAGTTCTATTCTAAATCTCTCTAGTGTTCCTATACTGGCTACAGCCTAGTAAGCAGCACCCAAGTTCAGAAGCGTCTGCTACATTTGGATTGTTTCATACAAAGGCAATGAAGAGTTGTATGGTAAATCTCTATAGTGATGCAGTATGGTCAACGAGAGAGTAAGCACCACACAAGTTTAGAAGTTTCTACTACATTTGTATTGTTTCATACAAAGGCAATGAAGTGTTGTATGGTAAATCTCTATAGTGATGCAGTATGGTCTACGAGAGAGTAAGCACCACACAAGTTCAGAAGTTTCTACTACATTTGGATTGTTTCATACAAGGGCACTGAAGAGTTCTATTCTAAATCTCTCTAGTGTTCCTATACTGGCTACAGCCTAGTAAGCAGCACCCAAGTTCAGAAGCGTCTGCTACATTTGGATTGTTTCATACAAAGGCAATGAAGAGTTGTATGGTAAATCTCTATAGTGATGCAGTATGGTCTACGAGAGAGTAAGCACCACACAAGTTCAGAAGTTTCTACTACATTTGGATTGTTTCATACAAGGGCACTGAAGAGTTCTATTCTAAATCTCTCTAGTGTTCCTATACTGGCTACAGCCTAGTAAGCAGCACCCAAGTTCAGAAGCGTCTGCTACATTAGGATTGTTTCATACAAAGGCAATGAAGAGTTGTATGGTAAATCTCTATAGTGATGCAGTATGGTCTACGAGAGAGTAAGCACCACACAAGTTCAGAAGTTTCTACTACATTTGGATTGTTTCATACAAGGGCACTGAAGAGTTCTATTCTAAATCTCTCTAGTGTTCCTGTACTGGCTACAGCCTAGTAAGCAGCACCCAAGTTCAGAAGCGTCTGCTACATTTGGATTGTTTCATACAAAGGCACTGAAGAGTTCTATTCTAAATCTCTCTAGTGTTCCTATACTGGCTACAGCCTAGTAAGCAGCACCCAAGTTCAGAAACGTCTGCTACATTTGGATTGTTTCATACAAAGGCAATGAAGAGTTGTATGGTAAATCTCTATAGTGATGCAGTATGGTCTACGAGAGATTAACCACCACACAAGTTCAGAAGTTTCTACTACATTTGGATTGTTTCATACAAGGGCACTGAAGAGTTCTATTCTAAATCTCTCTAGTGTTCCTATACTGGCTACAGCCTAGTAAGCAGCACCCAAGTTCAGAAGCGTCTGCTACATTTGGATTGTTTCATACAAAGGCAATGAAGAGTTGTATGGTAAATCTCTATAGTGATGCAGTATGGTCTACGAGAGAGTAAGCACCACACAAGTTCAGAAGTTTCTACTACATTTGGATTGTTTCATACAAGGGCACTGAAGAGTTCTATTCTAAATCTCTCTAGTGTTCCTGTACTGGCTACAGCCTAGTAAGCAGCACCCAAGTTCAGAAGCGTCTGCTACATTTGGATTGTTTCATACAAAGGCACTGAAGAGTTCTATTCTAAATCTCTCTAGTGTTCCTATACTGGCTACAGCCTAGTAAGCAGCACCCAAGTTCAGAAACGTCTGCTACATTTGGATTGTTTCATACAAAGGCAATGAAGAGTTGTATGGTAAATCTCTATAGTGATGCAGTATGGTCTACGAGAGAGTAAGCACCACACAAGTTCAGAAGTTTCTACTACATTTGGATTGTTTCATACAAGGGCACTGAAGAGTTCTATTCTAAGTCTCTCTAGTGTTCCTATACTGGCTACAGCCTAGTAAGCAGCACCCAAGTTCAGAAGCGTCTGCTACATTTGGATTGTTTCATACAAAGGCAATGAAGAGTTGTATGGTAAATCTCTATAGTGATGCAGTATGGTCTACGAGAGAGTAAGCACCACACAAGTTCAGAAGCGTCTGCTACATTTGGATTGTTTCATACAAAGGCAATGAAGAGTTGTATGGTAACTCTCTATAGTGATGCAGTATGGTCTACGAGAGATTAAGCACCACACAAGTTCAGAAGTTTCTACTACATTTGGATTGTTTCATACAAGGGCACTGAAGAGTTCTATTCTAAATCTCTCTAGTGTTCCTATACTGGCTACAGCCTAGTAAGCAGCACCCAAGTTCAGAAGCGTCTGCTACATTTGGATTGTTTCATACAAAGGCAATGAAGAGTTGTATGGTAAATCTCTATAGTGATGCAGTATGGTCTACGAGAGAGTAAGCACCACACAAGTTCAGAAGTTTCTACTACATTTGTATTGTTTCATACAAAGGCAATGAAGTGTTGTATGGTAAATCTCTATAGTGATGCAGTATGGTCTACGAGAGAGTAAGAACCACACAAGTTCAGAAGTTTCTACTACATTTGGATTGTTTCATACAAGGGCACTGAAGAGTTCTATTCTAAATCTCTCTAGTGTTCCTATACTGGCTACAGCCTAGTAAGCAGCACCCAAGTTCAGAAGCGTCTGCTACATTTGGATTGTTTCATACAAAGGCAATGAAGAGTTGTATGGTAAATCTCTATAGTGATGCAGTATGGTCTACGAGAGAGTAAGCACCACACAAGTTCAGAAGATTCTACTACATTTGGATTATTTCATACAAGGGCACTGAAGAGTTCTATTCTAAATCTCTCTAGTGTTCCTATACTGGCTACAGCCTAGTAAGCAGCACCCAAGTTCAGAAACGTCTGCTACATTTGGATTGTTTCATACAAAGGCAATGAAGAGTTGTATGGTAAATCTCTATAGTGATGCAGTATGGTCTACGAGAGAGTAAGCACCACACAAGTTCAGAAGTTTCTACTACATTTGGATTGTTTTATACAAGGGCACTGAAGAGTTCTATTCTAAATCTCTCTAGTGTTCCTATACTGGCTACAGCCTAGTAAGCAGCACCCAAGTTCAGAAGCGTCTGCTACATTTCGATTGTTTCATACAACGGCAATGAAGAGTTGTATGGTAAATCTCTATAGTGATGCAGTATGGTCTACGAGAGAGTAAGCACCACACAAGTTCAGAAGCGTCTGCTACATTTGGATTGTTTCATACAAAGGCAATGAAGAGTTGTATGGTAAATCTCTATAGTGATGCAGTATGGTCTACGAGAGATTAACCACCACACAAGTTCAGAAGTTTCTACTACATTTGGATTGTTTCATACAAGGGCACTGAAGAGTTCTATTCTAAATCTCTCTAGTGTTCCTATACTGGCTACAGCCTAGTAAGCAGCACCCAAGTTCAGAAGCGTCTGCTACATTTGGATTGTTTCATACAAAAGCAATGAAGAGTTGTATGGTAAATCTCTATAGTGATGCAGTATGGTCTACGAGAGAGTAAGCACCACACAAGTTCAGAAGCGTCTGCTACATTTGGATTGTTTCATACAAAGGCAATGAAGAGTTGTATGGTAAATCTCTATAGTGATGCAGTATGGTCTACGAGAGATTAAGCACCACACAAGTTCAGAAGTTTCTACTACATTTGTATTGTTTCATACAAAGGCAATGAAGTGTTGTATGGTAAATCTCTATAGTGATGCAGTATGGTCTACGAGAGAGTAAGCACCACACAAGTTCAGAAGTTTCTACTACATTTGGATTGTTTCATACAAGGGCACTGAAGAGTTCTATTCTAAATCTCTCTAGTGTTCCTATACTGGCTACAGCCTAGTAAGCAGCACCCAAGTTCAGAAGCGTCTGCTACATTTGGATTGTTTCATACAAAGGCAATGAAGAGTTGTATGGTAAATCTCTATAGTGATGCAGTATGGTCTACGAGAGAGTAAGCACCACACAAGTTCCGAAGTTTCTACTACATTTGGATTGTTTCATACAAGGGCACTGAAGAGTTCTATTCTAAATCTCTCTAGTGTTCCTATACTGGCTACAGCCTAGTAAGCAGCACCCAAGTTCAGAAGCGTCTGCTACATTTGGATTGTTTCATACAAAGGCAATGAAGAGTTGTATGGTAAATCTCTATAGTGATGCAGTATGGTCTACGAGAGAGTAAGCACCACACAAGTTCAGAAGTTTCTACTACATTTGGATTGTTTCATACAAGGGCACTGAAGAGTTCTATTCTAAATCTCTCTAGTGTTCCTGTACGGGCTACAGCCTAGTAAGCAGCACCCAAGTTCAGAAGCGTCTGCTACATTTGGATTGTTTCATACAAAGGCACTGAAGAGTTCTATTCTAAATCTCTCTAGTGTTCCTATACTGGCTACAGCCTAGTAAGCAGCACCCAAGTTCAGAAACGTCTGCTACATTTGGATTGTTTCATACAAAGGCAATGAAGAGTTGTATGGTAAATCTCTATAGTGATGCAGTATGGTCTACGAGAGAGTAAGCACCACACAAGTTCAGAAGTTTCTACTACATTTGGATTGTTTCATACAAGGGCACTGAAGAGTTCTATTCTAAATCTCTCTAGTGTTCCTATACTGGCTACAGCCTAGTAAGCAGCACCCAAGTTCAGAAGCGTCTGCTACATTTGGATTGTTTCATACAAAGGCAATGAAGAGTTGTATGGTAAATCTCTATAGTGATGCAGTATGGTCTACGAGAGAGTAAGCACCACACAAGTTCAGAAGCGTCTGCTACATTTGGATTGTTTCACACAAAGGCAATGAAGAGTTGTATGGTAAATCTCTATAGTGATGCACTATGGTCTACGAGAGAGTAAGCACCACACAAGTTCAGAAGTTTCTACTACATTTGGATTGTTTCATACAAGGGCACTGAAGAGTTCTATTCTAAATCTCTCTAGTGTTCCTATACTGGATACAGCCTAGTAAGCAGCACCCAAGTTCAGAAGCGTCTGCTACATTTGGATTGTTTCATACAAAGGCAATGAAGAGTTGTATGGTAAATCTCTATAGTGATGCAGTATGGTCTACGAGAGAGTATGCACCACACAAGTTCAGAAGTTTCTGCTACATTTGGATTGTTTCATAAAAAGGCAATGAAGAGTTTCATGGTAAATCTCTATAGTGATGCAGTATGGTCTACGAGAGAGTAAGCACCACACAAGTTCAGAAGTTTCTACTACATTTGGATTGTTTCATACAAGGGCACTGAAGAGTTCTATTCTAAATCTCTCTAGTGTTCCTATACTGGCTACAGCCTAGTAAGCAGCACCCAAGTTCAGAAGCGTCTGCTACATTTGGATTGTTTCATACAAAGACAATGAAGAGTTGTATGGTAAATCTCTATAGTGAGGCAGTATGGTCTACGAGAGAGTAAGCAGCACACAAGTTCAGAAGTGTCTGCTACATTTGGATTGTTTCATACAAAGGCAATGAAGAGTTGTATGGTAAATCTCTATAGTGATGCAGTATGGTCTACGAGAGAGAAAGCAGCACACAAGTTCAGAAGCGTCTGCTACATTTGGATTGTTTCATACAAAGGCAATGAAGAGTTGTATGGTAAATCTCTATAGTGATGCAGTATGGTCTACGAGAGAGTAAGAAGCACACAAGTTCAGAAGCGTCTGCTACATTTGGATTGTTTCATACAAAGGCAATGAAGAGTTGTATGGTAAATCTCTATAGTGAGGCAGTATGGTCTACGAGAGAGTAAGCAACACACAAGTTCAGAAGCGTCTGCTACATTTGGATTGTTTCATACAAAGGCAATGAAGAGTTGTATGGTAAATCTCTATAGTGATGCAGTATGGTCTACGAGAGAGTAAGCACCACACAAGTTCAGAAGTTTCTACTACATTTGGATTGTTTCATACAAGGGCACTGAAGAGTTCTATTCTAAATCTCTCTAGTGTTCCTATACTGGCTACAGCCTAGTAAGCAGCACCCAAGTTCAGAAGCGTCTGCTACATTTGGATTGTTTGATACAAAGGCAATGAAGAGTTGTATGGTAAATCTCTATAGTGATGCAGTATGGTCTACGAGAGAGTAAGCACCACACAAGTTCAGAAGTTTCTACTACATTTGGATTGTTTCATACAAGGGCACTGAAGAGTTCTATTCTAAATCTCTCTAGTGTTCCTATACTGGCTACAGCCTAGTAAGCAGCACCCAAGTTCAGAAGCGTCTGCTACATTTGGATTGTTTCATACAAAGGCAATGAAGAGTTGTATGGTAAATCACTATAGTGATGCAGTATGGTCTACGAGAGAGTAAGCAGCACACAAGTTCAGAAGCGTCTGCTACATTTGGATTGTTTCATACAAAGGCAATGAAGAGTTGTATGGTAAATCTCTATAGTGATGCAGTATGGTCTACGAGAGAGTAAGCAGCACACAAGTTCAGAAGCGTCTGCTACATTTGGATTGTTTCATACAAGGTCACTGAAGAGTTCTATTCTCAATCTCTCTAGTGTTCCTATACTGGCTACAGCCTAGTAAGCAGCATCCAAGTTCAGAAGCGTCTGCTACATTTGGATTGTTTCATACAAAGGCAATGAAGAGTTGTATGGTAAATCTCTATAGTGATGCAGTATGGTCTACGAGAGAGTAAGCAGCACACAAGTTCAGAAGCGTCTGCTACATTTGGATTGTTTCATACAAAGGCAATGAAGAGTTGTATGGTAAATCTCTATAGTGATGCAGTATCGTCTACGAGAGAGTAAGCAGCACACAAGTTCAGAAGTGTCTGCTACATTTGGATTGTTTCATACAAAGGCAATGAAGAGTTGTATGGTAAATCTCTATAGTGATGCAGTATGGTCTACGAGAGAGTAAGCAGCACACAAGTTCAGAAGCGTCTGCTACATTTGGATTGTTTCATACAACGGCAATGAAGAGTTGTATGGTAAATCTCTATAGTGATTCAGTATGGTCTACGAGAGAGTAAGCACCACACAAGTTCAGAAGTTTCTACTACATTTGGATTGTTTCATACAAGGGCACTGATGAGTTCTATTCTAAATCTCTCTAGTGTTCCTATACTGGCTACAGCCTAGTAAGCAGCACCCAAGTTCAGAAGCGTCTGCTACATTTGGATTGTTTCATACAAAGGCAATGAAGAGTTGTATGGTAAATCTCTATAGTGATGCAGTATGGTCTACGAGAGAGTAAGCAGCACACAAGTTCAGAAGCGTCTGCTACATTTGGATTGTTTCATACAAAGGCAATGAAGAGTTGTATGGTAAATCTCTATAGTGATGCAGTATGGTCTACGAGAGAGTAAGCAGCACACAAGTTCAGAAGCGTCTGCTACATTTGGATTGTTTCATACAAGGGCACTGAAGAGTTCTATTCTAAATCTCTCTAGTGTTCCTATACTGGCTACAGCCTTGTAAGCAGCATCCAAGTTCAGAAGCGTCTGCTACATTTGGATTGTTTCATACAAAGGCAATGAAGAGTTGTATGGTAAATCTCTATAGTGATGCAGTATGGTCTACGAGAGAGTAAGCAGCACACAAGTTCAGAAGCGTCTGCTACATTTGGATTGTTTCATACAAAGGCAATGAAGAGTTGTATGGTAAATCTCTATAGTGATGCAGTATCGTCTACGAGAGAGTAAGCAGCACACAAGTTCAGAAGTGTCTGCTACATTTGGATTGTTTCATACAAAGGCAATGAAGAGTTGTATGGTAAATCTCTATAGTGATGCAGTATGGTCTACGAGAGAGTAAGCAGCACACAAGTTCAGAAGCGTCTGCTACATTTGGATTGTTTCATACAACGGCAATGAAGAGTTGTATGGTAAATCTCTATAGTGATTCAGTATGGTCTACGAGAGAGTAAGCACCACACAAGTTCAGAAGTTTCTACTACATTTGGATTGTTTCATACAAGGGCACTGAAGAGTTCTATTCTAAATCTCTCTAGTGTTCCTATACTGGCTACAGCCTAGTAAGCAGCACCCAAGTTCAGAAGCGTCTGCTACATTTGGATTGTTTCATACAAAGGCAATGAAGAGTTGTATGGTAAATCTCTATAGTGATGCAGTATGGTCTACGAGAGAGTAAGCACCACACAAGTTCAGAAGTTTCTACTACATTTGGATTGTTTCATACAAAGGCAATGAAGAGTTGTATGGTAAATCTCTATAGTGATGCAGTATGGTCTACGAGAGAGTAAGCACCACACAAGTTCAGAAGCGTCTGCTAGATTTGGATTGTTTCATACTAAGGCAATGAAGAGTTGTATGGTAAATCTCTATAGTGATGCAGTATGGTCTACGAGAGAGTAAGCACCACACAAGTTCAGAAGTTTCTACTACATTTGGATTGTTTCATACAAGGGCACTGAAGAGTTCTATTCTAAATCTCTCTAGTGTTCCTATACTGGCTACAGCCTAGTAAGCAGCACCCAAGTTCAGAAGCGTCTGCTACATTTGGATTGTTTCATACAAAGGCAATGAAGAGTTGTATGGTAAATCTCTATAGTGATGCAGTATGGTCTACGAGAGAGTAAGCACCACACAAGTTCAGAAGTTTCTACTACATTTCGATTGTTTCATACAAGGGCACTGAAGAGTTCTATTCTAAATCTCTCTAGTGTTCCTATACTGGCTACAGCCTAGTAAGCAGCACCCAAGTTCAGAAGCGTCTGCTACATTTGGATTGTTTCATACAAAGGCAATGAAGAGTTGTATGGTAAATCTCTATAGTGATGCAGTATGGTCTACGAGAGAGTAAGCAGCACACAAGTTCAGAAGCGTCTGCTACATTTGGATTGTTTCATACAAAGGCAATGAAGAGTTGTATGGTAAATCTCTATAGTGATGCAGTATCGTCTACGAGAGAGTAAGCAGCACACAAGTTCAGAAGTGTCTGCTACATTTGGATTGTTTCATACAAAGGCAATGAAGAGTTGTATGGTAAATCTCTATAGTGATGCAGTATGGTCTACGAGAGAGTAAGCAGCACACAAGTTCAGAAGCGTCTGCTACATTTGGATTGTTTCATACAACGGCAATGAAGAGTTGTATGGTAAATCTCTATAGTGATTCAGTATGGTCTACGAGAGAGTAAGCACCACACAAGTTCAGAAGTTTCTACTACATTTGGATTGTTTCATACAAGGGCACTGATGAGTTCTATTCTAAATCTCTCTAGTGTTCCTATACTGGCTACAGCCTAGTAAGCAGCACCCAAGTTCAGAAGCGTCTGCTACATTTGGATTGTTTCATACAAAGGCAATGAAGAGTTGTATGGTAAATCTCTATAGTGATGCAGTATGGTCTACGAGAGAGTAAGCAGCACACAAGTTCAGAAGCGTCTGCTACATTTGGATTGTTTCATACAAAGGCAATGAAGAGTTGTATGGTAAATCTCTATAGTGATGCAGTATGGTCTACGAGAGAGTAAGCAGCACACAAGTTCAGAAGCGTCTGCTACATTTGGATTGTTTCATACAAGGGCACTGAAGAGTTCTATTCTAAATCTCTCTAGTGTTCCTATACTGGCTACAGCCTAGTAAGCAGCATCCAAGTTCAGAAGCGTCTGCTACATTTGGATTGTTTCATACAAAGGCAATGAAGAGTTGTATGGTAAATCTCTATAGTGATGCAGAATGGTCTACGAGAGAGTAAGCAGCACACAAGTTCAGAAGCGTCTGCTACATTTGGATTGTTTCATACAAAGGCAATGAAGAGTTGTATGGTAAATCTCTATAGTGATGCAGTATCGTCTACGAGAGAGTAAGCAGCACACAAGTTCAGAAGTGTCTGCTACATTTGGATTGTTTCATACAAAGGCAATGAAGAGTTGTATGGTAAATCTCTATAGTGATGCAGTATGGTCTACGAGAGAGTAAGCAGCACACAAGTTCAGAAGCGTCTGCTACATTTGGATTGTTTCATACAACGGCAATGAAGAGTTGTATGGTAAATCTCTATAGTGATTCAGTATGGTCTACGAGAGAGTAAGCACCACACAAGTTCAGAAGTTTCTACTACATTTGGATTGTTTCATACAAGGGCACTGATGAGTTCTATTCTAAATCTCTCTAGTGTTCCTATACTGGCTACAGCCTAGTAAGCAGCACCCAAGTTCAGAAGCGTCTGCTACATTTGGATTGTTTCATACAAAGGCAATGAAGAGTTGTATGGTAAATCTCTATAGTGATGCAGTATGGTCTACGAGAGAGTAAGCACCACACAAGTTCAGAAGCGTCTGCTAGATTTGGATTGTTTCATACAAAGGCAATGAAGAGTTGTATGGTAAATCTCTATAGTGATGCAGTATGGTCTACGAGAGAGTAAGCACCACACAAGTTCAGAAGTTTCTACTACATTTGGATTGTTTCATACAACGGCAATGAAGAGTTGTATGGTAAATCTCTATAGTGATTCAGTATGGTCTACGAGAGAGTAAGCACCACACAAGTTCAGAAGTTTCTACTACATTTGGATTGTTTCATACAAGGGCACTGAAGAGTTCTATTCTAAATCTCTCTAGTGTTCCTATACTGGCTACAGCCTAGTAAGCAGCATCCAAGTTCAGAAGCGTCTGCTACATTTGGATTGTTTAATACAAAGGCAATGAAGAGTTGTATGGTAAATCTCTATAGTGATGCAGTATGGTCTACGAGAGAGTAAGCACCACACAAGTTCAGAAGCGTCTGCTAGATTTGGATTGTTTCATACTAAGGCAATGAAGAGTTGTATGGTAAATCTCTATAGTGATGCAGTATGGTCTACGAGAGAGTAAGCACCACACAAGTTCAGAAGTTTCTACTACATTTGGATTGTTTCATACAAGGGCACTGAAGAGTTCTATTCTAAATCTCTCTAGTGTTCCTATACTGGCTACAGCCTAGTAAGCAGCACCCAAGTTCAGAAGCGTCTGCTACATTTGGATTGTTTCATACAAAGGCAATGAAGAGTTGTATGGTAAATCTCTATAGTGATGCAGTATGGTCTACGAGAGAGTAAGCACCACACAAGTTCAGAAGTTTCTACTACATTTCGATTGTTTCATACAAGGGCACTGAAGAGTTCTATTCTAAATCTCTCTAGTGTTCCTATACTGGCTACAGCCTAGTAAGCAGCACCCAAGTTCAGAAGCGTCTGCTACATTTGGATTGTTTCATACAAAGGCAATGAAGAGTTGTATGGTAAATCTCTATAGTGATGCAGTATGGTCTACGAGAGAGTAAGCAGCACACAAGTTCAGAAGCGTCTGCTACATTTGGATTGTTTCATACAAAGACAATGAAGAGTTGTATGGTAAATCTCTATAGTGATGCAGTATCGTCTACGAGAGAGTAAGCAGCACACAAGTTCAGAAGTGTCTGCTACATTTGGATTGTTTCATACAAAGGCAATGAAGAGTTGTATGGTAAATCTCTATAGTGATGCAGTATGGTCTACGAGAGAGTAAGCAGCACACAAGTTCAGAAGCGTCTGCTACATTTGGATTGTTTCATACAACGGCAATGAAGAGTTGTATGGTAAATCTCTATAGTGATTCAGTATGGTCTACGAGAGAGTAAGCACCATACAAGTTCAGAAGTTTCTACTACATTTGGATTGTTTCATACAAGGGCACTGATGAGTTCTATTCTAAATCTCTCTAGTGTTCCTATACTGGCTACAGCCTAGTAAGCAGCACCCAAGTTCAGAAGCGTCTGCTACATTTGGATGGTTTCATACAAAGGCAATGAAGAGTTGTATGGTAAATCTCTATAGTGATGCAGTATGGTCTACGAGAGAGTAAGCACCACACAAGTTCAGAAGCGTCTGCTAGATTTGGATTGTTTCATACAAAGGCAATGAAGAGTTGTATGGTAAATCTCTATAGTGATGCAGTATGGTCTACGAGAGAGTAAGCACCACACAAGTTCAGAAGTTTCTACTACATTTGGATTGTTTCATACAACGGCAATGAAGAGTTGTATGGTAAATCTCTATAGTGATTCAGTATGGTCTACGAGAGAGTAAGCACCACACAAGTTCAGAAGTTTCTACTACATTTGGATTGTTTCATACAAGGGCACTGAAGAGTTCTATTCTAAATCTCTCTAGTGTTCCTATACTGGCTACAGCCTAGTAAGCAGCATCCAAGTTCAGAAGCGTCTGCTACATTTGGATTGTTTCATACAAAGGCAATGAAGAGTTGTATGGTAAATCTCTATAGTGATGCAGTATGGTCTACGAGAGAGTAAGCACCACACAAGTTCAGAAGCGTCTGCTAGATTTGGATTGTTTCATACTAAGGCAATGAAGAGTTGTATGGTAAATCTCTATAGTGATGCAGTATGGTCTACGAGAGAGTAAGCACCACACAAGTTCAGAAGTTTCTACTACATTTGGATTGTTTCATACAAGGGCACTGAAGAGTTCTATTCTAAATCTCTCTAGTGTTCCTATACTGGCTACAGCCTAGTAAGCAGCACCCAAGTTCAGAAGCGTCTGCTACATTTGGATTGTTTCATACAAAGGCAATGAAGAGTTGTATGGTAAATCTCTATAGTGATGCAGTATGGTCTACGAGAGAGTAAGCACCACACAAGTTCAGAAGTTTCTACTACATTTCGATTGTTTCATACAAGGGCACTGAAGAGTTCTATTCTAAATCTCTCTAGTGTTCCTATACTGGCTACAGCCTAGTAAGCAGCACCCAAGTTCAGAAGCGTCTGCTACATTTGGATTGTTTCATACAAAGGCAATGAAGAGTTCTATGGTAAATCTCTATAGTGAGGCAGTATGGTCTACGAGAGAGTAAGCACCACACAAGTTCAGAAGCGTCTGCTACATTTGGATTGTTTCATACAAAGGAAATGAAGAGTTGTATGGTAAATCTCTATAGTGATGCAGTATGGTCTACGAGAGAGTAAGCACCACACAAGTTCAGAAGTTTCTACTACATTTGGATTGTTTCATACAAAGGCAATGAAGAGTTGTATGGTAAATTTCTATATTGATGCAATATGGTCTACGAGAGAGTAAGAAGCACACAAGTTCAGAAGCGTCTGCTATATTTGGATTGTTTCATACAAAGGCAATGAAGAGTTGTATGGTAAATCTCTATAGTGATGCAGTATGGTCTACGAGAGAGTAAGCACCACACAAGTTCAGATGCGTCTGCTAGATTTGGATTGTTTCATACAAAGGCAATGAAGAGTTGTATGGTAAATATCTATAGTGATGCAGTATGGTCTACGAGAGAGTAAGCACCACACAAGTTCAGAAGTTTCTACTACATTTGGATTGTTTCATACAAGGGCACTGAAGAGTTCTATTCTAAATCTCTCTAGTGTTCCTATACTGGCTACAGCCTAGTAAGCAGCTCCCAAGTTCAGAAGCGTCTGCTACATTTGGATTGTTTCATACAACGGCAATGAACAGTTGTATGGTAAATCTCTATAGTGATTCAGTATCGTCTACGAGAGAGTAAGCAGCACACAAGTTCAGAAGTGTCTGCTACATTTGGATTGTTTCATACAAAGGCAATGAAGAGTTGTATGGTAAATCTCTATAGTGATGCAGTATGGTCTACGAGAGAGTAAGCACCATACAAGTTCAGAAGTTTCTACTACATTTGGATTGTTTCATACAAGGGCACTGATGAGTTCTATTCTAAATCTCTCTAGTGTTCCTATACTGGCTACAGCCTAGTAAGCAGCACCCAAGTTCAGAAGCGTCTGCTACATTTGGATGGTTTCATACAAAGGCAATGAAGAGTTGTATGGTAAATCTCTATAGTGATGCAGTATGGTCTACGAGAGAGTAAGCAGCACACAAGTTCAGAAGCGTCTGCTACATTTGGATTGTTTCATACAAAGGCAATGAAGAGTTGTATGGTAAATCTCTATAGTGATGCAGTATCGTCTACGAGAGAGTAAGCAGCACACAAGTTCAGAAGTGTCTGCTACATTTGGATTGTTTCATACAAAGGCAATGAAGAGTTGTATGGTAAATCTCTATAGTGATGCAGTATGGTCTACGAGAGAGTAAGCACCACACAAGTTCAGAAGTTTCTACTACATTTGGATTGTTTCATACAAGGGCACTGAAGAGCTGTATTCTAAATCTCTCTAGTGTTCCTATACTGGCTACAGCCTAGTAAGCAGCACCCAAGTTCAGAAGCATCTGCTACATTTGGATTGTTTCATACATAGGCAATGAAGAGTTGTATGGTAAATCTCTATAGTGATGCAGTATGGTCTACGAGAGAGTAAGCACCACACAAGTTCAGAAGTTTCTTCTACATTTCGATTGTTTCATACAAGGGCACTGAAGAGTTCTATTCTAAATCTCTCTAGTGTTCCTGTACTGGCTACAGCCTAGTAAGCAGCACTCAAGTTCAGAAGCGTCTGCTACATTTGGATTGTTTAATACAAAGGCACTGAAGAGTTGTATGGTAAATCTCTATAGTGATGCAGTATGGTCTACGAGAGAGTAAGCACCACACAAGTTCAGAAGTTTCTACTACATTTGGATTGTTTCATACAAGGGCACTGAAGAGCTGTATTCTAAATCTCTCTAGTGTTCCTATACTGGCTACAGCCTAGTAAGCAGCACCCAAGTTCAGAAGCATCTGCTACATTTGGATTGTTTCATACAAAGGCAATGAAGAGTTGTATGGTAAATCTCTATAGTGATGCAGTATGGTCTACGAGAGAGTAAGCACCACACAAGTTCAGAAGTTTCTACTACATTTGTATTGTTTCATACAAAGGCAATGAAGTGTTGTATGGTAAATCTCTATAGTGATGCAGTATGGTCTACGAGAGAGTAAGCACCACACAAGTTCAGAAGTTTCTACTACATTTGGATTGTTTCATACAAGGGCACTGAAGAGTTCTATTCTAAATCTCTCTAGTGTTCCTATACTGGCTACAACCTAGTAAGCAGCACCCAAGTTCAGAAGCGTCTGCTACATTTGGATTGTTTCATACAAAGGCAATGAAGAGTTGTATGGTAAATCTCTATAGTGATACAGTATGGTCTACGAGAGAGTAAGCACCACACAAGTTCAGAAGTTTCTACTACATTTGGATTGTTTCATACAAAGGCAATGAAGAGTTGTATGGTAAATCTCTATAGTGATGCAGTATGGTCTACGAGAGAGTAAGCACCACACAAGTTCAGAAGTTTCTACTACATTTGGATTGTTTCATACAAGGGCACTGAAGAGTTCTATTCTAAATCTCTCTAGTGTTCCTATACTGGCTACAGCCTAGTAAGCAGCACCCAAGTTCAGAAGCGTCTGCTACATTTGGATTGTTTCATACAAAGGCAATGAAGAGTTGTATGGTAAATCTCTATAGTGATGCAGTATGGTCTACGAGAGAGTAAGCACCACACAAGTTCAGAAGTTTCTACTACATTTGGATTGTTTCATACAAGGGCACTGAAGAGTTCTATTCTAAATCTCTCTAGTGTTCCTATACTGGCTACAGCCTATTTAGCAGCACCCAAGTTCAGAAGCGTCTGCTACATTTGGATTGTTTCATACAAAGGCAATGAAGTGTTGTATGGTAAATCTCTATAGTGATGCAGTATGGTCTACGAGTGAGTAAGCACCACACAAGTTCAGAAGTTTCTACTACATTTCGATTGTTTCATACAAGGGCACTGAAGAGTTCTATTCTAAATCTCTCTAGTGTTCCTATACTGGCTACAGCCTAGTAAGCAGCACCCAAGTTCAGAAGCGTCTGCTACATTTGGATTGTTTCATACAAAGGCAATGAAGAGTTGTATGGTAAATCTCTATAGTGATGCAGTATGGTCTACGAGAGAGTAAGCACCACACAAGTTCAGAAGTTTCTACTACATTTGTATTGTTTCATACAAAGGCAATGAAGTGTTGTATGGTAAATCTCTATAGTGATGCAGTATGGTCTACGAGAGAGTAAGCACCACACAAGTTCAGAAGTTTCTACTACATTTGAATTGTTTCATACAAGGGCACTGAAGAGTTCTATTCTAAATCTCTCTAGTGTTCCTATACTGGCTACAGCCTAGTAAGCAGCACCCAAGTTCAGAAGCGTCTGCTACATTTGGATTGTTTCATACAAAGGCAATGAAGAGTTGTATGGTAAATCTCTATAGTGATGCAGTATGGTCTACGAGAGAGTAAGCACCACACAAGTTCAGAAGTTTCTACTACATTTGTATTGTTTCATACAAAGGCAATGAAGTGTTGTATGGTAAATCTCTATAGTGATGCAGTATGGTCTACGAGAGAGTAAGCACCACACAAGTTCAGAAGTTTCTACTACATTTGGATTGTTTCATACAAGGGCACTGAAGAGTTCTATTCTAAATCTCTCTAGTGTTCCTATACTGGCTACAGCCTAGTAAGCAGCACCCAAGTTCAGAAGCGTCTGCTACATTTGGATTGTTTCATACAAAGGCAATGAAGAGTTGTATGGTAAATCTCTATAGTGATGCAGTATGGTCTACGAGAGAGTAAGCACCACACAAGTTCAGAAGTTTCTACTACATTTGGATTGTTTCATACAAGGGCACTGAAGAGTTCTATTCTAAATCTCTCTAGTGTTCCTATACTGGCTACAGCCTAGTAAGCAGCACCCAAGTTCAGAAGCGTCTGCTACATTTGGATTGTTTCATACAAAGGCAATGAAGAGTTGTATGGTAAATCTCTATAGTGAGGCAGTATGGTCTACGAGAGAGTAAGCACCACACAAGTTCAGAAGCGTCTGCTACATTTGGATTGTTTCATACAAAGGAAATGAAGAGTTGTATGGTAAATCTCTATAGTGATGCAGTATGGTCTACGAGAGAGTAAGCACCACACAAGTTCAGAAGTTTCTACTACATTTGGATTGTTTCATACAAAGGCAATGAAGAGTTGTATGGTAAATTTCTATATTGATGCAATATGGTCTACGAGAGAGTAAGAAGCACACAAGTTCAGAAGCGTCTGCTATATTTGGATTGTTTCATACAAAGGCAATGAAGAGTTGTATGGTAAATCTCTATAGTGATGCAGTATGGTCTACGAGAGAGTAAGCACCACACAAGTTCAGATGCGTCTGCTAGATTTGGATTGTTTCATACAAAGGCAATGAAGAGTTGTATGGTAAATATCTATAGTGATGCAGTATGGTCTACGAGAGAGTAAGCACCACACAAGTTCAGAAGTTTCTACTACATTTGGATTGTTTCATACAAGGGCACTGAAGAGTTCTATTCTAAATCTCTCTAGTGTTCCTATACTGGCTACAGCCTAGTAAGCAGCTCCCAAGTTCAGAAGCGTCTGCTACATTTGGATTGTTTCATACAAAGGCAATGAAGAGTTGTATGGTAAATCTCTATAGTGAGGCAGTATGGTCTACGAGAGAGTGAGCACCACACAAGTTCAGAAGCGTCTGCTACATTTGGATTGTTTCATACAAAGGAAATGAAGAGTTGTATGGTAAATCTCTATAGTGATGCAGTATGGTCTACGAGAGAGTAAGCACCACACAAGTTCAGAAGTTTCTACTACATTTGGATTGTTTCATACAAAGGCAATGAAGAGTTGTATGGTAAATCTCTATATTGATGCAATATGGTCTACGAGAGAGTAAGAAGCACACAAGTTCAGAAGCGTCTGCTATATTTGGATTGTTTCATACAAAGGCAATGAAGAGTTGTATGGTAAATCTCTATAGTGATGCAGTATGGTCTACGAGAGAGTAAGCAGCACACAAGTTCAGAAGCGTCTGCTACATTTGGATTGTTTCATACAACGGCAATGAAGACTTGTATGGTAAATCTCTATAGTGATTCAGTATGGTCTACGAGAGAGTAAGCACCACACAAGTTCAGAAGCGTCTGCTAGATTTGGATTGTTTCATACAAAGGCAATGAAGAGTTGTATGGTAACTCTCTATAGTGATGCAGTATGGTCTACGAGAGAGTAAGCACCACACAAGTTCAGAAGTTTCTACTACATTTGGATTGTTTCATACAAGGGCACTGAAGAGTTCTATTCTAAATCTCTCTAGTGTTCCTATACTGGCTACAGCCTAGTAAGCAGCACCCAAGTTCAGAAGCGTCTGCTACATTTGGATTGTTTCATACAAAGGCAATGAAGAGTTGTATGGTAAATCTCTATAGTGATGCAGTATGGTCTACGAGAGAGTAAGCACCACACAAGTTCAGAAGTTTCTACTACATTTCGATTGTTTCATACAAGGGCACTGAAGAGTTCTATTCTAAATCTCTCTAGTGTTCCTATACTGGCTACAGCCTAGTAAGCAGCACCCAAGTTCAGAAGCGTCTGCTACATTTGGATTGTTTCATACAAAGGCAATGAAGAGTTGTATGGTAAATCTCTATAGTGAGGCAGTATGGTCTACGAGAGAGTAAGCACCACACAAGTTCAGAAGCGTCTGCTACATTTGGATTGTTTCATACAAAGGAAATGAAGAGTTGTATGGTAAATCTCTATAGTGATGCAGTATGGTCTACGAGAGAGTAAGCACCACACAAGTTCAGAAGTTTCTACTACATTTGGATTGTTTCATACAAAGGCAATGAAGAGTTGTATGGTAAATCTCTATATTGATGCAATATGGTCTACGAGAGAGTAAGAAGCACACAAGTTCAGAAGCGTCTGCTATATTTGGATTGTTTCATACAAAGGCAATGAAGAGTTGTATGGTAAATCTCTATAGTGATGCAGTATGGTCTACGAGAGAGTAAGCAGCACACAAGTTCAGAAGCGTCTGCTACATTTGGATTGTTTCATACAACGGCAATGAAGAGTTGTATGGTAAATCTCTATAGTGATTCAGTATGGTCTACGAGAGAGTAAGCACCACACAAGTTCCGAAGTTTCTACTACATTTGGATTGTTTCATACAAGGGCACTGATGAGTTCTATTCTAAATCTCTCTAGTGTTCATATTCTGGCTACAGCCTAGTAAGCAGCACCCAAGTTCAGAAGCGTCTGCTACATTTGGATTGTTTCATACAAAGGCAATGAAGAGTTGTATGGTAAATCTCTATAGTGAGGCAGTATGGTCTACGAGAGAGTAAGCACCACACAAGTTCAGAAGCGTCTGCTACATTTGGATTGTTTCATACAAAGACAATGAAGAGTTGTATGGTAAATCTCTATAGTGAGGCAGTATGGTCTACCAGAGAGTAAGCACCACACAAGTTCAGAAGTTTCTACTACATTTGGATTGTTTCATACAAAGGCAATGAAGTGTTGCATGGTAAATCTCTATAGTCATGCAGTATGGTCTACGAGAGAGTAAGCACCACACAAGTTCAGAAGTTTCTACTACATTTGGATTGTTTCATACAAGGGCACTGAAGAGTTCTATTCTAAATCTCTCTAGTGTTCCTATACTGGCTACAGCCTAGTAAGCAGCATCCAAGTTCAGAAGCGTCTGCTACATTTGGATTGTTTCATACAAAGGAAATGAAGAGTTGTATGGTAAATCTCTATAGTGATGCTGTATGGTCTACGAGAGAGTAAGCACCACACAAGTTCAGAAGTTTCTACTACATTTGGATTGTTTCATACAAGGGCACTGAAGAGTTCTATTCTAAATCTCTCTAGTGTTCCTATACTGGCTACAGCCTAGTAAGCAGCACCCAAGTTCAGAAGCGTCTGCTACATTTGGATTGTTTCATACAAAGGCAATGAAGAGTTGTATGGTAAATCTCTATAGTGAGGCAGTATGGTCTACGAGAGAGTAAGCACCACACAAGTTCAGAAGCGTCTGCTACATTTGGATTGTTTCATACAAAGGAAATGAAGAGTTGTATGGTAAATCTCTATAGTGATGCAGTATGGTCTACGAGAGAGTAAGCACCACACAAGTTCAGAAGTTTCTACTACATTTGGATTGTTTCATACAAGGGCACTGAAGAGTTCTATTCTAAATCTCTCTAGTGTTCCTATACTGGCTACAGCCTAGTAAGCACCACCCAAGTTCAGAAGCGTCTGCTACATTTGGATTGTTTCATACAAAGGCAATGAAGAGTTGTATGGTAAATCTCTATAGTGATGCAGTATGGTCTACGAGAGAGTAAGCACCACACAAGTTCAGAAGTTTCTACTACATTTCGATTGTTTCATACAAGGGCACTGAAGAGTTCTATTCTAAATCTCTCTAGTGTTCCTATACTGGCTACAGCCTAGTAAGCAGCACCCAAGTTCAGAAGCGTCTGCTACATTTGGATTGTTTCATACAAAGGCAATGAAGAGTTGTATGGTAAATCTCTATAGTGAGGCAGTATGGTCTACGAGAGAGTAAGCACCACACAAGTTCAGAAGCGTCTGCTACATTTGGATTGTTTCATACAAAGGAAATGAAGAGTTGTATGGTAAATCTCTATAGTGATGCAGTATGGTCTACGAGAGAGTAAGCACCACACAAGTTCAGAAGTTTCTACTACATTTGGATTGTTTCATACAAAGGCAATGAAGAGTTGTATGGTAAATCTCTATATTGATGCAATATGGTCTACGAGAGAGTAAGAAGCACACAAGTTCAGAAGCGTCTGCTATATTTGGATTGTTTCATACAAAGGCAATGAAGAGTTGTATGGTAAATCTCTATAGTGATGCAGTATGGTCTACGAGAGAGTAAGCAGCACACAAGTTCAGAAGCGTCTGCTACATTTGGATTGTTTCATACAACGGCAATGAAGAGTTGTATGGTAAATCTCTATAGTGATTCAGTATGGTCTACGAGAGAGTAAGCACCACACAAGTTCCGAAGTTTCTACTACATTTGGATTGTTTCATACAAGGGCACTGATGAGTTCTATTCTAAATCTCTCTAGTGTTCATATTCTGGCTACAGCCTAGTAAGCAGCACCCAAGTTCAGAAGCGTCTGCTACATTTGGATTGTTTCATACAAAGGCAATGAAGAGTTGTATGGTAAATCTCTATAGTGAGGCAGTATGGTCTACGAGAGAGTAAGCACCACACAAGTTCAGAAGCGTCTGCTACATTTGGATTGTTTCATACAAAGACAATGAAGAGTTGTATGGTAAATCTCTATAGTGAGGCAGTATGGTCTACCAGAGAGTAAGCACCACACAAGTTCAGAAGTTTCTACTACATTTGGATTGTTTCATACAAAGGCAATGAAGTGTTGCATGGTAAATCTCTATAGTCATGCAGTATGGTCTACGAGAGAGTAAGCACCACACAAGTTCAGAAGTTTCTACTACATTTGGATTGTTTCATACAAGGGCACTGAAGAGTTCTATTCTAAATCTCTCTAGTGTTCCTATACTGGCTACAGCCTAGTAAGCAGCATCCAAGTTCAGAAGCGTCTGCTACATTTGGATTGTTTCATACAAAGGAAATGAAGAGTTGTATGGTAAATCTCTATAGTGATGCTGTATGGTCTACGAGAGAGTAAGCACCACACAAGTTCAGAAGTTTCTACTACATTTGGATTGTTTCATACAAGGGCACTGAAGAGTTCTATTCTAAATCTCTCTAGTGTTCCTATACTGGCTACAGCCTAGTAAGCAGCACCCAAGTTCAGAAGCGTCTGCTACATTTGGATTGTTTCATACAAAGGCAATGAAGAGTTGTATGGTAAATCTCTATAGTGAGGCAGTATGGTCTACGAGAGAGTAAGCACCACACAAGTTCAGAAGCGTCTGCTACATTTGGATTGTTTCATACAAAGGAAATGAAGAGTTGTATGGTAAATCTCTATAGTGATGCAGTATGGTCTACGAGAGAGTAAGCACCACACAAGTTCAGAAGTTTCTACTACATTTGGATTGTTTCATACAAGGGCACTGAAGAGCTGTATTCTAAATCTCTCTAGTGTTCCTATACTGGCTACAGCCTAGTAAGCAGCACCCAAGTTCAGAAGCATCTGCTACATTTGGATTGTTTCATACAAAGGCAATGAAGAGTTGTATGGTAAATCTCTATAGTGATGCAGTATGGTCTACGAGAGAGTAAGCACCACACAAGTTCAGAAGTTTCTACTACATTTGTATTGTTTCATACAAAGGCAATGAAGTGTTGTATGGTAAATCTCTATAGTGATGCAGTATGGTCTACGAGAGAGTAAGCACCACACAAGTTCAGAAGTTTCTACTACATTTGGATTGTTTCATACAAGGGCACTGAAGAGTTCTATTCTAAATCTCTCTAGTGTTCCTATACTGGCTACAACCTAGTAAGCAGCACCCAAGTTCAGAAGCGTCTGCTACATTTGGATTGTTTCATACAAAGGCAATGAAGAGTTGTATGGTAAATCTCTATAGTGATACAGTATGGTCTACGAGAGAGTAAGCACCACACAAGTTCAGAAGTTTCTACTACATTTGGATTGTTTCATACAAAGGCAATGAAGAGTTGTATGGTAAATCTCTATAGTGATGCAGTATGGTCTACGAGAGAGTAAGCACCACACAAGTTCAGAAGTTTCTACTACATTTGGATTGTTTCATACAAGGGCACTGAAGAGTTCTATTCTAAATCTCTCTAGTGTTCCTATACTGGCTACAGCCTAGTAAGCAGCACCCAAGTTCAGAAGCGTCTGCTACATTTGGATTGTTTCATACAAAGGCAATGAAGAGTTGTATGGTAAATCTCTATAGTGATGCAGTATGGTCTACGAGAGAGTAAGCACCACACAAGTTCAGAAGTTTCTACTACATTTGGATTGTTTCATACAAGGGCACTGAAGAGTTCTATTCTAAATCTCTCTAGTGTTCCTATACTGGCTACAGCCTATTTAGCAGCACCCAAGTTCAGAAGCGTCTGCTACATTTGGATTGTTTCATACAAAGGCAATGAAGTGTTGTATGGTAAATCTCTATAGTGATGCAGTATGGTCTACGAGTGAGTAAGCACCACACAAGTTCAGAAGTTTCTACTACATTTCGATTGTTTCATACAAGGGCACTGAAGAGTTCTATTCTAAATCTCTCTAGTGTTCCTATACTGGCTACAGCCTAGTAAGCAGCACCCAAGTTCAGAAGCGTCTGCTACATTTGGATTGTTTCATACAAAGGCAATGAAGAGTTGTATGGTAAATCTCTATAGTGATGCAGTATGGTCTACGAGAGAGTAAGCACCACACAAGTTCAGAAGTTTCTACTACATTTGTATTGTTTCATACAAAGGCAATGAAGTGTTGTATGGTAAATCTCTATAGTGATGCAGTATGGTCTACGAGAGAGTAAGCACCACACAAGTTCAGAAGTTTCTACTACATTTGAATTGTTTCATACAAGGGCACTGAAGAGTTCTATTCTAAATCTCTCTAGTGTTCCTATACTGGCTACAGCCTAGTAAGCAGCACCCAAGTTCAGAAGCGTCTGCTACATTTGGATTGTTTCATACAAAGGCAATGAAGAGTTGTATGGTAAATCTCTATAGTGATGCAGTATGGTCTACGAGAGAGTAAGCACCACACAAGTTCAGAAGTTTCTACTACATTTGTATTGTTTCATACAAAGGCAATGAAGTGTTGTATGGTAAATCTCTATAGTGATGCAGTATGGTCTACGAGAGAGTAAGCACCACACAAGTTCAGAAGTTTCTACTACATTTGGATTGTTTCATACAAGGGCACTGAAGAGTTCTATTCTAAATCTCTCTAGTGTTCCTATACTGGCTACAGCCTAGTAAGCAGCACCCAAGTTCAGAAGCGTCTGCTACATTTGGATTGTTTCATACAAAGGCAATGAAGAGTTGTATGGTAAATCTCTATAGTGATGCAGTATGGTCTACGAGAGAGTAAGCACCACACAAGTTCAGAAGTTTCTACTACATTTGGATTGTTTCATACAAGGGCACTGAAGAGTTCTATTCTAAATCTCTCTAGTGTTCCTATACTGGCTACAGCCTAGTAAGCAGCACCCAAGTTCAGAAGCGTCTGCTACATTTGGATTGTTTCATACAAAGGCAATGAAGAGTTGTATGGTAAATCTCTATAGTGAGGCAGTATGGTCTACGAGAGAGTAAGCACCACACAAGTTCAGAAGCGTCTGCTACATTTGGATTGTTTCATACAAAGGAAATGAAGAGTTGTATGGTAAATCTCTATAGTGATGCAGTATGGTCTACGAGAGAGTAAGCACCACACAAGTTCAGAAGTTTCTACTACATTTGGATTGTTTCATACAAAGGCAATGAAGAGTTGTATGGTAAATTTCTATATTGATGCAATATGGTCTACGAGAGAGTAAGAAGCACACAAGTTCAGAAGCGTCTGCTATATTTGGATTGTTTCATACAAAGGCAATGAAGAGTTGTATGGTAAATCTCTATAGTGATGCAGTATGGTCTACGAGAGAGTAAGCACCACACAAGTTCAGATGCGTCTGCTAGATTTGGATTGTTTCATACAAAGGCAATGAAGAGTTGTATGGTAAATATCTATAGTGATGCAGTATGGTCTACGAGAGAGTAAGCACCACACAAGTTCAGAAGTTTCTACTACATTTGGATTGTTTCATACAAGGGCACTGAAGAGTTCTATTCTAAATCTCTCTAGTGTTCCTATACTGGCTACAGCCTAGTAAGCAGCTCCCAAGTTCAGAAGCGTCTGCTACATTTGGATTGTTTCATACAAAGGCAATGAAGAGTTGTATGGTAAATCTCTATAGTGAGGCAGTATGGTCTACGAGAGAGTGAGCACCACACAAGTTCAGAAGCGTCTGCTACATTTGGATTGTTTCATACAAAGGAAATGAAGAGTTGTATGGTAAATCTCTATAGTGATGCAGTATGGTCTACGAGAGAGTAAGCACCACACAAGTTCAGAAGTTTCTACTACATTTGGATTGTTTCATACAAAGGCAATGAAGAGTTGTATGGTAAATCTCTATATTGATGCAATATGGTCTACGAGAGAGTAAGAAGCACACAAGTTCAGAAGCGTCTGCTATATTTGGATTGTTTCATACAAAGGCAATGAAGAGTTGTATGGTAAATCTCTATAGTGATGCAGTATGGTCTACGAGAGAGTAAGCAGCACACAAGTTCAGAAGCGTCTGCTACATTTGGATTGTTTCATACAACGGCAATGAAGACTTGTATGGTAAATCTCTATAGTGATTCAGTATGGTCTACGAGAGAGTAAGCACCACACAAGTTCAGAAGCGTCTGCTAGATTTGGATTGTTTCATACAAAGGCAATGAAGAGTTGTATGGTAACTCTCTATAGTGATGCAGTATGGTCTACGAGAGAGTAAGCACCACACAAGTTCAGAAGTTTCTACTACATTTGGATTGTTTCATACAAGGGCACTGAAGAGTTCTATTCTAAATCTCTCTAGTGTTCCTATACTGGCTACAGCCTAGTAAGCAGCACCCAAGTTCAGAAGCGTCTGCTACATTTGGATTGTTTCATACAAAGGCAATGAAGAGTTGTATGGTAAATCTCTATAGTGATGCAGTATGGTCTACGAGAGAGTAAGCACCACACAAGTTCAGAAGTTTCTACTACATTTCGATTGTTTCATACAAGGGCACTGAAGAGTTCTATTCTAAATCTCTCTAGTGTTCCTATACTGGCTACAGCCTAGTAAGCAGCACCCAAGTTCAGAAGCGTCTGCTACATTTGGATTGTTTCATACAAAGGCAATGAAGAGTTGTATGGTAAATCTCTATAGTGAGGCAGTATGGTCTACGAGAGAGTAAGCACCACACAAGTTCAGAAGCGTCTGCTACATTTGGATTGTTTCATACAAAGGAAATGAAGAGTTGTATGGTAAATCTCTATAGTGATGCAGTATGGTCTACGAGAGAGTAAGCACCACACAAGTTCAGAAGTTTCTACTACATTTGGATTGTTTCATACAAAGGCAATGAAGAGTTGTATGGTAAATCTCTATATTGATGCAATATGGTCTACGAGAGAGTAAGAAGCACACAAGTTCAGAAGCGTCTGCTATATTTGGATTGTTTCATACAAAGGCAATGAAGAGTTGTATGGTAAATCTCTATAGTGATGCAGTATGGTCTACGAGAGAGTAAGCAGCACACAAGTTCAGAAGCGTCTGCTACATTTGGATTGTTTCATACAACGGCAATGAAGAGTTGTATGGTAAATCTCTATAGTGATTCAGTATGGTCTACGAGAGAGTAAGCACCACACAAGTTCCGAAGTTTCTACTACATTTGGATTGTTTCATACAAGGGCACTGATGAGTTCTATTCTAAATCTCTCTAGTGTTCATATTCTGGCTACAGCCTAGTAAGCAGCACCCAAGTTCAGAAGCGTCTGCTACATTTGGATTGTTTCATACAAAGGCAATGAAGAGTTGTATGGTAAATCTCTATAGTGAGGCAGTATGGTCTACGAGAGAGTAAGCACCACACAAGTTCAGAAGCGTCTGCTACATTTGGATTGTTTCATACAAAGACAATGAAGAGTTGTATGGTAAATCTCTATAGTGAGGCAGTATGGTCTACCAGAGAGTAAGCACCACACAAGTTCAGAAGTTTCTACTACATTTGGATTGTTTCATACAAAGGCAATGAAGTGTTGCATGGTAAATCTCTATAGTCATGCAGTATGGTCTACGAGAGAGTAAGCACCACACAAGTTCAGAAGTTTCTACTACATTTGGATTGTTTCATACAAGGGCACTGAAGAGTTCTATTCTAAATCTCTCTAGTGTTCCTATACTGGCTACAGCCTAGTAAGCAGCATCCAAGTTCAGAAGCGTCTGCTACATTTGGATTGTTTCATACAAAGGAAATGAAGAGTTGTATGGTAAATCTCTATAGTGATGCTGTATGGTCTACGAGAGAGTAAGCACCACACAAGTTCAGAAGTTTCTACTACATTTGGATTGTTTCATACAAGGGCACTGAAGAGTTCTATTCTAAATCTCTCTAGTGTTCCTATACTGGCTACAGCCTAGTAAGCAGCACCCAAGTTCAGAAGCGTCTGCTACATTTGGATTGTTTCATACAAAGGCAATGAAGAGTTGTATGGTAAATCTCTATAGTGAGGCAGTATGGTCTACGAGAGAGTAAGCACCACACAAGTTCAGAAGCGTCTGCTACATTTGGATTGTTTCATACAAAGGAAATGAAGAGTTGTATGGTAAATCTCTATAGTGATGCAGTATGGTCTACGAGAGAGTAAGCACCACACAAGTTCAGAAGTTTCTACTACATTTGGATTGTTTCATACAAGGGCACTGAAGAGTTCTATTCTAAATCTCTCTAGTGTTCCTATACTGGCTACAGCCTAGTAAGCACCACCCAAGTTCAGAAGCGTCTGCTACATTTGGATTGTTTCATACAAAGGCAATGAAGAGTTGTATGGTAAATCTCTATAGTGATGCAGTATGGTCTACGAGAGAGTAAGCACCACACAAGTTCAGAAGTTTCTACTACATTTCGATTGTTTCATACAAGGGCACTGAAGAGTTCTATTCTAAATCTCTCTAGTGTTCCTATACTGGCTACAGCCTAGTAAGCAGCACCCAAGTTCAGAAGCGTCTGCTACATTTGGATTGTTTCATACAAAGGCAATGAAGAGTTGTATGGTAAATCTCTATAGTGAGGCAGTATGGTCTACGAGAGAGTAAGCACCACACAAGTTCAGAAGCGTCTGCTACATTTGGATTGTTTCATACAAAGGAAATGAAGAGTTGTATGGTAAATCTCTATAGTGATGCAGTATGGTCTACGAGAGAGTAAGCACCACACAAGTTCAGAAGTTTCTACTACATTTGGATTGTTTCATACAAAGGCAATGAAGAGTTGTATGGTAAATCTCTATATTGATGCAATATGGTCTACGAGAGAGTAAGAAGCACACAAGTTCAGAAGCGTCTGCTATATTTGGATTGTTTCATACAAAGGCAATGAAGAGTTGTATGGTAAATCTCTATAGTGATGCAGTATGGTCTACGAGAGAGTAAGCAGCACACAAGTTCAGAAGCGTCTGCTACATTTGGATTGTTTCATACAACGGCAATGAAGAGTTGTATGGTAAATCTCTATAGTGATTCAGTATGGTCTACGAGAGAGTAAGCACCACACAAGTTCCGAAGTTTCTACTACATTTGGATTGTTTCATACAAGGGCACTGATGAGTTCTATTCTAAATCTCTCTAGTGTTCATATTCTGGCTACAGCCTAGTAAGCAGCACCCAAGTTCAGAAGCGTCTGCTACATTTGGATTGTTTCATACAAAGGCAATGAAGAGTTGTATGGTAAATCTCTATAGTGAGGCAGTATGGTCTACGAGAGAGTAAGCACCACACAAGTTCAGAAGCGTCTGCTACATTTGGATTGTTTCATACAAAGACAATGAAGAGTTGTATGGTAAATCTCTATAGTGAGGCAGTATGGTCTACCAGAGAGTAAGCACCACACAAGTTCAGAAGTTTCTACTACATTTGGATTGTTTCATACAAAGGCAATGAAGTGTTGCATGGTAAATCTCTATAGTCATGCAGTATGGTCTACGAGAGAGTAAGCACCACACAAGTTCAGAAGTTTCTACTACATTTGGATTGTTTCATACAAGGGCACTGAAGAGTTCTATTCTAAATCTCTCTAGTGTTCCTATACTGGCTACAGCCTAGTAAGCAGCATCCAAGTTCAGAAGCGTCTGCTACATTTGGATTGTTTCATACAAAGGAAATGAAGAGTTGTATGGTAAATCTCTATAGTGATGCTGTATGGTCTACGAGAGAGTAAGCACCACACAAGTTCAGAAGTTTCTACTACATTTGGATTGTTTCATACAAGGGCACTGAAGAGTTCTATTCTAAATCTCTCTAGTGTTCCTATACTGGCTACAGCCTAGTAAGCAGCACCCAAGTTCAGAAGCGTCTGCTACATTTGGATTGTTTCATACAAAGGCAATGAAGAGTTGTATGGTAAATCTCTATAGTGAGGCAGTATGGTCTACGAGAGAGTAAGCACCACACAAGTTCAGAAGCGTCTGCTACATTTGGATTGTTTCATACAAAGGAAATGAAGAGTTGTATGGTAAATCTCTATAGTGATGCAGTATGGTCTACGAGAGAGTAAGCACCACACAAGTTCAGAAGTTTCTACTACATTTGGATTGTTTCATACAAGGGCACTGAAGAGTTCTATTCTAAATCTCTCTAGTGTTCCTATACTGGCTACAGCCTAGTAAGCACCACCCAAGTTCAGAAGCGTCTGCTACATTTGGATTGTTTCATACAAAGGCAATGAAGAGTTGTATGGTAAATCTCTATAGTGATGCAGTATGGTCTACGAGAGAGTAAGCACCACACAAGTTCAGAAGTTTCTACTACATTTGGATTGTTTCATACAAAGGCAATGAAGTGTTGTATGGTAAATCTCTATAGTGATGCAGTATGGTCTACGAGAGAGTAAGCACCACACAAGTTCAGAAGTTTCTACTACATTTGGATTGTTTCATACAAGGGCACTGAAGAGTTCTATTCTAAATCTCTCCAGTGTTCCTATACTGGCTACAGCCTAGTAAGCAGCATCCAAGTTCAGAAGCGTCTGCTACATTTGGATTGTTTCATACAAAGGCAATGAAGAGTTGTATGGTAAATCTCTATAGTGATGCAGTATGGTCTACGAGAGAGTAAGCACCACACAAGTTCAGAAGCGTTTGCTAGATTTGGATTGTTTCATACAAAGGCAATGAAGAGTTGTATGGTAAATCTCTATAGTGATGCAGTATGGTCTACGAGAGAGTAAGCACCACACAAGTTCAGAAGTTTCTACTACATTTGGATTGTTTCATACAAGGGCACTGAAGAGTTCTATTCTAAATCTCTCTAGTGTTCCTATACTGGCTACAGCCTAGTAAGCAGCACCCAAGTTCAGAAGCGTCTGCTACATTTGGATTGTTTCATACAAAGGCAATGAAGAGTTGTATGGTAAATCTCTATATTGATGCAATATGGTCTACGAGAGAGTAAGAAGCACACAAGTTCAGAAGCGTCTGCTATATTTGGATTGTTTCATACAAAGGCAATGAAGAGTTGTATGGTAAATCTCTATAGTGATGCAGTATGGTCTACGAGAGAGTAAGCAGCACACAAGTTCAGAAGCGTCTGCTACATTTGGATTGTTTCATACAACGGCAATGAAGAGTTGTATGGTAAATCTCTATAGTGATTCAGTATGGTCTACGAGAGAGTAAGCACCACACAAGTTCAGAAGTTTCTACTACATTTGGATTGTTTCATACAAGGGCACTGATGAGTTCTATTCTAAATCTCTCTAGTGTTCCTATACTGGCTACAGCCTAGTAAGCAGCACCCAAGTTCAGAAGCGTCTGCTACATTTGGATTGTTTCATACAAAGGCAATGAAGAGTTGTATGGTAAATCTCTATAGTGATGCAGTATGGTCTACGAGAGAGTAAGCACCACACAAGTTCAGAAGCTTCTGCTACATTTGGATTGTTTCATACAAAGGCAATGAAGAGTTGTATGGTAAATCTCTATAGTGATGCAGTATGGTCTACGAGAGAGTAAGCACCACACAAGTTCAGAAGTTTCTACTACATTTGGATTGTTTCATACAAAGGCAATGAAGTGTTGTATGGTAAATCTCTATAGTGATGCAGTATGGTCTACGAGAGAGTAAGCACCACACAAGTTCAGAAGTTTCTACTACATTTGGATTGTTTCATACAAGGGCACTGAAGAGTTCTATTCTAAATCTCTCTAGTGTTCCTATACTGGCTACAGCCTAGTAAGCAGCATCCAAGTTCAGAAGCATCTGCTACATTTGGATTGTTTCATACAAAGGAAATGAAGAGTTGTATGGTAAATCTCTATAGTGATGCAGTATGGTCTACGAGAGAGTTAGCACCACACAAGTTCAGAAGTTTCTACTACATTTGGATTGTTTCATACAAGGGCACTGAAGAGTTCTATTCTAAATCTCTCTAGTTTTCCTATACTGGCTACAGCCTAGTAAGCAGCACCCAAGTTCAGAAGCGTCTGCTACATTTGGATTGTTTCATACAAAGGCAATGAAGAGTTGTATGGTAAATCTCTATAGTGAGGCAGTATGGTCTACGAGAGAGTAAGCACAACACAAGTTCAGAAGCGTCTGCTACATTTGGATTGTTTCATACAAAGGAAATGAAGAGTTGTATGGTAAATCTCTATAGTGATGCAGTATGGTCTACGAGAGAGTAAGCACCACACAAGTTCAGAAGTTTCTACTACATTTGGATTGTTTCATACAAGGGCACTGAAGAGTTCTATTCTAAATCTCTCTAGTGTTCCTGTACTGGCTACAGCCTAGTAAGCAGCACCCAAGTTCAGAAGCGTCTGCTACATTTGGATTGTTTCATACAATGGCAATGAAGAGTTGTATGGTAAATCTCTATAGTGATGCAGTATGGTCTACGAGAGAGTAAGCACCACACAAGTTCAGAAGTTTCTACTACATTTGGATTGTTTCATACAAGGGCACTGAAGAGTTCTATTCTAAATCTCTCTAGTGTTCCTATACTGGCTACAGCCTAGTAAGCAGCAACCAAGTTCAGAAGCTTCTGCAACATTTGGATTGTTTCATACAAAGGCAATGAAGAGTTGTATGG
Source organism: Plestiodon gilberti rubricaudatus (assembly GCA_026170595.1). NCBI lineage: Eukaryota > Metazoa > Chordata > Lepidosauria > Squamata > Scincidae > Plestiodon > Plestiodon gilberti. Next base: position 18,372,152 of record JANXHW010000012.1, read on the forward strand.
TAAATCTCTATAGTGATGCAGTATGGTCTACGAGAGAGTAAGCACCACACAAGTTCAGAAGTTTCTACTACATTTGGATTGTTTCATACAAGGGCACTGAAGAGTTCTATTCTAAAAATCTCTAGTGTTCCTATACTGGCTACAGCCTAGTAAGCAGCAACCAAGTTCAGAAGCTTCTGCAACATTTGGATTGTTTCATACAAAGGCAATGAAGAGTTGTATGGTAAATCTCTATAGTGATGCAGTATGGTCTACGAGAGAGTAAGCACCACACAAGTTCAGAAGTTTCTACTACATTTCGATTGTTTCATACAAGGGCACTGAAGAGTTCTATTCTAAATCTCTCTAGTGTTCCTATACTGGCTACAGCCTAGTAAGCAGCAACCAAGTTCAGAAGCGTCTGCTACATTTGGATTGTTTCATACAAAGGCAATGAAGAGTTGTATGGTAAATCTCTATAGTGAGGCAGTATGGTCTACGAGAGAGTAAGCACCACCCAAGTTCAGAAGCGTCTGCTACATTTGGATTGTTTCATACAAAGGCAATGAAGAGTTGTATGGTAAATCTCTATAGTGATGCAGTATGGTCTACGAGAGAGTAAGCACCACACAAGTTCAGAAGTTTCTACTACATTTGGATTGTTTCATACAAAGGCAATGAAGTGTTGTATGGTAAATCTCTATAGTGATGCAGTATGGTCTACGAGAGAGTAAGCACCACACAAGTTCAGAAGTTTCTACTACATTTGGATTGTTTCATACAAGGGCACTGAAGAGTTCTATTCTAAATCTCTCTAGTGTTCCTATACTGGCTACAGCCTAGTAAGCAGCATCCAAGTTCAGAAGCGTCTGCTACATTTGGATTGTTTCATACAAAGGCAATGAAGAGTTGTATGGTAAATCTCTATAGTGATGCAGTATGGTCTACGAGAGAGTAAGCACCACACAAGTTCAGAAGCGTCTGCTAGATTTGGATTGTTTCATACAAAGGCAAAGAAGAGTTGTATGGTAAATATCTATAGTGATGCAGTATGGTCTACGAGAGAGTAAGCACCACACAAGTTCAGAAGTTTCTACTACATTTGGATTGTTTCATACAAGGGCACTGAAGAGTTCTATTCTAAATCTCTCTAGTGTTCCTATACTGGCTACAGCCTAGTACGCAGCACCCAAGTTCAGAAGCGTCTGCTACATTTGGATTGTTTCATACAAAGGCAATGAAGAGTTGTATGGTATATCTCTATAGTGATGCAGTATGGTCTACGAGAGAGTAAGCACCACACAAGTTCAGAAGTTTCTACTACATTTCGATTGTTTCATACAAGGGCACTGAAGAGTTCTATTCTAAATCTCTCTAGTGTTCCTATACTGGCTACAGCCTAGTAAGCAGCACCCAAGTTCAGAAGCGTCTGCTACATTTGGATTGTTTCATACAAAGGCAATGAAGAGTTGTATGGTAAATCTCTATAGTGAGGCAGTATGGTCTACGAGAGAGTAAGCACCACACAAGTTCAGAAGCGTCTGCTACATTTGGATTGTTTCATACAAAGGAAATGAAGAGTTGTATGGTAAATCTCTATAGTGATGCAGTATGGTCTACGAGAGAGTAAGCACCACACAAGTTCAGAAGTTTCTACTACATTTGGATTGTTTCATACAAAGGCAATGAAGAGTTCTATGGTAAATCTCTATATTGATGCAATATGGTCTACGAGAGAGTAAGAAGCACACAAGTTCAGAAGCGTCTGCTATATTTGGATTGTTTCATACAAAGGCAATGAAGAGTTGTATGGTAAATCTCTATAGTGATGCAGTATGGTCTATGAGAGAGTAAGCAGCACACAAGTTCAGAAGCGTCTGCTACATTTGGATTGTTTCATACAACGGCAATGAAGAGTTGTATGGTAAATCTCTATAGTGATTCAGTATGGTCTACGAGAGAGTAAGCACCACACAAGTTCAGAAGCGTCTGCTAGATTTGGATTGTTTCATACAAAGGCAATGAAGAGTTGTATGGTAAATATCTATAGTGATGCAGTATGGTCTACGAGAGAGTAAGCACCACACAAGTTCAGAAGTTTCTACTACATTTGGATTGTTTCATACAAGGGCACTGAAGAGTTCTATTCTAAATCTCTCTAGTGTTCCTATACTGGCTACAGCCTAGTAAGCAGCACCCAAGTTCAGAAGCGTCTGCTACATTTGAATTGTTTCATACAAAGGCAATGAAGAGTTGAATGGTAAATCTCTATAGTGATGCAGTATGGTCTACGAGAGAGTAAGCACCACACAAGTTCCGAAGTTTCTACTACATTTGGATTGTTTCATACAAGGGCACTGAAGAGTTCTATTCTAAATCTCTCTAGTGTTCCTATACTGGCTACAGCCTAGTAAGCAGCACCCAAGTTCAGAAGCGTCTGCTACATTTGGATTGTTTCATACAAAGGCAATGAAGAGTTGTATGGTAAATCTCTATAGTGAGGCAGTATGGTCTACGAGAGAGTAAGCACCACACAAGTTCAGAAGCGTCTGCTACATTTGGATTGTTTCATACAAAGGAAATGAAGAGTTGTATGGTTAATAAAGAGTTGGTAAATAAAGAGTTGTATGGTAAATAAAGAGTTGTATGGTAAATAGTGATGCAGTATGGTCTACGAGAGAGTAAGCACCACACAAGTTCAGAAGGTTCTACTACATTTGGATTGTTTCATACAAAGGGAATGAAGAGTTGTATGGTAAATCTCTATATTGATGCAATATGGTCTACGAGAGAGTAAGAAGCACACAAGTTCAGAAGCGTCTGCTATATTTGGATTGTTTCATACAAAGGCAATGAAGAGTTGTATGGTAAATCTCTATAGTGATGCAGTATGGTCTACGAGAGAGTAAGCAGCACACAAGTTCAGAAGCGTCTGCTACATTTGGATTGTTTCATACAACGGCAATGAACAGTTGTATGGTAAATCTCTATAGTGATTCAGTATGGTCTACGAGAGAGTAAGCACCACACAAGTTCCGAAGTTTCTACTACATTTGGATTGTTTCATACAAGGGCACTGATGAGTTCTATTGTAAATCTCTCTAATGTTCCTATACTGGCTACAGCCTAGTAAGCAGCACCCAAGTTCAGAAGCGTCTGCTACATTTGGATTGTTTCATACAAAGGCAATGAAGAGTTGTATGGTAAATCTCTATAGTGAGGCAGTATGGTCTACGAGAGAGTAAGCAACACACAAGTTCAGAAGCGTCTGCTACATTTGGATTGTTTCATACAAAGACAATGAAGAGTTGTATGGTAAATTTCTATAGTGATGCAGTATGGTCTACCAGAGAGTAAGCACCACACAAGTTCAGAAGTTTCTACTACATTTGGATTGTTTCATACAAAGGCAATGAAGTGTTGCATGGTAAATCTCTATAGTCATGCAGTATGGTCTACGAGAGAGTAAGCACCACACAAGTTCAGAAGTTTCTACTACATTTGGATTGTTTTATATAAGGGCACTGAAGAGTTCTATTCTAAATCTCTCTAGTGTTCCTATACTGGCTACAGCCTAGTAAGCAGCACCCAAGTTCAGAAGCGTCTGCTACATTTGGATTGTTTCATACAAAGGAAATGAAGAGTTGTATGGTAAATCTCTATAGTGATGCAGTATGGTCTACGAGAGAGTAAGCACCACACAAGTTCAGAAGTTTCTACTACATTTGGATTGTTTCATACAAGGGCACTGAAGAGTTCTATTCTAAATCTCTCTAGTGTTCCTATACTGGCTACAGCCTAGTAAGCAGCACCCAAGTTCAGAAGCGTCTGCTACATTTGGATTGTTTCATACAAAGGCAATGAAGAGTTGTATGGTAAATCTCTATAGTGACGCAGTATGGTCTACGAGAGAGTAAGCACCACACAAGTTCAGAAGCGTCTGCTACATTTGGATTGTTTCATACAAAGGAAATGAAGAGTTGTATGGTAAATCTCTATAGTGATGCAGTATGGTCTACGAGAGAGTAAGCACCACACAAGTTCAGAAGTTTCTACTACATTTGGATTGTTTCATACAAGGGCACTGAAGAGTTCTATTCTAAATCTCTCTAGTGTTCCTATACTGGCTACAGCCTAGTAAGCAGCACCCAAGTTCAGAAGCGTCTGCTACATTTGGATTGTTTCATACAAAGGCAATGAAGAGTTGTATGGTAAATCTCTATAGTGATGCAGTATGGTCTACGAGAGAGTAAGCACCACACAAGATCAGAAGTTTCTACTACATTTGGATTGTTTCATACAAAGGCAATGAAGTGTTGTATGGTAAATCTCTATAGTGATGCAGTATGGTCTACGAGAGAGTAAGCACCATACAAGTTCAGAAGTTTCTACTACATTTGGATTGTTTCATACAAGGGCACTGAAGAGTTCTATTCTAAATCTCTCTAGTGTTCCTATACTGGCTACAGCCTAGTAAGCAGCACCCAAGTTCAGAAGCGTCTGCAACATTTGGATTGTTTCATACAAAGGCAATGAAGAGTTGTATGGTAAATCTCTATAGTCAGGCAGTATGGTCTACGAGAGAGTAAGCACCACACAAGTTCAGAAGTTTCTACTACATTTGGATTGTTTCATACAAGGGCACTGAAGAGTTCTATTCTAGGTGGGCGGGGCTGGGACGACGGACCGAAGACGTGATTCCAGAGAGCTCTCTGGAGCCGCGCCGCAAAGCAGTGGAATTCCCTTGATCCAGGCTGGATCGGGGCCATCTGCATCAGGAGAGATGTAGATGAGAGATTGGGGAGCAAACTGAGGGAACTGGTCAAGGCATTGAGCCAGTTTCTGCTTGGTATTCCCTTTTCTGTCCCTGCTTTGTCGCAGACACCATTTTGGTGACTGTGAAGGCTCGCGTTGCCGCTCACCCGGACAAGAGGAAAAGATTTATTTTAAAGTAGACTCCTTCAACGTACTAACCTTGGACTGGAGTAAGAGTTTCTCTGCTGATCTGGAAGAGGAGCGGTGAGTGGGAAGACAGGAAGGCTGAAATTTATAGGCATCTAAAAGAAGCTAAGGGGATAGGGGTGGATCTCCCCCCCCTTACATGGACTCTGCTTCCCTCTTCTTTGTCTGAGCTGTGCTTGTTAAACTGAGACATATTGAATTACAGAAGGAGCTGCATTCCTTTGATTCAGTCTGGGAAGTTAACCCTGAATGTGCCAAGATGTGGTCTGGGACTATGTACTTAGTGGAATTTGGCTTTGAATCTATTATTAGTTTTAATTTGGATTGTGAACTGTGATGCTTCGTGTGCCTTAAGTGGACAAGTTGGAAGTTGCAAGCAGGACTGAGATAAGGAAAAATGATGAAAGTAATAGAATTTTAAGCTGCTTTCCGTTGTAGCAGGAGGTGCACAGGAGCTAGAGATTTATCAGATGATGGAATTTTTGCAAGATATGTGGGCCAGCATTAATCAATTAAAAGAGACTCTAAATATACTTTTGTTAAATCAAAATAAAGCCTCTGGAGAAAGACAACAGATATTGACGCAATTGAAGCAGATGCAGGATGCAAGACTTTTGAAGACACGGGCTCCAGTAATTACAGAGGAGATTGTAGAAATTCAGATCATGGAAGAAGTATACAAGACCTCTGAACAACTGGAGGCTGCAACCTTTAAACGGCAAACAGAAGAACTTACAGCAATCCAGGTTATGGAAGAATTAGACAAGTGGTCTGAACAACAGGAGGCTGCAACCTTTAAATTGCAGATGGAGAGAGCAAGTTTCATGTTTAGAATACAGAATTTTTTTGCAAAGGACCGAGAAGATTTCTATTGGACTTTTATGGCGTGGGTGATAAAAGATTTGCAGATTCTGGAGGCAGAGGTGTTAGAAATTAGGAAGGGAACAGGTTAGATATAAAGTTTTGTGATAAAATAACTGACTGGGTAAAAACATTAGAAGTAACGAACAGACCACAGTGGATAATAGATTTTCATAATAGACAATATAAAGAATTGATTGTATGATAAATATGTATGAAGTTTATAATTTTTCTATTGGATTTTGAAACAGTTAAGATATTATGATATTGGGGTTATAAATTTAGGATGAGAGATTTACCTATAAGAGTAAGATTAGATTTGGAACTTAGGTTATAAAATGGTTAAACTTCTATATAAAGGATTTTATATAAAATGTTTTATCGAGGGTGGTTAACATCAAAGAAGTTAAGTAAGATGTTGATGAAAGGGTAAAGTATTTGTTGGAAAGTTAATATGTTTTGGAGGAGGCTTCCTCTGATTTTGGAAGAGATATTATATGCACGCTGTTGTTTTTATAAGATTTGTTTTTATTCAATATGATGATATCAGTAATGTTTTAAAGAGATAAACATATTGTTGTATATATGGTTATTGATATATGCTCAGCAGTGAAAAGTTGAGATTGAAATTGAGATTATACTAGATATTGAAGAGTTAATGATTAAGATTTATATTTGAGGGATTTGGATGTTTAAATTTAACGTTTAGGAGATGGAAATGTAAAGAAGAGAACAGACTGGTAGTAATTATTTTATTTTGATTAGATGGAAAGGTAATGATAAAAAAGAATATTATTATTGTATGTATTGTTGTCCAGGGGGTGGAAATTGAGTAAATATGGTCCTAATTTTAGTTAGTAAGAGAACAGAGTGGTAGTAATTATTTTATTTTGATTAGATGGAAAGGTAATTATAAAAAAGAATATTATCATTATATGTATTGATGTGCAGGAGGTGGAAATTGAGTAAATATGACGGTAACTTTAGTTAGTATAATTGAATAGTTGAAAGAGTCATCCTATGATAAAATGATGTCCGGCTTGTTAGTGTTCCTAATGTGTCTTGTTGATATCTCCCCAGTTTGTCATTCCCTGTTGTATCATTTTTGTTGTTAGGTAGGTAGTTAGTTAGTTAGGTAGCTAGGTAGTTAGTTAGTTAGTATTTTTATTATTGTATTGTCTTGTGTTTTATTGTTGTTAAATAAAAAAAAAAAAAAAAAAGAGTTCTATTCTAAATCTCTCTAGTGTTCCTATACTGGCTACAGCCTAGTAAGCAGCAACCAAGTTCAGAAGCGTCTGCAACATTTGGATTGTTTCATACAAAGGCAATGAAGAGTTGTATGGTAAATCTCTATAGTGATGCAGTATGGTCTACGAAAGAGTAAGCACCACACAAGTTCAGAAGTTTCTACTACATTTCGATTGTTTCATACAAGGGCCCTGAAGAGTTCTATTCTAAATCTCTCTAGTGTTTCTATACTGGCTACAGCCTAGTAAGCAGCACCCAAGTTCAGAAGCGTCTGCTACATTTGGATTGTTTCATACAAAGGCAATGAAGAGTTGTATGGTAAATCTCTATAGTGAGGCAGTATGGTCTACGAGAGAGTAAGCACCACCCAAGTTCAGAAGCGTCTGCTACATTTGGATTGTTTCATACAAAGGCAATGAAGAGTTGTATGGTAAATCTCTATAGTGATGCAGTATGGTCTACGAGAGAGTAAGCACCACACAAGTTCAGAAGCGTCTGCTACATTTGGATTGTTTCATACAACGGCAATGAAGAGTTGTATGGTAAATCTCTATAGTGATTCAGTATGGTCTACGAGAGAGTAAGCACCACACAAGTTCCGAAGTTTCTACTACATTTGGATTGTTTCATACAAGGGCACTGATGAGTTCTATTGTAAATCTCTCTAGTGTTCCTATACTGGCTACAGCCTAGTAAGCAGCACCCAAGTTCAGAAGCGTCTGCTACATTTGGATTGTTTCATACAAAGGCAATGAAGAGTTGTATGGTAAATCTCTATAGTGAGGCAGTATGGTCTACGAGAGAGTAAGCACCACACAAGTTCAGAAGCGTCTGCTACATTTGGATTGTTTCATACAAAGACAATGAAGAGTTGTATGGTAAATCTCTATAGTGATGCAGTATGGTCTACCAGAGAGTAAGCACCACACAAGTTCAGAAGTTTCTACTACATTTGGATTGTTTCATACAAAGGCAATGAAGTGTTGCATGGTAAATCTCTATAGTCATGCAGTATGGTCTACGAGAGAGTAAGCACCACACAAGTTCAGAAGTTTCTACTACATTTGGATTGTTTCATACAAGGGCACTGAAGAGTTCTATTCTAAATCTCTCTAGTGTTCCTATACTGGCTACAGCCTAGTAAGCAGCATCCAAGTTCAGAAGCGTCTGCTACATTTGGATTGTTTCATACAAAGGAAATGAAGAGTTGTATGGTAAATCTCTATAGTGATGCAGTATGGTCTACGAGAGAGTAAGCACCACACAAGTTCAGAAGTTTCTACTACATTTGGATTGTTTCATACAAGGGCACTGAAGAGTTCTATTCTAAATCTCTCTAGTGTTCCTATACTGGCTACAGCCTAGTAAGCAGCACCCAAGTTCAGAAGCGTCTGCTACATTTGGATTGTTTCATACAAAGGCAATGAAGAGTTGTATGGTAAATCTCTATAGTGAGGCAGTATGGTCTACGAGAGAGTAAGCACCACACAAGTTCAGAAGCGTCTGCTACATTTGGATTGTTTCATACAAAGGAAATGAAGAGTTGTATGGTAAATCTCTATAGTGATGCAGTATGGTCTACGAGAGAGTAAGCACCACACAAGTTCAGAAGTTTCTACTACATTTGGATTGTTTCATACAAGGGCACTGAAGAGTTCTATTCTAAATCTCTCTAGTGTTCCTATACTGGCTACAGCCTAGTAAGCAGCACCCAAGTTCAGAAGCGTCTGCTACATTTGGATTGTTTCATACAAAGGCAATGAAGAGTTGTATGGTAAATCTCTATAGTGATGCAGTATGGTCTACGAGAGAGTAAGCACCACACAAGATCAGAAGTTTCTACTACATTTGGATTGTTTCATACAAAGGCAATGAAGTGTTGTATGGTATATCTCTATAGTGATGCAGTATGGTCTACGAGAGAGTAAGCACCATACAAGTTCAGAAGTTTCTACTACATTTGGATTGTTTCATACAAGGGCACTGATGAGTTCTATTCTAAATCTCTCTAGTGTTCCTATACTGGCTACAGCCTAGTAAGCAGCACCCAAGTTCAGAAGCGTCTGCTACATTTGGATTGTTTCATACAAAGGCAATGAAGAGTTGTATGGTAAATCTCTATAGTGAGGCAGTATGGTCTACGAGAGAGTAAGCACCACACAAGTTCAGAAGCGTCTGCTACATTTGGATTGTTTCATACAAAGGCAATTAAGAGTTGTATGGTAAATCTCTATAGTGATGCAGTATGGTCTACGAGAGAGTAAGCACCACACAAGTTCAGAAGTTTCTACTACATTTGGATTGTTTCATACAAAGGCAATGAAGTGTTGTATGGTAAATCTCTATAGTCATGCAGTATGGTCTACGAGAGAGTAAGCACCACACAAGTTCAGAAGTTTCTACTACATTTGGATTGTTTCATACAAGGGCACTGAAGAGTTCTATTCTAAATCTCTCTAGTGTTCCTATACTGGCTACAGCCTAGTAAGCAGCATCCAAGTTCAGAAGCGTCTGCTACATTTGGATTGTTTCATACAAAGGAAATGAAGAGTTGTATGGTAAATCTCTATAGTGATGCAGTATGGTCTACGAGAGAGTAAGCACCACACAAGTTCAGAAGTTTCTACTACATTTGGATTGTTTCATACAAGGGCACTGAAGAGTTCTATTCTAAATCTCTCTAGTGTTCCTATACTGGCTACAGCCTAGTAAGCAGCACCCAAGTTCAGAAGCGTCTGCTACATTTGGATTGTTTCATACAAAGGCAATGAAGAGTTGTATGGTAAATCTCTATAGTGAGGCAGTATGGTCTACGAGAGAGTAAGCACCACACAAGTTCAGAAGCGTCTGCTACATTTGGATTGTTTCATACAAAGGAAATGAAGAGTTGTATGGTAAATCTCTATAGTGATGCAGTATGGTCTACGAGAGAGTAAGCACCACACAAGTTCAGAAGTTTCTACTACATTTGGATTGTTTCATACAAGGGCACTGAAGAGTTCTATTCTAAATCTCTCTAGTGTTCCTATACTGGCTACAGCCTAGTAAGCAGCACGCAAGTTCAGAAGCGTCTGCTACATTTGGATTGTTTCATACAAAGGCAATGAAGAGTTGTATGGTAAATCTCTATAGTGATGCAGTATGGTCTACGAGAGAGTAAGCACCACACAAGATCAGAAGTTTCTACTACATTTGGATTGTTTCATACAAAGGCAATGAAGTGTTGTATGGTAAATCTCTATAGTGATGCAGTATGGTCTACGAGAGAGTAAGCACCATACAAGTTCAGAAGTTTCTACTACATTTGGATTGTTTCATACAAGGGCACTGATGAGTTCTATTCTAAATCTCTCTAGTGTTCCTATACTGGCTACAGCCTAGTAAGCAGCACCCAAGTTCAGAAGCGTCTGCTACATTTGGATTGTTTCATACAAAGGGAATGAAGAGTTGTATGGTAAATCTCTATAGTGAGGCAGTATGGTCTACGAGAGAGTAAGCACCACACAAGTTCAGAAGCGTCTGCTACATTTGGATTGTTTCATACAAAGGCAATTAAGAGTTGTATGGTAAATCTCTATAGTGATGCAGTATGGTCTACGAGAGAGTAAGCACCACACAAGTTCAGAAGTTTCTACTACGTTTGGATTGTTTCATACAAAGGCAATGAAGTGTTGTATGGTAAATCTCTATAGTGATGCAGTATGGTCTACGAGAGAGTAAGCACCACACAAGTTCAGAAGTTTCTACTACATTTGGATTGTTTCATACAAAGGCAATGAAGTGTTGTATGGTAAATCTCTATAGTCATGCAGTATGGTCTACGAGAGAGTAAGCACCACACAAGTTCAGAAGTTTCTACTACATTTGGATTGTTTCATACAAGGGCACTGAAGAGTTCTATTCTAAATCTCTCTAGTGTTCCTATACTGGCTACAGCCTAGTAAGCAGCATCCAAGTTCAGAAGCGTCTGCTACATTTGGATTGTTTCATACAAAGGAAATGAAGAGTTGTATGGTAAATCTCTATAGTGATGCAGTATGGTCTACGAGAGAGTAAGCACCACACAAGTTCAGAAATTTCTACTACATTTGGATTGTTTCATACAAGGGCACTGAAGAGTTCTATTCTAAATCTCTCTAGTGTTCCTATACTGGCTACAGCCTAGTAAGCAGCACCCAAGTTCAGAAGCGTCTGCTACATTTGGATTGTTTCATACAAAGGCAATGAAGAGTTGTATGGTAAATCTCTATAGTGAGGCAGTATGGTCTACGAGAGAGTAAGCACCACACAAGTTCAGAACCGTCTGCTACATTTGGATTGTTTCATACAAAGGAAATGAAGAGTTGTATGGTAAATCTCTATAGTGATGCAGTATGGTCTACGAGAGAGTAAGCACCACACAAGTTCAGAAGTTTCTACTACATTTGGATTGTTTCATACAAGGGCACTGAAGAGTTCTATTCTAAATCTCTCTAGTGTTCCTATACTGGCCACAGCCTAGTAAGCAGCACCCAAGTTCAGAAGCGTCTGCTACATTTGGATTGTTTCATACAAAGGCAATGAAGAGTTGTATGGTAAATCTCTATAGTGATGCAGTATAGTCTACGAGAGAGTAAGCACCACACAAGTTCAGAAGTTTCTACTACATTTGGATTGTTTCATACAAAGGCAATGAAGTGTTGTATGGTAAATCTCTATAGTGATGCAGTATGGTCTACGAGAGAGTAAGCACCACACAAGTTCAGAAGTTTCTACTACATTTGGATTGTTTCATACAAGGGCACTGAAGAGTTCTATTCTAAATCTCTCTAGTATTCCTATACTGGCTACAGCCTAGTAAGCAGCACCCAAGTTCAGAAGCGTCTGCAACATTTGGATTGTTTCATACAAAGGCAATGAAGAGTTGTATGGTAAATCTCTATAGTGATGCAGTATGGTCTACGAGAGAGTAAGCACCACACAAGTTCAGAAGTTTCTACTACATTTGGATTGTTTCATACAAAGGCACTGAAGAGTTCTATTCTAAATCTCTCTAGTGTTCCTATACTGGCTACAGCCTAGTAAGCAGCACCCAAGTTCAGAAGCGTCTGCTACATTTGGATTGTTTCATACAAAGGCAATGAGGAGTTGTATGGTAAATCTCTATAGTGATGCAGTATGGTCTACGAGAGAGTAAGCACCACACAAGTTCAGAAGTTTCTACTACATTTGGATTGTTTCATACAAGGGCACTGAAGAGTTCTATTCTAAATCTCTCTAGTGTTCCTATACTGGCTACAGCCTAGTAAGCAGCACCCAAGTTCAGAAGCGTCTGCTACATTTGGATTGTTTCATACAAAGGCACTGAAGAGTTGTATGGTAAATCTCTATAGTGATGCAGTATGGTCTACGAGAGAGTAAGCAGCACACAAGTTCAGAAGTGTCTGCTACATTTGGATTGTTTCATACAAAGGCAATGAAGAGTTGTATGGTAAATCTCTATAGTGATGCAGTATGGTCTACGAGAGAGTAAGCACCACACAAGTTCAGAAGTTTCTACTACATTTGGATTGTTTCATACAAGGGCACTGAAGAGTTCTATTCTAAATCTCTCTAGTGTTCCTATACTGGCTACAGCCTAGTAAGCAGCACCCAAGTTCAGAAGCGTCTGCTACATTTGGATTGTTTCATACAAAGGCAATGAAGAGTTGTATGGTAAATCTCTATAGTGAGGCAGTATGGTCTACGAGAGAGTAAGCACCACACAAGTTCAGAAGCGTCTGCTACATTTGGATTGTTTCATACAAAGGAAATGAAGAGTTGTATGGTAAATCTCTATAGTGATGCAGTATGGTCTACGAGAGAGTAAGCACCACACAAGTTCAGAAGTTTCGACTACATTTGGATTGTTTCATACAAGGGCACTGAAGAGTTCTATTCTAAATCTCTCTAGTGTTCCTATACTGGCTACAGCCTAGTAAGCAGCACCCAAGTTCAGAAGCGTCTGCTACATTTGGATTGTTTCATACAAAGGCAATGAAGAGTTGTATGGTAAATCTCTATAGTGATGCAGTATGGTCTACGAGAGAGTAAGCACCACACAAGTTCAGAAGTATCTACTACATTTGGATTGTTTCATACAAAGGCAAAGAAGTGTTGTATGGTAAATCTCTATAGTGATGCAGTATGGTCTACGAGAGAGTAAGCACCACACAAGTTCAGAAGTTTCTACTACATTTCGATTGTTTCATACAAGGGCAATGAAGAGTTGTATGGTAAATCTCTATAGTGATGCAGTATGGTCTACGAGAGAGTAAGCACCACACAAGTTCAGAAGTTTCTACTACATTTCGATTGTTTCATACAAGGGCACTGAAGAGTTCTATTCTAAATCTCTCTAGTGTTCCTATACTGGCTACAGCCTAGTAAGCAGCACCCAAGTTCAGAAGCGTCTGCTACATTTGGATTGTTTCATACAAAGGCAATGAAGAGTTGTATGGTAAATCTCTATAGTGAGGCAGTATGGTCTACGAGAGAGTAAGCACCACACAAGTTCAGAAGCGTCTGCTACATTTGGATTGTTTCATACAAAGGAAATGAAGAGTTGTATGGTAAATCTCTATAGTGATGCAGTATGGTCTACGAGAGAGTAAGCACCACACAAGTTCAGAAGTTTCTACTACATTTGGATTGTTTCATACAAAGGCAATGAAGAGTTGTATGGTAAATCTCTATATTGATGCAATATGGTCTACGAGAGAGTAAGAAGCACACAAGTTCAGAAGCGTCTGCTATATTTGGATTGTTTCATACAAAGGCAATGAAGAGTTGTATGGTAAATCTCTATAGTGATGCAGTATGGTCTACGAGAGAGTAAGCAGCACACAAGTTCAGAAGCGTCTGCTACATTTGGATTGTTTCATACAACGGTAATGAAGAGTTGTATGGTAAATCTCTATAGTGATTCAGTATGGTCTACGAGAGAGTAAGCACCACACAAGTTCCGAAGTTTCTACTACATTTGGATTGTTTCATACAAGGGCACTGATGAGTTCTATTGTAAATCTCTCTAGTGTTCCTATACTGGCTACAGCCTAGTAAGCAGCACCCAAGTTCAGAAGCGTCTGCTACATTTGGATTGTTTCATACAAAGGCAATGAAGAGTTGTATGGTAAATCTCTATAGTGATGCAGTATGGTCTACGAGAGAGTAAGCACCACACAAGTTCAGAAGTATCTACTACATTTGGATTGTTTCATACAAAGGCAAAGAAGTGTTGTATGGTAAATCTCTATAGTGATGCAGTATGGTCTACGAGAGAGTAAGCACCACACAAGTTCAGAAGTTTCTACTACATTTCGATTGTTTCATACAAGGGCAATGAAGAGTTGTATGGTAAATCTCTATAGTGATGCAGTATGGTCTACGAGAGAGTAAGCACCACACAAGTTCAGAAGTTTCTACTACATTTCGATTGTTTCATACAAGGGCACTGAAGAGTTCTATTCTAAATCTCTCTAGTGTTCCTATACTGGCTACAGCCTAGTAAGCAGCACCCAAGTTCAGAAGCGTCTGCTACATTTGGATTGTTTCATACAAAGGCAATGAAGAGTTGTATGGTAAATCTCTATAGTGAGGCAGTATGGTCTACGAGAGAGTAAGCACCACACAAGTTCAGAAGCGTCTGCTACATTTGGATTGTTTCATACAAAGGAAATGAAGAGTTGTATGGTAAATCTCTATAGTGATGCAGTATGGTCTACGAGAGAGTAAGCACCACACAAGTTCAGAAGTTTCTACTACATTTGGATTGTTTCATACAAGGGCACTGAAGAGTTCTATTCTAAATCTCTCTAGTGTTCCTATACTGGCTACAGCCTAGTAAGCAGCACCCAAGTTCAGAAGCGTCTGCTACATTTGGATTGTTTCATACAAAGGCAATGAAGAGTTGTATGGTAAATCTCTATAGTGATGCAGTATGGTCTACGAGAGAGTAAGCACCACACAAGTTCAGAAGTATCTACTACATTTGGATTGTTTCATACAAAGGCAAAGAAGTGTTGTATGGTAAATCTCTATAGTGATGCAGTATGGTCTACGAGAGAGTAAGCACCACACAAGTTCAGAAGTTTCTACTACATTTCGATTGTTTCATACAAGGGCAATGAAGAGTTGTATGGTAAATCTCTATAGTGATGCAGTATGGTCTACGAGAGAGTAAGCACCACACAAGTTCAGAAGTTTCTACTACATTTCGATTGTTTCATACAAGGGCACTGAAGAGTTCTATTCTAAATCTCTCTAGTGTTCCTATACTGGCTACAGCCTAGTAAGCAGCACCCAAGTTCAGAAGCGTCTGCTACATTTGGATTGTTTCATACAAAGGCAATGAAGAGTTGTATGGTAAATCTCTATAGTGAGGCAGTATGGTCTACGAGAGAGTAAGCACCACACAAGTTCAGAAGCGTCTGCTACATTTGGATTGTTTCATACAAAGGAAATAAAGAGTTGTATGGTAAATCTCTATAGTGATGCAGTATGGTCTACGAGAGAGTAAGCACCACACAAGTTCAGAAGTTTCTACTACATTTGGATTGTTTCATACAAAGGCAATGAAGAGTTGTATGGTAAATCTCTATATTGATGCAATATGGTCTACGAGAGAGTAAGAAGCACACAAGTTCAGAAGCGTCTGCTATATTTGGATTGTTTCATACAAAGGCAATGAAGAGTTGTATGGTAAATCTCTATAGTGATGCAGTATGGTCTACGAGAGAGTAAGCAGCACACAAGTTCAGAAGCGTCTGCTACATTTGGATTGTTTCATACAACGGTAATGAAGAGTTGTATGGTAAATCTCTATAGTGATTCAGTATGGTCTACGAGAGAGTAAGCACCACACAAGTTCCGAAGTTTCTACTACATTTGGATTGTTTCATACAAGGGCACTGATGAGTTCTATTGTAAATCTCTCTAGTGTTCCTATACTGGCTACAGCCTAGTAAGCAGCACCCAAGTTCAGAAGCGTCTGCTACATTTGGATTGTTTCATACAAAGGCAATGAAGAGTTGTATGGTAAATCTCTATAGTGAGGCAGTATGGTCTACGAGAGAGTAAGCACCACACAAGTTCAGAAGCGTCTGCTACATTTGGATTGTTTCATACAAAGACAATGAAGAGTTGTATGGTAAATCTCTATAGTGATGCAGTATGGTCTACCAGAGAGTAAGCACCACACAAGTTCAGAAGTTTCTACTACATTTGGATTGTTTCATACAAAGGCAATGAAGTGTTGCATGGTAAATCTCTATAGTCATGCAGTATGGTCTACGAGAGAGTAAGCACCACACAAGTTCAGAAGTTTCTACTACATTTGGATTGTTTCATACAAGGGCACTGAAGAGTTCTATTCTAAATCTCTCTAGTGTTCCTATACTGGCTACAGCCTAGTAAGCAGCATCCAAGTTCAGAAGCGTCTGCTACATTTGGATTGTTTCATACAAAGGAAATGAAGAGTTGTATGGTAAATCTCTATAGTGATGCAGTATGGTCTACGAGAGAGTAAGCACCACACAAGTTCAGAAGTTTCTACTACATTTGGATTGTTTCATACAAGGGCACTGAAGAGTTCTATTCTAAATCTCTCTAGTGTTCCTATACTGGCTACAGCCTAGTAAGCAGCACCCAAGTTCAGAAGCGTCTGCTACATTTGGATTGTTTCATACAAAGGCAATGAAGAGTTGTATGGTAAATCTCTATAGTGATGCAGTATAGTCTACGAGAGAGTAAGCACCACACAAGTTCAGAAGTTTCTACTACATTTGGATTGTTTCATACAAAGGCAATGAAGTGTTGTATGGTAAATCTCTATAGTGATGCAGTATGGTCTACGAGAGAGTAAGCACCACACAAGTTCAGAAGTTTCTACTACATTTGGATTGTTTCATACAAGGGCACTGAAGAGTTCTATTCTAAATCTCTCTAGTGTTCCTATACTGGCTACAGCCTAGTAAGCAGCACCCAAGTTCAGAAGCGTCTGCAACATTTGGATTGTTTCATACAAAGGCAATGAAGAGTTGTATGGTAAATCTCTATAGTGATGCAGTATGGTCTACGAGAGAGTAAGCACCACACAAGTTCAGAAGTTTCTACTACATTTGGATTGTTTCATACAAGGGCACTGAAGAGTTCTATTCTAAATCTCTCTAGTGTTCCTATACTGGCTACAGCCTAGTAAGCAGCACCCAAGTTCAGAAGCGTCTGCAACATTTGGATTGTTTCATACAAAGGCAATGAAGAGTTGTATGGTAAATCCCTATAGTGATGCAGTATGGTCTACGAGAGAGTAAGCACCACACAAGTTCAGAAGTTTCTACTACATTTGGATTGTTTCATACAAGGGCACTGAAGAGTTCTATTCTAAATCTCTCTAGTGTTCCTATACTGGCTACAGCCTAGTAAGCAGCACCCAAGTTCAGAAGCGTCTGCTACATTTGGATTGTTTCATACAAAGGCACTGAAGAGTTGTATGGTAAATCTCTATAGTGATGCAGTATGGTCTACGAGAGAGTAAGCAGCACACAAGTTCAGAAGTGTCTGCTACATTTGGATTGTTTCATACAAAGGCAATGAAGAGTTGTATGGTAAACCTCTATAGTGATGCAGTATGGTCTACGAGAGAGTAAGCACCACACAAGTTCAGAAGTTTCTACTACATTTGGATTGTTTCATACAAGGGCACTGAAGAGTTCTATTCTAAATCTCTCTAGTGTTCCTATACTGGCTACAGCCTAGTAAGCAGCACCCAAGTTCAGAAGCGTCTGCTACATTTGGATTGTTTCATACAAAGGCAATGAAGAGTTGTATGGTAAATCTCTATAGTGAGGCAGTATGGTCTACGAGAGAGTAAGCACCACACAAGTTCAGAAGCGTCTGCTACATTTGGATTGTTTCATACAAAGGAAATGAAGAGTTGTATGGTAAATCTCTATAGTGATGCAGTATGGTCTACGAGAGAGTAAGCACCACACAAGTTTAGAAGTTTCTACTACATTTGGATTGTTTCATACAAGGGCACTGAAGAGTTCTATTCTAAATCTCTCTAGTGTTCCTATACTGGCTACAGCCTAGTAAGCAGCACCCAAGTTCAGAAGCGTCTGCTACATTTGGATTGTTTCATACAAAGGCAATGAAGAGTTGTATGGTAAATCTCTATAGTGATGCAGTATGGTCTACGAGAGAGTAAGCACCACACAAGTTCAGAAGTTTCTACTACATTTGGATTGTTTCATACAAAGGCAAAGAAGTGTTGTATGGTAAATCTCTATAGTGATGCAGTATGGTCTACGAGAGAGTAAGCACCACACAAGTTCAGAAGTTTCTACTACATTTCGATTGTTTCATACAAGGGCAATGAAGAGTTGTATGGTAAATCTCTATAGTGATGCAGTATGATCTACGAGAGAGTAAGCACCACACAAGTTCAGAAGTTTCTACTACATTTCGATTGTTTCATACAAGGGCACTGAAGAGTTCTATTCTAAATCTCTCTAGTGTTCCTATACTGGCTACAGCCTAGTAAGCAGCACCCAAGTTCAGAAGCGTCTGCTACATTTGGATTGTTTCATACAAAGGCAATGAAGAGTTGTATGGTAAATCTCTATAGTGAGGCAGTATGGTCTACGAGAGAGTAAGCACCACACAAGTTCAGAAGCGTCTGCTACATTTGGATTGTTTCATACAAAGGCAATGAAGAGTTGTATGGTAAATCTCTATAGTGATGCAGTATGGTCTACGAGAGAGTAAGCACCACACAAGTTCAGAAGCGTTTGCTAGATTTGGATTGTTTCATACAAAGGCAATGAAGAGTTGTATGGTAAATCTCTATAGTGATGCAGTATGGTCTACGAGAGAGTAAGCACCACACAAGTTCAGAAGTTTCTACTACATTTGGATTGTTTCATACAAGGGCACTGAAGAGTTCTATTCTAAATCTCTCTAGTGTTCCTATACTGGCTACAGCCTAGTAAGCAGCACCCAAGTTCAGAAGCGTCTGCTACATTTGGATTGTTTCATACAAAGGCAATGAAGAGTTGTATGGTAAATCTCTATATTGATGCAATATGGTCTACGAGAGAGTAAGAAGCACACAAGTTCAGAAGCGTCTGCTATATTTGGATTGTTTCATACAAAGGCAATGAAGAGTTGTATGGTAAATCTCTATAGTGATGCAGTATGGTCTACGAGAGAGTAAGCAGCACACAAGTTCAGAAGCGTCTGCTACATTTGGATTGTTTCATACAACGGCAATGAAGAGTTGTATGGTAAATCTCTATAGTGATTCAGTATGGTCTACGAGAGAGTAAGCACCACACAAGTTCAGAAGTTTCTACTACATTTGGATTGTTTCATACAAGGGCACTGATGAGTTCTATTCTAAATCTCTCTAGTGTTCCTATACTGGCTACAGCCTAGTAAGCAGCACCCAAGTTCAGAAGCGTCTGCTACATTTGGATTGTTTCATACAAAGGCAATGAAGAGTTGTATGGTAAATCTCTATAGTGATGCAGTATGGTCTACGAGAGAGTAAGCATCACACAAGTTCAGAAGCTTCTGCTACATTTGGATTGTTTCATACAAAGGCAATGAAGAGTTGTATGGTAAATCTCTATAGTGATGCAGTATGGTCTACGAGAGAGTAAGCACCACACAAGTTCAGAAGTTTCTACTACATTTGGATTGTTTCATACAAAGGCAATGAAGTGTTGTATGGTAAATCTCTATAGTGATGCAGTATGGTCTACGAGAGAGTAAGCACCACACAAGTTCAGAAGTTTCTACTACATTTGGATTGTTTCATACAAGGGCACTGAAGAGTTCTATTCTAAATCTCTCTAGTGTTCCTATACTGGCTACAGCCTAGTAAGCAGCATCCAAGTTCAGAAGCATCTGCTACATTTGGATTGTTTCATACAAAGGAAATGAAGAGTTGTATGGTAAATCTCTATAGTGATGCAGTATGGTCTACGAGAGAGTAAGCACCACACAAGTTCAGAAGTTTCTACTACATTTGGATTGTTTCATACAAGGGCACTGAAGAGTTCTATTCTAAATCTCTCTAGTTTTCCTATACTGGCTACAGCCTAGTAAGCAGCACCCAAGTTCAGAAGCGTCTGCTACATTTGGATTGTTTCATACAAAGGCAATGAAGAGTTGTATGGTAAATCTCTATAGTGAGGCAGTATGGTCTACGAGAGAGTAAGCACAACACAAGTTCAGAAGCGTCTGCTACATTTGGATTGTTTCATACAAAGGAAATGAAGAGTTGTATGGTAAATCTCTATAGTGATGCAGTATGGTCTACGAGAGAGTAAGCACCACACAAGTTCAGAAGTTTCTACTACATTTGGATTGTTTCATACAAGGGCACTGAAGAGTTCTATTCTAAATCTCTCTAGTGTTCCTGTACTGGCTACAGCCTAGTAAGCAGCACCCAAGTTCAGAAGCGTCTGCTACATTTGGATTGTTTCATACAAAGGCAATGAAGAGTTGTATGGTAAATCTCTATAGTGATGCAGTATGGTCTACGAGAGAGTAAGCACCACACAAGTTCAGAAGTTTCTACTACATTTGGATTGTTTCATACAAAGGCAATGAAGTGTTGTATGGTAAATCTCTATAGTGATGCAGTATGGTCTACGAGAGAGTAAGCACCACACAAGTTCAGAAGTTTCTACTACATTTGGATTGTTTCATACAAGGGCACTGAAGAGTTCTATTCTAAATCTCTCTAGTGTTCCTATACTGGCTACAGCCTAGTAAGCAGCACCCAAGTTCAGAAGCGTCTGCTACATTTGGATTGTTTCATACAAAGGCAATGAAGAGTTGTATGGTAAATCTCTATAGTGAGGCAGTATGGTCTACGAGAGAGTAAGCACCACACAAGTTCAGAAGCGTCTGCTACATTTGGATTGTTTCATACAAAGGCAATTAAGAGTTGTATGGTAAATCTCTATAGTGATGCAGTATGGTCTACGAGAGAGTAAGCACCACACAAGTTCAGAAGTTTCTACTACATTTGGATTGTTTCATACAAAGGCAATGAAGTGTTGTATGGTAAATCTCTATAGTCATGCAGTATGGTCTACGAGAGAGTAAGCACCACACAAGTTCAGAAGTTTCTACTACATTTGGATTGTTTCATAAAAGGGCACTGAAGAGTTCTATTCTAAATCTCTCTAGTGTTCCTATACTGGCTACAGCCTAGTAAGCAGCATCCAAGTTCAGAAGCGTCTGCTACATTTGGATTGTTTCATACAAAGGAAATGAAGAGTTGTATGGTAAATCTCTATAGTGATGCAGTATGGTCTACGAGAGAGTAAGCACCACACAAGTTCAGAAGTTTCTACTACATTTGGATTGTTTCATACAAGGGCACTGAAGAGTTCTATTCTAAATCTCTCTAGTGTTCCTATACTGGCTACAGCCTAGTAAGCAGCACCCAAGTTCAGAAGCGTCTGCTACATTTGGATTGTTTCATACAAAGGCAATGAAGAGTTGTATGGTAAATCTCTATAGTGAGGCAGTATGGTCTACGAGAGAGTAAGCACCACACAAGTTCAGAAGCGTCTGCTACATTTGGATTGTTTCATACAAAGGAAATGAAGAGTTGTATGGTAAATCTCTATAGTGATGCAGTATGGTCTACGAGAGAGTAAGCACCACACAAGTTCAGAAGTTTCTACTACATTTGGATTGTTTCATACAAGGGCACTGAAGAGTTCTATTCTAAATCTCTCTAGTGTTCCTATACTGGCTACAGCCTAGTAAGCAGCACCCAAGTTCAGAAGCGTCTGCTACATTTGGATTGTTTCATACAAAGGCAATGAAGAGTTGTATGGTAAATCTCTATAGTGATGCAGTATGGTCTACGAGAGAGTAAGCACCACACAAGATCAGAAGTTTCTACTACATTTGGATTGTTTCATACAAAGGCAATGAAGTGTTGTATGGTAAATCTCTATAGTGATGCAGTATGGTCTACGAGAGAGTAAGCACCATACAAGTTCAGAAGTTTCTACTACATTTGGATTGTTTCATACAAGGGCACTGATGAGTTCTATTCTAAATCTCTCTAGTGTTCCTATACTGGCTACAGCCTAGTAAGCAGCACCCAAGTTCAGAAGCGTCTGCTACATTTGGATTGTTTCATACAAAGGCAATGAAGAGTTGTATGGTAAATCTCTATAGTGAGGCAGTATGGTCTACGAGAGAGTAAGCACCACACAAGTTCAGAAGCGTCTGCTACATTTGGATTGTTTCATACAAAGGCAATTAAGAGTTGTATGGTAAATCTCTATAGTGATGCAGTATGGTCTACGAGAGAGTAAGCACCACACAAGTTCAGAAGTTTCTACTACATTTGGATTGTTTCATACAAAGGCAATGAAGTGTTGTATGGTAAATCTCTATAGTCATGCAGTATGGTCTACGAGAGAGTAAGCACCACACAAGTTCAGAAGTTTCTACTACATTTGGATTGTTTCATACAAGGGCACTGAAGAGTTCTATTCTAAATCTCTCTAGTGTTCCTATACTGGCTACAGCCTAGTAAGCAGCATCCAAGTTCAGAAGCGTCTGCTACATTTGGATTGTTTCATACAAAGGAAATGAAGAGTTGTATGGTAAATCTCTATAGTGATGCAGTATGGTCTACGAGAGAGTAAGCACCACACAAGTTCAGAAATTTCTACTACATTTGGATTGTTTCATACAAGGGCACTGAAGAGTTCTATTCTAAATCTCTCTAGTGTTCCTATACTGGCTACAGCCTAGTAAGCAGCACCCAAGTTCAGAAGCGTCTGCTACATTTGGATTGTTTCATACAAAGGCAATGAAGAGTTGTATGGTAAATCTCTATAGTGAGGCAGTATGGTCTACGAGAGAGTAAGCACCACACAAGTTCAGAACCGTCTGCTACATTTGGATTGTTTCATACAAAGGAAATGAAGAGTTGTATGGTAAATCTCTATAGTGATGCAGTATGGTCTACGAGAGAGTAAGCACCACACAAGTTCAGAAGTTTCTACTACATTTGGATTGTTTCATACAAGGGCACTGAAGAGTTCTATTCTAAATCTCTCTAGTGTTCCTATACTGGCCACAGCCTAGTAAGCAGCACCCAAGTTCAGAAGCGTCTGCTACATTTGGATTGTTTCATACAAAGGCAATGAAGAGTTGTATGGTAAATCTCTATAGTGATGCAGTATAGTCTACGAGAGAGTAAGCACCACACAAGTTCAGAAGTTTCTACTACATTTGGATTGTTTCATACAAAGGCAATGAAGTGTTGTATGGTAAATCTCTATAGTGATGCAGTATGGTCTACGAGAGAGTAAGCACCACACAAGTTCAGAAGTTTCTACTACATTTGGATTGTTTCATACAAGGGCACTGAAGAGTTCTATTCTAAATCTCTCTAGTATTCCTATACTGGCTACATCCTAGTAAGCAGCACCCAAGTTCAGAAGCGTCTGCAACATTTGGATTGTTTCATACAAAGGCAATGAAGAGTTGTATGGTAAATCTCTATAGTGATGCAGTATGGTCTACGAGAGAGTAAGCACCACACAAGTTCAGAAGTTTCTACTACATTTGGATTGTTTCATACAAAGGCACTGAAGAGTTCTATTCTAAATCTCTCTAGTGCTCCTATACTGGCTACAGCCTAGTAAGCAGCACCCAAGTTCAGAAGCGTCTGCTACATTTGGATTGTTTCATACAAAGGCAATGAGGAGTTGTATGGTAAATCTCTATAGTGATGCAGTATGGTCTACGAGAGAGTAAGCAGCACACAAGTTCAGAAGTGTCTGCTACATTTGGATTGTTTCATACAAAGGCAATGAAGAGTTGTATGGTAAATCTCTATAGTGATGCAGTATGGTCTACGAGAGAGTAAGCACCACACAAGTTCAGAAGTTTCTACTACATTTGGATTGTTTCATACAAGGGCACTGAAGAGTTCTATTCTAAATCTCTCTAGTGTTCCTATACTGGCTACAGCCTAGTAAGCAGCACCCAAGTTCAGAAGCGTCTGCTACATTTGGATTGTTTCATACAAAGGCAATGAAGAGTTGTATGGTAAATCTCTATAGTGAGGCAGTATGGTCTACGAGAGAGTAAGCACCACACAAGTTCAGAAGCGTCTGCTACATTTGGATTGTTTCATACAAAGGAAATGAAGAGTTGTATGGTAAATCTCTATAGTGATGCAGTATGGTCTACGAGAGAGTAAGCACCACACAAGTTCAGAAGTTTCTACTACATTTGGATTGTTTCATACAAGGGCACTGAAGAGTTCTATTCTAAATCTCTCTAGTGTTCCTATACTGGCCACAGCCTAGTAAGCAGCACCCAAGTTCAGAAGCGTCTGCTACATTTGGATTGTTTCATACAAAGGCAATGAAGAGTTGTATGGTAAATCTCTATAGTGATGCAGTATAGTCTACGAGAGAGTAAGCACCACACAAGTTCAGAAGTTTCTACTACATTTGGATTGTTTCATACAAAGGCAATGAAGTGTTGTATGGTAAATCTCTATAGTGATGCAGTATGGTCTACGAGAGAGTAAGCACCACACAAGTTCAGAAGTTTCTACTACATTTGGATTGTTTCATACAAGGGCACTGAAGAGTTCTATTCTAAATCTCTCTAGTGTTCCTATACTGGCTACAGCCTAGTAAGCAGCACCCAAGTTCAGAAGCGTCTGCAACATTTGGATTGTTTCATACAAAGGCAATGAAGAGTTGTATGGTAAATCTCTATAGTGATGCAGTATGGTCTACGAGAGAGTAAGCACCACACAAGTTCAGAAGTTTCTACTACATTTCGATTGTTTCATACAAAGGCACTGAAGAGTTCTATTCTAAATCTCTCTAGTGTTCCTATACTGGCTACAGCCTAGTAAGCAGCACCCAAGTTCAGAAGCGTCTGCTACATTTGGATTGTTTCATACAAAGGCAATGAGGAGTTGTATGGTAAATCTCTATAGTGATGCAGTATGGTCTACGAGAGAGTAAGCACCACACAAGTTCAGAAGTTTCTACTACATTTGGATTGTTTCATACAAGGGCACTGAAGAGTTCTATTCTAAATCTCTCTAGTGTTCCTATACTGGCTACAGCCTAGTAATCAGCACCGAAGTTCAGAAGCGTCTGCTACATTTGGATTGTTTCATACAAAGGCACTGAAGAGTTGTATGGTAAATCTCTATAGTGAGGCAGTATGGTCTACGAGAGAGTAAGCACCACACAAGTTCAGAAGCGTCTGCTACATTTGGATTGTTTCATACAAAGGAAATGAAGAGTTGTATGGTAAATCTCTATAGTGATGCAGTATGGTCTACGAGAGAGTAAGCACCACACAAGTTCAGAAGTTTCTACTACATTTGGATTGTTTCATACAAGGGCACTGAAGAGTTCTATTCTAAATCTCTCTAGTGTTCCTATACTGGCCACAGCCTAGTAAGCAGCACCCAAGTTCAGAAGCGTCTGCTACATTTGGATTGTTTCATACAAAGGCAATGAAGAGTTGTATGGTAAATCTCTATAGTGATGCAGTATAGTCTACGAGAGAGTAAGCACCACACAAGTTCAGAAGTTTCTACTACATTTGGATTGTTTCATACAAAGGCAATGAAGTGATGTATGGTAAATCTCTATAGTGATGCAGTATGGTCTACGAGAGAGTAAGCACCACACAAGTTCAGAAGTTTCTACTACATTTGGATTGTTTCATACAAGGGCACTGAAGAGTTCTATTCTAAATCTCTCTAGTGTTCCTATACTGGCTACAGCCTAGTAAGCAGCACCCAAGTTCAGAAGCGTCTGCAACATTTGGATTGTTTCATACAAAGGCAATGAAGAGTTGTATGGTAAATCTCTATAGTGATGCAGTATGGTCTACGAGAGAGTAAGCACCACACAAGTTCAGAAGTTTCTACTACATTTCGATTGTTTCATACAAAGGCACTGAAGAGTTCTATTCTAAATCTCTCTAGTGTTCCTATACTGGCTACAGCCTAGTAAGCAGCACCCAAGTTCAGAAGCGTCTGCTACATTTGGATTGTTTCATACAAAGGCACTGAAGAGTTGTATGGTAAATCTCTATAGTGATGCAGTATGGTCTACGAGAGACTAAGCAGCACACAAGTTCAGAAGTGTCTGCTACATTTGTATTGTTTCATACAAAGGCAATGAAGAGTTGTATGGTAAATCTCTATAGTGATGCAGTATGGTCTACGAGAGAGTAAGCACCACACAAGTTCAGAAGTTTCTACTACATTTGGATTGTTTCATACAAGGGCACTGAAGAGTTCTATTCTAAATCTCTCTAGTGTTCCTATACTGGCTACAGCCTAGTAAGCAGCACCCAAGTTCAGAAGCGTCTGCTACATTTGGATTGTTTCATACAAAGGCAATGAAGAGTTGTATGGTAAATCTCTATAGTGATGCAGTATGGTCTACGAGAGAGTAAGCACCACACAAGTTCAGAAGTTTCTACTACATTTGGATTGTTTCATACAAAGGCAAAGAAGTGTTGTATGGTAAATCTCTATAGTGATGCAGTATGGTCTACGAGAGAGTAAGCACCACACAAGTTCAGAAGTTTCTACTACATTTCGATTGTTTCATACAAGGGCAATGAAGAGTTGTATGGTAAATCTCTATAGTGATGCAGTATGGTCTACGAGAGAGTAAGCACCACACAAGTTCAGAAGTTTCTACTACATTTGGATTGTTTCATACAAGGGCACTGAAGAGTTCTATTCTAAATCTCTCTAGTGTTCCTATACTGGCTACAGCCTAGTAAGCAGCACCCAAGTTCAGAAGCGTCTGCTACATTTGGATTGTTTCATACAAAGGCAATGAAGAGTTGTATGGTAAATCTCTATAGTGATGCAGTATGGTCTACGAGAGAGTAAGCACCACACAAGATCAGAAGTTTCTACTACATTTGGATTGTTTCATACAAAGGCAATGAAGTGTTGTATGGTAAATCTCTATAGTGATGCAGTATGGTCTACGAGAGAGTAAGCACCATACAAGTTCAGAAGTTTCTACTACATTTGGATTGTTTCATACAAGGGCACTGATGAGTTCTATTCTAAATCTCTCTAGTGTTCCTATACTGGCTACAGCCTAGTAAGCAGCACCCAAGTTCAGAAGCGTCTGCTACATTTGGATTGTTTCATACAAAGGCAATGAAGAGTTGTATGGTAAATCTCTATAGTGAGGCAGTATGGTCTACGAGAGAGTAAGCACCACACAAGTTCAGAAGCGTCTGCTACATTTGGATTGTTTCATACAAAGGCAATTAAGAGTTGTATGGTAAATCTCTATAGTGATGCAGTATGGTCTACGAGAGAGTAAGCACCACACAAGTTCAGAAGTTTCTACTACATTTGGATTGTTTCATACAAAGGCAATGAAGTGTTGTATGGTAAATCTCTATAGTCATGCAGTATGGTCTACGAGAGAGTAAGCACCACACAAGTTCAGAAGTTTCTACTACATTTGGATTGTTTCATACAAGGGCACTGAAGAGTTCTATTCTAAATCTCTCTAGTGTTCCTATACTGGCTACAGCCTAGTAAGCAGCATCCAAGTTCAGAAGCGTCTGCTACATTTGGATTGTTTCATACAAAGGAAATGAAGAGTTGTATGGTAAATCTCTATAGTGATGCAGTATGGTCTACGAGAGAGTAAGCACCACACAAGTTCAGAAATTTCTACTACATTTGGATTGTTTCATACAAGGGCACTGAAGAGTTCTATTCTAAATCTCTCTAGTGTTCCTATACTGGCTACAGCCTAGTAAGCAGCACCCAAGTTCAGAAGCGTCTGCTACATTTGGATTGTTTCATACAAAGGCAATGAAGAGTTGTATGGTAAATCTCTATAGTGATGCAGTATAGTCTACGAGAGAGTAAGCACCACACAAGTTCAGAAGTTTCTACTACATTTGGATTGTTTCATACAAAGGCAATGAAGTGTTGTATGGTAAATCTCTATAGTGATGCAGTATGGTCTACGAGAGAGTAAGCACCACACAAGTTCAGAAGTTTCTACTACATTTGGATTGTTTCATACAAGGGCACTGAAGAGTTCTATTCTAAATCTCTCTAGTATTCCTATACTGGCTACAGCCTAGTAAGCAGCACCCAAGTTCAGAAGCGTCTGCAACATTTGGATTGTTTCATACAAAGGCAATGAAGAGTTGTATGGTAAATCTCTATAGTGATGCAGTATGGTCTACGAGAGAGTAAGCACCACACAAGTTCAGAAGTTTCTACTACATTTGGATTGTTTCATACAAAGGCACTGAAGAGTTCTATTCTAAATCTCTCTAGTGCTCCTATACTGGCTACAGCCTAGTAAGCAGCACCCAAGTTCAGAAGCGTCTGCTACATTTGGATTGTTTCATACAAAGGCAATGAGGAGTTGTATGGTAAATCTCTATAGTGATGCAGTATGGTCTACGAGAGAGTAAGCACCACACAAGTTCAGAAGTTTCTACTACATTTGGATTGTTTCATACAAGGGCACTGAAGAGTTCTATTCTAAATCTCTCTAGTGTTCCTATACTGGCTACAGCCTAGTAAGCAGCACCCAAGTTCAGAAGCGTCTGCTACATTTGGATTGTTTCATACAAAGGCACTGAAGAGTTGTATGGTAAATCTCTATAGTGATGCAGTATGGTCTACGAGAGAGTAAGCAGCACACAAGTTCAGAAGTGTCTGCTACATTTGGATTGTTTCATACAAAGGCAATGAAGAGTTGTATGGTAAATCTCTATAGTGATGCAGTATGGTCTACGAGAGAGTAAGCACCACACAAGTTCAGAAGTTTCTACTACATTTGGATTGTTTCATACAAGGGCACTGAAGAGTTCTATTCTAAATCTCTCTAGTGTTCCTATACTGGCTACAGCCTAGTAAGCAGCACCCAAGTTCAGAAGCGTCTGCTACATTTGGATTGTTTCATACAAAGGCAATGAAGAGTTGTATGGTAAATCTCTATAGTGAGGCAGTATGGTCTACGAGAGAGTAAGCAGCACACAAGTTCAGAAGCGTCTGCTACATTTGGATTGTTTCATACAAAGGCAATGAAGAGTTGTATGGTAAATCTCTATAGTGATGCAGTATGGTCTACGAGAGAGTAAGCAGCACACAAGTTCAGAAGCGTCTGCTACATTTGGATTGTTTCATACAACGGCAATGAAGAGTTGTATGGTAAATCTCTATAGTGATTCAGTATGGTCTACGAGAGAGTAAGCACCACACAAGTTCAGAAGTTTCTACTACATTTGGATTGTTTCATACAAGGGCACTGATGAGTTCTATTCTAAATCTCTCTAGTGTTCCTATACTGGCTACAGCCTAGTAAGCAGCACCCAAGTTCAGAAGCGTCTGCTACATTTGGATTGTTTCATACAAAGGCAATGAAGAGTTGTATGGTAAATCTCTATAGTGATGCAGTATGGTCTACGAGAGAGTAAGCAGCACACAAGTTCAGAAGCGTCTGCTACATTTGGATTGTTTCATACAAAGGCAATGAAGAGTTGTATGGTAAATCTCTATAGTGATGCAGTATGGTCTACGAGAGAGTAAGCAGCACACAAGTTCAGAAGCGTCTGCTACATTTGGATTGTTTCATACAAGGGCACTGAAGAGTTCTATTCTAAATCTCTCTAGTGTTCCTATACTGGCTACAGCCTAGTAAGCAGCATCCAAGTTCAGAAGCGTCTGCTACATTTGGATTGTTTCATACAAAGGCAATGAAGAGTTGTATGGTAAATCTCTATAGTGATGCAGAATGGTCTACGAGAGAGTAAGCAGCACACAAGTTCAGAAGCGTCTGCTACATTTGGATTGTTTCATACAAAGGCAATGAAGAGTTGTATGGTAAATCTCTATAGTGATGCAGTATCGTCTACGAGAGAGTAAGCAGCACACAAGTTCAGAAGTGTCTGCTACATTTGGATTGTTTCATACAAAGGCAATGAAGAGTTGTATGGTAAATCTCTATAGTGATGCAGTATGGTCTACGAGAGAGTAAGCAGCACACAAGTTCAGAAGCGTCTGCTACATTTGGATTGTTTCATACAACGGCAATGAAGAGTTGTATGGTAAATCTCTATAGTGATTCAGTATGGTCTACGAGAGAGTAAGCACCACACAAGTTCAGAAGTTTCTACTACATTTGGATTGTTTCATACAAGGGCACTGATGAGTTCTATTCTAAATCTCTCTAGTGTTCCTATACTGGCTACAGCCTAGTAAGCAGCACCCAAGTTCAGAAGCGTCTGCTACATTTGGATTGTTTCATACAAAGGCAATGAAGAGTTGTATGGTAAATCTCTATAGTGATGCAGTATGGTCTACGAGAGAGTAAGCACCACACAAGTTCAGAAGCGTCTGCTAGATTTGGATTGTTTCATACAAAGGCAATGAAGAGTTGTATGGTAAATCTCTATAGTGATGCAGTATGGTCTACGAGAGAGTAAGCACCACACAAGTTCAGAAGTTTCTACTACATTTGGATTGTTTCATACAACGGCAATGAAGAGTTGTATGGTAAATCTCTATAGTGATTCAGTATGGTCTACGAGAGAGTAAGCACCACACAAGTTCAGAAGTTTCTACTACATTTGGATTGTTTCATACAAGGGCACTGAAGAGTTCTATTCTAAATCTCTCTAGTGTTCCTATACTGGCTACAGCCTAGTAAGCAGCATCCAAGTTCAGAAGCGTCTGCTACATTTGGATTGTTTAATACAAAGGCAATGAAGAGTTGTATGGTAAATCTCTATAGTGATGCAGTATGGTCTACGAGAGAGTAAGCACCACACAAGTTCAGAAGCGTCTGCTAGATTTGGATTGTTTCATACTAAGGCAATGAAGAGTTGTATGGTAAATCTCTATAGTGATGCAGTATGGTCTACGAGAGAGTAAGCACCACACAAGTTCAGAAGTTTCTACTACATTTGGATTGTTTCATACAAGGGCACTGAAGAGTTCTATTCTAAATCTCTCTAGTGTTCCTATACTGGCTACAGCCTAGTAAGCAGCACCCAAGTTCAGAAGCGTCTGCTACATTTGGATTGTTTCATACAAAGGCAATGAAGAGTTGTATGGTAAATCTCTATAGTGATGCAGTATGGTCTACGAGAGAGTAAGCACCACACAAGTTCAGAAGTTTCTACTACATTTCGATTGTTTCATACAAGGGCACTGAAGAGTTCTATTCTAAATCTCTCTAGTGTTCCTATACTGGCTACAGCCTAGTAAGCAGCACCCAAGTTCAGAAGCGTCTGCTACATTTGGATTGTTTCATACAAAGGCAATGAAGAGTTGTATGGTAAATCTCTATAGTGATGCAGTATGGTCTACGAGAGAGTAAGCAGCACACAAGTTCAGAAGCGTCTGCTACATTTGGATTGTTTCATACAAAGACAATGAAGAGTTGTATGGTAAATCTCTATAGTGATGCAGTATCGTCTACGAGAGAGTAAGCAGCACACAAGTTCAGAAGTGTCTGCTACATTTGGATTGTTTCATACAAAGGCAATGAAGAGTTGTATGGTAAATCTCTATAGTGATGCAGTATGGTCTACGAGAGAGTAAGCAGCACACAAGTTCAGAAGCGTCTGCTACATTTGGATTGTTTCATACAACGGCAATGAAGAGTTGTATGGTAAATCTCTATAGTGATTCAGTATGGTCTACGAGAGAGTAAGCACCATACAAGTTCAGAAGTTTCTACTACATTTGGATTGTTTCATACAAGGGCACTGATGAGTTCTATTCTAAATCTCTCTAGTGTTCCTATACTGGCTACAGCCTAGTAAGCAGCACCCAAGTTCAGAAGCGTCTGCTACATTTGGATGGTTTCATACAAAGGCAATGAAGAGTTGTATGGTAAATCTCTATAGTGATGCAGTATGGTCTACGAGAGAGTAAGCACCACACAAGTTCAGAAGCGTCTGCTAGATTTGGATTGTTTCATACAAAGGCAATGAAGAGTTGTATGGTAAATCTCTATAGTGATGCAGTATGGTCTACGAGAGAGTAAGCACCACACAAGTTCAGAAGTTTCTACTACATTTGGATTGTTTCATACAACGGCAATGAAGAGTTGTATGGTAAATCTCTATAGTGATTCAGTATGGTCTACGAGAGAGTAAGCACCACACAAGTTCAGAAGTTTCTACTACATTTGGATTGTTTCATACAAGGGCACTGAAGAGTTCTATTCTAAATCTCTCTAGTGTTCCTATACTGGCTACAGCCTAGTAAGCAGCATCCAAGTTCAGAAGCGTCTGCTACATTTGGATTGTTTCATACAAAGGCAATGAAGAGTTGTATGGTAAATCTCTATAGTGATGCAGTATGGTCTACGAGAGAGTAAGCACCACACAAGTTCAGAAGCGTCTGCTAGATTTGGATTGTTTCATACTAAGGCAATGAAGAGTTGTATGGTAAATCTCTATAGTGATGCAGTATGGTCTACGAGAGAGTAAGCACCACACAAGTTCAGAAGTTTCTACTACATTTGGATTGTTTCATACAAGGGCACTGAAGAGTTCTATTCTAAATCTCTCTAGTGTTCCTATACTGGCTACAGCCTAGTAAGCAGCACCCAAGTTCAGAAGCGTCTGCTACATTTGGATTGTTTCATACAAAGGCAATGAAGAGTTGTATGGTAAATCTCTATAGTGATGCAGTATGGTCTACGAGAGAGTAAGCACCACACAAGTTCAGAAGTTTCTACTACATTTCGATTGTTTCATACAAGGGCACTGAAGAGTTCTATTCTAAATCTCTCTAGTGTTCCTATACTGGCTACAGCCTAGTAAGCAGCACCCAAGTTCAGAAGCGTCTGCTACATTTGGATTGTTTCATACAAAGGCAATGAAGAGTTCTATGGTAAATCTCTATAGTGAGGCAGTATGGTCTACGAGAGAGTAAGCACCACACAAGTTCAGAAGCGTCTGCTACATTTGGATTGTTTCATACAAAGGAAATGAAGAGTTGTATGGTAAATCTCTATAGTGATGCAGTATGGTCTACGAGAGAGTAAGCACCACACAAGTTCAGAAGTTTCTACTACATTTGGATTGTTTCATACAAAGGCAATGAAGAGTTGTATGGTAAATTTCTATATTGATGCAATATGGTCTACGAGAGAGTAAGAAGCACACAAGTTCAGAAGCGTCTGCTATATTTGGATTGTTTCATACAAAGGCAATGAAGAGTTGTATGGTAAATCTCTATAGTGATGCAGTATGGTCTACGAGAGAGTAAGCACCACACAAGTTCAGATGCGTCTGCTAGATTTGGATTGTTTCATACAAAGGCAATGAAGAGTTGTATGGTAAATATCTATAGTGATGCAGTATGGTCTACGAGAGAGTAAGCACCACACAAGTTCAGAAGTTTCTACTACATTTGGATTGTTTCATACAAGGGCACTGAAGAGTTCTATTCTAAATCTCTCTAGTGTTCCTATACTGGCTACAGCCTAGTAAGCAGCTCCCAAGTTCAGAAGCGTCTGCTACATTTGGATTGTTTCATACAACGGCAATGAACAGTTGTATGGTAAATCTCTATAGTGATTCAGTATCGTCTACGAGAGAGTAAGCAGCACACAAGTTCAGAAGTGTCTGCTACATTTGGATTGTTTCATACAAAGGCAATGAAGAGTTGTATGGTAAATCTCTATAGTGATGCAGTATGGTCTACGAGAGAGTAAGCACCATACAAGTTCAGAAGTTTCTACTACATTTGGATTGTTTCATACAAGGGCACTGATGAGTTCTATTCTAAATCTCTCTAGTGTTCCTATACTGGCTACAGCCTAGTAAGCAGCACCCAAGTTCAGAAGCGTCTGCTACATTTGGATGGTTTCATACAAAGGCAATGAAGAGTTGTATGGTAAATCTCTATAGTGATGCAGTATGGTCTACGAGAGAGTAAGCAGCACACAAGTTCAGAAGCGTCTGCTACATTTGGATTGTTTCATACAAAGGCAATGAAGAGTTGTATGGTAAATCTCTATAGTGATGCAGTATCGTCTACGAGAGAGTAAGCAGCACACAAGTTCAGAAGTGTCTGCTACATTTGGATTGTTTCATACAAAGGCAATGAAGAGTTGTATGGTAAATCTCTATAGTGATGCAGTATGGTCTACGAGAGAGTAAGCACCACACAAGTTCAGAAGT
Organism: Plestiodon gilberti rubricaudatus; assembly: GCA_026170595.1. NCBI lineage: Eukaryota > Metazoa > Chordata > Lepidosauria > Squamata > Scincidae > Plestiodon > Plestiodon gilberti. Next base: position 18,406,463 of record JANXHW010000012.1, read on the forward strand.
TTCTACTACATTTGGATTGTTTCATACAAGGGCACTGAAGAGCTGTATTCTAAATCTCTCTAGTGTTCCTATACTGGCTACAGCCTAGTAAGCAGCACCCAAGTTCAGAAGCATCTGCTACATTTGGATTGTTTCATACAAAGGCAATGAAGAGTTGTATGGTAAATCTCTATAGTGATGCAGTATGGTCTACGAGAGAGTAAGCACCACACAAGTTCAGAAGTTTCTTCTACATTTCGATTGTTTCATACAAGGGCACTGAAGAGTTCTATTCTAAATCTCTCTAGTGTTCCTGTACTGGCTACAGCCTAGTAAGCAGCACTCAAGTTCAGAAGCGTCTGCTACATTTGGATTGTTTAATACAAAGGCACTGAAGAGTTGTATGGTAAATCTCTATAGTGATGCAGTATGGTCTACGAGAGAGTAAGCACCACACAAGTTCAGAAGTTTCTACTACATTTGGATTGTTTCATACAAGGGCACTGAAGAGCTGTATTCTAAATCTCTCTAGTGTTCCTATACTGGCTACAGCCTAGTAAGCAGCACCCAAGTTCAGAAGCATCTGCTACATTTGGATTGTTTCATACAAAGGCAATGAAGAGTTGTATGGTAAATCTCTATAGTGATGCAGTATGGTCTACGAGAGAGTAAGCACCACACAAGTTCAGAAGTTTCTACTACATTTGTATTGTTTCATACAAAGGCAATGAAGTGTTGTATGGTAAATCTCTATAGTGATGCAGTATGGTCTACGAGAGAGTAAGCACCACACAAGTTCAGAAGTTTCTACTACATTTGGATTGTTTCATACAAGGGCACTGAAGAGTTCTATTCTAAATCTCTCTAGTGTTCCTATACTGGCTACAACCTAGTAAGCAGCACCCAAGTTCAGAAGCGTCTGCTACATTTGGATTGTTTCATACAAAGGCAATGAAGAGTTGTATGGTAAATCTCTATAGTGATACAGTATGGTCTACGAGAGAGTAAGCACCACACAAGTTCAGAAGTTTCTACTACATTTGGATTGTTTCATACAAAGGCAATGAAGAGTTGTATGGTAAATCTCTATAGTGATGCAGTATGGTCTACGAGAGAGTAAGCACCACACAAGTTCAGAAGTTTCTACTACATTTGGATTGTTTCATACAAGGGCACTGAAGAGTTCTATTCTAAATCTCTCTAGTGTTCCTATACTGGCTACAGCCTAGTAAGCAGCACCCAAGTTCAGAAGCGTCTGCTACATTTGGATTGTTTCATACAAAGGCAATGAAGAGTTGTATGGTAAATCTCTATAGTGATGCAGTATGGTCTACGAGAGAGTAAGCACCACACAAGTTCAGAAGTTTCTACTACATTTGGATTGTTTCATACAAGGGCACTGAAGAGTTCTATTCTAAATCTCTCTAGTGTTCCTATACTGGCTACAGCCTATTTAGCAGCACCCAAGTTCAGAAGCGTCTGCTACATTTGGATTGTTTCATACAAAGGCAATGAAGTGTTGTATGGTAAATCTCTATAGTGATGCAGTATGGTCTACGAGTGAGTAAGCACCACACAAGTTCAGAAGTTTCTACTACATTTCGATTGTTTCATACAAGGGCACTGAAGAGTTCTATTCTAAATCTCTCTAGTGTTCCTATACTGGCTACAGCCTAGTAAGCAGCACCCAAGTTCAGAAGCGTCTGCTACATTTGGATTGTTTCATACAAAGGCAATGAAGAGTTGTATGGTAAATCTCTATAGTGATGCAGTATGGTCTACGAGAGAGTAAGCACCACACAAGTTCAGAAGTTTCTACTACATTTGTATTGTTTCATACAAAGGCAATGAAGTGTTGTATGGTAAATCTCTATAGTGATGCAGTATGGTCTACGAGAGAGTAAGCACCACACAAGTTCAGAAGTTTCTACTACATTTGAATTGTTTCATACAAGGGCACTGAAGAGTTCTATTCTAAATCTCTCTAGTGTTCCTATACTGGCTACAGCCTAGTAAGCAGCACCCAAGTTCAGAAGCGTCTGCTACATTTGGATTGTTTCATACAAAGGCAATGAAGAGTTGTATGGTAAATCTCTATAGTGATGCAGTATGGTCTACGAGAGAGTAAGCACCACACAAGTTCAGAAGTTTCTACTACATTTGTATTGTTTCATACAAAGGCAATGAAGTGTTGTATGGTAAATCTCTATAGTGATGCAGTATGGTCTACGAGAGAGTAAGCACCACACAAGTTCAGAAGTTTCTACTACATTTGGATTGTTTCATACAAGGGCACTGAAGAGTTCTATTCTAAATCTCTCTAGTGTTCCTATACTGGCTACAGCCTAGTAAGCAGCACCCAAGTTCAGAAGCGTCTGCTACATTTGGATTGTTTCATACAAAGGCAATGAAGAGTTGTATGGTAAATCTCTATAGTGATGCAGTATGGTCTACGAGAGAGTAAGCACCACACAAGTTCAGAAGTTTCTACTACATTTGGATTGTTTCATACAAGGGCACTGAAGAGTTCTATTCTAAATCTCTCTAGTGTTCCTATACTGGCTACAGCCTAGTAAGCAGCACCCAAGTTCAGAAGCGTCTGCTACATTTGGATTGTTTCATACAAAGGCAATGAAGAGTTGTATGGTAAATCTCTATAGTGAGGCAGTATGGTCTACGAGAGAGTAAGCACCACACAAGTTCAGAAGCGTCTGCTACATTTGGATTGTTTCATACAAAGGAAATGAAGAGTTGTATGGTAAATCTCTATAGTGATGCAGTATGGTCTACGAGAGAGTAAGCACCACACAAGTTCAGAAGTTTCTACTACATTTGGATTGTTTCATACAAAGGCAATGAAGAGTTGTATGGTAAATTTCTATATTGATGCAATATGGTCTACGAGAGAGTAAGAAGCACACAAGTTCAGAAGCGTCTGCTATATTTGGATTGTTTCATACAAAGGCAATGAAGAGTTGTATGGTAAATCTCTATAGTGATGCAGTATGGTCTACGAGAGAGTAAGCACCACACAAGTTCAGATGCGTCTGCTAGATTTGGATTGTTTCATACAAAGGCAATGAAGAGTTGTATGGTAAATATCTATAGTGATGCAGTATGGTCTACGAGAGAGTAAGCACCACACAAGTTCAGAAGTTTCTACTACATTTGGATTGTTTCATACAAGGGCACTGAAGAGTTCTATTCTAAATCTCTCTAGTGTTCCTATACTGGCTACAGCCTAGTAAGCAGCTCCCAAGTTCAGAAGCGTCTGCTACATTTGGATTGTTTCATACAAAGGCAATGAAGAGTTGTATGGTAAATCTCTATAGTGAGGCAGTATGGTCTACGAGAGAGTGAGCACCACACAAGTTCAGAAGCGTCTGCTACATTTGGATTGTTTCATACAAAGGAAATGAAGAGTTGTATGGTAAATCTCTATAGTGATGCAGTATGGTCTACGAGAGAGTAAGCACCACACAAGTTCAGAAGTTTCTACTACATTTGGATTGTTTCATACAAAGGCAATGAAGAGTTGTATGGTAAATCTCTATATTGATGCAATATGGTCTACGAGAGAGTAAGAAGCACACAAGTTCAGAAGCGTCTGCTATATTTGGATTGTTTCATACAAAGGCAATGAAGAGTTGTATGGTAAATCTCTATAGTGATGCAGTATGGTCTACGAGAGAGTAAGCAGCACACAAGTTCAGAAGCGTCTGCTACATTTGGATTGTTTCATACAACGGCAATGAAGACTTGTATGGTAAATCTCTATAGTGATTCAGTATGGTCTACGAGAGAGTAAGCACCACACAAGTTCAGAAGCGTCTGCTAGATTTGGATTGTTTCATACAAAGGCAATGAAGAGTTGTATGGTAACTCTCTATAGTGATGCAGTATGGTCTACGAGAGAGTAAGCACCACACAAGTTCAGAAGTTTCTACTACATTTGGATTGTTTCATACAAGGGCACTGAAGAGTTCTATTCTAAATCTCTCTAGTGTTCCTATACTGGCTACAGCCTAGTAAGCAGCACCCAAGTTCAGAAGCGTCTGCTACATTTGGATTGTTTCATACAAAGGCAATGAAGAGTTGTATGGTAAATCTCTATAGTGATGCAGTATGGTCTACGAGAGAGTAAGCACCACACAAGTTCAGAAGTTTCTACTACATTTCGATTGTTTCATACAAGGGCACTGAAGAGTTCTATTCTAAATCTCTCTAGTGTTCCTATACTGGCTACAGCCTAGTAAGCAGCACCCAAGTTCAGAAGCGTCTGCTACATTTGGATTGTTTCATACAAAGGCAATGAAGAGTTGTATGGTAAATCTCTATAGTGAGGCAGTATGGTCTACGAGAGAGTAAGCACCACACAAGTTCAGAAGCGTCTGCTACATTTGGATTGTTTCATACAAAGGAAATGAAGAGTTGTATGGTAAATCTCTATAGTGATGCAGTATGGTCTACGAGAGAGTAAGCACCACACAAGTTCAGAAGTTTCTACTACATTTGGATTGTTTCATACAAAGGCAATGAAGAGTTGTATGGTAAATCTCTATATTGATGCAATATGGTCTACGAGAGAGTAAGAAGCACACAAGTTCAGAAGCGTCTGCTATATTTGGATTGTTTCATACAAAGGCAATGAAGAGTTGTATGGTAAATCTCTATAGTGATGCAGTATGGTCTACGAGAGAGTAAGCAGCACACAAGTTCAGAAGCGTCTGCTACATTTGGATTGTTTCATACAACGGCAATGAAGAGTTGTATGGTAAATCTCTATAGTGATTCAGTATGGTCTACGAGAGAGTAAGCACCACACAAGTTCCGAAGTTTCTACTACATTTGGATTGTTTCATACAAGGGCACTGATGAGTTCTATTCTAAATCTCTCTAGTGTTCATATTCTGGCTACAGCCTAGTAAGCAGCACCCAAGTTCAGAAGCGTCTGCTACATTTGGATTGTTTCATACAAAGGCAATGAAGAGTTGTATGGTAAATCTCTATAGTGAGGCAGTATGGTCTACGAGAGAGTAAGCACCACACAAGTTCAGAAGCGTCTGCTACATTTGGATTGTTTCATACAAAGACAATGAAGAGTTGTATGGTAAATCTCTATAGTGAGGCAGTATGGTCTACCAGAGAGTAAGCACCACACAAGTTCAGAAGTTTCTACTACATTTGGATTGTTTCATACAAAGGCAATGAAGTGTTGCATGGTAAATCTCTATAGTCATGCAGTATGGTCTACGAGAGAGTAAGCACCACACAAGTTCAGAAGTTTCTACTACATTTGGATTGTTTCATACAAGGGCACTGAAGAGTTCTATTCTAAATCTCTCTAGTGTTCCTATACTGGCTACAGCCTAGTAAGCAGCATCCAAGTTCAGAAGCGTCTGCTACATTTGGATTGTTTCATACAAAGGAAATGAAGAGTTGTATGGTAAATCTCTATAGTGATGCTGTATGGTCTACGAGAGAGTAAGCACCACACAAGTTCAGAAGTTTCTACTACATTTGGATTGTTTCATACAAGGGCACTGAAGAGTTCTATTCTAAATCTCTCTAGTGTTCCTATACTGGCTACAGCCTAGTAAGCAGCACCCAAGTTCAGAAGCGTCTGCTACATTTGGATTGTTTCATACAAAGGCAATGAAGAGTTGTATGGTAAATCTCTATAGTGAGGCAGTATGGTCTACGAGAGAGTAAGCACCACACAAGTTCAGAAGCGTCTGCTACATTTGGATTGTTTCATACAAAGGAAATGAAGAGTTGTATGGTAAATCTCTATAGTGATGCAGTATGGTCTACGAGAGAGTAAGCACCACACAAGTTCAGAAGTTTCTACTACATTTGGATTGTTTCATACAAGGGCACTGAAGAGTTCTATTCTAAATCTCTCTAGTGTTCCTATACTGGCTACAGCCTAGTAAGCACCACCCAAGTTCAGAAGCGTCTGCTACATTTGGATTGTTTCATACAAAGGCAATGAAGAGTTGTATGGTAAATCTCTATAGTGATGCAGTATGGTCTACGAGAGAGTAAGCACCACACAAGTTCAGAAGTTTCTACTACATTTGGATTGTTTCATACAAAGGCAATGAAGTGTTGTATGGTAAATCTCTATAGTGATGCAGTATGGTCTACGAGAGAGTAAGCACCACACAAGTTCAGAAGTTTCTACTACATTTGGATTGTTTCATACAAGGGCACTGAAGAGTTCTATTCTAAATCTCTCCAGTGTTCCTATACTGGCTACAGCCTAGTAAGCAGCATCCAAGTTCAGAAGCGTCTGCTACATTTGGATTGTTTCATACAAAGGCAATGAAGAGTTGTATGGTAAATCTCTATAGTGATGCAGTATGGTCTACGAGAGAGTAAGCACCACACAAGTTCAGAAGCGTTTGCTAGATTTGGATTGTTTCATACAAAGGCAATGAAGAGTTGTATGGTAAATCTCTATAGTGATGCAGTATGGTCTACGAGAGAGTAAGCACCACACAAGTTCAGAAGTTTCTACTACATTTGGATTGTTTCATACAAGGGCACTGAAGAGTTCTATTCTAAATCTCTCTAGTGTTCCTATACTGGCTACAGCCTAGTAAGCAGCACCCAAGTTCAGAAGCGTCTGCTACATTTGGATTGTTTCATACAAAGGCAATGAAGAGTTGTATGGTAAATCTCTATATTGATGCAATATGGTCTACGAGAGAGTAAGAAGCACACAAGTTCAGAAGCGTCTGCTATATTTGGATTGTTTCATACAAAGGCAATGAAGAGTTGTATGGTAAATCTCTATAGTGATGCAGTATGGTCTACGAGAGAGTAAGCAGCACACAAGTTCAGAAGCGTCTGCTACATTTGGATTGTTTCATACAACGGCAATGAAGAGTTGTATGGTAAATCTCTATAGTGATTCAGTATGGTCTACGAGAGAGTAAGCACCACACAAGTTCAGAAGTTTCTACTACATTTGGATTGTTTCATACAAGGGCACTGATGAGTTCTATTCTAAATCTCTCTAGTGTTCCTATACTGGCTACAGCCTAGTAAGCAGCACCCAAGTTCAGAAGCGTCTGCTACATTTGGATTGTTTCATACAAAGGCAATGAAGAGTTGTATGGTAAATCTCTATAGTGATGCAGTATGGTCTACGAGAGAGTAAGCACCACACAAGTTCAGAAGCTTCTGCTACATTTGGATTGTTTCATACAAAGGCAATGAAGAGTTGTATGGTAAATCTCTATAGTGATGCAGTATGGTCTACGAGAGAGTAAGCACCACACAAGTTCAGAAGTTTCTACTACATTTGGATTGTTTCATACAAAGGCAATGAAGTGTTGTATGGTAAATCTCTATAGTGATGCAGTATGGTCTACGAGAGAGTAAGCACCACACAAGTTCAGAAGTTTCTACTACATTTGGATTGTTTCATACAAGGGCACTGAAGAGTTCTATTCTAAATCTCTCTAGTGTTCCTATACTGGCTACAGCCTAGTAAGCAGCATCCAAGTTCAGAAGCATCTGCTACATTTGGATTGTTTCATACAAAGGAAATGAAGAGTTGTATGGTAAATCTCTATAGTGATGCAGTATGGTCTACGAGAGAGTTAGCACCACACAAGTTCAGAAGTTTCTACTACATTTGGATTGTTTCATACAAGGGCACTGAAGAGTTCTATTCTAAATCTCTCTAGTTTTCCTATACTGGCTACAGCCTAGTAAGCAGCACCCAAGTTCAGAAGCGTCTGCTACATTTGGATTGTTTCATACAAAGGCAATGAAGAGTTGTATGGTAAATCTCTATAGTGAGGCAGTATGGTCTACGAGAGAGTAAGCACAACACAAGTTCAGAAGCGTCTGCTACATTTGGATTGTTTCATACAAAGGAAATGAAGAGTTGTATGGTAAATCTCTATAGTGATGCAGTATGGTCTACGAGAGAGTAAGCACCACACAAGTTCAGAAGTTTCTACTACATTTGGATTGTTTCATACAAGGGCACTGAAGAGTTCTATTCTAAATCTCTCTAGTGTTCCTGTACTGGCTACAGCCTAGTAAGCAGCACCCAAGTTCAGAAGCGTCTGCTACATTTGGATTGTTTCATACAATGGCAATGAAGAGTTGTATGGTAAATCTCTATAGTGATGCAGTATGGTCTACGAGAGAGTAAGCACCACACAAGTTCAGAAGTTTCTACTACATTTGGATTGTTTCATACAAGGGCACTGAAGAGTTCTATTCTAAATCTCTCTAGTGTTCCTATACTGGCTACAGCCTAGTAAGCAGCAACCAAGTTCAGAAGCTTCTGCAACATTTGGATTGTTTCATACAAAGGCAATGAAGAGTTGTATGGTAAATCTCTATAGTGATGCAGTATGGTCTACGAGAGAGTAAGCACCACACAAGTTCAGAAGTTTCTACTACATTTGGATTGTTTCATACAAGGGCACTGAAGAGTTCTATTCTAAAAATCTCTAGTGTTCCTATACTGGCTACAGCCTAGTAAGCAGCAACCAAGTTCAGAAGCTTCTGCAACATTTGGATTGTTTCATACAAAGGCAATGAAGAGTTGTATGGTAAATCTCTATAGTGATGCAGTATGGTCTACGAGAGAGTAAGCACCACACAAGTTCAGAAGTTTCTACTACATTTCGATTGTTTCATACAAGGGCACTGAAGAGTTCTATTCTAAATCTCTCTAGTGTTCCTATACTGGCTACAGCCTAGTAAGCAGCAACCAAGTTCAGAAGCGTCTGCTACATTTGGATTGTTTCATACAAAGGCAATGAAGAGTTGTATGGTAAATCTCTATAGTGAGGCAGTATGGTCTACGAGAGAGTAAGCACCACCCAAGTTCAGAAGCGTCTGCTACATTTGGATTGTTTCATACAAAGGCAATGAAGAGTTGTATGGTAAATCTCTATAGTGATGCAGTATGGTCTACGAGAGAGTAAGCACCACACAAGTTCAGAAGTTTCTACTACATTTGGATTGTTTCATACAAAGGCAATGAAGTGTTGTATGGTAAATCTCTATAGTGATGCAGTATGGTCTACGAGAGAGTAAGCACCACACAAGTTCAGAAGTTTCTACTACATTTGGATTGTTTCATACAAGGGCACTGAAGAGTTCTATTCTAAATCTCTCTAGTGTTCCTATACTGGCTACAGCCTAGTAAGCAGCATCCAAGTTCAGAAGCGTCTGCTACATTTGGATTGTTTCATACAAAGGCAATGAAGAGTTGTATGGTAAATCTCTATAGTGATGCAGTATGGTCTACGAGAGAGTAAGCACCACACAAGTTCAGAAGCGTCTGCTAGATTTGGATTGTTTCATACAAAGGCAAAGAAGAGTTGTATGGTAAATATCTATAGTGATGCAGTATGGTCTACGAGAGAGTAAGCACCACACAAGTTCAGAAGTTTCTACTACATTTGGATTGTTTCATACAAGGGCACTGAAGAGTTCTATTCTAAATCTCTCTAGTGTTCCTATACTGGCTACAGCCTAGTACGCAGCACCCAAGTTCAGAAGCGTCTGCTACATTTGGATTGTTTCATACAAAGGCAATGAAGAGTTGTATGGTATATCTCTATAGTGATGCAGTATGGTCTACGAGAGAGTAAGCACCACACAAGTTCAGAAGTTTCTACTACATTTCGATTGTTTCATACAAGGGCACTGAAGAGTTCTATTCTAAATCTCTCTAGTGTTCCTATACTGGCTACAGCCTAGTAAGCAGCACCCAAGTTCAGAAGCGTCTGCTACATTTGGATTGTTTCATACAAAGGCAATGAAGAGTTGTATGGTAAATCTCTATAGTGAGGCAGTATGGTCTACGAGAGAGTAAGCACCACACAAGTTCAGAAGCGTCTGCTACATTTGGATTGTTTCATACAAAGGAAATGAAGAGTTGTATGGTAAATCTCTATAGTGATGCAGTATGGTCTACGAGAGAGTAAGCACCACACAAGTTCAGAAGTTTCTACTACATTTGGATTGTTTCATACAAAGGCAATGAAGAGTTCTATGGTAAATCTCTATATTGATGCAATATGGTCTACGAGAGAGTAAGAAGCACACAAGTTCAGAAGCGTCTGCTATATTTGGATTGTTTCATACAAAGGCAATGAAGAGTTGTATGGTAAATCTCTATAGTGATGCAGTATGGTCTATGAGAGAGTAAGCAGCACACAAGTTCAGAAGCGTCTGCTACATTTGGATTGTTTCATACAACGGCAATGAAGAGTTGTATGGTAAATCTCTATAGTGATTCAGTATGGTCTACGAGAGAGTAAGCACCACACAAGTTCAGAAGCGTCTGCTAGATTTGGATTGTTTCATACAAAGGCAATGAAGAGTTGTATGGTAAATATCTATAGTGATGCAGTATGGTCTACGAGAGAGTAAGCACCACACAAGTTCAGAAGTTTCTACTACATTTGGATTGTTTCATACAAGGGCACTGAAGAGTTCTATTCTAAATCTCTCTAGTGTTCCTATACTGGCTACAGCCTAGTAAGCAGCACCCAAGTTCAGAAGCGTCTGCTACATTTGAATTGTTTCATACAAAGGCAATGAAGAGTTGAATGGTAAATCTCTATAGTGATGCAGTATGGTCTACGAGAGAGTAAGCACCACACAAGTTCCGAAGTTTCTACTACATTTGGATTGTTTCATACAAGGGCACTGAAGAGTTCTATTCTAAATCTCTCTAGTGTTCCTATACTGGCTACAGCCTAGTAAGCAGCACCCAAGTTCAGAAGCGTCTGCTACATTTGGATTGTTTCATACAAAGGCAATGAAGAGTTGTATGGTAAATCTCTATAGTGAGGCAGTATGGTCTACGAGAGAGTAAGCACCACACAAGTTCAGAAGCGTCTGCTACATTTGGATTGTTTCATACAAAGGAAATGAAGAGTTGTATGGTTAATAAAGAGTTGGTAAATAAAGAGTTGTATGGTAAATAAAGAGTTGTATGGTAAATAGTGATGCAGTATGGTCTACGAGAGAGTAAGCACCACACAAGTTCAGAAGGTTCTACTACATTTGGATTGTTTCATACAAAGGGAATGAAGAGTTGTATGGTAAATCTCTATATTGATGCAATATGGTCTACGAGAGAGTAAGAAGCACACAAGTTCAGAAGCGTCTGCTATATTTGGATTGTTTCATACAAAGGCAATGAAGAGTTGTATGGTAAATCTCTATAGTGATGCAGTATGGTCTACGAGAGAGTAAGCAGCACACAAGTTCAGAAGCGTCTGCTACATTTGGATTGTTTCATACAACGGCAATGAACAGTTGTATGGTAAATCTCTATAGTGATTCAGTATGGTCTACGAGAGAGTAAGCACCACACAAGTTCCGAAGTTTCTACTACATTTGGATTGTTTCATACAAGGGCACTGATGAGTTCTATTGTAAATCTCTCTAATGTTCCTATACTGGCTACAGCCTAGTAAGCAGCACCCAAGTTCAGAAGCGTCTGCTACATTTGGATTGTTTCATACAAAGGCAATGAAGAGTTGTATGGTAAATCTCTATAGTGAGGCAGTATGGTCTACGAGAGAGTAAGCAACACACAAGTTCAGAAGCGTCTGCTACATTTGGATTGTTTCATACAAAGACAATGAAGAGTTGTATGGTAAATTTCTATAGTGATGCAGTATGGTCTACCAGAGAGTAAGCACCACACAAGTTCAGAAGTTTCTACTACATTTGGATTGTTTCATACAAAGGCAATGAAGTGTTGCATGGTAAATCTCTATAGTCATGCAGTATGGTCTACGAGAGAGTAAGCACCACACAAGTTCAGAAGTTTCTACTACATTTGGATTGTTTTATATAAGGGCACTGAAGAGTTCTATTCTAAATCTCTCTAGTGTTCCTATACTGGCTACAGCCTAGTAAGCAGCACCCAAGTTCAGAAGCGTCTGCTACATTTGGATTGTTTCATACAAAGGAAATGAAGAGTTGTATGGTAAATCTCTATAGTGATGCAGTATGGTCTACGAGAGAGTAAGCACCACACAAGTTCAGAAGTTTCTACTACATTTGGATTGTTTCATACAAGGGCACTGAAGAGTTCTATTCTAAATCTCTCTAGTGTTCCTATACTGGCTACAGCCTAGTAAGCAGCACCCAAGTTCAGAAGCGTCTGCTACATTTGGATTGTTTCATACAAAGGCAATGAAGAGTTGTATGGTAAATCTCTATAGTGACGCAGTATGGTCTACGAGAGAGTAAGCACCACACAAGTTCAGAAGCGTCTGCTACATTTGGATTGTTTCATACAAAGGAAATGAAGAGTTGTATGGTAAATCTCTATAGTGATGCAGTATGGTCTACGAGAGAGTAAGCACCACACAAGTTCAGAAGTTTCTACTACATTTGGATTGTTTCATACAAGGGCACTGAAGAGTTCTATTCTAAATCTCTCTAGTGTTCCTATACTGGCTACAGCCTAGTAAGCAGCACCCAAGTTCAGAAGCGTCTGCTACATTTGGATTGTTTCATACAAAGGCAATGAAGAGTTGTATGGTAAATCTCTATAGTGATGCAGTATGGTCTACGAGAGAGTAAGCACCACACAAGATCAGAAGTTTCTACTACATTTGGATTGTTTCATACAAAGGCAATGAAGTGTTGTATGGTAAATCTCTATAGTGATGCAGTATGGTCTACGAGAGAGTAAGCACCATACAAGTTCAGAAGTTTCTACTACATTTGGATTGTTTCATACAAGGGCACTGAAGAGTTCTATTCTAAATCTCTCTAGTGTTCCTATACTGGCTACAGCCTAGTAAGCAGCACCCAAGTTCAGAAGCGTCTGCAACATTTGGATTGTTTCATACAAAGGCAATGAAGAGTTGTATGGTAAATCTCTATAGTCAGGCAGTATGGTCTACGAGAGAGTAAGCACCACACAAGTTCAGAAGTTTCTACTACATTTGGATTGTTTCATACAAGGGCACTGAAGAGTTCTATTCTAGGTGGGCGGGGCTGGGACGACGGACCGAAGACGTGATTCCAGAGAGCTCTCTGGAGCCGCGCCGCAAAGCAGTGGAATTCCCTTGATCCAGGCTGGATCGGGGCCATCTGCATCAGGAGAGATGTAGATGAGAGATTGGGGAGCAAACTGAGGGAACTGGTCAAGGCATTGAGCCAGTTTCTGCTTGGTATTCCCTTTTCTGTCCCTGCTTTGTCGCAGACACCATTTTGGTGACTGTGAAGGCTCGCGTTGCCGCTCACCCGGACAAGAGGAAAAGATTTATTTTAAAGTAGACTCCTTCAACGTACTAACCTTGGACTGGAGTAAGAGTTTCTCTGCTGATCTGGAAGAGGAGCGGTGAGTGGGAAGACAGGAAGGCTGAAATTTATAGGCATCTAAAAGAAGCTAAGGGGATAGGGGTGGATCTCCCCCCCCTTACATGGACTCTGCTTCCCTCTTCTTTGTCTGAGCTGTGCTTGTTAAACTGAGACATATTGAATTACAGAAGGAGCTGCATTCCTTTGATTCAGTCTGGGAAGTTAACCCTGAATGTGCCAAGATGTGGTCTGGGACTATGTACTTAGTGGAATTTGGCTTTGAATCTATTATTAGTTTTAATTTGGATTGTGAACTGTGATGCTTCGTGTGCCTTAAGTGGACAAGTTGGAAGTTGCAAGCAGGACTGAGATAAGGAAAAATGATGAAAGTAATAGAATTTTAAGCTGCTTTCCGTTGTAGCAGGAGGTGCACAGGAGCTAGAGATTTATCAGATGATGGAATTTTTGCAAGATATGTGGGCCAGCATTAATCAATTAAAAGAGACTCTAAATATACTTTTGTTAAATCAAAATAAAGCCTCTGGAGAAAGACAACAGATATTGACGCAATTGAAGCAGATGCAGGATGCAAGACTTTTGAAGACACGGGCTCCAGTAATTACAGAGGAGATTGTAGAAATTCAGATCATGGAAGAAGTATACAAGACCTCTGAACAACTGGAGGCTGCAACCTTTAAACGGCAAACAGAAGAACTTACAGCAATCCAGGTTATGGAAGAATTAGACAAGTGGTCTGAACAACAGGAGGCTGCAACCTTTAAATTGCAGATGGAGAGAGCAAGTTTCATGTTTAGAATACAGAATTTTTTTGCAAAGGACCGAGAAGATTTCTATTGGACTTTTATGGCGTGGGTGATAAAAGATTTGCAGATTCTGGAGGCAGAGGTGTTAGAAATTAGGAAGGGAACAGGTTAGATATAAAGTTTTGTGATAAAATAACTGACTGGGTAAAAACATTAGAAGTAACGAACAGACCACAGTGGATAATAGATTTTCATAATAGACAATATAAAGAATTGATTGTATGATAAATATGTATGAAGTTTATAATTTTTCTATTGGATTTTGAAACAGTTAAGATATTATGATATTGGGGTTATAAATTTAGGATGAGAGATTTACCTATAAGAGTAAGATTAGATTTGGAACTTAGGTTATAAAATGGTTAAACTTCTATATAAAGGATTTTATATAAAATGTTTTATCGAGGGTGGTTAACATCAAAGAAGTTAAGTAAGATGTTGATGAAAGGGTAAAGTATTTGTTGGAAAGTTAATATGTTTTGGAGGAGGCTTCCTCTGATTTTGGAAGAGATATTATATGCACGCTGTTGTTTTTATAAGATTTGTTTTTATTCAATATGATGATATCAGTAATGTTTTAAAGAGATAAACATATTGTTGTATATATGGTTATTGATATATGCTCAGCAGTGAAAAGTTGAGATTGAAATTGAGATTATACTAGATATTGAAGAGTTAATGATTAAGATTTATATTTGAGGGATTTGGATGTTTAAATTTAACGTTTAGGAGATGGAAATGTAAAGAAGAGAACAGACTGGTAGTAATTATTTTATTTTGATTAGATGGAAAGGTAATGATAAAAAAGAATATTATTATTGTATGTATTGTTGTCCAGGGGGTGGAAATTGAGTAAATATGGTCCTAATTTTAGTTAGTAAGAGAACAGAGTGGTAGTAATTATTTTATTTTGATTAGATGGAAAGGTAATTATAAAAAAGAATATTATCATTATATGTATTGATGTGCAGGAGGTGGAAATTGAGTAAATATGACGGTAACTTTAGTTAGTATAATTGAATAGTTGAAAGAGTCATCCTATGATAAAATGATGTCCGGCTTGTTAGTGTTCCTAATGTGTCTTGTTGATATCTCCCCAGTTTGTCATTCCCTGTTGTATCATTTTTGTTGTTAGGTAGGTAGTTAGTTAGTTAGGTAGCTAGGTAGTTAGTTAGTTAGTATTTTTATTATTGTATTGTCTTGTGTTTTATTGTTGTTAAATAAAAAAAAAAAAAAAAAAGAGTTCTATTCTAAATCTCTCTAGTGTTCCTATACTGGCTACAGCCTAGTAAGCAGCAACCAAGTTCAGAAGCGTCTGCAACATTTGGATTGTTTCATACAAAGGCAATGAAGAGTTGTATGGTAAATCTCTATAGTGATGCAGTATGGTCTACGAAAGAGTAAGCACCACACAAGTTCAGAAGTTTCTACTACATTTCGATTGTTTCATACAAGGGCCCTGAAGAGTTCTATTCTAAATCTCTCTAGTGTTTCTATACTGGCTACAGCCTAGTAAGCAGCACCCAAGTTCAGAAGCGTCTGCTACATTTGGATTGTTTCATACAAAGGCAATGAAGAGTTGTATGGTAAATCTCTATAGTGAGGCAGTATGGTCTACGAGAGAGTAAGCACCACCCAAGTTCAGAAGCGTCTGCTACATTTGGATTGTTTCATACAAAGGCAATGAAGAGTTGTATGGTAAATCTCTATAGTGATGCAGTATGGTCTACGAGAGAGTAAGCACCACACAAGTTCAGAAGCGTCTGCTACATTTGGATTGTTTCATACAACGGCAATGAAGAGTTGTATGGTAAATCTCTATAGTGATTCAGTATGGTCTACGAGAGAGTAAGCACCACACAAGTTCCGAAGTTTCTACTACATTTGGATTGTTTCATACAAGGGCACTGATGAGTTCTATTGTAAATCTCTCTAGTGTTCCTATACTGGCTACAGCCTAGTAAGCAGCACCCAAGTTCAGAAGCGTCTGCTACATTTGGATTGTTTCATACAAAGGCAATGAAGAGTTGTATGGTAAATCTCTATAGTGAGGCAGTATGGTCTACGAGAGAGTAAGCACCACACAAGTTCAGAAGCGTCTGCTACATTTGGATTGTTTCATACAAAGACAATGAAGAGTTGTATGGTAAATCTCTATAGTGATGCAGTATGGTCTACCAGAGAGTAAGCACCACACAAGTTCAGAAGTTTCTACTACATTTGGATTGTTTCATACAAAGGCAATGAAGTGTTGCATGGTAAATCTCTATAGTCATGCAGTATGGTCTACGAGAGAGTAAGCACCACACAAGTTCAGAAGTTTCTACTACATTTGGATTGTTTCATACAAGGGCACTGAAGAGTTCTATTCTAAATCTCTCTAGTGTTCCTATACTGGCTACAGCCTAGTAAGCAGCATCCAAGTTCAGAAGCGTCTGCTACATTTGGATTGTTTCATACAAAGGAAATGAAGAGTTGTATGGTAAATCTCTATAGTGATGCAGTATGGTCTACGAGAGAGTAAGCACCACACAAGTTCAGAAGTTTCTACTACATTTGGATTGTTTCATACAAGGGCACTGAAGAGTTCTATTCTAAATCTCTCTAGTGTTCCTATACTGGCTACAGCCTAGTAAGCAGCACCCAAGTTCAGAAGCGTCTGCTACATTTGGATTGTTTCATACAAAGGCAATGAAGAGTTGTATGGTAAATCTCTATAGTGAGGCAGTATGGTCTACGAGAGAGTAAGCACCACACAAGTTCAGAAGCGTCTGCTACATTTGGATTGTTTCATACAAAGGAAATGAAGAGTTGTATGGTAAATCTCTATAGTGATGCAGTATGGTCTACGAGAGAGTAAGCACCACACAAGTTCAGAAGTTTCTACTACATTTGGATTGTTTCATACAAGGGCACTGAAGAGTTCTATTCTAAATCTCTCTAGTGTTCCTATACTGGCTACAGCCTAGTAAGCAGCACCCAAGTTCAGAAGCGTCTGCTACATTTGGATTGTTTCATACAAAGGCAATGAAGAGTTGTATGGTAAATCTCTATAGTGATGCAGTATGGTCTACGAGAGAGTAAGCACCACACAAGATCAGAAGTTTCTACTACATTTGGATTGTTTCATACAAAGGCAATGAAGTGTTGTATGGTATATCTCTATAGTGATGCAGTATGGTCTACGAGAGAGTAAGCACCATACAAGTTCAGAAGTTTCTACTACATTTGGATTGTTTCATACAAGGGCACTGATGAGTTCTATTCTAAATCTCTCTAGTGTTCCTATACTGGCTACAGCCTAGTAAGCAGCACCCAAGTTCAGAAGCGTCTGCTACATTTGGATTGTTTCATACAAAGGCAATGAAGAGTTGTATGGTAAATCTCTATAGTGAGGCAGTATGGTCTACGAGAGAGTAAGCACCACACAAGTTCAGAAGCGTCTGCTACATTTGGATTGTTTCATACAAAGGCAATTAAGAGTTGTATGGTAAATCTCTATAGTGATGCAGTATGGTCTACGAGAGAGTAAGCACCACACAAGTTCAGAAGTTTCTACTACATTTGGATTGTTTCATACAAAGGCAATGAAGTGTTGTATGGTAAATCTCTATAGTCATGCAGTATGGTCTACGAGAGAGTAAGCACCACACAAGTTCAGAAGTTTCTACTACATTTGGATTGTTTCATACAAGGGCACTGAAGAGTTCTATTCTAAATCTCTCTAGTGTTCCTATACTGGCTACAGCCTAGTAAGCAGCATCCAAGTTCAGAAGCGTCTGCTACATTTGGATTGTTTCATACAAAGGAAATGAAGAGTTGTATGGTAAATCTCTATAGTGATGCAGTATGGTCTACGAGAGAGTAAGCACCACACAAGTTCAGAAGTTTCTACTACATTTGGATTGTTTCATACAAGGGCACTGAAGAGTTCTATTCTAAATCTCTCTAGTGTTCCTATACTGGCTACAGCCTAGTAAGCAGCACCCAAGTTCAGAAGCGTCTGCTACATTTGGATTGTTTCATACAAAGGCAATGAAGAGTTGTATGGTAAATCTCTATAGTGAGGCAGTATGGTCTACGAGAGAGTAAGCACCACACAAGTTCAGAAGCGTCTGCTACATTTGGATTGTTTCATACAAAGGAAATGAAGAGTTGTATGGTAAATCTCTATAGTGATGCAGTATGGTCTACGAGAGAGTAAGCACCACACAAGTTCAGAAGTTTCTACTACATTTGGATTGTTTCATACAAGGGCACTGAAGAGTTCTATTCTAAATCTCTCTAGTGTTCCTATACTGGCTACAGCCTAGTAAGCAGCACGCAAGTTCAGAAGCGTCTGCTACATTTGGATTGTTTCATACAAAGGCAATGAAGAGTTGTATGGTAAATCTCTATAGTGATGCAGTATGGTCTACGAGAGAGTAAGCACCACACAAGATCAGAAGTTTCTACTACATTTGGATTGTTTCATACAAAGGCAATGAAGTGTTGTATGGTAAATCTCTATAGTGATGCAGTATGGTCTACGAGAGAGTAAGCACCATACAAGTTCAGAAGTTTCTACTACATTTGGATTGTTTCATACAAGGGCACTGATGAGTTCTATTCTAAATCTCTCTAGTGTTCCTATACTGGCTACAGCCTAGTAAGCAGCACCCAAGTTCAGAAGCGTCTGCTACATTTGGATTGTTTCATACAAAGGGAATGAAGAGTTGTATGGTAAATCTCTATAGTGAGGCAGTATGGTCTACGAGAGAGTAAGCACCACACAAGTTCAGAAGCGTCTGCTACATTTGGATTGTTTCATACAAAGGCAATTAAGAGTTGTATGGTAAATCTCTATAGTGATGCAGTATGGTCTACGAGAGAGTAAGCAC
This sequence comes from Plestiodon gilberti rubricaudatus, assembly GCA_026170595.1. Taxonomy (NCBI): domain Eukaryota; kingdom Metazoa; phylum Chordata; class Lepidosauria; order Squamata; family Scincidae; genus Plestiodon; species Plestiodon gilberti. The sequence goes on from JANXHW010000012.1 coordinate 18,425,463, forward strand.
CACACAAGTTCAGAAGTTTCTACTACATTTGGATTGTTTCATACAAAGGCAATGAAGTGTTGTATGGTAAATCTCTATAGTCATGCAGTATGGTCTACGAGAGAGTAAGCACCACACAAGTTCAGAAGTTTCTACTACATTTGGATTGTTTCATACAAGGGCACTGAAGAGTTCTATTCTAAATCTCTCTAGTGTTCCTATACTGGCTACAGCCTAGTAAGCAGCATCCAAGTTCAGAAGCGTCTGCTACATTTGGATTGTTTCATACAAAGGAAATGAAGAGTTGTATGGTAAATCTCTATAGTGATGCAGTATGGTCTACGAGAGAGTAAGCACCACACAAGTTCAGAAATTTCTACTACATTTGGATTGTTTCATACAAGGGCACTGAAGAGTTCTATTCTAAATCTCTCTAGTGTTCCTATACTGGCTACAGCCTAGTAAGCAGCACCCAAGTTCAGAAGCGTCTGCTACATTTGGATTGTTTCATACAAAGGCAATGAAGAGTTGTATGGTAAATCTCTATAGTGAGGCAGTATGGTCTACGAGAGAGTAAGCACCACACAAGTTCAGAACCGTCTGCTACATTTGGATTGTTTCATACAAAGGAAATGAAGAGTTGTATGGTAAATCTCTATAGTGATGCAGTATGGTCTACGAGAGAGTAAGCACCACACAAGTTCAGAAGTTTCTACTACATTTGGATTGTTTCATACAAGGGCACTGAAGAGTTCTATTCTAAATCTCTCTAGTGTTCCTATACTGGCCACAGCCTAGTAAGCAGCACCCAAGTTCAGAAGCGTCTGCTACATTTGGATTGTTTCATACAAAGGCAATGAAGAGTTGTATGGTAAATCTCTATAGTGATGCAGTATAGTCTACGAGAGAGTAAGCACCACACAAGTTCAGAAGTTTCTACTACATTTGGATTGTTTCATACAAAGGCAATGAAGTGTTGTATGGTAAATCTCTATAGTGATGCAGTATGGTCTACGAGAGAGTAAGCACCACACAAGTTCAGAAGTTTCTACTACATTTGGATTGTTTCATACAAGGGCACTGAAGAGTTCTATTCTAAATCTCTCTAGTATTCCTATACTGGCTACAGCCTAGTAAGCAGCACCCAAGTTCAGAAGCGTCTGCAACATTTGGATTGTTTCATACAAAGGCAATGAAGAGTTGTATGGTAAATCTCTATAGTGATGCAGTATGGTCTACGAGAGAGTAAGCACCACACAAGTTCAGAAGTTTCTACTACATTTGGATTGTTTCATACAAAGGCACTGAAGAGTTCTATTCTAAATCTCTCTAGTGTTCCTATACTGGCTACAGCCTAGTAAGCAGCACCCAAGTTCAGAAGCGTCTGCTACATTTGGATTGTTTCATACAAAGGCAATGAGGAGTTGTATGGTAAATCTCTATAGTGATGCAGTATGGTCTACGAGAGAGTAAGCACCACACAAGTTCAGAAGTTTCTACTACATTTGGATTGTTTCATACAAGGGCACTGAAGAGTTCTATTCTAAATCTCTCTAGTGTTCCTATACTGGCTACAGCCTAGTAAGCAGCACCCAAGTTCAGAAGCGTCTGCTACATTTGGATTGTTTCATACAAAGGCACTGAAGAGTTGTATGGTAAATCTCTATAGTGATGCAGTATGGTCTACGAGAGAGTAAGCAGCACACAAGTTCAGAAGTGTCTGCTACATTTGGATTGTTTCATACAAAGGCAATGAAGAGTTGTATGGTAAATCTCTATAGTGATGCAGTATGGTCTACGAGAGAGTAAGCACCACACAAGTTCAGAAGTTTCTACTACATTTGGATTGTTTCATACAAGGGCACTGAAGAGTTCTATTCTAAATCTCTCTAGTGTTCCTATACTGGCTACAGCCTAGTAAGCAGCACCCAAGTTCAGAAGCGTCTGCTACATTTGGATTGTTTCATACAAAGGCAATGAAGAGTTGTATGGTAAATCTCTATAGTGAGGCAGTATGGTCTACGAGAGAGTAAGCACCACACAAGTTCAGAAGCGTCTGCTACATTTGGATTGTTTCATACAAAGGAAATGAAGAGTTGTATGGTAAATCTCTATAGTGATGCAGTATGGTCTACGAGAGAGTAAGCACCACACAAGTTCAGAAGTTTCGACTACATTTGGATTGTTTCATACAAGGGCACTGAAGAGTTCTATTCTAAATCTCTCTAGTGTTCCTATACTGGCTACAGCCTAGTAAGCAGCACCCAAGTTCAGAAGCGTCTGCTACATTTGGATTGTTTCATACAAAGGCAATGAAGAGTTGTATGGTAAATCTCTATAGTGATGCAGTATGGTCTACGAGAGAGTAAGCACCACACAAGTTCAGAAGTATCTACTACATTTGGATTGTTTCATACAAAGGCAAAGAAGTGTTGTATGGTAAATCTCTATAGTGATGCAGTATGGTCTACGAGAGAGTAAGCACCACACAAGTTCAGAAGTTTCTACTACATTTCGATTGTTTCATACAAGGGCAATGAAGAGTTGTATGGTAAATCTCTATAGTGATGCAGTATGGTCTACGAGAGAGTAAGCACCACACAAGTTCAGAAGTTTCTACTACATTTCGATTGTTTCATACAAGGGCACTGAAGAGTTCTATTCTAAATCTCTCTAGTGTTCCTATACTGGCTACAGCCTAGTAAGCAGCACCCAAGTTCAGAAGCGTCTGCTACATTTGGATTGTTTCATACAAAGGCAATGAAGAGTTGTATGGTAAATCTCTATAGTGAGGCAGTATGGTCTACGAGAGAGTAAGCACCACACAAGTTCAGAAGCGTCTGCTACATTTGGATTGTTTCATACAAAGGAAATGAAGAGTTGTATGGTAAATCTCTATAGTGATGCAGTATGGTCTACGAGAGAGTAAGCACCACACAAGTTCAGAAGTTTCTACTACATTTGGATTGTTTCATACAAAGGCAATGAAGAGTTGTATGGTAAATCTCTATATTGATGCAATATGGTCTACGAGAGAGTAAGAAGCACACAAGTTCAGAAGCGTCTGCTATATTTGGATTGTTTCATACAAAGGCAATGAAGAGTTGTATGGTAAATCTCTATAGTGATGCAGTATGGTCTACGAGAGAGTAAGCAGCACACAAGTTCAGAAGCGTCTGCTACATTTGGATTGTTTCATACAACGGTAATGAAGAGTTGTATGGTAAATCTCTATAGTGATTCAGTATGGTCTACGAGAGAGTAAGCACCACACAAGTTCCGAAGTTTCTACTACATTTGGATTGTTTCATACAAGGGCACTGATGAGTTCTATTGTAAATCTCTCTAGTGTTCCTATACTGGCTACAGCCTAGTAAGCAGCACCCAAGTTCAGAAGCGTCTGCTACATTTGGATTGTTTCATACAAAGGCAATGAAGAGTTGTATGGTAAATCTCTATAGTGATGCAGTATGGTCTACGAGAGAGTAAGCACCACACAAGTTCAGAAGTATCTACTACATTTGGATTGTTTCATACAAAGGCAAAGAAGTGTTGTATGGTAAATCTCTATAGTGATGCAGTATGGTCTACGAGAGAGTAAGCACCACACAAGTTCAGAAGTTTCTACTACATTTCGATTGTTTCATACAAGGGCAATGAAGAGTTGTATGGTAAATCTCTATAGTGATGCAGTATGGTCTACGAGAGAGTAAGCACCACACAAGTTCAGAAGTTTCTACTACATTTCGATTGTTTCATACAAGGGCACTGAAGAGTTCTATTCTAAATCTCTCTAGTGTTCCTATACTGGCTACAGCCTAGTAAGCAGCACCCAAGTTCAGAAGCGTCTGCTACATTTGGATTGTTTCATACAAAGGCAATGAAGAGTTGTATGGTAAATCTCTATAGTGAGGCAGTATGGTCTACGAGAGAGTAAGCACCACACAAGTTCAGAAGCGTCTGCTACATTTGGATTGTTTCATACAAAGGAAATGAAGAGTTGTATGGTAAATCTCTATAGTGATGCAGTATGGTCTACGAGAGAGTAAGCACCACACAAGTTCAGAAGTTTCTACTACATTTGGATTGTTTCATACAAGGGCACTGAAGAGTTCTATTCTAAATCTCTCTAGTGTTCCTATACTGGCTACAGCCTAGTAAGCAGCACCCAAGTTCAGAAGCGTCTGCTACATTTGGATTGTTTCATACAAAGGCAATGAAGAGTTGTATGGTAAATCTCTATAGTGATGCAGTATGGTCTACGAGAGAGTAAGCACCACACAAGTTCAGAAGTATCTACTACATTTGGATTGTTTCATACAAAGGCAAAGAAGTGTTGTATGGTAAATCTCTATAGTGATGCAGTATGGTCTACGAGAGAGTAAGCACCACACAAGTTCAGAAGTTTCTACTACATTTCGATTGTTTCATACAAGGGCAATGAAGAGTTGTATGGTAAATCTCTATAGTGATGCAGTATGGTCTACGAGAGAGTAAGCACCACACAAGTTCAGAAGTTTCTACTACATTTCGATTGTTTCATACAAGGGCACTGAAGAGTTCTATTCTAAATCTCTCTAGTGTTCCTATACTGGCTACAGCCTAGTAAGCAGCACCCAAGTTCAGAAGCGTCTGCTACATTTGGATTGTTTCATACAAAGGCAATGAAGAGTTGTATGGTAAATCTCTATAGTGAGGCAGTATGGTCTACGAGAGAGTAAGCACCACACAAGTTCAGAAGCGTCTGCTACATTTGGATTGTTTCATACAAAGGAAATAAAGAGTTGTATGGTAAATCTCTATAGTGATGCAGTATGGTCTACGAGAGAGTAAGCACCACACAAGTTCAGAAGTTTCTACTACATTTGGATTGTTTCATACAAAGGCAATGAAGAGTTGTATGGTAAATCTCTATATTGATGCAATATGGTCTACGAGAGAGTAAGAAGCACACAAGTTCAGAAGCGTCTGCTATATTTGGATTGTTTCATACAAAGGCAATGAAGAGTTGTATGGTAAATCTCTATAGTGATGCAGTATGGTCTACGAGAGAGTAAGCAGCACACAAGTTCAGAAGCGTCTGCTACATTTGGATTGTTTCATACAACGGTAATGAAGAGTTGTATGGTAAATCTCTATAGTGATTCAGTATGGTCTACGAGAGAGTAAGCACCACACAAGTTCCGAAGTTTCTACTACATTTGGATTGTTTCATACAAGGGCACTGATGAGTTCTATTGTAAATCTCTCTAGTGTTCCTATACTGGCTACAGCCTAGTAAGCAGCACCCAAGTTCAGAAGCGTCTGCTACATTTGGATTGTTTCATACAAAGGCAATGAAGAGTTGTATGGTAAATCTCTATAGTGAGGCAGTATGGTCTACGAGAGAGTAAGCACCACACAAGTTCAGAAGCGTCTGCTACATTTGGATTGTTTCATACAAAGACAATGAAGAGTTGTATGGTAAATCTCTATAGTGATGCAGTATGGTCTACCAGAGAGTAAGCACCACACAAGTTCAGAAGTTTCTACTACATTTGGATTGTTTCATACAAAGGCAATGAAGTGTTGCATGGTAAATCTCTATAGTCATGCAGTATGGTCTACGAGAGAGTAAGCACCACACAAGTTCAGAAGTTTCTACTACATTTGGATTGTTTCATACAAGGGCACTGAAGAGTTCTATTCTAAATCTCTCTAGTGTTCCTATACTGGCTACAGCCTAGTAAGCAGCATCCAAGTTCAGAAGCGTCTGCTACATTTGGATTGTTTCATACAAAGGAAATGAAGAGTTGTATGGTAAATCTCTATAGTGATGCAGTATGGTCTACGAGAGAGTAAGCACCACACAAGTTCAGAAGTTTCTACTACATTTGGATTGTTTCATACAAGGGCACTGAAGAGTTCTATTCTAAATCTCTCTAGTGTTCCTATACTGGCTACAGCCTAGTAAGCAGCACCCAAGTTCAGAAGCGTCTGCTACATTTGGATTGTTTCATACAAAGGCAATGAAGAGTTGTATGGTAAATCTCTATAGTGATGCAGTATAGTCTACGAGAGAGTAAGCACCACACAAGTTCAGAAGTTTCTACTACATTTGGATTGTTTCATACAAAGGCAATGAAGTGTTGTATGGTAAATCTCTATAGTGATGCAGTATGGTCTACGAGAGAGTAAGCACCACACAAGTTCAGAAGTTTCTACTACATTTGGATTGTTTCATACAAGGGCACTGAAGAGTTCTATTCTAAATCTCTCTAGTGTTCCTATACTGGCTACAGCCTAGTAAGCAGCACCCAAGTTCAGAAGCGTCTGCAACATTTGGATTGTTTCATACAAAGGCAATGAAGAGTTGTATGGTAAATCTCTATAGTGATGCAGTATGGTCTACGAGAGAGTAAGCACCACACAAGTTCAGAAGTTTCTACTACATTTGGATTGTTTCATACAAGGGCACTGAAGAGTTCTATTCTAAATCTCTCTAGTGTTCCTATACTGGCTACAGCCTAGTAAGCAGCACCCAAGTTCAGAAGCGTCTGCAACATTTGGATTGTTTCATACAAAGGCAATGAAGAGTTGTATGGTAAATCCCTATAGTGATGCAGTATGGTCTACGAGAGAGTAAGCACCACACAAGTTCAGAAGTTTCTACTACATTTGGATTGTTTCATACAAGGGCACTGAAGAGTTCTATTCTAAATCTCTCTAGTGTTCCTATACTGGCTACAGCCTAGTAAGCAGCACCCAAGTTCAGAAGCGTCTGCTACATTTGGATTGTTTCATACAAAGGCACTGAAGAGTTGTATGGTAAATCTCTATAGTGATGCAGTATGGTCTACGAGAGAGTAAGCAGCACACAAGTTCAGAAGTGTCTGCTACATTTGGATTGTTTCATACAAAGGCAATGAAGAGTTGTATGGTAAACCTCTATAGTGATGCAGTATGGTCTACGAGAGAGTAAGCACCACACAAGTTCAGAAGTTTCTACTACATTTGGATTGTTTCATACAAGGGCACTGAAGAGTTCTATTCTAAATCTCTCTAGTGTTCCTATACTGGCTACAGCCTAGTAAGCAGCACCCAAGTTCAGAAGCGTCTGCTACATTTGGATTGTTTCATACAAAGGCAATGAAGAGTTGTATGGTAAATCTCTATAGTGAGGCAGTATGGTCTACGAGAGAGTAAGCACCACACAAGTTCAGAAGCGTCTGCTACATTTGGATTGTTTCATACAAAGGAAATGAAGAGTTGTATGGTAAATCTCTATAGTGATGCAGTATGGTCTACGAGAGAGTAAGCACCACACAAGTTTAGAAGTTTCTACTACATTTGGATTGTTTCATACAAGGGCACTGAAGAGTTCTATTCTAAATCTCTCTAGTGTTCCTATACTGGCTACAGCCTAGTAAGCAGCACCCAAGTTCAGAAGCGTCTGCTACATTTGGATTGTTTCATACAAAGGCAATGAAGAGTTGTATGGTAAATCTCTATAGTGATGCAGTATGGTCTACGAGAGAGTAAGCACCACACAAGTTCAGAAGTTTCTACTACATTTGGATTGTTTCATACAAAGGCAAAGAAGTGTTGTATGGTAAATCTCTATAGTGATGCAGTATGGTCTACGAGAGAGTAAGCACCACACAAGTTCAGAAGTTTCTACTACATTTCGATTGTTTCATACAAGGGCAATGAAGAGTTGTATGGTAAATCTCTATAGTGATGCAGTATGATCTACGAGAGAGTAAGCACCACACAAGTTCAGAAGTTTCTACTACATTTCGATTGTTTCATACAAGGGCACTGAAGAGTTCTATTCTAAATCTCTCTAGTGTTCCTATACTGGCTACAGCCTAGTAAGCAGCACCCAAGTTCAGAAGCGTCTGCTACATTTGGATTGTTTCATACAAAGGCAATGAAGAGTTGTATGGTAAATCTCTATAGTGAGGCAGTATGGTCTACGAGAGAGTAAGCACCACACAAGTTCAGAAGCGTCTGCTACATTTGGATTGTTTCATACAAAGGCAATGAAGAGTTGTATGGTAAATCTCTATAGTGATGCAGTATGGTCTACGAGAGAGTAAGCACCACACAAGTTCAGAAGCGTTTGCTAGATTTGGATTGTTTCATACAAAGGCAATGAAGAGTTGTATGGTAAATCTCTATAGTGATGCAGTATGGTCTACGAGAGAGTAAGCACCACACAAGTTCAGAAGTTTCTACTACATTTGGATTGTTTCATACAAGGGCACTGAAGAGTTCTATTCTAAATCTCTCTAGTGTTCCTATACTGGCTACAGCCTAGTAAGCAGCACCCAAGTTCAGAAGCGTCTGCTACATTTGGATTGTTTCATACAAAGGCAATGAAGAGTTGTATGGTAAATCTCTATATTGATGCAATATGGTCTACGAGAGAGTAAGAAGCACACAAGTTCAGAAGCGTCTGCTATATTTGGATTGTTTCATACAAAGGCAATGAAGAGTTGTATGGTAAATCTCTATAGTGATGCAGTATGGTCTACGAGAGAGTAAGCAGCACACAAGTTCAGAAGCGTCTGCTACATTTGGATTGTTTCATACAACGGCAATGAAGAGTTGTATGGTAAATCTCTATAGTGATTCAGTATGGTCTACGAGAGAGTAAGCACCACACAAGTTCAGAAGTTTCTACTACATTTGGATTGTTTCATACAAGGGCACTGATGAGTTCTATTCTAAATCTCTCTAGTGTTCCTATACTGGCTACAGCCTAGTAAGCAGCACCCAAGTTCAGAAGCGTCTGCTACATTTGGATTGTTTCATACAAAGGCAATGAAGAGTTGTATGGTAAATCTCTATAGTGATGCAGTATGGTCTACGAGAGAGTAAGCATCACACAAGTTCAGAAGCTTCTGCTACATTTGGATTGTTTCATACAAAGGCAATGAAGAGTTGTATGGTAAATCTCTATAGTGATGCAGTATGGTCTACGAGAGAGTAAGCACCACACAAGTTCAGAAGTTTCTACTACATTTGGATTGTTTCATACAAAGGCAATGAAGTGTTGTATGGTAAATCTCTATAGTGATGCAGTATGGTCTACGAGAGAGTAAGCACCACACAAGTTCAGAAGTTTCTACTACATTTGGATTGTTTCATACAAGGGCACTGAAGAGTTCTATTCTAAATCTCTCTAGTGTTCCTATACTGGCTACAGCCTAGTAAGCAGCATCCAAGTTCAGAAGCATCTGCTACATTTGGATTGTTTCATACAAAGGAAATGAAGAGTTGTATGGTAAATCTCTATAGTGATGCAGTATGGTCTACGAGAGAGTAAGCACCACACAAGTTCAGAAGTTTCTACTACATTTGGATTGTTTCATACAAGGGCACTGAAGAGTTCTATTCTAAATCTCTCTAGTTTTCCTATACTGGCTACAGCCTAGTAAGCAGCACCCAAGTTCAGAAGCGTCTGCTACATTTGGATTGTTTCATACAAAGGCAATGAAGAGTTGTATGGTAAATCTCTATAGTGAGGCAGTATGGTCTACGAGAGAGTAAGCACAACACAAGTTCAGAAGCGTCTGCTACATTTGGATTGTTTCATACAAAGGAAATGAAGAGTTGTATGGTAAATCTCTATAGTGATGCAGTATGGTCTACGAGAGAGTAAGCACCACACAAGTTCAGAAGTTTCTACTACATTTGGATTGTTTCATACAAGGGCACTGAAGAGTTCTATTCTAAATCTCTCTAGTGTTCCTGTACTGGCTACAGCCTAGTAAGCAGCACCCAAGTTCAGAAGCGTCTGCTACATTTGGATTGTTTCATACAAAGGCAATGAAGAGTTGTATGGTAAATCTCTATAGTGATGCAGTATGGTCTACGAGAGAGTAAGCACCACACAAGTTCAGAAGTTTCTACTACATTTGGATTGTTTCATACAAAGGCAATGAAGTGTTGTATGGTAAATCTCTATAGTGATGCAGTATGGTCTACGAGAGAGTAAGCACCACACAAGTTCAGAAGTTTCTACTACATTTGGATTGTTTCATACAAGGGCACTGAAGAGTTCTATTCTAAATCTCTCTAGTGTTCCTATACTGGCTACAGCCTAGTAAGCAGCACCCAAGTTCAGAAGCGTCTGCTACATTTGGATTGTTTCATACAAAGGCAATGAAGAGTTGTATGGTAAATCTCTATAGTGAGGCAGTATGGTCTACGAGAGAGTAAGCACCACACAAGTTCAGAAGCGTCTGCTACATTTGGATTGTTTCATACAAAGGCAATTAAGAGTTGTATGGTAAATCTCTATAGTGATGCAGTATGGTCTACGAGAGAGTAAGCACCACACAAGTTCAGAAGTTTCTACTACATTTGGATTGTTTCATACAAAGGCAATGAAGTGTTGTATGGTAAATCTCTATAGTCATGCAGTATGGTCTACGAGAGAGTAAGCACCACACAAGTTCAGAAGTTTCTACTACATTTGGATTGTTTCATAAAAGGGCACTGAAGAGTTCTATTCTAAATCTCTCTAGTGTTCCTATACTGGCTACAGCCTAGTAAGCAGCATCCAAGTTCAGAAGCGTCTGCTACATTTGGATTGTTTCATACAAAGGAAATGAAGAGTTGTATGGTAAATCTCTATAGTGATGCAGTATGGTCTACGAGAGAGTAAGCACCACACAAGTTCAGAAGTTTCTACTACATTTGGATTGTTTCATACAAGGGCACTGAAGAGTTCTATTCTAAATCTCTCTAGTGTTCCTATACTGGCTACAGCCTAGTAAGCAGCACCCAAGTTCAGAAGCGTCTGCTACATTTGGATTGTTTCATACAAAGGCAATGAAGAGTTGTATGGTAAATCTCTATAGTGAGGCAGTATGGTCTACGAGAGAGTAAGCACCACACAAGTTCAGAAGCGTCTGCTACATTTGGATTGTTTCATACAAAGGAAATGAAGAGTTGTATGGTAAATCTCTATAGTGATGCAGTATGGTCTACGAGAGAGTAAGCACCACACAAGTTCAGAAGTTTCTACTACATTTGGATTGTTTCATACAAGGGCACTGAAGAGTTCTATTCTAAATCTCTCTAGTGTTCCTATACTGGCTACAGCCTAGTAAGCAGCACCCAAGTTCAGAAGCGTCTGCTACATTTGGATTGTTTCATACAAAGGCAATGAAGAGTTGTATGGTAAATCTCTATAGTGATGCAGTATGGTCTACGAGAGAGTAAGCACCACACAAGATCAGAAGTTTCTACTACATTTGGATTGTTTCATACAAAGGCAATGAAGTGTTGTATGGTAAATCTCTATAGTGATGCAGTATGGTCTACGAGAGAGTAAGCACCATACAAGTTCAGAAGTTTCTACTACATTTGGATTGTTTCATACAAGGGCACTGATGAGTTCTATTCTAAATCTCTCTAGTGTTCCTATACTGGCTACAGCCTAGTAAGCAGCACCCAAGTTCAGAAGCGTCTGCTACATTTGGATTGTTTCATACAAAGGCAATGAAGAGTTGTATGGTAAATCTCTATAGTGAGGCAGTATGGTCTACGAGAGAGTAAGCACCACACAAGTTCAGAAGCGTCTGCTACATTTGGATTGTTTCATACAAAGGCAATTAAGAGTTGTATGGTAAATCTCTATAGTGATGCAGTATGGTCTACGAGAGAGTAAGCACCACACAAGTTCAGAAGTTTCTACTACATTTGGATTGTTTCATACAAAGGCAATGAAGTGTTGTATGGTAAATCTCTATAGTCATGCAGTATGGTCTACGAGAGAGTAAGCACCACACAAGTTCAGAAGTTTCTACTACATTTGGATTGTTTCATACAAGGGCACTGAAGAGTTCTATTCTAAATCTCTCTAGTGTTCCTATACTGGCTACAGCCTAGTAAGCAGCATCCAAGTTCAGAAGCGTCTGCTACATTTGGATTGTTTCATACAAAGGAAATGAAGAGTTGTATGGTAAATCTCTATAGTGATGCAGTATGGTCTACGAGAGAGTAAGCACCACACAAGTTCAGAAATTTCTACTACATTTGGATTGTTTCATACAAGGGCACTGAAGAGTTCTATTCTAAATCTCTCTAGTGTTCCTATACTGGCTACAGCCTAGTAAGCAGCACCCAAGTTCAGAAGCGTCTGCTACATTTGGATTGTTTCATACAAAGGCAATGAAGAGTTGTATGGTAAATCTCTATAGTGAGGCAGTATGGTCTACGAGAGAGTAAGCACCACACAAGTTCAGAACCGTCTGCTACATTTGGATTGTTTCATACAAAGGAAATGAAGAGTTGTATGGTAAATCTCTATAGTGATGCAGTATGGTCTACGAGAGAGTAAGCACCACACAAGTTCAGAAGTTTCTACTACATTTGGATTGTTTCATACAAGGGCACTGAAGAGTTCTATTCTAAATCTCTCTAGTGTTCCTATACTGGCCACAGCCTAGTAAGCAGCACCCAAGTTCAGAAGCGTCTGCTACATTTGGATTGTTTCATACAAAGGCAATGAAGAGTTGTATGGTAAATCTCTATAGTGATGCAGTATAGTCTACGAGAGAGTAAGCACCACACAAGTTCAGAAGTTTCTACTACATTTGGATTGTTTCATACAAAGGCAATGAAGTGTTGTATGGTAAATCTCTATAGTGATGCAGTATGGTCTACGAGAGAGTAAGCACCACACAAGTTCAGAAGTTTCTACTACATTTGGATTGTTTCATACAAGGGCACTGAAGAGTTCTATTCTAAATCTCTCTAGTATTCCTATACTGGCTACATCCTAGTAAGCAGCACCCAAGTTCAGAAGCGTCTGCAACATTTGGATTGTTTCATACAAAGGCAATGAAGAGTTGTATGGTAAATCTCTATAGTGATGCAGTATGGTCTACGAGAGAGTAAGCACCACACAAGTTCAGAAGTTTCTACTACATTTGGATTGTTTCATACAAAGGCACTGAAGAGTTCTATTCTAAATCTCTCTAGTGCTCCTATACTGGCTACAGCCTAGTAAGCAGCACCCAAGTTCAGAAGCGTCTGCTACATTTGGATTGTTTCATACAAAGGCAATGAGGAGTTGTATGGTAAATCTCTATAGTGATGCAGTATGGTCTACGAGAGAGTAAGCACCACACAAGTTCAGAAGTTTCTACTACATTTGGATTGTTTCATACAAGGGCACTGAAGAGTTCTATTCTAAATCTCTCTAGTGTTCCTATACTGGCTACAGCCTAGTAAGCAGCACCCAAGTTCAGAAGCGTCTGCTACATTTGGATTGTTTCATACAAAGGCACTGAAGAGTTGTATGGTAAATCTCTATAGTGATGCAGTATGGTCTACGAGAGAGTAAGCAGCACACAAGTTCAGAAGTGTCTGCTACATTTGGATTGTTTCATACAAAGGCAATGAAGAGTTGTATGGTAAATCTCTATAGTGATGCAGTATGGTCTACGAGAGAGTAAGCACCACACAAGTTCAGAAGTTTCTACTACATTTGGATTGTTTCATACAAGGGCACTGAAGAGTTCTATTCTAAATCTCTCTAGTGTTCCTATACTGGCTACAGCCTAGTAAGCAGCACCCAAGTTCAGAAGCGTCTGCTACATTTGGATTGTTTCATACAAAGGCAATGAAGAGTTGTATGGTAAATCTCTATAGTGAGGCAGTATGGTCTACGAGAGAGTAAGCACCACACAAGTTCAGAAGCGTCTGCTACATTTGGATTGTTTCATACAAAGGAAATGAAGAGTTGTATGGTAAATCTCTATAGTGATGCAGTATGGTCTACGAGAGAGTAAGCACCACACAAGTTCAGAAGTTTCTACTACATTTGGATTGTTTCATACAAGGGCACTGAAGAGTTCTATTCTAAATCTCTCTAGTGTTCCTATACTGGCCACAGCCTAGTAAGCAGCACCCAAGTTCAGAAGCGTCTGCTACATTTGGATTGTTTCATACAAAGGCAATGAAGAGTTGTATGGTAAATCTCTATAGTGATGCAGTATAGTCTACGAGAGAGTAAGCACCACACAAGTTCAGAAGTTTCTACTACATTTGGATTGTTTCATACAAAGGCAATGAAGTGTTGTATGGTAAATCTCTATAGTGATGCAGTATGGTCTACGAGAGAGTAAGCACCACACAAGTTCAGAAGTTTCTACTACATTTGGATTGTTTCATACAAGGGCACTGAAGAGTTCTATTCTAAATCTCTCTAGTGTTCCTATACTGGCTACAGCCTAGTAAGCAGCACCCAAGTTCAGAAGCGTCTGCAACATTTGGATTGTTTCATACAAAGGCAATGAAGAGTTGTATGGTAAATCTCTATAGTGATGCAGTATGGTCTACGAGAGAGTAAGCACCACACAAGTTCAGAAGTTTCTACTACATTTCGATTGTTTCATACAAAGGCACTGAAGAGTTCTATTCTAAATCTCTCTAGTGTTCCTATACTGGCTACAGCCTAGTAAGCAGCACCCAAGTTCAGAAGCGTCTGCTACATTTGGATTGTTTCATACAAAGGCAATGAGGAGTTGTATGGTAAATCTCTATAGTGATGCAGTATGGTCTACGAGAGAGTAAGCACCACACAAGTTCAGAAGTTTCTACTACATTTGGATTGTTTCATACAAGGGCACTGAAGAGTTCTATTCTAAATCTCTCTAGTGTTCCTATACTGGCTACAGCCTAGTAATCAGCACCGAAGTTCAGAAGCGTCTGCTACATTTGGATTGTTTCATACAAAGGCACTGAAGAGTTGTATGGTAAATCTCTATAGTGAGGCAGTATGGTCTACGAGAGAGTAAGCACCACACAAGTTCAGAAGCGTCTGCTACATTTGGATTGTTTCATACAAAGGAAATGAAGAGTTGTATGGTAAATCTCTATAGTGATGCAGTATGGTCTACGAGAGAGTAAGCACCACACAAGTTCAGAAGTTTCTACTACATTTGGATTGTTTCATACAAGGGCACTGAAGAGTTCTATTCTAAATCTCTCTAGTGTTCCTATACTGGCCACAGCCTAGTAAGCAGCACCCAAGTTCAGAAGCGTCTGCTACATTTGGATTGTTTCATACAAAGGCAATGAAGAGTTGTATGGTAAATCTCTATAGTGATGCAGTATAGTCTACGAGAGAGTAAGCACCACACAAGTTCAGAAGTTTCTACTACATTTGGATTGTTTCATACAAAGGCAATGAAGTGATGTATGGTAAATCTCTATAGTGATGCAGTATGGTCTACGAGAGAGTAAGCACCACACAAGTTCAGAAGTTTCTACTACATTTGGATTGTTTCATACAAGGGCACTGAAGAGTTCTATTCTAAATCTCTCTAGTGTTCCTATACTGGCTACAGCCTAGTAAGCAGCACCCAAGTTCAGAAGCGTCTGCAACATTTGGATTGTTTCATACAAAGGCAATGAAGAGTTGTATGGTAAATCTCTATAGTGATGCAGTATGGTCTACGAGAGAGTAAGCACCACACAAGTTCAGAAGTTTCTACTACATTTCGATTGTTTCATACAAAGGCACTGAAGAGTTCTATTCTAAATCTCTCTAGTGTTCCTATACTGGCTACAGCCTAGTAAGCAGCACCCAAGTTCAGAAGCGTCTGCTACATTTGGATTGTTTCATACAAAGGCACTGAAGAGTTGTATGGTAAATCTCTATAGTGATGCAGTATGGTCTACGAGAGACTAAGCAGCACACAAGTTCAGAAGTGTCTGCTACATTTGTATTGTTTCATACAAAGGCAATGAAGAGTTGTATGGTAAATCTCTATAGTGATGCAGTATGGTCTACGAGAGAGTAAGCACCACACAAGTTCAGAAGTTTCTACTACATTTGGATTGTTTCATACAAGGGCACTGAAGAGTTCTATTCTAAATCTCTCTAGTGTTCCTATACTGGCTACAGCCTAGTAAGCAGCACCCAAGTTCAGAAGCGTCTGCTACATTTGGATTGTTTCATACAAAGGCAATGAAGAGTTGTATGGTAAATCTCTATAGTGATGCAGTATGGTCTACGAGAGAGTAAGCACCACACAAGTTCAGAAGTTTCTACTACATTTGGATTGTTTCATACAAAGGCAAAGAAGTGTTGTATGGTAAATCTCTATAGTGATGCAGTATGGTCTACGAGAGAGTAAGCACCACACAAGTTCAGAAGTTTCTACTACATTTCGATTGTTTCATACAAGGGCAATGAAGAGTTGTATGGTAAATCTCTATAGTGATGCAGTATGGTCTACGAGAGAGTAAGCACCACACAAGTTCAGAAGTTTCTACTACATTTGGATTGTTTCATACAAGGGCACTGAAGAGTTCTATTCTAAATCTCTCTAGTGTTCCTATACTGGCTACAGCCTAGTAAGCAGCACCCAAGTTCAGAAGCGTCTGCTACATTTGGATTGTTTCATACAAAGGCAATGAAGAGTTGTATGGTAAATCTCTATAGTGATGCAGTATGGTCTACGAGAGAGTAAGCACCACACAAGATCAGAAGTTTCTACTACATTTGGATTGTTTCATACAAAGGCAATGAAGTGTTGTATGGTAAATCTCTATAGTGATGCAGTATGGTCTACGAGAGAGTAAGCACCATACAAGTTCAGAAGTTTCTACTACATTTGGATTGTTTCATACAAGGGCACTGATGAGTTCTATTCTAAATCTCTCTAGTGTTCCTATACTGGCTACAGCCTAGTAAGCAGCACCCAAGTTCAGAAGCGTCTGCTACATTTGGATTGTTTCATACAAAGGCAATGAAGAGTTGTATGGTAAATCTCTATAGTGAGGCAGTATGGTCTACGAGAGAGTAAGCACCACACAAGTTCAGAAGCGTCTGCTACATTTGGATTGTTTCATACAAAGGCAATTAAGAGTTGTATGGTAAATCTCTATAGTGATGCAGTATGGTCTACGAGAGAGTAAGCACCACACAAGTTCAGAAGTTTCTACTACATTTGGATTGTTTCATACAAAGGCAATGAAGTGTTGTATGGTAAATCTCTATAGTCATGCAGTATGGTCTACGAGAGAGTAAGCACCACACAAGTTCAGAAGTTTCTACTACATTTGGATTGTTTCATACAAGGGCACTGAAGAGTTCTATTCTAAATCTCTCTAGTGTTCCTATACTGGCTACAGCCTAGTAAGCAGCATCCAAGTTCAGAAGCGTCTGCTACATTTGGATTGTTTCATACAAAGGCAATGAAGAGTTGTATGGTAAATCTCTATAGTGATGCAGTATGGTCTACGAGAGAGTAAGCACCACACAAGTTCAGAAATTTCTACTACATTTGGATTGTTTCATACAAGGGCACTGAAGAGTTCTATTCTAAATCTCTCTAGTGTTCCTATACTGGCTACAGCCTAGTAAGCAGCACCCAAGTTCAGAAGCGTCTGCTACATTTGGATTGTTTCATACAAAGGCAATGAAGAGTTGTATGGTAAATCTCTATAGTGATGCAGTATAGTCTACGAGAGAGTAAGCACCACACAAGTTCAGAAGTTTCTACTACATTTGGATTGTTTCATACAAAGGCAATGAAGTGTTGTATGGTAAATCTCTATAGTGATGCAGTATGGTCTACGAGAGAGTAAGCACCACACAAGTTCAGAAGTTTCTACTACATTTGGATTGTTTCATACAAGGGCACTGAAGAGTTCTATTCTAAATCTCTCTAGTATTCCTATACTGGCTACAGCCTAGTAAGCAGCACCCAAGTTCAGAAGCGTCTGCAACATTTGGATTGTTTCATACAAAGGCAATGAAGAGTTGTATGGTAAATCTCTATAGTGATGCAGTATGGTCTACGAGAGAGTAAGCACCACACAAGTTCAGAAGTTTCTACTACATTTGGATTGTTTCATACAAAGGCACTGAAGAGTTCTATTCTAAATCTCTCTAGTGCTCCTATACTGGCTACAGCCTAGTAAGCAGCACCCAAGTTCAGAAGCGTCTGCTACATTTGGATTGTTTCATACAAAGGCAATGAGGAGTTGTATGGTAAATCTCTATAGTGATGCAGTATGGTCTACGAGAGAGTAAGCACCACACAAGTTCAGAAGTTTCTACTACATTTGGATTGTTTCATACAAGGGCACTGAAGAGTTCTATTCTAAATCTCTCTAGTGTTCCTATACTGGCTACAGCCTAGTAAGCAGCACCCAAGTTCAGAAGCGTCTGCTACATTTGGATTGTTTCATACAAAGGCACTGAAGAGTTGTATGGTAAATCTCTATAGTGATGCAGTATGGTCTACGAGAGAGTAAGCAGCACACAAGTTCAGAAGTGTCTGCTACATTTGGATTGTTTCATACAAAGGCAATGAAGAGTTGTATGGTAAATCTCTATAGTGATGCAGTATGGTCTACGAGAGAGTAAGCACCACACAAGTTCAGAAGTTTCTACTACATTTGGATTGTTTCATACAAGGGCACTGAAGAGTTCTATTCTAAATCTCTCTAGTGTTCCTATACTGGCTACAGCCTAGTAAGCAGCACCCAAGTTCAGAAGCGTCTGCTACATTTGGATTGTTTCATACAAAGGCAATGAAGAGTTGTATGGTAAATCTCTATAGTGAGGCAGTATGGTCTACGAGAGAGTAAGCACCACACAAGTTCAGAAGCGTCTGCTACATTTGGATTGTTTCATACAAAGGAAATGAAGAGTTGTATGGTAAATCTCTATAGTGATGCAGTATGGTCTACGAGAGAGTAAGCACCACACAAGTTCAGAAGTTTCTACTACATTTGGATTGTTTCATACAAGGGCACTGAAGAGTTCTATTCTAAATCTCTCTAGTGTTCCTATACTGGCCACAGCCTAGTAAGCAGCACCCAAGTTCAGAAGCGTCTGCTACATTTGGATTGTTTCATACAAAGGCAATGAAGAGTTGTATGGTAAATCTCTATAGTGATGCAGTATAGTCTACGAGAGAGTAAGCACCACACAAGTTCAGAAGTTTCTACTACATTTGGATTGTTTCATACAAAGGCAATGAAGTGTTGTATGGTAAATCTCTATAGTGATGCAGTATGGTCTACGAGAGAGTAAGCACCACACAAGTTCAGAAGTTTCTACTACATTTGGATTGTTTCATACAAGGGCACTGAAGAGTTCTATTCTAAATCTCTCTAGTGTTCCTATACTGGCTACAGCCTAGTAAGCAGCACCCAAGTTCAGAAGCGTCTGCAACATTTGGATTGTTTCATACAAAGGCAATGAAGAGTTGTATGGTAAATCTCTATAGTGATGCAGTATGGTCTACGAGAGAGTAAGCACCACACAAGTTCAGAAGTTTCTACTACATTTCGATTGTTTCATACAAAGGCACTGAAGAGTTCTATTCTAAATCTCTCTAGTGTTCCTATACTGGCTACAGCCTAGTAAGCAGCACCCAAGTTCAGAAGCGTCTGCTACATTTGGATTGTTTCATACAAAGGCAATGAGGAGTTGTATGGTAAATCTCTATAGTGATGCAGTATGGTCTACGAGAGAGTAAGCACCACACAAGTTCAGAAGTTTCTACTACATTTGGATTGTTTCATACAAGGGCACTGAAGAGTTCTATTCTAAATCTCTCTAGTGTTCCTATACTGGCTACAGCCTAGTAATCAGCACCGAAGTTCAGAAGCGTCTGCTACATTTGGATTGTTTCATACAAAGGCACTGAAGAGTTGTATGGTAAATCTCTATAGTGAGGCAGTATGGTCTACGAGAGAGTAAGCACCACACAAGTTCAGAAGCGTCTGCTACATTTGGATTGTTTCATACAAAGGAAATGAAGAGTTGTATGGTAAATCTCTATAGTGATGCAGTATGGTCTACGAGAGAGTAAGCACCACACAAGTTCAGAAGTTTCTACTACATTTGGATTGTTTCATACAAGGGCACTGAAGAGTTCTATTCTAAATCTCTCTAGTGTTCCTATACTGGCCACAGCCTAGTAAGCAGCACCCAAGTTCAGAAGCGTCTGCTACATTTGGATTGTTTCATACAAAGGCAATGAAGAGTTGTATGGTAAATCTCTATAGTGATGCAGTATAGTCTACGAGAGAGTAAGCACCACACAAGTTCAGAAGTTTCTACTACATTTGGATTGTTTCATACAAAGGCAATGAAGTGTTGTATGGTAAATCTCTATAGTGATGCAGTATGGTCTACGAGAGAGTAAGCACCACACAAGTTCAGAAGTTTCTACTACATTTGGATTGTTTCATACAAGGGCACTGAAGAGTTCTATTCTAAATCTCTCTAGTGTTCCTATACTGGCTACAGCCTAGTAAGCAGCACCCAAGTTCAGAAGCGTCTGCAACATTTGGATTGTTTCATACAAAGGCAATGAAGAGTTGTATGGTAAATCTCTATAGTGATGCAGTATGGTCTACGAGAGAGTAAGCACCACACAAGTTCAGAAGTTTCTACTACATTTCGATTGTTTCATACAAAGGCACTGAAGAGTTCTATTCTAAATCTCTCTAGTGTTCCTATACTGGCTACAGCCTAGTAAGCAGCACCCAAGTTCAGAAGCGTCTGCTACATTTGGATTGTTTCATACAAAGGCACTGAAGAGTTGTATGGTAAATCTCTATAGTGATGCAGTATGGTCTACGAGAGACTAAGCAGCACACAAGTTCAGAAGTGTCTGCTACATTTGTATTGTTTCATACAAAGGCAATGAAGAGTTGTATGGTAAATCTCTATAGTGATGCAGTATGGTCTACGAGAGAGTAAGCACCACACAAGTTCAGAAGTTTCTACTACATTTGGATTGTTTCATACAAGGGCAATGAAGAGTTGTATGGTAAATCTCTCTAGTGTTCCTATACTGGCCACAGCCTAGTAAGCAGCACCCAAGTTCAGAAGCGTCTGCTACATTTGGATTGTTTCATACAAAGGCAATGAAGTGTTGTATGGTAAATCTCTATAGTGATGCAGTATGGTCTACGAGAGAGTAAGCACCACACAAGTTCAGAAGTTTCTACTACATTTGGATTGTTTCATACAAGGGCACTGAAGAGTTCTATTCTAAATCTCTCTAGTGTTCCTATACTGGCTACAGCCTAGTAAGCAGCACCCAAGTTCAGAAGCGTCTGCAACATTTGGATTGTTTCATACAAAGGCAATGAAGAGTTGTATGGTAAATCTCTATAGTGATGCAGTATGGTCTACGAGAGAGTAAGCACCACACAAGTTCAGAAGTTTCTACTACATTTCGATTGTTTCATACAAAGGCACTGAAGAGTTCTATTCTAAATCTCTCTAGTGTTCCTATACTGGCTACAGCCTAGTAAGCAGCACCCAAGTTCAGAAGCGTCTGCTACATTTGGATTGTTTCATAC
This sequence comes from Plestiodon gilberti rubricaudatus, assembly GCA_026170595.1. Classification (NCBI taxonomy): domain Eukaryota; kingdom Metazoa; phylum Chordata; class Lepidosauria; order Squamata; family Scincidae; genus Plestiodon; species Plestiodon gilberti. The sequence goes on from JANXHW010000012.1 coordinate 18,446,787, forward strand.
AAAGGCACTGAAGAGTTGTATGGTAAATCTCTATAGTGATGCAGTATGGTCTACGAGAGACTAAGCAGCACACAAGTTCAGAAGTGTCTGCTACATTTGTATTGTTTCATACAAAGGCAATGAAGAGTTGTATGGTAAATCTCTATAGTGATGCAGTATGGTCTACGAGAGAGTAAGCACCACACAAGTTCAGAAGTTTCTACTACATTTGGATTGTTTCATACAAGGGCACTGAAGAGTTCTATTCTAAATCTCTCTAGTGTTCCTATACTGGCTACAGCCTAGTAAGCAGCACCCAAGTTCAGAAGCGTCTGCTACATTTGGATTGTTTCATACAAAGGCAATGAAGAGTTGTATGGTAAATCTCTATAGTGATGCAGTATGGTCTACGAGAGAGTAAGCACCACACAAGTTCAGAAGTTTCTACTACATTTGGATTGTTTCATACAAGGGCACTGAAGAGTTCTATTCTAAATCTCTCTAGTGTTCCTATACTGGCCACAGCCTAGTAAGCAGCACCCAAGTTCAGAAGCGTCTGCTACATTTGGATTGTTTCATACAAAGGCAATGAAGAGTTGTATGGTAAATCTCTATAGTGATGCAGTATAGTCTACGAGAGAGTAAGCACCACACAAGTTCAGAAGTTTCTACTACATTTGGATTGTTTCATACAAAGGCAATGAAGTGTTGTATGGTAAATCTCTATAGTGATGCAGTATGGTCTACGAGAGAGTAAGCACCACACAAGTTCAGAAGTTTCTACTACATTTGGATTGTTTCATACAAGGGCACTGAAGAGTTCTATTCTAAATCTCTCTAGTGTTCCTATACTGGCTACAGCCTAGTAAGCAGCACCCAAGTTCAGAAGCGTCTGCAACATTTGGATTGTTTCATACAAAGGCAATGAAGAGTTGTATGGTAAATCTCTATAGTGATGCAGTATGGTCTACGAGAGAGTAAGCACCACACAAGTTCAGAAGTTTCTACTACATTTCGATTGTTTCATACAAAGGCACTGAAAAGTTCTATTCTAAATCTCTCTAGTGTTCCTATACTGGCTACAGCCTAGTAAGCAGCACCCAAGTTCAGAAGCGTCTGCTACATTTGGATTGTTTCATACAAAGGCACTGAAGAGTTGTATGGTAAATCTCTATAGTGATGCAGTATGGTCTACGAGAGACTAAGCAGCACACAAGTTCAGAAGTGTCTGCTACATTTGTATTGTTTCATACAAAGGCAATGAAGAGTTGTATGGTAAATCTCTATAGTGATGCAGTATGGTCTACGAGAGAGTAAGCACCACACAAGTTCAGAAGTTTCTACTACATTTGGATTGTTTCATACAAGGGCACTGAAGAGTTCTATTCTAAATCTCTCTAGTGTTCCTATACTGGCTACAGCCTAGTAAACAGCACCCAAGTTCAGAAGCGTCTGCTACATTTGGATTGTTTCATACAAAGGCAATGAAGAGTTGTATGGTAAATCTCTATAGTGAGGCAGTATGGTCTACGAGAGAGTAAGCACCACACAAGTTCAGAAGCGTCTGCTACATTTGGATTGTTTCATACAAAGGAAATGAAGAGTTGTATGGTAAATCTCTATAGTGATGCAGTATGGTCTACGAGAGAGTAAGCACCACACAAGTTCAGAAGTTTCTACTACATTTGGATTGTTTCATACAAGGGCACTGAAGAGTTCTATTCTAAATCTCTCTAGTGTTCCTATACTGGCTACAGCCTAGTAAGCAGCACCCAAGTTCAGAAGCGTCTGCTACATTTGGATTGTTTCATACAAAGGCAATGAAGAGTTGTATGGTAAATCTCTATAGTGATGCAGTATGGTCTACGAGAGAGTAAGCACCACACAAGTTCAGAAGTTTCTACTACATTTGGATTGTTTCATACAAAGGCAAAGAAGTGTTGTATGGTAAATCTCTATAGTGATGCAGTATGGTCTACGAGAGAGTAAGCACCACACAAGTTCAGAAGTTTCTACTACATTTCGATTGTTTCATACAAGGGCAATGAAGAGTTGTATGGTAAATCTCTATAGTGATGCAGTATGGTCTACGAGAGAGTAAGCACCACACAAGTTCAGAAGTTTCTACTACATTTCGATTGTTTCATACAAGGGCACTGAAGAGTTCTATTCTAAATCTCTCCAGTGTTCCTATACTGGCTACAGCCTAGTAAGCAGCACCCAAGTTCAGAAGCGTCTGCAACATTTGGATTGTTTCATACAAAGGCAATGAAGAGTTGTATGGTAAATCTCTATAGTGAGGCAGTATGGTCTACGAGAGAGTAAGCACCACACAAGTTCAGAAGCGTCTGCTACATTTGGATTGTTTCATACAAAGGAAATGAAGAGTTGTATGGTAAATCTCTATAGTGATGCAGTATGGTCTACGAGAGAGTAAGCACCACACAAGTTCAGAAGTTTCTACTACATTTGGATTGTTTCATACAAAGGCAATGAAGAGTTGTATGGTAAATCTCTATATTGATGCAATATGGTCTACGAGAGAGTAAGAAGCACACAAGTTCAGAAGCGTCTGCTATATTTGGATTGTTTCATACAAAGGCAATGAAGAGTTGTATGGTAAATCTCTATAGTGATGCAGTATGGTCTACGAGAGAGTAAGCAGCACACAAGTTCAGAAGCGTCTGCTACATTTGGATTGTTTCATACAACGGTAATGAAGAGTTGTATGGTAAATCTCTATAGTGATTCAGTATGGTCTACGAGAGAGTAAGCACCACACAAGTTCCGAAGTTTCTACTACATTTGGATTGTTTCATACAAGGGCACTGATGAGTTCTATTGTAAATCTCTCTAGTGTTCCTATACTGGCTACAGCCTAGTAAGCAGCACCCAAGTTCAGAAGCGTCTGCTACATTTGGATTGTTTCATACAAAGGCAATGAAGAGTTGTATGGTAAATCTCTATAGTGAGGCAGTATGGTCTACGAGAGAGTAAGCACCACACAAGTTCAGAAGCGTCTGCTACATTTGGATTGTTTCATACAAAGACAATGAAGAGTTGTATGGTAAATCTCTATAGTGATGCAGTATGGTCTACCAGAGAGTAAGCACCACACAAGTTCAGAAGTTTCTACTACATTTGGATTGTTTCATACAAAGGCAATGAAGTGTTGCATGGTAAATCTCTATAGTCATGCAGTATGGTCTACGAGAGAGTAAGCACCACACAAGTTCAGAAGTTTCTACTACATTTGGATTGTTTCATACAAGGGCACTGAAGAGTTCTATTCTAAATCTCTCTAGTGTTCCTGTACTGGCTACAGCCTAGTAAGCAGCATCCAAGTTCAGAAGCGTCTGCTACATTTGGATTGTTTCATACAAAGGAAATGAAGAGTTGTATGGTAAATCTCTATAGTGATGCAGTATGGTCTACGAGAGAGTAAGCACCACACAAGTTCAGAAGTTTCTACTACATTTGGATTGTTTCATACAAAGGCACTGAAGAGTTCTATTCTAAATCTCTCTAGTGCTCCTATACTGGCTACAGCCTAGTAAGCAGCACCCAAGTTCAGAAGCGTCTGCTACATTTGGATTGTTTCATACAAAGGCAATGAGGAGTTGTATGGTAAATCTCTATAGTGATGCAGTATGGTCTACGAGAGAGTAAGCACCACACAAGTTCAGAAGTTTCTACTACATTTGGATTGTTTCATACAAGGGCACTGAAGAGTTCTATTCTAAATCTCTCTAGTGTTCCTATACTGGCTACAGCCTAGTAAGCAGCACCCAAGTTCAGAAGCGTCTGCTACATTTGGATTGTTTCATACAAAGGCACTGAAGAGTTGTATGGTAAATCTCTATAGTGATGCAGTATGGTCTACGAGAGAGTAAGCAGCACACAAGTTCAGAAGTGTCTGCTACATTTGGATTGTTTCATACAAAGGCAATGAAGAGTTGTATGGTAAATCTCTATAGTGATGCAGTATGGTCTACGAGAGAGTAAGCACCACACAAGTTCAGAAGTTTCTACTACATTTGGATTGTTTCATACAAGGGCACTGAAGAGTTCTATTCTAAATCTCTCTAGTGTTCCTATACTGGCTACAGCCTAGTAAGCAGCACCCAAGTTCAGAAGCGTCTGCTACATTTGGATTGTTTCATACAAAGGCAATGAAGAGTTGTATGGTAAATCTCTATAGTGAGGCAGTATGGTCTACGAGAGAGTAAGCACCACACAAGTTCAGAAGCGTCTGCTACATTTGGATTGTTTCATACAAAGGAAATGAAGAGTTGTATGGTAAATCTCTATAGTGATGCAGTATGGTCTACGAGAGAGTAAGCACCACACAAGTTCAGAAGTTTCTACTACATTTGGATTGTTTCATACAAGGGTACTGAAGAGTTCTATTCTAAATCTCTCTAGTGTTCCTATACTGGCCACAGCCTAGTAAGCAGCACCCAAGTTCAGAAGCGTCTGCTACATTTGGATTGTTTCATACAAAGGCAATGAAGAGTTGTATGGTAAATCTCTATAGTGATGCAGTATAGTCTACGAGAGAGTAAGCACCACACAAGTTCAGAAGTTTCTACTACATTTGGATTGTTTCATACAAAGGCAATGAAGTGTTGTATGGTAAATCTCTATAGTGATGCAGTATGGTCTACGAGAGAGTAAGCACCACACAAGTTCAGAAGTTTCTACTACATTTGGATTGTTTCATACAAGGGCACTGAAGAGTTCTATTCTAAATCTCTCTAGTGTTCCTATACTGGCTACAGCCTAGTAAGCAGCACCCAAGTTCAGAAGCGTCTGCAACATTTGGATTGTTTCATACAAAGGCAATGAAGAGTTGTATGGTAAATCTCTATAGTGATGCAGTATGGTCTACGAGAGAGTAAGCACCACACAAGTTCAGAAGTTTCTACTACATTTCGATTGTTTCATACAAAGGCACTGAAGAGTTCTATTCTAAATCTCTCTAGTGTTCCTATACTGGCTACAGCCTAGTAAGCAGCACCCAAGTTCAGAAGCGTCTGCTACATTTGGATTGTTTCATACAAAGGCAATGAGGAGTTGTATGGTAAATCTCTATAGTGATGCAGTATGGTCTACGAGAGAGTAAGCACCACACAAGTTCAGAAGTTTCTACTACATTTGGATTGTTTCATACAAGGGCACTGAAGAGTTCTATTCTAAATCTCTCTAGTGTTCCTATACTGGCTACAGCCTAGTAAGCAGCACCCAAGTTCAGAAGCGTCTGCAACATTTGGATTGTTTCATACAAAGGCAATGAAGAGTTGTATGGTAAATCTCTATAGTGATGCAGTATGGTCTACGAGAGAGTAAGCACCACACAAGTTCAGAAGTTTCTACTACATTTGGATTGTTTCATACAAGGGCACTGAAGAGTTCTATTCTAAATCTCTCTAGTGTTCCTATACTGGCTACAGCCTAGTAAGCAGCACCCAAGTTCAGAAGCGTCTGCTACATTTGGATTGTTTCATACAAAGGCAATGAAGAGTTGTATGGTAAATCTCTATAGTGAGGCAGTATGGTCTACGAGAGAGTAAGCACCACACAAGTTCAGAAGCGTCTGCTACATTTGGATTGTTTCATACAAAGGAAATGAAGAGTTGTATGGTAAATCTCTATAGTGATGCAGTATGGTCTACGAGAGAGTAAGCACCACACAAGTTCAGAAGTTTCTACTACATTTGGATTGTTTCATACAAGGGTACTGAAGAGTTCTATTCTAAATCTCTCTAGTGTTCCTATACTGGCCACAGCCTAGTAAGCAGCACCCAAGTTCAGAAGCGTCTGCTACATTTGGATTGTTTCATACAAAGGCAATGAAGAGTTGTATGGTAAATCTCTATAGTGATGCAGTATAGTCTACGAGAGAGTAAGCACCACACAAGTTCAGAAGTTTCTACTACATTTGGATTGTTTCATACAAAGGCAATGAAGTGTTGTATGGTAAATCTCTATAGTGATGCAGTATGGTCTACGAGAGAGTAAGCACCACACAAGTTCAGAAGTTTCTACTACATTTGGATTGTTTCATACAAGGGCACTGAAGAGTTCTATTCTAAATCTCTCTAGTGTTCCTATACTGGCTACAGCCTAGTAAGCAGCACCCAAGTTCAGAAGCGTCTGCAACATTTGGATTGTTTCATACAAAGGCAATGAAGAGTTGTATGGTAAATCTCTATAGTGATGCAGTATGGTCTACGAGAGAGTAAGCACCACACAAGTTCAGAAGTTTCTACTACATTTCGATTGTTTCATACAAAGGCACTGAAGAGTTCTATTCTAAATCTCTCTAGTGTTCCTATACTGGCTACAGCCTAGTAAGCAGCACCCAAGTTCAGAAGCGTCTGCTACATTTGGATTGTTTCATACAAAGGCACTGAAGAGTTGTATGGTAAATCTCTATAGTGATGCAGTATGGTCTACGAGAGACTAAGCAGCACACAAGTTCAGAAGTGTCTGCTACATTTGTATTGTTTCATACAAAGGCAATGAAGAGTTGTATGGTAAATCTCTATAGTGATGCAGTATGGTCTACGAGAGAGTAAGCACCACACAAGTTCAGAAGTTTCTACTACATTTGGATTGTTTCATACAAGGGCACTGAAGAGTTCTATTCTAAATCTCTCTAGTGTTCCTATACTGGCTACAGCCTAGTAAGCAGCACCCAAGTTCAGAAGCGTCTGCTACATTTGGATTGTTTCATACAAAGGCAATGAAGAGTTGTATGGTAAATCTCTATAGTGAGGCAGTATGGTCTACGAGAGAGTAAGCACCACACAAGTTCAGAAGCGTCTGCTACATTTGGATTGTTTCATACAAAGGAAATGAAGAGTTGTATGGTAAATCTCTATAGTGATGCAGTATGGTCTACGAGAGAGTAAGCACCACACAAGTTCAGAAGTTTCTACTACATTTGGATTGTTTCATACAAGGGCACTGAAGAGTTCTATTCTAAATCTCTCTAGTGTTCCTATACTGGCTACAGCCTAGTAAGCAGCACCCAAGTTCAGAAGCGTCTGCTACATTTGGATTGTTTCATACAAAGGCAATGAAGAGTTGTATGGTAAATCTCTATAGTGATGCAGTATGGTCTACGAGAGAGTAAGCACCACACAAGTTCAGAAGTTTCTACTACATTTGGATTGTTTCATACAAAGGCAAAGAAGTGTTGTATGGTAAATCTCTATAGTGATGCAGTATGGTCTACGAGAGAGTAAGCACCACACAAGTTCAGAAGTTTCTACTACATTTCGATTGTTTCATACAAGGGCAATGAAGAGTTGTATGGTAAATCTCTATAGTGATGCAGTATGGTCTACGAGAGAGTAAGCACCACACAAGTTCAGAAGTTTCTACTACATTTCGATTGTTTCATACAAGGGCACTGAAGAGTTCTATTCTAAATCTCTCCAGTGTTCCTATACTGGCTACAGCCTAGTAAGCAGCACCCAAGTTCAGAAGCGTCTGCAACATTTGGATTGTTTCATACAAAGGCAATGAAGAGTTGTATGGTAAATCTCTATAGTGATGCAGTATGGTCTACGAGAGAGTAAGCACCACACAAGTTCAGAAGTTTCTACTACATTTGGATTGTTTCATACAAGGGCACTGAAGAGTTCTATTCTAAATCTCTCTAGTGTTCCTATACTGGCTACAGCCTAGTAAGCAGCACCCAAGTTCAGAAGCGTCTGCTACATTTGGATTGTTTCATACAAAGGCACTGAAGAGTTGTATGGTAAATCTCTATAGTGATGCAGTATGGTCTACGAGAGAGTAAGCAGCACACAAGTTCAGAAGTGTCTGCTACATTTGGATTGTTTCATACAAAGGCAATGAAGAGTTGTATGGTAAATCTCTATAGTGATGCAGTATGGTCTACGAGAGAGTAAGCACCACACAAGTTCAGAAGTTTCTACTACATTTGGATTGTTTCATACAAGGGCACTGAAGAGTTCTATTCTAAATCTCTCTAGTGTTCCTATACTGGCTACAGCCTAGTAAGCAGCACCCAAGTTCAGAAGCGTCTGCTACATTTGGATTGTTTCATACAAAGGCAATGAAGAGTTGTATGGTAAATCTCTATAGTGAGGCAGTATGGTCTACGAGAGAGTAAGCACCACACAAGTTCAGAAGCGTCTGCTACATTTGGATTGTTTCATACAAAGGAAATGAAGAGTTGTATGGTAAATCTCTATAGTGATGCAGTATGGTCTACGAGAGAGTAAGCACCACACAAGTTCAGAAGTTTCTACTACATTTGGATTGTTTCATACAAGGGCACTGAAGAGTTCTATTCTAAATCTCTCTAGTGTTCCTATACTGGCTACAGCCTAGTAAGCAGCACCCAAGTTCAGAAGCGTCTGCTACATTTGGATTGTTTCATACAAAGGCAATGAAGAGTTGTATGGTAAATCTCTATAGTGATGCAGTATGGTCTACGAGAGAGTAAGCACCACACAAGTTCAGAAGTTTCTACTACATTTGGATTGTTTCATACAAAGGCAAAGAAGTGTTGTATGGTAAATCTCTATAGCGATGCAGTATGGTCTACGAGAGAGTAAGCACCACACAAGTTCAGAAGTTTCTACTACATTTCGATTGTTTCATACAAGGGCAATGAAGAGTTGTATGGTAAATCTCTATAGTGATGCAGTATGGTCTACGAGAGAGTAAGCACCACACAAGTTCAGAAGTTTCTACTACATTTCGATTGTTTCATACAAGGGCACTGAAGAGTTCTATTCTAAATCTCTCTAGTGTTCCTATACTGGCTACAGCCTAGTAAGCAGCACCCAAGTTCAGAAGCGTCTGCTACATTTGGATTGTTTCATACAAAGGCAATGAAGAGTTGTATGGTAAATCTCTATAGTGAGGCAGTATGGTCTACGAGAGAGTAAGCACCACACAAGTTCAGAAGCGTCTGCTACATTTGGATTGTTTCATACAAAGGAAATGAAGAGTTATATGGTAAATCTCTATAGTGATGCAGTATGGTCTACGAGAGAGTAAGCACCACACAAGTTCAGAAGTTTCTACTACATTTGGATTGTTTCATACAAAGGCAATGAAGAGTTGTATGGTAAATCTCTATATTGATGCAATATGGTCTACGAGAGAGTAAGAAGCACACAAGTTCAGAAGCGTCTGCTATATTTGGATTGTTTCATACAAAGGCAATGAAGAGTTGTATGGTAAATCTCTATAGTGATGCAGTATGGTCTACGAGAGAGTAAGCAGCACACAAGTTCAGAAGCGTCTGCTACATTTGGATTGTTTCATACAACGGTAATGAAGAGTTGTATGGTAAATCTCTATAGTGATTCAGTATGGTCTACGAGAGAGTAAGCACCACACAAGTTCCGAAGTTTCTACTACATTTGGATTGTTTCATACAAGGGCACTGATGAGTTCTATTGTAAATCTCTCTAGTGTTCCTATACTGGCTACAGCCTAGTAAGCAGCACCCAAGTTCAGAAGCGTCTGCTACATTTGGATTGTTTCATACAAAGGCAATGAAGAGTTGTATGGTAAATCTCTATAGTGAGGCAGTATGGTCTACGAGAGAGTAAGCACCACACAAGTTCAGAAGCGTCTGCTACATTTGGATTGTTTCATACAAAGACAATGAAGAGTTGTATGGTAAATCTCTATAGTGATGCAGTATGGTCTACCAGAGAGTAAGCACCACACAAGTTCAGAAGTTTCTACTACATTTGGATTGTTTCATACAAAGGCAATGAAGTGTTGCATGGTAAATCTCTATAGTCATGCAGTATGGTCTACGAGAGAGTAAGCACCACACAAGTTCAGAAGTTTCTACTACATTTGGATTGTTTCATACAAGGGCACTGAAGAGTTCTATTCTAAATCTCTCTAGTGTTCCTGTACTGGCTACAGCCTAGTAAGCAGCATCCAAGTTCAGAAGCGTCTGCTACATTTGGATTGTTTCATACAAAGGAAATGAAGAGTTGTATGGTAAATCTCTATAGTGATGCAGTATGGTCTACGAGAGAGTAAGCACCACACAAGATCAGAAGTTTCTACTACATTTGGATTGTTTCATACAAGGGCACTGAAGAGTTCTATTCTAAATCTCTCTAGTGTTCCTATACTGGCTACAGCCTAGTAAGCAGCACCCAAGTTCAGAAGCGTCTGCTACATTTTGATTGTTTCATACAAAGGCAATGAAGAGTTGTATGGTAAATCTCTATAGTGAGGCAGTATGGTCTACGAGAGAGTAAGCACCACACAAGTTCAGAAGCGTCTGCTACATTTGGATTGTTTCATACAAAGGAAATGAAGAGTTGTATGGTAAATCTCTATAGTGATGCAGTATGGTCTACGAGAGAGTAAGCACCACACAAGTTCAGAAGTTTCTACTACATTTGGATTGTTTCATACAAGGGCACTGAAGAGTTCTATTCTAAATCTCTCTAGTGTTCCTGTACTGGCTACAGCCTAGTAAGCAGCACCCAAGTTCAGAAGCGTCTGCTACATTTGGATTGTTTCATACAAAGGCAATGAAGAGTTGTATGGTAAATCTCTATAGTGATGCAGTATGGTCTACGAGAGAGTAAGCACCACACAAGATCAGAAGTTTCTACTACATTTGGATTGTTTCATACAAAGGCAATGAAGTGTTGTATGGTAAATCTCTATAGTGATGCAGTATGGTCTACGAGAGAGTAAGCACCATACAAGTTCAGAAGTTTCTACTACATTTGGATTGTTTCATACAAGGGCACTGAAGAGTTCTATTCTAAATCTCTCTAGTGTTCCTATACAGGCTACAGCCTAGTAAGCAGCACCCAAGTTCAGAAGCGTCTGCAACATTTGGATTGTTTCATACAAAGGCAATGAAGAGTTGTATGGTAAATCTCTATAGTGAGGCAGTATGGTCTACGAGAGAGTAAGCACCACACAAGTTCAGAAGTTTCTACTACATTTCGATTGTTTCATACAAGGGCACTGAAGAGTTCTATTCTAAATCTCTCTAGTGTTCCTATACTGGCTACAGCCTAGTAAGCAGCACCCAAGTTCAGAAGCGTCTGCTACATTTGGATTGTTTCATACAAAGGCAATGAAGAGTTGTATGGTAAATCTCTATATTGATGCAATATGGTATACGAGAGAGTAAGAAGCACACAAGTTCAGAAGCGTCTGCTATATTTGGATTGTTTCATACAAAGGCAATGAAGAGTTGTATGGTAAATCTCTATAGTGAGGCAGTATGGTCTACGAGAGAGTAAGCACCACACAAGTTCAGAAGCGTCTGCTACATTTGGATTGTTTCATACAAAGGAAATGAAGAGTTGTATGGTAAATCTCTATAGTGATGCAGTATGGTCTACGAGAGAGTAAGCACCACACAAGTTCAGAAGTTTCTACTACATTTGGATTGTTTCATACAAGGGCACTGAAGAGTTCTATTCTAAATCTCTCTAGTGTTCCTATACTGGCTACAGCCTAGTAAGCAGCACCCAAGTTCAGAAGCGTCTGCTACATTTGGATTGTTTCATACAAAGGCAATGAAGAGTTGTATGGTAAATCTCTATAGTGATGCAGTATGGTCTACGAGAGAGTAAGCACCACACAAGTTCAGAAGTTTCTACTACATTTGGATTGTTTCATACAAAGGCAAAGAAGTGTTGTATGGTAAATCTCTATAGTGATGCAGTATGGTCTACGAGAGAGTAAGCACCACACAAGTTCAGAAGTTTCTACTACATTTCGATTGTTTCATACAAGGGCAATGAAGAGTTGTATGGTAAATCTCTATAGTGATGCAGTATGGTCTACGAGAGAGTAAGCACCACACAAGTTCAGAAGTTTCTACTACATTTCGATTGTTTCATACAAGGGCACTGAAGAGTTCTATTCTAAATCTCTCTAGTGTTCCTATACTGGCTACAGCCTAGTAAGCAGCACCCAAGTTCAGAAGCGTCTGCTACATTTGGATTGTTTCATACAAAGGCAATGAAGAGTTGTATGGTAAATCTCTATAGTGAGGCAGTATGGTCTACGAGAGAGTAAGCACCACACAAGTTCAGAAGCGTCTGCTACATTTGGATTGTTTCATACAAAGGAAATGAAGAGTTATATGGTAAATCTCTATAGTGATGCAGTATGGTCTACGAGAGAGTAAGCACCACACAAGTTCAGAAGTTTCTACTACATTTGGATTGTTTCATACAAAGGCAATGAAGAGTTGTATGGTAAATCTCTATATTGATGCAATATGGTCTACGAGAGAGTAAGAAGCACACAAGTTCAGAAGCGTCTGCTATATTTGGATTGTTTCATACAAAGGCAATGAAGAGTTGTATGGTAAATCTCTATAGTGATGCAGTATGGTCTACGAGAGAGTAAGCAGCACACAAGTTCAGAAGCGTCTGCTACATTTGGATTGTTTCATACAACGGTAATGAAGAGTTGTATGGTAAATCTCTATAGTGATTCAGTATGGTCTACGAGAGAGTAAGCACCACACAAGTTCCGAAGTTTCTACTACATTTGGATTGTTTCATACAAGGGCACTGATGAGTTCTATTGTAAATCTCTCTAGTGTTCCTATACTGGCTACAGCCTAGTAAGCAGCACCCAAGTTCAGAAGCGTCTGCTACATTTGGATTGTTTCATACAAAGGCAATGAAGAGTTGTATGGTAAATCTCTATAGTGAGGCAGTATGGTCTACGAGAGAGTAAGCACCACACAAGTTCAGAAGCGTCTGCTACATTTGGATTGTTTCATACAAAGACAATGAAGAGTTGTATGGTAAATCTCTATAGTGATGCAGTATGGTCTACCAGAGAGTAAGCACCACACAAGTTCAGAAGTTTCTACTACATTTGGATTGTTTCATACAAAGGCAATGAAGTGTTGCATGGTAAATCTCTATAGTCATGCAGTATGGTCTACGAGAGAGTAAGCACCACACAAGTTCAGAAGTTTCTACTACATTTGGATTGTTTCATACAAGGGCACTGAAGAGTTCTATTCTAAATCTCTCTAGTGTTCCTGTACTGGCTACAGCCTAGTAAGCAGCATCCAAGTTCAGAAGCGTCTGCTACATTTGGATTGTTTCATACAAAGGAAATGAAGAGTTGTATGGTAAATCTCTATAGTGATGCAGTATGGTCTACGAGAGAGTAAGCACCACACAAGATCAGAAGTTTCTACTACATTTGGATTGTTTCATACAAGGGCACTGAAGAGTTCTATTCTAAATCTCTCTAGTGTTCCTATACTGGCTACAGCCTAGTAAGCAGCACCCAAGTTCAGAAGCGTCTGCTACATTTTGATTGTTTCATACAAAGGCAATGAAGAGTTGTATGGTAAATCTCTATAGTGAGGCAGTATGGTCTACAAGAGAGTAAGCACCACACAAGTTCAGAAGCGTCTGCTACATTTGGATTGTTTCATACAAAGGAAATGAAGAGTTGTATGGTAAATCTCTATAGTGATGCAGTATGGTCTACGAGAGAGTAAGCACCACACAAGTTCAGAAGTTTCTACTACATTTGGATTGTTTCATACAAGGGCACTGAAGAGTTCTATTCTAAATCTCTCTAGTGTTCCTGTACTGGCTACAGCCTAGTAAGCAGCACCCAAGTTCAGAAGCGTCTGCTACATTTGGATTGTTTCATACAAAGGCAATGAAGAGTTGTATGGTAAATCTCTATAGTGATGCAGTATGGTCTACGAGAGAGTAAGCACCACACAAGATCAGAAGTTTCTACTACATTTGGATTGTTTCATACAAAGGCAATGAAGTGTTGTATGGTAAATCTCTATAGTGATGCAGTATGGTCTACGAGAGAGTAAGCACCATACAAGTTCAGAAGTTTCTACTACATTTGGATTGTTTCATACAAGGGCACTGAAGAGTTCTATTCTAAATCTCTCTAGTGTTCCTATACAGGCTACAGCCTAGTAAGCAGCACCCAAGTTCAGAAGCGTCTGCAACATTTGGATTGTTTCATACAAAGGCAATGAAGAGTTGTATGGTAAATCTCTATAGTGAGGCAGTATGGTCTACGAGAGAGTAAGCACCACACAAGTTCAGAAGTTTCTACTACATTTCGATTGTTTCATACAAGGGCACTGAAGAGTTCTATTCTAAATCTCTCTAGTGTTCCTATACTGGCTACAGCCTAGTAAGCAGCACCCAAGTTCAGAAGCGTCTGCTACATTTGGATTGTTTCATACAAAGGCAATGAAGAGTTGTATGGTAAATCTCTATATTGATGCAATATGGTATACGAGAGAGTAAGAAGCACACAAGTTCAGAAGCGTCTGCTATATTTGGATTGTTTCATACAAAGGCAATGAAGAGTTGTATGGTAAATCTCTATAGTGATGCAGTATGGTCTACGAGAGAGTAAGCAGCACACAAGTTCAGAAGCGTCTGCTACATTTGGATTGTTTCATACAACGGCAATGAAGAGTTGTATGGTAAATCTCTATAGTGATTCAGTATGGTCTACGAGAGAGTAAGCACCACACAAGTTCAGAAGTTTCTACTACATTTGGATTGTTTCATACAAAGGCAATGAAGTGTTGCATGGTAAATCTCTATAGTCATGCAGTATGGTCTACGAGAGAGTAAGCACCACACAAGTTCAGAAGTTTCTACTACATTTGGATTGTTTCATACAAGGGCACTGAAGAGTTCTATTCTAAATCTCTCTAGTGTTCCTATACTGGCTACAGCCTAGTAAGCAGCATCCAAGTTCAGAAGCGTCTGCTACATTTGGATTGTTTCATACAAAGGAAATGAAGAGTTGTATGGTAAATCTCTATAGTGATGCAGTATGGTCTACGAGAGAGTAAGCACCACACAAGTTCAGAAGTTTCTACTACATTTGGATTGTTTCATACAAGGGCACTGAAGAGTTCTATTCTAAATCTCTCTAGTGTTCCTATACTGGCTACAGCCTAGTAAGCAGCACCCAAGTTCAGAAGCGTCTGCTACATTTGGATTGTTTCATACAAAGGCAATGAAGAGTTGTATGGTAAATCTCTATAGTGATGCAGTATGGTCTACGAGAGAGTAAGCACCACACAAGTTCAGAAGTTTCTACTACATTTGGATTGTTTCATACAAAGGCAAAGAAGTGTTGTATGGTAAATCTCTATAGTGATGCAGTATGGTCTACGAGAGAGTAAGCACCACACAAGTTCAGAAGTTTCTACTACATTTCGATTGTTTCATACAAGGGCAATGAAGAGTTGTATGGTAAATCTCTATAGTGATGCAGTATGGTCTGCGAGAGAGTAAGCACCACACAAGTTCAGAAGTTTCTACTACATTTCGATTGTTTCATACAAGGGCACTGAAGAGTTCTATTCTAAATCTCTCTAGTGTTCCTATACTGGCTACAGCCTAGTAAGCAGCACCCAAGTTCAGAAGCGTCTGCTACATTTGGATTGTTTCATACAAAGGCAATGAAGAGTTGTATGGTAAATCTCTATAGTGAGGCAGTATGGTCTACGAGAGAGTAAGCACCACACAAGTTCAGAAGCGTCTGCTACATTTGGATTGTTTCATACAAAGGAAATGAAGAGTTGTATGGTAAATCTCTATAGTGATGCAGTATGGTCTACGAGAGAGTAAGCACCACACAAGTTCAGAAGTTTCTACTACATTTGGATTGTTTCATACAAGGGCACTGAAGAGTTCTATTCTAAATCTCTCTAGTGTTCCTATACTGGCTACAGCCTAGTAAGCAGCACCCAAGTTCAGAAGCGTCTGCTACATTTGGATTGTTTCATACAAAGGCAATGAAGAGTTGTATGGTAAATCTCTATAGTGATGCAGTATGGTCTACGAGAGAGTAAGCACCACACAAGTTCAGAAGTTTCTACTACATTTGGATTGTTTCATACAAAGGCAAAGAAGTGTTGTATGGTAAATCTCTATAGTGATGCAGTATGGTCTACGAGAGAGTAAGCACCACACAAGTTCAGAAGTTTCTACTACATTTCGATTGTTTCATACAAGGGCAATGAAGAGTTGTATGGTAAATCTCTATAGTGATGCAGTATGGTCTACGAGAGAGTAAGCACCACACAAGTTCAGAAGTTTCTACTACATTTCGATTGTTTCATACAAGGGCACTGAAGAGTTCTATTCTAAATCTCTCCAGTGTTCCTATACTGGCTACAGCCTAGTAAGCAGCACCCAAGTTCAGAAGCGTCTGCAACATTTGGATTGTTTCATACAAAGGCAATGAAGAGTTGTATGGTAAATCTCTATAGTGATGCAGTATGGTCTACGAGAGAGTAAGCACCACACAAGTTCAGAAGTTTCTACTACATTTCGATTGTTTCATACAAAGGCACTGAAGAGTTCTATTCTAAATCTCTCTAGTGTTCCTATACTGGCTACAGCCTAGTAAGCAGCACCCAAGTTCAGAAGCGTCTGCTACATTTGGATTGTTTCATACAAAGGCAATGAGGAGTTGTATGGTAAATCTCTATAGTGATGCAGTATGGTCTACGAGAGAGTAAGCACCACACAAGTTCAGAAGTTTCTACTACATTTGGATTGTTTCATACAAGGGCACTGAAGAGTTCTATTCTAAATCTCTCTAGTGTTCCTATACTGGCTACAGCCTAGTAAGCAGCACCCAAGTTCAGAAGCGTCTGCTACATTTGGATTGTTTCATACAAAGGCACTGAAGAGTTGTATGGTAAATCTCTATAGTGATGCAGTATGGTCTGCGAGAGAGTAAGCAGCACACAAGTTCAGAAGTGTCTGCTACATTTGGATTGTTTCATACAAAGGCAATGAAGAGTTGTATGGTAAATCTCTATAGTGATGCAGTATGGTCTACGAGAGAGTAAGCACCACACAAGTTCAGAAGTTTCTACTACATTTGGATTGTTTCATACAAGGGCACTGAAGAGTTCTATTCTAAATCTCTCTAGTGTTCCTATACTGGCTACAGCCTAGTAAGCAGCACCCAAGTTCAGAAGCGTCTGCTACATTTGGATTGTTTCATACAAAGGCAATGAAGAGTTGTATGGTAAATCTCTATAGTGAGGCAGTATGGTCTACGAGAGAGTAAGCACCACACAAGTTCAGAAGCGTCTGCTACATTTGGATTGTTTCATACAAAGGAAATGAAGAGTTGTATGGTAAATCTCTATAGTGATGCAGTATGGTCTACGAGAGAGTAAGCACCACACAAGTTCAGAAGTTTCTACTACATTTGGATTGTTTCATACAAGGGCACTGAAGAGTTCTATTCTAAATCTCTCTAGTGTTCCTATACTGGCTACAGCCTAGTAAGCAGCACCCAAGTTCAGAAGCGTCTGCTACATTTGGATTGTTTCATACAAAGGCAATGAAGAGTTGTATGGTAAATCTCTATAGTGATGCAGTATGGTCTACGAGAGAGTAAGCACCACACAAGTTCAGAAGTTTCTACTACATTTGGATTGTTTCATACAAAGGCAAAGAAGTGTTGTATGGTAAATCTCTATAGTGATGCAGTATGGTCTACGAGAGAGTAAGCACCACACAAGTTCAGAAGTTTCTACTACATTTCGATTGTTTCATACAAGGGCAATGAAGAGTTGTATGGTAAATCTCTATAGTGATGCAGTATGGTCTACGAGAGAGTAAGCACCACACAAGTTCAGAAGTTTCTACTACATTTCGATTGTTTCATACAAGGGCACTGAAGAGTTCTATTCTAAATCTCTCTAGTGTTCCTATACTGGCTACAGCCTAGTAAGCAGCACCCAAGTTCAGAAGCGTCTGCTACATTTGGATTGTTTCATACAAAGGCAATGAAGAGTTGTATGGTAAATCTCTATAGTGAGGCAGTATGGTCTACGAGAGAGTAAGCACCACACAAGTTCAGAAGCGTCTGCTACATTTGGATTGTTTCATACAAAGGAAATGAAGAGTTATATGGTAAATCTCTATAGTGATGCAGTATGGTCTACGAGAGAGTAAGCACCACACAAGTTCAGAAGTTTCTACTACATTTGGATTGTTTCATACAAAGGCAATGAAGAGTTGTATGGTAAATCTCTATATTGATGCAATATGGTCTACGAGAGAGTAAGAAGCACACAAGTTCAGAAGCGTCTGCTATATTTGGATTGTTTCATACAAAGGCAATGAAGAGTTGTATGGTAAATCTCTATAGTGATGCAGTATGGTCTACGAGAGAGTAAGCAGCACACAAGTTCAGAAGCGTCTGCTACATTTGGATTGTTTCATACAACGGTAATGAAGAGTTGTATGGTAAATCTCTATAGTGATTCAGTATGGTCTACGAGAGAGTAAGCACCACACAAGTTCCGAAGTTTCTACTACATTTGGATTGTTTCATACAAGGGCACTGATGAGTTCTATTGTAAATCTCTCTAGTGTTCCTATACTGGCTACAGCCTAGTAAGCAGCACCCAAGTTCAGAAGCGTCTGCTACATTTGGATTGTTTCATACAAAGGCAATGAAGAGTTGTATGGTAAATCTCTATAGTGAGGCAGTATGGTCTACGAGAGAGTAAGCACCACACAAGTTCAGAAGCGTCTGCTACATTTGGATTGTTTCATACAAAGACAATGAAGAGTTGTATGGTAAATCTCTATAGTGATGCAGTATGGTCTACCAGAGAGTAAGCACCACACAAGATCAGAAGTTTCTACTACATTTGGATTGTTTCATACAAAGGCAATGAAGTGTTGTATGGTAAATCTCTGTAGTGATGCAGTATGGTCTACGAGAGAGTAAGCACCATACAAGTTCAGAAGTTTCTACTACATTTGGATTGTTTCATACAAGGGCACAGAAGAGTTCTATTCTAAATCTCTCTAGTGTTCCTATACAGGCTACAGCCTAGTAAGCAGCACCCAAGTTCAGAAGCGTCTGCAACATTTGGATTGTTTCATACAAAGGCAATGAAGAGTTGTATGGTAAATCTCTATAGTGAGGCAGTATGGTCTACGAGAGAGTAAGCACCACACAAGTTCAGAAGTTTCTACTACATTTCGATTGTTTCATACAAGGGCACTGAAGAGTTCTATTCTAAATCTCTCTAGTGTTCCTATACTGGCTACAGCCTAGTAAGCAGCACCCAAGTTCAGAAGCGTCTGCTACATTTGGATTGTTTCATACAAAGGCAATGAAGAGTTGTATGGTAAATCTCTATATTGATGCAATATGGTATACGAGAGAGTAAGAAGCACACAAGTTCAGAAGCGTCTGCTATATTTGGATTGTTTCATACAAAGGCAATGAAGAGTTGTATGGTAAATCTCTATAGTGATGCAGTATGGTCTACGAGAGAGTAAGCAGCACACAAGTTCAGAAGCGTCTGCTACATTTGGATTGTTTCATACAACGGCAATGAAGAGTTGTATGGTAAAGCTCTATAGTGATTCAGTATGGTCTACGAGAGAGTAAGCACCACACAAGTTCAGAAGTTTCTACTACATTTGGATTGTTTCATACAAAGGCAATGAAGTGTTGCATGGTAAATCTCTATAGTCATGCAGTATGGTCTACGAGAGAGTAAGCACCACACAAGTTCAGAAGTTTCTACTACATTTGGATTGTTTCATACAAGGGCACTGAAGAGTTCTATTCTAAATCTCTCTAGTGTTCCTATACTGGCTACAGCCTAGTAAGCAGCATCCAAGTTCAGAAGCGTCTGCTACATTTGGATTGTTTCATACAAAGGAAATGAAGAGTTGTATGGTAAATCTCTATAGTGATGCAGTATGGTCTACGAGAGAGTAAGCACCACACAAGTTCAGAAGTTTCTACTACATTTGGATTGTTTCATACAAGGGCACTGAAGAGTTCTATTCTAAATCTCTCTAGTGTTCCTATACTGGCTACAGCCTAGTAAGCAGCACCCAAGTTCAGAAGCGTCTGCTACATTTGGATTGTTTCATACAAAGGCAATGAAGAGTTGTATGGTAAATCTCTATAGTGAGGCAGTATGGTCTACGAGAGAGTAAGCACCACACAAGTTCAGAAGCGTCTGCTACATTTGGATTGTTTCATACAAAGGAAATGAAGAGTTGTATGGTAAATCTCTATAGTGATGCAGTATGGTCTACGAGAGAGTAAGCACCACACAAGTTCAGAAGTTTCTACTACATTTGGATTGTTTCATACAAAGGCAATGAAGAGTTGTATGGTAAATCTCTATATTGATGCAATATGGTCTACGAGAGAGTAAGAAGCACACAAGTTCAGAAGCGTCTGCTATATTTGGATTGTTTCATACAAAGGAAATGAAGAGTTGTATGGTAAATCTCTATAGTGATGCAGTATGGTCTACGAGAGAGTAAGCAGCACACAAGTTCAGAAGCGTCTGCTACATTTGGATTGTTTCATACAACGGTAATGAAGAGTTGTATGGTAAATCTCTATAGTGATTCAGTATGGTCTACGAGAGAGTAAGCACCACACAAGTTCCGAAGTTTCTACTACATTTGGATTGTTTCATACAAGGGCACTGATGAGTTCTATTGTAAATCTCTCTAGTGTTCCTATACTGGCTACAGCCTAGTAAGCAGCACCCAAGTTCAGAAGCGTCTGCTACATTTGGATTGTTTCATACAAAGGCAATGAAGAGTTGTATGGTAAATCTCTATAGTGAGGCAGTATGGTCTACGAGAGAGTAAGCACCACACAAGTTCAGAAGCGTCTGCTACATTTGGATTGTTTCATACAAAGACAATGAAGAGTTGTATGGTAAATCTCTATAGTGATGCAGTATGGTCTACCAGAGAGTAAGCACCACACAAGTTCAGAAGTTTCTACTACATTTGGATTGTTTCATACAAAGGCAATGAAGTGTTGCATGGTAAATCTCTATAGTCATGCAGTATGGTCTACGAGAGAGTAAGCACCACACAAGTTCAGAAGTTTCTACTACATTTGGATTGTTTCATACAAGGGCACTGAAGAGTTCTATTCTAAATCTCTCTAGTGTTCCTATACTGGCTGCAGCCTAGTAAGCAGCATCCAAGTTCAGAAGCGTCTGCTACATTTGGATTGTTTCATACAAAGGAAATGAAGAGTTGTATGGTAAATCTCTATAGTGATGCAGTATGGTCTACGAGAGAGTAAGCACCACACAAGTTCAGAAGTTTCTACTACATTTGGATTGTTTCATACAAGGGCACTGAAGAGTTCTATTCTAAATCTCTCTAGTGTTCCTATACTGGCTACAGCCTAGTAAGCAGCACCCAAGTTCAGAAGCGTCTGCTACATTTGGATTGTTTCATACAAAGGCAATGAAGAGTTGTATGGTAAATCTCTATAGTGATGCAGTATAGTCTACGAGAGAGTAAGCACCACACAAGTTCAGAAGTTTCTACTACATTTGGATTGTTTCATACAAAGGCAATGAAGTGTTGTATGGTAAATCTCTATAGTGATGCAGTATGGTCTACGAGAGAGTAAGCACCACACAAGTTCAGAAGTTTCTACTACATTTGGATTGTTTCATACAAGGGCACTGAAGAGTTCTATTCTAAATCTCTCTAGTGTTCCTATACTGGCTACAGCCTAGTAAGCAGCACCCAAGTTCAGAAGCGTCTGCAACATTTGGATTGTTTCATACAAAGGCAATGAAGAGTTGTATGGTAAATCTCTATAGTGATGCAGTATGGTCTACGAGAGAGTAAGCACCACACAAGTTCAGAAGTTTCTACTACATTTGGATTGTTTCATACAAGGGCACTGAAGAGTTCTATTCTAAATCTCTCTAGTGTTCCTATACTGGCTACAGCCTAGTAAGCAGCACCCAAGTTCAGAAGCGTCTGCAACATTTGGATTGTTTCATACAAAGGCAATGAAGAGTTGTATGGTAAATCTCTATAGTGATGCAGTATGGTCTACGAGAGAGTAAGCACCACACAAGTTCAGAAGTTTCTACTACATTTGGATTGTTTCATACAAGGGCACTGAAGAGTTCTATTCTAAATCTCTCTAGTGTTCCTATACTGGCTACAGCCTAGTAAGCAGCACCCAAGTTCAGAAGCGTCTGCTACATTTGGATTGTTTCATACAAAGGCAATGAAGAGTTGTATGGTAAATCTCTATAGTGAGGCAGTATGGTCTACGAGAGAGTAAGCACCACACAAGTTCAGAACCGTCTGCTACATTTGGATTGTTTCATACAAAGGAAATGAAGAGTTGTATGGTAAATCTCTATAGTGATGCAGTATGGTCTACGAGAGAGTAAGCACCACACAAGTTCAGAAGTTTCTACTACATTTGGATTGTTTCATACAAGGGCACTGAAGAGTTCTATTCTAAATCTCTCTAGTGTTCCTATACTGGCCACAGCCTAGTAAGCAGCACCCAAGTTCAGAAGCGTCTGCTACATTTGGATTGTTTCATACAAAGGCAATGAAGAGTTGAATGGTAAATCTCTATAGTGATGCAGTATAGTCTACGAGAGAGTAAGCACCACACAAGTTCAGAAGTTTCTACTACATTTGGATTGTTTCATACAAAGGCAATGAAGTGTTGTATGGTAAATCTCTATAGTGATGCAGTATGGTCTACGAGAGAGTAAGCACCACACAAGTTCAGAAGTTTCTACTACATTTGGATTGTTTCATACAAGGGCACTGAAGAGTTCTATTCTAAATCTCTCTAGTGTTCCTATACTGGCTACAGCCTAGTAAGCAGCACCCAAGTTCAGAAGCGTCTGCAACATTTGGATTGTTTCATACAAAGGCAATGAAGAGTTGTATGGTAAATCTCTATAGTGATGCAGTATGGTCTACGAGAGAGTAAGCACCACACAAGTTCAGAAGTTTCTACTACATTTCGATTGTTTCATACAAAGGCACTGAAGAGTTCTATTCTAAATCTCTCTAGTGTTCCTATACTGGCTACAGCCTAGTAAGCAGCACCCAAGTTCAGAAGCGTCTGCTACATTTGGATTGTTTCATACAAAGGCAATGAGGAGTTGTATGGTAAATCTCTATAGTGATGCAGTATGGTCTACGAGAGAGTAAGCACCACACAAGTTCAGAAGTTTCTACTACATTTGGATTGTTTCATACAAGGGCACTGAAGAGTTCTATTCTAAATCTCTCTAGTGTTCCTATACTGGCTACAGCCTAGTAAGCAGCACCGAAGTTCAGAAGCGTCTGCTACATTTGGATTGTTTCATACAAAGGCACTGAAGAGTTGTATGGTAAATCTCTATAGTGATGCAGTATGGTCTACGAGAGAGTAAGCAGCACACAAGTTCAGAAGTGTCTGCTACATTTGGATTGTTTCATACAAAGGCAATGAAGAGTTGTATGGTAAATCTCTATAGTGATGCAGTATGGTCTACGAGAGAGTAAGCACCACACAAGTTCAGAAGTTTCTACTACATTTGGATTGTTTCATACAAGGGCACTGAAGAGTTCTATTCTAAATCTCTCTAGTGTTCCTATACTGGCTACAGCCTAGTAAGCAGCACCCAAGTTCAGAAGCGTCTGCTACATTTGGATTGTTTCATACAAAGGCAATGAAGAGTTGTATGGTAAATCTCTATAGTGAGGCAGTATGGTCTACGAGAGAGTAAGCACCACACAAGTTCAGAAGCGTCTGCTACATTTGGATTGTTTCATACAAAGGAAATGAAGAGTTGTATGGTAAATCTCTATAGTGATGCAGTATGGTCTACGAGAGAGTAAGCACCACACAAGTTCAGAAGTTTCTACTACATTTGGATTGTTTCATACAAAGGCAAAGAAGTGTTGTATGGTAAATCTCTATAGTGATGCAGTATGGTCTACGAGAGAGTAAGCACCACACAAGTTCAGAAGTTTCTACTACATTTCGATTGTTTCATACAAGGGCAATGAAGAGTTGTATGGTAAATCTCTATAGTGATGCAGTATGGTCTACGAGAGAGTAAGCACCACACAAGTTCAGAAGTTTCTACTACATTTCGATTGTTTCATACAAGGGCACTGAAGAGTTCTATTCTAAATCTCTCTAGTGTTCCTATACTGGCTACAGCCTAGTAAGCAGCACCCAAGTTCAGAAGCGTCTGCTACATTTGGATTGTTTCATACAAAGGCAATGAAGAGTTGTATGGTAAATCTCTATAGTGAGGCAGTATGGTCTACGAGAGAGTAAGCACCACACAAGTTCAGAAGCGTCTGCTACATTTGGATTGTTTCATACAAAGGAAATGAAGAGTTGTATGGTAAATCTCTATAGTGATGCAGTATGGTCTACGAGAGAGTAAGCACCACACAAGTTCAGAAGTTTCTACTACATTTGGATTGTTTCATACAAAGGCAATGAAGAGTTGTATGGTAAATCTCTATATTGATGCAATATGGTCTACGAGAGAGTAAGAAGAACACAAGTTCAGAAGCGTCTGCTATATTTGGATTGTTTCATACAAAGGCAATGAAGAGTTGTATGGTAAATCTCTATAGTGATGCAGTATGGTCTACGAGAGAGTAAGCAGCACACAAGTTCAGAAGCGTCTGCTACATTTGGATTGTTTCATACAACGGTAATGAAGAGTTGTATGGTAAATCTCTATAGTGATTCAGTATGGTCTACGAGAGAGTAAGCACCACACAAGTTCCGAAGTTTCTACTACATTTGGATTGTTTCATACAAGGGCACTGATGAGTTCTATTGTAAATCTCTCTAGTGTTCCTATACTGGCTACAGCCTAGTAAGCAGCACCCAAGTTCAGAAGCGTCTGCTACATTTGGATTGTTTCATACAAAGGCAATGAAGAGTTGTATGGTAAATCTCTATAGTGAGGCAGTATGGTCTACGAGAGAGTAAGCACCACACAAGTTCAGAAGCGTCTGCTACATTTGGATTGTTTCATACAAAGACAATGAAGAGTTGTATGGTAAATCTCTATAGTGATGCAGTATGGTCTACCAGAGAGTAAGCACCACACAAGTTCAGAAGTTTCTACTACATTTGGATTGTTTCATACAAAGGCAATGAAGTGTTGCATGGTAAATCTCTATAGTCATGCAGTATGGTCTACGAGAGAGTAAGCACCACACAAGTTCAGAAGTTTCTACTACATTTGGATTGTTTCATACAAGGGCACTGAAGAGTTCTATTCTAAATCTCTCTAGTGTTCCTATACTGGCTACAGCCTAGTAAGCAGCATCCAAGTTCAGAAGCGTCTGCTACATTTGGATTGTTTCATACAAAGGAAATGAAGAGTTGTATGGTAAATCTCTATAGTGATGCAGTATGGTCTACGAGAGAGTAAGCACCACACAAGTTCAGAAGTTTCTACTACATTTGGATTGTTTCATACAAGGGCACTGAAGAGTTCTATTCTAAATCTCTCTAGTGTTCCTATACTGGCTACAGCCTAGTAAGCAGCACCCAAGTTCAGAAGCGTCTGCTACATTTGGATTGTTTCATACAAAGGCAATGAAGAGTTGTATGGTAAATCTCTATAGTGATGCAGTATAGTCTACGAGAGAGTAAGCACCACACAAGTTCAGAAGTTTCTACTACATTTGGATTGTTTCATACAAAGGCAATGAAGTGTTGTATGGTAAATCTCTATAGTGATGCAGTATGGTCTACGAGAGAGTAAGCACCACACAAGTTCAGAAGTTTCTACTACATTTGGATTGTTTCATACAAGGGCACTGAAGAGTTCTATTCTAAATCTCTCTAGTGTTCCTATACTGGCTACAGCCTAGTAAGCAGCACCCAAGTTCAGAAGCGTCTGCAACATTTGGATTGTTTCATACAAAGGCAATGAAGAGTTGTATGGTAAATCTCTATAGTGATGCAGTATGGTCTACGAGAGAGTAAGCACCACACAAGTTCAGAAGTTTCTACTACATTTCGATTGTTTCATACAAAGGCACTGAAGAGTTCTATTCTAAATCTCTCTAGTGTTCCTATACTGGCTACAGCCTAGTAAGCAGCACCCAAGTTCAGAAGCGTCTGCTACATTTGGATTGTTTCATACAAAGGCAATGAGGAGTTGTATGGTAAATCTCTATAGTGATGCAGTATGGTCTACGAGAGAGTAAGCACCACACAAGTTCAGAAGTTTCTACTACATTTGGATTGTTTCATACAAGGGCACTGAAGAGTTCTATTCTAAATCTCTCTAGTGTTCCTATGCTGGCTACAGCCTAGTAAGCAGCACCCAAGTTCAGAAGCGTCTGCTACATTTGGATTGTTTCATACAAAGGCACTGAAGAGTTGTATGGTAAATCTCTATAGTGATGCAGTATGGTCTACGAGAGAGTAAGCAGCACACAAGTTCAGAAGTGTCTGCTACATTTGGATTGTTTCATACAAAGGCAATGAAGAGTTGTATGGTAAATCTCTATAGTGATGCAGTATGGTCTACGAGAGAGTAAGCACCACACAAGTTCAGAAGTTTCTACTACATTTGGATTGTTTCATACAAGGGCACTGAAGAGTTCTATTTTAAATCTCTCTAGTGTTCCTATACTGGCTACAGCCTAGTAAGCAGCATCCAAGTTCAGAAGCGTCTGCTACATTTGGATTGTTTCATACAAAGGAAATGAAGAGTTGTATGGTAAATCTCTATAGTGATGCAGTATGGTCTACGAGAGAGTAAGCACCACACAAGTTCAGAAGTTTCTACTACATTTGGATTGTTTCATACAAGGGCACTGAAGAGTTCTATTCTAAATCTCTCTAGTGTTCCTATACTGGCTACAGCCTAGTAAGCAGCACCCAAGTTCAGAAGCGTCTGCTACATTTGGATTGTTTCATACAAAGGCAATGAAGAGTTGTATGGTAAATCTCTATAGTGATGCAGTATAGTCTACGAGAGAGTAAGCACCACACAAGTTCAGAAGTTTCTACTACATTTGGATTGTTTCATACAAAGGCAATGAAGTGTTGTATGGTAAATCTCTATAGTGATGCAGTATGGTCTACGAGAGAGTAAGCACCACACAAGTTCAGAAGTTTCTACTACATTTGGATTGTTTCATACAAGGGCACTGAAGAGTTCTATTCTAAATCTCTCTAGTGTTCCTATACTGGCTACAGCCTAGTAAGCAGCACCCAAGTTCAGAAGCGTCTGCAACATTTGGATTGTTTCATACAAAGGCAATGAAGAGTTGTATGGTAAATCTCTATAGTGATGCAGTATGGTCTACGAGAGAGTAAGCACCACACAAGTTCAGAAGTTTCTACTACATTTCGATTGTTTCATACAAAGGCACTGAAGAGTTCTATTCTAAATCTCTCTAGTGTTCCTATACTGGCTACAGCCTAGTAAGCAGCACCCAAGTTCAGAAGCGTCTGCTACATTTGGATTGTTTCATACAAAGGCAATGAGGAGTTGTATGGTAAATCTCTATAGTGATGCAGTATGGTCTACGAGAGAGTAAGCACCACACAAGTTCAGAAGTTTCTACTACATTTGGATTGTTTCATACAAGGGCACTGAAGAGTTCTATTCTAAATCTCTCTAGTGTTCCTATACTGGCTACAGCCTAGTAAGCAGCACCCAAGTTCAGAAGCGTCTGCTACATTTGGATTGTTTCATACAAAGGCACTGAAGAGTTGTATGGTAAATCTCTATAGTGATGCAGTATGGTCTACGAGAGAGTAAGCAGCACACAAGTTCAGAAGTGTCTGCTACATTTGGATTGTTTCATACAAAGGCAATGAAGAGTTGTATGGTAAATCTCTATAGTGATGCAGTATGGTCTACGAGAGAGTAAGCACCACACAAGTTCAGAAGTTTCTACTACATTTGGATTGTTTCATACAAGGGCACTGAAGAGTTCTATTCTAAATCTCTCTAGTGTTCCTATACTGGCTACAGCCTAGTAAGCAGCACCCAAGTTCAGAAGCGTCTGCTACATTTGGATTGTTTCATACAAAGGCAATGAAGAGTTGTATGGTAAATCTCTATAGTGAGGCAGTATGGTCTACGAGAGAGTAAGCACCACACAAGTTCAGAAGCGTCTGCTACATTTGGATTGTTTCATACAAAGGAAATGAAGAGTTGTATGGTAAATCTCTATAGTGATGCAGTATGGTCTACGAGAGAGTAAGCACCACACAAGTTCAGAAGTTTCTACTACATTTGGATTGTTTCATACAAGGGCACTGAAGAGTTCTATTCTAAATCTCTCTAGTGTTCCTATACTGGCTACAGCCTAGTAAGCAGCACCCATGTTCAGAAGCGTCTGCTACATTTGGATTGTTTCATACAAAGGCAATGAAGAGTTGTATGGTAAATCTCTATAGTGATGCAGTATGGTCTACGAGAGAGTAAGCACCACACAAGTTCAGAAGTTTCTACTACATTTGGATTGTTTCATACAAAGGCAAAGAAGTGTTGTATGGTAAATCTCTATAGTGAGGCAGTATGGTCTACGAGAGAGTAAGCACCACACAAGTTCAGAAGCGTCTGCTACATTTGGATTGTTTCATACAAAGGAAATGAAGACTTGTATGGTAAATCTCTATAGTGATGCAGTATGGTCTACGAGAGAGTAAGCACCACACAAGTTCAGAAGTTTCTAC
The DNA here is from genome assembly GCA_026170595.1 of Plestiodon gilberti rubricaudatus. Lineage (NCBI taxonomy): Eukaryota > Metazoa > Chordata > Lepidosauria > Squamata > Scincidae > Plestiodon > Plestiodon gilberti. The sequence continues at coordinate 18,475,326 of JANXHW010000012.1, forward strand.
TACATTTGGATTGTTTCATACAAGGGCACTGAAGAGTTCTATTCTAAATCTCTCTAGTGTTCCTGTACTGGCTACAGCCTAGTAAGCAGCACCCAAGTTCAGAAGCGTCTGCTACATTTGGATTGTTTCATACAAAGGAAATGAAGAGTTGTATGGTAAATCTCTATAGTGATGCAGTATGGTCTACGAGAGAGTAAGCACCACACAAGATCAGAAGTTTCTACTACATTTGGATTGTTTCATACAAGGGCACTGAAGAGTTCTATTCTAAATCTCTCTAGTGTTCCTATACTGGCTACAGCCTAGTAAGCAGCACCCAAGTTCAGAAGCGTCTGCTACATTTGGATTGTTTCATACAAAGGCAATGAAGAGTTGTATGGTAAATCTCTATAGTGAGGCAGTATGGTCTACGAGAGAGTAAGCACCACACAAGTTCAGAAGCGTCTGCTACATTTGGATTGTTTCATACAAAGGAAATGAAGACTTGTATGGTAAATCTCTATAGTGATGCAGTATGGTCTACGAGAGAGTAAGCACCACACAAGTTCAGAAGTTTCTACTACATTTGGATTGTTTCATACAAGGGCACTGAAGAGTTCTATTCTAAATCTCTCTAGTGTTCCTGTACTGGCTACAGCCTAGTAAGCAGCACCCAAGTTCAGAAGCGTCTGCTACATTTGGATTGTTTCATACAAAGGCAATGAAGAGTTGTATGGTAAATCTCTATAGTGATGCAGTATGGTCTACGAGAGAGTAAGCACCACACAAGATCAGAAGTTTCTACTACATTTGGATTGTTTCATACAAAGGCAATGAAGTGTTGTATGGTAAATCTCTATAGTGATGCAGTATGGTCTACGAGAGAGTAAGCACCATACAAGTTCAGAAGTTTCTACTACATTTGGATTGTTTCATACAAGGGCACTGAAGAGTTCTATTCTAAATCTCTCTAGTGTTCCTATACAGGCTACAGCCTAGTAAGCAGCACCCAAGTTCAGAAGCGTCTGCAACATTTGGATTGTTTCATACAAAGGCAATGAAGAGTTGTATGGTAAATCTCTATAGTGAGGCAGTATGGTCTACGAGAGAGTAAGCACCACACAAGTTCAGAAGTTTCTACTACATTTCGATTGTTTCATACAAGGGCACTGAAGAGTTCTATTCTAAATCTCTCTAGTGTTCCTATACTGGCTACAGCCTAGTAAGCAGCACCCAAGTTCAGAAGCGTCTGCTACATTTGGATTGTTTCATACAAAGGCAATGAAGAGTTGTATGGTAAATCTCTATATTGATGCAATATGGTCTACGAGAGAGTAAGAAGCACACAAGTTCAGAAGCGTCTGCTATATTTGGATTGTTTCATACAAAGGCAATGAAGAGTTGTATGGTAAATCTCTATAGTGAAGCAGTATGGTCTACGAGAGAGTAAGCACCACACAAGTTCAGAAGCGTCTGCTACATTTGGATTGTTTCATACAAAGGAAATGAAGAGTTGTATGGTAAATCTCTATTGTGATGCAGTATGGTCTACGAGAGAGTAAGCACCACACAAGTTCAGAAGTTTCTACTACATTTGGATTGTTTCATACAAGGGCACTGAAGAGTTCTATTCTAAGTCTCTCTAGTGTTCGTATACTGGCTACTGCCTAGTAAGCAGCACCCAAGTTCAGAAGCGTCTGCTACATTTGGATTGTTTCATACAAAGTTAATGAAGAGTTGTATGGTAAATCTCTATAGTGATGCAGTATGGTCTACGAGAGAGTAAGCACCACACAAGTTCAGAAGTTTCTACTACATTTGGATTGTTACATACAAAGGCAATGAAGTGTTGTATGGTAAATCTCTATAGTGATGCAGTATGGTCTACGAGAGAGTAAGCACCACACAAGTTCAGAAGTTTCTACTACGTTTGGATTGTTTCATACAAGGGCACTGAAGAGTTCTATTCTAAATCTCTCTAGTGTTCCTATACTGGCTACAGCCTAGTAAGCAGCACCCAAGTTCAGAAGCGTCTGCTACATTTGGATTGTTTCATACAAAGGCAATGAAGAGTTGTATGGTAAATCTCTATAGTGATGCAGTATGGTCTACGAGAGAGTAAGCACCACACAAGTTCAGAACCTTCTACTACATTTGGATTGTTTCATACAAAGGCAATGAAGTGTTGTATGGTAAATCTCTATAGTGATGCAGTATGGTCTACGAGAGAGTAAGCACCACACAAGTTCAGAACCTTCTGCTACATTTGGATTGTTACATACAAAGGCAATGAAGAGTTGTATGGTAAATCTCTATAGTGATGCAGTATGGTCTACGAGAGAGTAAGCAGCACCCAAGTTCAGAAGCGTCTGCTACATTTGGATTGTTTCATACAAAGGCAATGAAGAGTTGTATGGTAAATCTCTATAGTGATGCAGTATGGTCTACGAGAGAGTAAGCACCACACAAGTTCAGAAGTTTCTACTACATTTGGATTGTTTCATACAAAGGCAATGAAGTGTTGTATGGTAAATCTCTATAGTGATGCAGTATGGTCTACGAGAGAGTAAGCACCACACAAGTTCAGAACTTTCTTCTACATTTGGATTGTTTCATACAAGAGCTCTGAAGAGTTCTATTCTAAATCTCTCTAGTGTTCCTATACTGGCTACAGCCTAGTAAGCAGCACCCAAGTTCAGAAGCGTCTGCTACATTTGGATTTTTTCATACAAAGGCAATGAAGAGTTGTATGGTAAATCTCTATAGTGATGCAGTATGGTCTACGAGAGAGTAAGCACCACACAAGTTCAGAAGCGTCTGCTACATTTGGATTGTTTCATACAAAGGCAATGAAGAGTTGTATGGTATATCTCTATAGTGATGCGGTATGGTCTACGAGAGAGTAAGCACCACACAAGTTCAGAACCATCTACTACATTTGGATTGTTTCATACAAGGGCACTGAAGAGTTCTATTCTAAATCTCTCTAGTGTTCCTATACTGGCTACAGCCTAGTAAGCAGCACCCAAGTTCAGAAGCGTCTGCTACATTTGGATTGTTTCATACAAAGGCAATGAAGAGTTGTATGGTAAATCTCTATAGTGATGCAGTATGGTCTACGAGAGAGTAAGCACCACACAAGTTCAGAAGTTTCTACTACATTTGGATTGTTTCATACAAAGGCAATGAAGTGTTGTATGGTAAATCTCTATAGTGATGCAGTATGGTCTACGAGAGAGTAAGCACCACACAAGTTCAGAACCTTCTACTACATTTGGATTGTTTCATACAAAGGCAATGAAGTGTTGTATGGTAAATCTCTATAGTGATGCAGTATGGTCTACGAGAGAGTAAGCACCACACAAGTTCAGAACCTTCTACTACATTTGGATTGTTTCATACAAGGGCACTGAAGAGTTCTATTCTAAATCTCTCCAGTGTTCCTATACTGGCTACAGCCTAGTAAGCAGCATCCAAGTTCAGAAGCGTCTGCTACATTTGTATTGTTTCATACAAAGGCAATGAAGAGTTGTATGGTAAATCTCTATAGTGATGCAGTATGGTCTACGAGAGAGTAAGCACCACACAAGTTCAGAAGTTTCTACTACATTTGGATTGTTTCATACAAGGGCACTGAAGAGTTCTATTCTAAATCTCTCTAGTGTTCCTATACTGGCTACAGCCTAGTAAGCAGCACCCAAGTTCAGAAGCGTCTGCTACATTTGGATTGTTTCATACAAAGGCAATGAAGAGTTGTATGATAAATCTCTATAGTGATGCAGTATGGTCTACGAGAGAGTAAGCACCACACAAGTTCAGAAGTTTCTACTACATTTGGATTGTTTCATACAAGGGCACTGAAGAGTTCTATTCTAAATCTCTCTAGTGTTCCTATACTGGCTACAGCCTAGTAAGCAGCACCCAAGTTCAGAAGCGTCTGCTACATTTGGATTGTTTCATACAAAGGCAATGAAGAGTTGTATGGTAAATCTCTATAGTGATGCAGTATGGTCTACGAGAGAGTAAGCACCACACAAGTTCAGAAGCGTCTGCTACATTTGGATTGTTTCATACAAAGGCAATGAAGAGTTGTATGGTAAATCTCTATAGTGATGCAGTATGGTCTACGAGAGAGTAAGCACCACACAAGTTCAGAAGTTTCTACTACATTTGGATTGTTTCATACAAGGGGACTGAAGCGTTCTATTCTAAATCTCTCTAGTGTTCCTATACTGGCTACAGCCTAGTAAGCAGCACCCAAGTTCAGAAGTTTCTACTACATTTGGATTGTTTCATACAAGGGCACTGAAGAGTTCTATTCTAAATCTGTCTAGTGTTCCTATACTGGCTACAGCTTAGTAAGCAGCACCCAAGTTCAGAAGCGTCTGCTACATTTGGATTGTTTCATACAAAGGCAATGAAGAGTTGTATGGTAAATCTCTATAGTGATGCAGTATGGTCTACGAGAGAGTAAGCACCACACAAGTTCAGAAGTTTCTACTACATTTGGATTGTTTCATACAAGGGCAATGAAGTGTTGTATGGTAAATCTCTATAGTGATGCAGTATGGTCTACGAGAGAGTAAGCACCACACAAGTTCAGAAGTTTCTACTACGTTTGGATTGTTTCATACAAGGGCACTGAAGAGTTCTATTCTAAATCTCTCTAGTGTTCCTATACTGCCTACAGCCTAGTAAGCAGCACCCAAGTTCAGAAGCGTCTGCTACATTTGGATTGTTTCATACAAAGGCAATGAAGAGTTGTATGGTAAATCTCTATAGTGATGCAGTATGGTCTACGAGAGAGTAAGCACCACACAAGTTCAGAGGCGTCTGCTACATTTGGATTGTTTCATACAAAGGCAATGAAGAGTTGTATGGTAAATCTCTATAGTGATGCAGTATGGTCTACGAGAGAGTAAGCACCACACAAGTTCAGAAGTTTCTACTACATTTGGATTGTTTCATACAAAGGCAATGAAGTGTTGTATGGTAAATCTCTATAGTGATGCAGTATGGTCTACGAGAGAGTAAGCACCACACAAGTTCAGAAGTTTCTACTACATTTGGATTGTTTCATACAAGGGCACTGAAGAGTTCTATTCTAAATCTCTCTAGTGTTCCTATACTGGCTACAGCCTAGTAAGCAGCACCCAAGTTCAGAAGCGTCTGCAACATTTGGATTGTTTCATACAAAGGCAATGAAGAGTTGTATGGTAAATCTCTATAGTGATGCAGTATGGTCTACGAGAGAGTAAGCACCACACAAGTTCAGAAGTTTCTACTACATTTCGATTGTTTCATACAAAGGCACTGAAGAGTTCTATTCTAAATCTCTCTAGTGTTCCTATACTGGCTACAGCCTAGTAAGCAGCACCCAAGTTCAGAAGCGTCTGCTACATTTGGATTGTTTCATACAAAGGCAATGAGGAGTTGTATGGTAAATCTCTATAGTGATGCAGTATGGTCTACGAGAGAGTAAGCACCACACAAGTTCAGAAGTTTCTACTACATTTGGATTGTTTCATACAAGGGCACTGAAGAGTTCTATTCTAAATCTCTCTAGTGTTCCTATACTGGCTACAGCCTAGTAAGCAGCACCCAAGTTCAGAAGCGTCTGCTACATTTGGATTGTTTCATACAAAGGCACTGAAGAGTTGTATGGTAAATCTCTATAGTGATGCAGTATGGTCTACGAGAGAGTAAGCAGCACACAAGTTCAGAAGTGTCTGCTACATTTGGATTGTTTCATACAAAGGCAATGAAGAGTTGTATGGTAAATCTCTATAGTGATGCAGTATGGTCTACGAGAGAGTAAGCACCACACAAGTTCAGAAGTTTCTACTACATTTGGATTGTTTCATACAAGGGCACTGAAGAGTTCTATTCTAAATCTCTCTAGTGTTCCTATACTGGCTACAGCCTAGTAAGCAGCACCCAAGTTCAGAAGCGTCTGCTACATTTGGATTGTTTCATACAAAGGCAATGAAGAGTTGTATGGTAAATCTCTATAGTGAGGCAGTATGGTCTACGAGAGAGTAAGCACCACACAAGTTCAGAAGCGTCTGCTACATTTGGATTGTTTCATACAAAGGAAATGAAGAGTTGTATGGTAAATCTCTATAGTGATGCAGTATGGTCTACGAGAGAGTAAGCACCACACAAGTTCAGAAGTTTCTACTACATTTGGATTGTTTCATACAAGGGCACTGAAGAGTTCTATTCTAAATCTCTCTAGTGTTCCTATACTGGCTACAGCCTAGTAAGCAGCACCCATGTTCAGAAGCGTCTGCTACATTTGGATTGTTTCATACAAAGGCAATGAAGAGTTGTATGGTAAATCTCTATAGTGATGCAGTATGGTCTACGAGAGAGTAAGCACCACACAAGTTCAGAAGTTTCTACTACATTTGGATTGTTTCATACAAAGGCAAAGAAGTGTTGTATGGTAAATCTCTATAGTGAGGCAGTATGGTCTACGAGAGAGTAAGCACCACACAAGTTCAGAAGCGTCTGCTACATTTGGATTGTTTCATACAAAGGAAATGAAGACTTGTATGGTAAATCTCTATAGTGATGCAGTATGGTCTACGAGAGAGTAAGCACCACACAAGTTCAGAAGTTTCTACTACATTTGGATTGTTTCATACAAGGGCACTGAAGAGTTCTATTCTAAATCTCTCTAGTGTTCCTGTACTGGCTACAGCCTAGTAAGCAGCACCCAAGTTCAGAAGCGTCTGCTACATTTGGATTGTTTCATACAAAGGAAATGAAGAGTTGTATGGTAAATCTCTATAGTGATGCAGTATGGTCTACGAGAGAGTAAGCACCACACAAGATCAGAAGTTTCTACTACATTTGGATTGTTTCATACAAGGGCACTGAAGAGTTCTATTCTAAATCTCTCTAGTGTTCCTATACTGGCTACAGCCTAGTAAGCAGCACCCAAGTTCAGAAGCGTCTGCTACATTTGGATTGTTTCATACAAAGGCAATGAAGAGTTGTATGGTAAATCTCTATAGTGAGGCAGTATGGTCTACGAGAGAGTAAGCACCACACAAGTTCAGAAGCGTCTGCTACATTTGGATTGTTTCATACAAAGGAAATGAAGACTTGTATGGTAAATCTCTATAGTGATGCAGTATGGTCTACGAGAGAGTAAGCACCACACAAGTTCAGAAGTTTCTACTACATTTGGATTGTTTCATACAAGGGCACTGAAGAGTTCTATTCTAAATCTCTCTAGTGTTCCTGTACTGGCTACAGCCTAGTAAGCAGCACCCAAGTTCAGAAGCGTCTGCTACATTTGGATTGTTTCATACAAAGGCAATGAAGAGTTGTATGGTAAATCTCTATAGTGATGCAGTATGGTCTACGAGAGAGTAAGCACCACACAAGATCAGAAGTTTCTACTACATTTGGATTGTTTCATACAAAGGCAATGAAGTGTTGTATGGTAAATCTCTATAGTGATGCAGTATGGTCTACGAGAGAGTAAGCACCATACAAGTTCAGAAGTTTCTACTACATTTGGATTGTTTCATACAAGGGCACTGAAGAGTTCTATTCTAAATCTCTCTAGTGTTCCTATACAGGCTACAGCCTAGTAAGCAGCACCCAAGTTCAGAAGCGTCTGCAACATTTGGATTGTTTCATACAAAGGCAATGAAGAGTTGTATGGTAAATCTCTACAGTGAGGCAGTATGGTCTACGAGAGAGTAAGCACCACACAAGTTCAGAAGTTTCTACTACATTTCGATTGTTTCATACAAGGGCACTGAAGAGTTCTATTCTAAATCTCTCTAGTGTTCCTATACTGGCTACAGCCTAGTAAGCAGCACCCAAGTTCAGAAGCGTCTGCTACATTTGGATTGTTTCATACAAAGGCAATGAAGAGTTGTATGGTAAATCTCTATATTGATGCAATATGGTCTACGAGAGAGTAAGAAGCACACAAGTTCAGAAGCGTCTGCTATATTTGGATTGTTTCATACAAAGGCAATGAAGAGTTGTATGGTAAATCTCTATAGTGAAGCAGTATGGTCTACGAGAGAGTAAGCACCACACAAGTTCAGAAGCGTCTGCTACATTTGGATTGTTTCATACAAAGGAAATGAAGAGTTGTATGGTAAATCTCTATTGTGATGCAGTATGGTCTACGAGAGAGTAAGCACCACACAAGTTCAGAAGTTTCTACTACATTTGGATTGTTTCATACAAGGGCACTGAAGAGTTCTATTCTAAGTCTCTCTAGTGTTCGTATACTGGCTACTGCCTAGTAAGCAGCACCCAAGTTCAGAAGCGTCTGCTACATTTGGATTGTTTCATACAAAGGTAATGAAGAGTTGTATGGTAAATCTCTATAGTGATGCAGTATGGTCTACGAGAGAGTAAGCACCACACAAGTTCAGAAGTTTCTACTACATTTGGATTGTTACATACAAAGGCAATGAAGTGTTGTATGGTAAATCTCTATAGTGATGCAGTATGGTCTACGAGAGAGTAAGCACCACACAAGTTCAGAAGTTTCTACTACGTTTGGATTGTTTCATACAAGGGCACTGAAGAGTTCTATTCTAAATCTCTCTAGTGTTCCTATACTGGCTACAGCCTAGTAAGCAGCACCCAAGTTCAGAAGCGTCTGCTACATTTGGATTGTTTCATACAAAGGCAATGAAGAGTTGTATGGTAAATCTCTATAGTGATGCAGTATGGTCTACGAGAGAGTAAGCACCACACAAGTTCAGAACCTTCTACTACATTTGGATTGTTTCATACAAAGGCAATGAAGTGTTGTATGGTAAATCTCTATAGTGATGCAGTATGGTCTACGAGAGAGTAAGCACCACACAAGTTCAGAACCTTCTGCTACATTTGGATTGTTACATACAAAGGCAATGAAGAGTTGTATGGTAAATCTCTATAGTGATGCAGTATGGTCTACGAGAGAGTAAGCAGCACCCAAGTTCAGAAGCGTCTGCTACATTTGGATTGTTTCATACAAAGGCAATGAAGAGTTGTATGGTAAATCTCTATAGTGATGCAGTATGGTCTACGAGAGAGTAAGCACCACACAAGTTCAGAAGTTTCTACTACATTTGGATTGTTTCATACAAAGGCAATGAAGTGTTGTATGGTAAATCTCTATAGTGATGCAGTATGGTCTACGAGAGAGTAAGCACCACACAAGTTCAGAAGTTTCTACTACATTTGGATTGTTTCATACAAGGGCACTGAAGAGTTCTATTCTAAATCTCTCTAGTGTTCCTATACTGGCTACAGCCTAGTACGCAGCACCCAAGTTCAGAAGCGTCTGCTACATTTGGATTGTTTCATACAAAGGCAATGAAGAGTTGTATGGTATATCTCTATAGTGATGCAGTATGGTCTACGAGAGAGTAAGCACCACACAAGTTCAGAAGTTTCTACTACATTTCGATTGTTTCATACAAGGGCACTGAAGAGTTCTATTCTAAATCTCTCTAGTGTTCCTATACTGGCTACAGCCTAGTAAGCAGCACCCAAGTTCAGAAGCGTCTGCTACATTTGGATTGTTTCATACAAAGGCAATGAAGAGTTGTATGGTAAATCTCTATAGTGAGGCAGTATGGTCTACGAGAGAGTAAGCACCACACAAGTTCAGAAGCGTCTGCTACATTTGGATTGTTTCATACAAAGGAAATGAAGAGTTGTATGGTAAATCTCTATAGTGATGCAGTATGGTCTACGAGAGAGTAAGCACCACACAAGTTCAGAAGTTTCTACTACATTTGGATTGTTTCATACAAAGGCAATGAAGAGTTCTATGGTAAATCTCTATATTGATGCAATATGGTCTACGAGAGAGTAAGAAGCACACAAGTTCAGAAGCGTCTGCTATATTTGGATTGTTTCATACAAAGGCAATGAAGAGTTGTATGGTAAATCTCTATAGTGATGCAGTATGGTCTATGAGAGAGTAAGCAGCACACAAGTTCAGAAGCGTCTGCTACATTTGGATTGTTTCATACAACGGCAATGAAGAGTTGTATGGTAAATCTCTATAGTGATTCAGTATGGTCTACGAGAGAGTAAGCACCACACAAGTTCAGAAGCGTCTGCTAGATTTGGATTGTTTCATACAAAGGCAATGAAGAGTTGTATGGTAAATATCTATAGTGATGCAGTATGGTCTACGAGAGAGTAAGCACCACACAAGTTCAGAAGTTTCTACTACATTTGGATTGTTTCATACAAGGGCACTGAAGAGTTCTATTCTAAATCTCTCTAGTGTTCCTATACTGGCTACAGCCTAGTAAGCAGCACCCAAGTTCAGAAGCGTCTGCTACATTTGAATTGTTTCATACAAAGGCAATGAAGAGTTGAATGCTAAATCTCTATAGTGATGCAGTATGGTCTACGAGAGAGTAAGCACCACACAAGTTCCGAAGTTTCTACTACATTTGGATTGTTTCATACAAGGGCACTGAAGAGTTCTATTCTAAATCTCTCTAGTGTTCCTATACTGGCTACAGCCTAGTAAGCAGCACCCAAGTTCAGAAGCGTCTGCTACATTTGGATTGTTTCATACAAAGGCAATGAAGAGTTGTATGGTAAATCTCTATAGTGAGGCAGTATGGTCTACGAGAGAGTAAGCACCACACAAGTTCAGAAGCGTCTGCTACATTTGGATTGTTTCATACAAAGGAAATGAAGAGTTGTATGGTTAATAAAGAGTTGGTAAATAAAGAGTTGTATGGTAAATAAAGAGTTGTATGGTAAATAGTGATGCAGTATGGTCTACGAGAGAGTAAGCACCACACAAGTTCAGAAGGTTCTACTACATTTGGATTGTATCATACAAAGGGAATGAAGAGTTGTATGGTAAATCTCTATATTGATGCAATATGGTCTACGAGAGAGTAAGAAGCACACAAGTTCAGAAGCGTCTGCTATATTTGGATTGTTTCATACAAAGGCAATGAAGAGTTGTATGGTAAATCTCTATAGTGATGCAGTATGGTCTACGAGAGAGTAAGCAGCACACAAGTTCAGAAGCGTCTGCTACATTTGGATTGTTTCATACAACGGCAATGAACAGTTGTATGGTAAATCTCTATAGTGATTCAGTATGGTCTACGAGAGAGTAAGCACCACACAAGTTCCGAAGTTTCTACTACATTTGGATTGTTTCATACAAGGGCACTGATGAGTTCTATTGTAAATCTCTCTAATGTTCCTATACTGGCTACAGCCTAGTAAGCAGCACCCAAGTTCAGAAGCGTCTGCTACATTTGGATTGTTTCATACAAAGGCAATGAAGAGTTGTATGGTAAATCTCTATAGTGAGGCAGTATGGTCTACGAGAGAGTAAGCAACACACAAGTTCAGAAGCGTCTGCTACATTTGGATTGTTTCATACAAAGACAATGAAGAGTTGTATGGTAAATTTCTATAGTGATGCAGTATGGTCTACCAGAGAGTAAGCACCACACAAGTTCAGAAGTTTCTACTACATTTGGATTGTTTCATACAAAGGCAATGAAGTGTTGCATGGTAAATCTCTATAGTCATGCAGTATGGTCTACGAGAGAGTAAGCACCACACAAGTTCAGAAGTTTCTACTACATTTGGATTGTTTCATACAAGGGCACTGAAGAGTTCTATTCTAAATCTCTCTAGTGTTCCTATACTGGCTACAGCCTAGTAAGCAGCACCCAAGTTCAGAAGCGTCTGCAACATTTGGATTGTTTCATACAAAGGCAATGAAGAGTTGTATGGTAAATCTCTATAGTGATGCAGTATGGTCTACGAGAGAGTAAGCACCACACAAGTTCAGAAGTTTCTACTACATTTCGATTGTTTCATACAAAGGCACTGAAGAGTTCTATTCTAAATCTCTCTAGTGTTCCTATACTGGCTACAGCCTAGTAAGCAGCACCCAAGTTCAGAAGCGTCTGCTACATTTGGATTGTTTCATACAAAGGCACTGAAGAGTTGTATGGTAAATCTCTATAGTGATGCAGTATGGTCTACGAGAGACTAAGCAGCACACAAGTTCAGAAGTGTCTGCTACATTTGTATTGTTTCATACAAAGGCAATGAAGAGTTGTATGGTAAATCTCTATAGTGATGCAGTATGGTCTACGAGAGAGTAAGCACCACACAAGTTCAGAAGTTTCTACTACATTTGGATTGTTTCATACAAGGGCACTGAAGAGTTCTATTCTAAATCTCTCTAGTGTTCCTATACTGGCTACAGCCTAGTAAGCAGCACCCAAGTTCAGAAGCGTCTGCTACATTTGGATTGTTTCATACAAAGGCAATGAAGAGTTGTATGGTAAATCTCTATAGTGAGGCAGTATGGTCTACGAGAGAGTAAGCACCACACAAGTTCAGAAGCGTCTGCTACATTTGGATTGTTTCATACAAAGGAAATGAAGAGTTGTATGGTAAATCTCTATAGTGATGCAGTATGGTCTACGAGAGAGTAAGCACCACACAAGTTCAGAAGTTTCTACTACATTTGGATTGTTTCATACAAGGGCACTGAAGAGTTCTATTCTAAATCTCTCTAGTGTTCCTATACTGGCTACAGCCTAGTAAGCAGCACCCAAGTTCAGAAGCGTCTGCTACATTTGGATTGTTTCATACAAAGGCAATGAAGAGTTGTATGGTAAATCTCTATAGTGATGCAGTATGGTCTACGAGAGAGTAAGCACCACACAAGTTCAGAAGTTTCTACTACATTTGGATTGTTTCATACAAAGGCAAAGAAGTGTTGTATGGTAAATCTCTATAGTGATGCAGTATGGTCTACGAGAGAGTAAGCACCACACAAGTTCAGAAGTTTCTACTACATTTCGATTGTTTCATACAAGGGCAATGAAGAGTTGTATGGTAAATCTCTATAGTGATGCAGTATGGTCTACGAGAGAGTAAGCACCACACAAGTTCAGAAGTTTCTACTACATTTCGATTGTTTCATACAAGGGCACTGAAGAGTTCTATTCTAAATCTCTCCAGTGTTCCTATACTGGCTACAGCCTAGTAAGCAGCACCCAAGTTCAGAAGCGTCTGCAACATTTGGATTGTTTCATACAAAGGCAATGAAGAGTTGTATGGTAAATCTCTATAGTGAGGCAGTATGGTCTACGAGAGAGTAAGCACCACACAAGTTCAGAAGCGTCTGCTACATTTGGATTGTTTCATACAAAGGAAATGAAGAGTTGTATGGTAAATCTCTATAGTGATGCAGTATGGTCTACGAGAGAGTAAGCACCACACAAGTTCAGAAGTTTCTACTACATTTGGATTGTTTCATACAAAGGCAATGAAGAGTTGTATGGTAAATCTCTATATTGATGCAATATGGTCTACGAGAGAGTAAGAAGCACACAAGTTCAGAAGCGTCTGCTATATTTGGATTGTTTCATACAAAGGCAATGAAGAGTTGTATGGTAAATCTCTATAGTGATGCAGTATGGTCTACGAGAGAGTAAGCAGCACACAAGTTCAGAAGCGTCTGCTACATTTGGATTGTTTCATACAACGGTAATGAAGAGTTGTATGGTAAATCTCTATAGTGATTCAGTATGGTCTACGAGAGAGTAAGCACCACACAAGTTCCGAAGTTTCTACTACATTTGGATTGTTTCATACAAGGGCACTGATGAGTTCTATTGTAAATCTCTCTAGTGTTCCTATACTGGCTACAGCCTAGTAAGCAGCACCCAAGTTCAGAAGCGTCTGCTACATTTGGATTGTTTCATACAAAGGCAATGAAGAGTTGTATGGTAAATCTCTATAGTGAGGCAGTATGGTCTACGAGAGAGTAAGCACCACACAAGTTCAGAAGCGTCTGCTACATTTGGATTGTTTCATACAAAGACAATGAAGAGTTGTATGGTAAATCTCTATAGTGATGCAGTATGGTCTACCAGAGAGTAAGCACCACACAAGTTCAGAAGTTTCTACTACATTTGGATTGTTTCATACAAAGGCAATGAAGTGTTGCATGGTAAATCTCTATAGTCATGCAGTATGGTCTACGAGAGAGTAAGCACCACACAAGTTCAGAAGTTTCTACTACATTTGGATTGTTTCATACAAGGGCACTGAAGAGTTCTATTCTAAATCTCTCTAGTGTTCCTGTACTGGCTACAGCCTAGTAAGCAGCATCCAAGTTCAGAAGCGTCTGCTACATTTGGATTGTTTCATACAAAGGAAATGAAGAGTTGTATGGTAAATCTCTATAGTGATGCAGTATGGTCTACGAGAGAGTAAGCACCACACAAGTTCAGAAGTTTCTACTACATTTGGATTGTTTCATACAAAGGCACTGAAGAGTTCTATTCTAAATCTCTCTAGTGCTCCTATACTGGCTACAGCCTAGTAAGCAGCACCCAAGTTCAGAAGCGTCTGCTACATTTGGATTGTTTCATACAAAGGCAATGAGGAGTTGTATGGTAAATCTCTATAGTGATGCAGTATGGTCTACGAGAGAGTAAGCACCACACAAGTTCAGAAGTTTCTACTACATTTGGATTGTTTCATACAAGGGCACTGAAGAGTTCTATTCTAAATCTCTCTAGTGTTCCTATACTGGCTACAGCCTAGTAAGCAGCACCCAAGTTCAGAAGCGTCTGCTACATTTGGATTGTTTCATACAAAGGCACTGAAGAGTTGTATGGTAAATCTCTATAGTGATGCAGTATGGTCTACGAGAGAGTAAGCAGCACACAAGTTCAGAAGTGTCTGCTACATTTGGATTGTTTCATACAAAGGCAATGAAGAGTTGTATGGTAAATCTCTATAGTGATGCAGTATGGTCTACGAGAGAGTAAGCACCACACAAGTTCAGAAGTTTCTACTACATTTCGATTGTTTCATACAAGGGCACTGAAGAGTTCTATTCTAAATCTCTCTAGTGTTCCTATACTGGCTACAGCCTAGTAAGCAGCACCCAAGTTCAGAAGCGTCTGCTACATTTGGATTGTTTCATACAAAGGCAATGAAGAGTTGTATGGTAAATCTCTATAGTGAGGCAGTATGGTCTACGAGAGAGTAAGCACCACACAAGTTCAGAAGCGTCTGCTACATTTGGATTGTTTCATACAAAGGAAATGAAGAGTTGTATGGTAAATCTCTATAGTGATGCAGTATGGTCTACGAGAGAGTAAGCACCACACAAGTTCAGAAGTTTCTACTACATTTGGATTGTTTCATACAAGGGTACTGAAGAGTTCTATTCTAAATCTCTCTAGTGTTCCTATACTGGCCACAGCCTAGTAAGCAGCACCCAAGTTCAGAAGCGTCTGCTACATTTGGATTGTTTCATACAAAGGCAATGAAGAGTTGTATGGTAAATCTCTATAGTGATGCAGTATAGTCTACGAGAGAGTAAGCACCACACAAGTTCAGAAGTTTCTACTACATTTGGATTGTTTCATACAAAGGCAATGAAGTGTTGTATGGTAAATCTCTATAGTGATGCAGTATGGTCTACGAGAGAGTAAGCACCACACAAGTTCAGAAGTTTCTACTACATTTGGATTGTTTCATACAAGGGCACTGAAGAGTTCTATTCTAAATCTCTCTAGTGTTCCTATACTGGCTACAGCCTAGTAAGCAGCACCCAAGTTCAGAAGCGTCTGCAACATTTGGATTGTTTCATACAAAGGCAATGAAGAGTTGTATGGTAAATCTCTATAGTGATGCAGTATGGTCTACGAGAGAGTAAGCACCACACAAGTTCAGAAGTTTCTACTACATTTCGATTGTTTCATACAAAGGCACTGAAGAGTTCTATTCTAAATCTCTCTAGTGTTCCTATACTGGCTACAGCCTAGTAAGCAGCACCCAAGTTCAGAAGCGTCTGCTACATTTGGATTGTTTCATACAAAGGCAATGAGGAGTTGTATGGTAAATCTCTATAGTGATGCAGTATGGTCTACGAAAGAGTAAGCACCACACAAGTTCAGAAGTTTCTACTACATTTCGATTGTTTCATACAAGGGCCCTGAAGAGTTCTATTCTAAATCTCTCTAGTGTTTCTATACTGGCTACAGCCTAGTAAGCAGCACCCAAGTTCAGAAGCGTCTGCTACATTTGGATTGTTTCATACAAAGGCAATGAAGAGTTGTATGGTAAATCTCTATAGTGAGGCAGTATGGTCTACGAGAGAGTAAGCACCACCCAAGTTCAGAAGCGTCTGCTACATTTGGATTGTTTCATACAAAGGCAATGAAGAGTTGTATGGTAAATCTCTATAGTGATGCAGTATGGTCTACGAGAGAGTAAGCACCACACAAGTTCAGAAGCGTCTGCTACATTTGGATTGTTTCATACAACGGCAATGAAGAGTTGTATGGTAAATCTCTATAGTGATTCAGTATGGTCTACGAGAGAGTAAGCACCACACAAGTTCCGAAGTTTCTACTACATTTGGATTGTTTCATACAAGGGCACTGATGAGTTCTATTGTAAATCTCTCTAGTGTTCCTATACTGGCTACAGCCTAGTAAGCAGCACCCAAGTTCAGAAGCGTCTGCTACATTTGGATTGTTTCATACAAAGGCAATGAAGAGTTGTATGGTAAATCTCTATAGTGAGGCAGTATGGTCTACGAGAGAGTAAGCACCACACAAGTTCAGAAGCGTCTGCTACATTTGGATTGTTTCATACAAAGACAATGAAGAGTTGTATGGTAAATCTCTATAGTGATGCAGTATGGTCTACCAGAGAGTAAGCACCACACAAGTTCAGAAGTTTCTACTACATTTGGATTGTTTCATACAAAGGCAATGAAGTGTTGCATGGTAAATCTCTATAGTCATGCAGTATGGTCTACGAGAGAGTAAGCACCACACAAGTTCAGAAGTTTCTACTACATTTGGATTGTTTCATACAAGGGCACTGAAGAGTTCTATTCTAAATCTCTCTAGTGTTCCTATACTGGCTACAGCCTAGTAAGCAGCATCCAAGTTCAGAAGCGTCTGCTACATTTGGATTGTTTCATACAAAGGAAATGAAGAGTTGTATGGTAAATCTCTATAGTGATGCAGTATGGTCTACGAGAGAGTAAGCACCACACAAGTTCAGAAGTTTCTACTACATTTGGATTGTTTCATACAAGGGCACTGAAGAGTTCTATTCTAAATCTCTCTAGTGTTCCTATACTGGCTACAGCCTAGTAAGCAGCACCCAAGTTCAGAAGCGTCTGCTACATTTGGATTGTTTCATACAAAGGCAATGAAGAGTTGTATGGTAAATCTCTATAGTGAGGCAGTATGGTCTACGAGAGAGTAAGCACCACACAAGTTCAGAAGCGTCTGCTACATTTGGATTGTTTCATACAAAGGAAATGAAGAGTTGTATGGTAAATCTCTATAGTGATGCAGTATGGTCTACGAGAGAGTAAGCACCACACAAGTTCAGAAGTTTCTACTACATTTGGATTGTTTCATACAAGGGCACTGAAGAGTTCTATTCTAAATCTCTCTAGTGTTCCTATACTGGCTACAGCCTAGTAAGCAGCACCCAAGTTCAGAAGCGTCTGCTACATTTGGATTGTTTCATACAAAGGCAATGAAGAGTTGTATGGTAAATCTCTATAGTGATGCAGTATGGTCTACGAGAGAGTAAGCACCACACAAGATCAGAAGTTTCTACTACATTTGGATTGTTTCATACAAAGGCAATGAAGTGTTGTATGGTATATCTCTATAGTGATGCAGTATGGTCTACGAGAGAGTAAGCACCATACAAGTTCAGAAGTTTCTACTACATTTGGATTGTTTCATACAAGGGCACTGATGAGTTCTATTCTAAATCTCTCTAGTGTTCCTATACTGGCTACAGCCTAGTAAGCAGCACCCAAGTTCAGAAGCGTCTGCTACATTTGGATTGTTTCATACAAAGGCAATGAAGAGTTGTATGGTAAATCTCTATAGTGAGGCAGTATGGTCTACGAGAGAGTAAGCACCACACAAGTTCAGAAGCGTCTGCTACATTTGGATTGTTTCATACAAAGGCAATTAAGAGTTGTATGGTAAATCTCTATAGTGATGCAGTATGGTCTACGAGAGAGTAAGCACCACACAAGTTCAGAAGTTTCTACTACATTTGGATTGTTTCATACAAAGGCAATGAAGTGTTGTATGGTAAATCTCTATAGTCATGCAGTATGGTCTACGAGAGAGTAAGCACCACACAAGTTCAGAAGTTTCTACTACATTTGGATTGTTTCATACAAGGGCACTGAAGAGTTCTATTCTAAATCTCTCTAGTGTTCCTATACTGGCTACAGCCTAGTAAGCAGCATCCAAGTTCAGAAGCGTCTGCTACATTTGGATTGTTTCATACAAAGGAAATGAAGAGTTGTATGGTAAATCTCTATAGTGATGCAGTATGGTCTACCAGAGAGTAAGCACCACACAAGTTCAGAAGTTTCTACTACATTTGGATTGTTTCATACAAAGGCAATGAAGTGTTGCATGGTAAATCTCTATAGTCATGCAGTATGGTCTACGAGAGAGTAAGCACCACACAAGTTCAGAAGTTTCTACTACATTTGTATTGTTTCATACAAGGGCACTGAAGAGTTCTATTCTAAATCTCTCTAGTGTTCCTATACTGGCTACAGCCTAGTAAGCAGCATCCAAGTTCAGAAGCGTCTGCTACATTTGGATTGTTTCATACAAAGGAAATGAAGAGTTGTATGGTAAATCTCTATAGTGATGCAGTATGGTCTACGAGAGAGTAAGCACCACACAAGTTCAGAAGTTTCTACTACATTTGGATTGTTTCATACAAGGGCACTGAAGAGTTCTATTCTAAATCTCTCTAGTGTTCCTATACTGGCTACAGCCTAGTAAGCAGCACCCAAGTTCAGAAGCGTCTGCTACATTTGGATTGTTTCATACAAAGGCAATGAAGAGTTGTATGGTAAATCTCTATAGTGAGGCAGTATGGTCTACGAGAGAGTAAGCACCACACAAGTTCAGAAGCGTCTGCTACATTTGGATTGTTTCATACAAAGGAAATGAAGAGTTGTATGGTAAATCTCTATAGTGATGCAGTATGGTCTACGAGAGAGTAAGCACCACACAAGTTTAGAAGTTTCTACTACATTTGGATTGTTTCATACAAGGGCACTGAAGAGTTCTATTCTAAATCTCTCTAGTGTTCCTATACTGGCTACAGCCTAGTAAGCAGCACCCAAGTTCAGAAGCGTCTGCTACATTTGGATTGTTTCATACAAAGGCAATGAAGAGTTGTATGGTAAATCTCTATAGTGATGCAGTATGGTCTACGAGAGAGTAAGCACCACACAAGATCAGAAGTTTCTACTACATTTGGATTGTTTCATACAAAGGCAATGAAGTGTTGTATGGTATATCTCTATAGTGATGCAGTATGGTCTACGAGAGAGTAAGCACCATACAAGTTCAGAAGTTTCTACTACATTTGGATTGTTTCATACAAGGGCACTGATGAGTTCTATTCTAAATCTCTCTAGTGTTCCTATACTGGCTACAGCCTAGTAAGCAGCACCCAAGTTCAGAAGCGTCTGCTACATTTGGATTGTTTCATACAAAGGCAATGAAGAGTTGTATGGTAAATCTCTATAGTGAGGCAGTATGGTCTACGAGAGAGTAAGCACCACACAAGTTCAGAAGCGTCTGCTACATTTGGATTGTTTCATACAAAGGCAATTAAGAGTTGTATGGTAAATCTCTATAGTGATGCAGTATGGTCTACGAGAGAGTAAGCACCACACAAGTTCAGAAGTTTCTACTACATTTGGATTGTTTCATACAAAGGCAATGAAGTGTTGTATGGTAAATCTCTATAGTCATGCAGTATGGTCTACGAGAGAGTAAGCACCACACAAGTTCAGAAGTTTCTACTACATTTGGATTGTTTCATACAAGGGCACTGAAGAGTTCTATTCTAAATCTCTCTAGTGTTCCTATACTGGCTACAGCCTAGTAAGCAGCATCCAAGTTCAGAAGCGTCTGCTACATTTGGATTGTTTCATACAAAGGAAATGAAGAGTTGTATGGTAAATCTCTATAGTGATGCAGTATGGTCTACGAGAGAGTAAGCACCACACAAGTTCAGAAGTTTCTACTACATTTGGATTGTTTCATACAAGGGCACTGAAGAGTTCTATTCTAAATCTCTCTAGTGTTCCTATACTGGCTACAGCCTAGTAAGCAGCACCCAAGTTCAGAAGCGTCTGCTACATTTGGATTGTTTCATACAAAGGCAATGAAGAGTTGTATGGTAAATCTCTATAGTGAGGCAGTATGGTCTACGAGAGAGTAAGCACCACACAAGTTCAGAAGCGTCTGCTACATTTGGATTGTTTCATACAAAGGAAATGAAGAGTTGTATGGTAAATCTCTATAGTGATGCAGTATGGTCTACGAGAGAGTAAGCACCACACAAGTTCAGAAGTTTCTACTACATTTGGATTGTTTCATACAAGGGCACTGAAGAGTTCTATTCTAAATCTCTCTAGTGTTCCTATACTGGCTACAGCCTAGTAAGCAGCACCCAAGTTCAGAAGCGTCTGCTACATTTGGATTGTTTCATACAAAGGCAATGAAGAGTTGTATGGTAAATCTCTATAGTGATGCAGTATGGTCTACGAGAGAGTAAGCACCACACAAGATCAGAAGTTTCTACTACATTTGGATTGTTTCATACAAAGGCAATGAAGTGTTGTATGGTAAATCTCTATAGTGATGCAGTATGGTCTACGAGAGAGTAAGCACCATACAAGTTCAGAAGTTTCTACTACATTTGGATTGTTTCATACAAGGGCACTGATGAGTTCTATTCTAAATCTCTCTAGTGTTCCTATACTGGCTACAGCCTAGTAAGCAGCACCCAAGTTCAGAAGCGTCTGCTACATTTGGATTGTTTCATACAAAGGGAATGAAGAGTTGTATGGTAAATCTCTATAGTGAGGCAGTATGGTCTACGAGAGAGTAAGCACCACACAAGTTCAGAAGCGTCTGCTACATTTGGATTGTTTCATACAAAGGCAATTAAGAGTTGTATGGTAAATCTCTATAGTGATGCAGTATGGTCTACGAGAGAGTAAGCACCACACAAGTTCAGAAGTTTCTACTACATTTGGATTGTTTCATACAAAGGCAATGAAGTGTTGTATGGTAAATCTCTATAGTCATGCAGTATGGTCTACGAGAGAGTAAGCACCACACAAGTTCAGAAGTTTCTACTACATTTGGATTGTTTCATACAAGGGCACTGAAGAGTTCTATTCTAAATCTCTCTAGTGTTCCTATACTGGCTACAGCCTAGTAAGCAGCATCCAAGTTCAGAAGCGTCTGCTACATTTGGATTGTTTCATACAAAGGAAATGAAGAGTTGTATGGTAAATCTCTATAGTGATGCAGTATGGTCTACGAGAGAGTAAGCACCACACAAGTTCAGAAATTTCTACTACATTTGGATTGTTTCATACAAGGGCACTGAAGAGTTCTATTCTAAATCTCTCTAGTGTTCCTATACTGGCTACAGCCTAGTAAGCAGCACCCAAGTTCAGAAGCGTCTGCTACATTTGGATTGTTTCATACAAAGGCAATGAAGAGTTGTATGGTAAATCTCTATAGTGAGGCAGTATGGTCTACGAGAGAGTAAGCACCACACAAGTTCAGAACCGTCTGCTACATTTGGATTGTTTCATACAAAGGAAATGAAGAGTTGTATGGTAAATCTCTATAGTGATGCAGTATGGTCTACGAGAGAGTAAGCACCACACAAGTTCAGAAGTTTCTACTACATTTGGATTGTTTCATACAAGGGCACTGAAGAGTTCTATTCTAAATCTCTCTAGTGTTCCTATACTGGCCACAGCCTAGTAAGCAGCACCCAAGTTCAGAAGCGTCTGCTACATTTGGATTGTTTCATACAAAGGCAATGAAGAGTTGTATGGTAAATCTCTATAGTGATGCAGTATAGTCTACGAGAGAGTAAGCACCACACAAGTTCAGAAGTTTCTACTACATTTGGATTGTTTCATACAAAGGCAATGAAGTGTTGTATGGTAAATCTCTATAGTGATGCAGTATGGTCTACGAGAGAGTAAGCACCACACAAGTTCAGAAGTTTCTACTACATTTGGATTGTTTCATACAAGGGCACTGAAGAGTTCTATTCTAAATCTCTCTAGTATTCCTATACTGGCTACAGCCTAGTAAGCAGCACCCAAGTTCAGAAGCGTCTGCAACATTTGGATTGTTTCATACAAAGGCAATGAAGAGTTGTATGGTAAATCTCTATAGTGATGCAGTATGGTCTACGAGAGAGTAAGCACCACACAAGTTCAGAAGTTTCTACTACATTTGGATTGTTTCATACAAAGGCACTGAAGAGTTCTATTCTAAATCTCTCTAGTGTTCCTATACTGGCTACAGCCTAGTAAGCAGCACCCAAGTTCAGAAGCGTCTGCTACATTTGGATTGTTTCATACAAAGGCAATGAGGAGTTGTATGGTAAATCTCTATAGTGATGCAGTATGGTCTACGAGAGAGTAAGCACCACACAAGTTCAGAAGTTTCTACTACATTTGGATTGTTTCATACAAGGGCACTGAAGAGTTCTATTCTAAATCTCTCTAGTGTTCCTATACTGGCTACAGCCTAGTAAGCAGCACCCAAGTTCAGAAGCGTCTGCTACATTTGGATTGTTTCATACAAAGGCACTGAAGAGTTGTATGGTAAATCTCTATAGTGATGCAGTATGGTCTACGAGAGAGTAAGCAGCACACAAGTTCAGAAGTGTCTGCTACATTTGGATTGTTTCATACAAAGGCAATGAAGAGTTGTATGGTAAATCTCTATAGTGATGCAGTATGGTCTACGAGAGAGTAAGCACCACACAAGTTCAGAAGTTTCTACTACATTTGGATTGTTTCATACAAGGGCACTGAAGAGTTCTATTCTAAATCTCTCTAGTGTTCCTATACTGGCTACAGCCTAGTAAGCAGCACCCAAGTTCAGAAGCGTCTGCTACATTTGGATTGTTTCATACAAAGGCAATGAAGAGTTGTATGGTAAATCTCTATAGTGAGGCAGTATGGTCTACGAGAGAGTAAGCACCACACAAGTTCAGAAGCGTCTGCTACATTTGGATTGTTTCATACAAAGGAAATGAAGAGTTGTATGGTAAATCTCTATAGTGATGCAGTATGGTCTACGAGAGAGTAAGCACCACACAAGTTCAGAAGTTTCGACTACATTTGGATTGTTTCATACAAGGGCACTGAAGAGTTCTATTCTAAATCTCTCTAGTGTTCCTATACTGGCTACAGCCTAGTAAGCAGCACCCAAGTTCAGAAGCGTCTGCTACATTTGGATTGTTTCATACAAAGGCAATGAAGAGTTGTATGGTAAATCTCTATAGTGATGCAGTATGGTCTACGAGAGAGTAAGCACCACACAAGTTCAGAAGTATCTACTACATTTGGATTGTTTCATACAAAGGCAAAGAAGTGTTGTATGGTAAATCTCTATAGTGATGCAGTATGGTCTACGAGAGAGTAAGCACCACACAAGTTCAGAAGTTTCTACTACATTTCGATTGTTTCATACAAGGGCAATGAAGAGTTGTATGGTAAATCTCTATAGTGATGCAGTATGGTCTACGAGAGAGTAAGCACCACACAAGTTCAGAAGTTTCTACTACATTTCGATTGTTTCATACAAGGGCACTGAAGAGTTCTATTCTAAATCTCTCTAGTGTTCCTATACTGGCTACAGCCTAGTAAGCAGCACCCAAGTTCAGAAGCGTCTGCTACATTTGGATTGTTTCATACAAAGGCAATGAAGAGTTGTATGGTAAATCTCTATAGTGAGGCAGTATGGTCTACGAGAGAGTAAGCACCACACAAGTTCAGAAGCGTCTGCTACATTTGGATTGTTTCATACAAAGGAAATGAAGAGTTGTATGGTAAATCTCTATAGTGATGCAGTATGGTCTACGAGAGAGTAAGCACCACACAAGTTCAGAAGTTTCTACTACATTTGGATTGTTTCATACAAAGGCAATGAAGAGTTGTATGGTAAATCTCTATATTGATGCAATATGGTCTACGAGAGAGTAAGAAGCACACAAGTTCAGAAGCGTCTGCTATATTTGGATTGTTTCATACAAAGGCAATGAAGAGTTGTATGGTAAATCTCTATAGTGATGCAGTATGGTCTACGAGAGAGTAAGCAGCACACAAGTTCAGAAGCGTCTGCTACATTTGGATTGTTTCATACAACGGTAATGAAGAGTTGTATGGTAAATCTCTATAGTGATTCAGTATGGTCTACGAGAGAGTAAGCACCACACAAGTTCCGAAGTTTCTACTACATTTGGATTGTTTCATACAAGGGCACTGATGAGTTCTATTGTAAATCTCTCTAGTGTTCCTATACTGGCTACAGCCTAGTAAGCAGCACCCAAGTTCAGAAGCGTCTGCTACATTTGGATTGTTTCATACAAAGGCAATGAAGAGTTGTATGGTAAATCTCTATAGTGATGCAGTATGGTCTACGAGAGAGTAAGCACCACACAAGTTCAGAAGTATCTACTACATTTGGATTGTTTCATACAAAGGCAAAGAAGTGTTGTATGGTAAATCTCTATAGTGATGCAGTATGGTCTACGAGAGAGTAAGCACCACACAAGTTCAGAAGTTTCTACTACATTTCGATTGTTTCATACAAGGGCAATGAAGAGTTGTATGGTAAATCTCTATAGTGATGCAGTATGGTCTACGAGAGAGTAAGCACCACACAAGTTCAGAAGTTTCTACTACATTTCGATTGTTTCATACAAGGGCACTGAAGAGTTCTATTCTAAATCTCTCTAGTGTTCCTATACTGGCTACAGCCTAGTAAGCAGCACCCAAGTTCAGAAGCGTCTGCTACATTTGGATTGTTTCATACAAAGGCAATGAAGAGTTGTATGGTAAATCTCTATAGTGAGGCAGTATGGTCTACGAGAGAGTAAGCACCACACAAGTTCAGAAGCGTCTGCTACATTTGGATTGTTTCATACAAAGGAAATGAAGAGTTGTATGGTAAATCTCTATAGTGATGCAGTATGGTCTACGAGAGAGTAAGCACCACACAAGTTCAGAAGTTTCTACTACATTTGGATTGTTTCATACAAGGGCACTGAAGAGTTCTATTCTAAATCTCTCTAGTGTTCCTATACTGGCTACAGCCTAGTAAGCAGCACCCAAGTTCAGAAGCGTCTGCTACATTTGGATTGTTTCATACAAAGGCAATGAAGAGTTGTATGGTAAATCTCTATAGTGATGCAGTATGGTCTACGAGAGAGTAAGCACCACACAAGTTCAGAAGTATCTACTACATTTGGATTGTTTCATACAAAGGCAAAGAAGTGTTGTATGGTAAATCTCTATAGTGATGCAGTATGGTCTACGAGAGAGTAAGCACCACACAAGTTCAGAAGTTTCTACTACATTTCGATTGTTTCATACAAGGGCAATGAAGAGTTGTATGGTAAATCTCTATAGTGATGCAGTATGGTCTACGAGAGAGTAAGCACCACACAAGTTCAGAAGTTTCTACTACATTTCGATTGTTTCATACAAGGGCACTGAAGAGTTCTATTCTAAATCTCTCTAGTGTTCCTATACTGGCTACAGCCTAGTAAGCAGCACCCAAGTTCAGAAGCGTCTGCTACATTTGGATTGTTTCATACAAAGGCAATGAAGAGTTGTATGGTAAATCTCTATAGTGAGGCAGTATGGTCTACGAGAGAGTAAGCACCACACAAGTTCAGAAGCGTCTGCTACATTTGGATTGTTTCATACAAAGGAAATGAAGAGTTGTATGGTAAATCTCTATAGTGATGCAGTATGGTCTACGAGAGAGTAAGCACCACACAAGTTCAGAAGTTTCTACTACATTTGGATTGTTTCATACAAAGGCAATGAAGAGTTGTATGGTAAATCTCTATATTGATGCAATATGGTCTACGAGAGAGTAAGAAGCACACAAGTTCAGAAGCGTCTGCTATATTTGGATTGTTTCATACAAAGGCAATGAAGAGTTGTATGGTAAATCTCTATAGTGATGCAGTATGGTCTACGAGAGAGTAAGCAGCACACAAGTTCAGAAGCGTCTGCTACATTTGGATTGTTTCATACAACGGTAATGAAGAGTTGTATGGTAAATCTCTATAGTGATTCAGTATGGTCTACGAGAGAGTAAGCACCACACAAGTTCCGAAGTTTCTACTACATTTGGATTGTTTCATACAAGGGCACTGATGAGTTCTATTGTAAATCTCTCTAGTGTTCCTATACTGGCTACAGCCTAGTAAGCAGCACCCAAGTTCAGAAGCGTCTGCTACATTTGGATTGTTTCATACAAAGGCAATGAAGAGTTGTATGGTAAATCTCTATAGTGAGGCAGTATGGTCTACGAGAGAGTAAGCACCACACAAGTTCAGAAGCGTCTGCTACATTTGGATTGTTTCATACAAAGACAATGAAGAGTTGTATGGTAAATCTCTATAGTGATGCAGTATGGTCTACCAGAGAGTAAGCACCACACAAGTTCAGAAGTTTCTACTACATTTGGATTGTTTCATACAAAGGCAATGAAGTGTTGCATGGTAAATCTCTATAGTCATGCAGTATGGTCTACGAGAGAGTAAGCACCACACAAGTTCAGAAGTTTCTACTACATTTGGATTGTTTCATACAAGGGCACTGAAGAGTTCTATTCTAAATCTCTCTAGTGTTCCTATACTGGCTACAGCCTAGTAAGCAGCATCCAAGTTCAGAAGCGTCTGCTACATTTGGATTGTTTCATACAAAGGAAATGAAGAGTTGTATGGTAAATCTCTATAGTGATGCAGTATGGTCTACGAGAGAGTAAGCACCACACAAGTTCAGAAGTTTCTACTACATTTGGATTGTTTCATACAAGGGCACTGAAGAGTTCTATTCTAAATCTCTCTAGTGTTCCTATACTGGCTACAGCCTAGTAAGCAGCACCCAAGTTCAGAAGCGTCTGCTACATTTGGATTGTTTCATACAAAGGCAATGAAGAGTTGTATGGTAAATCTCTATAGTGATGCAGTATAGTCTACGAGAGAGTAAGCACCACACAAGTTCAGAAGTTTCTACTACATTTGGATTGTTTCATACAAAGGCAATGAAGTGTTGTATGGTAAATCTCTATAGTGATGCAGTATGGTCTACGAGAGAGTAAGCACCACACAAGTTCAGAAGTTTCTACTACATTTGGATTGTTTCATACAAGGGCACTGAAGAGTTCTATTCTAAATCTCTCTAGTGTTCCTATACTGGCTACAGCCTAGTAAGCAGCACCCAAGTTCAGAAGCGTCTGCAACATTTGGATTGTTTCATACAAAGGCAATGAAGAGTTGTATGGTAAATCTCTATAGTGATGCAGTATGGTCTACGAGAGAGTAAGCACCACACAAGTTCAGAAGTTTCTACTACATTTGGATTGTTTCATACAAGGGCACTGAAGAGTTCTATTCTAAATCTCTCTAGTGTTCCTATACTGGCTACAGCCTAGTAAGCAGCACCCAAGTTCAGAAGCGTCTGCAACATTTGGATTGTTTCATACAAAGGCAATGAAGAGTTGTATGGTAAATCCCTATAGTGATGCAGTATGGTCTACGAGAGAGTAAGCACCACACAAGTTCAGAAGTTTCTACTACATTTGGATTGTTTCATACAAGGGCACTGAAGAGTTCTATTCTAAATCTCTCTAGTGTTCCTATACTGGCTACAGCCTAGTAAGCAGCACCCAAGTTCAGAAGCGTCTGCTACATTTGGATTGTTTCATACAAAGGCACTGAAGAGTTGTATGGTAAATCTCTATAGTGATGCAGTATGGTCTACGAGAGAGTAAGCAGCACACAAGTTCAGAAGTGTCTGCTACATTTGGATTGTTTCATACAAAGGCAATGAAGAGTTGTATGGTAAACCTCTATAGTGATGCAGTATGGTCTACGAGAGAGTAAGCACCACACAAGTTCAGAAGTTTCTACTACATTTGGATTGTTTCATACAAGGGCACTGAAGAGTTCTATTCTAAATCTCTCTAGTGTTCCTATACTGGCTACAGCCTAGTAAGCAGCACCCAAGTTCAGAAGCGTCTGCTACATTTGGATTGTTTCATACAAAGGCAATGAAGAGTTGTATGGTAAATCTCTATAGTGAGGCAGTATGGTCTACGAGAGAGTAAGCACCACACAAGTTCAGAAGCGTCTGCTACATTTGGATTGTTTCATACAAAGGAAATGAAGAGTTGTATGGTAAATCTCTATAGTGATGCAGTATGGTCTACGAGAGAGTAAGCACCACACAAGTTTAGAAGTTTCTACTACATTTGGATTGTTTCATACAAGGGCACTGAAGAGTTCTATTCTAAATCTCTCTAGTGTTCCTATACTGGCTACAGCCTAGTAAGCAGCACCCAAGTTCAGAAGCGTCTGCTACATTTGGATTGTTTCATACAAAGGCAATGAAGAGTTGTATGGTAAATCTCTATAGTGATGCAGTATGGTCTACGAGAGAGTAAGCACCACACAAGTTCAGAAGTTTCTACTACATTTGGATTGTTTCATACAAAGGCAAAGAAGTGTTGTATGGTAAATCTCTATAGTGATGCAGTATGGTCTACGAGAGAGTAAGCACCACACAAGTTCAGAAGTTTCTACTACATTTCGATTGTTTCATACAAGGGCAATGAAGAGTTGTATGGTAAATCTCTATAGTGATGCAGTATGATCTACGAGAGAGTAAGCACCACACAAGTTCAGAAGTTTCTACTACATTTCGATTGTTTCATACAAGGGCACTGAAGAGTTCTATTCTAAATCTCTCTAGTGTTCCTATACTGGCTACAGCCTAGTAAGCAGCACCCAAGTTCAGAAGCGTCTGCTACATTTGGATTGTTTCATACAAAGGCAATGAAGAGTTGTATGGTAAATCTCTATAGTGAGGCAGTATGGTCTACGAGAGAGTAAGCACCACACAAGTTCAGAAGCGTCTGCTACATTTGGATTGTTTCATACAAAGGCAATGAAGAGTTGTATGGTAAATCTCTATAGTGATGCAGTATGGTCTACGAGAGAGTAAGCACCACACAAGTTCAGAAGCGTTTGCTAGATTTGGATTGTTTCATACAAAGGCAATGAAGAGTTGTATGGTAAATCTCTATAGTGATGCAGTATGGTCTACGAGAGAGTAAGCACCACACAAGTTCAGAAGTTTCTACTACATTTGGATTGTTTCATACAAGGGCACTGAAGAGTTCTATTCTAAATCTCTCTAGTGTTCCTATACTGGCTACAGCCTAGTAAGCAGCACCCAAGTTCAGAAGCGTCTGCTACATTTGGATTGTTTCATACAAAGGCAATGAAGAGTTGTATGGTAAATCTCTATATTGATGCAATATGGTCTACGAGAGAGTAAGAAGCACACAAGTTCAGAAGCGTCTGCTATATTTGGATTGTTTCATACAAAGGCAATGAAGAGTTGTATGGTAAATCTCTATAGTGATGCAGTATGGTCTACGAGAGAGTAAGCAGCACACAAGTTCAGAAGCGTCTGCTACATTTGGATTGTTTCATACAACGGCAATGAAGAGTTGTATGGTAAATCTCTATAGTGATTCAGTATGGTCTACGAGAGAGTAAGCACCACACAAGTTCAGAAGTTTCTACTACATTTGGATTGTTTCATACAAGGGCACTGATGAGTTCTATTCTAAATCTCTCTAGTGTTCCTATACTGGCTACAGCCTAGTAAGCAGCACCCAAGTTCAGAAGCGTCTGCTACATTTGGATTGTTTCATACAAAGGCAATGAAGAGTTGTATGGTAAATCTCTATAGTGATGCAGTATGGTCTACGAGAGAGTAAGCATCACACAAGTTCAGAAGCTTCTGCTACATTTGGATTGTTTCATACAAAGGCAATGAAGAGTTGTATGGTAAATCTCTATAGTGATGCAGTATGGTCTACGAGAGAGTAAGCACCACACAAGTTCAGAAGTTTCTACTACATTTGGATTGTTTCATACAAAGGCAATGAAGTGTTGTATGGTAAATCTCTATAGTGATGCAGTATGGTCTACGAGAGAGTAAGCACCACACAAGTTCAGAAGTTTCTACTACATTTGGATTGTTTCATACAAGGGCACTGAAGAGTTCTATTCTAAATCTCTCTAGTGTTCCTATACTGGCTACAGCCTAGTAAGCAGCATCCAAGTTCAGAAGCATCTGCTACATTTGGATTGTTTCATACAAAGGAAATGAAGAGTTGTATGGTAAATCTCTATAGTGATGCAGTATGGTCTCCGAGAGAGTAAGCACCACACAAGTTCAGAAGTTTCTACTACATTTGGATTGTTTCATACAAGGGCACTGAAGAGTTCTATTCTAAATCTCTCTAGTTTTCCTATACTGGCTACAGCCTAGTAAGCAGCACCCAAGTTCAGAAGCGTCTGCTACATTTGGATTGTTTCATACAAAGGCAATGAAGAGTTGTATGGTAAATCTCTATAGTGAGGCAGTATGGTCTACGAGAGAGTAAGCACAACACAAGTTCAGAAGCGTCTGCTACATTTGGATTGTTTCATACAAAGGAAATGAAGAGTTGTATGGTAAATCTCTATAGTGATGCAGTATGGTCTACGAGAGAGTAAGCACCACACAAGTTCAGAAGTTTCTACTACATTTGGATTGTTTCATACAAGGGCACTGAAGAGTTCTATTCTAAATCTCTCTAGTGTTCCTGTACTGGCTACAGCCTAGTAAGCAGCACCCAAGTTCAGAAGCGTCTGCTACATTTGGATTGTTTCATACAAAGGCAATGAA
This sequence comes from Plestiodon gilberti rubricaudatus, assembly GCA_026170595.1. Taxonomy (NCBI): domain Eukaryota; kingdom Metazoa; phylum Chordata; class Lepidosauria; order Squamata; family Scincidae; genus Plestiodon; species Plestiodon gilberti. The sequence continues at coordinate 18,506,206 of JANXHW010000012.1, forward strand.
GAGTTGTATGGTAAATCTCTATAGTGATGCAGTATGGTCTACGAGAGAGTAAGCACCACACAAGTTCAGAAGTTTCTACTACATTTGGATTGTTTCATACAAAGGCAATGAAGTGTTGTATGGTAAATCTCTATAGTGATGCAGTATGGTCTACGAGAGAGTAAGCACCACACAAGTTCAGAAGTTTCTACTACATTTGGATTGTTTCATACAAGGGCACTGAAGAGTTCTATTCTAAATCTCTCTAGTGTTCCTATACTGGCTACAGCCTAGTAAGCAGCACCCAAGTTCAGAAGCGTCTGCTACATTTGGATTGTTTCATACAAAGGCAATGAAGAGTTGTATGGTAAATCTCTATAGTGAGGCAGTATGGTCTACGAGAGAGTAAGCACCACACAAGTTCAGAAGCGTCTGCTACATTTGGATTGTTTCATACAAAGGCAATTAAGAGTTGTATGGTAAATCTCTATAGTGATGCAGTATGGTCTACGAGAGAGTAAGCACCACACAAGTTCAGAAGTTTCTACTACATTTGGATTGTTTCATACAAAGGCAATGAAGTGTTGTATGGTAAATCTCTATAGTCATGCAGTATGGTCTACGAGAGAGTAAGCACCACACAAGTTCAGAAGTTTCTACTACATTTGGATTGTTTCATAAAAGGGCACTGAAGAGTTCTATTCTAAATCTCTCTAGTGTTCCTATACTGGCTACAGCCTAGTAAGCAGCATCCAAGTTCAGAAGCGTCTGCTACATTTGGATTGTTTCATACAAAGGAAATGAAGAGTTGTATGGTAAATCTCTATAGTGATGCAGTATGGTCTACGAGAGAGTAAGCACCACACAAGTTCAGAAGTTTCTACTACATTTGGATTGTTTCATACAAGGGCACTGAAGAGTTCTATTCTAAATCTCTCTAGTGTTCCTATACTGGCTACAGCCTAGTAAGCAGCACCCAAGTTCAGAAGCGTCTGCTACATTTGGATTGTTTCATACAAAGGCAATGAAGAGTTGTATGGTAAATCTCTATAGTGAGGCAGTATGGTCTACGAGAGAGTAAGCACCACACAAGTTCAGAAGCGTCTGCTACATTTGGATTGTTTCATACAAAGGAAATGAAGAGTTGTATGGTAAATCTCTATAGTGATGCAGTATGGTCTACGAGAGAGTAAGCACCACACAAGTTCAGAAGTTTCTACTACATTTGGATTGTTTCATACAAGGGCACTGAAGAGTTCTATTCTAAATCTCTCTAGTGTTCCTATACTGGCTACAGCCTAGTAAGCAGCACCCAAGTTCAGAAGCGTCTGCTACATTTGGATTGTTTCATACAAAGGCAATGAAGAGTTGTATGGTAAATCTCTATAGTGATGCAGTATGGTCTACGAGAGAGTAAGCACCACACAAGATCAGAAGTTTCTACTACATTTGGATTGTTTCATACAAAGGCAATGAAGTGTTGTATGGTAAATCTCTATAGTGATGCAGTATGGTCTACGAGAGAGTAAGCACCATACAAGTTCAGAAGTTTCTACTACATTTGGATTGTTTCATACAAGGGCACTGATGAGTTCTATTCTAAATCTCTCTAGTGTTCCTATACTGGCTACAGCCTAGTAAGCAGCACCCAAGTTCAGAAGCGTCTGCTACATTTGGATTGTTTCATACAAAGGCAATGAAGAGTTGTATGGTAAATCTCTATAGTGAGGCAGTATGGTCTACGAGAGAGTAAGCACCACACAAGTTCAGAAGCGTCTGCTACATTTGGATTGTTTCATACAAAGGCAATTAAGAGTTGTATGGTAAATCTCTATAGTGATGCAGTATGGTCTACGAGAGAGTAAGCACCACACAAGTTCAGAAGTTTCTACTACATTTGGATTGTTTCATACAAAGGCAATGAAGTGTTGTATGGTAAATCTCTATAGTCATGCAGTATGGTCTACGAGAGAGTAAGCACCACACAAGTTCAGAAGTTTCTACTACATTTGGATTGTTTCATACAAGGGCACTGAAGAGTTCTATTCTAAATCTCTCTAGTGTTCCTATACTGGCTACAGCCTAGTAAGCAGCATCCAAGTTCAGAAGCGTCTGCTACATTTGGATTGTTTCATACAAAGGAAATGAAGAGTTGTATGGTAAATCTCTATAGTGATGCAGTATGGTCTACGAGAGAGTAAGCACCACACAAGTTCAGAAATTTCTACTACATTTGGATTGTTTCATACAAGGGCACTGAAGAGTTCTATTCTAAATCTCTCTAGTGTTCCTATACTGGCTACAGCCTAGTAAGCAGCACCCAAGTTCAGAAGCGTCTGCTACATTTGGATTGTTTCATACAAAGGCAATGAAGAGTTGTATGGTAAATCTCTATAGTGAGGCAGTATGGTCTACGAGAGAGTAAGCACCACACAAGTTCAGAACCGTCTGCTACATTTGGATTGTTTCATACAAAGGAAATGAAGAGTTGTATGGTAAATCTCTATAGTGATGCAGTATGGTCTACGAGAGAGTAAGCACCACACAAGTTCAGAAGTTTCTACTACATTTGGATTGTTTCATACAAGGGCACTGAAGAGTTCTATTCTAAATCTCTCTAGTGTTCCTATACTGGCCACAGCCTAGTAAGCAGCACCCAAGTTCAGAAGCGTCTGCTACATTTGGATTGTTTCATACAAAGGCAATGAAGAGTTGTATGGTAAATCTCTATAGTGATGCAGTATGGTCTACGAGAGAGTAAGCACCACACAAGATCAGAAGTTTCTACTACATTTGGATTGTTTCATACAAAGGCAATGAAGTGTTGTATGGTATATCTCTATAGTGATGCAGTATGGTCTACGAGAGAGTAAGCACCATACAAGTTCAGAAGTTTCTACTACATTTGGATTGTTTCATACAAGGGCACTGATGAGTTCTATTCTAAATCTCTCTAGTGTTCCTATACTGGCTACAGCCTAGTAAGCAGCACCCAAGTTCAGAAGCGTCTGCTACATTTGGATTGTTTCATACAAAGGCAATGAAGAGTTGTATGGTAAATCTCTATAGTGAGGCAGTATGGTCTACGAGAGAGTAAGCACCACACAAGTTCAGAAGCGTCTGCTACATTTGGATTGTTTCATACAAAGGCAATTAAGAGTTGTATGGTAAATCTCTATAGTGATGCAGTATGGTCTACGAGAGAGTAAGCACCACACAAGTTCAGAAGTTTCTACTACATTTGGATTGTTTCATACAAAGGCAATGAAGTGTTGTATGGTAAATCTCTATAGTCATGCAGTATGGTCTACGAGAGAGTAAGCACCACACAAGTTCAGAAGTTTCTACTACATTTGGATTGTTTCATACAAGGGCACTGAAGAGTTCTATTCTAAATCTCTCTAGTGTTCCTATACTGGCTACAGCCTAGTAAGCAGCATCCAAGTTCAGAAGCGTCTGCTACATTTGGATTGTTTCATACAAAGGAAATGAAGAGTTGTATGGTAAATCTCTATAGTGATGCAGTATGGTCTACCAGAGAGTAAGCACCACACAAGTTCAGAAGTTTCTACTACATTTGGATTGTTTCATACAAAGGCAATGAAGTGTTGCATGGTAAATCTCTATAGTCATGCAGTATGGTCTACGAGAGAGTAAGCACCACACAAGTTCAGAAGTTTCTACTACATTTGGATTGTTTCATACAAGGGCACTGAAGAGTTCTATTCTAAATCTCTCTAGTGTTCCTATACTGGCTACAGCCTAGTAAGCAGCATCCAAGTTCAGAAGCGTCTGCTACATTTGGATTGTTTCATACAAAGGAAATGAAGAGTTGTATGGTAAATCTCTATAGTGATGCAGTATGGTCTACGAGAGAGTAAGCACCACACAAGTTCAGAAGTTTCTACTACATTTGGATTGTTTCATACAAGGGCACTGAAGAGTTCTATTCTAAATCTCTCTAGTGTTCCTATACTGGCTACAGCCTAGTAAGCAGCACCCAAGTTCAGAAGCGTCTGCTACATTTGGATTGTTTCATACAAAGGCAATGAAGAGTTGTATGGTAAATCTCTATAGTGAGGCAGTATGGTCTACGAGAGAGTAAGCACCACACAAGTTCAGAAGCGTCTGCTACATTTGGATTGTTTCATACAAAGGAAATGAAGAGTTGTATGGTAAATCTCTATAGTGATGCAGTATGGTCTACGAGAGAGTAAGCACCACACAAGTTCAGAAGTTTCTACTACATTTGGATTGTTTCATACAAGGGCACTGAAGAGTTCTATTCTAAATCTCTCTAGTGTTCCTATACTGGCTACAGCCTAGTAAGCAGCACCCAAGTTCAGAAGCGTCTGCTACATTTGGATTGTTTCATACAAAGGCAATGAAGAGTTGTATGGTAAATCTCTATAGTGATGCAGTATGGTCTACGAGAGAGTAAGCACCACACAAGATCAGAAGTTTCTACTACATTTGGATTGTTTCATACAAAGGCAATGAAGTGTTGTATGGTATATCTCTATAGTGATGCAGTATGGTCTACGAGAGAGTAAGCACCATACAAGTTCAGAAGTTTCTACTACATTTGGATTGTTTCATACAAGGGCACTGATGAGTTCTATTCTAAATCTCTCTAGTGTTCCTATACTGGCTACAGCCTAGTAAGCAGCACCCAAGTTCAGAAGCGTCTGCTACATTTGGATTGTTTCATACAAAGGCAATGAAGAGTTGTATGGTAAATCTCTATAGTGAGGCAGTATGGTCTACGAGAGAGTAAGCACCACACAAGTTCAGAAGCGTCTGCTACATTTGGATTGTTTCATACAAAGGCAATTAAGAGTTGTATGGTAAATCTCTATAGTGATGCAGTATGGTCTACGAGAGAGTAAGCACCACACAAGTTCAGAAGTTTCTACTACATTTGGATTGTTTCATACAAAGGCAATGAAGTGTTGTATGGTAAATCTCTATAGTCATGCAGTATGGTCTACGAGAGAGTAAGCACCACACAAGTTCAGAAGTTTCTACTACATTTGGATTGTTTCATACAAGGGCACTGAAGAGTTCTATTCTAAATCTCTCTAGTGTTCCTATACTGGCTACAGCCTAGTAAGCAGCATCCAAGTTCAGAAGCGTCTGCTACATTTGGATTGTTTCATACAAAGGAAATGAAGAGTTGTATGGTAAATCTCTATAGTGATGCAGTATGGTCTACGAGAGAGTAAGCACCACACAAGTTCAGAAGTTTCTACTACATTTGGATTGTTTCATACAAGGGCACTGAAGAGTTCTATTCTAAATCTCTCTAGTGTTCCTATACTGGCTACAGCCTAGTAAGCAGCACCCAAGTTCAGAAGCGTCTGCTACATTTGGATTGTTTCATACAAAGGCAATGAAGAGTTGTATGGTAAATCTCTATAGTGAGGCAGTATGGTCTACGAGAGAGTAAGCACCACACAAGTTCAGAAGCGTCTGCTACATTTGGATTGTTTCATACAAAGGAAATGAAGAGTTGTATGGTAAATCTCTATAGTGATGCAGTATGGTCTACGAGAGAGTAAGCACCACACAAGTTCAGAAGTTTCGACTACATTTGGATTGTTTCATACAAGGGCACTGAAGAGTTCTATTCTAAATCTCTCTAGTGTTCCTATACTGGCTACAGCCTAGTAAGCAGCACCCAAGTTCAGAAGCGTCTGCTACATTTGGATTGTTTCATACAAAGGCAATGAAGAGTTGTATGGTAAATCTCTATAGTGATGCAGTATGGTCTACGAGAGAGTAAGCACCACACAAGATCAGAAGTTTCTACTACATTTGGATTGTTTCATACAAAGGCAATGAAGTGTTGTATGGTAAATCTCTATAGTGATGCAGTATGGTCTACGAGAGAGTAAGCACCATACAAGTTCAGAAGTTTCTACTACATTTGGATTGTTTCATACAAGGGCACTGATGAGTTCTATTCTAAATCTCTCTAGTGTTCCTATACTGGCTACAGCCTAGTAAGCAGCACCCAAGTTCAGAAGCGTCTGCTACATTTGGATTGTTTCATACAAAGGGAATGAAGAGTTGTATGGTAAATCTCTATAGTGAGGCAGTATGGTCTACGAGAGAGTAAGCACCACACAAGTTCAGAAGCGTCTGCTACATTTGGATTGTTTCATACAAAGGCAATTAAGAGTTGTATGGTAAATCTCTATAGTGATGCAGTATGGTCTACGAGAGAGTAAGCACCACACAAGTTCAGAAGTTTCTACTACATTTGGATTGTTTCATACAAAGGCAATGAAGTGTTGTATGGTAAATCTCTATAGTCATGCAGTATGGTCTACGAGAGAGTAAGCACCACACAAGTTCAGAAGTTTCTACTACATTTGGATTGTTTCATACAAGGGCACTGAAGAGTTCTATTCTAAATCTCTCTAGTGTTCCTATACTGGCTACAGCCTAGTAAGCAGCATCCAAGTTCAGAAGCGTCTGCTACATTTGGATTGTTTCATACAAAGGAAATGAAGAGTTGTATGGTAAATCTCTATAGTGATGCAGTATGGTCTACGAGAGAGTAAGCACCACACAAGTTCAGAAATTTCTACTACATTTGGATTGTTTCATACAAGGGCACTGAAGAGTTCTATTCTAAATCTCTCTAGTGTTCCTATACTGGCTACAGCCTAGTAAGCAGCACCCAAGTTCAGAAGCGTCTGCTACATTTGGATTGTTTCATACAAAGGCAATGAAGAGTTGTATGGTAAATCTCTATAGTGAGGCAGTATGGTCTACGAGAGAGTAAGCACCACACAAGTTCAGAACCGTCTGCTACATTTGGATTGTTTCATACAAAGGAAATGAAGAGTTGTATGGTAAATCTCTATAGTGATGCAGTATGGTCTACGAGAGAGTAAGCACCACACAAGTTCAGAAGTTTCTACTACATTTGGATTGTTTCATACAAGGGCACTGAAGAGTTCTATTCTAAATCTCTCTAGTGTTCCTATACTGGCCACAGCCTAGTAAGCAGCACCCAAGTTCAGAAGCGTCTGCTACATTTGGATTGTTTCATACAAAGGCAATGAAGAGTTGTATGGTAAATCTCTATAGTGATGCAGTATAGTCTACGAGAGAGTAAGCACCACACAAGTTCAGAAGTTTCTACTACATTTGGATTGTTTCATACAAAGGCAATGAAGTGTTGTATGGTAAATCTCTATAGTGATGCAGTATGGTCTACGAGAGAGTAAGCACCACACAAGTTCAGAAGTTTCTACTACATTTGGATTGTTTCATACAAGGGCACTGAAGAGTTCTATTCTAAATCTCTCTAGTATTCCTATACTGGCTACAGCCTAGTAAGCAGCACCCAAGTTCAGAAGCGTCTGCAACATTTGGATTGTTTCATACAAAGGCAATGAAGAGTTGTATGGTAAATCTCTATAGTGATGCAGTATGGTCTACGAGAGAGTAAGCACCACACAAGTTCAGAAGTTTCTACTACATTTGGATTGTTTCATACAAAGGCACTGAAGAGTTCTATTCTAAATCTCTCTAGTGTTCCTATACTGGCTACAGCCTAGTAAGCAGCACCCAAGTTCAGAAGCGTCTGCTACATTTGGATTGTTTCATACAAAGGCAATGAGGAGTTGTATGGTAAATCTCTATAGTGATGCAGTATGGTCTACGAGAGAGTAAGCACCACACAAGTTCAGAAGTTTCTACTACATTTGGATTGTTTCATACAAGGGCACTGAAGAGTTCTATTCTAAATCTCTCTAGTGTTCCTATACTGGCTACAGCCTAGTAAGCAGCACCCAAGTTCAGAAGCGTCTGCTACATTTGGATTGTTTCATACAAAGGCACTGAAGAGTTGTATGGTAAATCTCTATAGTGATGCAGTATGGTCTACGAGAGAGTAAGCAGCACACAAGTTCAGAAGTGTCTGCTACATTTGGATTGTTTCATACAAAGGCAATGAAGAGTTGTATGGTAAATCTCTATAGTGATGCAGTATGGTCTACGAGAGAGTAAGCACCACACAAGTTCAGAAGTTTCTACTACATTTGGATTGTTTCATACAAGGGCACTGAAGAGTTCTATTCTAAATCTCTCTAGTGTTCCTATACTGGCTACAGCCTAGTAAGCAGCACCCAAGTTCAGAAGCGTCTGCTACATTTGGATTGTTTCATACAAAGGCAATGAAGAGTTGTATGGTAAATCTCTATAGTGAGGCAGTATGGTCTACGAGAGAGTAAGCACCACACAAGTTCAGAAGCGTCTGCTACATTTGGATTGTTTCATACAAAGGAAATGAAGAGTTGTATGGTAAATCTCTATAGTGATGCAGTATGGTCTACGAGAGAGTAAGCACCACACAAGTTCAGAAGTTTCGACTACATTTGGATTGTTTCATACAAGGGCACTGAAGAGTTCTATTCTAAATCTCTCTAGTGTTCCTATACTGGCTACAGCCTAGTAAGCAGCACCCAAGTTCAGAAGCGTCTGCTACATTTGGATTGTTTCATACAAAGGCAATGAAGAGTTGTATGGTAAATCTCTATAGTGATGCAGTATGGTCTACGAGAGAGTAAGCACCACACAAGTTCAGAAGTATCTACTACATTTGGATTGTTTCATACAAAGGCAAAGAAGTGTTGTATGGTAAATCTCTATAGTGATGCAGTATGGTCTACGAGAGAGTAAGCACCACACAAGTTCAGAAGTTTCTACTACATTTCGATTGTTTCATACAAGGGCAATGAAGAGTTGTATGGTAAATCTCTATAGTGATGCAGTATGGTCTACGAGAGAGTAAGCACCACACAAGTTCAGAAGTTTCTACTACATTTCGATTGTTTCATACAAGGGCACTGAAGAGTTCTATTCTAAATCTCTCTAGTGTTCCTATACTGGCTACAGCCTAGTAAGCAGCACCCAAGTTCAGAAGCGTCTGCTACATTTGGATTGTTTCATACAAAGGCAATGAAGAGTTGTATGGTAAATCTCTATAGTGAGGCAGTATGGTCTACGAGAGAGTAAGCACCACACAAGTTCAGAAGCGTCTGCTACATTTGGATTGTTTCATACAAAGGAAATGAAGAGTTGTATGGTAAATCTCTATAGTGATGCAGTATGGTCTACGAGAGAGTAAGCACCACACAAGTTCAGAAGTTTCTACTACATTTGGATTGTTTCATACAAAGGCAATGAAGAGTTGTATGGTAAATCTCTATATTGATGCAATATGGTCTACGAGAGAGTAAGAAGCACACAAGTTCAGAAGCGTCTGCTATATTTGGATTGTTTCATACAAAGGCAATGAAGAGTTGTATGGTAAATCTCTATAGTGATGCAGTATGGTCTACGAGAGAGTAAGCAGCACACAAGTTCAGAAGCGTCTGCTACATTTGGATTGTTTCATACAACGGTAATGAAGAGTTGTATGGTAAATCTCTATAGTGATTCAGTATGGTCTACGAGAGAGTAAGCACCACACAAGTTCCGAAGTTTCTACTACATTTGGATTGTTTCATACAAGGGCACTGATGAGTTCTATTGTAAATCTCTCTAGTGTTCCTATACTGGCTACAGCCTAGTAAGCAGCACCCAAGTTCAGAAGCGTCTGCTACATTTGGATTGTTTCATACAAAGGCAATGAAGAGTTGTATGGTAAATCTCTATAGTGATGCAGTATGGTCTACGAGAGAGTAAGCACCACACAAGTTCAGAAGTATCTACTACATTTGGATTGTTTCATACAAAGGCAAAGAAGTGTTGTATGGTAAATCTCTATAGTGATGCAGTATGGTCTACGAGAGAGTAAGCACCACACAAGTTCAGAAGTTTCTACTACATTTCGATTGTTTCATACAAGGGCAATGAAGAGTTGTATGGTAAATCTCTATAGTGATGCAGTATGGTCTACGAGAGAGTAAGCACCACACAAGTTCAGAAGTTTCTACTACATTTCGATTGTTTCATACAAGGGCACTGAAGAGTTCTATTCTAAATCTCTCTAGTGTTCCTATACTGGCTACAGCCTAGTAAGCAGCACCCAAGTTCAGAAGCGTCTGCTACATTTGGATTGTTTCATACAAAGGCAATGAAGAGTTGTATGGTAAATCTCTATAGTGAGGCAGTATGGTCTACGAGAGAGTAAGCACCACACAAGTTCAGAAGCGTCTGCTACATTTGGATTGTTTCATACAAAGGAAATGAAGAGTTGTATGGTAAATCTCTATAGTGATGCAGTATGGTCTACGAGAGAGTAAGCACCACACAAGTTCAGAAGTTTCTACTACATTTGGATTGTTTCATACAAGGGCACTGAAGAGTTCTATTCTAAATCTCTCTAGTGTTCCTATACTGGCTACAGCCTAGTAAGCAGCACCCAAGTTCAGAAGCGTCTGCTACATTTGGATTGTTTCATACAAAGGCAATGAAGAGTTGTATGGTAAATCTCTATAGTGATGCAGTATGGTCTACGAGAGAGTAAGCACCACACAAGTTCAGAAGTATCTACTACATTTGGATTGTTTCATACAAAGGCAAAGAAGTGTTGTATGGTAAATCTCTATAGTGATGCAGTATGGTCTACGAGAGAGTAAGCACCACACAAGTTCAGAAGTTTCTACTACATTTCGATTGTTTCATACAAGGGCAATGAAGAGTTGTATGGTAAATCTCTATAGTGATGCAGTATGGTCTACGAGAGAGTAAGCACCACACAAGTTCAGAAGTTTCTACTACATTTCGATTGTTTCATACAAGGGCACTGAAGAGTTCTATTCTAAATCTCTCTAGTGTTCCTATACTGGCTACAGCCTAGTAAGCAGCACCCAAGTTCAGAAGCGTCTGCTACATTTGGATTGTTTCATACAAAGGCAATGAAGAGTTGTATGGTAAATCTCTATAGTGAGGCAGTATGGTCTACGAGAGAGTAAGCACCACACAAGTTCAGAAGCGTCTGCTACATTTGGATTGTTTCATACAAAGGAAATGAAGAGTTGTATGGTAAATCTCTATAGTGATGCAGTATGGTCTACGAGAGAGTAAGCACCACACAAGTTCAGAAGTTTCTACTACATTTGGATTGTTTCATACAAAGGCAATGAAGAGTTGTATGGTAAATCTCTATATTGATGCAATATGGTCTACGAGAGAGTAAGAAGCACACAAGTTCAGAAGCGTCTGCTATATTTGGATTGTTTCATACAAAGGCAATGAAGAGTTGTATGGTAAATCTCTATAGTGATGCAGTATGGTCTACGAGAGAGTAAGCAGCACACAAGTTCAGAAGCGTCTGCTACATTTGGATTGTTTCATACAACGGTAATGAAGAGTTGTATGGTAAATCTCTATAGTGATTCAGTATGGTCTACGAGAGAGTAAGCACCACACAAGTTCCGAAGTTTCTACTACATTTGGATTGTTTCATACAAGGGCACTGATGAGTTCTATTGTAAATCTCTCTAGTGTTCCTATACTGGCTACAGCCTAGTAAGCAGCACCCAAGTTCAGAAGCGTCTGCTACATTTGGATTGTTTCATACAAAGGCAATGAAGAGTTGTATGGTAAATCTCTATAGTGAGGCAGTATGGTCTACGAGAGAGTAAGCACCACACAAGTTCAGAAGCGTCTGCTACATTTGGATGGTTTCATACAAAGACAATGAAGAGTTGTATGGTAAATCTCTATAGTGATGCAGTATGGTCTACCAGAGAGTAAGCACCACACAAGTTCAGAAGTTTCTACTACATTTGGATTGTTTCATACAAAGGCAATGAAGTGTTGCATGGTAAATCTCTATAGTCATGCAGTATGGTCTACGAGAGAGTAAGCACCACACAAGTTCAGAAGTTTCTACTACATTTGGATTGTTTCATACAAGGGCACTGAAGAGTTCTATTCTAAATCTCTCTAGTGTTCCTATACTGGCTACAGCCTAGTAAGCAGCACCCAAGTTCAGAAGCGTCTGCTACATTTGGATTGTTTCATACAAAGGCAATGAAGAGTTGTATGGTAAATCTCTATAGTGATGCAGTATAGTCTACGAGAGAGTAAGCACCACACAAGTTCAGAAGTTTCTACTACATTTGGATTGTTTCATACAAAGGCAATGAAGTGTTGTATGGTAAATCTCTATAGTGATGCAGTATGGTCTACGAGAGAGTAAGCACCACACAAGTTCAGAAGTTTCTACTACATTTGGATTGTTTCATACAAGGGCACTGAAGAGTTCTATTCTAAATCTCTCTAGTGTTCCTATACTGGCTACAGCCTAGTAAGCAGCACCCAAGTTCAGAAGCGTCTGCAACATTTGGATTGTTTCATACAAAGGCAATGAAGAGTTGTATGGTAAATCTCTATAGTGATGCAGTATGGTCTACGAGAGAGTAAGCACCACACAAGTTCAGAAGTTTCTACTACATTTGGATTGTTTCATACAAGGGCACTGAAGAGTTCTATTCTAAATCTCTCTAGTGTTCCTATACTGGCTACAGCCTAGTAAGCAGCACCCAAGTTCAGAAGCGTCTGCAACATTTGGATTGTTTCATACAAAGGCAATGAAGAGTTGTATGGTAAATCCCTATAGTGATGCAGTATGGTCTACGAGAGAGTAAGCACCACACAAGTTCAGAAGTTTCTACTACATTTGGATTGTTTCATACAAGGGCACTGAAGAGTTCTATTCTAAATCTCTCTAGTGTTCCTATACTGGCTACAGCCTAGTAAGCAGCACCCAAGTTCAGAAGCGTCTGCTACATTTGGATTGTTTCATACAAAGGCACTGAAGAGTTGTATGGTAAATCTCTATAGTGATGCAGTATGGTCTACGAGAGAGTAAGCAGCACACAAGTTCAGAAGTGTCTGCTACATTTGGATTGTTTCATACAAAGGCAATGAAGAGTTGTATGGTAAACCTCTATAGTGATGCAGTATGGTCTACGAGAGAGTAAGCACCACACAAGTTCAGAAGTTTCTACTACATTTGGATTGTTTCATACAAGGGCACTGAAGAGTTCTATTCTAAATCTCTCTAGTGTTCCTATACTGGCTACAGCCTAGTAAGCAGCACCCAAGTTCAGAAGCGTCTGCTACATTTGGATTGTTTCATACAAAGGCAATGAAGAGTTGTATGGTAAATCTCTATAGTGAGGCAGTATGGTCTACGAGAGAGTAAGCACCACACAAGTTCAGAAGCGTCTGCTACATTTGGATTGTTTCATACAAAGGAAATGAAGAGTTGTATGGTAAATCTCTATAGTGATGCAGTATGGTCTACGAGAGAGTAAGCACCACACAAGTTTAGAAGTTTCTACTACATTTGGATTGTTTCATACAAGGGCACTGAAGAGTTCTATTCTAAATCTCTCTAGTGTTCCTATACTGGCTACAGCCTAGTAAGCAGCACCCAAGTTCAGAAGCGTCTGCTACATTTGGATTGTTTCATACAAAGGCAATGAAGAGTTGTATGGTAAATCTCTATAGTGATGCAGTATGGTCTACGAGAGAGTAAGCACCACACAAGTTCAGAAGTTTCTACTACATTTGGATTGTTTCATACAAAGGCAAAGAAGTGTTGTATGGTAAATCTCTATAGTGATGCAGTATGGTCTACGAGAGAGTAAGCACCACACAAGTTCAGAAGTTTCTACTACATTTCGATTGTTTCATACAAGGGCAATGAAGAGTTGTATGGTAAATCTCTATAGTGATGCAGTATGATCTACGAGAGAGTAAGCACCACACAAGTTCAGAAGTTTCTACTACATTTCGATTGTTTCATACAAGGGCACTGAAGAGTTCTATTCTAAATCTCTCTAGTGTTCCTATACTGGCTACAGCCTAGTAAGCAGCACCCAAGTTCAGAAGCGTCTGCTACATTTGGATTGTTTCATACAAAGGCAATGAAGAGTTGTATGGTAAATCTCTATAGTGAGGCAGTATGGTCTACGAGAGAGTAAGCACCACACAAGTTCAGAAGCGTCTGCTACATTTGGATTGTTTCATACAAAGGCAATGAAGAGTTGTATGGTAAATCTCTATAGTGATGCAGTATGGTCTACGAGAGAGTAAGCACCACACAAGTTCAGAAGCGTTTGCTAGATTTGGATTGTTTCATACAAAGGCAATGAAGAGTTGTATGGTAAATCTCTATAGTGATGCAGTATGGTCTACGAGAGAGTAAGCACCACACAAGTTCAGAAGTTTCTACTACATTTGGATTGTTTCATACAAGGGCACTGAAGAGTTCTATTCTAAATCTCTCTAGTGTTCCTATACTGGCTACAGCCTAGTAAGCAGCACCCAAGTTCAGAAGCGTCTGCTACATTTGGATTGTTTCATACAAAGGCAATGAAGAGTTGTATGGTAAATCTCTATATTGATGCAATATGGTCTACGAGAGAGTAAGAAGCACACAAGTTCAGAAGCGTCTGCTATATTTGGATTGTTTCATACAAAGGCAATGAAGAGTTGTATGGTAAATCTCTATAGTGATGCAGTATGGTCTACGAGAGAGTAAGCAGCACACAAGTTCAGAAGCGTCTGCTACATTTGGATTGTTTCATACAACGGCAATGAAGAGTTGTATGGTAAATCTCTATAGTGATTCAGTATGGTCTACGAGAGAGTAAGCACCACACAAGTTCAGAAGTTTCTACTACATTTGGATTGTTTCATACAAGGGCACTGATGAGTTCTATTCTAAATCTCTCTAGTGTTCCTATACTGGCTACAGCCTAGTAAGCAGCACCCAAGTTCAGAAGCGTCTGCTACATTTGGATTGTTTCATACAAAGGCAATGAAGAGTTGTATGGTAAATCTCTATAGTGATGCAGTATGGTCTACGAGAGAGTAAGCATCACACAAGTTCAGAAGCTTCTGCTACATTTGGATTGTTTCATACAAAGGCAATGAAGAGTTGTATGGTAAATCTCTATAGTGATGCAGTATGGTCTACGAGAGAGTAAGCACCACACAAGTTCAGAAGTTTCTACTACATTTGGATTGTTTCATACAAAGGCAATGAAGTGTTGTATGGTAAATCTCTATAGTGATGCAGTATGGTCTACGAGAGAGTAAGCACCACACAAGTTCAGAAGTTTCTACTACATTTGGATTGTTTCATACAAGGGCACTGAAGAGTTCTATTCTAAATCTCTCTAGTGTTCCTATACTGGCTACAGCCTAGTAAGCAGCATCCAAGTTCAGAAGCATCTGCTACATTTGGATTGTTTCATACAAAGGAAATGAAGAGTTGTATGGTAAATCTCTATAGTGATGCAGTATGGTCTACGAGAGAGTAAGCACCACACAAGTTCAGAAGTTTCTACTACATTTGGATTGTTTCATACAAGGGCACTGAAGAGTTCTATTCTAAATCTCTCTAGTTTTCCTATACTGGCTACAGCCTAGTAAGCAGCACCCAAGTTCAGAAGCGTCTGCTACATTTGGATTGTTTCATACAAAGGCAATGAAGAGTTGTATGGTAAATCTCTATAGTGAGGCAGTATGGTCTACGAGAGAGTAAGCACAACACAAGTTCAGAAGCGTCTGCTACATTTGGATTGTTTCATACAAAGGAAATGAAGAGTTGTATGGTAAATCTCTATAGTGATGCAGTATGGTCTACGAGAGAGTAAGCACCACACAAGTTCAGAAGTTTCTACTACATTTGGATTGTTTCATACAAGGGCACTGAAGAGTTCTATTCTAAATCTCTCTAGTGTTCCTGTACTGGCTACAGCCTAGTAAGCAGCACCCAAGTTCAGAAGCGTCTGCTACATTTGGATTGTTTCATACAAAGGCAATGAAGAGTTGTATGGTAAATCTCTATAGTGATGCAGTATGGTCTACGAGAGAGTAAGCACCACACAAGTTCAGAAGTTTCTACTACATTTGGATTGTTTCATACAAAGGCAATGAAGTGTTGTATGGTAAATCTCTATAGTGATGCAGTATGGTCTACGAGAGAGTAAGCACCACACAAGTTCAGAAGTTTCTACTACATTTGGATTGTTTCATACAAGGGCACTGAAGAGTTCTATTCTAAATCTCTCTAGTGTTCCTATACTGGCTACAGCCTAGTAAGCAGCACCCAAGTTCAGAAGCGTCTGCTACATTTGGATTGTTTCATACAAAGGCAATGAAGAGTTGTATGGTAAATCTCTATAGTGAGGCAGTATGGTCTACGAGAGAGTAAGCACCACACAAGTTCAGAAGCGTCTGCTACATTTGGATTGTTTCATACAAAGGCAATTAAGAGTTGTATGGTAAATCTCTATAGTGATGCAGTATGGTCTACGAGAGAGTAAGCACCACACAAGTTCAGAAGTTTCTACTACATTTGGATTGTTTCATACAAAGGCAATGAAGTGTTGTATGGTAAATCTCTATAGTCATGCAGTATGGTCTACGAGAGAGTAAGCACCACACAAGTTCAGAAGTTTCTACTACATTTGGATTGTTTCATAAAAGGGCACTGAAGAGTTCTATTCTAAATCTCTCTAGTGTTCCTATACTGGCTACAGCCTAGTAAGCAGCATCCAAGTTCAGAAGCGTCTGCTACATTTGGATTGTTTCATACAAAGGAAATGAAGAGTTGTATGGTAAATCTCTATAGTGATGCAGTATGGTCTACGAGAGAGTAAGCACCACACAAGTTCAGAAGTTTCTACTACATTTGGATTGTTTCATACAAGGGCACTGAAGAGTTCTATTCTAAATCTCTCTAGTGTTCCTATACTGGCTACAGCCTAGTAAGCAGCACCCAAGTTCAGAAGCGTCTGCTACATTTGGATTGTTTCATACAAAGGCAATGAAGAGTTGTATGGTAAATCTCTATAGTGAGGCAGTATGGTCTACGAGAGAGTAAGCACCACACAAGTTCAGAAGCGTCTGCTACATTTGGATTGTTTCATACAAAGGAAATGAAGAGTTGTATGGTAAATCTCTATAGTGATGCAGTATGGTCTACGAGAGAGTAAGCACCACACAAGTTCAGAAGTTTCTACTACATTTGGATTGTTTCATACAAGGGCACTGAAGAGTTCTATTCTAAATCTCTCTAGTGTTCCTATACTGGCTACAGCCTAGTAAGCAGCACCCAAGTTCAGAAGCGTCTGCTACATTTGGATTGTTTCATACAAAGGCAATGAAGAGTTGTATGGTAAATCTCTATAGTGATGCAGTATGGTCTACGAGAGAGTAAGCACCACACAAGATCAGAAGTTTCTACTACATTTGGATTGTTTCATACAAAGGCAATGAAGTGTTGTATGGTAAATCTCTATAGTGATGCAGTATGGTCTACGAGAGAGTAAGCACCATACAAGTTCAGAAGTTTCTACTACATTTGGATTGTTTCATACAAGGGCACTGATGAGTTCTATTCTAAATCTCTCTAGTGTTCCTATACTGGCTACAGCCTAGTAAGCAGCACCCAAGTTCAGAAGCGTCTGCTACATTTGGATTGTTTCATACAAAGGCAATGAAGAGTTGTATGGTAAATCTCTATAGTGAGGCAGTATGGTCTACGAGAGAGTAAGCACCACACAAGTTCAGAAGCGTCTGCTACATTTGGATTGTTTCATACAAAGGCAATTAAGAGTTGTATGGTAAATCTCTATAGTGATGCAGTATGGTCTACGAGAGAGTAAGCACCACACAAGTTCAGAACTTTCTACTACATTTGGATTGTTTCATACAAAGGCAATGAAGTGTTGTATGGTAAATCTCTATAGTCATGCAGTATGGTCTACGAGAGAGTAAGCACCACACAAGTTCAGAAGTTTCTACTACATTTGGATTGTTTCATACAAGGGCACTGAAGAGTTCTATTCTAAATCTCTCTAGTGTTCCTATACTGGCTACAGCCTAGTAAGCAGCATCCAAGTTCAGAAGCGTCTGCTACATTTGGATTGTTTCATACAAAGGAAATGAAGAGTTGTATGGTAAATCTCTATAGTGATGCAGTATGGTCTACGAGAGAGTAAGCACCACACAAGTTCAGAAATTTCTACTACATTTGGATTGTTTCATACAAGGGCACTGAAGAGTTCTATTCTAAATCTCTCTAGTGTTCCTATACTGGCTACAGCCTAGTAAGCAGCACCCAAGTTCAGAAGCGTCTGCTACATTTGGATTGTTTCATACAAAGGCAATGAAGAGTTGTATGGTAAATCTCTATAGTGAGGCAGTATGGTCTACGAGAGAGTAAGCACCACACAAGTTCAGAACCGTCTGCTACATTTGGATTGTTTCATACAAAGGAAATGAAGAGTTGTATGGTAAATCTCTATAGTGATGCAGTATGGTCTACGAGAGAGTAAGCACCACACAAGTTCAGAAGTTTCTACTACATTTGGATTGTTTCATACAAGGGCACTGAAGAGTTCTATTCTAAATCTCTCTAGTGTTCCTATACTGGCCACAGCCTAGTAAGCAGCACCCAAGTTCAGAAGCGTCTGCTACATTTGGATTGTTTCATACAAAGGCAATGAAGAGTTGTATGGTAAATCTCTATAGTGATGCAGTATAGTCTACGAGAGAGTAAGCACCACACAAGTTCAGAAGTTTCTACTACATTTGGATTGTTTCATACAAAGGCAATGAAGTGTTGTATGGTAAATCTCTATAGTGATGCAGTATGGTCTACGAGAGAGTAAGCACCACACAAGTTCAGAAGTTTCTACTACATTTGGATTGTTTCATACAAGGGCACTGAAGAGTTCTATTCTAAATCTCTCTAGTATTCCTATACTGGCTACAGCCTAGTAAGCAGCACCCAAGTTCAGAAGCGTCTGCAACATTTGGATTGTTTCATACAAAGGCAATGAAGAGTTGTATGGTAAATCTCTATAGTGATGCAGTATGGTCTACGAGAGAGTAAGCACCACACAAGTTCAGAAGTTTCTACTACATTTGGATTGTTTCATACAAAGGCACTGAAGAGTTCTATTCTAAATCTCTCTAGTGCTCCTATACTGGCTACAGCCTAGTAAGCAGCACCCAAGTTCAGAAGCGTCTGCTACATTTGGATTGTTTCATACAAAGGCAATGAGGAGTTGTATGGTAAATCTCTATAGTGATGCAGTATGGTCTACGAGAGAGTAAGCACCACACAAGTTCAGAAGTTTCTACTACATTTGGATTGTTTCATACAAGGGCACTGAAGAGTTCTATTCTAAATCTCTCTAGTGTTCCTATACTGGCTACAGCCTAGTAAGCAGCACCCAAGTTCAGAAGCGTCTGCTACATTTGGATTGTTTCATACAAAGGCACTGAAGAGTTGTATGGTAAATCTCTATAGTGAGGCAGTATGGTCTACGAGAGAGTAAGCAGCACACAAGTTCAGAAGTGTCTGCTACATTTGGATTGTTTCATACAAAGGCAATGAAGAGTTGTATGGTAAATCTCTATAGTGATGCAGTATGGTCTACGAGAGAGTAAGCACCACACAAGTTCAGAAGTTTCTACTACATTTGGATTGTTTCATACAAGGGCACTGAAGAGTTCTATTCTAAATCTCTCTAGTGTTCCTATACTGGCTACAGCCTAGTAAGCAGCACCCAAGTTCAGAAGCGTCTGCTACATTTGGATTGTTTCATACAAAGGCAATGAAGAGTTGTATGGTAAATCTCTATAGTGAGGCAGTATGGTCTACGAGAGAGTAAGCACCACACAAGTTCAGAAGCGTCTGCTACATTTGGATTGTTTCATACAAAGGAAATGAAGAGTTGTATGGTAAATCTCTATAGTGATGCAGTATGGTCTACGAGAGAGTAAGCACCACACAAGTTCAGAAGTTTCTACTACATTTGGATTGTTTCATACAAGGGCACTGAAGAGTTCTATTCTAAATCTCTCTAGTGTTCCTATACTGGCCACAGCCTAGTAAGCAGCACCCAAGTTCAGAAGCGTCTGCTACATTTGGATTGTTTCATACAAAGGCAATGAAGAGTTGTATGGTAAATCTCTATAGTGATGCAGTATAGTCTACGAGAGAGTAAGCACCACACAAGTTCAGAAGTTTCTACTACATTTGGATTGTTTCATACAAAGGCAATGAAGTGTTGTATGGTAAATCTCTATAGTGATGCAGTATGGTCTACGAGAGAGTAAGCACCACACAAGTTCAGAAGTTTCTACTACATTTGGATTGTTTCATACAAGGGCACTGAAGAGTTCTATTCTAAATCTCTCTAGTGTTCCTATACTGGCTACAGCCTAGTAAGCAGCACCCAAGTTCAGAAGCGTCTGCAACATTTGGATTGTTTCATACAAAGGCAATGAAGAGTTGTATGGTAAATCTCTATAGTGATGCAGTATGGTCTACGAGAGAGTAAGCACCACACAAGTTCAGAAGTTTCTACTACATTTCGATTGTTTCATACAAAGGCACTGAAGAGTTCTATTCTAAATCTCTCTAGTGTTCCTATACTGGCTACAGCCTAGTAAGCAGCACCCAAGTTCAGAAGCGTCTGCTACATTTGGATTGTTTCATACAAAGGCAATGAGGAGTTGTATGGTAAATCTCTATAGTGATGCAGTATGGTCTACGAGAGAGTAAGCACCACACAAGTTCAGAAGTTTCTACTACATTTGGATTGTTTCATACAAGGGCACTGAAGAGTTCTATTCTAAATCTCTCTAGTGTTCCTATACTGGCTACAGCCTAGTAAGCAGCACCGAAGTTCAGAAGCGTCTGCTACATTTGGATTGTTTCATACAAAGGCACTGAAGAGTTGTATGGTAAATCTCTATAGTGAGGCAGTATGGTCTACGAGAGAGTAAGCACCACACAAGTTCAGAAGCGTCTGCTACATTTGGATTGTTTCATACAAAGGAAATGAAGAGTTGTATGGTAAATCTCTATAGTGATGCAGTATGGTCTACGAGAGAGTAAGCACCACACAAGTTCAGAAGTTTCTACTACATTTGGATTGTTTCATACAAGGGCACTGAAGAGTTCTATTCTAAATCTCTCTAGTGTTCCTATACTGGCCACAGCCTAGTAAGCAGCACCCAAGTTCAGAAGCGTCTGCTACATTTGGATTGTTTCATACAAAGGCAATGAAGAGTTGTATGGTAAATCTCTATAGTGATGCAGTATAGTCTACGAGAGAGTAAGCACCACACAAGTTCAGAAGTTTCTACTACATTTGGATTGTTTCATACAAAGGCAATGAAGTGTTGTATGGTAAATCTCTATAGTGATGCAGTATGGTCTACGAGAGAGTAAGCACCACACAAGTTCAGAAGTTTCTACTACATTTGGATTGTTTCATACAAGGGCACTGAAGAGTTCTATTCTAAATCTCTCTAGTGTTCCTATACTGGCTACAGCCTAGTAAGCAGCACCCAAGTTCAGAAGCGTCTGCAACATTTGGATTGTTTCATACAAAGGCAATGAAGAGTTGTATGGTAAATCTCTATAGTGATGCAGTATGGTCTACGAGAGAGTAAGCACCACACAAGTTCAGAAGTTTCTACTACATTTCGATTGTTTCATACAAAGGCACTGAAGAGTTCTATTCTAAATCTCTCTAGTGTTCCTATACTGGCTACAGCCTAGTAAGCAGCACCCAAGTTCAGAAGCGTCTGCTACATTTGGATTGTTTCATACAAAGGCACTGAAGAGTTGTATGGTAAATCTCTATAGTGATGCAGTATGGTCTACGAGAGACTAAGCAGCACACAAGTTCAGAAGTGTCTGCTACATTTGTATTGTTTCATACAAAGGCAATGAAGAGTTGTATGGTAAATCTCTATAGTGATGCAGTATGGTCTACGAGAGAGTAAGCACCACACAAGTTCAGAAGTTTCTACTACATTTGGATTGTTTCATACAAGGGCACTGAAGAGTTCTATTCTAAATCTCTCTAGTGTTCCTATACTGGCTACAGCCTAGTAAGCAGCACCCAAGTTCAGAAGCGTCTGCTACATTTGGATTGTTTCATACAAAGGCAATGAAGAGTTGTATGGTAAATCTCTATAGTGAGGCAGTATGGTCTACGAGAGAGTAAGCACCACACAAGTTCAGAAGCGTCTGCTACATTTGGATTGTTTCATACAAAGGAAATGAAGAGTTGTATGGTAAATCTCTATAGTGATGCAGTATGGTCTACGAGAGAGTAAGCACCACACAAGTTCAGAAGTTTCTACTACATTTGGATTGTTTCATACAAGGGCACTGAAGAGTTCTATTCTAAATCTCTCTAGTGTTCCTATACTGGCTACAGCCTAGTAAGCAGCACCCAAGTTCAGAAGCGTCTGCTACATTTGGATTGTTTCATACAAAGGCAATGAAGAGTTGTATGGTAAATCTCTATAGTGATGCAGTATGGTCTACGAGAGAGTAAGCACCACACAAGTTCAGAAGTTTCTACTACATTTGGATTGTTTCATACAAAGGCAAAGAAGTGTTGTATGGTAAATCTCTATAGTGATGCAGTATGGTCTACGAGAGAGTAAGCACCACACAAGTTCAGAAGTTTCTACTACATTTCGATTGTTTCATACAAGGGCAATGAAGAGTTGTATGGTAAATCTCTATAGTGATGCAGTATGGTCTACGAGAGAGTAAGCACCACACAAGTTCAGAAGTTTCTACTACATTTCGATTGTTTCATACAAGGGCACTGAAGAGTTCTATTCTAAATCTCTCCAGTGTTCCTATACTGGCTACAGCCTAGTAAGCAGCACCCAAGTTCAGAAGCGTCTGCAACATTTGGATTGTTTCATACAAAGGCAATGAAGAGTTGTATGGTAAATCTCTATAGTGATGCAGTATGGTCTACGAGAGAGTAAGCACCACACAAGTTCAGAAGTTTCTACTACATTTCGATTGTTTCATACAAAGGCACTGAAGAGTTCTATTCTAAATCTCTCTAGTGTTCCTATACTGGCTACAGCCTAGTAAGCAGCACCCAAGTTCAGAAGCGTCTGCTACATTTGGATTGTTTCATACAAAGGCAATGAGGAGTTGTATGGTAAATCTCTATAGTGATGCAGTATGGTCTACGAGAGAGTAAGCACCACACAAGTTCAGAAGTTTCTACTACATTTGGATTGTTTCATACAAGGGCACTGAAGAGTTCTATTCTAAATCTCTCTAGTGTTCCTATACTGGCTACAGCCTAGTAAGCAGCACCCAAGTTCAGAAGCGTCTGCTACATTTGGATTGTTTCATACAAAGGCACTGAAGAGTTGTATGGTAAATCTCTATAGTGATGCAGTATGGTCTACGAGAGAGTAAGCAGCACACAAGTTCAGAAGTGTCTGCTACATTTGGATTGTTTCATACAAAGGCAATGAAGAGTTGTATGGTAAATCTCTATAGTGATGCAGTATGGTCTACGAGAGAGTAAGCACCACACAAGTTCAGAAGTTTCTACTACATTTGGATTGTTTCATACAAGGGCACTGAAGAGTTCTATTCTAAATCTCTCTAGTGTTCCTATACTGGCTACAGCCTAGTAAGCAGCACCCAAGTTCAGAAGCGTCTGCTACATTTGGATTGTTTCATACAAAGGCAATGAAGAGTTGTATGGTAAATCTCTATAGTGAGGCAGTATGGTCTACGAGAGAGTAAGCACCACACAAGTTCAGAAGCGTCTGCTACATTTGGATTGTTTCATACAAAGGAAATGAAGAGTTGTATGGTAAATCTCTATAGTGATGCAGTATGGTCTACGAGAGAGTAAGCACCACACAAGTTCAGAAGTTTCTACTACATTTGGATTGTTTCATACAAGGGCACTGAAGAGTTCTATTCTAAATCTCTCTAGTGTTCCTATACTGGCTACAGCCTAGTAAGCAGCACCCAAGTTCAGAAGCGTCTGCTACATTTGGATTGTTTCATACAAAGGCAATGAAGAGTTGTATGGTAAATCTCTATAGTGATGCAGTATGGTCTACGAGAGAGTAAGCACCACACAAGTTCAGAAGTTTCTACTACATTTGGATTGTTTCATACAAAGGCAAAGAAGTGTTGTATGGTAAATCTCTATAGTGATGCAGTATGGTCTACGAGAGAGTAAGCACCACACAAGTTCAGAAGTTTCTACTACATTTCGATTGTTTCATACAAGGGCAATGAAGAGTTGTATGGTAAATCTCTATAGTGATGCAGTATGGTCTACGAGAGAGTAAGCACCACACAAGTTCAGAAGTTTCTACTACATTTCGATTGTTTCATACAAGGGCACTGAAGAGTTCTATTCTAAATCTCTCTAGTGTTCCTATACTGGCTACAGCCTAGTAAGCAGCACCCAAGTTCAGAAGCGTCTGCTACATTTGGATTGTTTCATACAAAGGCAATGAAGAGTTGTATGGTAAATCTCTATAGTGAGGCAGTATGGTCTACGAGAGAGTAAGCACCACACAAGTTCAGAAGCGTCTGCTACATTTGGATTGTTTCATACAAAGGAAATGAAGAGTTATATGGTAAATCTCTATAGTGATGCAGTATGGTCTACGAGAGAGTAAGCACCACACAAGTTCAGAAGTTTCTACTACATTTGGATTGTTTCATACAAAGGCAATGAAGAGTTGTATGGTAAATCTCTATATTGATGCAATATGGTCTACGAGAGAGTAAGAAGCACACAAGTTCAGAAGCGTCTGCTATATTTGGATTGTTTCATACAAAGGCAATGAAGAGTTGTATGGTAAATCTCTATAGTGATGCAGTATGGTCTACGAGAGAGTAAGCAGCACACAAGTTCAGAAGCGTCTGCTACATTTGGATTGTTTCATACAACGGTAATGAAGAGTTGTATGGTAAATCTCTATAGTGATTCAGTATGGTCTACGAGAGAGTAAGCACCACACAAGTTCCGAAGTTTCTACTACATTTGGATTGTTTCATACAAGGGCACTGATGAGTTCTATTGTAAATCTCTCTAGTGTTCCTATACTGGCTACAGCCTAGTAAGCAGCACCCAAGTTCAGAAGCGTCTGCTACATTTGGATTGTTTCATACAAAGGCAATGAAGAGTTGTATGGTAAATCTCTATAGTGAGGCAGTATGGTCTACGAGAGAGTAAGCACCACACAAGTTCAGAAGCGTCTGCTACATTTGGATTGTTTCATACAAAGACAATGAAGAGTTGTATGGTAAATCTCTATAGTGATGCAGTATGGTCTACCAGAGAGTAAGCACCACACAAGTTCAGAAGTTTCTACTACATTTGGATTGTTTCATACAAGGGCACTGAAGAGTTCTATTCTAAATCTCTCTAGTGTTCCTATACTGGCTACAGCCTAGTAAGCAGCACCCAAGTTCAGAAGCGTCTGCTACATTTGGATTGTTTCATACAAAGGCACTGAAGAGTTGTATGGTAAATCTCTATAGTGATGCAGTATGGTCTACGAGAGAGTAAGCAGCACACAAGTTCAGAAGTGTCTGCTACATTTGGATTGTTTCATACAAAGGCAATGAAGAGTTGTATGGTAAATCTCTATAGTGATGCAGTATGGTCTACGAGAGAGTAAGCACCACACAAGTTCAGAAGTTTCTACTACATTTGGATTGTTTCATACAAGGGCACTGAAGAGTTCTATTCTAAATCTCTCTAGTGTTCCTATACTGGCTACAGCCTAGTAAGCAGCACCCAAGTTCAGAAGCGTCTGCTACATTTGGATTGTTTCATACAAAGGCAATGAAGAGTTGTATGGTAAATCTCTATAGTGAGGCAGTATGGTCTACGAGAGAGTAAGCACCACACAAGTTCAGAAGCGTCTGCTACATTTGGATTGTTTCATACAAAGGAAATGAAGAGTTGTATGGTAAATCTCTATAGTGATGCAGTATGGTCTACGAGAGAGTAAGCACCACACAAGTTCAGAAGTTTCTACTACATTTGGATTGTTTCATACAAGGGCACTGAAGAGTTCTATTCTAAATCTCTCTAGTGTTCCTGTACTGGCTACAGCCTAGTAAGCAGCACCCAAGTTCAGAAGCGTCTGCTACATTTGGATTGTTTCATACAAAGGCAATGAAGAGTTGTATGGTAAATCTCTATAGTGATGCAGTATGGTCTACGAGAGAGTAAGCACCACACAAGATCAGAAGTTTCTACTACATTTGGATTGTTTCATACAAAGGCAATGAAGTGTTGTATGGTAAATCTCTATAGTGATGCAGTATGGTCTACGAGAGAGTAAGCACCATACAAGTTCAGAAGTTTCTACTACATTTGGATTGTTTCATACAAGGGCACTGAAGAGTTCTATTCTAAATCTCTCTAGTGTTCCTATACAGGCTACAGCCTAGTAAGCAGCACCCAAGTTCAGAAGCGTCTGCAACATTTGGATTGTTTCATACAAAGGCAATGAAGAGTTGTATGGTAAATCTCTATAGTGAGGCAGTATGGTCTACGAGAGAGTAAGCACCACACAAGTTCAGAAGTTTCTACTACATTTCGATTGTTTCATACAAGGGCACTGAAGAGTTCTATTCTAAATCTCTCTAGTGTTCCTATACTGGCTACAGCCTAGTAAGCAGCACCCAAGTTCAGAAGCGTCTGCTACATTTGGATTGTTTCATTCAAAGGCAATGAAGAGTTGTATGGTAAATCTCTATATTGATGCAATATGGTATACGAGAGAGTAAGCAGCACACAAGTTCAGAAGCGTCTGCTATATTTGGATTGTTTCATACAAAGGCAATGAAGAGTTGTATGGTAAATCTCTATAGTGATGCAGTATGGTCTACGAGAGAGTAAGCAGCACACAAGTTCAGAAGCGTCTGCTACATTTGGATTGTTTCATACAACGGCAATGAAGAGTTGTATGGTAAAGCTCTATAGTGATTCAGTATGGTCTACGAGAGAGTAAGCACCACACAAGTTCAGAAGTTTCTACTACATTTGGATTGTTTCATACAAAGGCAATGAAGTGTTGCATGGTAAATCTCTATAGTCATGCAGTATGGTCTACGAGAGAGTAAGCACCACACAAGTTCAGAAGTTTCTACTACATTTGGATTGTTTCATACAAGGGCACTGAAGAGTTCTATTCTAAATCTCTCTAGTGTTCCTATACTGGCTACAGCCTAGTAAGCAGCATCCAAGTTCAGAAGCGTCTGCTACATTTGGATTGTTTCATACAAAGGAAATGAAGAGTTGTATGGTAAATCTCTATAGTGATGCAGTATGGTCTACGAGAGAGTAAGCACCACACAAGTTCAGAAGTTTCTACTACATTTGGATTGTTTCATACAAGGGCACTGAAGAGTTCTATTCTAAATCTCTCTAGTGTTCCTATACTGGCTACAGCCTAGTAAGCAGCACCCAAGTTCAGAAGCGTCTGCTACATTTGGATTGTTTCATACAAAGGCAATGAAGAGTTGTATGGTAAATCTCTATAGTGATGCAGTATGGTCTACGAGAGAGTAAGCACCACACAAGTTCAGAAGTTTCTACTACATTTGGATTGTTTCATACAAAGGCAAAGAAGTGTTGTATGGTAAATCTCTATAGTGATGCAGTATGGTCTACGAGAGAGTAAGCACCACACAAGTTCAGAAGTTTCTACTACATTTCGATTGTTTCATACAAGGGCAATGAAGAGTTGTATGGTAAATCTCTATAGTGATGCAGTATGGTCTGCGAGAGAGTAAGCACCACACAAGTTCAGAAGTTTCTACTACATTTCGATTGTTTCATACAAGGGCACTGAAGAGTTCTATTCTAAATCTCTCTAGTGTTCCTATACTGGCTACAGCCTAGTAAGCAGCACCCAAGTTCAGAAGCGTCTGCTACATTTGGATTGTTTCATACAAAGGCAATGAAGAGTTGTATGGTAAATCTCTATAGTGAGGCAGTATGGTCTACGAGAGAGTAAGCACCACACAAGTTCAGAAGCGTCTGCTACATTTGGATTGTTTCATACAAAGGAAATGAAGAGTTGTATGGTAAATCTCTATAGTGATGCAGTATGGTCTACGAGAGAGTAAGCACCACACAAGTTCAGAAGTTTCTACTACATTTGGATTGTTTCATACAAGGGCACTGAAGAGTTCTATTCTAAATCTCTCTAGTGTTCCTATACTGGCTACAGCCTAGTAAGCAGCACCCAAGTTCAGAAGCGTCTGCTACATTTGGATTGTTTCATACAAAGGCAATGAAGAGTTGTATGGTAAATCTCTATAGTGATGCAGTATGGTCTACGAGAGAGTAAGCACCACACAAGTTCAGAAGTTTCTACTACATTTGGATTGTTTCATACAAAGGCAAAGAAGTGTTGTATGGTAAATCTCTATAGTGATGCAGTATGGTCTACGAGAGAGTAAGCACCACACAAGTTCAGAAGTTTCTACTACATTTCGATTGTTTCATACAAGGGCAATGAAGAGTTGTATGGTAAATCTCTATAGTGATGCAGTATGGTCTACGAGAGAGTAAGCACCACACAAGTTCAGAAGTTTCTACTACATTTCGATTGTTTCATACAAGGGCACTGAAGAGTTCTATTCTAAATCTCTCCAGTGTTCCTATACTGGCTACAGCCTAGTAAGCAGCACCCAAGTTCAGAAGCGTCTGCAACATTTGGATTGTTTCATACAAAGGCAATGAAGAGTTGTATGGTAAATCTCTATAGTGATGCAGTATGGTCTACGAGAGAGTAAGCACCACACAAGTTCAGAAGTTTCTACTACATTTCGATTGTTTCATACAAAGGCACTGAAGAGTTCTATTCTAAATCTCTCTAGTGTTCCTATACTGGCTACAGCCTAGTAAGCAGCACCCAAGTTCAGAAGCGTCTGCTACATTTGGATTGTTTCATACAAAGGCAATGAGGAGTTGTATGGTAAATCTCTATAGTGATGCAGTATGGTCTACGAGAGAGTAAGCACCACACAAGTTCAGAAGTTTCTACTACATTTGGATTGTTTCATACAAGGGCACTGAAGAGTTCTATTCTAAATCTCTCTAGTGTTCCTATACTGGCTACAGCCTAGTAAGCAGCACCCAAGTTCAGAAGCGTCTGCTACATTTGGATTGTTTCATACAAAGGCACTGAAGAGTTGTATGGTAAATCTCTATAGTGATGCAGTATGGTCTACGAGAGAGTAAGCAGCACACAAGTTCAGAAGTGTCTGCTACATTTGGATTGTTTCATACAAAGGCAATGAAGAGTTGTATGGTAAATCTCTATAGTGATGCAGTATGGTCTACGAGAGAGTAAGCACCACACAAGTTCAGAAGTTTCTACTACATTTGGATTGTTTCATACAAGGGCACTGAAGAGTTCTATTCTAAATCTCTCTAGTGTTCCTATACTGGCTACAGCCTAGTAAGCAGCACCCAAGTTCAGAAGCGTCTGCTACATTTGGATTGTTTCATACAAAGGCAATGAAGAGTTGTATGGTAAATCTCTATAGTGAGGCAGTATGGTCTACGAGAGAGTAAGCACCACACAAGTTCAGAAGCGTCTGCTACATTTGGATTGTTTCATACAAAGGAAATGAAGAGTTGTATGGTAAATCTCTATAGTGATGCAGTATGGTCTACGAGAGAGTAAGCACCACACAAGTTCAGAAGTTTCTACTACATTTGGATTGTTTCATACAAGGGCACTGAAGAGTTCTATTCTAAATCTCTCTAGTGTTCCTATACTGGCTACAGCCTAGTAAGCAGCACCCAAGTTCAGAAGCGTCTGCTACATTTGGATTGTTTCATACAAAGGCAATGAAGAGTTGTATGGTAAATCTCTATAGTGATGCAGTATGGTCTACGAGAGAGTAAGCACCACACAAGTTCAGAAGTTTCTACTACATTTGGATTGTTTCATACAAAGGCAAAGAAGTGTTGTATGGTAAATCTCTATAGTGATGCAGTATGGTCTACGAGAGAGTAAGCACCACACAAGTTCAGAAGTTTCTACTACATTTCGATTGTTTCATACAAGGGCAATGAAGAGTTGTATGGTAAATCTCTATAGTGATGCAGTATGGTCTACGAGAGAGTAAGCACCACACAAGTTCAGAAGTTTCTACTACATTTCGATTGTTTCATACAAGGGCACTGAAGAGTTCTATTCTAAATCTCTCTAGTGTTCCTATACTGGCTACAGCCTAGTAAGCAGCACCCAAGTTCAGAAGCGTCTGCTACATTTGGATTGTTTCATACAAAGGCAATGAAGAGTTGTATGGTAAATCTCTATAGTGAGGCAGTATGGTCTACGAGAGAGTAAGCACCACACAAGTTCAGAAGCGTCTGCTACATTTGGATTGTTTCATACAAAGGAAATGAAGAGTTATATGGTAAATCTCTATAGTGATGCAGTATGGTCTACGAGAGAGTAAGCACCACACAAGTTCAGAAGTTTCTACTACATTTGGATTGTTTCATACAAAGGCAATGAAGAGTTGTATGGTAAATCTCTATATTGATGCAATATGGTCTACGAGAGAGTAAGAAGCACACAAGTTCAGAAGCGTCTGCTATATTTGGATTGTTTCATACAAAGGCAATGAAGAGTTGTATGGTAAATCTCTATCGTGATGCAGTATGGTCTACGAGAGAGTAAGCAGCACACAAGTTCAGAAGCGTCTGCTACATTTGGATTGTTTCATACAACGGTAATGAAGAGTTGTATGGTAAATCTCTAAAGTGATTCAGTATGGTCTACGAGAGAGTAAGCACCACACAAGTTCCGAAGTTTCTACTACATTTGGATTGTTTCATACAAGGGCACTGATGAGTTCTATTGTAAATCTCTCTAGTGTTCCTATACTGGCTACAGCCTAGTAAGCAGCACCCAAGTTCAGAAGCGTCTGCTACATTTGGATTGTTTCATACAAAGGCAATGAAGAGTTGTATGGTAAATCTCTATAGTGAGGCAGTATGGTCTACGAGAGAGTAAGCACCACACAAGTTCAGAAGCGTCTGCTACATTTGGATTGTTTCATACAAAGACAATGAAGAGTTGTATGGTAAATCTCTATAGTGATGCAGTATGGTCTACCAGAGAGTAAGCACCACACAAGTTCAGAAGTTTCTACTACATTTGGATTGTTTCATACAAAGGCAATGAAGTGTTGCATGGTAAATCTCTATAGTCATGCAGTATGGTCTACGAGAGAGTAAGCACCACACAAGTTCAGAAGTTTCTACTACATTTGGATTGTTTCATACAAGGGCACTGAAGAGTTCTATTCTAAATCTCTCTAGTGTTCCTGTACTGGCTACAGCCTAGTAAGCAGCATCCAAGTTCAGAAGCGTCTGCTACATTTGGATTGTTTCATACAAAGGAAATGAAGAGTTGTATGGTAAATCTCTATAGTGATGCAGTATGGTCTACGAGAGAGTAAGCACCACACAAGATCAGAAGTTTCTACTACATTTGGATTGTTTCATACAAGGGCACTGAAGAGTTCTATTCTAAATCTCTCTAGTGTTCCTATACTGGCTACAGCCTAGTAAGCAGCACCCAAGTTCAGAAGCGTCTGCTACATTTGGATTGTTTCATACAAAGGCAATGAAGAGTTGTATGGTAAATCTCTATAGTGAGGCAGTATGGTCTACGAGAGAGTAAGCACCACACAAGTTCAGAAGCGTCTGCTACATTTGGATTGTTTCATACAAAGGAAATGAAGAGTTGTATGGTAAATCTCTATAGTGATGCAGTATGGTCTACGAGAGAGTAAGCACCACACAAGTTCAGAAGTTTCTACTACATTTGGATTGTTTCATACAAGGGCACTGAAGAGTTCTATTCTAAATCTCTCTAGTGTTCCTGTACTGGCTACAGCCTAGTAAGCAGCACCCAAGTTCAGAAGCGTCTGCTACATTTGGATTGTTTCATACAAAGGCAATGAAGAGTTGTATGGTAAATCTCTATAGTGATGCAGTATGGTCTACGAGAGAGTAAGCACCACACAAGATCAGAAGTTTCTACTACATTTGGATTGTTTCATACAAAGGCAATGAAGTGTTGTATGGTAAATCTCTATAGTGATGCAGTATGGTCTACGAGAGAGTAAGCACCATACAAGTTCAGAAGTTTCTACTACATTTGGATTGTTTCATACAAGGGCACAGAAGAGTTCTATTCTAAATCTCTCTAGTGTTCCTATACAGGCTACAGCCTAGTAAGCAGCACCCAAGTTCAGAAGCGTCTGCAACATTTGGATTGTTTCATACAAAGGCAATGAAGAGTTGTATGGTAAATCTCTATAGTGAGGCAGTATGGTCTACGAGAGAGTAAGCACCACACAAGTTCAGAAGTTTCTACTACATTTCGATTGTTTCATACAAGGGCACTGAAGAGTTCTATTCTAAATCTCTCTAGTGTTCCTATACTGGCTACAGCCTAGTAAGCAGCACCCAAGTTCAGAAGCGTCTGCTACATTTGGATTGTTTCATACAAAGGCAATGAAGAGTTGTATGGTAAATCTCTATATTGATGCAATATGGTATACGAGAGAGTAAGAAGCACACAAGTTCAGAAGCGTCTGCTATATTTGGATTGTTTCATACAAAGGCAATGAAGAGTTGTATGGTAAATCTCTATAGTGATGCAGTATGGTCTACGAGAGAGTAAGCAGCACACAAGTTCAGAAGCGTCTGCTACATTTGGATTGTTTCATACAACGGCAATGAAGAGTTGTATGGTAAAGCTCTATAGTGATTCAGTATGGTCTACGAGAGAGTAAGCACCACACAAGTTCAGAAGTTTCTACTACATTTGGATTGTTTCATACAAAGGCAATGAAGTGTTGCATGGTAAATCTCTATAGTCATGCAGTATGGTCTACGAGAGAGTAAGCACCACACAAGTTCAGAAGTTTCTACTACATTTGGATTGTTTCATACAAGGGCACTGAAGAGTTCTATTCTAAATCTCTCTAGTGTTCCTATACTGGCTACAGCCTAGTAAGCAGCATCCAAGTTCAGAAGCGTCTGCTACATTTGGATTGTTTCATACAAAGGAAATGAAGAGTTGTATGGTAAATCTCTATAGTGATGCAGTATGGTCTACGAGAGAGTAAGCACCACACAAGTTCAGAAGTTTCTACTACATTTGGATTGTTTCATACAAGGGCACTGAAGAGTTCTATTCTAAATCTCTCTAGTGTTCCTATACTGGCTACAGCCTAGTAAGCAGCACCCAAGTTCAGAAGCGTCTGCTACATTTGGATTGTTTCATACAAAGGCAATGAAGAGTTGTATGGTAAATCTCTATAGTGATGCAGTATGGTCTACGAGAGAGTAAGCACCACACAAGTTCAGAAGTTTCTACTACATTTGGATTGTTTCATACAAAGGCAAAGAAGTGTTGTATGGTAAATCTCTATAGTGATGCAGTATGGTCTACGAGAGAGTAAGCACCACACAAGTTCAGAAGTTTCTACTACATTTCGATTGTTTCATACAAGGGCAATGAAGAGTTGTATGGTAAATCTCTATAGTGATGCAGTATGGTCTGCGAGAGAGTAAGCACCACACAAGTTCAGAAGTTTCTACTACATTTCGATTGTTTCATACAAGGGCACTGAAGAGTTCTATTCTAAATCTCTCTAGTGTTCCTATACTGGCTACAGCCTAGTAAGCAGCACCCAAGTTCAGAAGCGTCTGCTACATTTGGATTGTTTCATACAAAGGCAATGAAGAGTTGTATGGTAAATCTCTATAGTGAGGCAGTATGGTCTACGAGAGAGTAAGCACCACACAAGTTCAGAAGCGTCTGCTACATTTGGATTGTTTCATACAAAGGAAATGAAGAGTTGTATGGTAAATCTCTATAGTGATGCAGTATGGTCTACGAGAGAGTAAGCACCACACAAGTTCAGAAGTTTCTACTACATTTGGATTGTTTCATACAAAGGCAATGAAGAGTTGTATGGTAAATCTCTATATTGATGCAATATGGTCTACGAGAGAGTAAGAAGCACACAAGTTCAGAAGCGTCTGCTATATTTGGATTGTTTCATACAAAGGAAATGAAGAGTTGTATGGTAAATCTCTATAGTGATGCAGTATGGTCTACGAGAGAGTAAGCAGCACACAAGTTCAGAAGCGTCTGCTACATTTGGATTGTTTCATACAACGGTAATGAAGAGTTGTATGGTAAATCTCTATAGTGATTCAGTATGGTCTACGAGAGAGTAAGCACCACACAAGTTCCGAAGTTTCTACTACATTTGGATTGTTTCATACAAGGGCACTGATGAGTTCTATTGTAAATCTCTCTAGTGTTCCTATACTGGCTACAGCCTAGTAAGCAGCACCCAAGTTCAGAAGCGTCTGCTACATTTGGATTGTTTCATACAAAGGCAATGAAGAGTTGTATGGTAAATCTCTATAGTGAGGCAGTATGGTCTACGAGAGAGTAAGCACCACACAAGTTCAGAAGCGTCTGCTACATTTGGATTGTTTCATACAAAGACAATGAAGAGTTGTATGGTAAATCTCTATAGTGATGCAGTATGGTCTACCAGAGAGTAAGCACCACACAAGTTCAGAAGTTTCTACTACATTTGGATTGTTTCATACAAAGGCAATGAAGTGTTGCATGGTAAATCTCTATAGTCATGCAGTATGGTCTACGAGAGAGTAAGCACCACACAAGTTCAGAAGTTTCTACTACATTTGGATTGTTTCATACAAGGGCACTGAAGAGTTCTATTCTAAATCTCTCTAGTGTTCCTATACTGGCTACAGCCTAGTAAGCAGCATCCAAGTTCAGAAGCGTCTGCTACATTTGGATTGTTTCATACAAAGGAAATGAAGAGTTGTATGGTAAATCTCTATAGTGATGCAGTATGGTCTACGAGAGAGTAAGCACCACACAAGTTCAGAAGTTTCTACTACATTTGGATTGTTTCATACAAGGGCACTGAAGAGTTCTATTCTAAATCTCTCTAGTGTTCCTATACTGGCTACAGCCTAGTAAGCAGCACCCAAGTTCAGAAGCGTCTGCTACATTTGGATTGTTTCATACAAAGGCAATGAAGAGTTGTATGGTAAATCTCTATAGTGATGCAGTATAGTCTACGAGAGAGTAAGCACCACACAAGTTCAGAAGTTTCTACTACATTTGGATTGTTTCATACAAAGGCAATGAAGTGTTGTATGGTAAATCTCTATAGTGATGCAGTATGGTCTACGAGAGAGTAAGCACCACACAAGTTCAGAAGTTTCTACTACATTTGGATTGTTTCATACAAGGGCACTGAAGAGTTCTATTCTAAATCTCTCTAGTGTTCCTATACTGGCTACAGCCTAGTAAGCAGCACCCAAGTTCAGAAGCGTCTGCAACATTTGGATTGTTTCATACAAAGGCAATGAAGAGTTGTATGGTAAATCTCTATAGTGATGCAGTATGGTCTACGAGAGAGTAAGCACCACACAAGTTCAGAAGTTTCTACTACATTTGGATTGTTTCATACAAGGGCACTGAAGAGTTCTATTCTAAATCTCTCTAGTGTTCCTATACTGGCTACAGCCTAGTAAGCAGCACCCAAGTTCAGAAGCGTCTGCAACATTTGGATTGTTTCATACAAAGGCAATGAAGAGTTGTATGGTAAATCTCTATAGTGATGCAGTATGGTCTACGAGAGAGTAAGCACCACACAAGTTCAGAAGTTTCTACTACATTTGGATTGTTTCATACAAGGGCACTGAAGAGTTCTATTCTAAATCTCTCTAGTGTTCCTATACTGGCTACAGCCTAGTAAGCAGCACCCAAGTTCAGAAGCGTCTGCTACATTTGGATTGTTTCATACAAAGGCAATGAAGAGTTGTATGGTAAATCTCTATAGTGAGGCAGTATGGTCTACGAGAGAGTAAGCACCACACAAGTTCAGAACCGTCTGCTACATTTGGATTGTTTCATACAAAGGAAATGAAGAGTTGTATGGTAAATCTCTATAGTGATGCAGTATGGTCTACGAGAGAGTAAGCACCACACAAGTTCAGAAGTTTCTACTACATTTGGATTGTTTCATACAAGGGCACTGAAGAGTTCTATTCTAAATCTCTCTAGTGTTCCTGTACTGGCTACAGCCTAGTAAGCAGCACCCAAGTTCAGAAGCGTCTGCTACATTTGGATTGTTTCATACAAAGGCAATGAAGAGTTGTATGGTAAATCTCTATAGTGATGCAGTATGGTCTACGAGAGAGTAAGCACCACACAAGATCAGAAGTTTCTACTACATTTGGATTGTTTCATACAAAGGCAATGAAGTGTTGTATGGTAAATCTCTATAGTGATGCAGTATGGTCTACGAGAGAGTAAGCACCATACAAGTTCAGAAGTTTCTACTACATTTGGATTGTTTCATACAAGGGCACAGAAGAGTTCTATTCTAAATCTCTCTAGTGTTCCTATACAGGCTACAGCCTAGTAAGCAGCACCCAAGTTCAGAAGCGTCTGCAACATTTGGATTGTTTCATACAAAGGCAATGAAGAGTTGTATGGTAAATCTCTATAGTGAGGCAGTATGGTCTACGAGAGAGTAAGCACCACACAAGTTCAGAAGTTTCTACTACATTTCGATTGTTTCATACAAGGGCACTGAAGAGTTCTATTCTAAATCTCTCTAGTGTTCCTATACTGGCTACAGCCTAGTAAGCAGCACCCAAGTTCAGAAGCGTCTGCTACATTTGGATTGTTTCATACAAAGGCAATGAAGAGTTGTATGGTAAATCTCTATATTGATGCAATATGGTATACGAGAGAGTAAGAAGCACACAAGTTCAGAAGCGTCTGCTATATTTGGATTGTTTCATACAAAGGCAATGAAGAGTTGTATGGTAAATCTCTATAGTGATGCAGTATGGTCTACGAGAGAGTAAGCAGCACACAAGTTCAGAAGCGTCTGCTACATTTGGATTGTTTCATACAACGGCAATGAAGAGTTGTATGGTAAAGCTCTATAGTGATTCAGTATGGTCTACGAGAGAGTAAGCACCACACAAGTTCAGAAGTTTCTACTACATTTGGATTGTTTCATACAAAGGCAATGAAGTGTTGCATGGTA
This sequence comes from Plestiodon gilberti rubricaudatus, assembly GCA_026170595.1. NCBI lineage: Eukaryota > Metazoa > Chordata > Lepidosauria > Squamata > Scincidae > Plestiodon > Plestiodon gilberti. The sequence goes on from JANXHW010000012.1 coordinate 18,543,179, forward strand.
AATCTCTATAGTCATGCAGTATGGTCTACGAGAGAGTAAGCACCACACAAGTTCAGAAGTTTCTACTACATTTGGATTGTTTCATACAAGGGCACTGAAGAGTTCTATTCTAAATCTCTCTAGTGTTCCTATACTGGCTACAGCCTAGTAAGCAGCATCCAAGTTCAGAAGCGTCTGCTACATTTGGATTGTTTCATACAAAGGAAATGAAGAGTTGTATGGTAAATCTCTATAGTGATGCAGTATGGTCTACGAGAGAGTAAGCACCACACAAGTTCAGAAGTTTCTACTACATTTGGATTGTTTCATACAAGGGCACTGAAGAGTTCTATTCTAAATCTCTCTAGTGTTCCTATACTGGCTACAGCCTAGTAAGCAGCACCCAAGTTCAGAAGCGTCTGCTACATTTGGATTGTTTCATACAAAGGCAATGAAGAGTTGTATGGTAAATCTCTATAGTGATGCAGTATGGTCTACGAGAGAGTAAGCACCACACAAGTTCAGAAGTTTCTACTACATTTGGATTGTTTCATACAAAGGCAAAGAAGTGTTGTATGGTAAATCTCTATAGTGATGCAGTATGGTCTACGAGAGAGTAAGCACCACACAAGTTCAGAAGTTTCTACTACATTTCGATTGTTTCATACAAGGGCAATGAAGAGTTGTATGGTAAATCTCTATAGTGATGCAGTATGGTCTGCGAGAGAGTAAGCACCACACAAGTTCAGAAGTTTCTACTACATTTCGATTGTTTCATACAAGGGCACTGAAGAGTTCTATTCTAAATCTCTCTAGTGTTCCTATACTGGCTACAGCCTAGTAAGCAGCACCCAAGTTCAGAAGCGTCTGCTACATTTGGATTGTTTCATACAAAGGCAATGAAGAGTTGTATGGTAAATCTCTATAGTGAGGCAGTATGGTCTACGAGAGAGTAAGCACCACACAAGTTCAGAAGCGTCTGCTACATTTGGATTGTTTCATACAAAGGAAATGAAGAGTTGTATGGTAAATCTCTATAGTGATGCAGTATGGTCTACGAGAGAGTAAGCACCACACAAGTTCAGAAGTTTCTACTACATTTGGATTGTTTCATACAAAGGCAATGAAGAGTTGTATGGTAAATCTCTATATTGATGCAATATGGTCTACGAGAGAGTAAGAAGCACACAAGTTCAGAAGCGTCTGCTATATTTGGATTGTTTCATACAAAGGAAATGAAGAGTTGTATGGTAAATCTCTATAGTGATGCAGTATGGTCTACGAGAGAGTAAGCAGCACACAAGTTCAGAAGCGTCTGCTACATTTGGATTGTTTCATACAACGGTAATGAAGAGTTGTATGGTAAATCTCTATAGTGATTCAGTATGGTCTACGAGAGAGTAAGCACCACACAAGTTCCGAAGTTTCTACTACATTTGGATTGTTTCATACAAGGGCACTGATGAGTTCTATTGTAAATCTCTCTAGTGTTCCTATACTGGCTACAGCCTAGTAAGCAGCACCCAAGTTCAGAAGCGTCTGCTACATTTGGATTGTTTCATACAAAGGCAATGAAGAGTTGTATGGTAAATCTCTATAGTGAGGCAGTATGGTCTACGAGAGAGTAAGCACCACACAAGTTCAGAAGCGTCTGCTACATTTGGATTGTTTCATACAAAGACAATGAAGAGTTGTATGGTAAATCTCTATAGTGATGCAGTATGGTCTACCAGAGAGTAAGCACCACACAAGTTCAGAAGTTTCTACTACATTTGGATTGTTTCATACAAAGGCAATGAAGTGTTGCATGGTAAATCTCTATAGTCATGCAGTATGGTCTACGAGAGAGTAAGCACCACACAAGTTCAGAAGTTTCTACTACATTTGGATTGTTTCATACAAGGGCACTGAAGAGTTCTATTCTAAATCTCTCTAGTGTTCCTATACTGGCTACAGCCTAGTAAGCAGCATCCAAGTTCAGAAGCGTCTGCTACATTTGGATTGTTTCATACAAAGGAAATGAAGAGTTGTATGGTAAATCTCTATAGTGATGCAGTATGGTCTACGAGAGAGTAAGCACCACACAAGTTCAGAAGTTTCTACTACATTTGGATTGTTTCATACAAGGGCACTGAAGAGTTCTATTCTAAATCTCTCTAGTGTTCCTATACTGGCTACAGCCTAGTAAGCAGCACCCAAGTTCAGAAGCGTCTGCTACATTTGGATTGTTTCATACAAAGGCAATGAAGAGTTGTATGGTAAATCTCTATAGTGATGCAGTATAGTCTACGAGAGAGTAAGCACCACACAAGTTCAGAAGTTTCTACTACATTTGGATTGTTTCATACAAAGGCAATGAAGTGTTGTATGGTAAATCTCTATAGTGATGCAGTATGGTCTACGAGAGAGTAAGCACCACACAAGTTCAGAAGTTTCTACTACATTTGGATTGTTTCATACAAGGGCACTGAAGAGTTCTATTCTAAATCTCTCTAGTGTTCCTATACTGGCTACAGCCTAGTAAGCAGCACCCAAGTTCAGAAGCGTCTGCAACATTTGGATTGTTTCATACAAAGGCAATGAAGAGTTGTATGGTAAATCTCTATAGTGATGCAGTATGGTCTACGAGAGAGTAAGCACCACACAAGTTCAGAAGTTTCTACTACATTTGGATTGTTTCATACAAGGGCACTGAAGAGTTCTATTCTAAATCTCTCTAGTGTTCCTATACTGGCTACAGCCTAGTAAGCAGCACCCAAGTTCAGAAGCGTCTGCAACATTTGGATTGTTTCATACAAAGGCAATGAAGAGTTGTATGGTAAATCTCTATAGTGATGCAGTATGGTCTACGAGAGAGTAAGCACCACACAAGTTCAGAAGTTTCTACTACATTTGGATTGTTTCATACAAGGGCACTGAAGAGTTCTATTCTAAATCTCTCTAGTGTTCCTATACTGGCTACAGCCTAGTAAGCAGCACCCAAGTTCAGAAGTGTCTGCTACATTTGGATTGTTTCATACAAAGGCAATGAAGAGTTGTATGGTAAATCTCTATAGTGAGGCAGTATGGTCTACGAGAGAGTAAGCACCACACAAGTTCAGAACCGTCTGCTACATTTGGATTGTTTCATACAAAGGAAATGAAGAGTTGTATGGTAAATCTCTATAGTGATGCAGTATGGTCTACGAGAGAGTAAGCACCACACAAGTTCAGAAGTTTCTACTACATTTGGATTGTTTCATACAAGGGCACTGAAGAGTTCTATTCTAAATCTCTCTAGTGTTCCTATACTGGCCACAGCCTAGTAAGCAGCACCCAAGTTCAGAAGCGTCTGCTACATTTGGATTGTTTCATACAAAGGCAATGAAGAGTTGAATGGTAAATCTCTATAGTGATGCAGTATAGTCTACGAGAGAGTAAGCACCACACAAGTTCAGAAGTTTCTACTACATTTGGATTGTTTCATACAAAGGCAATGAAGTGTTGTATGGTAAATCTCTATAGTGATGCAGTATGGTCTACGAGAGAGTAAGCACCACACAAGTTCAGAAGTTTCTACTACATTTGGATTGTTTCATACAAGGGCACTGAAGAGTTCTATTCTAAATCTCTCTAGTGTTCCTATACTGGCTACAGCCTAGTAAGCAGCACCCAAGTTCAGAAGCGTCTGCAACATTTGGATTGTTTCATACAAAGGCAATGAAGAGTTGTATGGTAAATCTCTATAGTGATGCAGTATGGTCTACGAGAGAGTAAGCACCACACAAGTTCAGAAGTTTCTACTACATTTCGATTGTTTCATACAAAGGCACTGAAGAGTTCTATTCTAAATCTCTCTAGTGTTCCTATACTGGCTACAGCCTAGTAAGCAGCACCCAAGTTCAGAAGCGTCTGCTACATTTGGATTGTTTCATACAAAGGCAATGAGGAGTTGTATGGTAAATCTCTATAGTGATGCAGTATGGTCTACGAGAGAGTAAGCACCACACAAGTTCAGAAGTTTCTACTACATTTGGATTGTTTCATACAAGGGCACTGAAGAGTTCTATTCTAAATCTCTCTAGTGTTCCTATACTGGCTACAGCCTAGTAAGCAGCACCGAAGTTCAGAAGCGTCTGCTACATTTGGATTGTTTCATACAAAGGCACTGAAGAGTTGTATGGTAAATCTCTATAGTGATGCAGTATGGTCTACGAGAGAGTAAGCAGCACACAAGTTCAGAAGCGTCTGCTACATTTGGATTGTTTCATACAAAGGAAATGAAGAGTTGTATGGTAAATCTCTATAGTGATGCAGTATGGTCTACGAGAGAGTAAGCACCACACAAGTTCAGAAGTTTCTACTACATTTGGATTGTTTCATACAAGGGCACTGAAGAGTTCTATTCTAAATCTCTCTAGTGTTCCTATACTGGCTACAGCCTAGTAAGCAGCACCCAAGTTCAGAAGCGTCTGCTACATTTGGATTGTTTCATACAAAGGCAATGAAGAGTTGTATGGTAAATCTCTATAGTGATGCAGTATGGTCTACGAGAGAGTAAGCACCACACAAGTTCAGAAGTTTCTACTACATTTGGATTGTTTCATACAAAGGCAAAGAAGTGTTGTATGGTAAATCTCTATAGTGATGCAGTATGGTCTACGAGAGAGTAAGCACCACACAAGTTCAGAAGTTTCTACTACATTTCGATTGTTTCATACAAGGGCAATGAAGAGTTGTATGGTAAATCTCTATAGTGATGCAGTATGGTCTACGAGAGAGTAAGCACCACACAAGTTCAGAAGTTTCTACTACATTTCGATTGTTTCATACAAGGGCACTGAAGAGTTCTATTCTAAATCTCTCTAGTGTTCCTATACTGGCTACAGCCTAGTAAGCAGCACCCAAGTTCAGAAGCGTCTGCTACATTTGGATTGTTTCATACAAAGGCAATGAAGAGTTGTATGGTAAATCTCTATAGTGAGGCAGTATGGTCTACGAGAGAGTAAGCACCACACAAGTTCAGAAGCGTCTGCTACATTTGGATTGTTTCATACAAAGGAAATGAAGAGTTGTATGGTAAATCTCTATAGTGATGCAGTATGGTCTACGAGAGAGTAAGCACCACACAAGTTCAGAAGTTTCTACTACATTTGGATTGTTTCATACAAAGGCAATGAAGAGTTGTATGGTAAATCTCTATATTGATGCAATATGGTCTACGAGAGAGTAAGAAGAACACAAGTTCAGAAGCGTCTGCTATATTTGGATTGTTTCATACAAAGGCAATGAAGAGTTGTATGGTAAATCTCTATAGTGATGCAGTATGGTCTACGAGAGAGTAAGCAGCACACAAGTTCAGAAGCGTCTGCTACATTTGGATTGTTTCATACAACGGTAATGAAGAGTTGTATGGTAAATCTCTATAGTGATTCAGTATGGTCTACGAGAGAGTAAGCACCACACAAGTTCCGAAGTTTCTACTACATTTGGATTGTTTCATACAAGGGCACTGATGAGTTCTATTGTAAATCTCTCTAGTGTTCCTATACTGGCTACAGCCTAGTAAGCAGCACCCAAGTTCAGAAGCGTCTGCTACATTTGGATTGTTTCATACAAAGGCAATGAAGAGTTGTATGGTAAATCTCTATAGTGAGGCAGTATGGTCTACGAGAGAGTAAGCACCACACAAGTTCAGAAGCGTCTGCTACATTTGGATTGTTTCATACAAAGACAATGAAGAGTTGTATGGTAAATCTCTATAGTGATGCAGTATGGTCTACCAGAGAGTAAGCACCACACAAGTTCAGAAGTTTCTACTACATTTGGATTGTTTCATACAAAGGCAATGAAGTGTTGCATGGTAAATCTCTATAGTCATGCAGTATGGTCTACGAGAGAGTAAGCACCACACAAGTTCAGAAGTTTCTACTACATTTGGATTGTTTCATACAAGGGCACTGAAGAGTTCTATTCTAAATCTCTCTAGTGTTCCTATACTGGCTACAGCCTAGTAAGCAGCATCCAAGTTCAGAAGCGTCTGCTACATTTGGATTGTTTCATACAAAGGAAATGAAGAGTTGTATGGTAAATCTCTATAGTGATGCAGTATGGTCTACGAGAGAGTAAGCACCACACAAGTTCAGAAGTTTCTACTACATTTGGATTGTTTCATACAAGGGCACTGAAGAGTTCTATTCTAAATCTCTCTAGTGTTCCTATACTGGCTACAGCCTAGTAAGCAGCACCCAAGTTCAGAAGCGTCTGCTACATTTGGATTGTTTCATACAAAGGCAATGAAGAGTTGTATGGTAAATCTCTATAGTGATGCAGTATAGTCTACGAGAGAGTAAGCACCACACAAGTTCAGAAGTTTCTACTACATTTGGATTGTTTCATACAAAGGCAATGAAGTGTTGTATGGTAAATCTCTATAGTGATGCAGTATGGTCTACGAGAGAGTAAGCACCACACAAGTTCAGAAGTTTCTACTACATTTGGATTGTTTCATACAAGGGCACTGAAGAGTTCTATTCTAAATCTCTCTAGTGTTCCTATACTGGCTACAGCCTAGTAAGCAGCACCCAAGTTCAGAAGCGTCTGCAACATTTGGATTGTTTCATACAAAGGCAATGAAGAGTTGTATGGTAAATCTCTATAGTGATGCAGTATGGTCTACGAGAGAGTAAGCACCACACAAGTTCAGAAGTTTCTACTACATTTCGATTGTTTCATACAAAGGCACTGAAGAGTTCTATTCTAAATCTCTCTAGTGTTCCTATACTGGCTACAGCCTAGTAAGCAGCACCCAAGTTCAGAAGCGTCTGCTACATTTGGATTGTTTCATACAAAGGCAATGAGGAGTTGTATGGTAAATCTCTATAGTGATGCAGTATGGTCTACGAGAGAGTAAGCACCACACAAGTTCAGAAGTTTCTACTACATTTGGATTGTTTCATACAAGGGCACTGAAGAGTTCTATTCTAAATCTCTCTAGTGTTCCTATGCTGGCTACAGCCTAGTAAGCAGCACCCAAGTTCAGAAGCGTCTGCTACATTTGGATTGTTTCATACAAAGGCACTGAAGAGTTGTATGGTAAATCTCTATAGTGATGCAGTATGGTCTACGAGAGAGTAAGCAGCACACAAGTTCAGAAGTGTCTGCTACATTTGGATTGTTTCATACAAAGGCAATGAAGAGTTGTATGGTAAATCTCTATAGTGATGCAGTATGGTCTACGAGAGAGTAAGCACCACACAAGTTCAGAAGTTTCTACTACATTTGGATTGTTTCATACAAGGGCACTGAAGAGTTCTATTCTAAATCTCTCTAGTGTTCCTATACTGGCTACAGCCTAGTAAGCAGCATCCAAGTTCAGAAGCGTCTGCTACATTTGGATTGTTTCATACAAAGGAAATGAAGAGTTGTATGGTAAATCTCTATAGTGATGCAGTATGGTCTACGAGAGAGTAAGCACCACACAAGTTCAGAAGTTTCTACTACATTTGGATTGTTTCATACAAGGGCACTGAAGAGTTCTATTCTAAATCTCTCTAGTGTTCCTATACTGGCTACAGCCTAGTAAGCAGCACCCAAGTTCAGAAGCGTCTGCTACATTTGGATTGTTTCATACAAAGGCAATGAAGAGTTGTATGGTAAATCTCTATAGTGATGCAGTATAGTCTACGAGAGAGTAAGCACCACACAAGTTCAGAAGTTTCTACTACATTTGGATTGTTTCATACAAAGGCAATGAAGTGTTGTATGGTAAATCTCTATAGTGATGCAGTATGGTCTACGAGAGAGTAAGCACCACACAAGTTCAGAAGTTTCTACTACATTTGGATTGTTTCATACAAGGGCACTGAAGAGTTCTATTCTAAATCTCTCTAGTGTTCCTATACTGGCTACAGCCTAGTAAGCAGCACCCAAGTTCAGAAGCGTCTGCAACATTTGGATTGTTTCATACAAAGGCAATGAAGAGTTGTATGGTAAATCTCTATAGTGATGCAGTATGGTCTACGAGAGAGTAAGCACCACACAAGTTCAGAAGTTTCTACTACATTTCGATTGTTTCATACAAAGGCACTGAAGAGTTCTATTCTAAATCTCTCTAGTGTTCCTATACTGGCTACAGCCTAGTAAGCAGCACCCAAGTTCAGAAGCGTCTGCTACATTTGGATTGTTTCATACAAAGGCAATGAGGAGTTGTATGGTAAATCTCTATAGTGATGCAGTATGGTCTACGAGAGAGTAAGCACCACACAAGTTCAGAAGTTTCTACTACATTTGGATTGTTTCATACAAGGGCACTGAAGAGTTCTATTCTAAATCTCTCTAGTGTTCCTATACTGGCTACAGCCTAGTAAGCAGCACCCAAGTTCAGAAGCGTCTGCTACATTTGGATTGTTTCATACAAAGGCACTGAAGAGTTGTATGGTAAATCTCTATAGTGATGCAGTATGGTCTACGAGAGAGTAAGCAGCACACAAGTTCAGAAGTGTCTGCTACATTTGGATTGTTCCATACAAAGGCAATGAAGAGTTGTATGGTAAATCTCTATAGTGATGCAGTATGGTCTACGAGAGAGTAAGCACCACACAAGTTCAGAAGTTTCTACTACATTTGGATTGTTTCATACAAGGGCACTGAAGAGTTCTATTCTAAATCTCTCTAGTGTTCCTATACTGGCTACAGCCTAGTAAGCAGCACCCAAGTTCAGAAGCGTCTGCTACATTTGGATTGTTTCATACAAAGGCAATGAAGAGTTGTATGGTAAATCTCTATAGTGAGGCAGTATGGTCTACGAGAGAGTAAGCACCACACAAGTTCAGAAGCGTCTGCTACATTTGGATTGTTTCATACAAAGGAAATGAAGAGTTGTATGGTAAATCTCTATAGTGATGCAGTATGGTCTACGAGAGAGTAAGCACCACACAAGTTCAGAAGTTTCTACTACATTTGGATTGTTTCATACAAGGGCACTGAAGAGTTCTATTCTAAATCTCTCTAGTGTTCCTATACTGGCTACAGCCTAGTAAGCAGCACCCATGTTCAGAAGCGTCTGCTACATTTGGATTGTTTCATACAAAGGCAATGAAGAGTTGTATGGTAAATCTCTATAGTGATGCAGTATGGTCTACGAGAGAGTAAGCACCACACAAGTTCAGAAGTTTCTACTACATTTGGATTGTTTCATACAAAGGCAAAGAAGTGTTGTATGGTAAATCTCTATAGTGAGGCAGTATGGTCTACGAGAGAGTAAGCACCACACAAGTTCAGAAGCGTCTGCTACATTTGGATTGTTTCATACAAAGGAAATGAAGACTTGTATGGTAAATCTCTATAGTGATGCAGTATGGTCTACGAGAGAGTAAGCACCACACAAGTTCAGAAGTTTCTACTACATTTGGATTGTTTCATACAAGGGCACTGAAGAGTTCTATTCTAAATCTCTCTAGTGTTCCTGTACTGGCTACAGCCTAGTAAGCAGCACCCAAGTTCAGAAGCGTCTGCTACATTTGGATTGTTTCATACAAAGGAAATGAAGAGTTGTATGGTAAATCTCTATAGTGATGCAGTATGGTCTACGAGAGAGTAAGCACCACACAAGATCAGAAGTTTCTACTACATTTGGATTGTTTCATACAAGGGCACTGAAGAGTTCTATTCTAAATCTCTCTAGTGTTCCTATACTGGCTACAGCCTAGTAAGCAGCACCCAAGTTCAGAAGCGTCTGCTACATTTGGATTGTTTCATACAAAGGCAATGAAGAGTTGTATGGTAAATCTCTATAGTGAGGCAGTATGGTCTACGAGAGAGTAAGCACCACACAAGTTCAGAAGCGTCTGCTACATTTGGATTGTTTCATACAAAGGAAATGAAGACTTGTATGGTAAATCTCTATAGTGATGCAGTATGGTCTACGAGAGAGTAAGCACCACACAAGTTCAGAAGTTTCTACTACATTTGGATTGTTTCATACAAGGGCACTGAAGAGTTCTATTCTAAATCTCTCTAGTGTTCCTGTACTGGCTACAGCCTAGTAAGCAGCACCCAAGTTCAGAAGCGTCTGCTACATTTGGATTGTTTCATACAAAGGCAATGAAGAGTTGTATGGTAAATCTCTATAGTGATGCAGTATGGTCTACGAGAGAGTAAGCACCACACAAGATCAGAAGTTTCTACTACATTTGGATTGTTTCATACAAAGGCAATGAAGTGTTGTATGGTAAATCTCTATAGTGATGCAGTATGGTCTACGAGAGAGTAAGCACCATACAAGTTCAGAAGTTTCTACTACATTTGGATTGTTTCATACAAGGGCACTGAAGAGTTCTATTCTAAATCTCTCTAGTGTTCCTATACAGGCTACAGCCTAGTAAGCAGCACCCAAGTTCAGAAGCGTCTGCAACATTTGGATTGTTTCATACAAAGGCAATGAAGAGTTGTATGGTAAATCTCTATAGTGAGGCAGTATGGTCTACGAGAGAGTAAGCACCACACAAGTTCAGAAGTTTCTACTACATTTCGATTGTTTCATACAAGGGCACTGAAGAGTTCTATTCTAAATCTCTCTAGTGTTCCTATACTGGCTACAGCCTAGTAAGCAGCACCCAAGTTCAGAAGCGTCTGCTACATTTGGATTGTTTCATACAAAGGCAATGAAGAGTTGTATGGTAAATCTCTATATTGATGCAATATGGTCTACGAGAGAGTAAGAAGCACACAAGTTCAGAAGCGTCTGCTATATTTGGATTGTTTCATACAAAGGCAATGAAGAGTTGTATGGTAAATCTCTATAGTGAAGCAGTATGGTCTACGAGAGAGTAAGCACCACACAAGTTCAGAAGCGTCTGCTACATTTGGATTGTTTCATACAAAGGAAATGAAGAGTTGTATGGTAAATCTCTATTGTGATGCAGTATGGTCTACGAGAGAGTAAGCACCACACAAGTTCAGAAGTTTCTACTACATTTGGATTGTTTCATACAAGGGCACTGAAGAGTTCTATTCTAAGTCTCTCTAGTGTTCGTATACTGGCTACTGCCTAGTAAGCAGCACCCAAGTTCAGAAGCGTCTGCTACATTTGGATTGTTTCATACAAAGGTAATGAAGAGTTGTATGGTAAATCTCTATAGTGATGCAGTATGGTCTACGAGAGAGTAAGCACCACACAAGTTCAGAAGTTTCTACTACATTTGGATTGTTACATACAAAGGCAATGAAGTGTTGTATGGTAAATCTCTATAGTGATGCAGTATGGTCTACGAGAGAGTAAGCACCACACAAGTTCAGAAGTTTCTACTACGTTTGGATTGTTTCATACAAGGGCACTGAAGAGTTCTATTCTAAATCTCTCTAGTGTTCCTATACTGGCTACAGCCTAGTAAGCAGCACCCAAGTTCAGAAGCGTCTGCTACATTTGGATTGTTTCATACAAAGGCAATGAAGAGTTGTATGGTAAATCTCTATAGTGATGCAGTATGGTCTACGAGAGAGTAAGCACCACACAAGTTCAGAACCTTCTACTACATTTGGATTGTTTCATACAAAGGCAATGAAGTGTTGTATGGTAAATCTCTATAGTGATGCAGTATGGTCTACGAGAGAGTAAGCACCACACAAGTTCAGAACCTTCTGCTACATTTGGATTGTTACATACAAAGGCAATGAAGAGTTGTATGGTAAATCTCTATAGTGATGCAGTATGGTCTACGAGAGAGTAAGCAGCACCCAAGTTCAGAAGCGTCTGCTACATTTGGATTGTTTCATACAAAGGCAATGAAGAGTTGTATGGTAAATCTCTATAGTGATGCAGTATGGTCTACGAGAGAGTAAGCACCACACAAGTTCAGAAGTTTCTACTACATTTGGATTGTTTCATACAAAGGCAATGAAGTGTTGTATGGTAAATCTCTATAGTGATGCAGTATGGTCTACGAGAGAGTAAGCACCACACAAGTTCAGAACTTTCTTCTACATTTGGATTGTTTCATACAAGAGCTCTGAAGAGTTCTATTCTAAATCTCTCTAGTGTTCCTATACTGGCTACAGCCTAGTAAGCAGCACCCAAGTTCAGAAGCGTCTGCTACATTTGGATTGTTTCATACAAAGGCAATGAAGAGTTGTATGGTAAATCTCTATAGTGATGCAGTATGGTCTACGAGAGAGTAAGCACCACATAAGTTCAGAAGTTTCTACTACATTTGGATTGTTTCATACAAAGGCAATGAAGTGTTGTATGGTAAATCTCTATAGTGATGCAGTATGGTCTACGAGAGAGTAAGCACCACACAAGTTCAGAACCTTCTACTACATTTGGATTGTTTCATACAAAGGCAATGAAGTGTTGTATGGTAAATCTCTATAGTGATGCAGTATGGTCTACGAGAGAGTAAGCACCACACAAGTTCAGAACCTTCTACTACATTTGGATTGTTTCATACAAGGGCACTGAAGAGTTCTATTCTAAATCTCTCCAGTGTTCCTATACTGGCTACAGCCTAGTAAGCAGCATCCAAGTTCAGAAGCGTCTGCTACATTTGTATTGTTTCATACAAAGGCAATGAAGAGTTGTATGGTAAATCTCTATAGTGATGCAGTATGGTCTACGAGAGAGTAAGCACCACACAAGTTCAGAAGTTTCTACTACATTTGGATTGTTTCATACAAGGGCACTGAAGAGTTCTATTCTAAATCTCTCTAGTGTTCCTATACTGGCTACAGCCTAGTAAGCAGCACCCAAGTTCAGAAGCGTCTGCTACATTTGGATTGTTTCATACAAAGGCAATGAAGAGTTGTATGGTAAATCTCTATAGTGATGCAGTATGGTCTACGAGAGAGTAAGCACCACACAAGTTCAGAACCTTCTACTACATTTGGATTGTTTCATACAAAGGCAATGAAGTGTTGTATGGTAAATCTCTATAGTGATGCAGTATGGTCTACGAGAGAGTAAGCACCACACAAGTTCAGAACCTTCTGCTACATTTGGATTGTTACATACAAAGGCAATGAAGAGTTGTATGGTAAATCTCTATAGTGATGCAGTATGGTCTACGAGAGAGTAAGCAGCACCCAAGTTCAGAAGCGTCTGCTACATTTGGATTGTTTCATACAAAGGCAATGAAGAGTTGTATGGTAAATCTCTATAGTGATGCAGTATGGTCTACGAGAGAGTAAGCACCACACAAGTTCAGAAGTTTCTACTACATTTGGATTGTTTCATACAAAGGCAATGAAGTGTTGTATGGTAAATCTCTATAGTGATGCAGTATGGTCTACGAGAGAGTAAGCACCACACAAGTTCAGAACTTTCTTCTACATTTGGATTGTTTCATACAAGAGCTCTGAAGAGTTCTATTCTAAATCTCTCTAGTGTTCCTATACTGGCTACAGCCTAGTAAGCAGCACCCAAGTTCAGAAGCGTCTGCTACATTTGGATTGTTTCATACAAAGGCAATGAAGAGTTGTATGGTAAATCTCTATAGTGATGCAGTATGGTCTACGAGAGAGTAAGCACCACATAAGTTCAGAAGTTTCTACTACATTTGGATTGTTTCATACAAAGGCAATGAAGTGTTGTATGGTAAATCTCTATAGTGATGCAGTATGGTCTACGAGAGAGTAAGCACCACACAAGTTCAGAACCTTCTACTACATTTGGATTGTTTCATACAAAGGCAATGAAGTGTTGTATGGTAAATCTCTATAGTGATGCAGTATGGTCTACGAGAGAGTAAGCACCACACAAGTTCAGAACCTTCTACTACATTTGGATTGTTTCATACAAGGGCACTGAAGAGTTCTATTCTAAATCTCTCCAGTGTTCCTATACTGGCTACAGCCTAGTAAGCAGCATCCAAGTTCAGAAGCGTCTGCTACATTTGTATTGTTTCATACAAAGGCAATGAAGAGTTGTATGGTAAATCTCTATAGTGATGCAGTATGGTCTACGAGAGAGTAAGCACCACACAAGTTCAGAAGTTTCTACTACATTTGGATTGTTTCATACAAGGGCACTGAAGAGTTCTATTCTAAATCTCTCTAGTGTTCCTATACTGGCTACAGCCTAGTAAGCAGCACCCAAGTTCAGAAGCGTCTGCTACATTTGGATTGTTTCATACAAAGGCAATGAAGAGTTGTATGGTAAATCTCTATAGTGATGCAGTATGGTCTACGAGAGAGTAAGCACCACACAAGTTCAGAACCTTCTACTACATTTGGATTGTTTCATACAAAGGCAATGAAGTGTTGTATGGTAAATCTCTATAGTGATGCAGTATGGTCTACGAGAGAGTAAGCACCACACAAGTTCAGAACCTTCTGCTACATTTGGATTGTTACATACAAAGGCAATGAAGAGTTGTATGGTAAATCTCTATAGTGATGCAGTATGGTCTACGAGAGAGTAAGCAGCACCCAAGTTCAGAAGCGTCTGCTACATTTGGATTGTTTCATACAAAGGCAATGAAGAGTTGTATGGTAAATCTCTATAGTGATGCAGTATGGTCTACGAGAGAGTAAGCACCACACAAGTTCAGAAGTTTCTACTACATTTGGATTGTTTCATACAAAGGCAATGAAGTGTTGTATGGTAAATCTCTATAGTGATGCAGTATGGTCTACGAGAGAGTAAGCACCACACAAGTTCAGAACTTTCTTCTACATTTGGATTGTTTCATACAAGAGCTCTGAAGAGTTCTATTCTAAATCTCTCTAGTGTTCCTATACTGGCTACAGCCTAGTAAGCAGCACCCAAGTTCAGAAGCGTCTGCTACATTTGGATTGTTTCATACAAAGGCAATGAAGAGTTGTATGGTAAATCTCTATAGTGATGCAGTATGGTCTACGAGAGAGTAAGCACCACATAAGTTCAGAAGTTTCTACTACATTTGGATTGTTTCATACAAAGGCAATGAAGTGTTGTATGGTAAATCTCTATAGTGATGCAGTATGGTCTACGAGAGAGTAAGCACCACACAAGTTCAGAACCTTCTACTACATTTGGATTGTTTCATACAAAGGCAATGAAGTGTTGTATGGTAAATCTCTATAGTGATGCAGTATGGTCTACGAGAGAGTAAGCACCACACAAGTTCAGAACCTTCTACTACATTTGGATTGTTTCATACAAGGGCACTGAAGAGTTCTATTCTAAATCTCTCCAGTGTTCCTATACTGGCTACAGCCTAGTAAGCAGCATCCAAGTTCAGAAGCGTCTGCTACATTTGTATTGTTTCATACAAAGGCAATGAAGAGTTGTATGGTAAATCTCTATAGTGATGCAGTATGGTCTACGAGAGAGTAAGCACCACACAAGTTCAGAAGTTTCTACTACATTTGGATTGTTTCATACAAGGGCACTGAAGAGTTCTATTCTAAATCTCTCTAGTGTTCCTATACTGGCTACAGCCTAGTAAGCAGCACCCAAGTTCAGAAGCGTCTGCTACATTTGGATTGTTTCATACAAAGGCAATGAAGAGTTGTATGATAAATCTCTATAGTGATGCAGTATGGTCTACGAGAGAGTAAGCACCACACAAGTTCAGAAGTTTCTACTACATTTGGATTGTTTCATACAAGGGCACTGAAGAGTTCTATTCTAAATCTCTCTAGTGTTCCTATACTGGCTACAGCCTAGTAAGCAGCACCCAAGTTCAGAAGCGTCTGCTACATTTGGATTGTTTCATACAAAGGCAATGAAGAGTTGTATGGTAAATCTCTATAGTGATGCAGTATGGTCTACGAGAGAGTAAGCACCACACAAGTTCAGAAGCGTCTGCTACATTTGGATTGTTTCATACAAAGGCAATGAAGAGTTGTATGGTAAATCTCTATAGTGATGCAGTATGGTCTACGAGAGAGTAAGCACCACACAAGTTCAGAAGTTTCTACTACATTTGGATTGTTTCATACAAGGGGACTGAAGCGTTCTATTCTAAATCTCTCTAGTGTTCCTATACTGGCTACAGCCTAGTAAGCAGCACCCAAGTTCAGAAGTTTCTACTACATTTGGATTGTTTCATACAAGGGCACTGAAGAGTTCTATTCTAAATCTGTCTAGTGTTCCTATACTGGCTACAGCTTAGTAAGCAGCACCCAAGTTCAGAAGCGTCTGCTACATTTGGATTGTTTCATACAAAGGCAATGAAGAGTTGTATGGTAAATCTCTATAGTGATGCAGTATGGTCTACGAGAGAGTAAGCACCACACAAGTTCAGAAGTTTCTACTACATTTGGATTGTTTCATACAAGGGCAATGAAGTGTTGTATGGTAAATCTCTATAGTGATGCAGTATGGTCTACGAGAGAGTAAGCACCACACAAGTTCAGAAGTTTCTACTACGTTTGGATTGTTTCATACAAGGGCACTGAAGAGTTCTATTCTAAATCTCTCTAGTGTTCCTATACTGCCTACAGCCTAGTAAGCAGCACCCAAGTTCAGAAGCGTCTGCTACATTTGGATTGTTTCATACAAAGGCAATGAAGAGTTGTATGGTAAATCTCTATAGTGATGCAGTATGGTCTACGAGAGAGTAAGCACCACACAAGTTCAGAGGCGTCTGCTACATTTGGATTGTTTCATACAAAGGCAATGAAGAGTTGTATGGTAAATCTCTATAGTGATGCAGTATGGTCTACGAGAGAGTAAGCACCACACAAGTTCAGAAGTTTCTACTACATTTGGATTGTTTCATACAAAGGCAATGAAGTGTTGTATGGTAAATCTCTATAGTGATGCAGTATGGTCTACGAGAGAGTAAGCACCACACAAGTTCAGAACCTTCTACTACATTTGGATTGTTTCATACAAGGGCACTGAAGAGTTCTATTCTAAATCTCTCTAGTGTTCCTATACTGGCTACAGCCTAGTAAGCAGCACACAAGTTCAGAAGCGTCTGCTACATTTGGATTGTTTCATACAAAGGCAATGAAGAGTTGTATGGTAAATCTCTATAGTGATGCAGTATGGTCTACGAGAGAGTAAGCACCACACAAGTTCAGAAGTTTCTACTACATTTGGATTGTTTCATACAAGGGCACTGAAGAGTTCTATTCTAAATCTCTCTAGTGTTCCTATACTGGCTACAGCCTAGTAAGCAGCACCCAAGTTCAGAAGCGTCTGCTACATTTGGATTGTTTCATACAAAGGCAATGAAGAGTTGTATGATAAATCTCTATAGTGATGCAGTATGGTCTACGAGAGAGTAAGCACCACACAAGTTCAGAAGTTTCTACTACATTTGGATTGTTTCATACAAGGGCACTGAAGAGTTCTATTCTAAATCTCTCTAGTGTTCCTATACTGGCTACAGCCTAGTAAGCAGCACCCAAGTTCAGAAGCGTCTGCTACATTTGGATTGTTTCATACAAAGGCAATGAAGAGTTGTATGGTAAATCTCTATAGTGATGCAGTATGGTCTACGAGAGAGTAAGCACCACACAAGTTCAGAAGCGTCTGCTACATTTGGATTGTTTCATACAAAGGCAATGAAGAGTTGTATGGTAAATCTCTATAGTGATGCAGTATGGTCTACGAGAGAGTAAGCACCACACAAGTTCAGAAGTTTCTACTACATTTGGATTGTTTCATACAAGGGGACTGAAGCGTTCTATTCTAAATCTCTCTAGTGTTCCTATACTGGCTACAGCCTAGTAAGCAGCACCCAAGTTCAGAAGTTTCTACTACATTTGGATTGTTTCATACAAGGGCACTGAAGAGTTCTATTCTAAATCTGTCTAGTGTTCCTATACTGGCTACAGCTTAGTAAGCAGCACCCAAGTTCAGAAGCGTCTGCTACATTTGGATTGTTTCATACAAAGGCAATGAAGAGTTGTATGGTAAATCTCTATAGTGATGCAGTATGGTCTACGAGAGAGTAAGCACCACACAAGTTCAGAAGTTTCTACTACATTTGGATTGTTTCATACAAGGGCAATGAAGTGTTGTATGGTAAATCTCTATAGTGATGCAGTATGGTCTACGAGAGAGTAAGCACCACACAAGTTCAGAAGTTTCTACTACGTTTGGATTGTTTCATACAAGGGCACTGAAGAGTTCTATTCTAAATCTCTCTAGTGTTCCTATACTGCCTACAGCCTAGTAAGCAGCACCCAAGTTCAGAAGCGTCTGCTACATTTGGATTGTTTCATACAAAGGCAATGAAGAGTTGTATGGTAAATCTCTATAGTGATGCAGTATGGTCTACGAGAGAGTAAGCACCACACAAGTTCAGAGGCGTCTGCTACATTTGGATTGTTTCATACAAAGGCAATGAAGAGTTGTATGGTAAATCTCTATAGTGATGCAGTATGGTCTACGAGAGAGTAAGCACCACACAAGTTCAGAAGTTTCTACTACATTTGGATTGTTTCATACAAAGGCAATGAAGTGTTGTATGGTAAATCTCTATAGTGATGCAGTATGGTCTACGAGAGAGTAAGCACCACACAAGTTCAGAACCTTCTACTACATTTGGATTGTTTCATACAAGGGCACTGAAGAGTTCTATTCTAAATCTCTCTAGTGTTCCTATACTGGCTACAGCCTAGTAAGCAGCACACAAGTTCAGAAGCGTCTGCTACATTTGGATTGTTTCATACAAAGGCAATGAAGAGTTGTATGGTAAATCTCTATAGTGAAGCAGTATGGTCTACGAGAGAGTAAGCACCACAGAAGTTCAGAAGCGTCTGCTACATTTGGATTGTTTCATACAAAGGAAATGAAGAGTTGTATGGTAAATCTCTATTGTGATGCAGTATGGTCTACGAGAGAGTAAGCACCACACAAGTTCAGAAGTTTCTACTACATTTGGATTGTTTCATACAAGGGCACTGAAGAGTTCTATTCTAAGTCTCTCTAGTGTTCGTATACTGGCTACTGCCTAGTAAGCAGCACCCAAGTTCAGAAGCGTCTGCTACATTTGGATTGTTTCATACAAAGGCAATGAAGAGTTGTATGGTAAATCTCTATAGTGATGCAGTATGGTCTACGAGAGAGTAAGCACCACACAAGTTCAGAAGTTTCTACTACATTTGGATTGTTACATACAAAGGCAATGAAGTGTTGTATGGTAAATCTCTATAGTGATGCAGTATGGTCTACGAGAGAGTAAGCACCACACAAGTTCAGAAGTTTCTACTACGTTTGGATTGTTTCATACAAGGGCACTGAAGAGTTCTATTCGAAATCTCTCTAGTGTTCCTATACTGGCTACAGCCTAGTAAGCAGCACCCAAGTTCAGAAGCGTCTGCTACATTTGGATTGTTTCATACAAAGGCAATGAAGAGTTGTATGGTAAATCTCTATAGTGATGCAGTATGGTCTACGAGAGAGTAAGCACCACACAAGTTCAGAACCTTCTACTACATTTGGATTGTTTCATACAAAGGCAATGAAGTGTTGTATGGTAAATCTCTATAGTGATGCAGTATGGTCTACGAGAGAGTAAGCACCACACAAGTTCAGAACCTTCTGCTACATTTGGATTGTTTCATACAAAGGCAATGAAGAGTTGTATGGTAAATCTCTATAGTGATGCAGTATGGTCTACGAGAGAGTAAGCACCACACAAGATCAGAAGCGTCTGCTACATTTGGATTGTTTCATACAAAGGCAATGAAGAGTTGTATGGTAAATCTCTATAGTGATGCAGTATGGTCTACGAGAGAGTAAGCACCACACAAGTTCAGAAGTTTCTAATACATTTGGATTGTTTCATACAAGGGCACTGAAGAGTTCTATTCTAAATCTCTCTAGTGTTCCAATACTGGCTACAGCCTAGTAAGCAGCACCCAAGTTCAGAAGCGTCTGCTACATTTGGATTGTTTCATACAAAGGCAATGAAGAGTTGTATGGTAAATCTCTATAGTGATGCAGTATGGTCTACGAGAGAGTAAGCACCACACAAGTTCAGAAGTTTCTACTACATTTGGATTGTTTCATACAAAGGCAATGAAGTGTTGTATGGTAAATCTCTAAAGTGATGCAGTATGGTCTACGAGAGAGTAAGCACCACACAAGTTCAGAAGTTTCTTCTACATTTGGATTGTTTCATACAAGAGCTCTGAAGAGTTCTATTCTAAATCTCTCTAGTGTTCCTATACTGGCTACAGCCTAGTAAGCAGCACCCAAGTTCAGAAGCGTCTGCTACATTTGGATTGTTTCATACAAAGGCAATGAAGAGTTGTATGGTAAATCTCTATAGTGATGCAGTATGGTCTACGAGAGAGTAAGCACCACACAAGTTCAGAAGCCTCTGCTACATTTGGATTGTTTCATACAAAGGCAATGAAGAGTTGTATGGTATATCTCTATAGTGATGCGGTATGGTCTACGAGAGAGTAAGCACCACACAAGTTCAGAACCATCTACTACATTTGGATTGTTTCATACAAGGGCACTAAAGAGTTCTATTCTAAATCTCTCTAGTGTTCCTATACTGGCTACAGCCTAGTAAGCAGCACCCAAGTTCAGAAGCGTCTGCTACATTTGGATTGTTTCATACAAAGGCAATGAAGAGTTGTATGGTAAATCTCTATAGTGATGCAGTATGGTCTACGAGAGAGTAAGCACCACACAAGTTCAGAAGTTTCTACTACATTTGGATTGTTTCATACAAAGGCAATGAAGTGTTGTATGGTAAATCTCTATAGTGATGCAGTATGGTCTACGAGAGAGTAAGCACCACACAAGTTCAGAACCTTCTACTACATTTGGATTGTTTCATACAAAGGCAATGAATTGTTGTATGGTAAATCTCTATAGTGATGCAGTATGGTCTACGAGAGAGTAAGCACCACACAAGTTCAGAACCTTCTACTACATTTGGATTGTTTCATACAAGGGCACTGAAGAGTTCTATTCTAAATCTCTCTAGTGTTCCTATACTGGCTACAGCCTAGTAAGCAGCACCCAAGTTCAGAAGCGTCTGCTACATTTGGATTGTTTCATACAAAGGCAATGAAGAGTTGTATGGTAAATTTCTATAGTGATGCAGTATGGTCTACGAGAGAGTAAGCACCACACAAGTTCAGAAGTTTCTACTACATTTGGATTGTTTCATACAAGGGCACTGAAGAGTTCTATTCTAAATCTATCTAGTGTTCCTATACTGGCTACAGCCTAGTAAGCAGCACCCAAGTTCAGAAGCGTCTGCTACATTTGGATTGTTTCATACAAAGGCAATGAAGAGTTGTATGATAAATCTCTATAGTGATGCAGTATGGTCTACGAGAGAGTAAGCACCACACAAGTTCAGAAGTTTCTACTACATTTGGATTGTTTCATACAAGGGCACTGAAGAGTTCTATTCTAAATCTCTCTAGTGTTCCTATACTGGCTACAGCCTAGTAAGCAGCACCCAAGTTCAGAAGCGTCTGCTACATTTGGATTGTTTCATACAAAGGCAATGAAGAGTTGTATGGTAAATCTCTATAGTGATGCAGTATGGTCTACGAGAGAGTAAGCACCACACAAGTTCAGAGGCGTCTGCTACATTTGGATTGTTTCATACAAAGGCAATGAAGAGTTGTATGGTAAATCTCTATAGTGATGCAGTATGGTCTACGAGAGAGTAAGCACCATCCAAGTTCAGAAGTTTCTACTACATTTGGATTGTTTCATACAAAGGCAATGAAGTGTTGTATGGTAAATCTCTATAGTGATGCAGTATGGTCTACGAGAGAGTAAGCACCACACAAGTTCAGAACCTTCTACTACATTTGGATTGTTTCATACATGGGCACTGAAGAGTTCTATTCTAAATCTCTCTAGTGTTCCTATACTGGCTACAGCCTAGTAAGCAGCACACAAGTTCAGAAGCGTCTGCTACATTTGGATTGTTTCATACAAAGGCAATGAAGAGTTGTATGGTAAATCTCTATAGTGATGAAGTATGGTCTACGAGATAGTAAGCACCACACAAGTTCAGAAGTTTCTACTACATTTGGATTGTTTCATACAAAGGCAATGAAGTGTTGTATGGTAAATCTCTATAATGATGCAGTATGGTCTACGAGAGAGTAAGCACCACACAAGTTCAGAAGTTTCTACTACATTTGGATTGTTTCATACAAGGGCACTGAAGAGTTCTATTCTAAATCTCTCTAGTGTTCCTATAATGGCTACAGCCTAGTAAGCAGCCCCCAAGTTCAGAAGCGTCTGCTACATTTGGATTGTTTCATACAAAGGCAATGAAGAGTTGTATGGTAAATCTCTATAGTGATGCAGTATGGTCTACGAGAGAGTAAGCACCACACAAGTTCAGAAGTTTCTACTACATTTGGATTGTTTCATACAAGGGCACTGAAGAGTTCTATTCTAAATCTCTCTAGTGTTCCTATACTGGCTACAGCCTAGTAAGCAGCACCCAAGTTCAGAAGCGTCTGCTACATTTGGATTGTTTCATACAAAGGCAATGAAGAGTTGTATGATAAATCTCTATAGTGATGCAGTATGGTCTACGAGAGAGTAAGCACCACACAAGTTCAGAAGTTTCTACTACATTTGGATTGTTTCATACAAGGGCACTGAAGAGTTCTATTCTAAATCTCTCTAGTGTTCCTATACTGGCTACAGCCTAGTAAGCAGCACCCAAGTTCAGAAGTTTCTACTACATTTGGATTGTTTCATACATGGGCACTGAAGAGATCTATTCTAAATCTGTCTAGTGTTCCTATACTGGCTACAGCTTAGTAAGCAGCACCCAAGTTCAGAAGCATCTGCTACATTTGGATTGTTTCATACAAAGGCAATGAAGAGTTGTATGGTAAATCTCTATAGTGATGCAGTATGGTCTACGAGAGAGTAAGCACCACACAAGTTCAGAAGTTTCTACTACATTTGGATTGTTTCATACAAGGGCAATGAAGTGTTGTATGGTAAATCTCTATAGTGATGCAGTATGGTCTACGAGAGAGTAAGCACCACACAAGTTCAGAAGTTTCTACTACATTTGGATTGTATCATACAAGGGCACTGAAGAGTTCTATTCTAAATCTCTCTATTGTTCCTATACTGGCTACAGCCTAGTAAGCAGCACCCAAGTTCAGAAGCGTCTGCTACATTTGGATTGTTTCATACAAAGGCAATGAAGAGTTGTATGGTAAATCTCTATAGTGATGCAGTATGGTCTACGAGAGAGTAAGCACCACACAAGTTCAGAAGCGTCTGCTACATTTGGATTGTTTCATAAAAAGGCAATGAAGAGTTGTATGGTAAATCTCTATAGTGATGCAGTATGGTCTATGAGAGAGTAAGCACCACACAAGTTCAGAAGTTTCTACTACATTTGGATTGTTTCATACAAGGGCACTGAAGAGTTCTATTCTAAATCTCTCTAGTGTTCCTATACTGGCTACAGCCTAGTAAGCAGCACCCAAGTTCAGAAGCGTCTGCTACATTTGGATTGTTTAATACAAAGGCACTGAAGAGTTGTATGGTACATCTCTATAGTGATGCAGTATGGTCTACGAGAGAGTAAGCAGCACACAAGTTCAGAAGAATCAGCTACATTTGGATTGTTTCATACAACGGCAATGAAGAGTTGTATGGTAAATCTCTATAGTGATGCAGTATGGTCTACGAGAGAGTAAGAAGCACACAAGTTCAGAAGCGTCTGCTACATTTGGATTGTTTCATACAAGGGCACTGAAGAGTTCTATTCTAAATCTCTCTAGTGTTCCTATACTGGCTACAGCCTAGTAAGCAGCACCCAAGTTCAGAAGCGTCTTCTACATTTGGATTGTTTCATACAAAGGCAATGAAGAGTTGTATGGTACATCTCTATAGTGATGCAGTATGGTCTACGAGAGAGTAAGCAGCACACAAGTTCAGAAGAATCTGCTACATTTGGATTGTTTCATACAACGGCAATGAAGAGTTGTATGGTAAATCTCTATAGTGATGCAGTATGGTCTACGAGAGAGTAAGCACCACACAAGTTCAGAAGTTTCTACTACATTTGGATTGTTTCATACAAGGGCACTGAAGAGTTCTATTCTAAATCTCTCTAGTGTTCCTATACTGGCTACAGCCTAGTAAGCAGCACCCAAGTTCAGAAGCGTCTTCTACATTTGGATTGTTTAATACAAAGGCACTGAAGTGTTGTATGGTAAATCTCTATAGTGATGCAGTATGGTCTACGAGAGAGTAAGCAGCACACAAGTTCAGAAGAATCTGCTACATTTGGATTGTTTCAAACAAAGGCAATGAAGAGTTGTATGGTAAATCTCTATAGTGATGCAGTATGGTCTACGAGAGAGTAAGCAGCACACAAGTTCAGAAGCGTCTGCTACATTTGGATTGTTTCATACAAGGGCACTGAAGAGTTCTATTCTAAATCTCTCTAGTGTTCCTATACTGGCTACAGCCTAGTAAGCAGCACCCAAGTTCAGAAGCGTCTTCTACATTTGGATTGTTTCATACAAAGGCAATGAAGAGTTGTATGGTACATCTCTATAGTGATGCAGTATGGTCTACGAGAGAGTAAGCAGCACACAAGTTCAGAAGAATCTGCTACATTTGGATTGTTTCATACAACGGCAATGAAGAGTTGTATGGTAAATCTCTATAGTGATGCAGTATGGTCTACGAGAGAGTAAGCACCACCCAAGTTCAGAAGTTTCTACTACATTTGGATTGTTTCATACAAGGGCACTGAAGAGTTCTATTCTAAATCTCTCTAGTGTTCCTATACTGGCTACAGCCTAGTAAGCAGCACCCAAGTTCAGAAGCGTCTGCTACATTTGGATTGTTTCATACAAAGGCAATGAAGAGTTGTATGATAAATCTCTATAGTGATGCAGTATGGTCTACGAGAGAGTAAGCACCACACAAGTTCAGAAGTTTCTACTACATTTGGATTGTTTCATACAAGGGCACTGAAGAGTTCTATTCTAAATCTCTCTAGTGTTCCTATACTGGCTACAGCCTAGTAAGCAGCACCCAAGTTCAGAAGCGTCTGCTACATTTGGATTGTTTCATACAAAGGCAATGAAGAGTTGTATGGTAAATCTCTATAGTGAGGCAGTATGGTCTACGAGAGAGTAAGCACCACACAAGTTCAGAAGCGTCTGCTACATTTGGATTGTTTCATACAAAGGCAATGAAGAGTTGTATGGTAAATCTCTATAGTGATGCAGTATGGTCTACGAGAGAGTAAGCACCACACAAGTTCAGAAGTTTCTACTACATTTGGATTGTTTCATACAAGGGCACTGAAGCGTTCTATTCTAAATCTCTCTAGTGTTCCTATACTGGCTACAGCCTAGTAAGCAGCACCCAAGTTCAGAAGTTTCTACTACATTTGGATTGTTTCATACAAGGGCACTGAAGAGATCTATTCTAAATCTGTCTAGTGTTCCTATACTGGCTACAGCTTAGTAAGCAGCACCCAAGTTCAGAAGCGTCTGCTACATTTGGATTGTTTCATACAAAGGCAATGAAGAGTTGTATGGTAAATCTCTATAGTGATGCAGTATGGTCTACGAGAGAGTAAGCACCACACAAGTTCAGAAGTTTCTACTACATTTGGATTGTTTCATACAAGGGCAATGAAGTGTTGTATGGTAAATCTCTATAGTGATGCAGTATGGTCTACGAGAGAGTAAGCACCACACAAGTTCAGAAGTTTCTACTACGTTTGGATTGTTTCATACAAGGGCACTGAAGAGTTCTATTCTAAATCTCTCTAGTGTTCCTATACTGCCTACAGCCTAGTAAGCAGCACCCAAGTTCAGAAGCGTCTGCTACATTTGGATTGTTTCATACAAAGGCAATGAAGAGTTGTATGGTAAATCTCTATAGTGATGCAGTATGGTCTACGAGAGAGTAAGCACCACACAAGTTCAGAGGCGTCTGCTACATTTGGATTGTTTCATACAAAGGCAATGAAGAGTTGTATGATAAATCTCTATAGTGATGCAGTATGGTCTACGAGAGAGTAAGCACCACACAAGTTCAGAAGTTTCTACTACATTTGGATTGTTTCATACAAGGGCACTGAAGAGTTCTATTCTAAATCTCTCTAGTGTTCCTATACTGGCTACAGCCTAGTAAGCAGCACCCAAGTTCAGAAGCGTCTGCTACATTTGGATTGTTTCATACAAAGGCAATGAAGAGTTGTATGGTAAATCTCTATAGTGATGCAGTATGGTCTACGAGAGAGTAAGCACCACACAAGTTCAGAAGCGTCTGCTACATTTGGATTGTTTCATACAAAGGCAATGAAGAGTTGTATGGTAAATCTCTATAGTGATGCAGTATGGTCTACGAGAGAGTAAGCACCACACAAGTTCAGAAGTTTCTACTACATTTGGATTGTTTCATACAAGGGCACTGAAGCGTTCTATTCTAAATCTCTCTAGTGTTCCTATACTGGCTACAGCCTACTAAGCAGCACCCAAGTTCAGAAGTTTCTACTACATTTGGATTGTTTCATACAAGGGCACTGAAGAGTTCTATTCTAAATCTGTCTAGTGTTCCTATACTGGCTACAGCTTAGTAAGCAGCACCCAAGTTCAGAAGCGTCTGCTACATTTGGATTGTTTCATACAAAGGCAATGAAGAGTTGTATGGTAAATCTCTATAGTGATGCAGTATGGTCTACGAGAGAGTAAGCACCACACAAGTTCAGAAGTTTCTACTACATTTGGATTGTTTCATACAAGGGCAATGAAGTGTTGTATGGTAAATCTCTATAGTGATGCAGTATGGTCTACGAGAGAGTAAGCACCACACAAGTTCAGAAGTTTCTACTACATTTGGATTGTTTCATACAAGGGCACTGAAGAGTTCTATTCTAAATCTCTCTAGTGTTCCTATACTGCCTACAGCCTAGTAAGCAGCACCCAAGTTCAGAAGCGTCTGCTACATTTGGATTCTTTCATACAAAGGCAATGAAGAGTTGTATGGTAAATCTCTATAGTGATGCAGTATGGTCTACGAGACAGTAAGCAGCACACAAGTTCAGAAGCGTCTGCTACATTTGGATTGTTTCATACAAAGGCAATGAACAGTTGTATGGTAAATCTCTATAGTGATGCAGTATGGTCTACGAGAGAGTAAGCACCACACAAGTTCAGAAGTTTCTACTACGTTTGGATTGTTTCATACAAGGGCACTGAAGAGTTCTATTCTAAATCTCTCTAGTGTTGCTAGACTGGCTACAGCCTAGTAAGCAGCACCCAAGTTCAGAAGCGTCTGCTACATTTGGATTGTTTCATACAAAGGCAATGAAGAGTTGTATGGTAAATCTCTATAGTGATGCAGTATGGTCTACGAGAGAGTAAGCACCACACAAGTTCAGAAGTTTCTACTACATTTGTATTGTTTCATACAAGGGCTCTGAAGAGTTCTATTCTAAATCTCTCTAGTGTTCCTATACTGGCTACAGCCTAGTAAGCAGCACCCAAGTTCAGAAGCGTCTGCTACATTTGGATTGTTTCATACAAAGGCAATGAAGAGTTCTATGGTAAATCTCTATAGTGATGCAGTACGGTCTACGAGAGAGTAAGCACCACACAAGTTCAGAAGCGTCTGCTACATTTGGATTGTTTCATACAAAGGCAATGAAGAGTTGTATGGTAAATCTCTATAGTGAAGCAGTATGGTCTACGAGAGAGTAAGCACCACACAAGTTCAGAAGCGTCTGCTACATTTGGATTGTTTCATACAAAGGAAATGAAGAGTTGTATGGTAAATCTCTATTGTGATGCAGTATGGTCTACGAGAGAGTAAGCACCACACAAGTTCAGAAGTTTCTACTACATTTGGATTGTTTCATACAAGGGCACTGAAGAGTTCTATTCTAAGTCTCTCTAGTGTTCGTATACTGGCTACTGCCTAGTAAGCAGCACCCAAGTTCAGAAGCGTCTGCTACATTTGGATTGTTTCATACAAAGGCAATGAAGAGTTGTATGGTAAATCTCTATAGTGATGCAGTATGGTCTACGAGAGAGTAAGCACCACACAAGTTCAGAAGTTTCTACTACATTTGGATTGTTACATACAAAGGCAATGAAGTGTTGTATGGTAAATCTCTATAGTGATGCAGTATGGTCTACGAGAGAGTAAGCACCACACAAGTTCAGAAGTTTCTACTACGTTTGGATTGTTTCATACAAGGGCACTGAAGAGTTCTATTCGAAATCTCTCTAGTGTTCCTATACTGGCTACAGCCTAGTAAGCAGCACCCAAGTTCAGAAGCGTCTGCTACATTTGGATTGTTTCATACAAAGGCAATGAAGAGTTGTATGGTAAATCTCTATAGTGATGCAGTATGGTCTACGAGAGAGTAAGCACCACACAAGTTCAGAACCTTCTACTACATTTGGATTGTTTCATACAAAGGCAATGAAGTGTTGTATGGTAAATCTCTATAGTGATGCAGTATGGTCTACGAGAGAGTAAGCACCACACAAGTTCAGAACCTTCTGCTACATTTGGATTGTTTCATACAAAGGCAATGAAGAGTTGTATGGTAAATCTCTATAGTGATGCAGTATGGTCTACGAGAGAGTAAGCACCACCCAAGATCAGAAGCGTCTGCTACATTTGGATTGTTTCATACAAAGGCAATGAAGAGTTGTATGGTAAATCTCTATAGTGATGCAGTATGGTCTACGAGAGAGTAAGCACCACACAAGTTCAGAAGCGTCTGCTACATTTGGATTGTTTCATACAAAGGCAATGAAGAGTTGTATGGTAAATCTCTATAGTGATGCAGTATGGTCTACGAGAGAGTAAGCACCACACAAGTTCAGAAGTTTCTACTACATTTGGATTGTTTCATACAAAGGCAATGAAGAGTTGTATGGTAAATCTCTATAGTGATGCAGTATGGTCTACGAGAGAGTAAGCACCACACAAGTTCAGAAGTTTCTAATACATTTGGATTGTTTTATACAAGGGCACTGAAGAGTTCTATTCTAAATCTCTCTAGTGTTCCAATACTGGCTACAGCCTAGTAAGCAGCACCCAAGTTCAGAAGTGTCTGCTACATTTGGATTGTTTCATACAAAGGCAATGAAGAGTTGTATGGTAAATCTCTATAGTGATGCAGTATGGTCTACGAGAGAGTAAGCACCACACAAGTTCAGAAGCGTCTGCTACATTTGGATTGTTTCATACAAAGGCAATGAAGAGTTGTATGGTAAATCTCTATAGTGATGCAGTATGGTCTACGAGAGAGTAAGCACCACACAAGTTCAGAAGTTTCTACTACATTTGGATTGTTTCATACAAAGGCAATGAAGAGTTGTATGGTAAATCTCTATAGTGATGCAGTATGGTCTACGAGAGAGTAAGCACCACACAAGTTCAGAAGCGTCTGCTACATTTGGATTGTTTCATACAAAGGCAATGAAGAGTTGTATGGTAAATCTCTATAGTGATGCAGTATGGTCTACGAGAGAGTAAGCAGCACCCAAGTTCAGAAGCGTCTGCTACATTTGGATTGTTTCATACAAAGGCAATGAAGAGTTGTATGGTAAATCTCTATAGTGATGCAGTATGGTCTACGAGAGAGTAAGCACCACACAAGTTCAGAAGCGTCTGCTACATTTGGATTGTTTCATACAAAGGCAATGAAGAGTTGTATGGTAAATCTCTATAGTGATGCAGTATGGTCTACGAGAGAGTAAGCACCACACAAGTTCAGAAGTTTCTACTACATTTGGATTGTTTCATACAAGGGCACTGAAGAGTTCTATTCTAAATCTCTCTAGTGTTCCTATACTGGCTACAGCCTAGTAAGCAGCACCCAAGTTCAGAAGCGTCTGCTACATTTGGATTGTTTCATACAAAGGCAATGAAGAGTTGTATGGTAAATCTCTATAGTGATGCAGTATGGTCTACGAGAGAGTAAGCACCACACAAGTTCAGAAGCGTCTGCTACATTTGGATTGTTTCATACAAAGGCAATGAAGAGTTGTATGGTAAATCTCTATAGTGATGCAGTATGGTCTACGAGAGAGTAAGCACCACACAAGTTCAGAAGTTTCTACTACATTTGGATTGTTTCATACAAGGGCACTGAAGAGTTGTATGGTAAATCTCTATAGTGATGCAGTATGGTCTACGAGAGAGTAAGCACCACACAAGTTCAGAAGCGTCTGCTACATTTGGATTGTTTCATACAAAGGCAATGAACAGTTGTATGGTAAATCTCTATAGTGATGCAGTATGGTCTACTAGAGAGTAAGCACCACACAAGTTCAGAAGTTTCTACTACATTTGGATTGTTTCATACAAGGGCACTGAAGAGTTCTATTCTAAATCTCTCTAGTGTTCCTATACTGGCTACAGCCTAGTAAGAAGCACCCAAGTTCAGAAGCGTCTGCTACATTTGGATTGTTTCATACAAAGGCAATGAAGAGTTGTATGGTAAATCTCTATAGTGATGCAGTATGGTCTACGAGAGAGTAAGCACCACACAAGTTCAGAAGCGTCTGCTACATTTGGATTGTTTCATACAAAGGCAATGAAGAGTTGTATGGTAAATCTCTATAGTGATGCAGTATGGTCTACGAGAGAGTAAGCACCACACAAGTTCAGAAGTTTCTACTACATTTGGATTGTTTCATACAAGTGCACTGAAGAGTTCTATTCTAAATCTCTCTAGTGTTCCTATACTGGCTACAGCCTAGTAAGCAGCACACTAGTTCAGAAGCGTCTGCTACATTTGGATTGTTTAATACAAAGGCACTGAAGAGTTGTATGGTAAATCTCTATAGTGATGCAGTATGGTCTACGAGAGAGTAAGCACCACACAAGTTCAGAAGCGTCTGCTACATTTGGATTGTTTCATACAAAGGCAATGAAGAGTTGTATGGTAAATCTCTATAGTGAGGCAGTATGGTCTACGAGAGAGTAAGCACCACACAAGTTCAGAAGCGTCTGCTACATTTGGATTGTTTCATACAAAGGCAATGAAGAGTTGTATGGTAAATCTCTATAGTGAGGCAGTATGGTCTACGAGAGAGTAAGCACCACACAAGTTCAGAAGTTTCTACTACATTTGGATTGTTTCATACAAAGGCAATGAAGTGTTGTATGGTAAATCTCTATAGTGATGCAGTATGGTCTACGAGAGAGTAAGCACCACACAAGTTCAGAAGTTTCTACTACATTTGGGTTGTTTCATACAAGGGCACTAAAGAGTTCTATTCTAAATCTCTCTAGTGTTCCTATACTGGCTACAGCCTAGTAAGCAGCACCCAAGTTCAGAAGCGTCTGCTACATTTGGATTGTTTCATACAAAGGCAATGAAGAGTTGTATGGTAAATCTCTATAGTGATGCAGTATGGTCTACGAGAGAGTAAGCAGCACACAAGTTCAGAAGCGTCTGCTACATTTGGATTGTTTCATACAAAGGCAATGAACAGTTGTATGGTAAATCTCCATAGTGATGCAGTATGGTCTACGAGAGAGTAAGCACCACACAAGTTCAGAAGTTTCTACTACATTTGGATTGTTTCATACAAGGGCACTGAAGAGTTCTATTCTAAATCTCTCTAGAGTTCCTATACTGGCTACAGCCTAGTAAGCAGCACCCAAGTTCAGAAGCGTCTGCTACATTTGGATTGTTTCATACAAAGGCAATGAAGAGTTGTATGGTAAATCTCTATAGTGATGCAGTATGGTCTACGAGAGAGTAAGCACCACACAAGTTCAGAAGCGTCTGCTACATTTGGATTGTTTCATACAAAGGCAATGAAGAGTTGTATGGTAAATCTCTATAGTGATGCAGTATGGTCTACGAGAGAGTAAGCACCACACAAGTTCAGAAGCGTCTGCTACATTTGGATTGTTTCATACAAAGGCAATGAAGAGTTGTATGGTAAATCTCTATAGTGATGCAGTATGGTCTACGAGAGAGTAAGCACCACACAAGTTCAGAAGTTTCTACTACATTTGGATTGTTTCATACAAAGGCAATGAAGAGTTGTATGGTAAATCTCTATAGTGATGCAGTATGGTCTACGAGAGAGTAAGCACCACACAAGTTCAGAAGCGTCTGCTACATTTGGATTGTTTCATACAAAGGCAATGAACAGTTGTATGGTAAATCTCTATAGTGATGCAGTATGGTCTACTAGAGAGTAAGCACCACACAAGTTCAGAAGTTTCTACTACATTTGGATTGTTTCATACAAGGGCACTGAAGAGTTCTATTCTAAATCTCTCTAGTGTTCCTATACTGGCTACAGCCTAGTAAGAAGCACCCAAGTTCAGAAGCGTCTGCTACATTTGGATTGTTTCATACAAAGGCAATGAAGAGTTGTATGGTAAATCTCTATAGTGATGCAGTATGGTCTACGAGAGAGTAAGCACCACACAAGTTCAGAAGCGTCTGCTACATTTGGATTGTTTCATACAAAGGCAATGAAGAGTTGTATGGTAAATCTCTATAGTGATGCAGTATGGTCTACGAGAGAGTAAGCACCACACAAGTTCAGAAGCGTCTGCTACATTTGGATTGTTTCATACAAAGGCAATGAAGAGTTGTATGGTAAATCTCTATAGTGAGGCAGTATGGTCTACGAGAGAGTAAGCACCACACAAGTTCAGAAGTGTCTGCTACATTTGGATTGTTTCATACAAAGGCAATGAAGAGTTGTATGGTAAATCTCTATAGTGATGCAGTATGGTCTACGAGAGAGTAAGCACCACACAAGTTCAGAAGTTTCTACTACATTTGGATTGTTTCATACAAAGGCAATGAAGTGTTGTATGGTAAATCTCTATAGTGATGCAGTATGGTCTACGAGAGAGTAAGCACCACACAAGTTCAGAAGTTTCTACTACATTTGGGTTGTTTCATACAAGGGCACTAAAGAGTTCTATTCTAAATCTCTCTAGTGTTCCTATACTGGCTACAGCCTAGTAAGCAGCACCCAAGTTCAGAAGCGTCTGCTACATTTGGATTGTTTCATACAAAGGCAATGAAGAGTTGTATGGTAAATCTCTATAGTGATGCAGTATGGTCTACGAGAGAGTAAGCAGCACACAAGTTCAGAAGCGTCTGCTACATTTGGATTGTTTCATACAAAGGCAATGAACAGTTGTATGGTAAATCTCCATAGTGATGCAGTATGGTCTACGAGAGAGTAAGCACCACACAAGTTCAGAAGTTTCTACTACATTTGGATTGTTTCATACAAGGGCACTGAAGAGTTCTATTCTAAATCTCTCTAGAGTTCCTATACTGGCTACAGCCTAGTAAGCAGCACCCAAGTTCAGAAGCGTCTGCTACATTTGGATTGTTTCATACAAAGGCAATGAAGAGTTGTATGGTAAATCTCTATAGTGATGCAGTATGGTCTACGAGAGAGTAAGCACCACACAAGTTCAGAAGCGTCTGCTACATTTGGATTGTTTCATACAAAGGCAATGAAGAGTTGTATGGTAAATCTCTATAGTGATGCAGTATGGTCTACGAGAGAGTAAGCACCACACAAGTTCAGAAGTTTCTACTACATTTGGATTGTTTCATACAAGGGCACTGAAGAGTTCTATTCTAAATCTCTCTAGTGTTCCTATACTGGCTACAGCCTAGTAAGCAGCACCCAAGTTCAGAAGCGTCTGCTACATTTGGATTGTTTCATACAAAAGCAATGAAGAGTTGTATGGTAAATCTCTATAGTGATGCAGTATGGTCTACGAGAGAGTAAGCACCACACAAGTTCAGAAGTTTCCACTACATTTGATTGTTTCTTACAAGGGCACTGAAGAGTTCTATTCTAAATCTGTCTAGTGTTCCTGTACTGGCTACAGCTTAGTAAGCAGCACCCAAGTTCAGAAGCATCTGCTACATTTGGATTGTTTCATACAAAGGCAATGAAGAGTTGTATGGTATATCTCTATAGTGATGCAGTATGGTCTACGAGAGAGTAAGCACCACACAAGTTCAGAAGTTTCTACTACATTTGGATTGTTTCATACAAGGGCAATGAAGTGTTGTATGGTAAATCTCTATAGTGATTCAGTATGGTCTACGAGAGAGTAAGCACCACACAAGTTCAGAAGTTTCTACTACATTTGGATTGTTTCATACAAGGGCACTGAAGAGTTCTATTCTAAATCTCTTTAGTGTTCCTATACTGGCTACAGCCTAGTACGCACCACCCAAGTTCAGAAGTGTCTGCTACATTTGGATTGTTTAATACAAAGGCACTGAAGAGTTGTATGGTAAATCTCTATAGTGATGCAGTATGGTCTACGAGAGAGTAAGCAGCACAAAAGTTCAGAAGTGTCTGCTACATTTGGATTGTTTCAAACAAAGGCAATGAAGAGTTGTATGGTAAATCTCTATAGTGATGCAGTATGGTCTACGAGAGAGTAAGCAGCACACAAGTTCAGAAGCGTCTGCTACATTTGGATTGTTTCATACAAAGGCAATGAAGAGTTGTATGGTAAATCTCTATAGTGATATAGTGATGTCTACGAGAGAGTAAGAAGCACACAAGTTCAGAAGCGTCTGCTACATTTGGATTGTTTCATACAAAGGCAATGAAGAGTTGTATGGTAAATCTCTATAGTGATGCAGTATGGTCTACGAGAGAGTAAGCACCACACAAGTTCAGAAGATTCTACTACTTTTGGATTGTTTAATACAAGGGCACTGAAGAGTTCTATTCTAAATCTCTCTAGTGTTCCTATTCTGGCTACAGCCATGTAAGCAGCACCCAAGTTCAGAAGCGTCTGCTACATTTGGATTGTTTCATACAAAGGCAATGAAGAGTTGTATGGTAAATCTCTATAGTGAGGCAGTATGGTCTACGAGAGAGTAAGCACCACCCAAGTTCAGAAGCGTCTGCTACATTTGGATTGTTTCATACAAAGGCAATGAAGAGTTGTATGGTAAATCTCTATAGTGATGCAGTATGGTCTACGAGAGATTAAGCACCACACAAGTTCAGAAGTTTCTACTACATTTGGATTGTTTCATACAAGGGCACTGAAGAGTTCTATTCTAAATCTCTCTAGTGTTCCTATACTGGCTACAGCCTAGTAAGCAGCACCCAAGTTCAGAAGCGTCTGCTACATTTGGATTGTTTCATACAAAGGCAATGAAGAGTTGTATGGTAAATCTCTATAGTGATGCAGTATGGTCTACGAGAGAGTAATCACCACACAAGTTCAGAAGTTTCCACTACATTTGATTGTTTCTTACAAGGGCACTGAAGAGTTCTATTCTAAATCTGTCTAGTGTTCCTGTACTGGCTACAGCTTAGTAAGCAGCACCCAAGTTCAGAAGCATCTGCTACATTTGGATTGTTTCATACAAAGGCAATGAAGAGCTGTATGGTAAATCTCTATAGTGATGCAGTATGGTCTACGAGAGAGTAAGCACCACACAAGTTCAGAAGTTTCTACTACATTTGGATTGTTTCATACAAGGGCACTGAAGAGTTCTATTCTAAATCTCTTTAGTGTTCCTATACTGGCTACAGCCTAGTACGCACCACCCAAGTTCAGAAGCGTCTGCTACATTTGGATTGTTTAATACAATGGCACTGAAGAGTTGTATGGTAAATCTCTATAGTGATGCAGTATGGTCTACGAGAGAGTAAGCAGCACACAAGTTCAGAAGTGTCTGCTACATTTGGATTGTTTCAAACAAAGGCAATGAAGAGTTGTATGGTAAATCTCTATAGTGATGCAGTATGGTCTACGAGAGAGTAAGCAGCACACAAGTTCAGAAGCGTCTGCTACATTTGGATTGTTTCATACAAAGGCAATGAAGAGTTGTATGGTAAATCTCTATAGTGATGCAGTATGGTCTACGAGAGAGTAAGCAGCACACAAGTTCAGAAGTGTCTGCTACATTTGGATTGTTTCAAACAAAGGCAATGAAGAGTTGTATGGTAAATCTCTATAGTGATATAGTGATGTCTACGAGAGAGTAAGAAGCACACAAGTTCAGAAGCGTCTGCTACATTTGGATTGTTTCATACAAAGGCAATGAAGAGTTGTATGGTAAATCTCTATAGTGATGCAGTATGGTCTACGAGAGAGTAAGCAGCACACAAGTTCAGAAGTTTCTACTACTTTTGGATTGTTTAATACAAGGGCACTGAAGAGTTCTATTCTAAATCTCTCTAGTGTTCCTATACTGGCTACAGCCATGTAAGCAGCACCCAAGTTCAGAAGCGTCTGCTACATTTGGATTGTTTCATACAAAGGCAATGAAGAGTTGTATGGTAAATCTCTATAGTGAGGCAGTATGGTCTACGAAAGAGTAAGCACCACACAAGTTCAGAAGCGTCTGCTACATTTGGATTGTTTCATACAAAGGAAATGAAGAGTTGTA
Organism: Plestiodon gilberti rubricaudatus; assembly: GCA_026170595.1. Classification (NCBI taxonomy): domain Eukaryota; kingdom Metazoa; phylum Chordata; class Lepidosauria; order Squamata; family Scincidae; genus Plestiodon; species Plestiodon gilberti. Next base: position 18,579,460 of record JANXHW010000012.1, read on the forward strand.
TGGTAAATCTCTATAGTGATGCAGTATGGTCTACGAGAGAGTAAGCACCACACAAGTTCAGAAGTTTCTACTACATTTGGATTGTTTCATACAAGGGCACTGAAGAGTTCTATTCTAAATCTCTCTAGTGTTCCTATACTGGCTACAGCCTAGTAAACAGCACCCAAGTTCAGAAGCGTCTGCTACATTTGGATTGTTTCATACAAAGGCAATGAAGAGTTTTATGGTAAATCTCTATAGTGATGCAGTATGGTCTACGAGAGAGTAAGCACCACACAAGTTCAGAAGCGTCTGCTACATTTGGATTGTTTCATACAAGCGCACTGAAGAGTTCTATTCTAAATCTCTCTAGTGTTCCTATACTGGCTACAGCCTAGTAAGCAGCACCCAAGTTCAGAAGCGTCTGCTACATTTGGATTGTTTCATACAAAGGCAATGAAGAGTTGTATGGTAAATCTCTATAGTGATTGAGTATGGTCTACGAGAGAGTAAGCACCACACAAGTTCAGAAGCGTCTGCTACATTTGGATTGTTTCATAAAAAGGCAATGAAGAGTTGTATGGTAAATCTCTATAGTGATGCAGTATGGTCTACGAGAGAGTAAGCACCACACAAGTTCAGAAGTTTCTACTACATTTGGATTGTTTCATACAAGGGCACTGAAGAGTTCTATTCTAAATCTCTCTAGTGTTCCTATACTGGCTACAACCTAGTAAGCAGCACCCAAGTTCAGAAGAATCTGCTACATTTGGATTGTTTAATACAAAGGCACTGAAGAGTTGTATGGTACATCTCTATAGTGATGCAGTATGGTCTACGAGAGAGTAAGCAGCACACAAGTTCAGAAGAATCTGCTACATTTGGATTGTTTCATACAACGGCAATGAAGAGTTGTATGGTAAATCTCTATAGTGATGCAGTATGGTCTACGAGAGAGTAAGAAGCACACAAGTTCAGAAGCGTCTGCTACATTTGGATTGTTTCATACAAAGGCAATGAAGAGTTGTATGGTAAATCTCTATAGTGAGGCAGTATGGTCTACGAGAGAGTAAGCACCACACAAGTTCAGAAGCGTCTGCTACATTTGGATTGTTTCATACAAAGGAAATGAAGAGTTGTATGGTTAATCTCTATAGTGATGCAGTATGGTCTACGAGAGAGTAAGCACCACACAAGTTCAGAAGTTTCTACTACATTTGGATTGTTTCATACAAGGGCACTGAAGAGTTCTATTCTAAATCTCTCTAGTGTTCCTATACTGGCTACAGCCTAGTAAGCAGCACCCAAGTTCAGAAGCGTCTTCTACATTTGGATTGTTTAATACAAAGGCACTGAAGTGTTGTATGGTAAATCTCTATAGTGATGCAGTATGGTCTACGAGAGAGTAAGCAGCACACAAGTTCAGAAGCGTCTGCTACATTTGGATTGTTTCATACAACGGCAATGAAGAGTTGTATGGTAAATCTCTATAGTGATGCAGTATGGTCTACGAGAGAGTAAGAAGCACACAAATTCAGAAGCGTCTGCTACATTTGGATTGTTTCATACAAGGGCACTGAAGAGTTCTATTCTAAATCTCTCTAGTGTTCCTATACTGGCTACAGCCTAGTAAGCAGCACCCAAGTTCAGAAGCGTCTGCTACATTTGGATTGTTTCATACAAAGGCAATGAAGAGTTGTATGGTAAATCTCTATAGTGAGGCAGTATGGTCTACGAGAGAGTAAGCAGCACCCAAGTTCAGAAGCGTCTGCTACATTTGGAGAGTTTCATACAAAGGAAATGAAGAGTTGTATGGTAAATCTCTATAGTGATGCAGTATGGTCTACGAGAGAGTAAGCACCACACAAGTTCAGAAGTTTCTACTACATTTGGATTGTTTCATACAAGGGCAATGAAGTGTTGTATGGTAAATCTCTATAGTGATGCAGTATGGTCTACGAGAGAGTAAGCACCACACAAGTTCAGAAGTTTCTACTACGTTTGGATTGTTTCATACAAGGGCACTGAAGAGTTCTATTCTAAATCTCTCTAGTGTTCCTATACTGCCTACAGCCTAGTAAGCAGCACCCAAGTTCAGAAGCGTCTGCTACATTTGGATTGTTTCATACAAAGGCAATGAAGAGTTGTATGGTAAATCTCTATAGTGATGCAGTATGGTCTACGAGAGAGTAAGCACCACACAAGTTCAGAGGCGTCTGCTACATTTGGATTGTTTCATACAAAGGCAATGAAGAGTTGTATGGTAAATCTCTATAGTGATGCAGTATGGTCTACGAGAGAGTAAGCACCACACAAGTTCAGAAGTTTCTACTACATTTGGATTGTTTCATACAAAGGCAATGAAGTGTTGTATGGTAAATCTCTATAGTGATGCAGTATGGTCTACGAGAGAGTAAGCACCACACAAGTTCAGAACCTTCTACTACATTTGGATTGTTTCATACAAGGGCACTGAAGAGTTCTATTCTAAATCTCTCTAGTGTTCCTATACTGGCTACAGCCTAGTAAGCAGCACACAAGTTCAGAAGCGTCTGCTACATTTGGATTGTTTCATACAAAGGCAATGAAGAGTTGTATGGTAAATCTCTATAGTGAAGCAGTATGGTCTACGAGAGAGTAAGCACCACACAAGTTCAGAAGCGTCTGCTACATTTGGATTGTTTCATACAAAGGAAATGAAGAGTTGTATGGTAAATCTCTATTGTGATGCAGTATGGTCTACGAGAGAGTAAGCACCACACAAGTTCAGAAGTTTCTACTACATTTGGATTGTTTCATACAAGGGCACTGAAGAGTTCTATTCTAAGTCTCTCTAGTGTTCGTATACTGGCTACTGCCTAGTAAGCAGCACCCAAGTTCAGAAGCGTCTGCTACATTTGGATTGTTTCATACAAAGGCAATGAAGAGTTGTATGGTAAATCTCTATAGTGATGCAGTATGGTCTACGAGAGAGTAAGCACCACACAAGTTCAGAAGTTTCTACTACATTTGGATTGTTACATACAAAGGCAATGAAGTGTTGTATGGTAAATCTCTATAGTGATGCAGTATGGTCTACGAGAGAGTAAGCACCACACAAGTTCAGAAGTTTCTACTACGTTTGGATTGTTTCATACAAGGGCACTGAAGAGTTCTATTCGAAATCTCTCTAGTGTTCCTATACTGGCTACAGCCTAGTAAGCAGCACCCAAGTTCAGAAGCGTCTGCTACATTTGGATTGTTTCATACAAAGGCAATGAAGAGTTGTATGGTAAATCTCTATAGTGATGCAGTATGGTCTACGAGAGAGTAAGCACCACACAAGTTCAGAACCTTCTACTACATTTGGATTGTTTCATACAAAGGCAATGAAGTGTTGTATGGTAAATCTCTATAGTGATGCAGTATGGTCTACGAGAGAGTAAGCACCACACAAGTTCAGAACCTTCTGCTACATTTGGATTGTTTCATACAAAGGCAATGAAGAGTTGTATGGTAAATCTCTATAGTGATGCAGTATGGTCTACGAGAGAGTAAGCACCACACAAGATCAGAAGCGTCTGCTACATTTGGATTGTTTCATACAAAGGCAATGAAGAGTTGTATGGTAAATCTCTATAGTGATGCAGTATGGTCTACGAGAGAGTAAGCACCACACAAGTTCAGAAGTTTCTAATACATTTGGATTGTTTCATACAAGGGCACTGAAGAGTTCTATTCTAAATCTCTCTAGTGTTCCAATACTGGCTACAGCCTAGTAAGCAGCACCCAAGTTCAGAAGCGTCTGCTACATTTGGATTGTTTCATACAAAGGCAATGAAGAGTTGTATGGTAAATCTCTATAGTGATGCAGTATGGTCTACGAGAGAGTAAGCACCACACAAGTTCAGAAGTTTCTACTACATTTGGATTTTTTCATACAAAGGCAATGAAGTGTTGTATGGTAAATCTCTAAAGTGATGCAGTATGGTCTACGAGAGAGTAAGCACCACACAAGTTCAGAAGTTTCTTCTACATTTGGATTGTTTCATACAAGAGCTCTGAAGAGTTCTATTCTAAATCTCTCTAGTGTTCCTATACTGGCTACAGCCTAGTAAGCAGCACCCAAGTTCAGAAGCGTCTGCTACATTTGGATTGTTTCATACAAAGGCAATGAAGAGTTGTATGGTAAATCTCTATAGTGATGCAGTATGGTCTACGAGAGAGTAAGCACCACACAAGTTCAGAAGCCTCTGCTACATTTGGATTGTTTCATACAAAGGCAATGAAGAGTTGTATGGTATATCTCTATAGTGATGCGGTATGGTCTACGAGAGAGTAAGCACCACACAAGTTCAGAACCATCTACTACATTTGGATTGTTTCATACAAGGGCACTAAAGAGTTCTATTCTAAATCTCTCTAGTGTTCCTATACTGGCTACAGCCTAGTAAGCAGCACCCAAGTTCAGAAGCGTCTGCTACATTTGGATTGTTTCATACAAAGGCAATGAAGAGTTGTATGGTAAATCTCTATAGTGATGCAGTATGGTCTACGAGAGAGTAAGCACCACACAAGTTCAGAAGTTTCTACTACATTTGGATTGTTTCATACAAAGGCAATGAAGTGTTGTATGGTAAATCTCTATAGTGATGCAGTATGGTCTACGAGAGAGTAAGCACCACACAAGTTCAGAACCTTCTACTACATTTGGATTGTTTCATACAAAGGCAATGAATTGTTGTATGGTAAATCTCTATAGTGATGCAGTATGGTCTACGAGAGAGTAAGCACCACACAAGTTCAGAAGTTTCTACTACATTTGGATTGTTTCATACAAAGGCAATGAAGTGTTGTATGGTAAATCTCTATAGTGATGCAGTATGGTCTACGAGAGAGTAAGCACCACACAAGTTCAGAACCTTCTACTACATTTGGATTGTTTCATACAAGGGCACTGAAGAGTTCTATTCTAAATCTCTCTAGTGTTCCTATACTGGCTACAGCCTAGTAAGCAGCACACAAGTTCAGAAGCGTCTGCTACATTTGGATTGTTTCATACAAAGGCAATGAAGAGTTGTATGGTAAATCTCTATAGTGAAGCAGTATGGTCTACGAGAGAGTAAGCACCACACAAGTTCAGAAGCGTCTGCTACATTTGGATTGTTTCATACAAAGGAAATGAAGAGTTGTATGGTAAATCTCTATTGTGATGCAGTATGGTCTACGAGAGAGTAAGCACCACACAAGTTCAGAAGTTTCTACTACATTTGGATTGTTTCATACAAGGGCACTGAAGAGTTCTATTCTAAGTCTCTCTAGTGTTCGTATACTGGCTACTGCCTAGTAAGCAGCACCCAAGTTCAGAAGCGTCTGCTACATTTGGATTGTTTCATACAAAGGCAATGAAGAGTTGTATGGTAAATCTCTATAGTGATGCAGTATGGTCTACGAGAGAGTAAGCACCACACAAGTTCAGAAGTTTCTACTACATTTGGATTGTTACATACAAAGGCAATGAAGTGTTGTATGGTAAATCTCTATAGTGATGCAGTATGGTCTACGAGAGAGTAAGCACCACACAAGTTCAGAAGTTTCTACTACGTTTGGATTGTTTCATACAAGGGCACTGAAGAGTTCTATTCGAAATCTCTCTAGTGTTCCTATACTGGCTACAGCCTAGTAAGCAGCACCCAAGTTCAGAAGCGTCTGCTACATTTGGATTGTTTCATACAAAGGCAATGAAGAGTTGTATGGTAAATCTCTATAGTGATGCAGTATGGTCTACGAGAGAGTAAGCACCACACAAGTTCAGAACCTTCTACTACATTTGGATTGTTTCATACAAAGGCAATGAAGTGTTGTATGGTAAATCTCTATAGTGATGCAGTATGGTCTACGAGAGAGTAAGCACCACACAAGTTCAGAACCTTCTGCTACATTTGGATTGTTTCATACAAAGGCAATGAAGAGTTGTATGGTAAATCTCTATAGTGATGCAGTATGGTCTACGAGAGAGTAAGCACCACACAAGATCAGAAGCGTCTGCTACATTTGGATTGTTTCATACAAAGGCAATGAAGAGTTGTATGGTAAATCTCTATAGTGATGCAGTATGGTCTACGAGAGAGTAAGCACCACACAAGTTCAGAAGTTTCTAATACATTTGGATTGTTTCATACAAGGGCACTGAAGAGTTCTATTCTAAATCTCTCTAGTGTTCCAATACTGGCTACAGCCTAGTAAGCAGCACCCAAGTTCAGAAGCGTCTGCTACATTTGGATTGTTTCATACAAAGGCAATGAAGAGTTGTATGGTAAATCTCTATAGTGATGCAGTATGGTCTACGAGAGAGTAAGCACCACACAAGTTCAGAAGTTTCTACTACATTTGGATTTTTTCATACAAAGGCAATGAAGTGTTGTATGGTAAATCTCTAAAGTGATGCAGTATGGTCTACGAGAGAGTAAGCACCACACAAGTTCAGAAGTTTCTTCTACATTTGGATTGTTTCATACAAGAGCTCTGAAGAGTTCTATTCTAAATCTCTCTAGTGTTCCTATACTGGCTACAGCCTAGTAAGCAGCACCCAAGTTCAGAAGCGTCTGCTACATTTGGATTGTTTCATACAAAGGCAATGAAGAGTTGTATGGTAAATCTCTATAGTGATGCAGTATGGTCTACGAGAGAGTAAGCACCACACAAGTTCAGAAGCCTCTGCTACATTTGGATTGTTTCATACAAAGGCAATGAAGAGTTGTATGGTATATCTCTATAGTGATGCGGTATGGTCTACGAGAGAGTAAGCACCACACAAGTTCAGAACCATCTACTACATTTGGATTGTTTCATACAAGGGCACTAAAGAGTTCTATTCTAAATCTCTCTAGTGTTCCTATACTGGCTACAGCCTAGTAAGCAGCACCCAAGTTCAGAAGCGTCTGCTACATTTGGATTGTTTCATACAAAGGCAATGAAGAGTTGTATGGTAAATCTCTATAGTGATGCAGTATGGTCTACGAGAGAGTAAGCACCACACAAGTTCAGAAGTTTCTACTACATTTGGATTGTTTCATACAAAGGCAATGAAGTGTTGTATGGTAAATCTCTATAGTGATGCAGTATGGTCTACGAGAGAGTAAGCACCACACAAGTTCAGAACCTTCTACTACATTTGGATTGTTTCATACAAAGGCAATGAATTGTTGTATGGTAAATCTCTATAGTGATGCAGTATGGTCTACGAGAGAGTAAGCACCACACAAGTTCAGAACCTTCTACTACATTTGGATTGTTTCATACAAGGGCACTGAAGAGTTCTATTCTAAATCTCTCTAGTGTTCCTATACTGGCTACAGCCTAGTAAGCAGCACCCAAGTTCAGAAGCGTCTGCTACATTTGGATTGTTTCATACAAAGGCAATGAAGAGTTGTATGGTAAATTTCTATAGTGATGCAGTATGGTCTACGAGAGAGTAAGCACCACACAAGTTCAGAAGTTTCTACTACATTTGGATTGTTTCATACAAGGGCACTGAAGAGTTCTATTCTAAATCTATCTAGTGTTCCTATACTGGCTACAGCCTAGTAAGCAGCACCCAAGTTCAGAAGCGTCTGCTACATTTGGATTGTTTCATACAAAGGCAATGAAGAGTTGTATGATAAATCTCTATAGTGATGCAGTATGGTCTACGAGAGAGTAAGCACCACACAAGTTCAGAAGTTTCTACTACATTTGGATTGTTTCATACAAGGGCACTGAAGAGTTCTATTCTAAATCTCTCTAGTGTTCCTATACTGGCTACAGCCTAGTAAGCAGCACCCAAGTTCAGAAGCGTCTGCTACATTTGGATTGTTTCATACAAAGGCAATGAAGAGTTGTATGGTAAATCTCTATAGTGATGCAGTATGGTCTACGAGAGAGTAAGCACCACACAAGTTCAGAGGCGTCTGCTACATTTGGATTGTTTCATACAAAGGCAATGAAGAGTTGTATGGTAAATCTCTATAGTGATGCAGTATGGTCTACGAGAGAGTAAGCACCACACAAGTTCAGAAGTTTCTACTACATTTGGATTGTTTCATACAAAGGCAATGAAGTGTTGTATGGTAAATCTCTATAGTGATGCAGTATGGTCTACGAGAGAGTAAGCACCACACAAGTTCAGAACCTTCTACTACATTTGGATTGTTTCATACATGGGCACTGAAGAGTTCTATTCTAAATCTCTCTAGTGTTCCTATACTGGCTACAGCCTAGTAAGCAGCACACAAGTTCAGAAGCGTCTGCTACATTTGGATTGTTTCATACAAAGGCAATGAAGAGTTGTATGGTAAATCTCTATAGTGATGAAGTATGGTCTACGAGATAGTAAGCACCACACAAGTTCAGAAGTTTCTACTACATTTGGATTGTTTCATACAAAGGCAATGAAGTGTTGTATGGTAAATCTCTATAATGATGCAGTATGGTCTACGAGAGAGTAAGCACCACACAAGTTCAGAAGTTTCTACTACATTTGGATTGTTTCATACAAGGGCACTGAAGAGTTCTATTCTAAATCTCTCTAGTGTTCCTATAATGGCTACAGCCTAGTAAGCAGCCCCCAAGTTCAGAAGCGTCTGCTACATTTGGATTGTTTCATACAAAGGCAATGAAGAGTTGTATGGTAAATCTCTATAGTGATGCAGTATGGTCTACGAGAGAGTAAGCACCACACAAGTTCAGAAGTTTCTACTACATTTGGATTGTTTCATACAAGGGCACTGAAGAGTTCTATTCTAAATCTCTCTAGTGTTCCTATACTGGCTACAGCCTAGTAAGCAGCACCCAAGTTCAGAAGCGTCTGCTACATTTGGATTGTTTCATACAAAGGCAATGAAGAGTTGTATGATAAATCTCTATAGTGATGCAGTATGGTCTACGAGAGAGTAAGCACCACACAAGTTCAGAAGTTTCTACTACATTTGGATTGTTTCATACAAGGGCACTGAAGAGTTCTATTCTAAATCTCTCTAGTGTTCCTATACTGGCTACAGCCTAGTAAGCAGCACCCAAGTTCAGAAGCGTCTGCTACATTTGGATTGTTTCATACAAAGGCAATGAAGAGTTGTATGGTAAATCTCTATAGTGAGGCAGTATGGTCTACGAGAGAGTAAGCACCACACAAGTTCAGAAGCGTCTGCTACATTTGGATTGTTTCATACAAAGGCAATGAAGAGTTGTATGGTAAATCTCTATAGTGATGCAGTATGGTCTACGAGAGAGTAAGCACCACACAAGTTCAGAAGTTTCTACTACATTTGGATTGTTTCATACAAGGGCACTGAAGCGTTCTATTCTAAATCTCTCTAGTGTTCCTATACTGGCTACAGCCTAGTAAGCAGCACCCAAGTTCAGAAGTTTCTACTACATTTGGATTGTTTCATACAAGGGCACTGAAGAGATCTATTCTAAATCTGTCTAGTGTTCCTATACTGGCTACAGCTTAGTAAGCAGCACCCAAGTTCAGAAGCATCTGCTACATTTGGATTGTTTCATACAAAGGCAATGAAGAGTTGTATGGTAAATCTCTATAGTGATGCAGTATGGTCTACGAGAGAGTAAGCACCACACAAGTTCAGAAGTTTCTACTACATTTGGATTGTTTCATACAAGGGCAATGAAGTGTTGTATGGTAAATCTCTATAGTGATGCAGTATGGTCTACGAGAGAGTAAGCACCACACAAGTTCAGAAGTTTCTACTACATTTGGATTGTATCATACAAGGGCACTGAAGAGTTCTATTCTAAATCTCTCTATTGTTCCTATACTGGCTACAGCCTAGTAAGCAGCACCCAAGTTCAGAAGCGTCTGCTACATTTGGATTGTTTCATACAAAGGCAATGAAGAGTTGTATGGTAAATCTCTATAGTGATGCAGTATGGTCTACGAGAGAGTAAGCACCACACAAGTTCAGAAGCGTCTGCTACATTTGGATTGTTTCATAAAAAGGCAATGAAGAGTTGTATGGTAAATCTCTATAGTGATGCAGTATGGTCTATGAGAGAGTAAGCACCACACAAGTTCAGAAGTTTCTACTACATTTGGATTGTTTCATACAAGGGCACTGAAGAGTTCTATTCTAAATCTCTCTAGTGTTCCTATACTGGCTACAGCCTAGTAAGCAGCACCCAAGTTCAGAAGCGTCTGCTACATTTGGATTGTTTAATACAAAGGCACTGAAGAGTTGTATGGTACATCTCTATAGTGATGCAGTATGGTCTACGAGAGAGTAAGCAGCACACAAGTTCAGAAGAATCTGCTACATTTGGATTGTTTCATACAACGGCAATGAAGAGTTGTATGGTAAATCTCTATAGTGATGCAGTATGGTCTACGAGAGAGTAAGAAGCACACAAGTTCAGAAGCGTCTGCTACATTTGGATTGTTTCATACAAGGGCACTGAAGAGTTCTATTCTAAATCTCTCTAGTGTTCCTATACTGGCTACAGCCTAGTAAGCAGCACCCAAGTTCAGAAGCGTCTTCTACATTTGGATTGTTTCATACAAAGGCAATGAAGAGTTGTATGGTACATCTCTATAGTGATGCAGTATGGTCTACGAGAGAGTAAGCAGCACACAAGTTCAGAAGAATCTGCTACATTTGGATTGTTTCATACAACGGCAATGAAGAGTTGTATGGTAAATCTCTATAGTGATGCAGTATGGTCTACGAGAGAGTAAGCACCACACAAGTTCAGAAGTTTCTACTACATTTGGATTGTTTCATACAAGGGCACTGAAGAGTTCTATTCTAAATCTCTCTAGTGTTCCTATACTGGCTACAGCCTAGTAAGCAGCACCCAAGTTCAGAAGCGTCTTCTACATTTGGATTGTTTAATACAAAGGCACTGAAGTGTTGTATGGTAAATCTCTATAGTGATGCAGTATGGTCTACGACAGAGTAAGCAGCACACAAGTTCAGAAGAATCTGCTACATTTGGATTGTTTCAAACAAAGGCAATGAAGAGTTGTATGGTAAATCTCTATAGTGATGCAGTATGGTCTACGAGAGAGTAAGCAGCACACAAGTTCAGAAGCGTCTGCTACATTTGGATTGTTTCATACAAGGGCACTGAAGAGTTCTATTCTAAATCTCTCTAGTGTTCCTATACTGGCTACAGCCTAGTAAGCAGCACCCAAGTTCAGAAGCGTCTTCTACATTTGGATTGTTTCATACAAAGGCAATGAAGAGTTGTATGGTACATCTCTATAGTGATGCAGTATGGTCTACGAGAGAGTAAGCAGCACACAAGTTCAGAAGAATCTGCTACATTTGGATTGTTTCATACAACGGCAATGAAGAGTTGTATGGTAAATCTCTATAGTGATGCAGTATGGTCTACGAGAGAGTAAGCACCACCCAAGTTCAGAAGTTTCTACTACATTTGGATTGTTTCATACAAGGGCACTGAAGAGTTCTATTCTAAATCTCTCTAGTGTTCCTATACTGGCTACAGCCTAGTAAGCAGCACCCAAGTTCAGAAGCGTCTGCTACATTTGGATTGTTTCATACAAAGGCAATGAAGAGTTGTATGATAAATCTCTATAGTGATGCAGTATGGTCTACGAGAGAGTAAGCACCACACAAGTTCAGAAGTTTCTACTACATTTGGATTGTTTCATACAAGGGCACTGAAGAGTTCTATTCTAAATCTCTCTAGTGTTCCTATACTGGCTACAGCCTAGTAAGCAGCACCCAAGTTCAGAAGCGTCTGCTACATTTGGATTGTTTCATACAAAGGCAATGAAGAGTTGTATGGTAAATCTCTATAGTGAGGCAGTATGGTCTACGAGAGAGTAAGCACCACACAAGTTCAGAAGCGTCTGCTACATTTGGATTGTTTCATACAAAGGCAATGAAGAGTTGTATGGTAAATCTCTATAGTGATGCAGTATGGTCTACGAGAGAGTAAGCACCACACAAGTTCAGAAGTTTCTACTACATTTGGATTGTTTCATACAAGGGCACTGAAGCGTTCTATTCTAAATCTCTCTAGTGTTCCTATACTGGCTACAGCCTAGTAAGCAGCACCCAAGTTCAGAAGTTTCTACTACATTTGGATTGTTTCATACAAGGGCACTGAAGAGATCTATTCTAAATCTGTCTAGTGTTCCTATACTGGCTACAGCTTAGTAAGCAGCACCCAAGTTCAGAAGCGTCTGCTACATTTGGATTGTTTCATACAAAGGCAATGAAGAGTTGTATGGTAAATCTCTATAGTGATGCAGTATGGTCTACGAGAGAGTAAGCACCACACAAGTTCAGAAGTTTCTACTACATTTGGATTGTTTCATACAAGGGCAATGAAGTGTTGTATGGTAAATCTCTATAGTGATGCAGTATGGTCTACGAGAGAGTAAGCACCACACAAGTTCAGAAGTTTCTACTACGTTTGGATTGTTTCATACAAGGGCACTGAAGAGTTCTATTCTAAATCTCTCTAGTGTTCCTATACTGCCTACAGCCTAGTAAGCAGCACCCAAGTTCAGAAGCGTCTGCTACATTTGGATTGTTTCATACAAAGGCAATGAAGAGTTGTATGGTAAATCTCTATAGTGATGCAGTATGGTCTACGAGAGAGTAAGCACCACACAAGTTCAGAGGCGTCTGCTACATTTGGATTGTTTCATACAAAGGCAATGAAGAGTTGTATGATAAATCTCTATAGTGATGCAGTATGGTCTACGAGAGAGTAAGCACCACACAAGTTCAGAAGTTTCTACTACATTTGGATTGTTTCATACAAGGGCACTGAAGAGTTCTATTCTAAATCTCTCTAGTGTTCCTATACTGGCTACAGCCTAGTAAGCAGCACCCAAGTTCAGAAGCGTCTGCTACATTTGGATTGTTTCATACAAAGGCAATGAAGAGTTGTATGGTAAATCTCTATAGTGATGCAGTATGGTCTACGAGAGAGTAAGCACCACACAAGTTCAGAAGCGTCTGCTACATTTGGATTGTTTCATACAAAGGCAATGAAGAGTTGTATGGTAAATCTCTATAGTGATGCAGTATGGTCTACGAGAGAGTAAGCACCACACAAGTTCAGAAGTTTCTACTACATTTGGATTGTTTCATACAAGGGCACTGAAGCGTTCTATTCTAAATCTCTCTAGTGTTCCTATACTGGCTACAGCCTACTAAGCAGCACCCAAGTTCAGAAGTTTCTACTACATTTGGATTGTTTCATACAAGGGCACTGAAGAGTTCTATTCTAAATCTGTCTAGTGTTCCTATACTGGCTACAGCTTAGTAAGCAGCACCCAAGTTCAGAAGCGTCTGCTACATTTGGATTGTTTCATACAAAGGCAATGAAGAGTTGTATGGTAAATCTCTATAGTGATGCAGTATGGTCTACGAGAGAGTAAGCACCACACAAGTTCAGAAGTTTCTACTACATTTGGATTGTTTCATACAAGGGCAATGAAGTGTTGTATGGTAAATCTCTATAGTGATGCAGTATGGTCTACGAGAGAGTAAGCACCACACAAGTTCAGAAGTTTCTACTACATTTGGATTGTTTCATACAAGGTCACTGAAGAGTTCTATTCTAAATCTCTCTAGTGTTCCTATACTGCCTACAGCCTAGTAAGCAGCACCCAAGTTCAGAAGCGTCTGCTACATTTGGATTCTTTCATACAAAGGCAATGAAGAGTTGTATGGTAAATCTCTATAGTGATGCAGTATGGTCTACGAGACAGTAAGCAGCACACAAGTTCAGAAGCGTCTGCTACATTTGGATTGTTTCATACAAAGGCAATGAACAGTTGTATGGTAAATCTCTATAGTGATGCAGTATGGTCTACGAGAGAGTAAGCACCACACAAGTTCAGAAGTTTCTACTACGTTTGGATTGTTTCATACAAGGGCACTGAAGAGTTCTATTCTAAATCTCTCTAGTGTTGCTAGACTGGCTACAGCCTAGTAAGCAGCACCCAAGTTCAGAAGCGTCTGCTACATTTGGATTGTTTCATACAAAGGCAATGAAGAGTTGTATGGTAAATCTCTATAGTGATGCAGTATGGTCTACGAGAGAGTAAGCACCACACAAGTTCAGAAGTTTCTACTACATTTGTATTGTTTCATACAAGGGCTCTGAAGAGTTCTATTCTAAATCTCTCTAGTGTTCCTATACTGGCTACAGCCTAGTAAGCAGCACCCAAGTTCAGAAGCGTCTGCTACATTTGGATTGTTTCATACAAAGGCAATGAAGAGTTCTATGGTAAATCTCTATAGTGATGCAGTATGGTCTACGAGAGAGTAAGCACCACACAAGTTCAGAAGCGTCTGCTACATTTGGATTGTTTCATACAAAGGCAATGAAGAGTTGTATGGTAAATCTCTATAGTGAAGCAGTATGGTCTACGAGAGAGTAAGCACCACACAAGTTCAGAAGCGTCTGCTACATTTGGATTGTTTCATACAAAGGAAATGAAGAGTTGTATGGTAAATCTCTATTGTGATGCAGTATGGTCTACGAGAGAGTAAGCACCACACAAGTTCAGAAGTTTCTACTACATTTGGATTGTTTCATACAAGGGCACTGAAGAGTTCTATTCTAAGTCTCTCTAGTGTTCGTATACTGGCTACTGCCTAGTAAGCAGCACCCAAGTTCAGAAGCGTCTGCTACATTTGGATTGTTTCATACAAAGGCAATGAAGAGTTGTATGGTAAATCTCTATAGTGATGCAGTATGGTCTACGAGAGAGTAAGCACCACACAAGTTCAGAAGTTTCTACTACATTTGGATTGTTACATACAAAGGCAATGAAGTGTTGTATGGTAAATCTCTATAGTGATGCAGTATGGTCTACGAGAGAGTAAGCACCACACAAGTTCAGAAGTTTCTACTACGTTTGGATTGTTTCATACAAGGGCACTGAAGAGTTCTATTCGAAATCTCTCTAGTGTTCCTATACTGGCTACAGCCTAGTAAGCAGCACCCAAGTTCAGAAGCGTCTGCTACATTTGGATTGTTTCATACAAAGGCAATGAAGAGTTGTATGGTAAATCTCTATAGTGATGCAGTATGGTCTACGAGAGAGTAAGCACCACACAAGTTCAGAACCTTCTACTACATTTGGATTGTTTCATACAAAGGCA
The DNA here is from genome assembly GCA_026170595.1 of Plestiodon gilberti rubricaudatus. Lineage (NCBI taxonomy): Eukaryota > Metazoa > Chordata > Lepidosauria > Squamata > Scincidae > Plestiodon > Plestiodon gilberti. The sequence goes on from JANXHW010000012.1 coordinate 18,594,567, forward strand.
ATGAAGTGTTGTATGGTAAATCTCTATAGTGATGCAGTATGGTCTACGAGAGAGTAAGCACCACACAAGTTCAGAACCTTCTGCTACATTTGGATTGTTTCATACAAAGGCAATGAAGAGTTGTATGGTAAATCTCTATAGTGATGCAGTATGGTCTACGAGAGAGTAAGCACCACACAAGATCAGAAGCGTCTGCTACATTTGGATTGTTTCATACAAAGGCAATGAAGAGTTGTATGGTAAATCTCTATAGTGATGCAGTATGGTCTACGAGAGAGTAAGCACCACACAAGTTCAGAAGCGTCTGCTACATTTGGATTGTTTCATACAAAGGCAATGAAGAGTTGTATGGTAAATCTCTATAGTGATGCAGTATGGTCTACGAGAGAGTAAGCACCACACAAGTTCAGAAGTTTCTACTACATTTGGATTGTTTCATACAAAGGCAATGAAGAGTTGTATGGTAAATCTCTATAGTGATGCAGTATGGTCTACGAGAGAGTAAGCACCACACAAGTTCAGAAGTTTCTAATACATTTGGATTGTTTTATACAAGGGCACTGAAGAGTTCTATTCTAAATCTCTCTAGTGTTCCAATACTGGCTACAGCCTAGTAAGCAGCACCCAAGTTCAGAAGTGTCTGCTACATTTGGATTGTTTCATACAAAGGCAATGAAGAGTTGTATGGTAAATCTCTATAGTGATGCAGTATGGTCTACGAGAGAGTAAGCACCACACAAGTTCAGAAGCGTCTGCTACATTTGGATTGTTTCATACAAAGGCAATGAAGAGTTGTATGGTAAATCTCTATAGTGATGCAGTATGGTCTACGAGAGAGTAAGCACCACACAAGTTCAGAAGTTTCTACTACATTTGGATTGTTTCATACAAAGGCAATGAAGAGTTGTATGGTAAATCTCTATAGTGATGCAGTATGGTCTACGAGAGAGTAAGCACCACACAAGTTCAGAAGCGTCTGCTACATTTGGATTGTTTCATACAAAGGCAATGAACAGTTGTATGGTAAATCTCTATAGTGATGCAGTATGGTCTACGAGAGAGTAAGCACCACACAAGTTCAGAAGTTTCTACTACATTTGGATTGTTTCATACAAAGGCAATGAAGTGTTGTATGGTAAATCTCTATAGTGATGCAGTATGGTCTACGAGAGAGTAAGCACCACACAAGTTCAGAAGTTTCTTCTACATTTGGATTGTTTCATAGAAGGGCACTGAAGAGTTCTATTCTAAATCTCTCTAGTGTTCCTATACTGGCTACAGCCTAGTAAGCAGCACCCAAGTTCAGAAGCGTCTGCTACATTTGGATTGTTTCATACAAAAGCAATGAAGAGTTGTATGGTAAATCTCTATAGTGATGCAGTATGGTCTACGAGAGAGTAAGCACCACACAAGTTCAGAAGCGTCTGCTACATTTGGATTGTTTCATACAAAGGCAATGAAGAGTTGTATGGTAAATCTCAATAGTGATGCGGTATGGTCTACGAGAGAGTAAGCACCACACAAGTTCAGAAGTTTCTTCTACATTTGGATTGTTTCATACAAGGGCACTGAAGAGTTCTATTCTAAATCTCTCTAGTGTTCCTATACTGGCTACAGCCTAGTAAGCAGCACCCAAGTTCAGAAGCGTCTGCTACATTTGGATTGTTTCATACAAAGGCAATGAAGAGTTGTATGGTAAATCTCTATAGTGATGCAGTATGGTCTACGAGAGAGTAAGCAGCACACAAGTTCAGAAGCGTCTGCTACATTTGGATTGTTTCATACAAAGGCAATGAACAGTTGTATGGTAAATCTCCATAGTGATGCAGTATGGTCTACGAGAGAGTAAGCACCACACAAGTTCAGAAGTTTCTACTACATTTGGATTGTTTCATACAAGGGCACTGAAGAGTTCTATTCTAAATCTCTCTAGTGTTCCTATACTGGCTACAGCCTAGTAAGCAGCACCCAAGTTCAGAAGCGTCTGCTACATTTGGATTGTTTCATACAAAGGCAATGAAGAGTTGTATGGTAAATCTCTATAGTGATGCAGTATGGTCTACGAGAGAGTAAGCACCACACAAGTTCAGAAGCGTCTGCTACATTTGGATTGTTTCATACCAAGGCAATGAAGAGTTGTATGGTAAATCTCTATAGTGATGCAGTATGGTCTACGAGAGAGTAAGCACCACACAAGTTCAGAAGTTTCTACTACATTTGGATTGTTTCATACAAGGGCACTGAAGAGTTCTATTCTAAATCTCTCTAGTGTTCCTATACTGGCTACAGCCTAGTAAGCAGCACACAAGTTCAGAAGCGTCTGCTACATTTGGATTGTTTAATACAAAGGCACAGAAGAGTTGTATGGTAAATCTCTATAGTGAGGCAGTATGGTCTACGGAAGAGTAAGCACCACACAAGTTCAAAAGCGTCTGCTACATTTGGATTGTTTCATACAAAGGAAATGAAGAGTTGTATGGTAAATCTCTATAGTGATCCAGTATGGTCTATGAGAGAGTAAGCACCACACAAGTTCAGAAGTTTCCACTACATTTGGATTGTTTCATACAAGGGCACTGAAGAGTTCTATTCTAAATCTGTCTAGTGTTCCTATACTGGCTACAGCCTAGTAAGCAGCACCCAAGTTCAGAAGCGTCTGCTACATTTGGATTGTTTCATACAAAGGCAATGAACAGTTGTATGGTAAATCTCTATAGTGATGCAGTATGGTCTACGAGAGAGTAAGTACTACACAAGTTCAGAAGCGTCTGCTACATTTGGATTGTTTCATACAAAGGCAATGAAGAGTTGTATGGTAAATCTCTATAGTGATGCAGTATGGTCTACGAGAGAGTAAGCACCACACAAGTTCAGAAGTTTCTACTACATTTGGATTGTTTCATACAAGGGCACTGAAGAGTTCTATTCTAAATCTCTCTAGTGTTCCTATACTGGCTACAGCCTAGTAAGCAGCACCCAAGTTCAGAAGCGTCTGCTACATTTGGATTGTTTCATACAAAGGCAATGAAGAGTTGTATGGTAAATCTCTATAGTGATGCAGTATGGTCTACGAGAGAGTAAGCACCACACAAGTTCAGAAGCGTCTGCTACATTTGGATTGTTTCATACAAAGGCAATGAAGAGTTGTATGGTAAATCTCTATAGTGATGCAGTATGGTCTACGAGAGAGTAAGCACCACACAAGTTCAGAAGTTTCTACTACATTTGGATTGTTTCATACAAAGGCAATGAAGAGTTGTATGGTAAATCTCTATAGTGATGCAGTATGGTCTACGAGAGAGTAAGCACCACACAAGTTCAGAAGCGTCTGCTACATTTGGATTGTTTCATACAAAGGCAATGAACAGTTGTATGGTTAATCTCTATAGTGATGCAGTATGGTCTACTAGAGAGTAAGCACCACACAAGTTCAGAAGTTTCTACTACATTTGGATTGTTTCATACAAGGGCACTGAAGAGTTCTATTCTAAATCTCTCTAGTGTTCCTATACTGGCTACAGCCTAGTAAGAAGCACCCAAGTTCAGAAGCGTCTGCTACATTTGGATTGTTTCATACAAAGGCAATGAAGAGTTGTATGGTAAATCTCTATAGTGATGCAGTATGGTCTACGAGAGAGTAAGCACCACACAAGTTCAGAAGCGTCTGCTACATTTGGATTGTTTCATACAAAGGCAATGAAGAGTTGTATGGTAAATCTCTATAGTGATGCAGTATGGTCTACGAGAGAGTAAGCACCACACAAGTTCAGAAGTTTCTACTACATTTGGATTGTTTCATACAAGGGCACTGAAGAGTTCTATTCTAAATCTCTCTAGTGTTCCTATACTGGCTACAGCCTAGTAAGCAGCACACTAGTTCAGAAGCGTCTGCTACATTTGGATTGTTTAATACAAAGGCACTGAAGAGTTGTATGGTAAATCTCTATAGTGATGCAGTATGGTCTACGAGAGAGTAAGCACCACACAAGTTCAGAAGCGTCTGCTACATTTGGATTGTTTCATACAAAGGCAATGAAGAGTTGTATGGTAAATCTCTATAGTGAGGCAGTATGGTCTACGAGAGAGTAAGCACCACACAAGTTCAGAAGCGTCTGCTACATTTGGATTGTTTCATACAAAGGCAATGAAGAGTTGTATGGTAAATCTCTATAGTGAGGCAGTATGGTCTACGAGAGAGTAAGCACCACACAAGTTCAGAAGTTTCTACTACATTTGGATTGTTTCATACAAAGGCAATGAAGTGTTGTATGGTAAATCTCTATAGTGATGCAGTATGGTCTACGAGAGAGTAAGCACCACACAAGTTCAGAAGTTTCTACTACATTTGGGTTGTTTCATACAAGGGCACTAAAGAGTTCTATTCTAAATCTCTCTAGTGTTCCTATACTGGCTACAGCCTAGTAAGCAGCACCCAAGTTCAGAAGCGTCTGCTACATTTGGATTGTTTCATACAAAGGCAATGAAGAGTTGTATGGTAAATCTCTATAGTGATGCAGTATGGTCTACGAGAGAGTAAGCACCACACAAGTTCAGAAGCGTCTGCTACATTTGGATTGTTTCATACCAAGGCAATGAAGAGTTGTATGGTAAATCTCTATAGTGATGCAGTATGGTCTACGAGAGAGTAAGCACCACACAAGTTCAGAAGTTTCTACTACATTTGGATTGTTTCATACAAGGGCACTGAAGAGTTCTATTCTAAATCTCTCTAGTGTTCCTATACTGGCTACAGCCTAGTAAGCAGCACACAAGTTCAGAAGCGTCTGCTACATTTGGATTGTTTAATACAAAGGCACAGAAGAGTTGTATGGTAAATCTCTATAGTGAGGCAGTATGGTCTACGGAAGAGTAAGCACCACACAAGTTCAAAAGCGTCTGCTACATTTGGATTGTTTCATACAAAGGAAATGAAGAGTTGTATGGTAAATCTCTATAGTGATCCAGTATGGTCTATGAGAGAGTAAGCACCACACAAGTTCAGAAGTTTCCACTACATTTGGATTGTTTCATACAAGGGCACTGAAGAGTTCTATTCTAAATCTGTCTAGTGTTCCTATACTGGCTACAGCCTAGTAAGCAGCACCCAAGTTCAGAAGCGTCTGCTACATTTGGATTGTTTCATACAAAGGCAATGAACAGTTGTATGGTAAATCTCTATAGTGATGCAGTATGGTCTACGAGAGAGTAAGTACTACACAAGTTCAGAAGCGTCTGCTACATTTGGATTGTTTCATACAAAGGCAATGAAGAGTTGTATGGTAAATCTCTATAGTGATGCAGTATGGTCTACGAGAGAGTAAGCACCACACAAGTTCAGAAGTTTCTACTACATTTGGATTGTTTCATACAAGGGCACTGAAGAGTTCTATTCTAAATCTCTCTAGTGTTCCTATACTGGCTACAGCCTAGTAAGCAGCACCCAAGTTCAGAAGCGTCTGCTACATTTGGATTGTTTCATACAAAGGCAATGAAGAGTTGTATGGTAAATCTCTATAGTGATGCAGTATGGTCTACGAGAGAGTAAGCACCACACAAGTTCAGAAGCGTCTGCTACATTTGGATTGTTTCATACAAAGGCAATGAAGAGTTGTATGGTAAATCTCTATAGTGATGCAGTATGGTCTACGAGAGAGTAAGCACCACACAAGTTCAGAAGTTTCTACTACATTTGGATTGTTTCATACAAAGGCAATGAAGAGTTGTATGGTAAATCTCTATAGTGATGCAGTATGGTCTACGAGAGAGTAAGCACCACACAAGTTCAGAAGCGTCTGCTACATTTGGATTGTTTCATACAAAGGCAATGAACAGTTGTATGGTTAATCTCTATAGTGATGCAGTATGGTCTACTAGAGAGTAAGCACCACACAAGTTCAGAAGTTTCTACTACATTTGGATTGTTTCATACAAGGGCACTGAAGAGTTCTATTCTAAATCTCTCTAGTGTTCCTATACTGGCTACAGCCTAGTAAGAAGCACCCAAGTTCAGAAGCGTCTGCTACATTTGGATTGTTTCATACAAAGGCAATGAAGAGTTGTATGGTAAATCTCTATAGTGATGCAGTATGGTCTACGAGAGAGTAAGCACCACACAAGTTCAGAAGCGTCTGCTACATTTGGATTGTTTCATACAAAGGCAATGAAGAGTTGTATGGTAAATCTCTATAGTGATGCAGTATGGTCTACGAGAGAGTAAGCACCACACAAGTTCAGAAGTTTCTACTACATTTGGATTGTTTCATACAAGGGCACTGAAGAGTTCTATTCTAAATCTCTCTAGTGTTCCTATACTGGCTACAGCCTAGTAAGCAGCACACTAGTTCAGAAGCGTCTGCTACATTTGGATTGTTTAATACAAAGGCACTGAAGAGTTGTATGGTAAATCTCTATAGTGATGCAGTATGGTCTACGAGAGAGTAAGCACCACACAAGTTCAGAAGCGTCTGCTACATTTGGATTGTTTCATACAAAGGCAATGAAGAGTTGTATGGTAAATCTCTATAGTGAGGCAGTATGGTCTACGAGAGAGTAAGCACCACACAAGTTCAGAAGCGTCTGCTACATTTGGATTGTTTCATACAAAGGCAATGAAGAGTTGTATGGTAAATCTCTATAGTGAGGCAGTATGGTCTACGAGAGAGTAAGCACCACACAAGTTCAGAAGTTTCTACTACATTTGGATTGTTTCATACAAAGGCAATGAAGTGTTGTATGGTAAATCTCTATAGTGATGCAGTATGGTCTACGAGAGAGTAAGCACCACACAAGTTCAGAAGTTTCTACTACATTTGGGTTGTTTCATACAAGGGCACTAAAGAGTTCTATTCTAAATCTCTCTAGTGTTCCTATACTGGCTACAGCCTAGTAAGCAGCACCCAAGTTCAGAAGCGTCTGCTACATTTGGATTGTTTCATACAAAGGCAATGAAGAGTTGTATGGTAAATCTCTATAGTGATGCAGTATGGTCTACGAGAGAGTAAGCAGCACACAAGTTCAGAAGCGTCTGCTACATTTGGATTGTTTCATACAAAGGCAATGAACAGTTGTATGGTAAATCTCCATAGTGATGCAGTATGGTCTACGAGAGAGTAAGCACCACACAAGTTCAGAAGTTTCTACTACATTTGGATTGTTTCATACAAGGGCACTGAAGAGTTCTATTCTAAATCTCTCTAGAGTTCCTATACTGGCTACAGCCTAGTAAGCAGCACCCAAGTTCAGAAGCGTCTGCTACATTTGGATTGTTTCATACAAAGGCAATGAAGAGTTGTATGGTAAATCTCTATAGTGATGCAGTATGGTCTACGAGAGAGTAAGCACCACACAAGTTCAGAAGCGTCTGCTACATTTGGATTGTTTCATACAAAGGCAATGAAGAGTTGTATGGTAAATCTCTATAGTGATGCAGTATGGTCTACGAGAGAGTAAGCACCACACAAGTTCAGAAGCGTCTGCTACATTTGGATTGTTTCATACAAAGGCAATGAAGAGTTGTATGGTAAATCTCTATAGTGATGCAGTATGGTCTACGAGAGAGTAAGCACCACACAAGTTCAGAAGTTTCTACTACATTTGGATTGTTTCATACAAAGGCAATGAAGAGTTGTATGGTAAATCTCTATAGTGATGCAGTATGGTCTACGAGAGAGTAAGCACCACACAAGTTCAGAAGCGTCTGCTACATTTGGATTGTTTCATACAAAGGCAATGAACAGTTGTATGGTAAATCTCTATAGTGATGCAGTATGGTCTACTAGAGAGTAAGCACCACACAAGTTCAGAAGTTTCTACTACATTTGGATTGTTTCATACAAGGGCACTGAAGAGTTCTATTCTAAATCTCTCTAGTGTTCCTATACTGGCTACAGCCTAGTAAGAAGCACCCAAGTTCAGAAGCGTCTGCTACATTTGGATTGTTTCATACAAAGGCAATGAAGAGTTGTATGGTAAATCTCTATAGTGATGCAGTATGGTCTACGAGAGAGTAAGCACCACACAAGTTCAGAAGCGTCTGCTACATTTGGATTGTTTCATACAAAGGCAATGAAGAGTTGTATGGTAAATCTCTATAGTGATGCAGTATGGTCTACGAGAGAGTAAGCACCACACAAGTTCAGAAGCGTCTGCTACATTTGGATTGTTTCATACAAAGGCAATGAAGAGTTGTATGGTAAATCTCTATAGTGAGGCAGTATGGTCTACGAGAGAGTAAGCACCACACAAGTTCAGAAGTGTCTGCTACATTTGGATTGTTTCATACAAAGGCAATGAAGAGTTGTATGGTAAATCTCTATAGTGATGCAGTATGGTCTACGAGAGAGTAAGCACCACACAAGTTCAGAAGTTTCTACTACATTTGGATTGTTTCATACAAAGGCAATGAAGTGTTGTATGGTAAATCTCTATAGTGATGCAGTATGGTCTACGAGAGAGTAAGCACCACACAAGTTCAGAAGTTTCTACTACATTTGGGTTGTTTCATACAAGGGCACTAAAGAGTTCTATTCTAAATCTCTCTAGTGTTCCTATACTGGCTACAGCCTAGTAAGCAGCACCCAAGTTCAGAAGCGTCTGCTACATTTGGATTGTTTCATACAAAGGCAATGAACAGTTGTATGGTAAATCTCCATAGTGATGCAGTATGGTCTACGAGAGAGTAAGCACCACACAAGTTCAGAAGTTTCTACTACATTTGGATTGTTTCATACAAGGGCACTGAAGAGTTCTATTCTAAATCTCTCTAGAGTTCCTATACTGGCTACAGCCTAGTAAGCAGCACCCAAGTTCAGAAGCGTCTGCTACATTTGGATTGTTTCATACAAAGGCAATGAAGAGTTGTATGGTAAATCTCTATAGTGATGCAGTATGGTCTACGAGAGAGTAAGCACCACACAAGTTCAGAAGCGTCTGCTACATTTGGATTGTTTCATACAAAGGCAATGAAGAGTTGTATGGTAAATCTCTATAGTGATGCAGTATGGTCTACGAGAGAGTAAGCACCACACAAGTTCAGAAGTTTCTACTACATTTGGATTGTTTCATACAAGGGCACTGAAGAGTTCTATTCTAAATCTCTCTAGTGTTCCTATACTGGCTACAGCCTAGTAAGCAGCACCCAAGTTCAGAAGCGTCTGCTACATTTGGATTGTTTCATACAAAAGCAATGAAGAGTTGTATGGTAAATCTCTATAGTGATGCAGTATGGTCTACGAGAGAGTAAGCACCACACAAGTTCAGAAGTTTCCACTACATTTGATTGTTTCTTACAAGGGCACTGAAGAGTTCTATTCTAAATCTGACTAGTGTTCCTGTACTGGCTACAGCTTAGTAAGCAGCACCCAAGTTCAGAAGCATCTGCTACATTTGGATTGTTTCATACAAAGGCAATGAAGAGTTGTATGGTATATCTCTATAGTGATGCAGTATGGTCTACGAGAGAGTAAGCACCACACAAGTTCAGAAGTTTCTACTACATTTGGATTGTTTCATACAAGGGCAATGAAGTGTTGTATGGTAAATCTCTATAGTGATTCAGTATGGTCTACGAGAGAGTAAGCACCACACAAGTTCAGAAGTTTCTACTACATTTGGATTGTTTCATACAAGGGCACTGAAGAGTTCTATTCTAAATCTCTTTAGTGTTCCTATACTGGCTACAGCCTAGTACGCACCACCCAAGTTCAGAAGTGTCTGCTACATTTGGATTGTTTAATACAAAGGCACTGAAGAGTTGTATGGTAAATCTCTATAGTGATGCAGTATGGTCTACGAGAGAGTAAGCAGCACAAAAGTTCAGAAGTGTCTGCTACATTTGGATTGTTTCAAACAAAGGCAATGAAGAGTTGTATGGTAAATCTCTATAGTGATGCAGTATGGTCTACGAGAGAGTAAGCAGCACACAAGTTCAGAAGCGTCTGCTACATTTGGATTGTTTCATACAAAGGCAATGAAGAGTTGTATGGTAAATCTCTATAGTGATATAGTGATGTCTACGAGAGAGTAAGAAGCACACAAGTTCAGAAGCGTCTGCTACATTTGGATTGTTTCATACAAAGGCAATGAAGAGTTGTATGGTAAATCTCTATAGTGATGCAGTATGGTCTACGAGAGAGTAAGCACCACACAAGTTCAGAAGATTCTACTACTTTTGGATTGTTTAATACAAGGGCACTGAAGAGTTCTATTCTAAATCTCTCTAGTGTTCCTATTCTGGCTACAGCCATGTAAGCAGCACCCAAGTTCAGAAGCGTCTGCTACATTTGGATTGTTTCATACAAAGGCAATGAAGAGTTGTATGGTAAATCTCTATAGTGAGGCAGTATGGTCTACGAGAGAGTAAGCACCACCCAAGTTCAGAAGCGTCTGCTACATTTGGATTGTTTCATACAAAGGCAATGAAGAGTTCTATTCTAAATCTCTCTAGTGTTCCTATACTGGCTACAGCCTAGTAAGCAGCACCCAAGTTCAGAAGCGTCTGCTACATTTGGATTGTTTCATACAAAGGCAATGAAGAGTTGTATGGTAAATCTCTATAGTGATGCAGTATGGTCTACGAGAGAGTAATCACCACACAAGTTCAGAAGTTTCCACTACATTTGATTGTTTCTTACAAGGGCACTGAAGAGTTCTATTCTAAATCTGTCTAGTGTTCCTGTACTGGCTACAGCTTAGTAAGCAGCACCCAAGTTCAGAAGCATCTGCTACATTTGGATTGTTTCATACAAAGGCAATGAAGAGCTGTATGGTAAATCTCTATAGTGATGCAGTATGGTCTACGAGAGAGTAAGCACCACACAAGTTCAGAAGTTTCTACTACATTTGGATTGTTTCATACAAGGGCACTGAAGAGTTCTATTCTAAATCTCTTTAGTGTTCCTATACTGGCTACAGCCTAGTACGCACCACCCAAGTTCAGAAGCGTCTGCTACATTTGGATTGTTTAATACAAAGGCACTGAAGAGTTGTATGGTAAATCTCTATAGTGATGCAGTATGGTCTACGAGAGAGTAAGCAGCACACAAGTTCAGAAGTGTCTGCTACATTTGGATTGTTTCAAACAAAGGCAATGAAGAGTTGTATGGTAAATCTCTATAGTGATGCAGTATGGTCTACGAGAGAGTAAGCAGCACACAAGTTCAGAAGCGTCTGCTACATTTGGATTGTTTCATACAAAGGCAATGAAGAGTTGTATGGTAAATCTCTATAGTGATGCAGTATGGTCTACGAGAGAGTAAGCAGCACACAAGTTCAGAAGTGTCTGCTACATTTGGATTGTTTCAAACAAAGGCAATGAAGAGTTGTATGGTAAATCTCTATAGTGATATAGTGATGTCTACGAGAGAGTAAGAAGCACACAAGTTCAGAAGCGTCTGCTACATTTGGATTGTTTCATACAAAGGCAATGAAGAGTTGTATGGTAAATCTCTATAGTGATGCAGTATGGTCTACGAGAGAGTAAGCAGCACACAAGTTCAGAAGTTTCTACTACTTTTGGATTGTTTAATACAAGGGCACTGAAGAGTTCTATTCTAAATCTCTCTAGTGTTCCTATACTGGCTACAGCCATGTAAGCAGCACCCAAGTTCAGAAGCGTCTGCTACATTTGGATTGTTTCATACAAAGGCAATGAAGAGTTGTATGGTAAATCTCTATAGTGAGGCAGTATGGTCTACGAAAGAGTAAGCACCACACAAGTTCAGAAGCGTCTGCTACATTTGGATTGTTTCATACAAAGGAAATGAAGAGTTGTATGGTAAATCTCTATAGTGATGCAGTATGGTCTACGAGAGAGTAAGCACCACACAAGTTCAGAAGTTTCTACTACATTTGGATTGTTTCATACAAGGGCACTGAAGAGTTCTATTCTAAATCTCTCTAGTGTTCCTATACTGGCTACAGCCTAGTAAACAGCACCCAAGTTCAGAAGCGTCTGCTACATTTGGATTGTTTCATACAAAGGCAATGAAGAGTTTTATGGTAAATCTCTATAGTGATGCAGTATGGTCTACGAGAGAGTAAGCACCACACAAGTTCAGAAGCGTCTGCTACATTTGGATTGTTTCATACAAGCGCACTGAAGAGTTCTATTCTAAATCTCTCTAGTGTTCCTATACTGGCTACAGCCTAGTAAGCAGCACCCAAGTTCAGAAGCGTCTGCTACATTTGGATTGTTTCATACAAAGGCAATGAAGAGTTGTATGGTAAATCTCTATAGTGATTGAGTATGGTCTACGAGAGAGTAAGCACCACACAAGTTCAGAAGCGTCTGCTACATTTGGATTGTTTCATAAAAAGGCAATGAAGAGTTGTATGGTAAATCTCTATAGTGATGCAGTATGGTCTACGAGAGAGTAAGCACCACACAAGTTCAGAAGTTTCTACTACATTTGGATTGTTTCATACAAGGGCACTGAAGAGTTCTATTCTAAATCTCTCTAGTGTTCCTATACTGGCTACAACCTAGTAAGCAGCACCCAAGTTCAGAAGAATCTGCTACATTTGGATTGTTTAATACAAAGGCACTGAAGAGTTGTATGGTACATCTCTATAGTGATGCAGTATGGTCTACGAGAGAGTAAGCAGCACACAAGTTCAGAAGAATCTGCTACATTTGGATTGTTTCATACAACGGCAATGAAGAGTTGTATGGTAAATCTCTATAGTGATGCAGTATGGTCTACGAGAGAGTAAGAAGCACACAAGTTCAGAAGCGTCTGCTACATTTGGATTGTTTCATACAAAGGCAATGAAGAGTTGTATGGTAAATCTCTATAGTGAGGCAGTATGGTCTACGAGAGAGTAAGCACCACACAAGTTCAGAAGCGTCTGCTACATTTGGATTGTTTCATACAAAGGAAATGAAGAGTTGTATGGTAAATCTCTATAGTGATGCAGTATGGTCTACGAGAGAGTAAGCACCACACAAGTTCAGAAGTTTCTACTACATTTGGATTGTTTCATACAAGGGCACTGAAGAGTTCTATTCTAAATCTCTCTAGTGTTCCTATACTGGCTACAGCCTAGTAAGCAGCACCCAAGTTCAGAAGCGTCTTCTACATTTGGATTGTTTAATACAAAGGCACTGAAGTGTTGTATGGTAAATCTCTATAGTGATGCAGTATGGTCTACGAGAGAGTAAGCAGCACACAAGTTCAGAAGAATCTGCTACATTTGGATTGTTTCAAACAAAGGCAATGAAGAGTTGTATGGTAAATCTCTATAGTGATGCAGTATGGTCTACGAGAGAGTAAGCAGCACACAAGTTCAGAAGCGTCTGCTACATTTGGATTGTTTCATACAACGGCAATGAAGAGTTGTATGGTAAATCTCTATAGTGATGCAGTATGGTCTACGAGAGAGTAAGAAGCACACAAATTCAGAAGCGTCTGCTACATTTGGATTGTTTCATACAAGGGCACTGAAGAGTTCTATTCTAAATCTCTCTAGTGTTCCTATACTGGCTACAGCCTAGTAAGCAGCACCCAAGTTCAGAAGCGTCTGCTACATTTGGATTGTTTCATACAAAGGCAATGAAGAGTTGTATGGTAAATCTCTATAGTGAGGCAGTATGGTCTACGAGAGAGTAAGCAGCACCCAAGTTCAGAAGCGTCTGCTACATTTGGAGAGTTTCATACAAAGGAAATGAAGAGTTGTATGGTAAATCTCTATAGTGATGCAGTATGGTCTACGAGAGAGTAAGCACCACACAAGTTCAGAAGTTTCTACTACATTTGGATTGTTTCATACAAGGGCAATGAAGTGTTGTATGGTAAATCTCTATAGTGATGCAGTATGGTCTACGAGAGAGTAAGCACCACACAAGTTCAGAAGTTTCTACTACATTTGGATTGTTTCATACAAGGGCACTGAAGAGTTCTATTCTAAATCTCTCTAGTGTTCCTATACTGGCTACAGCCTAGTAAGCAGCACCCAAATTCAGAAGCGTCTGCTACATTTGGATTGTTTCATACAAAGGCAATGAAGAGTTGTATGGTAAATCTCTATAGTGATGCAGTATGGTCTACGAGAGAGTAAGCACCACACAAGTTCAGAAGTTTCTACTACATTTGGATTGTTTCATACAAGGGCACTGAAGAGTTCTATTCTAAATCACTCTAGTGTTCCTATACTGGCTACAGCCTAGTAAGCAGCACCCAAGTTCAGAAGCGTCTGCTACATTTGGATTGTTTCATACAAAGGCAATGAAGAGTTGTATGGTAAATCTCTATAGTGATGCAGTATGGTCTACGAGAGAGTAAGCACCACACAAGTTCAGAAGCGTCTGCTACATTTGGATTGTTTCATACAAAGGCAATGAAGAGTTGTATGGTAAACATCTATAGTGATGCATTATGGTCTACGAGAGAGTAAGCACCACACAAGTTCAGAAGTTTCTACTACATTTGGATTGTTTCATACAAGGGCACTGAAGCGTTCTATTCTAAATCTCTCTAGTGTTCCTATACTGGCTACAGCCTTTTAAGCAGCACCCAAGTTCAGATGCGTCTGCTACATTTGGATTGTTTCATACAAAGGCAATGAAGAGTTGTATGGTAAATCTCTATAGTGAGGCAGTATTGTCTACGGGAGAGTAAGCACCACACAAGTTCAGAAGCGTCTGCTACATTTGGATTGTTTCATACAAAGGAAATGAAGAGTTGTATGGTAAATCTCTATAGTGATGCAGTATGGTCTACGAGAGAGTAAGCACCACACAAGTTCAGAAGTTTCTACTACATTTGGATTGTTTCATACAAGGGCACTGAAGAGTTCTATTCTAAATCTGTCTAGTGTTCCTATACTGGCTACAGCTTAGTAAGCAGCACCCAAGTTCAGAAGCATCTGCTACATTTGGATTGTTTCATACAAAGGCAATGAAGAGTTGTATGGTAAATCTCTATAGTGATGCAGTATGGTCTACGAGAGTGTAAGCACCACACAAGTTCAGAAGTTTCTACTACATTTGGATTGTTTCATACAAGGGCACTGAAGAGTTCTATTCTAAATCTCTCTATTGTTCCTATACTGGCTACAGCCTAGTAAGCAGCACCCAAGTTCAGAAGCGTCTGCTACATTTGGATTGTTTCATACAAAGGCAATGAAGAGTTGTATGGTAAATCTCTATAGTGATGCAGTATGGTCTACGAGAGAGTAAGCACCACACAAGTTCAGAAGCGTCTGCTACATTTGGATTGTTTCATAAAAAGGCAATGAAGAGTTGTATGGTAAATCTCTATAGTGATGCAGTATGGTCTACGAGAGAGTAAGCACCACACAAGTTCAGAAGTTTCTACTACATTTGCATTGTTTCATACAAGGGCACTGAAGAGTTCTATTCTAAATCTCTCTAGTGTTCCTATACTGGCTACAGCCTAGTAAGCAGCACCCAAGTTCAGAAGCGTCTGCTACATTTGGATTGTTTCATACAAAGGCAATGAAGAGTTGTATGGTACATCTCTATAGTGATGCAATATGGTCTACGAGAGAGTAAGCAGCACACAAGTTCAGAAGAATCTGCTACATTTGGATTGTTTCATACAACGGCAATGAAGAGTTGTATGGTAAATCTCTATAGTGATGCAGTATGGTCTACGAGAGAGTAAGAAGCACACAAGTTCAGAAGCGTCTGCTACATTTGGATTGTTTCATACAAGGGCACTGAAGAGTTCTATTCTAAATCTCTCTAGTGTTCCTATACTGGCTACAGCCTAGTAAGCAGCACCCAAGTTCAGAAGCGTCTTCTACATTTGGATTGTTTCATACAAAGGCAATGAAGAGTTGTATGGTACATCTCTATAGTGATGCAGTATGGTCTACGAGAGAGTAAGCAGCACACAAGTTCAGAAGAATCTGCTACATTTGGATTGTTTCATACAACGGCAATGAAGAGTTGTATGGTAAATCTCTATAGTGATGCAGTATGGTCTACGAGAGAGTAAGCACTACACAAGTTCAGAAGTTTCTACTACATTTGGATTGTTTCATACAAGGGCACTGAAGAGTTCTATTCTAAATCTCTCTAGTGTTCCTATACTGGCTACAGCCTAGTAAGCAGCACCCAAGTTCAGAAGCGTCTTCTACATTTGGATTGTTTAATACAAAGGCACTGAAGTGTTGTATGGTAAATCTCTATAGTGATGCAGTATGGTCTACGAGAGAGTAAGCAGCACACAAGTTCAGAAGAATCTGCTACATTTGGATTGTTTCAAACAAAGGCAATGAAGAGTTGTATGGTAAATCTCTATAGTGATGCAGTATGGTCTACGAGAGAGTAAGCAGCACACAAGTTCAGAAGCGTCTGCTACATTTGGATTGTTTCATACAACGGCAATGAAGAGTTGTATGGTAAATCTCTATAGTGATGCAGTATGGTCTACGAGAGAGTAAGAAGCACACAAGTTCAGAAGCGTCTGCTACATTTGGATTGTTTCATACAAGGGCACTGAAGAGTTCTATTCTAAATCTCTCTAGTGTTCCTATACTGGCTACAGCCTAGTAAGCAGCACCCAAGTTCAGAAGCGTCTGCTACATTTGGATTGTTTCATACAAAGGCAATGAAGAGTTGTATGGTAAATCTCTATAGTGAGGCAGTATGGTCTACGAGAGAGTAAGCACCACACAAGTTCAGAAGTTTCTACTACATTTGGATTGTTTCATACAAGGGCAATGAAGAGTTGTATGGTAAATCTCTATAGTGATGCAGTATGGTCTACGAGAGAGTAAGCACCACACAAGTTCAGAAGTTTCTACTACATTTGGATTGTTTCATACAAGGGCACTGAAGAGTTCTATTCTAAATCACTCTAGTGTTCCTAAACTGGCTACAGCCTAGTAAGCAGCACCCAAGTTCAGAAGCGTCTGCTACATTTGGATTGTTTCATACAAAGGCAATGAAGAGTTGTATGGTAAATCTCTATAGTGATGCAGTATGGTCTACGAGAGAGTAAGCACCACACAAGTTCAGAAGCGTCTGCTACATTTGGATTGTTTCATACAAAGGCAATGAAGAGTTGTATGGTAAATCTCTATAGTGATGCATTATGGTCTACGAGAGAGTAAGCACCACACAAGTTCAGAAGTTTCTACTACATTTGGATTGTTTCATACAAGGGCACTGAAGCGTTCTATTCTAAATCTCTCTAGTGTTCCTATACTGGCTACAGCCTTTTAAGCAGCACCCAAGTTCAGATGCGTCTGCTACATTTGGATTGTTTCATACAAAGGCAATGAAGAGTTGTATGGTAAATCTCTATAGTGAGGCAGTATGGTCTACGGGAGAGTAAGCACCACACAAGTTCAGAAGCGTCTGCTACATTTGGATTGTTTCATACAAAGGAAATGAAGAGTTGTATGGTAAATCTCTATAGTGATGCAGTATGGTCTACGAGAGAGTAAGCACCACACAAGTTCAGAAGTTTCCACTACATTTGGATTGTTTCATACAAGGGCACTGAAGAGTTCTATTCTAAATCTGTCTAGTGTTCCTATACTGGCTACAGCTTAGTAAGCAGCACCCAAGTTCAGAAGCATCTGCTACATTTGGATTGTTTCATACAAAGGCAATGAAGAGTTGTATGGTAAATCTCTATAGTGATGCAGTATGGTCTACGAGAGAGTAAGCACCACACAAGTTCAGAAGTGTCTGCTACATTTGGATTGTTTCATACAAGGGCACTGAAGAGTTCTATTCTAAATCTCTCTATTGTTCCTATACTGGCTACAGCCTAGTAAGCAGCACCCAAGTTCAGAAGCGTCTGCTACATTTGGATTGTTTCATACAAAGGCAATGAAGAGTTGTATGGTAAATCTCTATAGTGATTCAGTATGGTCTACGAGAGAGTAAGCACCACACAAGTTCACAAGTTTCTACTACATTTGTATTGTTTCATACAAAGGCAATGAAGTGTTGTATGGTAAATCTCTATAGTGATGCAGTATGGTCTACGAGAGAGTAAGCACCACACAAGTTCAGAAGTTTCTACTACATTTGGATTGTTTCATACAAGGGCACTGAAGAGTTCTATTCTAAATCTCTCTAGTGTTGCTAGACTGGCTACAGCCTAGTAAGCAGCACGCAAGTTCAGAAGCGTCTGCTACATTTGGATTGTTTCATACAAAGGCAATGAAGAGTTGTATGGTAAATCTCTATAGTGATGCAGTATGGTCTACGAGAGAGTAAGCACCACACAAGTTCAGAAGTTTCTACTACATTTGGATTGTTTCATACAAGGGCACTGAAGAGTTCTATTCTAAATCTCTCTTGTGTTCCTATACTGGCTACAGTCTAGTAAGCAGCACCCAAGTACAGAAGCGTCTGCTACATTTGGATTGTTTCATACAAAGGCAATGAAGAGTTGTATGGTAAATCTCTATAGTGATGAAGTATGGTCTACGAGAGAGTAAGCACCACACAAGTACAGAAGTGTCTGCTACATTTGGATTGTTTCATACAAGGGCACTGAATAGTTCTATTCTAAATCTCTCTAGTGTTCCTATACTGGCTACAGCCTGGTAAGCAGCACCCAAGTTCAGAAGCGTCTGCTACATTTGGATTGTTTCATACAAAGGCAATGAAGAGTTGTATGGTAAATCTCTATAGTGATGCAGTATGCTCTATGAGAGAGTAAGCACCACACAAGTTCAGAAGTTTCTACTACATATGGATTGTTTCATACAAGGGCACTGAAGAGTTCTATTCTAAATCTCTCTAGTGTTCCTATACTGGCTACAGCCTAGTAAGCAGCACCCAAGTTCAGAAGCGTCTGCTACATTTGGATTGTTTCATACAAAGGCAATGAAGAGTTGTATGGTAAATCTCTATAGTGATGCAGTATGGTCTACGAGAGAGTAAGCACCACACAAGTTCAGAAGTTTCTACTACATTTGTATTGTTTCATACAAAGGCAATGAAGAGTTGTATGGTAAATCTCTATAGTGATGCAGTATGGTCTACGAGAGAGTAAGCACCACACAAGTTCAGAAGTGTCTGCTACATTTGGATTGTTTCATACAAGGGCACTGAAGAGTTCTATTCTAAATCTCTCTAGTGTTCCTATACTGGCTACAACCTGGTAAGCAGCACCCAAGTTCAGAAGCGTCTGCTACATTTGGATTGTTTCATACAAAGGCAATGAAGAGTTGTATGGTAAATCTCTATAGTGATGCAGTATGGTCTACGAGAGAGTAAGCAGCACACAAGTTCAGAAGAGTCTGCTACATTTGGATTGTTTCATACAAAGGCAATGAAGAGTTGTATGGTAAATCTCTATAGTGATGCAGTATGATCTACGAGAGAGTAAGCACCACACAAGTTCAGAAGTTTCTACTACATTTGGATTGTTTCATACAAGGGCTCTGAAGAGTTCTATTCTAAATCTCTCTAGTGTTCCTATACTGGCTACATCCTAGTAAGCAGCACCCAAGTTCAGAAGCGTCTGCTACATTTGGATTGTTTCATACAAAGGCAATGAAGAGTTGTATGGTAAATCTCTATAGTGATGCAGTATGGTCTACGAGAGAGTAAGCACCACACAAGTTCAGAAGTTTCTACTACATTTGTATTGTTTCATACAAAGGCAATGAAGAGTTGTATGGTAAATCTCTATAGTGATGCAGTATGGTCTACGAGAGAGTAAGCACCACACAAGTTCAGAAGTTTCTACTACATTTGGATTGTTTCATACAAGGGCACTGAAGAGTTCTATTCTAAATCTCTTTAGTGTTCCTATACTGGCTACAGCCTAGTACGCACCACCCAAGTTCAGAAGCGTCTGCTACATTTGGATTGTTTAATACAAAGGCACTGAAGAGTTGTATGGTAAATCTCTATAGTGATGCAGTATGGTCTACGAGAGAGTAAGCAGCACACAAGTTCAGAAGTGTCTGCTACATTTGGATTGTTTCAAACAAAGGCAATGAAGAGTTGTATGGTAAATCTCTATAGTGATGCAGTATGGTCTACGAGAGAGTAAGCAGCACACAAGTTCAGAAGCGTCTGCTACATTTGGATTGTTTCATACAAAGGCAATGAAGAGTTGTATGGTAAATCTCTATAGTGATGCAGTATGGTCTACGAGAGAGTAAGCAGCACACAAGTTCAGAAGTGTCTGCTACATTTGGATTGTTTCAAACAAAGGCAATGAAGAGTTGTATGGTAAATCTCTATAGTGATATAGTGATGTCTACGAGAGAGTAAGAAGCACACAAGTTCAGAAGCGTCTGCTACATTTGGATTGTTTCATACAAAGGCAATGAAGAGTTGTATGGTAAATCTCTATAGTGATGCAGTATGGTCTACGAGAGAGTAAGCAGCACACAAGTTCAGAAGTTTCTACTACTTTTGGATTGTTTAATACAAGGGCACTGAAGAGTTCTATTCTAAATCTCTCTAGTGTTCCTATACTGGCTACAGCCATGTAAGCAGCACCCAAGTTCAGAAGCGTCTGCTACATTTGGATTGTTTCATACAAAGGCAATGAAGAGTTGTATGGTAAATCTCTATAGTGAGGCAGTATGGTCTACGAAAGAGTAAGCACCACACAAGTTCAGAAGCGTCTGCTACATTTGGATTGTTTCATACAAAGGAAATGAAGAGTTGTATGGTAAATCTCTATAGTGATGCAGTATGGTCTACGAGAGAGTAAGCACCACACAAGTTCAGAAGTTTCTACTACATTTGGATTGTTTCATACAAGGGCACTGAAGAGTTCTATTCTAAATCTCTCTAGTGTTCCTATACTGGCTACAGCCTAGTAAACAGCACCCAAGTTCAGAAGCGTCTGCTACATTTGGATTGTTTCATACAAAGGCAATGAAGAGTTTTATGGTAAATCTCTATAGTGATGCAGTATGGTCTACGAGAGAGTAAGCACCACACAAGTTCAGAAGCGTCTGCTACATTTGGATTGTTTCATACAAGCGCACTGAAGAGTTCTATTCTAAATCTCTCTAGTGTTCCTATACTGGCTACAGCCTAGTAAGCAGCACCCAAGTTCAGAAGCGTCTGCTACATTTGGATTGTTTCATACAAAGGCAATGAAGAGTTGTATGGTAAATCTCTATAGTGATTGAGTATGGTCTACGAGAGAGTAAGCACCACACAAGTTCAGAAGCGTCTGCTACATTTGGATTGTTTCATAAAAAGGCAATGAAGAGTTGTATGGTAAATCTCTATAGTGATGCAGTATGGTCTACGAGAGAGTAAGCACCACACAAGTTCAGAAGTTTCTACTACATTTGGATTGTTTCATACAAGGGCACTGAAGAGTTCTATTCTAAATCTCTCTAGTGTTCCTATACTGGCTACAACCTAGTAAGCAGCACCCAAGTTCAGAAGAATCTGCTACATTTGGATTGTTTAATACAAAGGCACTGAAGAGTTGTATGGTACATCTCTATAGTGATGCAGTATGGTCTACGAGAGAGTAAGCAGCACACAAGTTCAGAAGAATCTGCTACATTTGGATTGTTTCATACAACGGCAATGAAGAGTTGTATGGTAAATCTCTATAGTGATGCAGTATGGTCTACGAGAGAGTAAGAAGCACACAAGTTCAGAAGCGTCTGCTACATTTGGATTGTTTCATACAAAGGCAATGAAGAGTTGTATGGTAAATCTCTATAGTGAGGCAGTATGGTCTACGAGAGAGTAAGCACCACACAAGTTCAGAAGCGTCTGCTACATTTGGATTGTTTCATACAAAGGAAATGAAGAGTTGTATGGTAAATCTCTATAGTGATGCAGTATGGTCTACGAGAGAGTAAGCACCACACAAGTTCAGAAGTTTCTACTACATTTGGATTGTTTCATACAAGGGCACTGAAGAGTTCTATTCTAAATCTCTCTAGTGTTCCTATACTGGCTACAGCCTAGTAAGCAGCACCCAAGTTCAGAAGCGTCTTCTACATTTGGATTGTTTAATACAAAGGCACTGAAGTGTTGTATGGTAAATCTCTATAGTGATGCAGTATGGTCTACGAGAGAGTAAGCAGCACACAAGTTCAGAAGAATCTGCTACATTTGGATTGTTTCAAACAAAGGCAATGAAGAGTTGTATGGTAAATCTCTATAGTGATGCAGTATGGTCTACGAGAGAGTAAGCAGCACACAAGTTCAGAAGCGTCTGCTACATTTGGATTGTTTCATACAACGGCAATGAAGAGTTGTATGGTAAATCTCTATAGTGATGCAGTATGGTCTACGAGAGAGTAAGAAGCACACAAATTCAGAAGCGTCTGCTACATTTGGATTGTTTCATACAAGGGCACTGAAGAGTTCTATTCTAAATCTCTCTAGTGTTCCTATACTGGCTACAGCCTAGTAAGCAGCACCCAAGTTCAGAAGCGTCTGCTACATTTGGATTGTTTCATACAAAGGCAATGAAGAGTTGTATGGTAAATCTCTATAGTGAGGCAGTATGGTCTACGAGAGAGTAAGCAGCACCCAAGTTCAGAAGCGTCTGCTACATTTGGAGAGTTTCATACAAAGGAAATGAAGAGTTGTATGGTAAATCTCTATAGTGATGCAGTATGGTCTACGAGAGAGTAAGCACCACACAAGTTCAGAAGTTTCTACTACATTTGGATTGTTTCATACAAGGGCAATGAAGTGTTGTATGGTAAATCTCTATAGTGATGCAGTATGGTCTACGAGAGAGTAAGCACCACACAAGTTCAGAAGTTTCTACTACATTTGGATTGTTTCATACAAGGGCACTGAAGAGTTCTATTCTAAATCTCTCTAGTGTTCCTATACTGGCTACAGCCTAGTAAGCAGCACCCAAATTCAGAAGCGTCTGCTACATTTGGATTGTTTCATACAAAGGCAATGAAGAGTTGTATGGTAAATCTCTATAGTGATGCAGTATGGTCTACGAGAGAGTAAGCACCACACAAGTTCAGAAGTTTCTACTACATTTGGATTGTTTCATACAAGGGCACTGAAGAGTTCTATTCTAAATCACTCTAGTGTTCCTATACTGGCTACAGCCTAGTAAGCAGCACCCAAGTTCAGAAGCGTCTGCTACATTTGGATTGTTTCATACAAAGGCAATGAAGAGTTGTATGGTAAATCTCTATAGTGATGCAGTATGGTCTACGAGAGAGTAAGCACCACACAAGTTCAGAAGCGTCTGCTACATTTGGATTGTTTCATACAAAGGCAATGAAGAGTTGTATGGTAAACATCTATAGTGATGCATTATGGTCTACGAGAGAGTAAGCACCACACAAGTTCAGAAGTTTCTACTACATTTGGATTGTTTCATACAAGGGCACTGAAGCGTTCTATTCTAAATCTCTCTAGTGTTCCTATACTGGCTACAGCCTTTTAAGCAGCACCCAAGTTCAGATGCGTCTGCTACATTTGGATTGTTTCATACAAAGGCAATGAAGAGTTGTATGGTAAATCTCTATAGTGAGGCAGTATTGTCTACGGGAGAGTAAGCACCACACAAGTTCAGAAGCGTCTGCTACATTTGGATTGTTTCATACAAAGGAAATGAAGAGTTGTATGGTAAATCTCTATAGTGATGCAGTATGGTCTACGAGAGAGTAAGCACCACACAAGTTCAGAAGTTTCTACTACATTTGGATTGTTTCATACAAGGGCACTGAAGAGTTCTATTCTAAATCTGTCTAGTGTTCCTATACTGGCTACAGCTTAGTAAGCAGCACCCAAGTTCAGAAGCATCTGCTACATTTGGATTGTTTCATACAAAGGCAATGAAGAGTTGTATGGTAAATCTCTATAGTGATGCAGTATGGTCTACGAGAGTGTAAGCACCACACAAGTTCAGAAGTTTCTACTACATTTGGATTGTTTCATACAAGGGCACTGAAGAGTTCTATTCTAAATCTCTCTATTGTTCCTATACTGGCTACAGCCTAGTAAGCAGCACCCAAGTTCAGAAGCGTCTGCTACATTTGGATTGTTTCATACAAAGGCAATGAAGAGTTGTATGGTAAATCTCTATAGTGATGCAGTATGGTCTACGAGAGAGTAAGCACCACACAAGTTCAGAAGCGTCTGCTACATTTGGATTGTTTCATAAAAAGGCAATGAAGAGTTGTATGGTAAATCTCTATAGTGATGCAGTATGGTCTACGAGAGAGTAAGCACCACACAAGTTCAGAAGTTTCTACTACATTTGCATTGTTTCATACAAGGGCACTGAAGAGTTCTATTCTAAATCTCTCTAGTGTTCCTATACTGGCTACAGCCTAGTAAGCAGCACCCAAGTTCAGAAGCGTCTGCTACATTTGGATTGTTTCATACAAAGGCAATGAAGAGTTGTATGGTACATCTCTATAGTGATGCAATATGGTCTACGAGAGAGTAAGCAGCACACAAGTTCAGAAGAATCTGCTACATTTGGATTGTTTCATACAACAGCAATGAAGAGTTGTATGGTAAATCTCTATAGTGATGCAGTATGGTCTACGAGAGAGTAAGAAGCACACAAGTTCAGAAGCGTCTGCTACATTTGGATTGTTTCATACAAGGGCACTGAAGAGTTCTATTCTAAATCTCTCTAGTGTTCCTATACTGGCTACAGCCTAGTAAGCAGCACCCAAGTTCAGAAGCGTCTTCTACATTTGGATTGTTTCATACAAAGGCAATGAAGAGTTGTATGGTACATCTCTATAGTGATGCAGTATGGTCTACGAGAGAGTAAGCAGCACACAAGTTCAGAAGAATCTGCTACATTTGGATTGTTTCATACAACGGCAATGAAGAGTTGTATGGTAAATCTCTATAGTGATGCAGTATGGTCTACGAGAGAGTAAGCACTACACAAGTTCAGAAGTTTCTACTACATTTGGATTGTTTCATACAAGGGCACTGAAGAGTTCTATTCTAAATCTCTCTAGTGTTCCTATACTGGCTACAGCCTAGTAAGCAGCACCCAAGTTCAGAAGCGTCTTCTACATTTGGATTGTTTAATACAAAGGCACTGAAGTGTTGTATGGTAAATCTCTATAGTGATGCAGTATGGTCTACGAGAGAGTAAGCAGCACACAAGTTCAGAAGAATCTGCTACATTTGGATTGTTTCAAACAAAGGCAATGAAGAGTTGTATGGTAAATCTCTATAGTGATGCAGTATGGTCTACGAGAGAGTAAGCAGCACACAAGTTCAGAAGCGTCTGCTACATTTGGATTGTTTCATACAACGGCAATGAAGAGTTGTATGGTAAATCTCTATAGTGATGCAGTATGGTCTACGAGAGAGTAAGCACCACACAAGTTCAGAAGTTTCCACTACATTTGGATTGTTTCATACAAGGGCACTGAAGAGTTCTATTCTAAATCTGTCTAGTGTTCCTATACTGGCTACAGCTTAGTAAGCAGCACCCAAGTTCAGAAGCATCTGCTACATTTGGATTGTTTCATACAAAGGCAATGAAGAGTTGTATGGTAAATCTCTATAGTGATGCAGTATGGTCTACGAGAGAGTAAGCACCACACAAGTTCAGAAGTGTCTGCTACATTTGGATTGTTTCATACAAGGGCACTGAAGAGTTCTATTCTAAATCTCTCTATTGTTCCTATACTGGCTACAGCCTAGTAAGCAGCACCCAAGTTCAGAAGCGTCTGCTACATTTGGATTGTTTCATACAAAGGCAATGAAGAGTTGTATGGTAAATCTCTATAGTGATGCAGTATGGTCTACGAGAGAGTAAGCACCACACAAGTTCACAAGTTTCTACTACATTTGTATTGTTTCATACAAAGGCAATGAAGTGTTGTATGGTAAATCTCTATAGTGATGCAGTATGGTCTACGAGAGAGTAAGCACCACACAAGTTCAGAAGTTTCTACTACATTTGGATTGTTTCATACAAGGGCACTGAAGAGTTCTATTCTAAATCTCTCTAGTGTTGCTAGACTGGCTACAGCCTAGTAAGCAGCACGCAAGTTCAGAAGCGTCTGCTACATTTGGATTGTTTCATACAAAGGCAATGAAGAGTTGTATGGTAAATCTCTATAGTGATGCAGTATGGTCTACGAGAGAGTAAGCACCACACAAGTTCAGAAGTTTCTACTACATTTGGATTGTTTCATACAAGGGCACTGAAGAGTTCTATTCTAAATCTCTCTTGTGTTCCTATACTGGCTACAGTCTAGTAAGCAGCACCCAAGTACAGAAGCGTCTGCTACATTTGGATTGTTTCATACAAAGGCAATGAAGAGTTGTATGGTAAATCTCTATAGTGATGCAGTATGGTCTACGAGAGAGTAAGCACCACACAAGTACAGAAGTGTCTGCTACATTTGGATTGTTTCATACAAGGGCACTGAATAGTTCTATTCTAAATCTCTCTAGTGTTCCTATACTGGCTACAGCCTGGTAAGCAGCACCCAAGTTCAGAAGCGTCTGCTACATTTGGATTGTTTCATACAAAGGCAATGAAGAGTTGTATGGTAAATCTCTATAGTGATGCAGTATGCTCTATGAGAGAGTAAGCACCACACAAGTTCAGAAGTTTCTACTACATATGGATTGTTTCATACAAGGGCACTGAAGAGTTCTATTCTAAATCTCTCTAGTGTTCCTATACTGGCTACAGCCTAGTAAGCAGCACCCAAGTTCAGAAGCGTCTGCTACATTTGGATTGTTTCATACAAAGGCAATGAAGAGTTGTATGGTAAATCTCTATAGTGATGCAGTATGGTCTACGAGAGAGTAAGCACCACACAAGTTCAGAAGTTTCTACTACATTTGTATTGTTTCATACAAAGGCAATGAAGAGTTGTATGGTAAATCTCTATAGTGATGCAGTATGGTCTACGAGAGAGTAAGCACCACACAAGTTCAGAAGTGTCTGCTACATTTGGATTGTTTCATACAAGGGCACTGAAGAGTTCTATTCTAAATCTCTCTAGTGTTCCTATACTGGCTACAACCTGGTAAGCAGCACCCAAGTTCAGAAGCGTCTGCTACATTTGGATTGTTTCATACAAAGGCAATGAAGAGTTGTATGGTAAATCTCTATAGTGATGCAGTATGGTCTACGAGAGTGTAAGCACCACACAAGTTCAGAAGTTTCTACTACATTTGGATTGTTTCATACAAGGGCACTGAAGAGTTCTATTCTAAATCTCTCTATTGTTCCTATACTGGCTACAGCCTAGTAAGCAGCACCCAAGTTCAGAAGCGTCTGCTACATTTGGATTGTTTCATACAAAGGCAATGAAGAGTTGTATGGTAAATCTCTATAGTGATGCAGTATGGTCTACGAGAGAGTAAGCACCACACAAGTTCAGAAGCGTCTGCTACATTTGGATTGTTTCATAAAAAGGCAATGAAGAGTTGTATGGTAAATCTCTATAGTGATGCAGTATGGTCTACGAGAGAGTAAGCACCACACAAGTTCAGAAGTTTCTACTACATTTGCATTGTTTCATACAAGGGCACTGAAGAGTTCTATTCTAAATCTCTCTAGTGTTCCTATACTGGCTACAGCCTAGTAAGCAGCACCCAAGTTCAGAAGCGTCTGCTACATTTGGATTGTTTCATACAAAGGCAATGAAGAGTTGTATGGTAAATCTCTATAGTGATGCAGTATGGTCTACGAGAGAGTAAGCACCACACAAGTTCAGAAGTTTCTACTACATTTGTATTGTTTCATACAAAGGCAATGAAGAGTTGTATGGTAAATCTCTATAGTGATGCAGTATGGTCTACGAGAGAGTAAGCACCACACAAGTTCAGAAGTGTCTGCTACATTTGGATTGTTTCATACAAGGGCACTGAAGAGTTCTATTCTAAATCTCTCTAGTGTTCCTATACTGGCTACAACCTGGTAAGCAGCACCCAAGTTCAGAAGCGTCTGCTACATTTGGATTGTTTCATACAAAGGCAATGAAGAGTTGTATGGTAAATCTCTATAGTGATGCAGTATGGTCTACGAGAGTGTAAGCACCACACAAGTTCAGAAGTTTCTACTACATTTGGATTGTTTCATACAAGGGCACTGAAGAGTTCTATTCTAAATCTCTCTATTGTTCCTATACTGGCTACAGCCTAGTAAGCAGCACCCAAGTTCAGAAGCGTCTGCTACATTTGGATTGTTTCATACAAAGGCAATGAAGAGTTGTATGGTAAATCTCTATAGTGATGCAGTATGGTCTACGAGAGAGTAAGCACCACACAAGTTCAGAAGCGTCTGCTACATTTGGATTGTTTCATAAAAAGGCAATGAAGAGTTGTATGGTAAATCTCTATAGTGATGCAGTATGGTCTACGAGAGAGTAAGCACCACACAAGTTCAGAAGTTTCTACTACATTTGCATTGTTTCATACAAGGGCACTGAAGAGTTCTATTCTAAATCTCTCTAGTGTTCCTATACTGGCTACAGCCTAGTAAGCAGCACCCAAGTTCAGAAGCGTCTGCTACATTTGGATTGTTTCATACAAAGGCAATGAAGAGTTGTATGGTACATCTCTATAGTGATGCAATATGGTCTACGAGAGAGTAAGCAGCACACAAGTTCAGAAGAATCTGCTACATTTGGATTGTTTCATACAACAGCAATGAAGAGTTGTATGGTAAATCTCTATAGTGATGCAGTATGGTCTACGAGAGAGTAAGAAGCACACAAGTTCAGAAGCGTCTGCTACATTTGGATTGTTTCATACAAGGGCACTGAAGAGTTCTATTCTAAATCTCTCTAGTGTTCCTATACTGGCTACAGCCTAGTAAGCAGCACCCAAGTTCAGAAGCGTCTTCTACATTTGGATTGTTTCATACAAAGTCAATGAAGAGTTGTATGGTACATCTCTATAGTGATGCAGTATGGTCTACGAGAGAGTAAGCAGCACACAAGTTCAGAAGAATCTGCTACATTTGGATTGTTTCATACAACGGCAATGAAGAGTTGTATGGTAAATCTCTATAGTGATGCAGTATGGTCTACGAGAGAGTAAGCACTACACAAGTTCAGAAGTTTCTACTACATTTGGATTGTTTCATACAAGGGCACTGAAGAGTTCTATTCTAAATCTCTCTAGTGTTCCTATACTGGCTACAGCCTAGTAAGCAGCACCCAAGTTCAGAAGCGTCTTCTACATTTGGATTGTTTAATACAAAGGCACTGAAGTGTTGTATGGTAAATCTCTATAGTGATGCAGTATGGTCTACGAGAGAGTAAGCAGCACACAAGTTCAGAAGAATCTGCTACATTTGGATTGTTTCAAACAAAGGCAATGAAGAGTTGTATGGTAAATCTCTATAGTGATGCAGTATGGTCTACGAGAGAGTAAGCAGCACACAAGTTCAGAAGCGTCTGCTACATTTGGATTGTTTCATACAACGGCAATGAAGAGTTGTATGGTAAATCTCTATAGTGATGCAGTATGGTCTACGAGAGAGTAAGCACCACACAAGTTCAGAAGTTTCCACTACATTTGGATTGTTTCATACAAGGGCACTGAAGAGTTCTATTCTAAATCTGTCTAGTGTTCCTATACTGGCTACAGCTTAGTAAGCAGCACCCAAGTTCAGAAGCATCTGCTACATTTGGATTGTTTCATACAAAGGCAATGAAGAGTTGTATGGTAAATCTCTATAGTGATGCAGTATGGTCTACGAGAGAGTAAGCACCACACAAGTTCAGAAGTGTCTGCTACATTTGGATTGTTTCATACAAGGGCACTGAAGAGTTCTATTCTAAATCTCTCTATTGTTCCTATACTGGCTACAGCCTAGTAAGCAGCACCCAAGTTCAGAATCGTCTGCTACATTTGGATTGTTTCATACAAAGGCAATGAAGAGTTGTATGGTAAATCTCTATAGTGATGCAGTATGGTCTACGAGAGAGTAAGCACCACACAAGTTCACAAGTTTCTACTACATTTGTATTGTTTCATACAAAGGCAATGAAGTGTTGTATGGTAAATCTCTATAGTGATGCAGTATGGTCTACGAGAGAGTAAGCACCACACAAGTTCAGAAGTTTCTACTACATTTGGATTGTTTCATACAAGGGCACTGAAGAGTTCTATTCTAAATCTCTCTAGTGTTGCTAGACTGGCTACAGCCTAGTAAGCAGCACGCAAGTTCAGAAGCGTCTGCTACATTTGGATTGTTTCATACAAAGGCAATGAAGAGTTGTATGGTAAATCTCTATAGTGATGCAGTATGGTCTACGAGAGAGTAAGCACCACACAAGTTCAGAAGTTTCTACTACATTTGGATTGTTTCATACAAGGGCACTGAAGAGTTCTATTCTAAATCTCTCTTGTGTTCCTATACTGGCTACAGTCTAGTAAGCAGCACCCAAGTACAGAAGCGTCTGCTACATTTGGATTGTTTCATACAAAGGCAATGAAGAGTTGTATGGTAAATCTCTATAGTGATGCAGTATGGTCTACGAGAGAGTAAGCACCACACAAGTTCACAAGTTTCTACTACATTTGTATTGTTTCATACAAAGGCAATGAAGTGTTGTATGGTAAATCTCTATAGTGATGCAGTATGGTCTACGAGAGAGTAAGCACCACACAAGTTCAGAAGTTTCTACTACATTTGGATTGTTTCATACAAGGGCACTGAAGAGTTCTATTCTAAATCTCTCTAGTGTTGCTAGACTGGCTACAGCCTAGTAAGCAGCACGCAAGTTCAGAAGCGTCTGCTACATTTGGATTGTTTCATACAAAGGCAATGAAGAGTTGTATGGTAAATCTCTATAGTGATGCAGTATGGTCTACGAGAGAGTAAGCACCACACAAGTTCAGAAGTTTCTACTACATTTGGATTGTTTCATACAAGGGCACTGAAGAGTTCTATTCTAAATCTCTCTTGTGTTCCTATACTGGCTACAGTCTAGTAAGCAGCACCCAAGTACAGAAGCGTCTGCTACATTTGGATTGTTTCATACAAAGGCAATGAAGAGTTGTATGGTAAATCTCTATAGTGATGCAGTATGGTCTACGAGAGAGTAAGCACCACACAAGTACAGAAGTGTCTGCTACATTTGGATTGTTTCATACAAGGGCACTGAATAGTTCTATTCTAAATCTCTCTAGTGTTCCTATACTGGCTACAGCCTGGTAAGCAGCACCCAAGTTCAGAAGCGTCTGCTACATTTGGATTGTTTCATACAAAGGCAATGAAGAGTTGTATGGTAAATCTCTATAGTGATGCAGTATGCTCTATGAGAGAGTAAGCACCACACAAGTTCAGAAGTTTCTACTACATATGGATTGTTTCATACAAGGGCACTGAAGAGTTCTATTCTAAATCTCTCTAGTGTTCCTATACTGGCTACAGCCTAGTAAGCAGCACCCAAGTTCAGAAGCGTCTGCTACATTTGGATTGTTTCATACAAAGGCAATGAAGAGTTGTATGGTAAATCTCTATAGTGATGCAGTATGGTCTACGAGAGAGTAAGCACCACACAAGTTCAGAAGTTTCTACTACATTTGTATTGTTTCATACAAAGGCAATGAAGAGTTGTATGGTAAATCTCTATAGTGATGCAGTATGGTCTACGAGAGAGTAAGCACCACACAAGTTCAGAAGTGTCTGCTACATTTGGATTGTTTCATACAAGGGCACTGAAGAGTTCTATTCTAAATCTCTCTAGTGTTCCTATACTGGCTACAACCTGGTAAGCAGCACCCAAGTTCAGAAGCGTCTGCTACATTTGGATTGTTTCATACAAAGGCAATGAAGAGTTGTATGGTAAATCTCTATAGTGATGCAGTATGGTCTACGAGAGTGTAAGCACCACACAAGTTCAGAAGTTTCTACTACATTTGGATTGTTTCATACAAGGGCACTGAAGAGTTCTATTCTAAATCTCTCTATTGTTCCTATACTGGCTACAGCCTAGTAAGCAGCACCCAAGTTCAGAAGCGTCTGCTACATTTGGATTGTTTCATACAAAGGCAATGAAGAGTTGTATGGTAAATCTCTATAGTGATGCAGTATGGTCTACGAGAGAGTAAGCACCACACAAGTTCAGAAGCGTCTGCTACATTTGGATTGTTTCATAAAAAGGCAATGAAGAGTTGTATGGTAAATCTCTATAGTGATGCAGTATGGTCTACGAGAGAGTAAGCACCACACAAGTTCAGAAGTTTCTACTACATTTGCATTGTTTCATACAAGGGCACTGAAGAGTTCTATTCTAAATCTCTCTAGTGTTCCTATACTGGCTACAGCCTAGTAAGCAGCACCCAAGTTCAGAAGCGTCTGCTACATTTGGATTGTTTCATACAAAGGCAATGAAGAGTTGTATGGTAAATCTCTATAGTGATGCAGTATGGTCTACGAGAGAGTAAGCACCACACAAGTTCAGAAGCGTCTGCTACATTTGGATTGTTTCATAAAAAGGCAATGAAGAGTTGTATGGTAAATCTCTATAGTGATGCAGTATGGTCTACGAGAGAGTAAGCACCACACAAGTTCAGAGGCGTCTGCTACATTTGGATTGTTTCATACAAAGGCAATGAAGAGTTGTATGGTAAATCTCTATAGTGATGCAGTATGGTCTACGAGAGAGTAAGCACCACCCAAGTTCAGAAGTTTCTACTACATTTGGATTGTTTCATACAAAGGCAATGAAGTGTTGTATGGTAAATCTCTATAGTGATGCAGTATGGTCTACGAGAGAGTAAGCACCACACAAGTTCAGAACCTTCTACTACATTTGGATTGTTTCATACATGGGCACTGAAGAGTTCTATTCTAAATCTCTCTAGTGTTCCTATACTGGCTACAGCCTAGTAAGCAGCACACAAGTTCAGAAGCGTCTGCTACATTTGGATTGTTTCATACAAAGGCAATGAAGAGTTGTATGGTAAATCTCTATAGTGATGCAGTATGGTCTACGAGAGAGTAAGCACCACACAAGTTCAGAAGTTTCTACTACATTTGGATTGTTTCATACAAGGGCACTGAAGAGTTCTATTCTAAATCTCTCTAGTGTTCCTATACTGGCTACAGCCTAGTAAGCAGCACCCAAGTTCAGAAGCGTCTGCTACATTTGGATTGTTTCATACAAAGGCAATGAAGAGTTGTATGATAAATCTCTATAGTGATGCAGTATGGTCTACGAGAGAGTAAGCACCACACAAGTTCAGAAGTTTCTACTACATTTGGATTGTTTCATACAAGGGCACTGAAGAGTTCTATTCTAAATCTCTCTAGTGTTCCTATACTGGCTACAGCCTAGTAAGCAGCACCCAAGTTCAGAAGCGTCTGCTACATTTGGATTGTTTCATACAAAGGCAATGAAGAGTTGTATGGTAAATCTCTATAGTGAGGCAGTATGGTCTACGAGAGAGTAAGCACCACACAAGTTCAGAAGCGTCTGCTACATTTGGATTGTTTCATACAAAGGCAATGAAGAGTTGTATGGTAAATCTCTATAGTGATGCAGTATGGTCTACGAGAGAGTAAGCACCACACAAGTTCAGAAGTTTCTACTACATTTGGATTGTTTCATACAAGGGCACTGAAGCGTTCTATTCTAAATCTCTCTAGTGTTCCTATACTGGCTACAGCCTAGTAAGCAGCACCCAAGTTCAGAAGTTTCTACTACATTTGGATTGTTTCATACAAGGGCACTGAAGAGATCTATTCTAAATCTGTCTAGTGTTCCTATACTGGCTACAGCTTAGTAAGCAGCACCCAAGTTCAGAAGCATCTGCTACATTTGGATTGTTTCATACAAAGGCAATGAAGAGTTGTATGGTAAATCTCTATAGTGATGCAGTATGGTCTACGAGAGAGTAAGCACCACACAAGTTCAGAAGTTTCTACTACATTTGGATTGTTTCATACAAGGGCAATGAAGTGTTGTATGGTAAATCTCTATAGTGATGCAGTATGGTCTACGAGAGAGTAAGCACCACACAAGTTCAGAAGTTTCTACTACATTTGGATTGTATCATACAAGGGCACTGAAGAGTTCTATTCTAAATCTCTCTATTGTTCCTATACTGGCTACAGCCTAGTAAGCAGCACCCAAGTTCAGAAGCGTCTGCTACATTTGGATTGTTTCATACAAAGGCAATGAAGAGTTGTATGGTAAATCTCTATAGTGATGCAGTATGGTCTACGAGAGAGTAAGCACCACACAAGTTCAGAAGCGTCTGCTACATTTGGATTGTTTCATAAAAAGGCAATGAAGAGTTGTATGGTAAATCTCTATAGTGATGCAGTATGGTCTATGAGAGAGTAAGCACCACACAAGTTCAGAAGTTTCTACTACATTTGGATTGTTTCATACAAGGGCACTGAAGAGTTCTATTCTAAATCTCTCTAGTGTTCCTATACTGGCTACAGCCTAGTAAGCAGCACCCAAGTTCAGAAGCGTCTGCTACATTTGGATTGTTTAATACAAAGGCACTGAAGAGTTGTATGGTACATCTCTATAGTGATGCAGTATGGTCTACGAGAGAGTAAGCAGCACACAAGTTCAGAAGAATCTGCTACATTTGGATTGTTTCATACAACGGCAATGAAGAGTTGTATGGTAAATCTCTATAGTGATGCAGTATGGTCTACGAGAGAGTAAGAAGCACACAAGTTCAGAAGCGTCTGCTACATTTGGATTGTTTCATACAAGGGCACTGAAGAGTTCTATTCTAAATCTCTCTAGTGTTCCTATACTGGCTACAGCCTAGTAAGCAGCACCCAAGTTCAGAAGCGTCTTCTACATTTGGATTGTTTCATACAAAGGCAATGAAGAGTTGTATGGTACATCTCTATAGTGATGCAGTATGGTCTACGAGAGAGTAAGCAGCACACAAGTTCAGAAGAATCTGCTACATTTGGATTGTTTCATACAACGGCAATGAAGAGTTGTATGGTAAATCTCTATAGTGATGCAGTATGGTCTACGAGAGAGTAAGCACCACACAAGTTCAGAAGTTTCTACTACATTTGGATTGTTTCATACAAGGGCACTGAAGAGTTCTATTCTAAATCTCTCTAGTGTTCCTATACTGGCTACAGCCTAGTAAGCAGCACCCAAGTTCAGAAGCGTCTTCTACATTTGGATTGTTTAATACAAAGGCACTGAAGTGTTGTATGGTAAATCTCTATAGTGATGCAGTATGGTCTACGAGAGAGTAAGCAGCACACAAGTTCAGAAGAATCTGCTACATTTGGATTGTTTCAAACAAAGGCAATGAAGAGTTGTATGGTAAATCTCTATAGTGATGCAGTATGGTCTACGAGAGAGTAAGCAGCACACAAGTTCAGAAGCGTCTGCTACATTTGGATTGTTTCATACAAGGGCACTGAAGAGTTCTATTCTAAATCTCTCTAGTGTTCCTATACTGGCTACAGCCTAGTAAGCAGCACCCAAGTTCAGAAGCGTCTTCTACATTTGGATTGTTTCATACAAAGGCAATGAAGAGTTGTATGGTACATCTCTATAGTGATGCAGTATGGTCTACGAGAGAGTAAGCAGCACACAAGTTCAGAAGAATCTGCTACATTTGGATTGTTTCATACAACGGCAATGAAGAGTTGTATGGTAAATCTCTATAGTGATGCAGTATGGTCTACGAGAGAGTAAGCACCACCCAAGTTCAGAAGTTTCTACTACATTTGGATTGTTTCATACAAGGGCACTGAAGAGTTCTATTCTAAATCTCTCTAGTGTTCCTATACTGGCTACAGCCTAGTAAGCAGCACCCAAGTTCAGAAGCGTCTGCTACATTTGGATTGTTTCATACAAAGGCAATGAAGAGTTGTATGATAAATCTCTATAGTGATGCAGTATGGTCTACGAGAGAGTAAGCACCACACAAGTTCAGAAGTTTCTACTACATTTGGATTGTTTCATACAAGGGCACTGAAGAGTTCTATTCTAAATCTCTCTAGTGTTCCTATACTGGCTACAGCCTAGTAAGCAGCACCCAAGTTCAGAAGCGTCTGCTACATTTGGATTGTTTCATACAAAGGCAATGAAGAGTTGTATGGTAAATCTCTATAGTGAGGCAGTATGGTCTACGAGAGAGTAAGCACCACACAAGTTCAGAAGCGTCTGCTACATTTGGATTGTTTCATACAAAGGCAATGAAGAGTTGTATGGTAAATCTCTATAGTGATGCAGTATGGTCTACGAGAGAGTAAGCACCACACAAGTTCAGAAGTTTCTACTACATTTGGATTGTTTCATACAAGGGCACTGAAGCGTTCTATTCTAAATCTCTCTAGTGTTCCTATACTGGCTACAGCCTAGTAAGCAGCACCCAAGTTCAGAAGTTTCTACTACATTTGGATTGTTTCATACAAGGGCACTGAAGAGATCTATTCTAAATCTGTCTAGTGTTCCTATACTGGCTACAGCTTAGTAAGCAGCACCCAAGTTCAGAAGCGTCTGCTACATTTGGATTGTTTCATACAAAGGCAATGAAGAGTTGTATGGTAAATCTCTATAGTGATGCAGTATGGTCTACGAGAGAGTAAGCACCACACAAGTTCAGAAGTTTCTACTACATTTGGATTGTTTCATACAAGGGCAATGAAGTGTTGTATGGTAAATCTCTATAGTGATGCAGTATGGTCTACGAGAGAGTAAGCACCACACAAGTTCAGAAGTTTCTACTACGTTTGGATTGTTTCATACAAGGGCACTGAAGAGTTCTATTCTAAATCTCTCTAGTGTTCCTATACTGCCTACAGCCTAGTAAGCAGCACCCAAGTTCAGAAGCGTCTGCTACATTTGGATTGTTTCATACAAAGGCAATGAAGAGTTGTATGGTAAATCTCTATAGTGATGCAGTATGGTCTACGAGAGAGTAAGCACCACACAAGTTCAGAGGCGTCTGCTACATTTGGATTGTTTCATACAAAGGCAATGAAGAGTTGTATGATAAATCTCTATAGTGATGCAGTATGGTCTACGAGAGAGTAAGCACCACACAAGTTCAGAAGTTTCTACTACATTTGGATTGTTTCATACAAGGGCACTGAAGAGTTCTATTCTAAATCTCTCTAGTGTTCCTATACTGGCTACAGCCTAGTAAGCAGCACCCAAGTTCAGAAGCGTCTGCTACATTTGGATTGTTTCATACAAAGGCAATGAAGAGTTGTATGGTAAATCTCTATAGTGATGCAGTATGGTCTACGAGAGAGTAAGCACCACACAAGTTCAGAAGCGTCTGCTACATTTGGATTGTTTCATACAAAGGCAATGAAGAGTTGTATGGTAAATCTCTATAGTGATGCAGTATGGTCTACGAGAGAGTAAGCACCACACAAGTTCAGAAGTTTCTACTACATTTGGATTGTTTCATACAAGGGCACTGAAGCGTTCTATTCTAAATCTCTCTAGTGTTCCTATACTGGCTACAGCCTACTAAGCAGCACCCAAGTTCAGAAGTTTCTACTACATTTGGATTGTTTCATACAAGGGCACTGAAGAGTTCTATTCTAAATCTGTCTAGTGTTCCTATACTGGCTACAGCTTAGTAAGCAGCACCCAAGTTCAGAAGCGTCTGCTACATTTGGATTGTTTCATACAAAGGCAATGAAGAGTTGTATGGTAAATCTCTATAGTGATGCAGTATGGTCTACGAGAGAGTAAGCACCACACAAGTTCAGAAGTTTCTACTACATTTGGATTGTTTCATACAAGGGCAATGAAGTGTTGTATGGTAAATCTCTATAGTGATGCAGTATGGTCTACGAGAGAGTAAGCACCACACAAGTTCAGAAGTTTCTACTACATTTGGATTGTTTCATACAAGGTCACTGAAGAGTTCTATTCTAAATCTCTCTAGTGTTCCTATACTGCCTACAGCCTAGTAAGCAGCACCCAAGTTCAGAAGCGTCTGCTACATTTGGATTCTTTCATACAAAGGCAATGAAGAGTTGTATGGTAAATCTCTATAGTGATGCAGTATGGTCTACGAGACAGTAAGCAGCACACAAGTTCAGAAGCGTCTGCTACATTTGGATTGTTTCATACAAAGGCAATGAACAGTTGTATGGTAAATCTCTATAGTGATGCAGTATGGTCTACGAGAGAGTAAGCACCACACAAGTTCAGAAGTTTCTACTACGTTTGGATTGTTTCATACAAGGGCACTGAAGAGTTCTATTCTAAATCTCTCTAGTGTTGCTAGACTGGCTACAGCCTAGTAAGCAGCACCCAAGTTCAGAAGCGTCTGCTACATTTGGATTGTTTCATACAAAGGCAATGAAGAGTTGTATGGTAAATCTCTATAGTGATGCAGTATGGTCTACGAGAGAGTAAGCACCACACAAGTTCAGAAGCGTCTGCTACATTTGGATTGTTTCATACAAAGGCAATGAAGAGTTGTATGGTAAATCTCTATAGTGATGCAGTATGGTCTACGAGAGAGTAAGCACCACACAAGATCAGAAGCGTCTGCTACATTTGGATTGTTTCATACAAAGGCAATGAAGAGTTGTATGGTAAATCTCTATAGTGATGCAGTATGGTCTACGAGAGAGTAAGCACCACACAAGTTCAGAAGCGTCTGCTACATTTGGATTGTTTCATACAAAGGCAATGAAGAGTTGTATGGTAAATCTCTATAGTGATGCAGTATGGTCTACGAGAGAGTAAGCACCACACAAGTTCAGAAGTTTCTACTACATTTGGATTGTTTCATACAAAGGCAATGAAGAGTTGTATGGTAAATCTCTATAGTGATGCAGTATGGTCTACGAGAGAGTAAGCACCACACAAGTTCAGAAGTTTCTAATACATTTGGATTGTTTTATACAAGGGCACTGAAGAGTTCTATTCTAAATCTCTCTAGTGTTCCAATACTGGCTACAGCCTAGTAAGCAGCACCCAAGTTCAGAAGTGTCTGCTACATTTGGATTGTTTCATACAAAGGCAATGAAGAGTTGTATGGTAAATCTCTATAGTGATGCAGTATGGTCTACGAGAGAGTAAGCACCACACAAGTTCAGAAGCGTCTGCTACATTTGGATTGTTTCATACAAAGGCAATGAAGAGTTGTATGGTAAATCTCTATAGTGATGCAGTATGGTCTACGAGAGAGTAAGCACCACACAAGTTCAGAAGTTTCTACTACATTTGGATTGTTTCATACAAAGGCAATGAAGAGTTGTATGGTAAATCTCTATAGTGATGCAGTATGGTCTACGAGAGAGTAAGCACCACACAAGTTCAGAAGCGTCTGCTACATTTGGATTGTTTCATACAAAGGCAATGAACAGTTGTATGGTAAATCTCTATAGTGATGCAGTATGGTCTACGAGAGAGTAAGCACCACACAAGTTCAGAAGTTTCTACTACATTTGGATTGTTTCATACAAAGGCAATGAAGTGTTGTATGGTAAATCTCTATAGTGATGCAGTATGGTCTACGAGAGAGTAAGCACCACACAAGTTCAGAAGTTTCTTCTACATTTGGATTGTTTCATAGAAGGGCACTGAAGAGTTCTATTCTAAATCTCTCTAGTGTTCCTATACTGGCTACAGCCTAGTAAGCAGCACCCAAGTTCAGAAGCGTCTGCTACATTTGGATTGTTTCATACAAAGGCAATGAAGAGTTGTATGGTAAATCTCTATAGTGATGCAGTATGGTCTACGAGAGAGTAAGCACCACACAAGTTCAGAAGCGTCTGCTACATTTGGATTGTTTCATACAAAGGCAATGAAGAGTTGTATGGTAAATCTCAATAGTGATGCGGTATGGTCTACGAGAGAGTAAGCACCACACAAGTTCAGAAGTTTCTTCTACATTTGGATTGTTTCATACAAGGGCACTGAAGAGTTCTATTCTAAATCTCTCTAGTGTTCCTATACTGGCTACAGCCTAGTAAGCAGCACCCAAGTTCAGAAGCGTCTGCTACATTTGGATTGTTTCATACAAAGGCAATGAAGAGTTGTATGGTAAATCTCTATAGTGATGCAGTATGGTCTACGAGAGAGTAAGCAGCACACAAGTTCAGAAGCGTCTGCTACATTTGGATTGTTTCATACAAAGGCAATGAACAGTTGTATGGTAAATCTCCATAGTGATGCAGTATGGTCTACGAGAGAGTAAGCACCACACAAGTTCAGAAGTTTCTACTACATTTGGATTGTTTCATACAAGGGCACTGAAGAGTTCTATTCTAAATCTCTCTAGTGTTCCTATACTGGCTACAGCCTAGTAAGCAGCACCCAAGTTCAGAAGCGTCTGCTACATTTGGATTGTTTCATACAAAGGCAATGAAGAGTTGTATGGTAAATCTCTATAGTGATGCAGTATGGTCTACGAGAGAGTAAGCACCACACAAGTTCAGAAGCGTCTGCTACATTTGGATTGTTTCATACCAAGGCAATGAAGAGTTGTATGGTAAATCTCTATAGTGATGCAGTATGGTCTACGAGAGAGTAAGCACCACACAAGTTCAGAAGTTTCTACTACATTTGGATTGTTTCATACAAGGGCACTGAAGAGTTCTATTCTAAATCTCTCTAGTGTTCCTATACTGGCTACAGCCTAGTAAGCAGCACACAAGTTCAGAAGCGTCTGCTACATTTGGATTGTTTAATACAAAGGCACAGAAGAGTTGTATGGTAAATCTCTATAGTGAGGCAGTATGGTCTACGGAAGAGTAAGCACCACACAAGTTCAAAAGCGTCTGCTACATTTGGATTGTTTCATACAAAGGAAATGAAGAGTTGTATGGTAAATCTCTATAGTGATCCAGTATGGTCTATGAGAGAGTAAGCACCACACAAGTTCAGAAGTTTCCACTACATTTGGATTGTTTCATACAAGGGCACTGAAGAGTTCTATTCTAAATCTGTCTAGTGTTCCTATACTGGCTACAGCCTAGTAAGCAGCACCCAAGTTCAGAAGCGTCTGCTACATTTGGATTGTTTCATACAAAGGCAATGAACAGTTGTATGGTAAATCTCTATAGTGATGCAGTATGGTCTACGAGAGAGTAAGTACTACACAAGTTCAGAAGCGTCTGCTACATTTGGATTGTTTCATACAAAGGCAATGAAGAGTTGTATGGTAAATCTCTATAGTGATGCAGTATGGTCTACGAGAGAGTAAGCACCACACAAGTTCAGAAGTTTCTACTACATTTGGATTGTTTCATACAAGGGCACTGAAGAGTTCTATTCTAAATCTCTCTAGTGTTCCTATACTGGCTACAGCCTAGTAAGCAGCACCCAAGTTCAGAAGCGTCTGCTACATTTGGATTGTTTCATACAAAGGCAATGAAGAGTTGTATGGTAAATCTCTATAGTGATGCAGTATGGTCTACGAGAGAGTAAGCACCACACAAGTTCAGAAGCGTCTGCTACATTTGGATTGTTTCATACAAAGGCAATGAAGAGTTGTATGGTAAATCTCTATAGTGATGCAGTATGGTCTACGAGAGAGTAAGCACCACACAAGTTCAGAAGTTTCTACTACATTTGGATTGTTTCATACAAAGGCAATGAAGAGTTGTATGGTAAATCTCTATAGTGATGCAGTATGGTCTACGAGAGAGTAAGCACCACACAAGTTCAGAAGCGTCTGCTACATTTGGATTGTTTCATACAAAGGCAATGAACAGTTGTATGGTAAATCTCTATAGTGATGCAGTATGGTCTACTAGAGAGTAAGCACCACACAAGTTCAGAAGTTTCTACTACATTTGGATTGTTTCATACAAGGGCACTGAAGAGTTCTATTCTAAATCTCTCTAGTGTTCCTATACTGGCTACAGCCTAGTAAGAAGCACCCAAGTTCAGAAGCGTCTGCTACATTTGGATTGTTTCATACAAAGGCAATGAAGAGTTGTATGGTAAATCTCTATAGTGATGCAGTATGGTCTACGAGAGAGTAAGCACCACACAAGTTCAGAAGCGTCTGCTACATTTGGATTGTTTCATACAAAGGCAATGAAGAGTTGTATGGTAAATCTCTATAGTGATGCAGTATGGTCTACGAGGGAGTAAGCACCACACAAGTTCAGAAGTTTCTACTACATTTGGATTGTTTCATACAAGGGCACTGAAGAGTTCTATTCTAAATCTCTCTAGTGTTCCTATACTGGCTACAGCCTAGTAAGCAGCACACTAGTTCAGAAGCGTCTGCTACATTTGGATTGTTTAATACAAAGGCACTGAAGAGTTGTATGGTAAATCTCTATAGTGATGCAGTATGGTCTACGAGAGAGTAAGCACCACACAAGTTCAGAAGCTTCTGCTACATTTGGATTGTTTCATACAAAGGCAATGAAGAGTTGTATGGTAAATCTCTATAGTGAGGCAGTATGGTCTACGAGAGAGTAAGCACCACACAAGTTCAGAAGCGTCTGCTACATTTGGATTGTTTCATACAAAGGCAATGAAGAGTTGTATGGTAAATCTCTATAGTGAGGCAGTATGGTCTACGAGAGAGTAAGCACCACACAAGTTCAGAAGTTTCTACTACATTTGGATTGTTTCATACAAAGGCAATGAAGTGTTGTATGGTAAATCTCTATAGTGATGCAGTATGGTCTACGAGAGAGTAAGCACCACACAAGTTCAGAAGTTTCTACTACATTTGGGTTGTTTCATACAAGGGCACTAAAGAGTTCTATTCTAAATCTCTCTAGTGTTCCTATACTGGCTACAGCCTAGTAAGCAGCACCCAAGTTCAGAAGCGTCTGCTACATTTGGATTGTTTCATACAAAGGCAATGAAGAGTTGTATGGTAAATCTCTATAGTGATGCAGTATGGTCTACGAGAGAGTAAGCAGCACACAAGTTCAGAAGCGTCTGCTACATTTGGATTGTTTCATACAAAGGCAATGAACAGTTGTATGGTAAATCTCCATAGTGATGCAGTATGGTCTACGAGAGAGTAAGCACCACACAAGTTCAGAAGTTTCTACTACATTTGGATTGTTTCATACAAGGGCACTGAAGAGTTCTATTCTAAATCTCTCTAGAGTTCCTATACTGGCTACAGCCTAGTAAGCAGCACCCAAGTTCAGAAGCGTCTGCTACATTTGGATTGTTTCATACAAAGGCAATGAAGAGTTGTATGGTAAATCTCTATAGTGATGCAGTATGGTCTACGAGAGAGTAAGCACCACACAAGTTCAGAAGCGTCTGCTACATTTGGATTGTTTCATACAAAGGCAATGAAGAGTTGTATGGTAAATCTCTATAGTGATGCAGTATGGTCTACGAGAGAGTAAGCACCACACAAGTTCAGAAGCGTCTGCTACATTTGGATTGTTTCATACAAAGGCAATGAAGAGTTGTATGGTAAATCTCTATAGTGATGCAGTATGGTCTACGAGAGAGTAAGCACCACACAAGTTCAGAAGTTTCTACTACATTTGGATTGTTTCATACAAAGGCAATGAAGAGTTGTATGGTAAATCTCTATAGTGATGCAGTATGGTCTACGAGAGAGTAAGCACCACACAAGTTCAGAAGCGTCTGCTACATTTGGATTGTTTCATACAAAGGCAATGAACAGTTGTATGGTAAATCTCTATAGTGATGCAGTATGGTCTACTAGAGAGTAAGCACCACACAAGTTCAGAAGTTTCTACTACATTTGGATTGTTTCATACAAGGGCACTGAAGAGTTCTATTCTAAATCTCTCTAGTGTTCCTATACTGGCTACAGCCTAGTAAGAAGCACCCAAGTTCAGAAGCGTCTGCTACATTTGGATTGTTTCATACAAAGGCAATGAAGAGTTGTATGGTAAATCTCTATAGTGATGCAGTATGGTCTACGAGAGAGTAAGCACCACACAAGTTCAGAAGCGTCTGCTACATTTGGATTGTTTCATACAAAGGCAATGAAGAGTTGTATGGTAAATCTCTATAGTGATGCAGTATGGTCTACGAGAGAGTAAGCACCACACAAGTTCAGAAGCGTCTGCTACATTTGGATTGTTTCATACAAAGGCAATGAAGAGTTGTATGGTAAATCTCTATAGTGAGGCAGTATGGTCTACGAGAGAGTAAGCACCACACAAGTTCAGAAGTGTCTGCTACATTTGGATTGTTTCATACAAAGGCAATGAAGAGTTGTATGGTAAATCTCTATAGTGATGCAGTATGGTCTACGAGAGAGTAAGCACCACACAAGTTCAGAAGTTTCTACTACATTTGGATTGTTTCATACAAAGGCAATGAAGTGTTGTATGGTAAATCTCTATAGTGATGCAGTATGGTCTACGAGAGAGTAAGCACCACACAAGTTCAGAAGTTTCTACTACATTTGGGTTGTTTCATACAAGGGCACTAAAGAGTTCTATTCTAAATCT
This sequence comes from Plestiodon gilberti rubricaudatus, assembly GCA_026170595.1. Lineage (NCBI taxonomy): Eukaryota > Metazoa > Chordata > Lepidosauria > Squamata > Scincidae > Plestiodon > Plestiodon gilberti. The sequence goes on from JANXHW010000012.1 coordinate 18,638,828, forward strand.
CTCTAGTGTTCCTATACTGGCTACAGCCTAGTAAGCAGCACCCAAGTTCAGAAGCGTCTGCTACATTTGGATTGTTTCATACAAAGGCAATGAAGAGTTGTATGGTAAATCTCTATAGTGATGCAGTATGGTCTACGAGAGAGTAAGCAGCACACAAGTTCAGAAGCGTCTGCTACATTTGGATTGTTTCATACAAAGGCAATGAAGAGTTGTATGGTAAATCTCCATAGTGATGCAGTATGGTCTACGAGAGAGTAAGCACCACACAAGTTCAGAAGTTTCTACTACATTTGGATTGTTTCATACAAGGGCACTGAAGAGTTCTATTCTAAATCTCTCTAGTGTTCCTATACTGGCTACAGCCTAGTAAGCAGCACCCAAGTTCAGAAGCGTCTGCTACATTTGGATTGTTTCATACAAAAGCAATGAAGAGTTGTATGGTAAATCTCTATAGTGATGCAGTATGGTCTACGAGAGAGTAAGCACCACACAAGTTCAGAAGTTTCCACTACATTTGATTGTTTCTTACAAGGGCACTGAAGAGTTCTATTCTAAATCTGTCTAGTGTTCCTGTACTGGCTACAGCTTAGTAAGCAGCACCCAAGTTCAGAAGCATCTGCTACATTTGGATTGTTTCATACAAAGGCAATGAAGAGTTGTATGGTATATCTCTATAGTGATGCAGTATGGTCTACGAGAGAGTAAGCAGCACACAAGTTCAGAAGTTTCTACTACTTTTGGATTGTTTAATACAAGGGCACTGAAGAGTTCTATTCTAAGTCTCTCTAGTGTTCGTATACTGGCTACTGCCTAGTAAGCAGCACCCAAGTTCAGAAGCGTCTGCTACATTTGGATTGTTTCATACAAAGGCAATGAAGAGTTGTATGGTAAATCTCTATAGTGATGCAGTATGGTCTACGAGAGAGTAAGCACCACACAAGTTCAGAAGTTTCTACTACATTTGGATTGTTACATACAAAGGCAATGAAGTGTTGTATGGTAAATCTCTATAGTGATGCAGTATGGTCTACGAGAGAGTAAGCACCACACAAGTTCAGAAGTTTCTACTACGTTTGGATTGTTTCATACAAGGGCACTGAAGAGTTCTATTCGAAATCTCTCTAGTGTTCCTATACTGGCTACAGCCTAGTAAGCAGCACCCAAGTTCAGAAGCGTCTGCTACATTTGGATTGTTTCATACAAAGGCAATGAAGAGTTGTATGGTAAATCTCTATAGTGATGCAGTATGGTCTACGAGAGAGTAAGCACCACACAAGTTCAGAACCTTCTACTACATTTGGATTGTTTCATACAAAGGCAATGAAGTGTTGTATGGTAAATCTCTATAGTGATGCAGTATGGTCTACGAGAGAGTAAGCACCACACAAGTTCAGAACCTTCTGCTACATTTGGATTGTTTCATACAAAGGCAATGAAGAGTTGTATGGTAAATCTCTATAGTGATGCAGTATGGTCTACGAGAGAGTAAGCACCACACAAGATCAGAAGCGTCTGCTACATTTGGATTGTTTCATACAAAGGCAATGAAGAGTTGTATGGTAAATCTCTATAGTGATGCAGTATGGTCTACGAGAGAGTAAGCACCACACAAGTTCAGAAGCGTCTGCTACATTTGGATTGTTTCATACAAAGGCAATGAAGAGTTGTATGGTAAATCTCTATAGTGATGCAGTATGGTCTACGAGAGAGTAAGCACCACACAAGTTCAGAAGTTTCTACTACATTTGGATTGTTTCATACAAAGGCAATGAAGAGTTGTATGGTAAATCTCTATAGTGATGCAGTATGGTCTACGAGAGAGTAAGCACCACACAAGTTCAGAAGTTTCTAATACATTTGGATTGTTTTATACAAGGGCACTGAAGAGTTCTATTCTAAATCTCTCTAGTGTTCCAATACTGGCTACAGCCTAGTAAGCAGCACCCAAGTTCAGAAGTGTCTGCTACATTTGGATTGTTTCATACAAAGGCAATGAAGAGTTGTATGGTAAATCTCTATAGTGATGCAGTATGGTCTACGAGAGAGTAAGCACCACACAAGTTCAGAAGCGTCTGCTACATTTGGATTGTTTCATACAAAGGCAATGAAGAGTTGTATGGTAAATCTCTATAGTGATGCAGTATGGTCTACGAGAGAGTAAGCACCACACAAGTTCAGAAGTTTCTACTACATTTGGATTGTTTCATACAAAGGCAATGAAGAGTTGTATGGTAAATCTCTATAGTGATGCAGTATGGTCTACGAGAGAGTAAGCACCACACAAGTTCAGAAGCGTCTGCTACATTTGGATTGTTTCATACAAAGGCAATGAACAGTTGTATGGTAAATCTCTATAGTGATGCAGTATGGTCTACGAGAGAGTAAGCACCACACAAGTTCAGAAGTTTCTACTACATTTGGATTGTTTCATACAAAGGCAATGAAGTGTTGTATGGTAAATCTCTATAGTGATGCAGTATGGTCTACGAGAGAGTAAGCACCACACAAGTTCAGAAGTTTCTTCTACATTTGGATTGTTTCATAGAAGGGCACTGAAGAGTTCTATTCTAAATCTCTCTAGTGTTCCTATACTGGCTACAGCCTAGTAAGCAGCACCCAAGTTCAGAAGCGTCTGCTACATTTGGATTGTTTCATACAAAGGCAATGAAGAGTTGTATGGTAAATCTCTATAGTGATGCAGTATGGTCTACGAGAGAGTAAGCACCACACAAGTTCAGAAGCGTCTGCTACATTTGGATTGTTTCATACAAAGGCAATGAAGAGTTGTATGGTAAATCTCAATAGTGATGCGGTATGGTCTACGAGAGAGTAAGCACCACACAAGTTCAGAAGTTTCTTCTACATTTGGATTGTTTCATACAAGGGCACTGAAGAGTTCTATTCTAAATCTCTCTAGTGTTCCTATACTGGCTACAGCCTAGTAAGCAGCACCCAAGTTCAGAAGCGTCTGCTACATTTGGATTGTTTCATACAAAGGCAATGAAGAGTTGTATGGTAAATCTCTATAGTGATGCAGTATGGTCTACGAGAGAGTAAGCAGCACACAAGTTCAGAAGCGTCTGCTACATTTGGATTGTTTCATACAAAGGCAATGAACAGTTGTATGGTAAATCTCCATAGTGATGCAGTATGGTCTACGAGAGAGTAAGCACCACACAAGTTCAGAAGTTTCTACTACATTTGGATTGTTTCATACAAGGGCACTGAAGAGTTCTATTCTAAATCTCTCTAGTGTTCCTATACTGGCTACAGCCTAGTAAGCAGCACCCAAGTTCAGAAGCGTCTGCTACATTTGGATTGTTTCATACAAAGGCAATGAAGAGTTGTATGGTAAATCTCTATAGTGATGCAGTATGGTCTACGAGAGAGTAAGCACCACACAAGTTCAGAAGCGTCTGCTACATTTGGATTGTTTCATACCAAGGCAATGAAGAGTTGTATGGTAAATCTCTATAGTGATGCAGTATGGTCTACGAGAGAGTAAGCACCACACAAGTTCAGAAGTTTCTACTACATTTGGATTGTTTCATACAAGGGCACTGAAGAGTTCTATTCTAAATCTCTCTAGTGTTCCTATACTGGCTACAGCCTAGTAAGCAGCACACAAGTTCAGAAGCGTCTGCTACATTTGGATTGTTTAATACAAAGGCACAGAAGAGTTGTATGGTAAATCTCTATAGTGAGGCAGTATGGTCTACGGAAGAGTAAGCACCACACAAGTTCAAAAGCGTCTGCTACATTTGGATTGTTTCATACAAAGGAAATGAAGAGTTGTATGGTAAATCTCTATAGTGATCCAGTATGGTCTATGAGAGAGTAAGCACCACACAAGTTCAGAAGTTTCCACTACATTTGGATTGTTTCATACAAGGGCACTGAAGAGTTCTATTCTAAATCTGTCTAGTGTTCCTATACTGGCTACAGCCTAGTAAGCAGCACCCAAGTTCAGAAGCGTCTGCTACATTTGGATTGTTTCATACAAAGGCAATGAACAGTTGTATGGTAAATCTCTATAGTGATGCAGTATGGTCTACGAGAGAGTAAGTACTACACAAGTTCAGAAGCGTCTGCTACATTTGGATTGTTTCATACAAAGGCAATGAAGAGTTGTATGGTAAATCTCTATAGTGATGCAGTATGGTCTACGAGAGAGTAAGCACCACACAAGTTCAGAAGTTTCTACTACATTTGGATTGTTTCATACAAGGGCACTGAAGAGTTCTATTCTAAATCTCTCTAGTGTTCCTATACTGGCTACAGCCTAGTAAGCAGCACCCAAGTTCAGAAGCGTCTGCTACATTTGGATTGTTTCATACAAAGGCAATGAAGAGTTGTATGGTAAATCTCTATAGTGATGCAGTATGGTCTACGAGAGAGTAAGCACCACACAAGTTCAGAAGCGTCTGCTACATTTGGATTGTTTCATACAAAGGCAATGAAGAGTTGTATGGTAAATCTCTATAGTGATGCAGTATGGTCTACGAGAGAGTAAGCACCACACAAGTTCAGAAGTTTCTACTACATTTGGATTGTTTCATACAAAGGCAATGAAGAGTTGTATGGTAAATCTCTATAGTGATGCAGTATGGTCTACGAGAGAGTAAGCACCACACAAGTTCAGAAGCGTCTGCTACATTTGGATTGTTTCATACAAAGGCAATGAACAGTTGTATGGTAAATCTCTATAGTGATGCAGTATGGTCTACTAGAGAGTAAGCACCACACAAGTTCAGAAGTTTCTACTACATTTGGATTGTTTCATACAAGGGCACTGAAGAGTTCTATTCTAAATCTCTCTAGTGTTCCTATACTGGCTACAGCCTAGTAAGAAGCACCCAAGTTCAGAAGCGTCTGCTACATTTGGATTGTTTCATACAAAGGCAATGAAGAGTTGTATGGTAAATCTCTATAGTGATGCAGTATGGTCTACGAGAGAGTAAGCACCACACAAGTTCAGAAGCGTCTGCTACATTTGGATTGTTTCATACAAAGGCAATGAAGAGTTGTATGGTAAATCTCTATAGTGATGCAGTATGGTCTACGAGGGAGTAAGCACCACACAAGTTCAGAAGTTTCTACTACATTTGGATTGTTTCATACAAGGGCACTGAAGAGTTCTATTCTAAATCTCTCTAGTGTTCCTATACTGGCTACAGCCTAGTAAGCAGCACACTAGTTCAGAAGCGTCTGCTACATTTGGATTGTTTAATACAAAGGCACTGAAGAGTTGTATGGTAAATCTCTATAGTGATGCAGTATGGTCTACGAGAGAGTAAGCACCACACAAGTTCAGAAGCTTCTGCTACATTTGGATTGTTTCATACAAAGGCAATGAAGAGTTGTATGGTAAATCTCTATAGTGAGGCAGTATGGTCTACGAGAGAGTAAGCACCACACAAGTTCAGAAGCGTCTGCTACATTTGGATTGTTTCATACAAAGGCAATGAAGAGTTGTATGGTAAATCTCTATAGTGAGGCAGTATGGTCTACGAGAGAGTAAGCACCACACAAGTTCAGAAGTTTCTACTACATTTGGATTGTTTCATACAAAGGCAATGAAGTGTTGTATGGTAAATCTCTATAGTGATGCAGTATGGTCTACGAGAGAGTAAGCACCACACAAGTTCAGAAGTTTCTACTACATTTGGGTTGTTTCATACAAGGGCACTAAAGAGTTCTATTCTAAATCTCTCTAGTGTTCCTATACTGGCTACAGCCTAGTAAGCAGCACCCAAGTTCAGAAGCGTCTGCTACATTTGGATTGTTTCATACAAAGGCAATGAAGAGTTGTATGGTAAATCTCTATAGTGATGCAGTATGGTCTACGAGAGAGTAAGCAGCACACAAGTTCAGAAGCGTCTGCTACATTTGGATTGTTTCATACAAAGGCAATGAACAGTTGTATGGTAAATCTCCATAGTGATGCAGTATGGTCTACGAGAGAGTAAGCACCACACAAGTTCAGAAGTTTCTACTACATTTGGATTGTTTCATACAAGGGCACTGAAGAGTTCTATTCTAAATCTCTCTAGAGTTCCTATACTGGCTACAGCCTAGTAAGCAGCACCCAAGTTCAGAAGCGTCTGCTACATTTGGATTGTTTCATACAAAGGCAATGAAGAGTTGTATGGTAAATCTCTATAGTGATGCAGTATGGTCTACGAGAGAGTAAGCACCACACAAGTTCAGAAGCGTCTGCTACATTTGGATTGTTTCATACAAAGGCAATGAAGAGTTGTATGGTAAATCTCTATAGTGATGCAGTATGGTCTACGAGAGAGTAAGCACCACACAAGTTCAGAAGCGTCTGCTACATTTGGATTGTTTCATACAAAGGCAATGAAGAGTTGTATGGTAAATCTCTATAGTGATGCAGTATGGTCTACGAGAGAGTAAGCACCACACAAGTTCAGAAGTTTCTACTACATTTGGATTGTTTCATACAAAGGCAATGAAGAGTTGTATGGTAAATCTCTATAGTGATGCAGTATGGTCTACGAGAGAGTAAGCACCACACAAGTTCAGAAGCGTCTGCTACATTTGGATTGTTTCATACAAAGGCAATGAACAGTTGTATGGTAAATCTCTATAGTGATGCAGTATGGTCTACTAGAGAGTAAGCACCACACAAGTTCAGAAGTTTCTACTACATTTGGATTGTTTCATACAAGGGCACTGAAGAGTTCTATTCTAAATCTCTCTAGTGTTCCTATACTGGCTACAGCCTAGTAAGAAGCACCCAAGTTCAGAAGCGTCTGCTACATTTGGATTGTTTCATACAAAGGCAATGAAGAGTTGTATGGTAAATCTCTATAGTGATGCAGTATGGTCTACGAGAGAGTAAGCACCACACAAGTTCAGAAGCGTCTGCTACATTTGGATTGTTTCATACAAAGGCAATGAAGAGTTGTATGGTAAATCTCTATAGTGATGCAGTATGGTCTACGAGAGAGTAAGCACCACACAAGTTCAGAAGCGTCTGCTACATTTGGATTGTTTCATACAAAGGCAATGAAGAGTTGTATGGTAAATCTCTATAGTGAGGCAGTATGGTCTACGAGAGAGTAAGCACCACACAAGTTCAGAAGTGTCTGCTACATTTGGATTGTTTCATACAAAGGCAATGAAGAGTTGTATGGTAAATCTCTATAGTGATGCAGTATGGTCTACGAGAGAGTAAGCACCACACAAGTTCAGAAGTTTCTACTACATTTGGATTGTTTCATACAAAGGCAATGAAGTGTTGTATGGTAAATCTCTATAGTGATGCAGTATGGTCTACGAGAGAGTAAGCACCACACAAGTTCAGAAGTTTCTACTACATTTGGGTTGTTTCATACAAGGGCACTAAAGAGTTCTATTCTAAATCTCTCTAGTGTTCCTATACTGGCTACAGCCTAGTAAGCAGCACCCAAGTTCAGAAGCGTCTGCTACATTTGGATTGTTTCATACAAAGGCAATGAAGAGTTGTATGGTAAATCTCTATAGTGATGCAGTATGGTCTACGAGAGAGTAAGCAGCACACAAGTTCAGAAGCGTCTGCTACATTTGGATTGTTTCATACAAAGGCAATGAAGAGTTGTATGGTAAATCTCCATAGTGATGCAGTATGGTCTACGAGAGAGTAAGCACCACACAAGTTCAGAAGTTTCTACTACATTTGGATTGTTTCATACAAGGGCACTGAAGAGTTCTATTCTAAATCTCTCTAGTGTTCCTATACTGGCTACAGCCTAGTAAGCAGCACCCAAGTTCAGAAGCGTCTGCTACATTTGGATTGTTTCATACAAAAGCAATGAAGAGTTGTATGGTAAATCTCTATAGTGATGCAGTATGGTCTACGAGAGAGTAAGCACCACACAAGTTCAGAAGTTTCCACTACATTTGATTGTTTCTTACAAGGGCACTGAAGAGTTCTATTCTAAATCTGTCTAGTGTTCCTGTACTGGCTACAGCTTAGTAAGCAGCACCCAAGTTCAGAAGCATCTGCTACATTTGGATTGTTTCATACAAAGGCAATGAAGAGTTGTATGGTATATCTCTATAGTGATGCAGTATGGTCTACGAGAGAGTAAGCAGCACACAAGTTCAGAAGTTTCTACTACTTTTGGATTGTTTAATACAAGGGCACTGAAGAGTTCTATTCTAAATCTCTCTAGTGTTCCTATACTGGCTACAGCCATGTAAGCAGCACCCAAGTTCAGAAGCGTCTGCTACATTTGGATTGTTTCATACAAAGGCAATGAAGAGTTGTATGGTAAATCTCTATAGTGAGGCAGTATGGTCTACGAAAGAGTAAGCACCACACAAGTTCAGAAGCGTCTGCTACATTTGGATTGTTTCATACAAAGGAAATGAAGAGTTGTATGGTAAATCTCTATAGTGATGCAGTATGGTCTACGAGAGAGTAAGCACCACACAAGTTCAGAAGTTTCTACTACATTTGGATTGTTTCATACAAGGGCACTGAAGAGTTCTATTCTAAATCTCTCTAGTGTTCCTATACTGGCTACAGCCTAGTAAACAGCACCCAAGTTCAGAAGCGTCTGCTACATTTGGATTGTTTCATACAAAGGCAATGAAGAGTTTTATGGTAAATCTCTATAGTGATGCAGTATGGTCTACGAGAGAGTAAGCACCACACAAGTTCAGAAGCGTCTGCTACATTTGGATTGTTTCATACAAGCGCACTGAAGAGTTCTATTCTAAATCTCTCTAGTGTTCCTATACTGGCTACAGCCTAGTAAGCAGCACCCAAGTTCAGAAGCGTCTGCTACATTTGGATTGTTTCATACAAAGGCAATGAAGAGTTGTATGGTAAATCTCTATAGTGATTGAGTATGGTCTACGAGAGAGTAAGCACCACACAAGTTCAGAAGCGTCTGCTACATTTGGATTGTTTCATACAAAGGCAATGAAGAGTTGTATGGTAAATCTCTATAGTGATGCAGTATGGTCTACGAGAGAGTAAGCACCACACAAGTTCAGAAGTTTCTACTACATTTGGATTGTTTCATACAAGGGCACTGAAGAGTTCTATTCTAAATCTCTCTAGTGTTCCTATACTGGCTACAACCTAGTAAGCAGCACCCAAGTTCAGAAGAATCTGCTACATTTGGATTGTTTAATACAAAGGCACTGAAGAGTTGTATGGTACATCTCTATAGTGATGCAGTATGGTCTACGAGAGAGTAAGCAGCACACAAGTTCAGAAGAATCTGCTACATTTGGATTGTTTCATACAACGGCAATGAAGAGTTGTATGGTAAATCTCTATAGTGATGCAGTATGGTCTACGAGAGAGTAAGAAGCACACAAGTTCAGAAGCGTCTGCTACATTTGGATTGTTTCATACAAAGGCAATGAAGAGTTGTATGGTAAATCTCTATAGTGAGGCAGTATGGTCTACGAGAGAGTAAGCACCACACAAGTTCAGAAGCGTCTGCTACATTTGGATTGTTTCATACAAAGGAAATGAAGAGTTGTATGGTAAATCTCTATAGTGATGCAGTATGGTCTACGAGAGAGTAAGCACCACACAAGTTCAGAAGTTTCTACTACATTTGGATTGTTTCATACAAGGGCACTGAAGAGTTCTATTCTAAATCTCTCTAGTGTTCCTATACTGGCTACAGCCTAGTAAGCAGCACCCAAGTTCAGAAGCGTCTTCTACATTTGGATTGTTTAATACAAAGGCACTGAAGTGTTGTATGGTAAATCTCTATAGTGATGCAGTATGGTCTACGAGAGAGTAAGCAGCACACAAGTTCAGAAGAATCTGCTACATTTGGATTGTTTCAAACAAAGGCAATGAAGAGTTGTATGGTAAATCTCTATAGTGATGCAGTATGGTCTACGAGAGAGTAAGCAGCACACAAGTTCAGAAGCGTCTGCTACATTTGGATTGTTTCATACAACGGCAATGAAGAGTTGTATGGTAAATCTCTATAGTGATGCAGTATGGTCTACGAGAGAGTAAGAAGCACACAAATTCAGAAGCGTCTGCTACATTTGGATTGTTTCATACAAGGGCACTGAAGAGTTCTATTCTAAATCTCTCTAGTGTTCCTATACTGGCTACAGCCTAGTAAGCAGCACCCAAGTTCAGAAGCGTCTGCTACATTTGGATTGTTTCATACAAAGGCAATGAAGAGTTGTATGGTAAATCTCTATAGTGAGGCAGTATGGTCTACGAGAGAGTAAGCAGCACCCAAGTTCAGAAGCGTCTGCTACATTTGGAGAGTTTCATACAAAGGAAATGAAGAGTTGTATGGTAAATCTCTATAGTGATGCAGTATGGTCTACGAGAGAGTAAGCACCACACAAGTTCAGAAGTTTCTACTACATTTGGATTGTTTCATACAAGGGCAATGAAGTGTTGTATGGTAAATCTCTATAGTGATGCAGTATGGTCTACGAGAGAGTAAGCACCACACAAGTTCAGAAGTTTCTACTACATTTGGATTGTTTCATACAAGGGCACTGAAGAGTTCTATTCTAAATCTCTCTAGTGTTCCTATACTGGCTACAGCCTAGTAAGCAGCACCCAAATTCAGAAGCGTCTGCTACATTTGGATTGTTTCATACAAAGGCAATGAAGAGTTGTATGGTAAATCTCTATAGTGATGCAGTATGGTCTACGAGAGAGTAAGCACCACACAAGTTCAGAAGTTTCTACTACATTTGGATTGTTTCATACAAGGGCACTGAAGAGTTCTATTCTAAATCACTCTAGTGTTCCTATACTGGCTACAGCCTAGTAAGCAGCACCCAAGTTCAGAAGCGTCTGCTACATTTGGATTGTTTCATACAAAGGCAATGAAGAGTTGTATGGTAAATCTCTATAGTGATGCAGTATGGTCTACGAGAGAGTAAGCACCACACAAGTTCAGAAGCGTCTGCTACATTTGGATTGTTTCATACAAAGGCAATGAAGAGTTGTATGGTAAACATCTATAGTGATGCATTATGGTCTACGAGAGAGTAAGCACCACACAAGTTCAGAAGTTTCTACTACATTTGGATTGTTTCATACAAGGGCACTGAAGCGTTCTATTCTAAATCTCTCTAGTGTTCCTATACTGGCTACAGCCTTTTAAGCAGCACCCAAGTTCAGATGCGTCTGCTACATTTGGATTGTTTCATACAAAGGCAATGAAGAGTTGTATGGTAAATCTCTATAGTGAGGCAGTATTGTCTACGGGAGAGTAAGCACCACACAAGTTCAGAAGCGTCTGCTACATTTGGATTGTTTCATACAAAGGAAATGAAGAGTTGTATGGTAAATCTCTATAGTGATGCAGTATGGTCTACGAGAGAGTAAGCACCACACAAGTTCAGAAGTTTCTACTACATTTGGATTGTTTCATACAAGGGCACTGAAGAGTTCTATTCTAAATCTGTCTAGTGTTCCTATACTGGCTACAGCTTAGTAAGCAGCACCCAAGTTCAGAAGCATCTGCTACATTTGGATTGTTTCATACAAAGGCAATGAAGAGTTGTATGGTAAATCTCTATAGTGATGCAGTATGGTCTACGAGAGTGTAAGCACCACACAAGTTCAGAAGTTTCTACTACATTTGGATTGTTTCATACAAGGGCACTGAAGAGTTCTATTCTAAATCTCTCTATTGTTCCTATACTGGCTACAGCCTAGTAAGCAGCACCCAAGTTCAGAAGCGTCTGCTACATTTGGATTGTTTCATACAAAGGCAATGAAGAGTTGTATGGTAAATCTCTATAGTGATGCAGTATGGTCTACGAGAGAGTAAGCACCACACAAGTTCAGAAGCGTCTGCTACATTTGGATTGTTTCATAAAAAGGCAATGAAGAGTTGTATGGTAAATCTCTATAGTGATGCAGTATGGTCTACGAGAGAGTAAGCACCACACAAGTTCAGAAGTTTCTACTACATTTGCATTGTTTCATACAAGGGCACTGAAGAGTTCTATTCTAAATCTCTCTAGTGTTCCTATACTGGCTACAGCCTAGTAAGCAGCACCCAAGTTCAGAAGCGTCTGCTACATTTGGATTGTTTCATACAAAGGCAATGAAGAGTTGTATGGTACATCTCTATAGTGATGCAATATGGTCTACGAGAGAGTAAGCAGCACACAAGTTCAGAAGAATCTGCTACATTTGGATTGTTTCATACAACGGCAATGAAGAGTTGTATGGTAAATCTCTATAGTGATGCAGTATGGTCTACGAGAGAGTAAGAAGCACACAAGTTCAGAAGCGTCTGCTACATTTGGATTGTTTCATACAAGGGCACTGAAGAGTTCTATTCTAAATCTCTCTAGTGTTCCTATACTGGCTACAGCCTAGTAAGCAGCACCCAAGTTCAGAAGCGTCTTCTACATTTGGATTGTTTCATACAAAGGCAATGAAGAGTTGTATGGTACATCTCTATAGTGATGCAGTATGGTCTACGAGAGAGTAAGCAGCACACAAGTTCAGAAGAATCTGCTACATTTGGATTGTTTCATACAACGGCAATGAAGAGTTGTATGGTAAATCTCTATAGTGATGCAGTATGGTCTACGAGAGAGTAAGCACTACACAAGTTCAGAAGTTTCTACTACATTTGGATTGTTTCATACAAGGGCACTGAAGAGTTCTATTCTAAATCTCTCTAGTGTTCCTATACTGGCTACAGCCTAGTAAGCAGCACCCAAGTTCAGAAGCGTCTTCTACATTTGGATTGTTTAATACAAAGGCACTGAAGTGTTGTATGGTAAATCTCTATAGTGATGCAGTATGGTCTACGAGAGAGTAAGCAGCACACAAGTTCAGAAGAATCTGCTACATTTGGATTGTTTCAAACAAAGGCAATGAAGAGTTGTATGGTAAATCTCTATAGTGATGCAGTATGGTCTACGAGAGAGTAAGCAGCACACAAGTTCAGAAGCGTCTGCTACATTTGGATTGTTTCATACAACGGCAATGAAGAGTTGTATGGTAAATCTCTATAGTGATGCAGTATGGTCTACGAGAGAGTAAGAAGCACACAAGTTCAGAAGCGTCTGCTACATTTGGATTGTTTCATACAAGGGCACTGAAGAGTTCTATTCTAAATCTCTCTAGTGTTCCTATACTGGCTACAGCCTAGTAAGCAGCACCCAAGTTCAGAAGCGTCTGCTACATTTGGATTGTTTCATACAAAGGCAATGAAGAGTTGTATGGTAAATCTCTATAGTGAGGCAGTATGGTCTACGAGAGAGTAAGCAGCACCCAAGTTCAGAAGCGTCTGCTACATTTGGATTGTTTCATACAAAGGAAATGAAGAGTTGTATGGTAAATCTCTATAGTGATGCAGTATGGTCTACGAGAGAGTAAGCACCACACAAGTTCAGAAGTTTCTACTACATTTGGATTGTTTCATACAAGGGCAATGAAGTGTTGTATGGTAAATCTCTACAGTGATGCAGTATGGTCTACGAGAGAGTAAGCACCACACAAGTTCAGAAGTTTCTACTACATTTGGATTGTTTCATACAAGGGCACTGAAGAGTTCTATTCTAAATCTCTCTAGTGTTCCTATACTGGCTACAGCCTAGTAAGCAGCACCCAAATTCAGAAGCGTCTGCTACATTTGGATTGTTTCATACAAAGGCAATGAAGAGTTGTATGGTAAATCTCTATAGTGATGCAGTATGGTCTACGAGAGAGTAAGCACCACACAAGTTCAGAAGTTTCTACTACATTTGGATTGTTTCATACAAGGGCACTGAAGAGTTCTATTCTAAATCACTCTAGTGTTCCTAAACTGGCTACAGCCTAGTAAGCAGCACCCAAGTTCAGAAGCGTCTGCTACATTTGGATTGTTTCATACAAAGGCAATGAAGAGTTGTATGGTAAATCTCTATAGTGATGCAGTATGGTCTACGAGAGAGTAAGCACCACACAAGTTCAGAAGCGTCTGCTACATTTGGATTGTTTCATACAAAGGCAATGAAGAGTTGTATGGTAAATCTCTATAGTGATGCATTATGGTCTACGAGAGAGTAAGCACCACACAAGTTCAGAAGTTTCTACTACATTTGGATTGTTTCATACAAGGGCACTGAAGCGTTCTATTCTAAATCTCTCTAGTGTTCCTATACTGGCTACAGCCTTTTAAGCAGCACCCAAGTTCAGATGCGTCTGCTACATTTGGATTGTTTCATACAAAGGCAATGAAGAGTTGTATGGTAAATCTCTATAGTGAGGCAGTATGGTCTACGGGAGAGTAAGCACCACACAAGTTCAGAAGCGTCTGCTACATTTGGATTGTTTCATACAAAGGAAATGAAGAGTTGTATGGTAAATCTCTATAGTGATGCAGTATGGTCTACGAGAGAGTAAGCACCACACAAGTTCAGAAGTTTCCACTACATTTGGATTGTTTCATACAAGGGCACTGAAGAGTTCTATTCTAAATCTGTCTAGTGTTCCTATACTGGCTACAGCTTAGTAAGCAGCACCCAAGTTCAGAAGCATCTGCTACATTTGGATTGTTTCATACAAAGGCAATGAAGAGTTGTATGGTAAATCTCTATAGTGATGCAGTATGGTCTACGAGAGAGTAAGCACCACACAAGTTCAGAAGTGTCTGCTACATTTGGATTGTTTCATACAAGGGCACTGAAGAGTTCTATTCTAAATCTCTCTATTGTTCCTATACTGGCTACAGCCTAGTAAGCAGCACCCAAGTTCAGAAGCGTCTGCTACATTTGGATTGTTTCATACAAAGGCAATGAAGAGTTGTATGGTAAATCTCTATAGTGATGCAGTATGGTCTACGAGAGAGTAAGCACCACACAAGTTCACAAGTTTCTACTACATTTGTATTGTTTCATACAAAGGCAATGAAGTGTTGTATGGTAAATCTCTATAGTGATGCAGTATGGTCTACGAGAGAGTAAGCACCACACAAGTTCAGAAGTTTCTACTACATTTGGATTGTTTCATACAAGGGCACTGAAGAGTTCTATTCTAAATCTCTCTAGTGTTGCTAGACTGGCTACAGCCTAGTAAGCAGCACGCAAGTTCAGAAGCGTCTGCTACATTTGGATTGTTTCATACAAAGGCAATGAAGAGTTGTATGGTAAATCTCTATAGTGATGCAGTATGGTCTACGAGAGAGTAAGCACCACACAAGTTCAGAAGTTTCTACTACATTTGGATTGTTTCATACAAGGGCACTGAAGAGTTCTATTCTAAATCTCTCTTGTGTTCCTATACTGGCTACAGTCTAGTAAGCAGCACCCAAGTACAGAAGCGTCTGCTACATTTGGATTGTTTCATACAAAGGCAATGAAGAGTTGTATGGTAAATCTCTATAGTGATGCAGTATGGTCTACGAGAGAGTAAGCACCACACAAGTACAGAAGTGTCTGCTACATTTGGATTGTTTCATACAAGGGCACTGAATAGTTCTATTCTAAATCTCTCTAGTGTTCCTATACTGGCTACAGCCTGGTAAGCAGCACCCAAGTTCAGAAGCGTCTGCTACATTTGGATTGTTTCATACAAAGGCAATGAAGAGTTGTATGGTAAATCTCTATAGTGATGCAGTATGCTCTATGAGAGAGTAAGCACCACACAAGTTCAGAAGTTTCTACTACATATGGATTGTTTCATACAAGGGCACTGAAGAGTTCTATTCTAAATCTCTCTAGTGTTCCTATACTGGCTACAGCCTAGTAAGCAGCACCCAAGTTCAGAAGCGTCTGCTACATTTGGATTGTTTCATACAAAGGCAATGAAGAGTTGTATGGTAAATCTCTATAGTGATGCAGTATGGTCTACGAGAGAGTAAGCACCACACAAGTTCAGAAGTTTCTACTACATTTGTATTGTTTCATACAAAGGCAATGAAGAGTTGTATGGTAAATCTCTATAGTGATGCAGTATGGTCTACGAGAGAGTAAGCACCACACAAGTTCAGAAGTGTCTGCTACATTTGGATTGTTTCATACAAGGGCACTGAAGAGTTCTATTCTAAATCTCTCTAGTGTTCCTATACTGGCTACAACCTGGTAAGCAGCACCCAAGTTCAGAAGCGTCTGCTACATTTGGATTGTTTCATACAAAGGCAATGAAGAGTTGTATGGTAAATCTCTATAGTGATGCAGTATGGTCTACGAGAGAGTAAGCAGCACACAAGTTCAGAAGAGTCTGCTACATTTGGATTGTTTCATACAAAGGCAATGAAGAGTTGTATGGTAAATCTCTATAGTGATGCAGTATGATCTACGAGAGAGTAAGCACCACACAAGTTCAGAAGTTTCTACTACATTTGGATTGTTTCATACAAGGGCTCTGAAGAGTTCTATTCTAAATCTCTCTAGTGTTCCTATACTGGCTACATCCTAGTAAGCAGCACCCAAGTTCAGAAGCGTCTGCTACATTTGGATTGTTTCATACAAAGGCAATGAAGAGTTGTATGGTAAATCTCTATAGTGATGCAGTATGGTCTACGAGAGAGTAAGCACCACACAAGTTCAGAAGTTTCTACTACATTTGTATTGTTTCATACAAAGGCAATGAAGAGTTGTATGGTAAATCTCTATAGTGATGCAGTATGGTCTACGAGAGAGTAAGCACCACACAAGTTCAGAAGTTTCTACTACATTTGGATTGTTTCATACAAGGGCACTGAAGAGTTCTATTCTAAATCTCTTTAGTGTTCCTATACTGGCTACAGCCTAGTACGCACCACCCAAGTTCAGAAGCGTCTGCTACATTTGGATTGTTTAATACAAAGGCACTGAAGAGTTGTATGGTAAATCTCTATAGTGATGCAGTATGGTCTACGAGAGAGTAAGCAGCACACAAGTTCAGAAGTGTCTGCTACATTTGGATTGTTTCAAACAAAGGCAATGAAGAGTTGTATGGTAAATCTCTATAGTGATGCAGTATGGTCTACGAGAGAGTAAGCAGCACACAAGTTCAGAAGCGTCTGCTACATTTGGATTGTTTCATACAAAGGCAATGAAGAGTTGTATGGTAAATCTCTATAGTGATGCAGTATGGTCTACGAGAGAGTAAGCAGCACACAAGTTCAGAAGTGTCTGCTACATTTGGATTGTTTCAAACAAAGGCAATGAAGAGTTGTATGGTAAATCTCTATAGTGATATAGTGATGTCTACGAGAGAGTAAGAAGCACACAAGTTCAGAAGCGTCTGCTACATTTGGATTGTTTCATACAAAGGCAATGAAGAGTTGTATGGTAAATCTCTATAGTGATGCAGTATGGTCTACGAGAGAGTAAGCAGCACACAAGTTCAGAAGTTTCTACTACTTTTGGATTGTTTAATACAAGGGCACTGAAGAGTTCTATTCTAAATCTCTCTAGTGTTCCTATACTGGCTACAGCCATGTAAGCAGCACCCAAGTTCAGAAGCGTCTGCTACATTTGGATTGTTTCATACAAAGGCAATGAAGAGTTGTATGGTAAATCTCTATAGTGAGGCAGTATGGTCTACGAAAGAGTAAGCACCACACAAGTTCAGAAGCGTCTGCTACATTTGGATTGTTTCATACAAAGGAAATGAAGAGTTGTATGGTAAATCTCTATAGTGATGCAGTATGGTCTACGAGAGAGTAAGCACCACACAAGTTCAGAAGTTTCTACTACATTTGGATTGTTTCATACAAGGGCACTGAAGAGTTCTATTCTAAATCTCTCTAGTGTTCCTATACTGGCTACAGCCTAGTAAACAGCACCCAAGTTCAGAAGCGTCTGCTACATTTGGATTGTTTCATACAAAGGCAATGAAGAGTTTTATGGTAAATCTCTATAGTGATGCAGTATGGTCTACGAGAGAGTAAGCACCACACAAGTTCAGAAGCGTCTGCTACATTTGGATTGTTTCATACAAGCGCACTGAAGAGTTCTATTCTAAATCTCTCTAGTGTTCCTATACTGGCTACAGCCTAGTAAGCAGCACCCAAGTTCAGAAGCGTCTGCTACATTTGGATTGTTTCATACAAAGGCAATGAAGAGTTGTATGGTAAATCTCTATAGTGATTGAGTATGGTCTACGAGAGAGTAAGCACCACACAAGTTCAGAAGCGTCTGCTACATTTGGATTGTTTCATAAAAAGGCAATGAAGAGTTGTATGGTAAATCTCTATAGTGATGCAGTATGGTCTACGAGAGAGTAAGCACCACACAAGTTCAGAAGTTTCTACTACATTTGGATTGTTTCATACAAGGGCACTGAAGAGTTCTATTCTAAATCTCTCTAGTGTTCCTATACTGGCTACAACCTAGTAAGCAGCACCCAAGTTCAGAAGAATCTGCTACATTTGGATTGTTTAATACAAAGGCACTGAAGAGTTGTATGGTACATCTCTATAGTGATGCAGTATGGTCTACGAGAGAGTAAGCAGCACACAAGTTCAGAAGAATCTGCTACATTTGGATTGTTTCATACAACGGCAATGAAGAGTTGTATGGTAAATCTCTATAGTGATGCAGTATGGTCTACGAGAGAGTAAGAAGCACACAAGTTCAGAAGCGTCTGCTACATTTGGATTGTTTCATACAAAGGCAATGAAGAGTTGTATGGTAAATCTCTATAGTGAGGCAGTATGGTCTACGAGAGAGTAAGCACCACACAAGTTCAGAAGCGTCTGCTACATTTGGATTGTTTCATACAAAGGAAATGAAGAGTTGTATGGTAAATCTCTATAGTGATGCAGTATGGTCTACGAGAGAGTAAGCACCACACAAGTTCAGAAGTTTCTACTACATTTGGATTGTTTCATACAAGGGCACTGAAGAGTTCTATTCTAAATCTCTCTAGTGTTCCTATACTGGCTACAGCCTAGTAAGCAGCACCCAAGTTCAGAAGCGTCTTCTACATTTGGATTGTTTAATACAAAGGCACTGAAGTGTTGTATGGTAAATCTCTATAGTGATGCAGTATGGTCTACGAGAGAGTAAGCAGCACACAAGTTCAGAAGAATCTGCTACATTTGGATTGTTTCAAACAAAGGCAATGAAGAGTTGTATGGTAAATCTCTATAGTGATGCAGTATGGTCTACGAGAGAGTAAGCAGCACACAAGTTCAGAAGCGTCTGCTACATTTGGATTGTTTCATACAACGGCAATGAAGAGTTGTATGGTAAATCTCTATAGTGATGCAGTATGGTCTACGAGAGAGTAAGAAGCACACAAATTCAGAAGCGTCTGCTACATTTGGATTGTTTCATACAAGGGCACTGAAGAGTTCTATTCTAAATCTCTCTAGTGTTCCTATACTGGCTACAGCCTAGTAAGCAGCACCCAAGTTCAGAAGCGTCTGCTACATTTGGATTGTTTCATACAAAGGCAATGAAGAGTTGTATGGTAAATCTCTATAGTGAGGCAGTATGGTCTACGAGAGAGTAAGCAGCACCCAAGTTCAGAAGCGTCTGCTACATTTGGAGAGTTTCATACAAAGGAAATGAAGAGTTGTATGGTAAATCTCTATAGTGATGCAGTATGGTCTACGAGAGAGTAAGCACCACACAAGTTCAGAAGTTTCTACTACATTTGGATTGTTTCATACAAGGGCAATGAAGTGTTGTATGGTAAATCTCTATAGTGATGCAGTATGGTCTACGAGAGAGTAAGCACCACACAAGTTCAGAAGTTTCTACTACATTTGGATTGTTTCATACAAGGGCACTGAAGAGTTCTATTCTAAATCTCTCTAGTGTTCCTATACTGGCTACAGCCTAGTAAGCAGCACCCAAATTCAGAAGCGTCTGCTACATTTGGATTGTTTCATACAAAGGCAATGAAGAGTTGTATGGTAAATCTCTATAGTGATGCAGTATGGTCTACGAGAGAGTAAGCACCACACAAGTTCAGAAGTTTCTACTACATTTGGATTGTTTCATACAAGGGCACTGAAGAGTTCTATTCTAAATCACTCTAGTGTTCCTATACTGGCTACAGCCTAGTAAGCAGCACCCAAGTTCAGAAGCGTCTGCTACATTTGGATTGTTTCATACAAAGGCAATGAAGAGTTGTATGGTAAATCTCTATAGTGATGCAGTATGGTCTACGAGAGAGTAAGCACCACACAAGTTCAGAAGCGTCTGCTACATTTGGATTGTTTCATACAAAGGCAATGAAGAGTTGTATGGTAAACATCTATAGTGATGCATTATGGTCTACGAGAGAGTAAGCACCACACAAGTTCAGAAGTTTCTACTACATTTGGATTGTTTCATACAAGGGCACTGAAGCGTTCTATTCTAAATCTCTCTAGTGTTCCTATACTGGCTACAGCCTTTTAAGCAGCACCCAAGTTCAGATGCGTCTGCTACATTTGGATTGTTTCATACAAAGGCAATGAAGAGTTGTATGGTAAATCTCTATAGTGAGGCAGTATTGTCTACGGGAGAGTAAGCACCACACAAGTTCAGAAGCGTCTGCTACATTTGGATTGTTTCATACAAAGGAAATGAAGAGTTGTATGGTAAATCTCTATAGTGATGCAGTATGGTCTACGAGAGAGTAAGCACCACACAAGTTCAGAAGTTTCTACTACATTTGGATTGTTTCATACAAGGGCACTGAAGAGTTCTATTCTAAATCTGTCTAGTGTTCCTATACTGGCTACAGCTTAGTAAGCAGCACCCAAGTTCAGAAGCATCTGCTACATTTGGATTGTTTCATACAAAGGCAATGAAGAGTTGTATGGTAAATCTCTATAGTGATGCAGTATGGTCTACGAGAGTGTAAGCACCACACAAGTTCAGAAGTTTCTACTACATTTGGATTGTTTCATACAAGGGCACTGAAGAGTTCTATTCTAAATCTCTCTATTGTTCCTATACTGGCTACAGCCTAGTAAGCAGCACCCAAGTTCAGAAGCGTCTGCTACATTTGGATTGTTTCATACAAAGGCAATGAAGAGTTGTATGGTAAATCTCTATAGTGATGCAGTATGGTCTACGAGAGAGTAAGCACCACACAAGTTCAGAAGCGTCTGCTACATTTGGATTGTTTCATAAAAAGGCAATGAAGAGTTGTATGGTAAATCTCTATAGTGATGCAGTATGGTCTACGAGAGAGTAAGCACCACACAAGTTCAGAAGTTTCTACTACATTTGCATTGTTTCATACAAGGGCACTGAAGAGTTCTATTCTAAATCTCTCTAGTGTTCCTATACTGGCTACAGCCTAGTAAGCAGCACCCAAGTTCAGAAGCGTCTGCTACATTTGGATTGTTTCATACAAAGGCAATGAAGAGTTGTATGGTACATCTCTATAGTGATGCAATATGGTCTACGAGAGAGTAAGCAGCACACAAGTTCAGAAGAATCTGCTACATTTGGATTGTTTCATACAACAGCAATGAAGAGTTGTATGGTAAATCTCTATAGTGATGCAGTATGGTCTACGAGAGAGTAAGAAGCACACAAGTTCAGAAGCGTCTGCTACATTTGGATTGTTTCATACAAGGGCACTGAAGAGTTCTATTCTAAATCTCTCTAGTGTTCCTATACTGGCTACAGCCTAGTAAGCAGCACCCAAGTTCAGAAGCGTCTTCTACATTTGGATTGTTTCATACAAAGGCAATGAAGAGTTGTATGGTACATCTCTATAGTGATGCAGTATGGTCTACGAGAGAGTAAGCAGCACACAAGTTCAGAAGAATCTGCTACATTTGGATTGTTTCATACAACGGCAATGAAGAGTTGTATGGTAAATCTCTATAGTGATGCAGTATGGTCTACGAGAGAGTAAGCACTACACAAGTTCAGAAGTTTCTACTACATTTGGATTGTTTCATACAAGGGCACTGAAGAGTTCTATTCTAAATCTCTCTAGTGTTCCTATACTGGCTACAGCCTAGTAAGCAGCACCCAAGTTCAGAAGCGTCTTCTACATTTGGATTGTTTAATACAAAGGCACTGAAGTGTTGTATGGTAAATCTCTATAGTGATGCAGTATGGTCTACGAGAGAGTAAGCAGCACACAAGTTCAGAAGAATCTGCTACATTTGGATTGTTTCAAACAAAGGCAATGAAGAGTTGTATGGTAAATCTCTATAGTGATGCAGTATGGTCTACGAGAGAGTAAGCAGCACACAAGTTCAGAAGCGTCTGCTACATTTGGATTGTTTCATACAACGGCAATGAAGAGTTGTATGGTAAATCTCTATAGTGATGCAGTATGGTCTACGAGAGAGTAAGAAGCACACAAGTTCAGAAGCGTCTGCTACATTTGGATTGTTTCATACAAGGGCACTGAAGAGTTCTATTCTAAATCTCTCTAGTGTTCCTATACTGGCTACAGCCTAGTAAGCAGCACCCAAGTTCAGAAGCGTCTGCTACATTTGGATTGTTTCATACAAAGGCAATGAAGAGTTGTATGGTAAATCTCTATAGTGAGGCAGTATGGTCTACGAGAGAGTAAGCAGCACCCAAGTTCAGAAGCGTCTGCTACATTTGGATTGTTTCATACAAAGGAAATGAAGAGTTGTATGGTAAATCTCTATAGTGATGCAGTATGGTCTACGAGAGAGTAAGCACCACACAAGTTCAGAAGTTTCTACTACATTTGGATTGTTTCATACAAGGGCAATGAAGTGTTGTATGGTAAATCTCTACAGTGATGCAGTATGGTCTACGAGAGAGTAAGCACCACACAAGTTCAGAAGTTTCTACTACATTTGGATTGTTTCATACAAGGGCACTGAAGAGTTCTATTCTAAATCTCTCTAGTGTTCCTATACTGGCTACAGCCTAGTAAGCAGCACCCAAATTCAGAAGCGTCTGCTACATTTGGATTGTTTCATACAAAGGCAATGAAGAGTTGTATGGTAAATCTCTATAGTGATGCAGTATGGTCTACGAGAGAGTAAGCACCACACAAGTTCAGAAGTTTCTACTACATTTGGATTGTTTCATACAAGGGCACTGAAGAGTTCTATTCTAAATCACTCTAGTGTTCCTAAACTGGCTACAGCCTAGTAAGCAGCACCCAAGTTCAGAAGCGTCTGCTACATTTGGATTGTTTCATACAAAGGCAATGAAGAGTTGTATGGTAAATCTCTATAGTGATGCAGTATGGTCTACGAGAGAGTAAGCACCACACAAGTTCAGAAGCGTCTGCTACATTTGGATTGTTTCATACAAAGGCAATGAAGAGTTGTATGGTAAATCTCTATAGTGATGCATTATGGTCTACGAGAGAGTAAGCACCACACAAGTTCAGAAGTTTCTACTACATTTGGATTGTTTCATACAAGGGCACTGAAGCGTTCTATTCTAAATCTCTCTAGTGTTCCTATACTGGCTACAGCCTTTTAAGCAGCACCCAAGTTCAGATGCGTCTGCTACATTTGGATTGTTTCATACAAAGGCAATGAAGAGTTGTATGGTAAATCTCTATAGTGAGGCAGTATGGTCTACGGGAGAGTAAGCACCACACAAGTTCAGAAGCGTCTGCTACATTTGGATTGTTTCATACAAAGGAAATGAAGAGTTGTATGGTAAATCTCTATAGTGATGCAGTATGGTCTACGAGAGAGTAAGCACCACACAAGTTCAGAAGTTTCCACTACATTTGGATTGTTTCATACAAGGGCACTGAAGAGTTCTATTCTAAATCTGTCTAGTGTTCCTATACTGGCTACAGCTTAGTAAGCAGCACCCAAGTTCAGAAGCATCTGCTACATTTGGATTGTTTCATACAAAGGCAATGAAGAGTTGTATGGTAAATCTCTATAGTGATGCAGTATGGTCTACGAGAGAGTAAGCACCACACAAGTTCAGAAGTGTCTGCTACATTTGGATTGTTTCATACAAGGGCACTGAAGAGTTCTATTCTAAATCTCTCTATTGTTCCTATACTGGCTACAGCCTAGTAAGCAGCACCCAAGTTCAGAAGCGTCTGCTACATTTGGATTGTTTCATACAAAGGCAATGAAGAGTTGTATGGTAAATCTCTATAGTGATGCAGTATGGTCTACGAGAGAGTAAGCACCACACAAGTTCACAAGTTTCTACTACATTTGTATTGTTTCATACAAAGGCAATGAAGTGTTGTATGGTAAATCTCTATAGTGATGCAGTATGGTCTACGAGAGAGTAAGCACCACACAAGTTCAGAAGTTTCTACTACATTTGGATTGTTTCATACAAGGGCACTGAAGAGTTCTATTCTAAATCTCTCTAGTGTTGCTAGACTGGCTACAGCCTAGTAAGCAGCACGCAAGTTCAGAAGCGTCTGCTACATTTGGATTGTTTCATACAAAGGCAATGAAGAGTTGTATGGTAAATCTCTATAGTGATGCAGTATGGTCTACGAGAGAGTAAGCACCACACAAGTTCAGAAGTTTCTACTACATTTGGATTGTTTCATACAAGGGCACTGAAGAGTTCTATTCTAAATCTCTCTTGTGTTCCTATACTGGCTACAGTCTAGTAAGCAGCACCCAAGTACAGAAGCGTCTGCTACATTTGGATTGTTTCATACAAAGGCAATGAAGAGTTGTATGGTAAATCTCTATAGTGATGCAGTATGGTCTACGAGAGAGTAAGCACCACACAAGTACAGAAGTGTCTGCTACATTTGGATTGTTTCATACAAGGGCACTGAATAGTTCTATTCTAAATCTCTCTAGTGTTCCTATACTGGCTACAGCCTGGTAAGCAGCACCCAAGTTCAGAAGCGTCTGCTACATTTGGATTGTTTCATACAAAGGCAATGAAGAGTTGTATGGTAAATCTCTATAGTGATGCAGTATGCTCTATGAGAGAGTAAGCACCACACAAGTTCAGAAGTTTCTACTACATATGGATTGTTTCATACAAGGGCACTGAAGAGTTCTATTCTAAATCTCTCTAGTGTTCCTATACTGGCTACAGCCTAGTAAGCAGCACCCAAGTTCAGAAGCGTCTGCTACATTTGGATTGTTTCATACAAAGGCAATGAAGAGTTGTATGGTAAATCTCTATAGTGATGCAGTATGGTCTACGAGAGAGTAAGCACCACACAAGTTCAGAAGTTTCTACTACATTTGTATTGTTTCATACAAAGGCAATGAAGAGTTGTATGGTAAATCTCTATAGTGATGCAGTATGGTCTACGAGAGAGTAAGCACCACACAAGTTCAGAAGTGTCTGCTACATTTGGATTGTTTCATACAAGGGCACTGAAGAGTTCTATTCTAAATCTCTCTAGTGTTCCTATACTGGCTACAACCTGGTAAGCAGCACCCAAGTTCAGAAGCGTCTGCTACATTTGGATTGTTTCATACAAAGGCAATGAAGAGTTGTATGGTAAATCTCTATAGTGATGCAGTATGGTCTACGAGAGAGTAAGCAGCACACAAGTTCAGAAGAGTCTGCTACATTTGGATTGTTTCATACAAAGGCAATGAAGAGTTGTATGGTAAATCTCTATAGTGATGCAGTATGATCTACGAGAGAGTAAGCACCACACAAGTTCAGAAGTTTCTACTACATTTGGATTGTTTCATACAAGGGCTCTGAAGAGTTCTATTCTAAATCTCTCTAGTGTTCCTATACTGGCTACATCCTAGTAAGCAGCACCCAAGTTCAGAAGCGTCTGCTACATTTGGATTGTTTCATACAAAGGCAATGAAGAGTTGTATGGTAAATCTCTATAGTGATGCAGTATGGTCTACGAGAGAGTAAGCACCACACAAGTTCAGAAGTTTCTACTACATTTGTATTGTTTCATACAAAGGCAATGAAGAGTTGTATGGTAAATCTCTATAGTGATGCAGTATGGTCTACGAGAGAGTAAGCACCACACAAGTTCAGAAGTTTCTACTACATTTGGATTGTTTCATACAAGGGCACTGAAGAGTTCTATTCTAAATCTCTCTAGTGTTCCTATACTGGCTACAGCCTAGTAAGCTGCACCCAAGTTCAGAAGCGTCTGCTACATTTGGATTGTTTCATACAAAGGCAATGAAGAGTTGTATGATAAATCTCTATAGTGATGCAGTATGGTCTACGAGAGAGTAAGGACCACACAAGTTCAGAAGCGTCTGCTACATTAGGATTGTTTCATACAAAGGCAATGAAGAGTTGTATGATAAATCTCTATAGTGATGCAGTATGGTCTACGAGAGAGTAAGCACCACACAAGTTCAGAAGCGTCTGCTACATTTGGATTGTTTCATACAAAGGCAATGAAGAGTTGTATGGTAAATCTCTATAGTGATGCAGTATGGTCTACGACAGAGTAAGCACCACACAAGTTCAGAAGTTTCTACTACATTTGGATTGTTTCATACAAGGGCAATGAAGTGTTGTATTCTAAATCTCTCTAGTGTTCCTATACTGCCTACAGCCTAGTAAGCAGCACCCAAGTTCAGAAGCGTCTGCTACATTTGGATTGTTTCATACAAAGGCAATGAAGAGTTGTATGGTAAATCTCTATAGTGATGCAGTATGGTCTACGAGAGAGTAAGCACCACACAAGTTCAGAAGTTTCTACTACGTTTGGATTGTTTCATACAAGGGCACTGAAGAGTTCTATTCTAAATCTCTCTAGTGTTCCTATACTGCCTACAGCCTAGTAAGCAGCACCCAAGTTCAGAAGCGTCTGCTACATTTGGATTCTTTCATACAAAGGCAATGAAGAGTTGTATGGTAAATCTCTATAGTGATGCAGTATGGTCTACGAGAGAGTAAGCAGCACACAAGTTCAGAAGCGTCTGCTACATTTGGATTGTTTCATACAAAGGCAATGAACAGTTGTATGGTAAATCTCTATAGTGATGCAGTATGGTCTACGAGAGAGTAAGCACCACACAAGTTCAGAAGTTTCTACTACGTTTGGATTGTTTCATACAAGGGCACTGAAGAGTTCTATTCTAAATCTCTCTAGTGTTCCTATACTGCCTACAGCCTAGTAAGCAGCACCCAAGTTCAGAAGCGTCTGCTACATTTGGATTCTTTCATACAAAGGCAATGAAGAGTTGTATGGTAAATCTCTATAGTGATGCAGTATGGTCTACGAGAGAGTAAGCAGCACACAAGTTCAGAAGCGTCTGCTACATTTGGATTGTTTCATACAAAGGCAATGAACAGTTGTATGGTAAATCTCTATAGTGATGCAGTATGGTCTACGAGAGAGTAAGCACCACACAAGTTCAGAAGTTTCTACTACGTTTGGATTGTTTCATACAAGGGCACTGAAGAGTTCTATTCTAAATCTCTCTAGTGTTGCTAGACTGGCTACAGCCTAGTAAGCAGCACCCAAGTTCAGAAGCGTCTGCTACATTTGGATTGTTTCATACAAAGGCAATGAAGAGTTGTATGGTAAATCTCTATAGTGATGCAGTATGGTCTACGAGAGAGTAAGCACCACACAAGTTCAGAAGTTTCTACTACATTTGTATTGTTTCATACAAGGGCACTGAAGAGTTCTATTTTAAATCTCTCTAGTGTTCCTATACTGGCTACAGCCTAGTAAGCAGCACCCAAGTTCAGAAGCGTCTGCTACATTTGGATTGTTTCATACAAAGGCAATGAAGAGTTGTATGGTAAATCTCTATAGTGATGCAGTATGGTCTACGAGAGAGTAAGCAGCACACAAGTTCAGAAGCGTCTGCTACATTTGGATTGTTTCATACAAAGGCAAAGAACAGTTGTATGGTAAATCTCTATAGTGATGCAGTATGGTCTACGAGAGAGTAAGAAGCACACAAGTTCAGAAGCGTCTGCTACATTTGGATTGTTTCATACAAAGGCAATGAAGAGTTGTATGGTAAATCTCTATAGTGATGCAGTATGGTCTACGAGAGAGTAAGCACCACACAAGTTCAGAAGTTTCTACTACATTTGGATTGTTTCATACAAGGGCAATGAAGAGTTCTATTCTAAATCTCTCTAGTGTTCCTATACTGGCTACAGCCTAGTAAGCAGCACCCAAGTTCAGAAGCGTCTGCTACATTTGGATTGTTTCATACAAAGGCAATGAAGAGTTGTATGGTAAATCTCTATAGTGATGCAGTATGGTCTACGAGAGAGTAAGCACCACACAAGTTCAGAAGTTTCTACTACATTTGGATTGTTTCATACAAAGGCAATGAAGTGTTGTATGGTAAATCTCTATAGTGATGCAGTATGGTCTACGAGAGAATAAGCACCACACAAGTTCAGAACCTTCTACTACATTTGGATTGTTTCATACAAGGGCACTGAAGAGTTCTATTCTAAATCTCTCTAGTGTTCCTATACTGGCTACAGCCTAGTAAGCAGCACCCAAGTTCAGAAGCGTCTGCTACATTTGGATTGTTTCATACAAAGGCAATGAAGAGTAGTATGGTAAATCTCTATAGTAATGCAGTATGGTCTACGAGAGAGTAAGCACCACACAAGTTCAGAAGTTTCTACTACATTTGGATTGTTTCATACAAAGGCAATGAAGTGTTGTATGGTAAATCTCTATAGTGATGCAGTATGGTCTACGAGAGAGTAAGCACCGCACAAGTTCAGAAGTTTCTACTACATTTGGATTGTTTCATACAAGGGCACTGAAGAGTTCTATTTTAAATCTCTCTAGTGTTCCTATACTGGCTACAGCCTAGTAAGCAGCACCCAAGTTCAGAAGCGTCTGCTACATTTGGATTGTTTCATACAAAGGCAATGAAGAGTTGTATGGTAAATCTCTATAGTGATGCAGTATGGTCTACGAGAGAGTAAGCAGCACACAAGTTCAGAAGCGTCTGCTACATTTGGATTGTTTCATACAAAGGCAAAGAACAGTTGTATGGTAAATCTCTATAGTGATGCAGTATGGTCTACGAGAGAGTAAGAAGCACACAAGTTCAGAAGCGTCTGCTACATTTGGATTGTTTCATACAAAGGCAATGAAGAGTTGTATGGTAAATCTCTATAGTGATGCAGTATGGTCTACGAGAGAGTAAGCACCACACAAGTTCAGAAGTTTCTACTACATTTGGATTGTTTCATACAAGGGCAATGAAGAGTTCTATTCTAAATCTCTCTAGTGTTCCTATACTGGCTACAGCCTAGTAAGCAGCACCCAAGTTCAGAAGCGTCTGCTACATTTGGATTGTTTCATACAAAGGCAATGAAGAGTTGTATGGTAAATCTCTATAGTGATGCAGTATGGTCTACGAGAGAGTAAGCACCACACAAGTTCAGAAGTTTCTACTACATTTGGATTGTTTCATACAAAGGCAATGAAGTGTTGTATGGTAAATCTCTATAGTGATGCAGTATGGTCTACGAGGGAATAAGCACCACACAAGTTCAGAACCTTCTACTACATTTGGATTGTTTCATACAAGGGCACTGAAGAGTTCTATTCTAAATCTCTCTAGTGTTCCTATACTGGCTACAGCCTAGTAAGCAGCACCCAAGTTCAGAAGCGTCTGCTACATTTGGATTGTTTCATACAAAGGCAATGAAGAGTAGTATGGTAAATCTCTATAGTGATGCAGTATGGTCTACGAGAGAGTAAGCACCACACAAGTTCAGAAGTTTCTACTACATTTGGATTGTTTCATACAAAGGCAATGAAGTGTTGTATGGTAAATCTCTATAGTGATGCAGTATGGTCTACGAGAGAGTAAGCACCACACAAGTTCAGAAGTTTCTACTACATTTGGATTGTTTCATACAAGGGCAGTGAAGAGTTCTATTCTAAATCTCTCTAGTGTTCCTATACTGGCTACAGCCTAGTAAGCAGCCCCCAAGTTCAGAAGCGTCTGCTACATTTGGATGGTTTCATACAAAGGCAATGAAGAGTTGTATGGTAAATCTCTATAGTGATGCAGTATGGTCTACGAGAGTGTAAGCACCACACAAGTTCAGAAGCGTCTGCTGCATTTGGATTGTTTCATACAAAGGCAATGAAGAGTTGTATGGTAAATCTCTATAGTGATGCAGTATGGTCTACGAGAGAGTAAGCACCACACAAGTTCAGAACCTTCTACTACATTTGGATTGTTTCATACAAAAGCACTGAAGAGTTCTATTCTAAATCTCTCTAGTGTTCCTATACTGGCTACAGACTAATAAGCAGCACCCAAGTTCAGAAGCGTCTGCTATATTTGGATTGTTTCATACAAAGGCAATGAAGAGTTGTATGGTAAATCTCTATAGTGATGCAGTATGGTCTACGAGAGAGTAAGCACCACACAAGTTCAGAAGTGTCTGCTACATTTGGATTGTTTCATACAAGGGCACTGAAGAGTTCTATTCTAAATCTCTCTATTGTTCCTATACTGGCTACAGCCTAGTAAGCAGCACCCAAGTTCAGAAGCGTCTGCTACATTTGGATTGTTTCATACAAAGGCAATGAAGAGTTGTATGGTAAATCTCTATAGTGATGCAGTATGGTCTACGAGAGAGTAAGCACCACACAAGTTCACAAGTTTCTACTACATTTGTATTGTTTCATACAAAGGCAATGAAGTGTTGTATGGTAAATCTCTATAGTGATGCAGTATGGTCTACGAGAGAGTAAGCACCACACAAGTTCAGAAGTTTCTACTACATTTGGATTGTTTCATACAAGGGCACTGAAGAGTTCTATTCTAAATCTCTCTAGTGTTGCTAGACTGGCTACAGCCTAGTAAGCAGCACGCAAGTTCAGAAGCGTCTGCTACATTTGGATTGTTTCATACAAAGGCAATGAAGAGTTGTATGGTAAATCTCTATAGTGATGCAGTATGGTCTACGAGAGAGTAAGCACCACACAAGTTCAGAAGTTTCTACTACATTTGGATTGTTTCATACAAGGGCACTGAAGAGTTCTATTCTAAATCTCTCTTGTGTTCCTATACTGGCTACAGTCTAGTAAGCAGCACCCAAGTACAGAAGCGTCTGCTACATTTGGATTGTTTCATACAAAGGCAATGAAGAGTTGTATGGTAAATCTCTATAGTGATGCAGTATGGTCTACGAGAGAGTAAGCACCACACAAGTACAGAAGTGTCTGCTACATTTGGATTGTTTCATACAAGGGCACTGAATAGTTCTATTCTAAATCTCTCTAGTGTTCCTATACTGGCTACAGCCTGGTAAGCAGCACCCAAGTTCAGAAGCGTCTGCTACATTTGGATTGTTTCATACAAAGGCAATGAAGAGTTGTATGGTAAATCTCTATAGTGATGCAGTATGGTCTACGAGAGAGTAAGCAGCACACAAGTTCAGAAGAGTCTGCTACATTTGGATTGTTTCATACAAAGGCAATGAAGAGTTGTATGGTAAATCTCTATAGTGATGCAGTATGCTCTATGAGAGAGTAAGCACCACACAAGTTCAGAAGTTTCTACTACATATGGATTGTTTCATACAAGGGCACTGAAGAGTTCTATTCTAAATCTCTCTAGTGTTCCTATACTGGCTACAGCCTAGTAAGCAGCACCCAAGTTCAGAAGCGTCTGCTACATTTGGATTGTTTCATACAAAGGCAATGAAGAGTTGTATGGTAAATCTCTATAGTGATGCAGTATGGTCTACGAGAGAGTAAGCACCACACAAGTTCAGAAGTTTCTACTACATTTGTATTGTTTCATACAAAGGCAATGAAGAGTTGTATGGTAAATCTCTATAGTGATGCAGTATGGTCTACGAGAGAGTAAGCACCACACAAGTTCAGAAGTGTCTGCTACATTTGGATTGTTTCATACAAGGGCACTGAAGAGTTCTATTCTAAATCTCTCTAGTGTTCCTATACTGGCTACAACCTGGTAAGCAGCACCCAAGTTCAGAAGCGTCTGCTACATTTGGATTGTTTCATACAAAGGCAATGAAGAGTTGTATGGTAAATCTCTATAGTGATGCAGTATGGTCTACGAGAGAGTAAGCAGCACACAAGTTCAGAAGAGTCTGCTACATTTGGATTGTTTCATACAAAGGCAATGAAGAGTTGTATGGTAAATCTCTATAGTGATGCAGTATGATCTACGAGAGAGTAAGCACCACACAAGTTCAGAAGTTTCTACTACATTTGGATTGTTTCATACAAGGGCTCTGAAGAGTTCTATTCTAAATCTCTCTAGTGTTCCTATACTGGCTACATCCTAGTAAGCAGCACCCAAGTTCAGAAGCGTCTGCTACATTTGGATTGTTTCATACAAAGGCAATGAAGTGTTGTATGGTAAATCTCTATAGTGATGCAGTATGGTCTACGAGAGAGTAAGCACCACACAAGTTCAGAAGTTTCTACTACATTTGTATTGTTTCATACAAAGGCAATGAAGAGTTGTATGGTAAATCTCTATAGTGATGCAGTATGGTCTACGAGAGAGTAAGCACCACACAAGTTCAGAAGTTTCTACTACATTTGGATTGTTTCATACAAGGGCACTGAAGAGTTCTATTCTAAATCTCTCTAGTGTTCCTATACTGGCTACAGCCTAGTAAGCTGCACCCAAGTTCAGAAGCGTCTGCTACATTTGGATTGTTTCATACAAAGGCAATGAAGAGTTGTATGATAAATCTCTATAGTGATGCAGTATGGTCTACGAGAGAGTAAGGACCACACAAGTTCAGAAGCGTCTGCTACATTAGGATTGTTTCATACAAAGGCAATGAAGAGTTGTATGATAAATCTCTATAGTGATGCAGTATGGTCTACGAGAGAGTAAGCACCACACAAGTTCAGAAGCGTCTGCTACATTTGGATTGTTTCATACAAAGGCAATGAAGAGTTGTATGGTAAATCTCTATAGTGATGCAGTATGGTCTACGACAGAGTAAGCACCACACAAGTTCAGAAGTTTCTACTACATTTGGATTGTTTCATACAAGGGCAATGAAGTGTTGTATTCTAAATCTCTCTAGTGTTCCTATACTGCCTACAGCCTAGTAAGCAGCACCCAAGTTCAGAAGCGTCTGCTACATTTGGATTGTTTCATACAAAGGCAATGAAGAGTTGTATGGTAAATCTCTATAGTGATGCAGTATGGTCTACGAGAGAGTAAGCACCACACAAGTTCAGAAGTTTCTACTACGTTTGGATTGTTTCATACAAGGGCACTGAAGAGTTCTATTCTAAATCTCTCTAGTGTTCCTATACTGCCTACAGCCTAGTAAGCAGCACCCAAGTTCAGAAGCGTCTGCTACATTTGGATTCTTTCATACAAAGGCAATGAAGAGTTGTATGGTAAATCTCTATAGTGATGCAGTATGGTCTACGAGAGAGTAAGCAGCACACAAGTTCAGAAGCGTCTGCTACATTTGGATTGTTTCATACAAAGGCAATGAACAGTTGTATGGTAAATCTCTATAGTGATGCAGTATGGTCTACGAGAGAGTAAGCACCACACAAGTTCAGAAGTTTCTACTACGTTTGGATTGTTTCATACAAGGGCACTGAAGAGTTCTATTCTAAATCTCTCTAGTGTTCCTATACTGCCTACAGCCTAGTAAGCAGCACCCAAGTTCAGAAGCGTCTGCTACATTTGGATTCTTTCATACAAAGGCAATGAAGAGTTGTATGGTAAATCTCTATAGTGATGCAGTATGGTCTACGAGAGAGTAAGCAGCACACAAGTTCAGAAGCGTCTGCTACATTTGGATTGTTTCATACAAAGGCAATGAACAGTTGTATGGTAAATCTCTATAGTGATGCAGTATGGTCTACGAGAGAGTAAGCACCACACAAGTTCAGAAGTTTCTACTACGTTTGGATTGTTTCATACAAGGGCACTGAAGAGTTCTATTCTAAATCTCTCTAGTGTTGCTAGACTGGCTACAGCCTAGTAAGCAGCAACCAAATTCAGAAGCGTCTGCTACATTTGGATTGTTTCATACAAAGGCAATGAAGAGTTGTATGGTAAATCTCTATAGTGATGCAGTATGGTCTACGAGAGAGTAAGCACCACACAAGTTCAGAAGTTTCTACTACATTTGTATTGTTTCATACAAGGGCACTGAAGAGTTCTATTTTAAATCTCTCTAGTGTTCCTATACTGGCTACAGCCTAGTAAGCAGCACCCAAGTTCAGAAGCGTCTGCTACATTTGGATTGTTTCATACAAAGGCAATGAAGAGTTGTATGGTAAATCTCTATAGTGATGCAGTATGGTCTACGAGAGAGTAAGCAGCACACAAGTTCAGAAGCGTCTGCTACATTTGGATTGTTTCATACAAAGGCAAAGAACAGTTGTATGGTAAATCTCTATAGTGATGCAGTATGGTCTACGAGAGAGTAAGAAGCACACAAGTTCAGAAGCGTCTGCTACATTTGGATTGTTTCATACAAAGGCAATGAAGAGTTGTATGGTAAATCTCTATAGTGATGCAGTATGGTCTACGAGAGAGTAAGCACCACACAAGTTCAGAAGTTTCTACTACATTTGGATTGTTTCATACAAGGGCAATGAAGAGTTCTATTCTAAATCTCTCTAGTGTTCCTATACTGGCTACAGCCTAGTAAGCAGCACCCAAGTTCAGAAGCGTCTGCTACATTTGGATTGTTTCATACAAAGGCAATGAAGAGTTGTATGGTAAATCTCTATAGTGATGCAGTATGGTCTACGAGAGAGTAAGCACCACACAAGTTCAGAAGTTTCTACTACATTTGGATTGTTTCATACAAAGGCAATGAAGTGTTGTATGGTAAATCTCTATAGTGATGCAGTATGGTCTACGAGGGAATAAGCACCACACAAGTTCAGAACCTTCTACTACATTTGGATTGTTTCATACAAGGGCACTGAAGAGTTCTATTCTAAATCTCTCTAGTGTTCCTATACTGGCTACAGCCTAGTAAGCAGCACCCAAGTTCAGAAGCGTCTGCTACATTTGGATTGTTTCATACAAAGGCAATGAAGAGTAGTATGGTAAATCTCTATAGTGATGCAGTATGGTCTACGAGAGAGTAAGCACCACACAAGTTCAGAAGTTTCTACTACATTTGGATTGTTT
Source organism: Plestiodon gilberti rubricaudatus (assembly GCA_026170595.1). Lineage (NCBI taxonomy): Eukaryota > Metazoa > Chordata > Lepidosauria > Squamata > Scincidae > Plestiodon > Plestiodon gilberti. The sequence continues at coordinate 18,673,735 of JANXHW010000012.1, forward strand.
CATACAAAGGCAATGAAGTGTTGTATGGTAAATCTCTATAGTGATGCAGTATGGTCTACGAGAGAGTAAGCACCACACAAGTTCAGAAGTTTCTACTACATTTGGATTGTTTCATACAAGGGCAGTGAAGAGTTCTATTCTAAATCTCTCTAGTGTTCCTATACTGGCTACAGCCTAGTAAGCAGCCCCCAAGTTCAGAAGCGTCTGCTACATTTGGATGGTTTCATACAAAGGCAATGAAGAGTTGTATGGTAAATCTCTATAGTGATGCAGTATGGTCTACGAGAGTGTAAGCACCACACAAGTTCAGAAGCGTCTGCTGCATTTGGATTGTTTCATACAAAGGCAATGAAGAGTTGTATGGTAAATCTCTATAGTGATGCAGTATGGTCTACGAGAGAGTAAGCACCACACAAGTTCAGAACCTTCTACTACATTTGGATTGTTTCATACAAAAGCACTGAAGAGTTCTATTCTAAATCTCTCTAGTGTTCCTATACTGGCTACAGACTAATAAGCAGCACCCAAGTTCAGAAGCGTCTGCTATATTTGGATTGTTTCATACAAAGGCAATGAAGAGTTGTATGGTAAATCTCTATAGTGATGCAGTATGGTCTACGAGAGAGTAAGCACCACACAAGTTCAGAAGTGTCTGCTACATTTGGATTGTTTCATACAAGGGCACTGAAGAGTTCTATTCTAAATCTCTCTATTGTTCCTATACTGGCTACAGCCTAGTAAGCAGCACCCAAGTTCAGAAGCGTCTGCTACATTTGGATTGTTTCATACAAAGGCAATGAAGAGTTGTATGGTAAATCTCTATAGTGATGCAGTATGGTCTACGAGAGAGTAAGCACCACACAAGTTCACAAGTTTCTACTACATTTGTATTGTTTCATACAAAGGCAATGAAGTGTTGTATGGTAAATCTCTATAGTGATGCAGTATGGTCTACGAGAGAGTAAGCACCACACAAGTTCAGAAGTTTCTACTACATTTGGATTGTTTCATACAAGGGCACTGAAGAGTTCTATTCTAAATCTCTCTAGTGTTGCTAGACTGGCTACAGCCTAGTAAGCAGCACGCAAGTTCAGAAGCGTCTGCTACATTTGGATTGTTTCATACAAAGGCAATGAAGAGTTGTATGGTAAATCTCTATAGTGATGCAGTATGGTCTACGAGAGAGTAAGCACCACACAAGTTCAGAAGTTTCTACTACATTTGGATTGTTTCATACAAGGGCACTGAAGAGTTCTATTCTAAATCTCTCTTGTGTTCCTATACTGGCTACAGTCTAGTAAGCAGCACCCAAGTACAGAAGCGTCTGCTACATTTGGATTGTTTCATACAAAGGCAATGAAGAGTTGTATGGTAAATCTCTATAGTGATGCAGTATGGTCTACGAGAGAGTAAGCACCACACAAGTACAGAAGTGTCTGCTACATTTGGATTGTTTCATACAAGGGCACTGAATAGTTCTATTCTAAATCTCTCTAGTGTTCCTATACTGGCTACAGCCTGGTAAGCAGCACCCAAGTTCAGAAGCGTCTGCTACATTTGGATTGTTTCATACAAAGGCAATGAAGAGTTGTATGGTAAATCTCTATAGTGATGCAGTATGGTCTACGAGAGAGTAAGCAGCACACAAGTTCAGAAGAGTCTGCTACATTTGGATTGTTTCATACAAAGGCAATGAAGAGTTGTATGGTAAATCTCTATAGTGATGCAGTATGCTCTATGAGAGAGTAAGCACCACACAAGTTCAGAAGTTTCTACTACATATGGATTGTTTCATACAAGGGCACTGAAGAGTTCTATTCTAAATCTCTCTAGTGTTCCTATACTGGCTACAGCCTAGTAAGCAGCACCCAAGTTCAGAAGCGTCTGCTACATTTGGATTGTTTCATACAAAGGCAATGAAGAGTTGTATGGTAAATCTCTATAGTGATGCAGTATGGTCTACGAGAGAGTAAGCACCACACAAGTTCAGAAGTTTCTACTACATTTGTATTGTTTCATACAAAGGCAATGAAGAGTTGTATGGTAAATCTCTATAGTGATGCAGTATGGTCTACGAGAGAGTAAGCACCACACAAGTTCAGAAGTGTCTGCTACATTTGGATTGTTTCATACAAGGGCACTGAAGAGTTCTATTCTAAATCTCTCTAGTGTTCCTATACTGGCTACAACCTGGTAAGCAGCACCCAAGTTCAGAAGCGTCTGCTACATTTGGATTGTTTCATACAAAGGCAATGAAGAGTTGTATGGTAAATCTCTATAGTGATGCAGTATGGTCTACGAGAGAGTAAGCAGCACACAAGTTCAGAAGAGTCTGCTACATTTGGATTGTTTCATACAAAGGCAATGAAGAGTTGTATGGTAAATCTCTATAGTGATGCAGTATGATCTACGAGAGAGTAAGCACCACACAAGTTCAGAAGTTTCTACTACATTTGGATTGTTTCATACAAGGGCTCTGAAGAGTTCTATTCTAAATCTCTCTAGTGTTCCTATACTGGCTACATCCTAGTAAGCAGCACCCAAGTTCAGAAGCGTCTGCTACATTTGGATTGTTTCATACAAAGGCAATGAAGTGTTGTATGGTAAATCTCTATAGTGATGCAGTATGGTCTACGAGAGAGTAAGCACCACACAAGTTCAGAAGTTTCTACTACATTTGTATTGTTTCATACAAAGGCAATGAAGAGTTGTATGGTAAATCTCTATAGTGATGCAGTATGGTCTACGAGAGAGTAAGCACCACACAAGTTCAGAAGTTTCTACTACATTTGGATTGTTTCATACAAGGGCACTGAAGAGTTCTATTCTAAATCTCTCTAGTGTTCCTATACTGGCTACAGCCTAGTAAGCTGCACCCAAGTTCAGAAGCGTCTGCTACATTTGGATTGTTTCATACAAAGGCAATGAAGAGTTGTATGATAAATCTCTATAGTGATGCAGTATGGTCTACGAGAGAGTAAGGACCACACAAGTTCAGAAGCGTCTGCTACATTAGGATTGTTTCATACAAAGGCAATGAAGAGTTGTATGATAAATCTCTATAGTGATGCAGTATGGTCTACGAGAGAGTAAGCACCACACAAGTTCAGAAGCGTCTGCTACATTTGGATTGTTTCATACAAAGGCAATGAAGAGTTGTATGGTAAATCTCTATAGTGATGCAGTATGGTCTACGACAGAGTAAGCACCACACAAGTTCAGAAGTTTCTACTACATTTGGATTGTTTCATACAAGGGCAATGAAGTGTTGTATTCTAAATCTCTCTAGTGTTCCTATACTGCCTACAGCCTAGTAAGCAGCACCCAAGTTCAGAAGCGTCTGCTACATTTGGATTGTTTCATACAAAGGCAATGAAGAGTTGTATGGTAAATCTCTATAGTGATGCAGTATGGTCTACGAGAGAGTAAGCACCACACAAGTTCAGAAGTTTCTACTACGTTTGGATTGTTTCATACAAGGGCACTGAAGAGTTCTATTCTAAATCTCTCTAGTGTTCCTATACTGCCTACAGCCTAGTAAGCAGCACCCAAGTTCAGAAGCGTCTGCTACATTTGGATTCTTTCATACAAAGGCAATGAAGAGTTGTATGGTAAATCTCTATAGTGATGCAGTATGGTCTACGAGAGAGTAAGCAGCACACAAGTTCAGAAGCGTCTGCTACATTTGGATTGTTTCATACAAAGGCAATGAACAGTTGTATGGTAAATCTCTATAGTGATGCAGTATGGTCTACGAGAGAGTAAGCACCACACAAGTTCAGAAGTTTCTACTACGTTTGGATTGTTTCATACAAGGGCACTGAAGAGTTCTATTCTAAATCTCTCTAGTGTTCCTATACTGCCTACAGCCTAGTAAGCAGCACCCAAGTTCAGAAGCGTCTGCTACATTTGGATTCTTTCATACAAAGGCAATGAAGAGTTGTATGGTAAATCTCTATAGTGATGCAGTATGGTCTACGAGAGAGTAAGCAGCACACAAGTTCAGAAGCGTCTGCTACATTTGGATTGTTTCATACAAAGGCAATGAACAGTTGTATGGTAAATCTCTATAGTGATGCAGTATGGTCTACGAGAGAGTAAGCACCACACAAGTTCAGAAGTTTCTACTACGTTTGGATTGTTTCATACAAGGGCACTGAAGAGTTCTATTCTAAATCTCTCTAGTGTTGCTAGACTGGCTACAGCCTAGTAAGCAGCAACCAAATTCAGAAGCGTCTGCTACATTTGGATTGTTTCATACAAAGGCAATGAAGAGTTGTATGGTAAATCTCTATAGTGATGCAGTATGGTCTACGAGAGAGTAAGCACCACACAAGTTCAGAAGTTTCTACTACATTTGTATTGTTTCATACAAGGGCACTGAAGAGTTCTATTTTAAATCTCTCTAGTGTTCCTATACTGGCTACAGCCTAGTAAGCAGCACCCAAGTTCAGAAGCGTCTGCTACATTTGGATTGTTTCATACAAAGGCAATGAAGAGTTGTATGGTAAATCTCTATAGTGATGCAGTATGGTCTACGAGAGAGTAAGCAGCACACAAGTTCAGAAGCGTCTGCTACATTTGGATTGTTTCATACAAAGGCAAAGAACAGTTGTATGGTAAATCTCTATAGTGATGCAGTATGGTCTACGAGAGAGTAAGAAGCACACAAGTTCAGAAGCGTCTGCTACATTTGGATTGTTTCATACAAAGGCAATGAAGAGTTGTATGGTAAATCTCTATAGTGATGCAGTATGGTCTACGAGAGAGTAAGCACCACACAAGTTCAGAAGTTTCTACTACATTTGGATTGTTTCATACAAGGGCAATGAAGAGTTCTATTCTAAATCTCTCTAGTGTTCCTATACTGGCTACAGCCTAGTAAGCAGCACCCAAGTTCAGAAGCGTCTGCTACATTTGGATTGTTTCATACAAAGGCAATGAAGAGTTGTATGGTAAATCTCTATAGTGATGCAGTATGGTCTACGAGAGAGTAAGCACCACACAAGTTCAGAAGTTTCTACTACATTTGGATTGTTTCATACAAAGGCAATGAAGTGTTGTATGGTAAATCTCTATAGTGATGCAGTATGGTCTACGAGAGAATAAGCACCACACAAGTTCAGAACCTTCTACTACATTTGGATTGTTTCATACAAGGGCACTGAAGAGTTCTATTCTAAATCTCTCTAGTGTTCCTATACTGGCTACAGCCTAGTAAGCAGCACCCAAGTTCAGAAGCGTCTGCTACATTTGGATTGTTTCATACAAAGGCAATGAAGAGTAGTATGGTAAATCTCTATAGTAATGCAGTATGGTCTACGAGAGAGTAAGCACCACACAAGTTCAGAAGTTTCTACTACATTTGGATTGTTTCATACAAAGGCAATGAAGTGTTGTATGGTAAATCTCTATAGTGATGCAGTATGGTCTACGAGAGAGTAAGCACCGCACAAGTTCAGAAGTTTCTACTACATTTGGATTGTTTCATACAAGGGCACTGAAGAGTTCTATTTTAAATCTCTCTAGTGTTCCTATACTGGCTACAGCCTAGTAAGCAGCACCCAAGTTCAGAAGCGTCTGCTACATTTGGATTGTTTCATACAAAGGCAATGAAGAGTTGTATGGTAAATCTCTATAGTGATGCAGTATGGTCTACGAGAGAGTAAGCAGCACACAAGTTCAGAAGCGTCTGCTACATTTGGATTGTTTCATACAAAGGCAAAGAACAGTTGTATGGTAAATCTCTATAGTGATGCAGTATGGTCTACGAGAGAGTAAGAAGCACACAAGTTCAGAAGCGTCTGCTACATTTGGATTGTTTCATACAAAGGCAATGAAGAGTTGTATGGTAAATCTCTATAGTGATGCAGTATGGTCTACGAGAGAGTAAGCACCACACAAGTTCAGAAGTTTCTACTACATTTGGATTGTTTCATACAAGGGCAATGAAGAGTTCTATTCTAAATCTCTCTAGTGTTCCTATACTGGCTACAGCCTAGTAAGCAGCACCCAAGTTCAGAAGCGTCTGCTACATTTGGATTGTTTCATACAAAGGCAATGAAGAGTTGTATGGTAAATCTCTATAGTAATGCAGTATGGTCTACGAGAGAGTAAGCACCACACAAGTTCAGAAGTTTCTACTACATTTGGATTGTTTCATACAAAGGCAATGAAGTGTTGTATGGTAAATCTCTATAGTGATGCAGTATGGTCTACGAGAGAGTAAGCACCGCACAAGTTCAGAAGTTTCTACTACATTTGGATTGTTTCATACAAGGGCACTGAAGAGTTCTATTTTAAATCTCTCTAGTGTTCCTATACTGGCTACAGCCTAGTAAGCAGCACCCAAGTTCAGAAGCGTCTGCTACATTTGGATTGTTTCATACAAAGGCAATGAAGAGTTGTATGGTAAATCTCTATAGTGATGCAGTATGGTCTACGAGAGAGTAAGCAGCACACAAGTTCAGAAGCGTCTGCTACATTTGGATTGTTTCATACAAAGGCAAAGAACAGTTGTATGGTAAATCTCTATAGTGATGCAGTATGGTCTACGAGAGAGTAAGAAGCACACAAGTTCAGAAGCGTCTGCTACATTTGGATTGTTTCATACAAAGGCAATGAAGAGTTGTATGGTAAATCTCTATAGTGATGCAGTATGGTCTACGAGAGAGTAAGCACCACACAAGTTCAGAAGTTTCTACTACATTTGGATTGTTTCATACAAGGGCAATGAAGAGTTCTATTCTAAATCTCTCTAGTGTTCCTATACTGGCTACAGCCTAGTAAGCAGCACCCAAGTTCAGAAGCGTCTGCTACATTTGGATTGTTTCATACAAAGGCAATGAAGAGTTGTATGGTAAATCTCTATAGTGATGCAGTATGGTCTACGAGAGAGTAAGCACCACACAAGTTCAGAAGTTTCTACTACATTTGGATTGTTTCATACAAAGGCAATGAAGTGTTGTATGGTAAATCTCTATAGTGATGCAGTATGGTCTACGAGGGAATAAGCACCACACAAGTTCAGAACCTTCTACTACATTTGGATTGTTTCATACAAGGGCACTGAAGAGTTCTATTCTAAATCTCTCTAGTGTTCCTATACTGGCTACAGCCTAGTAAGCAGCACCCAAGTTCAGAAGCGTCTGCTACATTTGGATTGTTTCATACAAAGGCAATGAAGAGTAGTATGGTAAATCTCTATAGTGATGCAGTATGGTCTACGAGAGAGTAAGCACCACACAAGTTCAGAAGTTTCTACTACATTTGGATTGTTTCATACAAAGGCAATGAAGTGTTGTATGGTAAATCTCTATAGTGATGCAGTATGGTCTACGAGAGAGTAAGCACCACACAAGTTCAGAAGTTTCTACTACATTTGGATTGTTTCATACAAGGGCACTGAAGAGTTCTATTCTAAATCTCTCTAGTGTTCCTATACTGGCTACAGCCTAGTAAGCAGCCCCCAAGTTCAGAAGCGTCTGCTACATTTGGATGGTTTCATACAAAGGCAATGAAGAGTTGTATGGTAAATCTCTATAGTGATGCAGTATGGTCTACGAGAGTGTAAGCACCACACAAGTTCAGAAGCGTCTGCTGCATTTGGATTGTTTCATACAAAGGCAATGAAGAGTTGTATGGTAAATCTCTATAGTGATGCAGTATGGTCTACGAGAGAGTAAGCACCACACAAGTTCAGAACCTTCTACTACATTTGGATTGTTTCATACAAAAGCACTGAAAAGTTCTATTCTAAATCTCTCTAGTGTTCCTATACTGGCTACAGACTAATAAGCAGCACCCAAGTTCAGAAGCGTCTGCTATATTTGGATTGTTTCATACAAAGGCAATGAAGAGTTGTATGGTAAATCTCTATAGTGATGCAGTATGGTCTACGAGAGAGTAAGCACCACACAAGTTCAGAAGTGTCTGCTACATTTGGATTGTTTCATACAAAGGCAATGAAGAGTTGTATGGTAAATCTCTATAGTGATGCAGTATGGTCTACGAGAGAGTAAGCAGCACACAAGTTGAGAAGCCTCTGCTTCATTTGGATTGTTTCATACAAAGGCAATGAACAGTTGTATGGTAAATCTCTATAGTGATGCAGTATGGTCTACGAAAGAGTAAGAAGCACACAAGTTCAGAAGCGTCTGCTACATTTGGATTGTTTCATACAAAGGCAATGAAGAGTTGTATGGTAAATCTCTATAGTGATGCAGTATGGTCTACGAGAGAGTAAGCACCACACAAGTTCAGAAGCGTCTGCTACATTTGGATTGTTTCATACAAAGGCAATGAAGAGTTGTATGGTAAATCTCTATAGTGATGCAGTATGGTCTACGAGAGAGTAAGCACCACACAAGTTCAGAAGTTTCTACTACATTTGGATTGTTTCATACAAAGGCAATGAAGTGTTGTATGGTAAATCTCTATAGTGATGCAGTATGGTCTACGAGAGAGTAAGCACCACACAAGTTCAGAACCTTCTACTACATTTGGATTGTTTCATACAAGGGCACTGAAGAGTTCTATTCTAAATCTCTCTAGTGTTCCTATACTGGCTACAGCCTAGTAAGCAGCACACAAGTTCAGAAGCGTCTGCTACATTTGGATTGTTTCATACAAAGGCAATGAAGAGTTGTATGGTTAATCTCTATAGTGATGAAGTATGGTCTACGAGATAGTAAGCACCACACAAGTTCAGAAGTTTCTACTACATTTGGATTGTTTCATACAAAGGCAATGAAGTGTTGTATGGTAAATCTCTATAGTGATGCAGTATGGTCTACGAGAGAGTAAGCACCACACAAGTTCAGAAGTTTCTACTACATTTGGATTGTTTCATACAAGGGCACTGAAGAGTTCTATTCTAAAACTCTCTAGTGTTCCTATACTGGCTACAGCCTAGTAAGCAGCCCCCAAGTTCAGAAGCGTCTGCTACATTTGGATTGTTTCATACAAAGGCAATGAAGAGTTGTATGGTAAATCTCTATAGTGATGCAGTATGGTCTACGAGAGAGTAAGCACCACACAAGTTCAGAAGCGTCTGCTACATTTGGATTGTTTCATACAAAGGCAATGAAGAGTTGTATGGTAAATCTCTATAGTGATGCAGTATGGTCTACGAGAGAGTAAGCACCACACAAGTTCAGAACCTTCTACTACATTTGGATTGTTTCATACAAGGGCACTGAAGAGTTCTATTCTAAATCTCTCTAGTGTTCCTATACTGGCTACAGCCTAGTAAGCAGCACCCAAGTTCAGAAGCGTCTGCTACATTTGGATTGTTTCATACAAAGGCAATGAAGAGTTGTATGGTAAATCTCTATAGTGATGCAGTATGGTCTACGAGAGAGTAAGCACCACACAAGTTCAGAAGTGTCTGCTACATTTGGATTGTTTCATACAAAGGCAATGAAGAGTTGTATGGTAAATCTCTATAGTGATGCAGTATGGTCTACGAGAGAGTAAGCAGCACACAAGTTCAGAAGCGTCTGCTACATTTGGATTGTTTCATACAAAGGCAATGAACAGTTGTATGGTAAATCTCTATAGTGATGCAGTATGGTCTACGAGAGAGTAAGAAGCACACAAGTTCAGAAGCGTCTGCTACATTTGGATTGTTTCATACAAAGGCAATGAAGAGTTGTATGGTAAATCTCTATAGTGATGCAGTATGGTCTACGAGAGAGTAAGCACCACACAAGTTCAGAAGCGTCTGCTACATTTGGATTGTTTCATACAAAGGCACTGAAGAGTTGTATGGTAAATCTCTATAGTGATGTAGTATGGTCTACGAGAGAGTAAGCACCACACAAGTTCAGAAGTTTCTACTACATTTGGATTGTTTCATACAAGGGCAATTAAGAGTTCTATTCTAAATCTCTCTAGTGTTCCAATACTGGCTACAGCCTAGTAAGCATCACCCAAGTTCAGAAGCGTCTGCTACATTTGGATTGTTTCATACAAAGGCAATGAAGAGTTGTATGGTAAATCTCTATAGTGAGGCAGTATGGTCTACGACAGAGTAAGCACCACACAAGTTCAGAAGCGTCTGCTACATTTGGATTGTTTCATACAAAGGAAATGAAGAGTTGTATGGTAAATCTCTATTGTGATGCAGTATGGTCTACGAGAGAGTAAGCACCACACAAGTTCAGAAGTTTCTACTACATTTGGATTGTTTCATACAAGGGCACTGAAGAGTTCTATTCTAAGTCTCTCTAGTGTTCGTATACTGGCTACTGCCTAGTAAGCAGCACCCAAGTTCAGAAGCGTCTGCTACATTTGGATTGTTTCATACAAAGGCAATGAAGAGTTGTATGGTAAATCTCTATAGTGATGCAGTATGGTCTACGAGAGAGTAAGCACCACACAAGTTCAGAAGTTTCTACTACATTTGGATTGTTACATACAAAGGCAATGAAGTGTTGTATGGTAAATCTCTATAGTGATGCAGTATGGTCTACGAGAGAGTAAGCACCACACAAGTTCAGAAGTTTCTACTACGTTTGGATTGTTTCATACAAGGGCACTGAAGAGTTCTATTCTAAATCTCTCTAGTGTTCCTATACTGGCTACAGCCTAGTAAGCAGCACCCAAGTTCAGAAGCGTCTGCTACATTTGGATTGTTTCATACAAAGGCAATGAAGAGTTGTATGGTAAATCTCTATAGTGATGCAGTATGGTCTACGAGAGAGTAAGCACCACACAAGTTCAGAAGTTTCTACTACATTTGTATTGTTTCATACAAAGGCAATGAAGAGTTGTATGGTAAATCTCTATAGTGATGCAGTATGGTCTACGAGAGAGTAAGCACCACACAAGTTCAGAAGTGTCTGCTACATTTGGATTGTTTCATACAAGGGCACTGAAGAGTTCTATTCTAAATCTCTCTAGTGTTCCTATACTGGCTACAACCTGGTAAGCAGCACCCAAGTTCAGAAGCGTCTGCTACATTTGGATTGTTTCATACAAAGGCAATGAAGAGTTGTATGGTAAATCTCTATAGTGATGCAGTATGGTCTACGAGAGAGTAAGCAGCACACAAGTTCAGAAGAGTCTGCTACATTTGGATTGTTTCATACAAAGGCAATGAAGAGTTGTATGGTAAATCTCTATAGTGATGCAGTATGATCTACGAGAGAGTAAGCACCACACAAGTTCAGAAGTTTCTACTACATTTGGATTGTTTCATACAAGGGCTCTGAAGAGTTCTATTCTAAATCTCTCTAGTGTTCCTATACTGGCTACATCCTAGTAAGCAGCACCCAAGTTCAGAAGCGTCTGCTACATTTGGATTGTTTCATACAAAGGCAATGAAGAGTTGTATGGTAAATCTCTATAGTGATGCAGTATGGTCTACGAGAGAGTAAGCACCACACAAGTTCAGAAGTTTCTACTACATTTGTATTGTTTCATACAAAGGCAATGAAGAGTTGTATGGTAAATCTCTATAGTGATGCAGTATGGTCTACGAGAGAGTAAGCACCACACAAGTTCAGAAGTTTCTACTACATTTGGATTGTTTCATACAAGGGCACTGAAGAGTTCTATTCTAAATCTCTCTAGTGTTCCTATACTGGCTACAGCCTAGTAAGCTGCACCCAAGTTCAGAAGCGTCTGCTACATTTGGATTGTTTCATACAAAGGCAATGAAGAGTTGTATGATAAATCTCTATAGTGATGCAGTATGGTCTACGAGAGAGTAAGGACCACACAAGTTCAGAAGCGTCTGCTACATTAGGATTGTTTCATACAAAGGCAATGAAGAGTTGTATGATAAATCTCTATAGTGATGCAGTATGGTCTACGAGAGAGTAAGCACCACACAAGTTCAGAAGCGTCTGCTACATTTGGATTGTTTCATACAAAGGCAATGAAGAGTTGTATGGTAAATCTCTATAGTGATGCAGTATGGTCTACGACAGAGTAAGCACCACACAAGTTCAGAAGTTTCTACTACATTTGGATTGTTTCATACAAGGGCAATGAAGTGTTGTATTCTAAATCTCTCTAGTGTTCCTATACTGCCTACAGCCTAGTAAGCAGCACCCAAGTTCAGAAGCGTCTGCTACATTTGGATTGTTTCATACAAAGGCAATGAAGAGTTGTATGGTAAATCTCTATAGTGATGCAGTATGGTCTACGAGAGAGTAAGCACCACACAAGTTCAGAAGTTTCTACTACGTTTGGATTGTTTCATACAAGGGCACTGAAGAGTTCTATTCTAAATCTCTCTAGTGTTCCTATACTGCCTACAGCCTAGTAAGCAGCACCCAAGTTCAGAAGCGTCTGCTACATTTGGATTCTTTCATACAAAGGCAATGAAGAGTTGTATGGTAAATCTCTATAGTGATGCAGTATGGTCTACGAGAGAGTAAGCAGCACACAAGTTCAGAAGCGTCTGCTACATTTGGATTGTTTCATACAAAGGCAATGAACAGTTGTATGGTAAATCTCTATAGTGATGCAGTATGGTCTACGAGAGAGTAAGCACCACACAAGTTCAGAAGTTTCTACTACGTTTGGATTGTTTCATACAAGGGCACTGAAGAGTTCTATTCTAAATCTCTCTAGTGTTCCTATACTGCCTACAGCCTAGTAAGCAGCACCCAAGTTCAGAAGCGTCTGCTACATTTGGATTCTTTCATACAAAGGCAATGAAGAGTTGTATGGTAAATCTCTATAGTGATGCAGTATGGTCTACGAGAGAGTAAGCAGCACACAAGTTCAGAAGCGTCTGCTACATTTGGATTGTTTCATACAAAGGCAATGAACAGTTGTATGGTAAATCTCTATAGTGATGCAGTATGGTCTACGAGAGAGTAAGCACCACACAAGTTCAGAAGTTTCTACTACGTTTGGATTGTTTCATACAAGGGCACTGAAGAGTTCTATTCTAAATCTCTCTAGTGTTGCTAGACTGGCTACAGCCTAGTAAGCAGCAACCAAATTCAGAAGCGTCTGCTACATTTGGATTGTTTCATACAAAGGCAATGAAGAGTTGTATGGTAAATCTCTATAGTGATGCAGTATGGTCTACGAGAGAGTAAGCACCACACAAGTTCAGAAGTTTCTACTACATTTGTATTGTTTCATACAAGGGCACTGAAGAGTTCTATTTTAAATCTCTCTAGTGTTCCTATACTGGCTACAGCCTAGTAAGCAGCACCCAAGTTCAGAAGCGTCTGCTACATTTGGATTGTTTCATACAAAGGCAATGAAGAGTTGTATGGTAAATCTCTATAGTGATGCAGTATGGTCTACGAGAGAGTAAGCAGCACACAAGTTCAGAAGCGTCTGCTACATTTGGATTGTTTCATACAAAGGCAAAGAACAGTTGTATGGTAAATCTCTATAGTGATGCAGTATGGTCTACGAGAGAGTAAGAAGCACACAAGTTCAGAAGCGTCTGCTACATTTGGATTGTTTCATACAAAGGCAATGAAGAGTTGTATGGTAAATCTCTATAGTGATGCAGTATGGTCTACGAGAGAGTAAGCACCACACAAGTTCAGAAGTTTCTACTACATTTGGATTGTTTCATACAAGGGCAATGAAGAGTTCTATTCTAAATCTCTCTAGTGTTCCTATACTGGCTACAGCCTAGTAAGCAGCACCCATGTTCAGAAGCGTCTGCTACATTTGGATTGTTTCATACAAAGGCAATGAAGAGTTGTATGGTAAATCTCTATAGTGATGCAGTATGGTCTACGAGAGAGTAAGCACCACACAAGTTCAGAAGTTTCTACTACATTTGGATTGTTTCATACAAAGGCAATGAAGTGTTGTATGGTAAATCTCTATAGTGATGCAGTATGGTCTACGAGAGAATAAGCACCACACAAGTTCAGAACCTTCTACTACATTTGGATTGTTTCATACAAGGGCACTGAAGAGTTCTATTCTAAATCTCTCTAGTGTTCCTATACTGGCTACAGCCTAGTAAGCAGCACCCAAGTTCAGAAGCGTCTGCTACATTTGGATTGTTTCATACAAAGGCAATGAAGAGTAGTATGGTAAATCTCTATAGTAATGCAGTATGGTCTACGAGAGAGTAAGCACCACACAAGTTCAGAAGTTTCTACTACATTTGGATTGTTTCATACAAAGGCAATGAAGTGTTGTATGGTAAATCTCTATAGTGATGCAGTATGGTCTACGAGAGAGTAAGCACCGCACAAGTTCAGAAGTTTCTACTACATTTGGATTGTTTCATACAAGGGCACTGAAGAGTTCTATTTTAAATCTCTCTAGTGTTCCTATACTGGCTACAGCCTAGTAAGCAGCACCCAAGTTCAGAAGCGTCTGCTACATTTGGATTGTTTCATACAAAGGCAATGAAGAGTTGTATGGTAAATCTCTATAGTGATGCAGTATGGTCTACGAGAGAGTAAGCAGCACACAAGTTCAGAAACGTCTGCTACATTTGGATTGTTTCATACAAAGGCAAAGAACAGTTGTATGGTAAATCTCTATAGTGATGCAGTATGGTCTACGAGAGAGTAAGAAGCACACAAGTTCAGAAGCGTCTGCTACATTTGGATTGTTTCATACAAAGGCAATGAAGAGTTGTATGGTAAATCTCTATAGTGATGCAGTATGGTCTACGAGAGAGTAAGCACCACACAAGTTCAGAAGTTTCTACTACATTTGGATTGTTTCATACAAGGGCAATGAAGAGTTCTATTCTAAATCTCTCTAGTGTTCCTATACTGGCTACAGCCTAGTAAGCAGCACCCAAGTTCAGAAGCGTCTGCTACATTTGGATTGTTTCATACAAAGGCAATGAAGAGTTGTATGGTAAATCTCTATAGTGATGCAGTATGGTCTACGAGAGAGTAAGCACCACACAAGTTCAGAAGTTTCTACTACATTTGGATTGTTTCATACAAAGGCAATGAAGTGTTGTATGGTAAATCTCTATAGTGATGCAGTATGGTCTACGAGGGAATAAGCACCACACAAGTTCAGAACCTTCTACTACATTTGGATTGTTTCATACAAGGGCACTGAAGAGTTCTATTCTAAATCTCTCTAGTGTTCCTATACTGGCTACAGCCTAGTAAGCAGCACCCAAGTTCAGAAGCGTCTGCTACATTTGGATTGTTTCATACAAAGGCAATGAAGAGTAGTATGGTAAATCTCTATAGTGATGCAGTATGGTCTACGAGAGAGTAAGCACCACACAAGTTCAGAAGTTTCTACTACATTTGGATTGTTTCATACAAAGGCAATGAAGTGTTGTATGGTAAATCTCTATAGTGATGCAGTATGGTCTACGAGAGAGTAAGCACCACACAAGTTCAGAAGTTTCTACTACATTTGGATTGTTTCATACAAGGGCACTGAAGAGTTCTATTCTAAATCTCTCTAGTGTTCCTATACTGGCTACAGCCTAGTAAGCAGCCCCCAAGTTCAGAAGCGTCTGCTACATTTGGATGGTTTCATACAAAGGCAATGAAGAGTTGTATGGTAAATCTCTATAGTGATGCAGTATGGTCTACGAGAGTGTAAGCACCACACAAGTTCAGAAGCGTCTGCTGCATTTGGATTGTTTCATACAAAGGCAATGAAGAGTTGTATGGTAAATCTCTATAGTGATGCAGTATGGTCTACGAGAGAGTAAGCACCACACAAGTTCAGAACCTTCTACTACATTTGGATTGTTTCATACAAAAGCACTGAAGAGTTCTATTCTAAATCTCTCTAGTGTTCCTATACTGGCTACAGACTAATAAGCAGCACCCAAGTTCAGAAGCGTCTGCTATATTTGGATTGTTTCATACAAAGGCAATGAAGAGTTGTATGGTAAATCTCTATAGTGATGCAGTATGGTCTACGAGAGAGTAAGCACCACACAAGTTCAGAAGTGTCTGCTACATTTGGATTGTTTCATACAAAGGCAATGAAGAGTTGTATGGTAAATCTCTATAGTGATGCAGTATGGTCTACGAGAGAGTAAGCAGCACACAAGTTGAGAAGCCTCTGCTTCATTTGGATTGTTTCATACAAAGGCAATGAACAGTTGTATGGTAAATCTCTATAGTGATGCAGTATGGTCTACGAAAGAGTAAGAAGCACACAAGTTCAGAAGCGTCTGCTACATTTGGATTGTTTCATACAAAGGCAATGAAGAGTTGTATGGTAAATCTCTATAGTGATGCAGTATGGTCTACGAGAGAGTAAGCACCACACAAGTTCAGAAGCGTCTGCTACATTTGGATTGTTTCATACAAAGGCAATGAAGAGTTGTATGGTAAATCTCTATAGTGATGCAGTATGGTCTACGAGAGAGTAAGCACCACACAAGTTCAGAAGTTTCTACTACATTTGGATTGTTTCATACAAAGGCAATGAAGTGTTGTATGGTAAATCTCTATAGTGATGCAGTATGATCTACGAGAGAGTAAGCACCACACAAGTTCAGAAGTTTCTACTACATTTGGATTGTTTCATACAAGGGCTCTGAAGAGTTCTATTCTAAATCTCTCTAGTGTTCCTATACTGGCTACATCCTAGTAAGCAGCACCCAAGTTCAGAAGCGTCTGCTACATTTGGATTGTTTCATACAAAGGCAATGAAGAGTTGTATGGTAAATCTCTATAGTGATGCAGTATGGTCTACGAGAGAGTAAGCACCACACAAGTTCAGAAGTTTCTACTACATTTGTATTGTTTCATACAAAGGCAATGAAGAGTTGTATGGTAAATCTCTATAGTGATGCAGTATGGTCTACGAGAGAGTAAGCACCACACAAGTTCAGAAGTTTCTACTACATTTGGATTGTTTCATACAAGGGCACTGAAGAGTTCTATTCTAAATCTCTCTAGTGTTCCTATACTGGCTACAGCCTAGTAAGCTGCACCCAAGTTCAGAAGCGTCTGCTACATTTGGATTGTTTCATACAAAGGCAATGAAGAGTTGTATGATAAATCTCTATAGTGATGCAGTATGGTCTACGAGAGAGTAAGGACCACACAAGTTCAGAAGCGTCTGCTACATTAGGATTGTTTCATACAAAGGCAATGAAGAGTTGTATGATAAATCTCTATAGTGATGCAGTATGGTCTACGAGAGAGTAAGCACCACACAAGTTCAGAAGCGTCTGCTACATTTGGATTGTTTCATACAAAGGCAATGAAGAGTTGTATGGTAAATCTCTATAGTGATGCAGTATGGTCTACGACAGAGTAAGCACCACACAAGTTCAGAAGTTTCTACTACATTTGGATTGTTTCATACAAGGGCAATGAAGTGTTGTATTCTAAATCTCTCTAGTGTTCCTATACTGCCTACAGCCTAGTAAGCAGCACCCAAGTTCAGAAGCGTCTGCTACATTTGGATTGTTTCATACAAAGGCAATGAAGAGTTGTATGGTAAATCTCTATAGTGATGCAGTATGGTCTACGAGAGAGTAAGCACCACACAAGTTCAGAAGTTTCTACTACGTTTGGATTGTTTCATACAAGGGCACTGAAGAGTTCTATTCTAAATCTCTCTAGTGTTCCTATACTGCCTACAGCCTAGTAAGCAGCACCCAAGTTCAGAAGCGTCTGCTACATTTGGATTCTTTCATACAAAGGCAATGAAGAGTTGTATGGTAAATCTCTATAGTGATGCAGTATGGTCTACGAGAGAGTAAGCAGCACACAAGTTCAGAAGCGTCTGCTACATTTGGATTGTTTCATACAAAGGCAATGAACAGTTGTATGGTAAATCTCTATAGTGATGCAGTATGGTCTACGAGAGAGTAAGCACCACACAAGTTCAGAAGTTTCTACTACGTTTGGATTGTTTCATACAAGGGCACTGAAGAGTTCTATTCTAAATCTCTCTAGTGTTCCTATACTGCCTACAGCCTAGTAAGCAGCACCCAAGTTCAGAAGCGTCTGCTACATTTGGATTCTTTCATACAAAGGCAATGAAGAGTTGTATGGTAAATCTCTATAGTGATGCAGTATGGTCTACGAGAGAGTAAGCAGCACACAAGTTCAGAAGCGTCTGCTACATTTGGATTGTTTCATACAAAGGCAATGAACAGTTGTATGGTAAATCTCTATAGTGATGCAGTATGGTCTACGAGAGAGTAAGCACCACACAAGTTCAGAAGTTTCTACTACGTTTGGATTGTTTCATACAAGGGCACTGAAGAGTTCTATTCTAAATCTCTCTAGTGTTGCTAGACTGGCTACAGCCTAGTAAGCAGCAACCAAATTCAGAAGCGTCTGCTACATTTGGATTGTTTCATACAAAGGCAATGAAGAGTTGTATGGTAAATCTCTATAGTGATGCAGTATGGTCTACGAGAGAGTAAGCACCACACAAGTTCAGAAGTTTCTACTACATTTGTATTGTTTCATACAAGGGCACTGAAGAGTTCTATTTTAAATCTCTCTAGTGTTCCTATACTGGCTACAGCCTAGTAAGCAGCACCCAAGTTCAGAAGCGTCTGCTACATTTGGATTGTTTCATACAAAGGCAATGAAGAGTTGTATGGTAAATCTCTATAGTGATGCAGTATGGTCTACGAGAGAGTAAGCAGCACACAAGTTCAGAAGCGTCTGCTACATTTGGATTGTTTCATACAAAGGCAAAGAACAGTTGTATGGTAAATCTCTATAGTGATGCAGTATGGTCTACGAGAGAGTAAGAAGCACACAAGTTCAGAAGCGTCTGCTACATTTGGATTGTTTCATACAAAGGCAATGAAGAGTTGTATGGTAAATCTCTATAGTGATGCAGTATGGTCTACGAGAGAGTAAGCACCACACAAGTTCAGAAGTTTCTACTACATTTGGATTGTTTCATACAAGGGCAATGAAGAGTTCTATTCTAAATCTCTCTAGTGTTCCTATACTGGCTACAGCCTAGTAAGCAGCACCCAAGTTCAGAAGCGTCTGCTACATTTGGATTGTTTCATACAAAGGCAATGAAGAGTTGTATGGTAAATCTCTATAGTGATGCAGTATGGTCTACGAGAGAGTAAGGACCACACAAGTTCAGAAGCGTCTGCTACATTAGGATTGTTTCATACAAAGGCAATGAAGAGTTGTATGGTAAATCTCTATAGTGATGCAGTATGGTCTACGAGAGAATAAGCACCACACAAGTTCAGAACCTTCTACTACATTTGGATTGTTTCATACAAGGGCACTGAAGAGTTCTATTCTAAATCTCTCTAGTGTTCCTATACTGGCTACAGCCTAGTAAGCAGCACCCAAGTTCAGAAGCGTCTGCTACATTTGGATTGTTTCATACAAAGGCAATGAAGAGTAGTATGGTAAATCTCTATAGTAATGCAGTATGGTCTACGAGAGAGTAAGCACCACACAAGTTCAGAAGTTTCTACTACATTTGGATTGTTTCATACAAAGGCAATGAAGTGTTGTATGGTAAATCTCTATAGTGATGCAGTATGGTCTACGAGAGAGTAAGCACCGCACAAGTTCAGAAGTTTCTACTACATTTGGATTGTTTCATACAAGGGCACTGAAGAGTTCTATTTTAAATCTCTCTAGTGTTCCTATACTGGCTACAGCCTAGTAAGCAGCACCCAAGTTCAGAAGCGTCTGCTACATTTGGATTGTTTCATACAAAGGCAATGAAGAGTTGTATGGTAAATCTCTATAGTGATGCAGTATGGTCTACGAGAGAGTAAGCAGCACACAAGTTCAGAAGCGTCTGCTACATTTGGATTGTTTCATACAAAGGCAAAGAACAGTTGTATGGTAAATCTCTATAGTGATGCAGTATGGTCTACGAGAGAGTAAGAAGCACACAAGTTCAGAAGCGTCTGCTACATTTGGATTGTTTCATACAAAGGCAATGAAGAGTTGTATGGTAAATCTCTATAGTGATGCAGTATGGTCTACGAGAGAGTAAGCACCACACAAGTTCAGAAGTTTCTACTACATTTGGATTGTTTCATACAAGGGCAATGAAGAGTTCTATTCTAAATCTCTCTAGTGTTCCTATACTGGCTACAGCCTAGTAAGCAGCACCCAAGTTCAGAAGCGTCTGCTACATTTGGATTGTTTCATACAAAGGCAATGAAGATTTGTATGGTAAATCTCTATAGTGATGCAGTATGGTCTACGAGAGAGTAAGCACCACACAAGTTCAGAAGTTTCTACTACATTTGGATTGTTTCATACAAAGGCAATGAAGTGTTGTATGGTAAATCTCTATAGTGATGCAGTATGGTCTACGAGGGAATAAGCACCACACAAGTTCAGAACCTTCTACTACATTTGGATTGTTTCATACAAGGGCACTGAAGAGTTCTATTCTAAATCTCTCTAGTGTTCCTATACTGGCTACAGCCTAGTAAGCAGCACCCAAGTTCAGAAGCGTCTGCTACATTTGGATTGTTTCATACAAAGGCAATGAAGAGTAGTATGGTAAATCTCTATAGTGATGCAGTATGGTCTACGAGAGAGTAAGCACCACACAAGTTCAGAAGTTTCTACTACATTTGGATTGTTTCATACAAAGGCAATGAAGTGTTGTATGGTAAATCTCTATAGTGATGCAGTATGGTCTACGAGAGAGTAAGCACCACACAAGTTCAGAAGTTTCTACTACATTTGGATTGTTTCATACAAGGGCACTGAAGAGTTCTATTCTAAATCTCTCTAGTGTTCCTATACTGGCTACAGCCTAGTAAGCAGCCCCCAAGTTCAGAAGCGTCTGCTACATTTGGATGGTTTCATACAAAGGCAATGAAGAGTTGTATGGTAAATCTCTATAGTGATGCAGTATGGTCTACGAGAGTGTAAGCACCACACAAGTTCAGAAGCGTCTGCTGCATTTGGATTGTTTCATACAAAGGCAATGAAGAGTTGTATGGTAAATCTCTATAGTGATGCAGTATGGTCTACGAGAGAGTAAGCACCACACAAGTTCAGAACCTTCTACTACATTTGGATTGTTTCATACAAAAGCACTGAAGAGTTCTATTCTAAATCTCTCTAGTGTTCCTATACTGGCTACAGACTAATAAGCAGCACCCAAGTTCAGAAGCGTCTGCTATATTTGGATTGTTTCATACAAAGGCAATGAAGAGTTGTATGGTAAATCTCTATAGTGATGCAGTATGGTCTACGAGAGAGTAAGCACCACACAAGTTCAGAAGTGTCTGCTACATTTGGATTGTTTCATACAAAGGCAATGAAGAGTTGTATGGTAAATCTCTATAGTGATGCAGTATGGTCTACGAGAGAGTAAGCAGCACACAAGTTGAGAAGCCTCTGCTTCATTTGGATTGTTTCATACAAAGGCAATGAACAGTTGTATGGTAAATCTCTATAGTGATGCAGTATGGTCTACGAAAGAGTAAGAAGCACACAAGTTCAGAAGCGTCTGCTACATTTGGATTGTTTCATACAAAGGCAATGAAGAGTTGTATGGTAAATCTCTATAGTGATGCAGTATGGTCTACGAGAGAGTAAGCACCACACAAGTTCAGAAGCGTCTGCTACATTTGGATTGTTTCATACAAAGGCAATGAAGAGTTGTATGGTAAATCTCTATAGTGATGCAGTATGGTCTACGAGAGAGTAAGCACCACACAAGTTCAGAAGTTTCTACTACATTTGGATTGTTTCATACAAAGGCAATGAAGTGTTGTATGGTAAATCTCTATAGTGATGCAGTATGGTCTACGAGAGAGTAAGCACCACACAAGTTCAGAACCTTCTACTACATTTGGATTGTTTCATACAAGGGCACTGAAGAGTTCTATTCTAAATCTCTCTAGTGTTCCTATACTGGCTACAGCCTAGTAAGCAGCACACAAGTTCAGAAGCGTCTGCTACATTTGGATTGTTTCATACAAAGGCAATGAAGAGTTGTATGGTAAATCTCTATAGTGATGAAGTATGGTCTACGAGATAGTAAGCACCACACAAGTTCAGAAGTTTCTACTACATTTGGATTGTTTCATACAAAGGCAATGAAGTGTTGTATGGTAAATCTCTATAGTGATGCAGTATGGTCTACGAGAGAGTAAGCACCACACAAGTTCAGAAGTTTCTACTACATTTGGATTGTTTCATACAAGGGCACTGAAGAGTTCTATTCTAAAACTCTCTAGTGTTCCTATACTGGCTACAGCCTAGTAAGCAGCCCCCAAGTTCAGAAGCGTCTGCTACATTTGGATTGTTTCATACAAAGGCAATGAAGAGTTGTATGGTAAATCTCTATAGTGATGCAGTATGGTCTACGAGAGAGTAAGCACCACACAAGTTCAGAAGCGTCTGCTACATTTGGATTGTTTCATACAAAGGCAATGAAGAGTTGTATGGTAAATCTCTATAGTGATGCAGTATGGTCTACGAGAGAGTAAGCACCACACAAGTTCAGAACCTTCTACTACATTTGGATTGTTTCATACAAGGGCACTGAAGAGTTCTATTCTAAATCTCTCTAGTGTTCCTATACTGGCTACAGCCTAGTAAGCAGCACCCAAGTTCAGAAGCGTCTGCTACATTTGGATTGTTTCATACAAAGGCAATGAAGAGTTGTATGGTAAATCTCTATAGTGATGCAGTATGGTCTACGAGAGAGTAAGCACCACACAAGTTCAGAAGTGTCTGCTACATTTGGATTGTTTCATACAAAGGCAATGAAGAGTTGTATGGTAAATCTCTATAGTGATGCAGTATGGTCTACGAGAGAGTAAGCAGCACACAAGTTCAGAAGCGTCTGCTACATTTGGATTGTTTCATACAAAGGCAATGAACAGTTGTATGGTAAATCTCTATAGTGATGCAGTATGGTCTACGAGAGAGTAAGAAGCACACAAGTTCAGAAGCGTCTGCTACATTTGGATTGTTTCATACAAAGGCAATGAAGAGTTGTATGGTAAATCTCTATAGTGATGCAGTATGGTCTACGAGAGAGTAAGCACCACACAAGTTCAGAAGCGTCTGCTACATTTGGATTGTTTCATACAAAGGCACTGAAGAGTTGTATGGTAAATCTCTATAGTGATGTAGTATGGTCTACGAGAGAGTAAGCACCACACAAGTTCAGAAGTTTCTACTACATTTGGATTGTTTCATACAAGGGCAATTAAGAGTTCTATTCTAAATCTCTCTAGTGTTCCAATACTGGCTACAGCCTAGTAAGCATCACCCAAGTTCAGAAGCGTCTGCTACATTTGGATTGTTTCATACAAAGGCAATGAAGAGTTGTATGGTAAATCTCTATAGTGAGGCAGTATGGTCTACGACAGAGTAAGCACCACACAAGTTCAGAAGCGTCTGCTACATTTGGATTGTTTCATACAAAGGAAATGAAGAGTTGTATGGTAAATCTCTATTGTGATGCAGTATGGTCTACGAGAGAGTAAGCACCACACAAGTTCAGAAGTTTCTACTACATTTGGATTGTTTCATACAAGGGCACTGAAGAGTTCTATTCTAAGTCTCTCTAGTGTTCGTATACTGGCTACTGCCTAGTAAGCAGCACCCAAGTTCAGAAGCGTCTGCTACATTTGGATTGTTTCATACAAAGGCAATGAAGAGTTGTATGGTAAATCTCTATAGTGATGCAGTATGGTCTACGAGAGAGTAAGCACCACACAAGTTCAGAAGTTTCTACTACATTTGGATTGTTACATACAAAGGCAATGAAGTGTTGTATGGTAAATCTCTATAGTGATGCAGTATGGTCTACGAGAGAGTAAGCACCACACAAGTTCAGAAGTTTCTACTACGTTTGGATTGTTTCATACAAGGGCACTGAAGAGTTCTATTCTAAATCTCTCTAGTGTTCCTATACTGGCTACAGCCTAGTAAGCAGCACCCAAGTTCAGAAGCATCTGCTACATTTGGATTGTTTCATACAAAGGCAATGAAGAGTTGTATGGTAAATCTCTATAGTGATGCAGTATGGTCTACGAGAGAGTAAGCACCACACAAGTTCAGAACCTTCTACTACATTTGGATTGTTTCATACAAAGGCAATGAAGAGTTGTATGGTAAATCTCTATAGTGATGCAGTATGGTCTACGAGAGAGTAAGCACCACACAAGTTCAGAAGCGTCTGCTACATTTGGATTGTTTCATACAAAGGCAATGAAGAGTTGTATGGTAAATCTCTATAGTGATGCAGTATGGTCTACGAGAGAGTAAGCACCACACAAGTTCAGAAGTTTCTAATACATTTGGATTGTTTCATACAAGGGCACTGAAGAGTTCTATTCTAAATCTCTCTAGTGTTCCTATACTGGCTACAGCCTAGTAAGCAGCACCCAAGTTCAGAAGCGTCTGCTACATTTGGATTGTTTCATACAAAGGCAATGAAGAGTTGTATGGTAAATCTCTATAGTGATGCAGTATGGTCTACGAGAGAGTAAGCACCACACAAGTTCAGAAGTTTCTACTACATTTGGATTGTTTCATACAAGGGCACTTAAGAGTTCTATTCTAAATCTCTCTAGTGTTCCAATACTGGCTACAGCCTAGTAAGCAGCACCCAAGTTCAGAAGCGTCTGCTACATTTGGATTGTTTCATACAAAGGCAATGAAGAGTTGTATGGTAAATCTCTATAGTGAGGCAGTATGGTCTACGACAGAGTAAGCACCACACAAGTTCAGAAGCGTCTGCTACATTTGGATTGTTTCATACAAAGGAAATGAAGAGTTGTATGGTAAATCTCTATAGTGATGCAGTATGGTCTACGAGAGAGTAAGCACCACACAAGTTCAGAAGTTTCTACTACATTTGGATTGTTACATACAAAGGCAATGAAGTGTTGTATGGTAAATCTCTATAGTGATGCAGTATGGTCTACGAGAGAGTAAGCACCACACAAGTTCAGAAGTTTCTACTACGTTTGGATTGTTTCATACAAGGGCACTGAAGAGTTCTATTCTAAATCTCTCTAGTGTTCCTATACTGGCTACAGCCTAGTAAGCAGCACCCAAGTTCAGAAGCATCTGCTACATTTGGATTGTTTCATACAAAGGCAATGAAGAGTTGTATGGTAAATCTCTATAGTGATGCAGTATGGTCTACGAGAGAGTAAGCACCACACAAGTTCAGAAGCGTCTGCTACATTTGGATTGTTTCATACAAAGGCAATGAAGAGTTGTATGGTAAATTTCTATAGTGATGCAGTATGGTCTACGAGAGAGTAAGCAGCACACAAGTTCAGAAGTGTCTGCTACATTTGGATTGTTTCAAACAAAGGCAATGAAGAGTTGTATGGTAAATCTCTATAGTGATGCAGTATGGTCTACGAGAGAGTAAGCAGCACACAAGTTCAGAAGCGTCTGCTACATTTGGACTGTTTCATACAAAGGCAATGAAGAGTTGTATGGTAAATCTCTATAGTGATATAGTGATGTCTACGAGAGAGTAAGAAGCACACAAGTTCAGAAGCGTCTGCTACATTTGGATTGTTTCATACAAAGGCAATGAAGAGTTGTATGGTAAATCTCTATAGTGATGCAGTATGGTCTACGAGAGAGTAAGCACCACACAAGTTCAGAAGTTTCTACTACTTTTGGATTGTTTAATACAAGGGCACTGAAGAGTTCTATTCTAAATCTCTCTAGTGTTCCTATACTGGCTACAGCCATGTAAGCAGCACCCAAGTTCAGAAGCGTCTGCTACATTTGGATTGTTTCATACAAAGGCAATGAAGAGTTGTATGGTAAATCTCTATAGTGAGGCAGTATGGTCTACGAGAGAGTAAGCACCACACAAGTTCAGAAGCGTCTGCTACATTTGGATTGTTTCATACAAAGGAAATGAAGAGTTGTATGGTAAATCTCTATAGTGATGCAGTATGGTCTACGAGAGAGTAACCACCACACAAGTTCAGAAGTTTCTACTACATTTGGATTGTTTCATACAAGGGCACTGAAGAGTTCTATTCTAAATCTCTCTAGTGTTCCTATACTGGCTACAGCCTAGTAAACAGCACCCAAGTTCAGAAGCGTCTGCTACATTTGGATTGTTTCATACAAAGGCAATGAAGAGTTTTATGGTAAATCTCTATAGTGATGCAGTATGGTCTACGAGAGAGTAAGCACCACAGAAGTTCAGAAGCGTCTGCTACATTTGGATTGTTTCATACAAGCGCACTGAAGAGTTCTATTCTAAATCTCTCTAGTGTTCCTATACTGGCTACAGCCTAGTAAGCAGCAACCAAGTTCAGAAGCGTCTGCTACATTTGGATTGTTTCATACAAAGGCAATGAAGAGTTGTATGGTAAATCTCTATAGTGATGCAGTATGGTCTACGAGAGAGTAAGCACCACACAAGTTCAGAAGCGTCTGCTACATTTGGATTGTTTCATAAAAAGGCAATGAAGAGTTGTATGGTAAATCTCTATAGTGATGCAGTATGGTCTACGAGAGAGTAAGCACCACACAAGTTCAGAAGTTTCTACTACATTTGGATTGTTTCATACAAGGGCACTGAAGAGTTCTATTCTAAATCTCTCTAGTGTTCCTATACTGGCTACAGCCTAGTAAGCAGCACCCAAGTTCAGAAGCGTCTGCTACATTTGGATTGTTTAATACAAAGGCACTGAAGAGTTGTATGGTACATCTCTATAGTGATGCAGTATGGTCTACGAGAGAGTAAGCAGCACACAAGTTCAGAAGAATCTGCTACATTTGGATTGTTTCATACAACGGCAATGAAGAGTTGTATGGTAAATCTCTATAGTGATGCAGTATGGTCTACGAGAGAGTAAGAAGCACACAAGTTCAGAAGCGTCTGCTACATTTGGATTGTTTCATACAAAGGCAATGAAGAGTTGTATGGTAAATCTCTATAGTGAGGCAGTATGGTCTACGAGAGAGTAAGCACCACACAAGTTCAGAAGCGTCTGCTACATTTGGATTGTTTCATACAAAGGAAATGAAGAGTTGTATGGTAAATCTCTATAGTGATGCAGTATGGTCTACGAGAGAGTAAGCACCACACAAGTTCAGAAGTTTCTACTACATTTGGATTGTTTCATACAAGGGCACTGAAGAGTTCTATTCTAAATCTCTCTAGTGTTCCTATACTGGCTACAGCCTAGTAAGCAGCACCCAAGTTCAGAAGCGTCTTCTACATTTGGATTGTTTAATACAAAGGCACTGAAGTGTTGTATGGTAAATCTCTATAGTGATGCAGTATGGTCTACGAGAGAGTAAGCAGCACACAAGTTCAGAAGAATCTGCTACATTTGGATTGTTTCAAACAAAGGCAATGAAGAGTTGTATGGTAAATCTCTATAGTGATGCAGTATGGTCTACGAGAGAGTAAGCAGCACACAAGTTCAGAAGCGTCTGCTACATTTGGATTGTTTCATACAACGGCAATGAAGAGTTGTATGGTAAATCTCTATAGTGATGCAGTATGGTCTACGAGAGAGTAAGAAGCACACAAGTTCAGAAGCGTCTGCTACATTTGGATTGTTTCATACAAGGGCACTGAAGAGTTCTATTCTAAATCTCTCTAGTGTTCCTATACTGGCTACAGCCTAGTAAGCAGCACCCAAGTTCAGAAGCGTCTGCTACATTTGGATTGTTTCATACAAAGGCAATGAAGAGTTGTATGGTAAATCTCTATAGTGAGGAAGTATGGTCTACGAGAGAGTAAGCAGCACCCAAGTTCAGAAGCGTCTGCTACATTTGGATTGTTTCATACAAAGGAAATGAAGAGTTGTATGGTAAATCTCTATAGTGATGCAGTATGGTCTACGAGAGAGTAAGCACCACACAAGTTCAGAAGTTTCTACTACATTTGGATTGTTTCATACAAGGGCAATGAAGTGTTGTATGGTAAATCTCTATAGTGATGCAGTATGGTCTACGAGAGAGTAAGCACCACACAAGTTCAGAAGTTTCTACTACATTTGGATTGTTTCATACAAGGGCACTGAAGAGTTCTATTCTAAATCTCTCTAGTGTTCCTATACTGGCTACATCCTAGTAAGCAGCACCCAAATTCAGAAGCGTCTGCTACATTTGGATTGTTTCATACAAAAGCAATGAAGAGTTGTATGGTAAATCTCTATAGTGATGCAGTATGGTCTACGAGAGAGTAAGCACCACACAAGTTCAGAAGTTTCTACTACATTTGGATTGTTTCATACAAGGGCACTGAAGAGTTCTATTCTAAATCACTCTAGTGTTCCTATACTGGCTACAGCCTAGTAAGCAGCACCCAAGTTCAGAAGCGTCTGCTACATTTGGATTGTTTCATACAAAGGCAATGAAGAGTTGTATGGTAAATCTCTATAGTGATGCAGTATGGTCTACGAGAGAGTAAGCACCACACAAGTTCAGAAGCGTCTGCTACATTTGGATTGTTTCATACAAAGGCAATGAAGAGTTGTATGGTAAATCTCTATAGTGATGCATTATGGTCTACGAGAGAGTAAGCACCACACAAGTTCAGAAGTTTCTACTACATTTGGATTGTTTCATACAAGGGCACTGAAGCGTTCTATTCTAAATCTCTCTAGTGTTCCTATACTGGCTACAGCCTTTTAAGCAGCACCCAAGTTCAGATGCGTCTGCTACATTTGGATTATTTCATACAAAGGCAATGAAGAGTTGTATGGTAAATCTCTATAGTGAGGCAGTATGGTCTACGGGAGAGTAAGCACCACACAAGTTCAGAAGCGTCTGCTACATTTGGATTGTTTCATACAAAGGAAATGAAGAGTTGTATGGTAAATCTCTATAGTGATGCAGTATGGTCTACGAGAGAGTAAGCACCACACAAGTTCAGAAGTTTCCACTACATTTGGATTGTTTCATACAAGGGCACTGAAGAGTTCTATTCTAAATCTGTCTAGTGTTCCTATACTGGCTACAGCTTAGTAAGCAGCACCCAAGTTCAGAAGCATCTGCTACATTTGGATTGTTTCATACAAAGGCAATGAAGAGTTGTATGGTAAATCTCTATAGTGATGCAGTATGGTCTACGAGAGTGTAAGCACCACACAAGTTCAGAAGTTTCTACTACATTTGGATTGTATCATACAAGGGCACTGAAGAGTTCTATTCTAAATCTCTCTATTGTTCCTATACTGGCTACAGCCTAGTAAGCAGCACCCAAGTTCAGAAGCGTCTGCTACATTTGGATTGTTTCATACAAAGGCAATGAAGAGTTGTATGGTAAATCTCTATAGTGATGCAGTATGGTCTACGAGAGAGTAAGCACCACACAAGTTCAGAAGCGTCTGCTACATTTGGATTGTTTCATAAAAAGGCAATGAAGAGTTGTATGGTAAATCTCTATAGTGATGCAGTATGGTCTATGAGAGAGTAAGCACCACACAAGTTCAGAAGTTTCTACTACATTTGGATTGTTTCATACAAGGGCACTGAAGAGTTCTATTCTAAATCTCTCTAGTGTTCCTATACTGGCTACAGCCTAGTAAGCAGCACCCAAGTTCAGAAGCGTCTGCTACATTTGGATTGTTTAATACAAAGGCACTGAAGAGTTGTATGGTACATCTCTATAGTGATGCAGTATGGTCTACGAGAGAGTAAGCAGCACACAAGTTCAGAAGAATCTGCTACATTTGGATTGTTTCATACAACGGCAATGAAGAGTTGTATGGTAAATCTCTATAGTGATGCAGTATGGTCTACGAGAGAGTAAGAAGCACACAAGTTCAGAAGCGTCTGCTACATTTGGATTGTTTCATACAAGGGCACTGAAGAGTTCTATTCTAAATCTCTCTAGTGTTCCTATACTGGCTACAGCCTAGTAAGCAGCACCCAAGTTCAGAAGCGTCTTCTACATTTGGATTGTTTCATACAAAGGCAATGAAGAGTTGTATGGTACATCTCTATAGTGATGCAGTATGGTCTACGAGAGAGTAAGCACCACACAAGTTCAGAAGTTTCTACTACATTTGGATTGTTTCATACAAGGGCACTGAAGAGTTCTATTCTAAATCTCTCTAGTGTTCCTATACTGGCTACAGCCTAGTAAGCAGCACCCAAGTTCAGAAGCGTCTTCTACATTTGGATTGTTTAATACAAAGGCACTGAAGTGTTGTATGGTAAATCTCTATAGTGATGCAGTATGGTCTACGAGAGAGTAAGCAGCACACAAGTTCAGAAGAATCTGCTACATTTGG
Source organism: Plestiodon gilberti rubricaudatus (assembly GCA_026170595.1). Taxonomy (NCBI): domain Eukaryota; kingdom Metazoa; phylum Chordata; class Lepidosauria; order Squamata; family Scincidae; genus Plestiodon; species Plestiodon gilberti. The sequence goes on from JANXHW010000012.1 coordinate 18,703,856, forward strand.
ATTGTTTCAAACAAAGGCAATGAAGAGTTGTATGGTAAATCTCTATAGTGATGCAGTATGGTCTACGAGAGAGTAAGCAGCACACAAGTTCAGAAGCGTCTGCTACATTTGGATTGTTTCATACAAGGGCACTGAAGAGTTCTATTCTAAATCTCTCTAGTGTTCCTATACTGGCTACAGCCTAGTAAGCAGCACCCAAGTTCAGAAGCGTCTTCTACATTTGGATTGTTTCATACAAAGGCAATGAAGAGTTGTATGGTACATCTCTATAGTGATGCAGTATGGTCTACGAGAGAGTAAGCAGCACACAAGTTCAGAAGAATCTGCTACATTTGGATTGTTTCATACAACGGCAATGAAGAGTTGTATGGTAAATCTCTATAGTGATGCAGTATGGTCTACGAGAGAGTAAGCACCACCCAAGTTCAGAAGTTTCTACTACGTTTGGATTGTTTCATACAAGGGCACTGAAGAGTTCTATTCTAAATCTTTCTAGTGTTCCTATACTGGCTACAGCCTAGTAAGCAGCACCCAAGTTCAGAAGCGTCTTCTACATTTGGATTGTTTAATACAAAGGCACTGAAGTGTTGTATGGTAAATCTCTATAGTGATGCAGTATGGTCTACGAGAGAGTAAGCAGCACACAAGTTCAGAAGAATCTGCTACATTTGGATTGTTTCAAACAAAGGCAATGAAGAGTTGTATGGTAAATCTCTATAGTGATGCAGTATGGTCTACGAGAGAGTAAGCAGCACACAAGTTCAGAAGCGTCTGCTACATTTGGATTGTTTCATACAACGGCAATGAAGAGTTGTATGGTAAATCTCTATAGTGATGCAGTATGGTCTACGAGAGAGTAAGCACCACCCAAGTTCAGAAGTTTCTACTACGTTTGGATTGTTTCATACAAGGGCACTGAAGAGTTCTATTCTAAATCTCTCTAGTGTTCCTATACTGGCTACAGCCTAGTAAGCAGCACCCAAGTTCAGAAGCGTCTTCTACATTTGGATTGTTTAATACAAAGGCACTGAAGTGTTGTATGGTAAATCTCTATAGTGATGCAGTATGGTCTACGAGAGAGTAAGCAGCACACAAGTTCAGAAGAATCTGCTACATTTGGATTGTTTCAAACAAAGGCAATGAAGAGTTGTATGGTAAATCTCTATAGTGATGCAGTATGGTCTACGAGAGAGTAAGCAGCACACAAGTTCAGAAGCGTCTGCTACATTTGGATTGTTTCATACAACGGCAATAAAGAGTTGTATGGTAAATCTCTATAGTGATGCAGTATGGTCTACGAGAGAGTAAGAAGCACACAAGTTCAGAAGCGTCTGCTACATTTGGATTGTTTCATACAAGGGCACTGAAGAGTTCTATTCTAAATCTCTCTAGTGTTCCTATACTGGCTACAGCCTAGTAAGCAGCACCCAAGTTCAGAAGCGTCTGCTACATTTGGATTGTTTCATACAAAGGCAATGAAGAGTTGTATGGTAAATCTCTATAGTGAGGCAGTATGGTCTACGAGAGAGTAAGCAGCACCCAAGTTCAGAAGCGTCTGCTACATTTGGATTGTTTCATACAAAGGAAATGAAGAGTTGTATGGTAAATCTCTATAGTGATGCAGTATGGTCTACGAGAGAGTAAGCACCACACAAGTTCAGAAGTTTCTACTACATTTGGATTGTTTCATACAAGGGCAATGAAGTGTTGTATGGTAAATCTCTATAGTGATGCAGTATGGTCTACGAGAGAGTAAGCACCACACAAGTTCAGAACCTTCTACTACATTTGGATTGTTTCATACAAGGGCACTGAAGAGTTCTATTCTAAATCTCTCCAGTGTTCCTATACTGGCTACAGCCTAGTAAGCAGCATCCAAGTTCAGAAGCGTCTGCTACATTTGTATTGTTTCATACAAAGGCAATGAAGAGTTGTATGGTAAATCTCTATAGTGATGCAGTATGGTCTACGAGAGAGTAAGCACCACACAAGTTCAGAAGTTTCTACTACATTTGGATTGTTTCATACAAGGGCACTGAAGAGTTCTATTCTAAATCTCTCTAGTGTTCCTATACTGGCTACAGCCTAGTAAGCAGCACCCAAGTTCAGAAGCGTCTGCTACATTTGGATTGTTTCATACAAAGGCAATGAAGAGTTGTATGATAAATCTCTATAGTGATGCAGTATGGTCTACGAGAGAGTAAGCACCACACAAGTTCAGAAGTTTCTACTACATTTGGATTGTTTCATACAAGGGCACTGAAGAGTTCTATTCTAAATCTCTCTAGTGATGCAGTATGGTCTACGAGAGAGTAAGCACCACACAAGTTCAGAAGTTTCTACTACATTTGGATTGTTTCATACAAGGGCACTGAAGCGTTCTATTCTAAATCTCTCTAGTGTTCCTATACTGGCTACAGCCTAGTAAGCAGCACCCAAGTTCAGAAGTTTCTACTACATTTGGATTGTTTCATACAAGGGCACTGAAGAGATCTATTCTAAATCTGTCTAGTGTTCCTATACTGGCTACAGCTTAGTAAGCAGCACCCAAGTTCAGAAGCGTCTGCTACATTTGGATTGTTTCATACAAAGGCAATGAAGAGTTGTATGGTAAATCTCTATAGTGATGCAGTATGGTCTACGAGAGAGTAAGCACCACACAAGTTCAGAAGTTTCTACTACATTTGGATTGTTTCATACAAGGGCAATGAAGTGTTGTATGGTAAATCTCTATAGTGATGCAGTATGGTCTACGAGAGAGTAAGCACCACACAAGTTCAGAAGTTTCTACTACGTTTGGATTGTTTCATACAAGGGCACTGAAGAGTTCTATTCTAAATCTCTCTAGTGTTCCTATACTGCCTACAGCCTAGTAAGCAGCACCCAAGTTCAGAAGCGTCTGCTACATTTGGATTGTTTCATACAAAGGCAATGAAGAGTTGTATGGTAAATCTCTATAGTGATGCAGTATGGTCTACGAGAGAGTAAGCACCACACAAGTTCAGAGGCGTCTGCTACATTTGGATTGTTTCATACAAAGGCAATGAAGAGTTGTATGATAAATCTCTATAGTGATGCAGTATGGTCTACGAGAGAGTAAGCACCACACAAGTTCAGAAGTTTCTACTACATTTGGATTGTTTCATACAAGGGCACTGAAGAGTTCTATTCTAAATCTCTCTAGTGTTCCTATACTGGCTACAGCCTAGTAAGCAGCAACCAAGTTCAGAAGCGTCTGCTACATTTGGATTGTTTCATACAAAGGCAATGAAGAGTTGTATGGTAAATCTCTATAGTGATGCAGTATGGTCTACGAGAGAGTAAGCACCACACAAGTTCAGAAGCGTCTGCTACATTTGGATTGTTTCATACAAAGGCAATGAAGAGTTGTATGGTAAATCTCTATAGTGATGCAGTATGGTCTACGAGAGAGTAAGCACCACACAAGTTCAGAAGTTTCTACTACATTTGGATTGTTTCATACAAGGGCACTGAAGCGTTCTATTCTAAATCTCTCTAGTGTTCCTATACTGGCTACAGCCTACTAAGCAGCACCCAAGTTCAGAAGTTTCTACTACATTTGGATTGTTTCATACAAGGGCACTGAAGAGTTCTATTCTAAATCTGTCTAGTGTTCCTATACTGGCTACAGCTTAGTAAGCAGCACCCAAGTTCAGAAGCGTCTGCTACATTTGGATTGTTTCATACAAAGGCAATGAAGAGTTGAATGGTAAATCTCTATAGTGATGCAGTATGGTCTACGAGAGAGTAAGCACCACACAAGTTCAGAAGTTTCTACTACATTTGGATTGTTTCATACAAGGGCAATGAAGTGTTGTATGGTAAATCTCTATAGTGATGCAGTATGGTCTACGAGAGAGTAAGCACCACACAAGTTCAGAAGTTTCTACTACATTTGGATTGTTTCATACAAGGGCACTGAAGAGTTCTATTCTAAATCTCTCTAGTGTTCCTATACTGCCTACAGCCTAGTAAGCAGCACCCAAGTTCAGAAGCGTCTGCTACATTTGGATTCTTTCATACAAAGGCAATGAAGAGTTGTATGGTAAATCTCTATAGTGATGCAGTATGGTCTACGAGACAGTAAGCAGCACACAAGTTCAGAAGCGTCTGCTACATTTGGATTGTTTCATACAAAGGCAATGAACAGTTGTATGGTAAATCTCTATAGTGATGCAGTATGGTCTACGAGAGAGTAAGCACCACACAAGTTCAGAAGTTTCTACTACGTTTGGATTGTTTCATACAAGGGCACTGAAGAGTTCTATTCTAAATCTCTCTAGTGTTGCTAGAGTGGCTACAGCCTAGTAAGCAGCACCCAAGTTCAGAAGCGTCTGCTACATTTGGATTGTTTCATACAAAGGCAATGAAGAGTTGTATGGTAAATCTCTATAGTGATGCAGTATGGTCTACGAGAGAGTAAGCACCACACAAGTTCAGAAGTTTCTACTACATTTGTATTGTTTCATACAAGGGCACTGAAGAGTTCTATTCTAAATCTCTCTAGTGTTCCTATACTGGCTACAGCCTAGTAAGCAGCACCCAAGTTCAGAAGCGTCTGCTACATTTGGATTGTTTCATACAAAGGCAATGAATAGTTGTATGGTAAATCTCTATAGTGATGCAGTATGGTCTACGAGAGAGTAAGCAGCACACAAGTTCAGAAGCGTCTGCTACATTTGGATTGTTTCATACAAAGGCAATGAACAGTTGTATGGTAAATCTCTATAGTGATGCAGTATGGTCTACGATAGAGTAAGAAGCACACAAGTTCAGAAGCGTCTGCTACATTTGGATTGTTTCATACAAAGGCAATGAAGAGTTGTATGGTAAATCTCTATAGTGATGCAGTATGGTCTACGAGAGAGTAAGCACCACACAAGTTCAGAAGTTTCTACTACATTTGGATTGTTTCATACAAGGGCACTGAAGAGTTCTATTCTAAATCTCTCTAGTGTTCCTATACTGGCTACAGCCTAGTAAGCAGCACCCAAGTTCAGAAGCGTCTGCTACATTTGGATTGTTTCATACAAAGGCAATGAAGAGTTGTATGGTAAATCTCTATAGTGATGCAGTATGGTCTACGAGAGAGTAAGCACCACACAAGTTCAGAAGCGTCTGCTACATTTGGATTGTTTCATAAAAAGGCAATGAAGAGTTGTATGGTAAATCTCTATAGTGATGCAGTATGGTCTACGAGAGAGTAAGCACCACACAAGTTCAGAAGTTTCTACTACATTTGGATTGTTTCATACAAGGGCACTGAAGAGTTCTATTCTAAATCTCTCTAGTGTTCCTATACTGGGTACAGCCTAGTAAGCAGCACCCAAGTTCAGAAGCGTCTGCTACATTTGGATTGTTTAATACAAAGGCACTGAAGAGTTGTATGGTACATCTCTATAGTGATGCAGTATGGTCTACGAGAGAGTAAGCAGCACACAAGTTCAGAAGAATCTGCTACATTTGGATTGTTTCATACAACGGCAATGAAGAGTTGTATGGTAAATCTCTATAGTGATGCAGTATGGTCTACGAGAGAGTAAGAAGCACACAAGTTCAGAAGCGTCTGCTACATTTGGATTGTTTCATACAAAGGCAATGAAGAGTTGTATGGTAAATCTCTATAGTGAGGCAGTATGGTCTACGAGAGAGTAAGCACCACACAAGTTCAGAAGCGTCTGCTACATTTGGATTGTTTCATACAAAGGAAATGAAGAGTTGTATGGTAAATCTCTATAGTGATGCAGTATGGTCTACGAGAGAGTAAGCACCACACAAGTTCAGAAGTTTCTACTACATTTGGATTGTTTCATACAAGGGCACTGAAGAGTTCTATTCTAAATCTCTCTAGTGTTCCTATACTGGCTACAGCCTAGTAAGCAGCACCCAAGTTCAGAAGCGTCTTCTACATTTGGATTGTTTAATACAAAGGCACTGAAGTGTTGTATGGTAAATCTCTATAGTGATGCAGTATGGTCTACGAGAGAGTAAGCAGCACACAAGTTCAGAAGAATCTGCTACATTTGGATTGTTTCAAACAAAGGCAATGAAGAGTTGTATGGTAAATCTCTATAGTGATGCAGTATGGTCTACGAGAGAGTAAGCAGCACACAAGTTCAGAAGCGTCTGCTACATTTGGATTGTTTCATACAACGGCAATGAAGAGTTGTATGGTAAATCTCTATAGTGATGCAGTATGGTCTACGAGAGAGTAAGAAGCACACAAGTTCAGAAGCGTCTGCTACATTTGGATTGTTTCATACAAGGGCACTGAAGAGTTCTATTCTAAATCTCTCTAGTGTTCCTATACTGGCTACAGCCTAGTAAGCAGCACCCAAGTTCAGAAGCGTCTGCTACATTTGGATTGTTTCATACAAAGGCAATGAAGAGTTGTATGGTAAATCTCTATAGTGAGGAAGTATGGTCTACGAGAGAGTAAGCAGCACCCAAGTTCAGAAGCGTCTGCTACATTTGGATTGTTTCATACAAAGGAAATGAAGAGTTGTATGGTAAATCTCTATAGTGATGCAGTATGGTCTACGAGAGAGTAAGCACCACACAAGTTCAGAAGTTTCTACTACATTTGGATTGTTTCATACAAGGGCAATGAAGTGTTGTATGGTAAATCTCTATAGTGATGCAGTATGGTCTACGAGAGAGTAAGCACCACACAAGTTCAGAAGTTTCTACTACATTTGGATTGTTTCATACAAGGGCACTGAAGAGTTCTATTCTAAATCTCTCTAGTGTTCCTATACTGGCTACAGCCTAGTAAGCAGCACCCAAATTCAGAAGCGTCTGCTACATTTGGATTGTTTCATACAAAAGCAATGAAGAGTTGTATGGTAAATCTCTATAGTGATGCAGTATGGTCTACGAGAGAGTAAGCACCACACAAGTTCAGAAGTTTCTACTACATTTGGATTGTTTCATACAAGGGCACTGAAGAGTTCTATTCTAAATCACTCTAGTGTTCCTATACTGGCTACAGCCTAGTAAGCAGCACCCAAGTTCAGAAGCGTCTGCTACATTTGGATTGTTTCATACAAAGGCAATGAAGAGTTGTATGGTAAATCTCTATAGTGATGCAGTATGGTCTACGAGAGAGTAAGCACCACACAAGTTCAGAAGCGTCTGCTACATTTGGATTGTTTCATACAAAGGCAATGAAGAGTTGTATGGTAAATCTCTATAGTGATGCATTATGGTCTACGAGAGAGTAAGCACCACACAAGTTCAGAAGTTTCTACTACATTTGGATTGTTTCATACAAGGGCACTGAAGCGTTCTATTCTAAATCTCTCTAGTGTTCCTATACTGGCTACAGCCTTTTAAGCAGCACCCAAGTTCAGATGCGTCTGCTACATTTGGATTGTTTCATACAAAGGCAATGAAGAGTTGTATGGTAAATCTCTATAGTGAGGCAGTATGGTCTACGGGAGAGTAAGCACCACACAAGTTCAGAAGCGTCTGCTACATTTGGATTGTTTCATACAAAGGAAATGAAGAGTTGTATGGTAAATCTCTATAGTGATGCAGTATGGTCTACGAGAGAGTAAGCACCACACAAGTTCAGAAGTTTCCACTACATTTGGATTGTTTCATACAAGGGCACTGAAGAGTTCTATTCTAAATCTGTCTAGTGTTCCTATACTGGCTACAGCTTAGTAAGCAGCACCCAAGTTCAGAAGCATCTGGTACATTTGGATTGTTTCATACAAAGGCAATGAAGAGTTGTATGGTAAATCTCTATAGTGATGCAGTATGGTCTACGAGAGTGTAAGCACCACACAAGTTCAGAAGTTTCTACTACATTTGGATTGTATCATACAAGGGCACTGAAGAGTTCTATTCTAAATCTCTCTAGTGTTCCTATACTGGCTACAGCCTAGTAAGCAGCACCCAAGTTCAGAAGCGTCTGCTACATTTGGATTGTTTAATACAAAGGCACTGAAGAGTTGTATGGTACATCTCTATAGTGATGCAGTATGGTCTACGAGAGAGTAAGCAGCACACAAGTTCAGAAGAATCTGCTACATTTGGATTGTTTCATACAACGGCAATGAAGAGTTGTATGGTAAATCTCTATAGTGATGCAGTATGGTCTACGAGAGAGTAAGAAGCACACAAGTTCAGAAGCGTCTGCTACATTTGGATTGTTTCATACAAGGGCACTGAAGAGTTCTATTCTAAATCTCTCTAGTGTTCCTATACTGGCTACAGCCTAGTAAGCAGCACCCAAGTTCAGAAGCGTCTTCTACATTTGGATTGTTTCATACAAAGGCAATGAAGAGTTGTATGGTACATCTCTATAGTGATGCAGTATGGTCTACGAGAGAGTAAGCACCACACAAGTTCAGAAGTTTCTACTACATTTGGATTGTTTCATACAAGGGCACTGAAGAGTTCTATTCTAAATCTCTCTAGTGTTCCTATACTGGCTACAGCCTAGTAAGCAGCACCCAAGTTCAGAAGCGTCTTCTACATTTGGATTGTTTAATACAAAGGCACTGAAGTGTTGTATGGTAAATCTCTATAGTGATGCAGTATGGTCTACGAGAGAGTAAGCAGCACACAAGTTCAGAAGAATCTGCTACATTTGGATTGTTTCAAACAAAGGCAATGAAGAGTTGTATGGTAAATCTCTATAGTGATGCAGTATGGTCTACGAGAGAGTAAGCAGCACACAAGTTCAGAAGCGTCTGCTACATTTGGATTGTTTCATACAAGGGCACTGAAGAGTTCTATTCTAAATCTCTCTAGTGTTCCTATACTGGCTACAGCCTAGTAAGCAGCACCCAAGTTCAGAAGCGTCTTCTACATTTGGATTGTTTCATACAAAGGCAATGAAGAGTTGTATGGTACATCTCTATAGTGATGCAGTATGGTCTACGAGAGAGTAAGCAGCACACAAGTTCAGAAGAATCTGCTACATTTGGATTGTTTCATACAACGGCAATGAAGAGTTGTATGGTAAATCTCTATAGTGATGCAGTATGGTCTACGAGAGAGTAAGCACCACCCAAGTTCAGAAGTTTCTACTACGTTTGGATTGTTTCATACAAGGGCACTGAAGAGTTCTATTCTAAATCTCTCTAGTGTTCCTATACTGGCTACAGCCTAGTAAGCAGCACCCAAGTTCAGAAGCGTCTTCTACATTTGGATTGTTTAATACAAAGGCACTGAAGTGTTGTATGGTAAATCTCTATAGTGATGCAGTATGGTCTACGAGAGAGTAAGCAGCACACAAGTTCAGAAGAATCTGCTACATTTGGATTGTTTCAAACAAAGGCAATGAAGAGTTGTATGGTAAATCTCTATAGTGATGCAGTATGGTCTACGAGAGAGTAAGCAGCACACAAGTTCAGAAGCGTCTGCTACATTTGGATTGTTTCATACAACGGCAATGAAGAGTTGTATGGTAAATCTCTATAGTGATGCAGTATGGTCTACGAGAGAGTAAGCACCACCCAAGTTCAGAAGTTTCTACTACGTTTGGATTGTTTCATACAAGGGCACTGAAGAGTTCTATTCTAAATCTCTCTAGTGTTCCTATACTGGCTACAGCCTAGTAAGCAGCACCCAAGTTCAGAAGCGTCTTCTACATTTGGATTGTTTAATACAAAGGCACTGAAGTGTTGTATGGTAAATCTCTATAGTGATGCAGTATGGTCTACGAGAGAGTAAGCAGCACACAAGTTCAGAAGAATCTGCTACATTTGGATTGTTTCAAACAAAGGCAATGAAGAGTTGTATGGTAAATCTCTATAGTGATGCAGTATGGTCTACGAGAGAGTAAGCAGCACACAAGTTCAGAAGCGTCTGCTACATTTGGATTGTTTCATACAAGGGCACTGAAGAGTTCTATTCTAAATCTCTCTAGTGTTCCTATACTGGCTACAGCCTAGTAAGCAGCACCCAAGTTCAGAAGCGTCTGCTACATTTGGATTGTTTCATACAAAGGCAATGAAGAGTTGTATGGTAAATCTCTATAGTGAGGCAGTATGGTCTACGAGAGAGTAAGCAGCACCCAAGTTCAGAAGCGTCTGCTACATTTGGATTGTTTCATACAAAGGAAATGAAGAGTTGTATGGTAAATCTCTATAGTGATGCAGTATGGTCTACGAGAGAGTAAGCACCACACAAGTTCAGAAGTTTCTACTACATTTGGATTGTTTCATACAAGGGCAATGAAGTGTTGTATGGTAAATCTCTATAGTGATGCAGTATGGTCTACGAGAGAGTAAGCACCACACAAGTTCAGAACCTTCTACTACATTTGGATTGTTTCATACAAGGGCACTGAAGAGTTCTATTCTAAATCTCTCCAGTGTTCCTATACTGGCTACAGCCTAGTAAGCAGCATCCAAGTTCAGAAGCGTCTGCTACATTTGTATTGTTTCATACAATGGCAATGAAGAGTTGTATGGTAAATCTCTATAGTGATGTAGTATGGTCTACGAGAGAGTAAGCACCACACAAGTTCAGAAGTTTCTACTACATTTGGATTGTTTCATACAAGGGCACTGAAGAGTTCTATTCTAAATCTCTCTAGTGTTCCTATACTGGCTACAGCCTAGTAAGCAGCACCCAAGTTCAGAAGCGTCTGCTACATTTGGATTGTTTCATACAAAGGCAATGAAGAGTTGTATGGTAAATCTCTATAGTGATGCAGTATGGTCTACGAGAGAGTAAGCACCACACAAGTTCAGAAGTTTCTACTACATTTGGATTGTTTCATACAAGGGCACTGAAGCGTTCTATTCTAAATCTCTCTAGTGTTCCTATACTGGCTACAGCCTAGTAAGCAGCACCCAAGTTCAGAAGTTTCTACTACATTTGGATTGTTTCATACAAGGGCACTGAAGAGATCTATTCTAAATCTGTCTAGTGTTCCTATACTGGCTACAGCTTAGTAAGCAGCACCCAAGTTCAGAAGCGTCTGCTACATTTGGATTGTTTCATACAAAGGCAATGAAGAGTTGTATGGTAAATCTCTATAGTGATGCAGTATGGTCTACGAGAGAGTAAGCACCACACAAGTTCAGAAGTTTCTACTACATTTGGATTGTTTCATACAAGGGCAATGAAGTGTTGTATGGTAAATCTCTATAGTGATGCAGTATGGTCTACGAGAGAGTAAGCACCACACAAGTTCAGAAGTTTCTACTACGTTTGGATTGTTTCATACAAGGGCACTGAAGAGTTCTATTCTAAATCTCTCTAGTGTTCCTATACTGCCTACAGCCTAGTAAGCAGCACCCAAGTTCAGAAGCGTCTGCTACATTTGGATTGTTTCATACAAAGGCAATGAAGAGTTGTATGGTAAATCTCTATAGTGATGCAGTATGGTCTACGAGAGAGTAAGCACCACACAAGTTCAGAGGCGTCTGCTACATTTGGATTGTTTCATACAAAGGCAATGAAGAGTTGTATGATAAATCTCTATAGTGATGCAGTATGGTCTACGAGAGAGTAAGCACCACACAAGTTCAGAAGTTTCTACTACATTTGGATTGTTTCATACAAGGGCACTGAAGAGTTCTATTCTAAATCTCTCTAGTGTTCCTATACTGGCTACAGCCTAGTAAGAAGCACCCAAGTTCAGAAGCGTCTGCTACATTTGGATTGTTTCATACAAAGGCAATGAAGAGTTGTATGGTAAATCTCTATAGTGATGCAGTATGGTCTACGAGAGAGTAAGCACCACACAAGTTCAGAAGCGTCTGCTACATTTGGATTGTTTCATACAAAGGCAATGAAGAGTTGTATGGTAAATCTCTATAGTGATGCAGTATGGTCTACGAGAGAGTAAGCACCACACAAGTTCAGAAGTTTCTACTACATTTGGATTGTTTCATACAAGGGCACTGAAGCGTTCTATTCTAAATCTCTCTAGTGTTCCTATACTGGCTACAGCCTACTAAGCAGCACCCAAGTTCAGAAGTTTCTACTACATTTGGATTGTTTCATACAAGGGCACTGAAGAGTTCTATTCTAAATCTGTCTAGTGTTCCTATACTGGCTACAGCTTAGTAAGCAGCACCCAAGTTCAGAAGCGTCTGCTACATTTGGATTGTTTCATACAAAGGCAATGAAGAGTTGAATGGTAAATCTCTATAGTGATGCAGTATGGTCTACGAGAGAGTAAGCACCACACAAGTTCAGAAGTTTCTACTACATTTGGATTGTTTCATACAAGGGCAATGAAGTGTTGTATGGTAAATCTCTATAGTGATGCAGTATGGTCTACGAGAGAGTAAGCACCACACAAGTTCAGAAGTTTCTACTACATTTGGATTGTTTCATACAAGGGCACTGAAGAGTTCTATTCTAAATCTCTCTAGTGTTCCTATACTGCCTACAGCCTAGTAAGCAGCACCCAAGTTCAGAAGCGTCTGCTACATTTGGATTCTTTCATACAAAGGCAATGAAGAGTTGTATGGTAAATCTCTATAGTGATGCAGTATGGTCTACGAGACAGTAAGCAGCACACAAGTTCAGAAGCGTCTGCTACATTTGGATTGTTTCATACAAAGGCAATGAACAGTTGTATGGTAAATCTCTATAGTGATGCAGTATGGTCTACGAGAGAGTAAGCACCACACAAGTTCAGAAGTTTCTACTACGTTTGGATTGTTTCATACAAGGGCACTGAAGAGTTCTATTCTAAATCTCTCTAGTGTTGCTAGACTGGCTACAGCCTAGTAAGCAGCACCCAAGTTCAGAAGCGTCTGCTACATTTGGATTGTTTCATACAAAGGCAATGAAGAGTTGTATGGTAAATCTCTATAGTGATGCAGTATGGTCTACGAGAGAGTAAGCACCACACAAGTTCAGAAGTTTCTACTACATTTGTATTCTTTCATACAAGGGCACTGAAGAGTTCTATTCTAAATCTCTCTAGTGTTCCTATACTGGCTACAGCCTAGTAAGCAGCACCCAAGTTCAGAAGCGTCTGCTACATTTGGATTGTTTCATACAAAGGCAATGAATAGTTGTATGGTAAATCTCTATAGTGATGCAGTATGGTCTACGAGAGAGTAAGCAGCACACAAGTTCAGAAGCGTCTGCTACATTTGGATTGTTTCATACAAAGGCAATGAACAGTTGTATGGTAAATCTCTATAGTGATGCAGTATGGTCTACGATAGAGTAAGAAGCACACAAGTTCAGAAGCGTCTGCTACATTTGGATTGTTTCATACAAAGGCAATGAAGAGTTGTATGGTAAATCTCTATAGTGATGCAGTATGGTCTACGAGAGAGTAAGCACCACACAAGTTCAGAAGTTTCTACTACATTTGGATTGTTTCATACAAGGGCACTGAAGAGTTCTATTCTAAATCTCTCTAGTGTTCCTATACTGGCTACAGCCTAGTAAGCAGCACCCAAGTTCAGAAGCGTCTCCTACATTTGGATTGTTTCATACAAAGGCAATGAAGAGTAGTATGGTAAATCTCTATAGTGATGCAGTATGGTCTACGAGAGAGTAAGCACCACACAAGTTCAGAAGTTTCTACTACATTTGGATTGTTTCATACAAAGGCAATGAAGTGTTGTATGGTAAATCTCTATAGTGATGCAGTATGGTCTACGAGAGAGTAAGCACCACACAAGTTCAGAAGTTTCTACTACATTTGGATTGTTTCATACAAGGGCACTGAAGAGTTCTATTCTAAATCTCTCTAGTGTTCCTATACTGGCTACAGCCTAGTAAGCAGCCCCCAAGTTCAGAAGCGTCTGCTACATTTGGATTGTTTCATACAAAGGCAATGAAGAGTTGTATGGTAAATCTCTATAGTGATGCAGTATGGTCTACGAGAGTGTAAGCACCACACAAGTTCAGAAGCGTCTGCTGCATTTGGATTGTTTCATACAAAGGCAATGAAGAGTTGTATGGTAAATCTCTATAGTGATGCAGTATGGTCTACGAGAGAGTAAGCACCACACAAGTTCAGAACCTTCTACTACATTTGGATTGTTTCATACAAAAGCACTGAAGAGTTCTATTCTAAATCTCTCTAGTGTTCCTATACTGGCTACAGACTAATAAGCAGCACCCAAGTTCAGAAGCGTCTGCTATATTTGGATTGTTTCATACAAAGGCAATGAAGAGTTGTATGGTAAATCTCTATAGTGATGCAGTATGGTCTACGAGAGAGTAAGCACCACACAAGTTCAGAAGTGTCTGCTACATTTGAATTGTTTCATACAAAGGCAATGAAGAGTTGTATGGTAAATCTCTATAGTGATGCAGTATGGTCTACGAGAGAGTAAGAAGCACACAAGTTCAGAAGCGTCTGCTACATTTGGATTGTTTCATACAAAGGCAATGAACAGTTGTATGGTAAATCTCTATAGTGATGCAGTATGGTCTACGAGAGAGTAAGCACCACAGAAGTTCAGAAGCGTCTGCTACATTTGGATTGTTTCATACAAAGGCAATGAAGAGTTGTATGGTAAATCTCTATAGTGATGCAGTATGGTCTACGAGAGAGTAAGCACCACACAAGTTCAGAACCTTCTACTACATTTGGATTGTTTCATACAAGGGCACTGAAGAGTTCTATTCTAAATCTCTCTAGTGTTCCTATACTGGCTACAGCCTAGTAAGCAGCACCCAAGTTCAGAAGCGTCTGCTACATTTGGATTGTTTCATACAAAGGCAATGAAGAGTTGTATGGTAAATCTCTATAGTGATGCAGTATGGTCTACGAGAGAGTAAGCACCACACAAGTTCAGAAGTTTCTACTACATTTGGATTGTTTCATACAAAGGCAATGAAGTGTTGTATGGTAAATCTCTATAGTGATGCAGTATGGTCTACGAGAGAGTAAGCACCACACAAGTTCAGAACCTTCTAATACATTTGGATTGTTTCATACAAGGGCACTGAAGAGTTCTATTCTAAATCTCTCTAGTGTTCCTATACTGGCTACAGCCTAGTAAGCAGCACACAAGTTCAGAAGCGTCTGCTACATTTGGATTGTTTCATACAAAGGCAATGAAGAGTTGTATGGTAAATCTCTATAGTGATGAAGTATGGTCTACGAGATAGTAAGCACCACACAAGTTCAGAAGTTTCTACTACATTTGGATTGTTTCATACAAAGGCAATGAAGTGTTGTATGGTAAATCTCTATAGTGATGCAGTATGGTCTACGAGAGAGTAAGCACCACACAAGTTCAGAAGTTTCTACTACATTTGGATTGTTTCATACAAGGGCACTGAAGAGTTCTATTCTAAATCTCTCTAGTGTTCCTATACTGGCTACAGCCTAGTAAGCAGCCCCCAAGTTCAGAAGCGTCTGCTACATTTGGATTGTTTCATACAAAGGCAATGAAGAGTTGTATGGTAAATCTCTATAGTGATGCAGTATGGTCTACGAGAGAGTAAGCACCACACAAGTTCAGAAGCGTCTGCTACATTTGGATTGTTTCATACAAAGGCAATGAAGAGTTGTATGGTAAATCTCTATAGTGATGCAGTATGGTCTACGAGAGAGTAAGCACCACACAAGTTCAGAACCTTCTACTACATTTGGATTGTTTCATACAAGGGCACTGAAGAGTTCTATTCTAAATCTCTCTAGTGTTCCTATACTGGCTACAGCCTAGTAAGCAGCACCCAAGTTCAGAAGCGTCTGCTACATTTGGATTGTTTCATACAAAGGCAATGAAGAGTTGTATGGTAAATCTCTATAGTGATGCAGTATGGTCTACGAGAGAGTAATCACCACACAAGTTCAGAAGTGTCTGCTACATTTGGATTGTTTCATACAAAGGCAATGAAGAGTTGTATGGTAAATCTCTATAGTGATGCAGTATGGTCTACGAGAGAGTAAGCAGCACCCAAGTTCAGAAGCGTCTGCTACATTTGGATTGTTTCATACAAAGGCAATGAACAGTTGTATGGTAAATCTCTATAGTGATGCAGTATGGTCTACGAGAGAGTAAGAAGCACACAAGTTCAGAAGCGTCTGCTACATTTGGATTGTTTCATACAAAGGCAGTGAAGAGTTGTATGGTAAATCTCTATAGTGATGCAGTATGGTCTACGAGAGAGTAAGCACCACACAAGTTCAGAAGCGTCTGCTACATTTGGATTGTTTCATACAAAGGCACTGAAGAGTTGTATGGTAAATCTCTATAGTGATGTAGTATGGTCTACGAGAGAGTAAGCACCACACAAGTTCAGAAGTTTCTACTACATTTGGATTGTTTCATACAAGGGAAATTAAGAGTTCTATTCTAAATCTCTCTAGTGTTCCAATACTGGCTACAGCCTAGTAAGCATCACCCAAGTTCAGAAGCGTCTGCTACATTTGGATTGTTTCATACAAAGGCAATGAAGAGTTGTATGGTAAATCTCTATAGTGAAGCAGTATGGTCTACGAGAGAGTAAGCACCACACAAGTTCAGAAGCGTCTGCTACATTTGGATTGTTTCATACAAAGGAAATGAAGAGTTGTATGGTAAATCTCTATTGTGATGCAGTATGGTCTACGAGAGAGTAAGCACCACACAAGTTCAGAAGTTTCTACTACATTTGGATTGTTTCATACAAGGGCACTGAAGAGTTCTATTCTAAGTCTCTCTAGTGTTCGTATACTGGCTACTGCCTAGTAAGCAGCACCCAAGTTCAGAAGCGTCTGCTACATTTGGATTGTTTCATACAAAGGCAATGAAGAGTTGTATGGTAAATCTCTATAGTGATGCAGTATGGTCTACGAGAGAGTAAGCAGCACCCAAGTTCAGAAGCGTCTGCTACATTTGGATTGTTTCATACAAAGGCAATGAAGAGTTGTATGGTAAATCTCTATAGTGATGCAGTATGGTCTACGAGAGAGTAAGCACCACACAAGTTCAGAAGTTTCTACTACATGTGGATTGTTACATACAAAGGCAATGAAGTGTTGTATGGTAAATCTCTATAGTGATGCAGTATGGTCTACGAGAGAGTAAGCACCACACAAGTTCAGAAGTTTCTACTACGTTTGGATTGTTTCATACAAGGGCACTGAAGAGTTCTATTCTAAATCTCTCTAGTGTTCCTATACTGGCTACAGCGTAGTAAGCAGCACCCAAGTTCAGAAGCGTCTTCTACATTTGGATTGTTTCATACAAAGGCAATGAAGAGTTGTATGGTAAATCTCTATAGTGATGCAGTATGGTCTACGAGAGAGTAAGCACCACACAAGTTCAGAACCTTCTACTACATTTGGATTGTTTCATACAAAGGCAATGAAGTGTTGTATGGTAAATCTCTATAGTGATGCAGTATGGTCTACGAGAGAGTAAGCACCACACAAGTTCAGAACCTTCTGCTACATTTGGATTGTTTCATACAAAGGCAATGAAGAGTTGTATGGTAAATCTCTATAGTGATGCAGTATGGTCTACGAGAGAGTAAGCAGCACCCAAGTTCAGAAGCGTCTGCTACATTTGGATTGTTTCATACAAAGGCAATGAAGAGTTGTATGGTAAATCTCTATAGTGATGCAGTATGGTCTACGAGAGAGTAAGCACCACACAAGTTCAGAAGTTTCTACTACATTTGGATTGTTTCATACAAAGGCAATGAAGTGTTGTATGGTAAATCTCTATAGTGATGCAGTATGGTCTACTAGAGAGTAAGCACCACACAAGTTCAGAACTTTCTTCTACATTTGGATTGTTTCATACAAGAGCTCTGAAGAGTTCTATTCTAAATCTCTCTAGTGTTCCTATACTGGCTACAGCCTAGTAAGCAGCACCCAAGTTCAGAAGCGTCTGCTACATTTGGATTTTTTCATACAAAGGCAATGAAGAGTTGTATGGTAAATCTCTATAGTGATGCAGTATGGTCTACGAGAGAGTAAGCACCACACAAGTTCAGAAGCGTCTGCTACATTTGGATTGTTTCATACAAAGGCAATGAAGAGTTGTATGGTATATCTCTATAGTGATGCGGTATGGTCTACGAGAGAGTAAGCACCACACAAGTTCAGAACCATCTACTACATTTGGATTGTTTCATACAAGGGCACTGAAGAGTTCTATTCTAAATCTCTCTAGTGTTCCTATACTGGCTACAGCCTAGTAAGCAGCACCCAAGTTCAGAAGCGTCTGCTACATTTGGATTGTTTCATACAAAGGCAATGAAGAGTTGTATGGTAAATCTCTATAGTGATGCAGTATGGTCTACGAGAGAGTAAGCACCACACAAGTTCAGAAGTTTCTACTACATTTGGATTGTTTCATACAAAGGCAATGAAGTGTTGTATGGTAAATCTCTATAGTGATGCCGTATGGTATACGAGAGAGTAAGCACCACACAAGTTCAGAACCTTCTACTACATTTGGATTGTTTCATACAAAGGCAATGAAGTGTTGTATGGTAAATCTCTATAGTGATGCAGTATGGTCTACGAGAGAGTAAGCACCACACAAGTTCAGAACCTTCTACTACATTTGGATTGTTTCATACAAGGGCACTGAAGAGTTCTATTCTAAATCTCTCCAGTGTTCCTATACTGGCTACAGCCTAGTAAGCAGCATCCAAGTTCAGAAGCGTCTGCTACATTTGTATTGTTTCATACAAAGGCAATGAAGAGTTGTATGGTAAATCTCTATAGTGATGCAGTATGGTCTACGAGAGAGTAAGCACCACACAAGTTCAGAAGTTTCTACTACATTTGGATTGTTTCATACAAGGGCACTGAAGAGTTCTATTCTAAATCTCTCTAGTGTTCCTATACTGGCTACAGCCTAGTAAGCAGCACCCAAGTTCAGAAGCGTCTGCTACATTTGGATTGTTTCATACAAAGGCAATGAAGAGTTGTATGGTAAATCTCTATAGTGATGCAGTATGGTCTACGAGAGAGTAAGTACTACACAAGTTCAGAAGCGTCTGCTACATTTGGATTGTTTCATACAAAGGCAATGAAGAGTTGTATGGTAAATCTCTATAGTGATGCAGTATGGTCTACGAGAGAGTAAGCACCACACAAGTTCAGAAGTTTCTACTACATTTGGATTGTTTCATACAAGGGCACTGAAGAGTTCTATTCTAAATCTCTCTAGTGTTCCTATACTGGCTACAGCCTAGTAAGCAGCACCCAAGTTCAGAAGCGTCTGCTACATTTGGATTGTTTCATACAAAGGCAATGAAGAGTTGTATGGTAAATCTCTATAGTGATGCAGTATGGTCTACGAGAGAGTAAGCACCACACAAGTTCAGAAGCGTCTGCTACATTTGGATTGTTTCATACAAAGGCAATGAAGAGTTGTATGGTAAATCTCTATAGTGATGCAGTATGGTCTACGAGAGAGTAAGCACCACACAAGTTCAGAAGTTTCTACTACATTTGGATTGTTTCATACAAAGGCAATGAAGAGTTGTATGGTAAATCTCTATAGTGATGCAGTATGGTCTACGAGAGAGTAAGCACCACACAAGTTCAGAAGCGTCTGCTACATTTGGATTGTTTCATACAAAGGCAATGAACAGTTGTATGGTAAATCTCTATAGTGATGCAGTATGGTCTACTAGAGAGTAAGCACCACACAAGTTCAGAAGTTTCTACTACATTTGGATTGTTTCATACAAGGGCACTGAAGAGTTCTATTCTAAATCTCTCTAGTGTTCCTATACTGGCTACAGCCTAGTAAGAAGCACCCAAGTTCAGAAGCGTCTGCTACATTTGGATTGTTTCATACAAAGGCAATGAAGAGTTGTATGGTAAATCTCTATAGTGATGCAGTATGGTCTACGAGAGAGTAAGCACCACACAAGTTCAGAAGCGTCTGCTACATTTGGATTGTTTCATACAAAGGCAATGAAGAGTTGTATGGTAAATCTCTATAGTGATGCAGTATGGTCTACGAGAGAGTAAGCACCACACAAGTTCAGAAGTTTCTACTACATTTGGATTGTTTCATACAAGGGCACTGAAGAGTTCTATTCTAAATCTCTCTAGTGTTCCTATACTGGCTACAGCCTAGTAAGCAGCACACTAGTTCAGAAGCGTCTGCTACATTTGGATTGTTTAATACAAAGGCACTGAAGAGTTGTATGGTAAATCTCAATAGTGATGCAGTATGGTCTACGAGAGAGTAAGCACCACACAAGTTCAGAAGCGTCTGCTACATTTGGATTGTTTCATACAAAGGCAATGAAGAGTTGTATGGTAAATCTCTATAGTGAGGCAGTATGGTCTACGAGAGAGTAAGCACCACACAAGTTCAGAAGCGTCTGCTACATTTGGATTGTTTCATACAAAGGCAATGAAGAGTTGTATGGTAAATCTCTATAGTGATGCAGTATGGTCTACGAGAGAGTAAGCACCACACAAGTTCAGAAGTTTCTACTACATTTGGATTGTTTCATACAAAGGCAATGAAGTGTTGTATGGTAAATCTCTATAGTGATGCAGTATGGTCTACGAGAGAGTAAGCACCACACAAGTTCAGAAGTTTCTACTACATTTGGGTTGTTTCATACAAGGGCACTAAAGTGTTCTATTCTAAATCTCTCTAGTGTTCCTATACTGGCTACAGCCTAGTAAGCAGCACCCAAGTTCAGAAGCGTCTGCTACATTTGGATTGTTTCATACAAAGGCAATGAAGAGTTGTATGGTAAATCTCTATAGTGATGCAGTATGGTCTACGAGAGAGTAAGCAGCACACAAGTTCAGAAGCGTCTGCTACATTTGGATTGTTTCATACAAAGGCAATGAACAGTTGTATGGTAAATCTCCATAGTGATGCAGTATGGTCTACGAGAGAGTAAGCACCACACAAGTTCAGAAGTTTCTACTACATTTGGATTGTTTCATACAAGGGCACTGAAGAGTTCTATTCTAAATCTCTCTAGAGTTCCTATACTGGCTACAGCCTAGTAAGCAGCACCCAAGTTCAGAAGCGTCTGCTACATTTGGATTGTTTCATACAAAGGCAATGAAGAGTTGTATGGTAAATCTCTATAGTGATGCAGTATGGTCTACGAGAGAGTAAGCACCACACAAGTTCAGAAGCGTCTGCTACATTTGGATTGTTTCATACAAAGGCAATGAAGAGTTGTATGGTAAATCTCTATAGTGATGCAGTATGGTCTACGAGAGAGTAAGCACCACACAAGTTCAGAAGCGTCTGCTACATTTGGATTGTTTCATACAAAGGCAATGAAGAGTTGTATTGTAAATCTCTATAGTGATGCAGTATGGTCTACGAGAGAGTAAGCACCACACAAGTTCAGAGGTTTCTACTACATTTGGATTGTTTCATACAAAGGCAATGAAGAGTTGTATGGTAAATCTCTATAGTGATGCAGTATGGTCTACGAGAGAGTAAGCACCACACAAGTTCAGAAGCGTCTGCTACATTTGGATTGTTTCATACAAAGGCAATGAACAGTTGTATGGTAAATCTCTATAGTGATGCAGTATGGTCTACTAGAGAGTAAGCACCACACAAGTTCAGAAGTTTCTACTACATTTGGATTGTTTCATACAAGGGCACTGAAGAGTTCTATTCTAAATCTCTCTAGTGTTCCTATACTGGCTACAGCCTAGTAAGAAGCACCCAAGTTCAGAAGCGTCTGCTACATTTGGATTGTTTCATACAAAGGCAATGAAGAGTTGTATGGTAAATCTCTATAGTGATGCAGTATGGTCTACGAGAGAGTAAGCACCACACAAGTTCAGAAGCGTCTGCTACATTTGGATTGTTTCATAGAAAGGCAATGAAGAGTTGTATGGTAAATCTCTATAGTGATGCTGTATGGTCTACGAGAGAGTAAGCACCACACAAGTTCAGAAGTTTCTACTACATTTGGATTGTTTCATACAAGGGCACTGAAGAGTTCTATTCTAAATCTCTCTAGTGTTCCTATACTGGCTACAGCCTAGTAAGCAGCACACAAGTTCAGAAGCGTCTGCTACATTTGGATTGTTTAATACAAAGGCACTGAAGAGTTGTATGGTAAATCTCTATAGTGATGCAGTATGGTCTACGAGAGAGTAAGCACCACACAAGTTCAGAAGCGTCTGCTACATTTGGATTGTTTCATACAAAGGCAATGAAGAGTTGTATGGTAAATCTCTATAGTGAGGCAGTATGGTCTACGAGAGAGTAAGCACCACACAAGTTCAGAAGTGTCTGCTACATTTGGATTGTTTCATACAAAGGCAATGAAGAGTTGTATGGTAAATCTCTATAGTGATGCAGTATGGTCTACGAGAGAGTAAGCACCACACAAGTTCAGAAGTTTCTACTACATTTGGATTGTTTCATACAAAGGCAATGAAGTGTTGTATGGTAAATCTCTATAGTGATGCAGTATGGTCTACGAGAGAGTAAGCACCACACAAGTTCAGAAGTTTCTACTACATTTGGGTTGTTTCATACAAGGGCACTAAAGAGTTCTATTCTAAATCTCTCTAGTGTTCCTATACTGGCTACAGCCTAGTAAGCAGCACCCAAGTTCAGAAGCGTCTGCTACATTTGGATTGTTTCATACAAAGGCAATGAAGAGTTGTATGGTAAATCTCTATAGTGATGCAGTATGGTCTACGAGAGAGTAAGCAGCACACAAGTTCAGAAGCGTCTGCTACATTTGGATTGTTTCATACAAAGGCAATGAACAGTTGTATGGTAAATCTCCATAGTGATGCAGTATGGTCTACGAGAGAGTAAGCACCACACAAGTTCAGAAGTTTCTACTACATTTGGATTGTTTCATACAAGGGCACTGAAGAGTTCTATTCTAAATCTCTCTAGAGTTCCTATACTGGCTACAGCCTAGTAAGCAGCACCCAAGTTCAGAAGCGTCTGCTACATTTGGATTGTTTCATACAAAGGCAATGAAGAGTTGTATGGTAAATCTCTATAGTGATGCAGTATGGTCTACGAGAGAGTAAGCACCACACAAGTTCAGAAGCGTCTGCTACATTTGGATTGTTTCATACAAAGGCAATGAAGAGTTGTATGGTAAATCTCTATAGTGATGCAGTATGGTCTACGAGAGAGTAAGCACCACACAAGTTCAGAAGTTTCTACTACATTTGGATTGTTTCATACAAGGGCACTGAAGAGTTCTATTCTAAATCTCTCTAGTGTTCCTATACTGGCTACAGCCTAGTAAGCAGCACCCAAGTTCAGAAGCGTCTGCTACATTTGGATTGTTTCATACAAAAGCAATGAAGAGTTGTATGGTAAATCTCTATAGTGATGCAGTATGGTCTACGAGAGAGTAAGCACCACACAAGTTCAGAAGTTTCCACTACATTTGATTGTTTCTTACAAGGGCACTGAAGAGTTCTATTCTAAATCTGTCTAGTGTTCCTGTACTGGCTACAGCTTAGTAAGCAGCACCCAAGTTCAGAAGCATCTGCTACATTTGGATTGTTTCATACAAAGGCAATGAAGAGTTGTATGGTATATCTCTATAGTGATGCAGTATGGTCTACGAGAGAGTAAGCACCACACAAGTTCAGAAGTTTCTACTACATTTGGATTGTTTCATACAAGGGCAATGAAGTGTTGTATGGTAAATCTCTATAGTGATTCAGTATGGTCTACGAGAGAGTAAGCACCACACAAGTTCAGAAGTTTCTACTACATTTGGATTGTTTCATACAAGGGCACTGAAGAGTTCTATTCTACATCTCTTTAGTGTTCCTATACTGGCTACAGCCTAGTACGCACCACCCAAGTTCAGAAGTGTCTGCTACATTTGGATTGTTTAATACAAAGGCACTGAAGAGTTGTATGGTAAATCTCTATAGTGATGCAGTATGGTCTACGAGAGAGTAAGCAGCACAAAAGTTCAGAAGTGTCTGCTACATTTGGATTGTTTCAAACAAAGGCAATGAAGAGTTGTATGGTAAATCTCTATAGTGATGCAGTATGGTCTACGAGAGAGTAAGCAGCACACAAGTTCAGAAGCGTCTGCTACATTTGGATTGTTTCATACAAAGGCAATGAACAGTTGTATGGTAAATCTCTATAGTGATATAGTGATGTCTACGAGAGAGTAAGAAGCACACAAGTTCAGAAGCGTCTGCTACATTTGGATTGTTTCATACAAAGGCAATGAAGAGTTGTATGGTAAATCTCTATAGTGATGCAGTATGGTCTACGAGAGAGTAAGCACCACACAAGTTCAGAAGATTCTACTACTTTTGGATTGTTTAATACAAGGGCACTGAAGAGTTCTATTCTAAATCTCTCTAGTGTTCCTATTCTGGCTACAGCCATGTAAGCAGCACCCAAGTTCAGAAGCGTCTGCTACATTTGGATTGTTTCATACAAAGGCAATGAAGAGTTGTATGGTAAATCTCTATAGTGAGGCAGTATGGTCTACGAGAGAGTAAGCACCACCCAAGTTCAGAAGCGTCTGCTACATTTGGATTGTTTCATACAAAGGCAATGAAGAGTTGTATGGTAAATCTCTATAGTGATGCAGTATGGTCTACGAGAGATTAAGCACCACACAAGTTCAGAAGTTTCTACTACATTTGGATTGTTTCATACAAGGGCACTGAAGAGTTCTATTCTAAATCTCTCTAGTGTTCCTATACTGGCTACAGCCTAGTAAGCAGCACCCAAGTTCAGAAGCGTCTGCTACATTTGGATTGTTTCATACAAAGGCAATGAAGAGTTGTATGGTAAATCTCTATAGTGATGCAGTATGGTCTACGAGAGAGTAATCACCACACAAGTTCAGAAGTTTCCACTACATTTGATTGTTTCTTACAAGGGCACTGAAGAGTTCTATTCTAAATCTGTCTAGTGTTCCTGTACTGGCTACAGCTTAGTAAGCAGCACCCAAGTTCAGAAGCATCTGCTACATTTGGATTGTTTCATACAAAGGCAATGAAGAGCTGTATGGTAAATCTCTATAGTGATGCAGTATGGTCTACGAGAGAGTAAGCACCACACAAGTTCAGAAGTTTCTACTACATTTGGATTGTTTCATACAAGGGCACTGAAGAGTTCTATTCTAAATCTCTTTAGTGTTCCTATACTGGCTACAGCCTAGTACGCACCACCCAAGTTCAGAAGCGTCTGCTACATTTGGATTGTTTAATACAAAGGCACTGAAGAGTTGTATGGTAAATCTCTATAGTGATGCAGTATGGTCTACGAGAGAGTAAGCAGCACACAAGTTCAGAAGTGTCTGCTACATTTGGATTGTTTCAAACAAAGGCAATGAAGAGTTGTATGGTAAATCTCTATAGTGATGCAGTATGGTCTACGAGAGAGTAAGCAGCACACAAGTTCAGAAGCGTCTGCTACATTTGGATTGTTTCATACAAAGGCAATGAAGAGTTGTATGGTAAATCTCTATAGTGATATAGTGATGTCTACGAGAGAGTAAGAAGCACACAAGTTCAGAAGCGTCTGCTACATTTGGATTGTTTCATACAAAGGCAATGAAGAGTTGTATGGTAAATCTCTATAGTGATGCAGTATGGTCTACGAGAGAGTAAGCAGCACACAAGTTCAGAAGTTTCTACTACTTTTGGATTGTTTAATACAAGGGCACTGAAGAGTTCTATTCTAAATCTCTCTAGTGTTCCTATACTGGCTACAGCCATGTAAGCAGCACCCAAGTTCAGAAGCGTCTGCTACATTTGGATTGTTTCATACAAAGGCAATGAAGAGTTGTATGGTAAATCTCTATAGTGAGGCAGTATGGTCTACGAGAGAGTAAGCACCACACAAGTTCAGAAGCGTCTGCTACATTTGGATTGTTTCATACAAAGGAAATGAAGAGTTGTATGGTAAATCTCTATAGTGATGCAGTATGGTCTACGAGAGAGTAAGCACCACACAAGTTCAGAAGTTTCTACTACATTTGGATTGTTTCATACAAGGGCACTGAAGAGTTCTATTCTAAATCTCTCTAGTGTTCCTATACTGGCTACAGCCTAGTAAACAGCACCCAAGTTCAGAAGCGTCTGCTACATTTGGATTGTTTCATACAAAGGCAATGAAGAGTTTTATGGTAAATCTCTATAGTGATGCAGTATGGTCTACGAGAGAGTAAGCACCACACAAGTTCAGAAGCGTCTGCTACATTTGGATTGTTTCATACAAGCGCACTGAAGAGTTCTATTCTAAATCTCTCTAGTGTTCCTATACTGGCTACAGCCTAGTAAGCAGCACCCAAGTTCAGAAGCGTCTGCTACATTTGGATTGTTTCATACAAAGGCAATGAAGAGTTGTATGGTAAATCTCTATAGTGATTGAGTATGGTCTACGAGAGAGTAAGCACCACACAAGTTCAGAAGCGTCTGCTACATTTGGATTGTTTCATAAAAAGGCAATGAAGAGTTGTATGGTAAATCTCTATAGTGATGCAGTATGGTCTACGAGAGAGTAAGCACCACACAAGTTCAGAAGTTTCTACTACATTTGGATTGTTTCATACAAGGGCACTGAAGAGTTCTATTCTAAATCTCTCTAGTGTTCCTATACTGGCTACAACCTAGTAAGCAGCACCCAAGTTCAGAAGAATCTGCTACATTTGGATTGTTTAATACAAAGGCACTGAAGAGTTGTATGGTACATCTCTATAGTGATGCAGTATGGTCTACGAGAGAGTAAGCAGCACACAAGTTCAGAAGAATCTGCTACATTTGGATTGTTTCATACAACGGCAATGAAGAGTTGTATGGTAAATCTCTATAGTGATGCAGTATGGTCTACGAGAGAGTAAGAAGCACACAAGTTCAGAAGCGTCTGCTACATTTGGATTGTTTCATACAAAGGCAATGAAGAGTTGTATGGTAAATCTCTATAGTGAGGCAGTATGGTCTACGAGAGAGTAAGCACCACACAAGTTCAGAAGCGTCTGCTACATTTGGATTGTTTCATACAAAGGAAATGAAGAGTTGTATGGTAAATCTCTATAGTGATGCAGTATGGTCTACGAGAGAGTAAGCACCACACAAGTTCAGAAGTTTCTACTACATTTGGATTGTTTCATACAAGGGCACTGAAGAGTTCTATTCTAAATCTCTCTAGTGTTCCTATACTGGCTACAGCCTAGTAAGCAGCACCCAAGTTCAGAAGCGTCTTCTACATTTGGATTGTTTAATACAAAGGCACTGAAGTGTTGTATGGTAAATCTCTATAGTGATGCAGTATGGTCTACGAGAGAGTAAGCAGCACACAAGTTCAGAAGAATCTGCTACATTTGGATTGTTTCAAACAAAGGCAATGAAGAGTTGTATGGTAAATCTCTATAGTGATGCAGTATGGTCTACGAGAGAGTAAGCACCACACAAGTTCAGAAGTTTCTACTACATTTGGATTGTTTCATACAAGGGCACTGAAGCGTTCTATTCTAAATCTCTCTAGTGTTCCTATACTGGCTACAGCCTAGTAAGCAGCACCCAAGTTCAGAAGTTTCTACTACATTTGGATTGTTTCATACAAGGGCACTGAAGAGATCTATTCTAAATCTGTCTAGTGTTCCTATACTGGCTACAGCTTAGTAAGCAGCACCCAAGTTCAGAAGCGTCTGCTACATTTGGATTGTTTCATACAAAGGCAATGAAGAGTTGTATGGTAAATCTCTATAGTGATGCAGTATGGTCTACGAGAGAGTAAGCACCACACAAGTTCAGAAGTTTCTACTACATTTGGATTGTTTCATACAAGGGCAATGAAGTGTTGTATGGTAAATCTCTATAGTGATGCAGTATGGTCTACGAGAGAGTAAGCACCACACAAGTTCAGAAGTTTCTACTACGTTTGGATTGTTTCATACAAGGGCACTGAAGAGTTCTATTCTAAATCTCTCTAGTGTTCCTATACTGCCTACAGCCTAGTAAGCAGCACCCAAGTTCAGAAGCGTCTGCTACATTTGGATTGTTTCATACAAAGGCAATGAAGAGTTGTATGGTAAATCTCTATAGTGATGCAGTATGGTCTACGAGAGAGTAAGCACCACACAAGTTCAGAGGCGTCTGCTACATTTGGATTGTTTCATACAAAGGCAATGAAGAGTTGTATGATAAATCTCTATAGTGATGCAGTATGGTCTACGAGAGAGTAAGCACCACACAAGTTCAGAAGCGTCTGCTACATTTGGATTGTTTCATACAAAGGCAATGAAGAGTTGTATGGTAAATCTCTATAGTGATGCAGTATGGTCTACGAGAGAGTAAGCACCACACAAGTTCAGAAGTTTCTACTACATTTGGATTGTTTCATACAAGGGCACTGAAGCGTTCTATTCTAAATCTCTCTAGTGTTCCTATACTGGCTACAGCCTACTAAGCAGCACCCAAGTTCAGAAGTTTCTACTACATTTGGATTGTTTCATACAAGGGCACTGAAGAGTTCTATTCTAAATCTGTCTAGTGTTCCTATACTGGCTACAGCTTAGTAAGCAGCACCCAAGTTCAGAAGCGTCTGCTACATTTGGATTGTTTCATACAAAGGCAATGAAGAGTTGAATGGTAAATCTCTATAGTGATGCAGTATGGTCTACGAGAGAGTAAGCACCACACAAGTTCAGAAGTTTCTACTACATTTGGATTGTTTCATACAAGGGCAATGAAGTGTTGTATGGTAAATCTCTATAGTGATGCAGTATGGTCTACGAGAGAGTAAGCACCACACAAGTTCAGAAGTTTCTACTACATTTGGATTGTTTCATACAAGGGCACTGAAGAGTTCTATTCTAAATCTCTCTAGTGTTCCTATACTGCCTACAGCCTAGTAAGCAGCACCCAAGTTCAGAAGCGTCTGCTACATTTGGATTCTTTCATACAAAGGCAATGAAGAGTTGTATGGTAAATCTCTATAGTGATGCAGTATGGTCTACGAGACAGTAAGCAGCACACAAGTTCAGAAGCGTCTGCTACATTTGGATTGTTTCATACAAAGGCAATGAACAGTTGTATGGTAAATCTCTATAGTGATGCAGTATGGTCTACGAGAGAGTAAGCACCACACAAGTTCAGAAGTTTCTACTACGTTTGGATTGTTTCATACAAGGGCACTGAAGAGTTCTATTCTAAATCTCTCTAGTGTTGCTAGACTGGCTACAGCCTAGTAAGCAGCACCCAAGTTCAGAAGCGTCTGCTACATTTGGATTGTTTCATACAAAGGCAATGAAGAGTTGTATGGTAAATCTCTATAGTGATGCAGTATGGTCTACGAGAGAGTAAGCACCACACAAGTTCAGAAGTTTCTACTACATTTGTATTCTTTCATACAAGGGCACTGAAGAGTTCTATTCTAAATCTCTCTAGTGTTCCTATACTGGCTACAACCTAGTAAGCAGCACCCAAGTTCAGAAGCGTCTGCTACATTTGGATTGTTTCATACAAAGGCAATGAATAGTTGTATGGTAAATCTCTATAGTGATGCAGTATGGTCTACGAGAGAGTAAGCAGCACACAAGTTCAGAAGCGTCTGCTACATTTGGATTGTTTCATACAAAGGCAATGAACAGTTGTATGGTAAATCTCTATAGTGATGCAGTATGGTCTACGATAGAGTAAGAAGCACACAAGTTCAGAAGCGTCTGCTACATTTGGATTGTTTCATACAAAGGCAATGAAGAGTTGTATGGTAAATCTCTATAGTGATGCAGTATGGTCTACGAGAGAGTAAGCACCACACAAGTTCAGAAGTTTCTACTACATTTGGATTGTTTCATACAAGGGCACTGAAGAGTTCTATTCTAAATCTCTCTAGTGTTCCTATACTGGCTACAGCCTAGTAAGCAGCACCCAAGTTCAGAAGCGTCTCCTACATTTGGATTGTTTCATACAAAGGCAATGAAGAGTAGTATGGTAAATCTCTATAGTGATGCAGTATGGTCTACGAGAGAGTAAGCACCACACAAGTTCAGAAGTTTCTACTACATTTGGATTGTTTCATACAAAGGCAATGAAGTGTTGTATGGTAAATCTCTATAGTGATGCAGTATGGTCTACGAGAGAGTAAGCACCACACAAGTTCAGAAGTTTCTACTACATTTGGATTGTTTCATACAAGGGCACTGAAGAGTTCTATTCTAAATCTCTCTAGTGTTCCTATACTGGCTACAGCCTAGTAAGCAGCCCCCAAGTTCAGAAGCGTCTGCTACATTTGGATTGTTTCATACAAAGGCAATGAAGAGTTGTATGGTAAATCTCTATAGTGATGCAGTATGGTCTACGAGAGTGTAAGCACCACACAAGTTCAGAAGCGTCTGCTGCATTTGGATTGTTTCATACAAAGGCAATGAAGAGTTGTATGGTAAATCTCTATAGTGATGCAGTATGGTCTACGAGAGAGTAAGCACCACACAAGTTCAGAACCTTCTACTACATTTGGATTGTTTCATACAAAAGCACTGAAGAGTTCTATTCTAAATCTCTCTAGTGTTCCTATACTGGCTACAGACTAATAAGCAGCACCCAAGTTCAGAAGCGTCTGCTATATTTGGATTGTTTCATACAAAGGCAATGAAGAGTTGTATGGTAAATCTCTATAGTGATGCAGTATGGTCTACGAGAGAGTAAGCACCACACAAGTTCAGAAGTGTCTGCTACATTTGAATTGTTTCATACAAAGGCAATGAAGAGTTGTATGGTAAATCTCTATAGTGATGCAGTATGGTCTACGAGAGAGTAAGAAGCACACAAGTTCAGAAGCGTCTGCTACATTTGGATTGTTTCATACAAAGGCAATGAACAGTTGTATGGTAAATCTCTATAGTGATGCAGTATGGTCTACGAGAGAGTAAGCACCACAGAAGTTCAGAAGCGTCTGCTACATTTGGATTGTTTCATACAAAGGCAATGAAGAGTTGTATGGTAAATCTCTATAGTGATGCAGTATGGTCTACGAGAGAGTAAGCACCACACAAGTTCAGAACCTTCTACTACATTTGGATTGTTTCATACAAGGGCACTGAAGAGTTCTATTCTAAATCTCTCTAGTGTTCCTATACTGGCTACAGCCTAGTAAGCAGCACCCAAGTTCAGAAGCGTCTGCTACATTTGGATTGTTTCATACAAAGGCAATGAAGAGTTGTATGGTAAATCTCTATAGTGATGCAGTATGGTCTACGAGAGAGTAAGCACCACACAAGTTCAGAAGTTTCTACTACATTTGGATTGTTTCATACAAAGGCAATGAAGTGTTGTATGGTAAATCTCTATAGTGATGCAGTATGGTCTACGAGAGAGTAAGCACCACACAAGTTCAGAACCTTCTAATACATTTGGATTGTTTCATACAAGGGCACTGAAGAGTTCTATTCTAAATCTCTCTAGTGTTCCTATACTGGCTACAGCCTAGTAAGCAGCACACAAGTTCAGAAGCGTCTGCTACATTTGGATTGTTTCATACAAAGGCAATGAAGAGTTGTATGGTAAATCTCTATAGTGATGAAGTATGGTCTACGAGATAGTAAGCACCACACAAGTTCAGAAGTTTCTACTACATTTGGATTGTTTCATACAAAGGCAATGAAGTGTTGTATGGTAAATCTCTATAGTGATGCAGTATGGTCTACGAGAGAGTAAGCACCACACAAGTTCAGAAGTTTCTACTACATTTGGATTGTTTCATACAAGGGCACTGAAGAGTTCTATTCTAAATCTCTCTAGTGTTCCTATACTGGCTACAGCCTAGTAAGCAGCCCCCAAGTTCAGAAGCGTCTGCTACATTTGGATTGTTTCATACAAAGGCAATGAAGAGTTGTATGGTAAATCTCTATAGTGATGCAGTATGGTCTACGAGAGAGTAAGCACCACACAAGTTCAGAAGCGTCTGCTACATTTGGATTGTTTCATACAAAGGCAATGAAGAGTTGTATGGTAAATCTCTATAGTGATGCAGTATGGTCTACGAGAGAGTAATCACCACACAAGTTCAGAAGTGTCTGCTACATTTGGATTGTTTCATACAAAGGCAATGAAGAGTTGTATGGTAAATCTCTATAGTGATGCAGTATGGTCTACGAGAGAGTAAGCAGCACACAAGTTCAGAAGCGTCTGCTACATTTGGATTGTTTCATACAAAGGCAATGAACAGTTGTATGGTAAATCTCTATAGTGATGCAGTATGGTCTACGAGAGAGTAAGAAGCACACAAGTTCAGAAGCGTCTGCTACATTTGGATTGTTTCATACAAAGGCAGTGAAGAGTTGTATGGTAAATCTCTATAGTGATGCAGTATGGTCTACGAGAGAGTAAGCACCACACAAGTTCAGAAGCGTCTGCTACATTTGGATTGTTTCATACAAAGGCACTGAAGAGTTGTATGGTAAATCTCTATAGTGATGTAGTATGGTCTACGAGAGAGTAAGCACCACACAAGTTCAGAAGTTTCTACTACATTTGGATTGTTTCATACAAGGGAAATTAAGAGTTCTATTCTAAATCTCTCTAGTGTTCCAATACTGGCTACAGCCTAGTAAGCATCACCCAAGTTCAGAAGCGTCTGCTACATTTGGATTGTTTCATACAAAGGCAATGAAGAGTTGTATGGTAAATCTCTATAGTGAAGCAGTATGGTCTACGAGAGAGTAAGCACCACACAAGTTCAGAAGCGTCTGCTACATTTGGATTGTTTCATACAAAGGAAATGAAGAGTTGTATGGTAAATCTCTATTGTGATGCAGTATGGTCTACGAGAGAGTAAGCACCACACAAGTTCAGAAGTTTCTACTACATTTGGATTGTTTCATACAAGGGCACTGAAGAGTTCTATTCTAAGTCTCTCTAGTGTTCGTATACTGGCTACTGCCTAGTAAGCAGCACCCAAGTTCAGAAGCGTCTGCTACATTTGGATTGTTTCATACAAAGGCAATGAAGAGTTGTATGGTAAATCTCTATAGTGATGCAGTATGGTCTACGAGAGAGTAAGCACCACACAAGTTCAGAACCTTCTGCTACATTTGGATTGTTTCATACAAAGGCAATGAAGAGTTGTATGGTAAATCTCTATAGTGATGCAGTATGGTCTACGAGAGAGTAAGCAGCACCCAAGTTCAGAAGCGTCTGCTACATTTGGATTGTTTCATACAAAGGCAATGAAGAGTTGTATGGTAAATCTCTATAGTGATGCAGTATGGTCTACGAGAGAGTAAGCACCACACAAGTTCAGAAGTTTCTACTACATGTGGATTGTTACATACAAAGGCAATGAAGTGTTGTATGGTAAATCTCTATAGTGATGCAGTATGGTCTACGAGAGAGTAAGCACCACACAAGTTCAGAAGTTTCTACTACGTTTGGATTGTTTCATACAAGGGCACTGAAGAGTTCTATTCTAAATCTCTCTAGTGTTCCTATACTGGCTACAGCGTAGTAAGCAGCACCCAAGTTCAGAAGCGTCTTCTACATTTGGATTGTTTCATACAAAGGCAATGAAGAGTTGTATGGTAAATCTCTATAGTGATGCAGTATGGTCTACGAGAGAGTAAGCACCACACAAGTTCAGAACCTTCTACTACATTTGGATTGTTTCATACAAAGGCAATGAAGTGTTGTATGGTAAATCTCTATAGTGATGCAGTATGGTCTACGAGAGAGTAAGCACCACACAAGTTCAGAACCTTCTGCTACATTTGGATTGTTTCATACAAAGGCAATGAAGAGTTGTATGGTAAATCTCTATAGTGATGCAGTATGGTCTACGAGAGAGTAAGCAGCACCCAAGTTCAGAAGCGTCTGCTACATTTGGATTGTTTCATACAAAGGCAATGAAGAGTTGTATGGTAAATCTCTATAGTGATGCAGTATGGTCTACGAGAGAGTAAGCACCACACAAGTTCAGAAGTTTCTACTACATTTGGATTGTTTCATACAAAGGCAATGAAGTGTTGTATGGTAAATCTCTATAGTGATGCAGTATGGTCTACTAGAGAGTAAGCACCACACAAGTTCAGAACTTTCTTCTACATTTGGATTGTTTCATACAAGAGCTCTGAAGAGTTCTATTCTAAATCTCTCTAGTGTTCCTATACTGGCTACAGCCTAGTAAGCAGCACCCAAGTTCAGAAGCGTCTGCTACATTTGGATTTTTTCATACAAAGGCAATGAAGAGTTGTATGGTAAATCTCTATAGTGATGCAGTATGGTCTACGAGAGAGTAAGCACCACACAAGTTCAGAAGCGTCTGCTACATTTGGATTGTTTCATACAAAGGCAATGAAGAGTTGTATGGTATATCTCTATAGTGATGCGGTATGGTCTACGAGAGAGTAAGCACCACACAAGTTCAGAACCATCTACTACATTTGGATTGTTTCATACAAGGGCACTGAAGAGTTCTATTCTAAATCTCTCTAGTGTTCCTATACTGGCTACAGCCTAGTAAGCAGCACCCAAGTTCAGAAGCGTCTGCTACATTTGGATTGTTTCATACAAAGGCAATGAAGAGTTGTATGGTAAATCTCTATAGTGATGCAGTATGGTCTACGAGAGAGTAAGCACCACACAAGTTCAGAAGTTTCTACTACATTTGGATTGTTTCATACAAAGGCAATGAAGTGTTGTATGGTAAATCTCTATAGTGATGCCGTATGGTCTACGAGAGAGTAAGCACCACACAAGTTCAGAACCTTCTACTACATTTGGATTGTTTCATACAAAGGCAATGAAGTGTTGTATGGTAAATCTCTATAGTGATGCAGTATGGTCTACGAGAGAGTAAGCACCACACAAGTTCAGAACCTTCTACTACATTTGGATTGTTTCATACAAGGGCACTGAAGAGTTCTATTCTAAATCTCTCCAGTGTTCCTATACTGGCTACAGCCTAGTAAGCAGCATCCAAGTTCAGAAGCGTCTGCTACATTTGTATTGTTTCATACAAAGGCAATGAAGAGTTGTATGGTAAATCTCTATAGTGATGCAGTATGGTCTACGAGAGAGTAAGCACCACACAAGTTCAGAAGTTTCTACTACATTTGGATTGTTTCATACAAGGGCACTGAAGAGTTCTATTCTAAATCTCTCTAGTGTTCCTATACTGGCTACAGCCTAGTAAGCAGCACCCAAGTTCAGAAGCGTCTGCTACATTTGGATTGTTTCATACAAAGGCAATGAAGAGTTGTATGATAAATCTCTATAGTGATGCAGTATGGTCTACGAGAGAGTAAGCACCACACAAGTTCAGAAGTTTCTACTACATTTGGATTGTTTCATACAAGGGCACTGAAGAGTTCTATTCTAAATCTCTCTAGTGTTCCTATACTGGCTACAGCCTAGTAAGCAGCACCCAAGTTCAGAAGCGTCTGCTACATTTGGATTGGTTCATACAAAGGCAATGAATAGTTGTATGGTAAATCTCTATAGTGATGCAGTATGGTCTACGAGAGAGTAAGCACCACACAAGTTCAGAAGCGTCTGCTACATTTGGATTGTTTCATACAAAGGCAATGAAGAGTTGTATGGTAAATCTCTATAGTGATGCAGTATGGTCTACGAGAGAGTAAGCACCACACAAGTTCAGAAGTTTCTACTACATTTGGATTGTTTCATACAAGGGCACTGAAGCGTTCTATTCTAAATCTCTCTAGTGTTCCTATACTGGCTACAGCCTAGTAAGCAGCACCCAAGTTCAGAAGTTTCTACTACATTTGGATTGTTTCATACAAGGGCACTGAAGAGTTCTATTCTAAATCTGTCTAGTGTTCCTATACTGGCTACAGCTTAGTAAGCAGCACCCAAGTTCAGAAGCGTCTGCTACATTTGGATTGTTTCATACAAAGGCAATGAAGAGTTGTATGGTAAATCTCTATAGTGATGCAGTATGGTCTACGAGAGAGTAAGCACCACACAAGTTCAGAAGTTTCTACTACATTTGGATTGTTTCATACAAGGGCAATGAAGTGTTGTATGGTAAATCTCTATAGTGATGCAGTATGGTCTACGAGAGAGTAAGCACCACACAAGTTCAGAAGTTTCTACTACGTTTGGATTGTTTCATACAGGGGCACTGAAGAGTTCTATTCTAAATCTCTCTAGTGTTCCTATACTGCCTACAGCCTAGTAAGCAGCACCCAAGTTCAGAAGCGTCTGCTACATTTGGATTGTTTCATACAAAGGCAATGAAGAGTTGTATGGTAAATCTCTATAGTGATGCAGTATGGTCTACGAGAGAGTAAGCACCACACAAGTTCAGAGGCGTCTGCTACATTTGGATTGTTTCATACAAAGGCAATGAAGAGTTGTATGGTAAATCTCTATAGTGATGCAGTATGGTCTACGAGAGAGTAAGCACCACACACGTTCAGAAGTTTCTACTACATTTGGATTGTTTCATACAAAGGCAATGAAGTGTTGTATGGTAAATCTCTATAGTGATGCAGTATGGTCTACGAGAGAGTAAGCACCACACAAGTTCAGAACCTTCTACTACATTTGGATTGTTTCATACAAGGGCACTGAAGAGTTCTATTCTAAATCTCTCTAGTGTTCCTATACTGGCTACAGCCTAGTAAGCAGCACACAAGTTCAGAAGCGTCTGCTACATTTGGATTGTTTCATACAAAGGCAATGAAGAGTTGTATGGTAAATCTCTATAGTGAAGCAGTATGGTCTACGAGAGAGTAAGCACCACACAAGTTCAGAAGCGTCTGCTACATTTGGATTGTTTCATACAAAGGAAATGAAGAGTTGTATGGTAAATCTCTATTGTGATGCAGTATGGTCTACGAGAGAGTAAGCACCACACAAGTTCAGAAGTTTCTACTACATTTGGATTGTTTCATACAAGGGCACTGAAGAGTTCTATTCTAAGTCTCTCTAGTGTTCGTATACTGGCTACTGCCTAGTAAGCAGCACCCAAGTTCAGAAGCGTCTGCTACATTTGGATTGTTTCATACAAAGGCAATGAAGTGTTGTATGGTAAATCTCTATAGTGATGCAGTATGGTCTACGAGAGAGTAAGCACCACACAAGATCAGAAGCGTCTGCTACATTTGGATTGTTTCATACAAAGGCAATGAAGAGTTGTATGGTAAATCTCTATAGTGATGCAGTATGGTCTACGAGAGAGTAAGCACCACACAAGTTCAGAAGTTTCTAATACATTTGGATTGTTTTATACAAGGGCACTGAAGAGTTCTATTCTAAATCTCTCTAGTGTTCCAATACTGGCTACAGCCTAGTAAGCAGCACCCAAGTTCAGAAGCGTCTGCTACATTTGGATTGTTTCATACAAAGGCAATGAAGAGTTGTATGGTAAATCTCTATAGTGATGCAGTATGGTCTACGAGAGAGTAAGCACCACACAAGTTCAGAAGCGTCTGCTACATTTGGATTGTTTCATACAAAGGCAATGAAGAGTTGTATGGTAAATCTCTATAGTGATGCAGTATGGTCTACGAGAGAGTAAGCACCACACAAGTTCAGAAGTTTCTACTACATTTGGATTGTTTCATACAAAGGCAATGAAGAGTTGTATGGTAAATCTCTATAGTGATGCAGTATGGTCTACGAGAGAGTAAGCACCACACAAGTTCAGAAGCGTCTGCTACATTTGGATTGTTTCATACAAAGGCAATGAACAGTTGTATGGTAAATCTCTATAGTGATGCAGTATGGTCTACGAGAGAGTAAGCACCACACAAGTTCAGAAGCGTCTGCTACATTTGGATTGTTTCATACAAAGGCAATGAAGAGTTGTATGGTAAATCTCAATAGTGATGCGGTATGGTCTACGAGAGAGTAAGCACCACACAAGTTCAGAAGTTTCTTCTACATTTGGATTGTTTCATACAAGGGCACTGAAGAGTTCTATTCTAAATCTCTCTAGTGTTCCTATACTGGCTACAGCCTAGTAAGCAGCACCCAAGTTCAGAAGCGTCTGCTACATTTGGATTGTTTCATACAAAGGCAATGAAGAGTTGTATGGTAAATCTCTATAGTGATGCAGTATGGTCTACGAGAGAGTAA
The DNA here is from genome assembly GCA_026170595.1 of Plestiodon gilberti rubricaudatus. NCBI lineage: Eukaryota > Metazoa > Chordata > Lepidosauria > Squamata > Scincidae > Plestiodon > Plestiodon gilberti. The sequence goes on from JANXHW010000012.1 coordinate 18,741,786, forward strand.
GCAGCACACAAGTTCAGAAGCGTCTGCTACATTTGGATTGTTTCATACAAAGGCAATGAACAGTTGTATGGTAAATCTCCATAGTGATGCAGTATGGTCTACGAGAGAGTAAGCACCACACAAGTTCAGAAGTTTCTACTACATTTGGATTGTTTCATACAAGGGCACTGAAGAGTTCTATTCTAAATCTCTCTAGTGTTCCTATACTGGCTACAGCCTAGTAAGCAGCACCCAAGTTCAGAAGCGTCTGCTACATTTGGATTGTTTAATACAAAGGCACAGAAGAGTTGTATGGTAAATCTCTATAGTGAGGCAGTATGGTCTACGAGAGAGTAAGTACTACACAAGTTCAGAAGCGTCTGCTACATTTGGATTGTTTCATACAAAGGCAATGAAGAGTTGTATGGTAAATCTCTATAGTGATGCAGTATGGTCTACGAGAGAGTAAGCACCACACAAGTTCAGAAGTTTCTACTACATTTGGATTGTTTCATACAAGGGCACTGAAGAGTTCTATTCTAAATCTCTCTAGTGTTCCTATACTGGCTACAGCCTAGTAAGCAGCACCCAAGTTCAGAAGCGTCTGCTACATTTGGATTGTTTCATACAAAGGCAATGAAGAGTTGTATGGTAAATCTCTATAGTGATGCAGTATGGTCTACGAGAGAGTAAGCACCACACAAGTTCAGAAGCGTCTGCTACATTTGGATTGTTTCATACAAAGGCAATGAAGAGTTGTATGGTAAATCTCTATAGTGATGCAGTATGGTCTACGAGAGAGTAAGCACCACACAAGTTCAGAAGTTTCTAATACATTTGGATTGTTTCATACAAAGGCAATGAAGAGTTGTATGGTAAATCTCTATAGTGATGCAGTATGGTCTACGAGAGAGTAAGCACCACACAAGTTCAGAAGCGTCTGCTACATTTGGATTGTTTCATACAAAGGCAATGAACAGTTGTATGGTAAATCTCTATAGTGATGCAGTATGGTCTACTAGAGAGTAAGCACCACACAAGTTCAGAAGTTTCTACTACATTTGGATTGTTTCATACAAGGGCACTGAAGAGTTCTATTCTAAATCTCTCTAGTGTTCCTATACTGGCTACAGCCTAGTAAGAAGCACCCAAGTTCAGAAGCGTCTGCTACATTTGGATTGTTTCATACAAAGGCAATGAAGAGTTGTATGGTAAATCTCTATAGTGATGCAGTATGGTCTACGAGAGAGTAAGCACCACACAAGTTCAGAAGTTTCTACTACATTTGGATTGTTTCATACAAGGGCACTGAAGAGTTCTATTCTAAATCTCTCTAGTGTTCCTATACTGGCTACAGCCTAGTAAGCAGCACACTAGTTCAGAAGCGTCTGCTACATTTGGATTGTTTAATACAAAGGCACTGAAGAGTTGTATGGTAAATCTCAATAGTGATGCAGTATGGTCTACGAGAGAGTAAGCACCACACAAGTTCAGAAGCGTCTGCTACATTTGGATTGTTTCATCCAAAGGCAATGAAGAGTTGTATGGTAAATCTCTATAGTGAGGCAGTATGGTCTACGAGAGAGTAAGCACCACACAAGTTCAGAAGCGTCTGCTACATTTGGATTGTTTCATACAAAGGCAATGAAGAGTTGTATGGTAAATCTCTATAGTGATGCAGTATGGTCTACGAGAGAGTAAGCACCACACAAGTTCAGAAGTTTCTACTACATTTGGATTGTTTCATACAAAGGCAATGAAGTGTTGTATGGTAAATCTCTATAGTGATGCAGTATGGTCTACGAGAGAGTAAGCACCACACAAGTTCAGAAGTTTCTACTACATTTGGGTTGTTTCATACAAGGGCACTAAAGAGTTCTATTCTAAATCTCTCTAGTGTTCCTATACTGGCTACAGCCTAGTAAGCAGCACCCAAGTTCAGAAGCGTCTGCTACATTTGGATTGTTTCATACAAAGGCAATGAAGAGTTGTATGGTAAATCTCTATAGTGATGCAGTATGGTCTACGAGAGAGTAAGCAGCACACAAGTTCAGAAGCGTCTGCTACATTTGGATTGTTTCATACAAAGGCAATGAACAGTTGTATGGTAAATCTCCATAGTGATGCAGTATGGTCTACGAGAGAGTAAGCACCACACAAGTTCAGAAGTTTCTACTACATTTGGATTGTTTCATACAAGGGCACTGAAGAGTTCTATTCTAAATCTCTCTAGAGTTCCTATACTGGCTACAGCCTAGTAAGCAGCACCCAAGTTCAGAAGCGTCTGCTACATTTGGATTGTTTCATACAAAGGCAATGAAGAGTTGTATGGTAAATCTCTATAGTGATGCAGTATGGTCTACGAGAGAGTAAGCACCACACAAGTTCAGAAGCGTCTGCTACATTTGGATTGTTTCATACAAAGGCAATGAAGAGTTGTATGGTAAATCTCTATAGTGATGCAGTATGGTCTACGAGAGAGTAAGCACCACACAAGTTCAGAAGCGTCTGCTACATTTGGATTGTTTCATACAAAGGCAATGAAGAGTTGTATGGTAAATCTCTATAGTGATGCAGTATGGTCTACGAGAGAGTAAGCACCACACAAGTTCAGAAGTTTCTACTACATTTGGATTGTTTCATACAAAGGCAATGAAGAGTTGTATGGTAAATCTCTATAGTGATGCAGTATGGTCTACGAGAGAGTAAGCACCACACAAGTTCAGAAGCGTCTGCTACATTTGGATTGTTTCATACAAAGGCAATGAACAGTTGTATGGTAAATCTCTATAGTGATGCAGTATGGTCTACGAGAGAGTAAGCACCACACAAGTTCAGAAGTTTCTACTACGTTTGGATTGTTTCATACAGGGGCACTGAAGAGTTCTATTCTAAATCTCTCTAGTGTTCCTATACTGCCTACAGCCTAGTAAGCAGCACCCAAGTTCAGAAGCGTCTGCTACATTTGGATTGTTTCATACAAAGGCAATGAAGAGTTGTATGGTAAATCTCTATAGTGATGCAGTATGGTCTACGAGAGAGTAAGCACCACACAAGTTCAGAGGCGTCTGCTACATTTGGATTGTTTCATACAAAGGCAATGAAGAGTTGTATGGTAAATCTCTATAGTGATGCAGTATGGTCTACGAGAGAGTAAGCACCACACACGTTCAGAAGTTTCTACTACATTTGGATTGTTTCATACAAAGGCAATGAAGTGTTGTATGGTAAATCTCTATAGTGATGCAGTATGGTCTACGAGAGAGTAAGCACCACACAAGTTCAGAACCTTCTACTACATTTGGATTGTTTCATACAAGGGCACTGAAGAGTTCTATTCTAAATCTCTCTAGTGTTCCTATACTGGCTACAGCCTAGTAAGCAGCACACAAGTTCAGAAGCGTCTGCTACATTTGGATTGTTTCATACAAAGGCAATGAAGAGTTGTATGGTAAATCTCTATAGTGAAGCAGTATGGTCTACGAGAGAGTAAGCACCACACAAGTTCAGAAGCGTCTGCTACATTTGGATTGTTTCATACAAAGGAAATGAAGAGTTGTATGGTAAATCTCTATTGTGATGCAGTATGGTCTACGAGAGAGTAAGCACCACACAAGTTCAGAAGTTTCTACTACATTTGGATTGTTTCATACAAGGGCACTGAAGAGTTCTATTCTAAGTCTCTCTAGTGTTCGTATACTGGCTACTGCCTAGTAAGCAGCACCCAAGTTCAGAAGCGTCTGCTACATTTGGATTGTTTCATACAAAGGCAATGAAGTGTTGTATGGTAAATCTCTATAGTGATGCAGTATGGTCTACGAGAGAGTAAGCACCACACAAGATCAGAAGCGTCTGCTACATTTGGATTGTTTCATACAAAGGCAATGAAGAGTTGTATGGTAAATCTCTATAGTGATGCAGTATGGTCTACGAGAGAGTAAGCACCACACAAGTTCAGAAGTTTCTAATACATTTGGATTGTTTTATACAAGGGCACTGAAGAGTTCTATTCTAAATCTCTCTAGTGTTCCAATACTGGCTACAGCCTAGTAAGCAGCACCCAAGTTCAGAAGCGTCTGCTACATTTGGATTGTTTCATACAAAGGCAATGAAGAGTTGTATGGTAAATCTCTATAGTGATGCAGTATGGTCTACGAGAGAGTAAGCACCACACAAGTTCAGAAGCGTCTGCTACATTTGGATTGTTTCATACAAAGGCAATGAAGAGTTGTATGGTAAATCTCTATAGTGATGCAGTATGGTCTACGAGAGAGTAAGCACCACACAAGTTCAGAAGTTTCTACTACATTTGGATTGTTTCATACAAAGGCAATGAAGAGTTGTATGGTAAATCTCTATAGTGATGCAGTATGGTCTACGAGAGAGTAAGCACCACACAAGTTCAGAAGCGTCTGCTACATTTGGATTGTTTCATACAAAGGCAATGAACAGTTGTATGGTAAATCTCTATAGTGATGCAGTATGGTCTACGAGAGAGTAAGCACCACACAAGTTCAGAAGTTTCTACTACATTTGGATTGTTTCATACAAAGGCAATGAAGTGTTGTATGGTAAATCTCTATAGTGATGCAGTATGGTCTACGAGAGAGTAAGCACCACACAAGTTCAGAAGTTTCTTCTACATTTGGATTGTTTCATAGAAGGGCACTGAAGAGTTCTATTCTAAATCTCTCTAGTGTTCCTATACTGGCTACAGCCTAGTAAGCAGCACCCAAGTTCAGAAGCGTCTGCTACATTTGGATTGTTTAATACAAAGGCACTGAAGAGTTGTATGGTACATCTCTATAGTGATGCAGTATGGTCTACGAGAGAGTAAGCAGCACACAAGTTCAGAAGAATCTGCTACATTTGGATTGTTTCATACAACGGCAATGAAGAGTTGTATGGTAAATCTCTATAGTGATGCAGTATGGTCTACGAGAGAGTAAGAAGCACACAAGTTCAGAAGCGTCTGCTACATTTGGATTGTTTCATACAAAGGCAATGAAGAGTTGTATGGTAAATCTCTATAGTGAGGCAGTATGGTCTACGAGAGAGTAAGCACCACACAAGTTCAGAAGCGTCTGCTACATTTGGATTGTTTCATACAAAGGAAATGAAGAGTTGTATGGTAAATCTCTATAGTGATGCAGTATGGTCTACGAGAGAGTAAGCACCACACAAGTTCAGAAGTTTCTACTACATTTGGATTGTTTCATACAAGGGCACTGAAGAGTTCTATTCTAAATCTCTCTAGTGTTCCTATACTGGCTACAGCCTAGTAAGCAGCACCCAAGTTCAGAAGCGTCTTCTACATTTGGATTGTTTAATACAAAGGCACTGAAGTGTTGTATGGTAAATCTCTATAGTGATGCAGTATGGTCTACGAGAGAGTAAGCAGCACACAAGTTCAGAAGAATCTGCTACATTTGGATTGTTTCAAACAAAGGCAATGAAGAGTTGTATGGTAAATCTCTATAGTGATGCAGTATGGTCTACGAGAGAGTAAGCAGCACACAAGTTCAGAAGCGTCTGCTACATTTGGATTGTTTCATACAACGGCAATGAAGAGTTGTATGGTAAATCTCTATAGTGATGCAGTATGGTCTACGAGAGAGTAAGAAGCACACAAATTCAGAAGCGTCTGCTACATTTGGATTGTTTCATACAAGGGCACTGAAGAGTTCTATTCTAAATCTCTCTAGTGTTCCTATACTGGCTACAGCCTAGTAAGCAGCACCCAAGTTCAGAAGCGTCTGCTACATTTGGATTGTTTCATACAAAGGCAATGAAGAGTTGTATGGTAAATCTCTATAGTGAGGCAGTATGGTCTACGAGAGAGTAAGCAGCACCCAAGTTCAGAAGCGTCTGCTACATTTGGAGAGTTTCATACAAAGGAAATGAAGAGTTGTATGGTAAATCTCTATAGTGATGCAGTATGGTCTACGAGAGAGTAAGCACCACACAAGTTCAGAAGTTTCTACTACATTTGGATTGTTTCATACAAGGGCAATGAAGTGTTGTATGGTAAATCTCTATAGTGATGCAGTATGGTCTACGAGAGAGTAAGCACCACACAAGTTCAGAAGTTTCTACTACATTTGGATTGTTTCATACAAGGGCACTGAAGAGTTCTATTCTAAATCTCTCTAGTGTTCCTATACTGGCTACAGCCTAGTAAGCAGCACCCAAATTCAGAAGCGTCTGCTACATTTGGATTGTTTCATACAAAGGCAATGAAGAGTTGTATGGTAAATCTCTATAGTGATGCAGTATGGTCTACGAGAGAGTAAGCACCACACAAGTTCAGAAGTTTCTACTACATTTGGATTGTTTCATACAAGGGCACTGAAGAGTTCTATTCTAAATCACTCTAGTGTTCCTATACTGGCTACAGCCTAGTAAGCAGCACCCAAGTTCAGAAGCGTCTGCTACATTTGGATTGTTTCATACAAAGGCAATGAAGAGTTGTATGGTAAATCTCTATAGTGATGCATTATGGTCTACGAGAGAGTAAGCAGCACACAAGTTCAGAAGAATCTGCTACATTTGGATTGTTTCAAACAAAGGCAATGAAGAGTTGTATGGTAAATCTCTATAGTGATGCAGTATGGTCTACGAGAGAGTAAGCACCACACAAGTTCAGAAGTTTCTACTACATTTGGATTGTTTCATACAAGGGCACTGAAGAGTTCTATTCTAAATCTCTCTAGTGTTCCTATACTGGCTACAGCCTAGTAAGCAGCACCCAAGTTCAGAAGCGTCTTCTACATTTGGATTGTTTAATACAAAGGCACTGAAGTGTTGTATGGTAAATCTCTATAGTGATGCAGTATGGTCTACGAGAGAGTAAGCAGCACACAAGTTCAGAAGAATCTGCTACATTTGGATTGTTTCAAACAAAGGCAATGAAGAGTTGTATGGTAAATCTCTATAGTGATGCAGTATGGTCTACGAGAGAGTAAGCAGCACACAAGTTCAGAAGCGTCTGCTACATTTGGATTGTTTCATACAACGGCAATGAAGAGTTGTATGGTAAATCTCTATAGTGATGCAGTATGGTCTACGAGAGAGTAAGAAGCACACAAATTCAGAAGCGTCTGCTACATTTGGATTGTTTCATACAAGGGCACTGAAGAGTTCTATTCTAAATCTCTCTAGTGTTCCTATACTGGCTACAGCCTAGTAAGCAGCACCCAAGTTCAGAAGCGTCTGCTACATTTGGATTGTTTCATACAAAGGCAATGAAGAGTTGTATGGTAAATCTCTATAGTGAGGCAGTATGGTCTACGAGAGAGTAAGCAGCACCCAAGTTCAGAAGCGTCTGCTACATTTGGAGAGTTTCATACAAAGGAAATGAAGAGTTGTATGGTAAATCTCTATAGTGATGCAGTATGGTCTACGAGAGAGTAAGCACCACACAAGTTCAGAAGTTTCTACTACATTTGGATTGTTTCATACAAGGGCAATGAAGTGTTGTATGGTAAATCTCTATAGTGATGCAGTATGGTCTACGAGAGAGTAAGCACCACACAAGTTCAGAAGTTTCTACTACATTTGGATTGTTTCATACAAGGGCACTGAAGAGTTCTATTCTAAATCTCTCTAGTGTTCCTATACTGGCTACAGCCTAGTAAGCAGCACCCAAATTCAGAAGCGTCTGCTACATTTGGATTGTTTCATACAAAGGCAATGAAGAGTTGTATGGTAAATCTCTATAGTGATGCAGTATGGTCTACGAGAGAGTAAGCACCACACAAGTTCAGAAGTTTCTACTACATTTGGATTGTTTCATACAAGGGCACTGAAGAGTTCTATTCTAAATCACTCTAGTGTTCCTATACTGGCTACAGCCTAGTAAGCAGCACCCAAGTTCAGAAGCGTCTGCTACATTTGGATTGTTTCATACAAAGGCAATGAAGAGTTGTATGGTAAATCTCTATAGTGATGCAGTATGGTCTACGAGAGAGTAAGCACCACACAAGTTCAGAAGCGTCTGCTACATTTGGATTGTTTCATACAAAGGCAATGAAGAGTTGTATGGTAAATCTCTATAGTGATGCATTATGGTCTACGAGAGAGTAAGCACCACACAAGTTCAGAAGTTTCTACTACATTTGGATTGTTTCATACAAGGGCACTGAAGCGTTCTATTCTAAATCTCTCTAGTGTTCCTATACTGGCTACAGCCTTTTAAGCAGCACCCAAGTTCAGATGCGTCTGCTACATTTGGATTGTTTCATACAAAGGCAATGAAGAGTTGTATGGTAAATCTCTATAGTGAGGCAGTATGGTCTACGGGAGAGTAAGCACCACACAAGTTCAGAAGCGTCTGCTACATTTGGATTGTTTCATACAAAGGAAATGAAGAGTTGTATGGTAAATCTCTATAGTGATGCAGTATGGTCTACGAGAGAGTAAGCACCACACAAGTTCAGAAGTTTCTACTACATTTGGATTGTTTCATACAAGGGCACTGAAGAGTTCTATTCTAAATCTGTCTAGTGTTCCTATACTGGCTACAGCTTAGTAAGCAGCACCCAAGTTCAGAAGCATCTGCTACATTTGGATTGTTTCATACAAAGGCAATGAAGAGTTGTATGGTAAATCTCTATAGTGATGCAGTATGGTCTACGAGAGTGTAAGCACCACACAAGTTCAGAAGTTTCTACTACATTTGGATTGTTTCATACAAGGGCACTGAAGAGTTCTATTCTAAATCTCTCTATTGTTCCTATACTGGCTACAGCCTAGTAAGCAGCACCCAAGTTCAGAAGCGTCTGCTACATTTGGATTGTTTCATACAAAGGCAATGAAGAGTTGTATGGTAAATCTCTATAGTGATGCAGTATGGTCTACGAGAGAGTAAGCACCACACAAGTTCAGAAGCGTCTGCTACATTTGGATTGTTTCATAAAAAGGCAATGAAGAGTTGTATGGTAAATCTCTATAGTGATGCAGTATGGTCTACGAGAGAGTAAGCACCACACAAGTTCAGAAGTTTCTACTACATTTGGATTGTTTCATACAAGGGCACTGAAGAGTTCTATTCTAAATCTCTCTAGTGTTCCTATACTGGCTACAGCCTAGTAAGCAGCACCCAAGTTCAGAAGCGTCTGCTACATTTGGATTGTTTAATACAAAGGCACTGAAGAGTTGTATGGTACATCTCTATAGTGATGCAGTATGGTCTACGAGAGAGTAAGCAGCACACAAGTTCAGAAGAATCTGCTACATTTGGATTGTTTCATACAACGGCAATGAAGAGTTGTATGGTAAATCTCTATAGTGATGCAGTATGGTCTACGAGAGAGTAAGAAGCACACAAGTTCAGAAGCGTCTGCTACATTTGGATTGTTTCATACAAGGGCACTGAAGAGTTCTATTCTAAATCTCTCTAGTGTTCCTATACTGGCTACAGCCTAGTAAGCAGCACCCAAGTTCAGAAGCGTCTTCTACATTTGGATTGTTTCATACAAAGGCAATGAAGAGTTGTATGGTACATCTCTATAGTGATGCAGTATGGTCTACGAGAGAGTAAGCAGCACACAAGTTCAGAAGAATCTGCTACATTTGGATTGTTTCATACAACGGCAATGAAGAGTTGTATGGTAAATCTCTATAGTGATGCAGTATGGTCTACGAGAGAGTAAGCACCACACAAGTTCAGAAGTTTCTACTACATTTGGATTGTTTCATACAAGGGCACTGAAGAGTTCTATTCTAAATCTCTCTAGTGTTCCTATACTGGCTACAGCCTAGTAAGCAGCACCCAAGTTCAGAAGCGTCTTCTACATTTGGATTGTTTAATACAAAGGCACTGAAGTGTTGTATGGTAAATCTCTATAGTGATGCAGTATGGTCTACGAGAGAGTAAGCAGCACACAAGTTCAGAAGAATCTGCTACATTTGGATTGTTTCAAACAAAGGCAATGAAGAGTTGTATGGTAAATCTCTATAGTGATGCAGTATGGTCTACGAGAGAGTAAGCAGCACACAAGTTCAGAAGCGTCTGCTACATTTGGATTGTTTCATACAACGGCAATGAAGAGTTGTATGGTAAATCTCTATAGTGATGCAGTATGGTCTACGAGAGAGTAAGAAGCACACAAGTTCAGAAGCGTCTGCTACATTTGGATTGTTTCATACAAGGGCACTGAAGAGTTCTATTCTAAATCTCTCTAGTGTTCCTATACTGGCTACAGCCTAGTAAGCAGCACCCAAGTTCAGAAGCGTCTGCTACATTTGGATTGTTTCATACAAAGGCAATGAAGAGTTGTATGGTAAATCTCTATAGTGAGGCAGTATGGTCTACGAGAGAGTAAACAGCACCCAAGTTCAGAAGCGTCTGCTACATTTGGATTGTTTCATACAAAGGAAATGAAGAGTTGTATGGTAAATCTCTATAGTGATGCAGTATGGTCTACGAGAGAGTAAGCACCACACAAGTTCAGAAGTTTCTACTACATTTGGATTGTTTCATACAAGGGCAATGAAGTGTTGTATGGTAAATCTCTATAGTGATGCAGTATGGTCTACGAGAGAGTAAGCACCACACAAGTTCAGAAGTTTCTACTACATTTGGATTGTTTCATACAAGGGCACTGAAGAGTTCTATTCTAAATCTCTCTAGTGTTCCTATACTGGCTACAGCCTAGTAAGCAGCACCCAAATTCAGAAGCGTCTGCTACATTTGGATTGTTTCATACAAAGGCAATGAAGAGTTGTATGGTAAATCTCTATAGTGATGCAGTATGGTCTACGAGAGAGTAAGCACCACACAAGTTCAGAAGTTTCTACTACATTTGGATTGTTTCATACAAGGGCACTGAAGAGTTCTATTCTAAATCACTCTAGTGTTCCTAAACTGGCTACAGCCTAGTAAGCAGCACCCAAGTTCAGAAGCGTCTGCTACATTTGGATTGTTTCATACAAAGGCAATGAAGAGTTGTATGGTAAATCTCTATAGTGATGCAGTATGGTCTACGAGAGAGTAAGCACCACACAAGTTCAGAAGCGTCTGCTACATTTGGATTGTTTCATACAAAGGCAATGAAGAGTTGTATGGTAAATCTCTATAGTGATGCATTACGGTCCACGAGAGAGTAAGCACCACACAAGTTCAGAAGTTTCTACTACATTTGGATTGTTTCATACAAGGGCACTGAAGCGTTCTATTCTAAATCTCTCTAGTGTTCCTATACTGGCTACAGCCTTTTAAGCAGCACCCAAGTTCAGATGCGTCTGCTACATTTGGATTGTTTCATACAAAGGCAATGAAGAGTTGTATGGTAAATCTCTATAGTGAGGCAGTATGGTCTACGGGAGAGTAAGCACCACACAAGTTCAGAAGCGTCTGCTACATTTGGATTGTTTCATACAAAGGAAATGAAGAGTTGTATGGTAAATCTCTATAGTGATGCAGTATGGTCTACGAGAGAGTAAGCACCACACAAGTTCAGAAGTTTCCACTACATTTGGATTGTTTCATACAAGGGCACTGAAGAGTTCTATTCTAAATCTGTCTAGTGTTCCTATACTGGCTACAGCTTAGTAAGCAGCACCCAAGTTCAGAAGCATCTGCTACATTTGGATTGTTTCATACAAAGGCAATGAAGAGTTGTATGGTAAATCTCTATAGTGATGCAGTATGGTCTACGAGAGAGTAAGCACCACACAAGTTCAGAAGTGTCTGCTACATTTGGATTGTTTCATACAAGGGCACTGAAGAGTTCTATTCTAAATCTCTCTATTGTTCCTATACTGGCTACAGCCTAGTAAGCAGCACCCAAGTTCAGAAGCGTCTGCTACATTTGGATTGTTTCGTACAAAGGCAATGAAGAGTTGTATGGTAAATCTCTATAGTGATGCAGTATGGTCTACGAGAGAGTAAGCACCACACAAGTTCACAAGTTTCTACTACATTTGTATTGTTTCATACAAAGGCAATGAAGTGTTGTATGGTAAATCTCTATAGTGATGCAGTATGGTCTACGAGAGAGTAAGCACCACACAAGTTCAGAAGTTTCTACTACATTTGGATTGTTTCATACAAGGGCACTGAAGAGTTCTATTCTAAATCTCTCTAGTGTTGCTAGACTGGCTACAGCCTAGTAAGCAGCACCCAAGTTCAGAAGCGTCTGCTACATTTGGATTGTTTCATACAAAGGCAATGAAGAGTTGTATGGTAAATCTCTATAGTGATGCAGTATGGTCTACGAGAGAGTAAGCACCACACAAGTTCAGAAGTTTCTACTACATTTGGATTGTTTCATACAAGGGCACTGAAGAGTTCTATTCTAAATCTCTCTTGTGTTCCTATACTGGCTACAGCCTAGTAAGCAGCACCCAAGTACAGAAGCGTCTGCTACATTTGGATTGTTTCATACAAAGGCAATGAAGAGTTGTATGGTAAATCTCTATAGTGATGCAGTATGGTCTACGAGAGAGTAAGCACCACACAAGTACAGAAGTGTCTGCTACATTTGGATTGTTTCATACAAGGGCACTGAATAGTTCTATTCTAAATCTCTCTAGTGTTCCTATACTGGCTACAGCCTGGTAAGCAGCACCCAAGTTCAGAAGCGTCTGCTACATTTGGATTGTTTCATACAAAGGCAATGAAGAGTTGTATGGTAAATCTCTATAGTGATGCAGTATGGTCTACGAGAGAGTAAGCAGCACACAAGTTCAGAAGAGTCTGCTACATTTGGATTGTTTCATACAAAGGCAATGAAGAGTTGTATGGTAAATCTCTATAGTGATGCAGTATGCTCTATGAGAGAGTAAGCACCACACAAGTTCAGAAGTTTCTACTACATATGGATTGTTTCATACAAGGGCACTGAAGAGTTCTATTCTAAATCTCTCTAGTGTTCCTATACTGGCTACAGCCTAGTAAGCAGCACCCAAGTTCAGAAGCGTCTGCTACATTTGGATTGTTTCATACAAAGGCAATGAAGAGTTGTATGGTAAATCTCTATAGTGATGCAGTATGGTCTACGAGAGAGTAAGCACCACACAAGTTCAGAAGTTTCTACTACATTTGTATTGTTTCATTCAAAGGCAATGAAGAGTTGTATGGTAAATCTCTATAGTGATGCAGTATGGTCTACGAGAGAGTAAGAAGCACACAAGTTCAGAAGCGTCTGCTACATTTGGATTGTTTCATACAAGGGCACTGAAGAGTTCTATTCTAAATCTCTCTAGTGTTCCTATACTGGCTACAGCCTAGTAAGCAGCACCCAAGTTCAGAAGCGTCTGCTACATTTGGATTGTTTCATACAAAGGCAATGAAGAGTTGTATGGTAAATCTCTATAGTGAGGCAGTATGGTCTACGAGAGAGTAAGCAGCACCCAAGTTCAGAAGCGTCTGCTACATTTGGATTGTTTCATACAAAGGAAATGAAGAGTTGTATGGTAAATCTCTATAGTGATGCAGTATGGTCTACGAGAGAGTAAGCACCACACAAGTTCAGAAGTTTCTACTACATTTGGATTGTTTCATACAAGGGCAATGAAGTGTTGTATGGTAAATCTCTATAGTGATGCAGTATGGTCTACGAGAGAGTAAGCACCACACAAGTTCAGAAGTTTCTACTACATTTGGATTGTTTCATACAAGGGCACTGAAGAGTTCTATTCTAAATCTCTCTAGTGTTCCTATACTGGCTACAGCCTAGTAAGCAGCACCCAAATTCAGAAGCGTCTGCTACATTTGGATTGTTTCATACAAAGGCAATGAAGAGTTGTATGGTAAATCTCTATAGTGATGCAGTATGGTCTACGAGAGAGTAAGCAGCACACAAGTTCAGAAGAGTCTGCTACATTTGGATTGTTTCATACAAAGGCAATGAAGAGTTGTATGGTAAATCTCTATAGTGATGCAGTATGATCTACGAGAGAGTAAGCACCACACAAGTTCAGAAGTTTCTACTACATTTGGATTGTTTCATACAAGGGCTCTGAAGAGTTCTATTCTAAATCTCTCTAGTGTTCCTATACTGGCTACATCCTAGTAAGCAGCACCCAAGTTCAGAAGCGTCTGCTACATTTGGATTGTTTCATACAAAGGCAATGAAGAGTTGTATGGTAAATCTCTATAGTGATGCAGTATGGTCTACGAGAGAGTAAGCACCACACAAGTTCAGAAGTTTCTACTACATTTGTATTGTTTCATACAAAGGCAATGAAGAGTTGTATGGTAAATCTCTATAGTGATGCAGTATGGTCTACGAGAGAGTAAGCACCACACAAGTTCAGAAGTTTCTACTACATTTGGATTGTTTCATACAAGGGCACTGAAGAGTTCTATTCTAAATCTCTCTAGTGTTCCTATACTGGCTACAGCCTAGTAAGCTGCACCCAAGTTCAGAAGCGTCTGCTACATTTGGATTGTTTCATACAAAGGCAATGAAGAGTTGTATGATAAATCTCTATAGTGATGCAGTATGGTCTACGAGAGAGTAAGCACCACACAAGTTCAGAAGCGTCTGGTACATTAGGATTGTTTCATACAAAGGCAATGAAGAGTTGTATGATAAATCTCTATAGTGATGCAGTATGGTCTACGAGAGAGTAAGCACCACACAAGTTCAGAAGCGTCTGCTACATTTGGATTGTTTCATACAAAGGCAATGAAGAGTTGTATGGTAAATCTCTATAGTGATGCAGTATGGTCTACGACAGAGTAAGCACCACACAAGTTCAGAAGTTTCTACTACATTTGGATTGTTTCATACAAGGGCAATGAAGTGTTGTATTCTAAATCTCTCTAGTGTTCCTATACTGCCTACAGCCTAGTAAGCAGCACCCAAGTTCAGAAGCGTCTGCTACATTTGGATTGTTTCATACAAAGGCAATGAAGAGTTGTATGGTAAATCTCTATAGTGATGCAGTATGGTCTACGAGAGAGTAAGCACCACACAAGTTCAGAAGTTTCTACTACGTTTGGATTGTTTCATACAAGGGCACTGAAGAGTTCTATTCTAAATCTCTCTAGTGTTCCTATACTGCCTACAGCCTAGTAAGCCGCACCCAAGTTCAGAAGCGTCTGCTACATTTGGATTCTTTCATACAAAGGCAATGAAGAGTTGTATGGTAAATCTCTATAGTGATGCAGTATGGTCTACGAGAGAGTAAGCAGCACACAAGTTCAGAAGCGTCTGCTACATTTGGATTGTTTCATACAAAGGCAATGAACAGTTGTATGGTAAATCTCTATAGTGATGCAGTATGGTCTACGAGAGAGTAAGCACCACACAAGTTCAGAAGTTTCTACTACGTTTGGATTGTTTCATACAAGGGCACTGAAGAGTTCTATTCTAAATCTCTCTAGTGTTCCTATACTGCCTACAGCCTAGTAAGCAGCACCCAAGTTCAGAAGCGTCTGCTACATTTGGATTCTTTCATACAAAGGCAATGAAGAGTTGTATGGTAAATCTCTATAGTGATGCAGTATGGTCTACGAGAGAGTAAGCAGCACACAAGTTCAGAAGCGTCTGCTACATTTGGATTGTTTCATACAAAGGCAATGAACAGTTGTATGGTAAATCTCTATAGTGATGCAGTATGGTCTACGAGAGAGTAAGCACCACACAAGTTCAGAAGTTTCTACTACGTTTGGATTGTTTCATACAAGGGCACTGAAGAGTTCTATTCTAAATCTCTCTAGTGTTGCTAGACTGGCTACAGCCTAGTAAGCAGCACCCAAGTTCAGAAGCGTCTGCTACATTTGGATTGTTTCATACAAAGGCAATGAAGAGTTGTATGGTAAATCTCTATAGTGATGCAGTATGGTCTACGAGAGAGTAAGCACCACACAAGTTCAGAAGTTTCTACTACATTTGTATTGTTTCATACAAGGGCACTGAAGAGTTCTATTTTAAATCTCTCTAGTGTTCCTATACTGGCTACAGCCTAGTAAGCAGCACCCAAGTTCAGAAGCGTCTGCTACATTTGGATTGTTTCATACAAAGGCAATGAAGAGTTGTATGGTAAATCTCTATAGTGATGCAGTATGGTCTACGAGAGAGTAAGCAGCACACAAGTTCAGAAGCGTCTGCTACATTTGGATTGTTTCATACAAAGGCAAAGAACAGTTGTATGGTAAATCTCTATAGTGATGCAGTATGGTCTACGAGAGAGTAAGAAGCACACAAGTTCAGAAGCGTCTGCTACATTTGGATTGTTTCATACAAAGGCAATGAAGAGTTGTATGGTAAATCTCTATAGTGATGCAGTATGGTCTACGAGAGAGTAAGCACCACACAAGTTCAGAAGTTTCTACTACATTTGGATTGTTTCATACAAGGGCAATGAAGAGTTCTATTCTAAATCTCTCTAGTGTTCCTATACTGGCTACAGCCTAGTAAGCAGCACCCAAGTTCAGAAGCGTCTGCTACATTTGGATTGTTTCATACAAAGGCAATGAAGAGTTGTATGGTAAATCTCTATAGTGATGCAGTATGGTCTACGAGAGAGTAAGCACCACACAAGTTCAGAAGTTTCTACTACATTTGGATTGTTTCATACAAAGGCAATGAAGTGTTGTATGGTAAATCTCTATAGTGATGCAGTATGGTCTACGAGAGAATAAGCACCACACAAGTTCAGAACCTTCTACTACATTTGGATTGTTTCATACAAGGGCACTGAAGAGTTCTATTCTAAATCTCTCTAGTGTTCCTATAGTGGCTACAGCCTAGTAAGCAGCACCCAAGTTCAGAAGCGTCTGCTACATTTGGATTGTTTCGTACAAAGGCAATGAAGAGTAGTATGGTAAATCTCTATAGTGATGCAGTATGGTCTACGAGAGAGTAAGCACCACACAAGTTCAGAAGTTTCTACTACATTTGGATTGTTTCATACAAAGGCAATGAAGTGTTGTATGGTAAATCTCTATAGTGATGCAGTATGGTCTACGAGAGAGTAAGCACCGCACAACTTCAGAAGTTTCTACTACATTTGGATTGTTTCATACAAGGGCACTGAAGAGTTCTATTTTAAATCTCTCTAGTGTTCCTATACTGGCTACAGCCTAGTAAGCAGCACCCAAGTTCAGAAGCGTCTGCTACATTTGGATTGTTTCATACAAAGGCAATGAAGAGTTGTATGGTAAATCTCTATAGTGATGCAGTATGGTCTACGAGAGAGTAAGCAGCACACAAGTTCAGAAGCGTCTGCTACATTTGGATTGTTTCATACAAAGGCAAAGAACAGTTGTATGGTAAATCTCTATAGTGATGCAGTATGGTCTACGAGAGAGTAAGAAGCACACAAGTTCAGAAGCGTCTGCTACATTTGGATTGTTTCATACAAAGGCAATGAAGAGTTGTATGGTAAATCTCTATAGTGATGCAGTATGGTCTACGAGAGAGTAAGCACCACACAAGTTCAGAAGTTTCTACTACATTTGGATTGTTTCATACAAGGGCAATGAAGAGTTCTATTCTAAATCTCTCTAGTGTTCCTATACTGGCTACAGCCTAGTAAGCAGCACCCAAGTTCAGAAGCGTCTGCTACATTTGGATTGTTTCATACAAAGGCAATGAAGAGTTGTATGGTAAATCTCTATAGTGATGCAGTATGGTCTACGAGAGAGTAAGCACCACACAAGTTCAGAAGTTTCTACTACATTTGGATTGTTTCATACAAAGGCAATGAAGTGTTGTATGGTAAATCTCTATAGTGATGCAGTATGGTCTACGAGGGAATAAGCACCACACAAGTTCAGAACCTTCTACTACATTTGGATTGTTTCATACAAGGGCACTGAAGAGTTCTATTCTAAATCTCTCTAGTGTTCCTATACTGGCTACAGCCTAGTAAGCAGCACCCAAGTTCAGAAGCGTCTGCTACATTTGGATTGTTTCATACAAAGGCAATGAAGAGTAGTATGGTAAATCTCTATAGTGATGCAGTATGGTCTACGAGAGAGTAAGCACCACACAAGTTCAGAAGTTTCTACTACATTTGGATTCTTTCATACAAAGGCAATGAAGTGTTGTATGGTAAATCTCTATAGTGATGCAGTATGGTCTACGAGAGAGTAAGCACCACACAAGTTCAGAAGTTTCTACTACATTTGGATTGTTTCATACAAGGGCACTGAAGAGTTCTATTCTAAATCTCTCTAGTGTTCCTATACTGGCTACAGCCTAGTAATCAGCCCCCAAGTTCAGAAGCGTCTGCTACATTTGGATGGTTTCATACAAAGGCAATGAAGAGTTGTATGGTAAATCTCTATAGTGATGCAGTATGGTCTACGAGAGTGTAAGCACCACACAAGTTCAGAAGCGTCTGCTGCATTTGGATTGTTTCATACAAAGGCAATGAAGAGTTGTATGGTAAATCTCTATAGTGATGCAGTATGGTCTACGAGAGAGTAAGCACCACACAAGTTCAGAACCTTCTACTACATTTGGATTGTTTCATACAAAAGCACTGAAGAGTTCTATTCTAAATCTCTCTAGTGTTCCTATACTGGCTACAGACTAATAAGCAGCACCCAAGTTCAGAAGCGTCTGCTATATTTGGATTGTTTCATACAAAGGCAATGAAGAGTTGTATGGTAAATCTCTATAGTGATGCAGTATGGTCTACGAGAGAGTAAGCAACACACAAGTTCAGAAGTGTCTGCTACATTTGGATTGTTTCATACAAAGGCAATGAAGAGTTGTATGGTAAATCTCTATAGTGATGCAGTATGGTCTACGAGAGAGTAAGCAGCACACAAGTTGAGAAGCGTCTGCTTCATTTGGATTGTTTCATACAAAGGCAATGAACAGTTGTATGGTAAATCTCTATAGTGATGCAGTATGGTCTACGAAAGAGTAAGAAGCACACAAGTTCAGAAGCGTCTGCTACATTTGGATTGTTTCATACAAAGGCAATGAAGAGTTGTATGGTAAATCTCTATAGTGATGCAGTATGGTCTACGAGAGAGTAAGCACCACACAAGTTCAGAAGCGTCTGCTACATTTGGATTGTTTCATACAAAGGCAATGAAGAGTTGTATGGTAAATCTCTATAGTGATGCAGTATGGTCTACGAGAGAGTAAGCACCACACAAGTTCAGAAGTTTCTACTACATTTGGATTGTTTCATACAAAGGCAATGAAGTGTTGTATGGTAAATCTCTATAGTGATGCAGTATGGTCTACGAGAGAGTAAGCACCACACAAGTTCAGAACCTTCTACTACATTTGGATTGTTTCATACAAGGGCACTGAAGAGTTCTATTCTAAATCTCTCTAGTGTTCCTATACTGGCTACAGCCTAGTAAGCAGCACACAAGTTCAGAAGCGTCTGCTACATTTGGATTGTTTCATACAAAGGCAATGAAGAGTTGTATGGTAAATCTCTATAGTGATGAAGTATGGTCTACGAGATAGTAAGCACCACACAAGTTCAGAAGTTTCTACTACATTTGGATTGTTTCATACAAAGGCAATGAAGTGTTGTATGGTAAATCTCTATAGTGATGCAGTATGGTCTACGAGAGAGTAAGCACCACACAAGTTCAGAAGTTTCTACTACATTTGTATTGTTTCATACAAGGGCACTGAAGAGTTCTATTTTAAATCTCTCTAGTGTTCCTATACTGGCTACAGCCTAGTAAGCAGCACCCAAGTTCAGAAGCGTCTGCTACATTTGGATTGTTTCATACAAAGGCAATGAAGAGTTGTATGGTAAATCTCTATAGTGATGCAGTATGGTCTACGAGAGAGTAAGCAGCACACAAGTTCAGAAGCGTCTGCTACATTTGGATTGTTTCATACAAAGGCAAAGAACAGTTGTATGGTAAATCTCTATAGTGATGCAGTATGGTCTACGAGAGAGTAAGAAGCACACAAGTTCAGAAGCGTCTGCTACATTTGGATTGTTTCATACAAAGGCAATGAAGAGTTGTATGGTAAATCTCTATAGTGATGCAGTATGGTCTACGAGAGAGTAAGCACCACACAAGTTCAGAAGTTTCTACTACATTTGGATTGTTTCATACAAGGGCAATGAAGAGTTCTATTCTAAATCTCTCTAGTGTTCCTATACTGGCTACAGCCTAGTAAGCAGCACCCAAGTTCAGAAGCGTCTGCTACATTTGGATTGTTTCATACAAAGGCAATGAAGAGTTGTATGGTAAATCTCTATAGTGATGCAGTATGGTCTACGAGAGAGTAAGCACCACACAAGTTCAGAAGTTTCTACTACATTTGGATTGTTTCATACAAAGGCAATGAAGTGTTGTATGGTAAATCTCTATAGTGATGCAGTATGGTCTACGAGAGAATAAGCACCACACAAGTTCAGAACCTTCTACTACATTTGGATTGTTTCATACAAGGGCACTGAAGAGTTCTATTCTAAATCTCTCTAGTGTTCCTATACTGGCTACAGCCTAGTAAGCAGCACCCAAGTTCAGAAGCGTCTGCTACATTTGGATTGTTTCATACAAAGGCAATGAAGAGTAGTATGGTAAATCTCTATAGTGATGCAGTATGGTCTACGAGAGAGTAAGCACCACACAAGTTCAGAAGTTTCTACTACATTTGGATTGTTTCATACAAAGGCAATGAAGTGTTGTATGGTAAATCTCTATAGTGATGCAGTATGGTCTACGAGAGAGTAAGCACCGCACAAGTTCAGAAGTTTCTACTACATTTGGATTGTTTCATACAAGGGCACTGAAGAGTTCTATTTTAAATCTCTCTAGTGTTCCTATACTGGCTACAGCCTAGTAAGCAGCACCCAAGTTCAGAAGCGTCTGCTACATTTGGATTGTTTCATACAAAGGCAATGAAGAGTTGTATGGTAAATCTCTATAGTGATGCAGTATGGTCTACGAGAGAGTAAGCAGCACACAAGTTCAGAAGCGTCTGCTACATTTGGATTGTTTCATACAAAGGCAAAGAACAGTCGTATGGTAAATCTCTATAGTGATGCAGTATGGTCTACGAGAGAGTAAGAAGCACACAAGTTCAGAAGCGTCTGCTACATTTGGATTGTTTCATACAAAGGCAATGAAGAGTTGTATGGTAAATCTCTATAGTGATGCAGTATGGTCTACGAGAGAGTAAGCACCACACAAGTTCAGAAGTTTCTACTACATTTGGATTGTTTCATACAAGGGCAATGAAGAGTTCTATTCTAAATCTCTCTAGTGTTCCTATACTGGCTACAGCCTAGTAAGCAGCACCCAAGTTCAGAAGCGTCTGCTACATTTGGATTGTTTCATACAAAGGCAATGAAGAGTTGTATGGTAAATCTCTATAGTGATGCAGTATGGTCTACGAGAGAGTAAGCACCACACAAGTTCAGAAGTTTCTACTACATTTGGATTGTTTCATACAAAGGCAATGAAGTGTTGTATGGTAAATCTCTATAGTGATGCAGTATGGTCTACGAGGGAATAAGCACCACACAAGTTCAGAACCTTCTACTACATTTGGATTGTTTCATACAAGGGCACTGAAGAGTTCTATTCTAAATCTCTCTAGTGTTCCTATACTGGCTACAGCCTAGTAAGCAGCACCCAAGTTCAGAAGCGTCTGCTACATTTGGATTGTTTCATACAAAGGCAATGAAGAGTAGTATGGTAAATCTCTATAGTGATGCAGTATGGTCTACGAGAGAGTAAGCACCACACAAGTTCAGAAGTTTCTACTACATTTGGATTGTTTCATACAAAGGCAATGAAGTGTTGTATGGTAAATCTCTATAGTGATGCAGTATGGTCTACGAGAGAGTAAGCACCACACAAGTTCAGAAGTTTCTACTACATTTGGATTGTTTCATACAAGGGCACTGAAGAGTTCTATTCTAAATCTCTCTAGTGTTCCTATACTGGCTACAGCCTAGTAAGCAGCCCCCAAGTTCAGAAGCGTCTGCTACATTTGGATGGTTTCATACAAAGGCAATGAAGAGTTGTATGGTAAATCTCTATAGTGATGCAGTATGGTCTACGAGAGTGTAAGCACCACACAAGTTCAGAAGCGTCTGCTGCATTTGGATTGTTTCATACAAAGGCAATGAAGAGTTGTATGGTAAATCTCTATAGTGATGCAGTATGGTCTACGAGAGAGTAAGCACCACACAAGTTCAGAACCTTCTACTACATTTGGATTGTTTCATACAAAAGCACTGAAGAGTTCTATTCTAAATCTCTCTAGTGTTCCTATACTGGCTACAGCCTAGTAAGCAGCACCCAAGTTCAGAAGCGTCTGCTATATTTGGATTGTTTCATACAAAGGCAATGAAGAGTTGTATGGTAAATCTCTATAGTGATGCAGTATGGTCTACGAGAGAGTAAGCACCACACAAGTTCAGAAGTGTCTGCTACATTTGGATTGTTTCATACAAAGGCAATGAAGAGTTGTATGGTAAATCTCTATAGTGATGCAGTATGGTCTACGAGAGAGTAAGCAGCACACAAGTTGAGAAGCGTCTGCTTCATTTGGATTGTTTCATACAAAGGCAATGAACAGTTGTATGGTAAATCTCTATAGTGATGCAGTATGGTCTACGAAAGAGTAAGAAGCACACAAGTTCAGAAGCGTCTGCTACATTTGGATTGTTTCATACAAAGGCAATGAAGAGTTGTATGGTAAATCTCTATAGTGAAGCAGTATGGTCTACGAGAGAGTAAGCACCACACAAGTTCAGAAGCGTCTGCTACATTTGGATTGTTTCATACAAAGGCAATGAAGAGTTGTATGGTAAATCTCTATAGTGATGCAGTATGGTCTACGAGAGAGTAAGCACCACACAAGTTCAGAAGTTTCTACTACATTTGGATTGTTTCATACAAAGGCAATGAAGTGTTGTATGGTAAATCTCTATAGTGATGCAGTATGGTCTACGAGAGAGTAAGCACCACACAAGTTCAGAACCTTCTACTACATTTGGATTGTTTCATACAAGGGCACTGAAGAGTTCTATTCTAAATCTCTCTAGTGTTCCTATACTGGCTACAGCCTAGTAAGCAGCACACAAGTTCAGAAGCGTCTGCTACATTTGGATTGTTTCATACAAAGGCAATGAAGAGTTGTATGGTAAATCTCTATAGTGATGAAGTATGGTCTACGAGATAGTAAGC
The DNA here is from genome assembly GCA_026170595.1 of Plestiodon gilberti rubricaudatus. Classification (NCBI taxonomy): domain Eukaryota; kingdom Metazoa; phylum Chordata; class Lepidosauria; order Squamata; family Scincidae; genus Plestiodon; species Plestiodon gilberti. Next base: position 18,764,860 of record JANXHW010000012.1, read on the forward strand.
ACCACACAAGTTCAGAAGTTTCTACTACATTTGGATTGTTTCATACAAAGGCAATGAAGTGTTGTATGGTAAATCTCTATAGTGATGCAGTATGGTCTACGAGAGAGTAAGAACCACACAAGTTCAGAAGTTTCTACTACATTTGGATTGTTTCATACAAGGGCACTGAAGAGTTCTATTCTAAATCTCTCTAGTGTTCCTATACTGGCTACAGCCTAGTAAGCAGCACCCAAGTTCAGAAGCATCTGCTACATTTGGATTGTTTCATACAAAGGCAATGAAGAGTTGTATGGTAAATCTCTATAGTGATGCAGTATGGTCTACGAGAGAGTAAGCACCACAAAAGTTCAGAACCTTCTACTACATTTGGATTGTTTCATACAAAGGCAATGAAGAGTTGTATGGTAAATCTCTATAGTGATGCAGTATGGTCTACGAGAGAGTAAGCACCACACAAGTTAGGAAGCGTCTGCTACATTTGGATTGTTTCATACAAAGGCAATGAAGAGTTGTATGGTAAATTTCTATAGTGATGGAGTATGGTCTACGAGAGAGTAAGCACCACACAAGTTCAGAAGTTTCTAATACATTTGGATTGTTTCATACAAGGGCACTGAAGAGTTCTATTCTAAATCTCTCTAGTGTTCCTATACTGGCTACAGCCTAGTAAGCAGCACCCAAGTTCAGAAGCGTCTGCTACATTTGGATTGTTTCATACAAAGGCAATGAAGAGTTGTATGGTAAATCTCTATAGTGATGCAGTATGGTCTACGAGAGAGTAAGCACCACACAAGTTCAGAAGTTTCTACTACATTTGGATTGTTTCATACAAAGGCAATGAAGTGTTGTATGGTAAATCTCTATAGTGATGCAGTATGGTCTACGAGAGAGTAAGCACCACACAAGTTCAGAAGTTTCTTCTACATTTGGATTGTTTCATACAAGGGCACTGAAGAGTTCTATTCTAAATCTCTCTAGTGTTCCTATACTGGCTACAGCCTAGTAAGCAGCACCCAAGTTCAGAAGCGTCTGCTACATTTGGATTGTTTCATACAAAGGCAATGAAGAGTTGTATGGTAAATCTCTATAGTGATGCAGTATGGTCTACGAGAGAGTAAGCACCACACAAGTTCAGAAGTTTCTACTACATTTGGATTGTTTCATACAAAGGCAATGAAGTGTTGTATGGTAAATCTCTATAGTGATGCAGTATGGTCTACGAGAGAGTAAGCACCAAACAAGTTCAGAACCTTCTACTACATTTGGATTGTTTCATACAAAGGCAATGAAGTGTTGTATGGTAAATCTCTATAGTGATGCAGTATGGTCTACGAGAGAGTAAGCACCACACAAGTTCAGAACCTTCTACTACATTTGGATTGTTTCATACAAGGGCACTGAAGAGTTCTATTCTAAATCTCTCCAGTGTTCCTATACTGGCTACAGCCTAGTAAGCAGCATCCAAGTTCAGAAGCGTCTGCTACATTTGGATTGTTTCATACAAAGGCAATGAAGAGTTGTATGGTAAATCTCTATAGTGATGCAGTATGGTCTACGAGAGAGTAAGCAGCACACAAGTTCAGAACCGTCTGCTACATTTGGATTGTTTCATACAAAGGCAATGAACAGTTGTATGGTAAATCTCTATAGTGATGCAGTATGGTCTACGAGAGAGTAAGAAGCACACAAGTTCAGAAGTTTCTACTACATTTGGATTGTTTCATACAAAGGCAATGAAGTGTTGTATGGTAAATCTCTATAGTGATGCAGTATGGTCTACGAGAGAGTAAGCACCACACAAGTTCAGAAGTTTCTACTACATTTGGATTGTTTCATACAAGGGCATTGAAGAGTTCTATTCTAAATCTCTCTAGTGTTCCTATACTGGCTACAGCCTAGTAAGCAGCACCCAAGTTCAGAAGCGTCTGCTACATTTGGATTGTTTCATACAAAGGCAATGAAGAGTTGTATGGTAAATCTCTATAGTGATGCAGTATGGTCTACGAGAGAGTAAGCACCACACAAGTTCAGAAGCGTCTGCTACATTTGGATTGTTTCATACAAAGGCAATGAAGAGTTGTATGGTAAATCTCTATAGTGATGCAGTATGGTCTACGAGAGAGTAAGAAGCACACAAGTTCAGAAGCGTCTGCTACATTTGGATTGTTTCATACAAAGGCAATGAAGAGTTGTATGGTAAATCCCTATAGTGATGCAGTATGGTCTACGAGAGAGTAAGCACCACACAAGTTCAGAAGTTTCTACTACATTTGGATTGTTTCATACAAGGGCAATGAAGAGTTCTATTCTAAATCTCTCTAGTGTTCCTATACTGGCTACAGCCTAGTAAGCAGCACCCAAGTTCAGAAGCGTCTGCTACATTTGGATTGTTTCATACAAAGGCAATGAAGAGTTGTATGGTAAATCTCTATAGTGATGCAGTATGGTCTACGAGAGAGTAAGCACCACACAAGTTCAGAAGTTTCTACTACATTTGGATTGTTTCATACAAGGGCACTGAAGAGTTCTATTCTAAATCTCTCTAGTGTTCCTATACTGGCTACAGCCTAGTAAGCAGCACCCAAGTTCAGAAGCGTCTGCTACATTTGGATTGTTTCATACAAAGGCAATGAAGAGTTGTATGGTAAATCTCTATAGTGATGCAATATGGTCTACGAGAGAGTAAGCAGCACACAAGTTCAGAAGCGTCTGCTACATTTGGATTGTTTCATACAAAGGCAATGAAGTGTTGTATGGTAAATCTCTATAGTGATGCGGTATGGTCTACGAGAGAGTAAGCACCACACAAGTTCAGAAGTTTCTACTACATTTGGATTGTTTCATACAAGGGCAATGAAGTGTTGTATGGTAAATCTCTATAGTGATGCAGTATGGTCTACGAGAGCGTAAGCACCACACAAGTTCAGAAGTTTCTACTACATTTGGATTGTTTCATACAAGGGCACTGAAGAGTTCTATTCTAAATCTCTCTAGTGTTCCTATACTGGCTACAGCCTAGTAAGCAGCACCCAAGTTCAGAAGCGTCTGCTACATTTGGATTGTTTCATACAAAGGCAATGAAGAGTTGTATGGTAAATCTCTATAGTGATGCAGTATGGTCTACGAGAGAGTAAGCACCACACAAGTTCAGAAGTTTCTACTACATTTGGATTGTTTCATAAAAGGGCACTGAAGAGTTCTATTCTAAATCTCTCTAGTGTTCCTATACTGACTACAGCCTACTAAGCAGCACCCAAGTTCAGAAGCGTCTGCTACATTTGGATTCTTTCATACAAAGGCAATGAAGAGTTGTATGGTAAATCTCTATAGTGATGCAGTATGGTCTACGAGAGAGTAAGCACCACACAAGTTCAGAAGTTTCTACTACATTTGTATTGTTTCATACAAAGGCAATGAACAGTTGTATGGTAAATCTCTATAGTGATGCAGTATGGTCTACGAGAGAGTAAGCACCACACAAGTTCAGAAGTTTCTACTACATTTGTATTGTTTCATACAAGGGCACTGAAGAGTTCTATTCTAAATCTCTCTAGTGTTCCTATACTGGCTACAGCCTAGTAAGCAGCACCCAAGTTCAGAAGCATCTGCTACATTTGGATTGTTTCATACAAAGGCAATGAAGAGTTGTATGGTAAATCTCTATGCAGTATGGTCTACGAGAGAGTAAGCACCACACAAGTTCAGAAGTTTCTACTACATTTGTATTGTTTCATACAAAGGCAATGAAGAGTTGTTTGGTAAATCTCTCTAGTGTTCCTATACTGGCTACAGCTTAGTAAGCAGCACCCAAGTTCAGAAGCATCTGCTACATTTGGATTGTTTCATACAAAGGCAATGAAGAGTTGTATGGTAAATCTCTATAGTGATGCAGTATGGTCTACGGGAGAGTAAGCACCACACAAGTTCAGAAGTTTCCACTACATTTGGATTGTTTCATACAAGGGCACTGAAGAGTTCTATTCTAAATCTCTCTAGTGTTCCTATACTGGCTACAGCTTAGTAAGCAGCACGCAAGTTCAGAAGCATCTGCTACATTTGGATTGTTTCATACAAAGGCAATGAAGAGTTGTATGGTAAATCTCTATAGTGATGCAGTATGGTCTACGAGAGAGTAAGCACCACACAAGTTCAGAAGTTTCTACTACATTTGGATTGTTTCATACAAGGGCACTGAAGAGTTCTATTCTAAATCTCTCTAGTGTTCCTATACTGGCTACAGCCTAGTAAGCAGCACCCAAGTTCAGAAGCGTCTGCTACATTTGGATTGTTTCATACAAAGGCAATGAAGAGTTGTATGGTAAATCTCTATACTGATGCAGTATGGTCTACGAGAGAGTAAGCACCACACAAGTTCAGAAGCTTCTACTACATTTGGATTGTTTCATACAAGGGCAATGAAGTGTTGTATGGTAAATCTCTATAGTGATCCAGTATGGTCTACGAGAGCGTAAGCACCACACAAGTTCAGAAGTTTCTACTACATTTGGATTGTTTCATACAAGGGCACTGAAGAGTTCTATTCTAAATCTCTCTAGTGTTCCTATACTGGCTACAGCCTAGTAAGCAGCACCCAAGTTCAGAAGCTTCTGCTACATTTGGATTGTTTCATACAAAGGCAATGAAGAGTTGTATGGTAAATCTCTATAGTGATGCAGTATGGTCTACGAGAGAGTAAGCACCACACAAGTTCAGAAGTTTCTACTACATTTGTATTGTTTCATACAAAGGCAATGAACAGTTTTATGGTAAATCTCTATAGTGATGCAGTATGGTCTACGAGAGAGTAAGCACCACACAAGTTCAGAAGCGTCTGCTACATTTGGATTGTTTCATACAAAGGTAATGAAGAGTTGTATGGTAAATCTCTATAGTGATGCAGTATGGTCTACGAGAGAGTAAGCACCACACAAGTTCAGAAGTTTCTACTACATTTGGATTGTTTCATACAAGGGCACTAAAGAGTTCTATTCTAAATCTCTCTAGTGTTCCTATACTGGCTACAGCCTAGTAAGCAGCACCCAAGTTCAGAAGCGTCTGCTACATTTGGATTGTTTCATACAAAGGCAATGAAGAGTTGTATGGTAAATCTCTATAGTGATGCAGTATGGTCTACGAGAGAGTAAGCACCACACAAGTTCAGAAGTTTCTACTACATTTGTATTGTTTCATACAAAGGCAATGAAGAGTTGTATGGTAAATCTCTCTAGTGTTCCTATACTGGCTACAGCTTAGTAAGCAGCACCCAAGTTCAGAAGCATCTGCTACATTTGGATTGTTTCATACAAAGGCAATGAAGAGTTGTATGGTAAATCTCTATGGTGATGCAGTATGGTCTACGAGAGAGTAAGCACCACACAAGTTCAGAAGTTTCCACTACATTTGGATTGTTTCATACAAGGGCACTGAAGAGTTCTATTCTAAATCTCTCTAGTGTTCCTATACTGGCTACAGCTTAGTAAGCAGCACCCAAGTTCAGAAGCATCTGCTATATTTGGATTGTTTCATACAAAGGCAATGAAGAGTTGTATGGTAAATCTCTATAGTGATGCAGTATGGTCTACGAGAGAGTAAGTAGCACACAAGTTCAGAACCGTCTGCTACATTTGGATTGTTTCATACAAAGGCAATGAACAGTTGTATGGTAAATCTCTATAGTGATGCAGTATGGTCTACAAGAGAGTAAGAAGCACACAAGTTCAGAAGCGTCTGCTACATTTGGATTGTTTCATACAAAGGCAATGAAGAGTTGTATGGTAAATCTCTATAGTGATGCAGTATGGTCTACGAGAGAGTAAGCACCACACAAGTTCAGAAGCGTCTGCTACATTTCGATTGTTTCATACAAAGGCACTAAAGAGTTGTATGGTAAATCTCTATAGTGATGCAGTATGGTCTACGAGAGAGTAAGCACCACACAAGTTCAGAAGTTTCTACTAGATTTGGATTGTTTCATACAAGGGCAATTAAGAGTTCTATTCTAAATCTCTCTAGTGTTCCTCTACTGGCTACAGCCTAGTAAGCATCACCGAAGTTCAGAAGCGTCTGCTACATTTGGATTGTTTCATACAAAGGCAATGAAGAGTTGTATGGTAAATCTCTATAGTGAGGCAGTATGGTCTACGAGAGAGTAAGCACCACAGAAGTTCAGAAGCGTCTGCTACATTTGGATTGTTTCATACAAAGGAAATGAAGAGTTGTATCGTAAATCTCTATTGTGATGCAGTATGGTCTACGAGAGAGTAAGCACCACACAAGTTCAGAAGTTTCTACTACATTTGGATTGTTTCATACAAGGGCACTGAAGAGTTCTATTCTAAATCTCTCTAGTGTTCCTATACTGGCTACAGCCTAGTAAGCAGCACCCAAGTTCAGAAGCGTCTGCTACATTTGGATTGTTTCATACAAAGGCAATGAAGAGTTGTATGGTAAATCTCTATAGTGATGCAGTATGGTCTACGAGAGAGTAAGCACCACACAAGTTCAGAAGTTTCTACTACATTTAAATTGTTTCATACAAGGGCACTGAAGAGTTCTATTCTAAATCTCTCAAGCGTTCCTATACTGGCTACAGCCTAGTAAGCAGCACCCAAGTTCAGAAGCGTCTGCTACATTTGGATTGTTTCATACAAAGGCAATGAAGAGTTGTATGGTAAATCTCTATAGTGATGCAGTATGGTCTACGAGAGAGTAAGCAGCACACACGTTCAGAAGCGTCTGCTACATTTGGATTGTTTCATACAAGGGCAATGAAGTGTTGTATGGTAAATCTCTATAGTGATCCAGTATGGTCTACGAGAGCGTAAGCACCACACAAGTTCAGAAGTTTCTACTACATTTGGATTGTTTCATACAAGGGCACTGAAGAGTTCTATTCTAAATCTCTCTAGTGTTCCTATACTGGCTACAGCCTAGTAAGCAGCACCCAAGTTCAGAAGCTTCTGCTACATTTGGATTGTTTCATACAAAGGCAATGAAGAGTTGTATGGTAAATCTCTATAGTGATGCAGTATGGTCTACGAGAGAGTAAGCACCACACAAGTTCAGAAGTTTCTACTACATTTGTATTGTTTCATACAAAGGCAATGAACAGTTGTATGGTAAATCTCTATAGTGATGCAGTATGGTCTACGAGAGAGTAAGCACCACACAAGTTCAGAAGCGTCTGCTACATTTGGATTGTTTCATACAAAGGTAATGAAGAGTTGTATGGTAAATCTCTATAGTGATGCAGTATGGTCTACGAGAGAGTAAGCACCACACAAGTTCAGAAGTTTCTACTACATTTGGATTGTTTCATACAAGGGCAATGAAGTGTTGTATGGTAAATCTCTATAGTGATCCAGTATGGTCTACGAGAGCGTAAGCACCACACAAGTTCAGAAGTTTCTACTACATTTGGATTGTTTCATACAAGGGCACTGAAGAGTTCTATTCTAAATCTCTCTAGTGTTCCTATACTGGCTACAGCCTAGTAAGCAGCACCCAAGTTCAGAAGCGTCTGCTACATTTGGATTGTTTCATACAAAGGCAATGAAGAGTTGTATGGTAAATCTCTATAGTGATGCAGTATGGTCTACGAGAGAGTAAGCACCACACCAGTTCAGAAGTTTCTACTACATTTGTATTGTTTCATACAAAGGCAATGAACAGTTGTATGGTAAATCTCTATAGTGATGCAGTATGGTCTACGAGAGAGTAAGCACCACACAAGTTCAGAAGTTTCTACTACATTTGGATTGTTTCATAGAAGGGCACTGAAGAGTTCTATTCTAAATCTCTCTAGTGTTCCTATACTGGCTACAGCCTAGTAAGCAGCACCCAAGTTCAGAAGCGTCTGCTACATTTGGATTGTTTCATACAAAGGCAATGAAGAGTTGTATGGTAAATCTCTATAGTGATGCAGTATGGTCTACGAGAGAGTAAGCACCACACAAGTTCAGAAGTTTCTACTACATTTGTATTGTTTCATACAAAGGCAATGAAGAGTTGTATGGTAAATCTCTCTAGTGTTCCTATACTGGCTACAGCTTAGTAAGCAGCACCCAAGTTCAGAAGCATCTGCTACATTTGGATTGTTTCATACAAAGGCAATGAAGAGTTGTATGGTAAATCTCTATGGTGATGCAGTATGGTCTACGAGAGAGTAAGCACCACACAAGTTCAGAAGTTTCCTCTACATTTGGATTGTTTCATACAAGGGCACTGAAGAGTTCTATTCTAAATCTCTCTAGTGTTCCTATACTGGCTACAGCTTAGTAAGCAGCACCCAAGTTCAGAAGCGTCTGCTACATTTGGATTGTTTCATACAAAGGCAATGAAGAGTTGTATGGTAAATCTCTATAGTGATGCAGTATGGTCTACAAGAGAGTAAGAAGCACACAAGTTCAGAACCGTCTGCTACATTTGGATTGTTTCATACAAAGGCAATGAACAGTTGTATGGTAAATCTCTATAGTGATGCAGTATGGTCTACAAGAGAGTAAGAAGCACACAAGTTCAGAAGCGTCTGCTACATTTGGATTGTTTCATACAAAGGCAATGAAGAGTTGTATGGTAAATCTCTATAGTGATGCAGTATGGTCTACGAGAGAGTAAGCACCACACAAGTTCAGAAGCGTCTGCTACATTTCGATTGTTTCATACAAAGGCACTAAAGAGTTGTATGGTAAATCTCTATAGTGATACAGTATGGTCTACGAGAGAGTAAGCACCACACAAGTTCAGAAGTTTCTACTAGATTTGGATTGTTTCATACAAGGGCAATTAAGAGTTCTATTCTAAATCTCTCTAGTGTTCCTCTACTGGCTACAGCCTAGTAAGCATCACCGAAGTTCAGAAGCGTCTGCTACATTTGGATTGTTTCATACAAAGGCAATGAAGAGTTGTATGGTAAATCTCTATAGTGATGCAGTATGGTCTACGAGAGAGTAAGCACCACACAAGTTCAGAAGTTTCTACTACATTTGTATTGTTTCATACAAAGGCAATGAAGAGTTGTATGGTAAATCTCTCTAGTGTTCCTATACTGGCTACAGCTTAGTAAGCAGCACCCAAGTTCAGAAGCATCTGCTACATTTGGATTGTTTCATACAAAGGCAATGAAGAGTTGTATGGTAAATCTCTATGGTGATGCAGTATGGTCTACGAGAGAGTAAGCACCACACAAGTTCAGAAGTTTCCACTACATTTGGATTGTTTCATACAAGGGCACTGAAGAGTTCTATTCTAAATCTCTCTAGTGTTCCTATACTGGCTACAGCTTAGTAAGCAGCACCCAAGTTCAGAAGCATCTGCTATATTTGGATTGTTTCATACAAAGGCAATGAAGAGTTGTATGGTAAATCTCTATAGTGATGCAGTATGGTCTACGAGAGAGTAAGTAGCACACAAGTTCAGAACCGTCTGCTACATTTGGATTGTTTCATACAAAGGCAATGAACAGTTGTATGGTAAATCTCTATAGTGATGCAGTATGGTCTACAAGAGAGTAAGAAGCACACAAGTTCAGAAGCGTCTGCTACATTTGGATTGTTTCATACAAAGGCAATGAAGAGTTGTATGGTAAATCTCTATAGTGATGCAGTATGGTCTACGAGAGAGTAAGCACCACACAAGTTCAGAAGCGTCTGCTACATTTCGATTGTTTCATACAAAGGCACTAAAGAGTTGTATGGTAAATCTCTATAGTGATGCAGTATGGTCTACGAGAGAGTAAGCACCACACAAGTTCAGAAGTTTCTACTAGATTTGGATTGTTTCATACAAGGGCAATTAAGAGTTCTATTCTAAATCTCTCTAGTGTTCCTCTACTGGCTACAGCCTAGTAAGCATCACCGAAGTTCAGAAGCGTCTGCTACATTTGGATTGTTTCATACAAAGGCAATGAAGAGTTGTATGGTAAATCTCTATAGTGAGGCAGTATGGTCTACGAGAGAGTAAGCACCACACAAGTTCAGAAGCGTCTGCTACATTTGGATTGTTTCATACAAAGGAAATGAAGAGTTGTATCGTAAATCTCTATTGTGATGCAGTATGGTCTACGAGAGAGTAAGCACCACACAAGTTCAGAAGTTTCTACTACATTTGGATTGTTTCATACAAGGGCACTGAAGAGTTCTATTCTAAATCTCTCTAGTGTTCCTATACTGGCTACAGCCTAGTAAGCAGCACCCAAGTTCAGAAGCGTCTGCTACATTTGGATTGTTTCATACAAAGGCAATGAAGAGTTGTATGGTAAATCTCTATAGTGATGCAGTATGGTCTACGAGAGAGTAAGCACCACACAAGTTCAGAAGTTTCTACTACATTTAAATTGTTTCATACAAGGGCACTGAAGAGTTCTATTCTAAATCTCTCAAGCGTTCCTATACTGGCTACAGCCTAGTAAGCAGCACCCAAGTTCAGAAGCGTCTGCTACATTTGGATTGTTTCATACAAAGGCAATGAAGAGTTGTATGGTAAATCTCTATAGTGATGCAGTATGGTCTACGAGAGAGTAAGCAGCACACACGTTCAGAAGCGTCTGCTACATTTGGATTGTTTCATACAAGGGCAATGAAGTGTTGTATGGTAAATCTCTATAGTGATCCAGTATGGTCTACGAGAGCGTAAGCACCACACAAGTTCAGAAGTTTCTACTACATTTGGATTGTTTCATACAAGGGCACTGAAGAGTTCTATTCTAAATCTCTCTAGTGTTCCTATACTGGCTACAGCCTAGTAAGCAGCACCCAAGTTCAGAAGCTTCTGCTACATTTGGATTGTTTCATACAAAGGCAATGAAGAGTTGTATGGTAAATCTCTATAGTGATGCAGTATGGTCTACGAGAGAGTAAGCACCACACAAGTTCAGAAGTTTCTACTACATTTGTATTGTTTCATACAAAGGCAATGAACAGTTGTATGGTAAATCTCTATAGTGATGCAGTATGGTCTACGAGAGAGTAAGCACCACACAAGTTCAGAAGCGTCTGCTACATTTGGATTGTTTCATACAAAGGTAATGAAGAGTTGTATGGTAAATCTCTATAGTGATGCAGTATGGTCTACGAGAGAGTAAGCACCACACAAGTTCAGAAGTTTCTACTACATTTGGATTGTTTCATACAAGGGCAATGAAGTGTTGTATGGTAAATCTCTATAGTGATCCAGTATGGTCTACGAGAGCGTAAGCACCACACAAGTTCAGAAGTTTCTACTACATTTGGATTGTTTCATACAAGGGCACTGAAGAGTTCTATTCTAAATCTCTCTAGTGTTCCTATACTGGCTACAGCCTAGTAAGCAGCACCCAAGTTCAGAAGCGTCTGCTACATTTGGATTGTTTCATACAAAGGCAATGAAGAGTTGTATGGTAAATCTCTATAGTGATGCAGTATGGTCTACGAGAGTGTAAGCACCACACCAGTTCAGAAGTTTCTACTACATTTGTATTGTTTCATACAAAGGCAATGAACAGTTGTATGGTAAATCTCTATAGTGATGCAGTATGGTCTACGAGAGAGTAAGCACCACACAAGTTCAGAAGTTTCTACTACATTTGGATTGTTTCATAGAAGGGCACTGAAGAGTTCTATTCTAAATCTCTCTAGTGTTCCTATACTGGCTACAGCCGAGTAAGCAGCACCCAAGTTCAGAAGCGTCTGCTACATTTGGATTGTTTCATACAAAGGCAATGAAGAGTTGTATGGTAAATCTCTATAGTGATGCAGTATGGTCTACGAGAGAGTAAGCACCACACAAGTTCAGAAGTTTCTACTACATTTGTATTGTTTCATACAAAGGCAATGAAGAGTTGTATGGTAAATCTCTCTAGTGTTCCTATACTGGCTACAGCTTAGTAAGCAGCACCCAAGTTCAGAAGCATCTGCTACATTTGGATTGTTTCATACAAAGGCAATGAAGAGTTGTATGGTAAATCTCTATGGTGATGCAGTATGGTCTACGAGAGAGTAAGCACCACACAAGTTCAGAAGTTTCCTCTACATTTGGATTGTTTCATACAAGGGCACTGAAGAGTTCTATTCTAAATCTCTCTAGTGTTCCTATACTGGCTACAGCTTAGTAAGCAGCACCCAAGTTCAGAAGCGTCTGCTACATTTGGATTGTTTCATACAAAGGCAATGAAGAGTTGTATGGTAAATCTCTATAGTGATGCAGTATGGTCTACAAGAGAGTAAGAAGCACACAAGTTCAGAACCGTCTGCTACATTTGGATTGTTTCATACAAAGGCAATGAACAGTTGTATGGTAAATCTCTATAGTGATGCAGTATGGTCTACAAGAGAGTAAGAAGCACACAAGTTCAGAAGCGTCTGCTACATTTGGATTGTTTCATACAAAGGCAATGAAGAGTTGTATGGTAAATCTCTATAGTGATGCAGTATGGTCTACGAGAGAGTAAGCACCACACAAGTTCAGAAGCGTCTGCTACATTTCGATTGTTTCATACAAAGGCACTAAAGAGTTGTATGGTAAATCTCTATAGTGATGCAGTATGGTCTACGAGAGAGTAAGCACCACACAAGTTCAGAAGTTTCTACTAGATTTGGATTGTTTCATACAAGGGCAATTAAGAGTTCTATTCTAAATCTCTCTAGTGTTCCTCTACTGGCTACAGCCTAGTAAGCATCACCGAAGTTCAGAAGCGTCTGCTACATTTGGATTGTTTCATACAAAGGCAATGAAGAGTTGTATGGTAAATCTCTATAGTGAGGCAGTATGGTCTACGAGAGAGTAAGCACCACACAAGTTCAGAAGCGTCTGCTACATTTGGATTGTTTCATACAAAGGAAATGAAGAGTTGTATCGTAAATCTCTATTGTGATGCAGTATGGTCTACGAGAGAGTAAGCACCACACAAGTTCAGAAGTTTCTACTACATTTGGATTGTTTCATACAAGGGCACTGAAGAGTTCTATTCTAAATCTCTCTAGTGTTCCTATACTGGCTACAGCCTAGTAAGCAGCACCCAAGTTCAGAAGCGTCTGCTACATTTGGATTGTTTCATACAAAGGCAATGAAGAGTTGTATGGTAAATCTCTATAGTGATGCAGTATGGTCTACGAGAGAGTAAGCACCACACAAGTTCAGAAGTTTCTACTACATTTAAATTGTTTCATACAAGGGCACTGAAGAGTTCTATTCTAAATCTCTCAAGCGTTCCTATACTGGCTACAGCCTAGTAAGCAGCACCCAAGTTCAGAAGCGTCTGCTACATTTGGATTGTTTCATACAAAGGCAATGAAGAGTTGTATGGTAAATCTCTATAGTGATGCAGTATGGTCTACGAGAGAGTAAGCAGCACACACGTTCAGAAGCGTCTGCTACATTTGGATTGATTCATACAAAGGCGATGAAGAGTTGTATGGTAAATCTCTATAGTGATGCAGTATGGTCTACGAGAGAGTAAGCACCACACAAGTTCAGAAGTTTCTACTACATTTGGATTGTTTCATACAAGGGCAATGAAGAGTTCTATTCTAAATCTCTCTAGTGTTCCTATACTGGCTACAGCCTAGTAAGCAGCACCCAAGTTCAGAAGCGTCTGCTACATTTGGATTGTTTCATACAAAGGTAATGAAGAGTTGTATGGTAAATCTCTATAGTGAGGTAGTATGGTCTACGAGAGAGTAAGCACCACACAAGTTCAGAAGCATCTGCTACATTTGGATTGTTTCATACAAAGGAAATGAAGAGTTTATGGTAAATCTCTATAGTGATGCAGTATGGTCTACGAGAGAGTAAGCACCACACAAGTTCAGAAGTTTCTACTACATTTGGATTGTTTCATACAAAGGCAATGAAGTGTTTTATGGTAAATCTCTATAGTGATGCAGTATGGTCTACGAGAGAGTAAGCACCACACAAGTTCAGAAGTTTCTACTACATTTGGATTGTTTCATACAAGGGCATTGAAGAGTTCTATTCTAAATCTCTCTAGTGTTCCTATACTGGCTACAGCCTAGTAAGCAGCACCCAAGTTCAGAAGCGTCTGCTACATTTGGATTGTTTCATACAAAGGCAATGAAGAGTTGTATGGTAAATCTCTATAGTGATGCAGTATGGTCTACGAGAGAGTAAGCACCACACAAGTTCAGAAGTTTCTACTACATTTGGATTGTTTCATACAAGGGCACTGAAGAGTTCTATTCTAAATCTCTCTAGTGTTCCTATACTGGCTACAGCCTAGTAAGCAGCACCCAAGTTCAGAAGCGTCTGCTACATTTAGATTGTTTCATACAAAGGCAATGAAGAGTTGTATGGTAAATCTCTATAGTGATGCAGTATGGTCTATGAGAGAGTAAGCAGCACACAAGTTCAGAAGCGTCTGCTATATTTGGATTGTTTCATACAAAGGCAATGAAGAGTTGTATGGTAAATCTCTATAGTGATGCAGTATGGTCTACGAGAGAGTAAGCACCACACAAGTTCAGAAGTTTCTACTACATTTGGATTGTTTCATACAAGGGCAATGAAGTGTTGTATGGTAAATCTCTATAGTGATGCAGTATGGTCTACGAGAGAGTAAGCACCACACAAGTTCAGAAGTTTCTACTACATTTGGATTGTTTCATACAAGGGCACTGAAGAGTTCTATTCTAAATCTCTCTAGTGTTCCTATACTGGCTACAGCCGAGTAAGCAGCACCCAAGTTCAGAAGCGTCTGCTACATTTGGATTGTTTCATACAAAGGCAATGAAGAGTTGTATGGTAAATCTCTATAGTGATGCAGTATGGTCTACGAGAGAGTAAGCACCACACAAGTTCAGAAGTTTCTACTACATTTGGATTGTTTCATACAAGGGCACTGAAGAGTTCTATTCTAAATCTCTCTAGTGTTCCTATACTGACTACAGCCTAGTAAGCAGCACCCAAGTTCAGAAGCGTCTGCTACATTTGGATTCTTTCATACAAAGGCAATGAAGAGTTGTATGGTAAATCTCTATAGTGATGCAGTATGGTCTACGAGAGAGTAAGCAGCACCCAAGTTCAGAAGCGTCTGCTACATTTGGATTGTTTCATACAAAGGCAATGAAGAGTTGTATGGTAAATCTCTATAGTGATGCAGTATGGTCTACGAGAGAGTAAGCACCACACAAGTTCAGAAGATTCTACTACATTTGGATTGTTTCATACAAGGGCACTGAAGAGTTCTATTCTAAATCTCTCTAGTGTTCCTATACTGGCTACAGCCTAGTAAGCAGCACCCAAGTTCAGAAGCGTCTGCTACATTTGGAATGTTTCATACAAAGGCAATGAAGAGTTGTATGGTAAATCTCTATAGTGATGCAGTATGGTCTACGAGAGAGTAAGCACCACACAAGTTCAGAAGTTTCTACTACATTTGTATTGTTTCATACAAAGGCATGAACAGTTGTATGGTAAATCACTATAGTGATGCAGTATGGTCTACGAGAGAGTAAGCACCACACAAGTTCAGAAGTTTCTACTACATTTGGATTGTTTCATACAAAGGCAATGAACAGTTGTATGGTAAATCTCTATAGTGATGCAGTATGGTCTACGAGAGAGTAAGCACCACACAAGTTCAGAAGTTTCTACTACATTTGGATTGTTTCATACAACGGCAATGAAGAGTTGTATGGTAAATCTCTATAGTGATGCAGTATGGTCTACGAGAGAGTAAGAAGCACACAAGTTCAGAAGCGTCTGCTACATTTGGATTGTTTCATACAAAGGCAATGAAGAGTTGTACGGTAAATCTCTATAGTGATGCAGTATAGTCTACGAGAGAGTAAGCACCACACAAGTTCAGAAGTTTCTACTACATTTGGATTGTTTCATACAAGGGCAATGATGTGTTGTATGGTAAATCTCTATAGTGATGCAGTATGGTCTACGAGAGAGTAAGCACCACACAAGTTCAGAAGTTTCTACTACATTTGGATTGTTTCATACAAGGGCACTGAAGAGTTCTATTCTAAATCTCTCTAGTGTTCCTATACTGGCTACAGCCTAGTAAGCAGCACCCAAGTTCAGAAGCGTCTGCTACATTTGGATTGTTTCATACAAAGGCAGTGAAGAGTTGTATGGTAAATCTCTATAGTGATGCAGTATGGTCTACGAGAGAGTAAGCACCACACAAGTTCAGAAGTTTCTACTACATTTGGATTGTTTCATACAAGGGCACTGAAGAGTTCTATTCTAAATCTCTCTAGTGTTCCTATACTGACTACAGCCTAGTAAGCAGCACCCAAGTTCAGAAGCGTCTGCTACATTTGGATTCTTTCATACAAAGGCAATGAAGAGTTGTATGGTAAATCTCTATAGTGATGCAGTATGGTCTACGAGAGAGTAAGCACCACACAAGTTCAGAAGTTTCTACTACATTTGGATTGTTTCATACAAGGGCAATGAAGTGTTGTATGGTAAATCTCTATAGTGATGCAGTATGGTCTACGAGAGAGTAAGCACCACACAAGTTCAGAAGTTTCTACTACATTTGGATTGTTTCATACAAGGGCACTGAAGAGTTCTATTCTAAATCTCTCTAGTGTTCCTATACTGGCTACAGCCGAGTAAGCAGCACCCACGTTCAGAAGCGTCTGCTACATTTGGATTTTTTCATAAAAGGCAATGAAGAGTTGTATGGTAAATCTCTATAGTGATGCAGTATGGTCTACGAGAGAGTAAGCACCACACAAGTTCAGAAGTTTCTACTACATTTGGATTGTTTCATACAAGGGCAATGAAGTGTTGTATGGTAAATCTCTATAGTGATGCAGTATGGTCTACGAGAGAGTAAGCACCACACAAGTTCAGAAGTTTCTACTACATTTGGATTGTTTCATACAAGGGCACTGAAGAGTTCTATTCTAAATCTCTCTAGTGTTCCTATACTGGCTACAGCCGAGTAAGCAGCACCCAAGTTCAGAAGCGTCTGCTACATTTGGATTGTTTCATACAAAGGCAATGAAGAGTTGTATGGTAAATCTCTATAGTGATGCAGTATGGTCTACGAGAGAGTAAGCACCACACAAGTTCAGAAGTTTCTACTACATTTGGATTGTTTCATACAAGGGCACTGAAGAGTTCTATTCTAAATCTCTCTAGTGTTCCTATACTGACTACAGCCTAGTAAGCAACACCCAAGTTCAGAAGCGTCTGCTACATTTGGATTCTTTCATACAAAGGCAATGAAGAGTTGTATGGTAAATCTCTATAGTGATGCAGTATGGTCTACGAGAGAGTAAGCAGCACCCAAGTTCAGAAGCGTCTGCTACATTTGGATTGTTTCATACAAAGGCAATGAAGAGTTGTATGGTAAATCTCTATAGTGATGCAGTATGGTCTACGAGAGAGTAAGCACCACACAAGTTCAGAAGTTTCTACTACATTTGGATTGTTTCATACAAGGGCACTGAAGAGTTCTATTCTAAATCTCTCTAGTGTTCCTATACTGGCTACAGCCTAGTAAGCAGCACCCAAGTTCAGAAGCGTCTGCTACATTTGGAATGTTTCATACAAAGGCAATGAAGAGTTGTATGGTAAATCTCTATAGTGATGCAGTATGGTCTACGAGAGAGTAAGCACCACACAAGTTCAGAAGTTTCTACTACATTTGTATTGTTTCATACAAAGGCATGAACAGTTGTATGGTAAATCTCTATAGTGATGCAGTATGGTCTACGAGAGTGTAAGCACCACACAAGTTCAGAAGTTTCTACTACATTTGGATTGTTTCATACAAAGGCAATGAACAGTTGTATGGTAAATCTCTATAGTGATGCAGTATGGTCTACGAGAGAGTAAGCACCACACAAGTTCAGAAGTTTCTACTACATTTGGATTGTTTCATACAACGGCAATGAAGAGTTGTATGGTAAATCTCTATAGTGATGCAGTATGGTCTACGAGAGAGTAAGAAGCACACAAGTTCAGAAGCGTCTGCTACATTTGGATTGTTTCATACAAAGGCAATGAAGAGTTGTATGGTAAATCTCTATAGTGATGCAGTATGGTCTATGAGAGAGTAAGCACCACACAAGTTCAGAAGTTTCTACTACATTTGTATTGTTTCATACAAAGGCAATGAACAGTTTTATGGTAAATCTCTATAGTGATGCAGTATGGTCTACGAGAGAGTAAGAACCACACTAGTTCAGAAGTTTCTACTACATTTAGATTGTTTCATACAAGGGCACTGAAGAGTTCTATTCTAAATCTCTCTAGTGTTCCTATACTGGCTACAGCCTAGTAAGCAGCACCCAAGTTCAGAAGCGTCTGCTACATTTGGATTGTTTCATACAAAGGCAATGAAGAGTTGTATGGTAAATCTCTATAGTGAGGCAGTATGGTCTACGAGAGAGTAAGCACCACACAAGTTCAGAAGTTTCTACTTCATTTGGATTGTTTCATACAAGGGCACTGAAGAGTTCTATTCTAAATCTCTCTATTGTTCCTATACTGGCTACAGCCTAGTAAGCAGCACCCAAGTTCAGAAGCGTCTGCTACATTTGGATTGTTTCATACAAAGGCAATGAAGAGTTGTATGGTAAATCTCTATAGTGATGCAGTATGGTCTACGAGAGAGTAAGCACCACACAAGTTCAGAAGTTTCTACTACATTTGGATTGTTTCATACAAGGGCACTGAAGAGTTCTATTCTAAATCTCTCTAGTGTTCCTATAATGGCTACAGCCTAGTAAGCAGAACCCAAGTTCAGAAGCGTCTGCTACATTTGGATTGTTTCATACAAAGGCAATGAAGAGTTGTATGGTAAATCTCTATAGTGATGCAGTATGGTCTACGAGAGAGTAAGCAGCACACAAGTTCAGAAGCGTCTGCTACATTTGGATTGTTTCATACAAAGGCAATGAAGAGTTGTATGGTAAATCTCTATAGTGAGGCAGTATGGTCTACGACAGAGTAAGCACCACACAAGTTCAGAAGTTTCTACTACATTTGGATTGTTTCATACAGAGGCAATGAAGTGTTGTATGGTAAATCTCTATAGTGATGCAGTATGGTCTACGAGAGAGTAAGCACCACACAAGTTCAGAAGTTTCTACTACATTTGGATTGTTTCATACAAGGGCACTGAAGATTTCTATTCTAAATCTCTCTAGTGTTCCTATAACTGGCTACAGCCTAGTAAGCAGCACCCAAGTTCAGAAGCGTCTGCTACATTTGGATTGTTTCATACAAAGGCAATGAAGAGTTGTATGGTAAATCTCTGTAGTGATGCAGTATGGTCTACGAGAGAGTAAGCACCACACAAGTTCAGAAGCGTCTGCTACATTTGGATTGTTTCATACAAAGGCAATGAAGAATTGTATAGTAAATCTCTATAGTGATGCAGTATGGTCTACGAGAGAGTAAGCACCACACAAGTTCAGAACCTTCTACTACATTTGGATTGTTTCATACAAGGGCACTGAAGAGTTCTATTCTAAATCTCTCTAGTGTTCCTATACTGGCTACAGCCTAGTAAGCAGCACCCAAGTTCAGAAGCGTCTGCTACATTTGGATTGTTTCATACACAGGCAATGAAGAGTTGTATGGTAAATCTCTATAGTGATGCAGTATGGTCTACGAGAGAGTAAGCAGCACACAAGTTCAGAAGCGTCTGCTACATTTGGATTGTTTCATACAAAGGCAATGAACAGTTGTACGGTAAATCTCTATAGTGATGCAGTATGGTCTACGAGAGAGTAAGAAGCACACAAGTTCAGAAGCGTCTGCTACATTTGGATTGTTTCATACAAAGGCAATGAAGAGTTGTATGGTAAATCTCTATAGTGATGCAGTATGGTCTACGAGAGAGTAAGCACCACACAAGTTCAGAAGTTTCTACTACATTTGGATTGTTTCATACAAGGGCAATGAAGAGTTCTATTCTAAATCTCCCTAGTGTTCCTATACTGGCTACAGCCTAGTAAGCAGCACCCAAGTTCAGAAGCGTCTGCTACATTTGGATTGTTTCATACAAAGGCAATGAAGAGTTGTATGGTAAATCTCTATAGTGAGGCAGTATGGTCTACGAGAGAGTAAGCACCACACAAGTTCAGAAGCGTCTGCTACATTTGGATTGTTTCATACAAAGGAAAAGAAGAGTTGTATGGTAAATCTCTATAGTGATGCAGTATGGTCTACGAGAGAGTAAGCACCACACAAGTTCAGAAGTTTCTTCTACATTTGGATTGTTTCATACAAGGGCATTGAAGAGTTCTATTCTAAATCTCTCTAGTGTTCCTATACTGGCTACAGCCTAGTAAGCAGCACCCAAGTTCAGAAGCGTCTGCTACATTTGGATTGTTTCATACAAAGGCAATGAAGAGTTGTATGGTAAATCTCTATAGTGATGCAGTATGGTCTACGAGAGAGTAAGCACCACACAAGTTCAGAAGTTTCTACTACATTTGGATTGTTTCATACAAAGGCAATGAAGTGTTGTATGGTAAATCTCTATAGTGATGCAGTATGGTCTACGAGAGAGTAAGCACCACACAAGTTCAGAAGTTTCTTCTACATTTGGATTGTTTCATAGAAGGGCACTGAAGAGTTCTATTCTAAATCTCTCTAGTGTTCCTATACTGGCTACAGCCTAGTAAGCAGCACCCAAGTTCAGAAGCGTCTGCTACATTTGGATTGTTTCATACGAAGGCAATGAAGAGTTGTATGGTAAATCTCTATAGTGATGCAGTATGGTCTACGAGAGAGTAAGCAGCACACAAGTTCAGAAGCGTCTGCTACATTTGGATTGTTTCATACAAAGGCAATGAACAGTTGTACGGTAAATCTCTATAGTGAGGCAGTATGGTCTACGAGAGAGTAAGCACCACACAAGTTCAGAAGCGTCTGCTACATTTGGATTGTTTCATACAAAGGAAATGAAGAGTTGTATGGTAAATCTCTATAGTGATGCAGTATGGTCTACGAGAGAGTAAGCACCACACAAGTTCTGAAGTTTCTACTACATTTGGATTGTTTCATACAAGGGCACTGAAGAGTTCTATTCTAAATCTCTCTAGTGTTCCTATACTGGCTACAGCCTAGTAAGCAGCACCCAAGTTCAGATGCGTCTGCTACATTTGGATTGTTTCATAAAAAAGGCAATGAAGAGTTGTATGGTAAATCTCTATAGTGATGCAGTATGGTCTAGGAGAGAGTAAGCACCACACAAGTTCAGAAGTTTCTACTACATTTGGATTGTTTCATACAAAGGCAATGAAGTGTTGTATGGTAAATCTCTATAGTGATGCAGTATGGTCTACGAGAGAGTAAGCACCACACAAGTTCAGAAGTTTCTACTACATTTGGATTGTTTCATACAAGGGCACTGAAGAGTTCTATTCTAAATCTCTCTAGTGTTCCTATACTGGCTACAGCCTAGTAAGCAGCACCCAAGTTCAGAAGCGTCTGCTACATTTGGATTGTTTCATACAAAGGCAATGAAGAGTTGTATGGTAAATCTCTATAGTGATGCAGTATGGTCTACGAGAGAGTAAGCACCACACAAGTTCAGAAGCGTCTGCTACATTTGGATTGTTTCATACAAAGGCAATGAAGAGTTGTATGGTAAATTTCTATAGTGATGCAGTATGGTCTACGAGAGAGTAAGCACCACACAAGTTCAGAACCTTCTACTACATTTGGATTGTTTCATACAAGGGCACTGAAGAGTTCTATTCTAAATCTCTCTAGTGTTCCTATACTGGCTACAGCCTAGTAAGCAGCACCCAAGTTCAGAAGTTTCTACTACATTTGGATTGTTTCATACAAGGGCACTAAAGAGTTCTATTCTAAATCTCTCTAGTGTTCCTATACTGGCTACAGCCTAGTAAACAGCACCCAAGTTCAGAAGCGTCTGCTACATTTGGATTGTTTGATACAAAGGCAATGAAGAGTTGTATGGTAAATCTCTATAGTGATGCAGTATGGTCTACGAGAGAGTAAGCAGCACACAAGTTCAGAAGCGTCTGCTACATTTGGATTGTTTCATACAAAGGCAATGAACAGTTGTATGGTAAATCTCCATAGTGATGCAGTATGGTCTACGAGAGAGTAAGCACCACACAAGTTCAGAAGTTTCTACTACATTTGGATTGTTTCATACAAGGGCACTGAAGAGTTCTATTCTAAATCTCTCTAGTGTTCCTATACTGGCTACAGCCTAGTAAGCAGCACCCAAGTTCAGAAGCGTCTGCTACATTTGGATTGTTTCATACAAAGGCAATGAAGAGTTGTATGGTAAATCTCTATAGTGATGCAGTATGGTCTACGAGAGAGTAAGCACCACACAAGTTCAGAAGCGTCTGCTACATTTGGATTGTTTCATACAAAGGCAATGAAGAGTTGTATGGTAAATCTCTATAGTGATGCAGTATGGTCTACGAGAGAGTAAGCACCACACAAGTTCAGAAGTTTCTACTACATTTGGATTGTTTCATACAAAGGCAATGAAGAGTTGTATGGTAAATCTCTATAGTGATGCAGTATGGTCTACGAGAGAGTAAGCACCACACAAGTTCAGAAGCGTCTGCTACATTTGGATTGTTTCATACAAAGGCAATGAACAGTTGTATGGTAAATCTCTATAGTGATGCAGTATGGTCTACTAGAGAGTAAGCACCACACAAGTTCAGAAGTTTCTACTACATTTGGATTGTTTCATACAAGGGCACTAAAGAGTTCTATTCTAAATCTCTCTAGTGTTCCTATACTGGCTACAGCCTAGTATGAAGCACCCAAGTTCAGAAGCGTCTGCTACATTTGGATTGTTTCATACAAAGGCAATGAAGAGTTGTATGGTAAATCTCTATAGTGATGCAGTATGGTCTACGAGAGAGTAAGCACCACACAAGTTCAGAAGCGTCTGCTACATTTGGATTGTTTCATACAAAGGCAATGAAGAGTTGTATGGTAAATCTCTATAGTGATGCAGTATGGTCTACGAGAGAGTAAGCACCACACAAGTTCAGAAGTTTCTACTACATTTGGATTGTTTCATACAAGGGCACTGAGGAGTTCTATTCTAAATCTCTCTAGTGTTCCTATACTGGCTACAGCCTAGTAAGCAGCACACAAGTTCAGAAGCGTCTGCCACATTTGGATTGTTTAATACAAAGGCACTGAAGAGTTGTATGGTAAATCTCTATAGTGAGGCAGTAAGGTCTACGGGAGAGTAAGCACCACACAAGTTCAAAAGCGTCTGCTACATTTGGATTGTTTCATACAAAGGAAATGAAGAGTTGTATGGTAAATCTCTATAGTGATGCAGTATGGTCTATGAGAGAGTAAGCACCACACAAGTTCAGAAGTTTCCACTACATTTGGATTGTTTCATACAAGGGCACTGAAGAGTTCTATTCTAAATCTCTCTAGTGTTCCTATACTGGCTACAGCCTAGTAAGCAGCACACAAGTTCAGAAGCGTCTGCTACATTTGGATTGTTTAATACAAAGGCACTGAAGAGTTGTATGGTAAATCTCTATAGTGATGCAGTATGGTCTACGAGAGAGTAAGCAGCACACAAGTTCAGAAGCGTCTGCTACATTTGGATTGTTTCATACAACGGCAATGAAGAGTTGTATGGTAAATCTCTATAGTGATGCAGTATGGTCTACGAGAGAGTAAGCACCACACAAGTTCAGAAGCGTCTGCTACATTTGGATTGTTTCATACAAAGGAAATGATGAGTTGTATGGTAAATCTCTATAGTGATGCAGTATGGTCTACGTGAGAGTAAGCACCACACAATTTCAGAGGTTTCTACTACATTTGGATTGTTTCATACAAGGGCACTGAAGAGTTCTATTCTAAATCTCTCTAGTGTTCCTATACTGGCTACAGTCTAGTAAGCAGCACCCAAGTTCAGAAGCGTCTGCTACATTTGGATTGTTTCATACAAAGGCAATGAAGAGTTGTATGGTAAATCTCTATAGTGATGCAGTATGGTCTACGAGAGAGTAAGCACCACACAAGTTCAGAAGTTTCTACTACATTTGGATTGTTTCATACAAAGGCAATGAAGTGTTGTATGGTAAATCTCTATAGTGATGCAGTATGGTCTACGATAGAGTAAGCACCACACAAGTTCAGAAGTTTCTACTACATTTGGATTGTTTCATACAAGGGCACTAAAGAGTTCTATTCTAAATCTCTCTAGTGTTCCTATACTGGCTACAGCCTAGTAAGCAGCACCCAAGTTCAGAAGCGTCTGCTACATTTGGATTGTTTCATACAAAGGCAATGAAGAGTTGTATGGTAAATCTCTATAGTGATGCAGTATGGTCTACGAGAGAGTAAGCAGCACACAAGTTCAGAAGCGTCTGCTACATTTGGATTGTTTCATACAAAGGCAATGAACAGTTGTATGGTAAATCTCCATAGTGATGCAGTATGGTCTACGAGAGAGTAAGCACCACACAAGTTCAGAAGTTTCTACTACATTTGGATTGTTTCATACAAGGGCACTGAAGAGTTCTATTCTAAATCTCTCTAGTGTTCCTATACTGGCTACAGCCTAGTAAGCAGCACCCAAGTTCAGAAGCGTCTGCTACATTTGGATTGTTTCATACAAAGGCAATGAAGAGTTGTATGGTAAATCTCTATAGTGATGCAGTATGGTCTACGAGAGAGTAAGCACCACACAAGTTCAGAAGCGTCTGCTACATTTGGATTGTTTCATACAAAGGCAATGAAGAGTTGTATGGTAAATCTCTATAGTGATGCAGTATGGTCTACGAGAGAGTAAGCACCACACAAGTTCAGAGGTTTCTACTACATTTGGATTGTTTCATACAAATGCAATGAAGAGTTGTATGGTAAATCTCTATAGTGATGCAGTATGGTCTACGAGAGAGTAAGCACCACACAAGTTCAGAAGCGTCTGCTACATTTGGATTGTTTCATACAAAGGCAATGAACAGTTGTATGGTAAATCTCTATAGTGATGCAGTATGGTCTACTAGAGAGTAAGGACCACTCAACTTCAGAAGTTTCTACTACATTTGGATTGTTTCATACAAGGGCACTGAAGAGTTCTATTCTAAATCTCTCTAGTGTTCCTATACTGGCTACAGCCTAGTAAGAAGCACCCAAGTTCAGAAGCGTCTGCTACATTTGGATTGTTTCATACAAAGGCAATGAAGAGTTGTATGGTAAATCTCTATAGTGATGCAGTATGGTCTACGAGAGAGTAAGCACCATACAAGTTCAGAAGCGTCTGCTACATTTGGATTGTTTCATACAAAGGCAATGAAGAGTTGTATGGTAAATCTCTATAGTGATGCAGTATGGTCTACGAGAGAGTAAGCACCACACAAGTTCAGAAGTTTCTACTACATTTGGATTGTTTCATACAAGGGCACTGAAGAGTTCTATTCTAAATCTCTCTAGTGTTCCTATACTGGCTACAGCCTAGTAAGCAGCACACTAGTTCAGAAGCGTCTGCTACATTTGGATTGTTTAATACAAAGGCACTGAAGAGTTGTATGGTAAATCTCTATAGTGATGCAGTATGCTCTACGAGAGAGTAAGCACCACACAAGTTCAGAAGCGTCTGCTACATTTGGATTGTTTCATACAAAGGCAATGAAGAGTTGTATGGTAAATCTCTATAGTGAGGCAGTATGGTCTACGAGAGAGTAAGCACCACACAAGTTCAGAAGCGTCTGCTACATTTGGATTGTTTCATACAAAGGCAATGAAGAGTTGTATGGTAAATCTCTATAGTGATGCAGTATGGTCTACGAGAGAGTAAGCACCACACAAGTTCAGAAGTTTCTACTACATTTGGATTGTTTCATACAAAGGCAATGAAGTGTTGTATGGTAAATCTCTATAGTGATGCAGTATGGTCTACGAGAGAGTAAGCACCACACAAGTTCAGAAGTTTCTACTACATTTGGGTTGTTTCATACAAGGGCACTAAAGAGTTCTATTCTAAATCTCTCTAGTGTTCCTATACTGGCTACAGCCTAGTAAGCAGCACCCAAGTTCAGAAGCGTCTGCTACATTTGGATTGTTTCATACAAAGGCAATGAAGAGTTGTATGGTAAATCTCTATAGTGATGCAGTATGGTCTACGAGAGAGTAAGCAGCACACAAGTTCAGAAGCGTCTGCTACATTTGGATTGTTTCATACAAAGGCAATGAACAGTTGTATGGTAAATCTCCATAGTGATGCAGTATGGTCTACGAGAGAGTAAGCACCACACAAGTTCAGAAGTTTCTACTACATTTGGATTGTTTCATACAAGGGCACTGAAGAGTTCTATTCTAAATCTCTCTAGAGTTCCTATACTGGCTACAGCCTAGTAAGCAGCACCCAAGTTCAGAAGCGTCTGCTACATTTGGATTGTTTCATACAAAGGCAATGAAGAGTTGTATGGTAAATCTCTATAGTGATGCAGTATGGTCTACGAGAGAGTAAGCACCACACAAGTTCAGAAGCGTCTGCTACATTTGGATTGTTTAATACAAAGGCACTGAAGAGTTGTATGGTAAATCTCTATAGTGATATAGTGATGTCTACGAGAGAGTAAGCACCACACAAGTTCAGAAGCGTCTGCTACATTTGGATTGTTTCATACAAAGGCAATGAAGAGTTGTATGGTAAATCTCTATAGTGATGCAGTATGGTCTACGAGAGAGTAAGCACCACACAAGTTCAGAAGTTTCTACTACTTTTGGATTGTTTAATACAAGGGCACTGAAGAGTTCTATTCTAAATGTCTCTAGTGTTCCTATACTGGCTACAGCCATGTAAGCAGCACCCAAGTTCAGAAGCGTCTGCTACATTTGGATTGTTTCATACAAAGGCAATGAAGAGTTGTATGGTAAATCTCTATAGTGAGGCAGTATGGTCTACGAGAGAGTAAGCACCACACAAGTTCAGAAGCGTCTGCTACATTTGGATTGTTTCATACAAAGGAAATGAAGAGTTGTATGGTAAATCTCTATAGTGATGCAGTATGGTCTACGAGAGAGTAAGCAGCACACAAGTTCAGAAGCGTCTGCTACATTTGGATTGTTTCATACAAGGGCACTGAAGAGTTCTATTCTAAATCTCTCTAGTGTTCCTATACTGGCTACAGCCTAGTAAGCAGCACCCAAGTTCAGAAGCGTCTGCTACATTTGGATTGTTTCATACAAAGGCAATGAAGAGTTGTATGGTAAATCCCTATAGTGATGCAGTATGGTCTACGAGAGAGTAAGCACCACACAAGTTCAGAAGTTTCCACTACATTTGATTGTTTCTTACAAGGGCACTGAAGAGTTCTATTCTAAATCTGTCTAGTGTTCCTGTACTGGCTACAGCTTAGTAAGCAGCACCCAAGTTCAGAAGCATCTGCTACATTTGGATTGTTTCATACAAAGGCAATGAAGAGTTGTATGGTAAATCTCTATAGTGATGCAGTATGGTCTACGAGAGAGTAAGCAGCACACAAGTTCAGAAGTGTCTGCTACATTTGGATTGTTTCAAACAAAGGCAATGAAAAGTTGTATGGTAAATCTCTATAGTGATGCAGTATGGTCTACGAGAGAGTAAGCAGCACACAAGTTCAGAAGCGTCTGCTACATTTGGATTGTTTCATACAAAGGCAATGAAGAGTTGTATGGTAAATCTCTATAGTGATATAGTGATGTCTACGAGAGAGTAAGAAGCACACAAGTTCAGAAGCGTCTGCTACATTTGGATTGTTTCATACAAAGGCAATGAAGAGTTGTATGGTAAATCTCTATAGTGATGCAGTATGGTCTACGAGAGAGTAAGCACCACACAAGTTCAGAAGTTTCTACTACTTTTGGATTGTTTAATACAAGGGCACTGAAGAGTTCTATTCTAAATCTCTCTAGTGTTCCTATACTGGCTACAGCCATGTAAGCAGCACCCAAGTTCAGAAGCGTCTGCTACATTTGGATTGTTTCATACAAAGGCAATGAAGAGTTGTATGGTAAATCTCTATAGTGAGGCAGTATGGTCTACGAGAGAGTAAGCACCACACAAGTTCAGAAGCTTCTGCTACATTTGGATTGTTTCATACAAAGGAAATGAAGAGTTGTATGGTAAATCTCTATAGTGATGCAGTATGGTCTACGAGAGAGTAAGCACCACACAAGTTCAGAAGTTTCTACTACATTTGGATTGTTTCATACAAGGGCACTGAAGAGTTCTATTCTAAATCTCTCTAGTGTTCCTATACTAGCTACAGCCTAGTAAGCAGCACCCAAGTTCAGAAGCGTCTGCTACATTTGGATTGTTTCATACAAAGGCAATGAAGAGTTTTATGGTAAATCTCTATAGTGATGCAGTATGGTCTACGAGAGAGTAAGCAGCACACAAGTTCAGAAGCGTCTGCTACATTTGGATTCTTTCATACAAAGGCACTGAAGAGTTGTATGGTAAATCTCTATAGTGATGCAGTATGGTCTACGAGAGAGTAAGCACCACACAAGTTCAGAAGTTTCTACTACATTTGGATTGTTTCATACAAGGACACTGAAGAGTTCTATTCTAAATCTCTCTAGTGTTCCTATACTGGCTACAGCCTAGTAAGCAGCACCCAAGTTCAGAAGCGTCTGCTACATTTGGATTGTTTCATACAAGGGCACTGAAGAGTTCTATTCTAAATCTCTCTAGTGTTCCTATACTGGCTACAGCCTAGTAAGCAGCACCCAAGTTCAGAAGCGTCTGCTACATTTGGATTGTTTCATACAAAGGCAATGAAGAGTTGTATGGTAAATCTCTATAGTGATGCAGTATGGTCTACGAGAGAGTAAGCACCACACAAGTTCAGAAGCGTCTGCTACATTTGGATTGTTTCATAAAAAGGCAATGAAGAGTTGTATGGTAAATCTCTATAGTGATGCAGTATGGTCTACGAGAGAGTAAGCACCACACAAGTTCAGAAGTTTCTACTACATTTGGATTGTTTCATACAAGGGCACTGAAGAGTTCTATTCTAAATCTCTCTAGTGTTCCTATACTGGCTACAGCCTAGTAAGCAGCACCCAAGTTCAGAAGCGTCTGCTACATTTGGATTGTTTAATACAAAGGCACTGAAGAGTTGTATGGTACATCTCTATAGTGATGCAGTATGGTCTACTAGAGAGTAAGCAGCACACAAGTTCAGAAGAATCTGCTACATTTGGATTGTTTCATACAACGGCAATGAAGAGTTGTATGGTAAATCTCTATAGTGATGCAGTATGGTCTACGAGAGAGTAAGAAGCACACAAGTTCAGAAGCGTCTGCTACATTTGGATTGTTTCATACAAAGGCAATGAAGAGTTGTATGGTAAATCTCTATAGTGAGGCAGTATGGTCTACGAGAGAGTAAGCACCACACAAGTTCAGAAGCGTCTGCTACATTTGGATTGTTTCATACAAAGGAAATGAAGAGTTGTATGGTAAATCTCTATAGTGATGCAGTATGGTCTACGAGAGAGTAAGCACCACACAAGTTCAGAAGTTTCTACTACATTTGGATTGTTTCATACAAGGGCACTGAAGAGTTCTATTCTAAATCTCTCTAGTGTTCCTATACTGGCTACAGCCTAGTAAGCAGCACCCAAGTTCAGAAGCGTCTACTACATTTGGATTGTTTAATACAAAGGCACTGAAGTGTTGTATGGTAAATCTCTATAGTGATGCAGTATGGTCTACGAGAGAGTAAGCAGCACACAAGTTCAGAAGAATCTGCTACATTTGGATTGTTTCAAACAAAGGCAATGAAGAGTTGTATGGTAAATCTCTATAGTGATGCAGTATGGTCTACGAGAGAGTAAGCAGCACACAAGTTCAGAAGCGTCTGCTACATTTGGATTGTTTCATACAACGGCAATGAAGAGTTGTATGGTAAATCTCTATAGTGATGCAGTATGGTCTACGAGAGAGTAAGCACCACACAAGTTCAGAAGTTTCTACTACATTTGGATTGTTTCATACAAAGGCAATGAAGTGTTGTATGGTAAATCTCTATAGTGATGCAGTATGGTCTACGAGAGAGTAAGCACCACACAAGTTCAGAAGTTTCTACTACATTTGGATTGTTTCATACAAGGGCATTGAAGAGTTCTATTCTAAATCTCTCTAGTGTTCCTATACTGGCTACAGCCTAGTAAGCAGCACCCAAGTTCAGAAGCGTCTGCTACATTTGGATTGTTTCATACAAAGGCAATGAAGAGTTGTATGGTAAATCTCTATAGTGATGCAGTATGGTCTACGAGAGAGTAAGCACCACACAAGTTCAGAAGTTTGTACTACATTTGGATTGTTTCATACAAAGGCAATGAAGTGTTGTATGGTAAATCTCTATAGTGATGCAGTATGGTCTACGAGAGAGTAAGCACCACACAAGTTCAGAAGTTTCTACTACATTTGGATTGTTTCATACAAGGGCACTGAAGAGTTCTATTCTAAATCTCTCTAGTGTTCCTATACTGGCTACAGCCTAGTAAGCAGCACCTAAGTTGAGAAGCGTCTGCTACATTTGGATTGTTTCATACAAAGGCAATGAAGAGTTGTATGGTAAATCTCTATAGTGATGCAGTATGGTCTACGAGAGAGTAAGCAGCACACAAGTTCAGAAGCGTCTGCTACATTTGGATTGTTTCATACAAAGGCAATGAACAGTTGTATGGTAAATCTCTATAGTGATGCAGTATGGTCTACGAGAGAGTAAGAAGCACACAAGTTCAGAAGCGTCTGCTACATTTGGATTGTTTCATACAAAGGCTATGAAGAGTTGTATGGTAAATCTCTATAGTGATGCAGTATGGTCTACGAGAGAGTAAGCACCACACAAGTTCAGAAGTTTCTACTACATTTGGATTGTTTCATACAAGGGCAATGAAGAGTTCTATTCTAAATCTCTCTAGTGTTCCTATACTGGCTACAGCCTAGTAAGCAGCACCCAAGTTCAGAAGCGTCTGCTACATTTGGATTGTTTCATACAAAGGCAATGAAGAGTTGTATGGTAAATCTCTATAGTGATGCAGTATGGTCTACGAGAGAGTAAGCACCACACAAGTTCAGAAGTTTCTACTACATTTGGATTGTTTCATACAAGGGCAATGAAGAGTTCTATTCTAAATCTCTCTAGTGTTCCTATACTGGCTACAGCCTAGTAAGCAGCACCCAAGTTCAGAAGCGTCTGCTACATTTGGATTGTTTCATACAAAGGCAATGAAGAGTTGTATGGTAAATCTCTATAGTGAGGCAGTATGGACTACGAGAGAGTAAGCACCACACAAGTTCAGAAGCGTCTGCTACATTTGGATTGTTTCATACAAAGGAGATGAAGAGTTGTATGGTAAATCTCTATAGTGATGCAGTATGGTCTACGAGAGAGTAAGCACCACACAAGTTCAGAAGTTTCTACTACATTTGGATTGTTTCATACAAGGGCAATGAAGAGTTCTATTCTAAATCTCTCTAGTGTTCCTATACTGGCTACAGCCTAGTAAGCAGCACCCAAGTTCAGAAGCGTCTGCTACATTTGGATTGTTTCATACAAAGGCAATGAAGAGTTGTATGGTAAATCTCTATAGTGAGGCAGTATGGTCTACGACAGAGTAAGGAGCACACAAGTTCAGAAGCGTCTGCTACATTTGGATTGTTTCATACAAAGGCAATGAACAGTTGTATGGTAAATCTCTATAGTGATGCAGTATGGTCTACGAGAGAGTAAGCACCACACAAGTTCAGAAGCGTCTGCTACATTTGGATTGTTTCATACAAAGGAAATGAAGAGTTGTATGGTAAATCTCTATTGTGATGCCGTATGGTCTACGAGAGAGTAAGCACCACACAAGTTCAGAAGTTTCTACTGCATTTGGATTGTTTCATACAAGGGCACTGAAGAGTTCTATTCTAAATCTCTCTAGTGTTCGTATACTGGCTACTGCCTAATAAGCAGCACCCAAGTTCAGAAGCGTCTGCTACATTTGGATTGTTTCATACAAAGGCAATGAAGAGTTGTATGGTAAATCTCTATAGTGATGCAGTATGGTCTACAAGAGAGTAAGCACCACACAAGTTCAGAAGCGTCTGCTACATTTGGATTGTTTCATACAAAGGCAATGAAGAGTTGTATGGTAAATCTCTATAGTGATGCAGTATGGTCTACGAGAGAGTAAGCACCACACAAGTTCAGAACCTTCTACTACATTTGGATTGTTTCATACAAGGGCACTGAAGAGTTCTATTCTAAATCTCTCTAGTGTTCCTATACTGGCTACAGCCTAGTAAGCAGCACCCAAGTTCAGAAGCGTCTGCTACATTTGGATTGTTTCATACAAAGGCACTGAAGAGTTGTATGGTAAATCTCTATAGTGATGCAGTATGGTCTACGAGAGAGTAAGCACCACACAAGTTCAGAAGCGTCTGCTACATTTGGATTGTTTCATACAAAGGCAATGAAGTGTTGTATGGGAAATCTCTATAGTGATGCAGTATGGTCTACGAGAGAGTAAGCACCACACAAGTTCAGAAGTTTCTACTACATTTGGATTGTTTCATACAAGGGCACTGAAGAGTTCTATTCTAAATCTCTCTAGTGTTCCTATACTGGCTACAGCCTAGTAAGCAGCCCCCAAGTTCAGAAGCGTCTGCTACATTTGGATTGTTTCATACAAAGGCAATGAAGAGTTCTATGGTAAATCTCTATAGTGATGCAGTATGGTCTACGAGAGAGTAAGCACCACACAAGTTCAGAAGCGTCTGCTACATTTGGATTGTTTCATACAAAGGCACTGAAGAGTTGTATGGTAAATCTCTATAGTGATGCAGTATGGTCTACGAGAGAGTAAGCACCACACAAGTTCAGAAGCGTCTGCTACATTTGGATTGTTTCATACAAAGGCAATGAAGAGTTGTATGGTAAATCTCTATAGTGAGGCAGTATGGTCTACGAGAGAGTAAGCACCACACAAGTTCAGAAGCGTCTGCTACATTTGGATTGTTTCATACAAAGGCAATGAAGAGTTGTATGGTAAATCTCTATAGTGATGCAGTATGGTCTACGAGAGAGTAAGCACCACACAAGTTCAGAACATTCTACTACATTTGGATTGTTTCATACAAGGGCACAGAAGAGTTCTATTCTAAATCTCTCTAGTGTTCCTATACTGGCTACAGCCTAGTAAGAAGAACCCAAGTTCAGAAGCGTCTGCTACATTTGGATTGTTTCATACAAAGGCAATGAAGAGTTGTATGGTAAATCTCTATAGTGATGCAGTATGGTCTACGAGAGAGTAAGGAGCACACAAGTTTAGAAGCGTCTGCTACATTTGGATTGTTTCATACAAAGGCAATGAACAGTTGTATGGTAAATCTCTATAGTGATGCAGTATGGTCTACGAGAGAGTAAGAAGCACACAAGTTCAGAAGCGTCTGCTACATTTGGATTGTTTCATACAAAGGCAATGAAGAGTTGTATGGTAAATCTCTATAGTGATGCAGTATGGTCTACGAGAGAGTAAGCACCACACAAGTTCAGAAGTTTCTACTACATTTGGATTGTTTCATACAAGGGCAATGAAGAGTTCTATTCTAAATCTCTCTAGTGTTCCTATACTGGCTACAGCCTAGTAAGCAGCACCCAAGTTCAGAAGCGTCTGCTACATTTGGATTGTTTCATAGAAAGGCAATGAACAGTTGTATGGTAAATCTCTATAGTGATGCAGTATGGTCTACGAGAGAGTAAGAAGCACACAAGTTCAGAAGCGTCTGCTACATTTGGATTGTTTCATACAAAGGCAATGAAGAGTTGTATGGTAAATCTCTATAGTGATGCAGTATGGTCTACGAGAGAGTAAGCACCACACAAGTTCAGAAGTTTCTACTACATTTGGATTGTTTCATACAAGGGCAATGAAGAATTCTATTCTAAATCTCTCTAGTGTTCCTATATTGGCTACAGCCTAGTAAGGAGCACCCAAGTTCAGAAGCGTCTGCTACATTTGGATTGTTTCATACAAAGGCAATGAAGAGTTGTATGGTAAATCTCTATGGTGAGGCAGTATGGTCTACGAGAGAGTAAGCACCACACAAGTTCAGAAGCGTCTCCTACATTTGGATTGTTTCATACAAAGGAAATGAAGAGTTGTATGGTAAATCTCTAGAGTGATGCAGTATGGTCTACGAGAGAGTAAGCACCACACAAGTTCAGAAGTTTCTACTACATTTTGATTGTTTCATACAAGGGCACTGAAGAGTTCTATTCTAAATCTCTCTAGTGTTCCTATACTGGCTACAGCCTAGTAAGAAGCACCCAAGTTCAGAAGCGTCTGCTACATTTGGATTGTTTCATACAAAGGCAATGAAGAGTTGTATGGTAAATCTCTATAGTGATGCAGTATGGTCTACGAGAGAGTAAGCACCACACAAGTTCAGAACTTTCTACTACATTTGGATTGTTTCATACAAGGGCAATTAAGAGTTCTATTCTAAATCTCTCTAGTGTTGCAATACTGGCTACAGCCTAGTAAGCATCACCCAAGTTCAGAAGCGTCTGCTACATGTGGATTGTTTCATACAAAGGCAATGAAGAGTTGTATGGTAAATCTCTATAGTGATGCAGTATGGTCTACGAGAGAGTAAGCACCACACAAGTTCAGAAGTTTCTTCTACATTTGGATTGTTTCATACAAGAGCTCTGAAGAGTTCTATTCTAAATCTCTCTAGTGTTCCTATACTGGCTACAGCCTAGTAAGCAGCACTCAAGTTCAGAAGCGTCTGCTACATTTGGATTGTTTCATACAAAGGCAATGAAGAGTTGTATGGTAAATCTCTATAGTGATGCAGTATGGTCTACGAGAGAGTAAGCACCACACAAGTTCAGAAGCGTCTGCTACATTTGGATTGTTTCATACAAAGGCAATGAAGAGTTGTATGGTATATCTCTATAGTGATGCGGTATGGTCTACGAGAGAGTAAGCACCACACAAGTTCAGAACCATCTACTACATTTGGATTGTTTCATACAAAGGCAATGTACAGTTGTATGGTAAATCTCTATAGTGATGCAGTATGGTCTACGAGAGAGTAAGAAGCACACAAGTTCAGAAGCGTCTGCTACATTTGGATTGTTTCATACAAAGGCAATGAAGTGTTGTATGGTAAATCTCTATAGTGATGCAGTATGGTCTACGAGAGAGTAAGCACCACACAAGTTCAGAACCTTCTACTACATTTGGATTGTTTCATACAAAGGCAATGAAGTGTTGTATGGTAAATCTCTATAGTGATGCAGTATGGTCTACGAGAGAGTAAGCACCACACAAGTTCAGAACCTTCTACTACATTTGGATTGTTTCATACAAAGGCAATGAAGAGTTGTATGGTAAATCTCTATAGTGATGCAGTATGGTCTACGAGAGAGTAAGCACCACACAAGTTCAGAAGCGTCTGCTACATTTGGATTGTTTCATACAAAGGCAATGAAGAGTTGTATGGTAAATCTCTATAGTGTTCCTATACTGGCTACAGCCTAGTAAGCAGCACCCAAGTTCAGAAGCGTCTGCTACATTTGGATTGTTTCATACAAAGGCAATGAAGAGTTGTATGGTAAATCTCTATAGTGATGCAGTATGGTCTACGAGAGAGTAAGCACCACACAAGTTCAGAAGTTTCTACTACATTTGGATTGTTTCATACAAAGGCAATGAAGTGTTGTATGGTAAATCTCTATAGTGATGCAGTATGGTCTACGAGAGAGTAAGCACCACACAAGTTCAGAAGTTTCTTCTACATTTGGATCGTTTCATACAAGGGCACTGAAGAGTTCTATTCTAAATCTCTCCAGTGTTCCTATACTGGCTACAGCCTAGTAAGCAGCACCCAAGTTCAGAAGCGTCTGCTACATTTGGATTGTTTCATACAAAGGCAATGAAGAGTTGTATGGTAAATCTCTATAGTGAGGCAGTATGGTCTACGAGAGAGTAAGCACCACACAAGTTCAGAAGCGTCTGCTACATTTGGATTGTTTCATACAAAGGCAATGAAGAGTTGTATGGTAAATCTCTATAGTGATGCGGTATGGTCTACGAGAGAGTAAGCACCACACAAGTTCAGAACCATCTACTACATTTGGATTGTTTCATACAAGGGCACTGAAGAGTTCTATTCTAAATCTCTCCAGTGTTCCTATACTGGCTACAGCCTAGTAAGCAGCACCCAAGTTCAGAAGCGTCTCCTACATTTGGATTGTTTCATACAAAGGCAATGAAGAGTTGTATGGTAAATCTCTATAGTGATGCAGTATGGTCTACGAGAGAGTAAGCACCACACAAGTTCAGAAGCGTCTGCTACATTTGGATTGTTTCATACAAAGGCAATGTACAGTTGTATGGTAAATCTCTATAGTGATGCAGTATGGTCTACGAGAGAGTAAGAAGCACACAAGTTCAGAAGTTTCTACTACATTTGGATTGTTTCATACAAAGGCAATGAAGAGTTGTATGGTAAATCTCTATAGTGATGCAGTATGGTCTACGAGAGAGTAAGCACCACACAAGTTCAGAAGTATCTACTACATTTGGATTGTTTCATACAA
This sequence comes from Plestiodon gilberti rubricaudatus, assembly GCA_026170595.1. NCBI lineage: Eukaryota > Metazoa > Chordata > Lepidosauria > Squamata > Scincidae > Plestiodon > Plestiodon gilberti. The sequence continues at coordinate 18,801,411 of JANXHW010000012.1, forward strand.
GGGCAATTAAGAGTTCTATTCTAAATCTCTCTAGTGTTCCTCTACTGGCTACAGCCTAGTAAGCATCACCCAAGTTCAGAAGCGTCTGCTACATTTGGATTGTTTCATACAAAGGCAATGAAGAGTTGTATGGTAAATCTCTATAGTGAGGCAGTATGGTCTACAAGATAGTAAGCACCACACAAGTTCAGAAGCGTCTGCTACATTTGGATTGTTTCATACAAAGGAAATGAAGAGTTGTATGGTAAATCTCTATTGTGATGCAGTATGGTCTACGAGAGAGTAAGCACCACACAAGTTCAGAAGCGTCTGCTACATTTGGATTGTTTCATACAAAGGCACTAAAGAGTTGTATGGTAAATCTCTATAGTGATGCAGTATGGTCTACGAGAGAGTAAGCACCACACAAGTTCAGAAGTTTCTACTACATTTGGATTGTTTCATACAAGGGCAATTAAGAGTTCGATTCTAAATCTCTCTAGTGTTCCTCTACTGGCTACAGCCTAGTAAGCATCACCCAAGTTCAGAAGCGTCTGCTACATTTGGATTGTTTCATACAAAGGCAATGAAGAGTTGTATGGTAAATCTCTATAGTGAGGCAGTATGGTCTACAAGATAGTAAGCACCACACAAGTTCAGAAGCGTCTGCTACATTTGGATTGTTTCATACAAAGGAAATGAAGAGTTGTATGGTAAATCTCTATTGTGATGCAGTATGGTCTACGAGAGAGTAAGCACCACACAAGTTCAGAAGTTTCTACTACATTTGGATTGTTTCATACAAGGGCACTTAAGAGTTCTATTCTAAATCTCTCTAGTGTTCCTATACTGGCTACAGCCTAGTAAGCAGCACCCAAGTTCAGAAGCGTCTGCTACATTTGGATTGTTTCATACAAAGGCAATGAAGAGTTGTATGGTAAATCTCTATAGTGATGCAGTATGGTCTACGAGAGAGTAAGCACCACACAAGTTCAGAAGTTTCTACTACATTTGGATTGTTTCATACAAGGGCACTGAAGAGTTCTATTCTAAATCTCTCTAGTGTTCCTATACTGGCTACAGCCTAGTAAGCAGCACCCAAGTTCAGAAGCGTCTGCTACATTTGGATTGTTTCATACAAAGGCAATGAAAAGTTGTATGGTAAATCTCTATAGTGATGCAGTATGGTCTACGAGAGAGTAAGCACCACACAAGTTCAGAAGTTTCTACTACATTTGGATTGTTTCATACAAAGGCAATGAAGTGTTGTATGGTAAATCTCTATAGTGATGCAGTATGGTCTACGAGAGAGTAAGCACCACACAAGTTCAGAAGTTTCTACTACATTTGGATTGTTTCATACAAGGGCACTGAAGAGTTCTATTCTAAATCTCTCTAGTGTTCCTATACTGGCTACAGCCTAGTAAGCAGCACCCAAGTTCAGAAGCGTCTGCTACATTTGGATTGTTTCATACAAAGGCAATGAAGAGTTGTATGGTAAATCTCTATAGTGATGCAGTATGGTCTACGAGAGAGTAAGCACCACACAAGTTCAGAAGTTTCTACTACATTTGGATTGTTTCATACAAGGGCACTGAAGAGTTCTATTCTAAATCTCTCCAGTGTTCCTATACTGGCTACAGCCTAGTAAGCAGCACCCAAGTTCAGAAGCGTCTGCTACATTTGGATTGTTTCATACAAAGGCAATGAAGAGTTGTATGGTAAATCTCTATAGTGATGCAGTATGGTCTACGAGAGAGTAAGCACCACACAAGTTCAGAAGTGTCTGCTACATTTGGATTGTTTCATACAAAGGCAATGAAGAGTTGTATGGTAAATCTCTATAGTGATGCAGTATGGTCTACGAGAGAGTAAGCAGCACACAAGTTCAGAAGCGTCTGCTACATTTGGATTGTTTCATACAAAGGCAATGAAGAGTTGTATGGTAAATCTCTATAGTGATGCAGTATGGTCTACGAGAGAGTAAGCACCACACAAGTTCAGAAGCGTCTGCTACATTTGGATTGTTTCATACAAAGGCACTAAAGAGTTGTATGGTAAATCTCTATAGTGATGCAGTATGGTCTACGAGAGAGTAAGCACCACACAAGTTCAGAAGTTTCTACTACATTTGGATTGTTTCATACAAGGGCAAATTAAGAGTTCTATTCTAAATCTCTCTAGTGTTCCTCTACTGGCTACAGCCTAGTAAGCATCACCCAAGTTCAGAAGCGTCTGCTACATTTGGATTGTTTCATACAAAGGCAATGAAGAGTTGTATGGTAAATCTCTATAGTGAGGCAGTATGGTCTACAAGAGAGTAAGCACCACACAAGTTCAGAAGCGTCTGCTACATTTGGATTGTTTCATACAAAGGAAATGAAGAGTTGTATGGTAAATCTCTATTGTGATGCAGTATGGTCTACGAGAGAGTAAGCACCACACAAGTTCAGAAGTTTCTACTACATTTGGATTGTTTCATACAAGGGCACTTAAGAGTTCTATTCTAAATCTCTCTGGTGTTCCTATACTGGCTACAGCCTAGTAAGCAGCACCCAAGTTCAGAAGCGTCTGCTACATTTGGATTGTTTCATACAAAGGCAATGAAGAGTTGTATGGTAAATCTCTATAGTGATGCAGTATGGTCTACGAGAGAGTAAGCAGCACACAAGTTCAGAAGCGTCTGCTACATTTGGATTGTTTCATACAAAGGCAATGAACAGTTGTATGGTAAATCTCTATAGTGATGCAGTACGGTCTACGAGAGAGTAAGCAGCACCCAAGTTCAGAAGCGTCTGCTACATTTCGATTGTTTCATACAAAGGCAATGAAGAGTTGTATGGTAAATCTCTATAGTGATGCAGTATGGTCTACGAGAGAGTAAGCACCACACAAGTTCAGAAGCGTCTGCTACATTTGGATTGTTTCATACAAAGGAAATGAAGAGTTGTATGGTAAATCTCTATAGTGATGCAGTATGGTCTACGAGAGTGTAAGCACCACACAAGTTCAGAAGTTTCTACTACATTTGGATTGTTTCATACAAGGGCACTGAAGAGTTCTATTCTAAATCTCTCTAGTGTTCCTATACTGGCTACAGCCTAGTAAGCAGCACCCAAGTTCAGAAGCGTCTGCTACATTTGGATTGTTTCATACAAAGGCAATGAAGAGTTGTATGGTAAATCTCTATAGTGATGCAGTATGGTCTACGAGAGAGTAAGCACCACACAAGTTCAGAAGTTTCTACTACATTTGGATTGTTTCATACAAAGGCAATGAAGTGTTGTATGGTAAATCTCTATAGTGATGCAGTATGGTCTACGAGAGAGTAAGCACCACACAAGTTCAGAAGTTTCTACTACATTTGGATTGTTTCATACAAGGGCACTGAAGAGTTCTATTCTAAATCTCTCTAGTGTTCCTATACTGGCTACAGCCTAGTAAGCAGCACCCAAGTTCAGAAGCGTCTGCTACATTTGGATTGTTTCATACAAAGGCAATGAAGAGTTGTATGGTAAATCTCTATAGTGATGCAGTATGGTCTACGAGAGAGTAAGCACCACACAAGTTCAGAAGTTTCTACTACATTTGGATTGTTTCATACAAGGGCACTGAAGAGTTCTATTCTAAATCTCTCCAGTGTTCCTATACTGGCTACAGCCTAGTAAGCAGCACCCAAGTTCAGAAGCGTCTGCTACATTTGGATTGTTTCATACAAAGGCAATGAAGAGTTGTATGGTAAATCTCTATAGTGATGCAGTATGGTCTACGAGAGAGTAAGCAGCACACAAGTTCAGAAGCGTCTGCTACATTTGGATTGTTTCATACAAAGGCAATGAATAGTTGTATGGTAAATCTCTATAGTGATGCAGTATGGTCTACGAGAGAGTAAGAAGCACACAAGTTCAGAAGCGTCTGCTACGTTTGGATTGTTTCATACAAAGGCAATGAAGAGTTGTATGGTAAATCTCTATAGTGATGCAGTATGGTCTACGAGAGAGTAAGCACCACACAAGTTCAGAAGCGTCTGCTACATTTGGATTGTTTCATACAAAGGCACTAAAGAGTTGTATGGTAAATCTCTATAGTGATGCAGTATGGTCTACGAGAGAGTAAGCACCACACAAGTTCAGAAGTTTCTACTACATTTGGATTGTTTCATACAAGGGCAATTAAGAGTTCTATTCTAAATCTCTCTAGTGTTCCTCTACTGGCTACAGCCTAGTAAGCATCACCCAAGTTCAGAAGCGTCTGCTACATTTGGATTGTTTCATACAAAGGCAATGAACAGTTGTATGGTTAATCTCTATAGTGATGCAGTATGGTCTACGAGAGAGTAAGAAGCACACAAGTTCAGAAGCGTCTGCTACATTTGGATTGTTTCATACAAAGGCAATGAAGAGTTGTATGGTAAATCTCTATAGTGATGCAGTATGGTGTACGAGAGAGTAAGCAACACACAAGTTCAGAAGTTTCTACTACATTTGGATTGTTTCATACAAGGGCACTGAAGAGTTCTATTCTAAATCTCTCTAGTGTTCCTATACTGGCTACAGCCTAGTAAGCAGCACCCAAGTTCAGAAGCGTCTGCTACATTTGGATTGTTTCATACAAAGGCAATGAAGAGTTGTATAGTAAATCTCTATAGTGAGGCAGTATGGTCTACAAGAGTGTAAGCACCACACAAGTTCAGAAGCGTCTGCTACATTTGGATTGTTTCATACAAAGGAAATGAAGAGTTGTATGGTAAATCTCTATTGTGATGCAGTATGGTCTACGAGAGAGTAAGCACCACACAAGTTCAGAAGTTTCTACTACATTTGGATTGTTTCATACAAGGGCACTTAAGAGTTCTATTCTAAATCTCTCTAGTGTTCCTATACTGGCTACAGCCTAGTAAGCAGCACCCAATTTCAGAAGCGTCTGCTACATTTGGATTGTTTCATACAAAGGCAATGAAGAGTTGTATGGTAAATCTCTATAGTGATGCAGTACGGTCTACGAGAGAGTAAGCACCACACAAGTTCAGAAGTTTCTACTACATTTGGATTGTTTCATACAAGGGCACTGAAGAGTTCTATTCTAAATCTCTCTAGTGTTCCTATACTGGCTACAGCCTAGTAAGCAGCACCCAAGTTCAGAAGCGTCTGCTACATTTGGATTGTTTCATACAAAGGCAATGAAGAGTTGTATGGTAAATCTCTATAGTGATGCAGTATGGTCTACGAGAGAGTAAGCAGCACACAAGTTCAGAAGCGTCTGCTACATTTGGATTGTTTCATACAAAGGCAATGAACAGTTGTATGGTAAATCTCTATAGTGATGCAGTACGGTCTACGAGAGAGTAAGAAGCACACAAGTTCAGAAGCGTCTGCTACATTTGGATTGTTTCATACAAAGGCAATGAAGAGTTGTATGGTAAATCTCTATAGTGATGCAGTATGGTCTACGAGAGAGTAAGCACCACACAAGTTCAGAAGTTTCTACTACATTTGGATTGTTTCATACAAGGGCAATGAAGAGTTCTATTCTAAATCTCTCTAGTGTTCCTATACTGGCTACAGCCTAGTAAGCAGCACCCAAGTTCAGAAGCGTCTGCTACATTTGGATTGTTTCATACAAAGGCAATGAAGAGTTGTATGGTAAATCTCTATAGTGAGGCAGTATGGTCTACGAGAGAGTAAGCACCACACAAGTTCAGAAGCGTCTGCTACATTTGGATTGTTTCATACAAAGGAAATGAAGAGTTGTATGGTAAATCTCTATAGTGATGCAGTATGGTCTACGAGAGAGTAAGCACCACACAAGTTCAGAAGTTTCTACTACATTTGGATTGTTTCATACAAGGGCACTGAAGAGTTCTATTCTAAATCTCTCTAGTGTTCCTATACTGGCTACAGCCTAGTAAGCAGCACCCAAGTTCAGAAGCGTCTGCTACATTTGGATTGTTTCATACAAAGGCAATGAAGTGTTGTATGGTAAATCTCTATAGTGATGCAGTATGGTCTACGAGAGAGTAAGCACCACACAAGTTCAGAAGTTTCTACTACATTTGGATTGTTTCATACAAAGGCAATGAAGTGTTGTATGGTAAATCTCTATAGTGATGCAGTATGGTCTACGAGAGAGTAAGCACCACACAAGTTCAGAAGTTTCTACTACATTTGGATTGTTTCATACAAGGGCACTGAAGAGTTCTATTCTAAATCTCTCTAGTGTTCCTATACTGGCTACAGCCTAGTAAGCAGCACCCAAGTTCAGAAGCGTCTGCTACATTTGGATTGTTTCATACAAAGGCAATGAAGAGTTGTATGGTAAATCTCTATAGTGATGCAGTATGGTCTACGAGAGAGTAAGCACCACACAAGTTCAGAAGTTTCTACTACATTTGGATTGTTTCATACAAGGGCACTGAAGAGTTCTATTCTAAATCTCTCTAGTGTTCCTATACTGGCTACAGCCTAGTAAGCAGCACCCAAGTTCAGAAGCGTCTGCTACATTTGGATTGTTTCATACAAAGGCAATGAAGAGTTGTATGGTAAATCTCTATAGTGATGCAGTATGGTCTACGAGAGAGTAAGCACCACACAAGTTCAGAAGTTTCTACTACATTTGGATTGTTTCATACAAGGGCACTGAAGAGTTCTATTCTAAATCTCTCTAGTGTTCCTATACTGGCTACAGCCTAGTAAGCAGCACCCAAGTTCAGAAGCGTCTGCTACATTTGGATTGTTTCATACAAAGGCAATGAAGAGTTGTATGGTAAATCTCTATAGTGATGCAGTATGGTCTACGAGAGAGTAAGCAGCACACAAGTTCAGAAGCGTCTGCTACATTTGGATTGTTTCATACAAAGGCAATGAAGAGTTGTACGGTAAATCTCTATAGTGATGCAGTATGGTCTACGAGAGAGTAAGAAGCACACAAGTTCAGAAGCGTCTGCTACATTTGGATTGTTTCATATAAAGGCAATGAAGAGTTGTATGGTCAATCTCTATATTGATGCAGTATGGTCTACGAGAGAGTAAGCACCACACAAGTTCAGAAGTTTCTACTACATTTGGATTGTTTCATACAAGGGCAATGAAGAGTTCTATTCTAAATCTCTCTAGTGTTCCTATACTGGCTACAGCCTAGTAAGCAGCACCCAAGTTCAGAAGCGTCTGCTACATTTGGATTGTTACATACAAAGGCAATGAAGAGTTGTATGGTAAATCTCTATAGTGATGCAGTATGGTCTACGAGAGAGTAAGCACCACACAAGTTCAGAAGCGTCTGCTACATTTGGATTGTTTCATACAAAGGCAATGAAGAGTTGTATGGTAAATCTCTATAGTGATGCAGTATGGTCTACGAGAGAGTAAGCAGCACACAAGTTCAGAAGCGTCTGCTACATTTGGATTGTTTCATACAAAGGCAATGAACAGTTGTATGGTAAATCTCTATAGTGATGCAGTACGGTCTACGAGAGAGTAAGAAGCACACAAGTTCAGAAGCGTCTGCTACATTTGGATTGTTTCATACAAAGGCAATGAAGAGTTGTATGGTAAATCTCTATAGTGATGCAGTATGGTCTACGAGAGAGTAAGCACCACACAAGTTCAGAAGTTTCTACTACATTTGGATTGTTTCATACAAGGGCAATGAAGAGTTCTATTCTAAATCTCTCTAGTGTTCCTATACTGGCTACAGCCTAGTAAGCAGCACCCAAGTTCAGAAGCGTCTGCTACATTTGGATTGTTTCATACAAAGGCAATGAAGAGTTGTATGGTAAATCTCTATAGTGAGGCAGTATGGTCTACGAGAGAGTAAGCACCACACAAGTTCAGAAGCGTCTGCTACATTTGGATTGTTTCATACAAAGGAAATGAAGAGTTGTATGGTAAATCTCTATAGTGATGCAGTATGGTCTACGAGAGAGTAAGCACCACACAAGTTCAGAAGTTTCTACTACATTTGGATTGTTTCATACAAGGGCACTGAAGAGTTCTATTCTAAATCTCTCTAGTGTTCCTATACTGGCTACAGCCTAGTAAGCAGCACCCAAGTTCAGAAGCTTCTTTTACATTTGGATTGTTTCATACAAAGGCAATGAAGAGTTGTATGGTAAATCTCTATAGTGATGCAGTATGGTCTACGAGAGAGTAAGCACCACACAAGTTCAGAAGTTTCTACTACATTTGGATTGTTTCATACAAAGGCAATGAAGTGTTGTATGGTAAATCTCTATAGTGATGCAGTATGGTCTACGAGAGAGTAAGCACCACACAAGTTCAGAAGTTTCTACTACATTTGGATTGTTTCATACAAGGGCACTGAAGAGTTCTATTCTAAATCTCTCTAGTGTTCCTATACTGGCTACAGCCTAGTAAGCAGCACCCAAGTTCAGAAGCGTCTGCTACATTTGGATTGTTTCATACAAAGGCAATGAAGAGTTGTATGGTAAATCTCTATAGTGATGCAGTATGGTCTACGAGAGAGTAAGCACCACACAAGTTCAGAAGTTTCTACTACATTTGGATTGTTTCATACAAGGGCACTGAAGAGTTCTATTCTAAATCTCTCTAGTGTTCCTATACTGGCTACAGCCTAGTAAGCAGCACCCAAGTTCAGAAGCGTCTGCTACATTTGGATTGTTTCATACAAAGGCAATGAAGAGTTGTATGGTAAATCTCTATAGTGATGCAGTATGGTCTACGAGAGAGTAAGCACCACACAAGTTCAGAAGTTTCTACTACATTTGGATTGTTTCATACAAGGGCACTGAAGAGTTCTATTCTAAATCTCTCTAGTGTTCCTATACTGGCTACAGCCTAGTAAGCAGCACCCAAGTTCAGAAGCGTCTGCTACATTTGGATTGTTTCATACAAAGGCAATGAAGAGTTGTATGGTAAATCTCTATAGTGATGCAGTATGGTCTACGAGAGAGTAAGCAGCACACAAGTTCAGAAGCGTCTGCTACATTTGGATTGTTTCATACAAAGGCAATGAAGAGTTGTACGGTAAATCTCTATAGTGATGCAGTATGGTCTACGAGAGAGTAAGAAGCACACAAGTTCAGAAGCGTCTGCTACATTTGGATTGTTTCATATAAAGGCAATGAAGAGTTGTATGGTCAATCTCTATAGTGATGCAGTATGGTCTACGAGAGAGTAAGCACCACACAAGTTCAGAAGTTTCTACTACATTTGGATTGTTTCATACAAGGGCAATGAAGAGTTCTATTCTAAATCTCTCTAGTGTTCCTATACTGGCTACAGCCTAGTAAGCAGCACCCAAGTTCAGAAGCGTCTGCTACATTTGGATTGTTACATACAAAGGCAATGAAGAGTTGTATGGTAAATCTCTATAGTGATGCAGTATGGTCTACGAGAGAGTAAGCACCACACAAGTTCAGAAGCGTCTGCTACATTTGGATTGTTTCATACAAAGGCAATGAAGTGTTGTATGGTAAATCTCTATAGTGATGCAGTATGGTCTACGAGAGAGTAAGCACCACACAAGTTCAGAAGTTTCTACTACATTTGGATTGTTTCATACAAGGGCACTGAAGAGTTCTATTCTAAATCTCTCTAGTGTTCCTATACTGGCTACAGCCTAGTAAGCAGCACCCAAGTTCAGAAGCGTCCGCTACATTTGGATTGTTTCATACAAAGGCAATGATGAGTTGTATGGTAAATCTCTATAGTGATGCAGTATGGTCTACGAGAGAGTAAGCACCAGAGAAGTTCAGAAGTTTCTACTACATTTGGATTGTTTCATACATGGGCACTGAAGAGTTCTATTCTAAATCTCTCTAGTGTTCCTATACTGGCTACAGCCTAGTAAGCAGCCCCCAAGTTCAGAAGCGTCTGCTACATTTGGATTGTTTCATACAAAGGCAATGAAGAGTTGTATGGTAAATCTCTATAGTGATGCAGTATGGTCTACGAGAGAGTAAGCACCACACAAGTTCAGAAGCGTCTGCTACATTTGGATTGTTTCATACAAAGGCACTGAAGAGTTGTATGGTAAATCTCTATAGTGATGCAGTATGGTCTACGAGAGAGTAAGCACCACACAAGTTCAGAATCGTCTGCTACATTTGGATTGTTTCATACAAAGGAAATGAAGAGTTGTATGGTAAATCTCTATTGTGATGCCGTATGGTCTACGAGAGAGTAAGCACCACACAAGTTCAGAAGTTTCTACTGCATTTGGATTGTTTCATACAAGGGCACTGAAGAGATCTATTCTAAATCTCTCTAGTGTTCCTATACTGGCTACAGCCTAGTAAGCAGCACCCAAGTTCAGAAGCGTCTGCTACATTTGGATTGTTTCATACAAAGGCAATGAAGAGTTGTATGGTAAATCTCTATAGTGATGCAGTATGGTCTACGAGAGAGTAAGCACCACACAAGTTCAGAAGTTTCTACTACATTTGGATTGTTTCATACAAAGGCAATGAAGAGTTGTATGGTAAATCTCTATAGTGATGCAGTATGGTCTACGAGAGAGTAAGCACCACACAAGTTCAGAAGTTTCTACTACATTTGGATTGTTTCATACAAGGGCAATGAAGAGTTCTATTCTAAATCTCTCTAGTGTTCCTATACTGGCTACAGCCTAGTAAGCATCACCCAAGTTCAGAAGCGTCTGATACATTTGGATTGTTTCATAAAAAGGCAATGAAGAGTTGTATGGTAAATCTCTATAGTGATGCAGTATGGTCTACGAGAGAGTAAGCACCACACAAGTTCAGAAGCGTCTGCTACATTTGGATTGTTTCATACAAAGGCAATGAAGAGTTGTATGGTAAATCTCTATAGTGATGCAGTATGGTCTACGAGAGAGTAAGCACCACACAAGTTCAGAACCTTCTACTACATTTGGATTGTTTCATACAAGGGCACTGAAGAGTTCTATTCTAAATCTCTCTAGTGTTCCTATACTGGCTACAGCCTAGTAAGCAGCACCCAAGTTCAGAAGCGTCTGCTACATTTGGATTGTTTCATACAAAGGCAATGAAGAGTTGTACGGTAAATCTCTATAGTGATGCAGTATGGTCTACGAGAGAGTAAGCAGCACACAAGTTCAGAAGCGTCTGCTACATTTGGATTGTTTCATACAAAGGCAATGAACAGTTGTATGGTAAATCTCTATAGTGATGCAGTATGGTCTTCGAGAGAGTAAGAAGCACACAAGTTCAGAAGTTTCTACTACATTTGGATTGTTTCATACAAGGGCAATGAAGAGTTCTATTCTAAATCTCTCTAGTGTTCCTATACTGGCTACAGCCTAGTAAGCAGCACCCAAGTTCAGAAGCGTCTGCTACATTTGGATTGTTTCATACAAAGGCAATGAAGAGTTGTATGGTAAATCTCTATAGTGAGGCAGTATGGTCTACGAGAGAGTAAGCACCACACAAGTTCAGAAGCGTCTGCTACATTTGGATTGTTTCATACAAAGGCAATGAAGAGTTGTATGGTAAATCTCTTTAGTGATGCAGTATGGTCTACGAGAGAGTAAGCACCACACAAGTTCAGAAGTTTCTACTACATTTGGATTGTTTCATACAAGGGCACTGAAGAGTTCTATTCTAAATCTCTCTAGTGTTCCTATACTGGCTACAGCCGAGTAAGCAGCACCCAAGTTCAGAAGCGTCTGCTACATTTGGATTGTTTCATACAAAGGCAATGAAGAGTTGTATGGTAAATCTCTATAGTGATGCAGTATGGTCTACGAGAGAGTAAGCACCACACAAGTTCAGAAGTTTCTACTACATTTGGATTGTTTCATACAAAGGCAATGAAGTGTTGTATGGTAAATCTCTATAGTGATGCAGTATGGTCTACGAGAGAGTAAGCACCACACAAGTTCAGAAGTTTCTACTACATTTGGATTGTTTCATACAAGGGCAATGAAGAGTTCTATTCTAAATCTCTCTAGTGTTCCTATACTGGCTACAGCCTAGTAAGCATCACCCAAGTTCAGAAGCGTCTGATACATTTGGATTGTTTCATACAAAGGCAATGAAGAGTTGTATGGTAAATCTCTATAGTGATGCAGTATGGTCTACGAGAGAGTAAGCACCACACAAGTTCAGAAGCGTCTGCTACATTTGGATTGTTTCATACAAAGGCAATGAAGAGTTGTATGGTAAATCTCTATAGTGATGCAGTATGGTCTACGAGAGAGTAAGCACCACACAAGTTCAGAACCTTCTACTACATTTGGATTGTTTCATACAAGGGCACTGAAGAGTTCTATTCTAAATCTCTCTAGTGTTCCTATACTGGCTACAGCCTAGTAAGCAGCACCCAAGTTCAGAAGCGTCTGCTACATTTGGATTGTTTCATACAAAGGCAATGAAGAGTTGTACGGTAAATCTCTATAGTGATGCAGTATGGTCTACGAGAGAGTAAGCAGCACACAAGTTCAGAAGCGTCTGCTACATTTGGATTGTTTCATACAAAGGCAATGAACAGTTGTATGGTAAATCTCTATAGTGATGCAGTATGGTCTTCGAGAGAGTAAGAAGCACACAAGTTCAGAAGTTTCTACTACATTTGGATTGTTTCATACAAGGGCAATGAAGAGTTCTATTCTAAATCTCTCTAGTGTTCCTATACTGGCTACAGCCTAGTAAGCAGCACCCAAGTTCAGAAGCGTCTGCTACATTTGGATTGTTTCATACAAAGGCAATGAAGAGTTGTATGGTAAATCTCTATAGTGAGGCAGTATGGTCTACGAGAGAGTAAGCACCACACAAGTTCAGAAGCGTCTGCTACATTTGGATTGTTTCATACAAAGGCAATGAAGAGTTGTATGGTAAATCTCTTTAGTGATGCAGTATGGTCTACGAGAGAGTAAGCACCACACAAGTTCAGAAGTTTCTACTACATTTGGATTGTTTCATACAAGGGCACTGAAGAGTTCTATTCTAAATCTCTCTAGTGTTCCTATACTGGCTACAGCCGAGTAAGCAGCACCCAAGTTCAGAAGCGTCTGCTACATTTGGATTGTTTCATACAAAGGCAATGAAGAGTTGTATGGTAAATCTCTATAGTGATGCAGTATGGTCTACGAGAGAGTAAGCAGCACACAAGTTCAGAAGCGTCTGCTACATTTGGATTGTTTCATACAAAGGCAATGAACAGTTGTACGGTAAATCTCTATAGTGATGCAGTATGGTCTACGAGAGAGTAAGAAGCACACAAGTTCAGAAGCGTCTGCTACATTTGGATTGTTTCATACAAAGGCAATGAAGAGTTGTATGGTAAATCTCTATAGTGATGCAGTATGGTCTACGAGAGAGTAAGCACCACACAAGTTCAGAAGTTTCTACTACATTTGGATTGTTTCATACAAGGGCAATGAAGAGTTCTATTCTAAATCTCTCTAGTGTTCCTATACTGGCTACAGCCTAGTAAGCAGCACCCAAGTTCAGAAGCGTCTGCTACATTTGGATTGTTTCATACAAAGGCAATGAAGAGTTGTATGGTAAATCTCTATAGTGAGGCAGTATGGTCTACGAGAGAGTAAGCACCACACAAGTTCAGAAGCGTCTGCTACATTTGGATTGTTTCATACAAAGGAAATGAAGAGTTGTATGGTAAATCTCTATAGTGATGCAGTATGGTCTACGAGAGAGTAAGCACCACACAAGTTCAGAAGTTTCTTCTACATTTGGATTGTTTCATACAAGGGCATTGAAGAGTTCTATTCTAAATCTTTCTAGTGTTCCTATACTGGCTACAGCCTAGTAAGCAGCACCCAAGTTCAGAAGCGTCTGCTACATTTGGATTGTTTCATACAAAGGCAATGAAGAGTTGTATGGTAAATCTCTATAGTGATGCAGTATGGTCTACGAGAGAGTAAGCACCACACAAGTTCAGAAGTTTCTACTACATTTGGATTGTTTCATACAAGGGCAATGAAGTGTTCTATTCTAAATCTCTCTAGTGTTCCTATACTGGCTACAGCCTAGTAAGCAGCACCCAAGTTCAGAAGCGTCTGCTACATTTGGATTGTTTCATACAAAGGCAATGAAGAGTTGTATGGTAAATCTCTATAGTGATGCAGTATGGTCTACGAGAGAGTAAGCACCACACAAGTTCAGAAGTTTCTACTACATTTGGATTGTTTCATACAAAGGCAATGAAGTGTTGTATGGTAAATCTCTATAGTGATGCAGTATGGTCTACGAGAGAGTAAGCACCACACAAGTTCAGAAGTTTCTACTACATTTGGATTGTTTCATACAAGGGCACTGAAGAGTTCTATTCTAAATCTCTCTAGTGTTCCTATACTGGCTACAGCCTAGTAAGCAGCACCCAAGTTCAGAAGCGTCTGCTACATTTGGATTGTTTCATACAAAGGCAATGAAGAGTTGTATGGTAAATCTCTATAGTGATGCAGTATGGTCTACGAGAGAGTAAGCACCACACAAGTTCAGAAGTTTCTACTACATTTGGATTGTTTCATACAAGGGCACTGAAGAGTTCTATTCTAAATCTCTCTAGTGTTCCTATACTGGCTACAGCCTAGTAAGCAGCACCCAAGTTCAGAAGCGTCTGCTACATTTGGATTGTTTCATACAAAGGCAATGAAGAGTTGTATGGTAAATCTCTATAGTGATGCAGTATGGTCTACGAGAGAGTAAGCAGCACACAAGTTCAGAAGCGTCTGCTACATTTGGATTGTTTCATACAAAGGCAATGAAGAGTTGTACGGTAAATCTCTATAGTGATGCAGTATGGTCTACGAGAGAGTAAGAAGCACACAAGTTCAGAAGCGTCTGCTACATTTGGATTGTTTCATATAAAGGCAATGAAGAGTTGTATGGTCAATCTCTATAGTGATGCAGTATGGTCTACGAGAGAGTAAGCACCACACAAGTTCAGAAGTTTCTACTACATTTGGATTGTTTCATACAAGGGCAATGAAGAGTTCTATTCTAAATCTCTCTAGTGTTCCTATACTGGCTACAGCCTAGTAAGCAGCACCCAAGTTCAGAAGCGTCTGCTACATTTGGATTGTTACATACAAAGGCAATGAAGAGTTGTATGGTAAATCTCTATAGTGATGCAGTATGGTCTACGAGAGAGTAAGCACCACACAAGTTCAGAAGCGTCTGCTACATTTGGATTGTTTCATACAAAGGCAATGAAGTGTTGTATGGTAAATCTCTATAGTGATGCAGTATGGTCTACGAGAGAGTAAGCACCACACAAGTTCAGAAGTTTCTACTACATTTGGATTGTTTCATACAAGGGCACTGAAGAGTTCTATTCTAAATCTCTCTAGTGTTCCTATACTGGCTACAGCCTAGTAAGCAGCACCCAAGTTCAGAAGCGTCCGCTACATTTGGATTGTTTCATACAAAGGCAATGATGAGTTGTATGGTAAATCTCTATAGTGATGCAGTATGGTCTACGAGAGAGTAAGCACCAGAGAAGTTCAGAAGTTTCTACTACATTTGGATTGTTTCATACATGGGCACTGAAGAGTTCTATTCTAAATCTCTCTAGTGTTCCTATACTGGCTACAGCCTAGTAAGCAGCCCCCAAGTTCAGAAGCGTCTGCTACATTTGGATTGTTTCATACAAAGGCAATGAAGAGTTGTATGGTAAATCTCTATAGTGATGCAGTATGGTCTACGAGAGAGTAAGCACCACACAAGTTCAGAAGCGTCTGCTACATTTGGATTGTTTCATACAAAGGCACTGAAGAGTTGTATGGTAAATCTCTATAGTGATGCAGTATGGTCTACGAGAGAGTAAGCACCACACAAGTTCAGAATCGTCTGCTACATTTGGATTGTTTCATACAAAGGAAATGAAGAGTTGTATGGTAAATCTCTATTGTGATGCCGTATGGTCTACGAGAGAGTAAGCACCACACAAGTTCAGAAGTTTCTACTGCATTTGGATTGTTTCATACAAGGGCACTGAAGAGATCTATTCTAAATCTCTCTAGTGTTCCTATACTGGCTACAGCCTAGTAAGCAGCACCCAAGTTCAGAAGCGTCTGCTACATTTGGATTGTTTCATACAAAGGCAATGAAGAGTTGTATGGTAAATCTCTATAGTGATGCAGTATGGTCTACGAGAGAGTAAGCACCACACAAGTTCAGAAGTTTCTACTACATTTGGATTGTTTCATACAAAGGCAATGAAGAGTTGTATGGTAAATCTCTATAGTGATGCAGTATGGTCTACGAGAGAGTAAGCACCACACAAGTTCAGAAGTTTCTACTACATTTGGATTGTTTCATACAAGGGCAATGAAGAGTTCTATTCTAAATCTCTCTAGTGTTCCTATACTGGCTACAGCCTAGTAAGCATCACCCAAGTTCAGAAGCGTCTGATACATTTGGATTGTTTCATAAAAAGGCAATGAAGAGTTGTATGGTAAATCTCTATAGTGATGCAGTATGGTCTACGAGAGAGTAAGCACCACACAAGTTCAGAAGCGTCTGCTACATTTGGATTGTTTCATACAAAGGCAATGAAGAGTTGTATGGTAAATCTCTATAGTGATGCAGTATGGTCTACGAGAGAGTAAGCACCACACAAGTTCAGAACCTTCTACTACATTTGGATTGTTTCATACAAGGGCACTGAAGAGTTCTATTCTAAATCTCTCTAGTGTTCCTATACTGGCTACAGCCTAGTAAGCAGCACCCAAGTTCAGAAGCGTCTGCTACATTTGGATTGTTTCATACAAAGGCAATGAAGAGTTGTACGGTAAATCTCTATAGTGATGCAGTATGGTCTACGAGAGAGTAAGCAGCACACAAGTTCAGAAGCGTCTGCTACATTTGGATTGTTTCATACAAAGGCAATGAACAGTTGTATGGTAAATCTCTATAGTGATGCAGTATGGTCTTCGAGAGAGTAAGAAGCACACAAGTTCAGAAGTTTCTACTACATTTGGATTGTTTCATACAAGGGCAATGAAGAGTTCTATTCTAAATCTCTCTAGTGTTCCTATACTGGCTACAGCCTAGTAAGCAGCACCCAAGTTCAGAAGCGTCTGCTACATTTGGATTGTTTCATACAAAGGCAATGAAGAGTTGTATGGTAAATCTCTATAGTGAGGCAGTATGGTCTACGAGAGAGTAAGCACCACACAAGTTCAGAAGCGTCTGCTACATTTGGATTGTTTCATACAAAGGCAATGAAGAGTTGTATGGTAAATCTCTTTAGTGATGCAGTATGGTCTACGAGAGAGTAAGCACCACACAAGTTCAGAAGTTTCTACTACATTTGGATTGTTTCATACAAGGGCACTGAAGAGTTCTATTCTAAATCTCTCTAGTGTTCCTATACTGGCTACAGCCGAGTAAGCAGCACCCAAGTTCAGAAGCGTCTGCTACATTTGGATTGTTTCATACAAAGGCAATGAAGAGTTGTATGGTAAATCTCTATAGTGATGCAGTATGGTCTACGAGAGAGTAAGCACCACACAAGTTCAGAAGTTTCTACTACATTTGGATTGTTTCATACAAAGGCAATGAAGTGTTGTATGGTAAATCTCTATAGTGATGCAGTATGGTCTACGAGAGAGTAAGCACCACACAAGTTCAGAAGTTTCTACTACATTTGGATTGTTTCATACAAGGGCAATGAAGAGTTCTATTCTAAATCTCTCTAGTGTTCCTATACTGGCTACAGCCTAGTAAGCATCACCCAAGTTCAGAAGCGTCTGATACATTTGGATTGTTTCATACAAAGGCAATGAAGAGTTGTATGGTAAATCTCTATAGTGATGCAGTATGGTCTACGAGAGAGTAAGCACCACACAAGTTCAGAAGCGTCTGCTACATTTGGATTGTTTCATACAAAGGCAATGAAGAGTTGTATGGTAAATCTCTATAGTGATGCAGTATGGTCTACGAGAGAGTAAGCACCACACAAGTTCAGAACCTTCTACTACATTTGGATTGTTTCATACAAGGGCACTGAAGAGTTCTATTCTAAATCTCTCTAGTGTTCCTATACTGGCTACAGCCTAGTAAGCAGCACCCAAGTTCAGAAGCGTCTGCTACATTTGGATTGTTTCATACAAAGGCAATGAAGAGTTGTACGGTAAATCTCTATAGTGATGCAGTATGGTCTACGAGAGAGTAAGCAGCACACAAGTTCAGAAGCGTCTGCTACATTTGGATTGTTTCATACAAAGGCAATGAACAGTTGTATGGTAAATCTCTATAGTGATGCAGTATGGTCTTCGAGAGAGTAAGAAGCACACAAGTTCAGAAGTTTCTACTACATTTGGATTGTTTCATACAAGGGCAATGAAGAGTTCTATTCTAAATCTCTCTAGTGTTCCTATACTGGCTACAGCCTAGTAAGCAGCACCCAAGTTCAGAAGCGTCTGCTACATTTGGATTGTTTCATACAAAGGCAATGAAGAGTTGTATGGTAAATCTCTATAGTGAGGCAGTATGGTCTACGAGAGAGTAAGCACCACACAAGTTCAGAAGCGTCTGCTACATTTGGATTGTTTCATACAAAGGCAATGAAGAGTTGTATGGTAAATCTCTTTAGTGATGCAGTATGGTCTACGAGAGAGTAAGCACCACACAAGTTCAGAAGTTTCTACTACATTTGGATTGTTTCATACAAGGGCACTGAAGAGTTCTATTCTAAATCTCTCTAGTGTTCCTATACTGGCTACAGCCGAGTAAGCAGCACCCAAGTTCAGAAGCGTCTGCTACATTTGGATTGTTTCATACAAAGGCAATGAAGAGTTGTATGGTAAATCTCTATAGTGATGCAGTATGGTCTACGAGAGAGTAAGCAGCACACAAGTTCAGAAGCGTCTGCTACATTTGGATTGTTTCATACAAAGGCAATGAACAGTTGTACGGTAAATCTCTATAGTGATGCAGTATGGTCTACGAGAGAGTAAGAAGCACACAAGTTCAGAAGCGTCTGCTACATTTGGATTGTTTCATACAAAGGCAATGAAGAGTTGTATGGTAAATCTCTATAGTGATGCAGTATGGTCTACGAGAGAGTAAGCACCACACAAGTTCAGAAGTTTCTACTACATTTGGATTGTTTCATACAAGGGCAATGAAGAGTTCTATTCTAAATCTCTCTAGTGTTCCTATACTGGCTACAGCCTAGTAAGCAGCACCCAAGTTCAGAAGCGTCTGCTACATTTGGATTGTTTCATACAAAGGCAATGAAGAGTTGTATGGTAAATCTCTATAGTGAGGCAGTATGGTCTACGAGAGAGTAAGCACCACACAAGTTCAGAAGCGTCTGCTACATTTGGATTGTTTCATACAAAGGAAATGAAGAGTTGTATGGTAAATCTCTATAGTGATGCAGTATGGTCTACGAGAGAGTAAGCACCACACAAGTTCAGAAGTTTCTTCTACATTTGGATTGTTTCATACAAGGGCATTGAAGAGTTCTATTCTAAATCTTTCTAGTGTTCCTATACTGGCTACAGCCTAGTAAGCAGCACCCAAGTTCAGAAGCGTCTGCTACATTTGGATTGTTTCATACAAAGGCAATGAAGAGTTGTATGGTAAATCTCTATAGTGATGCAGTATGGTCTACGAGAGAGTAAGCACCACACAAGTTCAGAAGTTTCTACTACATTTGGATTGTTTCATACAAGGGCAATGAAGTGTTCTATTCTAAATCTCTCTAGTGTTCCTATACTGGCTACAGCCTAGTAAGCAGCACCCAAGTTCAGAAGCGTCTGCTACATTTGGATTGTTTCATACAAAGGCAATGAAGAGTTGTATGGTAAATCTCTATAGTGATGCAGTATGGTCTACGAGAGAGTAAGCACCACACAAGTTCAGAAGTTTCTACTACATTTGGATTGTTTCATACAAAGGCAATGAAGTGTTGTATGGTAAATCTCTATAGTGATGCAGTATGGTCTACGAGAGAGTAAGCACCACACAAGTTCAGAAGTTTCTACTACATTTGGATTGTTTCATACAAGGGCACTGAAGAGTTCTATTCTAAATCTCTCTAGTGTTCCTATACTGGCTACAGCCTAGTAAGCAGCCCCCAAGTTCAGAAGCGTCTGCTACATTTGGATTGTTTCATACAAAGGCAATGAAGAGTTGTATGGTAAATCTCTATAGTGATGCAGTATGGTCTACGAGAGAGTAAGCACCACACAAGTTCAGAAGTTTCTACTACATTTGGATTGTTTCATACATGGGCAATGAAGAGTTCTATTCTAAATCTCTCTAGTGTTCCTATACTGGCTACAGCCTAGTAAGCAGCACCCAAGTTCAGAAGCGTCTGCTACATTTGGATTGTTTCATACAAAGGCAATGAAGAGTTGTATGGTAAATCTCTATAGTGAGGCAGTATGGTCTACGAGAGAGTAAGCACCACACAAGTTCAGAAGCGTCTGCTACATTTGGATTGTTTCATACAAAGGAAATGAAGAGTTGTATGGTAAATCTCTATAGTGATGCAGTATGGTCTACGAGAGAGTAAGCACCACACAAGTTCAGAAGTTTCTACTACATTTGGATTGTTTCATACAAGGGCACTGAAGAGTTCTATTCTAAATCTCTCTAGTGTTCCTATACTGGCTACAGCCTAGTAAGCAGCACCCAAGTTCAGAAGCGTCTGCTACATTTGGATTGTTTCATACAAAGGCAATGAAGAGTTGTATGGTAAATCTCTATAGTGATGCAGTATGGTCTACGAGAGAGTAAGCACCACACAAGTTCAGAAGCGTCAGCTACATTTGGATTGTTTCATACAAAGGAAATGAAGAGTTGTATGGTAAATCTCTATAGTGATGTAGTATGGTCTACGAGAGAGTAAGCACCACACAAGTTCAGAAGTTTCTTCTACATTTGGATTGTTTCATACAAGGGCACTGAAGAGTTCTATTCTAAATCTCTCTAGTGTTCCTATACTGGCTACAGCCTAGTAAGCAGCACCCAAGTTCAGAAGCGTCTGCTACATTTGGATTGTTTCATACAAAGGCAATGAAGAGTTGTATGGTAAATCTCTATAGTGATGCAGTATGGTCTACGAGAGAGTAAGCACCACACAAGTTCAGAAGTTTCTACTACATTTGGATTGTTTCATACAAAGGCAATGAAGTGTTGTATGGTAAATCTCTATAGTGATGCAGTATGGTCTACGAGAGAGTAAGCACCACACAAGTTGAGAAGTTTCTTCTACATTTGGATTGTTTCATACAAGGGCACTGAAGAGTTCTATTCTAAATCTCTCTAGTGTTCCTATACTGGCTACAGCCTAGTAAGCAGCACCCAAGTTCAGAAGCGTCTGCTACATTTGGATTGTTTCATACAAAGGCAATGAACAGTTGTACGGTAAATCTCTATAGTGATGCAGTATGGTCTACGAGAGAGTAAGAAGCACACAAGTTCAGAAGCGTCTGCTACATTTGGATTGTTTCATACAAAGGCAATGAAGAGTTGTATGGTAAATCTCTATAGTGATGCAGTATGGTCTACGAGAGAGTAAGCACCACACAAGTTCAGAAGTTTCTACTACATTTGGATTGTTTCATACAAGGGCAATGAAGAGTTCTATTCTAAATCTCTCTAGTGTTCCTATACTGGCTACAGCCTAGTAAGCAGCACCCAAATTCAGAAGCGTCTGCTACATTTGGATTGTTTCATACAAAGGCAATGAAGAGTTGTATGGTAAATCTCTATAGTGAGGCAGTATGGTCTACGAGAGAGTAAGCACCACACAAGTTCAGAAGCGTCTGCTACATTTGGATTGTTTCATACAAAGGCAATGAAGAGTTGTATGGTAAATTTCTATAGTGATGCAGTATGGTCTACGAGAGAGTAAGCACCACACAAGTTCAGAACCTTCTACTACATTTGGATTGTTTCATACAAGTGCACTGAAGAGTTCTATTCTAAATCTCTATAGTGTTCCTATACTGGCTACAGCCTAGTAAGCAGCACCCAAGTTCAGAAGCGTCTGCTACATTTGGATTGTTTCATACAAAGGCAATGAAGAGTTGTATGGTAAATCTCTATAGTGATGCAGTATGGTCTACGAGAGAGTAAGCACCACACAAGTTCAGAAGTTTCTACTACATTTGGATTGTTTCATACAAGGGCACTGAAGAGTTCTATTCTAAATCTCTCTAGTGTTCCTATTCTGGCTACAGCCTAGTAAGCAGCACCCAAGTTCAGAAGCGTCTGCTACATTTGGATTGTTTCATACAAAGGCAATGAACAGTTGTATGGTAAATCTCTATAGTGATGCAGTATGGTCTACGAGAGAGTAAGAAGCACACAAGTTCAGAAGCGTCTGCTACATTTGGATTGTTTCATACAAAGGCAATGAAGAGTTTTATGGTAAATCTCTATAGTGATGCAGTATGGTCTACGAGAGAGTAAGCACCACACAAGTTCAGAAGTTTCTACTACATTTGGATTGTTTCATACAAGGGCAATGAAGAGTTCTATTCTAAATCTCTCTAGTGTTCCTAAACTGGCTACAGCCTAGTAAGCAGCACCCTAGTTCTGAAGCGTCTGCTACATTTGGATTGTTTCATACAAAGGCAATGAAGAGTTGTATGGTAAATCTCTATAGTGAGGCAGTATGGTCTACGAGAGAGTAAGCACCACACAAGTTCAGAAGCGTCTGCTACATTTGGATTGTTTCATACAAAGGAAATGAAGAGTTGTATGGTAAATCTCTATAGTGATGCAGTATGGTCTACGAGAGAGTAAGCACCACACAAGTTCAGAAGTTTCTTCTACATTTGGATTGTTTCATAGAAGGGCACTGAAGAGTTCTATTCTAAATCTCTCTAGTGTTCCTATACTGGCTATAGCCTAGTAAGCAGCACCCAAGTTCAGAAGCGTCTGCTACATTTGGATTGTTTCATACAAAGGCAATGAAGA
Organism: Plestiodon gilberti rubricaudatus; assembly: GCA_026170595.1. Lineage (NCBI taxonomy): Eukaryota > Metazoa > Chordata > Lepidosauria > Squamata > Scincidae > Plestiodon > Plestiodon gilberti. The sequence goes on from JANXHW010000012.1 coordinate 18,824,272, forward strand.
GTTGTATGGTAAATCTCTATAGTGAGGCAGTATGGTCTACGAGAGAGTAAGCACCACACAAGTTCAGAAGCGTCTGCTACATTTGGATTGTTTCATACAAAGGAAATGAAGAGTTGTATGGTAAATCTCTATTGTGATGCCGTATGGTCTACGAGCGAGTAAGCACCACACAAGTTCAGAAGTTTCTACTGCATTTGGATTGTTTCATACAAGGGCACTGAAGAGTTCTATTCTAAATCTCTCTAGTGTTCGTATACTGGCTACTGCCTAATAAGCAGCACCCAAGTTCAGAAGCGTCTGCTGCATTTGGATTGTTTCATACAAAGGCAATGAAGAGTTGTATGGTAAATCTCTATAGTGATGCAGTATGGTCTACGAGAGAGTAAGCACCACACAAGTTCAGAAGCGTCTGCTACATTTGGATTGTTTCATACAAAGGCAATGAAGAGTTGTATGGTAAATCTCTATAGTGATGCAGTATGGTCTACGAGAGTGTAAGCACCACACAAGTTCAGAACCTTCTACTACATTTGGATTGTTTCATACAAGGGCACTGAAGAGTTCTATTCTAAATCTCTCTAGTGTTCCTATACTGGCTACAGCCTAGTAAGCAGCACCCAAGTTCAGAAGCGTCTGCTACATTTGGATTGTTTCATACAAAGGCAATGAAGATTTGTATGGTAAATCTCTATAGTGATGCAGTATGGTCTACGAGAGAGTAAGCAGCACACAAGTTCAGAAGCGTCTGCTACATTTGGATTGTTTCATACAAAGGCAATGAACAGTTGTATGGTAAATCTCTATAGTGATGCAGTATGGTCTACGAGAGAGTAAGAAGCACACAAGTTCAGAAGCGTCTGCTACATTTGGATTGTTTCATACAAAGGCAATGAAGAGTTGTATGGTAAATCTCTATAGTGATGCAGTATGGTCTACGAGAGAGTAAGCACCACACAAGTTCAGAAGTTTCTACTACATTTGGATTGTTTCATACAAGGGCAATGAAGAGTTCTATTCTAAATCTCTCTAGTGTTCCTATACTGGCTACAGCCTAGTAAGCAGCACCCAAGTTCAGAAGCGTCTGCTACATTTGGATTGTTTCATACAAAGGCAATGAAGAGTTGTATGGTAAATCTCTATAGTGATGCAGTATGGTCTACGAGAGAGTAAGCAGCACACAAGTTCAGAAGCGTCTGCTACATTTGGATTGTTTCATACAAAGGCAATGAACAGTTGTACGGTAAATCTCTATAGTGATGCAGTATGGTCTACGAGAGAGTAAGAAGCACACAAGTTCAGAAGCGTCTGCTACATTTGGATTGTTTCATACAAAGGCAATGAAGAGTTGTATGGTAAATCTCTATAGTGATGCAGTATGGTCTACGAGAGAGTAAGCACCACACAAGTTCAGAAGTTTCTACTACATTTGGATTGTTTCATACAAGGGCAATGAAGTGTTCTATTCTAAATCTCTCTAGTGTTCCTATACTGGCTACAGCCTAGTAAGCAGCACCCAAGTTCAGAAGCGTCTGCTACATTTGGATTGTTTCATACAAAGGCAATGAAGAGTTGTATGGTAAATCTCTATAGTGATGCAGTATGGTCTACGAGAGAGTAAGCACCACACAAGTTCAGAAGTTTCTACTACATTTGGATTGTTTCATACAAAGGCAATGAAGTGTTGTATGGTAAATCTCTATAGTGATGCAGTATGGTCTACGAGAGAGTAAGCACCACACAAGTTCAGAAGTTTCTACTACATTTGGATTGTTTCATACAAGGGCACTGAAGAGTTCTATTCTAAATCTCTCTAGTGTTCCTATACTGGCTACAGCCTAGTAAGCAGCCCCCAAGTTCAGAAGCGTCTGCTACATTTGGATTGTTTCATACAAAGGCAATGAAGAGTTGTATGGTAAATCTCTATAGTGATGCAGTATGGTCTACGAGAGAGTAAGCACCACACAAGTTCAGAAGCGTCTGCTACATTTGGATTGTTTCATACAAAGGCACTGAAGAGTTGTATGGTAAATCTCTATAGTGATGCAGTATGGTCTACGAGAGAGTAAGCACCACACAAGTTCAGAAGCGTCTGCTACATTTGGATTGTTTCATACAAAGGCAATGAAGAGTTGTATGGTAAATCTCTATAGTGAGGCAGTATGGTCTACGAGAGAGTAAGCACCACACAAGTTCAGAAGCGTCTGCTACATTTGGATTGTTTCATACAAAGGAAATGAAGAGTTGTATGGTAAATCTCTATTGTGATGCCGTATGGTCTACGAGAGAGTAAGCACCACACAAGTTCAGAAGTTTCTACTGCATTTGGATTGTTTCATACAAGGGCACTGAAGAGATCTATTCTAAATCTCTCTAGTGTTCCTATACTGGCTACAGCCTAGTAAGCAGCACCCAAGTTCAGAAGCGTCTGCTACATTTGGATTGTTTCATACAAAGGCAATGAAGAGTTGTATGGTAAATCTCTATAGTGATGCAGTATGGTCTACGAGAGAGTAAGCACCACACAAGTTCAGAAGTTTCTACTACATTTGGATTGTTTCATACAAAGGCAATGAAGTGTTGTATGGTAAATCTCTATAGTGATGCAGTATGGTCTACGAGAGAGTAAGCACCACACAAGTTCAGAAGTTTCTACTACATTTGGATTGTTTCATACAAGGGCAATGAAGAGTTCTATTCTAAATCTCTCTAGTGTTCCTATACTGGCTACAGCCTAGTAAGCAGCACCCAAGTTCAGAAGCGTCTGCTACATTTGGATTGTTTCATACAAAGGCAATGAAGAGTTGTATGGTAAATCTCTATAGTGAGGCAGTATGGTCTACGAGAGAGTAAGCACCACACAAGTTCAGAAGCGTCTGCTACATTTGGATTGTTTCATACAAAGGCAATGAAGAGTTGTATGGTAAATCTCTATAGTGATGCAGTATGGTCTACGAGAGAGTAAGCACCACACAAGTTCAGAAGCGTCTGCTACATTTGGATTGTTTCATACAAAGGCAATGAAGAGTTGTATGGTAAATCTCTATAGTGATGCAGTATGGTCTACGAGAGAGTAAGCACCACACAAGTTCAGAACCTTCTACTACATTTGGATTGTTTCATACAAGGGCACTGAAGAGTTCTATTCTAAATCTCTCTAGTGTTCCTATACTGGCTACAGCCTAGTAAGCAGCACCCAAGTTCAGAAGCGTCTGCTACATTTGGATTGTTTCATACAAAGGCAATGAAGAGTTGTACGGTAAATCTCTATAGTGATGCAGTATGGTCTACGAGAGAGTAAGCAGCACACAAGTTCAGAAGCCTCTGCTACATTTGGATTGTTTCATACAAAGGCAATGAACAGTTGTATGGTAAATCTCTATAGTGATGCAGTATGGTCTTCGAGAGAGTAAGAAGCACACAAGTTCAGAAGTTTCTACTACATTTGGATTGTTTCATACAAGGGCAATGAAGAGTTCTATTCTAAATCTCTCTAGTGTTCCTATACTGGCTACAGCCTAGTAAGCAGCACCCAAGTTCAGAAGCGTCTGCTACATTTGGATTGTTTCATACAAAGGCAATGAAGAGTTGTATGGTAAATCTCTATAGTGAGGCAGTATGGTCTACGAGAGAGTAAGCACCACACAAGTTCAGAAGCGTCTGCTACATTTGGATTGTTTCAAACAAAGGCAATGAAGAGTTGTATGGTAAATCTCTTTAGTGATGCAGTATGGTCTACGAGAGAGTAAGCACCACACAAGTTCAGAAGTTTCTACTACATTTGGATTGTTTCATACAAGGGCACTGAAGAGTTCTATTCTAAATCTCTCTAGTGTTCCTATACTGGCTACAGCCTAGTAAGCAGCACCCAAGTTCAGAAGCGTCTGCTACATTTGGATTGTTTCATACAAAGGCAATGAAGAGTTGTATGGTAAATCTCTATAGTGATGCAGTATGGTCTACGAGAGATTAAGCACCACACAAGTTCAGAAGTTTCTACTACATTTGGATTGTTTCATACAAAGGCAATGAAGTGTTGTATGGTAAATCTCTATAGTGATGCAGTATGGTCTACAAGAGAGTAAGCACCACACAAGTTCAGAAGTTTCTACTACATTTGGATTGTTTCATACAAGGGCACTGAAGAGTTCTATTCTAAATCTCTCTAGTGTTCCTATACTGGCTACAGCCTAGTAAGCAGCCCCCAAGTTCAGAAGCGTCTGCTACATTTGGATTGTTTCATACAAAGGCAATGAAGAGTTGTATGGTAAATCTCTATAGTGATGCAGTATGGTCTACGAGAGAGTAAGCACCACACAAGTTCAGAAGCGTCTGCTACATTTGGATTGTTTCATACAAAGGCACTGAAGAGTTGTATGGTAAATCTCTATAGTGATGCAGTATGGTCTACGAGAGAGTAAGCACCACACAAGTTCAGAAGCGTCTGCTACATTTGGATTGTTTCATACAAGGGCACTGAAGAGTTCTATTCTAAATCTCTCTAGTGTTCCTATACTGGCTACAGCCTAGTAAGCAGCCCCCAAGTTCAGAAGCGTCTGCTACATTTGGATTGTTTCATACAAAGGCAATGAAGAGTTGTATGGTAAATCTCTATAGTGATGCAGTATGGTCTACGAGAGAGTAAGCACCACACAATTTCAGAAGCGTCTGCTACATTTGGATTGTTTCATACAAAGGCACTGAAGAGTTGTATGGTAAATCTCTATAGTGATGCAGTATGGTCTACGAGAGAGTAAGCACCACACAAGTTCAGAATCGTCTGCTACATTTGGATTGTTTCATACAAAGGAAATGAAGAGTTGTATGGTAAATCTCTATTGTGATGCCGTATGGTCTACGAGAGAGTAAGCACCACACAAGTTCAGAAGTTTCTACTGCATTTGGATTGTTTCATACAAGGGCACTGAAGAGATCTATTCTAAATCTCTCTAGTGTTCCTATACTGGCTACAGCCTAGTAAGCAGCACCCAAGTTCAGAAGCGTCTGCTACATTTGGATTGTTTCATACAAAGGCAATGAAGAGTTGTATGGTAAATCTCTATAGTGATGCAGTATGGTCTACGAGAGAGTAAGCACCACACAAGTTCAGAAGGTTCTACTACATTTGGATTGTTTCATACAAAGGCAATGAAGTGTTGTATGGTAAATCTCTATAGTGATGCAGTATGGTCTACGAGAGAGTAAGCACCACACAAGTTCAGAAGTTTCTACTACATTTGGATTGTTTCATACAAGGGCAATGAAGAGTTCTATTCTAAATCTCTCTAGTGTTCCTATACTGGCTACAGCCTAGTAAGCAGCACCCAAGTTCAGAAGCGTCTGCTACATTTGGATTGTTTCATACAAAGGCAATGAAGAGTTGTATGGTAAATCTCTATAGTGAGGCAGTATGGTCTACGAGAGAGTAAGCACCACACAAGTTCAGAAGCGTCTGCTACATTTGGATTGTTTCATACAAAGGCAATGAAGAGTTGTATGGTAAATCTCTATAGTGATGCAGTATGGTCTACGAGAGAGTAAGCACCACACAAGTTCAGAAGCGTCTGCTACATTTGGATTGTTTCATACAAAGGCAATGAAGAGTTGTATGGTAAATCTCTATAGTGATGCAGTATGGTCTACGAGAGAGTAAGCACCACACAAGTTCAGAACCTTCTACTACATTTGGATTGTTTCATACAAGGGCACTGAAGAGTTCTATTCTAAATCTCTCTAGTGTTCCTATACTGGCTACAGCCTAGTAAGCAGCACCCAAGTTCAGAAGCGTCTGCTACATTTGGATTGTTTCATACAAAGGCAATGAAGAGTTGTACGGTAAATCTCTATAGTGATGCAGTATGGTCTACGAGAGAGTAAGCAGCACACAAGTTCAGAAGCCTCTGCTACATTTGGATTGTTTCATACAAAGGCAATGAACAGTTGTATGGTAAATCTCTATAGTGATGCAGTATGGTCTTCGAGAGAGTAAGAAGCACACAAGTTCAGAAGTTTCTACTACATTTGGATTGTTTCATACAAGGGCAATGAAGAGTTCTATTCTAAATCTCTCTAGTGTTCCTATACTGGCTACAGCCTAGTAAGCAGCACCCAAGTTCAGAAGCGTCTGCTACATTTGGATTGTTTCATACAAAGGCAATGAAGAGTTGTATGGTAAATCTCTATAGTGAGGCAGTATGGTCTACGAGAGAGTAAGCACCACACAAGTTCAGAAGCGTCTGCTACATTTGGATTGTTTCATACAAAGGCAATGAAGAGTTGTATGGTAAATCTCTTTAGTGATGCAGTATGGTCTACGAGAGAGTAAGCACCACACAAGTTCAGAAGTTTCTACTACATTTGGATTGTTTCATACAAGGGCACTGAAGAGTTCTATTCTAAATCTCTCTAGTGTTCCTATACTGGCTACAGCCTAGTAAGCAGCACCCAAGTTCAGAAGCGTCTGCTACATTTGGATTGTTTCATACAAAGGCAATGAAGAGTTGTATGGTAAATCTCTATAGTGATGCAGTATGGTCTACGAGAGATTAAGCACCACACAAGTTCAGAAGTTTCTACTACATTTGGATTGTTTCATACAAAGGCAATGAAGTGTTGTATGGTAAATCTCTATAGTGATGCAGTATGGTCTACAAGAGAGTAAGCACCACACAAGTTCAGAAGTTTCTACTACATTTGGATTGTTTCATACAAGGGCACTGAAGAGTTCTATTCTAAATCTCTCTAGTGTTCCTATACTGGCTACAGCCTAGTAAGCAGCCCCCAAGTTCAGAAGCGTCTGCTACATTTGGATTGTTTCATACAAAGGCAATGAAGAGTTGTATGGTAAATCTCTATAGTGATGCAGTATGGTCTACGAGAGAGTAAGCACCACACAAGTTCAGAAGCGTCTGCTACATTTGGATTGTTTCATACAAAGGCACTGAAGAGTTGTATGGTAAATCTCTATAGTGATGCAGTATGGTCTACGAGAGAGTAAGCACCACACAAGTTCAGAAGCGTCTGCTACATTTGGATTGTTTCATACAAGGGCACTGAAGAGTTCTATTCTAAATCTCTCTAGTGTTCCTATACTGGCTACAGCCTAGTAAGCAGCCCCCAAGTTCAGAAGCGTCTGCTACATTTGGATTGTTTCATACAAAGGCAATGAAGAGTTGTATGGTAAATCTCTATAGTGATGCAGTATGGTCTACGAGAGAGTAAGCACCACACAAGTTCAGAAGCGTCTGCTACATTTGGATTGTTTCATACAAAGGCACTGAAGAGTTGTATGGTAAATCTCTATAGTGATGCAGTATGGTCTACGAGAGAGTAAGCACCACACAAGTTCAGAATCGTCTGCTACATTTGGATTGTTTCATACAAAGGAAATGAAGAGTTGTATGGTAAATCTCTATTGTGATGCCGTATGGTCTACGAGAGAGTAAGCACCACACAAGTTCAGAAGTTTCTACTGCATTTGGATTGTTTCATACAAGGGCACTGAAGAGATCTATTCTAAATCTCTCTAGTGTTCCTATACTGGCTACAGCCTAGTAAGCAGCACCCAAGTTCAGAAGCGTCTGCTACATTTGGATTGTTTCATACAAAGGCAATGAAGAGTTGTATGGTAAATCTCTATAGTGATGCAGTATGGTCTACGAGAGAGTAAGCACCACACAAGTTCAGAAGTTTCTACTACATTTGGATTGTTTCATACAAAGGCAATGAAGTGTTGTATGGTAAATCTCTATAGTGATGCAGTATGGTCTACGAGAGAGTAAGCACCACACAAGTTCAGAAGTTTCTACTACATTTGGATTGTTTCATACAAGGGCAATGAAGAGTTCTATTCTAAATCTCTCTAGTGTTCCTATACTGGCTACAGCCTAGTAAGCATCACCCAAGTTCAGAAGCGTCTGATACATTTGGATTGTTTCATAAAAAGGCAATGAAGAGTTGTATGGTAAATCTCTATAGTGATGCAGTATGGTCTACGAGAGAGTAAGCACCACACAAGTTCAGAAGCGTCTGCTACATTTGGATTGTTTCATACAAAGGCAATGAAGAGTTGTATGGTAAATCTCTATAGTGATGCAGTATGGTCTACGAGAGAGTAAGCACCACACAAGTTCAGAACCTTCTACTACATTTGGATTGTTTCATACAAGGGCACTGAAGAGTTCTATTCTAAATCTCTCTAGTGTTCCTATACTGGCTACAGCCTAGTAAGCAGCACCCAAGTTCAGAAGCGTCTGCTACATTTGGATTGTTTCATACAAAGGCAATGAAGAGTTGTACGGTAAATCTCTATAGTGATGCAGTATGGTCTACGAGAGAGTAAGCAGCACACAAGTTCAGAAGCGTCTGCTACATTTGGATTGTTTCATACAAAGGCAATGAACAGTTGTATGGTAAATCTCTATAGTGATGCAGTATGGTCTTCGAGAGAGTAAGAAGCACACAAGTTCAGAAGTTTCTACTACATTTGGATTGTTTCATACAAGGGCAATGAAGAGTTCTATTCTAAATCTCTCTAGTGTTCCTATACTGGCTACAGCCTAGTAAGCAGCACCCAAGTTCAGAAGCGTCTGCTACATTTGGATTGTTTCATACAAAGGCAATGAAGAGTTGTATGGTAAATCTCTATAGTGAGGCAGTATGGTCTACGAGAGAGTAAGCACCACACAAGTTCAGAAGCGTCTGCTACATTTGGATTGTTTCATACAAAGGCAATGAAGAGTTGTATGGTAAATCTCTTTAGTGATGCAGTATGGTCTACGAGAGAGTAAGCACCACACAAGTTCAGAAGTTTCTACTACATTTGGATTGTTTCATACAAGGGCACTGAAGAGTTCTATTCTAAATCTCTCTAGTGTTCCTATACTGGCTACAGCCGAGTAAGCAGCACCCAAGTTCAGAAGCGTCTGCTACATTTGGATTGTTTCATACAAAGGCAATGAAGAGTTGTATGGTAAATCTCTATAGTGATGCAGTATGGTCTACGAGAGAGTAAGCACCACACAAGTTCAGAAGTTTCTACTACATTTGGATTGTTTCATACAAAGGCAATGAAGTGTTGTATGGTAAATCTCTATAGTGATGCAGTATGGTCTACGAGAGAGTAAGCACCACACAAGTTCAGAAGTTTCTACTACATTTGGATTGTTTCATACAAGGGCAATGAAGAGTTCTATTCTAAATCTCTCTAGTGTTCCTATACTGGCTACAGCCTAGTAAGCATCACCCAAGTTCAGAAGCGTCTGATACATTTGGATTGTTTCATACAAAGGCAATGAAGAGTTGTATGGTAAATCTCTATAGTGATCCAGTATGGTCTACGAGAGAGTAAGCACCACACAAGTTCAGAAGCGTCTGCTACATTTGGATTGTTTCATACAAAGGCAATGAAGAGTTGTATGGTAAATCTCTATAGTGATGCAGTATGGTCTACGAGAGAGTAAGCACCACACAAGTTCAGAACCTTCTACTACATTTGGATTGTTTCATACAAGGGCACTGAAGAGTTCTATTCTAAATCTCTCTAGTGTTCCTATACTGGCTACAGCCTAGTAAGCAGCACCCAAGTTCAGAAGCGTCTGCTACATTTGGATTGTTTCATACAAAGGCAATGAAGAGTTGTACGGTAAATCTCTATAGTGATGCAGTATGGTCTACGAGAGAGTAAGCAGCACACAAGTTCAGAAGCGTCTGCTACATTTGGATTGTTTCATACAAAGGCAATGAACAGTTGTATGGTAAATCTCTATAGTGATGCAGTATGGTCTTCGAGAGAGTAAGAAGCACACAAGTTCAGAAGTTTCTACTACATTTGGATTGTTTCATACAAGGGCAATGAAGAGTTCTATTCTAAATCTCTCTAGTGTTCCTATACTGGCTACAGCCTAGTAAGCAGCACCCAAGTTCAGAAGCGTCTGCTACATTTGGATTGTTTCATACAAAGGCAATGAAGAGTTGTATGGTAAATCTCTATAGTGAGGCAGTATGGTCTACGAGAGAGTAAGCACCACACAAGTTCAGAAGCGTCTGCTACATTTGGATTGTTTCATACAAAGGCAATGAAGAGTTGTATGGTAAATCTCTTTAGTGATGCAGTATGGTCTACGAGAGAGTAAGCACCACACAAGTTCAGAAGTTTCTACTACATTTGGATTGTTTCATACAAGGGCACTGAAGAGTTCTATTCTAAATCTCTCTAGTGTTCCTATACTGGCTACAGCCGAGTAAGCAGCACCCAAGTTCAGAAGCGTCTGCTACATTTGGATTGTTTCATACAAAGGCAATGAAGAGTTGTATGGTAAATCTCTATAGTGATGCAGTATGGTCTACGAGAGAGTAAGCAGCACACAAGTTCAGAAGCGTCTGCTACATTTGGATTGTTTCATACAAAGGCAATGAACAGTTGTACGGTAAATCTCTATAGTGATGCAGTATGGTCTACGAGAGAGTAAGAAGCACACAAGTTCAGAAGCGTCTGCTACATTTGGATTGTTTCATACAAAGGCAATGAAGAGTTGTATGGTAAATCTCTATAGTGATGCAGTATGGTCTACGAGAGAGTAAGCACCACACAAGTTCAGAAGTTTCTACTACATTTGGATTGTTTCATACAAGGGCAATGAAGAGTTCTATTCTAAATCTCTCTAGTGTTCCTATACTGGCTACAGCCTAGTAAGCAGCACCCAAGTTCAGAAGCGTCTGCTACATTTGGATTGTTTCATACAAAGGCAATGAAGAGTTGTATGGTAAATCTCTATAGTGAGGCAGTATGGTCTACGAGAGAGTAAGCACCACACAAGTTCAGAAGCGTCTGCTACATTTGGATTGTTTCATACAAAGGAAATGAAGAGTTGTATGGTAAATCTCTATAGTGATGCAGTATGGTCTACGAGAGAGTAAGCACCACACAAGTTCAGAAGTTTCTTCTACATTTGGATTGTTTCATACAAGGGCATTGAAGAGTTCTATTCTAAATCTTTCTAGTGTTCCTATACTGGCTACAGCCTAGTAAGCAGCACCCAAGTTCAGAAGCGTCTGCTACATTTGGATTGTTTCATACAAAGGCAATGAAGAGTTGTATGGTAAATCTCTATAGTGATGCAGTATGGTCTACGAGAGAGTAAGCACCACACAAGTTCAGAAGTTTCTACTGCATTTGGATTGTTTCATACAAGGGCACTGAAGAGTTCTATTCTAAATCTCTCTAGTGTTCGTATACTGGCTACTGCCTAATAAGCAGCACCCAAGTTCAGAAGCGTCTGCTGCATTTGGATTGTTTCATACAAAGGCAATGAAGAGTTGTATGGTAAATCTCTATAGTGATGCAGTATGGTCTACGAGAGAGTAAGCACCACACAAGTTCAGAAGCGTCTGCTACATTTGGATTGTTTCATACAAAGGCAATGAAGAGTTGTATGGTAAATCTCTATAGTGATGCAGTATGGTCTACGAGAGAGTAAGCACCACCCAAGTTCAGAACCTTCTACTACATTTGGATTGTTTCATACAAGGGCACTGAAGAGTTCTATTCTAAATCTCTCTAGTGTTCCTATACTGGCTACAGCCTAGTAAGCAGCACCCAAGTTCAGAAGCGTCTGCTACATTTGGATTGTTTCATACAAAGGCAATGAAGATTTGTATGGTAAATCTCTATAGTGATGCAGTATGGTCTACGAGAGAGTAAGCAGCACACAAGTTCAGAAGCGTCTGCTACATTTGGATTGTTTCATACAAAGGCAATGAACAGTTGTATGGTTAATCTCTATAGTGATGCAGTATGGTCTACGAGAGAGTAAGAAGCACACAAGTTCAGAAGCGTCTGCTACATTTGGATTGTTTCATACAAAGGCAATGAAGAGTTGTATGGTAAATCTCTATAGTGATGCAGTATGGTCTACGAGAGAGTAAGCACCACACAAGTTCAGAAGTTTCTACTACATTTGGATTGTTTCATACAAGGGCAATGAAGAGTTCTATTCTAAATCTCTCTAGTGTTCCTATACTGGCTACAGCCTAGTAAGCAGCACCCAAGTTCAGAAGCGTCTGCTACATTTGGATTGTTTCATACAAAGGCAATGAAGAGTTGTATGGTAAATCTCTATAGTGAGGCAGTATGGTCTACGAGAGAGTAAGCACCACACAAGTTCAGAAGCGTCTGCTACATTTGGATTGTTTCATACAAAGGAAATGAAGAGTTGTATGGTAAATCTCTATAGTGATGCAGTATGGTCTACGAGAGAGTAAGCACCACACAAGTTCAGAAGTTTCTTCTACATTTGGATTGTTTCATACAAGGGCAATGAAGAGTTCTATTCTAAATCTCTCTAGTGTTCCTATACTGGCTACAGCCTAGTAAGCAGCACCCAAGTTCAGAAGCGTCTGCTACATTTGGATTGTTTCATACAAAGGCAATGAAGAGTTGTATGGTAAATCTCTATAGTGATGCAGTATGGTCTACGAGAGAGTAAGCACCACACAAGTTCAGAAGTTTCTACTACATTTGGATTGTTTCATACAAGGGCAATGAAGAGTTCTATTCTAAATCTCTCTAGTGTTCCTATACTGGCTACAGCCTAGTAAGCAGCACCCAAGTTCAGAAGCGTCTGCTACATTTGGATTGTTTCATACAAAGGCAATGAAGAGTTGTATGGTAAATCTCTATAGTGAGGCAGTATGGTCTACGAGAGAGTAAGCACCACACAAGTTCAGAAGCGTCTGCTACATTTGGATTGTTTCATACAAAGGAAATGAAGAGTTGTATGGTAAATCTCTATAGTGATGCAGTATGGTCTACGAGAGAGTAAGCACCACACAAGTTCAGAAGTTTCTTCTACATTTGGATTGTTTCATACAAGGGCAATGAAGAGTTCTATTCTAAATCTCTCTAGTGTTCCTATACTGGCTACAGCCTAGTAAGCAGCACCCAAGTTCAGAAGCGTCTGCTACATTTGGATTGTTTCATACAAAGGCAATGAAGAGTTGTATGGTAAATCTCTATAGTGAGGCAGTATGGTCTACGAGAGAGTAAGCACCACACAAGTTCAGAAGCGTCTGCTACATTTGGATTGTTTCATACAAAGGCAATGAAGAGTTGTATGGTAAATCTCTTTAGTGATGCAGTATGGTCTACGAGAGAGTAAGCACCACACAAGTTCAGAAGTTTCTACTACATTTGGATTGTTTCATACAAGGGCACTGAAGAGTTCTATTCTAAATCTCTCTAGTGTTCCTATACTGGCTACAGCCGAGTAAGCAGCACCCAAGTTCAGAAGCGTCTGCTACATTTGGATTGTTTCATACAAAGGCAATGAAGAGTTGTATGGTAAATCTCTATAGTGATGCAGTATGGTCTACGAGAGAGTAAGCAGCACACAAGTTCAGAAGCGTCTGCTACATTTGGATTGTTTCATACAAAGGCAATGAACAGTTGTACGGTAAATCTCTATAGTGATGCAGTATGGTCTACGAGAGAGTAAGAAGCACACAAGTTCAGAAGCGTCTGCTACATTTGGATTGTTTCATACAAAGGCAATGAAGAGTTGTATGGTAAATCTCTATAGTGATGCAGTATGGTCTACGAGAGAGTAAGCACCACACAAGTTCAGAAGTTTCTACTACATTTGGATTGTTTCATACAAGGGCAATGAAGAGTTCTATTCTAAATCTCTCTAGTGTTCCTATACTGGCTACAGCCTAGTAAGCAGCACCCAAGTTCAGAAGCGTCTGCTACATTTGGATTGTTTCATACAAAGGCAATGAAGAGTTGTATGGTAAATCTCTATAGTGAGGCAGTATGGTCTACGAGAGAGTAAGCACCACACAAGTTCAGAAGCGTCTGCTACATTTGGATTGTTTCATACAAAGGAAATGAAGAGTTGTATGGTAAATCTCTATAGTGATGCAGTATGGTCTACGAGAGAGTAAGCACCACACAAGTTCAGAAGTTTCTTCTACATTTGGATTGTTTCATACAAGGGCATTGAAGAGTTCTATTCTAAATCTTTCTAGTGTTCCTATACTGGCTACAGCCTAGTAAGCAGCACCCAAGTTCAGAAGCGTCTGCTACATTTGGATTGTTTCATACAAAGGCAATGAAGAGTTGTATGGTAAATCTCTATAGTGATGCAGTATGGTCTACGAGAGAGTAAGCACCACACAAGTTCAGAAGTTTCTACTGCATTTGGATTGTTTCATACAAGGGCACTGAAGAGTTCTATTCTAAATCTCTCTAGTGTTCGTATACTGGCTACTGCCTAATAAGCAGCACCCAAGTTCAGAAGCGTCTGCTGCATTTGGATTGTTTCATACAAAGGCAATGAAGAGTTGTATGGTAAATCTCTATAGTGATGCAGTATGGTCTACGAGAGAGTAAGCACCACACAAGTTCAGAAGCGTCTGCTACATTTGGATTGTTTCATACAAAGGCAATGAAGAGTTGTATGGTAAATCTCTATAGTGATGCAGTATGGTCTACGAGAGAGTAAGCACCACCCAAGTTCAGAACCTTCTACTACATTTGGATTGTTTCATACAAGGGCACTGAAGAGTTCTATTCTAAATCTCTCTAGTGTTCCTATACTGGCTACAGCCTAGTAAGCAGCACCCAAGTTCAGAAGCGTCTGCTACATTTGGATTGTTTCATACAAAGGCAATGAAGATTTGTATGGTAAATCTCTATAGTGATGCAGTATGGTCTACGAGAGAGTAAGCAGCACACAAGTTCAGAAGCGTCTGCTACATTTGGATTGTTTCATACAAAGGCAATGAACAGTTGTATGGTTAATCTCTATAGTGATGCAGTATGGTCTACGAGAGAGTAAGAAGCACACAAGTTCAGAAGCGTCTGCTACATTTGGATTGTTTCATACAAAGGCAATGAAGAGTTGTATGGTAAATCTCTATAGTGATGCAGTATGGTCTACGAGAGAGTAAGCACCACACAAGTTCAGAAGTTTCTACTACATTTGGATTGTTTCATACAAGGGCAATGAAGAGTTCTATTCTAAATCTCTCTAGTGTTCCTATACTGGCTACAGCCTAGTAAGCAGCACCCAAGTTCAGAAGCGTCTGCTACATTTGGATTGTTTCATACAAAGGCAATGAAGAGTTGTATGGTAAATCTCTATAGTGAGGCAGTATGGTCTACGAGAGAGTAAGCACCACACAAGTTCAGAAGCGTCTGCTACATTTGGATTGTTTCATACAAAGGAAATGAAGAGTTGTATGGTAAATCTCTATAGTGATGCAGTATGGTCTACGAGAGAGTAAGCACCACACAAGTTCAGAAGTTTCTTCTACATTTGGATTGTTTCATACAAGGGCATTGAAGAGTTCTATTCTAAATCTCTCTAGTGTTCCTATACTGGCTACAGCCTAGTAAGCAGCACCCAAGTTCAGAAGCGTCTGCTACATTTGGATTGTTTCATACAAAGGCAATGAAGAGTTGTATGGTAAATCTCTATAGTGATGCAGTATGGTCTACGAGAGAGTAAGCACCACACAAGTTCAGAAGTTTCTACTACATTTGGATTGTTTCATACAAGGGCAATGAAGTGTTCTATTCTAAATCTCTCTAGTGTTCCTATACTGGCTACAGCCTAGTAAGCAGCACCCAAGTTCAGAAGCGTCTGCTACATTTGGATTGTTTCATACAAAGGCAATGAAGAGTTGTATGGTAAATCTCTATAGTGATGCAGTATGGTCTACGAGAGAGTAAGCACCACACAAGTTCAGAAGTTTCTACTACATTTGGATTGTTTCATACAAAGGCAATGAAGTGTTGTATGGTAAATCTCTATAGTGATGCAGTATGGTCTACGAGAGAGTAAGCACCACACAAGTTCAGAAGTTTCTACTACATTTGGATTGTTTCATACAAGGGCACTGAAGAGTTCTATTCTAAATCTCTCTAGTGTTCCTATACTGGCTACAGCCTAGTAAGCAGCCCCCAAGTTCAGAAGCGTCTGCTACATTTGGATTGTTTCATACAAAGGCAATGAAGAGTTGTATGGTAAATCTCTATAGTGATGCAGTATGGTCTACGAGAGAGTAAGCACCACACAAGTTCAGAAGCGTCTGCTACATTTGGATTGTTTCATACAAAGGCACTGAAGAGTTGTATGGTAAATCTCTATAGTGATGCAGTATGGTCTACGAGAGAGTAAGCACCACACAAGTTCAGAAGCGTCTGCTACATTTGGATTGTTTCATACAAAGGCAATGAAGAGTTGTATGGTAAATCTCTATAGTGAGGCAGTATGGTCTACGAGAGAGTAAGCACCACACAAGTTCAGAAGCGTCTGCTACATTTGGATTGTTTCATACAAAGGAAATGAAGAGTTGTATGGTAAATCTCTATTGTGATGCCGTATGGTCTACGAGAGAGTAAGCACCACACAAGTTCAGAAGTTTCTACTGCATTTGGATTGTTTCATACAAGGGCACTGAAGAGATCTATTCTAAATCTCTCTAGTGTTCCTATACTGGCTACAGCCTAGTAAGCAGCACCCAAGTTCAGAAGCGTCTGCTACATTTGGATTGTTTCATACAAAGGCAATGAAGAGTTGTATGGTAAATCTCTATAGTGATGCAGTATGGTCTACGAGAGAGTAAGCACCACACAAGTTCAGAAGTTTCTACTACATTTGGATTGTTTCATACAAAGGCAATGAAGTGTTGTATGGTAAATCTCTATAGTGATGCAGTATGGTCTACGAGAGAGTAAGCACCACACAAGTTCAGAAGTTTCTACTACATTTGGATTGTTTCATACAAGGGCAATGAAGAGTTCTATTCTAAATCTCTCTAGTGTTCCTATACTGGCTACAGCCTAGTAAGCAGCACCCAAGTTCAGAAGCGTCTGCTACATTTGGATTGTTTCATACAAAGGCAATGAAGAGTTGTATGGTAAATCTCTATAGTGAGGCAGTATGGTCTACGAGAGAGTAAGCACCACACAAGTTCAGAAGCGTCTGCTACATTTGGATTGTTTCATACAAAGGCAATGAAGAGTTGTATGGTAAATCTCTATAGTGATGCAGTATGGTCTACGAGAGAGTAAGCACCACACAAGTTCAGAAGCGTCTGCTACATTTGGATTGTTTCATACAAAGGCAATGAAGAGTTGTATGGTAAATCTCTATAGTGATGCAGTATGGTCTACGAGAGAGTAAGCACCACACAAGTTCAGAACCTTCTACTACATTTGGATTGTTTCATACAAGGGCACTGAAGAGTTCTATTCTAAATCTCTCTAGTGTTCCTATACTGGCTACAGCCTAGTAAGCAGCACCCAAGTTCAGAAGCGTCTGCTACATTTGGATTGTTTCATACAAAGGCAATGAAGAGTTGTACGGTAAATCTCTATAGTGATGCAGTATGGTCTACGAGAGAGTAAGCAGCACACAAGTTCAGAAGCGTCTGCTACATTTGGATTGTTTCATACAAAGGCAATGAACAGTTGTATGGTAAATCTCTATAGTGATGCAGTATGGTCTTCGAGAGAGTAAGAAGCAGACAAGTTCAGAAGTTTCTACTACATTTGGATTGTTTCATACAAGGGCAATGAAGAGTTCTATACTAAATCTCTCTAGTGTTCCTATACTGGCTACAGCCTAGTAAGCAGCACCCAAGTTCAGAAGCGTCTGCTACATTTGGATTGTTTCATACAAAGGCAATGAAGAGTTGTATGGTAAATCTCTATAGTGAGGCAGTATGGTCTACGAGAGAGTAAGCACCACACAAGTTCAGAAGCGTCTGCTACATTTGGATTGTTTCATACAAAGGCAATGAAGAGTTGTATGGTAAATCTCTTTAGTGATGCAGTATGGTCTACGAGAGAGTAAGCACCACACAAGTTCAGAAGTTTCTACTACATTTGGATTGTTTCATACAAGGGCACTGAAGAGTTCTATTCTAAATCTCTCTAGTGTTCCTATACTGGCTACAGCCTAGTAAGCAGCACCCAAGTTCAGAAGCGTCTGCTACATTTGGATTGTTTCATACAAAGGCAATGAAGAGTTGTATGGTAAATCTCTATAGTGATGCAGTATGGTCTACGAGAGATTAAGCACCACACAAGTTCAGAAGTTTCTACTACATTTGGATTGTTTCATACAAAGGCAATGAAGTGTTGTATGGTAAATCTCTATAGTGATGCAGTATGGTCTACGAGAGAGTAAGCACCACACAAGTTCAGAAGTTTCTACTACATTTGGATTGTTTCATACAAGGGCACTGAAGAGTTCTATTCTAAATCTCTCTAGTGTTCCTATACTGGCTACAGCCTAGTAAGCAGCCCCCAAGTTCAGAAGCGTCTGCTACATTTGGATTGTTTCATACAAAGGCAATGAAGAGTTGTATGGTAAATCTCTATAGTGATGCAGTATGGTCTACGAGAGAGTAAGCACCACACAAGTTCAGAAGCGTCTGCTACATTTGGATTGTTTCATACAAAGGCACTGAAGAGTTGTATGGTAAATCTCTATAGTGATGCAGTATGGTCTACGAGAGAGTAAGCACCACACAAGTTCAGAAGCGTCTGCTACATTTGGATTGTTTCATACAAAGGAAATGAAGAGTTGTATGGTAAATCTCTATTGTGATGCCGTATGGTCTACGAGAGAGTAAGCACCACACAAGTTCAGAAGTTTCTACTGCATTTGGATTGTTTCATACAAGGGCACTGAAGAGATCTATTCTAAATCTCTCTAGTGTTCCTATACTGGCTACAGCCTAGTAAGCAGCACCCAAGTTCAGAAGCGTCTGCTACATTTGGATTGTTTCATACAAAGGCAATGAAGAGTTGTATGGTAAATCTCTATAGTGATGCAGTATGGTCTACGAGAGAGTAAGCACCACACAAGTTCAGAAGTTTCTACTACATTTGGATTGTTTCATACAAAGGCAATGAAGTGTTGTATGGTAAATCTCTATAGTGATGCAGTATGGTCTACGAGAGAGTAAGCACCACACAAGTTCAGAAGTTTCTACTACATTTGGATTGTTTCATACAAGGGCAATGAAGAGTTCTATTCTAAATCTCTCTAGTGTTCCTATACTGGCTACAGCCTAGTAAGCATCACCCAAGTTCAGAAGCGTCTGATACATTTGGATTGTTTCATACAAAGGCAATGAAGAGTTGTATGGTAAATCTCTATAGTGATGCAGTATGGTCTACGAGAGAGTAAGCACCACACAAGTTCAGAAGCGTCTGCTACATTTGGATTGTTTCATACAAGGGCAATGAAGAGTTGTATGGTAAATCTCTATAGTGATGCAGTATGGTCTACGAGAGAGTAAGCACCACACAAGTTCAGAACCTTCTACTACATTTGGATTGTTTCATACAAGGGCACTGAAGAGTTCTATTCTAAATCTCTCTAGTGTTCCTATACTGGCTACAGCCTAGTAAGCAGCACCCAAGTTCAGAAGCGTCTGCTACATTTGGATTGTTTCATACAAAGGCAATGAAGAGTTGTACGGTAAATCTCTATAGTGATGCAGTATGGTCTACGAGAGAGTAAGCAGCACACAAGTTCAGAAGCGTCTGCTACATTTGGATTGTTTCATACAAAGGCAATGAACAGTTGTATGGTAAATCTCTATAGTGATGCAGTATGGTCTTCGAGAGAGTAAGAAGCACACAAGTTCAGAAGTTTCTACTACATTTGGATTGTTTCATACAAGGGCAATGAAGAGTTCTATTCTAAATCTCTCTAGTGTTCCTATACTGGCTACAGCCTAGTAAGCAGCACCCAAGTTCAGAAGCGTCTGCTACATTTGGATTGTTTCATACAAAGGCAATGAAGAGTTGTATGGTAAATCTCTATAGTGATGCAGTATGGTCTACGAGAGAGTAAGCACCACACAAGTTCAGAAGCGTCTGCTACATTTGGATTGTTTCATACAAAGGCAATGAAGAGTTGTATGGTAAATCTCTTTAGTGATGCAGTATGGTCTACGAGAGAGTAAGCACCACACAAGTTCAGAAGTTTCTACTACATTTGGATTGTTTCATACAAGGGCACTGAAGAGTTCTATTCTAAATCTCTCTAGTGTTCCTATACTGGCTACAGCCGAGTAAGCAGCACCCAAGTTCAGAAGCGTCTGCTACATTTGGATTGTTTCATACAAAGGCAATGAAGAGTTGTATGGTAAATCTCTATAGTGATGCAGTATGGTCTACGAGAGAGTAAGCAGCACACAAGTTCAGAAGCGTCTGCTACATTTGGATTGTTTCATACGAAGGCAATGAAGAGTTGTATGGTAAATCTCTATAGTGATGCAGTATGGTCTACGAGAGAGTAAGCACCACACAAGTTCAGAAGCGTCTGCTACATTTGGATTGTTTCATACAAAGGCAATGAAGAGTTGTATGGTAAATCTCTATAGTGATGCAGTATGGTCTACGAGAGAGTAAGCACCACACAAGTTCAGAACCTTCTACTACATTTGGATTGTTTCATACAAGGGCACTGAAGAGTTCTATTCTAAATCTCTCTAGTGTTCCTATACTGGCTACAGCCTAGTAAGCAGCACCCAAGTTCAGAAGCGTCTGCTACATTTGGATTGTTTCATACAAAGGCAATGAAGAGTTGTACGGTAAATCTCTATAGTGATGCAGTATGGTCTACGAGAGAGTAAGCAGCACACAAGTTCAGAAGCGTCTGCTACATTTGGATTGTTTCATACAAAGGCAATGAACAGTTGTATGGTAAATCTCTATAGTGATGCAGTATGGTCTTCGAGAGAGTAAGAAGCACACAAGTTCAGAAGTTTCTACTACATTTGGATTGTTTCATACAAGGGCAATGAAGAGTTCTATTCTAAATCTCTCTAGTGTTCCTATACTGGCTACAGCCTAGTAAGCAGCACCCAAGTTCAGAAGCGTCTGCTACATTTGGATTGTTTCATACAAAGGCAATGAAGAGTTGTATGGTAAATCTCTATAGTGAGGCAGTATGGTCTACGAGAGAGTAAGCACCACACAAGTTCAGAAGCGTCTGCTACATTTGGATTGTTTCATACAAAGGCAATGAAGAGTTGTATGGTAAATCTCTTTAGTGATGCAGTATGGTCTACGAGAGAGTAAGCACCACACAAGTTCAGAAGTTTCTACTACATTTGGATTGTTTCATACAAGGGCACTGAAGAGTTCTATTCTAAATCTCTCTAGTGTTCCTATACTGGCTACAGCCTAGTAAGCAGCACCCAAGTTCAGAAGCGTCTGCTACATTTGGATTGTTTCATACAAAGGCAATGAAGAGTTGTATGGTAAATCTCTATAGTGATGCAGTATGGTCTACGAGAGATTAAGCACCACACAAGTTCAGAAGTTTCTACTACATTTGGATTGTTTCATACAAAGGCAATGAAGTGTTGTATGGTAAATCTCTATAGTGATGCAGTATGGTCTACGAGAGAGTAAGCACCACACAAGTTCAGAAGTTTCTACTACATTTGGATTGTTTCATACAAGGGCACTGAAGAGTTCTATTCTAAATCTCTCTAGTGTTCCTATACTGGCTACAGCCTCGTAAGCAGCCCCCAAGTTCAGAAGCGTCTGCTACATTTGGATTGTTTCATACAAAGGCAATGAAGAGTTGTATGGTAAATCTCTATAGTGATGCAGTATGGTCTACGAGAGAGTAAGCACCACACAAGTTCAGAAGCGTCTGCTACATTTGGATTGTTTCATACAAAGGCACTGAAGAGTTGTATGGTAAATCTCTATAGTGATGCAGTATGGTCTACGAGAGAGTAAGCACCACACAAGTACAGAAGCGTCTGCTACATTTGGATTGTTTCATACAAAGGAAATGAAGAGTTGTATGGTAAATCTCTATTGTGATGCCGTATGGTCTACGAGAGAGTAAGCACCACACAAGTTCAGAAGTTTCTACTGCATTTGGATTGTTTCATACAAGGGCACTGAAGAGATCTATTCTAAATCTCTCTAGTGTTCCTATACTGGCTACAGCCTAGTAAGCAGCACCCAAGTTCAGAAGCGTCTGCTACATTTGGATTGTTTCATACAAAGGCAATGAAGAGTTGTATGGTAAATCTCTATAGTGATGCAGTATGGTCTACGAGAGAGTAAGCACCACACAAGTTCAGAAGCGTCTGCTACATTTGGATTGTTTCATACAAAGGCAATGAAGAGTTGTATGGTAAATCTCTATAGTGATGCAGTATGGTCTACGAGAGAGTAAGCACCACACAAGTTCAGAACCTTCTACTACATTTGGATTGTTTCATACAAGGGCACTGAAGAGTTCTATTCTAAATCTCTCTAGTGTTCCTATACTGGCTACAGCCTAGTAAGCAGCACCCAAGTTCAGAAGCGTCTGCTACATTTGGATTGTTTCATACAAAGGCAATGAAGAGTTGTACGGTAAATCTCTATAGTGATGCAGTATGGTCTACGAGAGAGTAAGCAGCACACAAGTTCAGAAGCGTCTGCTACATTTGGATTGTTTCATACAAAGGCAATGAACAGTTGTATGGTAAATCTCTATAGTGATGCAGTATGGTCTTCGAGAGAGTAAGAAGCACACAAGTTCAGAAGTTTCTACTACATTTGGATTGTTTCATACAAGGGCAATGAAGAGTTCTATTCTAAATCTCTCTAGTGTTCCTATACTGGCTACAGCCTAGTAAGCAGCACCCAAGTTCAGAAGCGTCTGCTACATTTGGATTGTTTCATACAAAGGCAATGAAGAGTTGTATGGTAAATCTCTATAGTGATGCAGTATGGTCTACGAGAGAGTAAGCAGCACACAAGTTCAGAAGCGTCTGCTACATTTGGATTGTTTCATACAAAGGCAATGAACAGTTGTACGGTAAATCTCTATAGTGATGCAGTATGGTCTACGAGAGAGTAAGAAGCACACAAGTTCAGAAGCGTCTGCTACATTTGGATTGTTTCATACAAAGGCAATGAAGAGTTGTATGGTAAATCTCTATAGTGATGCAGTATGGTCTACGAGAGAGTAAGCACCACACAAGTTCAGAAGTTTCTACTACATTTGGATTGTTTCATACAAGGGCAATGAAGAGTTCTATTCTAAATCTCTCTAGTGTTCCTATACTGGCTACAGCCTAGTAAGCAGCACCCAAGTTCAGAAGCGTCTGCTACATTTGGATTGTTTCATACAAAGGCAATGAAGAGTTGTATGGTAAATCTCTATAGTGAGGCAGTATGGTCTACGAGAGAGTAAGCACCACACAAGTTCAGAAGCGTCTGCTACATTTGGATTGTTTCATACAAAGGAAATGAAGAGTTGTATGGTAAATCTCTATAGTGATGCAGTATGGTCTACGAGAGAGTAAGCACCACACAAGTTCAGAAGTTTCTTCTACATTTGGATTGTTTCATACAAGGGCATTGAAGAGTTCTATTCTAAATCTTTCTAGTGTTCCTATACTGGCTACAGCCTAGTAAGCAGCACCCAAGTTCAGAAGAGTCTGCTACATTTGGATTGTTTCATACAAAGGCAATGAAGAGTTGTATGGTAAATCTCTATAGTGATGCAGTATGGTCTACGAGAGAGTAAGCACCACACAAGTTCAGAAGTTTCTACTACATTTGGATTGTTTCATACAAGGGCAATGAAGTGTTCTATTCTAAATCTCTCTAGTGTTCCTATACTGGCTACAGCCTAGTAAGCAGCACCCAAGTTCAGAAGCGTCTGCTACATTTGGATTGTTTCATACAAAGGCAATGAAGAGTTGTATGGTAAATCTCTATAGTGATGCAGTATGGTCTACGAGAGAGTAAGCACCACACAAGTTCAGAAGTTTCTACTACATTTGGATTGTTTCATACAAAGGCAATGAAGTGTTGTATGGTAAATCTCTATAGTGATGCAGTATGGTCTACGAGAGAGTAAGCACCACACAAGTTCAGAAGTTTCTACTACATTTGGATTGTTTCATACAAGGGCACTGAAGAGTTCTATTCTAAATCTCTCTAGTGTTCCTATACTGGCTACAGCCTAGTAAGCAGCCCCCAAGTTCAGAAGCGTCTGCTACATTTGGATTGTTTCATACAAAGGCAATGAAGAGTTGTATGGTAAATCTCTATAGTGATGCAGTATGGTCTACGAGAGAGTAAGCACCACACAAGTTCAGAAGCGTCTGCTACATTTGGATTGTTTCATACAAAGGCAATGAAGTGTTGTATGGTAAATCTCTATAGTGATGCAGTATGGTCTACGAGAGAGTACGCACCACACAAGTTCAGAAGTTTCTACTACATTTGGATTGTTTCATACAAGGGCACTGAAGAGTTCTATTCTAAATCTCTCTAGTGTTCCTATACTGGCTACAGCCTAGTAAGCAGCACCCAAGTTCAGAAGCGTCTGCTACATTTGGATTGTTTCATACAAAGGCAATGAACAGTTGTATGGTAAATCTCTATAGTGATGCAGTATGGTCTACGAGAGAGTAAGAAGCACACAAGTTCAGAAGCGTCTGCTACATTTGGATTGTTTCATACAAAGGCAATGAAGAGTTGTATGGTAAATCTCTATAGTGATGCAGTATGGTCTACGAGAGAGTAAGCACCACACAAGTTCAGAAGTTTCTACTACATTTGGATTGTTTCATACAAAGGCAATGAAGTGTTGTATGGTAAATCTCTATAGTGATGCAGTATGGTCTACGAGAGAGTACGCACCACACAAGTTCAGAAGTTTCTACTACATTTGGATTGTTTCATACAAGGGCACTGAAGAGTTCTATTCTAAATCTCTCTAGTGTTCCTATACTGGCTACAGCCTAGTAAGCAGCACGCAAGTTCAGAAGCGTCTGCTACATTTGGATTCTTTCATACAAAGGCAATGAAGAGTTGTATGGTAAATCTCTATAGTGATGCAGTATGGTCTACGAGAGAGTAAGCACCACACAAGTTCAGAACCTTCTACTACATTTGGATTGTTTCATACAAGGGCACTGAAGAGTTCTATTCTAAATCTCTCTAGTGTTCCTATACAGGCTAAAGCCTAGTAAGCAGCACACAAGTTCAGAAGCGTCTGCTACATTTGGATTGTTTCATACAAAGGTAATGAAGAGTTGTATGGTAAATCTCTATAGTGATGCAGTATGGTCTACGAGAGAGTAAGCACCACACAAGTTCAGAACCTTCTACTACATTTGGATTGTTTCATACAAGGGCACTGAAAAGTTCTATTCTAAATCTCTCTAGTGTTCCTATACTGGCTACAGCCTAGTAAGCAGCACCCAAGTTCAGAAGCGTCTGCTACATTTGGATTGTTTCATACAAAGGCAATGAAGAGTTGTATGGTAAATCTCTATAGTGAGTCAGCATGGTCTACGAGAGAGTAAGCACCACACAAGTTCAGAAGCGTCTGCTACGTTTGGATTGTTTCATACAAAGGAAATGTAGAGTTGTATGGTAAATCTCTATAGTGATGCAGTATGGTCTACGAGAGAGTAAGCACCACACAAGTTCAGAAGTTTCCACTACATTTGGATTGTTTGATACAAGGGCACTGAAGAGTTCTATTCTAAATCTGTCTAGTGTTCCTATACTGGATACAGCTTAGTAAGCAGCACCCAAGTTCAGAAGCATCTGCTACATTTGGATTGTTTCATACAAAGGCAATGAAGAGTTGTATGGTAAATCTCTATAGTGATGCAGTATGGTCTACGAGAGAGTAAGCACCACACAAGTTCAGACGTTTCTACTACATTTGGATTGTTTCATACAAAGGCAATGAAGAGTTGTATGGTAAATCTCTATAGTGATGCAGTATGGTCTACGAGAGAGTAAGCACCACACAAGTTCAGAAGTTTCTACTACATTTGGATTGTTTCATACAAGGGCACTGAAGAGTTCTATTCTAAATCTCTCTAGTGTTCCTATACTGGCTACAGCCTAGTAAGCAGCACCCAAGTTCAGAAGCGTCTGCTACATTTGGATTGTTTCATACAAAGGCAATGAAGAGTTGTATGGTAAATCTCTATAGTGATGCAGTATGGTCTACGAGAGAGTAAGCAGCACCCAAGTTCAGAAGCGTCTGCTACATTTGGATTGTTTCATACAAAGGCAATGAAGAGTTGTATGGTAAATCTCTATAGTGATGCAGTATGGTCTACGAGAGAGTAAGCACCACACAAGTTCAGAAGTTTCTACTACATTTGTATTGTTTCATACAAGGGCACTGAAGAGTTCTATTCTAAATCTCTCTAGTGTTCCTATACTGGCTACAGCCTAGTAAGCAGCACCCAAATTCAGAAGCGTCTGCTACATTTGGATTGTTTCATACAAAGGCAATGAAGAGTTGTATGGTAAATCTCTATAGTGATGCAGTATGGTCTACGAGAGAGTAAGCAGCACACAAGTTCAGAAGCGTCTGCTACATTTGGATTGTTTCATACAAAGGCAATGAACAGTTGTACGGTCAATCTCTATAGTGATGCAGTATGGTCTACGAGAGAGTAAGAAGCACACAAGTTCAGAAGCGTCTGCTACATTTGGATTGTTTCATACAAAGGCAATGAAGAGTTGTATGGTAAATCTCTATAGTGATGCAGTATGGTCTACGAGAGAGTAAGCAGCACCCAAGTTCAGAAGCGTCTGCTACATTTGGATTGTTTCATAGAAAGGCAATGAACAGTTCTATGGTAAATCTCTATAGTGATGCAGTATGGTCTACGAGAGAGTAAGAAGCACACAAGTTCAGAAGCGTCTGCTACATTTGGATTGTTTCATACAAAGGCAATGAAGAGTTGTATGGTAAATCTCTATAGTGAGGCAGTATGGTCTACGAGAGAGTAAGCACCACACAAGTTCAGAAGTTTCTACTACATTTGGATTGTTTCATACAAGGGCACTGAAGAGTTCTATTCTAAATCTCTCTAGTGTTCCTATACTGGCTACAGCCTAGTAAGCAGCACCCAAGTTCAGAAGCGTCTGCTACATTTGGATTGTTTCATACAAAGGCAATGAAGAGTTGTATGGTAAATCTCTATAGTGAGGCAGTATGGTCTACGAGAGAGTAAGCACCACACAAGTTCAGAAGCGTCTGCTACATTTGGATTGTTTCATACAAAGGAAATGAAGAGTTGTATGGTAAATCTCTATAGTGATGCAGTATGGTCCACGAGAGAGTAAGCACCACACAAGTTCAGAAGTTTCTACTACATTTGGATTGTTTCATACAAAGGCAATGAAGAGTTGTATGGTAAATCTCTATAGTGATGCAGTATGGTCTACGAGAGAGTAAGCAGCACCCAAGTTCAGAAGCGTCTGCTACATTTGGATTGTTTCATACAAAGGCAATGAAGGGTTGTATGGTAAATCTCTATAGTGATGCAGTATGGTCTACGAGAGAGTAAGCACCACACAAGTTCAGAAGTTTCTACTACATTTGGATTGTTTCATACAAAGGCAATGAAGTGTTGTATGGTAAATCTCTATAGTGATGCAGTATGGTCTACGAGAGAGTAAGCACCACACAAGTTCAGAAGTTTCTTCTACATTTGGATTGTTTCATACAAGAGCTCTGAAGAGATCTATTCTAAATCTCTCTAGTGTTCCTATACTCGCTACAGCCTAGTAAGCAGCACCCAAGTTCAGAAGCGTCTGCTACATTTGGATTGTTTCATACAAAGGCAATGAAGAGTTGTATGGTAAATCTCTATAGAGATGCAGTATGGTCTACGAGAGAGTAAGCACCACACAAGTTCAGAAGCGTCTGCTACATTTGGATTGTTTCATACAAAGGCAATGAAGAGTTGTATGGTAAATCTCTATAGTGATGCGGTATGGTCTACGAGAGAGTAAGCACCACACAAGTTCAGAACCATCTACTACATTTGGATTGTTTCATACAAGGGCACTGAAGAGTTCTATTCTAAATCTCTCTAGTGTTCCTATACTGGCTACAGCCTAGTAAGCAGCACCCAAGTTCAGAAGCGTCTGCTACATTTGGATTGTTTCATACAAAGGCAATGAAGAGTTGTATTGTAAATCTCTATAGTGATGCAGTATGGTCTACGAGAGAGTAAGCACCACACAAGTTCAGAAGTTTCTCCTACATTTGGATTGTTTCATACAAAGGCAATGAAGTGTTGTATGGTAAATCTCTATAGTGATGCAGTATGGTCTACGAGAGAGTAAGCACCACACAAGTTCAGAACCTTCTACTACATTTGGATTGTTTCATACAAAGGCAATGAAGTGTTGTATGGTAAATCTCTATAGTGAGGCAGTATGGTCTACGAGAGAGTAAGCACCACACAAGTTCAGAACCTTCTACTACATTTGGATTGTTTCATACAAAGGCAATGAAGAGTTGTATGGTAAATCTCTATAGTGATGCAGTATGGTCTACGAGAGAGTAAGCACCACACAAGTTCAGAAGCGTCTGCTACATTTGGATTGTTTCATACAAAGGCAATGAAGAGTTGTATGGTAAATCTCTATAGTGATGCGGTATGGTCTACGAGAGAGTAAGCACCACACAAGTTCAGAAGTTTCTTCTACATTTGGATTGTTTCATACAAGGGCACTGAAGAGTTCTATTCTAAATCTCTCTAGTGTTCCTATACTGGCTACAGCCTAGTAAGCAGCACCCAAGTTCAGAAGCGTCTGCTACATTTGGATTGTTTCATACAAAGGAAATGAAGAGTTGTATGATAAATCTCTATAGTGATGCAGTATGGTCTACGAGAGAGTAAGCACCACACAAGTTCAGAAGCGTCTGCTACATTTGGATTGTTTCATACAAGGGCACTGAAGAGTTCTATTCTAAATCTCTCCAGTGTTCCTATACTGGCTACAGCCTAGTAAGCAGCACCCAAGTTCAGAAGCGTCTGCTACATTTGGATTGATTCATACAAAGGCAATGAAGAGTTGTATGGTAAATCTCTATAGTGATGTGGTATGGTCTACGAGAGAGTAAGCACCACACAAGTTCAGAAGTGTCTGCTACATTTGGATTGTTTCATACAAAGGCAATGAAGAGTTGTATGGTAAATCTCTATAGTGATGCAGTATGGTCTACGAGAGAGTAAGCAGCACACAAGTTCAGAAGCGTCTGCTACATTTGGATTGTTTCATACAAAGGCAATGAACAGTTGTATGGTAAATCTCTATAGTGATGCAGTATGGTCTACGAGAGAGTAAGAAGCACACAAGTTCAGAAGCGTCTGCTACATTTGGATTGTTTCATACAAAGGCAATGAAGCGTTGTATGGTAAATCTCTATAGTGAGGCAGTATGGTCTACAAGAGAGTAAGCACCACACAAGTTCAGAAGCGTCTGCTACATTTGGATTGTTTCATACAAAGGCAATGAAGAGTTGTATGGTAAATCTCTATAGTGAGGCAGTATGGTCTACAAGAGAGTAAGCACCACACAAGTTCAGAAGCGTCTGCTACATTTGGATTGTTTCATACAAAGGAAATGAAGAGTTGTATGGTAAATCTCTATTGTGATGCAGTATGGTCTACGAGAGAGTAAGCACCACACAAGTTCAGAAGTTTCTACTACATTTGGATTGTTTCATACAAGGGCACTTAAGAGTTCTATTCTAAATCTCTCTAGTGTTCCTATACTGGCTACAGCCTAGTAAGCAGCACCCAAGTTCAGAAGCGTCTGCTACATTTGGATTGTTTCATACAAAGGCAATGAAGAGTTGTATGGTAAATCTCTATAGTGATGCAGTATGGTCTACGAGAGAGTAAGCACCACACAAGTTCAGAAGTTTCTACTACATTTGGATTGTTTCATACAAGGGCACTGAAGAGTTCTATTCTAAATCTCTCTAGTGTTCCTATACTGGCTACAGCCTAGTAAGCAGCACCCAAGTTCAGAAGCGTCTGCTACATTTGGATTGTTTCATACAAAGGCAATGAAGAGTTGTATGGTAAATCTCTATAGTGATGCAGAATGGTCTACGAGAGTGTAAGCACCACACAAGTTCAGAAGTTTCTACTACATTTGGATTGTTTCATACAAAGGCAATGAAGTGTTGTATGGTAAATCTCTATAGTGATGCAGTATGGTCTACGAGAGAGTAAGCACCACACAAGTTCAGAAGTTTCTTCTACATTTGGATTGTTTCATACAAGGGCACTGAAGAGTTCTATTCTAAATCTCTCTAGTGTTCCTATACTGGCTACAGCCTAGTAAGCAGCACCCAAGTTCAGAAGCGTCTGCTACATTTGGATTGTTTCATACAAAGGCAATGAAGAGTTGTATGGTAAATCTCTATAGTGATGCAGTATGGTCTACGAGAGAGTAAGCACCACACAAGTTCAGAAGCGTCTGCTAC
The DNA here is from genome assembly GCA_026170595.1 of Plestiodon gilberti rubricaudatus. NCBI lineage: Eukaryota > Metazoa > Chordata > Lepidosauria > Squamata > Scincidae > Plestiodon > Plestiodon gilberti. Next base: position 18,854,592 of record JANXHW010000012.1, read on the forward strand.
ATTTGGATTGTTTCATACAAAGGCAATGAAGAGTTGTATGGTAAATCTCTATAGTGATGCGGTATGGTCTACGAGAGAGTAAGCACCACACAAGTACAGAAGCGTCTGCTACATTTGGATTGTTTCATACAAAGGAAATGAAGAGTTGTATGGTAAATCTCTATAGTGATGCAGTATGGTCTACGAGAGAGTAAGCACCACACAAGTTCAGAAGCGTCTGCTACATTTGGATTGTTTCATACAAAGGCAATGAAGAGTTGTATGGTAAATCTCTATAGTGATGCAGTATGGTCTACGAGAGAGTAAGCACCACACAAGTTCAGAACCTTCTACTACATTTGGATTGTTTCATACAAGGGCACTGAAGAGTTCTATTCTAAATCTCTCTAGTGTTCCTATACTGGCTACAGCCTAGTAAGCAGCACCCAAGTTCAGAAGCGTCTGCTACATTTGGATTGTTTCATACAAAGGCAATGAACAGTTGTATGGTAAATCTCTATAGTGATGCAGTATGGTCTACGAGAGAGTAAGAAGCACACAAGTTCAGAAGCGTCTGCTACATTTGGATTGTTTCATACAAAGGCAATGAAGAGTTGTATGGTAAATCTCTATAGTGATGCAGTATGGTCTACGTGAGAGTAAGCACCACATAAGTTCAGAACCTTCTACTACATTTGGATTGTTTCATACAAGGGCACTGAAGAGTTCTATTCTAAATCTCTCTATTGTTCCTATACTGGCTACAGCCTAGTAAGCAGCACCCAAGTTCAGAAGCGTCTGCTACATTTGGATTGTTTCATACAAAGGCAATGAAGAGTTGTATGGTAAATCTCTATAGTGTTGCAGTATGGTCTACGAGAGAGTAAGCACCACACAAGTTCAGAAGTTTCTACTACATTTGGATTGTTTCATACAAGGGCACTGAAGAGTTCTATTCTAAATCTCTCTAGTGTTCCTATACTGGCTACAGCCTAGTAAGCAGCCCCCAAGTTCAGAAGCGTCTGCTACATTTGGATTGTTTCATACAAAGGCAATGAAGAGTTGTATGGTAAATTTCTATAGTGATGCAGTATGGTCTACGAGAGAGTAAGCACCACACAAGTTCAGAACCTTCTACTACATTTGGATTGTTTCATACAAGGGCACTGAAGAGTTCTATTCTAAATCTCTCTAGTGTTCCTATACTGGCTACAGCCTAGTAAGCAGCACCCAAGTTCAGAAGCGTCTGCTACATTTGGATTGTTTCATACAAAGGCAATGAAGAGTTGTATGGTAAATCTCTATAGTGATGCAGTATGGTCTACGAGAGAGTAAGCACCACACAAGTTTAGAAGTTTCTACTACATTTGGATTGTTTCATACAAGGGCACTGAAGAGTTCTATTCTAAATCTCTCTAGTGTTCCTATACTGGCTACAGCCTAGTAAGCAGCACCCAAGTTCAGAAGCGTCTGCTACATTTGGATTGTTTCATACAAAGGCAATGAACAGTTGTATGGTAAATCTCTATAGTGATGCAGTATGGTCTACGAGAGAGTAAGAAGCACACAAGTTCAGAAGCGTCTGCTACATTTGGATTGTTTCATACAAAGGCAATGAAGAGTTGTATGGTAAATCTCTATAGTGATGCAGTATGGTCTACGAGAGAGTAAGCACCACACAAGTTCAGAAGTTTCTACTACATTTGGATTGTTTCATACAAGGGCACTGAAGAGTTCTATTCTAAATCTCTCTAGTGTTCCTATACTGGCTACAGCCGAGTAAGCAGCACCCAAGTTCAGAAGCGTCTGCTACATTTGGATTGTTTCATACAAAGGTAATGAAGAGTTGTATGGTAAATCTCTATAGTGATGCAGTATGGTCTACGAGAGAGTAAGCACCACACAAGTTCAGAAGTTTCTACTACATTTGGATTGTTTCATACAAAGGCAATGAAGTGTTGTATGGTAAATCTCTATAGTGATGCAGTATGGTCTACGAGAGAGTAAGCACCACACAAGTTCAGAAGTTTCTACTACATTTGGATTGTTTCATACAAGGGCACTGAAGAGTTCTATTCTAAATCTCTCTAGTGTTCCTATACTGGCTACAGCCTAGTAAGCAGCACCCAAGTTCAGAAGCGTCTGCTACATTTGGATTGTTTCATACAAAGGCAATGAAGAGGTGTATGGTAAATCTCTATAGTGATGCAGTATGGTCTACGAGAGAGTAAGCACCACACAAGTTCAGAAGCGTCTGCTACATTTGGATTGTTTCATACAAAGGCAATGAAGAGTTGTATAGTAAATCTCTATAGTGATGCAGTATGGTCTACGAGAGAGTAAGCACCACACAAGTTCAGAAGTTTCTACTACATTTGGATTGTTTCATACAAGGGCACTGAAGAGTTCTATTCTAAATCTCTCTAGTGTTCCTATACTGGATACAGCCTAGTAAGCAGCACCCAAGTTCAGAAGCGTCTGCTACATTTGGATTGTTTCATACAAAGGCAATGAAGAGATGTATGGTAAATCTCTATAGTGATGCAGTATGGTCTACGAGAGAGTAAGCACCACACAAGTTCAGAAGTTTCTACTACATTTGGATTGTTTCATACAAGGGCACTGAAGAGTTCTATTCTAAATCTCTCTAGTGTTCCTATACTGGCTACAGCCTAGTAAGCAGCACCCAAGTTCAAAAGCGTCTGCTACATTTGGATTGTTTCATACAAAGGCAATGAAGAGTTGTATGGTAAATCTCTATAGTGATGCAGTATGGTCTACGAGAGAGTAAGCAGCACACAAGTTCAGAAGCGTCTGCGACATTTGGATTGTTTCATACAAAGGCAATGTACAGTTGTACGGTAAATCTCTATAGTGATGCAGTATGGTCTACCAGAGAGTAAGAAGCACACAAGTTCAGAAGCGTCTGCTACATTTGGATTGTTTCATACAAAGGCAATGAAGAGTTGTATGGTAAATCTCTATAGTGATGCGGTATGGTCTACGAGAGAGTAAGCACCACACAAGTTCAGAAGTTTCTTCTACATTTGGATTGTTTCATACAAGGGCACTGAAGAGTTCTATTCTAAATCTCTCTAGTGTTCCTATACTGGCTACAGCCTAGTAAGCAGCACCCAAGTTCAGAAGCGTCTGCTACATTTGGATTGTTTCATACAAAGGCAATGAAGAGTTGTATGGTAAATCTCTATAGTGATGCAGTATGGTCTACGAGAGAGTAAGCACCACACAAGTTCAGAAGCGTCTGCTACATTTGGATTGTTTCATACAAAGGCAATGAAGAGTTGTATAGTAAATCTCTATAGTGATGCAGTATGGTCTACGAGAGAGTAAGCACCACACAAGTTCAGAAGTTTCTACTACATTTGGATTGTTTCATACAAGGGCACTGAAGAGTTCTATTCTAAATCTCTCTAGTGTTCCTATACTGGATACAGCCTAGTAAGCAGCACCCAAGTTCAGAAGCGTCTGCTACATTTGGATTGTTTCATACAAAGGCAATGAAGAGATGTATGGTAAATCTCTATAGTGATGCAGTATGGTCTACGAGAGAGTAAGCACCACACAAGTTCAGAAGTTTCTACTACATTTGGATTGTTTCATACAAGGGCACTGAAGAGTTCTATTCTAAATCTCTCTAGTGTTCCTATACTGGCTACAGCCTAGTAAGCAGCACCCAAGTTCAAAAGCGTCTGCTACATTTGGATTGTTTCATACAAAGGCAATGAAGAGTTGTATGGTAAATCTCTATAGTGATGCAGTATGGTCTACGAGAGAGTAAGCAGCACACAAGTTCAGAAGCGTCTGCGACATTTGGATTGTTTCATACAAAGGCAATGAACAGTTGTACGGTAAATCTCTATAGTGATGCAGTATGGTCTACCAGAGAGTAAGAAGCACACAAGTTCAGAAGCGTCTGCTACATTTGGATTGTTTCATACAAAGGCAATGAAGAGTTGTATGATAAATCTCTATAGTGATGCGGTATGGTCTACGAGAGAGTAAGCACCACACAAGTTCAGAAGTTTCTTCTACATTTGGATTGTTTCATACAAGGGCACTGAAGAGTTCTATTCTAAATCTCTCTAGTGTTCCTATACTGGCTACAGCCTAGTAAGCAGCACCCAAGTTCAGAAGCGTCTGCTACATTTGGATTGTTTCATACAAAGGCAATGAAGAGTTGTATGGTAAATCTCTATAGTGATGCAGTATGGTCTACGAGAGAGTAAGCACCACACAAGTTCAGAAGCGTCTGCTACATTTGTATTGTTTCATACAAAGGCAATGAAGAGTTGTATGGTAAATCTCTATAGTGATGCGGTATGGTCTACGAGAGAGTAAGCACCACACAAGTTCAGAAGTTTCTACTACATTTGGATTGTTTCATACAAGGGCACTGAAGAGTTCTATTCTAAATCTCTCTAGTGTTCCTATACTGGCTACAGCCTAGTAAGCAGCACCCAAGTTCAAAAGCGTCTGCTACATTTGGATTGTTTCATACAAAGGCAATGAAGAGTTGTATGGTAAATCTCTATAGTGATGCAGTATGGTCTACGAGAGAGTAAGCAGCACACAAGTTCAGAAGCGTCTGCGACATTTGGATTGTTTCATACAAAGGCAATGAACAGTTGTACGGTAAATCTCTATAGTGATGCAGTATGGTCTACCAGAGAGTAAGAAGCACACAAGTTCAGAAGCGTCTGCTACATTTGGATTGTTTCATACAAAGGCAATGAAGAGTTGTATGATAAATCTCTATAGTGATGCGGTATGGTCTACGAGAGAGTAAGCACCACACAAGTTCAGAAGTTTCTTCTACATTTGGATTGTTTCATACAAGGGCACTGAAGAGTTCTATTCTAAATCTCTCTAGTGTTCCTATACTGGCTACAGCCTAGTAAGCAGCACCCAAGTTCAGAAGCGTCTGCTACATTTGGATTGTTTCATACAAAGGCAATGAAGAGTTGTATGGTAAATCTCTATAGTGATGCAGTATGGTCTACGAGAGAGTAAGCACCACACAAGTTCAGAAGCGTCTGCTACATTTGTATTGTTTCATACAAAGGCAATGAAGAGTTGTATGGTAAATCTCTATAGTGATGCGGTATGGTCTACGAGAGAGTAAGCACCACACAAGTTCAGAAGTTTCTACTACATTTGGATTGTTTCATACAAGGGCACTGAAGAGTTCTATTCTAAATCTCTCTAGTGTTCCTATACTGGGTACAGCCTAGTAAGCAGCACCCAAGTTCAAAAGCGTCTGCTACATTTGGATTGTTTCATACAAAGGCAATGAAGAGTTGTATGGTAAATCTCTATAGTGATGCAGTATGGTCTACGAGAGAGTAAGCAGCACACAAGTTCAGAAGCGTCTGCGACATTTGGATTGTTTCATACAAAGGCAATGAACAGTTGTACGGTAAATCTCTATAGTGATGCAGTATGGTCTACCAGAGAGTAAGAAGCACACAAGTTCAGAAGCGTCTGCTACATTTGGATTGTTTCATACAAAGGCAATGAAGAGTTGTATGGTAAATCTCTATAGTGATGCGGTATGGTCTACGAGAGAGTAAGCACCACACAAGTTCAGAAGTTTCTTCTACATTTGGATTGTTTCATACAAGGGCACTGAAGAGTTCTATTCTAAATCTCTCTAGTGTTCCTATACTGGCTACAGCCTAGTAAGCAGCACCCAAGTTCAGAAGCGTCTGCTACATTTGGATTGTTTCATACAAAGGCAATGAAGAGTTGTATGGTAAATCTCTATAGTGATGCAGTATGGTCTACGAGAGAGTAAGCACCACACAAGTTCAGAAGCGTCTGCTACATTTGGATTGTTTCATACAAAGGCAATGAAGAGTTGTATGGTAAATCTCTATAGTGATGCGGTATGGTCTACGAGAGAGTAAGCACCACACAAGTTCAGAACCTTCTACTACATTTGGATTGTTTCATACAAGGGCACTGAAGAGTTCTATTCTAAATCTCTCTAGTGTTCCTATACTGGCTACAGCCTAGTAAGCAGCACCCAAGTTCAGAAGCGTCTGCTACATTTGGATTGTTTCATACAAAGGCAATGAAGAGTTGTATGGTAAATCTCTATAGTGATGCAGTATGGTCTACGAGAGAGTAAGCACCACACAAGTTCAGAAGCGTCTGCTACATTTGGATTGTTTCATACAAAGGCAATGAAGAGTTGTATAGTAAATCTCTATAGTGATGCAGTATGGTCTACGAGAGAGTAAGCACCACACAAGTTCAGAAGTTTCTACTACATTTGGATTGTTTCATACAAGGGCACTGAAGAGTTCTATTCTAAATCTCTCTAGTGTTCCTATACTGGATACAGCCTAGTAAGCAGCACCCAAGTTCAGAAGCGTCTGCTACACTTGGATTGTTTCATACAAAGGCAATGAAGAGATGTATGGTAAATCTCTATAGTGATGCAGTATGGTCTACGAGAGAGTAAGCACCACACAAGTTCAGAAGTTTCTACTACATTTGGATTGTTTCATACAAGGGCACTGAAGAGTTCTATTCTAAATCTCTCTAGTGTTCCTATACTGGCTACAGCCTAGTAAGCAGCACCCAAGTTCAAAAGCGTCTGCTACATTTGGATTGTTTCATACAAAGGCAATGAAGAGTTGTATGGTAAATCTCTATAGTGATGCAGTATGGTCTACGAGAGAGTAAGCAGCACACAAGTTCAGAAGCGTCTGCGACATTTGGATTGTTTCATACAAAGGCAATGAACAGTTGTACGGTAAATCTCTATAGTGATGCAGTATGGTCTACCAGAGAGTAAGAAGCACACAAGTTCAGAAGCGTCTGCTACATTTGGATTGTTTCATACAAAGGCAATGAAGAGTTGTATGATAAATCTCTATAGTGATGCGGTATGGTCTACGAGAGAGTAAGCACCACACAAGTTCAGAAGTTTCTTCTACATTTGGATTGTTTCATACAAGGGCACTGAAGAGTTCTATTCTAAATCTCTCTAGTGTTCCTATACTGGCTACAGCCTAGTAAGCAGCACCCAAGTTCAGAAGCGTCTGCTACATTTGGATTGTTTCATACAAAGGCAATGAAGAGTTGTATGGTAAATCTCTATAGTGATGCAGTATGGTCTACGAGAGAGTAAGCACCACACAAGTTCAGAAGCGTCTGCTACATTTGGATTGTTTCATACAAAGGCAATGAAGAGTTGTATGGTAAATCTCTATAGTGATGCGGTATGGTCTACGAGAGAGTAAGCACCACACAAGTTCAGAACCTTCTACTACATTTGGATTGTTTCATACAAGGGCACTGAAGAGTTCTATTCTAAATCTCTCTAGTGTTCCTATACTGGCTACAGCCTAGTAAGCAGCACCCAAGTTCAGAAGCGTCTGCTACATTTGGATTGTTTCATACAAAGGCAATGAAGAGTTGTATGGTAAATCTCTATAGTGATGCAGTATGGTCTACGAGAGAGTAAGCACCACACAAGTTCAGAAGCGTCTGCTACATTTGGATTGTTTCATACAAAGGCAATGAAGTGTTGTATGGTAAATCTCTATAGTGATGCAGTATGGTCTACGAGAGAGTAAGCACCACACAAGTTCAGAAGTTTCTACTACATTTGGATTGTTTCATACAAGGGCACTGAAGAGTTCTATTCTAAATCTCTCTAGTGTTCCTGTACTGGCTACAGCCTAGTAAGCAGCCCCCAAGTTCAGAAGCGTCTGCTACATTTGGATTGTTTCATACAAAGGCAATGAAGAGTTCTATGGTAAATCTCTATAGTGATGCAGTATGGTCTACGAGAGAGTAAGCACCACACAAGTTCAGAAGCGTCTGCTACATTTGGATTGTTTCATACAAAGGCACTGAAGAGTTGTATGGTAAATCTCTATAGTGATGCAGTATGGTCTACGAGAGAGTAAGCACCACACAAGTTCAGAAGTTTCTACTACATTTGGATTGTTTCATACAAGGGCACTGAAGAGTTCTATTCTAAATCTCTCTAGTGTTCCTATACTGGCTACAGCCTAGTAAGCAGCACCCAAGTTCAGAAGCGTCTGCTACATTTGGATTGTTTCATACAAAGGCAATGAAGAGTTGTATGGTAAATCTCTATAGTGATGCAGTATGGTCTACGAGAGAGTAAGCACCACACAAGTTCAGAAGTTTCTACTACATTTGGATTGTTTCATACAAGGGCACTGAAGAGTTCTATTCTAAATCTCTCTAGTGTTCCTATACTGGCTACAGCCTAGTAAGCAGCACCCAAGTTCAGAAGCGTCTGCTACATTTGGATTGTTTCATACAAAGGCAATGAAGAGTTGTATGGTAAATCTCTATAGTGATGCAGTATGGTCTACGAGAGAGTAAGCACCACACAAGTTCAGAAGTTTCTACTACATTTCGATTGTTTCATACAAGGGCACTGAAGAGTTCTATTCTAAATCTCTCTAGTGTTCCTATACAGGCTACAGCCTAGTAAGCAGCACACAAGTTCAGAAGCGTCTGCTACATTTGGATTGTTTCATACAAAGGCAATGAAGAGTTGTATGGTAAATCTCTATAGTGATGCAGTATGGTCTACGAGAGAGTAAGCACCACACAAGTTCAGAAGTTTCTACTACATTTGGATTGTTTCATACAAGGGCACTGAAGAGTTCTATTCTAAATCTCTCTAGTGTTCCTATACTGGCTACAGCCTAGTAAGCAGCACCCAAGTTCAGAAGCGTCTGCTTCATTTGGATTGTTTCATACAAAGGCAATGAACAGTTGTATGGTAAATCTCTATAGTGATGCAGTATGGTCTACGAGAGAGTAAGAAGCACACAAGTTCAGAAGCGTCTGCTACATTTGGATTGTTTCATACAAAGGCAATGAAGAGTTGTATGGTAAATCTCTATAGTGATGCAGTATGGTCTACGAAAGAGTAAGCACCACATAAGTTCAGAACCTTCTACTACATTTGGATTGTTTCATACAAGGGCACTGAAGAGTTCTATTCTAAATCTCTCTAGTGTTCCTATACTGGCTACAGCCTAGTAAGCAGCACCCAAGTTCAGAAGCGTCTGCTACATTTGGATTGTTTCATACAAAGGCAATGAAGAGTTGTATGGTAAATCTCTATAGTGATGCAGTATGGTCTACGAGAGAGTAAGCACCACACAAGTTCAGAAGTTTATACTACATTTGGATTGTTTCATACAAGGGCACTGAAGAGTTCTATTCTAAATCTCTCTAGTGTTCCTATACTGGCTACAGCCTAGTAAGCAGCACCCAAGTTCAGAAGCGTCTGCTACATTTGGATTGTTTCATACAAAGGCAATGAAGAGTTGTATGGTAAATCTCTATAGTGATGCAGTATGGTCTACGAGAGAGTAAGCAGCACCCAAGTTCAGAAGCGTCTGCTACATTTGGATTGTTTCATACAAAGGCAATGAAGAGTTGTATGGTAAATCTCTATAGTGATGCGGTATGGTCTACGAGAGAGTAAGCACCACACAAGTTCAGAAGCGTCTGCTACATTTGGATTGTTTCATACAAAGGCAATGAAGAGTTGTATGGTAAATCTCTATAGTGATGCGGTATGGTCTACGAGAGAGTAAGCACCACACAAGTTCAGAACCTTCTACTACATTTGGATTGTTTCATACAAGGGCACTGAAGAGTTCTATTCTAAATCTCTCTAGTGTTCCTATACTGGCTACAGCCTAGTAAGCAGCACCCAAGTTCAGAAGCGTCTGCTACATTTGGATTGTTTCATACAAAGGCAATGAAGAGTTGTATGGTAAATCTCTATAGTGATGCAGTATGGTCTACGAGAGAGTAAGCACCACACAAGTTCAGAAGCGTCTGCTACGTTTGGATTGTTTCATACAAAGGCAATGAAGTGTTGTATGGTAAATCTCTATAGTGATGCAGTATGGTCTACGAGAGAGTAAGCACCACACAAGTTCAGAAGTTTCTACTACATTTGGATTGTTTCATACAAGGGCACTGAAGAGTTCTATTCTAAATCTCTCTAGTGTTCCTGTACTGGCTACAGCCTAGTAAGCAGCCCCCAAGTTCAGAAGCGTCTGCTACATTTGGATTGTTTCATACAAAGGCAATGAAGAGTTCTATGGTAAATCTCTATAGTGATGCAGTATGGTCTACGAGAGAGTAAGCACCACACAAGTTCAGAAGCGTCTGCTACATTTGGATTGTTTCATACAAAGGCACTGAAGAGTTGTATGGTAAATCTCTATAGTGATGCAGTATGGTCTACGAGAGAGTAAGCACCACACAAGTTCAGAAGTTTCTACTACATTTGGATTGTTTCATACAAGGGCACTGAAGAGTTCTATTCTAAATCTCTCTAGTGTTCCTATACTGGCTACAGCCTAGTAAGCAGCACCCAAGTTCAGAAGCGTCTGCTACATTTGGATTGTTTCATACAAAGGCAATGAAGAGTTGTATGGTAAATCTCTATAGTGATGCAGTATGGTCTACGAGAGAGTAAGCACCACACAAGTTCAGAAGTTTCTACTACATTTGGATTGTTTCATACAAGGGCACTGAACAGTTCTATTCTAAATCTCTCTAGTGTTCCTATACTGGCTACAGCCTAGTAAGCAGCACCCAAGTTCAGAAGCGTCTGCTACATTTGGATTGTTTCATACAAAGGCAATGAACAGTTGTATGGTAAATCTCTATAGTGATGCAGTATGGTCTACGAGAGAGTAAGAAGCACACAAGTTCAGAAGTCTGCTACATTTGGATTGTTTCATACAAAGGCAATGAAGAGTTGTATGGTAAATCTCTATAGTGATGCAGTATGGTCTACGAGAGAGTAAGCACCACACAAGTTCAGAAGTTTCTACTACATTTGGATTGTTTCATACAAAGGCAATGAAGTGTTGTATGGTAAATCTCTATAGTGATGCAGTATGGTCTACGAGAGAGTACGCACCACACAAGTTCAGAAGTTTCTACTACATTTGGATTGTTTCATACAAGGGCACTGAAGAGTTCTATTCTAAATCTCTCTAGTGTTCCTATACTGGCTACAGCCTAGTAAGCAGCACCTAAGTTCAGAAGCGTCTGCTACATTTGGATTGTTTCATACAAAGGCAATGAACAGTTGTATGGTAAATCTCTATAGTGATGCAGTATGGTCTACGAGAGAGTAAGAAGCACACAAGTTCAGAAGCGTCTGCTACATTTGGATTGTTTCATACAAAGGCAATGAAGAGTTGTATGGTAAATCTCTATAGTGATGCAGTATGGTCTACGAGAGAGTAAGCACCACACAAGTTCAGAACCTTCTACTACATTTGGATTGTTTCATACAAGGGCACTGAAGAGTTCTATTCTAAATCTCTCTAGTGTTCCTATACAGGCTAAAGCCTAGTAAGCAGCACACAAGTTCAGAAGCGTCTGCTACATTTGGATTGTTTCATACAAAGGCAATGAAGAGTTGTATGGTAAATCTCTATAGTGATGCAGTATGGTCTACGAGAGAGTAAGCACCACACAAGTTCAGAACCTTCTACTACATTTGGATTGTTTCATACAAGGGCACTGAAGAGTTCTATTCTAAATCTCTCTAGTGTTCCTATACTGGCTACAGCCTAGTAAGCAGCACCCAAGTTCAGAAGCGTCTGCTACATTTGGATTGTTTCATACAAAGGCAATGAAGAGTTGTATGGTAAATCTCTATAGTGAGGCAGCATGGTCTACGAGAGAGTAAGCACCACACAAGTTCAGAAGCGTCTGCTACGTTTGGATTGTTTCATACAAAGGAAATGTAGAGTTGTATGGTAAATCTCTATAGTGATGCAGTATGGTCTACGAGAGAGTAAGCACCACACAAGTTCAGAAGTTTCCACTACATTTGGATTGTTTGATACAAGGGCACTGAAGAGTTCTATTCTAAATCTGTCTAGTGTTCCTATACTGGATACAGCTTAGTAAGCAGCACCCAAGTTCAGAAGCATCTGCTACATTTGGATTGTTTCATACAAAGGCAATGAAGAGTTGTATGGTAAATCTCTATAGTGATGCAGTATGGTCTACGAGAGAGTAAGCACCACACAAGTTCAGACGTTTCTACTACATTTGGATTGTTTCATACAAAGGCAATGAAGAGTTGTATGGTAAATCTCTATAGTGATGCAGTATGGTCTACGAGAGAGTAAGCACCACACAAGTTCAGAAGTTTCTACTACATTTGGATTGTTTCATACAAGGGCACTGAAGAGTTCTATTCTAAATCTCTCTAGTGTTCCTATACTGGCTACAGCCTAGTAAGCAGCACCCAAGTTCAGAAGCGTCTGCTACATTTGGATTGTTTCATACAAAGGCAATGAAGAGTTGTATGGTAAATCTCTATAGTGATGCAGTATGGTCTACGAGAGAGTAAGCAGCACCCAAGTTCAGAAGCGTTTGCTACATTTGGATTGTTTCATACAAAGGCAATGAAGAGTTGTATGGTAAATCTCTATAGTGATGCAGTATGGTCTACGAGAGAGTAAGCACCACACAAGTTCAGAAGTTTCTACTACATTTGGATTGTTTCATACAAGGGCACTGAAGAGTTATATTCTAAATCTCTCTAGTGTTCCTATACTGGCTACAGCCTAGTAAGCAGCACCCAAGTTCAGAAGCGTCTGCTACATTTGGATTGTTTCATACAAAGGCAATGAAGAGTTGTACGGTAAATCTCTATAGTGATGCAGTATGGTCTACGAGAGAGTAAGCACCACACAAGTTCAGAAGCGTCTGCTACATTTGGATTGTTTCATACAAAGGCAATGAACAGTCGTATGGTAAATCTCTATAGTGATGCAGTATGGTCTACGAGAGAGTAAGCACCACACAAGTTCAAAAGTTTCTACTACATTTGTATTGTTTCATACAAGGGCACTGAAGAGTTCTATTCTAAATCTCTCTAGTGTTCCTATACTGGCTACAGCCTAGTAAGCAGCACCCAAATTCAGAAGCGTCTGCTACATTTGTATTGTTTCATAGAAAGGCAATGAAGAGTTGTATGGTAAATCTCTATAGTGATGCAGTATGGTCTACGAGAGAGTAAGCAGCACACAAGTTCAGAAGCGTCTGCTACATTTGGATTGTTTCATACAAAGGCAATGAACAGTTGTACGGTCAATCTCTATAGTGATGCAGTATGGTCTACGAGAGAGTAAGAAGCACACAAGTTCAGAAGCGTCTGCTACATTTGGATTGTTTCATACAAAGGCAATGAAGAGTTGTATGGTAAATCTCTATAGTGATGCAGTATGGTCTACGAGAGAGTAAGCAGCACCCAAGTTCAGAAGCGTCTGCTACATTTGGATTGTTTCATACAAAGGCACTGAAGAGTTGTATGGTAAATCTCTATAGTGATGCAGTATGGTCTACGAGAGAGTAAGCACCACACAAGTTCAGAAGCGTCTGCTACATTTGGATTGTTTCATACAAAGGCAATGAAGTGTTGTATGGTAAATCTCTATAGTGATGCAGTATGGTCTACGAGAGAGTAAGCACCACACAAGTTCAGAACCTTCTACTACATTTGGATTGTTTCATACAAGGGCACTGAAGAGTTCTATTCTAAATCTCTCTAGTGTTCCTATACTGGCTACAGCCTAGTAAGCAGCACCCAAGTTCAGAAGCGTCTGCTACATTTGGATTGTTTCATACAAAAGCAATGAAGAGTTGTATGGTAAATCTCTATAGTGATGCAGTATGGTCTACGAGAGAGTAAGAAGCACACAAGTTCAGAAGCGTCTGCTACATTTGGATTGTTTCATACAAAGGCAATGAAGAGTTGTATGGTAAATCTCTATAGTGATGCAGTATGGTGTACGAGAGAGTAAGCACCACACAAGTTCATAAGCGTCTGCTACATTTGGATTGTTTCATACAAAGGCACTGAAGAGTTGTATGGTAAATCTCTATAGTGATGCAGTATGGTCTACGAGAGAGTAAGCACCACACAAGTTCAGAAGTTTCTACTACATTTGGATTGTTTCATACAAGGGCACTGAAGAGTTCTATTCTAAATCTCTCTAGTGTTCCTATACTGGCTACAGCCTAGTAAGCAGCACCCAAGTTCAGAAGCGTCTGCTACATTTGGATTGTTTAATACAAAGGCACTGAAGAGTTGTATGGTAAATCTCTATAGTGATGCAGTATGGTCTACGAGAGAGTAAGCAGCACACAAGTTCAGAAGTGTCTGCTACATTTGGATTGTTTAATACAAAGGAACTGAAGAGTTGTATGGTAAATCTCTATAGTGATGCAGTATGGTCTACGAGAGAGTAAGCACCACACAAGTTCAGAAGCGTCTGCTACATTTGGATTGTTTCATACAAAGGCAATGAAGAGTTGTATGGTAAATCTCTATAGTGATGCAGTATGGTCTACGAGAGAGTAAGCAGCACACAAGTTCAGAAGCGTCTGCTACATTTGGATTGTTTCATACAAAGGCAATGAACAGTTGTATGGTAAATCTCTATAGTGATGCAGTATGGTCTACGAGAGAGTAAGAAGCACACAAGTTCAGAATCGTCTGCTATATTTGGATTGTTTCATGCAAAGGCAATGAAGAGTTGTATGGTAAATCTCTATAGTGATGCAGTATGGTCTACGAGAGAGTAAGCACCACACAAGTTCAGAAGTTTCTACTACATTTGGATTGTTTCATACAAGGGCACTGAAGAGTTCTATTCTAAATCTCTCTAGTGTTCCTATACTGGCTACAGCCTAGTAAGCAGCACCCAAGTTCAGAAGCGTCTGCTACATTTGGATTGTTTCATACAAAGGCAATGAAGAGTTGTATGGTAAATCTCTATAGTGAGGCAGTATGGTCTACGAGAGAGTAAGCAGCACACAAGTTCAGAAGTGTCTGCTACATTTGGATTGTTTCATACAAAGGCAGTGAAGAGTTGTATGGTAAATCTCTATAGTGATGCAGTATGGTCTACGAGAGAGTAAGCACCACACAAGTTCTGAACCTTCTACTACATTTGGATTGTTTCATACAAGGGCACTGAAGAGTTCTATTCTAAATCTCTCTAGTGTTCCTATACTGGCTACAGCCTAGTAAGCAGCACCCAAGTTCAGAAGCGTCTGCTACATTTGGATTGTTTCATACAAAGGCAATGAAGAGTTGTATGGTAAATCTCTATAGTGATGCAGTATGGTCTACGAGAGAGTAAGCACCACACAAGTTCAGAAGCGTCTGCTACGTTTGGATTGTTTCATACAAAGGCAATGAAGTGTTGTATGGTAAATCTCTATAGTGATGCAGTATGGTCTACGAGAGAGTAAGCACCACACAAGTTCAGAAGTTTCTACTACATTTGGATTGTTTCATACAAGGGCACTGAAGAGTTCTATTCTAAATCTCTCTAGTGTTCCTGTACTGGCTACAGCCTAGTAAGCAGCCCCCAAGTTCAGAAGCGTCTGCTACATTTGGATTGTTTCATACAAAGGCAATGAAGAGTTCTATGGTAAATCTCTATAGTGATGCAGTATGGTCTACGAGAGAGTAAGCACCACACAAGTTCAGAAGCGTCTGCTACATTTGGATTGTTTCATACAAAGGCACTGAAGAGTTGTATGGTAAATCTCTATAGTGATGCAGTATGGTCTACGAGAGAGTAAGCACCACACAAGTTCAGAAGTTTCTACTACATTTGGATTGTTTCATACAAGGGCACTGAAGAGTTCTATTCTAAATCTCTCTAGTGTTCCTATACTGGCTACAGCCTAGTAAGCAGCACCCAAGTTCAGAAGCGTCTGCTACATTTGGATTGTTTCATACAAAGGCAATGAAGAGTTGTATGGTAAATCTCTATAGTGATGCAGTATGGTCTACGAGAGAGTAAGCACCACACAAGTTCAGAAGTTTCTACTACATTTGGATTGTTTCATACAAGGGCACTGAACAGTTCTATTCTAAATCTCTCTAGTGTTCCTATACTGGCTACAGCCTAGTAAGCAGCACCCAAGTTCAGAAGCGTCTGCTACATTTGGATTGTTTCATACAAAGGCAATGAACAGTTGTATGGTAAATCTCTATAGTGATGCAGTATGGTCTACGAGAGAGTAAGAAGCACACAAGTTCAGAAGTCTGCTACATTTGGATTGTTTCATACAAAGGCAATGAAGAGTTGTATGGTAAATCTCTATAGTGATGCAGTATGGTCTACGAGAGAGTAAGCACCACACAAGTTCAGAAGTTTCTACTACATTTGGATTGTTTCATACAAAGGCAATGAAGTGTTGTATGGTAAATCTCTATAGTGATGCAGTATGGTCTACGAGAGAGTACGCACCACACAAGTTCAGAAGTTTCTACTACATTTGGATTGTTTCATACAAGGGCACTGAAGAGTTCTATTCTAAATCTCTCTAGTGTTCCTATACTGGCTACAGCCTAGTAAGCAGCACCTAAGTTCAGAAGCGTCTGCTACATTTGGATTGTTTCATACAAAGGCAATGAACAGTTGTATGGTAAATCTCTATAGTGATGCAGTATGGTCTACGAGAGAGTAAGAAGCACACAAGTTCAGAAGCGTCTGCTACATTTGGATTGTTTCATACAAAGGCAATGAAGAGTTGTATGGTAAATCTCTATAGTGATGCAGTATGGTCTACGAGAGAGTAAGCACCACACAAGTTCAGAACCTTCTACTACATTTGGATTGTTTCATACAAGGGCACTGAAGAGTTCTATTCTAAATCTCTCTAGTGTTCCTATACAGGCTAAAGCCTAGTAAGCAGCACACAAGTTCAGAAGCGTCTGCTACATTTGGATTGTTTCATACAAAGGCAATGAAGAGTTGTATGGTAAATCTCTATAGTGATGCAGTATGGTCTACGAGAGAGTAAGCACCACACAAGTTCAGAACCTTCTACTACATTTGGATTGTTTCATACAAGGGCACTGAAGAGTTCTATTCTAAATCTCTCTAGTGTTCCTATACTGGCTACAGCCTAGTAAGCAGCACCCAAGTTCAGAAGCGTCTGCTACATTTGGATTGTTTCATACAAAGGCAATGAAGAGTTGTATGGTAAATCTCTATAGTGAGGCAGCATGGTCTACGAGAGAGTAAGCACCACACAAGTTCAGAAGCGTCTGCTACGTTTGGATTGTTTCATACAAAGGAAATGTAGAGTTGTATGGTAAATCTCTATAGTGATGCAGTATGGTCTACGAGAGAGTAAGCACCACACAAGTTCAGAAGTTTCCACTACATTTGGATTGTTTGATACAAGGGCACTGAAGAGTTCTATTCTAAATCTGTCTAGTGTTCCTATACTGGATACAGCTTAGTAAGCAGCACCCAAGTTCAGAAGCATCTGCTACATTTGGATTGTTTCATACAAAGGCAATGAAGAGTTGTATGGTAAATCTCTATAGTGATGCAGTATGGTCTACGAGAGAGTAAGCACCACACAAGTTCAGACGTTTCTACTACATTTGGATTGTTTCATACAAAGGCAATGAAGAGTTGTATGGTAAATCTCTATAGTGATGCAGTATGGTCTACGAGAGAGTAAGCACCACACAAGTTCAGAAGTTTCTACTACATTTGGATTGTTTCATACAAGGGCACTGAAGAGTTCTATTCTAAATCTCTCTAGTGTTCCTATACTGGCTACAGCCTAGTAAGCAGCACCCAAGTTCAGAAGCGTCTGCTACATTTGGATTGTTTCATACAAAGGCAATGAAGAGTTGTATGGTAAATCTCTATAGTGATGCAGTATGGTCTACGAGAGAGTAAGCAGCACCCAAGTTCAGAAGCGTTTGCTACATTTGGATTGTTTCATACAAAGGCAATGAAGAGTTGTATGGTAAATCTCTATAGTGATGCAGTATGGTCTACGAGAGAGTAAGCACCACACAAGTTCAGAAGTTTCTACTACATTTGGATTGTTTCATACAAGGGCACTGAAGAGTTATATTCTAAATCTCTCTAGTGTTCCTATACTGGCTACAGCCTAGTAAGCAGCACCCAAGTTCAGAAGCGTCTGCTACATTTGGATTGTTTCATACAAAGGCAATGAAGAGTTGTACGGTAAATCTCTATAGTGATGCAGTATGGTCTACGAGAGAGTAAGCACCACACAAGTTCAGAAGCGTCTGCTACATTTGGATTGTTTCATACAAAGGCAATGAACAGTCGTATGGTAAATCTCTATAGTGATGCAGTATGGTCTACGAGAGAGTAAGCACCACACAAGTTCAAAAGTTTCTACTACATTTGTATTGTTTCATACAAGGGCACTGAAGAGTTCTATTCTAAATCTCTCTAGTGTTCCTATACTGGCTACAGCCTAGTAAGCAGCACCCAAATTCAGAAGCGTCTGCTACATTTGTATTGTTTCATAGAAAGGCAATGAAGAGTTGTATGGTAAATCTCTATAGTGATGCAGTATGGTCTACGAGAGAGTAAGCAGCACACAAGTTCAGAAGCGTCTGCTACATTTGGATTGTTTCATACAAAGGCAATGAACAGTTGTACGGTCAATCTCTATAGTGATGCAGTATGGTCTACGAGAGAGTAAGAAGCACACAAGTTCAGAAGCGTCTGCTACATTTGGATTGTTTCATACAAAGGCAATGAAGAGTTGTATGGTAAATCTCTATAGTGATGCAGTATGGTCTACGAGAGAGTAAGCAGCACCCAAGTTCAGAAGCGTCTGCTACATTTGGATTGTTTCATACAAAGGCACTGAAGAGTTGTATGGTAAATCTCTATAGTGATGCAGTATGGTCTACGAGAGAGTAAGCACCACACAAGTTCAGAAGCGTCTGCTACATTTGGATTGTTTCATACAAAGGCAATGAAGTGTTGTATGGTAAATCTCTATAGTGATGCAGTATGGTCTACGAGAGAGTAAGCACCACACAAGTTCAGAACCTTCTACTACATTTGGATTGTTTCATACAAGGGCACTGAAGAGTTCTATTCTAAATCTCTCTAGTGTTCCTATACTGGCTACAGCCTAGTAAGCAGCACCCAAGTTCAGAAGCGTCTGCTACATTTGGATTGTTTCATACAAAAGCAATGAAGAGTTGTATGGTAAATCTCTATAGTGATGCAGTATGGTCTACGAGAGAGTAAGAAGCACACAAGTTCAGAAGCGTCTGCTACATTTGGATTGTTTCATACAAAGGCAATGAAGAGTTGTATGGTAAATCTCTATAGTGATGCAGTATGGTGTACGAGAGAGTAAGCACCACACAAGTTCATAAGCGTCTGCTACATTTGGATTGTTTCATACAAAGGCACTGAAGAGTTGTATGGTAAATCTCTATAGTGATGCAGTATGGTCTACGAGAGAGTAAGCACCACACAAGTTCAGAAGTTTCTACTACATTTGGATTGTTTCATACAAGGGCACTGAAGAGTTCTATTCTAAATCTCTCTAGTGTTCCTATACTGGCTACAGCCTAGTAAGCAGCACCCAAGTTCAGAAGCGTCTGCTACATTTGGATTGTTTAATACAAAGGCACTGAAGAGTTGTATGGTAAATCTCTATAGTGATGCAGTATGGTCTACGAGAGAGTAAGCAGCACACAAGTTCAGAAGTGTCTGCTACATTTGGATTGTTTAATACAAAGGAACTGAAGAGTTGTATGGTAAATCTCTATAGTGATGCAGTATGGTCTACGAGAGAGTAAGCACCACACAAGTTCAGAAGCGTCTGCTACATTTGGATTGTTTCATACAAAGGCAATGAAGAGTTGTATGGTAAATCTCTATAGTGATGCAGTATGGTCTACGAGAGAGTAAGCAGCACACAAGTTCAGAAGCGTCTGCTACATTTGGATTGTTTCATACAAAGGCAATGAACAGTTGTATGGTAAATCTCTATAGTGATGCAGTATGGTCTACGAGAGAGTAAGAAGCACACAAGTTCAGAATCGTCTGCTATATTTGGATTGTTTCATGCAAAGGCAATGAAGAGTTGTATGGTAAATCTCTATAGTGATGCAGTATGGTCTACGAGAGAGTAAGCACCACACAAGTTCAGAAGTTTCTACTACATTTGGATTGTTTCATACAAGGGCACTGAAGAGTTCTATTCTAAATCTCTCTAGTGTTCCTATACTGGCTACAGCCTAGTAAGCAGCACCCAAGTTCAGAAGCGTCTGCTACATTTGGATTGTTTCATACAAAGGCAATGAAGAGTTGTATGGTAAATCTCTATAGTGAGGCAGTATGGTCTACGAGAGAGTAAGCAGCACACAAGTTCAGAAGTGTCTGCTACATTTGGATTGTTTCATACAAAGGCAGTGAAGAGTTGTATGGTAAATCTCTATAGTGATGCAGTATGGTCTACGAGAGAGTAAGCACCACACAAGTTCTGAACCTTCTACTACATTTGGATTGTTTCATACAAGGGCACTGAAGAGTTCTATTCTAAATCTCTCTAGTGTTCCTATACTGGCTACAGCCTAGTAAGCAGCACCCAAGTTCAGAAGCGTCTGCTACATATGGATTGTTTCATACAAAGGCAATGAAGAGTTGTATGGTAAATCTCTATAGTGATGCAGTATGGTCTACGAGAGAGTAAGCACCACACAAGTTCAGAAGCGTCTGCTACATTTGGATTGTTTCATACAAGGGCACTGAAGAGTTCTATTCTAAATCTCTCTAGTGTTCCTATACTGGCTACAGCTTAGTAAGCAGCACCCAAGTTCAGAAGCGTCGGCTACATTTGGATTATTTCATACAAAGGCAATGAAGAGTTGTATGGTAAATCTCTACAGTGATGCAGTATGGTCTACGAGAGAGTAAGCACCACACAAGTTCAGAAGTTTCTACTACATTAGGATTGTTTCATACAAGGGCACTGAAGAGTTCTATTCTAAATCTGTCTAGTGTTCCTATACTGGCTACAGCCTAGTAAGCAGCACCCAAGTTCAGAAGCGTCTGCTACATTTGGATTGTTTCATACAAAGGCAATGAAGAGTTGTATGGTAAATCTCTATAGTGATGCAGTATGGTCTACGAGAGAGTAAGCAGCACCCAAGTTCAGAAGCGTCTGCTACATTTGGATTGTTTCAAACAAAGGCAATGAAGAGTTGTATGGTAAATCTCTATAGTGATGCAGTATGGTCTACGAGAGAGTAAGCACCACACAAGTTCAGAAGTTTCTACTACATATGGATTGTTTCATACAAGGGCACTGAAGAGTTCTATTCTAAATCTCTCTAGTGTTCCTATACTGGCTACAGCCAAGTAAGCAGCACACAAGTTCAGAAGCGTCTGCTACATTTGGATTGTTTCATACAAAGGCACTGAAGAGTTGAATGGTAAATCTCTATAGTGATGCAGTATGGTCTACGAGAGAGTAAGCAGCACACAAGTTCAGAAGTGTCTGCTACATTTGGATTGTTTCATACAAAGGCAGTGAAGAGTTGTATGGTAAATCTCTATAGTGATGCAGTATGGTCTACGAGAGAGTAAGCACCACACAAGTTCAGAAGTTTCTACTACATTTGGATTGTTTCATACAAGGGCACTGAAGAGTTCTATTCTAAATCTCTCTAGTGTTCCTATATTGGCTACAGCCTAGTAAGCAGCACCCAAGTTCAGAAGCGTCTGCTACATTTGGATTGTTTCATACAAAGGCAATGAAGAGTTGTATGGTAAATCTCTATAGTGATGCAGTATGGTCTACGAGAGAGTAAGCACCAGACAAGTTCAGAAGCGTCTGCTACATTTGGATTGTTTCATACAAAGGCAATGAAGAGTTGTATGGTAAATCTCTATAGTGATGCAGTATGATCTACGAGAGAGTAAGCACCACACAAGTTCAGAAGTTTCTACTATATTTGGATTGTTTCATACAAGGGCACTGAAGAGTTCTATTCTAAATCTCTCTAGTGTTCCTATACTGGCTACTGCCTAGTAAGCAGCACCCAAGTTCAGAAGCGTCTGCTACGTTTGGATTGTTTCATACAAAGGCAATGAAGAGTTGTATGGTTAATCTCTATAGTGATGCAGTATGGTCTACGAGAGAGTAAGCACCACACAAGTTCAGAAGTTTCTACTACATTTGGATTGTTACATACAAAGGCAATGAAGTGTTGTATGGTAAATCTCTATAGTGATGCAGTATGGTCTACGAGAGAGTAAGCACCACACAAGTTCAGAAGTTTCTACTAAATTTGGATTGTTTCATACAAGGGCACTGAAGAGTTCTATTCTAAATCTCTCTAGTGTTCCTATACTGGCTACAGCCTAGTAAGCAGCACCCAAGTTCAGAAGCGTCTGCTACATTTGTATTGTTTCATACAAAGGCAATGAAGAGTTGTATGGTAAATCTCTATAGTGATGCAGTATGGTCTACGAGAGAGTAAGCACCACACAAGTTCAGAAGCGTCTGCTACGTTTGGACTGTTTCATACAAAGGCAATGAAGAGTTGTATGGTAAATCTCTATAGTGATGCAGTATGGTCTACGAGAGAGTAAGCACCACACAAGTTCAGAAGTTTCCACTACATTTGGATTGTTTCATACAAGGGCACTGAAGAGTTCTATTCTAAATCTGTCTAGTGTTCCTATACTGGCTACAGCTTAGTAAGCAGCACCCAAGTTCAGAAGCATCTGCTACATTTGGATTGTTTCATACAAAGGCAATGAAGAGTTGTATGGTAAATCTCTATAGTGATGCAGTATGGTCTACGAGAGAGTAAGCACCACACAAGTTCAGAAGCGTCTGCTACATTTGGATTGTTTCATACAAAGGCAATGAAGAGTTGTATGGTAAATCTCTATAGTGATGCAGTATGGTCTACGAGAGATTAAGCAGCACCCAAGTTCAGAAGCGTCTGCTACATTTGGATTGTTTCATACAAAGGCAATGAAGAGTTGTATGGTAAATCTCTATAGTGATGCAGTATGGTCTACGAGAGAGTAAGCACCACACAAGTTCAGAAGTTTCTACTACATTTGGATTGTTTCATACAAGGGCACTGAAGAGTTATATTCTAAATCTCTCTAGTGTTCCTATACTGGCTACAGCCTAGTAAGCAGCACCCAAGTTCAGAAGCGTCTGCTACATTTGGATTGTTTCATACAAAGGCAATGAAGAGTTGTACGGTAAATCTCTATAGTGATGCAGTATGGTCTACGAGAGAGTAAGCACCACACAAGTTCAGAAGCGTCTGCTACATTTGGATTGTTTCATACAAAGGCAATGAACAGTCGTATGGTAAATCTCTATAGTGATGCAGTATGGTCTACGAGAGAGTAAGCACCACACAAGTTCAGAAGTTTCTACTACATTTGGATTGTTTCATACAAGGGCACTGAAGATTTCTATTCTAAATCTCTCTAGTGTTCCTATACTGGCTACTGCCTAGTAAGCAGCACCCAAGTTCTGAAGCGTCTGCTACATTTGGATTGTTTCATACAAAGGCAATGAAGAGTTGTATGGTAAATCTCTATAGTGATGCAGTATGGCCTACGAGAGAGTAAGCACCACACAAGTTCAGAAGCGTCTGCTACATTTGGATTGTTTCATACAAAGGCAATGAAGAGTTGTATGGTAAATCTCTATAGTGATGCAGTATGGTCTACGAGAGAGTAAGCACCACACAAGTTCAGAAGTTTCTACTACATTTGGATTGTTTCATACAAGGGCACTGAAGAGTTCTATTCTAAATCTCTCTAGTGTTCCTATACTGGCTACAGCCTAGTAAGCAGCACCCAAGTTCAGAATCGTCTGCTACATTTGGATTGTTTCATACAAAGGCAATGAACAGTTGTATGGTAAATCTCTATAGTGATGCAGTATGGCCTACGAGAGAGTAAGCACCACACAAGTTCAGAAGTTTCTACTACATTTGGATTGTTTCATACAAGGGCACTGAAGAGTTCTATTCTAAATCTCTCTAGTGTTCCTATACTGGCTACAGCCTAGTAAGCAGCACCCAAGTTCAGAAGCGTCTGCTACATTTGGATTGTTTAATACAAAGGCACTGAAGAGTTGTATGGTAAATCTCTATAGTGATGCAGTATGGTCTACGAGAGAGTAAGCACCACACAAGTTCAGAAGTGTCTGCTACATTTGGATTGTTTCATACAAAGGCAATGAAGAGTTGTATGGTAAATCTCTATAGTGATGCAGTATGGTCTACGAGAGAGTAAGCAGCACACAAGTTCAGAAGCGTCTGCTACATTTGGATTGTTTCATACAAAGGCAATGAACAGTTGTATGGTAAATCTCTATAGTGATGCAGTATGGTCTACGAGAGAGTAAGAAGCACACAAGTTCAGAAGCGTCTGCTACATTTGGATTGTTTCATACAAAGGCAATGAAGAGTTGTATGGTAAATCTCTATTGTGATGCAGTATGGTCTACGAGAGAGTAAGCACCACACAAGTTCAGAAGCGTCTGCTACATTTGGATTGTTTCATACAAAGGCACTGAAGAGTTGTATGGTAAATCTCTATAGTGATGCAGTATGGTCTATGAGAGAGTAAGCACCACACAAGTTCAGAAGTTTCTACTACATTTGGATTGTTTCATACAAGGGCAATTAAGAGTTCTATTCTAAATCTCTCTAGTGTTCCTATACTGGCTACAGCCTAGTAAGCATCACCCAAGTTCAGAAGCGTCTGCTACATTTGGATTGTTTCATACAAAGGCAATGAAGAGTTGTATGGTAAATCTCTATAGTGAGGCAGTATGGTCTACGAGAGAGTAAGAAGCACACAAGTTCAGAAGCGTCTGTTACATTTGGATTGTTTCATACAAAGGCAATGAAGAGTTGTATGGTAAATCTCTATAGTGATGCAGTATGGTCTACGAGAGAGTAAGCACCACACAAGTTCAGAAGTTTCTACTACATTTGGATTGTTTCATACAAGGGCAATGAAGAGTTCTATTCTAACTCTCTCTAGTGTTCCTATACTGGCTACAGCCTAGTAAGCAGCACCCAAGTTCAGAAGCGTCTGCTACATTTGGATTGTTTCATACAAAGGCAATGAAGAGTTGTATGGTAAATCTCTATAGTGAGGCAGTATGGTCTACGAGAGAGTAAGCACCACACAAGTTCAGAAGCGTCTGCTACATTTGGATTGTTTCATACAAAGGAAATGAAGAGTTGTATGGTAAATCTCTATAGTGATGCAGTATGGTCTACGAGAGAGAAAGCACCACACAAGTTCAGAAGTTTCTACTACATTTGGATTGTTTCATACAAGGGCACTGAAGAGTTCTATTCTAAATCTCTCTAGTGTTCCTATACTGGCTACAGCCTAGTAAGCAGCACCCAAGTTCAGAAGCGTCTGCTACATTTGGATTGTTTCATACAAAGGCAATGAAGAGTTGTATGGTAAATCTCTATAGTGATGCAGTATGGTCTACGAGAGAGTAAGCACCACTCAAGTTCAGAAGTTTCTACTACATTTGGATTGTTTCATACAAGGGCACTGAAGAGTTCTATTCTAAATCTCTCTAGTGTTCCTATACTGGATACAGCCTAGTAAGCAGCACACAAGTTCAGAAGCGTCTGCTACATTTGGATTGTTTCATACAAAGGCAATGAAGAGTTGTATGGTAAATCTCTATAGTGATGCAGTATGGTCTACGAGAGAGTAAGCACCACACAAGTTCAGAAGTGTCTGCTACATTTGGATTGTTTCATACAAAGGCAATGAAGAGTTGTATGGTAAATCTCTATAGTGATGCAGTATGGTCTACGAGAGAGTAAGCACCACACAAGTTCAGAAGCGTCTGCTACATTTGGATTGTTTCATACAAAGGCACTGAAGAGTTGTATGGTAAATCTCTATAGTGATGCAGTATGGTCTACGAGAGAGTAAGAAGCACACAAGTTCAGAAGCGTCTGTTACATTTGGATTGTTTCATACAAAGGCAATGAAGAGTTGTATGGTAAATCTCTATAGTGAGGCAGTATGGTCTACGAGAGAGTAAGAAGCACCCAAGTTCAGAAGCGTCTGCTACATTTGGATTGTTTCATACAAAGGCAATGAAGAGTTGTATGGTAAATCTCTATAGTGAGGCAGTATGGTCTACGAGAGAGTAAGAAGCACACAAGTTCAGAAGCGTCTGTTACATTTGGATTGTTTCATACAAAGGCAATGAAGAGTTGTATGGTAAATCTCTATAGTGATGCAGTATGGTCTACGAGAGAGTAAGCACCACACAAGTTCAGAAGTTTCTACTACATTTGGATTGTTTCATACAAGGGCAATGAAGAGTTCTATTCTAACTCTCTCTAGTGTTCCTATACTGGCTACAGCCTAGTAAGCAGCACCCAAGTTCAGAAGCGTCTGCTACATTTGGATTGTTTCATACAAAGGCAATGAAGAGTTGTATGGTAAATCTCTATAGTGAGGCAGTATGGTCTACGAGAGAGTAAGCACCACACAAGTTCAGAAGCGTCTGCTACATTTGGATTGTTTCATACAAAGGAAATGAAGAGTTGTATGGTAAATCTCTATAGTGATGCAGTATGGTCTACGAGAGAGAAAGCACCACACAAGTTCAGAAGTTTCTACTACATTTGGATTGTTTCATACAAGGGCACTGAAGAGTTCTATTCTAAATCTCTCTAGTGTTCCTATACTGGCTACAGCCTAGTAAGCAGCACCCAAGTTCAGAAGCGTCTGCTACATTTGGATTGTTTCATACAAAGGCAATGAAGAGTTGTATGGTAAATCTCTATAGTGATGCAGTATGGTCTACGAGAGAGTAAGCACCACACAAGTTCAGAAGTTTCTACTACATTTGGATTGTTTCATACAAGGGCACTGAAGAGTTCTATTCTAAATCTCTCTAGTGTTCCTATACTGGATACAGCCTAGTAAGCAGCACACAAGTTCAGAAGCGTCTGCTACATTTGGATTGTTTCATACAAAGGCAATGAAGAGTTGTATGGTAAATCTCTATAGTGATGCAGTATGGTCTACGAGAGAGTAAGCACCACACAAGTTCAGAAGTGTCTGCTACATTTGGATTGTTTCATACAAAGGCAATGAAGAGTTGTATGGTAAATCTCTATAGTGATGCAGTATGGTCTACAAGAGAGTAAGCAGCACACAAGTTCAGAAGTGTCTGCTACATTTGGATTGTTTCATACAAAGGCAGTGAAGAGTTGTATGGTAAATCTCTATAGTGATGCAGTATGGTCTACGAGAGAGTAAGCACCACACAAGTTCAGAACCTTCTACTACATTTGGATTGTTTCATACAAAGGCAATGAAGAGTTGTATGGTAAATCTCTATAGTGATGCAGTATGGTCTACGAGAGAGTAAGCAGCACACAAGTTCAGAAGTGTCTGCTACATTTGGATTGTTTCATACAAAGGAAATGAAGAGTTGTATGGTAAATCTCTATAGTGATGCAGTATGGTCTACGAGAGAGTAAGCAGCACACAAGTTCAGAAGAGTCTGCTACATTTGGATTGTTTCATACAAAGGCAATGAACAGTTGTATGGTAAATCTCTATAGTGATGCAGTATGGTCTACGAGAGAGTAAGAAGCACACAAGTTCAGAAGCGTCTGCTACATTTGGATTGTTTCATACAAAGGCACTGAAGAGTTGTATGGTAAATCTCTATAGTGATGCAGTATGGTCTACGAGAGAGTAAGCACCACACAAGTTCAGAAGTTTCTACTACATTTGGATTGTTTCATACAAGGGCAATTACGAGTTCTATTCTAAATCTCTCTAGTGTTCCTATACTGGCTACAGCCTAGTAAGCAGCACCCAAGTTCAGAAGCGTCTGCTACATTTGGATTGTTTCATACAAAGGCAATGAAGAGTTGTATGGTCAATCTGTATAGTGAGGCAGTATGGTCTACGAGAGAGTAAGCACCACACAAGTTCAGAAGCGTCTGCTACATTTGGATTGTTTCATACAAAGGAAATGAAGAGTTGTATGGTAAATCTCTATAGTGATGCAGTATGGTCTACGAGAGAGTAAGCACCACACAAGTTCAGAAGCGTCTGCTACGTTTGGACTGTTTCATACAAAGGCAATGAAGAGTTGTATGGTAAATCTCTATAGTGATGCAGTATGGTCTACGAGAGAGTAAGCACCTCACAAGTTCAGAAGTTTCTACTACATTTGGATTGTTTCATACAAGGGCACTGAAGAGTTCTATACTAAATCTCTCTAGTGTTCCTACACTGGCTACAGCCTAGTAAGCAGCACCCAAGTTCAGAAGCGTCTGCTACATTTGGATTGTTTCATACAAAGGCAATGAAGAGTTGTATGGTAAATCTCTATAGTGAGGCAGCATGGTCTACGAGAGAGTAAGCACCACACAAGTTCAGAAGCGTCTGCTACGTTTGGATTGTTTCATACAAAGGAAATGAAGAGTTGTATGGTAAATCTCTATAGTGATGCAGTATGGTCTACGAGAGAGTAAGCACCACACAAGTTCAGAAGTTTCCACTACATTTGGATTGTTTCATACAAGGGCACTGAAGAGTTCTATTCTAAATCTGTCTAGTGTTCCTATACTGGCTACAGCTTAGTAAGCAGCACCCAAGTTCAGAAGCATCTGCTACATTTGGATTGTTTCATACAAAGGCAATGAAGAGTTGTATGGTAAATCTCTATAGTGATGCAGTATGGTCTACGAGAGAGTAAGCACCACACAAGTTCAGAAGCGTCTGCTACATTTGGATTGTTTCATACAAAGGCAATGAAGAGTTGTATGGTAAATCTCTATAGTGATGCAGTATGGTCTACGAGAGATTAAGCAGCACCCAAGTTCAGAAGCGTCTGCTACATTTGGATTGTTTCATACAAAGGCAATGAAGAGTTGTATGGTAAATCTCTATAGTGATGCAGTATGGTCTACGAGAGAGTAAGCACCACACAAGTTCAGAAGTTTCTACTACATTTGGATTGTTTCATACAAGGGCACTGAAGAGTTATATTCTAAATCTCTCTAGTGTTCCTATACTGGCTACAGCCTAGTAAGCAGCACCCAAGTTCAGAAGCGTCTGCTACATTTGGATTGTTTCATACAAAGGCAATGAAGAGTTGTACGGTAAATCTCTATAGTGATGCAGTATGGTCTACGAGAGAGTAAGCACCACACAAGTTCAGAAGCGTCTGCTACATTTGGATTGTTTCATACAAAGGCAATGAACAGTCGTATGGTAAATCTCTATAGTGATGCAGTATGGTCTACGAGAGAGTAAGCACCACACAAGTTCAGAAGTTTCTACTACATTTGGATTGTTTCATACAAGGGCACTGAAGATTTCTATTCTAAATCTCTCTAGTGTTCCTATACTGGCTACTGCCTAGTAAGCAGCACCCAAGTTCTGAAGCGTCTGCTACATTTGGATTGTTTCATACAAAGGCAATGAAGAGTTGTATGGTAAATCTCTATAGTGATGCAGTATGGCCTACGAGAGAATAAGCACCACACAAGTTCAGAAGCGTCTGCTACATTTGGATTGTTTCATACAAAGGCAATGAAGAGTTGTATGGTAAATCTCTATAGTGATGCAGTATGGTCTACGAGAGAGTAAGCACCACACAAGTTCAGAAGTTTCTACTACATTTGGATTGTTTCATACAAGGGCACTGAAGAGTTCTATTCTAAATCTCTCTAGTGTTCCTATACTGGCTACAGCCTAGTAAGCAGCACCCAAGTTCAGAATCGTCTGCTACATTTGGATTGTTTCATACAAAGGCAATGAACAGTTGTATGGTAAATCTCTATAGTGATGCAGTATGGCCTACGAGAGAGTAAGCACCACACAAGTTCAGAAGTTTCTACTACATTTGGATTGTTTCATACAAGGGCACTGAAGAGTTCTATTCTAAATCTCTCTAGTGTTCCTATACTGGCTACAGCCTAGTAAGCAGCACCCAAGTTCAGAAGCGTCTGCTACATTTGGATTGTTTAATACAAAGGCACTGAAGAGTTGTATGGTAAATCTCTATAGTGATGCAGTATGGTCTACGAGAGAGTAAGCACCACACAAGTTCAGAAGTGTCTGCTACATTTGGATTGTTTCATACAAAGGCAATGAAGAGTTGTATGGTAAATCTCTATAGTGATGCAGTATGGTCTACGAGAGAGTAAGCAGCACACAAGTTCAGAAGCGTCTGCTACATTTGGATTGTTTCATACAAAGGCAATGAACAGTTGTATGGTAAATCTCTATAGTGATGCAGTATGGTCTACGAGAGAGTAAGAAGCACACAAGTTCAGAAGCGTCTGCTACATTTGGATTGTTTCATACAAAGGCAATGAAGAGTTTTATGGTAAATCTCTATTGTGATGCAGTATGGTCTACGAGAGAGTAAGCACCACACAAGTTCAGAAGCGTCTGCTACATTTGGATTGTTTCATACAAAGGCACTGAAGAGTTGTATGGTAAATCTCTATAGTGATGCAGTATGGTCTATGAGAGAGTAAGCACCACACAAGTTCAGAAGTTTCTACTACATTTGGATTGTTTCATACAAGGGCAATTAAGAGTTCTATTCTAAATCTCTCTAGTGTTCCTATACTGGCTACAGCCTAGTAAGCATCACCCAAGTTCAGAAGCGTCTGCTACATTTGGATTGTTTCATACAAAGGCAATGAAGAGTTGTATGGTAAATCTCTATAGTGAGGCAGTATGGTCTACGAGAGAGTAAGAAGCACACAAGTTCAGAAGCGTCTGTTACATTTGGATTGTTTCATACAAAGGCAATGAAGAGTTGTATGGTAAATCTCTATAGTGATGCAGTATGGTCTACGAGAGAGTAAGCACCACACAAGTTCAGAAGTTTCTACTACATTTGGATTGTTTCATACAAGGGCAATGAAGAGTTCTATTCTAACTCTCTCTAGTGTTCCTATACTGGCTACAGCCTAGTAAGCAGCACCCAAGTTCAGAAGCGTCTGCTACATTTGGATTGTTTCATACAAAGGCAATGAAGAGTTGTATGGTAAATCTCTATAGTGAGGCAGTATGGTCTACGAGAGAGTAAGCACCACACAAGTTCAGAAGCGTCTGCTACATTTGGATTGTTTCATACAAAGGAAATGAAGAGTTGTATGGTAAATCTCTATAGTGATGCAGTATGGTCTACGAGAGAGAAAGCACCACACAAGTTCAGAAGTTTCTACTACATTTGGATTGTTTCATACAAGGGCACTGAAGAGTTCTATTCTAAATCTCTCTAGTGTTCCTATACTGGCTACAGCCTAGTAAGCAGCACCCAAGTTCAGAAGCGTCTGCTACATTTGGATTGTTTCATACAAAGGCAATGAAGAGTTGTATGGTAAATCTCTATAGTGATGCAGTATGGTCTACGAGAGAGTAAGCACCACTCAAGTTCAGAAGTTTCTACTACATTTGGATTGTTTCATACAAGGGCACTGAAGAGTTCTATTCTAAATCTCTCTAGTGTTCCTATACTGGATACAGCCTAGTAAGCAGCACACAAGTTCAGAAGCGTCTGCTACATTTGGATTGTTTCATACAAAGGCAATGAAGAGTTGTATGGTAAATCTCTATAGTGATGCAGTATGGTCTACGAGAGAGTAAGCACCACACAAGTTCAGAAGTGTCTGCTACATTTGGATTGTTTCATACAAAGGCAATGAAGAGTTGTATGGTAAATCTCTATAGTGATGCAGTATGGTCTACGAGAGAGTAAGCAGCACACAAGTTCAGAAGTGTCTGCTACATTTGGATTGTTTCATACAAAGGCAGTGAAGAGTTGTATGGTAAATCTCTATAGTGATGCAGTATGGTCTACGAGAGAGTAAGCACCACACAAGTTCAGAACCTTCTACTACATTTGGATTGTTTCATACAAAGGCAATGAAGAGTTGTATGGTAAATCTCTATAGTGATGCAGTATGGTCTACGAGAGAGTAAGCAGCACACAAGTTCAGAAGTGTCTGCTACATTTGGATTGTTTCATACAAAGGAAATGAAGAGTTGTATGGTAAATCTCTATAGTGATGCAGTATGGTCTACGAGAGAGTAAGCAGCACACAAGTTCAGAAGAGTCTGCTACATTTGGATTGTTTCATACAAAGGCAATGAACAGTTGTATGGTAAATCTCTATAGTGATGCAGTATTGTCTACGAGAGAGTAAGAAGCACACAAGTTCAGAAGCGTCTGCTACATTTGGATTGTTTCATACAAAGGCACTGAAGAGTTGTATGGTAAATCTCTATAGTGATGCAGTATGGTCTACGAGAGAGTAAGCACCACACAAGTTCAGAAGTTTCTACTACATTTGGATTGTTTCATACAAGGGCAATTACGAGTTCTATTCTAAATCTCTCTAGTGTTCCTATACTGGCTACAGCCTAGTAAGCAGCACCCAAGTTCAGAAGCGTCTGCTACATTTGGATTGTTTCATACAAAGGCAATGAAGAGTTGTATGGTAAATCTGTATAGTGAGGCAGTATGGTCTACGAGAGAGTAAGCACCACACAAGTTCAGAAGCGTCTGCTACATTTGGATTGTTTCATACAAAGGAAATGAAGAGTTGTATGGTAAATCTCTATAGTGATGCAGTATGGTCTACGAGAGAGTAAGCACCACACAAGTTCAGAAGTTTCTACTACATTTGGATTGTTTCATACAAAGGAAATGAAGTGTTGTATGGTAAATCTCTATAGTGATGCAGTATGGTCTACGAGAGAGTAAGGACCACACAAGTTCAGAAGTTTCTACTACATTTGGATTGTTTCATACAAGGGCACTGAAGAGTTCTATTCTAAATCTCTCTAGTGTTCCTATACTGGCTACAGCCGAGTAAGCAGCACCCAAGTTCAGAAGCGTCTGCTACATTTGGATTGTTTCATACAAAGGCAATGAAGAGTTGTATGGTAAATCTCTATAGTGATGCAGTATGGTCTACGAGAGAGTAAGCACCACACAAGTTCAGAAGTTTCTACTACATTTGGATTGTTTCATACAAAGGAAATGAAGTGTTGTATGGTAAATCTCTATAGTGATGCAGTATGGTCTACGAGAGAGTAAGGACCACACAAGTTCAGAAGTTTCTACTACATTTGGATTGTTTCATACAAAGGCAATGAAGAGTTGTATAGTAAATCTCTATAGTGATGCAGTATGGTCTACGAGAGAGTAAGCACCACACAAGTTCAGAAGCGTCTGCTACATTTGGATTGTTTCATACAAAGGCACTGAAGAGTTGTATGGTAAATCTCTATAGTGATGCAGTATGGTCTACGAGAGAGTAAGCACCACACAAGTTCAGAAGTTTCTACTACATTTGGATTGTTTCATACAAGGGCACTGAAGAGTTCTATTCTAAATCTCTCTAGTGTTCCTATACTGGCTACAGCCTAGTAAGCAGCACCCAAGTTCAGAAGCGTCTGCTACATTTGGATTGTTTCATACAAAGGTAATGAAGAGTAGTATGGTAAATCTCTATAGTGATGCAGTATGGTCTACGAGAGAGTAAGCAGCAGACAAGTTCAGAAGCGTCTGCGACATTTGGATTGTTTCATACAAAGGCAATGAACAGTTGTACGGTAAATCTCTATAGTGATGCAGTATGGTCTACCAGAGAGTAAGAAGCACACAAGTTCAGAAGCGTCTGCTACATTTGGATTGTTTCATACAAAGGCAATGAAGAGTTGTATGTTAAATCTCTATAGTGATGCAGTATGGTCTACGAGAGAGTAAGCACCACACAAGTTCAGAAGTTTCTACTACATTTGGATTGTTTCATACAAGGGCAATGAGGAGTTCTATTCTAAATCTCTCTAGTGTTCCTATACTGGCTACAGCCTAGTAAGCAGCACCCAAGTTCAGAAGCGTCTGCTACATTTGGATTGTTTCATACAAAGGCAATGAAGAGTTGTATGGTAAATCTCTATAGTGAGGCAGTATGGTCTACGAGAGAGTAAGCACCACACAAGTTCAGAAGCGTCTGCTACATTTGGATTGTTTCATACAAAGGAAATGAAGAGTTGTATGGTGAATCTCTATAGTGATGCAGTATGGTCTACGAGAGAGTAAGCACCACACAAGTTCAGAAGCGTCTGCGACATTTGGATTGTTTCATACAAAGGCAATGAACAGTTGTACGGTAAATCTCTATAGTGATGCAGTATGGTCTACGAGAGTGTAAGAAGCACACAAGTTCAGAAGCGTCTGCTACATTTGGATTGTTTCATACAAAGGCAATGAAGAGTTGTATGTTAAATCTCTATAGTGATGCAGTATGGTCTACGAGAGAGTAAGCACCACACAAGTTCAGAAGTTTCTACTACATTTGGATTGTTTCATACAAGGGCAATGAAGAGTTCTATTCTAAATCTCTCTAGTGTTCCTATACTGGCTACAGCCTAGTAAGCAGCACCCAAGTTCAGAAGCGTCTGCTACATTTGGATTGTTTCATACAAAGGCAATGAAGAGTTGTATGGTAAATCTCTATAGTGATGCAGTATGGTCTACGAGAGAGTAAGCACCACACAAGTTCAGAAGTTTCTTCTACATTTGGATTGTTTCATACAAGGGCACTGAAGAGTTCTATTCTAAATCTCTCTAGTGTTCCTATACTGGCTACAGCCTAGTAAGCAGCACCCAAGTTCAGAAGCGTCTGCTACATTTGGATTGTTTCATACAAAGGCAATGAAGAGTTGTATGGTAAATCTCTATAGTGATGCAGTATGGTCTACGAGAGAGTAAGCACCACACAAGTTCAGAAGTTTCTACTACATTTGGATTGTTTCATACAAAGGCAATGAAGTGTTGTATGGTAAATCTCTATAGTGATGCAGTATGGTCTACGAGAGAGTAAGCACCACACAAGTTCAGAAGTTTCTTCTACATTTGGATTGTTTCATACAAGGGCACTGAAGAGTTCTATTCTAAATCTCTCTAGTGTTCCTATACTGGCTACAGCCTAGTAAGCAGCACCGAAGTTCAGAAGCGTCTGCTACATTTGGATTGTTTCATACAAAGGCAATGAAGAGTTGTATGGTAAATCTCTATAGTGATGCAGTATGGTCTACGAGAGAGTAAGCACCACACAAGTTCAGAAGTTTCTACTACATTTGGATTGTTTCATACAAAGGCAATGTATTGTTGTATGGTAAATCTCTATAGTGATGCAGTATGGTCTACGAGAGAGTAAGCACCACACAAGTTCAGAACCTTCTACTACATTTGGATTGTTTCATACAAGGGCACTGAAGAGTTCTATTCTAAATCTCTCTAGTGTTCTTATACTGGCTACAGCCTAGTAAGCAGCACCCAAGTTCAGAAGCGTCTGCTACATTTGGATTGTTTCATACAAAGGCAATGAAGAGTTGTATGGTAAATCTCTATAGTGAGGCAGTATGGTCTCCGAGAGAGTAAGCACAACACAAGTTCAGAAGCGTCTGCTACATTTGGATTGTTTCATACAAAGGAAATGAAGAGTTGTATGGTAAATCTCTATAGTGATGCAGTATGGTCTACGAGAGAGTAAGCACCACACAAGTTCAGAAGTTTCTACTACATTTGGATTGTTTCATACAAAGG
Organism: Plestiodon gilberti rubricaudatus; assembly: GCA_026170595.1. Classification (NCBI taxonomy): domain Eukaryota; kingdom Metazoa; phylum Chordata; class Lepidosauria; order Squamata; family Scincidae; genus Plestiodon; species Plestiodon gilberti. Next base: position 18,890,115 of record JANXHW010000012.1, read on the forward strand.
CAATGAAGTGTTGTATGGTAAATCTCTATAGTGATGCAGTATGGTCTACGAGAGAGTAAGCACCACACAAGTTCAGAAGTTTCTTCTACATTTGGATTGTTTCATACAAGGGCACTGAAGAGTTCTATTCTAAATCTCTCTAGTGTTCCTATACTGGCTACAGCCTAGTAAGCAGCACCCAAGTTCAGAAGCGTCTGCTACATTTGGATTGTTTCATACAAAGGCAATGAAGAGTTGTATGGTAAATCTCTATAGTGATGCAGTATGGTCTACGAGAGAGTAAGCAGCACACAAGTTCAGAAGCGTCTGCTACATTTGGATTGTTTCATACAAAGGCAATGAACAGTTGTACGGTAAATCTCTATAGTGATGCAGTATGGTCTACGAGAGAGTAAGAAGCACACAAGTTCAGAAGCGTCTGCTACATTTGGATTGTTTCATACAAAGGCAATGAAGAGTTGTATGGTAAATCTCTATAGTGATGCAGTATGGTCTACGAGAGAGTAAGCACCACACAAGTTCAGAAGCGTCTGCTACATTTGGATTGTTTCATACAAAGGCACTGAAGAGTTGTATGGTAAATCTCTATAGTGATGCAGTATGGTCTACGAGAGAGTAAGCACCACACAAGTTCAGAAGCGTCTGCTACATTTGGATTGTTTCATACAAAGGCAATGAAGAGTTGTATGGTAAATCTCTATAGTGATGCAGTATGGTCTACGAGAGAGTAAGCACCACACAAGTTCAGAAGTTTCTACTACATTTGGATTGTTTCATACAAGGGCACTGAAGAGTTCTATTCTAAATCTCTCTAGTGTTCCTATACTGGCTACAGCCTAGTAAGCAGCACCCAAGTTCAGAAGCGTCTGCTACATTTGGATTGTTTCATACAAAGGCAATGAAGAGTTGTATGGTAAATCTCTATAGTGATGCAGTATGGTCTACGAGAGAGTAAGCAGCACACAAGTTCAGAAGTTTCTACTACATTTGGATTGTTTCATACAAGGGCACTGAAGACTTCTATTCTAAATCTCTCTAGTGTTCCTATACTGGCTACAGCCTAGTAAGCAGCACCCAAGTTCAGAAGCGTCTGCTACATTTGGATTGTTTCATACAAAGGCAATGAAGAGTTGTATGGTAAATCTCTATAGTGATGCAGTATGGTCTACGAGAGAGTAAGCACCACACAAGTTCAGAAGTTTCTACTACATTTGGATTGTTTCATACAAAGGCAATGAAGTGTTGTATGGTAAATCTCTATAGTGATGCAGTATGGTCTACGAGAGAGTAAGCACCACACAAGTTCAGAACCTTCTACTACATTTGGATTGTTTCATACAAGGGCACTGAAGAGTTCTATTCTAAATCTCTCTAGTGTTCCTATACTGGCTACAGCCTAGTAAGCAGCACCCAAGTTCAGAAGCGTCTGCTACATTTGGATTGTTTCATACAAAGGCAATGAAGAGCTGTATGGTAAATCTCTATAGTGATGCAGTATGGTCTACGAGAGAGTAAGCACCACACAAGTTCAGAAGCGTCTGCTAAATTTGGATTGTTTCATACAAAGGCAATGAAGAGTTGTATGGTAAATCTCTATAGTGAGGCAGTATGGTCTACGAGAGAGTAAGCACCACACAAGTTCAGAAGTTTCTACTACATTTGGATTGTTTCATACAAGGGCACTGAAGAGTTCTATTCTAAATCTCTCTAGTGTTCCTATACAGGCTACAGCCTAGTAAGCAGCACCCAAGTTCAGAAGCGTCTGCTACATTTGGATTGTTTCATACAAAGGCAATGAACAGTTGTATGGTATATCTCTATAGTGATGCAGTATGGTCTACGAGAGAGTAAGAAGCACACAAGTTCAGAAGCGTCTGCTACATTTGGATTGTTTCATACAAAGGCAATGAAGAGTTGTATGGTAATTCTCTATAGTGATGCAGTATGGTCTACGAGAGAGTAAGCACCACACAAGTTCAGAAGTTTCTACTACATTTGGATTGTTTCATACAAGGGCAATGAAGAGTTCTATTCTAAATCTCTCTAGTGTTCCTATACTGGCTACAGCCTAGTAAGCAGCACCCAAGTTCAGAAGCGTCTGCTACATTTGGATTGTTTCATACAAAGGCAATGAAGAGTTGTATGGTAAATCTCTATAGTGAGGCAGTATGGTCTCCGAGAGAGTAAGCACAACACAAGTTCAGAAGCGTCTGCTACATTTGGATTGTTTCATACAAAGGAAATGAAGAGTTGTATGGTAAATCTCTATAGTGATGCAGTATGGTCTACGAGAGAGTAAGCACCACACAAGTTCAGAAGTTTCTACTACATTTGGATTGTTTCATACAAAGGCAATGAAGTGTTGTATGGTAAATCTCTATAGTGATGCAGTATGGTCTACGAGAGAGTAAGCACCACACAAGTTCAGAAGTTTCTTCTACATTTGGATTGTTTCATACAAGGGCACTGAAGAGTTCTATTCTAAATCTCTCTAGTGTTCCTATACTGGCTACAGCCTAGTAAGCAGCACCCAAGTTCAGAAGCGTCTGCTACATTTGGATTGTTTCATACAAAGGCAATGAAGAGTTGTATGGTAAATCTCTATAGTGATGCAGTATGGTCTACGAGAGAGTAAGCAGCACACAAGTTCAGAAGCGTCTGCTACATTTGGATTGTTTCATACAAAGGCAATGAACAGTTGTACGGTAAATCTCTATAGTGATGCAGTATGGTCTACGAGAGAGTAAGAAGCACACAAGTTCAGAAGCGTCTGCTACATTTGGATTGTTTCATACAAAGGCAATGAAGAGTTGTATGGTAAATCTCTATAGTGATGCAGTATGGTCTACGAGAGAGTAAGCACCACACTAGTTCAGAAGCGTCTGCTACATTTGGATTGTTTCATACAAAGGCACTGAAGAGTTGTATGGTAAATCTCTATAGTGATGCAGTATGGTCTACGAGAGAGTAAGCACCACACAAGTTCAGAAGCGTCTGCTACATTTGGATTGTTTCATACAAAGGCAATGAAGAGTTGTATGGTAAATCTCTATAGTGATGCAGTATGGTCTACGAGAGAGTAAGCACCACACAAGTTCAGAAGTTTCTACTACATTTGGATTGTTTCATACAAGGGCACTGAAGAGTTCTATTCTAAATCTCTCTAGTGTTCCTATACTGGCTACAGCCTAGTAAGCAGCACCCAAGTTCAGAAGCGTCTGCTACATTTGGATTGTTTCATACAAAGGCAATGAAGAGTTGTATGGTAAATCTCTATAGTGATGCAGTATGGTCTACGAGAGAGTAAGCAGCACACAAGTTCAGAAGTTTCTACTACATTTGGATTGTTTCATACAAGGGCACTGAAGACTTCTATTCTAAATCTCTCTAGTGTTCCTATACTGGCTACAGCCTAGTAAGAAGGACCCAAGTTCAGAAGCGTCTGCTACATTTGGATTGTTTCATACAAAGGCAATGAAGAGTTGTATGGTAAATCTCTATAGTGATGCAGTATGGTCTACGAGAGAGTAAGCACCACACAAGTTCAGAAGTTTCTACTACATTTGGATTGTTTCATACAAAGGCAATGAAGTGTTGTATGGTAAATCTCTATAGTGATGCAGTATGGTCTACGAGAGAGTAAGCACCACACAAGTTCAGAACCTTCTACTACATTTGGATTGTTTCATACAAGGGCACTGAAGAGTTCTATTCTAAATCTCTCTAGTGTTCCTATACTGGCTACAGCCTAGTAAGCAGCACCCAAGTTCAGAAGCGTCTGCTACATTTGGATTGTTTCATACAAAGGCAATGAAGAGCTGTATGGTAAATCTCTATAGTGATGCAGTATGGTCTTCGAGAGAGTAAGCACCACACAAGTTCAGAAGTTTCTACTACATTTGGATTGTTTCATACAAAGGCAATGAAGTGTTGTATGGTAAATCTCTATAGTGATGCAGTATGGTCTACGAGAGAGTAAGCACCACACAAGTTCAGAAGTTTCTACTACATTTGGATTGTTTCATACAAGGGCACTGAAGAGTTCTATTCTAAATCTCTCTAGTGTTCCTATACTGGCTACAGCCGAGTAAGCAGCACCCAAGTTCAGAAGCGTCTGCTACATTTGGATTGTTTCATACAAAGGCAATGAAGAGATGTATGGTAAATCTCTATAGTGATGCAGTATGGTCTACGAGAGAGTAAGCACCACACAAGTTCAGAAGTTTCTACTATATTTGGATTGTTTCATACAAGGGCACTGAAGAGTTCTATTCTAAATCTCTCTAGTGTTCCTATACTGGCTACAGCCTAGTAAGCAGCACCCAAGTTCAAAAGCGTCTGCTACATTTGGATTGTTTCATACAAAGGCAATGAAGAGTTGTATGGTAAATCTCTATAGTGATGCAGTATGGTCTACGAGAGAGTAAGCAGCATACAAGTTCAGAAGCGTCTGCGACATTTGGATTGTTTCATACAAAGGCAATGAACAGTTGTACGGTAAATCTCTATAGTGATGCAGTATGGTCTACCAGAGAGTAAGAAGCACACAAGTTCAGAAGCGTCTGCTACATTTGGATTGTTTCATACAAAGGCAATGAAGAGTTGTATGGTAAATCTCTATAGTGATGCGGTATGGTCTACGAGAGAGTAAGCACCACACAAGTTCAGAAGTTTCTTCTACATTTGGATTGTTTCATACAAGGGCACTGAAGAGTTCTATTCTAAATCTCTCTAGTGTTCCTATACTGGCTACAGCCTAGTAAGCAGCACCCAAGTTCAGAAGCGTCTGCTACATTTGGATTGTTTCATACAAAGGCAATGAAGAGTTGTATGGTAAATCTCTATAGTGATCCAGTATGGTCTACGAGAGAGTAAGCACCACACAAGTTCAGAAGCGTCTGCTACATTTGGATTGTTTCATACAAAGGCAATGAAGAGTTGTATGGTAAATCTCGATAGTGATGCGGTATGGTCTACGAGAGAGTAAGCACCACACAAGTTCAGAACCTTCTACTACATTTGGATTGTTTCATACAAGGGCACTGAAGAGTTCTATTCTAAATCTCTCTAGTGTTCCTATACTGGCTACAGCCTAGTAAGCAGCACCCAAGTTCAGAAGCGTCTGCTACATTTGGATAGTTTCATACAAAGGCAATGAAGAGTTGTATGGTAAATCTCTATAGTGATGCAGTATGGTCTACGAGAGAGTAAGCACCACACAAGTTCAGAAGCGTCTGCTACATTTGGATTGTTTCATACAAAGGCAATGAAGTGTTGTATGGTAAATCTCTATAGTGATGCAGTATGGTCTACGAGAGAGTAAGCACCACACAAGTTCAGAAGTTTCTACTACATTTGGATTGTTTCATACAAGGGCACTGAAGAGTTCTATTCTAAATCTCTATAGTGTTCCTGTACTGGCTACAGCCTAGTAAGCAGCCCCCAAGTTCAGAAGCGTCTGCTACATTTGGATTGTTTCATACAAAGGCAATGAAGAGTTCTATGGTAAATCTCTATAGTGATGCAGTATGGTCTACGAGAGAGTAAGCACCACACAAGTTCAGAAGCGTCTGCTACATTTGGATTGTTTCATACAAAGGCACTGAAGAGTTGTATGGTAAATCTCTATAGTGATGCAGTATGGTCTACGAGAGAGTAAGCACCACACAAGTTCAGAAGTTTCTACTACATTTGGATTGTTTCATACAAGGGCACTGAAGAGTTCTATTCTAAATCTCTCTAGTGTTCCTATACTGGCTACAGCCTAGTAAGCAGCACCCAAGTTCAGAAGCGTCTGCTACATTTGGATTGTTTCATACAAAGGCAATGAAGAGTTGTATGGTAAATCTCTATAGTGATGCAGTATGGTCTACGAGAGAGTAAGCACCACACAAGTTCAGAAGTTTCTACTACATTTGGATTGTTTCATACAAGGGCACTGAAGAGTTCTATTCTAAATCTCTCTAGTGTTCCTATACTGGCTACAGCCTAGTAAGCAGCACCCAAGTTCAGAAGCGTCTGCTACATTTGGATTGTTTCATACAAAGGCAATGAACAGTTGTATGGTAAATCTCTATAGTGATGCAGTATGGTCTACGAGAGAGTAAGAAGCACACAAGTTCAGAAGCGTCTGCTACATTTGGATTGTTTCATACAAAGGCAATGAAGAGTTGTATGGTAAATCTCTATAGTGATGCAGTATGGTCTACGAGAGAGTAAGCACCACACAAGTTCAGAAGTTTCTACTACATTTGGATTGTTTCATACAAAGGCAATGAAGTGTTGTATGGTAAATTTCTATAGTGATGCAGTATGGTCTACGAGAGAGTACGCACCACACAAGTTCAGAAGTTTCTACTACATTTGGATTGTTTCATACAAGGGCACTGAAGAGTTCTATTCTAAATCTCTCTAGTGTTCCTATACTGGCTACAGCCTAGTAAGCAGCACCCAAGTTCAGAAGCGTCTGCTACATTTGGATTGTTTCATACAAAGGCAATGAAGAGTTGTATGGTAAATTTCTATAGTGATGCAGTATGGTCTACGAGAGAGTAAGCACCACACAAGTTCAGAACCTTCTACTACATTTGGATTGTTTCATACAAGGGCACTGAAGAGTTCTATTCTAAATCTCTCTAGTGTTCCTATACTGGCTACAGCCTAGTAAGCAGCACCCAAGTTCAGAAGCGTCTGCTACATTTGGATTGTTTCATACAAAGGCAATGAAGAGTTGTATGGTAAATCTCTATAGTGATGCAGTATGGTCTACGAGAGAGTAAGCACCACACAAGTTCAGAAGTTTCTACTACATTTCGATTGTTTCATACAAGGGCACTGAAGAGTTCTATTCTAAATCTCTCTAGTGTTCCTATACAGGCTACAGCCTAGTAAGCAGCACACAAGTTCAGAAGCGTCTGCTACATTTGGATTGTTTCATACAAAGGCAATGAACAGTTGTATGGTAAATCTCTATAGTGATGCAGTATGGTCTACGAGAGAGTAAGAAGCACACAAGTTCAGAAGCGTCTGCTACATTTGGATTGTTTCATACAAAGGCAATGAAGAGTTGTATGGTAAATCTCTATAGTGATGCAGTATGGTCTACGAAAGAGTAAGCACCACATAAGTTCAGAACCTTCTACTACATTTGGATTGTTTCATACAAGGGCACTGAAGAGTTCTATTCTAAATCTCTCTAGTGTTCCTATACTGGCTACAGCCTAGTAAGCAGCACCCAAGTTCAGAAGCGTCTGCTACATTTGGATTGTTTCATACAAAGGCAATGAAGAGTTGTATGGTAAATCTCTATAGTGATGCAGTATGGTCTACGAGAGAGTAAGCACCACACAAGTTCAGAAGTTTATACTACATTTGGATTGTTTCATACAAGGGCACTGAAGAGTTCTATTCTAAATCTCTCTAGTGTTCCTATACTGGCTACAGCCTAGTAAGCAGCACCCAAGTTCAGAAGCGTCTGCTACATTTGGATTGTTTCATACAAAGGCAATGAAGAGTTGTATGGTAAATCTCTATAGTGATGCAGTATGGTCTACGAGAGAGTAAGCAGCACCCAAGTTCAGAAGCGTCTGCTACATTTGGATTGTTTCATACAAAGGCAATGAAGAGTTGTATGGTAAATCTCTATAGTGATGCAGTATGGTCTACGAGAGAGTAAGCACCACACAAGTTCAGAAGCGTCTGCTACATTTGGATTGTTTCATACAAAGGCAATGAAGAGTTGTATGGTAAATCTCTATAGTGATGCGGTATGGTCTACGAGAGAGTAAGCACCACACAATTTCAGAACCTTCTACTACATTTGGATTGTTTCATACAAGGGCACTGAAGAGTTCTATTCTAAATCTCTCTAGTGTTCCTATACTGGCTACAGCCTAGTAAGCAGCACCCAAGTTCAGAAGCGTCTGCTACATTTGGATTGTTTCATACAAAGGCAATGAAGAGTTGTATGGTAAATCTCTATAGTGATGCAGTATGGTCTACGAGAGAGTAAGCACCACACAAGTTCAGAAGCGTCTGCTACATTTGGATTGTTTCATACAAAGGCAATGAAGTGTTGTATGGTAAATCTCTATAGTGATGCAGTATGGTCTACGAGAGAGTAAGCACCACACAAGTTCAGAAGTTTCTACTACATTTGGATTGTTTCATACAAGGGCACTGAAGAGTTCTATTCTAAATCTCTCTAGTGTTCCTGTACTGGCTACAGCCTAGTAAGCAGCCCCCAAGTTCAGAAGCGTCTGCTACATTTGGATTGTTTCATACAAAGGCAATGAAGAGTTCTATGGTAAATCTCTATAGTGATGCAGTATGGTCTACGAGAGAGTAAGCACCACACAAGTTCAGAAGCGTCTGCTACATTTGGATTGTTTCATACAAAGGCACTGAAGAGTTGTATGGTAAATCTCTATAGTGATGCAGTATGGTCTACGAGAGAGTAAGCACCACACAAGTTCAGAAGTTTCTACTACATTTGGATTGTTTCATACAAGGGCACTGAAGAGTTCTATTCTAAATCTCTCTAGTGTTCCTATACTGGCTACAGCCTAGTAAGCAGCACCCAAGTTCAGAAGCGTCTGCTACATTTGGATTGTTTCATACAAAGGCAATGAAGAGTTGTATGGTAAATCTCTATAGTGATGCAGTATGGTCTACGAGAGAGTAAGCACCACACAAGTTCAGAAGTTTCTACTACATTTGGATTGTTTCATACAAGGGCACTGAAGAGTTCTATTCTAAATCTCTCTAGTGTTCCTATACTGGCTACAGCCTAGTAAGCAGCACCCAAGTTCAGAAGCGTCTGCTACATTTGGATTGTTTCATACAAAGGCAATGAAGAGTTGTATGGTAAATCTCTATAGTGATGCAGTATGGTCTACGAGAGAGTAAGCACCACACAAGTTCAGAAGTTTCTACTACATTTCGATTGTTTCATACAAGGGCACTGAAGAGTTCTATTCTAAATCTCTCTAGTGTTCCTATACAGGCTACAGCCTAGTAAGCAGCACACAAGTTCAGAAGCGTCTGCTACATTTGGATTGTTTCATACAAAGGCAATGAAGAGTTGTATGGTAAATCTCTATAGTGATGCAGTATGGTCTACGAGAGAGTAAGCACCACACAAGTTCAGAACCTTCTACTACATTTGGATTGTTTCATACAAGGGCACTGAAGAGTTCTATTCTAAATCTCTCTAGTGTTCCTATACTGGCTACAGCCTAGTAAGCAGCACCCAAGTTCAGAAGCGTCTGCTACATTTGGATTGTTTCATACAAAGGCAATGAAGAGTTGTATGGTAAATCTCTATAGTGATGCAGTATGGTCTACGAGAGAGTAAGCACCACACAAGTTCAGAAGTTTCTACTACATTTGGATTGTTTCATACAAGGGCACTGAAGAGTTCTATTCTAAATCTCTCTAGTGTTCCTATACTGGCTACAGCCTAGTAAGCAGCACCCAAGTTCAGAAGCGTCTGCTACATTTGGATTGTTTCATACAAAGGCAATGAACAGTTGTATGGTAAATCTCTATAGTGATGCAGTATGGTCTACGAGAGAGTAAGAAGCACACAAGTTCAGAAGCGTCTGCTACATTTGGATTGTTTCATACAAAGGCAATGAAGAGTTGTATGGTAAATCTCTATAGTGATGCAGTATGGTCTACGAAAGAGTAAGCACCACATAAGTTCAGAACCTTCTACTACATTTGGATTGTTTCATACAAGGGCACTGAAGAGTTCTATTCTAAATCTCTCTAGTGTTCCTATACTGGCTACAGCCTAGTAAGCAGCACCCAAGTTCAGAAGCGTCTGCTACATTTGGATTGTTTCATACAAAGGCAATGAAGAGTTGTATGGTAAATCTCTATAGTGATGCAGTATGGTCTACGAGAGAGTAAGCACCACACAAGTTCAGAAGTTTATACTACATTTGGATTGTTTCATACAAGGGCACTGAAGAGTTCTATTCTAAATCTCTCTAGTGTTCCTATACTGGCTACAGCCTAGTAAGCAGCACCCAAGTTCAGAAGCGTCTGCTACATTTGGATTGTTTCATACAAAGGCAATGAAGAGTTGTATGGTAAATCTCTATAGTGATGCAGTATGGTCTACGAGAGAGTAAGCAGCACCCAAGTTCAGAAGCGTCTGCTACATTTGGATTGTTTCATACAAAGGCAATGAAGAGTTGTATGGTAAATCTCTATAGTGATGCAGTATGGTCTACGAGAGAGTAAGCACCACACAAGTTCAGAAGCGTCTGCTACATTTGGATTGTTTCATACAAAGGCAATGAAGAGTTGTATGGTAAATCTCTATAGTGATGCGGTATGGTCTACGAGAGAGTAAGCACCACACAAGTTCAGAACCTTCTACTACATTTGGATTGTTTCATACAAGGGCACTGAAGAGTTCTATTCTAAATCTCTCTAGTGTTCCTATACTGGCTACAGCCTAGTAAGCAGCACCCAAGTTCAGAAGCGTCTGCTACATTTGGATTGTTTCATACAAAGGCAATGAAGAGTTGTATGGTAAATCTCTATAGTGATGCAGTATGGTCTACGAGAGAGTAAGCACCACACAAGTTCAGAAGCGTCTGCTACGTTTGGATTGTTTCATACAAAGGCAATGAATTGTTGTATGGTAAATCTCTATAGTGATGCAGTATGGTCTACGAGAGAGTAAGCACCACACAAGTTCAGAAGTTTCTACTACATTTGGATTGTTTCATACAAGGGCACTGAAGAGTTCTATTCTAAATCTCTCTAGTGTTCCTGTACTGGCTACAGCCTAGTAAGCAGCCCCCAAGTTCAGAAGCGTCTGCTACATTTGGATTGTTTCATACAAAGGCAATGAAGAGTTCTATGGTAAATCTCTATAGTGATGCAGTATGGTCTACGAGAGAGTAAGCACCACACAAGTTCAGAAGCGTCTGCTACATTTGGATTGTTTCATACAAAGGCACTGAAGAGTTGTATGGTAAATCTCTATAGTGATGCAGTATGGTCTACGAGAGAGTAAGCACCACACAAGTTCAGAAGTTTCTACTACATTTGGATTGTTTCATACAAGGGCACTGAAGAGTTCTATTCTAAATCTCTCTAGTGTTCCTATACTGGCTACAGCCTAGTAAGCAGCACCCAAGTTCAGAAGCGTCTGCTACATTTGGATTGTTTCATACAAAGGCAATGAAGAGTTGTATGGTAAATCTCTATAGTGATGCAGTATGGTCTACGAGAGAGTAAGCACCACACAAGTTCAGAAGTTTCTACTACATTTGGATTGTTTCATACAAGGGCACTGAACAGTTCTATTCTAAATCTCTCTAGTGTTCCTATACTGGCTACAGCCTAGTAAGCAGCACCCAAGTTCAGAAGCGTCTGCTACATTTGGATTGTTTCATACAAAGGCAATGAACAGTTGTATGGTAAATCTCTATAGTGATGCAGTATGGTCTACGAGAGAGTAAGAAGCACACAAGTTCAGAAGCGTCTGCTACATTTGGATTGTTTCATACAAAGGCAATGAAGAGTTGTATGGTAAATCTCTATAGTGATGCAGTATGGTCTACGAGAGAGTAAGCACCACACAAGTTCAGAAGTTTCTACTACATTTGGATTGTTTCATACAAAGGCAATGAAGTGTTGTATGGTAAATCTCTATAGTGATGCAGTATGGTCTACGAGAGAGTACGCACCACACAAGTTCAGAAGTTTCTACTACATTTGGATTGTTTCATACAAGGGCACTGAAGAGTTCTATTCTAAATCTCTCTAGTGTTCCTATACTGGCTACAGCCTAGTAAGCAGCACCCAAGTTCAGAAGCGTCTGCTACATTTGGATTGTTTCATACAAAGGCAATGAACAGTTGTATGGTAAATCTCTATAGTGATGCAGTATGGTCTACGAGAGAGTAAGAAGCACACAAGTTCAGAAGCGTCTGCTACATTTGGATTGTTTCATACAAAGGCAATGAAGAGTTGTATGGTAAATCTCTATAGTGATGCAGTATGGTCTACGAGAGAGTAAGCACCACACAAGTTCAGAAGTTTCTACTACATTTGGATTGTTTCATACAAAGGCAATGAAGTGTTGTATGGTAAATCTCTATAGTGATGCAGTATGGTCTACGAGAGAGTACGCACCACACAAGTTCAGAAGTTTCTACTACATTTGGATTGTTTCATACAAGGGCACTGAAGAGTTCTATTCTAAATCTCTCTAGTGTTCCTATACTGGCTACAGCCTAGTAAGCAGCACCCAAGTTCAGAAGCGTCTGCTACATTTGGATTGTTTCATACAAAGGCAATGAAGAGTTGTATGGTAAATCTCTATAGTGATGCAGTATGGTCTACGAGAGAGTAAGCACCACACAAGTTCAGAACCTTCTACTACATTTGGATTGTTTCATACAAGGGCACTGAAGAGTTCTATTCTAAATCTCTCTAGTGTTCCTATACAGGCTAAAGCCTAGTAAGCAGCACACAAGTTCAGAAGCGTCTGCTACATTTGGATTGTTTCATACAAAGGCAATGAAGAGTTGTATGGTAAATCTCTATAGTGATGCAGTATGGTCTACGAGAGAGTAAGCACCACACAAGTTCAGAACCTTCTACTACATTTGGATTGTTTCATACAAGGGCACTGAAGAGTTCTATTCTAAATCTCTCTAGTGTTCCTATACTGGCTACAGCCTAGTAAGCAGCACCCAAGTTCAGAAGCGTCTGCTACATTTGGATTGTTTCATACAAAGGCAATGAAGAGTTGTATGGTAAATCTCTATAGTGAGGCAGCATGGTCTACGAGAGAGTAAGCACCACACAAGTTCAGAAGCGTCTGCTACGTTTGGATTGTTTCATACAAAGGAAATGTAGAGTTGTATGGTAAATCTCTATAGTGATGCAGTATGGTCTACGAGAGAGTAAGCACCACACAAGTTCAGAAGTTTCCACTACATTTGGATTGTTTGATACAAGGGCACTGAAGAGTTCTATTCTAAATCTGTCTAGTGTTCCTATACTGGATACAGCTTAGTAAGCAGCACCCAAGTTCAGAAGCATCTGCTACATTTGGATTGTTTCATACAAAGGCAATGAAGAGTTGTATGGTAAATCTCTATAGTGATGCAGTATGGTCTACGAGAGAGTAAGCACCACACAAGTTCAGACGTTTCTACTACATTTGGATTGTTTCATACAAAGGCAATGAAGAGTTGTATGGTAAATCTCTATAGTGATGCAGTATGGTCTACGAGAGAGTAAGCACCACACAAGTTCAGAAGTTTCTACTACATTTGGATTGTTTCATACAAGGGCACTGAAGAGTTCTATTCTAAATCTCTCTAGTGTTCCTATACTGGCTACAGCCTAGTAAGCAGCACCCAAGTTCAGAAGCGTCTGCTACATTTGGATTGTTTCATACAAAGGCAATGAAGAGTTGTATGGTAAATCTCTATAGTGATGCAGTATGGTCTACGAGAGAGTAAGCAGCACCCAAGTTCAGAAGCGTTTGCTACATTTGGATTGTTTCATACAAAGGCAATGAAGAGTTGTATGGTAAATCTCTATAGTGATGCAGTATGGTCTACGAGAGAGTAAGCACCACACAAGTTCAGAAGTTTCTACTACATTTGGATTGTTTCATACAAGGGCACTGAAGAGTTATATTCTAAATCTCTCTAGTGTTCCTATACTGGCTACAGCCTAGTAAGCAGCACCCAAGTTCAGAAGCGTCTGCTACATTTGGATTGTTTCATACAAAGGCAATGAAGAGTTGTACGGTAAATCTCTATAGTGATGCAGTATGGTCTACGAGAGAGTAAGCACCACACAAGTTCAGAAGCGTCTGCTACATTTGGATTGTTTCATACAAAGGCAATGAACAGTCGTATGGTAAATCTCTATAGTGATGCAGTATGGTCTACGAGAGAGTAAGCACCACACAAGTTCAGAAGTTTCTACTACATTTGTATTGTTTCATACAAGGGCACTGAAGAGTTCTATTCTAAATCTCTCTAGTGTTCCTATACTGGCTACAGCCTAGTAAGCAGCACCCAAGTTCAGAAGCGTCTGCTACATTTGGATTGTTTCATACAAAGGCAATGAAGAGTTGTATGGTAAATCTCTATAGTGATGCAGTATGGTCTACGAGAGAGTAAGCAGCACACAAGTTCAGAAGCGTCTGCTACATTTGGATTGTTTCATACAAAGGCAATGAACAGTTGTACGGTCAATCTCTATAGTGATGCAGTATGGTCTACGAGAGAGTAAGAAGCACACAAGTTCAGAAGCGTCTGCTACATTTGGATTGTTTCATACAAAGGCAATGAAGAGTTGTATGGTAAATCTCTATAGTGATGCAGTATGGTCTACGAGAGAGTAAGCAGCACCCAAGTTCAGAAGCGTCTGCTACATTTGGATTGTTTCATACAAAGGCACTGAAGAGTTGTATGGTAAATCTCTATAGTGATGCAGTATGGTCTACGAGAGAGTAAGCACCACACAAGTTCAGAAGCGTCTGCTACATTTGGATTGTTTCATACAAAGGCAATGAAGTGTTGTATGGTAAATCTCTATAGTGATGCAGTATGGTCTACGAGAGAGTAAGCACCACACAAGTTCAGAACCTTCTACTACATTTGGATTGTTTCATACAAGGGCACTGAAGAGTTCTATTCTAAATCTCTCTAGTGTTCCTATACTGGCTACAGCCTAGTAAGCAGCACCCAAGTTCAGAAGCGTCTGCTACATTTGGATTGTTTCATACAAAGGCAATGAAGAGTTGTATGGTAAATCTCTATAGTGATGCAGTATGGTCTACGAGAGAGTAAGAAGCACACAAGTTCAGAAGCGTCTGCTACATTTGGATTGTTTCATACAAAGGCAATGAAGAGTTGTATGGTTAATCTCTATAGTGATGCAGTATGGTGTACGAGAGAGTAAGCACCACACAAGTTCATAAGCGTCTGCTACATTTGGATTGTTTCATACAAAGGCACTGAAGAGTTGTATGGTAAATCTCTATAGTGATGCAGTATGGTCTACGAGAGAGTAAGCACCACACAAGTTCAGAAGTTTCTACTACATTTGGATTGTTTCATACAAGGGCACTGAAGAGTTCTATTCTAAATCTCTCTAGTGTTCCTATACTGGATACAGCCTAGTAAGCAGCACCCAAGTTCAGAAGCGTCTGCTACATTTGGATTGTTTAATACAAAGGCACTGAAGAGTTGTATGGTAAATCTCTATAGTGATGCAGTATGGTCTACGAGAGAGTAAGCAGCACACAAGTTCAGAAGTGTCTGCTACATTTGGATTGTTTAATACAAAGGAACTGAAGAGTTGTATGGTAAATCTCTATAGTGATGCAGTATGGTCTACGAGAGAGTAAGCACCACACAAGTTCAGAAGCGTCTGCTACATTTGGATTGTTTCATACAAAGGCAATGAAGAGTTGTATGGTAAATCTCTATAGTGATGCAGTATGGTCTACGAGAGAGTAAGCACCACACAAGTTCAGAAACTTCTACTACATTTGGATTGTTTCATACAAGGGCACTGAAGAGTTCTATTCTAAATCTCTCTAGTGTTCCTATACTGGCTACAGCCTAGTAAGCAGCACCCAAGTTCAGAAGCGTCTGCTACATTTGGATTGTTTCATACAAAGGCAATGAACAGTTGTATGGTAAATCTCTATAGTGATGCAGTATGGTCTACGAGAGAGTAAGAAGCACACAAGTTCAGAAGCATCTGCTACATTTGGATTGTTTCATACAAAGGCAATGAAGAGTTGTATGGTAAATCTCTATAGTGATGCAGTACGGTCTACGAGAGAGTAAGCACCACACAAGTTCAGAAGTTTCTACTACATTTGGATTGTTTCATACAAGGGCACTGAAGAGTTCTATTCTAAATCTCTCTAGTGTTCCTATACTGGCTACAGCCTAGTAAGCCGCACCCAAGTTCAGAAGCGTCTGCTACATTTGGATTGTTTCATACAAAGGCAATGAAGAGTTGTATGGTAAATCTCTATAGTGATGCAGTATGGTCTACGAGAGAGTAAGCAGCACACAAGTTCAGAAGCGTCTGCTACATTTGGATTGTTTCATACAAAGGCAATGAACAGTTGTATGGTAAATCTCTATAGTGATGCAGTATGGTCTACGAGAGAGTAAGAAGCACACAAGTTCAGAATCGTCTGCTATATTTGGATTGTTTCATGCAAAGGCAATGAAGAGTTGTATGGTAAATCTCTATAGTGAGGCAGTATGGTCTACGAGAGAGTAAGCAGCACACAAGTTCAGAAGTGTCTGCTACATTTGGATTGTTTCATACAAAGGCAGTGAAGAGTTGTATGGTAAATCTCTATAGTGATGCAGTATGGTCTACGAGAGAGTAAGCACCACACAAGTTCTGAACCTTCTACTACATTTGGATTGTTTCATACAAGGGCACTGAAGAGTTCTATTCTAAATCTCTCTAGTGTTCCTATACTGGCTACAGCCTAGTAAGCAGCACCCAAGTTCAGAAGCGTCTGCTACATATGGATTGTTTCATACAAAGGCAATGAAGAGTTGTATGGTAAATCTCTATAGTGATGCAGTATGGTCTACGAGAGAGTAAGCACCACACAAGTTCAGAAGCGTCTGCTACATTTGGATTGTTTCATACAAGGGCACTGAAGAGTTCTATTCTAAATCTCTCTAGTGTTCCTATACTGGCTACAGCCAAGTAAGCAGCACACAAGTTCAGAAGCGTCTGCTACATTTGGATTGTTTCATACAAAGGCACTGAAGAGTTGAATGGTAAATCTCTATAGTGATGCAGTATGGTCTACGAGAGAGTAAGCAGCACACAAGTTCAGAAGTGTCTGCTACATTTGGATTGTTTCATACAAAGGCAGTGAAGAGTTGTATGGTAAATCTCTATAGTGATGCAGTATGGTCTACGAGAGAGTAAGCACCACACAAGTTCAGAAGTTTCTACTACATTTGGATTGTTTCATACAAGGGCACTGAAGAGTTCTATTCTAAATCTCTCTAGTGTTCCTATATTGGCTACAGCCTAGTAAGCAGCACCCAAGTTCAGAAGCGTCTGCTACATTTGGATTGTTTCATACAAAGGCAATGAAGAGTTGTATGGTAAATCTCTATAGTGATGCAGTATGGTCTACGAGAGAGTAAGCACCAGACAAGTTCAGAAGCGTCTGCTACATTTGGATTGTTTCATACAAAGGCAATGAAGAGTTGTATGGTAAATCTCTATAGTGATGCAGTATGATCTACGAGAGAGTAAGCACCACACAAGTTCAGAAGTTTCTACTATATTTGGATTGTTTCATACAAGGGCACTGAAGAGTTCTATTCTAAATCTCTCTAGTGTTCCTATACTGGCTACTGCCTAGTAAGCAGCACCCAAGTTCAGAAGCGTCTGCTACGTTTGGATTGTTTCATACAAAGGCAATGAAGAGTTGTATGGTTAATCTCTATAGTGATGCAGTATGGTCTACGAGAGAGTAAGCACCACACAAGTTCAGAAGTTTCTACTACATTTGGATTGTTACATACAAAGGCAATGAAGTGTTGTATGGTAAATCTCTATAGTGATGCAGTATGGTCTACGAGAGAGTAAGCACCACACAAGTTCAGAAGTTTCTACTAAATTTGGATTGTTTCATACAAGGGCACTGAAGAGTTCTATTCTAAATCTCTCTAGTGTTCCTATACTGGCTACAGCCTAGTAAGCAGCACCCAAGTTCAGAAGCGTCTGCTACATTTGTATTGTTTCATACAAAGGCAATGAAGAGTTGTATGGTAAATCTCTATAGTGATGCAGTATGGTCTACGAGAGAGTAAGCACCACACAAGTTCAGAAGCGTCTGCTACGTTTGGACTGTTTCATACAAAGGCAATGAAGAGTTGTATGGTAAATCTCTACAGTGATGCAGTATGGTCTACGAGAGAGTAAGCACCACACAAGTTCAGAAGTTTCTACTACATTAGGATTGTTTCATACAAGGGCACTGAAGAGTTCTATTCTAAATCTGTCTAGTGTTCCTATACTGGCTACAGCCTAGTAAGCAGCACACAAGTTCAGAAGCGTCTGCTACATTTGGATTGTTTCATACAAAGGCACTGAAGAGTTGAATGGTAAATCTCTATAGTGATGCAGTATGGTCTACGAGAGAGTAAGCAGCACACAAGTTCAGAAGTGTCTGCTACATTTGGATTGTTTCATACAAAGGCAGTGAAGAGTTGTATGGTAAATCTCTATAGTGATGCAGTATGGTCTACGAGAGAGTAAGCACCACACAAGTTCAGAAGTTTCTACTACATTTGGATTGTTTCATACAAGGGCACTGAAGAGTTCTATTCTAAATCTCTCTAGTGTTCCTATATTGGCTACAGCCTAGTAAGCAGCACCCAAGTTCAGAAGCGTCTGCTACATTTGGATTGTTTCATACAAAGGCAATGAAGAGTTGTATGGTAAATCTCTATAGTGATGCAGTATGGTCTACGAGAGAGTAAGCACCAGACAAGTTCAGAAGCGTCTGCTACATTTGGATTGTTTCATACAAAGGCAATGAAGAGTTGTATGGTAAATCTCTATAGTGATGCAGTATGATCTACGAGAGAGTAAGCACCACACAAGTTCAGAAGTTTCTACTATATTTGGATTGTTTCATACAAGGGCACTGAAGAGTTCTATTCTAAATCTCTCTAGTGTTCCTATACTGGCTACTGCCTAGTAAGCAGCACCCAAGTTCAGAAGCGTCTGCTACGTTTGGATTGTTTCATACAAAGGCAATGAAGAGTTGTATGGTTAATCTCTATAGTGATGCAGTATGGTCTACGAGAGAGTAAGCACCACACAAGTTCAGAAGTTTCTACTACATTTGGATTGTTACATACAAAGGCAATGAAGTGTTGTATGGTAAATCTCTATAGTGATGCAGTATGGTCTACGAGAGAGTAAGCACCACACAAGTTCAGAAGTTTCTACTAAATTTGGATTGTTTCATACAAGGGCACTGAAGAGTTCTATTCTAAATCTCTCTAGTGTTCCTATACTGGCTACAGCCTAGTAAGCAGCACCCAAGTTCAGAAGCGTCTGCTACATTTGTATTGTTTCATACAAAGGCAATGAAGAGTTGTATGGTAAATCTCTATAGTGATGCAGTATGGTCTACGAGAGAGTAAGCACCACACAAGTTCAGAAGCGTCTGCTACGTTTGGACTGTTTCATACAAAGGCAATGAAGAGTTGTATGGTAAATCTCTACAGTGATGCAGTATGGTCTACGAGAGAGTAAGCACCACACAAGTTCAGAAGTTTCTACTACATTAGGATTGTTTCATAAAAGGGCACTGAAGAGTTCTATTCTAAATCTGTCTAGTGTTCCTATACTGGCTACAGCCTAGTAAGCAGCACCCAAGTTCAGAAGCGTCTGCTACGTTTGGATTGTTTCATACAAAGGAAATGAAGAGTTGTATGGTAAATCTCTATAGTGATGCAGTATGGTCTACGAGAGAGTAAGCACCACACAAGTTCAGAAGTTTCCACTACATTTGGATTGTTTCATACAAGGGCACTGAAGAGTTCTATTCTAAATCTGTCTAGTGTTCCTATACTGGCTACAGCTTAGTAAGCAGCACCCAAGTTCAGAAGCATCTGCTACATTTGGATTGTTTCATACAAAGGCAATGAAGAGTTGTATGGTAAATCTCTATAGTGATGCAGTATGGTCTACGAGAGAGTAAGCACCACACAAGTTCAGAAGCGTCTGCTACATTTGGATTGTTTCATACAAAGGCAATGAAGAGTTGTATGGTAAATCTCTATAGTGATGCAGTATGGTCTACGAGAGATTAAGCAGCACCCAAGTTCAGAAGCGTCTGCTACATTTGGATTGTTTCATACAAAGGCAATGAAGAGTTGTATGGTAAATCTCTATAGTGATGCAGTATGGTCTACGAGAGAGTAAGCACCACACAAGTTCAGAAGTTTCTACTACATTTGGATTGTTTCATACAAGGGCACTGAAGAGTTATATTCTAAATCTCTCTAGTGTTCCTATACTGGCTACAGCCTAGTAAGCAGCACCCAAGTTCAGAAGCGTCTGCTACATTTGGATTGTTTCATACAAAGGCAATGAAGAGTTGTACGGTAAATCTCTATAGTGATGCAGTATGGTCTACGAGAGAGTAAGCACCACACAAGTTCAGAAGCGTCTGCTACATTTGGATTGTTTCATACAAAGGCAATGAACAGTCGTATGGTAAATCTCTATAGTGATGCAGTATGGTCTACGAGAGAGTAAGCACCACACAAGTTCAGAAGTTTCTACTACATTTGGATTGTTTCATACAAGGGCACTGAAGATTTCTATTCTAAATCTCTCTAGTGTTCCTATACTGGCTACTGCCTAGTAAGCAGCACCCAAGTTCTGAAGCGTCTGCTACATTTGGATTGTTTCATACAAAGGCAATGAAGAGTTGTATGGTAAATCTCTATAGTGATGCAGTATGGCCTACGAGAGAGTAAGCACCACACAAGTTCAGAAGCGTCTGCTACATTTGGATTGTTTCATACAAAGGCAATGAAGAGTTGTATGGTAAATCTCTATAGTGATGCAGTATGGTCTACGAGAGAGTAAGCACCACACAAGTTCAGAAGTTTCTACTACATTTGGATTGTTTCATACAAGGGCACTGAAGAGTTCTATTCTAAATCTCTCTAGTGTTCCTATACTGGCTACAGCCTAGTAAGCAGCACCCAAGTTCAGAATCGTCTGCTACATTTGGATTGTTTCATACAAAGGCAATGAACAGTTGTATGGTAAATCTCTATAGTGATGCAGTATGGCCTACGAGAGAGTAAGCACCACACAAGTTCAGAAGTTTCTACTACATTTGGATTGTTTCATACAAGGGCACTGAAGAGTTCTATTCTAAATCTCTCTAGTGTTCCTATACTGGCTACAGCCTAGTAAGCAGCACCCAAGTTCAGAAGCGTCTGCTACATTTGGATTGTTTAATACAAAGGCACTGAAGAGTTGTATGGTAAATCTCTATAGTGATGCAGTATGGTCTACGAGAGAGTAAGCACCACACAAGTTCAGAAGTGTCTGCTACATTTGGATTGTTTCATACAAAGGCAATGAAGAGTTGTATGGTAAATCTCTATAGTGATGCAGTATGGTCTACGAGAGAGTAAGCAGCACACAAGTTCAGAAGCGTCTGCTACATTTGGATTGTTTCATACAAAGGCAATGAACAGTTGTATGGTAAATCTCTATAGTGATGCAGTATGGTCTACGAGAGAGTAAGAAGCACACAAGTTCAGAAGCGTCTGCTACATTTGGATTGTTTCATACAAAGGCAATGAAGAGTTGTATGGTAAATCTCTATTGTGATGCAGTATGGTCTACGAGAGAGTAAGCACCACACAAGTTCAGAAGCGTCTGCTACATTTGGATTGTTTCATACAAAGGCACTGAAGAGTTGTATGGTAAATCTCTATAGTGATGCAGTATGGTCTATGAGAGAGTAAGCACCACACAAGTTCAGAAGTTTCTACTACATTTGGATTGTTTCATACAAGGGCAATTAAGAGTTCTATTCTAAATCTCTCTAGTGTTCCTATACTGGCTACAGCCTAGTAAGCATCACCCAAGTTCAGAAGCGTCTGCTACATTTGGATTGTTTCATACAAAGGCAATGAAGAGTTGTATGGTAAATCTCTATAGTGAGGCAGTATGGTCTACGAGAGAGTAAGAAGCACACAAGTTCAGAAGCGTCTGTTACATTTGGATTGTTTCATACAAAGGCAATGAAGAGTTGTATGGTAAATCTCTATAGTGATGCAGTATGGTCTACGAGAGAGTAAGCACCACACAAGTTCAGAAGTTTCTACTACATTTGGATTGTTTCATACAAGGGCAATGAAGAGTTCTATTCTAACTCTCTCTAGTGTTCCTATACTGGCTACAGCCTAGTAAGCAGCACCCAAGTTCAGAAGCGTCTGCTACATTTGGATTGTTTCATACAAAGGCAATGAAGAGTTGTATGGTAAATCTCTATAGTGAGGCAGTATGGTCTACGAGAGAGTAAGCACCACACAAGTTCAGAAGCGTCTGCTACATTTGGATTGTTTCATACAAAGGAAATGAAGAGTTGTATGGTAAATCTCTATAGTGATGCAGTATGGTCTACGAGAGAGAAAGCACCACACAAGTTCAGAAGTTTCTACTACATTTGGATTGTTTCATACAAGGGCACTGAAGAGTTCTATTCTAAATCTCTCTAGTGTTCCTATACTGGCTACAGCCTAGTAAGCAGCACCCAAGTTCAGAAGCGTCTGCTACATTTGGATTGTTTCATACAAAGGCAATGAAGAGTTGTATGGTAAATCTCTATAGTGATGCAGTATGGTCTACGAGAGAGTAAGCACCACTCAAGTTCAGAAGTTTCTACTACATTTGGATTGTTTCATACAAGGGCACTGAAGAGTTCTATTCTAAATCTCTCTAGTGTTCCTATACTGGATACAGCCTATTAAGCAGCACACAAGTTCAGAAGCGTCTGCTACATTTGGATTGTTTCATACAAAGGCAATGAAGAGTTGTATGGTAAATCTCTATAGTGATGCAGTATGGTCTACGAGAGAGTAAGCACCACACAAGTTCAGAAGTGTCTGCTACATTTGGATTGTTTCATACAAAGGCAATGAAGAGTTGTATGGTAAATCTCTATAGTGATGCAGTATGGTCTACGAGAGAGTAAGCACCACACAAGTTCAGAAGCGTCTGCTACATTTGGATTGTTTCATACAAAGGCACTGAAGAGTTGTATGGTAAATCTCTATAGTGATGCAGTATGGTCTACGAGAGAGTAAGAAGCACACAAGTTCAGAAGCGTCTGTTACATTTGGATTGTTTCATACAAAGGCAATGAAGAGTTGTATGGTAAATCTCTATAGTGAGGCAGTATGGTCTACGAGAGAGTAAGAAGCACCCAAGTTCAGAAGCGTCTGCTACATTTGGATTGTTTCATACAAAGGCAATGAAGAGTTGTATGGTAAATCTCTATAGTGAGGCAGTATGGTCTACGAGAGAGTAAGAAGCACACAAGTTCAGAAGCGTCTGTTACATTTGGATTGTTTCATACAAAGGCAATGAAGAGTTGTATGGTAAATCTCTATAGTGATGCAGTATGGTCTACGAGAGAGTAAGCACCACACAAGTTCAGAAGTTTCTACTACATTTGGATTGTTTCATACAAGGGCAATGAAGAGTTCTATTCTAACTCTCTCTAGTGTTCCTATACTGGCTACAGCCTAGTAAGCAGCACCCAAGTTCAGAAGCGTCTGCTACATTTGGATTGTTTCATACAAAGGCAATGAAGAGTTGTATGGTAAATCTCTATAGTGAGGCAGTATGGTCTACGAGAGAGTAAGCACCACACAAGTTCAGAAGCGTCTGCTACATTTGGATTGTTTCATACAAAGGAAATGAAGAGTTGTATGGTAAATCTCCATAGTGATGCAGTATGGTCTACGAGAGAGAAAGCACCACACAAGTTCAGAAGTTTCTACTACATTTGGATTGTTTCATACAAGGGCACTGAAGAGTTCTATTCTAAATCTCTCTAGTGTTCCTATACTGGCTACAGCCTAGTAAGCAGCACCCAAGTTCAGAAGCGTCTGCTACATTTGGATTGTTTCATACAAAGGCAATGAAGAGTTGTATGGTAAATCTCTATAGTGATGCAGTATGGTCTACGAGAGAGTAAGCACCACACAAGTTCAGAAGTTTCTACTACATTTGGATTGTTTCATACAAGGGCACTGAAGAGTTCTATTCTAAATCTCTCTAGTGTTCCTATACTGGATACAGCCTAGTAAGCAGCACACAAGTTCAGAAGCGTCTGCTACATTTGGATTGTTTCATACAAAGGCAATGAAGAGTTGTATGGTAAATCTCTATAGTGATGCAGTATGGTCTACGAGAGAGTAAGCACCACACAAGTTCAGAAGTGTCTGCTACATTTGGATTGTTTCATACAAAGGCAATGAAGAGTTGTATGGTAAATCTCTATAGTGATGCAGTATGGTCTACAAGAGAGTAAGCAGCACACAAGTTCAGAAGTGTCTGCTACATTTGGATTGTTTCATACAAAGGCAGTGAAGAGTTGTATGGTAAATCTCTATAGTGATGCAGTATGGTCTACGAGAGAGTAAGCACCACACAAGTTCAGAACCTTCTACTACATTTGGATTGTTTCATACAAAGGCAATGAAGAGTTGTATGGTAAATCTCTATAGTGATGCAGTATGGTCTACGAGAGAGTAAGCAGCACACAAGTTCAGAAGTGTCTGCTACATTTGGATTGTTTCATACAAAGGAAATGAAGAGTTGTATGGTAAATCTCTATAGTGATGCAGTATGGTCTACGAGAGAGTAAGCAGCACACAAGTTCAGAAGAGTCTGCTACATTTGGATTGTTTCATACAAAGGCAATGAACAGTTGTATGGTAAATCTCTATAGTGATGCAGTATGGTCTACGAGAGAGTAAGAAGCACACAAGTTCAGAAGCGTCTGCTACATTTGGATTGTTTCATACAAAGGCACTGAAGAGTTGTATGGTAAATCTCTATAGTGATGCAGTATGGTCTACGAGAGAGTAAGCACCACACAAGTTCAGAAGTTTCTACTACATTTGGATTGTTTCATACAAGGGCAATTACGAGTTCTATTCTAAATCTCTCTAGTGTTCCTATACTGGCTACAGCCTAGTAAGCAGCACCCAAGTTCAGAAGCGTCTGCTACATTTGGATTGTTTCATACAAAGGCAATGAAGAGTTGTATGGTCAATCTGTATAGTGAGGCAGTATGGTCTACGAGAGAGTAAGCACCACACAAGTTCAGAAGCGTCTGCTACATTTGGATTGTTTCATACAAAGGAAATGAAGAGTTGTATGGTAAATCTCTATAGTGATGCAGTATGGTCTACGAGAGAGTAAGCACCACACAAGTTCAGAAGCGTCTGCTACGTTTGGACTGTTTCATACAAAGGCAATGAAGAGTTGTATGGTAAATCTCTATAGTGATGCAGTATGGTCTACGAGAGAGTAAGCACCTCACAAGTTCAGAAGTTTCTACTACATTTGGATTGTTTCATACAAGGGCACTGAAGAGTTCTATACTAAATCTCTCTAGTGTTCCTACACTGGCTACAGCCTAGTAAGCAGCACCCAAGTTCAGAAGCGTCTGCTACATTTGGATTGTTTCATACAAAGGCAATGAAGAGTTGTATGGTAAATCTCTATAGTGAGGCAGCATGGTCTACGAGAGAGTAAGCACCACACAAGTTCAGAAGCGTCTGCTACGTTTGGATTGTTTCATACAAAGGAAATGAAGAGTTGTATGGTAAATCTCTATAGTGATGCAGTATGGTCTACGAGAGAGTAAGCACCACACAAGTTCAGAAGTTTCCACTACATTTGGATTGTTTCATACAAGGGCACTGAAGAGTTCTATTCTAAATCTGTCTAGTGTTCCTATACTGGCTACAGCTTAGTAAGCAGCACCCAAGTTCAGAAGCGTCTGCTACATTTGGATTGTTTCATACAAAGGCAATGAAGAGTTGTATGGTAAATCTCTATTGTGATGCAGTATGGTCTACGAGAGAGTAAGCACCACACAAGTTCAGAAGCGTCTGCTACATTTGGATTGTTTCATACAAAGGCACTGAAGAGTTGTATGGTAAATCTCTATAGTGATGCAGTATGGTCTATGAGAGAGTAAGCACCACACAAGTTCAGAAGTTTCTACTACATTTGGATTGTTTCATACAAGGGCAATTAAGAGTTCTATTCTAAATCTCTCTAGTGTTCCTATACTGGCTACAGCCTAGTAAGCATCACCCAAGTTCAGAAGCGTCTGCTACATTTGGATTGTTTCATACAAAGGCAATGAAGAGTTGTATGGTAAATCTCTATAGTGAGGCAGTATGGTCTACGAGAGAGTAAGAAGCACACAAGTTCAGAAGCGTCTGTTACATTTGGATTGTTTCATACAAAGGCAATGAAGAGTTGTATGGTAAATCTCTATAGTGATGCAGTATGGTCTACGAGAGAGTAAGCACCACACAAGTTCAGAAGTTTCTACTACATTTGGATTGTTTCATACAAGGGCAATGAAGAGTTCTATTCTAACTCTCTCTAGTGTTCCTATACTGGCTACAGCCTAGTAAGCAGCACCCAAGTTCAGAAGCGTCTGCTACATTTGGATTGTTTCATACAAAGGCAATGAAGAGTTGTATGGTAAATCTCTATAGTGAGGCAGTATGGTCTACGAGAGAGTAAGCACCACACAAGTTCAGAAGCGTCTGCTACATTTGGATTGTTTCATACAAAGGAAATGAAGAGTTGTATGGTAAATCTCTATAGTGATGCAGTATGGTCTACGAGAGAGAAAGCACCACACAAGTTCAGAAGTTTCTACTACATTTGGATTGTTTCATACAAGGGCACTGAAGAGTTCTATTCTAAATCTCTCTAGTGTTCCTATACTGGCTACAGCCTAGTAAGCAGCACCCAAGTTCAGAAGCGTCTGCTACATTTGGATTGTTTCATACAAAGGCAATGAAGAGTTGTATGGTAAATCTCTAGAGTGATGCAGTATGGTCTACGAGAGAGTAAGCACCACTCAAGTTCAGAAGTTTCTACTACATTTGGATTGTTTCATACAAGGGCACTGAAGAGTTCTATTCTAAATCTCTCTAGTGTTCCTATACTGGATACAGCCTATTAAGCAGCACACAAGTTCAGAAGCGTCTGCTACATTTGGATTGTTTCATACAAAGGCAATGAAGAGTTGTATGGTAAATCTCTATAGTGATGCAGTATGGTCTACGAGAGAGTAAGCACCACACAAGTTCAGAAGTGTCTGCTACATTTGGATTGTTTCATACAAAGGCAATGAAGAGTTGTATGGTAAATCTCTATAGTGATGCAGTATGGTCTACGAGAGAGTAAGCACCACACAAGTTCAGAAGCGTCTGCTACATTTGGATTGTTTCATACAAAGGCACTGAAGAGTTGTATGGTAAATCTCTATAGTGATGCAGTATGGTCTACGAGAGAGTAAGAAGCACACAAGTTCAGAAGCGTCTGTTACATTTGGATTGTTTCATACAAAGGCAATGAAGAGTTGTATGGTAAATCTCTATAGTGAGGCAGTATGGTCTACGAGAGAGTAAGAAGCACCCAAGTTCAGAAGCGTCTGCTACATTTGGATTGTTTCATACAAAGGCAATGAAGAGTTGTATGGTAAATCTCTATAGTGAGGCAGTATGGTCTACGAGAGAGTAAGAAGCACACAAGTTCAGAAGCGTCTGTTACATTTGGATTGTTTCATACAAAGGCAATGAAGAGTTGTATGGTAAATCTCTATAGTGATGCAGTATGGTCTACGAGAGAGTAAGCACCACACAAGTTCAGAAGTTTCTACTACATTTGGATTGTTTCATACAAGGGCAATGAAGAGTTCTATTCTAACTCTCTCTAGTGTTCCTATACTGGCTACAGCCTAGTAAGCAGCACCCAAGTTCAGAAGCGTCTGCTACATTTGGATTGTTTCATACAAAGGCAATGAAGAGTTGTATGGTAAATCTCTATAGTGAGGCAGTATGGTCTACGAGAGAGTAAGCACCACACAAGTTCAGAAGCGTCTGCTACATTTGGATTGTTTCATACAAAGGAAATGAAGAGTTGTATGGTAAATCTCCATAGTGATGCAGTATGGTCTACGAGAGAGAAAGCACCACACAAGTTCAGAAGTTTCTACTACATTTGGATTGTTTCATACAAGGGCACTGAAGAGTTCTATTCTAAATCTCTCTAGTGTTCCTATACTGGCTACAGCCTAGTAAGCAGCACCCAAGTTCAGAAGCGTCTGCTACATTTGGATTGTTTCATACAAAGGCAATGAAGAGTTGTATGGTAAATCTCTATAGTGATGCAGTATGGTCTACGAGAGAGTAAGCACCACACAAGTTCAGAAGTTTCTACTACATTTGGATTGTTTCATACAAGGGCACTGAAGAGTTCTATTCTAAATCTCTCTAGTGTTCCTATACTGGATACAGCCTAGTAAGCAGCACACAAGTTCAGAAGCGTCTGCTACATTTGGATTGTTTCATACAAAGGCAATGAAGAGTTGTATGGTAAATCTCTATAGTGATGCAGTATGGTCTACGAGAGAGTAAGCACCACACAAGTTCAGAAGTGTCTGCTACATTTGGATTGTTTCATACAAAGGCAATGAAGAGTTGTATGGTAAATCTCTATAGTGATGCAGTATGGTCTACAAGAGAGTAAGCAGCACACAAGTTCAGAAGTGTCTGCTACATTTGGATTGTTTCATACAAAGGCAGTGAAGAGTTGTATGGTAAATCTCTATAGTGATGCAGTATGGTCTACGAGAGAGTAAGCAGCACCCAAGTTCAGAAGCGTCTGCTACATTTGGATTGTTTCATACAAAGGCAATGAAGAGTTGTATGGTAAATCTCTATAGTGATGCAGTATGGTCTACGAGAGAGTAAGCACCAGACAAGTTCAGAAGCGTCTGCTACATTTGGATTGTTTCATACAAAGGCAATGAAGAGTTGTATGGTAAATCTCTATAGTGATGCAGTATGATCTACGAGAGAGTAAGCACCACACAAGTTCAGAAGTTTCTACTATATTTGGATTGTTTCATACAAGGGCACTGAAGAGTTCTATTCTAAATCTCTCTAGTGTTCCTATACTGGCTACTGCCTAGTAAGCAGCACCCAAGTTCAGAAGCGTCTGCTACGTTTGGATTGTTTCATACAAAGGCAATGAAGAGTTGTATGGTTAATCTCTATAGTGATGCAGTATGGTCTACGAGAGAGTAAGCACCACACAAGTTCAGAAGTTTCTACTACATTTGGATTGTTACATACAAAGGCAATGAAGTGTTGTATGGTAAATCTCTATAGTGATGCAGTATGGTCTACGAGAGAGTAAGCACCACACAAGTTCAGAAGTTTCTACTAAATTTGGATTGTTTCATACAAGGGCACTGAAGAGTTCTATTCTAAATCTCTCTAGTGTTCCTATACTGGCTACAGCCTAGTAAGCAGCACCCAAGTTCAGAAGCGTCTGCTACATTTGTATTGTTTCATACAAAGGCAATGAAGAGTTGTATGGTAAATCTCTATAGTGATGCAGTATGGTCTACGAGAGAGTAAGCACCACACAAGTTCAGAAGCGTCTGCTACGTTTGGACTGTTTCATACAAAGGCAATGAAGAGTTGTATGGTAAATCTCTACAGTGATGCAGTATGGTCTACGAGAGAGTAAGCACCACACAAGTTCAGAAGTTTCTACTACATTAGGATTGTTTCATACAAGGGCACTGAAGAGTTCTATTCTAAATCTGTCTAGTGTTCCTATACTGGCTACAGCCTAGTAAGCAGCACACAAGTTCAGAAGCGTCTGCTACATTTGGATTGTTTCATACAAAGGCACTGAAGAGTTGAATGGTAAATCTCTATAGTGATGCAGTATGGTCTACGAGAGAGTAAGCAGCACACAAGTTCAGAAGTGTCTGCTACATTTGGATTGTTTCATACAAAGGCAGTGAAGAGTTGTATGGTAAATCTCTATAGTGATGCAGTATGGTCTACGAGAGAGTAAGCACCACACAAGTTCAGAAGTTTCTACTACATTTGGATTGTTTCATACAAGGGCACTGAAGAGTTCTATTCTAAATCTCTCTAGTGTTCCTATATTGGCTACAGCCTAGTAAGCAGCACCCAAGTTCAGAAGCGTCTGCTACATTTGGATTGTTTCATACAAAGGCAATGAAGAGTTGTATGGTAAATCTCTATAGTGATGCAGTATGGTCTACGAGAGAGTAAGCACCAGACAAGTTCAGAAGCGTCTGCTACATTTGGATTGTTTCATACAAAGGCAATGAAGAGTTGTATGGTAAATCTCTATAGTGATGCAGTATGATCTACGAGAGAGTAAGCACCACACAAGTTCAGAAGTTTCTACTATATTTGGATTGTTTCATACAAGGGCACTGAAGAGTTCTATTCTAAATCTCTCTAGTGTTCCTATACTGGCTACTGCCTAGTAAGCAGCACCCAAGTTCAGAAGCGTCTGCTACGTTTGGATTGTTTCATACAAAGGCAATGAAGAGTTGTATGGTTAATCTCTATAGTGATGCAGTATGGTCTACGAGAGAGTAAGCACCACACAAGTTCAGAAGTTTCTACTACATTTGGATTGTTACATACAAAGGCAATGAAGTGTTGTATGGTAAATCTCTATAGTGATGCAGTATGGTCTACGAGAGAGTAAGCACCACACAAGTTCAGAAGTTTCTACTAAATTTGGATTGTTTCATACAAGGGCACTGAAGAGTTCTATTCTAAATCTCTCTAGTGTTCCTATACTGGCTACAGCCTAGTAAGCAGCACCCAAGTTCAGAAGCGTCTGCTACATTTGTATTGTTTCATACAAAGGCAATGAAGAGTTGTATGGTAAATCTCTATAGTGATGCAGTATGGTCTACGAGAGAGTAAGCACCACACAAGTTCAGAAGCGTCTGCTACGTTTGGACTGTTTCATACAAAGGCAATGAAGAGTTGTATGGTAAATCTCTACAGTGATGCAGTATGGTCTACGAGAGAGTAAGCACCACACAAGTTCAGAAGTTTCTACTACATTAGGATTGTTTCATAAAAGGGCACTGAAGAGTTCTATTCTAAATCTGTCTAGTGTTCCTATACTGGCTACAGCCTAGTAAGCAGCACCCAAGTTCAGAAGCGTCTGCTACGTTTGGATTGTTTCATACAAAGGAAATGAAGAGTTGTATGGTAAATCTCTATAGTGATGCAGTATGGTCTACGAGAGAGTAAGCACCACACAAGTTCAGAAGTTTCCACTACATTTGGATTGTTTCATACAAGGGCACTGAAGAGTTCTATTCTAAATCTGTCTAGTGTTCCTATACTGGCTACAGCTTAGTAAGCAGCACCCAAGTTCAGAAGCATCTGCTACATTTGGATTGTTTCATACAAAGGCAATGAAGAGTTGTATGGTAAATCTCTATAGTGATGCAGTATGGTCTACGAGAGAGTAAGCACCACACAAGTTCAGAAGCGTCTGCTACATTTGGATTGTTTCATACAAAGGCAATGAAGAGTTGTATGGTAAATCTCTATAGTGATGCAGTATGGTCTACGAGAGATTAAGCAGCACCCAAGTTCAGAAGCGTCTGCTACATTTGGATTGTTTCATACAAAGGCAATGAAGAGTTGTATGGTAAATCTCTATAGTGATGCAGTATGGTCTACGAGAGAGTAAGCACCACACAAGTTCAGAAGTTTCTACTACATTTGGATTGTTTCATACAAGGGCACTGAAGAGTTATATTCTAAATCTCTCTAGTGTTCCTATACTGGCTACAGCCTAGTAAGCAGCACCCAAGTTCAGAAGCGTCTGCTACATTTGGATTGTTTCATACAAAGGCAATGAAGAGTTGTACGGTAAATCTCTATAGTGATGCAGTATGGTCTACGAGAGAGTAAGCACCACACAAGTTCAGAAGCGTCTGCTACATTTGGATTGTTTCATACAAAGGCAATGAACAGTCGTATGGTAAATCTCTATAGTGATGCAGTATGGTCTACGAGAGAGTAAGCACCACACAAGTTCAGAAGTTTCTACTACATTTGGATTGTTTCATACAAGGGCACTGAAGATTTCTATTCTAAATCTCTCTAGTGTTCCTATACTGGCTACTGCCTAGTAAGCAGCACCCAAGTTCTGAAGCGTCTGCTACATTTGGATTGTTTCATACAAAGGCAATGAAGAGTTGTATGGTAAATCTCTATAGTGATGCAGTATGGCCTACGAGAGAGTAAGCACCACACAAGTTCAGAAGCGTCTGCTACATTTGGATTGTTTCATACAAAGGCAATGAAGAGTTGTATGGTAAATCTCTATAGTGATGCAGTATGGTCTACGAGAGAGTAAGCACCACACAAGTTCAGAAGTTTCTACTACATTTGGATTGTTTCATACAAGGGCACTGAAGAGTTCTATTCTAAATCTCTCTAGTGTTCCTATACTGGCTACAGCCTAGTAAGCAGCACCCAAGTTCAGAATCGTCTGCTACATTTGGATTGTTTCATACAAAGGCAATGAACAGTTGTATGGTAAATCTCTATAGTGATGCAGTATGGCCTACGAGAGAGTAAGCACCACACAAGTTCAGAAGTTTCTACTACATTTGGATTGTTTCATACAAGGGCACTGAAGAGTTCTATTCTAAATCTCTCTAGTGTTCCTATACTGGCTACAGCCTAGTAAGCAGCACCCAAGTTCAGAAGCGTCTGCTACATTTGGATTGTTTAATACAAAGGCACTGAAGAGTTGTATGGTAAATCTCTATAGTGATGCAGTATGGTCTACGAGAGAGTAAGCACCACACAAGTTCAGAAGTGTCTGCTACATTTGGATTGTTTCATACAAAGGCAATGAAGAGTTGTATGGTAAATCTCTATAGTGATGCAGTATGGTCTACGAGAGAGTAAGCAGCACACAAGTTCAGAAGCGTCTGCTACATTTGGATTGTTTCATACAAAGGCAATGAACAGTTGTATGGTAAATCTCTATAGTGATGCAGTATGGTCTACGAGAGAGTAAGAAGCACACAAGTTCAGAAGCGTCTGCTACATTTGGATTGTTTCATACAAAGGCAATGAAGAGTTGTATGGTAAATCTCTATTGTGATGCAGTATGGTCTACGAGAGAGTAAGCACCACACAAGTTCAGAAGCGTCTGCTACATTTGGATTGTTTCATACAAAGGCACTGAAGAGTTGTATGGTAAATCTCTATAGTGATGCAGTATGGTCTATGAGAGAGTAAGCACCACACAAGTTCAGAAGTTTCTACTACATTTGGATTGTTTCATACAAGGGCAATTAAGAGTTCTATTCTAAATCTCTCTAGTGTTCCTATACTGGCTACAGCCTAGTAAGCATCACCCAAGTTCAGAAGCGTCTGCTACATTTGGATTGTTTCATACAAAGGCAATGAAGAGTTGTATGGTAAATCTCTATAGTGAGGCAGTATGGTCTACGAGAGAGTAAGAAGCACACAAGTTCAGAAGCGTCTGTTACATTTGGATTGTTTCATACAAAGGCAATGAAGAGTTGTATGGTAAATCTCTATAGTGATGCAGTATGGTCTACGAGAGAGTAAGCACCACACAAGTTCAGAAGTTTCTACTACATTTGGATTGTTTCATACAAGGGCAATGAAGAGTTCTATTCTAACTCTCTCTAGTGTTCCTATACTGGCTACAGCCTAGTAAGCAGCACCCAAGTTCAGAAGCGTCTGCTACATTTGGATTGTTTCATACAAAGGCAATGAAGAGTTGTATGGTAAATCTCTATAGTGAGGCAGTATGGTCTACGAGAGAGTAAGCACCACACAAGTTCAGAAGCGTCTGCTACATTTGGATTGTTTCATACAAAGGAAATGAAGAGTTGTATGGTAAATCTCTATAGTGATGCAGTATGGTCTACGAGAGAGAAAGCACCACACAAGTTCAGAAGTTTCTACTACATTTGGATTGTTTCATACAAGGGCACTGAAGAGTTCTATTCTAAATCTCTCTAGTGTTCCTATACTGGCTACAGCCTAGTAAGCAGCACCCAAGTTCAGAAGCGTCTGCTACATTTGGATTGTTTCATACAAAGGCAATGAAGAGTTGTATGGTAAATCTCTATAGTGATGCAGTATGGTCTACGAGAGAGTAAGCACCACTCAAGTTCAGAAGTTTCTACTACATTTGGATTGTTTCATACAAGGGCACTGAAGAGTTCTATTCTAAATCTCTCTAGTGTTCCTATACTGGATACAGCCTATTAAGCAGCACACAAGTTCAGAAGCGTCTGCTACATTTGGATTGTTTCATACAAAGGCAATGAAGAGTTGTATGGTAAATCTCTATAGTGATGCAGTATGGTCTACGAGAGAGTAAGCACCACACAAGTTCAGAAGTGTCTGCTACATTTGGATTGTTTCATACAAAGGCAATGAAGAGTTGTATGGTAAATCTCTATAGTGATGCAGTATGGTCTACGAGAGAGTAAGCACCACACAAGTTCAGAAGCGTCTGCTACATTTGGATTGTTTCATACAAAGGCACTGAAGAGTTGTATGGTAAATCTCTATAGTGATGCAGTATGGTCTACGAGAGAGTAAGAAGCACACAAGTTCAGAAGCGTCTGTTACATTTGGATTGTTTCATACAAAGGCAATGAAGAGTTGTATGGTAAATCTCTATAGTGAGGCAGTATGGTCTACGAGAGAGTAAGAAGCACCCAAGTTCAGAAGCGTCTGCTACATTTGGATTGTTTCATACAAAGGCAATGAAGAGTTGTATGGTAAATCTCTATAGTGAGGCAGTATGGTCTACGAGAGAGTAAGAAGCACACAAGTTCAGAAGCGTCTGTTACATTTGGATTGTTTCATACAAAGGCAATGAAGAGTTGTATGGTAAATCTCTATAGTGATGCAGTATGGTCTACGAGAGAGTAAGCACCACACAAGTTCAGAAGTTTCTACTACATTTGGATTGTTTCATACAAGGGCAATGAAGAGTTCTATTCTAACTCTCTCTAGTGTTCCTATACTGGCTACAGCCTAGTAAGCAGCACCCAAGTTCAGAAGCGTCTGCTACATTTGGATTGTTTCATACAAAGGCAATGAAGAGTTGTATGGTAAATCTCTATAGTGAGGCAGTATGGTCTACGAGAGAGTAAGCACCACACAAGTTCAGAAGCGTCTGCTACATTTGGATTGTTTCATACAAAGGAAATGAAGAGTTGTATGGTAAATCTCCATAGTGATGCAGTATGGTCTACGAGAGAGAAAGCACCACACAAGTTCAGAAGTTTCTACTACATTTGGATTGTTTCATACAAGGGCACTGAAGAGTTCTATTCTAAATCTCTCTAGTGTTCCTATACTGGCTACAGCCTAGTAAGCAGCACCCAAGTTCAGAAGCGTCTGCTACATTTGGATTGTTTCATACAAAGGCAATGAAGAGTTGTATGGTAAATCTCTATAGTGATGCAGTATGGTCTACGAGAGAGTAAGCACCACACAAGTTCAGAAGTTTCTACTACATTTGGATTGTTTCATACAAGGGCACTGAAGAGTTCTATTCTAAATCTCTCTAGTGTTCCTATACTGGATACAGCCTAGTAAGCAGCACACAAGTTCAGAAGCGTCTGCTACATTTGGATTGTTTCATACAAAGGCAATGAAGAGTTGTATGGTAAATCTCTATAGTGATGCAGTATGGTCTACGAGAGAGTAAGCACCACACAAGTTCAGAAGTGTCTGCTACATTTGGATTGTTTCATACAAAGGCAATGAAGAGTTGTATGGTAAATCTCTATAGTGATGCAGTATGGTCTACAAGAGAGTAAGCAGCACACAAGTTCAGAAGTGTCTGCTACATTTGGATTGTTTCATACAAAGGCAGTGAAGAGTTGTATGGTAAATCTCTATAGTGATGCAGTATGGTCTACGAGAGAGTAAGCACCACACAAGTTCAGAACCTTCTACTACATTTGGATTGTTTCATACAAAGGCAATGAAGAGTTGTATGGTAAATCTCTATAGTGATGCAGTATGGTCTACGAGAGAGTAAGCAGCACACAAGTTCAGAAGTGTCTGCTACATTTGGATTGTTTCATACAAAGGAAATGAAGAGTTGTATGGTAAATCTCTATAGTGATGCAGTATGGTCTACGAGAGAGTAAGCAGCACACAAGTTCAGAAGAGTCTGCTACATTTGGATTGTTTCATACAAAGGCAATGAACAGTTGTATGGTAAATCTCTATAGTGA
The DNA here is from genome assembly GCA_026170595.1 of Plestiodon gilberti rubricaudatus. Classification (NCBI taxonomy): domain Eukaryota; kingdom Metazoa; phylum Chordata; class Lepidosauria; order Squamata; family Scincidae; genus Plestiodon; species Plestiodon gilberti. Next base: position 18,926,101 of record JANXHW010000012.1, read on the forward strand.
TGCAGTATGGTCTACGAGAGAGTAAGAAGCACACAAGTTCAGAAGCGTCTGCTACATTTGGATTGTTTCATACAAAGGCACTGAAGAGTTGTATGGTAAATCTCTATAGTGATGCAGTATGGTCTACGAGAGAGTAAGCACCACACAAGTTCAGAAGTTTCTACTACATTTGGATTGTTTCATACAAGGGCAATTACGAGTTCTATTCTAAATCTCTCTAGTGTTCCTATACTGGCTACAGCCTAGTAAGCAGCACCCAAGTTCAGAAGCGTCTGCTACATTTGGATTGTTTCATACAAAGGCAATGAAGAGTTGTATGGTCAATCTGTATAGTGAGGCAGTATGGTCTACGAGAGAGTAAGCACCACACAAGTTCAGAAGCGTCTGCTACATTTGGATTGTTTCATACAAAGGAAATGAAGAGTTGTATGGTAAATCTCTATAGTGATGCAGTATGGTCTACGAGAGAGTAAGCACCACACAAGTTCAGAAGCGTCTGCTACGTTTGGACTGTTTCATACAAAGGCAATGAAGAGTTGTATGGTAAATCTCTATAGTGATGCAGTATGGTCTACGAGAGAGTAAGCACCTCACAAGTTCAGAAGTTTCTACTACATTTGGATTGTTTCATACAAGGGCACTGAAGAGTTCTATACTAAATCTCTCTAGTGTTCCTACACTGGCTACAGCCTAGTAAGCAGCACCCAAGTTCAGAAGCGTCTGCTACATTTGGATTGTTTCATACAAAGGCAATGAAGAGTTGTATGGTAAATCTCTATAGTGAGGCAGCATGGTCTACGAGAGAGTAAGCACCACACAAGTTCAGAAGCGTCTGCTACGTTTGGATTGTTTCATACAAAGGAAATGAAGAGTTGTATGGTAAATCTCTATAGTGATGCAGTATGGTCTACGAGAGAGTAAGCACCACACAAGTTCAGAAGTTTCCACTACATTTGGATTGTTTCATACAAGGGCACTGAAGAGTTCTATTCTAAATCTGTCTAGTGTTCCTATACTGGCTACAGCTTAGTAAGCAGCACCCAAGTTCAGAAGCGTCTGCTACATTTGGATTGTTTCATACAAAGGCAATGAAGAGTTGTATGGTAAATCTCTATTGTGATGCAGTATGGTCTACGAGAGAGTAAGCACCACACAAGTTCAGAAGCGTCTGCTACATTTGGATTGTTTCATACAAAGGCACTGAAGAGTTGTATGGTAAATCTCTATAGTGATGCAGTATGGTCTATGAGAGAGTAAGCACCACACAAGTTCAGAAGTTTCTACTACATTTGGATTGTTTCATACAAGGGCAATTAAGAGTTCTATTCTAAATCTCTCTAGTGTTCCTATACTGGCTACAGCCTAGTAAGCATCACCCAAGTTCAGAAGCGTCTGCTACATTTGGATTGTTTCATACAAAGGCAATGAAGAGTTGTATGGTAAATCTCTATAGTGAGGCAGTATGGTCTACGAGAGAGTAAGAAGCACACAAGTTCAGAAGCGTCTGTTACATTTGGATTGTTTCATACAAAGGCAATGAAGAGTTGTATGGTAAATCTCTATAGTGATGCAGTATGGTCTACGAGAGAGTAAGCACCACACAAGTTCAGAAGTTTCTACTACATTTGGATTGTTTCATACAAGGGCAATGAAGAGTTCTATTCTAACTCTCTCTAGTGTTCCTATACTGGCTACAGCCTAGTAAGCAGCACCCAAGTTCAGAAGCGTCTGCTACATTTGGATTGTTTCATACAAAGGCAATGAAGAGTTGTATGGTAAATCTCTATAGTGAGGCAGTATGGTCTACGAGAGAGTAAGCACCACACAAGTTCAGAAGCGTCTGCTACATTTGGATTGTTTCATACAAAGGAAATGAAGAGTTGTATGGTAAATCTCTATAGTGATGCAGTATGGTCTACGAGAGAGAAAGCACCACACAAGTTCAGAAGTTTCTACTACATTTGGATTGTTTCATACAAGGGCACTGAAGAGTTCTATTCTAAATCTCTCTAGTGTTCCTATACTGGCTACAGCCTAGTAAGCAGCACCCAAGTTCAGAAGCGTCTGCTACATTTGGATTGTTTCATACAAAGGCAATGAAGAGTTGTATGGTAAATCTCTAGAGTGATGCAGTATGGTCTACGAGAGAGTAAGCACCACTCAAGTTCAGAAGTTTCTACTACATTTGGATTGTTTCATACAAGGGCACTGAAGAGTTCTATTCTAAATCTCTCTAGTGTTCCTATACTGGATACAGCCTATTAAGCAGCACACAAGTTCAGAAGCGTCTGCTACATTTGGATTGTTTCATACAAAGGCAATGAAGAGTTGTATGGTAAATCTCTATAGTGATGCAGTATGGTCTACGAGAGAGTAAGCACCACACAAGTTCAGAAGTGTCTGCTACATTTGGATTGTTTCATACAAAGGCAATGAAGAGTTGTATGGTAAATCTCTATAGTGATGCAGTATGGTCTACGAGAGAGTAAGCACCACACAAGTTCAGAAGCGTCTGCTACATTTGGATTGTTTCATACAAAGGCACTGAAGAGTTGTATGGTAAATCTCTATAGTGATGCAGTATGGTCTACGAGAGAGTAAGAAGCACACAAGTTCAGAAGCGTCTGTTACATTTGGATTGTTTCATACAAAGGCAATGAAGAGTTGTATGGTAAATCTCTATAGTGAGGCAGTATGGTCTACGAGAGAGTAAGAAGCACCCAAGTTCAGAAGCGTCTGCTACATTTGGATTGTTTCATACAAAGGCAATGAAGAGTTGTATGGTAAATCTCTATAGTGAGGCAGTATGGTCTACGAGAGAGTAAGAAGCACACAAGTTCAGAAGCGTCTGTTACATTTGGATTGTTTCATACAAAGGCAATGAAGAGTTGTATGGTAAATCTCTATAGTGATGCAGTATGGTCTACGAGAGAGTAAGCACCACACAAGTTCAGAAGTTTCTACTACATTTGGATTGTTTCATACAAGGGCAATGAAGAGTTCTATTCTAACTCTCTCTAGTGTTCCTATACTGGCTACAGCCTAGTAAGCAGCACCCAAGTTCAGAAGCGTCTGCTACATTTGGATTGTTTCATACAAAGGCAATGAAGAGTTGTATGGTAAATCTCTATAGTGAGGCAGTATGGTCTACGAGAGAGTAAGCACCACACAAGTTCAGAAGCGTCTGCTACATTTGGATTGTTTCATACAAAGGAAATGAAGAGTTGTATGGTAAATCTCCATAGTGATGCAGTATGGTCTACGAGAGAGAAAGCACCACACAAGTTCAGAAGTTTCTACTACATTTGGATTGTTTCATACAAGGGCACTGAAGAGTTCTATTCTAAATCTCTCTAGTGTTCCTATACTGGCTACAGCCTAGTAAGCAGCACCCAAGTTCAGAAGCGTCTGCTACATTTGGATTGTTTCATACAAAGGCAATGAAGAGTTGTATGGTAAATCTCTATAGTGATGCAGTATGGTCTACGAGAGAGTAAGCACCACACAAGTTCAGAAGTTTCTACTACATTTGGATTGTTTCATACAAGGGCACTGAAGAGTTCTATTCTAAATCTCTCTAGTGTTCCTATACTGGATACAGCCTAGTAAGCAGCACACAAGTTCAGAAGCGTCTGCTACATTTGGATTGTTTCATACAAAGGCAATGAAGAGTTGTATGGTAAATCTCTATAGTGATGCAGTATGGTCTACGAGAGAGTAAGCACCACACAAGTTCAGAAGTGTCTGCTACATTTGGATTGTTTCATACAAAGGCAATGAAGAGTTGTATGGTAAATCTCTATAGTGATGCAGTATGGTCTACAAGAGAGTAAGCAGCACACAAGTTCAGAAGTGTCTGCTACATTTGGATTGTTTCATACAAAGGCAGTGAAGAGTTGTATGGTAAATCTCTATAGTGATGCAGTATGGTCTACGAGAGAGTAAGCACCACACAAGTTCAGAACCTTCTACTACATTTGGATTGTTTCATACAAAGGCAATGAAGAGTTGTATGGTAAATCTCTATAGTGATGCAGTATGGTCTACGAGAGAGTAAGCAGCACACAAGTTCAGAAGTGTCTGCTACATTTGGATTGTTTCATACAAAGGAAATGAAGAGTTGTATGGTAAATCTCTATAGTGATGCAGTATGGTCTACGAGAGAGTAAGCAGCACACAAGTTCAGAAGAGTCTGCTACATTTGGATTGTTTCATACAAAGGCAATGAACAGTTGTATGGTAAATCTCTATAGTGATGCAGTATGGTCTACGAGAGAGTAAGAAGCACACAAGTTCAGAAGCGTCTGCTACATTTGGATTGTTTCATACAAAGGCACTGAAGAGTTGTATGGTAAATCTCTATAGTGATGCAGTATGGTCTACGAGAGAGTAAGCACCACACAAGTTCAGAAGTTTCTACTACATTTGGATTGTTTCATACAAGGGCAATTACGAGTTCTATTCTAAATCTCTCTAGTGTTCCTATACTGGCTACAGCCTAGTAAGCAGCACCCAAGTTCAGAAGCGTCTGCTACATTTGGATTGTTTCATACAAAGGCAATGAAGAGTTGTATGGTCAATCTGTATAGTGAGGCAGTATGGTCTACGAGAGAGTAAGCACCACACAAGTTCAGAAGCGTCTGCTACATTTGGATTGTTTCATACAAAGGAAATGAAGAGTTGTATGGTAAATCTCTATAGTGATGCAGTATGGTCTACGAGAGAGTAAGCACCACACAAGTTCAGAAGCGTCTGCTACGTTTGGACTGTTTCATACAAAGGCAATGAAGAGTTGTATGGTAAATCTCTATAGTGATGCAGTATGGTCTACGAGAGAGTAAGCACCTCACAAGTTCAGAAGTTTCTACTACATTTGGATTGTTTCATACAAGGGCACTGAAGAGTTCTATACTAAATCTCTCTAGTGTTCCTACACTGGCTACAGCCTAGTAAGCAGCACCCAAGTTCAGAAGCGTCTGCTACATTTGGATTGTTTCATACAAAGGCAATGAAGAGTTGTATGGTAAATCTCTATAGTGAGGCAGCATGGTCTACGAGAGAGTAAGCACCACACAAGTTCAGAAGCGTCTGCTACGTTTGGATTGTTTCATACAAAGGAAATGAAGAGTTGTATGGTAAATCTCTATAGTGATGCAGTATGGTCTACGAGAGAGTAAGCACCACACAAGTTCAGAAGTTTCCACTACATTTGGATTGTTTCATACAAGGGCACTGAAGAGTTCTATTCTAAATCTGTCTAGTGTTCCTATACTGGCTACAGCTTAGTAAGCAGCACCCAAGTTCAGAAGCATCTGCTACATTTGGATTGTTTCATACAAAGGCAATGAAGAGTTGTATGGTAAATCTCTATAGTGATGCAGTATGGTCTACGAGAGAGTAAGCACCACACAAGTTCAGAAGCGTCTGCTACATTTGGATTGTTTCATACAAAGGCAATGAAGAGTTGTATGGTAAATCTCTATAGTGATGCAGTATGGTCTACGAGAGATTAAGCAGCACCCAAGTTCAGAAGCGTCTGCTACATTTGGATTGTATCATACAAAGGCAATGAAGAGTTGTATGGTAAATCTCTATAGTGATGCAGTATGGTCTACGAGAGAGTAAGCACCACACAAGTTCAGAAGTTTCTACTACATTTGGATTGTTTCATACAAGGGCACTGAAGAGTTATATTCTAAATCTCTCTAGTGTTCCTATACTGGCTACAGCCTAGTAAGCAGCACCCAAGTTCAGAAGCGTCTGCTACATTTGGATTGTTTCATACAAAGGCAATGAAGAGTTGTACGGTAAATCTCTATAGTGATGCAGTATGGTCTACGAGAGAGTAAGCACCACACAAGTTCAGAAGCGTCTGCTACATTTGGATTGTTTCATACAAAGGCAATGAACAGTCGTATGGTAAATCTCTATAGTGATGCAGTATGGTCTACGAGAGAGTAAGCACCACACAAGTTCAGAAGTTTCTACTACATTTGGATTGTTTCATACAAGGGCACTGAAGATTTCTATTCTAAATCTCTCTAGTGTTCCTATACTGGCTACTGCCTAGTAAGCAGCACCCAAGTTCTGAAGCGTCTGCTACATTTGGATTGTTTCATACAAAGGCAATGAAGAGTTGTATGGTAAATCTCTATAGTGATGCAGTATGGCCTACGAGAGAATAAGCACCACACAAGTTCAGAAGCGTCTGCTACATTTGGATTGTTTCATACAAAGGCAATGAAGAGTTGTATGGTAAATCTCTATAGTGATGCAGTATGGTCTACGAGAGAGTAAGCACCACACAAGTTCAGAAGTTTCTACTACATTTGGATTGTTTCATACAAGGGCACTGAAGAGTTCTATTCTAAATCTCTCTAGTGTTCCTATACTGGCTACAGCCTAGTAAGCAGCACCCAAGTTCAGAATCGTCTGCTACATTTGGATTGTTTCATACAAAGGCAATGAACAGTTGTATGGTAAATCTCTATAGTGATGCAGTATGGCCTACGAGAGAGTAAGCACCACACAAGTTCAGAAGTTTCTACTACATTTGGATTGTTTCATACAAGGGCACTGAAGAGTTCTATTCTAAATCTCTCTAGTGTTCCTATACTGGCTACAGCCTAGTAAGCAGCACCCAAGTTCAGAAGCGTCTGCTACATTTGGATTGTTTAATACAAAGGCACTGAAGAGTTGTATGGTAAATCTCTATAGTGATGCAGTATGGTCTACGAGAGAGTAAGCACCACACAAGTTCAGAAGTGTCTGCTACATTTGGATTGTTTCATACAAAGGCAATGAAGAGTTGTATGGTAAATCTCTATAGTGATGCAGTATGGTCTACGAGAGAGTAAGCAGCACACAAGTTCAGAAGCGTCTGCTACATTTGGATTGTTTCATACAAAGGCAATGAACAGTTGTATGGTAAATCTCTATAGTGATGCAGTATGGTCTACGAGAGAGTAAGAAGCACACAAGTTCAGAAGCGTCTGCTACATTTGGATTGTTTCATACAAAGGCAATGAAGAGTTTTATGGTAAATCTCTATTGTGATGCAGTATGGTCTACGAGAGAGTAAGCACCACACAAGTTCAGAAGCGTCTGCTACATTTGGATTGTTTCATACAAAGGCACTGAAGAGTTGTATGGTAAATCTCTATAGTGATGCAGTATGGTCTATGAGAGAGTAAGCACCACACAAGTTCAGAAGTTTCTACTACATTTGGATTGTTTCATACAAGGGCAATTAAGAGTTCTATTCTAAATCTCTCTAGTGTTCCTATACTGGCTACAGCCTAGTAAGCATCACCCAAGTTCAGAAGCGTCTGCTACATTTGGATTGTTTCATACAAAGGCAATGAAGAGTTGTATGGTAAATCTCTATAGTGAGGCAGTATGGTCTACGAGAGAGTAAGAAGCAGACAAGTTCAGAAGCGTCTGTTACATTTGGATTGTTTCATACAAAGGCAATGAAGAGTTGTATGGTAAATCTCTATAGTGATGCAGTATGGTCTACGAGAGAGTAAGCACCACACAAGTTCAGAAGTTTCTACTACATTTGGATTGTTTCATACAAGGGCAATGAAGAGTTCTATTCTAACTCTCTCTAGTGTTCCTATACTGGCTACAGCCTAGTAAGCAGCACCCAAGTTCAGAAGCGTCTGCTACATTTGGATTGTTTCATACAAAGGCAATGAAGAGTTGTATGGTAAATCTCTATAGTGAGGCAGTATGGTCTACGAGAGAGTAAGCACCACACAAGTTCAGAAGCGTCTGCTACATTTGGATTGTTTCATACAAAGGAAATGAAGAGTTGTATGGTAAATCTCTATAGTGATGCAGTATGGTCTACGAGAGAGAAAGCACCACACAAGTTCAGAAGTTTCTACTACATTTGGATTGTTTCATACAAGGGCACTGAAGAGTTCTATTCTAAATCTCTCTAGTGTTCCTATACTGGCTACAGCCTAGTAAGCAGCACCCAAGTTCAGAAGCGTCTGCTACATTTGGATTGTTTCATACAAAGGCAATGAAGAGTTGTATGGTAAATCTCTATAGTGATGCAGTATGGTCTACGAGAGAGTAAGCACCACTCAAGTTCAGAAGTTTCTACTACATTTGGATTGTTTCATACAAGGGCACTGAAGAGTTCTATTCTAAATCTCTCTAGTGTTCCTATACTGGATACAGCCTAGTAAGCAGCACACAAGTTCAGAAGCGTCTGCTACATTTGGATTGTTTCATACAAAGGCAATGAAGAGTTGTATGGTAAATCTCTATAGTGATGCAGTATGGTCTACGAGAGAGTAAGCACCACACAAGTTCAGAAGTGTCTGCTACATTTGGATTGTTTCATACAAAGGCAATGAAGAGTTGTATGGTAAATCTCTATAGTGATGCAGTATGGTCTACGAGAGAGTAAGCAGCACACAAGTTCAGAAGTGTCTGCTACATTTGGATTGTTTCATACAAAGGCAGTGAAGAGTTGTATGGTAAATCTCTATAGTGATGCAGTATGGTCTACGAGAGAGTAAGCACCACACAAGTTCAGAACCTTCTACTACATTTGGATTGTTTCATACAAAGGCAATGAAGAGTTGTATGGTAAATCTCTATAGTGATGCAGTATGGTCTACGAGAGAGTAAGCAGCACACAAGTTCAGAAGTGTCTGCTACATTTGGATTGTTTCATACAAAGGAAATGAAGAGTTGTATGGTAAATCTCTATAGTGATGCAGTATGGTCTACGAGAGAGTAAGCAGCACACAAGTTCAGAAGAGTCTGCTACATTTGGATTGTTTCATACAAAGGCAATGAACAGTTGTATGGTAAATCTCTATAGTGATGCAGTATTGTCTACGAGAGAGTAAGAAGCACACAAGTTCAGAAGCGTCTGCTACATTTGGATTGTTTCATACAAAGGCACTGAAGAGTTGTATGGTAAATCTCTATAGTGATGCAGTATGGTCTACGAGAGAGTAAGCACCACACAAGTTCAGAAGTTTCTACTACATTTGGATTGTTTCATACAAGGGCAATTACGAGTTCTATTCTAAATCTCTCTAGTGTTCCTATACTGGCTACAGCCTAGTAAGCAGCACCCAAGTTCAGAAGCGTCTGCTACATTTGGATTGTTTCATACAAAGGCAATGAAGAGTTGTATGGTAAATCTGTATAGTGAGGCAGTATGGTCTACGAGAGAGTAAGCACCACACAAGTTCAGAAGCGTCTGCTACATTTGGATTGTTTCATACAAAGGAAATGAAGAGTTGTATGGTAAATCTCTATAGTGATGCAGTATGGTCTACGAGAGAGTAAGCACCACACAAGTTCAGAAGTTTCTACTACATTTGGATTGTTTCATACAAAGGAAATGAAGTGTTGTATGGTAAATCTCTATAGTGATGCAGTATGGTCTACGAGAGAGTAAGGACCACACAAGTTCAGAAGTTTCTACTACATTTGGATTGTTTCATACAAGGGCACTGAAGAGTTCTATTCTAAATCTCTCTAGTGTTCCTATACTGGCTACAGCCGAGTAAGCAGCACCCAAGTTCAGAAGCGTCTGCTACATTTGGATTGTTTCATACAAAGGCAATGAAGAGTTGTATGGTAAATCTCTATAGTGATGCAGTATGGTCTACGAGAGAGTAAGCACCACACAAGTTCAGAAGTTTCTACTACATTTGGATTGTTTCATACAAAGGAAATGAAGTGTTGTATGGTAAATCTCTATAGTGATGCAGTATGGTCTACGAGAGAGTAAGGACCACACAAGTTCAGAAGTTTCTACTACATTTGGATTGTTTCATACAAAGGCAATGAAGAGTTGTATAGTAAATCTCTATAGTGATGCAGTATGGTCTACGAGAGAGTAAGCACCACACAAGTTCAGAAGCGTCTGCTACATTTGGATTGTTTCATACAAAGGCACTGAAGAGTTGTATGGTAAATCTCTATAGTGATGCAGTATGGTCTACGAGAGAGTAAGCACCACACAAGTTCAGAAGTTTCTACTACATTTGGATTGTTTCATACAAGGGCACTGAAGAGTTCTATTCTAAATCTCTCTAGTGTTCCTATACTGGCTACAGCCTAGTAAGCAGCACCCAAGTTCAGAAGCGTCTGCTACATTTGGATTGTTTCATACAAAGGTAATGAAGAGTAGTATGGTAAATCTCTATAGTGATGCAGTATGGTCTACGAGAGAGTAAGCAGCAGACAAGTTCAGAAGCGTCTGCGACATTTGGATTGTTTCATACAAAGGCAATGAACAGTTGTACGGTAAATCTCTATAGTGATGCAGTATGGTCTACCAGAGAGTAAGAAGCACACAAGTTCAGAAGCGTCTGCTACATTTGGATTGTTTCATACAAAGGCAATGAAGAGTTGTATGTTAAATCTCTATAGTGATGCAGTATGGTCTACGAGAGAGTAAGCACCACACAAGTTCAGAAGTTTCTACTACATTTGGATTGTTTCATACAAGGGCAATGAGGAGTTCTATTCTAAATCTCTCTAGTGTTCCTATACTGGCTACAGCCTAGTAAGCAGCACCCAAGTTCAGAAGCGTCTGCTACATTTGGATTGTTTCATACAAAGGCAATGAAGAGTTGTATGGTAAATCTCTATAGTGAGGCAGTATGGTCTACGAGAGAGTAAGCACCACACAAGTTCAGAAGCGTCTGCTACATTTGGATTGTTTCATACAAAGGAAATGAAGAGTTGTATGGTGAATCTCTATAGTGATGCAGTATGGTCTACGAGAGAGTAAGCACCACACAAGTTCAGAAGCGTCTGCGACATTTGGATTGTTTCATACAAAGGCAATGAACAGTTGTACGGTAAATCTCTATAGTGATGCAGTATGGTCTACGAGAGTGTAAGAAGCACACAAGTTCAGAAGCGTCTGCTACATTTGGATTGTTTCATACAAAGGCAATGAAGAGTTGTATGTTAAATCTCTATAGTGATGCAGTATGGTCTACGAGAGAGTAAGCACCACACAAGTTCAGAAGTTTCTACTACATTTGGATTGTTTCATACAAGGGCAATGAAGAGTTCTATTCTAAATCTCTCTAGTGTTCCTATACTGGCTACAGCCTAGTAAGCAGCACCCAAGTTCAGAAGCGTCTGCTACATTTGGATTGTTTCATACAAAGGCAATGAAGAGTTGTATGGTAAATCTCTATAGTGATGCAGTATGGTCTACGAGAGAGTAAGCACCACACAAGTTCAGAAGTTTCTTCTACATTTGGATTGTTTCATACAAGGGCACTGAAGAGTTCTATTCTAAATCTCTCTAGTGTTCCTATACTGGCTACAGCCTAGTAAGCAGCACCCAAGTTCAGAAGCGTCTGCTACATTTGGATTGTTTCATACAAAGGCAATGAAGAGTTGTATGGTAAATCTCTATAGTGATGCAGTATGGTCTACGAGAGAGTAAGCACCACACAAGTTCAGAAGTTTCTACTACATTTGGATTGTTTCATACAAAGGCAATGAAGTGTTGTATGGTAAATCTCTATAGTGATGCAGTATGGTCTACGAGAGAGTAAGCACCACACAAGTTCAGAAGTTTCTTCTACATTTGGATTGTTTCATACAAGGGCACTGAAGAGTTCTATTCTAAATCTCTCTAGTGTTCCTATACTGGCTACAGCCTAGTAAGCAGCACCGAAGTTCAGAAGCGTCTGCTACATTTGGATTGTTTCATACAAAGGCAATGAAGAGTTGTATGGTAAATCTCTATAGTGATGCAGTATGGTCTACGAGAGAGTAAGCACCACACAAGTTCAGAAGTTTCTACTACATTTGGATTGTTTCATACAAAGGCAATGTATTGTTGTATGGTAAATCTCTATAGTGATGCAGTATGGTCTACGAGAGAGTAAGCACCACACAAGTTCAGAACCTTCTACTACATTTGGATTGTTTCATACAAGGGCACTGAAGAGTTCTATTCTAAATCTCTCTAGTGTTCTTATACTGGCTACAGCCTAGTAAGCAGCACCCAAGTTCAGAAGCGTCTGCTACATTTGGATTGTTTCATACAAAGGCAATGAAGAGTTGTATGGTAAATCTCTATAGTGAGGCAGTATGGTCTCCGAGAGAGTAAGCACAACACAAGTTCAGAAGCGTCTGCTACATTTGGATTGTTTCATACAAAGGAAATGAAGAGTTGTATGGTAAATCTCTATAGTGATGCAGTATGGTCTACGAGAGAGTAAGCACCACACAAGTTCAGAAGTTTCTACTACATTTGGATTGTTTCATACAAAGGCAATGAAGTGTTGTATGGTAAATCTCTATAGTGATGCAGTATGGTCTACGAGAGAGTAAGCACCACACAAGTTCAGAAGTTTCTTCTACATTTGGATTGTTTCATACAAGGGCACTGAAGAGTTCTATTCTAAATCTCTCTAGTGTTCCTATACTGGCTACAGCCTAGTAAGCAGCACCCAAGTTCAGAAGCGTCTGCTACATTTGGATTGTTTCATACAAAGGCAATGAAGAGTTGTATGGTAAATCTCTATAGTGATGCAGTATGGTCTACGAGAGAGTAAGCAGCACACAAGTTCAGAAGCGTCTGCTACATTTGGATTGTTTCATACAAAGGCAATGAACAGTTGTACGGTAAATCTCTATAGTGATGCAGTATGGTCTACGAGAGAGTAAGAAGCACACAAGTTCAGAAGCGTCTGCTACATTTGGATTGTTTCATACAAAGGCAATGAAGAGTTGTATGGTAAATCTCTATAGTGATGCAGTATGGTCTACGAGAGAGTAAGCACCACACAAGTTCAGAAGCGTCTGCTACATTTGGATTGTTTCATACAAAGGCACTGAAGAGTTGTATGGTAAATCTCTATAGTGATGCAGTATGGTCTACGAGAGAGTAAGCACCACACAAGTTCAGAAGCGTCTGCTACATTTGGATTGTTTCATACAAAGGCAATGAAGAGTTGTATGGTAAATCTCTATAGTGATGCAGTATGGTCTACGAGAGAGTAAGCACCACACAAGTTCAGAAGTTTCTACTACATTTGGATTGTTTCATACAAGGGCACTGAAGAGTTCTATTCTAAATCTCTCTAGTGTTCCTATACTGGCTACAGCCTAGTAAGCAGCACCCAAGTTCAGAAGCGTCTGCTACATTTGGATTGTTTCATACAAAGGCAATGAAGAGTTGTATGGTAAATCTCTATAGTGATGCAGTATGGTCTACGAGAGAGTAAGCAGCACACAAGTTCAGAAGTTTCTACTACATTTGGATTGTTTCATACAAGGGCACTGAAGACTTCTATTCTAAATCTCTCTAGTGTTCCTATACTGGCTACAGCCTAGTAAGCAGCACCCAAGTTCAGAAGCGTCTGCTACATTTGGATTGTTTCATACAAAGGCAATGAAGAGTTGTATGGTAAATCTCTATAGTGATGCAGTATGGTCTACGAGAGAGTAAGCACCACACAAGTTCAGAAGTTTCTACTACATTTGGATTGTTTCATACAAAGGCAATGAAGTGTTGTATGGTAAATCTCTATAGTGATGCAGTATGGTCTACGAGAGAGTAAGCACCACACAAGTTCAGAACCTTCTACTACATTTGGATTGTTTCATACAAGGGCACTGAAGAGTTCTATTCTAAATCTCTCTAGTGTTCCTATACTGGCTACAGCCTAGTAAGCAGCACGCAAGTTCAGAAGCGTCTGCTACATTTGGATTGTTTCATACAAAGGCAATGAAGAGCTGTATGGTAAATCTCTATAGTGATGCAGTATGGTCTACGAGAGAGTAAGCACCACACAAGTTCAGAAGCGTCTGCTACATTTGGATTGTTTCATACAAAGGCAATGAAGTGTTGTATGGTAAATCTCTATAGTGATGCAGTATGGTCTACGAGAGAGTAAGCACCACACAAGTTCAGAAGTTTCTACTACATTTGGATTGTTTCATACAAGGGCACTGAAGAGTTCTATTCTAAATCTCTCTAGTGTTCCTGTACTGGCTACAGCCTAGTAAGCAGCCCCCAAGTTCAGAAGCGTCTGCTACATTTGGATTGTTTCATACAAAGGCAATGAAGAGTTCTATGGTAAATCTCTATAGTGATGCAGTATGGTCTACGAGAGAGTAAGCACCACACAAGTTCAGAAGCGTCTGCTACATTTGGATTGTTTCATACAAAGGCACTGAAGAGTTGTATGGTAAATCTCTATAGTGATGCAGTATGGTCTACGAGAGAGTAAGCACCACACAAGTTCAGAAGTTTCTACTACATTTGGATTGTTTCATACAAGGGCACTGAAGAGTTCTATTCTAAATCTCTCTAGTGTTCCTATACTGGCTACAGCCTAGTAAGCAGCACCCAAGTTCAGAAGCGTCTGCTACATTTGGATTGTTTCATACAAAGGCAATGAAGAGTTGTATGGTAAATCTCTATAGTGATGCAGTATGGTCTACGAGAGAGTAAGCACCACACAAGTTCAGAAGTTTCTACTACATTTGGATTGTTTCATACAAGGGCACTGAAGAGTTCTATTCTAAATCTCTCTAGTGTTCCTATACTGGCTACAGCCTAGTAAGCAGCACCCAAGTTCAGAAGCGTCTGCTACATTTGGATTGTTTCATACAAAGGCAATGAAGAGTTGTATGGTAAATCTCTATAGTGATGCAGTATGGTCTACGAGAGAGTAAGCACCACACAAGTTCAGAAGTTTCTACTACATTTCGATTGTTTCATACAAGGGCACTGAAGAGTTCTATTCTAAATCTCTCTAGTGTTCCTATACAGGCTACAGCCTAGTAAGCAGCACACAAGTTCAGAAGCGTCTGCTACATTTGGATTGTTTCATACAAAGGCAATGAAGAGTTGTATGGTAAATCTCTATAGTGATGCAGTATGGTCTACGAGAGAGTAAGCACCACACAAGTTCAGAACCTTCTACTACATTTGGATTGTTTCATACAAGGGCACTGAAGAGTTCTATTCTAAATCTCTCTAGTGTTCCTATACTGGCTACAGCCTAGTAAGCAGCACCCAAGTTCAGAAGCGTCTGCTACATTTGGATTGTTTCATACAAAGGCAATGAAGAGTTGTATGGTAAATCTCTATAGTGATGCAGTATGGTCTACGAGAGAGTAAGCACCACACAAGTTCAGAAGTTTCTACTACATTTGGATTGTTTCATACAAGGGCACTGAAGAGTTCTATTCTAAATCTCTCTAGTGTTCCTATACTGGCTACAGCCTAGTAAGCAGCACCCAAGTTCAGAAGCGTCTGCTACATTTGGATTGTTTCATACAAAGGCAATGAACAGTTGTATGGTAAATCTCTATAGTGATGCAGTATGGTCTACGAGAGAGTAAGAAGCACACAAGTTCAGAAGCGTCTGCTACATTTGGATTGTTTCATACAAAGGCAATGAAGAGTTGTATGGTAAATCTCTATAGTGATGCAGTATGGTCTACGAAAGAGTAAGCACCACATAAGTTCAGAACCTTCTACTACATTTGGATTGTTTCATACAAGGGCACTGAAGAGTTCTATTCTAAATCTCTCTAGTGTTCCTATACTGGCTACAGCCTAGTAAGCAGCACCCAAGTTCAGAAGCGTCTGCTACATTTGGATTGTTTCATACAAAGGCAATGAAGAGTTGTATGGTAAATCTCTATAGTGATGCAGTATGGTCTACGAGAGAGTAAGCACCACACAAGTTCAGAAGTTTATACTACATTTGGATTGTTTCATACAAGGGCACTGAAGAGTTCTATTCTAAATCTCTCTAGTGTTCCTATACTGGCTACAGCCTAGTAAGCAGCACCCAAGTTCAGAAGCGTCTGCTACATTTGGATTGTTTCATACAAAGGCAATGAAGAGTTGTATGGTAAATCTCTATAGTGATGCAGTATGGTCTACGAGAGAGTAAGCAGCACCCAAGTTCAGAAGCGTCTGCTACATTTGGATTGTTTCATACAAAGGCAATGAAGAGTTGTATGGTAAATCTCTATAGTGATGCAGTATGGTCTACGAGAGAGTAAGCACCACACAAGTTCAGAAGCGTCTGCTACATTTGGATTGTTTCATACAAAGGCAATGAAGAGTTGTATGGTAAATCTCTATAGTGATGCGGTATGGTCTACGAGAGAGTAAGCACCACACAAGTTCAGAACCTTCTACTACATTTGGATTGTTTCATACAAGGGCACTGAAGAGTTCTATTCTAAATCTCTCTAGTGTTCCTATACTGGCTACAGCCTAGTAAGCAGCACCCAAGTTCAGAAGCGTCTGCTACATTTGGATTGTTTCATACAAAGGCAATGAAGAGTTGTATGGTAAATCTCTATAGTGATGCAGTATGGTCTACGAGAGAGTAAGCACCACACAAGTTCAGAAGCGTCTGCTACGTTTGGATTGTTTCATACAAAGGCAATGAATTGTTGTATGGTAAATCTCTATAGTGATGCAGTATGGTCTACGAGAGAGTAAGCACCACACAAGTTCAGAAGTTTCTACTACATTTGGATTGTTTCATACAAGGGCACTGAAGAGTTCTATTCTAAATCTCTCTAGTGTTCCTGTACTGGCTACAGCCTAGTAAGCAGCCCCCAAGTTCAGAAGCGTCTGCTACATTTGGATTGTTTCATACAAAGGCAATGAAGAGTTCTATGGTAAATCTCTATAGTGATGCAGTATGGTCTACGAGAGAGTAAGCACCACACAAGTTCAGAAGCGTCTGCTACATTTGGATTGTTTCATACAAAGGCACTGAAGAGTTGTATGGTAAATCTCTATAGTGATGCAGTATGGTCTACGAGAGAGTAAGCACCACACAAGTTCAGAAGTTTCTACTACATTTGGATTGTTTCATACAAGGGCACTGAAGAGTTCTATTCTAAATCTCTCTAGTGTTCCTATACTGGCTACAGCCTAGTAAGCAGCACCCAAGTTCAGAAGCGTCTGCTACATTTGGATTGTTTCATACAAAGGCAATGAAGAGTTGTATGGTAAATCTCTATAGTGATGCAGTATGGTCTACGAGAGAGTAAGCACCACACAAGTTCAGAAGTTTCTACTACATTTGGATTGTTTCATACAAGGGCACTGAACAGTTCTATTCTAAATCTCTCTAGTGTTCCTATACTGGCTACAGCCTAGTAAGCAGCACCCAAGTTCAGAAGCGTCTGCTACATTTGGATTGTTTCATACAAAGGCAATGAACAGTTGTATGGTAAATCTCTATAGTGATGCAGTATGGTCTACGAGAGAGTAAGAAGCACACAAGTTCAGAAGCGTCTGCTACATTTGGATTGTTTCATACAAAGGCAATGAAGAGTTGTATGGTAAATCTCTATAGTGATGCAGTATGGTCTACGAGAGAGTAAGCACCACACAAGTTCAGAAGTTTCTACTACATTTGGATTGTTTCATACAAAGGCAATGAAGTGTTGTATGGTAAATCTCTATAGTGATGCAGTATGGTCTACGAGAGAGTACGCACCACACAAGTTCAGAAGTTTCTACTACATTTGGATTGTTTCATACAAGGGCACTGAAGAGTTCTATTCTAAATCTCTCTAGTGTTCCTATACTGGCTACAGCCTAGTAAGCAGCACCCAAGTTCAGAAGGGTCTGCTACATTTGGATTGTTTCATACAAAGGCAATGAACAGTTGTATGGTAAATCTCTATAGTGATGCAGTATGGTCTACGAGAGAGTAAGAAGCACACAAGTTCAGAAGCGTCTGCTACATTTGGATTGTTTCATACAAAGGCAATGAAGAGTTGTATGGTAAATCTCTATAGTGATGCAGTATGGTCTACGAGAGAGTAAGCACCACACAAGTTCAGAAGTTTCTACTACATTTGGATTGTTTCATACAAAGGCAATGAAGTGTTGTATGGTAAATCTCTATAGTGATGCAGTATGGTCTACGAGAGAGTACGCACCACACAAGTTCAGAAGTTTCTACTACATTTGGATTGTTTCATACAAGGGCACTGAAGAGTTCTATTCTAAATCTCTCTAGTGTTCCTATACTGGCTACAGCCTAGTAAGCAGCACCCAAGTTCAGAAGCGTCTGCTACATTTGGATTGTTTCATACAAAGGCAATGAAGAGTTGTATGGTAAATCTCTATAGTGATGCAGTATGGTCTACGAGAGAGTAAGCACCACACAAGTTCAGAACCTTCTACTACATTTGGATTGTTTCATACAAGGGCACTGAAGAGTTCTATTCTAAATCTCTCTAGTGTTCCTATACAGGCTAAAGCCTAGTAAGCAGCACACAAGTTCAGAAGCGTCTGCTACATTTGGATTGTTTCATACAAAGGCAATGAAGAGTTGTATGGTAAATCTCTATAGTGATGCAGTATGGTCTACGAGAGAGTAAGCACCACACAAGTTCAGAACCTTCTACTACATTTGGATTGTTTCATACAAGGGCACTGAAGAGTTCTATTCTAAATCTCTCTAGTGTTCCTATACTGGCTACAGCCTAGTAAGCAGCACCCAAGTTCAGAAGCGTCTGCTACATTTGGATTGTTTCATACAAAGGCAATGAAGAGTTGTATGGTAAATCTCTATAGTGAGGCAGCATGGTCTACGAGAGAGTAAGCACCACACAAGTTCAGAAGCGTCTGCTACGTTTGGATTGTTTCATACAAAGGAAATGTAGAGTTGTATGGTAAATCTCTATAGTGATGCAGTATGGTCTACGAGAGAGTAAGCACCACACAAGTTCAGAAGTTTCCACTACATTTGGATTGTTTGATACAAGGGCACTGAAGAGTTCTATTCTAAATCTGTCTAGTGTTCCTATACTGGATACAGCTTAGTAAGCAGCACCCAAGTTCAGAAGCATCTGCTACATTTGGATTGTTTCATACAAAGGCAATGAAGAGTTGTATGGTAAATCTCTATAGTGATGCAGTATGGTCTACGAGAGAGTAAGCACCACACAAGTTCAGACGTTTCTACTACATTTGGATTGTTTCATACAAAGGCAATGAAGAGTTGTATGGTAAATCTCTATAGTGATGCAGTATGGTCTACGAGAGAGTAAGCACCACACAAGTTCAGAAGTTTCTACTACATTTGGATTGTTTCATACAAGGGCACTGAAGAGTTCTATTCTAAATCTCTCTAGTGTTCCTATACTGGCTACAGCCTAGTAAGCAGCACCCAAGTTCAGAAGCGTCTGCTACATTTGGATTGTTTCATACAAAGGCAATGAAGAGTTGTATGGTAAATCTCTATAGTGATGCAGTATGGTCTACGAGAGAGTAAGCACCACACAAGTTCAGAAGTTTCTACTACATTTGGATTGTTTCATACAAGGGCACTGAAGAGTTCTATTCTAAATCTCTCTAGTGTTCCTATACTGGCTACAGCCTAGTAAGCAGCACCCAAGTTCAGAAGCGTCTGCTACATTTGGATTGTTTCATACAAAGGCAATGAAGAGTTGTACGGTAAATCTCTATAGTGATGCAGTATGGTCTACGAGAGAGTAAGCACCACACAAGTTCAGAAGCGTCTGCTACATTTGGATTGTTTCATACAAAGGCAATGAACAGTCGTATGGTAAATCTCTATAGTGATGCAGTATGGTCTACGAGAGAGTAAGCACCACACAAGTTCAGAAGTTTCTACTACATTTGTATTGTTTCATACAAGGGCACTGAAGAGTTCTATTCTAAATCTCTCTAGTGTTCCTATACTGGCTACAGCCTAGTAAGCAGCACCCAAGTTCAGAAGCGTCTGCTACATTTGGATTGTTTCATACAAAGGCAATGAAGAGTTGTATGGTAAATCTCTATAGTGATGCAGTATGGTCTACGAGAGAGTAAGCAGCACACAAGTTCAGAAGCGTCTGCTACATTTGGATTGTTTCATACAAAGGCAATGAACAGTTGTACGGTCAATCTCTATAGTGATGCAGTATGGTCTACGAGAGAGTAAGAAGCACACAAGTTCAGAAGCGTCTGCTACATTTGGATTGTTTCATACAAAGGCAATGAAGAGTTGTATGGTAAATCTCTATAGTGATGCAGTATGGTCTACGAGAGAGTAAGCAGCACCCAAGTTCAGAAGCGTCTGCTACATTTGGATTGTTTCATACAAAGGCACTGAAGAGTTGTATGGTAAATCTCTATAGTGATGCAGTATGGTCTACGAGAGAGTAAGCACCACACAAGTTCAGAAGCGTCTGCTACATTTGGATTGTTTCATACAAAGGCAATGAAGTGTTGTATGGTAAATCTCTATAGTGATGCAGTATGGTCTACGAGAGAGTAAGCACCACACAAGTTCAGAACCTTCTACTACATTTGGATTGTTTCATACAAGGGCACTGAAGAGTTCTATTCTAAATCTCTCTAGTGTTCCTATACTGGCTACAGCCTAGTAAGCAGCACCCAAGTTCAGAAGCGTCTGCTACATTTGGATTGTTTCATACAAAGGCAATGAAGAGTTGTATGGTAAATCTCTATAGTGATGCAGTATGGTCTACGAGAGAGTAAGAAGCACACAAGTTCAGAAGCGTCTGCTACATTTGGATTGTTTCATACAAAGGCAATGAAGAGTTGTATGGTAAATCTCTATAGTGATGCAGTATGGTGTACGAGAGAGTAAGCACCACACAAGTTCATAAGCGTCTGCTACATTTGGATTGTTTCATACAAAGGCACTGAAGAGTTGTATGGTAAATCTCTATAGTGATGCAGTATGGTCTACGAGAGAGTAAGCACCACACAAGTTCAGAAGTTTCTACTACATTTGGATTGTTTCATACAAGGGCACTGAAGAGTTCTATTCTAAATCTCTCTAGTGTTCCTATACTGGATACAGCCTAGTAAGCAGCACCCAAGTTCAGAAGCGTCTGCTACATTTGGATTGTTTAATACAAAGGCACTGAAGAGTTGTATGGTAAATCTCTATAGTGATGCAGTATGGTCTACGAGAGAGTAAGCAGCACACAAGTTCAGAAGTGTCTGCTACATTTGGATTGTTTAATACAAAGGAACTGAAGAGTTGTATGGTAAATCTCTATAGTGATGCAGTATGGTCTACGAGAGAGTAAGCACCACACAAGTTCAGAAGCGTCTGCTACATTTGGATTGTTTCATACAAAGGCAATGAAGAGTTGTATGGTAAATCTCTATAGTGATGCAGTATGGTCTACGAGAGAGTAAGCACCACACAAGTTCAGAAACTTCTACTACATTTGGATTGTTTCATACAAGGGCACTGAAGAGTTCTATTCTAAATCTCTCTAGTGTTCCTATACTGGCTACAGCCTAGTAAGCAGCACCCAAGTTCAGAAGCGTCTGCTACATTTGGATTGTTTCATACAAAGGCAATGAACAGTTGTATGGTAAATCTCTATAGTGATGCAGTATGGTCTACGAGAGAGTAAGCACCACACAAGTTCAGAAGTTTCTACTACATTTGGATTGTTTCATACAAGGGCACTGAAGAGTTATATTCTAAATCTCTCTAGTGTTCCTATACTGGCTACAGCCTAGTAAGCAGCACCCAAGTTCAGAAGCGTCTGCTACATTTGGATTGTTTCATACAAAGGCAATGAAGAGTTGTACGGTAAATCTCTATAGTGATGCAGTATGGTCTACGAGAGAGTAAGCACCACACAAGTTCAGAAGCGTCTGCTACATTTGGATTGTTTCATACAAAGGCAATGAACAGTCGTATGGTAAATCTCTATAGTGATGCAGTATGGTCTACGAGAGAGTAAGCACCACACAAGTTCAGAAGTTTCTACTACATTTGTATTGTTTCATACAAGGGCACTGAAGAGTTCTATTCTAAATCTCTCTAGTGTTCCTATACTGGCTACAGCCTAGTAAGCAGCACCCAAGTTCAGAAGCGTCTGCTACATTTGGATTGTTTCATACAAAGGCAATGAAGAGTTGTATGGTAAATCTCTATAGTGATGCAGTATGGTCTACGAGAGAGTAAGCAGCACACAAGTTCAGAAGCGTCTGCTACATTTGGATTGTTTCATACAAAGGCAATGAACAGTTGTACGGTCAATCTCTATAGTGATGCAGTATGGTCTACGAGAGAGTAAGAAGCACACAAGTTCAGAAGCGTCTGCTACATTTGGATTGTTTCATACAAAGGCAATGAAGAGTTGTATGGTAAATCTCTATAGTGATGCAGTATGGTCTACGAGAGAGTAAGCAGCACCCAAGTTCAGAAGCGTCTGCTACATTTGGATTGTTTCATACAAAGGCACTGAAGAGTTGTATGGTAAATCTCTATAGTGATGCAGTATGGTCTACGAGAGAGTAAGCACCACACAAGTTCAGAAGCGTCTGCTACATTTGGATTGTTTCATACAAAGGCAATGAAGTGTTGTATGGTAAATCTCTATAGTGATGCAGTATGGTCTACGAGAGAGTAAGCACCACACAAGTTCAGAACCTTCTACTACATTTGGATTGTTTCATACAAGGGCACTGAAGAGTTCTATTCTAAATCTCTCTAGTGTTCCTATACTGGCTACAGCCTAGTAAGCAGCACCCAAGTTCAGAAGCGTCTGCTACATTTGGATTGTTTCATACAAAGGCAATGAAGAGTTGTATGGTAAATCTCTATAGTGATGCAGTATGGTCTACGAGAGAGTAAGAAGCACACAAGTTCAGAAGCGTCTGCTACATTTGGATTGTTTCATACAAAGGCAATGAAGAGTTGTATGGTAAATCTCTATAGTGATGCAGTATGGTGTACGAGAGAGTAAGCACCACACAAGTTCATAAGCGTCTGCTACATTTGGATTGTTTCATACAAAGGCACTGAAGAGTTGTATGGTAAATCTCTATAGTGATGCAGTATGGTCTACGAGAGAGTAAGCACCACACAAGTTCAGAAGTTTCTACTACATTTGGATTGTTTCATACAAGGGCACTGAAGAGTTCTATTCTAAATCTCTCTAGTGTTCCTATACTGGATACAGCCTAGTAAGCAGCACCCAAGTTCAGAAGCGTCTGCTACATTTGGATTGTTTAATACAAAGGCACTGAAGAGTTGTATGGTAAATCTCTATAGTGATGCAGTATGGTCTACGAGAGAGTAAGCAGCACACAAGTTCAGAAGTGTCTGCTACATTTGGATTGTTTAATACAAAGGAACTGAAGAGTTGTATGGTAAATCTCTATAGTGATGCAGTATGGTCTACGAGAGAGTAAGCACCACACAAGTTCAGAAGCGTCTGCTACATTTGGATTGTTTCATACAAAGGCAATGAAGAGTTGTATGGTAAATCTCTATAGTGATGCAGTATGGTCTACGAGAGAGTAAGCACCACACAAGTTCAGAAACTTCTACTACATTTGGATTGTTTCATACAAGGGCACTGAAGAGTTCTATTCTAAATCTCTCTAGTGTTCCTATACTGGCTACAGCCTAGTAAGCAGCACCCAAGTTCAGAAGCGTCTGCTACATTTGGATTGTTTCATACAAAGGCAATGAACAGTTGTATGGTAAATCTCTATAGTGATGCAGTATGGTCTACGAGAGAGTAAGAAGCACACAAGTTCAGAATCGTCTGCTATATTTGGATTGTTTCATGCAAAGGCAATGAAGAGTTGTATGGTAAATCTCTATAGTGATGCAGTATGGTCTACGAGAGAGTAAGCACCACACAAGTTCAGAAGTTTCTACTACATTTGGATTGTTTCATACAAGGGCACTGAAGAGTTCTATTCTAAATCTCTCTAGTGTTCCTATACTGGCTACAGCCTAGTAAGCAGCACCCAAGTTCAGAAGCGTCTGCTACATTTGGATTGTTTCATACAAAGGCAATGAAGAGTTGTATGGTAAATCTCTATAGTGAGGCAGTATGGTCTACGAGAGAGTAAGCAGCACACAAGTTCAGAAGTGTCTGCTACATTTGGATTGTTTCATACAAAGGCAGTGAAGAGTTGTATGGTAAATCTCTATAGTGATGCAGTATGGTCTACGAGAGAGTAAGCACCACACAAGTTCTGAACCTTCTACTACATTTGGATTGTTTCATACAAGGGCACTGAAGAGTTCTATTCTAAATCTCTCTAGTGTTCCTATACTGGCTACAGCCTAGTAAGCAGCACCCAAGTTCAGAAGCGTCTGCTACATATGGATTGTTTCATACAAAGGCAATGAAGAGTTGTATGGTAAATCTCTATAGTGATGCAGTATGGTCTACGAGAGAGTAAGCACCACACAAGTTCAGAAGCGTCTGCTACATTTGGATTGTTTCATACAAGGGCACTGAAGAGTTCTATTCTAAATCTCTCTATTGTTCCTATACTGGCTACAGCCAAGTAAGCAGCACACAAGTTCAGAAGCGTCTGCTACATTTGGATTGTTTCATACAAAGGCACTGAAGAGTTGAATGGTAAATCTCTATAGTGATGCAGTATGGTCTACGAGAGAGTAAGCAGCACACAAGTTCAGAAGTGTCTGCTACATTTGGATTGTTTCATACAAAGGCAGTGAAGAGTTGTATGGTAAATCTCTATAGTGATGCAGTATGGTCTACGAGAGAGTAAGCACCACACAAGTTCAGAAGTTTCTACTACATTTGGATTGTTTCATACAAGGGCACTGAAGAGTTCTATTCTAAATCTCTCTAGTGTTCCTATACTGGCTACTGCCTAGTAAGCAGCACCCAAGTTCAGAAGCGTCTGCTACGTTTGGATTGTTTCATACAAAGGCAATGAAGAGTTGTATGGTTAATCTCTATAGTGATGCAGTATGGTCTACGAGAGAGTAAGCACCACACAAGTTCAGAAGTTTCTACTACATTTGGATTGTTACATACAAAGGCAATGAAGTGTTGTATGGTAAATCTCTATAGTGATGCAGTATGGTCTACGAGAGAGTAAGCACCACACAAGTTCAGAAGTTTCTACTAAATTTGGATTGTTTCATACAAGGGCACTGAAGAGTTCTATTCTAAATCTCTCTAGTGTTCCTATACTGGCTACAGCCTAGTAAGCAGCACCCAAGTTCAGAAGCGTCTGCTACATTTGTATTGTTTCATACAAAGGCAATGAAGAGTTGTATGGTAAATCTCTATAGTGATGCAGTATGGTCTACGAGAGAGTAAGCACCACACAAGTTCAGAAGCGTCTGCTACGTTTGGACTGTTTCATACAAAGGCAATGAAGAGTTGTATGGTAAATCTCTACAGTGATGCAGTATGGTCTACGAGAGAGTAAGCACCACACAAGTTCAGAAGTTTCTACTACATTAGGATTGTTTCATACAAGGGCACTGAAGAGTTCTATTCTAAATCTGTCTAGTGTTCCTATACTGGCTACAGCCTAGTAAGCAGCACCCAAGTTCAGAAGCGTCTGCTACATTTGGATTGTTTCATACAAAGGCAATGAAGAGTTGTATGGTAAATCTCTATAGTGATGCAGTATGGTCTACGAGAGAGTAAGCAGCACCCAAGTTCAGAAGCGTCTGCTACATTTGGATTGTTTCAAACAAAGGCAATGAAGAGTTGTATGGTAAATCTCTATAGTGATGCAGTATGGTCTACGAGAGAGTAAGCACCACACAAGTTCAGAAGTTTCTACTACATATGGATTGTTTCATACAAGGGCACTGAAGAGTTCTATTCTAAATCTCTCTAGCGTTCCTATACTGGCTACAGCCAAGTAAGCAGCACACAAGTTCAGAAGCGTCTGCTACATTTGGATTGTTTCATACAAAGGCACTGAAGAGTTGAATGGTAAATCTCTATAGTGATGCAGTATGGTCTACGAGAGAGTAAGCAGCACACAAGTTCAGAAGCGTCTGCTACATTTGGATTGTTTCATACAAAGGCAATGAACAGTAGTATGGTAAATCTCTATAGTGATGCAGTATGGTCTACGAGAGAGTAAGAAGCACACAAGTTCAGAAGCGTCTGCTACATTTGGATTGTTTCATACAAAGGCAATGAAGAGTTGTATGGTAAATCTCTATTGTGATGCAGTATGGTCTACGAGAGAGTAAGCACCACACAAGTTCAGAAGCGTCTGCTACATTTGGATTGTTTCATACAAAGGCACTGAAGAGTTGTATGGTAAATCTCTATAGTGATGCAGTATGGTCTATGAGAGAGTAAGCACCACACAAGTTCAGAAGTTTCTACTACATTTGGATTGTTTCATACAAGGGCAATTAAGAGTTCTATTCTAAATCTCTCTAGTGTTCCTATACTGGCTACAGCCTAGTAAGCATCACCCAAGTTCAGAAGCGTCTGCTACATTTGGATTGTTTCATACAAAGGCAATGAAGAGTTGTATGGTAAATCTCTATAGTGAGGCAGTATGGTCTACGAGAGAGTAAGCACCACACAAGTTCAGAAGCGTCTGCTACATTTGGATTGTTTCATACAAAGGAAATGAAGAGTTGTATGGTAAATCTCTATAGTGATGCAGTATGGTCTACGAGAGAGAAAGCACCACACAAGTTCAGAAGTTTCTACTACATTTGGATTGTTTCATACAAGGGCACTGAAGAGTTCTATTCTAAATCTCTCTAGTGTTCCTATACTGGCTACAGCCTAGTAAGCAGCACCCAAGTTCAGAAGCGTCTGCTACATTTGGATTGTTTCATACAAAGGCAATGAAGAGTTGTATGGTAAATCTCTATAGTGATGCAGTATGGTCTACGAGAGAGTAAGCACCACACAAGTTCAGAAGTTTCTACTACATTTGGATTGTTTCATACAAGGGCACTGAAGAGTTCTATTCTAAATCTCTCTAGTGTTCCTATACTGGCTACAGCCTAGTAAGCAGCACCCAAGTTCAGAAGCGTCTGCTACATTTGGATTGTTTAATACAAAGGCACTGAAGAGTTGTATGGTAAATCTCTATAGTGATGCAGTATGGTCTACGAGAGAGTAAGCACCACACAAGTTCAGAAGTGTCTGCTACATTTGGATTGTTTCATACAAAGGCAATGAAGAGTTGTATGGTAAATCTCTATAGTGATGCAGTATGGTCTACGAGAGAGTAAGCAGCACACAAGTTCAGAAGCGTCTGCTACATTTGGATTGTTTCATACAAAGGCAATGAACAGTTGTATGGTAAATCTCTATAGTGATGCAGTATGGTCTACGAGAGAGTAAGAAGCACACAAGTTCAGAAGCGTCTGCTACATTTGGATTGTTTCATACAAAGGCAATGAAGAGTTGTATGGTAAATCTCTATTGTGATGCAGTATGGTCTACGAGAGAGTAAGCACCACACAAGTTCAGAAGCGTCTGCTACATTTGGATTGTTTCATACAAAGGCACTGAAGAGTTGTATGGTAAATCTCTATAGTGATGCAGTATGGTCTATGAGAGAGTAAGCACCACACAAGTTCAGAAGTTTCTACTACATTTGGATTGTTTCATACAAGGGCAATTAAGAGTTCTATTCTAAATCTCTCTAGTGTTCCTATACTGGCTACAGCCTAGTAAGCATCACCCAAGTTCAGAAGCGTCTGCTACATTTGGATTGTTTCATACAAAGGCAATGAAGAGTTGTATGGTAAATCTCTATAGTGAGGCAGTATGGTCTACGAGAGAGTAAGCACCACACAAGTTCAGAAGCGTCTGCTACATTTGGATTGTTTCATACAAAGGAAATGAAGAGTTGTATGGTAAATCTCTATAGTGATGCAGTATGGTCTACGAGAGAGAAAGCACCACACAAGTTCAGAAGTTTCTACTACATTTGGATTGTTTCATACAAGGGCACTGAAGAGTTCTATTCTAAATCTCTCTAGTGTTCCTATACTGGCTACAGCCTAGTAAGCAGCACCCAAGTTCAGAAGCGTCTGCTACATTTGGATTGTTTCATACAAAGGCAATGAAGAGTTGTATGGTAAATCTCTATAGTGATGCAGTATGGTCTACGAGAGAGTAAGCACCACACAAGTTCAGAAGTTTCTACTACATTTGGATTGTTTCATACAAGGGCACTGAAGAGTTCTATTCTAAATCTCTCTAGTGTTCCTATACTGGATACAGCCTAGTAAGCAGCACACAAGTTCAGAAGCGTCTGCTACATTTGGATTGTTTAATACAAAGGAACTGAAGAGTTGTATGGTAAATCTCTATAGTGATGCAGTATGGTCTACGAGAGAGTAAGCACCACACAAGTTCAGAAGCGTCTGCTACATTTGGATTGTTTCATACAAAGGCAATGAAGAGTTGTATGGTAAATCTCTATAGTGATGCAGTATGGTCTACGAGAGAGTAAGCAGCACACAAGTTCAGAAGTGTCTGCTACATTTGGATTGTTTCATACAAAGGCAGTGAAGAGTTGTATGGTAAATCTCTATAGTGATGCAGTATGGTCTACGAGAGAGTAAGCACCACACAAGTTCAGAACCTTCTACTACATTTGGATTGTTTCATACAAAGGCAATGAAGAGTTGTATGGTAAATCTCTATAGTGATGCAGTATGGTCTACGAGAGAGTAAGCAGCACACAAGTTCAGAAGTGTCTGCTACATTTGGATTGCGTCATACAAAGGAAATGAAGAGTTGTATGGTAAATCTCTATAGTGATGCAGTATGGTCTACGAGAGAGTAAGCAGCACACAAGTTCAGAAGAGTCTGCTACATTTGGATTGTTTCATACAAAGGCAATGAACAGTTGTATGGTAAATCTCTATAGTGATGCAGTATGGTCTACGAGAGAGTAAGAAGCACACAAGTTCAGAAGCGTCTGCTACATTTGGATTGTTTCATACAAAGGCACTGAAGAGTTGTATGGTAAATCTCTATAGTGATGCAGTATGGTCTACGAGAGAGTAAGCACCACACAAGTTCAGAAGTTTCTACTACATTTGGATTGTTTCATACAAGGGCAATTACGAGTTCTATTCTAAATCTCTCTAGTGTTCCTATACTGGCTACAGCCTAGTAAGCAGCACCCAAGTTCAGAAGCGTCTGCTACATTTGGATTGTTTCATACAAAGGCAATGAAGAGTTGTATGGTAAATCTGTATAGTGAGGCAGTATGGTCTACGAGAGAGTAAGCACCACACAAGTTCAGAAGCGTCTGCTACATTTGGATTGTTTCATACAAAGGAAATGAAGAGTTGTATGGTAAATCTCTATAGTGATGCAGTATGGTCTACGAGAGAGTAAGCACCACACAAGTTCAGAAGTTTCTACTACATTTGGATTGTTTCATACAAGGGCACTGAAGAGTTCTATTCTAAATCTCTCTAGTGTTCCTATACTGGATACAGCCTAGTAAGCAGCACACAAGTTCAGAAGCGTCTGCTACATTTGGATTGTTTCATACAAAGGCAATGAAGAGTTGTATGGTAAATCTCTATAGTGATGCAGTATGGTCTACGAGAGAGTAAGCACCACACAAGTTCAGAAGTGTCTGCTACATTTGGATTGTTTCATACAAAGGCAATGAAGAGTTGTATGGTAAATCTCTATAGTGATGCAGTATGGTCTACGAGAGAGTAAGCAGCACACAAGTTCAGAAGTGTCTGCTACATTTGGATTGTTTCATACAAAGGCAGTGAAGAGTTGTATGGTAAATCTCTATAGTGATGCAGTATGGTCTACGAGAGAGTAAGCACCACACAAGTTCAGAACCTTCTACTACATTTGGATTGTTTCATACAAAGGCAATGAAGAGTTGTATGGTAAATCTCTATAGTGATGCAGTATGGTCTACGAGAGAGTAAGCAGCACACAAGTTCAGAAGTGTCTGCTACATTTGGATTGTTTCATACAAAGGAAATGAAGAGTTGTATGGTAAATCTCTATAGTGATGCAGTATGGTCTACGAGAGAGTAAGCAGCACACAAGTTCAGAAGCGTCTGCTACATTTGGATTGTTTCATACAAAGGCAATGAACAGTTGTATGGTAAATCTCTATAGTGATGCAGTATGGTCTACGAGAGAGTAAGAAGCACACAAGTTCAGAAGCGTCTGCTACATTTGGATTGTTTCATACAAAGGCACTGAAGAGTTGTATGGTAAATCTCTATAGTGATGCAGTATGGTCTACGAGAGAGTAAGCACCACACAAGTTCAGAAGTTTCTACTACATTTGGATTGTTTCATACAAGGGCAATTACGAGTTCGATTCTAAATCTCTCTAGTGTTCCTATACTGGCTACAGCCTAGTAAGCAGCACCCAAGTTCAGAAGCGTCTGCTACATTTGGATTGTTTCATACAAAGGCAATGAAGAGTTGTATGGTAAATCTCTATAGTGAGGCAGTATGGTCTACGAGAGAGTAAGCACCACACAAGTTCAGAAGCGTCTGCTACATTTGGATTGTTTCATACAAAGGCAATGAAGAGTTGTATGGTAAATCTCTATAGTGATGCAGTATGGTCTACGAGAGAGTAAGCACCACACAAGTTCAGAAGTTTCTACTACATTTGGATTGTTTCATACAAGGGCACTGAAGAGTTCTATTCTAAATCTCTCTAGTGTTCCTATACTGGCTACAGCCTAGTAAGCAGCACCCAAGTTCAGAAGCGTCTGCTACATTTGGATTGTTTCATACAAAGGCAATGAAGAGTTGTATGGTAAATCTCTATAGTGATGCAGTATGGTCTACGAGAGAGTAAGCAGCACACAAGTTCAGAAGTGTCTGCTACATTTGGATTGTTTCATACAAAGGCAGTGAAGAGTTGTATGATAAATCTCTGTAGTGATGCAGTATGGTCTACGAGAGAGTAAGCACCACACAAGTTCAGAACCTTCTACTACATTTGGATTGTTTCATACAAGGGCACTGAAGAGTTCTGTTCTAAATCTCTCTAGTGTTCCTACACTGGCTACAGCCTAGTAAGCAGCACCCAAGTTCAGAAGCGTCTGCTACATTTGGATTGTTTCATACAAAGGCAATGAAGAGTTGTATGGTAAATCTCTATAGTGATGCAGTATGGTCTACGAGAGAGTAAGCACCACACAAGTTCAGAAGTGTCTGCTACATTTGGATTGTTTCATACAAAGGCAATGAAGAGTTGTATGGTAAATCTCTATAGTGATGCAGTATGGTCTACGAGAGAGTAAGCACCACACAAGTTCAGAAGCGTCTGCTACATTTGGATTGTTTCATACAAAGGCAGTGAAGAGTTGTATGGTAAATCTCTATAGTGATGCAGTATGGTCTACGAGAGAGTAAGCACCACACAAGTTCAGAAGTTTCTACTACATTTGGATTGTTTCATACAAGGGCAATTAAGAGTTCTATTCTAAATCTCTCTAGTGTTCCTATACTGGCTACAGCCTAGTAAGCATCACCCAAGTTCAGAAGCGTCTGCTACATTTGGATTGTTTCATACAAAGGCAATGAAGAGTTGTATGGTAAATCTCTATTGTGATGCAGTATGGTCTACGAGAGAGTAAGCACCACACAAGTTCAGAATTTTTTACTACATTTGGATTGTTACATACAAGGGCACTGAAGAGTTCTATTCTAAATCTCTCTAGTGTTCGTATACTGGCTACTGCCTAGTAAGCAGCAACCAAGTTCAGAAGCGTCTGCTACATTTGGATTGTTTCATACAAAGGCAATGAAGAGTTGTATGGTAAATCTCTATAGTGATGCAGTATGGTCTACGAGATTGTAAGCACCACGCAAGTTCAGAAGTTTCTACTACATTTGGATTGTTACATACAAAGGCAATGAAGTGTTGTATGGTAAATCTCTATAGTGATGCAGTATGGTCTACGAGAGAGTAAGCAGCACACAAGTTCAGAAGCGTCTGCTACATTTGGATAGTTTCATAGAAAGGCAATGAAGAGTTGTATGGTAAATCTCTACAGTGATGCAGTATGGTGTACGAGAGAGTAAGAAGCACACAAGTTCAGAAGGGTCTGCTACATTTGGATTGTTTCATACAAAGGCAATGAAGAGTTGTATGGTAAATCTCTATAGTGATGCAGTATGGTCTACGAGAGAGTAAGCACCAGACAAGTTCAGAAGTTTCTACTACATTTGGATTGTTTCATACAAGGGCAATGAAGCGTTCTATTCTAAATCTCTCTAGTGTTCCTATACTGGCTACAGCCTAGTAAGCAGCACCCAAGTTCTGAAGCGTCTGCTACATTTGGATTGTTTCATACAAAGGCAATGAAGAGTTGTATGGTAAATCTCTATAGTGAGGCAGTATGGTCTACGACAGAGTAAGCACCACACAAGTTCAGAAGCGTCTGCTACATTTGGATTGTTTCATACAAAGGAAATGAAGAGTTGTATGGTAAATCTCTATAGTGATGCAGTATGGTCTACGAGAGAGTAAGCACCACACAAGTTCAGAAGTTTCTACTACATTTGGATTGTTTCATACAAGGGCACTGAAGAGTTCTATTCTAAATCTCTCTAGTGTTCCTATACTGGCTACAGCCTAGTAAGCAGCACCCAAGTTCAGAAGCGTCTGCTACATTTGGATTGTTTCATACAAAGGCAATGAAGAGTTGTATGGTAAATCTCTATAGTGATGCAGTATGGTCTACGAGAGAGTAAGCACCACACAAGTTTAGAAGTTTCTACTACATTTGGATTGTTTCATACAAGGGCAATGAAGAGTTCTATGCTAAATCTCTCTAGTGTTCCTATACTGGCTACAGCCTAGTAAGCAGCACCCAAGTTCAGAAGCGTCTGCTACATTTGGATTGTTTCATACAAAGGCAATGAAGAGTTGTATGGTAAATCTCTATAGTGAGGCAGTATGGTCTACGAGAGAGTAAGCACCACACAAGTTCAGAAGCGTCTGCTACATTTGGATTGTTTCATACAAAGGAAATGAAGAGTTGTATGGTAAATCTCTATAGTGATGCAGTATGGTCTACGAGAGAGTAAGCACCACACAAGTTCAGAAGGTTCTACTACATTTGGATTGTTTCATACAAGGGCACTGAAGAGTTCTATTCTAAATCTCTCTAGTGTTCCTATACTGGCTACAGCCTAGTAAGCAGCACCCAAGTTCAGAAGCGTCTGCTACATTTGGATTGTTTCATACAAAGGCAATGAAGAGTTGTATGGTAAATCTCTATAGTGATGCAGTATGGTCTACGAGAGAGTAAGCACCACACAAGTTCAGAAGTTTCTACTACATTTGGATTGTTTCATACAAAGGCAATGAAGTGTTGTATGGTAAATCTCTATAGTGATGCAGTATGGTCTACGAGAGAGTAAGCACCACACAAGTTCAGAAGTTTCTACTACATTTGGATTGTTTCATACAGGGGCACTGAAGAGTTCTATTCTAAATCTCTCTAGTGTTCCTATACTGGCTACAGCCTAGTAAGCAGCACCCAAGTTCAGAAGCGTCTGCTACATTTGGATTGTTTCATACAAAGGCAATGAAGAGTTGTATAGTAAATCTCTATAGTGATGCAGTATGGTCTACGAGAGAGTAAGCACCACACAAGTTCAGAAGCGTCTGCTACATTTGGATTGTTTCATACAAAGGCAATGAAGAGTTGTATGGTAAATCTCTATAGTGAAGCAGTATGGTCTACGAGAGAGTAAGCAAAACACAAGTTCAGAACCTTCTACTACATTTGGATTGTTTCATACAAGGGCACTGAAGAGTTCTATTCTAAATCTCTCTAGTGTTCCTATACTGGCTACAGCCTAGTAAGCAGCACCCAAGTTCAGAAGCGTCTGCTACATTTGGATTGTTTCATACAAAGGCAATGAAGAGTTGTATGGTAAATCTCTATAGTGATGCAGTATGGTCTACGAGAGAGTAAGCACCACACAAGTTCAGAAGTGTCTGCTACATTTGGATTGTTTCATACAAAGGCAATGAAGAGTTGAATGGTAAATCTCTATAGTGATGCAGTATGGTCTACGAGAGAGTAAGCAGCACACAAGTTCAGAAGCGTCTGCTACATTTGGATTGTTTCATAGAAAGGCAATGAACAGTTATATGGTAAATCTCTATAGTGATGCAGTATGGTCTACGAGAGAGTAAGAAGCACACAAGTTCAGAAGTTTCTACTACATTTGGATTGTTTCATACAAGGGCACTGAAGAGTTCTATTCTAAATCTCTCTAGTGTTCCTATACTGGCTACAGCCTAGTAAGCAGCACCCAAGTTCAGAAGCGTCTGCTACATTTGGATTGTTTCATACAAAGGCAATGAAGAGTTGTATGGTAAATCTCTATGGTGATGCAGTATGGTCTACGAGAGAGTAAGCACCACACAAGATCAGAAGTGTCTGCTACATTTGGATTGTTTCATACAAAGGCAATGAAGAGTTGTATGGTAAATCTCTATAGTGATGCAGTATGGTCTACGAGAGAGTAAGCAGCACACAAGTTCAGAAGCGTCTGCTACATTTGGATTGTTTCATACAAAGGCAATGAACAGTTGTATGGTAAATCTCTATAGTGATGCAGTATGGTCTACGAGAGAGTAAGAAGCACACAAGTTCAGAAGCGTCTGCTACATTTGGATTGTTTCATACAAAGGCAATGAAGAGTTGTATGGTAAATCTCTATAGTGATGCAGTGTGGTCTACGAGAGAGTAAGCACCACACAAGTTCAGAAGCGTCTGCTACATTTGGATTGTTTCATACAAAGGCACAGAATAGTTGTATGGTAAATCTCTATAGTGATGCAGTATGGTCTACGAGAGAGTAAGCACCACACAAGTTCAGAAGTTTCTACTACATTTGGATTGTTTCATACAAGGGCAATTAAGAGTTCTATTCTAAATCTCTCTAGTGTTCCTATACTGGCTACAGCCTAGTAAGCATCACCCAAGTTCAGAAGCGTCTGCTACATTTGGATTGTTTCATACAAAGGCAATGAAGAGTTGTATGGTAAATCTCTATAGTGAGGCAGTATGGTCTACGAGAGAGTAAGCACCACACAAGTTCAGAAGCGTCTGCTACATTTGGATTGTTTCATACAAAGGAAATGAAGAGTTGTATGGTAAATCTCTATTGTGATGCAGTATGGTCTACGAGAGAGTAAGCACCACACAAGTTCAGAAGTTTCTACTACATTTGGATTGTTTCATACAAGGGCACTGAAGAGTTCTATTCTAAATCTCTCTAGTGTTCGTATACTGGCTACTGCCTAGTAAGCAGCACCCAAGTTCAGAAGCGTCTGCTACATTTGGATTGTTTCATACAAAGGCAATGAAGAGTTGTATGGTAAATCTCTATAGTGATGCAGTATGGTCTACGAGAGAGTAAGCACCACACAAGTTCAGAAGTTTCTACTACATTTGGATTGTTACATACAAAGGCAATGAAGTGTTGTATGGTAAATCTCTATAGTGATGCAGTATGGTCTACGAGAGAGTAAGCACCACACAAGTTCAGAACCTTCTACTACATTTGGATTGTTTCATACAAGGGCACTGAAGAGTTCTATTCTAAATCTCTCTAGTGTTCCTATACTGGCTACAGCCTAGTAAGCAGCACCCAAGTTCAGAAACGTCTGCTACATTTGGATTGTTTCATACAAAGGCAATGAAGAGTTGTATGGTAAATCTCTATAGTGATGCAGTATGGTCTACGAGAGAGTAAGCACCACACAAGTTCAGAAGTTTCTACTACATTTGGATTGTTTCATACAAAGGCAATGAAGTGTTGTATGGTAAATCTCTATAGCGATGCAGTATGGTCTACGAGAGAGTAAGCACCACACAAGTTCAGAAGTTTCTACTACATTTGGATTGTTTCATACAAGGGCACTGAAGAGTTCTATTCTAAACCTCTCTAGTGTTCCTATACTGGCTACAGCCTAGTAAGCAGCACCCAAGTTCAGAAGCGTCTGCTACATTTGGATTGTTTCATACAAAGGCAATGAAGAGTTGTATGGTAAATCTCTATAGTGATGCAGTATGGTCTACGAGAGAGTAAGCACCACACAAGTTCAGAAGCGTCTGCTACATTTGGATTGTTTTATACAAAGGCAATGAAGAGTTGTACGGTAAATCTCTATAGTGAAGCAGTATGGTCTACGAGAGAGTAAGCACCACACAAGTTCCGAACCTTCTACTACATTTGGATTGTTTCATATAAGGGCACTGAAGAGTTCTATTCTAAATCTCTCTAGTGTTCCTATACTGGCTAGAGCCTAGTAAGCAGCACCCAAGTTCAGAAGCGTCTGCTACATTTGGATTGTTTCATACAAAGGCAATGAAGAGTTGTATGGTAAATCTCTATAGTGATACAGTATGGTCTACGAGAGAGTAAGCACCACACAAGTTCAGAAGTGTCTGCTACATTTGGATTGTTTCATACAAAGGCAATGAAGAGTTGTATGGTAAATGTCTATAGTGATGCAGTATGGTCTACGAGAGAGTAAGCAGCACACAAGTTCAGAAGTGTCCGCTACATTTGGATTGTTTCATACAAAGGCAATGAACAGTTGTATGGTAAATCTCTATAGTGATGCAGTATGGTCTACGAGAGAGTAAGAAGCACACAAGTTCAGAAGCGTCTGCTACATTTGGATTGTTTCATACAAAGGCAATGAAGAGTTGTATAGTAAATCTCTATAGTGATGCAGTATGGTCTACGAGAGAGTAAGCACCACACAAGTTCAGAAGCGTCTGCTACATTTGGATTGTTTCATACAAAGGAAATGAAGAGTTGTATGGTAAATCTCTATAGTGAAGCAGTATGGTCTACGAGAGAGTAAGCACCACACAAGTTCAGAACCTTCTACTACATTTGGATTGTTTCATACAAGGGCACTGAAGAGTTCTATTCTAAATCTCTCTAGTGTTCCTATACTGGCTACAGCCTAGTAAGCAGAACCCAAGTTCAGAAGCGTCTGCTACATTTGAATTGTTTCATACAAAGGCAATGAAGAGTTGTATGGTAAATCTCTATAGTGATGCAGTATGGTCTACGAGAGAGTAAGCACCACACAAGTTCAGAAGTGTCTGCTACATTTGGATTGTTTCATACAAAGGCAATGAAGAGTTGTATGGTAAATCTCTATAGTGATGCAGTATGGTCTACGAGAGAGTAAGCAGCACACAAGTTCAGAAGCGTCTGCTACATTTGGATTGTTTCATAGAAAGGCAATGAACAGTTATATGGTAAATCTCTATAGTGATGCAGTATGGTCTACGAGAGAGTAAGAAGCACACAAGTTCAGAAGTTTCTACTACATTTGGATTGTTTCATACAAGGGCACTGAAGAGTTCTATTCTAAATCTCTCTAGTGTTCCTATACTGGCTACAGCCTAGTAAGCAGCACCCAAGTTCAGAAGCGTCTGCTACATTTGGATTGTTTCATACAAAGGCAATGAAGAGTTGTATGGTAAATCTCTATGGTGATGCAGTATGGTCTACGAGAGAGTAAGCACCACACAAGTTCAGAAGTGTCTGCTACATTTGGATTGTTTCATACAAAGGCAATGAAGAGTTGTATGGTAAATCTCTATAGTGATGCAGTATGGTCTACGAGAGAGTAAGCAGCACACAAGTTCAGAAGCGTCTGCTACATTTGGATTGTTTCATACAAAGGCAATGAACAGTTGTATGGTAAATCTCTATAGTGATGCAGTATGGTCTACGAGAGAGTAAGCACCACACAAGTTTAGAAGCTTCTACTACATTTGGATTGTTTCATACAAGGGCAATGAAGAGTTCTATGCTAAATCTCTATAGTGATGCAGTGCGGTCTACGAGAGAGTAAGCACCACACAAGTTCAGAAGCGTCTGCTACATTTGGATTGTTTCATACAAAGGCACAGAAGAGTTCTATTTTAAATCTCTCTAGTGTTCCTATGCTGGCTACAGCCTAATAAGCAGCCACCAAGTTCAGAAGCGTCTGCTACATTTGGATTGTTTCATACAAAGGCAATGAAGAGTTGTATGGTAAATCTCTATAGTGATCCAGTATGGTCTACGAGAGAGTAAGCACCACACAAGTTCAGAAGTTTCTACTACATTTGGATTGTTTCATACAAAGGCAATGAAGTGTTGTATGGTAAATCTCTATAGTGATGCAGTATGGTCTACGAGAGAGTAAGCACCACACAAGTTCAGAAGTTTCTACTACATTTGGATTGTTTCATACAAGGGCACTGAAGAGTTCTATTCTAAATCTCTCTAGTGTTCCTATACTGGCTACAGCCTAGTAAGCAGCACCCAAGTTCAGAAGCGTCTGCTACATTTGGATTGTTTCATACAAAGGCAATGAAGAGTTGTATGGTAAATCTCTATAGTGATGCAGTATGGTCTACGAGAGAGTAAGCACCACACAAGTTCAGAAGCGTCTGCTACATTTGGATTGTTTCATACAAAGGCAATGAAGAGTTGTATGGTAAATCTCTATAGTGATGCAGTATGGTCTACGAGAGAGTAAGCACCACACAAGTTCAGAACCTTCTACTACATTTGGATTGTTTCATACAAGGGCACTGAAGAGTTCTATTCTAAATCTCTCTAGTGTTCCTATACTGGCTACAGCCTAGTAAGCAGCCCCCAAGTTCAGAAGCGTCTGCTACCTTTGGATTGTTTCATACAAAGGCAATGAAGAGTTGTATGGTAAATCTCTATAGTGATGCAGTATGGTCTACGAGAGAGTAAGCACCACACAAGTTCAGAAGCGTCTGCTACATTTGGATTGTTTCATACAAAGGCAATGAAGAGTTGTATGGTAAATCTCTATAGTGATGCAGTATGGTCTACGAGAGAGTAAGCACCACACAAGTTCAGAACCTTCTACTAAATTTGGATTGTTTCATACAAGGGCACTGAAGAGTTCTATTCTAAATCTCTCTAGTGTTCCTATACTGGCTACAGCCTAGTAAGCAGCACCCAAGTTCAGAAGCGTCTGCTACATTTGGATTGTTTCATACAAAGGCAATGAAGAGTTGTATGGTAAATCTCTATAGTGATGCAGTATGGTCTACGAGAGAGTAAGCAGCACCCAAGTTCAGAAGTGTCTGCTACATTTGGATTGTTTCATACAAAGGCAATGAAGAGTTGTATGGTAAATCCCTATAGTGATGCAGTATGGTATACGAGAGAGTAAGCACCACACAAGTTCAGAAGTTTCTACTACATTTGGATTGTTTCATACAAGGGCACTGAAGAGTTCTATTTTAAATCTCTCTAGTGTTCCTATGCTGGCTACAGCCTAATAAGCAGCCACCAAGTTCAGAAGCGTCTGCTACATTTGGATTGTTTCATACAAAGGCAATGAAGAGTTGTATGGTAAATCTCTATAGTGATCCAGTATGGTCTACGAGAGAGTAAGCACCACACAAGTTCAGAAGCGTCTGCTACATTTGGATTGTTTCATACAAAGGCAATGAAGAGTTGTATGGTAAATCTCTATAGTGATGCAGTATGGTCTACGAGAGAGTAAGCACCACACAAGTTCAGAACCTTCTACTACATTTGGATTGTTTCATACAAGGGCACTGAAGAGTTCTATTCTAAATCTCTCTAGTGTTCCTATACTGGCTACAGCCTAGTAAGCAGCCCCCAAGTTCAGAAGCGTCTGCTACCTTTGGATTGTTTCATACAAAGGCAATGAAGAGTTGTATGGTAAATCTCTATAGTGATGCAGTATGGTCTACGAGAGAGTAAGCACCACACAAGTTCAGTAGCGTCTGCTACATTTGGATTGTTTCATACAAAGGCAATGAAGAGTTGTATGGTAAATCTCTATAGTGATGCAGTATGGTCTACGAGAGAGTAAGCACCACACAAGTTCAGAACCTTCTACTAAATTTGGATTGTTTCATACAAGGGCACTGAAGAGTTCTATTCTAAATCTCTCTAGTGTTCCTATACTGGCTACAGCCTAGTAAGCAGCACCCAAGTTCAGAAGCGTCTGCTACATTTGGATTGTTTCATACAAAGGCAATGAAGAGTTGTATGGTAAATCTCTATAGTGATGCAGTATGGTCTACGAGAGAGTAAGCACCACACAAGTTCAGAAGTGTCTGCTACATTTGGATTGTTTCATACAAAGGCAATGAAGAGTTGTATGGTAAATCTCTATAGTGATGCAGTGTGGTCTATGAGAGAGTAAGCACCACACAAGTTCAGAAGCGTCTGCTACATTTGGATTGTTTCATACAAAGGAAATGAAGAGTTGTATGGTAAATCTCTATTGTGATGCAGTATGGTCTACGAGAGAGTAAGCACCACACAAGTTCAGAAGTTTCTTCTACATTTGGATTGTTTCATACAAGGGCACTGAAGAGTTCTATTCTAAATCTCTCTAGTGTTCGTATACTGGCTACAGCCTAGTAAGCAGCACCCAAGTTCATAAGCGTCTGCTACATTTGGATTGTTTCATACAAAGGCAATGAAGAGTTGTATGGTAAATCCCTATAGTGATGCAGTATGGTATACGAGAGAGTAAGCACCACACAAGTTCAGAAGTTTCTACTACATTTGGATTGTTACATACAAAGGCAATGAAGTGTTGTATGGTAAATCTCTATAGTGATGCAGTATGGTCTACGAGAGAGTAAGCACCACACAAGTTCAGAAGTTTCTACTACATTTGGATTGTTTCATACAAGGGCACTGAAGAGTTCTATTCTAAATCTCTCTAGTGTTCCTATACTGGCTACAGCCTAGTAAGCAGCACCCAAGTTCAGAAGCGTCTGCTACATTTGGATTGTTTCATACAAAGGCAATGAAGAGTTGTATGGTAAATCTCTATAGTGATGCAGTATGGTCTACGAGAGAGTAAGCACCACACAAGTTCAGAAGTTTCTACTACATTTGGATTGTTTCATACAAGGGCACTGAAGAGTTCTATTCTAAATCTCTCTAGTGTTCGTATACTGGCTACTGCCTAGTAAGCAGCACCCAAGTTCAGAAGCGTCTGCTACATTTGGATTGTTTCATATAAAGGCAATGAAGAGTTGTATGGTAAATCTCTATAGTGATGCAGTATGGTCTACGAGAGAGTAAGCACCACACAAGTTCAGAAGTTTCTACTACATTTGGATTGTTACATACAAAGGCAATTAAGTGTTGTATGGTAAATCTCTATAGTGATGCAGTATGGTCTACGAGAGAGTAAGCACCACACAAGTTCAGAACCTTCTACTACATTTGGATTGTTTCATACAAGGGCACTGAAGAGTTCTATTCTAAATCTCTCTAGTGTTCCTATACTGGCTACAGCCTAGTAAGCAGCACCCAAGTTCAGAAGCGTCTGCTACATTTGGATTGTTTCATACAAAGGCAATGAAGAGTTGTATGGTAAATCTCTATAGTGATGCAGTATGGTCTACGAGAGAGTAAGCACCACACAAGTTCAGAAGGTTCTACTACATTTGGATTGTTTCATACAAAGGCAATGAAGTGTTGTATGGTAAATCTCTATAGCGATGCAGTATGGTCTACGAGAGAGTAAGCACCACACAAGTTCAGAAGTTTCTACTACATTTGGATTGTTTCATACAAGGGCACTGAAGAGTTCTATTCTAAACCTCTCTAGTGTTCCTATACTGGCTACAGCCTAGTAAGCAGCACCCAAGTTCAGAAGCGTCTGCTACATTTGGATTGTTTCATACAAAGGCAATGAAGAGTTGTATGGTAAATCTCTATAGTGATGCAGTATGGTCTACGAGAGAGTAAGCACCACACAAGTTCAGAAGCGTCTGCTACATTTGGATTGTTTCATAGAAAGGCAATGAAGAGTTGTACGGTAAATCTCTATAGTGAAGCAGTATGGTCTACGAGAGAGTAAGCACCACACAAGTTCAGAACCTTCTACTACATTTGGATTGTTTCATACAAGGGCACTGAAGAGTTCTATTCTAAATCTCTCTAGTGTTCCTATACTGGCTAGAGCCTAGTAAGCAGCACCCAAGTTCAGAAGCGTCTGCTACATTTGGATTGTTTCATACAAAGGCAATGAAGAGTTGTATGGTAAATCTCTATAGTGATGCAGTATGGTCTACGAGAGAGTAAGAACCACACAAGTTCAGAAGTGTCTGCTACATTTGGATTGTTTCATACAAAGGCAATGAAGAGTTGTATGGTAAATCTCTATAGTGATGCAGTATGTTCTACGAGAGAGTAAGCAGCACACAAGTTCAGAAGCGTCTGCTACATTTGGATTGTTTCATACAAAGGCAATGAAGAGTTGTATGGTAAATCTCTATAGTGATGCAGTATGGTCTACGAGAGAGTAAGCACCACACAAGTTCAGATGTTTCTACTACATTTGGATTGTTTCATACAAAGGCAATGAAGTGTTGTATGGTAAATCTCTATAGCGATGCAGTATGGTCTACGAGAGAGTAAGCACCACACAAGTTCAGAAGTTTCTACTACATTTGGATTGTTTCATACAAGGGCACTGAAGAGTTCTATTCTAAACCTCTCTAGTGTTCCTATACTGGCTACAGCCTAGTAAGCAGCACCCAAGTTCAGAAGCGTCTGCTACATTTGGATTGTTTCATACAAAGGCAATGAAGAGTTGTATGGTAAATCTCTATAGTGATGCAGTATGGTCTACGAGAGAGTAAGCACCACACAAGTTCAGAAGCGTCTGCTACATTTGGATTGTTTCATACAAAGGCAATGAAGAGTTGTACGGTAAATTTCTATAGTGAAGCAGTATGGTCTACGAGAGAGTAAGCACCACACAAGTTCAGAACCTTCTACTACATTTGGATTGTTTCATACAAGGGCACTGAAGAGTTCTATTCTAAATCTCTCTAGTGTTCCTATACTGGCTAGAGCCTAGTAAGCAGCACCCAAGTTCAGAAGCGTCTGCTACATTTGGATTGTTTCATACAAAGGCAATGAACAGTTGTATGGTAAATCTCTATAGTGATGCAGTATGGTCTACGAGAGAGTAAGAAGCACACAAGTTCAGAAGCGTCTGCTACATTTGGATTGTTTCATACAAAGGCAATGAAGAGTTGTATGGTAAATCTCTATAGTGATGCAGTGTGGTCTACGAGAGAGTAAGCACCACACAAGTTCAGAAGCGTCTGCTACATTTGGATTGTTTCATACAAAGGAAATGAAGAGTTGTATGGTAAATCTCTATTGTGATGCAGTATGGTCTACGAGAGAGTAAGCACCACACAAGTTCAGAAGTTTCTACTACATTTGGATTGTTTCATACAAGGGCACTGAAGAGTTCTATTCTAAATCTCTCTAGTGTTCGTATACTGGCTACTGCCTAGTAAGCAGCACCCAAGTTCAGAAGCGTCTGCTACATTAGGATTGTTTCATACAAAGGCAATGAAGAGTTGTATGGTAAATCTCTATAGTGATGCAGTATGGTCTACGAGAGAGTAAGCACCACACAAGTTCAGAAGTTTCTACTACATTTGGATTGTTACATACAAAGGCAATGAATTGTTGTATGGTAAATCTCTATAGTGATGCAGTATGGTCTACGAGAGAGTAAGCACCACACAAGTTCAGACGTTTCTACTACATTTGGATTGTTTCATACAAGGGCACTGAAGAGTTCTATTCTAAATCTCTCTAGTGTTCCTATACTGGCTACAGCCTAGTAAGCAGCAACCAAGTTCAGAAGCGTCTGCTACATTTGGATTGTTTCATACAAAGGCAATGAAGAGTTGTATGTTAAATCTCTATAGTGATGCAGTATGGTCTACGAGAGAGTAAGCACCACACAAGTTCAGAAGTTTCTACTACATTTGGATTGTTTCATACAAGGGCACTGAAGAGTTCTATTCTAAATCTCTCTAGTGTTCCTATACTGGCTACAGCCTAGTAAGCAGCACCCAAGTTCAGAAGCGTCTGCTACATTTGGATTGTTTCATACAAAGGCAATGAAGAGTTGTATGGTAAATCTCTATAGTGATGCAGTATGGTCTACGAGAGAGTAAGCAGCACACAAGTTCAGAAGCGTCTGCTACATTTGGATTGTTTCATACAAAGGCAATGAACAGTTGTATGGTAAATCTCTATAGTGATGCAGTATGGTCTACGAGAGAGTAAGAAGCACACAAGTTCAGAAGCG
Source organism: Plestiodon gilberti rubricaudatus (assembly GCA_026170595.1). Taxonomy (NCBI): domain Eukaryota; kingdom Metazoa; phylum Chordata; class Lepidosauria; order Squamata; family Scincidae; genus Plestiodon; species Plestiodon gilberti. The sequence goes on from JANXHW010000012.1 coordinate 18,970,052, forward strand.
TATGCTACATTTGGATTGTTTCATACAAAGGCAATGAAGAGTTGTATGGTAAATCTCTATAGTGATGCAGTATGGTCTACGAGAGCGTAAGCACCACACAAGTTCAGAAGTTTCTACTACATTTGGATTGTTTCATACAAGGGCAATGAAGAGTTCTATTCTAAATCTCTCTAGTGTTCCTATACTGGCTACAGCCTAGTAAGCAGCACCCAAGTTCAGAAGCGTCTGCTACATTTGGATTGTTTCATACAAAGGCAATGAAGAGTTGTATGGTAAATCTCTATAGTGAGGCAGTATGGTCTACGAGAGAGTAAGCACCACACAAGTTCAGAAGCGTCTGCTACATTTGGATTGTTTCATACAAAGGAAATGAAGAGTTGTATGGTAAATCTCTATAGTGATGCAGTATGGTCTACGAGAGAGTAAGCACCACACAAGTTCAGAAGTTTCTACTACATTTGGATTTTTTCATACAAGGGCACTGAAGAGTTCTATTCTAAATCTCTCTAGTGTTCCTATGCTGGCTACAGCCTAGTAAGCAGCACCCAAGTTCAGAAGCGTCTGCTACATTTGGATTGTTTCATACAAAGGCAATGAAGAGTTGTATGGTAAATCTCTATAGTGATGCAGTATGGTCTACGAGAGAGTAAGCACCACACAAGTTCAGAAGTTTCTACTACATTTGGATTGTTTCATACAAAGGCAATGAAGTGTTGTATGGTAAATCTCTATAGTGATGCAGTATGGTCTACGAGAGAGTAAGCACCACACAAGTTCAGAAGTTGCTACTACATTTGGATTGTTTCATACAAGGGCACTGAAGAGTTCTATTCTAAATCTATCTAGTGTTCCTATACTGGCTACAGCCTAGTAAGCAGCACCCAAGTTCAGAAGCGTCTGCTACATTTGGATTGTTTCATACAAAGGCAATGAAGAGTTGTATGGTAAATCTCTATAGTGATGCAGTATGGTCTACGAGAGAGTAAGCACCGCACAAGTTCAGAAGCGTCTGCTACATTTGGATTGTTTCATACAAATGCAATGAAGAGTTGTATGGTAAATCTCTATAGTGATGCAGTATGGTCTACGAGAGAGTAAGCACCACACAACTTCAGAACCTTCTACTACATTTGGATTTTTTCATACAAGGGCACTGAAGAGTTCTATTCTAAATCTCTCTAGTGTTCCTATACTGGCTACAGCCTAGTAAGCAGCACCCAAGTTCAGAAGCGTCTGCTACATTTGGATTGTTTCATACAAAGGCAATGAAGAGTTGTATGGTAAATCTCTATAGTGATGCAGTATGGTCTACGAGAGAGTAAGCACCACACAAGTTCAGAAGTTTCTACTACATTTGGATTGTTTCATACAAAGGCAATGAAGTGTTGTATGGTAAATCTCTATAGTGATGCAGTATGGTCTACGAGAGAGTAAGCACCACAGAAGTTCAGAACCTTCTACTACATTTGGATTGTTTCATACAAGGGCACTGAAGAGTTCTATTCTAAATCTCTCTAGTGTTCCTATACTGGCTACAGCCTAGTAAGCAGCCCCCAAGTTCAGAAGCGTCTGCTACCTTTGGATTGTTTCATACGAAGGCAATGAAGAGTTGTATGGTAAATCTCTATAGTGATGCAGTATGGTCTACGAGAGAGTAAGCACCACACAAGTTCAGAAGCGTCTGCTACATTTGGATTGTTTCATACAAAGGCAATGAAGAGTTGTATGGTAAATCTCTATAGTGATGCAGTATGGTCTACGAGAGAGTAAGCACCACACAAGTTCAGAACCTTCTACTAAATTTGGATTGTTTCATACAAGGGCACTGAAGAGTTCTATTCTAAATCTCTCTAGTGTTCCTATACTGGCTACAGCCTAGTAAGGAGCACCCAAGTTCAGAAGCGTCTGCTACATTTGGATTGTTTCATACAAAGGCAATGAAGAGTTGTATGGTAAATCTCTATAGTGATGCAGTATGGTCTACGAGAGAGTAAGCACCACACAAGTTCAGAAGTGTCTGCTACATTTGGATTGTTTCATACAAAGGCAATGAAGAGTTGTATGGTAAATCTCTATAGTGATGCAGTGTGGTCTACGAGAGAGTAAGCACCACACAAGTTCAGAAGCGTCTGCTACATTTGGATTGTTTCATACAAAGGAAATGAAGAGTTGTATGGTAAATCTCTATTGTGATGCAGTATGGTCTACGAGAGAGTAAGCACCACACAAGTTCAGAAGTTTCTTCTACATTTGGATTGTTTCATACAAGGGCACTGAAGAGTTCTATTCTAAATCTCTCTAGTGTTCGTATACTGGCTACAGCCTAGTAAGCAGCACCCAAGTTCAGAAGCGTCTGCTACATTTGGATTGTTTCATACAAAGGCAATGAAGAGTTGTATGGTAAATCTCTATAGTGATGCAGTATGGTCTACGAGAGAGTAAGCACCACACAAGTTCAGAAGTTTCTACTACATTTGGATTGTTTCATACAAAGGCAATGAAGTGTTGTATGGTAAATCTCTCTAGTGTTCGTATACTGGCTACTGCCTAGTAAGCAGCACCCAAGTTCAGAAGCGTCTGCTACATTTGGATTGTTTCATACAAAGGCAATGAAGAGTTGTATGGTAAATCTCTATAGTGATGCAGTATGGTCTACGAGAGAGTAAGCACCACACAAGTTCAGAAGTTTCTACTACATTTGGATTGTTTCATACAAGGGCACTGAAGAGTTCTATTCTAAATCTCTCTGGTGTTCCTATACTGGCTACAGCCTAGTAAGCAGCACCCAAGTTCAGAAGCGTCTGCTACATTTGGATTGTTTCATACAAAGGCAATGAAGAGTTGTATGGTAAATCTCTATAGTGATGCAGTATGGTCTACGAGAGAGTAAGCACCACACAAGTTCAGAAGTTTCTACTACATTTGGATTGTTTCATACAAGGGCACTGAAGAGTTCTATTCTAAATCTCTCTAGTGTTCGTATACTGGCTACTGCCTAGTAAGCAGCACCCAAGTTCAGAAGCGTCTGCTACATTTGGATTGTTTCATACAAAGGCAATGAAGAGTTGTATGGTAAATCTCTATAGTGATGCAGTATGGTCTACGAGAGAGTAAGCACCACACAAGTTCAGAAGTTTCTACTACATTTGGATTGTTACATACAAAGGCAATGAAGTGTTGTATGGTAAATCTCTATAGTGATGCAGTATGGTCTACGAGAGAGTAAGCACCACACAAGTTCAGAACCTTCTACTACATTTGGATTGTTTCACACAAGGGCACTGAAGAGTTCTATTCTAAATCTCTCTAGTGTTCCTATACTGGCTACAGCCTAGTAAGCAGCACCCAAGTTCAGAAGCGTCTGCTACATTTGGATTGTTTCATACAAAGGCAATGAAGAGTTGTATGGTAAATCTCTATAGTGATGCAGTATGGTCTACGAGAGAGTAAGCACCACACAAGTTCAGAAGTTTCTACTACATTTGGATTGTTTCATACAAAGGCAATGAATTGTTGTATGGTAAATCTCTATAGCGATGCAGTATGGTCTACGAGAGAGTAAGCACCACACAAGTTCAGAAGTTTCTACTACATTTGGATTGTTTCATACAAGGGCACTGAAGAGTTCTATTCTAAATCTCTCTAGTGTTCCTATACTGGCTAGAGCCTAGTAAGCAGCACCCAAGTTCAGAAGCGTCTGCTACATTTGGATTGTTTCATACAAAGGCAATGAAGAGTTGTATGGTAAATCTCTATAGTGATGCAGTATGGTCTACGAGAGAGTAAGCACCACACAAGTTCAGAAGTGTCTGCTACATTTGGATTGTTTCATACAAAGGCAATGAAGAGTTGTATGGTAAATCTCTATAGTGATGCAGTATGGTCTACGAGAGAGTAAGCAGCACACAAGTTCAGAAGCGTCTGCTACATTTGGATTGTTTCATACAAAGGCAATGAACAGTTGTATGGTAAATCTCTATAGTGATGCAGTATGGTCTACGAGAGAGTAAGAAGCACCGAAGTTCAGAAGCGTCTGCTACATTTGGATTGTTTCATACAAAGGCAATGAAGAGTTGTATGGTAAATCTCTATAGTGATGCAGTATGGTCTACGAGAGAGTAAGCACCACACAAGTTCAGAAGTTTCTACTACATTTGGATTGTTACATACAAAGGCAATGAAGTGTTGTATGGTAAATCTCTATAGTGATGCAGTATGGTCTACGAGAGAGTAAGCACCACACAAGTTCAGAAGTTTCTACTACATTTGGATTGTTTCATACAAGGGCACTGAAGAGTTCTATTCTAAATCTCTCTAGTGTTCCTATACTGGCTAGAGCCTAGTAAGCAGCACCCAAGTTCAGAAGCGTCTGCTACATTTGGATTGTTTCATACAAAGGCAATGAAGAGTTGTATGGTAAATCTCTATAGTGATGCAGTATGGTCTACGAGAGAGTAAGCACCACACAAGTTCAGAAGTGTCTGCTACATTTGGATTGTTTCATACAAAGGCAATGAAGAGTTGTATGGTAAATCTCTATAGTGATGCAGTATGGTCTACGAGAGAGTAAGCAGCACACAAGTTCAGAAGCGTCTGCTACATTTGGATTGTTTCATACAAAGGCAATGAACAGTTGTATGGTAAATCTCTATAGTGATGCAGTATGGTCTACGAGAGAGTAAGAAGCACACAAGTTCAGAAGCGTCTGCTACATTTGGATTGTTTCATACAAAGGCAATGAAGAGTTGTATGGTAAATCTCTATAGTGATGCAGTGTGGTCTACGAGAGAGTAAGCACCACACAAGTTCAGAAGCGTCTGCTACATTTGGATTGTTTCATACAAAGGAAATGAAGAGTTGTATGGTAAATCTCTATTGTGATGCAGTATGGTCTACGAGAGAGTAAGCACCACACAAGTTCAGAAGTTTCTACTACGTTTGGATTGTTTCATACAAGGGCACTGAAGAGTTCTATTCTAAATCTCTCTAGTGTTCGTATACTGGCTACTGCCTAGTAAGCAGCACCCAAGTTCAGAAGCGTCTGCTACATTTGGATTGTTTCATACAAAGGCAATGAAGAGTTGTATGCTAAATCTCTATAGTGATGCAGTGTGGTCTACGAGAGAGTAAGCACCACACAAGTTCAGAAGTTTCTACTACATTTGGATTGTTACATACAAAGGCAATGAATTGTTGTATGGTAAATCTCTATAGTGATGCAGTATGGTCTACGAGAGAGTAAGCACCACACAAGTTCAGACGTTTCTACTACATTTGGATTGTTTCATACAAGGGCACTGAAGAGTTCTATTCTAAATCTCTCTAGTGTTCCTATACTGGCTACAGCCTAGTAAGCAGCACCCAAGTTCAGAAGCGTCTGCTACATTTGGATTGTTTCATACAAAGGCAATGAAGAGTTGTATGGTAAATCTCTATAGTGATGCAGTATGGTCTACGAGAGAGTAAGCACCACACAAGTTCAGAAGCGTCTGCTACATTTGGATTGTTTCATACAAAGGCAATGAAGAGTTGTATGGTAAATCTCTATAGTGATGCAGTATGGTGTACGAGAGAGTAAGCACCACACAAGTTCATAAGCGTCTGCTACATTTGGATTGTTTCATACAAAGGCACTGAAGAGTTGTATGGTAAATCTCTATAGTGATGCAGTATGGTCTACGAGAGAGTAAGCACCACACAAGTTCAGAAGTTTCTACTACATTTGGATTGTTTCATACAAGGGCACTGAAGAGTTCTATTCTAAATCTCTCTAGTGTTCCTATACTGGATACAGCCTAGTAAGCAGCACCCAAGTTCAGAAGCGTCTGCTACATTTGGATTGTTTAATACAAAGGCACTGAAGAGTTGTATGGTAAATCTCTATAGTGATGCAGTATGGTCTACGAGAGAGTAAGCAGCACACAAGTTCAGAAGTGTCTGCTACATTTGGATTGTTTAATACAAAGGAACTGAAGAGTTGTATGGTAAATCTCTATAGTGATGCAGTATGGTCTACGAGAGAGTAAGCACCACACAAGTTCAGAAGCGTCTGCTACATTTGGATTGTTTCATACAAAGGCAATGAAGAGTTGTATGGTAAATCTCTATAGTGATGCAGTATGGTCTACGAGAGAGTAAGCACCACACAAGTTCAGAAACTTCTACTACATTTGGATTGTTTCATACAAGGGCACTGAAGAGTTCTATTCTAAATCTCTCTAGTGTTCCTATACTGGCTACAGCCTAGTAAGCAGCACCCAAGTTCAGAAGCGTCTGCTACATTTGGATTGTTTCATACAAAGGCAATGAACAGTTGTATGGTAAATCTCTATAGTGATGCAGTATGGTCTACGAGAGAGTAAGAAGCACACAAGTTCAGAATCGTCTGCTATATTTGGATTGTTTCATGCAAAGGCAATGAAGAGTTGTATGGTAAATCTCTATAGTGATGCAGTATGGTCTACGAGAGAGTAAGCACCACACAAGTTCAGAAGTTTCTACTACATTTGGATTGTTTCATACAAGGGCACTGAAGAGTTCTATTCTAAATCTCTCTAGTGTTCCTATACTGGCTACAGCCTAGTAAGCAGCACCCAAGTTCAGAAGCGTCTGCTACATTTGGATTGTTTCATACAAAGGCAGTGAAGAGTTGTATGGTAAATCTCTATAGTGATGCAGTATGGTCTACGAGAGAGTAAGCACCACACAAGTTCAGAAGTTTCTACTACATTTGGATTGTTTCATACAAGGGCACTGAAGAGTTCTATTCTAAATCTCTCTAGTGTTCCTATATTGGCTACAGCCTAGTAAGCAGCACCCAAGTTCAGAAGCGTCTGCTACATTTGGATTGTTTCATACAAAGGCAATGAAGAGTTGTATGGTAAATCTCTATAGTGATGCAGTATGGTCTACGAGAGAGTAAGCACCAGACAAGTTCAGAAGCGTCTGCTACATTTGGATTGTTTCATACAAAGGCAATGAAGAGTTGTATGGTAAATCTCTATAGTGATGCAGTATGATCTACGAGAGAGTAAGCACCACACAAGTTCAGAAGTTTCTACTATATTTGGATTGTTTCATACAAGGGCACTGAAGAGTTCTATTCTAAATCTCTCTAGTGTTCCTATACTGGCTACTGCCTAGTAAGCAGCACCCAAGTTCAGAAGCGTCTGCTACGTTTGGATTGTTTCATACAAAGGCAATGAAGAGTTGTATGGTTAATCTCTATAGTGATGCAGTATGGTCTACGAGAGAGTAAGCACCACACAAGTTCAGAAGTTTCTACTACATTTGGATTGTTACATACAAAGGCAATGAAGTGTTGTATGGTAAATCTCTATAGTGATGCAGTATGGTCTACGAGAGAGTAAGCACCACACAAGTTCAGAAGTTTCTACTAAATTTGGATTGTTTCATACAAGGGCACTGAAGAGTTCTATTCTAAATCTCTCTAGTGTTCCTATACTGGCTACAGCCTAGTAAGCAGCACCCAAGTTCAGAAGCGTCTGCTACATTTGTATTGTTTCATACAAAGGCAATGAAGAGTTGTATGGTAAATCTCTATAGTGATGCAGTATGGTCTACGAGAGAGTAAGCACCACACAAGTTCAGAAGCGTCTGCTACGTTTGGACTGTTTCATACAAAGGCAATGAAGAGTTGTACGGTAAATCTCTACAGTGATGCAGTATGGTCTACGAGAGAGTAAGCACCACACAAGTTCAGAAGTTTCTACTACATTAGGATTGTTTCATACAAGGGCACTGAAGAGTTCTATTCTAAATCTGTCTAGTGTTCCTATACTGGCTACAGCCTAGTAAGCAGCACCCAAGTTCAGAAGCGTCTGCTACATTTGGATTGTTTCATACAAAGGCAATGAAGAGTTGTATGGTAAATCTCTATAGTGATGCAGTATGGTCTACGAGAGAGTAAGCAGCACCCAAGTTCAGAAGCGTCTGCTACATTTGGATTGTTTCAAACAAAGGCAATGAAGAGTTGTATGGTAAATCTCTATAGTGATGCAGTATGGTCTACGAGAGAGTAAGCACCACACAAGTTCAGAAGTTTCTACTACATATGGATTGTTTCATACAAGGGCACTGAAGAGTTCTATTCTAAATCTCTCTAGTGTTCCTATACTGGCTACAGCCAAGTAAGCAGCACACAAGTTCAGAAGCGTCTGCTACATTTGGATTGTTTCATACAAAGGCACTGAAGAGTTGAATGGTAAATCTCTATAGTGATGCAGTATGGTCTACGAGAGAGTAAGCAGCACACAAGTTCAGAAGCGTCTGCTACATTTGGATTGTTTCATACAAAGGCAATGAACAGTAGTATGGTAAATCTCTATAGTGATGCAGTATGGTCTACGAGAGAGTAAGAAGCACACAAGTTCAGAAGCGTCTGCTACATTTGGATTGTTTCATACAAAGGCAATGAAGAGTTGTATGGTAAATCTCTATTGTGATGCAGTATGGTCTACGAGAGAGTAAGCACCACACAAGTTCAGAAGCGTCTGCTACATTTGGATTGTTTCATACAAAGGCACTGAAGAGTTGTATGGTAAATCTCTATAGTGATGCAGTATGGTCTATGAGAGAGTAAGCACCACACAAGTTCAGAAGTTTCTACTACATTTGGATTGTTTCATACAAGGGCAATTAAGAGTTCTATTCTAAATCTCTCTAGTGTTCCTATACTGGCTACAGCCTAGTAAGCATCACCCAAGTTCAGAAGCGTCTGCTACATTTGGATTGTTTCATACAAAGGCAATGAAGAGTTGTATGGTAAATCTCTATAGTGAGGCAGTATGGTCTACGAGAGAGTAAGCACCACACAAGTTCAGAAGCGTCTGCTACATTTGGATTGTTTCATACAAAGGAAATGAAGAGTTGTATGGTAAATCTCTATAGTGATGCAGTATGGTCTACGAGAGAGAAAGCACCACACAAGTTCAGAAGTTTCTACTACATTTGGATTGTTTCATACAAGGGCACTGAAGAGTTCTATTCTAAATCTCTCTAGTGTTCCTATACTGGCTACAGCCTAGTAAGCAGCACCCAAGTTCAGAAGCGTCTGCTACATTTGGATTGTTTCATACAAAGGCAATGAAGAGTTGTATGGTAAATCTCTATAGTGATGCAGTATGGTCTACGAGAGAGTAAGCACCACACAAGTTCAGAAGTTTCTACTACATTTGGATTGTTTCATACAAGGGCACTGAAGAGTTCTATTCTAAATCTCTCTAGTGTTCCTATACTGGCTACAGCCTAGTAAGCAGCACCCAAGTTCAGAAGCGTCTGCTACATTTGGATTGTTTAATACAAAGGCACTGAAGAGTTGTATGGTAAATCTCTATAGTGATGCAGTATGGTCTACGAGAGAGTAAGCACCACACAAGTTCAGAAGTGTCTGCTACATTTGGATTGTTTCATACAAAGGCAATGAAGAGTTGTATGGTAAATCTCTATAGTGATGCAGTATGGTCTACGAGAGAGTAAGCAGCACACAAGTTCAGAAGCGTCTGCTACATTTGGATTGTTTCATACAAAGGCAATGAACAGTTGTATGGTAAATCTCTATAGTGATGCAGTATGGTCTACGAGAGAGTAAGAAGCACACAAGTTCAGAAGCGTCTGCTACATTTGGATTGTTTCATACAAAGGCAATGAAGAGTTGTATGGTAAATCTCTATTGTGATGCAGTATGGTCTACGAGAGAGTAAGCACCACACAAGTTCAGAAGCGTCTGCTACATTTGGATTGTTTCATACAAAGGCACTGAAGAGTTGTATGGTAAATCTCTATAGTGATGCAGTATGGTCTATGAGAGAGTAAGCACCACACAAGTTCAGAAGTTTCTACTACATTTGGATTGTTTCATACAAGGGCAATTAAGAGTTCTATTCTAAATCTCTCTAGTGTTCCTATACTGGCTACAGCCTAGTAAGCATCACCCAAGTTCAGAAGCGTCTGCTACATTTGGATTGTTTCATACAAAGGCAATGAAGAGTTGTATGGTAAATCTCTATAGTGAGGCAGTATGGTCTACGAGAGAGTAAGCACCACACAAGTTCAGAAGCGTCTGCTACATTTGGATTGTTTCATACAAAGGAAATGAAGAGTTGTATGGTAAATCTCTATAGTGATGCAGTATGGTCTACGAGAGAGAAAGCACCACACAAGTTCAGAAGTTTCTACTACATTTGGATTGTTTCATACAAGGGCACTGAAGAGTTCTATTCTAAATCTCTCTAGTGTTCCTATACTGGCTACAGCCTAGTAAGCAGCACCCAAGTTCAGAAGCGTCTGCTACATTTGGATTGTTTCATACAAAGGCAATGAAGAGTTGTATGGTAAATCTCTATAGTGATGCAGTATGGTCTACGAGAGAGTAAGCACCACACAAGTTCAGAAGTTTCTACTACATTTGGATTGTTTCATACAAGGGCACTGAAGAGTTCTATTCTAAATCTCTCTAGTGTTCCTATACTGGATACAGCCTAGTAAGCAGCACACAAGTTCAGAAGCGTCTGCTACATTTGGATTGTTTCATACAAAGGCAATGAAGAGTTGTATGGTAAATCTCTATAGTGATGCAGTATGGTCTACGAGAGAGTAAGCACCACACAAGTTCAGAAGTGTCTGCTACATTTGGATTGTTTCATACAAAGGCAATGAAGAGTTGTATGGTAAATCTCTATAGTGATGCAGTATGGTCTACGAGAGAGTAAGCAGCACACAAGTTCAGAAGTGTCTGCTACATTTGGATTGTTTCATACAAAGGCAGTGAAGAGTTGTATGGTAAATCTCTATAGTGATGCAGTATGGTCTACGAGAGAGTAAGCACCACACAAGTTCAGAACCTTCTACTACATTTGGATTGTTTCATACAAAGGCAATGAAGAGTTGTATGGTAAATCTCTATAGTGATGCAGTATGGTCTACGAGAGAGTAAGCAGCACACAAGTTCAGAAGTGTCTGCTACATTTGGATTGTGTCATACAAAGGAAATGAAGAGTTGTATGGTAAATCTCTATAGTGATGCAGTATGGTCTACGAGAGAGTAAGCAGCACACAAGTTCAGAAGAGTCTGCTACATTTGGATTGTTTCATACAAAGGCAATGAACAGTTGTATGGTAAATCTCTATAGTGATGCAGTATGGTCTACGAGAGAGTAAGAAGCACACAAGTTCAGAAGCGTCTGCTACATTTGGATTGTTTCATACAAAGGCACTGAAGAGTTGTATGGTAAATCTCTATAGTGATGCAGTATGGTCTACGAGAGAGTAAGCACCACACAAGTTCAGAAGTTTCTACTACATTTGGATTGTTTCATACAAGGGCAATTACGAGTTCTATTCTAAATCTCTCTAGTGTTCCTATACTGGCTACAGCCTAGTAAGCAGCACCCAAGTTCAGAAGCGTCTGCTACATTTGGATTGTTTCATACAAAGGCAATGAAGAGTTGTATGGTAAATCTGTATAGTGAGGCAGTATGGTCTACGAGAGAGTAAGCACCACACAAGTTCAGAAGCGTCTGCTACATTTGGATTGTTTCATACAAAGGAAATGAAGAGTTGTATGGTAAATCTCTATAGTGATGCAGTATGGTCTACGAGAGAGTAAGCACCACACAAGTTCAGAAGTTTCTACTACATTTGGATTGTTTCATACAAGGGCACTGAAGAGTTCTATTCTAAATCTCTCTAGTGTTCCTATACTGGATACAGCCTAGTAAGCAGCACACAAGTTCAGAAGCGTCTGCTACATTTGGATTGTTTCATACAAAGGCAATGAAGAGTTGTATGGTAAATCTCTATAGTGATGCAGTATGGTCTACGAGAGAGTAAGCACCACACAAGTTCAGAAGTGTCTGCTACATTTGGATTGTTTCATACAAAGGCAATGAAGAGTTGTATGGTAAATCTCTATAGTGATGCAGTATGGTCTACGAGAGAGTAAGCAGCACACAAGTTCAGAAGTGTCTGCTACATTTGGATTGTTTCATACAAAGGCAGTGAAGAGTTGTATGGTAAATCTCTATAGTGATGCAGTATGGTCTACGAGAGAGTAAGCACCACACAAGTTCAGAACCTTCTACTACATTTGGATTGTTTCATACAAAGGCAATGAAGAGTTGTATGGTAAATCTCTATAGTGATGCAGTATGGTCTACGAGAGAGTAAGCAGCACACAAGTTCAGAAGTGTCTGCTACATTTGGATTGTTTCATACAAAGGAAATGAAGAGTTGTATGGTAAATCTCTATAGTGATGCAGTATGGTCTACGAGAGAGTAAGCAGCACACAAGTTCAGAAGCGTCTGCTACATTTGGATTGTTTCATACAAAGGCAATGAACAGTTGTATGGTAAATCTCTATAGTGATGCAGTATGGTCTACGAGAGAGTAAGAAGCACACAAGTTCAGAAGCGTCTGCTACATTTGGATTGTTTCATACAAAGGCACTGAAGAGTTGTATGGTAAATCTCTATAGTGATGCAGTATGGTCTACGAGAGAGTAAGCACCACACAAGTTCAGAAGTTTCTACTACATTTGGATTGTTTCATACAAGGGCAATTACGAGTTCGATTCTAAATCTCTCTAGTGTTCCTATACTGGCTACAGCCTAGTAAGCAGCACCCAAGTTCAGAAGCGTCTGCTACATTTGGATTGTTTCATACAAAGGCAATGAAGAGTTGTATGGTAAATCTCTATAGTGAGGCAGTATGGTCTACGAGAGAGTAAGCACCACACAAGTTCAGAAGCGTCTGCTACATTTGGATTGTTTCATACAAAGGCAATGAAGAGTTGTATGGTAAATCTCTATAGTGATGCAGTATGGTCTACGAGAGAGTAAGCACCACACAAGTTCAGAAGTTTCTACTACATTTGGATTGTTTCATACAAGGGCACTGAAGAGTTCTATTCTAAATCTCTCTAGTGTTCCTATACTGGCTACAGCCTAGTAAGCAGCACCCAAGTTCAGAAGCGTCTGCTACATTTGGATTGTTTCATACAAAGGCAATGAAGAGTTGTATGGTAAATCTCTATAGTGATGCAGTATGGTCTACGAGAGAGTAAGCAGCACACAAGTTCAGAAGTGTCTGCTACATTTGGATTGTTTCATACAAAGGCAGTGAAGAGTTGTATGATAAATCTCTGTAGTGATGCAGTATGGTCTACGAGAGAGTAAGCACCACACAAGTTCAGAACCTTCTACTACATTTGGATTGTTTCATACAAGGGCACTGAAGAGTTCTGTTCTAAATCTCTCTAGTGTTCCTACACTGGCTACAGCCTAGTAAGCAGCACCCAAGTTCAGAAGCGTCTGCTACATTTGGATTGTTTCATACAAAGGCAATGAAGAGTTGTATGGTAAATCTCTATAGTGATGCAGTATGGTCTACGAGAGAGTAAGCACCACACAAGTTCAGAAGTGTCTGCTACATTTGGATTGTTTCATACAAAGGCAATGAAGAGTTGTATGGTAAATCTCTATAGTGATGCAGTATGGTCTACGAGAGAGTAAGCACCACACAAGTTCAGAAGCGTCTGCTACATTTGGATTGTTTCATACAAAGGCAGTGAAGAGTTGTATGGTAAATCTCTATAGTGATGCAGTATGGTCTACGAGAGAGTAAGCACCACACAAGTTCAGAAGTTTCTACTACATTTGGATTGTTTCATACAAGGGCAATTAAGAGTTCTATTCTAAATCTCTCTAGTGTTCCTATACTGGCTACAGCCTAGTAAGCATCACCCAAGTTCAGAAGCGTCTGCTACATTTGGATTGTTTCATACAAAGGCAATGAAGAGTTGTATGGTAAATCTCTATTCTGATGCAGTATGGTCTACGAGAGAGTAAGCACCACACAAGTTCAGAATTTTTTACTACATTTGGATTGTTACATACAAGGGCACTGAAGAGTTCTATTCTAAATCTCTCTAGTGTTCGTATACTGGCTACTGCCTAGTAAGCAGCAACCAAGTTCAGAAGCGTCTGCTACATTTGGATTGTTTCATACAAAGGCAATGAAGAGTTGTATGGTAAATCTCTATAGTGATGCAGTATGGTCTACGAGATTGTAAGCACCACGCAAGTTCAGAAGTTTCTACTACATTTGGATTGTTACATACAAAGGCAATGAAGTGTTGTATGGTAAATCTCTATAGTGATGCAGTATGGTCTACGAGAGAGTAAGCAGCACACAAGTTCAGAAGCGTCTGCTACATTTGGATAGTTTCATAGAAAGGCAATGAAGAGTTGTATGGTAAATCTCTATAGTGATGCAGTATGGTGTACGAGAGAGTAAGAAGCACACAAGTTCAGAAGGGTCTGCTACATTTGGATTGTTTCATACAAAGGCAATGAAGAGTTGTATGGTAAATCTCTATAGTGATGCAGTATGGTCTACGAGAGAGTAAGCACCAGACAAGTTCAGAAGTTTCTACTACATTTGGATTGTTTCATACAAGGGCAATGAAGCGTTCTATTCTAAATCTCTCTAGTGTTCCTATACTGGCTACAGCCTAGTAAGCAGCACCCAAGTTCTGAAGCGTCTGCTACATTTGGATTGTTTCATACAAAGGCAATGAAGAGTTGTATGGTAAATCTCTATAGTGAGGCAGTATGGTCTACGACAGAGTAAGCACCACACAAGTTCAGAAGCGTCTGCTACATTTGGATTGTTTCATACAAAGGAAATGAAGAGTTGTATGGTAAATCTCTATAGTGATGCAGTATGGTCTACGAGAGAGTAAGCACCACACAAGTTCAGAAGTTTCTACTACATTTGGATTGTTTCATACAAGGGCACTGAAGAGTTCTATTCTAAATCTCTCTAGTGTTCCTATACTGGCTACAGCCTAGTAAGCAGCACCCAAGTTCAGAAGCGTCTGCTACATTTGGATTGTTTCATACAAAGGCAATGAAGAGTTGTATGGTAAATCTCTATAGTGATGCAGTATGGTCTACGAGAGAGTAAGCACCACACAAGTTTAGAAGTTTCTACTACATTTGGATTGTTTCATACAAGGGCAATGAAGAGTTCTATGCTAAATCTCTCTAGTGTTCCTATACTGGCTACAGCCTAGTAAGCAGCACCCAAGTTCAGAAGCGTCTGCTACATTTGGATTGTTTCATACAAAGGCAATGAAGAGTTGTATGGTAAATCTCTATAGTGAGGCAGTATGGTCTACGAGAGAGTAAGCACCACACAAGTTCAGAAGCGTCTGCTACATTTGGATTGTTTCATACAAAGGAAATGAAGAGTTGTATGGTAAATCTCTATAGTGATGCAGTATGGTCTACGAGAGAGTAAGCACCACACAAGTTCAGAAGGTTCTACTACATTTGGATTGTTTCATACAAGGGCACTGAAGAGTTCTATTCTAAATCTCTCTAGTGTTCCTATACTGGCTACAGCCTAGTAAGCAGCACCCAAGTTCAGAAGCGTCTGCTACATTTGGATTGTTTCATACAAAGGCAATGAAGAGTTGTATGGTAAATCTCTATAGTGATGCAGTATGGTCTACGAGAGAGTAAGCACCACACAAGTTCAGAAGTTTCTACTACATTTGGATTGTTTCATACAAAGGCAATGAAGTGTTGTATGGTAAATCTCTATAGTGATGCAGTATGGTCTACGAGAGAGTAAGCACCACACAAGTTCAGAAGTTTCTACTACATTTGGATTGTTTCATACAGGGGCACTGAAGAGTTCTATTCTAAATCTCTCTAGTGTTCCTATACTGGCTACAGCCTAGTAAGCAGCACCCAAGTTCAGAAGCGTCTGCTACATTTGGATTGTTTCATACAAAGGCAATGAAGAGTTGTATAGTAAATCTCTATAGTGATGCAGTATGGTCTACGAGAGAGTAAGCACCACACAAGTTCAGAAGCGTCTGCTACATTTGGATTGTTTCATACAAAGGCAATGAAGAGTTGTATGGTAAATCTCTATAGTGAAGCAGTATGGTCTACGAGAGAGTAAGCAAAACACAAGTTCAGAACCTTCTACTACATTTGGATTGTTTCATACAAGGGCACTGAAGAGTTCTATTCTAAATCTCTCTAGTGTTCCTATACTGGCTACAGCCTAGTAAGCAGCACCCAAGTTCAGAAGCGTCTGCTACATTTGGATTGTTTCATACAAAGGCAATGAAGAGTTGTATGGTAAATCTCTATAGTGATGCAGTATGGTCTACGAGAGAGTAAGCACCACACAAGTTCAGAAGTGTCTGCTACATTTGGATTGTTTCATACAAAGGCAATGAAGAGTTGTATGGTAAATCTCTATAGTGATGCAGTATGGTCTACGAGAGAGTAAGCAGCACACAAGTTCAGAAGCGTCTGCTACATTTGGATTGTTTCATAGAAAGGCAATGAACAGTTATATGGTAAATCTCTATAGTGATGCAGTATGGTCTACGAGAGAGTAAGAAGCACACAAGTTCAGAAGTTTCTACTACATTTGGATTGTTTCATACAAGGGCACTGAAGAGTTCTATTCTAAATCTCTCTAGTGTTCCTATACTGGCTACAGCCTAGTAAGCAGCACCCAAGTTCAGAAGCGTCTGCTACATTTGGATTGTTTCATACAAAGGCAATGAAGAGTTGTATGGTAAATCTCTATGGTGATGCAGTATGGTCTACGAGAGAGTAAGCACCACACAAGATCAGAAGTGTCTGCTACATTTGGATTGTTTCATACAAAGGCAATGAAGAGTTGTATGGTAAATCTCTATAGTGATGCAGTATGGTCTACGAGAGAGTAAGCAGCACACAAGTTCAGAAGCGTCTGCTACATTTGGATTGTTTCATACAAAGGCAATGAACAGTTGTATGGTAAATCTCTATAGTGATGCAGTATGGTCTACGAGAGAGTAAGAAGCACACAAGTTCAGAAGCGTCTGCTACATTTGGATTGTTTCATACAAAGGCAATGAAGAGTTGTATGGTAAATCTCTATAGTGATGCAGTGTGGTCTACGAGAGAGTAAGCACCACACAAGTTCAGAAGCGTCTGCTACATTTGGATTGTTTCATACAAAGGCACAGAATAGTTGTATGGTAAATCTCTATAGTGATGCAGTATGGTCTACGAGAGAGTAAGCACCACACAAGTTCAGAAGTTTCTACTACATTTGGATTGTTTCATACAAGGGCAATTAAGAGTTCTATTCTAAATCTCTCTAGTGTTCCTATACTGGCTACAGCCTAGTAAGCATCACCCAAGTTCAGAAGCGTCTGCTACATTTGGATTGTTTCATACAAAGGCAATGAAGAGTTGTATGGTAAATCTCTATAGTGAGGCAGTATGGTCTACGAGAGAGTAAGCACCACACAAGTTCAGAAGCGTCTGCTACATTTGGATTGTTTCATACAAAGGAAATGAAGAGTTGTATGGTAAATCTCTATTGTGATGCAGTATGGTCTACGAGAGAGTAAGCACCACACAAGTTCAGAAGTTTCTACTACATTTGGATTGTTTCATACAAGGGCACTGAAGAGTTCTATTCTAAATCTCTCTAGTGTTCGTATACTGGCTACTGCCTAGTAAGCAGCACCCAAGTTCAGAAGCGTCTGCTACATTTGGATTGTTTCATACAAAGGCAATGAAGAGTTGTATGGTAAATCTCTATAGTGATGCAGTATGGTCTACGAGAGAGTAAGCACCACACAAGTTCAGAAGTTTCTACTACATTTGGATTGTTACATACAAAGGCAATGAAGTGTTGTATGGTAAATCTCTATAGTGATGCAGTATGGTCTACGAGAGAGTAAGCACCACACAAGTTCAGAACCTTCTACTACATTTGGATTGTTTCATACAAGGGCACTGAAGAGTTCTATTCTAAATCTCTCTAGTGTTCCTATACTGGCTACAGCCTAGTAAGGAGCACCCAAGTTCAGAAACGTCTGCTACATTTGGATTGTTTCATACAAAGGCAATGAAGAGTTGTATGGTAAATCTCTATAGTGATGCAGTATGGTCTACGAGAGAGTAAGCACCACACAAGTTCAGAAGTTTCTACTACATTTGGATTGTTTCATACAAAGGCAATGAAGTGTTGTATGGTAAATCTCTATAGCGATGCAGTATGGTCTACGAGAGAGTAAGCACCACACAAGTTCAGAAGTTTCTACTACATTTGGATTGTTTCATACAAGGGCACTGAAGAGTTCTATTCTAAACCTCTCTAGTGTTCCTATACTGGCTACAGCCTAGTAAGCAGCACCCAAGTTCAGAAGCGTCTGCTACATTTGGATTGTTTCATACAAAGGCAATGAAGAGTTGTATGGTAAATCTCTATAGTGATGCAGTATGGTCTACGAGAGAGTAAGCACCACACAAGTTCAGAAGCGTCTGCTACATTTGGATTGTTTTATACAAAGGCAATGAAGAGTTGTACGGTAAATCTCTATAGTGAAGCAGTATGGTCTACGAGAGAGTAAGCACCACACAAGTTCCGAACCTTCTACTACATTTGGATTGTTTCATATAAGGGCACTGAAGAGTTCTATTCTAAATCTCTCTAGTGTTCCTATACTGGCTAGAGCCTAGTAAGCAGCACCCAAGTTCAGAAGCGTCTGCTACATTTGGATTGTTTCATACAAAGGCAATGAAGAGTTGTATGGTAAATCTCTATAGTGATACAGTATGGTCTACGAGAGAGTAAGCACCACACAAGTTCAGAAGTGTCTGCTACATTTGGATTGTTTCATACAAAGGCAATGAAGAGTTGTATGGTAAATGTCTATAGTGATGCAGTATGGTCTACGAGAGAGTAAGCAGCACACAAGTTCAGAAGTGTCCGCTACATTTGGATTGTTTCATACAAAGGCAATGAACAGTTGTATGGTAAATCTCTATAGTGATGCAGTATGGTCTACGAGAGAGTAAGAAGCACACAAGTTCAGAAGCGTCTGCTACATTTGGATTGTTTCATACAAAGGCAATGAAGAGTTGTATAGTAAATCTCTATAGTGATGCAGTATGGTCTACGAGAGAGTAAGCACCACACAAGTTCAGAAGCGTCTGCTACATTTGGATTGTTTCATACAAAGGAAATGAAGAGTTGTATGGTAAATCTCTATAGTGAAGCAGTATGGTCTACGAGAGAGTAAGCACCACACAAGTTCAGAACCTTCTACTACATTTGGATTGTTTCATACAAGGGCACTGAAGAGTTCTATTCTAAATCTCTCTAGTGTTCCTATACTGGCTACAGCCTAGTAAGCAGAACCCAAGTTCAGAAGCGTCTGCTACATTTGAATTGTTTCATACAAAGGCAATGAAGAGTTGTATGGTAAATCTCTATAGTGATGCAGTATGGTCTACGAGAGAGTAAGCACCACACAAGTTCAGAAGTGTCTGCTACATTTGGATTGTTTCATACAAAGGCAATGAAGAGTTGTATGGTAAATCTCTATAGTGATGCAGTATGGTCTACGAGAGAGTAAGCAGCACACAAGTTCAGAAGCGTCTGCTACATTTGGATTGTTTCATAGAAAGGCAATGAACAGTTATATGGTAAATCTCTATAGTGATGCAGTATGGTCTACGAGAGAGTAAGAAGCACACAAGTTCAGAAGTTTCTACTACATTTGGATTGTTTCATACAAGGGCACTGAAGAGTTCTATTCTAAATCTCTCTAGTGTTCCTATACTGGCTACAGCCTAGTAAGCAGCACCCAAGTTCAGAAGCGTCTGCTACATTTGGATTGTTTCATACAAAGGCAATGAAGAGTTGTATGGTAAATCTCTATGGTGATGCAGTATGGTCTACGAGAGAGTAAGCACCACACAAGTTCAGAAGTGTCTGCTACATTTGGATTGTTTCATACAAAGGCAATGAAGAGTTGTATGGTAAATCTCTATAGTGATGCAGTATGGTCTACGAGAGAGTAAGCAGCACACAAGTTCAGAAGCGTCTGCTACATTTGGATTGTTTCATACAAAGGCAATGAACAGTTGTATGGTAAATCTCTATAGTGATGCAGTATGGTCTACGAGAGAGTAAGAAGCACACAAGTTCAGAAGCGTCTGCTACATTTGGATTGTTTCATACAAAGGCAATGAAGAGTTGTATGGTAAATCTCTATAGTGATGCAGTGCGGTCTACGAGAGAGTAAGCACCACACAAGTTCAGAAGCGTCTGCTACATTTGGATTGTTTCATACAAAGGCACAGAAGAGTTCTATTTTAAATCTCTCTAGTGTTCCTATGCTGGCTACAGCCTAATAAGCAGCCACCAAGTTCAGAAGCGTCTGCTACATTTGGATTGTTTCATACAAAGGCAATGAAGAGTTGTATGGTAAATCTCTATAGTGATCCAGTATGGTCTACGAGAGAGTAAGCACCACACAAGTTCAGAAGTTTCTACTACATTTGGATTGTTTCATACAAAGGCAATGAAGTGTTGTATGGTAAATCTCTATAGTGATGCAGTATGGTCTACGAGAGAGTAAGCACCACACAAGTTCAGAAGTTTCTACTACATTTGGATTGTTTCATACAAGGGCACTGAAGAGTTCTATTCTAAATCTCTCTAGTGTTCCTATACTGGCTACAGCCTAGTAAGCAGCACCCAAGTTCAGAAGCGTCTGCTACATTTGGATTGTTTCATACAAAGGCAATGAAGAGTTGTATGGTAAATCTCTATAGTGATGCAGTATGGTCTACGAGAGAGTAAGCACCACACAAGTTCAGAAGCGTCTGCTACATTTGGATTGTTTCATACAAAGGCAATGAAGAGTTGTATGGTAAATCTCTATAGTGATGCAGTATGGTCTACGAGAGAGTAAGCACCACACAAGTTCAGAACCTTCTACTACATTTGGATTGTTTCATACAAGGGCACTGAAGAGTTCTATTCTAAATCTCTCTAGTGTTCCTATACTGGCTACAGCCTAGTAAGCAGCCCCCAAGTTCAGAAGCGTCTGCTACCTTTGGATTGTTTCATACAAAGGCAATGAAGAGTTGTATGGTAAATCTCTATAGTGATGCAGTATGGTCTACGAGAGAGTAAGCACCACACAAGTTCAGAAGCGTCTGCTACATTTGGATTGTTTCATACAAAGGCAATGAAGAGTTGTATGGTAAATCTCTATAGTGATGCAGTATGGTCTACGAGAGAGTAAGCACCACACAAGTTCAGAACCTTCTACTAAATTTGGATTGTTTCATACAAGGGCACTGAAGAGTTCTATTCTAAATCTCTCTAGTGTTCCTATACTGGCTACAGCCTAGTAAGCAGCACCCAAGTTCAGAAGCGTCTGCTACATTTGGATTGTTTCATACAAAGGCAATGAAGAGTTGTATGGTAAATCTCTATAGTGATGCAGTATGGTCTACGAGAGAGTAAGCAGCACCCAAGTTCAGAAGTGTCTGCTACATTTGGATTGTTTCATACAAAGGCAATGAAGAGTTGTATGGTAAATCCCTATAGTGATGCAGTATGGTATACGAGAGAGTAAGCACCACACAAGTTCAGAAGTTTCTACTACATTTGGATTGTTTCATACAAGGGCACTGAAGAGTTCTATTTTAAATCTCTCTAGTGTTCCTATGCTGGCTACAGCCTAATAAGCAGCCACCAAGTTCAGAAGCGTCTGCTACATTTGGATTGTTTCATACAAAGGCAATGAAGAGTTGTATGGTAAATCTCTATAGTGATCCAGTATGGTCTACGAGAGAGTAAGCACCACACAAGTTCAGAAGCGTCTGCTACATTTGGATTGTTTCATACAAAGGCAATGAAGAGTTGTATGGTAAATCTCTATAGTGATGCAGTATGGTCTACGAGAGAGTAAGCACCACACAAGTTCAGAACCTTCTACTACATTTGGATTGTTTCATACAAGGGCACTGAAGAGTTCTATTCTAAATCTCTCTAGTGTTCCTATACTGGCTACAGCCTAGTAAGCAGCCCCCAAGTTCAGAAGCGTCTGCTACCTTTGGATTGTTTCATACAAAGGCAATGAAGAGTTGTATGGTAAATCTCTATAGTGATGCAGTATGGTCTACGAGAGAGTAAGCACCACACAAGTTCAGTAGCGTCTGCTACATTTGGATTGTTTCATACAAAGGCAATGAAGAGTTGTATGGTAAATCTCTATAGTGATGCAGTATGGTCTACGAGAGAGTAAGCACCACACAAGTTCAGAACCTTCTACTAAATTTGGATTGTTTCATACAAGGGCACTGAAGAGTTCTATTCTAAATCTCTCTAGTGTTCCTATACTGGCTACAGCCTAGTAAGCAGCACCCAAGTTCAGAAGCGTCTGCTACATTTGGATTGTTTCATACAAAGGCAATGAAGAGTTGTATGGTAAATCTCTATAGTGATGCAGTATGGTCTACGAGAGAGTAAGCACCACACAAGTTCAGAAGTGTCTGCTACATTTGGATTGTTTCATACAAAGGCAATGAAGAGTTGTATGGTAAATCTCTATAGTGATGCAGTGTGGTCTATGAGAGAGTAAGCACCACACAAGTTCAGAAGCGTCTGCTACATTTGGATTGTTTCATACAAAGGAAATGAAGAGTTGTATGGTAAATCTCTATTGTGATGCAGTATGGTCTACGAGAGAGTAAGCACCACACAAGTTCAGAAGTTTCTTCTACATTTGGATTGTTTCATACAAGGGCACTGAAGAGTTCTATTCTAAATCTCTCTAGTGTTCGTATACTGGCTACAGCCTAGTAAGCAGCACCCAAGTTCATAAGCGTCTGCTACATTTGGATTGTTTCATACAAAGGCAATGAAGAGTTGTATGGTAAATCCCTATAGTGATGCAGTATGGTATACGAGAGAGTAAGCACCACACAAGTTCAGAAGTTTCTACTACATTTGGATTGTTACATACAAAGGCAATGAAGTGTTGTATGGTAAATCTCTATAGTGATGCAGTATGGTCTACGAGAGAGTAAGCACCACACAAGTTCAGAAGTTTCTACTACATTTGGATTGTTTCATACAAGGGCACTGAAGAGTTCTATTCTAAATCTCTCTAGTGTTCCTATACTGGCTACAGCCTAGTAAGCAGCACCCAAGTTCAGAAGCGTCTGCTACATTTGGATTGTTTCATACAAAGGCAATGAAGAGTTGTATGGTAAATCTCTATAGTGATGCAGTATGGTCTACGAGAGAGTAAGCACCACACAAGTTCAGAAGTTTCTACTACATTTGGATTGTTTCATACAAGGGCACTGAAGAGTTCTATTCTAAATCTCTCTAGTGTTCGTATACTGGCTACTGCCTAGTAAGCAGCACCCAAGTTCAGAAGCGTCTGCTACATTTGGATTGTTTCATATAAAGGCAATGAAGAGTTGTATGGTAAATCTCTATAGTGATGCAGTATGGTCTACGAGAGAGTAAGCACCACACAAGTTCAGAAGTTTCTACTACATTTGGATTGTTACATACAAAGGCAATTAAGTGTTGTATGGTAAATCTCTATAGTGATGCAGTATGGTCTACGAGAGAGTAAGCACCACACAAGTTCAGAACCTTCTACTACATTTGGATTGTTTCATACAAGGGCACTGAAGAGTTCTATTCTAAATCTCTCTAGTGTTCCTATACTGGCTACAGCCTAGTAAGCAGCACCCAAGTTCAGAAGCGTCTGCTACATTTGGATTGTTTCATACAAAGGCAATGAAGAGTTGTATGGTAAATCTCTATAGTGATGCAGTATGGTCTACGAGAGAGTAAGCACCACACAAGTTCAGAAGGTTCTACTACATTTGGATTGTTTCATACAAAGGCAATGAAGTGTTGTATGGTAAATCTCTATAGCGATGCAGTATGGTCTACGAGAGAGTAAGCACCACACAAGTTCAGAAGTTTCTACTACATTTGGATTGTTTCATACAAGGGCACTGAAGAGTTCTATTCTAAACCTCTCTAGTGTTCCTATACTGGCTACAGCCTAGTAAGCAGCACCCAAGTTCAGAAGCGTCTGCTACATTTGGATTGTTTCATACAAAGGCAATGAAGAGTTGTATGGTAAATCTCTATAGTGATGCAGTATGGTCTACGAGAGAGTAAGCACCACACAAGTTCAGAAGCGTCTGCTACATTTGGATTGTTTCATAGAAAGGCAATGAAGAGTTGTACGGTAAATCTCTATAGTGAAGCAGTATGGTCTACGAGAGAGTAAGCACCACACAAGTTCAGAACCTTCTACTACATTTGGATTGTTTCATACAAGGGCACTGAAGAGTTCTATTCTAAATCTCTCTAGTGTTCCTATACTGGCTAGAGCCTAGTAAGCAGCACCCAAGTTCAGAAGCGTCTGCTACATTTGGATTGTTTCATACAAAGGCAATGAAGAGTTGTATGGTAAATCTCTATAGTGATGCAGTATGGTCTACGAGAGAGTAAGAACCACACAAGTTCAGAAGTGTCTGCTACATTTGGATTGTTTCATACAAAGGCAATGAAGAGTTGTATGGTAAATCTCTATAGTGATGCAGTATGTTCTACGAGAGAGTAAGCAGCACACAAGTTCAGAAGCGTCTGCTACATTTGGATTGTTTCATACAAAGGCAATGAAGAGTTGTATGGTAAATCTCTATAGTGATGCAGTATGGTCTACGAGAGAGTAAGCACCACACAAGTTCAGATGTTTCTACTACATTTGGATTGTTTCATACAAAGGCAATGAAGTGTTGTATGGTAAATCTCTATAGCGATGCAGTATGGTCTACGAGAGAGTAAGCACCACACAAGTTCAGAAGTTTCTACTACATTTGGATTGTTTCATACAAGGGCACTGAAGAGTTCTATTCTAAACCTCTCTAGTGTTCCTATACTGGCTACAGCCTAGTAAGCAGCACCCAAGTTCAGAAGCGTCTGCTACATTTGGATTGTTTCATACAAAGGCAATGAAGAGTTGTATGGTAAATCTCTATAGTGATGCAGTATGGTCTACGAGAGAGTAAGCACCACACAAGTTCAGAAGCGTCTGCTACATTTGGATTGTTTCATACAAAGGCAATGAAGAGTTGTACGGTAAATTTCTATAGTGAAGCAGTATGGTCTACGAGAGAGTAAGCACCACACAAGTTCAGAACCTTCTACTACATTTGGATTGTTTCATACAAGGGCACTGAAGAGTTCTATTCTAAATCTCTCTAGTGTTCCTATACTGGCTAGAGCCTAGTAAGCAGCACCCAAGTTCAGAAGCGTCTGCTACATTTGGATTGTTTCATACAAAGGCAATGAACAGTTGTATGGTAAATCTCTATAGTGATGCAGTATGGTCTACGAGAGAGTAAGAAGCACACAAGTTCAGAAGCGTCTGCTACATTTGGATTGTTTCATACAAAGGCAATGAAGAGTTGTATGGTAAATCTCTATAGTGATGCAGTGTGGTCTACGAGAGAGTAAGCACCACACAAGTTCAGAAGCGTCTGCTACATTTGGATTGTTTCATACAAAGGAAATGAAGAGTTGTATGGTAAATCTCTATTGTGATGCAGTATGGTCTACGAGAGAGTAAGCACCACACAAGTTCAGAAGTTTCTACTACATTTGGATTGTTTCATACAAGGGCACTGAAGAGTTCTATTCTAAATCTCTCTAGTGTTCGTATACTGGCTACTGCCTAGTAAGCAGCACCCAAGTTCAGAAGCGTCTGCTACATTAGGATTGTTTCATACAAAGGCAATGAAGAGTTGTATGGTAAATCTCTATAGTGATGCAGTATGGTCTACGAGAGAGTAAGCACCACACAAGTTCAGAAGTTTCTACTACATTTGGATTGTTACATACAAAGGCAATGAATTGTTGTATGGTAAATCTCTATAGTGATGCAGTATGGTCTACGAGAGAGTAAGCACCACACAAGTTCAGACGTTTCTACTACATTTGGATTGTTTCATACAAGGGCACTGAAGAGTTCTATTCTAAATCTCTCTAGTGTTCCTATACTGGCTACAGCCTAGTAAGCAGCAACCAAGTTCAGAAGCGTCTGCTACATTTGGATTGTTTCATACAAAGGCAATGAAGAGTTGTATGTTAAATCTCTATAGTGATGCAGTATGGTCTACGAGAGAGTAAGCACCACACAAGTTCAGAAGTTTCTACTACATTTGGATTGTTTCATACAAGGGCACTGAAGAGTTCTATTCTAAATCTCTCTAGTGTTCCTATACTGGCTACAGCCTAGTAAGCAGCACCCAAGTTCAGAAGCGTCTGCTACATTTGGATTGTTTCATACAAAGGCAATGAAGAGTTGTATGGTAAATCTCTATAGTGATGCAGTATGGTCTACGAGAGAGTAAGCAGCACACAAGTTCAGAAGCGTCTGCTACATTTGGATTGTTTCATACAAAGGCAATGAACAGTTGTATGGTAAATCTCTATAGTGATGCAGTATGGTCTACGAGAGAGTAAGAAGCACACAAGTTCAGAAGCGTATGCTACATTTGGATTGTTTCATACAAAGGCAATGAAGAGTTGTATGGTAAATCTCTATAGTGATGCAGTATGGTCTACGAGAGCGTAAGCACCACACAAGTTCAGAAGTTTCTACTACATTTGGATTGTTTCATACAAGGGCAATGAAGAGTTCTATTCTAAATCTCTCTAGTGTTCCTATACTGGCTACAGCCTAGTAAGCAGCACCCAAGTTCAGAAGCGTCTGCTACATTTGGATTGTTTCATACAAAGGCAATGAAGAGTTGTATGGTAAATCTCTATAGTGAGGCAGTATGGTCTACGAGAGAGTAAGCACCACACAAGTTCAGAAGCGTCTGCTACATTTGGATTGTTTCATACAAAGGAAATGAAGAGTTGTATGGTAAATCTCTATAGTGATGCAGTATGGTCTACGAGAGAGTAAGCACCACACAAGTTCAGAAGTTTCTACTACATTTGGATTTTTTCATACAAGGGCACTGAAGAGTTCTATTCTAAATCTCTCTAGTGTTCCTATGCTGGCTACAGCCTAGTAAGCAGCACCCAAGTTCAGAAGCGTCTGCTACATTTGGATTGTTTCATACAAAGGCAATGAAGAGTTGTATGGTAAATCTCTATAGTGATGCAGTATGGTCTACGAGAGAGTAAGCACCACACAAGTTCAGAAGTTTCTACTACATTTGGATTGTTTCATACAAAGGCAATGAAGTGTTGTATGGTAAATCTCTATAGTGATGCAGTATGGTCTACGAGAGAGTAAGCACCACACAAGTTCAGAAGTTGCTACTACATTTGGATTGTTTCATACAAGGGCACTGAAGAGTTCTATTCTAAATCTATCTAGTGTTCCTATACTGGCTACAGCCTAGTAAGCAGCACCCAAGTTCAGAAGCGTCTGCTACATTTGGATTGTTTCATACAAAGGCAATGAAGAGTTGTATGGTAAATCTCTATAGTGATGCAGTATGGTCTACGAGAGAGTAAGCACCGCACAAGTTCAGAAGCGTCTGCTACATTTGGATTGTTTCATACAAATGCAATGAAGAGTTGTATGGTAAATCTCTATAGTGATGCAGTATGGTCTACGAGAGAGTAAGCACCACACAACTTCAGAACCTTCTACTACATTTGGATTTTTTCATACAAGGGCACTGAAGAGTTCTATTCTAAATCTCTCTAGTGTTCCTATACTGGCTACAGCCTAGTAAGCAGCACCCAAGTTCAGAAGCGTCTGCTACATTTGGATTGTTTCATACAAAGGCAATGAAGAGTTGTATGGTAAATCTCTATAGTGATGCAGTATGGTCTACGAGAGAGTAAGCACCACACAAGTTCAGAAGTTTCTACTACATTTGGATTGTTTCATACAAAGGCAATGAAGTGTTGTATGGTAAATCTCTATAGTGATGCAGTATGGTCTACGAGAGAGTAAGCACCACAGAAGTTCAGAACCTTCTACTACATTTGGATTGTTTCATACAAGGGCACTGAAGAGTTCTATTCTAAATCTCTCTAGTGTTCCTATACTGGCTACAGCCTAGTAAGCAGCCCCCAAGTTCAGAAGCGTCTGCTACCTTTGGATTGTTTCATACGAAGGCAATGAAGAGTTGTATGGTAAATCTCTATAGTGATGCAGTATGGTCTACGAGAGAGTAAGCACCACACAAGTTCAGAAGCGTCTGCTACATTTGGATTGTTTCATACAAAGGCAATGAAGAGTTGTATGGTAAATCTCTATAGTGATGCAGTATGGTCTACGAGAGAGTAAGCACCACACAAGTTCAGAACCTTCTACTAAATTTGGATTGTTTCATACAAGGGCACTGAAGAGTTCTATTCTAAATCTCTCTAGTGTTCCTATACTGGCTACAGCCTAGTAAGGAGCACCCAAGTTCAGAAGCGTCTGCTACATTTGGATTGTTTCATACAAAGGCAATGAAGAGTTGTATGGTAAATCTCTATAGTGATGCAGTATGGTCTACGAGAGAGTAAGCACCACACAAGTTCAGAAGTGTCTGCTACATTTGGATTGTTTCATACAAAGGCAATGAAGAGTTGTATGGTAAATCTCTATAGTGATGCAGTGTGGTCTACGAGAGAGTAAGCACCACACAAGTTCAGAAGCGTCTGCTACATTTGGATTGTTTCATACAAAGGAAATGAAGAGTTGTATGGTAAATCTCTATTGTGATGCAGTATGGTCTACGAGAGAGTAAGCACCACACAAGTTCAGAAGTTTCTTCTACATTTGGATTGTTTCATACAAGGGCACTGAAGAGTTCTATTCTAAATCTCTCTAGTGTTCGTATACTGGCTACAGCCTAGTAAGCAGCACCCAAGTTCAGAAGCGTCTGCTACATTTGGATTGTTTCATACAAAGGCAATGAAGAGTTGTATGGTAAATCTCTATAGTGATGCAGTATGGTCTACGAGAGAGTAAGCACCACACAAGTTCAGAAGTTTCTACTACATTTGGATTGTTTCATACAAAGGCAATGAAGTGTTGTATGGTAAATCTCTCTAGTGTTCGTATACTGGCTACTGCCTAGTAAGCAGCACCCAAGTTCAGAAGCGTCTGCTACATTTGGATTGTTTCATACAAAGGCAATGAAGAGTTGTATGGTAAATCTCTATAGTGATGCAGTATGGTCTACGAGAGAGTAAGCACCACACAAGTTCAGAAGTTTCTACTACATTTGGATTGTTTCATACAAGGGCACTGAAGAGTTCTATTCTAAATCTCTCTGGTGTTCCTATACTGGCTACAGCCTAGTAAGCAGCACCCAAGTTCAGAAGCGTCTGCTACATTTGGATTGTTTCATACAAAGGCAATGAAGAGTTGTATGGTAAATCTCTATAGTGATGCAGTATGGTCTACGAGAGAGTAAGCACCACACAAGTTCAGAAGTTTCTACTACATTTGGATTGTTTCATACAAGGGCACTGAAGAGTTCTATTCTAAATCTCTCTAGTGTTCGTATACTGGCTACTGCCTAGTAAGCAGCACCCAAGTTCAGAAGCGTCTGCTACATTTGGATTGTTTCATACAAAGGCAATGAAGAGTTGTATGGTAAATCTCTATAGTGATGCAGTATGGTCTACGAGAGAGTAAGCACCACACAAGTTCAGAAGTTTCTACTACATTTGGATTGTTACATACAAAGGCAATGAAGTGTTGTATGGTAAATCTCTATAGTGATGCAGTATGGTCTACGAGAGAGTAAGCACCACACAAGTTCAGAACCTTCTACTACATTTGGATTGTTTCACACAAGGGCACTGAAGAGTTCTATTCTAAATCTCTCTAGTGTTCCTATACTGGCTACAGCCTAGTAAGCAGCACCCAAGTTCAGAAGCGTCTGCTACATTTGGATTGTTTCATACAAAGGCAATGAAGAGTTGTATGGTAAATCTCTATAGTGATGCAGTATGGTCTACGAGAGAGTAAGCACCACACAAGTTCAGAAGTTTCTACTACATTTGGATTGTTTCATACAAAGGCAATGAATTGTTGTATGGTAAATCTCTATAGCGATGCAGTATGGTCTACGAGAGAGTAAGCACCACACAAGTTCAGAAGTTTCTACTACATTTGGATTGTTTCATACAAGGGCACTGAAGAGTTCTATTCTAAATCTCTCTAGTGTTCCTATACTGGCTAGAGCCTAGTAAGCAGCACCCAAGTTCAGAAGCGTCTGCTACATTTGGATTGTTTCATACAAAGGCAATGAAGAGTTGTATGGTAAATCTCTATAGTGATGCAGTATGGTCTACGAGAGAGTAAGCACCACACAAGTTCAGAAGTGTCTGCTACATTTGGATTGTTTCATACAAAGGCAATGAAGAGTTGTATGGTAAATCTCTATAGTGATGCAGTATGGTCTACGAGAGAGTAAGCAGCACACAAGTTCAGAAGCGTCTGCTACATTTGGATTGTTTCATACAAAGGCAATGAACAGTTGTATGGTAAATCTCTATAGTGATGCAGTATGGTCTACGAGAGAGTAAGAAGCACCGAAGTTCAGAAGCGTCTGCTACATTTGGATTGTTTCATACAAAGGCAATGAAGAGTTGTATGGTAAATCTCTATAGTGATGCAGTATGGTCTACGAGAGAGTAAGCACCACACAAGTTCAGAAGTTTCTACTACATTTGGATTGTTACATACAAAGGCAATGAAGTGTTGTATGGTAAATCTCTATAGTGATGCAGTATGGTCTACGAGAGAGTAAGCACCACACAAGTTCAGAAGTTTCTACTACATTTGGATTGTTTCATACAAGGGCACTGAAGAGTTCTATTCTAAATCTCTCTAGTGTTCCTATACTGGCTAGAGCCTAGTAAGCAGCACCCAAGTTCAGAAGCGTCTGCTACATTTGGATTGTTTCATACAAAGGCAATGAAGAGTTGTATGGTAAATCTCTATAGTGATGCAGTATGGTCTACGAGAGAGTAAGCACCACACAAGTTCAGAAGTGTCTGCTACATTTGGATTGTTTCATACAAAGGCAATGAAGAGTTGTATGGTAAATCTCTATAGTGATGCAGTATGGTCTACGAGAGAGTAAGCAGCACACAAGTTCAGAAGCGTCTGCTACATTTGGATTGTTTCATACAAAGGCAATGAACAGTTGTATGGTAAATCTCTATAGTGATGCAGTATGGTCTACGAGAGAGTAAGAAGCACACAAGTTCAGAAGCGTCTGCTACATTTGGATTGTTTCATACAAAGGCAATGAAGAGTTGTATGGTAAATCTCTATAGTGATGCAGTGTGGTCTACGAGAGAGTAAGCACCACACAAGTTCAGAAGCGTCTGCTACATTTGGATTGTTTCATACAAAGGAAATGAAGAGTTGTATGGTAAATCTCTATTGTGATGCAGTATGGTCTACGAGAGAGTAAGCACCACACAAGTTCAGAAGTTTCTACTACGTTTGGATTGTTTCATACAAGGGCACTGAAGAGTTCTATTCTAAATCTCTCTAGTGTTCGTATACTGGCTACTGCCTAGTAAGCAGCACCCAAGTTCAGAAGCGTCTGCTACATTTGGATTGTTTCATACAAAGGCAATGAAGAGTTGTATGCTAAATCTCTATAGTGATGCAGTGTGGTCTACGAGAGAGTAAGCACCACACAAGTTCAGAAGTTTCTACTACATTTGGATTGTTACATACAAAGGCAATGAATTGTTGTATGGTAAATCTCTATAGTGATGCAGTATGGTCTACGAGAGAGTAAGCACCACACAAGTTCAGACGTTTCTACTACATTTGGATTGTTTCATACAAGGGCACTGAAGAGTTCTATTCTAAATCTCTCTAGTGTTCCTATACTGGCTACAGCCTAGTAAGCAGCACCCAAGTTCAGAAGCGTCTGCTACATTTGGATTGTTTCATACAAAGGCAATGAAGAGTTGTATGGTAAATCTCTATAGTGATGCAGTATGGTCTACGAGAGAGTAAGCACCACACAAGTTCAGAAGCGTCTGCTACATTTGGATTGTTTCATACAAAGGCAATGAAGAGTTGTATGGTAAATCTCTATAGTGATGCAGTATGGTGTACGAGAGAGTAAGCACCACACAAGTTCATAAGCGTCTGCTACATTTGGATTGTTTCATACAAAGGCACTGAAGAGTTGTATGGTAAATCTCTATAGTGATGCAGTATGGTCTACGAGAGAGTAAGCACCACACAAGTTCAGAAGTTTCTACTACATTTGGATTGTTTCATACAAGGGCACTGAAGAGTTCTATTCTAAATCTCTCTAGTGTTCCTATACTGGATACAGCCTAGTAAGCAGCACCCAAGTTCAGAAGCGTCTGCTACATTTGGATTGTTTAATACAAAGGCACTGAAGAGTTGTATGGTAAATCTCTATAGTGATGCAGTATGGTCTACGAGAGAGTAAGCAGCACACAAGTTCAGAAGTGTCTGCTACATTTGGATTGTTTAATACAAAGGAACTGAAGAGTTGTATGGTAAATCTCTATAGTGATGCAGTATGGTCTACGAGAGAGTAAGCACCACACAAGTTCAGAAGCGTCTGCTACATTTGGATTGTTTCATACAAAGGCAATGAAGAGTTGTATGGTAAATCTCTATAGTGATGCAGTATGGTCTACGAGAGAGTAAGCACCACACAAGTTCAGAAACTTCTACTACATTTGGATTGTTTCATACAAGGGCACTGAAGAGTTCTATTCTAAATCTCTCTAGTGTTCCTATACTGGCTACAGCCTAGTAAGCAGCACCCAAGTTCAGAAGCGTCTGCTACATTTGGATTGTTTCATACAAAGGCAATGAACAGTTGTATGGTAAATCTCTATAGTGATGCAGTATGGTCTACGAGAGAGTAAGAAGCACACAAGTTCAGAATCGTCTGCTATATTTGGATTGTTTCATGCAAAGGCAATGAAGAGTTGTATGGTAAATCTCTATAGTGATGCAGTATGGTCTACGAGAGAGTAAGCACCACACAAGTTCAGAAGTTTCTACTACATTTGGATTGTTTCATACAAGGGCACTGAAGAGTTCTATTCTAAATCTCTCTAGTGTTCCTATACTGGCTACAGCCTAGTAAGCAGCACCCAAGTTCAGAAGCGTCTGCTACATTTGGATTGTTTCATACAAAGGCAGTGAAGAGTTGTATGGTAAATCTCTATAGTGATGCAGTATGGTCTACGAGAGAGTAAGCACCACACAAGTTCAGAAGTTTCTACTACATTTGGATTGTTTCATACAAGGGCACTGAAGAGTTCTATTCTAAATCTCTCTAGTGTTCCGATATTGGCTACAGCCTAGTAAGCAGCACCCAAGTTCAGAAGCGTCTGCTACATTTGGATTGTTTCATACAAAGGCAATGAAGAGTTGTATGGTAAATCTCTATAGTGATGCAGTATGGTCTACGAGAGAGTAAGCACCAGACAAGTTCAGAAGCGTCTGCTACATTTGGATTGTTTCATACAAAGGCAATGAAGAGTTGTATGGTAAATCTCTATAGTGATGCAGTATGATCTACGAGAGAGTAAGCACCACACAAGTTCAGAAGTTTCTACTATATTTGGATTGTTTCATACAAGGGCACTGAAGAGTTCTATTCTAAATCTCTCTAGTGTTCCTATACTGGCTACTGCCTAGTAAGCAGCACCCAAGTTCAGAAGCGTCTGCTACGTTTGGATTGTTTCATACAAAGGCAATGAAGAGTTGTATGGTTAATCTCTATAGTGATGCAGTATGGTCTACGAGAGAGTAAGCACCACACAAGTTCAGAAGTTTCTACTACATTTGGATTGTTACATACAAAGGCAATGAAGTGTTGTATGGTAAATCTCTATAGTGATGCAGTATGGTCTACGAGAGAGTAAGCACCACACAAGTTCAGAAGTTTCTACTAAATTTGGATTGTTTCATACAAGGGCACTGAAGAGTTCTATTCTAAATCTCTCTAGTGTTCCTATACTGGCTACAGCCTAGTAAGCAGCACCCAAGTTCAGAAGCGTCTGCTACATTTGTATTGTTTCATACAAAGGCAATGAAGAGTTGTATGGTAAATCTCTATAGTGATGCAGTATGGTCTACGAGAGAGTAAGCACCACACAAGTTCAGAAGCGTCTGCTACGTTTGGACTGTTTCATACAAAGGCAATGAAGAGTTGTATGGTAAATCTCTACAGTGATGCAGTATGGTCTACGAGAGAGTAAGCACCACACAAGTTCAGAAGTTTCTACTACATTAGGATTGTTTCATACAAGGGCACTGAAGAGTTCTATTCTAAATCTGTCTAGTGTTCCTATACTGGCTACAGCCTAGTAAGCAGCACCCAAGTTCAGAAGCGTCTGCTACATTTGGATTGTTTCATACAAAGGCAATGAAGAGTTGTATGGTAAATCTCTATAGTGATGCAGTATGGTCTACGAGAGAGTAAGCAGCACCCAAGTTCAGAAGCGTCTGCTACATTTGGATTGTTTCAAACAAAGGCAATGAAGAGTTGTATGGTAAATCTCTATAGTGATGCAGTATGGTCTACGAGAGAGTAAGCACCACACAAGTTCAGAAGTTTCTACTACATATGGATTGTTTCATACAAGGGCACTGAAGAGTTCTATTCTAAATCTCTCTAGTGTTCCTATACTGGCTACAGCCAAGTAAGCAGCACACAAGTTCAGAAGCGTCTGCTACATTTGGATTGTTTCATACAAAGGCACTGAAGAGTTGAATGGTAAATCTCTATAGTGATGCAGTATGGTCTACGAGAGAGTAAGCAGCACACAAGTTCAGAAGCGTCTGCTACATTTGGATTGTTTCATACAAAGGCAATGAACAGTAGTATGGTAAATCTCTATAGTGATGCAGTATGGTCTACGAGAGAGTAAGAAGCACACAAGTTCAGAAGCGTCTGCTACATTTGGATTGTTTCATACAAAGGCAATGAAGAGTTGTATGGTAAATCTCTATTGTGATGCAGTATGGTCTACGAGAGAGTAAGCACCACACAAGTTCAGAAGCGTCTGCTACATTTGGATTGTTTCATACAAAGGCACTGAAGAGTTGTATGGTAAATCTCTATAGTGATGCAGTATGGTCTATGAGAGAGTAAGCACCACACAAGTTCAGAAGTTTCTACTACATTTGGATTGTTTCATACAAGGGCAATTAAGAGTTCTATTCTAAATCTCTCTAGTGTTCCTATACTGGCTACAGCCTAGTAAGCATCACCCAAGTTCAGAAGCGTCTGCTACATTTGGATTGTTTCATACAAAGGCAATGAAGAGTTGTATGGTAAATCTCTATAGTGAGGCAGTATGGTCTACGAGAGAGTAAGCACCACACAAGTTCAGAAGCGTCTGCTACATTTGGATTGTTTCATACAAAGGAAATGAAGAGTTGTATGGTAAATCTCTATAGTGATGCAGTATGGTCTACGAGAGAGAAAGCACCACACAAGTTCAGAAGTTTCTACTACATTTGGATTGTTTCATACAAGGGCACTGAAGAGTTCTATTCTAAATCTCTCTAGTGTTCCTATACTGGCTACAGCCTAGTAAGCAGCACCCAAGTTCAGAAGCGTCTGCTACATTTGGATTGTTTCATACAAAGGCAATGAAGAGTTGTATGGTAAATCTCTATAGTGATGCAGTATGGTCTACGAGAGAGTAAGCACCACACAAGTTCAGAAGTTTCTACTACATTTGGATTGTTTCATACAAGGGCACTGAAGAGTTCTATTCTAAATCTCTCTAGTGTTCCTATACTGGCTACAGCCTAGTAAGCAGCACCCAAGTTCAGAAGCGTCTGCTACATTTGGATTGTTTAATACAAAGGCACTGAAGAGTTGTATGGTAAATCTCTATAGTGATGCAGTATGGTCTACGAGAGAGTAAGCACCACACAAGTTCAGAAGTGTCTGCTACATTTGGATTGTTTCATACAAAGGCAATGAAGAGTTGTATGGTAAATCTCTATAGTGATGCAGTATGGTCTACGAGAGAGTAAGCAGCACACAAGTTCAGAAGCGTCTGCTACATTTGGATTGTTTCATACAAAGGCAATGAACAGTTGTATGGTAAATCTCTATAGTGATGCAGTATGGTCTACGAGAGAGTAAGAAGCACACAAGTTCAGAAGCGTCTGCTACATTTGGATTGTTTCATACAAAGGCAATGAAGAGTTGTATGGTAAATCTCTATTGTGATGCAGTATGGTCTACGAGAGAGTAAGCACCACACAAGTTCAGAAGCGTCTGCTACATTTGGATTGTTTCATACAAAGGCACTGAAGAGTTGTATGGTAAATCTCTATAGTGATGCAGTATGGTCTATGAGAGAGTAAGCACCACACAAGTTCAGAAGTTTCTACTACATTTGGATTGTTTCATACAAGGGCAATTAAGAGTTCTATTCTAAATCTCTCTAGTGTTCCTATACTGGCTACAGCCTAGTAAGCATCACCCAAGTTCAGAAGCGTCTGCTACATTTGGATTGTTTCATACAAAGGCAATGAAGAGTTGTATGGTAAATCTCTATAGTGAGGCAGTATGGTCTACGAGAGAGTAAGCACCACACAAGTTCAGAAGCGTCTGCTACATTTGGATTGTTTCATACAAAGGAAATGAAGAGTTGTATGGTAAATCTCTATAGTGATGCAGTATGGTCTACGAGAGAGAAAGCACCACACAAGTTCAGAAGTTTCTACTACATTTGGATTGTTTCATACAAGGGCACTGAAGAGTTCTATTCTAAATCTCTCTAGTGTTCCTATACTGGCTACAGCCTAGTAAGCAGCACCCAAGTTCAGAAGCGTCTGCTACATTTGGATTGTTTCATACAAAGGCAATGAAGAGTTGTATGGTAAATCTCTATAGTGATGCAGTATGGTCTACGAGAGAGTAAGCACCACACAAGTTCAGAAGTTTCTACTACATTTGGATTGTTTCATACAAGGGCACTGAAGAGTTCTATTCTAAATCTCTCTAGTGTTCCTATACTGGATACAGCCTAGTAAGCAGCACACAAGTTCAGAAGCGTCTGCTACATTTGGATTGTTTCATACAAAGGCAATGAAGAGTTGTATGGTAAATCTCTATAGTGATGCAGTATGGTCTACGAGAGAGTAAGCACCACACAAGTTCAGAAGTGTCTGCTACATTTGGATTGTTTCATACAAAGGCAATGAAGAGTTGTATGGTAAATCTCTATAGTGATGCAGTATGGTCTACGAGAGAGTAAGCAGCACACAAGTTCAGAAGTGTCTGCTACATTTGGATTGTTTCATACAAAGGCAGTGAAGAGTTGTATGGTAAATCTCTATAGTGATGCAGTATGGTCTACGAGAGAGTAAGCACCACACAAGTTCAGAACCTTCTACTACATTTGGATTGTTTCATACAAAGGCAATGAAGAGTTGTATGGTAAATCTCTATAGTGATGCAGTATGGTCTACGAGAGAGTAAGCAGCACACAAGTTCAGAAGTGTCTGCTACATTTGGATTGTGTCATACAAAGGAAATGAAGAGTTGTATGGTAAATCTCTATAGTGATGCAGTATGGTCTACGAGAGAGTAAGCAGCACACAAGTTCAGAAGAGTCTGCTACATTTGGATTGTTTCATACAAAGGCAATGAACAGTTGTATGGTAAATCTCTATAGTGATGCAGTATGGTCTACGAGAGAGTAAGAAGCACACAAGTTCAGAAGCGTCTGCTACATTTGGATTGTTTCATACAAAGGCACTGAAGAGTTGTATGGTAAATCTCTATAGTGATGCAGTATGGTCTACGAGAGAGTAAGCACCACACAAGTTCAGAAGTTTCTACTACATTTGGATTGTTTCATACAAGGGCAATTACGAGTTCTATTCTAAATCTCTCTAGTGTTCCTATACTGGCTACAGCCTAGTAAGCAGCACCCAAGTTCAGAAGCGTCTGCTACATTTGGATTGTTTCATACAAAGGCAATGAAGAGTTGTATGGTAAATCTGTATAGTGAGGCAGTATGGTCTACGAGAGAGTAAGCACCACACAAGTTCAGAAGCGTCTGCTACATTTGGATTGTTTCATACAAAGGAAATGAAGAGTTGTATGGTAAATCTCTATAGTGATGCAGTATGGTCTACGAGAGAGTAAGCACCACACAAGTTCAGAAGTTTCTACTACATTTGGATTGTTTCATACAAGGGCACTGAAGAGTTCTATTCTAAATCTCTCTAGTGTTCCTATACTGGATACAGCCTAGTAAGCAGCACACAAGTTCAGAAGCGTCTGCTACATTTGGATTGTTTCATACAAAGGCAATGAAGAGTTGTATGGTAAATCTCTATAGTGATGCAGTATGGTCTACGAGAGAGTAAGCACCACACAAGTTCAGAAGTGTCTGCTACATTTGGATTGTTTCATACAAAGGCAATGAAGAGTTGTATGGTAAATCTCTATAGTGATGCAGTATGGTCTACGAGAGAGTAAGCAGCACACAAGTTCAGAAGTGTCTGCTACATTTGGATTGTTTCATACAAAGGCAGTGAAGAGTTGTATGGTAAATCTCTATAGTGATGCAGTATGGTCTACGAGAGAGTAAGCACCACACAAGTTCAGAACCTTCTACTACATTTGGATTGTTTCATACAAAGGCAATGAAGAGTTGTATGGTAAATCTCTATAGTGATGCAGTATGGTCTACGAGAGAGTAAGCAGCACACAAGTTCAGAAGTGTCTGCTACATTTGGATTGTTTCATACAAAGGAAATGAAGAGTTGTATGGTAAATCTCTATAGTGATGCAGTATGGTCTACGAGAGAGTAAGCAGCACACAAGTTCAGAAGCGTCTGCTACATTTGGATTGTTTCATACAAAGGCAATGAACAGTTGTATGGTAAATCTCTATAGTGATGCAGTATGGTCTACGAGAGAGTAAGAAGCACACAAGTTCAGAAGCGTCTGCTACATTTGGATTGTTTCATACAAAGGCACTGAAGAGTTCTATGGTAAATCTCTATAGTGATGCAGTATGGTCTACGAGAGAGTAAGCACCACACAAGTTCAGAAGTTTCTACTACATTTGGATTGTTTCATACAAGGGCAATTACGAGTTCGATTCTAAATCTCTCTAGTGTTCCTATACTGGCTACAGCCTAGTAAGCAGCACCCAAGTTCAGAAGCGTCTGCTACATTTGGATTGTTTCATACAAAGGCAATGAAGAGTTGTATGGTAAATCTCTATAGTGAGGCAGTATGGTCTACGAGAGAGTAAGCACCACACAAGTTCAGAAGCGTCTGCTACATTTGGATTGTTTCATACAAAGGCAATGAAGAGTTGTATGGTAAATCTCTATAGTGATGCAGTATGGTCTACGAGAGAGTAAGCACCACACAAGTTCAGAAGTTTCTACTACATTTGGATTGTTTCATACAAGGGCACTGAAGAGTTCTATTCTAAATCTCTCTAGTGTTCCTATACTGGCTACAGCCTAGTAAGCAGCACCCAAGTTCAGAAGCGTCTGCTACATTTGGATTGTTTCATACAAAGGCAATGAAGAGTTGTATGGTAAATCTCTATAGTGATGCAGTATGGTCTACGAGAGAGTAAGCAGCACACAAGTTCAGAAGTGTCTGCTACATTTGGATTGTTTCATACAAAGGCAGTGAAGAGTTGTATGATAAATCTCTGTAGTGATGCAGTATGGTCTACGAGAGAGTAAGCACCACACAAGTTCAGAACCTTCTACTACATTTGGATTGTTTCATACAAGGGCACTGAAGAGTTCTGTTCTAAATCTCTCTAGTGTTCCTACACTGGCTACAGCCTAGTAAGCAGCACCCAAGTTCAGAAGCGTCTGCTACATTTGGATTGTTTCATACAAAGGCAATGAAGAGTTGTATGGTAAATCTCTATAGTGATGCAGTATGGTCTACGAGAGAGTAAGCACCACACAAGTTCAGAAGTGTCTGCTACATTTGGATTGTTTCATACAAAGGCAATGAAGAGTTGTATGGTAAATCTCTATAGTGATGCAGTATGGTCTACGAGAGAGTAAGCACCACACAAGTTCAGAAGCGTCTGCTACATTTGGATTGTTTCATACAAAGGCAATGAAGAGTTGTATGGTAAATCTCTATAGTGATGCAGTATGGTCTACGAGAGAGTAAGCACCACACAAGTTCAGAAGTGTCTGCTACATTTGGATTGTTTCATACAAAGGCAATGAAGAGTTGTATGGTAAATCTCTATAGTGATGCAGTATGGTCTACGAGAGAGTAAGCACCACACAAGTTCAGAAGCGTCTGCTACATTTGGATTGTTTCATACAAAGGCAGTGAAGAGTTGTATGGTAAATCTCTATAGTGATGCAGTATGGTCTACGAGAGAGTAAGCACCACACAAGTTCAGAAGTTTCTACTACATTTGGATTGTTTCATACAAGGGCAATTAAGAGTTCTATTCTAAATCTCTCTAGTGTTCCTATACTGGCTACAGCCTAGTAAGCATCACCCAAGTTCAGAAGCGTCTGCTACATTTGGATTGTTTCATACAAAGGCAATGAAGAGTTGTATGGTAAATCTCTATTCTGATGCAGTATGGTCTACGAGAGAGTAAGCACCACACAAGTTCAGAATTTTTTACTACATTTGGATTGTTACATACAAGGGCACTGAAGAGTTCTATTCTAAATCTCTCTAGTGTTCGTATACTGGCTACTGCCTAGTAAGCAGCAACCAAGTTCAGAAGCGTCTGCTACATTTGGATTGTTTCATACAAAGGCAATGAAGAGTTGTATGGTAAATCTCTATAGTGATGCAGTATGGTCTACGAGATTGTAAGCACCACGCAAGTTCAGAAGTTTCTACTACATTTGGATTGTTACATACAAAGGCAATGAAGTGTTGTATGGTAAATCTCTATAGTGATGCAGTATGGTCTACGAGAGAGTAAGCAGCACACAAGTTCAGAAGCGTCTGCTACATTTGGATAGTTTCATAGAAAGGCAATGAAGAGTTGTATGGTAAATCTCTATAGTGATGCAGTATGGTGTACGAGAGAGTAAGAAGCACACAAGTTCAGAAGGGTCTGCTACATTTGGATTGTTTCATACAAAGGCAATGAAGAGTTGTATGGTAAATCTCTATAGTGATGCAGTATGGTCTACGAGAGAGTAAGCACCAGACAAGTTCAGAAGTTTCTACTACATTTGGATTGTTTCATACAAGGGCAATGAAGCGTTCTATTCTAAATCTCTCTAGTGTTCCTATACTGGCTACAGCCTAGTAAGCAGCACCCAAGTTCTGAAGCGTCTGCTACATTTGGATTGTTTCATACAAAGGCAATGAAGAGTTGTATGGTAAATCTCTATAGTGAGGCAGTATGGTCTACGACAGAGTAAGCACCACACAAGTTCAGAAGCGTCTGCTACATTTGGATTGTTTCATACAAAGGAAATGAAGAGTTGTATGGTAAATCTCTATAGTGATGCAGTATGGTCTACGAGAGAGTAAGCACCACACAAGTTCAGAAGTTTCTACTACATTTGGATTGTTTCATACAAGGGCACTGAAGAGTTCTATTCTAAATCTCTCTAGTGTTCCTATACTGGCTACAGCCTAGTAAGCAGCACCCAAGTTCAGAAGCGTCTGCTACATTTGGATTGTTTCATACAAAGGCAATGAAGAGTTGTATGGTAAATCTCTATAGTGATGCAGTATGGTCTACGAGAGAGTAAGCACCACACAAGTTTAGAAGTTTCTACTACATTTGGATTGTTTCATACAAGGGCAATGAAGAGTTCTATGCTAAATCTCTCTAGTGTTCCTATACTGGCTACAGCCTAGTAAGCAGCACCCAAGTTCAGAAGCGTCTGCTACATTTGGATTGTTTCATACAAAGGCAATGAAGAGTTGTATGGTAAATCTCTATAGTGAGGCAGTATGGTCTACGAGAGAGTAAGCACCACACAAGTTCAGAAGCGTCTGCTACATTTGGATTGTTTCATACAAAGGAAATGAAGAGTTGTATGGTAAATCTCTATAGTGATGCAGTATGGTCTACGAGAGAGTAAGCACCACACAAGTTCAGAAGGTTCTACTACATTTGGATTGTTTCATACAAGGGCACTGAAGAGTTCTATTCTAAATCTCTCTAGTGTTCCTATACTGGCTACAGCCTAGTAAGCAGCACCCAAGTTC
Source organism: Plestiodon gilberti rubricaudatus (assembly GCA_026170595.1). NCBI lineage: Eukaryota > Metazoa > Chordata > Lepidosauria > Squamata > Scincidae > Plestiodon > Plestiodon gilberti. The sequence continues at coordinate 19,012,157 of JANXHW010000012.1, forward strand.
AGAAGCGTCTGCTACATTTGGATTGTTTCATACAAAGGCAATGAAGAGTTGTATGGTAAATCTCTATAGTGATGCAGTATGGTCTACGAGAGAGTAAGCACCACACAAGTTCAGAAGTTTCTACTACATTTGGATTGTTTCATACAAAGGCAATGAAGTGTTGTATGGTAAATCTCTATAGTGATGCAGTATGGTCTACGAGAGAGTAAGCACCACACAAGTTCAGAAGTTTCTACTACATTTGGATTGTTTCATACAGGGGCACTGAAGAGTTCTATTCTAAATCTCTCTAGTGTTCCTATACTGGCTACAGCCTAGTAAGCAGCACCCAAGTTCAGAAGCGTCTGCTACATTTGGATTGTTTCATACAAAGGCAATGAAGAGTTGTATAGTAAATCTCTATAGTGATGCAGTATGGTCTACGAGAGAGTAAGCACCACACAAGTTCAGAAGCGTCTGCTACATTTGGATTGTTTCATACAAAGGCAATGAAGAGTTGTATGGTAAATCTCTATAGTGAAGCAGTATGGTCTACGAGAGAGTAAGCAAAACACAAGTTCAGAACCTTCTACTACATTTGGATTGTTTCATACAAGGGCACTGAAGAGTTCTATTCTAAATCTCTCTAGTGTTCCTATACTGGCTACAGCCTAGTAAGCAGCACCCAAGTTCAGAAGCGTCTGCTACATTTGGATTGTTTCATACAAAGGCAATGAAGAGTTGTATGGTAAATCTCTATAGTGATGCAGTATGGTCTACGAGAGAGTAAGCACCACACAAGTTCAGAAGTGTCTGCTACATTTGGATTGTTTCATACAAAGGCAATGAAGAGTTGTATGGTAAATCTCTATAGTGATGCAGTATGGTCTACGAGAGAGTAAGCAGCACACAAGTTCAGAAGCGTCTGCTACATTTGGATTGTTTCATAGAAAGGCAATGAACAGTTATATGGTAAATCTCTATAGTGATGCAGTATGGTCTACGAGAGAGTAAGAAGCACACAAGTTCAGAAGTTTCTACTACATTTGGATTGTTTCATACAAGGGCACTGAAGAGTTCTATTCTAAATCTCTCTAGTGTTCCTATACTGGCTACAGCCTAGTAAGCAGCACCCAAGTTCAGAAGCGTCTGCTACATTTGGATTGTTTCATACAAAGGCAATGAAGAGTTGTATGGTAAATCTCTATGGTGATGCAGTATGGTCTACGAGAGAGTAAGCACCACACAAGATCAGAAGTGTCTGCTACATTTGGATTGTTTCATACAAAGGCAATGAAGAGTTGTATGGTAAATCTCTATAGTGATGCAGTATGGTCTACGAGAGAGTAAGCAGCACACAAGTTCAGAAGCGTCTGCTACATTTGGATTGTTTCATACAAAGGCAATGAACAGTTGTATGGTAAATCTCTATAGTGATGCAGTATGGTCTACGAGAGAGTAAGAAGCACACAAGTTCAGAAGCGTCTGCTACATTTGGATTGTTTCATACAAAGGCAATGAAGAGTTGTATGGTAAATCTCTATAGTGATGCAGTGTGGTCTACGAGAGAGTAAGCACCACACAAGTTCAGAAGCGTCTGCTACATTTGGATTGTTTCATACAAAGGCACAGAATAGTTGTATGGTAAATCTCTATAGTGATGCAGTATGGTCTACGAGAGAGTAAGCACCACACAAGTTCAGAAGTTTCTACTACATTTGGATTGTTTCATACAAGGGCAATTAAGAGTTCTATTCTAAATCTCTCTAGTGTTCCTATACTGGCTACAGCCTAGTAAGCATCACCCAAGTTCAGAAGCGTCTGCTACATTTGGATTGTTTCATACAAAGGCAATGAAGAGTTGTATGGTAAATCTCTATAGTGAGGCAGTATGGTCTACGAGAGAGTAAGCACCACACAAGTTCAGAAGCGTCTGCTACATTTGGATTGTTTCATACAAAGGAAATGAAGAGTTGTATGGTAAATCTCTATTGTGATGCAGTATGGTCTACGAGAGAGTAAGCACCACACAAGTTCAGAAGTTTCTACTACATTTGGATTGTTTCATACAAGGGCACTGAAGAGTTCTATTCTAAATCTCTCTAGTGTTCGTATACTGGCTACTGCCTAGTAAGCAGCACCCAAGTTCAGAAGCGTCTGCTACATTTGGATTGTTTCATACAAAGGCAATGAAGAGTTGTATGGTAAATCTCTATAGTGATGCAGTATGGTCTACGAGAGAGTAAGCACCACACAAGTTCAGAAGTTTCTACTACATTTGGATTGTTACATACAAAGGCAATGAAGTGTTGTATGGTAAATCTCTATAGTGATGCAGTATGGTCTACGAGAGAGTAAGCACCACACAAGTTCAGAACCTTCTACTACATTTGGATTGTTTCATACAAGGGCACTGAAGAGTTCTATTCTAAATCTCTCTAGTGTTCCTATACTGGCTACAGCCTAGTAAGGAGCACCCAAGTTCAGAAACGTCTGCTACATTTGGATTGTTTCATACAAAGGCAATGAAGAGTTGTATGGTAAATCTCTATAGTGATGCAGTATGGTCTACGAGAGAGTAAGCACCACACAAGTTCAGAAGTTTCTACTACATTTGGATTGTTTCATACAAAGGCAATGAAGTGTTGTATGGTAAATCTCTATAGCGATGCAGTATGGTCTACGAGAGAGTAAGCACCACACAAGTTCAGAAGTTTCTACTACATTTGGATTGTTTCATACAAGGGCACTGAAGAGTTCTATTCTAAACCTCTCTAGTGTTCCTATACTGGCTACAGCCTAGTAAGCAGCACCCAAGTTCAGAAGCGTCTGCTACATTTGGATTGTTTCATACAAAGGCAATGAAGAGTTGTATGGTAAATCTCTATAGTGATGCAGTATGGTCTACGAGAGAGTAAGCACCACACAAGTTCAGAAGCGTCTGCTACATTTGGATTGTTTTATACAAAGGCAATGAAGAGTTGTACGGTAAATCTCTATAGTGAAGCAGTATGGTCTACGAGAGAGTAAGCACCACACAAGTTCCGAACCTTCTACTACATTTGGATTGTTTCATATAAGGGCACTGAAGAGTTCTATTCTAAATCTCTCTAGTGTTCCTATACTGGCTAGAGCCTAGTAAGCAGCACCCAAGTTCAGAAGCGTCTGCTACATTTGGATTGTTTCATACAAAGGCAATGAAGAGTTGTATGGTAAATCTCTATAGTGATACAGTATGGTCTACGAGAGAGTAAGCACCACACAAGTTCAGAAGTGTCTGCTACATTTGGATTGTTTCATACAAAGGCAATGAAGAGTTGTATGGTAAATGTCTATAGTGATGCAGTATGGTCTACGAGAGAGTAAGCAGCACACAAGTTCAGAAGTGTCCGCTACATTTGGATTGTTTCATACAAAGGCAATGAACAGTTGTATGGTAAATCTCTATAGTGATGCAGTATGGTCTACGAGAGAGTAAGAAGCACACAAGTTCAGAAGCGTCTGCTACATTTGGATTGTTTCATACAAAGGCAATGAAGAGTTGTATAGTAAATCTCTATAGTGATGCAGTATGGTCTACGAGAGAGTAAGCACCACACAAGTTCAGAAGCGTCTGCTACATTTGGATTGTTTCATACAAAGGAAATGAAGAGTTGTATGGTAAATCTCTATAGTGAAGCAGTATGGTCTACGAGAGAGTAAGCACCACACAAGTTCAGAACCTTCTACTACATTTGGATTGTTTCATACAAGGGCACTGAAGAGTTCTATTCTAAATCTCTCTAGTGTTCCTATACTGGCTACAGCCTAGTAAGCAGAACCCAAGTTCAGAAGCGTCTGCTACATTTGAATTGTTTCATACAAAGGCAATGAAGAGTTGTATGGTAAATCTCTATAGTGATGCAGTATGGTCTACGAGAGAGTAAGCACCACACAAGTTCAGAAGTGTCTGCTACATTTGGATTGTTTCATACAAAGGCAATGAAGAGTTGTATGGTAAATCTCTATAGTGATGCAGTATGGTCTACGAGAGAGTAAGCAGCACACAAGTTCAGAAGCGTCTGCTACATTTGGATTGTTTCATAGAAAGGCAATGAACAGTTATATGGTAAATCTCTATAGTGATGCAGTATGGTCTACGAGAGAGTAAGAAGCACACAAGTTCAGAAGTTTCTACTACATTTGGATTGTTTCATACAAGGGCACTGAAGAGTTCTATTCTAAATCTCTCTAGTGTTCCTATACTGGCTACAGCCTAGTAAGCAGCACCCAAGTTCAGAAGCGTCTGCTACATTTGGATTGTTTCATACAAAGGCAATGAAGAGTTGTATGGTAAATCTCTATGGTGATGCAGTATGGTCTACGAGAGAGTAAGCACCACACAAGTTCAGAAGTGTCTGCTACATTTGGATTGTTTCATACAAAGGCAATGAAGAGTTGTATGGTAAATCTCTATAGTGATGCAGTATGGTCTACGAGAGAGTAAGCAGCACACAAGTTCAGAAGCGTCTGCTACATTTGGATTGTTTCATACAAAGGCAATGAACAGTTGTATGGTAAATCTCTATAGTGATGCAGTATGGTCTACGAGAGAGTAAGAAGCACACAAGTTCAGAAGCGTCTGCTACATTTGGATTGTTTCATACAAAGGCAATGAAGAGTTGTATGGTAAATCTCTATAGTGATGCAGTGCGGTCTACGAGAGAGTAAGCACCACACAAGTTCAGAAGCGTCTGCTACATTTGGATTGTTTCATACAAAGGCACAGAAGAGTTCTATTTTAAATCTCTCTAGTGTTCCTATGCTGGCTACAGCCTAATAAGCAGCCACCAAGTTCAGAAGCGTCTGCTACATTTGGATTGTTTCATACAAAGGCAATGAAGAGTTGTATGGTAAATCTCTATAGTGATCCAGTATGGTCTACGAGAGAGTAAGCACCACACAAGTTCAGAAGTTTCTACTACATTTGGATTGTTTCATACAAAGGCAATGAAGTGTTGTATGGTAAATCTCTATAGTGATGCAGTATGGTCTACGAGAGAGTAAGCACCACACAAGTTCAGAAGTTTCTACTACATTTGGATTGTTTCATACAAGGGCACTGAAGAGTTCTATTCTAAATCTCTCTAGTGTTCCTATACTGGCTACAGCCTAGTAAGCAGCACCCAAGTTCAGAAGCGTCTGCTACATTTGGATTGTTTCATACAAAGGCAATGAAGAGTTGTATGGTAAATCTCTATAGTGATGCAGTATGGTCTACGAGAGAGTAAGCACCACACAAGTTCAGAAGCGTCTGCTACATTTGGATTGTTTCATACAAAGGCAATGAAGAGTTGTATGGTAAATCTCTATAGTGATGCAGTATGGTCTACGAGAGAGTAAGCACCACACAAGTTCAGAACCTTCTACTACATTTGGATTGTTTCATACAAGGGCACTGAAGAGTTCTATTCTAAATCTCTCTAGTGTTCCTATACTGGCTACAGCCTAGTAAGCAGCCCCCAAGTTCAGAAGCGTCTGCTACCTTTGGATTGTTTCATACAAAGGCAATGAAGAGTTGTATGGTAAATCTCTATAGTGATGCAGTATGGTCTACGAGAGAGTAAGCACCACACAAGTTCAGAAGCGTCTGCTACATTTGGATTGTTTCATACAAAGGCAATGAAGAGTTGTATGGTAAATCTCTATAGTGATGCAGTATGGTCTACGAGAGAGTAAGCACCACACAAGTTCAGAACCTTCTACTAAATTTGGATTGTTTCATACAAGGGCACTGAAGAGTTCTATTCTAAATCTCTCTAGTGTTCCTATACTGGCTACAGCCTAGTAAGCAGCACCCAAGTTCAGAAGCGTCTGCTACATTTGGATTGTTTCATACAAAGGCAATGAAGAGTTGTATGGTAAATCTCTATAGTGATGCAGTATGGTCTACGAGAGAGTAAGCAGCACCCAAGTTCAGAAGTGTCTGCTACATTTGGATTGTTTCATACAAAGGCAATGAAGAGTTGTATGGTAAATCCCTATAGTGATGCAGTATGGTATACGAGAGAGTAAGCACCACACAAGTTCAGAAGTTTCTACTACATTTGGATTGTTTCATACAAGGGCACTGAAGAGTTCTATTTTAAATCTCTCTAGTGTTCCTATGCTGGCTACAGCCTAATAAGCAGCCACCAAGTTCAGAAGCGTCTGCTACATTTGGATTGTTTCATACAAAGGCAATGAAGAGTTGTATGGTAAATCTCTATAGTGATCCAGTATGGTCTACGAGAGAGTAAGCACCACACAAGTTCAGAAGCGTCTGCTACATTTGGATTGTTTCATACAAAGGCAATGAAGAGTTGTATGGTAAATCTCTATAGTGATGCAGTATGGTCTACGAGAGAGTAAGCACCACACAAGTTCAGAACCTTCTACTACATTTGGATTGTTTCATACAAGGGCACTGAAGAGTTCTATTCTAAATCTCTCTAGTGTTCCTATACTGGCTACAGCCTAGTAAGCAGCCCCCAAGTTCAGAAGCGTCTGCTACCTTTGGATTGTTTCATACAAAGGCAATGAAGAGTTGTATGGTAAATCTCTATAGTGATGCAGTATGGTCTACGAGAGAGTAAGCACCACACAAGTTCAGTAGCGTCTGCTACATTTGGATTGTTTCATACAAAGGCAATGAAGAGTTGTATGGTAAATCTCTATAGTGATGCAGTATGGTCTACGAGAGAGTAAGCACCACACAAGTTCAGAACCTTCTACTAAATTTGGATTGTTTCATACAAGGGCACTGAAGAGTTCTATTCTAAATCTCTCTAGTGTTCCTATACTGGCTACAGCCTAGTAAGCAGCACCCAAGTTCAGAAGCGTCTGCTACATTTGGATTGTTTCATACAAAGGCAATGAAGAGTTGTATGGTAAATCTCTATAGTGATGCAGTATGGTCTACGAGAGAGTAAGCACCACACAAGTTCAGAAGTGTCTGCTACATTTGGATTGTTTCATACAAAGGCAATGAAGAGTTGTATGGTAAATCTCTATAGTGATGCAGTGTGGTCTATGAGAGAGTAAGCACCACACAAGTTCAGAAGCGTCTGCTACATTTGGATTGTTTCATACAAAGGAAATGAAGAGTTGTATGGTAAATCTCTATTGTGATGCAGTATGGTCTACGAGAGAGTAAGCACCACACAAGTTCAGAAGTTTCTTCTACATTTGGATTGTTTCATACAAGGGCACTGAAGAGTTCTATTCTAAATCTCTCTAGTGTTCGTATACTGGCTACAGCCTAGTAAGCAGCACCCAAGTTCATAAGCGTCTGCTACATTTGGATTGTTTCATACAAAGGCAATGAAGAGTTGTATGGTAAATCCCTATAGTGATGCAGTATGGTATACGAGAGAGTAAGCACCACACAAGTTCAGAAGTTTCTACTACATTTGGATTGTTACATACAAAGGCAATGAAGTGTTGTATGGTAAATCTCTATAGTGATGCAGTATGGTCTACGAGAGAGTAAGCACCACACAAGTTCAGAAGTTTCTACTACATTTGGATTGTTTCATACAAGGGCACTGAAGAGTTCTATTCTAAATCTCTCTAGTGTTCCTATACTGGCTACAGCCTAGTAAGCAGCACCCAAGTTCAGAAGCGTCTGCTACATTTGGATTGTTTCATACAAAGGCAATGAAGAGTTGTATGGTAAATCTCTATAGTGATGCAGTATGGTCTACGAGAGAGTAAGCACCACACAAGTTCAGAAGTTTCTACTACATTTGGATTGTTTCATACAAGGGCACTGAAGAGTTCTATTCTAAATCTCTCTAGTGTTCGTATACTGGCTACTGCCTAGTAAGCAGCACCCAAGTTCAGAAGCGTCTGCTACATTTGGATTGTTTCATATAAAGGCAATGAAGAGTTGTATGGTAAATCTCTATAGTGATGCAGTATGGTCTACGAGAGAGTAAGCACCACACAAGTTCAGAAGTTTCTACTACATTTGGATTGTTACATACAAAGGCAATTAAGTGTTGTATGGTAAATCTCTATAGTGATGCAGTATGGTCTACGAGAGAGTAAGCACCACACAAGTTCAGAACCTTCTACTACATTTGGATTGTTTCATACAAGGGCACTGAAGAGTTCTATTCTAAATCTCTCTAGTGTTCCTATACTGGCTACAGCCTAGTAAGCAGCACCCAAGTTCAGAAGCGTCTGCTACATTTGGATTGTTTCATACAAAGGCAATGAAGAGTTGTATGGTAAATCTCTATAGTGATGCAGTATGGTCTACGAGAGAGTAAGCACCACACAAGTTCAGAAGGTTCTACTACATTTGGATTGTTTCATACAAAGGCAATGAAGTGTTGTATGGTAAATCTCTATAGCGATGCAGTATGGTCTACGAGAGAGTAAGCACCACACAAGTTCAGAAGTTTCTACTACATTTGGATTGTTTCATACAAGGGCACTGAAGAGTTCTATTCTAAACCTCTCTAGTGTTCCTATACTGGCTACAGCCTAGTAAGCAGCACCCAAGTTCAGAAGCGTCTGCTACATTTGGATTGTTTCATACAAAGGCAATGAAGAGTTGTATGGTAAATCTCTATAGTGATGCAGTATGGTCTACGAGAGAGTAAGCACCACACAAGTTCAGAAGCGTCTGCTACATTTGGATTGTTTCATAGAAAGGCAATGAAGAGTTGTACGGTAAATCTCTATAGTGAAGCAGTATGGTCTACGAGAGAGTAAGCACCACACAAGTTCAGAACCTTCTACTACATTTGGATTGTTTCATACAAGGGCACTGAAGAGTTCTATTCTAAATCTCTCTAGTGTTCCTATACTGGCTAGAGCCTAGTAAGCAGCACCCAAGTTCAGAAGCGTCTGCTACATTTGGATTGTTTCATACAAAGGCAATGAAGAGTTGTATGGTAAATCTCTATAGTGATGCAGTATGGTCTACGAGAGAGTAAGAACCACACAAGTTCAGAAGTGTCTGCTACATTTGGATTGTTTCATACAAAGGCAATGAAGAGTTGTATGGTAAATCTCTATAGTGATGCAGTATGTTCTACGAGAGAGTAAGCAGCACACAAGTTCAGAAGCGTCTGCTACATTTGGATTGTTTCATACAAAGGCAATGAAGAGTTGTATGGTAAATCTCTATAGTGATGCAGTATGGTCTACGAGAGAGTAAGCACCACACAAGTTCAGATGTTTCTACTACATTTGGATTGTTTCATACAAAGGCAATGAAGTGTTGTATGGTAAATCTCTATAGCGATGCAGTATGGTCTACGAGAGAGTAAGCACCACACAAGTTCAGAAGTTTCTACTACATTTGGATTGTTTCATACAAGGGCACTGAAGAGTTCTATTCTAAACCTCTCTAGTGTTCCTATACTGGCTACAGCCTAGTAAGCAGCACCCAAGTTCAGAAGCGTCTGCTACATTTGGATTGTTTCATACAAAGGCAATGAAGAGTTGTATGGTAAATCTCTATAGTGATGCAGTATGGTCTACGAGAGAGTAAGCACCACACAAGTTCAGAAGCGTCTGCTACATTTGGATTGTTTCATACAAAGGCAATGAAGAGTTGTACGGTAAATTTCTATAGTGAAGCAGTATGGTCTACGAGAGAGTAAGCACCACACAAGTTCAGAACCTTCTACTACATTTGGATTGTTTCATACAAGGGCACTGAAGAGTTCTATTCTAAATCTCTCTAGTGTTCCTATACTGGCTAGAGCCTAGTAAGCAGCACCCAAGTTCAGAAGCGTCTGCTACATTTGGATTGTTTCATACAAAGGCAATGAACAGTTGTATGGTAAATCTCTATAGTGATGCAGTATGGTCTACGAGAGAGTAAGAAGCACACAAGTTCAGAAGCGTCTGCTACATTTGGATTGTTTCATACAAAGGCAATGAAGAGTTGTATGGTAAATCTCTATAGTGATGCAGTGTGGTCTACGAGAGAGTAAGCACCACACAAGTTCAGAAGCGTCTGCTACATTTGGATTGTTTCATACAAAGGAAATGAAGAGTTGTATGGTAAATCTCTATTGTGATGCAGTATGGTCTACGAGAGAGTAAGCACCACACAAGTTCAGAAGTTTCTACTACATTTGGATTGTTTCATACAAGGGCACTGAAGAGTTCTATTCTAAATCTCTCTAGTGTTCGTATACTGGCTACTGCCTAGTAAGCAGCACCCAAGTTCAGAAGCGTCTGCTACATTAGGATTGTTTCATACAAAGGCAATGAAGAGTTGTATGGTAAATCTCTATAGTGATGCAGTATGGTCTACGAGAGAGTAAGCACCACACAAGTTCAGAAGTTTCTACTACATTTGGATTGTTACATACAAAGGCAATGAATTGTTGTATGGTAAATCTCTATAGTGATGCAGTATGGTCTACGAGAGAGTAAGCACCACACAAGTTCAGACGTTTCTACTACATTTGGATTGTTTCATACAAGGGCACTGAAGAGTTCTATTCTAAATCTCTCTAGTGTTCCTATACTGGCTACAGCCTAGTAAGCAGCAACCAAGTTCAGAAGCGTCTGCTACATTTGGATTGTTTCATACAAAGGCAATGAAGAGTTGTATGTTAAATCTCTATAGTGATGCAGTATGGTCTACGAGAGAGTAAGCACCACACAAGTTCAGAAGTTTCTACTACATTTGGATTGTTTCATACAAGGGCACTGAAGAGTTCTATTCTAAATCTCTCTAGTGTTCCTATACTGGCTACAGCCTAGTAAGCAGCACCCAAGTTCAGAAGCGTCTGCTACATTTGGATTGTTTCATACAAAGGCAATGAAGAGTTGTATGGTAAATCTCTATAGTGATGCAGTATGGTCTACGAGAGAGTAAGCAGCACACAAGTTCAGAAGCGTCTGCTACATTTGGATTGTTTCATACAAAGGCAATGAACAGTTGTATGGTAAATCTCTATAGTGATGCAGTATGGTCTACGAGAGAGTAAGAAGCACACAAGTTCAGAAGCGTATGCTACATTTGGATTGTTTCATACAAAGGCAATGAAGAGTTGTATGGTAAATCTCTATAGTGATGCAGTATGGTCTACGAGAGCGTAAGCACCACACAAGTTCAGAAGTTTCTACTACATTTGGATTGTTTCATACAAGGGCAATGAAGAGTTCTATTCTAAATCTCTCTAGTGTTCCTATACTGGCTACAGCCTAGTAAGCAGCACCCAAGTTCAGAAGCGTCTGCTACATTTGGATTGTTTCATACAAAGGCAATGAAGAGTTGTATGGTAAATCTCTATAGTGAGGCAGTATGGTCTACGAGAGAGTAAGCACCACACAAGTTCAGAAGCGTCTGCTACATTTGGATTGTTTCATACAAAGGAAATGAAGAGTTGTATGGTAAATCTCTATAGTGATGCAGTATGGTCTACGAGAGAGTAAGCACCACACAAGTTCAGAAGTTTCTACTACATTTGGATTTTTTCATACAAGGGCACTGAAGAGTTCTATTCTAAATCTCTCTAGTGTTCCTATGCTGGCTACAGCCTAGTAAGCAGCACCCAAGTTCAGAAGCGTCTGCTACATTTGGATTGTTTCATACAAAGGCAATGAAGAGTTGTATGGTAAATCTCTATAGTGATGCAGTATGGTCTACGAGAGAGTAAGCACCACACAAGTTCAGAAGTTTCTACTACATTTGGATTGTTTCATACAAAGGCAATGAAGTGTTGTATGGTAAATCTCTATAGTGATGCAGTATGGTCTACGAGAGAGTAAGCACCACACAAGTTCAGAAGTTGCTACTACATTTGGATTGTTTCATACAAGGGCACTGAAGAGTTCTATTCTAAATCTATCTAGTGTTCCTATACTGGCTACAGCCTAGTAAGCAGCACCCAAGTTCAGAAGCGTCTGCTACATTTGGATTGTTTCATACAAAGGCAATGAAGAGTTGTATGGTAAATCTCTATAGTGATGCAGTATGGTCTACGAGAGAGTAAGCACCGCACAAGTTCAGAAGCGTCTGCTACATTTGGATTGTTTCATACAAATGCAATGAAGAGTTGTATGGTAAATCTCTATAGTGATGCAGTATGGTCTACGAGAGAGTAAGCACCACACAACTTCAGAACCTTCTACTACATTTGGATTTTTTCATACAAGGGCACTGAAGAGTTCTATTCTAAATCTCTCTAGTGTTCCTATACTGGCTACAGCCTAGTAAGCAGCACCCAAGTTCAGAAGCGTCTGCTACATTTGGATTGTTTCATACAAAGGCAATGAAGAGTTGTATGGTAAATCTCTATAGTGATGCAGTATGGTCTACGAGAGAGTAAGCACCACACAAGTTCAGAAGTTTCTACTACATTTGGATTGTTTCATACAAAGGCAATGAAGTGTTGTATGGTAAATCTCTATAGTGATGCAGTATGGTCTACGAGAGAGTAAGCACCACAGAAGTTCAGAACCTTCTACTACATTTGGATTGTTTCATACAAGGGCACTGAAGAGTTCTATTCTAAATCTCTCTAGTGTTCCTATACTGGCTACAGCCTAGTAAGCAGCCCCCAAGTTCAGAAGCGTCTGCTACCTTTGGATTGTTTCATACGAAGGCAATGAAGAGTTGTATGGTAAATCTCTATAGTGATGCAGTATGGTCTACGAGAGAGTAAGCACCACACAAGTTCAGAAGTGTCTGCTACATTTGGATTGTTTCATACAAAGGCAATGAAGAGTTGTATGGTAAATCTCTATAGTGATGCAGTATGGTCTACGAGAGAGTAAGCACCACACAAGTTCAGAACCTTCTACTAAATTTGGATTGTTTCATACAAGGGCACTGAAGAGTTCTATTCTAAATCTCTCTAGTGTTCCTATACTGGCTACAGCCTAGTAAGGAGCACCCAAGTTCAGAAGCGTCTGCTACATTTGGATTGTTTCATACAAAGGCAATGAAGAGTTGTATGGTAAATCTCTATAGTGATGCAGTATGGTCTACGAGAGAGTAAGCACCACACAAGTTCAGAAGTGTCTGCTACATTTGGATTGTTTCATACAAAGGCAATGAAGAGTTGTATGGTAAATCTCTATAGTGATGCAGTGTGGTCTACGAGAGAGTAAGCACCACACAAGTTCAGAAGCGTCTGCTACATTTGGATTGTTTCATACAAAGGAAATGAAGAGTTGTATGGTAAATCTCTATTGTGATGCAGTATGGTCTACGAGAGAGTAAGCACCACACAAGTTCAGAAGTTTCTTCTACATTTGGATTGTTTCATACAAGGGCACTGAAGAGTTCTATTCTAAATCTCTCTAGTGTTCGTATACTGGCTACAGCCTAGTAAGCAGCACCCAAGTTCAGAAGCGTCTGCTACATTTGGATTGTTTCATACAAAGGCAATGAAGAGTTGTATGGTAAATCTCTATAGTGATGCAGTATGGTCTACGAGAGAGTAAGCACCACACAAGTTCAGAAGTTTCTACTACATTTGGATTGTTTCATACAAAGGCAATGAAGTGTTGTATGGTAAATCTCTCTAGTGTTCGTATACTGGCTACTGCCTAGTAAGCAGCACCCAAGTTCAGAAGCGTCTGCTACATTTGGATTGTTTCATACAAAGGCAATGAAGAGTTGTATGGTAAATCTCTATAGTGATGCAGTATGGTCTACGAGAGAGTAAGCACCACACAAGTTCAGAAGTTTCTACTACATTTGGATTGTTTCATACAAGGGCACTGAAGAGTTCTATTCTAAATCTCTCTGGTGTTCCTATACTGGCTACAGCCTAGTAAGCAGCACCCAAGTTCAGAAGCGTCTGCTACATTTGGATTGTTTCATACAAAGGCAATGAAGAGTTGTATGGTAAATCTCTATAGTGATGCAGTATGGTCTACGAGAGAGTAAGCACCACACAAGTTCAGAAGTTTCTACTACATTTGGATTGTTTCATACAAGGGCACTGAAGAGTTCTATTCTAAATCTCTCTAGTGTTCGTATACTGGCTACTGCCTAGTAAGCAGCACCCAAGTTCAGAAGCGTCTGCTACATTTGGATTGTTTCATACAAAGGCAATGAAGAGTTGTATGGTAAATCTCTATAGTGATGCAGTATGGTCTACGAGAGAGTAAGCACCACACAAGTTCAGAAGTTTCTACTACATTTGGATTGTTACATACAAAGGCAATGAAGTGTTGTATGGTAAATCTCTATAGTGATGCAGTATGGTCTACGAGAGAGTAAGCACCACACAAGTTCAGAACCTTCTACTACATTTGGATTGTTTCACACAAGGGCACTGAAGAGTTCTATTCTAAATCTCTCTAGTGTTCCTATACTGGCTACAGCCTAGTAAGCAGCACCCAAGTTCAGAAGCGTCTGCTACATTTGGATTGTTTCATACAAAGGCAATGAAGAGTTGTATGGTAAATCTCTATAGTGATGCAGTATGGTCTACGAGAGAGTAAGCACCACACAAGTTCAGAAGTTTCTACTACATTTGGATTGTTTCATACAAAGGCAATGAATTGTTGTATGGTAAATCTCTATAGCGATGCAGTATGGTCTACGAGAGAGTAAGCACCACACAAGTTCAGAAGTTTCTACTACATTTGGATTGTTTCATACAAGGGCACTGAAGAGTTCTATTCTAAATCTCTCTAGTGTTCCTATACTGGCTAGAGCCTAGTAAGCAGCACCCAAGTTCAGAAGCGTCTGCTACATTTGGATTGTTTCATACAAAGGCAATGAAGAGTTGTATGGTAAATCTCTATAGTGATGCAGTATGGTCTACGAGAGAGTAAGCACCACACAAGTTCAGAAGTGTCTGCTACATTTGGATTGTTTCATACAAAGGCAATGAAGAGTTGTATGGTAAATCTCTATAGTGATGCAGTATGGTCTACGAGAGAGTAAGCAGCACACAAGTTCAGAAGCGTCTGCTACATTTGGATTGTTTCATACAAAGGCAATGAACAGTTGTATGGTAAATCTCTATAGTGATGCAGTATGGTCTACGAGAGAGTAAGAAGCACCCAAGTTCAGAAGCGTCTGCTACATTTGGATTGTTTCATACAAAGGCAATGAAGAGTTGTATGGTAAATCTCTATAGTGATGCAGTATGGTCTACGAGAGAGTAAGCACCACACAAGTTCAGAAGTTTCTACTACATTTGGATTGTTACATACAAAGGCAATGAAGTGTTGTATGGTAAATCTCTATAGTGATGCAGTATGGTCTACGAGAGAGTAAGCACCACACAAGTTCAGAAGTTTCTACTACATTTGGATTGTTTCATACAAGGGCACTGAAGAGTTCTATTCTAAATCTCTCTAGTGTTCCTATACTGGCTAGAGCCTAGTAAGCAGCACCCAAGTTCAGAAGCGTCTGCTACATTTGGATTGTTTCATACAAAGGCAATGAAGAGTTGTATGGTAAATCTCTATAGTGATGCAGTATGGTCTACGAGAGAGTAAGCACCACACAAGTTCAGAAGTGTCTGCTACATTTGGATTGTTTCATACAAAGGCAATGAAGAGTTGTATGGTAAATCTCTATAGTGATGCAGTATGGTCTACGAGAGAGTAAGCAGCACACAAGTTCAGAAGCGTCTGCTACATTTGGATTGTTTCATACAAAGGCAATGAACAGTTGTATGGTAAATCTCTATAGTGATGCAGTATGGTCTACGAGAGAGTAAGAAGCACACAAGTTCAGAAGCGTCTGCTACATTTGGATTGTTTCATACAAAGGCAATGAAGAGTTGTATGGTAAATCTCTATAGTGATGCAGTGTGGTCTACGAGAGAGTAAGCACCACACAAGTTCAGAAGCGTCTGCTACATTTGGATTGTTTCATACAAAGGAAATGAAGAGTTGTATGGTAAATCTCTATTGTGATGCAGTATGGTCTACGAGAGAGTAAGCACCACACAAGTTCAGAAGTTTCTACTACGTTTGGATTGTTTCATACAAGGGCACTGAAGAGTTCTATTCTAAATCTCTCTAGTGTTCGTATACTGGCTACTGCCTAGTAAGCAGCACCCAAGTTCAGAAGCGTCTGCTACATTTGGATTGTTTCATACAAAGGCAATGAAGAGTTGTATGCTAAATCTCTATAGTGATGCAGTGTGGTCTACGAGAGAGTAAGCACCACACAAGTTCAGAAGTTTCTACTACATTTGGATTGTTACATACAAAGGCAATGAATTGTTGTATGGTAAATCTCTATAGTGATGCAGTATGGTCTACGAGAGAGTAAGCACCACACAAGTTCAGACGTTTCTACTACATTTGGATTGTTTCATACAAGGGCACTGAAGAGTTCTATTCTAAATCTCTCTAGTGTTCCTATACTGGCTACAGCCTAGTAAGCAGCACCCAAGTTCAGAAGCGTCTGCTACATTTGGATTGTTTCATACAAAGGCAATGAAGAGTTGTATGGTAAATCTCTATAGTGATGCAGTATGGTCTACGAGAGAGTAAGCACCACACAAGTTCAGAAGCGTCTGCTACATTTGGATTGTTTCATACAAAGGCAATGAAGAGTTGTATGGTAAATCTCTATAGTGATGCAGTATGGTCTACGAGAGAGTAAGCACCACACAAGTTCAGAACCTTCTACTACATTTGGATTGTTTCATACAAGGGCACTGAAGAGTTCTATTCTAAATCTCTCTAGTGTTCCTATACTGGCTACAGCCTAGTAAGCAGCCCCCGAGTTCAGAAGCGTCTGCTACCTTTGGATTGTTTCATACAAAGGCAATGAAGAGTTGTATGGTAAATCTCTATAGTGATGCAGTATGGTCTACGAGAGAGTAAGCACCACACAAGTTCAGAAGCGTCTGCTACCTTTGGATTGTTTCATAGAAAGGCAATGAAGAGTTGTATGGTAAATCTCTATAGTGATGCAGTATGGTCTACGAGAGAGTAAGCACCACACAAGTTCAAAACCTTCTACTACATTTGGATTGTTTCATACAAGGGCACTGAAGAGTTCTATTCTAAATCTCTCTAGTGTTGCTATACTGGCTACAGCCTAGTAAGCAGCACCCAAGTTCAGAAGCGTCTGCTACATTTGGATTGTTTCATACAAAGGCAATGAAGAGTTGTATGGTAAATCTCTATAGTGATGCAGTATGGTCTACGAGAGAGTAAGCACCACACAAGTTCAGAAGTGTCTGCTACATTTGGATTGTTTCATAAAAAAGGCAATGAAGAGTTGTATGGTAAATCTCTATAGTGATGCAGTATGGTCTACGAGAGAG
Organism: Plestiodon gilberti rubricaudatus; assembly: GCA_026170595.1. Lineage (NCBI taxonomy): Eukaryota > Metazoa > Chordata > Lepidosauria > Squamata > Scincidae > Plestiodon > Plestiodon gilberti. The sequence goes on from JANXHW010000012.1 coordinate 19,029,388, forward strand.
TAAGCAGCACACAAGTTCAGAAGCGTCTGCTACATTTGGATTGTTTCATACAAAGGCAATGAACAGTTGTATGGTAAATCTCTATAGTGATGCAGTATGGTCTACGAGAGAGTAAGAAGCACACAAGTTCAGAAGCGTCTGCTACATTTGGATTGTTTCATACAAAGGCAATGAAGAGTTGTACGGTAAATCTCTATAGTGATGCAGTATGGTCTACGAGAGAGTAAGCACCACACAAGTTCAGAAGCGTCTGCTACATGTGGATTGTTTCATACAAAGGCACTGAAGAGTTGTATGGTAAATCTCTATAGTGATGCCGTATGGTCTACGAGAGAGTAAGCACCACACAAGTTCAGAAGTTTCTACTACATTTGGATTGTTTCATACAAGGGCACTGAAGAGTTCTATTCTAAATCTCTCTAGTGTTCCTATGCTGGCTACAGCCTAGTAAGCAGCACCCAAGTTCAGAAGCGTCTGCTACATTTGGATTGTTTCATACAAAGGCAATGAAGAGTTGTATGGTAAATCTCTATAGTGATGCAGTATGGTCTACGAGAGAGTAAGCACCACACAAGTTCAGAAGTTTCTACTACATTTGGATTGTTTCATACAAGGGCACTGAAGAGTTCTATTCTAAATCTCTCTAGTGTTCCTATACTGGCTACAGTCTAGTAAGCAGCACCCAAGTTCAGAAGCGTCTGCTACATTTGGATTGTTTCATACAAAGGCAATGAAGAGTTGTATGGTAAATCTCTATAGTGATGCAGTATGGTCTACGAGAGAGTAAGCACCACACAAGTTCAGAAGTTTCTACTACATTTGGATTGTTTCATACAAAGGCAAAGAACAGTTGTATGGTAAATCTCTATAGTGATGCAGTATGGTCTACGAGAGAGTAAGAAGCACACAAGTTCAGAAGCGTCTGCTACATTTGGATTGTTTCATACAAAGGCAATGAATAGTTGTACGGTAAATCTCTATAGTGATGCAGTATGGTCTACGAGAGAGTAAGCACCACACAAGTTCAGAAGTGTCTGCTACATGTGGATTGTTTCATACAAAGGCACTGAAGAGTTGTATGGTAAATCTCTATAGTGATGCCGTATCGTCTACGAGAGAGTAAGCACCACACAAGTTCAGAAGTTTCTACTACATTTGGATTGTTTCATACAAGGGCACTGAAGAGTTCTATTCTAAATCTCTCTAGTGTTCCTATGCTGGCTACAGCCTAGTAAGCAGCACCCAAGTTCAGAAGCGTCTGCTACATTTGGATTGTTTCATACAAAGGCAATGAAGAGTTGTATGGTAAATCTCTATAGTGATGCAGTATGGTCTACGAGAGAGTAAGCACCACACAAGTTCAGAAGTTTCTACTACATTTGGATTGTTTCATACAAAGGCAATGAAGTGTTGTATGGTAAATCTCTATAGTGATGCAGTATGGTCTACGAGAGAGTAAGCACCACACAAGTTCAGAACCTTCTACTACATTTGGATTGTTTCATACAAGGGCACTGAAGAGTTCTATTCTAAATCTCTCTAGTGTTCCTATACTGGCTACAGCCTAGTAAGCAGCACCCAAGTTCAGAAGCGTCTGCTACATTGGAAACAATCCAAATGTAGCAGACGCTTCTGAACTTGGGTGCTTCTTACTAGGCTGTAGCCAGTATAGGAACACTAGACAGATTTAGAATAGAACTCTTCAGTGTCCTTGTATGAAACAATCCAAATGTAGTAGAAACTTCTGAACTTGTGTGGTGCTTACTCTCTAGTAGACCATACTGCATCACTATAGAGATTTACCATACAACTGTTCATTGCCTTTGTATGAAACAATCCAAATGTAGCAGACGCTTCTGAACTTGTGTGGTGCTTACTCTCTCGTAGACCATACTGCATCACTATAGAGATTTACCATACAACTCTTCATTGCCTTTGTATGAAACAATCCAAATGTAGTAGAAACTTCTGAACTTGTGTGGAAAGCACAAGCATAGTAAGCAGCACCCAAGTTCAGAAGTTTCTCCTACATTTGGATTGTTTCATACAAGGGCACTGAAGAGTTCTATTCTAAATCTGTCTAGTGTTCCTATACTGGCTACAGCCTAGTAAGCAGCCCCCAAGTTCAGAAGCGTCTGCTACCTTTGGATTGTTTCATACAAAGGCAATGAAGAGTTGTATGGTAAATCTCTATAGTGATGCAGTATGGTCTACGAGAGAGTAAGCACCACACAAGTTCAGAAGCGTCTGCTACATTTGGATTGTTTCATACAAAGGCAATGAAGAGTTGTATTGTAAATCTCTATAGTGATGCAGTATGGTCTACGAGAGAGTAAGCACCACACAAGTTCAGAACCTTCTACTACATTTGGATTGTTTCATACAAGGGCACTGAAGAGTTCTATTCTAAATCTCTCTAGTGTTCCTATACTGGCTACAGCCTAGTAAGCAGCACCCAAGTTCAGAAGCGTCTGCTACATTTGGATTGTTTCATACAAAGGCAATGAAGAGTTGTATGGTAAATCTCTATAGTGATGCAGTATGGTCTACGAGAGAGTAAGCAGCACACAAGTTCAGAAGCGTCTGCTACCTTTGGATTGTTTCATACAAAGGCAATGAACAGTTGTATGGTAAATCTCTATAGTGATGCAGTATGGTCTACGAGAGAGTAAGCACCACACAAGTTCAGAAGCGTCTGCTACATTTGGATTGTTTCATACAAAGGCAATGAAGAGTTGTATTGTAAATCTCTATAGTGATGCAGTATGGTCTACGAGAGAGTAAGCACCACACAAGTTCAGAACCTTCTACTACATTTGGATTGTTTCATACAAGGGCACTGAAGAGTTCTATTCTAAATCTCTCTAGTGTTCCTATACTGGCTACAGCCTAGTAAGCAGCACCCAAGTTCAGAAGCGTCTGCTACATTTGGATTGTTTCATACAAAGGCAATGAAGAGTTGTATGGTAAATCTCTATAGTGATGCAGTATGGTCTACGAGAGAGTAAGCAGCACACAAGTTCAGAAGCGTCTGCTACATTTGGATTGTTTCATACAAAGGCAATGAACAGTTGTATGGTAAATCTCTATAGTGATGCAGTATGGTCTACGAGAGAGTAAGCACCACACAAGTTCAGAACCTTCTACTACATTTGGATTGTTTCATACAAGGGCACTGAAGAGTTCTATTCTAAATCTCTCTAGTGTTCCTATACTGGCTACAGCCTAGTAAGCAGCCCCCAAGTTCAGAAGCGTCTGCTACCTTTGGATTGTTTCATACAAAGGCAATGAAGAGTTGTATGGTAAATCTCTATAGTGATGCAGTATGGTCTACGAGAGAGTAAGCACCACACAAGTTCAGAAGCGTCTGCTACATTTGGATTGTTTCATACAAAGGCAATGAAGAGTTGTATGGTAAATCTCTATAGTGATGCAGTATGGTATACGAGAGAGTAAGCACCACACAAGTTCAGAACCTTCTACTACATTTGGATTGTTTCATACAAGGGCACTGAAGAGTTCTGTTCTAAATCTCTCTAGTGTTCCTATACTGGCTACAGCCTAGTAAGCAGCCCCCAAGTTCAGAAGCGTCTGCTACATTTGGATTGTTTCATACAAAGGCAATGAAGAGTTGTATGGTAAATCTCTATAGTGATGCAGTATGGTCTACGAGAGAGTAAGCACCACACAAGTTCAGAAGCGTCTGCTACATTTGGATTGTTTCATACAAAGGCAATGAAGAGTTGTATGGTAAATCTCTATAGTGATGCAGTATGGTCTACGAGAGAGTAAGCACCACACAAGTTCAGAACCTTCTACTACATTTGGATTGTTTCATACAAGGGCACTGAAGAGTTCTATTCTAAATCTCTCTAGTGTTCCTATACTGGCTACAGCCTAGTAAGCAACACCCAAGTTCAGAAGCGTCTACTACATTTGGATTGTTTCATAAAAAGGCAATGAAGAGTTGTATGGTAAATCTCTATAGTGATGCAGTATGGTCTACGAGAGAGTAAGCACCACACAAGTTCAGAAGTGTCTGCTACATTTGGATTGTTTCATACAAAGGCAATGAAGAGTTGTATGGTAAATCTCTATAGTGATGCAGTGTGGTCTACGAGAGAGTAAGCACCACACAAGTTCAGAAGCGTCTGCTACATTTGGATTGTTTCATACAAAGGAAATGAAGAGTTGTATGGTAAATGTCTATTGTGATGCAGTATGGTCTACGAGAGAGTAAGCACCACACAAGTTCAGAAGTTTCTACTACATTTGGATTGTTTCATACAAGGGCACTGAAGAGTTCTATTCTAAATCTCTCTAGTGTTCGTATACTGGGTACAGCCTAGTAAGCAGCACCCAAGTTCAGAAGCGTCTGCTACATTTGGATTGTTTCATACAAAGGCAATGAAGAGTTGTATGGTAAATCCCTATAGTGATGCAGTATGGTCTACGAGAGAGTAAGCACCACACAAGTTCAGAAGTTTCTACTACATTTGGATTGTTACATACAAAGGCAATGAAGTGTTGTATGGTAAATCTCTATAGTGATGCAGTATGGTCTACGAGAGAGTAAGCACCACACAAGTTCAGAAGTTTCTACTACATTTGGATTGTTTCATACAAGGGCACTGAAGAGTTCTATTCTAAATCTCTCTAGCGTTCCTATACTGGCTACAGCCTAGTAAGCAGCACCCAAGTTCAGAAGCGTCTGCTACATTTGGATTGTTTCATACAAAGGCAATGAAGAGTTGTATGGTAAATCTCTATAGTGATGCAGTATGGTCTACGAGAGAGTAAGCACCACACAAGTTCAGAAGTTTCTACTACATTTGGATTGTTTCATACAAGGGCACTGAAGAGTTCTATTCTAAATCTCTCTAGTGTTCCTATACTGGCTACAGCCTAGTAAGCAGCACCCAAGTTCAGAAGCGTCTGCTACATTTGGATTGTTTCATACAAAGGCAATGAAGAGTTGTATGGTAAATCTCGATAGTGATGCAGTATGGTCTACGAGAGAGTAAGCAGCACACAAGTTCAGAAGCGTCTGCTACATTTGGATTGTTTCATACAAAGGCAATGAACAGTTGTATGGTAAATCTCTATAGTGATGCAGTATGGTCTACGAGAGAGTAAGAAGCACACAAGTTCAGAAGCGTATGCTACATTTGGATTGTTTCATACAAGGGCACTGAAGAGTTCTATTCTAAATCTCTCTAGTGTTCCTATGCTGGCTACAGCCTAGTAAGCAGCACCCAAGTTCAGAAGCGTCTGCTACATTTGGATTGTTTCATACAAAGGAAATGAAGAGTTGTATGGTAAATCTCTATTGTGATGCAGTATGGTCTACGAGAGAGTAAGCACCACACAAGTTCAGAAGTTTCTACTACATTTGGATTGTTTCATACAAGGGCACTGAAGAGTTCTATTCTAAATCTCTCTAGTGTTCGTATACTGGGTACAGCCTAGTAAGCAGCACCCAAGTTCAGAAGCGTCTGCTACATTTGGATTGTTTCATACAAAGGCAATGAAGAGTTGTATGGTAAATCCCTATAGTGATGCAGTATGGTCTACGAGAGAGTAAGCACCACACAAGTTCAGAAGTTTCTACTACATTTGGATTGTTACATACGAAGGCAATGAAGTGTTGTATGGTAAATCTCTATAGTGATGCAGTATGGTCTACGAGAGAGTAAGCACCACACAAGTTCAGAAGTTTCTACTACATTTGGATTGTTTCATACAAGGGCACTGAAGAGTTCTATTCTAAATCTCTCTAGCGTTCCTATACTGGCTACAGCCTAGTAAGCAGCACCCAAGTTCAGAAGCGTCTGCTACATTTGGATTGTTTCATACAAAGGCAATGAAGAGTTGTATGGTAAATCTCTATAGTGATGCAGTATGGTCTACGAGAGAGTAAGCACCACACAAGTTCAGAAGTTTCTACTACATTTGGATTGTTTCATACAAGGGCACTGAAGAGTTCTATTCTAAATCTCTCTAGTGTTCCTATACTGGCTACAGCCTAGTAAGCAGCACCCAAGTTCAGAAGCGTCTGCTACATTTGGATTGTTTCATACAAAGGCAATGAAGAGTTGTATGGTAAATCTCGATAGTGATGCAGTATGGTCTACGAGAGAGTAAGCAGCACACAAGTTCAGAAGCGTCTGCTACATTTGGATTGTTTCATACAAAGGCAATGAACAGTTGTATGGTAAATCTCTATAGTGATGCAGTATGGTCTACGAGAGAGTAAGAAGCACACAAGTTCAGAAGCGTATGCTACATTTGGATTGTTTCATACAAGGGCACTGAAGAGTTCTATTCTAAATCTCTCTAGTGTTCCTATGCTGGCTACAGCCTAGTAAGCAGCACCCAAGTTCAGAAGCGTCTGCTACATTTGGATTGTTTCATACAAAGGAAATGAAGAGTTGTATGGTAAATCTCTATTGTGATGCAGTATGGTCTACGAGAGAGTAAGCACCACACAAGTTCAGAAGTTTCTTCTACATTTGGATTGTTTCATACAAGGGCACTGAAGAGTTCTATTCTAAATCTCTCTAGTGTTCGTATACTGGCTACAGCCTAGTAAGCAGCACGCAAGTTCAGAAGCGTCTGCTACATTTGGATTGTTTCATACAAAGGCAATGAAGAGTTGTATGGTAAATCCCTATAGTGATGCAGTATGGTATACGAGAGAGTAAGCACCACACAAGTTCAGAAGTTTCTACTACATTTGGATTGTTACATACAAAGGCAATGAAGTGTTGTATGGTAAATCTCTATAGTGATGCAGTATGGTCTACGAGAGAGTAAGCACCACACAAGTTCAGAAGTTTCTACTACATTTGGATTGTTTCATACAAGGGCACTGAAGAGTTCTATTCTAAATCTCTCTAGTGTTCCTATACTGGCTACAGCCTAATAAGCAGCACCCAAGTTCAGAAGCGTCTGCTACATTTGGATTGTTTCATACAAAGGCAATGAAGAGTTGTATGGTAAATCTCTATAGTGATGCAGTATGGTCTACGAGAGAGTAAGCACCACACAAGTGCAGAAGTTTCTACTACATTTGGATTGTTTCATACAAGGGCACTGAAGAGTTCTATTCTAAATCTCTCTAGTGTTCCTATACTGGCTACAGCCTAGTAAGCAGCACCCAAGTTCAGAAGCGTCTGCTACATTTGGATTGTTTCATACAAAGGCAATGAAGAGTTGTATGGTAAATCTCGATAGTGATGCAGTATGGTCTACGAGAGAGTAAGCAGCACACAAGTTCAGAAGCGTCTGCTACATTTCGATTGTTTCATACAAAGGCAATGAACAGTTGTATGGTAAATCTCTATAGTGATGCAGTATGGTCTACGAGAGAGTAAGCACCACACAAGTTCAGAAGTTTCTACTACATTTGGATTGTTTCATACAAGGGCACTGAAGAGTTCTATTCTAAATCTCTCTAGTGTTCCTATACTGGCTACAGCCTAGTAAGCAGCCCCCAAGTTCAGAAGCGTCTGCTACCTTTGGATTGTTTCATACAAAGGCAATGAAGAGTTGTATGGTAAATCTCTATAGTGATGCAGTATGGTCTACGAGAGAGTAAGCACCACACAAGTTCAGAAGCGTCTGCTACATTTGGATTGTTTCATACAAAGGCAATGAAGAGTTGTATGGTAAATCTCTATAGTGATGCAGTATGGTCTACGAGAGAGTAAGCACCACACAAGTTCAAAACCTTCTACTACATTTGGATTGTTTCATACAAGGGCACTGAAGAGTTCTATTCTAAATCTCTCTAGTGTTGCTATACTGGCTACAGCCTAGTAAGCAGCACCCAAGTTCAGAAGCGTCTGCTACATTTGGATTGTTTCATACAAAGGCAATGAAGAGTTGTATGGTAAATCTCTATAGTGATGCAGTATGGTCTACGAGAGAGTAAGCACCACACAAGTTCAGAAGTGTCTGCTACATTTGGATTGTTTCATACAAAGGCAATGAAGAGTTGTATGGTAAATCTCTATAGTGATGCAGTATGGTCTACGAGAGAGTAAGCAGCACACAAGTTCAGAAGCGTCTGCTACATTTGGATTGTTTCATACAAAGGCAATGAACAGTTGTATGGTAAATCTCTATAGTGATGCAGTATGGTCTACGAGAGAGTAAGCACCACACAAGTTCAGAAGTGTCTGCTACATTTGGATTGTTTCATACAAAGGTAATGAAGAGTTGTACGGTAAATCTCTATAGTGATGCAGTATGGTCTACGAGAGAGTAAGCACCACACAAGTTCAGAAGTTTCTACTACATTTGGATTGTTTCATACAAAGGCAATGAACAGTTGTATGGTAAATCTCTATAGTGATGCAGTATGGTCTACGAGAGAGTAAGAAGCACACAAGTTCAGAAGCGTCTGCTACATTTGGATTGTTTCATACAAAGGCAATGAATAGTTGTACGGTAAATCTCTATAGTGATGCAGTATGGTCTACGAGAGAGTAAGCACCACACAAGTTCAGAAGCGTCTGCTACATGTGGATTGTTTCATACAAAGGCACTGAAGAGTTGTATGGTAAATCTCTATAGTGATGCCGTATCGTCTACGAGAGAGTAAGCACCACACAAGTTCAGAAGTTTCTACTACATTTGGATTGTTTCATACAAGGGCACTGAAGAGTTCTATTCTAAATCTCTCTAGTGTTCCTATGCTGGCTACAGCCTAGTAAGCAGCACCCAAGTTCAGAAGCGTCTGCTACATTTGGATTGTTTCATACAAAGGCAATGAAGAGTTGTATGGTAAATCTCTATAGTGATGCAGTATGGTCTACGAGAGAGTAAGCACCACACAAGTTCAGAAGTTTCTACTACATTTGGATTGTTTCATACAAAGGCAATGAAGTGTTGTATGGTAAATCTCTATAGTGATGCAGTATGGTCTACGAGAGAGTAAGCACCACACAAGTTCAGAACCTTCTACTACATTTGGATTGTTTCATACAAGGGCACTGAAGAGTTCTATTCTAAATCTCTCTAGTGTTCCTATACTGGCTACAGCCTAGTAAGCAGCCCCCAAGATCAGAAGCGTCTGCTACCTTTGGATTGTTTCATACAAAGGCAATGAAGAGTTGTATGGTAAATCTCTATAGTGATGCAGTATGGTCTACGAGAGAGTAAGCACCACACAAGTTCAGAAGCGTCTGCTACATTTGGATTGTTTCATACAAAGGCAATGAACAGTTGTATGGTAAATCTCTATAGTGATGCAGTATGGTCTACGAGAGAGTAAGCACCACACAAGTTCAGAAGTTTCTACTACATTTGGATTGTTTCATACAAGGGCACTGAAGAGTTCTATTCTAAATCTCTCTAGTGTTCCTATACTGGCTACAGCCTAGTAAGCAGCCCCCAAGTTCAGAAGCGTCTGCTACCTTTGGATTGTTTCATACAAAGGCAATGAAGAGTTGTATGGTAAATCTCTATAGTGATGCAGTATGGTCTACGAGAGAGTAAGCACCACACAAGTTCAGAAGCGTCTGCTACATTTGGATTGTTTCATACAAAGGCAATGAAGAGTTGTATGGTAAATCTCTATAGTGATGCAGTATGGTATACGAGAGAGTAAGCACCACACAAGTTCAGAACCTTCTACTACATTTGGATTGTTTCATACAAGGGCACTGAAGAGTTCTATTCTAAATCTCTCTAGTGTTCCTATACTGGCTACAGCCTAGTAAGCAGCCCCCAAGTTCAGAAGCGTCTGCTACATTTGGATTGTTTCATACAAAGGCAATGAAGAGTTGTATGGTAAATCTCTATAGTGATGCAGTATGGTCTACGAGAGAGTAAGCACCACACAAGTTCAGAAGCGTCTGCTACATTTGGATTGTTTCATACAAAGGCAATGAAGAGTTGTATGGTAAATCTCTATAGTGATGCAGTATGGTCTACGAGAGAGTAAGCACCACACAAGTTCAGAACCTTCTACTACTTTTGGATTGTTTCATACAAGGGCACTGAAGAGTTCTATTCTAAATCTCTCTAGTGTTCCTATACTGGCTACAGCCTAGTAAGCAGCACCCAAGTTCAGAAGCGTCTGCTACATTTGGATTGTTTCATACAAAGGCAATGAAGAGTTGTATGGTAAATCTCTATAGTGATGCAGTATGGTCTACGAGAGAGTAAGCACCACACAAGTTCAGAAGTGTCTGCTACATTTGGATTGTTTCATACAAAGGCAATGAAGAGTTGTATGGTAAATCTCTATAGTGATGCAGTGTGGTCTACGAGAGAGTAAGCACCACACAAGTTCAGAAGTTTCTACTACATTTGGATTGTTACATACAAAGGCAATGAAGTGTTGTATGGTAAATCTCTATAGTGATGCAGTATGGTCTACGAGAGAGTAAGCACCACACAAGTTCAGAAGTTTCTACTACATTTGGATTGTTTCATACAAGGGCACTGAAGAGTTCTATTCTAAATCTCTCTAGTGTTCCTATACTGGCTACAGCCTAGTAAGCAGCACCCAAGTTCAGAAGCGTCTGCTACATTTGGATTGTTTCATACAAAGGCAATGAAGAGTTGTATGGTAAATCTCTATAGTGATGCAGTATGGTCTACGAGAGAGTAAGCACCACACAAGTTCAGAACCTTCTACTACATTTGGATTGTTTCATACAAGGGCACTGAAGAGTTCTATTCTAAATCTCTCTAGTGTTCCTATACTGGCTACAGCCTAGTAAGCAGCCCCCAAGTTCAGAAGCGTCTGCTACATTTGGATTGTTTCATACAAAGGCAATGAAGAGTTGTATGGTAAATCTCTATAGTGATGCAGTATGGTCTACGAGAGAGTAAGCACCACACAAGTTCAGAAGCGTCTGCTACATTTGGATTGTTTCATACAAAGGCAATGAAGAGTTGTATGGTAAATCTCTATAGTGATGCAGTATGGTCTACGAGAGAGTAAGCACCACACAAGTTCAGAACCTTCTACTACTTTTGGATTGTTTCATACAAGGGCACTGAAGAGTTCTATTCTAAATCTCTCTAGTGTTCCTATACTGGCTACAGCCTAGTAAGCAGCACCCAAGTTCAGAAGCGTCTGCTACATTTGGATTGTTTCATACAAAGGCAATGAAGAGTTGTATGGTAAATCTCTATAGTGATGCAGTATGGTCTACGAGAGAGTAAGCACCACACAAGTTCAGAAGTGTCTGCTACATTTGGATTGTTTCATACAAAGGCAATGAAGAGTTGTATGGTAAATCTCTATAGTGATGCAGTGTGGTCTACGAGAGAGTAAGCACCACACAAGTTCAGAAGTTTCTACTACATTTGGATTGTTACATACAAAGGCAATGAAGTGTTGTATGGTAAATCTCTATAGTGATGCAGTATGGTCTACGAGAGAGTAAGCACCACACAAGTTCAGAAGTTTCTACTACATTTGGATTGTTTCATACAAGGGCACTGAAGAGTTCTATTCTAAATCTCTCTAGTGTTCCTATACTGGCTACAGCCTAGTAAGCAGCACCCAAGTTCAGAAGCGTCTGCTACATTTGGATTGTTTCATACAAAGGCAATGAAGAGTTGTATGGTAAATCTCTATAGTGATGCAGTATGGTCTACGAGAGAGTAAGCACCACACAAGTTCAGAAGTTTCTACTACATTTGGATTGTTTCATACAAGGGCACTGAAGAGTTCTATTCTAAATCTCTCTAGTGTTCCTATACTGGCTACAGCCTAGTAAGCAGCACCCAAGTTCAGAAGCGTCTGCTACATTTGGATTGTTTCATACAAAGGAAATGAAGAGTTGTATGGTAAATCTCGATAGTGATGCAGTATGGTCTACGAGAGAGTAAGCAGCACACAAGTTCAGAAGCGTCTGCTACATTTCGATTGTTTCATACAAAGGCAATGAACAGTTGTATGGTAAATCTCTATAGTGATGCAGTATGGTCTACGAGAGAGTAAGCACCACACAAGTTCAGAAGTTTCTACTACATTTGGATTGTTTCATACAAGGGCACTGAAGAGTTCTATTCTAAATCTCTCTAGTGTTCCTATGCTGGCTACAGCCTAATAAGCAGCACCCAAGTTCAGAAGCGTCTGCTACATTTGGATTGTTTCATACAAAGGCAATGAAGAGTTGTATGGTAAATCTCTATAGTGATCCAGTATGGTCTACGAGAGAGTAAGCACCACACAAGTTCAGAAGTTTCTACTACATTTGGATTGTTTCATACAAAGGCAATGAAGTGTTGTATGGTAAATCTCTATAGTGATGCAGTATGGTCTACGAGAGAGTAAGCACCACACAAGTTCAGAACCTTCTACTACATTTGGATTGTTTCATACAAGGGCACTGAAGAGTTCTATTCTAAATCTCTCTAGTGTTCCTATACTGGCTACAGCCTAGTAAGCAGCACCCAAGTTCAGAAGCGTCTGCTACATTTGGATTGTTTCATACAAAGGCAATGAAGAGTTGTATGGTAAATCTCTATAGTGTTGCAGTATGGTCTACGAGAGAGTAAGCACCACACAAGTTCAGAAGTTTCTACTACATTTGGATTGTTTCATACAAAGGCAATGAAGAGTTGTATGGTAAATCTCTATAGTGATGCAGTATGGTCTACGAGAGAGTAAGCACCACACAAGTTCAGAACCTTCTACTACATTTGGATTGTTTCATACAAGGGCACTGAAGAGTTCTATTCTAAATCTCTCTAGTGTTCCTATACTGGCTACAGCCTAGTAAGCAGCCCCCAAGTTCAGAAGCGTCTGCTACCTTTGGATTGTTTCATACAAAGGCAATGAAGAGTTGTATGGTAAATCTCTATAGTGTTGCAGTATGGTCTACGAGAGAGTAAGCACCACACAAGTTCAGAAGTTTCTACTACATTTGGATTGTTTCATACAAAGGCAATGAAGAGTTGTATGGTAAATCTCTATAGTGATGCAGTATGGTCTACGAGAGAGTAAGCACCACACAAGTTCAGAAGTTTCTACTACATTTGGATTGTTTCATACAAGGGCACTGAAGAGTTCTATTCTAAATCTATCTAGTGTTCCTATACTGGCTACAGCCTAGTAAGCAGCCCCCAAGTTCAGAAGCGTCTGCTACCTTTGGATTGTTTCATACAAAGGCAATGAAGAGTTGTATGGTAAATCTCTATAGTGATGCAGTATGGTCTACGAGAGAGTAAGCACCACACAAGTTCAGAAGCGTCTGCTACATTTGGATTGTTTCATACAAAGGCAATGAAGAGTTGTATGGTAAATCTCTATAGTGATGCAGTATGGTCTACGAGAGAGTAAGCACCACACAAGTTCAAAACCTTCTACTACATTTGGATTGTTTCATACAAGGGCACTGAAGAGTTCTATTCTAAATCTCTCTAGTGTTGCTATACTGGCTACAGCCTAGTAAGCAGCACCCAAGTTCAGAAGCGTCTGCTACATTTGGATTGTTTCATACAAAGGCAATGAAGAGTTGTATGGTAAATCTCTATAGTGATGCAGTATGGTCTACGAGAGAGTAAGCACCACACAAGTTCAGAAGTGTCTGCTACATTTGGATTGTTTCATACAAAGGTAATGAAGAGTTGTACGGTAAATCTCTATAGTGATGCCGTATGGTCTACGAGAGAGTAAGCACCACACAAGTTCAGAAGTTTCTACTACATTTGGATTGTTTCATACAAAGGCAATGAACAGTTGTATGGTAAATCTCTATAGTGATGCAGTATGGTCTACGAGAGAGTAAGAAGCACACAAGTTCAGAAGCGTCTGCTACATTTGGATTGTTTCATACAAAGGCAATGAATAGTTGTACGGTAAATCTCTATAGTGATGCAGTATGGTCTACGAGAGAGTAAGCACCACACAAGTTCAGAAGCGTCTGCTACATGTGGATTGTTTCATACAAAGGCACTGAAGAGTTGTATGGTAAATCTCTATAGTGATGCAGTGTGGTCTACGAGAGAGTAAGCACCACACAAGTTCAGAAGCGTCTGCTACATTTGGATTGTTTCATACAAAGGAAATGAAGAGTTGTATGGTAAATCTCTATTGTGATGCAGTATGGTCTACGAGAGAGTAAGCACCACACAAGTTCAGAAGTTTCTTCTACATTTGGATTGTTTCATACAAGGGCACTGAAGAGTTCTATTCTAAATCTCTCTAGTGTTCCTATACTGGCTACAGCCTAGTAAGCAGCCCCCAAGTTCAGAAGCGTCTGCTACATTTGGATTGTTTCATACAAAGGCAATGAAGAGTTGTATGGTAAATCTCTATAGTGATGCAGTATGGTCTACGAGAGAGTAAGCACCACACAAGTTCAGAAGTGTCTGCTACATTTGGATTGTTTCATACAAAGGCAATGAAGAGTTGTATGGTAAATCTCTATAGTGATGCAGTATGGTCTACGAGAGAGTAAGCACCACACAAGTTCAGAACCTTCTACTACATTTGGATTGTTTCATACAAGGGCACTGAAGAGTTCTATTCTAAATTTCTCTAGTGTTCCTATACTGGCTACAGCCTAGTAAGCAGCACCCAAGTTCAGAAGCGTCTGCTACATTTGGATTGTTTCATACAAAGGCAATGAAGAGTTGTATGGTAAATCTCTATAGTGATGCAGTATGGTCTACGAGAGAGTAAGCACCACACAAGTTCAGAAGTGTCTGCTACATTTGGATTGTTTCATACAAAGGCAATGAAGAGTTGTATGGTAAATCTCTATAGTGATGCAGTGTGGTCTACGAGAGAGTAAGCACCACACAAGTTCAGAAGCGTCTGCTACATTTGGATTGTTTCATACAAAGTAAATGAAGAGTTGTATGGTAAATGTCTATTGTGATGCAGTATGGTCTACGAGAGAGTAAGCACCACACAAGTTCAGAAGCTTCTAGTACATTTGGATTGTTTCATACAAGGGCACTGAAGAGTTCTATTCTAAATCTCTCTAGTGTTCGTATACTGGGTACAGCCTAGTAAGCAGCACCCAAGTTCAGAAGCGTCTGCTACATTTGGATTGTTTCATACAAAGGCAATGAAGAGTTGTATGGTAAATCTCTATAGTGATGCAGTATGGTCTACGAGAGAGTAAGCACCACACAAGTTCAGAAGTTTCTACTACATTTGGATTGTTACATACAAAGGCAATGAAGTGTTGTATGGTAAATCTCTATAGTGATGCAGTATGGTCTACGAGAGAGTAAGCACCACACAAGTTCAGAAGTTTCTACTACATTTGGATTGTTTCATACAAGGGCACTGAAGAGTTCTATTCTAAATCTCTCTAGCGTTCCTATACTGGCTACAGCCTAGTAAGCAGCACCCAAGTTCAGAAGCGTCTGCTACATTTGGATTGTTTCATACAAAGGCAATGAAGAGTTGTATGGTAAATCTCTATAGTGATGCAGTAAGGTCTACGAGAGAGTAAGCACCACACAAGTTCAGAAGTTTCTACTACATTTGGATTGTTTCATACAAGGGCACTGAAGAGTTCTATTCTAATTCTCTCTAGTGTTCCTATACTGGCTACAGCCTAGTAAGCAGCACCCAAGTTCAGAAGCGTCTGCTACATTTGGATTGTTTCATACAAAGGCAATGAAGAGTTGTATGGTATATCTCGATAGTGATGCAGTATGGTCTACGAGAGAGTAAGCAGCACACAAGTTCAGAAGCGTCTGCTACATTTGGATTGTTTCATACAAAGGCAATGAACAGTTGTATGGTAAATCTCTATAGTGATGCAGTATGGTCTACGAGAGAGTAAGAAGCACACAAGTTCAGAAGCGTATGCTACATTTGGATTGTTTCATACAAGGGCACTGAAGTGTTCTATTCTAAATCTCTCTAGTTTTCCTATGCTGGCTACAGCCTAGTAAGCAGCACCCAAGTTCAGAAGCGTCTGCTACATTTGGATTGTTTCATACAAAGGCAATGAAGAGTTGTATGGTAAATCTCTATAGTGATGCAGTATGGTCTACGAGAGAGTAAGCAGCACCCAAGTTCAGAAGTGTCTGCTACATTTGGATTGTTTCATACAAAGGCAATGAAGAGTTATATGGTAAATCCCTATAGTGATGCAGTATGGTATACGAGAGAGTAAGCACCACACAAGTTCAGAAGTTTCTACTACATTTGGATTGTTACATACAAAGGCAATGAAGTGTTGTATGGTAAATCTCTATAGTGATGCAGTATGGTCTACGAGAGAGTAAGCAGCACACAAGTTCAGAAGTTTCTACTACATTTGGATTGTTACATACAAAGGCAATGAAGTGTTGTATGGTAAATCTCTATAGTGATGCAGTATGGTCTACGAGAGAGTAAGCACCACACAAGTTCAGAACCTTCTACTACATTTGGATTGTTTCATACAAGGGCACTGAAGAGTTCTATTCTAAATCTCTCTAGTGTTCCTATACTGGCTACAGCCTAGTAAGCAGCACCCAAGTTCAGAAGCGTCTGCTACATTTGGATTGTTTCATACAAAGGCAATGAAGAGTTGTATGGTAAATCTCTATAGTGATGCAGTATGGTCTACGAGAGAGTAAGCACCACACAAGTTCAGAAGTTTCTACTACATTTGGATTGTTTCATACAAAGGCATTGAAGTGTTGTATGGTAAATCTCTATAGTGATGCAGTATGGTCTACGAGAGAGTAAGCACCACAGAAGTTCAGAACCTTCTACTACATTTGGATTGTTTCATACAAGGGCACTGAAGAGTTCTATTCTAAATCTCTCTAGTGTTCCTATACTGGCTACAGCCTAGTAAGCAGCCCCCAAGTTCAGAAGCGTCTGCTACATTTGGATTGTTTCATACAAAGGCAATGAAGAGTTGTATGGTAAATCTCTATAGTGATGCAGTATGGTCTACGAGAGAGTAAGCACCACACAAGTTCAGAAGCGTCTGCTACATTTGGATTGTTTCATACAAAGGCAATGAAGAGTTGTATGGTATATCTCTATAGTGATGCAGTATGGTCTACGAGAGAGTAAGCACCACACAAGTTCAGAACCTTCTACTAAATTTGGATTGTTTCATACAAGGGCACTGAAGAGTTCTCTTCTAAATCTCTCTAGTGTTCCTATACTGGCTACAGCCTAGTAAGCAGCACCCAAGTTCAGAAGCGTCTGCTACATTTGGATTGTTTCATACAAAGGCAATGAAGAGTTGTATGGTAAATGTCTATAGTGATGCAGTATGGTCTACGAGAGAGTAAGCACCACAAAAGTTCAGAAGTGTCTGCTACATTTGGATTGTTTCATAAAAAGGCAATGAAGAGTTGTATGGTAAATCTCTATAGTGATGCAGTGTGGTCTACGAGAGAGTAAGCACCACACAAGTTCAGAAGCGTCTGCTACATTTGGATTGTTTCATACAAAGGAAATGAAGAGTTGTATGGTAAATCTCTATTGTGATGCAGTATGGTCTACGAGAGAGTAAGCACCACACAAGTTCAGAAGTTTCTTCTACATTTGGATTGTTTCATACAAGGGCACTGAAGAGTTCTATTCTAAATCTCTCTAGTGTTCGTATACTGGCTACAGCCTAGTAAGCAGCACCCAAGTTCAGAAGCGTCTGCTACATTTGGATTGTTTCATACAAAGGCAATGAAGAGTTGTATGGTAAATCCCTATAGTGATGCAGTATGGTCTACGAGAGAATAAGCACCACACAAGTTCAGAAGTTTCTACTACATTTGGATTGTTACATACAAAGGCAATGAAGTGTTGTATGGTAAATCTCTATAGTGATGCAGTATGGTCTACGAGAGAGTAAGCACCACACAAGTTCAGAAGTTTCTACTACATTTGGATTGTTTCATACAAGGGCACTGAAGAGTTCTATTCTAAATCTCTCTAGTGTTCCTATACTGGCTACAGCCTAGTAAGCAGCACCCAAGTTCAGAAGCGTCTGCTACATTTGGATTGTTTCATACAAAGGCAATGAAGAGTTGTATGGTAAATCTCTATAGTGATGCAGTATGGTCTACGAGAGAGTAAGCACCACACAAGTTCAGAAGTTTCTACTACATTTGGATTGTTTCATACAAGGGCACTGAAGAGTTCTATTCTAAATCTCTCTAGTGTTCCTATACTGGCTACAGCCTAGTAAGCAGCACCCAAGTTCAGAAGCGTCTGCTACATTTGGATTGTTTCATACAAAGGCAATGAAGAGTTGTATGGTAAATCTCTATAGTGATGCAGTATGGTCTACGAGAGAGTAAGCAGCACACAAGTTCAGAAGCGTCTGCTACATTTGGATTGTTTCATACAAAGGCAATGAACAGTTGTATGGTAAATCTCTATAGTGATGCAGTATGGTCTACGAGAGAGTAAGAAGCACAGAAGTTCAGAAGCGTATGCTACATTTGGATTGTTTCATACAAAGGCAATGAAGAGTTGTATGGTAAATCTCTATAGTGATGCAGTATGGTCTATGAGAGAGTAAGCACCACACAAGTTCAGAAGTTTCTACTACATTTGGATTGTTTCATACAAGGGCACTGAAGAGTTCTATTTTAAATCTCTCTAGTGTTCCTATGCTGGCTACAGCCTAATAAGCAGCCACCAAGTTCAGAAGCGTCTGCTACATTTGGATTGTTTCATACAAAGGCAATGAAGAGTTGTATGGTAAATCTCTATAGTGATCCAGTATGGTCTACGAGAGAGTAAGCACCACACAAGTTCAGAAGTTTCTACTACATTTGGATTGTTTCATACAAAGGCAATGAAGTGTTGTATGGTAAATCTCTATAGTGATGCAGTATGGTCTACGAGAGAGTAAGCACCACACAAGTTCAGAAGTTTCTACTACATTTGGATTGTTTCATACAAGGGCACTGAAGAGTTCTATTCTAAATCTCTCTAGTGTTCCTATACTGGCTACAGCCTAGTAAGCAGCACCCAAGTTCAGAAGCGTCTGCTACATTTGGATTGTTTCATACAAAGGCAATGAAGAGTTGTATGGTAAATCTCTATAGTGATGCAGTATGGTCTACGAGAGAGTAAGCACCACACAAGTTCAGAAGCGTCTGCTACATTTGGATTGTTTCATACAAAGGCAATGAAGAGTTGTATGGTAAATCTCTATAGTGATGCAGTATGGTCTACGAGAGAGTAAGCACCACACAAGTTCAGAACCTTCTACTACATTTGGATTGTTTCATACAAGGGCACTGAAGAGTTCTATTCTAAATCTCTCTAGTGTTCCTATACTGGCTACAGCCTAGTAAGCAGCCCCCAAGTTCAGAAGCGTCTGCTACCTTTGGATTGTTTCATACAAAGGCAATGAAGAGTTGTATGGTAAATCTCTATAGTGATGCAGTATGGTCTACGAGAGAGTAAGCACCACACAAGTTCAGTAGCGTCTGCTACATTTGGATTGTTTCATACAAAGGCAATGAAGAGTTGTATGGTAAATCTCTATAGTGATGCAGTATGGTCTACGAGAGAGTAAGCACCACACAAGTTCAGAACCTTCTACTAAATTTGGATTGTTTCATACAAGGGCACTGAAGAGTTCTATTCTAAATCTCTCTAGTGTTCCTATACTGGCTACAGCCTAGTAAGCAGCACCCAAGTTCAGAAGCGTCTGCTACATTTGGATTGTTTCATACAAAGGCAATGAAGAGTTGTATGGTAAATCTCTATAGTGATGCAGTATGGTCTACGAGAGAGTAAGCACCACACAAGTTCAGAAGCGTCTGCTACATTTGGATTGTTTCATACAAAGGCAATGAAGAGTTGTATGGTAAATCTCTATAGTGAAGCAGTATGGTCTACGAGAGAGTAAGCACCACACAAGTTCAGAACCTTCTACTACATTTGGATTGTTTCATACAAGGGCACTGAAGAGTTCTATTCTAAATCTCTCTAGTGTTCCTATACTGGCTACAGCCTAGTAAGCAGCACCCAAGTTCAGAAGCGTCTGCTACATTTGGATTGTTTCATACAAAGGCAATGAAGAGTTGTATGGTAAATCTCTATAGTGATGCAGTATGGTCTACGAGAGAGTAAGCACCACACAAGTTCAGAAGTGTCTGCTACATTTGGATTGTTTCATACAAAGGCAATGAAGAGTTGTATGGTAAATCTCTATAGTGATGCAGTATGGTCTACGAGAGAGTAAGCAGCACACAAGTTCAGAAGCGTCTGCTACATTTGGATTGTTTCATAGAAAGGCAATGAACAGTTATATGGTAAATCTCTATAGTGATGCAGTATGGTCTACGAGAGAGTAAGAAGCACACAAGTTCAGAAGTTTCTACTACATTTGGATTGTTTCATACAAGGGCACTGAAGAGTTCTATTCTAAATCTCTCTAGTGTTCCTATACTGGCTACAGCCTAGTAAGCAGCACCCAAGTTCAGAAGCGTCTGCTACATTTGGATTGTTTCATACAAAGGCAATGAAGAGTTGTATGGTAAATCTCTATGGTGATGCAGTATGGTCTACGAGAGAGTAAGCACCACACAAGTTCAGAAGTGTCTGCTACATTTGGATTGTTTCATACAAAGGCAATGAAGAGTTGTATGGTAAATCTCTATAGTGATGCAGTATGGTCTACGAGAGAGTAAGCAGCACACAAGTTCAGAAGCGTCTGCTACATTTGGATTGTTTCATACAAAGGCAATGAACAGTTGTATGGTAAATCTCTATAGTGATGCAGTATGGTCTACGAGAGAGTAAGAAGCACACAAGTTCAGAAGCGTCTGCTACATTTGGATTGTTTCATACAAAGGCAATGAAGAGTTGTATGGTAAATCTCTATAGTGATGCAGTGTGGTCTACGAGAGAGTAAGCACCACACAAGTACAGAAGCGTCTGCTACATTTGGATTGTTTCATACAAAGGCACAGAATAGTTGTATGGTAAATCTCTATAGTGATGCAGTATGGTCTACGAGAGAGTAAGCACCACACAAGTTCAGAAGTTTCTACTACATTTGGATTGTTTCATACAAGGGCAATTAAGAGTTCTATTCTAAATCTCTCTAGTGTTCCTATACTGGCTACAGCCTAGTAAGCATCACCCAAGTTCAGAAGCGTCTGCTACATTTGGATTGTTTCATACAAAGGCAATGAAGAGTTGTATGGTAAATCTCTATAGTGAGGCAGTATGGTCTACGAGAGAGTAAGCACCACACAAGTTCAGAAGCGTCTGCTACATTTGGATTGTTTCATACAAAGGAAATGAAGAGTTGTATGGTAAATCTCTATTGTGATGCAGTATGGTCTACGAGAGAGTAAGCACCACACAAGTTCAGAAGTTTCTACTACATTTGGATTGTTTCATACAAGGGCACTGAAGAGTTCTATTCTAAATCTCTCTAGTGTTCGTATACTGGCTACTGCCTAGTAAGCAGCACCCAAGTTCAGAAGCGTCTGCTACATTTGGATTGTTTCATACAAAGGCAATGAAGAGTTGTATGGTAAATCTCTATAGTGATGCAGTATGGTCTACGAGAGAGTAAGCACCACACAAGTTCAGAAGTTTCTACTACATTTGGATTGTTACATACAAAGGCAATGAAGTGTTGTATGGTAAATCTCTATAGTGATGCAGTATGGTCTACGAGAGAGTAAGCACCACACAAGTTCAGAACCTTCTACTACATTTGGATTGTTTCATACAAGGGCACTGAAGAGTTCTATTCTAAATCTCTCTAGTGTTCCTATACTGGCTACAGCCTAGTAAGCAGCACCCAAGTTCAGAAACGTCTGCTACATTTGGATTGTTTCATACAAAGGCAATGAAGAGTTGTATGGTAAATCTCTATAGTGATGCAGTATGGTCTACGAGAGAGTAAGCACCACACAAGTTCAGAAGTTTCTACTACATTTGGATTGTTTCATACAAAGGCAATGAAGTGTTGTATGGTAAATCTCTATAGCGATGCAGTATGGTCTACGAGAGAGTAAGCACCACACAAGTTCAGAAGTTTCTACTACATTTGGATTGTTTCATACAAGGGCACTGAAGAGTTCTATTCTAAACCTCTCTAGTGTTCCTATACTGGCTACAGCCTAGTAAGCAGCACCCAAGTTCAGAAGCGTCTGCTACATTTGGATTGTTTCATACAAAGGCAATGAAGAGTTGTATGGTAAATCTCTATAGTGATACAGTATGGTCTACGAGAGAGTAAGCACCACACAAGTTCAGAAGTGTCTGCTACATTTGGATTGTTTCATACAAAGGCAATGAAGAGTTGTATGGTAAATGTCTATAGTGATGCAGTATGGTCTACGAGAGAGTAAGCAGCACACAAGTTCAGAAGTGTCCGCTACATTTGGATTGTTTCATACAAAGGCAATGAACAGTTGTATGGTAAATCTCTATAGTGATGCAGTATGGTCTACGAGAGAGTAAGAAGCACACAAGTTCAGAAGCGTCTGCTACATTTGGATTGTTTCATACAAAGGCAATGAAGAGTTGTATAGTAAATCTCTATAGTGATGCAGTATGGTCTACGAGAGAGTAAGCACCACACAAGTTCAGAAGCGTCTGCTACATTTGGATTGTTTCATACAAAGGAAATGAAGAGTTGTATGGTAAATCTCTATAGTGAAGCAGTATGGTCTACGAGAGAGTAAGCACCACACAAGTTCAGAACCTTCTACTACATTTGGATTGTTTCATACAAGGGCACTGAAGAGTTCTATTCTAAATCTCTCTAGTGTTCCTATACTGGCTACCGCCTAGTAAGCAGCACCCAAGTTCAGAAGCGTCTGCTACATTTGAATTGTTTCATACAAAGGCAATGAAGAGTTGTATGGTAAATCTCTATAGTGATGAAGTATGGTCTACGAGAGAGTAAGCACCACACAAGTTCAGAAGTGTCTGCTACATTTGGATTGTTTCATACAAAGGCAATGAAGAGTTGTATGGTAAATCTCTATAGTGATGCAGTATGGTCTACGAGAGAGTAAGCAGCACACAAGTTCAGAAGCGTCTGCTACATTTGGATTGTTTCATAGAAAGGCAATGAACAGTTATATGGTAAATCTCTATAGTGATGCAGTATGGTCTACGAGAGAGTAAGAAGCACACAAGTTCAGAAGTTTCTACTACATTTGGATTGTTTCATACAAGGGCACTGAAGAGTTCTATTCTAAATCTCTCTAGTGTTCCTATACTGGCTACAGCCTAGTAAGCAGCACCCAAGTTCAGAAGCGTCTGCTACATTTGGATTGTTTCATACAAAGGCAATGAAGAGTTGTATGGTAAATCTCTATGGTGATGCAGTATGGTCTACGAGAGAGTAAGCACCACACAAGTTCAGAAGTGTCTGCTACATTTGGATTGTTTCATACAAAGGCAATGAAGAGTTGTATGGTAAATCTCTATAGTGATGCAGTATGGTCTACGAGAGAGTAAGCAGCACACAAGTTCAGAAGCGTCTGCTACATTTGGATTGTTTCATACAAAGGCAATGAACAGTTGTATGGTAAATCTCTATAGTGATGCAGTATGGTCTACGAGAGAGTAAGAAGCACACAAGTTCAGAAGCGTCTGCTACATTTGGATTGTTTCATACAAAGGCAATGAAGAGTTGTATGGTAAATCTCTATAGTGATGCAGTGCGGTCTACGAGAGAGTAAGCACCACACAAGTTCAGAAGCGTCTGCTACATTTGGATTGTTTCATACAAAGGCACAGAAGAGTTGTATGGTAAATCTCTATAGTGATGCAGTATGGTCTACGAGAGAGTAAGCACCACACAAGTTCAGAAGTTTCTACTACATTTGGATTGTTTCATACAAGGGCAATTAAGAGTTCTATTCTAAATCTCTCTAGTGTTCCTATACTGGCTACAGCCTAGGAAGCATCACCCAAGTTCAGAAGCGTCTGCTACATTTGGATTGTTTCATACAAAGGCAATGAAGAGTTGTATGGTAAATCTCTATAGTGAGGCAGTATGGTCCACGAGAGAGTAAGCACCACACAAGTTCAGAAGCGTCTGCTACATTTGGATTGTTTCATACAAAGGAAATGAAGAGTTGTATGGTAAATCTCTATTGTGATGCAGTATGGTCTACGAGAGAGTAAGCACCACACAAGTTCAGAAGTTTCTACTACATTTGGATTGTTTCATACAAGGGCACTGAAGAGTTGTATGGTAAATCTCTATAGTGATGCAGTATGGTCTACGAGAGAGTAAGCACCACACAAGTTCAGAAGTTTCTACTACATTTGGATTGTTACATACAAAGGCAATGAAGTGTTGTATGGTAAATCTCTATAGTGATGCAGTATGGTCTACGAGAGAGTAAGCACCACACAAGTTCAGAACCTTCTACTACATTTGGATTGTTTCATACAAGGGCACTGAAGAGTTCTATTCTAAATCTCTCTAGTGTTCCTATACTGGCTACAGCCTAGTAAGCAGCACCCAAGTTCAGAAACGTCTGCTACATTTGGATTGTTTCATACAAAGGCAATGAAGAGTTGTATGGTAAATCTCTATAGTGATGCAGTATGGTCTACGAGAGAGTAAGCACCACACAAGTTCAGAAGTTTCTACTACATTTGGATTGTTTCATACAAAGGCAATGAAGTGTTGTATGGTAAATCTCTATAGCGATGCAGTATGGTCTACGAGAGAGTAAGCACCACACAAGTTCAGAAGTTTCTACTACATTTGGATTGTTTCATACAAGGGCACTGAAGAGTTCTATTCTAAACCTCTCTAGTGTTCCTATACTGGCTACAGCCTAGTAAGCAGCACCCAAGTTCAGAAGCGTCTGCTACATTTGGATTGTTTCATACAAAGGCAATGAAGAGTTGTATGGTAAATCTCTATAGTGATGCAGTATGGTCTACGAGAGAGTAAGCACCACACAAGTTCAGAAGCGTCTGCTACATTTGGATTGTTTCATACAAAGGCAATGAAGAGTTGTACGGTAAATCTCTATAGTGAAGCAGTATGGTCTACGAGAGAGTAAGCACCACACAAGTTCCGAACCTTCTACTACATTTGGATTGTTTCATATAAGGGCACTGAAGAGTTCTATTCTAAATCTCTCTAGTGTTCCTATACTGGCTAGAGCCTAGTAAGCAGCACCCAAGTTCAGAAGCGTCTGCTACATTTGGATTGTTTCATACAAAGGCAATGAAGAGTTGTATGGTAAATCTCTATAGTGATACAGTATGGTCTACGAGAGAGTAAGCACCACACAAGTTCAGAAGTGTCTGCTACATTTGGATTGTTTCATACAAAGGCAATGAAGAGTTGTATGGTAAATGTCTATAGTGATGCAGTATGGTCTACGAGAGAGTAAGCAGCACACAAGTTCAGAAGCGTCCGCTACATTTGGATTGTTTCATACAAAGGCAATGAACAGTTGTATGGTAAATCTCTATAGTGATGCAGTATGGTCTACGAGAGAGTAAGAAGCACACAAGTTCAGAAGCGTCTGCTACATTTGGATTGTTTCATACAAAGGCAATGAAGAGTTGTATGGTAAATCTCTATAGTGATGCAGTGTGGTCTACGAGAGAGTAAGCACCACACAAGTTCAGAAGCGTCTGCTACATTTGGATTGTTTCATACAAAGGAAATGAAGAGTTGTATGGTAAATCTCTATTGTGATGCAGTATGGTCTACGAGAGAGTAAGCACCACACAAGTTCAGAAGTTTCTACTACATTTGGATTGTTTCATACAAGGGCACTGAAGAGTTCTATTCTAAATCTCTCTAGTGTTCGTATACTGGCTACTGCCTAGTAAGCAGCACCCAAGTTCAGAAGCGTCTGCTACATTTGGATTGTTTCATACAAAGGCAATGAAGAGTTGTATGGTAAATCTCTATAGTGATGCAGTATGGTCTACGAGAGAGTAAGCACCACACAAGTTCAGAAGTTTCTACTACATTTGGATTGTTACATACAAAGGCAATGAATTGTTGTATGGTAAATCTCTATAGTGATGCAGTATGGTCTACGAGAGAGTAAGCACCACACAAGTTCAGACGTTTCTACTACATTTGGATTGTTTCATACAAGGGCACTGAAGAGGTCTATTCTAAATCTCTCTAGTGTTCGTATACTGGCTACTGCCTAGTAAGCAGCACCCAAGTTCAGAAGCGTCTGCTACATTTGGATTGTTTCATACAAAGGCAATGAAGAGTTGTATGGTAAATCTCTATAGTGATGCAGTATGGTCTACGAGAGAGTAAGCACCACACAAGTTCAGAAGTTTCTACTACATTTGGATTGTTACATACAAAGGCAATGAAGAGTTGTATGGTAAATCTCTATAGTGATGCAGTATGGTCTACGAGAGAGTAAGCACCACACAAGTTCAGAAGTTTCTACTACATTTGGATTGTTTCATACAAGGGCACTGAAGAGTTCTATTCTAAATCTCTCTAGTGTTCCTATACTGGCTACAGCCTAGTAAGCAGCACCCAAGTTCAGAAGCGTCTGCTACATTTGGATTGTTTCATACAAAGGCAATGAAGAGTTGTATGGTAAATCTCTATAGTGATGCAGTATGGTCTACGAGAGAGTAAGCACCACACAAGTTCAGAAGTTTCTACTACATTTGGATTGTTTCATACAAAGGCAATGAAGTGTTGTATGGTAAATCTCTATAGTGATGCAGTATGGTCTACGAGAGAGTAAGCACCACAGAAGTTCAGAACCTTCTACTACATTTGGATTGTTTCATACAAGGGCACTGAAGAGTTCTATTCTAAATCTCTCTAGTGTTCCTATACTGGCTACAGCCTAGTAAGCAGCCCCCAAGTTCAGAAGCGTCTGCTACCTTTGGATTGTTTCATACAAAGGCAATGAAGAGTTGTATGGTAAATCTCTATAGTGATGCAGTATGGTCTACGAGAGAGTAAGCACCACACAAGTTCAGAAGCGTCTGCTACATTTGGATTGTTTCATACAAAGGCAATGAAGAGTTGTATGGTATATCTCTATAGTGATGCAGTATGGTCTACGAGAGAGTAAGCACCACACAAGTTCAGAACCTTCTACTAAATTTGGATTGTTTCATACAAGGGCACTGAAGAGTTCTATTCTAAATCTCTCTAGTGTTCCTATACTGGCTACAGCCTAGTAAGCAGCACCCAAGTTCAGAAGCGTCTGCTACATTTGGATTGTTTCATACAAAGGCAATGAAGAGTTGTATGGTAAATCTCTATAGTGATGCAGTATGGTCTACGAGAGAGTAAGCACCACAAAAGTTCAGAAGTGTCTGCTACATTTGGATTGTTTCATACAAAGGCAATGAAGAGTTGTATGGTAAATCTCTATAGTGATGCAGTGTGGTCTATGAGAGAGTAAGCACCACACAAGTTCAGAAGCGTCTGCTACATTTGGATTGTTTCATACAAAGGAAATGAAGAGTTGTATGGTAAATCTCTATTGTGATGCAGTATGGTCTACGAGAGAGTAAGCACCACACAAGTTCAGAAGTTTCTTCTACATTTGGATTGTTTCATACAAGGGCACTGAAGAGTTCTATTCTAAATCTCTCTAGTGTTCGTATACTGGCTACAGCCTAGTAAGCAGCACCCAAGTTCAGAAGCGTCTGCTACATTTGGATTGTTTCATACAAAGGCAATGAAGAGTTGTATGGTAAATCCCTATAGTGATGCAGTATGGTCTACGAGAGAGTAAGCACCACACAAGTTCAGAAGTTTCTACTACATTTGGATTGTTACATACAAAGGCAATGAAGTGTTGTATGGTAAATCTCTATAGTGATGCAGTATGGTCTACGAGAGAGTAAGCACCACACAAGTTCAGAAGTTTCTACTACATTTGGATTGTTTCATACAAGGGCACTGAAGAGTTCTATTCTAAATCTATCTAGTGTTCCTATACTGGCTACAGCCTAGTAAGCAGCACCCAAGTTCAGAAGCGTCTGCTACATTTGGATTGTTTCATACAAAGGCAATGAAGAGTTGCATGGTAAATCTCTATAGTGATGCAGTATGGTCTACGAGAGAGTAAGCACCACACAAGTTCAGAAGCGTCTGCTACATTTGGATTGTTTCATACAAATGCAATGAAGAGTTGTATGGTAAATCTCTATAGTGATGCAGTATGGTCTACGAGAGAGTAAGCACCACACAACTTCAGAACCTTCTACTACATTTGGATTGTTTCATACAAGGGCACTGAAGAGTTCTATTCTAAATCTGTCTAGTGTTCCTATACTGGCTACAGCCTAGTAAGCAGCACCCAAGTTCAGAAGCGTCTGCTACATTTGGATTGTTTCATACAAAGGCAATGAAGAGTTGTATGGTAAATCTCTATAGTGATGCAGTGTGGTCTACGAGAGAGTAAGCACCACACAAGTTCAGAAGCGTCTGCTACATTTGGATTGTTTCATACAAAGGAAATGAAGAGTTGTATGGTAAATCTCTATTGTGATGCAGTATGGTCTACGAGAGAGTAAGCACCACACAAGTTCAGAAGTTTCTTCTACATTTGGATTGTTTCATACAAGGGCACTGAAGAGTTCTATTCTAAATCTCTCTAGTGTTCGTATACGGGCTACAGCCTAGTAAGCAGCACCCAAGTTCAGAAGCGTCTGCTACATTTGGATTGTTTCATACAAAGGCAATGAAGAGTTGTATGGTAAATCCCTATAGTGATGCGGTATGGTCTACGAGAGAGTAAGCACCACACAAGTTCAGAAGTTTCTACTACATTTGGATTGTTACATACAAAGGCAATGAAGTGTTGTATGGTAAATCTCTATAGTGATGCAGTATGGTCTACGAGAGAGTAAGCACCACACAAGTTCAGAAGTTTCTACTACATTTGGATTGTTTCATACAAGGGCACTGAAGAGTTCTATTCTAAATCTCTCTAGTGTTCCTATACTGGCTACAGCCTAGTAAGCAGCACCCAAGTTCAGAAGCGTCTGCTACATTTGGATTGTTTCATACAAAGGCAATGAAGAGTTGTATGGTAAATCTCTATAGTGATGCAGTATGGTCTACGAGAGAGTAAGCACCACACAAGTTCAGAAGTTTCTACTACATTTGGATTGTTTCATACAAGGGCACTGAAGAGTTCTATTCTAAATCTCTCTAGTGTTCCTATACTGGCTACAGCCTAGTAAGCAGCACCCAAGTTCAGAAGCGTCTGCTACATTTGGATTGTTTCATACAAAGGCAATGAAGAGTTGTATGGTAAATCTCTATAGTGATGCAGTATGGTCTACGAGAGAGTAAGCAGCACACAAGTTCAGAAGCGTCTGCTACATTTGGATTGTTTCATACAAAGGCAATGAACAGTTGTATGGTAAATCTCTATAGTGATCCAGTATGGTCTACGAGAGAGTAAGCACCACACAAGTTCAGAAGTTTCTACTACATTTGGATTGTTTCATACAAAGGCAATGAAGTGTTGTATGGTAAATCTCTATAGTGATGCAGTATGGTCTACGAGAGAGTAAGCACCACACAAGTTCAGAAGTTTCTACTACATTTGGATTGTTTCATACAAGGGCACTGAAGAGTTCTATTCTAAATCTCTCTAGTGTTCCTATACTGGCTACAGCCTAGTAAGCAGCACCCAAGTTCAGAAGCGTCTGCTACATTTGGATTGTTTCATACAAAGGCAATGAAGAGTTGTATGGTAAATCTCTATAGTGATGCAGTATGGTCTACGAGAGAGTAAGCACCACACAAGTTCAGAAGCGTCTGCTACATTTGGATTGTTTCATACAAAGGCAATGAAGAGTTGTATGGTAAATCTCTATAGTGATGCAGTATGGTCTACGAGAGAGTAAGCACCACACAAGTTCAGAACCTTCTACTACATTTGGATTGTTTCATACAAGGGCACTGAAGAGTTCTATTCTAAATCTCTTTAGTGTTCCTATACTGGCTACAGCCTAGTAAGCAGCCCCCAAGTTCAGAAGCGTCTGCTACCTTTGGATTGTTTCATACAAAGGCAATGAAGAGTTGTATGGTAAATCTCTATAGTGATGCAGTATGGTCTACGAGAGAGTAAGCACCACACAAGTTCAGAAGCGTCTGCTACATTTGGATTGTTTCATACAAAGGCAATGAAGAGTTGTATGGTAAATCTCTATAGTGATGCAGTATGGTCTACGAGAGAGTAAGCACCACACAAGTTCAGAACCTTCTACTAAATTTGGATTGTTTCATACAAGGGCACTGAAGAGTTCTATTCTAAATCTCTCTAGTGTTCCTATACTGGCTACAGCCTAGTGAGCAGCACCCAAGTTCAGAAGCGTCTGCTACATTTGGATTGTTTCATACAAAGGCAATGAAGAGTTGTATGGTAAATCCCTATAGTGATGCAGTATGGTATACGAGAGAGTAAGCACCACACAAGTTCAGAAGTTTCTACTACATTTGGATTGTTACATACAAAGGCAATGAAGTGTTGTATGGTAAATCTCTATAGTGATGCAGTATGGTCTACGAGAGAGTAAGCACCACACAAGTTCAGAAGTTTCTACTACATTTGGATTGTTTCATACAAGGGCACTGAAGAGTTCTATTCTAAATCTCTCTAGTGTTCCTATACTGGCTACAGCCTAGTAAGCAGCACCCAAGTTCAGAAGCGTCTGCTACATTTGGATTGTTTCATACAAAGGCAATGAAGAGTTGTATGGTAAATCTCTATAGTGATGCAGTATGGTCTACGAGAGAGTAAGCACCACACAAGTTCAGAAGTGTCTGCTACATTTGGATTGTTTCATACAAAGGCAATGAAGAGTTGTATGGTAAATCTCTATAGTGATGCAGTATGGTCTACGAGAGAGTAAGCACCACACAAGTTCAGAACCTTCTACTACATTTGGATTGTTTCATACAAGGGCACTGAAGAGTTCTATTCTAAATTTCTCTAGTGTTCCTATACTGGCTACAGCCTAGTAAGCAGCACCCAAGTTCAGAAGCGTCTGCTACATTTGGATTGTTTCATACAAAGGCAATGAAGAGTTGTATGGTAAATCTCTATAGTGATGCAGTATGGTCTACGAGAGAGTAAGCACCACACAAGTTCAGAAGTGTCTGCTACATTTGGATTGTTTCATACAAAGGCAATGAAGAGTTGTATGGTAAATCTCTATAGTGATGCAGTGTGGTCTACGAGAGAGTAAGCACCACACAAGTTCAGAAGCGTCTGCTACATTTGGATTGTTTCATACAAAGTAAATGAAGAGTTGTATGGTAAATGTCTATTGTGATGCAGTATGGTCTACGAGAGAGTAAGCACCACACAAGTTCAGAAGCTTCTAGTACATTTGGATTGTTTCATACAAGGGCACTGAAGAGTTCTATTCTAAATCTCTCTAGTGTTCGTATACTGGGTACAGCCTAGTAAGCAGCACCCAAGTTCAGAAGCGTCTGCTACATTTGGATTGTTTCATACAAAGGCAATGAAGAGTTGTATGGTAAATCTCTATAGTGATGCAGTATGGTCTACGAGAGAGTAAGCACCACACAAGTTCAGAAGTTTCTACTACATTTGGATTGTTACATACAAAGGCAATGAAGTGTTGTATGGTAAATCTCTATAGTGATGCAGTATGGTCTACGAGAGAGTAAGCACCACACAAGTTCAGAAGTTTCTACTACATTTGGATTGTTTCATACAAGGGCACTGAAGAGTTCTATTCTAAATCTCTCTAGCGTTCCTATACTGGCTACAGCCTAGTAAGCAGCACCCAAGTTCAGAAGCGTCTGCTACATTTGGATTGTTTCATACAAAGGCAATGAAGAGTTGTATGGTAAATCTCTATAGTGATGCAGTAAGGTCTACGAGAGAGTAAGCACCACACAAGTTCAGAAGTTTCTACTACATTTGGATTGTTTCATACAAGGGCACTGAAGAGTTCTATTCTAATTCTCTCTAGTGTTCCTATACTGGCTACAGCCTAGTAAGCAGCACCCAAGTTCAGAAGCGTCTGCTACATTTGGATTGTTTCATACAAAGGCAATGAAGAGTTGTATGGTATATCTCGATAGTGATGCAGTATGGTCTACGAGAGAGTAAGCAGCACACAAGTTCAGAAGCGTCTGCTACATTTGGATTGTTTCATACAAAGGCAATGAACAGTTGTATGGTAAATCTCTATAGTGATGCAGTATGGTCTACGAGAGAGTAAGAAGCACACAAGTTCAGAAGCGTATGCTACATTTGGATTGTTTCATACAAGGGCACTGAAGAGTTCTATTCTAAATCTCTCTAGTTTTCCTATGCTGGCTACAGCCTAGTAAGCAGCACCCAAGTTCAGAAGCGTCTGCTACATTTGGATTGTTTCATACAAAGGCAATGAAGAGTTGTATGGTAAATCTCTATAGTGATGCAGTATGGTCTACGAGAGAGTAAGCAGCACCCAAGTTCAGAAGTGTCTGCTACATTTGGATTGTTTCATACAAAGGCAATGAAGAGTTGTATGGTAAATCCCTATAGTGATGCAGTATGGTATACGAGAGAGTAAGCACCACACAAGTTCAGAAGTTTCTACTACATTTGGATTGTTACATACAAAGGCAATGAAGTGTTGTATGGTAAATCTCTATAGTGATGCAGTATGGTCTACGAGAGAGTAAGCACCACACAAGTTCAGAAGTTTCTACTACATTTGGATTGTTACATACAAAGGCAATGAAGTGTTGTATGGTAAATCTCTATAGTGATGCAGTATGGTCTACGAGAGAGTAAGCACCACACAAGTTCAGAACCTTCTACTACATTTGGATTGTTTCATACAAGGGCACTGAAGAGTTCTATTCTAAATCTCTCTAGTGTTCCTATACTGGCTACAGCCTAGTAAGCAGCACCCAAGTTCAGAAGCGTCTGCTACATTTGGATTGTTTCATACAAAGGCAATGAAGAGTTGTATGGTAAATCTCTATAGTGATGCAGTATGGTCTACGAGAGAGTAAGCACCACACAAGTTCAGAAGTTTCTACTACATTTGGATTGTTTCATACAAAGGCATTGAAGTGTTGTATGGTAAATCTCTATAGTGATGCAGTATGGTCTACGAGAGAGTAAGCACCACAGAAGTTCAGAACCTTCTACTACATTTGGATTGTTTCATACAAGGGCACTGAAGAGTTCTATTCTAAATCTCTCTAGTGTTCCTATACTGGCTACAGCCTAGTAAGCAGCCCCCAAGTTCAGAAGCGTCTGCTACATTTGGATTGTTTCATACAAAGGCAATGAAGAGTTGTATGGTAAATCTCTATAGTGATGCAGTATGGTCTACGAGAGAGTAAGCACCACACAAGTTCAGAAGCGTCTGCTACATTTGGATTGTTTCATACAAAGGCAATGAAGAGTTGTATGGTATATCTCTATAGTGATGCAGTATGGTCTACGAGAGAGTAAGCACCACACAAGTTCAGAACCTTCTACTAAATTTGGATTGTTTCATACAAGGGCACTGAAGAGTTCTCTTCTAAATCTCTCTAGTGTTCCTATACTGGCTACAGCCTAGTAAGCAGCACCCAAGTTCAGAAGCGTCTGCTACATTTGGATTGTTTCATACAAAGGCAATGAAGAGTTGTATGGTAAATGTCTATAGTGATGCAGTATGGTCTACGAGAGAGTAAGCACCACAAAAGTTCAGAAGTGTCTGCTACATTTGGATTGTTTCATAAAAAGGCAATGAAGAGTTGTATGGTAAATCTCTATAGTGATGCAGTGTGGTCTACGAGAGAGTAAGCACCACACAAGTTCAGAAGCGTCTGCTACATTTGGATTGTTTCATACAAAGGAAATGAAGAGTTGTATGGTAAATCTCTATTGTGATGCAGTATGGTCTACGAGAGAGTAAGCACCACACAAGTTCAGAAGTTTCTTCTACATTTGGATTGTTTCATACAAGGGCACTGAAGAGTTCTATTCTAAATCTCTCTAGTGTTCGTATACTGGCTACAGCCTAGTAAGCAGCACCCAAGTTCAGAAGCGTCTGCTACATTTGGATTGTTTCATACAAAGGCAATGAAGAGTTGTATGGTAAATCCCTATAGTGATGCAGTATGGTCTACGAGAGAATAAGCACCACACAAGTTCAGAAGTTTCTACTACATTTGGATTGTTACATACAAAGGCAATGAAGTGTTGTATGGTAAATCTCTATAGTGATGCAGTATGGTCTACGAGAGAGTAAGCACCACACAAGTTCAGAAGTTTCTACTACATTTGGATTGTTTCATACAAGGGCACTGAAGAGTTCTATTCTAAATCTCTCTAGTGTTCCTATACTGGCTACAGCCTAGTAAGCAGCACCCAAGTTCAGAAGCGTCTGCTACATTTGGATTGTTTCATACAAAGGCAATGAAGAGTTGTATGGTAAATCTCTATAGTGATGCAGTATGGTCTACGAGAGAGTAAGCACCACACAAGTTCAGAAGTTTCTACTACATTTGGATTGTTTCATACAAGGGCACTGAAGAGTTCTATTCTAAATCTCTCTAGTGTTCCTATACTGGCTACAGCCTAGTAAGCAGCACCCAAGTTCAGAAGCGTCTGCTACATTTGGATTGTTTCATACAAAGGCAATGAAGAGTTGTATGGTAAATCTCTATAGTGATGCAGTATGGTCTACGAGAGAGTAAGCAGCACACAAGTTCAGAAGCGTCTGCTACATTTGGATTGTTTCATACAAAGGCAATGAACAGTTGTATGGTAAATCTCTATAGTGATGCAGTATGGTCTACGAGAGAGTAAGAAGCACAGAAGTTCAGAAGCGTATGCTACATTTGGATTGTTTCATACAAAGGCAATGAAGAGTTGTATGGTAAATCTCTATAGTGATGCAGTATGGTCTATGAGAGAGTAAGCACCACACAAGTTCAGAAGTTTCTACTACATTTGGATTGTTTCATACAAGGGCACTGAAGAGTTCTATTTTAAATCTCTCTAGTGTTCCTATGCTGGCTACAGCCTAATAAGCAGCCACCAAGTTCAGAAGCGTCTGCTACATTTGGATTGTTTCATACAAAGGCAATGAAGAGTTGTATGGTAAATCTCTATAGTGATCCAGTATGGTCTACGAGAGAGTAAGCACCACACAAGTTCAGAAGTTTCTACTACATTTGGATTGTTTCATACAAAGGCAATGAAGTGTTGTATGGTAAATCTCTATAGTGATGCAGTATGGTCTACGAGAGAGTAAGCACCACACAAGTTCAGAAGTTTCTACTACATTTGGATTGTTTCATACAAGGGCACTGAAGAGTTCTATTCTAAATCTCTCTAGTGTTCCTATACTGGCTACAGCCTAGTAAGCAGCACCCAAGTTCAGAAGCGTCTGCTACATTTGGATTGTTTCATACAAAGGCAATGAAGAGTTGTATGGTAAATCTCTATAGTGATGCAGTATGGTCTACGAGAGAGTAAGCACCACACAAGTTCAGAAGCGTCTGCTACATTTGGATTGTTTCATACAAAGGCAATGAAGAGTTGTATGGTAAATCTCTATAGTGATGCAGTATGGTCTACGAGAGAGTAAGCACCACACAAGTTCAGAACCTTCTACTACATTTGGATTGTTTCATACAAGGGCACTGAAGAGTTCTATTCTAAATCTCTCTAGTGTTCCTATACTGGCTACAGCCTAGTAAGCAGCCCCCAAGTTCAGAAGCGTCTGCTACCTTTGGATTGTTTCATACAAAGGCAATGAAGAGTTGTATGGTAAATCTCTATAGTGATGCAGTATGGTCTACGAGAGAGTAAGCACCACACAAGTTCAGTAGCGTCTGCTACATTTGGATTGTTTCATACAAAGGCAATGAAGAGTTGTATGGTAAATCTCTATAGTGATGCAGTATGGTCTACGAGAGAGTAAGCACCACACAAGTTCAGAACCTTCTACTAAATTTGGATTGTTTCATACAAGGGCACTGAAGAGTTCTATTCTAAATCTCTCTAGTGTTCCTATACTGGCTACAGCCTAGTAAGCAGCACCCAAGTTCAGAAGCGTCTGCTACATTTGGATTGTTTCATACAAAGGCAATGAAGAGTTGTATGGTAAATCTCTATAGTGATGCAGTATGGTCTACGAGAGAGTAAGCACCACACAAGTTCAGAAGCGTCTGCTACATTTGGATTGTTTCATACAAAGGCAATGAAGAGTTGTATGGTAAATCTCTATAGTGAAGCAGTATGGTCTACGAGAGAGTAAGCACCACACAAGTTCAGAACCTTCTACTACATTTGGATTGTTTCATACAAGGGCACTGAAGAGTTCTATTCTAAATCTCTCTAGTGTTCCTATACTGGCTACAGCCTAGTAAGCAGCACCCAAGTTCAGAAGCGTCTGCTACATTTGGATTGTTTCATACAAAGGCAATGAAGAGTTGTATGGTAAATCTCTATAGTGATGCAGTATGGTCTACGAGAGAGTAAGCACCACACAAGTTCAGAAGTGTCTGCTACATTTGGATTGTTTCATACAAAGGCAATGAAGAGTTGTATGGTAAATCTCTATAGTGATGCAGTATGGTCTACGAGAGAGTAAGCAGCACACAAGTTCAGAAGCGTCTGCTACATTTGGATTGTTTCATAGAAAGGCAATGAACAGTTATATGGTAAATCTCTATAGTGATGCAGTATGGTCTACGAGAGAGTAAGAAGCACACAAGTTCAGAAGTTTCTACTACATTTGGATTGTTTCATACAAGGGCACTGAAGAGTTCTATTCTAAATCTCTCTAGTGTTCCTATACTGGCTACAGCCTAGTAAGCAGCAC
Source organism: Plestiodon gilberti rubricaudatus (assembly GCA_026170595.1). Classification (NCBI taxonomy): domain Eukaryota; kingdom Metazoa; phylum Chordata; class Lepidosauria; order Squamata; family Scincidae; genus Plestiodon; species Plestiodon gilberti. The sequence continues at coordinate 19,066,115 of JANXHW010000012.1, forward strand.
CCAAGTTCAGAAGCGTCTGCTACATTTGGATTGTTTCATACAAAGGCAATGAAGAGTTGTATGGTAAATCTCTATGGTGATGCAGTATGGTCTACGAGAGAGTAAGCACCACACAAGTTCAGAAGTGTCTGCTACATTTGGATTGTTTCATACAAAGGCAATGAAGAGTTGTATGGTAAATCTCTATAGTGATGCAGTATGGTCTACGAGAGAGTAAGCAGCACACAAGTTCAGAAGCGTCTGCTACATTTGGATTGTTTCATACAAAGGCAATGAACAGTTGTATGGTAAATCTCTATAGTGATGCAGTATGGTCTACGAGAGAGTAAGAAGCACACAAGTTCAGAAGCGTCTGCTACATTTGGATTGTTTCATACAAAGGCAATGAAGAGTTGTATGGTAAATCTCTATAGTGATGCAGTGTGGTCTACGAGAGAGTAAGCACCACACAAGTTCAGAAGCGTCTGCTACATTTGGATTGTTTCATACAAAGGCACAGAATAGTTGTATGGTAAATCTCTATAGTGATGCAGTATGGTCTACGAGAGAGTAAGCACCACACAAGTTCAGAAGTTTCTACTACATTTGGATTGTTTCATACAAGGGCAATTAAGAGTTCTATTCTAAATCTCTCTAGTGTTCCTATACTGGCTACAGCCTAGTAAGCATCACCCAAGTTCAGAAGCGTCTGCTACATTTGGATTGTTTCATACAAAGGCAATGAAGAGTTGTATGGTAAATCTCTATAGTGAGGCAGTATGGTCTACGAGAGAGTAAGCACCACACAAGTTCAGAAGCGTCTGCTACATTTGGATTGTTTCATACAAAGGAAATGAAGAGTTGTATGGTAAATCTCTATTGTGATGCAGTATGGTCTACGAGAGAGTAAGCACCACACAAGTTCAGAAGTTTCTACTACATTTGGATTGTTTCATACAAGGGCACTGAAGAGTTCTATTCTAAATCTCTCTAGTGTTCGTATACTGGCTACTGCCTAGTAAGCAGCACCCAAGTTCAGAAGCGTCTGCTACATTTGGATTGTTTCATACAAAGGCAATGAAGAGTTGTATGGTAAATCTCTATAGTGATGCAGTATGGTCTACGAGAGAGTAAGCACCACACAAGTTCAGAAGTTTCTACTACATTTGGATTGTTACATACAAAGGCAATGAAGTGTTGTATGGTAAATCTCTATAGTGATGCAGTATGGTCTACGAGAGAGTAAGCACCACACAAGTTCAGAACCTTCTACTACATTTGGATTGTTTCATACAAGGGCACTGAAGAGTTCTATTCTAAATCTCTCTAGTGTTCCTATACTGGCTACAGCCTAGTAAGCAGCACCCAAGTTCAGAAACGTCTGCTACATTTGGATTGTTTCATACAAAGGCAATGAAGAGTTGTATGGTAAATCTCTATAGTGATGCAGTATGGTCTACGAGAGAGTAAGCACCACACAAGTTCAGAAGTTTCTACTACATTTGGATTGTTTCATACAAAGGCAATGAAGTGTTGTATGGTAAATCTCTATAGCGATGCAGTATGGTCTACGAGAGAGTAAGCACCACACAAGTTCAGAAGTTTCTACTACATTTGGATTGTTTCATACAAGGGCACTGAAGAGTTCTATTCTAAACCTCTCTAGTGTTCCTATACTGGCTACAGCCTAGTAAGCAGCACCCAAGTTCAGAAGCGTCTGCTACATTTGGATTGTTTCATACAAAGGCAATGAAGAGTTGTATGGTAAATCTCTATAGTGATGCAGTATGGTCTACGAGAGAGTAAGCACCACACAAGTTCAGAAGCGTCTGCTACATTTGGATTGTTTTATACAAAGGCAATGAAGAGTTGTACGGTAAATCTCTATAGTGAAGCAGTATGGTCTACGAGAGAGTAAGCACCACACAAGTTCCGAACCTTCTACTACATTTGGATTGTTTCATATAAGGGCACTGAAGAGTTCTATTCTAAATCTCTCTAGTGTTCCTATACTGGCTAGAGCCTAGTAAGCAGCACCCAAGTTCAGAAGCGTCTGCTACATTTGGATTGTTTCATACAAAGGCAATGAAGAGTTGTATGGTAAATCTCTATAGTGATACAGTATGGTCTACGAGAGAGTAAGCACCACACAAGTTCAGAAGTGTCTGCTACATTTGGATTGTTTCATACAAAGGCAATGAAGAGTTGTATGGTAAATGTCTATAGTGATGCAGTATGGTCTACGAGAGAGTAAGCAGCACACAAGTTCAGAAGTGTCCGCTACATTTGGATTGTTTCATACAAAGGCAATGAACAGTTGTATGGTAAATCTCTATAGTGATGCAGTATGGTCTACGAGAGAGTAAGAAGCACACAAGTTCAGAAGCGTCTGCTACATTTGGATTGTTTCATACAAAGGCAATGAAGAGTTGTATAGTAAATCTCTATAGTGATGCAGTATGGTCTACGAGAGAGTAAGCACCACACAAGTTCAGAAGCGTCTGCTACATTTGGATTGTTTCATACAAAGGAAATGAAGAGTTGTATGGTAAATCTCTATAGTGAAGCAGTATGGTCTACGAGAGAGTAAGCACCACACAAGTTCAGAACCTTCTACTACATTTGGATTGTTTCATACAAGGGCACTGAAGAGTTCTATTCTAAATCTCTCTAGTGTTCCTATACTGGCTACAGCCTAGTAAGCAGCACCCAAGTTCAGAAGCGTCTGCTACATTTGAATTGTTTCATACAAAGGCAATGAAGAGTTGTATGGTAAATCTCTATGGTGATGCAGTATGGTCTACGAGAGAGTAAGCACCACACAAGTTCAGAAGTGTCTGCTACATTTGGATTGTTTCATACAAAGGCAATGAAGAGTTGTATGGTAAATCTCTATAGTGATGCAGTATGGTCTACGAGAGAGTAAGCAGCACACAAGTTCAGAAGCGTCTGCTACATTTGGATTGTTTCATACAAAGGCAATGAACAGTTGTATGGTAAATCTCTATAGTGATGCAGTATGGTCTACGAGAGAGTAAGAAGCACACAAGTTCAGAAGCGTCTGCTACATTTGGATTGTTTCATACAAAGGCAATGAAGAGTTGTATGGTAAATCTCTATAGTGATGCAGTGCGGTCTACGAGAGAGTAAGCACCACACAAGTTCAGAAGCGTCTGCTACATTTGGATTGTTTCATACAAAGGCACAGAAGAGTTGTATGGTAAATCTCTATAGTGATGCAGTATGGTCTACGAGAGAGTAAGCACCACACAAGTTCAGAAGTTTCTACTACATTTGGATTGTTTCATACAAGGGCAATTAAGAGTTCTATTCTAAATCTCTCTAGTGTTCCTATACTGGCTACAGCCTAGGAAGCATCACCCAAGTTCAGAAGCGTCTGCTACATTTGGATTGTTTCATACAAAGGCAATGAAGAGTTGTATGGTAAATCTCTATAGTGAGGCAGTATGGTCCACGAGAGAGTAAGCACCACACAAGTTCAGAAGCGTCTGCTACATTTGGATTGTTTCATACAAAGGAAATGAAGAGTTGTATGGTAAATCTCTATTGTGATGCAGTATGGTCTACGAGAGAGTAAGCACCACACAAGTTCAGAAGTTTCTACTACATTTGGATTGTTTCATACAAGGGCACTGAAGAGTTGTATGGTAAATCTCTATAGTGATGCAGTATGGTCTACGAGAGAGTAAGCACCACACAAGTTCAGAAGTTTCTACTACATTTGGATTGTTACATACAAAGGCAATGAAGTGTTGTATGGTAAATCTCTATAGTGATGCAGTATGGTCTACGAGAGAGTAAGCACCACACAAGTTCAGAACCTTCTACTACATTTGGATTGTTTCATACAAGGGCACTGAAGAGTTCTATTCTAAATCTCTCTAGTGTTCCTATACTGGCTACAGCCTAGTAAGCAGCACCCAAGTTCAGAAACGTCTGCTACATTTGGATTGTTTCATACAAAGGCAATGAAGAGTTGTATGGTAAATCTCTATAGTGATGCAGTATGGTCTACGAGAGAGTAAGCACCACACAAGTTCAGAAGTTTCTACTACATTTGGATTGTTTCATACAAAGGCAATGAAGTGTTGTATGGTAAATCTCTATAGCGATGCAGTATGGTCTACGAGAGAGTAAGCACCACACAAGTTCAGAAGTTTCTACTACATTTGGATTGTTTCATACAAGGGCACTGAAGAGTTCTATTCTAAACCTCTCTAGTGTTCCTATACTGGCTACAGCCTAGTAAGCAGCACCCAAGTTCAGAAGCGTCTGCTACATTTGGATTGTTTCATACAAAGGCAATGAAGAGTTGTATGGTAAATCTCTATAGTGATGCAGTATGGTCTACGAGAGAGTAAGCACCACACAAGTTCAGAAGCGTCTGCTACATTTGGATTGTTTCATACAAAGGCAATGAAGAGTTGTACGGTAAATCTCTATAGTGAAGCAGTATGGTCTACGAGAGAGTAAGCACCACACAAGTTCCGAACCTTCTACTACATTTGGATTGTTTCATATAAGGGCACTGAAGAGTTCTATTCTAAATCTCTCTAGTGTTCCTATACTGGCTAGAGCCTAGTAAGCAGCACCCAAGTTCAGAAGCGTCTGCTACATTTGGATTGTTTCATACAAAGGCAATGAAGAGTTGTATGGTAAATCTCTATAGTGATACAGTATGGTCTACGAGAGAGTAAGCACCACACAAGTTCAGAAGTGTCTGCTACATTTGGATTGTTTCATACAAAGGCAATGAAGAGTTGTATGGTAAATGTCTATAGTGATGCAGTATGGTCTACGAGAGAGTAAGCAGCACACAAGTTCAGAAGCGTCCGCTACATTTGGATTGTTTCATACAAAGGCAATGAACAGTTGTATGGTAAATCTCTATAGTGATGCAGTATGGTCTACGAGAGAGTAAGAAGCACACAAGTTCAGAAGCGTCTGCTACATTTGGATTGTTTCATACAAAGGCAATGAAGAGTTGTATGGTAAATCTCTATAGTGATGCAGTGTGGTCTACGAGAGAGTAAGCACCACACAAGTTCAGAAGCGTCTGCTACATTTGGATTGTTTCATACAAAGGAAATGAAGAGTTGTATGGTAAATCTCTATTGTGATGCAGTATGGTCTACGAGAGAGTAAGCACCACACAAGTTCAGAAGTTTCTACTACATTTGGATTGTTTCATACAAGGGCACTGAAGAGTTCTATTCTAAATCTCTCTAGTGTTCGTATACTGGCTACTGCCTAGTAAGCAGCACCCAAGTTCAGAAGCGTCTGCTACATTTGGATTGTTTCATACAAAGGCAATGAAGAGTTGTATGGTAAATCTCTATAGTGATGCAGTATGGTCTACGAGAGAGTAAGCACCACACAAGTTCAGAAGTTTCTACTACATTTGGATTGTTACATACAAAGGCAATGAATTGTTGTATGGTAAATCTCTATAGTGATGCAGTATGGTCTACGAGAGAGTAAGCACCACACAAGTTCAGACGTTTCTACTACATTTGGATTGTTTCATACAAGGGCACTGAAGAGGTCTATTCTAAATCTCTCTAGTGTTCGTATACTGGCTACTGCCTAGTAAGCAGCACCCAAGTTCAGAAGCGTCTGCTACATTTGGATTGTTTCATACAAAGGCAATGAAGAGTTGTATGGTAAATCTCTATAGTGATGCAGTATGGTCTACGAGAGAGTAAGCACCACACAAGTTCAGAAGTTTCTACTACATTTGGATTGTTACATACAAAGGCAATGAAGAGTTGTATGGTAAATCTCTATAGTGATGCAGTATGGTCTACGAGAGAGTAAGCACCACACAAGTTCAGAAGTTTCTACTACATTTGGATTGTTTCATACAAGGGCACTGAAGAGTTCTATTCTAAATCTCTCTAGTGTTCCTATACTGGCTACAGCCTAGTAAGCAGCACCCAAGTTCAGAAGCGTCTGCTACATTTGGATTGTTTCATACAAAGGCAATGAAGAGTTGTATGGTAAATCTCTATAGTGATGCAGTATGGTCTACGAGAGAGTAAGCACCACACAAGTTCAGAAGTTTCTACTACATTTGGATTGTTTCATACAAAGGCAATGAAGTGTTGTATGGTAAATCTCTATAGTGATGCAGTATGGTCTACGAGAGAGTAAGCACCACAGAAGTTCAGAACCATCTACTACATTTGGATTGTTTCATACAAGGGCACTGAAGAGTTCTATTGTAAATCTCTCTAGTGTTCCTATACTGGCTACAGCCTAGTAAGCAGCCCCCAAGTTCAGAAGCGTCTGCTACCTTTGGATTGTTTCATACAAAGGCAATGAAGAGTTGTATGGTAAATCTCTATAGTGATGCAGTATGGTCTACGAGAGAGTAAGCACCACACAAGTTCAGAAGCGTCTGCTACATTTGGATTGTTTCATACAAAGGCAATGAAGAGTTGTATGGTATATCTCTATAGTGATGCAGTATGGTCTACGAGAGAGTAAGCACCACACAAGTTCAGAACCTTCTACTAAATTTGGATTGTTTCATACAAGGGCACTGAAGAGTTCTATTCTAAATCTCTCTAGTGTTCCTATACTGGCTACAGCCTAGTAAGCAGCACCCAAGTTCAGAAGCGTCTGCTACATTTGGATTGTTTCATACAAAGGCAATGAAGAGTTGTATGGTAAATCTCTATAGTGATGCAGTATGGTCTACGAGAGAGTAAGCACCACAAAAGTTCAGAAGTGTCTGCTACATTTGGATTGTTTCATACAAAGGCAATGAAGAGTTGTATGGTAAATCTCTATAGTGATGCAGTGTGGTCTATGAGAGAGTAAGCACCACACAAGTTCAGAAGCGTCTGCTACATTTGGATTGTTTCATACAAAGGAAATGAAGAGTTGTATGGTAAATCTCTATTGTGATGCAGTATGGTCTACGAGAGAGTAAGCACCACACAAGTTCAGAAGTTTCTTCTACATTTGGATTGTTTCATACAAGGGCACTGAAGAGTTCTATTCTAAATCTCTCTAGTGTTCGTATACTGGCTACAGCCTAGTAAGCAGCACCCAAGTTCAGAAGCGTCTGCTACATTTGGATTGTTTCATACAAAGGCAATGAAGAGTTGTATGGTAAATCCCTATAGTGATGCAGTATGGTCTACGAGAGAGTAAGCACCACACAAGTTCAGAAGTTTCTACTACATTTGGATTGTTACATACAAAGGCAATGAAGTGTTGTATGGTAAATCTCTATAGTGATGCAGTATGGTCTACGAGAGAGTAAGCACCACACAAGTTCAGAAGTTTCTACTACATATGGATTGTTTCATACAAGGGCACTGAAGAGTTCTATTCTAAATCTATCTAGTGTTCCTATACTGGCTACAGCCTAGTAAGCAGCACCCAAGTTCAGAAGCGTCTGCTACATTTGGATTGTTTCATACAAAGGCAATGAAGAGTTGCATGGTAAATCTCTATAGTGATGCAGTATGGTCTACGAGAGAGTAAGCACCACACAAGTTCAGAAGCGTCTGCTACATTTGGATTGTTTCATACAAATGCAATGAAGAGTTGTATGGTAAATCTCTATAGTGATGCAGTATGGTCTACGAGAGAGTAAGCACCACACAACTTCAGAACCTTCTACTACATTTGGATTGTTTCATACAAGGGCACTGAAGAGTTCTATTCTAAATCTGTCTAGTGTTCCTATACTGGCTACAGCCTAGTAAGCAGCACCCAAGTTCAGAAGCGTCTGCTACATTTGGATTGTTTCATACAAAGGCAATGAAGAGTTGTATGGTAAATCTCTATAGTGATGCAGTGTGGTCTACGAGAGAGTAAGCACCACACAAGTTCAGAAGCGTCTGCTACATTTGGATTGTTTCATACAAAGGAAATGAAGAGTTGTATGGTAAATCTCTATTGTGATGCAGTATGGTCTACGAGAGAGTAAGCACCACACAAGTTCAGAAGTTTCTTCTACATTTGGATTGTTTCATACAAGGGCACTGAAGAGTTCTATTCTAAATCTCTCTAGTGTTCGTATACGGGCTACAGCCTAGTAAGCAGCACCCAAGTTCAGAAGCGTCTGCTACATTTGGATTGTTTCATACAAAGGCAATGAAGAGTTGTATGGTAAATCCCTATAGTGATGCGGTATGGTCTACGAGAGAGTAAGCACCACACAAGTTCAGAAGTTTCTACTACATTTGGATTGTTACATACAAAGGCAATGAAGTGTTGTATGGTAAATCTCTATAGTGATGCAGTATGGTCTACGAGAGAGTAAGCACCACACAAGTTCAGAAGTTTCTACTACATTTGGATTGTTTCATACAAGGGCACTGAAGAGTTCTATTCTAAATCTCTCTAGTGTTCCTATACTGGCTACAGCCTAGTAAGCAGCACCCAAGTTCAGAAGCGTCTGCTACATTTGGATTGTTTCATACAAAGGCAATGAAGAGTTGTATGGTAAATCTCTATAGTGATGCAGTATGGTCTACGAGAGAGTAAGCACCACACAAGTTCAGAAGTTTCTACTACATTTGGATTGTTTCATACAAGGGCACTGAAGAGTTCTATTCTAAATCTCTCTAGTGTTCCTATACTGGCTACAGCCTAGTAAGCAGCACCCAAGTTCAGAAGCGTCTGCTACATTTGGATTGTTTCATACAAAGGCAATGAAGAGTTGTATGGTAAATCTCTATAGTGATGCAGTATGGTCTACGAGAGAGTAAGCAGCACACAAGTTCAGAAGCGTCTGCTACATTTGGATTGTTTCATACAAAGGCAATGAACAGTTGTATGGTAAATCTCTATAGTGATCCAGTATGGTCTACGAGAGAGTAAGCACCACACAAGTTCAGAAGTTTCTACTACATTTGGATTGTTTCATACAAAGGCAATGAAGTGTTGTATGGTAAATCTCTATAGTGATGCAGTATGGTCTACGAGAGAGTAAGCACCACACAAGTTCAGAAGTTTCTACTACATTTGGATTGTTTCATACAAGGGCACTGAAGAGTTCTATTCTAAATCTCTCTAGTGTTCCTATACTGGCTACAGCCTAGTAAGCAGCACCCAAGTTCAGAAGCGTCTGCTACATTTGGATTGTTTCATACAAAGGCAATGAAGAGTTGTATGGTAAATCTCTATAGTGATGCAGTATGGTCTACGAGAGAGTAAGCACCACACAAGTTCAGAAGCGTCTGCTACATTTGGATTGTTTCATACAAAGGCAATGAAGAGTTGTATGGTAAATCTCTATAGTGATGCAGTATGGTCTACGAGAGAGTAAGCACCACACAAGTTCAGAACCTTCTACTACATTTGGATTGTTTCATACAAGGGCACTGAAGAGTTCTATTCTAAATCTCTTTAGTGTTCCTATACTGGCTACAGCCTAGTAAGCAGCCCCCAAGTTCAGAAGCGTCTGCTACCTTTGGATTGTTTCATACAAAGGCAATGAAGAGTTGTATGGTAAATCTCTATAGTGATGCAGTATGGTCTACGAGAGAGTAAGCACCACACAAGTTCAGAAGCGTCTGCTACATTTGGATTGTTTCATACAAAGGCAATGAAGAGTTGTATGGTAAATCTCTATAGTGATGCAGTATGGTCTACGAGAGAGTAAGCACCACACAAGTTCAGAACCTTCTACTAAATTTGGATTGTTTCATACAAGGGCACTGAAGAGTTCTATTCTAAATCTCTCTAGTGTTCCTATACTGGCTACAGCCTAGTAAGCAGCACCCAAGTTCAGAAGCGTCTGCTACATTTGGATTGTTTCATACAAAGGCAATGAAGAGTTGTATGGTAAATCCCTATAGTGATGCAGTATGGTATACGAGAGAGTAAGCACCACACAAGTTCAGAAGTTTCTACTACATTTGGATTGTTACATACAAAGGCAATGAAGTGTTGTATGGTAAATCTCTATAGTGATGCAGTATGGTCTACGAGAGAGTAAGCACCACACAAGTTCAGAAGTTTCTACTACATTTGGATTGTTTCATACAAGGGCACTGAAGAGTTCTATTCTAAATCTCTCTAGTGTTCCTATACTGGCTACAGCCTAGTAAGCAGCACCCAAGTTCAGAAGCGTCTGCTACATTTGGATTGTTTCATACAAAGGCAATGAAGAGTTGTATGGTAAATCTCTATAGTGATGCAGTATGGTCTACGAGAGAGTAAGCACCACACAAGTTCAGAAGTTTCTACTACATTTGGATTGTTTCATACAAAGGCAATGAAGTGTTGTATGGTAAATCTCTATAGTGATGCAGTATGGTCTACGAGAGAGTAAGCACCAGAGAAGTACAGAACCTTCTACTACATTTGGATTGTTTCATACAAGGGCACTGAAGAGTTCTATTCTAAATCTCTCTAGTGTTCCTATACTGGCTACAGCCTAGTAAGCAGCCCCCAAGTTCAGAAGCGTCTGCTACCTTTGGATTGTTTCATACAAAGGCAATGAAGAGTTGTATGGTAAATCTCTATAGTGAGGCAGTATGGTCTACGAGAGAGTAAGCACCACACAAGTTCAGAAGCGTCTGCTACATTTGGATTGTTTCATACAAAGGCAATGAAGAGTTGTATGGTATATCTCTATAGTGATGCAGTATGGTCTACGAGAGAGTAAGCACCACACAAGTTCAGAACCTTCTACTAAATTTGGATTGTTTCATACAAGGGCACTGAAGAGTTCTCTTCTAAATCTCTCTAGTGTTCCTATACTGGCTACAGCCTAGTAAGCAGCACCCAAGTTCAGAAGCGTCTGCTACATTTGGATTGTTTCATACAAAGGCAATGAAGAGTTGTATGGTAAATGTCTATAGTGATGCAGTATGGTCTACGAGAGAGTAAGCACCACAAAAGTTCAGAAGTGTCTGCTACATTTGGATTGTTTCATAAAAAGGCAATGAAGAGTTGTATGGTAAATCTCTATAGTGATGCAGTGTGGTCTACGAGAGAGTAAGCACCACACAAGTTCAGAAGCGTCTGCTACATTTGGATTGTTTCATACAAAGGAAATGAAGAGTTGTATGGTAAATCTCTATTGTGATGCAGTATGGTCTACGAGAGAGTAAGCACCACACAAGTTCAGAAGTTTCTTCTACATTTGGATTGTTTCATACAAGGGCACTGAAGAGTTCTATTCTAAATCTCTCTAGTGTTCGTATACTGGCTACAGCCTAGTAAGCAGCACCCAAGTTCAGAAGCGTCTGCTACATTTGGATTGTTTCATACAAAGGCAATGAAGAGTTGTATGGTAAATCCCTATAGTGATGCAGTATGGTCTACGAGAGAGTAAGCACCACACAAGTTCAGAAGTTTCTACTACATTTGGATTGTTACATACAAAGGCAATGAAGTGTTGTATGGTAAATCTCTATAGTGATGCAGTATGGTCTACGAGAGAGTAAGCACCACACAAGTTCAGAAGTTTCTACTACATTTGGATTGTTTCATACAAGGGCACTGAAGAGTTCTATTCTAAATCTCTCTAGTGTTCCTATACTGGCTACAGCCTAGTAAGCAGCACCCAAGTTCAGAAGCGTCTGCTACATTTGGATTGTTTCATACAAAGGCAATGAAGAGTTGTATGGTAAATCTCTATAGTGATGCAGTATGGTCTACGAGAGAGTAAGCACCACACAAGTTCAGAAGTTTCTACTACATTTGGATTGTTTCATACAAGGGCACTGAAGAGTTCTATTCTAAATCTCTCTAGTGTTCCTATACTGGCTACAGCCTAGTAAGCAGCACCCAAGTTCAGAAGCGTCTGCTACATTTGGATTGTTTCATACAAAGGCAATGAAGAGTTGTATGGTAAATCTCTATAGTGATGCAGTATGGTCTACGAGAGAGTAAGCAGCACACAAGTTCAGAAGCGTCTGCTACATTTGGATTGTTTCATACAAAGGCAATGAACAGTTGTATGGTAAATCTCTATAGTGATGCAGTATGGTCTACGAGAGAGTAAGAAGCACAGAAGTTCAGAAGCGTATGCTACATTTGGATTGTTTCATACAAAGGCAATGAAGAGTTGTATGGTAAATCTCTATAGTGATGCAGTATGGTCTATGAGAGAGTAAGCACCACACAAGTTCAGAAGTTTCTACTACATTTGGATTGTTTCATACAAGGGCACTGAAGAGTTCTATTTTAAATCTCTCTAGTGTTCCTATGCTGGCTACAGCCTAATAAGCAGCCACCAAGTTCAGAAGCGTCTGCTACATTTGGATTGTTTCATACAAAGGCAATGAAGAGTTGTATGGTAAATCTCTATAGTGATCCAGTATGGTCTACGAGAGAGTAAGCACCACACAAGTTCAGAAGCGTCTGCTACATTTGGATTGTTTCATACAAAGGCAATGAAGAGTTGTATGGTAAATCTCTATAGTGATGCAGTATGGTCTACGAGAGAGTAAGCACCACACAAGTTCAGAACCTTCTACTACATTTGGATTGTTTCATACAAGGGCACTGAAGAGTTCTATTCTAAATCTCTCTAGTGTTCCTATACTGGCTACAGCCTAGTAAGCAGCCCCCAAGTTCAGAAGCGTCTGCTACCTTTGGATTGTTTCATACAAAGGCAATGAAGAGTTGTATGGTAAATCTCTATAGTGATGCAGTATGGTCTACGAGAGAGTAAGCACCACACAAGTTCAGTAGCGTCTGCTACATTTGGATTGTTTCATACAAAGGCAATGAAGAGTTGTATGGTAAATCTCTATAGTGATGCAGTATGGTCTACGAGAGAGTAAGCACCACACAAGTTCAGAACCTTCTACTAAATTTGGATTGTTTCATACAAGGGCACTGAAGAGTTCTATTCTAAATCTCTCTAGTGTTCCTATACTGGCTACAGCCTAGTAAGCAGCACCCAAGTTCAGAAGCGTCTGCTACATTTGGATTGTTTCATACAAAGGCAATGAAGAGTTGTATGGTAAATCTCTATAGTGATGCAGTATGGTCTACGAGAGAGTAAGCACCACACAAGTTCAGAAGTGTCTGCTACATTTGGATTGTTTCATACAAAGGCAATGAAGAGTTGTATGGTAAATCTCTATAGTGATGCAGTGTGGTCTATGAGAGAGTAAGCACCACACAAGTTCAGAAGCGTCTGCTACATTTGGATTGTTTCATACAAAGGAAATGAAGAGTTGTATGGTAAATCTCTATTGTGATGCAGTATGGTCTACGAGAGAGTAAGCACCACACAAGTTCAGAAGTTTCTTCTACATTTGGATTGTTTCATACAAGGGCACTGAAGAGTTCTATTCTAAATCTCTCTAGTGTTCGTATACTGGCTACAGCCTAGTAAGCAGCACCCAAGTTCAGAAGCGTCTGCTACATTTGGATTGTTTCATACAAAGGCAATGAAGAGTTGTATGGTAAATCCCTATAGTGATGCAGTATGGTATACGAGAGAGTAAGCACCACACAAGTTCAGAAGTTTCTACTACATTTGGATTGTTACATACAAAGGCAATGAAGTGTTGTATGGTAAATCTCTATAGTGATGCAGTATGGTCTACGAGAGAGTAAGCACCACACAAGTTCAGAAGTTTCTACTACATTTGGATTGTTTCATACAAGGGCACTGAAGAGTTCTATTCTAAATCTCTCTAGTGTTCCTATACTGGCTACAGCCTAGTAAGCAGCACCCAAGTTCAGAAGCGTCTGCTACATTTGGATTGTTTCATACAAAGGCAATGAAGAGTTGTATGGTAAATCTCTATAGTGATGCAGTATGGTCTACGAGAGAGTAAGCACCACACAAGTTCAGAAGTTTCTACTACATTTGGATTGTTTCATACAAGGGCACTGAAGAGTTCTATTCTAAATCTCTCTAGTGTTCGTATACTGGCTACTGCCTAGTAAGCAGCACCCAAGTTCAGAAGCGTCTGCTACATTTGGATTGTTTCATACAAAGGCAATGAAGAGTTGTATGGTAAATCTCTATAGTGATGCAGTATGGTCTACGAGAGAGTAAGCACCACACAAGTTCAGAAGTTTCTACTACATTTGGATTGTTACATACAAAGGCAATGAAGTGTTGTATGGTAAATCTCTATAGTGATGCAGTATGGTCTACGAGAGAGTAAGCACCACACAAGTTCAGAACCTTCTACTACATTTGGATTGTTTCATACAAGGGCACTGAAGAGTTCTATTCTAAATCTCTCTAGTGTTCCTATACTGGCTACAGCCTAGTAAGCAGCACCCAAGTTCAGAAGCGTCTGCTACATTTGGATTGTTTCATACAAAGGCAATGAAGAGTTGTATGGTAAATCTCTATAGTGATGCAGTATGGTCTACGAGAGAGTAAGCACCACACAAGTTCAGAAGGTTCTACTACATTTGGATTGTTTCATACAAAGGCAATGAAGTGTTGTATGGTAAATCTCTATAGCGATGCAGTATGGTCTACGAGAGAGTAAGCACCACACAAGTTCAGAAGTTTCTACTACATTTGGATTGTTTCATACAAGGGCACTGAAGAGTTCTATTCTAAACCTCTCTAGTGTTCCTATACTGGCTACAGCCTAGTAAGCAGCACCCAAGTTCAGAAGCGTCTGCTACATTTGGATTGTTTCATACAAAGGCAATGAAGAGTTGTATGGTAAATCTCTATAGTGATGCAGTATGGTCTACGAGAGAGTAAGCAGCACACAAGTTCAGAAGCGTCTGCTACATTTGGATTGTTTCATAGAAAGGCAATGAAGAGTTGTACGGTAAATCTCTATAGTGAAGCAGTATGGTCTACGAGAGAGTAAGCACCAGACAAGTTCAGAACCTTCTACTACATTTGGATTGTTTCATACAAGGGCACTGAAGAGTTCTATTCTAAATCTCTCTAGTGTTCCTATACTGGCTAGAGCCTAGTAAGCAGCACCCAAGTTCAGAAGCGTCTGCTACATTTGGATTGTTTCATACAAAGGCAATGAAGAGTTGTATGGTAAATCTCTATAGTGATGCAGTATGGTCTACGAGAGAGTAAGAACCACACAAGTTCAGAAGTGTCTGCTACATTTGGATTGTTTCATACAAAGGCAATGAAGAGTTGTATGGTAAATCTCTATAGTGATGCAGTATGTACTACGAGAGAGTAAGCAGCACACAAGTTCAGAAGCGTCTGCTACATTTGGGTTGTTTCATACAAAGGCAATGAAGAGTTGTATGGTAAATCTCTATAGTGATGCAGTATGGTCTACGAGAGAGTAAGCACCACACAAGTTCAGAAGTTTCTACTACATTTGGATTGTTTCATACAAAGGCAATGAAGTGTTGTATGGTAAATCTCTATAGCGATTCAGTATGGTCTACGAGAGAGTAAGCACCACACAAGTTCAGAAGTTTCTACTACATTTGGATTGTTTCATACAAGGGCACTGAAGAGTTCTATTCTAAACCTCTCTAGTGTTCCTATACTGGCTACAGCCTAGTAAGCAGCACCCAAGTTCAGAAGCGTCTGCTACATTTGGATTGTTTCATACAAAGGCAATGAAGAGTTGTATGGTAAATCTCTATAGTGATTCAGTATGGTCTACGAGAGAGTAAGCACCACACAAGTTCAGAAGCGTCTGCTACATTTGGATTGTTTCATACAAAGGCAATGAAGAGTTGTACGGTAAATTTCTATAGTGAAGCAGTATGGTCTACGAGAGAGTAAGCACCACACAAGTTCAGAACCTTCTACTACATTTGGATTGTTTCATACAAGGGCACTGAAGAGTTCTATTCTAAATCTCTCTAGTGTTCCTATACTGGCTAGAGCCTAGTAAGCAGCACCCAAGTTCAGAAGCGTCTGCTACATTTGGATTGTTTCATACAAAGGCAATGAACAGTTGTATGGTAAATCTCTATAGTGATGCAGTATGGTCTACGAGAGAGTAAGAAGCACACAAGTTCAGAAGCGTCTGCTACATTTGGATTGTTTCATACAAAGGCAATGAAGAGTTGTATGGTAAATCTCTATAGTGATGCAGTGTGGTCTACGAGAGAGTAAGCACCACACAAGTTCAGAAGCGTCTGCTACATTTGGATTGTTTCATACAAAGGAAATGAAGAGTTGTATGGTAAATCTCTATTGTGATGCAGTATGGTCTACGAGAGAGTAAGCACCACACAAGTTCAGAAGTTTCTACTACATTTGGATTGTTTCATACAAGGGCACTGAAGAGTTCTATTCTAAATCTCTCTAGTGTTCGTATACTGGCTACTGCCTAGTAAGCAGCACCCAAGTTCAGAAGCGTCTGCTACATTTGGATTGTTTCATACAAAGGCAATGAAGAGTTGTATGGTAAATCTCTATAGTGATGCAGTATGGTCTACGAGAGAGTAAGCACCACACAAGTTCAGAAGTTTCTACTACATTTGGATTGTTACATACAAAGGCAATGAATTGTTGTATGGTAAATCTCTATAGTGATGCAGTATGGTCTACGAGAGAGTAAGCACCACACAAGTTCAGACGTTTCTACTACATTTGGATTGTTTCATACAAGGGCACTGAAGAGTTCTATTCTAAATCTCTCTAGTGTTCCTATACTGGCTACAGCCTAGTAAGCAGCACCCAAGTTCAGAAGCGTCTGCTACATTTGGATTGTTTCATACAAAGGCAATGAAGAGTTGTATGTTAAATCTCTATAGTGATGCAGTATGGTCTACGAGAGAGTAAGCACCACACAAGTTCAGAAGTTTCTACTACATTTGGATTGTTTCATACAAGGGCACTGAAGAGTTCTATTCTAAATCTCTCTAGTGTTCCTATACTGGCTACAGCCTAGTAAGCAGCACCCAAGTTCAGAAGCGTCTGCTACATTTGGATTGTTTCATACAAAGGCAATGAAGAGTTGTATGGTAAATCTCTATAGTGATGCAGTATGGTCTACGAGAGAGTAAGCAGCACACAAGTTCAGAAGCGTCTGCTACATTTGGATTGTTTCATACAAAGGCAATGAACAGTTGTATGGTAAATCTCTATAGTGATGCAGTATGGTCTACGAGAGAGTAAGAAGCACACAAGTTCAGAAGCGTATGCTACATTTGGATTGTTTCATACAAAGGCAATGAAGAGTTGTATGGTAAATCTCTATAGTGATGCAGTATGGTCTACGAGAGCGTAAGCACCACACAAGTTCAGAAGTTTCTACTACATTTGGATTGTTTCATACAAGGGCAATGAAGAGTTCTATTCTAAATCTCTCTAGTGTTCCTATACTGGCTACAGCCTAGTAAGCAGCACCCAAGTTCAGAAGCGTCTGCTACATTTGGATTGTTTCATACAAAGGCAATGAAGAGTTGTATGGTAAATCTCTATAGTGAGGCAGTATGGTCTACGAGAGAGTAAGCACCACACAAGTTCAGAAGCGTCTGCTACATTTGGATTGTTTCATACAAAGGAAATGAAGAGTTGTATGGTAAATCTCTATAGTGATGCAGTATGGTCTACGAGAGAGTAAGCACCACACAAGTTCAGAAGTTTCTACTACATTTGGATTTTTTCATACAAGGGCACTGAAGAGTTCTATTCTAAATCTCTCTAGTGTTCCTATGCTGGCTACAGCCTAGTAAGCAGCACCCAAGTTCAGAAGCGTCTGCTACATTTGGATTGTTTCATACAAAGGCAATGAAGAGTTGTATGGTAAATCTCTATAGTGATGCAGTATGGTCTACGAGAGAGTAAGCACCACACAAGTTCAGAAGTTTCTACTACATTTGGATTGTTTCATACAAAGGCAATGAAGTGTTGTATGGTAAATCTCTATAGTGATGCAGTATGGTCTACGAGAGAGTAAGCACCACACAAGTTCAGAAGTTGCTACTACATTTGGATTGTTTCATACAAGGGCACTGAAGAGTTCTATTCTAAATCTATCTAGTGTTCCTATACTGGCTACAGCCTAGTAAGCAGCACCCAAGTTCAGAAGCGTCTGCTACATTTGGATTGTTTCATACAAAGGCAATGAAGAGTTGTATGGTAAATCTCTATAGTGATGCAGTATGGTCTACGAGAGAGTAAGCACCGCACAAGTTCAGAAGCGTCTGCTACATTTGGATTGTTTCATACAAATGCAATGAAGAGTTGTATGGTAAATCTCTATAGTGATGCAGTATGGTCTACGAGAGAGTAAGCACCACACAACTTCAGAACCTTCTACTACATTTGGATTTTTTCATACAAGGGCACTGAAGAGTTCTATTCTAAATCTCTCTAGTGTTCCTATACTGGCTACAGCCTAGTAAGCAGCACCCAAGTTCAGAAGCGTCTGCTACATTTGGATTGTTTCATACAAAGGCAATGAAGAGTTGTATGGTAAATCTCTATAGTGATGCAGTATGGTCTACGAGAGAGTAAGCACCACACAAGTTCAGAAGTTTCTACTACATTTGGATTGTTTCATACAAAGGCAATGAAGTGTTGTATGGTAAATCTCTATAGTGATGCAGTATGGTCTACGAGAGAGTAAGCACCACAGAAGTTCAGAACCTTCTACTACATTTGGATTGTTTCATACAAGGGCACTGAAGAGTTCTATTCTAAATCTCTCTAGTGTTCCTATACTGGCTACAGCCTAGTAAGCAGCCCCCAAGTTCAGAAGCGTCTGCTACCTTTGGATTGTTTCATACGAAGGCAATGAAGAGTTGTATGGTAAATCTCTATAGTGATGCAGTATGGTCTACGAGAGAGTAAGCACCACACAAGTTCAGAAGCGTCTGCTACATTTGGATTGTTTCATACAAAGGCAATGAAGAGTTGTATGGTAAATCTCTATAGTGATGCAGTATGGTCTACGAGAGAGTAAGCACCACACAAGTTCAGAACCTTCTACTAAATTTGGATTGTTTCATACAAGGGCACTGAAGAGTTCTATTCTAAATCTCTCTAGTGTTCCTATACTGGCTACAGCCTAGTAAGGAGCACCCAAGTTCAGAAGCGTCTGCTACATTTGGATTGTTTCATACAAAGGCAATGAAGAGTTGTATGGTAAATCTCTATAGTGGTGCAGTATGGTCTACGAGAGAGTAAGCACCACACAAGTTCAGAAGTGTCTGCTACATTTGGATTGTTTCATACAAAGGCAATGAAGAGTTGTATGGTAAATCTCTATAGTGATGCAGTGTGGTCTACGAGAGAGTAAGCACCACACAAGTTCAGAAGCGTCTGCTACATTTGGATTGTTTCATACAAAGGAAATGAAGAGTTGTATGGTAAATCTCTATTGTGATGCAGTATGGTCTACGAGAGAGTAAGCACCACACAAGTTCAGAAGTTTCTTCTACATTTGGATTGTTTCATACAAGGGCACTGAAGAGTTCTATTCTAAATCTCTCTAGTGTTCGTATACTGGCTACAGCCTAGTAAGCAGCACCCAAGTTCAGAAGCGTCTGCTACATTTGGATTGTTTCATACAAAGGCAATGAAGAGTTGTATGGTAAATCCCTATAGTGATGCAGTATGGTCTACGAGAGAGTAAGCACCACACAAGTTCAGAAGTTTCTACTACATTTGGATTGTTACATACAAAGGCAATGAAGTGTTGTATGGTAAATCTCTATAGTGATGCAGTATGGTCTACGAGAGAGTAAGCACCACACAAGTTCAGAAGTTTCTACTACATTTGGATTGTTTCACACAAGGGCACTGAAGAGTTCTATTCTAAATCTCTCTAGTGTTCCTATACTGGCTACAGCCTAGTAAGCAGCACCCAAGTTCAGAAGCGTCTGCTACATTTGGATTGTTTCATACAAAGGCAATGAAGAGTTGTATGGTAAATCTCTATAGTGATGCAGTATGGTCTACGAGAGAGTAAGCACCACACAAGTTCAGAAGTTTCTACTACATTTGGATTGTTTCATACAAAGGCAATGAAGTGTTGTATGGTAAATCTCTCTAGTGTTCGTATACTGGCTACTGCCTAGTAAGCAGCACCCAAGTTCAGAAGCGTCTGCTACATTTGGATTGTTTCATACAAAGGCAATGAAGAGTTGTATGGTAAATCTCTATAGTGATGCAGTATGGTCTACGAGAGAGTAAGCACCACACAAGTTCAGAAGTTTCTACTACATTTGGATTGTTTCATACAAGGGCACTGAAGAGTTCTATTCTAAATCTCTCTGGTGTTCCTATACTGGCTACAGCCTAGTAAGCAGCACCCAAGTTCAGAAGCGTCTGCTACATTTGGATTGTTTCATACAAAGGCAATGAAGAGTTGTATGGTAAATCTCTATAGTGATGCAGTATGGTCTACGAGAGAGTAAGCACCACACAAGTTCAGAAGTTTCTACTACATTTGGATTGTTTCATACAAGGGCACTGAAGAGTTCTATTCTAAATCTCTCTAGTGTTCGTATACTGGCTACTGCCTAGTAAGCAGCACCCAAGTTCAGAAGCGTCTGCTACATTTGGATTGTTTCATACAAAGGCAATGAAGAGTTGTATGGTAAATCTCTATAGTGATGCAGTATGGTCTACGAGAGAGTAAGCACCACACAAGTTCAGAAGTTTCTACTACATTTGGATTGTTACATACAAAGGCAATGAAGTGTTGTATGGTAAATCTCTATAGTGATGCAGTATGGTCTACGAGAGAGTAAGCACCACACAAGTTCAGAACCTTCTACTACATTTGGATTGTTTCACACAAGGGCACTGAAGAGTTCTATTCTAAATCTCTCTAGTGTTCCTATACTGGCTACAGCCTAGTAAGCAGCACCCAAGTTCAGAAGCGTCTGCTACATTTGGATTGTTTCATACAAAGGCAATGAAGAGTTGTATGGTAAATCTCTATAGTGATGCAGTATGGTCTACGAGAGAGTAAGCACCACACAAGTTCAGAAGTTTCTACTACATTTGGATTGTTTCATACAAAGGCAATGAAGTGTTGTATGGTAAATCTCTATAGCGATGCAGTATGGTCTACGAGAGAGTAAGCACCACACAAGTTCAGAAGTTTCTACTACATTTGGATTGTTTCATACAAGGGCACTGAAGAGTTCTATTCTAAATCTCTCTAGTGTTCCTATACTGGCTAGAGCCTAGTAAGCAGCACCCAAGTTCAGAAGCGTCTGCTACATTTGGATTGTTTCATACAAAGGCAATGAAGAGTTGTATGGTAAATCTCTATAGTGATGCAGTATGGTCTACGAGAGAGTAAGCACCACACAAGTTCAGAAGTGTCTGCTACATTTGGATTGTTTCATACAAAGGCAATGAAGAGTTGTATGGTAAATCTCTATAGTGATGCAGTATGGTCTACGAGAGAGTAAGCAGCACACAAGTTCAGAAGCGTCTGCTACATTTGGATTGTTTCATACAAAGGCAATGAACAGTTGTATGGTAAATCTCTATAGTGATGCAGTATGGTCTACGAGAGAGTAAGAAGCACACAAGTTCAGAAGCGTCTGCTACATTTGGATTGTTTCATACAAAGGCAATGAAGAGTTGTATGGTAAATCTCTATAGTGATGCAGTGTGGTCTACGAGAGAGTAAGCACCACACAAGTTCAGAAGCGTCTGCTACATTTGGATTGTTTCATACAAAGGAAATGAAGAGTTGTATGGTAAATCTCTATTGTGATGCAGTATGGTCTACGAGAGAGTAAGCACCACACAAGTTCAGAAGTTTCTACTACATTTGGATTGTTTCATACAAGGGCACTGAAGAGTTCTATTCTAAATCTCTCTAGTGTTCGTATACTGGCTACTGCCTAGTAAGCAGCACCCAAGTTCAGAAGCGTCTGCTACATTTGGATTGTTTCATACAAAGGCAATGAAGAGTTGTATGCTAAATCTCTATAGTGATGCAGTATGGTCTACGAGAGAGTAAGCACCACACAAGTTCAGAAGTTTCTACTACATTTGGATTGTTACATACAAAGGCAATGAATTGTTGTATGGTAAATCTCTATAGTGATGCAGTATGGTCTACGAGAGAGTAAGCACCACACAAGTTCAGAAGTTTCTACTACATTTGGATTGTTTCATACAAGGGCACTGAAGAGTTCTATTCTAAATCTCTCTAGTGTTCCTATACTGGCTACAGCCTAGTAAGCAGCACCCAAGTTCAGAAGCGTCTGCTACATTTGGATTGTTTCATACAAAGGCAATGAAGAGTTGTATGGTAAATCTCTATAGTGATGCAGTATGGTCTACGAGAGAGTAAGCAGCACACAAGTTCAGAAGCGTCTGCTACATTTGGATTGTTTCATACAAAGGCAATGAACAGTTGTATGGTAAATCTCTATAGTGATGCAGTATGGTCTACGAGAGAGTAAGAAGCACACAAGTTCAGAAGCGTATGCTACATTTGGATTGTTTCATACAAAGGCAATGAAGAGTTGTATGGTAAATCTCTATAGTGATGCAGTATGGTCTACGAGAGCGTAAGCACCACACAAGTTCAGAAGTTTCTACTACATTTGGATTGTTTCATACAAGGGCAATGAAGAGTTCTATTCTAAATCTCTCTAGTGTTCCTGTACTGGCTACAGCCTAGTAAGCAGCACCCAAGTTTAGAAGCGTCTGCTACATTTGGATTGTTTCATACAAAGGCAATGAAGAGTTGTATGGTAAATCTCTATAGTGAGGCAGTATGGTCTACGAGAGAGTAAGCACCACACAAGTTCAGAAGCGTCTGCTACATTTGGATTGTTTCATACAAAGGCAATGAAGAGTTGTATGGTAAATCTCTATAGTGATGCAGTATGGTCTACGAGAGAGTAAGCACCACACAAGTTCAGAAGTTTCTACTACATTTGGATTGTTTCATACAAAGGCAATGAAGTGTTGTATGGTAAATCTCTATAGTGATGCAGTATGGTCTACGAGAGAGTAAGCACCACACAAGTTCAGAAGTTGCTACTACATTTGGATTGTTTCATACAAGGGCACTGAAGAGTTCTATTCTAAATCTATCTAGTGTTCCTATACTGGCTACAGCCTAGTAAGCAGCACCCAAGTTCAGAAGCGTCTGCTACATTTGGATTGTTTCATACAAAGGCAATGAAGAGTTGTATGGTAAATCTCTATAGTGATGCAGTATGGTCTACGAGAGAGTAAGCACCACACAAGTTCAGAAGCGTCTGCTACATTTGGATTGTTTCATACAAATGCAATGAAGAGTTGTATGGTAAATCTCTATAGTGATGCAGTATGGTCTACGAGAGAGTAAGCACCACACAACTTCAGAACCTTCTACTACATTTGGATTTTTTCATACAAGGGCACTGAAGAGTTCTATTCTAAATCTCTCTAGTGTTCCTATACTGGCTACAGCCTAGTAAGCAGCACCCAAGTTCAGAAGCGTCTGCTACATTTGGATTGTTTCATACAAAGGCAATGAAGAGTTGTATGGTAAATCTCTATAGTGATGCAGTATGGTCTACGAGAGAGTAAGCACCACACAAGTTCAGAACCTTCTACTACATTTGGATTGTTTCATACAAGGGCACTGAAGAGTTCTATTCTAAATCTCTCTAGTGTTCCTATACTGGCTACAGCCTAGTAAGCAGCCCCCGAGTTCAGAAGCGTCTGCTACCTTTGGATTGTTTCATACAAAGGCAATGAAGAGTTGTATGGTAAATCTCTATAGTGATGCAGTATGGTCTATGAGAGAGTAAGCACCACACAAGTTCAGAAGCGTCTGCTACCTTTGGATTGTTTCATAGAAAGGCAATGAAGAGTTGTATGGTAAATCTCTATAGTGATGCAGTATGGTCTACGAGAGAGTAAGCACCACACAAGTTCAAAACCTTCTACTACATTTGGATTGTTTCATACAAGGGCACTGAAGAGTTCTATTCTAAATCTCTCTAGTGTTGCTATACTGGCTACAGCCTAGTAAGCAGCACCCAAGTTCAGAAGCGTCTGCTACATTTGGATTGTTTCATACAAAGGCAATGAAGAGTTGTATGGTAAATCTCTATAGTGATGCAGTATGGTCTACGAGAGAGTAAGCACCACACAAGTTCAGAAGTGTCTGCTACATTTGGATTGTTTCATAAAAAAGGCAATGAAGAGTTGTATGGTAAATCTCTATAGTGATGCAGTATGGTCTACGAGAGAGTAAGCAGCACACAAGTTCAGAAGCGTCTGCTACATTTGGATTGTTTCATACAAAGGCAATGAACAGTTGTATGGTAAATCTCTATAGTGATGCAGTATGGTCTACGAGAGAGTAAGAAGCACACAAGTTCAGAAGCGTCTGCTACATTTGGATTGTTTCATACAAAGGCAATGAAGAGTTGTACGGTAAATCTCTATAGTGATGCAGTATGGTCTACGAGAGAGTAAGCACCACACAAGTTCAGAAGCGTCTGCTACATGTGGATTGTTTCATACAAAGGCACTGAAGAGTTGTATGGTAAATCTCTATAGTGATGCCGTATGGTCTACGAGAGAGTAAGCACCACACAAGTTCAGAAGTTTCTACTACATTTGGATTGTTTCATACAAGGGCACTGAAGAGTTCTATTCTAAATCTCTCTAGTGTTCCTATGCTGGCTACAGCCTAGTAAGCAGCACCCAAGTTCAGAAGCGTCTGCTACATTTGGATTGTTTCATACAAAGGCAATGAAGAGTTGTATGGTAAATCTCTATAGTGATGCAGTATGGTCTACGAGAGAGTAAGCACCACACAAGTTCAGAAGTTTCTACTACATTTGGATTGTTTCATACAAAGGCAATGAAGTGTTGTATGGTAAATCTCTATAGTGATGCAGTATGGTCTACGAGAGAGTAAGCACCACACAAGTTCAGAAGTTTCTACTACATTTGGATTGTTTCATACAAGGGCACTGAAGAGTTCTATTCTAAATCTCTCTAGTGTTCCTATACTGGCTACAGTCTAGTAAGCAGCACCCAAGTTCAGAAGCGTCTGCTACATTTGGATTGTTTCATACAAAGGCAATGAAGAGTTGTATGGTAAATCTCTATAGTGATGCAGTATGGTCTACGAGAGAGTAAGCACCACACAAGTTCAGAAGTTTCTACTACATTTGGATTGTTTCATACAAAGGCAAAGAACAGTTGTATGGTAAATCTCTATAGTGATGCAGTATGGTCTACGAGAGAGTAAGAAGCACACAAGTTCAGAAGCGTCTGCTACATTTGGATTGTTTCATACAAAGGCAATGAATAGTTGTACGGTAAATCTCTATAGTGATGCAGTATGGTCTACGAGAGAGTAAGCACCACACAAGTTCAGAAGTGTCTGCTACATGTGGATTGTTTCATACAAAGGCACTGAAGAGTTGTATGGTAAATCTCTATAGTGATGCCGTATCGTCTACGAGAGAGTAAGCACCACACAAGTTCAGAAGTTTCTACTACATTTGGATTGTTTCATACAAGGGCACTGAAGAGTTCTATTCTAAATCTCTCTAGTGTTCCTATGCTGGCTACAGCCTAGTAAGCAGCACCCAAGTTCAGAAGCGTCTGCTACATTTGGATTGTTTCATACAAAGGCAATGAAGAGTTGTATGGTAAATCTCTATAGTGATGCAGTATGGTCTACGAGAGAGTAAGCACCACACAAGTTCAGAAGTTTCTACTACATTTGGATTGTTTCATACAAAGGCAATGAAGTGTTGTATGGTAAATCTCTATATTGATGCAGTATGGTCTACGAGAGAGTAAGCACCACACAAGTTCAGAACCTTCTACTACATTTGGATTGTTTCATACAAGGGCACTGAAGAGTTCTATTCTAAATCTCTCTAGTGTTCCTATACTGGCTACAGCCTAGTAAGCAGCACCCAAGTTCAGAAGCGTCTGCTACATTGGAAACAATCCAAATGTAGCAGACGCTTCTGAACTTGGGTGCTTCTTACTAGGCTGTAGCCAGTATAGGAACACTAGACAGATTTAGAATAGAACTCTTCAGTGTCCTTGTATGAAACAAATCAAATGTAGTAGAAACTTCTGAACTTGTGTGGTGCTTACTCTCTAGTAGACCATACTGCATCACTATAGAGATTTACCATACAACTGTTCATTGCCTTTGTATGAAACAATCCAAATGTAGCAGACGCTTCTGAACTTGTGTGGTGCTTACTCTCTCGTAGACCATACTGCATCACTATAGAGATTTACCATACAACTCTTCATTGCCTTTGTATGAAACAATCCAAATGTAGTAGAAACTTCTGAACTTGTGTGGAAAGCACAAGCATAGTAAGCAGCACCCAAGTTCAGAAGTTTCTACTACATTTGGATTGTTTCATACAAGGGCACTGAAGAGTTCTATTCTAAATCTGTCTAGTGTTCCTATACTGGCTACAGCCTAGTAAGCAGCCCCCAAGTTCAGAAGCGTCTGCTACCTTTGGATTGTTTCATACAAAGGCAATGAAGAGTTGTATGGTAAATCTCTATAGTGATGCAGTATGGTCTAAGAGAGAGTAAGCACCACACAAGTTCAGAAGCGTCTGCTACATTTGGATTGTTTCATACAAAGGCAATGAAGAGTTGTATTGTAAATCTCTATAGTGATGCAGTATGGTCTACGAGAGAGTAAGCACCACACAAGTTCAGAACCTTCTACTACATTTGGATTGTTTCATACAAGGGCACTGAAGAGTTCTATTCTAAATCTCTCTAGTGTTCCTATACTGGCTACAGCCTAGTAAGCAGCACCCAAGTTCAGAAGCGTCTGCTACATTTGGATTGTTTCATACAAAGGCAATGAAGAGTTGTATGGTAAATCTCTATAGTGATGCAGTATTGTCTACCAGAGAGTAAGCAGCACACAAGTTCAGAAGCGTCTGCTACCTTTGGATTGTTTCATACAAAGGCAATGAAGAGTTGTATTGTAAATCTCTATAGTGATGCAGTATGGTCTACGAGAGAGTAAGCACCACACAAGTTCAGAACCTTCTACTACATTTGGATTGTTTCATACAAGGGCACTGAAGAGTTCTATTCTAAATCTCTCTAGTGTTCCTATACTGGCTACAGCCTAGTAAGCAGCACCCAAGTTCAGAAGCGTCTGCTACATTTGGATTGTTTCATACAAAGGCAATGAAGAGTTGTATGGTAAATCTCTATAGTGATGCAGTATGGTCTACGAGAGAGTAAGCAGCACACAAGTTCAGAAGCGTCTGCTACATTTGGATTGTTTCATACAAAGGCAATGAACAGTTGTATGGTAAATCTCTATAGTGATGCAGTATGGTCTACGAGAGAGTAAGCACCACACAAGTTCAGAACCTTCTACTACATTTGGATTGTTTCATACAAGGGCACTGAAGAGTTCTATTCTAAATCTCTCTAGTGTTCCTATACTGGCTACAGCCTAGTAAGCAGCCCCCAAGTTCAGAAGCGTCTGCTACCTTTGGATTGTTTCATACAAAGGCAATGAAGAGTTGTATGGTAAATCTCTATAGTGATGCAGTATGGTCTACGAGAGAGTAAGCACCACACAAGTTCAGAAGCGTCTGCTACATTTGGATTGTTTCATACAAAGGCAATGAAGAGTTGTATGGTAAATCTCTATAGTGATGCAGTATGGTATACGAGAGAGTAAGCACCACACAAGTTCAGAACCTTCTACTACATTTGGATTGTTTCATACAAGGGCACTGAAGAGTTCTGTTCTAAATCTCTCTAGTGTTCCTATACTGGCTACAGCCTAGTAAGCAGCCCCCAAGTTCAGAAGCGTCTGCTACATTTGGATTGTTTCATACAAAGGCAATGAAGAGTTGTATGGTAAATCTCTATAGTGATGCAGTATGGTCTACGAGAGAGTAAGCACCACACAAGTTCAGAAGCGTCTGCTACATTTGGATTGTTTCATACAAAGGCAATGAAGAGTTGTATGGTAAATCTCTATAGTGATGCAGTATGGTCTACGAGAGAGTAAGCACCACACAAGTTCAGAACCTTCTACTACATTTGGATTGTTTCATACAAAGGCAATGAAGAGTTGTATGGTAAATCTCTATAGTGATGCAGTGTGGTCTACGAGAGAGTAAGCACCACACAAGTTCAGAAGCGTCTGCTACATTTGGATTGTTTCATACAAAGGAAATGAAGAGTTGTATGGTAAATGTCTATTGTGATGCAGTATGGTCTACGAGAGAGTAAGCACCACACAAGTTCAGAAGTTTCTACTACATTTGGATTGTTTCATACAAGGGCACTGAAGAGTTCTATTCTAAATCTCTCTAGTGTTCGTATACTGGGTACAGCCTAGTAAGCAGCACCCAAGTTCAGAAGCGTCTGCTACATTTGGATTGTTTCATACAAAGGCAATGAAGAGTTGTATGGTAAATCCCTATAGTGATGCAGTATGGTCTACGAGAGAGTAAGCACCACACAAGTTCAGAAGTTTCTACTACATTTGGATTGTTACATACAAAGGCAATGAAGTGTTGTATGGTAAATCTCTATAGTGATGCAGTATGGTCTACGAGAGAGTAAGCACCACACAAGTTCAGAAGTTTCTACTACATTTGGATTGTTTCATACAAGGGCACTGAAGAGTTCTATTCTAAATCTCTCTAGCGTTCCTATACTGGCTACAGCCTAGTAAGCAGCACCCAAGTTCAGAAGCGTCTGCTACATTTGGATTGTTTCATACAAAGGCAATGAAGAGTTGTATGGTAAATCTCTATAGTGATGCAGTATGGTCTACGAGAGAGTAAGCACCACACAAGTTCAGAAGTTTCTACTACATTTGGATTGTTTCATACAAGGGCACTGAAGAGTTCTATTCTAAATCTCTCTAGTGTTCCTATACTGGCTACAGCCTAGTAAGCAGCACCCAAGTTCAGAAGCGTCTGCTACATTTGGATTGTTTCATACAAAGGCAATGAAGAGTTGTATGGTAAATCTCGATAGTGATGCAGTATGGTCTACGAGAGAGTAAGCAGCACACAAGTTCAGAAGCGTCTGCTACATTTGGATTGTTTCATACAAAGGCAATGAACAGTTGTATGGTAAATCTCTATAGTGATGCAGTATGGTCTACGAGAGAGTAAGAAGCACACAAGTTCAGAAGCGTATGCTACATTTGGATTGTTTCATACAAGGGCACTGAAGAGTTCTATTCTAAATCTCTCTAGTGTTCCTATGCTGGCTACAGCCTAGTAAGCAGCACCCAAGTTCAGAAGCGTCTGCTACATTTGGATTGTTTCATACAAAGGAAATGAAGAGTTGTATAGTAAATCTCTATTGTGATGCAGTATGGTCTACGAGAGAGTAAGCACCACACAAGTTCAGAAGTTTCTTCTACATTTGGATTGTTTCATACAAGGGCACTGAAGAGTTCTATTCTAAATCTCTCTAGTGTTCGTATACTGGCTACAGCCTAGTAAGCAGCACCCAAGTTCAGAAGCGTCTGCTACATTTGGATTGTTTCATACAAAGGCAATGAAGAGTTGTATGGTAAATCCCTATAGTGATGCAGTATGGT
Source organism: Plestiodon gilberti rubricaudatus (assembly GCA_026170595.1). NCBI lineage: Eukaryota > Metazoa > Chordata > Lepidosauria > Squamata > Scincidae > Plestiodon > Plestiodon gilberti. The sequence goes on from JANXHW010000012.1 coordinate 19,095,532, forward strand.
ATACGAGAGAGTAAGCACCACACAAGTTCAGAAGTTTCTACTACATTTGGATTGTTACATACAAAGGCAATGAAGTGTTGTATGGTAAATCTCTATAGTGATGCAGTATGGTCTACGAGAGAGTAAGCACCACACAAGTTCAGAAGTTTCTACTACATTTGGATTGTTTCATACAAGGGCACTGAAGAGTTCTATTCTAAATCTCTCTAGTGTTCCTATACTGGCTACAGCCTAGTAAGCAGCACCCAAGTTCAGAAGCGTCTGCTACATTTGGATTGTTTCATACAAAGGCAATGAAGAGTTGTATGGTAAATCTCTATAGTGATGCAGTATGGTCTACGAGAGAGTAAGCACCACACAAGTTCAGAAGTTTCTACTACATTTGGATTGTTTCATACAAGGGCACTGAAGAGTTCTATTCTAAATCTCTCTAGTGTTCCTATACTGGCTACAGCCTAGTAAGCAGCACCCAAGTTCAGAAGCGTCTGCTACATTTGGATTGTTTCATACAAAGGCAATGAAGAGTTGTATGGTAAATCTCGATAGTGATGCAGTATGGTCTACGAGAGAGTAAGCAGCACACAAGTTCAGAAGCGTCTGCTACATTTCGATTGTTTCATACAAAGGCAATGAACAGTTGTATGGTAAATCTCTATAGTGATGCAGTATGGTCTACGAGAGAGTAAGCACCACACAAGTTCAGAAGTTTCTACTACATTTGGATTGTTTCATACAAGGGCACTGAAGAGTTCTATTCTAAATCTCTCTAGTGTTCCTATGCTGGCTACAGCCTAATAAGCAGCACCCAAGTTCAGAAGCGTCTGCTACATTTGGATTGTTTCATACAAAGGCAATGAAGAGTTGTATGGTAAATCTCTATAGTGATCCAGTATGGTCTACGAGAGAGTAAGCACCACACAAGTTCAGAAGTTTCTACTACATTTGGATTGTTTCATACAAAGGCAATGAAGTGTTGTATGGTAAATCTCTATAGTGATGCAGTATGGTCTACGAGAGAGTAAGCACCACACAAGTTCAGAACCTTCTACTACATTTGGATTGTTTCATACAAGGGCACTGAAGAGTTCTATTCTAAATCTCTCTAGTGTTCCTATACTGGCTACAGCCTAGTAAGCAGCACCCAAGTTCAGAAGCGTCTGCTACATTTGGATTGTTTCATACAAAGGCAATGAAGAGTTGTATGGTAAATCTCTATAGTGTTGCAGTATGGTCTACGAGAGAGTAAGCACCACACAAGTTCAGAAGTTTCTACTACATTTGGATTGTTTCATACAAAGGCAATGAAGAGTTGTATGGTAAATCTCTATAGTGATGCAGTATGGTCTACGAGAGAGTAAGTACCACACAAGTTCAGAACCTTCTACTACATTTGGATTGTTTCATACAAGGGCACTGAAGAGTTCTATTCTAAATCTCTCTAGTGTTCCTATACTGGCTACAGCCTAGTAAGCAGCCCCCAAGTTCAGAAGCGTCTGCTACCTTTGGATTGTTTCATACAAAGGCAATGAAGAGTTGTATGGTAAATCTCTATAGTGATGCAGTATGGTCTACGAGAGAGTAAGCACCACACAAGTTCAGAAGCGTCTGCTACATTTGGATTGTTTCATACAAAGGCAATGAAGAGTTGTATGGTAAATCTCTATAGTGATGCAGTATGGTCTACGAGAGAGTAAGCACCACACAAGTTCAAAACCTTCTACTACATTTGGATTGTTTCATACAAGGGCACTGAAGAGTTCTATTCTAAATCTCTCTAGTGTTGCTATACTGGCTACAGCCTAGTAAGCAGCACCCAAGTTCAGAAGCGTCTGCTACATTTGGATTGTTTCATACAAAGGCAATGAAGAGTTGTATGGTAAATCTCTATAGTGATGCAGTATGGTCTACGAGAGAGTAAGCACCACACAAGTTCAGAAGTGTCTGCTACATTTGGATTGTTTCATACAAAGGCAATGAAGAGTTGTATGGTAAATCTCTATAGTGATGCAGTATGGTCTACGAGAGAGTAAGCAGCACACAAGTTCAGAAGCGTCTGCTACATTTGGATTGTTTCATACAAAGGCAATGAACAGTTGTATGGTAAATCTCTATAGTGATGCAGTATGGTATACGAGAGAGTAAGCACCACACAAGTTCAGAAGTGTCTGCTACATTTGGATTGTTTCATACAAAGGTAATGAAGAGTTGTACGGTAAATCTCTATAGTGATGCAGTATGGTCTACGAGAGAGTAAGCACCACACAAGTTCAGAAGTTTCTACTACATTTGGATTGTTTCATACAAAGGCAATGAACAGTTGTATGGTAAATCTCTATAGTGATGCAGTATGGTCTACGAGAGAGTAAGAAGCACACAAGTTCAGAAGCGTCTGCTACATTTGGATTGTTTCATACAAAGGCAATGAATAGTTGTACGGTAAATCTCTATAGTGATGCAGTATGGTCTACGAGAGAGTAAGCACCACACAAGTTCAGAAGCGTCTGCTACATGTGGATTGCTTCATACAAAGGCACTGAAGAGTTGTATGGTAAATCTCTATAGTGATGCCGTATCGTCTACGAGAGAGTAAGCACCACACAAGTTCAGAAGTTTCTACTACATTTGGATTGTTTCATACAAGGGCACTGAAGAGTTCTATTCTAAATCTCTCTAGTGTTCCTATGCTGGCTACAGCCTAGTAAGCAGCACCCAAGTTCAGAAGCGTCTGCTACATTTGGATTGTTTCATACAAAGGCAATGAAGAGTTGTATGGTAAATCTCTATAGTGATGCAGTATGGTCTACGAGAGAGTAAGCACCACACAAGTTCTGAAGTTTCTACTACATTTGGATTGTTTCATACAAAGGCAATGAAGTGTTGTATGGTAAATCTCTATAGTGATGCAGTATGGTCTACGAGAGAGTAAGCACCACACAAGTTCAGAACCTTCTACTACATTTGGATTGTTTCATACAAGGGCACTGAAGAGTTCTATTCTAAATCTCTCTAGTGTTCCTATACTGGCTACAGCCTAGTAAGCAGCCCCCAAGATCAGAAGCGTCTGCTACCTTTGGATTGTTTCATACAAAGGCAATGAAGAGTTGTATGGTAAATCTCTATAGTGATGCAGTATGGTCTACGAGAGAGTAAGCACCACACAAGTTCAGAAGCGTCTGCTACATTTGGATTGTTTCATACAAAGGCAATGAACAGTTGTATGGTAAATCTCTATAGTGATGCAGTATGGTCTACGAGAGAGTAAGCACCACACAAGTTCAGAAGTTTCTACTACATTTGGATTGTTTCATACAAGGGCACTGAAGAGTTCTATTCTAAATCTCTCTAGTGTTCCTATACTGGCTACAGCCTAGTAAGCAGCCCCCAAGTTCAGAAGCGTCTGCTACCTTTGGATTGTTTCATACAAAGGCAATGAAGAGTTGTATGGTAAATCTCTATAGTGATGCAGTATGGTCTACGAGAGAGTAAGCACCACACAAGTTCAGAAGCGTCTGCTACATTTGGATTGTTTCATACAAAGGCAATGAAGAGTTGTATGGTAAATCTCTATAGTGATGCAGTATGGTATACGAGAGAGTAAGCACCACACAAGTTCAGAACCTTCTACTACATTTGGATTGTTTCATACAAGGGCACTGAAGAGTTCTATTCTAAATCTCTCTAGTGTTCCTATACTGGCTACAGCCTAGTAAGCAGCCCCCAAGTTCAGAAGCGTCTGCTACATTTGGATTGTTTCATACAAAGGCAATGAAGAGTTGTATGGTAAATCTCTATAGTGATGCAGTATGGTCTACGAGAGAGTAAGCACCACACAAGTTCAGAAGCGTCTGCTACATTTGGATTGTTTCATACAAAGGCAATGAAGAGTTGTATGGTAAATCTCTATAGTGATGCAGTATGGTCTACGAGAGAGTAAGCACCACACAAGTTCAGAACCTTCTACTACTTTTGGATTGTTTCATACAAGGGCACTGAAGAGTTCTATTCTAAATCTCTCTAGTGTTCCTATACTGGCTACAGCCTAGTAAGCAGCACCCAAGTTCAGAAGCGTCTGCTACATTTGGATTGTTTCATACAAAGGCAATGAAGAGTTGTATGGTAAATCTCTATAGTGATGCAGTATGGTCTACGAGAGAGTAAGCACCACACAAGTTCAGAAGTGTCTGCTACATTTGGATTGTTTCATACAAAGGCAATGAAGAGTTGTATGGTAAATCTCTATAGTGATGCAGTGTGGTCTACGAGAGAGTAAGCACCACACAAGTTCAGAAGTTTCTACTACATTTGGATTGTTACATACAAAGGCAATGAAGTGTTGTATGGTAAATCTCTATAGTGATGCAGTATGGTCTACGAGAGAGTAAGCACCACACAAGTTCAGAAGTTTCTACTACATTTGGATTGTTTCATACAAGGGCACTGAAGAGTTCTATTCTAAATCTCTCTAGTGTTCCTATACTGGCTACAGCCTAGTAAGCAGCACCCAAGTTCAGAAGCGTCTGCTACATTTGGATTGTTTCATACAAAGGCAATGAAGAGTTGTATGGTAAATCTCTATAGTGATGCAGTATGGTCTACGAGAGAGTAAGCACCACACAAGTTCAGAAGTTTCTACTACATTTGGATTGTTTCATACAAGGGCACTGAAGAGTTCTATTCTAAATCTCTCTAGTGTTCCTATACTGGCTACAGCCTAGTAAGCAGCACCCAAGTTCAGAAGCGTCTGCTACATTTGGATTGTTTCATACAAAGGAAATGAAGAGTTGTATGGTAAATCTCGATAGTGATGCAGTATGGTCTACGAGAGAGTAAGCAGCACACAAGTTCAGAAGCGTCTGCTACATTTCGATTGTTTCATACAAAGGCAATGAACAGTTGTATGGTAAATCTCTATAGTGATGCAGTATGGTCTACGAGAGAGTAAGCACCACACAAGTTCAGAAGTTTCTACTACATTTGGATTGTTTCATACAAGGGCACTGAAGAGTTCTATTCTAAATCTCTCTAGTGTTCCTATGCTGGCTACAGCCTAATAAGCAGCACCCAAGTTCAGAAGCGTCTGCTACATTTGGATTGTTTCATACAAAGGCAATGAAGAGTTGTATGGTAAATCTCTATAGTGATCCAGTATGGTCTACGAGAGAGTAAGCACCACACAAGTTCAGAAGTTTCTACTACATTTGGATTGTTTCATACAAAGGCAATGAAGTGTTGTATGGTAAATCTCTATAGTGATGCAGTATGGTCTACGAGAGAGTAAGCACCACACAAGTTCAGAACCTTCTACTACATTTGGATTGTTTCATACAAGGGCACTGAAGAGTTCTATTCTAAATCTCTCTAGTGTTCCTATACTGGCTACAGCCTAGTAAGCAGCACCCAAGTTCAGAAGCGTCTGCTACATTTGGATTGTTTCATACAAAGGCAATGAAGAGTTGTATGGTAAATCTCTATAGTGTTGCAGTATGGTCTACGAGAGAGTAAGCACCACACAAGTTCAGAAGTTTCTACTACATTTGGATTGTTTCATACAAAGGCAATGAAGAGTTGTATGGTAAATCTCTATAGTGATGCAGTATGGTCTACGAGAGAGTAAGCACCACACAAGTTCAGAACCTTCTACTACATTTGGATTGTTTCATACAAGGGCACTGAAGAGTTCTATTCTAAATCTCTCTAGTGTTCCTATACTGGCTACAGCCTAGTAAGCAGCCCCCAAGTTCAGAAGCGTCTGCTACCTTTGGATTGTTTCATACAAAGGCAATGAAGAGTTGTATGGTAAATCTCTATAGTGTTGCAGTATGGTCTACGAGAGAGTAAGCACCACACAAGTTCAGAAGTTTCTACTACATTTGGATTGTTTCATACAAAGGCAATGAAGAGTTGTATGGTAAATCTCTATAGTGATGCAGTATGGTCTACGAGAGAGTAAGCACCACACAAGTTCAGAAGTTTCTACTACATTTGGATTGTTTCATACAAGGGCACTGAAGAGTTCTATTCTAAATCTCTCTAGTGTTCCTATACTGGCTACAGCCTAGTAAGCAGCCCCCAAGTTCAGAAGCGTCTGCTACCTTTGGATTGTTTCATACAAAGGCAATGAAGAGTTGTATGGTAAATCTCTATAGTGATGCAGTATGGTCTACGAGAGAGTAAGCACCACACAAGTTCAGAAGCGTCTGCTACATTTGGATTGTTTCATACAAAGGCAATGAAGAGTTGTATGGTAAATCTCTATAGTGATGCAGTATGGTCTACGAGAGAGTAAGCACCACACAAGTTCAAAACCTTCTACTACATTTGGATTGTTTCATACAAGGGCACTGAAGAGTTCTATTCTAAATCTCTCTAGTGTTGCTATACTGGCTACAGCCTAGTAAGCAGCACCCAAGTTCAGAAGCGTCTGCTACATTTGGATTGTTTCATACAAAGGCAATGAAGAGTTGTATGGTAAATCTCTATAGTGATGCAGTATGGTCTACGAGAGAGTAAGCACCACACAAGTTCAGAAGTGTCTGCTACATTTGGATTGTTTCATACAAAGGCAATGAAGAGTTGTATGGTAAATCTCTATAGTGATGCAGTATGGTCTACGAGAGAGTAAGCACCACACAAGTTCAGAAGTGTCTGCTACATTTGGATTGTTTCATACAAAGGTAATGAAGAGTTGTACGGTAAATCTCTATAGTGATGCAGTATGGTCTACGAGAGAGTAAGCACCACACAAGTTCAGAAGTTTCTACTACATTTGGATTGTTTCATACAAAGGCAATGAACAGTTGTATGGTAAATCTCTATAGTGATGCAGTATGGTCTACGAGAGAGTAAGAAGCACACAAGTTCAGAAGCGTCTGCTACATTTGGATTGTTTCATACAAAGGCAATGAATAGTTGTACGGTAAATCTCTATAGTGATGCAGTATGGTCTACGAGAGAGTAAGCACCACACAAGTTCAGAAGCGTCTGCTACATGTGGATTGTTTCATACAAAGGCACTGAAGAGTTGTATGGTAAATCTCTATAGTGATGCCGTATCGTCTACGAGAGAGTAAGCACCACACAAGTTCAGAAGTTTCTACTACATTTGGATAGTTTCATACAAGGGCACTGAAGAGTTCTATTCTAAATCTCTCTAGTGTTCCTATGCTGGCTACAGCCTAGTAAGCAGCACCCAAGTTCAGAAGCGTCTGCTACATTTGGATTGTTTCATACAAAGGCAATGAAGAGTTGTATGGTAAATCTCTATAGTGATGCAGTATGGTCTACGAGAGAGTAAGCACCACACAAGTTCAGAAGTTTCTACTACATTTGGATTGTTTCATACAAAGGCAATGAAGTGTTGTATGGTAAATCTCTATAGTGATGCAGTATGGTCTACGAGAGAGTAAGCACCACACAAGTTCAGAACCTTCTACTACATTTGTATTGTTTCATACAAGGGCACTGAAGAGTTCTATTCTAAATCTCTCTAGTGTTCCTATACTGGCTACAGCCTAGTAAGCAGCCCCCAAGATCAGAAGCGTCTGCTACCTTTGGATTGTTTCATACAAAGGCAATGAAGAGTTGTATGGTAAATCTCTATAGTGATGCAGTATGGTCTACGAGAGAGTAAGCACCACACAAGTTCAGAAGCGTCTGCTACATTTGGATTGTTTCATACAAAGGCAATGAACAGTTGTATGGTAAATCTCTATAGTGATGCAGTATGGTCTACGAGAGAGTAAGCACCACACAAGTTCAGAAGTTTCTACTACATTTGGATTGTTTCATACAAGGGCACTGAAGAGTTCTATTCTAAATCTCTCTAGTGTTCCTATACTGGCTACAGCCTAGTAAGCAGCCCCCAAGTTCAGAAGCGTCTGCTACCTTTGGATTGTTTCATACAAAGGCAATGAAGAGTTGTATGGTAAATCTCTATAGTGATGCAGTATGGTCTACGAGAGAGTAAGCACCACACAAGTTCAGAAGCGTCTGCTACATTTGGATTGTTTCATACAAAGGCAATGAAGAGTTGTATGGTAAATCTCTATAGTGATGCAGTATGGTATACGAGAGAGTAAGCACCACACAAGTTCAGAACCTTCTACTACATTTGGATTGTTTCATACAAGGGCACTGAAGAGTTCTATTCTAAATCTCTCTAGTGTTCCTATACTGGCTACAGCCTAGTAAGCAGCCCCCAAGTTCAGAAGCGTCTGCTACATTTGGATTGTTTCATACAAAGGTAATGAAGAGTTGTATGGTAAATCTCTATAGTGATGCAGTATGGTCTACGAGAGAGTAAGCACCACACAAGTTCAGAAGCGTCTGCTACATTTGGATTGTTTCATACAAAGGCAATGAAGAGTTGTATGGTAAATCTCTATAGTGATGCAGTATGGTCTACGAGAGAGTAAGCACCACACAAGTTCAGAACCTTCTACTACATTTGGATTGTTTCATACAAGGGCACTGAAGAGTTCTATTCTAAATTTCTCTAGTGTTCCTATACTGGCTACAGCCTAGTAAGCAGCACCCAAGTTCAGAAGCGTCTGCTACATTTGGATTGTTTCATACAAAGGCAATGAAGAGTTGTATGGTAAATCTCTATAGTGATGCAGTATGGTCTACGAGAGAGTAAGCACCACACAAGTTCAGAAGTGTCTGCTACATTTGGATTGTTTCATACAAAGGCAATGAAGAGTTGTATGGTAAATCTCTATAGTGATGCAGTGTGGTCTACGAGAGAGTAAGCACCACACAAGTTCAGAAGCGTCTGCTACATTTGGATTGTTTCATACAAAGTAAATGAAGAGTTGTATGGTAAATGTCTATTGTGATGCAGTATGGTCTACGAGAGAGTAAGCACCACACAAGTTCAGAAGCTTCTAGTACATTTGGATTGTTTCATACAAGGGCACTGAAGAGTTCTATTCTAAATCTCTCTAGTGTTCGTATACTGGGTACAGCCTAGTAAGCAGCACCCAAGTTCAGAAGCGTCTGCTACATTTGGATTGTTTCATACAAAGGCAATGAAGAGTTGTATGGTAAATCTCTATAGTGATGCAGTATGGTCTACGAGAGAGTAAGCACCACACAAGTTCAGAAGTTTCTACTACATTTGGATTGTTACATACAAAGGCAATGAAGTGTTGTATGGTAAATCTCTATAGTGATGCAGTATGGTCTACGAGAGAGTAAGCACCACACAAGTTCAGAAGTTTCTACTACATTTGGATTGTTTCATACAAGGGCACTGAAGAGTTCTATTCTAAATCTCTCTAGCGTTCCTATACTGGCTACAGCCTAGTAAGCAGCACCCAAGTTCAGAAGCGTCTGCTACATTTGGATTGTTTCATACAAAGGCAATGAAGAGTTGTATGGTAAATCTCTATAGTGATGCAGTAAGGTCTACGAGAGAGTAAGCACCACACAAGTTCAGAAGTTTCTACTACATTTGGATTGTTTCATACAAGGGCACTGAAGAGTTCTATTCTAATTCTCTCTAGTGTTCCTATACTGGCTACAGCCTAGTAAGCAGCACCCAAGTTCAGAAGCGTCTGCTACATTTGGATTGTTTCATACAAAGGCAATGAAGAGTTGTATGGTAAATCTCGATAGTGATGCAGTATGGTCTACGAGAGAGTAAGCAGCACACAAGTTCAGAAGCGTCTGCTACATTTGGATTGTTTCATACAAAGGCAATGAACAGTTGTATGGTAAATCTCTATAGTGATGCAGTATGGTCTACGAGAGAGTAAGAAGCACACAAGTTCAGAAGCGTATGCTACATTTGGATTGTTTCATACAAGGGCACTGAAGAGTTCTATTCTAAATCTCTCTAGTTTTCCTATGCTGGCTACAGCCTAGTAAGCAGCACCCAAGTTCAGAAGCGTCTGCTACATTTGGATTGTTTCATAGAAAGGAAATGAAGAGTTGTATGGTAAATCTCTATAGTGATGCAGTATGGTCTACGAGAGAGTAAGCACCACACAAGTTCAGAAGTTTCTACTACATTTGAATTGTTTCATACAAGGGCACTGAAGAGTTCTATTCTAAATCTCTCTAGTGTTCCTATGCTGGCTACAGCCTAGTAAGCAGCACCCAAGTTCAGAAGCGTCTGCTACATTTGGATTGTTTCATACAAAGGCAATGAAGAGTTGTATGGTAAATCTCTATAGTGATGCAGTATGGTTTACGAGAGAGTAAGCACCACACAAGTTCAGAAGTTTCTACTACATTTGGATTGTTTCATACAAAGGCAATGAATTGTTGTATGGTAAATCTCTATAGTGATGCAGTATGGTCTACGAGAGAGTAAGCACCACACAAGTTCAGAAGTTTCTACTACATTTGGATTGTTTCATACAAGGGCACTGAAGAGTTCTATTCTAAATCTCTCTAGTGTTACTATACTGGCTACAGCCTAGTAAGCACCACACAAGTTCAGAAGTGTCTGCTACATTTGGATTGTTTCATACAAAGGCAATGAAGAGTTGTATGGTAAATCTCTATAGTGATGCAGTATGGTCTACGAGAGAGTAAGCAGCACACAAGTTCAGAAGCGTCTGCTACATTTGGATTGTTTCATACAAAGGCAATGAACAGTTGTATGGTAAATCTCTATAGTGATGCAGTATGGTCTACGAGAGAGTAAGCACCACACAAGTTCAGAAGTGTCTGCTACATTTGGATTGTTTCATACAAAGGTAATGAAGAGTTGTACGGTAAATCTCTATAGTGATGCAGTATGGTCTACGAGAGAGTAAGCACCACACAAGTTCAGAAGTTTCTACTACATTTGGATTGTTTCATACAAAGGCAATGAACAGTTGTATGGTAAATCTCTATAGTGATGCAGTATGGTCTACGAGAGAGTAAGAAGCACACAAGTTCAGAAGCGTCTGCTACATTTGGATTGTTTCATACAAAGGCAATGAATAGTTGTACGGTAAATCTCTATAGTGATGCAGTATGGTCTACGAGAGAGTAAGCACCACACAAGTTCAGAAGCGTCTGCTACATGTGGATTGTTTCATACAAAGGCACTGAAGAGTTGTATGGTAAATCTCTATAGTGATGCCGTATCGTCTACGAGAGAGTAAGCACCACACAAGTTCAGAAGTTTCTACTACATTTGGATTGTTTCATACAAGGGCACTGAAGAGTTCTATTCTAAATCTCTCTAGTGTTCCTATGCTGGCTACAGCCTAGTAAGCAGCACCCAAGTTCAGAAGCGTCTGCTACATTTGGATTGTTTCATACAAAGGCAATGAAGAGTTGTATGGTAAATCTCTATAGTGATGCAGTATGGTCTACGAGAGAGTAAGCACCACACAAGTTCAGAAGTTTCTACTACATTTGGATTGTTTCATACAAAGGCAATGAAGTGTTGTATGGTAAATCTCTATAGTGATGCAGTATGGTCTACGAGAGAGTAAGCACCACACAAGTTCAGAACCTTCTACTACATTTGGATTGTTTCATACAAGGGCACTGAAGAGTTCTATTCTAAATCTCTCTAGTGTTCCTATACTGGCTACAGCCTAGTAAGCAGCCCCCAAGATCAGAAGCGTCTGCTACCTTTGGATTGTTTCATACAAAGGCAATGAAGAGTTGTATGGTAAATCTCTATAGTGATGCAGTATGGTCTACGAGAGAGTAAGCACCACACAAGTTCAGAAGCGTCTGCTACATTTGGATTGTTTCATACAAAGGCAATGAACAGTTGTATGGTAAATCTCTATAGTGATGCAGTATGGTCTACGAGAGAGTAAGCACCACACAAGTTCAGAAGTTTCTACTACATTTGAATTGTTTCATACAAGGGCACTGAAGAGTTCTATTCTAAATCTCTCTAGTGTTCCTATGCTGGCTACAGCCTAGTAAGCAGCACCCAAGTTCAGAAGCGTCTGCTACATTTGGATTGTTTCATACAAAGGCAATGAAGAGTTCTATTCTAAATCTCTCTAGTGTTCCTATACTGGCTACAGCTTAGTAAGCAGCACCCAAGTTCAGAAGCGTCTGCTACATTTGGATTGTTTCATACAAAGGCAATGAAGAGTTGTATGGTAAATCTCGATAGTGATGCAGTATGGTCTACGAGAGAGTAAGCACCACACAAGTTCAGAAGTTTCTACTACATTTGGATTGTTTCATACAAAGGCAATGAAGTGTTGTATGGTAAATCTCTATAGTGATGCAGTATGGTCTACGAGAGAGTAAGCACCACACAAGTTCAGAAGTTTCTACTACATTTGGATTGTTTCATACAAGGGCACTGAAGAGTTCTATTCTAAATCTCTCTAGTGTTCCTATACTGGCTACAGCCTAGTAAGCAGCACCCAAGTTCAGAAGCGTCTGCTACATTTGGATTGTTTCATACAAAGGCAATGAAGAGTTGTATGGTAAATCTCTATAGTGATGCAGTATGGTCTACGAGAGAGTAAGCACCACACAAGTTCAGAAGTTTCTACTACATTTGGATTGTTTCATACAAGGGCACTGAAGAGTTCTATTCTAAATCTGTCTTGTGTTCCTATACTGGCTACAGCTTAGTAAGCAGCACCGAAGTTCAGAAGCATCTGCTACATTTGGATTGTTAAATACAAAGGCAATGAAGAGTTGTATGGTAAATCTCTATAGTGATGCAGTATGGTCTACGAGAGAGTAAGCACCACACAAATTCAGAACCTTCTACTACATTTGGATTGTTTCATACAAGGGCAATGAAGTGTTGTATGGTAAATCTCTATAGTGATGCAGTATGGTCTACGAGAGAGTAAGCACCACCCAAGTTCAGAAGTTTCTACTACATTTGGATTGTTTCATACAAGGGCACTGAAGAGTTCTATTCTAAATCTCTCTAGTGTTCCTATACTGACTGCAGCCTAGTAAGCAGCACCCAAGTTCAGAAGCGTCTGCTACATTTGGATTATTTCATACAAGGGCACTGAAGAGTTCTATACTTAATCTCTATAGTGATGCGGTATGGTCTACGAGAGAGTAAGCACCACACAAGTTCAGAAGCATCTGCTACATTTGGATTGTTTCATACAAAGGCAATGAAGAGTTGTATGGTAAATCTCAATAGTGATGCAGTATGGTCTACGAGAGAGTAAGCACCACACAAGTTCAGAAGTTTCTACTACATTTGGATTGTTTCATACAAGGGCAATGAAGAGTTCTATTCTAAATCTCTCTAGTGTTCCTATACTGGCTACAGCTTAGTAAGCAGCACCCAAGTTCAGAAGCGTCTGCTACATTTGGATTGTTTCATACAAAGGCAATGAAGAGTTGTATGGTAAATCTCTATAGTGATGCAGTATGGTCTACGAGAGAGTAAGTACCACACAAGTTCAGAAGCGTCTGCTACATTTGGATTGTTTCATACAAAGGCAATGAAGAGTTGTATGGTAAATCTCTATAGTGATGCAGTATGGTCTACGAGAGAGTAAGCACCACACAAGTTCAGAAGTGTCTGCTACATTTGGATTGTTTCATACAAAGGCAATGAAGAGTTGTATGGTAAATCTCTATAGTGATGCAGTATGGTCTACGAGAGAGTAAGAAGCACACAAGTTCAGAAGCGTCTGCTACATTTGGATTGTTTCATACAAAGGCAATGAAGAGTTGTATGGTAAATCTCTATAGTGAGGCAGTATGGTCTACGAGAGAGTAAGCACCACACAAGTTCAGAAGTTTCTACTACATTTGGATTGTTTCATACAAGGGCAATGAAGAGTTCTATTCTAAACCTCTCTAGTGTTCCTATACTGGCTACAGCGTAGTAAGCAGCACCCAAGTTCAGAAGCGTCTGCTACATTTGGATTGTTTCATACAAAGGCAATGAAGAGTTGTATGGTAAATCTCTATAGTGAGGCAGTATGGTCTACGAGAGAGTAAGCACCACACAAGTTCAGAAGCGTCTGCTACATTTGGATTGTTTCATACAAAGGAAATGAAGAGTTGTATGGTAAATCTCTATAGTGATGCAGTATGGTCTACGAGAGAGTAAGCACCACACAAGTTCAGAAGTTTCTACTACATTTGGATTGTTTCATACAAGGGCACTGAAGAGTTCTATTCTAAATCTCTCTAGTGTTCCTATACTGGCTACAGCCTAGTAAGCAGCACCCAAGTTCAGAAGCGTCTGCTACATTTGGATTGTTTCATACAAAGGCAATGAAGAGTTGTATGGTAAATCTCTATAGTGATGCAGTATGGGCTACGAGAGAGTAAGCACCACACAAGTTCAGAAGTTTCTACTACATTTGGATTGTTTCATACAAAGGCAATGAAGTGTTGTATGGTAAATCTCTATAGTGATGCAGTATGGTCTGCGAGAGAGTAAGCACCACACAAGTTCAGAAGTTTCTACTACATTTGGATTGTTTCATACAAGGGCACTGAAGAGTTCTATTCTAAATCTCTCTAGTGTACCTATACTGGCTACAGCCTAGTAAGCAGCACCCAAGTTCAGAAGCGTCTGCTACTTTTGGATTGTTTCATACAAAGGCAATGAAGAGTTGTATGGTAAATCTCTATAGTGATGCAGTATGGTCTACGAGAGAGTAAGAACCACACAAGTTCAGAAGTTTCTACTACATTTGGATTGTTTCATACAAAGGCAATGAAGTGTTGTATGGTAAATCTCTATAGTGATGCAGTATGGTCTACGAGAGAGTAAGCACCACACAAGTTCAGAAGTTTCTACTACATTTGGATTGTTTCATACAAGGGCACTGAAGAGTTCTATTCTAAATCTCTCTAGTGTTCCTATACTGGCTACAGCCTAGTAAGCAGCACCCAAGTTCAGAAGCGTCTGCTACATTTGGATTGTTTCATACAAAGGCAATGAAGAGTTGTATGGTAAATCTCTATAGTGATGCAGTATGGTCTACGAGAGAGTAAGCACCACACAAGTTCAGAAGCGTCTGCTACATTTGGATTGTTTCATACAAAGGCAATGAACAGTTATATGGTAAATCTCTATAGTGATGCAGTATGGTCTACGAGAGAGTAAGAAGCACACAAGTTCAGAAGTTTCTACTACATTTGGATTGTTTCATACAAGGGCACTGAAGAATTCTATTCTAAATCTCTCTAGTGTTCCTATACTGGCTACAGCCTAGTAAACAGCACCCAAGTTCAGAAGCGTCTGCTACATTTGGATTGTTTCATACAAAGGCAATGAAGAGTTGTATGGTAAATCTCTATAGTGATGCAGTATGGTCTACGAGAGAGTAAGCACCACACAAGTTCAGAAGTGTCTGCTACATTTGGATTGTTTCATACAAAGGCAATGAAGAGTTGTATGGTAAATCTCTATAGTGATGCAGTATGGTCTACGAGAGAGTAAGCACCACACAAGTTCAGAACCTTCTACTACATTTGGATTGTTTCATACAAGGGCACTGAAGAGTTCTATTCTAAATCTCTCTAGTGTTCCTATACTGGCTACAGCCTAGTAAGCAGCCCCCAAGTTCAGAAGCGTCTGCTACCTTTGGATTGTTTCATACAAAGGCAATGAAGAGTTGTATGGTAAATCTCTATAGTGATGCCGTATGGTCTACGAGAGAGTAAGCACCACACAAGTTCAGAAGCGTCTGCTACATTTGGATTGTTTCATACAAAGGCAATGAAGAGTTGTATGGTAAATCTCTATAGTGATGCAGTATGGTCTACGAGAGAGTAAGCACCGCACAAGTTCAGAACCTTCTACTACATTTGGATTGTTTCATACAAGGGCACTGAAGAGTTCTATTCTAAATCTCTCTAGTGTTGCTATACTGGCTACAGCCTAGTAAGCAGCACCCAAGTTCAGAAGCGTCTGCTACATTTGGATTGTTTCATACAAAGGCAATGAAGATTTGTATGGTAAATCTCTATAGTGATGCAGTATGGTCTACGAGAGAGTAAGCACCACACAAGTTCAGAAGTGTCTGCTACATTTGGATTGTTTCATACAAAGGCAATGAAGAGTTGTATGGTAAATCTCTATAGTGATGCAGTATGGTCTACGAGAGAGTTAGAAGCACCCAAGTTCAGAAGCGTCTGCTACATTTGGATTGTTTCATACAAAGGCAATGAAGAGTTGTATGGTAAATCTCTATAGTGAGGCAGTATGGTCTACGAGAGAGTAAGCACCACACAAGTTCAGAAGTTTCTACTACATTTGGATTGTTTCATACAAGGGCAATGAAGAGTTCTATTCTAAATCTCTCTAGTGTTCCTATACTGGCTACAGCCTAGTAAGCAGCACCCAAGTTCAGAAGCGTCTGCTACATTTGGATTGTTTCATACAAAGGCAATGAAGAGTTGTATGGTAAATCTCTATAGTGAGGCAGTATGGTCTACGAGAGAGTAAGCACCACACAAGTTCAGAAGCGTCTGCTACATTTGGATTGTTTCATACAAAGGAAATGAAGAGTTGTATGGTAAATCTCTATAGTGATGCAGTATGGTCTACGAGAGTGTAAGCACCACACAAGTTCAGAAGTTTCTACTACATTTGGATTGTTTCATACAAGGGCACTGAAGAGTTCTATTCTAAATCTGTCTTGTGTTCCTATACTGGCTACAGCTTAGTAAGCAGCACCGAAGTTCAGAAGCATCTGCTACATTTGGATTGTTTCATACAAAGGCAATGAAGAGTTGTATGGTAAATCTCTATAGTGATGCAGTATGGTCTACGAGAGAGTAAGCACCACACAAGTTCATAAGTTTCTACTACATTTGGATTGTTTCATACAAGGGCAATGAAGTGTTGTATGGTAAATCTCGATAGTGATGCAGTATGGTCTACGAGAGAGTAAGCACCACACAAGTTCAGAACCTTCTACTACATTTGGATTGTTTCATACAAGCGCACTGAAGAGTTCTATTCTAAATCTCTCTAGTGTTCCTATACTGGCTACAGCCTAGTAAGCAGCACCCAAGTTCAGAAGCGTCTGCTACATTTGGATTGTTTCATACAAAGGCAATGAAGAGTTGTATGGTAAATCTCTATAGTGATGCAGTATGGTCTACGAGAGAGTAAGCACCACACAAGTTCAGAAGCGTCTGCTACATTTGGATTGTTTCATACAAAGGCAATGAAGAGTTGTATGGTAAATCTCTATAGTGATGCAGTATGGTCTACGAGAGAGTAAGCACCACACAAGTTCAGAACCTTCTACTATATTTGGATTGTTTCATACAAGGGCACTGAAGAGTTCTATTCTAAATCTCTCTAGTGTTGTCATACTGGCTACAGCCTAGTAAGCAGCACCCAAGTTCAGAAGCGTCTGCTACATTTGGATTGTTTCATACAAAGGCAATGAAGAGTTGTATGGTAAATCTCTATAGTGATGCAGTATGGTCTACGAGAGAGTAAGCACCGCACAAGTTCAGAAGCGTCTGCTACATTTGGATTGTTTCATACAAATGCAATGAAGAGTTGTATGGTAAATCTCTATAGTGATGCAGTATGGTCTACGAGAGAGTAAGCACCACACAACTTCAGAACCTTCTACTACATTTGGATTTTTTCATACAAGGGCACTGAAGAGTTCTATTCTAAATCTCTCTAGTGTTCCTATACTGGCTACAGCCTAGTAAGCAGCACCCAAGTTCAGAAGCGTCTGCTACA
Source organism: Plestiodon gilberti rubricaudatus (assembly GCA_026170595.1). Taxonomy (NCBI): domain Eukaryota; kingdom Metazoa; phylum Chordata; class Lepidosauria; order Squamata; family Scincidae; genus Plestiodon; species Plestiodon gilberti. The sequence goes on from JANXHW010000012.1 coordinate 19,113,161, forward strand.
TTTGGATTGTTTCATACAAAGGCAATGAAGAGTTGTATGGTAAATCTCTATAGTGATGCAGTATGGTCTACGAGAGAGTAAGCACCACACAAGTTCAGAAGTTTCTACTACATTTGGATTGTTTCATACAAAGGCAATGAAGTGTTGTATGGTAAATCTCTATAGTGATGCAGTATGGTCTACGAGAGAGTAAGCACCACAGAAGTTCAGAACCTTCTACTACATTTGGATTGTTTCATACAAGGGCACTGAAGAGTTCTATTCTAAATCTCTCTAGTGTTCCTATACTGGCTACAGCCTAGTAAGCAGCCCCCAAGTTCAGAAGCGTCTGCTACCTTTGGATTGTTTCATACGAAGGCAATGAAGAGTTGTATGGTAAATCTCTATAGTGATGCAGTATGGTCTACGAGAGAGTAAGCACCACACAAGTTCAGAAGCGTCTGCTACATTTGGATTGTTTCATACAAAGGCAATGAAGAGTTGTATGGTAAATCTCTATAGTGATGCAGTATGGTCTACGAGAGAGTAAGCACCACACAAGTTCAGAACCTTCTACTAAATTTGGATTGTTTCATACAAGGGCACTGAAGAGTTCTATTCTAAATCTCTCTAGTGTTCCTATACTGGCTACAGCCTAGTAAGGAGCACCCAAGTTCAGAAGCGTCTGCTACATTTGGATTGTTTCATACAAAGGCAATGAAGAGTTGTATGGTAAATCTCTATAGTGGTGCAGTATGGTCTACGAGAGAGTAAGCACCACACAAGTTCAGAAGTGTCTGCTACATTTGGATTGTTTCATACAAAGGCAATGAAGAGTTGTATGGTAAATCTCTATAGTGATGCAGTGTGGTCTACGAGAGAGTAAGCACCACACAAGTTCAGAAGCGTCTGCTACATTTGGATTGTTTCATACAAAGGAAATGAAGAGTTGTATGGTAAATCTCTATTGTGATGCAGTATGGTCTACGAGAGAGTAAGCACCACACAAGTTCAGAAGTTTCTTCTACATTTGGATTGTTTCATACAAGGGCACTGAAGAGTTCTATTCTAAATCTCTCTAGTGTTCCTATACTGGCTACAGCCTAGTAAGCAGCACCCAAGTTCAGAAGCGTCTGCTACATTTGGATTGTTTCATACAAAGGCAATGAAGAGTTGTATGGTAAATCTCTATAGTGATGCAGTATGGTCTACGAGAGAGTAAGCACCACACAAGTTCAGAAGTTTCTACTACATTTGGATTGTTTCATACAAAGGCAATGAAGTGTTGTATGGTAAATCTCTCTAGTGTTCGTATACTGGCTACTGCCTAGTAAGCAGCACCCAAGTTCAGAAGCGTCTGCTACATTTGGATTGTTTCATACAAAGGCAATGAAGAGTTGTATGGTAAATCTCTATAGTGATGCAGTATGGTCTACGAGAGAGTAAGCACCACACAAGTTCAGAAGTTTCTACTACATTTGGATTGTTTTATACAAGGGCACTGAAGAGTTCTATTCTAAATCTCTCTGGTGTTCCTATACTGGCTACAGCCTAGTAAGCAGCACCCAAGTTCAGAAGCGTCTGCTACATTTGGATTGTTTCATACAAAGGCAATGAAGAGTTGTATGGTAAATCTCTATAGTGATGCAGTATGGTCTACGAGAGAGTAAGCACCACACAAGTTCAGAAGTTTCTACTACATTTGGATTGTTTCATACAAGGGCACTGAAGAGTTCTATTCTAAATCTCTCTAGTGTTCGTATACTGGCTACTCCCTAGTAAGCAGCACCCAAGTTCAGAAGCGTCTGCTACATTTGGATTGTTTCATACAAAGGTAATGAAGAGTTGTACGGTAAATCTCTATAGTGATGCAGTATGGTCTACGAGAGAGTAAGCACCACACAAGTTCAGAAGTTTCTACTACATTTGGATTGTTTCATACAAAGGCAATGAACAGTTGTATGGTAAATCTCTATAGTGATGCAGTATGGTCTACGAGAGAGTAAGAAGCACACGAGTTCAGAAGCGTCTGCTACATTTGGATTGTTTCATACAAAGGCAATGAATAGTTGTACGGTAAATCTCTATAGTGATGCAGTATGGTCTACGAGAGAGTAAGCACCACACAAGTTCAGAAGCGTCTGCTACATGTGGATTGTTTCATACAAAGGCACTGAAGAGTTGTATGGTAAATCTCTATAGTGATGCCGTATCGTCTACGAGAGAGTAAGCACCACACAAGTTCAGAAGTTTCTACTACATTTGGATTGTTTCATACAAGGGCACTGAAGAGTTCTATTCTAAATCTCTCTAGTGTTCCTATGCTGGCTACAGCCTAGTAAGCAGCACCCAAGTTCAGAAGCGTCTGCTACATTTGGATTGTTTCATACAAAGGCAATGAAGAGTTGTATGGTAAATCTCTATAGTGATGCAGTATGGTCTACGAGAGAGTAAGCACCACACAAGTTCAGAAGTTTCTACTACATTTGGATTGTTTCATACAAAGGCAATGAAGTGTTGTATGGTAAATCTCTATAGTGATGCAGTATGGTCTACGAGAGAGTAAGCACCACACAAGTTCAGAACCTTCTACTACATTTGGATTGTTTCATACAAGGGCACTGAAGAGTTCTATTCTAAATCTCTCTAGTGTTCCTATACTGGCTACAGCCTAGTAAGCAGCCCCCAAGATCAGAAGCGTCTGCTACCTTTGGATTGTTTCATACAAAGGCAATGAAGAGTTGTATGGTAAATCTCTATAGTGATGCAGTATGGTCTACGAGAGAGTAAGCACCACACAAGTTCAGAAGCGTCTGCTACATTTGGATTGTTTCATACAAAGGCAATGAACAGTTGTATGGTAAATCTCTATAGTGATGCAGTATGGTCTACGAGAGAGTAAGCACCACACAAGTTCAGAAGTTTCTACTACATTTGGATTGTTTCATACAAGGGCACTGAAGAGTTCTATTCTAAATCTCTCTAGTGTTCCTATACTGGCTACAGCCTAGTAAGCAGCCCCCAAGTTCAGAAGCGTCTGCTACCTTTGGATTGTTTCATACAAAGGCAATGAAGAGTTGTATGGTAAATCTCTATAGTGATGCAGTATGGTCTACGAGAGAGTAAGCACCACACAAGTTCAGAAGCGTCTGCTACATTTGGATTGTTTCATACAAAGGCAATGAAGAGTTGTATGGTAAATCTCTATAGTGATGCAGTATGGTATACGAGAGAGTAAGCACCACACAAGTTCAGAACCTTCTACTACATTTGGATTGTTTCATACAAGGGCACTGAAGAGTTCTATTCTAAATCTCTCTAGTGTTCCTATACTGGCTACAGCCTAGTAAGCAGCCCCCAAGTTCAGAAGCGTCTGCTACATTTGGATTGTTTCATACAAAGGCAATGAAGAGTTGTATGGTAAATCTCTATAGTGATGCAGTATGGTCTACGAGAGAGTAAGCACCACACAAGTTCAGAAGCGTCTGCTACATTTGGATTGTTTCATACAAAGGCAATGAAGAGTTGTATGGTAAATCTCTATAGTGATGCAGTATGGTCTACGAGAGAGTAAGCACCACACAAGTTCAGAACCTTCTACTACATTTGGATTGTTTCATACAAGGGCACTGAAGAGTTCTATTCTAAATCTCTCTAGTGTTCCTATACTGGCTACAGCCTAGTAAGCAGCACCCAAGTTCAGAAGCGTCTGCTACATTTGGATTGTTTCATACAAAGGCAATGAAGAGTTGTATGGTAAATCTCTATAGTGATGCAGTATGGTCTACGAGAGAGTAAGCACCACACAAGTTCAGAAGTGTCTGCTACATTTGGATTGTTTCATACAAAGGCAATGAAGAGTTGTATGGTAAATCTCTATAGTGATGCAGTGTGGTCTACGAGAGAGTAAGCACCACACAAGTTCAGAAGCGTCTGCTACATTTGGATTGTTTCATACAAAGTAAATGAAGAGTTGTATGGTAAATGTCTATTGTGATGCAGTATGGTCTACGAGAGAGTAAGCACCACACAAGTTCAGAAGCTTCTACTACATTTGGATTGTTTCATACAAGGGCACTGAAGAGTTCTATTCTAAATCTCTCTAGTGTTCGTATACTGGGTACAGCCTAGTAAGCAGCACCCAAGTTCAGAAGCGTCTGCTACATTTGGATTGTTTCATACAAAGGCAATGAAGAGTTGCATGGTAAATCTCTATAGTGATGCAGTATGGTCTACGAGAGAGTAAGCACCACACAAGTTCAGAAGTTTCTACTACATTTGGATTGTTACATACAAAGGCAATGAAGTGTTGTATGGTAAATCTCTATAGTGATGCAGTATGGTCTACGAGAGAGTAAGCACCACACAAGTTCAGAAGTTTCTACTACATTTGGATTGTTTCATACAAGGGCACTGAAGAGTTCTATTCTAAATCTCTCTAGCGTTCCTATACTGGCTACAGCCTAGTAAGCAGCACCCAAGTTCAGAAGCGTCTGCTACATTTGGATTGTTTCATACAAAGGCAATGAAGAGTTGTATGGTAAATCTCTATAGTGATGCAGTAAGGTCTACGAGAGAGTAAGCACCACACAAGTTCAGAAGTTTCTACTACATTTGGATTGTTTCATACAAGGGCACTGAAGAGTTCTATTCTAATTCTCTCTAGTGTTCCTATACTGGCTACAGCCTAGTAAGCAGCACCCAAGTTCAGAAGCGTCTGCTACATTTGGATTGTTTCATACAAAGGCAATGAAGAGTTGTATGGTAAATCTCGATAGTGATGCAGTATGGTCTACGAGAGAGTAAGCAGCACACAAGTTCAGAAGCGTCTGCTACATTTGGATTGTTTCATACAAAGGCAATGAACAGTTGTATGGTAAATCTCTATAGTGATGCAGTATGGTCTACGAGAGAGTAAGAAGCACACAAGTTCAGAAGCGTATGCTACATTTGGATTGTTTCATACAAGGGCACTGAAGAGTTCTATTCTAAATCTCTCTAGTGTTCCTATGCTGGCTACAGCCTAGTAAGCAGCACCCAAGTTCAGAAGCGTCTGCTACATTTGGATTGTTTCATACAAAGGAAATGAAGAGTTGTATGGTAAATCTCTATAGTGATGCAGTATGGTCTACGAGAGAGTAAGCACCACACAAGTTCAGAAGTTTCTACTACATTTGAATTGTTTCATACAAGGGCACTGAAGAGTTCTATTCTAAATCTCTCTAGTGTTCCTATGCTGGCTACAGCCTAGTAAGCAGCACCCAAGTTCAGAAGCGTCTGCTACATTTGGATTGTTTCATACAAAGGCAATGAAGAGTTGTATGGTAAATCTCTATAGTGATGCAGTATGGTTTACGAGAGAGTAAGCACCACACAAGTTCAGAAGCGTCTGCTACATTTGGATTGTTTCATACAAAGGCAATGAAGAGTTGTATGGTAAATCTCTATAGTGATGCAGTATGGTCTACGAGAGAGTAAGCACCACACAAGTTCAGAAGTTTCTACTACATTTGGATTGTTTCATACAAAGGCAATGAAGTGTTGTATGGTAAATCTCTATAGTGATGCAGTATGGTCTACGAGAGAGTAAGCACCACACAAGTTCAGAAGTTTCTACTACATTTGGATTGTTTCATACAAGGGCACTGAAGAGTTCTATTCTAAATCTCTCTAGTGTTCCTATACTGGCTACAGCCTAGTAAGCAGCACCCAAGTTCAGAAGCGTCTGCTACATTTGGATTGTTTCATACAAAGGCAATGAAGAGTTGTATGGTAAATCTCTATAGTGATGCAGTATGGTCTACGAGAGAGTAAGCACCACACAAGTACAGAAGTTTCTACTACATTTGGATTGTTTCATACAAGGGCACTGAAGAGTTCTATTCTAAATCTGTCTTGTGTTCCTATACTGGCTACAGCTTAGTAAGCAGCACCGAAGTTCAGAAGCATCTGCTACATTTGGATTGTTAAATACAAAGGCAATGAAGAGTTGTATGGTAAATCTCGATAGTGATGCAGTATGGTCTACGAGAGAGTAAGCAGCACACAAGTTCAGAAGCGTCTGCTACATTTGGATTGTTTCATACAAAGGCAATGAACAGTTGTATGGTAAATCTCTATAGTGATGCAGTATGGTCTACGAGAGAGTAAGAAGCACACAAGTTCAGAAGCGTATGCTACATTTGGATTGTTTCATACAAGGGCACTGAAGAGTTCTATTCTAAATCTCTCTAGTTTTCCTATGCTGGCTACAGCCTAGTAAGCAGCACCCAAGTTCAGAAGCGTCTGCTACATTTGGATTGTTTCATACAAAGGAAATGAAGAGTTGTATGGTAAATCTCTATAGTGATGCAGTATGGTCTACGAGAGAGTAAGCACCACACAAGTTCAGAAGTTTCTACTACATTTGAATTGTTTCATACAAGGGCACTGAAGAGTTCTATTCTAAATCTCTCTAGTGTTCCTATGCTGGCTACAGCCTAGTAAGCAGCACCCAAGTTCAGAAGCGTCTGCTACATTTGGATTGTTTCATACAAAGGCAATGAAGAGTTCTATTCTAAATCTCTCTAGTGTTCCTATACTGGCTACAGCTTAGTAAGCAGCACCCAAGTTCAGAAGCGTCTGCTACATTTGGATTGTTTCATACAAAGGCAATGAAGAGTTGTATGGTAAATCTCGATAGTGATGCAGTATGGTCTACGAGAGAGTAAGCACCACACAAGTTCAGAAGTTTCTACTACATTTGGATTGTTTCATACAAAGGCAATGAAGTGTTGTATGGTAAATCTCTATAGTGATGCAGTATGGTCTACGAGAGAGTAAGCACCACACAAGTTCAGAAGTTTCTACTACATTTGGATTGTTTCATACAAGGGCACTGAAGAGTTCTATTCTAAATCTCTCTAGTGTTCCTATACTGGCTACAGCCTAGTAAGCAGCACCCAAGTTCAGAAGCGTCTGCTACATTTGGATTGTTTCATACAAAGGCAATGAAGAGTTGTATGGTAAATATCTATAGTGATGCAGTATGGTCTACGAGAGAGTAAGCACCACACAAGTTCAGAAGTTTCTACTACATTTGGATTGTTTCATACAAGGGCACTGAAGAGTTCTATTCTAAATCTGTCTTGTGTTCCTATACTGGCTACAGCTTAGTAAGCAGCACCGAAGTTCAGAAGCATCTGCTACATTTGGATTGTTAAATACAAAGGCAATGAAGAGTTGTATGGTAAATCTCTATAGTGATGCAGTATGGTCTACGAGAGAGTAAGCACCACACAAATTCAGAACCTTCTACTACATTTGGATTGTTTCATACAAGGGCAATGAAGTGTTGTATGGTAAATCTCTATAGTGATGCAGTATGGTCTACGAGAGAGTAAGCACCACCCAAGTTCAGAAGTTTCTACTACATTTGGATTGTTTCATACAAGGGCACTGAAGAGTTCTATTCTAAATCTCTCTAGTGTTCCTATACTGACTGCAGCCTAGTAAGCAGCACCCAAGTTCAGAAGCGTCTGGTACATTTGGATTGTTTCATACAAGGGCACTGAAGAGTTCTATACTTAATCTCTATAGTGATGCAGTATGGTCTACGAGAGAGTAAGCACCACACAAGTTCAGAAGCATCTGCTACATTTGGATTGTTTCATACAAAGGCAATGAAGAGTTGTATGGTAAATCTCAATAGTGATGCAGTATGGTCTACGAGAGAGTAAGCACCACACAAGTTCAGAAGTTTCTACTACATTTGGATTGTTTCATACAAGGGCAATGAAGAGTTCTATTCTAAATCTCTCTAGTGTTCCTATACTGGCTACAGCTTAGTAAGCAGCACCCAAGTTCAGAAGCGTCTGCTACATTTGGATTGTTTCATACAAAGGCAATGAAGAGTTGTATGGTAAATCTCTATAGTGATGCAGTATGGTCTACGAGAGAGTAAGTACCACACAAGTTCAGAAGCGTCTGCTACATTTGGATTGTTTCATACAAAGGCAATGAAGAGTTGTATGGTAAATCTCTATAGTGATGCAGTATGGTCTACGAGAGAGTAAGCACCACACAAGTTCAGAAGTGTCTGCTACATTTGGATTGTTTCATACAAAGGCAATGAAGAGTTGTATGGTAAATCTCTATAGTGATGCAGTATGGTCTACGAGAGAGTAAGAAGCACACAAGTTCAGAAGCGTCTGCTACATTTGGATTGTTTCATACAAAGGCAATGAAGAGTTGTATGGTAAATCTCTATAGTGAGGCAGTATGGTCTACGAGAGAGTAAGCACCACACAAGTTCAGAAGTTTCTACTACATTTGGATTGTTTCATACAAGGGCAATGAAGAGTTCTATTCTAAACCTCTCTAGTGTTCCTATACTGGCTACAGCGTAGTAAGCAGCACCCAAGTTCAGAAGCGTCTGCTACATTTGGATTGTTTCATACAAAGGCAATGAAGAGTTGTATGGTAAATCTCTATAGTGAGGCAGTATGGTCTACGAGAGAGTAAGCACCACACAAGTTCAGAAGCGTCTGCTACATTTGGATTGTTTCATACAAAGGAAATGAAGAGTTGTATGGTAAATCTCTATAGTGATGCAGTATGGTCTACGAGAGAGTAAGCACCACACAAGTTCAGAAGTTTCTACTACATTTGGATTGTTTCATACAAGGGCACTGAAGAGTTCTATTCTAAATCTCTCTAGTGTTCCTATACTGGCTACAGCCTAGTAAGCAGCACCCAAGTTCAGAAGCGTCTGCTACATTTGGATTGTTTCATACAAAGGCAATGAAGAGTTGTATGGTAAATCTCTATAGTGATGCAGTATGGGCTACGAGAGAGTAAGCACCACACAAGTTCAGAAGTTTCTACTACATTTGGATTGTTTCATACAAAGGCAATGAAGTGTTGTATGGTAAATCTCTATAGTGATGCAGTATGGTCTGCGAGAGAGTAAGCACCACACAAGTTCAGAAGTTTCTACTACATTTGGATTGTTTCATACAAGGGCACTGAAGAGTTCTATTCTAAATCTCTCTAGTGTACCTATACTGGCTACAGCCTAGTAAGCAGCACCCAAGTTCAGAAGCGTCTGCTACTTTTGGATTGTTTCATACAAAGGCAATGAAGAGTTGTATGGTAAATCTCTATAGTGATGCAGTATGGTCTACGAGAGAGTAAGAACCACACAAGTTCAGAAGTTTCTACTACATTTGGATTGTTTCATACAAAGGCAATGAAGTGTTGTATGGTAAATCTCTATAGTGATGCAGTATGGTCTACGAGAGAGTAAGCACCACACAAGTTCAGAAGTTTCTACTACATTTGGATTGTTTCATACAAGGGCACTGAAGAGTTCTATTCTAAATCTCTCTAGTGTTCCTATACTGGCTACAGCCTAGTAAGCAGCACCCAAGTTCAGAAGCGTCTGCTACATTTGGATTGTTTCATACAAAGGCAATGAAGAGTTGTATGGTAAATCTCTATAGTGATGCAGTATGGTCTACGAGAGAGTAAGCACCACACAAGTTCAGAAGCGTCTGCTACATTTGGATTGTTTCATACAAAGGCAATGAACAGTTATATGGTAAATCTCTATAGTGATGCAGTATGGTCTACGAGAGAGTAAGAAGCACACAAGTTCAGAAGTTTCTACTACATTTGGATTGTTTCATACAAGGGCACTGAAGAATTCTATTCTAAATCTCTCTAGTGTTCCTATACTGGCTACAGCCTAGTAAACAGCACCCAAGTTCAGAAGCGTCTGCTACATTTGGATTGTTTCATACAAAGGCAATGAAGAGTTGTATGGTAAATCTCTATAGTGATGCAGTATGGTCTACGAGAGAGTAAGCACCACACAAGTTCAGAAGTGTCTGCTACATTTGGATTGTTTCATACAAAGGCAATGAAGAGTTGTATGGTAAATCTCTATAGTGATGCAGTATGGTCTACGAGAGAGTAAGCACCACACAAGTTCAGAACCTTCTACTACATTTGGATTGTTTCATACAAGGGCACTGAAGAGTTCTATTCTAAATCTCTCTAGTGTTCCTATACTGGCTACAGCCTAGTAAGCAGCCCCCAAGTTCAGAAGCGTCTGCTACCTTTGGATTGTTTCATACAAAGGCAATGAAGAGTTGTATGGTAAATCTCTATAGTGATGCCGTATGGTCTACGAGAGAGTAAGCACCACACAAGTTCAGAAGCGTCTGCTACATTTGGATTGTTTCATACAAAGGCAATGAAGAGTTGTATGGTAAATCTCTATAGTGATGCAGTATGGTCTACGAGAGAGTAAGCACCGCACAAGTTCAGAACCTTCTACTACATTTGGATTGTTTCATACAAGGGCACTGAAGAGTTCTATTCTAAATCTCTCTAGTGTTGCTATACTGGCTACAGCCTAGTAAGCAGCACCCAAGTTCAGAAGCGTCTGCTACATTTGGATTGTTTCATACAAAGGCAATGAAGATTTGTATGGTAAATCTCTATAGTGATGCAGTATGGTCTACGAGAGAGTAAGCACCACACAAGTTCAGAAGTGTCTGCTACATTTGGATTGTTTCATACAAAGGCAATGAAGAGTTGTATGGTAAATCTCTATAGTGATGCAGTATGGTCTACGAGAGAGTTAGAAGCACCCAAGTTCAGAAGCGTCTGCTACATTTGGATTGTTTCATACAAAGGCAATGAAGAGTTGTATGGTAAATCTCTATAGTGAGGCAGTATGGTCTACGAGAGAGTAAGCACCACACAAGTTCAGAAGTTTCTACTACATTTGGATTGTTTCATACAAGGGCAATGAAGAGTTCTATTCTAAATCTCTCTAGTGTTCCTATACTGGCTACAGCCTAGTAAGCAGCACCCAAGTTCAGAAGCGTCTGCTACATTTGGATTGTTTCATACAAAGGCAATGAAGAGTTGTATGGTAAATCTCTATAGTGAGGCAGTATGGTCTACGAGAGAGTAAGCACCACACAAGTTCAGAAGCGTCTGCTACATTTGGATTGTTTCATACAAAGGAAATGAAGAGTTGTATGGTAAATCTCTATAGTGATGCAGTATGGTCTACGAGAGAGTAAGCACCACACAAGTTCAGAACCTTCTACTACATTTGGATTGTTTCATACAAGCGCACTGAAGAGTTCTATTCTAAATCTCTCTAGTGTTCCTATACTGGCTACAGCCTAGTAAGCAGCACCCAAGTTCAGAAGCGTCTGCTACATTTGGATTGTTTCATACAAAGGCAATGAAGAGTTGTATGGTAAATCTCTATAGTGATGCAGTATGGTCTACGAGAGAGTAAGCACCACACAAGTTCAGAAGCGTCTGCTACATTTGGATTGTTTCATACAAAGGCAATGAAGAGTTGTATGGTAAATCTCTATAGTGATGCAGTATGGTCTACGAGAGAGTAAGCACCACACAAGTTCAGAACCTTCTACTATATTTGGATTGTTTCATACAAGGGCACTGAAGAGTTCTATTCTAAATCTCTCTAGTGTTGCTATACTGGCTACAGCCTAGTAAGCAGCACCCAAGTTCAGAAGCGTCTGCTACATTTGGATTGTTTCATACAAAGGCAATGAAGAGTTGTATGGTAAATCTCTATAGTGATGCAGTATGGTCTACGAGAGAGTAAGCACCGCACAAGTTCAGAAGCGTCTGCTACATTTGGATTGTTTCATACAAATGCAATGAAGAGTTGTATGGTAAATCTCTATAGTGATGCAGTATGGTCTACGAGAGAGTAAGCACCACACAACTTCAGAACCTTCTACTACATTTGGATTTTTTCATACAAGGGCACTGAAGAGTTCTATTCTAAATCTCTCTAGTGTTCCTATACTGGCTACAGCCTAGTAAGCAGCACCCAAGTTCAGAAGCGTCTGCTACATTTGGATTGTTTCATACAAAGGCAATGAAGAGTTGTATGGTAAATCTCTATAGTGATGCAGTATGGTCTACGAGAGAGTAAGCACCACACAAGTTCAGAAGTTTCTACTACATTTGGATTGTTTCATACAAAGGCAATGAAGTGTTGTATGGTAAATCTCTATAGTGATGCAGTATGGTCTACGAGAGAGTAAGCACCACAGAAGTTCAGAACCTTCTACTACATTTGGATTGTTTCATACAAGGGCACTGAAGAGTTCTATTCTAAATCTCTCTAGTGTTCCTATACTGGCTACAGCCTAGTAAGCAGCCCCCAAGTTCAGAAGCGTCTGCTACCTTTGGATTGTTTCATACGAAGGCAATGAAGAGTTGTATGGTAAATCTCTATAGTGATGCAGTATGGTCTACGAGAGAGTAAGCACCACACAAGTTCAGAAGCGTCTGCTACATTTGGATTGTTTCATACAAAGGCAATGAAGAGTTGTATGGTAAATCTCTATAGTGATGCAGTATGGTCTACGAGAGAGTAAGCACCACACAAGTTCAGAACCTTCTACTAAATTTGGATTGTTTCATACAAGGGCACTGAAGAGTTCTATTCTAAATCTCTCTAGTGTTCCTATACTGGCTACAGCCTAGTAAGGAGCACCCAAGTTCAGAAGCGTCTGCTACATTTGGATTGTTTCATACAAAGGCAATGAAGAGTTGTATGGTAAATCTCTATAGTGGTGCAGTATGGTCTACGAGAGAGTAAGCACCACACAAGTTCAGAAGTGTCTGCTACATTTGGATTGTTTCATACAAAGGCAATGAAGAGTTGTATGGTAAATCTCTATAGTGATGCAGTGTGGTCTACGAGAGAGTAAGCACCACACAAGTTCAGAAGCGTCTGCTACATTTGGATTGTTTCATACAAAGGAAATGAAGAGTTGTATGGTAAATCTCTATTGTGATGCAGTATGGTCTACGAGAGAGTAAGCACCACACAAGTTCAGAAGTTTCTTCTACATTTGGATTGTTTCATACAAGGGCACTGAAGAGTTCTATTCTAAATCTCTCTAGTGTTCGTATACTGGCTACAGCCTAGTAAGCAGCACCCAAGTTCAGAAGCGTCTGCTACATTTGGATTGTTTCATACAAAGGCAATGAAGAGTTGTATGGTAAATCCCTATAGTGATGCAGTATGGTCTACGAGAGAGTAAGCACCACACAAGTTCAGAAGTTTCTACTACATTTGGATTGTTACATACAAAGGCAATGAAGTGTTGTATGGTAAATCTCTATAGTGATGCAGTATGGTCTACGAGAGAGTAAGCACCACACAAGTTCAGAAGTTTCTACTACATTTGGATTGTTTCACACAAGGGCACTGAAGAGTTCTATTCTAAATCTCTCTAGTGTTCCTATACTGGCTACAGCCTAGTAAGCAGCACCCAAGTTCAGAAGCGTCTGCTACATTTGGATTGTTTCATACAAAGGCAATGAAGAGTTGTATGGTAAATCTCTATAGTGATGCAGTATGGTCTACGAGAGAGTAAGCACCACACAAGTTCAGAAGTTTCTACTACATTTGGATTGTTTCATACAAAGGCAATGAAGTGTTGTATGGTAAATCTCTCTAGTGTTCGTATACTGGCTACTGCCTAGTAAGCAGCACCCAAGTTCAGAAGCGTCTGCTACATTTGGATTGTTTCATACAAAGGCAATGAAGAGTTGTATGGTAAATCTCTATAGTGATGCAGTATGGTCTACGAGAGAGTAAGCACCACACAAGTTCAGAAGTTTCTACTACATTTGGATTGTTTTATACAAGGGCACTGAAGAGTTCTATTCTAAATCTCTCTGGTGTTCCTATACTGGCTACAGCCTAGTAAGCAGCACCCAAGTTCAGAAGCGTCTGCTACATTTGGATTGTTTCATACAAAGGCAATGAAGAGTTGTATGGTAAATCTCTATAGTGATGCAGTATGGTCTACGAGAGAGTAAGCACCACACAAGTTCAGAAGTTTCTACTACATTTGGATTGTTTCATACAAGGGCACTGAAGAGTTCTATTCTAAATCTCTCTAGTGTTCGTATACTGGCTACTCCCTAGTAAGCAGCACCCAAGTTCAGAAGCGTCTGCTACATTTGGATTGTTTCATACAAAGGTAATGAAGAGTTGTACGGTAAATCTCTATAGTGATGCAGTATGGTCTACGAGAGAGTAAGCACCACACAAGTTCAGAAGTTTCTACTACATTTGGATTGTTTCATACAAAGGCAATGAACAGTTGTATGGTAAATCTCTATAGTGATGCAGTATGGTCTACGAGAGAGTAAGAAGCACACGAGTTCAGAAGCGTCTGCTACATTTGGATTGTTTCATACAAAGGCAATGAATAGTTGTACGGTAAATCTCTATAGTGATGCAGTATGGTCTACGAGAGAGTAAGCACCACACAAGTTCAGAAGCGTCTGCTACATGTGGATTGTTTCATACAAAGGCACTGAAGAGTTGTATGGTAAATCTCTATAGTGATGCCGTATCGTCTACGAGAGAGTAAGCACCACACAAGTTCAGAAGTTTCTACTACATTTGGATTGTTTCATACAAGGGCACTGAAGAGTTCTATTCTAAATCTCTCTAGTGTTCCTATGCTGGCTACAGCCTAGTAAGCAGCACCCAAGTTCAGAAGCGTCTGCTACATTTGGATTGTTTCATACAAAGGCAATGAAGAGTTGTATGGTAAATCTCTATAGTGATGCAGTATGGTCTACGAGAGAGTAAGCACCACACAAGTTCAGAAGTTTCTACTACATTTGGATTGTTTCATACAAAGGCAATGAAGTGTTGTATGGTAAATCTCTATAGTGATGCAGTATGGTCTACGAGAGAGTAAGCACCACACAAGTTCAGAACCTTCTACTACATTTGGATTGTTTCATACAAGGGCACTGAAGAGTTCTATTCTAAATCTCTCTAGTGTTCCTATACTGGCTACAGCCTAGTAAGCAGCCCCCAAGATCAGAAGCGTCTGCTACCTTTGGATTGTTTCATACAAAGGCAATGAAGAGTTGTATGGTAAATCTCTATAGTGATGCAGTATGGTCTACGAGAGAGTAAGCACCACACAAGTTCAGAAGCGTCTGCTACATTTGGATTGTTTCATACAAAGGCAATGAACAGTTGTATGGTAAATCTCTATAGTGATGCAGTATGGTCTACGAGAGAGTAAGCACCACACAAGTTCAGAAGTTTCTACTACATTTGGATTGTTTCATACAAGGGCACTGAAGAGTTCTATTCTAAATCTCTCTAGTGTTCCTATACTGGCTACAGCCTAGTAAGCAGCCCCCAAGTTCAGAAGCGTCTGCTACCTTTGGATTGTTTCATACAAAGGCAATGAAGAGTTGTATGGTAAACCTCTATAGTGATGCAGTATGGTCTACGAGAGAGTAAGCACCACACAAGTTCAGAAGCGTCTGCTACATTTGGATTGTTTCATACAAAGGCAATGAAGAGTTGTATGGTAAATCTCTATAGTGATGCAGTATGGTATACGAGAGAGTAAGCACCACACAAGTTCAGAACCTTCTACTACATTTGGATTGTTTCATACAAGGGCACTGAAGAGTTCTATTCTAAATCTCTCTAGTGTTCCTATACTGGCTACAGCCTAGTAAGCAGCCCCCAAGTTCAGAAGCGTCTGCTACATTTGGATTGTTTCATACAAAGGCAATGAAGAGTTGTATGGTAAATCTCTATAGTGATGCAGTATGGTCTACGAGAGAGTAAGCACCACACAAGTTCAGAAGCGTCTGCTACATTTGGATTGTTTCATACAAAGGCAATGAAGAGTTGTATGGTAAATCTCTATAGTGATGCAGTATGGTCTACGAGAGAGTAAGCACCACACAAGTTCAGAACCTTCTACTACATTTGGATTGTTTCATACAAGGGCACTGAAGAGTTCTATTCTAAATCTCTCTAGTGTTCCTATACTGGCTACAGCCTAGTAAGCAGCACCCAAGTTCAGAAGCGTCTGCTACATTTGGATTGTTTCATACAAAGGCAATGAAGAGTTGTATGGTAAATCTCTATAGTGATGCAGTATGGTCTACGAGAGAGTAAGCACCACACAAGTTCAGAAGTGTCTGCTACATTTGGATTGTTTCATACAAAGGCAATGAAGAGTTGTATGGTAAATCTCTATAGTGATGCAGTGTGGTCTACGAGAGAGTAAGCACCACACAAGTTCAGAAGCGTCTGCTACATTTGGATTGTTTCATACAAAGTAAATGAAGAGTTGTATGGTAAATGTCTATTGTGATGCAGTATGGTCTACGAGAGAGTAAGCACCACACAAGTTCAGAAGCTTCTACTACATTTGGATTGTTTCATACAAGGGCACTGAAGAGTTCTATTCTAAATCTCTCTAGTGTTCGTATACTGGGTACAGCCTAGTAAGCAGCACCCAAGTTCAGAAGCGTCTGCTACATTTGGATTGTTTCATACAAAGGCAATGAAGAGTTGCATGGTAAATCTCTATAGTGATGCAGTATGGTCTACGAGAGAGTAAGCACCACACAAGTTCAGAAGTTTCTACTACATTTGGATTGTTACATACAAAGGCAATGAAGTGTTGTATGGTAAATCTCTATAGTGATGCAGTATGGTCTACGAGAGAGTAAGCACCACACAAGTTCAGAAGTTTCTACTACATTTGGATTGTTTCATACAAGGGCACTGAAGAGTTCTATTCTAAATCTCTCTAGCGTTCCTATACTGGCTACAGCCTAGTAAGCAGCACCCAAGTTCAGAAGCGTCTGCTACATTTGGATTGTTTCATACAAAGGCAATGAAGAGTTGTATGGTAAATCTCTATAGTGATGCAGTAAGGT
This sequence comes from Plestiodon gilberti rubricaudatus, assembly GCA_026170595.1. NCBI lineage: Eukaryota > Metazoa > Chordata > Lepidosauria > Squamata > Scincidae > Plestiodon > Plestiodon gilberti. The sequence continues at coordinate 19,129,916 of JANXHW010000012.1, forward strand.
CTACGAGAGAGTAAGCACCACACAAGTTCAGAAGTTTCTACTACATTTGGATTGTTTCATACAAGGGCACTGAAGAGTTCTATTCTAATTCTCTCTAGTGTTCCTATACTGGCTACAGCCTAGTAAGCAGCACCCAAGTTCAGAAGCGTCTGCTACATTTGGATTGTTTCATACAAAGGCAATGAAGAGTTGTATGGTAAATCTCGATAGTGATGCAGTATGGTCTACGAGAGAGTAAGCAGCACACAAGTTCAGAAGCGTCTGCTACATTTGGATTGTTTCATACAAAGGCAATGAACAGTTGTATGGTAAATCTCTATAGTGATGCAGTATGGTCTACGAGAGAGTAAGAAGCACACAAGTTCAGAAGCGTATGCTACATTTGGATTGTTTCATACAAGGGCACTGAAGAGTTCTATTCTAAATCTCTCTAGTGTTCCTATGCTGGCTACAGCCTAGTAAGCAGCACCCAAGTTCAGAAGCGTCTGCTACATTTGGATTGTTTCATACAAAGGAAATGAAGAGTTGTATGGTAAATCTCTATAGTGATGCAGTATGGTCTACGAGAGAGTAAGCACCACACAAGTTCAGAAGTTTCTACTACATTTGAATTGTTTCATACAAGGGCACTGAAGAGTTCTATTCTAAATCTCTCTAGTGTTCCTATGCTGGCTACAGCCTAGTAAGCAGCACCCAAGTTCAGAAGCGTCTGCTACATTTGGATTGTTTCATACAAAGGCAATGAAGAGTTGTATGGTAAATCTCTATAGTGATGCAGTATGGTTTACGAGAGAGTAAGCACCACACAAGTTCAGAAGCGTCTGCTACATTTGGATTGTTTCATACAAAGGCAATGAAGAGTTGTATGGTAAATCTCTATAGTGATGCAGTATGGTCTACGAGAGAGTAAGCACCACACAAGTTCAGAAGTTTCTACTACATTTGGATTGTTTCATACAAAGGCAATGAAGTGTTGTATGGTAAATCTCTATAGTGATGCAGTATGGTCTACGAGAGAGTAAGCACCACACAAGTTCAGAAGTTTCTACTACATTTGGATTGTTTCATACAAGGGCACTGAAGAGTTCTATTCTAAATCTCTCTAGTGTTCCTATACTGGCTACAGCCTAGTAAGCAGCACCCAAGTTCAGAAGCGTCTGCTACATTTGGATTGTTTCATACAAAGGCAATGAAGAGTTGTATGGTAAATCTCTATAGTGAGGCAGTATGGTCTACGAGAGAGTAAGCAGCACACAAGTTCAGAAGCGTCTGCTACATTTGGATTGTTTCATACAAAGGCAATGAACAGTTGTATGGTAAATCTCTATAGTGATGCAGTATGGTCTACGAGAGAGTAAGAAGCACACAAGTTCAGAAGCGTATGCTACATTTGGATTGTTTCATACAAGGGCACTGAAGAGTTCTATTCTAAATCTCTCTAGTGTTCCTATGCTGGCTACAGCCTAGTAAGCAGCACCCAAGTTCAGAAGCGTCTGCTACATTTGGATTGTTTCATACAAAGGAAATGAAGAGTTGTATGGTAAATCTCTATAGTGATGCAGTATGGTCTACGAGAGAGTAAGCACCACACAAGTTCAGAAGTTTCTACTACATTTGAATTGTTTCATACAAGGGCACTGAAGAGTTCTATTCTAAATCTCTCTAGTGTTCCTATGCTGGCTACAGCCTAGTAAGCAGCACCCAAGTTCAGAAGCGTCTGCTACATTTGGATTGTTTCATACAAAGGCAATGAAGAGTTGTATGGTAAATCTCTATAGTGATGCAGTATGGTTTACGAGAGAGTAAGCACCACACAAGTTCAGAAGCGTCTGCTACATTTGGATTGTTTCATACAAAGGCAATGAAGAGTTGTATGGTAAATCTCTATAGTGATGCAGTATGGTCTACGAGAGAGTAAGCACCACACAAGTTCAGAAGTTTCTACTACATTTGGATTGTTTCATACAAAGGCAATGAAGTGTTGTATGGTAAATCTCTATAGTGATGCAGTATGGTCTACGAGAGAGTAAGCACCACACAAGTTCAGAAGTTTCTACTACATTTGGATTGTTTCATACAAGGGCACTGAAGAGTTCTATTCTAAATCTCTCTAGTGTTCCTATACTGGCTACAGCCTAGTAAGCAGCACCCAAGTTCAGAAGCGTCTGCTACATTTGGATTGTTTCATACAAAGGCAATGAAGAGTTTTATGGTAAATCTCTATAGTGATGCAGTATGGTCTACGAGAGAGTAAGCACCACACAAGTACAGAAGTTTCTACTACATTTGGATTGTTTCATACAAGGGCACTGAAGAGTTCTATTCTAAATCTGTCTTGTGTTCCTATACTGGCTACAGCTTAGTAAGCAGCACCGAAGTTCAGAAGCATCTGCTACATTTGGATTGTTAAATACAAAGGCAATGAAGAGTTGTATGGTAAATCTCTATAGTGATGCAGTATGGTCTACGAGAGAGTAAGCACCACACAAATTCAGAACCTTCTACTACATTTGGATTGTTTCATACAAGGGCAATGAAGTGTTGTATGGTAAATCTCTATAGTGATGCAGTATGGTCTACGAGAGAGTAAGCACCACCCAAGTTCAGAAGTTTCTACTACATTTGGATTGTTTCATACAAGGGCACTGAAGAGTTCTATTCTAAATCTCTCTAGTGTTCCTATACTGACTGCAGCCTAGTAAGCAGCACCCAAGTTCAGAAGCGTCTGCTACATTTGGATTGTTTCATACAAGGGCACTGAAGAGTTCTATACTTAATCTCTATAGTGATGCAGTATGGTCTACGAGAGAGTAAGCACCACACAAGTTCAGAAGCATCTGCTACATTTGGATTGTTTCATACAAAGGCAATGAAGAGTTGTATGGTAAATCTCAATAGTGATGCAGTATGGTCTACGAGAGAGTAAGCACCACACAAGTTCAGAAGTTTCTACTACATTTGGATTGTTTCATACAAGGGCAATGAAGAGTTCTATTCTAAATCTCTCTAGTGTTCCTATACTGGCTACAGCTTAGTAAGCAGCACCCAAGTTCAGAAGCGTCTGCTACATTTGGATTGTTTCATACAAAGGCAATGAAGAGTTGTATGGTAAATCTCTATAGTGATGCAGTATGGTCTACGAGAGAGTAAGTACCACACAAGTTCAGAAGCGTCTGCTACATTTGGATTGTTTCATACAAAGGCAATGAAGAGTTGTATGGTAAATCTCTATAGTGATGCAGTATGGTCTACGAGAGAGTAAGCACCACACAAGTTCAGAAGTGTCTGCTACATTTGGATTGTTTCATACAAAGGCAATGAAGAGTTGTATGGTAAATCTCTATAGTGATGCAGTATGGTCTACGAGAGAGTAAGAAGCACACAAGTTCAGAAGCGTCTGCTACATTTGGATTGTTTCATACAAAGGCAATGAAGAGTTGTATGGTAAATCTCTATAGTGAGGCAGTATGGTCTACGAGAGAGTAAGCACCACACAAGTTCAGAAGTTTCTACTACATTTGGATTGTTTCATACAAGGGCAATGAAGAGTTCTATTCTAAACCTCTCTAGTGTTCCTATACTGGCTACAGCGTAGTAAGCAGCACCCAAGTTCAGAAGCGTCTGCTACATTTGGATTGTTTCATACAAAGGCAATGAAGAGTTGTATGGTAAATCTCTATAGTGAGGCAGTATGGTCTACGAGAGAGTAAGCACCACACAAGTTCAGAAGCGTCTGCTACATTTGGATTGTTTCATACAAAGGAAATGAAGAGTTGTATGGTAAATCTCTATAGTGATGCAGTATGGTCTACGAGAGAGTAAGCACCACACAAGTTCAGAAGTTTCTACTACATTTGGATTGTTTCATACAAGGGCACTGAAGAGTTCTATTCTAAATCTCTCTAGTGTTCCTATACTGGCTACAGCCTAGTAAGCAGCACCCAAGTTCAGAAGCGTCTGCTACATTTGGATTGTTTCATACAAAGGCAATGAAGAGTTGTATGGTAAATCTCTATAGTGATGCAGTATGGGCTACGAGAGAGTAAGCACCACACAAGTTCAGAAGTTTCTACTACATTTGGATTGTTTCATACAAAGGCAATGAAGTGTTGTATGGTAAATCTCTATAGTGATGCAGTATGGTCTGCGAGAGAGTAAGCACCACACAAGTTCAGAAGTTTCTACTACATTTGGATTGTTTCATACAAGGGCACTGAAGAGTTCTATTCTAAATCTCTCTAGTGTACCTATACTGGCTACAGCCTAGTAAGCAGCACCCAAGTTCAGAAGCGTCTGCTACTTTTGGATTGTTTCATACAAAGGCAATGAAGAGTTGTATGGTAAATCTCTATAGTGATGCAGTATGGTCTACGAGAGAGTAAGAACCACACAAGTTCAGAAGTTTCTACTACATTTGGATTGTTTCATACAAAGGCAATGAAGTGTTGTATGGTAAATCTCTATAGTGATGCAGTATGGTCTACGAGAGAGTAAGCACCACACAAGTTCAGAAGTTTCTACTACATTTGGATTGTTTCATATAAGGGCACTGAAGAGTTCTATTCTAAATCTCTCTAGTGTTCCTATACTGGCTACAGCCTAGTAAGCAGCACCCAAGTTCAGAAGCGTCTGCTACATTTGGATTGTTTCATAAAAGGCAATGAAGAGTTGTATGGTAAATCTCTATAGTGATGCAGTATGGTCTACGAGAGAGTAAGCACCACACAAGTTCAGAAGCGTCTGCTACATTTGGATTGTTTCATACAAAGGCAATGAACAGTTATATGGTAAATCTCTATAGTGATGCAGTATGGTCTACGAGAGAGTAAGAAGCACACAAGTTCAGAAGTTTCTACTACATTTGGATTGTTTCATACAAGGGCACTGAAGAATTCTATTCTAAATCTCTCTAGTGTTCCTATACTGGCTACAGCCTAGTAAACAGCACCCAAGTTCAGAAGCGTCTGCTACATTTGGATTGTTTCATACAAAGGCAATGAAGAGTTGTATGGTAAATCTCTATAGTGATGCAGTATGGTCTACGAGAGAGTAAGCACCACACAAGTTCAGAAGTGTCTGCTACATTTGGATTGTTTCATACAAAGGCAATGAAGAGTTGTATGGTAAATCTCTATAGTGATGCAGTATGGTCTACGAGAGAGTAAGCACCACACAAGTTCAGAACCTTCTACTACATTTGGATTGTTTCATACAAGGGCACTGAAGAGTTCTATTCTAAATCTCTCTAGTGTTCCTATACTGGCTACAGCCTAGTAAGCAGCCCCCAAGTTCAGAAGCGTCTGCTACCTTTGGATTGTTTCATACAAAGGCAATGAAGAGTTGTATGTTAAATCTCTATAGTGATGCCGTATGGTCTACGAGAGAGTAAGCACCACACAAGTTCAGAAGCGTCTGCTACATTTGGATTGTTTCATACAAAGGCAATGAAGAGTTGTATGGTAAATCTCTATAGTGATGCAGTATGGTCTACGAGAGAGTAAGCACCGCACAAGTTCAGAACCTTCTACTACATTTGGATTGTTTCATACAAGGGCACTGAAGAGTTCTATTCTAAATCTCTCTAGTGTTGCTATACTGGCTACAGCCTAGTAAGCAGCACCCAAGTTCAGAAGCGTCTGCTACATTTGGATTGTTTCATACAAAGGCAATGAAGATTTGTATGGTAAATCTCTATAGTGATGCAGTATGGTCTACGAGAGAGTAAGCACCACACAAGTTCAGAAGTGTCTGCTACATTTGGATTGTTTCATACAAAGGCAATGAAGAGTTGTATGGTAAATCTCTATAGTGATGCAGTATGGTCTACGAGAGAGTTAGAAGCACCCAAGTTCAGAAGCGTCTGCTACATTTGGATTGTTTCATACAAAGGTAATGAAGAGTTGTATGGTAAATCTCTATAGTGAGGCAGTATGGTCTACGAGAGAGTAAGCACCACACAAGTTCAGAAGTTTCTACTACATTTGGATTGTTTCATACAAGGGCAATGAAGAGTTCTATTCTAAATCTCTCTAGTGTTCCTATACTGGCTACAGCCTAGTAAGCAGCACCCAAGTTCAGAAGCGTCTGCTACATTTGGATTGTTTCATACAAAGGCAATGAAGAGTTGTATGGTAAATCTCTATAGTGAGGCAGTATGGTCTACGAGAGAGTAAGCACCACACAAGTTCAGAAGCGTCTGCTACATTTGGATTGTTTCATACAAAGGAAATGAAGAGTTGTATGGTAAATCTCTATAGTGATGCAGTATGGTCTACGAGAGTGTAAGCACCACACAAGTTCAGAAGTTTCTACTACATTTGGATTGTTTCATACAAGGGCACTGAAGAGTTCTATTCTAAATCTGTCTTGTGTTCCTATACTGGCTACAGCTTAGTAAGCAGCACCGAAGTTCAGAAGCATCTGCTACATTTGGATTGTTTCATACAAAGGCAATGAAGAGTTGTATGGTAAATCTCTATAGTGATGCAGTATGGTCTACGAGAGAGTAAGCACCACACAAGTTCATAAGTTTCTACTACATTTGGATTGTTTCATACAAGGGCAATGAAGTGTTGTATGGTAAATCTCGATAGTGATGCAGTATGGTCTACGAGAGAGTAAGCACCACACAAGTTCAGAACCTTCTACTACATTTGGATTGTTTCATACAAGGGCAGTGAAGAGTTCTATTCTAAATCTCTCTAGTGTTCCTATACTGGCTACAGCCTAGTAAGCAGCACCCAAGTTCAGAAGCGTCTGCTACATTTGGATTGTTTCATACAAAGGCAATGAAGAGTTGTATGGTAAATCTCTATAGTGATGCAGTATGGTCTACGAGAGAGTAAGCACCACACAAGTTCAGAAGCGTCTGCTACATTTGGATTGTTTCATACAAAGGCAATGAAGAGTTGTATGGTAAATCTCTATAGTGATGCAGTATGGTCTACGAGAGAGTAAGCACCACACAAGTTCAGAACCTTCTACTATATTTGGATTGTTTCATACAAGGGCACTGAAGAGTTCTATTCTAAATCTCTCTAGTGTTGCTATACTGGCTACAGCCTAGTAAGCAGCACCCAAGTTCAGAAGCGTCTGCTACATTTGGATTGTTTCATACAAAGGCAATGAAGAGTTGTATGGTAAATCTCTATAGTGATGCAGTATGGTCTACGAGAGAGTAAGCACCGCACAAGTTCAGAAGCGTCTGCTACATTTGGATTGTTTCATACAAATGCAATGAAGAGTTGTATGGTAAATCTCTATAGTGATGCAGTATGGTCTACGAGAGAGTAAGCACCACACAACTTCAGAACCTTCTACTACATTTGGATTTTTTCATACAAGGGCACTGAAGAGTTCTATTCTAAATCTCTCTAGTGTTCCTATACTGGCTACAGCCTAGTAAGCAGCACCCAAGTTCAGAAGCGTCTGCTACATTTGGATTGTTTCATACAAAGGCAATGAAGAGTTGTATGGTAAATCTCTATAGTGATGCAGTATGGTCTACGAGAGAGTAAGCACCACACAAGTTCAGAAGTTTCTACTACATTTGGATTGTTTCATACAAAGGCAATGAAGTGTTGTATGGTAAATCTCTATAGTGATGCAGTATGGTCTACGAGAGAGTAAGCACCACAGAAGTTCAGAACCTTCTACTACATTTGGATTGTTTCATACAAGGGCACTGAAGAGTTCTATTCTAAATCTCTCTAGTGTTCCTATACTGGCTACAGCCTAGTAAGCAGCCCCCAAGTTCAGAAGCGTCTGCTACCTTTGGATTGTTTCATACGAAGGCAATGAAGAGTTGTATGGTAAATCTCTATAGTGATGCAGTATGGTCTACGAGAGAGTAAGCACCACACAAGTTCAGAAGCGTCTGCTACATTTGGATTGTTTCATACAAAGGCAATGAAGAGTTGTATGGTAAATCTCTATAGTGATGCAGTATGGTCTACGAGAGAGTAAGCACCACACAAGTTCAGAACCTTCTACTAAATTTGGATTGTTTCATACAAGGGCACTGAAGAGTTCTATTCTAAATCTCTCTAGTGTTCCTATACTGGCTACAGCCTAGTAAGGAGCACCCAAGTTCAGAAGCGTCTGCTACATTTGGATTGTTTCATACAAAGGCAATGAAGAGTTGTATGGTAAATCTCTATAGTGGTGCAGTATGGTCTACGAGAGAGTAAGCACCACACAAGTTCAGAAGTGTCTGCTACATTTGGATTGTTTCATAAAAAGGCAATGAAGAGTTGTATGGTAAATCTCTATAGTGATGCAGTGTGGTCTACGAGAGAGTAAGCACCACACAAGTTCAGAAGCGTCTGCTACATTTGGATTGTTTCATACAAAGGAAATGAAGAGTTGTATGGTAAATCTCTATTGTGATGCAGTATGGTCTACGAGAGAGTAAGCACCACACAAGTTCAGAAGTTTCTTCTACATTTGGATTGTTTCATACAAGGGCACTGAAGAGTTCTATTCTAAATCTCTCTAGTGTTCGTATACTGGCTACAGCCTAGTAAGCAGCACCCAAGTTCAGAAGCGTCTGCTACATTTGGATTGTTTCATACAAAGGCAATGAAGAGTTGTATGGTAAATCCCTATAGTGATGCAGTATGGTCTACGAGAGAGTAAGCACCACACAAGTTCAGAAGTTTCTACTACATTTGGATTGTTACATACAAAGGCAATGAAGTGTTGTATGGTAAATCTCTATAGTGATGCAGTATGGTCTACGAGAGAGTAAGCACCACACAAGTTCAGAAGTTTCTACTACATTTGGATTGTTTCACACAAGGGCACTGAAGAGTTCTATTCTAAATCTCTCTAGTGTTCCTATACTGGCTACAGCCTAGTAAGCAGCACCCAAGTTCAGAAGCGTCTGCTACATTTGGATTGTTTCATACAAAGGCAATGAAGAGTTGTATGGTAAATCTCTATAGTGATGCAGTATGGTCTACGAGAGAGTAAGCACCACACAAGTTCAGAAGTTTCTACTACATTTGGATTGTTTCATACAAAGGCAATGAAGTGTTGTATGGTAAATCTCTCTAGTGTTCGTATACTGGCTACTGCCTAGTAAGCAGCACCCAAGTTCAGAAGCGTCTGCTACATTTGGATTGTTTCATACAAAGGCAATGAAGAGTTGTATGGTAAATCTCTATAGTGATGCAGTATGGTCTACGAGAGAGTAAGCACCACACAAGTTCAGAAGTTTCTACTACATTTGGATTGTTTTATACAAGGGCACTGAAGAGTTCTATTCTAAATCTCTCTGGTGTTCCTATACTGGCTACAGCCTAGTAAGCAGCACCCAAGTTCAGAAGCGTCTGCTACATTTGGATTGTTTCATACAAAGGCAATGAAGAGTTGTATGGTAAATCTCTATAGTGATGCAGTATGGTCTACGAGAGAGTAAGCACCACACAAGTTCAGAAGTTTCTACTACATTTGGATTGTTTCATACAAGGGTACTGAAGAGTTCTATTCTAAATCTCTCTAGTGTTCGTATACTGGCTACTGCCTAGTAAGCAGCACCCAAGTTCAGAAGCGTCTGCTACATTTGGATTGTTTCATACAAAGGCAATGAAGAGTTGTATGGTAAATCTCTATAGTGATGCAGTATGGTCTACGAGAGAGTAAGCACCACACAAGTTCAGAAGTTTCTACTACATTTGGATTGTTACATACAAAGGCAATGAAGTGTTGTATGGTAAATCTCTATAGTGATGCAGTATGGTCTACGAGAGAGTAAGCACCACACAAGTTCAGAACCTTCTACTACATTTGGATTGTTTCACACAAGGGCACTGAAGAGTTCTATTCTAAATCTCTCTAGTGTTCCTATACTGGCTACAGCCTAGTAAGCAGCACCCAAGTTCAGAAGCGTCTGCTACATTTGGATTGTTTCATACAAAGGCAATGAAGAGTTGTATGGTAAATCTCTATAGTGATGCAGTATGGTCTACGAGAGAGTAAGCACCACACAAGTTCAGAAGTTTCTACTACATTTGGATTGTTTCATACAAAGGCAATGAAGTGTTGTATGGTAAATCTCTATAGCGATGCAGTATGGTCTACGAGAGAGTAAGCACCACACAAGTTCAGAAGTTTCTACTACATTTGGATTGTTTCATACAAGGGCACTGAAGAGTTCTATTCTAAATCTCTCTAGTGTTCCTATACTGGCTAGAGCCTAGTAAGCAGCACCCAAGTTCAGAAGCGTCTGCTACATTTGGATTGTTTCATACAAAGGCAATGAAGAGTTGTATGGTAAATCTCTATAGTGATGCAGTATGGTCTACGAGAGAGTAAGCACCACACAAGTTCAGAAGTGTCTGCTACATTTGGATTGTTTCATACAAAGGCAATGAAGAGTTGTATGGTAAATCTCTATAGTGATGCAGTATGGTCTACGAGAGAGTAAGCAGCACACAAGTTCAGAAGCGTCTGCTACATTTGGATTGTTTCATACAAAGGCAATGAACAGTTGTATGGTAAATCTCTATAGTGATGCAGTATGGTCTACGAGAGAGTAAGAAGCACACAAGTTCAGAAGCGTCTGCTACATTTGGATTGTTTCATACAAAGGCAATGAAGAGTTGTATGGTAAATCTCTATAGTGATGCAGTGTGGTCTACGAGAGAGTAAGCACCACACAAGTTCAGAAGCGTCTGCTACATTTGGATTGTTTCATACAAAGGAAATGAAGAGTTGTATGGTAAATCTCTATTGTGATGCAGTATGGTCTACGAGAGAGTAAGCACCACACAAGTTCAGAAGTTTCTACTACATTTGGATTGTTTCATACAAGGGCACTGAAGAGTTCTATTCTAAATCTCTCTAGTGTTCGTATACTGGCTACTGCCTAGTAAGCAGCACCCAAGTTCAGAAGCGTCTGCTACATTTGGATTGTTTCATACAAAGGCAATGAAGAGTTGTATGCTAAATCTCTATAGTGATGCAGTATGGTCTACGAGAGAGTAAGCACCACACAAGTTCAGAAGTTTCTACTACATTTGGATTGTTACATACAAAGGCAATGAATTGTTGTATGGTAAATCTCTATAGTGATGCAGTATGGTCTACGAGAGAGTAAGCACCACACAAGTTCAGAAGTTTCTACTACATTTGGATTGTTTCATACAAGGGCACTGAAGAGTTCTATTCTAAATCTCTCTAGTGTTCCTATACTGGCTACAGCCTAGTAAGCAGCACCCAAGTTCAGAAGCGTCTGCTACATTTGGATTGTTTCATACAAAGGCAATGAAGAGTTGTATGGTAAATCTCTATAGTGATGCAGTATGGTCTACGAGAGAGTAAGCAGCACACAAGTTCAGAAGCGTCTGCTACATTTGGATTGTTTCATACAAAGGCAATGAACAGTTGTATGGTAAATCTCTATAGTGATGCAGTATGGTCTACGAGAGAGTAAGAAGCACACAAGTTCAGAAGCGTATGCTACATTTGGATTGTTTCATACAAAGGCAATGAAGAGTTGTATGGTAAATCTCTATAGTGATGCAGTATGGTCTACGAGAGCGTAAGCACCACACAAGTTCAGAAGTTTCTACTACATTTGGATTGTTTCATACAAAGGCAATGAAGAGTTGTATGGTAAATCTCTATAGTGATGCAGTATGGTCTACGAGAGAGTAAGCACCACACAAGTTCAGAAGTTTCTACTACATTTGGATTGTTTCATACAAAGGCAATGAAGTGTTGTATGGTAAATCTCTATAGTGATGCAGTATGGTCTACGAGAGAGTAAGCACCACACAAGTTCAGAAGTTGCTACTACATTTGGATTGTTTCATACAAGGGCACTGAAGAGTTCTATTCTAAATCTATCTAGTGTTCCTATACTGGCTACAGCCTAGTAAGCAGCACCCAAGTTCAGAAGCGTCTGCTACATTTGGATTGTTTCATACAAAGGCAATGAAGAGTTGTATGGTAAATCTCTATAGTGATGCAGTATGGTCTACGAGAGAGTAAGCACCACACAAGTTCAGAAGCGTCTGCTACATTTGGATTGTTTCATACAAATGCAATGAAGAGTTGTATGGTAAATCTCTATAGTGATGCAGTATGGTCTACGAGAGAGTAAGCACCACACAACTTCAGAACCTTCTACTACATTTGGATTTTTTCATACAAGGGCACTGAAGAGTTCTATTCTAAATCTCTCTAGTGTTCCTATACTGGCTAGAGCCTAGTAAGCAGCACCCAAGTTCAGAAGCGTCTGCTACATTTGGATTGTTTCATACAAAGGCAATGAAGAGTTGTATGGTAAATCTCTATAGTGATGCAGTATGGTCTACGAGAGAGTAAGCACCACACAAGTTCAGAAGTGTCTGCTACATTTGGATTGTTTCATACAAAGGCAATGAAGAGTTGTATGGTAAATCTCTATAGTGATGCAGTATGGTCTACGAGAGAGTAAGCAGCACACAAGTTCAGAAGCGTCTGCTACATTTGGATTGTTTCATACAAAGGCAATGAACAGTTGTATGGTAAATCTCTATAGTGATGCAGTATGGTCTACGAGAGAGTAAGAAGCACACAAGTTCAGAAGCGTCTGCTACATTTGGATTGTTTCATACAAAGGCAATGAAGAGTTGTATGGTAAATCTCTATAGTGATGCAGTGTGGTCTACGAGAGAGTAAGCACCACACAAGTTCAGAAGCGTCTGCTACATTTGGATTGTTTCATACAAAGGAAATGAAGAGTTGTATGGTAAATCTCTATTGTGATGCAGTATGGTCTACGAGAGAGTAAGCACCACACAAGTTCAGAAGTTTCTACTACATTTGGATTGTTTCATACAAGGGCACTGAAGAGTTCTATTCTAAATCTCTCTAGTGTTCGTATACTGGCTACTGCCTAGTAAGCAGCACCCAAGTTCAGAAGCGTCTGCTACATTTGGATTGTTTCATACAAAGGCAATGAAGAGTTGTATGCTAAATCTCTATAGTGATGCAGTATGGTCTACGAGAGAGTAAGCACCACACAAGTTCAGAAGTTTCTACTACATTTGGATTGTTACATACAAAGGCAATGAATTGTTGTATGGTAAATCTCTATAGTGATGCAGTATGGTCTACGAGAGAGTAAGCACCACACAAGTTCAGAAGTTTCTACTACATTTGGATTGTTTCATACAAGGGCACTGAAGAGTTCTATTCTAAATCTCTCTAGTGTTCCTATACTGGCTACAGCCTAGTAAGCAGCACCCAAGTTCAGAAGCGTCTGCTACATTTGGATTGTTTCATACAAAGGCAATGAAGAGTTGTATGGTAAATCTCTATAGTGATGCAGTATGGTCTACGAGAGAGTAAGCAGCACACAAGTTCAGAAGCGTCTGCTACATTTGGATTGTTTCATACAAAGGCAATGAACAGTTGTATGGTAAATCTCTATAGTGATGCAGTATGGTCTACGAGAGAGTAAGAAGCACACAAGTTCAGAAGCGTATGCTACATTTGGATTGTTTCATACAAAGGCAATGAAGAGTTGTATGGTAAATCTCTATAGTGATGCAGTATGGTCTACGAGAGCGTAAGCACCACACAAGTTCAGAAGTTTCTACTACATTTGGATTGTTTCATACAAGGGCAATGAAGAGTTCTATTCTAAATCTCTCTAGTGTTCCTGTACTGGCTACAGCCTAGTAAGCAGCACCCAAGTTTAGAAGCGTCTGCTACATTTGGATTGTTTCATACAAAGGCAATGAAGAGTTGTATGGTAAATCTCTATAGTGAGGCAGTATGGTCTACGAGAGAGTAAGCACCACACAAGTTCAGAAGCGTCTGCTACATTTGGATTGTTTCATACAAAGGCAATGAAGAGTTGTATGGTAAATCTCTATAGTGATGCAGTATGGTCTACGAGAGAGTAAGCACCACACAAGTTCAGAAGTTTCTACTACATTTGGATTGTTTCATACAAAGGCAATGAAGTGTTGTATGGTAAATCTCTATAGTGATGCAGTATGGTCTACGAGAGAGTAAGCACCACACAAGTTCAGAAGTTGCTACTACATTTGGATTGTTTCATACAAGGGCACTGAAGAGTTCTATTCTAAATCTATCTAGTGTTCCTATACTGGCTACAGCCTAGTAAGCAGCACCCAAGTTCAGAAGCGTCTGCTACATTTGGATTGTTTCATACAAAGGCAATGAAGAGTTGTATGGTAAATCTCTATAGTGATGCAGTATGGTCTACGAGAGAGTAAGCACCACACAAGTTCAGAAGCGTCTGCTACATTTGGATTGTTTCATACAAATGCAATGAAGAGTTGTATGGTAAATCTCTATAGTGATGCAGTATGGTCTACGAGAGAGTAAGCACCACACAACTTCAGAACCTTCTACTACATTTGGATTTTTTCATACAAGGGCACTGAAGAGTTCTATTCTAAATCTCTCTAGTGTTCCTATACTCGCTACAGCCTAGTAAGCAGCACCCAAGTTCAGAAGCGTCTGCTACATTTGGATTGTTTCATACAAAGGCAATGAAGAGTTGTATGGTAAATCTCTATAGTGATGCAGTATGGTCTACGAGAGAGTAAGCACCACACAAGTTCAGAAGTTTCTACTACATTTGGATTGTTTCATACAAAGGCAATGAAGTGTTGTATGGTAAATCTCTATAGTGATGCAGTATGGTCTACGAGAGAGTAAGCACCACAGAAGTTCAGAACCTTCTACTACATTTGGATTGTTTCATACAAGGGCACTGAAGAGTTCTATTCTAAATCTCTCTAGTGTTCCTATACTGGCTACAGCCTAGTAAGCAGCCCCCAAGTTCAGAAGCGTCTGCTACCTTTGGATTGTTTCATACGAAGGCAATGAAGAGTTGTATGGTAAATCTCTATAGTGATGCAGTATGGTCTACGAGAGAGTAAGCACCACACAAGTTCAGAAGCGTCTGCTACATTTGGATTGTTTCATACAAAGGCAATGAAGAGTTGTATGGTAAATCTCTATAGTGATGCAGTATGGTCTACGAGAGAGTAAGCACCACACAAGTTCAGAACCTTCTACTAAATTTGGATTGTTTCATACAAGGGCACTGAAGAGTTCTATTCTAAATCTCTCTAGTGTTCCTATACTGGCTACAGCCTAGTAAGGAGCACCCAAGTTCAGAAGCGTCTGCTACATTTGGATTGTTTCATACAAAGGCAATGAAGAGTTGTATGGTAAATCTCTATAGTGATGCAGTATGGTCTACGAGAGAGTAAGCACCACACAAGTTCAGAAGTGTCTGCTACATTTGGATTGTTTCATACAAAGGCAATGAAGAGTTGTATGGTAAATCTCTATAGTGATGCAGTGTGGTCTACGAGAGAGTAAGCACCACACAAGTTCAGAAGCGTCTGCTACATTTGGATTGTTTCATACAAAGGAAATGAAGAGTTGTATGGTAAATCTCTATTGTGATGCAGTATGGTCTACGAGAGAGTAAGCACCACACAAGTTCAGAAGTTTCTTCTACATTTGGATTGTTTCATACAAGGGCACTGAAGAGTTCTATTCTAAATCTCTCTAGTGTTCGTATACTGGCTACAGCCTAGTAAGCAGCACCCAAGTTCAGAAGCGTCTGCTACATTTGGATTGTTTCATACAAAGGCAATGAAGAGTTGTATGGTAAATCCCTATAGTGATGCAGTATGGTCTACGAGAGAGTAAGCACCACACAAGTTCAGAAGTTTCTACTACATTTGGATTGTTACATACAAAGGCAATGAAGTGTTGTATGGTAAATCTCTATAGTGATGCAGTATGGTCTACGAGAGAGTAAGCACCACACAAGTTCAGAAGTTTCTACTACATTTGGATTGTTTCATACAAGGGCACTGAAGAGTTATATTCTAAATCTCTCTGGTGTTCCTATACTGGCTACAGCATAGTAAGCAGCACCCAAGTTCAGAAGCGTCTGCTACATTTGGATTGTTTCATACAAAGGCAATGAAGAGTTGTATGGTAAATCTCTATAGTGATGCAGTATGGTCTACGAGAGAGTAAGCACCACCCAAGTTCAGAAGTGTCTGCTACATGTGGATTGTTTCATACAAAGGCACTGAAGAGTTGTATGGTAAATCTCTATAGTGATGCAGTGTGGTCTACGAGAGAGTAAGCACCACACAAGTTCAGAAGCGTCTGCTACATTTGGATTGTTTCATACAAAGGAAATGAAGAGTTGTATGGTAAATCTCTATTGTGATGCAGTATGGTCTACGAGAGAGTAAGCACCACACAAGTTCAGAAGTTTCTACTACATTTGGATTGTTTCATACAAGGGCACTGAAGAGTTCTATTCTAAATCTCTCTAGTGTTCGTATACTGGCTACTGCCTAGTAAGCAGCACCCAAGTTCAGAAGCGTCTGCTACATTTGGATTGTTTCATACAAAGGCAATGAAGAGTTGTATGCTAAATCTCTATAGTGATGCAGTATGGTCTACGAGAGAGTAAGCACCACACAAGTTCAGAAGCGTCTGCTACATTTGGATTGTTTCATACAAAGGAAATGAAGAGTTGTATGGTAAATCTCTATTGTGATGCAGTATGGTCTACGAGAGAGTAAGCACCACACAAGTTCAGAAGTTTCTACTACATTTGGATTGTTTCATACAAGGGCACTGAAGAGTTCTATTCTAAATCTCTCTAGTGTTCGTATACTGGCTACTGCCTAGTAAGCAGCACCCAAGTTCAGAAGCGTCTGCTACATTTGGATTGTTTCATACGAAGGCAATGAAGAGTTGTATGGTAAATCTCTATAGTGATGCAGTATGGTCTACGAGAGAGTAAGCACCACACAAGTTCAGAAGCGTCTGCTACATTTGGATTGTTTCATACAAAGGCAATGAAGAGTTGTATGGTAAATCTCTATAGTGATGCAGTATGGTCTACGAGAGAGTAAGCACCACACAAGTTCAGAACCTTCTACTAAATTTGGATTGTTTCATACAAGGGCACTGAAGAGTTCTATTCTAAATCTCTCTAGTGTTCCTATACTGGCTACAGCCTAGTAAGGAGCACCCAAGTTCAGAAGCGTCTGCTACATTTGGATTGTTTCATACAAAGGCAATGAAGAGTTGTATGGTAAATCTCTATAGTGATGCAGTATGGTCTACGAGAGAGTAAGCACCACACAAGTTCAGAAGTGTCTGCTACATTTGGATTGTTTCATACAAAGGCAATGAAGAGTTGTATGGTAAATCTCTATAGTGATGCAGTGTGGTCTACGAGAGAGTAAGCACCACACAAGTTCAGAAGCGTCTGCTACATTTGGATTGTTTCATACAAAGGAAATGAAGAGTTGTATGGTAAATCTCTATTGTGATGCAGTATGGTCTACGAGAGAGTAAGCACCACACAAGTTCAGAAGTTTCTTCTACATTTGGATTGTTTCATACAAGGGCACTGAAGAGTTCTATTCTAAATCTCTCTAGTGTTCGTATACTGGCTACAGCCTAGTAAGCAGCACCCAAGTTCAGAAGCGTCTGCTACATTTGGATTGTTTCATACAAAGGCAATGAAGAGTTGTATGGTAAATCCCTATAGTGATGCAGTATGGTCTACGAGAGAGTAAGCACCACACAAGTTCAGAAGTTTCTACTACATTTGGATTGTTACATACAAAGGCAATGAAGTGTTGTATGGTAAATCTCTATAGTGATGCAGTATGGTCTACGAGAGAGTAAGCACCACACAAGTTCAGAAGTTTCTACTACATTTGGATTGTTTCATACAAGGGCACTGAAGAGTTATATTCTAAATCTCTCTGGTGTTCCTATACTGGCTACAGCATAGTAAGCAGCACCCAAGTTCAGAAGCGTCTGCTACATTTGGATTGTTTCATACAAAGGCAATGAAGAGTTGTATGGTAAATCTCTATAGTGATGCAGTATGGTCTACGAGAGAGTAAGCACCACCCAAGTTCAGAAGTGTCTGCTACATGTGGATTGTTTCATACAAAGGCACTGAAGAGTTGTATGGTAAATCTCTATAGTGATGCAGTGTGGTCTACGAGAGAGTAAGCACCACACAAGTTCAGAAGCGTCTGCTACATTTGGATTGTTTCATACAAAGGAAATGAAGAGTTGTATGGTAAATCTCTATTGTGATGCAGTATGGTCTACGAGAGAGTAAGCACCACACAAGTTCAGAAGTTTCTACTACATTTGGATTGTTTCATACAAGGGCACTGAAGAGTTCTATTCTAAATCTCTCTAGTGTTCGTATACTGGCTACTGCCTAGTAAGCAGCACCCAAGTTCAGAAGCGTCTGCTACATTTGGATTGTTTCATACAAAGGCAATGAAGAGTTGTATGCTAAATCTCTATAGTGATGCAGTATGGTCTACGAGAGAGTAAGCACCACACAAGTTCAGAAGTTTCTACTACATTTGGATTGTTACATACAAAGGCAATGAATTGTTGTATGGTAAATCTCTATAGTGATGCAGTATGGTCTACGAGAGAGTAAGCACCACACAAGTTCAGACGTTTCTACTACATTTGGATTGTTTCATACAAGGGCACTGAAGAGTTCTATTCTAAATCTCTCTAGTGTTCCTATACTGGCTACAGCCTAGTAAGCAGCACCCAAGTTCAGAAGCGTCTGCTACATTTGGATTGTTTCATACAAAGGCAATGAAGAGTTGTATGGTAAATCTCTATAGTGATGCAGTATGGTCTACGAGAGAGTAAGCACCACACAAGTTCAGAACCTTCTACTACATTTGGATTGTTTCATACAAGGGCACTGAAGAGTTCTATTCTAAATCTCTCTAGTGTTCCTATACTGGCTACAGCCTAGTAAGCAGCCCCCGAGTTCAGAAGCGTCTGCTACCTTTGGATTGTTTCATACAAAGGCAATGAAGAGTTGTATGGTAAATCTCTATAGTGATGCAGTATGGTCTACGAGAGAGTAAGCAGCACACAAGTTCAGAAGCGTCTGCTACATTTGGATTGTTTCATACAAAGGCAATGAACAGTTGTATGGTAAATCTCTATAGTGATGCAGTATGGTCTACGAGAGAGTAAGAAGCACACAAGTTCAGAAGCGTATGCTACATTTGGATTGTTTCATACAAAGGCAATGAAGAGTTGTATGGTAAATCTCTATAGTGATGCAGTATGGTCTACGAGAGCGTAAGCACCACACAAGTTCAGAAGTTTCTACTACATTTGGATTGTTTCATACAAAGGCAATGAAGAGTTGTATGGTAAATCTCTATAGTGATGCAGTATGGTCTACGAGAGAGTAAGCACCACACAAGTTCAGAAGTTTCTACTACATTTGGATTGTTTCATACAAAGGCAATGAAGTGTTGTATGGTAAATCTCTATAGTGATGCAGTATGGTCTACGAGAGAGTAAGCACCACACAAGTTCAGAAGTTGCTACTACATTTGGATTGTTTCATACAAGGGCACTGAAGAGTTCTATTCTAAATCTCTCTAGTGTTCCTATACTGGCTAGAGCCTAGTAAGCAGCACCCAAGTTCAGAAGCGTCTGCTACATTTGGATTGTTTCATACAAAGGCAATGAAGAGTTGTATGGTAAATCTCTATAGTGATGCAGTATGGTCTACGAGAGAGTAAGCACCACACAAGTTCAGAAGTGTCTGCTACATTTGGATTGTTTCATACAAAGGCAATGAAGAGTTGTATGGTAAATCTCTATAGTGATGCAGTATGGTCTACGAGAGAGTAAGCAGCACACAAGTTCAGAAGCGTCTGCTACATTTGGATTGTTTCATACAAAGGCAATGAACAGTTGTATGGTAAATCTCTATAGTGATGCAGTATGGTCTACGAGAGAGTAAGAAGCACACAAGTTCAGAAGCGTCTGCTACATTTGGATTGTTTCATACAAAGGCAATGAAGAGTTGTATGGTAAATCTCTATAGTGATGCAGTGTGGTCTACGAGAGAGTAAGCACCACACAAGTTCAGAAGCGTCTGCTACATTTGGATTGTTTCATACAAAGGAAATGAAGAGTTGTATGGTAAATCTCTATTGTGATGCAGTATGGTCTACGAGAGAGTAAGCACCACACAAGTTCAGAAGTTTCTACTACATTTGGATTGTTTCATACAAGGGCACTGAAGAGTTCTATTCTAAATCTCTCTAGTGTTCGTATACTGGCTACTGCCTAGTAAGCAGCACCCAAGTTCAGAAGCGTCTGCTACATTTGGATTGTTTCATACAAAGGCAATGAAGAGTTGTATGCTAAATCTCTATAGTGATGCAGTATGGTCTACGAGAGAGTAAGCACCACACAAGTTCAGAAGTTTCTACTACATTTGGATTGTTACATACAAAGGCAATGAATTGTTGTATGGTAAATCTCTATAGTGATGCAGTATGGTCTACGAGAGAGTAAGCACCACACAAGTTCAGAAGTTTCTACTACATTTGGATTGTTTCATACAAGGGCACTGAAGAGTTCTATTCTAAATCTCTCTAGTGTTCCTATACTGGCTACAGCCTAGTAAGCAGCACCCAAGTTCAGAAGCGTCTGCTACATTTGGATTGTTTCATACAAAGGCAATGAAGAGTTGTATGGTAAATCTCTATAGTGATGCAGTATGGTCTACGAGAGAGTAAGCAGCACACAAGTTCAGAAGCGTCTGCTACATTTGGATTGTTTCATACAAAGGCAATGAACAGTTGTATGGTAAATCTCTATAGTGATGCAGTATGGTCTACGAGAGAGTAAGAAGCACACAAGTTCAGAAGCGTATGCTACATTTGGATTGTTTCATACAAAGGCAATGAAGAGTTGTATGGTAAATCTCTATAGTGATGCAGTATGGTCTACGAGAGCGTAAGCACCACACAAGTTCAGAAGTTTCTACTACATTTGGATTGTTTCATACAAGGGCAATGAAGAGTTCTATTCTAAATCTCTCTAGTGTTCCTGTACTGGCTACAGCCTAGTAAGCAGCACCCAAGTTTAGAAGCGTCTGCTACATTTGGATTGTTTCATACAAAGGCAATGAAGAGTTGTATGGTAAATCTCTATAGTGAGGCAGTATGGTCTACGAGAGAGTAAGCACCACACAAGTTCAGAAGCGTCTGCTACATTTGGATTGTTTCATACAAAGGCAATGAAGAGTTGTATGGTAAATCTCTATAGTGATGCAGTATGGTCTACGAGAGAGTAAGCACCACACAAGTTCAGAAGTTTCTACTACATTTGGATTGTTTCATACAAAGGCAATGAAGTGTTGTATGGTAAATCTCTATAGTGATGCAGTATGGTCTACGAGAGAGTAAGCACCACACAAGTTCAGAAGTTGCTACTACATTTGGATTGTTTCATACAAGGGCACTGAAGAGTTCTATTCTAAATCTATCTAGTGTTCCTATACTGGCTACAGCCTAGTAAGCAGCACCCAAGTTCAGAAGCGTCTGCTACATTTGGATTGTTTCATACAAAGGCAATGAAGAGTTGTATGGTAAATCTCTATAGTGATGCAGTATGGTCTACGAGAGAGTAAGCACCACACAAGTTCAGAAGCGTCTGCTACATTTGGATTGTTTCATACAAATGCAATGAAGAGTTGTATGGTAAATCTCTATAGTGATGCAGTATGGTCTACGAGAGAGTAAGCACCACACAACTTCAGAACCTTCTACTACATTTGGATTTTTTCATACAAGGGCACTGAAGAGTTCTATTCTAAATCTCTCTAGTGTTCCTATACTGGCTACAGCCTAGTAAGCAGCACCCAAGTTCAGAAGCGTCTGCTACATTTGGATTGTTTCATACAAAGGCAATGAAGAGTTGTATGGTAAATCTCTATAGTGATGCAGTATGGTCTACGAGAGAGTAAGCACCACACAAGTTCAGAAGTTTCTACTACATTTGGATTGTTTCATACAAAGGCAATGAAGTGTTGTATGGTAAATCTCTATAGTGATGCAGTATGGTCTACGAGAGAGTAAGCACCACAGAAGTTCAGAACCTTCTACTACATTTGGATTGTTTCATACAAGGGCACTGAAGAGTTCTATTCTAAATCTCTCTAGTGTTCCTATACTGGCTACAGCCTAGTAAGCAGCCCCCAAGTTCAGAAGCGTCTGCTACCTTTGGATTGTTTCATACGAAGGCAATGAAGAGTTGTATGGTAAATCTCTATAGTGATGCAGTATGGTCTACGAGAGAGTAAGCACCACACAAGTTCAGAAGCGTCTGCTACATTTGGATTGTTTCATACAAAGGCAATGAAGAGTTGTATGGTAAATCTCTATAGTGATGCAGTATGGTCTACGAGAGAGTAAGCACCACACAAGTTCAGAACCTTCTACTAAATTTGGATTGTTTCATACAAGGGCACTGAAGAGTTCTATTCTAAATCTCTCTAGTGTTCCTATACTGGCTACAGCCTAGTAAGGAGCACCCAAGTTCAGAAGCGTCTGCTACATTTGGATTGTTTCATACAAAGGCAATGAAGAGTTGTATGGTAAATCTCTATAGTGATGCAGTATGGTCTACGAGAGAGTAAGCACCACACAAGTTCAGAAGTGTCTGCTACATTTGGATTGTTTCATACAAAGGCAATGAAGAGTTGTATGGTAAATCTCTATAGTGATGCAGTGTGGTCTACGAGAGAGTAAGCACCACACAAGTTCAGAAGCGTCTGCTACATTTGGATTGTTTCATACAAAGGAAATGAAGAGTTGTATGGTAAATCTCTATTGTGATGCAGTATGGTCTACGAGAGAGTAAGCACCACACAAGTTCAGAAGTTTCTTCTACATTTGGATTGTTTCATACAAGGGCACTGAAGAGTTCTATTCTAAATCTCTCTAGTGTTCGTATACTGGCTACAGCCTAGTAAGCAGCACCCAAGTTCAGAAGCGTCTGCTACATTTGGATTGTTTCATACAAAGGCAATGAAGAGTTGTATGGTAAATCCCTATAGTGATGCAGTATGGTCTACGAGAGAGTAAGCACCACACAAGTTCAGAAGTTTCTACTACATTTGGATTGTTACATACAAAGGCAATGAAGTGTTGTATGGTAAATCTCTATAGTGATGCAGTATGGTCTACGAGAGAGTAAGCACCACACAAGTTCAGAAGTTTCTACTACATTTGGATTGTTTCATACAAGGGCACTGAAGAGTTATATTCTAAATCTCTCTGGTGTTCCTATACTGGCTACAGCATAGTAAGCAGCACCCAAGTTCAGAAGCGTCTGCTACATTTGGATTGTTTCATACAAAGGCAATGAAGAGTTGTATGGTAAATCTCTATAGTGATGCAGTATGGTCTACGAGAGAGTAAGCACCACCCAAGTTCAGAAGTGTCTGCTACATGTGGATTGTTTCATACAAAGGCACTGAAGAGTTGTATGGTAAATCTCTATAGTGATGCAGTGTGGTCTACGAGAGAGTAAGCACCACACAAGTTCAGAAGCGTCTGCTACATTTGGATTGTTTCATACAAAGGAAATGAAGAGTTGTATGGTAAATCTCTATTGTGATGCAGTATGGTCTACGAGAGAGTAAGCACCACACAAGTTCAGAAGTTTCTACTACATTTGGATTGTTTCATACAAGGGCACTGAAGAGTTCTATTCTAAATCTATCTAGTGTTCGTATACTGGCTACTGCCTAGTAAGCAGCACCCAAGTTCAGAAGCGTCTGCTACATTTGGATTGTTTCATACAAAGGCAATGAAGAGTTGTATGCTAAATCTCTATAGTGATGCAGTATGGTCTACGAGAGAGTAAGCACCACACAAGTTCAGAAGTTTCTACTACATTTGGATTGTTACATACAAAGGCAATGAATTGTTGTATGGTAAATCTCTATAGTGATGCAGTATGGTCTACGAGAGAGTAAGCACCACACAAGTTCAGACGTTTCTACTACATTTGGATTGTTTCATACAAGGGCACTGAAGAGTTCTATTCTAAATCTCTCTAGTGTTCCTATACTGGCTACAGCCTAGTAAGCAGCACCCAAGTTCAGAAGCGTCTGCTACATTTGGATTGTTTCATACAAAGGCAATGAAGAGTTGTATGGTAAATCTCTATAGTGATGCAGTATGGTCTACGAGAGAGTAAGCACCACACAAGTTCAGAACCTTCTACTACATTTGGATTGTTTCATACAAGGGCACTGAAGAGTTCTATTCTAAATCTCTCTAGTGTTCCTATACTGGCTACAGCCTAGTAAGCAGCCCCCGAGTTCAGAAGCGTCTGCTACCTTTGGATTGTTTCATACAAAGGCAATGAAGAGTTGTATGGTAAATCTCTATAGTGATGCAGTATGGTCTACGAGAGAGTAAGCACCACACAAGTTCAGAAGCGTCTGCTACCTTTGGATTGTTTCATAGAAAGGCAATGAAGAGTTGTATGGTAAATCTCTATAGTGATGCAGTATGGTCTACGAGAGAGTAAGCACCACACAAGTTCAAAACCTTCTACTACATTTGGATTGTTTCATACAAGGGCACTGAAGAGTTCTATTCTAAATCTCTCTAGTGTTGCTATACTGGCTACAGCCTAGTAAGCAGCACCCAAGTTCAGAAGCGTCTGCTACATTTGGATTGTTTCATACAAAGGCAATGAAGAGTTGTATGGTAAATCTCTATAGTGATGCAGTATGGTCTACGAGAGAGTAAGCACCACACAAGTTCAGAAGTGTCTGCTACATTTGGATTGTTTCATAAAAAAGGCAATGAAGAGTTGTATGGTAAATCTCTATAGTGATGCAGTATGGTCTACGAGAGAGTAAGCAGCACACAAGTTCAGAAGCGTCTGCTACATTTGGATTGTTTCATACAAAGGCAATGAACAGTTGTATGGTAAATCTCTATAGTGATGCAGTATGGTCTACGAGAGAGTAAGAAGCACACAAGTTCAGAAGCGTCTGCTACATTTGGATTGTTTCATACAAAGGCAATGAAGAGTTGTACGGTAAATCTCTATAGTGATGCAGTATGGTCTACGAGAGAGTAAGCACCACACAAGTTCAGAAGCGTCTGCTACATGTGGATTGTTTCATACAAAGGCACTGAAGAGTTGTATGGTAAATCTCTATAGTGATGCCGTATGGTCTACGAGAGAGTAAGCACCACACAAGTTCAGAAGTTTCTACTACATTTGGATTGTTTCATACAAGGGCACTGAAGAGTTCTATTCTAAATCTCTCTAGTGTTCCTGTGCTGGCTACAGCCTAGTAAGCAGCACCCAAGTTCAGAAGCGTCTGCTACATTTGGATTGTTTCATACAAAGGCAATGAAGAGTTGTATGGTAAATCTCTATAGTGATGCAGTATGGTCTACGAGAGAGTAAGCACCACACAAGTTCAGAAGTTTCTACTACATTTGGATTGTTTCATACAAAGGCAATGAAGTGTTGTATGGTAAATCTCTATAGTGATGCAGTATGGTCTACGAGAGAGTAAGCACCACACAAGTTCAGAAGTTTCTACTACATTTGGATTGTTTCATACAAGGGCACTGAAGAGTTCTATTCTAAATCTCTCTAGTGTTCCTATACTGGCTACAGTCTAGTAAGCAGCACCCAAGTTCAGAAGCGTCTGCTACATTTGGATTGTTTCATACAAAGGCAATGAAGAGTTGTATGGTAAATCTCTATAGTGATGCAGTATGGTCTACGAGAGAGTAAGCACCACACAAGTTCAGAAGTTTCTACTACATTTGGATTGTTTCATACAAAGGCAAAGAACAGTTGTATGGTAAATCTCTATAGTGATGCAGTATGGTCTACGAGAGAGTAAGAAGCACACAAGTTCAGAAGCGTCTGCTACATTTGGATTGTTTCATACAAAGGCAATGAATAGTTGTACGGTAAATCTCTATAGTGATGCAGTATGGTCTACGAGAGAGTAAGCACCACACAAGTTCAGAAGTGTCTGCTACATGTGGATTGTTTCATACAAAGGCACTGAAGAGTTGTATGGTAAATCTCTATAGTGATGCCGTATCGTCTACGAGAGAGTAAGCACCACACAAGTTCAGAAGTTTCTACTACATTTGGATTGTTTCATACAAGGGCACTGAAGAGTTCTATTCTAAATCTCTCTAGTGTTCCTATGCTGGCTACAGCCTAGTAAGCAGCACCCAAGTTCAGAAGCGTCTGCTACATTTGGATTGTTTCATACAAAGGCAATGAAGAGTTGTATGGTAAATCTCTATAGTGATGCAGTATGGTCTACGAGAGAGTAAGCACCACACAAGTTCAGAAGTTTCTACTACATTTGGATTGTTTCATACAAAGGCAATGAAGTGTTGTATGGTAAATCTCTATATTGATGCAGTATGGTCTACGAGAGAGTAAGCACCACACAAGTTCAGAACCTTCTACTACATTTGGATTGTTTCATACAAGGGCACTGAAGAGTTCTATTCTAAATCTCTCTAGTGTTCCTATACTGGCTACAGCCTAGTAAGCAGCACCCAAGTTCAGAAGCGTCTGCTACATTGGAAACAATCCAAATGTAGCAGACGCTTCTGAACTTGGGTGCTTCTTACTAGGCTGTAGCCAGTATAGGAACACTAGACAGATTTAGAATAGAACTCTTCAGTGTCCTTGTATGAAACAATCCAAATGTAGTAGAAACTTCTGAACTTGTGTGGTGCTTACTCTCTAGTAGACCATACTGCATCACTATAGAGATTTACCATACAACTGTTCATTGCCTTTGTATGAAACAATCCAAATGTAGCAGACGCTTCTGAACTTGTGTGGTGCTTACTCTCTCGTAGACCATACTGCATCACTATAGAGATTTACCATACAACTCTTCATTGCCTTTGTATGAAACAATCCAAATGTAGTAGAAACTTCTGAACTTGTGTGGAAAGCACAAGCATAGTAAGCAGCACCCAAGTTCAGAAGTTTCTACTACATTTGGATTGTTTCATACAAGGGCACTGAAGAGTTCTATTCTAAATCTGTCTAGTGTTCCTATACTGGCTACAGCCTAGTAAGCAGCCCCCAAGTTCAGAAGCGTCTGCTACCTTTGGATTGTTTCATACAAAGGCAATGAAGAGTTGTATGGTAAATCTCTATAGTGATGCAGTATGGTCTACGAGAGAGTAAGCACCACACAAGTTCAGAAGCGTCTGCTACATTTGGATTGTTTCATACAAAGGCAATGAAGAGTTGTATTGTAAATCTCTATAGTGATGCAGTATGGTCTACGAGAGAGTAAGCACCACACAAGTTCAGAACCTTCTACTACATTTGGATTGTTTCATACAAGGGCACTGAAGAGTTCTATTCTAAATCTCTCTAGTGTTCCTATACTGGCTACAGCCTAGTAAGCAGCACCCAAGTTCAGAAGCGTCTGCTACATTTGGATTGTTTCATACAAAGGCAATGAAGAGTTGTATGGTAAATCTCTATAGTGATGCAGTATTGTCTACCAGAGAGTAAGCAGCACACAAGTTCAGAAGCGTCTGCTACCTTTGGATTGTTTCATACAAAGGCAATGAAGAGTTGTATTGTAAATCTCTATAGTGATGCAGTATGGTCTACGAGAGAGTAAGCACCACACAAGTTCAGAACCTTCTACTACATTTGGATTGTTTCATACAAGGGCACTGAAGAGTTCTATTCTAAATCTCTCTAGTGTTCCTATACTGGCTACAGCCTAGTAAGCAGAACCCAAGTTCAGAAGCGTCTGCTACATTTGGATTGTTTCATACAAAGGCAATGAAGAGTTGTATGATAAATCTCTATAGTGATGCAGTATGGTCTACGAGAGAGTAAGCAGCACACAAGTTCAGAAGCGTCTGCTACATTTGGATTGTTTCATACAAAGGCAATGAACAGTTGTATGGTAAATCTCTATAGTGATGCAGTATGGTCTACGAGAGAGTAAGCACCACACAAGTTCAGAACCTTCTACTACATTTGGATTGTTTCATACAAGGGCACTGAAGAGTTCTATTCTAAATCTCTCTAGTGTTCCTATACTGGCTACAGCCTAGTAAGCAGCCCCCAAGTTCAGAAGCGTCTGCTACCTTTGGATTGTTTCATACAAAGGCAATGAAGAGTTGTATGGTAAATCTCTATAGTGATGCAGTATGGTCTACGAGAGAGTAAGCACCACACAAGTTCAGAAGCGTCTGCTACATTTGGATTGTTTCATACAAAGGCAATGAAGAGTTGTATGGTAAATCTCTATAGTGATGCAGTATGGTATACGAGAGAGTAAGCACCACACAAGTTCAGAACCTTCTACTACATTTGGATTGTTTCATACAAGGGCACTGAAGAGTTCTGTTCTAAATCTCTCTAGTGTTCCTATACTGGCTACAGCCTAGTAAGCAGCCCCCAAGTTCAGAAGCGTCTGCTACATTTGGATTGTTTCATACAAAGGCAATGAAGAGTTGTATGGTAAATCTCTATAGTGATGCAGTATGGTCTACGAGAGAGTAAGCACCACACAAGTTCAGAAGCGTCTGCTACATTTGGATTGTTTCATACAAAGGCAATGAAGAGTTGTATGGTAAATCTCTATAGTGATGCAGTATGGTCTACGAGAGAGTAAGCACCACACAAGTTCAGAACCTTCTACTACATTTGGATTGTTTCATACAAGGGCACTGAAGAGTTCTATTCTAAATCTCTCTAGTGTTCCTATACTGGCTACAGCCTAGTAAGCAACACCCAAGTTCAGAAGCGTCTACTACATTTGGATTGTTTCATACAAAGGCAATGAAGAGTTGTATGGTAAATCTCTATAGTGATGCAGTATGGTCTACGAGAGAGTAAGCACCACACAAGTTCAGAAGTGTCTGCTACATTTGGATTGTTTCATACAAAGGCAATGAAGAGTTGTATGGTAAATCTCTATAGTGATGCAGTGTGGTCTACGAGAGAGTAAGCACCACACAAGTTCAGAAGCGTCTGCTACATTTGGATTGTTTCATACAAAGGAAATGAAGAGTTGTATGGTAAATGTCTATTGTGATGCAGTATGGTCTACGAGAGAGTAAGCACCACACAAGTTCAGAAGTTTCTACTACATTTGGATTGTTTCATACAAGGGCACTGAAGAGTTCTATTCTAAATCTCTCTAGTGTTCGTATACTGGGTACAGCCTAGTAAGCAGCACCCAAGTTCAGAAGCGTCTGCTACATTTGGATTGTTTCATACAAAGGCAATGAAGAGTTGTATGGTAAATCCCTATAGTGATGCAGTATGGTCTACGAGAGAGTAAGCACCACACAAGTTCAGAAGTTTCTACTACATTTGGATTGTTACATACAAAGGCAATGAAGTGTTGTATGGTAAATCTCTATAGTGATGCAGTATGGTCTACGAGAGAGTAAGCACCACACAAGTTCAGAAGTTTCTACTACATTTGGATTGTTTCATACAAGGGCACTGAAGAGTTCTATTCTAAATCTCTCTAGCGTTCCTATACTGGCTACAGCCTAGTAAGCAGCACCCAAGTTCAGAAGCGTCTGCTACATTTGGATTGTTTCATACAAAGGCAATGAAGAGTTGTATGGTAAATCTCTATAGTGATGCAGTATGGTCTACGAGAGAGTAAGCACCACACAAGTTCAGAAGTTTCTACTACATTTGGATTGTTTCATACAAGGGCACTGAAGAGTTCTATTCTAAATCTCTCTAGTGTTCCTATACTGGCTACAGCCTAGTAAGCAGCACCCAAGTTCAGAAGCGTCTGCTACATTTGGATTGTTTCATACAAAGGCAATGAAGAGTTGTATGGTAAATCTCGATAGTGATGCAGTATGGTCTACGAGAGAGTAAGCAGCACACAAGTTCAGAAGCGTCTGCTACATTTGGATTGTTTCATACAAAGGCAATGAACAGTTGTATGGTAAATCTCTATAGTGATGCAGTATGGTCTACGAGAGAGTAAGAAGCACACAAGTTCAGAAGCGTATGCTACATTTGGATTGTTTCATACAAGGGCACTGAAGAGTTCTATTCTAAATCTCTCTAGTGTTCCTATGCTGGCTACAGCCTAGTAAGCAGCACCCAAGTTCAGAAGCGTCTGCTACATTTGGATTGTTTCATACAAAGGAAATGAAGAGTTGTATAGTAAATCTCTATAGTGATGCAGTATGGTCTACGAGAGAGTAAGCACCACACAAGTTCAGAAGTTTCTACTACATTTGGATTGTTTCATACAAAGGCAATGAAGTGTTGTATGGTAAATCTCTATATTGATGCAGTATGGTCTACGAGAGAGTAAGCACCACACAAGTTCAGAACCTTCTACTACATTTGGATTGTTTCATACAAGGGCACTGAAGAGTTCTATTCTAAATCTCTCTAGTGTTCCTATACTGGCTACAGCCTAGTAAGCAGCACCCAAGTTCAGAAGCGTCTGCTACATTGGAAACAATCCAAATGTAGCAGACGCTTCTGAACTTGGGTGCTTCTTACTAGGCTGTAGCCAGTATAGGAACACTAGACAGATTTAGAATAGAACTCTTCAGTGTCCTTGTATGAAACAATCCAAATGTAGTAGAAACTTCTGAACTTGTGTGGTGCTTACTCTCTAGTAGACCATACTGCATCACTATAGAGATTTACCATACAACTGTTCATTGCCTTTGTATGAAACAATCCAAATGTAGCAGACGCTTCTGAACTTGTGTGGTGCTTACTCTCTCGTAGACCATACTGCATCACTATAGAGATTTACCATACAACTCTTCATTGCCTTTGTATGAAACAATCCAAATGTAGTAGAAACTTCTGAACTTGTGTGGAAAGCACAAGCATAGTAAGCAGCACCCAAGTTCAGAAGTTTCTACTACATTTGGATTGTTTCATACAAGGGCACTGAAGAGTTCTATTCTAAATCTGTCTAGTGTTCCTATACTGGCTACAGCCTAGTAAGCAGCCCCCAAGTTCAGAAGCGTCTGCTACCTTTGGATTGTTTCATACAAAGGCAATGAAGAGTTGTATGGTAAATCTCTATAGTGATGCAGTATGGTCTACGAGAGAGTAAGCACCACACAAGTTCAGAAGCGTCTGCTACATTTGGATTGTTTCATACAAAGGCAATGAAGAGTTGTATTGTAAATCTCTATAGTGATGCAGTATGGTCTACGAGAGAGTAAGCACCACACAAGTTCAGAACCTTCTACTACATTTGGATTGTTTCATACAAGGGCACTGAAGAGTTCTATTCTAAATCTCTCTAGTGTTCCTATACTGGCTACAGCCTAGTAAGCAGCACCCAAGTTCAGAAGCGTCTGCTACATTTGGATTGTTTCATACAAAGGCAATGAAGAGTTGTATGGTAAATCTCTATAGTGATGCAGTATTGTCTACCAGAGAGTAAGCAGCACACAAGTTCAGAAGCGTCTGCTACCTTTGGATTGTTTCATACAAAGGCAATGAAGAGTTGTATTGTAAATCTCTATAGTGATGCAGTATGGTCTACGAGAGAGTAAGCACCACACAAGTTCAGAACCTTCTACTACATTTGGATTGTTTCATACAAGGGCACTGAAGAGTTCTATTCTAAATCTCTCTAGTGTTCCTATACTGGCTACAGCCTAGTAAGCAGAACCCAAGTTCAGAAGCGTCTGCTACATTTGGATTGTTTCATACAAAGGCAATGAAGAGTTGTATGATAAATCTCTATAGTGATGCAGTATGGTCTACGAGAGAGTAAGCAGCACACAAGTTCAGAAGCGTCTGCTACATTTGGATTGTTTCATACAAAGGCAATGAACAGTTGTATGGTAAATCTCTATAGTGATGCAGTATGGTCTACGAGAGAGTAAGCACCACACAAGTTCAGAACCTTCTACTACATTTGGATTGTTTCATACAAGGGCACTGAAGAGTTCTATTCTAAATCTCTCTAGTGTTCCTATACTGGCTACAGCCTAGTAAGCAGCCCCCAAGTTCAGAAGCGTCTGCTACCTTTGGATTGTTTCATACAAAGGCAATGAAGAGTTGTATGGTAAATCTCTATAGTGATGCAGTATGGTCTACGAGAGAGTAAGCACCACACAAGTTCAGAAGCGTCTGCTACATTTGGATTGTTTCATACAAAGGCAATGAAGAGTTGTATGGTAAATCTCTATAGTGATGCAGTATGGTCTACGAGAGAGTAAGCACCACACAAGTTCAGAACCTTCTACTACATTTGGATTGTTTCATACAAGGGCACTGAAGAGTTCTATTCTAAATCTCTCTAGTGTTCCTATACTGGCTACAGCCTAGTAAGCAACACCCAAGTTCAGAAGCGTCTACTACATTTGGATTGTTTCATACAAAGGCAATGAAGAGTTGTATGGTAAATCTCTATAGTGATGCAGTATGGTCTACGAGAGAGTAAGCACCACACAAGTTCAGAAGTGTCTGCTACATTTGGATTGTTTCATACAAAGGCAATGAAGAGTTGTATGGTAAATCTCTATAGTGATGCAGTGTGGTCTACGAGAGAGTAAGCACCACACAAGTTCAGAAGCGTCTGCTACATTTGGATTGTTTCATACAAAGGAAATGAAGAGTTGTATGGTAAATGTCTATTGTGATGCAGTATGGTCTACGAGAGAGTAAGCACCACACAAGTTCAGAAGTTTCTACTACATTTGGATTGTTTCATACAAGGGCACTGAAGAGTTCTATTCTAAATCTCTCTAGTGTTCGTATACTGGGTACAGCCTAGTAAGCAGCACCCAAGTTCAGAAGCGTCTGCTACATTTGGATTGTTTCATACAAAGGCAATGAAGAGTTGTATGGTAAATCCCTATAGTGATGCAGTATGGTCTACGAGAGAGTAAGCACCACACAAGTTCAGAAGTTTCTACTACATTTGGATTGTTACATACAAAGGCAATGAAGTGTTGTATGGTAAATCTCTATAGTGATGCAGTATGGTCTACGAGAGAGTAAGCACCACACAAGTTCAGAAGTTTCTACTACATTTGGATTGTTTCATACAAGGGCACTGAAGAGTTCTATTCTAAATCTCTCTAGCGTTCCTATACTGGCTACAGCCTAGTAAGCAGCACCCAAGTTCAGAAGCGTCTGCTACATTTGGATTGTTTCATACAAAGGCAATGAAGAGTTGTATGGTAAATCTCTATAGTGATGCAGTATGGTCTACGAGAGAGTAAGCACCACACAAGTTCAGAAGTTTCTACTACATTTGGATTGTTTCATACAAGGGCACTGAAGAGTTCTATTCTAAATCTCTCTAGTGTTCCTATACTGGCTACAGTCTAGTAAGCAGCACCCAAGTTCAGAAGCGTCTGCTACATTTGGATTGTTTCATACAAAGGCAATGAAGAGTTGTATGGTAAATCTCGATAGTGATGCAGTATGGTCTACGAGAGAGTAAGCAGCACACAAGTTCAGAAGCGTCTGCTACATTTGGATTGTTTCATACAAAGGCAATGAACAGTTGTATGGTAAATCTCTATAGTGATGCAGTATGGTCTACGAGAGAGTAAGAAGCACACAAGTTCAGAAGCGTATGCTACATTTGGATTGTTTCATACAAGGGCACTGAAGAGTTCTATTCTAAATCTCTCTAGTGTTCCTATGCTGGCTACAGCCTAGTAAGCAGCACCCAAGTTCAGAAGCGTCTGCTACATTTGGATTGTTTCATACAAAGGAAATGAAGAGTTGTATAGTAAATCTCTATTGTGATGCAGTATGGTCTACGAGAGAGTAAGCACCACACAAGTTCAGAAGTTTCTTCTACATTTGGATTGTTTCATACAAGGGCACTGAAGAGTTCTATTCTAAATCTCTCTAGTGTTCGTATACTGGCTACAGCCTAGTAAGCAGCACCCAAGTTCAGAAGCGTCTGCTACATTTGGATTGTTTCATACAAAGGCAATGAAGAGTTGTATGGTAAATCCCTATAGTGATGCAGTATGGTATACGAGAGAGTAAGCACCACACAAGTTCAGAAGTTTCTACTACATTTGGATTGTTACATACAAAGGCAATGAAGTGTTGTATGGTAAATCTCTATAGTGATGCAGTATGGTCTACGAGAGAGTAAGCACCACACAAGTTCAGAAGTTTCTACTACATTTGGATTGTTTCATACAAGGGCACTGAAGAGTTCTATTCTAAATCTCTCTAGTGTTCCTATACTGGCTACAGCCTAGTAAGCAGCACCCAAGTTCAGAAGCGTCTGCTACATTTGGATTGTTTCATACAAAGGCAATGAAGAGTTGTATGGTAAATCTCTATAGTGATGCAGTATGGTCTACGAGAGAGTAAGCACCACACAAGTTCAGAAGTTTCTACTACATTTGGATTGTTTCATACAAGGGCACTGAAGAGTTCTATTCTAAATCTCTCTAGTGTTCCTATACTGGCTACAGCCTAGTAAGCAGCACCCAAGTTCAGAAGCGTCTGCTACATTTGGATTGTTTCATACAAAGGCAATGAAGAGTTGTATGGTAAATCTCGATAGTGATGCAGTATGGTCTACGAGAGAGTAAGCAGCACACAAGTTCAGAAGCGTCTGCTACATTTCGATTGTTTCATACAAAGGCAATGAACAGTTGTATGGTAAATCTCTATAGTGATGCAGTATGGTCTACGAGAGAGTAAGCACCACACAAGTTCAGAAGTTTCTACTACATTTGGATTGTTTCATACAAGGGCACTGAAGAGTTCTATTCTAAATCTCTCTAGAGTTCCTATGCTGGCTACAGCCTAATAAGCAGCACCCAAGTTCAGAAGCGTCTGCTACATTTGGATTGTTTCATACAAAGGCAATGAAGAGTTGTATGGTAAATCTCTATAGTGATCCAGTATGGTCTACGAGAGAGTAAGCACCACACAAGTTCAGAAGTTTCTACTACATTTGGATTGTTTCATACAAAGGCAATGAAGTGTTGTATGGTAAATCTCTATAGTGATGCAGTATGGTCTACGAGAGAGTAAGCACCACACAAGTTCAGAACCTTCTACTACATTTGGATTGTTTCATACAAGGGCACTGAAGAGTTCTATTCTAAATCTCTCTAGTGTTCCTATACTGGCTACAGCCTAGTAAGCAGCACCCAAGTTCAGAAGCGTCTGCTACATTTGGATTGTTTCATACAAAGGCAATGAAGAGTTGTATGGTAAATCTCTATAGTGTTGCAGTATGGTCTACGAGAGAGTAAGCACCACACAAGTTCAGAAGTTTCTACTACATTTGGATTGTTTCATACAAAGGCAATGAAGAGTTGTATGGTAAATCTCTATAGTGATGCAGTATGGTCTACGAGAGAGTAAGCACCACACAAGTTCAGAACCTTCTACTACATTTGGATTGTTTCATACAAGGGCACTGAAGAGTTCTATTCTAAATCTCTCTAGTGTTCCTATACTGGCTACAGCCTAGTAAGCAGCCCCCAAGTTCAGAAGCGTCTGCTACCTTTGGATTGTTTCATACAAAGGCAATGAAGAGTTGTATGGTAAATCTCTATAGTGATGCAGTATGGTCTACGAGAGAGTAAGCACCACACAAGTTCAGAAGCGTCTGCTACATTTGGATTGTTTCATACAAAGGCAATGAAGAGTTGTATGGTAAATCTCTATAGTGATGCAGTATGGTCTACGAGAGAGTAAGCACCACACAAGTTCAAAACCTTCTACTACATTTGGATTGTTTCATACAAGGGCACTGAAGAGTTCTATTCTAAATCTCTCTAGTGTTGCTATACTGGCTACAGCCTAGTAAGCAGCACCCAAGTTCAGAAGCGTCTGCTACATTTGGATTGTTTCATACAAAGGCAATGAAGAGTTGTATGGTAAATCTCTATAGTGATGCAGTATGGTCTACGAGAGAGTAAGCACCACACAAGTTCAGAAGTGTCTGCTACATTTGGATTGTTTCATACAAAGGCAATGAAGAGTTGTATGGTAAATCTCTATAGTGATGCAGTATGGTCTACGAGAGAGTAAGCAGCACACAAGTTCAGAAGCGTCTGCTACATTTGGATTGTTTCATACAAAGGCAATGAACAGTTGTATGGTAAATCTCTATAGTGATGCAGTATGGTCTACGAGAGAGTAAGCACCACACAAGTTCAGAAGTGTCTGCTACATTTGGATTGTTTCATACAAAGGTAATGAAGAGTTGTACGGTAAATCTCTATAGTGATGCAGTATGGTCTACGAGAGAGTAAGCACCACACAAGTTCAGAAGTTTCTACTACATTTGGATTGTTTCATACAAAGGCAATGAACAGTTGTATGGTAAATCTCTATAGTGATGCAGTATGGTCTACGAGAGAGTAAGAAGCACACAAGTTCAGAAGCGTCTGCTACATTTGGATTGTTTCATACAAAGGCAATGAATAGTTGTACGGTAAATCTCTATAGTGATGCAGTATGGTCTACGAGAGAGTAAGCACCACACAAGTTCAGAAGCGTCTGCTACATGTGGATTGTTTCATACAAAGGCACTGAAGAGTTGTATGGTAAATCTCTATAGTGATGCCGTATCGTCTACGAGAGAGTAAGCACCACACAAGTTCAGAAGTTTCTACTACATTTGGATTGTTTCATACAAGGGCACTGAAGAGTTCTATTCTAAATCTCTCTAGTGTTCCTATGCTGGCTACAGCCTAGTAAGCAGCACCCAAGTTCAGAAGCGTCTGCTACATTTGGATTGTTTCATACAAAGGCAATGAAGAGTTGTATGGTAAATCTCTATAGTGATGCAGTATGGTCTACGAGAGAGTAAGCACCACACAAGTTCTGAAGTTTCTACTACATTTGGATTGTTTCATACAAAGGCAATGAAGTGTTGTATGGTAAATCTCTATAGTGATGCAGTATGGTCTACGAGAGAGTAAGCACCACACAAGTTCAGAACCTTCTACTACATTTGGATTGTTTCATACAAGGGCACTGAAGAGTTCTATTCTAAATCTCTCTAGTGTTCCTATACTGGCTACAGCCTAGTAAGCAGCCCCCAAGATCAGAAGCGTCTGCTACCTTTGGATTGTTTCATACAAAGGCAATGAAGAGTTGTATGGTAAATCTCTATAGTGATGCAGTATGGTCTACGAGAGAGTAAGCACCACACAAGTTCAGAAGCGTCTGCTACATTTGGATTGTTTCATACAAAGGCAATGAACAGTTGTATGGTAAATCTCTATAGTGATGCAGTATGGTCTACAAGAGAGTAAGCACCACACAAGTTCAGAAGTTTCTACTACATTTGGATTGTTTCATACAAGGGCACTGAAGAGTTCTATTCTAAATCTCTCTAGTGTTCCTATACTGGCTACAGCCTAGTAAGCAGCCCCCAAGTTCAGAAGCGTCTGCTACCTTTGGATTGTTTCATACAAAGGCAATGAAGAGTTGTTTGGTAAATCTCTATAGTGATGCAGTATGGTCTACGAGAGAGTAAGCACCACACAAGTTCAGAAGCGTCTGCTACATTTGGATTGTTTCATACAAAGGCAATGAAGAGTTGTATGGTAAATCTCTATAGTGATGCAGTATGGTCTACGAGAGAGTAAGCACCACACAAGTTCAAAACCTTCTACTACATTTGGATTGTTTCATACAAGGGCACTGAAGAGTTCTATTCTAAATCTCTCTAGTGTTGCTATACTGGCTACAGCCTAGTAAGCAGCACCCAAGTTCAGAAGCGTCTGCTACATTTGGATTGTTTCATACAAAGGCAATGAAGAGTTGTATGGTAAATCTCTATAGTGATGCAGTATGGTCTACGAGAGAGTAAGCACCACACAAGTTCAGAAGTGTCTGCTACATTTGGATTGTTTCATACAAAGGCAATGAAGAGTTGTATGGTAAATCTCTATAGTGATGCAGTATGGTCTACGAGAGAGTAAGCAGCACACAAGTTCAGAAGCGTCTGCTACATTTGGATTGTTTCATACAAAGGCAATGAACAGTTGTATGGTAAATCTCTATAGTGATGCAGTATGGTCTACGAGAGAGTAAGCACCACACAAGTTCAGAAGTGTCTGCTACATTTGGATTGTTTCATACAAAGGTAATGAAGAGTTGTACGGTAAATCTCTATAGTGATGCAGTATGGTCTACGAGAGAGTAAGCACCACACAAGTTCAGAAGTTTCTACTACATTTGGATTGTTTCATACAAAGGCAATGAACAGTTGTATGGTAAATCTCTATAGTGATGCAGTATGGTCTACGAGAGAGTAAGAAGCACACAAGTTCAGAAGCGTCTGCTACATTTGGATTGTTTCATACAAAGGCAATGAATAGTTGTACGGTAAATCTCTATAGTGATGCAGTATGGTCTACGAGAGAGTAAGCACCACACAAGTTCAGAAGCGTCTGCTACATGTGGATTGTTTCATACAAAGGCACTGAAGAGTTGTATGGTAAATCTCTATAGTGATGCCGTATCGTCTACGAGAGAGTAAGCACCACACAAGTTCAGAAGTTTCTACTACATTTGGATTGTTTCATACAAGGGCACTGAAGAGTTCTATTCTAAATCTCTCTAGTGTTCCTATGCTGGCTACAGCCTAGTAAGCAGCACCCAAGTTCAGAAGCGTCTGCTACATTTGGATTGTTTCATACAAAGGCAATGAAGAGTTGTATGGTAAATCTCTATAGTGATGCAGTATGGTCTACGAGAGAGTAAGCACCACACAAGTTCTGAAGTTTCTACTACATTTGGATTGTTTCATAAAAAGGCAATGAAGTGTTGTATGGTAAATCTCTATAGTGATGCAGTATGGTCTACGAGAGAGTAAGCACCACACAAGTTCAGAACCTTCTACTACATTTGGATTGTTTCATACAAGGGCACTGAAGAGTTCTATTCTAAATCTCTCTAGTGTTCCTATACTGGCTACAGCCTAGTAAGCAGCCCCCAAGATCAGAAGCGTCTGCTACCTTTGGATTGTTTCATACAAAGGCAATGAAGAGTTGTATGGTAAATCTCTATAGTGATGCAGTATGGTCTACGAGAGAGTAAGCACCACACAAGTTCAGAAGCGTCTGCTACATTTGGATTGTTTCATACAAAGGCAATGAACAGTTGTATGGTAAATCTCTATAGTGATGCAGTATGGTCTACGAGAGAGTAAGCACCACACAAGTTCAGAAGTTTCTACTACATTTGGATTGTTTCATACAAGGGCACTGAAGAGTTCTATTCTAAATCTCTCTAGTGTTCCTATACTGGCTACAGCCTAGTAAGCAGCCCCCAAGTTCAGAAGCGTCTGCTACCTTTGGATTGTTTCATTCAAAGGCAATGAAGAGTTGTATGGTAAATCTCTATAGTGATGCAGTATGGTCTACGAGAGAGTAAGCACCACACAAGTTCAGAAGCGTCTGCTACATTTGGATTGTTTCATACAAAGGCAATGAAGAGTTGTATGGTAAATCTCTATAGTGATGCAGTATGGTATACGAGAGAGTAAGCACCACACAAGTTCAGAACCTTCTACTACATTTGGATTGTTTCATACAAGGGCACTGAAGAGTTCTATTCTAAATCTCTCTAGTGTTCCTATACTGGCTACAGCCTAGTAAGCAGCCCCCAAGTTCAGAAGCGTCTGCTACATTTGGATTGTTTCATACAAAGGCAATGAAGAGTTGTATGGTAAATCTCTATAGTGATGCAGTATGGTCTACGAGAGAGTAAGCACCACACAAGTTCAGAAGCGTCTGCTACATTTGGATTGTTTCATACAAAGGCAATGAAGAGTTGTATGGTAAATCTCTATAGTGATGCAGTATGGTCTACGAGAGAGTAAGCACCACACAAGTTCAGAACCTTCTACTACTTTTGGATTGTTTCATACAAGGGCACTGAAGAGTTCTATTCTAAATCTCTCTAGTGTTCCTATACTGGCTACAGCCTAGTAAGCAGCACCCAAGTTCAGAAGCGTCTGCTACATTTGGATTGTTTCATACAAAGGCAATGAAGAGTTGTATGGTAAATCTCTATAGTGATGCAGTATGGTCTACGAGAGAGTAAGCATCACACAAGTTCAGAAGTGTCTGCTACATTTGGATTGTTTCATACAAAGGCAATGAAGAGTTGTATGGTAAATCTCTATAGTGATGCAGTGTGGTCTACGAGAGAGTAAGCACCACACAAGTTCAGAAGTTTCTACTACATTTGGATTGTTACATACAAAGGCAATGAAGTGTTGTATGGTAAATCTCTATAGTGATGCAGTATGGTCTACGAGAGAGTAAGCACCACACAAGTTCAGAAGTTTCTACTACATTTGGATTGTTTCATACAAGGGCACTGAAGAGTTCTATTCTAAATCTCTCTAGTGTTCCTATACTGGCTACAGCCTAGTAAGCAGCACCCAAGTTCAGAAGCGTCTGCTACATTTGGATTGTTTCATACAAAGGCAATGAAGAGTTGTATGGTAAATCTCTATAGTGATGCAGTATGGTCTACGAGAGAGTAAGCACCACACAAGTTCAGAAGTGTCTGCTACATTTGGATTGTTTCATACAAAGGCAATGAAGAGTTGTATGGTAAATCTCTATAGTGATGCAGTGTGGTCTACGAGAGAGTAAGCACCACACAAGTTCAGAAGTTTCTACTACATTTGGATTGTTACATACAAAGGCAATGAAGTGTTGTATGGTAAATCTCTATAGTGATGCAGTATGGTCTACGAGAGAGTAAGCACCACACAAGTTCAGAAGTTTCTACTACATTTGGATTGTTTCATACAAGGGCACTGAAGAGTTCTATTCTAAATCTCTCTAGTGTTCCTATACTGGCTACAGCCTAGTAAGCAGCACCCAAGTTCAGAAGCGTCTGCTACATTTGGATTGTTTCATACAAAGGCAATGAAGAGTTGTATGGTAAATCTCTATAGTGATGCAGTATGGTCTACGAGAGAGTAAGCACCACACAAGTTCAGAAGTTTCTACTACATTTGGATTGTTTCATACAAGGGCACTGAAGAGTTCTATTCTAAATCTCTCTAGTGTTCCTATACTGGCTACAGCCTAGTAAGCAGCACAAAAGTTCAGAAGCGTCTGCTACATTTGGATTGTTTCATACAAAGGAAATGAAGAGTTGTATGGTAAATCTCGATAGTGATGCAGTATGGTCTACCAGAGAGTAAGCAGCACACAAGTTCAGAAGCGTCTGCTACATTTCGATTGTTTCATACAAAGGCAATGAACAGTTGTATGGTAAATCTCTATAGTGATGCAGTATGGTCTACGAGAGAGTAAGCACCACACAAGTTCAGAAGTTTCTACTACATTTGGATTGTTTCATACAAGGGCACTGAAGAGTTCTATTCTAAATCTCTCTAGTGTTCCTATGCTGGCTACAGCCTAATAAGCAGCACCCAAGTTCAGAAGCGTCTGCTACATTTGGATTGTTTCATACAAAGGCAATGAAGAGTTGTATGGTAAATCTCTATAGTGATGCAGTATGGTCTACGAGAGAGTAAGCAGCACACAAGTTCAGAAGCGTCTGCTACATTTGGATTGTTTCATACAAAGGCAATGAACAGTTGTATGGTAAATCTCTATAGTGATGCAGTATGGTCTACGAGAGAGTAAGCACCACACAAGTTCAGAAGTGTCTGCTACATTTGGATTGTTTCATACAAAGGTAATGAAGAGTTGTACGGTAAATCTCTATAGTGATGCAGTATGGTCTACGAGAGAGTAAGCACCACACAAGTTCAGAAGTTTCTACTACATTTGGATTGTTTCATACAAAGGCAATGAACAGTTGTATGGTAAATCTCTATAGTGATGCAGTATGGTCTACGAGAGAGTAAGAAGCACACAAGTTCAGAAGCGTCTGCTACATTTGGATTGTTTCATACAAAGGCAATGAATAGTTGTACGGTAAATCTCTATAGTGATGCAGTATGGTCTACGAGAGAGTAAGCACCACACAAGTTCAGAAGCGTCTGCTACATGTGGATTGTTTCATACAAAGGCACTGAAGAGTTGTATGGTAAATCTCTATAGTGATGCCGTATCGTCTACGAGAGAGTAAGCACCACACAAGTTCAGAAGTTTCTACTACATTTGGATTGTTTCATACAAGGGCACTGAAGAGTTCTATTCTAAATCTCTCTAGTGTTCCTATGCTGGCTACAGCCTAGTAAGCAGCACCCAAGTTCAGAAGC
The DNA here is from genome assembly GCA_026170595.1 of Plestiodon gilberti rubricaudatus. Taxonomy (NCBI): domain Eukaryota; kingdom Metazoa; phylum Chordata; class Lepidosauria; order Squamata; family Scincidae; genus Plestiodon; species Plestiodon gilberti. Next base: position 19,172,025 of record JANXHW010000012.1, read on the forward strand.
GTCTGCTACATTTGGATTGTTTCATACAAAGGCAATGAAGAGTTGTATGGTAAATCTCTATAGTGATGCAGTATGGTCTACGAGAGAGTAAGCACCACACAAGTTCTGAAGTTTCTACTACATTTGGATTGTTTCATACAAAGGCAATGAAGTGTTGTATGGTAAATCTCTATAGTGATGCAGTATGGTCTACGAGAGAGTAAGCACCACACAAGTTCAGAACCTTCTACTACATTTGGATTGTTTCATACAAGGGCACTGAAGAGTTCTATTCTAAATCTCTCTAGTGTTCCTATACTGGCTACAGCCTAGTAAGCAGCCCCCAAGATCAGAAGCGTCTGCTACCTTTGGATTGTTTCATACAAAGGCAATGAAGAGTTGTATGGTAAATCTCTATAGTGATGCAGTATGGTCTACGAGAGAGTAAGCACCACACAAGTTCAGAAGCGTCTGCTACATTTGGATTGTTTCATACAAAGGCAATGAACAGTTGTATGGTAAATCTCTATAGTGATGCAGTATGGTCTACGAGAGAGTAAGCACCACACAAGTTCAGAAGTTTCTACTACATTTGGATTGTTTCATACAAGGGCACTGAAGAGTTCTATTCTAAATCTCTCTAGTGTTCCTATACTGGCTACAGCCTAGTAAGCAGCCCCCAAGTTCAGAAGCGTCTGCTACCTTTGGATTGTTTCATACAAAGGCAATGAAGAGTTGTATGGTAAATCTCTATAGTGATGCAGTATGGTCTACGAGAGAGTAAGCACCACACAAGTTCAGAAGCGTCTGCTACATATGGATTGTTTCATACAAAGGCAATGAAGAGTTGTATGGTAAATCTCTATAGTGATGCAGTATGGTATACGAGAGAGTAAGCACCACACAAGTTCAGAACCTTCTACTACATTTGGATTGTTTCATACAAGGGCACTGAAGAGTTCTATTCTAAATCTCTCTAGTGTTCCTATACTGGCTACAGCCTAGTAAGCAGCCCCCAAGTTCAGAAGCGTCTGCTACATTTGGATTGTTTCATACAAAGGCAATGAAGAGTTGTATGGTAAATCTCTATAGTGATGCAGTATGGTCTACGAGAGAGTAAGCACCACACAAGTTCAGAAGCGTCTGCTACATTTGGATTGTTTCATACAAAGGCAATGAAGAGTTGTATGGTAAATCTCTATAGTGATGCAGTATGGTCTACGAGAGAGTAAGCACCACACAAGTTCAGAACCTTCTACTACTTTTGGATTGTTTCATACAAGGGCACTGAAGAGTTCTATTCTAAATCTCTCTAGTGTTCCTATACTGGCTACAGCCTAGTAAGCAGCACCCAAGTTCAGAAGCGTCTGCTACATTTGGATTGTTTCATACAAAGGCAATGAAGAGTTGTATGGTAAATCTCTATAGTGATGCAGTATGGTCTACGAGAGAGTAAGCACCACACAAGTTCAGAAGTGTCTGCTACATTTGGATTGTTTCATACAAAGGCAATGAAGAGTTGTATGGTAAATCTCTATAGTGATGCAGTGTGGTCTACGAGAGAGTAAGCACCACACAAGTTCAGAAGTTTCTACTACATTTGGATTGTTACATACAAAGGCAATGAAGTGTTGTATGGTAAATCTCTATAGTGATGCAGTATGGTCTACGAGAGAGTAAGCACCACACAAGTTCAGAAGTTTCTACTACATTTGGATTGTTTCATACAAGGGCACTGAAGAGTTCTATTCTTAATCTCTCTAGTGTTCCTATACTGGCTACAGCCTAGTAAGCAGCACCCAAGTTCAGAAGCGTCTGCTACATTTGGATTGTTTCATACAAAGGCAATGAAGAGTTGTATGGTAAATCTCTATAGTGATGCAGTATGGTCTACGAGAGAGTAAGCACCACACAAGTTCAGAAGTTTCTACTACATTTGGATTGTTTCATACAAGGGCACTGAAGAGTTCTATTCTAAATCTCTCTAGTGTTCCTATACTGGCTACAGCCTAGTAAGCAGCACCCAAGTTCAGAAGCGTCTGCTACATTTGGATTGTTTCATACAAAGGAAATGAAGAGTTGTATGGTAAATCTCGATAGTGATGCAGTATGGTCTACGAGAGAGTAAGCAGCACACAAGTTCAGAAGCGTCTGCTACATTTCGATTGTTTCATACAAAGGCAATGAACAGTTGTATGGTAAATCTCTATAGTGATGCAGTATGGTCTACGAGAGAGTAAGCACCACACAAGTTCAGAAGTTTCTACTACATTTGGATTGTTTCATACAAGGGCACTGAAGAGTTCTATTCTAAATCTCTCTAGTGTTCCTATGCTGGCTACAGCCTAATAAGCAGCACCCAAGTTCAGAAGCGTCTGCTACATTTGGATTGTTTCATACAAAGGCAATGAAGAGTTGTATGGTAAATCTCTATAGTGATCCAGTATGGTCTACGAGAGAGTAAGCACCACACAAGTTCAGAAGTTTCTACTACATTTGGATTGTTTCATACAAAGGCAATGAAGTGTTGTATGGTAAATCTCTATAGTGATGCAGTATGGTCTACGAGAGAGTAAGCACCACACAAGTTCAGAACCTTCTACTACATTTGGATTGTTTCATACAAGGGCACTGAAGAGTTCTATTCTAAATCTCTCTAGTGTTCCTATACTGGCTACAGCCTAGTAAGCAGCACCCAAGTTCAGAAGCGTCTGCTACATTTGGATTGTTTCATACAAAGGCAATGAAGAGTTGTATGGTAAATCTCTATAGTGTTGCAGTATGGTCTACGAGAGAGTAAGCACCACACAAGTTCAGAAGTTTCTACTACATTTGGATTGTTTCATACAAAGGCAATGAAGAGTTGTATGGTAAATCTCTATAGTGATGCAGTATGGTCTACGAGAGAGTAAGCACCACACAAGTTCAGAACCTTCTACTACATTTGGATTGTTTCATACAAGGGCACTGAAGAGTTCTATTCTAAATCTCTCTAGTGTTCCTATACTGGCTACAGCCTAGTAAGCAGCCCCCAAGTTCAGAAGCGTCTGCTACCTTTGGATTGTTTCATACAAAGGCAATGAAGAGTTGTATGGTAAATCTCTATAGTGTTGCAGTATGGTCTACGAGAGAGTAAGCACCACACAAGTTCAGAAGTTTCTACTACATTTGGATTGTTTCATACAAAGGCAATGAAGAGTTGTATGGTAAATCTCTATAGTGATGCAGTATGGTCTACGAGAGAGTAAGCACCACACAAGTTCAGAAGTTTCTACTACATTTGGATTGTTTCATACAAGGGCACTGAAGAGTTCTATTCTAAATCTCTCTAGTGTTCCTATACTGGCTACAGCCTAGTAAGCAGCCCCCAAGTTCAGAAGCGTCTGCTACCTTTGGATTGTTTCATACAAAGGCAATGAAGAGTTGTATGGTAAATCTCTATAGTGATGCAGTATGGTCTACGAGAGAGTAAGCACCACACAAGTTCAGAAGCGTCTGCTACATTTGGATTGTTTCATACAAAGGCAATGAAGAGTTGTATGGTAAATCTCTATAGTGATGCAGTATGGTCTACGAGAGAGTAAGCACCACACAAGTTCAAAACCTTCTACTACATTTGGATTGTTTCATACAAGGGCACTGAAGAGTTCTATTCTAAATCTCTCTAGTGTTGCTATACTGGCTACAGCCTAGTAAGCAGCACCCAAGTTCAGAAGCGTCTGCTACATTTGGATTGTTTCATACAAAGGCAATGAAGAGTTGTATGGTAAATCTCTATAGTGATGCAGTATGGTCTACGAGAGAGTAAGCACCACACAAGTTCAGAAGTGTCTGCTACATTTGGATTGTTTCATACAAAGGCAATGAAGAGTTGTATGGTAAATCTCTATAGTGATGCAGTATGGTCTACGAGAGAGTAAGCACCACACAAGTTCAGAAGTGTCTGCTACATTTGGATTGTTTCATACAAAGGTAATGAAGAGTTGTACGGTAAATCTCTATAGTGATGCAGTATGGTCTACGAGAGAGTAAGCACCACACAAGTTCAGAAGTTTCTACTACATTTGGATTGTTTCATACAAAGGCAATGAACAGTTGTATGGTAAATCTCTATAGTGATGCAGTATGGTCTACGAGAGAGTAAGAAGCACACAAGTTCAGAAGCGTCTGCTACATTTGGATTGTTTCATACAAAGGCAATGAATAGTTGTACGGTAAATCTCTATAGTGATGCAGTATGGTCTACGAGAGAGTAAGCACCACACAAGTTCAGAAGCGTCTGCTACATGTGGATTGTTTCATACAAAGGCACTGAAGAGTTGTATGGTAAATCTCTATAGTGATGCCGTATCGTCTACGAGAGAGTAAGCACCACACAAGTTCAGAAGTTTCTACTACATTTGGATAGTTTCATACAAGGGCACTGAAGAGTTCTATTCTAAATCTCTCTAGTGTTCCTATGCTGGCTACAGCCTAGTAAGCAGCACCCAAGTTCAGAAGCGTCTGCTACATTTGGATTGTTTCATACAAAGGCAATGAAGAGTTGTATGGTAAATCTCTATAGTGATGCAGTATGGTCTACGAGAGAGTAAGCACCACACAAGTTCAGAAGTTTCTACTACATTTGGATTGTTTCATACAAAGGCAATGAAGTGTTGTATGGTAAATCTCTATAGTGATGCAGTATGGTCTACGAGAGAGTAAGCACCACACAAGTTCAGAACCTTCTACTACATTTGGATTGTTTCATACAAGGGCACTGAAGTGTTCTATTCTAAATCTCTCTAGTGTTCCTATACTGGCTACAGCCTAGTAAGCAGCCCCCAAGATCAGAAGCGTCTGCTACCTTTGGATTGTTTCATACAAAGGCAATGAAGAGTTGTATGGTAAATCTCTATAGTGATGCAGTATGGTCTACGAGAGAGTAAGCACCACACAAGTTCAGAAGCGTCTGCTACATTTGGATTGTTTCATACAAAGGCAATGAACAGTTGTATGGTAAATCTCTATAGTGATGCAGTATGGTCTACGAGAGAGTAAGCACCACACAAGTTCAGAAGTTTCTACTACATTTGGATTGTTTCATACAAGGGCACTGAAGAGTTCTATTCTAAATCTCTCTAGTGTTCCTATACTGGCTACAGCCTAGTAAGCAGCCCCCAAGTTCAGAAGCGTCTGCTACCTTTGGATTGTTTCATACAAAGGCAATGAAGAGTTGTATGGTAAATCTCTATAGTGATGCAGTATGGTCTACGAGAGAGTAAGCACCACACAAGTTCAGAAGCGTCTGCTACATTTGGATTGTTTCATACAAAGGCAATGAAGAGTTGTATGGTAAATCTCTATAGTGATGCAGTATGGTATACGAGAGAGTAAGCACCACACAAGTTCAGAACCTTCTACTACATTTGGATTGTTTCATACAAGGGCACTGAAGAGTTCTATTCTAAATCTCTCTAGTGTTCCTATACTGGCTACAGCCTAGGAAGCAGCCCCCAAGTTCAGAAGCGTCTGCTACATTTGGATTGTTTCATACAAAGGTAATGAAGAGTTGTATGGTAAATCTCTATAGTGATGCAGTATGGTCTACGAGAGAGTAAGCACCACACAAGTTCAGAAGCGTCTGCTACATTTGGATTGTTTCATACAAAGGCAATGAAGAGTTGTATGGTAAATCTCTATAGTGATGCAGTATGGTCTACGAGAGAGTAAGCACCACACAAGTTCAGAACCTTCTACTACATTTGGATTGTTTCATACAAGGGCACTGAAGAGTTCTATTCTAAATTTCTCTAGTGTTCCTATACTGGCTACAGCCTAGTAAGCAGCACCCAAGTTCAGAAGCGTCTGCTACATTTGGATTGTTTCATACAAAGGCAATGAAGAGTTGTATGGTAAATCTCTATAGTGATGCAGTATGGTCTACGAGAGAGTAAGCACCACACAAGTTCAGAAGTGTCTGCTACATTTGGATTGTTTCATACAAAGGCAATGAAGAGTTGTATGGTAAATCTCTATAGTGATGCAGTGTGGTCTACGAGAGAGTAAGCACCACACAAGTTCAGAAGCGTCTGCTACATTTGGATTGTTTCATACAAAGTAAATGAAGAGTTGTATGGTAAATGTCTATTGTGATGCAGTATGGTCTACGAGAGAGTAAGCACCACACAAGTTCAGAAGCTTCTAGTACATTTGGATTGTTTCATACAAGGGCACTGAAGAGTTCTATTCTAAATCTCTCTAGTGTTCGTATACTGGGTACAGCCTAGTAAGCAGCACCCAAGTTCAGAAGCGTCTGCTACATTTGGATTGTTTCATACAAAGGCAATGAAGAGTTGTATGGTAAATCTCTATAGTGATGCAGTATGGTCTACGAGAGAGTAAGCACCACACAAGTTCAGAAGTTTCTACTACATTTGGATTGTTACATACAAAGGCAATGAAGTGTTGTATGGTAAATCTCTATAGTGATGCAGTATGGTCTACGAGAGAGTAAGCACCACACAAGTTCAGAAGTTTCTACTACATTTGGATTGTTTCATACAAGGGCACTGAAGAGTTCTATTCTAATTCTCTCTAGTGTTCCTATACTGGCTACAGCCTAGTAAGCAGCACCCAAGTTCAGAAGCGTCTGCTACATTTGGATTGTTTCATACAAAGGCAATGAAGAGTTGTATGGTAAATCTCGATAGTGATGCAGTATGGTCTACGAGAGAGTAAGCAGCACACAAGTTCAGAAGCGTCTGCTACATTTGGATTGTTTCATACAAAGGCAATGAACAGTTGTATGGTAAATCTCTATAGTGATGCAGTATGGTCTACGAGAGAGTAAGAAGCACACAAGTTCAGAAGCGTATGCTACATTTGGATTGTTTCATACAAGGGCACTGAAGAGTTCTATTCTAAATCTCTCTAGTTTTCCTATGCTGGCTACAGCCTAGTAAGCAGCACCCAAGTTCAGAAGCGTCTGCTACATTTGGATTGTTTCATACAAAGGAAATGAAGAGTTGTATGGTAAATCTCTATAGTGATGCAGTATGGTCTACGAGAGAGTAAGCACCACACAAGTTCAGAAGTTTCTACTACATTTGAATTGTTTCATACAAGGGCACTGAAGAGTTCTATTCTAAATCTCTCTAGTGTTCCTATGCTGGCTACAGCCTAGTAAGCAGCACCCAAGTTCAGAAGCGTCTGCTACATTTGGATTGTTTCATACAAAGGCAATGAAGAGTTGTATGGTAAATCTCTATAGTGATGCAGTATGGTTTACGAGAGAGTAAGCACCACACAAGTTCAGAAGTTTCTACTACATTTGGATTGTTTCATACAAAGGCAATGAATTGTTGTATGGTAAATCTCTATAGTGATGCAGTATGGTCTACGAGAGAGTAAGCACCACACAAGTTCAGAAGTTTCTACTACATTTGGATTGTTTCATACAAGGGCACTGAAGAGTTCTATTCTAAATCTCTCTAGTGTTACTATACTGGCTACAGCCTAGTAAGCACCACACAAGTTCAGAAGTGTCTGCTACATTTGGATTGTTTCATACAAAGGCAATGAAGAGTTGTATGGTAAATCTCTATAGTGATGCAGTATGGTCTACGAGAGAGTAAGCAGCACACAAGTTCAGAAGCGTCTGCTACATTTGGATTGTTTCATACAAAGGCAATGAACAGTTGTATGGTAAATCTCTATAGTGATGCAGTATGGTCTACGAGAGAGTAAGCACCACACAAGTTCAGAAGTGTCTGCTACATTTGGATTGTTTCATACAAAGGTAATGAAGAGTTGTACGGTAAATCTCTATAGTGATGCAGTATGGTCTACGAGAGAGTAAGCACCACACAAGTTCAGAAGTTTCTACTACATTTGGATTGTTTCATACAAAGGCAATGAACAGTTGTATGGTAAATCTCTATAGTGATGCAGTATGGTCTACGAGAGAGTAAGAAGCACACAAGTTCAGAAGCGTCTGCTACATTTGGATTGTTTCATACAAAGGCAATGAATAGTTGTACGGTAAATCTCTATAGTGATGCAGTATGGTCTACGAGAGAGTAAGCACCACACAAGTTCAGAAGCGTCTGCTACATGTGGATTGTTTCATACAAAGGCACTGAAGAGTTGTATGGTAAATCTCTATAGTGATGCCGTATCGTCTACGAGAGAGTAAGCACCACACAAGTTCAGAAGTTTCTACTACATTTGGATTGTTTCATACAAGGGCACTGAAGAGTTCTATTCTAAATCTCTCTAGTGTTCCTATGCTGGCTACAGCCTAGTAAGCAGCACCCAAGTTCAGAAGCGTCTGCTACATTTGGATTGTTTCATACAAAGGCAATGAAGAGTTGTATGGTAAATCTCTATAGTGATGCAGTATGGTCTACGAGAGAGTAAGCACCACACAAGTTCAGAAGTTTCTACTACATTTGGATTGTTTCATACAAAGGCAATGAAGTGTTGTATGGTAAATCTCTATAGTGATGCAGTATGGTCTACGAGAGAGTAAGCACCACACAAGTTCAGAACCTTCTACTACATTTGGATTGTTTCATACAAGGGCACTGAAGAGTTCTATTCTAAATCTCTCTAGTGTTCCTATACTGGCTACAGCCTAGTAAGCAGCCCCCAAGATCAGAAGCGTCTGCTACCTTTGGATTGTTTCATACAAAGGCAATGAAGAGTTGTATGGTAAATCTCTATAGTGATGCAGTATGGTCTACGAGAGAGTAAGCACCACACAAGTTCAGAAGCGTCTGCTACATTTGGATTGTTTCATACAAAGGCAATGAACAGTTGTATGGTAAATCTCTATAGTGATGCAGTATGGTCTACGAGAGAGTAAGCACCACACAAGTTCAGAAGTTTCTACTACATTTGGATTGTTTCATACAAGGGCACTGAAGAGTTCTATTCTAAATCTCTCTAGTGTTCCTATACTGGCTACAGCCTAGTAAGCAGCCCCCAAGTTCAGAAGCGTCTGCTACCTTTGGATTGTTTCATACAAAGGCAATGAAGAGTTGTATGGTAAATCTCTATAGTGATGCAGTATGGTCTACGAGAGAGTAAGCACCACACAAGTTCAGAAGCGTCTGCTACATTTGGATTGTTTCATACAAAGGCAATGAAGAGTTGTATGGTAAATCTCTATAGTGATGCAGTATGGTATACGAGAGAGTAAGCACCACACAAGTTCAGAACCTTCTACTACATTTGGATTGTTTCATACAAGGGCACTGAAGAGTTCTATTCTAAATCTCTCTAGTGTTCCTATACTGGCTACAGCCTAGTAAGCAGCCCCCAAGTTCAGAAGCGTCTGCTACATTTGGATTGTTTCATACAAAGGCAATGAAGAGTTGTATGGTAAATCTCTATAGTGATGCAGTATGGTCTACGAGAGAGTAAGCACCACACAAGTTCAGAAGCGTCTGCTACATTTGGATTGTTTCATACAAAGGCAATGAAGAGTTGTATGGTAAATCTCTATAGTGATGCAGTATGGTCTACGAGAGAGTAAGCACCACACAAGTTCAGAACCTTCTACTACATTTGGATTGTTTCATACAAGGGCACTGAAGAGTTCTATTCTAAATCTCTCTAGTGTTCCTATACTGGCTACAGCCTAGTAAGCAGCACCCAAGTTCAGAAGCGTCTGCTACATTTGGATTGTTTCATACAAAGGCAATGAAGAGTTGTATGGTAAATCTCTATAGTGATGCAGTGTGGTCTACGAGAGAGTAAGCACCACACAAGTTCAGAAGCGTCTGCTACATTTGGATTGTTTCATACAAAGTAAATGAAGAGTTGTATGGTAAATGTCTATTGTGATGCAGTATGGTCTACGAGAGAGTAAGCACCACACAAGTTCAGAAGCTTCTACTACATTTGGATTGTTTCATACAAGGGCACTGAAGAGTTCTATTCTAAATCTCTCTAGTGTTCGTATACTGGGTACAGCCTAGTAAGCAGCACCCAAGTTCAGAAGCGTCTGCTACATTTGGATTGTTTCATACAAAGGCAATGAAGAGTTGCATGGTAAATCTCTATAGTGATGCAGTATGGTCTACGAGAGAGTAAGCACCACACAAGTTCAGAAGTTTCTACTACATTTGGATTGTTACATACAAAGGCAATGAAGTGTTGTATGGTAAATCTCTATAGTGATGCAGTATGGTCTACGAGAGAGTAAGCACCACACAAGTTCAGAAGTTTCTACTACATTTGGATTGTTTCATACAAGGGCACTGAAGAGTTCTATTCTAAATCTCTCTAGCGTTCCTATACTGGCTACAGCCTAGTAAGCAGCACCCAAGTTCAGAAGCGTCTGCTACATTTGGATTGTTTCATACAAAGGCAATGAAGAGTTGTATGGTAAATCTCTATAGTGATGCAGTAAGGTCTACGAGAGAGTAAGCACCACACAAGTTCAGAAGTTTCTACTACATTTGGATTGTTTCATACAAGGGCACTGAAGAGTTCTATTCTAATTCTCTCTAGTGTTCCTATACTGGCTACAGCCTAGTAAGCAGCACCCAAGTTCAGAAGCGTCTGCTACATTTGGATTGTTTCATACAAAGGCAATGAAGAGTTGTATGGTAAATCTCGATAGTGATGCAGTATGGTCTACGAGAGAGTAAGCAGCACACAAGTTCAGAAGCGTCTGCTACATTTGGATTGTTTCATACAAAGGCAATGAACAGTTGTATGGTAAATCTCTATAGTGATGCAGTATGGTCTACGAGAGAGTAAGAAGCACACAAGTTCAGAAGCGTATGCTACATTTGGATTGTTTCATACAAGGGCACTGAAGAGTTCTATTCTAAATCTCTCTAGTGTTCCTATGCTGGCTACAGCCTAGTAAGCAGCACCCAAGTTCAGAAGCGTCTGCTACATTTGGATTGTTTCATACAAAGGAAATGAAGAGTTGTATGGTAAATCTCTATAGTGATGCAGTATGGTCTACGAGAGAGTAAGCACCACACAAGTTCAGAAGTTTCTACTACATTTGAATTGTTTCATACAAGGGCACTGAAGAGTTCTATTCTAAATCTCTCTAGTGTTCCTATGCTGGCTACAGCCTAGTAAGCAGCACCCAAGTTCAGAAGCGTCTGCTACATTTGGATTGTTTCATACAAAGGCAATGAAGAGTTGTATGGTAAATCTCTATAGTGATGCAGTATGGTTTACGAGAGAGTAAGCACCACACAAGTTCAGAAGCGTCTGCTACATTTGGATTGTTTCATACAAAGGCAATGAAGAGTTGTATGGTAAATCTCTATAGTGATGCAGTATGGTCTACGAGAGAGTAAGCACCACACAAGTTCAGAAGTTTCTACTACATTTGGATTGTTTCATACAAAGGCAATGAAGTGTTGTATGGTAAATCTCTATAGTGATGCAGTATGGTCTACGAGAGAGTAAGCACCACACAAGTTCAGAAGTTTCTACTACATTTGGATTGTTTCATACAAGGGCACTGAAGAGTTCTATTCTAAATCTCTCTAGTGTTCCTATACTGGCTACAGCCTAGTAAGCAGCACCCAAGTTCAGAAGCGTCTGCTACATTTGGATTGTTTCATACAAAGGCAATGAAGAGTTGTATGGTAAATCTCTATAGTGATGCAGTATGGTCTACGAGAGAGTAAGCACCACACAAGTTCAGAAGTTTCTACTACATTTGGATTGTTTCATACAAGGGCACTGAAGAGTTCTATTCTAAATCTGTCTTGTGTTCCTATACTGGCTACAGCTTAGTAAGCAGCACCGAAGTTCAGAAGCATCTGCTACATTTGGATTGTTAAATACAAAGGCAATGAAGAGTTGTATGGTAAATCTCTATAGTGATGCAGTATGGTCTACGAGAGAGTAAGCACCACCCAAGTTCAGAAGTTTCTACTACATTTGGATTGTTTCATACAAGGGCACTGAAGAGTTCTATTCTAAATCTCTCTAGTGTTCCTATACTGACTGCAGCCTAGTAAGCAGCACCCAAGTTCAGAAGCGTCTGCTACATTTGGATTGTTTCATACAAGGGCACTGAAGAGTTCTATACTTAATCTCTATAGTGATGCAGTATGGTCTACGAGAGAGTAAGCACCACACAAGTTCAGAAGCATCTGCTACATTTGGATTGTTTCATACAAAGGCAATGAAGAGTTGTATGGTAAATCTCAATAGTGATGCAGTATGGTCTACGAGAGAGTAAGCACCACACAAGTTCAGAAGTTTCTACTACATTTGGATTGTTTCATACAAGGGCAATGAAGAGTTCTATTCTAAATCTCTCTAGTGTTCCTATACTGGCTACAGCTTAGTAAGCAGCACCCAAGTTCAGAAGCGTCTGCTACATTTGGATTGTTTCATACAAAGGCAATGAAGAGTTGTATGGTAAATCTCTATAGTGATGCAGTATGGTCTACGAGAGAGTAAGTACCACACAAGTTCAGAAGCGTCTGCTACATTTGGATTGTTTCATACAAAGGCAATGAAGAGTTGTATGGTAAATCTCTATAGTGATGCAGTATGGTCTACGAGAGAGTAAGCACCACACAAGTTCAGAAGTGTCTGCTACATTTGGATTGTTTCATACAAAGGCAATGAAGAGTTGTATGGTAAATCTCTATAGTGATGCAGTATGGTCTACGAGAGAGTAAGAAGCACACAAGTTCAGAAGCGTCTGCTACATTTGGATTGTTTCATACAAAGGCAATGAAGAGTTGTATGGTAAATCTCTATAGTGAGGCAGTATGGTCTACGAGAGAGTAAGCACCACACAAGTTCAGAAGTTTCTACTACATTTGGATTGTTTCATACAAGGGCAATGAAGAGTTCTATTCTAAATCTCTCTAGTGTTCCTATACTGGCTACAGCGTAGTAAGCAGCACCCAAGTTCAGAAGCGTCTGCTACATTTGGATTGTTTCATACAAAGGCAATGAAGAGTTGTATGGTAAATCTCTATAGTGAGGCAGTATGGTCTACGAGAGAGTAAGCACCACACAAGTTCAGAAGCGTCTGCTACATTTGGATTGTTTCATACAAAGGAAATGAAGAGTTGTATGGTAAATCTCTATAGTGATGCAGTATGGTCTACGAGAGAGTAAGCACCACACAAGTTCAGAAGTTTCTACTACATTTGGATTGTTTCATACAAGGGCACTGAAGAGTTCTATTCTAAATCTCTCTAGTGTTCCTATACTGGCTACAGCCTAGTAAGCAGCACCCAAGTTCAGAAGCGTCTGCTACATTTGGATTGTTTCATACAAAGGCAATGAAGAGTTGTATGGTAAATCTCTATAGTGATGCAGTATGGGCTACGAGAGAGTAAGCACCACACAAGTTCAGAAGTTTCTACTACATTTGGATTGTTTCATACAAAGGCAATGAAGTGTTGTATGGTAAATCTCTATAGTGATGCAGTATGGTCTGCGAGAGAGTAAGCACCACACAAGTTCAGAAGTTTCTACTACATTTGGATTGTTTCATACAAGGGCACTGAAGAGTTCTATTCTAAATCTCTCTAGTGTACCTATACTGGCTACAGCCTAGTAAGCAGCACCCAAGTTCAGAAGCGTCTGCTACTTTTGGATTGTTTCATACAAAGGCAATGAAGAGTTGTATGGTAAATCTCTATAGTGATGCAGTATGGTCTACGAGAGAGTAAGAACCACACAAGTTCAGAAGTTTCTACTACATTTGGATTGTTTCATACAAAGGCAATGAAGTGTTGTATGGTAAATCTCTATAGTGATGCAGTATGGTCTACGAGAGAGTAAGCACCACACAAGTTCAGAAGTTTCTACTACATTTGGATTGTTTCATACAAGGGCACTGAAGAGTTCTATTCTAAATCTCTCTAGTGTTCCTATACTGGCTACAGCCTAGTAAGCAGCACCCAAGTTCAGAAGCGTCTGCTACATTTGGATTGTTTCATACAAAGGCAATGAAGAGTTGTATGGTAAATCTCTATAGTGATGCAGTATGGTCTACGAGAGAGTAAGCACCACACAAGTTCAGAAGCGTCTGCTACATTTGGATTGTTTCATACAAAGGCAATGAACAGTTATATGGTAAATCTCTATAGTGATGCAGTATGGTCTACGAGAGAGTAAGAAGCACACAAGTTCAGAAGTTTCTACTACATTTGGATTGTTTCATACAAGGGCACTGAAGAATTCTATTCTAAATCTCTCTAGTGTTCCTATACTGGCTACAGCCTAGTAAACAGCACCCAAGTTCAGAAGCGTCTGCTACATTTGGATTGTTTCATACAAAGGCAATGAAGAGTTGTATGGTAAATCTCTATAGTGATGCAGTATGGTCTACGAGAGAGTAAGCACCACACAAGTTCAGAAGTGTCTGCTACATTTGGATTGTTTCATACAAAGGCAATGAAGAGTTGTATGGTAAATCTCTATAGTGATGCAGTATGGTCTACGAGAGAGTAAGCACCACACAAGTTCAGAACCTTCTACTACATTTGGATTGTTTCATACAAGGGCACTGAAGAGTTCTATTCTTAATCTCTCTAGTGTTCCTATACTGGCTACAGCCTAGTAAGCAGCCCCCAAGTTCAGAAGCGTCTGCTACCTTTGGATTGTTTCATACAAAGGCAATGAAGAGTTGTATGGTAAATCTCTATAGTGATGCAGTATGGTCTACGAGAGAGTAAGCACCACACAAGTTCAGAAGCGTCTGCTACATTTGGATTGTTTCATACAAAGGCAATGAAGAGTTGTATGGTAAATCTCTATAGTGATGCAGTATGGTCTACGAGAGAGTAAGCACCGCACAAGTTCAGAACCTTCTACTACATTTGGATTGTTTCATACAAGGGCACTGAAGAGTTCTATTCTAAATCTCTCTAGTGTTGCTATACTGGCTACAGCCTAGTAAGCAGCACCCAAGTTCAGAAGCGTCTGCTACATTTGGATTGTTTCATACAAAGGCAATGAAGATTTGTATGGTAAATCTCTATAGTGATGCAGTATGGTCTACGAGAGAGTAAGCACCACACAAGTTCAGAAGTGTCTGCTACATTTGGATTGTTTCATACAAAGGCAATGAAGAGTTGTATGGTAAATCTCTATAGTGATGCAGTATGGTCTACGAGAGAGTTAGAAGCACCCAAGTTCAGAAGCGTCTGCTACATTTGGATTGTTTCATACAAAGGCAATGAAGAGTTGTATGGTAAATCTCTATAGTGAGGCAGTATGGTCTACGAGAGAGTAAGCACCACACAAGTTCAGAAGTTTCTACTACATTTGGATTGTTTCATACAAGGGCAATGAAGAGTTCTATTCTAAATCTCTCTAGTGTTCCTATACTGGCTACAGCCTAGTAAGCAGCACCCAAGTTCAGAAGCGTCTGCTACATTTGGATTGTTTCATACAAAGGCAATGAAGAGTTGTATGGTAAATCTCTATAGTGAGGCAGTATGGTCTACGAGAGAGTAAGCACCACACAAGTTCAGAAGCGTCTGCTACATTTGGATTGTTTCATACAAAGGAAATGAAGAGTTGTATGGTAAATCTCTATAGTGATGCAGTATGGTCTACGAGAGTGTAAGCACCACACAAGTTCAGAAGTTTCTACTACATTTGGATTGTTTCATACAAGGGCACTGAAGAGTTCTATTCTAAATCTGTCTTGTGTTCCTATACTGGCTACAGCTTAGTAAGCAGCACCGAAGTTCAGAAGCATCTGCTACATTTGGATTGTTTCATACAAAGGCAATGAAGAGTTGTATGGTAAATCTCTATAGTGATGCAGTATGGTCTACGAGAGAGTAAGCACCACACAAGTTCATAAGTTTCTACTACATTTGGATTGTTTCATACAAGGGCAATGAAGTGTTGTATGGTAAATCTCGATAGTGATGCAGTATGGTCTACGAGAGAGTAAGCACCACACAAGTTCAGAACCTTCTACTACATTTGGATTGTTTCATACAAGGGCACTGAAGAGTTCTATTCTAAATCTCTCTAGTGTTCCTATACTGGCTACAGCCTAGTAAGCAGCACCCAAGTTCAGAAGCGTCTGCTACATTTGGATTGTTTCATACAAAGGCAATGAAGAGTTGTATGGTAAATCTCTATAGTGATGCAGTATGGTCTACGAGAGAGTAAGCACCACACAAGTTCAGAAGCGTCTGCTACATTTGGATTGTTTCATACAAAGGCAATGAAGAGTTGTATGGTAAATCTCTATAGTGATGCAGTATGGTCTACGAGAGAGTAAGCACCACACAAGTTCAGAACCTTCTACTATATTTGGATTGTTTCATACAAGGGCACTGAAGAGTTCTATTCTAAATCTCTCTAGTGTTGCTATACTGGCTACAGCCTAGTAAGCAGCACCCAAGTTCAGAAGCGTCTGCTACATTTGGATTGTTTCATACAAAGGCAATGAAGAGTTGTATGGTAAATCTCTATAGTGATGCAGTATGGTCTACGAGAGAGTAAGCACCACACAAGTTCAGAAGTGTCTGCTACATTTGGATTGTTTCATACAAAGGCAATGAAGAGTTGTATGGTAAATCTCTATAGTGATGCAGTATGGTCTACGAGAGAGTAAGAAGCACACAAGTTCAGAAGCGTCTGCTACATTTGGATTGTTTCATACAAAGGCAATGAAGAGTTGTATGGTAAATCTCTATAGTGAGGCAGTATGGTCTACGAGAGAGTACGCACCACACAAGTTCAGAAGTTTCTACTACATTTGGATTGTTTCATACAAGGGCAATGAAGAGTTCTATTCTAAATCTCTCTAGTGTTCCTATACTGGCTACAGCCTAGTAAGCAGCACCCAAGTTCAGAAGCGTCTGCTACATTTGGATTGTTTCATACAAAGGCAATGAAGAGTTGTATGGTAAATCTCTATAGTGAGGCAGTATGGTCTACGAGAGAGTAAGCACCACACAAGTTCAGAAGCGTCTGCTACATTTGGATTGTTTCATACAAAGGAAATGAAGAGTTGTATGGTAAATCTCTATAGTGATGCAGTATGGTCTACGAGAGAGTAAGCACCACACAAGTTCAGAAGTTTCTACTACATTTGGATTGTTTCATACAAGGGCACTGAAGAGTTCTATTCTAAATCTCTCTAGTGTTCCTATACTGGCTACAGCCTAGTAAGCAGCACCCAAGTTCAGAAGCGTCTGCTACATTTGGATTGTTTCATACAAAGGCAATGAAGAGTTGTATGGTAAATCTCTATAGTGATGCAGTATGGGCTACGAGAGAGTAAGCACCACACAAGTTCAGAAGTTTCTACTACATTTGGATTGTTACATACAAAGGCAATGAAGTGTTGTATGGTAAATCTCTATAGTGATGCAGTATGGTCTACGAGAGAGTAAGCACCACACAAGTTCAGAAGTTTCTACTACATTTGGATTGTTTCATACAAGGGCACTGAAGAATTCTATTCTAAATCTCTCTAGTGTTCCTATACTGGCTACAGCCTAGTAAACAGCACCCAAGTTCAGAAGCGTCTGCTACATTTGGATTGTTTCATACAAAGGCAATGAAGAGTTGTATGGTAAATCTCTATAGTGATGCAGTATGGTCTACGAGAGAGTAAGCACCACACAAGTTCAGAAGTGTCTGCTATATTTGGATTGTTTCATACAAAGGCAATGAAGAGTTGTATGGTAAATCTCTATAGTGATGCAGTATGGTCTACGAGAGAGTAAGCACCACACAAGTTCAGAACCTTCTACTACATTTGGATTGTTTCATACAAGGGCACTGAAGAGTTCTATTCTAAATCTCTCTAGTGTTCCTATACTGGCTACAGCCTAGTAAGCAGCCCCCAAGTTCAGAAGCGTCTGCTACCTTTGGATTGTTTCATACAAAGGCAATGAAGAGTTGTATGGTAAATCTCTATAGTGATGCAGTATGGTCTACGAGAGAGTAAGCACCACACAAGTTCAGAAGTGTCTGCTATATTTGGATTGTTTCATACAAAGGCAATGAAGAGTTGTATGGTAAATCTCTATAGTGATGCCGTATGGTCTACGAGAGAGTAAGCACCACACAAGTTCAGAACCTTCTACTACATTTGGATTGTTTCATACAAGGGCACTGAAGAGTTCTATTCTAAATCTCTCTAGTGTTCCTATACTGGCTACAGCCTAGTAAGCAGCCCCCAAGTTCAGAAGCGTCTGCTACCTTTGGATTGTTTCATACAAAGGCAATGAAGAGTTGTATGGTAAATCTCTATAGTGATGCAGTATGGTCTACGAGAGAGTAAGCACCACACAAGTTCAGAAGCGTCTGCTACATTTGGATTGTTTCATACAAAGGCAATGAAGAGTTGTATGGTAAATCTCTATAGTGATGCAGTATGGTCTACGAGAGAGTAAGCACCGCACAAGTTCAGAACCTTCTACTACATTTGGATTGTTTCATACAAGGGCACTGAAGAGTTCTATTCTAAATCTCTCTAGTGTTGCTATACTGGCTACAGCCTAGTAAGCAGCACCCAAGTTCAGAAGCGTCTGCTACATTTGGATTGTTTCATACAAAGGCAATGAAGAGTTGTATGGTAAATCTCTATAGTGAGGCAGTATGGTCTACGAGAGAGTAAGCACCACACAAGTTCAGAAGCGTCTGCTACATTTGGATTGTTTCATACAAAGGAAATGAAGAGTTGTATGGTAAATCTCTATAGTGATGCAGTATGGTCTACGAGAGAGTAAGCACCACACAAGTTCAGAAGTTTCTACTACATTTGGATTGTTTCATACAAGGGCACTGAAGAGTTCTATTCTAAATCTCTCTAGTGTTCCTATACTGGCTACAGCCTAGTAAGCAGCACCCAAGTTCAGAAGCGTCTGCTACATTTGGATTGTTTCATACAAAGGCAATGAAGAGTTGTATGGTAAATCTCTATAGTGATGCAGTATGGGCTACGAGAGAGTAAGCACCACACAAGTTCAGAAGTTTCTACTACATTTGGATTGTTTCATACAAAGGCAATGAAGTGTTGTATGGTAAATCTCTATAGTGATGCAGTATGGTCTACGAGAGAGTAAGCACCACACAAGTTCAGAAGTTTCTACTACATTTGGATTGTTTCATACAAGGGCACTGAAGAGTTCTATTCTAAATCTCTCTAGTGTACCTATACTGGCTACAGCCTAGTAAGCAGCACCCAAGTTCAGAAGCGTCTGCTACATTTGGATTGTTTCATACAAAGGCAATGAAGAGTTGTATGGTAAATCTCTATAGTGATGCAGTATGGTCTACGAGAGAGTAAGAACCACACAAGTTCAGAAGTTTCTACTACATTTGGATTGTTTCATACAAAGGCAATGAAGTGTTGTATGGTAAATCTCTATAGTGATGCAGTATGGTCTACGAGAAAGTAAGCACCACACAAGTTCAGAAGTTTCTACTACATTTGGATTGTTTCATACAAGGGCACTGAAGAGTTCTATTCTAAATCTCTCTAGTGTTCCTATACTGGCTACAGCCTAGTAAGCAGCACCCAAGTTCAGAAGCGTCTGCTACATTTGGATTGTTTCATACAAAGGCAATGAAGAGTTGTATGGTAAATCTCTATAGTGATGCAGTATGGTCTACGAGAGAGTAAGCACCACACAAGTTCAGAAGCGTCTGCTACATTTGGATTGTTTCATACAAAGGCAATGAACAGTTATATGGTAAATCTCTATAGTGATGCAGTATGGTCTACGAGAGAGTAAGAAGCACACAAGTTCAGAAGTTTCTACTACATTTGGATTGTTTCATACAAGGGCACTGAAGAATTCTATTCTAACAGCCCATTCCAACCCAACTCCTCTCCAAGTCAGGCCTAAGTGTGGCCTAAGTGCAGCCTAAGTTAGGCAGAAGTTATGCCTGAGGTAGGTCAGAGTTATGCCTGAGTTAGGCAGGCTGTAGTTTCTGTGGCCCAGCACCACCCCAGGATCCAGGCAACACTTACCTCCCAGGCAGGCAGGCTCTTCTCCAGGCTCCGTGTCTGGCTCAGGCATGTGCAGGCCTCTGTCTGCATGTGTCAGCGTCCATCCATGGCAGCTGCCGCAGGGTCTGTCGCAGCCCGGTCACAAAGGGGCTGACCGCAGGCAGGGGGGTTGCGCCAGTCATGTGGTGGGTGCAGGGCAGGTGACAGGTGAGCGAGGTCCCCTTGCCAGCCGCCACAGGGCACCCTGTGCATCAGCCACCTGCTGCAGGGGAGAGTGGCCGTCCCCTCCCTCCTGCAGAAGGCGATGCCACCCCCAAGCCACGTTGAGGCTGCACTGGGGGGTGAGCGGGGGAGGGAAGGGAAGGAGGGGGGTGGGAACGTCACACACAAGGGGGGTCTCATGAGGTCTGGAACTGCCTCTGACATGACTTGCCCGTGCGCTGCCTGAAGCCCAGGGCTTCCAGGGCCGGGGCAATGCCCACAAAGAAGGCATCCCGGCGTGCCTGCTGCTCTGTGCCCCGGCCAAGACCGAGAGATGCCTCGGGCTTGTCTGCTGCGAGCGTGAAGGGCTCACGCAGCTCATCACGCCCCCAGATGGGGCGACGCCGGCGCCTTGCGGCAGGCGCTCTGGCAGGGTGGGGGGTGGCCAGCAGCCATCATCAGGGAGTGGGAGGGGAGGCCACAGGCAGGCAGGCAGGCAGGGGGTGCTGGGGAGGGGCATGGGTGGGTCAGAAACAGACAGACAGACAACAAGGCTGGTGGGAGACAGATTCCGAGAGAGGGGTCTGCAGAGACCGATAGGGACACAGGGGGCGCTCCGCAGATGAAGGTGATGCATAAACAGGCGCCTCTTATGCAGACAGACTTTGGGCGGAAGCGGCTGCATTATGGGTGGACCTTCGATGGAGGTCGGCTGCATTATGGGTGGACCTTCGATGGAGGTCGGCTGCATTATGGGTGGACCGACAGAGGCGCCTGCATTATGGGTGGACCTTCGATGGAGGTCGGCTGCATTATGGGTGGACCGACAGAGGCGCCTGCATTATGGGTGGACCTTCGATGGAGGTCGGCTGCATTATGGGTGGACCTTCGATGGAGGTCGGCTGCATTATGGGTGGACCGACAGAGGTGCCTGCATTATGGGTGGACCTTCGATGGAGGTCGGCTGCATTATGGGTGGACCTTCGATGGAGGTCGGCTGCATTATGGGTGGACCGACAGAGGTGCCTGCATTATGGGTGGACCTTCGATGGAGGTCGGCTGCATTATGGGTGGACCTTCGATGGAGGTCGGCTGCATTATGGGTGGACCGACAGAGGCGCCTGCATTATGGGTGGACCTTCGATGGAGGTCGGCTGCATTATGGGTGGACCGACAGAGGCGCCTGCATTATGGGTGGACCTTCGATGGAGGTCGGCTGCATTATGGGTGGACCTTCGATGGAGGTCGGCTGCATTATGGGTGGACCGACAGAGGTGCCTGCATTATGGGTGGACCTTCGATGGAGGTCGGCTGCATTATGGGTGGACCTTTGATGGAGGTCGGCTGCATTATGGGTGGACCGACAGAGGCGCCTGCATTATGGGTGGACCTTCGATGGAGGTCGGCTGCATTATGGGTGGACCGACAGAGGCGCCTGCATTATGGGTGGACCTTCGATGGAGGTCGGCTGCATTATGGGTGGACCTTCGATGGAGGTCGGCTGCATTATGGGTGGATCGACGGAGGCACCTGCATTATGGGTGGACCTTCGATGGAGGTCGGCTGCATTATGGGCGGACCTTAGACGGAGGCGCCTGCATTATGGGTGGACCGATGGAGGTCGGCTGCATTATGGGTGGACCTTCGATGGAGGGCTGCATTATGGGCGGACCTTAGACGGAGGCGCCTGCATTACGGGCAGACGCCCTGGCTGTCACTGTTTGCCTGCCTGAGAGGCCCCCCCAACTCCCCCCTCCCTTCTGTGCCATGGGGGTCTGGCAGCGCCCCTGCTGTGTTCTCCCAGGGAAGGCCGTGGCAGTCCCTGGCTGGGACTCATGTAGGGGCTTCAGTGCTGGGGGCTGTCTGTGTGTGGGGGGCAATGCTTGTGTAAACACTGGGCACATATGTTTCACTGGCGCTCTGCCCAAGGGGCAGCTTTATTGTTCTGGAACGTTAGCAGAGATGGCCAGGTGAGGCCGCCAGGAGTAGTCACAGCAGCCAATCTGAAAGCAGCAGCAGCAGCAGCACACCTGCCCCATGGACCTGGAGATGCAGGCTCTTCCCCTGTGGAACCACAGCCTGCTCCATAGAAAGGGGAAGGACAGCAAGAACAACAGCCAGGGAGGTGGAGCAGCAGCAGCGCCAGCAGCTGAGGAGGGTTGCAGGGCTGGCTCCCTGACCTCTGGCAGCATCGAGGGAGGCGACAGTGGGGCAACCAGACTGCAGGCCCAGGGGTGCTCCCAGGAAGGTAGGTGGTAGTGGACGTTCCTGGGGAGACAAAAAACAAGGGGGAGTCACATGGCAGCTGGTGTGTGGAAGCAGTCGCCATTGAAGACAAGCCAGTGTGTCAGTTGCAAAAGCCTGCAGGGAGAGAAATAAAACACAGCTGATAGGTGTGACACACATAGCATGGTCTGGGCTGCTTACCTGGGTGTAAGGAGAGCATGATCCTGTAAGGGGAAAGGGTCAAAGAGAGAGACAACAACACAACTTGGGGGTCACTACCATGGCAAACCTAGCAATACTGACCTGTCAGTAGACCCTGTGTAGAAAAGGTGGGGGGGAACAGCTGGTGTCTACATAAGGCTAACAGTTCCACACTTGTGGCATTGTCTGCTCACATGACTACAGGCAGCAATCAGACACAACAGTGGTAAAGAGGCATGTATCCTATATATCATGGCAGGCTATGCAGGCAGCTATGAGACAAGACATTGGTAAAGAGGCATATCATGGCAGGCTATGCAGACAGCTATGAGACAACACAGTGGTAAAGAGGCATATCATGGCAGGCTATGCAGGCAGCTATGAGACAAGACATTGGTAAAGAGGCATATCATGGCAGGCTATGCAGGCAGCTATGAGACAAGACATTGGTAAAGAGGCATATCATGGCAGGCTATGCAGACAGCTATGAGACAACACAGTGGTAAAGAGGCATATCATGGCAGGCTATGCAGGCAGCTATGAGACAAGACATTGGTAAAGAGGCATATCATGGCAGGCTATGCAGGCAGCTATGAGACAAGACATTGGTAAAGAGGCATATCATGGCAGGCTATGCAGGCAGCTATGAGACAACACATTGGTAAAGAGGCATGTATCCTTCCTATATTTCTAAATGCAAAGAGGCAGCAGTCAGACCACATGTCAGCACAAACCCTGCTCTTACCTGCTGGTGTTGTTGCCTGTGGGGGGGGGGAAGAGGGGCTGGGAGAAAGACATGGGTTAGCAAACACTTGCATGGAGGCAGCTGCCCAGGCACAGCTGTAAACAGGTTGGCCACAGCCAGAACAGCCCTCTCTGCCCTAGAGGGGTGCAGAGAGGAGAGAGGAGAAGAGAAGAGAGAAGTGGGGTGTTTAAAAATTTTTCAAAGTCCCACTTTGTGGCTGTGGGGGACAGAACCCCACGCCACGTGCTCAGAGAGAGAGAGAGAGAGACTGGAGGTCTGGGGCTGGGCTTTTGTGGGAAAGAGGCTGGGTGGGGCTGGGTGCTGATAGGCTCCCTATCTTAGGCATAACTCTGTCGGTTTCCAGACCTAGCAGGCCCAACTCCGTCCTAACTCTGACCTAACTCAGGAGTAGGGTGTTAGAAATTTTCAGGAGAGGGCTGGCTTGGGTAAGGTAAAATGGGTCCTATGGGTCTCCTCGAATTTGGGACCACCTTTTTGGTCGACCTAACTTTTGTGTCAGCTTCTGTGTTGAAGGGGGTGTGTCTGTGCTCGCCAGGGTCTGGAATCCGACGTTAATTGGTTTCCACCCCCGTTACGCCCACGGTCCGCCCATGGTCCGCCCACTTTTAGGCCGATTTTAGGTCCGAGTTGTGCCGGCGTCTGTGGTGCGCATGTGCGCCGTTCTTAGTCCGTTCTTAGTCCGTCTGTCCTAAGTTCGACCTAACTTCGACCTAACTTCGCCCTAAATGGTCGTGTTCCAGACCTAACTTCGACCTAAACGACTTAGGCTGACTTTAGGTCTGACTTGGGCTGCTTAGCACTTGGGTTGGAATGGGCTGTAAATCTCTCTAGTGTTCCTATACTGGCTACAGCCTAGTAAGCAGCACCCAAGTTCAGAAGCGTCTGCTACATTTGGATTGTTTCATACAAAGGCAATGAAGAGTTGTATGGTAAATCTCTATAGTGATGCAGTATGGTCTACGAGAGAGTAAGCACCACACAAGTTCAGAAGTGTCTGCTACATTTGGATTGTTTCATACAAAGGCAATGAAGAGTTGTATGGTAAATCTCTATAGTGATGCCGTATGGTCTACGAGAGAGTAAGCAGCACACAAGTTCAGAAGCGTCTGCTACATTTGGATTGTTTCATACAAAGGCAATGAACAGTTGTATGGTAAATCTCTATAGTGATGCAGTATGGTCTACGAGAGAGTAAGAAGCACACAAGTTCAGAAGCGTCTGCTACATTTGGATTGTTTCATACAAAGGCAATGAAGAGTTGTATGGTAAATCTCTATAGTGATGCAGTGTGGTCTACGAGAGAGTAAGCACCACACAAGTTCAGAAGCGTCTGCTACATTTGGATTGTTTCATACAAAGGCACTGAAGAGTTGTATGGTAAATCTCTATAGTGATGCAGTATGGTCTACGAGAGAGTTAGAAGCACCCAAGTTCAGAAGCGTCTGCTACATTTGGATTGTTTCATACAAGGGCAATGAAGAGTTGTATGGTAAATCTCTATAGTGAGGCAGTATGGTCTACGAGAGAGTAAGCACCACACAAGTTCAGAAGTTTCTACTACATTTGGATTTTTTCATACAAGGGCAATGAAGAGTTCTATTCTAAATCTCTCTAGTGTTCCTATACTGGCTACAGCCTAGTAAGCAGCACCCAAGTTCAGAAGCGTCTGCTACATTTGGATTGTTTCATACAAAGGCAATGAAGAGTTGTATGGTAAATCTCTATAGTGAGGCAGTATGGTCTACGAGAGAGTAAGCACCACACAAGTTCAGAAGCGTCTGCTACATTTGGATTGTTTCATACAAAGGAAATGAAGAGTTGTATGGTAAATCTCTATAGTGATGCAGTATGGTCTACGAGAGAGTAAGCACCACACAAGTTCAGAAGTTTCTACTACATTTGGATTGTTTCATACAAGGGCACTGAAGAGTTCTATTCTAAATCTCTCTAGTGTTCCTATACTGGCTACAGCCTAGTAAGCAGCACCCAAGTTCAGAAGCGTCTGCTACATTTGGATTGTTTCATACAAAGGCAATGAAGAGTTGTATGGTAAATCTCTATAGTGATGCAGTATGGGCTACGAGAGAGTAAGCACCACACAAGTTCAGAAGTTTCTACTACATTTGGATTGTTTCATACAAAGGCAATGAAGTGTTGTATGGTAAATCTCTATAGTGATGCAGTATGGTCTACGAGAGAGTAAGCACCACACAAGTTCAGAAGTTTCTACTACATTTGGATTGTTTCATACAAAGGCAATGAAGTGTTGTATGGTAAATCTCTATAGTGATGCAGTATGGTCTACGAGAAAGTAAGCACCACACAAGTTCAGAAGTTTCTACTACATTTGGATTGTTTCATACAAGGGCACTGAAGAGTTCTATTCTAAATCTCTCTAGTGTTCCTATACTGGCTACAGCCTAGTAAGCAGCACCCAAGTTCAGAAGCGTCTGCTACATTTGGATTGTTTCATTCAAAGGCAATGAAGAGTTGTATGGTAAATCTCTATAGTGATGCAGTATGGTCTACGAGAGAGTAAGCACCACACAAGTTCAGAAGCGTCTGCTACATTTGGATAGTTTCATACAAAGGCAATGAACAGTTATATGGTAAATCTCTATAGTGATGCAGTATGGTCTACGAGAGAGTAAGAAGCACACAAGTTCAGAAGTTTCTACTACATTTGGATTGTTTCATACAAGGGCACTGAAGAATTCTATTCTAAATCTCTCTAGTGTTCCTATACTGGCTACAGCCTAGTAAGCAGCACCCAAGTTCAGAAGCGTCTGCTACATTTGGATTGTTTCATACAAAGGCAATGAACAGTTGTATGGTAAACCTCTATAGTGATGCAGTATGGTCTACGAGAGAGTAAGAAGCACACAAGTTCAGAAGCGTCTGCTACATTTGGATTGTTTCATACAAAGGCAATGAAGAGTTGTATGGTAAATCTCTATAGTGATGCAGTGTGGTCTACGAGAGAGTAAGCACCACACAAGTTCAGAAGCGTCTGCTACATTTGGATTGTTTCATACAAAGGCACTGAAGAGTTGTATGGTAAATATCTATAGTGATGCAGTATGGTCTACGAGAGAGTAAGCACCACACAAGTTCAGAAGTTTCTACTACATTTGGATTGTTTCATACAAGGGCAATTAAGAGTTCTATTCTAAATCTCTCTAGTTTTCGTATACTGGCTACAGCCTAGTAAGCATCACCCAAGTTCAGAAGCATCTGCTACATTTGGATTGTTTCATACAAAGGCAATGAAGAGTTGTATGGTAAATCTCTATAGTGATGCAGTATGGTCTACGAGAGAGTAAGCACCCCACAAGTTCAGAAGTTTCTACTACATTTGGATTGTTTCATACAAGGGCAATTAAGAGTTCTATTCTAAATCTCTCTAGTTTTCGTATACTGGCTACAGCCTAGTAAGCATCACCCAAGTTCAGAAGCATCTGCTACATTTGGATTGTTTCATACAAAGGCAATGAACAGTTGTATGGTAAATCTCTATAGTGATGCAGTATGGTCTACGAGAGAGTAAGAAGCACACAAGTTCAGAAGCGTCTGCTACATTTGGATTGTTTCATACAAAGGCAATGAAGAGTTGTATGGTAAATCTCTATAGTGATGCAGTATGGTCTTCGAGAGAGTAAGCACCACACAAGTTCAGAAGTTTCTACTACATTTGGATTGTTTCATACAAGGGCACTGAAGAGTTCTATTCTAAATCTCTCTAGTGTTCCTATACTGGCTACAGCCTAGTAAGCAGCACCCAAGTTCAGAAGCGTCTGCTACATTTGGACTGTTTCATACAAAGGCAATGAAGAGTTGTATGGTAAATCTCTATAGTGATGCAGTATGGTCTACGAGAGAGTAAGCAGCACACAAGTTCAGAAGCGTCTGCTACATTTGGATTGTTTCATACAAAGGCAATGAACAGTTGTATGGTAAATCTCTATAGTGATGCAGTATGGTCTACGAGAGAGTAAGAAGCACACAAGTTCAGAAGCGTCTGCTACATTTGGATTGTTTCATACAAAGGCAATGAAGAGTTGTATGGTAAATCTCTATAGTGAGGCAGTATGGTCTACGAGAGAGTAAGCACCACACAAGTTCAGAAGTTTCTACTACATTTGGATTGTTTCATACAAGGGCAATGAAGAGTTCTATTCTAAATCTCTCTAGTGTTCCTATACTGGCTACAGCCTAGTAAGCAGCACCCAAGTTCAGAAGCGCCTGCTACATTTGGATTGTTTCATACAAAGGCAATGAAGAGTTGTATGGTAAATCTCTATAGTGAGGCAGTATGGTCTACGAGAGAGTAAGCACCACACAAGTTCAGAATCGTCTGCTACATTTGGATTGTTTCATACAAAGGAAATGAAGAGTTGTATGGTAAATCTCTATAGTGATGCAGTATGGTCTACGAGAGAGTAATCACCACACAAGTTCAGAAGTTTCTACTACATTTGGATTGTTTCATACAAGGGCACTGAAGAGTTCTATTCTAAATCTCTGTAGTGTTCCTATACTGGCTACAGCCTAGTAAGCAGCACCCAAGTTCAGAAGCGTCTGCTACATTTGGATTGTTTCATACAAAGGCAATGAAGAGTTGTATGGTAAATCTCTATAGTGATGCAGTATGGTCTACGAGAGAGTAAGCACCACACAAGTTCAGAAGCGTCTGCTACATTTGGATTGTTTCATACAAAGGCAATGAACAGTTGTATGGTAAATCTCTATGTTGTTGTTGTTCAGTCGTTAAGTCGTGTCCGACCCTTCGTGATCCCATGAACCATATCCCGCCAGGCCTTCCTATCCTCCACTATCTTCCTGAGTTCGCTCATTTTCATGTTCGTTGCATCGGTGATGCTGTCTAACCATCTCATCCTTGGCCTTCCCCTTCTCCTTTTGCCTTCAGTCTTTCCCAGCATCAGAGTCTTCTCCAGAGAGTCCTCTCTTCGCATTAGGTGGCCAAAATATTTGAGTTTCAGCCTTAGTACCTGTCCTTCCAGGGAACAGTCAGGGTTGACTTCATTTAGGATTGACTGATTTGATCTCCTAGCAGTCCAAGGGACTCTCAGGAGTCTTCTCCAGCACCACAGTTCAAAAGCATCTATTCTTCGGCGCTCAGCCTTCCTTATGGTCCAGCTCTCGCAACCATACATTGCTACTGGGAACACCATCGCCCTGACTATACGAACTTTTGTTGGTATGGTGATATCTTTGCTTTTTATTATGCTATCTAAATTTGCCATAGCTTTCCTTCCAAGGAGTAAGCGTCTTTTAATTTCATGGCTGCTGTCTCCGTCTGCAGTGATCTTGGAACCCAAAAAAGTAAAATCTGTTACTGCTTCCATTTCTGCCCCTTCTATTTGCCAGGAATTGATGGGACCAGATGCCATGATCTTAGTTTTATTAATGTTGAGTTTCAAGCCAACTTTTGCACTCTCCTCTTTCACTCTCATCAAGAGGCTCTTTAGTTCTTCTTCACTTTCTGCCATTAGAGTGGTATCGTCTGCATATCTGAGGTTGTTGATGTTTCTCCCGGCAATCTTGATTCCGGCTTGCGATTCATTCAGCCCTGCATTTCTCATAATGTACTCTGCATATAAGTTAAATAGGCAGGGTGACAATATACAGCCTTGCCGTACTCCCTTCCCAATTTTGAACCAATCAGTTGTTCCATGGCCGGTTCGAACTGTTGCTTCTTGACCCGCATACAGGTTTCTCAGGAGACAGGTAAGGTGGTCTGGTATCCCCATCTCTTTAAGAACTTGCCACAGTTTGTTGTGATCCACACAATCAAAGGCTTTTGCGTAGTCAATGAAGCAGAAGTAGGTGTTTTTTTGGAACTCTCGTGCTTTCTCCATGATCCAGCGCATGTTGGCAATTTGATCTCTAGTTCCTCTGCCTCTTCGAAACCCAGCTTGTACATCCGGTAGTTCTCGGTCCACGTACTGCTGAAGCCTAGCTTGTAGAATTTTGAGCATAACCTTGCTAGCATGTGAAATGAGTGCAATTGTGCGATAGTTTGAACACTCTTTGGCACTGCCCTTCTTTGGAATTGGAACGTAAACTGACCTTTTCCAATCCTTTGGCCACTGCTGAGTTTTCCAAATTTGTTGGCATATTGAGTGCAGCACTTTCACAGCATCATCATTTAGGATTTTAAGTAGCTCAGCTGGGATATTATCATCTCCGCTAGCTTTGTTGTTAGTAATGCTATCTAAGGCCCACTTGACTTCGCTCTCTAGGATGTCCGGCTCTGGGTCAGTGACCACACCAGCGTGGTCATCAGGAACATTAAGATCTTTCTTGTATAGTTCTTCTGTGTATTCTTGCCATCTCTTCTTAATCTCTTCTGCTTCTGTCAGGTCTCTGCCTTTTTTATCCTTTATCATGCCCATCTTTGCACAAAATGTTCCCTTGATATCTCCAATTTTCTTGAAGAGATCTCTAGTCCTCCCCATTCTGTTGTTTTCCTCGATTTCCTTGCATTGTTCATTTAAGAAGGCCTTCTTATCTCTCCTTGCTATTCTCTGGAAATCTGCATTCAGTTGTTTATATCTTTCCCTTTCACCTTTGCTTTTCGCATTCCTTCTTTCCACAGCTATTTGTAAAGCCTCATCTGACAGCCACTTTGCTTTCTTGCATTTCTTTTTCTTTGGGATGGTTTTAGTTGCTGCCTCCTGTACAATGTTACGAACTTCCGTCCATAGTTCTTCAGGCACTCTGTCTACCAGGTCTAATGCCCTAAACCTATTCTTCACCTCCACTGTATACTCATAAGGGATATGGTTTAGGTCATATCTGACTGGTCTAGTGGTGTTCCCTACATTCTTCAATTTAAGCCTGAATTTTGCAAGAAGAAGCTCATGATCTGAACCACAGTCAGCTCCAGGTCTTGTTTTTACTGATTGTATAGAGCTTCTCCATCTTTGGCTGCAAAGCACATAATCTATCTGGTTTCGGTATTGACCATCTGGTGATGTCCATGTGTAGAGTCGCCTCTTGTGTTGTTGGAAAAGAGTGTTTGCTATGACCAGCGTGTTCTCTTGACAGAACTCCGTTAGCCTTCGCCCTGCTTCATTTTGCGCTCCAAGGCCAAACGTGCCTGTTGTTCCGTTTATTTCTTCATTTCCTACTTTAGCATTCCAGTCTCCTATGATGTAAAGGACATCTTTTTTGGGTGCTAGTTCTAGAAGGTGTTGTAGGTCTTCATAGAACCGGTCAACTTCATCTTCTTCGGCATCAGTGGTTGGGGCATACACTTGGATTACTGTAATGTTGAATGGTTTGCCTTGGATTCGAACTGAAATCATTCTGTCGTTTTTGAGGTTGCACCCCAGTACTGCCTTTCCCACTCTTTTATTGACTATGAGGGCTACTCCATTTCTTCTAAGGGATTCATGCCCACAGTAGTAGATATGATGGTCACCTGAATTAAATTCGCCCATGCCCGTCCATTTTAGTTCGCTGATTCCCAAGATGTCAATGTTCAATCTTATCATCTCATCTTTGACCACATCCAGCTTGCCTTGATTCATAGACCTCACATTCCATGTTCCTAAGCAATATTGCTCCTTGCAGCATTGGATTTTCCTTTCAACCTCAGACACATCCACAGCTGGACGTCCTATTGGCTTTGGCCCAGCCGCTTCACTCTTTCTGGGTCTACTTGGAATAGTCCTCCGCTCTTCCTCAGTAGCATATTGGACACCTTCCGACCTGAGGGGCTCATCTTCCGGCGTCATATCTTGTAGCCTTTTGGAACTGTTCATGGGATTTTCTTGGCAAGGTTACTGGAGTGGGTTGCCATTTCCTTCTCCAGTGGATCACTTTTAGTCAGAACTCTCTGCTACGACCTGTCCGTCTTGGGTGTCCCTGCACGGCATAGCTCATGGCTTCATTGAGTTACGCAAGCCCCTTCGCCACGACAAGGCAATGATCCATGAAGGGGCTCTATAAATCTCTATAGTGATGCAGTATGGTCTACGAGAGAGTAAGAAGCACACAAGTTCAGAAGCGTCTGCTACATTTGGATTGTTTCATACAAAGGCAATGAAGAGTTGTATGGTAAATCTCTATAGTGATGCAGTGTGGTCTACGAGAGAGTAAGCACCACACAAGTTCAGAAGCGTCTGCTACATTTGGATTGTTTCATACAAAGGCACTGAAGAGTTGTATGGTAAATCTCTATAGTGATGCAGTATGGTCTACGAGAGAGTAAGCACCACACAAGTTCAGAAGTTTCTACTACATTTGGATTGTTTCATACAAGGGCAATTAAGAGTTCTATTCTAAATCTCTCTAGTTTTCGTATACTGGCTACAGCCTAGTAAGCATCACCCAAGTTCAGAAGCATCTGCTACATTTGGATTGTTTCATACAAAGGCAATGAAGAGTTGTATGGTAAATGTCTATAGTGAGGCAGTATGGTCTACGAGAGAGTAAGCACCACACAAGTTCAGAAGCGTCTGCTACATTTGGATTGTTGCATACAAAGGAAATGAAGAGTTGTATGGTAAATCTCTATAGTGATGCAGTATGGTCTACGAGAGAGTAAGCACCACACAAGTTCAGAAGTTTCTACTACATTTGGATTGTTTCATACAAGGGCACTGAAGAGTTCTATTCTAAATCTCTCTAGTGTTCCTATACTGGCTACAGCCTAGTAAGCAGCACCCAAGTTCAGAAGCGTCTGCTACATTTGGATTGTTTCATACAAAGGCAATGAAGAGTTGTATGGTAAATCTCTATAGTGATGCAGTATGGTCTACGAGAGAGTAAGCAGCACACAAGTTCAGAAGCGTCTGCTACATTTGGATTGTTTCATACAAAGGCAATGAACAGTTGTATGGTAAATCTCTATAGTGATGCAGTATGGTCTACGAGAGAGTAAGAAGCACACAAGTTCAGAAGCGTCTGCTACATTTGGATTGTTTCATACAAGGGCACTGAAGAGTTCTATTCTAAATCTCTCTAGTGTTCCTATACTGGCTACAGCCTAGTAAGCAGCCCCCAAGTTCAGAAGCGTCTGCTACCTTTGGATTGTTTCATACAAAGGTAATGAAGAGTTGTATGGTAAATCTCTATAGTGATGCAGTATGGTCTACGAGAGAGTAAGCACCACACAAGTTCAGAAGCGTCTGCTACCTTTGGATTGTTTCATACAAAGGCAATGAAGAGTTGTATGGTAAATCTCTATAGTGATGCAGTATGGTCTACGAGAGAGTAAGCACCACACAAGTTCAGAACCTTCTACTACATTTGGATTGTTTCATACAAGGGCACTGAAGAGTTCTATTCTAAATCTCTCTAGTGTTCCTATACTGGCTACAGCCTAGTAAGCAGCACCCAAGTTCAGAAGCGTCTGCTACATTTGGATTGTTTCATACAAAGGCAATGAAGAGTTGTATGGTAAATCTCTATAGTGATGCAGTATGGTCTACGAGAGAGTAAGCAGCACCCAAGTTCAGAAGCGTCTGCTACATTTGGATTGTTTCATACAAATGAAATGAAGAGTTGTATGGTAAATCTCTATAGTGATGCAGTATGGTCTACGAGAGCGTAAGCACCACACAAATTCAGAATCTTCTACTACATTTGGATTGTTTCATACAAGGGCACTGAAGAGTTCTATTCTAAATCTCTCTAATGTTCCTATACTGGCTACAGCCTAGTAAGCAGCACCCAAGTTCAGAAGCGTCTGCTACATTTGGATTGTTTCATACAAAGGCAATGAAGAGTTGTATGGTAAATCTCTATAGTGATGCAGTATGGTCTACAAGAGAGTAAGCACCACACAAGTTCAGAAGTTTCTACTACATTTGGATTGTTTCATACAAAGGCAATGAAGTGTTGTATGGTAAATCTCTATAGTGATGCAGTATGGTCTACGAGAGAGTAAGCACCACACAAGTTCAGAAGTTTCTACTACATTTGGATTGTTTCATACAAGGGCACTGAAGAGTTCTATTCTAAATCTCTCTAGTGTTCCTATACTGGCTACAGCCTAGTAAGCAGCACCCAAGTTCAGAAGCGTCTGCTACATTTGGATTGTTTCATACAAAGGCAATGAAGAGTTGTATGGTAAATCTCTATAGTGATGCAGTATGGTCTACGAGAGAGTAAGCACCACACAAGTTCAGAAGCGTCTGCTACATTTGGATTGTTTCATACAAAGGCAATGAACAGTTATATGGTAAATCTCTATAGTGATGCAGTATGGTCTACGAGAGAGTAAGAAGCACACAAGTTCCGAAGTTTCTACTACATTTGGATTGTTTCATACAAGGGCACTGAAGAATTCTATTCTAAATCTCTCTAGTGTTCCTATACTGGCTACAGCCTAAAAAGCAGCACCCATGTTCAGAAGCGTCTGCTACATTTGGATTGTTTCATACAAAGGCAATGAACAGTTGTATGGTAAATCTCTATAGTGATGCAGTATGGTCTACGAGAGAGTAAGCACCACACAAGTTCAGAAGTTTCTACTACATTTGGATTGTTTCATACAAAGGCAATGAAGTGTTGTATGGTAAATCTCTATAGTGATGCAGTATGGTCTACGAGAGAGTAAGCACCACACAAGTTCAGAAGTTTCTACTACATTTGGATTGTTTCATACAAGGGTACTGAAGAGTTCTATTCTAAATCTCTCTAGTGTTCCTATACTGGCTACAGCCTAGTAAGCAGCACCCAAGTATGGTAAATCTCTATAGTGATGCAGTATGGTCTACGAGAGAGTAAGCACCACACAAGTTCAGAAGTGTCTGCTACATTTGGATTGTTTCATACAAAGGCAATGAAGAGTTGTATGGTAAATCTCTATAGTGAGGCAGTATGGTCTACGAGAGAGTAAGCAGCACACAAGTTCAGAAGCGTCTGCTACATTTGGATTGTTTCATACAAAGGCAATGAACAGTTGTATGGTAAATCTCTATAGTGATGCAGTATGGTCTACGAGAGAGTAAGAAGCACACAAGTTCAGAAGCGTCTGCTACATTTGGATTGTTTCATACAAAGGCAATGATGAGTTGTATGGTAAATCTCTATAGTGATGCAGTGTGGTCTACGAGAGAGTAAGCACCACACAAGTTCAGAAGCGTCTGCTACATTTGGATTGTTTCATACAAAGGCACTGAAGAGTTGTATGGTAAATCTCTATAGTGATGCAGTGCGGTCTACGAGAGAGTAAGCACCACACAAGTTCAGAAGCGTCTGCTACATTTGGATTGTTTCATACAAAGGAAATGAAGAGTTGTATGGTAAATCTCTATTGTGATGCAGTATGGTCTACGAGAGAGTAAGCACCACACAAGTTCAGAAGTTTCTACTACATTTGGATTGTTACATACAAAGGCAATGAAGTGTTGTATGGTAAATCTCTATAGTGATGCAGTATGGTCTACGAGAGAGTAAGCACCACACAAGTTCAGAAGTTTCTACTACATTTGGATTGTTTCATACAAGGGCACTGAAGCGTTCTATTCTAAATCTCTCTAGTGTTCCTATACTGGCTACAGCCTAGTAAGCAGCACCCAAGTTCAGAAGTGTCTGCTACATTTGGATTGTTTCATACAAAGGCAATGAAGAGTTGTATGGTAAATCTCTATAGTGATGCAGTATGGTCTACGAGAGAGTAAGCACCACACAAGTTCAGAAGTTTCTACTACATTTGGATTGTTTCATACAAGGGCACTGAAGAGTTCTATTCTAAATCTCTCTAGTGTTCCTATACTGGCTACAGCTTAGTAAGCAGCACCGAAGTTCAGAAGCATCTGCTACATTTGGATTGATTCATACAAAGGCAATGAAGAGTTGTATGGTAAATCTCTATAGTGATGCAGTATGGTCTACGAGAGAGTAAGCACCACACAAGTTCAGAACCTTCTACTACATTTGGATTGTTTCATACAAAGGCAATGAAGAGTTGTATGGTAAATCTCAATAGTGATGCAGTATGGTCTACGAGAGAGTAAGCACCACACAAATTCAGAAGTTTCTACTACATTTGGATTGTTTCATACAAGGGCAATGAAGAGTTCTATTCTAAATCTCTCTAGTGTTCCTATACTGGCTACAGCTTAGTAAGCAGCAACCAAGTTCAGAAGCGTCTGCTACATTTGGATTGTTTCATAAAAAGGCAATGAAGAGTTGTATGGTAAATCTCTATAGTGATGCAGTATGGTCTACGAGAGAGTAAGCACCACACAAGTTCAGAAGTTTCTACTACATTTGGATTGTTTCATACAAGGGCACTGAAGAGTTCTATTCTAAATCTCTCTAGTGTTCCTATACTGGCTACAGCCTAGTAAGCAGCACCCAAGTTCAGAACCGTCTGCTACATTTGGATTGTTTAATACAAAGGCACTGAAGAGTTGTATGGTAAATCTCTATAGTGATGCAGTATGGTCTACGAGAGAGTAAGCACCACACAAGTTCAGAAGATTCTACTACATTTGGATTGTTTCATACAAGGGCACTGAAGAGTTCTATTCTAAATCTCTCTAGTGTTCCTATACTGGCTACAGCCTAGTAAGCAGCACCCAAGTTCAGAAGTGTCTGCTACATTTGGATTGTTTCATACAAAGGCAATGAAGAGTTGTATGGTAAATCTCTATAGTGATGCAGTATGGTCTACGAGAGAGTAAGCACCACACAAGTTCAGAAGTTTCTACTACATTTGGATTGTTTCATACAAGGGCACTGAAGAGTTCTATTCTAAATCTCTCTAGTGTTCCTATACTGGCTACAGCCTAGTAAGCAGCACCCAAGTTCAGAAGCGTCTGCTACATTTGGATTGTTTCATAAAAAGGTAATGAAGAGTTGTATGGTAAATCTCTATAGTGATGCAGTATGGTCTACGAGAGAGTAAGCACCACACAAGTTCAGAAGTTTCTACTACATTTGGATTGTTTCATACAAGGGCACTGAAGAGTTCTATTCTAAATCTCTCTAGTGTTCCTATACTGGCTACAGCCTAGTAAGCAGCACCCAAGTTCAGAACCGTCTGCTACATTTGGATTGTTTAATACAAAGGCACTGAAGAGTTGTATGGTAAATCTCTATAGTGATGCAGTATGGTCTACGAGAGAGTAAGCAGCACACAAGTTCAGAAGTGTCTGCTACATTTGGATTGTTTCATACAAAGGCAGTGAAGAGTTGTATGGTAAATCTCTATAGTGATGCAGTATGGTCTACGAGAGAGTAAGCACCACACAAGTTCAGAAGTTTCTACTACATTTGGATTGTTTCATACAAGGGCACTGAAGAGTTCTATTCTAAATCTCTCTAGTGTTCCTATACTGGCTACAGCCTAGTAAGCAGCACCCAAGTTCAGAAGCGTCTGCTACATTTGGATTGTTTCATACAAAGGCAATGAAGAGTTGTATGGTAAATCTCTATAGTGAGGCAGTATGGTCTACGAGAGAGTAAGCAGCACCCAAGTTCAGAAGCGTCTGCTACATTTGGATTGTTTCATAGAAAGGCAATGAAGAGTTGTATGGTAAATCTCTATAGTGATGCAGTATGGTCTACGAGAGAGTAAGCACCACACAAGTTCAGAAGTTTCTACTACATTTGGATTGTTTCATACAAAGGCAATGAAGTGTTGTATGGTAAATCTCTATAGTGATGCAGTATGGTCTACGAGAGAGTAAGCACCACACAAGTTCAGAAGATTCTACTACATTTGGATTGTTTCATACAAGGGCACTGAAGAGTTCTATTCTAAATCTCTCTAGTGTTCCTATACTGGCTACAGCCTAGTAAGCAGCACCCAAGTTCAGAAGTGTCTGCTACATTTGGATTGTTTCATACAAGGGCACTGAAGAGTTCTATTCTAAATCTCTCTAGTGTTCCCATACTGGCTACAGCCTGGTAAGCAGCACCCAAGTTCGGAAGCGTCTGCTACATTTGGATTGTTTCATACAAAGGCAATGAAGAGTAGTATAGTAAATCTCTATAGTGATGCAGTATGGTCTACGAGAGAGTAAGCACCACACAGGTTCAGAAGTTTCTACTACATTTGGATTGTTTCATACAAGGGCACTGAAGAGTTCTATTCTAAATCTCTCTAGTGTTCCTATACTGGCTACAGCCTAGTAAGCAGCACCCAAGTTCAGAAGCGTCTGCTACATTTGGATTGTTTCATACAAAGGCAATGAAGAGTTGTATGGTAAATCTCTATAGTGATGCAGTATGGTCTACGAGAGAGTAAGCACCACACAAGTTCAGAAGCGTCTGCTACATTTGGATTGTTTCATACAAAGGCAATGAAGAGTTGTATGGTAAATCTCTATAGTGATGCAGTATGGTCTACGAGAGAGTAAGCACCACACAAGTTCAGAAGTTTCTACTACATTTGGATTGTTTCATACAAAGGCAATGAAGTGTTGTATGGTAAATCTCTGTAGTGATGCAGTATGGTCTACGAGAGAGTAAGCACCACACAAGTTCAGAAGTTTCTACTACATTTGGATTGTTTCATACAAGGGCACTGAAGAGTTCTATTCTAAATCTCTCTAGTGTTCCTATACTGGCTACAGCCTAGTAAGCAGCACCCAAGTTCAGAAGCGTCTGCTACATTTGGATTGTTTCATACAAAGGCAATGAAGAGTTGTATGGTAAATCTCTATAGTGATGCAGTATGGTCTACGAGAGAGTAAGCAGCACACAAGTTCAGAAGCGTCTGCTACCTTTGGATTGTTTCATACAAAGGCAATGAACAGTTGTATGGTAAATCTCTATAGTGATGCAGTATGGTCTACGAGAGAGTAAGCACCACACAAGTTCAGAAGTTTCTACTACATTTGGATTGTTTCATACAAGGGCACTGAAGAGTTCTATTCTAAATCTCTCTAGTGTTCCTATACTGGCTACAGCCTAGTAAGCAGCACCCAAGTTCAGAAGCGTCTGCTACATTTGGATTGTTTCATAAAAAGGTAATGAGGAGTTGTATGGTAAATCTCTATAGTGATGCAGTATGGTCTACGAGAGAGTAAGCACCACACAAGTTCAGAAGTTTCTACTACATTTGGATTGTTTCATACAAGGGCACTGAAGAGTTCTATTCTAAATCTCTCTAGTGTTCCTATACTGGCTACAGCCTAGTAAGCATCACCCAAGTTCAGAACCGTCTGCTACATTTGGATTGTTTAATACAAAGGCACTGAAGAGTTGTATGGTAAATCTCTATAGTGATGCAGTATGGTCTACGAGAGAGTAAGCAGCACACAAGTTCAGAAGTGTCTGCTACATTTGGATTGTTTCATACAAAGGCAGTGAAGAGTTGTATGGTAAATCTCTATAGTGATGCAGTATGGTCTACGAGAGAGTAAGCACCACACAAGTTCAGAAGTTTCTACTACATTTGGATTGTTTCATACAAGGGCACTGAAGAGTTCTATTCTAAATCTCTCTAGTGTTCCTATACTGGCTACAGCCTAGTAAGCAGCACCCAAGTTCAGAAGCGTCTGCTACATTTGGATTGTTTCATACAAAGGCAATGAAGAGTTGTATGGTAAATCTCTATAGTGATGCAGTATGGTCTACGAGAGAGTAAGCAGCACCCAAGTTCAGAAGCGTCTGCTACATTTGGATTGTTTCATAGAAAGGCAATGAAGAGTTGTATGGTAAATCTCTATAGTGATGCAGTATGGTCTACGAGAGAGTAAGCACCACACAAGTTCAGAAGTTTCTACTACATTTGGATTGTTTCATACAAAGGCAATGAAGTGTTGTATGGTAAATCTCTATAGTGATGCAGTATGGTCTACGAGAGAGTAAGCACCACACAAGTTCAGAAGATTCTACTACATTTGGATTGTTTCATACAAGGGCACTGAAGAGTTCTATTCTAAATCTCTCTAGTGTTCCTATACTGG
The DNA here is from genome assembly GCA_026170595.1 of Plestiodon gilberti rubricaudatus. Classification (NCBI taxonomy): domain Eukaryota; kingdom Metazoa; phylum Chordata; class Lepidosauria; order Squamata; family Scincidae; genus Plestiodon; species Plestiodon gilberti. The sequence continues at coordinate 19,211,227 of JANXHW010000012.1, forward strand.
CTACAGCCTAGTAAGCAGCACCCAAGTTCAGAAGTGTCTGCTACATTTGGATTGTTTCATACAAGGGCACTGAAGAGTTCTATTCTAAATCTCTCTAGTGTTCCCATACTGGCTACAGCCTGGTAAGCAGCACCCAAGTTCGGAAGCGTCTGCTACATTTGGATTGTTTCATACAAAGGCAATGAAGAGTAGTATAGTAAATCTCTATAGTGATGCAGTATGGTCTACGAGAGAGTAAGCACCACACAGGTTCAGAAGTTTCTACTACATTTGGATTGTTTCATACAAGGGCACTGAAGAGTTCTATTCTAAATCTCTCTAGTGTTCCTATACTGGCTACAGCCTAGTAAGCAGCACCCAAGTTCAGAAGCGTCTGCTACATTTGGATTGTTTCATACAAAGGCAATGAAGAGTTGTATGGTAAATCTCTATAGTGATGCAGTATGGTCTACGAGAGAGTAAGCACCACACAAGTTCAGAAGTTTCTACTACATTTGGATTGTTTCATACAAGGGCACTGAAGAGTTCTATTCTAAATCTGTCTTGTGTTCCTATACTGGCTACAGCTTAGTAAGCAGCACCGAAGTTCAGAAGCATCTGCTACATTTGGATTGTTTCATACAAAGGCAATGAAGAGTTGTATGGTAAATCTCTATAGTGATGCAGTATGGTCTACGAGAGAGTAAGCACCACACAAGTTCATAAGTTTCTACTACATTTGGATTGTTTCATACAAGGGCAATGAAGTGTTGTATGGTAAATCTCTATAGTGATGCAGTATGGTCTACGAGAGAGTAAGCACCACACAAGTTCAGAAGTTTCTACTACATTTGGATTGTTTCATACAAGGGCACTGAAAAGTTCTATTCTAAATCTCTCTAGTGTTCCTATACTGACTACAGCCTAGTAAGCAGCACCCAAGTTCAGAAGCGTCTGCTACATTTGGATTGTTTCATACAAAGGCAATGAAGAGTTGTATGGTAAATCTCTATAGTGATGCAGTATGGTCTACGAGAGAGTAAGCAGCACCCAAGTTCAGAAGCGTCTGCTACATTTGGATTGTTTCATAGAAAGGCAATGAAGAGTTGTATGGTAAATCTCGATAGTGATGCAGTATGGTCTACGAGAGAGTAAGCACCACACAAGTTCAGAAGTTTCTACTACATTTGGATTGTTTCATACAAAGGCAATGAAGTGTTGTATGGTAAATCTCTATAGTGATGCAGTATGGTCTACGAGAGAGTAAGCACCACACAAGTTCAGAAGATTCTACTACATTTGGATTGTTTCATACAAGGGCACTGAAGAGTTCTATTCTAAATCTCTCTAGTGTTCCTATACTGGCTACAGCCTAGTAAGCAGCACCCAAGTTCAGAAGTGTCTGCTACATTTGGATTGTTTCATACAAGGGCACTGAAGAGTTCTATTCTAAATCTCTCTAGTGTTCCCATACTGGCTACAGCCTGGTAAGCAGCACCCAAGTTCGGAAGCGTCTGCTACATTTGGATTGTTTCATACAAAGGCAATGAAGAGTTGTATGGTAAATCTCTATAGTGATGCAGTATGGTCTACGAGAGAGTAAGCACCACACAAGTTCAGAAGCGTCTGCTACATTTGGATTGTTTCATACAAGGACACTGAAGAGTTCTATTCTAAATCTCTCTAGTGTTCCTATACTGGCTACAGCCTAGTAAGCAGCACCCAAGTTCAGAAGTGTCTGCTACATTTGGATTGTTTCATACAAGGGCACTGAAGAGTTCTATTCTAAATCTCTCTAGTGTTCCTATACTGGCTACAGCCTAGTAAGCAGCACCCAAGTTCAGAAGCGTCTGCTACATTTGGATTGTTTCATACAAAGGCAATGAAGAGTTGTATGGTAAATCTCTATAGTGATGCAGTATGGTCTACGAGAGAGTAAGCACCACACAAGTTCAGAAGTTTCTACTACATTTGGATTGTTTCATACAAGGGCACTGAAGAGTTATATTCTAAATCTCTCTAGTGTTCCTATACTGGCTACAGCCTAGTAAGCAGCACCCAAGTTCAGAAGCGTCTGCTACATTTGGATTGTTTCATACAAAGGCAATGAAGAGTTGTATGGTAAATCTCTATAGTGATGCAGTATGGTCTACGAGAGAGTAAGCACCACACAAGTTCAGAAGTTTCTACTACATTTGGATTGTTTCATACAAGGGCACTGAAGAGTTCTATTCTAAATCTCTCTAGTGTTCCTATACTGGCTACAGCCTAGTAAGCAGCACCCAAGTTCAGAAGCGTCTGCTACATTTGGATTGTTTCATACAAAGGCAATGAAGAGTTGTATGGGAAATCTCTATAGTGATGCAGTATGGTCTACGAGAGAGTAAGCACCACACAAGTTCAGAAGTTTCTACTACATTTGGATTGTTTCATACAAGGGCACTGAAGAGTTCTATTCTCTAGTGTTCCTATACTGGCTACAGTATCTCTCTAGTGTTCCTATACTGGCTACAGCCAAGTAAGCAGCACCCAAGTTCAGAAGCGTCTGCTACATTTGGATTGTTTCATACAAAGGCACTGAAGAGTTGTATGGTAAATCTCTATAGTAATGCAGTATGGTCTACGAGAGAGTAAGCACCACACAAGTTCAGAAGTTTCTACTACATTTGGATTGTTTCATACAAGGGCACTGAAGAGTTCTATTCTAAATCTCTCTAGTGTTCCTATACTGGCTACAGCCTAGTAAGCAGCACCCAAGTTCAGAAGCGTCTGCTACATTTGGATTGTTTCATACAAAGGCAATGAAGAGTTGAATGGTAAATCTCTATAGTGATGCAGTATGGTCTACGAGAGAGTAAGCAGCACACAAGTTCAGAAGTGTCTGCTACGTTTGGATTGTTTCATACAAAGGCAGTGAAGAGTTGTATGGTAAATCTCTATAGTGATGCAGTATGGTCTACGAGAGAGTAAGCACCACACAAGTTCAGAAGTTTCTACTACGTTTGGATTGTTTCATACAAGGGCACTGAAGAGTTCTATTCTAAATCTCTCTAGTGTTCCTATACTGGCTACAGCCTAGTAAGCAGCACCCAAGTTCAGAAGCGTCTGCTACATTTGGATTGTTTCATACAAAGGCAATGAAGAGTTGTATGGTAAATCTCTATAGTGATGCAGTATGGTCTACGAGAGAGTAAGCACCACACAAGTTCAGAAGTTTCTACTACATTTGGATTGTTTCATACAAGGGCACTGAAGAGTTATATTCTAAATCTCTCTAGTGTTCCTATACTGGCTACAGCCTAGTAAGCAGCACCCAAGTTCAGAAGCGTCTGCTACATTTGGATTGTTTCATATAAAGGCAATGAAGAGTTGTATGGTAAATCTCTATAGTGATGCAGTATGGTCTACGAGAGAGTAAGCACCACACAAGTTCAGAAGTTTCTACTACATTTGGATTGTTTCATACAAGGGCACTGAAGAGTTCTATTCTAAATCTGTCTTGTGTTCCTATACTGGCTACAGCTTAGTAAGCAGCACCGAAGTTCAGAAGCATCTGCTACATTTGGATTGTTTCATACAAAGGCAATGAAGAGTTGTATGGTAAATCTCTATAGTGATGCAGTATGGTCTACGAGAGAGTAAGCACCACACAAGTTCATAAGTTTCTACTACATTTGGATTGTTTCATACAAGGGCAATGAAGTGTTGTATGGTAAATCTCTATAGTGATGCAGTATGGTCTACGAGAGAGTAAGCACCACACAAGTTCAGAAGTTTCTACTACATTTGGATTGTTTCATACAAGGGCACTGAAAAGTTCTATTCTAAATCTCTCTAGTGTTCCTATACTGACTACAGCCTAGTAAGCAGCACCCAAGTTCAGAAGCGTCTGCTACATTTGGATTGTTTCATACAAAGGCAATGAAGAGTTGTATGGTAAATCTCTATAGTGATGCAGTATGGTCTACGAGAGAGTAAGCACCACACAAGTTCAGAAGTTTCTACTACATTTGGATTGTTTCATACAAAGGCAATGAAGTGTTGTATGGTAAATCTCTATAGTGATGCAGTATGGTCTACGAGAGAGTAAGCACCACACAAGTTCAGAAGTTTCTACTACATTTGGATTGTTTCATACAAGGGCACTGAAGAGTTCTATTCTAAATCTCTCTAGTGTTCCTATACTGGCTACAGCCTAGTAAGCAGCACCCAAGTTCAGAAGCGTCTGCTACATTTGGATTGTTTCATACAAAGGCAGTGAAGAGTTGTATGGTAAATCTCTATAGTGATGCAGTATGGTCTACGAGAGAGTAAGCACCACACAAGTTCAGAAGTTTCTATTACATTTGGATTGTTTCATACAAGGGCACTGAAGAGTTCTATTCTAAATCTCTCTAGTGTTCCTATACTGGCTACAGCCTAGTAAGCAGCACCCAAGTTCAGAAGCGTCTGCTACATTTGGATTGTTTCATACAAAGGCAATGAAGAGTTGTATGGTAAATCTCTATAGTGATGCAGTATGGTCTACGAGAGAGTAAGCACCACACAAGTTCAGAAGCGTCTGCTACATTTGGATTGTTTCATACAAAGGCAATGAAGAGTTGTATGGTAAATCTCTATAGTGATGCAGTATGGTCTACGAGAGAGTAAGCACCACACAAGTTCAGAACCTTCTACTACATTTGGATTGTTTCATACAAAGGCAATGAAGAGTTGTATGGTAAATCTCAATAGTGATGCAGTATGGTCTACGAGAGAGTAAGCACCACACAAGTTCAGAAGTTTCTACTACATTTGGATTGTTTCATACAAGGGCAATGAAGAGTTCTATTCTAAATCTCTCTAGTGTTCCTATACTGGCTACAGCTTAGTAAGCAGCACCCAAGTTCAGAAGCGTCTGCTACATTTGGATTGTTTCATAAAAAGGCAATGAAGAGTTGTATGGTAAATCTCTATAGTGATGCAGTATGGTCTACGAGAGAGTAAGCACCACACAAGTTCAGAAGTTTCTACTACATTTGGATTGTTTCATACAAGGGCACTGAAGAGTTCTATTCTAAATCTCTCTAGTGTTCCTATACTGGCTACAGCCTAGTAAGCAGCACCCAAGTTCAGAACCGTCTGCTACATTTGGATTGTTTAATACAAAGGCACTGAAGAGTTGTATGGTAAATCTCTATAGTGATGCAGTATGGTCTACGAGAGAGTAAGCAGGACACAAGTTCAGAAGTGTCTGCTACATTTGGATTGTTTCATACAAAGGCAGTGAAGAGTTGTATGGTAAATCTCTATAGTGATGCAGTATGGTCTACGAGAGAGTAAGCACCACACAAGTTCAGAAGTTTCTACTACATTTGGATTGTTTCATACAAGGGCACTGAAGAGTTCTATTCTAAATCTCTCTAGTGTTCCTATACTGGCTACAGCCTAGTAAGCAGCACCCAAGTTCAGAAGCGTCTGCTACATTTGGATTGTTCCATACAAAGGCAATGAAGAGTTGTATGGTAAATCTCTATAGTGATGCAGTATGGTCTACGAGAGAGTAAGCAGCACCCAAGTTCAGAAGCGTCTGCTACATTTGGATTGTTTCATAGAAAGGCAATGAAGAGTTGTATGGTAAATCTCGATAGTGATGCAGTATGGTCTACGAGAGAGTAAGCACCACACAAGTTCAGAAGTTTCTACTACATTTGGATTGTTTCATACAAAGGCAATGAAGTGTTGTATGGTAAATCTCTATAGTGATGCAGTATGGTCTACGAGAGAGTAAGCACCACACAAGTTCAGAAGATTCTACTACATTTGGATTGTTTCATACAAGGGCACTGAAGAGTTCTATTCTAAATCTCTCTAGTGTTCCTATACTGGCTACAGCCTAGTAAGCAGCACCCAAGTTCAGAAGTGTCTGCTACATTTGGATTGTTTCATACAAAGGCAATGAAGAGTTGTATGGTAAATCTCTATAGTGATGCAGTATGGTCTACGAGAGAGTAAGCACCACACAAGTTCAGAAGTTTCTACTACATTTGGATTGTTTCATACAAGGGCACTGAAGAGTTCTATTCTAAATCTCTCTAGTGTTCCTATACTGGCTACAGCCTAGTAAGCAGCACCCAAGTTCAGAAGCGTCTGCTACATTTGGATTGTTTCATAAAAAGGCAATGAAGAGTTGTATGGTAAATCTCTATAGTGATGCAGTATGGTCTACGAGAGAGTAAGCACCACACAAGTTCAGAAGTTTCTACTACATTTGGATTGTTTCATACAAGGGCACTGAAGAGTTCTATTCTAAATCTCTCTAGTGTTCCTATACTGGCTACAGCCTAGTAAGCAGCACCCAAGTTCAGAACCGTCTGCTACATTTGGATTGTTTAATACAAAGGCACTGAAGAGTTGTATGGTAAATCTCTATAGTGATGCAGTATGGTCTACGAGAGAGTAAGCAGCCCACAAGTTCAGAAGTGTCTGCTACATTTGGATTGTTTCATACAAAGGCAGTGAAGAGTTGTATGGTAAATCTCTATAGTGATGCAGTATGGTCTACGAGAGAGTAAGCACCACACAAGTTCAGAAGTTTCTACTACATTTGGATTGTTTCATACAAGGGCACTGAAGAGTTCTATTCTAAATCTCTCTAGTGTTCCTATACTGGCTACAGCCTAGTAAGCAGCACCCAAGTTCAGAAGCGTCTGCTACATTTGGATTGTTTCATACAAAGGCAATGAAGAGTTGTATGGTAAATCTCTATAGTGATGCAGTATGGTCTACGAGAGAGTAAGCAGCACCCAAGTTCAGAAGCGTCTGCTACATTTGGATTGTTTCATAGAAAGGCAATGAAGAGTTGTATGGTAAATCTCGATAGTGATGCAGTATGGTCTACGAGAGAGTAAGCACCACACAAGTTCAGAAGTTTCTACTACATTTGGATTGTTTCATACAAAGGCAATGAAGTGTTGTATGGTAAATCTCTATAGTGATGCAGTATGGTCTACGAGAGAGTAAGCACCACACAAGTTCAGAAGATTCTACTACATTTGGATTGTTTCATACAAGGGCACTGAAGAGTTCTATTCTAAATCTCTCTAGTGTTCCTATACTGGCTACAGCCTAGTAAGCAGCACCCAAGTTCAGAAGTGTCTGCTACATTTGGATTGTTTCATACAAGGGCACTGAAGAGTTCTATTCTAAATCTCTCTAGTGTTCCCATACTGGCTACAGCCTGGTAAGCAGCACCCAAGTTCGGAAGCGTCTGCTACATTTGGATTGTTTCATACAAAGGCAATGAAGAGTTGTATGGTAAATCTCTATAGTGATGCAGTATGGTCTACGAGAGAGTAAGCACCACACAAGTTCAGAAGCGTCTGCTACATTTGGATTGTTTCATACAAAGGCAATGAAGAGTTGTATGGTAAATCTCTATAGTGATGCAGTATGGTCTACGAGAGAGTAAGCACCACACAAGTTCAGAAGTTTCTACTACATTTGGATTGTTTCATACAAAGGCAATGAAGTGTTGTATGGTAAATCTCTGTAGTGATGCAGTATGGTCTACGAGAGAGTAAGCACCACACAAGTTCAGAAGTTTCTACTACATTTGGATTGTTTCATACAAGGGCACTGAAGAGTTCTATTCTAAATCTCTCTAGTGTTCCTATACTGGCTACAGCCTAGTAAGCAGCACCCAAGTTCAGAAGCGTCTGCTACATTTGGATTGTTTCATACAAAGGCAATGAAGTGTTGTATGGTAAATCTCTATAGTGATGCAGTATGGTCTACGAGAGAGTAAGCACCACACAAGTTCAGAAGATTCTACTACATTTGGATTGTTTCATACAAGGGCACTGAAGAGTTCTATTCTAAATCTCTCTAGTGTTCCTATACTGGCTACAGCCTAGTAAGCAGCACCCAAGTTCAGAAGTGTCTGCTACATTTGGATTGTTTCATACAAGGGCACTGAAGAGTTCTATTCTAAATCTCTCTAGTGTTCCCATACTGGCTACAGCCTGGTAAGCAGCACCCAAGTTCGGAAGCGTCTGCTACATTTGGATTGTTTCATACAAAGGCAATGAAGAGTTGTATGGTAAATCTCTATAGTGATGCAGTATGGTCTACGAGAGAGTAAGCACCACACAAGTTCAGAAGCGTCTGCTACATTTGGATTGTTTCATACAAAGGCAATGAAGAGTTGTATGGTAAATCTCTATAGTGATGCAGTATGGTCTACGAGAGAGTAAGCACCACACAAGTTCAGAAGTTTCTACTACATTTGGATTGTTTCATACAAAGGCAATGAAGTGTTGTATGGTAAATCTCTGTAGTGATGCAGTATGGTCTACGAGAGAGTAAGCACCACACAAGTTCAGAAGTTTCTACTACATTTGGATTGTTTCATACAAGGGCACTGAAGAGTTCTATTCTAAATCTCTCTAGTGTTCCTATACTGGCTACAGCCTAGTAAGCAGCACCCAAGTTCAGAAGCGTCTGCTACATTTGGATTGTTTCATACAAAGGCAATGAAGAGTTGTATGGTAAATCTCTATAGTGATGCAGTATGGTCTACGAGAGAGTAAGCACCACACAAGTTCAGAAGCGTCTGCTACATTTGGATTGTTTCATACAAAGGCAATGAAGAGTTGTATGGTAAATCTCTATAGTGATGCAGTATGGTCTACGAGAGAGTAAGCACCACACAAGTTCAGAAGTTTCTACTACATTTGGATTGTTTCATACAAAGGCAATGAAGTGTTGTATGGTAAATCTCTGTAGTGATGCAGTATGGTCTACGAGAGAGTAAGCACCACACAAGTTCAGAAGTTTCTACTACATTTGGATTGTTTCATACAAGGGCACTGAAGAGTTCTATTCTAAATCTCTCTAGTGTTCCTATACTGGCTACAGCCTAGTAAGCAGCACCCAAGTTCAGAAGCGTCTGCTACATTTGGATTGTTTCATACAAAGGCAATGAAGAGTTGTATGGTAAATCTCTATAGTGATGCAGTATGGTCTACGAGAGAGTAAGCACCACACAAGTTCAGAAGTTTCTACTACATTTGGATTGTTTCATACAAGGGCACTGAAGAGTTCTATTCTAAATCTGTCTTGTGTTCCTATACTGGCTACAGCTTAGTAAGCAGCACCGAAGTTCAGAAGCATCTGCTACATTTGGATTGTTTCATACAAAGGCAATGAAGAGTTGTATGGTAAATCTCTATAGTGATGCAGTATGGTCTACGAGAGAGTAAGCACCACACAAGTTCATAAGTTTCTACTACATTTGGATTGTTTCATACAAGGGCAATGAAGTGTTGTATGGTAAATCTCTATAGTGATGCAGTATGGTCTACGAGAGAGTAAGCACCACACAAGTTCAGAAGTTTCTACTACATTTGGATTGTTTCATACAAGGGCACTGAAAAGTTCTATTCTAAATCTCTCTAGTGTTCCTATACTGACTACAGCCTAGTAAGCAGCACCCAAGTTCAGAAGCGTCTGCTACATTTGGATTGTTTCATACAAAGGCAATGAAGAGTTGTATGGTAAATCTCTATAGTGATGCAGTATGGTCTACGAGAGAGTAAGCACCACACAAGTTCAGAAGTTTCTACTACATTTAGATTGTTTCATACAAGGGCACTGAAGAGTTCTATTCTAAATCTGTCTTGTGTTCCTATACTGGCTACAGCTTAGTAAGCAGCACCGAAGTTCAGAAGCATCTGCTACATTTGGATTGTTTCATACAAAGGCAATGAAGAGTTGTATGGTAAATCTCTATAGTGATGCAGTATGGTCTACGAGAGAGTAAGCACCACACAAGTTCAGAACCTTCTACTACATTTGGATTGTTTCATACAAAGGCAATGAAGAGTTGTATGGTAAATCCCTATAGTGATGCAGTATGGTCTATGAGAGAGTAAGCAGCACACAAGTTCAGAAGTGTCTGCTACGTTTGGATTGTTTCATACAAAGGCAGTGAAGAGTTGTATGGTAAATCTCTATAGTGATGCAGTATGGTCTACGAGAGAGTAAGCACCACACAAGTTCAGAAGTTTCTACTACGTTTGGATTGTTTCATACAAGGGCACTGAAGAGTTCTATTCTAAATCTCTCTAGTGTTCCTATACTGGCTACAGCCTAGTAAGCAGCACCCAAGTTCAGAAGCGTCTGCTACATTTGGATTGTTTCATACAAAGGCAATGAAGAGTTGTATGGTAAATCTCTATAGTGAGGCAGTATGGTCTACGAGAGAGTAAGCACCACACAAGTTCAGAAGTTTCTACTACATTTGGATTGTTTCATACAAGGGCACTGAAGAGTTCTATTCTAAATCTCTCTAGTGTTCCTATACTGGCTACAGCCTAGTAAGCAGCACCCAAGTTCAGAAGCGTCTGCTACATTTGGATTGTTTCATACAAAGGCAATGAAGAGTTGTATGGGAAATCTCTATAGTGATGCAGTATGGTCTACGAGAGAGTAAGCACCACACAAGTTCAGAAGTTTCTACTACATTTGGATTGTTTCATACAAGGGCACTGAAGAGTTCTATTCTCTAGTGTTCCTATACTGGCTACAGTATCTCTCTAGTGTTCCTATACTGGCTACAGCCAAGTAAGCAGCACCCAAGTTCAGAAGCGTCTGCTACATTTGGATTGTTTCATACAAAGGCACTGAAGAGTTGTATGGTAAATCTCTATAGTGATGCAGTATGGTCTACGAGAGAGTAAGCAGCACACAAGTTCAGAAGTGTCTGCTACATTTGGATTGTTTCATACAAAGGCAGTGAAGAGTTGTATGGTAAATCTCTATAGTAATGCAGTATGGTCTACGAGAGAGTAAGCACCACACAAGTTCAGAAGATTCTACTACATTTGGATTGTTTCATACAAGGGCACTGAAGAGTTCTATTCTAAATCTCTCTAGTGTTCCTATACTGGCTACAGCCTAGTAAGCAGCACCCAAGTTCAGAAGCGTCTGCTACATTTGGATTGTTTCATACAAAGGCAATGAAGAGTTGAATGGTAAATCTCTATAGTGATGCAGTATGGTCTACGAGAGAGTAAGCACCACACAAGTTCAGAAGTTTCTACTACATTTGGATTGTTTCATACAAGGGCACTGAAGAGTTATATTCTAAATCTCTCTAGTGTTCCTATACTGGCTACAGCCTAGTAAGCAGCACCCAAGTTCAGAAGCGTCTGCTACATTTGGATTGTTTCATACAAAGGCAATGAAGAGTTGTATGGTAAATCTCTATAGTGATGCAGTATGGTCTACGAGAGAGTAAGCACCACACAAGTTCAGAAGCGTCTGCTACATTTGGATTATTTCATACAAAGGCAATGAACAGTTGTATGGTAAATCTCTATAGTGATGCAGTATGGTCTACGAGAGAGTAAGCACCACACAAGTTCAGAAGTTTCTACTACGTTTGGATTGTTTCATACAAGGGCACTGAAGAGTTCTATTCTAAATCTCTCTAGTGTTCCTATACTGGCTACAGCCTAGTAAGCAGCACCCAAGTTCAGAAGCGTCTGCTACATATGGATTGTTTCATACAAAGGCAATGAAGAGTTGTATGGTAAATCTCTATAGTGATGCAGTATGGTCTACGAGAGAGTAAGCACCACACAAGTTCAGAAGTTTCTACTACATTTGGATTGTTTCATACAAGGGCACTGAAGAGTTCTATTCTAAATCTCTCTAGTGTTCCTATACTGGCTACAGCCTAGTAAGCAGCACCCAAGTTCAGAAGCGTCTGCTACATTTGGATTGTTTCATACAAAGGCAATGAAGAGTTGTATGGTCAATCTCTATAGTGATGCAGTATGGTCTACGAGAGAGTAAGCAGCACACAAGTTCAGAAGCGTCTGCTACGTTTGGATAGTTTCATACAAAGGCAGTGAAGAGTTGTATGGTAAATCTCTATAGTGATGCAGTATGGTCTACGAGAGAGTAAGCACCACACAAGTTCAGAAGTTTCTACTACGTTTGGATTGTTTCATACAAGGGCACTGAAGAGTTCTATTCTAAATCTCTCTAGTGTTCCTATACTGGCTACAGCCTAGTAAGCAGCACCCAAGTTCAGAAGCGTCTGCTACATTTGGATTGTTTCATACAAAGGCAATGAAGAGTTGTATGGTAAATCTCTATAGTGATGCAGTATGGTCTACGAGAGAGTAAGCACCACACAAGTTCAGAAGTTTCTACTACATTTGGATTGTTTCATACAAGGGCACTGAAGAGTTATATTCTAAATCTCTCTAGTGTTCCTATACTGGCTACAGCCTAGTAAGCAGCACCCAAGTTCAGAAGCGTCTGCTACATTTGGATTGTTTCATACAAAGGCAATGAAGAGTTGTATGGTAAATCTCTATAGTGATGCAGTATGGTCTACGAGAGAGTAAGCACCACACAAGTTCAGAAGTTTCTACTACATTTGGATTGTTTCATACAAGGGCACTGAAGAGTTCTATTCTAAATCTCTCTAGTGTTCCTATACTGGCTACAGCCTAGTAAGCATCACCCAAGTTCAGAAGCGTCTGCTACATTTGGATTGTTTCATACAAAGGCACTGAAGAGTTGTATGGTAAATATCTATAGTGATGCAGTATGGTCTACGAGAGAGTAAGCAGCACACAAGTTCAGAAGTGTCTGCTACATTTGGATTGTTTCATACAAAGGCAGTGAAGAGTTGTATGGTAAATCTCTATAGTAATGCAGTATGGTCTACGAGAGAGTAAGCACCACACAAGTTCAGAAGTTTCTACTACATTTGGATTGTTTCATACAAGGGCACTGAAGAGTTCTATTCTAAATCTCTCTAGTGTTCCTATACTGGCTACAGCCTAGTAAGCAGCACCCAAGTTCAGAAGCGTCTGCTACATTTGGATTGTTTCATACAAAGGCAATGAAGAGTTGGATGGTAAATCTCTATAGTGATGCAGTATGGTCTACGAGAGAGTAAGCACCACACAAGTTCAGAAGTTTCTACTACATTTGGATTGTTTCATACAAGGGCACTGAAGAGTTCTATTCTAAATCTCTCTAGTGTTCCTATACTGGCTACAGCCTAGTAAGCAGCACCCAAGTTCAGAAGCGTCTGCTACATTTGGATTGTTTCATACAAAGGCAATGAAGAGTTGTATGGTAAATCTCTATAGTGATGCAGTATGGTCTACGAGAGAGTAAGCACCACACAAGTTCAGAAGTTTCTACTACGTTTGGATTGTTTCATACAAGGGCACTGAATAGTTCTATTCTAAATCTCTCTAGTGTTCCTATACTGGCTACAGCCTAGTAAGCAGCACCCAAGTTCAGAAGCGTCTGCTACATTTGGATTGTTTCATACAGAGGCAATGAACAGTTGTATGGTAAATCTCTATAGTGATGCAGTATGGTCTACGAGAGAGTAAGCACCACACAAGTTCAGAAGTTTCTACTACATTTGGATTGTTTCATACAAGGGCACTGAAGAGTTCTATTCTAAATCGCTCTAGTGTTCCTATACTGGCTACAGCCTAGTAAGCAGCACCCAAGTTCAGAAGCGTCTGCTACATTTTGATTGTTTCATACAAAGGCAATGAAGAGTAGTATAGTAAATCTCTATAGTGATGCAGTATGGTCTACGAGAGAGTAAGCACCACACAGGTTCAGAAGTTTCTACTACATTTGGATTGTTTCATACAAGGGCACTGAAGAGTTCTATTCTAAATCTCTCTAGTGTTCCTATACTGGCTACAGCCTAGTAAGCAGCACCCAAGTTCAGAAGCGTCTGCTACATTTGGATTGTTTCATACAAAGGCAATGAAGAGTTGTATGGTAAATCTCTATAGTGATGCAGTATGGTCTACGAGAGAGTAAGCACCACACAAGTTCAGAAGCGTCTGCTACATTTGGATTGTTTCATACAAAGGCAATGAAGAGTTGTATGGTAAATCTCTATAGTGATGCAGTATGGTCTACGAGAGAGTAAGCACCACACAAGTTCAGAAGTTTCTACTACATTTGGATTGTTTCATACAAAGGCAATGAAGTGTTGTATGGTAAATCTCTGTAGTGATGCAGTATGGTCTACGAGAGAGTAAGCACCACACAAGTTCAGAAGTTTCTACTACATTTGGATTGTTTCATACAAGGGCACTGAAGAGTTCTATTCTAAATCTCTCTAGTGTTCCTATACTGGCTACAGCCTAGTAAGCAGCACCCAAGTTCAGAAGCGTCTGCTACATTTGGATTGTTTCATACAAAGGCAATGAAGAGTTGTATGGTAAATCTCTATAGTGATGCAGTATGGTCTACGAGAGAGTAAGCACCACACAAGTTCAGAAGTTTCTACTACATTTGGATTGTTTCATACAAGGGCACTGAAGAGTTCTATTCTAAATCTGTCTTGTGTTCCTATACTGGCTACAGCTTAGTAAGCAGCACCGAAGTTCAGAAGCATCTGCTACATTTGGATTGTTTCATACAAAGGCAATGAAGAGTTGTATGGTAAATCTCTATAGTGATGCAGTATGGTCTACGAGAGAGTAAGCACCACACAAGTTCATAAGTTTCTACTACATTTGGATTGTTTCATACAAGGGCAATGAAGTGTTGTATGGTAAATCTCTATAGTGATGCAGTATGGTCTACGAGAGAGTAAGCACCACACAAGTTCAGAAGTTTCTACTACATTTGGATTGTTTCATACAAGGGCACTGAAAAGTTCTATTCTAAATCTCTCTAGTGTTCCTATACTGACTACAGCCTAGTAAGCAGCACCCAAGTTCAGAAGCGTCTGCTACATTTGGATTGTTTCATACAAAGGCAATGAAGAGTTGTATGGTAAATCTCTATAGTGATGCAGTATGGTCTACGAGAGAGTAAGCACCACACAAGTTCAGAAGTTTCTACTACATTTAGATTGTTTCATACAAGGGCACTGAAGAGTTCTATTCTAAATCTGTCTTGTGTTCCTATACTGGCTACAGCTTAGTAAGCAGCACCGAAGTTCAGAAGCATCTGCTACATTTGGATTGTTTCATACAAAGGCAATGAAGAGTTGTATGGTAAATCTCTATAGTGATGCAGTATGGTCTACGAGAGAGTAAGCACCACACAAGTTCAGAACCTTCTACTACATTTGGATTGTTTCATACAAAGGCAATGAAGAGTTGTATGGTAAATCCCTATAGTGATGCAGTATGGTCTATGAGAGAGTAAGCAGCACACAAGTTCAGAAGTGTCTGCTACGTTTGGATTGTTTCATACAAAGGCAGTGAAGAGTTGTATGGTAAATCTCTATAGTGATGCAGTATGGTCTACGAGAGAGTAAGCACCACACAAGTTCAGAAGTTTCTACTACGTTTGGATTGTTTCATACAAGGGCACTGAAGAGTTCTATTCTAAATCTCTCTAGTGTTCCTATACTGGCTACAGCCTAGTAAGCAGCACCCAAGTTCAGAAGCGTCTGCTACATTTGGATTGTTTCATACAAAGGCAATGAAGAGTTGTATGGTAAATCTCTATAGTGAGGCAGTATGGTCTACGAGAGAGTAAGCACCACACAAGTTCAGAAGTTTCTACTACATTTGGATTGTTTCATACAAGGGCACTGAAGAGTTCTATTCTAAATCTCTCTAGTGTTCCTATACTGGCTACAGCCTAGTAAGCAGCACCCAAGTTCAGAAGCGTCTGCTACATTTGGATTGTTTCATACAAAGGCAATGAAGAGTTGTATGGGAAATCTCTATAGTGATGCAGTATGGTCTACGAGAGAGTAAGCACCACACAAGTTCAGAAGTTTCTACTACATTTGGATTGTTTCATACAAGGGCACTGAAGAGTTCTATTCTCTAGTGTTCCTATACTGGCTACAGTATCTCTCTAGTGTTCCTATACTGGCTACAGCCAAGTAAGCAGCACCCAAGTTCAGAAGCGTCTGCTACATTTGGATTGTTTCATACAAAGGCACTGAAGAGTTGTATGGTAAATCTCTATAGTGATGCAGTATGGTCTACGAGAGAGTAAGCAGCACACAAGTTCAGAAGTGTCTGCTACATTTGGATTGTTTCATACAAAGGCAGTGAAGAGTTGTATGGTAAATCTCTATAGTAATGCAGTATGGTCTACGAGAGAGTAAGCACCACACAAGTTCAGAAGTTTCTACTACATTTGGATTGTTTCATACAAGGGCACTGAAGAGTTCTATTCTAAATCTCTCTAGTGTTCCTATACTGGCTACAGCCTAGTAAGCAGCACCCAAGTTCAGAAGCGTCTGCTACATTTGGATTGTTTCATACAAAGGCAATGAAGAGTTGAATGGTAAATCTCTATAGTGATGCAGTATGGTCTACGAGAGAGTAAGCACCACACAAGTTCAGAAGTTTCTACTACATTTGGATTGTTTCATACAAGGGCACTGAAGAGTAATATTCTAAATCTCTCTAGTGTTCCTATACTGGCTACAGCCTAGTAAGCAGCACCCAAGTTCAGAAGCGTCTGCTACATTTGGATTGTTTCATACAAAGGCAATGAAGAGTTGTATGGTAAATCTCTATAGTGATGCAGTATGGTCTACGAGAGAGTAAGCACCACACAAGTTCAGAAGCGTCTGCTACATTTGGATTATTTCATACAAAGGCAATGAACAGTTGTATGGTAAATCTCTATAGTGATGCAGTATGGTCTACGAGAGAGTAAGCACCACACAAGTTCAGAAGTTTCTACTACGTTTGGATTGTTTCATACAAGGGCACTGAAGAGTTCTATTCTAAATCTCTCTAGTGTTCCTATACTGGCTACAGCCTAGTAAGCAGCACCCAAGTTCAGAAGCGTCTGCTACATATGGATTGTTTCATACAAAGGCAATGAAGAGTTGTATGGTAAATCTCTATAGTGATGCAGTATGGTCTACGAGAGAGTAAGCACCACACAAGTTCAGAAGATTCTACTACATTTGGATTGTTTCATACAAGGGCACTGAAGAGTTCTATTCTAAATCTCTCTAGTGTTCCTATACTGGCTACAGCCTAGTAAGCAGCACCCAAGTTCAGAAGCGTCTGCTACATTTGGATTGTTTCATACAAAGGCAATGAAGAGTTGTATGGTCAATCTCTATAGTGATGCAGTATGGTCTACGAGAGAGTAAGCAGCACACAAGTTCAGAAGCGTCTGCTACGTTTGGATAGTTTCATACAAAGGCAGTGAAGAGTTGTATGGTAAATCTCTATAGTGATGCAGTATGGTCTACGAGAGAGTAAGCACCACACAAGTTCAGAAGTTTCTACTACGTTTGGATTGTTTCATACAAGGGCACTGAAGAGTTCTATTCTAAATCTCTCTAGTGTTCCTATACTGGCTACAGCCTAGTAAGCAGCACCCAAGTTCAGAAGCGTCTGCTACATTTGGATTGTTTCATACAAAGGCAATGAAGAGTTGTATGGTAAATCTCTATAGTGATGCAGTATGGTCTACGAGAGAGTAAGCACCACACAAGTTCAGAAGTTTCTACTACATTTGGATTGTTTCATACAAGGGCACTGAAGAGTTATATTCTAAATCTCTCTAGTGTTCCTATACTGGCTACAGCCTAGTAAGCAGCACCCAAGTTCAGAAGCGTCTGCTACATTTGGATTGTTTCATACAAAGGCAATGAAGAGTTGTATGGTAAATCTCTATAGTGATGCAGTATGGTCTACGAGAGAGTAAGCACCACACAAGTTCAGAAGTTTCTACTACATTTGGATTGTTTCATACAAGGGCACTGAAGAGTTCTATTCTAAATCTCTCTAGTGTTCCTATACTGGCTACAGCCTAGTAAGCATCACCCAAGTTCAGAAGCGTCTGCTACATTTGGATTGTTTCATACAAAGGCACTGAAGAGTTGTATGGTAAATATCTATAGTGATGCAGTATGGTCTACGAGAGAGTAAGCAGCACACAAGTTCAGAAGTGTCTGCTACATTTGGATTGTTTCATACAAAGGCAGTGAAGAGTTGTATGGTAAATCTCTATAGTAATGCAGTATGGTCTACGAGAGAGTAAGCACCACACAAGTTCAGAAGTTTCTACTACATTTGGATTGTTTCATACAAGGGCACTGAAGAGTTCTATTCTAAATCTCTCTAGTGTTCCTATACTGGCTACAGCCTAGTAAGCAGCACCCAAGTTCAGAAGCGTCTGCTACATTTGGATTGTTTCATACAAAGGCAATGAAGAGTTGGATGGTAAATCTCTATAGTGATGCAGTATGGTCTACGAGAGAGTAAGCACCACACAAGTTCAGAAGTTTCTACTACATTTGGATTGTTTCATACAAGGGCACTGAAGAGTTCTATTCTAAATCTCTCTAGTGTTCCTATACTGGCTACAGCCTAGTAAGCAGCACCCAAGTTCAGAAGCGTCTGCTACATTTGGATTGTTTCATACAAAGGCAATGAAGAGTTGTATGGTAAATCTCTATAGTGATGCAGTATGGTCTACGAGAGAGTAAGCACCACACAAGTTCAGAAGTTTCTACTACGTTTGGATTGTTTCATACAAGGGCACTGAATAGTTCTATTCTAAATCTCTCTAGTGTTCCTATACTGGCTACAGCCTAGTAAGCAGCACCCAAGTTCAGAAGCGTCTGCTACATTTGGATTGTTTCATACAGAGGCAATGAACAGTTGTATGGTAAATCTCTATAGTGATGCAGTATGGTCTACGAGAGAGTAAGCACCACACAAGTTCAGAAGTTTCTACTACATTTGGATTGTTTCATACAAGGGCACTGAAGAGTTCTATTCTAAATCTCTCTAGTGTTCCTATACTGGCTACAGCCTAGTAAGCTGCACCCAAGTTCAGAAGCGTCTGCTACATTTGGATTGTTTCATACAAAGGCAATGAAGAGTTGGATGGTAAATCTCTATAGTGATGCAGTATGGTCTACGAGAGAGTAAGCACCACACAAGTTCAGAAGTTTCTACTACATTTGGATTGTTTCATACAAGGGCACTGAAGAGTTATATTCTAAATCTCTCTAGTGTTCCTATACTGGCTACAGCCTAGTAAGCAGCACCCAAGTTCAGAAGCGTCTGCTACATTTGGATTGTTTCATACAAAGGCAATGAAGAGTTGGATGGTAAATCTCTATAGTGATGCAGTATGGTCTACGAGAGAGTAAGCACCACACAAGTTCAGAAGTTTCTACTACATTTGGATTGTTTCATACAAGGGCACTGAAGAGTTATATTCTAAATCTCTCTAGTGTTCCTATACTGGCTACAGCCTAGTAAGCAGCACCCAAGTTCAGAAGCGTCTGCTACATTTGGATTGTTTCATACAAAGGCAATGAAGAGTTGTATGGTAAATCTCTATAGTGATGCAGTATGGTCTACGAGAGAGTAAGCACCACACAAGTTCAGAAGCGTCTGCTACATTTGGATTATTTCATACAAAGGCAATGAAGAGTTGTATGGTAAATCTCTCTAGTGTTCCTATACTGGCTACAGCCTAGTAAGCAGCTCCCAAGTTCAGAAGCGTCTGCTACATTTGGATTGTTTCATACAAAAGCAATGAAGAGTTGTATGGTAAATATCTATAGTGAGGCAGTATGGTCTACGAGAGAGTAAGCACCACACAAGTTCAGAAGCGTCTGCTACATTTGGATTGTTTCATACAAAGGAAATGAAGAGTTGTATGGTAAATCTCTATAGTGATGCAGTATGGTCTACGAGAGAGTAAGCACCACACAAGTTCAGAAGTTTCTACTACATTTGGATTGTTTCATACAAGGGCACTGAAGAGTTCTATTCTAAATCTGTCTTGTGTTCCTATACTGGCTACAGCCTAGTAAGCAGCACCCAAGTTCAGAAGCGTCTGCTACATTTGGATTGTTTCATACAAAGGCAATGAAGAGTTGTATGGTAAATCTCTATAGTGATGCAGTATGGTCTACGAGAGAGTAAGCACCACACAAGTTCAGAAGCTTCTGCTACATTTGGATTGTTTCATAGAAAGGCAATGAAGAGTTGTATGGTAAATCTCTATAGTGATGCAGTATGGTCTACGAGAGAGTAAGCACCACACAAGTTCAGAAGTTTTTACTACATTTGGATTGTTTCATACAAGGGCACTGAAGAGTTCTATTCTAAATCTCTCTAGTGTTCCTATACTGGCTACAGCCTAGTAAGCAGCACCCAAGTTCAGAAGTGTCTGCTACATTTGGATTGTTTCATACAAAGGCAATGAAGAGTTGTATGGTAAATCTCTATAGTGATGCAGTATGGTCTACGAGAGAGTAAGCACCACACAAATTCAGAAGCGTCTGCTACATTTGGATTGTTTCATAGAAAGGCAATGAACAGTTGTATGGTAAATCTCTATAGTGATGCAGTATGGTCTACGAGAGAGTAAGAAGCACACAAGTTGAGAAGCGTCTGCTACATTTGGATTGTTTCATACAAACGCAATGAAGAGTTGTATGGTAAATCTCTATAGTGATGCAGTATGGTCTACGAGAGAGTAAGCACCACACAAGTTCAGAAGTTTCTACTACATTTGGATTGTTTCATACAAGGACACTGAAGAGTTCTATTCTAAATCTCTCTAGTGTTCCTATACTGGCTACAGCCTAGTAAGCAGCACCCAAGTTCAGAAGCGTCTGCTACATTTGGATTGTTTCATACAAAGGCAATGAAGAGTTGTATGGTAAATCTCTATAGTGAGGCAGTATGGTCTACGAGAGAGTAAGCACCACACAAGTTCAGAAGCGTCTGCTACATTTGGATTGTTTCATACAAAGGAAATGAAGAGTTGTATGGTAAATCTCTATAGTGATGCAGTATGGTCTACGAGAGAGTAAGCACCACACAAGTTCAGAAGTTTCTACTACATTTGGATTGTTTCATACAAGCGCACTGAAGAGTTCTATTCTAAATCTCTCTAGTGTTCCTATACTGGCTACAGCCTAGTAAGCAGCACCCAAGTTCAGAAGCGTCTGCTACATTTGGATTGTTTCATACAAAGGCAATGAAGAGTTGTATGGTAAATCTCTATAGTGAGGCAGTATGGTCTACGAGAGAGTAAGCACCACACAAGTTCAGAAGTTTCTACTACATTTGGATTGTTTCATACAAAGGCAATGAAGTGTTGTATGGTAAATCTCTATAGTGATGCAGTATGGTCTACGAGAGAGTAAGCACCACACAAGTTCAGAAGTTTCTACTACATTTGGATTGTTTCATACAAGGGCACTGAAGAGCTCTATTCTAAATCTCTCTAGTGTTCCTATACTGGCTACAGCCTAGTAACCAGCACCCAAGTTCAGAAGCGTCTGCTACATTTGGATTGTTTCATACAAAGGCAATGAAGAGTTGTATGGTAAATCTCAATAGTGATGCAGTATGGTCTACGAGAGAGTATGCACCACACAAGTTCAGAAGTTTCTACTACATTTGGATTGTTTCATACAAGGGCAATGAAGAGTTCTATTCTAAATCTCTCTAGTGTTCCTATACTGGCCACAGCTTAGTAAGCAGCACCCAAGTTCAGAAGCGTCTGCTACATTTGGATTGTTTCATAGAAAGGCAATGAACAGTTGTATGGTAAATCCCTATAGTGATGCAGGATGGTCTACGAGAGAGTAAGAAGCACACAAGTTGAGAAGCGTCTGCTACATTTGGATTGTTTCATACAAACGCAATGAAGAGTTGTATGGTAAATCTCTATAGTGAGGCAGTAGGGTCTACGAGAGAGTAAGCACCACACAAGTTCAGAAGCGTCTGCTACATTTGGATTGTTTCATACAAAGGCAATGAAGAGTTGTATGGTAAATCTCTATAGTGATGCAGTATGGTCTACGAGAGAGTAAGCACCACACAAGTTCAGAAGTTTCTACTACATTTGGATTGTTTCATACAAGGGCACTGAAGAGTTCTATTCTAAATCTCTCTAGTGTTCCTATACTGGCTACAGCCTAGTAAGCAGCACCCAAGTTCAGAAGCGTCTGCTACATTTGGATTGTTTCATACAAAGGCAATGAAGAGTTGTATGGTAAATCTCTATAGTGAGGCAGTATGGTCTACGAGAGAGTAAGCACCACACAAGTTCAGAAGTTTCTACTACATTTGGATTGTTTCATACAAGGGCACTGAAGAGTTCTATTCTAAATCTCTCTAGTGTTCCTATACTGGCTACAGCCTAGTAAGCAGCACCCAAGTTCAGAAGCGTCTGCTACATTTGGATTGTTTCATACAAGGGCACTGAAGAGTTCTATTCTAAATCTCTCTAGTGTTCCTATACTGGCTACAGCCTAGTAACCAGCACCCAAGTTCAGAAGCGTCTGCTACATTTGGATTGTTTCATACAAAGGCAATGAAGAGTTGTATGGTAAATCTCAATAGTGATGCAGTATGGTCTACGAGAGAGTAAGCACCACACAAGTTCAGAAGTTTCTACTACATTTGGATTGTTTCATACAAGGGCAATGAAGAGTTCTATTCTAAATCTCTCTAGTGTTCCTATACTGGCCACAGCTTAGTAAGCAGCACCCAAGTTCAGAAGCGTCTGCTACATTTGGATTGTTTCATACAAAGGCAATGAAGAGTTGTATGGTAAATCCCTATAGTGATGCAGGATGGTCTACGAGAGAGTAAGCAGCACACAAGTTCAGAAGTGTCTGCTACATTTGGATTGTTTCATACAAAGGCAGTGAAGAGTTGTATGGTAAATCTCTATAGTGATGCAGTATGGTCTACGAGAGAGTAAGCACCACACAAGTTCAGAAGTTTCTACTACATTTGGATTGTTTCATACAAGGGCACTGAAGAGTTCTATTCTCAATCTCTCTAGTGTTCCTATACTGGCTACAGCCTAGTAAGCAGCACCCAAGTTCAGAAGCGTCTGCTACATTTGGATTGTTTCATACAAAGGCAATGAAGAGTTGTATGGTAAATCTCTATAGTGATGCAGTATGGTCTACGAGAGAGTAAGCACCACACAAGTTCAGAAGTTTCTACTACATTTGGATTGTTTCATACAAGGGCACTGAAGAGTTCTATTCTAAATCTCTCTAGTGTTCCTATACTGAATACAGCCTAGTAAGCAGCACCCAAGTTCAGAAGCGTCTGCTACATTTGGATTGTTTCATACAAAGGCAATGAAGAGTTGTATGGTAAATCTCTATAGTGATGCAGTATGGTCTACGAGTGACTAAGCAGCACACAAGTTCAGAAGCGTCTGCTACATTTGGATTGTTTCATACAAAGGAAATGAAGAGTTGTATGGTAAATCTCTATAGTGATGCAGTATGGTCTACGAGATAGTAAGCACCACACAAGTTCAGAAGTTTCTACTACATTTGGATTGTTTCATACAAGGGCACTGAAGAGTTCTATTCTAAATCTCTCTAGTGTTCCTATACTGGCTACAGCCTAGTAAGCAGCACACAAATTCAGAAGCGTCTGCTACAGTTGGATTGTTTCATACAAAGGCAATGAAGAGTTGTATGGTAAATCTCTATAGTGATGCAGTATGGTCTACGAGAGAGTAAGCACCACACAAGTTCAGAAGTTTCTACTACATTTGGATTGTTTCATACAAGGGCACTGAAGAGTTATATTCTCAATCTCTCTAGTGTTCCTATACTGGCTACAGCCTAGTAAGCAGTAACCAAGTTCAGAAGCGTCTGCTACATTTGGATTGTTTCATACAAAGGCAAGGAAGAGTTGTATGGTAAATCTCTATAGTGATGCAGTATGGTCTACGAGAGAGTAAGCACCACACAAGTTCAGAAGCGTCTGCTACATTTGGATTATTTCATACAAAGGCAATGAACAGTTGTATGGTAAATCTCTATAGTGATGCAGTATGGTCTACGAGAGAGTAAGCACCACACAAGTTCAGAAGTTTCTACTACATTTGGATTGTTTCATACAAGGGCACTGAAGAGTTCTATTCTAAATCTCTCTAGTGTTCCTATACTGGCTACAGCCTAGTAAGCAGCACCCAAGTTCAGAAGCGTCTGCTACATTTGGATTGTTTCATACAAAGGCAATGAAGAGTTGTATGGTAAATCTCTATAGTGATGCAGTATGGTCTACGAGAGAGTAAGCACCACACAAGTTCAGAAGTTTCTACTACATTTGGATTGTTTCATACAAGGGCACTGAAGAGTTCTATTCTAAATCTCTCTAGTGTTCCTATACTGGCTACAGCCTAGTAAGCAGCACCCAAGTTCAGAAGCGTCTGCTACATTTGGATTGTTTCATACAAAGGCAATGAAGAGTTGTATGGTCAATCTCTATAGTGATGCAGTATGGTCTACGAGAGAGTAAGCAGCACACAAGTTCAGAAGCGTCTGCTACATTTGGATTGTTTCATACAAAGTCAATGAAGAGTTGTATGGTAAATCTCTATAGTGATGCAGTATGGTCTACGAGAGAGTAAGCACCACACAAGTTCAGAAGTTTCTACTACATTTGGATTGTTTCATACAAGGGCACTGAAGAGTTCTATTCTAAATCTCTCTAGTGTTCCTATACTGGCTACAGCCTAGTAAGCAGCACCCAAGTTCAGAAGCGTCTGCTACATTTGGATTGTTTCATACAAAGGCAATGAAGAGTTGTATGGTAAATCTCTATAGTGAGGCAGTATGGTCTACGAGAGAGTAAGCACCACACAAGTTCAGAAGCGTCTGCTACATTTGGATTGTTTCATACAAAGGCAATGAAGAGTTGTATGGTAAATCTCTATAGTGATGCAGTATGGTCTACGAGAGAGTAAGCACCACACAAGTTCAGAAGTTTCTACTACATTTGGATTGTTTCATACAAAGGCAATGAAGTGTTGAATGGTAAATCTCTATAGTGATGCAGTATGGTCTACGAGAGAGTAAGCACCACACAAGTTCAGAAGTTTCTACTACATTTGGATTGTTTCATACAAGGGCACTGAAGAGTTCTATTCTAAATCTCTCTAGTGTTCCTATACTGACTACAGCCTAGTAAGCAGCACCCAAGTTTAGAAGCGTCTGCTACATTTGGATTGTTTCATACAAAGGCAATGAAGAGTAGTATAGTAAATCTCTATAGTGATGCAGTATGGTCTACGAGAGAGTAAGCACCACACAAGTTCAGAAGTTTCTACTACATTTGGATTGTTTCATACAAGGGCACTGAAGAGTTCTATTCTAAATCTCTCTCGTGTTCCTATACTGGCTACAGCCTAGGAAGCAGCACCCAAGTTCAGAAGCGTCTTCTACATTTGGATTGTTTCATACAAAGGCAATGAACAGTTGTATGGTAAATCTCTATAGTGATGCAGTATGGTCTACGAGAGAGTAAGCACCACACAGGTTCAGAAGTTTCTACTACATTTGGATTGTTTCATACAAAGGCAATGAAGAGTTGTATGGGAAATCTCTATAGTGATGCAGTATGGTCTACGAGAGAGTAAGCACCACACAAGTTCAGACGTTTCTACTACATTTGGATTGTTTCATACAAGGGCACTGAAGAGTTCTATTCTAAATCTCTCTAGTGTTCCTATACTGGCTACAGCCTAGTAAGCAGCACCCAAGTTCAGAAGCGTCTGCTACATTTGGATTGTTTCATACAAAGGCAATGAAGAGTTGTATGGTAAATCTCTATAGTGATGCAGTGTGGTCTACGAGAGAGTAAGCACCACACAAGTTCAGAAGTTTCTACTACATTTGGATTGTTTCATACAAGGGCACTGAAGAGTTATATTCTCAATCTCTCCAGTGTTCCTATACTGGCTACAGCCTAGTAAGCAGCACCCAAGTTCAGAAGCGTCTGCTACATTTGGATTGTTTCATACAAAGGCAATGAAGAGCTGTATGGTAAATCTCTATAGTGATGCAGTATGGTCTACGAGAGAGTAAGCACCACACAAGTTCAGAAGCGTCTGCTACATTTGGATTATTTCATACAAAGGCAATGAACAGTTGTATGGTAAATCTCTATAGTGATGCAGTATGGTCTACGAGAGAGTAAGCACCACACAAGTTCAGAAGTTTCTACTACATTTGGATTGTTTCATACAAGGGCACTGAAGAGTTCTATTCTAAATCTCTCTAGTGTTCCTATACTGGCTACAGCCTAGTAAGCAGCACCCAAGTTCAGAAGCGTCTGCTACATTTGGATTGTTTCATACAAAGGCAATGAAGAGTTGTATGGTAAATCTCTATAGTGAGGCAGTATGGTCTACGAGAGAGTAAGCACCACACAAGTTCAGAAGCGTCTGCTACATTTGGATTGTTTCATACAAAGGCAATGAAGAGTTGTATGGTAAATCTCTATAGTGATGCAGTATGGTCTACGAGAGAGTAAGCACCACACAAGTTCAGAAGTTTCTACTACATTTGGATTGTTTCATACAAAGGCAATGAAGTGTTGTATGGTAAATCTCTATAGTGATGCAGTATGGTCTACGAGAGAGTAAGCACCACACAAGTTCAGAAGTTTCTACTACATTTGGATTGTTTCATACAAGGGCACTGAAGAGTTCTATTCTAAATCTCTCTAGTGTTCCTATACTGGCTACAGCCTAGTAAGCAGCACCCAAGTTTAGAAGCGTCTGCTACATTTGGATTGTTTCATACAAAGGCAATGAAGAGTAGTATAGTAAATCTCTATAGTGATGCAGTATGGTCTACGAGAGAGTAAGCACCACACAAGTTCAGAAGTTTCTACTACATTTGGATTGTTTCATACAAGGGCACTGAAGAGTTCTATTCTAAATCTCTCTAGTGTTCCTATACTGGCTACAGCTTAGTAAGCAGCACCCAAGTTCAGAAGTGTCTGCTACATTTGGATTGTTTCATACAAAGGCAATGAACAGTTGTATGGTAAATCTCTATAGTGATGCAGTATGGTCTACGAGAGAGTAAGCACCACACAAGTTCAGAAGCGTCTGCTACATTTGGATTGTTTCATACAAAGGCAATGAAGAGTTGTAAGGTAAATCTCTATAGTGATGCAGTATGGTCTACGAGAGAGTAAGCACCACACAATTTCAGAAGTTTCTACTACATTTGATTGTTTCATACAAAGGCAATGAAGTGTTGTATGGTAAATCTCTATAGTGATGCAGTATGGTCTACCAGAGAGTAAGCACCACAGAAGTTCAGAAGTTTCTACTACATTTGGATTGTTTCATACCAGGGCACTGAAGAGTTCTATTCTAAATCTCTCTAGTGTTCCTATACTGGCTACAGCCTAGTAAGCAGCACCCAAGTTCAGAAGCGTCTGCTACATTTGGAATGTTTCATACAAAGGCAATGAAGAGTTGTATGGTAAATCTCTATAGTGATGCAGTATGGTCTACGAGAGAGTAAGCACCACACAAGTTCAGAAGTTTCTACTACATTTGGATTGTTTCATACAAGGGCAATGAAGTGTTGTATGGTCAATCTCTATAGTGATGCAGTATGGTCTACGAGAGAGTAAGCACCACACAAGTTCAGAAGTTTCTACTACATTTGGATTGTTTCATACAAGGGCACTGAAGATTTCTATTCTAAATCTCTCTAGTGTTCCTATACTGGCTACAGCCTAGTAAGCAGCACCCAAGTTCAGAAGCGTCTGCTACATTTGGATTGTTTCATACAAAGGCAATGAAGAGTTGTATGGTAAATCTCTATAGTGAGGCAGTATGGTCTACGAGAGAGTAAGCACCACACAAGTTCAGAAGCGTCTGCTACATTTGGATTGTTTCATACAAAGGCAATGAAGAGTTGTATGGTAAATCCCTATAGTGATGCAGTATGGTCTATGAGAGAGTAAGCACCACACAAGTTCAGAAGCGTCTGCTACATTTGGATTGTTTCATACAAAGGCAATGAAGAGTTGTATGGGAAATCTCTATAGTGATGCAGTATGGTCTACGAGAGAGTAAGCACCACACAAGTTCAGACGTTTCTACTACATTTGGATTGTTTCATACAAGGGCACTGAAGAGTTCTATTCTCTAGTGTTCCTATACTCCCTACAGTATCTCTCTAGTGTTCCTATACTGGCTACAGCCAAGTAAGCAGCACCCAAGTTCAGAAGCATCTGCTACATTTGGATTGTTTCATACAAAGGCACTGAAGAGTTGTATGGTAAATCTCTATAGTGATGCAGTATGGTCTACGAGAGAGTAAGCAGCACACAAGTTCAGAAGTGTCTGCTACATTTGGATTGTTTCATACAAAGGCAGTGAAGAGTTGTATGGTAAATCTCTATAGTGATGCAGTATGGTCTACGAGAGAGTAAGCACCACACAAGTTCATAAGTTACTACTACATTTGGATTGTTTCATACAAGGGCACTGAAGAGTTCTATTCTAAATCTCTCTAGTGTTCCTATACTGGCTACAGCCTAGTAAGCTGCACCCAAGTTCAGAAGGGTCTGCTACATTTGGATTGTTTCATACAAAGGCAATGAAGAGTTGTATGGTAAATCTCTGTAGTGATGCAGTATGGTCTACGAGAGAGTAAGCACCACACAAGTTCAGAAGTTTCTACTACATTTGGATTGTTTCATACAAGGGCACTGAAGAGTTCTATTCTAAATCTCTCTAGTGTTCCTATACTGACTACAGCCTAGTAAGCAGCACCCAAGTTCAGAAGCGTCTGCTACATTTGGATTGTTTCATACAAAGGCACTGAAGAGTTCTATACTTAATCTCTATAGTGATGCAGTATGGTCTACGAGAGAGTAAGCACCACACAAGTTCAGAAGCGTCTGCTACATTTCGATTGTTTCATACAAAGGCAATGAAGAGTTGTATGGTAAATCTCAATAGTGATGCAGTATGGTCTACGAGAGAGTAAGCACCACACAAGTTCAGAAGTTTCTACTACATTTGGATTGTTTCATACAAGGGCACTGAAGAGTTCTATTCTAAATCTCTCTAGTGTTCCTATACTGGCTACAGCTTAGTAAGCAGCACCCAAGTTCAGAAGCGTCTGCTATATTTGGATTGTTTCATACAAAGGCAATGAAGAGTTGTATGGTAAATCCCTATAGTAATGCAGTATGGTCTATGAGAGAGTAAGCACCACACAAGTTCAGAAGCGTCTGCTACATTTGGATTGTTTCATACAAAGGCAATGAAGAATTGTATGGGAAATCTCCATAGTGATGCAGTATGGTCTACGAGAGAGTAAGCACCACACAAGTTCAGAAGTTTCTACTACATTTGGATTGTTTCATACAAGGGCACTGAAGAGTTCTATTCTAAATCTCTCTAGTGTTCCTATACTGGCTACTGCCTAGTAAGCAGCACCCAAGTTCAGAAGCGTCTGCTACATTTGGATTGTTTCATACAAAGGCAATGAACAGTTGTATGGTAAATCTCTATAGTGATGCAGTATGGTCTACGAGAGAGTAAGCACCACACAAGTTCAGAAGCGTCTGCTACATTTGGATTGTTTCATACAAAGGCAATGAAGAGTTGTATGGTAAATCTCTATAGTGATGCAGTATGGTCTACGAGAGAGTAAGCACCACACAAGTTCAGAAGTTTCTACTACATTTGGATTGTTTCATACAAAGGCAATGAAGTGTTGTATGGTAAATCTCTATAGTGATGCAGTATGGTCTACGAGAGAGTAAGCACCACAGAAGTTCAGAAGTTTCTACTACATTTGGATTGTTTCATACCAGGGCACTGAAGAGTTCTATTCTAAATCTCTCTAGTGTTCCTATACTGGCTACAGCCTAGTAAGCAGAACCCAAGTTCAGAAGCGTCTGCTACATTTGGATTGTTTCATACAAAGGCAATGAAGAGTTGTATGGTAAATCTCTATAGTGATGCAGTATGGTCTACGAGAGAGTTAAGCACCACACAAGTTCAGAAGTTTCTACTACATTTGGATTGTTTCATACAAGGGCACTGAAGAGTTCTATTCTAAATCTGTCTTGTGTTCCTATACTGGCTACAGCTTAGTAAGCAGCACCGAAGTTCAGAAGCATCTGCTACATTTGGATTGTTTCATACAAAGGCAATGAAGAGTTGTATGGTAAATCTCTATAGTGATGCAGTATGGTCTACGAGAGAGTAAGCACCACACAAGTTCAGAAGTTTCTACTACATTTGGATTGTTTCATACAAGGGCAATGAAGTGTTGTATGGTCAATCTCTATAGTGATGCAGTATGGTCTACGAGAGAGTAAGCACCACACACGTTCAGAAGTTTCTACTACATTTGGATTGTTTCATACAAGGGCACTGAAGAGTTCTATTCTAAATCTCTCTAGTGTTCCTATACTGGCTACAGCCTAGTAAGCAGCACCCAAGTTCAGAAGCGTCTGCTACATTTGGATTGTTTCATACAAAGGCAATGAAGAGTTGTATGGTAAATCTCTATAGTGATGCAGTATGGTCTACGAGAGAGTAAGCACCACACAAGTTCAGAAGTTTCTACTACATTTGGATTGTTTCATACAAGGGCAATGAAGAGTTCTATTCTAAATCTCTCTAGTGTTCCTATACTGGCTACAGCTTAGTAAGCAGCACCCAAGTTCAGAAGCGTCTGCTACATTTGGATTGTTTCATACAAAGGCAATGAAGAGTTGTATGGTAAATCCCTATAGTGATGCAGTATGGTCTATGAGAGAGTAAGCACCACACAAGTTCAGAAGCGTCTGCTACATTTGGATTGTTTCATACAAAGGCAATGAAGAGTTGTATGGGAAATCTCTATAGTGATGCAGTATGGTCTACGAGAGAGTAAGCACCACACAAGTTTAGACGTTTCTACTACATTTGGATTGTTTCATACAAGGGCACTGAAGAGTTCTATTCTCTAGTGTTCCTATACTCCCTACAGTATCTCTCTAGTGTTCCTATACTGGCTACAGCCAAGTAAGCAGCACCCAAGTTCAGAAGCATCTGCTACATTTGGATTGTTTCATACAAAGGCAATGAAGAGTTGTATGGTAAATCTCTATAGTGATGCAGTATGGTCTACGAGAGAGTAAGCAGCACACAAGTTCAGAAGTGTCTGCTACATTTGGATTGTTTCATACAAAGGCAGTGAAGAGTTGTATGGTAAATCTCTATAGTGATGCAGTATGGTCTACGAGAGAGTAAGCACCACACAAGTTCAGAAGTTTCTACTACATTTGGATTGTTTCATACAAGGGCACTGAAGAGTTCTATTCTAAATCTCTCTAGTGTTCCTATACTGGCTACAGCCTAGTAAGCAGCACCCAAGTTCAGAAGGGTCTGCTACATTTGGATTGTTTCATACAAAGGCAATGAAGAGTTGTATGGTAAATCTCTATAGTGATGCAGTATGGTCTACGAGTGAGTAAGCAGCACACAAGTTCAGAAGCGTCTGCTACATTTGGATTGTTTCATACAAAGGAAATGAAGAGTTGTATGGTAAATCTCTATAGTGATGCAGTATGGTCTACGAGAGAGTAAGCACTACACAAGTTCAGAAGTTTCTACTACATTTGGATTGTTTCATACAAGGGCACTGAAGAGTTATATTCTCAATCTCTCTAGTGTTCCTATACTGGCTACAGCCTAGTAAGCAGCACCCAAGTTCAGAAGCGTCTGCTACATTTGGATTGTTTCATACAAAGGCAATGAAGAGCTGTATGGTAAATCTCTATAGTGATGCAGTATGGTCTACGAGAGAGTAAGCACCACACAAGTTCAGAAGCGTCTGCTACATTTGGATTATTTCATACAAAGGCAATGAACAGTTGTATGGTAAATCTCTATAGTGATGCAGTATGGTCTACGAGAGAGTAAGCACCACACAAGTTCAGAAGTTTCTACTACATTTGGATTGTTTCATACAAGGGCACTGAAGAGTTCTATTCTAAATCTCTCTAGTGTTCCTATACTGGCTACAGCCTAGTAAGCAGCACCCAAGTTCAGAAGCGTCTGCTACATTTGGATTGTTTCGTACAAAGGCAATGAAGAGTTGTATGGTAAATCTCTATAGTGATGCAGTATGGTCTACGAGAGAGTAAGCACCACACAAGTTCAGAAGTTTCTACTACATTTGGATTGTTTCATACAAGGGCACTGAAGAGTTCTATTCTAAATCTCTCTAGTGTTCCTATACTGGCTACAGCCTAGTAAGCAGCAACCAAGTTCAGAAGCGTCTGCTACATTTGGATTGTTTCATACAAAGGCAATGAAGAGTTGTATGGTCAATCTCTATAGTGATGCAGTATGGTCTACGAGAGAGTAAGCAGCACACATGTTCAGAAGTGTCTGCTACATTTGGATTGTTTCATACAAAGGCAGTGAAGAGTTGTATGGTAAATCTCTATAGTGATGCAGTATGGTCTACGAGAGAGTAAGCACCACACAAGTTCAGAAGTTTCTACTACATTTGGATTGTTTCATACAAGGGCACTGAAGAGTTCTATTCTAAATCTCTCTAGTGTTCCTATACTGGCTACAGCCTAGTAAGCAGCACCCAAGTTCAGAAGGGTCTGCTACATTTGGATTGTTTCATACAAAGGCAATGAAGTGTTGTATGGTAAATCTCTATAGTGATGCAGTATGGTCTACGAGTGAGTAAGCAGCACACAAGTTCAGAAGCGTCTGCTACATTTGGATTGTTTCATACAAAGGAAATGAAGAGTTGTATGGTAAATCTCTATAGTGATGCAGTATGGTCTACGAGAGAGTAAGCACCACACAAGTTCAGAAATTTCTACTACATTTGGATTGTTTCATACAAGGGCACTGAAGAGTTCTATTCTAAATCTCTCTAGTGTTCCTATACTGGCTACAGCCTAGTAAGCAGCACCCAAGTTCAGAAGCGTCTGCTACATTTGGATTGTTTCATACAAAGGCAATGAAGAGTTGTATGGTAAATCTCTATAGTGATGCAGTATGGTCTACGAGAGAGTAAGCACCACACAAGTTCAGAAGTTTCTACTACATTTGGATTGTTTCATACAAAGGCAATGAAGTGTTGTATGGTAAATCTCTATAGTGATGCAGTATGGTCTACGAGAGAGTAAGCACCACAGAAGTTCAGAAGTTTCTACTACATTTGGATTGTTTCATACAAGCGCACTGAAGAATTCTATTCTAAATCTCTCTAGTGTTCCTATACTGGCTACAGCCTAGTAAGCAGCACCCAAGTTCAGAAGCGTCTGCTACATTTGGATTGTTTCATACAAAGGCAATGAAGAGTTGTATGGTAAATCTCTATAGTGATGCAGTATGGTCTACGAGAGAGTAAGCACCACACAAGTTCAGAAGTTTCTACTACATTTGGATTGTTTCATACAAGGGCACTGAAGAGTTCTATTCTAAATCTCTCTAGTGTTCCTATACTGGCTACAGCCTAGTAAGCAGCACCCAAGTTGAGAAGCGTCTGCTACATTTGGATTGTTTCATACAAAGGCAATGAAGAGTTGTATGGTAAATCTCTATAGTGATGCTGTATGGTCTACGAGAGAGTAAGCACCACACAAGTTCAGAAGCGTCTGCTACATTTGGATTATTTCATACAAAGGCAATGAACAGTTGTATGGTAAATCTCTATAGTGATGCAGTATGGTCTACGAGAGAGTAAGCACCACACAAGTTCAGAAGTTTCTACTACATTTGGATTGTTTCATACAAGGGCACTGAAGAGTTCTATTCTAAATCTCTCTAGTGTTCCTATACTGACTACAGCCTAGTAAGCAGCACACAAGTTCAGAAGCGTCTGCTACATTTGGATTGTTTCATACAAAGGCACTGAAGAGTTGTATGGTAAATCTCAATAGTGATGCAGTATGGTCTACGAGAGAGTAAGCACCACAAAAGTTCAGAAGTTTCTACTACATTTGGATTGTTTCATACAAGGGCAATGAAGAGTTCTATTCTAAATCTCTCTAGTGTTCCTATACTGGCTACAGCTTAGTAAGCAGCACCCAAGTTCAGAAGCGTCTGCTACATTTGGATTGTTTCATACAAAGGCAATGAAGAGTTGTATGGTAAATCCCTATAGTGATGCAGTATGGTCTATGAGAGAGGAAGCACCACACAAGTTCAGAAGCGTCTGCTACATTTGGATTGGTTCATACAAAGGCAATGAAGAGTTGTATGGGAAATCTCTATAGTGATGCAGTATGGTCTACGAGAGAGTAAGCACCACACAAGTTCAGACGTTTCTACTACATCTGGATTGTTTCATACAAGGGCACTGAAGAGTTCTATTCTCTAGTGTTCCTATACTGGCTACAGTATCTCTCTAGTGTTCCTATACTGGCTACAGCCAAGTAAGCAGCACCCAAGTTCAGAAGCATCTGCTACATTTGGATTGTTTCATACAAAGGCACTGAAGAGTTGTATGGTAAATCTCTATAGTGATGCAGTATGGTCTACGAGAGAGTAAGCAGCACACAAGTTCAGAAGTTTCTACTACATTTGGATTGTTTCATACAAGGGCACTGAAGAGTTCTATTCTAAATCTCTCTAGTGTTCCTATACTGGCTACAGCCTAGTAAGCAGCACCCAAGTTCAGAAGCGTCTGCTACATTTGGATTGTTTCATACAAAGGCAATGAAGAGTTGTATGGTAAATCTCTATAGTGATGCAGTATGGTCTACGAGTGAGTAAGCAGCACACAAGTTCAGAAGCGTCTGCTACATTTGGATTGTTTCATACAAAGGAAATGAAGAGTTGTATGGTAAATCTCTATAGTGATGCAGTATGGTCTACGAGAGAGTAAGCACCACACAAGTTCAGAAGTTTCTACTACATTTGGATTGTTTCATACAAGGGCACTGAAGGGTTCTATTCTAAATCTCTCTAGTGTTCCTATACTGGCTACAGCCTAGTAAGCAGCACCCAAGTTCAGAAGCGTCTGCTACATTTGGATTGTTTCATACAAAGGCAATGAAGAGTTGTATGGTAAATCTCTATAGTGATGCAGTATGGTCTACGAGAGAGTAAGCACCACACAAGTTCAGAAGCGACTGCTACATTTGGATTATTTCATACAAAGGCAATGAACAGTTGTATGGTAAATCTCTATAGTGATGCAGTATGGTCTACGAGAGAGTAAGCACCACACAAGTTCAGAAGTTTCTACTACATTTGGATTGTTTCATACAAGGGCACTGAAGAGTTCTATTCTAAATCTCTCTAGTGTTCCTATACTGACTACAGCCTAGTAAGCAGCACACAAGTTCAGAAGCGTCTGCTACATTTGGATTGTTTCATACAAAGGCACTGAAGAGTTGTATGGTAAATCTCAATAGTGATGCAGTATGGTCTACGAGAGAGTAAGCACCACACAAGTTCAGAAGTTTCTACTACATTTGGATTGTTTCATACAAGGGCAATGAAGAGTTCTATTCTAAATCTCTCTAGTGTTCCTATACTGGCTACAGCTTAGTAAGCAGCACCCAAGTTCAGAAGCGTCTGCTACATTTGGATTGTATCATACAAAGGCAATGAAGAGTTGTATGGTAAATCCCTATAGTGATGCAGTATGGTCTATGAGAGAGTAAGCACCACACAAGTTCAGAAGCGTCTGCTACATTTGGATTGTTTCATACAAAGGCAATGAAGAGTTGTATGGGAAATCTCTATAGTGATGCAGTATGGTCTACGAGAGAGTAAGCACCACACAAGTTCAGGCGTTTCTACTACATTTGGATTGTTTCATACAAGGGCACTGAAGAGTTCTATTCTCTAGTGTTCCTATACTGGCTACAGTATCTCTCTAGTGTTCCTATACTGGCTACAGCCAAGTAAGCAGCACCCAAGTTCAGAAGCATCTGCTACATTTGGATTGTTTCATACAAAGGCACTGAAGAGTTGTATGGTAAATCTCTATAGTGATGCAGTATGGTCTATGAGAGAGTAAGCAGCACACAAGTTCAGAAGTTTCTACTACATTTGGATTGTTTCATACAAGGGCACTGAAGAGTTCTATTCTAAATCTCTCTAGTGTTCCTATACTGGCTACAGCCTAGTAAGCAGCACCCAAGTTCAGAAGCGTCTGCTACATTTGGATTGTTTCATACAAAGGCAATGAAGAGTTGTATGGTAAATCTCTATAGTGATGCAGTATGGTCTACGAGAGAGTAAGCACCACACAAATTCAGAAGCGTCTGCTACATTTGGATTGTTTCATACAAAGGCAATGAAGAGTTGTATGGTAAATCTCTATAGTGATGCAGTATGGTCTACGAGAGTGTAAGCACCACACAAGTTCAGAAGTTTCTACTACATTTGGATTGTTTGATACACGGGCACTGAAGAGTTCTATTCTAAATCTCTCTAGTGTTCCTACACTGGCTACAGCCTAGTAAGCAGCACCCAAGTTCAGAAGCGTCTGCTACATTTGGATTGTTTCATACAAAGGCAATGAAGAGTTGTATGGTAAATCTCTATAGTGATGCAGTATGGTCTACGAGAGAGTAAGCACCACACAAGTTCAGAAGCGTCTGCTACATTTGGATTATTTCATACAAAGGCAATGAACAGTTGTATGGTAAATCTCTATAGTGATGCAGTATGGTCTACGAGAGAGTAAGCACCACACAAGTTCAGAAGTTTCTACTACATTTGGATTGTTTCATACAAGGGCACTGAAGAGTTCTATTCTAAATCTCTCTAGTGTTCCTATACTGACTACAGCCTAGTAAGCAGCACACAAGTTCAGAAGCGTCTACTACGTTTGGATTGTTTCATACAAAGGCACTGAAGAGTTGTATGGTAAATCTCAATAGTGATGCAGTATGGTCTACGAGAGATTAAGCACCACACAAGTTCAGAAGTTTCTACTACATTTGGATTGTTTCATACAAGGGCAATGAAGAGTTCTATTCTAAATCTCTCTAGTGTTCCTATACTGGCTACAGCTTAGTAAGCAGCAACCAAGTTCAGAAGCGTCTGCTACATTTGGATTGTATCATACAAAGGCAATGAAGAGTTGTATGGTAAATCCCTATAGTGATGCAGTATGGTCTATGAGAGAGTAAGCACCACACAAGTTCAGAAGCGTCTGCTACATTTGGATTGTTTCATACAAAGGCAATGAAGAGTTGTATGGGAAATCTCTATAGTGATGCAGTATGATCTACGAGAGAGTAAGCACCACACAAGTTCAGACGTTTCTACTACATTTGGATTGTTTCATACAAGGGCACTGAAGAGTTCTATTCTCTAGTGTTCCTATACTGGCTACAGTATCTCTCTAGTGTTCCTATACTGGCTACAGCCAAGTAAGCAGCACCCAAGTTCAGAAGCATCTGCTACATTTGGATTGTTTCATACAAAGGCACTGAAGAGTTGTATGGTAAATCTCTATAGTGATGCAGTATGGTCTACGAGAGAGTAAGCAGCACACAAGTTCAGAAGTGTCTGCTACATTTGGATTGTTTCATACAAAGGCAATGAAGAGTTGTATGGTAAATCTCTATAGTGATGCAGTATGGTCTACGAGAGAGTAAGCACCACACAAGTTCAGAAGTTTCTACTACATTTGGATTGTTTGATACAAGGGCACTGAAGAGTTCTATTCTAAATCTCTCTAGTGTTCCTACACTGGCTACAGCCTAGTAAGCAGCACCCAAGTTCAGAAGCGTCTGCTACATTTGGATTGTTTCATACAAAGGCAATGAAGAGTTGTATGGTAAATCTCTATAGTGATGCAGTATGGTCTACGAGAGAGTAAGCACCACACAAGTTCAGAAGCGTCTGCTACATTTGGATTGTTTCATACAAAGGCAATGAAGAGTTGTATGGTAAATCTCTATAGTGATGCAGTATGGTCTACGAGAGAGTAAGCACCACACAAGTTCAGAAGTTCCTACTACATTTGGATTGTTTCATACAAGGGCACTGAAGAGTTCTATTCTACATCTCTCTAGTGTTCCTATACTGGCTACAGCCTAGTAAGCAGCACCCAAGTTCAGAAGCGTCTGCTACATTTGGATTGTTTCATACAAAGGCAATGAAGAGTTGTATGGTAAATCTCTATAGTGATTCAGTATGGTCTACGAGAGAGTAAGCACCACACAAGTTCAGAAGTTTCTACTACATTTGGATTGTTTCATACAAGGGCACTGAAGAGTTCTATTCTAAATCTCTCTAGTGTTCCTATACTGGCTACAGCCTAGTAAGCAGCACCCAAGTTCAGAAGCGTCTGCTACATTTGGATTGTTTCATACAAAAGCAATGAAGAGTTGTACGGTAAATCTCTATAGTGATGCAGTATGGTCTACGAGAGAGTAAGCCGCACCCAAGTTCAGAAGCGTCTGCTACATTTGGATTGTTTCATACAAAGGCAATGAAGAGTTGTATGGTAAATCTCTAAAGTGATGCAGTATGGTCTACGAGAGAGTAAGCACCACACAAGTTCAGAAGTTTCTACTACATTTGGATTGTTTCATACAAGGGCACTGAAGAGTTCTATTCTAAATCTCTCTAGTGTTCCTACATTGGCTACAGCCTAGTAAGCAGCACCCAAGTTCAGAAGCGTCTGCTACATTTGGATTGTTTCATACAAAGGCAATGAAGAGTTGCATGGTAAATCTCTATAGTGAGGCAGTATGGTCTACAAGAGAGTAAGCACCACACAAGTTCAGTAGCGTCTCCTACGTTTGGATTGTTTCATACAAAGGAAATGAAGAGTTGTATGGTAAATCTCTATAGTGATGCAGTATGGTCTACGAGAGAGTAAGCACCACACAAGTTCAGACGTTTCTACTACATTTGGATTGTTTCATACAAGGGCAATGAAGTGTTGTATGGTACATCTCTATAGTGATGCAGTATGGTCTACGAGAGAGTAAGCACCACACAAGTTCAGAAGTTTCTACTACATTTGGATTGTTTCATACAAGGGCACTGAAGAGTTCTATTCTAAATCTGTCTTGTGTTCCTATACTGGCTACAGCTTAGTAAGCAGCACCGAAGTTCAGAAGAATCTGCTACATTTGGATTGTTTCATACAAAGGCAATGAAGAGTTGTATGGTAAATCTCTATAGTGATGCAGTATGGTCTACGAGAGAGTAAGCACCACACAAGTTCATAAGTTTCTACTACATTTGGATGGTTTCATACAAGGGCAATGAAGTGTTGTATGGTAAATCTCTATAGTGATGCAGTATGGTCTACGAGAGAGTAAGCACCACACAAGTTCAGAAGTTTCTACTACATTTGGATTGTTTCATACAAGGGCACTGAAGAGTTGTATGGTAAATCTCTATAGTGATGCAGTATGGTCTACGAGAGAGTAAGCAGCACACAAGTTCAGAAGTGTCTGCTACATTTGGATTGTTTCATACAAAGGCAGTGAAGAGTTGTATGGTAAATCTCTATAGTGATGCAGTATGGTCTACGAGAGAGTAAGCACCACACAAGTTCAGAAGTTTCTACTACATTTGGATTGTTTCATACAAGGGCACTGAAGAGTTCTATTCTAAATCTCTCTAGTGTTCCTAGACAGGCTACAGCCTACAAGCAGCACCCAAGATCAGAAGCGTCTGCTACATTTGGATTGTTTCATACAAAGGCAATGAAGAGTTGTATGGTAAATCTCTATAGTGATGCAGTATGGTCTACGAGTGAGTAAGCAGCACACAAGTTCAGAAGCGTCTGCTACATTTGGATTGTTTCATACAAAGGAAATGAAGAGTTGTATGGTAAATCTCTATAGTGATGCAGTATGGTCTACGAGAGAGTAAGCACCACACAAGTTCAGAAGTTTCTACTACATTTGGATTGTTACATACAAGGGCACTGAAGAGTTCTATTCTAAATCTCTCTAGTGTTCCTGTACTGGCTACTGCCTAGTAAGCAGCACCCAAGTTCAGAAGCGTCTGCTACATTTGGATGGTTTCATTCAAAGGCAATGAAGAGTTGTATGGTAAATCTCTATAGTGATGCAGTATGGTCTACGAGAGAGTAAGCACCACACAAGTTCAGAAGTTTCTACTACATTTGGATTGTTTCATACAAAGGCAATGAAGTGTTGTATGGTAAATCTCTATAGTGATGCAGTATGGTCTACGACAGAGTAAGCACCACACAAGTTCAGAAGTTTCTACTACATTTGGATTGTTTCATACAAGGGCAACTAAGAGTTCTATTCTAAATCTCTCTAGTGTTCCTATACTGGCTACAGCCTAGTAAGCAGCACCCAAGTTCAGAAGCGTCTGCCACATTTGGATTGTTTCATACAAAGGCAATGAAGAGTTCTATGGTAAATCTCTATAGTGATGCAGTATGGTCTACGAGAGAATAAGCACCACACAAGTTCAGAAGTTTCTACTACTTTGGGATTGTTTCATACAAGGGCACTGAAGAGTTCAATTCTAAATCTCTCTAGTGTTCCTATACTGGCTACAGCCTAGTAAGCAGCACCCAAGTTCAGAAGTGTCTGCTACATTTGGATTGTTTAATACAAAGGCACTGAAGAGTATTATGGTAAATCTCTATAGTGATGCAGTATGGTCTTCGAGAGAGTAAGCAGCACACAAGTTCAGAAGTGTCTGCTACATTTGGATTGTTTCATACAAAGGCAATGAACAGTTGTATGGTAAATCTCTATAGTGATGCAGTATGGTCTACGAGAGAGTAAGCACCACACAAGTTCAGAAGCGTCTGCTACATTTGGATTGTTTCATACAAAGGCAATGAAGAGTTGTATGGTAAATCTCTATAGTGATGCAGTATGGTCTACGACAGAGTAAGCACCACACAAGTTCAGAAGTTTCTACTACATTTGCATTGTTTCATACAAGGGCAACTAAGAGTTCTATTCTAAATCTCTCTAGTGTTCCTATACTGGCTACAGCCTAGTAAGCAGCACCCAAGTTCAGAAGCGTCTGCCACATTTGGATTGTTTCATACAAAGGCAATGAAGAGTTCTATGGTAAATCTCTATAGTGATGCAGTATGGTCTACGAGAGAGTAAGCACCACACAAGTTCAGAAGTTTCTGCTACATTTGGATTGTTTCATACAAAGGCAATGAAGAGTTGTATGGTAAATCTCTATAGTGATGCAGTATGGTCTACGAGAGAGTAAGCACCACACAAGTTCAGAAGCGTCTGCTACATTTGGATTGTTTCATACAAAGGCAATGAAGAGTTGTATGGTAAATCTCTATAGTGATGCAGTATGGTCTACGAGAGAGTAAGCACCACACAAGTTCAGAAGTTTCTACTACATTTGGATTGTTTCATACAAGGGCACTGAAGAGTTCTATTCTAAATCTGTCTTGTGTTCCTATACTGGCTACAGCTTAGTAAGCAGCACCGAAGTTCAGAAGCATCTGCTACATTTGGATTGTTTCATACAAAGGCAATGAAGAGTTGTATGGTAAATCTCTATAGTGATGCAGTATGGTCTACGAGAGAGTAAGCACCACACAAGTTCATAAGTTTCTACTACATTTGGATTGTTTCATACAAGGGCAAAGAAGTGTTGTATGGTAAATCACTATAGTGATGCAGTATGGTCTACGAGAGAGTAAGCACCACACAAGTTCAGAAGTTTCTACTACATTTGGATTGTTTCATACAAGGGCACTGAAGAGTTCTATTCTAAATCTCTCTAGTGTTCCTATACTGACTACAGCCTAGTAAGCAGCACCCAAGTTCAGAAGCGTCTGCTACATTTGGATTGTTTCATACAAAGGCAATGAAGAGTTGTATGGTAAATCCCTATAGTGATGCAGTATGGTCTATGAGAGAGTAAGCACCACACAAGTTCAGAAGCGTCTGCTACATTTGGATTGTTTCATACAAAGGCAATGAAGAGTTGTATGGTAAATCTCAATAGTGATGCAGTATGGTCTACGAGAGAGTAAGCACCACAGAAGTTCAGAAGTTTCTACTACATTTGGATTGTTTCATACAAGGGCACTGAAGAGTTCTATTCTAAATC
The DNA here is from genome assembly GCA_026170595.1 of Plestiodon gilberti rubricaudatus. Classification (NCBI taxonomy): domain Eukaryota; kingdom Metazoa; phylum Chordata; class Lepidosauria; order Squamata; family Scincidae; genus Plestiodon; species Plestiodon gilberti. The sequence continues at coordinate 19,253,053 of JANXHW010000012.1, forward strand.
TCTCTAGTGTTCCTATACTGGCTACAGCCAAGTAAGCAGAACCCAAGTTCAGAAGCGTCTGCTACATTTGGATTGTTTCATACAAAGGCACTGAAGAGTTGTATGGTAAATCTCTATAGTGATGCAGTATGATCTACGAGAGAGTAAGCAGCACACAAGTTCAGAAGTGTCTGCTACATTTGGATTGTTTCATACAAAGGCAGTGAAGAGTTGTATGGTAAATCTCTATAGTGATGCAGTATGGTCTACGAGAGAGTAAGCACCACACAAGTTCAGAAGTTTCTACTACATTTGGATTGTTTCATACAAGGGCACTGAAGAGTTCTATTCTAAATCTCTCTAGTGTTCCTAGACTGGCTACAGCCTAGTAAGCAGCACCCAAGTTCAGAAGCGTCTGCTACATTTGGATTGTTTCATACAAAGGCAATGAAGAGTTGTATGGTAAATCTCTATAGTGATGCAGTATGGTCTACGAGTGAGTAAGCAGCACACAAGTTCAGAAGCGTCTGCTACATTTGGATTGTTTCATACAAAGGCAATGAAGAGTTGTATGGTAAATCTCTATAGTGATGCAGTATGGTCTACGAGAGAGTAAGCACCACACAAGTTCAGAAGTTTCTACTACATTTGGATTGTTTCATACAAGGGCACTGAAGAGTTCTATTCTAAATCTCTCTAGTGTTCCTGTACTGGCTACTGCCTAGTAAGCAGCACCCAAGTTCAGAAGCGTCTGCTACATTTGGATTGTTTCATACAAAGGCAATGAAGAGTTGTATGGTAAATCTCTATAGTGATGCAGTATGGTCTACGAGAGAGTAAGCACCACACAAGTTCAGAAGTTTCTACTACATTTGGATTGTTTCATACAAAGGCAATGAAGTGTTGTATGGTAAATCTCTATAGTGATGCAGTATGGTCTACGACAGAGTAAGCACCACACAAGTTCAGAAGTTTCTACTACATTTGGATTGTTTCATACAAGGGCAACTAAGAGTTCTATTCTAAATCTCTCTAGTGTTCCTATACTGGCTACAGCCTAGTAAGCAGCACCCAAGTTCAGAATCGTCTGCCACATTTGGATTGTTTCATACAAAGGCAATGAAGAGTTCTATGGTAAATCTCTATAGTGATGCAGTATGGTCTACGAGAGAGTAAGCACCACACAAGTTCAGAAGTTTCTACTACATTGGGATTGTTTCATACAAGGGCACTGAAGAGTTCTATTCTAAATCTCTCTAGTGTTCCTATACTGGCTACAGCCTAGTAGGCAGCACCCAAGTTCAGAAGTGTCTGCTACATTTGGATTGTTTAATACAAAGGCACTGAAGAGTATTATGGTAAATCTCTATAGTGATGCAGTATGGTCTTCGAGAGAGTAAGCAGCACACAAGTTCAGAAGTGTCTGCTACATTTGGATTGTTTCATACAAAGGCAATGAACAGTTGTATGGTAAATCTCTATAGTGATGCAGTATGGTCTACGAGAGAGTAAGCACCACACAAGTTCAGAAGCGTCTGCTACATTTGGATTGTTTCATACAAAGGCAATGAAGAGTTGTATGGTAAATCTCTATAGTGATGCAGTATGGTCTACGACAGAGTAAGCACCACACAAGTTCAGAAGTTTCTACTACATTTGCATTGTTTCATACAAGGGCAACTAAGAGTTCTATTCTAAATCTCTCTAGTGTTCCTATACTGGCTACAGCCTAGTAAGCAGCACCCAAGTTCAGAAGCGTCTGCCACATTTGGATTGTTTCATACAAAGGCAATGAAGAGTTCTATGGTAAATCTCTATAGTGATGCAGTATGGTCTACGAGAGAGTAAGCAGCACCCAAGTTCAGAAGCGTCTGCTACATTTGGATTGTTTCATACAAAGGCAATGAAGAGTTGTATGGTAAATCTCTATAGTGATGCAGTATGGTCTACGAGAGAGTAAGCACCACACAAGTTCAGAAGCGTCTGCTACATTTGGATTGTTTCATACAAAGGAAATGAAGAGTTGTATGGTAAATCTCTATAGTGATGCAGTATGGTCTACGAGAGAGTAAGCACCACACAAGTTCAGAAGTTTCTACTACATTTGGATTGTTTCATACAAGGGCACTGAAGAGTTCTATTCTAAATCTCTCTAGTGTTCCTATACTGGCTACAGCCTAGTAAGCAGCACCCAAGTTCAGAAGCGTCTGCTACATTTGGATTGTTTCATACAAAGGCAATGAACAGTTGTATGGTAAATCTCTATAGTGATGCAGTATGGTCTACGAGAGAGTAAGCACCACACAAGTTCAGAAGTTTCTACTACATTTGGATTGTTTCATACAAGGGCACTGAAGAGTTCTATTCTAAATCTCTCTAGTGTTCCTACACTGGCTACAGCCTAGTAAGCAGCACCCAAGTTCAGAAGCGTCTGCTACATTTGGATTGTTTCATACAAAGGCAATGAAGAGTTGTATGGTAAATCTCTATAGTGATGCAGTATGGTCTACGAGAGAGTAAGCACCACACAAGTTCAGAAGCGTCTGCTACATTTGGATTGTTTCATACAAAGGAAATGAAGAGTTGTATGGTAAATCTCTATAGTGATGCAGTATGGTCTACGAGAGAGTAAGCACCACACAAGTTCAGAAGTTTCTACTACATTTGGATTGTTTCATACAGGGGCACTGAAGAGTTCTATTCTAAATCTCTCTAGTGTTCCTATACTGGCTACAGCCTAGTAAGCAGCACCCAAGTTCAGAAGCGTCTGCTACATTTGGATTGTTTCATACAAAGGCAATGAAGAGTTGTACGGTAAATCTCTATAGTGATGCAGTATGGTCTACGAGAGAGTAAGCACCACACGAGTTCAGAAGCGTCTGCTACATTTGGATTGTTTCATACAAAGGCAATGAAGTGTTGTATGGTAAATCTCTATAGTGATGCAGTATGGTCTACGAGAGAGTAAGCACCACACAAGTTCAGAAGTTTCTACTACATTTGGATTGTTTCATACAAGGGCACTGAAGAGTTCTATTCTAAATCTCTCTAGTGCTCCTATACTGGCTACAGCCTAGTAAGCAGCACCCAAGTTCAGAAGCGTCTGCTACATTTGGATTGTTTCATACAAAGGCAATGAAGAGTTGTATGGTAAATCTCTATTGTGATGCAGTATGGTCTACGAGAGAGTAAGCACCACACAAGTTCAGAAGCGTCTGCTACATTTGGATTGTTTCATACAAGGGCACTGAAGAGTTCTATTCTAAATCTCTCTAGTGTTCCTATACTGGCTACAGCCTAGTAAGCAGCACCCAAGTTCAGAAGTGTCTGCTACATTTGGATTGTTTAATACAAAGGCACTGAAGAGTATTATGGTAAATCTCTATAGTGATGCAGTATGGTCTTCGAGAGAGTAAGCAGCACACAAGTTCAGAAGTGTCTGCTAAATTTGGATTGTTTCATACAAAGGCAATGAACAGTTGTATGGTAAATCTCTATAGTGATGCAGTATGGTCTACGAGAGAGTAAGCACCACACAAGTTCAGAAGCGTCTGCTACATTTGGATTGTTTCATACAAAGGCAATGAAGAGTTGTATGGTAAATCTCTATAGTGATGCAGTATGGTCTACGACAGAGTAAGCACCACACAAGTTCAGAAGTTTCTACTACATTTGGATTGTTTCATACAAGGGCAACTAAGAGTTCTATTCTAAATCTCTCTAGTGTTCCTATACTGGCTACAGCCTAGTAAGTAGCACCCAAGTTCAGAAGCGTCTGCCACATTTGGATTGTTTCATACAAAGGCAATGAAGAGTTCTATGGTAAATCTCTATAGTGATGCAGTATGGTCTACGAGAGAGTAAGCACCACACAAGTTCAGAAGTGTCTACTACATTTGGATTGTTTCATACAAAGGCAATGAAGTGTTGTATGGTAAATCTCTATAGTGATGCAGTATGGTCTACGAGAGAGTAAGCACCACACAAGTTCAGAAGTTTCTACTACATTTGGATTGTTTCATACAAGGGCACTGAAGAGTTCTATTCTAAATCTCTCTAGTGTTCCTATACTGGCTACAGCCTAGTAAGCAGCACCCAAGTTCAGAAGCGTCTGCTACATTTGGATCGTTTCATACAAAGGCAATGAAGAGTTGTATGGTAAATCTCTATAGTGATGCAGTATGGTCTACGAGAGAGTAAGCACCACACAAGTTCAGAAGCGTCTGCTACATTTGGATTGTTTCATACAAAGGCAATGAAGAGTTGTATGGTAAATCTCTATAGTGATGCAGTATGGTCTACGAGAGAGTAAGCACCACACAAGTTCAGAAGTTTCTACTACATTTGGATTGTTTCATACAAGGGCACTGAAAAGTTCTATTCTAAATCTCTCTAGTGTTCCTATACTGGCTACAGCCTAGTAAGCAGCACCCAAGTTCAGAAGCGTCTGCTACATTTGGATTGTTTCATACAAAGGCAATGAAGACTTGTATGGTAAATCTCTATAGTGATGCAGTATGGTCTACGAGAGAGTAAGCACCACACAAGTTCAGAAGCGTCTGCTACATTTGGATTGTTTCATACAAAGGCAATGAAGAGTTGTATGGTAAATCTCTATAGTGATGCAGTATGGTCTACGAGAGAGTAAGCACCACAGAAGTTCAGAAGTTTCTACTACATTTGGATTGTTTGATACAAGGGCACTGAAGAGTTCTATTCTAAATCTCTCTAGTGTTCCTACACTGGCTACAGCCTAGTAAGCAGCACCCAAGTTCAGAAGCGTCTGCTACATTTGGATTGTTTCATACAAAGGCAATGAAGAGTTGTATGGTAAATCTCTATAGTGATGCAGTATGGTCTACGAGAGAGTAAGCACCACACAAGTTCAGAAGCGTCTGCTACATTTGGATTGTTTCATACAAAGGCAATGAACAGTCGTATGGTAAATCTCTATAGTGATGCAGTATGGTCTACGAGAGAGTAAGCACCACACAAGTTCAGAATTTTCTACTACATTTGGATTGTTTCATACAAGGGCACTGAAGAGTTCTATTCTAAATCTCTCTAGTGTTCCTATACTGGCTACAGCCTAGCAAGCAGCACCCAAGTTCAGAAGCGTCTGCTACATTTGGATTGTTTCATACAAAGGCAATGAAGAGTTGTATGGTAAATCTCTATAGTGATGCAGTATGGTCTACGAGAGAGTAAGCACCACACAAGTTCAGAAGCGTCTGCTACATTTGGATTGTTCCATACAAAGGCAATGAAGAGTTGTATGGTAAATCTCTATAGTGATGCAGTATGGTCTACGAGAGAGTAAGCACCACACAAGTTCAGAAGTTTCTACTACATTTGGATTGTTTGATACAAGGGCACTGAAGAGTTCTATTCTAAATCTCTCTAGTGTTCCTACACTGGCTACAGCCTAGTAAGCAGCACCCAAGTTCAGAAGCGTCTGCTACATTTGGATTGTTTCATACAAAGGCAATGAAGAGTTGTATGGTAAATCTCTATAGTGATGCAGTATGGTCTACGAGAGAGTAAGCACCACCCAAGTTCAGAAGCGTCTGCTACATTTGGATTCTTTCATACAAAGGAAATGAAGAGTTGTATGGTAAATCTCTATAGTGATGCAGTATGGTCTACGAGAGAGTAAGCACCACACAAGTTCAGAAGTTTCTACTACATTTGGGTTGTTTCATACAAGGGCACTGAAGAGTTATATTCTAAATCTCTCTAGTGTTCCTATACTGGCTACAGCCTAGTAAGCAGCACCCAAGTTCAGAAGCGTCTGCTACATTTGGATTGTTTCATACAAAGGCAATGAAGAGTTGTACGGTAAATCTCTATAGTGATGCAGTATGGTCTACGAGAGAGTAAGCACCACACAAGTTCAGAAGCGTCTGCTACATTTGGATTGTTTCATACAAAGGCAATGAACAGTCGTATGGTAAATCTCTATAGTGATGCAGTATGGTCTACGAGAGAGTAAGCACCACACAAGTTCAGAAGTTTCTACTACATTTGGATTGTTTCATACAAGGGCACTGAAGAGTTCTATTCTAAATCTCTCTAGTGTTCCTATACTGGCTACAGCCTAGTAAGCAGCACCCAAGTTCAGAAGCGTCTGCTACATTTGGATTGTTTCATACAAGGGCACTGAAGAGTTCTATTCTAAATCTCTCTAGTGTTCCTATACTGGCTACAGCCTAGTAAGCAGCACCCAAGTTCAGAAGTTTCTACTACATTTGGATTCTTTCATACAACGGCACTGAAGAGTTCTATTCTAAATCTCTCTAGTGTTCCTACACTGCCAAAGCCTAGTAAGCAGCACCCAAGTTCAGAAGCATCTGCTACATTTGGATTGTTTCATACAAAGGCAATGAAGAGTTGTATGGTACATCTCTATAGTGAGGCAGTATGGTCTACGAGAGAGTAAGCACCACACAAGTTCAGAAGCGTCTGCTACATTTGGATTGTTTCATACAAAGGAAATGAAGAGTTGTATGGTAAATCTCTATAGTGATGCAGTATGGTCTACGAGAGAGTAAGCACCACACAAGTTCAGAAGTTTCTACTACATTTGGATTGTTTCATACAAGGGCACTGAAGAGTTCTATTCTAAATCTCTCTAGTGTTCCTATACTGGCTACAGCCTAGTAAGCAGCACCCAAGTTCAGAAGCGTCTGCTACATTTGGATTGTTTCATACAAAGGCAATGAAGAGTTGTATGGTAAATCTCTATAGTGAAGCAGTATGGTCTACGAGAGAGTAAGCACCACACAAGTTCAGACGTTTCTAGTACATTTGGATTGTTTCATACAAAGGCAATGAAGTGTTGTATGGTAAATCTCTATAGTGATGCAGTATGGTCTACGAGAGTGTAAGAACCACACAAGTTCAGAAGTTTCTACTACATTTGGATTGTTTCATACAAGGGCACTGAAGAGTTGTATGGTAAATCTCTATAGTGAGGCAGTATGGTCTACGAGAGAGTAAGCACCACACAAGTTCAGAAGCGTCTGCTAAATTTGGATTGTTTCATACAAAGGCAATGAAGAGTTGTATGGTAAATCTCAATAGTGATGCAGTATGGTCTACGAGAGAGTAAGCACCACACAAGTTCAGAAGTTTCTACTACATTTGGATTGTTTCATACAAGGGCACTGAAGAGTTCTATTCTAAATCTCTCTAGTGTTCCTATACTGGCTACAGCCAAGTAAGCAGCACCCAAGTTCTGAAGCGTCTGCTACATTTGGATTGTTTCATACAAAGGCAATGAAGAGTTGTATGGTAAATCTCTATAGTGAGGCAGTATGGTCTACAAGAGAGTAAGCACCACACAAGTTCAGTAGCGTCTCCTACGTTTGGATTGTTTCATACAAAGGAAATGAAGAGTTGTATGGTAAATCTCTATAGTGATGCAGTATGGTCTACGAGAGAGTAAGCACCACACAAGTTCAGACGTTTCTACTACATTTGGATTGTTTCATACAAGGGCAATGAAGTGTTGTATGGTAAATCTCTATAGTGATGCAGTATGGTCTACGAGAGTGTAAGCACCACACAAGTTCTGAAGTTTGTACTACATTTGTATTGTTTCATACAAGGGCACTGAAGAGTTCTATTCTAAATCTCTCTAGTGTTCCTATACTGGCTACAGCCTAGTAAGCAGCACCCAAGTTCAGAAGCGTCTGCTACATTTGGATTGTTTCATACAAAGGCAATAAAGAGTTGTATGGTAAATCTCTATAGTGATGAAGTATGGTCTACGACAGAGTAAGCACCACACAAGTTCAGAAGTTTCTACTACATTTGGATTGTTTCATACAAGGGCAACTAAGAGTTCTATTCTAAATCTCTCTAGTGTTCCTATACTGGCTACAGCCTAGTAAGCAGCACCCAAGTTCAGAAGCGTCTGCCACATTTGGATTGTTTCATACAAAGGCAATGAAGAGTTCTATGGTAAATCTCTATAGTGATGCAGTATGGTCTACGAGAGAGTAAGCACCACACAAGTTCAGAAGTTTCTACTACATTTGGATTGTTTCATACAAAGGAAATGAAGAGTTGTATGGTAAATCTCTATAGTGATGCAGTATGGTCTACGAGAGAGTAAGCACCACACAAGTTCAGAAGTTTCTACTACATTTGGATTGTTTCATACAAGGGCACTGAAGAGTTCTATTCTAAATCTCTCTAGTGTTCCTATACTGGCTACAGCCTAGTAAGCAGCACCCAAGTTCAGAAGCGTCTGCTACATTTGGATTGTTTCATACAAAGGCAATGAAGAGTTGTACGGTAAATCTCTATAGTGATGCAGTATGGTCTACGAGAGAGTAAGCACCACACAAGTTCAGAAGCGTCTGCTACATTTGAATTGTTTCATACAAAGGCAATGAACAGTCGTATGGTAAATCTCTATAGTGATGCAGTATGGTCTACGAGAGAGTAAGCACCACACAAGTTCAGAAGTTTCTACTACATTTGGATTGTTTCATACAAGGGCACTGAAGAGTTCTATTCTAAATCTCTCTAGTGTTCCTATACTGGCTACAGCCTAGTAAGCAGCACCCAAGTTCAGAAGCGTCTGCTACATTTGGATTGTTTCATACAAAGGCAATGAAGAGTTGTATGGTAAATCTCTATAGTGATGCAGTATGGTCTACGACAGAGTAAGCACCACACAAGTTCAGAAGTTTCTACTACATTTGGATTGTTTCATACAAGGGCAACTAAGAGTTCTATTCTAAATCTCTCTAGTGTTCCTATACTGGCTACAGCCTAGTAAGCAGCACCCAAGTTCAGAAGCGTCTGCCACATTTGGATTGTTTCATACAAAGGCAATGAAGAGTTCTATGGTAAATCTCTATAGTGATGCAGTATGGTCTACGAGAGTGTAAGCACCACACAAGTTCAGAAGTTTCTACTACATTTGGATTGTTTCATACAAAGGAAATGAAGAGTTGTATGGTAAATATCTATAGTGATGCAGTATGGTCTACGAGAGAGTAAGCACCACACAAGTTCAGAAGTTTCTACTACATTTGGATTGTTTCATACAAGGGCACTGAAGAGTTCTATTCTAAATCTCTCTAGTGTTCCTATACTGGCTACAGCCTAGTAAGCAGCACCCAAGTTCAGAAGCGTCTGCTACATTTGGATTGTTTCATACAAAGGCAATGAAGAGTTGTATGGTAAATCTCTATAGTGATGCAGTATGGTCTACGAGAGAGTAAGCACCACACAAGTTCAGAAGTTTCTACTACATTTGGATTGTTTCATACAAAGGCAATGAAGTGTTGTATGGTAAATCTCTATAGTGATGCAGTATGGTCTACGAGAGAGTAAGCACCACACAAGTTCAGAAGTTTCTACTACATTTGGATTGTTTCATACAAGGGCACTGAAGAGTTCTATTCTAAATCTCTCTAGTGTTCCTATACTGGCTACAGCCTAGTAAGCAGCACCCAAGTTCAGAAGCGTCTGCTACATTTGGATTGTTTCATACAAAGGCAATGAAGAGTTGTATGGTAAATCTCTATAGTGATGCAGTATGGTCTACGAGAGAGTAAGCACCACACAAGTTCAGAAGATTCTACTACATTTGGATTGTTTCATACAAAGGAAATGAAGAGTTGTATGGTAAATCTCTATAGTGATGCAGTATGGTCTACGAGAGAGTAAGCACCACACAAGTTTAGAAGTTTCTACTACATTTGGATTGTTTCATACAAGGGCACTGAAGAGTTCTATTCTAAATCTCTCTAGTGTTCCTATACTGGCTACAGCCTAGTAAGCAGCACCCAAGTTCAGAAGCGTCTGCTACATTTGGATTGTTTCATACAAAGGCAATGAAGAGTTGTACGGTAAATCTCTATAGTGATGCAGTATGGTCTACGAGAGAGTAAGCACCACACAAGTTCAGAAGCGTCTGCTACATTTGAATTGTTTCATACAAAGGCAATGAACAGTCGTATTGTAAATCTCTATAGTGATGCAGTATGGTCTACGAGAGAGTAAGCACCACACAAGTTCAGAAGTTTCTACTACATTTGGATTGTTTCATACAAGGGCACTGAAGAGTTCTATTCTAAATCTCTCTAGTGTTCCTATACTGGCTACAGCCTAGTAAGCAGCACCCAAGTTCAGAAGCGTCTGCTACATTTGGATTGTTTCATACAAAGGCAATGAAGAGTTGTATGGTAAATCTCTATAGTGATGCAGTATGGTCTACGACAGAGTAAGCACCACACAAGTTCAGAAGTTTCTACTACATTTGGATTGTTTCATACAAGGGCAACTAAGAGTTCTATTCTAAATCTCTCTAGTGTTCCTATACTGGCTACAGCCTAGTAAGCAGCACTCAAGTTCAGAAGCGTCTGCCACATTTGGATTGTTTCATACAAAGGCAATGAAGAGTTCTATGGTAAATCTCTATAGTGATGCAGTATGGTCTACGAGAGAGTAAGCACCACACAAGTTCAGAAGTTTCTACTACATTTGGATTGTTTCATACAAAGGCAATGAAGTGTTGTATGGCAAATCTCTATAGTGATGCAGTATGGTCTACGAGAGAGTAAGCACCACACAAGTTCAGAAGTTTCTACTACATTTGGATTGTTTCATACAAAGGAAATGAAGAGTTGTATGGTAAATCTCTATAGTGATGCAGTATGGTCTACGAGAGAGTAAGCACCACACAAGTTCAGAAGTTTCTACTACATTTGGATTGTTTCATACAAGGGCACTGAAGAGTTCTATTCTAAATCTCTCTAGTGTTCCTATACTGGCTACAGCCTAGTAAGCAGCACCCAAGTTCAGAAGCGTCTGCTACATTTGGATTGTTTCATACAAAGGCAATGAAGAGTTGTACGGTAAATCTCTATAGTGATGCAGTATGGTCTACGAGAGAGTAAGCACCACACAAGTTCAGAAGCGTCTGCTACATTTGAATTGTTTCATACAAAGGCAATGAACAGTCGTATGGTAAATCTCTATAGTGATGCAGTATGGTCTACGAGAGAGTAAGCACCACACAAGTTCAGAAGTTTCTACTACATTTGGATTGTTTCATACAAGGGCACTGAAGAGTTCTATTCTAAATCTCTCTAGTGTTCCTATACTGGCTACAGCCTAGTAAGCAGCACCCAAGTTCAGAAGCGTCTGCTACATTTGGATTGTTTCATACAAAGGCAATGAAGAGTTGTATGGTAAATCTCTATAGTGATGCAGTATGGTCTACGACAGAGTAAGCACCACACAAGTTCAGAAGTTTCTACTACATTTGGATTGTTTCATACAAGGGCAAATAAGAGTTCTATTCTAAATCTCTCTAGTGTTCCTATACTGGCTACAGCCTAGTAAGCAGCACCCAAGTTCAGAAGCGTCTGCCATATTTGGATTGTTTCATACAAAGGCAATGAAGAGTTCTATGGTAAATCTCTATAGTGATGCAGTATGGTCTACGAGAGAGTAAGCACCACACAAGTTCAGAAGTTTCTACTACATTTGGATTGTTTCATACAAAGGAAATGAAGAGTTGTATGGTAAATCTCTATAGTGATGCAGTATGGTCTACGAGAGAGTAAGCACCACACAAGTTCAGAAGTTTCTACTACATTTGGATTGTTTCATACAAGGGCACTGAAGAGTTCTATTCTAAATCTCTCTAGTGTTCCTATACTGGCTACAGCCTAGTAAGCAGCACCCAAGTTCAGAAGCGTCTGCTACATTTGGATTGTTTCATACAAAGGCAATGAAGAGTTGTATGGTAAATCTCTATAGTGATGCAGTATGGTCTACGAGAGAGTAAGCACCACACAAGTTCAGAAGTGTCTACTACATTTGGATTGTTTCATACAAAGGCAATGAAGTGTTGTATGGTAAATCTCTATAGTGATGCAGTATGGTCTACGAGAGAGTAAGCACCACACAAGTTCAGAAGTTTCTACTACATTTGGATTGTTTCATACAAGGGCACTGAAGAGTTCTATTCTAAATCTCTCTAGTGTTCCTATACTGGCTACAGCCTAGTAAGCAGCACCCAAGTTCAGAAGCGTCTGCTACATTTGGATTGTTTCATACAAAGGCAATGAACAGTTGTATGGTAAATCTCTATAGTGATGCAGTATGGTCTACGAGAGAGTAAGCACCACACAAGTTCAGAAGTTTCTACTACATTTGGATTGTTTCATACAAGGGCACTGAAGAGTTCTATTCTAAATCTCTCTAGTGTTCCTACACTGGCTACAGCCTAGTAAGCAGCACCCAAGTTCAGAAGCGTCTGCTACATTTGGATTGTTTCATACAAAGGCAATGAAGAGTTGTATGGTAAATCTCTATAGTGATGCAGTATGGTCTACGAGAGAGTAAGCACCACACAAGTTCAGAAGCGTCTGCTACATTTGGATTGTTTCATACAAAGGAAATGAAGAGTTGTATGGTAAATCTCTATAGTGATGCAGTATGGTCTACGAGAGAGTAAGCACCACACAAGTTCAGAAGTTTCTACTACATTTGGATTGTTTCATACAGGGGCACTGAAGAGTTCTATTCTAAATCTCTCTAGTGTTCCTATACTGGCTACAGCCTAGTAAGCAGCACCCAAGTTCAGAAGCGTCTGCTACATTTGGATTGTTTCATACAAAGGCAATGAAGAGTTGTACGGTAAATCTCTATAGTGATGCAGTATGGTCTACGAGAGAGTAAGCACCACACGAGTTCAGAAGCGTCTGCTACATTTGGATTGTTTCATACAAAGGCAATGAAGTGTTGTATGGTAAATCTCTATAGTGATGCAGTATGGTCTACGAGAGAGTAAGCACCACACAAGTTCAGAAGTTTCTACTACATTTGGATTGTTTCATACAAGGGCACTGAAGAGTTCTATTCTAAATCTCTCTAGTGCTCCTATACTGGCTACAGCCTAGTAAGCAGCACCCAAGTTCAGAAGCGTCTGCTACATTTGGATTGTTTCATACAAAGGCAATGAAGAGTTGTATGGTAAATCTCTATTGTGATGCAGTATGGTCTACGAGAGAGTAAGCACCACACAAGTTCAGAAGCGTCTGCTACATTTGGATTGTTTCATACAAGGGCACTGAAGAGTTCTATTCTAAATCTCTCTAGTGTTCCTATACTGGCTACAGCCTAGTAAGCAGCACCCAAGTTCAGAAGTGTCTGCTACATTTGGATTGTTTAATACAAAGGCACTGAAGAGTATTATGGTAAATCTCTATAGTGATGCAGTATGGTCTTCGAGAGAGTAAGCAGCACACAAGTTCAGAAGTGTCTGCTAAATTTGGATTGTTTCATACAAAGGCAATGAACAGTTGTATGGTAAATCTCTATAGTGATGCAGTATGGTCTACGAGAGAGTAAGCACCACACAAGTTCAGAAGCGTCTGCTACATTTGGATTGTTTCATACAAAGGCAATGAAGAGTTGTATGGTAAATCTCTATAGTGATGCAGTATGGTCTACGACAGAGTAAGCACCACACAAGTTCAGAAGTTTCTACTACATTTGGATTGTTTCATACAAGGGCAACTAAGAGTTCTATTCTAAATCTCTCTAGTGTTCCTATACTGGCTACAGCCTAGTAAGTAGCACCCAAGTTCAGAAGCGTCTGCCACATTTGGATTGTTTCATACAAAGGCAATGAAGAGTTCTATGGTAAATCTCTATAGTGATGCAGTATGGTCTACGAGAGAGTAAGCACCACACAAGTTCAGAAGTGTCTACTACATTTGGATTGTTTCATACAAAGGCAATGAAGTGTTGTATGGTAAATCTCTATAGTGATGCAGTATGGTCTACGAGAGAGTAAGCACCACACAAGTTCAGAAGTTTCTACTACATTTGGATTGTTTCATACAAGGGCACTGAAGAGTTCTATTCTAAATCTCTCTAGTGTTCCTATACTGGCTACAGCCTAGTAAGCAGCACCCAAGTTCAGAAGCGTCTGCTACATTTGGATCGTTTCATACAAAGGCAATGAAGAGTTGTATGGTAAATCTCTATAGTGATGCAGTATGGTCTACGAGAGAGTAAGCACCACACAAGTTCAGAAGCGTCTGCTACATTTGGATTGTTTCATACAAAGGCAATGAAGAGTTGTATGGTAAATCTCTATAGTGATGCAGTATGGTCTACGAGAGAGTAAGCACCACACAAGTTCAGAAGTTTCTACTACATTTGGATTGTTTCATACAAGGGCACTGAAAAGTTCTATTCTAAATCTCTCTAGTGTTCCTATACTGGCTACAGCCTAGTAAGCAGCACCCAAGTTCAGAAGCGTCTGCTACATTTGGATTGTTTCATACAAAGGCAATGAAGACTTGTATGGTAAATCTCTATAGTGATGCAGTATGGTCTACGAGAGAGTAAGCACCACACAAGTTCAGAAGCGTCTGCTACATTTGGATTGTTTCATACAAAGGCAATGAAGAGTTGTATGGTAAATCTCTATAGTGATGCAGTATGGTCTACGAGAGAGTAAGCACCACAGAAGTTCAGAAGTTTCTACTACATTTGGATTGTTTGATACAAGGGCACTGAAGAGTTCTATTCTAAATCTCTCTAGTGTTCCTACACTGGCTACAGCCTAGTAAGCAGCACCCAAGTTCAGAAGCGTCTGCTACATTTGGATTGTTTCATACAAAGGCAATGAAGAGTTGTATGGTAAATCTCTATAGTGATGCAGTATGGTCTACGAGAGAGTAAGCACCACACAAGTTCAGAAGCGTCTGCTACATTTGGATTGTTTCATACAAAGGCAATGAACAGTCGTATGGTAAATCTCTATAGTGATGCAGTATGGTCTACGAGAGAGTAAGCACCACACAAGTTCAGAATTTTCTACTACATTTGGATTGTTTCATACAAGGGCACTGAAGAGTTCTATTCTAAATCTCTCTAGTGTTCCTATACTGGCTACAGCCTAGCAAGCAGCACCCAAGTTCAGAAGCGTCTGCTACATTTGGATTGTTTCATACAAAGGCAATGAAGAGTTGTATGGTAAATCTCTATAGTGATGCAGTATGGTCTACGAGAGAGTAAGCACCACACAAGTTCAGAAGCGTCTGCTACATTTGGATTGTTCCATACAAAGGCAATGAAGAGTTGTATGGTAAATCTCTATAGTGATGCAGTATGGTCTACGAGAGAGTAAGCACCACACAAGTTCAGAAGTTTCTACTACATTTGGATTGTTTGATACAAGGGCACTGAAGAGTTCTATTCTAAATCTCTCTAGTGTTCCTACACTGGCTACAGCCTAGTAAGCAGCACCCAAGTTCAGAAGCGTCTGCTACATTTGGATTGTTTCATACAAAGGCAATGAAGAGTTGTATGGTAAATCTCTATAGTGATGCAGTATGGTCTACGAGAGAGTAAGCACCACCCAAGTTCAGAAGCGTCTGCTACATTTGGATTCTTTCATACAAAGGAAATGAAGAGTTGTATGGTAAATCTCTATAGTGATGCAGTATGGTCTACGAGAGAGTAAGCACCACACAAGTTCAGAAGTTTCTACTACATTTGGGTTGTTTCATACAAGGGCACTGAAGAGTTATATTCTAAATCTCTCTAGTGTTCCTATACTGGCTACAGCCTAGTAAGCAGCACCCAAGTTCAGAAGCGTCTGCTACATTTGGATTGTTTCATACAAAGGCAATGAAGAGTTGTACGGTAAATCTCTATAGTGATGCAGTATGGTCTACGAGAGAGTAAGCACCACACAAGTTCAGAAGCGTCTGCTACATTTGGATTGTTTCATACAAAGGCAATGAACAGTCGTATGGTAAATCTCTATAGTGATGCAGTATGGTCTACGAGAGAGTAAGCACCACACAAGTTCAGAAGTTTCTACTACATTTGGATTGTTTCATACAAGGGCACTGAAGAGTTCTATTCTAAATCTCTCTAGTGTTCCTATACTGGCTACAGCCTAGTAAGCAGCACCCAAGTTCAGAAGCGTCTGCTACATTTGGATTGTTTCATACAAGGGCACTGAAGAGTTCTATTCTAAATCTCTCTAGTGTTCCTATACTGGCTACAGCCTAGTAAGCAGCACCCAAGTTCAGAAGTTTCTACTACATTTGGATTGTTTCATACAACGGCACTGAAGAGTTCTATTCTAAATCTCTCTAGTGTTCCTACACTGCCAAAGCCTAGTAAGCAGCACCCAAGTTCAGAAGCATCTGCTACATTTGGATTGTTTCATACAAAGGCAATGAAGAGTTGTATGGTAAATCTCTATAGTGAGGCAGTATGGTCTACGAGAGAGTAAGCACCACACAAGTTCAGAAGCGTCTGCTACATTTGGATTGTTTCATACAAAGGAAATGAAGAGTTGTATGGTAAATCTCTATAGTGATGCAGTATGGTCTACGAGAGAGTAAGCACCACACAAGTTCAGAAGTTTCTACTACATTTGGATTGTTTCATACAAGGGCACTGAAGAGTTCTATTCTAAATCTCTCTAGTGTTCCTATACTGGCTACAGCCTAGTAAGCAGCACCCAAGTTCAGAAGCGTCTGCTACATTTGGATTGTTTCATACAAAGGCAATGAAGAGTTGTATGGTAAATCTCTATAGTGAAGCAGTATGGTCTACGAGAGAGTAAGCACCACACAAGTTCAGACGTTTCTAGTACATTTGGATTGTTTCATACAAAGGCAATGAAGTGTTGTATGGTAAATCTCTATAGTGATGCAGTATGGTCTACGAGAGTGTAAGAACCACACAAGTTCAGAAGTTTCTACTACATTTGGATTGTTTCATACAAGGGCACTGAAGAGTTGTATGGTAAATCTCTATAGTGAGGCAGTATGGTCTACGAGAGAGTAAGCACCACACAAGTTCAGAAGCGTCTGCTAAATTTGGATTGTTTCATACAAAGGCAATGAAGAGTTGTATGGTAAATCTCAATAGTGATGCAGTATGGTCTACGAGAGAGTAAGCACCACACAAGTTCAGAAGTTTCTACTACATTTGGATTGTTTCATACAAGGGCACTGAAGAGTTCTATTCTAAATCTCTCTAGTGTTCCTATACTGGCTACAGCCAAGTAAGCAGCACCCAAGTTCTGAAGCGTCTGCTACATTTGGATTGTTTCATACAAAGGCAATGAAGAGTTGTATGGTAAATCTCTATAGTGAGGCAGTATGGTCTACAAGAGAGTAAGCACCACACAAGTTCAGTAGCGTCTCCTACGTTTGGATTGTTTCATACAAAGGAAATGAAGAGTTGTATGGTAAATCTCTATAGTGATGCAGTATGGTCTACGAGAGAGTAAGCACCACACAAGTTCAGACGTTTCTACTACATTTGGATTGTTTCATACAAGGGCAATGAAGTGTTGTATGGTAAATCTCTATAGTGATGCAGTATGGTCTACGAGAGTGTAAGCACCACACAAGTTCTGAAGTTTGTACTACATTTGTATTGTTTCATACAAGGGCACTGAAGAGTTCTATTCTAAATCTCTCTAGTGTTCCTATACTGGCTACAGCCTAGTAAGTAGCACCCAAGTTCAGAAGCGTCTGCTACATTTGGATTGTTTCATACAAAGGCAATAAAGAGTTGTATGGTAAATCTCTATAGTGATGAAGTATGGTCTACGACAGAGTAAGCACCACACAAGTTCAGAAGTTTCTACTACATTTGGATTGTTTCATACAAGGGCAACTAAGAGTTCTATTCTAAATCTCTCTAGTGTTCCTATACTGGCTACAGCCTAGTAAGCAGCACCCAAGTTCAGAAGCGTCTGCCACATTTGGATTGTTTCATACAAAGGCAATGAAGAGTTCTATGGTAAATCTCTATAGTGATGCAGTATGGTCTACGAGAGAGTAAGCACCACACAAGTTCAGAAGTTTCTACTACATTTGGATTGTTTCATACAAAGGAAATGAAGAGTTGTATGGTAAATCTCTATAGTGATGCAGTATGGTCTACGAGAGAGTAAGCACCACACAAGTTCAGAAGTTTCTACTACATTTGGATTGTTTCATACAAGGGCACTGAAGAGTTCTATTCTAAATCTCTCTAGTGTTCCTATACTGGCTACAGCCTAGTAAGCAGCACCCAAGTTCAGAAGCGTCTGCTACATTTGGATTGTTTCATACAAAGGCAATGAAGAGTTGTACGGTAAATCTCTATAGTGATGCAGTATGGTCTACGAGAGAGTAAGCACCACACAAGTTCAGAAGCGTCTGCTACATTTGAATTGTTTCATACAAAGGCAATGAACAGTCGTATGGTAAATCTCTATAGTGATGCAGTATGGTCTACGAGAGAGTAAGCACCACACAAGTTCAGAAGTTTCTACTACATTTGGATTGTTTCATACAAGGGCACTGAAGAGTTCTATTCTAAATCTCTCTAGTGTTCCTATACTGGCTACAGCCTAGTAAGCAGCACCCAAGTTCAGAAGCGTCTGCTACATTTGGATTGTTTCATACAAAGGCAATGAAGAGTTGTATGGTAAATCTCTATAGTGATGCAGTATGGTCTACGACAGAGTAAGCACCACACAAGTTCAGAAGTTTCTACTACATTTGGATTGTTTCATACAAGGGCAACTAAGAGTTCTATTCTAAATCTCTCTAGTGTTCCTATACTGGCTACAGCCTAGTAAGCAGCACCCAAGTTCAGAAGCGTCTGCCACATTTGGATTGTTTCATACAAAGGCAATGAAGAGTTCTATGGTAAATCTCTATAGTGATGCAGTATGGTCTACGAGAGTGTAAGCACCACACAAGTTCAGAAGTTTCTACTACATTTGGATTGTTTCATACAAAGGAAATGAAGAGTTGTATGGTAAATATCTATAGTGATGCAGTATGGTCTACGAGAGAGTAAGCACCACACAAGTTCAGAAGTTTCTACTACATTTGGATTGTTTCATACAAGGGCACTGAAGAGTTCTATTCTAAATCTCTCTAGTGTTCCTATACTGGCTACAGCCTAGTAAGCAGCACCCAAGTTCAGAAGCGTCTGCTACATTTGGATTGTTTCATACAAAGGCAATGAAGAGTTGTATGGTAAATCTCTATAGTGATGCAGTATGGTCTACGAGAGAGTAAGCACCACACAAGTTCAGAAGTTTCTACTACATTTGGATTGTTTCATACAAAGGCAATGAAGTGTTGTATGGTAAATCTGTATAGTGATGCAGTATGGTCTACGAGAGAGTAAGCACCACACAAGTTCAGAAGTTTCTACTACATTTGGATTGTTTCATACAAGGGCACTGAAGAGTTCTATTCTAAATCTCTCTAGTGTTCCTATACTGGCTACAGCCTAGTAAGCAGCACCCAAGTTCAGAAGCGTCTGCTACATTTGGATTGTTTCATACAAAGGCAATGAAGAGTTGTATGGTAAATCTCTATAGTGATGCAGTATGGTCTACGAGAGAGTAAGCACCACACAAGTTCAGAAGATTCTACTACATTTGGATTGTTTCATACAAAGGAAATGAAGAGTTGTATGGTAAATCTCTATAGTGATGCAGTATGGTCTACGAGAGAGTAAGCACCACACAAGTTTAGAAGTTTCTACTACATTTGGATTGTTTCATACAAGGGCACTGAAGAGTTCTATTCTAAATCTCTCTAGTGTTCCTATACTGGCTACAGCCTAGTAAGCAGCACCCAAGTTCAGAAGCGTCTGCTACATTTGGATTGTTTCATACAAAGGCAATGAAGAGTTGTACGGTAAATCTCTATAGTGATGCAGTATGGTCTACGAGAGAGTAAGCACCACACAAGTTCAGAAGCGTCTGCTACATTTGAATTGTTTCATACAAAGGCAATGAACAGTCGTATTGTAAATCTCTATAGTGATGCAGTATGGTCTACGAGAGAGTAAGCACCACACAAGTTCAGAAGTTTCTACTACATTTGGATTGTTTCATACAAGGGCACTGAAGAGTTCTATTCTAAATCTCTCTAGTGTTCCTATACTGGCTACAGCCTAGTAAGCAGCACCCAAGTTCAGAAGCGTCTGCTACATTTGGATTGTTTCATACAAAGGCAATGAAGAGTTGTATGGTAAATCTCTATAGTGATGCAGTATGGTCTACGACAGAGTAAGCACCACACAAGTTCAGAAGTTTCTACTACATTTGGATTGTTTCATACAAGGGCAACTAAGAGTTCTATTCTAAATCTCTCTAGTGTTCCTATACTGGCTACAGCCTAGTAAGCAGCACTCAAGTTCAGAAGCGTCTGCCACATTTGGATTGTTTCATACAAAGGCAATGAAGAGTTCTATGGTAAATCTCTATAGTGATGCAGTATGGTCTACGAGAGAGTAAGCACCACACAAGTTCAGAAGTTTCTACTACATTTGGATTGTTTCATACAAAGGCAATGAAGTGTTGTATGGCAAATCTCTATAGTGATGCAGTATGGTCTACGAGAGAGTAAGCACCACACAAGTTCAGAAGTTTCTACTACATTTGGATTGTTTCATACAAAGGAAATGAAGAGTTGTATGGTAAATCTCTATAGTGATGCAGTATGGTCTACGAGAGAGTAAGCACCACACAAGTTCAGAAGTTTCTACTACATTTGGATTGTTTCATACAAGGGCACTGAAGAGTTCTATTCTAAATCTCTCTAGTGTTCCTATACTGGCTACAGCCTAGTAAGCAGCACCCAAGTTCAGAAGCGTCTGCTACATTTGGATTGTTTCATACAAAGGCAATGAAGAGTTGTACGGTAAATCTCTATAGTGATGCAGTATGGTCTACGAGAGAGTAAGCACCACACAAGTTCAGAAGCGTCTGCTACATTTGAATTGTTTCATACAAAGGCAATGAACAGTCGTATGGTAAATCTCTATAGTGATGCAGTATGGTCTACGAGAGAGTAAGCACCACACAAGTTCAGAAGTTTCTACTACATTTGGATTGTTTCATACAAGGGCACTGAAGAGTTCTATTCTAAATCTCTCTAGTGTTCCTATACTGGCTACAGCCTAGTAAGCAGCACCCAAGTTCAGAAGCGTCTGCTACATTTGGATTGTTTCATACAAAGGCAATGAAGAGTTGTATGGTAAATCTCTATAGTGATGCAGTATGGTCTACGACAGAGTAAGCACCACACAAGTTCAGAAGTTTCTACTACATTTGGATTGTTTCATACAAGGGCAAATAAGAGTTCTATTCTAAATCTCTCTAGTGTTCCTATACTGGCTACAGCCTAGTAAGCAGCACCCAAGTTCAGAAGCGTCTGCCATATTTGGATTGTTTCATACAAAGGCAATGAAGAGTTCTATGGTAAATCTCTATAGTGATGCAGTATGGTCTACGAGAGAGTAAGCACCACACAAGTTCAGAAGTTTCTACTACATTTGGATTGTTTCATACAAAGGAAATGAAGAGTTGTATGGTAAATCTCTATAGTGATGCAGTATGGTCTACGAGAGAGTAAGCACCACACAAGTTCAGAAGTTTCTACTACATTTGGATTGTTTCATACAAGGGCACTGAAGAGTTCTATTCTAAATCTCTCTAGTGTTCCTATACTGGCTACAGCCTAGTAAGCAGCACCCAAGTTCAGAAGCGTCTGCTACATTTGGATTGTTTCATACAAAGGCAATGAAGAGTTGTATGGTAAATCTCTATAGTGATGCAGTATGGTCTACGAGAGAGTAAGCACCACACAAGTTCAGAAGTGTCTACTACATTTGGATTGTTTCATACAAAGGCAATGAAGTGTTGTATGGTAAATCTCTATAGTGATGCAGTATGGTCTACGAGAGAGTAAGCACCACACAAGTTCAGAAGTTTCTACTACATTTGGATTGTTTCATACAAGGGCACTGAAGAGTTCTATTCTAAATCTCTCTAGTGTTCCTGTACTGGCTACAGCCTAGTAAGCAGCACCCAAGTTCAGAAGCGTCTGATACATTTGGATTGTTTCATACAAAGGCAATGAAGAGTTGTATGGTAAATCTCTATAGTGATGCAGTATGGTCTACGAGAGAGTAAGCACCACACAAGTTCAGAAGATTCTACTACATTTGGATTGTTTCATACAAAGGAAATGAAGAGTTGTATGGTAAATCTCTATAGTGATGCAGTATGGTCTACGAGAGAGTAAGCACCACACAAGTTCAGAAGTTTCTAGTACATTTGGATTGTTTCATACAAGGGCACTGAAGAGTTCTATTCTAAATCTCTCTAGTGTTCCTATCCTGGCTACAGCCTAGTAAGCAGCACCCAAGTTCAGAAGCGTCTGCTACATTTGGATTGTTTCATACAAAGGCAATGAAGAGTTGTACGGTAAATCTCTATAGTGATGCAGTATGGTCTACGAGAGAGTAAGCACCACACAAGTTCAGAAGCGTCTGCTACATTTGAATTGTTTCATACAAAGGCAATGAACAGTCGTATTGTAAATCTCTATAGTGATGCAGTATGGTCTACGAGAGAGTAAGCACCACACAAGTTCAGAAGTTTCTACTACATTTGGATTGTTTCATACAAGGGCACTGAAGAGTTCTATTCTAAATCTCTCTAGTGTTCCTATACTGGCTACAGCCTAGTAAGCAGCACCCAAGTTCAGAAGCGTCTGCTACATTTGGATTGTTTCATACAAAGGCAATGAAGAGTTGTATGGTAAATCTCTATAGTGATGCAGTATGGTCTACGACAGAGTAAGCACCACACAAGTTCAGAAGTTTCTACTACATTTGGATTGTTTCATACAAGGGCAACTAAGAGTTCTATTCTAAATCTCTCTAGTGTTCCTATACTGGCTACAGCCTAGTAAGCAGCACTCAAGTTCAGAAGCGTCTGCCACATTTGGATTGTTTCATACAAAGGCAATGAAGAGTTCTATGGTAAATCTCTATAGTGATGCAGTATGGTCTACGAGAGAGTAAGCACCACACAAGTTCAGAAGTTTCTACTACATTTGGATTGTTTCATACAAAGGAAATGAAGAGTTGTATGGTAAATCTCTATAGTGATGCAGTATGGTCTACGAGAGAGTAAGCACCACACAAGTTCAGAAGTTTCTACTACATTTGGATTGTTTCATACAAGGGCACTGAAGAGTTCTATTCTAAATCTCTCTAGTGTTCCTATACTGGCTACAGCCTAGTAAGCAGCACCCAAGTTCAGAAGCGTCTGCTACATTTGGATTGTTTCATACAAAGGCAATGAAGAGTTGTATGGTAAATCTCTATAGTGATGCAGTATGGTCTACGAGAGAGTAAGCACCACACAAGTTCAGAAGTGTCTACTACATTTGGATTGTTTCATACAAAGGCAATGAAGTGTTGTATGGTAAATCTCTATAGTGATGCAGTATGGTCTACGAGAGAGTAAGCACCACACAAGTTCAGAAGTTTCTACTACATTTGGATTGTTTCATACAAGGGCACTGAAGAGTTCTATTCTAAATCTCTCTAGTGTTCCTATACTGGCTACAGCCTAGTAAGCAGCACCCAAGTTCAGAAGCGTCTGCTACATTTGGATTGTTTCATACAAAGGCAATGAAGAGTTGTATGGTAAATCTCTATAGTGATGCAGTATGGTCTACGAGAGAGTAAGCACCACACAAGTTCAGAAGCGTCTGCTACATTTGGATTGTTTCATACAAAGGCAATGAAGAGTTGTATGGTAAATCTCTATAGTGATGCAGTATGGTCTACGAGAGAGTAAGCACCACACAAGTTCAGAAGTTTCTACTACATTTGGATTGTTTGATACAAGGGCACTGAAGAGTTCTATTCTAAATCTCTCTAGTGTTCCTACACTGGCTACAGCCTAGTAAGCAGCACCCAAGTTCAGAAGCGTCTGCTACATTTGGATTGTTTCATACAAAGGCAATGTAGAGTTGTATGGTAAATCTCTATAGTGATGCAGTATGGTCTACGAGAGAGTAAGCACCACACAAGTTCAGAAGCGTCTGCTACATTTGGATTGTTTCATACAAAGGCAATGAAGACTTGTATGGTAAATCTCTATAGTGATGCAGTATGGTCTACGAGAGAGTAAGCACCACACAAGTTCAGAAGTTTCTACTACATTTGGATTGTTTCATACAAGGGCACTGAAGAGTTCTATTCTAAATCTCTCTAGTGTTCCTATACTGGCTACAGCCTAGTAAGCAGCACCCAAGTTCAGAAGCGTCTGCTACATTTGGATTGTTTCATACAAAGGCAATGAACAGTTGTATGGTAAATCTCTATAGTGATGCAGTATGGTCTACGAGAGAGTAAGCACCACACAAGTTCAGAAGTTTCTACTACATTTGGATTGTTTCATACAAGGGCACTGAAGAGTTCTACTCTAAATCTCTCTAGTGTTCCTACACTGGCTACAGCCTAGTAAGCAGCACCCAAGTTCAGAAGCGTCTGCTACATTTGGATTGTTTCATACAAAGGCAATGAAGAGTTGTATGGTACATCTTTATAGTGAGGCAGTATGGTCTACAAGAGAGTAAGCACCACACAAGTTCAGTAGCGTCTCCTACGTTTGGATTGTTTCATACAAAGGAAATGAAGAGTTGTATGGTAAATCTCTATAGTGATGCAGTATGGTCTACGAGAGAGTAAGCACCACACAAGTTCAGACGTTTCTACTACATTTGGATTGTTTCATATAAGGGCAATGAAGTGTTTTATGGTAAATCCCTATAGTGATTCAGTATGGTCTACGAGAGTGTAAGCACCACACAAGTTCAGAAGTTTCTACTACATTTGGATTGTTTCATACAAGGGCACTGAAGAGTTCTATTCTAAATCTCTCTAGTGTTCCTATACTGGCTACAGCCTAGTAAGCAGCACCCAAGTTTAGAAGCGTCTGCTACATTTGGATTGTTTCATACAAAGGCAATGAAGAGTTGTATGGTAAATCTCTATAGTGATGCAGTATGGTCTACGAGAGAGTAAGCACCACACAAGTTCAGAAGTGTCTACTACATTTGGATTGTTTCATACAAAGGCAATGAAGTGTTGTATGGTAAATCTCTATAGTGATGCAGTATGGTCTACGAGAGAGTAAGCACCACACAAGTTCAGAAGCGTCTGCTACATTTGGATTGTTTCATACAAAGGAAATGAAGAGTTGTATGGTAAATCTCTATAGTGATGCAGTATGGTCTACGAGAGAGTAAGCACCACACAAGTTCAGAAGTTTCTACTACATTTGGATTGTTTCATACAAGGGCACTGAAGAGTTCTATTCTAAATCTCTCTAGTGTTCCTGTACTGGCTACAGCCTAGTAAGCAGCACCCAAGTTCAGAAGCGTCTGCTACATTTGGATTGTTTCATACAAAGGCAATGAAGAGTTGTATGGTAAATCTCTATAGTGAAGCAGTATGGTCTACGAGAGAGTAAGCACCACACAAGTTCAGACGTTTCTACTACATTTGGATTGTTTCATACAAAGGCAATGAAGTGTTGTATGGTAAATCTCTATAGTGATGCAGTATGGTCTACGAGAGAGTAAGCACCACACAAGTTCAGAAGTTTCTACTACATTTGGATTGTTTCATACAAGGGCACTGAAGAGTTGTATGGTAAATCTCTATAGTGATGCACTATGGTCTACGAGAGAGTAAGCACCACACAAGTTCAGAAGCGTCTGCTACATTTGGATTGTTTCATACAAAGGCAATGAAGAGTTGTATGGTAAATCGCTATAGTGATGCAGTATGGTCTACGAGAGAGTAAGCACCACACAAGTTCAGAAGTTTCTACTACATTTGGATTGTTTCATTCAAGGGCACTGAAGAGTTCTATTCTAAATCAATCTAGTGTTCCTATACTGGCTACAGCCTAGTAAGCAGCACCCAAGTTCAGAAGCGTCTGCTACATTTGGATTGTTTCATACAAAGGCAATGAAGAGTTGTATGGTAAATCTCTATATTGATGCAGTATGGTCTACGAGAGAGTAAGCACCACACAAGTTCATAAGTTTCTACTACATTTGGATTGTTTCATACAAGGGCAATGAAGTGTTGTATGGTAAATCTCTATAGTGATGCAGTATGGTCTACGAGAGAGTAAGCACCACACAAGTTCAGAAGTTTCTACTACATTTGGATTGTTTCATACAAGGGCACTGAAGAGTTCTATTCTAAATATCTCTAGTGTTCCTATACTGACTACAGCCTAGTAAGCAGCACCCAAGTTCAGAAGCGTCTGCTACATTTGGATTGTTTCATACAAAGGCAATGAAGAGTTGTATGGTAAATCCCTATAGTGATGCAGTATGGTCTATGAGAGAGTAAGCACCACACAAGTTCAGAAGCGTCTGCTACATTTGGATTGTTTCATACAAAGGCAATGAAGAGTTGTATGGTAAATCCCAATATTGATGCAGTATGGTCTACGAGAGAGTAAGCACCACAGAAGTTCAGAAGTTTCTACTACATTTGGATTGTTTCATACAAGGGCACTGAAGAGTTCTATTCTAAATCTCTCTAGTGCTCCTATACTGGCTACAGCCTAGTAAGCAGCACCCAAGTTCAGAAGCGTCTGCTACATTTGGATTGTTTCATACAAAGGCAATGAAGAGTTGTATGGTAAATCTCTATTGTGATGCAGTATGGTCTACGAGAGAGTAAGCACCACACAAGTTCAGAAGCGTCTGCTACATTTGGATTGTTTCATACAAGGGCACTGAAGAGTTCTATTCTAAATCTCTCTAGTGTTCCTATACTGGCTACAGCCTAGTAAGCAGCACCCAAGTTCAGAAGCGTCTGCTACATTTGGATTGTTTCATACAAAGGCAATGAAGAGTTCTATGGTAAATCTCTATAGTGATGCAGTATGGTCTACGAGAGAGTAAGCACCACACAAGTTCAGAAGTTTCTACAACATTGGGATTGTTTCATACAAGGGCACTGAAGAGTTCTATTCTAAATCTCTCTAGTGTTCCTATACTGGCTACAGCCTAGTAAGCAGCACCCAAGTTCAGAAGCGTCTGCTACATTTGGATTGTTTCATACAAAGGCAATGAACAGTTGTATGGTAAATCTCTATAGTGATGCAGTATGGTCTACGAGAGAGTAAGCACCACACAAGTTCAGAAGTTTCTACTACATTTGGATTGTTTCATACAACGGCACTGAAGAGTTCTATTCTAAATCTCTCTAGTGTTCCTACATTGCCAAAGCCTAGTAAGCAGCACCCAAATTCAGAAGCGTCTGCTACATTTGGATTGTTTCATACAAAGGCAATGAAGAGTTGTATGGTAAATCTCTATAGTGAGGCAGTATGGTCTACGAGAGAGTAAGCACCACACAAGTTCAGAAGCGTCTGCTACATTTGGATTGTTTCATACAAAGGAAATGAAGAGTTGTATGGTAAATATCTATAGTGATGCAGTATGGTCTACGAGAGAGTAAGCACCACACAAGTTCAGAAGTTTCTACTACATTTGTATTGTTTCATACAAGGGCACTGAAGAGTTCTATTCTATATCTCTCTAGTGTTCCTATACTGGCTACAGCCTAGTAAGCAGCACCCAAGTTCAGAAGCGTCTGCTACATATGGATTGTTTCATACAAAGGCAATGAAGAGTTGTATGGTAAATCTCTATAGTGAGGCAGTATGGTCTACGAGAGAGTAAGCACCACACAAGTTCAGAAGCGTCTGCTACATTTGGATTGTTTCATACAAAGGCAATGAAGAGTTGTATGGTAAATCTCTATAGTGATGCAGTATGGTCTACGAGAGAGTAAGCACCACACAAGTTCAGAAGTTTCTACTACATTTGGATTGTTTCATACAAGGGCACTGAAGAGTTCTATTCTAAATCTCTCTAGTGTTCCTATACTGGCTACAGCCTAGTAAGCACCACCCAAGTTCAGAAGCGTCTGCTACATTTGGATTGTTTCATACAAAGGCAATGAAGAGTTGTATTTTAAATTTCTATAGTGAGGCAGTATGGTCTACGAGAGAGTAAGCACCACACAAGTTCAGAAGCGTCTGCTACATTTGGATTGTTTCATACAAAGGAAATGAAGAGTTGTATGGTAAATCTCTATAGTGATGCAGTATGGTCTACGAGAGAGTAAGCACCACACAAGTTCAGAAGTTTCTACTACATTTGGATTGTTTCATACAAGGGCACTGAAGAGTTCTATTCTAAATCTCTCTAGTGTTCCTATACTGGCTACAGCCTAGTAAGCAGCACCCAAGTTCAGAAGCGTCTGCTACATTTGGATTGTTTCATACAAAGGCAATGAAGAGTTGTATGGTAAATCTCTATAGTGAAGCAGTATGGTCTACGAGAGAGTAAGCACCACACAAGTTCAGACGTTTCTACTACATTTGGATTGTTTCATACAAAGGCAATGAAGTGTTGTATGGTAAATCTCTATAGTGATGCAGTATGGTCTACGAGAGAGTAAGCACCACACAAGTTCAGAAGTTTCTACTACATTTGGATTGTTTCATACAAGGGCACTGAAGAGTTGTATGGTAAATCTCTATAGTGAGGCAGTAAGGTCTACGAGAGAGTAAGCACCACACAAGTTCAGAAGCGTCTGCTACATTTGGATTGTTTCATACAAAGGCAATGAAGAGTTGTATGGTAAATCTCTATAGTGATGCACTATGGTCTACGAGAGAGTAAGCACCACACAAGTTCAGAAGCGTCTGCTACATTTGGATTGTTTCATACAAAGGCAATGAAGAGTTGTATGGTAAATCGCTATAGTGATGCAGTATGGTCTACGAGAGAGTAAGCACCACACAAGTTCAGAAGTTTCTACTACATTTGGATTGTTTCATTCAAGGGCACTGAAGAGTTCTATTCTAAATCAATCTAGTGTTCCTATACTGGCTACAGCCTAGTAAGCAGCACCCAAGTTCAGAAGCGTCTGCTACATTTGGATTGTTTCATACAAAGGCAATGAAGAGTTGTATGGTAAATCTCTATATTGATGCAGTATGGTCTACGAGAGAGTAAGCACCACACAAGTTCATAAGTTTCTACTACATTTGGATTGTTTCATACAAGGGCAATGAAGTGTTGTATGGTAAATCTCTATAGTGATGCAGTATGGTCTACGAGAGAGTAAGCACCACACAAGTTCAGAAGTTTCTACTACATTTGGATTGTTTCATACAAGGGCACTGAAGAGTTCTATTCTAAATCTCTCTAGTGTTCCTATACTGACTACAGCCTAGTAAGCAGCACCCAAGTTCAGAAGCGTCTGCTACATTTGGATTGTTTCATACAAAGGCAATGAAGAGTTGTATGGTAAATCCCTATAGTGATGCAGTATGGTCTATGAGAGAGTAAGCACCACACAAGTTCAGAAGCGTCTGCTACATTTGGATTGTTTCATACAAAGGCAATGAAGAGTTGTATGGTAAATCTCTATAGTGATGCAGTATGGTCTACGAGAGAGTAAGCACCACACAAGTTCAGAAGTGTCTACTACATTTGGATTGTTTCATACAAAGGCAATGATGTGTTGTATGGTAAATCTCTATAGTGATGCAGTATGGTCTACGAGAGAGTAAGCACCACACAAGTTCAGAAGCGTCTGCTACATTTGGATTGTTTCATACAAAGGAAATGAAGAGTTGTATGGTAAATCTCTATAGTGATGCAGTATGGTCTACGAGAGAGTAAGCACCACACAAGTTCAGAAGTTTCTACTACATTTGGATTGTTTCATACAAGGGCACTGAAGAGTTCTATTCTAAATCTCTCTAGTGTTCCTGTACTGGCTACAGCCTAGTAAGCAGCACCCAAGTTCAGAAGCGTCTGCTACATTTGGATTGTTTCATACAAAGGCAATGAAGAGTTGTATGGTAAATCTCTATAGTGAAGCAGTATGGTCTACGAGAGAGTAAGCACCACACAAGTTCAGACGTTTCTACTACATTTGGATTGTTTCATACAAAGGCAATGAAGTGTTGTATGGTAAATCTCTATAGTGATGCAGTATGGTCTACGAGAGAGTAAGCACCACACAAGTTCAGAAGTTTCTACTACATTTGGATTGTTTCATACAAGGGCACTGAAGAGTTGTATGGTAAATCTCTATAGTGAGGCAGTATGGTCTACGAGAGAGTAAGCACCACACAAGTTCAGAAGCGTCTGCTACATTTGGATTGTTTCATACAAAGGCAATGAAGAGTTGTATGGTAAATCTCTATAGTTATGCACTATGGTCTACGAGAGAGTAAGCACCACACAAGTTCAGAAGCGACTGCTACATTTGGATTCTTTCATACAAAGGCAATGAAGAGTTGTATGGTAAATCGCTATAGTGATGCAGTATGGTCTACGAGAGAGTAAGCACCACACAAGTTCAGAAGTTTCTACTACATTTGGATTGTTTCATTCAAGGGCACTGAAGAGTTCTATTCTAAATCAATCTAGTGTTCCTATACTGGCTACAGCCTAGTAAGCAGCACCCAAGTTCAGAAGCGTCTGCTACATTTGGATTGTTTCATACAAAGGCAATGAAGAGTTGTATGGTAAATCTCTATATTGATGCAGTATGGTCTACGAGAGAGTAAGCACCACACAAGTTCATAAGTTTCTACTACATTTGGATTGTTTCATACAAGGGCAATGAAGTGTTGTATGGTAAATCTCTATAGTGATGCAGTATGGTCTACGAGAGAGTAAGCACCACACAAGTTCAGAAGTTTCTACTACATTTGGATTGTTTCATACAAGGGCACTGAAGAGTTCTATTCTAAATCTCTCTAGTGTTCCTATACTGACTACAGCCTAGTAAGCAGCACCCAAGTTCAGAAGCGTCTGCTACATTTGGATTGTTTCATACAAAGGCAATGAAGAGTTGTATGGTAAATCCCTATAGTGATGCAGTATGGTCTATGAGAGAGTAAGCACCACACAAGTTCAGAAGCGTCTGCTGCATTTGGATTGTTTCATACAAAGGCAATGAAGAGTTGTATGGTAAATCCCAATATTGATGCAGTATGGTCTACGAGAGAGTAAGCACCACAGAAGTTCAGAAGTTTCTACTACATTTGGATTGTTTCATACAAGGGCACTGAAGAGTTCTATTCTAAATCTCTCTAGTGCTCCAATACTGGCTACAGCCTAGTAAGCAGCACCCAAGTTCAGAAGCGTCTGCTACATTTGGATTGTTTCATACAAAGGCAATGAAGAGTTGTATGGTAAATCTCTATTGTGATGCACTATGGTCTACGAGAGAGTAAGCACCACACAAGTTCAGAAGCGTCTGCTACATTTGGATTGTTTCATACAAGGGCACTGAAGAGTTCTATTCTAAATCTCTCTAGTGTTCCTATACTGGCTACAGCCTAGTAAGCAGCACCCAAGTTCAGAAGCGTCTGCTACATTTGGATTGTTTCATACAAAGGCAATGAAGAGTTCTATGGTAAATCTCTATAGTGATGCAGTATGGTCTACGAGAGAGTAAGCACCACACAAGTTCAGAAGTTTCTACTACATTGGGATTGTTTCATACAAGGGCACTGAAGAGTTCTATTCTAAATCTCTCTAGTGTTCCTATACTGGCTACAGCCTAGTAAGCAGCACCCAAGTTCAGAAGCGTCTGCTACATTTGGATTGTTTCATACAAAGGCAATGAACAGTTGTATGGTAAATCTCTATAGTGATGCAGTATGGTCTACGAGAGAGTAAGCACCACACAAGTTCAGAAGTTTCTACTACATTTGGATTGTTTCATACAACGGCACTGAAGAGTTCTATTCTAAATCTCTCTAGTGTTCCTACACTGCCAAAGCCTAGTAAGCAGCACCCAAATTCAGAAGCGTCTGCTACATTTGGATTGTTTCATACAAAGGCAATGAAGAGTTGTATGGTAAATCTCTATAGTGAGACAGTATGGTCTACGAGAGACTAAGCACCACACAAGTTCAGAAGCGTCTGCTACATTTGGATTGTTTCATACAAAGGAAATGAAGAGTTGTATGGTAAATATCTATAGTGATGCAGTATGGTCTACGAGAGAGTAAGCACCACACAAGTTCAGAAGTTTCTACTACATTTGTATTGTTTCATACAAGGGCACTGAAGAGTTCTATTCTATATCTCTCTAGTTTTCCTATACTGGCTACAGCCTAGTAAGCAGCACCCAAGTTCAGAAGCGTCTGCTACATATGGATTGTTTCATACAAAGGCAATGAAGAGTTGTATGGTAAATCTCTATAGTGAGGCAGTATGGTCTACGAGAGAGTAAGCACCACACAAGTTCAGAAGCGTCTGCTACATTTGGATTGTTTCATACAAAGGCAATGAAGAGTTGTATGGTAAATCTCTATAGTGATGCAGTATGGTCTACGAGAGAGTAAGCACCACACAAGTTCAGAAGTTTCTACTACATTTGGATTGTTTCATACAAGGGCACTGAAGAGTTCTATTCTAAATCTCTCTAGTGTTCCTATACTGGCTACAGCCTAGTAAGCACCACCCAAGTTCAGAAGCGTCTGCTACATTTGGATTGTTTCATACAAAGGCAATGAAGAGTTGTATTTTAAATTTCTATAGTGAGGCAGTATGGTCTACGAGAGAGTAAGCACCACACAAGTTCAGAAGCGTCTGCTACATTTGGATTGTTTCATACAAAGGAAATGAAGAGTTGTATGGTAAATCTCTATAGTGATGCAGTATGGTCTACGAGAGAGTAAGCACCACACAAGTTCAGAAGTTTCTACTACATTTGGATTGTTTCATACAAGGGCACTGAAGAGTTCTATTCTAAATCTCTCTAGTGTTCCTATACTGGCTACAGCCTAGTAAGCAGCACCCAAGTTCAGAAGCGTCTGCTACATTTGGATTGTTTCATACAAAGGCAATGAAGAGTTGTATGGTAAATCTCTATAGTGATGCAGTATGGTCTACGAGAGAGTAAGCACCACACAAGTTCAGACGTTTCTACTACATTTGGATTGTTTCATACAAAGGCAATGAAGTGTTGTATGGTAAATCTCTATAGTGATGCAGTATGGTCTACGAGAGAGTAAGCACCACACAAGTTCAGAAGTTTCTACTACATTTGGATTGTTTCATACAAGGGCACTGAAGAGTTGTATGGTAAATCTCTATAGTGAGGCAGTAAGGTCTACGAGAGAGTAAGCACCACACAAGTTCAGAAGCGTCTGCTACATTTGGATTGTTTCATACAAAGGCAATGAAGAGTTGTATGGTAAATCTCTATAGTGATGCACTATGGTCTACGAGAGAGTAAGCACCACACAAGTTCAGAAGCGTCTGCTACATTTGGATTGTTTCATACAAAGGCAATGAAGAGTTGTATGGTAAATCGCTATAGTGATGCAGTATGGTCTACGAGAGAGTAAGCACCACACAAGTTCAGAAGTTTCTACTACATTTGGATTGTTTCATTCAAGGGCACTGAAGAGTTCTATTCTAAATCAATCTAGTGTTCCTATACTGGCTACAGCCTAGTAAGCAGCACCCAAGTTCAGAAGCGTCTGCTACATTTGGATTGTTTCATACAAAGGCAATGAAGAGTTGTATGGTAAATCTCTATATTGATGCAGTATGGTCTACGAGAGAGTAAGCACCACACAAGTTCATAAGTTTCTACTACATTTGGATTGTTTCATACAAGGGCAATGAAGTGTTGTATGGTAAATCTCTATAGTGATGCAGTATGGTCTACGAGAGAGTAAGCACCACACAAGTTCAGAAGTTTCTACTACATTTGGATTGTTTCATACAAGGGCACTGAAGAGTTCTATTCTAAATCTCTCTAGTGTTCCTATACTGACTACAGCCTAGTAAGCAGCACCCAAGTTCAGAAGCGTCTGCTACATTTGGATTGTTTCATACAAAGGCAATGAAGAGTTGTATGGTAAATCCCAATATTGATGCAGTATGGTCTACGAGAGAGTAAGCACCACAGAAGTTCAGAAGTTTCTACTACATTTGGATTGTTTCATACAAGGGCACTGAAGAGTTCTATTCTAAATCTCTCTAGTGTTCCTATACTGGCTACAGCCAAGTAAGCAGCACCCAAGTTCAGAAGCGTCTGCTACATTTGGATTGTTTCATACAAAGGCAATGAAGAGTTGTATGGTAAATCTCTATAGTGAGGCAGTATGGTCTACAAGAGAGTAAGCACCACACAAGTTCAGTAGCGTCTCCTACGTTTGGATTGTTTCCTACAAAGGAAATGAAGAGTTGTATGGTAAATCTCTATAGTGATGCAGTATGGTCTACGAGAGAGTAAGCACCACACAAGTTCAGACGTTTCTACTACATTTGGATTGTTTCATACAAGGGCAATGAAGTGTTGTATGGTAAATCTCTATAGTGATGCAGTATGGTCTACGAGAGTATAAGCACCACACAAGTTCTGAAGTTTCTACTACATTTGTATTGTTTCATACAAGGGCACTGAAGAGTTCTATTCTAAATCTCTCTAGTGTTCCGATACTGGCTACAGCCTAGTAAGCAGCACCCAAGTTCAGAAGCGTCTGCTACATTTGGATTGTTTCATACAAAGGCAATGAAGAGTTGTATGGTAAATGTCTATAGTGATGCAGTATGGTCTACGTGAGAGTAAGCAGCACACAAGTTCAGAAGTGTCTGCTACATTTGGATTGTTTCATACAAAGGCAATGAAGAGTTGTATGGTAAATTATAGTGATGCAGTATGGTCTACGAGAGAGTAAGCACCACACAAGTTCAGAAGTTTCTACTACATTTGGATTGTTTCATACAAGGGCACTGAAGAGTTATATTCTAAATCTCTCTAGTGTTCCTATATTGGCTACAGCCTAGTAAGCAGCACCCAAGTTCAGAAGCGTCTGCTACATTTGGATTGTTTCATACAAAGGCAATGAAGAGTTGTACGGTAAATCTCTATAGTGATGCAGTATGGTCTACGAGAGAGTAAGCACCACACAAGTTCAGAAGCGTCTGCTACATTTGGATTGTTTCATACAAAGGCAATGAACAGTCGTATGGTAAATCTCTATAGTGATGCAGTATGGTCTACGAGAGAGTAAGCACCACACAAGTTCAGAAGTTTCTACTACATTTGGATTGTTTCATACAAGGGCACTGAAGAGTTCTATTCTAAATCTCTCTAGTGTTCCTATACTGGCTACAGCCTAGTAAGCAGCACCCAAGTTCAGAAGCGTCTGCTACATTTGGATTGTTTCATACAAAGGCAATGAACAGTTGTATGGTAAATCTCTATAGTGATGCAGTATGGTCTACGAGAGAGTAAGCACCACACAAGTTCAGAAGTTTCTACTACATTGGGATTGTTTCATACAAGGGCACTGAAGAGTTCTATTCTAAATCTCTCTAGTGTTCCTATACTGGCTACAGCCTAGTAAGCAGCACCCAAGTTCAGAAGTGTCTGCTACATTTGGATTGTTTAATACAAAGGCACTGAAGAGTATTATGGTAAATCTCTATAGTGATGCAGTATGGTCTTCGAGAGAGTAAGCAGCACACAAGTTCAGAAGTGTCTGCTAAATTTGGATTGTTTCATACAAAGGCAATGAACAGTTGTATGGTAAATCTCTATAGTGATGCAGTATGGTCTACGAGAGAGTAAGCACCACACAAGTTCAGAAGCGTCTGCTACATTTGGATTGTTTCATACAAAGGCAATGAAGAGTTGTATGGTAAATCTCTATAGTGATGCAGTATGGTCTACGACAGAGTAAGCACCACACAAGTTCAGAAGTTTCTACTACATTTGGATTGTTTCATACAAGGGCAACTAAGAGTTCTATTCTAAATCTCTCTAGTGTTCCTATACAGGCTACAGCCTAGTAAGCAGCACCCAAGTTCAGAAGCGTCTGCCACATTTGGATTGTTTCATACAAAGGCAATGAAGAGTTCTATGGTAAATCTCTATAGTGATGCAGTATGGTCTACGAGAGAGTAAGCACCACACAAGTTCAGAAGTGTCTACTACATTTGGATTGTTTCATACAAAGGCAATGAAGTGTTGTATGGTAAATCTCTATAGTGATGCAGTATGGTCTACGAGAGAGTAAGCACCACACAAGTTCAGAAGTTTCTACTACATTTGGATTGTTTCATACAAGGGCACTGAAGAGTTCTATTCTAAATCTCTCTAGTGTTCCTATACTGGCTACAGCCTAGTAAGCAGCACCCAAGTTCAGAAGCGTCTGCTACATTTGGATCGTTTCATACAAAGGCAATGAAGAGTTGTATGGTAAATCTCTATAGTGATGCAGTATGGTCTACGAGAGAGTAAGCACCACACAAGTTCAGAAGCGTCTGCTACATTTGGATTGTTTCATACAAAGGCAATGAAGAGTTGTATGGTAAATCTCTATAGTGATGCAGTATGGTCTACGAGAGAGTAAGCACCACACAAGTTCAGAAGTTTCTACTACATTTGGATTGTTTCATACAAGGGCACTGAAAAGTTCTATTCTAAATCTCTCTAGTGTTCCTATACTGGCTACAGCCTAGTAAGCAGCACCCAAGTTCAGAAGCGTCTGCTACATTTGGATTGTTTCATACAAAGGCAATGAAGAGTTGTATGGTAAATCTCTATAGTGATGCAGTATGGTCTACGAGAGAGTAAGCACCACACAAGTTCAGAAGCGTCTGCTACATTTGGATTGTTTCATACAAAGGCAATGAAGAGTTGTATGGTAAATCTCTATAGTGATGCAGTATGGTCTACGAGAGAGTAAGCACCACACAAGTTCAGAAGTTTCTACTACATTTGGATTGTTTGATACAAGGGCACTGAAGAGTTCTATTCTAAATCTCTCTAGTGTTCCTACACTGGCTACAGCCTAGTAAGCAGCACCCAAGTTCAGAAGCGTCTGCTACATTTGGATTGTTTCATACAAAGGCAATGAAGAGTTGTATGGTAAATCTCTATAGTG
The DNA here is from genome assembly GCA_026170595.1 of Plestiodon gilberti rubricaudatus. Taxonomy (NCBI): domain Eukaryota; kingdom Metazoa; phylum Chordata; class Lepidosauria; order Squamata; family Scincidae; genus Plestiodon; species Plestiodon gilberti. Next base: position 19,289,903 of record JANXHW010000012.1, read on the forward strand.
ATGCAGTATGGTCTACGAGAGAGTAAGCACCACACAAGTTCAGAAGCGTCTGCTACATTTGGATTGTTTCATACAAAGGCAATGAACAGTCGTATGGTAAATCTCTATAGTGATGCAGTATGGTCTACGAGAGAGTAAGCACCACACAAGTTCAGAATTTTCTACTACATTTGGATTGTTTCATACAAGGGCACTGAAGAGTTCTATTCTAAATCTCTCTAGTGTTCCTATACTGGATACAGCCTAGCAAGCAGCACCCAAGTTCAGAAGCGTCTGCTACATTTGGATTGTTTCATACAAAGGCAATGAAGAGTTGTATGGTAAATCTCTATAGTGATGCAGTATGGTCTACGAGAGAGTAAGCACCACACAAGTTCAGAAGCGTCTGCTACATTTGGATTGTTCCATACAAAGGCAATGAAGAGTTGTATGGTAAATCTCTATAGTGATGCAGTATGGTCTACGAGAGAGTAAGCACCACACAAGTTCAGAAGTTTCTACTACATTTGGATTGTTTGATACAAGGGCACTGAAGAGTTCTATTCTAAATCTCTCTAGTGTTCCTACACTGGCTACAGCCTAGTAAGCAGCACCCAAGTTCAGAAGCGTCTGCTACATTTGGATTGTTTCATACAAAGGCAATGAAGAGTTGTATGGTAAATCTCTATAGTGATGCAGTATGGTCTACGAGAGAGTAAGCACCACACAAGTTCAGAAGCGTCTGCTACATTTGGATTCTTTCATACAAAGGAAATGAAGAGTTGTATGGTAAATCTCTATAGTGATGCAGTATGGTCTACGAAAGAGTAAGCACCACACAAGTTCAGAAGTTTCTACTACATTTGGGTTGTTTCATACAAGGGCACTGAAGAGTTATATTCTAAATCTCTCTAGTGTTCCTATACTGGCTACAGCCTAGTAAGCAGCACCCAAGTTCAGAAGCGTCTGCTACATTTGGATTGTTTCATACAAAGGCAATGAAGAGTTGTACGGTAAATCTCTATAGTGATGCAGTATGGTCTACGAGAGAGTAAGCACCACACAAGTTCAGAAGCGTCTGCTACATTTGGATTGTTTCATACAAAGGCAATGAACAGTCGTATGGTAAATCTCTATAGTGATGCAGTATGGTCTACGAGAGAGTAAGCACCACACAAGTTCAGAAGTTTCTACTACATTTGGATTGTTTCATACAAGGGCACTGAAGAGTTCTATTCTAAATCTCTCTAGTGTTCCTATACTGGCTACAGCCTAGTAAGCAGCACCCAAGTTCAGAAGCGTCTGCTACATTTGGATTGTTTCATACAAGGGCACTGAAGAGTTCTATTCTAAATCTCTCTAGTGTTCCTATACTGGCTACAGCCTAGTAAGCAGCACCCAAGTTCAGAAGTTTCTACTACATTTGGATTGTTTCATACAACGGCACTGAAGAGTTCTATTCTAAATCTCTCTAGTGTTCCTACACTGCCAAAGCCTAGTAAGCAGCACCCAAGTTCAGAAGCATCTGCTACATTTGGATTGTTTCATACAAAGGCAATGAAGAGTTGTATGGTAAATCTCTATAGTGAGGCAGTATGGTCTACGAGAGAGTAAGCACCACACAAGTTCAGAAGCGTCTGCTACATTTGGATTGTTTCATACAAAGGAAATGAAGAGTTGTATGGTAAATCTCTATAGTGATTCAGTATGGTCTACGAGAGAGTAAGCACCACACAAGTTCAGAAGTTTCTACTACATTTGGATTGTTTCATACAAGGGCACTGAAGAGTTCTATTCTAAATCTCTCTAGTGTTCCTATACTGGCTACAGCCTAGTAAGCAGCACCCAAGTTCAGAAGCGTCTGCTACATTTGGATTGTTTCATACAAAGGCAATGAAGAGTTGTATGGTAAATCTCTATAGTGAAGCAGTATGGTCTACGAGAGAGTAAGCACCACACAAGTTCAGACGTTTCTAGTACATTTGGATTGTTTCATACAAAGGCAATGAAGTGTTGTATGGTAAATCTCTATAGTGATGCAGTATGGTCTACGAGAGTGTAAGAACCACACAAGTTCAGAAGTTTCTACTACATTTGGATTGTTTCATACAAGGGCACTGAAGAGTTGTATGGTAAATCTCTATAGTGAGGCAGTATGGTCTACGAGAGAGTAAGCACCACACAAGTTCAGAAGCGTCTGCTAAATTTGGATTGTTTCATACAAAGGCAATGAAGAGTTGTATGGTAAATGTCAATAGTGATGCAGTATGGTCTACGAGAGAGTAAGCACCACACAAGTTCAGAAGTTTCTACTACATTTGGATTGTTTCATACAAGGGCACTGAAGAGTTCTATTCTAAATCTCTCTAGTGTTCCTATACTGGCTACAGCCAAGTAAGCAGCACCCAAGTTCAGAAGCGTCTGCTACATTTGGATTGTTTCATACAAAGGCAATGAAGAGTTGTATGGTAAATCTCTATAGTGAGGCAGTATGGTCTACAAGAGAGTAAGCACCACACAAGTTCAGTAGCGTCTCCTACGTTTGGATTGTTTCATACAAAGGAAATGAAGAGTTGTATGGTAAATCTCTATAGTGATGCAGTATGGTCTACGAGAGAGTAAGCACCACACAAGTTCAGACGTATCTACTACATTTGGATTGTTTCATACAAGGGCAATGAAGTGTTGTATGGTAAATCTCTATAGTGATGCAGTATGGTCTACGAGAGTGTAAGCACCACACAAGTTCTGAAGTTTGTACTACATTTGTATTGTTTCATACAAGGGCACTGAAGAGTTCTATTCTAAATCTCTCTAGTGTTCCTATACTGGCTACAGCCTAGTAAGCAGCACCCAAGTTCAGAAGCGTCTGCTACATTTGGATTGTTTCATACAAAGGCAATGAAGAGTTGTATGGTAAATCTCTATAGTGATGAAGTATGGTCTACGACAGAGTAAGCACCACACAAGTTCAGAAGTTTCTACTACATTTGGATTGTTTCATACAAGGGCAACTAAGAGTTCTATTCTAAATCTCTCTAGTGTTCCTATACTGGCTACAGCCTAGTAAGCAGCACCCAAGTTCAGAAGCGTCTGCCACATTTGGATTGTTTCATACAAAGGCAATGAAGAGTTCTATGGTAAATCTCTATAGTGATGCAGTATGGTCTACGAGAGAGTAAGCACCACACAAGTTCAGAAGTTTCTACTACATTTGGATTGTTTCATACAAAGGAAATGAAGAGTTGTATGGTAAATCTCTATAGTGATGCAGTATGGTCTACGAGAGAGTAAGCACCACACAAGTTCAGAAGTTTCTACTACATTTGGATTGTTTCATACAAGGGCACTGAAGAGTTCTATTCTAAATCTCTCTAGTGTTCCTATACTGGCTACAGCCTAGTAAGCAGCACCCAAGTTCAGAAGCGTCTGCTACATTTGGATTGTTTCATACAAAGGCAATGAAGAGTTGTACGGTAAATCTCTATAGTGATGCAGTATGGTCTACGAGAGAGTAAGCACCACACAAGTTCAGAAGCGTCTGCTACATTTGGATTGTTTCATACAAAGGAAATGAAGAGTTGTATGGTAAATCTCTATAGTGATTCAGTATGGTCTACGAGAGAGTAAGCACCACACAAGTTCAGAAGTTTCTACTACATTTGGATTGTTTCATACAAGGGCACTGAAGAGTTCTATTCTAAATCTCTCTAGTGTTCCTATACTGGCTACAGCCTAGTAAGCAGCACCCAAGTTCAGAAGCGTCTGCTACATTTGGATTGTTTCATACAAAGGCAATGAAGAGTTGTATGGTAAATCTCTATAGTGAAGCAGTATGGTCTACGAGAGAGTAAGCACCACACAAGTTCAGACGTTTCTAGTACATTTGGATTGTTTCATACAAAGGCAATGAAGTGTTGTATGGTAAATCTCTATAGTGATGCAGTATGGTCTACGAGAGTGTAAGAACCACACAAGTTCAGAAGTTTCTACTACATTTGGATTGTTTCATACAAGGGCACTGAAGAGTTGTATGGTAAATCTCTATAGTGAGGCAGTATGGTCTACGAGAGAGTAAGCACCACACAAGTTCAGAAGCGTCTGCTAAATTTGGATTGTTTCATACAAAGGCAATGAAGAGTTGTATGGTAAATGTCAATAGTGATGCAGTATGGTCTACGAGAGAGTAAGCACCACACAAGTTCAGAAGTTTCTACTACATTTGGATTGTTTCATACAAGGGCACTGAAGAGTTCTATTCTAAATCTCTCTAGTGTTCCTATACTGGCTACAGCCAAGTAAGCAGCACCCAAGTTCAGAAGCGTCTGCTACATTTGGATTGTTTCATACAAAGGCAATGAAGAGTTGTATGGTAAATCTCTATAGTGAGGCAGTATGGTCTACAAGAGAGTAAGCACCACACAAGTTCAGTAGCGTCTCCTACGTTTGGATTGTTTCATACAAAGGAAATGAAGAGTTGTATGGTAAATCTCTATAGTGATGCAGTATGGTCTACGAGAGAGTAAGCACCACACAAGTTCAGACGTATCTACTACATTTGGATTGTTTCATACAAGGGCAATGAAGTGTTGTATGGTAAATCTCTATAGTGATGCAGTATGGTCTACGAGAGTGTAAGCACCACACAAGTTCTGAAGTTTGTACTACATTTGTATTGTTTCATACAAGGGCACTGAAGAGTTCTATTCTAAATCTCTCTAGTGTTCCTATACTGGCTACAGCCTAGTAAGCAGCACCCAAGTTCAGAAGCGTCTGCTACATTTGGATTGTTTCATACAAAGGCAATGAAGAGTTGTATGGTAAATCTCTATAGTGATGAAGTATGGTCTACGACAGAGTAAGCACCACACAAGTTCAGAAGTTTCTACTACATTTGGATTGTTTCATACAAGGGCAACTAAGAGTTCTATTCTAAATCTCTCTAGTGTTCCTATACTGGCTACAGCCTAGTAAGCAGCACCCAAGTTCAGAAGCGTCTGCCACATTTGGATTGTTTCATACAAAGGCAATGAAGAGTTCTATGGTAAATCTCTATAGTGATGCAGTATGGTCTACGAGAGAGTAAGCACCACACAAGTTCAGAAGTTTCTACTACATTTGGATTGTTTCATACAAAGGAAATGAAGAGTTGTATGGTAAATCTCTATAGTGATGCAGTATGGTCTACGAGAGAGTAAGCACCACACAAGTTCAGAAGTTTCTACTACATTTGGATTGTTTCATACAAGGGCACTGAAGAGTTCTATTCTAAATCTCTCTAGTGTTCCTATACTGGCTACAGCCTAGTAAGCAGCACCCAAGTTCAGAAGCGTCTGCTACATTTGGATTGTTTCATACAAAGGCAATGAAGAGTTGTACGGTAAATCTCTATAGTGATGCAGTATGGTCTACGAGAGAGTAAGCACCACACAAGTTCAGAAGCGTCTGCTACATTTGAATTGTTTCATACAAAGGCAATGAACAGTCGTATGGTAAATCTCTATAGTGATGCAGTATGGTCTACGAGAGAGTAAGCACCACACAAGTTCAGAAGTTTCTACTACATTTGGATTGTTTCATACAAGGGCACTGAAGAGTTCTATTCTAAATCTCTCTAGTGTTCCTATACTGGCTACAGCCTAGTAAGCAGCACCCAAGTTCAGAAGCGTCTGCTACATTTGGATTGTTTCATACAAAGGCAATGAAGAGTTGTATGGTAAATCTCTATAGTGATGCAGTATGGTCTACGACAGAGTAAGCACCACACAAGTTCAGAAGTTTCTACTACATTTGGATTGTTTCATACAAGGGCAACTAAGAGTTCTATTCTAAATCTCTCTAGTGTTCCTATACTGGCTACAGCCTAGTAAGCAGCACCCAAGTTCAGAAGCGTCTGCCACATTTGGATTGTTTCATACAAAGGCAATGAAGAGTTCTATGGTAAATCTCTATAGTGATGCAGTATGGTCTACGAGAGTGTAAGCACCACACAAGTTCAGAAGTTTCTACTACATTTGGATTGTTTCATACAAAGGAAATGAAGAGTTGTATGGTAAATCTCTATAGTGATGCAGTATGGTCTACGAGAGAGTAAGCACCACACAAGTTCAGAAGTTTCTACTACATTTGGATTGTTTCATACAAGGGCACTGAAGAGTTCTATTCTAAATCTCTCTAGTGTTCCTATACTGGCTACAGCCTAGTAAGCAGCACCCAAGTTCAGAAGCGTCTGCTACATTTGGATTGTTTCATACAAAGGCAATGAAGAGTTGTATGGTAAATCTCTATAGTGATGCAGTATGGTCTACGAGAGAGTAAGCACCACACAAGTTCAGAAGTTTCTACTACATTTGGATTGTTTCATACAAAGGCAATGAAGTGTTGTATGGTAAATCTCTATAGTGATGCAGTATGGTCTACGAGAGAGTAAGCACCACACAAGTTCAGAAGTTTCTACTACATTTGGATTGTTTCATACAAGGGCACTGAAGAGTTCTATTCTAAATCTCTCTAGTGTTCCTATACTGGCTACAGCCTAGTAAGCAGCACCCAAGTTCAGAAGCGTCTGCTACATTTGGATTGTTTCATACAAAGGCAATGAAGAGTTGTATGGTAAATCTCTATAGTGATGCAGTATGGTCTACGAGAGAGTAAGCACCACACAAGTTCAGAAGATTCTACTACATTTGGATTGTTTCATACAAAGGAAATGAAGAGTTGTATGGTAAATCTCTATAGTGATGCAGTATGGTCTACGAGAGAGTAAGCACCACACAAGTTCAGAAGTTTCTACTACATTTGGATTGTTTCATACAAGGGCACTGAAGAGTTCTATTCTAAATCTCTCTAGTGTTCCTATACTGGCTACAGCCTAGTAAGCAGCACCCAAGTTCAGAAGCGTCTGCTACATTTGGATTGTTTCATACAAAGGCAATGAAGAGTTGTACGGTAAATCTCTGTAGTGATGCAGTATGGTCTACGAGAGAGTAAGCACCACACAAGTTCAGAAGCGTCTGCTACATTTGAATTGTTTCATACAAAGGCAATGAACAGTCGTATTGTAAATCTCTATAGTGATGCAGTATGGTCTACGAGAGAGTAAGCACCACACAAGTTCAGAAGTTTCTACTACATTTGGATTGTTTCATACAAGGGCACTGAAGAGTTCTATTCTAAATCTCTCTAGTGTTCCTATACTGGCTACAGCCTAGTAAGCAGCACCCAAGTTCAGAAGCGTCTGCTACATTTGGATTGTTTCATACAAAGGCAATGAAGAGTTGTATGGTAAATCTCTATAGTGATGCAGTATGGTCTACGACAGAGTAAGCACCACACAAGTTCAGAAGTTTCTACTACATTTGGATTGTTTCATACAAGGGCAACTAAGAGTTCTATTCTAAATCTCTCTAGTGTTCCTATACTGGCTACAGCCTAGTAAGCAGCACTCAAGTTCAGAAGCGTCTGCCACATTTGGATTGTTTCATACAAAGGCAATGAAGAGTTCTATGGTAAATCTCTATAGTGATGCAGTATGGTCTACGAGAGAGTAAGCACCACACAAGTTCAGAAGTTTCTACTACATTTGGATTGTTTCATACAAAGGCAATGAAGTGTTGTATGGTAAATCTCTATAGTGATGCAGTATGGTCTACGAGAGAGTAAGCACCACACAAGTTCAGAAGTTTCTACTACATTTGGATTGTTTCATACAAAGGAAATGAAGAGTTGTATGGTAAATCTCTATAGTGATGCAGTATGGTCTACGAGAGAGTAAGCACCACACAAGTTCAGAAGTTTCTACTACATTTGGATTGTTTCATACAAGGGCACTGAAGAGTTCTATTCTAAATCTCTCTAGTGTTCCTATACTGGCTACAGCCTAGTAAGCAGCACCCAAGTTCAGAAGCGTCTGCTACATTTGGATTGTTTCATACAAAGGCAATGAAGAGTTGTACGGTAAATCTCTATAGTGATGCAGTATGGTCTACGAGAGAGTAAGCACCACACAAGTTCAGAAGCGTCTGCTACATTTGAATTGTTTCATACAAAGGCAATGAACAGTCGTATGGTAAATCTCTATAGTGATGCAGTATGGTCTACGAGAGAGTAAGCACCACACAAGTTCAGAAGTTTCTACTACATTTGGATTGTTTCATACAAGGGCACTGAAGAGTTCTATTCTAAATCTCTCTAGTGTTCCTATACTGGCTACAGCCTAGTAAGCAGCACCCAAGTTCAGAAGCGTCTGCTACATTTGGATTGTTTCATACAAAGGCAATGAAGAGTTGTATGGTAAATCTCTATAGTGATGCAGTATGGTCTACGACAGAGTAAGCACCACACAAGTTCAGAAGTTTCTACTACATTTGGATTGTTTCATACAAGGGCAAATAAGAGTTCTATTCTAAATCTCTCTAGTGTTCCTATACTGGCTACAGCCTAGTAAGCAGCACCCAAGTTCAGAAGCGTCTGCCATATTTGGATTGTTTCATACAAAGGCAATGAAGAGTTCTATGGTAAATCTCTATAGTGATGCAGTATGGTCTACGAGAGAGTAAGCACCACACAAGTTCAGAAGTTTCTACTACATTTGGATTGTTTCATACAAAGGAAATGAAGAGTTGTATGGTAAATCTCTATAGTGATGCAGTATGGTCTACGAGAGAGTAAGCACCACACAAGTTCAGAAGTTTCTACTACATTTGGATTGTTTCATACAAGGGCACTGAAGAGTTCTATTCTAAATCTCTCTAGTGTTCCTATACTGGCTACAGCCTAGTAAGCAGCACCCAAGTTCAGAAGCGTCTGCTACATTTGGATTGTTTCATACAAAGGCAATGAAGAGTTGTATGGTAAATCTCTATAGTGATGCAGTATGGTCTACGAGAGAGTAAGCACCACACAAGTTCAGAAGTGTCTACTACATTTGGATTGTTTCATACAAAGGCAATGAAGTGTTGTATGGTAAATCTCTATAGTGATGCAGTATGGTCTACGAGAGAGTAAGCACCACACAAGTTCAGACGTTTCTACTACATTTGGATTGTTTCATACAAGGGCACTGAAGAGTTCTATTCTAAATCTCTCTAGTGTTCCTGTACTGGCTACAGCCTAGTAAGCAGCACCCAAGTTCAGAAGCGTCTGATACATTTGGATTGTTTCATACAAAGGCAATGAAGAGTTGTATGGTAAATCTCTATAGTGATGCAGTATGGTCTACGAGAGAGTAAGCACCACACAAGTTCAGAAGATTCTACTACATTTGGATTGTTTCATACAAAGGAAATGAAGAGTTGTATGGTAAATCTCTATAGTGATGCAGTATGGTCTACGAGAGAGTAAGCACCACACAAGTTCAGAAGTTTCTAGTACATTTGGATTGTTTCATACAAGGGCACTGAAGAGTTCTATTCTAAATCTCTCTAGTGTTCCTATCCTGGCTACAGCCTAGTAAGCAGCACCCAAGTTCAGAAGCGTCTGCTACATTTGGATTGTTTCATACAAAGGCAATGAAGAGTTGTACGGTACATCTCTATAGTGATGCAGTATGGTCTACGAGAGAGTAAGCACCACACAAGTTCAGAAGCGTCTGCTACATTTGAATTGTTTCATACAAAGGCAATGAACAGTCGTATTGTAAATCTCTATAGTGATGCAGTATGGTCTACGAGAGAGTAAGCACCACACAAGTTCAGAAGTTTCTACTACATTTGGATTGTTTCATACAAGGGCACTGAAGAGTTCTATTCTAAATCTCTCTAGTGTTCCTATACTGGCTACAGCCTAGTAAGCAGCACCCAAGTTCAGAAGCGTCTGCTACATTTGGATTGTTTCATACAAAGGCAATGAAGAGTTGTATGGTAAATCTCTATAGTGATGCAGTATGGTCTACGACAGAGTAAGCACCACACAAGTTCAGAAGTTTCTACTACATTTGGATTGTTTCATACAAGGGCAACTAAGAGTTCTATTCTAAATCTCTCTAGTGTTCCTATACTGGCTACAGCCTAGTAAGCAGCACTCAAGTTCAGAAGCGTCTGCCACATTTGGATTGTTTCATACAAAGGCAATGAAGAGTTCTATGGTAAATCTCTATAGTGATGCAGTATGGTCTACGAGAGAGTAAGCACCACACAAGTTCAGAAGTTTCTACTACATTTGGATTGTTTCATACAAAGGAAATGAAGAGTTGTATGGTAAATCTCTATAGTGATGCAGTATGGTCTACGAGAGAGTAAGCACCACACAAGTTCAGAAGTTTCTACTACATTTGGATTGTTTCATACAAGGGCACTGAAGAGTTCTATTCTAAATCTCTCTAGTGTTCCTATACTGGCTACAGCCTAGTAAGCAGCACCCAAGTTCAGAAGCGTCTGCTACATTTGGATTGTTTCATACAAAGGCAATGAAGAGTTGTATGGTAAATCTCTATAGTGATGCAGTATGGTCTACGAGAGAGTAAGCACCACACAAGTTCAGAAGTGTCTACTACATTTGGATTGTTTCATACAAAGGCAATGAAGTGTTGTATGGTAAATCTCTATAGTGATGCAGTATGGTCTACGAGAGAGTAAGCACCACACAAGTTCAGAAGTTTCTACTACATTTGGATTGTTTCATACAAGGGCACTGAAGAGTTCTATTCTAAATCTCTCTAGTGTTCCTATACTGGCTACAGCCTAGTAAGCAGCCCCCAAGTTCAGAAGCGTCTGCTACATTTGGATTGTTTCATACAAAGGCAATGAAGAGTTGTATGGTAAATCTCTATAGTGATGCAGTATGGTCTACGAGAGAGTAAGCACCACACAAGTTCAGAAGCGTCTGCTACATTTGGATTGTTTCATACAAAGGCAATGAAGAGTTGTATGGTAAATCTCTATAGTGATGCAGTATGGTCTACGAGAGAGTAAGCACCACACAAGTTCAGAAGTTTCTACTACATTTGGATTGTTTGATACAAGGGCACTGAAGAGTTCTATTCTAAATCTCTCTAGTGTTCCTACACTGGCTACAGCCTAGTAAGCAGCACCCAAGTTCAGAAGCGTCTGCTACATTTGGATTGTTTCATACAAAGGCAATGAAGAGTTGTATGGTAAATCTCTATAGTGATGCAGTATGGTCTACGAGAGAGTAAGCACCACACAAGTTCAGAAGCGTCTGCTACATTTGGATTGTTTCATACAAAGGCAATGAAGACTTGTATGGTAATTCTCTATAGTGATGCAGTATGGTCTACGAGAGAGTAAGCACCACACAAGTTCAGAAGTTTCTACTACATTTGGATTGTTTCATACAAGGGCACTGAAGAGTTCTATTCTAAATCTCTCTAGTGTTCCTATACTGGCTACAGCCTAGTAAGCAGCACCCAAGTTCAGAAGCGTCTGCTACATTTGGATTGTTTCATACAAAGGCAATGAACAGTTGTATGGTAAATCTCTATAGTGATGCAGTATGGTCTACGAGAGAGTAAGCACCACACAAGTTCAGAAGTTTCTACTACATTTGGATTGTTTCATACAAGGGCACTGAAGAGTTCTATTCTAAATCTCTCTAGTGTTCCTACACTGGCTACAGCCTAGTAAGCAGCACCCAAGTTCAGAAGCGTCTGCTACATTTGGATTGTTTCATACAAAGGCAATGAAGAGTTGTATGGTAAATCTCTATAGTGAGGCAGTATGGTCTACAAGAGAGTAAGCACCACACAAGTTCAGTAGCGTCTCCTACGTTTGGATTGTTTCATACAAAGGAAATGAAGAGTTGTATGGTAAATCTCTATAGTGATGCAGTATGGTCTACGAGAGAGTAAGCACCACACAAGTTCAGACGTTTCTACTACATTTGGATTGTTTCATATAAGGGCAATGAAGTGTTGTATGGTAAATCTCTATAGTGATTCAGTATGGTCTACGAGAGTGTAAGCACCACACAAGTTCAGAAGTTTCTACTACATTTGGATTGTTTCATACAAGGGCACTGAAGAGTTCTATTCTAAATCTCTCTAGTGTTCCTATACTGGCTACAGCCTAGTAAGCAGCACCCAAGTTCAGAAGCGTCTGCTACATTTGGATTGTTTCATACAAAGGCAATGAAGAGTTGTACGGTAAATCTCTATAGTGATGCAGTATGGTCTACGAGAGAGTAAGCACCACACAAGTTCAGAAGCGTCTGCTACATTTGAATTGTTTCATACAAAGGCAATGAACAGTCGTATGGTAAATCTCTATAGTGATGCAGTATGGTCTACGAGAGAGTAAGCACCACACAAGTTCAGAAGTTTCTACTACATTTGGATTGTTTCATACAAGGGCACTGAAGAGTTCTATTCTAAATCTCTCTAGTGTTCCTATACTGGCTACAGCCTAGTAAGCAGCACCCAAGTTCAGAAGCGTCTGCTACATTTGGATTGTTTCATACAAAGGCAATGAAGAGTTGTATGGTAAATCTCTATAGTGATGCAGTATGGTCTACGACAGAGTAAGCACCACACAAGTTCAGAAGTTTCTACTACATTTGGATTGTTTCATACAAGGGCAACTAAGAGTTCTATTCTAAATCTCTCTAGTGTTCCTATACTGGCTACAGCCTAGTAAGCAGCACCCAAGTTCAGAAGCGTCTGCCACATTTGGATTGTTTCATACAAAGGCAATGAAGAGTTCTATGGTAAATCTCTATAGTGATGCAGTATGGTCTACGAGAGAGTAAGCACCACACAAGTTCAGAAGTTTCTACTACATTTGGATTGTTTCATACAAAGGCAATGAAGAGTTGTATGGTAAATCTCTATAGTGATGCAGTATGGTCTACGAGAGAGTAAGCACCACACAAGTTCAGAAGTTTCTACTACATTTGGATTGTTTCATACAAGGGCACTGAAGAGTTCTATTCTAAATCTCTCTAGTGTTCCTATACTGGCTACAGCCTAGTAAGCAGCACCCAAGTTCAGAAGCGTCTGCTACATTTGGATTGTTTCATACAAAGGCAATGAAGAGTTGTATGGTAAATCTCTATAGTGATGCAGTATGGTCTACGAGAGAGTAAGCACCACACAAGTTCAGAAGCGTCTGCTACATTTGGATTGTTTCATACAAAGGCAATGAAGAGTTGTATGGTAAATCTCTATAGTGATGCAGTATGGTCTACGAGAGAGTAAGCACCACACAAGTTCAGAAGTTTCTACCACATTTGGATTGTTTCATACAAGGGCACTGAAGAGTTCTATTCTAAATCTCTCTAGTGTTCCTATACTGGCTACAGCCTAGTAAGCAGCACCCAAGTTCAGAAGCGTCTGCTACATTTGGATTGTTTCATATAAAGGCAATGAACAGTTGTATGGTAAATCTCTATAGTGATGCAGTATGGTCTACGAGAGAGTAAGCACCACACAAGTTCAGAAGTTTCTACTACATTTGGATTGTTTCATACAAGGGCACTGAAAAGTTCTATTCTAAATCTCTCTAGTGTTCCTATACTGGCTACAGCCTAGCAAGCAGCACCCAAGTTCAGAAGCGTCTGCTACATTTGGATTGTTTCATACAAAGGCAATGAAGAGTTGTATGGTAAATCTCTATAGTGATGCAGTATGGTCTACGAGAGAGTAAGCAGCACCCAAGTTCAGAAGCATCTGCTACATTTGGATTGTTTCATACAAAGGCAATGAAGAGTTGTATGGTAAATCTCTATAGTGATGCAGTATGGTCTACGAGAGAGTAAGCACCACACAAGTTCTGAAGTTTCTACTACATTTGGATTGTTTGATACAAGGGCACTGAAGAGTTCTATTCTAAATCTCTCTAGTGTTCCTACACTGGCTACAGCCTAGTAAGCAGCACCCAAGTTCAGAAGCGTCTGCTACATTTGGATTGTTTCATACAAAGGCAATGAAGAGTTGTATGGTAAATCTCTATAGTGAGGCAGTATGGTCTACAAGAGAGTAAGCACCACACAAGTTCAGTAGCGTCTCCTACGTTTGGATTGTTTCATACAAAGGAAATGAAGAGTTGTATGGTAAATCTCTATAGTGATGCAGTATGGTCTACGAGAGAGTAAGCACCACACAAGTTCAGACGTATCTACTACATTTGGATTGTTTCATACAAGGGCAATGAAGTGTTGTATGGTAAATCTCTATAGTGATGCAGTATGGTCTACGAGAGTGTAAGCACCACACAAGTTCTGAAGTTTGTACTACATTTGTATTGTTTCATACAAGGGCACTGAAGAGTTCTATTCTAAATCTCTCTAGTGTTCCTATACTGGCTACAGCCTAGTAAGCAGCACCCAAGTTCAGAAGCGTCTGCTACATTTGGATTGTTTCATACAAAGGCAATGAAGAGTTGTATGGTAAATCTCTATAGTGATGAAGTATGGTCTACGACAGAGTAAGCACCACACAAGTTCAGAAGTTTCTACTACATTTGGATTGTTTCATACAAGGGCAACTAAGAGTTCTATTCTAAATCTCTCTAGTGTTCCTATACTGGCTACAGCCTAGTAAGCAGCACCCAAGTTCAGAAGCGTCTGCCACATTTGGATTGTTTCATACAAAGGCAATGAAGAGTTCTATGGTAAATCTCTATAGTGATGCAGTATGGTCTACGAGAGAGTAAGCACCACACAAGTTCAGAAGTTTCTACTACATTTGGATTGTTTCATACAAAGGAAATGAAGAGTTGTATGGTAAATCTCTATAGTGATGCAGTATGGTCTACGAGAGAGTAAGCACCACACAAGTTCAGAAGTTTCTACTACATTTGGATTGTTTCATACAAGGGCACTGAAGAGTTCTATTCTAAATCTCTCTAGTGTTCCTATACTGGCTACAGCCTAGTAAGCAGCACCCAAGTTCAGAAGCGTCTGCTACATTTGGATTGTTTCATACAAAGGCAATGAAGAGTTGTACGGTAAATCTCTATAGTGATGCAGTATGGTCTACGAGAGAGTAAGCACCACACAAGTTCAGAAGCGTCTGCTACATTTGAATTGTTTCATACAAAGGCAATGAACAGTCGTATGGTAAATCTCTATAGTGATGCAGTATGGTCTACGAGAGAGTAAGCACCACACAAGTTCAGAAGTTTCTACTACATTTGGATTGTTTCATACAAGGGCACTGAAGAGTTCTATTCTAAATCTCTCTAGTGTTCCTATACTGGCTACAGCCTAGTAAGCAGCACCCAAGTTCAGAAGCGTCTGCTACATTTGGATTGTTTCATACAAAGGCAATGAAGAGTTGTATGGTAAATCTCTATAGTGATGCAGTATGGTCTACGACAGAGTAAGCACCACACAAGTTCAGAAGTTTCTACTACATTTGGATTGTTTCATACAAGGGCAACTAAGAGTTCTATTCTAAATCTCTCTAGTGTTCCTATACTGGCTACAGCCTAGTAAGCAGCACCCAAGTTCAGAAGCGTCTGCTACATTTGGATTGTTTCATACAAAGGCAATGAAGAGTTCTATGGTAAATCTCTATAGTGATGCAGTATGGTCTACGAGAGTGTAAGCACCACACAAGTTCAGAAGTTTCTACTACATTTGGATTGTTTCATACAAAGGAAATGAAGAGTTGTATGGTAAATCTCTATAGTGATGCAGTATGGTCTACGAGAGAGTAAGCACCACACAAGTTCAGAAGTTTCTACTACATTTGGATTGTTTCATACAAGGGCACTGAAGAGTTCTATTCTAAATCTCTCTAGTGTTCCTATACTGGCTACAGCCTAGTAAGCAGCACCCAAGTTCAGAAGCGTCTGCTACATTTGGATTGTTTCATACAAAGGCAATGAAGAGTTGTATGGTAAATCTCTATAGTGATGCAGTATGGTCTACGAGAGAGTAAGCACCACACAAGTTCAGAAGTTTCTACTACATTTGGATTGTTTCATACAAAGGCAATGAAGTGTTGTATGGTAAATCTCTATAGTGATGCAGTATGGTCTACGAGAGAGTAAGCACCACACAAGTTCAGAAGTTTCTACTACATTTGGATTGTTTCATACAAGGGCACTGAAGAGTTCTATTCTAAATCTCTCTAGTGTTCCTATACTGGCTACAGCCTAGTAAGCAGCACCCAAGTTCAGAAGCGTCTGCTACATTTGGATTGTTTCATACAAAGGCAATGAAGAGTTGTATGGTAAATCTCTATAGTGATGCAGTATGGTCTACGAGAGAGTAAGCACCACACAAGTTCAGAAGATTCTACTACATTTGGATTGTTTCATACAAAGGAAATGAAGAGTTGTATGGTAAATCTCTATAGTGATGCAGTATGGTCTACGAGAGAGTAAGCACCACACAAGTTCAGAAGTTTCTACTACATTTGGATTGTTTCATACAAGGGCACTGAAGAGTTCTATTCTAAATCTCTCTAGTGTTCCTATACTGGCTACAGCCTAGTAAGCAGCACCCAAGTTCAGAAGCGTCTGCTACATTTGGATTGTTTCATACAAAGGCAATGAAGAGTTGTACGGTAAATCTCTGTAGTGATGCAGTATGGTCTACGAGAGAGTAAGCACCACACAAGTTCAGAAGCGTCTGCTACATTTGAATTGTTTCATACAAAGGCAATGAACAGTCGTATTGTAAATCTCTATAGTGATGCAGTATGGTCTACGAGAGAGTAAGCACCACACAAGTTCAGAAGTTTCTACTACATTTGGATTGTTTCATACAAGGGCACTGAAGAGTTCTATTCTAAATCTCTCTAGTGTTCCTATACTGGCTACAGCCTAGTAAGCAGCACCCAAGTTCAGAAGCGTCTGCTACATTTGGATTGTTTCATACAAAGGCAATGAAGAGTTGTATGGTAAATCTCTATAGTGATGCAGTATGGTCTACGACAGAGTAAGCACCACACAAGTTCAGAAGTTTCTACTACATTTGGATTGTTTCATACAAGGGCAACTAAGAGTTCTATTCTAAATCTCTCTAGTGTTCCTATACTGGCTACAGCCTAGTAAGCAGCACTCAAGTTCAGAAGCGTCTGCCACATTTGGATTGTTTCATACAAAGGCAATGAAGAGTTCTATGGTAAATCTCTATAGTGATGCAGTATGGTCTACGAGAGAGTAAGCACCACACAAGTTCAGAAGTTTCTACTACATTTGGATTGTTTCATACAAAGGCAATGAAGTGTTGTATGGTAAATCTCTATAGTGATGCAGTATGGTCTACGAGAGAGTAAGCACCACACAAGTTCAGAAGTTTCTACTACATTTGGATTGTTTCATACAAAGGAAATGAAGAGTTGTATGGTAAATCTCTATAGTGATGCAGTATGGTCTACGAGAGAGTAAGCACCACACAAGTTCAGAAGTTTCTACTACATTTGGATTGTTTCATACAAGGGCACTGAAGAGTTCTATTCTAAATCTCTCTAGTGTTCCTATACTGGCTACAGCCTAGTAAGCAGCACCCAAGTTCAGAAGCGTCTGCTACATTTGGATTGTTTCATACAAAGGCAATGAAGAGTTGTACGGTAAATCTCTATAGTGATGCAGTATGGTCTACGAGAGAGTAAGCACCACACAAGTTCAGAAGCGTCTGCTACATTTGAATTGTTTCATACAAAGGCAATGAACAGTCGTATGGTAAATCTCTATAGTGATGCAGTATGGTCTACGAGAGAGTAAGCACCACACAAGTTCAGAAGTTTCTACTACATTTGGATTGTTTCATACAAGGGCACTGAAGAGTTCTATTCTAAATCTCTCTAGTGTTCCTATACTGGCTACAGCCTAGTAAGCAGCACCCAAGTTCAGAAGCGTCTGCTACATTTGGATTGTTTCATACAAAGGCAATGAAGAGTTGTATGGTAAATCTCTATAGTGATGCAGTATGGTCTACGACAGAGTAAGCACCACACAAGTTCAGAAGTTTCTACTACATTTGGATTGTTTCATACAAGGGCAAATAAGAGTTCTATTCTAAATCTCTCTAGTGTTCCTATACTGGCTACAGCCTAGTAAGCAGCACCCAAGTTCAGAAGCGTCTGCCATATTTGGATTGTTTCATACAAAGGCAATGAGGAGTTCTATGGTAAATCTCTATAGTGATGCAGTATGGTCTACGAGAGAGTAAGCACCACACAAGTTCAGAAGTTTCTACTACATTTGGATTGTTTCATACAAAGGAAATGAAGAGTTGTATGGTAAATCTCTATAGTGATGCAGTATGGTCTACGAGAGAGTAAGCACCACACAAGTTCAGAACCTTCTACTACATTTGGATTGTTTCATACAAGGGCACTGAAGAGTTCTATTCTAAATCTCTCTAGTGTTCCTATACTGGCTACAGCCTAGTAAGCAGCACCCAAGTTCAGAAGCGTCTGCTACATTTGGATTGTTTCATACAAAGGCAATGAAGAGTTGTATGGTAAATCTCTATAGTGATGCAGTATGGTCTACGAGAGAGTAAGCACCACACAAGTTCAGAAGTGTCTACTACATTTGGATTGTTTCATACAAAGGCAATGAAGTGTTGTATGGTAAATCTCTATAGTGATGCAGTATGGTCTACGAGAGAGTAAGCACCACACAAGTTCAGACGTTTCTACTACATTTGGATTGTTTCATACAAGGGCACTGAAGAGTTCTATTCTAAATCTCTCTAGTGTTCCTGTACTGGCTACAGCCTAGTAAGCAGCACCCAAGTTCAGAAGCGTCTGATACATTTGGATTGTTTCATACAAAGGCAATGAAGAGTTGTATGGTAAATCTCTATAGTGATGCAGTATGGTCTACGAGAGAGTAAGCACCACACAAGTTCAGAAGATTCTACTACATTTGGATTGTTTCATACAAAGGAAATGAAGAGTTGTATGGTAAATCTCTATAGTGATGCAGTATGGTCTACGAGAGAGTAAGCACCACACAAGTTCAGAAGTTTCTAGTACATTTGGATTGTTTCATACAAGGGCACTGAAGAGTTCTATTCTAAATCTCTCTAGTGTTCCTATCCTGGCTACAGCCTAGTAAGCAGCACCCAAGTTCAGAAGCGTCTGCTACATTTGGATTGTTTCATACAAAGGCAATGAAGAGTTGTACGGTACATCTCTATAGTGATGCAGTATGGTCTACGAGAGAGTAAGCACCACACAAGTTCAGAAGCGTCTGCTACATTTGAATTGTTTCATACAAAGGCAATGAACAGTCGTATTGTAAATCTCTATAGTGATGCAGTATGGTCTACGAGAGAGTAAGCACCACACAAGTTCAGAAGTTTCTACTACATTTGGATTGTTTCATACAAGGGCACTGAAGAGTTCTATTCTAAATCTCTCTAGTGTTCCTATACTGGCTACAGCCTAGTAAGCAGCACCCAAGTTCAGAAGCGTCTGCTACATTTGGATTGTTTCATACAAAGGCAATGAAGAGTTGTATGGTAAATCTCTATAGTGATGCAGTATGGTCTACGACAGAGTAAGCACCACACAAGTTCAGAAGTTTCTACTACATTTGGATTGTTTCATACAAGGGCAACTAAGAGTTCTATTCTAAATCTCTCTAGTGTTCCTATACTGGCTACAGCCTAGTAAGCAGCACTCAAGTTCAGAAGCGTCTGCCACATTTGGATTGTTTCATACAAAGGCAATGAAGAGTTCTATGGTAAATCTCTATAGTGATGCAGTATGGTCTACGAGAGAGTAAGCACCACACAAGTTCAGAAGTTTCTACTACATTTGGATTGTTTCATACAAAGGAAATGAAGAGTTGTATGGTAAATCTCTATAGTGATGCAGTATGGTCTACGAGAGAGTAAGCACCACACAAGTTCAGAAGTTTCTACTACATTTGGATTGTTTCATACAAGGGCACTGAAGAGTTCTATTCTAAATCTCTCTAGTGTTCCTATACTGGCTACAGCCTAGTAAGCAGCACCCAAGTTCAGAAGCGTCTGCTACATTTGGATTGTTTCATACAAAGGCAATGAAGAGTTGTATGGTAAATCTCTATAGTGATGCAGTATGGTCTACGAGAGAGTAAGCACCACACAAGTTCAGAAGTGTCTACTACATTTGGATTGTTTCATACAAAGGCAATGAAGTGTTGTATGGTAAATCTCTATAGTGATGCAGTATGGTCTACGAGAGAGTAAGCACCACACAAGTTCAGAAGTTTCTACTACATTTGGATTGTTTCATACAAGGGCACTGAAGAGTTCTATTCTAAATCTCTCTAGTGTTCCTATACTGGCTACAGCCTAGTAAGCAGCCCCCAAGTTCAGAAGCGTCTGCTACATTTGGATTGTTTCATACAAAGGCAATGAAGAGTTGTATGGTAAATCTCTATAGTGATGCAGTATGGTCTACGAGAGAGTAAGCACCACACAAGTTCAGAAGCGTCTGCTACATTTGGATTGTTTCATACAAAGGCAATGAAGAGTTGTATGGTAAATCTCTATAGTGATGCAGTATGGTCTACGAGAGAGTAAGCACCACACAAGTTCAGAAGTTTCTACTACATTTGGATTGTTTGATACAAGGGCACTGAAGAGTTCTATTCTAAATCTCTCTAGTGTTCCTACACTGGCTACAGCCTAGTAAGCAGCACCCAAGTTCAGAAGCGTCTGCTACATTTGGATTGTTTCATACAAAGGCAATGAAGAGTTGTATGGTAAATCTCTATAGTGATGCAGTATGGTCTACGAGAGAGTAAGCACCACACAAGTTCAGAAGCGTCTGCTACATTTGGATTGTTTCATACAAAGGCAATGAAGACTTGTATGGTAATTCTCTATAGTGATGCAGTATGGTCTACGAGAGAGTAAGCACCACACAAGTTCAGAAGTTTCTACTACATTTGGATTGTTTCATACAAGGGCACTGAAGAGTTCTATTCTAAATCTCTCTAGTGTTCCTATACTGGCTACAGCCTAGTAAGCAGCACCCAAGTTCAGAAGCGTCTGCTACATTTGGATTGTTTCATACAAAGGCAATGAACAGTTGTATGGTAAATCTCTATAGTGATGCAGTATGGTCTACGAGAGAGTAAGCACCACACAAGTTCAGAAGTTTCTACTACATTTGGATTGTTTCATACAAGGGCACTGAAGAGTTCTATTCTAAATCTCTCTAGTGTTCCTACACTGGCTACAGCCTAGTAAGCAGCACCCAAGTTCAGAAGCGTCTGCTACATTTGGATTGTTTCATACAAAGGCAATGAAGAGTTGTATGGTAAATCTCTATAGTGAGGCAGTATGGTCTACAAGAGAGTAAGCACCACACAAGTTCAGTAGCGTCTCCTACGTTTGGATTGTTTCATACAAAGGAAATGAAGAGTTGTATGGTAAATCTCTATAGTGATGCAGTATGGTCTACGAGAGAGTAAGCACCACACAAGTTCAGACGTTTCTACTACATTTGGATTGTTTCATATAAGGGCAATGAAGTGTTGTATGGTAAATCTCTATAGTGATTCAGTATGGTCTACGAGAGTGTAAGCACCACACAAGTTCAGAAGTTTCTACTACATTTGGATTGTTTCATACAAGGGCACTGAAGAGTTCTATTCTAAATCTCTCTAGTGTTCCTATACTGGCTACAGCCTAGTAAGCAGCACCCAAGTTCAGAAGCGTCTGCTACATTTGGATTGTTTCATACAAAGGCAATGAAGAGTTGTACGGTAAATCTCTATAGTGATGCAGTATGGTCTACGAGAGAGTAAGCACCACACAAGTTCAGAAGCGTCTGCTACATTTGAATTGTTTCATACAAAGGCAATGAACAGTCGTATGGTAAATCTCTATAGTGATGCAGTATGGTCTACGAGAGAGTAAGCACCACACAAGTTCAGAAGTTTCTACTACATTTGGATTGTTTCATACAAGGGCACTGAAGAGTTCTATTCTAAATCTCTCTAGTGTTCCTATACTGGCTACAGCCTAGTAAGCAGCACCCAAGTTCAGAAGCGTCTGCTACATTTGGATTGTTTCATACAAAGGCAATGAAGAGTTGTATGGTAAATCTCTATAGTGATGCAGTATGGTCTACGACAGAGTAAGCACCACACAAGTTCAGAAGTTTCTACTACATTTGGATTGTTTCATACAAGGGCAACTAAGAGTTCTATTCTAAATCTCTCTAGTGTTCCTATACTGGCTACAGCCTAGTAAGCAGCACCCAAGTTCAGAAGCGTCTGCCACATTTGGATTGTTTCATACAAAGGCAATGAAGAGTTCTATGGTAAATCTCTATAGTGATGCAGTATGGTCTACGAGAGAGTAAGCACCACACAAGTTCAGAAGTTTCTACTACATTTGGATTGTTTCATACAAAGGCAATGAAGAGTTGTATGGTAAATCTCTATAGTGATGCAGTATGGTCTACGAGAGAGTAAGCACCACACAAGTTCAGAAGTTTCTACTACATTTGGATTGTTTCATACAAGGGCACTGAAGAGTTCTATTCTAAATCTCTCTAGTGTTCCTATACTGGCTACAGCCTAGTAAGCAGCACCCAAGTTCAGAAGCGTCTGCTACATTTGGATTGTTTCATACAAAGGCAATGAAGAGTTGTATGGTAAATCTCTATAGTGATGCAGTATGGTCTACGAGAGAGTAAGCACCACACAAGTTCAGAAGCGTCTGCTACATTTGGATTGTTTCATACAAAGGCAATGAAGAGTTGTATGGTAAATCTCTATAGTGATGCAGTATGGTCTACGAGAGAGTAAGCACCACACAAGTTCAGAAGTTTCTACCACATTTGGATTGTTTCATACAAGGGCACTGAAGAGTTCTATTCTAAATCTCTCTAGTGTTCCTATACTGGCTACAGCCTAGTAAGCAGCACCCAAGTTCAGAAGCGTCTGCTACATTTGGATTGTTTCATATAAAGGCAATGAACAGTTGTATGGTAAATCTCTATAGTGATGCAGTATGGTCTACGAGAGAGTAAGCACCACACAAGTTCAGAAGTTTCTACTACATTTGGATTGTTTCATACAAGGGCACTGAAAAGTTCTATTCTAAATCTCTCTAGTGTTCCTATACTGGCTACAGCCTAGCAAGCAGCACCCAAGTTCAGAAGCGTCTGCTACATTTGGATTGTTTCATACAAAGGCAATGAAGAGTTGTATGGTAAATCTCTATAGTGATGCAGTATGGTCTACGAGAGAGTAAGCAGCACCCAAGTTCAGAAGCATCTGCTACATTTGGATTGTTTCATACAAAGGCAATGAAGAGTTGTATGGTAAATCTCTATAGTGATGCAGTATGGTCTACGAGAGAGTAAGCACCACACAAGTTCTGAAGTTTCTACTACATTTGGATTGTTTGATACAAGGGCACTGAAGAGTTCTATTCTAAATCTCTCTAGTGTTCCTACACTGGCTACAGCCTAGTAAGCAGCACCCAAGTTCAGAAGCGTCTGCTACATTTGGATTGTTTCATACAAAGGCAATGAACAGTTGTATGGTAAATCTCTATAGTGATGCAGTATGGTCTACGAGAGAGTAAGCACCACACAAGTTCAGAAGTTTCTACTACATTTGGATTGTTTCATACAAGGGCACTGAAGAGTTCTATTCTAAATCTCTCTAGTGTTCCTATACTGGCTACAGCCTAGCAAGCTGCACCGAAGTTCAGAAGCGTCTGCTACATTTGGATTGTTTCATACAAAGGCAATGAAGAGTTGTATGGTAAATCTCTATAGTGATGCAGTATGGTCTACGAGAGAGTAAGCAGCACCCAAGTTCAGAAGCATCTGCTACATTTGGATTGTTTCATACAAAGGCAATGAAGAGTTGTATGGTAAATCTCTATAGTGATGCAGTATGGTCTACGAGAGAGTAAGCACCACACAAGTTCAGAAGTTTCTACTACATTTGGATTGTTTGATACAAGGGCACTGAAGAGTTCTATTCTAAATCTCTCTAGTGTTCCTACACTGGCTACAGCCTAGTAAGCAGCACCCAAGTTCAGAAGCGTCTGCTACATTTGGATTGTTTCATACAAAGGCAATGAAGAGTTGTATGGTAAATCTCTATAGTGATGCAGTATGGTCTACGAGAGAGTAAGCACCACACAAGTTCAGAAGCGTCTGCTACATTTGGATTGTTTCATACAAAGGCAATGAAGACTTGTATGGTAAATCTCTATAGTGATGCAGTATGGTCTACGAGAGAGTAAGTACCACACAAGTTCAGAAGTTTCTACTACATTTGGATTGTTTCATACAAGGGCACTGAAGAGTTCTATTCTAAATCTCTCTAGTGTTCCTGTACTGGCTACAGCCTAGTAAGCAGCACCCAAGTTCAGAAGCGTCTGCTACATTTGGATTGTTTCATACAAAGGCAATGAACAGTTGTATGGTAAATCTCTATAGTGATGCAGTATGGTCTACGAGAGAGTAAGCACCACACAAGTTCAGAAGTTTCTACTACATTTGGATTGTTTCATACAAGGGCACTGAAGAGTTCAATTCTAAATCTCTCTAGTGTTCCTATACTGGCTACAGCCTAGTAAGCAGCACCCAAGTTTAGAAGCGTCTGCTACATTTGGATTGTTTCATACAAAGGCAATGAAGAGTAGTATAGTAAATCTCTATAGTGATGCAGTATGGTCTACGAGAGAGTAAGCACCACACAAGTTCAGAAGTTTCTACTACATTTGGATTGTTTCATACAAGGGCACTGAAGAGTTCTATTCTAAATCTCTCTAGTGTTCCTATACTGGCTACAGCTTAGTAAGCAGCACCCAAGTTCAGAAGCGTCTGCTCCATTTGGATTGTTTCATACAAAGGCAATGAACAGTTGTATGGTACATCTCTATAGTGATGCAGTATGGTCTACGAGAGAGTAAGCACCACACAGGTTCAGAAGTTTCTACTACATTTGGATTGTTTCATTCAAGGGCACTGAAGAGTTCTATTCTAAATCTCTCTAGTATTCCTATACTGGCTACAGCCTAGTAAGCAGCAACCAAGTTCAGAAGCGTCTGCTACATTTGGATTGTTTCATACAAAGGCAATGAAGAGTTGTATGGTAAATCTCTGTAGTGATGCAGTATGGTCTACGAGAGAGTAAGCACCACACAAGTTCAGAAGCGTCTGCTACATTTGGATTGTTTCATACAAAGGCAATGAAGAGTTGTATGGTAAATCTCTATAGTGATGCAGTATGGTCTACGAGAGAGTAAGCACCACACAAGTTCAGAAGTTTCTACTACATTTGGATTGTTTCATACAAAGGCAATGAAGTGTTGTATGGTAAATCTCTATAGTGATGCAGTATGGTCTACGAGAGAGTAAGCACCACAGAAGTTCTGAAGTTTCTACTACATTTGGATTGTTTCATACCAGGGCACTGAAGAGTTCTATTCTAAATCTCTCTAGTGTTCCTATACTGGCTACAGCCTAGTAAGCAGCACCCAAGTTCAGAAGCGTCTGCTACATTTGGATTGTTTCATACAAAGGCAATGAAGAGTTGTATGGTAAATCTCTATAGTGATGCAGTATGGTCTACGAGAGAGTAAGCACCACACAAGTTCAGAAGTTTCTACTACATTTGGATTGTTTCATACAAGGGCACTGAAGAGTTCTATTCTAAATCTGTCTTGTGTTCCTATACTGGCTACAGCTTTGTAAGCAGCACCGAAGTTCAGAAGCATCTGCTACATTTGGATTGTTTCATACAAAGGCAATGAAGAGTTGTATGGTAAATCTCTATAGTGATGCAGTATGGTCTACGAGAGAGTAAGCACCACACAAGTTCAGAAGTTTCTACTACATTTGGATTGTTTCATACAAGGGCAATGAAGTGTTGTATGGTCAATCTCTATAGTGATGCAGTATGGTCTACGAGAGAGTAAGCACCACACAAGTTCAGAAGTTTCTACTACATTTGGATTGTTTCATACAAGGGCAATGAAGAGTTCTATTCTAAATCTCTCTAGTGTTCCTATACTGGCTACAGCTTAGTAAGCAGCACCCAAGTTCAGAAGCGTCTGCTACATTTGGATTGTTTCATACAAAGGCAATGAAGAGTTGTATGGTAAATCCCTATAGTGATGCAGTATGGTCTATGAGAGAGTAAGCACCACACAAGTTCAGAAGCGTCTGCTACATTTGGATTGTTTCATACAAAAGCAATGAAGAGTTGTATGGGAAATCTCTATAGTGATGCAGTATGGTCTACGAGAGAGTAAGCACCACACAAGTTCAGACGTTTCTACTACATTTGGATTGTTTCATAGAAGGGCACTGAAGAGTTCTATTCTCTAGTGTTCCTATACTCCCTACAGTATCTCTCTAGTGTTCCTATACTGGCTACAGCCAAGTAAGCAGCACCCAAGTTCAGAAGCATCTGCTACATTTGGATTGTTTCATACAAAGGCACTGAAGAGTTGTATGGTAAATCTCTATAGTGATGCAGTATGGTCTACGAGAGAGTAAGCAGCACACAAGTTCAAAAGTGTCTGCTACATTTGGATTGTTTCATACAAAGGCAGTGAAGAGTTGTATGGTAAATCTCTATAGTGATGCAGTATGGTCTACGAGTGAGTAAGCAGCACACAAGTTCAGAAGTTTCTACTACATTTGGATTGTTTCATACAAGGGCACTGAAGAGTTCTATTCTAAATCTCTCTAGTGTTCCTATACTGGCTACAGCCTAGTAAGCAGCACCCAAGTTCAGAAGCGTCTGCTACATTTGGATTGTTTCATACAAAGGCAATGAAGAGTTGTATGGTAAATCTCTATAGTGATGCAGTATGGTCTACGAGTGAGTAAGCAGCACACAAGTTCAGAAGCGTCTGCTACATTTGGATTGTTTCATACAAAGGAAATGAAGAGTTGTATGGTAAATCTCTATAGTGATGCAGTATGGTCTACGAGAGAGTAAGCACCACACAAGTTCAGAAGTTTCTACTACATTTGGATTGTTTCATACAAGGGCACTGAAGAGTTCTATTCTAAATCTCTCTAGTGTTCCTATACTGGCTACAGCCTAGTAAGCAGCACCCAAGTTCAGAAGCGTCTGCTACATTTGGATTGTTTCATACAAAGGCAATGAAGAGTTCTATGGTAAATCTCTATAGTGATGCAGTATGGTCTACGAGAGAGTAAGCACCACACAAGTTCATAAGTTTCTACTACATTTGGATTGTTTCATACAAAGGCAATGAAGAGTTGTATGGTAAATCTCTATAGTGATGCAGTATGGTCTACGAGAGAGTAAGCACCACACAAGTTCAGAAGTTTCTACTACATTTGGATTGTTTCATACAAGGGCACTGAAGAGTTCTATTCTAAATCTCTCTAGTGTTCCTATACTGGCTACAGCCTAGTAAGCAGCACCCAAGTTCAGAAGCGTCTGCTACATTTGGATTGTTTCATACAAAGGCAATGAAGAGTTGTATGGTAAATCTCTATAGTGATGCAGTATGGTCTACGAGAGAGTAAGCACCACACAAGTTCAGAAGCGTCTGCTACATTTGGATTGTTTCATACAAAGGCAATGAAGAGTTGTATGGTAAATCTCTATAGTGATGCAGTATGGTCTACGAGAGAGTAAGCACCACAGAAGTTCAGAAGTTTCTACCACATTTGGATTGTTTCATACAAGGGCACTGAAGAGTTCTATTCTAAATCTCTCTAGTGTTCCTATACTGGCTACAGCCTAGTAAGCAGCACCCAAGTTCAGAAGCGTCTGCTACATTTGGATTGTTTCATATAAAGGCAATGAACAGTTGTATGGTAAATCTCTATAGTGATGCAGTATGGTCTACGAGAGAGTAAGCACCACACAAGTTCAGAAGTTTCTACTACATTTGGATTGTTTCATACAAGGGCACTGAAAAGTTCTATTCTAAATCTCTCTAGTGTTCCTATACTGGCTACAGCCTAGCAAGCAGCACCCAAGTTCAGAAGCGTCTGCTACATTTGGATTGTTTCATACAAAGGCAATGAAGAGTTGTATGGTAAATCTCTATAGTGATGCAGTATGGTCTACGAGAGAGTAAGCAGCACCCAAGTTCAGAAGCATCTGCTACATTTGGATTGTTTCATACAAAGGCAATGAAGAGTTGTATGGTAAATCTCTATAGTGATGCAGTATGGTCTACGAGAGAGTAAGCACCACACAAGTTCAGAAGTTTCTACTACATTTGGATTGTTTGATACAAGGGCACTGAAGAGTTCTATTCTAAATCTCTCTAGTGTTCCTACACTGGCTACAGCCTAGTAAGCAGCACCCAAGTTCAGAAGCGTCTGCTACATTTGGATTGTTTCATACAAAGGCAATGAACAGTTGTATGGTAAATCTCTATAGTGATGCAGTATGGTCTACGAGAGAGTAAGCACCACACAAGTTCAGAAGTTTCTACTACATTTGGATTGTTTCATACAAGGGCACTGAAGAGTTCTATTCTAAATCTCTCTAGTGTTCCTATACTGGCTACAGCCTAGCAAGCTGCACCCAAGTTCAGAAGCGTCTGCTACATTTGGATTGTTTCATACAAAGGCAATGAAGAGTTGTATGGTAAATCTCTATAGTGATGCAGTATGGTCTACGAGAGAGTAAGCAGCACCCAAGTTCAGAAGCATCTGCTACATTTGGATTGTTTCATACAAAGGCAATGAAGAGTTGTATGGTAAATCTCTATAGTGATGCAGTATGGTCTACGAGAGAGTAAGCACCACACAAGTTCAGAAGTTTCTACTACATTTGGATTGTTTGATACAAGGGCACTGAAGACTTCTATTCTAAATCTCTCTAGTGTTCCTACACTGGCTACAGCCTAGTAAGCAGCACCCAAGTTCAGAAGCGTCTGCTACATTTGGATTGTTTCATACAAAGGCAATGAAGAGTTGTATGGTAAATCTCTATAGTGATGCAGTATGGTCTACGAGAGAGTAAGCACCACACAAGTTCAGAAGCGTCTGCTACATTTGGATTGTTTCATACAAAGGCAATGAAGACTTGTATGGTAAATCTCTATAGTGATGCAGTATGGTCTACGAGAGAGTAAGTACCACACAAGTTCAGAAGTTTCTACTACATTTGGATTGTTTCATACAAGGGCACTGAAGAGTTCTATTCTAAATCTCTCTAGTGTTCCTATACTGGCTACAGCCTAGTAAGCAGCACCCAAGTTCAGAAGCGTCTGCTACATTTGGATTGTTTCATACAAAGGCAATGAACAGTTGTATGGTAAATCTCTATAGTGATGCAGTATGGTCTACGAGAGAGTAAGCACCACACAAGTTCAGAAGTTTCTACTACATTTGGATTGTTTCATACAAGGGCACTGAAGAGTTCAATTCTAAATCTCTCTAGTGTTCCTATACTGGCTACAGCCTAGTAAGCAGCACCCAAGTTTAGAAGCGTCTGCTACATTTGGATTGTTTCATACAAAGGCAATGAAGAGTAGTATAGTAAATCTCTATAGTGATGCAGTATGGTCTACGAGAGAGTAAGCACCACACAAGTTCAGAAGTTTCTACTACATTTGGATTGTTTCATACAAGGGCACTGAAGAGTTCTATTCTAAATCTCTCTAGTGTTCCTATACTGGCTACAGCTTAGTAAGCAGCACCCAAGTTCAGAAGCGTCTGCTCCATTTGGATTGTTTCATACAAAGGCAATGAACAGTTGTATGGTAAATCTCTATAGTGATGCAGTATGGTCTACGAGAGAGTAAGCACCACACAGGTTCAGAAGTTTCTACTACATTTGGATTGTTTCATTCAAGGGCACTGAAGAGATCTATTCTAAATCTCTCTAGTATTCCTATACTGGCTACAGCCTAGTAAGCAGCAACCAAGTTCAGAAGCGTCTGCTACATTTGGATTGTTTCATACAAAGGCAATGAAGAGTTGTATGGTAAATCTCTGTAGTGATGCAGTATGGTCTACGAGAGAGTAAGCACCACACAAGTTCAGAAGCGTCTGCTACATTTGGATTGTTTCATACAAAGGCAATGAAGAGTTGTATGGTAAATCTCTATAGTGATGCAGTATGGTCTACGAGAGAGTAAGCACCACACAAGTTCAGAAGTTTCTACTACATTTGGATTGTTTCATACAAAGGCAATGAAGTGTTGTATGGTAAATCTCTATAGTGATGCAGTATGGTCTACGAGAGAGTAAGCACCACAGAAGTTCTGAAGTTTCTACTACATTTGGATTGTTTCATACCAGGGCACTGAAGAGTTCTATTCTAAATCTCTCTAGTGTTCCTATACTGGCTACAGCCTAGTAAGCAGCACCCAAGTTCAGAAGCGTCTGCTACATTTGGATTGTTTCATACAAAGGCAATGAAGAGTTGTATGGTAAATCTCTATAGTGATGCAGTATGGTCTACGAGAGAGTAAGCACCACACAAGTTCAGAAGTTTCTACTACATTTGGATTGTTTCATACAAGGGCACTGAAGAGTTCTATTCTAAATCTGTCTTGTGTTCCTATACTGGCTACAGCTTTGTAAGCAGCACCGAAGTTCAGAAGCATCTGCTACATTTGGATTGTTTCATACAAAGGCAATGAAGAGTTGTATGGTAAATCTCTATAGTGATGCAGTATGGTCTACGAGAGAGTAAGCACCACACAAGTTCAGAAGTTTCTACTACATTTGGATTGTTTCATACAAGGGCAATGAAGTGTTGTATGGTCAATCTCTATAGTGATGCAGTATGGTCTACGAGAGAGTAAGCACCACACAAGTTCAGAAGTTTCTACTACATTTGGATTGTTTCATACAAGGGCACTGAAGAGTTCTATTCTAAATCTCTCTAGTGTTCCTATACTGGCTACAGCCTAGTAAGCAGCACCCATGTTCAGAAGCGTCTGCTACATTTGGATTGTTTCATACAAAGGCAATGAAGAGTTGTATGGTAAATCTCTATAGTGATGCAGTATGGTCTACGAGAGAGTAAGCACCACACAAGTTCAGAAGTTTCTACTACATTTGGATTGTTTCATACAAGGGCAATGAAGAGTTCTATTCTAAATCTCTCTAGTGTTCCTATACTGGCTACAGCTTAGTAAGCAGCACCCAAGTTCAGAAGCGTCTGCTACATTTGGATTGTTTCATACAAAGGCAATGAAGAGTTGTATGGTAAATCCCTATAGTGATGCAGTATGGTCTATGAGAGAGTAAGCACCACACAAGTTCAGAAGCGTCTGCTACATTTGGATTGTTTCATACAAAAGCAATGAAGAGTTGTATGGGAAATCTCTATAGTGATGCAGTATGGTCTACGAGAGAGTAAGCACCACACAAGTTCAGACGTTTCTACTACATTTGGATTGTTTCATAGAAGGGCACTGAAGAGTTCTATTCTCTAGTGTTCCTATACTCCCTACAGTATCTCTCTAGTGTTCCTATACTGGCTACAGCCAAGTAAGCAGCACCCAAGTTCAGAAGCATCTGCTACATTTGGATTGTTTCATACAAAGGCACTGAAGAGTTGTATGGTAAATCTCTATAGTGATGCAGTATGGTCTACGAGAGAGTAAGCAGCACACAAGTTCAAAAGTGTCTGCTACATTTGGATTGTTTCATACAAAGGCAGTGAAGAGTTGTATGGTAAATCTCTATAGTGATGCAGTATGGTCTACGAGTGAGTAAGCAGCACACAAGTTCAGAAGTTTCTACTACATTTGGATTGTTTCATACAAGGGCACTGAAGAGTTCTATTCTAAATCTCTCTAGTGTTCCTATACTGGCTACAGCCTAGTAAGCAGCACCCAAGTTCAGAAGCGTCTGCTACATTTGGATTGTTTCATACAAAGGCAATGAAGAGTTGTATGGTAAATCTCTATAGTGATGCAGTATGGTCTACGAGTGAGTAAGCAGCACACAAGTTCAGAAGCGTCTGCTACATTTGGATTGTTTCATACAAAGGAAATGAAGAGTTGTATGGTAAATCTCTATAGTGATGCAGTATGGTCTACGAGAGAGTAAGCACCACACAAGTTCAGAAGTTTCTACTACATTTGGATTGTTTCATACAAGGGCACTGAAGAGTTCTATTCTAAATCTCTCTAGTGTTCCTATACTGGCTACAGCCTAGTAAGCAGCACCCAAGTTCAGAAGCGTCTGCTACATTTGGATTGTTTCATACAAAGGCAATGAAGAGTTGTATGGTAAATCTCTATAGTGATGCAGTATGGTCTACGAGAGAGTAAGCACCACACAAGTTCAGAAGTTTCTACTACATTTGGATTGTTTCATACAAAGGCAATGAAGTGTTGTATGGTAAATCTCTATAGTGATGCAGTATGGTCTACGAGAGAGTAAGCACCACACAAGTTCAGAAGTTTCTACTACATTTGGATTGTTTCATACAAGCGCACTGAAGAGTTCTATTCTAAATCTCTCTAGTGTTCCTATACTGGCTACAGCCTAGTAAGCAGCACCCAAGTTCAGAAGCGTCTGCTACATTTGGATTGTTTCATACAAAGGCAATGAAGAGTTGTATGGTAAATCTCTATAGTGATGCAGTATGGTCTACGAGAGAGTAAGCACCACACAAGTTCAGAAGTTTCTACTACATTTGGATTGTTTCATACAAGGGCACTGAAGAGTTCTATTCTAAATCTCTCTAGTGTTCCTATACTGGCTACAGCCTAGTAAGCAGCACCCAAGTTGAGAAGCGTCTGCTACATTTGGATTGTTTCATACAAAGGCAATGAAGAGTTGTATGGTAAATCTCTATAGTGATGCAGTATGGTCTACGAGAGAGTAAGCACCACACAAGTTCAGAAGCGTCTGCTACATTTGGATTATTTCATACAAAGGCAATGAACAGTTGTATGGTAAATCTCTATAGTGATGCAGTATGGTCTACGAGAGAGTAAGCACCACACAAGTTCAGAAGTTTCTACTACATTTGGATTGTTTCATACAAGGGCACTGAAGAGTTCTATTATAAATCTCTCTAGTGTTCCTATACTGACTACAGCCTAGTAAGCAGCACACAAGTTCAGAAGCGTCTGCTACATTTGGATTGTTTCATAAAAAGGCACTGAAGAGTTGTATGGTAAATCTCAATAGTGATGCAGTATGGTCTACGGGAGAGTAAGCAGCACCCAAGTTCAGAAGCGTCTGCTACATTTGGATTGTTTCATACAAAGGCAATGAAGAGTTCTATACTAAATCTCTATAGTGATGTAGTATGGTCTACGGGAGAGTAAGCAGCACCCAAGTTCAGAAGCGTCTGCTACATTTGGATTGTTTCATACAAATGCACTGAAGAGTTGTATGGTAAATCTCTATAGTGATGCAGTATGGTCTACGAGAGAGTAAGCAGCACACAAGTTCAGAAGTGTCTGCTACATTTGGATTGTTTCATACAAAGGCAATGCAGAGTTGTATGGTAAATCTCTATAGTGATGCAGTATGGTCTACGAGAGAGTAAGCACCACACAAGTTCAGAAGTTTCTACTACATTTGGATTGTTTCATACAAGGGCACTGAAGAGTTCTATTCTAAATCTCTCTAGTGTTCCTATACTGCCTACAGCCTAGTAAGCAGCACCCAAGTTCAGAAGCGTCTGCTACATTTGGATTGTTTCATACAAAGGCACTGAAGAGTTCTATACTAAATCTCTATAGCGATGCAGTATGGTCTACGGGAGAGTAAGCAGCACCCAAGTTCAGAAGCGTCTGCTACATTTCGATTGTTTGATACAAAGGCAATGAAGAGTTGTATGGTAAATCTCTATAGTGATGCAATATGGTCTACGAGAGAGTAAGAAGCACACAAGTTCAGAAGCGTCTGCTACATTTGGATTGTTTCATACAAAGGCAATGAAGAGTTGTATGGTAAATCTCTATAGTGATGCAGTATGGTCTACGAGAGAGTAAGCACCACACAAGTTCATAAGTTTCTACTACATTTGGATTGTTTCATACAAGGGCACTGAAGAGTTCTATTCTAAATCTCTCTAGTGTTCCTATACTGGCTACAGCCTAGTAAGCAGCACCCAAGTTCAGAAGCGTCTGCTACATTTGGATTGTTTCATACAAAGGCACTGAAGAGTTCTATACTAAATCTCTATAGTGATGCAGTATGGTCTACGGGAGAGTAAGCAGCACCCAAGTTCAGAAGCGTCTGCTACATTTGGATTGTTTCATACAAAGGCACTGAAGAGTTGTATGGTAAATCTCTATAGTGATGCAGTATGGTCTACGAGAGAGTAAGCAGCACACAAGTTCAGAAGTGTCTGCTACATTTGGATTGTTTCATACAAAGGCAATGCAGAGTTGTATGGTAAATCTCTATAGTGATGCAGTATGGTCTACGAGAGAGTAAGCAGCACACAAGTTCCGAAGTGTCTGCTACATTTGGATTGTTTCATACAAAGGCAATGAAGAGTTGTATGGTAAATCTCTATAGTGATGCAGTATGGTCTACGAGAGAGTAAGCACCACACAAGTTCAGAAGTTTCTACTACATTTGGATTGTTTCATACAAGGGCACTGAAGAGTTCTATTCTAAATCTCTCTAGTGTTCCTATACTGGCTACAGCCTAGTAAGCAGCACCCAAGTTCAGAAGCGTCTGCTACATTTGGATTGTTTCATACAAAGGCACTGAAGAGTTGTATGGTAAATCCCTATAGTGATGCAGTATGGTCTACGAGAGAGTAAGCACCACCCAAGTTCAGAAGTTTCTACTACATTTGTATTGTTTCATACAAAGGCAATGAAGTGTTGTATGGTAAATCTCTATAGTGATGCAGTATGGTCTACGAGAGAGTAAGCAGCACACAAGTTCAGAAGTGTCTGCTACATTTGGAATGTTTCATACAAAGGCAATGAAGGGTTGTATGGTAAATCTCTATAGTGATGCAGTATGGTCTACGAGAGAGTAAGCACCACACAAGTTCAGAAGTTTCTACTACATTTGTATTGTTTCATACAAAGGCAATGAAGTGTTGTAAGGTAAATCTCTATAGTGATGCAGTATGGTCTACGAGAGAGTAAGCACCACACAAGTTCAGAAGTTTCTACTACATTTGGATTGTTTCATACAAGGGCACTGAAGAGTTCTATTCTAAATCTCTCTAGTGTTCCTATACTGGCTACAGCCTAGTAAGCAGCACCCAAGGTCAGAAGCGTCTGCTACATTTGGATTGTCTCATACAAAGGCACTGAAGAGTTGTATGGTAAATCTCTATAGTGATGCAGTATGGTCTACGAGAGAGTAAGCACCACACAAGTTCAGAAGTTTCTACTACATTTGGATTGTTTCATACAAGGGCAATGAAGAGTTCTATTCTAAATCTCTCTAGTGTTCCTATACTGGCTACAGCCTAGTAAGCAGCACCCAAGTTCAGAAGCGTCTGCTACATTTGGATTGTTTCATACAAAGGCACTGAAGAGTTCTATACTAAATCTCTATAGTGATGCAGTATGGTCTACGGGAGAGTAAGCAGCACCCAAGTTCAGAAGCGTCTGCTACATTTTGATTGTTTCATACAAAGGCACTGAAGAGTTGTATGGTAAATCTCTATAGTGATGCAGTATGGTCTACGAGAGAGTAAGCAGCACACAAGTTCAGAAGTGTCTGCTACATTTGGATTGTTTCATACAAAGGCAATGCAGAGTTGTATGGTAAATCTCTATAGTGATGCAGTATGGTCTACGAGAGAGTAAGCACCACACAAGTTCAGAAGTTTCTACTACATTTGGATTGTTTCATACAAGGGCACTGAAGAGTTCTATTCTAAATCTCTCTAGTGTTCCTATACTGGCTACAGCCAGTAAGCAGCACCCAAGTTCAGAAGCGTC
Organism: Plestiodon gilberti rubricaudatus; assembly: GCA_026170595.1. NCBI lineage: Eukaryota > Metazoa > Chordata > Lepidosauria > Squamata > Scincidae > Plestiodon > Plestiodon gilberti. Next base: position 19,325,613 of record JANXHW010000012.1, read on the forward strand.
TGCTACATTTGGATTGTTTAATACAAAGGCACTGAAGAGTTGTATGGTAAATCTCTATAGTGATGCAGTATGGTCTACGAGAGAGTAAGCAGCACACAAGTTCAGAAGTGTCTGCTACATTTGGATTGTTTCATACAAAGGCAATGAAGAGTTGTATGGTAAATCTCTATAGTGATGCAGTATGGTCTACGAGAGAGTAAGCACCACACAAGTTCAGAAGTTTCTACTACATTTGGATTGTTTCATACAAGGGCACTGAAGAGTTCTATTCTAAATCTCTCTAGTGTTCCTGTACTGGCTACAGCCTAGTAAGCAGCACCCAAGTTCAGAAGCGTCTGCTACATTTGGATTGTTTCATACAAAGGCAATGAGGAGTTGTATGGTAAATCTCTATAGTGATGCAGTATGGTCTACGAGAGAGTAAGCACCACACAAGTTCAGAAGTTTCTACTACATTTGGATTGTTTCATACAAGGGCACTGAAGAGTTCTATTCTAAATCTCTCTAGTGTTCCTGTACTGGCTACAGCCTAGTAAGCAGCACCCAAGTTCAGAAGCGTCTGCTACATTTGGATTGTTTCATACAAAGGCAATGAGGAGTTGTATGGTAAATCTCTATAGTGATGCAGTATGGTCTACGAGAGAGTAAGCACCACACAAGTTCAGAAGTTTCTACTACATTTGGATTGTTTCATACAAGGGCACTGAAGAGTTCTATTCTAAATCTCTCTAGTGTTCCTGTACTGGCTACAGCCTAGTAAGCAGCACCCAAGTTCAGAAGCGTCTGCTACATTTGGATTGTTTCATACAAAGGCAATGAAGAGTTGTATGGTAAATCTCTATAGTGATGCAGTATGGTCTACGAGAGAGTAAGCACCACACAAGTTCAGAAGTTTCTACTACATTTGGATCTTTTCATACAAGGGCACTGAAGAGTTCTATTCTAAATCTCTCTAGTGTTCCTATACTGGCTACAGCCTAGTAAGCAGCACCCAAGTTCAGAAGCGTCTGCTACATTTGGATTGTTTCATACAAAGGCACTGAAGAGTTGTATGGTAAATCTCTATAGTGATGCAGTATGGTCTACGAGAGAGTAAGCAGCACACAAGTTCAGAAGTGTCTGCTACATTTGGATTGTTTCATACAAAGGCAATGCAGAGTTGTATGGTAAATCTCTATAGTGATGCAGTATGGTCTACGAGAGAGTAAGCAGCACACAAGTTCCGAAGTGTCTGCTACATTTGGATTGTTTCATACAAAGGCAATGAAGAGTTGTATGGTAAATCTCTATAGTGATGCAGTATGGTCTACGAGAGAGTAAGCACCACACAAGTTCAGAAGTTTCTACTACATTTGGATTGTTTCATACAAGGGCACTGAAGAGTTCTATTCTAAATCTCTCTAGTGTTCCTATACTGGCTACAGCCTAGTAAGCAGCACCCAAGTTCAGAAGCGTCTGCTACATTTGGATTGTTTCATACAAAGGCACTGAAGAGTTGTATGGTAAATCCCTATAGTGATGCAGTATGGTCTACGAGAGAGTAAGCACCACCCAAGTTCAGAAGTTTCTACTACATTTGTATTGTTTCATACAAAGGCAATGAAGTGTTGTATGGTAAATCTCTATAGTGATGCAGTATGGTCTACGAGAGAGTAAGCAGCACACAAGTTCAGAAGTGTCTGCTACATTTGGAATGTTTCATACAAAGGCAATGAAGGGTTGTATGGTAAATCTCTATAGTGATGCAGTATGGTCTACGAGAGAGTAAGCACCACACAAGTTCAGAAGTTTCTACTACATTTGTATTGTTTCATACAAAGGCAATGAAGTGTTGTAAGGTAAATCTCTATAGTGATGCAGTATGGTCTACGAGAGAGTAAGCACCACACAAGTTCAGAAGTTTCTACTACATTTGGATTGTTTCATACAAGGGCACTGAAGAGTTCTATTCTAAATCTCTCTAGTGTTCCTATACTGGCTACAGCCTAGTAAGCAGCACCCAAGGTCAGAAGCGTCTGCTACATTTGGATTGTCTCATACAAAGGCACTGAAGAGTTGTATGGTAAATCTCTATAGTGATGCAGTATGGTCTACGAGAGAGTAAGCACCACACAAGTTCAGAAGTTTCTACTACATTTGGATTGTTTCATACAAGGGCAATGAAGAGTTCTATTCTAAATCTCTCTAGTGTTCCTATACTGGCTACAGCCTAGTAAGCAGCACCCAAGTTCAGAAGCGTCTGCTACATTTGGATTGTTTCATACAAAGGCACTGAAGAGTTCTATACTAAATCTCTATAGTGATGCAGTATGGTCTACGGGAGAGTAAGCAGCACCCAAGTTCAGAAGCGTCTGCTACATTTTGATTGTTTCATACAAAGGCACTGAAGAGTTGTATGGTAAATCTCTATAGTGATGCAGTATGGTCTACGAGAGAGTAAGCAGCACACAAGTTCAGAAGTGTCTGCTACATTTGGATTGTTTCATACAAAGGCAATGCAGAGTTGTATGGTAAATCTCTATAGTGATGCAGTATGGTCTACGAGAGAGTAAGCACCACACAAGTTCAGAAGTTTCTACTACATTTGGATTGTTTCATACAAGGGCACTGAAGAGTTCTATTCTAAATCTCTCTAGTGTTCCTATACTGGCTACAGCCAGTAAGCAGCACCCAAGTTCAGAAGCGTCTGCTACATTTGGATTGTTTAATACAAAGGCACTGAAGAGTTGTATGGTAAATCTCTATAGTGATGCAGTATGGTCTACGAGAGAGTAAGCAGCACACAAGTTCAGAAGTGTCTGCTACATTTGGATTGTTTCATACAAAGGCAATGAAGAGTTGTATGGTAAATCTCTATAGTGATGCAGTATGGTCTACGAGAGAGTAAGCACCACACAAGTTCAGAAGTTTCTACTACATTTGGATTGTTTCATACAAGGGCACTGAAGAGTTCTATTCTAAATCTCTCTAGTGTTCCTGTACTGGCTACAGCCTAGTAAGCAGCACCCAAGTTCAGAAGCGTCTGCTACATTTGGATTGTTTCATACAAAGGCAATGAGGAGTTGTATGGTAAATCTCTATAGTGATGCAGTATGGTCTACGAGAGAGTAAGCACCACACAAGTTCAGAAGTTTCTACTACATTTGGATTGTTTCATACAAGGGCACTGAAGAGTTCTATTCTAAATCTCTCTAGTGTTCCTGTACTGGCTACAGCCTAGTAAGCAGCACCCAAGTTCAGAAGCGTCTGCTACATTTGGATTGTTTCATACAAAGGCAATGAGGAGTTGTATGGTAAATCTCTATAGTGATGCAGTATGGTCTACGAGAGAGTAAGCACCACACAAGTTCAGAAGTTTCTACTACATTTGGATTGTTTCATACAAGGGCACTGAAGAGTTCTATTCTAAATCTCTCTAGTGTTCCTGTACTGGCTACAGCCTAGTAAGCAGCACCCAAGTTCAGAAGCGTCTGCTACATTTGGATTGTTTCATACAAAGGCAATGAAGAGTTGTATGGTAAATCTCTATAGTGATGCAGTATGGTCTACGAGAGAGTAAGCACCACACAAGTTCAGAAGTTTCTACTACATTTGGATCTTTTCATACAAGGGCACTGAAGAGTTCTATTCTAAATCTCTCTAGTGTTCCTATACTGGCTACAGCCTAGTAAGCAGCACCCAAGTTCAGAAGCGTCTGCTACATTTGGATTGTTTCATACAAAGGCAATGAAGAGTTGTATGGTAAATCTCTATAGTGATGCAGTATGATCTACGAGAGAGTAAGCACCACACAAGTTCAGAAGTTTCTACTACATTTGGATTGTTTCATACAAGGGCAGTGAAGAGTTCTATTCTAAATCTCTCTAGTGTTCCTATACTGGCTACAGCCTAGTAAGCAGCACCCAAGTTGAGAAGCGTCTGCTACATTTGGATTGTTTCATACAAAGGCAATGAAGAGTTGTATGGTAAATCTCTACAGTGATGCAGTATGGTCTACGAGAGAGTAAGCACCACACAAGTTCAGAAGCGTCTGCTACATTTGGATTGTTTCATACAAAGGCAATGAAGAGTTGTATGGTAAAGCTCTATAGTGATGCAGTATGGTCTACGAAAGAGTAAGCACCACACAAGTTCAGAAGTTTCTACTACATTTGGATTGTTTCATACAAGGGCACTGAAGAGTTCTATTCTAAATCTCTCTAGTGTTCCTATACCGGCTACAGCCTAGTAAGCAGCACCCAAGTTCAGAAGCGTCTGCTACATTTGGATTGTTTCATACAAAGGCAATGAAGAGTTGTATGGTAAATCTCTATAGTGATGCAGTATGGTCTACGAGAGAGTAAGCAGCACACAAGTTCAGAAGTGTCTGCTACATTTGGATTGTTTCATACAAAGGCAATGAAGAGTTGTATGGTAAATCTCTATAGTGATGCAGTATGGTCTACGAGAGAGTAAGCACCACACAAGTTCAGAAGTTTCTACTACATTTGGATTGTTTCATACAAGGGCACTGAAGAGTTCTATTCTAAATCTCTCTAGTGTTCCTATACTGGCTACAGCCTAGTAAGCAGCACCCAAGTTCAGAAGCGTCTGCTACATTTGGATTGTTTCATACAAAGGCAATGAAGAGTTGTATGGTAAATCTCTATAGTGATGCAGTATGGTCTACGAGAGAGTAAGCAGCACACAAGTTCAGAAGCGTCTGCTACATTTGGATTGTTTCAAACACAGGAAATGAAGAGTTGTATGGTAAATCTCTATAGTGATGCAGTATGGTCTACGAGAGAGTAAGCACCACACAAGTTCAGAAGTTTCTACTACATTTGGATTGTTTCATACAAGGGCACTGAAGAGTTCTATTCTAAATCTCTCTAGTGTTCCTATAGTGGCTACAGCCTTATAAGCAGCACCCAAGTTCAGAAGCGTCTGCTACATTTGGATTGTTTCATACAAAGGCACTGAAGAGTTCTATACTAAATCTCTATAGTGATGCAGTATGGTCTACGGGAGAATAAGCAGCACCCAAGTTCAGAAGCGTCTGCTACATTTGGATTGTTTCATACAAAGGCACTGAAGAGTTGTATGGTAAATCTCTATAGTGATGCAGTATGGTCTACGAGAGAGTAAGCAGCACACAAGTTCAGAAGTGTCTGCTACATTTGGATTGTTTCATACAAAGGCAATGCAGAGTTGTATGGTAAATCTCTATAGTGATGCAGTATGGTCTACGAGAGAGTAAGCACCACACAAGTTCAGAAGTTTCTACTACATTTGGATTGTTTCATACAAGGGCACTGAAGAGTTCTATTCTAAATCTCTCTAGTGTTCCTATACTGGCTACAGCCTAGTAAGCAGCACCCAAGTTCAGAAGCGTCTGCTACATTTGGATTGTTTCATACAAAGGCACTGAAGAGTTGTATGGTAAATCTCTATAGTGATGCAGTATGGTCTACGAGAGAGTAAGCAGCACACAAGTTCAGAAGTGTCTGCTACATTTGGATTGTTTCATACAAAGGCAATGAAGAGTTGTATGGTAAATCTCTATAGTGATGCAGTATGGTCTACGAGAGAGTAAGCAGCACACAAGTTCAGAAGTGTCTGCTACATTTGGATTGTTTCATACAAAGGCAATGAAGAGTTGTATGGTAAATCTCTATAGTGATGCAGTATGGTCTACGAGAGAGTAAGCACCACACAAGTTCAGAAGTTTCTACTACATTTGGATTGTTTCATACAAGGGCACTGAAGAGTTCTATTCTAAATCTCTCTAGTGTTCCTATACTGGCTACAGCCTAGTAAGCAGCACCCAAGTTCAGAAGCGTCTGCTACATTTGGATTGTTTCATACAAAGGCAATGAAGAGTTGTATGGTAAATCTCTATAGTGATGCAGTATGATCTACGAGAGAGTAAGCACCACACAAGTTCAGAAGTTTCTACTACATTTGGATTGTTTCATACAAGGGCAGTGAAGAGTTCTATTCTAAATCTCTCTAGTGTTCCTATACTGGCTACAGCCTAGTAAGCAGCACCCAAGTTCAGAAGCGTCTGCTACATTTGGATTGTTTCATACAAAGGCAATGAAGAGTTGTATGGTAAATCTCTACAGTGATGCAGTATGGTCTACGAGAGAGTAAGCACCACACAAGTTCAGAAGCGTCTGCTACATTTGGATTGTTTCATACAAAGGCAATGAAGAGTTGTATGGTAAATCTCTATAGTGATGCAGTATGGTCTACGAGAGAGTAAGCAGCACACAAGTTCAGAAGCGTCTGCTACATTTGGATTGTTTCAAACACAGGAAATGAAGAGTTGTATGGTAAATCTCTATAGTGATGCAGTATGGTCTACGAGAGAGTAAGCACCACACAAGTTCAGAAGTTTCTACTACATTTGGATTGTTTCATACAAGGGCACTGAAGAGTTCTATTCTAAATCTCTCTAGTGTTCCTATAGTGGCTACAGCCTTATAAGCAGCACCCAAGTTCAGAAGCGTCTGCTACATTTGGATTGTTTCATACAAAGGCACTGAAGAGTTCTATACTAAATCTCTATAGTGATGCAGTATGGTCTACGGGAGAATAAGCAGCACCCAAGTTCAGAAGCGTCTGCTACATTTGGATTGTTTCATACAAAGGCACTGAAGAGTTGTATGGTAAATCTCTATAGTGATGCAGTATGGTCTACGAGAGAGTAAGCAGCACACAAGTTCAGAAGTGTCTGCTACATTTGGATTGTTTCATACAAAGGCAATGCAGAGTTGTATGGTAAATCTCTATAGTGATGCAGTATGGTCTACGAGAGAGTAAGCACCACACAAGTTCAGAAGTTTCTACTACATTTGGATTGTTTCATACAAGGGCACTGAAGAGTTCTATTCTAAATCTCTCTAGTGTTCCTATACTGGCTACAGCCTAGTAAGCAGCACCCAAGTTCAGAAGCGTCTGCTACATTTGGATTGTTTCATACAAAGGCACTGAAGAGTTGTATGGTAAATCTCTATAGTGATGCAGTATGGTCTACGAGAGAGTAAGCAGCACACAAGTTCAGAAGTGTCTGCTACATTTGGATTGTTTCATACAAAGGCAATGAAGAGTTGTATGGTAAATCTCTATAGTGATGCAGTATGGTCTACGAGAGAGTAAGCAGCACACAAGTTCAGAAGTGTCTGCTACATTTGGATTGTTTCATACAAAGGCAATGAAGAGTTGTATGGTAAATCTCTATAGTGATGCAGTATGGTCTACGAGAGAGTAAGCACCACACAAGTTCAGAAGTTTCTACTACATTTGGATTGTTTCATACAAGGGCAATGAAGAGTTCTATTCTAAATCTCTCTCGTGTTCCTATACTGGCTACAGCCTAGTAAGCAGCACCCAAGTTCAGAAGCGTCTGCTACATTTGGATTGTTTCATACAAAGGCAATGAAGAGTTGTATGGTAAAGCTCTATAGTGATGCAGTATGGTCTACGAAAGAGTAAGCACCACACAAGTTCAGAAGTTTCTACTACATTTGGATTGTTTCATACAAGGGCACTGAAGAGTTCTATTCTAAATCTCTCTAGTGTTCCTATACTGGCTACAGCCTAGTAAGCAGCACCCAAGTTCAGAAGCGTCTGCTACATTTGGATTGTTTCATACAAAGGCAATGCAGAGTTGTATGGTAAATCTCTATAGTGATGCAGTATGGTCTACGAGAGAGTAAGCACCACACAAGTTCAGAAGTTTCTACTACATTTGGATTGTTTCATACAAGGGCAGTGAAGAGTTCTATTCTAAATCTCTCTAGTGTTCCTATACTGGCTACAGCCTAGTAAGCAGCACCCAAGTTCAGAAGCGTCTGCTACATTTGGATTGTTTCATACAAGGGCACTGAAGAGTTCTATTCTAAATCTCTATAGTGATGCAGTATGGTCTACGAGAGAGTAAGCACCACACAAGTTCAGAAGCGTCTGCTACATTTGGATTGTTTCAAACACAGGAAATGAAGAGTTGTATGGTAAATCTCTATAGTGATGCAGTATGGTCTACGAGAGAGTAAGCACCACACAAGTTCAGAAGTTTCTACTACATTTGGATTGTTTCATACAAGGGCACTGAAGAGTTCTATTCTAAATCTCTCTAGTGTTCCTATACTGGCTACAGCCTTATAAGCAGCACCCAAGTTCAGAAGCGTCTGCTACATTTGGATTGTTTCATACAAAGGCACTGAAGAGTTCTATACTAAATCTCTATAGTGATGCAGTATGGTCTACGGGAGAATAAGCAGCACCCAAGTTCAGAAGCGTCTGCTACATTTGGATTGTTTCATACAAAGGCACTGAAGAGTTGTATGGTAAATCTCTATAGTGATGCAGTATGGTCTACGAGAGAGTAAGCAGCACACAAGTTCAGAAGTGTCTGCTACATTTGGATTGTTTCATACAAAGGCAATGCAGAGTTGTATGGTAAATCTCTATAGTGATGCAGTATGGTCTACGAGAGAGTAAGCACCACACAAGTTCAGAAGTTTCTACTACATTTGGATTGTTTCATATAAGGGCACTGAAGAGTTCTATTCTAAATCTCTCTAGTGTTCCTATACTGGCTACAGCCTAGTAAGCAGCACCCAAGTTCAGAAGCGTCTGCTACATTTGGATTGTTTCATACAAAGGCACTGAAGAGTTGTATGGTAAATCTCTATAGTGATGCAGTATGGTCTACGAGAGAGTAAGCAGCACACAAGTTCAGAAGTGTCTGCTACATTTGGATTGTTTCATACAAAGGCAATGAAGAGTTGTATGGTAAATCTCTATAGTGATGCAGTATGGTCTACGAGAGAGTAAGCAGCACACAAGTTCAGAAGTGTCTGCTACATTTGGATTGTTTCATACAAAGGCAATGAAGAGTTGTATGGTAAATCTCTATAGTGATGCAGTATGGTCTACGAGAGAGTAAGCACCACACAAGTTCAGAAGTTTCTACTACATTTGGATTGTTTCATACAAGGGCAATGAAGAGTTCTATTCTAAATCTCTCTCGTGTTCCTATACTGGCTACAGCCTAGTAAGCAGCACCCAAGTTCAGAAGCGTCTGCTACATTTGGATTGTTTCATACAAAGGCAATGAAGAGTTGTATGGTAAAGCTCTATAGTGATGCAGTATGGTCTACGAAAGAGTAAGCACCACACAAGTTCAGAAGTTTCTACTACATTTGGATTGTTTCATACAAGGGCACTGAAGAGTTCTATTCTAAATCTCTCTAGTGTTCCTATACTGGCTACAGCCTAGTAAGCAGCACCCAAGTTCAGAAGCGTCTGCTACATTTGGATTGTTTCATACAAAGGCAATGCAGAGTTGTATGGTAAATCTCTATAGTGATGCAGTATGGTCTACGAGAGAGTAAGCACCACACAAGTTCAGAAGTTTCTACTACATTTGGATTGTTTCATACAAGGGCAGTGAAGAGTTCTATTCTAAATCTCTCTAGTGTTCCTATACTGGCTACAGCCTAGTAAGCAGCACCCAAGTTCAGAAGCGTCTGCTACATTTGGATTGTTTCATACAAAGGCAATGAAGAGTTGTATGGTAAATCTCTATAGTGATGCAGTATGGTCTACGAGAGAGTAAGCACCACACAAATTCAGAAGCGTCTGCTACATTTGGATTGTTTCAAACACAGGAAATGAAGAGTTGTATGGTAAATCTCTATAGTGATGCAGTATGGTCTACGAGAGAGTAAGCACCACACAAGTTCAGAAGTTTCTACTACATTTGGATTGTTTCATACAAGGGCACTGAAGAGTTCTATTCTAAATCTCTCTAGTGTTCCTATACTGGCTACAGCCTTATAAGCAGCACCCAAGTTCAGAAGCGTCTGCTACATTTGGATTGTTTCATACAAAGGGACTGAAGAGTTCTATACTAAATCTCTATAGTGATGCAGTATGGTCTACGGGAGAGTAAGCAGCACCCAAGTTCAGAAGCGTCTGCTACATTTGGATTGTTTCATACAAAGGCACTGAAGAGTTGTATGGTAAATCTCTATAGTGATGCAGTATGGTCTACGAGAGAGTAAGCAGCACACAAGTTCAGAAGTGTCTGCTACATTTGGATTGTTTCATACAAAGGCAATGCAGAGTTGTATGGTAAATCTCTATAGTGATGCAGTATGGTCTACGAGAGAGTAAGCACCACACAAGTTCATAAGGTTCTACTACATTTGGATTGTTTCATACAAGGGCACTGAAGAGTTCTATTCTAAATCTCTCTAGTGTTCCTATACTGGCTACAGCCTAGTAAGCAGCACCCAAGTTCAGAAGCGTCTGCTACATTTGGATTGTTTAATACAAAGGCACTGAAGAGTTGTATGGTAAATCTCTATAGTGATGCAGTATGGTCTACGAGAGAGTAAGCAGCACACAAGTTCAGAAGTGTCTGCTACATTTCGATTGTTTCATACAAAGGCAATGAAGAGTTGTATGGTAAATCTCTATAGTGATGCAGTATGGTCTACGAGAGAGTAAGCACCACACAAGTTCAGAAGTTTCTACTACATTTGGATTGTTTCATACAAGGGCAATGAAGAGTTCTATTCTAAATCTCTCTAGTGTTCCTATACTGGATACAGCCTAGTAAGCAGCACCCAAGTTCAGAAGCGTCTGCTACATTTGGATTTTTTCATACAAAGGCACTGAAGAGTTGTATGGTAAATCTCTATAGTGATGCAGTATGGTCTACGAGAGAGTAAGCACCACACAAGTTCAGAAGTTTCTACTACATTTGGATTGTTTCATACAAGGGTAATGAAGAGTTCTATTCTAAATCTCTCTAGTGTTCCTATACTAGATACAGCCTAGTAAGCACCACCCAAGTTCAGAAGTGTCTGCTACATTTGGATTGTTTCATACAAAGGCAATGAAGAGTTGTATGGTAAATCTCTATAGTGATGCAGTATGGTCTACGAAAGAGTAAGCACCACACAAGTTCAGAAGTTTCTACTACATTTGGATTGTTTCATACAAGGGCACTGAAGAGTTCTATTCTAAATCTCTCTAGTGTTCCTATACTGGCTACAGCCTAGTAAGCAGCACCCAAGTTCAGACGCGTCTGCTACATTTGGATTGTTTCATACAAAGGCACTGAAGAGTTCTATACTAAATCTCTATAGTGATGCAGTATGGTCTACGGGAGAGTAAGCAGCACCCAAGTTCAGAAGCGTCTGCTACATTTGGATTGTTTCATACAAAGGCACTGAAGAGTTGTATGGTAAATCTCTATAGTGATGCAGTATGGTCTACGAGAGAGTAAGCAGCACCCAAGTTCAGAAGCGTCTGCTACATTTGGATTGTTTCATACAAAGGCAATGAAGAGTTGTATGGTAAATCTGTATAGTGATGCAGTATGGTCTACGAGAGAGTGAGCACCACACAAGTTCAGAAGCGTCTGCTACATTTGGATTGTTTCATACAAAGGCAATGAAGAGTTGTATGGTAAATCTCTATAGTGATGCAGTATGGTCTACGAGAGAGTAAGCAGCACCCAAGTTCAGAAGCGTCCGCTACATTTGGATTGTTTCATACAATGGCAATGAAGAGTTGTATGGTAAATCTCTATAGTGATGCAGTATGGTCTACGAGAGAGTAAGCACCACACAAGTTCAGAAGTTTCTACTACATTTGGATTGTTTCATACAAGGGCAATGAAGAGTTCTATTCTAAATCTCTCAAGTGTTCCTATACTGGCTACAGCCTAGTAAGCAGCACCCAAGTTCAGAAGCGTCTCCTGCATTTGGATTGTTTCATACACAGGCAATCAAGAGTTGTATGGTAAATCTCTATAGTGATGCAGTATGGTCTACGAGAGAGTAAGCACCACACAAGTTCAGAATCGTCTACTACATTTGGATTGTTTCATACAAGGGCAAGGAAGAGTTCTATACTAAGGGCTCAGTCCAGCCCAACTCAGCCCAACTTAGGCACAGTTGAGGCCCAATTGTGGCACAATTGGGGGCCAAAATAGGACCGAGTTAGGCTGCAACTGTGCCTGAGTTAGGCTGGAGGCAAGAGCAGTGGGCCAGGATCGAGGCAAAACTTACCGCAGAGGCAGGCAGGCTCCTGTGGTGAGGTGTCAGTCTTGTGGAAGCGAAGATCCCCCTCCTGAGCTAGGCAGTGTGCACCTACCACAGCTGCTGCAGTGTTCGCAGCAGATGGGCAGCCACAGGTGGGCCTGCAGGCACTGGGCGTGCGACAGTCAGCGGATCGGCAGAGGTTGTGCCAGTGCCAGCTGCCCCAGGGCACCCTGGGCATTAGCCACCTGCCGCAGGGGGGAGTGCCACTGCCCTCCCTCCTGTGGAAGGCGATGCCACCCCCAAGCCACGTTGAGGCTGCACGTGGGAGTCATGGGGGGGAGGGAGGGCACGTCACAGACAAGGGGGTTCTCATGAAGTCTGGAACCGTCTCTGCCAGGACATGCCCGTGCGCTGCCTGAAGCCCTGGGCCTCCAGAGCCGTGGCTATGCCCACAAAGAAGGCATCCCGGCATGCCTTCTGCTCCGTGCCCCGGCCAAGACCGAGAGATGCCTTGGGCTTGTCTGCTGCGAGCGTGAAGGGCTCACGCAGCTCATCACACCCCCAGATGGGGCAACGTCGGCGCCTCGCGGCACGCGCTCCAGCGGTGTGGGGGATGCCAGCGTCCATCATCAGGGAGTGGGAGGGGAGGCAGGCACACAGACAGGGGGTGCTGGGGAGGGGCACGGGTGGGTCAGAAATAGACAGACAACAAGGCTGGTGGGAGAGGGATACAGGGAGAGGGGTCTGCAGAGACCAATAGGGACACAGGGGTCACTTCGCAGATGGAGGCAATGCAGGAACGGCCGCCTCTCATGCAGACGGACCGAGGGCGGTAATGGACGCCGTTGACGGGCGGAAACGGACGCCGTTGACGGGCGGACTGAGGGCGGAAACGGACGCCGTTGACGGGCGGAAACAGACGCCGTTGACGGGCGGACCGAGGGTGGCTGAGAGCCCCGGTTGCTGAAAGGGCTCTTCACGGACGTGGCGGACGTGCGCCATGTCGCCTGTCAGTGGTTGCCTACCTGAGAGGCCCCCCAACTCCTCCCTCCCCTCTGAGCCTGGAGGGTCTGGCAGCCCCCTGCTGTGTTCTCCCTGGGCTGGCTGTGGCAGGCCCTGGCTGGGATTCATGCAGGGCCTTGTGTGCTGGGCGCTGTCTCTGTGTGTGTGGGTCAGTGCTTGTGTAGCATTGGGGTCATGTTGTTCAAGGGGCCTTTGCCCAAGGGGCATCTTTATTGTTCTGGAACATTGGCAGAGATGGCCAGGCGAGGCACAGCAGCCACTCAGAACGTAGCAGCAGCAGCAGGCGTGCCCCATGGACCTGGAGACGCAGGCTCTTCCCCTGTGGAACCACAGCCTGCTCCATAGAAAGGGGAGGGACAGCAAGTAGGCAGCCAGGGAGGTGGAGCAGCAGCAGCAGCTGAGGAGGGTTGCAGGGCAGGCTCCCAGACCTCTGGCAGCAGCGAGGCAGACGACCATGGGGCAACCAGACTGCGGGCCCAGGGGTGCTCCCCAGAAGGTAGGTGGTGGTGGACATTCCTGGGGGGACGAACAATACGGGGTGTTCCATGGCAGCTGGTGTGTGGTAGCAATCGCCATTGAAGGAATGCCAGTGTGCCAGTTGCAAAGGCCTGCAGGGAGAGAAATAAAACACAGCTGAGTGGTGTGAGACACATAGCATGGTCTGCGCTCCTTCCCTGGGTGTAAGGTGAGCATGATCCTGTAAGGGAAAGGGGTCAAAGAGAGAGACAACAACACAACTTGGGGGTCACAACCATGGCAATCCTAGCAATACTGACCTGTCAGTAGACCCTGTGGAGAAAAGAGGGGGGGAACAGCTGGTGTCTACATATGGGTTACAGTTCCACACTCATGGCATTGTGTGCTCACATTAATACAGGCAGCTATGAGACAAGACATTGGTAAAGAGGCATATCATGGCAGGCTATGCAGGCAGCTATGAGACAAGACATTGGTATAGAGGCATGTATCCTACCTATATTTCTCTATGGAAAGAGGCAGAAGTCAGACCACATGTCAGCACGAACCCTGCTCTTACCTGCACTTACCTGCTGGTGTTGTTGCCTGTGGGGGGGGGAGAGGGGCTGGGAGAAAGACATGGGTTAGCAAACACTTGCATGGAGACAGCTGCCCAGGCACAGCAGTAAACAGTTTGGCCACAGGCAGAACAGCCCTCTCTGCCCTAGAGGGGGGCAGAGAGGAGAGAGGAGAAGAGAAGAGAGAAGTGGGGTGTTAGAAAAGTTTTCAAGTCCCACTTTGTGGCTGCTGGGGGACAGAACCCCACACCACGTGCTCAGAGAGAGAGAGAGAGAGAGAGAGTGGAGGGCTGGGGCTGGGCTTTTGTGGGAAAGAGGCTGGGTGGGGCTGGGTGCTGATAGGGTAACTATTTGGTCCGGTTCCAGAGTTAGGCCACAACTGTTCCATCCTAACTCAGGCACAACTCGGGCTCAGGGTGTTAGTACTTTTCAGGAGAGGGCTGGTGTGGGTAAGGTAAAATGGCTCCTATGGGTCTCCTCACATTTGGGTCCACCCTTTTTGTTGACCCAAATTTTGGGCCTGAGTTGGGCTCGAGGGGGCGTGTCAGGGGCTCTCCAGCGTCTGGAACCGGACCAAATCTGTAACCGCCCCCAACACGCCCCCAACACGCCCACTTTTAGGCCGCAATTGTGCCTGAATTGTGCAGTTGTGCCTGAATTGTGCTGGAACCCAATTCAGTCACAATTGCAGCACAAATTCGGCCTCTGTGGCACAATTCAGGCACAACTCGAGCCTAAAGCACTTAGGCTGCAATTGTGCCTGAATTGTGCTGCTGAGGCCTTGGGCTGGACTGGGCTGAAAATCTCTCTAGTGTTCCTATACTGGCTACAGCCTAGTCAGCAGCACCCAAGTTCAGAAGCGTCTGCAACATTTGGATTGTTTCATACAAAGGCAAAAGTGCCAGTTAGAGATGTTGCAAGCATTCTACAAGGGGAGCGCGAAATATGGAATCCATCTACGAGCAGAATCGAGAGGAGCACATATGTGCAGGTCAAAGTTTGAACTTGTGCACATGAACTGACTCCTTTCAAAGGTTCTTTTTTATTATTCTACTCTTTGAAAACCTTTGTCAGTGGTCAATGCTCACAAAGATTTGACCTTTCGTGGGCACAGTCAAGTCTTTCTGGGAGACTATTGGTTTGCCAACGTTTGAGCTTTTGTGGACATTGACTTGGAAAGTGCAAAATTTCAGCTCAAACACTGGGATGCTTGTGCAGTGTTGATGTTGGTGGTTGCTGCAAGGCCTGGGCCATAGTCCTATACTGAGTCCCCCACGTTGTCCTCTTCCTACTCCCTGATTGGTGCACTGACTGTTACCACTGTCAGTGGTCTAGTATCAGACCACTGACAGTGGTCTGATACTAGAGAGAACTGAAGAGTTCAAGGCTCTCTGAAGGGTGTGTGTGTCAGCCAATATCCAACCTGACGGCACCCATTTGTTCATGCAGTGGCAGTGTTATGCCCCCCCATGATGTCACCACCAGAAGTGACATCACCGCCGCCACTGCTACAACTCCTGTCTGAGGCACAGGGCGGGTGGGCCAAACCATCGCCTTTTCCACCGTCCTCTGTTCATGCCGCCAAAACAGCGTGATTGGCGTCATCCCCCTGCTTTGTCACCCCCTGCTTGTTGCCCAGGGGCCCATCCCGCCCTCAGCAATGCTTCTGTGTTCATGCATCCCTGGTGCCAATTCTGTTTTTAAAAATGTGCAGAGCTTCTTGAGAAATTTCCTTCCAGGAGCACCACCGTGAACAGGATTGGTAGAGCAGCTATTGTCTCATCAAGCTCTGTGGCCAGCAGAGAATCTGCCAATTCTCACCAGCAGAGCCAAAGGAACCAGGAATAGTGAGCAAAAACGAGACTGGGGCAGTGTCCAGGTAGTAAGGCCAAGTAAGCAATAGGTTGGGGGAACTGGCGGATGGACACAGGTTGCAAGAAACCTACGCTTGCCATACCTCCTGGAATGCCCGGGACCCTGCCGGATTGCCCGGGAGCCTGCTGTGATCCCGGATTGCTGCCGCCGCCATTTTGTAAATTCGGTAACTTACCTGGGCGCCGGCATGTTGGCTTGCAAAATCTTGCTAGATCCAAAATGTCGGCGCTCAAATCTCATGCCCTCACAGGATTTGGGCGCCGACATCTTGGATCTTGCGAGATTTCGCGAGCCAACGTGCCGGCGCCCAGGTACTTCCTTTAGTGATGGTGGCGGTGGCGGCGATGAGCGGGTGAGTAGGCCGTTCGCCCGCTGTCTCACTGGCTCGGAGCCGGCGAGACAGCGGGCGAAGGAGAGAATGCCTGGGCCGCGCGAACCTCCCGGAGGCTCGCGCCGCCCAGGGCAGTCTCTCTCCGGATCAGCAGCACGACGAGGAGCAGCATGACTCATGAGGAGCAGCACTGCCAGATCAGCAGCACGAGGAGTGGCAGCAAGATGGCGACGATGGGGTAAGTACATTTAATTAATTATTTAAGTGAATAAACAAATAATTAAAATGCAAACGCGCTTCGCCCGGCAGTAGGGGGCACTTCGTGCCCCCCTTGTATTTTAAAATTCGTCTTCTTTAGTTCTTTCTTTCTTGGCTTAAATAAATAAATAAATAAATAAAAATAGCGGCCTCGCTTTGCACGGCAATAGGATGTGCTTCGCGCCCCTTTGTTTTTGAAAATTAAATTGCTTTCTTTAATTACTTACTTATTTACTTAGTAGATTAAATAAATAAATAATTAAAAAATGCGGCTGCGCTTCGCACGGCAAAAGGGGGGTGCTTCATGCCCCCTATATTTTAAAATTCATCTTCTTTAATTATTTATTTCTTGGCTAAAATAAATAAATAAATAAATAGAAATTGCGGACGCGCTTGCATTTTTCTATGTATTTTTGAATTAATTATTTAATTAATTTTTCAATTATTTAATTATTTCATTGGTGGCGGGTTGTCCCGGTTGAAGGTTGGGAAAATATGGCAAGCCTAAAGAAACCCCTTGTCAGTTTGCTTCTCCCCCCAACTGATGGCCTGAAGCAAGCATGGCTGGACTGCCCTGGACCCAGTTTAGTAGTCTTATGCATGGCAAGCATGATGATTCATTCTGAAAGTTGGCATTCGATCCTCAATTTTTAAGCCTCCCTTTGATAGCTATGAATGCTTTTTGAAACGTGCAAGGCAAGAGAGAATCCAATCTACTGCACTTTCTTTTGAAAGGCTTGCTCTCCTTTAATCCTTTAACCTAATTTGCCATTTTTAATCTTATGCCCTGGAAGCAACATGAGAAGGGATGAATATTAAAAGCAAAAATATTATCTGATCTGTGATTGAAAGCTTTTCTCCATTTTTCTTTCCTTCATTTAAAGCCTCAATAGCAATGCAAATGGAATAAGCGGATTTCCTTGATTTAGGACACTCTTTCAAAAAGATAAATTAACTGGGCCTGGTGTGCCTTGTGTGTGTGTGTTGTCAGACATAAAAGACTGACTCTCCCAAACTTGGTGAAGTGATTTGGAAGTAAAAATACAGTATGCCTCAATTAATGAGCATGAAAATTGGGCTCCAGAAGGATTTCCAGGTCTTTATTCTGCAAGAGAAATGGAATTACTTGAGGAAGAATAATACAAGTAGATGAGATTTCATAATGCAAAGGACCTGAAGAGATCTTATAAAGGGATCTGGTTGCAGGCATACACTCATAGAAAAACCCAGGAGTCTGAGAACTGCCTTATTGGGAAGAGTGTATGTTTGAGTGATTCCATTTCATACTTCTGGACACAGCTGACCCAGAACCAAATGCCACCTCACTCATCCAGCAGCAGCATGCCAGCTGCCACCTGTGCTGTTTCTCCTCCTGCTCTGTGGTTCCACAAAAGAGGAAGTGTGGAGGAGAGGAAAGAGGCGAGGGAAGTGCAGAGCAGAGCAGAGGAAGTGCGGAGGTGTTGTGCCCAAACCCAACTTCTCCTTTTCGGAGCAAGTTTATTCCCTTTAAATAATTTCAATCCGAAATGCTCCCTTAAATGCCCGCTTCGACTGACCAACACCTCAAATAGTTAAGGCTGTGTGTAAAAAGAAAGCTGAACTCCAATGGACAATTAACACTTTATTGCTTTACAGCAGCCCTTATCTTCAACACCATAAATTAACCCAAAGCAGAAACCCTTCTGCTAAACAGAAACGGCAGTCTATCTCCCCCTCAAACCAGTCTCTTTTGGCAGCAGAGCTTCCTCCATTGGCTCGGCGTCCCCCAGCTGGGCGTCGTCCTTCCGGAAGTGCGGCGTCACCGGCATGCAGTCCTCTTCTCCGTCAGCCGAGAGTGGCAGTCCTTCCTCCAGTCCGGCAGAGCCTCCGGCCACACGCAGCGTCCCGTCCTCTGGCGAAGTCAGTGAAGTCCTTCAGCAAGCCAGGATGCGAGAGCAGTGAGCCCTCAGCAAGATGAAAGTCCTGCTGCAATCTTGCTGCTTTTATATCCTTGTTCCAATTAGTGCTAATTGGGTGCAGCTGCGAGCCACACCCATTGCACTCAAAGCCCCAGCTTCTTCCTAATTAGTAGCAACACCTGTTGCTGCCCAGTCCTGTCAAAGTCTTGTCAAAGTCCAAGTCTTCATCTGTTAACTCCTTGCTGCCCGGATCTGTCAACAAGGGTCCACTGCTGACACCACATTTGGCTCCTGCCAGTCTTCTGGATCTTCTTCCACTACAGGAGGAGAGGAAGTGTGGAGGAGACGAGTGGGCTAAACAACAACAATATTCTAGTCACTGTAGTGCAGACAATTTTTTTTTTTTTAGCAAATGGGTCAGGGCCCAGAAGTGAGTTGTGACCCAAGCTCAGGTGAGTAGCAACAATGCTTGCTACTGCCATTTGGTTTTTTGCTCAGGCTTCAAAACAGTAGCAAGGACCTAGATGTGTAGACCTCACCAAAGTCTTTGGCTCTGGCCAAGTGTTTTGGCCAAATCCCCATTCTTTTCAACAGAACCCCTTGCTCTCTCACTCACCTGCTTGCTTTCCCCTACCTCTGCTACCTTTGAAAATTAATGTTGTCGCCATACCACTCTCTGCCCTTCCTCTCCTTCCAATTAGCCAATTAGTCATTACCAAGTAGCAGTGCACACTGATTGGCCAGGAAGGTCAAGAAAAAGAAAAGAATGGGAATGGTTGCAGTGCCCCTGCTCCCTTTCTCCCCTCTCTGCCTGGCTCTTAAGCGTTGGTTCCATGTTACCAGTTAAAGTTTGTTTGAGGTCAGTTCCAGCTCTTGACAAGTTGAAAACCACTGCATAGACTGAAGCGTCAATCGTTGCAATGTTTTCTTTTGTTGTCTACATGGGTACAGTCCCACACCTCATGATGGAGAAACTTCCCCTGCCCAAACAACATCATAATGAAGCTACCATATGATGTGAGGATATGTGAGAATATGACACATTCTCCCACATGGCACGTGTCCTATCCATGGGAAACTTTCCACTTTTCCTATTTCCTAAGTTTTGTCTACTGGAAGACGTAGATAGCTGGAGTCCTAAGTTTAGTGAAGGAAACTTTCTCCTGTACAAGGATTGCAGTGCAGAGGAAATGATTGTTTCCATTGTCAATAGACTCCGTGATGCAATGTCCCTTGAAATGAGCAAACTATCAGGACACAACGGGTGTGTCTGGCAGCCCTCAACAAGCCATATGTTGGGAGCATCTGCCGAGTGGCGCCCATCACTGAAGCAGGTAATTTACTGTACAGAAGAAAATGTGTTGCTGCCTGGGTTTGCAGATGGATTTGTTGTGGTTTAAGCAGCAATAATGGGAACAATGTTATGGACACCAATTTGATAGGAACACTTTGGATATACAAGTAAATAGTGTATATCTCCCAATCTGAGGAAGGCTGAGGGAAGAGTCAAATGCTAGATTTCTTTGCTAGATTCCTAGGGAAGGTGGTGGCAGCTGGGTTCACACCTTTTTCATCCTTTATGTAAGCCTGTTCTTTGAATTCAAATTTCATCCACACCCTGTTTCTGTGCCACCCACTATTTCCCCAGAAAACCTGGATGGATTGATATGTGAATTGTTGGGAATTGTTGAAGACAACTATGGATCATAGATCTCCATTTCTCTCCTTGTCCTCCCATTTTTTCATCTTTTCATTTTCCTATCTCCCTCCCCCCCATTTGATCTCTCATGCTTATTTAATTACTATTTTAGCCCTCTTCCAGTGATTCTACTTTCATGTACAGTTAATGCACTGGCCAGATTCCAAATCCTGCATAGGAACTGTAGCATTTTCAGCACTGAACAACACTGAATGTGGAGATATGCGGGGGCAGAGCAGGCTGGCATGTTGGCATGGGAGGTGAAGTTAGTGCACTCCCCCCTCATGCATGCTCAGACAGTGCAATCCTAACCATGCCAACTCAGAAGTAAGCTCCAGTAAATTCAGTAGGACATATTCCCAGGTACTGTAAGTGTGCATAGGATTGTAGCGTGTGTGTGTGTGTGTGTGTGTGTGTGTGTGTGTGTGTGTGTGTGTGTGTACTGAAACTACTGTAGTACTGAAATACTGAAACTACGTAGTTTACGCCGACCCTATCAAGATCAGCCCAACACATCAAGGTTCTTGAAGTTGCAAGCCAAAAGGTGCCACTACACTTGTCTGCCTCCTACTTCCTGGTTTCAAACAGGAAGAGGGGAACAGGGTGGAAGAGGAAATGTGGAGGAGAGAAGAGTGCTGGGCTAGAGCATCAGATGTTGGAGATGCTCTAGCTCAGCACTCTCCACTCCTTCTCCATTCCCCTCATCCTTTTTAAATTAAGGGAGAGAAAAGAGGGGAAGCACTGGAGGTAAGCATAAGGCAGGTGCTCCGCCTGCCATTTGTCCATCTAACGCAGTGGTTCCCAAACGTTTCCGGCCCATGACTCCCTTGACCCCCGTGGCTGTTGTCCATGCCTCCCCATTACATTAAAGGTAAAGGTAAAGGTGACCCCTGACAATTAAGTCCAGTCGTGTCCGACTCTAGGGTGTGGTGCTCATCCCCATTTCAAAGCCGAAGAGCCAGCGTTGTCCGAAGACGCCTCCGTGGTCTTGTGGCCGGCGTGACTCTCCTTGCCGCAGCGCGTAGCATGCAGCTGGAACACGGAGCGCTGTTTACCTTCCGCAAGCAGTACCTATTACCCCACCTCAATTACCCCAATAATTGGGATGAAGTTATTCTAATTATAGGATGTAACAAAAAAAAATAACCGTTGTTTAACTGGTTTAGAAACTTGTTTTATTTACAAAAAAATGTTTCTGAGCAACCTTTTTTTTTTAAACACAGACCGACTAGAGTCTCCGGCTGCCCTTTTTCCCTCAGTAACAGTCTGAGCATGTGCAAAAAGAACGGTATAAATACCGTTCTCGCGCGGGCCTTCAGAAGGCCCCGGGCAGCCGGCCGGGGAAGACGTCCCCAGCCGGCTCTCCCGATTGAGGGGGGGATCGCTCCCTCCCGGAGCGCGCCGCCCACCCCCTCTGGCGATATTGAAGGCCGCGGCGATATTGAATTATAGGGGTGCCAACCCCCCGTTGCTCCGGGCGCCAACGGGGGTAGCGACGCCTCTGCCTCAGATATGCAGATACCACCCTAATGGCAGAAAGTGAAGAAGAACTAGAGAGCCTCTTGATGAGGGTGATAGAGGAGAGTTGGCTTGAAACTCAACATTAATAAAACGAAGATCATGGCATCTGGTCCCATCAATTCCTGGCAAATAGAAGGGGCAGAAATGGAAGCAGTTACAGATTTTACTTTTTGGGGCTCCAAGATCACTGCAGACGGAGACAGCAGCCATGAAATTAAAAGACGCTTACTCCTTGGAAGGAAAACTATGGCAAACTTAGACAGCATAATAAAAAGCAGAGATATCACCATGCCAACAAAATTTCGTACAGTCAGGGCGATGGTGTTCCCAGTAGCAATGTATGGTTGCGAGAGTTGGACCATAAGGAAGGCTGAGCGCCGAAGAATAGATGCTTTCGAACTGTGGTGCTGGAGAAGACTCCTGAGAGTCCCTTGGACTGCTAGGAGATCAAATCAGTCAATCCTAAATGAAATCAACCCTGACTGTTCCCTGGAAGGACAGGTACTGAGGCTGAAGCTCAAATATTTTGGCCACCTAATGCGAAGAGAGGACTCTCTGGAGAAGATTCTGATGCTGGGAAGGATTGAAGGCAAAAGGAGAAGGGGAAGGCAAAGGATGAGATGGTTAGACAGCATCACCGATGCAACGAAAATGAAACTGAGCGAACTCAGGAAGATAGTGTAGGACAGGAAGGCCTAGCGGGATATGGTTCATGGGATCACGAAGGGTCGGACACGACTGAACAACAACAACAAGCTGATCCATGGAGATCGGAGAGGAGATAAGAGCCAGGCCAGGAGAGAACCGCAAATGGAACGCATCCCCCCTGCTTGAGAAAACAGACCCGACTGAGGGGCAGGCAGAGCATTGTCTCTCAGCCCACCCGTCCCTCCACATTCCTGGCCAATCAGGCCAGTGGGTTTCCCCACCATTTACCTGGCAAGCAGCGAGAGTAGGGGGAGGGGTGCTGCAAACCCGACGCCGGGTTAGGGCCCTGCATCGCCATTAGCAGAGGGTCGAAAAGAAATTAACTTTCTCCAGAAACATAAGGAATCCATTGCCTGAAAGATCATGTCTTCCTCCCTTCAGACATACAATATATGACCAATTCCACCAGTGCCTTTTCACACATTCTTTATCTCTTGTTCCTTGGCAGGCAGTAATATGTCTGAGCATATGGCATTTTTATTACAGCACCCAGCAATAATCTTGAGCAATGCAGCATAATTAGAAGGAATCTGAATAGAACATGTTAGAGAAAAGTCTCATTATTTCTCAGAAATACCATAAAATCCTATTTCATATGATATTCTCTTCCAAAATACCACACTAGTTCATTCTGGCATACTGGAAATGAATCACTTCTTCTGATTGTCTGGTCTAGGAACTCTGATAAATCACTTTTTCCCTCCCCCCAAAGAGAACTTTCTTAAACAAAAAAGGGAGGGGATTAACTTTCAGTTACCAATTTTGATCTTCAGTGCATTTGGTGTGGGGATTGTCTGATAATACAAACAAATTTTGCAGAAGCTTTTAGAGGTATGCAAGTGTTTTGATGCATGATTCTATGATAAAGCACCAGTAGATGTGTGGATCAAGGCAAGGAGCAAAAACCACAAGGTTGACATCATGTCACTAGTAAGCTGAGAACAAACAGTCACTGTTAGCGCAATCCTATCCAACTTACACCACTGGTGTAACCAGCAGGGGAGGGCAGGGTGGAAGGCTTTGGAGGGGAGGGGAGATTTAAATCCCCTTCGAATTCCCCTTTGGAGGGGATTTGAATCCCCTTTCCATTCTGGGGCTTCCCGTTCTCGCTGCACCGCCGGTTACACCAGTGGTGTAAGTTGGATAGGATCGCGCTGTGAGTCAGCTACAGAAACACGGTAATACAAAGGTAATACAATACCGACAACTAGCTAATTAAATGCCTCCAAAATGCCCTGCCTCCAAAGAGGACCATTTCTCTAGCACACTTTCATACAAACCTGAGCAATGAATCTCAACAACCTAATCTCCCTGCATGTAGAAAATTACTGTCTAATTTTCAACATGCAGGGAGTAGATAGGGAGCAGATTTCTTACCTATCCTTTAACTGGACATGCTTGTTTTCCATATGCAGAAAGTGATTGTTGCTGTTGTTGCATCAAAAAGCACCGTTATTTTCAAGTGGCACGCCTCAGGCACAGGCTCACCACCTGTGAGGATATTAACATTGTTTTAAAGCAGGGGTTCTCAACCAGTGGTATTATTACCACCAGTGGTATTTCAGCCGACTGCTGATGGTACTTGGACCACTGGAACCCCACTTTGATACAGTGCTTTTGGTGATGCATTTTTCCTCCCAAGAAGCTCCTGCCTTTTGGCCGAGCCTCTCAGGAACGCTGAGAAGAGCCCACCCGTCCGCCCAGAGCCTCCTACCTGCATTTTATGGCCTCCCCAAACCTGGAAGTAACTGTCAATGATGTCATCGCCAGTCACTTCTGGTGGTACGCAGCAGGAGAGGTGGTACTCGGCCGGGAAGGGGTTGAAATCCCCTATTTTAAAGCATATAGAAGTGGAATGTTATGTTCAAACTATGTGCTACCTTAACTATGTTCTTGTAAGACTATGTTCTTGTAACTATGTTCTTGTAGCATGAAATAGCAACTGGATCACCCCCTCCCACAGATTGGGCCCATCGCAGAGGGAGAGGGGCTTTAACTCTACCCCACTGCCCCAGTTCAAGTCCAGATCCTCCTCCCTAATGGCTGCTATTTTCTAAGGTTGAAACATTGGTACCGATGAGAACTCTTCCCTGGAAAATAGCATTTTTCCAGGGAAGAAAAAACAGGGGACCACTGCTAACACCACTAACTCCTCGCCAATCTTCCGCGATTTCCACTACACTAGTTTAACCCACAGACCCACTGACGCCAATCAAGGCTAAATTATTTGGATGACAGGTGCTCAGCTTAACTAGGCTGTCATTGTAGCCCTAAAAAAATAAGGGCACTAGTAGAGGGTTCATTTCTCCCTGCAACTGCCAGAAGCCACATTTTCTCAGCCAGCTTTGCAGCCAGCCAGGCAATGGCTGCAGGATCCAAGGTGTAGCAGATTCTCACTCTAATTAAAATGACAGTTTTCTGGGCATGAGTAATGAGTCAGTTGGGGGAGCATTAGATAAACCATCAATACAATCCTATGCATGCTGAATGAGAAGTAAGTCTCAGTGAGATCAAATAAGAATTACTCCTAAGTAAATGTTCATAGGAACCGTGGTGGCTTAGTGGTTAAGACGCTGAACTGAAGGCCGAGAGGTAGGCAGGACAGCAATTCGAGACCCGAGTGCCGCGTGACGGTGTGAGCTACGGTCTTCAGCCCCAGCTCCTGCTAACCTAGCAGTTCGAAAGCAAGAAATTGCAAGTAGATTAATAGGTACTGCCTTGACAGGAAGGTAACAGCGCTCTGTGCGCCTTGGCATTGAGTCATGGTGGCCACATGACCATGGAAGCGTCTTTGGACATCATGAGGGCTAGCAACGTATCATTAAGAATGAAAAAGAGAAGAGTCTATGGTAAGAACTGGTGTGAGTGTAGAAGCTAAAGAGACTGAAGGCCCAATCCTGCCTACGGTGCCATGAAAAGTAAAGTACTTTTGCAGCACCTCAGGTGTAAGCAGCACTAGCGCAGAGGCTGGCACCACTCACACCATTGCCCTTCAGACCCCCACGCCATGGGATCTACCTACGTAAGCTGGGCGGTGGGAGGGTGTGGGGTGGGCAGACCAGAGTGGAGGGGGCGACTGGCCGGCCAGGCTAGGGAGGGGGCGGGGATATTGGCGCCGCACTGCGTCAATATCCTAACCCTCTTCCCGGACTTCATTAAGTTCAGCAACTACAGTGAGCTGGTGTGGATTAGACAAATATTAAAAGAAAGGATGACACACAAAATATCTGAGGTGCACTTTCTTTATTACCTATCTGTCTGGAAAACACCAGAACACTCGTGTGTGTGGTGTGTGGTGTGGTGTGTGTGTGTGTGTGTGTGTGTGCGCGCGTGTGCGCGTGCACATGTTCTTTCCAGGGATGAGGAAATGTTTCCCATTCAATTTGCTTGTTGTTTCCTGGTTTGTTCTGTGATAATTTCCAAATTCAACTAGAAGAAGTCAAAAACATTATTAAAATTACAGCGCAATCCTGTCTATTCTTCGACTGGTGGACTAACCGTTCCACTGGTTTAGAGTGTCACCAATGTTCTGTAAAGCACTTTGTGGCACCCTGGGAGTAAGCGCACCAAGGCCACCGCCAATCTCCCCAGCCCAGATTCAGAGCTGCGCCTGCTGGGGAAGGTGACTTCCCCACTGGGCAGTAGAGGGGCATGGAGACAGTAGTGACTTCCCCACTGGGCAGTAGAGGGG
Source organism: Plestiodon gilberti rubricaudatus (assembly GCA_026170595.1). Classification (NCBI taxonomy): domain Eukaryota; kingdom Metazoa; phylum Chordata; class Lepidosauria; order Squamata; family Scincidae; genus Plestiodon; species Plestiodon gilberti. Next base: position 19,351,698 of record JANXHW010000012.1, read on the forward strand.
CATGGGGTAGCTAATGCCAACTGGGCATTCCAGGGGGTGTGATTGGTCGGCCAGGCCTGGGCTGGGAGAAGGATCATTGGAGGCCTCCTCCGTTGTATCCTATCCCCCTTCCTGGGCCTGGCCAGCAAAATAGCTGGCACACATTCGAGTAGACCCATAGGGACGACTGAGGCTGTACTCAGGGTAAGGGGATGAATATCCCTTTACTGTTCATCCCTTTAACACCCCCTCTGGCTGTGCTTGGGCAGGCCTCATCAGGCAGTTGGCTAACCAGGAATCAGTAGTTTCCCGGCAGTAGCTCCCGGCAGTAGCAGGAAGAAAGCAAAAAGGCAAGCAAAGTGGCGAAAAGGGGGAAAAAATGGCAGGACAAATAATTAATATAATTATTTGACATAATTCTGAGTACCCCAACCTTCACCCCCTTCTAGGCTCAGCTTGAGGGGGGAATAGAAAAAACAACAACCCAGAAACAAACAGCCAACTTAGAGGGTAATCTAATGCTGTTGCTCAAGGCGTTGCTCAAACAACTCATTATCAGCAACACCTGTGGGCCACGCCCAATTGCTTGCAGGTGTGCTTCCACCCACGCAGGCCTGGGTGGTAACCCTTTGTGTCCCAGTCCTGTCAAGGACCAATGAGTTGTTTGAGCAACGCCTTGAGTGTTTTGAGCAACACCTTCTGTTGCTCCTGCTTATAGCTCTGTAAAACTGATCACCTGCACCTGAGGTGCTGGAAACAAAGTAGATTCACAAGCCAGGGCCCTGGCCATGAGAGAAAAGCCAGAAATCCACTCACAAATTATAGGAAATGATGCAATATGATGAAAATGACTGCATTAGGTCTATTCTGTTACCCATATAACCCCAATGAGTGCTTTGAGCAACGCCTGGTGTTGCTCCTGCTTACAGCTGTGTATAGCTGATCACCTGCACCTGAGGTGCTCAAAACAAAGTGGATTCAAAAGCCAGGGCCCTGGCCATGAAAAAAAAGCCAAAGTTTCATTTCTAATTTCAGTGAGGAGGGGGTACCCTGCAACCAATTCCTGCACCTCATTTCCCCTAAAAACAGTGATCTTTGCTCTTTTGGGGGGGTCAGTGGGGTGACCCTAACATTCTGAAAAAATCTTTAAAAAATAGTTTCACCTGTCTAATTTCCACAAAAAAATTCCAGAAAAATTGGGGGAAGCCCTTTTTTTTAAAAAAAATATTTTTTTCAGGCGTTGCTCGAAGCACTCATTGGGGTTGAGCAGGTTAAAAAAAATCTGGAGGCGAAAAATAAGTAGGGGGTCAGAGGCGGGGGGGCGCGTCACCCTAGTGACCCCCCGAGTATGTTCCAGTAAAGGAACAATTGGCGCGGCCTTTGGCCCCGCCTCAAATTTTTTGGGGGCGACCCGGCTGCACCCTGCCCCGGGTGCCCCCTGCCCTGCATCGCCCTCTGGACGCTCCGAGGCCAGCCTCGGAGTGTCCGGCTCAGCGCACTGCATCAATATGGGTACTTTTACAATTTTCGCGCATGCGCAGAGACCGTTTTGAGGGCAAGGGCCTGCACTCTTGCCATCAAAACGGTCTGCGCATGCGTGAAATCCGTTAAAGTACCCGTATTGACGCACTGGGCCTTCTTTCAGAAGGCCCTGGAGCGCTGGCGGGGCCGGACGCTCCGAGGCCGGCCTCGGAGCGTCTGGAGGGCGACGCGCGTCACGGAGGTGACGCGTGCGGGGGTGCGCACGTTACCCCCTGGCGCGCATCACCCCTTGGTGGCCTGCCCCCCCGCCACGCTCCAGCGACGTCCGTGGGAGGGGGTGCCCCGGTTTGGACACCTCAAAATCTGGTAAACCTATCTCAAAATCTGGTAAGCCCATAGTGGGTAACCCACTGTGGAGGAACCCACTATGGCTCCATACAGCGAACTGTCTCCTGATGATCCCTATCTGTCCACTGCCAAACCCGAAGGAGTCAAAGCAGCACACGGTTGCATCACCATTGCTCAGTGGGATCCCATCTAGCAACTCTGGGTTGAATAGCCTCTGGAGCCTGGTCTTGTAACCCGTTTGAGTCAGTCACTTGCCTTAGGGTTCATGCCAAATTCCTTGATCCTGACCTATCCCCCCCCCCCCCCATTGAACTGAACCTACCAGTTGGATTATCTAACAAAACTGCACCACACTTGTTCCCTCAACTTGGAGTAGGTGAAGAAACTCTAGATCAACTGGGTGAGAAGCAAACAGTTCCTATTTGGCCGCCATAAGGCAAACAGCTAATTCCAGCCTGAAGTTGGACGACTTCCTTCAAGATGCTCAATGGGGTAGCTAATGCCAAGGAACAGCCTAAATGGCTGCAAAAACCCCTCCCCTTCAAGGTCCCCACTGATCGGAAGGAGGCACTGTCCCTCCTAATCTCATGTGGAGGAAGGTCACTCACACTCTCTCATCCTAGCCTACTATAGTGGAAATCGCGGAAGATCGGCGAGGAGTTAGTGGTGTTAGCAGTGGTCCCCTGTTTTGACAGGTCTGGGAAGGAAGGGGTTAAAGGATTGCCTGTTTGACAGGACTGGGACACAAAGGGTTACCACCCAGGACTGCGTGGATGGAAGCACACCTGCAAGCAATTGGGCGTGGCCCACAGGTGTTGCTGATAATTGGGATGAAGCTGGGACTTTGAATGCAGTGGGCGTGGCTCACAGCTGCACTCAATTAGCATTGATTGGAACTCTCACAGCTGTGGGCAATAATGAGGGCAGTGATTGGAAGCCCACAGCTGTAGCCAGTAAATAGTTGATAGGGACTAACCATATAAAAGCAGCAGCAGTAGGAGCAGGAAGGAGCCTCGCCAGCTCGCCACGGGGACATGCTGCCAGACTGCCGAGCAACGACGACGACTCTGCTCCAGACGGGGATACTCTGCCGGACTGACTGCTCACCTGGATGGACTACCCACCTGGATTGACTGGTATTGGGAGACGCTCTGCCTGACTGGAAAGTGGAGAGACCAGGATTGATTGGACTTTGTGCTACAAGACTCTTTGCTGGACGGGATAAAGGCAACAAGGAGATTCTACTGCCGTGAAGTAACGAGCTGGACTTATCTACAGAAACGGACCCTCGTTAGCTAAGTAGAATCTTATCTGCCCGGGAAGGGCTAATGGACATTTATTGCTGGGAAAGTAATAAATCTTGTAAATAGTTGCCTTGGTGTTCAGTGTTTTCTTTTGGCACACTGTTGCAATTTAAAGGGGAAAGGAGCTAACTTTGCCTAAAGTGGACATTGGAGTCATTTAAAGGGAATACTAGTTTGCTTCCCCAGGAGTAAAGTTTGGGGTGCAACAGTTGGGACACAACACCTACCTCACAGGGTTGTTCTGAAAATGGGGGGTAACCTTATATGCTACCCTGATTCCTTGCAGGAAGGCTGGTTTTTTTTTTTAAGTAATAAATAAATAAATAAATAAATGTGTCTTCCTCCAAACCAATGCTATTTCCTATGTTTCTGTCTTGACTTCCTAGGATGTATCTCCTTTAAAATATGGAATGAGATTTTTGATGACTTTCTAATCCAGGGGTGCAGAACATGCGGCCCGGGGGCCGCATGCACACCCAAAGGTTTTCTGGTGGCCCCCAAAGGTTTTCTGGCTAGAGCAGCAACATCGCTTCTTTGTTGGGCCGCTCTAGCCAAGCACTTCCCATACCTCTGTCGCTTCTGTAATGCGGCTGGAAGCTTCGGAATCGTCTGAGGAACGGACGATTCCGAAGCTTCCAGCCGCGTTACAGAAGCGACAGAGGTATGGGAAGTGCTTGGCTAGAGCGGCAACATCGCTTCTTTGTCGGGCTGCTCTAGCCAAGCACCTCTCATAACTCTGTTGCTTCTGTAACACGGCTGGAAGCTTTGGAATCGTCCGAGGAGCGGACGATTCCGAAGCTTCCAGCTGCATTACAGAAGTGCCGGAGTTGGTGTTGGCACAGCAGTTATGACGTAGATCCCCGGGGAAGTTGGGCTGCTATGATGATGGTGACTTCCTTAGGAAGCAACGTGACTGTGAATTGCTGAAGAAGAAATCCCGGGATTTGAGGTAAGTATGGGCTCTGGCTGAAAGCCCTGCAGAGGCTTTGGGAGGAGTGAATGAATATCTAAGCTCGCCGAGGTGACCGGCGGCCGATTCTGTGATGCTTCAGCTCTTCTTCAGGCCGTTGGACCCTCACTTTGGGGTAGCCACGTTTTTCCTCTGCTGGTCGGTTATGCATTTGAGAGCTGCAGAACGTGCAAGACAGAATTTGTTAGGAAATACTTTTCCCAACACGGAACCTCTGCGCCATGTAAGGTTTCAGAAGGGAAGGCCTTGATGATGATGATTGATGGGTATACATACGGTATATACCAGGGGTGGCCAAACTTGCTTCATGTAAGAGCCACATACGATAAACTTCAGATGTTTGAGAGCCACAATATTTAAGAAGCATTAAGAAGCCAACATATTTCTGAGAGCTGCACTTTATATGTTAAAGAGCCACAGGTGGCTCATTATTTATTTATTAATATGTTGCATTTCCAGAGATTTTCTGGCTCATGGACACACCCCCTGTGATATCACTTCCTGAGGAAGTGACATCATGGTTCCTTGCCATGCCCCCCGCGACACCTATCTGCGGCCCCGAAGAAGTTTAGTCTATTCATTTCCGCCCCTACCCACTGCCAAGTTGTACACCCCTGTTCTAATCAAAAGATAATAGTTCAATTTAGGGAGTGTTGATACAAGAATTCCAGACAAGTTTGAACTGCAAAAATGGACAGTGGGGGACCTGCTCAGAGTTGCTAAAACCCTATATGCAAAAGAGAAGGTAAGTCAGATACCTTTGGGAAAAAGACCATCAATGTTGATGAAGCATTTCCAAATATATACCAGGAGTGTGAGAAGCTAGGAGTCAGCATGAGTTCAGTTATGATTTACATAGAGCAGATTGCCAAGGCCCAGCAACATTAATTTAATGAGCCAGATGGAGCCCACCTCCTGGTGTCATTGGAACAATGACCAGAGCATTTATAACCCTTCGAGGGTCTTCAGCCCATTGAGTTGTGCTCAGTGGCTTTCATGATGGTTTCATCACCCTGCCCAAAGAGATGAAAGGAATTTTTTTTATTCAACTTGGCCCAGAGTTCTAAACTAATCACCCACTGAGGTTTCTGCCATCTGGAACACAGTGCCAACCCTCCTAAGTTTAAACTGTTTAATGACATTCATGAGAAACTCTCTTTCATCCATGAGAGTCTCTTTTTCTCTCTCGACTGAATCTTGCACATAATTTTGGCAGTAGTTGTCAAACATTTTGATAAACTTGGTCCTTTTGCTCTGCATATGGAAGGGCATACATTTCCCAGCTATCCATAAACACATGCATCCTATAGGGCAAAATCTGGAGACTTAATATTTGTATAATGTGCAGAGCACTTCATGTGCATTATCTTGACAAACTCCTTGCAACAGCCATGCATTATCTTCCCCATATTGTAAGCATTATTGTCAATAGTAAGCATTATTTATCCCCATATTGCAGAAAGGGAAGACTGAGGGATTGGCCACCTAAGGCCACCTAGCGAGTCCATGACAGAGGTGAGATTCAAACAGAGGAACTCCTGATCCACAACAGGCAGTCCCACCCTGCCTAAGATGCAGCGGCAGGTCTTAATGCCTGGCTGCTGCATCCTATGCAGGATGCGGTCTACATTGGCGGGGCTAGGGGAAGGGGACATTTGTCTCCTTACTCTGGTTTAAGCCCTGGCGCACAACTGGGAAGGCCGTGTAAGGCTGGCCAGGCCGGGAAGAGGGTTAGGATATTGACGCAGTGCAGTGCCGATATCCCCACCCCCCCTCCCTGGCCTGGCCAGCCAATCTCATGGCACATGAGCAATTTTGTCACACCACAGAGTTTGAATATTACTGATTTATGGAGTTAAGTAGAACTATCTAGTGTATCATTCTCCATTATAGCAGAGGAAGTGGCACTGGATCTTCCCAAACGTTGCAATTCAAACATCCTCCAGCTTAATGTAAGATCCACTTTAAAATTGCAGAGAAAAAAGTCATCTTTTCCTTGGCTATATAAATAGCATCCAAAGATCAGAAGCAAAACATCAGAGATGGTGTGAAGAAGAGAGAAAGAAGCCAATATCAACTAGTTTTTAGCACATCTTTAATGTATTTGCTCCCAATGAAGTTGTACTATGTAGTTTGATAATATATTCTGAACGTAGAAATTCTGTTCATTAGCTTTTCATTTGTGTCCCAAATCATTCCCAGGAGCAGAAGATTCCTCTGATATTTGTGTGACGACGTCTCCCTGGCTGGATTTTTAAAAGTAAACATATATTTATCTTACAAAGAGATGTGGAACCTAGCAGAAAAATGATTGACTTTTATGCCAATGTGAAGATGGGAGATTGGTTGGGTAGTGGCTCTGCCCATTTTTCATGACCGGCTGCTGGTCTTTCTGGTGCCATCCTTCTCAACAAACACATGGAGAAAGCATCAGTCAAGGAGATATGGGGCCTCTCTCTCTCTCTCATCACTTTCAAATACTCCCAGTTTTGAATTGCTCAGAGAAGCTAGGATTTGTTTGCTTATCAACTCTTCCTGTTCCATGTGAGTTGACCTCTCCCATTCCAAGAACATGAATTAGGACTTTTAGAAATAGCCATTGTGTTTCCCTTCTCTGTCAGAATTAGGAATGATGCGAAGTTAGGGCTGGTGTACACGGTGTTTTACATAGAGTGAAAAGACAGATCTCTGCCTTGAGATATAAATAGCGGCAGTCTTTTTCAGTAATAATGAAATAAAAACACATAACAGCGCTCTCTGCACAAGAAAAACCCGAAATCTGCGAAAAATAAAGTGGACACATTTTCTGACATCTGTCATTGGCAGGGATGTGCATCAAGTCTCTGGCTCCAAGTCTCAAGTCAAGTCCCAAGTCTTTGCCAGGGCCTCTGAGAGGGGGGATAAGAGGTACAATCGTACCCAGGCCCAGGGTCAAAAAGGGGGCCCAGGAGCCAAATTCACGTGAAGGGAAGGGGCCCCATATAAAGTTCCTCTGTGTGGCCCTGATCTTTGCCCCCAAGTCCTGAGTCTTTGGTTGTGAGTTGCAAGTCCCTATCTATTTAATGAGGAAAACAGGTTTAAACCTGAATAAAACTTGGCTTGTCGTAAAAGGCTCCAAGTCTTGAGTTGAGTCTTTCGAGTCTTTCACAACCGCCGAGTCAAGTTATTGAAGCGGCTTGAGTTCAACTCGAGTCCGAGTTAATAGACTCAAGTCTACATCACTGGTCATTGGCCAGATGACCCAGGGTCTCTGGAAGGTTGCACCCCCTGCCTCTCAGGATGAACAAGCCAAGGTGAAGATCAGCATGGCCATTAGGCCTTAGCCAGAGGGTAGCACCCAAAGGGCCCTGGGAGTTGCCTCCCTGGAGGCAGGGCCTCTGGGAGGAATTTTATCAGGGGGTACAATTTTATCTTTTGGGCCCCTTCTCAAAGGGGGAAGAGGGGGAAAAATGCTGGGGGGGAAGGGCAGCAATAGCCAGAAAATTCTCCAGAGCCCAGGTCTACGCTTCCTGATGTAGCACCCAGGTCTACCTGCCCGGTAGACCTGGCCCAGCCACCATCTTTCACTCTCCATGAGGCCAGCTGAGATCCCAGGAAATTCCTGGTCCCCCTCCTTTGGCACCTGGGCCCCCTTTTTGACACTGGGCCTGGGTACAATTTACGCCCTATACCCCCCTCTCATGGGCCCTGCCTGGAGGCATGGCAAGAAAGGAAAGATCAGCCTTGTCCCACTGAATAGAAAATGGAGCAGTCACAGGGAGTCCACTTCCCCCTCCTTGCCTGAAAAAGAACTTTGCTCCAACTGCAAATGGATGGGAAAAGTGAGTAGAAACCAGTGATGTAGATTTGAGTCTATTGACTCGGACCAAGACGGACTCAAGTCACGTCAATGACTTGACTCGGCAATTGTAAAAGACTCGAAAGACTTTGGCTTGAGACTTGGAGCCTTTTACGACAAGTCTAATTTTATTCAGGCTTAAACCCATTTTCCCCATTAAATAGATAGGGACTCGCAACTCACAACCAAAGACTTGGGGGCAAAGACCTGGGACTTGACTCAAGACTTGGAGTCATAGACTTGATCCACATCCCTGGTAGAAACGTCCTCTGACATCTGCTATTGGCCTCAGGACTAAATAGCCACCATAGGGATATTCTGATTGAAAGATGAGACATGAATCTATAAATAAATAAATGAACTGTTTGCAAAATTTAGATTTTATTGATGCATTCACTTAAGGCAGCTGTACCCTACACTCTTTAGCCAACAAAGCTCCTGGAGAGACTTACATAAAATCAATGGGAAATCATTACAACAGAAAGCAATGCATGAGAGAAGGGATATGTCTGGCTTGCTTCTTTTCTCTTCTCATTTTCTCTAAATATTTAACCAAACTCTGACTTGTACTTCAAAGCCCATTGCTTTACCTGGGATAATTGCTCCCTTCTTCCATGCAAGATGCTTTTAAAAATATGCTACACTCCAGATAGCTGAATCTCTCCCTCCGCCCCACCACCTGTCTACTAATAACAGATATCAAACAGTTCAGACTAGAACATCAATACACTCCAAAATGTCAAATGGTTTATCCCCAGGAGCCTCCAGGAGTTGCTTTCTTTTTCTAAATGGATTAACTTTGACAAGGACTCTGTTCCTCTGGTTGTTGTTTTGTTTCAAAACTATACAATAAGCATATTACATACTTTTTAAAGCTATAAATAAGATTTATACATAACCCATGGGGATTTTCCATTAAAATTTCATAAATCACATTGTATATTATCCTTTTTAATCTTCAGCCTTGCAACGCTAGGCATTGGAAAAGATATTTAACCCTGCACAGAATTCTTGATAAGCTGTGAATAAAGAATATTAATCAGAACTTGGATATGAAGAATGGTTTTCAGTGTGGCGGGGGCTGCTTTATTACCGCAAGGTATTTTTCTTCCAACTATTTGCTGTGTGTAATAGTAATTCATCCATTTCATTTTCTTGGTGCAGAGGCTGCAAATGCAACAGCCACCCATGCATCCAGGAGCACATAACTGGGAGAAAAGAACCTTGGGAGAAAAACAAACACACACACACACACACATTTTCTCTGGGCACTAGAAGGGATAATAAGTGTATTTCCCTCAGCCTGTTCCTTTAGTTTCCTCTTGTTTATTCTACTCCAGGAGTTCTCAACCTCTTCCCGGTCAAGTACCACCTCTGGTGCCACTCTCCTGCTGCGTACCACCAGAAGTGACTGGCGATTACATCATTGACATCACACTTCAAAGGTCCCCCAAAGATTTTGGGGGAAAGGCACTGGGAGATAGCAGTGCCCACATCAGCGGGGACTGTGCATTTGAGCCTCGGTGACTGAGTCACTCAAAAAAAGCTCAAGCTTTTGGGAACAGCGAGCATTCGAATCAACCACTCACAAATGCTTGCTCTTTTGCGAGAATTTCAAGCAAATGCTTTTGCGAGCATTTCAAGCAAACACTCGCAAAAGAGCAAGCATTTGCAGCTTGGAACATGTGCAAAAGCTCAACCCCATTAGTATTGTGCAATGCGACAACTGTATTGTCAGAAGAATTCCTTCTTCCTCCTCCCCCCCCCCAGTCATTTTCAGCAGTAGTATTATTACACATAAACATGTTGTACAAAAGATGACGGCGATGTTTCAAGCACTAGGATACTTTTTAACACTGCAGCATGCGGTGTAGCGTCTTCCCCCACTGAGCACTACTGGCAATCCTAGTTAATTAACAGATCTTCTCAGATTTTTCTTTTACAGCAGGGTGTTGTTTTGTAGCCAACTGCCATCCCCGAGATTGGGAATTTAACAACCTGCAGAGAGCAACTCTGCAACTTGGACTACCAGGGAAAGGCCAAGTCCTTTCCCAAACAGGCATCTCTGATTATTGTATTGTTGGGCCATTGATTTGCTTAGGGGGAAAATCAACACAGCTTTGTCAGCCTGGGGAGAGAGAGAGAGAGAGAGAGAGAGAGAGAGAGAGAGAGAGAGAGAGAGAGAGAGAGAGAGAGAGAGAGAGAGAGAGAGAGGAAATCAGAAACCATCATCTTGTCTCCAAAAGCCTTGACCAACCGGCCACTGTTTTTTGTTTGTTTTTTTTAACTGCTGAAGGCAGATTTTTCTCACACGCTTGGAGTCTCACATGCTACTCTCTCACATGGAGTCTCACATGCACACTTGGAGTCTCACATGCTTGGAGTCTCACATGCTTGGAGTCTCACATGCTACTCCAATTCGCCGACTTAACCTAGAAAGAGCTTTATGGCAAGAACTAATACTCTAGTCTAGAGGGGTCCAAAGAACAGAACCAAATAAGCAAATGGAGGAATGAGCTCACTGATACGACAATTTTACTGAAGGAAGAAACGGTCACAGGAAACACTCTCCTTTATACAGTTTGGAGGACAATTAAAAGGATGAGGGTGGGGGTACCAAAGTGTAAGATGAATTTATTTAAGTGGGGGTTGTTGGCTGACAGCAATATACTGTATTATGTGAATGCGGAGAAATACAAGATCCAGCGCATCTGATGGTGTGCCGATTATTGCCGAAGCCTAGTACTGTTGTTGATTTACAGCAAGCTATGTGTTCCAGCTGCATGCTATGCGCTGCAGCAAGGAGAGTCATGCCGGCCACATGACCACGAAGGCGTCTTGGACAACGCTAGCTCTTCGGCTTTGAAATGGAGATGAGCACCACACCCTAGAGTCGGACACGACTGGACTTAATTGTCAGGGGATACCTTTACCTTTAATGATAATGATGTGGCGGTGGCTACATTTTGGAAGAGCAAAGTTTGATCTGGATATGAAATAAATAAATAAATAATGCTCAGCATGTATAGTTTGGATAGATTCATAGAGGAAAAGACGATCACAGGTTACAAGCCATAAGCAACCTCCTGCCTTTAGAAGTAGGTTTTTCTCTGTGTCAGGTGCAGGGGAGTGACAGCAGTAAACAGGATTTACCTTGTTGACTGTGTGCTCCCTGAGGCATCTGGTGGGGCCACTGTGAGATACAGGAAGCTGGACTAGATGGATGTAGTCCAACACCCTGCATTTACTAAAAGTAAATGTAAAAGTAAAAATAAGAATCTATAAGAACCTATGTTGTTGTTGTTCAGTCGTTAAGTCGTATCCAACCCTTCGTGATCCCATGAACCATATCCCGCCAGGCCTTCCTGTCCTCCACTATTTTCATGTTTGTTGCATCGGTGATGCTGTCTAACCATCTCATCCTTTGCCTTCCCCTTCTCCTTTTGCCTTCAATCTTTCCCAGCATCAGAGTTTTCTCCAGAGAGTCCTCTCTTCGCATTAGGTGGCCAAAATATTTGAGCTTCAGCCTCAGTACCTGTCCTTCCAGGGAGCAGTCAGGGTTGATTTCATTTAGGATTGACTGATTTGATCTCCTAGCAGTCCAAGGGACTCTCAGGAGTCTTCTTCAGCACCACAGTTCGAAAGCATCTATTCTTCGGCGCTCAGCCTTCCTTATGGTCCAACTCTCGCAACCATACATTGCTACTGCGAACACCATCGCCCTGACTATACGTACTTTTGTTGGCATGGTGATATCTCTGCTTTTTATTATGCTATCTAAATTTGCCATACCTTTCCTTCCAAGGAGTAAGCGTCTTTTAATTTCATGGCTGCTGTCTCCATCTGCAGTGATCTTGGAGCCCAAAAAAGTAAAATCTGTAACTGCTTCCATTTCTGCCCCTTCTATTTGCCAGGAGTTGATGGGACCAGATGACATGATCTTAGTTTTATTAATGTTGAGTTTCAAGCCAACGTTTGCACTCTCCTCTTTCACTCTCATCAAGAGGCTCTTTAGTTCTTCTTCACTTTCTGCCATTAGGGTGGTATCGTCTGCATATCTGAGGTTGTTGATATTTCTCCCGGCAATCTTGATTCCGGCTTGCGATTCATTCAGCCCTGCATTTCTCATAATGTACTCTGCATATAAGTTAAATAAGCAGGGTGACAATATACAGCCTTGCTGTACTCCCTTCCCAATTTTGAACCAATCGGTTGTTCCATAGCCGGTCCGAACTGTTGCTTCTTGACCCGCATACAGGTTTCTCAGGAGACAGGTAAAGTGGTCTGGTAGCCCCATCTCTTTAAGAATTTGCCACAGTTTGTTGTGATCCACACAATCAAAGGCTTTTGCGTAGTCAATGAAGCAGAAGTAGGTGTTTTTTTGAAACTCTCGTGCTTTCTCCATGATCCAGCGCATGTTGGCAATTTGATCTCTAGTTCCTCTGCCTCTTCGAAACCCAGCTTGTACTTCCGGTAGTTCTCGGTCCATGTACTGCTGAAGCCTAGCTTGTAGGATTTTGAGCATAACCTTGCTAGCATCACATGTGAAATGAGTGCAATTGTGCGGTAGTTTGAGCAATCTTTGGCACTGCCCTTCTTTGGAATTGGAACGTAAACTGACCTTTTCCAATCCTTTGGCCACTGCTGAGTTTTCCAAATTTGTTGGCATATTGAGTGCAGCACTTTCACAGCATTATCATTGAGGATTTTAAGAACCTATACATAAGAACATAACTAAAAAGTAAAAGTAAAACCATTTCCATTGAATGATAGTTGTCCCCCTCGCTGTCGTGGGACATGATGGAGAACTCCTTACAGTTGTCCACCACGTGCCTCATGATTAACTCATGCACCTCATGCAGCCATGAGGTGGGTGTCATAAATGAGATAGGAGAAGGACTAAAAGAGGCAGACTCCATCTCCTGTGATGGGGACAATTGTGTGAGGCACCATCTCCCCATTAACATTTATTTATTTATTTATTTACAGTATTTTTATCCCACCTTTCTCCCCGAAGGGACCCAAGGTGGCTTACAACAGAAAAAAATACAAAAAATACAGTATAAAAATAATCACATTTTAAAACAGTAAAAACAATTAATGACAAATAATAAAAACAATACCTAAAAATCGATTAAAAAGATCATGGCGTCACAACAGGAGCATAAAAACAGCAGCACCCCCACCTGTACCAGTGAGATGTTAAAAAAGGCAAGGGCTCAGAAGGCTTCTTGGAACAAGAAGGTTTTTAGGCCTCGCCGGAAAGTGTCCATGGAAGGAGCAGTTTGTAAATCAAAGGGGAGGGAATTCCATAAGGTTGGTGCCACTACTGAGAAGGCCCTGTTTCTGGCCGCCGCCCCTCGCACCTCCCTGGGCGACGGCACCCGCAAAAGGGCCTTCTCTGATGACCTAAGGAGAAGAGCCGGACAATATAGAAGTAGGCGGTCTCTCAAATATCCTGGCCCCAAGCCATATAGGGCTTTAAAGGTCAAAACCAGCACTTTGAATTGGGCCCGGAAACTAATCGGCAGCCACTGCAGCTGTCGGAGGAGCGACCCAACGGAGTCGAACCGCCTACCTCCAGTGACCACACGGGCCGCCGCATTCTGCACTAATTGCAGTTTCCGAACCATCTTCAAAGGCAGCCCCACGTAGAGCGCGTTACAATAATCTAGTTGCGATGTCACCGTGGCATGGATCACCATGGTCAGGTCTGCACGATCCAAGTACGGTCGCAGCTGGCGCACCAGCTGAAGCTGGGCAAAGGCCCCCCTGGCCACAGCCGCCACCTGAGAATCCAGGAGCAGCTGCGGATCCAGGCGGACCCCCAAGCTGCGGACCTGCTCCTTCAGAGGGAGTGCAACCCCCTTAAGAGCAGTACGATGCTCTAGTACCTGCATCGTGGATTTCCGGACCAGGAGAACCTCTGTCTTGTCCAGGTTTAGTTTCAGCTTATTAGCCCTCATCCAGGCCCCAACCGCCTCCAGGCAGTGCTCCAGAACTTCAGCAGCCACCCTGGAATCAGGTGGAAAGGAGAGGTGGAGCTGGGTGTCATCAGCATATTGATAGCACCCAACTCCAAATCCCTGGATGACCTCTCCTAGCGGTTTCATGTAGATGTTAAATAGCATGGGGGACAAGATGGAACCCTGTGGCACCCCACACCTCAAGGGCCAGGATGCCGAACAGGCGTCCCCCAGCACCACCATCTGGGACCTATCTGCCAAGTAGGAGTGGAACCACCGCAGAATGGTGCCCCCGACCCCCAGTTCGGCCAGTCGGCCCAGAAGGACACCATGGTCGATGGTGTCAAAAGCCGCTGAGAGGTCCAGCAGAACCAACAGGGACGCACTCCCCCTGTCCAGTCCTCGGCGTAGATCATCCACCAAGGCCGTTTCTGTCCCAAAGCCCGGCCTGAAGCCAGACTGAAAGGGATCCAGATAATCCGCTTCATCCAGGACCCTCTGGAGTTGAGACGCCACCAATGGCCACCAATGAGTTTAAAAACTCAATGGCCATACCATCTTAAAAAGCAATAGAGTGACAGCGCAATCCACACTAACTTTAGACTGGTGGAGCGTGTGCTCCGCCAGTTTAACCTGTTGCAAACATGCCATAAAGCACGTTTGCAACAACTCTAGAGTAAGGGCTGCCGGCCCGGAGAAGGTAAGTCTCCCGCTGGCAGGTGCAAGGGTGGGCCGAGTGGAGAGGGAGGGTGGCAGTTGTCGGAGCTGGCCCGGGAGGGGGCGGGGATGTTGGCCGCCACCAGAGGCATTCTTATAGTGGGGGCGGTATTGTAAGTTGCGTCCCGTCCTAGTCCCCGTTTACAAGCCGGCACGAGGCGGCCCCGCCCCCTCGCCATCAGAGCCATTCCTTCTCTGCACGGAAGTACTGCCCCCACCGTAAGAACGCCTCTGCCACATCCCCATCCCATTTCCAGGCTCAGCAGCAGGCATTTCACCCACGCCATGTTGACATTGCTCAGCTCATTTAAATGAGGAAGGTCTTCAATGCACAGGGTGGAGTGACTATCGCTCACCCTGGTATTGTTTATACTTTGCCAGTCCTGTTTAGGCGCAATGGCATCCACCTCTCCATGGCTGGTGCCGACCTGCAGCAGGGACTTTTGAACCTTCTGGCCTGGTTTTTCTTTAATTGCAAAAGCAACGCACACCTGAGGTCTCTCCCCCCCCCCCCCCGCGGCTCACCAGAATCGGGAACTGCAGGGCCTCCCTTTGCTTACCCCAGTGGCAGTGGGGAACTCCTTCCCACCCCTTCTTGACATGATTCCCCTTTGTGAAGTAGCCCTCACAAAGACTACAATCACATGAATCCCTTTACCTTTCATCCCTTGTGTTTAGAGAGGGGGGGAAAGCCAGTAGCAGAACTGGCTGAAGCTGAAAGTAGCGTCGTCGGGAGGGGGGGGCCTTGGTGCCCAGGGCCCCAGGGTGCGGACCCCTGAAAGGGTGGAGTCGCGGGCTCAGGAGGGCGCAAACTCACCGTTTTGAGCGCTTTCTTGATGTCTCGCTGGCTCTTCGCAGGTGGAACGGCCGCGTTTCGGCCCTCCCGCCCGCCCTTGGCTCCGTACGGCTCTAACATCAAGTAAAAACGGTGGGGGGTGTTTGGAGGTGGGGCGTGACGTCACGCCACTGCATCACATGGGGGTGGCGTTGCGGGCGCCCCCCATGGGGGCGTAGCGACACCACTGAGTCTGAGTAGGCTTAACAGATTTTCCAGCACTCCCGAGGGGGGCGGAAGTCACATCACAGGGCCGGGTCAATGAACCGTGATGTCACTTCTGCCGGAAGTGATATCATGGGGCGTGGCCTGCTGGCACGACCGGAAGTGATGTCAAAAAGGGGTTGTCCGGCCAAACATGCCCCCTGTGACATCACAGGGGCCGTAAAATCTCCATAAAAGCAACATGCTTAAATAAATAAATATTTTTACTTGCATTTTTATTCATTTTTCTGTTCACTGGGTGCCTCTGAGCATGTGCAGAGTGCCTTTGCCCTGATGAACATTTTCTCCATCTTCTCTGTCACACACCTGTCACACACCTTCTCTGTCACACACACACAAACTCGCTTGGCACCCCCAGCTGCACCTCTGAGGACCACAAGAAAATGCATGTGAACCTTTGCAAGCTCTATATGTAGAAAGGATAAGTATTAGAACACCTCTGACAGTGTCTTGGGCTGAAGTCTTTCCCAAGAGTTGCTTCCCCAGATCTTTTACATATTGATGTCCTGGTCCGAGCCCTAGGCCGGACACATTCAAGCACACAAATCCTACAATAACACCATAGCATCTCTTTGATAGCTACGTGCTTTGGCTTCTGCAGGCAGAATAACTTCAGGGATGTGTGGGGAGGCCTGCAAAACTCTCTGCAGGCCTCCCTGATGTTTAGATCGCCGAAAAATGGCGATTTTAGGCCACTTCCGTTTTTTGTCATTTTTCGGTGATCTAAACATCAGGGAGGCCTGCGGATGGTCACGCAGGCCTCCCCGCTCCCCCCCAAGCCCCGGTAACTTAAACGCCGCTTTCGGGCGTTTTCCCAAGTGCTTCCTCCAGGACAGGTGCTCGAAGAGTCCCAGCTGGGCATCAGCGCTGCTGTGGGGGCAAGTCCTGGCCGGCTGGGACAAAGAGGAGACTGGCCAGGAGCCCGGGATTTGGGCTCCTGAACTGGAATTCTTCCAGCCGGATCCGGGACTATGGTAAGCCTAAGTCTGAGCAGCACCTTAATTAATTTCATCAAAAGTTTTAAAAAAAATCATTGATTTTTAGACTGCTACAAATCCTTCCTTGAACTTCCCCTGTCAGCACAGTGCTCCACCTGCACCAAGTCTTCCGCACTCCACCGTCAAGCTGTTTCAGCCCCCTGCATGGCAGGTCTCCTGAGGCTTCCTGATCGCCCCAGAATGCCCTGTGCTCCAGCCGACGATCAGGCTCCGGAGCCGAGTGCTCCTTGGGAGAGTTTGACAGCTGAAGGAAAGACAAGCTGATCGTCAGCTGGAGCATGGGCGGGGCCAGCACATCAGCCGATGAACTCTCCCGAGGCGCACTCTGTTCCGGAGCGTGATCGTCAGCTGGAGTGCTGGCCCCACCCATGGTCTAGCTGACAATTGGAAAGATGCTCATCTTTCCGATCATCAGCTGGAGTGTGGGCGGGGCAGGCACTTAGGTCACGCTCCAGAGCCATGGTCTTTTCCTCCATGAATCTGTCCAAACCCCTTTTAAAGGCATCTAGGCCAGGTGCCATCACCACATCGTGTGGCAAGGAGTTCCACAGATGAATTACATGCTGGGTAAAGAAATATTTTCTTTTGTCTGTTCTAACTCTCCCTCCACTCAATTTTAGCGCATGTCCCCTGGTTCTGGTGTTGTGTGAGAAGGAGAAGAATTTCCCTCTATCCACTCTCTCCATCCCATGCATAATTTTATACATTTCAATCATGTCCCCCCTCAGGCGCCTTTTTTCTAGGCTGAAAAGCCCCAGACGCTGTAGCCTTTCCTCATAAGGGAGGTGCTCCAGCCCACGAATCATTCTGGTCGCTCTTTTCTGCACCTTTTCCAATTCAACTATATCCTTTTTGAGGTGTGGTGACCAGAACTGGACACAATACTCCAGATGTGGCCTTACCATCGATTTGTACAAAGGCAGAATGATATTGGCCGTTTTATTCTCAATCCCTTTTTTAATGATCCCGAGCATGGAATTGGCCTTCTTCACAGCCGCCGCACACTGGGTCAACACTTTCATCGACCTGTCCACCAGCACCCCAAGATCTCTCTCTTGATCCGTCACAGACAACTCAGAACCCCAGTAGCATATATGTGAAATTTTGGTTTCTTGCCCCAATGTGCATCACTTTGCACTTACTTACATTGAGGCGCATCTGCCATTTTGCTGCCCATTCTCCCAGTTTGGAGAGATCCTTCTGGAGCTCTTCACAATCCCTGCTGGTCTTCACCACCCGGAAAAGTTTAGTGTCATCTGCAAACTTGGCCACCTCACTGCCTATCCCCGACTCCAGGTCATTTATGAATAAGTTGAAAAGCACCGGTCCCAAGACCGATCCTTGGGGCACACCGCTTTTCACCTCTCGCTATTGTGAAAATTGCCCATTGACTCCCACTCGCTGTTTCCTGGTCTTCAACCAGTTCCTAATCGACAAGAGGACCTGCCCTCTTATTCCCTGACTGTGGAGTTTTCTCAGGAGCCTTTCATGAGGGACCGTGTCAAACGCCTTCTGAAAATCCAGATATATAATATCCACGGGTTCGCTCGCATCCACATGCCTGTTGACCTTTTCAAAAAATTCTAACAGGTTTGTGAGGCAAGACTTACCCTTGCAGAAGCCATGCTGACTCTCCCTCAGCAGAGCTTGTTCTTCTATGTATTTTAAGATTTTATCCTTAATGAGACTTTCCACCATCTTCCCTGGAACAGATGTTAGGCTGATCGGCCTGTAGTTTCCCGGGTCCCCCCTCCTTCCTTTTTTAAAGATTGGCGTGACATTAGCTATCCTCCAATCCTCTGGCACAGTGGCCGTTTTAAGGGACAAGTTGCATATTTGGGTCAAGAGGTCAGCAACTTCATTCTTGAGTTCCTTCAGAACTCTTGGGTGGATGCCATCCGGGCCTGGTGATTTATTGATCTTTATTTTGTCAATTAAGTCTGAGACGTCTTCTCTTTTAACTTCTATTTGACTTAATTCTTTAGTCAGGGGAGACCGTTCCGGCAGCGGTATTTGCCCGAGGTCTTCTGCCGTGAAGACAGATGCAAAGAACTCATTTAATTTCTCTGCAGTCTCCAAGTCCCCTTTTATCACCCCTTTCTCTCCCTCACCATCCAGCGGACCAACCGTTTCCCTGGCAGGTTTCCTGCTTCTAACATAATTGAAGAAGCTTTTATTATTCCCTTTTATGTTGCCTGCCATACGTTCCTCAAAGTCTTGCTTGGCCTCCCGTATCATCTTTTTACATTTCTTTTGCCACAGTTTGTGCTCCTGTTTATTTTCCTCACAAGGGCAAGACTTCCATTTACGGAAGGAAGCTTCCTTGCCTTTTATAGCCTCCTTAACTGTGCTTGTTAGCCATGCCGGCACCCTCCTGGACTTGGTCGAGCCCTTCCTCCTTTGTGGGATACACTCCCGCTGGGCCTCTATGACTGTTGTTTTAAACAGCCTCCATGCACTCTGGAGCGATTGGACACCCTTTCAGCTTTTTTTAAACTAGTCTCCTCATTTTGGGGAAGTCTGCCCTTCGGAAGTCAAGGGTTTTCATGTCAGATTTGCTCGGCACTCTCCCTCCGACATGCATGGCGAAACAGATCGCAGCATGGTCACTGTTCCCCAATGGTTCAGTAACATTTACCTCCCTCACCAGATCTTGAGTGCTACACAATATCAAGTCCAGAGTCACCGGTCCTCTGGTCGGTTCCGTGACAAGCTGCTCTAAGGCACAGTCATTTAACATATCCAGAAATCCAGTCTCTCTTTCATGACCTGAGCATGAATTGACCCAGTCGATGTGAGGATAATTGAAGTCCCCCATGACTACAACCCTGTCTCTCATTGACACCTCCCTGATTTGCTTCCTCATTTCAAGACCCCCTTCAGGTTTTTGATCTGGAGGACGGTAGCATGCCCCTACTATTACATCGCTCTTTGAGCCTGGTAATCTAACCCACAGTGATTCTACGGAGGAGTCAGAGCCCCCCTCCAGCTCTACTCTGGTGGATTCTACCCCCTCTTTGACATAGATGGCCACCCCACCTCCAACATGCCCCTCTCTGTCCCTCCTATAGAGTTTATATCCTGGAATTGCAGTATCCCACTGGTTCTCCGCATTCCACCAGGTTTCTGTTATACCTACTATGTCAATATTTTCCCTAGCCACCAAACACTCCAGTTCTCCCATCTTTGCCCGTAGACTTCGGGCATTTGCATAAAAGCACTTATATACCTGGTCCCCCAAGAAGGGCTGCATGTTTGCACCTTTATTCCTGCAGCCTTTTGTCCTGCTAGACTGGCTGTCATGTCCCATCACGCTACCACTCCCAATTCTTACTCTGTTATTACTTGACTGTTCCCCATCCTCTGCACCCTCATTCCCTAGGGATGAGGAGTCCCGAACTGGATGCCCCTCGGCTCCTGTCGGCTTTCCCCCAGGAGTCAGTTTAAAAGCTGCTCTGCCACCTTCTTAATGTTACGCGCCAGCAGTCTGGTTCCGTTTTGGTTCAAGTGAAGCCCGTCCCTCTTGTACAGGCCCGGCTTGTCTCAAAACGTTCCCCAGTGCCTAACAAACTTAAACCCCTCCTCCTGACACCAGTGTCTCATCCACGCATTGAGACCCCTGAGCTCCGCCTGCCTAGCTGGTCCTGCACGTGGAACAGGTAGCACTTCTGAGAACGCTACCTTTGGGGTCCTGGATTTGAGCTTCCTACCTAGCAACCTAAATTTGGCCTCCAGGACCGCCCGGCTACATTTCCCCACGCCGTTGGTGCCAACATGCACCACAACCGCTACCTCCTCCCCAGCACTCTCTACCAGCCTATCTAGACGAGAGGTGATGTCTGCAACCTTCGCACCAGGCAGGCAAGTCACCATGCGGTCCTCACATCCGTCACAGACCCCCTCTCTCTATGTTCCTGACTATAGAGTCACCCACGACAAGAAGCCCCCTTCCCCCCCTCCCCAGAGGAGTATCCATAGTGCGACTGGATACGGGCCCATCACCTGAAGAAGGGGTCCCCACTGTGGGATTGTTTCCCTCTTTTCCAGAGCGATGTCCTCCAGCCCTGAGACTCCCTTTCCTGGCAGCTGAGGAGCTGGCCAACTGAGGGTGGGACGATGCCTCCACATCCCTAGAAGTCTCACCCTGGTTCCTCTCTACCTGTCTCTGCTTCTCCAGGTCAGCAACCGTGGCTTCAAGGGAGCGAACCCATTCCCTGAGAGCCTGGAGCTCTTTGCACCAAGCACACACCCATGACTTGTGCCCAAGAGGCAGATAGTCATACATGTGACACTCAGTGCAAAATACTGGATAGCCCCCACCCCTCTGCTGGCTGTCTGACTGCATAGCTTTTGAGTGTAAGTTATGGATTTATCAAAGTTTGGGTACCTTAATGTTGTTGGAGCTCTCCTCTCTTCAAGGTTGTTGGAGCTCTACTCTCTTCCTCTCTCCTCTCCACAGAGGAGAAGTGCTGGGCAGTGTGTGGGGCCTGGCTTCCTCGCCCCGCTGCCGAACTCGCCCAGCTGCTTAACTCGCTGTGTCTTTTTTACCTTGCCACTTTGTCCCAGTGAGCCACTTCATCCCAGTGAGGCCACTTGCTGCTCCTCCCAGAATTCTCTCCCTGACCCCCCCTTTCCTTTGCACCAAATACACTCTGCACTACAAGCAACCACCATCATCAAGACAGGAACACCTACACTATGGTTAGGTCAATAGAAATGTATTTTCCATTTTGGTGTCCAAGTCCAACTATGAGTATATTATTATTGCTGAATATAGTATTCCTCTGTATGCAATAATTTTACCTTTGTCCTTTCTTAATAAATCCATAAACTTTTATTGGAAGTTATTTTCTCTCAGTCTCTTTGCTAAGTTAAAAGGGAAGCTCTGCATTACGCTGATTTGTTATCCAGTCTAAAAGATCTCTTGTTCCAAATTGGGCTGTGCTAATTTCCCCTAAGAACCAGCTCTTTTGGTAACACCCCCCACCTCTCTCTCTCTCTCTCTCTCTCTCTCTCTCTCTCTCTCTCTCTCTCTCTTTCTCTCTCTCAATTGTTTTCCTTTTTCAGTCATTGAGTCTTTAAATGTTAATGGGGAGATGGTACCTCACACTATTGTCCCCATCACAGGAGACAGAGTCTGCCTGTTCCTATCCCTCTCCTATCTCATGTATGACACAGTGATGTCACCCCCTGGGGGCGGGAGTTGCAGCATCATGTGGGGGGTGTCGCGCTGACCCCCCCATGGGGGTGTAGCGACGCCTCTGCACCTAATGGCTAGCGAGGTGCATGAGCCA
Organism: Plestiodon gilberti rubricaudatus; assembly: GCA_026170595.1. Classification (NCBI taxonomy): domain Eukaryota; kingdom Metazoa; phylum Chordata; class Lepidosauria; order Squamata; family Scincidae; genus Plestiodon; species Plestiodon gilberti. The sequence goes on from JANXHW010000012.1 coordinate 19,373,654, forward strand.
TGAGGCACATAGTGGACACCTGGGAGGAGTCCTCCATCAAGTCCCACGACAGCAAAGGGGACAACTACAGCAGTTCCACTGACTACCTTGCTCAAATGTCCCAACCCTTTACTTATGGTGGGTTATACGAGCTGGTGGTGGCTGGGCAACTGCTCGAGTTCGTTATTTTTTTCACTAAAATCTTCTCTGTTTTATTTCTTCATCAAATGTTATATTTCGAATTTAATTTCATCGTTTCTCCGCATCAACACACTTCACTTTATTCAAACTACCGTACATATACCTTTTCTATAAATTTCAAATTCTATTTACAAATGTCTAAAAATATAATGTGAGTTACCACACTGAATGGAATTTCAACCTGAACATGAATATGGTGTGGGATCATGTCATTCGGTGGAACCATGACTTTTAATAATTGCAGCGTGTTGCCTGACATGGGGTAGTTGTGCTACATTTAAATGGGTCGTTGCAATCAAAGAAAAGTGTATTGGAGTCAAAATGGATTTATAGTACTTACATCCTGTAGTGAAGCACGGGCATCACGCTTGTCTTATTATAAAGTTGGTCCTGTTGAACTTCCTGCCTGGGCATTTTGCCATTTTCTCAGAGGGGAAAAAAATGTTCTTGCAGCAATTATCTGCTCGACTTTGAGTTTCTGTTTTGTAAATGTTAGATCATGCTGCTCCTGGAGCAGGGTTGTAAATTGCAGGACATAAATGCCAGGCGGTAGGAGGCATTACAGCAGAAACAACATCTGGCACCTTTTTGATGGGCTGCAGAAGCAGATGCTGATTCACCAAGCGCCAGTTCTTCTCAAGTGATTTGACGGTCTTGAGAGACCAGCTGGCTCCAATCCTATTTAGCTTGGAGAGTCCCCATTTTGCTGCACTATGTACCTCTCCTCATAGGTGTGTGTCTTTCTTGTGTCTTTCCTGAATATTCTCAGGGACAGGGCTTGTGAGGTGGTGGTGGTCGGACATGAAGAGGATTCTCAGGGGCCACATCTAGTGGGGGGTAGCTATGTTCCTCCAGTGGGCTTTTCTCAGCATGCTGAGGGAAATCCTACATTTGGTGAAGATGGTTTTAACCCACTACCGTTCTACAGCCTACCTGTGTCCTACAGGACAAGTACTGTAATTGGAAAGGGCAGCTTCAAAGGATGGGCCTATTCCTCTTTCTGGTCTTTATTCCCCCACTCTGGTCTTTAGCAATGCAACAACAGTGTCACACAGGAACTAGGGAACCTGACCTTTTAATATGGACATTGGGTGCCTTGGAAACCACTTGTCCCAGGGCTCCTCAAACCTGGTGTGTAGCCTGTTACTTGTTGCAACTGGGTATCCAGTAAAAGGAACTGCTTGATTATTTGACAAGGCTCCATTGGGCAGGGCCCATGAGAGGGGGATAAAGGGGGTAAATTGTACCTGGGCCCAGGGTCAAAAAGGGAGCCCAGGGGTTATAGGAGGGCCCTCAGAAATTTCCTAGATCTCAGCTGCCTCATGGAGAGTGAAAGACAGAGGCCAGGCCAACTGGGAGGGCAGGTCTACTGGGCAGGTAGACCTGGGCACTACATCGGAAAGCCTGGTAGACCTGGGTGCTGGAGATTTTATCGGCTGTTGCTGCCCTTTCCCCTGCCCCATTTTACCCCCTCCCCCTTTGAGAAGGGCCCCCAAAGAAACTTTGTGCCCCCTGATAAAAATCCTCTCAGAGGCCCTGCCATTGGGGGGAATTCCCCCATTCCTGAGAGACTCAGCCAAAGGCAGGAGCTTCTTGGGAGCAAAAACACCCCCCCCCAAAGTGCCGCATCGGGAGTGGGGTTCTAGTGGTTCAGCGGTCCGAGTACCACCAGCAGTTGACCGAAGTACCACAGGTTGGGAACCCTTGCTCTAGGAGATTCATGTGATTCATCTGAAGAACTCATGAAGCCTTGGAGCACAGCAGTCTGAGAGCTGCCCAAGAGGCCAAAGAATATAGTATAGGCTTGAAGAACATCCACCAAGCCAAATGCAGCCCATTGGTGATAAATAAGATCTCACCAGTTCCATAGGGGTCCTAGTGCAAAGCTTTATCCCAGGGTTGCCAGCAGCAGTGAGATTCCTATCCCTGGCAAATAGTGTTGGAACTATCATCTGTCTTCCCCCCCCCTTCTACCCAAATGCAAAGTTCCATTCAGTCACCGTGATACAGTTAACATTCTGAGAGCAATTGGGATGTGCCATTTGTGCCGGAAGAGGGTATCGAGGCCTCTTTCGCCATTCCTGCAGGCTGACCTTGCTTCCTGCCAATGACATGCAAAGAGTAATTCTAAACAAAAGAACTGATTCTCTTCTCTCCAGTCGTTGTTGTCGCCCGTCATCCCCCCCCCCCAGTATATTTGATTCCCCTTTGCTGCAGATGAACTGTTGGAGAGGTGGCAGGAAAAGGCTAATTCAGTTCTAGTTGTGATTTGATTTAGGTTAATCATAATGATCTTCTGAGCATGTGGCTGTCAACAATCATACTGTACATGAGGTACTAATAAAAACTTAATCAGCCTGAAAACTGCTGGGTGCATAAGACACATTGCCCCCATCAACCGTAATAAATAGCTTTTTTTTCAGATGTGCGCATGCGTACACACACACACACACACACACACACACACACACACACACACACACACACCTATCTGTGCAGCATCCACATCTGTGAGTGCAAGCCATATGTTTCTTTTGAAGACCTCACAATGCAACTCTAGAGGTTGTCTACGAAGGGCCAGCCTGAGACTTTCAGGTGCCTGAGCTGGAAGACCAAATGTTCCTCCCTGTTCCTGGATTTTTCTCTTCACCCATCTCTGGATTCAAAAAGAAAGGGGAATAGAGTGGAAGAGGACGTGGGAATGAGACCAAATGGTGGCGGTTGGAGGTTGACAGGGAGGTTGATAGGGAGTGCCTCTTGTCAACCTGGCACCTCAGATGGACTCAGATGGGAAGGCCTCCATGTATTAAGTGAACATGTGCGAGGGGCAGGATGGTGTAGTGGTTTGGGAGTCAGACTTAGACCTGGAAGATCCAGGTTCAAATCCCCGCTCAGCCACGAAGCTTCCTGCGTGACCTTGGGCCAGTCACTATCTCTCAGCCCCACCTACCTCACAGGGTTGTTGTGAGAGCAAAAAGGAGGGGAGGAAATATGTGAAAAAACTCCTGAAAAAACTCCATAGTAAGGGAATAAGGGGGCAGGTCCTCCTATGGATTAGGAACTGGTTGAAGACTAGGAAACAGCGAGTGGGAGTCAATGGGCAATTTTCACAATGGCGAGAGGTGAAAAGCGGTGTGCCCCAAGTATCGGGACCGGTGCTTTTCAACTTTTTCATAAATGACCTAGAGATGGGGATAAGCAGCGAGGTGGCCAAGTTTGCGGATGACACTAAACTTTTCTGGGTGGTGAAGACCAGCAGGGATTGTGAAGAACTCCAGAAGGATCTCTCCAAACTGGGAGAATGGGCAGCAAAATGGCAGATGCGCTTCAATGTAAGTAAATGCAAAGTGATGCACATTGGGGCCAGAAATCAAAACTTCACATACACGCTCATGGGTTCTGAGCTGTCTGTGACGGATTAGGAGAGAGATCTTGGGGTACTGGTGGACAGGTCGATGAAAGTGTTGACCCAGTGTGCGGCGGCTGTGAAGAAGGCCAATTCCATGCTTGGGATCATTAAAAAAGGGATTGAGAATAAAACGGCCAATATTATTATGCCGTTGTACAAATCGATGGTAAGGCCGCATCTGGAGTATTGCGTCCAGTTCTGGTCTCCGCATCTCCAAAAGGATATAGTGGAACTGGAAAAGGTGCAGAAGAGAGCGACCAAAATGATTAGTGGGCTGGGGCATCTACCTTATGAGGAAAGGCTACAGAGTTTGGGGCTCTTCAGTCTAGAAAAAAGGCGGTTGAGGGGGGGACATGATTGAGATGTATAAAATTATGCATGGGATGGAGAGAGTGGATAGAGAGAAGTTCTTTTCCCTCTCACACAACACTAGAACTAGGGGACATCCACTGAAATTGAGTGGAGGGAGTATTCAAACAGACAAAAGAAAATATTTCTTTACCCAGCGTGTAATTGGTTTGTGGAACTCCTTGCCACAGGAGGTGGTGATGGCACCTGGCCTGGATGCCTTTAAAAGGGGATTGGACAGATTTATGGAGGAAAAGTCCATCACAGCTTACAAGCCATGATGGGGATAAGCAACCTCCTGGTTGTAGGAGTAGGTTTTCTTTGTGCCAAGTGCAAGGGAGTGGCGACAGGAAGGATACAAGTATCTTGTTGTCTTGTGCTCCCTGAGGCATCTGGTGGAGCCACTGTGTGATACAGGAAGCTGGACTAGATGGGCCTTTGGCCTGATTCAGCAGGGCTCTTCTTATGTTCTTATGTTCTTATGTACACCACGCTGAGCTCCTTGGAGGAAGGGTGGTATAAAAATGTGAAAAATAAAATAAAATAAATTGGCTACTGTAGTTACTGAGGCTTACATACAAATACCCGAGGAACATGTCCATTCATTTAAGATCATCATAGTCAGGGAGGTCCAAGACAAACTGGTGCCTGAGTAAGCCCATATTCTGCTACCTACCCTTCATCAGCACCCCCTAAACTCCATCCCAAAGAACACACATGCCCCCATGAGCCAGCACCCCCACTTCCTCCCATCTTCATTCCACTCTCCCTCCGGAAATCACCCACTTTCTTCTTCATTGTCATCTTGCACAAAGTGCCACCAGGGGTACGCATACCATTCACCATATCAGGTGACTCACGAGATTTGGGTGCCGACATCTTGGATCTCGCGAGATTTCGTGATCCATGATGCCGGCGCCCGGATAAGTTCTTCAAAATGAAGAAGATGGCGGCGGCGGCAAGCGGGTGTCGTCCGACCGCTCTCTCACTGGCACGGAGCCGGTGGGAGACCGGGCGAATGACAGACTGCAGCTGCCCGTGCTGCGTGAGCCTCCGGCAGTCATTCACCCGGTCTCCCACCAGCTCCGTGTGGTGCCGGTGGGAGACTGGGCCGCAAAGCCTGCTTTCCTGTGGTGCCCGCTCGACGGGGAGCAGTGCGAGGATGAGGAGCAGTGCGAGGATGAGGATCAGCGCGAGGGTGACCAGCACGACGGATGGGGTAAGTTAATTTATTTAATTTTTTAATTGTGAAATTAATTAAATAATTAAAATTTGCGGATGCGCTTTGCTTTAGTTTTAAAATTATTTTGTATTAAATTTATTTTTTATTTTGAATTTTGAATTAATTAATTAATTAATTGACTGTGGGGGGGGTTGTCCCGGTTGGGGGTTGTGAAAATATGGCAGGCATAAGTAAAGGACTAACGAGCAGGTGCACCAATTAATAAAGAATAAGTACACAGAAGCAATGTTTATGGGATTTCCAGCCATGTGATCCAGCCATGAAGTAAAAATGGACAAAATGAGAAATCTGCGGTGGCCTTACATGTTGCAGAATCAGGGCATGAAATTGACTTTCAGAACACCCGGTCTCTTTTCTATGAATCAAGACATAGACAACGCCTGAACCTTGAAGCTATTGCAATTTCTCCGAGGAAATCAAAATTTCTTATGAATCGTCAGCAGGATCTAACTTATATCAATCGCATTTGGTTTCCCTCTCTACACAAAGCCTTTCAGCAACGGAATGATCTAAGGAAGCGAAACGCGACAGAAGGTTTACTATCGGTCACCCCGGAGAGGAACGAAACAGAGAAAGGAAATGAGGCAGAGAGGTTACTATCGGTCAACTAGAGACCCATGACTCCCGGTGCCTGTCTAATTAAACAATCAACAGGCTCATGTGCTACCATCACCAATGAAGAACCTGGGACTTCTGTGTTCAATTATCTAATCAAGGGGCCTCCTGTGCTTCAGATGCCTGCTCACTATATCAGTCTAGTGCTCCAGGACAAGGTTAACAACATCTTTCAGCCTGTGGCTGAGTTCTCCAATTTTTCTGCTTTTGAAAAAATCCCAAGTGTTTGGGGATGAAACGTTAAGCAAGGAAGACTCAAGACCTTTTTATTGCTGCGTCTGATCTGGATAATCTGCCCTGGTCGCCCGCTTCTGCATACTGGTAGGATCAGAGGACAGGAATCTCAACAGACAAAGTTGTAAGAATATTCTTTATTTCTTCAATTTAAGAGCTGAGATCACATGGCTGGAAATCCCATAAACATTGCTTCTGTGTACATAGTAAAAAGCCATGAAAATCTACATGTATACAATAAAGAATAAACATGTTTTGGGAAACACACTACAGAATGCACCTTCTCATTATTTATTTATATTTATTTCTGGATTTATATACCGCCTTTCTTATCCTCAGATTGCTCTTCAGATGTTACTCAAGGCGGTTTACATAGGTAGGCTGCCTAAACCCAATAAGGGTCTTTACAGTATTGTTCTATACAGAGCCACTCCAGATGAATTCCTTCCATGGTGCAGTCCAGGGGTTCTCAATCAGTGGTACTAGTACCACCAGTGGTACTTTGGCCAACTGCTGGTGGTACTCGGACCGCTGGACCATGGGAACCCTGCTCTGATGCGGTGCTTTCGGTGGCACATTTATGCTCCTGAGAGACTCCTGCTTTTGGCTGAGCCTCTCAGGAATGCTGAGAAGGGCCTTCTCACCCTCCCAGAGTCTCCCCTACCTGTGTTTTCTGGCCGCCACAAACCTGAAAACACAGAAGTAACTGACAATGATGTCATCACCAGTCACTTCTGGTGGTACGCAGCAGGAGAGTGGCGCTGGAGGTGGTACCCGGCCAGGAAGGGGTTGAGAACCCCTGGTAGTCATCTTCACTTAGCTGCAGGATACAAGTCTCAAACTTTCCACAGGCAGCCACAAGTCATGCCAAACAGGGGATCCTCCAGTTCAATCAATCAATATTTATTTATATGGTCAAAGACCAGCAACAGTTACAAAACAAGATGGCATACATTACTACATAACTATGTTAAACCTAAAACCCAAAATTAAAAATGAAAATAAAATAATAAAACGTTCATGCCACAAAACAAAGGGCTTGGGAATGGCTAGATGTTAATACTTCTCCTCAATGCTGACAATGCCCTTACGCGTTTTACAGGCAGCAGCCAAAAAAATTGCACTCCTTATGGTCAACCATGAATTGTTTCCCATAAGAAGTTCCCTACCCATCTTGACTTCTGATAAGCCCAAGAACTTACTGGTCATGGGGGATATGATCTTGTCACGTATCCCCAGATAAAACACACAATGAAACAAAATGTGCTCAGTTGTTTCCACATCCCACATGTGCATAACATTTCAGAAATGGAAATTCTTCTATAGCATCCCTTCCCTTCTATTTATTTATTTACCATATTTCTATCCCGCCTTTCTCCCCACGGGACCCAAGGCGGCTTACAAAAATACAAATACAAATACAAATAAATTACAATTTTACATTTTAAACAGCAAAAATTAATAAAAACATCTAAAAATTAATTTAAAAATTTAAAACTTCTAAGGGAAGCATTTTCCACCTCGCTAAGAAGAAGGCCCTCCTATGTCTCGGATGTTCAGGTAACGAAAGGTAAGAGGCCGGCGCGACTCTATATCTAATCTCGTCTGCGGCCAAAAAATTGGGAGTTCTACTAATATCCTCTTGCCTTTCGATATCTAGCAACCTCTGTCTGATAACTGCTCATGCCTGATTTAAATCCATTGACAAGGGCACTTCAGGGGAAAACCCCAGGTGCCTAAGTTTCTCACAGACTACTTTCAACCAAGAAGACTGGAAATTGTCACGTAAGATTAGCGATGGTAAACTCTGAACATTGAAGTTTAGAGTAAGCCAGAGGTTGATAGAAGCGAGTGAAACCCTAGCCTCAACCTTTACCAAACCAGACTCCAATTGTAAACTTGCATTAGAAACATAGCTGGACACTTGGAAAACAGATCTCAGGAACTTTGATTGAACACGTTCCAGGGGAGCAAAACTAGCTGATGGAGGGCCCACAATTGTCCCATATAAAAGTTGGGCCAATGTTTTCACTTGAAACAGCTTTAGTGCTGCAGGAATATAATAGCCCCCTTTAGTGCACAAGAACTTAACTATTGCACGAGCAGATTTCTGACCAGCTTCTGCCACCAGCTCATGATGAATAGTTCTGGCTCCTGCAGCTTGTAGCATTGCTCCCAAATATTTATAGGTGGTCACCTGTCCTATCCGATGACTCTTAATTCTCCACTCCCTGGTTTTAGGTCTCTTGCCAAAAGACAGTACTTTGGTTTTCTGATGGTTAAGAACCAACTGATTCTCATCACAGGCCAAATTTCTTTAAAGCCCTTCTAAGTCCCACTGTGGTTCTTGATAGCATAACTGTATCATTTGCATATAATAACACAGATATCCTTCGGTTGGCAATTGATGGTGGGTGGAAATCCGGATTATTTAAATACTCGACCAGGCTATGGATTCTCCAGTTGTGATCACTCTGTCACTGATATTCTCCAGTCTGCTCTCTCACCATGGCACACAACAGCAACTCCTCTCTGCCACCGAGGGTCATGACAGCTTATCAGTGACTTCCAGTCTGTCTCCCTTCCAGCACAAAAGGGGCTTCCGGCAGTCTTCAGTCTCAGGACCTCACCTCCTGCCCATTCTGATAACCACCTTCTCACCCTGATAACAGCTAGATGCAGGCTAAGGCACCCGGGTCACTAGGGTGCGCGCCGCCCCAGAGCAGGGGCGCGCGTGTCACCCTAATGATGCCCCCAACGCCCCCAATTTTCCTTTCCGAAAGTCTTCCTTTCGTCGCAGCCGGCTCCGGGGACATCTTCCCCAGCCGGCTGTCCTGGGCCTTCTGACGAGGCCCAATGTGGCAATACGTAATTTATAAGGTTTTTCGCGCATGAGCAGACCGTTTGTGAGGGGAAAAGGGCAGCCCTTTTCCCCTCACAAACGTTCTGCACATACGCAAAAAACCTTATAAATTATTCGCCGCATTGGGCATTTGTCAGAAGGCCCTGGAGCGTCGGCTGGGGAGGTCGCTCCGAGGCCTTCTCCTGGCCTCGGAGCCTCCGGAGGGTGACGTGCGCAGCGGAGGTGATCCCTGCCGGTCCGCCCCAGCCGCCACGCTCCAGCAATGTCCTTGGGCTGAGGTCATTGGCTTGGGCCCATCTTCTCATGGGAAACAGTAAAAACAGCTCAGCAAGGAAGCTGACAGTTTTCAGGCCATGGGAGACACAGAGAAGAAGATGCTAACAGACCTCTTAAAATGGCTCCCAGGCTGGTGACATGACTGCCAGGCTATACAGAGGGCTAGAGAGTCACAGTGGGGTCACTCCCTGAATTATCTTATACCTACAGAGTTGATGGGAAAGGGAGGGGGGACAACAGAGGAGCAGCCTTGTTCTACAAAGTATATTTAAATAACTTGTAAATACATTACACACAATGTAAATGCACTCTGCCTTCTGCAAATCACGCTTGCAGCAATGTGTGACAAGGATGACTATTCAAGATAAATACGACATTTGTAGTAATGATTTCTAAATCAAAGTCAAGTGTTTAAACTTCCTCGACAGCTTTGATAAATCAGTGCCTGAGATCTAAAACTTCAAAGGCTGGGTGTGCATGTTTAGAATGCCACTTGGTAAATCAACTTGCAGGGAAGAGCATGTAGGATAATCATATTTAATGCAGGATTTTTTATATTCCTAATGCATATTGAAAAGGGCAGAATGATAGCCATCTTGTTGCTTTGGGGTTGCAGTAAAACTGAACTGGAGAGGGAATTGTAAGAGGATTACAACATTTTGGAACAGGTAGCATGGAAGGTTTCATGGCTGGATACAATTCTCAACGAGACAGGAAATATGGGTTTTTCAGCATGGCTGAAAAAACATGGTTGAAAAACCCATATTTCCTGTCTATTGAGAATTTTGGAACAGGACAGCCAAGGCCCTGTTAATTAAAGCAGAATCTGGGCAACAGCGGTGGCCAGCCTCAAGGGCCAGCCGCTGCATCCTATCCTGGTCCTCAAAAGGGAAGGGGACCGGGATAGTGCACCTCAAGGGAAGGGGAGCTCACCGCCAATATCCCCGCTTTCTCCCAGCCCAGTGTGGCCCATAGCATACATTCGAGTAGGCCCATAGGGCCTCACTCCGCTTGCACCAAGGGAAGGGGACAATTGTCCCTTTCCCTCTAAGTGTACCCAGGCTGCCCCAGGGCAGCCCGGGACCGGGATAGGATGCAGTGGCCAGCCCTCCCTCGCTGCCTGATCCGCCTGGCTGGTGCAGTGCTTACCTGTTCCAGCAGGTTCTTTTGAAAAATGTTTCAAAGGCAGCACATGACTGATCAGATCACTGATCCTGCAGTAGAAGTGTGAGAGCTCTGCTTCCCCCCGCCCCGACTGCCCCCCTGCTGTTTACCATACCTTGCTTCAGGAACCAGATCGAATTGCTATGGACAGTGGCCAATTGGCAATCTCTGAGTGAAGAAGATAAGGGGAAGAATATAATATAAACAAAACATTTTTTCTAGGTCACCAAGCACTCAGCCCAGATTCCTAAAATGTTTCATGGATTGCAAAAATCAATGGAATTCATCTCTGAGAGCACATCTTGAAGATTTGCACCACATTTGTGATAGCAGGTTGCAAGGGCATGAAGCCACATCATGGCACAGAAGCACTGTCTGCTTTCCACCTTGCAGTCCAATTCCTTTCTGTTCTGAAGCTGGCATTTTAGTATATTGGATGGTGCTGGTGTGACAAGTAATAAGAACATATGATTTACGGAAGCAATACAAGGTCAGCAGATAAATTATCCATTACCTGCTGAACACCTCCAGTTTTTGAAGCTACCTAAATTATCAGCAAACTGCTCAGTAGAGCTTCGTAATTAAAGCTTTCTTATTAGCAGTATATTAAAGTGAGTCCTTGCCTTGGCTACTGCAAACTCAAATTACAGGAGCTCAAAAGAATTGCCATGTTCTGGATTGCTATGGAAGCTGGAGACAGGAGACTGACATCGCCAAAACTCCAATCTGCCTAATTAACCAGTGGCAAGAGGGCATGGAACATATGATAGTAATCAAAATGCACCTTGGGAGAGAAAAAGCACACAGGCATGAAAAACTGGATCTTGCTGGCAGGCTTCAGCCCCAGCACCTATCATTTTGGACAACCATTTCAGAGTTGAAAATCGATGGCTCAACAAAATGGAGCTCAACTTCAGTTTCTGCCATCCACTGTAAGCCTTAGACTATTTTAGACTGAAAATTAAGACTGGGCTTAATTTGTGATTCAGGGTTCAGATTTTCTTTCTCATTCCTCTTACATAGGCTTACCATCCATCCCGGAACACCTGGGCCCGTCCCAGGTTCCAGGCTCCGGGCTCCGGTCCTGGGTCGGTCCTGGGCTTTCCGGGCCCGGTGGAAGCCTCCTTTGCCGCCGCTTGCAAAGTGCCAAAAGGCACTTTTTTCCTGTTGGCGGCCATCTTGGATCAAGATGGCTGCTGACAGGAAAAAAGTGCCTTTTGGCACTTTGCAAGTGGCAGCGGCGGCGGCGGAGGCTCTGAGGGGGAACTGAGGGGGCAGCAGGAGTCCTGGCCGGCTCGGATGTAGCCAGCCAGACTCTGAAGATGGTGGCAGTGGTGGTGGATGACGACAAGATGGCGGCAATGGTGGCGGCGGCAATGGCGGCAGTGACTGGACAGGCCAGTTAATTAATTAATTATTTTAAGCAATAAATAAATAAATAAATTCAGCTGCAATTTTTAAAAACATTTTATTTTAGCTTTTTAAAATTGATTAATTAAATAATTAATGGGGGGGGGTGTCCCGGTTTAGAACCGGGAAAATCTGGTAAGCCTACTCTTACAGCACAATCCTGCGCAACTATAGGCTGCATTGGCTGCCGATTCGTTTCCGGGCCCAATTCAAAGTGCTGGTTTTGACCTTTAAAGCCCTATACGGCCTGGGGCCAGGATATTTGAGAGACCGCCTACTTCTATATAGTCCGGCCCGTCTCCTTAGGTCATCGGAGAAGGCCCTCTTGCAGGTACCGTTGCCCAGGGAGGTGCGTGGGGCGGTGGCCAGAAATAGGGCCTTCTCAGTAGTGGCACCAACCTTATGGAATTCATTCCCTTTTGATTTACGAACTGCTCCCTCCTTGTACACTTTCTGGCGAGGCCTAAAAACCTTCTTGTTCAAAGAAGCCTTCTGATCTCTTGCCTCTTTTAACATCTTGCTGGTACTGGTGAAGTGCTGCTGTTTTTATGCTTCTGTTTTAACTGTAGTAATATTTTAAATCCATTTTTAGATATTGGTTTTATTAATTCTCATTAATTGTTTTTTTAATGCTTTTAAAATGTGATTATTTTTTTCTATTGTATTTTTTGCATATGTTCTTGTTGTGAGCTGCCTTGGGTCCCTTCATGGAGAAAGGCGGGATAGAAATATTGTAAATAAATAAATTAAAAAAATAGGTCAGCAGGCCTAGTGCTCTGCTGGCCTAGGGTGTCGTAAATATGCTGTAAAGCACATTTTCAACACCCGGAGAGTAAGCGGCACCGGTGCAGAGGCCGACACCATTTACTCCGCCACCTACCTGGACCCGCACCATGTCGATGCAGGTGAGTGCTTCACTTGTCTGTGCAGGGGATGGTGGACAGGAGTGGTGAGAGAGGGGGCCATTGGCCAGGCTGGGAGGGGGCATGGATATCAGAACCAATATCCTATGCCATGTTGTAGCCCGCACTGGCCTTACATGGCCTCCCCGGTTATGTGTCAGCTTCAAACCTGAAGAAGGGAGGTCTGACACCGGGAGAAGGGGATGACTGTCCCCTTCTCCCGAGGTTCGCCCAGACCACACCAGGGCAGGCCACAATGTCAATAGGATACAGTGGCCAGCCCTTTAGGCTGGCTGCGTATAGTTAGGCAGGATTGGGCTGCCCATCCCTGTCCCTTTTCTCCTGCTGTGTGTTCTTTTCTGTGTATAAAAAATATGAATTTCTTTTCTATTCACCAGTGTGTAAGCATTCAATATGTGTAAGGTTGCTGGGTCAAATGCATCCAAACACCTGAGATTTCACAGCCAGGGCCTGGTAACTGTACAACACACACAAAAGGAGCAGCTCTGGAATCAACAATCAAAGATAAAAAAAATATCAAGTTTCCTTGAAGGTGCACAAAAATGTGTTATTTAATAAAAATGTCACTGTTGAATCAACACATTTAGGTGAATACCTCTTCTGGGATACAAAGAGAATTCTTTTGCAAGAATTTCAACAATATGGATTCCATAACTGGCTGACTTGCCAGTATAGTCCCAATTTATGGGATACTTTTATTGAATTATTTACAAAAAATCAGAGGCAAATGATGGCCACGAGATCTGGGATTAACCTTCACTGCCCTTCACTTGCCTGCAAAAAAGGTATGGGGGGGGGAAGAGAAGATGAGAGAATTGGCATTTGGGGCAAACTGGCAATTCTAAAATACATATACAGTTCTAATGAAGGCGTAAAATATTGAAGCAGAGAGAATAAACTTATCTTACCAGTATACAGAAACACTAAATTAAGTCCCCCAGAGGGGGTTAATATAGTGTTGAAATCCTGAAATAGAAGCATATAACTATCACTATCATCATTTTGGTCAACCACTTCTGTGTTAAATTTCAGGAATGGTACCTCTGTATGCAGTCATAATCCCCCTTGCATCCATTCTTTAATGCATTTTCTGAGCATTTTAGATAAGTATTTAGAAACCCGGCTCCGAGAGATTCTTCATTTCGCGCATTTCACGTTAACTGGGAAGAACATTGTTTTTCTGATTTTAATCATAAAAATGGACTGCTCCTAATAGAGCAGAGAAACCCAATTTCCTCCCAAAAGCATTTTCCAAGCTGATGTGCCACAGATATAATACCTGAGGCTGCAGAAAATGCTCAACAATATATGCAAAAGCAAATAGAGCTATATGTGTTTGGCATCAACTACTTTCAAGCAGAGGGCACAGAGATTTGTTTGCTGGCTATTGTCATCTAATAACCTTCCCAGCTGCAAAATGTGCCCTGTACTTTCATATGTAAGCATAGGGTGTCGTTTCCTGCTGAGAAGTATGAGAAAATGCCATTGAAGGAAGGGTATATCATACTTAGCATTTATATAGCTCTTTAGCGTCTTTGTGGCAGTTCACGTGCATTAACTTTGCAATCCAACACAACTTTGTATACTAACTCAGTATTAGCATCATCTCCATATCACAGATGGTGAGTTGAGGTTGAGAACTCGAGCCTTGCTTAAGGCCATCAAATGAGTTCATGGCAGAGGCAAGACATAGGCAAGTAAAAACATAAGTAAAACAATTTACATAAGTAAAAACGTAGGCGAGTGCCCTTTACTTAGTGAAATAACCTGTACTTTGAATGCAGAAGGCTGAAAAGATTAACCTTCTTGCACAGAGATGTCAAACTCATTTCGTACAGTGGGCCAAATAGCATTCATGGCACTTGCTGAGGGCCAGAAATTATGTCATTAAGCAGGAACTGACATCATTAAGCAGGTGATGACCAGAAATAAGCACGTTTTTCTCACTTAGGAGCCCATTAGCTGCAAATGACAATAGAGAAAATATGCGACTTTTGACCATATTTTCAAGATATGGAATAGCCCAATTCTCACATGGGCTGTCCTTTCAGCAGTGCCACTTCTGCCGAGGCATCACTTTGCACCTCTGCAACTGAGCGATGCTCTGCAAAGTGACGCGTGGCATAAGTGGCACTGCTGAAAAAGGGTGGACCGCATTATAATTGGGCTGTTCTCCCAGCGCCTCGGCAGCTTCTCCCTTCCTCATTCCTCTTGGTGTGCCTCTTATCCCATACTCTTCCTTGCCTTCTGAGGCCTCATGCTGCTATTCCTCCTAGTGCCTCGGCAGAAGCAGTTATCACATGAACTGCCCTTTCAGCAGTGACACCTCAGCAGAAGCAGCACAGCTGAAAGTGTGGCCTGCATGATAATTTGGCTCTCCCAGCGCTGTCCTTTCAGCAGTGCTGTTTCTGCCAATGTGTCACTTCGCAGCTCAGCAGCTGAAAGAAGCTGATGGTTTTGCTGGAAGAGCCCAACTATCACGGGAGCTGGATAAAGAGTTTCCGCAGGCCGAATACGGTCATTGGTCGGCTGGGCCTGGGAGGGGGGCGAGGATATTGGTGGTGCCATATCCTTGTCCCTTCCCAGGCCAGGCCGGCCTTACATGGCCTCCCCAGATGTGCGCCAGTTCCAGAGCCAGTTCCAGAGCCAGTTCCTTTAGGGCCTCCGGTGCTTACAATGGGGGAAGGGGATTCCCCCAAGGTGAGCCTGGGCCACGCCGGTGCAGCCCACATCCTGTGCAGGATGCAGTGACTGGCCATTTAGGCCAGCCACCACAACTTGTGCAGGATTGCGTTGTGATTCTTCACACACCACTTCCACTGATATCCCTTGATTCAGACACCAACTTGAGTGCTCCCAGAGGTGTAATACAAACCTTTGATCAACCAAAAGATGAGGGAGGCCTTTGAAAATTGCTGGGACATCTCATTCAGCAATTCAAGAATCTGTACCGAGAAGATAACATAGATCAAATCTCTAAAGCGTCGATAGATTACAGGAATGTTTAGAGCCCGGAGGAGGTCCTGAATGTTCTGATCTGGCTCGGTTGATCTCTGACCACTGTTTATCAGAAACAGCCTTTCCACTTCATAAATTGAAGGTGGTTTTGTTTTACAAGATGTTGTCACATTGAGCCATAAATAGATATAAGGCAAGAGATAAATAAATACAGAAGGAAAACACTGAGCCATGATAATAAAACACCACAATATTAGGACACCAAGTTGTTCAATTTATGGTTTGGAAGACAGTTGCTCTGAGTGAGGAGGAGATGTGTGTGCAACACATGTACCTTTGTTCATAGTCAAGGACCAACTGGACATGCCACCTGAATCAGTCCACTCCATATGGACACTGGGCTTGGTCCCCCTCTTCTGTGGCCCTCAAAATCACTTCATTGGAAAAAGCTATGTCGTCTTAGTCTGCTGGGGGCATGAAGGAAAGGAGAGTCGCAGACAGTCTTAAACGTTTCCAATATATTTACAGCCCAATCTTATCCTTCTCCCCCACTGGTGCAGTGAGTGGGGGAGGGCAGAATGGGAGGCTTTTAAATCCCCTTTCCAGTGATGTAGACTTGAGTGTATTGACTCGGACTCGAGTCAAACTCAAGTCATGTCAATGACTTGATTCGGACTTGACTCGGCGATTGTAAAACACTCGAAAGACTCAACTCGAGACTTGGAGCCTTTTACAAGAAGTCAAATTTTATTCAGGTTTAAACCCATTTCCCCCATTAAATAGATAGGGATTCGCAACTCGCAACCAAAGACTCGGGACTCGGGGGCAAAGACTTGGGACTTGGCTCGAGACTTGGAGTCAGACATGATCCACATCCCTGCCCCTTTCCCTTCCAAAGCCTCCCATTCTGCCCTCTCCCACTGACTGCACCAGTGGGGGAAAAGGAGAGGATTGGGCTGTTACTTAGTTAATTTGTATTCCACTTTTTGTCAATGATGGAACTCAAGGAGAGGTCATGGGGGTCGTCGGTCTCCCATATAGACACTGATGAGATATAGCTTAGTTTCATTCATTTCATCATCTGCCTTCAGGTTATGCCCCTGTACCGGGAGGAACGTCTTCCTGATGCTTTTGTCAGGTATCCAGTCAACCAGGGACCATCTACTACAAGCTATCATGGTGGGTGGGGTGGGGGGGATAGTTCTGTTGTACTCACATCCCATTCTATGTGTTCTTGGCATCTAGATCCAGATAATGCATTCAACGTGTGTGTGTGTGGGGATACTGCATACTGTCACCAATTCCTGAGCTCCACACCTCCTTTCCCCTCTCATTTCAAAGCTGAACACCATTCCGACGTAACATCAGTTTCTGACTTTGCAGGGTCTATAGAACCATCCAGACGTCCCGTCCCCCACAGCATTCCAAAGGACATCTGTAACTTTGGGAATTGACTCCCATCTTAAAGTAACTTTAAGTAAAAGCTTTCTAAATTGGTAGTTCAATCTGCTCACTGTGCATTGCAGCCCAACTTGACTTTGATAGGAATCGGGTCAAGAATGAGAGCTTTTGAAAACCTCTTCCTTTCATGCAAATGGAAGGCAAGGGTACTTAGACTGAGAAAATAATAGGCTATGTAGGGAGAAAATAGCATTGCTGCAAAACATTAAATTTAAGAGAAGGGAAATGGTTCCTTCATTGTTATTATTTTCTTTTGCTTTAAATTGTCTTTGTATACAGGGGGACCTTAACCCCCCTCAAGTGGTCGTGATCAATTTTGCCTCACTTCCTTGCTGGACTCCTTCCATGATCTCTGCAAGTTCACTGCCTTTCCAAACGTTTGCTGAAGGCCTTCATGGTTTTGTGTGGGGGGGGGGGGGTTGTGTAAAAATCAACAGAGTTGTAGCAAGATGACATGGTGGGCATGTCAGAGTAGTGAGTCAAACTTCAAGGAATGATGTTGACAAAAAGTTTGAGCTGGGAGAGGGGACAAAATGTGAATTTTCCCATACATGAAAGAATGCGCCTGGACTTTAATGGTTGTATAGGTGAGAGCATTTCAGCAGGTGAAATGCTGTCTTCTACAAACTCTTATGAATGCAGAGGCCGTAATGGTGGAAGGATGAGTGTCCTTGCCACAACTTTTTTCTATGTGTGTTTCTGCACAAAAGATTCTATGCTACTTTTGTATCTATTTTCAAGCCATCTTTTTGTACAACTCATGACCCCATGAGCCAAACATAGTTCATCAACCATTAACACGTGTGCGTGTGTTCCACACACACAACACTTTCCTGGGCCTGACTAATCTTGCAGGATTTGTTAAGAGGGAAAATAAGATCTGTTTGATATTTCACAGAGAGAGAGAGAGAGAGAGAGAGAGAGAGAGAGAGAGAGAGAGAGAGAGAGAGAGAGAGAGAGAGCAGAGCTTGGCAGTGTAGTGAATATAAAGAACCTGTTACCTTGGTGCACATTCACAAAACATGCTACACTATCTTTATGCTGAGTGAAGTCATTAAAAATTATGGGTGCTTTGGAGAGGTTGTAAAAAGTTTCATTATAACATGCAAGCATTATACCATGAAGATGATTGCACAAGGCAAATACATGCAGCACGGAGAATAGGGAGACAATAAAAGCTGATTTAACTTTGGGGAGAATGTAGCAGGAGGTGCACAGGGGAAGCCTCTTTAAATGGAATATAGAGATTTGTAGCGAAACAGGAATCACGGGTGTAGAAGCCATGTAAACAACATTCAAAGTCCAGCCAAGTTAAAACGACAGACGATCCTGTCAGCGATCTCCGGATTTCTCCAGCAAGGCAAACAGGCTGGAGAAATCCGGAGATCGCTGACAGGATCGTCTGTCGTTTTAACTTGGCTGGACTTTGAATGTTGTTTACATGGCTTCTACACCTGTGATTCCTGTTTCGCTACAAATCGTTGCTGGCCATGAGAGCTTTTGTTCTAAAAAAAAGGAATATAGAGACTAAACTCTTTGTAACCAAATGCATCTGAATATTTCAACACATGTTTATTTTTTATTTTTTGTCAAAAAGGTGACACATGCACCTCTTCCAAGTCAACCTGGAGATGTTGCTCCTACAGGACATAAATTAGACCTGCACAATTCTGGAGTCACTGTCAAACATGGCCCAACAGCCCCGCTAATGACAGCCCACCCAGGGCTTACTAAACAGCCAGCTATTATTGATGTCTGCCTGGTACTTCAAAAGTGTGTGTGTGGGGGGGGGGCGCATGCGTGTATGCAGGTAAGTTAGGCATGCACTCATTAAGAATTGGCGCCACATCCATGGTGGCCAGTCTGTGGACTGCTGCCCCAGTGGTTCAGCAGATTGCCACTCCCTTGCACCTGGCATTCAGAGATCAGGTTTTAGAGGTAGTCTGAAGTTGCATGCAGTCATCATGGCTTGTAACCTGTCATGGATTTTTCCTCCATACATCTGTCCACTCCCATTTTAAAGGCATCTAGGCCAGGTGCCATCACCACATCCTGTGGCAAGGACTTCCACAGATTATTCTGTGATAGCTTTGAACCTGGGACAAGGAGAACATGCTTCGACAGGTGCCTCTTGGGCTTTATGTTGAGAGAGGTTTGATGGTTTTCTCCTGGAACAGACCATGCTCTGAGAAGGCAATGCTTCTGGGCATGAAGGCCAAGTGAAGAGGATAAGTCATAATAACAGCTGACCCAAGAAGCCAGTGGATTATACATCTCAAGGTAATGTTTGGGGTTCAAAATGGAATGAATCAGAGAGATGTGGGCCAATGAACCAAGTCAGGTTCTTCACACAGGTCAATCCACATCTTAATTTGGGTCTGATGTTAAATGTTTCCCCTTGTCTATTTGGCCACCCTACTTGCAGGTAATAACATGGAATGGGATTTCTGTGGGGTTTTTTTTAGGAGGAATGGGGAACTTACTAATGGCTGAAGTGGGAATTCTGGAGCTTCCTCATGATTGCCAACTGTTGGGAACAGCAGGAGAGGACAGGTTTTGCCATCACAATGGTTTGAGTTGAAAGTTCTCAGTACCCAACTTTTAATTCTATGCTACTTAATTTATCCTCTTTGCTGTTCCTCAAGTGCTTCAGTTCATAGGACAAAGGCCAGTAGAGGGGACAGTTCTTGATAAAATGAAGTTGGAAAAAGTTGATGCTACATTTCCATTGCTATGCATGTTTAGGAGTACCTTTTCATTTCATTTAATGCATTTCCCCCTCTTTTTTTCCTTTCCCCCCCATTGCCTGTGGGGTAAATCATATTGTATCACAATGACAATAAATAAATAATCAGATATCATATAGAAGAATTCATTCCCTGCAGTCCCATCTTATCTGATGCATATAGTAATTTAAGCAATTGTGAATGGCGTAAGGCAGACAAAAGCCATATTCATGTTTCTCATACAGAGGAACAAAGATATAATCTTGTCTTTAAAAGCATGACAGAATGCAATAACTAGGCAAATAACATTTGAATAACACAGTTATTGTGAAATCTGTCTAAAATTTCTTTATGAAAGGCTAAATGGCCATAATGATCTAATTTTAAAAATCAGATTGATCCATGCAAAATATTTTTTGATGCTGTTCCAATCTTTCAGAATGCATGTGCAAAGCATGCAGTCCTAGATCCATGGGTTCATCTGTATGTAGTCTTGGGAGCACAGGAGAATGTGTGCTAAAAATGGCTCAAGTGACAGCTGTGATTCAGGGTTGGAATTGGAATAAACAACTGGGATTTCTTTAAAAGGAGATCAGTAGCGTAGCTGGAGTTTTTCCAAGGCGGCCGTGGGTGTCTTCGCCCCACCTGCCCCGCCACTGGAATGGAGCGGGACCAGAGCCAAAAGGTTCCGTTCCATTCTGGTGGTGGGAGGGCGGGGCAAAGATGCATTGTCCCGCCCACGGCCCCCTTGGAAGAACGCCAGCTACGCCACTGAAGGAGATTATACAAACCCATGTAGGATAGATCCATTAGAGACTATTAGCTGTGATAGCTAATTGGAACCTGGGTGCTCAGAGGCAGTGCAAGTGGGGTCCCCTGACAAAATGTTGAATATCTTCTTGGGAGTAACTGCCACTACAGTCCCTGGATCACAGCCCAATCCTATGCATATCTACTGAGAAGTAAGTCCCATTATAGTCAATGGGGTTTACGTCTCTCTGTTCCCAATCTTCCTTACTCTATATATTCTCTCTTTCTATTTCCAATTGTGTCACCTCTGTGTGTTCTCTCTGTCTTGTATCAGTAGCTTTTCACAAACTCATCATTACACTTTGAACATTTATTTATTTAATTAATGTACAATTGTGGGCAATTGAGATCCAAGGCGGCTTACAAAAACAAAAAATATAATGCAATAAAACCACCATATACAAAAATTAAAAAGTAACACTTAGCATCACAATATGAAAGATCAATTAAAAGCAAAAGCAAACACATCATAAAAATACAACCAAGCACATAAAAATAGTAGTAAATACAATAAATGCAATAAAATAAAAGTCTTTCCTTCCCTCTCCTTCCCTGAGTTTCAAGATAGGGAGTGTCTGTTCCATTACATAGAGACAGTTAAGAATTTTTCCCCTCTCTTTAATTCTTAGAATTTTCTGGAAGCAAAGCATGTGTGTGGGGGGAGAGGCTCATCCATCTTCTTTATTGATGCAATCATATCAGCATGGGTCTATGGCCATTACAGATAGAGTCCAATAGGTGGTACTGAATACCAGTTGCAGCAGGGGAGGCGTGCATAACCCGGCTACATCAATGGCTTTGAGCAGTCTTCATGGGCAATCCCCACACGGGCAGCCCGATCCTGTGTAATGATCTACGGCTGGCCCATAGGGCTGACCGCAGGATCCTGAACCCTTCCCGGGCCGCTTCGGTGCAGCCCAGGGACTCCTCGGGACTCCCCTTTCCCCAGTGTAGGGCTGCCCGGCCCCAATGGGGCCTCCTCGGATGTACGTCAGCTCTTGAACTGATGCATTATCTGGGGCGACGGGGAAAGGGCCGCCGAGCCCGGGAACGGGAGCAGGATATCGGTGACACTCACCACCAATATCCCCGCCCCCTCCTGGGCTGGCTCACCCAATGGCACTATCCCTCACTGCCTGGTCCTCCCTCCCCCCTCCCCTGCACTGATTGGTGCAAATCCTACTTGCACTGGTGGCTACAAGGTCATCCGGGAAGCAGAGTATGGACTGCTGGCCTGTGGTCCGGTGGCCCTTACTCCACGGGTGCCAAAAATGTGCTTTACGGCATGTTTACGGCACCCTCCACCTGTGGAGCAAATGCTCCGCAAGCGGATTTCTACGCAGGATTGGGCCATGAGATTGTTAAAGTAATCAAATATTGACATTACCAGTGCATGTACAACTGAGTCAGGTACAACTGAGTACAACTGAGTCAGGTCTGGTTCAATCCCCAGGGAGGACAGAGAAAAGTTCCATCTGAAATCCCAGAGAGACGCTACCAGTTAGTGTTGACAATACTGACTTAAATGGACCAATACTCAGCATAAAGGCAGCTTTCTATGATCTGGTTTACGCTTGAAACGTGCCTCTAGCATGCTTTCACAATCCTATACCAGCCAGATTTAGAGAACGTTGGGAACCACAGCTCACAAATACATGTCAAACGGGCTGAAATGAACCCTGTTGAAATCAAAAGGCCTAGGAACATACTGAAAACCAAGAAGGTGGCCCGGAGCCATAGATGCGGAATGGTAGACGGGATGTGGTTCTCAGCACCGTATGAAATGAATACGTTAAGAGCTCTACAGAGAATACCCAGTGTGACAGCAAGCATTGAACAATGTAGTTCACATCAGACTTGAGAGAGCGAGCGAGCGAGCGAGAGAGAGAGAGAGAGAGAGAGAGAAGGAGAGAGAGAGAGAGAGAAATCTTTTCTTTGGGGGTGTTTGTCATGAACTTAGGAATAATGCATGATGCACTTGAGGAATAGAGTGACTTATCTTACAGACATTCAAAAGGAGAGATTTTTACAATTACAGATGCTCATAGGCAGATTATAGACTTTGATGGAATAGCTGATTGACTGGGCTCCTGGGGGTTCCTAGTACAAGAACTGGTGGAGAAAGAAGAATGGGGGGGGGGGAGATGACATCTGCGACTTTGGTGAGTATCAAGAGGTCCTGGAAGATTTCTCCTGTCATCTCTTTCTCCTCCTCTTTGGTAAGCATACTCCCAGTTTACAAAACTGTTTGCTTTCACTGTATGATCTTTGAATGAAAAATTGAGCAGCTATAGGCAAGGCAGAGACATAGGTGCATAAATATTATAAAGGCAAATTCTGCAAAATCTTGTACCTAGCCTGTTGCCCTGATAAAACACAGATGGAATTCCAAAGGGGTAACTGTGTTAGCAGGCAAGCAAGCCAGCATGCACACACGCGCGCGCACACACACACACAGAAGAGAGAGAGAGAGAGAGAGAGAGAGAGAGAGAGAGAGAGAGAGAGAGAGAGAGAGATTCAAAAACTTTCATGGGCCAGGTCCGCTAGACATAAGAACCTAAGAAGAGCCCTGCTGGATCAGGTCAAAGACCCATCTAGTTCAGCATCCCATTTCCTACCATGGCCCATAAGCTTCTCTGGGAAGCATGAGATAAAGCATGAGCCTGGCTTGCCCTCCCCCACTCCTGAACTGACTGATGAAGTCCCTGATGCAGGACTCCACCAGTGGGCAGCAGAGTAAGGGCTGCTGGCCTCAACACCAGACCTTACTCCAGAGTTGTCTCAAACGCTCTAGGATTTACATAGGATTGGGCTGTTAGAGGCATATTGCTGCTGAACCCAGGTTCACATAGGTAGCACATAGCTATCATGCTGGTAGATATTAATAAACTTATCCATGAGACAAGAATCTCTGCTGAATTTGACCTCTGATGATCCATTTTCCTGTACAGGCCCCCCAACACTATCCACAGATCCACGGATTCACTTATCCACAGATGGCAGAAACCCCCTCCCCCCCACGCTCCCCTGATGATTCTTTTACCTTAAAATTGTGTCCGTGTCTTGCTTTCAACAAAGGCTATAAGTAGCATGCTGCTGCTTCATAGCACAGACGCAGGGTCAGCCGAAGACCAGGAAGCAGTTTCAGTTTCCTGGTCGTCAGCTGAGCTTGCGTCTTTGCTAAAAGCAGCAGCATGCTACTTATAGCCTTTGTTGAAAGCAAGACACAAACACCATTTTTAGGTAAAAGAATCACCAGGGGAGTTGCGGGGGGGTGTGTGTGAAGGGGGCTGCAAAGCGTGAGGCTCAGATGTACAGAACCCATTACAAGCCATTGGCGCGTTGGCGCAACAATTAGTTAAAATGGGTGCGGGGTGCTGTAGAAGATGGAGTTTGCTCTTATCCACGGGTTCCAAGTATCCACGGGGGGGGGGAGGAACCAATCCCCAGCGGATACCGGGGCACCCCTGTATATGTTTGCTGGAGCAGAATTGATTCATGTTTGTTCCATGGTAATGAATCCATGGTTCTCCTGGAGGTGTATTTCAGAACTGTGGCAAGTATTTTTTTAATATGTATTGCATTAAATCAAATCAAACAAAAATGTTATCTTCAATGGGTGTTCGCATTAAATGTATAGACCAAAAAACCATCTAGAGATACCTGGGACAGTTTTTTTTCCCAAGAAATGTAATATCTACATTTTTCCAAAAAATGTAATATCTTTTTTTTCTTCCTGCAATTATCTACACAATTGCATCATCATCATCATCATCATCATCATCATCATCATCATCATCATCTTATTATTATTATTATTATTATTATTATTATTATTATTATTATTATTCAGCATGCATGTATATAATCTATGGTCACTATCCTGAACTCCTCAGTTCCTAGCAGAAGACGAGCAGAATAGAATTCAGGGACTACTAGAATGGGAGTAGAACAACAGAGCAGAATGGTGAACATGTTCTTTCCTAGACTCAGCTCTGTACAGAATTGTGTCCATGAAATAATTCTTTCCTGGATTTTTTGTTAGTTATCCAGAATGAGTTCAAAAGACTAGATTTTCCCCCTTCCGCTATAAAACGACCTGCACATCAGAAGATCCTTATAGCTGCAGAAATAAGACAACCCCCCCCCCACACACACACACCCCTTTTCCTTTCTTTTAGGCAGCAGAAAGGCTATGAGCAATCAGAGGGAGAGTGTAAAATACCAGCTAAAGGACCTGAGAAGGGAAATGTTTCTCTTTTTCCCCCTTCTTCTGGGTGGGGAGAGATAGGCTGGATTTACTTTAGAGTCCATTTTGATCTTGGAGGTTTCTTTCTTTTAAGGTGTGTGCATTGACTCACTAGTACCTAACAACCTGTTTCCAGAAACATTAGATTTCTATTCTGGGCAGAAGATGACCCTTGCTATTGATCAATCCAGCTTTTGTCTTCCGATAGGCTCCATAACCAACCAACTTTATCATCCTCTCCAATCCCCTTTTTTATCCATTCTGTTTGTATCTTGACTTATTTTAGAGTTTTTCTGCCTTCCTTTTATTAAATTGTGCTTCTGCCTCTATTGGGTCCCTAGAGGTCAACCCTCCCAATCCTGTGTACCAAGAATCATTGCTAATCTTTTTGATTAAGCAACGAGACTTTATCCAGATGATCAATGCACACAGTGAAGAAGCCATTGGGCACTGGTGAAGATGTCTGTATTGTTTAAAGTTCATGTACGTCCAAGACAAATTGCATACCATGAATCCTATGGAAAGGAGATGACTGTTTCTTTTATCCTTGCCCAATGGATATGCAAGGATCAATTATATGATTTTTGCACACCAATTAGGTACAAGAGCATTCAAGTTGTCCAACTGATGTGCAAATCACTAGACAAGGCTACACATCTACAGGGACTGCACTACATGGGCTGTTTTCTCATCTTGCTGCAGTTTATTCATAATGGAAAGACTGAACCACTCAATCAGTCCTAGGGCATAGTCTGAGGACATGGTCTGGGCCACCTTGGGCATGGTCTGGACATGATCTTGGGCATAGTCTGAGTCACCTTGCTGAAGCCAAGTCAGACCCAGAACGAATGTGCAAAAGCCCAGGTGAAATCAGCATTTTCCACAGTTGTAGTACACTTTTGTATGCAAAACCCACATGGGTTTCTTATCTATGTGTTATCCGTGAGCTTCCCCCCCCCCCAGACTAATCAAGTACCTTGGGCAGCAGTGGCAGTAGTTATACATGAAGCACAGCAGACCACATGGGTGCATGTTGGTAGAAGGAGTAGCTACTGAATTCCCTGATAAAATACTTTATACGCTGATGCTGTTTGAGACAACTGCCTCAGGTCACCTCAGGGAGAGGTCAATTCTGGTTGAATAGGCATGAAAACTGTAAGGTTTGGGGAAATCATCAGCCCTCCCAGAATCTCCTGCTTTGCACCAAGCATGGCTGCCTATGAACATTCTGTGCAGCCCTACTCAAGCAGTGCCTTGTTTTGCCCAGTTTGAGGCCAATCTTTGCGATCTGCAAATCTCCAGAAAAGACACAAACTAAGAAACCTGACCTGTGCAACTCCTTGTTAGCTGCAGGAAGATTATACATTAAAAGAAAACCATTGTCAAAATTGTGCCACATGTGCTAAACATGCAATTGCTACATGCAATTAAATATGTGCTACATGCAATTAAAAGTCTCCGAGTGCGGAGGCATTTCATGATTAATGTTTTCAGTTGGCACTTCTGCTTCTAAGACTAATAAGAAATGACTGGTTGGTGGTATCCAAGTACCTCAGGAGTAATGTAGGGCTGCTTGAGGCATATTACACAATTTCTTGACTCATTAATTATAGCTGTCTAAGGTGGAAAGTTTATAATTAAACATATAGTTTACCCGCTTGGTTTTCGATGAAGTAAATTAAGATAATTAGATTTCTTTTTGATTAAGCATATGGAGCCATTTCCAAGGTGCACAGGTGCATGGAATCGGCAGGTTACAATGGGAAAAGATAGCTCTCTCTCTCTCTCTCTCTCTCTCTCTCTCTCAAATCTGTGAAATTGTTTTACAAGGAAAATTGCCAAGACTTCACTGTGTTGACTAGATTTTGTTGAGCACATCCCTTAAGAGTTCAGTAGTGTAGAGCTTAGAGTGCTGAGTTTAAGCAAAAAGACTCAGGTTCAGATCCCTGTTCAGTCATGATGCTTACTGGATGATCTTGGGCCTGTATAACCTAATTCACAGAGTTGTTGTGAGAATAAAGAAAGAAGAGGACAAAGAAAGAAGCACACCACCTTGGGATCCTTGGAGGAAGGGAAGTAAAATGTGAAAAAAAGTGCTACCTGAAAGAAGTTAGTGGCGTTTCTGATCTGAAAATTCTCTCTCTCTCCCTCTCACAAAGCAAGTTCTCCATCATGTGCTTATTTATTTGACAGCAGATGTTGCGACAAACACAATGCTTGATTACACTGGTCAACACACTTTTTCTGGCATAAGGTATTCCAATGCTTTTAAGGTCATTTTGGGGCGCTGATTCCAAATCTGGCATCAGGTTTTGTCTATCACATCAGGTTTTTGAGATATCAAATATTGTATTTGATAAAATCAGTGAAAAACAGCAAATTTACACTGATCTACATTTTTTCCCTGGCTTGGACTTTTGCAGGTGTTTTAGACTAATTTCAGGGTGCTGATTCCAAATCTGATCTCAGATTTACTCTATCACACCTCGTTTTTATGTTATCGGCATATTCCAGTTTCATGATGCCAAACCTGATGCCAGATTTGGAATCAGCGCCCCAAAATTACCTTAAAACCATTGGAATACCTTATGCCAGAAAACGTGTGTTGACCGGGTACCCCCTATCACAGTACAATTTTCTGAAGTACCCCTTGCTAATTAGCTGCTAATCAATTGGATGAATCAATTAATTAGGTAATTAATTGTTAAATAAAAAGTACTAAATTTTAAATGTGAAAAAATGTCTTGTTTAACTCGTGTGTGTGTGTGTGTGTGTGTGTGTGTGTGTGTGTGTGTGTGTGTGTGAGAGAGAGAGAGAGAGAGAGAGAGAGAGAGATATGCAAGGATATATATTTTTTTCTCCAAGTCACACTTCCCAAAATCAGCTCCTCCCTCCCCCAACCCACCAAAGTACATTTTCCAAAGTACAAAAATAAGCCCAAAACCAAAATCAGAGAGACGGAAGGGCTGCGAAAATAATTACAATCTAAAATCCATGTTAATTAACACTTAATTAGCTGCTTAAGGGGCAGGGCTTGGCGTTCCCCCAGCAAGAGGTCCGCATACCCCTAGTGGTTCCTGTACCACAGGTTGAGAACCCCTGTTGTAGCCATTGTTAGATCACGCCCTGCAGAAGGAAAATATTAAATAAATGTGGATATCTACATAAAATGATATTATAAAAACACTATCCTAAAAATACAGCACCATATTTTAACACTAAAGCTGTCACTGACTCGCAACAACTTGCAATCATAAGTGACAAAGAGTTAATTTTGGGTAAAATCAATGAAAATGGGGTATAAGGTAAAGGTGACCCCTGACAATTAAGTCCAGTCGTGTCCGACTCTAGGGTGTGGTGCTCATCCCCATTTCAAAGCTGAAGAGCCAGCGTTGTCCAAAGACGCCTCCGTGGTCATGTGGCCGGCATGACTCTCCTTGCCGCAGCGCGTAGCATGCGGCTGGAACACGGAGCGCTGTTTACCTTCCCGCAAGTGGTACCTATTTATCTACTCGCATTAACATGCTTTGGAACTGCTAGGTTGGCAGGAGCTGGCCAAGCAACGAGAGCTCACGCCGTCGCGGATTCGAACTGCCGACCTTTCGATTGACAGCTCATGGTTCAGCGGTTTAACCCACTTCACAGATAGCATAAAAACGAGATGTGATAGACAAAAACTGATGCCAGATTTGGAATCAGCACCCTGAAATTAGTCTAAAACAGCTGCAAATGTCCAGGCCAGAGTTTTTTTTTTTTTTTTTTTTTGGTAGACCAGTGTTATTGGTCAAATATATGAGCCAGTTTGGTAGAAAGACAGTGTGGGCACAATCCCACTCAAAGTTTGGCAGGCGGAATGCATGCTCCGCTGCCCTTCGGTGTCATGAAAGTGCCATAAAGCACTTTTGTGGCACCAAACGGGTAGGCGGTGCCAGTGTGAAGGCCCGCACCGCTTACAAGGCCATCCTGCACGATCCGCGCTGCCGGACACAGGTAGGTCCTGCAGCAGTTAGCGGGAGAGTGTGTGGAGGGCTGTCCATGGTGGCAGGGGAGGGGGCGATTGGCCGACTCAGCCTGGGAGGGGGTGGGGATATCAGCGGCACGCTCTGCCATATCCCCGTCCCCTTCTGTGACACCCCTGTGACACCCTACACCAGCGAAGCACACGCTCCGCCTGTCTTTATTTGCGCAGGATTGCGCTGTTCATCTCAGACCCAACTAAAAGCCATTTTTAAGATGCAGGAACTGAACAATATGTACAGTTGAGCCTGGAAGTCAACCTATAACACTAGAAAGCAATGTGTTCTCATGAGAGGCAAAAGTATTACTCATGGAGCTCTGTGCTTGATAGGTTACAACCCCATGCTGGCTACAGACTGATGCTCACAATTTCTGGTGGCTTGTCTTAAGGAACAAGGTTTTAAGGTGGCTTGTTTTAAGGAACCTTTTAAGGAACAGGTGTCTCTTGGCTCAGCTCTGATCATTGCTGTCCTGTTCAGAAACATATAATATGCTCATCTCACCTTTAGCAAGTTGCTGCTATGCAAGAAGTCCTAACCTCTTTGAGTTTCTGGATAAGAGCTTTTCTTTCCTGACCTAAAAAATGCTGAAGGGTACCACATTTTCTGAACAATGCTCTCTGTGATGATAGGTGATCCAATGGTCAATTCTTGCTTAGGTCTTTTAACTCCTTATTTTTCTTACATGGTGTTTCCAGCAGAACCAAATAATGTAACCTCTTGAGACATGGTGCCTTCTGGAACCAGTGCTTTATTCTACATCCTGGCTCTCCGTAGCTGCTCTATGACAGCTACTCCATGGCCTCACACAGGATGGTGGTGAAAGGAAATTCACATGCATGCATTCATTTTTGTTATGTTCCAAGTGGCGCAATCACCAGTATGCATGACTTGCATGCAATAACTGAACTCATCCAGAACTAGCTCTTATATATTTTTTTCTTTATCTCTCTGTTTCAGTCCCTGAAATAGGACTGGTTGGTCTCCTACCCCAACTACCTATTCACCTCAACACCCTCCCCTACCTTTCCCATGCTAGCTAGAGTGACTCATCCCCCTCAGCAAATCAGGAGTCAACCATTCCAAAACCAGTTCCCTTGGCCTGTCCAGCTGCTCCACCTGCCCCATCCTGGTTTCACACACTTTCCTTGGCGGAAGTAGTTACCATTGTGATCCTGTGAGCCAGATCTGCTCCAAAGATGGCTCAAGACAGTCTGAGATGCAGAACTAGTACTAACAGTGCAAGCCTAGGCATGTCCACTCAGAAGTAATGAGGTGGTCTTCAATGGTCTTACTCCTAGGTAAGTATGCATAAGATTGCAACTGTCAGCCAGCTTGGCCTGGGAGAGGGCGGGGATATTGGCGCTGGGTTGTGCCGATATCCCAAGCCCCTTCCTGGGCCTGGCTGGCCTTACACAGCCTCCCCAGATGCACGCCACATAAAGAGTTGACGTGCCTACACAGGGGAAAGGGGACGAATTTCACTTTCCTCCAAGGTGAGCCTCGGCCATTTCAGCTCGCTGCCACATCTTAACCAGGATCAGACTGAAAATGTTGCACTTTTTAGTGTTTGCAAAGCTCTGGCTATAAGGTCACTTACAGCCCAATCCTATGCATGTCTACGCAGAAGTAAGATCCATTGCATTCAAGGCAACCTAAGGCAACAATCCTATACACACTTTCCTGGTCGTAAGCCCTATTGAGCCAAATGGAACTTAATTAAGAGTAGGCATGCATAGGATTGCGCTGGAAGTAGCAAAAGAGAATCTATGTCTGAATGACTGCAGGTTATCTCTATTGAATCTACAATTTGTAACTGCTAATGTATCCTGAAATAAAACTTCCAGTCGAACTTCCACTCTTCTAATTAATAGACTGACGGCGCAATCCTGTGTAGGCGTAGTGCAGGGTGTCTCAAAAGTGCTGTAAGTGGACAGGGCGGCAAGGGAGGGTGGCCCTTGGTATGCAACGGGCGGCAAGGGAGGGTGGCAAGGGAGGGCAGCCTGGTATCCAACTGACATGGTAGGCGTTACTGTGCGCAAGTTCTAGAGCAGGGGTGTGATCCGTGGCCCGTTCGGGACTGGGCCGCCCTGCCAGAAGTGTTGTCGTAGTTGGGGTGCCCCCCAGGGCGGGGGCTGGATGTGGCGGCAAAGGGGCGTACTTGCCTGTGCGATGCGTCGCCTCTCCTCTCCTTCGGCGTTTGGCCCTCCCGCCCGCCCTGGAGCTCGAAAGGCTCCAAAATAGCAACTAAACCGGGGGGGGGGCATGATTGGAGCCGCGCTGGGCGCACGCAGCTGACGTCACACTCGGGTCACGTGGGGGCGTGGCGTCGGCAGTCCCCCCGGTCCGTGGAAAAAAAATCCACATAGATGCCGGTCCCCGACGCCACAAAGGTTGGGGGCCGCTGCTCTAGAGCTTGCGCACATGCGAGTAGGCCCATTGGGCCTACCGCTGCCGACACCGGGGACAATTGCAGCCTGGGAACTCGCTAGGATATGGCCGGCCACCATATCCTACACACGCTTGCGCTGTGAAGATCATTCTGTCACTTTTTCACCAACACTGAATTCACTAAACAGGTTTAGAGGACATTATAGTAATTGGGCGCTTTTGATCCTAACACAAACAGGCAGCCATTTAGGGGGGAAGAAACAGTTTATTATGGAATCCTAATTAAATTATTGTTCACCACATCCTTTCCTCAAAGCCATGAAATAGCCGTGAAACATAGTGACTTTTTTTCCATCCAGCCACCATGAAATCAGCACAAATTTTCCATCAGGAATGGACAACTGCTGAGATTAAGTCAACCAGTGTTAGAAGTATTAGATCTGTGCTGGTTAATTATCTGTGTTCCTCATTTGAAGTGGCAAAGCTTTCATGCCTATGGAACTAGCTTCAGGACCAGATGCCAGATTCAGCATGGAAGGCAAATGATACGACTTGGAAAGATTCTGCCACTTGCCTCCTCCAGGCATATGTAGCTAAAATTAATACCTAAGGATGCCAACTTCGATAAGGTAGTTGACTTCAACTCAGTGGGACCATTTAAGGGACATGTGCACATGAGTTCATGTCCACTGAAGGTCGTCAAATGTTGCCATAGGCAACATGAGACTTGAGTCTATTGACTTGGACACGAGTCAGACTCAGTTCATGTCACTGACTTGACTCGGACTTGACTCGGCGATTATAAAAGACTCGAAAGACTTGGAGTCTTTTACAAGAAGTAGAATTTTATTCAGGTTTAAACCCGTTTTCCCCATTAAGTAGATAGGGACTCACAACTCACAACCAAAGACTCGGGACTCGGGGGCAAAGACTAGGGACTTGAATTGAGACTTGGAGTCAGAGACTTGATCCACATCCCTAGCCATAGGCCATACATCTAAGTCAAAGGGGGAAGAGAAAGCCATAGCACCACCTCCAAAAGCCATGTATCTATTATTTAATTCATTTCCTTCCCATTTTTCATCTGAAAGGATCTGCAAGGTGACTTAGGGTAAAGGTATCCCTTGACCTTTAAGTCCAGTCGTGTCTGACTCTAGGGGTGTGGTGCTCATCCCCATTACAAAGCCAAAGAGCCAGTGCTGTCCAAAGACACTTCCATGGTCATGTGGCCAGCATGACTAATGGAACGCTGTTACCTTCCCACCGCAGTGGTACCTATGTATCTACTTGCAATTTCTTGCTTTCGAACTGTTCGGTTGGCAGCAGCTGGGACAGGAGACAGGAGCTCACTTCATCACACGGCACTCGGGTCTCAAAGTTCAGCGTCTCAAATTTCCGATGTGCAGTTCAGCGTCGTAACCACTAAGCCACTGCGGTCCACTGGCAAGGTGACTTACATCAGTATAAAACCAAAACATAGACCAGCATAATTCAGCAAGGTCCTGGAGAGCAGATTTTTCTGCTTTTGTTTATTTCCCAGAGTCCTCTTCCCACTCCAATTTGTATCCACTACCACTACCAATACCACTACCAATGATTTAGATGCTCTGAATTAAATTGTATCGATGGGCTCTGGGCCTCAGAACTCTCACAGCAATGACTATTGGAGACACGGGGTGGACAGTGATTAAGGAAGTCATCTTCCAAGGGCTCTTGCTGGTGCTGTGGCGTGACTCAGAACGCCGCTTGATGCTATCTTGGGTCTGCCTCCTACAAGAAAAAGACCCCAAACCCTTACAGTGCTCTTCACATGTTTCCATGAAACCTGGAAGTGCAGGACTACCAGTTTCCTTTACAGGGATAACACAATTTCTGGGTTTCACGGCAGCAAGGAACATGGTAAGGAGGGAGGGGAAAGATCTGCTTCTCTCTTGAGATCATTGCAGTGATGTAGACTTGAGTCTATGGACTCGGACTCAATGACTTGGACTCGATGACTTGACTGCTATGACTTGGCGATTGTAAAAGACTCGACTCGAGACTTGGAGCCTTTTACGACAAGTCGAATTTTATTCAGGCTTAAATCCATTTTCCCCATTAAGTAGATAGGGACTCGCAACTCACAACCAAAGACTCGGGACCTGGGGGCAAAGACTTGGGACTTGACTTGTGACTTGGACCCAGAGACTTGATCCACATATCCCTGGATCATTTTGGCTTGCATTGGCGGCAGGTAGGAGGGAGGCGACAGTGGCAGAATCTGGGTGACTCCAGGGTCCCCTCAAACCCCTTGCAATCTGTCCCTGCATCAAGTGGCTGTGGCAGTGTGTAGAGTGAAAAGATGCACACAAGGGTAACAAGATGAGCAACAAGAGTAGGAAGATGCAAGCAGCAAAGAGAGAGGAGAAGACATTTGCTTCCTCTGAAATATCAGATTTCCCCCCCCCCCTTCATTTTCCCAACTTACAGCACAATCTTGTCTTTGTGGCATCATGTGGGGCATGTTGCCGATTGGCCATTCAGAGCTGTTTTTGCAAAGCGGCGGCAGCATCAGAGGAGCACTGCTGTGGCTGTTTGATTAGGGTGGTGCTAGTATGCTGGTATGTCATGGGAGGGTAGGAGGAGTCCGTGGGGGGATCAGGGGAGGGCAGGAGGCAGGGACCAGGCCAGAGGGACCAAGGAGGGGGCATGTTTGCCATCTCAATGACAAACATGGATGCCAAATCCACCCCCCCCCTCAGTTTGGCCCACACTGTCTGCTTACTGTCCTATAGACCTGGCATAGGTCTGAGGGGAGCTAACTCAAAGAGATCTCTTGATCACCCCCCACCGTAGAATGCAACGTGTACCTCCATGGCATGGCTGCATCAGTGCAAGAGGCAGGGGACAGGATTGGGTCATAAGAGCTTCAAGCCATTGGATTGAACTGACATGGACAAAAGTACTTTGCAACATCTCAACAGTCATAGGCAATGAAAAGCTAGCCCATGAGAGGAAGAGGAGGAATAAGTGGAAGAGAGAAGACTCGTCCACTTATGAGGGAGGGTCTTGCCAGGATATCACATACATATTGGATTAGACGAGGATATGGCTTCAACTAGCGGTACCACAGCAAAACGAAGCTGTCCGATAAGTTCATTTATACATTTGCTTGCTCTCTTTTTATCTGGCTTTTCAGCCAACGGGCTCCCCAAGCTACTTTAAAAATGCTATAAAACTATAATTAAAACTCCATTAAAGCATCACTAAAATCAACAATTGACAAAGGACAGGTAAACTCATTAAACAGTTCTAGCTCGACTCATTTAAGCTAGCCATGGCACAAGTTCATGTGTGCATGTATTATGTCTGTGTGTGTGTGGGGGGGTAAGGGTGGAGCACATAGTACCAGATGCAGATACATTACAAGTAGAGGAGGGGATTCAGGGAGGAGAATGGAAGGGGCAGATGGATGGAACAAGGGGATAAGTCAGGATCATGCACCCCAGGAAGGGAAGTGGGAGTTTCACTTCATTGGATGAGGGACCCCAGGACACAGTGACAGTGGAAGTAACTGGAACTTAAGATAAAGGTGACTTGCCTACCTGGTGCGAAGGTTGCGGACATCACGTCTCGTCTAGATAGGCTGGTAGAGAGTGCTGGGGAGGAGGTGCTGGGGAGGTACTGCTGCCCAAACGGCCACTCCTGAATAAAGAATTAAGTGAAATAGAGGTTAAAAGAGAAGACATCCTAGACTTAATTGACAAATTAAAGATCAATAAGTCACCGGGCCCAGATGGCATCCACCCAAGAGTTCTGAAGGAACTCAAGAATGAAGTTGCTGATATCTTGACAAAAATATGCAACTTGTCTCTTAAAACGGCCACTGTGCCAGAGGATTGGAGGATAGC
Organism: Plestiodon gilberti rubricaudatus; assembly: GCA_026170595.1. Taxonomy (NCBI): domain Eukaryota; kingdom Metazoa; phylum Chordata; class Lepidosauria; order Squamata; family Scincidae; genus Plestiodon; species Plestiodon gilberti. The sequence continues at coordinate 19,408,820 of JANXHW010000012.1, forward strand.
TAATGTCACGCCAATCTTTAAAAAAGGAGGGAGAGGAGACTCAGGAAACTACAGGCCGATCAGCCTAACATCTGTTCCAGGGAAGATGGTGGAAAGTCTCATCAAGGATAAAATCTTAAAACATATAGAAGAACAAGCTTTGCTGAGGGAGACTCAGCATGGCTTCTGCAAGGGTAAGTCTTGCCTCACAAACCTTTTAGAATTCTTTGAAAAGGTCAACAGGCATGTGTATGTGGGAGAACCTGTGGATATTATATATCTGGATTTTCAGAAGGCATTTGACACGGTCCCTCATGAAAGGCTCTTGAATAAACTCCATAGTCAGGGAATAAGGGGGCAGGTCCTCCTATGGATTAGGAACTGGTTGAAGACTAGGAAACAGCGAGTGGGAGTCAATGGGCAATTTTCACAATGGCGAGAGGTGAAAAGCGGTGTGCCCCAAGGATCGGGACCGGTGCTTTTCAACTCGTTCATAAATGACCTAGAGATGGGGATAAGCAGCGAGGTGGCCAAGTTTGCGGATGACACTAAACTTTTCTGGGTGGTGAAGACCAGCAGGGATTGTGAAGAGCTCCAGAAGGATCTCTCCAAACTGGGAGAATGGGCAGCAAAATGGCAGATGCGCTTCAATGTAAGTAAGTGTAAAGTGATGCACATTGGGGCCAGAAATCAAAACTTCACATACACGCTCATGGGTTCTGAGCTGTCTGTGACGGATCAGGAGAGAGATCTTGGGGTACTGGTGGACAGGTCGATGAAAGTGTCGACCCAGTGTGAGGCAGCTGTGAAGAAGGCCAATTCCATGCTTGGGATCATTAAAAAAGGGATTGAGAATAAAACGGCCAATATTATTATGCCGTTGTACAAATCGATGGTAAGGCCGCATTTGGAGTATTGCGTCCAGTTCTGGTTGCTGCATCTCAAAAAGGATATAGTGGAACTGGAAAAAGTGCAGAGGAGAGCGACCAAAATGATTAGTGGGCTGGGGCATCTCCCTTATGAGGAAAGGCTACAGCGTTTGGGGCTCTTCAGTCTAGAAAAAAGGCGGCTGAGGGGGACATGATTGAGACATATAAAATTATGCATGGGATGGAGAGAGTGGATAGAGAGAAGTTCTTTTCCCTCTCACACAACACTAGAACTAGGGGACATCCACTCAAATTGAGTGGAGGGAGTATTCAAACAGACAAAAGAAAATATTTCTTTACCCAGCGTGTAATTGGTTTGTGGAACTCCTTGCCACAGGAGGTGGTGATGGCACCTGGCCTTGATTCCTTTAAAAGGGGATTGGACAGATTTATGGAGGAAAAGTCCATCACAGCTTACAAGCCATGATGGGGAAAAGCAACCTCCTGGTTATTGGAGTAGGTTTTCTCTGTGCCAGGTGCAAGGGAGTGGCAACTGGACACAGGTATCTTGTTGTCTTGTGTGCTCCCTGAGGCATCTGGTGGGGCCACTGTGTGATACAGGAAGCTGGACTAGATGGTCCTTTGGCCTGATCCAGCAGCTGGGCTCTTCTTATGTTCTTATGTTCTTCTCTCATCCTTTCCTTCAGTCAGGGTTTGTTTGCTTCTCAACACCGACGGATCCATAGTTTACTTCATAGTTCATTTCATTCAAGTCTCCACTGTGGTATCTATTTATTCTCGGCAGGTTTTTATCTTTGACTGTCAGTTTAGTAACAGTTGGTGCTGGGTGATTGCTGATGTTTGATTTCCCCCTTCCTTTTGTCTGTTCTATCAACTTCAAGCATATTCACTGCTGGATGGATAACATGACCAGAGTAATAGTAACAGTTTATTAGTAACAAGTAATAGGCTGTTTCTGTGGCCTGGCAAACATCACAAAGGTGGCAACACATCATATTTTAGGTTTGGTTTTTTTTTTTCCTTCCCTCTCTTAGCTCCTTCCCTCCTCTTTCCTCCCCTGATTTGTCTGGAAGTCTTTCTCCTGCATCTAGCAGTTAAGTTATCCAATATTTGGTTTGGCAGGGAGGAGCAGGGAAACGGTTCTAATGCAGCTACTAACGGAAGCAGGTTGCTTGAAGGATTAGAGGGGTTTACAGCTGCTGTGTTGACCTTAAGACCTGTGCCAAGGTGTGTCCTTAATAACCTTAATAACGTGTGCCAGGTTATTATTGGGTTTTCATTTGGGACTTTGTTTGAGTGCGTTTGGGAAGGAGGCATACAGAATCCTCCCCTACTGAATTTCACCCCAGATGCTGGGAATAACCCAGTTTTTTAGTGGAGCTGGAGCAGCACTGATAAAAGTCAGAATCCATGTTTCTTCTGATTGAATTTGTGTGGTTCTTCTCCATTCCTTAATATAACAATTATTAATGCACTCGATCAACAGTCTTCAACTTGTCAAGAGCTGGGATGCACTTCAAACCCTCATCTGCAGCATGGCACCCACTTCCAAGAGCCCAGGGGGCAGCAGGGGTTGGTGTTGATGCTACACACATTGCCACACACAGACTCCCTGCGCGTTGCTTTCACTGCCTTGAATGGCTCTGAAGGCGAGGGGGCGGGGCCGCTTCGTGCACCGGTGTAACGGAGGCTCAGACCACAGCGGAACTTAGAGCTCCGCCCCCCTGCAATGATGCCAGTGTTGCCACAGCTCCTCCACTTCCTTCTTTTCCTTTTCCTTTCCCTCCCAGGGGTGGCGAAGCACTATGTGCTGCTACTGTGTCATTCTGATCTTTCTTTCTTTCCAGACACATTGGAGGAAGCAGAGAAGCAGAGAGCAGAATGGCAACAGAGTGCACTCAGTTTTGGAAGGCAGCAGGGCAAAAAGAGGAAATAAGGCAAGAAAGAGCCGGGGGCGGGGAGCGCAGCGGGGGAGTGTGGGAGGCTCAGTGGGAGAGACTTGATGATTGGATAGCTTGGTTCAAACACCCCCTCTAAAGCCTATCTTTGACACCCTAACTTTGCAGCCTTTGGGGAGGGCTGAAACATTGACAGTCATTGATTGATAATCTATCTTCCATGAATGTCTCCAGTCTCCTTCTAAAGGCATTGAAACCACCAGTCATTGCCACATCTTGTGTCAGTGAATTCCATGGATTGATTCGACATTGTTGAAAATGTATGCCTGTCCCAAATCTACTGGAGGACTCCATGTTCATTGGATGACTCCACATTTGGTTACTATGAGAGAGGGAAAAAACCAACCCTCTGCCCACTTCTACCACCCAATGCATCACTTCATAAACATGTATATCTTCGTTTTCTGCCTCCCAGAACCCTAAGATCTTTTTTTTCTTGACGAGTCACCACCAGTTTTCAAACCTCGTCAGCGCATACAGTATGTGAAGATTTGTTTTGCCCCAATATGTACTGTTATATGCACAGTATATAACATTTTCCTCATTTTCTATTCTGTTGCCCAACACTCAGTGGCTGGATACCTGCTTTGCATGAAGCATGTCTCAAGTCCAGTCCCTAACTTCTCCAGGTCAGGGTGGAAAAGTCCCCTGGAGAGCGACTGCGAATCTGAGTAGAGTAGACAATGCTGAGCTTAGGTGGTCCAATGGTCTGCCTCGGTTCATGGCAGCCTCCTATGGTCGTTTCAAAAAGAACCAAAGGGCCAGTTGATTATAGGAACCAGATCTTCCACTTGTTATTGTCTCCAGTTGGCTGGTGGGTGTGGCTTATAACAATGTGTGCTTCACAACTTGAACTCACCATCTTGCTGCAGACCACTCTGTCCACAGCCTGAAGAAGTCCGTCGCAGGACGAATGAAATGTTGCTCTTTTGCTGGTTTTAATGTTGCTTTTAAACCTTGCAAGTTTTTAACTTCGTTTTAAACTTTGTTTTCAGCACTGTTTTTAACTACGTTGAACTCAGTTTTTAATCGTATTAAATGTGACAAGGCTTTTAAACCTGTATTGGACATACAATCTTCGTTAACCAAAGGCCTTTATGAAATTATAGCTCTCATCTTGACCAACCTCCATCCTTGAATTCAACAAGGAGCCATGGGCATAAATGTCCCTGAGGCACCCAGGTTGCTTCCCTACGTTACCACTGGGGGGGGGGAGTTTGGAGAGACTGCATTTAATAACCAGATGGGCAGCCTAAAGGGCCGGCAGCCATATCCTGATCTATTATCAGGAACACCCCCAGTACCTCTACAAATCATGACAGCATAAGAGCACAAAATTAACCTGCATGCTGGCGTTGTATCCTCATTGGTTATTCCCCCGGCAGTCTCTCCTCTGGGGTGTTATTAATAACGGTCGTCTTGTGTTGCCGATGTTTTTTCTCCAAAGCATATTCAAGTGCTTTGCAAACATTAATTAATGAAGCTTTATTTTTTTTAAAAAAAAAAAAAACCACACACCCTCCACCAGGCAGATAGTTACAGATAGCTTCATTTGCTTTACTGATGAGAAAGCAGATTGACAGAAAATGCCAAGCCCCCACAGCAGGCTTTTGGGAGGCTCACAATAAAGCCCAGGCATTTTGCTCAGTGGGTTCTACTGGCCATATCCACACTGACAAACTCATTGCAATGAACAAAATACATGGATTCGTATTAGCGCTGAAGCTGGCCCAGGAGAACCTATGGCAGCGAGCATTTCCCATTTGTATTTGGTGGCTAATTAACAATTCTAGGCTCCCGAGCAGATTACTGTCAACTATTTAATGGCTCATTGGCTTTAAAACCATTTCTGGTTCCTCTTTTACCATTTCAGCTGAATAGTTATTGTGATTTGAGACTTCAAGTAATAGCCAGCAAGCTGTGAACAGGCCTCACAAATTACAACGTTAGTCACACCCTTTGACAAATCAGCCTCCCTCAAACCAGCTGCATCCATACACCATTTCACAGATGCGGTTGGATAGTAGAATCCACTGAGATTCTTTATTTGAACTTGTCTGCTCTTGGAAAATAAGTAATATTTACTACACAGGAATCTACTTCTGCCCTTTGAACCTGGGAATTGAACCTGGGACTTTCATCCTACAAAGCAGTTGTTGTTTCTCCCAATCAGTTCTTGAATAGGGGATCTTCATGTGGGTGGTACCAGGGGTGTCACTTGGGTTGGTGTCACCCCCATGGACCTCCTCCCGTACCAGATGTGAAGGACTCCTGGGAAATGCGATCCCCGTGAGAGTTGTGGCAGTGACTGGGAAAACCCAATTTTCTACCAGTGGTGTGTTTTTGCACCACCGGTAACAAATACAATATAAAGTCATTTTGGTGTCACTCCTCCCTGGGGTGTCACCCAGTGTGGTTCGCACCCCCTAGTGACACCACTGGGTGATACTTCTTGTGGTGAGACCAGAGTGGAGAAAGAAGAATCAATATTGTCTTTCCAAGTCACTGTATCCCCTGAATCCTAACTATAAATATGTCCAGGTCATGACTGGGCCTTGAGATAAATTATATGTTCTCAGCAAATATGTGTAACCAAGTCCCAGTGTTTTGGTTGAATAAAAAGCAATTTGAATTTTGAGCTGAGGGACAATGGAGGACGGGATGCGTCACCCTTTTCTCTTGCCATTTTCACACTTCACATTGCATCACCCAGGCTGCTTCCCTACATTATCACTGGGGGGGGGGGGTGGAGATTGGAGAGACCTAAAGGGCCGGCAGCCATATCCTATCGAGTTTCCGGGCTGCCCCGGGGCAGCTTGGGAACAACTTGGGAGAAGGGGACGGTCATCCCCTTCCCCCAGAGTTGGCGGTGGTAGGCCCAATGGGTAACGCCCAGCGGCATCATGAGCCGGTGCATCACCATGGGCAAGGGCTCAGCCTGTTCGGTGTGTCACCCCCAACCCCAGCCACCTCACCCCACCCAGCCAGCCACATCACCCCCACTTCTGTGTCACCCCCCGGTACTCACTCCACGTTCCGGGAGAGGATGACATGCCAGCAGGCCAAGCCGCCTCTTCTTTGGCAGCTCAGCTGCTTCTAAGTAGACTGGGCATGGCACAACGCCGCTTGAAGCCTTGCCCTCAGAAGGGCCGAAGTCCCAATTGGGTCCCAGCATGTCACCCTCCTGGTGTGTCACACCCTCCTGGTGCCTCCCAGTGCATCACCCCCGGCCTCCTGGCCCCTGCCATGCGGTAGTGACGGCAGTGGTAGCGGTGACCATGTGGAACCTGGAGGGAGCATTGGGTGCCGGGATCTCGGCCCCCAGTATCCCTGCCCCCCCAGGCCCTGGGTGGCCAATTGCCACCCTCCCTTGAGGCCCGGTCCACCCTCCCCCCGCCCCTGCACCGACCGGCGTAGGGCTTACCTCCCATGGACTGAGCAGCACCGGCCACAGCACGGCTGCAACGTGGAGCAAGCAGCGCCGGCCACAGCGCCGGTGCTGCTTACTCACCTGGTGTCATGTAAGTGCCTTACGGCACTTTTGCGATGCTCTGCACCGGGGCAGCACGTGCTGCCCCGGTGCAAAGCCTACACAGGATTGCACTGACATTTTTTGATTTTTGATGCAGATATTTTTGTTCCATTTGTGTGGAAAATTCTCCTGAACTTTCCTTATGCCCACTTGTATTTAAGGATGTGCTGACCTTCTCAGGCCTTCTCATGAGGCCAACTGAAGCAGTTGTTCTAAGCAAATGTGAGGAGCATTAATCTCTGTTCTCCTCTTTGCTTCTACTACTTCTTTTTCCTTCCACTCCCTGGATTGGAAAAGGAAAGGGGAGACAGAGAGGAAGTGGAAATGTGGAGGGGAAGAGAGTGCTGAGCTTTGACTGTTTTGAACAAAAAGAAGACAGCACTCACAGTGGCGTTTCCACGGTAGGGGCGGCACCATAAGTAATGCCGCGTCAAGTACCGTGTGTAGGAACCGAAAGGAGGAGGCGCCGCCCTGGAGACTCCTGCCGGTCACGTTCTTCGCGCTGAATGGTAGCGAAAGGAGGAGGCGCCGCCCAGGAGACTCCTGCCGGTCGCATTCTTCGCGCTGAATGGTAGCGACAGTGAGGGGGCGGCGCCTCCTCCTTTCGGTTCCTACAAACGGTACTCGACGCGGCATTACTTACGGTGCCGCCCCTACCGTGGAAACGCCACTGAGCACTCATCACGTGGGAAGTATGCCACCTTAGTTTTACAAACTTCCAATTCCCCAGGTCCTAATGTGATGTGGTCCTTTTGTTTATGAGCGGAGAAATAATCAAAGACAGGGATAACACGAGGACAATAAATTGATTATCATTCTAGAAGCGATCAGAGGAACACGGCAATCAGAAGACAGTAGAATCTGAAAATCAGCTGGATGTCAAGAAGCCAACATGATGAATGAATTCAGAGTGCTGGAGATTGCAAACTCTGAAACGAAATTTCAACTCATTTCATATTAGGTGTGCCTCTTTTCACCATGCTCCCTTCATCCCTACACATTGTGCAAATTGCAACAACAGCCCCCCAAAGTAAACATTTTCTTTTTACTTGCAAGATTTCCTCTCAGCGAGTGAGGTGTTCATGCACTAAATAATTCAGTGTCAGGAGTATCTGTGCTATGTATTAACAGCATTTAAATTAGACTTCATAAAAAGATGGGCTCAATAAAAAAAAAAATTCTTCCAGGGTATTTTTTCTTTCTTTTAGCCATAGGTTTGCTAACTCTTTGGTAACACTCATTGATGCTAAATATTAAGAGCCCATTGGCAAATTCCGAAGGATCGCAGGACTGCATGTATGATCATGCAACCTCTAGTATTATTCCTCAGTTTGAAATCATAGTCCGGAAGAAATAATTTGCACCGGCTGTCTGGAGGTAATAAACATGCATTCGAATGCAGAACCTTGTGGACCTATTGATAGTAGGCCAAAAGAAAATATTAGAGTCTGAAACTCTAAAGTTGCCATGCATTTTCCTGGTTGGTTTGCTCTGGCAGCCACCAATGAGCTGGTAATATCAAGATTGAATTCTGGCAGTGCGTTATACATGGGACTGTCTATGAAGACTGTTCAGAAATTATGATTGGTGTACTGTAGAGGCACTTGGTCACATTGGAGTGCGACAGAAAGTTGGGGACAGGCACCAGAGTTTTTGGCTTTACAGTGGTTCCGTAAGGATTGCTTTATTCCCAGTGCAAGCCAAGAGCTGATGCTGAGAAAAGGTGGTTTGTTTTCCATCTCATAGATAGCCCACAAGGGCCTTCAAACCTCTTTTGCCACATGACATTCAGGCTCGAGCATGTGGACCAAAATAGCTGTTTCAAATCTAAAATTATGATATATTTGCTTTATAGCAACTCTGCCATCCCTTAGCCTAGTGAGGGAAAGAGAATGTCAAACAACACAAAAATAAGAAATGGTCTACAAGGGATCATTCCATTTATTCCTTCTTTGACTTTTTTTGATTAACTGTTTTTTTTTAAAGTCTCCCTTGACTTCATATTGCAAAGTGAGGACCATTGTGGTATGGTAGAGACCACTGGGATTATGAGATTCAGGTTCTTGTATGTAGCATGGATGTTTTCATGACCAGACATAATGACGAAAAGGTAGAGTTTTTATAGGTTAAAAAGTCATGTAAAAATCTTTTTAAATATTAAACAAATATGAGGAATTCCAATGTTTTAAAAATACACATAAAATCATCAAAAGTCCACACATATCATAAAATATTAGTCCGACGTTTCGTCCAAGACACTGGACATTCTAAAGGAACACACAGGAGTGCCTGTGTGAGATGGAGTTACCTGCTGGAGAAACACACAGGTTAAAATAGATAGCAGCACTAAAAAGGGCGGGAACCACAAGCTGTCAACTAGCACCAGAAGACAGACAGCCGCTCTTGTCAGCAGTAATCCATTTAAAGCGAAACACGCCTAGCACCACAAGGATCAATGTAATCAAGATTCTGGTGTAGATCTATGATTCTTTCTCAAAATAGGCAACCATATTCTGTTTACAAAAGAAAGTTCTTGTTGCCTATTAAACAGCGATTGGTTTTTTCTCTGAGAAATTACCACCGCTTCTAAATTCAAACACTTCTAAATTCAAAAGATCCGTCCAATTCAGTAAACACACAAGATGTAAAAATATATAGGTGTTTTATTTAAGCTATGCCAGCATAGAATAGACGGCAGAATAACTGCGCATATATATCATATTGACAGACACAATACATATAGGGTACTAAAAACAATAAACGCTATACTCCTCAGGCTAGACTGTTTTCCCTCACTCACCTAGAAATATACTTTGATGATAAACCGACCAGGTCTGAGCCCAACAAAAAGGTAGGCCGGAGCCATGATGTTAAGGCATGATGTTCTCCATAGGGTTGCATGCAGTGCGGAGCTCACACGCAGATGATGTGCACCAAGAGACGGCTACAAAGAAGACTGACTTAGGGGTGACTTACTTATACCTTTTGGGGTCTCACAAGATGGACACACTATATTATCCAATGAGGGGGGAGAGGCAGAACTTCCTGTGGTGGATGAGACTTGGCATTTTGTTCAATTTCCTCTGGCTAAGCAGTCCCAGGTGAAACCACTAAGGAGCTGACTAGGTCTCAGGCTGATAAGAGCTCTTGTTATACACTCCAATTCTACTGCAGCTGGTTATCTTCCTGAGAACCATTGCTACTGCCCATCTCCAAGGAAACTGTCAGGACTTTCTTTCAAAGGGCAGAACCACAAATTTGCTTTTTCGCTACACTGTCCATAGCTGAGATGTACAAACATTTCACTACTAATCCTGTATCTTTTTTTCATAAAATGTGAGATCCCTGTTCATTACTACAACTTTCCCATCTGTTTCTCCAATTCCAAATCAGCAGTGAAAAATATACACAAGGTGCAATATTATCTTGATCCCTATTATACTATATTATTATTATTATAGTTACAAAAAGTGCCCACCTTTCAATAAATCTATTTGTCTGATTTTGAGAGAAGCTACAACATGTAAAATATATCCACTTCATGAACACAACAATCTCCCAATTTTTTTCTAAACCAATCCACAATAGGCAGCAAGACGGGTTTGTTGGTAATATGAAACACCATAAATCTTTGCAGCAAGATCTGTGCAAAGATTATGTAACTATGTCCCCGCATATCCCCAATAAGACATGACACAAGCAGTTTGGATTATAAGCAGTTTGAATTAAGGTATCGAATCTTGTAGCAGATGCTAAGTCTCCTGAACTCCACCCACCTTTTCAGTGAGGTCTCCTTTCCTGGAGGGGACTGCCAGTCCCAGACTATTCTCCCATGCGAGTGTACCCACCTGGACTCCAAGCAGTAGATCACCATTGACAATCTGGGCTGATATACATCAACCGCTGGAAAGAGGGTCAAAAACGACATTGCCTTCCTCAAACGAAACAGCCTTCGAAGTTAACTTTACCATCCTTGCCTGAGGAGTTCCCACCCAGCACCCCCACTTTGGATGGTCTCTGGAGACTGGTCCTGGGCTCCCTTCGACCAATCCATTTACTTCAGGGTGTACTCCTTAACCACTGTGCTGCACTATACTTGCCAGCAATGGCCAAACTGGTTAAGGCACCACACCCTTTCAGATAGTCTGGAGCAGACGGAAAAAAACCTTCAAACACGGACCAGTTGAGGGAAGGACAGACATTCCTACTTGGCTATTGTCAAACTGTTGTCCTATGGAAGTGGATGGTGCCATTTTCCAGCCCAACATGCTGACTGGAAAACCATGCTGCAGCTCTCCCCCGCTCCCCCCCCCCCATGAATCCCACATGCAGCCTCAACGTGGCATGGGGGTGGCAACACCTGCTGCAGGTAGGAGGGCTGTGGCACTCCCCCCTGCAGCAGGTGGCTAATGCACAGGGTGCCCTGGGGCAGCTGGCACTGGCACAACCTCTGCCCTTCAGCTGACTGTCGCACGCCCAGTGCCTGCAGGCCCACCTGTGGCTGCCCATCTGCTGCGAACACTGCAGCAGCTGTGGTAGGTGCACACTGCCTAGCTCAGGAGGGGGCTCTTCGCTTCCACAAGACTGACACTTCACCACAGGAGCCTGCCTGCCTCTGTGGTAAGTGTTGCCTCAATCCTGGGCTGGTGCTGGCCCACTGCTCTTGCCTCCTGCCTAACTCAGGCATAGCTGCAGCCTAACTCAGCCCTATCTTAGGCCACAGTTACGCCACACTTGGGCCTCAGTTGTGCCTCACTTGTTCTGAGTTGGGCTGGACTGGGCCCTTAGATAACTTTTATAATAATGTCAATGACTTAACAAGCTTCAGTTAATTTAAGATACCAAATCCCCTTCAGCTAGGTCAGTAATGGGGGACATCCTCTGAATTTTTAACTGGATAGCGATCTTGTTGAATAATATCAGACTTTTGAAGCTTTTTGGTTGGTTCTCATTTGACACCTGGTTTTACACCAGGATTCTTATTCTGCAAATAAGGGGTTAGTGGTAATGCTCTGCTTATATGGGTCAGAGAAAACCAAAAGAAACTGGATGTCTCCTTTTCTATCCAGACAGAGAGAAGTAATGGACACAATGCTGAGCTGGGCTTGAGATGTGGCATTGGCCATTCACTTAAATGACTCTTAAAAGGACTAGTCACCTTTCCAAAATGGCATATTTCACCTGCCACCTGAAGTAGTGCAGCGTATTCTACCATTTCATCATTCCACCTCCTCACAGGGTTGATATGAGATCGCCCAGCCACCAGAGGCAGAAGAGTCACGGGGGGCGGGGGGGCAGTCAGCCCCTGGGAGACACATGGGGGGTTGACAATGCAGGTGGTGGGGGTGACAACTGCACCATTTTGGCAGCACGAAGAGCGGGTGGTAGCGGCAGAGATGGGAATTGTTTTGGCCCCCCTCCCCCCCTGTACCTCTGAAGGCATGTGTAGCAGCAGAGACGATGATGTCACCTCTAGTGGTGATGTCACCAGGGGGCAACATCGCAACGCCACTGACCGGAGGCAGATGACCAAGTGCTGCTCCTCTTAACCGACACTTTAGCCCACCACTCTCTTCTCCTATACAGTTCCTCTTCCACCGATTGGAAAAGGAAGAAGGGAATAGAGTGAAAACGTGGAGTGTTGGTTTACCACTGTCCTCTCCTGCACGCTTTCTCCTTCCCTTCTTCCTTTTCAAATTCCAGAGCAGAAGGAAGAGAACTAGTGGAGGTGGGTCAACCCGAGGAGTCAGAAGTGGATTTTCTTCCTCTCAATTTCACAAATGGATCAGTGCTGGCTCTCCGGTGAGAAAGGTGCTGTGTTTGATCTTCAATCAGTGTTTCTCTCATGTAAGATCCCTCAGCATGTGCTAACTCATTCTTAGCAAGGCATAAAAATGATAGAGTAACCTCAGACTGCTTTTCCCTCTGGCCTCCTTCAAATATATTGCACAGTAGCTGAGAACCTTCTCAACTGCAAATGATGTGGAAATTTAAGTAGCAGTGAAAGCACTGAAAGAATTAAGTCCACAATTAAAACCGAGATGGTATGGAAGCTCATTTCAGTTTCGGAGTTTCCCCCCCACACACACACACACCCATGTCTCTCTCTTTTTAAAAATAATGATAGACAGTTATCAGAACATAAACTTTGCTCTGCTAATGTTCTTTGCTATTACACCAATTTAATAGCATAACAGCACTGCACAATACTATCCGGCTGCTAGGCTGGCATAGGACTTCTGCGCCGGCCCAGGACCGTAGTAAAAGCTGCCACAAGGCAGTTGTGCCGACCCCGGGCCAGTGCAGAGGCCTGAACCAGCCTCTGCTGGCCAGATCCCAGCAGCATGCAGTGCAGGTAAGTCACGGCTGGATCGTGTGGCGCAGGGACAGGGAGAGGGCATTCCAGGGGCGGTTTCGGACAGGGGGAGGGTGATTCAGTCCTGGGAAGGGTGAAAGGGGCAAAGCCAGGCGCCTGGGGGCCACTGGCCAAGATGATGCCCCCCCCTGGGAGGCCCTACCATCACCGTGTAATGTATCCTGGAACCTACGCCCCTGGGATGACGCCGCATGGCCCATCAGAGGCCCAGAAATGACGTCACACGGCCCTAGGGGCCAAAAATGCCTCCCCCAGCCTCATGGAGCCTTGGCAGCAGCACTACAAGGCTTGCTGCCACTGCCGAGGCCCCCCCCCCAAAAGAAAAAAAGCAGTGGAAATGGAGACGCCGCCACAACTGCCATGTTGGGGGTTGAGTGATACCCCCTGCTGCCCCCCGGCCCTGCTGCCTGGGGGCGGTTCGCCCCCGCCCCCATTCCTCCGCCACTGAGGAGTGAGATCAGCGGCAGCGGTGTACGGCCTGTTTCACTCAACACGGGCAGCCTTGATTTGCCCCACTGAAATAGCAGGCACATATCAGAGGAAGCCCATTTCAGGGACTGGGGCTTTACTCGATTTCCAACCCCGCCTGCTCTGCTCAGGATACAGCATTGTCAGCGTTAGCATAGCTAGATCGCTGAGCAGAGCATAAGATAGGATTGGGCTGCCTGTCTCTAAAAGCCTAGATTAAAGGGCCAGATAGTGGCTACATTCATCTTTACCCTGAATGAACAGCCTCCCTTAAAGTTTAGTGTTCATGTATGCACAGAAGATATTAGAATTTAGAATGCATTTTTATGGTAGTACTGTATAATAATCTATGTTTCTGATGAGACAAAACCACTTTTGAAACTTTTCTCTGTTAGTGGTTTAAGCAGTTGAAAGCTCTCTGGAGTAAGATCACTATAACTGAAGGGGGGAAGCCTGTTTGGAAATGGTTTCCTCTGCTTGTTTTCTTCTGAAGTTTAACCTGCTTTCAGGGAAAAAAATACATTTTGTTTCTCACATGGGGCTGAAGCCCCTGTCAAGAATTTGGAAAGTGCCCAGTGACTCCCTGCTGTCTGCCTTGAATTTCTTCTCTCTAATGGCAGAATCTGGTGCTTTGAACCCATTAGGATTCAACTCCAGACCTTGCTTCCAATTATACATATTGCAGCATCCCCATTATGTTCGTACGCAGGTGAGCGTTTCTTCCTGATAAGGGTTAAGCACAGCTACTGCTTTCCTTTTGACAATGTTGTCTTAATTTGTGGCTTAAGAACTAGAGGGTCTACAATGCTCACTTTACAGTAGAGCAGGAAAAAAGGGGGGAAGGGGGGGAATGAGACTCCACTCCAGGAATGGAGTGGAGGAGTTACTTTCATGGGCAGCCCAATCCTGTCTACAATTTAGACCAGCAGAATGCTAGGGCAGGGGTCCTCAAACTTTTTAAACAGGGGACCAGTTCACTGTCCCTCAGACTGTTGGGGGGCTGGACTATACTTTTCAGGTGGGGGCTGCCTGGTTTTTTGCAGCCCCCCTGGACTGTACCCACCCTCCCTCTGTGCCACCAAAGGCGCCGCCGCAAAAAACAACCCTGCAAAAAAAACCACCGACCTAAAAAGTCGGCTGTTTTAGGCTGTTTTTTGCGTCCTCTCCGGGCTTTTTAGGCCTGTTTTTGGCAGGCCGGCGGCAGTATCAAATGTGAGGCTGGAGAGGCTGTGCCTGCGCAAACTTGCTGCACCCTCTTCGCTGGTTGAGTCCTACAATTTTAATCAACATAAAAGAACACTTTTTCTTTTATCAGCTTATGACTGCAATCCTATGCTAACTTTCCTTGGAGTAAGCCCCATTTAACTTAATGGGACTTACTTCTGAGTAGACATGTATGCATAGGATTGTGCTGTATGTGATCCACTGGCGTCGACGGGGGGAAGCGGGGGGGCGGGCCGCCGGGGGGCGTCGCGCGTATAGGGGTGACGCGCGATGCCCCTTACTTACAATTTTGCGGTGCAGGTGGGCCCACCCTCCCTCCCTCCCTCACCTCTGTTTGGCTCCAAAATGAGCCGAAAACGGAGCGGGGAGGGCGCTCCGCTCCTGCGCGTGACGTCACGTGCGGGGGCGGAGCCTCCCCTTAAGGGTGACGTGCGCTCCCGCTCAGGGGTGTCGCGCATCGTCGCGACGCCACTGATGTGATCTATTTTCTCACCACACACAGCATGTGTGTAAAAATCCTAAACTTTGCAAAAGTGAAGCATTTTAAAGCAGGAAGCTAAGGACATCACACATCTTGCCTGTCCCCTTCATAAACAAACATGTATTCTTATCAGGTAGAAAAAACCTGATCATCTCATCACAGCTCAGCAACTGTAATCCTCAAATACCACATGAATTTATCAATAGCCTCAAGGTAAAACTCAA
The DNA here is from genome assembly GCA_026170595.1 of Plestiodon gilberti rubricaudatus. Taxonomy (NCBI): domain Eukaryota; kingdom Metazoa; phylum Chordata; class Lepidosauria; order Squamata; family Scincidae; genus Plestiodon; species Plestiodon gilberti. The sequence continues at coordinate 19,423,952 of JANXHW010000012.1, forward strand.
AGAAGCAAGCAAGCACTTTCCCCCCAGCCCCTTCCCTCTCGAACAGGCACAACTCATTCGTCCTTCCCCTTTTAAAAGCACAACAATTAGCAAGGACCTGCTTGGCTGCTTAGCAAAACACACGCTTGGGGAGAACATTTTATTTTTGAAGCTTCTCCCCCTCCTCCCCGAGACTTCCCCCCTCCCTCCAAGCGACTTCCCCGGCTTGGAGAATTAGCTACAAAGATAAGCAATTAGCAAGGACATTAGAAAGCATTTAGCAAGTACAAACACAAATAGTGGCCACTGCCCAGCGAAAAGCACAGGAATTCATTCCTCCTTCCTCTTTTAAAAGCACAATTACCAAGGACCTGTTTAGCAAAACACACGGTGCTTGGGGAGCGGACCTGCTTAGCCGCGCTCTTTTTTACTTGCTGCAACTGCCGCCTGCTCTCCACGCCGCTGCTTGGCCAGGGCTGCGCCTGCGCAAGAAGAGAAAAGCAGGACCTGGGAAGCCTCTGAGGGCGGGGCCTGCCTTCTCCTGCCTGCCCCTCAGGGCCTTCCTTTGAATTGAAACGGGAAGAAGAAGTACTGGGAGGAGAGGGGGGCAGCGGGCCCGTCTGTCAGGATGGATTACCAGGATTTACCAGGCAGGCAAGGAACGTGCATGACTTTGGGGGCCAGATCCGGCCCGCGGGCCGTAGTTTGAGGACCCCTGTGCTAGGGTGTTGCAAACGTACCATAAAGCACTTTCTGGCACCTAATGGCAAGTAGGGCAGCAGCAGCAGCAGCGCTGCTCTCCCCCCCCCCCCCATCCAGAGCTGTGTCTGATGGAGCAGGTACGTTCTACGCTGGGCTGCAGAGGGGCATGGTGAAGGCGGAACGGGGCATTCATGGGGGGGGGGTTGAGAGTGGTCTACTGGGCCTGGGCTGGGGGAGGGATCAACAGTGGCATGCTCCGCGAATCTAGTTTGATTTTCCAGTTTGCCTAGGGCAGGGGTGGGGAACCTATTTGCAGTGGGGGGCCATTTTCCCATAGGGAAAATTTGCTGCAGGCCGGCCGTTAGGCTGGCCGTTTCCCCCCCCCTGCAAATTTGACCCCCTCCGCGAATTTACCTCCCACCCACCGCTCGCTCGCTCTCCCTCCCTCCTCCTTTTAAAAGCGGCCTTCCTGGACCTGCGCACAGAGCCACTGAAGCTGAGATTACCCTCTCGGCAATCTTGACTTCAGCGGCGCTGTGCGCAGGTCCAGGAAGGCCACTTTTAAAATGAGTAGGCGCGCGGCGGCGGGATCAATTAATTAATTAGATAATTAATCGTTAAATAAAAAAGTACTAAAACAATTTTAAATGTGAAAAAGTCTTATTTAACTCTGTGTGTGTGTGTCAGAGGCGTCGCTCTGGTAGGGGCGGGGCTGTATGTTTTGCTCGGTCGGAGTCCCGTTTACCGAACGAGCAGGAGGTGACCCCGCCCCCTCACTGTCAGAGCCATTCCCCTGCGGAGAAAGCAGCAGGCAAGAGACCCTGCCTGCTGCTTTCTCCGCAGGGGAATGGCTCTGACAGTGAGGGGGCGGGGCTGCCTCCTGCTCGTTCGGTAAACGGGACTCCGACCGAGCAAAACTTACAGCCCTGCCCCTACCGGAGCGACGCCTCTGGTGTGTGTGTGTGTGTGTGTGTGTGTGTGTGAGAGAGAGAGAGAGAGAGAGAGAGAGAGAGATGTGCAAGGATCTTTTTTTTCCTCCAAGTCACACTTCCCAAAATCAGCTCCTCCCTCACCCCACCAAAGTACATTTTCCAAAGTACAAAAATAAGCCGAAAACCAAAATCAGAGAGACAGAAGGGCTCCGAAAATAATTTACAATTTAAAATCCATGTTAATTAACACTTTATTAGCTGCTGATGGGGCAGATAAGGGATAGGGCTTGGTGTACCCCCAGCAAGAGGTCCGCATACCCCTAGGGGTACCCGTGCCACAGGTTGAGAACCCTGATCTAACTTGAATTTTCCACAAACAAGATGTTCTGTATTAGGATTGAAAGTACACAATATTAGGGGGAAGATAAAGCAGTGATAAAATTAAAGCTACTCTGTTATCCTAGAAAGGGTGTGTGTGTGTGTGTGTGTGTGTGTGTGTGAAGTGATCACGTTTTCTGATTTGCATATTATTAACATCTGCATTTGTTCCTGGGTTCTTTATGGGGGTCTAATTAATTTTGCCCAGCTATTTCATTCCGGTGTCTGTTTTTGTTTCTATTTTTGGCAATTCATTCCACAGTGTCATATGGAATTTATACAACTGGACCTGATCAATTGACAAGGGTCAATGTGATATTGCTGGTGCAGGCCCAAGTTGACCCAAAGTGGCGGATGGGGCTTTCCCCAGGGCAAGGGGACAAATGTCCCTTTACCCCGAGGAGACATTCTGCCTGCTAAACTCCCCCACAGGATGCAGCGTAGCCCATGCCAGCACCGCTGCATCTGCATGGGGAAGTTTAGGTAGGATTGGGCTGCCAATCATGCTGCATAGGAACCTAACACCAGCACATAATATTGCTGCAGTCTTATGTATTTAAAACGTGCATTTGAAGAAATACTGTCTCGTTTTGTGAGTGTGTGTGTGTGTGTGTGTGTGTGTGAGAGAGAGAGAGAGAGAGAGAGAGTCCAAGAATACATATCAAACCCTGATCCTGCTAAATGATCCTGCACACTGGATCCCAGAAGGTTCTAAACATTCTGAGTTTTTCTTCTAACTCTACTCAAGTTTGTGGCAACATGTCCTGAGGCTTTCAGCCAAATCGTATGTCTGAAATACGGGTTGGGCATATCCAGCAGAGTAAATGGATCCAAAAAAATTCAGAGGAAACCCCTGAAGCAAGAGTAAAGGGGAGTGTGAAACATTGCAGCACTGAGAAGCTGAGAATATATTGTTTGTGATGGATTTCCTTCAAAGTGAAAACGTTTCTGCCCTGTAGTCCCTACTTGTTACTTGATTTTGCTAGCACCTATCAAATAAGATTAGGAAGAGCATGATGACAGGGAATCAGGAAGGACAGATTTCTGGTGGCTTAATGCAGTGGAGAAAACTCATCATAGTTTTGTTGAAGAGGTTATAAAGCATCTCTTGGCAACCAGGACCACTTACCTGATGAGTTACAAAAAGGCCTCAGCTGCCGCTATTATTATGGCTGGAGTAGTAGCCATGCTGCAAACAACCAGGGGAACTCAAAATGCTGACTGTCACAGCTCGGAAGGGATTGAAATGAGCATGAAAATTCTAGCTGAAGTGTGATGCGTTGAGAGGGAATCGACTGCACATAAAGCTTTTCATTTGAACCTGTGCATCTTTTAGACCAGGGGTGGCCAACCTTCCACCATTAGGGCCTCTGTGTTCTTAAGAGTTGTGCAGAAGACAGAATCTTGGCAGCTGCAATTGCTGATGGTGCTGCTAAAGCAGCTGCACCTGCTGAAATGCCCTCATCTATACTACTATTTAAAGGGCCAGCATTCATGTTGAAAGGTTGGCCACCACTGTTTTAGACTGTGAGCCCTTTGGGGACAGGGAACCATTTATTCATTTGATTTGCTATGTAAACCACTTTGTGAACTATGTTTTGTTGAAAAGCGGTATATAATTATAATTATTAATAATAACAATAATAATATAAAAATTGAAAGGAAACGACATATACAATATGCTTATCCTCTCCTTCCATCCACTCACCCCTCTCTTCTGCCCTATCTATCCATCCCTACAGCTTCGCTCCCTTGTTCATCATTGATCTATACATACGACAGGTCAGACTGGTGCGAATGGCTTCAGGCACATTTCTCAGTTTGCCTCCTGCTGCGCCTGGCACGTTTTCTTAGCTGAGTTTCTTTTAAAAAGCACAAAGGCATCCTGAATGCTCCTGTTGCTGATGTCACCATCACTCTTGTTGTAGGAGAAAACCTACTGCTTTGCTCCCCAACCCCCCACTACACCCCTGCAGCTATACAATCCAATGAACTGTGACTGTTGTAGATTTTCATAACAGTTGTGTCATTCAAAGTGTGTGCATTTTCAATTTCTTTTCCAATGGTATGAGAGACAATTTTCATGGCAGATACAAACACTGATGGCTGCACAGATTTCGGTCTTGGGTTGTTGTTTTATTCCCCTATATCAGAAACTATTTGTCATGCTGCTGTGCAATGTGGGACATGCATTTATATGGTTCTGGGAGATGTAACTCATTTTCTGTTTAATCCACTGTCTGTCAAAGAGTGAGATTTAAGACAGAGCACTATGGGTTTTCTGACATGGCCCAGGTTTTATTTAGGTACACTCTCGCTGATTCACAAGGGGATTCTAGTTTCCTTGGAAAAGATGTCATTTCGATGAGAAGCAAAAAAATTGACTTGCAGCGGACCTGATTTTCACACTCCATAATCATTTACTTGAATGTGAAGTGGAGCCGGCACTTCTGAGGTTGAGATCCACTTAGGCGAAGCAGGACAAGTGGGAAAAAAGAACTGACGAAGTATAGAGGTTGGTTATTATGTTTTTTAGCAAAATGTCCATTGCTGTGAAATTGCCTTATAGATAAAACTATAGGTTCATATAGCTCAGTACTCTCCACACTAAGTGGTTGAGGCCCTCCGAAGTTTCAGACAGGGGTCTTTCTGAGCTCTACCTGACAATGCTAGAGATTGAGCCTGCAACTGTCTTCATGCAGAGCATTTCCTTTACCACTGAACGAGGCCCCCAGGGATAACATCAGGAGTTAGCCAGTTGGCTGCTGGCTGAGGGCCCACAGCCTTCGAGGGCCCCACCCAGCCTTGTTGACACTCTGAACCCTTCCCATAACACCAGTGGTGCATGCTGACCAAGAGACTCATGCTACTCCTGTGACTGGCACCCCACCGACAATTCCCTGAATCATCTCAGGTCCTTTGGTGGATGTTCCCATTGGCTGGTGGGAGAGAGGAGCTACTGTCCACCACTGCTGGTAAGCTTGACAGGGCAGCAAAGGGCTTTGCCTGTATGACTAGGCTTACCAGATTTTCCCAGTTCTAAACCAGGACACCCCCCCGATTGATTGATTGATTGATTGATTAATTAAATATAGACTTCATTTCATATAGACTTCAAGAAGCAACAGTTCGAATTGGCCATGGAACAACCGATTGGTTCAAAATTGGGAAGGGAGTACGGCAAGTCTGTATATTGTCACCCTGCTTATTTAACTTATATGCAGAGTACATTATGAGAAATGCAGGGCTGATTGAATCGCAAGCCGGAATCAAGATTGCCGGGAGAAATATCAACAACCTCAGATATGCAGACGATACCACCCTAATGGCAGAAAGAGAAGAACTAAAGAGCCTCTTGATGAGGGTGAAAGAGGAGAGTGCAAAAGTTGACTTGAAACTCAACATTAATAAAACTAAGATCATGGCATCTAGTCCCATCAATTCCTGGCAAAATAGAAGGGGCAGAAATGGAAGCAGTAACAGATTTTACTTTTTTGGGCTCCAAGATCACTGCAGACGGAGACAGCAGCCATGAAATTAAAAGACGCTTACTCCTTGGAAGGAAAGCTATGGCAAACTTAGACAGCATAATAAAAAGCAGAGATATCACCATGCCAACAAAAGTTCGTATAGTCAGGGCGATGGTGTTCCCAGTAGCAATGTATGGTTACGAGAGTTGGACCATAAGGAAGGCTGAGCGCAGAAGAATAGATGCTTTCAAACTGTGGTGCTGAAGAAGACTCCTGAGAGTCCCTTGGACTGCTAGGAGATCAAATCAGTCAATCCTAAATGAAATCAACCCTGACTGTTCCCTGGAAGGACAGGTACTGAGGCTGAAGCTCAAATATTTTGGCCACCTAATGCAAGAGAGGACTCTCTGGAGAAGACTCTGATGCTGGGAAAGATTGAAGGCAAAAGGAGAAGGGGAAGGCCAAGGATGAGATGGTTAGACAGCATCACCGATGCAACAAACATGAAAATGAGCGAACTCAGGAAGATAGTGGAGGACAGGAAGGCCTGGCGGGATATGGTTCATGGGATCACGAAGGGTTGGACACGACTTAACGACTGAACAACAACAAGACTTCATTTATTTATTTTAGTTAGCTTAATTAATTAATTAATTAATTGACTTGCCTGTCCCGCTGCCGCCATTCTGCCGCCATTGCCGCTGCCCGTCATCGCCACCATTGTCTCTGTCTATCGTGTCTCCTTTGTCGCCCGTTGTTCCGCCATTGTTGCCGCCCGTCGTGCCGCCATTTTGCCGCCCGTCATGCCCCGCTGCCTCGCCGCCCTTCATGTCACCATTTTGCTGCCTATTGTGCCCCCGCTGCCTCACTGCCCGTCGTGCCACCATTTTGCCACCTGTCGTGCCCCCCCACTGTTGCCCATCGTGCCCCCGCAGCCTCCGCCACTTGTAAAGTGCCAAAAGGCACTTTTTTCCTGTCGCGAGATCCAAGATGGCCACGAACAGGAAAAAAGTGCCTTTCGGCACTTTGAAATTGGCAGCCTTGGTGGAGGAGGCTTCCACCAGGCCCAGAAAGCCCGGGACTGACCCGGGAACGGAGCCCGGAACCCGTTCTGGGATGGATGGTAAGCCTATGTATGACCCTTCTCCTATAATATTGTGTGTGTGTGTGTGTGTGTGTGTGTGTGTGTGTGTGTGTACATGCACAAGTGCACATGCACATTGCTAGAACTTACATGTTGCAAGTATACCTTGTGGAATCCTTGTCAGTGGGTGATGAACCACCCTTAATCAGGATACAGAGCAGGTTTTGTCCTCTTCACAACAGTGCCCTCAATTGCAGTTCTTCATTTCCCCCCCCCCCCAGATATAATTTGCATTCATTCCTATGGAACATTTATATTAACATATATGGAAGAAAGTACATTGGTGCACTTCAGGGCACTGGGGTGCAGGCTAAACTGTAGGAGAAGTCCTGGAGTTCTGCTCCTCCCTGTTCGGGGCCTTTGGAAACCTGGCACACTGAAGTCCGATTTAAATCCAGAATATGCAACCAATAGTGTGCCTGTTATTCAAGGTATTACTGGTCAGCTGAGCTTCACCTGTGTCCACAACTCATGTTACACATGATCAAATGATCAGATAGAAAAACAAAATGAGTAAACATCATCGAGAAGGGTCATTAGAGCTTGCTATCATGCTCTTCGAGTGGTAGGTGTCCCCACTCATTCCCCTTAACACAGGAAGCTGCCTTTATACTGTACAGTATCAGATCATAAGTACATCTAGGTTTGCATTGGTCTGGCATTGGTTGCATGGGGGCAGGAGGTCTGGCTCAGTTGGTAGAGCGGCCATCTTGTATGCCTGAAGATCTGAAGTACGGCAGTTCGGGACGGCTGGAAGTGTTCATGTGCTGTCAGAGAGCTGTTGGCACACCACTGATAAGCTGCAGAGACTCTGTGGGGGAGAAGCTGCAGCTGCACTTTGAGTGGGAGTCAAGGTTGCCTGTCAGTCGAAGCGTAATAAGGCAGACGCAGAGAGAGGCTGGACTGTGAAGGAAACCACCTAGAATGAAGGGTTCTATGCAAGATTAGAACATATTGTACTGTAAAGACCCCTTGGGGTTTAGAAAGTCTGCCTGTGTAAACCGCCTTGAATTAAAGTCACAGGAGAAATCCAATAACCAAAGAAAAGGTGGTATATAAATACTGGTCGCCGCTGCCGCCGCCATGTTGAACATGTTGAACATGTTCAACAACTGCAGTTTGACAGTGTTGCTAATTACATGCTTGCAATTATGCATCTTAGGGCACAATCCTATCCAATTTATGCCACCGGCTGAGCTCTGCTATCCAATTTATGTCACCGGTGTAACCAGCGGTGCAGCGAGAATGGGAGGCCCCAGAACGGAAAGGGGATTCAAATCCCCTTTGAAACCCCCTTTGGAGGGGATTTGAATCCCCTTTCCGTTGTGGGGCTTCCCGTTCTCGCTGCACTGCTGGTTACACCGGTGGCATAAGTTGGATAGGATCAATTCTCAGCCGGTGGCATAACTTGGATAGGATTGTGCTGATTTTTTTTAATCTTCAAGGAACACAGTTTACAAATAATTGATAAATGTTTATGTGCATCCTATCTGCAACATCTCTGTGAAGCTGATCTTTTTATTTAATTCCATTTACAATGGGAATGGAGCTTGTGAATTCTGTGGAGAGCGAAAACAGAGTCTGTTGTGGTGTTGGGAGTTGGATCTCAGTCTCTTGGGTTCAACCTGAACTCTTAATCTGTGAAATCCTGATTTGTCTGTCAGTGTTTAACAAAATGACCCCCTGCTCCGTCCCAGATAATTGAAGAACATTATATAATTGCAGAACTACTACCAAACAGATGATGCTGAAATGTATAAAAGGCTCAGAAATGATCTTTGGTGCTTATAGTTTCCATCTCAAACACAAGGTGACCATTATGAGCACTGAATTATTTTCAGCTAAGATTAAAATCTGAGTCAGAGAACAATTCCCACTTATTCTACCCAGCCAGGCATGAAACTCCCACCATCTCACTCTTCCACCCAGTTTCCCCACCCCCTCTTCATTGCCTTTAAACATACTTACTTGGTGTGGGGGTGGCAGCAAGCACCACATTCTTTGATTTTGTTGTAGCCCTTGGGAAAATCACATTTCTCAAAGAGTCCTGGGGGCCTGTTATTCTGGCATAACTTCCAGAACATAACACCCCCCTTTCCCCCTCCCTTTGCTGCTCGAGCACCATAGCTGGACATTCTGATAAGTGAAGTTTAAACGGAAAAGAACAATTGTAGATTGGGTGAATATGAAAGAGAGAATCTGTAGCTTTATGAGAGGTAATTCAGCTATGTTTAAGCAGTTTTTCTTGCTTTCGAAGGAATTTCCAAGCAAAGGCTTACATGAACCACTGGTGGTTTGCCTATCTCAACTGCAAAACTGAGGTCATATGATAAAACACTGACTTTGGATTGAGACACATTAACTCCTTTTGCATGCATCTAGAAAAGTGATTTGCAACCGGCATGCTGCAGCACATTGGTGTGCTGTGAAAGGTCCACAGGTATGCCGCCGGAGTTTGGAGCACAGTGGTTGAAAATTGCTGAAAAACTCTTCTGGGTTCTGCAATTCTGTTTCTAGGGCAACTGTCTGTAGTAACAAATTATCTGTCCTTCTTCCTTTGCCGGATCTAAGGAGCTGGCAGAGGAAGAGGGACAGACAATTCATTACTACAGACAGTTGCCCTAGAAACAGAGCTGCAGAACCCGGAAGAGTCTTCTGGAAGCGATATCACAAGATGTTCCGGGCCCTAGCTGGGGGCTTGGGAAGGAAGCAAACGCGTGAAGCTCCAAGTAAAGAGCTTTATTTCTAAGGTTTCAAGCATAAAGTACTTACATCAGCATTGTCAAACATCCCCTCAAACACCTTGGTCCGAGGGGCAGTGGCACCTCCAAGAGGCCGCTCCGTGGCAGCCAGGCTGCCTTAGACAGGATTGCGCAGCATGACAGACTGCGCAATCCTGCCTACGTTGAACAGACTGCGCAATCCTGCCTAAGTTGGACAGACAGCGCAATCCTGTCTAAGTCGCCCTAAGCCGTCGCAAATGTGCCGTAAAGCACATTTGCGACGACTTGAGAGCAGGGAAGGCTGGCACAAGGCCGGCCTCTCCTGCTCCGCCGACGGAGCCCTTGCTCGGCTGCTGCCAGACCCAGGTAAGGATCCAGTTGGCGGGGAGGGCGGATCGGCGGGGGAGGGATGGTGCCCATAGGCCCAGCCAGGCCAGGAGGGAGCGGGGGTATCCTGACCCCCGCCGCGCTGCTGGGCCTGGGCCTTTATACGGCCTCCTCTTACTTCCGCCAGCAATTTCGCTGGCGGAAATCTGAGGAGGCCAATTGGCCCGAGTGCCATTTATACTCTGGGAAGGGGACAAGTGTCTCCTTCCCCGAGTAGACCTCTGGCCAAGCGGGAACCTGCCTGCGGTGGATCCTTAAGCCCGAGCTACATTGTCCACGGCCGTGTCGTGTCCGCGTTCCGTGCGTGTCTGGTGTCCTGCCCCCAGGTCAAACAAAGGCTCTGATTGGCTGAACGTAGCGTGAACGCAGCAAAAGTCGAGCTGGGCTCGACTTTTGCTGCGTCCGCGCTACGTCCGGCCAATTAGAGCCTTTGTTTGACCTGGGGGCGGGACACCAGACACGCACGGAACGCGGACGCGATGCGGCCGTGGACAGTGTAGCCCAGCCTTTACGCAGGAATGCTCTGTTATATAGGTTCAGCAAAACTTAGCTAAACATAGGCAGTTGGCAACAATACAGTAAGTATAGTTACTTCCCACAAGAATGGACACTGCTTCCCATAACAATGGTCAATCGTGTAACATATTCTCATCATTAAAGAAGAGCCTAATGAACAGGTGTCGTCAATTAGGGTGTGCACCTGGGGCCGATAGAGGATAAACATGTTTTAGGAAGAGCACTTGAGAATGCACCTTCTCAGTGGCGTCGCTGCAGGGGGGGCGGAGCTCTACGTTCCGCCACGGTCCGACCCTCCGTTACACCGGTGCAGGAAGCGGCCCCGCCCCCTTGCCTTCGGAACCATTCAAGTTGGTGAAAGCAACATTGCGTTGCTTTCACCACCTTGAATGGCTCCGAAGGCGAGGGGGCGGGGCCGCTTCGTGCACCGGTGTAATGGAGGGTTGGACCGCGGCGGAACTTAGAGCTCCGCCCCCCCTGCAGCGACGCCAATGCACCTTCTCATTACTTCACTCTGATAACCACCTTCCCAACCAGATAATGCTGGATAGCTGCAGTCAGTCATTGCCTTTAGTCCATGTTCTCATGGGAACAGCTGATCTTCTCATGGGAACTAGCTCAGCAGGGAAGAGGACAGGTTCCAGAGTCAACACAGAGAAGATGCTAACAGGCCTCCTAAGATGGCTGCCAGGCCCCTGAAATGGCTGCTGGGGTATACAGCCCGGTGAAGACCATAGAAAAGACCACAGAGGTCAGTGTGCTGTGAGAAGAAAAATGTTGGAAATCGCTGATCTAGAGAGCAGGTACTGCCACCTCCAGGGCATCTCATGGTTCATTTTGAACCTATGTCGTGTTCTACTCACTTTGGGACAATAAGGCTTTTTTCTTCTAAGCCATAACTGCTGTGAGGCTTGCAGTTAGTAAATGACTACTGAAGCATTGAAAGGTCCAAGTAGCATGAAAGGATCTCGGAAATAAGGATCTCAGAAATAAGTTCTGTATCTGATCTCCCCACCAGGAGGACAGGACGAGCTACACTCAATGAGCAGATCAGGAAGTTAATTCAAAGCTGGACCAGTGATATTGGCCTAAATGAAGTTGGCAGATTGGCCCGATGCAGCTGAGTGTGATGGCAGTAATAGGCTATTTCTCACCATGGATGATGTATAAGTTGCTTATAACCTTTTGAGCCGCTTTGATGGCAACCGTCATTAAAATTCATTCTTCCCTTCACATAGCTGCCAGGATCTTGACTTTTTTTTCCCGGTCTGATGGGAGTTAGTAACTTCAACTTCTATAAGGCTTGGCTGACATGAGCGATATCGCACATCAGTGAAAGCTTAGTTCTTCTGAACTTCAGAGGAGTTTCACAACCTTGAATCTTGGCAGTTCTACTCCCCAACCTGCTTTGAAATGAAGGCCTCAAATGCCAAAAGGAACTTCCATGTTCAACTCTTATCTGGTGGCAAAAGCAATTTTTTGTTGGTTTGTTTGTTTTCATAGGTAGACAGTGAACAAGGTGGCTGGCTGCGCTCCAAACTGTTAATATCATGATTACCAAGCTGTGATGAGAGAGAGGCTGCATTGTGCCTTGAAAACCAAACCACTAGTCCTCTGTAGTGTTAAGTGAACTCTACTACAGTGGCGCAGTAACACCGCCACCGCCTGGGGACGTGGCTTCCGAGAGGCCAAAATTCACTCCAGGGGGCGGGAGGGCGGGAAACGCCTTTGCAAGCCCTCCAAAAAAAATAAAAAAGACAAAAGCGGTGCGAGTGGAGCCACTGCCGTGCCACCGGAATGCCGCCCAAATGCTTCTGCCGTCGGGGTGAGTGCTGCCCTCCTGGACCTGCTGCCTGGGGTTGGGCTGCCCCACCCCCTATTACTATACCTCTGCTCTACTCTGCTCTTTGCAATAACTTACTTATCTGAATCAGAATTCAGATCAGAAACCTTCATTGGCATGAGATAGACAAACACACAAAAGAAAACATAATAAAAGCTTATTACATCAACTGAAAGGGTCAGTCAGACTCATTCCTTTGCACCTTTACCATCAATTAAGAAGAAGAAGAAGAAGAAGCAGCAGCAGCAGCAGCAGCAGCAGCAGCAGCAGCAGCAGCAGCAGCAGCAGCAAGAATCAGGATTCTCTGCCTATGTGGCTGGCTAAACCAAAATACAGATCCAGCCTCAATGCAATGTCCCAAATTGAATCAGACATAGCCACATTGTGCAAATCAAAACAGTGCCATGCCTCTCATTCGAATCTACGTTCCCGCGCTATGCTTTATCATTCTTTTTTGATGCCAAGTGACATTTTTGGTTTTGCCACTGTAAACATGGTTTTAAATACCATATCTATAAACACAACTTGTTTTACAGTTAGGTAAAAACAGCCAAAAATGCACATATGTGCCTTTGGCTTAAGGGCAATGATAGTGCTCTGCGATGAATTTCTCTCCTGAAAAGTGCTCAAAATGTTTGGGAACCGCTGGCATAGGTACTCCTACACTCACACAACCTGTGCAGCCAGTATATTGCATGCATGCACGGCAGCCTGGAGCCAGACTTTCTGCCTCCTCACTGCACACGTGCATTGAAGATCTGCATAGGACACAATGCACACAGGCATCTTCAGATCTGCAGTGTGGTGGTAGAACTGAAAACTTCTGCCTGCTTCTTGATACGTATTCAGACAGAGAACACTCTCCTATGTGCCATTGTGTTAAAGGCAGGTTCAGGGTAACAAGTAGCAGCCTGCAATTTGGTGCCTGTTCAAAACTAAAGCCTTCATTTCCGAAATAAAAATTAATGTCCTTGATCATCCACTGAGGTGGGGAAATCATTTGGCCATGCAGGAATCTCCAACTCATTAAGAGCACCGTTGGCAAACTGTAAAAAGTACAGGAGCATAGAACCAAAAGACATCTGTCTCATGTCTAAATATATTTCTTATGTACTGGGAACAATATGCAATTTTCATACACATGCCCATTATCTCCGATCCATTATCTTCTGCTCTCATGAATATGCAGGCTACTCTCTCTTTGCAGCTAGGAGAGACACTTTTGTGTTAAATTACAGATCACATTTCTAAGAGGACCTTTCACTGAAAAATTGCAAAGCACATTCCTTGGCCAGTATTCCCTCTGAAGTCGCCACATATGGTACAGGAAGGTATTTCAAGGTGAAGCAGTTTGGTTGCTCAAGGTCACCTTGGGAGTCAGGTAGGAGGGTATTCGTGCCCTAGTCCAGTGGAGTATTCGTGCCCTGGTCCAGTTGTATAAAAGGAAAACTACTTTACTGGATGCAAGATTGTAGCCATAGGAAGGGGAAGCTCTGGGGGACTTCAGAGGCTCTCAGATCATTCCCTGAATGTTCAGCTTTCACTAAAAAAAAGCTCATTAAAACAAAACAAAGCTTTCATTAAAACACACACACAAAGGGATCTTGGCTTGTTGATCCACAGCAACACATGGGTGTTGTCTCAGAAGTGTTTAACTGTGGTTTTGAAGCCAAGATTCCTATCCTGGTTTGTAAACCATTTCTAAACCTGGTTTGTAAACCAGCTTCCACATTTAGATACCACCATGGATATCTAAGATTTAACAAACCAGGATTCCTGGGTCACAGCTCTGCACCTGAACTGTGGAGGAAAAGTAGAATTCCCAGTTTGTCAGAAATGATCCTGTTTCTCCAGCTTTTTGCTTTACTCCTTAAGCCCTATATTGCTTAAAGCACAATCCTGTGCAAAGAACAGCCGGCGGAGCATGTGCTCCACCGGCCTAGGGTGTTGCAAAAGTGCCATAAAGCACTTTTGTGACTCCCTTGGTGTAAGTGGCGCCGTTCACCACTCATTCCGCCGCTGGACCTGGACCCAGCCACCGGGACAGTCCTGGAAAACCGGGACAGTCTTGGAAAATGGCCTCCATTTTTGGGAAAGTCCCGGGCCGGTTTTCTGGGGCGAATGGCAGTGCTGCCACCGCCATCTTCTTTTTGAAAAACTTACCCGGCATGCCCTCACGAGATTTGGGTGCCGACATCTTGGATCATGCAAGATTTCGTGATTCAAGATGATGCCGGCGCCCGGGTAAGTTTTTCAAAAAGAAGATGGCGGCAGCAGCGAGCGGGTGTCGTCTGACCGCTCTCTCACCGGCATGGAGCCAGCGAGGGAGCGGGCGAACGACAGCCTGCTGCCGATGCTGCGCAAGCCTCTGGCAGGCTTGCACGGCACGGGCAGCAGGCTGTCATTCGCCCAGTCTCCCACCGGCTCCGTGAAATGAGCGAACTCAGGAAGATAGTGGAGGACAGGAAGGCCTGGCGGGATATGGTTCATGGGATCACGAAGGGTCGGACACGACTTAACGACTGAACAACAACAAAAAGTGACGCTGCCCCCTACAAGGGGCGGTGCCACGTTCTGATGCCCCCCTGGCCGGCGCATGACATCACCTGGAGGCCACATCCCCAGGAAGTGATGTCACTGAGCTGCATGGCGAGCGGGCGGGCAGGCGGGCCTAAAATGCCCCGCCCGCTCTTCGGAAGCCTCAGCAGCAGCGATCGCCGCCGCTGCCAAGGGCAGAAAAATCAAAGAAAAAAGCGGCGCGCAAAGGAGCCGCCTCCGTGTCCACTGCCATAGGGGTGAGTTTATGCCCCCGGGCCTAAAATGCCCCGTCCGCTCTTCATCAATTAAACAGACAGAATCTGGGGCTTCCGATGCTAATTGAATCCAGCTGATTGGTGGGAGCACGACTATTTAAAACCCAGCACTTTGCGGCTCTCTTATTAACATCTGTGGACATCTGCCCGCTTGCCTGGAGAGGTTCGGGAAACTACGAACGAAACATAGCTATTATAATGAACTTTTAACACAATTTTATTGCCTTAAAATACTTTTTTCTGAACCGTGTTTTAATAAATACAAAATCATTTTAACGTCATGTCTTTCGAATCCGTAACTGACATCCATTCCTCGTTAATTGATGTGACATACTTCATGATTTCTATTGCTTAATCTGATTTATTTTGGGAAATGTTTCTGTTTGCTTTATCACTTGCCCTGAGTCTAGGGGGAATGAGTGAGTCAGAAGTGTGAACGATTAACTAAGACTGTAGTCCCCTGCACATTTATATGGGAGTAAGTCCCATGGATATTTGCTTCTTTGTAGACGCACTTGGGATCTGGCTATCAAATTTCTAGCCTGCCTTAGCATTTTTCACTGGTGCTTGCAAGATTACACAGGGCCTGGGCTGTCAAAATTGGATATTGATCCTTTCTCACTTGGTCAAGGGACTTATTTTCTTATCTCTATTCAGACATATCCCTAGACATCTGCATAACTTTGGTTCTGACATGCATCCTCTACTACGTTTTGCCATAAATAACCACATTTAATCCTGCCTTGAATCACATCTCTCAGCCTTGACAAGTCCTGCAGTGCCTCATCTGTCAAACTTCCCTCCATCTGAATATCTGTATACTTCTAGTGCCTATCAGAGGAGGTATCAATTTAATTGACTTCTTCCAAGGAAACATTTTTTTCCCTTCATAACACAGACATCAAAATGATCATCAGCTACAAATCATCCTTTCTGCTAACATCTCTTTTATGGAAAGGTGGGGGGGGGGGGAGAGAATCCTCAGGAATGTGGACATAAACATGCTCCTCTGTCTTCCTTGCAACTTGGAAGCCGAAACCGGAAGTAATTTCTAATCGCGTATCAGACCTCTTTTGAAGCACGGGAAGGACTCCAGCCCACTCTATGGGCTTCCCTGCACCTCAGAACAGGTCTGAGCCACAATTAGAAGCCACTTCCCGTTTTTGGCAAACCTGGAAGTGGATTTTAATCAGTGACATAGGAATGGGGGGCAGTGGGGCGGTCTGCCCCCGGGCAGCAGGCACGGGGGGCATAACTCACCCCCAGTTCATCGGTGGCGACATTTGCGCCACTTTTCATTTATTTATTTATTTATTTAAATAATTTATATCCCACCTTTCTCCCAGTGAGGGCACTCAAGGCAGCTTACAAAACATTAAAATACATATACATTAAAAATAAATTAAAAACAAGTAATTAAAAACAAACAACCCCAGTGGGTCAACCTGTGTTTACTTTGTTAAAAACCATTTGTTAAGAAGTCATTTGTTAAAAAGCCAGCCCACCATGTCAGACATCGAATGCTACCCTAAATAAAAATGTCTTAAGGCCCCGCCGAAAGGTCTCTAAAGAGGGAGCCGTTCTTAATTCCAGGGGGAGGGAACTCCATAATTGGGGCGCCACTGCCGAGAAGGCCCTATTCCGCACCGCCATCCCCCTCACCTTCGTCAGTGGCGGCACGGTTAACAGGGCCCCCCCGATGACCTCAGAGTACGGGTCGGATTATAAGGAAGGAGGCGGTCCCTCAAATACCCTGGACCCGAGCCGTTAAAGGCTTTAAAAGTCAAAACTAGCACTTTGAATTGTGCCCGGAAGCGAACCGGCAGCCAGTGTAGCCGCCGGAGCAATGGTCCGTCTGAGTCGAACCGACAGGCCCCGGCAACCATCCGGGCAGCCGCATTCTGCACTAGTTGTAGTTTCCGAACAGTCTTCAAAGGCAGCCCCATGTAGAGCGCATTGCAGTAATCTAGTCTAGATGTCACTAGGGCATGAGTCACTGTGGCCAGGTCTACACGATCCAAGTACGGTTGCAGCTGGCGCACCAGCCGAAGCTGGGCAAAAGCCAACCTGGCCACAGCTGCCACCTGGGAATCCAGGAGCAGCAGCACATCCAGGAGAACCCCCAAGCTGCGGACCTGCTCCTTCAGAGGGAGTACAAACCCATTCAGAGTTGGACGATGGTCCAATACCTGAAGCGTAGACTTCTGGACCAGAAGAACCTCTGTCTTATCAGGATTTAATTTCAGCTTGTTTGCCCCCATCCAGCTCCCAACTGCCCCCAGACAACGATTCAGGACATCGACTGCCCCCTTGGAGTCGGGTGGAAAGGAGAGAAAGAGCTGGGTGTTATCAGCATACTGATGACGCTCTACCCCAAACCCCTGGATGACCTCTCCCAGCGGCTTCATATAGATGTTAAACAGCATGGGGGATAGAATTGACCCTTGTGGCACCCCACACCTCAAGGGCAAGGGTGCCGAACAAGCATCCCCCAGCACCACCTTCTGGGATCTATCAGCCAGGAAGGAGCGGAACCACCTCAGAACGGTGCCTCCAAGCCCCAACCCAGCCAACCGACCCAGAATGACACCATGGTCAATGGTGTCAAAAGCCGCCAAGAGGTCCAGCAGGACCAACAGGGACGCACTCCCCCTGTCCAGTCCCCGGCGCAGGTCATCCACCAAGGCAACCAAGGCCGTCTCTGTCCTGAACCCCGGCCTGAAGCCAGACTGGAATGGATCCAGATAATCAGCTTCCTCCAAGACCCTCTGGAGCTGAGACGCCACTACCCGCTCGATCACCTTGCCCAGAAATGGGATATTTGAGACTGGCCAAAAGTCGTTCAAAATAGTGGAATCCAGGGAGGGTTTCTTTAGGAGGGGACGCACCACCGCCTGCTTCAAAGACGGCAGTACCACCCCCTCCCTTAGAGATGAGTTTACCACCCTCCCCGTCCACTCGGCCAGCCCCACCTAGGCAGCTCTAATCAGCCATGCCGGACAAGGGTCAAGCGGGCAAGCAGATGGTCTCACACTCCAAAGAATCCTGTCCACATCCTCAGGTTCTACAAGCTGAAAAGAATCCCAGAAAGAAAAACAGACAGGTGCCTCAGGGACATCATTAGATACTGCTAACGCGGCGTCCAAGTCATGCCGAATCCGATCGACTTTGTCTACGAAGTGCTTTGCAAACTCATCACAGCGAGCCACCGTGTGTTCTGCCCCATCTACTGGGGGGGGGGCCCAGATGGAGCAGGCCCCGGACTACACGGAAAAGCTCAGCTGGACGGTTCTCTGCAGACGCGATGCCGGAACAAAAGAAAGCCCTCTTAGCTGCCGCCACCGCCACGGAATAGGCTCTGAAGTGAGCTCTAGCCCGTGCCCTGTTGGAGTCAGTACAGGTTTTCCGCCACCGTCGCTCTAGACATCTACCTTGCCGCTTCATCGTCCGCAGCTCCTCAGTAAACCAAGGGGCCGCTCTGACTCTGCGGCTAGGTCGAGGACGCTCAGGAGCGATCAGATCCAGGGCCCTGGTCATTTCCCTATTCCAGAGATCAACCAGGGCGCTGGGTGAGTCGCTGACTCTGGCAACAGGAAATTCCCCCAGAGCCCTCAGGAACCCATCCAAATCCATCATCCTCCAGGGGCGGACCACAGAATGAGGTCCCCCACCACTGTGGAGGCGACAAGCCGCGATAAGCCTAAATCCCACCAGGAAGTGATCTGTCCATGACAAAGGAGTGATGTTAATTTCCTCCACATCATCCAGATCACCATCCACCTGTAAACCTTTTTCATGTTTTTCAGGCCTCGGCAGTGGCAGCGAGCCTCGTAGCACCGCTGCAGAGGTTCCACAAGGCCAGGGGAGGCGTTTCTGGCCCTCCCGCCTGCGGGTCTGTTTACAGCCCTCTGATGGGCTGCGTGATGTCACCCCGGGAGCGAGGCTTCTGGGATACATTACGCGGCGGGGACGTGGCTTCCCAGCGGGGCATCATTTCAGCTGGCGGCAGTAGGGGGCCGCCTAGCTATGCCCCTGATTTTAAAAGTTTCTCAGACCTGTTCTGAGGTGCAGGGAGGCCTGTAGAGTGAGCCAGAGGCCTCCCCGCACTTCAGAACAGGTCTGAGACGCGATTGGAAGCCACTTGCGGTTTTGACTTCCAATTACGGGTCTCCCCTCCCTGGTGTGTCACCCAGTGTATAGGGGTGACACGCTAGCCTCCTGCACTGGGTGACGCAAACCATAGGGATGCCTCTGATCCAGCCTTCTCACACTATTCTCACAACCTTCTCACACTATTCCTTCCTTCCCTTTAAACAAATCAGGAAGTATGGCATGTGCTTGGTGTGCTCCCAGGATGCCTTGCACTTCCTGCTTTTAGTGAGTGGGTCAGAGTGGCTCCTTCTGTGGAGGGAAGGAGGGAGGCAGTGGCAGACTTGGTGTGAAAGGCACCCCCGGTCTATTTGCTGCTCCCTGCAACCTGCTGCTCGATGTGATCCAAGTTGGTTGTGTCATGCACAGGCTGGCTATACCTGTTTCCTGGCAGCAAAAGCAAGCCTAGGATGAGGCACCTACACTATTACTTTATAGTGACAGCAGGCTTCTCCTGGTCCCTGGTGGGGTGATGTACTTCAGTGCAGGAGCAACCTGGGTTGGATAGCACACCACTTCTGTGATGAATAGCACAACATCTGGAGACAGTGCCAAGCTGATTGCCATTGGAGATCAATCCCACTGAGGACCATGTGTGTCGATAGTGGAACTCTCCAGATATAAAGGCATATTCTTCCAGGTTCTCTGTCTTGATGTGCCCTTCAGTATGGCCACAGACCACCTTTGCACTCTACTCCTCAGGTGGAAAATTCTTCATATCTACTAACACAGAGGACTTGTCTGACTGCACCTCAGAGAGCCCCAAGTCCACTAAATTGGGCATCTGTTCCACCTGCAGCTGTGATGCAGGCCTGAAAGTGGGTCAATGTCCAGCAAGTGCTGGTTGAAGAGAGAAGTAGGGAAAAGTGAGGAAGTGAAGAACTACCACAGCACTGGTGCAGTCAAGGGTGGTGGATTGTGACCCTCATGGGACAGAGCAGCTGATCCTGTTCCATGAGCTCTTGAGATTGGAGATCTCAAGAGACACAGGTATCTGAGGCTAGTCTTTTGCAGCTGGCTTCCATGAAGGGGAATTTTGCAGCTGGCAGTTTTGCAGCTGGCTTCCTGTTTTGGGAAGGGGAATTAAGGCTACTTACAAAAATCAGGTCCTGATGTTGACTCATTGGATGTTATTTTGGGTGACTATGGGATGAATTTCTATCCCTGGTGCCTGCAATTAATTATGAAATGAGAAGTTGAGTGGCTCTTTGGTTTAATTATAAAGCAATTGATGTTCTTTAATATGTTGAGGGAGGTCTCAGAAGTGAGATCTGAGATTCCAGCAGGATGTACTAGCTGGAAAAGCAAGTCTGGATGTGATGTCAACATTGGTTTGTCTCAACTAACAATAGACTGAATATTTTAGACTGTTCTTTTGACTGATTGCTTTCTGTCACGGTTGGCACTGAAGGGGGCCTCACCTTAAGGGAGTATTCTGAGCCTCAGGGAGAGTACAGAGTGCAACCCCAGAGTAGACCAGCTCAACCCTCACCCTACAGGCACTTTGCAGTCCGTCTGCCAACCACAGACGCCACCTCTGCAGCCACCTCCTTAATGCCTGCACCTCTCCACTGCCTTGAGCAGACAGAAGCAGGGGTAAAGATCTCTGGGATTTATAGCAATTTCCCAATCAAATCAGGTTATGTGATGTAGCCCACCCTTCACTGGTCTTTTGGTCTTACTACTTATTTCAGAGGTTCCCAAACTAGGGCGTTGTGATGCCCCAGGCAGGAACAAATTGTCACTACTCCCTTATGGAGTCACGCCACTGCCACGGACTAAAAGTGCCCAAGGGCTTTGCTGGTGCTCCGAGGGGTGCAGAGAGCCTACAGACCCCTCTGCAGGCCTCCCCAAGCGTCAGAACAGCCCTCTGACACAATCGTGATCCTGGTTTCCGAAAAACCGGAGGTGGGTCGTGATCGCTGCCAACCTTTCATCATGAATGCTCCTGGCCCTTTAGTGGTTGTATAGGTGAGGGCATTTTAGCAGGTACAGCTGCTTTAGCAGCACCATCAGCAATTGCAGTTGCCAAGATTCTGTCTTCTACACAATTCTTAAGAACACAGAGGCCCTCATGGTGGAAGGTTGGGCACCCTGGGTTATACTGATGCCTTCCCTGCCACTCTTCCACTCCTGATTGTCATCTCCTATGGCCGTTTCATTGAATCAGAGAAATTCCAGGATTTTTCACCTTTCTCTTGACTTGTCCCCAGGGCAGCAGAAAAACCCTAGCAGCAGAGTCTGTGTGGAGAGAAAAGAGGCAGCATATTAGGAGAAAGAAAGAGAGGCAGAAACTATACTCTCTTCTTTTTTGCAGTAGATTCAAATACACCTGCTAGCAGTGGTGTTGCTGCGCCCCCATGGGCTGGGAGCCGCCCTCATGACGCGAGCATGTGAAATCGCGCCCCACCTCCAAACACCCCCCGCCGTTTTCACTCCATTTCAGAAACATACAGTCACAAGGGCGGGCGGGAGGGCCGAAACGCGGCCCTCCCGGATGCGATGAGCCAGCGCGGACGTCCAAGGAGCCGGCAGAAGGTGCGTTTCCGCCCGCGATGCCGCCCCCTTCAGGGTCTTCAAGGGTCGGCACCTGGTGCCCTGGGCACCAAGGCACCCCCCCCCCCCGACGACGCTACTGCCTGCTAGTCATCTTTGGGTCATCCCGTTCAGAGGCATTTGTCAAGTTTCCACGTTTTACTGCAAGCGTGCCCAAAGCTATCACAATCTTGAGCCATTATTTCCAAAGGGCTCCAGGTATAAGAAAGGCCTTCCTCCCACATCTGTTCAAAACAGTCGCAGTCTGCTTTCCCTGCTTTGTATGCCGCTCTTTCATTTTGCAGTGGTTTTTCTCTATGCAAGGAAGCAAACCATATCTCAGCTCCGAAACGGCACCAGCAGCAGGTAGAGCACTGTGTCGATGTTAATTAAAGGAAGTCAGGACAGCATGTTGCTCTTGGGACTGCCTTTGAGCTGGTTACTCAACACTTAATAAATTCACTTAGGGAATGTTACGGAGCTGATGGGAGATTTTGAACAGGCTTGCCTTTTTTCTTTTTTTTTTTACTTGTCCACTGATGACAGGTCCTTAGTGGCTATTACCGTACTGTTTGCAAAAAAACAAACAAGCAATTGGAACACCGCCCAAATAAATATTTCAAGCCAAAGCAGCCTTCAAGGGATGCTGTAAACATATGGGTTTTTCTCTCCCCTTTGCAGCTATGGGCACATAATGTGTCTAAGTAAGGGGAACAGAAGTTAGCATTGTATAACTCCTGTACAGATGGCATCCTCATGTTCAGCCTGAAAACAGAGGAAGGGGAAATGAGGGTATGTGGGATAGCCACACATCCATTCTAATGCATACCCTGGCCATGTTTCCAATGTCCCAAGGTTTCCAATTGCAGGGACTAATTTTCCCCTCTGTAGGGAAACTGTGAAGGCAGAAATACACATTGCACAATTTTTCCCCACTGGTGATGTTGGGACTTATGGTTCTGGTCCAATCCTGGACAAGAAAAGAAGCTCCGCTGGAGGCTTGGAGTTTACTTCCCAGCAGGATGCAAGCAGAGGTGTTTTTGACCTGATCCTGTCCACATGAATTCAGTCAGAAACGGTCAACTTTACGAATGCCCCTGAATGTCCATGATGTTGATATTCACACTGACATTTAGGAATGGCCAAAGCTGGACTCACTTTATTGATACCTGAAGATTATATCCCCTTTGGTTGACCTTAACCATTGGCCTAACACAGGCATTCCCAACCTGTGGTATGCGTACCCCTAGAAATCGCGAGATCCAAGATGGCGCCGCCGAGAAAAGGTAGGATGCAGGCCTCTACTGCAGGGGACAGTGAAGGCATGTAGCCTTCTTTTTCAGGTTGTGGCGCAGCTGGGTCCGTGGCCGGGGCTGTGGGGGTCCGTGGGGGAGCAGCTCCAGGGGTACATGGGGGGTGGGTCAGAGGTCCACGGGCCTCCAAATGTTGTTAACCCCTGGCCTAACAGTTGTAGGGATTCAAATTTAGGGTAGGCACTGATTTTTTTCTCAAGTGAAATTCAAATGTCATAGTTCTCCCAAGGCGCTACATATCAGAATTTTCAATTCAATTTTCAGAGAACAAGCCCTACGAACAAAGGTTGAGGGAACTTGGTATGTTTAGCCTTGAGAAGCCCCCCCCTGCATTAAGTCATGCCAGCCACATTACCACAGAGGCGTCTTCGGACAGCACTGGTTCTTCGACCTTAGAAATGGAGATGAGCACCACACCCTAGAGTCGGACACAACTGGCTTTCGAGCAGGGGAGACCTTGAGCTTTACTAAAGAGGGAAATGGAGCAGAAGGGAATGTGTGGAGGAGAGGGAAGGCTAATCCACCCAGCCCCTGCTGCCCACACTGCCTCTAACCCAACATTCCTCCCGTCCTTTTTCAAATCCAGGGAAAGTAAGGTGCACGTGGTGAAGGCAGGCAGTAGGACAGAGGTGGACCATGGTGGCTTCAGGACCTAGTTGTTTGTCTGCGTTCGCTCCCCAAACGGAAGCCCCACAAAAAGGTCAAATAATAAATGTAGGTCACAGGTACAGTCATGGAATGTTGATGTTACTTCAGAGTCACAGATCAATTCCAAGAAAGTAGATTGACTTGTAAAAAATCAAGAATAGATGCCTTTGTTCATGAACTATTTGTTTTTGTCTCACGTTTGATTATTAATCATTCAGTAACTGAGGAATTATGTAAGAACAAGGAAGTGAGACCATATTGGATTTTATGATGTTTGACAAAGTCTGAGGCTATTCACCTAGGGAATGAATCAAATATGACTAGAAAAGGAAATGGAAGGTATGGATCATTAGAGTCTTTAGTGATTTTTAGCCAGGAACATTTGCAGTGAATGCCTCATGAATTGCAAACAAAAAGAGAGAACACACAGGGGCTTTTGTCTCCACTTTATTATGTATTTGAGAGGTGTCTGGAATGCCCAATGAGCTCTCATTAAGAATTTTGGGGTGTATTTGGGAATAAGTTGCAGGAAACTCACCAATAATTAAAAAAGCTATAGAAGGAGGTGTAATCAGTATTTGTCCACTTGGATCTGAACTAGGGGAAGAGTAAAAACTCTCCAGGTTAAGTATCAGTGCCAAGCAGAATGCGCTGGGGCAGCCCAATCCTGTGTAAGATACGGCTCCCAGCCTAAAGGTTAAAATGAGTTTTTTCTAACTGCTCAGATTATATCTGTCTCACTTTCCTTCCCCCGCCATATCCTATCGACTTCCCATTATCTTTTCCAAGCAATACTTCTGAAGAAAGCACATGTAGCCACAAGTTGAGCACATTATAGCTTGGTTCTGAAACTGTCCTAGCTTTTTTACCTGTCATTGTAATCTTCAGTAGATCTTGAGCAAAGAAGCAACAGTCAACTTCCAACATATAAGCAGGGAAGAACTCTCTGGACCAGGAAATACACCTGCTATAAATGTCTACAGAAATGTTTCAACCAATGCAGAAAACTGAAATATGTGTTGGAAATGGGCAGGGATGTATCTAAGTAACTAGGTCACGAGTGCGAGTATGAGTCATTTTTGCACGAGTGCAAGTCTGAGTGCGAGTCAGTGCCAAAATTTTTGGGCAAGTACGAGTCAAGTGCAAGTCATTTTTGCACGAGTGCGAGTCGAGTGCGAGTAAGGGGTGTGTGTGTGGGGGGACACTGTAACGAAAAGCAAATTTGGGTCTCTCAATTTTGGATTTGGGGACCTGATAGTTTCGTTTTAGCAGTTGTCCTTGTGCTGGAGCAGTGCTCTGGTCTCAGGAGGTAAGCAGGTGTGGAATGTAAAACAAAGGCTGTTATCAGCCTGAGACCGAGGCAACTAATCAACATCATAATTGGCACCTACTGGGTTGCCCTCTGTAGAAAATTACTTGAAAAGTGCAAAGTCATTGCTCCCCAGATGTCCTGCCTTCCCCCCTCTATTGGACAATTCTGTACATCCATCTTCTGAGACCCTAAAGGGTATACGTAAGTGACCCCAAGGGAGTGGGGGCAGTTCTCTTGGTAGCCATCTCTTTGTGAGTGTCATCTGTGTGTGAGCTCCGTGCTGCACGCAACCCTATGGAAGACATCATGCCTTAACATCATGGTCCTGGCCTACGTGCTTGTGGGCCTTGGACCTGGTCGGTTCATCCTCTGAATATATTCTTGGGTGAGTGAGGGAAAACAGTTCAGTGGTAGGAGATTAGAGATTTATTATTTTTGTAACCTTAATGTTTGGGTCTGTCAATAAGATATATATATGCAGTAATTCTGCCTTCTATTCTATGCTGGCATAGCTTAAATAAACACCTATATATTTTTACATCTGGTGTGGTTATTGGATTGGATGGATCTTACCCTTGCTGGACGCTTGGCTTGTTACCTGGACGTACCCAAACAGTTGGAGCTGTTTCACTAAGATTGCCTAGCCCAGGGTTGGTGCTGTGGAGCTAAGGCTGACTGGGCACACTGTTGTTGCAGTGTTGCCAACTTACCGAGGTTGGTTTTGCTGGACCTGTTGCTGCGGGGACCCCAAAACAACTCTCTGGGAGGCACGCCAATCCTGGGGTGACGTGGCCTAACTTCCCCAGGTGGTGGCAGCGAGACTACCCTCCTTGTTGGGGACGTGTTTGGGGGTTCCGTAGGTGCGGAACTCAGAAGGTAACTGCCTTCCCTCGTGGTTGGGGCTACGGGGGTAAGGCAGCCCTTTGCTACAGACACCTCTGAGTCTTTTAAAGCACCCATTTAGCTTCCCCTATGCCCTTTCCCTCACCTCTCAGTCTTGTCACCACCCATCTGGTTTGGGAAAAACAAGCATGTCTACATTCAAACCATTTATTATTCCCTCCCTGCTCCCTCCCCTTGCTGAGCCAAGCATCCCTTGGGCTCGGAGTTTTGGCCAATGAGGAGGAATCACTGCGGCTGCTTCGCCTTCCCTCACCCCTCACACTCAGAGTTGTGGCTAATGGCGAACAGATGGCAAAAAAGGGAAAAAACTCCAAGCCAGGCTTGCTTTCCCACCCCTTGAAAACCCTCCCTCCATGCTGCCCTCCTCCTCTGAGATTTCCACTGCCCCTGCCTGCCTGTGTTGTTGCTGGCCATTAAAGGAAAATGACTCGGAAATGGCAAGTCATTACCCCCACGAGTGTGAGTCAAGTACGAGTCCCGTGGGTTCCGAGTCCGAGTCCGAGTGCAAGTCAGTGGGTCACAAGTACGGGTACGAGTCTGAGTCAGGGAAAAAGTGACTCAGTCACACTTGCGAGTCAAGCCAAGTCATTTGAAATTTCCATCCCTGGAAATGGGCAGCGCTCGACTGCAGGACACTAGGGGGCACTGTGCTATCTGGGCACCTCTCACCTCGACTGGCCTGTCCTTTCTATGGTCCCTGGCAAGGGTGTAGCCCCTGACCCTGTTTCCTTCCTGTCCCTTCCAGTCACATTCTCTTGGACCTCAGCCTTTGGAGGTTAACCCAGGTTAAAAGGGGATTTGTCCCCTTCCTCCAGTGTAAGTGGCAGCAGGCCCAATGGACCTCCTCGAATGTACACTAGCTCCGGAGCTCGCATACATTCACGCTGGCCATGTAAGAGTATCTTGCTGCTGACATCCCAGGCCCCGAGGCGGCCAATGGCTGCCCTCCCTGCTCGCCTGGTCTCCCCTGCCCCTGCCTCGGCTGGGTTAGGACTTATCTGCCCCGGTGGGTGCAGGACCAGGCAGGAACCTGGGTAAGTGCCGCCAGCTGCTGCGCCAGCAGTCTTTACTCGCCAGGTGCCGTAAATGCACTTTGCGGCATGTTTACCACACCCTGCACCAGGGGGAGCACGCACTCCCCCAGCGCTAGGCTACCCAAGATTGCGCCGTAATCAAGCTGGTCATGTCTATATTTGCTCTCTTCTGTTCCTTCTCATATACACAAAGGAGAGATTTACGGTCTATTGAATTATGACAGCAAGGGGTTTATTGCTGCTGTTTTTGTCCCCAGTGATTAGTTTCTATACAAATATTGTTTCCTATTTAATCACTTAAACACGTCATTAGGCACTGTCGCTATTTTTTTTTTAAAGGATACAAAGTAGTACTGTATTTCCTTGTGTGGCACCATGGAGGCTCTTGGGCCATATTTCTTCTGCTTCCAAGATTTAGGTTACCATCTCAATTTGGAAGGGCATGGGAACTGCACCTTTGACATTTACATGGGAAAGGAGCAGGGGCTTAGTGGTAGGAGAAGTGCATACTTTGTATGCAGAAGGTCTCAGGTACTATTCCTGCCATCTTCAGGTAGGGCTGGAAAAAGATGCAGATCCTGGAAGGAAGCTATTGGTGAGTGTATTGAACTAGGTGGTCCCATGAACTGACACATGATACAGTGACTTCCTATGTTAAAACCTGCTAGGCATTACGTAAATGAGAATCAAGAGGTAATCAAAGCTCAGTCATTGATCAGATGGTATATTTGTCATGCAACAGTGACTGGAGGGAAGACACAAAAAGTCCATAATTGCAGGGAAGCCTTGCTGGATAGACTTGCTTGCTAGAGCCACCTTCCTTTAATTAGTGAGTGTGTTGATGTATTCTATGGTGGTTTACTTTTGGGGCTCAATCTTACATTCACATTTTTGGATACTATGAACAAGATAACAGACAGTATTCTGAAAGTAGAGTAGGGTAGGAACACATATTCATGGGTGAACCTTTTTTCATGCAACAACAAAAAATGGTTTGTAGAGGCTGAGATGTTTCCTGAAGAACCCCCCCCCCCCACACACACACACACACTTACCTTTTTCATGCCTGTTCATCCCATTTGCTTCCCCAGTTGTTTCAGAAAGGCTGATGCTTCTTCACAACATGCAACCAGGCAACCAGGGAAATGCCAGATAGTAAATCAAATTTGGCATTGTGACATCACCGAGGACAAATGTAGCCAATTCAGACTGAGCGCGGTGCTTTCTGTGTTGCATTGCCTTTGTTCTGGAGTAATCAGGAATGGGAACACATCTTGGATGTCAAGTGGTGAGGGAATAGAAGTGCAACTGCAATTCCTGCCACTATTGCTGGCACCTAAGTAAGTTGGGAAAGCAGTACAGCCTCCCCCCCACCCATGCAAAAGTTGGGAACTTTTCAATGCCTTAAGAAGGCAGTGAACACTTGGGGAGAAGTGTTTTGTTTTTTCAGCCCTATCTGTAACAGCCATTCTATTGTTTAACGGCACTGTCACGATCAAACGTTAGTGCAGAACGAATACAAGTCTTGAAAGCAATTATGCTCTTCTCCCTTGAAGTTCTGCTTCATGTCTATCTCTATATATAAAAGAACAAGTCCTGACCGACTGACTCATCACCGCCCCGCCCAAACCCCCAGGCCTAGACATGTGAAATTTGGGGAGCACGTACATTCTGTGACGTAAGCACCCACTAAGAAGGGATTTTTAGAAATTCCACCCCTAAGGGGGTGAAAAGGGGCGCAATGAATTTTCAGGGATTCTGCAATATCTCTCAGGCCCAAAGAGATATCCGCTTGGTTTTGGCTTACAAAAGCTACCCGTCCAAATGCTGAAAAACATATTTTGAGATTTTGCCCTAATCGACCTGGAAAGGGGTGAATCTAGATTTGGGGGTCAATTATAGAACCCTTCGTATCTGCTGTGTTTGTGGAGCTATAACATTCCTTTTTGGCAGGCGGGTGTCTTTGGATAATCTTTAAAAATGGTTTTCAGTTTTTTGAAGTTTCACCCCTAAAGGGGTAAAAAGGGGATAAAAGAAAAAAGCAGTGACATCACCGCCCAGCCCCAACCCCTGGGCCTAGAAACATGAAATTCGGGGAGTACGTTCCTTCCGTGACGTAAGCACCCGCTAGGAACGAATTTTTAGAAATTCCACACCTAAGGGGTGAAAAGGGATGCTGCAATCCTATTCGCCATTACCTGGTAGTAAGCCCCATTGACTAGAACAGGACTTACTTCTGAGTAGACATGCCTAGACTTGGGCTCGCCTTGTGTTTTCACAGATTCCTCAAGATCTCTTAGGCCCGACGAGAGATCGACTTGGGTTTTGCTCACAAAGGTTACCCAAACAAATACTTAAAAACATATTTCTGAGTGCCCCCCCACCAATCTGTTGCTGAAGTTGGCTTCATGGATGGGATAGCCCTGAAGGTGACCCTTGAGGTTGAAAGTCTATGGCTCTGGTCCAACCCCTACCCGAGTCCCAGTATGAAAATAGACAACTCTTGAGCATGAGAAACATTCAACGCAAACAATACAATTTTATTTTGTAAGCTAAGTGTGAATGTCAGAGAAAAATGGAATATACAATTATGGGCTGATGCGTTGTCATTCAACAACTGCCTTGTAGATCAGTATTGGGTGATCTGTCAATATGTTCCTTATTACAGTTTTGATGGACAGCCCACCACAATTCAACAATAGCATTTCATATTGCTCGAGAAATCAATAATGCATTTCCATCCATCATTAATTCATCATTCTGTTTTTTCCTTTTTTCGTGGTACCTGGATAAGTGCAGAAACAATGACAATACCCTGGTAAAGACCTAAATTAGCTACAACGACAAATATTTCAGAAGAGTAAAAGAAGAGAAAAGAAAAATCCACAACTGGAAAGGAATCCGCTTGTGACTCATTTTTTTGTTTGTTAATTATCTCTGTTTATAGTATCACACTAACAAGAAAGACTTTTTTTCACTTCATAGGTTTTCAGAGAGGGAGTTAATGACAGTAGCTTCTTTCTAAAGCCAAAATTAATAGGGCTTTTCAAATTTGCATGTTTACAGTATTTTCAGTATGTTTGATGAATACTCAATTTTTTTACCACAGAGAATATTTGCATGCAGTTCAACAATTACTTGGAATTCTCCATTTGAAATTGAACTAACAAGAGTAAATAGCAGTGTGATTAAATCAATGGGTTCAATAATATGCAAAGGCAATGCAGAGCTTTTCAGAAACTTGATACAATGCATCTGAAATTGTATGGCTGTGTAAAGATAATGTAAAATCCACGTTAATTAAGACTTAATTAGCTGCTGATGGGGCAGATAAGGGGCAGGGCTTGGCGTACCCCCAGCAAGTGGTCCACGTACCCCTAGGGGTAAACGCACCACAGGTTGAGAACCCCTGATACATACAGCAGTTGGCCCTTTAGGATTGGGTTGCCCAAGTATAAAATGCTTTAAATAAATAACAGTATTTCCCATCAAATTCAAAACAGCAAATATTTGGAAGATGGCTAGAGGGTATTCAAGCACTTGCTGAACATCGGAGAATATTTGACATAAACATTTGCAAAAATGAAAGTTTTGGAGAATTCAGGGAAACATTAATGTTAGATGTAGTACACCCATTCTGTTTTGTTCCACTTGTCCTGCTTCATTGTGGCTTCTGATCAAATGATTTCTGCAGGTTTCTGTGTTCCAAGGAGAATGTGAGAGAAGATTAAACTTCAGTAAAGACCCTTTTGCTCTCATGGACACCTTTGACTGACAGTGGTTACACTTCTAGTCAGAACTGAGTGATCTTGCCAACGCAGTCTCTCCCAAGTTTGCAAATACGTTAAAATATGAAGCTGGGAGAGAAAAATCCCTCCCCTGACACACTCAAGAGAGGAGGGAGAATGAACGAACGAACGAACGAACGAACACACACACACACACACACACACACACACACACAACAACAACAACAACAACCCAGGATTCAACCCTGTGTGACATCTGAACAGAGTAAACAATCCAGGTCCAAGTACTTCAAACCAGCAGCAAATAACTGTGAATGTGTGAACAGATCATGAATCTGACAATACTGAATTGGCCACACAGACCAAAAAGTGATTTGATATATTTCATTCTGTGGCAGTTATTGTGCACATTTTACAGCAGGAAATGTGCATTTACACGTTTCTGAAATTCAAGGAAGGCAAACAGTAATGGTGGCTCCAAACAGAAAGAGGGACAGTTAGGCCCCGACTCCCAGTGCCAGAGGTGGTGTGCTAAATGCCACCCTCCTTACCAAGCAGTGCATCAGCCATTGACTGATGGGGTGGGTGCGTATGTGGGTGGGTATGCGCGTGTGCAAAAAGTGAGGAGGAGACGTTGGCTACTCCTGCTTCCAGTGCTCAAGGTGAGCCATTGTGAGGGGTCCTTTGGGCCATTAGGGGGCCTCCTCCACTCTTCTTGGTACTTGACTTAGCCTTTCCCCAGAGCCTGGAGAAACCTAGCACTGGTCCTGTATCTACCAGAGATGCACGTTGATGAAACATCTCATGCTTTGCTGGTGTCCTGTAACAATTAGTTCTGCTATTCTGTTCTGTACCAGTCCATTTTTACCACTGGTCAAATGACATCAAAATCTCATGGAGATCAGCTCTAAATCCATCCAATTTAATTATTTCCTAGGTCTGCAAGCTTGACAGTTTCCAGTGTGACTCTCTTCTCATTTTCAGTCAAAATTGCTGGCCCCTCTCCAGCAAGGGAAAAGTATATGGATTAATTATAGACCTGGCCCCTTGCTTAACCTAATGCAGGCACTCTGAATTTGTAGCTAATTTGAACTTGGCAGGCTCAATTCCTGTGAATATGGAAATGGGAGTGGGTTTGTAGAACACTGTTTTAAACCAATGTAATAAATTCTGAATGCTCTGTTCAATATTCTGCAAAATAGATTGGAAGCTGAAAATGAGATTTTATTCATTAAATCCATGTACATCTCTGGAATGGAAAAGGTGATTAAATGCCATTCAGGCTCACCAAACAGTCCCTTCCCTTGGGCCATCATAGTGCTTTATGGAGGAGATGTTAAAGGCCAAGAAGCATAAAGATTTCAGCGCTGGATAGTATGGATTTGGAGGGCATTTACTATGGCACAGATGCCCGTTTTGCTTGTTTCATTTACTGAACTGGGCCTGGCAAGATGCAAGTTTGTTTCCAATTCCTGAAGAAGCTATCAGCATAGCATCAACTCTCACAACTTCTCTGTTGTCAGTAAAGTGTCATTTATTGGATCCTTTCATACTTTGTTCTTCTTATGTAGAAAGTTCACTGTTGTGGTACATTCATGATTAACCATTGTATCCAAATCAAGAGTAACTGATAAATGTTATTCATCATAGCATAAGAAAAGCCCGGCTGGATCAGGTCGAAGGCCTAGTCAGGCATCACCATGGAGAGCCAATCTGAAGCACGGGGAGGCCTGCAGAAGGGGTCGTGGGCCTCACCGCATCTTCTGGAGGGCCGCCATGACCCTCAGTAACTTATAACTCTTTTCCCCCCGGTGGTGCCGCAATCATGGGAGTGCCGCTGCCTTCACCACAGTCGTCGTGTGACCCACCAGTTTGAGAAATGCCAGTTTGAGAAATTCCATGTCAAATCCATTTTGGAACTTGATGTCACGGAACTTGATATACAACATGACACAATTGTTGACACGGAATGACCCGTTTCTGAAGAGTAATTACTTAGTAGGTTGCTGAGCTCTCTCTCTCTCACTGGAGGCTTTCAAGCAGAGGCCGAACAGCCATCTGTTGGGGATGTTCTAGCTCTGAATTTCCTGCTGCAAGCAGAGAGACCTACATTTATATGACTTCCTGATTCATTGTTCAGTCTTTCCGATTTTACCATTTCAGCAGTTCTTAGGCTGTGGAAAGAGCAAAGCCCTGAAATCTAGCTCCCTCTTCTGGGCTCTGTTGAGCATTATCAGATTATCTATGGTATCTGGAAAATCATTATTAGGCCAATAACTTCTGATGGACATGTTTTAGGAAATAATGTCAATTATAACCTTGTAGGACTTCGTTATTTCAGTCTATTACCTGCAATGAGTTATTCTTGAACAAGGAGTTCAAATTGATAAAAGGCAAAGGAAAATCAATACTGGAGATTGTTGAGATTAATTGGGACTTTATAATGGATTTCTCTTCCTCCCCAGTTGGGGCTTCCGATAGCCCCTGCAGTCTGTCTGTCTTGATATTTGAATATAGGTTCCATGTTGCCAAATGTGCAACTGAACAAAAGTCAAATTTTAAGAGAGCCATATTATTCACATTAAATTACTAAAATTTCAAAAATGCAGACCTGCTGAGATTAATGAGGAGCTGGTGCAGACACATGCTGTGTTCTTTAGCCAAAATAGAGAGTATATATACATAAATAAAAGAGAGAATAAACACAGAAATAAAAAAATGGTAGCCAGTCTCCTCAGTTAAAAAAAAAATCTAGTGATTGGGAGGTATGTGAGGTGGGTGGGTAAGGATTGCCGGAACAAGGTGTTAGCAGCAATGTACACGTGAAAACATTTTGAGAAGTAATTTCTCATAGTTGCAAGAGTAAGAAATTAGAGGAATAGAAACATTGGGAGGTTGGAATGAAATCTTGACTGGCAGCTGTTTAGCAAGTCAACAGAGGTAGCCTTAGTGGTGACTGGTGCAGGAAGGAGAGAGCTCCAGATTGAAAAGCTGAGCTTCTTCCCTCCCATCTTGACATCTGACCTCCTGGCATTTATTTTGTCCTGATCTCTTTCACCTGTGTGGATTTTCCTTTTTTAGAAAAAGAAATGGTATGCAAGATGATAGGGGCCTGTAACTTAAAGGGTAGGACCCAGCAATTTACTGGGTCCCCAATATTGCTAGAGGGATCTGCTTTCCTGCTCCTGGTTGAACTTTGGAACCACCACTTTCAGATGGCCAGAGGAAGTATTGCAGCAAAAAATAAAATCAGCAGTAGTCAGGTGACTTGAAGGGCCAATAAGGTTTCACCTGGTCATATAAAGCTGCTGGTTCCTGGCCTGACTTCTTACTCTGTGCAAGGTATTGTTTCAGTACATATTGAATACATATTGAGCTGCTCCCAGGTGATCAATGCCCACCTGCCTGTCTGCTTTCCCTGTTCAAACACCTGACTGTTACATGTTTGGTTACAAGCTAACATGCTGGAAATGGTGGATGCACTTACAAAAGTGTAACCATTTGGTTAAGCCAGCTGCCAGAATTGTCCTGTCAAATGTCAAGGTGATATGAAAAAAGAGAGGTAATAAGTCATTAAAGTCCCCACATGGGAACAGATACTGACATTGGGGCAATTAAAAGAGACTGTTCAAGGGGCAGTTAAGGAGCAATTTGTCACTAATCTCTAGCTGTGTGATCAACCATAAAATGGGCAAGACCTGAAAAATTTAGCCTGCACAGCCTTAGTAGGGCTTTGCCAGTCCACACTGGGTAGGCTGGTGCTGTTATAACATTTGAATACAAAAAATAGCACAGAAATCAGGACTGAGAAAACACAGAACAATGACAACTATTTGAGAACAGCATCTTTTGGATTTGCTATAAAATGTAGTGATGGACAAAACTGCTTTGATTACTTCTTTGAATTATTATTATTATTGTTGTTGTTGTTGTTGTTGTTGTTATTCCTCAAAATCCACCCAACCTTTCAGTTGATATTTTGTCAATTTTCAATTGCACTTCAAAGCCAGTGAATTTTGAACTGCTTTGCATTGTCTCTATCATTCACCTGGTGGCACTAAATTTATTGAATGCATGTTTATACTGCACTTCCTCCAAAGAGTTCAAAGCAGTACACGTTGTTCTCTAACCCCCTGGTCCTTTCATCTTCACCACAACCTGGTCAGAAAAACTGAGAGGCGGTGACTGAGAAACTCATCAAATGACATCAGAAGTCATTCAATGAGTTTCATGGCTCAGTGGAGAATTGAACCCAGGTCTCCCAGGGCATAGTTGGCCATTCTTTAAACACTTTAGGAGATTTTAAAGTCTACGCACACACATATGTACAATTGGATACACGAGTGACGAGCTTCACTGGCAGACTGGCTCTGACTGTGGATGCAGATTCAGTGAAAAGAAGATGAAGGTTCTCCATTGTTCTTTGACGGTGTTGTGGGTGGGGTCAAGCACCACCTTTCAGAAGGGAGGGAAACCGCACTCCATGTCCCACTTTGAGACTGAGAGTTGGAACTGCAGTCGGTTGGGTGAGACAGAATGAAAGGCAAAATTAGAAAAAACTTCATTGAAGGCGGGTGGATTTTTCTACAATTTTTGTATTTTTGGTCAAAGTGATAATGCTGGCATTCTGGCAAGTTTCCTCCAACAAAATTTTGTGCAAGTACTAATAACAAGTGCAGAAACAAAGGATGCCAATTTTGGAGAAATGAGCTTTATTGAACCAATGGATTTAAGTGTCTCCATTAAAGTCAAGATTAAAACCTGTTTCAAACAGGAACTGTTCCATGTGTTTGCCTCTATCCCCATAAACGGGCAACCCAATCCTGTGTAAGGATCCAGTCCTTCCCGGTTTAGAGCGGAGGAGTGTGTGCTTCGCTGCTCTAGGAGCTATGTAGGATTGTGCTGCCTGACATCTCACACTCCTCCAAAATGTGTGGTTTTCCACCTGTTGCATGAGGGAGTTAACAATATCCCCTCAGGAGCAGGTGTCTGTTAGTGAAGCTCATAACTTTACATATGATGTCAGAGCTGAAGTAGAAGCAAATGAGTCAAGTGTCGTGAGGCATATTTGTTATTAAATAGAGCAACTGGAAATGCAGCTCATGGAAAGGTGAGCTCATTCATCAAACCTTGTGTGGATGACACAGATGCTATGTTTTATTACCTCTGGGGCCCTAGGTAATATCAAACAATTTTTGCTGGGTAATGCTGAGGAATCATAATGTTGTTTCTGGTGGTGCTTCATCTACTATCCTAAATAAATGCATCTTGCAAGTTGGTTTGCTCTAGGAAGGGAAAAAAAAAACACCACAGAAAACCCAGAACTAGCAATCTGGATTTTTCATTAGATTTGCAATGCATGTGACCATTTACTTTGGATTTTTCCCTGATTTGCCCACAATGTCTGAAGTCCAATGATGTGATTTCTGATAAGCTATTCCCAAATTGATATCTAAACACAGAGATCAGAACGACCGAGGACCATACTTGTCAAAATGTGTGAGATGGCAATTTGAGCACCACACGACTGACATCCGGGAGACTTGGACTCTTCTCTCACTGGTTCCATGCATTCATTCCATGGTACATCTTGGTTTCATTCCTGAGCAATTTGATATTGCTTTTTGGAGATACTCTAGCCCACCCTGTCCCCACTTCCACTCCTGTCCACTCCATTTCCAGACCTCTGCCTATCTACAATGATCGCCTCAGTCAGCCTTGTAGATGGACAGCCTTGCCTTTTAGACATTTTACATGGCTTTCTCAATTGTTATTTTTATTTTGTTTGCAGAAAAGCTTTAGATTTGCACCTTCAGGAAGTGTAAATATGCTGCTTTTAAGTGCCTGGAGTTTTAAAAACGGATTTTGTTAAATCAGGACTGTGAAAACACAAAGGTGAGCAAATATTTTGTTCCTATTGTTTTATGTTTGCTTCTGACTGTTTTTTGGAAGGCTTATCAAGCCCTTGTTTTCTGACTTGGCGGGTTCTGATTATATCCAGCTATGAGGCTCAAAGAGCTTTATATAATTCAAAAAACGGGGAAAACAAACCAAACCAAACAAAAAATACCCAAGCCTGTCATGTGAATAAAATGTCAAAGGTATCTTCTCTTGCTAAGCTATCGGTGTGCTGGTGCTGAACACGTAGGCTCAGTTGGCTAGAGAGTAAATGATTTTTACAGATAATGTGCTTTTATGATCTAACAAAAGAAGAAGGATCGCATCTGAAGAAAAACGTCCTTTTTGTGTTTCTTTTGTGACCTTGAAGGTTTTTGTGGAATCCATCAGAGGATAAAGAATTGGGTGTCAAACAGAGGAGGGGGGAAGAAAAGTGGGAAGACTGAAAGTATAAAGGGAATCAGCCAGAAAATCCCTTATACAGCAGCATGTCTGGAAGGCGGCTTTCAAGGTGGGCCAATGCACTGCACTCCCTTCTTGTCATGTGCAGTTCTATAGAATAAAAGCTGCTTGCATTAGTCTCGCGTACTCTGCCGTTTTTGGCTTTCCCCCAGTTTCTCCCATGAGAACTGAAAGGAGTGTGTTATTTTTGTTCTACAGGCAGCCTTAAAAAAAGGAAAGAAAATTACAATGAGCACAAGTGTGTATTGTAGTTCTTAACTAATTTGGGGAAACACATATTTCCATCAGAGAGGCAGGCTGTGTTTGATTTGATTTACAGCCCAATCCGACCCACTGGCCTCCATGCGTTCTGCTGGCAAAAGTGCCAGGATCCAAGTGGAAGTGCCGGCATCCTGGTGAGCATCGCACGACATTGTCGCTCTCATGGATGCTGCCAGTGAGCACATTGAGGCCGCCATCACAGTTGCAGGAGGCCATGCACACAAGGTGGCTGCAAAGACACAGTGTGCCAGTGCCTGGTGAGTTGGCGATGAGGGTGGCAGGGATGGGAGGATGGGTTCCTGGGTAGGGAGGGTTAGGAACTGGGGCAGGAAGGAGGTGGGAGGGAGGGATCTGGCAGCAATTGCGCACACCAGATCTTTTTTTAAAAAAAAAATTAAAACTTTTTTTTAAAAAGTCTTTATAAAATTTCCCTGCCCTCTTCGGACATACACCATCAAAATAGGTGGCATATGTCGGAGGAGGCTCATTGGTGATCAGGCAGCCTACCATGAGGTAAGCACAA
The DNA here is from genome assembly GCA_026170595.1 of Plestiodon gilberti rubricaudatus. NCBI lineage: Eukaryota > Metazoa > Chordata > Lepidosauria > Squamata > Scincidae > Plestiodon > Plestiodon gilberti. The sequence continues at coordinate 19,461,626 of JANXHW010000012.1, forward strand.
AGTATTTTACTTACATCCTGGAGGCTGTTCAATTGCCTCCTCCACATCATAGGATGCAGCACACGTCTTTTTACTGTGGCTGCATTGGCTGCATTGGTGGCGGAGGACAGACTGTTTAAAGTCATGCTGTGCTCCAAGCTACCCTTTACGCAGAGTGAGGGGAAGAACAGAGTTCTGGACTGTTCCACTTCAGAATGAAGACATGGGGACATATTTGAGCATGTTTCCAAATTTTTTTAAAAACCCTTATGTGTAGTAAATGAGGTGAGTAGATTGACGGACGATTTTAGTGCAGATTTCTCCCTGATTTATTGTGAGATTGATGTTTTTTTCCCTGCATGGGGAAGGATTAAAAAATACTCCTCACCTGCGGAGTGAAGTGGAACAATCCAGAATTCTACCACCTCACAGCCCAATCCTGTGTAGGATATGGTGGATGGCCTAAAGGGCCGGCCGCTGTATTCTATCGAGTTCCTGGCTGGCCCTGGGCAGCCCGGGAACAACTCAGGAGAAGGGGACAATTGTCCTCTTCCCCCGGTGTCAGCGGCGGGAGACCCAATGGGCCTACTCGCATGTGTTCGCTCTAGAGCTTGCGCACAGTAACGCCGACACAACCGGCGTATCTGGGGCCTGAAGGGAGCTTTGAATACCAGGGATCTTGGCCCCCAGTATCCCTGCCCCCTCCAGGCCCTGGGTGGGCAATGGCCGCCCTCCCTTGCCACCCAGTCTGCCCCCGCCCCGACCGGCATAGGTCTTACCTGCTCCGGCCTGCGCAGGGCCGGGGAGACGGTGGAGTGAGCAGCGCTGGCCGCAGCACTGGCGCTGCTTGCTCGCCAGGTGTCGCACAAGTGCTTTATGGCACTTGCGCGGCGTGCTGCCCCAGAGCTGAAGATACACAGAATTGCGCCATCAATCTATTGTCTCACTTTTTGTAATTAATTATGCAGATTACATGCAGCAGAATGAGGTGACAGAACCATGAGTCAGTAGAATGCCTCCAGGCTGCATAAATCATATTTATGAATCCCCCTTCCTTAACACACACACACACACGGGCAACCCAATCCTCAAGTAATCTCCGGCGCCAGAATGAGTGTTTGCGACTACTCTAGAGCAGGGAAGGCCGGTGCAGAGGCCGGCCTCCCCTGCTCCGACGATGGAGCTCCTGATGGCCACTGGACAGGATCCAGCGGGCGGGCGGGGGGGATCGCCAGTGAAGGGGGGGGATCGCCAGTGATCGCCTTCGGCCGTATCCTGACCCCCACCGCGCGCTGGGACCTTTACATGGCCTCCTCTTACTTCCACCAGCAAAATAGCTGGTGGAAATCCGAGGAGGCCCATCCGGGCAGCCTCTGTTTACACTCGGAGAAGGGGACGGAGAAGTAGACCTCTCGCCCGGCGGCCACGCTGGCTGCCGGTGCACAGGATCTGGTGGGCGACCATGGGCCGCTGTCGGATCCTAGTCAGGATTGCGCTCTCTCTCTCTCTCTCTCTCTCTCTCTCTCTCTCTCTCTCTCTCACACACACACACACACACACCTTGCAAGTAGAAAGCTAGCACAGGAGGGAGAATACTAGCTTACTACTTCCTGACATATGTTCTTTTTTAATGGAAAAGAGCATTCAAAAATAGTATCCTTTTGAGTTCCGACAATCATTTACTCTTTTGGGATCCACCTAGATAGGTGGAGGGCTTCCTGAGACCTGGGGGCAGCCTTATGCACAAGAGTGTGTAATGCAGATGTGGTAGATCCTGGGCTAGGCATAGATGCTGTAGTGTAGATATCGGAAATTTCCAAATTCAGCACATCTCAAATTCTATTCTTTCAGTTATCTCCACACATTTGTGATAAAATGATAAACAGGGAGCACCAGAAAGCCCTTGGATGGTTGCTGTACATGGAGAATAGTAACTGTTTAAAAAACAAATAGGATTTATTTAGTATCTGTCACTCAGATTATGGAGGACATTCTTGCATGAAATATATGGAACAGATCCTCCAACTGCTCTGTTTGCATGCTCTCTGAAAATGAACATGTTTTCATAGGGGCTGTTCTGACACAGCACGTTTGAGAACTGATACTGGTGTGCTCCATATTAAAATGCATTTCTCATTTTAATCAAACCTCTGTAAACATCAACCCCTTGAAAATAATAATCGCCAGCTCATGGAAGGTGAATCAAGATGCTTTTCTTTATCCAATGCGAATCTTTTCCTAATTAGTCTCTATTAATACGATGCTGCAGACGGCAGTGCTCTTTGGGTTTTTTTTTAAAATCACCTTGTCAATACTAAAAATCAAATTGCAAATGAATGAAGTCTGTGTGCAATCTAATCATTTGAGCCTCCAATCTCTCTCTATCTCTCTCATCACCACGTCCCACAATCATTCGATGACGAGACCGATGTCTTTCGTTTCCTGCCTCTTTACCATATCTGAACAAAACTTTGTGTCATGGATGCAGTATGTTATGACTAGTTAATGGCATCAGTAGCATCACAGTCAAAATATTCATTTCCTTTATGAGAAAACAGATTCTCATCTATCTAGGACTTAAGATAACCCAGTGATTCTTAAGGGCACTTGGTCATATCGCAAAATGTTGCCAATGAATAGACATGAAGAGATTTCACTTAAAATCATTTATCTGAAAATAAGTACACAGATCCATTGTTTTCAGATGCCCCTGGTCAATGCAGTACCAATTTCAAATTATCCCCAACCAAATTACTGTATTTCTTCTAAGACGCACATTTTTTTTTTCCAAATTTAGCCATTCAAAAAAGGGGGTGCGTCTTAGAATCGAAGGTGTGCAAATTCCACCCCCAAAACGCCACCTCCTTACCTACCAGGGCTTGTGGGGGGTTCGGGGAGGCCTGCGCGACCCTCTGCAGGCCTCCCCAATCTTCAGTTTGGTGAAAAACAGCGGGTTTCGGCCATTTCCAGTTTTTGCAAAATCCAGAAATGCCCGAAAATAGCCATTTATCACCGAACTGAAGATCGGGGAGGCTTGCAGAGAGTCGCACAGGCCTCCCTGAAGCTCCCCCAAGCCCCGGTAGCTCCCCAAATCAGGTTGGCGAAATGGAGCGGCAGGCAAGCTGGGGAGAGTTTGAAGGAAGGAGGTGCGTCTTGCAATCGATGTGTTTTTTTTTCCCCTGCTAGTGTTCCTGAAATTAAGGTGCGCCTTAGAATTGATGGCGCCTTAGACTCGAAGAAATACGGTATCACACACTTTTGTTTATGGTATTTGGTAGATTGTCTTTGGCATATAAAAGTCCAAGGAGACTCCAGGGGGGTAGATCAGCTCATTGCCAGCTATTGGGGGGGGGGGGGAGAAAGCGGGCTAGAAATCAAATAAATATTAATAATAATCAGGGCCAGAAAAGGGGGATCGGATCTTGGCATGTGTGGGTGCCACTGAGATCCTCCCTCACCCCGAACCTTCCCCAGCCCTGTGTCCCTATATAACCCTATAACCTCCTGGGCCCACTCCCCACCCAGGATCCTCCCTTGAACTGCCTCTGCCACCAACCTGCTGGCCTGCCTGTTTGGCGGCCTGCTGCTGCCTTGCCATTGGTAGTGTCAGAGTGGCTCATGCAACAGCAGGCCTCACGCCGACAGACTGAGAGATCCCTCAGCTCAAGGCCCTGATAGAATTGGGTCGCACGTCCCGTGTGGAATCCATGAGAAAAGCAAGTATTTGCCTTCACTGGTGGGACTGATCAAGACTGGCATGCACTTTAAACATGACATGAGGTGCTTACCATGATCAACCGAACTAGTGATGGTGCTGAAGTTCAGAAAAGGGGGTGGCTGTGGCAAAGAGGTTCATTGAAAGTTCCCATTCCTCCTTCCCTGGCATGTCGTTCCCAAGGTGCCTGAAATCCATGGTAAAGACTTATGAGATTTGGGCACCTCCATCTTGGATCTCGCGAGATTTCGTGAGATCCAAAATGGCCGCCGTGAGTAAAAAAGGTAAGTTTTAAACCTTCTAAAAGCAGCAGCAGCAGCGGGGGATGCACGATGGGCATTGGGGGGGGGGGGCTTTCCCTTCCTAGTGGAAGCAACTACCCTTTCTGGGGCTGTCCGTGGGTCATGCCTACATCAATTAGCCAAAATGGAACCTCCATGGCCAGAGGACGTCTACCTCTGAGTACCTGATTTGGGGAGCAAACACCAAAGGGAAAACTGTTGCCTTATCCCCTGCTTGTAGACTTCCAGCAGCATGCGACTGCTCACTGCTGGAAACAGGATAACGGGCTAGATGGGCTTTAGTCTGATCAAGCAGGGCTCTTCTTGTGTTCTGTCCTGCTCTCCTCCTGACCATTCTCAGAAAGGAAAAAGTGAGAACCAGAATTTCCCTGTCCTCCCTACCAGATCTAAGCAGCAAATACAAATGTCCACATGAACCAAAGAATGAAAAAGGGAAAGAAAACGGCAGATCTTGGTTTGAAAGCAGCAAAAAAAAGTGTTTCCTCAGTGTGTTGCTATTTACAGAGATTTGGATTTGGCTCATTGTTTCTTCCTGTCAATGGCAGATGCAGGGGGAGCTTGTGGGTGATGCACACATGGTCAGTGCTGTGTACAGGCACAGGGGCAAGTTCAATGCTGGCACAAAAAAACTCCATGTGGTTTTGTACCTCCTTTTCTTGTGATTAGCTTCCCACACAGACCAGCTGTTCCCCCCCCCAAAAAAGTTTTTTTGTACATTTATTTTATTTTAATTAATTAATTTAATTAATTAATTAATTAATTCTTGACTAAAATAAATAAATAAAATTTTTGAACCGCCATTTGGGCCTCAAAAGAGCACTTTGCACCCCCCCCCCAAAAAGATTTTTCACAATTTATTTCTTTAATTAAATAAGGGAAAATATTTTACCTCTCCCAAACCTTCTGATCTTCCCCCTCCTCACAGGATGCAGCGCAAGCCTCCTTGGTGTGGGTGGAAGGATGGGATTGGATGGTAATGTACCTTTTACTTTTATCTGGTATTATTTTAGTACATTTTTTTTCTATTTTTATACATTTGTTTGAAACTATTGCAAGCCATTCCAAGAGTTTGGGATGAAATGGGCTGGCTTTAACCCTTTTTTGTCCATTCCAGGCAAATAACTATGCATTACCTAATGCCCCCATGCTCATTCACCATGTGGTTTTGTACCACATGGTGAATCAAGTTTCCACCTCATAACAATACATTCATGCTTACATGTTTCCTTTTCGCAAGAAGTCTGATTATATTTCAAGTAGCTTCGGTGTGACTGAAACTGTTGTTCCCCCCTAACACCTCAGTGGCCAACACATTTTTTGAAAGAAAAAATGCAGCCCATTCTCTTGCAGTTCATTTGATGTGCCAGTGCAAAAGATGCTGACTGCCCGTTGATGGACAGACAGTGCCTTCTCCTTTTTTTCATTTCAGCCCTCCAAGAGTGACTTCCAGTTGTCATCTCCTGAAACAGTTCATTCTCAGTTCCTCCTTCTCTTTGTGATCCATATTTTTCACACACAGAAGTATTTTTAGCTTGTCATTCTCCTTAGGTTCTCTGCATGTTCTTTGAAATGAAGCAAGGATCACATCAAGCCTGCTGGTTTTCATCTCAGGTTAAAATAAGAAGATTCCTTTTTTCCAGCTCGAAAAAAGTACATTTACGAAATGTGTACGTCTCAGCTGGGGGATAACTCACTAGTTGCAATGAACACACATGTCGTGTGGTTCACAAGGTTCCAAACCCAGATTAAAATATTAAATAACTTTTTTAAAATATCCAGCTCTACAAAGAGAATTTAGAGAATTTTTAGACGTTGACCATTGCCTTGTTGTGCATTCTATAGTATTCTAACTATAATCCATCCTGAATTTATTGTATTATTATTCATTAATATTCATATATTGCTTTTCAACAACAAAAAAAGTTCTCAAAGCACTTTATATAGTGAAAGGAATAAGATGGTTTCCTATCCCGAAGGCACTCACAATCAAAGGGACTCACAGCCAGGTTGCAGGCACCAGTTTGCTGGATTCCATGGGGCAAACACCTGCACGGGCAACCCGATCTTGCGTAACTCCTAGAGCGATGGAGTGCGTGCTCCGCAACTCTAGCACGTTTGCAACGACTTTGGAGTAAGGGCCACCAGCGCGGAGGCCGGCAGCCCTGCCGCCCTCCAGACCTGGTACCCACCAGTGAAGTGCAGTCAGTGTAGGGTCAGTGCAGGGGCAGAGGGAGGGAGGACCACGTGGAGAGGGAGGAGGACCATTGACCGAACCAGGCTGGGAGAGGGTGGGGATATTGGTGGTGCACTCCGCCGATATCCTAGACCCGTTCCCAGCCCGGTTTGGCCTTACCCTTCTGCCTCAGATGTACGTCAACTTCAGAGCTGGTGTGCATCTGAGGAGGCCCATAGGTCCTGGGCAACCCTACACTTGGGGAAGGGGATGAATGTCCCCTTCTCCCGAGGTGTTCCCAGGTCGGGAGCAGGCCCAGGATACCACGGCTGGAGCATTAGGCAGGCCGCATAAAGTTGCGCAGGATTGTGCTGTGAATTTCCCACAGTGCCCCCTCTCTGAACACAGTAGTAATTCTCTCTCTCTCTCTCTCTCTCTCTCTCTCTCTCTCTCTCTCTCTCTCTCTCTCACACACACACACACACACACACACACACACACACACACACACACACACCATGCTGCCTTGGGTCTGCCAACGCTGCCTTTGCACTATGAAAAAAGCGTGGGACTTCCGGTTTTATTAAAAGGGACCACACAAATGAAGGAACTCCATTCAACACAGTCTGTGTAAATCAAACCACAAGTCCTGCACTGTGAGAAGCAACTCTGAGAGGAGCACGATACGGAGGTGGATGATCTGCTTTCTGCTCACTTTTAGCAGCTGGAAAGTGGATCAATGACATGGCTTGTGTCCACAGCAGACTGGAGGGTGGCAGCAGCGGTGACAAATTCGGGATGTCTTCTTTCCTCCCCTGCAATCCGCTGCTAATGCAGTCTGCATCACCTAACCTCATGGATGGGCTGCCCCCGCAAATCTCAGTACTGAGAACTTCATGCCAAAGGTTGTGGTGAAATTTCTACATCAAAATCTAAATGGCAATGCTTGAAAATCCATTGAACTTTGAAATGTCTTGAGATGGTTCCACCACTCCATACCACATGTGTTTTTGAGGACAGAATAGAAATTTATACAATTCCACTGAAAGTGGAAACACGTTAATAGTATCTCTCTCTCTCTCTCTCTCTCTCTCTCTCTCTCTCTCTCTCTCTCTCTCTCTCTCTCTCTGCTTTTTTTCATTTTTGCGCTAATGCATTCATGAGCATGTATATTTATGTGACACTCTTAAATAGCCAAGAGCACTTTAATCAGTGGATTATCTGCAACCTAATCAGTTAAAATACTAATCAGGAATTGTAGAAAACGTTCCCACTCCAGTGCAGCAGGGGGAACATTTGCTGATGTTTATATTCCTTGACTTCAAAACAGTGTTTGCCATTTTTATTTTTATTTTTGCAGCTGGAGCTAAAGGTGGAAGAGGGTTGGGGGAGAGAAGAGATGGTTTATTGTTTGTTTCTAGTGGGAAGTTTTTTTTAATCTGCACAGCCTGAGCAAAGGATGCTGGATGAGACTCAAAAGTAGGCACTACCTCAAAGAGATTTTGCCAAATGGAAGCAAACAGTGTTGCTGAGTCCTCTTCCTCCAGTTGTGGCTGTGGTGTTTTAGAAAACATGAAAAAAAAAAACCCTGTGCAGTCCAGCCGATCACAGGCAGGCAAGCCTGTACAATGTCACACACCACGTAGTTAGTGGCAGGATGTGGATCAAGTCTTTGACTCCAAGTCTCGAGTCAAGTCCCAAGTCAAGTCCCAAGTCTTTGCCCCCAAGCAAAGGGATTGCGAGTTGGTTGCGAGTCCCTATCTATTTAATGGGGGAAACGGTTTTTAAACCTGAATAAAATTTGACTTGTAAAAGGCTCCAAGTCTCAAGTCTCGAGTGTTTTGAGTCTTTTACAATTGCCAAGTCAAGTCTGAGTCAAGTCATGGATGCAACTTGAGTCCGACTCAAGTCCAAGTCAATAGACTCAAGTCTACATCACTAGTTAGTGGTGGATTTTAAATTACAGGAGCTTGTCATGATACGCCATGATAGCCAGTGCTCATACCGGATGGGTGAGTGTCCTGGGGCAATTCCCATGCATTACCCCCCATGGTCAGTGGCATCACAAGGGGGGTGAAGCCGGTGACACCACAGGGAGAGGTGATATCAAAATGAAAGCTTGCTGCTTTTTGCCCAGCTCCTCCTTTCCTAAGCTCTTTCTAGTTTTTCCTGGAAGCAATGTCTCCTGCACTGAAGACCACATGCCCAGGCAAGTTCTGCTTTTCAGCCCCTCCCGCTGTCATTTATTGACTCTCTTCATAGGGTGGAGGTAATCTGCATAAAGTGGCATATCTTCATGCCTGATTAATTGCTTGGTTTTGTGTTGCTCACCACATACCCAGGTGGGCTCGGGCATTTATCAGGCAGAAAGCTCTACTAACTGCAGTGGGCTTACTCCCACATAGCCATGTTTAGGTCTGCGGAGCCTTCCATCCTTCCTTGGTGTGGCTACTCTTCCTGAAAAGAAGAATGTCTCAGCTGTCTCTGTCAAGTGGATAGAGGGAGGATCTTCTGCTGCCCTAACTGGGTCACAGATTTCCTGATCCCCCCCCCCCTTGTAGCATGCAGTGCTTCAGCGTGGCGGGGGATAGGATTGGATTTGGTATTTTGACCAATGCTAGGTTGAGGCTGCCCAGGTGAACAGGCCATAAGATGACTTTATCCTGGGGTGTTAAGAAGGCATCAAACCCATGCTGCTTGAGGGTGATGAGTTCAGTTATTTAAAGACGTTAAAATCTGCTGCAGATCTCTGTTAAATTCAATAAAGCTGTGGCCCATTTGAACCAATGTTTATGCCTCCTGTCTTTACAGGGTGTGATGGCAATGGGAGGAGCTTGGCTTTTGTATTGGTCCAGCCCTATTTGAGCAAATTTCTTCAGGGAGGCAGGGAAAGTATTTTCACATGATGTGATGATTTATTTCATGCAAGAAAAATAGCTTCTGATTACTAGATCATGTACTGTATTTATGAACTATGTTTTATTTGTATAATTTGTTTTTGCAAGATAATGCAAACTCATGAGAAGTAAACTTCAACTCATGAGAAGTAAATAGGGGTGTAATTCGATGTTTCTTTTAAAGTTGATGGTATGGCTTTGTAAATGGATTACAATGCCATACACTTTGGAAATGTTTTCTTTAAATAATAATAATAATAATAATAATAATAATAATAATAATAATAATATACAGTATTTATATACCACCTTTCTCGGTCATTGGATTTCTCCTCCGACTTTAATCCAAGGTGGTGTACATGGGCAGGCTGTCCTAACCCCCCTTGGTTTTTTTTACAATATATATATATATATATATATATATATATATATATATATATATATATATATATATATATATATATATATATATATATATATATATATATATATATAAATGTCCAATCTTTCATGAACGGCTACTTTCCAGGTGGTATCCTTTTTACAGTCTGACAAATTCTGCTGGCTGGCGCCTCCCACACTCGACCGACGCAGCTGGAAGCTCTTATCTCTCCTCCTGGAGGCTTTTCACAGCTTTTTGCCAGCAGCGTGTCTCGAACTTATCAAGTTCACCGGTCTTTGGGCTTTGAAGGCAGCAGCTCTCCCAACTAAGCCAGACTCTTCTGCCCCAAGGCTTTTCCAGAACAAGACTCAATATACAACATATATTTACAATATAATGTATTTTAATAATAACCATAATAATGCAGTATAGACAGAAAGAAAACATATGCAAAATACTATCTTCACATCCAAATCCACAAATGGCCATCTTTCATAAATGCATTATTTGTTGGCTTGTTCTTTCAAGTTATGCTTAGATGCCATATCAATAACATTTATATTATAAATAATAAAAATACTGTTGAAATAAAATGTGTAAAAGAATACCATGTCATATATGACATGGTATTCCTTTACACATTTTATTTGTGTTTATTTGTGTTTTATTACTATAATATAAATAGTAATATTGTGTATCACATTTGCATCCTTAGACTACAAACCTATGCACACTTTACTCGGAGCAAGCTCTACTAAACATAACAGGGCTTACTTTTGAGTAAATATGCATAGGCTCACTCTATGATCTGGATTTTTACAGGCTTTCATTTTTAACCCTCAGCAAGCAGCTTTATTTGATGTATAAATATGCCCTTGGAAATTCACTCAAAAGACTGATTCAAACACAAGGGGCATGTTCCATAACTATCAGCCCAATCCTACCTACCGTGTTTCTCCAAAAATAAGGCATGTCTTATATTAATTTTTGCACCAAAGAATGCAGGAGGTCTTATTTTCGGGGGATGTCTTATTTTTTTAATGTACGGTACGTACAACAAGCAACGAAAAATTGCAGGCACCAAATTGCAGGCACTTTTTTTACCTTTTCACTTGGCCGTCTGTCCTCCTGCTGCTGCCGCTATTTGCCCTTGCCGCCTCCTGTCCTGCGGGGCGGCTGCACCGCGGCCCGCTGGGAACGTCCCCCCCAGATCTCTGGTTTTCTTTTTCAGCGAGCGCCAGGCTGGACTCCAAACACGGCAGCAAGCCTGCCAGGAACACCCCTCTTCCGCTCAGCGTTGCTCTCGCTGAACGCAGTGGCGGGCTCATTGGAAACGTCCAAGTTCACTCGTGAATTCGGGAGTTTCCGGAGAGCTTGTGGCTGTGTTCGGCTTCTGAGTGAACTCGGACGTTTCCAGAGAGCCCGCCGCTGCATTCAGCGAGAGCAATGCTGAGCGGAGGTGTGTGTATGTGTTCCCGAAGGGCTTGAGGCCGCATTCGGAGTCCAGCCTGGTACTCGCTGAAAAAGAAAACTGGAGAGCTGGTGGGGGGGCATTCCCGGCAGGTCATGGTGCAGTCAGCCTGACAGGCGGTGGCAAGGGCAAGCTGCGACAGCGGCGGGAGGCCAGGCGGCCAAGCACCGCAGAAAAGGTAAAGAAAATGCACTGAGTAGGACACCGGGGGGGGGGGGCAGTTCCAGCCAGCCACAAACAGCAGCCGGTCAGGACGAACAGTGTCGTGTGGCTCTTTACTAGGTCTTATTTTCAGGGGAAACATGATAACTGCCCGTGTGACTCCTATGGGGGAGTTTTGGCTGCTGGAGTTCTCCTTGGGGTAAGGGAACAATTGTCCCCTTGCCTTGGGGTAAACCCCAGCAGCTGCTATGAGACAACAAGGACCTGTGCCAGCGATATCGCAGGTGCAAGTCTGCGTTGACCCATGCAGGCGATAGGCCCGGGAAGGGGTTGCAGAGGCGTGGAAAGACTGGAGCAAGTGGAGCAGCGGCTCCAGGCAGCCCCTCGGCCCCGGGCAGCGCTGCCCCGCTCGCTCCAGTCTTTCCCGGAGCGCGCGCGCCCTCCCGTGACACGGGCAGCCGCTCCGAGGCCTTCTCCCCCGGCCTCGGAGCCGGAGAAAGCCCTGGAGCGTCCACCCCAACCAGTGGTCAGGGCTTTCTGAAGGCCTACTGCCGCGCGTGCGCTATTTATCCTTGTTGTTTTGCACATACGCAGAATGTTAACGTCCTGGCCGGCTGCTGTTTGTTAACGTTGCACGTTAACGTTCTGCGTATGTGCAAAACAACAAGGATAAATAGCGTACGCGTGGCAGTAGGCCTTCAGAAAGGCCATATCCACCGGTCGGGGTGGACGCTCCAGGGCTTTCTCTGGCTCCGAGGCCGGGGGGGGGGGGCTTCGGAGCACCCGCATAAGCCGGGTTGCCCCCCCGGAGCGGCGCCCCCCCGGAGCGGCGACGCCCCCACGGAGCGGCGACGCCCCCCGGAGCGACGCAGCAGCGAGTGCTCCAGGCAAGTGCTCCAGGCAGCACTCGTTGCTGCGACGCCTCTGGGGGGTTGTATGTGGCAGGTGCTGCCACCGCTGAACCCACACCCTCCTAGACCCAATCTGCCCATTCCCCACCCCATCTCCCCATTCTGTGCACCCCTCCCCGTTCCATCCCCTCCCCGCTCACCTCCTGCCCTATTCCACCCCCTGTGCTGGGCTTACCTGTTCGTGCGGGCCTCTCGACATCTGCCAGTGTGTGCAGGAAGGCTCTAGTCTTCTTGTGGGTGGGCTGGCAGCTTGCGCTGCCACGAAGTGCTTTATGGCTGCTTTGCGGTAGCCTGCACCGGTGGAATGTGCATTCCTTCGGCACTACTCACTAATAGGATTGGGCCATATGTTACTCTCAAGCTTCCCCTACCCATTAGAGCAGTGTTTCCCAACCTGGGGGTTGGGACCCTCAAGGGGGTCGCAAAGCAGTTTCTGGGGGGGGTGTCATGGGATGTTAACTGGATGGCCACACCCAAGATGGTGGCTCACTCCCCCCCCCACACACACACACACTGCAGAGATGATATTCTGATGCTCTTTTGGGACTTGTTTGTTTGCTCACCTTGTGTTACTTTATGCTTGTCTTTTAGCATCTCTGTTAATATTAGCTCACTCCTCTCCCCCCCCCTGTTATGTGTACAACTTTAAAAAATGTGATTTATTTTTAAAAGTGTGATTTATTAAACAGTGTAATTTATCTTTAAAAAATGATATCACTTCCTGCTTACTGACATCACTTCTGGCCCTAGGGGGTCCTGACAGATTGTCATTCTACAAAAGGGGATCCCGGTGCTAAAAAGATTGGAAACCACTGCGCTAGAGCCACTTTTTGAACTCTAATAATCAAAATTTGTTTCAGGTTTGTTACAGATTTCATCCTGTGTGAAATTTCAGAACTAACTTCACGCAACCATTCAAGGCAACGGAAGACCATGGTCAAAATGAGATGATTTGAAGAAAATGATTAGCAGAATGACTAAATTCTTCTTTTTAATCTACAGAAATAAATACTTTTAAATAGTAAAATTAAATGATACAGTAAGGAAATAAATAAATAAATAAACAAGGTGGGGTACAATTGATTCAACTCAGCTTTTAAAATCTCAATCCCATACAGCAGTGTTCCTCAAACTGTGGGTCAGGACCCGATTTCTGGTGGGTCCCGCAAAGCTTCCAATGAAAACACGGGTGATGAAAAGTCATTGCCACGAGCCCTGAGGCTATTCAAAAATCAGATAGCTACTAATTGCCCTGCAAAGAGCTGAGCTCTTGCAGTTTGCAAGCTTGTGTAAATATAGGGAGATAAATGTTTCATCATCTTTTTTTATGGTGTGGTTTTTTCCCCCCAAGTCTGTCAATGACTGGTAGTGGTGGGGCAGCTGAAGGCTGAGTCACATAACTAAGCCCTTAAAGACTTGAGGCTATTCATTAGGGCTACCTCACTACAAGAAATGGATTGAGGTTTTTTTGCAAATAAATAAAATATTACTTGTAAATAAATAAATAAAATAATTCTTTCTAGATCACTTTTTTTAAAAAGTCCCCTAAAGCTAAGTGGGTCCCGACAGAGTGTCATTTTAAAAAGTGGGTCCCGGTGCTAAAACGTTGGGGAACCACTGCCATAGAGTATAGTTTTCTCCTTCATTGAGCTATCCTTGCTTCTTTGAGAAGCTGCATAGGACTGATCTACCCAGTGTAGTACTTATTTCTAAGTAAACATACAGCATAATCTTATGCATGTCGACTCAGAAGTAATCTCCATTGAGTTCAATGGATTATTCCCAAATGGATTCAATGGATCATATTCAATGGATCTTATTCCCTTATAAGTTTGTATAGGACTGCAGCTTTAATATACTTTAAAACAACAGCAGCGTCTTACTATTATAAATAGTTGTTATAAGGCAGAATCCACCCTCCCATAAATAAACAGCTAGCTAGGTAGTCAAACAAACAAACAAACAAACAAATAAAATAGATTTGAGATGAAGGCGATTCCTTTGGACAGCATTGATGAGAGTCCTTCAGAAATGTTCAGGCTTACGTCCACCATAGTTGGTGAAGTGAAACTTTTCATGTTATATCTCCTTTGGAGAACGAAACCTTGGAAAGGCCCACCCCAACTACTAATCTTCAGTTTGTTTACGCATGTCTTCAAACAATTCTTTCAGAAATGTTTTAAGTTGTTCTAGGAATTGCATAGGTGTTTTTGGTAAAGTCTGACACTTCTGGTTGCTTTCCACTGACTAAAGGGAAAAAAAGTTGCATTAAAAGATGAACAGTTTGTTTGCTTGTTTGTTTACTAGATTTCTATCCTGCTTTTCAAAAACGTCATCAGTGGTTCGTAAAATCAAAAGCAATGCAAAACTGGAAAAGAATTAAACTGAGTCGAGAGCAGGGTTTCTCAACCAGTGGTACGCGTACCACCAGTGGTACTTTTGTGTACTTACTCGGACCACTGGGAGCCCTGCCACCCTGCCAGAAACCCCGCAACCCCATGAAAACGCGGTGCTTTTGGCACTGCATTTTTGCTCCTGAGAGGCTCCTGCCTTTGACCAAGTCTCTTGGGAGCACTAAAAATAGCCCATGTACCCACCCGGAGCTTCTTACCTGTGTTCTCCGGCCTTTGGCATGGCATTCTGGGTCTGAAAACCCAAAAGTAAATGGCGATGACATCATCGCCCCCTACTTCTGGTGGTACTTCAACAGAGGCTTCACTCCCAGGTTTCTGCAGGCTTTGGGGCAAACACCTGCAGAAACCTGGGATGCACATGACACTCCTTTGGTGCATTGGGTGCTGCCACTCACTCCCACACTGAGGATGGACCAGCCACCTGCGATGGGTGTGGGCCCTTGACCAGTTGGCTGACCTGGCTGAATCCTGAAGGTACTCTGTTCAGACCCGCAAAGTAACCCCCCAAACTTTCGAAACTAGGCCTTCAATGTCTGAAGTCCCCTCATGGGTCCCAGAGCTACGCCCCCCCCCCCCGCTGGTGGTGGTTTTCCATGAAACAGAGGTGCAGGGCGGGCGAGCCAAACCCGTCGTAGACACCCGCTCACACCGATGAAATAGCCCGATTCTCGTGCAGCCTCCTGCCGCTTTGACACACACCCCCGCTCGCCTGGCACCCAGGGCCCAACACCACCCCGCTTGCCACTGCCCCCCCACCCCCTCTCCACCTCTGTCACTGATGGGTCCTTCGAGCAGCAAATCTTTGATGAAAGTTTGGGGTGGACTTGGGATGGGGCAAAGGAAATAGCCAGCCCTTGATGGTAAAGAGTTTCTCCACAAGTTCAACAATGAATCACAATAGCTGGCACTGAGACAAGGTCCAACAGGTCCTTGAGGTGGCATGACAAGCGCCACTCTCTTACCTGGGAGCATGCCTGCCACTCCTTTGGATTCAGTTGGAATGGCAGGGAATGGAGAGGGAGAGGAAGCATGGAGCTGAAGAGAGTGGTGGGCTAGAAGAGCATCTCCACATTTCTTCTTCTGCATTTTGAATTCAGGGACTGGGAGGAAGCACAATGCAGATGGGGAAATAAACGCTGGTGCTCTGGTGCTAATTCACTGACAGAGGCTGTTGTAGATGGGCTGACCACATACTGAGGTTAAAGTTAACATCAACTCTAATAAGTGAAAGATTTGTGCATAGCGAACAGTGAAGTTATTGTATAAAAACATTCTGAAATGGATCTACTTACATTCTTTTGAGGCCAGTTATCAGTAAGTTCATGAAGCCGAACTCTGAGCTTATTTCCTATGTCATCACCATCCACTTTATCATGTATCAACACTGTGTTCAAAGACTCGTTAAAACTGACTAAATTCCACCTTTTACACTCTTCCTGCAATGAGAGTATTATGTCAAAGTCACTTGACGACAGAATTAATGTCAGAAGTAATGGCGCATAATACCTGGTGCATAAAGTGCAAAAGAGGTGTGGAATTCTGAGAGTACAGCAGAGTGGCATTTTGTTATAATACAATCCAGCCTTCATCATTAATTCCCATGGAGATTGTGTAAGACAGTGGTTCCCAAACTGTGAGCCGTGGCTCCCTAGGGAGCCATGGAAACCAGTCAGGGGAGTCATGGAATCCCCACAAAAAAACCGCCACCCTATGCAATGTATAGGATTGTAGCCCTAATGGAGAGCCTTGGCCAGTAGCCCAGTAGGTCAAGGTAGCCACTGATCAAAAAGGTTTGGGAACCGCTGGTGTAAGAGAACTTCTGCTGGGTTCATAAGCAGCATTTGCACCATCATAGAGGGTCATTTTTTTTCCACCCCAGCATGTCATGGTGAAACTGGCCCATCTATGAGGCTACCAGGGGTGGTCACCTGAGGTGGCAGGTGGAGGGGGGAGTACTTGCTTCTGCCTACCTTCACAATTACTTCTCCACCTATTTCTACCTGGATGTGGAAACAAAGATGAGAATAGAGTGGAAGATGAAGTGTGGAGGAGCAGAGAATGTTGGGCTAAAGCAGACAGCCTGCATCAGTTGTCAAAGAGTCATCTTAGGTTTAGCAGAGGGAGAGCAACTGTCCCTCTTCACCCCAGCATGGTGACTTTTCCAGTAGTTTATTGCTGGTGTCTTTTCTGCATCTTTGTAAACAGATTGTGAACACATTGGGAACTCCCCCCCCCCCCAGAGGCTTCCCCTTCATCTATGGGTCTCCTCAGACTTACAGCAACCATTTTTGCTGGTGTAAGTCTGAGGAGATCCAGGGTGAAGTTTCATGGATCGGATCCTGGCACAAGCCACGGCTGCCAAGTTCCACCCCTCCCTCTCCTGAAATGTCCCCTGCCCTCCCCACTTGAAACTTCCCCTACCCTTCCTCTCCCTGCCCACAACACACCCCTGTTGCCAACTTACCAGAGTCAGTGCAGCCTGGGCGCTGTGGCAGCAGGGTGCAGAGCTGCCACCAATTTGTAGTGGTAGCTGAGACTGGCCCGGTAGCAGTGTGGCCTTTCCACCATTGCTGGCCTTTTATTGACAGCGGGGTACTTGGCCCGCTGTAGTAAAAGACCCATAGGATTGGGCTGGAATTTATCTAATTTATTTCCAAGAATCTAATCAAAGTTCAGTATTTCCAAATCCCATTGAAATCAGTGGGACTGAAATTACTCTAAATCATTACCTGTCTTTAAGGAACAAGAGTACATTCAAGGACAATTTCAGATTCTACAGCAGTTTGCTAGGGAAGAATATGTAGGTGAGTGGCTAGGATATTCCCAACTGACACCCTGGAGATCTGCTGTCACTGCCACTCAGAGCTACTCCAAGGAAAGTACAGGATGTCCTAATTCATCCCACCCAGGATCCCTTCTGGTTTTCTCTCCATTCCCAGCAGTCTACATTTTAAGTTTGATGTTATTTGACATTCTTCACTAGGAAAGGCTGATTTAAATGTCTTACCGTTAAACTTTGAGGGGTAGTTACATTGACCTGCAAATAGCAAATGACAAAATAGGAGTTAGATAAAGAAATGCAAGCTTGAGGATAGAAGATTCAGCAAATGTTGAGAAATCTCACGCATCCTCCTAGGTTTAGCTTCAGTTCAAGGACTGCCTCTATCACGTCACATATCAGACTGAACAATTCTAACAAATTCAACAGGCTACTAATTTTACAGTGAGGTTGGATGTCTCCAGGATATTTCTCGACACCATGCCAGAAGTTTAAAAAGAACATGCCATTTAAAAAGAACAGTTTCTAGCCTTTTCACTTGCGGAGATAAAACAAAACGGCTGCAGACAGTAGACAATTCACAAAGAAGCAATGCAGTTAACTGTTTGGTAAGTGTTTATAGAATTGCAACCTAACCCACTTCAAATGTATTAGGCTACTTGGTATCGTTGTAACAGTTAAAAAAGCACAGATTTTGGCTACAATCCTATACACACTTTCCAGAGAGTAAGTCTCATTGAACACAATGGGACTTACTTCTGGGTAGACATGCATAGGATTGTGCTGTTTGCACACAGATGATCCCCTGCTTAGTTCCTGATGTCTTTGAAGAAGGCTGGGAAAGACTTCCTCCCCCCCATCTGAAATGCTGCTGCTTCCATTCAGAGTTTACAATACTGAACTAGATGAATGAATAGTTTAACTTCTTATGTTCTGGTTGCTCTGTACTGTTTCCCTGTCGTCACCACCACATGGCTCTTTTTGGAAAAGGGCAGAACTGCTGTTGGCAATTTTTTGTATGAAGTGGCGCTAGGGGTTGGCCAGATTGGACACTGGCTGCTGGTTCTCATCCATCTACCCTACTACTTACCATTTATGAGTGTGCAATTTGCACCCTCTTGATATCCTTGCAGTAATCTTGGACAGCAAGCAAGAGTTATCATCTCCCGTATTGTGCTGGAGAAAGAGTGGTTTGCCTAAGGCCACCTAAGGAGTTCATAGCAAAGGTGAGGTCCAAACCAGAGAAGCCCTGATTTGCAGGTCAGTCTTTTAGTCAAGACAGCATTACACTATAGGGTCCAACTGGCTGGGTCGATCCCTGATTCGACAGTGGCACTAGTACCAAACTCTGCATCATCAGAGCGTGGCAGTACCCGGGGGGGGGGGAGTGAAGGAACTTGCCTCATGGCCCCCAGAAACCTGGCACCAGGACTGTGTTCAGACATGCAGCCCCATATTCACACAGATATCTTTATCCAGCCTGCTCCCTTACCTTAACTCAAGAGTTTTTAGTTTTTAATGAAATGTTATTGTTTTTAATCAAATGGACCCACAATTCATTTGAGCTACTTGGTTGAGCTTCACCACAAGGGAAGACACCATCAATTGGATTTAAATGCAAAGGATCCCAGATTCAGGGCTGGGACTCAGCGACCCTTGTCTGAATCTCTGTAGAGTGTCCACAGTGTCGACAATACAGAGCTAGATGGGACAATGACCTGAAACCGTATGGCAGCTTGCGCTGAGAACCAAGTGTGGATTTCTATAGATTTACTTCCATGTAGAAGTTTGAAATGATTTCCTTCATTACCAACCCTGGCACTCCTTGCCCAGTCGCCTGAAATTGCCTGAAATTGCAGTCAGCAATTTATTCAGAAATAAAGGCAAACATTTTGTTCCTTACCTTGTCTGAAATTTCAACTCTCCCCTTATGCTGCAAATCAAAAAGCACAAAATCAAATTAGAAACTGGAATTGGAAAATCAATAAAATATTCACAGGTTTTTGCGAATCTTTTGCTGTATTCATAAATACAGCAAGTTTTTGTCTATAACTATAGCGTACCTCAAATATATAATTCAACATTTTCTGAGTTTCCTCGTTGAGTCTCAGAAACACGTTCATTGGTCTGCCACTGGCATATACTGCCATGCAAAGGAAAACCAACCAGTTGGCAACCATTGTTGTGATAGCAGATGCTTCCTGCTGAGACTTTAATGCTCTTATATGTGCTCCCGATGCTAAAGGAAATGATTAATATCTCACCACAATGTCAAGCAGACCCAGGGGATGTGGTGAAGAGGATTGGAAATTACCTTGAACAATGGAATATCCCAAGTTGTTTATCTGATGTTTAGATATATGTGGTTTTAAATGAAGTTGCTTGAATTTTGAAGGAAGAGATAGACATATATGGGCAGAAAATTTAGCACTTTCATGTTTCGTTTAATTCAGTGGGAAAGCGAAGTAATGTATGTAAATCCACTCACCGGAATCAATCAGACTAACAATGCAATCCTAAAGTCATCTACTTAGAATTAAATGTAGGCTGCAATCCTATACACATTCACCTGGGTGTCTCATTGCACTCAGTGAGGCTTACTTCTGAGTATAGGATTGTACTGTGCCAGTGTTTAACTTTATTTATTTATACAGTTGCCCATTCATGGGTCATGATTGGGCTCTGTGCAGAAATGTTGCTGGAAACTCCTACTAATTCAGGATTAGAGATTGACAAAATGCTTTGAACTCTGAAATGTCTTCTCTATTTCACTTAATTTGTTAGTCAGGAGGGGCTGTTTGGGTAGTGGTATCTGCCCTTGGTCTTCTGCCATGAAGACAGATGCAACTAATTTACTGCACAATCCTGTGTATCTTCAGTGCTGGGGGAGCACGTGCTCCCCCAGCGTTGGGTGTCGCAAAAGTGCAAGTAAAGCACTTGTGCGACACCCGGCGAGTAAGGACCGCTGGGGCAAAGACTACTGGCCCACTCGCCCCCAGCGCAGCGTCTCCACGCCCGTTGGACCAGGTAACTCCAGCACCAGCCGGTGCAGGGGCAGGGAGAGGGGGAGGGGGAGTAGCCATTGGGCCTGGAGAGGGCGGGGATATCGGCGGCGAGATACACCAATATTCAAAGCCCTCTCCAGACCTGACACGGCCTTACACAGAGAGCTGTCATACAGTCGAGTAGGCCCATTGGGCCTCAAGCCGCTTACACCCGGGGAAGGGGACGATCATCCCCTTCCCTCGATGTGCACCAGAGCTTTCCCGGGGCAACCCGGGACCTGGATAGGATATCTTACACAGGATTGGGCTGCCCATTTCTCTGTACTCCCCAAGTCCCCTTTTATCGCCCCTTTCCCTCCCTCACTGTCCAGTGGGCCAACTGCTTCTCTGGCAGGTTTCCTGCTTCTAACATACAAGGTGGGCCCCCATATCCACGGATTCACTATCCACGGTTTCAGTTATCCACGGATCGCAGAGACCCCCCAGACGTTTACTTTTTTCCCAGTAAGCTTCCTTAAACAAACAGGAGAAGCAGCCTCTGGCTGCTGGACTTAGTCTCGTTCTACTTGCCTGCAATGGAGGCTGCTTCTCTGTTTTAAGGAAGAAACAAAGCTTGCTGAAAGAAAAATAAGAGCTGGGGGCGCGCGCACACCTGCCCGCAGGGGAGGCAGGGCAGGGGCCCCTCAGGAAACCATGGAGGGGGTGTTCGCCAGTGGCATCACTAGGGCGCGCGCCGCCCTAATGACCCCCGCGCCGCCGCTACAGCCGGCCAGAGAGGATCTCTGGAGCCGGCAGCAGCGGAGGCTCCGCTGCTGCCGGCTCCGGAGACATCCTCTCCGGCCGGCTGTCGTGGGCCTTCTGACGAGGCCCAATGCGCAACATCATATTTATTAGGTTTTTCGCGCATGCGCAGTACGTTTCTGAGGGCAAAGGGCTGCCCTTTTGCCCTCAAACGTTCTACATAGGCGCGAAAAACCTAATAAATATGACGTCTCGCATTGGGCCTCCTCAGAAGGCCTCAGAGCTCCGCCGAGGGCAGACGCTCCGAGGCCTTCTCCTGGAGCGGGAGGTGACGTGCGCGACGCGCAGGTGCGTGCGCGCGGGACTGCACATCACTTTTTGCGCGCATCACTCCCAGGCGGTCCGCCCTGCCCGCCTCGCTCCAGTGACGCCTCTGGTGTTCGCTCCTATCCACAGTTTCAAGTATCCACGGAGGGGCCTGGAACGTATCCCCAGCGGATATGGGGGGAGAACTGTATTTGAAGAAGCTTTTATTATTCCCATTAATGTTGCTGACCATATGCTCCTCAAAATCTTTCTAGGCCTCCCATATAATCTTTTTACATTTCTTTTGCCAGAGTTTGTGTTCCTGTTTATTTTCCTCATTAGGGCAAGACTTCCATTTACAGAACGAAGCTTCCTTGCCTTTTATGGTCTCTTTAACAGTGCAATCCTACCCAGCTCCTCCACTGGTGCAGCAGTGGTGTAGGGCAGAATGAGTGGCTTTGGAACGGAAAGGGGATTTAAATCCCCTTTAGGTAATTCAAGTATTCCCTACTTGAAAGTCAGTCATGTCCGACTCTAGGGTGCGGTGCTCATCTCCGTTTCTAAGACCAAAGACTAGCGTCACTGCGCGCACATCACCTGATAGCGGGGGCGTGCGCATCACCCCCGCCCTAGGGTGGCATGTCGTCGGCGTTGTCACCCTAGTGACCCCTGTGCACCCCCCAAAAAAATGGGATGCGACGCCTTTGGCAGCACAAAGGACTTACCCCCGCTGCTGCCGGTTCTGCTCGTCCTCCCCGGCCGGCTGTCCGACGCTCCGAGGCCTTCTGAGAAGGCCCAACGCGTCAATACGTGATTGTTTACGTTTTTCGTGCATGCGCACAACATTTCTGAGGGCAAGGGCTGCCCTTTTGCCCTCAGAAACGTTCTGCGCATGTGTGAAAAACCTAATAAATGATGTATCACCGCATTGGGCCTCGTCAGAAGGCCCCGGACCGCCTGCCGGAGCGGACGCTCCGAGGCCTTCTCCCGGCCTCGGAGCCTCCGGAGGGTGACGTGCGTGGGTGCGTGCATCACCCCTTCTGCGCATGTCTGCGCGCGTTACCCCGTGGCGGTCCGCCACCCCTGCCAGGGTCTAGTGACGTGCCTGAAGACGCTTCTGTGGTCATGTGGTCGGCATGACTAACATGACTAACAGAACGCTGTTACCTTTCTGCCACTGTTACCTATCTACTTGCTGGGACAGGAAATGGAAGCTCACTCCGTCACGCAGCACTCAGGTCTCAAACTGCTGTCCTACCAACTTTCATTCATTTCAGTCCACCCATTCCCATGGGCCAGATTCCAGTTAGTCCCATGGGCCAGATTCCTCTCCTTATTCTGCCATTCTGAATGGTACCCAAAATCTGCCATCTGAGGTCACCTCTTCTGACTTCACCTCTTCTGAGGTCACCCTAGACTATGGACACCTTAGAACCAAAGTTCAGCAGCACAACATTTAGATATAGGTCAAACCTTCATTTTCATTCTGTTCCACATCCCATGATTTCTTTTAACTTTTATAGGACACTGTTGTTTTGATGGGTAGCTAATTTATATTCCCATTCCGAGGGGATCATTCTTTCTTACAGTCACCACCATAACTTCATTAAGCACTATCTTTAACTTCTGTGCATTACTGCAAAATTAGACTGAACTGAAAACAAAAATCAATCGCTGTATACCACGACCTGTTTCAAGTAGTTTCTGAAGCGGGCAGCGGCTAAGAACATAGAAGCGACTGTAATCAAAGAAATGAGAAGAAAACAAGGTACTTTCAGAAAACAAAGTACCTCATTAAAATCAGATTTTTCTCTGTGTTCCCATCATTTATTGATTATCCTTGCTTGGTTCTGCTCACTTGGGAGGAGAAAACATTTTATTTTACTCTTTTCTTTAATCCACAACTCCTCATTATTTCCATGTTATCTTCACGGTCATTTAACAACTTTGGAAGAAAGAGTGATGTGCCAGGCTACAACTGCATGTTCATCAATTGATAACTGCAACATCAAGTGACTTCTGTTGCCTGGATGTGTGAGTCATTACAGATTTCTACTTGCAGAGGCAAATAGAATTGCCATGAGGCTGAGTGGAGATTTAACCTGGAACACCAGATTCCTGTCCATGTCCTGGCTCCTGGGATTAACTGCATTTGATTGGTGCCCTGGGTCTTTGAGGCAAAGCTTGGGGCAGTGTTTTTGCTGCGAGTGCTATGAGTCTGGCACCCACCTTTGAGAGGTTTAACTGGTCACCCTTTGTGGGCCACATTGAAATTTTTGCTTTCAACCTGATGAACAATTTGGAGGGACGTTTTTTTCACCTATCCCAGACTGTTGCCTTGAGGTGTGGTGTTTGTTTAGCTAGGTTGGCCTCTTCCAGCAGGTGTGATGCAAGACTGGGAATAACAATAACCAGTGTTTATATACCACCTTTCTCTGGTCATCCGATTTCTCCTCTGACTTTAATTCAAGGTGGTTTACATGGGCAGGCAATCTAAACCTAAGTGGTTTTTTTACATATTTCAAATGTCCCAATCTTTCATTGGACGCTCATTCCAGGTGGTTTCCTTCCCGGTCTGGCCTCTTTCTGGCATTCGCCTCCCACGCGTCGACATGACGTGCCAGCTGCAGAATTCTCTCTCCCACAGAGTCTTCTGTAGTTTGTCAGCAGTGTGCCGACAGCTTTATGACTGCTCAAGAATACTTCCGAGTGTCTCAAACTGCCATCCTTAGATTTTCAGGCATATGAGGTGGCCACTGTACCAATTGAGCCAGACCCCTGAGTAGGATTAGGGATCTAGTGTGCACCCTAAGATAAGTAAGAGTCAGAGGAGGAGCCAGAACTGATCTCAAGAGACTGTTTAGCTTGGAGACTTGGAGGCTGGTAACCCCTTGGGCTTAAATTGCTAAATCGATCTTAAAGGCTATCTGGCTTGGGATGTGTCGTTTCCATAGGGGCATCTATGTCCCCCATGGAGGGTGCGGGATCTTTCTTGGACAGTTGTCCTTGACTCACGTCTCTCCTCCCCCGCGGCCCTGCCCAGAAACACGCAGACTTACAGGTCAGGTTGCTGAGCCGGTTTAATCGGGTTAATGACTTGACATTCAAGAGGACCCTTGTCACGTTACAGGGTCCTTTAAGTCCTTTCAGTCTTTAACAAGATCCTCTCCTTGGTCTTCCTGCCGTGCACACCATGGGATGGACCGTCAGGGCACCAGACAGGACTGGTGCCTTGGAGATTGGTAGGATGAATGGAGAGTCAGGTATCCAAGCAGTGCAAATGTGCGCGAGCTCCAGAGCTTATTGGGCCTCCCGCTGCTTACACCAGGGAAAGGGGACAATCGTCCTCTTCTCCCAAGTTGTTCCTGGGCTGCCCCTGGGCACTACACAGGATTGGGCTGCTCGTACATGTAATATAAACAATTGCATATGCTTCCTTTATTTACCCTTGCTTGCATCCTCTTCCTCTCTACTGTTGTCTCCCTTGTGTCAGTATCTAGACTTGTAAGCATCTTGGGGCAGAGAACTGCCTTTCCCTTCATGCAAATGGCCATGCACGATGCTACTGCAATCATCATCATCATCATCACAAGATATCAAAGACCTTCGAGCAGAACTGGGCATCTCTGGAAGGTCAATATTGTGCCAATTGTCATTGGAGCCCTTGGAATAGTGTCTTGAAGTCTGAAGAAACACCTCGACACTCTTGGCCTTGAGCAAATTACACCAGCTCAGCTCTAGAAAACAACGTCGCTTGGAACAGCAAGAATCCTATGACTGTGTCTTTTTGATTCCTAGGATCTTGGCTAGAACCCAAATTGCAGAATAATAATAAGTACCTAACACATAATACATAAGTACATAACACATAACACAGGCCAGCAGGTGGCGCAGTGGGTTAAACCGCTGAACCATGAGCTGTCGATCGAAAGGTCGGCAGTTCGAATCCGCGACGGGGTGAGCACTCGTTGCTTGGCCAGCTCCTGCCAACCTAGCAGTTCCAAAGCATGTTAATGCGAGTAGATAAATAGGTACCTCTTGCGGGAAGGTAAACAGCGCTCCGTGTTCCAGCTGCATGCTACGCACTGCGGCAAGGAGAGTCATGCCGGCCACATGACCACGGAGGCGTCTTCGGACAACGCTGGCTCTTCGGCTTTGAAATGGGGATGAGCACCACACCCTAAAGTCAGACACGACTGGACTTAATTGTCAGGGGTCACCTTTACCTTTTTAACACATAATAAGGCATAATAATAGTAAGGCATAACACAAATCATCCATAAAAAACACAGTTTAAAACAAGGACTTTCAATGAAACCTAGCCTGAAAGGCTTCACATCTAACCTTCCTGATATTTGATGATCCTAAATTTGATATCTGGCATCTTCAAGTAGAGAGGCTGGAAAGCTTGTCAGTGTTGACAATACTAACAGTGCAATCCTGCGCAACTATAGGCAGGGTACAACTGTTGACCCGGCTTTCTTACCACTGGAACGTGCTCTGCACTGCTGGAACGTGAGTTCTGACAATGCAGGGGGACCATCAGATTGTGTGTGTTTAAATTTGAATATAGTTACTGCCTTTGAAAAATATTACTTAAGGCCATCCTTGAAGACACGTTTTGACGATCGTCTGCAAAACCTAAACCAGTGAATTGATTTTGAAAAAATGAATGGCACTGGAATGTACTTCTGCCTCCAAGTAATGCTCTCAAATTGGTCCTGGCTGTGGGATGTAGGAGAAAGGGATGCATTTCTTTGTTATTATCTTTGTTCCTAAGTACAGTCCTTGCCAAATTGCACTTAAATTCCAGGGTTAAGTCCTGGCCATCAGGACAGCTCTTCCCAGTTCAAACTCTTGTGGAAAGGACTTTTGACATATAGACATAAATAAAAGAACAACCAATTACAACGATGTGGCTAAGGGGTTTCCTTGACAACCAGGTAAGTGCAATTGGAGGAAAACTAGCAGATGAGAGAAGGGTGGGTGAGAGGGTCACTTGAAATCCCCAAGCAATTAAAAGTCAATGCAGTGAGTGGAAAATGGAGGATTATCAGGCCAGGGATGTGAGTGGTTTAATGATAAAGAGCAGTATTGCTCAACTTATCTGCACATCTGGTCTCATAATGGTTGTGCCAGTCTGGGCAGGAGAGGCACTGTGGAAAAGCTGAGAAGGTGGGACAAAATGATAGGAGCCTGTGATTGTTCACCTGAGGGACATTCCATCAAATGTCACTTTCCCCCTAAAAACTGCACTGCAGAAAATACAGCAGACTGACTGAATATTGTTCCATTAGTGGCCAGTGGGAAGGGAGCAGCAAGCTGGAAATGGAACCTAGGAAGTTGACTTATTCTGAGGTCAGACCATCAGTCTATTCGCTCAGTATCCCTGTCATTTACAGGTAGTGGCTCTCCAGGGTTCCACATGGTTACCTTTCTTTGCCTTACCTGAAGACACCAGGGCTTTAAATGGGACTGATTTGGGGCGCTGATTCCAAATCTGGCATCAGTTTTTGTCTATCACATCAGGTTTTTGAGATATCAAATACTGCATTTGATAAAATCAATGAAAAACAGCAAATTTATGCTCATCATATCATTGATGTCGTACTTTACAGCAGGCAAGATAAACCTTCTTGACAAAGGTATTGATGTTGCGCTTTTAATCCTGCAAAGTGCACAGATGTAGCAGAAGATATCTGGGTCATTACTGCATTTCCTTCTTTCGAATGTTGTAGCCCAGGGGTTCTCAACCTTTGGAGGCCCGGGTACCCCCTTATCACGGTCCAATTTTCTGAAGTACCCCCCTGCTAATTAACTGCTAATTAATTGGATTAACCAATTAATTAATTAGGTAATTAATTGTTAAGTAAAAAAGTACTAAAACAATTTTAAATGTGAAAAAATGTCTTATTTAACTCTGCGTGTGTGTGTGTGTGTGTGTGTGTGTGTGTGTGTGTGTGAGAGAGAGAGAGAGAGAGAGAGAGAGAGAGAGAGAGAGAGAGAGATGCAAGGATATATATTTTTTTTCTCCAAGTCACACTTCCCAAAATCAGCTCCTCCCTCCCCCACACCACCAAAGTACAAAAATAAGCCCAAAACCAATATCAGAGAGACAGAAGGGCTCAGAAAATAATTACAATTTAAAATCACAGGTTGAGAACCCCTGTTGTAGCCATTGTTAGATCACGCCCTGCAGAAGGAAAATATTGAATAAATGTGGATATCTACATAAAATGATATTATAAACACACTATCCTAAAAATACAGCATCATATTTTAAAACTAAAGCAGTCACTGACTCACAACATCTTGCAATCATAAGTGACAAAGAGTTAATTTCGGGTAAAATCAATGAAAATGGGGTATGCTGATAGCATAAAAATGAGATGTGATAGAGTAAATCTGAGATCAGATTTGGAATCAGCACCCTGAAATTAGTTTAAAACAGCTGCAAAAGTTCAGGCCAGTGTTATCATTAATTTTAAATGTTGATTAGCCAATGCGGATGATCTCCCTATTTTTACTAAATTAGCTGCGCAAGAGCATTGCTGGACGAAATGGAATAATGAAACTGATAAAAAAATTACATGAGTTGGGTCTACAGACAATAGGAAATTTTGATGAAAGACAACGTTCATTATTGGTGGGAAAATCAACTACTCTGGATTGGGATTGTCTCCAACTCTAGGCTAAGCGGACATGTTCTCCATCCTATTCAGGAATAAGATTCCCGGTAGAATTTACTCTACCTCTTTACTTCAATATGCTTACAGTGCCCAAATTTAGACGGGCTTACATGATTGCACATTGTAACGCATTACCAACTGCGCAGATGAAAGGTCGTTTTCAAAATATACCATCTGACCAACGATATTGTGACTGCTCTTTGAATGAATTAGATTCATTGCTACATTTTTTTTCTATTGTCCTAAATATGAAATAGCTAGAGAACGTTTTTTAAAGAAATGGTTGCAAAGATATTCAACGTTCTCTGATTCTTTAAGGTTGAAAATATTTTTAAGTAGTTTTTGTAAAGAATGTGTGGTAGATGTGGCAAATTTCTGTTTTATTGTGTTTATAAATTTCAACTTCATAGGTGGCTTATGTGCTATTTAACCTAATAGACTTGAAATTGAACATGTCCCCCCTCTCTCCCCCCCCCCACACATAACATTAACGAACAAACAGAGGAATCTCATAATTTTTTCTCCCTCTGCGAAAAGAACAAAGATGCAGAAACAAGACATTTCAGACCAGGTTTTCTAGAGGGGCATATATGCCAATCCAGAGCAACGCAGTGTGTGCCAAAGGGAGTCAAAGTCTCTCTATCTTTCGGGATCAAGAATGGGGATGAAAATAAAGAAAGAAATGTGAGTTCTGAAAGCTATTCAGCTTTTTGCACTGCTGCTCAGGTTGGCATTCATATGTAGACCACAAGGTTGTTAATTGGTTTGACTTGACTTTTTTCAGTGAGATTAAAAAAAAGAAAGAAATTCAATATGCTAATTAAAAGCATGTCTTTGCCTATTAGGCCCCAGAGAAGACATTTGAGTGTGCATGTTTTCCCTTTATTCTTTCAGTAGAAAGAAAAGCTTTTCAATTGCTTGAAATATTTTTGAATCCAAAGGAGATCTCCTAGGAGACATTCCCCCCCTCCTTTGAAAACTAGAAAGAGAAGTGGTGATTTTGCTGTTCTAAATAAATGCATTAATTATTATCCATAAAATAACATAATTGCACTAATTTTTTTTTCTGTTTATAGCATCGAGCATTATAAAGTAAACTTAAAAAGAAGAGATGCAAATAGAGAAGGGGGGCAAATTTGTTTCTGTTCAGAAAAGAAATTAAATCTTCTGTATCCTTTGATGTCTGTGAATGGTTTGGGACATAACCAGCATGCACCAAATTTGACAGACAATAGAAAAAAAACAAATCTACAAAACAAGGGCTAAATTGAAGGATTGGTTAGGACCACTGGTTGGAATACGATGGGGAAAGTTTGAGAATGTTGTGGATGAGCACTAGCATCATCTATGGACATATGGCCAGGCATGTTGTTTTGAAAGTTCTTAGGTTGAATGTTCATAAGTAGGGGGGCTTCTGTAGATCACCCCAGACTTTATGCACATTTACTCTGACATGGAGAATCAAATATACAAATAGCAATGACCTTCCATTCACTTCTCTTGAGAAAGTCAATCCATGGCCATAATGGGAGTTTCTGCATCAGTTTTACAAAAATGCAGAGTTCCTTGTGCCTCAAGGTTTCTAGTTTGGGGAAATTTGAGCCAAACTAGATGTAACACACATGTTCCTTGGTCTTTTTTTATTTATTTTTTTAAAGCAGACTGTGCACTGTGATTTTACATGGTGGAATGTGAGATGTTGGTGGGGAAGATTGCTTTACTCTTTCTGGTCATTTCCCTACTCAAAATTACCCCCAATGATTTCCCAGCCAATGGGAGAAAAGATACAGGGTGATATAGAATGAAAAGATACTGTGCAGCAGTGGCGTCATCAACGGAGGGGGCCTTGGGGCAGTGGGCCCCCGGGCGGCAGGATTGGGCCCCAGGTGGCAGGCGGATGGGGTGGTGGTGTCATGGCAGACAGCGGAGGCGCAAATCGTCCCATTTTGGGGGGCGAGCAAGGAGCGTCGGCAGCGTGTTTGGCCCTCCCGCCCGCCCTGCACCTCGGTATGATGCATAACAGCTGCAGCTGTTACATCACTTCTGCCCCGGGGGGGGGGGCGGTCGTAGCTCTGCTACTGCTGTGCGGGCATACCCCTTGCCTGAAATTGGTATTCAGAAACATACTACCTCTGAATGTTGAGGAATATATGAAGCTGCCTTATACTGAGTCAGGCTATCGGCCCATCTGGCTTTGTAGTCACAGACTGTTATTGGCTCTCCAGGGCTTTGGCCAGGAATTCTCTAGGAATTTTTCTCTGCTCTAATTAGAGATGGATCCTGGGACCTTCTGCATGCTTATACTCTAGGGAGCACATAACCACCATGAGTGGAAGACACTGATAAGCTTGCCCTCCATGAATCTCAGCCCAATCCTATTGGGGCCAGCTGCCAGCAGAACGTGCGTTCCGCTGGCGGCAACTGCCTTGTGGCAGTCGCAAAAGGGGCTCCCGCAGCACGCAGAGTAGTGCGCTGCAGGAGTGCCAGCAGGAAAGCCAGAGCCTTCCCACGCCTGCCAGAGGATTGCTGGCCACCCATTGGGGCAGGGAGGGAGGCGGGATGGGGTGAGGGGAGGGTGGAACGAGGCAGCAACAGGACAGGGAGGGTGGATTGGGTCTGGGAAGGCAGCAGGTTTGGCAGCAGCCAATCCCACCGCATGGGTCCATGCAGGCCAGCATCAGCTAATTCTCTAGCGCAGGTCCAAGTAGACCCCTCCTCACTGCAGAGGCTTATCCCTGGAGGCTTAGACCTCCACAACTAGAGTAGTTTTGATCCATACTTCCTATTCATTTCAATGCTACACTCCCTAGTTTGTAGAATTCAACCACAGTCATATAATGCGGGTAGTTCTCAATTGCTTGTGCTGCTTTGAACAAAATGTTTTGGAGCCAGCCTGAAAAAAGGATAGCAGGACTGTGTCCTAAGTAAACACTTTTGCCTTTGCCCATGATCCTCTCTTTAATGGAAGAATACCAGTCAATCTGAGTAAACATGAGATTGCTTGCAAAGCTTAGACCCCTATGGCCATTTTTGTGAAGACTTGTCAGTTCCTATTACAAAGGAATGTTCTTGACGAACTCAACATGGAAATGTCGCCTAACTTTCATAGATGCAGAATTTGTTTTGATTAGACTGGCCATATGTTCAGTTGGCTCACTAAATGGCATACCAACATGTTTGGCTCCTGGCAGACCAGAAGGGGTTGTGGGGCCATTTTAGCGGTCTCCATCCCTTCCCTCAGGAATGAGACAGTTGCCTCTGCCATATGACATGCAAGCAAAGCCACCAGGCTGTGACCTGTGGCTACACAGCATTCACCTGTGCCTTATCTCCACTGTAAACAAGCCCATTTACAAGGGAGGAAGCCAAGGTAATGTTTTTCTCCCCCTATCTGCATCAGTCAAAGCCAGCTCTTCGGGGGGGGGGGGGGGAAGGAATAACAAACAAAACTCTGCCCAATATGTCAGATTGGACACACACAAGCTCAGATTAATATACAGGGTGTCTCCAAAAAATGTACACTCATTTTGTATATGCACTTTGAAACGGTAATAAAAAGCTTAAGCCACAGATTCTCTCTCTCTCCTCCAGTGCTGTAACGATACATAGAATGGGGTGTTTCAGACTATAAAGACAACTTTTGTCTTTATGGCTGCGTGAACCATATCACTGAAATTTTGGTTGTTAAATTTTTACCAAACTGTTGCATTACACATTTTGTATGTGTTTTTGGAAAGTGAACTAAGATTTAAATATTCTGTTCAAAAATATTTTAATCAAACAGATTTGTGAATATGTACAAATAATGGCTATCTGTATATATGTTAAATTATGTGATGATTTTCACACGTGTAGATTTGCCCATCTCTCTCTCTCTCTCTCTCTCTCTCTCTCTCTCTCTCTCTCTCTCTCTCTCTCAAGAAGAAGCAAGTTTAAAATATTTGGGGTGTGATTTGCTCTATAGATAGTTATGGTAGTTCCACTTGAATAGGAGTCTCACATTTCTGGTAATGTGTAGCATGAGGGCATCTTGTTCTTGCAAGGGATGAGCATGTATTAATCACTTCCCGTGGCAGCTCTTCCATCCTCAGAAGCATTGTATTCCTTGTACTTAATTAATATCTTAATATCTTATCAATACAATATTAATTGAAGACAGACTACATGCAGGTGAGTTGCTCACCTAGTTGCTCACTGTCACCAATGTGCAAGATTTCATTTGTTGAATTTCCCCAGGTGGGTGTTCAGGAGGTCTGGCTCCGTGGTAGAGCTGCCACCTTGTAATGCCTGAAGAGATCGGAGGACGCCAGCTTGAGACAACCAGAAGTATCCAAGAGCTGTCGACACGCCTCTGACGATCTGCAGAAGCCCTTAGTGAGAGCGAAGAAAAGCTGCCAGCTGGACTCTGAGTGGGAGTCAGAGTTGCCGTCAGTCGAGCATGGGAGGTGAATGCCAGAAATAAGCCAGACTGTGAAGGAAACCACCTGGAATGAAGACGTTCTATGAAAGATTAGAACTTTGTATTGTAAAACTCCCTTCGGGGGCTTAGAATTGCCTGCCTATGTGCACTGCCTTGAATTAAAGTCAGAGGAGAAATCCGATGACCAAGAAAGGCAGTATATAAATACCACTACTACTACTACTACTACTACTACTACTACTACTACTACTACTACCAACAACAACAACAACAACAACAACAACAACAACAACACTGGTCTACCAAAAAAAAAATCTGCTACCTCTGTGCACTTTGCAGGATTAAAGATGCAACATCAATACCTTTGTCAAGAAGGTTTATCCTGCCTACTCTAAAGTACGACATCAATGATATAATGAGCATAAATTTGCTGTTTTTCATTGATTTTATCAAATGCAGTATTTGATATCTCAAAAACCTGATGTGATTAGACAAAAACTGATGCCAAATTTGGAATCAGCACCCCAAAATTACCTTAAAACCACTGGAATACCTTATGCCAGAAAAAGTGTGTTGACCAGTATAACTTTCCAAAGGATCTTTGGGAGCCCTAATTCAAGCCATAATACCACAGAGGCTGTACATGGAGGTGTGGCTAGCACTTTCCGAAAGAAAGCTTGTTGAAGTCTTTCAAGATTTTCTGTTGGTCCTAAGAACCAAGTTTGAGAGCCATATAATAGCCGCGGCAGTATAGTGGCTTTATAGACTTATAAGAGTGCTGGTATATATTGTCCTCCTTTAATATAGAAACATTTCTTCAATGCCAATAAAGCCAGTTCTGTTTTGTTCTTAAGATACTGGACATGTTTAGTCCATGTAAGATTAGATTGAAATACAACTCCTAAATACCTAAATTCATTGACCTGCTGAAAACTGTATGGACCAATTTTCCACTTTTTATTTACCCTCCTTGTTGACCTTTCAAACACCATTATTTTAGACTTATCCACATTAATTTCCAACAGTTCTTCCTTACAATATGCGATAAAGGCTTTCATAGCACATTTAAGTCCGACTGGAGTTTTTG
The DNA here is from genome assembly GCA_026170595.1 of Plestiodon gilberti rubricaudatus. Lineage (NCBI taxonomy): Eukaryota > Metazoa > Chordata > Lepidosauria > Squamata > Scincidae > Plestiodon > Plestiodon gilberti. The sequence continues at coordinate 19,495,059 of JANXHW010000012.1, forward strand.
ACAGTAAGACAAGGCAGAGGGGTAGCCAGGCGCCCGTGGTACTGGGGCCGAAAAGCCCGCCGCCCCATTATGCAAATTAAATAATTAATTTGCATAATGAGTTTCTGGTTTTTTAAAAGTTTTTTTAAAGGTTTTTAACGCTAACGGGGCTTCTAAAAGGGCTTCTAAAAGGGTATGTGTGCTTTGCCAAACTTATCTGTAGTTCTAGGAACCTCCAGCGATGATCAGGGGCGCAGATCGTCCCTCTGCAGCTCTGCTCCCGGTCACGAACTCTGCAAAGCGTCCAGGAGCGCGCTGCAGAGTTAACGCATGCGCAGAGCGACGATTGGAAACATCGTCGCTCTGCGCATGCGTTAACTCTGCAGCGCGCTCCTGGACGCTTTGCAGAGTTCGCGACCGGGAGCAGAGCTGCAGAGGGACGATCTGCGCCCCTGATCATCGCTGGAGGTTCCTAGAACTACAGATAAGTTTGGCAAAGCACACGTACCCTTTTAGAAGCCCTTTTAGAAGCCTCGTTAGCGTTAAAAACCTTTAAAAAAACATTTTTTTAAAAAAACAAAAAAACGAAAGTTAAGGAGGCTCCCGCCCCCCACGGAGCCTTTCCGCCCCAACGCCCTGGGGCCCACCGCACCACCGCCCCATATCAGACGACGCCACTGAGACAAGGTCATCGGCATATAGTAAAGCTGGCACTGGCCTATTTCCCAAACATGGCACATGCGTGGCAAGGCCAAGTAATTTGGGGACAAAGTCATTTAAATATAAGTTAAACAAATGGGGTGCAAGTATGCACCCTTGTCAACCACCTCTTTGAACTGTGATTGAGTTGGAAATGGCTCCCTTGTTATTTAACTTAACATATAAAGAATTCCCAGAATATAAGGTCTTTATTAGATATAGCAATCTATCAGGCATTCCCGCAGCATTTAGTTGATTCCAAACGCGTGCATGTGACACTGAATCAAAGGCAGCTCTTAGGTCAATGAAGGCTGCATATAAAGTGTCAGGTGTACCAATTGCATATTTACTTATTAAGGATGCCAAGGTAAAGCAATGATCAATACAAGAGTGGCCCTTTCTAAATCCTGCTTGTTCGTCTCCTTGAATCTTTTCCTGCTCTATCCACTGGAGTAACTTTTCCTGCAACAAGGTTGCATAGAGCTTGCCGATTATTGACAAAAGACATATTGGACGGTAATTTCCTGGGTCAGTTTATCCCTTTTTTATAAATAGGGGTGACCAACGATGTTTTCCAAGCAATTGGCATCTGGCCGTCTTTATTAATCTGAGTAAAAAAAGGGGGCAAGCACCTGTGCCCACCACCTGGGGCTACCTTTAATAACTCTGCAGGAATTGCATCAATGCCAGGGGATTTCCTCACTTTAAGATGGACATGTCCATGTGTTACCAAGGCAATGTGCAACTCACTTCCAGTTCTGCATTTTACTTGTCTTTTCTTTTCCCATGTCTTTTCCCATGAACCAAGAAAATAGCAGCCAAGGTCATTTTAAAGACACAGAAAACAGTTGAGAAATTGGTCAAGGTCAACAGATGCTATTCGAAATCGCTTCCATGGTTATGTGGCTGGCATGACTAACAGAATGCTGTTACCCAGGGACTCTGAGAGGGGGGTTAAGGGGATAAATCGTACCGGGGCCCAGGGCCAAAAATGGGACAAAAGGGGGGCCCATGAGCAGAAAAGGGGGCCCCAGGAGCCAAACTCACATGAAGGGGCCCAAAAGAAATTTTGTACCCCCTGATAAAATTCCTCTGAGTGGCCCTGCTGTTACCTTCCCACCGCAGCGGTACCTATTTATCTACTGTACTTGCAATTTCTTGCTTTTGAACTGCTAGGTTGGCAGGAACTGGGACAGGAGATGGGAGCTCACTCCATCACGTGGCACTCAGGTCTTAAACTGCTGTCCTACTGACTTTCCGGTCTACAGTAAGTGTATTAACAACTAAGCCACCGCGACCCCTCCTGCACAGTAGTCTCTAACTTTTGCAACAAAATAACCTTCCTTTGGAGCTGTGACAATCAGGCTGTTGAGCAAACTGAACCTACAGACTCTTGTTTTCAGTTAAAAAAAAAAAATCAGGAGTGGGTGGTTCAGGATTCCCAGTCTTTCCACCATGTGCTTCTCTTAAGGCGGTGTGATAAAAGTATTACGTGTGCATGCGTGTATGAGAGCTCATCAAAATTAATAGCTTATGGTTATTCGCGCCATTATTCTTAATGGGACTTAGCATGTACCATAGACTGAAGACGGAGCACTTGACTTGCCAACAATTTATAAATCCCGTTATGACCTGGCTGGTCTAGCTGTAAGCATAAAACCCTCATTGCTAATAATAAGGATGTGATGTGCACAATCAAAGGGATGCTAATCCTGGCTCCAAACAAGGACGTTTTTCCACACGCTTTCATGCCAGTGTGTTAGGAACTCATTTAGGAAGGATGATATACAGGACCAGTGTACAGCTATTTTAGAAGACGGTAACAGGACTGCAACATCCCGTTGACCTTAGTAAGTACAGGTGAGTGAGGGCAGCTTTGCGCTGGGCAGTTGGAATGGAGGAAAGAGGTGCACTTTTGCCAGCTGGCCATGTTAGGTTCCTGGAAAACCTAGTGGATACTGAATTAGCAGATACTGAATCAGAGCCTATGGGAAAATGGGGTTAGGTTCCAGGGGACCCTCTTCGCCATACACTATAGGAACTTTGTGAACCTGAATCTTACCTTGAAGTCTATGGGCTGAGTGATAGCAGGGGCACCATCCAGTATACCACATTGGCTCTTTGTTATGGAACAATTCCTAACTCTAGCAAATTATTATTTCTTCCTAACAACACTATGCAAATATAAAAGGTATTGTACAGTATCCTGGAAGCCCAGAGATAGCATAAACAGTTCCTATTGTGTTGCAAATGACATTCAACAGAACACACACACACACACACACACACACACACACACACACACACACACACACACACACACACACACACACAACTCCAGAAGAGAGAGATTACCTTTTATAGTAAATGCAGTAAGGCACGGAAATTTGCTCCCAGAGCAAGTGAAGACTCACAAAGGAAAGCTAAGTACACACCCATGAGAACAATGGTCCTGACGAGATTGCAGATAGCGAGAGCAGACCACAGATATGGATAGGTGGCAATTTTGTCCCTTGCAGATATAAAGAGAACTGACTGTATGCAATTTGGGAACTAGACATTCTGCCTGTTTGACTCCTTCGAGCCTGGCGATACTCTAATAGAAGTTGATGGTGCAGCAATATGCTATTGGGAGCAGTAATTAGATGCCATTCTCCAGCTGATTTTCATGATAGGCTGCAGAGTCCTAGATAAATCCGTCATGTTGCCAGTTATGCGTCACTTTCAGTTATGCATTTGTGTAGTCTGCAGACCAAAAGGGCTCTGCTGTAAATTATTTACAGTGGCCATTCCATTTATAAAAAAAAGGACTCGTTCTGGAGAGGAGATCATTAATGATGCTGATGTCTTCAAACTATGCTCCACAGGAAAGAAGGCATGACAAAGAAAAATGTCCAAATAATTGCCATACGTTTCTCATTCCTTTGTGCCTTTAAAATAATGTGCACAATGAATGAGATCCATGAAGATGACAGAGGTGGTCGCTAGGGTGACCAACTTACCAGGATTGGCCTGGAGTCTCTGAGAATCTGCATCCACCTCAGATGACTTCCTATGGGCCTATTCAAATCTACGCCAGCTCTTTTGCAGATCTGTACACAGGGCTGGTGCTATCATTAGGTCAACTAGGCATATATACAGATGAGTTGACTCTCAGGGGTTGTCTGGTCATCCCTCCCCCCAGTGCCATGACCCCAAGGCTGGGGACCCACCATTGATCTTGTCCCCCCTCCCGGGACCCTGCTGCCACCCCCCGCCCCAGCACCGGCATCCTTGTCCTGCCAAGCTTGCCCGGCTCACTCCACCTGCAGCAGGGCACTGGCGTCACTGCAGGGGGGCAGAGCTCTAAGTTCCGCCACAGCTCCGACCCTCCGTTACACCGGAGCATGAAGTGGCCCCGCCCCCTCGACTTCGGAACCATTCAAGGCGGTGAAAGCAGCGCTTTTCACTGCCTTGAATGTTTCCGAAGGCGAGGGGGCGGGGCCGCTTCGTTCACCCGTGTAACAGAGGGTCGGCGCCGCGGCGGAACTTAGAGCACCGCCCCCCTGCAGTGACGCCAGTGGCAGGGTCATTCCGGAACAGGAGAGCCAAGCTGCAGTTCCCCACCCCACCCTCAGCAAATAGAGAGGGGAGGAGGGGGATGAAATCCCTGTGGAAGCCCCCATGAGGTTCCCCACTGCCCCCCAGCATTAGCCCCCCAGCGGCCATTTTGACTTCCGTAAGTTGCTGTGACCCCACAAAGGAGGCTTCACGACCCCATTGGGGTCCTGACCCCAAGGTTGAAGAATAGTGTGATATAGGATTGGGCTGTATGTTTCAAAGCATAAATAAGTGGCAGGAGAAGAAAATATTCAAATCAGACATTTTTGCTTGAAAGTTTTTGTCATTATTGTCTGTTCTACTGGAGCTTGACTATAAGGCATGCATATAGTGTGGGCATATTGCACTGTATAGTATGGGCAGGTGGTGTGAGCTGGGCAAGCCAGGCATATACTGGGCATGGATATAGTATGGGGGAGATATCATGAGAAGCTTCTGCACATTAAGATTTAACCCTGGCCTACACCATTGATCACTATTCATTGGACACAGGAGAAGGGTCACCAGTAATCACTGGGGGGCTCTTCTGTCCTGCTCAGCTGCATTCTACTATGTGTTGTTGTTGTTTTGGATATTTCACAAAGCAGTTCGAGTACAAAGGAATTGGAACTGATTGTTATACCATGCTGTTTTTAATAAGGTCGCAATCACAGCCTGGGGCAAACATACAACCCTTGCTTTTGGAAGTCCCAAACTGTATTTTAAAGCTTGAAATCTCAGCATTAAAATTAGGTTTAGGGGTAGGCAATACAGCTGGCTGGACTTGTGATGGGGAAGGGGACCCTAGATATTTTCAGTAGTTCTTAATTTTTTTTAACTTCTTTATGATGCGGGGAAAGAAATGTGTTTGTGTTCGTTTATATTTGGTGTGGATAAAGGGCCAGCCCTGGTCACAATCTTAGCGCCCCTCATTTTCAGAATTGCTCTCTCTCTCTCTCTCTCTCTCTCTCTCTCTCTCTCTCTCTCTCTCTCTCTCTCTCTCTCTCTCTCTCTGAATCCTAGTTCATCTTTTAGTTTGTTCTTCTCACTTAAAAGAAGGAAGCCAGTCGATTTAAGCACGGTTATGACCCCCAGGGCACTGTTTCCCCAGCCGTTTATATTTGAATTGACAGCTGCTGGAGGATGCAGAGCCATTCCAGCACTTGGTGTGAATTTGTACGTTCACACTCGCAGTCAAGCATGACCAAGAATTCACCTTTGGCAGCAAAATATGAACACAGAAGATCAAATGGCTAAGGCACAACTGGTGACCTGCCAAGTCACTAAATGAAGCCTGTGACTTCTGATGTTTCCTAATCCTCCCACCTCCCTGCAACCAAATGCTTTTGCAGCCCCAGACATCACTCCTTGGACTCAGGAGCCACAGGGCATCGACTGCAGCTTTCCCATATTGTCTATTCCGGATAGCGCTGCAGAGTCTGACAGAGGTCTATCCATCACCTGGAGACACCAAGGATTGAAACCTGGACCTTCTGCACATGGAGTAGTTTGGGTCCAGAGCGCTTAAGTCCTCTGGACCCAAGTCGCCTACTTCCACTTGATCCTGTCTGACCACTGAGGTCAGAGATTCTGTCACTACCAACAGAAATGTGGTTGGTGGGACCATCTCAGATGCCTTCTCAGTTGCAGTGCCCAGAATATGGCTCACCTCCCTCTGGAAGGCTCATATGAGAAGCATCCTTATGGACCTTCACATACTGTATTTAGTAAAGACAGTCTTATTGATTATGATTGCTTCAGGATTGCTTAAGTAGTCTGCTCAGTTTATTATTTTGTGTGGGGTTGTTGGCTTGGCAGTTGATTTTGCCCCAATTTGTTCTATTATGCTAGTGGTTATTTTTTTTATCTTGTTGAATTTTCATTGCCTTTTTTAAAAGCTGCTTTAAGGGCTCTATGGGGTGGGAAATGGATTAAAGGTAAAGGTGTCCCCTGTTCGAAAGTCAGTCGTGTCCAACTCTAGGGTGTGGTGCTCATCTCTGTTTCTAAGGCTGAAGCGCCAGCGTTGTCTGAAGACACTTCCGTGGTCATGTGGCCAGCATGACTAATGGAACGCTGTTACCTTCCCACCGCAGTGGTACCTATTTATCTACTTGCAATTTCTTGCTTTCGAACTACTAGGTTGGCAGGAGTTGGGACAGGAGACCGGAGCTCATTCCGTCATGTGGCACTTGGGTCTTGAACTGCTGTCCTATTGACCTTCCGGTCTGCAGTTCAGCATCTTAACCACTAAGCCGCTAAGCTCATGGACTACTTTTGCATAAACAAAGCATGTGCTCTACTAACTGAATTGTTGAAAAGAGGTTTATAAATATTTTGATGATGATGATGAAGATGACACTTGATGAAAATGACATCACTACACACCAACTACAGAAAGCTGCCTTACTTGGAACAGCACACATATTACGAAATATTCTGTGACTACCCTAGATCCTTGGGAAGTGTCCAATATTCAACAGGCCAAATCCCGCCACCAACATCTGGCAGGTTGTGCATAAGAACCATAAACTGAGTTATGAAGCCTCCTCGCTCCAGTGCTAACCCAGGAGAAAACTAATGAAGAATGAATGGAATGCTCATCGCATGCTCGTAGCATCAAGCTTGCTGGGCTACTTTTTCATAGTTATAATAGATTCATTATTCAAGAACACATGCTAAAATGTCCCCCTCCTTCTTTCAGCCCAGACATCCACAAACAATGACTTGTAGTTTCCAAAGATTAAACATTTTTCTTGCTGTTTTAAGCAGTTTCTCATTGCAGAGAGCACAGCAGAGTGATGGCTTGATTGGTATTCATGTCCTGTCTTTCAAAAGCACAACAATTCCTTTTCAACATAAAAGCTAACTTATGTTTTGGAGAGAGGAGAATGGGCAGTATAAATTACATTAAATATTGTTCCTTAACATCTGACTTCATAATGGCTTTAGCAAGAAGTCTTGGTCTCCATCTCCAGAGAGTTTGGGTCAGGTCAAGATATAATTTAGATGCCAGGGAAAAAGGGGGGGGGGGAGCAAGCTAGTGAAAAGCAAGAAGAATTGTGTATTTCAAGACTGAATATACATACTACATATACCTGTTGCACTCTTGGGTACAACTATATCAGAATTCAGAATCAATTGTGGTAACCAAATTCCTCTTGCCAAATTTCACAATGGAACAAGTAGTTCCAACCTATCCCACCCCCCATCCCCAGGGATTATATCTGATAAAATACAGAAACGTCTATGGATTCTGTGAATTTGTGTAAACATATGTTCTTTAATGTGTAATTTGCGATGTATTATCACATCAGCTGTTTGGGTTGGAAATGCAGGTTAAAATATGTATGGGGAGACACAATGGGAAAAAATCTGGGGATTTTTTAACAGAACGGAAATCAAAGGAAATCATGCAACGTTTAGACAGAATGGGAACACAGAGACTTGTGTGTCTCTACAGGGCCAAATTATTGTTTCTTTACTAGCCAGGTGTTAAATAATATTTTCAGGGTGGTAGTGACTTACAAAAGATAGATTTTTTTAAAAAAAAGAAGACCACAGCATGCAACAGAATATTGGCATTATACTAGAACATTTTCAGAGACAATTTATCAAAAAAGCCTAACTAGAAAAACACAGTCTTTACTCTCCAGCAAAAGCAGGCAGTGGTGATGATAGGCAAATGGTTCCCAAACTGGGAGGCACAGCTCCTAGGGGAGCCACGGAAACCAGCCAGGGGAGGTATTGTTAGGATATCGTGTTTGCTCAGTAACTAGGAGGTCTTTGGGCTACACCCAAAGAAATACATCCAGGTTTGCAGATGCTATTGAGAAGTCATTTTTGATTGCCTCGAGATGGCAACTGTAATGCTTTGACAACATTGTTCCTGCTGTAAGGTATGCCCCAAGCACTATGCACCACCCTGCCCACAACCATTATACCCATGTGCAACTATTTAGTGAATATTTGCTGGTGCCAACATTTGACTTTTTTTTACTGCTGCCTTCAATATTTGACACTATCTGATATGTAGCACTCAAGTCTTGACCACAACAGAAAATGGACATGCAACAGATGTCAAAAATGGATAGATGGCTTGTAATAGGATTTAGAGCTCAATCCTATACTTACTGGTTCACTGTTGTAAAGGGCGCTGCGACAGTACGCTACTTAGCCTGCTGCCTAGGATGCTGGCAGGAAGGCCTGTGCGTTCCCGCCCAAGTTGTCACTTCTCCCGCTGCTCACTGGAGCAGGTAAGATGGCGGGGGAGATAGGAGGGGTGGCGGGAGGGAAATGAGGTGACAACATGGGTGGGGGGAGGGCAGAACAGTGATGGGGTGGGGGCTGGGCAGATTGAGAAGGGGTAGGTAAGCAGCAGCAACTGCCAAATCCAAGTCCCTTGTGCTGTAAAGGCTCCCCCCCCCAGGTTCCCTTACGCAGAGGAGACCTCCGCAACTGCCCCCCGCCAACATTGGATGCTGCGGTAGCCATTGGTGGGGGGGGAATAATAGGATTGTGCTGTTTTGTAGGTTTTATATTACTAACTTTGTCCATTCATTTAAACAATAATTTATTTACCATATTTCTATCCCGCCTTTCTCCCCACGGGACCCAAGGCGGCTTACTGTTATTGATGTTATTGAAACATCAATAACAAACCAAAGCAGCTGAAAATTAAAATTCTGATGTCAATTCAGATGTGAAATTATGACATCAAATTAAAAATACAACTTTTTTATTTTTTTTCATTTAAACAGTTGTACAGTATATACAGTACACATTTTATAATCTTAATGGTCACAATCCATTCCAATATAGATTGCACTGCATGGCAGTGGATAGGATTGGGCTGTGTCCATCTATGGACAGTATCGTCTACAATGTAGCCTCTCCAGGAATTCAGATCAGGGTTTTCCCCAGCCCTTCCTGGTGAATCCAGGGCTTGAACCGAGAATCTTTTGCATCCTAGGCACGTGTTCTACCATGGACTGCACTTGTCTGAACCTGTTAAGAAATTACACTTGCATTATAGACATTTATTTGGGTTCCCTTAAACGGTTTCAGATGTCTCTCCTTAAGGATGAGCCCTGCATGTGCTTTGAAAATAACTTTTTTAAAGTGTTCATGTCAAGGCTAAGTGTGGAGTCCTTCTGTGTTACAAATATATCTCCCACCCACCCCTGTTTTGTCCTTATTGTTGGACTCGGATACCAAGCAATACTATTTTATATGACAACACCAAGGAATGTTAGGGTGCAGAATGAACTGTTTCCCAGCACCTCTATGCACAACATGGACAGGACTTTGGCGTTACAGGCTATGTCTCTCAAAGAACTTTGGTTCAAGCCTCAAACGTCTACGCAACCTCTCCCTCACCTCAGGAGACACACATCCTGGAAGGAGAGAGATAATCCATCTGGCACCTCTAGTTTGGCATCTCTAGTTGATGTATAATCCTGTTCATGTTTTACAGCACATTATTTGACTTCTGTGATGTTGTAGCAAAATTTCTGCATTGTTTTAGTTGTACCTACATTCTTGCATTCCTATTGCACATTTGCACATTTGCATTTCTTCCCCTGAATGACCAATATTTTGCCTGCCATACTGTAAACATCTGCATTTCTTATTACATGTGATATCTTGATTGCATCTGCTCTTGCCACATCGAAATCCTAGTCCCCTGGTATGCATTTGCATTTTAGCTGTTCCTAGTATCTAGCTTGGGGCAACATCCCCTGTTGTTTACCTCCAGAGTTGCATGTAACAACTAAAAAAACTCCTTAAAAACAGGGGGATTTTGTACAGAAAGTTTTCACTCTTCTGATACAGCACCTGAGTTGTATAAAGGTTTCCACCCCACCTCCAGAAAAAAGGGTCTTCAAGCTATGAGACAACGCTGAAATTCTTTCTTTCTCTCTCTCCCCCCCCCTTTCCCCCCTCTCTCTGTTCTTTAGCTGTTAGAAACTGGATTGGAAGAAGCAGGGACACCTGGAATTCTCTCCCAACACTCCCCCCTTTTTTCTTTCATTGCACCAAATACACTCTGCAACACAAGCAACCACCATAAACCAGGAACATGCTACACTTTTGTTACAACAACAGAAATGTATTTTTCCATCTGCTCTATGAACAATTTAATGATTTAACAATTTAATGACAATTTACCTTTGTCCTTTCTTAATAAATCCATAATCTTTTATTGGAAGTTATTTCTCTCAGTCTTTTTGCTAAGTTAAAAGGGGATATTCTGCATTACGCTGATCTGTTATCCAGTCTAAGATCCCATGTTCCCAAATAGGGCTGTGCCAATTCCCCTAAGAACCAGTTCTTTTGGTAACATTTGTGCCATTATAATAGCTGTCTAGATCAAGGGTTCTCAACCTTTGGAGGCCTGGGTATCACAGTCCTATTTTCTGAAGTACCCCCTGCTAATTAACTGCTAATGAATTGGATTAATCAATTAATTAATTAGTTAATTAATCATTAAATAAAAAGTACTAAAACAATTTTAAATGTGAAAAATGTCTTATTTAACTGTGTGTGTGTGGGGGGGAGAGAGACACATGCAAGGATCTCTTTTTCTCCAAGTCACACTTCCCAAAATCAGCTCCTCCCTCCCCCACCCCACCAAAGTACATTTTCCAAAGTACAAAAATAAGCCCAAAACCAAAATCAGAGAGACTGAAGGGCTTCGAAAATTATTACAATTTAAAATCCATGTTAATTAACACTTAATTAGCTGTTGATGGGGCAGATAAGGGGCAGGGCTTGGCGTACCCCCAGCAAGAGGTCCGCGTACCCCTAGGGGTACCTGTACCACAGGTTGAGAACCTCTGGTCTAGAGACATATGCTTTCTATACATTGCCTCTAAGACTACCTTAGAGGGGCAGGTTCTGTTTGGCCATCCCTGATTTCCTCCCCCCCCCATTTATTTATTTATTGATAAAATGTAATAGGTCTCTGATTTCTCAGGTGTGTAGTCCATTTCATTGGGCTTACAATGAAATCCCCTGTGCTTCAATGGGCTTACTTCTGCGTAGGTGTGCATGGCGTCACAGCCTTCACATGTTGGAAAGGCCCATTCATCTGAACGACCCTGAGAATAACCAGTCCAAACTCCACAACGTAGCACAAAACAGCCAACCATAGTTCCCGTCCCTCTGGAAACCCACACCTGACTCACAGCTCTCATAAATCATGGCTTCATTTATAGGAAGGTTTATGTCTCACTTTGAGCCCCTTATTTCAAGGGATGCTTTGTCCCAGATTGCACCAATGCAGGTTTAGAAAGACATTAAAGCACAATTATTGGAGTCACTGAGAAGAGGCTAATTTTGTGACCAATACAAGAACCTTTTCCGAAAGCCATCTTTCTGTCCAATAATGGTAAACTTCCATTCACTTTCCTTCATAAACGTAGAATATTTCTTTCCCCAGCATTTCAGGGAGATTTATGTCTTGCTGCTGTCCCCTGCTGACTGCTCTGTATAGCCCGTTGTTGCTGTTGCGGTATGTTAGCACCACCTGGTGGCAACTCACATAAGAGAAATGCTTATGGGGAAAAAATCCAAAGGGATAACTGTGTTTGCCTGTTGCAGCAGGAGCAAGAGTCTTGTAGCACCTCAACAGACTAACCAATTGATATCAGTATAAGCTTTTGTGAGCTACAGTCTGATTCATCAGATGGGTGAGATTTGCATTGGGTAAAATGGATGAAATGTCCATAAAAGCTTCGGCTGAAAATCAATTGATTTATGTCTAACATTCTGCAAAACTCTGTGGTTTACAGAGAAAAAAAGTATGCCTACATTCCAGGAGAAAACATGGCACTTTCCTTCCTTCCCATCCTCAAAAGCTTATGCTGAAATAAATTGAAGTATTGTGACTCTTAAACATATCTCTTATGATTCTCAAACATCTGAAGTTTATCATACGAGCAATCATATTGCTCTTATGTTAAGCAAGTTTGGCCACCCCTGGTCTATAGGACGTTCAGATTACATATTACAGCCTCAATGGGTTAAGGTTATTTTTATCTTCTCAAATATTTGTCTCTACAAATCTCTAACATAATCTCCTACATAACCTCATATTCTGGAAAATTAATGAGCCCTGCCACAAAGGAAAGTCTCCAGACTTCAACGGAAGTCTGCCTACTTACACTCTTGCTCCATCCAAAGATCAACAATGTTTGCTTTCATGACCTTTTGTATTAATACGTTGATATTACATTTTGCTGTCACCTGCAACACTCATCTCAGCTCAGAGCCTTAGAAAAGAGATACTGTTGCTCAAAGGTAATATTGCTGTGATCTGTTCTAAGACCCAGTTCTCATTATCATTTTGGCAGTGGAAGGATGACATCATTTTTAACCCATCAGCAAGCATGAATTGAATGGGAGGGGATACATGCAAGGCCATTGCCAGGCTATTTTGCACCCTAGGCCAAGGCTAACTAACCGTAAGGTAAAGGTAAAGGTAAAGGTATCCCTTGACAATTAAGTCCAGTCGTGTCCGACTCTAGGGAGCGGTGCTCATCTCCGTTTCAAAGCCGAAGAGCCAGTGCTGTCCGAAGACGTTTCCATGGTCATGAGGCTGGCATGACTCAACACCGAGGCGCATGGAACGCTGTTACCGTCCCACTGATGCGGCACCTATTAATCTACTTGCAATTTCTTGCTTTCGAACTGCTAGGTTGGCAGGAGCCGTCGCACGGATTCGAACTGCCGACCTTTCGATCGACAGCTCATGGTTCAGTGGTTTAACCCACTGCGCCACCCGCTGGTACCCCTCCCCAATTTTTTTCTATAAGACTTTATAATTAATTATATTCCTTACCACTGTTGTGGTATCTATCTAAAGAAAAAGTTGGCCTAATTATAGCACTGGTCCTGGATACATGTAAGGCTCTATTACTGCAGTTCGGAGATCCATCAAAAACTGAGGGTTGGGGCAAATTTTCAGAAGAATTGCCAGGAGCTGGAGATGGAATTGACTTCCTGCCAAAGTGATGCACATTATAGGCAAGCACAAGCAGAAGGAGGGGCTTGGATTTGCAACCAATTTACTCTGCGTTTTTAAATGCATTCCTTTTAGATCATTTGGAATTTTTTGAACTTTTATTGTCAATTTCTTTAATCTGGATTATAAACTGCATAAATAGTTGATGCTGTACTTTGAGTGTAACTTTAAGATCAGAGAGACTTTGGTTCACTTCAATCCCTTTGTGGCCATGAAACGTTTGGTCCAATTCTATCCGGGCCTTGGAACTCACGTGGCTGGCCACCATGCATGTTCCACTGGAGCCAGTGATGATAAATTGGCAGCAGGGGTGGGCCATGGATAGGGAGGGGGAGGATAGGGGCGGGGTGGGGATCGGAGCTACCTGGGTGTGTCAGGGGAGGGCAGGAGGCAGATATTGGCAGCAGCAGTAATCCTATGCTCCCACACCACCTTGGGCCCACTCAGACTTGTGCCAGCTAAAAGGCTGGTCCAGATCCAAGTAGGCCCATTGGGGACCATGGTACGGTAGAGTAGGTGAAACATCTTTTACTTACCTCTCTGTTGCATCATGGTCCTCGGATGGCCGAGGACAGGATTGGGCCATCACTGATTCTAGCTTGACCTACCAATGTTTGTCTTAATATTATGCATAGCTTTAGGTGCTGTTGCCAAGGCAGAAAAGGGGTGTATAAATGCAGCAAATAAATGAATAAATAAAATGGATAACCAAGGATGTTGCTATGAGCTCATTGGAGGAAGGGTAGGATACAATTGAAATTAATACAATGAAAATATATGCATGAAGAAAAGAAATCATAGCAGCCATTAGATAGAGTTTAAAAACCTTAACTCTTAAAATTGTGCACTTTCTTAAATGTTGCTTAGGTCAGTTCCATTGGGGAAGGGCAGGTGTGAGCGGTAAATTTGGAAATCTTCCCCTTAAGTGCTCATGGATGCCAATAGCCACACGAATCATTGTGCTCTTTCTTGCAAGGACTGAAAAGCCTTAATAAATGGCCAATGCATATTTTATGAAATGAGTCTCTCTCCCCATTTGCATGAATCCCTGGGATTCTCATGGTAGAGGAGCAGGCCATTAGTAAATTCATTTAGTATTCTAGTAGATGTCAAATGTAGTTTGGTGGGCATTTCATTGTGTTTTGACATTAATTGATGGACACTTAAACCCTTCATAACTCAGCAGTCCTTCAGAATGGAGGAAATTAGAAAGATGAATTTCTAAGAGATAAACCCATTGAAGAGAGATGTGACTGCAAATTCATTACAATCAAGACAGCCAAAAACCATGACACCCAAGCAAGTAGAATGATGGTCAGTGGTGGATATATGTGACAACAGATCTTGGGAAGAAAAGGAAAGTGCTGGCTCTCTCAGGAGGGGTATATCATGCATAGGTCAGAGGTCTTATCCCAGAACTTTAGGAATACAAAATGGGAAAATAAAGAAAGGGGAATCCAGGGGACCACTGTCTGCTGCCCTAGGTATACAATGGATATTACCCCTGCTAACTGGGCAAGAGGCACTTTTTCAATGGGTGCTCCTCTTATATTTAGCAGGGGGAGAGTAATTGTCCCCCTTTCACCCCAGCAGTGTCTTTTCTGGTGGCTGTTTGCTGGTGTTCTGCATCTTTTTTAGATTGTGAGCCCTTTTGGGACAGGGAGCCATTTAATCATTTGATTTTGTCTGTAAATTGCTTTGTGAACTTTTTGTTAAAAAGTGGTATATAAATACTGTTAATAATAATTAATATTTCACATGTTGCAGTTTATTCAGTAAATGACTTATGCTGTTTTGGAATATTATTTATTTATTATTTTCTGTATTTATATACCACCTTTCTCATCATCAGATTTATTCAAAGAGGTTTACATACGCAGGCAAACTTAGACCTAATAAGGGTCTTTACAATATTGTTCTATTCCTATATAGAACCTTCCATGCTCCAGATGTTTTCCCTTCCGAGTGCAGCCCTCCTTCTGGCTTGTGCTCTGCACTTCCAAGCTTCACAGTTCACCGCAGTTCACCCTCGGATGGTTGTCAAGATGTTCTCTCTCTAGCTGACTCCTCCGCATTCCACCCTCTCACTGTATGTTCTCAGTGTCTTTGTGAGGTCCGCCAGCAGCTGCTGTCTCCCATCCAAGCGAGAACCGAGGGCAACCCTGCTTAGCTTCTTCAGGCTTCAGTTTTGCCACCTATCTCCACAGTTATTAACATGCCAGTCCTATGCCCACCAGGCCATAGCATACAGCTTGGACAATGGAGTGTCACACACACCAGGGCTCCTGTCTACAGAAACACCCAGCAATGTGGGTGTTTAAGAATCTTAGGGTTAGATACTGAAACCAGTATTGCAGCCACCAACCTGGATATTAGCCATCCCAACTCAGCCCAGGGCACTGAGTGTCTTTTGGCTTTTAAAGTGGCCCAAATGGCGTTTTATTATTTATTTATTTATTTATTGTAAAACATTTCAATGGAAGCGTAGGAGGAGGTGGGGCGGGGGACCCCTCGGCGGCACAGGGGGGCGACAACTGTGCCACGGCAGTGGCAAAAATGACGCGGTGCTGTTTCGCCCTTCGAAGGGTTTGAGCAGCCACGGCAGAGGCGTCGTCACCTCCGGTAGGGGGTGCACTTTCGTTCACGGCCCCCCTCCCACCGGACGTAGGTACATCACTGCATTTCAAGGCTGTCTTTTTACTCCATTTAAGGAACCACCAAAATATCTTACATATGCCAAAACAAATATGAAACCATCTTAAATTAAGCAACAGTCACTTATACATTGTCATAGTAATGGCCTTGTTCTCATTTTTTAAAAATGAAAGCAAGAAATCTTTGTGGTTAATTAGTCTCAGACAATTCAGTAACATCGAATGGTCGGGCATTGACTAATTACAGCTGCTACTGTGAGATGATAATAATGACTGGAACAAACGCTCATTCAGGTCTTCGAACCAAGTTTCCATTTCCCTGCATGGTGCCACAGAGACTGTTTTCATCTTTTATCTACATTCCATCAGGGCAGTGGGGGTGGGAATCAAATGTCATCATGCCAGAAACTTTTTTTTTTTTTTGCCCAATTGGCTTTTTGGGCTTTTAGATTTCATGCCTTCCCAGCTTACAACCCTTGTTTTTTAAGAAAGAAAAATCTCCTTTTTGATTTCATCTTGGAATAGGATCCCCTGTGTTTTCTTGGGTGTGAACTTGCTTTGCTGGCATATTGAACAGTGCTTTGATACTCTGAGAGTACTTTGAGAAAATAGATTTTGTCTTTGAGTGTTCTGAGATACGAAATAGTTAGGGCTATAGGCCCCAAGTTCCAAGAGGAACCACAACGTAACAGGCCAACCCTATCAGCCGGCCTCTGCCAGGAAGTGCCTGGCTGGATCCTGGCACGCTTTGTGCAATGTTGTTGAGCTTGTGGATGCTGCCAGCAAGCGCAACGAGGCCACCAGCACAGTCGCTGGAAGTTGTACATGCCAATGGCGACGACTGGACACCATCCACCCGCACCAGGTGAGTTGGCAGGCAGTGGGAGGGACAGGAAGGAGTGGGAGGAACCTGGGTGTTCCTGGGTGGGGAGGGGGAGGAACCAGGGGTGGGGAGAAGGCAGGAGGGGGTGGATCTAGTGGCAACGGCACACACCAGATCTTATCTCTTTGTAAAACTTCCTCACCCCTTTCCTCTCCTTGGACCACCAAAATAGGTGATGTATGTCTGAGGAGACCCATTGGCGATCGGGCAGCCTACTAGGAGGTAAGTACAAAACATTTTTACTTCCTTCCTGCAGGCTGTCCGATCACCCCTCACTACAGCACATGCCTGCATTGGCGCTGGTGGTGGGGAATAGGATTGGGGCCTTAGATTGTTAAATCTGCCCCATCACAAGGGGTCAAAGAAACAACACAGACAATTCAAAAAGATCAAGAAACCATAGAAGAGATAATCAAGGAAGAAGTCCAAAGGCTACATGCTACCTACAGGTTTGGCAGCAGCAATCCCTCTAGAATACCAGCTGTAGGGGAGGAACAGCCTTCAACTTCTACTTGTGGATTTCCCAGAGGCAGCTGGTGAACCACCGTAGGAAACAAAATGGTAGACTTCATCATACTACCGTGTCTGTGCCTGGTTGAGGGCCTTTGCATTTTGCAACATCCCTAAGCACACAGATCCTACTTGTATCCGGTCTGTTCACCGGAGGACTAGTTCAATGGCCATGGATCAGGATCAAGCCCTGCCCCTGTGATCCTGCACCTTCACAGAGCTACAGGAAGAAGGGAAAGGAAATGGATGGATTCCTCAGAAATAATCTGATTGCTTTCCAGAACAATCGTAGAGCACATCATCAGTCAGCATCGCAGGGCCTCTGAAAGGAATTTTATCAGGGGGCACGATAAACAAGGGAGGGGCAAAATGGGGCAGGGGAGGGCAGCAATGGCTGGAAAAGTCTCCAGAGTGCAGGTCTATCAGGCTTCCTGATGTGGCGCCCATGGCTACCCACCAGGTAGACCTGGCCTTCTGATTGGTCCAGCCACACTGTCTTTCACTCTCCATGAGGCCAGTTGAGATCCCAGGAAATTTCTGGGGGTCTTCTTTGGCTCCCATGCCCCCTTTTTTACCCTGGGCCCAGGTACAATTTACCCCCTTTACCTCCCTCTCATGGGCCCTGCAGCATTGGAAGGTATATGTCTTGCTTTCACTCAGTAGCGTCGCCTGATATGGGGCGGTGGTGCGGTGGGCCCCAGGGCGTCGGGGCGGAAAGGCTCCGGGGGGGTGCGAGCCTCCTTAAGTGTCGGGTTTTTTCCCGTTTTTTTACAGGTTTTTAGGGGATTTTTAGTGCTAGCGGTGCTTCTAATAGTTTATGTATGCTTTGCGCAACTTATCTTGTGTACTGTGACCCGACGATCACCAGGGGTGCAGACGATCTTCCGGGGCGCAGATCGTTCCTTTGCCCATTTCTCCCTGTGATGTTATCAATGTGCACATACAAAATTTTATTTTTTTTTAAAGAAAACAATGCACTGATTCAGAGGCGTAGCTAGGCTGCCCCCTGGGGGGGGGACAGGCCGGTCGACATTCCTGATGTCATTGCCCCCCCGGCGAAGCCACGCCCCAGCTGATGACATCATTGATGATGTCGCGACTGCTGGGTGGCTGAAAATACACCCAGGGGGCAGGCGGGAGGGCGGGGACAAGTCTCCTGCCCTCTGGCACCGGCGCTGCGAGGTTTGCTGCTGCTGCAGAGGCCATTGTAGCACCACAAAAATAGTGCGAAAACACCCACCCCACTGCCGTAAGTGTACCCCCCCACCCACGTGCACCCCACCCCAGCGACGCCTCTGCTGATTCTCCTCTGGAAATAAGACCAGATAATTCCGAACTCCACAAACTGGAGAGAAATTTGGCTGAAAGAACTCCCCCTTTCCCCATGACCTTCCAAATGACTCAAAGAACATATGAAGGAAAGACATGAGTATGTCCAGTGATATGGTACCATCCCACACACATGTACCCCTTCATGAACAAATGAATATCTTTTGCACGTGACCTAAGTCAGGGTGGCCAAAATACAGAGCAATATTCTTGAGTTGTGCTTCTCATTTTATGTACCTTGAGACTTGCATGGTGTGTGGTCCCTCCACACTGTGCCTTTTCATTTCCCAATGAAATAATTACTGTTATTATGCTTTCTGCTCACCTGCTTGCTGTATTCGTATCTGGCATCTCCATTTTTGAGTAATAATAGCTGCCGAGAGGTTTCAATTAGCTTATAATGAAATGTTGCTCATTAATAAAGCCCCAGGACGGTAAAACATATGGCACTGCAGTTCACTCTCTCTCTGTAACACACACACAGACGCCTGCACGCATTTAAAGTACAATGTTAAAACTTGAATATTTTTTTCTAACAGAGTACATGGAGATTTAATGAGACATTTGTCCCTGGAACACAATCGGGGAAGGTACATTCCCTGCTGAGTGGCGGAGGCACAGGGAAGGGCGGAATGGGGCATTCGGGGGGGGGGGAATTGATCAGCTGGGCCCAGAAAGGGGGAGGGACCAGTGGTGAAGGCTATGCTGAAATCCTATCCCCCTTCCCAAGCCTGGCCGCCACTACACGGAGCTCTCGGACTTGCGTCAGTTAAATAGCTGGCGCACATAGCTGGCGCTTGCCTGCTTTGTGCCCTGGATGTGGCGGAGGCTGCACCGGCCTCACTGCATTGCAGGGTGCAAAGTTAGACAGGATTGGGCTGTAAAACACTAACTAGAAGTAATGTTTATCATATGGGAAATGCCAAATGCTATGACTATGCTACCAGTATTTTAATTAGAAAAAGAATTGTGCATGTTTCAAATGTTGCATATTCTCCAAACATCTTTTGGAATAGATCTGACCGTCCAATCCTACCTAAATCCCTCCCACCAATGCTGTGCCAATGGAGTGCCCACTGTATCCTGCGGCGGGGGGGGGGGAATCCAGCTTTTCTTCCCTTACCCGGGGCAAGCCTCCATACAACACAGTCAGCTAGATAAAACGTTCCAGTGGGCACAAGTTTTGACCTGAAACCTATGTATCAACTAGGTATCGATGCAATATGTAAGGTGTTCCTGTCTGGTCCTGGACTTGCCCGGTGCCCCATCGGGCATCCGCCTGGGGAGGAAGGAAGGAGGAGGTGGGGCTGGCAGGCCATTCCCAAGCCTGGGCATGGCAGCCGCCGCCACCCTCTGAGGCATCCATGGGGCCCAGAAGGACCCGGACACAGCCGTGACTTCCTTGGGCGACAGGAGGCACGTCGGCCAGGCCAGGGGTGGCGCCACCCCTGTGCCACGTGGCCGCCCTCAGCGGGCAGCGGGCAACGGAAGGACCGGGTCCGGCGCGCCGGCAATGCCATGACAACCGAGGGGGTTACCCCCGGAGACGAAGAAGACTGAGGGGGGTCCGGCACCCCTGGGGGCCTGGCAACCCCTTGAGGTCAATTGTGGGGTAGCCCCGCAGAACCTCAGACAGCCAGACAGCTGGCTGGTGAGTCAAGAAGGCTGTAACAAAAAGGGGAGTTCAGGACCTGAAGAGAGAGGGCCAGCCCCTTTAAGGGATAAAGGCTGGGGGAGTGGCCAAGGTGGAGGGAAACGAGGGGGTGTGAGGGGGTGGAGTCTCAGAGGGATGGAGAGGGTTCATAAAGCGCTGGCTGGCCAGTGATCAGCAGTGGAGCTCCTGAAGTCTTGCACTCAGGTAAAGCAACACAAGACCGGGAAGAGAGGGACTAAGGTGCTGTGACCTCCCTTCCTCCTCCCTTCAACTCTGAGGCTTCAACCAAGGCCAGGACCAGCAACTCCTGGCAGAGGGAGACCCTACAGTTCCTAAAAGTGCTGCTTCTTATATTTTGCTAGTTCCTGCCAGTGGCGTTGCTGGAGGTGGGGTGGAACGCTAAGTTCCGCACCGCGCTGACCTCCGTTACCCACCGGCATGAGGCGACCCCGCCCCCTCGCTTTCGGAGTCATTCAGTGGGGCGAAGGCAACGTAAAGGAAACTCCCTGCACGTTGCCTTCACCCCACTGACTGGCTCCGAAGGCAAGGGGGCGGGGTCGCCTCATGCCGGTGGGTAACGGAGGTCAGCGCGGTGCGGAACTTAGCGTTCCGCCCCACCTCCAGCGACGCCACTGGTTCCTGCTATTTTAAAGGTATTTTCCATTTTTACAGCCTTCAGTCATTTTTCCATGCTTTTGTTGATGCCTATTTTTTTTCGTATTCCTCTTTTTTTCTTCTTCCACTACCTGTTGTATTTGGAGCAGTCCACAGCCTCCAATGTTATTAATAATCACTCACTTTCATTAAAACACAACAACAACAACGTTTTAATGAAAGTGAACCTAAGACAAACTTTGGACAAATACATTGTTGATTGAATAATGTTCAGCACAATGAATACACAGTCATTTGGTGAATGTCGCTTTCTGATCATTCTTGTGGCTTTTGTAGGAAAAATGGGAAATGCTAATGGGAAATGTCACAAGGCAACCCCTGATAGGACTCAGTAGATGACCACATTTCACCTTTATTTTCATCATTTGAGAATAAACGATATTTTTAAAGTAAAGGATATTGTGTATCCTTTAAAATAAAGGAAAGTGAAGGCTATTTTTAATCCCATGTGTAAATGGGGAAGGTGCATGTTTTCCATGCAGAAGAATCCAGAGTCAATTCCTGATCTCCAGTTAAACCATCTCAGGCAGTAGCACTGGAAACTCTGCAGAGCTGCTACCACCTGGAGTATACATCCCTTACAGCGCAATCCTAACCAACTTTCCAGTGCCGGTGCAGCCACAATGCAGCCCTGAGGTAAGGGACCAAAAGTTCCCTCACCTTGAAGAGGCCTCCATGACTGCTCCTGCACTGCAAAATTCAGTGTGCGCCCTGTTGGCACTGGAAAGTAGGTTAGGATTGCGCTTTTAACCAGATAGATCAATAACCTGACTCAAATGTCAAAACAACAAACCACATGACATACTGGTAGTCATTTCTGGTGTTGACTGATACATCTCAAGAACCACAAGCTGCTTTAAATAAATGACCCACTTTAAGTTTCACCCAGATTTCCACAATCCCTTCTTCAACATCAGCATACCAGGGCCCACGACTAGTATATGTCATACAGAGCATCAAAGTTCATCACGCCCTGAGAGGAATTAGCAGCAGTGGCGATCTTAGTATGGGGGAGCTGGTGTGCTGCGCCCCAGGCGCCGAGTGGGCACGGTGCTTCCGGGGTGTGTGGCAGCTGGGCTTGGGGCTGCGGGGCGGGGCGGGGCGCGGCACCGGAGCCCGGCTGCTGAGCCCCCGGGAAGCAGCGCGCCCACTCGGCACGTCACCGGCTTCCGGAGGCTCCGCTCCGAAGCTGGGACAAGCCCTCCTCATTGCGACCACCCAGTTCGGCGGTCGAGGGCTTTGTGAGAAGGCCGACGCGTCGACGGCTTTTATTTCATTTTTCTGCACATGCGCAGAACCTTTCTGCGCATGGTTCTGCGCATGTGCAGAAAAACGAAATAAAAGCCGTCGACGCGTCGGCCTTCACACAAAGCCCTTGACTGCCGAACTGGGCGGTCACAATGAGGAGGGCTTCCTGGCTTCGGAGCAAAGCCTCTCCGGAAGCCGGTGACGCGCCGCTTCCGGGGGGGGCGGCAGCCGGGCTCTGGCGCGACGGGGGCGCTCCAGCCCCTGCCCCTGGGCGCCGGAACACCTAGGAACGCAACTGATTAGCAGTCCACCGTGAAGAGAGTAGGCAAAGGGTTCGAACAGGGGCGGATCATCTGCTGCTCATCATCTTGTATTGACATGATCCAACTTCTTGAAACAACAACAATGAGGCTTAGGAAGTATTATCCCGACATTTTCCAGTTCTTCCACTTGTATTAGGCCTTCCATAAACCCAAATGTGCCCTTTCCCCAGTAGCAGGGAGGAGGGGGGGGTGTTACTCTGATGTGTGGCACACCAACTGTAAACTGTGGGGTACATGCAAGGCTTTTTTCTTCTCCCCTCTCTCCTCACATCTTTCTGTTGCTGTGCTGAGCAGGAAGAGAGGCATGTATGCTGGGAGTTTCATTGAAGTAGCTCTTGAAAAGACTGCAACTCCTGCTCTGCATACCTTTCTTCCTCGTTAGCACAACAATGAAGGGACGCAAAGAGGAGGGGGGAATGAATGCCTCTCATGCCCCCACAGTTTACTCATGTGTTAAAAATGCCAGGGCAATTGGGGGGGATGGAAGGATTGCTTTTTATTGCTATTCTTGCTCTTTGTTTTTGCTTTTTTGTATTTGTTATATTGGAGAATATGTTGCTGCTGCTGTTACTTTATGTGGATATATAGAAGTGCCTTTTGGTCTTTAAATAAAAAGCAGTTCAGAAAACGTACAGCCCAATCCTAAACAGGCCTTGCGCTGCCAGAACCCTGGCCCTCTACAGCTGTTACAAAAGGCAACAAGCCAATTAGTGCTGCCTGGCAGCCACCACAAGCAACAAGCGGCCAGGTCCACCCACCAGTGGACCAGAGATGCCTGCTGGTGCCAGTAAGTTGGCATCGATAATTTGGCAGAGGGGGTTGGAGGGAGGCGGGGAGGGGTGGAGGGGGATGGCAGATTGGGACCAGGAAGGGGGTGGTATCAGTGGCAGCAATGCACACCAGTATATTAAACCCCTTCCTGGCCTTGATCCCCTGACCTAGGCTCAGGTGGATTTGCGCCAGCACAGGTCCGAGTAGACCCAGTAGGCTTACCATTTGTCCCGGAAAAACCAGGACTGTCCTGGTTTCCGGAGCCTGGTCCCAGCCAGCTAGGCCTGGAACCGGGTCAGTCCCAGTTTTTCTGGGCTCCGCTGCCACTTCTAAAATGTACTTTTTTCCCCGCCGCCTTCTTCCCTTACCCTGAGGAGTCCTTCTGGGGCCGAATCTCTCCTGTGAGATTCTGCGGGCACTGGGTTGGCACAGCTGCACATCTGAATCTCCTCACAGTGTAGGATTGTAGTTGTAGGATTGGGCTGCCCAGAAATAACACAAATATGAATAGAGCGAGGCAACAATAGCTTCACAGGAACCTGCTGTTGCACGTGGGGCCAAGTGAATGCGAGAAAACAAACATGCAAGGGAGTCATAACAGGACATAAACCTAACTTTTTCAAAGGGACTAAAATAACAATAGGAAAATCTGGATGGAAGATGGAAGATGAATAAAGACTGCATTGTCGGTTGCTTTTTTCCCACAAGAGGGAGCTCATGGACCATTTCCTGGAGTTATTCACTGGCTACCAGTATTTCAAACTGAAGGGAAAGTCTTATGATGTTGAGGATTTATCTTCATATGAACTGAAGAAAGCCAGGGTGCCCCATGGCACTATAGAACAACATGAGGAATTGATGTCTTATCATCAAAAATATAGCATAAGATTGGAATATATGCGGGCAATGTTTGGCGGCATGGAATTCCACAAAAAAAGAGAGGCCACAAACATTTCAAGTGCTACATATTTTAATGACAGACTCATGCAATGGCTCACAATCTTTCTAGAATTTTTGCCATAGTTATCAGGGAGAAAGGTTCTTGCTTTGGTATGCAAACCATAAAGAGACCTATGCAAACCTGACAAAGTTGAAACTTTGTTTCCATTATTGCCACTTGAAAGCTTTGGACATCTTGTTTTGAACAAGTCATGGATGACTATGCCAAGAGATAACAGTTTACATTAGAGGGTCTGAGTGTGATCTAACCGAGGAAATCCCATTACAATGATTTATGCCCTATGGTTACATTTGTCATAAATCATATTCACTAGAAAAGAAATGCAATTTTGGTTTACGTTAAGGGAAGGCAAGCTGAAATGGACGCTTAGCAAAATTAGCCAACTTCTCTCGTGATCCTTGAGTTGCGAATCTAACTTCCCGTTGTGAATGTTATTATGTATTGGCCATGCTGATACCAGCACCCTCCAGTGCATATGTACATAAAAAGGTAAAGGTATCCCCTGACAATTAAGTCCAGTCGTGTCCGACTCTAGGGTGTGGTGCTCATCTCCATTTCAAAGCCAAAGAGCCAGCGTTGTCCGAAGACGCCTCCGTGGTCATGTGGCCGGCATGACTCTCCTTGCCGCAGCGCGTAGCATGCGGCTGGAACACGGAGCACTGTTTACCTTCCCACAAGCGGTACCTATTTATCTACTCGCATTGACATGCTTTGGAACTGCTAGGTTGGCAGGAGCTGGCCAAGCAACAAGCGCTCACCCCGTCACGGGAATCGAACTGCCGACCTTTCAATCGACAGCTTATGGTTCAGCGGTTTAACCCGCTGCGCCACCCGCTGGCCTTATGCATATGTACATACACAACATTAACTATGCACAACAATGAAAATAATCAGTGGGGATAATCAAGAATATACCCTGCAGATATAGACTGAGTAGAGACAATCTACACTTATACAGGTCTCATTTCCTGACTGCGTGCATGGAGGTTAGGAATGGGGCGGATAGACACAGTCTCGCTCTCTGCTTCACACTTCACACAAACACACTTCACACAAACAAAATGCAGGCTGTTAGATAGGCTGTTGTGCTTCCTCCCAGATTGGAGAGCCATGCTTATTCATCATCACTGTTACCAGAATTGCCATGTATTATTATGGGGAATAGCTTTTAAATATGGCAACCGGTAAAAAGTGAGGATCTTAGACCAACTATATCAGAGACCAGCTTCCCAGAATTCCGTTTAAATAACCTTGAGGACACACGTGCTTGCTTTCAATATTTACTAGATAGTTCAGTCAATATTTACTAGATAGTTCAGTCACAGACACACACACACACAAAAACCAGTCAAACACAATATACAGAGCTAGGAAACTTAGATAGAAAGAGACAGAGACATTTGCATTAGCAGGTTCCCTTTGAAGCATTGGGGGTGATATTTACCTGTCCTGAAAAGGAGTTGTCTGTGATTGCAGTAATAGCACAAGAAAGAAAGAGGGGGGGGGAAAAGGGGGGTAGTGATGGCTCGAGCTCCAACCAGTGGTGCACGAGGAGAGGAGGGAG
Source organism: Plestiodon gilberti rubricaudatus (assembly GCA_026170595.1). NCBI lineage: Eukaryota > Metazoa > Chordata > Lepidosauria > Squamata > Scincidae > Plestiodon > Plestiodon gilberti. The sequence goes on from JANXHW010000012.1 coordinate 19,520,913, forward strand.
AAACAAAATGGCTCTAAGGCTCTGAACAAACGTGGTTCAGAAACCAACAGAGTGGCTAACTGAGAAGTAAGGCAAAGAGAGGGGAGTTGTGCGACAGAGCAAGGGCTCAAGAGGACAAGAGAGTCAACAACACACGAGCAAGAGGGAGCCTGGCAGAGTAGCCCTGCCTTGTATATGGCAAAATGTGTCCTACGCAAAGACAGAAGGGTAGTTGAGCTCTTGAGCTGAGGATTGTCAACATTGCCTGGCAGTCCCTATTCAGAATTGCAGAGAGGAATCTTTCTTTCTCTGCCCTACCAGGGCAATCCCCTGCAACTGTTTTGTGGAACACAAAACACAGGAACACATGAAACACAGACGCTGTTTTGTGGAACACACATGAAACACAGACGCTCTGCCACTGCACTGCAACCTTCTCTCCTGCCAAGGCAGTGCTGGCTCACGATATTTTGCTGCCTGAAGCAGAGCACCAAATGGCACCCCTCCCTTCCTCACTTATTTTTTTTTCCTGTTAAAACCTATATTCCATTAAATCCTTCCATCTTTCAAATCTTTCCTCCTTCCTTCTTTATTGGGGTGGGGGAAAGGCAAAGCAGCCTGGGGGTCATTTCACCTTCCTTTCTCTGTAGGCCATGATGGTGGCAGTGGTGTGCTGCCACAAAAACTGGTCCGACACAATCTTCGACACAAAGTAGACCACTTCACCCCACTTCATTGAAGAGCTGGTCCTACATCAAGGGTAGATTAAGTCCTACTTGCTAAACTCCAAGGGAGTCCCCACCATCAACATCTCTATCTTGTCTGGATTAAGTCTCACTCTGTTATTCCTTCTGCAGATACATCCATCAGGACATTGACTCAGGGATGAAACTGCTGAAAGTCTCCTGGACTTGATGAAGACAAAAAACCGAGCTGAGTGTCATTAACTCAATGCTGACACCATGTGCCATCCTGATTTCCTGATGATATCATATAGATGTCAGGGTGATAGCCTTCTTTCCAACAGCGGTTCCCAAACTTACCAGCACCAAACGTTTGTCCACGGTGGCATCTTCCTGAGCACCACCATATTAGATCGTGTGGGATCTCGCACTATTCACACGAGATCTTGCAAGATCCAAGATGGAGGCACCTGGGAAGAAGACACCGGGGACATCCTGCAATTCCCCTGTGAGTACGCCGTGGCTCCCTTTAGAGCCGTACCTCACAGTTTGGGAACCACTGCAGTGGAATAGTACTGGTTTTTAAGGCAGATGGTTTTTCCTTCAAGCCCTTTCTTCAGGCAGCCGTGTCACGAGCCGGCACGTCACCCCGGGCAAAGGGTCAGCTGGCTCGGCGCATCATGCCCCCAGCTGCGTCATCTCCACCACTCACCCCATCCTGGCGCGTCACCCCCAGGAGCCGGCAGGCCAAATTGCGTCTTCCTTGGTAGCTCGGCCACTTCTAAGTAGGCCGGGCAAGGCTCTGAGCGGCGCATGCGCACAACACGGCTTGAAGCTGCCCTCAGAAGGGCTGAATGAGGGCAAGGCTTCGAGCGGCGTTGTGCACAGTTAGAAGCGTGTTCTATTTAGAAGCAGCCGAGCCACCGAAGAAGATGCAGCTCGGCCCGCTGGCTCCTGGGGGGTGACGTCCTGCCGGATGGGGTGAGTACCGGTTTTTTTTTTTTAACATGCTGGGACTCCCGGCGCATCACCCCCCGGCACGTCACTCCCTACAGGTGCCTCACGGCGCATCACCCAGTGCGTTCCCCCCACCACCACGCAGCAGTGACGCCACTGTTTTCAGCCTAACATCTGTTCCAGGGAAGATGGTGAAAAGTCTCATTAAAGATAAAATCTTAAAACACATAGAAGGACAAGCTCTGCTAAAGGAGAGTCAGCATGGCTTCTGCAAGCGTAAGTCTTGCCTCACAAACCTTTTAGAATTTTTTGAAAAGGTCAACAGGCATGTGGATGTGAGCAAACCCATGGATATTATATATCTGGATTTTCAGAAGGCGTTTGACATGGTCCCTCATGAAAGGCTCCTGAGAAAACTCCACAGTCAAGGAATAAGAGGGCAGGTCCTCTTGTGGATTAGGAACTGGTTGAAGACCAGGAAACAGTGAGTGGAAGTTAATGGGCAATTTTCACAATGGCGAGAGGTGAAAAGTGGTGTGCCCCAAGGATCGGTCTTGGGACCGGTGCTTTTCAACTTATTCATAAATGACCTGGAGTTGGGGATAAGCAAAGAGGTGGCCAAGTTTGTGGATGACACTAAACTTTTCCGAGTAGTGAAGACCAGCAGTGGTGGTGAACAGGTCGATGAAAGTGTCGACCCAGTGTGCGGCGGTTGTGAAGAAGGCCAATTCCATGCTCGGGATCATTAAAAAAGGGATTGAGAATAAGACGGCCAATATTATTATGCCGTTGTACAAATCGATAGTAAGGCCGCATCTGGAGTATTGAGTCCTGTTCTGGTCACCGCATCTCAAAAAGGATATAGTGGAACTGGAAAAGGTGCAGAAAAGAGCGACCAGAACGATTTGTGGGCTGGAGCACCTCCCTTATGAGGAAAGGCTACAGCGTCTGGAGCTTTTCAGTCTAGAAAAAAGGCGCCTGAGGGGGGACATGATTGAGACATATAAAGTTATGCATGGGATGGAGAAAGTGGAGAGAGAGAAGAGAGGGAAATTCTTCTCCCTCTCGCACAACACCAGAACCAGGGGACATGCACTAAAATTGAGCGGAGGGAGAGTTAGAACAGAAAACGGAGTTAGAACGGAAAAAAGCGTGTCCCAGCGTCTTTACCCAGCGTGTAATTCATCTGTGGAAATGGAACCTAGGAAGTTGACTTATTCTGAGGTAAGTCTGTGGGAACTCCTTGCCACAGGATGTGGTGATGGCACCTGGCCTAGATGCTTTTAAAAGGGGTTTGGACAGATTCATGGAGGAAAAGACCATCACAGGTTACAAGCCATAAGCAACCTCCTGGTTTTAGAAGTAGGTTTTCTCTGTGCCAGGTGCAGGGGAGTGGCAGCAGGAAACAGTTTATCTTGTTGTCTTGTGCTCCCTGAGGCATCTGGTGGGGCCACTGTGTGATACAGGAAGCTGGACTAGATGGGCCTTTGGCCTGATCCAGCAGGGCTCGTCTTATGTTCTTATAGGTAATGACCTCTGCCAGAAACCCTGGTCAGTTGCTCCACAGACTCAGCAATTCATGCATCCAGCTCTGGACACCTTTAGTGCGCTCTAGACGCAGCCACTCACATTTCTGGCCTATCTATCAGGTTAATTCCAGTAGTCCATCTTAACTGAGTTATACAGTAGATTGCACCATCCTTTGTTTACCAAGTATTCAAGCATTCCAAAAGCTTCATCTTCTGCCCATTTGATTTAAAATACAAAGTAATTTGCTTTTCACTCCTCTCAAGATGAAAAGCCATAATGAGTTCTTATTTACCGACAGTAAACATAATGTATCAGTTGTCAAGAGCAGAATTATCCAGGTAATGGTGGAAAGTGATTTTCTGTTTCTTCCTTTTTCTTTCTAATTGATGCTTTGGAAGCTAAATTTGCTCACGGAACGGGAAGCTTACCTGTGAACTCCCCTTCTCAATGGTTCCAGGCTGGGTCAGTGTTGGCATCTGGGAAGCACTTCCCTCCAGGCAGGCAGGGTCAGATAATCAAATCTTCCTTGGGGGGAGGGACTTCCATGACCCCCAGGCTAGGAAAGCCTCTACGGCTCCTCCCCCGAATTGAACCTCCTCCATCTACAGAGGAGTCAAGTTTGTTGTTGTTTTTAAGTCGTTAAGTCGTGTCCGACCCTTCGTGATCCCATGAACCATATCCCGCCAGGCCTTCCTGTCCTCCACTATCTTCCTGAGTTTGCTCATTTTCATGTTTGTTGCATCGGTGATGCTGTCTAACCATCTCATCCTTGGCCTTCCTCTTCTCCTTTTGCCTTCAATCTTTCCCAGCATCAGAGTCTTCTCCAGAGAGTCCTCTCTTCGCATTAGGTGGCCAAAATATTTGAGTTTCAGCCTTAGTACCTGTCCTTCCAGGGAACAGTCAGGGTTGATTTCATTTAGGATTGACTGATTTGATCTCCTAGCAGTCCAAGGGACTCTCAGGAGTCTTCTCCAGCACCACAGTTCAAAAGCATCTATTCTTCAGCGCTCAGCCTTCCTTATGGTCCAACTCTCGCAACCATACATTGCTACTGGGAACACCATCGCCCTGACTATACGAACTTTTGTTGGCATGGTGATATCTCTGCTTTTTATTCTGCTGTCTAAGTTTGCCATAGCTTTCCTTCCAAGGAGTAAGCGTCTTTCAATTTCATGGCTGCTGTCTCCGTCCTGCAGTGATCTTGGAACCCAGAAAAGTAAAATCTGTTACTGCTTCCATTTCTGCCCCTTCTATTTGCCAGGAATTGATGGGACCCGATGCCATGATCTTAGTTTTATTAATGTTGAGTTTCAAGCCAACTTTTGCACTCTCCTCTTTCACTCTCATCAAGAGGCTCTTTAGTTCTTCTTCACTTTCTGCCATTAGGGTGGTATCGTCTGCATATCTGAGGTTGTTGATATTTCTCCCGGCAATCTTGATTCCGGCTTGCGATTCATTCAGCCCTGCATTTCTCATAATGTACTCTGCATATAAGTTAAATAGGCAGGGTGACAATATACAGCCTTGCCGTACTCCCTTCCCAATTTTGAACCAATCAGTTGTTCCATGGCCGGTTCGAACTGTTGCTTCTTGACCCGCATACAGGTTTCTCAGGAGACAGGTAAGGTGGTCTGGTACCCCCATCTCTTTAAGAATTTGCCACAGTTTGTTGTGATCCACACAATCAAAGGCTTTTGCGTAGTCAATGAAATAGTAATGATACGGGAAGATCAAAAAGTGGGTTTTCACCTGGGTGATACTGACTTTGATAAGGTATTTTTAAATGATGATGACAAATATGTAACTAAAATGTACAATTTTTTGCTGGACTATGAGATGATAGATGAAACAGTTAAAGATGTTATGATACAGTGGTCACAAAATTTGGGACGAGAGATTTATTTTCAAGAGTGGGAACAAGTTTGGAATTCTGGTATTAAAATGGTTAAAGCTGTTGCATATAAAGAGAATTTTTATAAAATGTTTTATAGATGGTATTTAACACCTAAGAAGTTATGTAAGATGTATAAGAATGTTTCGAGTACTTGTTGGAAATGCAACAATTTGGAAGGTTCTTTTTTCCATATGTGGTGGACATGTGAAAAAGCAAGAAAATTTTGGAGGATGGTCCATGCGGCATTGGAAGGGATATTACGACATACGCTGTTGTTCGTACCAGAATTATTTCTTTTGAATATAATGACATCAGTAGTATTTCAAAAAGATAAATATATTATTATACATATAGTTACTGCTGCCAGGTTGTTATATGCTCAGCAGTGGAAAGTTGAGACGATACCAGATATTGATGAGTTAATAATTAAGATTTATGATTTGATAGAATTAGATATTTTAACGGAAAGATTAAGAGAAGGAGATGTTAAAAAGAAATTAGATTGGTGGCAACCATTTTATGATTGGTTGAAAAGATAAAATAAAATATTAGATTATTAGTAGATGTAAGGAGGTAAAAGATAGTGGGGTTGGAATATGTATGAAGCTAATTTTATTTACCATAACTGAAGAGTGTGAATAGTCATTTTAATGTAGTTCGACGTCCGTTAGTTATTTTTTCCATTTGTTTCATGTTGGTTACCCTTGTTGCCCTATGATTTCCCTTACCCTATTATCCCTGTAGTTTCTGTGTTAATAAATAAAAAAATTATCAAAAAAAAAAAAGAAATAGTAATGAAGTCAATGTAACTTGAATGGAGTCAAGTTACACTACCAAAATGATAACAGTAGGGCTAGGGTTCTTATGAATAACTAGCGCCAAAGCTTCCCTCTTGGACACTGCATGTTAACCTAGTACTGTGGCTTCTCTTTCTTTCTCCTTCCCATTCTTTTTTTTTTTAAATATAGAGAGAGCCTCAGTTCCACGGGCCGGTCACTGACCCAGCGTGGAACCACCGAGAAGGGGAGTTCACAGGTAAGCTAAACCTTCCCGTTCTCCGATGGTTCCAGGCTGGGTCAGTGTTGGCATCATCAAATGGATATACCCAAGGATATACCCAGGATATACCCAAGCCGTGTCCCAATCAAGGGTGGGAACTTCCTGAGGCTCCTGACAGAATGCCCTGGAGAACTCGCCTTCCAAAGGCTCCATCCCCTGATGCATATGTGTCCATCCTATACTGTTTAATGAAGGTGTGTGCAGAGCTCCAGGTGGCTGCCCTACACACCGCCTCCAGGGAAGGAAGTGATCAATAGGCTGCTGAGATGGCTGCACTTCTGAGCGAATGGGCCACTATCCCAGGCGGCAAAGGCCCTTGCCATATAGGCTGCTGCTATGGCCTCCCTAATCCATCTAGATCAGGGATTCCCAACACCTTCCCGGCCGAGTACCACCTTTGGTGCCACTCTCCTGAGTACCATTGAAAGTGACTGGCAATTACATCATCACCAGTTACTTTCAGGTTTTCAGAGGCCAGAAAACACAGGGAAGAGGCTCTGGGCAGGTGGGAAGGCCCTTCTCAGCATTCCTGAGAGGATTGGCCCAAAGCAGGAGCTTCTTGGGAGCAAAAACGTGCCACCAAAAGTGCCATGTCAGAGTGGGGCTCCAGCATGAGTGCCACCAGCAGTCGACTGAAGTACCACTGGTGGTACTAGTACCACAGGTTGGGAACCCCTGATCTAGATAGAGTGGTAGTGGAGACTCTACCACTCACTCCGCCACCATCCCAGATCTGTGCTGGCCACCACAGGTAAGTCCCACGCCAGTTACTGCAGGGACGAGGGGTGGGTGGGCAGGGGTGGCTAGGGAGGGGGGCCATTGGCTGGCTCAGCCTGGGAGGGGGCGGGGATATCAGCACTGAGTTGCGCCGATATCCTGGGCCATTGGCCGGCCTTACACGGCCTCCCTGGATGCACGCCAGCTCCAGAGCTGGCGTGCTTCCAAGGAGGCCCATTGGGGCCCATGCCGCTTACACCAGGGGAAGGGGACGAAGGCAAAGTGCGCCTGGACTGCACAGGCGTGGCCTGCAATTCGTCTAGGATGCATCCCTTTAGGCCGTCCGCCGCATTTTAGGCAGGATCGGGCTGTTATACAGCTATTCAGGTAAAATGTGGCATCTTGGATGAGTTCTCCCGCAAGTGAGTTCAAACTGGCATTTGTGGGTTTTTTCCATCGCTACTTGCCAAATTCCCTTCTCTTTCCACCACCCTCTAGTCTTTATAATCTCCATTCTCATGTCAACAGAACTACACAATCACTGTGTGATCTTTCCTCCCCCTTTTTATAGAATATTATCAGCTTCACAAAGTATCATAAATCTAAGTTTTAGTGATAGAGTTAGGAATAGGCGTAAATATTTTTAAATGTTCACACAGGCTAGTTATCCATAATGTAGGGGGGAGACTAGATTTCCCTAACAGAGAATTACAGGGCAAACCTATACGAAGAAAGCCCCATTAGACTCAATCAGACTTTATCCAAGGTGCTTAATATACTGAAGTCATGCATTGCAATCCTATTCAGATTTACTTGGAAGTACACCTCACAGTGCTCGATATGAATTACTCATAGGTGCATTGTATATTATATTATATACATGCTTACCTGGGAGTAGTTTCTATTGAATGCAATGGGACTTCTCTGAGTAGGCAGGCATGTGCTGTAAGGTTACAATCCCATGCACATTTACATGACAGAAATCTCACTGAAGACAGTGGGACCGGAATCCAAATAAACTTTAATAAAATCACACTGCGTGGCTTCATTATTTCAACTGAGTAATGCAAGAAGGGATTCTTGCTCCAGTTCTAGGTGTGAGAATTCTGATGCAATGTAGATCTCCCTAACTGAACAACAGACTTCCACTTTCATTACAACTGAGGAAGCAGATCACTGTGTGCATTGCAAATTTGCTCCTCCCCCTGGAAAAAAATGTTATATATAACCTAAGCACCCAAGAAATACACATATTCATTGGGGATCTGCATTGGTGTCATGCTATCATCTAGCTGCCATCTTCCTCTCCCCTCCATTAGATTTTAAGAAATCTCAGCTTCCACCAGACCAACAAAATTGCTGCACTTCTAAGACCAGGTGGTGGCTGTGCTCATATATTCTCCAAAACAATGTGTTGATGTAGTATCACATTCCTCCAGAAGTCTACCCATTTTTGATGCTGTCTTGTGATAAGCATCTTGCACTGCTTTGGCAAGCTTAAGGCAATTTTATCGATTCTCTGAAAAAGCAAGTTATGCTACGTGCCCAAGGAAAGGCATTCTTGCTTAGCATCTGGCAAATCCTTTCAGGCTTCCCCCCCCTAATTTAAATTTGGAAAAAGAGCTGCAAGTCATTGAAAACAGTTGTAGCAAGAAAAGAAAAGAATGTGGGGGCTCTGTGCATCACCATACTGCTGCTATGACTAGCTGCAACAGAAGTAGTAACAGTAGAAGTTCATGTTGACATACCAGCCATTGCATATGTAACCCCCGACATGTACCGCATTTTTGTGTACATCCTGTACTCAGGAAGGCTTTCGTTATGTGATCTTAAGTGCAGGGCATACAGGATCGTAGAGAGAGGTTTCTTATGTATAGGCTTACCATACATACCGGAAATTCTGGGACAATCCCGGAACCCTAGCTCGCCTCCGCAGCCGCATTTGGGGCTTTTAAAATTTTAAAACTTACCTTTTTTACTGGCGGTGGCCATCTTGGATCTCGTGAGATTTTGTGAGATCCAAGATGGCCACCGCCAGAAAAAAGGCAAGTTTTAAAATTTGCTGCTGCTTGCTGCTGATGGGGGCTGCAGGCTGCAGGAGGGGGCAGGGGGGGCTGCAGGCTGCTAGGGGGGGCTGCGGGCTGCTGCCGGTGGCTGCAGGGGGGAGCTGCAGGCTGCTGGGGGGCTGAAGGTTGCTGACGATGACAGAGGCAGCGGGGGCAGTGATGATGGTAGCGACTGCGGCTGGTGGCGAAGATGGCAGCAGAATGGCGGTGGCGGTGGGACAGGACAGGCAAGTCAATTTAATTAATTAATTTGGCTAACGAAAATACATAAATAAATAAAATTTTCGGGGTGCCCTTTGGGCAGCTAAAGGACACTTTACGCCCCCCAAATATTTTTAAAATTTATTTAAATTATTTATTTGTTTATTTGTTTAATTGTTGGGGGGTTTGTCCCAGTTTAGAAACGGGAAAATCTGGTAAGCCTACCTATGTACAACATTTGCCATTTCAGGTAAACACTGTATATGTGAGGGAAAATGGCTTTGGGAACACATCAGTATGGAGGGTGGAGTTTACCAGCATGCGCTAGCATGTTTCAGACAAGTGTACTTCTATCGTTTATTTCCACGCTTTACATTTTCCCTGAAGTAGTATTTCCCACTACCAGTGTTTTTCCTACACAGTGCTACATCATTAGAGGGATAGATATGTGATAATACATATACACAAAATCCTGGCCAAAGTGGCCAAATCCTGGCCACATGCAGCTCTTTGACATATAATGTGCGACTCTCGGAAATATGTTGACTGAACTCCTTTTTGCATCACAATTAATATAAAAGGTAAATATGAAAATTTCAAGCTTTATAATTATTTACTGGATATCAACTGAGAGTTCACTGGATTAAAACATAAATTTAATGCTCATGGTGAGTAAATACATGGGCAAAGCAATCCACCATAAGGATCCGGCAGGCGGCCCTGGGCTGCCACCTGGCCAGAGGTCTACTCGGGGAAGGGGACGCTCATCCCCTTCCCTGGGTGTAAATTCCGGCCAGCCCAATCGCCTCCTTGGATTTCCGCCAGCTAAATAGCTGGCAGAAGTCGGAGGAGTCTAGCCAGCTCGGCGGGGACGGGATATGGCCGAGGCCATCCCCCGCCCCCTCTCAGGCCGGCTAGGCCAATGGCCCCCCTCCCTCACCCGGCCAGACCGACCACGTGGCCGGAAACGGAACACTTACCTTCTGCTGCTGTCCGTGTCCTGGTCCGGCGCCAGAGTGAGGGAGGCTGGCCTCCCTTACTCCCGAGGCATCACGAACGTGCTTTACGGCACATTCGTGACGTCTCCCAGCGACGGAACGTTCGTTCCGTCATTGGCTGCTCCCTGAGGATTGCGCTTTTAAGCATTTAAATGCTTCTTAAATATTGTGGTTCTCAAACAATACCATAATAAACAAGTATCTGAAGTTTATCATGTGGCTCTTACATTAAGCAAGTTTGGCCACCCCTGACATATAAGGATCCATTTGTCCATTTATAGAACACAGTTGATTTGTGCTCATGTTTCTCATGGAGGAGGGGGTGGGGGTTAGGGTTATATTTTAAATAAATAAGATGCATGTCAGAGCATTGTACATTTTCTGACCTAATCATACTTATTTATTTTATTTATTTACTTAAAAGATTTATATACCGCTTTTTTAAAAATTCAAAGTGGTATACAACAATACAAAACACTAATACAATCAAAACCCATTTTTAAAAATCCATAATTAAAATTAAATATTAAAATAAAATTACAATTAAAAACATAATACAGAGCAGCATTAACAGTAAAAACAGGCATATAGCAGCAACAGGGAAAGATAAATAAATAAATAAAAGGGTCCCAGGTAGCTCCTAGGTGGTTCCTCCATCCTCAAGTGCCAGACGAAACAAATAGGTCTTTAACCCCCGCCGAAAGCCATGAAGCAAGGAGACTATCCTCAATTCCTCTCCAACTGATTCCAGAGGTGTGGTGCCACAACCAAGAAGGCCCTACATCATGCTGCTATCTGGCCTCAGATGGCGGCAGTATCCTAAGAAGGACCCTCCCTGATGATCTTAGGGAATGAACAGGATTGTATGGGAGAAGGTGATCCTTGAGGTATCTCGGTCCTATGCCATATAGGGCTTTAAAGGTCATTACCAACACCATGAATTGGGCTCAGAAAGGAATGGGCAGCCAGTGTAGCCGCTGGAACAACGGTGCAGCCAATTCTGCACGCCGAGCCCCGGTGACCAAACAGGCCGCCGCATTCTGCACCAGCTGCAGCTTCCGAACCATTTTCAAGGGTAACCCCATGTAGTGCATTACAGTCATCTAAACGAGATGTCACAAGGGCATGGACCACGGTCACCAGATCTGACTGATCCAGGTATGGCCGCAGCCGGCACACGAGTCGAAGCTGGGCAAAGGCCCCCCCTGGCCACAGATGCCACCCGAGCCTCCAGGGACAGCTGAGGATCCAGGAGCTCCCAGGCTGCGAAGCTGCTCTTTCAGCAGGAGTGCAGTTACCCCATCTAGAGCAAGTTGTGGATCTAATACCTGCATAGCAGCCTTCCGGATCAGGAGGACCTCTGTCTTGTCTGAATTTAATTTAAGTTTATTAGCCCTCATCCAGGCCCCAACCACTTCCAGACTTGCATTTGTGTGGTGCTCTTTGAGTGGACAAAGGACTCCATATGCATTATCTTGATGCAATCTTTACACTAGCCCCTTAAAGTGAGTGCTATACTGCAAATATCCCCATTTTGCTGATGGAGAAGACAGGCAGCCCAATCCTGCGCAGGATATGGCGGCCAGTCTAAAGTGCTGGCTGCTGTATCCTATCAAGTTCCCGATCGTCCCCTTCCCCCTGTGTAAGCGGAGGTGGGTTCAATGGGCCTCCTCAAATGTGCGTGAGCAAAAGAGCTTGTGCACATTACCGCCGACACAGACAGTGTATCTGGGGCCTGGAGGGACCGCTGGATACTAGGGATCTCAGCACCCAGTATCTCCGCCCCTTCCAGGCCCCGGGTGACCAATGGCTGCCCTCCCTCGACGCCCGTTCCGCTCTCCCCCCGCCCCAACAGGCAGCGGCCAGAGCTGGACCAGGGGAATGGCGGGGCGAGCAGCACCGACTACAGCGCCGGCGCTGCTTGGTCTCTGGATGTCACATTTGTGGCACGTCCTGGCACATATATTACACAAGATTGCGCTGTGAAGCTGAGAGGAAGTGGCTTGCCTAAGGCAAACTCAGTGGTGTTGCTGGGGGTGGTGCAGTCTCCTGCGCGTTGCCTTCACCCCACTGAATGACTCCAAAGGCGAGGGGCAGTGGTGTAACAAGGGTGGTGCGAAGGCAAGTAGTTGTGCAAGACTCCGTTACACTGGAGTCAGTGGCCCCTCCCCCTTGCTGTTGGAGCCATTCCAGTAGCAACAGGGGAGTGTCCTGCGTGTTGCCTTTGCTGCCAGAATGGCTCCAACAGCAAGGGGGAGGGGCCGCTGACTCCAGTGTAACGGAGTCTTGCACAACTACTTGTCATCGCACCACCCTTGTTACACCACTGGCGAGGGGGCAGGGCCACCTCGTGCCGGTGAGTAATGGAGGTCAGCGCTGTGCGGAACATAGCGTTCCGCCCCACCTCCAGTGACGCCACTGGGCACACTCGTGAATATGGCAGAGACAAGCTTTGAATAGGGAAGTCCCAATTCCCAGCTCAAACTCTGAGCAACTAACTACACAATGCAAACTCATCTCATTGGGGCTCCAAAATCTTTCCCTTCTCACTCTCTTCCTAATCCCCAAAGCTTGGGCCTAGACATTCTGTTGGATATGTGAGAGTGGGGTGGATTAGGGGTTGTCATTATTAAGCAACTTCCAGGTCCAGGAGATAGGCTTGGTCCAAGATTTGGACTATTTTACCATTCGAGGAATTTCCCATGACAGTACATATGACTTGTTTACCACGATGGGAACATTGCAGTGATTTCAAGCTGCCGCACTTATCTTCTTGCTATGATAGAACTACAACTGCTCATATTGCTTCAACATTACAATGACAGATCCTTTGGAATGGAGTGGGAAGCCTGAAGCAGTTTATCTGGAACCAGAGCTGAAACAAATGCACACTGACTTCACAGTCCTGGATTTTAAAATATCCAAGTCTGAACAATTATCCCTCCACCAGGTTCCTAGTTGAAAATGTATTTACAGTCAGTTTTCGTTATTCACTAGGATTAGGTTCCTGGAAAATCTAGTGGATACCGAAATAGCGAATACCGAATCATTGAGCCTATGGGGGAAATGGGGTTAGGTTCCAGGGGACCCTCTTCGTCGTACACTATATAAACTTTCTGAACCTGAATCTTACCTTGAAGTCTATGAGCTGGGCGATAGTGGGGGCACCATCCAGTATACCACATTGGCTCTTTGTTATGGAACAATTCCTAACTCTAGCAAATTAATTATTATTCCTTCCTAACAACATTATGAAGATATAAAAGGTATTGTACAGTATCCTGGAAGCCCAGAGAAAGCACAAACAGTTTCCATTGTATTAGGCTTACCATATTTTGAGGTGCTCAAACCGGGGCACCCCCCTAGTTTTTTCCCCTCCAGAATTTTTAAAAATAATTTTATTTTCAGGCCTTTTTGCTGCTGCTCCTTCCCCCCCAATAATTAATTATTTTGCCGCTTTTCGCCTCCACCATTTTCGCCCCCTTTTTTGCTTGCCTCCAGTCCTTCATGCTGCTGCTGCTGCTGCTCGAGCCTGATTCCTGGCTGGCCAGCTGCCGTGGGGTCGACTACCCCCTCCCGCCACCGCTTCCAGGATTTGAAAAGTTGTAAAACTTTTCCTGTGCAACACCATCTTGGATCTCATGAAATCTTGCAAGATCCAAGATGGTGTCACACAGGAAAAGTTTTAACACTTTTAAAATTCTGGAAGCGTCGGCAGACCCAGAAAACCAGGACTTCCCTGGTTCCGGGCCCGGTGGCCAGGACCAGGCTGGGACTAGGCTCTGGTAACCAGGGCAGACCTGGTTTTTCCAGGATGGATGGTAAGCCTACATTGTAGTGCAAATGGCATTCAACAACAACAACAACAACAACAACAACAACAACAACAACAACAACAACAACAACAACAACAACTCCAGAAGAGAGAGATCACCTATTACAGTAAATGCAGCAGGGCAGGAAAATTTGCTCCCAAAGCAAGTGGAGACCCACACACATAAACAGGCTAAGTACACACCCATGAGAACAATGGCCCTGACAAGATTGCAGATAGTGAGAACAGACTGCAGATATGGAGATAGGTGGAAATTCTGCCCCTTGCAGACAAGCGAATAAGCCAGCAGGGGAAGCAGCTTAAAGAGTGCAACGGACAAAACATTGCCTGTCTAGCTTACCAAGCTCCCTTTCAGATCAAGCAGGAGCAACAAGCTTGAGGATAGTATGCAAATAGTTCTGCATTAGGTCACCTTGACTTTGCTATGGCAAGGAATTGTTACCAAAAAATACTCCAAAACACCACAGCTAAGATAACTGAGCAATAATTGTCCTAATAGGGCATTGTGGCATATGTAATAGTCTGTGTCCCCATAGATAGGGTATTGCCCTGCATGCAAAAGGCATGACATGACTTTGCAGGAATTTCCCTTGCCTCCTTTGCAGCAGTTGAATACTATGCTCTGATGGCTCAAAGGGGGGGGGGATAATTTAGCAGGAAATTAGACTAGATTGCTCTCAAAGCTCTTGCCTTTGCCATGTCACCCTATTTGGAGATGTACAGAATGATAAATTCGTTTATTCTGCACTCGTAATTCCTTCGGCATTTTTTTTTCAAATGCAGGTTTCACTTAGGAGATGACAGGCTGTATCGATTTCTTTGCTCAGAATTCAATGCGGCATCACAAATGTTCCTGAATGCACTGGTGTACCTGGGAACTGACTGTGATTGTGGCAGTCTAGTGCAGCAAACCGAACGCAATGCACTTCCCATCCGCAGCAGAGCTGTACATTCTTTGCGGGAGCAGGTCTCTTGTGCAGGTTAAGCACCAATGCTCAGTGAGCCCCTATGGATGGCAATGGGTATCATTGCTATGATTTGGCCATTTAAGTCACAGCCTGCACTGCATGCTATGGGCTGGACAGGGACCAGGCAACCAAGGAGAAGTACCATAAGTAAAGACATTTTTTACTTACCTCCCTGTAGGCTGCCTGGTCCCCAATTAGATCTACACCAGCTATTTTGCTGAAGAGCCTCTGGGGGGCGGGGAGGCCAGGAAGGGGGGTTGGATCTGGCATGCATAGCTCTCACTGTGATCTACCCCCTTCCCGGCCTAGCCCTATCCCTACCCCGATCCGCCCCTGCTGCCGAGTTATTGGCGATGATGGAGGTTCTCTGGGCTGCTGTTGCGCAGCATGCGCTTGGCGCAGTGGTAGCAGTGGCTCCTGGAATGGGGAACCGCTTCCATGCCAGCAGCCCTGGTCTTACACTGTTGGGTTGCAAGATCTGACAGCATAAGGCCTGGATAGGATTGGGCCATAATATACCTTTTGTATTTATTTGACGCTCGTATTTGCACTTGTGATAGAAACTCAGTTGAGTCCCTATATCATATTTTTCAAAACCTGCCAAGGAGGAGGTTTCTTCTGTCTATTTTGACTAACATATCTGGATTGGGGGGGGGATGAGAATAACCTCCCCTGAGGTAATAACCTCAGGTAAGCTTGCAAACAATATTTGTCAGGTAGGGAAAAAATTTTATGCCAGACTAACAGCACAATTCTAACCTAACTTCAGTAGGTCCGCTGGCATAACTTAGGCTGGCATAACTTAGGCTGGCATTAACTGGCATAACTCCTTTGCACCCAGCAACGCCGTATCCCAAGGGTTTAGGGCTGCTGGCGCAACTTTACACCACCAGAAACAAAGGAAACAAGCAGTACAGACCTGAAGCAGCTCTGCCAGCACAGTGTCCATCCCGCGCATGCGCCACGACTGTCCCACACATGCCTCGCCGACCGGGCAGCTGATTGACCACAGCTGCCACAATGATCAGCGTCCATAGTGACCCGGTCGCCATGGGCCAGGATGCAGGTGCCGAGAGCCGGGTCGCGTCCATTGCGCCTGTGCCAAAGCCCCCAGGGCACCCTGTGCAGCAGCCACCTGCAGCGTGGAGTCCAACAACGGACAGAGGACAGAGACTGTGGAGACGTTTGAACATGTTGTTTCTGTTCATTAACTTATAATTGCAATAACTATTTCAAATGGCCATACAACTCGGTCTCAGAGTGCCCAGACCTTAACATGGGGCAAGGTGCTGGCCAGTTTGCGTCGGAATGGTGGCTGTCGCATGACAATGACGTCATTGCGCCTCCCGGCGGCTGGCTGCGACCCGTATGGTGGCCGCGATGACCCACATGCGGTTGGCTGCCATCCGGGCGCCGTCTGGCTGTGATCTGGCTGGCAGATGGTCGCTGCGTGGCCATGGGTTTTCCTGAGCGGTAGCGCGCGGCGCCTTGGTCTGGGGCTTTTTGTCTGACATTGTTTGGCTACCGGGGGTGCTCCCCGACCTCCCCCCTCCCTTGCTTGTGGTCTGGATGAGCTCCTGGTGTGTTCTCCCAGGGTTGCCCTTTGCAGCTCCTGGATGGGGTTCGTGCAGGGGAGGAACTGGGGCGATGCTTGTGTGACTGTTTGTTGGACGTTTGTATAACCGAGGCTCTGCCCTGGGGAACTTGTATTGTACTGGAACCATAGGGGGGCTGGCCGGGCCAGTCTGACATGGGTGGCCACAGCTCTTGCAGCATCTCCTGCAGCAGCAGCCCTTGTGTCAAGTGCTCCCCTCCACCAAAGTCCCGCTTTGTGAGTGTGTAGGGACAGAGCCCCACGCCACGTGCCCTGTGAGAAAGGGACAATGGGACAATCCTATGGTCGCTGGGGTGCTGGGGCAGTGGACGTAGGGCTGTGGGTGTTTGGTGTTTTTGGGACTTGCTTGGTTTAACATGGAGCCTATGGGTCTCCTCTAATTTCCGCCAGCTCATTTGCTGCCGTAACTTTTCAGGGCCAGAGGGGGCGTCAGCCCTGTGAACAAGCATAGGATATGGTGCAGGGGCAGTTCCGCCCCCGGGACGCCCCTTATGTGCCGGCGGCCATACCGCATCTGTTCTGCGCATGCGCCATGGCCGGAGTTAGTTGCGCCAGCAGCCAGACTGCATCTGTTGGCGTAACTCAGCTGTGCCAGCATAACTTGCTCTTGTGCCAGCGGTACAACCGTTCACCTGGCGCAAGAGTTAGGTAGGATTGGGCTGCCCGTTGATTTGGGAATGTGGTTTTAGTTCAATAACAAAGTGACTGCATGTATAGGCTTTGTGTGATTATGTTTATGTAGACTGAATACTTTTTATGTCAATAAAGGTCGTTGTCGTTATATTTATTTGGAGATATTTTATTCCATTTTTCCAATTCCAATGCATTTGTTTTCAATCCTATTGCATCCCTCTTCAAGAATTAGGGATGAAATGAGCCAGATCTTTAAATAATGTCTCAAAAGTTTAAAAATAGGACTACAGGCAGAAAAGAAAACCCTGTAGTGCAGAAATTTAAGGTTCATTCTTTTTACTGTTATAGAGGCAGCGATGGGCAACAGGAGTATTGTCATGATGACTTCCTGAATTTCAAAATGTACCTCTGCACCATTGATTTTAACTCTTTGGACATAACAGACAGGTCACCAACAACCATTGCAGGTTAGATGGGGTGCTGTTTCCTCATGCTCAACAGCAATCCAATATTGGACATCTCCCAGCAAAGGAGGCAAAGTACAAAGTAATCAGAAAGGACTATTTCACCCTTCTTAAGTATCCTTAAGGATAGGCTTACTAGATCTCCAACCGGGACAGAGTCCTAGACCTTTAGGAGAAGGAATGTGGGCAGGTGTCGCTTGTTAAACCTTAGAGCACAATCCAAGGCATGTCTACTCAGAAACAAGCCCCATTGTGTTCAGTGGGGCTTGCTTCTGAGTAGACATGCCTAGGATTGTGCTCTAAGGGTTTAACAAGCTACACATGCCCACATTCCTTTTCCAAAAGGTCTAGCACTCTGTCCCGGTTGGAGATCTGGTAAGCCTACTTAAGGACCCCCAGATAGTTGACACGTTTGTGCAGATAACCAGCAATATAACCCTTTTTCATTAAGAGTCAGAATGAGGGCAGGTAAGGATTATGATGTTTCAAACAGAGTGGAGACTTTTGGCAGAGGAATGGGTGATCAAGTAAATAATTGGCAGAGCAGAGCTGGACATTGAGCACAAGCAAAGTGCGTTTGTTTGTATGGTACAAGTTGCTCAATCCTGCAGCAGGGAGACCATTTATTTTATTTTGTTTTACGAGTTTGGCAACTCGAGAAAACTAATTTCGAAAGAGAACTTGGTGCATACATCTTCTCCATGCCCTTCTGTGTTTCCTTCACGCTAGATTTTATTGGGGCACTTAAGTGTCAGTTTTATGGATCTAAAATTAAGAGCCTGCACCAGCACATAAAAAGGAAGCCCTGTGACTAGAGAACTTGCATGGAAATTATGAGAAAGGCAATCCCAGTAAAAACGTCAGGGGTGAATCCAGAGTGTGTATAGTGGAGGACAGGAAGGCCTGGCGGGATATGGTTCATGGGATCACGAAGGGTCCGACACGACTTAACAACTGAACAACCACAAAAATGGTTTTGTCAATGGTAGTGGATTTTTTTTTTTGCCAAAACGCACAGGATGATTTAGCAATAAAAGTTAGATCTGCACACTATTTAACAGGCAATAAATATTTGGAGAGGGCTGGAGACTGACCTTGTCTGACTTGTGATCTTTCAGAGCATTCTTGAAAAGCAGAGCTTACTCTGCTTACTTCAGAAACTGCTCAGAAACTGCTTCCTCGGGCTGATGTGATGTGAGCCTATAGTGGTTAGTACTCTGCGTTGTGTGGTTTCAAACATTTAAACCTGTCTTTGCTAGCTAGCTAGGAAAATATGCCTTTTGTGCCTCCCTGCGGGTCTCCAAAAGCAAGCAGCAAAGAAGGGGGCACCCTGTCTGGCTAGTGAAGCCTGTTGCCTCAGATGGAAGACAGGCAGGAGGGGCCAGGGTAGTAGCCCTGAGTGGATCAGCCTTTGCTGGCCACCTGGCCTAGCATCATCCTTGCCCCTGTTCTGACGGCTGTTTCCTATTCTTGCTCCTGCTGTTCAACATACCAAAAGAAGCAGAACAAAGAGGAAGTGTGATAACCCCCCTTTTGGTCCCCTTAAGAGATCTAGGGCTGCCTTGGACTAATTAATTCCCCCTTTTCACTCACAAGTTCATAAATCAAGTCAGAGTCCATCCAAAAGTCAGTTCATAAAGCCCAGTCGGTTCTCTCTAGGCCGTCTCCACCACCTCCTCTCCAAACTTACTCCTTCAACCCACATCACCACCACCTGGTGCTGATTCCCTCATTTTTATCCTCAGAGCCCTCATTCTCCTCCCCAGCTACAGCTGTGTCCTGTGGCAAGCACAGGCCCTATGTTTTCTGGGCCTGTCAAGGTGAGGAAGCGCTGCTGACACCATATCCTATCTCCTCCGGAGAAGTCTCGGGAGCATTTTCCCACACATGTGAAAAGGAGAAGAGTGACTGGCAGTAGCCTAGAACATCTTCCAGAAGAGCAGGAAGAGGAGCCTAGAAAGTGGGAATGGGGGAGGAGGCAGAAGCTGCTGCCGTATTTGCAAGGAGGCGCAAAGGCAGTGGCCGCAACAAGGGTAATGTGCTGCCGTGCCGGGTAAGACAGGGAGAAAGAGAAAGGTTCACAAGAGAAAAGGAGCCTGCTTCTGAGATGGTGGGAGATTTGGATGGCTCTACCCATTCTGCCCCCATAACTTGAGCCCTGCCCAATGCCCATATGTATGGGGAGCACCTGATACTCTGGCTCTTCACTGACATTAGACAGTAGCCTTGCATGTGTCACTGGTAGTAGCTTAGTGGGGAAACTGGGACCACTAACAGGCTATTAATTGACTGATGACATAGGAGGGAGCAGAGGAAATGGCCTCATACTGAGTCAGACCATTGCTCCACCTCTCTCAGTATCATCAACGCTGCTTGGCAGGGCCGCCTGACAGTGCCGCCTTTCCAAGATGGCAGACAGGAAGTGTTCTCTGCCCTGTCTGGAGACACTGCCATGAATTCAGCCTGGACCGCTCTGCAGGTGAAGTGCTTGGTTGCCAACTGAGCTCTGTTGCCCTCCCTTTTATAGTTTGCTCTTCAGCCCAACGTGACAAGTGATAGTTGAACAGCGCAATCCTGTGTAGAAAAGCACCGCCAAATTATTTATTTATTTGTTGAAATTATTTATTTATTTGTTGAAATTATTTATTTATCTTTCTTCTTATTTTTGCCGCCACCGCCGCTTTTTCTTCTTCTTTTCTTCTTCCTCTTCATCCCAGCCGGCCAGCTGGCTGCATCTCACCGCTTCCTCTATTGCTTTGCTATGTTCTTCAGTAAATATTGTTTGATCATGCTTCCCAATGCCTCTGTAGAGTGCAATATTGCAGCCGTACCCTCTAAAATTCGTTCTGGGATGCTGAAGATTATGACATAAAGCCATGAGAGGCACAATTCACTCTGCTCCAACCAGTGGCGTTCTTTGGGGGGGGCCCTGTGGCCCCGGGCCCCAGGCGCCATCTTCTGGAGGGCGCCATCTTCAGCCGGGGCGCCGCCGCCGGCCCCGCGCTCACCTCGGCGCGGCTGTTTAAAAGTCGCGCCGAGGTGAGCGTGGGGCCGGATGTGGCAGTGGCGAGGAGGCTGAAGATGGTAGGGAGGAAGAGCGATGGGGGTGGGTGCTCGGGGACCTCCTTACCTCCTTCTTCAGCCTCCTCCTCCCCACCGCTGGCCCCGTGCTCACCTCGGCTCACCTTTTGCCCTCTCTTGGCCTCTTAGGCGTTCTGCGTATGTGGAGAACAGCCAATTTTAAAAGGAGCCGAGTCGACTCGCGCCGAGGTGAGCGCAGGGCCACCGCCGCCGCTGCCGGCGGCTGCTGCGGCTGCGGCTGCATAAGGAGGTAAGGAGGCCCCCGAGTGCCCACCCCCATCGCTCTCCCTCCCTACCTCCTTCAGCCTCCTCGCCACCGCTGCCGCCAGCCCCGCGCTCACCTCGGCGCGACTTTTAAACAGCCGCGCCGAGGTGAGCGCGGGGCCGGCGGCGGCGGCGGCAGCGAGGAGGCTGAAGAAGGTAAGGAGAGTGGTGGGGGTGGGCGCGGGGGCCGGGTGGGGGCGCTCTTCTGGGGGGGTGGGGGCGCTCGGGCCCTTCTGGGGGGCGCTCGGGGAACCCGTGTCCCGGGCGCCCGGAGGGCTAGCGACGCCCCTGGCTCCAACTAAGTTTGGTTTGTTTAAAAAACGAAGCAAAACCTGTCTTAGCCCAGGCCAGCCCATTGAGCTCTGTTTTGTCAATACTGATTGACAGAAGATCTCCAGGATTCCAGTTTCTCTGCCTAGAAATTGAGCATGGGAACTTCAACCTGCAAGTCATGTGATCTTACCACTGAGCCACGGTCCCCTCCCAAAATGTTTCACTTGAATATCCGACAAAGAAGCACTTTTCCTGTGGTGGGAAAAGAGTTTTACAGGACTACAGAAACAATTGAAAATGATAGCTCAGCAAACTGCCTTTATTATCACCTCCTCGGGTCCACTTTGCATAATCCATACCAAATTTGGGCTGCTGGGAAATTTTGTTGGTTCCAGCCTCATTTTGCTTCCCTAAATTAATTAAGCTGCCTAATGGAATTGCCTGCAGCATCTGATAAGAATATAGCTGACACTTGACGCTTTTTTCTCTTGTGAAAAAAAAGCTGAAGGAATCATCTAGAGCTTAGGCTGCCAGCTCTTTTCTCAGCACAATTCACTAGGATGGGAAATTAATAGATTTTTAAAAAAAACATATGAAGTGATTTCATAATACAGTTGGCAGAACTGCCTGAAGTTGACACTATTTGTTTTGCCCATTCAGTTTCTTTTCTGGGCAGTGGGCTATACAATAGTTTTTCTATGGTGTGAAAATGAATGACTATATGCAGGTGAACAACAGATAATGTCTTTTTTTTCCCTTTCTGTGAATGTTGGTGTGCAATGTATGGTTGCGAGAGTTGGACCATAAGGAAGGCTGAGCGCCGAAGAATAGATGCTTTTGAACTGTGGTGCTGGAGAAGACTCCTGAGAGTCCCTTGGACTGCTAGGAGATCAAATCAGTCAATTCTAAATGAAATCAAGCCTGACTGTTCCCTGGAAGGACAGGTACTAAGGCTGAAACTCAAATATTTTGGCCACCTAATGCGAAGAGAGGACTCTCTGGAGAAGACTCTGATGCTGGGAAAGATTGAAGGCAAAAGGAGAAGGGGAAGGCCAAGGATGAGATGGTTAGACAGCATCACCGATGCAACGAACATGAAACTGAGCGAACTCAGGAAGATAGTGGAGGACAGGAAGGCCTGGCGGGATATGGTTCATGGGATCACGAAGGGTCGGACACGACTTAACGACTGAACAACAACAACAACAATGTATGAGAAATGATATGTGCAAGAACTAGTCGTCGTGTACTCTCTCTCTCTCTCTCTCTCTCTCTCTCTCTCCCCTGAACCACTTCAACTAATTGATTCTGTTGTT
The DNA here is from genome assembly GCA_026170595.1 of Plestiodon gilberti rubricaudatus. NCBI lineage: Eukaryota > Metazoa > Chordata > Lepidosauria > Squamata > Scincidae > Plestiodon > Plestiodon gilberti. The sequence goes on from JANXHW010000012.1 coordinate 19,543,446, forward strand.
CTGCCCCTATATTTCTTCTTGAGAGTCAGAGAGGGAAAGAGTTGCACAAAATCAGTGGGTACTCAGTTTTGAAAGCTAGAGGGTGAGAAAGTGAAAGCAAGTTGAGGGAATGTAGAGAGGAGAGGAAGGGGAGAGCATGAAGCAGATGGGTGGGACAGAGACTGAGAGGCCCTATTGAAGTTTGGGGAGCTTGGCATGTACCTCATGGGCAGCCCAATGCTGTGTAGAATACGGCGGCCAGCCTAAAGGGCCAGCTATCGTATCATATCCGTAGGCTTACCATATTTTTCAAACTTCAAACGGGGACACCCCCCCAGACCCCCCCCAGGTAAATAATTAATTAATGTCAAAGCAACGAAAAAGCAAGGCCAAAGAACCACAACCAATCGTAAAGCACCATGAAAAAGCACTCAGAAAGAGCCCAAACCAACCTTAAACTACCCTCCACAACGAAAAAGCAATTCTAAACCACCACGAAAAAGCAGAAAAAAGAAGCATAAACGTCACAATAAAGCATAAATCCCAATAAAAAATCCATTTAATGAATAAATTTTTGAAGAATAGCGTGTCCGGATTTTTTTAAATAATTAATTAATAAAGTAAAGGGGGCGCAAAGCGCCTCCTCCTGCTGCGCGAAGCGCGGCCGAAATTTTTAAATAAATAATTAATAAAGTAAAGGGGGCGCGAAGCGCGTCCGAAATTTTTAAATAAATAATTAATATTTCTATTAAAAATAATAAAAAATACGCTTACTTGGTCGCTGGTCGGTGGTCGCTGCTGCTGTTGCTGCTGGGGCCGCGGCAAGCAGGCACCGGCAGAAGCACAGCCTGCTCGCCCGCGTTGCGCAAGCCCAGGAGGTTCGCGCAACACGGGCAAGAAGCAGGCTGTGCTTCTCCCGGTGCCGCTGGTCTCGCAGCGGCACCGGGAGAAGCACAGCCTGCTCGCCCGCGTTGCGCGAGCCCTGGAGCCCTGGGCAAGAAGCAGGCTGTGCTTCTCCCGGTGCCGCTGCGAGACCAGCGGCACGGAGAGAAGCACAGCCCCCCGCTGCGAGACCAGCGGCACGGAGAGAAGCACAGCCTGCTTGCCCGCGTTGTGCGAGCCTGCTAGAGGCTCGCGCTGGCCGGGCAAGCAGGCTGTGCTTCTCCGGTCTCCCAGCGGCACCGCATGGAGCCGCTGGGAGACCGGAGAAGCACAGCCTGCTTGCCCGGCCAGCGCGAGCCTCCAGCAGGCTCGCGCAACACAGGCAAGCACTGTGCTTCTCCCGGTGCCGCTGATGACCGGGAGAAGCACCCGCTCGCCGCTCCGCCATCTTCTTCTTTTTTTTTTTAATTTTAAACTTACCGGGCAGCATCTTGGGTCACGAAATCTCGCGTGATCCAAGATGTCGGCGCCCAAATCTCGTGAGGGCATCATGCCCTCACGAGATTTGGGCGCCGACATCTTGGATCACGCGAGATTTCGTGACCCAAGATGCTGCCCGGTAAGTTTAAAAAATTTTTAAAAAGATGGCGGCGCCCATTCGTCCCCCGGGACACGACCGGGAATCGGGTCCGATTTCCGGGACTGTCCCGGTGAAACCGGGACGAATGGTAAGCCTACATATCCGTATCATATCATAACAACTCGGGGGTAGGGGACGATTGTCCCCTTCCCCCCATGTAAGCTGCAGGAGGCCCTACTATGGTCCTCCTCACATGTGCGTAAGCTCTGGAGCTCGCGCACAGTAATTCCAACCGTGTCGGCATATCTGCGGCCTGGAGAGAGCGTTGGATACCGGGGATCTTGGTCCCCAGTATCCCCGCCCCTTCCAGATACCGGGCGGCCAATGGTCCACCCTCCCTCCGCCCCTGCCCCGACCGGCGTAGGGCTTACCTGCGGTGGCTGGCGCTGGGCCAGGGGAATGGCAGGGCAAGCAGCGCTGGCGCTGTTTGATCTCTGGGTGTCGCTTAAGTGCCTTACGGCACTTTTGCGACACCGTGTGCCGGGGCAGCACATGCTGCCCCTGCACTTCCTGCACACAGGATTGCGCCGTGAGGACCCTATACTTGTCTCCTGTTTAAACTGTGCAAGCCTGAGCCCTACAACAAAATGGCGGCAGCAACACTGCCACAGGCCCTTTTGTTGAAGACTTCTGCTGTAGGAAGCAGCAGCATGTGAAATGTTGAATATAAAATTGTGACTCCATGCCAGCCATTGTCAACATTTTGCCCGTCAGGAGATTTCACAGCCTTCTCCTACTCCTCGGATTTTGCCTTCATTTGCCATCACTTTGTTGCTGTTCCAAATCCTTTTGATTCCCCAGTCCAGCCTTTTTTTTTTTAACCACTGTGGCCTCAGTGCCTAGTGTGGCGTTTCTGCATCGTGCCAATGGCATTTAGCATTTACCTGCTCAAACAGGCTGTGTCTCCAGGCTAGTGGCACAGCGTGGCGGAAACATCGTAGTGGGCTATAAGGAGAATAAAAATGGCTTCATCTACCATATGTAGCACACAGGCTTTATACAGTTCAGCCCTGACTTGGTTTTTTGCCTTTAATCTGATGCGTTTCCCCCTGTATTTAACGAAGGGGGAATTCTCCAATATTTTGCTGCAGTCAACAGGGAGACACCTGCTCTTTTGATTTGCAGAAAGTGGTTTAGTGATGAGTCGTGCGTGAGTCACAACCACTCCTGAACACAAAGCCATGACTGAAGGCCAGCTGCCAGCCTGTGCTTGCAAGTATATTGATCTCCCTAATATCTTGCCTTGAACTGCTGGCTGAAGTAGATTAGCACTGGCCCAGGAGGCTGGGGTTCTTATGAGCTAACTAACGGCCCGATTCTGCATAAAGCTGTGCCCGCGGAACGCATGCTCCGCAGGCACCGGGTGTCATAAACATGCTGTAAAGTGCATTTTTGACACCCGGGGAGTAAGGGCCACCAGCCGACGAGGGCATGTTGGCAGGTGCGGCTGCCCGCCAGACACATCGGAGCGCAACCAAGGGTTCCTGGCCTGCCTCTGACTCTTCCCGCTGGTTCTCCAGTGGGGGCGGATCCACACCGCTGTGGGTGAGGCGTAAGCAGCCTGTGCTCGCTGCGTCGGCCCAGTCCACAGGCTTCCTGGCGCGAGGGAAGGCTACGGCAGGCGACGGCTCCCCCTGCATCTGTGTCTATATTATTATGGTTTTTATGCACAGCCCACCAGATGTTGGTGGCTAGATTTGGCCTGCTGAATATCAGGTCCTTCCCAAGATCATAGGAAATTCACAGATATTTTCGTAATATGTGTGCTGTTCCAAGTAAGGATGCTTTCTGTAGTTGCTGTGTAGTGGTTTCATTTACACCTAGGATGTTGAAGTGTTTTTTAAAGTCTTTTGGTATTGCACCTAGAGCGCCGACAATGATTGGTACAATTTTAGCCTTTTTCTGCCATAGGCATTTGACTTCAATTGGCAGATACCAGTACTTATATTTTGTTATCTTTTCCTGTTCTTTCTCTTCAATTTTACATCTCCAGGTATTTTCCACAGTGCATTTATTAATTACTACTACTACTACTACAGTGGACCCTTCGCATCTGCAGATTGGTCATCCGCGGATTTGAGTATTCACCGATAGCCATCTGTGGAGGGAGGGAAACCACTGGGGGTGGGGGTGGTGACACTGTACCTTATTGAAGAGCTGCGCAGGCCACTTCTTCCCTCCAGCACGGCATTGTAATAGTCTAAAATGCCTGTTAAAAGGAAAAACATGACCGGAAGCAACTTCCAGTTGCACACGCATTGCATTGCAATGTATTCTGAGACAACCTTAGGAGAGGGGAGGGGGAGTCACGTGACCCAAAAGAGGCTTCTGGAGCATGATTTCAGCCTGTTTAACCCTTTTTCTCTTTTTTAAAGCGTTTTCCGGTTGGACCCCCATATCCGTGGATTTCAGTATCCACAGGAGTTCCGGGAACGTTCTGTTGAGATACTGCTATTATTTTATACCTGGCTGTGCCAAGCTTATGGTTAGGATGAAACTGACATGTAATTTAAAGCCCCCCCCCTTTGTTCACAATGAGATGTCCAATAGGTGTGAAGATGCACGACTGGTGCATACCTCCCTATGGTGGCACTCAAAGGGGGGGCATGGGTTGCATGGGTTGTGTCCCCTAATTATTAACAGTTGGCAAAAATGTTTCATATGATGTCTTCCTTTTTAACAGAAAAACAGGATATAACTGTCTTAAGTAAATAAATAGATGTCACTCAATATAAAGCATTTGCACATGTTTATATGTTCATGCAGAAGGGTGCATGTTCCATTCCTGAGTTCTCTAACTAAAGAATCTAAGAGAAGATACTGGGAAAGCCCTTTCTCTAGAACCCGGGGGAATGGAAACGTCATGAGAAATGTGTCAAGGGAGAGTCAGTGGCGTCGCTAAGGGGCCCCCGGGGGGCAGTTGCAATGCCCCTGGGTGACAACCGCGGTCTCCTATCAAAGAGGAGCCGCAGCAGGATTTTTTCACTCTGTGACTGCTTTTTTTTGCAGCCGAAGGACTTCATTTGCAGCCCCGTAGCTGAAACGCTCCAAAACCAGTGAGGGCGGACCCTCCCACCCTCCTCTGATCCTAGAAGACTTCAAATGAAGCCTTCCAGTAGCAGAGGGGGAAGGGTGATGATGCGAAACGTGTCATCCCCCCATGTGACCCGCTAGTGACGCAACTGGGGAGAGTGAACTATCAAGCTCCCAGATCTTGTGTGCAGAATTGGTGCTAACTAAGCCCTGATCACATGCAAAGTCATAGAAACAATCAGGGCTTGGTTTACCCTGATTCAGTGAGCTGCTACTGCCAGGGCCATTCAGAGGAATTTTATCAGGGGGTATGAAGTTTCTTTTGGGCCCCTTCCCTACAGATGAATTTGACTCCTGGGCCCCTTTTTTTGCTCCAGAACCCCCTTTTGACCCATTTTTCACCCTGGGCCCGGGTACAAATTACCCCCTTAGCCCCCCTCTCAGAGGCCCTGGCTACTGCCACAATTGCCTCTCCTTCTCTGAGCTCCAGTGTACCCTGAAAAGCTTAATGTGGGCCCTGGGGGGGGGGCGACATTGGTACATTGGTACTGACACACCAGGCTCCTGCAAGCATCTTTTCTCCACTAGGGCTGCAACTGGGCTATTCAGCCGCTGTGGGGCTTTGATGCTCTGCATATCTTTGCTGGCCAGGGAAAGGCGTCAGGGTGCCCCTGTTCCAAGCCAAGGTCAGGAGGAGGAGGTGGCAATGGTGGCGGTGTGGATTGGGTGCCTTTGGTTATTTTGGGAGTCATCAATACAGTACATCAGTCACAAAACATTGGGAAATTGATTGTGCATGTTCCCTTGGGTGGAGCCATGTGGGAGCTTGTGCACCCTACTGGAGAGCCACTGCTACTCAGAATGGACAAGATGGATCAAGTGTCTGATTCCGTATAGGGCAAGATCAAGCAAGATGGAAATGTGGCTTACATCCTCAAGGAAATTCTGACAAACTGTCAAAACTCCGAATTAACAACAACAAAAGTTCCACTTAAAGCCAATGCCATTTCAATCAATCAGGGCAGGGGCACGACACATTAGGTATGTTACTTCCAAGGCCGATCCAAATCTAAACCACATCTTTCATTTGCATAACAACATTTCCCGTTGACTTAATTTTGCACTAAGTGCCTCCACTTTGTAAAGTAAAGCATTCATTTTTGCAGTGATGGAAGCTGGCAGGCTTCAAGCATCCCCCGGCCGACTGCATTGTTCATCAGCACTGATTCAGCGATGAGCGGCGTGAAGCTAAAAGCACCTTGATTTGCCATTCAGATGCCCTTGGAGCTACAATTAACTAATGAAATGAAAAGCAGTGTTTTCCAATCTTTTTTGTCCCACGGCCCACTTTTGGCACAGAGCTCTGCAACCCGGAAGTTTTGGTGGTGACATGATGTCACCACCAAAACTTCCAGGTTGCCAAGCTTTCGCATTTGGTTTACGTGAACAGTTGCCCCCCCCCCCACTCCTCTGCTCAGCTGTCTTCGGCCACTCCAGGCCTCGTCACCTTGTGTTCTCACTGAGAGAACAGAGGCAGGGGCTCAGGAAGCTGACTGGCCATGTAAAAAAAGAAATGGGAAAGTTTGGTAACCCAGAAGTTGAGGCTCGGGCAGTGGGCTGTTCATGACCCACCCAAAATCAGGTCATGCCCCACTTGTGGGTTGCAAGCAACACACAGTTTGGGAACCACTGCCCTAGTGGCATTCTTTTACTGAGAAAGAGGGACATGCACCTTAGCTCCTTGCATAAAATGACTGACCCATCAAAGAGGAAAAACCATCTTCCAAGTTCCACCCTTTTGCTGTGCATACAGCACACAGAAATGTACTGTGCTTCTAATTTAGTCCAAACAGTCAGAGCCAAACTCTATCATTATGTATGTATGTAGCACTATCCCTGTGAAAGGCACTTTACACAGATGGGAGAGAAAGCTCCCTGCCCCAAAAGGTTTACAATCTATATGCAGACACATGGGAGACAACAGAGTTGGGGGGGGAGGGATGGAGGTAGGGGGAAACGTGATTGTAGAGGATGTAAGTATTATGAGTTTGCAAGCCATGTATAAACCGCTGGTTACTGATAATACTTGCGTCCTCTACTATTATATCCAGCCATGAAAGCTTCCGCTCTAAATGAAAACGTGATTGTTTCAGCTACACAGCCCAGTGCTAATCCAGGCCTCCACCGGCAGAATCCCACTGGCAGCCAGTCTGTGCTGGTGGTGGTGGTGTGTGGTTTTCCTGCTAGTGGCAGTGTGTGGAGACCAGCTGAGAGGCGGCTGCCGCAGTGGCGTAGGATAGAATTGGGCCATAAGGCTGCAACCTTATGCACATTTTCCTGTGAGTAAGCCCCATTGAACACAGTGCAATTTACTTCTTAGTAAATATGCATAGGTTTGTACTGTAAGTCACATCTAGTGTAGCCCTGAAACAGCCACTCTGACAGGCAACCAATTGTTTTTCTATAACAGCAGAATCCTGTGTAGGATACGGTGGCCGACCTAAAGGGGCAGCCCAGGAACAACTCGGCAGAAGGGGATGATCGTCCCCTTCCTCCTGTATCAGCGGCGGTAGGCCCAATAGGTAGGCGGTAGGCCCGATCGTGTCGGTGTATCTGGGGCCTGGAGGGAGTGCTGGATACCAGGGATCTCGGCCTCCGGTATCCCCGCCCCATCCAGGCCAGGTCCGCCCTCACTTGCCACTCAGTCCACCTTGCCCCTGCCCCGACTTACTTGCTTACCTGGACTTACTTGCTCCGGCCGGCACAGTGCCGGGGAGACAGTGGAGAGAGCAGCTCCGGCCACAGCGCCGGCGCTGCTTGCTCACCGGGTGTCGCGGAAGTGCTTTATGGCACTTTTGCGACACCCTGCCCTGAGGCTTCATCTACACAAGATCGCGCTGTCAAATACTTGCTGCTGGGTAGAGTTTTGTACAAAATTAACCTTTCTTTTTTTTTCTTCCAGTAAACGTTGTGGTGTAACTTCATGATTCATTGCGTCCGGTCCAGGAGATATAAATCATCTTTGGCAGTTACTTTACTAAGAATAAATAAAAATGTTTTCTCCTCTGACTGTAGTAAACATGCATGCTTAGGAAGGATTAAAAATCATGTATGCAGAAGCTGCTATGGATAGATTTTCAGAGATAAATTAATTAATATGCTGGCTACGAATTGCATTATATCCCATTATTTGGGCTAGTCAGAGCATTAGTTATACACTCCATAAGAGTACAGGAAGGTTTGATGGTGGGGGAGGGAGGAAATGTGCACACAGGTTTGGTTTTTTTAGATGAAGGAGCCACTGAATGCTCATAGGGCTACTTCATGTATTACTGTTTATTTCTACTCAGTAGAAGTTAACGGCGCAATCCTGTGTATCTTCAGCACTGGGGCAGCACACGGCTGGCCGCTGTATCCTACATAGGGATTGTATTTAATGCATTAAAATATATCTGTGGGACAAAAACATTTTTACTTACCTCCATGTAAGCCTACAGCATTGTATGGGTCTTCTTGGAATATTCCAGGCTGACCTGTAGATCAGGACTTCTCTACCACAAACTCACTCGGTGGCCATAGGCACGCCACTCCCTCTTAGACATTTATTTGGTCTGCAACATGGCAGGGATGTGGATCAAGTCTCTGGGTCCAAGTCTCAAGTCAAGTCCCAAGACTCTGGATCCAAGTCTCAAGTCACATCCCAAGTCTTTGCCCCCAAGTCCTGAGTCTTTGTTTGCGAGTTGAGAGTCCCTATCTATCATAAAAAGCTCCAAGTCTCCAGTCTTTGAGTCTTTTACAATCACCGAGTTAAATCCGAGTCAAGGAATTGACGCGACTTGAGTCTGACTCAAGTCTGAGTCAATAGACTCAAGTCTACATCACTGCAACATGAGGCTAATGATACATATCCTACAGGTTTTTGGTAGACACCGAGATAATATGCAAGAAGTGCTTTGGACACTCAGAAAATAAGATCCTCAGTATTGTTATCTTGTTACTGCATGACCAATACAATCCCAAAGTGTGGAAGTGTACTGGAAGCACATTTCCTTTTACAAGTAATCTACAGGGCATGATACATCATGCTGAAACTAAATAACTCTTTGAACTGTGCAAATGTATTCCATTAATAAACCTGCCCAGACGTCGTAATTACATTGACTCAACCATGACAAACCCAGAAGTGAAACAATTGTTGATGAAGGTTTTACATTATTCATCTGCATCTAATCATGTTTCTGAACTCTGAGTTTTCATGTGTTGTGGAACCTGCTGGTTCTAAACATTAGGGAGCTAAAGAGCCATGCAAATGTCATTTCTCAGGCTCAACCACAAAAAGTGGAAGGAGGCGAGGGTTATTTTCACTGTGAAAACGCTGGAGGCCTTAATGACTTCAATAGCACAAAAGTGTGTTTTTTTCCATACCCTCTCGATGGCCCCATGGACACGTGTTTGGCAAAGTAGGTTTGGCCCCACAAAGATGTGATTTCTGACAGAGCCATGCCAGATCAGGACCCTTGAACTTGGTCATAAGAAAGCTAGGATGATGATGAGGTCACCAGTTCATCGGGGGCATCCTTACCTGCCCTTTGATCTCCTCAGGTGGGCTTGGATACACAGTTGGTGAATGCCAAAGCCTAGCAGGTGGCTGGCCATGACTGTTGTCCCACCTGGGATATAGGAGACAGTGAATCCACAAAATGACCTGTCTGCTTCACTGTGCTGTCTTCCTGCAGTGACGTAGTGTCTCAGGGAAGCTTCTTTCCTATTTATTTATTTTATTTTCTGTATCTATATACAACCTTTCTTATCATCAGATTTCTCACCAGATTTTATTCAAGGCTGTTTACATAGGCAGGCTTTCTTAGATCTGATAAGGGTCTTTACAATTCTATTCATATATAGAACCTTCCATACTCGAGATGTTTCCCTTCCGAGTGCAGCCCTCCTTCTGGCTTGTGCTCTGCATTTCCAAGCTTCACAGTTCACCACAGTTTGCTCTCGGATGGTTGTCTAGACGTTATCTCTCTAACTGACTTCCCCTCCTCTCATGGTGCCTTCTCAGTGTCTTTGTGAGGTCCGTCAGCAGCTTCCATCTCCCATCCAAGTGAGAACCAAGGTCGACCCTGCTTAGCTTCTTCAGGCAGGGCACCGGCTCAAACCTGCAGGCCACACCTCCTGCCTTACACTATTGAACCCTAAGTGACTATTACACTACTGAACCCTAAGCTTTCCCTATGGGGGGAAAGAGCAGAGGAAGGGGACCTCAATCATCAGAAGGGATAATGGATTTCAGTTGACAGGGCACTCGTTCAAAATTAGGACCACCTGCATACAACCATTTATATCTCTCCTCCAAGAACCTTGGCTGCTTTATGGTCATATATTTTCAAGGGGAGATGTTTAGAAGTACAGCAGCTGTTAGACATTATAAAATACGTTCCACTACAAGGGAACAGAGAAAAAGGCCAGCCTCTGTGGGTCAACTTCAAACAGATAGGAAAAGAAAGCTTTGTCTTTCATGGACATCCTTTCGTCATGGGAGCTGGGAGCTGGGGTCAAACCTCATGAACCTGTTTGGCTCATTAATCAATGTTTGGGGGAATAATGTTTGGATCATCAATCAGCTACTGTTTTTATAAACAGCCCAATCCTCTCTAACTCTTCCCTGCTGATGCAGCCATGCCACCATAGTGAACATTACATCCTGTGGGGGGGGGGGGAGTCTCGGAGATCTCCTCCAGGTAAGGGAACATTTGTTCCCTTGCCTGAGGGTTAAGACTCCACTGCCTAGGCTTACCAGATTTTCCCAGTTCTAAACCGGGACACCCCCCCCACACAATTAATTAATTAATTAATTAATTAATTAATTAATTACAAAATGAAAATAAATATTTAAATTCTTTTGGGGGGGACTCTTTTGCCGCCCAAAGGGCGGTCGAATTTTTAATTAATTATTTATTTTTACCTAGCCTAATTAATTAATTAAGGAACCCTCTGTATTATACGTTACCTTGGCACAGAATGCATGCTGGCAAACAGCCAGAGTCTGGCTAAATGTAAACCAGGGAGGTGCAAGGGGCGGAGGCCAGAAACAGGGCCTTCTCAGTAGTGGCACCAACCTTATGGAATTCCCTCCCCTTTGATTTATGAACTGCTCCCTCCTTGGTCACTTTCTGGCAAGGCCTAAAAACCTTCTTGTTCCAAGAAGCCTTCTGAGCCCCTGCCTTTTTTAACATCTTGCTGGTACAGGTGGGGGTGCTGCTGTTTTTATGCTCCTGTTTTGACTGTCACCATGATCTTTTTAATTGATTTTTAGATATTGTTTTTATTAATTTTCATTAATTGTTTTTTACTGTTTTAAAATGTGATATTTTTATATTGTATTTTTTGTATGTATTTTTTTTTCTGTTGTAAGCCGCCTTGGGTCCCTTCGGGGAGAAAGGTGGGATAAAAATACTGTAAATAAATAAATAAATAAATAAATAAAATACACCCCCTAAAAAAATTAAATAAGAAAGCAAAAATTTGCAAAATAAAAGAAATGATGGTCACAGTCACCCCCTCCTTTATTTATAATATTAAGTATGATAATAATTAATAATAATAATTACTGAATTAAATAACTACTGTTTCTTCTTTCTAGCCTTCATTTCTGCAATACACCCCCTAATTAAAAAGACAACTTCACAGGAAAGCTGCACATATTAACGGGGGGGGGGGGGGAGGAAAGGAAAATAAAACTCTGGGAAAAGCTACTTTAGAAAACACACACAGACAAATTTGAAGTACAACAATCCATCCTCAGCAGCTGAAGACACCCCCCGACCCTTACAATACAATACACCCCCTTGCAAAAGTGCACCCCACCAAAAGTGCATTTTTCTTTGAAGCAACACACACAGGACAAACGGAGATCACAAAAATCAGCTCCTCCATTTCAAAGTACAAAAGTAGTAAGCAGGCAAACCTCATCATGTTGCAATAAGAACCCTCGGCTTTCCTTTCTGCTGCAAGGGGGGGGGGGGTGCTCCGGCTGCTGGCTGAGGGCTTGCAAAGAACTTTTGCTGCTGTGAGGTCTTGCTGCTGAGGTGGAGCTGAAGTGTAAAGCTCTGTGCTTCTCCTAATCACATGATCACAGCCAGTGAAGCCTCCTAGGCAGACATCTTTTCGGGGAAAAATTCTGGCGGCCATTCCCCACCCCCCAATTTTTTTTTAAAAAATCAAAATAAATTTTAAACGGACCAGGGGGCTAACGGGGGGAGGGGACAAATCCGGGACAGGCCCCCCAAAGCCATGATGGTCCCAGAAATTCCGGGGCAGATGGCAAGCCTACCACTGCCACGAGGGTCTACTCAGACCTGCACCAGCAATTTTTCCAGCACAAGACCCAGGAACTCAGATCGAGGTCAGGAAAGGGGACAGGATATCAATGGAGCTGCTGCCACCTATATACTGACCCCTTCCTGGCCTTGACTCACCCCTCTCCCTACCTCCATCTCTGCCCCCTTCCTCCCCTCCCTGTTCCATCCCCTGCCTGCCCATCCCCCATGCTAACTTACTTTGGGCTTCTTTGGGGGCTTCCGACCGACACAGCCACTTGCCGCAGCAGCCAGGCTGCGCGGAATGGCGGGCTGCCTTTTGCCACAGCCGTCCAGTACCCTGAACTGCCAGAATGTGAGTTATGGCGGGCCTATAGGATTGGGCCTTAAAATGTCTCCCCACTGGTTAATCACCTAAAGCCTGAGTTGATTCACCACACTGGAGCCCTATTTGAACTAACTAGGGCAAGCTTAATTTGGTGGAACTGAGTTCATGTATCTTTGGAAGGTATTTTAGTTCTCCCATGTTACTAGCCTTTGTGGTTTAGAGATCGACAGAGGGGATATAACTCCAGCATATTCATTCTCCTGGATCTCTTAGCAGAGATCTTGACAGCTAAGAACATTTGAGCCTTGGCATCTCTAACCTTAGAAATTCAGCCTTGGCTGTGACTTTCTGAAAAATCCCCTTTGCTAAAGAATTGTGTGGGAACAATTTTCCTTGTTAGCATTTCAAGCACATTTTCCTCTGTTCTCTACGCTTCCTGTCACAGGATGGTCTTGGGACCATCACATCTGGGATTATTCTGCTTCCCATGATTGAATATTACCAATGTCAGTCTTCTCGCTTGCCTTTCAAATGGCTTGTGATTATTGGAAATCAAACTGATTCACAAACAACTTCTGGGACTTATTTTTGCTCTATTTTTTGCTAATTAAATGCTAAAAAAGATTTTTTTTTCTTTTTTTTAAACTCAGGCGAATGGAGTTGTTTTAGGAAAGTATACTTTCTGATCCATTCCAGCTGTATGATACTGTGATGTGATGACTACACTCCTGCCGGAACTTCACCACTCTTTTAATGACTCTTGGAACGTACTCTGCTGAATGTGCTCCTCATGTTGTGTGTGGCTTCTGAAAGAGGCAACAAGGCCACAAGACCTCAGGTGATATGAGAGAAGCATGAGAACAGTTTCAGAAGTTTGTACGAGTGGTTGGGCCTGTAGGGATCTGAACAGTCCTAGGTCCGAATGGACTGGAAACTAGAGGCATTTTGGACTAAGTCATGCTTTTTCCATGACTAATCTAAGTTTTCTGTACTGGGCATTTCCAGTGAGTTGTTAGCAACGAATAGTTGAATTATTAGGAAAAGTGTGCTTTTTGCTGATGTTCATACTTATTCAGGGTTTTTTTGCTTCACCAGCCATATTTTGCTATTAAATTTCTGCTAGATGATCTAACTAATTTACTCCGGATTCTCCAGGACTGCTGAAAAGAAATTAAGAGCACAATCTTATGCATGTCTAGAAGTTAAATCCCACTGGGTCAAATGGGGCATTGGCGTCGCTATTGCGAGGCGAGGAGAGCAGGTCGCTTCCAGGTGACGCGCGCAGAAGGGTGACACACGCACCCACGCGCGTCACCTCCCCTGCGCGCATTGCGCACATTGGCTCCGAGCCGGGAGGATGGTCCAAGGCCGGGAGAAGGCCTCGGATCATCCTCCCGGGCCGGCGCTCCAAGGCCTTCTGACGAAGGCCTACTGCGTCACAACGTAATTTAAAACGTTTTTCGCGCATGCGCAGACCGTTCCTGAGGGAAAAGGCTGCCGGCCAGGGAAGACGTCCCCGGAGCCTGCTCCCGGCTGCAACGAGTGGCTGGGGGGGGCAGAGTAGGGGGGCACCCAGGGCAGCGTCCTGTTGGGTCACCCCCTCAAAAAATTGCGGCACAGCCACCAGGACGCGCCGAATTGACACTTACGGGCTGGGTGTGAGGGGGCATTAGGGTGACGCGCGCGTCCCCGCCTTGGGGCTGCGCGCGTCCTAGTGACGCCGGTGCAATGGGGGTTGCTCATGGGAAAGTGTACATAGGATTTCCACCAAAAGATGCAGTCTCCTCCTCCAGGGAGGGCTTCCCACCTCCCCAGACCAGCACTGCCTCTGCTAAGGCAGGAAGCGAATCCTCTGAGCTACTTTAGATTTTTCTTCTCCTCCTCTTCCTTTTTCATCACCTTTTTTCTCCCTCTGCCTCCCTAGTCAGGGCCTGGCCTATCCTATTCTCTCCCCCCCCCCTCGATGCAGTGGTGCCAAAATGGCTACCGCTGCATCCTGCGGGGGGGGGAGCAGTTGCAGAGGCCTCCTTTGGGTAAGGGAACAGTTGTTTCCTTACCTGGGGGTAGCCTCTCCAGTGCAGTGGGTCTACTCGGACCTGTGCTAGCTAAATAGCTGGTGCAGGTCCGCATGGACCCATGCCACAGGATCAGGTCTGGGGTTTAGAATTCGGCGGCCGCTGCTACTGAACCCACACCCTTACCAGACCTAACTTGCCCATCCCCTGCCCCCATCACCCCATTCCGCCCTCCCTCACCCCTCTCCCATCATCTTACCACAGTTGTCATTGTCTTCATTACCCCAGCTCTGGCCTTCCTACTGGCAACCCAGCAGTGCGCAGCTTCCCACACTGCCAGAGTGTCTTTATGACTGGTGTTGACTGCTTTATGGCAGTCAGCACCGCCATCGGCCAGAGAAGGATTGGGCCATGAGTGCCTAACTACACTGCGTGCGTGCGCACGTGTACGCACACACACACACACACACACACACACACACTTAGGTCCCCCCCCCCAAGAATTCTTGGAATTTTAGTTTGGGGAGGGCACTGAAAATTCCTTGTTATAGAACCCTAACCTTCATCCACATGTAGCTCCCCTAAGTCTGATACCTTAGGGGACCCGTGTTTCCCGTGGCTCCTATTGCTCAGGACAGCAGCACCTTGGGCCATGGTCTGTGGCCTCCCCAATTGCTGTTACTGCCAGGTAAGTTTCGGGGAAAGGGTAAGCAGGAAGAGAGGGTGTCTATGCCGAGTGTTTATTATGATATAATTGTTATATAGAATGCAGACATCTGCATTATGTTGCCCCAGTTGAGGCTTTTTTACTTTTTAAGGAGTCACCAGTGAAATTTGCATTCCAAATGACCCACTGGGGCTGTTTGTTTTAATTGTTTTAATTGCTTTTAATTATTTTAATTCTTGATTTTAAATGTATTCATGTATTTTAATGTTTTTGTTGTAAGCCGCCTTGGTTGCCCTGGTGGGAGAAAGGCGGGGTAAAAATTCTATAAATAAATAAATAAAAATGCTTCTTCGAAAACCTCACAGTTTGGCCCCCAAACCACTGGAGTTCTTACTGAACCCTAGACAATTGGAATGGACACAGCCAAATAATGTGCATATGGAGAAGAAAAAAAGCACCATGCTCTGCCTGACAATATTTCCGTAAAAACTGAAATATAATTATCCAAATGGGATCATGAGAATGACTCTTGATCTACATTTTAAGTCTTCCTTTGCAGATTGAGAAAGGAGTCTGTATAAGACGGGCTAGGAAGGGCTTTTGTTTTTGTTACTATCATACAAAATACAAGAATCGTTAAACAAAGAATGATACCATGTAGAAAACATTTGAAAAGTGAAAGTGTCTTATGTGGCTAAATATTATCACTAAAATTCATTTTTCAGTAATTAATAATGTCCAATTTCTACGAACTGGTCTGCATCTTTATTTTCTTTTTGAAATAGAACTCAGAACTGCTTCACTGTCACCTCCTGGTCTTGGTGAACCACCTAACCACAGAGCCTCTATTTTCAATCCTGTTACAGCCTCTATTTTATCTGATCTCAGTTTGTTGGGCACTTCATCCGGTCCAATACTTATTGAAAGCGGGCAGCCCAATCCTGTGTAGGATACGGCGGCTGACCTAAAGGGCCAGCCACCATATCCTATCGAGTTCCCAGGCTGCCTCGGGGACAGCCCGGGAACAACTTGGGAGAAGGAGATGATTGTCCCCTTCCTCCGTTGTCAGTGGCGGTAGGCCCAATTGGCTGCTGACATGGCTAGTGTATCTGGACCCTGGAGGGAGCGTTGGATACCGTGGATCTCGGCCCCTGATATCCCCGCCCCCTCCAGGTCCCAGGCAACAAATGGCCATCCTCCCTCGCCACCCTAACCCTCCCCCTGCCCCTGCCCCGACCGGCGTAGGGCTTACCCTGGGGAGACAGCCGGGATAGCAGTCCAGGCCACAGCGCCGCCGCTGTTTGCTCGCTGGGTGTTGCATAAGTGCCTTACGGTACTTTTGTGACACCCTGCGCCAGGGCAGCATGTGCTAGGCATACCATTCGTCCCGGTTTCGCCGGGACAGTCCCGGAAATCGGACCCGATTCCCGGTCGTGTCCCGGGGGATAATGGGCACCGCCATCTTTTTTTTTAATTTTAAACTTACCGGGCAGCATCTTGGGTCACGAAATCTCGCGTGATCCAAGATGTCGGCGCCCAAATCTCGTGAGGGCATGATGCCCTCACGAGATTTGGGCGCCAACATCTTGGATCACGCGAGATTTCGTGACCCAAGATGCCGGGAAGTTTGAAATTAAAAAAAAAAAAAAGAAGATGGCGGCGCGGCGAGCGGGTGCTTCTCCCGGTCGTCAGCGGCACTGGGAGAAGCACAGTGCTTGCCCGTGTTGCGCGAGCCTGCTGGAGGCTCACGCTGGCCGGGCAAGCAGGCTGTGCTTCTCCGGTCTCCCAGCGGCTCCATGCGGTGCCGCTGGGAGACCGGAGAAGCACAGCCTGCTTGCCCGGCCAGCGCGAGCCTCTATCAGGCTCGCACAACGCGGGCAAGCAGACTGTGCTTCTCTCCGTGCCGCTGGTCTCGCAGCGGCACCGGGAGAAGCACAGCCTGCTTCTTGCCCGTGTTGCGCGAACCTCCTGGAGGCTCGCGCAACGTGGGCGAGCAGGCTGTGCTTCTCCCGGTGCCGCTGGTCTCGCAGCGGCACCGGAAGAAGCACAGCCTGCTTCTTGCCCGTGTTGCGTGAGCTCCAGGGCTCGTGCAACGCAGGCGAGCAGGCTGTGCTTCTCCCGGTGCCGCTGCGAGACCAGCGGCACCGGGAGAAGCACAGCCTGCTTCTTGCCCGTGTTGCGCGAGCTCCAGGTCTCGCGCAACGCGGGCAAGCAGGCTGTGCTTCTCCCGGTGCCGCTGGTCTTGCAGCGGCACCGGGAGAAGCACAGCCTGCTTCTTGCCCGTGTTGCATGGAGCCGCTGGGAGGCACAGCCTGCTTCTCAACCTCGGGCCGACCAGCAACCACCGACAGCGACCACCGACCAGTGACCAGCGACCAGGTAAGCGTATTTTTTAAATATATATTTTTAATAGAAATATTAATTATTTATTTAAAAATTTCGGACGCGCCCCCTTTACTTTATTAATTAATTATTTTTAAAAAAACAGCTGCGCTTCGCGAATTATTCTTCGATAATTTAATCATTGAAAGGATTTCTTATGTGGATTTCTGCTTTATTGTGACATTTATGCTTGTTTTTTATGCTTTTTCGTTGTGGTTTAGAATTGCTTTTTCGTTGTGGAGGGTAGCTTGCGGTTGGTTTTGGCTGTTTCTGATGGCTTTTTCGTTGTGGTTTAGATTGCTTTTTCGTGGTGGATGGTAGTTGGGGGTTGGTTTGAGCTGTTTCTGATGGCTTTTTCGTTGTGGTTTACGATTGGTTGTGGTTCTTTGGCCTTGCTTTTTTGTTGCTTTGACATTAATTAATTATTTACCTCGGGGGGGGGTATGGGGGGGTGTCCCGGTTTGAAGTTTGAAAAATATGGTAAGCCTAGCATGTGCGCAACCCTACACAAGATTGCGCCGCAAATCCAGTACATGCATCTATGCACATGTGCACAGAGTGGGCACAGGCACATGTTAGATGTTCAACTTGAGTTTCCAGTTTCCATTGAACTATCTTGCTCTGAACTCATGGTGATGTAAATTAGTGAGATATACCGTATTGACCTGAGTATAAGACTCACTTTTGTCCCCTAAGGCAAGTCTTTAAAGTAGGGGTGCGGCCTACAATCAAAGTCTAGCTTTTTCTGCCTACAGTTTTCTGCAAAGTGTCCTTTTTCAAGCCTCTCCAAGTCTCTTTTAAAGGTAAAACGTGTTTTCAGCTCTTATTAATCACTTGCTAAATGGCCACAATCTCTCTAGCAGCATCTAGCCTTAGAGGTATTTGAAAAAATTAACCCTTAAGTTCCAGCCCCAGGACTCTGTGGAAACGAAGATATTTATTGATCCTGAAAGTTGAGAGCAAGAGCTCCTGCATAGGCTTATCATATCCAAAGGGGGACAGACAGTGGCGTTTTAACGCCTTCTGGCACCCGGGGGGCGGGGGCTGGAGTGCCCCGTCGCGCCAGAGTGCAGCTGCCGCCCCCCCCCGGAAGCGGCCCGTCACCGGCTTCGGGAGACGCTTTCCTCCGAAGCCGGGAAGCCCTCCTCCTTGCGACCGCTCAGTTCGGCGGTCGAGGGCTTTGTGAGCCAGCCGAACGCGTTGCAGGCTTTTATTTGGGTTTTATGCACATGCGCAGAACCTTTCTGAGGGCAAACGGGCTACAAACGGGCGCCTGGGGCGCAGCACACCTGCTCCCCCAGGGTAAGAACACCTCTGGGGACAGAGTGCCAACCTTTAGGCTGCATTCCAAAGCACACCTTCCTGGGAGTAAGCCCCATTGAATGCAATAGGACTTACTTCTGAGTAGACATGCATAGGATTGTGCTGTTAACCATTGAAATTTGGGCAGGTGAAGCTCATCCTCATGGAAGGGTGCAACAAGCTGCACCTGCCCAAATTCCAAAGTTTAAAGGTAGGCACTCTGTCCCCCTTTGGATCTGGGAAAGCTACTTATACTAGGGTGCCTGGATTCAATAAGGTACAGGGTGCCTTTAACTGTACTAAAGCTGTACTGTTTTACTATTCTACTAATGTGTATATTTTCTTTAAGTTAAAAAAAGTTTAAAATGTATTTTTTAAAAAATAGCACCAAATTTTAAGGGTGCGGCTTATAATCGGAAGCATCCTATACTCGGGGCAATATGGTATTTTCATTCCAGGTCCTACTTTCCTGCTCATGTTTTGGGACTGATAATCACCAGAAGATACTCCTTTGTTAAGCAATCCTTCTCAGATTCTTCACTCCTTTGGCACATCTGAACATTCCATCTCACTTTTATTCTTCTTTGATGGATGAAGTAATGTTGTAATATCTTATTCTTGGACAACAAGATGGGTTTCTCTGAAGGAGTTGGGCACTGTCCATGCTTTTTGTGGAAAGCATGTATCCTCTCTGTAGGAGGATAATTATGGAACATCATAAATGTCCTTGATAACATCAGGAGGAGAAATGACAGAAGGAGCTTATAAAAGTTGCCAATGTAATTAATGACCATAAATGCTTGGGCAACAACAGCGAGAAAAGGACATGGGGGGCGGGGAATTTCTTAGGATGAATTTGTATGGATGGGCAGCCTGATCTCAAAGATCTGATGCACTAGATATGAGGCCACTTGGATCCCATTCCTGGCAAGGCACTCGATCTCTCATTTATTCCACTGTATTTACCCTGGAAGCCACAAATTGAACCTGGGAGCCACAAATATCAGTTCTCAGTCTTGGGTGAGTAACCACACTCCCAAAAAAGCACACAAAAAACTAGATAAAATGCTTATATAGAATAACTCGCGGGAAGTTTTGCTAACTGCTAGAAATCAGTCAAAGGAATGCATGTTTTATTAGAGCTATGTGTTTTAATTAATGGATTGGTACAATTAAACAGCTGAACTTTGACATGCAGATTACAATTTGGTCTCCAGTTGCATATGCTTATTTATTCATTTGATTTATTATCTTGCTCCATTATATCCATGGTTTTAGAGTGGCTTACAACATTTTTTTCCCTACACTTTACTAGCCCTGTTCCCAAGAGTCTCACACTATAAAATGGAAATCACAGTTAACGGATTGAGCCAGCAGCGAGGCAAACTTTTACAGCACAATCCTAACCAACGTTCCAGCACTGCACTGGTGCAGCCGCAATGCAGCCCCGAGATAAGGGAACCTCACCTTGAAAAGGCTTCCCCTCTCTGTTGGCCCACCTGCTTCCACTGCTCATTCTTCTCCTCCCACCCCCTGGATTGTAAAAGGGAGAGGGGGCAGAAAGGCAACACTCCCAGCATGCTACAGGTCAAGTGCAGAGGCAGGAGGTGGTGATCAAGAGCTCCAGGTAAGCTAAGGGGATGAATCAAAAAGGGAAAACGCCACTGTGCCTCCATCTCTTGGCCACACCCAGTTGCTTTCCTAAGGATCATCTGGATGTGAGCAAGGAGGTAGGCGGTGCTGGTGTCTTGGGCTCAAACCAGGCCTGTCACTGTTGCTGGATGAGCCAAGAACTGATGGCAGCCGGCTAAATGCTGCCCCTTGATCTGAGAATGTCCCAGCCTCTGCTCCTCTCACTCTCCAATGTTCTAGCTCAGCACTGAACAACATCTAGCTTATCCTCACCTCCGCATTTCCCCTTCCTCTCCGTCCCCCCTCTTTTCCAATCCAGAGAGTAGGAGGAGAAAGAGGAGTAATGAGGCAAGTATGTGTGATACAGGAAGCTGGACTAGATGGGCCTTTGGCCTGATCCAGCAAGGCTCTTCTGATGTTCTTATGTAGGCAGACAGAGATCCCCCCCCCCCAAAAAAAAATCTGCTGCCTATAGTTACCTCTGCAGTTGGCCTGATACAGCTGGCCAGCCCTGTCTCCCTCAATCATCTCTCTTTTTTTCTTTTTCTTTTTACTGGTGCAGCAGTTGTAGGCTTTGTGTTGACAATCAAGTTTTTAAGTCCACTCGAATGCACTTTGGATGTCAAATGATGAATCACAGCATTTGGCTATAAAGCTATAAATCAATACATTCTTTTAACAGTGTCAACCTGAGCCTATGAATTGCTGTAACACTATTAAAAGCTTTTGAAAAATTCAGATGCCATAAAGCCTCAAAGTTATCTAGCAACTTGGATGAGGCTGGAGAATCAATGATGTAACACCATGAGATGTGGACAGAAAACCAGCATAGGAATTAAAGGCTTATTGAAGATTAAGTTGTATATATACAAGGGAAGACAGAATAGGCCAGGGTGCAGAGAGGACTGGGAATAATAACCCAATCCAAAATTCAATTGCAAGCAAGAAGTATGTGTGTGTATTTTGGCAGGGGATTTCTGGGGTTTAATTTTAATGGGACAATTTATGTGCATTTGGGCTGATTAGAGTTGCCATGATCTCAGGGCTGAAAAGTGTTTGAAAACACACTATGCCTTCCTAGATTTCCACAGCTTAGTGGTGAAATTGCTCCAGGAAAAAACCCAGCATGCTTGAGGCTACAATCCTATAATGGATGTTTCTGTGGAATTATAACAAGGTACAGCGATCCTGGAGGCCAGGTGTAAATGAAATAAAAAAGTCTGGACTTGTGGATGTCCTCTGAATTAAGCAAACTTATATTGTTTGTTCTAAAGATAAAAGGGTTGATAGGAGACTTGCTGGGGGTGCTTTTTTAGGGGGAGATTTGCTGTGTTGGCAGTTGGCATTTGGAAGAGGCCGGAGATAGATGCTGGAGATAGAGAATGGGTGAGGACACCTCCTGTACCAATCTGCCAACTGAGATGGCACTTCACCGGGCCCCAACAGCAGGCCAGCCCTTCTTGCTGTGGAGCATCGCACCAAAATTGGAGAAGAATAAGCAACCCTATGAACCAGTCAGTTCTCATTATCTGCTAGGGTTAGGTTCCTGGAAAACCTAGTGGATACCCAATTAGCAGATACCGAGCCTATGGGGGAAATGGGGCTTGGTTCCAGGGAACCCTCTTTGCCATGCACTATATGAACTTTGTGAACCTGAATCTTACCTTAAAGTCTATGGGCTGGGTGATAGCGGAGGCAGCATCCAGTATACCACATTGGCTCTTTGTTATGGAAGAATTCCTAACTCTAGCAAATTAATTATCATTCCTTCCTAACAACATTATGCAAATATAAAAGGTATTATACAGTATCCTGGAATCCCAGAGAGAGCACAAACTGTTCCCATTGTGTTGTAAACGGGATTTAACAAACCACACACACACAGTAACTCCAGAAGAGACAGATTACCCTTTATAGTAAATGCAACAAGGCAGGAAAATTCACTCCCAGAGCAACGTGGACACCTAGGGAAAAAAACACCTAAGAGAACAATGGCCCATGGATACAGAGAGATAGGTGGCAATTCTGCCCTTCGCAGATAGTGAATTCACATATAAAGAGAACTGACTGTATCTCAAGTCACAAGATACAAATGACTGTATCTCAGCCACAAAAGCGGCTTCAGAGCTATGGCAGCTACCTCAGCATAGCCATAGCTGCTAGGAAAGAGAAGTGCATATGCAATGCTTTGTGAACTCTAGCAGAAGGAAACAGCAAAATGGTCTGAACCCAAATGAAAGATTTATTGAGAATTGCACACAAAGTGTCCAGCCAGGGTGTGTTCTCAAAAGCCTGCCCACTTTCCTGGATCTGACATCTTCACTCAGATAAGGGAAGTACCCTTCAAAATGCACTCATTTTTCCAGGGGAAGCGATCATCCTTACCAATTGATACTCAAGGGATGCCTCTGTGATGTCTCAGTGTCTCCATGACATTGTTTTGTCTAGTACACATTGGGAAGAATGACATGTCTTTTTATAGTGAGTGTATCTGACCCAATTAGCAAAGCACATCGTGTGCACCATGAATTTCCCTCCTTAAAAAACAAACCATCAATAGACTCCCTCTAGCTTTCAAAATGAAAACAAGAAAATTCAGAAGGAGACATTGAGAAGGGGCATCCTGCTGCCTCCTCAATTCACTTGCCAAGCTCCAGATCATAACCAGATCACATAGTTGGGGTGGAGTGAAAGTCGCTAATTTCATTTTCAGTCTCACTGAGGAAAAACAGAGAACACATCAGGAAACTGGCTGAGCTTTCTTTAGCATGGGAAACCAACAAAATTGTCCCAATGACCTATTTTTTGCCTTCCATTTTACCTGCCCGGTCTATAAAGCTCATGCTGGAACAACAACAACAACAACAACAACAACAGTATTTATATACCATCTTTCTTGGTCATTGGACCAAAACCCTGAGCAGTTTTTTACAAGTTCTAATCTTTCATAGACCATCTTCATTCCAGATGGTGACCTTCACGGTCTGGCTTATCTCTAGCATTTGCCTCCCACGCTCGGCTGCCTTTCACTGAGGGCGCAATCCTATCCAACATTCTAGCACCCATGCAGCTGCAATGCAGTCTCGAGGCAAGGGAACAAATGTTTCTTTACCTTGAGGAGGCCTCTGTGACTGCCCGACCACCACAGGATGCAGCACATGTCCTGTTGGCATGACTGCATCAGTGCTGGAAAGTTGGATAGGGTTGGGTCCTCAGACTGTTATCTGACAGCTTTTCCTCACTCTCACAGAAAGCTTCTGCAGATCGTCAGAGGCATGTCAACAGCTCTCGGATACTTCTGGTTGTCTTGAGCTGGCGTCCTCACATCTCTTCAGACATTACAAGGCGGCAGCTCTACCACTAAGCCAGACCTCCTGCCCAATAAGTGTGCCGATAAGGCATACTATTTGAAAGAATGTGCAATCAAATAATATAAAGACATTTCTGTTTCTGCTCCTCCTACTAAGTATTTCAATGCTGAATAACTCAAGGCAGTTTGTGCTGTGGATATATCTTTGGTTCCTTCCCAAGATCTCAGTCTAGAAATGCTGATTTGACCCACCGGTTTACAGAACAGAAACAAGCCCTAGGCCAGTGATGGCGAACCTATGACACGCGTGTCACAGGTGACACGCGAGGTCATTTAGGCTGACACACAGTGTTTCCCCCAGGCAGTGCTTTCCCGACACGCGTGCTATTTCCCGACATGCAGTGCTATTTTTAACCAACCACAAGTGCAGCTCCCCATCCCTTTTTCGCCAAATGCCGCTGGGGAGATTTCGTCGGTGCTGGCCCCGCCCGCGTTCCAGCTGGTACTTCAGCCGACAGGAGACAAGTGCCTTTCTTTGCACTGGGGAGAGTTCGTCAGTGCCCCCCTGCCCGCACTACAGCTGACGATCGGAAAGCTCTGAGCGCCATTTCGATCATCAGCTGTAGCGCAGGCGGGGCAGCACCGATGAACTCTCCCCAGTGCAAAGAAAGGCACTCATGTCGGCTGAAGTACCAGCTGGAGCGCGGGCGGGGCCAGCACCGACGAAATCTCCCCAGTGGCATTTGGTTCCTGTTGGCTGAAGTGCAGGCAAATTCATGGAGGAGGAGCCAGCCGGGGGGGTCACATGGGAGGGTTTCTGCATGGGAGAAATGGGAAAAAAGGATGGGCCACCCCAGAGGAGCTGCATTTGTTGTTGGGCTTTGGAAGGAGCAGGAGCAGAACAAATGTAAGTCAACAAGTGAAAAGTACTTCTTACTGTAAAACCAATGTAGGCATCATGCATTATTAGTACAGCTCAAAGCAGTTTCTCTAAGGGTCTGTTCACACAATCCATTGAGGTTGCAGTTATCAAGAGGCTTCTTTCACTCCTTTGCCCCCAAGTCTCTCACATTATTGGCAGGCTAACACTCCCCCCTTCCCCACAGTACTGCCTTCTCTGTTATTTAAGCCTACGTCATTAGTCATTTAATCATTGATTAACAGTGCAATCCAATCTGTGTCTACTCAGAAGTAAGCCCCTCTGAGTTCAATAGGACTTACTCCCATGTAAGCATGTATAGGATTGCAGCCTAAATTAATCATTTTCGTTGTCTTTAATACATTTGGCAATCTGTGCAACACAATGTGTTCTATATTTGTTTTCAGTTCAATTCAAAATTACTATTAAGAGTAACAATAGTAAAAGTACTATTAAAAGTTTGGGGAGGAGGGGACACCAGCAGAGTCTAGTTAGGCATTTTCAAAAATTTTGACACACCAAGCCCAAAAGGTTCGCCATCACTGCCCTAGGCTCCAGTCAAGGAAAAATGAATCCGCTCAGCTTCTTGGCAGCATGTTCAGTTCTATCAGTTCTATCCTTCCTTAAGAAGAGTCCTTCCCTTCCAGAAGTCAAAGTCAGAACTTGGAAGATGCCTCAAGGAACAAAACTTCTTAGAGGGAAGGATGCTCAGAACATTCCTAGCGCACAAGAAAAACTTGTTTGATTTCCCTTGAAAATTCTCAAAAGTTTCTCCTTGGGAGGGACCCCAATATTTGCTTTCAGTATCACTTTTTTTCTAAACTTGAGAGATAGCTCTGTATAAATCTAGAACAGGCTGGTCTCTGAGGGCAGTGCTATTGCCAAGGCAGGCAGCCCAATCCTGTGTAGGATACGGCGGCCAGCCTAAAGGGCTGG
Organism: Plestiodon gilberti rubricaudatus; assembly: GCA_026170595.1. Taxonomy (NCBI): domain Eukaryota; kingdom Metazoa; phylum Chordata; class Lepidosauria; order Squamata; family Scincidae; genus Plestiodon; species Plestiodon gilberti. The sequence continues at coordinate 19,568,793 of JANXHW010000012.1, forward strand.
CCGCTGTATCCTACCGAGTTCCCGGGATGCCCTGGGGCAGCATGGGAACAACTCAGGAGAAGGGGACAAATGTCCCCTTCCCTCCGTGTAAGCCGCAGGAGGCCCTATGGGCCTCCTCGCATATGCACAAGCTCTAGAGCTTGCGCACAGTAACACCAACACAGGCGGTGTATCTGGGGCCTGGAGGGAGCATTGGATGCCATGGATCTCTGCCTCCGTTATCCCCGGCCCCTCCAGGTCCTGAGCAGCCACTGGCCGCCCTCCCTCGGCACCTCGTCCGCCCTCCTCCCGCACCTGCCCCAACCAGCGTAGAGCTTACCTGCGGCGGCTGGCACTCAGCTGGGGGAATGGCGCTGCTTGCTCTCAGAGTGTCACGGAAGTATTGCTACACCCTGCCCCGGGGCAGCATGTGCTGCCCTGGTGGACGACATACAGAAGATTGCGCCGTGTGAATGGCTTACAGCTGCAGCCTTGGACCAGAAGCAAGAGAACCCATCGCAGTTCTGAGGAAAGCTACTGCTGCAAGAAAAGGAAACCATTAATTGTCTGTCCAGTGGGTGGAGCCATGATATCTTTTCTCTCTCCTGTTGATGGACCTCTTGCTGGGAAGGAATGCTGGTTCCCAGCAGTGGCTGGTCCATTGGCTGATGGATTGGGCAAGGCTGTCCAGTTCCTTGTCTCAAATGTAGCAAAGTATAAAGTTTACTGAATATGAGGAAAGAGTCATTGCATCTACTACTCAGCATAGAACATCTAATCAGGGCCGGCCCATGCACTGGGCCAACTGAGGCAGTCATCTCAGGTGGCAGAATGGCAAAGGTGCCTGCCTCTGTCTGACCATTGGCCTTTATTGCTTCACCTACCCCCTGGATTTGAACAGGAAGAGAAGAATGGATCAGAAGAGGAAGCAAGGAAGACAGGAGAATGGCGAACTAGAGCATCTTCAGTGCTCTAGCCCAGGGGTTTTTGACACCTTCCTGGCTGAGTACCACCTCCGGCGCACACTCTCCTGCTACGTACCACCGGAAACGACTTGCGATGACATCATCGCTGGTTACTTTCAGGTTTTTAGAGGCCAGGAAACTCAGGTGGGACAGCCCTTCTCAGCATTCCAGAGAGGCTCAGCCAAAGGCAGGAGCCTCTCAGGAGCAAAAACGCACTGCTGAAAGTGCCACGTCAGAGCAGGGTTCCAGTGGTCCAGCGGTCTGAGTACTACCAGTAGTCGGCCGAAGTACCACTGACAGGTGGTACTAGTACCACTGGTTGAGAACCCCTGTTCTAGCCTTTTCTTGTAAGGAAGGTGCTCCAGCCCTCTGACCATTTTGGCTGCTTTCCGGTTCCAAAACATCCTTCTAGCCCACTGTTCCCCTTCCTTCACTTCCTCTTCCACTTCAATACCCCCTTCTTTTTCGAATCCAGGAGTAGGAAGAGCATTTGAGGTGGTGGCAAGCGAAACAAGCAAGGAAACGCAGCAAATTTCAGAAAATTAGCTTTGTCAGTCTGTTTGCAAAAGCATCAAAATAGGAATACTTATTATTAAGTGGAACACAGATGGGCAAGCAACATGCCACCACAACGAACAGTTGGTCTTTAAAAACGACACAGGAACACTGGCTTTTTTACTGCCATCAACGTAATGCCCAAATCCTCATTACCTTACTGTCATTTGATGAGCATACATCCTCATAGTGGTTATGTAAGGAATATCACATTTCCTTCTTGTTCACATCAATCTTCATCAGCAGGAAAACAATTCTTGGCACCCAGAAGGAGGAGATTTAAGAAAGTCCCACGATTCTTTGACACTGCCAAGTTTCAGAATGGGATGGGGCAGGTTGGAAATGAACACACTTAACCCAGTTGCAAACAATAAGTCCAATCCAAATGGAAATCCCTTTGAATTTTGACTATACTGGTTAGGGCATTCCAAACGGTCCACCACTCTTTTCCCTCGCAAATGTCTTCTAGCAGCAATGATAATAATATACAGTATTTATATACCGCCTTTCTTGGTCATTGGATTTCTCCACCAACTTTAATTCAAGGCGGTGTACATGGGCAGGCGTTCCTAACCTCCCTAATGGGAGGTTTTACAATATATAAATGTCCAATCTTTCATGAACAACTACATTCCAGATGGTATCCTTTTGCAGTCTGGCCTCTCCACTGGCCGTCGCCTCCCACGCTCGGACGATGCAACTGGCAGCTTTTATCTCTCACAGCTTTGTTGCCAGTGGCGTGTCTCGAACTTGCCATTCACTGATCTTTGGGCTTGCAAGGTGGCGGCTCTACCGACTGAGCCAGACACCTCTGCTATTGTCTAATGATAGGCATTAGACAACAGCAAGAGCTATTCATCAGGTCTTCACTTTGCTCCAAACCTTATCAACAGGAGGTTCCTAGAACAAAGATCCCAGGAATTGAGTTTGCCAGGTCTTCTGGACCCTTAGAAAGAACCCAGAATCTCTGGCAAAGTCTCATCTCTAGAGGTTTTTTGCATTTCCTGGAACTTGATGTTGGCAAGGACGGTGTCATGACCCAACCAGGTTGAGCCCTAGCCACAGGGCCATGGGTATCCAAAGGCCCACCCGGCCAGGCCAACCTCTGAACCCTCAGAACAGATGGTAATGGTAGCACCCAATGCACCTTCAGTGGGCAGATGGGGACCACTGTGGGGGGGGGGAGCATACAGAGCTCAGCAACTTGGTGACAGCACTGCTTGTATCTAGGGGCAGGGGGGGTATTATCCATAAGGGTGACTAGGCTTCAGCCTAGGGGCCCAGCAGGGGCCCTGCTTGTTAAGTCTCTATAGAGTGAGAAGAACTTACTCGATAGCAAGAGTGAAGATTGAAGTGCTGGAGGGGCCCCAAAATACCTGAAAGCCCTGGGGGGCCAGCCATGGGTTAATACACCCCTAGCTAGGGGGTTTAGGCCTAATGAAGGGCTGAGGCGCAGAAATCCCCTTCCCACTCCCACGACGTTACTCCCAGTTGCTACTTTTTGCCCTGTTCTCCCATAGTTTCGAGGTTGGTTAGCTGTACGGTTGTATTACATTAATTAGCTTTTCTTCCTCCTTTCCTCTTGTTTGGGTTCTGTTCTGAACTATTAATTGTTTGCTCACTCAGACTATATGACTTAAATGTTGAAAGGATTCCCATTTGTAATGCTTGAGACAGATCATGCATACAGCCTATAGTCCCAAGCAAGAAAAGATATACACAATCCTATACTATACATTGTTATTCAGAAGTAAGTCCCATTGTATTCAATGGGCTTACTCTCAGGTAAACCTGTATGTATAGGATGAACGTTATATACAAGGCGATATCATTCCCCCCCCAATCCAATTCAACAGGTTTGCTAAGCCTCCCCCGTCTCCTCAACTGACATTCTGCAATAATTTGCCAACTTTTTCTCAGCAGCTTCAAGTTCTACATCAAAAAGGTACATGGTGTAATTAGAGTAATTATAACTATTTAGGAGTCCTTCATCTAACTTTGACTCACAAAGAGCAAACAAGATCAGGAGGCAAAACGCTGTAATTATGGACTTTGGATTGCTGTGTTGCTACTGAGTGGAGGTGGAGAAAAGCCGAAGACAGAAACCAAGTATCACTACATACGTAAAAAAATATATAATTTTAGAAGATTAAAAAAGGGGGAGGGTTCACAATATACAGTCTCATCCATTTGGATAAACAAGGATCAATGGCCCTTTGTACTGGCTCCAGCTCTCAGTGCGACATGGCGGAGCAGCAGTACGAGAAGATTTACTACCAACCTTGTGAGAGAACAGATGGAAAAGAAAAGGTGGTAGATCTTACATTATTAGCAATAGGGGCCCAGCAACCCAATCCTATTGGGCTGCCCCACGGGCACAACAAGTGTTCCGCCAGCATGAACTGCCTTATGGTCATCACAAAAAACATCCCGGCAGCACGCACCACCCTCGGGTGGGGGAGGTGGGACAGGGAGGTGAGGGGTGCCAGCAATATCACTGGTGCAAGTCTTAGTTGACCCACCAGGGAAGGGAACAAATGTTCCCTTCCTCTCCCCCGAGGAAGCCTCCCCAAACTCCAAGTTGGGGTTGCTGCATCTCTGAGTGGGGGTTTGGTAGGATTGAGCACTGGCGTTGCTGGAGGTGGGGCGGAAAGCTAAGTTCTGCAGCTTTCCGCCCCACCGTTACTCTCTGGTACGAGGCGCCCCGCCCCCTCGTCGTAGGAGCCTGTCAGCGGAGAGAAAGCAATGCGCAGGGACTCTCCTGCACGTTGCTTTCTCTCCGCTGATGGGCTCCTATGACGAGGGGTTGGGGCGCCTCGTACCGAAGAGTAACGGTGGGGCGGAAAGCTGCAGAACTTAGCTTTCCGCCCCACCTCCAGCAACGCCAGTGGGATTGAGCCATAGGAAAATAATTGAAAGAGGTCCAAATGGGTATTTTTGCCAAATGGTTGGAGGGGTTATTTCCCCCTATAGGTAAAGCCTCACCATTAGATGATTGAAGGCAGTTTTCCTTCAGTAGTAGAGTTCCCCTTGTGCTGAAAACCCCTGACTTTTCCCAATTTTTCTCTAGGGTTTTGGACTCTTCTAGAGGCTTCTGTGATACCATGAAAAAGGCTGCTGAGACATCATCATTGTCCTGAGATGCCTCCCTTGGACTCTTTGAATTCAAAGGTGCTCCCAATGGAGAGAGAAATCATGCAAAGTCTCAGCTGCTCTTCCCAAAGACATAAGAAACTGGTTTGTCACAAGTCTGTTTTTTTAATTTAACTTCAGTGTAATTTCAGTACTTGCTGCAAATTACAGTGCCCATTTGTTCTCACAGTAAACTCCTGCGAATATGGGGAGGACAAATGTGTGGACTATAATTTACTACTCAGTGTAAAGCTACACTTGCCATCACATTCCAGTCTTTCCCAGGGCTAGAAGTGATTTGACTCAATGCTGCTTTTCACAAATCAAGCTGCCATGAGGCCCTCTGCGATAAGGTGGGGTAGGAATGAAAAAATGACATAAAATGAATACATTTGCCATACCTTTCTCTGCTTTTGTGTGACATGAAACGATATCAACTGGCTCCGCCTACGTGGGCTGGTAATCGGGTCCCTTTGATAGGAAAAGCTTCCTGTCTGGGCTGCGTCTCTTCTTCCTGAGTAAAATGTTCTTCTTGCCTTCACTACTTATCCTTCTCTGACTCCGGCCATTCTCCTGAGCTCCAGCTTGCTTCTGCATCCTGGCTCCTGGTTACATTTAGGACTCCTAGTCCTGACCTTTGACCTCTCAATGTTGTTGTTGTTGTTGTTGTTATTTATTGGGCTTATACCCCACTTTTTTTCCCCAAAGCGGCATTAGGGTTACCACATCCAAAAGGGGACAGGGTGCTTTCACCTTTAAAGGCTTTAACCATTGTTTTAAAGAGGGAAATTGGACAGGTGCAGCTTGTTGCACCCTTCCATGATGAGTGACCTTTGCCACGCCGCAGACTCAGAGCGGCTCCTTGGTTTACTGAGGAGCTGCAAACGATGAAGCAACAGGGTAGATGTCTTGAGCGATGGTGGCGGAAAACTCGTGCTGAGTCCAACCGGACACGGAGTAGGGTCCATTACAGAGCCTACTCCGTGGCGGTGGTAGCAGTGAAGAGAAATTTCTTCTCTGCTACCATTGCATCTGTAGGCAGTCGTCTAGCGGAGTTGTACCGTTTCGTGCAAGGCCTACTCCATCAGGCCCCTCCAATAGATCAGGAGGAACACACGGTGGCCCGCTGTGACATGTTTGCTAAACATTTCGCAGATAAAATCGATCGGATTCACCATGACTTGGATGCTTCATTGACAATATCTGAGGATGTCCCCTTGGCACCTGCTGGTCCGGTGTTGTGGGATTCTTTTCAGCTTGTACAGCCTGAAGATGTGGACAGGCTCCTCTAGAGTGTGAGGGCGACTGCCTGCCTGCTTGACCCTTGCCCAGCTTGGCTAATCAGATCTGCCCGGGAGGGGCTGGCCGAGTGGACGGGGAGGGTGGTTAACTCTTCTCTGACGGAGGGGGTGCTGCCGCTCGCTTTGAGGCGGGCGGTGGTTCGACCCCTTCTGAAGAAGCCCTCCCTTGATTCCACAATAATGGACAACTACCGGCCAGTTTCAAACCTCCCATTTTTGGGCAAGGTAATTGAGCGGTTGGTGGCGTCTCAACTCCAGAGGGTCCTGGATGAAGCGGATTATCTAGATCCCTTTCAGTCTGGTTTCAGGCCAAACTTTGGGACAGAAACAGCCTTGGTCGCCTTGGTGGATGATCTACGCCGAGGACTGGACAGGGGGAGTGCGTCCCTGTTGGTTCTGCTGGACCTCTCAGCGGCTTTTGACACCATCGACCATGGTGTCCTCCTGGGCCGACTGGCCAAGCTGGTGGTCGGGGGCACCGTTCTGTGGTGGTTCCGCTCCTACTTGGCAGATAGGTCCCAGATGGTGGTGCTGGGGGACGCCTGTTCGGCATCCTGGCCCTTGAGGTGTGGGGTGCCGCAGGGTTCCATCTTGTCCCCCATGCTATTTAACATCTACATGAAACTGCTGGGAGAGGTCATCCGGGGATTTGGAGTTGGGTGCTATCAATGTGCTGATGACACCCAGCTCCATCTCTCCTTTCCACCTGATTCCAGGGTGGCTGTTGAGGTTCTGGAGCGCTGCCTGGAGGCGGTTGGGACCTGGATGAGGGCTAATAAGCTGAAACTAAACCCGGACAAGATAGAGGTTCTCCTGGTCCGGAAATCCATGATGCAGGTACTAGAGTACTAGAGTATCGTCCTGCTCTGAAGGAGCAGGTCTGCAGCTTGGGGGTCCGCCTCGATCCGCAGCTGCTCCTGGATTCCCAGTTGGCGGCTGTGGCCTGGGGGGGCCTTTGCTCAGCTTCGCCTGGTGCTCCAGCTGCGACCGTACTTGGATCGTGCAGACCTGACCACAGTGATCCATGCCACGGTGACGTTGCGACTAGATTATTGTAACACGCTTTACGTGGGGCTGCCCTTGAAGACGGTTCGGAAACTGCAATTAGTGTAGAATGTGGCGGCCTGTGTGGTCACTGGAGGTAGGCGGTTCAACTCCGTCGGGCCGCTCCTCCAACAGCTGCACTGGCTGCCGATTCATTTCCAGGCCCAATTCAAAGTGCTGGTTTTGACCTTTAAAGCCCTATACGGCTTGGGGCCAGGATATTTGGGAGACCGCCTACTTCTATATAGTCCGGCTCGTCTCCTTAGATCATCAGAGAAGGCCTTTTTGCGGGTGCCGTCGCCCAGGGAGGTGCGAGGGGCGGCGGCCAGAAACAGGGCCTTCTCAGTGGTGGCACCAACCTTATGGAATTCCCTCCCCTTTGACTTACGAACTGCTCCCTCCTTGGACACTTTCCGGCGAGGCCTAAAAACCATCTTGTTCCAAGAAGCCTTCTGAGCCCTTGCCTTTTTTAACATCTCGCTGGTACAGGTGGGGGTGCTGCTGTTTTTATGCTGCTGTTTTAATTGTGCTATGATCTTTTTAATTGATTTTTAGATATTGTTTTTATTAATTTTCATTAATTGTTTTTTTACTGTTTTAAAATGTGATTATGTTTTGTATTGTATTTTTTGTATTGTATTTTCTTTTTTGTTGTAAGCCGCCTTGGGTCCCTTTGGGGAGAAAGGCGAGATAAAAATACTGCAAATAAATAAATAAATAAATAAATAATGTTATTGCCCATAGCCCAGTCCTGACAATCCAGTAGGAAAGAGTTGGAGCCTGACAATAAATGGGTGGCGCTCAGCTGGCCAAAATATGGCCCAAGATTAATCTTTGTCCAGCAGCCTGATTGAGAAAGAATAACAAAAACCAAAAGCTGGGGAAAGAGGGCCATTATGTGGCAACTCTATAACTAGGAGACTGTGTAAAAGGCACCTCACAGTTTACATTTCAAAGTGCAATTTAAAAGACCATTGATATACACCCAACAAATGCAATGTGTGAAAATGTCAAAGGCTGCAACCCTCTACACACGAATCTGGGAGTAAGTCCCATTGAACTCAGTCGGACTTCTGAGTAGCCACACATGGGCTTGCACCAAAATAAACTCGCACTGAAAATTTTTGAAAATGGCATAAAAATGTGAAAGAAGTCTCAAGTCTTGTTTTGGAGAAATAAAATCAATAAATTATAGACACGACTTTACAGAACTTTAAAAAGATATCCCCAAGCCCCCTCCCCCCAAAATAGACATAATCTAACATCTTGAGGGGAGCATGGCTTGCAACCTCATCATCACTTCCCTGAATTAAAATAAAACAACTCTGATTCATAATTCCCTTTTGTCGGATGACTGCTTCTGAGATCCTGATTTGTTCCAGATGCTTCTCATCCTCCGAAAGGAAGGAGGCGAACTGGCAAAGCTGCAGAGGGTACTAGAATTCACAAACGTGTGAAGGGCAGCTGACAGATGAGGATGGCGTCGCATGAATACCCGGAATGGATTTTTTAAATTTCATTTTTGCGCTTACGGTGCAAGGCTGAGGTCATGATTCAAAGAAAGAGATACGTCTTCTTGAGCTGAGATGCTATTTTCAACCCGAACAAGTTAGAACAAGCTAGAAAATGAGGGTGATGAAAAGGGGGACACAACAGATGCGTATTCAATGGAAACCGTCCCAATGCTCTCTGGGAAAAGAAAACGGCTCAATGAGACAGAGTGAATGCTGGCCTCATCAGGGAAACGGAACGAAATTAAAAGCATCTTTTCCAAAGCATAATAGGTCGATATATATAGGACAGGACTCTGTACTACATTAAAAAGAAATTAGTTTATTAATGGAGCTTGAAAATGTTAACATGCTTCTTTTTTTAAAGGTTGATTGTTATTAAAACTAGCACAAGAGAGTACTTGGAAGAAAACACATTCTTAAGTGGCACATTTGCTCGTTAACAGATTTGATTTTCTAAGATGCACAGAACTTCTTTAAATATTCGTTTTCCGCTGAAGGGATCCGTTGCAGTTGTCTTTCCTCATAGGTTTCTCATCCTTCCTGATTGGCAGGAAATCAGAATATGAGGCCAGGTTCTCATCCTCATAAGAATGCAAGAAGAGGATGAGGCCAGTGGTCTCCCTAGACCAGTATCCTGTTTCCCACAGTGGAGGCCCACAGGCGAGGCGTGAGCTAATAGACCTCTCCTGCTATAGGGATGGATGTTCTGTTTCCATTCTGACCAAGTTCAACTTTCACACAGTATCCTTTTATTTCTGTTTCTCTTTGGTGAGAAATAAAATGCCCAGGGTTTTCCCCTCTCACTAACATTTTCCCCCCAAGTATTTCCCTGTAATTCCTTCCCAAACAACTGGTGTGCAAATATGGGTATAAATGCATGTTTTTGCAGAGACACATGGAATGCAAAAAATCTGTCGATACTTTCATAACTTCTCAATTTTGATTTAGTCCAGAACCAGGCATTGGAGGGGGTGGGTCCCAGTGGCAGCAACTTGTGCCAGGATCCTACCCCCAATTTTCCAGTCCAACATGCCCCCTTCCTCCCCTCGGATTTTCTCCAGCTACATAGCTGGCATGGGTCTGAGACCCATAGGTGACCAGGCGGTTTAGCAAGGGGGATGTAAACAAGATTTTTTTTATTGACCTCTCATTGGCCTTCTGGTTGCCTCCCCCCCTTAGTGTGGAGCACATGCTCCATTGGCGCGGCTGCATGCTATAGAGTGCTCCACCAACACGGGCTGTATCCTACGCAGGATTGGGCTATACATTGAGCACAATACAGGAGCTAGTTACAACATCTGTCCTGCCATATGCTCATCATGGAGTACAGACACTGTAATGCTGCTGAATGCATTTTTTCCATCTCATGCACGCGCACACACACAAAATGATGCTCACCCTCTCAATCTCGAAAACAATTTGCATGTTCTCAAATGCGTATCTACGGTGTTGTGAAGGACAGTGCACATTGCAGGAGTGGCAAAAAGAGAGCAAAAGTGTTCCACGTAAAGAAATGGAATTGTTCTACTTTGCATACATTATGCAAGATCTGCACAGTTACCTAAAGACATAATTTAGTTTGACTGCAAGCTGGTTTATGCCGTTATTTGCTAACATTTGTTCTCCATGCAAATTACCCTACAGAGACACATGTGAAGAAACATATCATGCAGATTGCACACACACACACACACACACACACACACACACACACACACACACACACAGAGAGAGGCATCGCTGTAGCGTGGCAGGCGGGGTGGGGTGCAGCAGGGTGCCACGCGCAGAAGAGTGCCGCGCGCACCCCGCGGCCTCCTCCTCGGCCTCTTCGGCCAGCGGTTTCTTCTGCGCATGCATGGATTTTCCACGCACGCGTACTCTGTCGCTGAAGGCAAGAGCCTGCCCGGTTGCCCTCAGCTGCGGGTCCGCCATGTTGGCGCATGCACAGACCGCAACTGAGGACAACTGGGCAGCCTCGTACCCTCAGCGGCAGTCTGCGCATGCGCCAACATGGCGGATCCGCAGCTGAGGGCAACCGGGCAGGCTCTTGCCCTCAGCGACGGAGTGCACGTATTATAATCAGTTCTGAATTGTCACCGTGATTATCTTGCATACTTTCTGCTGCCACCAAACCCACCCCCTTTCAAGGCCTGATTTGCCCTCCTTCCTACCCCTGTTGCCACCCCATTCTGCCCACCCGCCACCCTGTTCAACCCCCTCCCTGCCTCCCACCCCCATGCAGTCTTACCTGCAACAGCAGGTGTCCCTGGTCATTCACCACGTGGACTTGGCCGCTCACCGCTTCTGGCAGCAGCCAGATCAGTTTGTGACTGCCAGAAAGTACCGCCGAAACGTGCATTCCGGCGGTGTAACAGAACAATAGAATTGGGTCATAAGTGAGATTCCCAGGAACTGGCCTATGGCTACCCACCGAATACCTTGGATCAGAGAAGATTTGAGCTTTGATGTCCAACATACTGGTAGCATCACCAGGTACAACCTGGAGAAGCCTCATATCTCTTTAAGAACTCCACAGAAGTAAAGAGCAACATCTCCTGCTCCTTCAGATTATTTTTTGTCCCAGGCTCCCAGTTGCTGTAGTTGGGAAATGTTTTTTTCTTAATCTTACAGGTGGGAGGGGTGGGTGAGTGACATGGTAGGAGGAGGAGGAATAGAGTGGGATGAAATAAAGTGTAGCTGTATCTTCCTTCATGGCAAGAGAGTTCTTTTGCAATGCAACCTAGCAACGTCACTCCCACACGGAAATCTAAGGTGCTTTCAACTGCAATACACTAACGTGCAATCCTATCCATGTTTACTATCCACGTCTACTCAGAAGTAAGCCCCATTGAGATTAACAGCCCTATCCTGCTCAATCTTAGGCTGGTGGAGTGAGAGCTCTGTCGACCTAAGCAGTTGCAAACATGCTGTAAAGCACATTTGCGGCTACTAAGGAGTAAGCGGCACCGGTGCAGAGGCCAGTGCTGCTCACTCCCTTTCGACGTCCTGGACCTGCGCAGGCTGCTGCAGGTAGGTCCCGTGCCAATTGGCACAGGGGCGGTGAGGGAGGGGGACCATTGGTGGGCCCTGGGAGGGGGCAGGGATATCGGCGCTGAGTTGTGCCGATATCCCGAGACCTTTCCTATCCCAGGTCAGCCTTACATGGCCTTCCTGGTTGTGTCCGAGGAGACCCATTGGGGCCACCGGGGCTTACACTGGGGGAAGGGGATGAATGTCCCCTTTCCCCGAGGTGAGCCCGGGCCATGCCAGTGCGGGTCACAATCCGCGCAGGATACAGTGGCCGGCCATTTAGGCCAGCCAGCCGTACAAACCTATACAGGATTGCGCCATAAGTGAGTGCTGTACAGAATTGCAGCAGACTGAAAGAGAAGTCAGTAGACAATTTTGTGAATAATTGGAAATCACTCATGGACTTTCTACATACAAGAGAGAATAATGAATTAAGGATTTTGGGATTTGATGAATAGAGTTGATGAGAATAAATTAAATAATTGGAAGAAGGAGAAATTAAATTGTTAAGATAAGATGTCAGAGATATACCGGTATTATGTTTATTTGGTTATTACGTTTAGGTACTAGGAGAACTGTATGTTATTAGGACTTACTGCTTTGCTATTTGCTCTATTTTCTGAAATATTTTTTTAGTTTAAATATTTGTATTATCTCAATTAAATAAATATGCATTAAAAAAATTGCAGTCAAAGGTTTGCTATAAGCACTGGCTATCATATGCATTTCTCTAACAGTATGAAAAATTGTGCATGGAAACAGGTGTCACATGACTCCCTGTGCTGAAAACCCCCTGCCAGACAGCACCAATCACCAGTTTGAGCCTGTGATGGAGGAATGGTGGTCTGGATTAAAGTGACAGTGCAAGCAACGTTGCCAGATCCCTCTTGGTTGCTTCTTCCCACCTAATTTATGCTGCTATTTATGTTATTTATCTCTATCATTTATATACCAATTTATATACCACTTTCAGAGAAAACGTTTCCACAATCTTCCAGTTCAGCTGTGGTACTGGAAGTGAGCCTAGGTGGGAGAAAAAGTTAAGATTGTCTCACCACACTTGAGACATGATCAGGGTGATTTGCCAATAACATGTGAAAGGGCCTGAGGGATCTACTGTAATTCCTTTAGAAAGGAACCGAACCAATGTTGTTGTGAGATTAAAACTATCCTAGGAGGATATGTTGTTGAAGTCCTGTAATCACTGGCTCAGCCAACAATATGCTCTGTAAATAAACAGAATTTTGCAAAAGTTCTATAATTCTCCCATGCACTTTCCTCCAAAAGAAACTCACACACAAGAAAAACTCCTATTGTAGCCGGAAATGTACTGCGTCATCCCAAGTGCATGGGATCACTGCATCTCAGGTTTCTTCAGAGCTTAGAGTGCAGCATGTTTCTTTAGTGGGCATTAATGGCTTTTGATAGGCTTACTATATTTCTCCCCCCCCTCAAACCTGGACACCCCCCACAAGTAATTAATTAAAAATAAAAAATCAATTTAAGTTTAAAAATCGAAGGGGACTCGAAGCGCCCCCTATTGCCGCGCAAAGCGCGTCCATAAATTTTAATTATTTATTTAATCTATGGCCCAAATAAATAAATAAGTAAAGAAATCAATTTAAGTTTAAAAATCGAAGGGGGGCTTGAAGCGCCCCCTTATTGCCGCGCGGAGCGCGTACGTATTTTTATTTATTTATTTATGCAATTAAATAATTAATTAAATTTACTTACCCCATTGTCGCCGTCGTGCTGCTCCTCGTCGTGCTGCTGATCCGGAGGTAGCCTGCCCGTACCACGCGAGCAAAAGGCCCTCAAAACGGTCTCTGCGCATGCGCGAAAATTCGAAAAATACCCGGATGAACGCACTGCATGGGCCTTCTTTCAGAAGGCCCTGGAGCGCCGACAGGGTCGGATGCTCCGAGGCTGGCTCACGGGCCGGCCTCGGAGCGTCTGGAGGGCGACGCGGGGGGGAGCCGGGTTGTCCCCCCCGCACCGTGATGTCAGAGCGTCACTAGGGTGACGCGTGACCCCTGCCCCAGGGTGTCGCGCGCCCTAGTGACGCTACTGGGAAGAGGGGAAGTGTTCTGGCAGTTTAAAAATGAGAAAAATATACAGTGCAACCCTGGTATATGTTCCGGGTCCCACCGAAGATACCGGAAACCACGGATAAGGAGGAATGCTATCTCTACGCCCCCACTTGATCCATTACTGTATCTTCCTTTATCTTCTTAAAAGAACGTGTCTTTCTTTAACAGAATGCTATAAGCATGCAAGCTTATAGCGGCAGGCAGGCAGCTTGCACAATAGAGGGACACAGAACAAAACATTTACAGTAAGCAACTTATAAATATTCTGTTCTATGTCTATCGTGCAGGGCCGGCCTGCCTGCTTATCGCTATAAACTTGCATGCTTATAGCATTCTTTTAAAGAAAGACATATTCTGTTAAAGAAAGACACATTCTTTTAAGAAGATAAAGGAAGGTAATGGGCGCATGGAGGGGGGGCATGGGGGAAGCTGTGGGGAACCGTGGATAAGCAGATCTGCGGATACAGAATACGTGGATATGGGGTTACACCTGTATGTGCTTCATTTGGACATACTCAGGCTTTGTTGTAGTTGGATAAACATAGTGCCAAAGGCTTTGCAGAAAAAGTGAGTTTCAAAAAATATATGTACACTGTATTTCTCTATTGATCAGTCTGTCTATATGTGGACAATACACTACTAGGCAGTTTCTATTTTAACTGAGAGTGGTGATAGTACAGTAGTCTCATTGAAAGAAAGCTTTGATTGAAACTGCAGGGACCTTAAAGGATATGCTCTAAGCAATACTGCTTTCGATTACCTTGTATAGAAGTAAAAAATAGATTCCCCCCACACACACACACACCATGTCTGACTTGGTTAATGGCACAAACCATGGAGAAACTGGCAGGCACACAGGGAACTGGAAATCAGGACCATCTGCTTAGAATTAGTTTGCAAATCTATGAAGATTGCTGGATAGCACTTGGCAATACATGAGAAGCAAATGAGGACAGAAAGACTGACAGCTAGGCCTATATGAATCCAGCTGCAAAGAGATGCCCAATTGGATTCTGTAAGCTTACACAGAAGCTCCTCCCCCAACTAGCTCCTTAGGAGAGGATCAGATCTGCTGTAATCAAAATGTGGATTGACCAGGTAAACCGAAGTCTTTGCCAAAGAAAAAAACCGATTACCTTGCTCACAATGAGCAACCTCAATATAGATTATTATTATTATTATTATTATTATTATTATTATTATTATTAATAATAATAATAATAATAATAATAATAATAATAATAATAATAATAATTTTATATCATTTTTCAGCAGCATTTTCTATTTTGCATTTTTTCCTAGCTTTGTGCATATTGTCAGGGCTGGACTCAGCCCCCTTTCTCTCTGCCCCACCTGAGGTGGGGTGAGCTGCTGCTGCCTCTGGGCCTCGATTTTGCATGCGCCTTCACACCCCTTACCTCCTGTGCCTCCTCTTCCCACTGCTAACTTTTAAAAGTAGGAAGAGGAGAGTGGAAGTGTGTGGAGGAGAAGAGAATGAAGTGTCGCCCAGGATAGTAAAAAATAAACAAACCATTAAACAGCTGTTTGTTTTTGAACACCCATCCTTTTTCTACCATCAGCTAGATGCAGAAAATAAATATTATCCACATTCTTGTTTAATTCCATGAGAATCTGAGAACACAGCTCCATGATCCACTTCTTTTCCCTTCTTAATAAGTATTTTCCAAACACATGTTTAAATTTCATGCATGCAATAATCTTAGGTCCATTTGTTTCATTGACAATGCAAGCATGGAATCTTATGATGTAATTCATGTCTAACCATTATATTCCATGTTCTTCTGTTTCTTCTGTTTATACTTGCATTCTCCAAAGCAAAGTTGACAGCAGCGTTGCTGCCTGCGCGTTGCTTCCTGCGCGTTGCTTTCGCTTCCCTGAAAGGCTCCAAAGGCGAGGGGGCGGGGCCACTTCGTTACTCCGTGTAACGGAAGGCTCCGATCTCAGCGGAACTTAGAGCTCTGCCCTCCCTGCAGTGGCGTCACTGTGACGCGCGTCACCCCAGAGCGGGGGACACGCGTCACCCCCCCCGGACTCACCCCCCCTACAGAAACTTACCTTTTCCGGCGCACGTCACCCTCTGGAGGCCGGACGCTCCGAGGCCGGGGAGCGTCCGGCCTGGCCGGCGCTCCAGGGCCTTCTAAAAAGAAGAGGCCCAAAGCGAGGGTTTGCGCATGCGCGAAAAACTTAGTTCGCGTTTTAACGCAAGCGCTCCAGGGCCTTCTGAAAAGAAGAGGCCCAATGCGCTTGCGTTAAAACGCAAACTTTTAAGATTTTCGCACATGCGCAAACCCTCCTGAGGGCAAGAGGGCAGGCCCTTGCCCTCAGAAAAGGGTTTGCGCATGCGCGAAAATCTTAAAAGTTTGCGTTTTAACGCAAGCGCTTTGGGCCTCTTCTTTTTAGAAGGCCCTGGAGCGCCGGCCGGGCCGGACGCTCCCCGGCCTCGGAGCGTCCGGCCTCCGGAGGGTAACGCGCGCCGTCATGGAGGTGACGCGCGTCACCCCCCGGCGCGCGTCACCCCCCGGCGGCCCGCCATGCCCGCCACGCTACAGTGACGCCAGTGCCTCCCTGCAGTGACGCCACTGGTTGACAGACTGACGGCGCAATCCAATGTAGGCGGTGCGCCGGGGCAGCACATGCTGCCACAGTGCAGGGTGTCGTAAATGTGCCGTAAAGTGCGTTTCTGACACCTGGTGAGTAAGGACCACTGGCGCAGCGGCCGGTGGCCCTTACGCGGCCGTTCCCCCGGCCCTGCGCCCACTGGAGCAGGTAAGCCTTACGCCGGATGGGGCAGGGGCGGGGGTAGGGCGGACCGGGCAGGCAGGGAGGGTGACCATTGGCTGCCCGGGGCCTGAAAGGGGCAGGGATACCGCGGTCGAGATCCCCAGTATCCGGCACGGGTGATGCAAATTCGAGGAGGCCTCCTGCCACTTACACTGGGGGAAGGGATGATCGTCCCCTTCTCCCGAGCAGCCGGGAACCCTTTAGGCCAGCCGCTGTATCCTACACAGGATTGGGCTGTAAGGACTGGCAAGCTGCACGGGTTCAATGGGCAACGCTTTCTTCGGCCATTCATTCTGATCACGAGCCCCGTGTATATTTCTGAGTACATATGTAGTGCCCCAATTCAACACACACATTCTGGACTGTGGAAGTGAACTGGGAAGGCCTTAACCAAGGAAGGAAGAAGTTCCATGTACACAGTGGAGTCCCTACACCTTCAGCAAATCACTGGATCAAAGCAGGATTGGATGGTGGCATTCCAATAGAAAAAACACAACTGACCAGTGCTTTTCAACTTATTCATAAATGACCTGGAGTCGGGGATAGGCAGTGAGGTGGCCAAGTTTGCAGATGACACTAAACTTTTCCGGGTGGTGAAGACCAGCAGGGATTGTGAAGAGCTCCAGAAGGATCTCTCCAAACTGGGAGAATGGGCAGCAAAATGGCAGATGCGCTTCAATGTAAGTAAGTGCAAAGTGATGCACATTGGGGCAAGAAACCAAAATTTCACATATACGCTAATGGGTTCTGAGCTGTCTGTGACGGATCAAGAGAGAGATCTTGGGGTGCTGGTGGACAGGTCGATGAAAGTGTCGACCCAGTGTGCGGCGGCTGTGAAGAAGGCCAATTCCATGCTCGGGATCATTAAAAAAGGGATTGAGAATAAAACGGCCAATATCATTCTGCCTTTGTACAAATCAATGGTAAGGCCACATCTGGAGTATTGTGTCCAGTTCTGGTCACCACACGTCAAAAAGGATATAGTTGAATTGGAAAAGGTGCAGAAAAGAGCGACCAGAATGATTTGTGGGCTGGAGCACCTCCCTTATGAGGAAAGGCTACAGCGTCTGGGGCTTTTCAGCCTAGAAAAAAGGCGCCTGAGGGGGGACATGATTGAGACTTATAAAATTATGCATGGGATGGAGAGAGTGGATAGAGGGAAATTCTTCTCCCTCTCGCACAACACCAGAACCAGGGGACATGTACTAAAATTGAGTGGAGGGAGAGTTAGAACAGACAAAAGAAAATATTTCTTTACCCAGCGTGTAATTCATCTGTGGAATTCCTTGCCACAGGATGTGGTGATGGCATCTGGCCTAGATGCCTTTAAAAGGGGTTTGGACAGATTCATGGAGGAAAAGACCATCACAGGTTACAAGCCATAAGCAACCTCCTGGTTTTTAGAAGTGGGTTTTCTCTGTGCAAGATAAAACCCACTCTGTGCCCAAGTGGGTTTTCTCTGTGCAAGGGAGTGTCAACGGGAAACAGGTTATCTTGTTGTCTTGTGCTTCCTGAGGCATCTGGTGGGGCCACTGTGTGACACAGGAAGCTGGACTAGATGGGCTTTTGGCCTGATCCAGCAGGGCTCTTCTTATGTTCTTATGTTCTTAACTGCCCAATCCTGTCCCCCACCATTGGGCGCTGATGCAGCTGCCTCCTTGGCTATTTTGTTGGTGTAAGTCTGAGGAGAGGAAAGGAGTAGGGTGGGTTGGAAAATCAGGCGTGTACTTTTGCCACCAAGATCGACCCCCTCCAGCTGGCTCCTCGCCCCCTGGCCTCCTTCCTACCTGCCCTGAACTGGGACCTTACTTGGGACAGCGGATTGTCTGGGTGATTTTCACGCACGTGCAGAGGTGCTGGCTGTTTCCGCCATTGCAAGGGTATTATCTCAGTAAACCACCTGATCATGGTCCCCCTCTCCCAGGATGCCCCACTGCTTTTCTCTCCTTGGACAACACCAGCAAAATGGTGAAGATTCTCATAGGTGATCAGGCAGCCTATTGAGGGGTGAGAGGACTGGCTAACGCAATGCCAATCTTTAAAAAAGGAGGGAGAGGAGACCCAGGAAACTACGGGCTGGTCAGCCTAACATCTGTTCCAGGTAAGATGGTGGAAAGCCTAATCAAGGATAAAATCTTGGAGCATATACAAGAACAAGCTTTGCTGAGGGAGAATCAGCATGACTTCTGTAATGCTAAGTCTTGCTCACAAATCTTTTGGAGTTCTTTAAAAAGGTCAACAGGGTGAATCCGTTGATATTATAAATTTGGACTTTCAAAAGGCATTTGACACAGTCCCTCACCAAAGGTCTGGATGCCTTTAAAGGGGGATTCGACAGATTTATGGAGGAAACGTCCATCACAGGTTACAAGCCATGATGACTGTATGCAACCAACAGGTTTTAGAGGTAGCTTATCTCTGAATGCCAGATGCAAGGGAATGGCAACATGATACAGGTATCTTGTGTCTTGAGTGCTCCTTGAGACATCTGGTGGGGCCACTGTGAGTTACAGGAAGCTGGACTAGATGGGCCCTTGGCCTGATCCAGCAAGGCTCTTATGTTTTTTTAATGCATAAAATAAACACAGGCTGCAATCCTATATACACTTTTCTGGGAGTAAGTCAGAATGAATGCAATAAGACTTACCGGTACTTTTAAGTAGATATGCACTGACAGTGATATTGGAATATGATTCACTAAGTATTAATATTAATCTTATCATCTCTAGAGAAATGGTACAAGCTCAACATTTTCCCTCCCACTTAGCACCCAGTATCTTTCAGTTTGGTTTCAGCAGGAACTACAGTCTTGAAAAGTCACATTAGGACATTGTTATTGGCTTGTTTGGCAGAAAATAAATTGTTATAAAGCTTCTCTCATTAAATGATGATTCTTCCACCTCTTCTAAACTAAAATGAGCTAGATTATTTTTTATATATAACACATGGTGGGAAGGGAGGAAGGAATAATTAATAGAAGATTCAACAACATTTTTCCTTGGGTTGTGAGAACAGTTGCTGTTGTTGTTTGTCTCCGGAGAAACTTCATGGGAAGCCATCATGGTCCTGTTCTCTCCCACACACAGGGGTTCAACCCAAAAGTCAGACTGGAAGAAATAGGAGGACCACAGTAATTAAATGAAAGCCTTTCTGATTTTTCTCCATTTAAGGCATGCCTACATAACATGTTCCAAATTTGTTTAACTGTCACTGCTCTCAAACCATGAAACTTTTGAGAACTGTAATTTTTGGAAAGAGTTACAGACCCTTTAACACAGAATGCGCAGTGCTCTTACAGCGCAATGTTTCTTTTGCACCACATTCATAAGAACATCAGAAGGGCCTGGCTGCTGGATCAGGCCAAAGGCCCATCTAGTCCAGCTTCCTGTATCACACAGTGGCCCCACCAGATGCCTCAGGGAGCACACAAGACAACAAGATACCTGTATCCTGTTGCCACTCCCTTGCACCTGGCACAAATAAAATTATGATTGTGACAAGGAGGTCTGATGTAAATGGAGAACATGGCTTGGCGGGGGGGGGGGGGAGTGCTGATGCCAAGCTGTTCAGTAGTGGGGAAAGCCTGATACTGGGCCCCATATGGTGCTCTGCCTGCCCCCGAAGGTACAATGGCCATAGCTGCTGTGTGTGAATTATACAAATAAACCTTCTTTGGACTTAGCTTCTTGTGTGATGAAACAGGCACTGTGAATGGTTCATCCTGGATCTAGAGTCTCCAGAAGAGCTAGAACCCTTTTGGGTTTCTCCCATGAATCTAAGATTCAAAGAGACATCGAACATTATTGCATGCACGGTTATCGTGGTTAGAGAATATTCCCCATCAGTTTTAAAGATCATGGTGGAGAATAAAAGCAGAGTTGGGTTCCTGTATGATGAGCTGAGGTTATTAGAAACTTTGTAGGTTTTCACTAGAACTTCAATTGCCAGGCAACTACAAATATGTGACCCGAACCGTACATATTTCAAATCCAACCCACTTAAACTCCCATCATAATCAACGATGTTTACATTCATCAGATTGTTTTATTATGCTAAAAATATGTTCCAAGAATGAATGTGGATCTGGCAGTTTCAGAGCTAGTCATCTGTGATTACAGACATCTTCTGGAAAACTCACATAACAGTTAAAGTCAAGTTTGAGAAAGGAATGACAGTTCCAGGAAGAGAGGAGTGATATTTTTACTACAGGGGATGTATACATTTCTGTCCTTTATAATAGGGTTGTGCGCTTCTCTGAGAGATGATTCTGACTTCCTTTGGAGGATCAATCATTGGAGGCTTGTGGTATTTTTGTAATATTGGCTTTATTTACAAATATACAGGTTAAGCATTGGATGGAGGTAAATAGCAGGACACAGTCTTACACATAGCAGGTTACTTCAATCCCCCAGATACCTGGACTCTAAATGGTGTTGCCCATTCCTGGCTTCTTTCAGCTTCCATTTGCTGGATCTCTGCCTATCTGTGTCTGGCTCAGAGCAACTGTACTTGTCTGTTTTCACTCAGACGTTGCTAGAAATCTGCTTCTTTTGTTCAACTGACCACATAAGGGGTTGGCAGAGGGTGGATAAGTCACCTCAGCCCTTCCTCTCAGGTATATTATGATGTACATGACACCTCAGAAGCCTCCTCAGAGGTCAGGCACTGCCCTCCTTACCCGATGATGTGCCAGCCTCTTCTCCTCCTACATTCAGCATTCTCCTCTACATTTCCTCTTCCTATCTGTCCCGGTCTTCCTTTTCCAATCGAGGGAATTGAAAGAGAAGGAGGCACAAGGGAAGAAAGGAAGTGGACAGAGATGGGCAGCCCCTCCCCACCAGTCTGTTGCCTGAGGTGATAGCTTCAGTTGGCCTCATGGTTGGGCTGACCGTGCTCTGAATGCCAGTTGCAGGGGACTAATGGTGGGAATGAAGTCTGTCTGTCTGTCTGTCCTGCATGTGGGCTTCCCAGAGACAGCTGATGGGCCACTGTGGGAAACAGGATGCTGAACTAAATGGGCATTTGGCCTGATCCAGTAGAGCTATTCTTATGTTATTACATATCTATTAATATATTTGGAGGGAGCCCAGTCCCTGTGCATGTGTAAAGGTAAAGGTGACCCCTGACAATTAAGTCCAGTTGTGTCCGACCTTGGGGTGTGGTGCTCATCCCCATTTCAAAGCCGAAGAGCCAGCGTTGTCCGAAGACACCTCTGTGGTCATGTGGCCGGCATGACTCTCCTTGCCGCAGCGCGTAGCATGCAGCTGGAACACGGAGCGCTGTTTACCTTCCCGCAAGCGGTACCTATTTATCTACTCACATTAACATGCTTTGGAACTGCTAGGTTGGCAGGAGCTGGCCAAGCAACGAGTGCTCACCCCGTCGCGGATTCGAACTGCCGACCTTTCGATCGACAGCTCATGGTACTGAGGAGTAAATCCAATTTAATGTCACTCCCAGGTAAGTGTGCATAGGAACTGCAGCTTGAGGAGAAATTATTAAGCTGTGTTGAATAAAATAAATTATTCCCTTCTCACACTCCCCTGGAGGGGGGCTGTTTTCTCTGTCATATCAAATAGTGCAATTCCTTGTGCGCTTTAATAGAGAAAATATTTTTACTTTGCAAGTATCATGGGGAAAATTCCCTGAAATGCGGCAGAAAAACACCTTGTACTGCAACACTGAAGTTCTTTTGTGTCAAAATATGTTGCCTTTGTGTATTTAACTAGCATTTTCCTTTCCCTCCTGGCATTTTAAGAGACATATTCAAATGTTTCTTAGTTGCAAAAGGATATCTTGCTTTTTTCTCTTCATGAAATAATAATGCACAATTATTAAAGTGTACTCTTCATGCAGATTGTGGCACAGTGAGAGAGAAAGAAAAGGATTGGTCTGGACAGAATTAGAAAAAGCAAACAGCTACATATAAAATATGTATCTATTCACGAGCCTCCTGGGACCCAGAACAAAATGCCAAGGTAAGAGGACACAGCGCGTTGAGCAGGTGTGCGAGTTCAGCAGCAGGGCGAGGAAGCCAGGCCCCAACACTGCCCGACACTTCCTTTGAGGAGAGGAGAGCTCCAACTACATTAAGTTCCCCAAACTTAGATAAACCCATAACTTACTCACAAAAGCTATGCAGTCAGACAGACAGCAGAGGGGTGGGGGCTATCCAGTGTTTTGCACTGAGTGTCACATGTATGACTATATGCCTCTTGGGCATAAGTCATGGGTGTGTGCTCAGTGCAAAGAGCTCCAGGCTCTCAGGGAACGGGTTCGCTCCCTTGAAGCCATGGTTGCTGACCTGAAGAAGCAGAGACAGGTAGAGAGGGACCAGGGTGAGACTTCTAGGGACATGGAGGCGGCGTCCCACCCTCAGTTGGGCAGCTCCTCTCAGCTGCTAGGGAAGGGAGTCTCAGGGCTGGAGGACGTCGCTCTGGAAAAGAGGGAAACAATCCCCCAGTGGGGACCCCTTCTTCAGGTGATGGGCCCATATCCAGTAGCACTAAGAATACTCCTCAGGGGAAGGGGGGAAGGGGGCTTCTTGTCAGGAACATAGAGAGGGGGGTCTGTGATGGATGTGAGGACCACATGGTGACTTGCCTGCCTGGTGTGAAGGTTGTGTATGTCACCTCTCATCTAGATAGGCTGGTAGAGAGTGCTGGGGAGGAGGTAGCAGTTGGCACTCTCTACCAGCCTATCTATGTTGGCACCAACGACGTGGGGAAATGTAGCCAGGTGGTCCTGGAGGCCAAATTTAGGTTGCTAGGTAGGAAGCTCAAATCCAGGACCCTAAAGGTAGTGTTCTCAGAAGTGCTACCTGTTCCACGTGCAGGGCCAGCTAGGCAGGCAGAGCTCAGGGGACTCAATGTGTGGACGAGACACTGGTGTCAGGAGGAGGGGTTTAGGTTAGTTAGGCACTGGGGAACGTTTTGGGACAAGCCGGGCCTGTACAAGAGGTTCACTTGAACCAAAATGGAACCAGACTGCTGGCGCGTAACATTAAAAAAGTGGCAGAGCAGCTTTTAAACTGACCCCTGGGGGAAAACTGATAGAAGCCGAGGGGCATCCGGTTCGGGACTCCTCGTCCTTAGGGAATGAGGGTGGAGAGGTTTGGGAACAGCAAAGTAATAACAGAGTAGGAATTAGGAGTGATAGTGTGATGGGACATGACAGCCCATTTGGCAGGACAGAGGGCTGCAGGGATAATAGTGCAAACATGCAGCCCTTCTTGGGGGACCTGAAATATAAGTGTTTTTATGCAAATGCCCAAAGTCTCCAAGCAAAGATGGGAGAACTGGAATGTTTGGTGGCTAGGGAAAACATTAACATAGTAGGTATAACAGAAACCTGGTGGAATGCAGAGAACCAGTGGGATACTGCAATCCCAGGATATAAACTCTATAGGAGGGACAGAGAGGGGTGTGGTGGATGTGGGGTGACCATCTATGTCAAAGAAGGGGGAGAATCCATCAGAGTAGAGTTTGAAGGGGGCTCTGAGTTCTCTGTAGAATCACTGTGGGTTAGATTACCAGGCTCAAGGAGCGATGTAATAGTAGGGGCATGCTACCATCCTCCAGATCAAAAACCTTGAAATGAGGAAGCAAATCAGGGAGGTGTCAACGAGAGATAGGGTTGTAGTCATGGGGGACTTCAATTATCCACACATCGACTGGGTCAATTCATGCTCTGGTCATGAAAGAGAGACTGGATATGCTAAATGACTGTGCCTTAGAACAGCTAGTCATGGAGCCGACCAGAGGACAGGTGACTCTGGATGTGATATTGTGTGGCACTCAAGATCTGGTCAGGGAGGTAAATGTTGCCGATCCATTGGGGAACAGTGACCATGCTGTGATCTGTTTCGCCATGCATGTCGGGGGGAGAGTGCCAAGCAAATCTGACACAAAAACCCTTGACTTCCAAAGGGCAGACTTCCCCAAAATGTTAAAAGTTTTAAAAAAGCTGAAAGGGAAGGTAAAAAGAATCCAATCTCTCCAGAGTGCATTAAAACAGTAAGAGAGGCCCTGCAGGAGTGTATCCTACAAAGGATGAAGGGCTCGACTAAGTCTAGGGGGATGCTGGTATGGCTAACAAGCACAGTTAAAGAGGGTCACAAATCTTTGAGGAGAGAGGTGAGCTGTGTAGAGACACTGGGCTATTTAACTGAATTTAAGGGAACGGCAAAATGCAATTCCATGCATTAACGGCATTGAGCACCCTGGGATTGTGGAGGCATCTTGGTTAACTGCATTTCTGGCAGACTGAAATATCTTCCGTTTCTCTTTCCTACCATCATTTCAAAAGGTGTCATTAAATCCATGGGAATTTTTCAAAGATCTGTTTTCTGGAATAAGGAGATGATTCATCCAGTCCCAAATAAATGAATTAAATACCATGCTAAAAACAAACAAAAAACAAACAAGCAAACAAACAAAAAAACATTGTGTTTGACTAAAATGCCATAATGTTCTCACTCTCATTCATAATTCTAAGGATAGGATGTTATATTAGAATGATCAGTGGGAGGAAGAGGGGGCAAGATGGCATTTCAGTTACGCACACTAAAAAGACAGTTAATAAACACACAAAAACTGTAGTATTTGATTCCCCCAACTTGCGACTGGATGAATTACCTCTTTCCATAGTGCAATTCCATTATGCATTTCAAGGATTCAAAGAATGTACATGCATGATCATATATATTGATCTTTTGCAGCAACCCTCTAAGGTGGGGCTGTATTATTACGGTATTACCATATTACAGATGCAGACCAATGTTGAGAGTACTGTTGTGTGCTGCCTTTCTAAGAGGCAAGCTCCAAGGGTCTCAGGATCAGGGCCAGTGTCAGAGGTCAGTCACCTTCAGAAGTGGCTGAGGCCTCAGGGCCAAAGGTCCCATGATCAAACTCTGAAGCACTACTGAAAAAAGCCATTCCTGCTCCTACTGCCAAAAGTAAGCCGCCCTCAAACACTAGTGGGGCTGCTCTGCTGGCAGCTGCCATGGTCCTTTACTTATACCACCATTTAAACCTAGTGACCGCCCCCCCTTCTGTTACACCCCTGGCAGGGACTCCCCCCCCCCAATGGATTTATTTGCCCTGCTTCTCAGGTTTCATAATGTTGGAACGGAAGTGGCTTACAAGTATACAGGCTAGTGACATGTCAATCAATCGGAAGGATATTTGAAGCCCTCCCTCCACCACACATATGGTTGCAATTACAAAAGAAGAAAGGTAAAAAAAAACTTGCAAGATTCTCCCCATGGTTTCAATGTGCAAGAGTATTCAGCCCTAGAGATCAATACACTGCTGGAAGTTCCAGAAGAGCAAGTTCTCCATTGCCTAACGTGGGGCCAAACGAAGACCTCCTGGAGTGCCAGGTTTGGCAGTGTGCCAAATGCAGCTCTCCTTATCTGGTCAAGAGCTTTGTGCTTAAAGCAAACAGAAAAAATGTGCCAATCTCTGCTGCTCTCACTCCCTGGATTGTAAAAGGAAGAGGGGAACAGAGAGGAAAAGGAAGTGTGGAGGAGAGAAGAATGGTAGACCAGAGCATCTTAGATGCTATATAGATGCTATGGGCCACTACTCCACATATTCCCTTCTACTCCTGTCCCCTCTTCCTTTTACAATCCAGGAAGTGGGAGGAGTAAGAGGAAAAGAAGTGGAGGCAAGTGGTGGATGGAGGTGGGTACCCCCTATCTTCCACCTGAGGCAGCTGCTTCACTCGGGCTCATGGAGGAGCCGGTCCTGCCTAAAATGAACTCCTCAATGGCCTCCAGAGAGACAATTAAGGCTCAGACCCAAAGACATGCCTGCTGAAACTATATAGCAAAACTGCTTGGTACAGTCACTTCTGATTTAAACCCGGCAGCTTACACAGCTCTTTCTTGTGGTGTTCCCTACTTTAAATGGGTCTAAAGCAAGATATATAGTCAGCGACTAATGGAAACCATCTTTCTCAACAAAGTCCAATAAATTGGTCATACAGATGACTGTTCATGTCCCCTTTTAAATGCCAGATAGCGTAATGTTGCTGACACAGAGCACTTCCCCTGAAGGTGGTAGCCGGGAAAATGAGCTTTGTGCTTAAAGCAAACAGAAAAAATGACCAGTTCTCCTTTTGGATGAAAAGTGCTATCTGTCATATACATATATTGGCATGCCTTCCTTTAGAAAAAGAGGTAGGCCAAAGATGCAGCACTGACACTATAGGGAGATGGAAGCTTAAAAGAGACGACAGGACACAGTCGCTGTATCTCAAGCATTGAGAGAAGCACAAGGTGGCAAAGCCAGGAAGTTGTGGCTCCAGAATGATGGACCAGAATGATGAACAAGGAGACCAAAGAATAAGCATTCATTCATTCATTCATTCACCTTTATTGGCATAGACATATACAAACAATAACCCAACAGTATGGCCACAAACAACAACTGTAGCAAGTCAAGCAGATAAAACCAGTAAATATTTCAACAGATGTCCAACCCCAAATTAAATTATTTTAAATATAAAAGGTAAAGGTGACCCCTGACAATTAAGTCCAACATATATGTTAAAAACAGACCAAAAAACAACACCCCCACACTATTAAATCATTTGGGAATTTCACTGGAAATGTCAGAAATTTTGGATTTGCATCTCATAGTAGTTACATAAAGATATTTTGCTAGCTGTAGAATAACATGCTTATCTAAAGAAGATAGGAGAAGGTGCAAAATTTCCTCATCACAAAAACCACGGTAATGGGTCAGTAATGGATGCAATAGGTCGGTACATAGATCTTTATAAAGGTAAAGGTGACCCCTGACAATTAAGTCCAGTCGTGTCCGACTCTAGGGTGTGGTGCTCATCCCCATTTCAATGCCGAAGAGCCAGCATTGCCCGAAGACACCTCCATGGTCATGTGGCCAGCATGACTCTCCTTGCCGCAGCGTGTAGCGTGCCTTCCCGCAAGCGGTACCTATTTATCTACTCGCATTAACATGCTTTGGACCTGCTAGGTTGGCAGGAGCTGGCCAAGCAACGAGAGCTCACCCCGTCACAGATTCAAACTGCCGACCTTTCGATCGACAGCTCATGGTTCAGCGGTTTAATCCACTGCGCCACCCGTTGGCCTCATAGATCTTTATACGTAAGTAAGTAAGGAACCTTTATTGGCATAAAAACAAAACAAAAACAAACAAACATTACATAACACTTAACACATAATATTTATATTACAAAATCTACAAGCACAACAAAATTACAGCTTAAACATCAGAGGGACTACTATCAGCTTTGCGTGCTATAATGATTGTATCAACAAAGGCTGCCGATCTTTCCATTACGCCATCCATCTCTGTCGATAAAAGGTAACGTACTACCTCCTGATCTGCCCAGCCCTGGAGCTTGTCTAATATAGGGCCTAAATGTTGCTTACGAGGGGCCTCATGGAGAGGGCAATACAAAAACATATGTAGTAATGTTTCTACACAACCCACTCCACAAGGACAATACCTCTCAGAGACTGGTATTCCACTATATCTGCCAAGTAACAGAGCAGACGGGAGAGCGTTGCACCTAGCTAAAGAAAGGGCTCTGCGCGACTGGGGGCACTTAAGACTACAGAGATAAGGTGCCATCTTCCCAGAGCTGATAGGGATGTGAAATTGTAGTGGGGAACAGGTCGTACTCGCCGCACTATGCAACTCCTGATTTTCAATATCTAGAATTCTGGCCTTGATTTCGCGGTAGGCTGCCTCTTGGCTCGACATACCCAACCTCTCCACATCGAGGCCCAAGGAGTTTAATTTCTGTTGTAATTCTATTGCCCCAATAGGTGGACCAGGTTCTGACAAAAGTTGGGACAGCAGACTATCTTGATTGCAATCATAATAGAGTCTAAGCCAGAATTTTGCCAACCTCAACCATATTAAGGTCTTCAATAGAATAAGGCCTTTAATTAGATCTTTATACCAAGGGCAATAAAACACTATCTGAACGAAAGATTCAGTAGCCCCCGTATTACAGTCACATTGCATCGAGTCAAGGTAAACACACAGCAGAACTGGGGATCTTCCAACAGATAAAGGTATCTGGGTCTAAGTCCAAAATTAGTTGCTAGCTGCCAGTGAAGAGGCAAACATATCCTGGCTGCTGCTGCATGTAGCTCCTGACTTTCAAAGTCCTGAAGACTGAGTAGAAGAAAGCAAAAATAATAATTCAAAGACCCAGCTCCCAAAAGATTACCCAAAATCCCAATAGAACACACTTTAGAAATAAAAAGAGAATAGCCCGAGAGTTGACCGGAGTCAGATAACATAGCCTTGAAGAAAAGAGAATGATCAGGGCCGCCGACCGGATCCTGAGCCCAGGCTGCCGTTGGACTGGCAGGTCAAAGGTCTACTTGGGGAAGGGGACGCACTTCCCCTTCCCCAGGTGTAAACCGGGGCCAGCCCATGGCGTAGGGCACCATTCCCCGCTCCCTCCCAGGCTGGCTAGCCCAATGGTCCACACGGCCGCCGGGGGAGTACTTACCTTGCTCTGGCGGCCGCATCCTTGGTCCGGCGACAGAGTGAGCGAGGCCAGCCTTGCGCCGGTCTCCCTTACTCCCGAGGCATCACGAACGTGCTTTATGGCACATTTGCGATGTCTTGGAACAGTGGAGCGCTCACTCTGCTGTTCCGAAGATCCGGTGGACTGCGCCCTGAGAGTCAGGCTGGCAGGCCCAGCCGAAGAAGATGAGTCTGGCCTGACAGTTGTTTTGAGTCAATCTCCTCTCTGAGCAGGGGTTTCATCTTCAGTGGTGTCCCTCTGAATAGGCAATGGACTCTGATCACTACTGTTGGAAACCATTGCTGACGAACTAGGTCCAGACTCAGAATAAACATCAGACTGAACAAGTATCCCCCGCAGAGTGATAAGATCCATTCCCAAATTGGTCTGACAATCTGCTTCGGGGTTGACAATGGAATGAGTCTGAGTGCTTGTTGAAATTGGAAGACCTACTGGAACTCCCTCCTTGCAGGACTGGGACACCTGTGATAGGGGCAACTCAGTTGTCCCCTCAGCAGGTAGAGATGGGATCCCACTTGTGTCCACCGAAGGATGGTGTGAATTCACTGCAGGTGGAAGTGCACTTGGTGTAGTCAACCCTTCCCCTTCCTGGATGAACAGGTGCAGTCAGCACCGTCCCCCAACATCTGTAGTACCAGACAGAGAGGCACAGGGCGACAGCAGCATATCTGGAGCGAGAACAGCAGTAATTGCATCAAAATGGGGGTCTGTAGATAGAATCATTCCGGGGCGGTTGCTCCTTGTCTCTGCAACCTTCATGGGGCAGGGGTCTGAGCAACGGCCTCCCCATTACTCACTGTCTCCATGTCGTACTCCGAGCTCACCACAGAATCGTCTAGCTTGGCAGCCAAGTGACTTTTGGCCGGTGGGCAAAGAATAAGCATAAATCTCCAGTGGAGAGCACAGCCTTTTGTAAGGAACAATCAGCAGCACATGCCATGAATTCTTTCTGAGAAAAAGAAAGTTGATCTCACAAAAAGAGAGGGTGGTCTTCAGCTTGTCGGGAGGTCTGGCTCAGTTGGTAGAGCGGGCGTCTCATATGCCTGACGATTTGAAGGACTGTGAAGGAAACCACCTAGAATGAAGGGTTCTATGCAAGACTAGAACATATTGTATTGTATTAGGGTTTAGAAAGCCTGACTGTGTAAACCGCCTTGTTGTTGTTGTTGTTGTTGTTGTTGTTGTTGTTGTTACTAGCCAAATTTATACTGCTATTCTTTTTTTTTTCAGCAAAGAATATATCTTGATTATTTTTTCAGCAAAAAAGTTACCCAAACCAAATGCTGCCCCTCCTCACCCAGCATTGGCCACCACCATTCCTCTCATTCTCTGGATTAGAATCAGAAAAGGGGAATGGAGTGAAAGAGGAAATCTGGAGGAGTGGTGGCCTAGAGCATCAGAGCTCATGCATGGGCCAACCTTGGGATTTCCCCTTCTTTAGGTTTCAGCCCTCTACCCCAGGTCTATAGAAATGAAATATCCTGAAAACAATGCCAAAGTACTGTATACTTCAACATCCTGGTTTCTAAGCCACAGTTACCCATAGTTCCTGGCTTCTCAGAAGCTATGGAGCCAAGGCAGGATTGAAATGTCGTGGCTCCCTGATGGAGCCAGAGCAGGGAGGGGAGGAGAGTGAAGCTGGAAGGAGGGAGGACATGAGTTCTTCTCCAGTGGCATCGCTATGCCACCCCCGTGATGTCACCACCAGAAGTGACGTCACCACCGCCGCCGCTGCAACTCCCGTCAGAGACGCAGGGCAGGAGGGTGGGCCAAACCCATTGCCTTCTCCGTCACCCGCTGTTCCTGCCGCCAAAACGGCACGGTTGTTCCCCCCGCCACTTTGTCACCCCCGCTTGTCACTCGGGGGCCCACCGCCCCCCCCGGCGACACTTCTGTTCCTCTCACAGTCTTGACCAAACAAACCAAAGGACTTTGCCCAAGTGATGTTATCAAAGTGGATCCAAAAGCATACATCTCTCTGCATTGCACAGTTGGGAACAGGGATGCTCTTGTATGCGAATACATCCATCGGTATTCTTAGCCAAAGATGACTCCTTGAACATACACACTCCCAGTTGCAAAGTGCTGATGGCTCTTCTCTGCACTACCTGCTGCATTTATTTGCACAGCAATACTTTGTCCTGCTCTGACTTCTGAAGCAAGAGCCTTGGTCAGCTGCCAATAACAGTTGACTTGTTTTTTACTTTAAATGTAGGAATGCTTAATCTCGCCATGGACCTCATTGAACTTATTATAAAACAGCTGTAACCCAAGGACAGAAGCAGCAGCATTTACTATCCCGTTAGGCAGCTATGTGGAAATGGAAGAGAAACAAGGCTAGGACCCTGGATGTCCATGGCAAACCAGATGACCCTCCCTGCCCTTGGCCTGATCTCCTTGACCTCACTGGACAGACACGTACAAAGCTGCCTTATACAGAATCAGACCATTGCTCCATCTAGATCTGCAGGTCTCCAGGATTCAGACAAGGGGTCACTCCTAGTCTCAGCCACCTCAAGATGTCTGATGTTGAAACTAGGACTTGCTGCACATACAAAGCATGGGATCTATGACTGTGCTACAATCTCTCCCCAAATATTTATGTTTCTGTAGTTAGCAACCGCATTTGCTTTGTTCTGGCCCATCTAGGTTTGTGGGTTTTTTTTGTTTTTTGTTTTCCTCACTGCAAAGGAAATAGTTGCTTCAGTTTGGCCATATCTCACAAAAAACATAAAGCAGGATTATGTCCCCTGGTTAGAATGTTGAGACAAATCTTCCTGAACATTCCTAAAACTCGGTAATAGCTTGCAGTGTGTAGCTCAAGCCCCTGAACACAGGGCTACAAGATTTAGACCACATGTTCTGAGCAGGACAGGAACTGGAGATCTAGATTTGGTGTCTGGAGTAACTTGTTAGAGTGACAGTTCTCTTCTTCGAAGTGCTTCTGCAATTCTCCCCATCTGATCTTTTCAAATTTAAGAATTCCAAATTGCCCAACCTTGTTTCCAAAATGAAATTGATGCATTAAGAATTCTTCACTGATTTTTGAGTTTTGTACAGAGCATTGTGCATGTGCAGTTTGCCACAGGTTTCTGTTCCCTCAGTTCATTTGACTAATTTATCTTCCTCTAGATTACATGTGCACCTTGATAAAACACTGGGGAAACACACAAACCTGATACAATCATACATGCAGTCACATCAAAATTGCTCTTTTGCAGTAAGTTATTGATAAAACACTACAAAAAGCAAACTTGATGTACTTGTCAAGACAGTTGCATCATTATTATTTTCTTGTGGTGAGTGGACCCACCCCTGTCTGTCCTCCCCCTGCCCATGCGCTGAGCGGCGCAGGAACTACCTGCAGTGGCTGGTGCAATTCCGGGTCGGCAGCTGAGTGAGCAACGCCGGCTTCTGCACCAGCGCCGCTTGCTCACAAGGAGCCGCAAATGTACTTTATGGCACCTTTGCAACTCCTTAGGCCAGCGGAACACGTGCTCCGCTGGCCTAACTTTAGGAAAGATCGGGCTGTTATTCTTGGAGGCATGGCCTTTGTTAGAATGTGTTGTCCGGTTGTAATCAGTACTCTCATCCCGTGGACCCTTGAAATATGACTGCATGAGGAGTATTCCCTGCTGACAAGCCTAGTCTACAAAGGGGAGATCATCTGGAAAAGGAAAGATATACCCTTGTCCTGGACATCAATCATCCTCCTAGCCCCCCCCCCCCCATGCCAGACATCTGTGTTTCTAGCCTTGGCTTTGCTGGCAGGCGACTTTCCTCCCTTTCTACCCTCACTGGTTCCAGGTTCTTGAGTTGGGAATTAGGGAAGCAAAGGAGGGAGGCATTTTGCGTTAAAAATTAAAACCACCTGCAGCCTTTTAGATTCCTATAATTCAAATGCAGACATCCATCTCCTCTGATTATGTGACAGTTAAATTGCTCTGATTCATGAAACTTTGCTACGTTTCTGTACAGATGCGTGGGATGGCAGCAGGGACAGTTGGAAAATGGGGGGGGGGGAGGCAGCATCTTTCCTGCTGGGCCTAAGTTTGCTAATTGTGACCAAAGCTATAGAGATCCCCACACGTACACACATGATGTAGCATCATTAGCAACGCAATCCTGCGCAGGATGCAGGCTATGCCGGTGTGGCCTGAGATCACCTTGGGGGGAAGGGGATGTTCGTTGCCTTCCCATCCCCTGGTGTAATGGGCCTCCTCGATGCACACCAGATCTTTAGCTGGCATGCGTCCAGGGAGGCCGTGTAGCACTGGCCTGGGAAGGGGCTTGGGATATCGGCACCGATATCCCCTCCCCCTCTCAGGCTGGGTCGGCCATTGGCCCCCTTCCCCGCCACCCTGGCCCACCCTCCCCATGCCGTCCAGCCGACCAGCCTAGAACTTACCTGGGTCAGCCAGCCCGGAGTCCGGGGTATGGCGGAGTGAGTGGCTCTGGCCTCCGCGCTGGCACTGCTAACTCCTGAGGAGCCGCAAAAGATGGTCCCAAACCAGGATGGTGTAGTGGTTTGGGAGTCGGACTTAGACCTGGAAGATCCAGGTTCAAATCCCCGCTCAGCCACGAAGCTTCCTGGGTGACCTTGGGCCAGTCACTATCTCTCAGCCCCACCTACCTCACAGGGTTGTTGTGAGGACAAAAGGAGGGGAGGAAATATGTACACCACCCTGAGCTCTATAAAAATGTGAAAAAAGTACTTTCCAGCACTTTTGTGACTCCTTAGGCCGGCAGAGCGCATGCTCCACCAGCCTGAAGTTACACCGGATGGGGCTGTAAGTCAAGGAGACCCTGCTAAAATTTCTCAGATTGCTTTCAGGAGTCACCTGTAGATTGATGCTGTTTTCTAGAGTCTCCAGGCCAATTTCGGTGGGTTGGCAACCCTAGCTAGGCTCTACTCTCCCTGGCCAGATCCAAGCAAAAAGGTACACTATGCCTTTGCTTCATCAACTGTGCTGCTGGTTATACCGGTCTGTTTCCAGGTGTGAGTCAAAGTGCTGGTTTTAAATCCCTTAATAGTTTGGCACAAAGTACTTAACTTGAAGGACTGCAGAACTGCCTCCTCCCCCTATGAAACGGCCTTCCCTCTAAAAATAGACAAACTGAGATGAACTTCTTGCATGATGTGTCCCACCACAAGCAGAGGTGTGCTCTGTAGCAACACATGAAAGAGGCCTTCTCATCAGTGGCACCTTTTCGAGGGACCCCTGGGTGTAAAGCTGACCCCATTGCTACCACAGTTCCAGCAACAGCTACACGTGTTTGTTCCATTTAGCCTTTGGAGCCCAAATTTATATTCATAGAATCGTAATTCATAGAGTTGGAAGGGACCCACATTCCAGATTGAATCCAGACTGAGTCAATCATTCTATGAATATAAATTTGAGCCCCAAAACCTAAACAGAACAAACACATGTTTCACCCCCTGCCTGTAGCATATTGATCTGCTCTGTTACTTCTCCCTTGGTTTGCTCTTCTGATAGTCAGTGTGCATGGCACTGCATATCGTTTAACGTATGTGTGTGTGTTTGTGTGCACATTCGTGCACATGCATGCAAAGTTGGATTTTGTATCTTGATTTTTTAATTCAATTGCAATTTTATTGTTCTATTTTAATATGTCGTCAGCTGCCTTGAGCACCTCTCTAACAGAAGGGGAAGGGTGGGGTATAAGTATTTTAAATACACAGAAGTTCTTCGTTTCACAAATCACAACTAATGAATGCACTTCACCACCACGTGATGTGGTGACAAGAAGCCACAGTATTCAATGACTCTAAAAGAGGATCAGATTCATTTACAGGGGATGGATGCATCAAGAGCTCTTAGCCAGAAGGTTCACACACTTGCATCTCCGAGAATGAAAACTCTCATACCTCATACAGACAGAGGCCCTTGAACGGTGCATTTATGAGAATTCTCACCCGTCTGGCAACATCACTCCTTGTCTGAGTGAAGAGCTTCTAATGCGCCAGCCCAAAATCCTCCCTCATATTAATTACCTCCCATCAGAGCTGCCTACTATACCTGTCTTTGTCAGTGAAACATTACAAGTATCATTAATCTCCGTGAAACGGGTAATTACTTAGCAGAGGGGCCTCAGCAGATCTTTCGAGCCAGATATTACAAAGAAAAAATCAGCAATACCATTTAAGGGCAGATCACCAAGGCATAAATCTTCACGTCCCCCTCAGCTTCCCACACTCCCCTCTACAGCCGTCTAACCCCACTGGGCAGGCGGACACAGCCGACCCCCTCCTGCGGAGCCTCGCTACAGGGGTCCTGCTTCCTTTCTCCTATTCCCAGCTGCATACAGGAAGAACCCTGGGGAGAAAGTCTGCCTACACATTAATTCATGTTCAGAAGAGAGATGGTGGGGCTAGAGACTCCTGGAAAGCACATCCTGCCCCGTAATCACAGGTCTGGTTGTGGTTATGCACCGACAAAAATACACTCTCCTTTATTCGAAGACTTGGTGTTCCTGGACTGAGCCCAAGTTCTTGTGCAGACAAATGTGGCCCTGTAGCTAGGCCCACATTTCTACTACAAATTAATTCCCTGCTTCTTCATTTATTATTTGTGTTCAAGATGTATAGCCTGCCTCATTCTCAAAGGCGGAGCATGGCATTTTTTTAAATACCATCAAGCATTAAGAGCAAGCATTCAACACAACAGAAGACCTCATGGAAAGAGGACAATGGAGTTGTGTTGGCTTTATGGTTGACCCAAGGGCTGCCCAATCTGTCCGGTGCAGCTTCTGTCCAAATGGAATAACAGCCTCCTCCACCCCTGGAGTCTTATCTGGGCAAGAAGGTGGTCTGTCTTTCAGAAAGGCAATGCATGTGCTTCCAGTGCAGTCTCACTGCTAAAACTGTGAAGTGCTCTGTACACTTTAAGATTGCTAAACATTTCGATAAGCATGTTTCATTCTGAAGCATGAATTGTCTCAGCTATTTGTACAACAGTTCTGTGAGTTAGGGCATTGATGTTATAACTATATTCCAGATGTGTCAACTGAGATTGACAGAATAGCTTTTTGACTGTCAACCCACTTCTTACTGATTCTCTCCCCCCTCCCCCCCCGGTCAATGTAGCACATGCTACATCCCACAGCGGTAGCAAACAAAAAGAGTAAAAGATAGTCATACACAAGCATATGCAAAGAGACATTGGTGATGATGGAGGGCCTAAGCACAATTTTTGTACTGCAATGGCAAATACGTAAAAGGCAAGCAGAAAAGCAAAACAAAAATCTGTGTGAGACTTCATAGTTAAATCCCTAATCTTACTTATTCTGGATTATGGTTTTCAACTGCCATAGCAACTCTCTTCCTAAAATGTGGGCTAGATTAGATACCAGCGCTGTATGGGCTAGAAAATTTAGAAAAATCCTAAAATGTGGGCTAGATACCAGCGCTGTACCAGTCACTCAGACAAAAAACCAAGAACATTCTTCAGTGTAATCTTGTATGTGTTTTGATGATGTCACCTTGCTGTCCCATTGGCGAGTCTGTACCTGACTCCAGGACTCTGGTCTGTTGGGTTGGTGTGCCCAATCTGGACTCCAATCCAATAGTTTATTAACGGTCAATGACCAGCAACATAAAACAGCAAAACACAACATCATCAGAGCATCAAATAACAGGCCTAAGTTAAAACAAGTAGGAAACACTACACAAAAGAGCTTAAATAAGCATTAAAAATTTTCCCTCAATATTGACAATACTCTTTCGAGTTTTGCAAGCAGCTGCCAAAAAACCTGCGCACTGGATAGTAAACCAGGGGCTTTTTCCCATGAGGAGCATCTTGGCCAACTCCACGTCAGTCAAACTGGGATATTTTTTAATAAAGGGGAAGATAAACCTATCACGCAGCCTCTGATAAAATGGACAGCGAAACAGGACATGCTCTACTGTCTCCACTTCTCCCGAGTCACACGGGCAAACCCTTTCAGATATTGGAATCCTTCTAAAACAGCCCTCCAAAAATGCCGAAGGGAGGGCTCTCCACCTGGCCAAAAAAAAGGCCCTCCTATGCGTAGGGAGCTCCAGCAGTGATAGATAGGCTGCCGGCGCTACTTTATATCTAGTGTCCTCTGCAGCTAAAAAGTGTGGAGTTCTGCTGATGTCCTCTTGCCGCTCTGTGTCTAGCAGCCTTTGCCTTATGGCTGCTCTTGCTTGAAAAAAGTCCATTGCCAGCACAACCTCAGGGGAGAGTCCCAGATGTCTCAATTTCCTGTGAACTGCCATAAGCCATGACGATTGAAAGTTATCTTGTAGGATTAGTGATGTTAGGCCCTGGGCATTAAAGTTTAGATTTAGCCAAGTATTAATAGAGGCTAGGGATACCCTAGCCTCAACCTTGAGCAGGCCAGAGTCCAAGCGCAAGCTTGCCAATCTGGACTCCAGTAAGAGGGGTGCACAAACTGATGCCTTCTGAGAAGGAGCCTAATCTTTAAACAGCATTAGCCCATTTAGCTTCATTAGCCCATTTTGGGACATAGGAAACCTGGAGATTTTCACCATAGTCCATTGTGAAAAAACTAGGCTCATGTCACAATCAATATGTTAGTCTTTAAGGTGCCACCATTGCTAAATGGCAAAATTATGCCACCATTGCAAGATTAAACTAATTCAGTTTGCTAATGGTAGCACTCTGAATGGAGGTGGAGACTCCTCTGCACCCCAAGAACCCTGAAAACAACAATATTGATATGTGCCAATCTGAGTTCATGGCTGGAGGTTGACAGTAATGGTTCTATTGACATTCGTCTTGCTTTTTATCCACTCATACATAAAAATGTGCTACAGACTGCATACTGTGAACATAAAACCCCCAGCGTTTTTTTCTGTTGTTTCTTCTTGGCTTGTGCATCATCACTTGCTATATCTAAACCTTTCAAAAGCAAAACACAAGCTGGGCGTTTGACCCTCATGGGAAATGACTGTGCAAAATGTTTGCAGAAAAGGAAAATCACACACACTAAAACCTCCTTTCCTCTGACTAGTCCCTATCTGCCTGGATTTTGTTGTGTCTGTAGCGTGCTCTGTATTCTGGGCAGGTCTGTTTGTGTCTCTCAAACATCTTTCATCAAAAGGGTGAGGGAAGAATTTATGCTTGTGCTTCCTGTAGTCAACAAAGGGAAATGGAGTATATGAATATTTTTACCACATTGGTTCAAATGTGAATAATGTAAATTGTCTCTAGGTCCTTCATTTTGAACACTTTCTCCAAGGGACTCAGTATAACTACATGTTATACTTCCACTGTGCGTCCCAAAAATCTGGGTGGTCCCTTGTCTGTTATAGAGCAGCCTCAGGAGCGGACTACTGGATGCATGAAAACAGCAGTACGCAACAGGTCCCTTCTAACAACTTGTTCTGACTCACTAGAAAAGTCCAGTGTTGGAAAGGTCCAAGACGTATGGCCCAATCCTATCCTCAGATTGTGCCGGCATACTGCCACATAAGCTGGCACAATGACGGCCCTGCTGTCGTGGCAGCCCCTCTGCTGCTGGCTGCTGCCCAGGCGCCAGTGCAGCAGCCATAAAGATGCACTCCACCAGCAGAATGGTGCAGACTGGTAGTCAGTGGCGTTCTGCCAGTGGAGAGGCAGGAAAGGGGCAGGGATCAGAGCAGGACAGGGAGAGACAAGGCAGAATCAGGGGCCACCAGATCCCAAACCCCCATCCTAGGCTCAGACACGCCCCCAGCAGACACTGACTTCAGAAATGTCTGGGAAGTCCTGGATGATTCCAAAGAGCTCCTAGGCATGGTGCGCCTGCGCAAAGCTTGCATAGGTGTATGTGCCAGTATTCTGTCCCAGCCAGCTGCGGAGGATGCAGTCAGCTGGCTGGAAACGGCTGGGACAGTCCCGGCTTCCGGGGTTGGCTGGGACCTGGGGCTGGTCGGGACGCTGGGGCCAGCCAGGACGTTGGCCGGGACAGACTCTGGAAACCAGGCCTGTCCCAGCAAATCTGGAATGCATGGTAAGCCATACATATGTGTGTACAACTCTAGCTTGGATCTAGCTAGTAAATAAGAAGCAAAGTCCCAGGACCTCAGGATGAACAGACCATGTGAGAAAGGTGGAAGAAGAATTTCACTCTAGCAGTGAAGAAGCCTGACTGGGTGGACCTGGATCCACCCAGGAGCCTGAACAGTCCCAAGTCTCAAAATTATCCCGAAAAGTCCACAGATAAGTTATATTTGGTGTTTCTAATCCAATCTATTGGCCCAATCCTATTCGGCAACAGCACATAGGTTGCGTCCACTGCATTCTATGTGCTGTCCAGGGGAAGAAGTCCATTGAGGGCATAAGACCTTACCTTACTTTCCCGGCCTCCATATGTAGGCTTACCAGATGTCACGGTCCAGCCAGCACAGTTCCGGTATTTGAGGGTTCATCATAGGCGGGGTCCCGGAAGTCCTGACAGAAATAATTTTTTTTAAAGAAATGGCTGCCGTCATTTATCTCCCGGATTGCCGCACACAAGTGGCCCGGGAGCCCTTCATTTTGAAGGGCTCCTGGGCCGCTTGCTCGCATGCATGTGACTCGCAAAATTCACGAGCTGCATGCATGCGCACAAGCGGCCCGGGAGCTCTTCAGAACAAAGGGCTTCCAGGCCAAGCGAATTTGCGCTAATTTTGCAAGCCACACGCAGGCGAACAAGCGGCCTGGGAGCCCTTCAGAACGAAGGTCTTCCAGGCCGAGCCGCACGCATGCGCACAAGCAGCCCGGGTTGGGAGCCTTGAGAACAAAGGGCTTCCAGGTCGCTTGTGCGCATGCGCACGGCTCAGCCTGGAAGCCCTTCATTCTCAAGGGCTCCTGGGCCGCTTGTGAACATTCGGGCCGCAATCCTCAAGTAAAAAGGTGGCAGCCACAGCCACAGTAAGGGGGTAAATAATTTTTTTTAAAAAACTAAAAAAAAAATTGAAAGAAAGCCAGACCCAAAAACAACAACACACACAAAAAATGTTGGTGCCCCCAAAAGAATCGGACAGGGGTGACCCGGATTGGGGGTGTCCCGGATTGGGGGGTCCCGGATTGGCGGGGTCCCAGATGGGGTCACCAAAAATATGGTAAGCCTATCTATATGACTCCCTATGGGACTCCTTAAACCTACACCAGCTCTGTTGCTGGTGTAACTCCTGCTGGGGTGTGTCTGGTGGGGCCGTGTCTGAGCCTGGGATGAGCCTAAGCCCCAGAGCCTGCTGGGGGCGTGTCTGAGCCTGGTATGGGGTTTGGGGATCAGGTGGTCCCTGATTCTGCCTTGTCCCTCCCTGTCCTACTCTGATCTCTGCCCCTTTCCTGCCTCTCCACTGGCAGAACTCCACTGACTACCAGTCTGCACCATGCTGCTGGTGGACCGTGGAGCGCATCTTTATGGCCGCTGCACCGGGTGGCTGGGCAGCAACCACCAGCAGAGAGACTGCCACGACAACCTGGCTGTCAGTGTGCCAGCATATGTGGCAGTATGCCAGCACAATCTGAGGATAGGATTGGGACATAAGTGTTGAAGCTTTCCAACACTGGACTTTCCTAGTGAGCCAGAACAAGGAGGATGCAGCCGGCCAGCTGGAACAACGAACGTTGCCCCCACAGGAATGCAAGCGGTGGCAGGGGCAGTCCCTGCCAGCCGCAAAGAGGACGCAGTTGCCGGCCAGGATGAAGAAAAGAAGCACAGCGAGCAGGGGCAGTTGGAGGACGAAATAGTACGAACATGTATTTATTTGAGGGGGGGGGGGAACGTGTTCCGGCAGCCAGTCACATAGCGACCAGAAGACTGGCTGGCCTCTATGCGGCTAGAAAGGAAGGGAAAAAACCCCATGCTCCTACATCTGCCACATAGGTAGAAATGAGAGCACCTTGGGGTGTGTATCAGATGTCATTGTTTGGGGTGCAATGTTTAGCTATGTTAAAAAAAGGTATTCTTTAAATGGAAATGCAGAAACGTACAGATCTGTTTTTAAAAAGAAATCTTTGTTGAAGTGAAATAGTACTCTGGGGGTAGTGGTGATAGGGGTCAGCTGGGGTCAGACACTGGGTGAAGGCCCCTGCAGGGGTTCTCAACGTTGGGAGGCCCACATACCCCCCTAGGAGGGCCTCCGGTCCCCCACGTACCCTCAGTCTTAACCGCCCACATGCCCCCAAGTACTTGCCATGTACCCCCCATACCCCCTTAAGATGTCATTATCCCGGGCTGCGGTGCGGGCAGGAGGATCTGCCCATGCTTCAGCCTGGGAAAAATGGCTCCCGATGTCCCCAGTAGCTGCCCTTATCTTGTCTCCCGGCCGCCTCCATCTTGAATCTTGTGAATGAGACTGCCTCATATGCCCTTATGAGATTTGGCTGCTGCCATCTTGAATCTCGCAAGATTTTCGTGAGATTCAAGATGGAGGGGGCCGGGAGACAAGGTAAAGGCAGCTACTGGAGACGTCGGGAGGGCTGTAGCTGTTTTGCCTGGGTTGCGGCGCTTACGTGCAACCCGGTAAAAATGGCTACAGCTGCCCATCATCAGCTGCTGATCGCAGCAGCTGATAATGGGCAACCCATTGCATACCCCTAGCCTGTGGTCCATGTACCCCTGGGGTTACGCTTACCACAGTTTGAGAACCCCTGCATTAGAGGACCCATCTGGCCAGGGAGACCACTGCATTCTGAATACCAGTGCAATGTTAGCAATTGTGCTACCACAATTGGTAATGGGGGCAGTTTACATACCCTGAGGGGCCCAGGGCAGAACTATTCCCCAGGGGCCACAGCAATTATTTATTTATTTATTTATTTATTTATTTATTTACAATATTTTTATCCCGCCTTTCTCCCCGAAGGGACCCAAAGCGGCTTACAACAACAACAACAAAAGAAAATACAATACAAAAAATACAATACAAAAATAATCACATTTTAAAATAGTAAGAAACAATTAATGAAAATTACCGTATTTATTGGCGTATAAGACACACGTTTTTGTCTACATTTGTGACCCAAAATAGTAGGGTGCGTTTTATACGCCAATACTAAAAAATCCCTTTCCCCCCCCTTGCCCATTTTAAAGCATTTTCGGGCTTACCGCGTTTTTACAGAGCCAGAGAGCTCCCTTGTGCTTTCTTCCCTAACTAATCTATCCGATCTACAGCTGTGTGTCGGGTTTAATTTATGCACGTGCATGAGTTGAGCTTCTCAGCAGCCAGCAGAGGGCGCTGTGCTCCTCAGTTAAGTTCAGCTCTCCTCGGAAGGGTAAGCTTCTGAACTGGGCCTAGTTGGGAGGCTTTGGAAACTGCATAGGTGGGGTGGGGTAAGAGTTGAGTCTGGGGTTTGTTTGTTTTTTGTACTTTTATGTTGTTTACTTTGGAAACTGTGCATGGGTGGGGTGGGGGAAAAGAGTTGAGTCTGTGTTTTTTTTTTACTTGGGGTAAATGTTTTTTACTTTGGAAACTGTGCATTGGAAACTGTGGTTGGAGGAAAAAGAGTTGAGTCTGGGGTTTTTTTTGTACTTGGGATTTATGTTC
Organism: Plestiodon gilberti rubricaudatus; assembly: GCA_026170595.1. Lineage (NCBI taxonomy): Eukaryota > Metazoa > Chordata > Lepidosauria > Squamata > Scincidae > Plestiodon > Plestiodon gilberti. The sequence goes on from JANXHW010000012.1 coordinate 19,611,288, forward strand.
TGGTGCATTTTGTTCATGTGTCTTATTGCTGTGTGTTTTAAAAGAGATCCTGGTATTTTTGTGCAATTTATGTAAATTAGCTAATTAAGCAGCCAAGCAGTAAGTGGCCAAGTGGCCCAAAAATGCTTTAAATCTTTTTTTCTTGAAACCCAGGGCCAAAAGGAAGGTGTGTCTTATACGCCGGTGCGTTTTATACGCTGATAAATACGGTAATAAAAACAGTATCTAAAAATCGATTAAAAAGATTATTGCTACAATTAAAACAGCAGCATAAAAACAGCAGCACCCCCACCTGTACCAGCGAGATGTTAAAAAAGGCAAGGGCTCAGAAGGCTTCTTTGAACAAGAAGATTTTTAGGCCTCACCGGAAAGTGTCCAAGGAGGGAGCAGTTCGTAAGTCAAAGGGGAGGGAATTCCATAAGGTTGGTGCCACTACTGAGAAGGCCCTGTTTCTGGCCGCCGCCCCTTGCACCTCCCTGGGCGACGGCACCCGCAAAAGGGCCTTCTCTGATGATCTAAGCAGACGGGCCGGACTATATAGAAGTAGGCAGTCTCTCAAATATCCTGGCCCCAAGCCGTATAGGGCTTTAAAGGTCCTATTAATTAACAGTATTTATATACTGCTTTTCAACAAAAGTTCACAAAAGTTACAGACAAAATCAAATAACTAAATGGCTCCCTGTCCCCAAAGGGCTCACAATCTAAAAAAGATGCAGAACACCAAGAGCAAACAGCCACCAGAAAAGACACTGTGCTGGGGTGAAAGGGGGGCAGTTACTCTCCTCCTGCTAAATATAAGAGGAGCACCAATTGAAAAAGTGCCTCTTGCCCAGTTAGCAACCTGACACTGCAGTGACACTGTCTATCCAAGCAAACCCACATGGGATTGTGCCTGTCCATTCCATGTGGGTTAAAATACCTGTATGTGTGTTGTTCAGAAAGGAAAGATCCAGTTTCTATTTATTTATTTATTTAAAGATTTTATATTCTGCCTTTCTCCCGACAGGGCAACCAAGGCGGCTTACAGAATTAAAACATGTTAAAAATAAAAAGTACAATAAAATAATTAAAACAAAGCAATTAAAACTATTAAAACAGACAAACACCAGTGGGTCACCTAAGATTGTCTTTGATTGAAAAAAGTCAGCCCACCATGTCAGCAATCGAATGCCAATAAAAACATCTTAAGGCCCCGCCGAAAGGTTTCTAAAGTGAAGTGAAATAGAAAGGGGGGGGAGCTTTTCACAACAGACTGTCAATCTTTGTCATTTCTGTCCATCCTTGTCATTTTCTTTTCAATAAATGCATATTTTCTTTTAGTTTCAGTTTGCACTAGACCGATGTGAACATATGACTAACTACTTCCCAAGATTCTTGGCAGACCATTATTTGCCAGTACAGGTACTGCTTGGCCCCCAATCTGCACGACTGACAGTTGGCAGTAAACAGATGTTTCTCGACATTCACCTTGCAGACCAGAAAGCTGTCAAGATAGGGGGGGGGGGGGAGAGAGAGAGAGAGAGAGAGAGAGAGAGAGAGAGAGAGAATGCCGCAAGAAATGCCAACTGCAGGCCCTTTCTTGTGCTGCAATACGGTAATGGCAAGAGATTACGGTAACGGCAAAGGGAGACTGTCAGCAGCTCCATCAGCTTAACAGGAAAGTTGCAGCTTGTCTTTGACAGTGGAAAGCGGAGTATTATTCAACTGGCTGGCGTTGTCAGGGAGCTGGCACCCAGCCGCTCTCAGGCATTGGGACACAGAGGGAATGAGTGGAACTGTGAGTCATCAAAATACTACAAAACAGGGGGAGAGATGAGCCTGGCTGACGATTTTGCAGGCAGAGTGTCCCACTGTGCTGTGCAGATGACTGCTTGTGATTTGCCTGCTCTTGTGCTCTGCAACAGGAGGTCTGCAGCCTTCCAGCATGAAGTAGGTAGGTGAAGGGAGGCAGAAGGGCAGCAGCTCAGCAGAGGCTCCCAATGGCAAAAATCTAGAGCCCTGTGCTCCCTAATTTCCCTCTCTTCAAGCTTTATCCTTTCTAAATTTTCTGTCGCTTGCTGGGAAATGATGATGTGGTTGTTTGCAATTTGTAGATTTGGGGGACTGATTTCGTCATTCATTTGTAAGTTTCTTGTGTTCATTCCCTAGTCCCCAATGAATATCGGGAGAAAAATCAATGAACATATTCCTTTAGAAGCACACCGTTTGTTTTTCATGTATGTGCTTATTAAAACTGACCCTTTCCTAGGAATTATTCTGCTTCCATCTCCTCAGGAAAAGCATGCTTAAGAGCACAAGCTTATGCATGTATACTTGGAAGTAAATCCATTCTGAGTCATGTGGCTTACTCCCAAGAAAACTGCATAGGAGAGTGTGTGTGTGTGTGTGTGTGTGTAAAATGAGAGAGAGAGAGAGAGAGAGAGAGAGAGAGAGAGAGAGAGAGAGAGAGAGAGAGAGAGAGAGAGAGAGAGAGAGAGAGAAACTGATTTGTGTTTATGTCAGATTATTTTAAGTCTAAAACAGTTAATCCTTTATCTGGGAGGAACTTTCATGGAGATTTCTGATGGAAAGTAATATCTTAGAGGCTTAGAGTACGACAGAGGCTTGTGACATCTGGAGAGCTAACATTAAGTACAACACAAGCTTTTGTGGACTGCAGTCCACTTGGTATGAATGTGCAACGCACACGCATGCATGCACACAGGGGCAAAGGAATAGGAAAAGCTCAACAGTAAATAGTGGCAATGCAACGGAAGAGGTCCAGTCGGTCCATGATATTTCTGGGCAAAACTCCGATATACACAAGAGAAGTCCAGGACAGTGTCAAAAACAGGAGAAGTTGGCCATGGCTACTTACACTGGAGACAACATTCTCTGAATTCTGTCAAGTTGATAAATGGCGATGATGATGATGATGATGATGCCATCCATGTACATCACTCTGCATATCAGAAAAGAGAGCTGGGGGCTTATATTCTACATATAGACACAAGAGAGACCACAAAGGAAAAGACGTTGAATACAGGCAGATTTAGGCAGCATATCCTAAAGAGCTCCCACCTGTTTTCTGCTTTTCCATAATGGTAAGATCTACAGGAATTGGTTTCTGTTGTATTATAGCAGCATTACCTGAATTGTGCTAGCAGTCTTTTACCCCTCTGTCATACACCAGAACCGCCAAAGAGCTTGTCTTTTGCACATTCATGACTCTGTGGCATCTTCACGTAATCAACAAAGATCTCAGGTAGCAAGACCAGGAAAGACTTCTGCTTGGGATCCTGAAGAGATGCCACCAATTGTCATGTACAACACAGGGCTAGGTGGGCTCGCACATTGTGACTTTTGATGTTCTCAACAAGTGGGAAGAAGAAAGTGTTGTGCATTCCACACACCATTAAAACCAATGGGAAACGTTATTGTTGCTTTTGGTGGGATATGGATTGCACCCTTTTATGCTTGCTGGTTTGTAACATGCAACACCAAGCCTGCAGATACAGCCCCCTTTCGCTTTGAGAAATGCATGTACTCTCTGTATACCTGGCTGGCGTGTACACAGAGAATTCTTGCAGTTGAGCATTTCCAATTAAGATGACACTAATCATCTTAGCGCATACTTTTTCCTATATGCTTTCCCTTACGTCTATTACTTTAATTTCTTGAAAGAGGGGTACTGAAGTTCAAGCATTCCCAGAGGGCAGACTTGGGCATTTTCAACACCCGTTGCTCTAAACCCTGATTTGTAAGGGCTGGTTGTTGGCACTCCGCCCCAAGGGAACAGGATGGGACTGTGGCTCAGTAGTAGAATACATGTTTCTCAAGCAGAAAATCCCAAATTCAATACTTGGTAAGAATTTCTTGGTAAGACAGGGAAACACCCTTATCTGAAACCCTGGAGACCTGCTCAGGTCCTGCTGCCAGTCAGAATTGACAATCCTGAAGGAGATGAGTTAATGGCTTGACTTGGTGTACAAGACAGATTTCTATGAGGAAGAATCCTACATACAGAAGGCACTTTTCATATACTCCAGGGCTAAAACTTAGCATTGAAAATAGGGGGTGATTCCTGCCATAAATTAAGCCCAGTTGCCTGGACAAATGCAAAATAATGACTTGTACAGAGAATACTAATAATGCATTAACAAACATCCCTATATGCAGCTAGACTGTTCAAGAATTTTCCGAGTTGAGGATTAAGTCTCATTTGGGCTCTCTCACACAACCCTTCGATGCGATTCAAACGTGGGATTGTTGTTAATGAGAAGCCGAAAGGAGAAGGAGGGCATTTGTTATTTAAATTGTCATTCCTGTTTTACAATCCACTGTGAGTCTCAAGTGTGAAAATGTCCATAGATTTGGTCTCGGTATATAGCCGCATTCTCTTCTATAAACGAAACAAGCAAGCACAAAAAGAAGGGGAGGGTTATTTTTGGAATATGCAACATTGCGCTTCTTGCAATGAGCCTGTAGATTTGGCAAAACCATTAGGTAGCGACGCTCTTATTGCCTGGGGTTCAGAGGAATTGTCAGCCAGGCAGCAGCAAGTGTTCACTTCTATGGGGACGAGAAACAGCATATATTAAGTGAACAGCGTTCTAGTAAACAACTGTTAATACTGCAGATGATAAGGTCGGTAACTGAATCCCTAGGTTTCAGGAAATCTTTGCCTCCAGGAAGCTGCAGAAGCAAGCAACCATGCTCTTTGAAATATGTTTCTCTACTTGTCTTCTTTAGGAGGTAGCACACTTGCCCAGCAACAGAGAATATCGATGGAGAGATACCTTCCTCAAGTTCCATTTGAGGCGATGGGCGACATTTCTTAAGAAGGTCGCAGCTTGGGGCCAGTTGGCACAACACTGAGGTTGTCACGGCTTCAGCAACTTTGCTTTATATCTCAAGATCCTGAGGCATGGCATGGATGACTATAACAGACATCGAACTGAGTGAACAGAAGGCACATCTTTGCATTCTCCTGGAAATGGAATTCCACCTGTAAATATATGCAAAATGTCAGACATGAAAAGGACACAAATGGTCAGGAGCAAATATACAGTATATATATTTCCCTCTCATAGTAGCAAGAAACATTATGTGGCTTGATGGTTTTTTTCTTTAAAAACCCAACAGAAACTAAAAAAATGACCTTTGGTTCACTGTCTCACAATAATTTCATCAAGCATCCAACAAAGTATAGAGAACATCAACGAGAATGTCCTGAAAACAGCTTGGAAAACATGATGGGGTTGTTTAGTAAGCCGATACATATCTCTGTCTCATTGGAGTAATGCCAACAAAGAAATGTGGATTTTCAAATATGCTTCCCGGTCTACTGTTTCCTTCTTGGTTCTGTGTTGAGAAAGCAAGGTCCAAATGTCCACTTAGTTTTTATCAACAATGGGGAACTAGAGTTGCTTGCAAAACTATCAAATATTTGATCTTGGCTCTTCCAAGGAAAGTGCAGAGCAAAGCACATATACACTGGATGAACATTAACCAGCAGCACCGATGATGGGCTTGACCTCCGTGAACATCTCTGACTGTTTAAACTGCACCCAGACTTTGGAGACCGTGAATGTTTCCAAGGCCATCTTATTAGGAGTTATCTTGGGGGGCCTGATTCTTTTTGGGGTCTTGGGCAACATTCTGGTTATTCTAGCCGTTGTTTGCCACAAACATCTGCATAGCGCAACCCATTATTACATTATCAACTTGGCTGTGGCTGACCTCCTGTTGACTTCCACTGTTCTTCCATTCTCGGCTATTTTTGAGATCTTGGGTTATTGGATGTTTGGAAGAATCTTCTGCAACATCTGGGCAGCTGTTGATGTCCTGTGCTGTACAGCATCCATCATGAGTCTTTGCGTCATCTCGATAGACCGATACATTGGGGTGAGCTACCCACTAAGATATCCAGCCATCGTGACAGAAAAGCGGGGGCTCCTTGCTCTGTTGTGTGTCTGGGCATTATCTCTTGTGATATCCATAGGCCCCCTCTTTGGCTGGAGGCAGCCAGCTCCAGAAGATGAGAAGATCTGTCAGATCAACACCGACCCTGGTTACGTGTTGTTCTCGGCTCTGGGTTCCTTCTACCTCCCCTTGACCATCATATTGGTGATGTACTGCCGGGTGTATATAGTGGCCAAAAGGGAAAGCAAAGGACTTTCTTGTGGCTTGAAGACTGAGAGGTCTCATTCAGAAGAAGTTACTCTCCGCATTCATTGCAGAAACATGGAAAACAGCGGAAGTACCAAGCACAAATCCAATTTCTCCGTGAGGCTCCTGAAATTCTCCAGGGAAAAGAAAGCAGCCAAGAGTCTGGGGATAGTCGTTGGATGCTTCGTACTGTGCTGGCTTCCATTTTTTTTAATCATGCCCATTGGTAAGTAGATCAAATGCCTTGGCCACGGAGAGGGGGGTTTCATGTTGCCTTGGTGCTGACATAAATACCTGATCTTCAGCTGACGTAAACAGGGAGCTTGGTGTTCGTGTCACCCAGTGTTCCTTACTGACTTATGGACTAGGCAGGAAAGTAAATTTGGATCCAGCAAGGCAGGACAGTGGTACTGACATATAAACTGGGATGTGAGGAGTCTGATTTAAAAGGGGCTCACAGAGGTGAGTTGAACCCTTTCCCACTTACTTTCCTTGTGGCCCATTTCTCTCTCAGCTCAGCTGACGGGAGCTGCTATCAAAGCTGAGTCAAGGTTGGTCCAAGTCCTCCTGGCACCTGAGGCCATGTCCAATGCCACCCCTTGATCTGGCAGTACCAGCTGCCACCATTGTTGCTCTTCCTCCCACTCCCTGGATTCAAACAGGACAAAAGAATGGAGCAGAAGAGACAGTGTGAAGGAGAGGAGAGTTTCCACGTTCCACTCCTCTGCATGTCCACTTCTGCTCTGTCCCCCCATTCATTTTGAATCCCTGGAAGTGGGAGGGGGACATCCCTACTATCAATCCTCCATAGGAGGCAGTTATCCAAGTCAGCCTCATGGACAGGGCCAATTCTAAATTAGACTGACAGAAATTGGAGTTTGGGCAACCAACCATGAGAAATAAGGTGTAAGGGCGGGAAATTCAGCTTACCTCATCACTTTTGTTGTTAACTCAAATCCTATCCTCAGTAACATAGCCGGGGGGGGGGGGGGGAGGCGGTGCTGTAAGTAGTGCAAGATGCTGCAACACACGTGTACAGGGGTCCCCCACTCGCTGGGAGCGATGGCAAGACAGCGTCAATCCCCAAATGGCTCCGATGGTGAGTGGGAGCAGCACTGTCCACCCTCTGGTCGCCACTCACCTTCTGCAGCTGCTCCCCCATCACATCGGGCCTTGGAAGGCCTCTGGAAGTGACTTCCGGGTCACTTCTGGTTTCACCGATGTGATGCCGTCCCGTTGTGTCACGATGGGGGAGCAGCTGCAGAAGGTGAGTCAGGGGACTTTGAGAACCACTGATCTACAGTATTTAAGTAGTTGTTCTTTTACATTCATCTCTTTCTAAACAGAAAGAGATGGTGATGAAACAGAAAGTGTATACTGTATACTGAGTGTATACTCCTCATCGGAGGTCATCTGGGGTGGGGAAGAAGAGCACATATCCACTCAGTTCATTCTCCATTCCAGCACAAGATCTCCTCCAGCCTTCATAGATCTGTGGATTGGGGCTAGAACTATGTGTGCAATCAATCAGGGATCCTGGATATCAGGGATTTATCTCTTTTGTGCCATTCTCACTCACAAAGTAGGGACATTCTATATACAGAATCCTGTTTCTGCAGATGGATCATACCTTGCTATATCAGCACATGCACATTTATGGAAAAAAATGTAAGGTTGTTCAAGTAGTAACCACATCACTTTTTTAAGTATGCATTTGGGCATAACGACAGATTCACCATGACTGTGTCACTTGAATGAGCAGTGTAAGTTGTTCTTGACGATCATCTTAAGTAAATGAGATGCCCCTTTGTTTTCCAAAACGTTGACAGCAAACATGCCATCTGATTCTAGAGTATCCTCCTCCTGCACTGCACCCATTTAGTCGAGTCCGACTCTAGGCGAATTGATAAGCGAGAGCTCTTCATGCTGCTCCTGCCATAGAGTGTTCTGGTGAGGGTTTGCTGCATGGTAGTTCACCATTGCTTTCCCCGCCCCTCCCCATTTATCTGGGCTTGGGACTGGCAAACAGCTGATGGATACAGCTGAGCTGATGGACTGGGTGTGTTTCCCTAGCAAAAACCAGCAAATAGCCACAATGAGGAACACTATGCTAGGATGAATAGGGTAGGAATGACTTCTGCCCCCCTGCTAGATATAAGAAGGTCACCACTGTAAAAGATGCAAGTTAGCAGGGGTGGTCTGCAGGGGTGGTTAGCAGGTATAGCCATGCATGTATCTATGGGCACGGCTATGTGCAGCAACGAAGTTCAGCAAACAAACAAAAACAACATGAAACACAGAGATGATGTCCTGTTACAATTGTGCTCCTTTTAGTTCTTGCAAACACAGTTCGTGTGTTGTCATCACAAACCATTTCCATTTAGCACAAGCAACACAATTTTAGACATTTTTGGAACAAAACCCATTTTTATTATGATTTTTTTAAAGGATGTTAATATGCTAATTGTAACTCCAAATAATAAAATTAGAGAGAGCTACAGAACTAGTTGTTGGCTAAGCTGAGCTCTATGACCAGTTTTTTCTCCTATTTAGGGAATACTTTGAATGAAGAATCATACAAATCCCGGATATTACGTTAATTCTAGTTCAAACTAGTTAAAGCATTACAGTCCAATCCTATCCTTCCAAAGCCTCCTGCTGCACCAGTGGGGGAGAAGGAGAGGATTGGGCTGTTAGAGTCACTAATGAACAAAACCTTTAGGTGTGGTCAAGCGAGCCAGGGTGGTGGGGAGGGAGAGTACTGCGGAGCGGGGGGGATGATTAAACAACTTTGAAATGCTGGAATGTTATTCTGGACTGCACAAATGCCAAAACCCATTTCACAAGGCTTTTCTCCAGTGGCCAGACTCAATTAATTTACAAGAGAGGTTAAAAGAGATTTGGGGTAAAGGTGCCATACTATATGGATGTGTTTGGTTCCTTTTCCTTGGATATTTACCTTTTTCCCAAATGTCACCATGTCACATGTGATAACCCAAATAGAACTTGGCACTAGCTACAGTTTGTCAGTGAATAATTAACAGTCCAATCCTATGCGTGGTCCTCTGAAGGAAGTTCCACAGTGTTCAGTGGGGGCTTACTCCCAGAAAAGGGTGTGTAGGATTTCAGCCTTAGTTGATTAGTTGAAACCAGGAAGGTGCATAAGCGTATGCCAAGTTATGTCTTGCTATCAGTTAAAGTTATAATTAATGTACAGTATTATAATTAAGTAGTTATCACTTAAAAGTGATATCTCAATGTCTGGTATCTCTGGAGTATTCAATCTGTGAGTGCTCTTCTGTCCATTTAAAGCAGCTTCATCTTGAAGCATCTCTGAAAAAGTGTACAGCACTCCTGAATGCTATTCATTATCCCCAGATGTTTGTATTTGTATACAGAGGCGTCACTGTAGCGTGGCCCGCGGGGCCGAGGGCCCCGGGTGACGCGCACAGAAGGGTGACACGCGCGCCCCTGCGCGCGTCACCGGGAGGCTCCGCGCGTCACCCGGGAGGCTCCGAGGCCGGGAGAAGGCCTCGGACCGTCCTCCCGGGCCTGCGCTCCTGGGCCTTCTGAGGAAGGCCCGCTGCGCAAACGTTATTTATAACATGTTTAGCACATGTGAAGACCATGTGAAGACCAAAAGGGCTTCCCTTTTCCCTCCGGAACGGTCTGCGCATGCGCTAAACACGTTCTAAATAACGTTCGCGCAGCGGGCCTTCCTTAGAAGGCCCAGGACAGCCGGCCGGGGAACACGTCCCCGAGCCGGCTGCAACGATTGAGGGGGCGCCGGGAACGGCGACCCGTTGGGTGACCCCCCCCCAAATCGCGGCACGGCCATAGGCCATGTCGAAGATTAGTAAAGGGGGTGTGTACCGGGGGGAGGGGTCACTAGGGTGACGCGCGCACCCGGCCCTAGGGTGATGCACGCGCTAGTGACGTCTCTGTTTGTATAGATAATACCGTTTCCCTGAAAATAAGACCTCCCCTGAAAGTAAGACCTCCCGTCATTTTTGCATGGTTTTTGCTGGCACTCATAAATATAAGACCTCCCCTGAAAATAAGACCTAGCTAGGATCATCAGCCAAACGGACGCGACCCCCCCCCCCCCCCGGCACTTACTTTGACCGATTTAAGCTTCATTCTTTCCTGAGGGTGCAAGGCTCTGCAAGGCCTAGAAGGCCTGCACTCAAGTCCTCCACCAAAGAGAAGACATGCTAGAGAGGCCAGCATGGCCTGCAAGGAGGCTGCAACCTTGCAGAGTCTCTCTAGCATGTTGTCTCCATGGTGGAGGACTCAAGTACAGGCCTTGCAGAGCCTTGCACCCTCTGGAAAGAATGAAGCTTTAATCGGTCAAAGTAAGTGCCGGGGGGGGGGGGCGTGCCACAGGTTTGGAAAATAAGACCTCCCTGAAAATAAGACCTGCTGCATTTTTGGAGCCAAAATTAATATAAGACATTGTCTTATTTTGGGGGAAACCTTGTAGTGCTTTAGGCTAATTTTTAAAGCCTTGCCACACTCCTTGCCACAGGATGTGGTGATGGCACCTGGCCTAGATGCCTTTAAAAGGGGTTTGGACAAATTCATGGAGGAAAAGACCATCACAGGTTACAAGCCATAAGCAACCTCCTGGTTGTTGTTTTTTTTTTTTTTAAGAAGTGGGTTTTCTCTGTGCCAGGTGCAAGGGAGTGGCGACTGGACACAGGTATCTTGTTGTCTCGTGTGCTCCCTGAGGCATCTGGTGGGGCCACTGTGTGACACAGGAAGCTGGACTAGATGGGCTTTTGGCCTGATCCAGCAGGGCTCTTCTTATGTTCTTATGTTCTTATGTTCTTAAAGCCTCTCCTAGACATGCATTTTATCAAACCCATCCAGTTCTTCAACATTTTAAAAACCAAAAGCTGGCATTCTATGAAATCCCAAAAGAATGTTATCCAGAACTGCTAGGGTGTCACAAATGCGCCGCAAGGCACCCGGAGAGCAGGCAGCGCCGGCACTGAGGCCGGCGCCACTCTAATCAACGCAGACAGGGTGGAGCGCCTGCTGAAGAAGGGCAGCAGAGGGACATGGGGAGGGTTGAATGGGGCATTCCAGGAGGAGGGGATTGGTCAGCCAGGCCCAGGTAGGGAGGGATCATTGGCAAAGGCTACATCAAAATTCTATCACCCTTCCTGGTCTGGTTCTCAGACTTGCACCAGCTATTTTGCTGGCGCACATCCAAGTAGCCCCATCAGGGCGGCATGGGCTTTACCTGGGGGAAGGGAACAAACTTCTCTCAAGGACAGGTGAACTTCTCTCAGAGGCTGCACCATCCTTGCTGCATCGCAGGATGCAAAGTTAGACAGGATTGGGCTGACCATTGATCATATTTATTAAGTTTGCAGATGGCCATTTGTAATTACTCTTTTACTAATAAATAAGTTCATTATTCACATAACTGGAGACAATCTATTGGGGTCTCTTCTTGGGGATTATCCCAGTGAATTGTATCCAATCATTTTTGATTAACCATCAGTAAGCTAATGTGATGGCTGACAATTATGTAAGGATCAAACCATAAAGATGTACAGCAATTTATACAAACCAGTTGTATGAGGAAAAAGGACTTTTTTCTCTCTCTCTCTCTGAAAGAAAGCTAGCTTCCAATTTCCATTCTTCATTTTAACATTCCAGCAAGTTTCCAAAGGGGAACGTTCAGCTATTGAATCCGAGAACCATAATCACATTTAATTCTCCCTGTAGAGCGATCATTGGGTTCTGACAAATGGCTTCAGGACAAGATTTGGTATGCTCCACAGAAGGTAAAGTCCTGGAAAGATTCGCTCTTTGTGCCCTGGGTGTCATGATGTTGGAATGCTAGTTGCCAAGAAGTCACAAACATACCCAAAAAGGATGAGAGAGAGAGAGAGAGAGAGAGAGAACATTTTTCCCCATCTGCTAATGTAGAACTTGTCTAAAAGCTGTTGCCATAGAGTCTTTGCGATGAGGTTTAAGACATTTTCTCCATGTTGAAACTGACCTCACATCGTCGATCCCTTATAAGGGCAGCAACCCATAGTTTCTATCCAGATATTTGCACAACTTCTGTGTTATTTTAGAATCACATCGTTAGTCTTTCAGAGGGCCTGTTTGTTCCTTTCATAGTGGAGAGGATTGTACTTAAGAGTTGTGCCAATGCAGTGAAGTTGACCTCATTAGTAGTAACCACTGGTACATGTCAATCCAGTCAACAAGCTAACAACACGGTCACTGAATGATGCACGTGATACAGAAATAAGGGATCTTACAAACAAGCACCATCCCCATCTCACAGACAAGAAACGGGCAGCCCAATCCTGCCCAACTTTAAGCCAGCAGTGCGAGCGCTCCACTGGCCTAAGACATCACAAAAGTGCCATAAGGCACTTCTGTGCCACCTTGAGAGTAAACGGCGCCAGTGTGAAGCCACACGCCGCTCACTCAGCTGCCCTCTGGACCCTGCGCCGGCTGCCACAGGTGAGTTCCGCACTGGTCGGCACAGGGGCAGGGGGAAAGAGGGCCGGGACAGTGAGGGGTCATTGGCCTACTCAGGCTGGGAAGGGTTGAGATGCACCAATATCCCGAGCCCCGTCGCAGCCCGGGTCAGTCTTAAATGGCCTCCCTGGACACGTGCCAGCTCTTTAGCTGGCACACATTCAAGGAGGCTCATTGCAGTCCGCACCGCTTACACCAGGGGAAGGGAACGAACCCGAGGTGAGCCTGGGTCATGCCGGTGTAGGCTACAATAGGCTTAGGATGCAGTGGGCAGCCCATTAGGCCGGCCGCGCATACTTGCACAGAATAGCCTGTGAAGTATGACGTATACAAGACTACTGTAAAGTGACTCTGTCGTCTTAGGTAGGGCCAGCCTACGACCGGCCAACATTTGAGCCGTACCTACCAAAGTCCTTCCCCCATCACCCAGTCACTTCACTCTTCCTCCTCCTCCTTCTATTCCCTGGATTCCAAAAGGAAGAGGGAAATGGAGTCAAAAGGACGTGTGGAAGATGGGAGAGCTAGAGAGTTAGCTCTTCCCTGTGTTTGCATTTCTGCTCTGTTCCCCTCCCTCTTTTCAAATTCAAGAAGTTGGGAGGAGGAGTGAAAGTGGGTAAATGGACAGAGGCAGACACCTCCCCCCCCAATCATTCCACCACTAAGGGATTAGCCCTGGTCCTAGATTATATATTTAAGGATAGTCTCACATTGACATGATCCAACCTAGAGTAAGCATTTTCAAGTCCCGTTGATTTTAATGGGAGAGTTAAAACAAACTTCTAGTCAGATTCTCAATGATTTAGCTTGGGCATGCTGAGATCATGCCCACGATCACTTTCTCCCACTGTGCTGGTATTCACAACCATCTTGTGAAGTGAGTCAAATGGAATTTGGAAAAAGGTCCAAAAATGTCCTGGCCGTATGGATTTTCTTCTTTTAAATCTACTGTTTGCATAGCAACCTAGGGTCAAACAAATGCTGGTGCTTTCAAGAAGACTAAGGCCAGAATCATTCATTTCTGATGCAGTAAAGCTGCTTGTCGGATAATTTTTACCCATCATTTTGATATGATGCATATGTTGGGGGGTTTTCTGAGCGTGCCCTCAATCGGTAAATTGAAAAGCGTTGAAAAGCGGTATATAAATACTGTTAATAATAATAATAATAATAAATTCCAAAACTGGAATTTTTGGACATATAGAATATGTAGGAAGTTGTGAAGCTGCCTTATATTCACTGGCGTCACTGCAGGGGGGGGCGGAGCTCTAAGTTCCTCCGTGATCCGACGGAGTCTCCTGCGCGTTGTTTTCACTGCTTTGAATGGTTCGGAAGGCGCGGGGGTGGGGCGCTTCATTCCTCCGTGTAACGGAGGCTCAGATCATGGAGGAACTTAGAGCTCCGCCCCCCCTGCAGTGACGCCAGTGCATTGAATCAGCAATATAGGCCCAATTTGCTGGTACTTTCCACTCCAACTGGCATCAGATCTCAAGGAAAAGGTCTTTACAACCCTGCTGCTTGAGATCTGTTAACTTGAAATGGCAGGAATGTGGACCTGGAACCTCTTGTGTGCAAGTCTTGTGCAATGAGCTATGGTCTATAAAACAAGGCAAAGACTTGCAGTAAGAAATGCCTTTAGAGTAAGGGCAACCAACTGGTGGCCCATGGCCAGAACCCATCCTCAAAAGACTGACAGTCAACGCTTAGGGAATCTTAGGGATGTGCAGACCCCTCTTCTCCCCAAGTAATTTCACTTCACTTATACAAGCTTGTTTGACTTTCCTTGAAAGTTCTCAGATTTATTTTCCTTGGGGGGGGGGATTCTGACATTTGCTTTGAATTTCACATTGTGTGAAATTGTCTGGGATGTGCAGACCCCTAGGGGTTCTGATGCCAACCCTAGGGGCATGCATGAGAAATGTCAATCATCTTAGAGAAACCCATTTGGCTTTCCTTGAAAATTCTGGAGAAACCCTAAAATGCACTTCAAGTATCACTTTTTTGAAAGTTGGTTCCAGGATGGAGATGGAAGAGGTAGAGGTACATCTGTGTTCCTACTGCTACATAACTTTCCAGCTGGCTTCAGGCTAAAGAACAGGCAAACATAATTACCAGTGAAATCTGTTGTTGTGGCAGCTGCGATACTCAGAGTTGGATCCCCCTCATTTTTTCTGCTCTTTCTACCACACACACCACCTGGAATAGCAGTAATGGAGGATCTTTGTAACTGGCTGCTTGGTCCTATCTTCTTGAATAATTGACCCATTCTTCTCTGTTGGAGGAGGATGGGGGAATTAGCAGAGCAATTTGCGGAAGACCCTCTCCCAGTAGAAAAATGATATCCCAACCACCCAGGCTGACTGCTATAAAAAAAAAGGCACACACAAGGGAAAGGAGGCTGGTTAAAGTTTCAAAAGAAAAATACTTTACTTACAAATCATAGCAGATTGCATGTGTCTTCTGATGAAGTTCTATCAGAGGCTAACTTAGGAACAAGAGACCCTAAACACTGTATCTTTTGTGTGCTAGTGTGGGGTGTGGCCACATCCATTCTCCTTAGAAGTTGGAGATCAAGAGAGAGAACATGTGGGGAAGAGGCAGGAAGCAAGGTCAGGGGCCACACCCCTCCAAGGACCACCGAGAAGACAGGTAGATGGGTGACCAGATGGCATGCTGCCCTCCAGAGTTCTGCAGGCAATGTTACACCCACTTCCAAAATTCCCATGAGAGGCATGAACCTTTCTCATTGTTCCCTGACACCTTCACGGCTGATGTCTTTAGTCTTTTCTATGCTCACAGAAAAAAAAAAGCTGAAAAGATAATCTTCTTGATGGGATTTAAATCCACTCATACAAAGAGCAGTTTTCAATCACAACAACCAGCATGACTTCCTCCAAGATGTGGTTGAGTTAGGAAGATATTGAACATTCTCTGCCAGAGTGTCCTAGCTCTAAAAGAACAAGAATTCCTTGGGAGGAGACCATGACAGACAGATATTGGCATGTAGAAGAGTCGTGTTCATAGTGGTCTGCTTCTAGAAATGCTCTCTCTGGAATCTTCCATCTCAGCCTACGTGCTTGGCTGCATCTAGGTTCTAATAATTCTTTCATGGGTTTCCATGAAGATTTATGATGGTGTCCATTTGCCAAAAAGAAAAATCACAGTAGCTGCACCACAAAAATTAAGATGTCTTGTTTTGGAGTAAACGTTTTCCATCTTTCCTCTAGCAGCTCAGTCCAAAATGGTTGAGGAGTGTCATTCTATGGCAGCCTCCTATCTCAAAGAGGCTATCCGTTGCCATATTCCTTGTCGTTTTCATTTGCTAATAGTATTTCAGCTTGCATCCCCTGAATCCTTTTAACCCAGAGGGATTTTACAAATAGCTCTACAGACCTAGCCGAGAGGTTCTTGCACTCTGTTTGCCGTATGCTGTGCTTGGGAGAAAGTCACGCATCCAGCATGGATCATTATGTCTGCATGCTCTTAATAGACTTAGCAGTCCTCTGATTAAATTTTGGCTTGTGGGAGAACGTTTTCCAGTCACTCCCTGCCAACTCCGGGTATGCCATAAATATACAGATCAGGATGTTCTTGTCTATTGCCCTATAGGTGGATTTTATTCTAGTCTCACCAGCTCTTGTTGGTTTCCCGGCTTGGTGACAGGGTCTCTTTCTCACCCATCTCTACCCGCTCATCATATCATGATGATGTTATCACTCTTTCCTGTCCCTGCCCTTCAAAATGTACATTCCTTAACTGTCAGTTGTAACAACAGCTCACCTCTCCTGATTTATCATGACCTTTCCTTAGCAGTAGTTCATCCGCAAAGTGTGCTTTTTTCAGTCAGCATATAGCCCTCCACCACAAGAGGATGGAAAGTAGATCGGAACTGGATTCATAGGTCCCTGGACGATTTGCAGTGGATCAGCAAGGATTTCTAACTCCAAGTTTAATGATGGCAACAACAAAAAGCCTTCCCCACCCCCACCCCCAAAAAGAAAATTAGATGCTGAAATGAAGAAAGCCTGGGGGTGGACACTAGGACCAGATTTTTGTGTGATAGGACTGTGAGCTCTGTTCTTCAAACAAACTCCTGAGTTGAACACTCCATTCCTTAATTCTATGTGTGTGTCCACCCATCTGAGGTACTATTTTGCACCTGGCTTCAGTTTCGGGATCATGGGTTCTAGTGAAAGACAAAGTAATTCTCAGCCAGTCCTTTATTGCAGTCATTGACTAGCATAAAAGTAAAGAACAGATACAAAAATAAATTTAAAATATATTACAGCCATTTTGGTTATACTAATTAAAACATTAATACTAATCTCAAATAATACTAAATCTAACTCATACACCTCCCTCCACCTTCTTCCTCCTGATGTTTATTGCAGCTGCCAGAAACTTTGCCACCCTAAAGGTGACTAGAGGGTATGAGTCTGACAGGAAATGAGCTTTACAGTCACTCCTTGTCACCAGCCCTTCCACTGTTGAAGAGATATAAGTTGCCCAGATCTCCCTAGAAAAGTCACAGTCCAACAAAACATGCTCTATTGATTCGATTTGATTGGCCTCACAAGGGCATAATCATTCTACATATGGGATCCTCTAGAACAGCAGAGGGCAACCCACCACAGCGGGCCAACGTGAATCCTCCCCGTCGGTGGCTAGGCAACTCCAGCTGGCCTAAATATGGAACAGGGGCAACTAAATATCTAAGATCTTCCTTGATACAAAACTCTTTTACCATGCTAAGATCTAATTGGCGCTCAATATCAGTAATCCTCTGTTTGATAATAGCTCCCGCCTGATCCAATCACAAGCCAATCAAATGCGACCTAGAAAGGCCCAAGGTGGGCAGTTTTGCATCAACCCCCTTGATCCATCCAGGTTCAAGTTCATCTTGTCAAAGTAATTCTCAGTAGCCCGATGTCTGCCCAGAGCCCATCCTACATGGCATGATCTTTACATTTTATCTGCCTTCCTCACCTCCCCGACCCCACTTTGAAATGAGGATGAGTCAAGGCAGTGACTGGTGCACCACTAATTAAGAAGGTGTAGTTACCACCTCAGGTGCTGAAAGGTCTTGGGCCCTGCTCCACCTGCAAATGTAAAATCTGCACAGCATTATTTATAGAATTTATTTAGCACTCATTAGCACTCATGCACAACAGAAAGGGAGAAGCTGTGTAGCAGCATCTCAACTTTTGTCCTAGTTACACCTGGCTGGGCAGGTAGACTTCAACAATCTTATCATTTTGAACCTTCAGGATGCGCATTTTCACACGGTTAGAGAAGCTGAATGGGATGAAAGGCAGGATAAACATTATGTAAATAGAGATATTTAAATAGAAAATTAAATTATTTAAATAGAAATTTAAAGTTTTTTTAATGTAACTATTTTTAACCCACATTTCAGCACATTACCTTCTGAGGGAGATCTTAATTAGCCAGACAGGTTCTGAAGAGAACTGGCAGTCCATGCTATTGGATGGATGCCAGTCTCTTGTCCAGCCGTGTTGGAAGAGGACTGGGTCACACATACAGTAAATGATGATGATGATGATGCTTGTTATCGTTACTTGTTTATTCAGTACCATCTGTGTCAATGGCACTTGATACAGAATGGGAAGACAGTCCCATCTCCCAAAGGCAGTGTTTCCCAAACTGGAAGGTGTGGCTCCCAGGGGAGCTGCGGAAACCAGCCAGGGAGCTGCAGAGTGCCATGGAATCCTCTCAGAAAACAGTGCAATGCCAATTGGCAGGCATCAACATCATGTCATGGGGAACCATGACCAATGTTCACCAATGGTCAAGGAAGTCGCAGGTCAAAAAGGTTTGGGAAACACTGCCTAAAGGGGTTCAGTATCTAAAAGAGACCAAAGGAAGAAAACAGAGGAAGGGGAGGGGAAACCAGGGGAAAGACATAATTATTTAATGCATCCATGTTTAGGTTCAAGGCCATTAGGCTCTAATGGGATGTTTAGTCCTGTATTGTCAGACATTGTCCATCCACTCCACCACCTAGTTCATGTTGTCATCAACCATCATTTGCCAGAGGTGAAATGATCACATCCTTTAACGCATGGGGGGAAGCCATTAATAAATGTGATGATTCAACCACAGAGAAAGCATGGGTGGCCAATGGAAGGATGATGGATGGATGACAGTGTCATGGAACCTATCTGCAAAGGGTTGTGAACAATGTCTGACAGTCCCACACTAAGCACCCATCAGGAAGTACCCTTAGTACCATGCTAGTCCTGGCCTAACCAATGGCCCCTAACCAATGGCCTAACCTTGGTGTCTCAAGCCTCCTTCTGCAGCAATCAGGTCAAAATGACTGAAGGGCAGACATTGTTCTTGAAGAGCAGGAGCCAAAAGGTGTTTGATCATCGTCAGGCCAATACATTTATGATTAGATAGCATATGGTGACTTGCAACTGAAGAACATTGTCTAGTGGTTAGACTATAAGCAAGAAACTGAGTTCAGATCATTCAGCTATGATATTCATGTGAATAGACTCCACTGAAAAGCATTGTATTAAGTTTGATCAGTGATGGGTAATTCACACACACACACACGCACGCATGCATGCATGCATGCACAAGTCACTACTCAATGCTATGACCAGTGAATAACAAGCATTTATGTGTGAACCAGCCCTGACAATTGTTGCTAGGTAATTCACCAGACCAGCCATCAAAATCTGCTCCCTGTTTTAAGAAGTCTGCAAGTTGTTTTTAAAATAGATCCATTCACAGGTGTGTGAGTCATTGGAAAAAAGAGTAACCAAGATTCAGAAACAAGACTGTGTGATCATTCATTTTAGATTGTGTGCATTTTGTTGGTTCTGCCACTTGTACAGTTGTTCTAAAGAAGAATACAGTAAAAAACATTTTTAGTAAGCAGTGAGCAAAGACAGGATTTTAGGAAAGAAAATCCATAATTACACCATCAAGAGTCAGTGATTAGTAGCCTAATTCTACCCACCACCATTCTGTCGATTCGTCCTATGGTGGTGCGGGCACTCTGGGAGTACTCCGTTAGGTAAGAGAACAAACGTTCCTGAAGCCTGAAGTATATGGGCAGGTCCACATGGGAGGAGGTGGTCTTTTAGATATCTAGGACTTAAAATGGACCTTTACACTCATATAGCTTTTCCGGCCAGCATGCAGCTGTGTTAAATGGAAATTTGACAACGTTGTTATTTCATACATCATTGTGTTGCCATTTTAACTCATCTCTACGTGTGACAAGTCCTGATTGTTGAATAAGCGGTAGTCACAGCTTCCATGTAATACAGTATATTTACAGAGGGATCATGGAATGCCTCTGCCTCCAAAATGGCACTTAATCAGCAGGAGGCAGATGGAAACGTTACAGCTGCTGTCAGTGCAGAGCTGCAAAATCCATGCCTACAAACAAACAAAAGACAAAACTAAAACAAAAACCACAACTTCTTTCATGGAAACTGTAAGGAGCTTCCAGCCAACATTTAATCCCCAAAGTAAATTACGAAACTAATAACAAAACTGGGCTAATTTCATTTTTAGAATAACAGCAGACTGAATGGTGTTATTGACTCTTAGTAAAACTCAGCTGTTGGGTGCAAGGCTGAAGCAAGGGATATTTTGACAACGCTGTTCCTTTGAAGAATGAATGATAGAGTTGGAAGGTCATCTAGTCCAAACCTAGTCCATCTCTTCCCCAGCTAAATACAACAGTTAAATCACAGCCACTTAAATGTGCCTTTTAACCCAGTTAGCAATGTTACACTGGCCAAGAATAAAATAATTTTCTCTCCTATATGCATTTGCTTTATGTCACAGAGCTATAGTTTGACCTCCCCCCCCCCCAGTGATGGTGATTCCTCTGGGACACATATGACTCATGCAAAAGGCTCCTCCTTCTGCTATTCTCCTTCCTCTTACCTTCCCTTTGGTTCCATAGAAGTCCAACACTTCCCAATATCTATTTTTAAAGTGCCCCCCCTTCTAGACTTTGCATCTGTCAGACACATCCTGGAACATTCTGAAGCACTCATGTGTGCTAAGTGGTAGCAAACCATTTAAATGAGAAACAAGTAATTAACTCAGTGGTAAACAAAGAAATGTGGACAAGTCCTTTCAAAGGGAACATTTTAATGGTGCCTTTTCCCACTCTTCATAAGTAAGATACTGACACTACCTTTTGCTGATGGGTTTAAATACCAAGTAGAGGAAATTATCCAAGAGAGTACTGTTACCAACAACAGCATCAGCACAGTTGCATTTTGGGTGGAGGATATCATTCAGTCACTTGGAAGAGATAAGAACATAAGAACATAAGAAGAGCCCTGCTGGAACAGGCCAAAGGCCCATCTAGTCCAGCTTCCTGTATCTCACAGTGGACCCACCAGATGCTTCCGAGAGCACACAGTCAACAAGATAACCTGTTTCCTGTTGTCACTCCCCTGCACCTGGCACAGAGAAAACCTACTTCTAAGACCAGGAGGTTGCTTATGGCATGTACCCTGTGATGGTCTTTTCCTCCATGAATATATCCAAACCCCTTTTAAAGGCATCTAGGCCAGGTGCCATCACCACATCCTGTGGCAAGGAGTTCCACAGATGAATTACACGCTGGGTGAAGAAATATTTTCTTTTCTTCTTCTTTCTTTTTTTCTTCTGGTGAGATCATTGTCACCACCCTATGGCGGAGCTGAGCTGTGTCCATAGGCACTAAATTGGAGCTACTTGTCATAAACCAGGGATTAGTAGCCAGGAGTCAAGGCTAGTCACTGCTGGAGGATGGCCTCAGAGCTCAGCAGGGGGGGGGGTAAGGGGAGTAAATTGTACCCAGGCCCAGTGTCAAAAAGGGGGCCTCGGAGCCAAACGAAGGGACCCAGAAATTTCCTAGATCTCAGCTGGCCTCATGGGGAGCGAAAGACAGAGGCCGGACCAACTGGGAGGCCAGGTCTACCGGGCAGGTAGACCTGGGTGCCACATTGGGAAGCCTGGTAGACCTAGGCTCCAGAGATTTTTCCAGCTGTTGCTTGCCCCCTCCCTGCCCCATTTTCCACCTCCCCCTTTGAGTAGCAACCCAAAGAAGCTTTGCCTCCCCTGATAAAATTCCTCAGAGGCCCTGCTTGGCAACCCAGATGTTCGGTGATGTGTGACATCATTGCCAAGTGTCTGGAGACACAACAAGAGAAAGTGCTCACACAGCAGTGTGGACCCCTTAGGGAACATTGGCTCTCCTGATACTTCATCCCCTCCTCTTGAATGTAGCTACTATCTATTTCTCGTGTAAGCGTTCCCACCCTGACTCCAACCTGTGGATCATCTTCTGACAATCCAAACCTATCATTACCAACCCCTGTAAGGCAGTGGTTCCCAAACTGGGAGGCACGGCTCGCAGGGGATCCTTGGATACCAGCCAGGGGAGCCGTGGAGCACCACAAAATCCTCTTGGAAAACAGTGCAATGCCAATTGCCAGGCATCAACATAATGTAATGGGGAGCCATGGCCAATGGTCGCCCATGGGCAAGGGAGCCACAGGTCAAAAAAGTTTGGGAAACACTGCCTGTAAGAGGTCAAGGAAGTTCTGGATTGCACTGCCTCCCCTCTGCCCCCCCCCCCAAGCCAAGCAACCACTGAAGTTAACTTTGCAATCCTTGCCTAAGGGCTCCCAGCACCAAGCAGCATCAGGAAACTGATTCTTGAAGTGCCAAAGGGGGGGGGATACCCACCCGTCTATTCCTTAGGGGTGGGAAACATTCCCACTACCTGCAAAAGGTATCACTATGTATATCGTTTATCATGTGTTAGAGCAAAAAATGAAGCATACGAAAAATGAATGAGTTAAAAAAATGATATAGCTAGCTCCATTTGTTTATAATTAAAACTGCGGTGTTGTTGTTTTTTGTTCCATTGAGTATGTGAGCCTCCAAAACAGGAAATTTCAACACTGAACAATCCCAGAGCTTACACCAATAAGTTAATATTTGGATCTTCTTCCCTCCCTTGCACCCAATGAGTGGGAGACATGCCATGGCTATTTTTAACAGACTTTGGCAGCATATCAGGATTCCACTTAAAGTTTGCCAGAAGTCACAGCAATTACTAGGGGCTAATTCAGGTTTTTTTCCCCTTCATCTACAAACTATGTGTAGTATAATAGATCATTTCCTGGGTAGGGTGGCATTTATCTCCAGTGAAATGAGAATAAAGAAGGAAAACAAGGGACGACTCAAGACAGTTGGGTCATTGACGTTGAGTTTTCAACAAGGTCTTTCAGGGGTTACATCCTTCCAACTTAAATGAAATTGTGTCCTTGGGATTGTTGGGTCTACAGTAGTGAGTTGGTGTGGTGTAGTGGTGGAAAGCCCAGTCCTGTCTAGGGCTGCCGTAGTGGGCAAAAGCATTCTGTGCCAAATCCTATGCAGGATCGGGCCAGCGCCGGTGCAGCTGGAGCACTCCTCGGGGGAAAGGGACATTTGTCCATTTCCCCTGGGAAACGCCCCAGCTGCCCCTATGGACCTCCTCAGATGTGTGCCTGCAAAATGGCCAGCGCAAATCTGAGGAGCCCGTGTAGGGCTCACCAGGTCCGCATGGACTCACTAGATGACCTTAGACAAACCACTGCCTCTCAGCCTCAGTCTTTCCCACCTGCAAAATGGGTGTAATGATATGTATCTCTCAGGGTTGTTGTTGTAGTAAAGTATTTTGCACACTCAGAAAGGGCTATACAAATGCTAAGGATTATTCATTCACTGCTTTTTGTTGCTACAGGAATAGTTTTGGAACCTTTTGATGGAAATATACAGGCAGACAGGCAGATTACAGTTATTGCTTATGATTTGTGTTGATAATAACCCTGGGACAATAAGCCTGAGCTAACAGCTTCCAAATCTCAATTGTATTCACAATTGTATTCGTCGTAGCATATGGATGTCTATACAATGCAGAAATATCACCGTCAAATGTGTGTGTTGAAGTAATCAATTCTCAGCAAGGGGTCAGGATGGGGGTCTGAGTGAGTTTTTTATAGACCAAACAGCTGCCCCCAGAATTCAATGGGATATTAAAATCCTTGGATGCAATTCAGATCCATCTCTCTCTTGGTGGACTGTAGCATGGAATGAGACCAAGAAAAGACTGTTTACTGCTGGATCTCGGCTATTGCATAAACACTGCTGCCAGAATATCCCTTCCCTTAGGAGTTTGTGTTTACCAGTCCAATCCTATCTGGCCGCTAGGCTGGTGTAGAATGACTGCTCTGCCCAGGACAGTTGCAAAAGGTTCCATTTCTCGTAATGAGGAGGCAGCCCCAATGAATAGCCTCAAGGCTTGAGGAGCTTAGCTACCGGTATGTGACCCAGCCTTCACCTGCCCCCCACTACCTGTCATTGACAGACTTGGAAAAAAAAACCATCAGGAAAAAAAGGCTCAAACATTTATCTCCCACAAGCTTGCAAGCTGTTCAGCTACTGTGCTTGCAAACTGCAGAAGCTCAGCTCTTTGCAGTTCAATTAGCAGGTATCTGAGTTTTGAATAGCCTCAATGCTTGAGGCAATTAGTTATCTGATCTTTTCATCACCCATGTTTTCATTGGAGGCTTTGCTCGCAGCCAACCAGAAATGGGAACACGAGCCACCAGCGGGTCCCAACTCACAGTTTGAGAAACACTGCCCATTGAAATTACTAGAGTTGTATTATTATTTGGCATAGCACAGCCATTTGTTGAAAGATGCAAATCATAGAGAAAACTCTTCCTTTTGGAAATACATGGGTTATGGCTCCAGGGCTCCAGATAGACTAGAAAATGTCTAGACTTCATTCTTCCAAAATGAAGCTTTTGAAGCAAGAGGACAACAGAACCTTATTCCATTTGTTTCCCAGGAAGCAATAGCTTTTAAATCAGATGTCTCTATACCGAAGGTCCCCAACTTATAGACGTTCAAGTTACAAGCGTCCAACTTATGAATGGGCTTAGACGGGGCTTCAAAGCAGGCACAACTGTGAAGACCTCAACAAAACAAACAGCAGAAGCTGCTTGGAAGAAACCTAAGCACAGCTCAATAACTTTGAAAATGGTGATCTCACTCACTCACTCACTCACTCACTCACTCACTCACTCACTCACTCACTCACTCACACACACACACACACACACACACACTGCTTTGCTGCAGGGAGCAGGAGAGGGGGGTGGCAGAGCGTGCACACACCCTGGTTGGAATTGTTTGGGGGCAGCAGCTAAAACAGCATGCCCATTGCCAAGAAGCACAACTTAACAGTATTACAGCCCAATCGTGGCCGCCCACCGAATCCTTTCCCCCCCGCATATATTTATATTTTATTAATATATTGAAACATAAAAACAATACATATTTCGTAAGGTTATAGCAAGCGCGAAGCAATACATCCTACTAGCATACTATTCACTGCTATTCATACTATTCACGTGGCCCCCCCGCTTACCGCCTCACCCCCCCCCCCCCGCTGCCATCGGGTACTCATTGCTTGCTCGCCCGGTGCTTGGTCCTCTTTGGCGGCTCAGCCACTTCTTACTAGCGCAGGCAAACTAAAGCGGTGCATGCGCACAACGCCACTTTAGCCTTGCCCTCAGAAGGGCTGAACGTTCAGCCCTTCTGAGGGCAAAGCTTCGAGCGGCATTTTGCGCAAGCACCGCTTTAGCTTGCCTTTGCCTGCCCTAGTAAGAAGCGGCTGAGCCGCCGAAGAGGACCAAGCACTGGGCAAGTGAGCGGTTGTAGCAAGCGGGCGGGCGGGCGGCCGGCTGGGTGGGGGCCGGACCGATGACCTTAGCGGGCCGGATCCGGCCCACGGGCCGTAGTTTGAAGACCCCTGGCCTACATGATCATCCCTCATACCCAACAAAAAGGTTTCCGGTTTCATTTGAACCTTAATCTTTAAAATCAACTCTGTTTATGAATCTGAATCCAGTACTTCTTTGCTTGGGGGCATGTCCACCACATATGATAAAAAGTTCCCTCTTGCTTTTTACATTTCCAACAGCTATTCGTCACCTTCTCATACATTCTTGCTAATTTGCTTGGGATTATATACCATCTATACATCATTTTATACATATTTTCCTTAATATTAATATTTAACGTAAATTTCAGTTGTTTTAACCAAAGTTGTTCCCATTGCTCCATTAAAATAACATGACCTACATTTTTCGCCCAGTGAATCATATATTCTTTAACCTGTTCTTCTTCTGTCTTGAACTTCAAAAGCAATTTATACATTTTGGAAATTACCTGGTCTTCAGATTTTAATTGTACCTCCAGTATTGATTCTTCTTCTACAAATCCATATGCCTTCTTATCCACTTTAAATCTCTCCAACATTTGAGCATATACAAACCATTGGCAATTAAGGTCTTCTTCCATTAATTTTTCTCTTGACTTCATTGTACAGTCTCCTTGCGAAAACATTAATAAATTTCTGTATAATAGTCCTTTCCCTTTCGGCACGTTACTCCCACCAAAAGGTGCTTCATATGGTGCAGTCCATAATGGTATTTTCTCATAAAACCTGATTTTATATGGTTCCAAATTCTCCATAATGCATGTCTAACATAATGATTTTTAAATTCTAAATTTGCTTTCACTTTGTCATACCACAAATACCCATGCCAACCAAATCTCAAGTCAGAGCCTTCTAACTCCAATAATCTTCTATTTTGTAAATACATCCACTCTTTCAACCATACCAAAAAAAAAAAATGCTGCATAATACAGGTGGGTCCCCATATCCATGGATTCGCTATCAACGGTTTCAGTTATCCACAGATGGCGGGGACCCCCTCCCAGGCTGTTACTTTTTTCCATGGCCGTCAGGAAACCATGGAGGGGGTGTTCGCTCCTATCCACAGTTTCAAGTATCCACGGAGGGGCCTGGAACATATCCCTAGCGGATATGGGGGGAGTACTGTATACTTTCAAATCCGGTAGTCCTAATCCCCCTCTCTCCTTTGCACCTTGTAGAATCTTATATTTCACTCTTGGTTTCTTCACTTGCCAGATAAATTTAGAAATGTCTTTCTGCCATTCTTTAAATGGTGCATCAGATATAATCACTGGTATCGTTTGAAATAAGAACATCATTTTTGGTAATACATTCATTTAATCACTGATATCCTTCCTAGTAAAGACAACTTAACAGTATTACAGCCCAATCGTGCACTAAAGATCCGCCGGGCGGCCGAGACCACCCGCCGGATCCTGATCTCCGCCGCGGGCAGCCTGCAGCAGGCAGCCTGCAGCGGAAAGTCTACTTGGGGAAGGGGACGCTCGTCCCCTTCCCCAAGTGTAACTGCGGCCAGGGCCGATAGGCCTCCTCAGATTTCCGCCAGCTATTTTGCTAGCGGAAGTCAGAGGAGGCCGTGTAACGGCTCAGCCGATGGGCGGGGGTCGGGATTTGGCCGAGGCCAATCCCCACCTCCTCCCCAATCGGCTGGGCCTATCGACCCCTGCCGTTTGCTCCCAGACCGTCCCCCCTCCGCTGGATCCTCACCTGAGTCAGGCGGCGGGCGGGAGCCGGTCCAGGCAGTGGAACAGGGCAGGCAGGCCTTGTGCCGGCCTTCCCTGCTTGCGAGTCATCGCGAAAGTGCTTTACGGCACTTTCACGACAGCTTAGGGCGGCGGAACGCTCGTTCTGCCACCCTAATTTAGAGCACAATTGCACGGTTAGAGGGGTCCTAGCCTTAGAGTTGCCAACAGGCCAGAAAATAAAACAGCCCAACCTCCTCCAGAGTCTTTAGAACGTTTGTCATGCTGAAATCAGCAGGTGAAGCGTTCCATGGCATGGAGTTAAACATTATCACTTGCTAATTATTGCAGATCCAATTGTTGGATCTGCTGTTGTTGACCATCCTCAGAGCAGCAACACTTTAGCAGACATTTGGCCTTACAGGGTCAGAGGCCCGCTCATTCCAGTCCCACCCATTGTGACACAATGCATGGGAATTGTATAGGATCCTGGCCAATTAGGCTTGCCAACTCTTGAATCAGAGCCCATTCAGTGCAATTGGATCTGTAATAATTAGCAAGTGATAATGTTTAACTCCATGCCATGGAACACTTCACCTGCTGATTTCATCATGACAAACGTTCTAAAGACTCTGGAGGAGGTTGGGCTGTTTTATTTTCTGGCCTGTTGGCAACCCTAAGGCTAGAGAAGATGGAAACTTTCTCAAGTTTCAAGTTCCAAGCCAGATTCTGCTGATGCAACATGTCTCAAATGAGCCTCAGTCATGCTCTAGCATTCCCTGCTCATCAAGCAGAGGAGGGAAAAGGATTCACAGTCAGCCTGCAGGGCTTCACTTAACTACCTAGAAGTTTGTCAGTCTTGCATTAGAGAACAACCCTTTTGTTGGGCGTTTCAAAGGTTCGGGATGTGAGGGCCAGATTATATGACCTTCTGAATTAAGTGATAAACCTGGATGTTCGCCCAGTGGAGAAAAGGTTTCCACAACATAGCCAAAGAGCATGGAAGGGAGAACATGAGGCTGAGCCCTGCAATGACAGTAGTGGGGAAGAAGCATTCAAACACCACCTGCAGCCTAGACTTGTACAACCCGGGAAAAGCTCTAACACTTGATTTTACAGCCTTTAAGTTCCAGAATGTCAAACATTCTCACTCTCAGGATCAGGGAAGCAATACAAAATTTGGGGAAATTTTGTTGGCATAGCTCTGAGGAGCCTGCAGGGGGAGGATTGGGGTGGGGACAGTGGTTTGGGATACAGTGGATGCCAGCCACTTGCCACTGCAATCCACCCCAATCTGCCCCTGTCCCCGCCCCTCTGCCAGCAGAACCTCTCTGGTGGCTGATCTGCACTGTGCTGCCGGAGCCATGCGGCTTTCCAACTGCTGCACTGGAGGCCATGCAGTGGAGAGGTCGCCGCGATAGCAGGACCCTCGTTGCACCGGTGTACTGTACCTGGTAGCAACCCAAGGCAACAAGGGGATAAGGTTGGGCCATTAGTCTGTCACTGTGTGGATCTGTGGTCCTTTGATGAATAACAAAACAATGACATTCAGGCATTCACGCTTTCCTTCAAGTGCACAAGGCCAGAGCAAACGATTGAGCTGAAAGAAGCTGCAGCTGTATGCACAGTCCTAAGGTACTCTTTGGGGGTGTTTCCCCCCCCCCACATTTTCGTAAGTGAGCTTCTGCGTATCACCCTTTTTGATGCTGTTGCTACTGCTTTAGCATTTAGCATTTATCTGCAATAAAACAGTAGCAACGGCATCGAAAAGGGTGACATGATTCTATTCCACTACGTCTGACCTGAACTGCATGGGACAACATGTGGTACAGCCCTAATTCATATGATTTGATTCTCTAATCAACGAAGCAGTATTATTGAAAGATGTAGACAGACAGGAATTCTTCCCTGTTTCTTTAAAGGTGTAATCACTGTAGTTTTATAGGTCAATCAGACATCGTGCATCGCCATCCATTCATTTTCTCATTATATGCCATTTGACACCCACTGTTATTAAAGAAAAGAAAAGCTGCTTGTTTGTTTGGGGGAAACTGGGGGAGGGAGGTTTCCCACTGAAGCCTTGGCTGTAGCTGCAGAAATTGGAAGTCTATTTTGGCTTTAAGTCACTTTGCTCTTCATCTTTTTAATTTGGTGGGAGAGAATCTCACAATTCAATCACAGCTGAGGCTATAAACTGCCTCTGAGCATTAACTGCAGAGTCAGGCAGAGATCGTGACAATATTGTAGCATTCTGTGAAAGGTGGGAGGGGCCAAAGCTCAGTGGGAAAACACATTTGCTGCATGGACAAGGTTACAATCAGGTAACCATGAGGCCAACTGATGCAAATGCCTCTGGTAGCAGATTGACAGTGGCACCTTCATCACTGGGTGTGTGTGTGTGTGTGGATTTTTCCCGATCCCTGCCGCAACTCACGCAGGGATCGCCTTTCTGAGGAGGCCTCTGCATTGTGTGGTCTGGTGTGGGAGGAAGACCATGGGGGTGATGCCATGAGATCTTCTCCCGGGTGTCACCAACCCTAGTGATGCCCCTGCACTCACCTCTTCTCTCCTCCTGCCTCTGCTGGTCTACTTTCCATTCTTGCGTCTTCTTTGGACCTCCCTTTAAAATTTTAGATATTTAAGCAAAGACATTTGATTGCATACTATAGCTATCAGCTGCTACAATATCTGCCAAGCAGATTTGGCCCATGAACCAAAGTTATGCTTCAACATGCATCTAGGGATGTTGGGACCTCTCGGCATTGTGAAAATTGCCCATTGACACCTACTCTCTGTTTCCTGTTCTTCAAAATATGTTTTCATTGCTCAAGTAACATTCTACGTTTTCCATTTCAGGGTCTTTCTTTCCCGAAAACAAGCCTTCGGACACTGTTTTTAAAATTGCATTTTGGCTTGGCTATCTAAACAGCTGCATCAACCCTATCATCTACCCTTGCTCGAGTCAAGAGTTTAAAAAGGCATTCCAGAATGTTTTGCGAGCTCAGTGTCTCACACGGAAGTATGCTACCAACAAATACTCGCTTAGCTTCAATTACAACCACCCCAGCAACCACGTAGCAGAAGCTCCAAAAGATGTTGTCCGCATTCCCGTTGGGTCCGGCGAAACCTTCTACAAGATTTCCAAATCGGACGGCGTCTGTGAGTGGAAGCTCTTCTCAGCCATGCAAAGCATGTCTCATAAGACCACTGCCTCTAAAGACAAGTCCACCTGTTCGACAGCCAAAGTGAAGAGCAAAGGATTCCTCAGGGTATGCTGCACATCAGGAAAAACTGCCCAGAAGGGCCAGAAGATGCCCACTATAAAAATACACACCATCTCCCTCAGTGATCATGGAGAGGATGTCTAAAGGTGTCCATCATTCTGTGGGACTGGTAGAATTCTACAGACAATGCTTCAATCCTGGCAAGCCAGGAAGAGGAGACTCATGTTCATGGGGGAATAAAAGAGGAACACTTGAACAGAAGGAGATGCTGCAGCTATGGCAGTAGCACACAGTACCACTACTGTTTGACTAAACAGCCAGAAGCATTGCCGGGGGGGCAGGGTCCCCCGGGCGACAAGTGGGGGGGTGACAAAGCAGGCGGCAGTGACAATTGCACCATTTTGATGGTGGGAAGAACGAGTGGCAGAGGCGGAGAAGGTTTTGCCCACCCTCCCACCTTGCATCTCTGACGGGGTTGAAGCATCATCGTCGGTGATGTCACTTCCGGTGGTGACATCACACGGGGGGTGGCATAGCAACGCCACTGTAAACAGCCCAATCCTGTTTCGGAGAATCTGCTCCAAGTTTATTTAAATCCCAATGGAATCTGGGAATTGGAAATCCTCTCCCACTTGAGACTGGACTCTTTGAAATTATTGTACTCTTATTTGTTGCTGTTTGAAAGGTTCTGTTCTGTTCTTTCTGTTTGAAAGCAAAAACAAAATGATGTAATATATCCTACAATAGAGAGCCATGAAGATATGTTGTTGATTTCAGCACAGATAATACGTTGATGGCTCTCAACTCACATCACAGAGTAATTCTGTATTTTGGACGGACGAGTTTGACAAGGCAGGGTAATCAAGGTAAAACGTAAAGGAGACAGGTGTGCACAACTTCGGATGCCCTTTTCCCTTGGCTTTTGTTAATGGAATGATTTCAGTCCTGTGAAACTGTGAGCACCATAAATACTCAGTGAATACAACTGGGGGTGTAGAATGAGGCACCGACCCTGACTGAGCTTGCGAGCCTCTTCAAACCTGGCTACCAATAGTTCAGAACCTTCACATGCACATCAAGCCAGTGGGAGCTGCTTCTCCACAATGACGTTGCACATGTTCAAGATGTGCAAGCACCAAGCACATGTTTCTTTCCGCCATCTCAGCATGTTCCCTCCTTGCAGGACGCCAGTCATGTGGGAATGAGCAGCTCTGCCTATGTCGTTACGATATTCACATACCGTAGATCCACCACAGCTCCCATAGTGCTTGGTGTGCATATGAAGGGGGCCACATTCTCTTCTTTCTCCCTGTGTTTCTAGGGACCATTTCTTTATCCCAACAGTGTATGAAAAATAGCTGTGTGTCATTTTGAGGCTCCATTGCTTTTGTGTTCAGATTTGTAGCCCGTCTTGCAAGTACCTTCATTCTTGAAGTGAAATGTGTATGCAAAATATTCTGTGGTGAAATCATGTATATTTGGAATAATAACATTGCCATGAAATTACTTTCTTGAGTTTGTGGGCCATTTAATAGCCTCTTTGTCTTTGCATGCTGTCCTTCCTTTCCACATTTGTGCCCCTGTTCAGCAGTTGTGTACTGTTCAGCAGTAACCTACACTGTGCATCGGAGGAAAGGCAAGCAAGAACAGCTTGCTTAGCCTCTTCCCCCCCCCCCCCCCGTGAACTCGTCTACTGGTGCCAAGTGGAAGTTTTTTTACACAGGACGGACATCATTGTAACCCCCCACATGAGCAGTTTGGACGTGGGACGGACACCACTGCAACTCCGCCGTCGCAGGGGGTATTCTGGGGGCATCCGTCCTGTGTCCGAACTGTGCATGCACAGTGTCCAAGGGGGGTTACACCGATGTCCGTCCAGCGTCCGGCGGCGTGCAGCAAGTTACACTGGCATAAGTGCACTTACACCGGTGGACCTACCGTTGCAAGAGTTACACAGGATTGGGCTGTTAGTATCTCGGAATCATAGAGCTGGAAGGGATCTATGAGATAATCAAATCCAACCCCTTGCGTGGTTACTGTTGGGAAACAGTAATGTGGGAATATCCAGAAATTGTCCTTATGTTTATCAAAAAGTGAGCACTTTCAGACAGTATGAAGCCAACGTATTATGGTCATCCACCCCATGTTTAACAGCAGATGAGTTAGATTTTATGCTGCATTTTTTCACAGGGTGCTTTGGCACCAGCCACTTTTACTGTTTCTCTCAAGTAATCCTGAGGATTGTGGTTTGCAGAGAGTGTTCAGAATTGTCTATCAGATGCTCACTTCACCCCACTTTGCAGATTTGCAGTTCATAGGGTAACTCTGTGGAGAAGAGTGCATATTAAACCAGGTTAAGCTTATGATGAAGCTACATCAATAAAGATTTATTTGAATTGAGTTTGGATAAATTAAATTGCTTTGCTTAGGATTACCCAACAATGCATCAATTCTCCACAAGGTTGAAGTAACTAATTTCTCAGCTACTGACGTCAATGGGAGCATTTTCTATTAATATACAACATTTAAAAAAAAAAAATCATATACCATGCCCCCCTCCCCTTCATTAAACCAGATTACCTGAATTTGGATTATCAACCTTTTTTTTTTTTTTTGCTACAGTGGCCCAGGAAACATAACAGAGCTTTTGTATTTGTTTTGCACTGGGAAATGTTAGTCATAATAAAGAATAGGATTGTGTGCATGGAACATTTTCCAACACCAAGGTGAATAGTGAATCCACAGCTCATGTGGAACTCCAAGCTGGTACATGTACATATTCGTCACTTGATGGCTGTGGCATCAAGTGATGGCTTTCATGGAATTTGCCACCCCAGACCAAATGCCAAAGGCAGAACTTTCATATCACACTACTGTAAATGCAGTGTTTTCAGTGGAGTGGGTTTTTCAATGGACTTACATTTCAGCTGTGGCAGCCCAATTTTGTGTAACTCTTGCACCAGTGTAACAGTAGATCCCCAGGTGCAAGAGCACTTATGCCAGTGTAACTTGCTACAAAACAATGGAAGCAGGACGAACACTGGCTTAACCCCCCTTGAATGCCTCACATGTGCAGTTCGGACACAGAACGGATGCCAGCACAACTCTGCCAGTGCAGGGGAAATTCTGGGGACATTAGGATGCCCCCAGAATGCCCCCTATGCCGGTGGAGTTGGGCCGGTGTCTGTTCTGCGTTCAAACTGTGCATGTACCTCCTAGGTACGTCCGTTGGCGTATGGCAAGTTACACTGGCATAAGTGCTCTTGCACCGGGGGATCTACTGTTACACCGGTGCAAGAGTTACACGGGATTGTAGCGAAGTCACTTGCTGTCAGATGTGTGTGAACCAACTTTGCATGTCCATTAGAGATCATGAATGAGCATCTTGGACCAAGGCTGTTGCATTTTTTTTCTTTAAAAGCATATTCATCTGGAGTTGCCAAAGTTTGCTTTCTAGAGGATCTGCCATTAAAATATTTTCAGATCACATCACCTCCTATAATATCCGCATCCATCAAGGACTTCACAGAGCTAAGAATCTTGAAAAGAGCTTCCCTTGAAAAGATTGTTCAAAAGATGATCTATTAAGATCGTCAAGAGCCTTGACAGTGTGTCTGTTATTTCCCTCTCTATTGTGCTATAGCCTGAAAGGGGTTATATTGATGGTGCTTTAGACACTGACGGTCTAAAATATATTCACAGCAAATGTGAGGTTTGCAAGGTACGTGACCCTCAAGACAGCTTGAAAATGATTTCATTTTTAACCTCTTCAAGCTGGAGATGTGTTTTTTTTTCCTGCTTGGATAGGAAAGAGGCAAAAGTTATGTGTGCAGTAGTATAGCTTTTCCTTCTGTACACTACAAACAACACATGGAAATAATCTGATATTCCAGTATGTGCTATAGGCAAGAGATAAATCTCTAACATCAGGAAGAAAGGTGAGATGAATATAAAACTGTAGGTACTTCAAGAAAAGAACAGAACTACATAGTTCTAGAACAGAACTACATAGGCCATAAGTGTGGACAGTTTTAAAATGGAATTGGGCAACTTAATGGAGGACAGGGCTATCAGTGGCTACTGGTCATGATGGCTATGCTACCTTCAGTTTCAGAGGTAGTGTGCCTCTGAATTCCAGCTGCGGGGGAGCCACAGTAGAAGAGAATTATTATTATTATTATTATTATTATTATTATTATTATTATTATTATTATTAATAATAATAATAATAATAATAATAATAATAATAATAATAATAATGGCCGGCCTGGTCTGGGAGGGGGCAGGGATATTGGCGCTGAGATGCAGCCTCCCCGGATGTGCGCCAACTCCAGAGCACATCTGTTACCAAAATTGCCGTTGTTATTATGGGGAATAGCTTTAAATATGGCAATTTGGTATGTGCAGGGATCTTGAGACCTGTGTATACCAGAGTCCAGCCCCAGAATTCCATTTTAAATAAGCTTGAGGACACACGTGTGTTGCTTTCAATAGTTTACTAGATAGTTCAGTCATACATATACAAAAATCCAATCATACACAACATACAGAGCTAGGAAACTTACAGCGCAATCCTAACCTTGCGGACAGCGGACCTAGCATTCCGCCGCCCGCCGTAGTCGCAAACGTGCTGTAATTTGCAGACTACTTTCGAGCAGGGAAGGCCAGACGGGGGGGGGGAGGGACAGCGGAGCTGGGAGGGCAGCCCCAGAATTCCGGCCCAGGCAGGGGCAGGGACATGGCATCCGCCCTATCCCAGTCCCCGCCAGCTCCGTAGGGTGGCTGGGCAGTTACACGGCCGCCTCCGACTTCCGCCAGCAAAATAGCTGGCGGAAATCCGAGGAGACCTACCATCCCCAGCCGCCGTTACACTCGGGGAAGGGGATGAGCGTCCCCTTCCTCAAGTAGACTTTCCGCTGCAGGCAGCCTGCGGCAGAGCACTGGATCGGGTGGACTGCCTTGCCCAGCCGCCCGATCTTTAAGTAGGATTGGGCTGCCCGATAGAAAAAGACAGAGACTTAGCAGGTTTCGAGCAGAACATCCTGGAAAATGCTTCCTTTGATTAGCAGGTATCCTTGATTTGTACATGGGTGATATTTACCTGTCCTCCTGGAGAGGCGTTGTCAGCAATTGTAGTACTGTATAAGAGTAGGGAGGGGAGGTCGTAATGGCACAAACCAGCAGTGAACAAGGAGAAGGAAAGAAACAAATTGGCTCTGAATTGATCAGGCTCAGAAACCTGCAGAGTGACTAACTGAGAAGTAAAGTTACGAGAAGGGGGGTTAGGGGTGAAGGGGGGAGCCAGAGAGCACGAGCAAGGAGACCAAAAGAGCCAGAGAGCCCAAGAGCAAGAAAGAAAGCCAGAGACAGACAACTGGCAGAGTAAACCTGCCTTTTATGTCCTGAGGCGTATATCTTACGCAAGGAGGAGGGGTAGTTGCTACTATGCAATGAAAAAGGGACGTTTGCCTTCTTGGGATGGACCAGAACATCTTGGGTGTGAAGACATCAGACAATGGGGAGGGGGAAAGAGGACTGTTGACTTAATCTTGCAGGAGATGTGGATTTGCCTTCCCAGGGCCAGACTTGGCCTTAGCATATCTTGTGTGGATTCTCTTCTCTCTGCCAGACTGGTCGTTTAGCATGTCTTTGGGACTATGTCCCTGGAAGGGATGGAATGTGCCTACGTGCTTTTGAGCATTTTCTGAAATGGTGGATGCTGGTCAGATTCTTCCCTCATGGCTTCCTGGCTGGGGAAAACCTTTTACAGCATGGCCCCAGTTTGGCACAGGGACGCGGTGTGGCCATCGCATTCCTCCTTGATACAGTCCTGGTCATGCGCATGTTCCATTCTAGCTCACAACCCATTTCAAAAGGTCTCTTTGGGATCAAACATATTTTAAAAGTCTCTTTTTTCTTTTTTTTTCTTCCCCCCTTTTTATTTTATTCAATTAACATTCCATGACAATCCATAACAATAACATAAATAACATTCTGACATCATTTCCTTATACATATAACAATACATATAGTAATAATTCTAATACATTTTTATAATCTTAATAAATAAGTGACCAATATACCAATGGATTATCGGTTCCATTCATTTCAATATCTGTTTCCCTATCCAGTTTTAACAAGGGGTACCAAATTTTACTGAAATTATCTATTTTAATCTCTCTTCTTGAAAATCTGTCTTTTATAGGTAGGAATAGTAGGAATAATAGGTAGGAATCTTTTATAGTCAATTTCTCCATCCAAGCTGTTTCCCATATTTTACCTAGATATCTTTGGAAAGAAAGACTCTTTAAATCTTTCCAATTACTAGCAATCTCTAATCTTGCTGTCCCAATAAGAAGCTCAATCAGATCTTTATTATTCAATTGTTCATTCCCTTCTGTAAATAGGGAAAACAGTAGAAGAGTTTCATTGCCAGTTATATTCTGACCTGTCAATTTTTCTAACTACTTAATCACTTCTTTCCAAAATACTTCTACTTTTGGACAAGATAACCACATACTGTATGCTCAAATTACCCTTTTTCTCCACAGTTTCTCCAACACATGTTTGATATTTTATAGGAGTTAAGTACCATCTATGTACTATTTTCAAAATCATTTCCTTAGATTTTGCTGATACTGAACTAGTATATGCCCGATTATTCCAAATTTGTGTCCATAACTTTTTTGGTATTCTTATCTTCAAATTCTTTTACCACACCATTTTCGTTCCTATATAACTAGTATAATCCACATTTATAATATTATACACAGTTGCATAGTCCTTTTTTCTTATCTTCAGCTTCTTCTAAACAATAATTGTCAAACAATGTCAAAAATCTAAGCGGACCAGACCTAGCATATATTATATTTACAAAATCTCATACTTGAACCTATTGTAGCCAATTACATTTTATTCAATTAGTTATTTCTTCTAACTGTCTCATTGACAGTGGCGTTGCTCTAGAGTGCCGCCTCGCTCTGAACCTCCGTTTCAGCTCCGCGCGAGGCGGCCCTGCCCCCTCACCTTCGGAGCCATTCGAGGCAGCAAAAGCAATGCGCAAGAGACTCCCTGCACACTGCTTTCACTGCCTCGAATGGTTAGAGACCTAGAGCAACACCACTGCTCATTGAGATTGGTTTCCCTTGTATAAATAAATCTCTAATTCTATAAATACCTACTTCTTTCCATCCTTCAAATTGTGCAAATTTTTCATGAAATTTAAATTTAGGATGTTCCAACAAAGGGCATAATGGAGATATTGGGGGTGCTAGATTTTTCATCGAACATATTTTAAAAGTCTCTTGGTAACAAACCGCACATCTGAGGAGGCCCATTGCGGCCCGCGTTGCTTACACTGGAGGAAGGGGACGAACATCCCCTTCCCTCGAGGTGGACCTGAGCCACACCGGCGCAACCCGCAATGGGCCTTGGATGTCGCAACCAGCCAGGATTGTGCTGTAAGTATAATTTGTAAAATGCTCTTTACTGAAAGACTGGTCAAAGATTAGGGCCCAACGTACACATGTGACATTGTGATCAATTCATCATGAGGCCAGATGGACTTTTAGATTTATTTACAAATAGCACAGAGGGGAACATGAAACTTGGCAATACCATGATAAGGAGTAGGGGGCGTTACTATTTTGTCTCACCTATAGTTCTGATCCTGATTGTCATGTCCCCACATGCTATTTTTAATATAAAAAAACTTTCATTGGCCTTCAATGGGAGCCTTTTAAAAATGTGGCTTGTAAAAAGCAGGGGAGGAAACAGGATCAAAACCACAGCAGGGGAAACCTAAAGGGGCTCAAAATCTAAAAAGAAACACGAGACAGACACCAGCAAAAAATAGCTACTGGGAGGGGGCTGTTATACAGGGAGGAACTGAGTCAGTTGCTAACTATAAGAGAGTAATGACTTGAAAAGATGCCTGTTTGTCCACTTAGCAGAGATGTGTCAAGAGAGAGAGAGAGAGAGAGAGAGAGAGAGAGAGAGAGAGAGAGAGAGAGAGAGAGAGAGAGAGATTATTTTATGTACTGTACATAATATATGATATTTTTACTCTTCCTATGCAGGCAGCAACACTGAGATACAGCTTCTAAGCTTTTCCTCTTTGTGCTCCAGTTCACTTTTCCCAACTCAGTTCATTACCTTTTAACAGTAAAGTAAAGGTAAAGGTAAAGGTGACCCCTGACAATTAAGTCCAGTTGTGTCCGACTCTAGGGTATGTGGTGCTCATCCCCATTTCAAAGCCGAAGAGCCAGCGTTGTCCGAAGACGCCTCCGTGGTCATGTGGCTGGCATGACTCTCCTTGCCGCAGCGCGTAGCATGCGGCTGGAACACGGAGCGCTGTTTACCTTCCCGCAAGCGGTAAAGTACCAGATACTATTACTTTTGTGCTGGAGGGGTTGGGGAGGCAGAAATTGTGCCTCAGCACAGAGCAGCAACCTGGACTCCTTTGTTGCTCGCATGAGTGACTTACAATCTTGCCCACCAGCAAGCAATGCTGACCTGCTACAATTTACAAGAGAGTGAAGCAAATTTATCCTAGACCACAGGAGTATTTCATTACCTTAGACCCCAGGAGTACTAGCAAGCTTCAATATTGGTATTTTTTTTTTAATTCCCTCAGGAGTTCTCACTTGGAACTAGAACCAACTGTGCAAACACTCTGGCTATGCTATGGCTCTGTGCATAACTATGAGGCGCTGTGGCAATACAAATTGATCTTTGCTTCATCACATACCGCAGTGTTGACATGGCTATAATAAAGGAAGGCTGATCATATCTGTTTGCAATGTGGCAATAACATGAAGAGCTCAAGTAGAAATTGGGAAGTTTAAAGAAGTAGAGACTTCAAAAGCAAGACTGAGAATACACAGCTCAGTCTACCCCAGTAAATCTGCTTGTAAATAAGATGCAATAGCAACAGCAACAACAATAACAACAACAATAACAATAACAACAACAACAATAAGAATAAGAATTAGAATTAGAATCAAGAAGAAACAATTGGAAAAGCACAAAATATAAAGACCTGGAAATTGAAATACAGCACCTCCAGGGAAAGAAAACAACCACCCCCATTATCATTGGCACATTATTTATTTATTTATTTATATGCCACCTTTTTCTTGTAGACTCAAGGCGGTTTACATAGACAGGATGATCTAAACCCCATTTTTTCAAATATTCTATGAGAGAACTCATAGAAACCTTCATTTCTCCAGATGTTTCCCTTCATGATTCTGTGTAGGATACGGCAGCTGACCTAAAGGGCAGCCTGGAAACAACTCAGGAGAAGGGGACAATCGTCCCCTTCCCCCCATGTAAGCCGCATGTGCGTGCACATGTGCGTGTATGTTCATGCGCTCTAGAGCTCTAGAGCTCGTGCACTGTAACGCCAACCATGTCGGCGTATCTGGGACCTGGAGGGAACATTGGATACCAGGGATACTTGGGATTCCCGCCCCCTCCAGGCCCCGGGCTGTCAATGGCCACCCTCCCTTGCTGCCTGGTCCGCCCTCTTCCCGCCCCTGCCCCGACCGGCGTAGGGCTTACCTACGGCAGCCGGCGCTGGGCCAGGGGAACGGTGGGGCATGCAGCGCCGGGTGTCACTTAAGTGCCCTCTCCGGGTGTCGCTGAAGTGCCTTACAGCAATTTTGTGACACCCTGCGCCGACACGTGCTGCGCCGACACATGCTGCCCCGACGCACACGGTACACAGGATTGTACCGCAAATGTTATCCATTTCTTGCCAGCTGAATGATAATTCTCCACATTCCACACTCCTTCACATTCCTTCATGAGATCCATCAGCAGCTTCCTGTCACCCATCCAAGGCAAGACTGAAGCTGATCCTGCTTAGCTTTTCAGGCAGGGGAAACAGCTCAGCCTTCAGACCACACCTCTTGCCTAGGTGCAATTCCCAAGGCCCTTAAGAAATATCTGGCCAGATATTTCTTGTATAGACAAGATAACAGTTGAACAACTACAACAAGCCTCACTATTAGGAGCATCACGTTTTATATGGCGATATCTTGCTAGTTCTTAAATTCTTGGGTAGAGTTCAAATTCGTGAACACCCAATAATCCCAGTCCAAACATCTAGTGAACTGTGACACCACTGATGGTGATGGTGATGATATCATCCTTGGTGTAACTGTAAATGAAATCACTACACACCAACTACAGAAAGTCTTACTTGGAACAGCACACAAATTAGGAAAATATCTGTGAATATGCTAGATCCTTGGGAAGAGAGTAATATTCCACAGGCCAAATCTATCCACCAACATCTGGCGGGCTGTGCATAAGAACTATAAAATAATAACAATAAAATAAGAACAATAATCATAGAAGTCTGCACATTTACAAGTCTAAAAGCCATGGTGAAAAGTTAAAAAGTAAAAAAAAATGTTTATAGGTAAAAAGCACAAAGATTAAAAACACTTAAAACAATGTCAACAACGTTTCTTCCGAATCGCATCGGGTTTCATCAGGTACGAGCAGCAAAACACTGCCGGCAGATGGCAGCTCGTGCCACGCAGCCGCAGATTATGATGATGATGATGATGATGATGATGATGATGATAATAATAATAATAATAATAATAATAATAATAATAATAATAATAATAATAATAATAATAACATGGATGATGTGGAGAGAGTGGATAGGAAGAAGTTCTTCTCCCTCTCTCACGACACTAGAGTCAATGGTACCGATTGGAGCACAGTGCATCATTAATCTAGGAATCCGCTATCACAAGAAATGGTGATGTCCACTAGTTTAGATTCTTTTAAAAGGGATTAGATGAATTCTTGGAGGACAAACCTATCAAAGGCTTCTAGTCACTATAGTTTTATAGAATGGCCAGGGTCAGAGGTAGTGTGACTCTGGTACTGTAATTCTCACAAGCGTAATGTGTTTAGGAGCCAGGGTACACTTGCCATGGGTAGCTTCCTTGGGGCAAATCATGTCCTTGCCCACTGTAATGCTAAAACATCACATCATGTTGGGCCATTGTGTTGTGAGGTTTCCAGCTCCATGATATCAGAAACGTTTGACAAGTGTGGGGAAACTTATAATACAGTATGATGGCTCGTCACATGATTCATGTAGGATCAGGTGAGCATGTGATCCTTGATGGGTAAGTTCCAAGTACATGATCCAAGTACAGTGTGTTCCTAGACATTATGGAAAGGAGGGGGGGAATACCGTTTCCACGGGTAAACCTTTTTCAGCAGCATCTTCATGGCAAATGTAGCACGAAGTCCAACTCTGTGCTTTGCCCCACATTTTTTTACAGCACTCTGCTTTGATTTTGCACATCTACAATATGTTACCACACAAAAAACTGACAATGTTTACTATGTTCACTCTCCCAACAATCTAAGGCTAACTGAGGCTAACCATTCATGATGATGTCCAAAACCAGCCAACCAATTCTACCCATTGTAGAATATCTATTAAATTTAAACTCCTCCTCTGAGCTACAGAGCACTACCTGTCATGTGTTATTTCTGCATCCAACAGACTCCCAAAGAAAATCTGAATTGTCCTTCACAACTTGACCCTCACTTCTCCTGAGGGCTTAGGGATTTGAAACCAGAAATGATGTTTTAAACAGTCCATTCTCGTGTTATTTCAAGCTTAAGTCAGGAGCTGAAGACCTGGGAAATGTGATAGTAGGAATCAGTTCTCAACCCAGTTCTGTAGTCTCCGGAGGTTTCAGTGATTCTGGGATACTCTAGTGAACCAAATCTGAACTCTTAAAATATTCATTTTAGGGTCATTATGACCAGAGTGCTTGGACTATTTACAGCTTTTGCTGACTGAATATGGAGGACTAATGAATAGCCCAACCTGATAATGGCATCAAATACCAAACTTGGTGATGTAACTGTGCTGTGGAACAGATGCCAGCCTCAAACAAGGGAGGGGGTTTCTGCATTCTGAATGGTGGGTGAGTGGGCTCCTCATGGCATGTAGAAAAATATTAGTTTGTAAATTAAAAGAAAAAAATGATCCTCTAACAGCCCGATTCTATCAGGCATAACTGGCTGTGTGGCAGAGTGGACAGCGCACCACTGGAAGACATTTTGGACCAGCCACAGAGAACAGCAGTGGCAGTGGCCATACAGTGATGGAGGATGGGAGGGGGTGGTGCCCCCCCGCAGCATGCGGGGGGTGTCAGGCCTCGGACGGCAGGTGGGCTGGGGCGAGAATCGGGCCGTTTCAGCGATGCAAGCAGGCAGCAGCGACGGGTTTGGCCCGCCCACCTGCCCTACGCCTCTGTTTGATGGAAAACTGCCGCCGGTGGTGGTGGTGACATCACTTCCAGTGCCAGGGGGCGGCGGTCGTAGCTCTGCCACTGCAGCCAGACTTAGAGACTGGCTCCAGAGCAGGTAAGCCAGCACAGGGGGCAGATTGTTGGCAGGGAGGGGGAGGAACCAGGCGTTCCAAGGGAGGAACTGGGGGGGAGGGAGGGGGTGGATCCAGCAGCAACAGCGCTTGCTGGATCCTATCCCTTTTGTGTAAACCTCCCTCCCCCTTTTCTTTCAAAATAGGTGGTATATACCCCATAGGCGGCCTGAGAGCTTACACGGAGATAAATAACAGTTTTACTTACCTCCCAATTGCCTTCAGGTCCCCCCCCCTCCAGATGCAGCACATGCCTTTTTGGGTCAGTGCTGGTGGTAGGAGATAGGATTGGGGCCTAAAGAGCTATGTTTACAGGCTCACAGGACAGGTAGGGGCAGTTGGGACATCAGGTTGTTTGTTTGTTTGTTTGTTTGTTTGTTTGTTTGTTTGTTTGTTTGTTTGTTTGTTTGTTTTTAAGGAAAATACAGACCTGGTCCAGATTTCTTAAATTCTGGTTAAGGATCTGCTTTGTGGCAGATCAGGACCCCCTGCTCAAGGGTAGGCTTACCATCCATCCCAGAAAGCCCAGGACTGGCCCAGTTTCCGGGCTCCAGTCCCAGGCTTTCCGGGCCCAGGGAAGTCTCCTCCTTTGCCGCCGCCGCTGCTTGCAAAGTGCCAAAAGGCACTTTTTTCCCTGGCGCTGCCATCTTGGATCTTGCGAAATCTCGCGAGATCCAAGATGGCGGCACCCAAATCTCATGAGGACACATGATGCAGTAGTACATGAGGCGAAAATAAATAAACATGAGGCGAAAATAAATGAGTTCATGGCCAAAAATAAATAAATAAATAAATAAATAAATAAATAAATAAATACATACATACATACATACATACATACTTTTGAAACCGGGAAAATCTGGTAAGCCTACTCAGGGGTGTCCTTGCAGACTCGATGATCTCACCTGGCCTGGCTCTGTTTCTGAAGAAAGTTCAACAAATGGGCCTCTCTGTCGATCTATTGGAGACTGGCTCGCTAGCCTCTGCATATAGACTTTTGGATATAGATAGGCAGGAAACTTTGGCAGCGGCCCACAGAACCTGTTCCCCACTTTATTACCATCTTGCGATCAGTTATGGCAACAGGCCAAGATACTTGTACTTTCTTCACTGCTCCCAGGAAAGAGGAGCTTTAATGCTTGCACGCTGCAACGCTTTCCCCTCCAACGTCCTCGTGGGCAGATTTAGAGGCATATCAAATGAGGAACGAGGCTGCAGTTGTCTCTCGGGGGACATAGAATCTTTGCCTCATATCTTGTTACAATGCACAAGACAGGAGCAGCAACCTTGACTCCTCAGACCATTTCTTTCTTGCAGTATGGGACAGTTGGAGTGTCCGACGATTCCGTATTTGTTAGTGGGTGAAGATGAGTTTTGTACAGAACAAGTGGCCAAGTAACTCAACTTGTGTATACAAAATTGTTCTGCAATCCAGAGTCTAGTGTGCTGACTAAATTAGGTGTGCAATTTTATGTTGGTTCATTTGTTTGTGTCGGCGTTGCTGTGTTATGTGTAAATTTTATATGCCAATAAATGTTCTGAAATCTGAAAAAAAGGAAAATGTGATGATGGGAGAAAATTGGACTGCTGGAGTTCCTAACATCAGCTTGTAACATCCTGGAAGAGGGAAATCAGAGGATGCATATCATGAAGTTAAAGAAAAAGAAGAGGAAAGGAATGAGTATGGCCTGTTCCTTTCCCCCTGCCTGAAACCTCTGCTATCCCATGTGCCAGTGATGTAGACTTGAGTCTATTGACTCGGACTCGAGACTTGACTCGGAGATTGTAAAAGACTCAAAAGACTCAACTCGAGAATTGGAGCCTTTTAGGACAAGTCGAATTTTATTCAGGTTTAAACCCATTTCTCCCATTAAATAGATAGGGACTCGCAACTCACAACCAAAGACTCGGGACTTGGGGGGCAAAGATTTGGGACTTGACTTGAGACTTGGAGT
Organism: Plestiodon gilberti rubricaudatus; assembly: GCA_026170595.1. Classification (NCBI taxonomy): domain Eukaryota; kingdom Metazoa; phylum Chordata; class Lepidosauria; order Squamata; family Scincidae; genus Plestiodon; species Plestiodon gilberti. The sequence continues at coordinate 19,656,056 of JANXHW010000012.1, forward strand.
CAGAGACTTGATCCACATCCCTGCCATGTGCCCCAAACAGCACTTTGGAGCTCCTCGTAGGTAGGCGTCCAGTGGCCCTGAGATGCACATCAATGTGTTGTTGAGGGTCCCCATTTGTACCCATTTTGGACGCTAAAATAGCCTGAACATGTGAAAATATACTTAAGGGGTTGTTCACTGAACTGTACCCAGACTGGATCAAAGAGTACAGTACCTCAGAAGTTAATCCTCAACTAAATACTCTGCTCCTGAACTGAAATGTTATCAGGAAGATGTCAGGATGTTTGGACAGCCTAAAAATAGAAATGCTACAGTCTCGTCTGTCTCATTCCATGAGGTGTGAAAGTCAGGGTCAGGTTGATTGGAAGCACTGGCCTTCGAGGGCCAGTTTCGTAGCAGTTAAGCTTCCTGAAGGAACTTCTGTATCAAGGATGTTTGTGAATTAGAAGGACTTATTAAAGCCATTTCATCTAAGGCTATTGTGGTTCTCAGGGAGAGAGAATCAGAGCATGACGGGTTTGTTGGAGGAATTCGAGACAAACATAGCAAAACTCTTACAGGTGGGAGTCATATTATTGAGCCATCTCCCATACAAATTCCCTGCACACAGGGAACTAGAACATGAGAGCCATGCTAGTTTCTCATGTGCAAAAGATGTTTCTTCCAATACAGCGGGGGTTCCCAACTTCTTCCTGACCAAATACCACTCTCCTTCTGAGTACCACCGGCAGTGGCTGGCAATGACATCATTGCTAGTTATTTCTGGGTTTTCAGAGGCCAGGGAGGAGACTCTGGGCAGGTGGGAGGGCCATTCTCAGTGTTCCCAAGAGGCAGGTGCCTCTTGGGAGCAAAAATGTGCCATCAAAAGCTCTGCATCAGACCGGGATTCCAGTGGTCCAGTCAGCCAAAGTACCACTGGTGGTACTAGTACCATAGGTTGGGAACCCCTGGGATAGAGGGGTTCCCAACCTATGCACACCTGAAGTACCACTTTCAATTCCTGGCACTTTGGGTTTCGAAGGATCCTGAGTAACCGGGGGTGGGGGCAGATCTTTGTCTGAGACTTGGGGAGCTGCTACCAGAGGAGAAAATGCTGAGCTATACGGTCCAATGATCTGACTTGGTATTAAGGAGCATTGTATGTTCACCTGGGTGAAGTGTAGATACCCACTAGAGTTGGGTAAACTCTTGCATACTGACTTCAAGTAAACATTTTCTGATTTCATCCCCCAAATTGAGAAGGGTTTGGATGACTTTTTGAGCCAATTCAAGGCTCAGAAAATGACTGCCTCCCTCCCCAAATACACTCCCTGGTAGCCCCATACAATGCCTTCCCCTTGATGGGACTTACTGTCCCAGTGATGGAAGGGGGAGCAGCAGTGTCAATGCACAGGAAGTGTGGAGGTGGATGAGGGTTTTGGGACGCTGCATGTAAGTACAACAGGCAGCGTGGAAGCACCCAGAGAGAAAAGCCATAGTGGACCTTGAAGCTTGGGAGTCATTGGCAGGGCGGCTGGTTGAACAGGAAAGCAGTTCCAGTAAACTTTTCTGGTTTCAGGCTCAAGGATGAACTTCAGGTGCACAGCAGGTCAACTCTCTGCCTTGATTGGGCTGCAGTTGGGAGAAAAGCCTCTCTCCCAGGTTAACAGAAAGCCTCAAAATCCAGGGCACCCTGATTAAACCAAGCAGTAGCAGAATGTGATGGTCTGAGAGGTGTGGCAGCCCTGCTTGCTCCACAGTGAAAAATCAAGAATTTCTACTGCACTCCCCTGGCTGGGCAGTCAGGCTCCAAGTAGCCTCCCTCCTACCCTTCCTTTGCTCATCAGCTTTATCATAAGCTTGCCAACGAAAATACAGGATACATTTGCTCTTTGTTTTGTTCTCCCTGTAAGGAGGCTCAGCATGGAAGTGAGTGTCCCTGTTCCTTCGCTGCTGCACACCATAGGCAAAAGCCGCTTGTCAAATTGATGGACATCCAGATCAATGTTTACAAAAGCTATTTTGGGAACTTTGTGGAAAAAAAAAATTGAAACAGCCTCCCCCTCCCCCTCCCGCTCCCTGTCTGCAATCTGGAGCAGCAATCTGGGAATAAATGCCATGTAATACAGGGCGACTTCCAGAAAACATGCCTCTATGATTGCAATGTAAGCAAATGCAGGGTCGCTGAAGGACAGACACTTTCGATGGGATACAACCACCAAGGCAATGTGCCCTAGCCTCAGGGGGCGCAAGGCAAGATCCCGGGGGAGGTGCTTATGCAGCTAAGGAATGCTCCTCCCATCCGGCGCTGTACTGTCATAAGAGGTTGAAACTACCCATGACGTCACCCCTCCCCCTGGCCAGTCAGAGCCATTCCCAGCAAGCCACAGCTAAAGCACAGGCGGTTCCATTCTGCTTGTGCGGTAGCTGTCACCCACTGGGAACGTCACCCACTCCGACCAGCGAGGGGGGGCAGTTTGTCTCCTGCCAAAGGTGATTATTGTATCTCTACATGAGAACAACAATCTCAACCCTGCAGCTCCTTGGACATTTATCAGATGATCTTCATTTCGAAGACCAGGGCCTCTGAGAGGGGGGTTAAGGATTTGTACACAGGCGCCCAGAGCGTAAAATGGGTCAAAAAGGGGGCCCTGGAGCAAAAAAGGGTGGCCCAGGAGCCAAATTTATATGTAGGGAAGGGGCCCAAAAGAAACTTTGTACCCCCTGATAAAATTCCTCTGAATGGCCCTGGAGAAGACCAGTAATAGAGGATCAACTGCCGGTAAAACAGCTGGACATTTTCAACTAATCTTCCCCTCTGAGTTTGACATGTAGAGGAGGAGTGCTGTGAGTTCTAGGGCCATTTTCAGACCACGCATGGAGGCCCAATAGATCTCGCCGCCAGTACTGCCCTACCTGCAAATGCCTCAGAATCCTCGGCAGGGCACAGTGGTTTCCTGGCTGACAAGCTGGTGATGTGGCACATGTTCCCCAATATTTTCTACCACTGCAATAAAACATGAAGCACTCCATGGAGATCAGGGGGGAAAAAAAACACTTTTCGTATATAAAACAGTGCCAGAAATGCCAGCATTAATGTGTCAAAAATAAGGACATTCCAGATTTTATGGTTTTCTCTGCACCCAATGTTATTTTTAGTCTTCATGTGTGTATACTAATATTTCAACAATTCTTAAAAAAAAAAAAGTTATGGGATCACATGCCATTTCCCCAAGAAACTATGCAAAGCATTCAAGTCTCTCACTCTTGTGCTATAGCCAAGGAGCCATAATTCATTTCCATTTCCTGGGCAAACGTTTTAATAGGAACAGATGAGAAGTTCTCAGAGTCATGCAACCCAGGTTCCACTTGCAATTTCTGATAACCTTCTCTGATAACCAATAAACAGTTCTAGTGAGTAAATACAAGACTGCTGCTCATTACCTTTCCACACACCTCAGGAACTCAATTTGGTACTGAGGATGCTGGGAAAAGATTGCATTTGAAATCAAATTGGCAGGGATCTTCAAGTTTCTGACTCCAAGTCTCGAGTCAAGTCCCAAATCTCTGGGTCCAAATCTCAAGTCAAGTCCCAAGTCTTTGCCCCCAAGTCCCGAGTCTTTAGTTGCAAGTTGCAAGTCCCTATCTCTCTTCAAGCTAATGACATCTACCGGTTTGCTACCGGGTTTGTTCTTTTTTGCTTCGAAAAAGTTCCAAGGGGAACGAAACGTCAGCAGTGGATTGAGTGAAATAGTGCCTGCCAGCACCGGATAGCCCCCTTTGAAGTTTGCAATTGCTACTTTGACAAGTGCCTGCGACTCGAGAGGAGGATTTTCTTCTGGCAAGTTATTGTTTGTTATCTATCTTATTTCTTCAATTTGGAAAATATATACATGGCTATAAAACCCTTAAGCTGTATTTCTTCTCTGATAGTCCCTATCTATTTATTGGGGGAAATAGGTTTAAACCTGAATAAAATTCGACTTGTTGTAAAAGGCTTTTACCAGATCTCCAACCGGGACAGAGTGCTAGACCTTCCAAGTCTCAAGTTGAGTCTTTTGAGTCTTTTACAATCGCTGACTCATGTCCGAGTCAAGTCATTGACGCAACTTGAGCTTGAGTCTGAGTCAATAGACTCAAGTCTACATCACTGCAAATTGGCATAGCAGGCTATCACTAATGGAGTTCAACTCCCTCACTCTTTCTCCTGTTCACTCATACAGCATAATCAGCAATGGAATTTCCAAGGCTGCTGCCACTGCAGATGTTTCCAGTGTGCTTCTGCAACGTACCAAAGACATGCAAACCACACAGCGCCTATATGTAGTGCATCTTGATTTCCCCACTGAGCCACATGGCACGAATGGCAAATCCCTGTGTTGCATATTGCTGCACAGTCAATATACAGGAAGACATAATGTTGGCATAAGGAGCTGTGCACCATTTTCCCACATTCCCAGTTGTGTGCTAAACACTAAACTGACAGTGAGGGAAGACCCTAACTCCACCCCAAGTTAGGTTAGTGCATCTAACTTAAATTGTTTAATTAATTATTTTAATGTGTTTGTTAATCATTTTAACGTGTTTATATGTATTTTAATATGTTGTAAGCCGCCTTGAGTGCCCTCGGGAGAAAGGCGGGCTACAAATTCTTTAAATAAATAAATAAATAAATCTAGGGAGACATTGATGAGATGTGACCATTTACTCTAGTGAACGAGAGTCCAAAAAGCAAGAGATGGTTGCAACAAACAGTGTTGTGCATTTGTTGTGTATAACTACAGGAACAGCAAATGGGGTTGGCCAGGTTGACGGACCGACGCTCATCCTACCTAAACTCCCGTGTGGTGATGCAGTGGCCTCCGCTGAGGCCTCCCACAGGGGTGTTTTGGCTGCTGGAGGTCTCGGGGTAAGGGGACCTTTGTCCAAGACAGGAAGTACTACACTGCGCGCTGCTGGAGTGTGCTTTACGGCTGCTTTGCAGCAGTCAGTGCTGGCAGAATGTGCATTCCAGGCTGCCTGCTTGCAGTCCTATGCACACTTACCCAGGAAGAAGTCCCACATGAAGAACATCCAAATCATCACACATTTGTCGTTCGTGATGAGAGACAATTAAAACATTTTACCTCACATGTGAGTATGCAGAGTGCAACAGTGCATTGCGTGGTGTGGGGAAGACATGTGCACCTTCATTTTCTATCTTCATTCAAGTTTTGGGTTTCATTTATGAAAATGCAAATAAAATGCCCAGTTTAAATCCTGTACCAAATTATCACGTATTAACTACAGATGACATACCTGTGGGAAGAGCGTGTTCTATCAAAGTGTACGCCCTCACTTTAAACTGGATGATGCCAGTGTTTTATCCATGTGAGCCACTTTGGGCATCTTAGTTAAGAGGCGACATGCACTTCTTATAAATAAATATTCTTTGGGACAGCCACAGGTGCTTCTACTGTCTCCATTTACCAGAGGTGTCATCTCCCTTGTGTCTATTTCTAGATTGTGAGTTCCTCGGGTCTCTCATCTTTTGTAAAGTGCAGTGTGCATTAATAGTGCTACACCCACACCCACACTTCCTGGATTCTCCATTAAATCAATGTCCCTGTTTTTGCCTTCTGAACATTTTCTCTGCGTGAATTGCCAGCAGCATCGTCATCCTTGAATGTTCCACTCCTGCCCCCCCCCCGGGTCTCTAGACCTTAAAGCTCAGAAGGGAGGATGGTTGCTGCATCTTATCTCCAAGGCACAGGCGTGAACGTTAAGACACCATGCAGTGCAGAGAATCCCGTTTCGCAGGCTGGTGAGGTTCATTTTGAACTGCTGATAACAGACTGTAGCACATTGATGTTTTCCTACCATGCCTTTGACCTGAAGACCAAATGCCTTCTTGACTTTTAAAAGACGGTAGGGCTGGCTATGGCAGAGGAAATGAAGACAGCAAGCAGCCATTGCGCACTGAGCTGTCATGAGCAGTTATGGCAGGGGGGAGAGCTGGTTTGATTGGCTTGGGTTAGAGAGCACTAGCATGTTCCTATTTTCAACTGGAAAGTGTTGGTGGAAATGGATCCAGAATTCTCTTTCGAAAACCTCAAGTGGGCCCACATGCCTCTTTTGCAAATTTACAGCTCCGATGGCATCTTGAGTCAAAAGGCCCTCCTATTGCTGTACTGTAGTGAAATCCTGGGAATATACTGCCACAAGCTTTTTCAAGCCAGACTACGCTCACAAATCCAAGCAGCATTTGTTACGCTGTCTGTGATTTCCTCAACTCACAGAGATGGTAGCCTGGGCACCTTTCTGCTCCCTAAGACCAATAAACCTGTTGGTGAAACATTGCTAGCCAATCCGTTGTGCTGCACCTGTTCAAGGCTGTTGCATGCAAGCAGAGGCATCGCTGCGCCCGGAGCAGGTTGGGGCGGGGCCCCCTGGCGCCGCCCCAATAAACCCCCCGGCGCCCCCCAGTTTTTTTCAATATTTTACTGTTTTAGGGGGGGTATGTGTTAAGGGGGCATGTGTTTGTGTATGTGTGCTTTTTCCCCACTTATCTGAAATATGGTACGCTTCCAGCGACGATATTCTTCCTGCGCCGGGCACATATTCTCCCTGCGCCCGGCGCGAACTCCGTAAAGCGCCCAGCAGCGCTTTCCAGAGTTTGCGCAGGCGCAGAACGTCGACTGGAAACTTCGTTGTTCTGCACATGCGCAAGTCTTCCACAGTTCGCGCAAGCGCAGAACAACAAAGTTTCCAGTCGACCTTCTGCGCCTGCACAAACACTGGAAAGCGCTGCTGGGGGCTCAACGGAGTTCGCGCCCGGGCGCAGGAAGAAGATCGTTGCTGGAAGCGTCACATATTCAAGATAAGGGGGGGAAAGCAAACATATACAAACACATGCCCCGTTAACACTTAAAAAAACCCCGAAAACAGTAAAAAAACCCCAGAAAAATACGAAAAAAACCCCGAAACCGAAGGAGCCCCGCCCTACCCCCTGAGCCCTGCGCCCTATGCCCTGGGGCCCACCGCCCCCCCCGTCCCCTATCAGGCGACGCTTCTGCTGCAAGCTGATGTGCTATCTTTCAGTGTGTTGGCTGCATCGCAGAAATTGTGCTTTGTTCTTTGGGGCCGAGACGCAAGCAGTCTGCAATTTACAGTACAACTTAATAAGCTCCGAATGGCTTGGGGAAAAAATGGCGTCTCAGCATGATCATCCTATTTTTGAACATGCCATGGGAATGCTGACTATTCTCATTTGCCCCATGGTAAAATTGGTTTCATTATGTCATTTGGCTTAAAGTTTCCAAGAAAAACCTATCGATAACTTTAAGTGAGGATTTGCTGATACTTGCAAGTAGAGACGTGTGAAACCCGACTGTCACAATTCGGAATGACTTTGCTCCTTCTAAGCATTTTCAGCATTTCCCAAGAATTCTCTGAAAGGCTGGAAAAACTGAGCTATTCAATATGAAACTATTTTGAAACAAGAAGAGGGAGTCCCCATACCTCCCTGTTGTTCCCCCCATCTTTTTTTCCTGATGTGAGAGCTGAAAATCTCCCCACCCCCTTGCAAGTCCACACCCCCTTCCCCTACTTCTCAGGGATCTTTGCCAGGATTATAGCCACAAGGGAGCTTATGGGAGCCTGGCCCTCTCAAGGAGATGCAGCCCCCCCCCCCCAGCCAGAACATTTCACTTCCATTTTAAAAAGTCAGCATCTAGCAATTTTACTTGTGGAAATATAAGGAAAATAACATAGGCAGTTTTCACCGCAATCATTCACTGATGGAATACAATTAAATAACTTGAAATATAAATGAGCTACCTGAAGTTAAGTTTTTTTTTCTGTTCCGTAATTACTCTCTGCCCCCCCCCCCATGGTCCACTCAGCAGTGACTCCCATTTTACAAAATGGAAAAAAAAAATCCCCCAATGGCAGTGTTATCTTAGCCAACTGGATTCTCTTTAAGCTTTTCCTATCATTTTTATCTGATCTCAGGGAATCCAGACCATTCTTACTTGACATACAGAAGAAGAAGAAGAAATGCCTTCAAGAAGAAAGGAGATTGTTTCCACATTGAAACAGTGTGCTACTACGCTACATTTGTCAGTGCTAACTCGACCTTCACTGCAAAAACTAGTGACTGACAACAACAAATAAATCACAGCAACAGGACATTGCAATGTTTGGATCTGTCAAATTAGGGGGATTAAGGATATTTTTGAAAGTAGTGGGAACTGGACTGTAATTGGGTCTTTGTCTCATTGAGTGTGGAAACTAGGCAATGGAACCAGTTCAATTAAGGTTACATAGAAATAGCTCCCTCCTCAAAAGGCAGAGGCTGCAATACATTCCCTCCAGTCATAAACTGTAGTGACCCATTGCTTGGCCTCGGTTTTCATCTTGTTCAGTTTATAGACTGCACACCCGGTCCCTTCCTGTTTAATCTATCGTTAATCTGCTTTATCGCCATTCCCAGGCATGTACAGTTTCTTCCATTTTTAAGGACAAAAAATTAAGGCTGCCTGTCAATTCGCTGGTTCCGATCCTCATCTTGCAAAGAGTTCCACCATAAGATCAAGTTGCCACAAAAACTGGGGCATAAAAAATTGATTTTTTATGAGAAAAAAATCTCATAAAAAATAAATATATTGCATGTACCAAAGAGGCACAGGGCACAATCCTGACATTGTTGCCAGCGATGGCATGAGTGTTCCATCGCTGGAAGCCGTCGTGACGTTTGTGACGACTCGGGAGTAAGGGAGGCCGGAAGGCTGGCCTCCCTCACTCCAGCGCCAGATCTCCACGCGGACGGTGGCGGAAGGTACATCAGAAAGTGATGGCAGCTACTGAGAGAGAGAGAGAGAGAGAGAGAGAGAGAGAGAGAGAGAGAGAGAGAGAGAGAGAGAGAGAGAGATTCAAGGAAGGTCAGATCCACTGAGAGAGACTGGGTGGGGGAGGGAGAGTGTGTGTGTACATGTATATATGAGCCTCCCAAGGCCTTTAAACATCTCTCATGAGGCCACTTTTTCTGCTTAAAATCCCCCTGTGCAGCTGCTTTCCAACCCCCAGGGGAAAAATAGTTAATTTCTTTCCTAGGGATCCTCTCCAACAAATATGCCTGTGAATCAGTTCCAGTGATTTCATCACAGTTATGGTTAATTTCCCAACCTGCCCACCTAATTTCCCCACCCAAAGGAGATCTCTTACTGGCAGTTAAAGAAGGCACACAACCCATCACTTTAAGAGCACTGCTGCTGCTGTTGAGTTGTTAAATCTAATGGTTGTCTTGGGTTGTCTTCCCAAGCGTTTATTGCAACTCAAATGTTTTTATAACAGCAAAAATAAATCAACATTTACAACCGCCTGAACTGTGAGTGTTAAGTGAAATAGGCACTTACAAGGGACAGACGCTTACATTTGACTGATTTGACCGGAGTTTTCGTGGAGTCTTTTCTCCTTTTATTTCTTAGAGTGACACCCTAATTCAGGAATGGCCAACCTTTCAATATGAATGGTCCTGGACCTTTAATGGTTGTACATGTGAGGGCATTTCAGCAGGTGCAGCTACTTTAGCAGCACCATCAGCAATTGCAGCTGCCAAGATTCTGTCTTCGACACAACTCTTAAGAACACAGAGGCCCTAATGGTGAAAGGTTGGCCACCTCTGCCCTAATACAAAGTATTTAAACCCCCAGGGCGCATCACTCAGAATGCAATCCTGCGTAAGTTTAGAGCGGCAGAGCACGTGCTCCGCCATTCTAAATTGTCACAAACGTGCCGTAAAGCATGTTTACACCTACTTTTGAGTAAGGCCCGCCGGCACGCAGGCCGATATGCCTCACTCCGCGGCAGACCGGACCCACAGCTGCCGCCTACAGGTAAGCAATCCACCGGCGGGTGCAAGGGCGGGCTAGGCGGCGAGGTAGGGCAACGGTTGGCTGAGCCGGCCTGTGAGTGGGCGGGGATGTCGGTCGTTGCATCCCCGTCCCTTTCCCAGGTTCAGCGGCTAGCGGAAACCTGAGGAGGCCCATTAATGCCTCCCAGTTCTACACCGGAGGTCCCCTTCCCCCGATGAGACCTCCGGGCTGCTCCAGAGCAGCCCAGAATGAGCATAGGATCCTGCGGGCGACCCTAGGGCCACCCGCGGATCTTTAGACAGGATTGCGCTGTCATTTATGTTTTATTTCAGTGAACGAGTTGGATTAGCACCACTGGCATCACTGCAGTGGGGGTGGAGCTCTAAGTTCCGCCGCGATCCGACCCTCCGTTACACGGGTGAACAAAGCGGCCCCGCCCCCTCGCCTTCGGAACCATTCAAGGTGGTGAAAACAACGCACAGTCTCCTGTAACTATAACTCCTATAGTCTCCTATAACTATTTTAATTGTGTGTATTTTATGTGTGTGCTTTTAAACGTGTTGAATTCTCCACGTATTTTAAGAATTTTAACGTTTTTTACATGGCTTTTAAACCTATATATTCTACCTCCTTTGAAAGTATTTCTAGCCATGACAATATCCACACTACAGGTAAATAAATTTTCAAGCTTTATAATTATTTACTGGGTATAAACTCAGAGTCCACTGGATTAAAATGTAAGTTTAATGTTCATGGTGAGTAAATATATTTAAGAATTTAACTGCTTCTAAAATATTGCAGCTCTCAAACATTGTATGTGGCTCTTATGTTAAGCAAGTTTGAATCTGCTTCGTGTGAGGTCTGGAGAAGAGCCCGTTTGTATACATTTTGAATGTTCGTTCATTTAGCAGTCTATGTTTAACTACTGATCAACATTAACTGGTGTCCTGATTGACACCACTGACAAGTTGTAACTATTAGGACCCAGAATCTGAGCAGCCTCAAGATAACATGAACCACCAAAAGAGAGGAACAAGGCACGTACAACAAATTCAGGAGAGGAACACTGGATATCTCATTTACTACTCCTGTAGGAGTTCAGGAACGTGACTTGGGAAAATTAAGATTCCCTCCCACACTTGACTAAGTTGACAGAACTGTTTTAAAGATCAGAACAATACATTTCAGTTTTGTAATTTTTGTTTTGATCTCCACTTTTCAGGACTTGACTGCTCTTTTGTTGCAGCCTGAAAAGCAACTTCCAAGGCTATAATCGCAACTAAAAAGAGAAGAGAAACAGGAACTCTGTAAACTGTGAAGCTGTAGGAAATGCACTGCCAATATGCTGATTGGCAATAATGTGCACTAGAATTTGGACATTCGTCACAGTGAGTGAAGACAGAAGTAACGGTGAGGACAGAAATAACTTTTTCTTTTTATTAATTAGTGGAGCTGATTTGGAAACACCCTCACTGCATTCAGTTTGCAACAACAGCCAGCTATGAGCAATGCAGTTCAGCTGGTTCCATGAGTAGACTATCCTGATTGACCAGGCTTAACAGATCGTCGCCGGGACGGGAGCGGTCTAAATTAAGGGGGCGGGGCATGGGGGGCCAGAACGTCCCGGCGACGATCTGGTAAGCCTGTGATTGACTAGCATCCAAAAACTCTTTCCCTGTTACCCAGTTCCTAGAACAGGTTGCACTTTTATAATAGTTTCAATTAGTAATAATGCCATGGATGACATGATAAGCTGAGAATGTGCATGTGGCAATCTAAAGAAGATGGGCATGGGAAGCACAGGAGATGCTGAAGCATGGGAGGAAAGGAAGGCTGACCCAGCATTCACTTTGCGGGTGTATCTATCTGTTGTTCAGATGGCAAGTCCAGGAGGAACTCAGGCTCACACTGAGGCTGTAGAACCAACTCTGAGTAGTAGTAGTTTTGTTGTTGTTATATTATCCATGCACGCTTAGGATTGGACTGTGAATCAAGTGGCAAGTGGCAATATCATCCTAGACCAGGGTTTCTCAACCTTTGGGAGCTCGCGTACCCCCTACGCAGGCCCCCAAAGTCTGCGTACCCCTGGACCCCCAAAACTCACCTGCGAGAGTGCACACCCCCCCAGCGAAAAGCCCATTTTCCCCAGGCTGCAGCGTGGCCGGGCGGGTTCTCCCGCTCGCGCCGCAACCTGGAGGGTAAAGCTACAGTCCTGCCGAATTGGAGAACCCGCCGCAGCCCGGGGAAAATGGGGAATTTGCCGGCGCTAGCTTCCCTTACCTTGAATCCCGGCTGCCTCCAACTTGAATATCGCGAAAATCTCACGAGATTCAAGGTGGCGGCGGCCAAATCTCATAAGGGCATATGAGGCATGATACTGCCTCATGTGCCCTTACGAGATTTGGCCGCCACCATCTTGAATCTCGCGAGATTTTTGCGATATTCAAGATGGAGGCAGCTGGGATTCAAGGTAAGGGAAGCTAGCGCCGGCAATTTCCCTGTTTTTGCGCTCCCCCTTATCAACTGCTGATCGCAGCAGCTGATAATGGGGACCATCCCGCGTACCCCCAGCCTGCAGTCCGCGTACCCCCAGGGGTACGTGTACCACAGGTTGAGAACCTCTGTCCTAGACAATCATACATTTGAAAGTGATGCTACCATATCTGAATGTCTGAAGCAGGGAAAGACCGGGGGGGGGGGTGAATCTACAAAACACACACACTCTTTCACATGTATGTATGCATGCATGCATGTATGCATTGTTTTATTATGAACAAAGCCCTTCTGATTTCAGTGGAAAACATTTAAGTAAATAGTTAGCTCTCCCACTGAAACCAACTGGCTGAACTTTAATTAAAGCCTTTATGCTCTGCATCACTCCCACATACGAGGCACATGATTGCACATTTGACATTTGACAATTTTCAAAATAATGAAGAATTATTTTCTGTCTGAAGAGCAGAAGGTGCCCATTCATTATTCCTATAGCACTTTTCGTGCTTTACCACTCTCATCTCATTCATTTGATGCATTGATTTATTTAAATGTGTTTTAGATGCATCACTTGTTCTGCCCAGAAGGAGTCAGGATAGGTAGCCCGTTCTGGGCTGATTGTGATTGGCTCAGAGGTCTACTCGGGGGAAGGAGACATTCGTCCCCTTCCCCCTGTGTAGCGTGGGGAGTCCCCAATGAGCCTCCTTGGATTTCCGCCAGCTATTTATCTGGCGCAAGTTCTAGGAGGCTGTGTAATGGCTGCGCTGGTCCGGGAAGGGGATGGGGATATGGCAGCCACCATCCCTGCCCCCCCTGGACTGGTTCAGCCAATGGCCAGCCTCCCTCACCGCTCAGACCGCCCCCACCGGTGCACCCCTTACCTGTATCTGGCTGCTGCAGGGACGATCCGGCAGTGGAATGAGGGCAGCCAGCCTCCACGCCGGCTGCCCTTACTCTAAAGTCATTGCAAACGTGCTTTATGGTACGTTTGAGACAATTTAGAACGGCGGAGCAAGCGCTCCACCGTTCTAAAGTTAGTAGGGAGGATTGTGCTGTGAGACAATATACGAGACAATGGGCATCCAGGATTTTCTGATTTGCTGTATTTTATTAAGTAGATAGAGTACACCTGGCTGATGTTCCTGGGGTGTATCAGTGCGGATTTGCTCCTACACATCTTCAGGAAATCTCTTCATCCTGTTTATGATGAATTCCTTTTGATATTCTTCAGTGGTGTCTGCAGACACGAGCCTGTAGAAATATAGAATATAGTCTGGTCTCTGCTTAGATCCAAGAGAAATTAGGAATTAAGAATCTTTATGTACTGTTTTCAGCAGAGTAGTTCATGAAGTGGTTTACATAGAAATAAATCAATTAAAAAAATACCACCTCAAGTGCCAGAAGACCTAAGAACATAAGAACATAAGAAGAGCCCTGCTGGATCAGGCCAAAAGCCCATCTAGTCCAGCTTCCTGTGTCACACAGTGGCCCCACCAGATGCCTCGGGGAGCACACAAGACAACAAGATACCTGTGTCCAGTCGCCACTCCCTTGCACCTGGCACAGAGAAAACCCACTTCTAAAACCAGGAGGTTGCTTATGGCTTGTAACCTGTGATGGTCTTTTCCTCCATGAATCTGTCCAAACCCCTTTTAAAGGCATCTAGGCCAGATGCCACACCACATCCTGTGGCAAGGAGTTCCACAGATGAATTACACGCTGGGTAAAGAAATATTTTCTTTTGTCTGTTCTAACTCTCCCTCCACTCAATTTTAGTGCATGTCCCCTGATTCTGGTGTTGTGCGAGAGGGAGAAGAATTTCCCTCTATCCACTCTCTCCATCCCATGCATAATTTTATAAGTCTCAATCATGTCCCCCCTCAGGCACCTTTTTTCTAGGCTGAAAAGCCCCAGACTCTGTAGCCTTTCCTCATTAGGGAGGTGCTCCAGCCCACGAATCATTCTGGTTGCTCTTTTCTGCACCTTTTCCAATTCAACTATATTCTTTTTGAGGTGTGGTGACCAGAACTGGACACAATACTCCAGATGTGGCCTTACCATCGATTTGTACAAAGGCAGAATGATATTGGCCGTTTTATTCTAAATCCCTTTTTTAATGATCCCGAGCATGGAATTGGCCTTCTTCACAGCCGCCGCACACTGGGTCGACCTTGGGTAAGCCTGCCATGTTGCAATCACAGAAGGAAAATGAAGTAGGAGGAACCAGCACCTTCTAGTGGGTTCACTCTGCAGTATCACAGGAAATGCCCCCTGAGCATTTGACTAGGAGAATAACTGAGAAACCAACCTAGCCAATGCAGATTTCGTCAGCTATCCCAAGAATCAGTTTACACATACTGGGAAACAATCAGAACAGTTACTTAAGAGCTCATAAACTCTATGGGAAGATTATGACAAACCCCAATGTGCCAAGTTTTTTTAAAAATTATATAATACATGAACATTAAATCCAGATGCACCAGTTCCTCTTGCCAAAATCTAATATTTCTTGATTTTATTGTCCAGCAAACTTTACCATTTTCTATAACTCGACCCTAACTTATTATTATTCTATATAGGATATATGTCTATTTTCATGCAGTAAATGAAGCTGTAAGGCTTCTGTATCTATTGTTTCATTTACAGCACACCCTGAAGTATCTTCAGGCCCCAACAGGGAATAGTTGGCTATAAATCTCCTAGCAATCTGGAGTTATATATGGGAGAGGAACTTTAACAGGGTTCCAGAGAACTCGTAAAAATCACAGTCCAAACCCTGATGCTTCTCAGTCGGATTGGGCCTGAAATACTCCCTGCCTGCACAATATGTATGTTATAGGCCAGGGGTTCTCAACCAGTGGTACTTCGGTCGACTGCAGGTGATACTCAGACCGCCGGACCACCGGAACCCTGCTCCGACGTGACGCTTTCAGTGGTGCATTTTCGCTTCCGAGAGGCTCTTGCCTTTGGGAATGCTGAGAAGGGCCCACTCACAGGCCCACCCACCTGCTCAGAGCCTCCTACCCAGTAGCGTCACTAGGACGCGCGTCACCCTGGGTCAGGGGGCGCGCGTCACCCTAGTGATGCTCTTGACATCGCGGCGCGGGGGGGCGACCTGGCTTGCCTCCCCCCCGCGTTGCCCTCCAAACGCTCCAAGGCCAGCCCGGGAGCCGGCCTCGGAGCGTCCGACCCCGTCGGCGCTCCAGGGCCTTTTGCCCTCAAAACGGTCTGCGCATGCGTGAAAATCCAAAAAATACCCGGATGAACGCGCTGCATGGGCCTTCTTTCAGAAGGCCCTGGAGCGTCCGAAGGGTGGCGCGTGTCACGGAGGTGGCGCGTGTCACGGAGGTGACGCGCGCGGGGGTGCGCGCGTCACCCCATGGCGCGCGTCACCCCTGGGCGCCCCGCCCCCCCCGCCACGCTCCAGTGACAACATTGCTCCTACCTGCATTTTCTGGCCTCTGAAAACCTGCAAGTAACTGGTGATGAGGTCATTGCCAGTGACTTCCGGTTGTAAGCAGCAGGAGAGTGGCGCCGGAGGTGGTACTCGGTCAGGAAAGGGTTGAGAACGCCTGTTCTCGGCGATATTTTGCTAGGCCCAAGAGCAATGGGTGGCACAATCACTGAGCATCTATTTCTCTTACCTCCGCTCCTGGTGTAGGGGGCCATAGCATCTGCCAGGCACACAGAAGCTCCCAGGTTTCATCACTGGCATCAAGCCCAAGTTGAAGTGCCCCCTTAATATCCCATCCCTTCATTTTTTCCCATGCCACTCTTTTAAAAAAAAAATCATGCTTGTGCCTCACCTCTTCTTTGACTGTCCAGCCATTGAAAGTAGACTGAGTAAGGAGCAGCAGGGAAGGTAAGAAAAGGACCACACCTTTCTTCCCTCTATTTCTGAGCTGGCTTCTGTCCAGCCTGTTCTTCAGACAGGCTGATTGGAGAATGTTGTGGGTGGAATAAGACTCTGCTCCCAGCATGCTCCATGCAGCCCGTGCACATGAAAAAGTGGTAGGGCAGGAACCAGCAGGTGGTGGAGCTAAAGGAGTGAGATGCTTTCAATGTGGAAAGTGACCAGCTTCATTTACCATTGCTGTCTCCTTCTATAGCAAGTGTCTGTCATTGGGAGACCTTTCACAAAAAAGGCAACCATGTTAGTTCCGGGCAATAAAACTAAGACTCCTGTGGCTAACTTGTGGCATGAGCTTTTGAGGGTAGGAGAAGACAGACAAAGCATTACATGAATTACAGGCCAGGGAGGACAGAGACGGATGAGTAGGGCATTTGGAGTTTTCTTGATTTCTAAATCAAACTCATAGACCAGGCATGATGCCAACCAGCTATTCTCAAAATAGGAGTTCCCATTCCTAAACATCAGGCATCAGACTTCACTTCCAAACAGGGAGAAGCACTAATATTATCTTCAGATGTTCTTCTGCTTAATTCCAACAGTTGTTTTGTATTTTAAAATATTTTTAGAGCTAGGCAACAGTGCCAAGTGTAATGGACCAATTGAACCTGGAGACTATGGATATCATTCTAAGAAAGATATGGGCACCTAAGACAGGCTGGTAGAATATGCAGCCCACCAAGCCAAATGCAATGCATCTACAATGTATGGTGGTCTTCTGCAGTTTCATAAAATTCTTGTTTTTATTGTCTACTTGGGATGCCAAATTGAGGGTTGTGAGTCACCCAGATAGACCATAGCACAAGCCTGGTAGACCTGGGCTCCAGAGACTTTTCCGGCCCCTGCCCCATTTTGCCCTCCCCTTTTGGGAAGAGAAACTTTGTTCCCCCTGATAAAATTCCTCTCAGAGGCCTTGTCAGCAAGGCATCTCATGCAAACCGGCTCAAAGTGACCTCATAAAAGGGGGGGGGGATCAGCTCATCCCTATCCACAACTGAGCTTGTCAGTATCGGGCTGTGATCTCAACCAGAACACAGCATTTTCCAAATCACTTTCCTGACATCCTATTTAAGAATCAAGGTGAGAAGTAGTAGATGTTTATAGCATATCTAATCTCTTCCTCTGTATTTCACGTCTATCCTTTTTTCTGCTTTAAAAGACTTCATTTCAAAAACAAGTGAGAAGAATTACGATCCAGACAGCTTTATCCTTTCCTCGTATACTATAGGCTCTTAAATGTAAGCTTGCAAAGTTTATTTATCTCCAGACAGAGCAAGAACAGAAAATGAAGCCTTTCTTCAAATATGGAACCCCACTTTCTGAAGAAATTATAAATGGCTTTAGAAAAGAGAGACAAGCTGTTGGATACGAGCAGGCAGTTTTTGAATAACTTGGTTATTTACTGCTAACAGGTAACTGGAAACGCCCAGCTCATTAAACTTAGATTGGTGAGGGAAAGATGCACAACTTGCAAAAAATAATGTAAGACAGCATGAATGACAGTAAGAAAAAACAAACATATAAGCGATAGGAGCAAAACACAAAGCAGCAGGCAGCAGCAGCATTGTCTTCATCAACAGCCACAACAAGAAGTTGCAACAGTTCTGCTGCTCTCCCTGAGTGTGGGTGCAAACATGCTTTCCCACTGTAGCATGACCATTTTAGAGCAGACCTAAACATTCTTAGGCAAAGTGTCTCTCTGAGTTTTTACATGATGACCTGAAGCATCAATTGTGGTGGCCATGTGGTGCGGAGGGAGGCAAGTGGCCGAGATGCTGTGATGTCCCAGTGGGCCTAGAAAGGCTAAGTTGATAGAGCCTGTCTGGCTGCTATTGACTTAGCTGCCCTGACATCACAGAGAGTTTGGGCAGTTGAAAACTGAACTGGTGGGGGGAGTGTGAGATGTAGAATTCACATGAGCGAACTGCTCTCGAATTAAACCATAATATGAGCATTGCTTATGCTCATATTATGGTTTAATATGCTCATTGCTTATGGCACGCAATGATTATGTGAAAATGAATCTGAACGGAAATGTGTGACTTTGCTTAGGAATGTTGAGAAAGCAATGTCTGTTGCGTTACAGTGGTGCCGTGTATTTAATTGACCTGACCTCACCTCTTCAGCTATTAGTAGGTGCCAAGTGGAACATTTACAGTGTAGGAGATAAACTAAGCGAGCCAGACTATTACACTTGTTTTGAAAGCATTCACATAGCTTGGAGTTGGGAGCCACATGTAGTCAGACATGTAGAACCTTTAGAAGCTATTGCCTCCTTGGCCAACGATATGCAAGACAGCACCCATTTTGGAAAGAAGGAAAGAGAGCAAACATGAAAGACCAGGCTAGGGAAAGTCATACCTCAACTCCTGAAGGGACGACCACCACCTTGAGATCATGACTTTGTTTATCTTTTATCATCACAGCCGGTCGACATCAGGATGCGGCAAGGACTGTTTCTGAACTTCTGTACATGAAACAGAACTGTTTCATCACCATCCACTTGCCCCAGCCCCCCACACTCACCCTCTCCCAGTCCCACCGTACCTTCTTCCCATGCCCAATTTACCCAGTTTAACAGGGGCTGGGCAGCAGTGGTAGACAGGAGGCTGCACTACCTTCCCCATCCTTCCCTGGCTTCCTGTACTGGCTTGCCAGCTGCTGGCCACACTGGGAAGGGGAAGTGCCCCCCCTCAAGAAGCGAATTGGGATGGCAGAAGTTTCACCACTTGAGAGCATCCCGTGGTCACATTGGCCTTTGGGAAAGGGAAGGAGGATGGAGCTTCCTTCCTCCTTCCCTCCCCAGAGGTCAATCAGGGTTGCTCTCAGGGGCATCTACAGAGGGTTCCTGGGATCAGCAACCCTTAACTTAAAGTATAGCCAAGTAAGTCTAGAGTCATATTTTGACACCAGATTTGCATGTCTACATGAGAGTGTAAAGATGTATGCAAATCTAGAGTCAAAATGCAACTTCAAGTGCTGCTCATATGGTTGTATCTACAGCTTCCTATGGGAGTAGAGTATCAGGAGTCACCCTTTAGAGCCTATTGGCCGTTGGCCAATGCCTGACCCTATCTGACCACTGATGCCGGCCTGCTTGTAATTTGTGTGGTGGTGGTTTTAGTATTTTTAAGTTACAAGTCATCTTGAATTCCAAAGCAGCACTTAAATGCAGTAAAACAGGGCATACATGAATGTCCGATTGCCAACCTGACAGAGGTTACATAGTAAACCTGCTTTACAGGGACATGTGGTGCTGACGCAGTCGTAGTCCACAGAACAAAGCCTCAGCCGAACCCGGAGATTACCCGTGCGCGACTGAGTGCCAGTGGGTAGCGCACACAATCTCCGGGTTCGGCTGAGGCTTTGTTCCGTGGATTACGATGGGGCGGGGCTGCCTCCCCTGCTGCGCCCTTAGTTACCGCACGTCCCGCTGCTTTATACTGAGTCAGATATTAGTCCACCACCTACCTCAGCATTGTCCACACTGACTGGCAGGAGCACTCCAGGAATCAAGGCAGGGGTCTTTTCAAGCCTGACCTAGAGACAGCAGGACTTGAATTCGAACCATTCTGCATGCAAAACAGGAAGGGACCTAGGAATGACCAGGCTGAAAAGATACCTGATTTCCCCATTATTATATTTTATCCCCCCTCTTACTGTATCCCCCCCCAATTCTTTTTTCTGTGCATAATTAGTCACGTAGGATTAGGTATGTAACCCTTAATACAAAAGAGACATTCCATGGTGTGTAGAGACATGCAGGACAAAGCTTCCATCAACCTTTTTCCCCATTCAGGTGACAACCTGCCACAAAAATCCAAAGCCCTTGCATCAGACTCCCACATGGCTCAGCATTCTAATTGTCCACTTCTTGATGATGTATTATTTTAAATTCCAAAAGTGTTATAGACGGCTTAAAGGTACAGCAGCCATGATGGCGGCGGAATGTTGAATATTCATCATATCCATGAATAATAGAAAGCTGCTGGTGACTCCGGAAGGGGCCGACTCTCTTGGGAAATGCTAAAATTCAACAGGCATGAAAAAAAGCTCTAGACTTTTCTGCATGGCAGAATGCTGGAATTCTTGCAACAATACAGCAAGAAGAGCACATGGCAGAGACATCACCAGGGCGCGTGCTGCCCCAGGGCCGGGCACGCGCGTCACCTTAGTGACCCCTCCCCCCGGACACACACCCTTTAGTAATCTTCGGCGCAGCTATAGGCCATGCCGCGATTTGGGGGTGGGGCCGCCCAACGGGCCGCCGCTCCAGGCGCCCCCTCAATCACTGCAGCCGGCTCGGGGACGTCTTCCCCAGCCAGCTGCCCGGGGCCTTCTGAGGAAGGCCCGCTGCGCGAACGTTATTTATAACGTTCTTTTGCACATGCGCAGACTGTTGCTGAGGGAAAAGGGCTGCCCTTTTCCCTCAGCAACAATCTGCGCATGTGCAAAAGAACGTTATAAATAACGTTCGCGCAACAGTCTGCGCATGTGCAAAAGAACATTATAAATAACGTTCACGCAACAGTCTGCGCATGTGCAAAAGAACGTTATAAATAACGTTCACGCAACAGTCTGCGCATGTGCAAAAGAACATTATAAATAACGTTCACGCAGTGGGCCTTCCTCAGAAGGCCCTGGGCAGCCGGCCGGGGAAGATGTCCCCGAGCCAGCTCTCCCGGCCTGGCGAGGCGGGCAGGAGGCCCCCCAGGCGACGCGCGCATGTGGCACTGGGATGTAGATGCATGTGGCATGTAGGTGGCACTGGGATGCTTGATAAACCTCTGAACTGAGGAAAAAAATTAAAATAATCAAATGAGAATGCCATTCTGCACACCATGGTGATGTGAGCCTTTTTTTTTTTTTTGAGAGGCAAGTATGGTGGCAGCCAGTCATTGGTTGGGTTGACCTGCTGGGGGCAGGACTTGCCACCTTCAGTTCAGCAGATGAGTTGCATGTTGATGAGATGGTAGCATGTGGGGTGATCTCCTGCATTGAGGCCCACGGCATGTAGACCTTCCTTGGAGCAGTGCAGCACCAGCTTCAGCACACTGGATCTGCTGTAGCCACACAGCTACAGTGCATATACATGTATTCATTTTTATTAAAAAAAAAAACAAAACAGAAGGGAGTAGTTTACGTTCTGCCCCTGCTTTGTGCGTGGGATGACCTCGGGAGGCTGTTGCCCATTTGGGGCTGGGGTACTTTTTATTTTGATAGAGTTTTAGCTCTGAAGTTTGCTGCATGGCTGGTTTAAGTAAAACTAAGCAGGATATAAGGACAGAAGATGAGCCCAGCTGCTGCATCAGGCAAAGGACCCATCTAGTCCAGCTTCCTGTATTTCAGAGTGGCCCCACCAGATGCCTCAAGGAGCACACAAGACCACAAAATAACTACAGTATATCCTGTTGCCACTCCCTTGCATCTCGCATGCAGAGATAGGCTACCTTTAAAACCCAGAGGTTGCATACCAGTCATCATGACTTGTAACCTGTAAGGGACGTTTCCTCCATAAATCTATCCCTTTTAAAAGCATCTAGGCTCTCAAGAACTGGCCAACATCACAACATCCTGTGGCCAGGAGTTCCACACATTACTTACTCTTACTGCTGCTTCCCCCTCGGTGCTGGCTCAGGCAACTGATGTATTTCAGAAGTACTCTTAAGGTACAATTAACCTCTCTTTGCAGGGGCATATTCTACCTAGTGTAAGGAAAGGATTTGGAAAGGGGAATTTGTTGATGTCTTTGGTCCCTTGCATAAGGAACCTGAGCTGGTTCCCAAAGTAGCTGAGCCTGCCAGGAACCAAGAAACTGTCCGGGGGCAAGAGGTCAAACATACTCTTCAGGGGCTGTAGCAAAAAAAAAAAAAGTTGAGTGACTGGGCTAGAGTGTCTCTGCTATAGATCCTACTTTCCATACCACTGTGCAGATTCTTGTGCAATCTCCACCACAAGTGTTTGTGGAACAGCACTCACACAGATTTTGCTGCCTCTAACAGTTGTTTGGCTGCTACCCAATGTTTGTAGCAAACTCAGTGATGAACTATAAATGAATGTCCACAGTTCACACTCAGGTGGGATGCAACGTTCTATGACCAGCCTACACTATCCTGTGAACAGGCTAGATTTATGGGAAAGTGTGAATTGTCTGAGCTCTGTTGGCCAGTTCTTGAGAGTCAAGTCATCAGTCCCAAGGTCATCAGGAGTACAGTATGAACCCTTTGTCTTACAGAAATGAACGCTCATGGACATGGACCACTGTAGAAAGCACGATGGGCAACAGGAACACAACAGGAACACAAATCAAAACCACTGAGCATCTAACTGCTAAAGAGAAATGATGAATACATTTTGACAATAAAGATCAAAAACAAAAAGAGGTCTTTAACTAGATATAATTGACTGTGGAAAGAGGCTGACTAGATAATTCAATATTTAAACAGACTTTCAGTTTCAACCCTCTCCATTAAAAGGAGAGGGTTTTTTCACCTTCAAAGCTTTCACAAGATGATCTCCAAAGCAGCAGATCAGAGGGATAAATGGATGAGATCCAAGAAATATTTCTTACAATATGTAAGAAGAGGTGCTGACACCACCTTCCGTAGCCGATGTCTCCTGCTTGGTGGACTCAGCCCAGGGTGGTCAAAGGGGTTTGCAGTATTCGGATTTATAGCTTTGCCCTCCTTGGAACCACCAAGGTGACCTATAGTAGTAGCTGAGTGTCAAAGGAGGGGAAATGGCTTAAATTAGGGATATACTTTTTTCTTTTCTCGATAGTTTTGGATCTGACGGGTAAAATACCATGATGAAGAGGAAAATGATGTAAGACCAATATTAAAAATTCAGACAATGTGTAAAAATGTTGCTTTCAGTGATTAGAAAACACACACCCCCAAACACACACATTAAAAGCTGAGATAAAAACATACGTTTAAAATATGGATCATACTCATAAAGAAGCAACATTTCGCTCGAATTATATCGAACATTATCAAGCACCCCCTATTTTTCTTTTTTTTTTAGCAGACCAAAATTATTATTTTTTAATATTGTTTTACATTATAATGCAAAGTTCTCATGATTCTCACAGTGCCTGAGAACTGGGCAGGGGACAGGTGAGGAATCTCTTTCCAAGCCACTGCTATACTTATGGGTGATGGCATGAAGGGGGGCCCTCGGCTGTTGCTGCCATCTGCTTCCCAATAAGCCAGAAAAGGACCCCAGGGTCCAATGGGGAGGAAGAGGCAGCAACAGTAGACCATCCTCCTTTTTTCCTTGGTGCTATTTAACTACAGTCAGTTCTCTTTATATGCGAATTCGCTATCTGCGAATTTGCTAACTGTGAGGGGCAAAATTGCCACCTATCTTTCCATATCCGCGGTCTGTTCTCGTTATCTGCGATCTCATCAGGGCCGTTGTTCTCTTAGCTTTTTTTCGCGGGTCTCCACATTGCTCTGGGAGCACATTTCCCTGCCTTGCTGCATTTACTGTAAAGGGTAATCTGTCTCTTCTGGAGTTACTCTGTGTGTGTGTGTGTGTGTGTGTGTGTGTGTGTGTGTGTGTGTGTGTGTGTGAGAGAGAGAGAGAGAGA
The DNA here is from genome assembly GCA_026170595.1 of Plestiodon gilberti rubricaudatus. Lineage (NCBI taxonomy): Eukaryota > Metazoa > Chordata > Lepidosauria > Squamata > Scincidae > Plestiodon > Plestiodon gilberti. The sequence continues at coordinate 19,679,886 of JANXHW010000012.1, forward strand.
GAGAGAGAGAGAGAGAGAGATGTTGTTAGGAAGATGTGTGAGATGTTGTTAGGGGGTGGGCCCCCGGATGGCAGGGGTGACATGAGCCAGGGGGGTGCACGAGTTGCCGCTCCCATGGCAATTCGGCGGCAAAGCCTCCGAATTGCCATGGAAGCAGCGACTCATGCCCCCCCTCCGCGTTTTGGGGCATGCGTTTTGGGGCATAAACGAGCCAGGGGGTGCACAAATCATGCACACACCCCAGCTCGTGGATGCCCTGGAACACATGGCTACATCACCAGGGGTGCACGAGCCGCCAGCTAGAGAACCGGCTTGTGCACCCCCCGGCGTGTGTCGCCATACTTTCCGGGGTGTCCAGAAAATGTGCACCCCCCGGCTCGTGGATGCCCTGGAATGCATGGCAACACACGCCGGGGGGGTGCATGAGCCAGCAGCACGGTGGCAGAAACGGCACCACTTACCCAGCTTTTGTTGTGCTACCAAGACCCGGAGGCAGCCTTCTTGACAAGTCTCCACCAGCAAGACTAGGAGCTAGAGGGGCTCTGCAGTAATTGCACAGGCACAGCCTCCCTAGGGACATCTCTGGCCAGCAACAAGAAGGTTGCCTCCAGCCTCGGCAGCATGACAAAGGCCGGGTAAGTGGTGCTGGCTCTTTTAGGCCGTTTTTAGCAGGTGCCTTTTTTGCGGGATGTGAGGCCTCTTGCCATCAGTCAAATTTACATGCCACAGGACTGTGTGTCATGCTTTCCTGGCACGCACCCCGCGCCGAATACCATACATGTGCAAACAAGTGTGTCATGCATCCATATCAAGAGCTTGTGTCAGGCAACATAAGATTCTTTTTCAAGGGCTCAGATTGGACAAGGAATGTGCAGAGGAGCATAAAGTGCCATTTCCATAGCTACCAACAATAGGCTGACAGCAGACTGTGATGAAGGGCCTGCTTGACCAAGGCGCAGCGTCATTAACATTCAGGCCGGCAGACTTGCTCACAAAGCCAAGAGGCACAAAGCACGGGCGTTCTGGGCGGGAGCATCACTGTCAGAGAGAACCAGCTGGGGGATGCAGAGTCTGAATTTACATTTCTTCCGAGATTTTCCGGGAAATACCCTGGTGAGGTTATGTGATGTTATACGTCACTAGATCAACACAGAGCCCAATGTTTCTACCCTTCCTGAAAATGCACCTTAGGAAGCTAAAAGCTAATGCATCAGCCTATCACTGACCCAACCCTTATATTCATTAGTTTGGTGGGTGTTCCCTCCCCCTTGTGAAAATATAATTATGTCATGTGCTTATGTCCTTTGTCTGGCATGTATAGGTGGAAGGCCAGGGAAGGATGTTTAACCCTTTCCCCACCACTTCCTCAACCCACACAGGGACCGCACAAGTGGAGAAGCATACATGGGAGGAGGCGATATTGCCTGGGGAAAAAATAAGTTGATCAAGCTGGTAGCTTAATTTCTTTAAAATGGTTTGTACATCTCTTGTCTCTGGTCTAGTTTGGCTAAGTCCTCAGTCAAGTACAAGAAGAGGTTTAACAGGTTTGGTGCTTCTTGTTTCTGCCTATGACTTCTGTATGAAACACAGTACAAAGCATTCATCAAACAGCTTTCCTTTGGAGCCCTCTTGTGAGGAAACATCATAGTTCATCCTCACCTTAATATGTTTCACTTTCCATCAGTGGTTATTAGCTCGTCCAAGTCCACGGCGCTCTCTCTCTCTCTCTCTCTCTCTCTCTCTCTCTCTCTCTCTCTCTCTCTCTCTCTCTCTCTCTCTCTCTCTCTCAGAGCCATCTTCCCACACTTCACCTTTCCCACTCAGCTGCAGTCGAGTGTGTAGGGAGAGCAAGGAGGGGTGAATAGCAGCACTCATGGCACCTTTTCTCTCCATGCTTCTCCCTCCAGAACCTTGTTCCTCCCCTGTTCCTCCAGAACCCTGTTCTTTACAATATTGTTCTATTCCTATATAGAACCTTCCATGCTCCAGATGTTTTCCCTTCCGAGTGCAGCCCTTCTTCTGGCTTGTGCTCTGCACTTCCAAGCTTCGCAGTTCACCGCAGTTCACCCTCGGATGGTTGTCAAGATGTTCTCTCTCTAGCTGACTCCTCCGCATTCCACCCTCTCACAATGTCTTCTCAGTGTCTTTGCAAGATACATCAGCTGCTTCCATCTCCCATCCAAGCAAGAACCGAGGTCGACCCTGCTTAGCTTCTTCAGGCAGGGCACTAGCTCAACCTCCAGGCCACACCTCCTACCCACCTTATCCTGTATTTTGAAAACCTCCCTGCCCCTTTTCTCTCCTTGGACATGTGCCACCACAATGGATGGCATACGTCCAGGGAGACCCATAGGCAGCCTGTAGGCTTATGTGTAGGCAACTAAAAAAGTATTTTACTTACCTTCCATTTGCCTTCAGGTTGCTCCCCCACCATAGCATGCAGGGCACACCATCTTGACACGACTGCATGCTATAGCTGCGTAGCGGGGGATAGAACTGGGCAGGAAGTTACACTAGCAATTATAACAAGTTAGATGTAAAAGGATAGCAAGGTAAGCACTGAACGAAGTGAGAGGAGCCACTAGTTACAGATTGGAAAGCCAATAATAATTGACATAAATATGCTAAGAGTGAGGAACCTAGATGAAGAATCTGTAGAGCTGTTTCAATCACAGAATGAGAATAGGATCAATTGAGAAGGATAATGATTTTGGAGAGAAGCTAAATGAGCTATTTGAACAAATCTTCTCTGAAGAGGTTGCTGGAGAGACACCCACCTCTGATCCATTCTCTCTAAGGTGATAAATCTGAGGAACCAGCTCAAGCTGAAATGTCGACAGAGGAGGTTTTAGAGGAAACAGATAGATTAAGAAGGCAATACATCACCCAACCAACATGGCATCGGTCCAAGAGTTCTAGAAGAATATGAAGTTTCAGATCTACTGACTCTGGAATATAACTTTTAAAAAACCATTTAGGCAGCACTTTCATTGTTCTAAATAGTTCACAAGTTTTTTATCTTGTTTATCATCAATAGTCCCATTTAAAGATGGGAATCTGAGCATGAGAGAGAGCAACTTCTGAAGACTGCAGCCCACTTATATGGATACAGGGAGCCAGAGGCGTTTCTATGGGGGGGGGTAGTACTGTAAGCTTCACCCCGTACTAGTCCCTGTTTACAACCCGGGATGAGGAGGCCCCGCCCCCTCACTGTTGAAGCCATTCAGTGCAGTGAAGGCAAAGGGCAGGATCTCCTGCTCATTGACTTCGGCGCACTGAATGTCTCCGACGGCGAGGGGGCGGGGCCTCCTCGTCCCGGGTTGTAAACGGGGACCAGGATGGGGTGAAACTTACAGTACCGCCTCCACCACAGAAACGTCTCTGTAGGGAACTTCTGGGGCTGGAGCTGGGAACCCTAAGCTCTCTGAACAGCTATTCCATTTGGTAGGCCACCAGAAATACAGGAACATCATTCCCTCTATTTCTAAAGTTTCCATATCTGCACTGATACAGGACAAAAAACAAAGATGGAGGTTTCTGAGTACTCACTGAACCTGAGGTGATTTGCATTTTTTTAAAAGCCATTTTTGTTGTTTATTCGTTCAGTCGCTTCCGACTCTTTGTGACTTCATGGACCAGCCCACACCAGAGCTTCCTGTCGGCTGTCGCCACCCCCAGCTCCATCACCCAGAAATGGAACTACACCCCCATGTGTGGGGGGCTGCCGACGTGACACCCCCACGTGATGCCGCAAGTCACGCCCCCTGGGAGCCGTGACATCAGTTTCGCGTGCACGGCGTGGTACCAATCACGCCTGCCCCCGCCGTTTTGCTTACCATTTTGGAGCCAAACAGCTCTAGGGTGGGTGGGAGGGCCCAACTCCAAAACGGACCGGCTCCAAGATGACGGCAAGTACACACCCCCGCCGCCGCCCCTACCCTGACGACATTTCTGCTGTCACCTCCAGAACATCATCCATCCATCTTGCCCTTGGTTGGCCCCTCTTCCTTTTGCCTTCCACTTTCCCTAGCATCAGCCTCTTCTCCAGGAGCCATAGGAGACAAGAAAGCCCCAGAATGCTTTCTTCCTGATGAGGAGATTCCTGGTGAGGAGAGGAGATTCCTAGACCAGCATCACTGTGCATTGGAGCTTTCTGATTGGGGATGGGGGGATTTGAAATACTAGTGTTTAAGAATCAGTGAGTGATTCAGAGAGAGCAGAACCAACTAGAAACACACACACACACACACACACACACACACACACACACACACACACACACACAGAGAGAGAGAGAGAGAGAGAGAGAGAGAGAGAGAGAGAGAGAGAGAGAGAGAGAGAGAGCAAAGTGCATAGATATGAAGCAGATGGAGAGACGGTGGCAGAAAGCTCAGGCTGGCTGTTCAGTGCTAAAGACTCCCATCAAGCTCATGCAGACTAACACCGTAATCCAGGGTGTCCTTACACTCAAATAAGCTCTACTGGGGCTTACTTCCAGGAAAACATGCACAATGCAAGCATTTTATGGAAGGATCCCTTTTGTTTCCCTAAAGGTATAGACACTTTATTTATTTATTTATTAAAAAAAATTATATCCCGCCTTTTCCTATGCCGAAGGCAAATGACCAAGGCGGCTTACAACAAATTAAAATACATCATTTAAAATACATAAAATAAGTTTAAACAATACATAACGATACATAAACAAATTTTAAAAAACAATAAAATCCACTGGGGGGGGCGACAGTATGGAGCAGAGAAGCAACATGGCAGAGCATCTTGAGATACAGGAGGCAGACCACAACTCATCACCGAAACGCTAGACGAAACAAAAACGTTTTGAGCCCTCGCCAAAAAGTCATGAGGGAGGGGGTGGTTCTCAGATCCCCTGGCAGGGAGTTCCACAGTTGTGGCGCCACAGCAGAAAAGGCTCATCCACATGTTGCCACTCCCCTAACTTGTGATAGAGGTGGCACCTGCAGGAGAGCCCCCTCAGATGACCTTAGAGAGCGGGCCGGAATGTATGGGAGAAGGCGGTCCCTCAGATATCCTGGACCCAAACCGTGAAGGGCTTTAAAGGTCATTACCAGCACCTTGAATTGGGCCCAGAAACGAATGGGCAGCCAGTGCAGCCGCTGAAGCAGCGGCACAACAGAGTCAAACCGCCTAGCTCCAGTGACCACCCGGGGCGCCGCATTCTGCACTAATTGCAGCTTCCGAACTGTCTTCAAGGGCAGCCCCACATAAAGCACGTTACAGTAATCCAGTCTTGAAGTCACTAAGGCATGGACCACCGTGGTCAGGTCCGATCGATTCAAGTACGGTCGCAGCTGTCGCACCAGCCGAAGCTGGGCAAATGCACCCCAGGCCACAGCCGCCACCTGGCTTTCCAGGGAGAGCTGTGAATCCAGAAGTACTCCCAAGCTGCGCACCTGTTCCTGCAGGGGGAGTGCAACCCCATTCAGAATGGGCAGATGACTCAGTACCTGCATCGAAGCAATAGGACCTCTGTCTTTTCTGGCCACTTTATCCCCCTTTGTATAGTTAAAGTAGTTGATTAACCAGCTCATTGATTCAAATGCTACAATCCTATCCACACTTGAGTAAGGAGTAAGTCCAATTGACTATAATGGGACTGACATCTGAGTAGATATGCATAGGATTGGGCTTTCAATCAATGAAAAAATGCATGCATTTATGTCTGACAAAAAAGCAAGAGTTTGAAAGATAAAAAGCATACTACCCTATGCCCTTTGTTTCCACTTAATGTGTTGGATAAGATACTGTATTGGCCTGAGTATAAGACTCACATTTTTCCCCTAAGGCAAGTCTTTAAAGTAGGGGTGCGGCCTACAATCAAAGCCTAGCATTTTCTGCAAAGCCTTCTGTTTTCAAGCCTCTCCTCTTTCAAAGGTAAAACCGAGCTTTTTTCCTCCTTTTTCTTTCAGCTTTTAATCACTTGCTAAATGGCCGAACAATGATCTCTCTAGCAGCCTCTAGCCTCAGGATGGAAGCATTTGAAAAAATTGACCCTTAAGCTCCAGCCCCAGCACTCTGGAAACTAAGATATTTATTGATCCTGCAGTTTGAAGTTGAGAGCAAGAGCTCCTGCATAGGCTTACCATATCCAAAGGGGGACAGAGTGCCAACCTTTAGGCTGCAATCCTATGCAGACCTTCCTGGGAGTAAGCCCCATTGAATGCAATGGGATTTACTTTCTGAGTAAACATGCATAGGATTGTGCTGTTAACCATTGAAATTTGGGCAGGTGCAGCTCATCATCATGGAAGGGTGCAACAAGCTGCACCTGCCCAAATTTCAAAGGTTAAAGGTAGGCACTCTGTCCCCCTTGGGATCTGGGAAGGCTACTTATACTAGGGTGCCCAGATTCAACAAGGGACTGGGTGCCTATGCCTTTAACTGTACTAAAGCTGTACTGTTTTACTGTTCTACTAATGTGTATATTTTATTTAAGTTAAAAAACAGTTTAAAATGTATTTTTTAAAAAATAGCACCAAACTTTAAGGGTGCGTCTTATAATCAGGAGCGTCCTATGCGTGGAACAATGCGGTAATTACCAAACACATTGGCAAGAAAAACTAGCCTTTCTCAAGCTTATTCGCAGCTGCCATCTCCTGAATCAGAATGCTGCTTGATCTAGCTAAGCACTGCCTACTCTGACCAGCAGCAGTTTTCAGACAGGGGCCTCCCCCCAACCTGGAGCTGCCAGCCAGGGACTGAAATACCATCCTGGCCGGGCTCGGAAACCGGGACTGTCCCAGTTTTTCCGCTTGCCCCTGGGCTTTTCCTAGCCGGCTGACTGCGTCCTCCCTCCTCCGTGACTGGCTGGGTCTCTGAACTGGCTGTGTGCCTGCACAAGTCTCGCGCAAGCGCACAACACCTGGAAGCCCTTCAGAATTGTCTGGGACTCCCTGGACGATTCCGAAGATGGAGGTCCCAGCCGTTGTGCACCTGCACGGGGTTCGCACAGGCGCACAGCCAGTTCAGAGACCTGGCCACGGAGGAGGGAGGATGCAGCTGTCCGGTTGGGAAATGAAATGGGGGGGCAAGCTGAGGCAGCAGCGGATGCAGTCCTTGCCATGCCGCCACGAATATTAAGGATCTAACAAAACAGGGCGGGGGGCAAGCGGCGGTGGCTGCAGTCCCTGCCACGCCACCATGAAGATTAAGAACCTACTGTGGGTGCCACTTCTCATGGCAAAAATAATGTGAAAATTTTCAGAAGGTGGGAAGACTACAGGACAACAAAATGTAAGTAATTAATTATTTAGGACCCAGTTTTTTTCTTCTGTCCTGGTGGAAGCCCCTTCAAATCTGGTACGCCTACCGTGGTCCCTCACGGGAGGAGATTCCACAACTCGGGGGCAATGAAAAAGGCCTTGTTCCCCATACACAACAGTGAGTTATAGCGAGCATTGGCATATTTTGCAGGGTGTCGCACAAGATCTTGGCTGAAGGACAGAACCACTCGGGAGCAGACAGGCAGCCCTTCAGATGCTCCCAGACTCAAACTGTTTTGAGCTTTGAAGGTCATAACCAGCACTTGTGGATAATAAACCCACTGGGCAACTCAAAACAACTGCCACTGTCCTTAAATGAGCTTCAGTGCATGGTCCAGGAAATCATTAAAGGCGTGCACAGTGTATTGAAAATATCCCAATAATTACCACTACAAACAACCACCCATGGGGCTCTTCTTGAAAGATGGACAGCATATGAAGAACATCTAACCCCTTGTTGGGACTTTTCCATCCCCTCTGCTGCGCCTGACAATCCATGAGAGCTGCTGGTGAATTATTGGCTTGGAGAACGCCGGTCTCCTTAGACTCCGTGCCTTCTGCCAATCTCTGGACTGCAGCTGGGCTTCAGCTCATCAATCGCACCTGGCACCCTCATCATTCAGAGATGAACAGCGTGTGGTCAGCTGAGACAAGAGATGCTGCCTCAAGCACCTAGGCTTGTGATGCTGATGCTCATAAATATTCAGCGCAATGAGGGCTACAGAGCTATCTCCCCCATTCAAATCAATAATAGCTCTTATTATTGCCAGACCAGGGCAGGAGGTCTGGCTCAGTTGGTAGAGTTGCCACCTCGTAAGCCTGAAGCTCTGTGAATGGCCAGTTTGAGACACGCCACTGACAAAAAAGCTGTGAAACCCTCTGTGAAGAGAGATAAGATAAAAGTGCCAGCTGCATCAGCCGAGCGTGGGAGGCGACGGCCAGGAAGAGGCCACACTGCAAAGGATACGATCTGGAATCAATGCAGTTGTTCATGAAAGATTGGACATTTATATATGAATGTAAAAAAAAAAAAACATTAGGGGGGTTGGGAAAAGCTTGCCCATGTAAACCGCCTTGGATTAAAGTCAGAGGAGAAATCCAACGACCAAGGAATATATTATTATTATTATTATTATTATTATTATTATTATTATTATTACTTTTGTAGAGGGAAGTTACGCAAGTGGTGCTGTTGCAACAGATCATGGCACTCTAGACCAGCAGCTAGTTTAGCTTAACGAATGAATTTTTAAGACCTTAACACACTTCATCCTAAAAATAGGTTCAGGAGTACTCATATGGAGCAGTTCAGATGAACCATTTCCCCACCCGCCCCCAAGTACGGGGCCCTGGAATTTCCAATAAGTCTTTGGCTGGTTCAGGATACAAAGGACCATCTGAACCGTCTCCAGGCTGACTTTATATTCTCAAAGGAGTAGAGATTCTATTATGTAACAAAGTGTTACACTAGACTGACATTCAATCAAAGCCAAATTGGGAATATATCCCAACCGCGTGTGAGTTTTTCACCCTTGTCTTGCGGTCAAAACAGCCACCTCCTCAGTTCTAGAGAGAGCGAAGCATTCCAAATTTCCATTCGAGAGGTCTTGCCGCCATCTAGTGTTTGAAAATGACAGAGTCAGAGTATTTGCCCACGGCTCGACTGACAACGGCTCTCTGGCTAGAGAGACGAGGGACTGATATCCACAACCTTCTGCTTGCAGAGCAGAGGCTGTGCTATTAAGCTACAGACCCATCTGCAGAAACTGTAGCACCAAACAGGAAGTGAGGTGGGAAGTACCTCAAAAAATTCATGACAGGTTACAAGCCATGACGACAGTATGCACCCTCCAGGTTTTAGAAATAGCCTATCTGTGAATGCCAACTGCAAGAGGATTTGTGTTATCTTGTTGTCTTGAGTGCTCCTTGAGGCATCTGGTGGGCCACAGTGAGATACAGAAAGCTGGACTAGAGGGGCCCTGGGTCTGATCCAACTGGGTTCTTCTTATGTTCTTAAGCAGGGGCATCATTAGGGGTGGCGGAGGGCAGGCAACCCTGGGTGACACCCCAGGAAGGGGCGACACTAAAATGACTTTCTATTCTATTTGTTACAGGTGGTGCGAAAAAGCACCACTGGTAGAAAATGGGTTTTTCCTGATCCCTCCCGCAACTCATACGGGGATCACATTTCCCCGGAGATCTCCACATCCTGTGGTCCAATAGGGAAGAGGTCCATGGTGGTGACACCAACCCTAGTGACACCCCTGCTCAGTTTCCAGTCTCTCCTCCAACAACAAGCACGTGACGGTGGTGTGTATGCATGCATACATATTTTAGGGGGAAAGTTCTGTGACGGAAAGGCCACTATCGAGGCTCACAGAATTATGAGCAGCGCAAAAGGAGTAGAGAGAGAGAGCTGTTCCACTCTTTGTTATCTCAAAATATAGCTTACCCAGAACAGACAAAAGGGTGTGCTACTTCCCACAATGCATTGAATTCATTACAATATATCATGACAGGCCCTAGCTTAGACCTGATCCAGGCTCTCAGATGATGTGATCACGTCTTGAAGCAGAAAATCAGGGAAACTTAGGTGGCCATCTCTCATCCACCCCTCCCCCTTGCCTGCGGGCTCAGTCGCAGCTGCAGGACGCCAGGCTGTTTGCGTTCCTGGGCCCAGAGCTTTGGGCAGCATTGGTTGTGGTACGTTCGTCTTATGTTCTTAAGCAGGGGCATCACTAGGGGTGGCGGAGGGCAGGCCATCCCGGGTGTCACCCCAGGGAGAGGTGACACTACAATGACTTTCTATTCTATTTGTTACAGGTGGTGCGAAAAAGCACCACTGGTAGAAAATGGGTTTTTTCCGATGCCCCACGGCCCCACCCGAAGTGGTGCTCGGCTCCTCCGGTCTGTCTCCTGCTGCCGCCAGGTCCTCCTGCCCTGCAGATAAGTCTGGTCCCGGACATTTTTGATTTGCTGTTTTTCACTTCATTTATTAAGGATTATGCTGTGCCTCCCTGAATGTCTCATCTTTGGAACACAAGATGATTAAGGATCATCTGGTATGTGCCTCTCTGAATGCCTCATGTTGAGGTGGAAGAGCAGGATATAGGTGATGTTAATAAATTAGAACGTAAATATAACATGGGTAAGCATGCATTGGTAGCCTTCCCCTTCTCATATGGATAGGGTAGTCTAAGGAACAGGATATCCTCTTGAGAAGTATTTTTGGAAATGCATAGAGACCACTCTTGCCAAAATCTGTTTTCAATTTGGTTACCTTTAGAAATGAAGTTCCAAGATTTTGACTTAAAAATAGACTTTAAATTATCTGTCAACTAGTTGATAGAGTACTTCAGTTTTTAAATTACTTTAAAAGTCCCTCTTGACCAGCTGATATGCTGTTTTTAAAGCGTCCCCAACTTTCTGTCTCTTTAAAACGTCCTGTGCCTGTTTCCCTAGCAATATCCAGGGAGCAACTTTGAACACTTTGGAACCTTCACCCTGCTAGATTTGACATCTGGTTAATCTAGCTCAGTGGTTCCCAACCTGGGGGTCAGGACCCCCATGGGGTCACGAAGCGGTTTCTGGGGGTTTCATGGGACGTTGGCTGGATGGCCACACCCAAGATGGTAGCTCACTCCTTCCCCCTCCCCCCTACTGCAGAGAAAGAAGTGCCCGATGCTCTCTTGGGGCTTGTTTGCTCATCTGCTTGCCTTTTAGCATCTCTGTTAATATTAGCTCACTCCCCCCCACCCCAGAAATGGGGCTGCTTATGAGTACAACTTTAAAAAGTGTGATTTATTTTAAAAAGTGTGATTTATTAAACAGAGTAATTTATTAAAATCAATGACATCACTTCCGGCCCTAGATCTTGGGGGGGGGGGTTTCCCCAAAAGATTGTCATTCTACAAAAAGGGGTCTCGGTGCTAAAAAAGTTGGGAACCACTGATCTAATTCAGCTGCATCGTATCTACACAGGCTAGTGGTGGTGATCTGTTGCAGACCTTTTCCATGCCAACCTGGAGTCACCAGAACTGAACGTGGGATCTTTTGAATACAAGAGGTGCTCTGCCACTGAGCTATGACTTTGCCACAAGTAGCCCATTGCAAATCAAGTCACAATATACCCACAGGGTGTGTGTGTGTGGGGGGGGGAAGAGTTCATTTCAGGTTCAGCTATGAATTCAAGTTATTCTGGTTCAAGCCAGCCAAGAGTCCTAATCGGTTTATGGAACCAATTCACCTCCAGTTGATAGGGGAAACCTTCAAATGGGATTCAAATTACAGTGCTGATTTTTCAAAGTGGGCTGCAGCCCAAGTTAAATAGGCCTCACTTGTGACAGCTAACTATCACCGGTAATCCATAAATTACTATGATGAATAAAATCACCAGAAAACATAATAGTAAAATGGTAACTTACTTTCAAGCTGTTCTATTTAATAACAGGGGATTACATCTTTTCTGAAACATTTTCTTTGTCCCGTGTACTGTCTTCCCAGTTGTTTAGGTTGGCCAGAGGCAAGGACAACCTCCTCTCTCTCTCTCTCTCTCTCTCTCTCTCTCTCTCTCTCTCTCTCTCTCTCTCTCTCTCTCTCTCTCTCACACACACACACACACACACACACACACACACAGGGATGTTTATTTATATCCTGCTGTCAACCAAAATTGGCTCCCAAAGCAACTTACAAGTAGACTCCACAAAAAAGGCACCACTTAATTAGGGATTCGTCTGTGCATTTTGGTCAAAGGGCCATCGCATCCAGCCCCTGGCAATGTACTCTGCTTTTTCCTTCCAGGTAGGGAAGTTCAAGATGGCTAACCATATCAAAACATTACTACAAAAGGATAATTTAAAAAAAAATCAATGTATAAAAACCCACCACATTCAATGATGCAAGGCACTAGGGCTGGCCGAAACTTTGGGGCTGCTGCTGTCTTGACCACCTGGCTGCTTGGCAAAGCAGCCAAGTAGGTAAGAAGAGGTGCAGGATGGCAAACTGGCCCAATTTCAATCTCACCCCTTATAGCTCTGGCACAGGCTCCCCTCCTCTGGAAGAGCAGAGTGGAACATGCCGAGGACCATCTCTACACAGGGTATATACACATTTCCATGTGAACCAGTGACATGCGGTGAGGTCTAAGGCTGGGGAGGCGCGCTCGCGCACACACATGCACACGCGGAGTGTAGAGAAACCTACCTTGCAAAATCTTTGCGTGTGTGCTTCCTTCCTGCTGTTTTCATGGCCTTCACTGAGGTAAATCTGCCTGCCACTTACTGATGCAGACACCATGCCTTTTTTTCATTGGAAGCCAGCAAGAGGTGAATGCGGATTCCTGGAGAATCCAGGTCAACTGTGGAGCATTAGCAACCTTACCAGTGCCAGGCTGGATCAAGCCAAAAGACAATCTACTCCAACATCTTGTTTCAGGGGGCAGCTAAATTGTTTCTGGGAAGCCCAAATGCAGGGTATGAAGCAATAACCCTCCTTTGGTGTTACTGCCACTAGTACTCTGGCAACAAAGGTTGCCAACTCTACTGAAGCTATTTCTGGAGGTGTTTTTCCCCCCTGACATGATGCACCCAGGAAGGCCCTGTTAAAATCTCCAGGATTGCAAATTCTGGAGACAAATTCTGTGTCCTCTTTGGGGGCACACAACACACCAGTAATACAATTGCACAGAACACCAATCATCAGACACAAGGACACATCTCCTGAAACAACAAGATATTTTTTTTTCTTTATTAGGAGTTCCCATGGTAACATAGACTTCGTAAGGAAGAAAAAACACAAGACTCGTTTTATGTCATTTGCACCATTAAGAGAATGGTCAAATATCAGTACTTCTTTTTGTCTACACACATGATCAGCTCAGCACTTACAGCTCCTTCACTCATGTTCACAAGCACAAATTCAAGGGTTAAAATCCAGCTAGTAGTAAATTCTACATGTTTTTTTTTTAATTTTTAATTTTAATTATTCTGTTCCTTTTCCTTTAGAGCATCAAGTCACTGCGGTAAATTAAACCCAAGTTCAATGTCATTTCTTTTAAGCATTTACATATGACATTCATTAAAAACAGACACAGAAAGCGAGCAAGCTCCCACAAGGAAAAAACATGCTTACACAGCCTGCAACTTTTTTTAAAAAAACTGTTTTCTTTCTCTTTTTTCCACCCCCCCCCCCGAACAAACAAGATGACTATAACAAACAAAGCAGAAAAACACACCCAAAAAAATCCACCGTGAACGCAGGGAAAATGTTAAAAGGAAGACTCAAGTGAATGGTACAAAGCTACAGCTCTTTAACACAGGTGCTTCTTAAAAAATTATTTTTCTTCCTCCCCCCCCCCCCCAGAAAACACTTGCTTAAATTCATATTAATGCACAGATGGAAAAAATAAAAATTAAAAAATAGCTGCAAATATATATATTACACTTACTAAATACTTTTTTTTAATATAAAAAGTGCAATCTCTTAAGCAAACAAAATACCCAAAACTGAAATGAAACACACACACACACAGCTATCTGGAATGATGAACTGCTGGGTGAAAGACTGAAAAGGGACAAAAACAATATGAATTAGAATGGGGTATCTCAGTACTTTTGGGGGGCATCCAGTTTGGGGGCATCCAACTTTCAAAGGGGAAGGATGGTAGCTCATGTTTTGCACGCAGAAGGTCCCAGGTTCAAACCCCAGGGTTTAATCTGCCACTGACCCAAGACCCCTCCAAACAGAGACCATTTTGACAGGACAAAGGGCAACGGCAGCAGGGTCCTCTTAGCCTGGTCTCATCTTCCCTCCTTCCCCTCTTTGATTTGTTGGAAATGATTCCTGCAGGACAGATCCCCCGGCAGGGACTATTTTCAATAGACCAAGGAGAGGGAGGAGGACCAGGACCAGGCAGGATCAGGGCAGGATGAGTGTCTGCTGTCCTTTCTCTAGAAAAACAGGAGTGTTAAAGACAAATGCTGATCTGGCAGCCCTATTTCTTGTACGCTCTCTGTTCCTGCTGCCACCTTCCCCCCCATCCCTGCTTCCAAACAGTCATGGGGCTTCTAGTCTGGATTTGTCCCATTTTCCTCACCATGGAAGTGTACAGTCCAGCGTGGCATGAGAGGATTGGCTACTGATCCCTTGGAACCACCTATGAAGATCACACCTGACTTTGTAAGACAAACACACTGGCCAGAATATATTTATTTTTCCTTCTGAAAAGCGGGTGAATGTCTCGGACATTCAGAATTTTTAAAAAGGTTAAAAACAATAATAATTAAGGAACTGCATGTGGCAAAACCCCAATCAAGAAAGAAAGGAATGGATAAAGCAAGGGAGGTTACGCTGTCTTAGCTACGAGTGACATTAAACTTGTCCTAAGTTTCAACACAAGTCATTAAAGTTCCCCCACACTCTTTGTTAGGGCTGATCATGTGGTGCCTGCATATTAACACTCAGGAATAAGAGACCTATGCAGGATACACCTGGGACATCCAAATCTAATAAGCTACAAGTGCTCCAGTTCTGAGAGAAAAACTCATACGATCAACTTTGTCCATGTGGTTGGGTCATTTAGATGTGGGATCTGCTCAATGGTAAGCAGCTTCTGAATGGCAGGAAGGACATTAGAAGCTGGAAAGGGGCACCAGGGTCTCTTCAGGTTTCCCGTTGATGTGTCTCAGCACAAGGGACAATGTGTGAACTACAGCTTAAGTGTTGCATCACTGGAAATGGCCTCTACTGGCACAAGTGATGCAAGGGCGGGTGCCTAGACACTGCACTTTTGACTGAGCTGTAGACTGTAATCAGGTGTGCCAATTCAGTCTCCCAGTGGGCTCACAGTCTAGAGGGATTGTCATACGGCATAACAGAGGCGGTTTTTTGTCCTCCTGGCCCTTGGCATGTACGGATGGGTGCATGTGTAGGAACTGCACCAAGACAGTCCAGGGAATGCGAGATGTTTGTGCGCTTCCCATATCTTCATTCAGCCTCCCCCCACCACTCATTCAAGGAATTTGATCACCAAGATCACAGTCCTTATCTGAGCAGATGGAGAACGACCAGGTGCAGAACAAGGGAGGCATAGAGAGTGGAAGGTCCATGGATAACAGCCTGTTACACAGTGCTGCACTCACAGAAAGGGAGAAAACAGCTTCCGTTACCCCCCTTGGTGATCTCTCTGGAACTGCACCCTCAGTAAGACTGGACTGGTCCCTGAGTGTTTTGAATTAACTTCATTTTTTCAAGTTCTCAAGAAGCAAGGAGATGTTACAATAAACATGGGATTTATTTGGCAGCACACTCCCTGGCTAGATCCCCAGATCTTAGGACTCAAACCACCTCACCGAACAAAGAGTGGATGTTTGCAACAATCTCAAGAAGTATGAAGATTTTCATGGCTATTTGTAACTAGTAAAGAGGTACGCTTAATGGGTTTTCCAGCCATGTATTTATTGTGAGGAAATACAGATAGAAAATTTCCTGAGGCTTGCCAGTGGAAAATCCTTTGATGTCTGTGATCGCTTTAAAGAGACAAGCAGCTGAACTGCGTTCTCCTGGACTATCTGATGCTGGCAGGCAATATTACTGACACTTGATGACGTTTCGTTACACACTTGTAACTTTACAAGTTACAAGTGTGTTTCGTTACACACTTGTAACTTGTAACACACTTGTAACACTTGTAAACACACGAACCAACGTGGCTTCAAGCCAGTAGATGTTACTGTCTGTTGAGGAACTTCAAGGAACAACCTTGAAGCCGCGTTGGTTCGTGTGTTTGCTTTGATAAAGTTACAAGTGTGTAACGAAACGTCAGCAAGTGTCAGTAATATTGCCTGCCAGCATCAGAAAGTCCAGGAGAACGCAGTTCAGCTGCTTGTCTCTTTAAAGCGATCACAGACATCAAAGGATTTTCCACTGGCAAGCCTCAGGAAATTTTCTATCTGTATTTCCTCACAATAAATACATGGCTGGAAAACCCATTAAGCGTACCTCTTTACTAATCTCAAGAAGGGCCGTCTCCAGGTCATGGGGATCTAATGATGACTAGAGGTGACTGAGTCCACTAGAACGAAAATTCTTGTACTCTTAGAACTACAGTTGAGGACTACTTTAAGAAGATTTCTTTTGGACTACAAAAAGCAAGGCTGAGTTGACACAAGAATCGAGTTAATGGCTGATGACACTAGAAGCCTGTAAATTCCTGTGACGGTACGGCAGTCATGAGGTGGTGACTCAAGAATTCAACTGGGACTTGGAAAGATGGAGGACTTCAGTTCCAAAATAAGGCATCTCAAACCATAACAATACTACACATGAGAGCAAGCAAGCAAGCAAGCAAGCAAACACACACAGACACACACACACACACACACACACACACACACACACACACACACACACACCTATAAAATGACAAAATAAAAAAGAATCCTTCAATTCCAGAATGGGATAAAAAACTAGAACCCAAGCACAGGACAGGACACTTCTCTTTTCCCTAATCACCCCTGGACTGAAACTTTAGCAGCACAAATTCCACCTTCCTGATTGGGAAAGAGAGCCTAAACAGGTTTGATCGTGGATCACTGTTCCCATGTTCTATTTGACAAACCAGTTTGAGGAACATCCAGTTTAAACCCTTGAATTGCTTTATTCTTTCTTTTCAACAGTTAAACCCAAACCATCACTTAATAAGAAAGAAAAAGGCAGCTTCCCGAAAATTCACTTCATCCTTCCTTTAAAAAAAAATATATGGAAAAAAAATTGTAATGGTCACATAAGCCACGAATTCAACTCTTCAGTGTTTTCCTTTTTTGCATTTTCCATGTGTCAAACCTGGGGGGGGGGGGGGAGAGGAGGGGGTAGTTACCAAATGTATAGGAAGGGGGAATTGAGTTGGCTCTGTGATGGAGGGGAGGGGGAAGAGATTGACCACAAAGGGACTGTGGGGGACTAAGGCCTCAACTAGGCCTTACCCATTGGTTGCCCGCAGTAACCATCACAGGCTCTAAAAGAATCAAAGGGTCTTCAAGTGCCCCACCCTCACCCATGATCCGCTAAGCGGCCATGTTGTTTTGTCTTGCTTTGTTTCTTTAACCCAAGCTGGTGATGTTGGCACGTCCACCAGGTGGTGCCACTATGCGCTGTGTAGTACGGCGTGGAATATTATCATCAATCTGTGCACCTACAAGGGGAGGACAGAAAGAGACTAGATAAGCATGATTCAAAATCAAACAGATATGGAAATCTTTGGGAGGTGGGGCACTTGCTATGCATGCAGAAGATCACATATTTGGTCACTGGCATCACAAAGGAGGCAGTTTCCTATTTCTAGACATCAACTTTGGAACATAAGAGTTCCACAAGGAATGCATTGCATGGCAACTGTCACTGTAGGGAACCAGATCATCTACACTCTTCCTTAGACAGGGATTTGCATGGTTCTACATCTCTTTGTAGATGAGGGGCTGCGGTGGCTTAGTGGTTAAGATGCTGAACTGCAGACCAGAAGGTCGGTAGGACAGCAGTTTGATACCCGAGTGCTGCGTGACGGAGCGAGCTCCTGTCTCCTGTCCCAGTTCCTGCCAACCTAGCAGTTTGAAAGCAAGAAAGTGCAAGTAGATAAATCGGTACTGCTGCAGCGAGAAGGTAACAGCGCTCCGTTAGTCATGCCGGCCACATGACCACAGAAGCATCTTTGGTCAGCGCTGGCTCTTCGAGAGAGAGAAACGGAGATGAGCACTGCACCCTAGAGTCGGACACAACTGGTCTTTGAGCAGTGGATACCTTGACCTTTACTACATCTCTCTGCTATAAATAATGCAATCCTAGGTGTGTCTACTCAGGAGTAAGTCTCACTGGGTTCAGTGGGGCCTACTCCCAGGGGAGCATGGACTGGACTGCATCCTAAGAGTCCGACTGGACGCTAGACCTAAAGCCTCCTGCAGCTCATCACAACGGCTTCCCTTAACCCGGCCCTTACTTCACTGCTTGGGCTACTCTTCCCACACAAACCTGCTTCACTTCCTAACTAAATCTAGGACTCCTTTCTTGTTTGTGATGATGGGGGGTGGGGGGGGGGAAGAGGTAAAGGGACTCCAATAAAGGGACACACACTGTCTGGCTTCTATCTGGCTTTGAAATAAATCATAAAGATTATTTCATCCTCCCCATCCTCCCTGAAAACAAGCCCGATTGTTTACATTTAAACAGCAAATTTAAAGCTTACTTTTTCATTGGGGGGGGGGGTAGGGGAGAACGGGCCCAGAGCCCTAGAACAAAACAAAAATAGATTTCACCATAATAATTTAGCCTCACATAAGTATGTACCAGACAAGCTAAATCCAGACTGGTGCAGGTTCCGAACAGGGGGGGCCTGCTGTTTTGCTGGGGATGTCTTGGCGGATGATGCTGGCGTGACAGTTTTCGGTGTCACTGAAACTTCACAGACTGGGCCGTCGTACAGGCCTCGGGGAACACCCCTCAGCTCAGCCAGCTAAGAGGGAAAAACATAAAACAAAGCACTGAGAGACCATTTTCTTGGCACTGAACATGAATCAATTTGCTTTGATTTAATTTACATGCATTCCAGGCCTCAGATCTGTTTCTGACCCCCCCCCCCAACATAAGTATCAAACAGCTACTGTTTGAATGGATGCATTCAAATGGGAGAAAAATACCTGCAACCTCTCCCCCCCCCCCCCCCCATTAATCGTCATGGATCAAATTATCTAAAAATGCAGAAAATCAGGAAAGGCAGAAAATAAATCTTTTTTCAACAACTATATCCATGAGCTAAACTCAAGCAACCCAAATGATTTCTGTCCAGCAGAGGGCAGTGTTTGAAATACGTCCATTTGGCTCATAGGCTTCCTCTCTTCCTAGAATGCCTGAGAGTCAGCCAAGAACAACAATTGTGCTATTGTACCATGTTGACATGCCACTGATTTCAGTGCAGCTCTGAGGATTTACAGTTGGATTTGGCTCTAAAGAGGACCAAAACCAAACCCTGTTTTCGTCTCTTACCCCATCTGTAATAGCTTTTGTTTTGGGCTCAGATGCACTTCCTGAAGAATCTGCCTTTGCAACAGATCATTAATTTTAACCTAACTATAACAAGAAAAGCCAAACGGTAGATCTTGTTTTCCAGATGCCTATAAATTCCTGTGACAGTACGGCAGTCCATTACAAAATTTAAAGACATTAAGCGCCTCCTTTTTTAAAAAGGAAACATTTAATTACTATATTAGGGCCCCTATTCCCTACCATTACTGACAATGCAGTCATGCTGACAGAGCATGCACTGCATCCAATGGTGGTGGTGGGGAACAAAAGTTTCAAAAATAAAGTTTTTTGTTTCGAGAAACCGAAAACGATCATGAGGCTGGCTAAAGGTAAGTAAATATATTTTCCACTAACTCTGCTTTGCCCTCCTGGTGACCTGGAGTATCCTTGACCCTATGCCAGTTATACAGGGTTATTCCAAAAGGATGGTGCAAAAGTCAAGCCGATTTATTCTTAAATGAACTGACACGCCACAACCGTCATGACATGAAAAGACAGAAAAACTGTCCAAGTTTCACATGCACATTACAAATGTTCGATGTGGGCGCTGTTGGTGACACGGCAGATGTCAAGACAGTTCTGTCCAGGTGCATCCCAGCATATCCTCGGCATTTACTCTCAAGACAGCGTGCTTGGGATTTCAGTCAAAAGCAACGTATGCAAGCTCTCCAAGCTTCTGAGTGGCAGACCCCACGCCCAGCTCCGATTGAGTGGCAGCCCCCACTCAGAGGCACACCAGCTGCTGCCTCCTCTGCTCCTTCTCTCTAGTTTAGAAAGCGCAACAGATGAACATGTTCCCCACCCCCAGATGCCAGATCTCCCTTGTTCATAACTTGTGAGCCTGAATCATGCGACAGGAATTCATTTTTGCTTCGAGAATATTCACCTGTGTACTCACCCTGCTCCTTGCCTTGATTCGCTTGTAAACAAAGTCGGGGAAAGGTTTCCTGGGAATGTATCGTCCGGAGCCCTCCGTGGCGTGGAGGTTCCCATCCTCCAGCACAATCTTCCCTTGGCTGATCACCACCAGTGGTGATCCACGACACTCCATACCCTCAAAGATATTGTATTCCACAGACTAAAAAAGGAAAAAGAAGAGTTAGGCCCACTGCACTGAAGGGTTCAGGCTAAAGCCTGTGACACACCATGTTGCGTCCTCGTGCGGCTGGAAAATCCCGGTGTGTCTTTTGTTTTACAAGATCGCACCGCAACGCAAGAGAGCTGCGTTGCGGTGCGTGCAAAGTTGAACAAGTCAAACTTTGGCCAATGAGAGGCTGCATTCGGTGTTGTGAGGGCGGGATGGGAGCAACGTGTTGGGCCAATCAGAATCAAGTCTGAAAATACTCAATTCTGATTGGCTAATAGATTGGGGGGTGGGACAGGATATCTTATTCTTCTCAAAACCACAGGTCCAGTGTAGACAGGGTGCATTGTGACACGTCGACTACTCTTGCAACACACTGGGACGCAGGCTGTGTGTCACAAGCTTAAGTCCTTGCCATCTCTAGTTTGAGATGTCTCTCTGATAAAAGAATCCCTCTGACAGAGTTTGAAAATGGCTGCGTTCCTGTACTAAATTTCCTTTTCTTTTTGTTATCTGTCTGCTGTTGCCAACACCCTTTCAGACCTTTCAGTCTTGCTTACACTTTTGTTTTCTCTACGGAGTTTTCCAATAGCATATCGATCACTAATCAGGATCAAACATGCATTCCTACTTAAGGGATTTCTTAGTCTAAGAAAGAGGGTTGTCAAGAATGTTCCATATAAAGCACAGCCAGAGGCTCTTCTCTATGGGAAAAACGACTGCTTCTTTTTAGCAGAGAATGAGAAAGGGTATTCATAAAAACAGAAAAGCAGAAGGAAGCTTTCTTCCAAAAATTTACATGGCTTTCTGCCAGCAGCTAGATGAGACATAAACAGGCACACACAGTGGTTATTTTGCCTCTCTCTCAGAGCCACAAGATCAGAGAATGTACATGTACAGAGAATGTCACGTTGCCTAAATGTCAAAACAGCCAACATTCCCTTCTCCAGCCTAGAATTCTCACTGAATCCTCAGCTCCCGGAGACTAACCTGCAACAGACTCCAGCTCCTCTAAGGGTCCAAACAGACATGACATGGAGATTTATGTTTATGTATTTATAAAAACCATTTATGAATTATGATCTGTCTACATAATTTGCTGCTCAGGCCTTCCCTTCTTCTACATAATTCTGCACCAGCTGCAACCAGATCATGCAGTCACTTCCAAAGCAGAGATGCAGCACAATAACCCTCTCTCAGAGAAGACATGCCCAGGACAGTGACTTGCATAGAAGAAGCATGAGTCACTTTGTGACTCGCACAAAGTCTCACATAGTGGGGGTTCCTCCGAGACAAGAGTTCTTACTCTTACACTATCTTTTCAGAGTGTGCAACAGCCATAAAAAGCTGCCTTATACCAAGTCGGACTGTTCATCTAGCTCAATTCGGCCTTGTGCTCCACAGGGTTCTTTTCCAGCCCTATGTCGAGATACGAGACATTGAACATGGGGCCTTCTGCATGCAAAGCAGGTGCTCTTCCACAAAATGACATCCCCAAAAGTGGCCTTCTGAGAAAGAAAATATGCCCCAGCTATCAAAAGCTTGCAAATTTTGCTCTGGCCAGAGGTGTCCTGGACTGAACACAGGGGCCTTTGATGAGATACAGAACCAATACAGCCTTATTAACTAGAGACCTTGTCCAGCCTATTTTAGCAGAAAATCTTATTTGGTCTTTTTCTTTCACTTACAAAACATTGAGGAAGTGGGAGCTTGTACTTGAGAGGGAAGCGCAAGGCTTTTCAGCCAACGTTACTTACTATGTTGTGAGTCTTGGCAGAGATTGTCTTGACACTGTCTGGGTCCCAGATAACCAGGTCAGCGTCAGAGCCTACCGCAATGCGTCCCTTCCGGGGATACAGGTTGAAGATCTTGGCCGCAGTGGTGCTGGTCACAGCTACAAACTGGTTCTCATCCATCTTACCAGTAACCTAAAGAAAGGAGGATGCAGTGGTCCCATCAGACGAGCAGAACAAATCAAAGCTCTTTCATGTGGCAGTCACTTAAATGGAACACGTTATCCGATTTAGTGCTAAAAGCAGCCAAAGCATGGTCTGGCATATGCTTCAGCCACCTTGCTGCTACTAAGCAGGTCCAAGTCTCATCAATGCCTCTACTGCAGCACCTCTGCAATGGCCAAAGTTGGTACCAATTCTTCTGCTCAGGTAACCTGGGAAGTAACACTTGCTCCAAGTCCAGGTTCCTCAGTCTGACAATGCCACTTGTCTGGAGTTGCAATGTCAACTACCTTTCCTGGCTTTGCCTCTATTAGTTTCCTTTAGTATTCAACCCCAGCCAGCCTCACTTTCCACCTCCAGACCTTTTGGCAATCAGCTGTCCAATCCCACACCTGACTCCAGATCTGCCTGGGTGGCAACTGGACACCTCTCACTGAAACCTGACTTGATGCCCTTTCCACTGTCCTCTTTAGTATAGATCAGGGGTTCTTAATCTTCTCCCCTCGGCGTACCACTGGAAGTAACTGGCAATGACATCACCATCAGTTACTTCCAGGTTTTTGCCATTTTCGGAGCCCAGTAGGGCAGGTAGGAGGGACAAGGCAGGCATGAGAACCCTTCTCCTCGCACCCGAGAGGCTCAGCCAACAACAGGAGCTTCTCAGGAGTGAAAACGCAGCCAAAAACTCCGCGTTGGAGCGGGTCAGAGCAAAAGCACTGTGTCAGAGCCGGGGGTACACATATCACCGGTTGAGAACCCCTGGTATAGATCATGGTTTTTCAGAATACTGAAGGGTAAAAAATCATTAGAAAGAGAAAGATGCTTGGAACAGCATGAGGTCAGGAAAGGCAGGAAACTCCCCAATCCCTAAAACATCCATAGCCAGACTCTCAGATGACATCCCCCAGACACTGAAGATTCAGGACCCTGCCTAAATCTGCAATCCCAATTACGCCAGCGGGCCCCAGAGTAGGCACTGACTACCAACCAGCATCAACTGGGGACCAGGTTCTCCATCAGAGCAACATACCACAGCTTTATCCCAGATGATGGACATCCTTTCCTCGGTTCCATTTGTTCCTTCAGGGATCAGGGTGAAGTTGTCCTTCCCAACAGCTTTCTGGGCAGTGTTGAAGGTACAGTGGCCGCTGCCAGTGACCTGGAGATCTCCACTGAAACCAAAGACAAAAGGCTTTCAGGCTGACCAAAGCTGAATCTCCAACACAGAGCTCATCTGGGTTTAATCAGAGTTGAGGGCACAAGGCAGTAATAGTCAGGAAATCTATTGATTTACTCATTACAGGGGGTCCCCCGGTATCCACGGGGATCTGTTCCAGGCCCCCACCACCACGGATACTGGAGAACCACGGATAGGGATGAACACGCCCTCCGCTGGGCCCCTGCTTGTGCCCCACTGGCCATTAATTTACCTTAGTAACTTTTGTGTGCCTTCCTTTAAACAAATGCTATAAGCAGCAGCCTGCTGCAGGAGCAGTATAGCGCAGGAACTGGAACTGCTTCCTGTTCTTCGGCTGACCCTCTCGAGCACTTAGCCGACTTCAGCGCTATAAGCAGCATGCTGCTGCTTATATAGTGACTGTAACACACACAAGTTATTAAGGTCAATTAATGGCCGGTGGGGCACACGTGCAGAGGGCCTCCTGCTATCCGTGGATAAGTGAATCCATGGATAGCGGATCTGGGGGGGCCCTTGTACTTGCTAGTGCTTTACTGAATAACTAGAAGAAGCAAGAGGCCTTGGCCTGAACTGGAATAAGTCTGATAAAAGGTCAAATAATGCATGTATTACATTTATTACATTACATTAAGTAATCTTAATGTTGCAATTTGTTAGCTGAATCAGTTCTGGGTTATGAACTCTTATACAAGCGAGCAACCTGGCCGGGAAGGTGGTGTTTTGTTGTAGACATCTAAACGTTTGGGATATTGGGGGGGGACACTTATTTTGATACTACTGTATACATTTTTTGTAATTAAAAATAAATAAAAAATATTAAATTGAAAACACCACCACCACCTACAGCGCACAGTTGTTAGAGTCCTCGGTATCTGCAGAATTGCTAAAACTAATGACATAGACCTTGTTACCTCTTGACACGGAACTGCCATTTTTAGCAGCGGTCCTGTGCCAAGCATAAGAGCAATCTCTGCCCAAAGATTCTAAGCTGAAGTCGGCATAGGCAGGGTTGGCAAAATCTCAGGCACTAATATGGAGAGTATTTATAGATGTATAAGGTCCCAGATGGTGATGTTGGGAGACGCCTGTTCAGCGCCCTGCCCCTTACAGTGTGGGGTGCCACAGGGTTCTATTCCGTCTCCCTTGCGTTTTAACATCTACATGAAACCACTGGGGGAGATCATCCGAGGATTTGGAGTCGGGTGTCACCAATATGCCGATGACACCCAACTCTATCTCTCCTTGCCATCTCGTTCCAGGGAGGCTGTGGAAGTCCTGGAGCGCTGTCTGGAGGCGGTTGGGGTCTGGATGAGGGCTAACAGGCTGAGATTGAATCCAAAAAAGACAGAGGTCCTACTGGTCAGGAAAGCTTCGATGCAGGTACTGAGTCATCTGCCCATTCTGAATGGGGTTGCATTCCCCCTGCAGGAACGGGTGCGCAGTTTGGGAATATTTCTGGATTCACAGCTCTCCCTGGAAAGCCAGATGGCAGCTGTGGCCTGGGGTGCATTTGCCCAGCTTCGGCTGGTGCGCCAGTTGTGGCCGTACTTGAGTCGATCAGACGTGACCACGGTGGTCCATGCCTTAGCAACTTCAAGACTAGATTACTGTAACGGGCAATACGTGGGGCTGCCCTTAAAGACAGTTCGGAAGCTGCAACTAGTGCAGAATGCAGCGGCCCGGGTGGTCACTGGAGCTAGGCGATTTGACTCTGTTGAACCGCTGCTTGAGCGGCTGCACTGGCTGCCCATTCATTTCCGAGCCCAATTCAAGGTGCTGGTAATGACCTTTAAAGCCCTTCACGGTTTGGGTCCAGGATATCTGAGGGACCGCCTTCTCCCATACATTCCGGCCCACTCTCTTAGCAGGTGGCTCTCCTGCGAGTGCCACCTCTATCTCAAATTAGGGGAATGGCAGCACGTGGGCGAGCCTTCTCTGCCGTGGCACCACAATTGTGGAACTCCTTGCATGGGGATTTTGAGAACTACCCCCTCCCTCATGACTTTTCGGCGAGGGCTCAAAACGTTTTTGTTTCGTCTAGCGTTTGGGTGATGGGTTGTGGTCTGCCTCCTGTGTCTCAAGATGCTCTGCCATGCTGCTTTTGTGCTCCATACTGTCGCCCCCCCCCAAGTGGATTTTATTGTTTTTAATTTATCTTATGTATTTTAATCCTTGTTGTAAGGCGCCTTGGGCATTTGCCTTGGCAGAGGATAAGGTGGGGCATACTTTTTTAATTAAATAAATAAATCAACAAATATTTGCTAAGGTAACAGGATGGGTCCTTAGTCCCTTACACATCTCAGTGCCCCTCCCCATCAGCAAGAGATCCAGAATACAAAATGCAGAACATGTGCACATTTGCATAATTTGCAGGGTGCACCTTTGTTTTTTGGGTGCAAAAATGAGAGCCTGGGAGGAGAACTCAAAACATTATAGGAAAGACTTCCCAGAACCTTAACTTTTTTTTTAAGTGGTTCACTCCAGTGCACTGCTCCTCTCAGCAACTGCTTCAATGCTTTTCTTTAAAAAAGAAGGTTCTTATTTCTGGGTGTATGATCCAACCAATCAGGGACTTCATCCTATCGCATAGTTAGCGTGATGATGTCACAGCACTATCTCACCAATCAGATTTGGCTATGTGATGATAAAACCAAGCCAATTCAGAACAAGGGCAATGTTTCCTGCTCTCACTCTGAATGCCTATTTCCCAGGACATCTGCACTGTCACTGTAATGGGTGATGGTGGTACCATTTACAGGGAGGCAAGCTTTTAGCAAACACTCCCCCTGCCCTTTTGCTCTATCTCAATAATCTGTACAGGTCACAGAAGCCCAGTCTGACTTGACACAGAATTAAAATGTTTTAAGATTATGTGAAGGTGATGTTGAACTTAAAAAATGTTTTTAAGAAACGTTGAACCAGATTATGACATCCCTCCTACTCACCAAGACAACAGAGAATTGAGAAAGTCCGGAGTGGTTGGGTCGGGGCTAAGTGGTGGCGAGGTGACAAAAGCAGCTGCCTTAGCCCAATTTTTACTCCAGTAGTGTGATCCATCAGTGCCCAAACTTGCTGTAATTGGCTCACCATACACCACAGTGCCTGTAGGTCAGGAGAATACAAACAGAATAGATGTAACCACTGCAGAACTTACAACACACTGCTGTTTACCATTGCCATGCCAAGGAAGAAAGGTTGAGGACCATGTATGACGCTGCAAAATGGATTTCAAGCAACATGGCTGGGAAAGCTCGCTCTTTCTTGCAATGGAGACCTTGAAGCGCTGCCACTCAGATTCTCTGGTCCAGCGGTTCCCAACTTTTTTTAACACCAGGATCCCCTTTTGTAGAATGACAATCTGTCGGGACACCCCCCCCCCAAGGCCTAGGGCCGGAAGTGATGTCAGTAAGCAGGAAGTGATGTCATTGTTTTTAATAAATTACACTGTTTAATAAATCACACTTTTAAAAATAAATCACATTTGTACCGGGGGGGGGGGGGGAAGTAAGCTAATAGGGATGCTAAAGTAACACAAGTTGAGCAAACAAGCCCCAAGATAGCATCATACACTTCTTTCTCTGTAGTGGGGGGGGGGAGGAATGAGCTGCCATCTTGGGTGTAGTCATCCAGCCGACATCCCGCACACCCCCAGAAACTGCTTCGCAACCCCCTTGGGGGTCTTGACCCCGAGGGTGGGAACCACTGCCTGGTCTATCTAGACCCGCATTCACTCTGACCGGCAGCAGTTCTTTAAAGCAGAGGTTCTCAACCTGTGGTACACGTACCCCCAGGGGTACGCGGGCCGCAGGTTGGGGGTACGTGAGATGGTCCCCATTATCAGTTGCTGCAATCGGCAGCTGATAAGGGGGAGCGGAAAACTGCAAAATTCCCCCCGATACCTTGTCTCCCGGCCTTGTCTTCTCTTACCTTGTCTCCCGGCCAACTCCATCTTGAATCTCGCGAAAATTTCGCGAGATTCAAGAAGGCGGCGGCCAAATCTCATAAGGGCACATGAGGCAGTCTCATTCTCCGATTCGGCAGGGCTGTAGCTTTGCCCTACGGGTTGCAGCGCGAGCCCGGGAAAAATGGGGGGTGCTTTTGGGGGGGTCCGGGGGTATGCGGACTTTGGGGACCCACGTAGGGGTACACGGGCCCCCAAGGTTGAGGAACCCTGCTTTAAAGCGTTCAGCAGAGATCTTTCCCAGTTCTGCTACTCAAGGACCCATTCTGAGATGCCAGAATTGAACCTGGGGCCTTCTGCATTCAACAGCATTTGCTCCATCGCTGAGCTGTGGCCCCTTCCCCAGATGTCTGCATTGCAGCTTCTTCCTCTTTCTTCTTCTGCAGGAAGGATCCCTGGAGGAAAACCTGACTTCATACTAACAGCACACAGAGCAGCTGTATACCAAGTCAGACCACTGGTCCTTCTGGGTTCCTTTTATCTATGCTTTCAGCGGCTCCTGAAGGCAGGACTGGGACCAATGGGTTTCAGGGAAGATGATTTGGACTAGACAAGAGGACGGAAAGAGCTGCCTGGCACTGCAACAGCCTCTGGCCTCTTGCAGTTGTGGGCTCTCCAACATTGGAGGTTTTCAAGCAGAGGCTGGATCATGGCCACCTGTCAGGGATGCTGCACTGAGCTCAGGGTTGAACTAGAAGACCTCCCAGCTCCCTTTCTACTCTAGCCTTTTAAGAGAATCAATACTGGGTCTGCAGGGGTCTTTCCCAGCCCTGGCTGGAGGCTCCAAGGAGTTCATTAAGGACCTTCTGCATCCAAAGCAGGCGCTCTGCCATTGAATGTCCTGCTCACATCTATGAATCTAGGACACCTAGAACATTGGATCCCTGCATGCCATAGGTTCTGGAAGGGAGTTCCCCACAATACTTCACGATATCTCATCAGTACGGCTCCCAGACCGCACATCTTGTATGTGGAAAGTCGCCGCTTCAGTCTCCAGCCTCTCCTGAAGCACTGCTGCCTGCCAGGGCATTCGCGTGCCTGGCATCTGAAAGACTGGAATGAAGGTCAGGGCCGTCTTAACGCATGGGCATGCTGGGCAGTTGTCCGGGGGCCTGCCCACGCCTCAGAACGGCCCTCCGGCACGATCATGACCCACATCTGGTTTAGTCGGAAAACCGAAGTGGGTTGTGATCGTGTTGGTGCCCGGGGGCCCACAATGCAGTTAAGACTGCTCTGGTGAAGGTGCCTAGAAAACCTACCTAGAAAACTAGTTTGGGCAACATCACCCAGGTGGCCCACTCTCCAGTTGCCACCTGCCTAGCTGGGGTCACCTGGAGAAGAGCCTCAAGAGGAAGATCTTGATTGTCAGACAAGCTCAAGTTTGGGAAGCTGGTTCTTGCTTCTGTCTAAGTTCACTGAGTGACCCTGAGTTCGAGTTTCACACAGGTTAAAAACATTCTCTCTATTCATGCACCATTTGATAAACCTCAATCATCTCTCCCCCAACCCCAATCAGCCATCTAAACACTCAAATAAGATTTGCATAATGAACACCACTTATTAAGCATAAGTGTGACTGCAATAAGCATACAGCACTCAGTTTCTTGTACTGAAGTATCTGAATTTTGCTAGTCACTGTCCAGGATAGGAACATTGGCCTTGTAACACCCTGCTGCCTCTCTGCACTTGAACTGCGATTCAGGATTGCTGTCACTGGGGCGGGGGGAGAGAATCTCAATTGACAAAACACTACAGAGCCATAGTGATGGATGTGACTGGAGAGATCAGAGTTCAAATCCCCACTCAGCTATGAGGCCACACCCCCAGCGCTCAGCAAGGCCATGCAAGACGACACACAGAACCACGCAATGGAGCTCGCGTCAGCCTGAGCCGGCGCAAAGATAATTGGCTGGGCCATGGGGAAGACGGCACGGCGAAAACAGCTGCACCTCGTCCGCGGTCCAGTCAGGGGTTCAGGAGAACCTGTTGCCCACAGGTGAGTCCAGAATTGACAGCATGTTGGGCTCTCTTTTGCAGTTAGGAGCCCTTTTTCCCCCCACAGGAAAAAGCTCCACAAGCAGTTGTTTTCTGACTCCAGACATTTAAATGAAACACGTGAAGAGATAGGGGGTGGGGCCTCCAGCCACAATCCAGTTCCCCCTTCCGTGTGCAATCAACTCACCCTAGATATGCCATGAGAATAAGGCGTCTTACTCCACGGCTTACCAGATCTCCAACCGGGACAGAGTGCTAAACCTTTAGGAGAAGGAATGTGGACAGGTGTAGCTTGTTAAACCTTAGAGCACAATCCTAGGCATGTCTACTCAGAAGCAAGCCCCACTGAACACAATGGGGCATGTCTACTCAGAAGAAAGCCCCATTGTGTTCAGTGGGGCTTGCTTCTGAGTAGACATGTCTAGGATTGTGCTCTAAGGTACACCTCTAAGGTGCTCTAAGGTACACCTCAAGCTACACCTGCCCACATTCCTTCTCCTAAAGGTCTAGCACTCTAGTCCCGGTTGGAGATCTGGTAAGCCTACACCTAACCCACGTTGCAGGGTGGTTGTGATGATAAAATGAAGGCAAGAAAATGAGCTTCTTGGAGGAAAGAGGAGATAAAACTGTCAAAAAATAAAATATATGAACAACATGGGCACTCCCTACAGGCAAATGGAACTCTGCTGAAACTCTGATCCAAAGCAAGATTTAAACAGCTACCCTAATTGCAGAGGAGCTGCATAACAGAAAGGGCCTGCTCTCTCAGAATGGGTGATGGGGATCTGTCTTGCTTTTGGGGGTGAGGAATGACAATTTTTTCCCTTGAGAAAAGGAAACAGTTTTCAAACCACAATGGGAATCAGTGGTGTCGCTCTAGGTGGGGTGGAACGCTAAGTGCCGCCCCACTCTGAACCTCCGTTTCAGCTCCGCACGAGGCAGCCCCGCCCCCTCGCCTTCGGAGCCATTCGAGGCAGCGAAAGCAGCATACAGGGAGTCTCCTGCGCGTTGCTTTCGCTGCCTCGAATGGCTCCGAAGGCGAGGGGGCGGGGCTGCCTCGTGCGGAGCTGAAACGGAGGTTCAGAGTGGGGCGGCACTTAGCGTGCTGCCTCACCTAGAGCGACGCCACTGATGGGAATGGGGGAAAAAATACTTTTTGGTTTACACAGCTGTAATTTTTTTCTTGTGTCCTTCCACCCTTGTTGAATCCTCTTTGTTGCATCCAACTCTCCGCTGAACCTCCATTCACGGCACCTGTGAGATTTATCTTGTGGCAAAAGCGCAAAAGGAGCTGCCTCCAACGGAAGATCGATCCACCTAGCTCAGCTCAGAACTGTTAGCTACTGATTGGTAGCACCAGGGTTCCAGGCGGAATGTTTCTCTGTCCTATCTGGAGATGTCAGGGATTGAACCCAGGGCCTTTGCATGCAGAGCAGGTACTCTATCAGCGGGCTGCAATTTCTCTTCTGCGCACTTTAAATTAGCAGAGCTGAGATTGGAGAGCAACAGGGAAGAGTGCATTTAAGCATGCACAGAGTTCCTTTCCATCAACAAAGCCCCCCTCCCCCCCCAAACAACTGATTTTGTGGGAGATACCTTCCAGGCAGCTCAGTTTACAGGCACGTTTGTATGGTTGCACATGAAAAAAAAATCAGGCACTGCTGAGACTCAAATAATCACCTCCAGCATTACAATCTCAACACCTCCTGAGAGAGGGAGAGGGAGCTCATTCATTTCGGTTTATTTAGACTGCATCACACTTGATCCACACTCTTCGGGCAAAGAGGGAGGGAAGAAGAACCTGCAGCTTAAAACACCCACGCTTGGGGGGGGAGGCTTTAAATAGAAAGTAATAAGGGGTTAGCCATAAAAAATAAGAGAGGAAATAGGAGCTCTGGATGTGATGTTAACAGTCATTCCCCGAAGGCTGGAATTCAGAGAGAGGATTTGGCCCAGGAGTGTCAAACTCATTTCATCCTGGGGGCCACTTCAGATTAATGGCACCTGCCGCAGGCTGGAGTTGTGCATCATTTAAATTTGCCTGCAATCTTTTAAAAAAGGATCCAGGACTACGTTTTCTCCTCTCTCCCCCTTTCTTTCCATCTTTCTCATCTTTTGTCCTTTTGTTCTTTGCCCCTTCATCCCTTTCCCTGACCCTGTATTGGTCTTTGCTGTCTATCAGTCACTCTTTCCCTTGTCATCCCCGTCCCTTTCTCTTCTCACGAGCGGGGGGGGGGGGGGTCCCAGAACCAATCCCTCGCGGATTCCAATGGTTCTCTGCTGTGGTCTATTTGCCTGTTTTCCTGCTTTCCAGCTGCAGTCCCCAAAGTGACCCAAGCTCCAGCTACCTCCCTCCCACTGGACTGTTGCAGCCCCGGCAATCGTGGCCCCAAGGCAGTGGCCCCCAATGTGATGGTTTCCTGGGCAAAACTGCCACCAGCTCCATAGGACCAAGGGAGGAGGGGGGGGGCTGCTGCTGGCTCAGCGAAAGCGCACCGCTTCTGAATGGAGAGTTGTCCCAGTGTCATTCAGCAGCCTGCAATGAGGAAGCTCTCCAGTCAGAGACCCCCACACGTCGCCATGGTGACTGCAGCACCCCTCTACTTGAAGGCAAAGGCAGGAGTTGCGTATCTCCGCGATGGTTGCACAGTAGCCATTTCATCCCCTTTCCTCACAATCAGGTGTATAAGAACTCGTCGTGGGGAAAGGGAACTCTGCACATGTTCAAACGCACTCTCTCCTGCCACTTCATCGCCTCTAAATTTGCGTTTGCGTGGGCATTTGCCTTTCGGCATAGGAAAGGCAGGATATTTTTTTAATAACTAAATAAATAAATAAGTCCATGCCAGGGCACCATGCTCAGCAGCTAAATTCTGTTGTCACAGATTAAGAGCACAATCCTGCGCAACAATCCGGCAGCGGAGTGAGCGCTCCGCTGCCAGAAGCCGGCACATCAAGTACGTTTGCGATGACCGGAGAGTAAGGGCAGTCGGCGTGGAGGGTGGCTGCCCTCACTCCACTGCCGAATCACCCATGCGGCTGCCAGGAGGCGGTAAGTGCAGCCCCAGCGGGGCAGTCTGGGCAGCAAGGTTGGCGGATCTGGTCCAGGGGGTGGGGATGGCGGCTGCCATAACCCCGTCCCCTCCCCGGGCCAGATCTGCAGTTACACGGCCTCCTTGGACTTGCAGCAGCGAAATAGCTGGTGGAAATCCAAGGAGGCCCATTGGCTTCCTCGGGTTACACCAGCCTCCACCCCCTTCCCTCCCTCAATTGTCTCCCTTGTGTCAAAATATAGATTGTAAACCTCTCGGGGCAGGGACCTCTCCTTCACTCTTCACCATGCACACTGATGGTGCTACATAATCATCCTAATTCTTCTGCCATAGACTGCAGCGTCTATTAATTCCTTCATCTCTTGGGAGTTCTTCACTCCCCAAGTATCCTGGCTAAGCCACCACAGCTGACAAAACACCCTCTGTTCACGATTCCAGAGTTGCCCGGATTTCGTCTGGAGTCAGACCCGGCCAGCTGCTAAGGACATCTCCGACCCAGTTCGTGACTGAAATGCCAGACTTTGGTTTCTCCAAGTGCTGCAGTCACATCTGGAAAAATGAGCTCATTTCTGGGCAGGTAAAAGACAGGGGATGTCCGAGAGAGAAAGAGAGATGCAACAGAAGGGGAACTGAAAAGCCAGGGCTGAAAGAGAAGCACTCATATTTGCAAACAAGCGTTACCAAGGCGACTTCTCTGAAGCGGGTTGGAACAAAAGAGAAAGAGGAAACAGGGACTTGGAGAGCCAATATCTCCACAAGCTGTGGAATAGGCCTCCGCAACAAGCCAACAGCTCAGGAAAGTTAAGAACCAGCCTGGAGAGGAGTCGCACATGTGCTGGCAAGGAAAAAAGAAAGTGGAAGAATTCGCCATCGTGTGTCCATGTTGCTGCTTCGATGAATGGCTCTTACCCTTTTTCCTGGCCTGAGCGATCACTTCGGCTGCACTTTTGCTCATCACCTTGGTGACGTATAAGGGGCAGTTGGTCTGGTTAGCAATGGTGATCGCCCGGTTCACAGCCTCAGCCTCCACCTACGGTCAAAAAAGCACAGCTCCACCTTAAACACAAGCACAATTCCCCCACAGGCTCCAGTGACGCTCCCCTTTGTGAACAAGCAAACCCCAGACCAGAAGACACACATAGACGACAAACAACTTGGTTGACCTGCCACGGGGCTGATATGGATGATACGCAACCTTCCCAACCAGTCCCACATAATTAAGGATGTGTGTGTGTGCACACGCGCGCACGCACGCACACACACACCTCCCCTTGCACCCAGGCAAGGGCTGTAGAGGAGCTGACTGCATGAGCAGACGATCCCAGGTACAATTCGTGGCTTTTCCAGGTGAGGTGCAGAAAAATTCTCACCTGAAACCTTGCACAGCTGCTGTTATTCCATGTCAATAACACTGAGCTACATGGACCAATGATCTGACTCGGTAGAAGGCAGCTTCCTATATTGTTTAGGCTGCACAATGGGCCTTACTTCTGAGGAGCCATGCATAGGATCACACTGTTCGTAGGGGAGCAGTTCATCCAAACTACCCCTCCACACACACACCCCCAAATATTAGCATGGTTCAGCTGAACCACTCTCATGCAATCAACTAGCAACTCCCAGGCAAGGGCGGGGGCTTCCCCAACTTGAGCCCGTGGAGATGATAAAGCATCATCTGAACTAGCTCATGGCTTTTCCAAAGAAGCAAGAATGCAACTTTTTGATTGTTCATCTGTTAAAACAATTGAACACACATTTGGTCAACTCAAACGTGCCCCCTGATGAATTGGGCAACATATTTTTTTTTCCTGGAGAACACGCATCTTAGAGAACCATGGAGAACAAGCATCTTAGCAGAAGCACTCCCTCCTGCATGAAAGAAGGGGAACGCCTCTCGTAACACGATGCCTTCCATGACACATGCACACATTGTCAGCAGAAAACAAAATGCGTGCCTTTCTCTCGAGAATGATTATATATTCCTCCCATGCAAGTTTATGCAGATTTAATCAAACGGATTAATGAATTAACGAGCTAAAATTCATACAATTAAGTCAATACAGTTCTTTGACTGGGAAGCATTCCTACTGAGAAACAAACCTGGGTTCAGTGGAATTTACTTCTTAGTAAATGTGCTCAAGATTGCACTCCTAGTATCTTAGCAAAACTATATTTCCCAGAGAGTAGGGAAACTATATTTTTCAGGGTTTGAGAAAAAAGAAAGCCCTTTTCTAACCCTTTCGGCTTTAGGAGATAATTTGAAAATCTGTGAAGGCGGCAGGGGAATCTCAGAAGCCAGAGGATCATATTTTTGGATATCAGAAGGAGAGGCTGAAGTTTTCTGTGTAGCTATTTTGAGCAGAAACAGACCTATGGCAAAAGGGAACGTTTTGCAAATGTGCTCATTTGCATAATTTGCTTTCATTGTTAGCAATGTTTATATCCTGCCTTTCCCATAAAAACATTCAAGGTGACTGGAAACAATAAACATGCAGAAATCAGGGTATGAAACTGCAAAATGAACTAGGAAAATTTAAAAGAGCTGCTTTGTCAAAACCAGGTTGCAATTTTTCTCTATTTCTGGTCCGGGGTTGGGGTACATCAAGGCACTTTTTTTTTTAAATGACAAAGTGCAAGCCCTGCTAATACTCATGTAAACAAAAATATCCCAACTCCTCCACAGGAAGCAACTCCTGTGCATCTATGGGCCTCTATGGCAACTTCTCCAGTCACTGTAAATATTTAAACCACATTAAGCATCGCTGAAACCTTTTCCACGTGGGTGGGGAGACAAGGCTGTAAAATGTCGCCTTTCGAGTCTCTGGGCAACGTGTGCTGACTTTCCAGCCTGGACGGACTTAGTCACATCTTACCCAGAACAGTGCCCATAAATTAACCCTGCTGAGCCAGGACTCCTATGTTTCTAATCTGAGATTGCATAGAATTACATATGGACATACTTTTGGATTAAAAACCAATTTTTCCAGATTGAGGTAAAATTGACAGGTTTAAGAACCATGTAGAAAAATATATCTGTATCGTTTTAAAATCCTTTATGAATAAACCAGGTAAAATTCCAGACGGAGAAAAACTTTAAAAAACTTAAAAAATGTTTAAACAACCATAAAAAATCGTAAAAGGACACACAAAATACAAGAACACCACGTTTCGTTCACGTCAGCTGTGGACATCGTCAGGTGAAAATGCAGTGAGCTGCCAGGATGTTAACGCGCCCGTTAAAGTTTTTCTCCGTCTGGAATTTTACCCGGTATATTCATAAAGGATTTTAAAACGATACAGATATATTTTTCTACATGGCTCATAAACCTGTAAATTTTACCTCAATTTGTATCATAGCGGGTCATGAAAGTTTTCGCATATTTTCAATTTTTCCAGGTTCAATTATTTAATTCTGTGATCTGTCCCGGCCACGAGAACCTGAAGACCTACTGTATACTTTTGTATATTTGGGAGCCTTTTTTTAGATATTTAGGCATAGATTGCTTATTGTTCATTGCTTTCAATTTATAGTATAGACTGCTTATTGTTTATTAATATATTTTGAAATTTTTATGTATTTCTTACTTATTTCATTTGTTATATATTTTTCCTTTTTTTCTTTTCTTTTTTGTTTTTATTCGCTAATAAGAAAAAACAAACAGAGATACAGCTGCATTATTTTTCATTCACATTTCCCTACTTCCCACCTGTTGATAAGGCCACAGGGGATCCAAAACATGTCTTCCAACTGTACCACCTGTACAACTGAAGGCTTTCTCCATAGTCCACCACAGAGGTCCACAAAAATTGGCTTGGATTATTAGCCAGCCATTATATGTGGTTGCCACCAAACCGTCTCTCTCTCTCTCCTCCCCATGAAGTTCTCTGGCGCGCATAGATGAGTTAGCGAGGGGTGGGGTCTTCTCTGATTTGAGCTTGGATATAGGGCTAGTAATAAATAACAGGAGCCTCCCATCTCTACATGTACAGCTATGAACCCCCCCCCTCACCAATTCAGGGTCCACTTCTCTAGTCCACCATGAAGTACAAAGAGCAAACATCTGGACCACACTTACCTCTTCAGGCCTGCTCAGAACATGCCCCTCAGGACCAGTGATTCCCAGTTCCAAGATCCTTTGCTGTTCCTAAAGCAGAAGGAAAAGGAGCACATTTCGCATGCAGACATCTTGCAAGACTCCTGATCCCGTCTCTGCCCCGCCTCGACTTCAACAGCCACACCAACTTCTAATGAATGCAACTGCTGATGGATGAAGCTGCCCTATACAGTAGTGGCAAAATGATTTCTATCAGCTAACAGCCCAACCCTGTCTAGCAGGATGCAGCGGCCGCATCCTGTGCAGGATGGGGCCTGAGCTGGCAGCACATTTACAACGCCTTAGACCGGCGGAGTGATCACTCTACTGGTCTAAGGGCCCGATCCTGCCTTAAACTTGGGCTGCGGAACGAGCGTTCCGGCGCCCGGAGTAGTCACAAACATGCCGTAAAGCATGTTTGCAACTACTTTAGAGCCGGGAAGGCCGGCACAAGGCCGGCCTTCCCAGCTCTGCTGGCCAAGGGCTCAGTCCACCGCCGGACCCAGGTAGGTCTGGATGCAGCGGGCGGGGGGGCAGCGGAGGCAGGGGAGGGATGGCGGAGACGGGAGGGCGGTCATAGGCTCAGCCGGCCAGGGCGGGGACATGGCGTCCGCCATATCCTGGTCCCCACCAGGCAGCTGGGCCGTTATACAGCCTCCTCCAACTTCCGCCAGCAAAATAGCTGGCAGAAATCCGAGGAGGCCTATCGACCCCAGCCGCCATTACACTCTGGGAAGGGGACGAGCATCCCCTTCCCTGAGTAGACTTTCTGCCGCGGGCTGCCTGCTGCAGGCTGGCCACGGCGGATCCTTAAGGAGGATTGGGCTGTAAATGTAGACTGGATTGCGCTGAGTCATCATTATCTCTCTCCCATTCCATCTATTAAGCTAAATCCACCGTAAACCTTGGGGGGGGGGAGCCCTCATGTACATCAGAACTCATAGTGGGCAATTTGCCAAGGCCCCTCTGAAATCTGGAACCACTGCTTGGTAAAATGGTAACATTCCTTACCATTTTTAAGTTAATTTCATACACAAACATTTAATTAATTTCTTTCGAGAGATGTTACAAGAACTTTGCCAGGCTCAGATTTCGGAAAGAATTATATCAAAGCTCAGGAAAAACTCATCCAAAAGGGACAGGTGACCTCTGGAGCTCCAAGAAATTTTCCCTCCCTCCCACTTTGGCTCCGTACAGGCACCACATTCGCCCTGCCAGTCCAGGTACGGTGGCGGTGGTGGTGGGGCAGGGGAGCTGGCCGGAGGAGGTGGATCTCAGCAGCAAGGGTGCATGCTGGAACCTATCCCAGACAGGTTTTTCCACCTATCCCTGATGGGTTTTTCCACCCTCCCCACCCCCTTTTTCTCCAGGAGTTACGTCTCTCACTGGACATCTGATCACTCCACTCTGCTGGTGTGGCTGCATGCTATAGCGCGGCGGGGATAAGATTGGGTGTGAGAATGCCATCACCATAAAAGTTACCTCAGCAATGATGTCACCGTTCTCAGCATGGACTTGGGCGATGGCACCGATGTCACGAATCACACTCAGGACCTCATAGATCTAAGCGAGACAGAAAGGAAGTCATGGTCCCAACTCCGACTTTCAACCTCAACTCTCAGCTCAAGTCAAAACCCTCCTCTGACTCACGGAACTAGTTCTACAGTCGTCTAGATCCTGGTCACAGAATTTTCAGAACCCAACGCAAAAAGGTCTGTATGGCTATAATTATTCAGCCTCTGCCTATCAACTCAGGACAGTGTGTAGGGGGAATTATCCATTGCACCCACACCCAACAGCCTGCAAGGTACTTAGGCTGAGAAGTCGTGGCAGACCCGAGGTTATCCAGAAATCAGCACAGTTGGGCCAAACTTTGAACCCAGGCCTCTTACACTCTATCCGCTACACCACTCCGGCTCCCGGCTAATACCAGGGGAATCATCTATGGGCACGAAGATGTAAAATAGCTCTATTGTTTAAAGCAGGATGAAAATAAAGAAAAGCACGTTAGTGACTTGGCCAGGTCAAAGGTAGTGCCTGAAGCAGCACATCAAATGCTCCCATCTGACCAGCTGGCACACCAACCTCCACCGTGCCCTCCTTTCACAATCTGGATTCAAAAAAGAAGCAGGAAGAAGAGTGGGAAAGGAAATGAAGAGGAAAACGATGGCCTAGAAACCACATGTCCTCTTCTGCTCGGTTCATTTTCCTATCAATGAAGGGAAAGGAGGAGAAGGAGCAAAGACAGGCTGAAAGAGGCGAGTGGTAGGCTCTCCTAGTCCATTTGCCACCCGAGGCAACTGCCTCAGTAGGCTGCATGAATGGAGCCAGCCCTATTTCCAGTACTGAACTTATGAACATCAGTTCCAGTACTTCTGCTGGGTGCATTCATTCATTCATTCATTCACTCACTCACTCACTCCCCCTTCCAACAGTAGAAACAAAGGAAAGGTTCTGTTCTCTCCTAGAGCCCAGGCCACTGCCTAGTTCACGACACTGTGGAAGACAGGAAGGAGTGCCCGGAGCAGAAAAGTCCCGTCTTACAGCAAAGGCACCTACGATCAAATGGGCAGCACTAACGCTGTTTCCCAGTCAGTAGCAAGCACCTGCCAGAACATCAGCACAGTTTTGTTGAGGAGCTGGTTTTAGTCCACTGGTCTGATTTTCTGTCTTTGAATTGAGGGATTCCTCAGCAGGACATTTTGGC
Organism: Plestiodon gilberti rubricaudatus; assembly: GCA_026170595.1. Taxonomy (NCBI): domain Eukaryota; kingdom Metazoa; phylum Chordata; class Lepidosauria; order Squamata; family Scincidae; genus Plestiodon; species Plestiodon gilberti. The sequence goes on from JANXHW010000012.1 coordinate 19,719,306, forward strand.
TTTTATATCCAGAGCTAATAGAGCCAGTTTATCAGGATCCATACAAAACTAGGTCCAATTATAAAGGGTGGTGCAGAAAACGTCATCATACATGGCCTTAAAGTGACAGCCCTACAACAGAATTTGAATGCATAAGTAAGCTTGACACTATCACCACAGGTTTCAATCTAGACCAGACCTGGGCACTGTACGGCCCCAGAGCCACATCCAGCCCTTTGGCTGTCCCTGACCAGCCCGTGTGAGGTTTAAAGGAAGACACGGAGCAGTTAATTAAGGTAAAATAATGCCCCCCTACGTGCCCCCCCGGCCATTATCTTACCTTAATTAGCTGCTCCGTGTCTTCCTTTAACAGACACTATAAGCAGCATGCTTATTGAAACCTGTTGCAAGGAAGACACGGAGCAGCTCATTAAGGTAAGAGAATGGCCGGGGGGGGGGCGTGTGGGTGCTGCAGAGGGGGCGTTCAGCCTATTGGTCCGGCCCTCCACCACAGTCCCAGTTTCTCATGTGGCCCCTTAGGAAAATTAATTGCCCACCCCTGATCTAGACAATGTTTTGATCACATTACCTTGTTCATTAACTTAGCATTGCTAGGCGGTTGTGATCACCAAGCGTATTTTGTACATTTTTAAGCTTGCTAATATGCTTTCCTCTTGGAATAACTGCCATTTTCATTTTTTCCCCCTCTCTAAATGAAATGAGGCCATGAAAGGTTGTGTTGCAATAAATCTGTGAGGCTTAAAAGGTGTCCCAACATTCTTTATTGTTTTTGCTGATACAGGCTAATATGGCTCCTCTTCCGGACATTGCTGGCATACCTGAGAATCTGTTAATTGAAAGTGATCCTTGAATGCCATGTAAACCAAGAAGGAATTCACTCCTGTCAAACGGAGAGGGAGAAGAAATTAACATGCCTCACATCCCACTCAGTCAAGAACGTAAAACAGGAATTCTGGGTAACACCAACAAGGTCAGTGTAAAACCACTCGGGTCTCCAACACCTGACAGTTCTGGGCGCTATAGAAAAAGATGCATAATAGCCCAAGACAGAAAGAGAATCATCCACCAGGACCTTCCGGAATTCAAGTACAGGTTGAGTATCCTTTATCCGGACTGCTTGGGACGGGAAGTTGTCTGGATTTTGGAATATTTGCATAAATATAATGAGATATCTTGGGGGATGGGACCCAAGTCTAAACACAAAATTCATTCACGTCTCATACAGTATATACCTTATACACATAGCCTGAACTGAAGGTAATTTTATACAATATTTTTAATAATTGTGTGCCCCAGCATGCCTTGAGAGCTATGCCAGTCAGGTGCTGGAAAAAGTTGGGGGGGGGGGTTTAAGTCATAACCCCAAAAATGTCTGGATTTTGGAATAGTCTGGATTTCGGATGTCTGGATAAGGGGTCACAGACCTGTATCACTAAAATGAACACATACTGCCCAACAGCACACTTGTACCGACAGAGGTCAGACATCCTTGGCTGCTTCTGGTTTCCAGATTTTACAAGCTCACTGGCAACGTGCAATTCTGATTCACCAGTTCACAGATTAACTACAACTGCAGGTACACGAGCAGCTAAGAATGTAGGCATACAAACTACGAATGTAAGTACAGGGGGGCTGTATCCACAGGGGATACATTCCAGGCCCCCCAGCGGATACTTGAAACCACGGTAAATAGGAGACACACTCCACTAGGCTCGCGCAAGGGTTTCTGGGCCGGACCGAAAGTTGCGACATGACTGAAAGTCACTAGGAACCTGGAACGTTTTCAATGCCACACTGCTTTTTACAACGCGCAGCTTGTGTGATCTGACAGAGGGGAGGCTAATGGAACTACAGGAAGCCTGCCCAACTAGAAGCCCAAATTACAGATGAAGCAACCGCGCCCCCCTTCTGTTTGGAGAATTGCCACAACGTTACCAGGAGAGAGCCGGCTTCCGAGCGGGCGCGATCACCAGGTCAGGCTGTGGTGAGGACGCACGCCAGCTCTCTCTCTGCCCCGCATCGTGCGTTTCTGCAGCCTACTGCCTGGAGGAGGGTTGCCATAGCTTTACCGGGCGATCCCTCCTCCAGGCAGTAGGCTGCAGAAACGCACGATGCTAAGGGCAGGTGAGGAGAGCCGATGTGAGTCCTCGCCACAGCCTGACTCTGTGATTGCGCCCGCTCTCTGCCTGGAGGAGAGGGAGCCGCAGCTTTACAGACGATTGCACTTGCGTTCCTGCCGATTGCGCTCGGCTGCCGACAAAGTGTGTTTTGTTTTCTTTAAACCGGAAGGGCACAAAATCAAGGTCAGACAGGAAGATGCGGGCTACTAACAAGGGCGGAGAGTAAGTGTTCCAACTGGCAAATGGAGGCTGCAATCGACTTGGTCTTTGTGCAGATCTTACATGAGAGCAGCTAATGGAGTGGGGAGGAATTCTCAATCGTTGGTAACTGTAACCACAGAAGAGGAATCCGTGGATATGGGGGGGGGGGCTGTATACCAACAGCTCCAAAGCAACATTCAGATGGATACATGGGGAAAACGCGGACTTCCCTGGAACTGCTCTTACCACATTGCCTTCCATAAAGGGAAGTGAATGCCATCTGCTCTGGAAGACGTTTTGGCTGCTAACACCAATAGACATAACAGCTTTTGATATAACCCTAAAACACATTCTGAAAACTTACCATGATCTTTAATCAAGGCTTCCATTTCCTCCTGGACCCCTTTATGCCATTCCGTGATATCCACATGCAAGGAGTAATCGCAGCAGGACTTGCTGTCCGCCCACTCTCGCCACTGGTCAAAGGCAGAAAGCAAACTAGTCCCTGGCTCAGGAACCACATGATCGACTGAAGACATAAAGAAAAGAAGAAAACATACACGTGTGTGGAACAGTTAACGACTGCTGCCAAGTTCATAACGTACATTCAGAACAGAGATCATATTTGCAGGGACTTTTCCAGAGATTATGGGTAGCATCTCTCAGTGCTCACTGCTAATATTTTGTTTTATTTGGCACTTTGAGTTCCCCTCTAGGGAAAGAAAAGTACAAAACTATGTACAAGTATTTTTTTTATTTGATTGTATTAGATAAATAGGTACTGCTTGTTGGAAGGTAAACAGCGCTCCATGTTCCAGCCGCATGCTACGCGCTGCGGCAAGGAGAGTCATGCCGGCCACATGACCACGGAGGCGTCTTCGGACAACGCTGGCTCTTCTTTGTTTGAAATGAGGATGAGCACCACACCCTAGAGTCGGACACGACAGGACTTAATTGTCAGCGGTCACCTTTACCTTTACCTATTTTATCTACCAATTTTCAACCTGCCTTTTTGCCCCCAAAGGGGTCCTCAAGGAATTTTGCACAATATCAAAATCACCAAAAAGCCTCCGCATCTGATGAAGTGGACTGCAGTCCATGAACGCTTGTGCTGAATAAATGGAATACATTTCAGGAGCTGTAAAGCAAGTTGTTGTTTTTGTCGCAACACATCAACACGACTGCCCTAACGGGAATTATATACTGTATTGGACTTGGTAACTGAGCCCACAGAATGTACCTGCCCAAACAAAGGTCGACTCACCTCTGCTTTCCTTGTTTAAAAAAATAAATAAAGCTGAAATTCAAAGTTAGTGAAAGGGTTCTCCCCCCCGCCCTTTAAAAATGTTGTTCCAAGGGGACAACGTTGGACTCAAAGCTATAGTGGAGGCAAGTTACTAAGTCCCCCTGTGCCCCACCATCTGTTTCACCCCATTTCCACCCTCTTGCTATTTACACTAAAACTATCTCCCCCATCAGGTCACGTTGCATGATCATAAACACATCTAATTTTACCTTTACACTCTCAAATAAGGGTACTCCCTTTTCATCTCTTTCAAATTCATTTCCCTCTGGGCCCTTAAGCTGTCGCTAAACAAAGACACATGGGCAGACAGACACACAAAGAGCAAAGTTACCAATTCATATAAGTTGCAAACTGTGTAATATTTCCTAAAATTAGCAACAAATATCAAACGTATACATAAACATGATACTAAGTATAGCCTCCTCAAGATTGTAAACACTTTACTTAGTTGTAAATGATCATGTTTTCATGGGTTACATTAACCAATTAATATGCAATGCTTGTTTAGGAAACATATGACATACCCCATGGGAAACTTGATTTAAATCAATGATTTAAATCTGTCTTCAATTTGACCGACTTAAAAAAAATTGCCTTGATTTAAATCAATCCCTTCTGTTGGGAAGGGAAAGTTCCTTCCATCTGTTGCCACCATGGCAATGATGCCCCTTGTTCTAGACAGCTACTCTAAACAGCTGCAGAGCCACAAAGCTAACCCTGGTATCCAGGCTCACTCAAGCCCGACCCACACTGCACGAATTTCAGCACGTCACAGACGCGCTAGGCGCTTTGCCGAGCTGTGCGGAGGTGTCTGGTTAGCATTGCGGAGGTGAGCTGAGCTGATGCGATCTCCCGATTTCCGGCGCGTACATAAAGTCCTTTGCCCAAGTTTTGAGGGGGTTGCTTTGCGGAGCTACTGCAGCCAACCAATCGGATGAGAGGGCGGGATGAAAGGGGCTGTCAATCAATCGGAACTCACTCGAGTCTCCAATTTCTCATGGATCCATTTCTCCTTCTCACAAAAGTTAGCAAGATGAATTCTATTCCCGGCACAAATTGTTGTTAGTTTTCTCTCCTTCCTGCCCCTCTCTCTCTTCTCTCGTGTATTGGACCGCATTTGTGCTTAACCAGTCACCGCTGCGCTTTCTAAGAAGGCGGGACAACAGGCGGGAAGACACTCCTTCCGACCAGCTCTGCGCGTGTAGTGTGGATCGGGCTTCAGAGCCAAACTAGACAAGATGCTTCCTGGATGTTCAGCACTTGCAGGTCACCTTTTTATGGTCTTTTCAGTGGCTGCTTTCAGATCCAAGCCCACTACAGGAAGTCATCTCCCCATGGAGATGAATGTGCGACTGCTTCCTAAAGAACACACCCAACTTAGCCCTGCCCTGCAGACAACATACACACTTGCACAGGCATGTCCTCAGCAGGCACTCCTGGCTCTCACATGTTTACTGCTTAACACTCCTGCATCCATGGCGGAGGCAAGTTGAAAACCAAGGAGGTCCTAACTTGCAGCTCAAACTCTTCCCTACTATGCTGCACCAGCCCACATCTGTTTCACAGATCTCCTGCTGCATTATGTGTATTTTGAGACAGGATACGGAGGTATTTGCAGCTGCTCCTGTTTTTTAAAGAAGAAAGTAACAGATTGGCACAAACCTATCAAGTCTGACAGCCAATACTGTGTGAGCACGGTTCTGTAACAGCCAATCAAAAGTAAAGGATGCTCAGGTCTTTGGCCACTCACAGCCCAGTCCAGCCTAAGGCCTCAGCGGCACAATTCAGTCACAAAAGCAGCCTAAGTGCCTTAGGCTGAAGTTAGGACTGAATTGTGCCGTTGAGGCCGAATTTGTGCTGCAATTGTGACAGACATAGGACGGGTTTAGGAAAGTTGACCAATTCCGTCCTAAGTTCGGCCTAAGTTTGGCCTAAAAGTGGGCGTGTCAGGGGAGTGACGGGGGCAGTTACGAATTTGGGTCCAGGTCCAGACACTGGAGAGCTCCGACACGCCCCCTCAAGCACAGCTACGGAACAAAATTTAGGTCGACAAAAAAGGTGGACTCAAATTTGAGGAGACCCATAGGAGCCATTTTACCTTACACACTCCAGCCCTCTCCTGAAAAGTTCTAACACCCAACTCCTGAGTTATGCCTGAGTTAGGACGGAATAGCTGTGGCATAACTCTGGACATGGACACAGATAGTTACCCTATCCGAAGCCAGCCGCACCCAGCCTCTTTCCCACAAAAGCCCAGCCCCAGGCCTCCATTCTCTCTCTTTCTCTGAGCACATGGCATGGGGTCCTGTCCCCCAGCAGCCACAAAGTGGGACTTTGTTGGTGGAGGGCAAAATTCACAAACACCCCACTTCTCTCTTCTCCTCTCCTCTCTCCTCTCTGCCCCCCTCTAGGGCAGAGAGGGCTGTTCAGGCTGTGGCCAAACTGTTTACAGCTGTGTCTGGGCAGCTGCCTCCTTGCAAGCATTTGCTAACCCATGTCTTTCTCCCAGCCTCTCTCTCCCCCCCCCCCCGGCAACAACACCAGCAGGTAAGAGCAGGGTCTGGGATGGCATGTGTTATGACTTCTGCCTGTTCATGCCAATATATGTTTGACTTTAGCCTGTTCATGCCTATATGTAGGACTTCTGCCTGTGTAAGCCATACCGTAGGACTTCTGCCTGTGTTTGCCATAATGTGGACTTCTGCCTTTTCATGCCAATATGTATGACTTCTGCCTGTGTCCGCCTTTATGTAGTACTTCTGCCTGTCAGCACACATATATATGATAGCTGCCTCTTTACCAATGTGTCCTCTGATAGCTGCCCGTTGCCCTGTGAGCAGACAAATATGTGTTTGTGTAAATGTGACTTGCCTGTTAACAAAGGTGTGTTTACTAACCCGCAGCCTTGCCCCCATAGGGTCTACAACAGGTCAGTTATGATGTGCTAGCCATGTATGTAGTTGTGCTGTGTTTTCTCTCCTTCACTGTTGTCCTTTGCAGGATCATGCCCTTCTGACGTCCAGGTAAGCTCCTCACACTGTGACAAGCTCGTTATACCTAGCAGCTGTGTAATCTGATCTCTCCCTGCAGGCTTTTGCAACCGACACACTGGCTTGTCTTCAATGGCGACTGCTACCACACACCAGCTGACATGTAACTCCCCCTTGTTTTTTGTCTCCCCAGGAACGTCCACTACCACCTACCTTCCTGGGAGCACACCTGGGGCTGCAGGCAGGGTGCCCCACTGTCGTCTGCCTCGATGCTGCCAGAGGTCAGGGAGCCAGCCCTGCAACCCTCCTCAGCTGCTGCTCCACCTCACTGGCTGTGTACTTGCTGTCCCTCCCCTTTCTATGGAGCAGGCTGTGGTTCCACAGGGGAAGAGCCTGCATCTCCAGGTCCATGGGGCACGTGTGCTGCTGCTGCTGCTGCTGCTGTGACTACCCCTGGCAGCCTCGCCTGGCCATCTCTGCTACCGTTCCAGAACAATAAAGATGCCCCTCGGGCAGAGCCCCCTTGTGCCCAATGTTACACAAGCATTGCCCCACACACACAGAGACAGCGCCCAGCACACAAGCCCCTGCATGAATCCCTTCCAGGGACTGCCACTTCCTTCCCAGGGAGACCACAGCAGGGGGGCTGCCAGACCCTCAGGGCTCAGAGGGGAGTGGGGAGTTGGGGGGCCTCTCAGGCAGGCAAACAATGACAGGCGACATGGTGCCCATACTGGATCCGCTCGCGTCCGCCACGTCCGTGAAGAGCCCTTTCGGCAACCAGGGCTCTCACCCGCCCACGGTCCGCCCGTCAACGGCGTCCATTCCGCCCACGGTCCGTCTGCATAAGAGGCGCCCATTCCTGCATTGCCTTCATCTGCGAAGTGACCCCTGTGTCCCTATTGGTCTCTGCAGACCCCTCTCCCTGTATCCCTCTCCCACCAGCCTTGTTGTCTGTCTGTTTCTGACCCAGCACCCCCTGTCCGCCTGCCTGTGTGTCTGCCTCCCCTCCCACTCCCTGATGATGGAAGCTGGCCACCCCCCACCCCACCGGAGCGCCTGCCGCGAGGCACCGACGTCGCCCCATCTGGGGGCGTGATGAGCTGCGTGAGCCCTTCCCGCTCGCAGCAGACAGGCCCAAGGCATCTCTCGGTCTTGGCCGGGGCACAGAGCAGAAGGCATGCCGGGATGCCTTCTTTGTGGGCATAGCCACGGCCCTGGAGGCCCAGGGCTTCAGGCAGCGCACGAGCAAGTCATGTCAGAGGCGGTTCCAGCCATCATGAGACCCCCTTGTGTGTGATGTTCCCACCCCCCTCCTTCCCTTCTCTCCCCCGCTCCCCCCCCCATGAATCCCACGTGCAGCCTCAACGTGGCATGGGGGTGGCAACACCTGTTGCAGGTAGGAGGGCTGTGGCACTCCCCCCTGCAGCAGGTGGCTAATGCACAGGGTGCCCTGGGGCAACTGGCACTGGCACAACCTCTGCCCTTCAGCTGACTGTCGCACGCCCAGTGCCTGCAGGCCCACCTGTGGCTGCCCATCTGCTGCGAACGCTGCAGCAGCTGTGGTAGGTGTGCACACAGATGAGCTCAGGAGGGGGCTCTTCACTTCCACAAGACTGACACCTCCCCACAGGGGCCTGCCTGCCTCTGTGGTAAGTTTTGCCTCGATCCTGGGCTGGTGCTGGCCCACTGCTCTTGCCTACCTCAGGCATAGTTGCAGCCTAACTCAGCCCTATCTTAGGCCACAGTTATGCCACACTTGGGCCTCAGTTGTGCCTGATTTGTGCTGAGTTGGGCTGGACCGAGCCCTCATTGACTCAAACAGATTTAACTGTTCTGAAATTGAGACAAATCACTGTATCTGAAACACCCTCCAGCGTCAACGAGCTGGCTGAATTTTTTCCTGGTACGGCAAGATCTAATTGACCTGAATGGATCTATAAGCTAAAGCGAAGCTTAAGTGTTTGGTGGGGGCTCGAAGACACTGGTGTTCTATTTGAGCAGTTTCATTTGGAGACTAATGTCTTGTTGTCATGAAAAGAAAGCCTTTCACTGGACCAATTATTTTTTGGAAAGAAAGACAATGCAAGCTTTTGAGTTTCACAGAACAGCTTCCTCATTCCATCTGAGGCAGGAGACAAGCAACAGGGAATCCCCCCCCCCCAAAAAAAGCTGAAAGTGATATTTAATTTCTTTATGCATGCACATATGTCGACTGAATCATGATGACAGCTGAGCAAAGAATTGGGCAGATTTTAAGAACGCAACAAAAAACTGTTCACTGCACAAGGAATTAGACAAATTCATGGAGGAGACACTTCCAATAGCTATTGCCATAACAGCTACAGTCAATTCTCACCATATGCAAATTCGCAATGACGAAATCGCCTAACACCACATTTCTTGGAATGTCTCTCCATCGTTAAGCGTATACCTGTATTTTGAACTGGTCACACTTTTGTGTACTGAAAAGATCAAGGCACAGATCCTAGATTTGGATTCAGTTCTGGTTCTTTCTGAACTGCTATTTGTGGAGCAGGTTCAATCTGAGTCCCTGGCTCTCGCCTTTGCAGGCTCTCCCTCTTCCATGCTTCTTAACAGGAAGTGTGAGAATCCAAAAAATCAGTACACTGTACGATTTCCCCTGTATGGACCATACCACTTATGAAAAACCACAATTCTGGGCAGACACAACCTAGAGGGTGGGAGGGGAAACTGTGACCATGGGCATACGTGAAAAAGAAAAAACATTGCCTGGCAGGCTTTTGCAGATACAGCCAAGGCTGTGCATTAAAAACTAAGAATGCACACCCAGCCACTTCAGCCGAAGGGAGGGAGAAAGGAAGGCGGAGTCACCATACAAGATCACAGAGGAAGCACTGTGGGCTGAGCTGTAAGCAGACCAGACGACAAGTAAATCTGGAAGCAGGGTGTGATCAATGGGCACTAGGACCCTAGGAAAACTGGCAGAGCCTGGAAAATGCCATGGCAACAGCGGACACGTTAGGGAATGGGAAGCAGAAGATTAGGCAGGAACAAATGCCAAGGGAAGGAGCAGATAAAAGGGGATGTTTTGGAGAGATGCAGAGGATGGAGGGGAGCCCCCCCCCCAACTGCTGGAAGCAGGAGAAGGAGATGTCAGATGAGATGAAAGAGGATCCGTATAGCTTCCTGCTCTCTTTCCCTTTTGCCAGAGCTTCCCCCAGGCACACACTGGCTATTTTAACACTGACTATTGTTATTCAGTTCTTCCCTCTCTTTGCTTCCTTGCCCATGGAGACTGTGCTAGGGAAGTCATCCCAGACTTCGAGAGAGGCACAGAACACTCCTGAAGCGGGAGACTCGTTCCCCAACCCACCAAGCGATAGTCTGTCACTCACCAGTGTGCTCCGACTACCTAGCCACAAAAGTGGAACCAATGCTCCAAACACAGATGCACAGCACTGCACAGAAGATGTGCTGCAGCCATGACCCCCAGGCACATCCTACTGAGCAGCCCTACTTCTCTCTGATCAAGCTATTCTGCTTAGCAGCCTAAAGCTAGGCTTACCATATTTTCCAGGTTCCAAACCGGGACACCCCCCCCCCATTAATTAATTAATTAATTGTCAGCCAAATTTTTTATTTTATTTATTTATTTGTCTGTCCCGCCACTGCCGCCCTCTCTGGAGTCTGGCTGTCTGCAGCCGGGACGGCCAGGACTCCTGCCCCCGCTCAAGCTACCACCACAGCTTTTAAAACGTACCTTTTTTATGGCAGCACCATCTTGGATCTCACGAGATCCAAGATGGTGCCGCCGGAAAAAAGGTATGTTTTAAAAGCGGCGGCGGAGCCCAGAAAGCCCAGGACTGACCCAGAACCGGAGCCTGAAAAGTTGCTCTGCAAAACCCTTAAGTTGTTCTGCAAAACCCTTGCAAACCCTTGCTCATTAACAAGCTGTTCTTCCTCTGCAAAAGTCTTGCAAGGCTTGCAAAGTCCAAGAAAGGGGATCCGTGTGTCTGAGCTCAGACTTTTGCTCTGCAAAACGTTGCTCTGCCTTGTTCTGCACGAGGGGGAAGGGCAGCTTGTTAATTAGCCGAGCCCTCGAGACGCTATTCTTTCTCTGCAGACACACACAGTGATCTCTTGCAGAATACAATGTACTCGTACTGCAAGACCTTGCTCGTTTATCAAGTTAAAATTTATAAAACGATTTTGCTCGTCTCGCAAAACACTTGCAGACCAAGTTACTCGTAATCCAAGGTTTTACTGTATTTGGTATGACTATTATGGCTAGTCATTGCATCATGGCAAGAGTGTATAACATGACTTTCCCTAGCCCACACCCCTTCCTGGGCCCAATCCACCCCGTTCTTCCCCTTGCATGTGCTTACATGATCTGGCAGGCATCCCTGCGTTCTCTGGCTCGTGCAGGAAGCAGTGATGTTGACTTGAGTTTATTGACTCAGACTTGACTCGGCGATTGTAAAAGATTCAAAAGACTCGACTTGAGACTTGGAGCCTTTTAAGACAAGTCAAATTTTAACTCGTTTTCCCCATTAAATAGATAGGGACTCGCAACCAAAGACTCAGGACTTGGGGGCAAAGATTTGAGACTTAGACCCCCCCACCCAGAGACTTGACTCGAGACGTTGAGTCAGAGACTTGATCCAAATCCCTGGCTGGAGCCTTCCCACCAGCGCATCTGGAAGTAACACTGTCACAAAGTGCTTTACGTGTTCCCCAAGTAAATAGGGGGTCGATAGGATTGTGCCACTAATCTCTTAGCTCTGGTTCAAAGACAGTAGCAGTGTTACACCACCCATAGAAGGAAAAGGGATACATGTGCTTAGCCTGGGAATAATTTACAACAGAAGCTGATCTTTCCATACAAAGCCTAAAACAATAGCTGTTTACAGTTTTTCCTAATGCTTTTCTGATTCCTTGACATAAATGGCTTAGAACTAGATTCACATGAGGAAAAATAACGTTATACACATAGACAGTTGTTCAACCAAAGGCAGATGTAACAATGGTTTGTTTAGCTCTCCGTTCCGAATGAATGCAAGGAGACAAATAGTGCTGCGTGTTGTTTTCTGTCTGCTAGATGCAATGCATTAGTCTCTCTTTTCAAAAAGAAACTGGATAAGATTCAAGGAACGGGGGTGGGGAAATCAGATGATACAGCCCAAGTCTAAGAATAGTGATCATTGTACCACAGGGATCTCTTGGGCCTTAGCTGCTGTTGCACAGAGCCATTGATATTTTCCTTGCTAAATCACTTCCTGAACACAAAATGAATAATGGAATGTGTGGATCCAAAAGCATTTACACAATCAGGGACCGTACATCCCAAACAACCATTTGTTACTCCTCACTGCAGCCAAAGCGATAAAAATAGCCAGGCCACAGAGAAAACACAGATCCATTCACACTCTTAAGCACAGTTTATGTCTGTTTCCAATTGGGCTTGACATCTCAGTGGGCTACTAGGATAAAAGACGAGAGTCACATTCAACAGGGAACCATTGAAGAATGAAGCAATAATTTTTAGGCCAGCCCAGCAGATACAATCCACAAAAAAGCACGTAGCACTCTAAACCGATGTACAGTCAGACCTTTTTATCCACTGAGGTTCTGTTCCCGGAACCCCAGTCGATAAAAAAAATCAGTGTTATATGAAACAAAAATCAGTGTTATATGAGTGGGGGTGGGGAGCAGTGCCACATTACCTTTTTTCCAGCATCTTCGGCGCTTCCCTCCTCCTGAGTTTGTTTAAACTGACTGAAAAAAGAAAAACCACTACCAGAAGCAACCTGTAGATGGCGCCAGAGATGCCCGGTTGCATTTGTTTTGGAAGCGGCTGGCAGGCCCCTGACAGATTCCCAATTGCGTGTGTTTTTTTTCAGTGATTTGGACATACGCAGGAGGTGGAAAGTGGCTGGCAGGTCCCCGACAACACTGAAAAAAAGAGGTAATGTGGTGTGGTTGGACTCCTTCTTCCAGTTTTGCCACCCGTGTTAAGTTAAATCAGTGGATGGAAAAACCGTGGATAAAAAGGTCCAACTGTAAATCATCTGAAAACCAAGACAGCTGCTTGGGAGAAGATGCTGGTGATTTAACTCAGAGTCAAAGCGAAGATCGTTTGGCAAAAAAAACGTGCTTGAAGGAGGCCAGGACTGATTGTCATGCTAGGGTGCCCTGGAGTTGCAACTGCTATTGCAAGGGGAGGGAGCAAGCACCATTTCACAGAAAGGGGTGTAACTCAGTGGTAGTGCACCAGCTTTGGATGCAGAAGGTTTCTCCAGGAGGAAAAAGAAAGTCTCCCATCTACAGCCTCACCTCTAAGCTGCTGATTCTGTTAGGAACAGGAGAAGAGTTTTATGGATTGCTTAGCAGCCACAAGATGTGCTCATCCTCAGCCACTTCAGAGTCAACCCAAGAGAGGCTGGGAAGAACCACATGATGCTGATCGGCAAGAAATGGTTTTTTGCGGTGTGCTCTTTCATTACGGTTTTGGAAGCGCCAATGTTACTCCAGGGAGAGCTGGGTTTTTACTTCCAGAAGCTTGTTTGGCCTCTCCATCTCCCATCTCTCTCCATCTGAGCCTCGACATGAAAACAAGACCCGAGACTAAGCCTTTCCGGACACTGGATGGCCCTTCAACTCCCCTGCCCTATCTATTTTTCCCTCTCTCTTCTCCACTGTACAGACAGGCCTTTTCTCTACACCTGTAAGTGAACTGGGGAGGAAAGAATGGCTGAGAAAAGCGCTGCCCCCTCATCACTGAGTCTGGGTTGAGAACAATTTTGTGGACATTTTAGGTTAAAAAAAAAAAGAAGAAGTTGCCAAAGTCCTGAAATGGTCTCCAAAGGATTCTCTAAAATTCTGACTTTTCTGTACCATTTTGCTCAGCTTTGATCCTATTTACCACCCCACTTAGTAGCTGCTTAGGTGCATTTCTATTTTGTTTGTTTAAGAACTTTACAGTCCAGGAAATCAGGAATCCCGTTAGCAAGCACAACAAAATCACAGTACCAGCTAACCAATCAGATTTGGCTATGTGATCACATCAGGAAGCCAAAGCTGAGCGAGAACAATGCTTCCTGTCCTCCTTCAGAATGGGAGAACATTTTTGTCCTATTTTGCAGGCTCCCTGGTTTATCAGCATACACAAGTGATGTTTTGCGGAGCGTGGATTTGTCACAAAGCACACATCGACCTATCTCAGCTCAGTTCTAGTTATCATGATCATTATTATTGTTGTTAAAAGGTAAAGGTATCCCCTGACAATTAAGTCCAGTCTTGTCCGACTCTAGGGTGTGGTGCTCATCTCCATTTCAAAGCCGAAGAGCCAGCGTTGTCCGAAGACGCCTCCGTGGTCATGTGGCCGGCATTACTCTCCTTGCCGCAGCGCGTAGCATGCAGCTGGAACACGGAGCACTGTTTACCTTCCCGCAAGCGGTACCTATTTATCTACTCGCATTGACATGCTTTGGAACTGCTAGGTTGGCAGGAGCTGGCCAAGCAACAAGCGCTCACCCCGTCGTGGGAATCAAACTGCCGACCTTTCGATCGACAGTTCATGGTTCAGCGGTTTAACCCGCTGTGCCACCCGCTGGCCCATTATTGTTGTTAGCTGGATTTATATTCTACTTTTCAGGAAGACCAGTGGCGTCACTGTGACGTGCGTCACCCCAGAGCGGGGGACGCGCGTCACACACACCCCGAATCACCCCCCCCTACAGAAACTTACCTTTTCCGGCGCTCGTCACCCTCCGGGAGCCGGCCGGGAAGCGCTCCAGGGCCTTCTGAAAAGAAGAGGCCCAATGCGCTTGCGTTAAAACGCGAACTTTGAAGATTTTCGCGCATGCGCAGACCCTCCTGAGGGCAAGAGGGCAGGCCCTTGCCCTCAGAAAAGGGTTTGCGCATGTGCGAAAATCTTCAAAGTTCGCGTTTTAACGCAAGCGCTCTAGGGCCTCTTCTTTTCAGAAGGCCCTGGAGCGCCGGCCTCCGGAGGGTGACGTGCGCTGTCGCGGAGGTGACGCGCGTCACCCCTTGGCGCGCGTCACCCCCCGGCGGCCCGGCCCGCCACGCTACAGTGACGCCAGTGAGGAAGACTATTAAGGCAACACACAAATTAAAGGATAATCCCAAAAACAAACAATGACATCATGAAGACTCAAAAAGCCAACATTAAAACACGAGACATCAGGAACTAATTTAAAAACCAACTGAAAACTCACAATACTTTCCAGAACATGTATTTTTTTAAGATGGCATCTAAAAACTGGCAAGGAGGGAGTCGGTCTAATATTCCTTGGGAGGTGATCCCACAGGCAAGGTGCCACCACTGAGAAGACCCTCTCTCTTGTTGCCACATGCCAAACTTCTACCAATGACAGTTCAAAGAGAAGGGCCTCTCCCGATTATCTCGATGAATGGCAGTATGGTTCATATGGCAGCAGGCAGTCCCAGGCCACTGAGGGCACTAAGGGTCAGCGCTCAGACTTTTAATTGTGCCTGAAAGCATCTCAGCTGCCAGTAGAGCAGACACAAAAAACTGTATCAGAGAGTTGATGAGACACAACATTTTCAAATTTCAAACAGGACAGGCAGGATAGCCAGAGCAGGAAACTTAAATCCAGGCAATTGCACTATGGCAGATTTGCTTTGAAAAATTAAGCACTGAGCTTTCCAGGGCAAAGTCACATGTGGGCTCTTGCATGGGCCATTCAAGAATAGATCTAGCCCAGAGGTTCTCAACCAGTGGTACTCGTACCACCAGTGGTACTTCAGCTGACTGCTGGTGGGACTCGGACTGCCGGAACCCAGCTCCAACACGGCGCTTTTGGCGTCATGTTTTTGCTCCCAACAGGCTCCTGCCTTTGGCAGAGCCTCTCGGGAACGCTGAGAAGGAACCTCCCACCTGCCCAGAGCCTCCTACCTGCGTTTTCTGGCCTCTGAAAACCCAAGAGTAACTGGTGATGATGTCCTTGCCAGTCACTTGCATGTTACACAGCAGAAGAGAGGCGCCGGAGGTGGTACTCTGTCAAAAAGGGGTTGAGAACCCCTGATCTAGCCCACAGCAGTCCACTAGGACTAGAAGCAACTACAGAGTTGTGGGAGACTCTCTATTTTCTTATCTCTATGTGTGGCTCAGAAGGCACACACTACCATGTTATGCAAGGCTCCAAGTTCCCCTGGATCACCTATATGAAGGATATGGCTTGAGGAAAAAGCAGTGGGGGGGGGGGGGGTACATGATTGAAATAAAATTCTGCATGGTATGAAGAGGGTAGATAGAGATACGTTTTTCTCCCTCTCTCACATTACTAGACCCATCCAATGAAAATGTCTGGCGGGAGATTTAGGACGACAAAAGGAGGCACCATACTTCATCACAGAGCACATCATCTGTGGAATTCGTTGCCACAAGACCTGGTGATGGTCGCTAACATGGGTGGCTTTAAAAGGAGATTGGACAAACTCATGGAGGACAGATCTTTCAATGGCTACTAGTCATCATAATGGCAGTGTGTTACCCCCAGTTCACTGGTAGAATGCCTCTAAATACTAGTTGCAGGGGAGCCAAGGGGAGCGAGAAGCACACCTTTCTCTCCTGCTTGTGGGCCACTGTGAGAACATGCTGGACAAGATGACCTTTGGCCTGATCCTGCAGAGCTATTCTTATGTTCTACAGTCTCCTCTCAAAGAAAGGAAGACCAGGAAACAATTTCTGCTAGCTCTCCAGTGCGAAAGAAATTTCCTTAATCTGGGTCATTTTATGGAACGTTGAGATTAAAGCATTACTGCGCATAGCACATAACAGTGGTCGCTTCTCTGGAAAGGATGCCAAATCCTTCTCGTCAGACCCGGGGAGGACGTGGGTGATGGGGGGGGAGCAGAAATATATAGGTCAACCATCCAGATGCATCTGCTGGGAGAAAGGCTGACAGAAACGTTGTCATTTCAACACTTCACCATTTAGCAAAGCATTCCATTGCCATCCACAAGGCAACTTCCATGTGATCCTGCTCTCCTCTGTTAATGATTATAAGGCAAGAATGAAGGCTGAAAAGGACTCAGGCCTCTGGATTGTAAGCCACAATCAAATACACACAGTTCTGAAATTCTGTTGCAAACCTAAATTTATGAGTGGAGTTTCTGTCTGACTGTCCGTCTTAAATTATGGTGCCTCTTTTGTAACCACTCTTCCTCCTCCACTTAAGGTCTCAAGATGTTCCTCACCCACCCCCACCATACCATCTTCCCTCCTCATTGCAAACAAGAGCCTTGCCACACCTTAAACACCAACAGATTAATTTTGCTGGGCTCCTTCATAGATCAGAGCACCTCATGAAGCAGGCAGTCATTCACAAAACGCTCATGCCACAATGCATTTGCTCGTCTGTTACAGCAAACCGAGAAAGCAAACGCGTGGCACGAGAGGAAGCAGAAATGTGCCCCCCTCCATTTTGCCATTTCATTTGCACATGACAAAATGGAGAGGGAGGATTCGGCAATGTTCACATGGAGGAGCAAAATGGGGCTAAATCGCAGAGGACACTCAGGGATGACTCATCCACGAGGTAGTCACCACTGACCTCCCATGTCAAGGTGAAGGTCTGAAAAGGGAGTGCGTACTCATCAGCTCTTCACACAATGAATACAACCCTGTACAACTGAGATTCTCCATCACATGAGGAGTCTACATGCACCCAGGTGTACATATGCAAGCTCTCTTTTCCAGCCTTCACCCTAATGCAGTGTTTCCCAAACCTTTTCGACCTGCAGCTCCCTTGACCATTGGCCGTAGCTCCCCATGACATGATGTCGATGCCTGCCAATTGGCATTGCACTATTTTCCAAGAGGATTCCGTGGCACTCTCCGCGGCTCCCCTGGCTGGTTTCCGCAGCTCCCCTGGGAGCCGCACCTCCCAGTTTGGGAACCACTGTTCTAATGCATGGACACAAAGGGGAGTGGGCATGATCTCAACTCCTCCTCAGTGAACACAGTGCAATAATTCTCTCTGGCAGAGTCAAACTAGGTATTATGACAAATCATTAGGATGCGATGGAGAGGCAGAAGCAGGGACTTAACCTCCCCCCTCTCAAAAATATCTTTCTGACCAAAAACAGCGAGGATGAGGGGTCCCATCCAAAACAGGAGCGTGGAAAAGGAAAAGACCAACCTTCCCTACTGAAAATCCCTCCACAAGCAGCTATTTGCAGCAAACATGACCAAAAAAGCAAAGGGGGGGGGGACAACTTGGGGAGGGGTAAATGGTGAAAGAGGACAGTGCTAACCCCCTCCCCCCCTTCACCACGGTTCCAATATACATTACGCCCCCCCCCCCAAGCAGCTGCTTTTAATCAAAACAGACATTTCTGGATTTAATCCTGTTCAGCCGTTCAGGGTGGAAAAGAATCTTTCAAAATCCTAGATGTCATAATTAAGAGGGTTGGGGTTTTTTTCCTAGCCTTGGCTTCTTGTGTGTGTTGAAATTATATGTATATCTCACACACACTCACACACACACACACACCTTCCCCTCCCCATAAGCTAGCTGCAGCACTCATTTCTCAAGTAGCTGGGCTTTGAAGTTCTGATCTCATTTTAATTTTAAAGCAGTCCACAATGGCAACCAATTTCTTTTGGCCCCGGGTCTTATTATCTGGTGCCTTTTCTATCCATATGGCTATTAAAGGATTCCACAACAGGCCACACAGTCCTCGGGATTCTCTTCCTGTTACAATATCCTGCAAAGTGAGGAAAGGGGCTCAAGATTCCATTCCAGACCCAATGAAATACAACACACTGTCTTTTCTGGCCTGAAAGGACCCTATCATCTTTTATATATATATTTATGCACACACACACACACACACACACACACACACACACACACACACAATCCCCCCAAGCAATATTTCAGCACAGAAGGAAAATGGCACAATAAAACCTATCAACACAGCAGATGCAAACACATATTTTTTTAAAAAAAATCTTAATGCAATACACAAGAATAAAACAGCTGTTTCCTTCCGTGCTAATTGGCAAGTCATGCTAAGGGCTCAGTAGATTAATATTTTTACCTAGACAGGGCCCTAGTGGAATCCCAGCATGAAAGCTCTATATATTCATTTTAAACAACCTCTGGAAATATGATGGAGAGGCAAAAGCAGGAACAGAAATACAGGAAACGTCTTTTTTGCTTTATGCTAGCTTCCGTCGCAATCCTGTGTAAGTTGAGCTGTAAAGCACTTGTGCGACACCCAGAGAGCAGCTGCGGCCGGCGCTGCTTGCCCCGTCGTCTCCCCGGCCCTGCGCCAGCCGGAGCAGGTAAGCCCTATGCCGGTTGGGGCAGTGGCAGAGGGAGGGCGGCCATTGGCCACTCAGGGCCTGGAGGGGGCGGGGATACCGGGGGCCAAGATCCCTGGTATCCTGAGCTCCCTCCAGGCCCCAGATACGCCGACACAGCTGGCGTTACTGTGCACGAGTTCTAGAGCTCGCACACATGTGAGGAGAAGGGGGACATGCGATGATCTCCCCTTCTCCCAAGTTGTTCCCGGGCTGCCCTGGGGCAGCCCGGGAACTCGATAGGATACGGCAGCCGGCCCTTTAGGCTGGCCACCGTATCCTACACAGGATTGGGCTGCCCATTACCAACGTACGATGCACTGAAGATAGACCAACGAAAGACCACTGAAGATAGACCAGACAGACTTCATGCCAACATCCGGTGCACAGAAGATAGACTTTGTTGCGAGACCACCGGGTGATTTGCAGCAGGTCAGCAAGAGCTTCTAACTCACAGTAGTTTAACAATGAGTACAACTGGTAGTAAAAAACCATTTGACTACGCCTGGCCTTGAGCTAATCTCTTCTCTCAGAATCTCAGCATTCCTTGTCTATAAAATGCGAGTATTAACTTACCAGTAACTGGTTGCCTTTGACCAACTCTTCACGCTGCTCTGGCATACAGATCTTTGTGCAGGGACCTGGTGTGGAGTAGCAGCTACCAGAATGAGTTGTGAATCAGGATTTCCCTGGTTTGAATCTTGCTTTCAACATGGGATTCACGAATGTCCCTCCCCCCCCCCCCCCGGTGTGCCTCAGCTCTGCCGGCGCAGGCCGCATCCTGTTTAAGATGCAGCAGCCGGCCATTTAGGGCTGAGAGTCGGTTCAAAGGTGCGGCTGAGAGGGGACCATAGTTCAGTGGTCCAACATGTTAGAACTTTGCTTGCAACCTGAGACTCCTTTCACCTGAAGATGCTAGGGGTTGACTCTGACATCTTTTGCATATAAGACCACTGAACTATGGTCCCCTCTCAGCCGCACCTTTGAACCGACTCTCAGCCCTAAATGGCCGGCTGATGCATCTTAAGCAGGATGTGGCCCTGAAATTCTACTGACATGAATTGTTTAGATATTGGTTCTTTAGAGGGGCCATAAAATACCTCAACATTTCACATCAATAGAATAGAAAATTTCAAAAGTTATGAGAATCAGAAGGGTGTGTGTGTGTGTGTGTGTGTGTGTGTGTGTGTGTGTGTGTGTGTGTGTGTGTGTGTGTGTGTGTGTGTGTGTGTGTGACACATTAATCACAACCTCAAAACCTCCCAGTTTGACTGTATTCTTCACATTCACTATGTTACTAATTAATTTTATGACACTAAGCATTTTTGGGGCTGGAAAAGTTTCCATGGATTGTGGAGTGACATTGTTTCATCCCACATCACTGGCCCCTCTCACTGTCTCTAGAAGTCACTTGTTAAACAATTTCTCCATTTATCAAAACTTCGGGCATTCTGTTCACTTAGTTGTCTCTGAAGACACCACTGTATTTGATGTGGTCTGTTGGTAAATTATTTCTGATCTTGGAAACCCAGAACCTTTCCCAGAAACAGTAGAACTCATTTGACCCTTCTCTCCAGGGTGGTGTAATGGTTAAAATGCTGGCTACAACTGGAGAGACCTTGGAGACCGAATCCCACTCAGCCATGAAGCTCACTGAGATCGTCACTTGAAGCTCACCTTGGGATAATTACTTCCTTTCAGCCTAACCTATTTCACAAGGTTGTTCCAAGAATAAAAGATGGGTTGGGGGAGAACCTTGGCTTATTACTAAATCCAAAACTGCCCTTCTTATTACTAAATCCAAAACTTGCAAGTTTTTACTTGCAAAAGGACTGCTTCCACTTGGCACCACAACATGGTTCAAACAAGTGAAACTAAACGCAATGCTGCTCTTTCCCTCAGGCAATCCTCTTGCAAAAGCAGAATCGTGAAAACCGCTACAGAACGTGCCTATTCTAGCACCGTGGGAAGTCTAGTACAACATTTGCAGAGCAGAGCTAGTGGCTATTTTCCTTCTGCTCACCGTTCGATCAAACCCTTTGCATGTTTTCCCTTGAGCTTCGTGGTGGAAAGATGGGATAAAACTGAAAAAAAAATCTCCTTGAAATGAAATCAAATTAATCTCCTTCTCTATGTCAGGATCTCTTCCAAAACTCATTGGCATTCCTTCCTACACAAGTGTACCTTTTCAGTTTCGGTACAGATCCTATCTGAAGCCTCCTTTTCTTCTGTAGCACCCCAACATTCAAGAACGTTGATCAACACTACTGTATTGAGCTAACAGACAGCCAAGTTCAAAGAACAGCTGGCTTCCAAGAGGGATTGTTAGAAAGAACTGCAATTTGTAGTCACTTTAATTGCTCAGAGGGAAATAATGAAGGGGCTGTGCACTTCAAGACACAGAATGTCAACAGAATATTTTGCTCACAGGGAACAGTAAGAAGCAGAAAGGAGCAGATATGTTGAGCTTGAATGGTCAGAATTCCCTGCATAAAAGACATACAGGAGCCAGGCTAAAATTTCTGCAGGAGAAAAGCTGCAGCTCAAAAAACCCAAATGATGCAATTGGAATAAGTTTTTTAAAAATTATTTAATGCATGAAGAACATGCACTGGGATCCAAATGACTCAGTTTTGAACTCCATAAAAATATGGCCATGCTGTAGTCTATATACCGGGGTGGCCAAACTTACGATAAATTTCAAATGTTTGAGAGTCGCAATATTTAAGAAGCATTTAAATTTAAGAAAGCATGCAGATTTTCATGGCTTGTAATTAAATACACAGTTTGAATATTTATGGGATTTCCAGCCATTTTTTTTTATTTTTTTGAGAGAAGAAATAAAGTTGTATCTTACAATTGACTGAAGACACTTCCTTTCCTGTTTCAATTGCGTTGACGAGATTGGATGCACAGGAGCATCAGACCCACAACATCAGACAGCATCAACTAACATCAGACCCACAACATGGCTACGCTATGTAGATATTTTTTGCGTGTGGGACCATGGGGAAGAGAAATTAGGATTATTCCTACAACATCTCAACAGTCTAATGCCTGAAATTCAATTTACGATGGAAGTGGAGAAAGAAGGGACATTACCCTTCCTGGATGTACAAGTGACAAGAAAAGAAGATCTTACCTTTGGCCACACAGTTTACAGGAAACCCACTTTCACAGGCAGATATCTAAACCACCTGTCAAACCATCATCCCGCGCAAAAGAATTCACTGATCAACTCTTTAATCTACAGAGCCATCCATGTTTGTGATTCAAATTCCTTACAAAAAGAAAAATCTAACATCATGGATTCCTTACAAGCCAATGGATATAAACCTGAACAAATTAATAGAGTCTGGAGCAAACAAATGGCAACAGCAAAACACATTCCCACACCAGAAGAAATTAATCAGAAAAATAAAAAAGCAGAATTAGAAAGAACAGAAAATAGGGAGCGTAAGTGGCTAACCCTACCTTATCTGAAAGGAATCACAGATAAAATTGCATACGCCTTTAGGAAGCATAATGTAAAAACAGTGTTTTTGCCTACTGCAAAATTAGGACAGCTTCTGGGAAATCCAAAAGACAAAAGACCAGAACTGTCAAACCCAGGTGTATATCAAATCCCATGTTCAGACTGCCATGGAGTCTACATAGGGAGCTCAAAACGCCCTATCAAAACAAGAATCCAGGAACATTCTAGAGCTGTAAAAAATCTACAAGAAGAAAAATCCGCTGTTGCTGCACATGCAGCAACAACCGGCCATAACATTGATTTTAATAACACACGTTCCCTGTTCAACGAAAATAAAAACAGACAGCACTTGAACTTAGAATCGATTTCAATCTCACAAAGAAAAAACAACCTTCTTAACCGTCAGCAAGAATTGACGTTTGTGAATCGCATTTGGCTCCCCTCATTGAAAAAATCCTTTCAAAACAACAGCACAAGGGAAAGGACACCAGTTGTCAATTCGGAATCAGCAGCTCCTGCAGCTAATTAGCAATCAAGGCTTCTCACGCGTTCCTGGAGCACTCCACAGTCAATTCGGCAACAATAACATCCGCATCCAATCAACAATCAAAGGCTTCTGTGCTTCACCTGGAGTGCTCCACTACGCTATAACTTCTCTGTGTGCTCCCTGCCAAGGCTATGGACATCTGTTCAGCATGCCTTTGCTGAAATCTCTATCTGCTTTCTGAAGAAATCCCTGGAGTGGGAAGAAACGTAAAAGCAAATTGAAGATTTAAAGCTTTCATCTCTGACTGCCCTGGATAGTCCGCTCCTGTGCATCCAATCTCGTCAATGCAATTGAAACAGGAAAGGAAGTGTCTTCAGTCAATTGTAAGATACAACTTTATTTCTTCTCTCAAAAAAATCAAAAAAATGGCTGGAAATCCCATAAATATTCAAACTGAGCATTTAAATTCTTAAAATAATTTTACTCACCATGAACATTAAGCTTATGTTTTAATCCAGTGAACTCTCCCTGCTAACTGGGCAAGAGGCACTTTTTCAACTGGTGCTCCTCTTATATTTAGCAGGGGTAGAGTAACTGCCCCCCTTTCATCCCAGCACAGTGTCTTTTCTGGTGGCTGTTGCTGGTCTGCATTTTTTTTTTTTTTTTTTAGATTGTGAGCCCTTTGGGGACAGGGAGCCATTTAATCATTTGATTTTGTTTGTAAACCGCTTTGTGAACCTTTTGTTGAAAAGCAGTATATAAATACAGTTGTTAATAAAAAATAATAATAATAATAATAAACCACCCAGTAAATAATTATAAAGCTTGAAAAATTCTTATTTAACTTTTATATTAATTGTGATACAAAAAAGGAGCTCAGCCAACGTATTTCCAAGAGCCACACATTATTCTTCAAAGAGTCGCATGCGGCTCAGGAGCCGCATTTTGGCCACCCCTGCTATATACTGTATATATCAAGGCAGGAGAAATCATAACATAAAAAAAACTATCTGAATAAGTTTCCCTCATTACCCTAATTAGTTCCAGATGTAGAAAGAGACAACTTGCAACGTTTTGTAACAGGGGTGGGGGGGAGTATTCCTTTCTGCCCCATCCCTGTATTTTGCAGATATGGGGTAATTTACATATCCACATCCCTGGAAAACACAAATGTCACCATGTGCAAAATGTTAAACATATGGATTTTGCCTGTTAGTTTCCCAAACTCCTTTTCAATGACAGAAATCCAACTGTGAGCAAGCTCCTTGCATCATCATCATCATCATCATCATCATCGTTATTGTTATTGTTGCACATTGGATTCTCTCCCCCTCCCTCCCCATTGGTAGCCAGAGGCACAAATGAATGGAAATCAATCAAAAAGTAACATATTAATGACATAATCATCCCTGAAGCAAAGGAGCGAATGAGTCAGTGGCAAGACACTGCATAATTTGAGAGCAAGGATGGAGTCAGAAGTCTTTTTGTTGGATGATCATGTAGGGGAAAATTTTGAAACTTTGTTTTTATATATGATAAGTGCGGCAAGAATTTTATATGCACAATATTGGAAGAATTCAGAAATACCTTCGCTGGAAGACTGATGGATAAAAATTTTGGATTATGCAGAAATTGACAAACTCACAATTTTAATTAAGGAAAAGTCAGTAAACCTTTTTATGAATAATTAGAAAACACTTGATTAGTTTTTTAAGAGATAGAGAGAAGAATGATGCAATGATATGTGGACTTGATGAATAGAATGTTGGAGATACTTTGGCTTAGTTGGATATTACAAGTAGAAAATAGAGAATAGTATGCTAGTAGGATATACTGCTTCACGCTTGGTGTAACCTTTCGAAATATTATGTACTGTTTTGTTTTCATATATTAATAAAATAAAAATATATTGGGGAAAAGAGAGTAAGGATGGAGGTGGAGGGAGACTTGAGTTAAATTCTGACATCTCATCAAATCACCATTGGCCAATTCAGAAGATCCTTCTGTTGCCTGAGCAACCCCACACATTAAAAGATGTGCACACACCCTCCTTGATCTTTTTCCTCATCCAGGTAAGTTGGAGCTAGTTTCCTTAACTGGGGAGGGGGGGGGGTCTGAACCATCAATGAGGAAAGGCTACAGCATTTGGGGCTCTTTAGTCTAGAAAAAAGGCAGTTGAGGGGGGACATGATTGAGACGTATAAAATTATGCATGGGATGGAGATAGTGGATAGAGAGAAGTTCTTTTCCCTCTCACACAACACTAGAACTAGGGGACATCCACTCAAATTGAGTGGAGGGAGGATTAAAACAGACAAAAGAAAATTTTTCTTTACCCAGCGTGTAATTGGTTTGTGGAACTCCTTGCCACAGGAGGTGGTGATGGCACCTGGCCTGGATGCCTTTAAAAGGGGATTGGACAGATTTATGGAGGAGAAGTCCATCACAGCTTACAAGCCATGATGGGGATAAGCAACCTCCTGGTTGTAGGAGTAGGTTTTCTTTGTGCCAGGTGCAAGGGAGTGGCGAAATGATACAGGTATCTTGTTGTCTTGTGCTCCCTGAGGCATCTGGTGGGGCCACTGTGTGCTACAGGAAGCTGGACTAGATAGGACTTTGGCCTGATCCAGCAGGGCTCTTCTTATGTTCTTATCACCCACCTATCCCCAACACACTTAAATAAACTATCCTTTACTCACCCCGGAAGAGGGGGGGCAGGAAATGCACCCGCCATGGTTGCCCCCCTCTTTTAACTCATGGGGCAAATCAGGTGATAGAAGTGAACCAGCCCACTAAGTAGCATTTGGTGAACTGGCCCACTAAATAGCATGTCAATTGAATTGACAGATCTGTTATGAACATTTCACCATCTCTGCACACCACTGAACCAAGGTGGGAAAAGAAAACTGTTGATAGTCTGCCAATCCATTTGGATACTGTGTTTCCCCGAAAATAAGGCAATGTCTTATATTAATTTTGGCTCCAAAAAATGCAGTAGGTCTTATTTTCAGGGAGGTCTTATTTTCCCAACCTATGGTGCGACCCCCCCCCAGCACCCCCCATGACACCACCACCCCCGGCACTTACTTTTACCAATTAAAGCTTCATTCTTTCTCGAGGGTGCAAAGCTCTGGAAGGCCTGCACTTGAGTATAGAGACGACCATAGAGACAACGTGCTAGAGAGAGTCTGCAAGGTTGCAGCCTCCTTGCAGACCTTGCTGGCCTCTCTAGCACTTTTGGGAGAGGTCTTATTTTCAGGGAAACAGGGTACAAACCATGACTGAATCATGACAAACTCCCTGAATTGTGATTAAGTAAACATAGGATCCAACCTACTGTTTTGCATTGTTAGATCAATGTTCAGTCAATGCATTTCTGTATGTCATTCCCCTTAGGTGTATTTCAATCTCGTTTCAAAATGGAAGCCTTTCTTTGTTTGAGCTAGGAGCAAGACTCTCTCTTTCTCCCTCTGTATTACAAAGTATTGATTTTTAGTCTATGTATTTAGATTAGACAGATAAATCTTACTGATCATGGTGGTTCCTCCAGCCAGGGCTGCTTTTGTTCCTTGGAAGAAGTCATCAGAAGATGTCATCCCTTGGTCGGGCATCTGGAAGCGAGTGTGGACATCAATTCCTCCTGGGATGACCATCCTTCCATGTGCTTCAATGGTCTTCACTCCTCCTGGCACTATCAGGTTCTCTCCTATTTGCCTGAGGGAAAAAAAAAAGGTTTCAAGCAAAGTCTAATACAAATGTCATACTGTATGGACAGTCAAAAACCTGCCTAAGATAGCCTCAAAATTGCCACATTCATGAAATAGTCACCCTCATGCTTCTAGAACAGGTGTTCTCAACCTCTTCTTGGCCAAGTACCACCTCTGGCGCCACTCTCCTGCTGCGTACCACTGGATGTGACTGGGAATGACATCATCGCCAGTTACATCCAGGTTTTCGGAGGCCAGAGAACACAGGTAGGAGGCTCTGGGCGGGTGGGAGGGCCCTTCTCAGCATTCCCAAGAGGCTTGGCTAAAGGCAAGAGCCTCTCAGAAGCGAAAATGCACCACCGAAAGCACTGTGTTAGAGAGCGGGGTTCCGGTGGCCCAGTGGTTCGAGTACCTCCAGCAGTCAGCCCAACTACCACTGGTGGTACTGGTACCACTGGTTGAGAATTCTTGTTTTAGAACTTTCCAGCAACATCACTGACCACGGGGTCACAAGAACTGCAATTGCCTATTTTATCTGCACAGGAAGGAAAGAAAAGTGCCACGTTGTCAGCTCTTTTTCACTTCTGGTTTGCCAGCCTGCCTGGGTCAACAGTTCCAAAATAATTAGCGGCTCTTTCATGATCTTGGCTTGGATAGATAGTAGCAGGTAGGTAGAGATTTTATGGAACAGCAGCATCCAGGTCATGCTGCCCCGTGAACTAGGTTATTCTCCAAGAAGCCAAGTCTAAGTTTTCACAGTACCTGCATAAAACCGCCATCTGACAAGAACTGGGTCTCATTCATTCCCAAGGTCTTACAAAGAGAGTAGGCAGCTAGGTTTTATTAGCATGCAAATTAAGTTCTTCACCCAGAAATCAAGTTAGCCAGCACAGCTAGCGCAACTCTCAAGTGGCTGTGAGTGCAGAAAACACTACAGAGCACTTTACAAAATGGATCAATCAAGCAACGCACATGGAAGAGAAGATTACAAGCCACATACACTAATGGGGGCCAGGTGATTCTAGCCCGAGGCCAACTGAGGCAGTCGCCTTAGGAAGCAAACTGGCGGGGATGCTCATTTCTGTCCAGCTACTCGCTCTACTCCACCACTCTCCCCTCTACTTCCTCTTCAGCTCCAACCCCCCCCCCCTCCTTTTCCAATCCAGGGAATAGGAGGGTTGGCACATCACCAGGTAAGAGAGAGCCAGCATTTGGCATGCTGCATCAGGAGGTCTCAGGCCAGCCCTGGGGCCCCCATCCAATGCATACTCTGTGGCGTGTATGACTCGCCACCGTCGCCATACTGTCTCCGCCCCTTAAGGGGGCAGATTGTGGTTCCAATGGTGTGTCGTTACCCACCACGTTGAGAACCACTGCTTTAAAACAATTTATATTTCCCAAGTGAAATCCAATTAATGAGAAAAATCAACAAGACCAGGTACTTACTTTATCAAGCCATCTTCCATGTAAATGTCAGCATAAAAAGACTGGTCATCATTCACTATTTTACCACCCTTGATCAAAAGGCGATCGCTCTGAAACAAAGAGACACCAAACAATACATAGTTATTGGGTGAGGAAACTGACAATGTGCAGTGCCAAGATTAAGAACAGGAATTCACCCGCTCGTTCTCTCACTCTCGCTCTGAATTATTCAAAGGGTGTTTTATATAAGCAAGTCAGCTACAGGACTTTCAACTGGAAAGATGAAATGATGCCTCCGAATGGAAGACAGATGCTTTTCATCGATCAAACCCTCGGGAAAAGTAGCAGCAAAAAGAATATTCTTGACTGCAAATGAGGCAGCATTTTAGGACGTTTGTTGATCTGTGTTACACAGCCCACATCCATCATCAATTAGAAATGAAATTGTTCAAGGCAAGATGCAGCCACTGCAAAGCAACAAACGCTGCTCTGACAGGCAAGTTTACAATTTTCCATAAAGTCTAACTTTTAACTTGCATTTACCATTCACTTCCGAAAGACACCCACAGAGGTTAAAATCACCATTTGGCTGATTTTGAGTCAACTGCAGTGGAGGGAAATTGACCAAAAGTCTGTTGCCATGGGACTTGGAAAACAAACAAGTTCTTTCAATTTGAGTCCAGCAAGGTTTCAATGCAACGCCTTTTTTCAAACACAGGGACCATATATTCCAAGGAAAACAAATCCCTGTTCACCCGTTAAGATGGAGAGAAAAGGTTTAAACATCGAGAGGCCAACTTTTTTGTCCCGATGAAAGTGTTATGGGAGGAATTAACAGGAACACCGGAATTGCTATAGCAATACAGTTAGGAAACTCCACCTTCAAGGTAGGCCTTGCACACTGGGGTTAAAGAAAAACATGTTTACATTGCGTATGATACACTGCCAACAATATTAGGGTGTGAAGGAACAGATGTGAGCACTGCAACCATTTTCAAACATGTAACAAGTTGGTATCAGATGGAAACAAGGTGAGCAGCAAAGAGAAAAGGACCCACGGGATGGAGTCACAGCATTGCAGGCGTGCTTTGTATGCAAAATACCTCCTGTAATAACAGGAGGTGCTTGTTGATCTGGGCTACAGCAGGGAGGAAGGGGCTTGAAGCCCTTCTTTCTGCCACGTTCGCAGTCTAGGCTCTCCTTCCTCACCAGGCCTTTTAGTTGGCGCACAGAGGGACACTCTTATTGGCATCAATTGAAGCTTTCCTCCCAGGGGCAAAACCTAGTTAAAGGGACCACAACAAGGGGAAAGGGGGTAAAGCCCCCACCTCCCCCATGGTCACGATCCAAACCACCACCACCCCCAGCAACTGCTACTCAGTCAAGAGAAGTTAAGCACCTCAAGCCATTTAACGGAACATGGAGTAGGGCTCTCAGATAACGGGAAATCTGCCTGAGACCTTGGCCAATCAGGGCAGATCATAGTGGACTAGCCCAGTACGGACTAAGCCAGTGGTTCCCAAACTTGAGGGCACCATGCCAAACTCACAGGGGCGCCACAGGAGGTCTCTGGTGGTCTCTTCTTCCCAGTTCACCTGGGTGCCACCATCTTGAACTGCACGACTCATCCAAGATGGCGGCACCAGGGAGAGCTGGAAAGAAAAGGCCGCTGGGGACATCCCACCAGGGCACAGTAAGTTTGCGAACCGCTGGACTAAGCACATAGGCCAATACTGGACTAACCTAACTTCACATATGGGAGGACGCAACACCCTCCAAGTGAGGAAGGGAAGACTCATGCATGCTCTTCCAAAATGAACAAACTTCTAGCGCTTTTCAGCCAGTGGTCTACAGGCCACTGGTAGTTCGCCAACATATGGCAGGTTGACTCCATTGCTGTGATGATTGCATGGTGCTGCTCTGTCTATCCTGACCCTTCCAGATGTGGAGATGGCTGGAGCATCAGTGCACCAGCAACGAGGTCAGTAGCCCGCTGCCCATCCCCCCAGCCCTTCAAAAGAGGTTCAGGTTGGGCAAGGAAAGCACAGAGTGAAGAGGCAATCAGAGAAGCCTCTTCCTCACTGCAGGGACAACCGTGCAACAAGTCACCTATAAGGATGATAAAATGTTTATATCGGGATTAGAAGCCATGACTTAAAAGCTTTTATTACACTAAAGATGTTTAGAAGCATAATACAGATATTAGTTTGAACAACGTTTCAATCGTCTTTTTACGATCCTCATCAGGTTCTAGGTGCAACGACTTCGGCGAGATGGTAGCCTTTGATAGAAGCAAACTGCAATTTAAAACGGACGCACGACAGTCAGTTACCGACTGTCGTGGGTCCGTTTTAAATTGCAGTTTGCGAGCCGAGGTCAATTCTAATCCGTCAAACCTCCTTTGGGGTAGGTTTGCGGGCATGGTAGAAGGAGATAGGATTTGTCCACGTGACGGCCGCTGGGTGGAAACTCTAGCACACATGGTTCTGAAATGCAAACTGTGCGATAATCTCCCCCAACAATAACCTAGATCAATTCTGCATTCCTACTTGGAAACCAGAGATAGAGGTCATACGTTTTTTATTACATGGAAAAGACCAGGAGCACAGCAAGGTAGTGGCTAAATACCTTTATTTGGTTTTTTGTCATCGAAGTGCATTACAGACTTCTAGCCTCACTAACAACCGAGAGATGTAGAAATAGACTGCTTTTCCTCTCTTTTCTTTTAACTAGTAACTTGCGGCACTGGAGTGTTAGTGGCTGTGTATTGGTATATTTAACTTGGATGTTTGTTTGTGATGCCAATAAAGGTTTGATTGATTGATTGATTGATTGACTGATTGATTGACTGACATAGAGACAGATCATTAGTCCACCCAGATCGGCATTCCCTACTGACTGGCAGAGACTTTCAAGGGTTTCAGACAACCATTTTTTTTCCCACAGCACTTCCTGGAAATGGCAGGAATTGAACCTTGAACCTTCTGGATGCAAAGCAGGCGCTTGACTCCTAAGCTACATGCACATCCCAAAGGAAAGGAGATCTAGCCCACCCTTCTGTCTCTAGCATCCCTCACCATGGATCCCCAATCAAGGAGCATAAGAGTGTCTAATACAGTATACGAATTCGAAAATTGCTCCAAGGCCTTAAAATGAAGAGATCTTCCCAACTCCTTTCAAAAAGGGAAAAAGCCATATAAGCAGATGCATTGACTGAGAAAAGTACTGTACAGCAAAATCCATACATTGCCAAACAGGAGGCAGAGTTTGTAGGAAGACATGACAGGCAGCAAAACAGAACAGACTTTTGTCGAAAACATGCTTCACCGGCACAGCCTGATCCTGTGCATGCTGTCTTGGAAGTCCTACAGAATTCAATAGTGTTTACACTCAAGCATGCATGCATGCATGCATGGCAATGCTTGCACAACGATGGGGTGTCTCCCTGCAGCAAGCTCTGGTGTGAGCAGACCCCATATTCTCTCCACACCGCCTAGCCAGGACAACTCCTGCCTACCCCAATAGGGACAAAATGTAGGATCAGAGTTGGCTATCACTCTACGAGCTGCACATGTTCCGACCTAAAGGATATTCGATCATGCTATTCAGAGCTGGCCCATTCATGAGGCTAACTGTCAGGAGGCTAACTGGCTGTCGCTTCAGGAAGTAGATTGGCGGGGACACCCAGCTCTGCCTGCCCACTCACCTCCACTGCTCCCCCTCCTCCCACTCCCTGGATTAGAAAAAGGAAGAGGGGGACAGAGCAGAAGGGGAAGTGCAGAGGAGAGTGGTGAACAGCATTTGCCATGCTGCCTCAGGCACCGGGGGGGGGGGGGTCTAGGCCAGCCCAGGTGGCACTGACTTCTAGAGAGCAGGAAGAAACAGCAGCCTCTCAGGACATGTTTTTTCCCCACTTTCTCCAAGGCAAAAATTGCAACGTATAATAAGGTATTAGATAGTAACAGCCCAATCCTGTCTAGCTGGGCTGCAGCACTGATGTAGAGCCTGCGTTGCATCCTATCCAAATAGGGCCCAGTGCTGGCGCAGCTGGAGCTCCTCGAGGACATTCGTCCCCTTACCCGAGTAGAGCCCCAGCCACCTCAATGGGTCTGCTCAAATGTGCGCCAGCTTTTTGTTAGCGTACATTCGAGGTGGCCGTGTAATGGCGGCCAAGTCCAGGAAGGGGGACAGGATTCGATGGAGGAAGCTGTCGCCGATCCCTCCCCCTTCCCGGGTCCAGGAGACCAATCCCACCCGGAACCCCCCCCCATTCCACCCTCTCCATGCCCCTCCACCACCTGGCAGGGAACTCACCTTCCCTGGGGGGCACCGTTGAATCTGGGCAAGTAGAGCAGCACTGGCCTCAGCGCCAATGCCACCTACTCGCGGGGGGCCACAAACATCATGCTTTACGGCATGTTTGTGACAGCCTAAACTCTCAGCTGGTCTTTACAGCAGACAGGACGGCGCTGTAAAAGATGGTGTCCAACCTGTGTGGAGGCTGCTTCTCAAGTAGCAATTCCTATACGGCTATAGGGTGACATTAACCCAACCATGTGGACAGTGGTTGATCGCATGAATCAGCACCCTGCTCCTCTCCAACAGGTGCCAGTTTTACAGTGAGCCACATGATTAGCCCAGTCCACACAGTTGGATCACTTCAATTACTAAGATAGGGTCCAAGAGCATGAGATTCAGTCACCTTGCTGAACCTAAGCACATCTGGGTCTGGACGGGAGACTAAGAACATAAGAAGAGCCCTGCTGGATCAGGCCGAAGGCCCCTCTAGTCCAGCTTCCTGTATCTCACAGTGGCCCCACCAGATGCCTCAGGGAGCACACAAGACAGCAAGAGACCTGTATCCTGCATGAGAGGGGACTCCACATATGTTGCCTTGAATTCTACCATGGACAGAAGGCGAGATACATACAAAATAAATTTAATGCAAACCCAACCATACAAGAGCTGCTTGCTCAGTGAAAGCTGGTATAACATTTTCTCACCCCCAATACAGTGGACAGGTGATAAAATGTTCTGGAACCAACAGGAGAGATGAGCACATTCAGGATCCCAATGATCCTCCTGGCAGAAGAAAAGAGTTTCCAAAGACATGTCTGGCTTGCTGGGGAGCATCTTCTTTTTACCTGCAGAGCACGGCTGACCACTCTGCATAACAAAAACAGGATCCTGGAGACGAGAAGGACCCCCACAGGGCCTGTTCCAGCAAAGCCTCAGTACTGTCGCCAGCCTCGTTTGCTCTGGGTCAGACCCTGCCGCCTGGATCAGTAAACTGGAGGGATCCCCTTCCCAAGACAAGGAGGTCTGTGGAGCCACTAACTAAGTGGATGTCTTTCAGACTCTGGACCGTCGCCAAAAAGGCTGCACACAGCTGCTCAGAATAAAAGATGCTTCCCTCACTTAAGCATCTCAATTTGCTTTACTAAGGTTGCAGCCTTAAGCACATTTATCCAGAAGAAAGCTCCCTTGAACTCGAGGCGAACTTCCACGTATCTATGAATAAAACCAAGGTTATTCAAGGGATGCATTTAATTAATCACAGTGGCAGATTGGCACCTCTGCAGGGTGGCAGACGCACACGACTAATCTGGTTTACAATGAAATAATTTCTGGAGGGTGTTGGATATGGCGAATCTTGCAGTGTTTCAGGGCACCGGTATAAATTACTGGTCTTGCACCAGAGGGTTGTCATGGCCTACAACCAAGTCAAGACTCTACGATGAGCTGCACAAGCGGCACCAAGATATTTTGGAAAGAGAAGGAAAAAGTGAGAGAAAGCCAGATCTAGACACACGCACAATAAAGGAAACATTTATGTGGTTAAAGCATTAAAATAAGATCAGACCCCCATGTTGCAAATTAGGCTTAAGGGTGGGTACTGGAGTTGCAAGGTTGAAGGTTACTAATGTCCAGCCCAGGCCTTGCAATTCCACAATTCTGTGAACTGTTAGTTTGTTAATTGTTAGTTGCTGTTGCCTCTGGCAAAATTAGCCTATGCACAGAGTCACATGTTCAGTCCCTTTCCATTGTTGTAACTCCATTAACCCTGCAGGGTTACTCTAGCTTTACACACCGAAATGAACTACTGTACATCATACCTTTATCCATTCCCCACCCCCACCCCCTTGTCTTAGAACATTACTACGGTCACTTCTACACAAACAGTATTCATTCATAAAAATAAAATCTCATAGGACGAAAGACCTGTGTTACTATTAGTCAGATACAACTGAACCTTTAATGGATCTGAAGAAAAAAAACACACAAGCGTTTAGATTTGTGGATTTGACGACTTGATTTTGGGCCTCAGTTAGATTTCACTAACTCCTCCAGGCTATGAAATGAATCAGATTACATAAAGACTGCTCTCCAGTCCAGCAGATACTTCTCAAGAATGTATACAGTCTCAGCTTCCGTTAATACTCAAGGAGGCTTGACATGACAGATGTGCCCTGAGGCTGTCTATTTTTTTGTCTGTCTATTTTTTTGTCACATAAGTGAAGCACACGCAAAAAGAAACGATGCTTATGTTGGATAATATTAATAATAACATCTCCTGCCGAAGCTGGAAAGGACTATTAGGGTAGCACCCAATTATGCTGTGTAAATGGGTGGAGTGATGCTTTACGGCCAGATCCCTCAAGAATGAATGACTTTATATAACTGTCCCTTTTCTTCTCCCAAAGGAGAAGGAAAGAAGCGGGGAAATTCTGAAAGGGAAGGAAAAAATCCTTCCAGAAGGTAGATAAATCCAATTTCATCTCAACAGGGTTGGAAGGGAAGGGGGGGAGGGAAGGGGGGGCACAGGGAGCAGGGGGCGGGGGTCTCCTGCACCAATAACGCACCATTTCTGCCCTTCCTTTTTTCATCATTGTTTTCTTGCCAGGAAAGGAGATGGAAGATTCTTCCGTCTCTCAAGGGAGCAGAACCTGCAGGGAAACACCGAAAAAGGGACACCAGCCTTGTCCCTCTGAGCCCCATTTGCACTGCATTCTTTTGTATGAGTCAAGGGGCTGAAAAAAGATGGGGGGACCGAAGAAAAATCTAAGAGCTCAGCCAAACCCATCACTCCACCTCACACGCCCACCAAGGCGGTGGGTGGATGGGTGGGGTGGCTGGGGGAGGGGGCAGCCCTACACCAAAGCTTCCCACAAGGGGGGAGGACTTTGATTCCACCCACTTTGCAATCCACAGTTGTATATTACTTTATTAACCATAATAAATAAACACAAATCACTTCCCTGACACAATCACAGCCCTCCACTCTTGTTGTAACGCATCATTTTTGTCCCCTTCCCATCACCCCCTTTCTTCAACACCAAGAGAATGGATTGCAAAGCCAGAACAGGAAAATATACGAAAGCAAAGAGCAGATCCTCAAGCCGTCAACCGGCATTAGCCAGGGCTTATGAAACAGTCTAGCGGCACGGGAGGGACCTCTCGCTCTCTCTCGCGTCTATAATGCCAAGCACGCCTGTTAAATCTGCCACCCATTTGCGAAGATCCGGGCTGGCAAGCCCAGCATCCTTAAGGCAGCCACAAATAACAGCAGCAGCGAGTGCATTTGCATCCGCTACGCCACTGCGAGGCCACCATTGTTTCCCCCAGCAGCAGCAGCAGCAGCAGCAGCAGCAGCGCCCCTTTCCATGCCGATTTCAAATCGAGAGATCATTAATATTCGCGGCAGCATCAACAGCCAGTTGGGCGCGCCGGTTCTCCTGATCGCCAAAGCCTTTTATTTCTTTTCAACTCCACACACACACACAGGGCTCAGATCCTCCCCGCCGCCCCCGCCGCCCCCCGTTCATTCTCTGCAAGGCAGCCGCGAACTCACCGTGATGCGTGGAATATTTTTCTTGCCCTGATAAGACATCTCGCTCGGGAAGCCGTTTCCCACGCAATCCTAATCGGGTTGACTGGATTCGGGTAGTTTGCAAAGCTGCTTGTTTGTTTTAATTATTATTATCCTTTAAAAAATCAATTTCACAATTAAAAAAAGAAAAATAGGGGGTCTGGGGGGTGGCAAGAAATTTATTTTTTAAAAATCGTGCAAAGGGTACGGTTGGCTTAGCCCTGCTGCTTGCAAAATCGCAGGAATGGGGAGGACTCACGATCCCCGCGCGTCGCCTTTTCTTCCCTCTGCTCCAAACCCAGCCCAGTCTTAAGGCAGGAGAAGCGGGCGGGGGGGGGGGCGAGAAGGCGAATCCTCTCCAGCAATCAAAGCCTAGGCACAAGGAAGCTCCCGCGGCGCATGCGCGCCCCACCACGCCCTGTCCTCAGTCGAGCGGGCCTCGCTTGCTTGGAGCCTCATTGGCTGCTTCTGGCCGTGGTATGCAAAGCAAGACTCGCCGGCCGTGCAATGGGAAGCGAGCGGAGCGGTAACATGCAAAGTGGCGCAATGGAGGAGCGAATGAGAGGCGGCTGCAGCCTGTGGGGCTCTTCGCTGGAAGCAGAGCGGGCGCGTAATGCCGCCGCCGCCGTATGTCGCTGCTGCTGCTGCTGCTGCTGCTGCTGGCTGGGGATGCAGAGAGGGCTGCAGTGTCAACGGCGGGGCGGGGCTTCCCTCCATCTCCCTGCCTGCCGCGGATGCAGCCAAATCCCTTTGCCCCCAGGGTAACTTTTCTCCTTGGCTCATAACAATGTAGCCAGTTTTCCTCCTTCTCCAATCCTGCTTTTCCCTCTCTTTGCACAGCTGTGCGGGGCGGGCAGCATGAGAGTGGAGGAGACAGCTCAGCTCCTACCCTGGCTGTTGGAGGGAGGAGAGAGAGAATACAGTACCGCAGTCTGGCAGATAGGGCTGCTTGCTTGCTGCCTGTCCACGCCCTGTTCTGCCAGCCAGACACAGCCAGACTTGCTTGCTCCATACGGAGACCTGTGGCTGGACCAATTTGTGTTTGCAGCAGGAACAGCACCAACAACTGCCCTTTCCCCAAAAATATTGTGGTATATTGGCCATTATAGAGAATAACGCCACTGACTAGACAAAACCTGCTGATATATGCAGTGCAATTCTGTGCAACCTTACTCAAAAGTGAGCCCCATGTAGCTCAATACTGGATAAGGAAGTGGGTTTAGGATTTTATCCTCAATACCTTCAAATGCATAACCCACGTTTGTCTTGAAAGAAATAGAACACCAGGCAGAAAAGTACCTGCCATTACTTAACCAGTCCATGAGTTTTCATCACCCTTTCGTGCAAAATCCCCCAGAGGAATTAGTTTCCAGGGTTCTTATTCCCAGTCCTGAGTGACAGATTTTCTATGAAAGATCCAGTAAGAAATTGGATTTACTTCAGCCCGTCCATTTGTAATGATCTTCAGAGAGGTAGATCCTGCTATTGGGCTTCCAAGGTAGCTTACAGTTATCAACTAATAGCACCAGAATCTAGCTGAAAACAATTCATTAACAATATAAGCTAAGACAATGTCAGCAAAAAGGGTTAAGACCGCATATAATATATAGGGACTAAAATCACACAGTCTTTTTTGCTGACATTGTCTTAGCTCAGGGGTTCACAATCAGTGGTACTAGTACCCCCAGTGGTACTTCAGCTGACTGCTGGTGGTACTCGGACCACCGGAACCCTGCTCCGACGCAGCATTTTTGGCAGTGCGTTTTCACTCCCGAGAGGCTCCTGCCTTTGAACGAGCCTCTCAGGAACATTGAGAAGGGTCCTTCCAGCCGCCCAGAGCCTCCTACCTGCATTTTCTGTCCTCCAAAAAACTTGAAAACTCGGAAGTAACTGGCAATGATGTCATCGCCAGTCACTTCCGCTGGTACACAGCAGAAGAATGTTGCCAGAGGTGGTACTCGGCCAGGAAGGGGTTGAGAACCCGTCTTAGCTTATATTGTTAATGAATTGGAAATAAATAAATACAAATGAATTCAAAAAAATTAAAATGAATGAGAAAGTAAAAACCAGCTCACATGGCACCTACAAGATGGCAAAGCTAGTGCCAGGCACACCTCTCTGGGGGAGTGCAGTGCATAATCAGGGCACCAGCACTAAAATTCCACTCAATGTCGTCACTGCTGAAGTTATCACTGTAATGGCGCCTTAATGTTCTCGTGCGTGCCTGCTTCTCTTAGGATCACACTGTACTATGGGTTTTCTAGTTTTAAGGTTGCGTAAACAGTCACTCTTGCATGAAATGATAAAAAATGCACATAGCATGAGAATAAACAGTTCTCAATCTTGTGAATATTGCTCATAAGTGGACGTGTTGGAAGCACAGACAATTTCAAATGCCTACCAGAATTTTCAGATCTGGATTACATTTCAAATTAATGTTGGATTAGTCTGAATTTTAGTGGCAGGTCTCAGCCATTCTCAGTCTTTTTTTTTCTACAGCTCCTTAGGAGCACTTCTCAGGTTTTAGGGGGCCCCTGTCAAACAAGGGTGCAACATGAACAGATAAACATAAAGAAAACTTCTCACCGTTTTCCATCTGTGGCCCAGGGCTCCCCAGGTGACCATATGGTTCCCGTTGAGAATGGCTGGGCCTGAGAGCCAGTTGAGATTAGGCTTCCATCCAAGAGAGGTGGGGCAGCTCAGGACCTTCCTTTCCCTTACTTTTAGACCCACCAGCCACCGCCACCTCTCCTCCCTCCCTCCCTCTCCTTGCATTTGTAAAGGAAGAGGAGAATGGAGTGGAAGTGGAAGTGTAGAGAAGAAGAGACTGGTGGGCTAGAATACGTAGAATGTGTAGAGATCTAGCCCACCACTCCTCCATACTTCCTCTACTCTACCATACTTCCTCTTCCTTTTCAAATACAGGGAGCGGAAGGCAGTGGCGTTCCTGCGGTAGGGGCTCGACAGTAAGTCGCGCCCCGACCGACTACCGCGTTCACGAACTGGAGCGAGGAGGCCCCACCCCCTCGCCGTCGGAGCCATTCCGCGCAGTAAAGCCGAACGGGCAGGAGACCCTGCCCGTTCGGCTTCGCTGCGCGGAATGGCTCCGACGGCGAGGGGCGGGGCCTCCTCGCTCCGGTTCGTGAACGCGGTAGTCGGTCGGGGCGCGACTTACTGTCGAGCCCCTACCGCAGGAACGCCACTGGCGGAAGGACCAGTCGAAGCAGGCGGACAGCAGTTGCTGGACTCCAACCCATCAGTCACCTTGCTTCTCCACTCGTTTTTGATGCCATTCCGCCTCCTGTTGATAGTCTTTCTTGTCTTTATTTTTTAAACAAAATACTGTGTGTGTGCTTCAGCATGGAATTGTCACAGGGAGACCAAGATCCGTGGCAGCCGTTTCCGAGGCGACCTACAATATGTGTTCCTCAAGCCGTGGTCCATGTGAGCAGTGACTGTGTTGACTAGGTCAAGAACGTAAAACCAAAATGCTCGCACCATCTGTGCTCGTTGGCCATCCAGTGACTTCCCAACTGTAGGGTCTTGCAAGCCCCCCTGTTCTCTTTGTTCTTGAAGAGAGTTCTGAGATCTGCACACACAGAGTGCCATTTGCACAGATAGGGACACACTTGTCACACTCCTCCCTATTCTCGCACCAAAGAGTGCTGCCCAAGCTCCCCCACATACACATGCACGCCCTCTTGCCATTAGGTAGTGTTGACTATTCCGTGCTGTATTCATTTACTCAGCAGTCACCATATAGCCTGTACTCCAAGGATTTCAAAGCCAAGAGGGCTGACGGTTCTTTTGGCTAAAGAAGGCATAGAGAAGCTGCATTGCTCTATCTATAGTATGCCATCAGCAGTGTGTGAAACAGCAAGCAGTCATGATGCCTTAACGTTCATACACACAGGGCTGGCCCCTCCCTGAGGCTGACTGAGATGGTTGCCTCAGGTGGTGGACTGACAAAGGAACCCTCTGCTCTCCTGCCTGCCTTTGCCACTCCTCTTACCACTTTCTGGATTTGAAAAGGAAGAGGGGAAACAGATCAGAAGAAGAGGTGCAGAGCGGGAGAGGTTAGAGCATCAGAAAGTGTCAGAGACGCTCTAGCCTACCACTCTCCTCAACACTTCCTCCTCTGCACCACTCCCCTCTTCCTTTTTCAAGTCCAGCAAGCAGGAGGAGGAGTGGCAG
Organism: Plestiodon gilberti rubricaudatus; assembly: GCA_026170595.1. Classification (NCBI taxonomy): domain Eukaryota; kingdom Metazoa; phylum Chordata; class Lepidosauria; order Squamata; family Scincidae; genus Plestiodon; species Plestiodon gilberti. Next base: position 19,759,424 of record JANXHW010000012.1, read on the forward strand.
AGGCCGCAACTAGTGTGCTTCTGGATAAGAGGGTGGCCTTTGGCATGGCAAGACACTGCGCAAGAGGGAGTGGCCTTTGGCACTCTGTCACAGGTGCCAGGAGGCCTTGGATCAGCCCTACACACACATGCAGACACATTTATGCTAGAGAGGTGATGCACCACTCCTCACGCAGGGCCCACACCTATCCAACTTTCCAGCACTGATGTAGCCGCAATGCAGCCCCGTGGTAAGGGAACAAACATTTCCTTACGTTGAGGAGGCCTCTGTGACTGCCTGCCCACCACAAGATGCAGTGCACACCCCATTGGCATGGCTGCATCAGCACTGGAAAGTTGGATAGGATTCGACCCTCAGAGATTTAACTTCTTGAGTCCTTACGGAGCTGGGGGGAACCCTACAGACTGACATTGCTAACCACATTTTAACTGGGCATGTCCCAAAGGCAAAACTGGCACAGTAATTTACTAATGACAGAGGGCAGAAAATAGGGGCTGTTCTGGGTAAACAGGGATATTTGGCAATGCGTGATCCCTTCATGGATCATTGCCTTGTCGTGGCGAAGGGGCTTGCGTAACTCAATGAAGCCATGAGCTATGCCGTGCAGGGACACCCAAGACGGACAGGTCGTAGCAGAGAGTTCTGACTAAAAGTGATCCACTGGAGAAGGAAATGGCAACCCACTCCAGTAACCTTGCCAAGAAAATCCCATGAACAGTTCCAAAAGGCTACAAGATATGACGCCGGAAGATGAGACCCTCAGGTCGGAAGGTGTCCAATATGCTACTGAGGAAGAGCGGAGGACTATTCCAAGTAGACCCAGAAAGAGTGAAGCGGCTGGGCCAAAGCCAATAGGACGTCCAGCTGTGGATGTGTCTGAGGTTGAAAGGAAAATCCAATGCTGCAAGGAGCAATATTGCTTAGGAACATGGAATGTGAGGTCTATGAATCAAGGCAAGCTGGATGTGGTCAAAGATGAGATGATAAGGTTGAACATTGACATCTTGGGAATCAGCGAACTAAAATGGACGGGCATGGGCGAATTTAATTCAGGTGACCATCATATCTACTACTGTGGGCATGAATCCCTTAGAAGAAATGGAGTAGCCCTCATAGTCAATAAAAGAGTGGGAAAGGCAGTACTGGGGTGCAACCTCAAAAACGACAGAATGATTTCAGTTCGAATCCAAGGCAAACCATTCAACATTACAGTAATCCAAGTGTATGCCCCAACCACTGATGCCGAAGAAGATGAAGTTAACCGGTTCTATGAAGACCTACAACACCTTCTAGAACTAGCACCCCAAAAAGATGTCCTTTACATCATAGGAGACTGGAATGCTAAAGTAGGAAATCAAGAAATAAACGGAACAACAGGCAAGTTTGGCCTTGGAGCGCAAAATGAAGCAGGGCAAAGGCTAACGGAGTTCTGTCAAGAGAACACGCTGGTCATAGCAAACACTCTTTTCCAACAACACAAGAGGCGACTCTACACCTGGACATCACCAGATGGTCAATACCGAAACCAGATAGATTATGTGCTTTGCAGCCAAAGATGGAGAAGCTCTATACAATCAGTAAAAACAAGACCTGGAGCTGACTGTGGCTCAGATCATGAGCTTCTTATTGCAAAATTCAGGCTTAAATTGAAGAATGTAGGGAACACCACTAGACCAGTCAGATATGACCTAAACCATATCCCTTATGAGTATACAGTGGAGGTGAAGAATAGGTTTAGGGCACTAGACCTGGTAGACAGAGTGCCTGAAGAACTATGGACGGAAGTTCGTAACATTGTACAGGAGGCAGCAACTAAAACCATCCCAAAGAAAAAGAAATGCAAGAAAGCAAAGTGGCTGTCAGATGAGGCTTTACAAATAGCTGTGGAAAGAAGGAATGTGAAAAGCAAAGGTGAAAGGGAAAGATATAAACAACTGAATGCAGATTTCCAGAGAATAGCAAGGAGAGATAAGAAGGCCTTCTTAAATGAACAATGCAAGGAAATCGAGGAAAACAACAGAATGGGGAGGACTAGAGATCTCTTCAAGAAAATTGGAGATATCAAGGGAACATTTTGTGCAAAGATGGGCATGATAAAGGATAAAAAAGGCAGAGACCTGACAGAAGCAGAAGAGATTAAGAAGAGATGGCAAGAATACACAGAAGAACTATACAAGAAAGATCTTAATGTTCCTGATGACCACGCTGGTGTGGTCACTGACCCAGAGCCAGACATCCTAGAGAGCGAAGTCAAGTGGGCCTTAGATAGCATTACTAACAACAAAGCTAGCGGAGATGATAATATCCCAGCTGAGCTACTTAAAATCCTAAATGATGATGCTGTGAAAGTGCTGCACTCAATATGCCAACAAATTTGGAAAACTCAGCAGTGGCCAAAGGATTGGAAAAGGTCAGTTTACGTTCCAATTCCAAAGAAGGGCAGTGCCAAAGAGTGTTCAAACTATCGCACAATTGCACTCATTTCACATGCTAGCAAGGTTATGCTCAAAATCCTACAAGCTAGGCTTCAGCAGCACGTGGACCGAGAACTACCGGAAGTACAAGCTGGGTTTCGAAGAGGCAGAGGAACTAGAGATCAAATTGCCAACATGCGCTGGATCATGGAGAAAGCCCGAGAGTTCCAAAAAAACACCTACTTCTGCTTCATTGACTACGCAAAAGCCTTTGATTGTGTGGATCACAACAAGCTGTGGCAAGTTCTTAAAGAGATGGGGATACCAGACCACCTTATCTGTCTCCTGAGAAACCTGTATGCGGGTCAAGAAGCAACAGTTCGAACCCGCCATGGAACAACTGATTGGTTCAAAATTGGGAAGGGAGTACGGCAAGGCTGTATATTGTCACCCTGCCTATTTAACTTATATGCAGAGTACATTATGAGAAATGCAGGGCTGAATGAATCGCAAGCCGGAATCAAGATTGCCGGGAGAAACATCAACAACCTCAGATATGCAGACGATACCACTCTAATGGCAGAAAGTGAAGAAGAACTAAAGAGCCTCTTGATGAGAGTGAAAGAGGAGAGTGCAAAAGTTGGCTTGAAACTCAACATTAATAAAACTAAGATCATGGCATCTGGTCCCATCAATTCCTGGCAAATAGAAGGGGCAGAAATGGAAGCAGTAACAGATTTTACTTTTCTGGGTTCCAAGATCACTGCAGACGGAGACAGCAGCCATGAAATTAAAAGACGCTTACTCCTTGGAAGGAAAGCTATGGCAAATTTAGATAGCATAATAAAAAGCAGAGATATCACCATGCCAACAAAAGTTCGTATAGTCAGGGCGATGGTGTTCCCAGTAGCAATGTATGGTTGCGAGAGCTGGACCATAAGGAAGGCTGAGCGCCGAAGAATAGATGCTTTTGAACTGTGGTGCTGGAGAAGACTCCTGAGAGTCCCTTGGACTGCTAGGAGATCAAATCAGTCAATCCTAAATGAAATCAAGCCTGACTGTTCCCTGGAAGGACAGGTACTAAGGCTGAAACTCAAATATTTTGGCCACCTAATGCGAAGAGAGGAGTCTCTGGAGAAGACTCTGATGCTGGGAAAGACTGAAGGCAAAAGGAGAAGGGGAAGGCCAAGGATGAGATGGTTAGACAGCATCACCGATGCAACGAACATGAAAATGAGCGAACTCAGGAAGATAGTGGAGGATAGGAAGGCCTGGCGGGATATGGTTCATGGGATCACGAAGGGTCGGACACGACTTAACGACTGAACAACAACAACTGTCGCAAGTGGCTCACTAGCCTAGTTTTTCTCACTTCAGACCGTGAGGATCTTGCTCCAAGCCTCTAAGACAAGAAACAGTTCTTCAGATTCAACTATGAATAATATTTCGCTGAGGACCAGTGGCCTCCCTACACTGGTGTGTGGGGTGCGGACTGCACCATGTGACAGCCTCAGGGGGGGACATCACTAGTGGCCAAAATCATGAAAACCTTTGTCATTATGTTATATATCATTCAATGCGTAAATACATGTCGAATGCAATGAAACAAACCGTTTCGAAATATCTGTATCCTATCAAATGTTATGACCAAATAACCGGAAACAGAAAACACAACTAACAAAAAGTGGATTTCCTTAACTCAAAACAGACCAATGAGACTGATTGTTCTTATATTGTTCTGAGAGCAGAGTTGGTTACTGTTACTATTACCTGTACTGTTATATATTTTAAAAAATAAGTTAATGCTCTCATACTGGGTGACGCAAACCCTTGTGATGCCTCTGTTTAGGCTGCAAACATACATTAGGCTGTGCGTATAATATTGTAAATTTAAAGGTGTAATTTTGATTAAGCAGGAGGTGGGGCAACAGCATGGGGGCAGGGCGATGATGCGTTTCCCCACCCACTGCACGGGAGAAGGTTCATCATGGGGGGTGACGCACTGACCTTCCATACCAGGTGACACAAACCTAGGAACGCCCCTGCTGAGGACACCCCTGTCCTAAGGCCTCTGAATAGAAGCAACAGCAATTAGTCATAAAGCTTTGAATACAAAGCTCTGTTGCTCACAGCTTCAATGCAAATTGACAATAATCACACACCCCACCCTAAAAATGCTAAACCTAGATCGGTACATTGCTCTCTCTGTCCCCATCAGGCCCACTATGCCTATATTTTCTTAACCTTGTTCTCATAATTCTGAAGGCTAGGAATATCCTGTTTCTGAAAAGAATGTCCTGGTTTTTCTGGACCTGTAACAAGATACCTGTGCACTCTTGCAAGCTGGACTCCTCGAGTATTATCATGATGCCAGCCATTCAGATTCCTGGATCCAATCTGGCCATGATAGTTTGTATGGCTCTCCAGAAGCTTACGAATTAAGCAGTCATGAATTTTTTATTGTCATCTAGACTTTTGGCACCGCCTGGTGCAGTGTTATAAGTCCAAACTCCATTCACTTGTGGCACATGGAGGAATGCCCAGACGTTTCCAGTGTATCTTATAAGTAAGGCCTGCTTCATTGTATATATAATTAAGACCATCCGACAGAGTTCCTGGAAGCTAAGGCCCTGCTTACCCATGTTGACTTTTGGCCCCCAGTTTATGTAAAAGGTAAAGGTAAAGGTGACCCCTGACAATTAAGTCCAGTCGTGTCCGACTCTAGGGTGTGGTGCTCATCCCCATTTCAAAGCCGAAGAGCCAGCGTTGTCCGAAGACGCCTCCGTGGTCATGTGGCCGGCATGACTCTCCTTGCTGCAGCGCGTAGCATGCGGCTGGAACACGGAGCGCTGTTTACCTTCCCGCAAGCGGTACCTATTTATCTACTCACATTAACATGCTTTTCAGTGGTAGAATTATTTCCAGGTAAGGTGGAAATTATCTCCTGGAGCGTCATTGTCAGTCGGTTTTGACAATTCTGACCTAGATGGACCAATTGTCTGACTTGGAAGAAAGCAGTTTCCATTGCTACGGCCAAATAGATGTAATGTTTATTGGCACCACTGTCAGATCCCACTACTGTCAAATGCAACTGAGGGTGGTCTCAGAGGGAACAGATCCCTCTTGATGCTCAGACTAGTGAATAAGCAGAGCTGGAAGCTTTCATAGGGGTGAATGAGTATTACCTGATCCACTCTGACCAATCATAAGAGCTCCTGAATCAGCCCAACGTTTACAGTGTATCTTATAAGTAAGGCCTGCTTCATTCTGCCAGCACGAACCATCGCAAAAGTGCCATAAAGCACTTTGCAACAGTATATAGTTACAGTATAAGGCTACAATTGTATGTAAACTTACCTGAGAGTACATTCCATCCAACACAATGTGACTTCTGAGTAACTATGCATAAGCCAACACCTTTCTATCCATTTATATTGATTTGGGGTAGTTTTTAATGCTATTTTGCAATGTTTATACATTTGTTTTAAAGCTATTGCAACTGACTCCCGGACTTTGGGATGAAATTAGCAAGATCTTTCAGTGTAGTATACTATGTTTCAAAATAAAAACAAATTACACAAGAAGGAAACGCTTTAATCAAGACACTTAATGTTGATTTCGTTGTTGTTATTGTTGCCTAGCTGTACTGGGGCTTGATTATGGGGGTGTCTGAGGAGCTCCTGTACTTGAAAATGTACCACTATATCAGTGCACTAGAACCAACCTGCCAGGTTGTCATTGCCTAGAATATGGTATGATACAAGTCAGATACATATTGGAGATGTGTTGGGCATCTTCATAAGATCAGTCACCTCACCAAAGAAATGGCAGCCCAAGGAGGAATAGTGACAGTAGGAAGTTAGGAGGGTTAAAACCCATTTCCTCCCAGCTCACAGGTGTACACAGTCGGGAAAGCTGCAGCCTTACGTGTCTGAAGATCAAGGCCAAGGATGGCAGTTCGAGACTCCGTCGCTGCTGACAAAGCTGCAAAATACCCTCTGTGTGAGAGAGAGGAAGCTGCAGCTGGCACTCTGTGAGGAGGAGTTGCCTGTCAGTCAACCCATGTGAGGGGAATGCAGAGAGAGGCCAGACCGGGAAAGGCAACACCTGGAAAGAAGCGTCCTATGAAAGATTAGGACATTTATTGTACTGTAAAAACCATTTGGTTTAGAATTGCCTGCCTATTGTAAACCGCCTTGAATTAAAGTCAAAGGAGAAAACCAATGACAAGAAAGGTGGTATATAAATACTGGAATTTATATTATTATTATTATTATTATTATTATTATTATTATTATTATTATTATTATTATTATTATTATTATTATTATTAAACTCCTGTTGCATATATACACCCTTTGGTAAAAATGCCTTAAGGAAGTTCAGGGCTTTCTTCATTGATCCCAGAACCAAGACTCCCTTCTAGTTTCCTTCCTAGACAGCTTCCTGACTTCACCTCCAAAGGTTATGTCAACCCACCAGGACTGGTCCAAGATTTTCCAGCACAGGAGGCATCACACCAACTGCTGCTTCCCTTGCCTGGCAGTATGCCAACCAGCTCTTTCGCAGCTGCTCCTCCCTGGATTCAAAAAGGAAGCAGAGAATAGAACAGAAGAGAAAGTGTGGAGGAGAGGAGAGAGTTGGTTTGGAGGCAGGGATGTGGATCAAGTCCCTGACTCCAAGTCTCGAGTCAAGTCTCTGGGTCCAAGTCTCAAGTCAAGTCCCAGGTCTTTGCCCCCAAGTCCCGAGTCTTTGCTTGCGAGTTGCAAGTCCCTATCTATTTAGTGGGGGAAACGGGTTTAAACCTGAATAAAATTGGACTTGTCGGGAAAGGCTCCAAGTCTCGAGTTGAGTCTTTTGAGTCTTTTACAACCGCTGAGTCAAGTCCGAGTCGAGTCATTGATGTGACTTGAGTCTGACATGAGTCCGAGTCAATAGACTCAAGTCTACATCACTGGTTGGAGGATTTCTGATGCTCCACACTTCTTTTAAGTGCATGGTAGGGAAGGATCTCCAAATCCTAAGTCTCCAGTAGACTGCTGGCCAAACAGTGCAGGCCTGAGTCACAAAACAAAACAGTGGTGATGGCACTCACTGTCATGACCCACCTGAGATTCTGGTTCTGGTTCCTGACCCGCCTGCTGAAGACCTCTGCATTAACAGTGGCGTCGCTCCGGTAGGGGCGGGGCCGTAAGTATCACTCCATCCTAGACCCTGTACCGAGCGAGCAGGAGGCGCCCCCACCCCCTCACTGTCGGAGCCTTTCCCCTGCAGAGAAAGCAGCAGGCAGGGTCTCTTGCCTGCTGCTTTCTCCACACGGGAATGGCTCCGGCAGTGAGGGGGTGGGGCCGCCTCCTGATCACTCGGTAAAGGGTCTAGGATGGAGTGATACTTATGGCCCCGCCCCCTACCGGAGCGACGCCACTGTGCATTAAAGCATCATACTAGGCAGCAGCGTCACTGCAGGGGGGCGGAGCTCCAAGTTCCGTCGGGCTCTGACCCTCCGTTACACGACAAGAGAAAGCGGCCCCGCCCCCTCGCCTTTGGAGCCATTCCAGCTGACGAAAGCACAGCCGGAATGGCTCCAAAGGCGAGGCCGCTTTCTCCCGTCATGTAACGGAGGGTCAGAGCCCGACGCAACTTGGAGCTCCGCTCCCCCTGCAGTGACGCTGCTGATACTAGGCTCATCCCATTTTGGCACTTATCTCATGTGTAAAGCTATTCACACTGAGTGACCAGATACAATGGAGGACAGAGTGCCTATACCCTTAACCATTGTATAGAATAGGGATTTTGGCAGGTGCAACTTTTTGCACCCTTCCATGATGAGCTGCACCTGCCAACATCCCTCTTCTATACAATGGTTAAAGGTATAGGCATTTTGTCATCCATTGTATCTGGTCACCCTGTATTCACATGAGTTTGTGCTTTCAAGGATTATTGTCTTTGGGTCTATCCATGTACGTATTAAAAGTAAAGGCCCCCCTTGCTCGAGAGCCAGTCGTTACCGACTCTAAGGGTGGTGCTGCTCATCTCCGTTTCAAAGTTGAAGAGCCAGCGATGATCCACGTATTACATACATACATTTGTGACCAGCATATACTGTAATCGACAGGGAGTTGCAACCAATCATGGCTTTCTGATTATGTGGTTCTGTACTAAACATATTTTCAAATACAGTGAGCCTTCAATTTAACAAACTAGAGGAGGGAGGGGATGTCCATTAATGCCAAAAGCCCATTAAATTCGAATGCATTTCTGACAATGCACACAACATAAACAACTAGTTTTGAAAGAAGCAGATGGAAAGACTGTTATGTCTAAAGTCTAGAAATCAAGGTCAATGAAATCATTTACTGTATACATTTGCTTCATTCACATATTCTATATTTAAGTGTGCACTTCCTTTTTGAAAAAAATAATGTGTTCTGCAGAGAACAGGGAGTTTTTCTCTGCAGCGATGGGCACACACAGCTCAAGCCGGGACCTCCTGAAGACCAGGTCCCCAGTGAGCACCTAACTATGGGAGAAGGAAGACAGTGGTGTTGCAGTTGACTTTGCTCTGTGGGACATTGCTCTGTTAAAGAGATGGGAGCTGCCAAGTAAGCGAAAGTATTTCAAAAGATGCTTTCTGCTTTGCTGCTATAGACGTTTTTCCGGGATTCGGGTGGACTTTGCAACTTCTGATCTTCAAAGCTGCGAAAGTGAGCTCTTTCATGGCAAAGTAAAGTGCTGTGTCTGACAATATTCCTTGGCTTACATCCCAGACAAGCCTGTTTCAGCCTACTTATACTGTTCTTAGAAAGCAACTGAACATGGCCAGCCAGAGCTGTGGATCAAAACGATTGCCACAAAAGAGATTTTTCATTAGACAGTCATGGCCATAAATAGGGAAAGAGCACAGGAAAAAATTGGGATGTACGCTGGGTTCTACATATGCATTGGCTTAGCCAGCATGTCTGGTAGCCCAGAGACAAGTAACTCTGGACAAAAAGGTGTCATGCATGTATTGTCCCAGCAAATGAAAAAACCAAGGATCTAAATAGATTGTCCCTCTAGCTGTTCAACACCTCCACAACTCTGGTATAATAATATGTCTCACATCTATTATCTTGATGTAATTTGTTCAACAACCCTGTAAGATAAGTAAGGACAGTGAACCCTCAATTTAACAGACAAATGGGAGGAAGGGGAGTCCATGAGTACTGAAAGTCCTTTAAATTCTAATGCATTTATAACAATGCACAAGCACATGTGCAAAACATATAAGACTCATTTTTTATGAAGCAGATAAGTCCATTATTTCCAAAGTCTGTTAAATCAAGGTCAGTTAAATCAAGGGTTCATTGTATGATTATTCCCGTATTGCAGATGGAAAGACTGACTTGCCTAAAGCCACTCAGTGAGTTCATAGCAGAGGCACAATTTAGACCAAGGAAGTCCTGATTCACACTTTACAGCCCAATCCAACGTAAATCCCTAGGCAGTGATGCAGCAGTGCTGGTGCAGGCTACGATATCGCTGGCGCAAGTCTGCATTGATCCACGCAGGCAGATCAGGCCCGGGAAGGGGGGTTGGCTATGGCAGACGCCAGCACTGCTGGTCCCACCCTCCTTCCAGGCTAGGTCCTCCCACCCTTGCCCCCATCGCTGCCTTTCCCCCACCAGGAATTTATGTGGATCAAGTCTCTGGGTCCACGTCTCAAGTCAAGTCCCAAGACTTTGCCCCCAAGTCCCGAGTCTTTGGTTGCGAGTTGCAAGTCTTTATCTATTTAATGGAGAAAATGGGTTTAAACCTGAATAAAATTTGTCTTGTCATAAAAGGCTCCAAGTCTCGAGTCGAGTCTTTCGAGTCATTTACAATTGCCGAGTTCAGAAGTGGCCCTACACCCCCCATGGGAGGGGGCCGCCACCACAATACCCCCCACGGATGCCACCCGCCCTGCCCCTGGGGGGTGACATCATTGTTGTGCGCTGCCGTGGTGCGGAAACACCCCCCTGGTGCTTTTTGGCTCCTTATTGGAGCCAAATGGCACCAGGAAGGGTGGGAAGGCCAAACTTGCAGCCAAGAATGGCTGCAAAGAGGAGGCGGTGGCGGTGGGGGGGCCAACGGATCCAGCAGAAGGTGCGGCCCCCACAACCCACCGCTTGGTGCCCACCGCCCCACCGTAACAACACCTCTGGCCAAGTCAAGTCCGAGTCAAGTCATTGACGCAGCTTGAGTCCGACTCGCGTCCGAGTCAATAGACTCAAGTCTACACCAATGCCCCTACCCCATTCAACCCCCTCCATGCCCTCTCCCCACCCCTGCACTGGACTTACCTGTTTCGGTGGGCCTCCCAACAACTGCCAGTGAGTCTGGGCCTTGTGCTGTCACAAAGCGCATTACGAAGCTTTTGTGACAGCGCATGCCAGCGGAACGCACGTTCCACCAACGCAGGTCCTTGGTAGGATTGGGCCAATAGTCTCTTAGCCATGACACCAGATTGCTGGTGCTTCATTAGATGATGATTGGAGGCAGTCACGGAGCAATCGCATTCAGAGGGCAGGGCAGATAATATTTCCCAGGAGATAAAGCAAGGGATAATGAGAAACACACGGCAATTGGGGATGCTATAAATGCTTAATCCTTCCCTAGTCTTTGTGGACGGTTTTTGAAAGGATTGCATATGGAGGTGGTCACACCATTTTCACCTAAGGCACCAAGATGCCTAACTCTGTGTCCCAGGCTCCCATTTGGGAGAGCTTCATTCTGTCACCTGTTGACCCCTATAACTAGAGGCAGTCCACAATGGTGTTTTCCAAAATAAAATTGCTGAAAGTGGTTATGTGTTTTTATTCCATTTTTACAGGTGCAAATGTTCTCAACCCCTTCCCGGCCGAGAACCACCTCTGGCATTACACTCCTGCTGTGTTCCAAAAGAAATGACTGGCGATGACATCATCGCCAGCTACTCCTGGGCTTTCAGGTTTTTGGAGGACAGAAAATGCAGGCAGGAGTCTCTGGACGGGTGAGAGGGCCCTTCTCAGCATTCCCGAGAGGCTTGGCCAAAGGCAGGAGCCACTTGGGAACGAAAACACACTGCCAAAAGCAGCGGCATCACTGGGTGGCGCGTCACCCCCCCAATGCCTCCACATCACCCCCAACCCCCCACTGCCACCGTGTCACGTCACCCACTGCTGTCGCCGCGTCACCCCCTGCTACCACCTGGCCCTGGTACGAGCCAGGAAAGAGTGACAGCTCGGCTGGCAGCTCGGCCGCTTCTGACTAGGCCTACAGCACCGTTTTCGCACATGCGCACAACACCGCTGAGGGGGGCAAGAGGTTATCTATCCAGCCTCCTGTTTTCCATAGTGACTCACCAATGGCCACAGGGAAGCCCTTAGCCCACAAACAGGATATGAAGATACACCCCTCTCCCACTGCAACTCCGCTGCAACTGGTATTCAAAGATTACTACCTCCAAATCTCAGGGTAGCATATACCTATCATGACTGGTAGCCATTGATAGCCACGTCCTTCATTAACTTATTTACAACCATTAAGTTGGCTGCTATCATCACATCATGTGGCTATGAGTTCCAAAGGTTTATTGTGCAAAGAAGTACTTCCTTTTTAAAAAATCATTTATTTGGAGAATAAACCAATCGGACCAGCTTTGGTTCCTTTGAACCCTCTTTGGTGACGGTACTTGACACAAATCTGCCATTTGCTGAAGCGACTGGTTGACCCAACTGCAGTTGGATCAAGGTTCTCGATGATTCAACCCTGGGCTGATTGGGATCTTTGCTCAGCTCAAGTTCTTCAAGGCTAGTCTTTGAAGCTACCTACTCTGGAGGAGATCCTCTGCATCATGGAAAGTGCGCCAGAGCAAGCCAATGGCACACCATGGGACAAGCAAGGTATAATAAGTAGCCCAGTCATTTTATTTGGAAGGGATCTTATTTGCCAGCAACTATTACCAAAAAAGCTGAATTAGACCCTGCATCAGATGTGGGTGGGGCTGTATTATGACATTGCCTGGACAAAAATGCCTAAGGAAGAAAAAGACAACTCCCATTGCTAAGGAGAAAGAAATGTGTGAGTGAGTGAGTGAGTGAGTGAGTGAGTGAGTGTACCTACTTGTTCCTCACTCAAAGATTCATCTCCTTGACGATCTGCCAATGGGAATCGTCTCTGCGCTGTTGCTGGCTGCTCCAGTCAGCCAGGGTAGAAACCAGGCAACCCCCGCCGCCCCGCCCCCGATCCAACCCAGGTTCCAAACCCACTTACCTTGTCATTGAGATTCTGCAGAGCCTCCTTCCCAGTGGCTCTCCGGATCTCCACCTTCCTTCCGAAATCAACAGATGGCTCTCCTCCCTTCCTGCTCTGCCAGGAATAGAGGGACTGAGCATTCGGTCCGAGGTGGGCCACGTCTTTCTGCTTGGCCACGATCTTGCTGGAGCCACGTCCCACCGAGAGGGAGTCAAAATCGATGGTTTTATTCTCCAGGGAGCCTTCCACCGGGCAGAACATGCCACAGAATTTCTGCCGGGGCTTCGGGCTGCCCGAGCCCAGGTTCTTGAAGAAGGCTGGAACTTCCTCTTCTTCCTCGCTGGGCTTGCCTGCCGCCGCCGCTGCCTGCCTCTTCTCAGCCATGACTCGGGGCGGGTCGCGGTCTCCCTGGGTTCTCTCTTGCAAAGGCAAAGGCAACGCTAAGGTAGCTCAGAGCATCCACTCCGATCAGAGAGAGAGAGAGAGAGAGACGGGCAGTGGTAGCAGCGGCGGCGGCGGAGAGAGGTAGGAGGGGGCTGTGCCTGCTGCCTGGGAAACTCCTGCTGCCTTTGTACTCGCCCTCATAGATTAGACAGGGCTGGATGGGGGAGCTGGATGGAGGTCTGGACGCAATGCAAAGTTGAGAGGCGAGGGGGTAAGCGAGGGGGAGGGGTGGGTGTCAGCCTTTAGTTGCAGGCGGGAGGGGTGGGTTCAAGTTCCCAGCATCCAGCTGATGAAGGGGGAGGGGCGAAAGGAGAGATGGGGGGAATCTCACTACTCACTCTGCAGTAGAAACTGGGGATTGATCCGGAAGTGATGTGACAAGTGAAACTGGCGAATAGACTGGATCAGATGGAGAAAGAGCCCACGGCGCACTGCAGCTGCTACAAGTGGTAGGAAGGAAGCTTTGGGGAGGGGGGGGTCGTAGACGTGCCACGCCCCCTTTGCAAGGAGACGCTGTACAGGGTGGCTGGTGGCTTCCCCGGCAGCCACACCCACCTCCTGATCAAATGGAGCAGCATGCCGTGGTATTCTTCCTAGCCGACATCCCCTCTCCATCACACCACTCCCACACCCACACTCACGGCTTAACTATTGTATAGGAGAGGGCGGAGGGTTCTGGTTCCGGCTGCCTGGTGGGTCGGCTTGGGGAGAAAGGGGCAAACATGCTGAGTCACAGGTTTGGGGCACTGCTGTATGACTCGAGGCATTTTTGGTCGTTGCCCCTTCCCTGGCGTGGAAGGGCAGCGGAGATGAGATGGGAAGAAGAAGTGGAAGGAGGACGGCTGGCCTGGCAGCGGAGAGGGTGTCTGTTTTCTTGGGAGTGGGAAAACGGAAAACGGAAATCGGCCCACAATGGTGTGACCGTCCTTGGACAAGACCGAGGCACTAGAGTGGGCAGTGTTGGGGGGGGGGGATGGAGAAGAAGATTTGTGAGCTCATGAAGCTGCCTTAGGGCTGCCTCGCCCGGTTTTGGCACTGCTACTTTGAGGTTTTGGCAGTGGTCTTTCTCAGCCGCGCTAGGTAAGATCCTTTTAACTGAAGATGCCAGACGGACCCTGGGACAGTCTGTATGCAAAACGTTTACAGTAATCTTCCTGGAAGCTACGTGACCCCGGCGTCATTTGTGTCTCCAGTGGACATATAGGAGCAGTCGCTGTCCTGACCATCGATACCGATTCCACACCTGTGGCGAAAGCAGCAAGCAGCACCCTCTCAAGCAAGCCCCACTTGCAGACCCCCGGCCAGCCGTGCTGTCGAATGACTCCTTCCTTTGGTTGAGCGAGGTGGAGGGTCTCCTGCTAGCTGGGCTGCGGAGGCGCTGTCCCTTCAGCACCACGCAGCTGCTTTGCTCTGGTGTGAAGCCAGTGTCGCTGCGAGGGAGGGAGAGAATCCTTTCCCCCAGCAGGCACGAAAGGCTCTTGGCAAGCAGCATGGCCACAATAGAAAGGATCTCAGACCATTGACCCTCCTCCTCTCCCCTTTCTTTATCATGATTTATTAGTAAGGTGATAGCCAATGAATGGCACAGCTGGCTTTAAAAAGGGTCAACAAATTCATGGAAGTTAGGTCCATCATTAGGTATTAGCCATGATAGCTAAATGAAATTGGAATGGTCAGAGACAATGTCACTTTAAAAACGGGGGGGGGCAAGGAAGGAGTGTTTCCTGTATGCCTTGCTTGCTTATGAGTTTCTGGTAAGCATCTGCGTCTGTGGGAAACAGGTTGCTGAACTAAAGGGAACTTTGGTGTGATCCTACTAAGAACATCAGAAGAGCCCTGATGGATCAGGCCAAAGGCCCATCTAGTCCAGCTTCCTGTATCACACAGTGGCCCCACCAGATGCCTCACAAAATATCTGTTTCCTGTTGCCACTCCCTTGCACCTGGCACAGAGAAAACCTACTTCTAAAGCCAGGAGGTTGCTTATGGCTTGTAACCTGTGATGGTCTTTTCCTCCATGAATCTATCCAAACTCCTTTTAAAGGCATCTAGGCCAGGTGCCATCACCACATCCTGTGGTAATGAGTTCCACAGATGAATTACACGCTGGGTAAAGAAATATTTTCTTTTGTCCTTTCTAACTCTCCCTCCACTCAATTTGAGTGCATGTCCCTTAGTTCTAGTGTTGTGTGAGAGGGAAAATAACTTCCCTCTATCCACTCTCTCCATCCCATGCATAATTTTATACGACTCAGTCATGTCCCCCCTCAGGCGCCTTTTTTCTAGACTAAAGAGCCCCAAACGCTGTAGCCTTTCCTCATAAGGGAGATGCCCCAGCCCACAAATCGTTTTGGTCACTCTTTTCTGCACCTTTTCCAATTCAACTATATCCTTTTTGACGTGTGGTGACCAGAACTGGATGCAATACTCCAGATGTGGCGTACGATGTGGCCTTACCATTGATTTGTACAAGGGTGGTGCAGCGGGTTAAACCGCTATCGATCGAAAGGTCGGCAGTTAGATTCCCGCGACGGGGTAAGCGCTCGTTGCTTGGCCAGCTCCTGCCAACCTAGCAGTTCCAAAGCATGTCAATGCGAGTAGATAAATAGGTACCGCTTGCGGGAAGGTAAACAGTGCTCCGTGTTCCAGCCGCATGCTACGCGCTGCGGCAAGGAGAGTCATGCCGGCCACATGACCACGGAGGCGTCTTCGGACAACGCTGGTTCTTCGGCTTTGAAATGGGGATGAGCAGAGCACCACACCCTAGAGTCGGACACGACTGGACTTAATTGTCAGGGGATACCTTTACCTTTTTTATAATGATATTGGCCTCTTCTTAATAATGCTAATTCATAATGATACTAGACTCTTCTTATGTTCTTAAGGCCCCCAGACTAGTGGGTTCAGGCCCCCAGACTAGTGGCTCAGTTCACTGTTTGCACTAGTTCTTTGCACAGCCATTATAAAGGAAAGTTAAGAGATGTTTAGATTATTATAGTCTTTTCTATGATGGGCAAATGTTTCCATAGAGTCTGTGGAATTCATGTGGAACAGTAAGCTCCGCCACCACTGCGCTGTGCCTGGTCACCGTTTTCTGACAGTCTGTGGGCCATGGTTTGGAGACCGCTGATCTACTGGATACTCCAATAAGCACTGGGAGGTGCAATGAAATATAAAAAGTTCCATCTGATTGGATTGAAACTGACGTAGCTCTACTTGACAAATAAAATATGTATCACACAGATAAATTTGACTTACAGCCCAATCCAGCTTAACTCTGCACGGCTGGCCTAAAGGACCGGCCACTGCATCCAAGGTCCATTGCTGGTCATGCCAGCACGGCCCAGGCGTACTTCAGGAGAAGGGGAAGTTGTCCCAGTAGCATCGCTAGACGCGCGACACCCTAGGGCTGGGGGGTGCGCGTCACCCCGCCGCGACACCCTAGGGTGTCACACACACCCCCGAACTGGAGGCCGGGGAACTGGAGGCCGTTTTTCGCGCATGCACATTGCTTTTCTGAGGGCAAAGGGCTGCCCATTTGCCCTCAGAAAAGCAATGCGCATGCGCAAAAACATAAAACTTTACGTTTTGAGCCAGCGGGCCTTCAGAAGGCCCTGGAGCGCCGGCGGGGTCGAACGCTCCAAGGCTTGCTCCCTGGCCTCGGAGCTTCCGGACTCCGGAGGCTCCGAGGCCGGGGGAGCCAGCCTCGGAGCGTCCGACGGTGACGCGCGGGTGACGTCACCCCTTTGTGTGCGTCACGCGCGGGTCACCCCCTGGCAGTCCGCCCCCCCGCCAGGCTCTGTCGACGCCCTCCCTCCCCAAGCCCCTGCGCTGACCAGTGCAGGACTTACCTGTAAGTCACCTAGTCGATGGCCTAGTAAGTAGTACCGACCTTGGCGCCAGCATCGCTTACTCTCCGGGTGCCACAAAGTGCTTTATGGCACTTTTGCGATACCCAACACTGGCAGAGCACATGCTCTGCCGGCGTTGTTCTATGCTGGAATTATGCCGTTAGTCTTGGACACACCCATCTCACAAATGGATTCAAAATGCTGTTCTGGAGTATTATTATTTTAAATCCATATTCAGTATCTTCCCCCTTGAAACGGTTTCCCCAAGCAATTTATTGTGATGCATTATTCATTAATTCGCTCAGATGCAGACCATTAAATGTTAATTTCCAGTCATCTGCGCCCATCTCCCCAGCAAGGACCCTCGCCCTCAGCAAGAAACACAAATGAAGAAAAAAAAATCCCCATTCCTTGTCCCCAATAGGACACCATGTGCAAATCAGTCAAGGTCATAAGCAGGAGAAGTCATGGTTTAAAAAAAGAAAAGAAACATACATAAGAGGAATGCAACCTAATGGTGAAAAAAAAAAGCTCTCAGATTCTAAAGGGGAAAGCATAATCCCTGAGCTTTGTGTTGAAATTGACAAGAGATGTGCTTTGGTGTCTAATAAATAGTAAAATATGTGAGTACTCCGGAGGAGGGATACTCTGCCCACCCCCAATCCCTCCATCTTCCTCAGGGCCATACCTATGTATGGCTCACTTCAGGTGTCTGGATCGGACACAGGGCAGCATATGGTCTATCAGGTACACAAAGCCATGCATTATTTACGTTTTATAAATATTAATAACAGAACTGCTGCCAGTCAATGCAGGCCACTGCCGGAGCTGTCAGGAGGAGCATCTTCAAGAGGCTGCAACAACACCGTCTGCAATTCGTGATGCGGTTTCAATGGGCAGCAGCCTGAAGCAATGCGCACCGGCATCCCAGCAACCACAATGCTGCTCAGATGCCATCCCTGGCCACGGTGTGGGTGCCACAATGGCCCGGTGACCGAACAATGCTGCACGCACTGCCACAGCTGAGCAACACTGCACCCCAGACCCAGCCACCAGACCACAAAGCCCCCTGCCAAGCCCACACCCAGGTACCTGCCCACCTGCCCACACAAGCGCACAGGCACAGCCCGGCAAAGCCAGCCAAGCTACACCATCCAAAGGAGGCCACAATCCCTGCTACAGAGGAGACCCCTGGAACACCCCTCCTCAAGAGACCCAAACTGACACCAGAATACATGACCAAAAAGACCAGGGCAGATGCGTTGCTGCCAAGGCCTATGGTTGTCACACCCACAGGTGGGCAGACAGAGCAGCACCCACACATGGATAGGGCTGAGGTGACCCATTGCCCCCCCCAGGAAGCCTACGCAGATGTAAGTAGAAAATATTTTTACTTATGTCTGTCAGGCCTTCTGATTCCCCCCCTCCCATTAGATGTAGTATGCGCTCCGTCAGCATGGCTGCATCGCCGGTAAAAGTGGGGGATAGAATTGGGCAGTCAGTTGCGTTTGCTATAACAAACTAACACAGCTGCAGCAACCCCTTGGAAGATGCTAAACTTTCAGTAGTCTGTTGACATCTGCCAGGAGCAGTGCATGAAGACAAAACAGATTGATTCCAGATCCCAACATAATCGTCATGTAATGTACTCTATATCTTGTCCTTGCACCACGGAAAAAAGGTGCCTGAAGCTCTTAAATCCTTATTAATCCTGACTCCTTATTAATTCCAGAGTCTGGGAATACACTCGTAGCTGCCCGAGATCCTCCATCCCCCTTAAAAAGAAACACATGCTGTGCAGCGCTGCAGAGAAATGACAGTGCATCTCATTAGCCATTCGCAGAAAAGAGGGAAAGGGAGGGTTTGGGGAGAGGTTACAGCTCTTCTTGAGCTCCATTGGCTCAAAGTAGAACAAAGATTTGCTGAGAACGCACTGCACATCACAGCCTGAAATACAGACAAAAGCAGAACAGCCTTTGTGTGGTGGGATAAACCAGGTTCAAATCCCCGCTCAGCCATGAAGCTTCCTAGGTGACCTTGGGCCAGGCACTATTTCTCAGCCTCACCTACCTCACATGGCTGTTGGTTGGGGGGACAAAAGGAGGGCAGGAAGGAACCATGTACACCACCCTGAGCTCCTTGGAGGAAGGGCGGTATAAAAATGTGAAAAACAAACACATAAGGGCATGGGAAGGCCAAACAGGGGGCTTAGGATATTGGCAGTGCCATTGCTGCAGATAACCACCCCTGCCCTCCCCCCAAATGCCTCCTGGTAGCCCCAATCTCCCCCCTACCTGCCCACATGTGCCAACACCTCCTCTACTGATGGCTGGGCACTCTGCTGGTGCACATGCAGTCACCAGCCTTTTGTGCTGGCGGCCTTGCTGTGCGCGTTGTCGCTGCAGCCGCAACACCGACGGAATGGGCCTTCTGCTGACGGCTCAGTCATCCCATCAGTGGAAGGCGCCCATAGGACTGGGCTGTGAATCCAAATATACTTCCTCAGCCACTGTTCTTCTGAAGTCAAATGAGAAGTGATGCAAGTCATTTATTCAGCCTAAGAAATAAAGAAGGAACATTGCTTTCTATTTTTCTTCCCTTATGTTAAATGAGCAACTGTTCATGAAAACAATGATTCCTCATGAAGGTTGAGTTTAACTTGGCCTTGAATGTAGTGCTTGTTTGCAGTTCATATGATCTAAGATGCAGTTTCTGGAAAGCAGCTATTACTGTCCTTTCCGTCTTAAAAACAACAACAACTAGAAACCCCACAAACTTCAGAAAAAGATTTTCAGAATAAAATCAATATACACAATACCTAATTAAAGACTTTCTCACACTAATCCTTTTGCCATCTGTCTCCTTTTTAAATGCTAGCTCAGCCCCCCCCCCCCAATGCAATGGGCGATGGTGAAATTGCATAGCTGTCTGAATGCAAGCATATTCAAAGGTTTATTCCACAATTTGCAAAAAGGACTGATCTCAAATCCTTGCTCAAGTACAACTGAATTTTGTCTACCACTTTGGTGCTGGTTACTCCACCTTTTTTTAATGCTGTCATTTTTCTGAAATACTGGCGAGTTTTCCACACAAAATGGGGAGCTTTGGGGAGGGGAGTTATGCTGTCTGTATAACAAGCAATTATTTCAAGGTAGACCCGGTTGCCTTGGTTACCAATCATCAAACCAAGGCCTCTACAGTCTTTGTCAAGACCAGCCCTCTTCTGTTTTTTTTTTTTTTTGTCCTCTACAGTAGTGAAAGGGTCTTGATTCAAGGTAGGCAGGTGGGTAGGAGATATTCCGAAAGGTTTGCAAGGTCCCAAACAAAGGGGGAACCCAGATCTCCCTAAATAGCACCAGGATGTCTGTCTGTAAAATGAATAATACTCCAATAGGTATTTTAAAATGTTGACCTCAAGCAATTTTGCTCTGCATGAAACTCTTAGGCAGCGCAATCCTGCCCAAGTATACACAGCCGGCCTAAAGGACTGGCCACTGTATCTATAGCCCATTGTGGCCTGCCCCGGCACGGCTTGGACTCTACTCGGGGGAAAGGGACGTTCGTCCCTTCCCCCCAGCGTAAGCCGTGCCGGCCGTGATGGGCCTCCTTGGATGTACGCCAGCTCTGAAGCTGGTGTACATCTGGGGTGGGGGTAGCACGGACTGGAAAAGGGCTCAGGATATCGGCCGATATCGATATCCCCGCCCTCTCCAGCCAGCCCGGCCAATAGCCACCCACCTGGCTGCCCCTGCCTGCCCTCTCCCCCACCCCTGCGCCCACCAGCACAGGACATACTGTCGTCAGCGGGCACAGGGTCAGAATGGTGGCAGAGTGAGGGCCGCCAGCCTCTGCGCCGGCGGTCCTTACTCATGAGTCATCGCAAAGAGTAATCACACGAGACATCGTAAAGGTGCTTTACAGCATGTTTGCGACGGCTTAGAGCAGTGGAGCGCATGCTGCACTGTTCTAGACTTCTAGTGAGGATTGTGCTGATAGAGATTCAGGAGGGGCTGTAGTGGCAGTGGTGGTACACTTGTTTTGCATGCAAAAGGGCCCAGGTTCATATCCCCAGGTAGGTGACCAGAATGATTCCTGACTGACAGCCCAATCTTGCTTAAGGATCCCGTGCTCTGTCGCGGGCAACTCCTCCCGCGACGGAAACTCTCCTTGGGGAAGGGGACGCTCGTCCCCTTCCCCGAGTGTAAAGGGCGCTGGGGCTGATCGGCCTCCTCAGAATTCCACCAGCTATTATGCTGTCAGAAGTTGGAGGAGGCCATGTAACGGCTCAGTCGCCTGGCGGGGGACAGGATTCGGCTGAAGCCGTCCCCCTCCCGGAGCAGCTGGGCCTATGTCCGCCCTCCATTTGCTCCCGATCCGCCCACTCACCTGCTGGATCCTTACCTGGGTGCGGAGGCGGTCCTCCGGGCGATTGGGCGGGGAAGCTGGGGAGGCCGGCCTTGTGCCGGCCTTCCCTGCTCATGAGTCATCATAAATGTGCCTTACGGCACGTTTGCGACGGCTTTGGCTGGCGGACCACTTGCTCCGCCGGCCTTATTACCATCAGGATTGTGCAGTGAAATTCTGGAGAGCAGCTGCCAGTCAATGTTGACAATACTGAACTAGACTGGCCAATGACACAACTCAGTAGGGCAACTTTCTATTTATTTAATATGTTTGTATCCCATCTTTCTTCAGGACAACACGCATCCAACTAAGTTGATTAGAAGGCACAATTAGTACACGATAAATGTACATTTCTTTTAAGCAGTGGTGATTGCTACAAGACTGTAGGGCAATAATGATGGAAAGCCATCTATGGCTGCAGTCTGAAATTCCTGCAAAAAACAGTAATATTGCTAATCCAGTGCTAAAGTAACCCCCAGTCCTCCTGGCTGCTTCCAGGCCAGCTAACTCATGATTGGGGTCAGTTTTGGGGGGACCCTCAGGCAGAAAACTTGTAGGACCCCTATATTGCACTGATTACAATGTGCATGTGCACATGACAGTTTTGCTCCTTCCCAGAAATGGAAAAGAGTCCTCCTTCATTCCACTGTCACCGTGGCAAAGCAAAGGAAGACTTATGTTCCTGCCATTACAGCAGCGGTGAGGAATATCCCACCCTCCTCTGCTACCTACCTGCCAGGATGGTGTAGTGGTTTGGGAGTCGGACTTAGACCTGGAAGATCCAGGTTCAAATCCCCGCTCAGCCACGAAGCTTCCTGGGTGACCTTGGGCCAGTCACTATCTCTCAGCCCCACCTACCTCACAGGGTTGTTGTGAGGACAAAAAGGAGGGGAGGAAATATGTACACCACTCTGAGCTCCTTGGAGGAAGGGCGGTATAAAAATGTGAAAAATAAATAAATAAATAAATAAAATTGTCGAATAAGTGTCCCTGTGGCTTACTGGATAATTGGGGGAGGGGCGTAGCAGGAACCCAAGCATCCTCCATCTTCCCTGGGGGAAGTACAGTATTTATTTTAATATTTCCAGATGACCTGGTTACCAACCCGGCATTGGGGATGGGATGTCCGGAAATGTTTAAGTGGCTTAAACGTCCTTGAGGAAGGAGGAGGAGATTCAAGTGCTGCTGTTGCTCCCTGAATATCATCCGGTAGGCATTCCTGGCCAGGGCGTACCAAGTGATGGGGAGAGCAGTGGCTCCAGCAACCTGGAGACCAGTGTGGCACAGTCGGGCATACACGTAGGTCCTTTCATAGTGGAGGGCTCCCAGCACATGCCTGACCAGGTCCACCTGTGATACCAAGTAAGAACTCACTGTCTCTTCCTTAATCAATGTTATCCGGTAAGCTCAAACTCTCATACAGTGTATTTTACCCAGTGGTGCTAGCGCCCCTAGTGGTACTTGACAGGATGGCAGGTACTGAGCCTAGTGCCTACTGGCATGGTGATCATCACATGACACTGCCCTGCCTGACCCAATCCCTCCAGAAGTGGGGGGAGGGGGAGGTATGGTGCACCAGTGGACAAGATGTAGCAGATGTAGTAAGAGATCCAGTTTCGGGAAGGAGAGTACAAAGTAGAGCCCCAACTGAGAAGCAAGCGACTGCTCCTGTGCATAGTTGCCATCTCTGGTGGCAATATGGGGATGTGCAAAAGTGGTCCCTGCAAAAAGTGGTACTTGGAAAAGTGGTACAGTACTAGCAAAAGCAAACAAACAAAAAAGGAATTGCTCTGGTTTAATACTAAGGGGAGAGAGACAAAGTAAAACATTACTTTCTGTATATCTTGAATTAATTTAAAATGTCTTGCAAGTGCCTGCCATTAGTTGTCATTTTTCTAAACCACAAAAAAACTCTAGAGTGCTTTTCACCTTTCCTCCGAGGGAAAGTGCTTCAACCTCTGGATCATTTTGTGGTTGCCTTTCTACGTATTTCCAGTTCTATGCTACCCTTCTTGAGATGAGGCTACCCTAATTGTACTCAGTATCCCGACTGATATGTTTATGAAGAAGCACTGGCTTTTGCCTGGATTCACAGGGACAAACTGGGGGGCTGGAAGATGGAACAGGAAGGCAGCACAGGGGCAACGAAGGAAGCGCGATAGGACAGCCCACTGCCAGCTGCCTGGGAAGCTCTTGCTCAAAGGAAAGGGGAGCAGGCTTGAAGGGGAGGGACTGGGCGGCCAGGTTGGAGGCATCCCCAAATCTGAGATTTCGGAGGTTGAACTGGTGATGCTGCAAGACTGCTAACCCTTGAAAAAAAGGGGCTCACTAAATCTGTTCTTGAGGCAGCACTCTGTGAAAAGGGGGGAGTAGCAGCCCCCAAATGGCCCAAGGTTGGGTTTTTCTGCCCATCCACCCGAGAATAAAACCAGGAGAAACAGAGACATTATTGACAAAGGAAGTTGAAAAAGGCATGGCGTTAAGGAATGGAGAAACCAAGGTGAGAGACTGGAGAAAAACATCACATGGAATCATGCTTTGCTGTGATTGGGAAGGCTTGTAGACCCAGGAGTCTATCTGCCCCAGGGCCAAAGACAGATCATCCTCTTGCTATTTATTAATTGCCTGAACAAAACACAAATGACGTCAGGGCAGGATTCTGCCCTACATTGCATATAAACAGAACAAAGGAGCCTCAGTTTCAGCTGGATCCCCGATCAGGTCACTGCAACAGCAGAGACAGGTCCAAAAATGGCGCAGGGACAGTCTCTCCAAGGCATCTCTGATGAAGACACCCAGTTGAATCAGCACACTGTACTTGTCCCCAATTGCCCCCGCTTAATGAGTTTTCAGTGTGCCGAACCTTCCTTCATCTCCGAGTGATTACAATGAGAATAATTAATCAATTAGCCCGGAGGGGCTGACCAGCCACCTTCATCATGCACACGACTTGTG
The DNA here is from genome assembly GCA_026170595.1 of Plestiodon gilberti rubricaudatus. Lineage (NCBI taxonomy): Eukaryota > Metazoa > Chordata > Lepidosauria > Squamata > Scincidae > Plestiodon > Plestiodon gilberti. The sequence goes on from JANXHW010000012.1 coordinate 19,783,745, forward strand.
TTACATGGAGTTCAATTTTCCTTATCCTCATCCTAACCCACGCTCTTTGGCTAGTGTTTCCCTTAGCACTAAAGAAACTGTTCTCAGCCTAACACAATATGTAGCTCCAACAGCAAAACACAGTTTCATTCCAGATTCTTGGTTTTTAATGTACCAACAAGGTTCCTGTTTCCTTCCAATAATCCACAATATTCCACAACAGAAGGAAATATGAAGTGGGGTGGTTTCACAGGAAAATGGGGAGAGATTCAATTACCGGTATGTCCACGGAAAGAAGTGAGATGGTCCGATTTATTGCATATTTATCCCAGCCTTACTCCAAGAGTAGTAGATATGGTTCTCTTTCCTCCTTCATTGTCACAACTTTGTGAGGTTGGTTAGAGTGAAAGAGGCAGTGACGGGTTCAAGGTCAACCAGTGGTCTTCATGTGGTTGAATGAGGATTTAAATATTCAGAGCTGGCCTGAGATTTTTCAGTGACTTTGATGGCACACCAAATGCTTCCCCACACTTACCCCAAGGTCATTGTAGCTCCTCCTCCCTGGATTTATAAAGGAAATGAGGGATTGGAGAGAAGGAGGAAGTATGGGGGAGACTAGGGGGCTAGACCTTTCCTCAACCTTTGGGAGCCCACGTACCCACTATGTGAGCCCCCAAAGTCCAAGTACGCCTGGACCCCAAAAAAGTGCACCCCCAAAAAACAGGGTTTTTCCTCCCGTTTTTCCTAGGCTGCGGCACGTTCGGGCAGCTTCTCCCGCTTGCTCCGCAGCCCGGAGGGTGAAACTACAGCCCTGCCAGCAGGGCTGTAGCTTCACCCTCTGGGCTGCGGAGCGAGCAAGAGAAGCCGCCTGCGAAAAACGGGGAAATTGCCCCAATAGCTTCCCTTACCTTGTCTCCAGGTTGCCTCCATCTTGAATCTCGCGAGATTCAAGATGGATGCGGCCGGGAGACAAGACAAGGTAAGCTACTGGGTGCAATTTTGCCGGTTTTCCGCTCCCCCTTAGCTGCTGAGTGCAGCAGCTGATAACGGGGACCATCCTGCGCACCCCCAACCTGCGGCCCGCATACCCCTGGGGGTACGCGTACCACAGGTTGAGAACCTCTGGGCTAGACCATCTAACCTTCCAAACTTCCTCTCTACTGCATGCTATAGCACAGGGGTGGCCAAACATGCCTCATGTAAGGATCACATACGATAAACTTCAGATGTTTGAGAGTTGCAGTATTTAAGCATTTACTCACCATGAACATTAAACTTGTTTTAATCCAGAGGACTCTCAGTTCATACCTGGTAAATTATAAAGCTTTAAAATTTCTTATTTACCTTTTATATTAATTGTGATGCAAAAAGGAGCTCAGCCAATGTATTTCCGAGAGCTGCGCATTATACGTCAAAGAGCCACAGATGGCTCAGGAGCCGGTTTGGCCACCCCTGCTATAGCAGCAGTGCCACGAAACCGGGAAACAGCACCCCTCTCCCCCCCCCGGCCACCACCCATGTCACTTATCCCAGCCGCTCAGTCTTAGGGCCCAAACCTATCCAACTTTCCAGCACTGATGCAGCTGTGCCAAGGGGTGTGTGTGCTGCATCCTGCAGTGGAGGGGCAGTCATGGGGGCCTCCTCAAGGCAAGGGAATGTTTCTTCCCTTTCCTCAGGGCTGCACTGCAGCTGCATCAGCTCTGGAAAGTTGGATAGGATTGGGCTGTTAATCTCCTCCCAGTTGTGTTGCCGCCTGTGCTCTGTAGTGCTCCTGTGCTCAGCAGAGACATGTCTCTGGCTCTCGGCTGGAAAACAGATTGCTTACCTTTCAGCACCAAGCCCTCACTGTGAACCCAATCCTACACAAAACTTTACAGGGCTGATGCAGCCATGACAATGGGGCGTGCGTTGCATCCTGTGGTAGTGGGGGCAGTCACAGAGGCTTCAAGGTAGGGCCATGTTTGTTCCCTTATTGCAGCTGCATCGACACTGGAAAGCTGCATAGCCGTGTCTTTCAATAGAAGGTGGTAAGAGGCCCAGCTTGCAAAAGCTGGTGAACAAGCAAGGCCTGAGTGACATCACTTGTCAGGCCACTGTGATCTCAGCCAATTGTGACTGCTCCGTGGCACAGAAAGACCCATTAGGAAATCTGGAGGAATGGAATGCATGGAAGAACTTCCTCCCTGCTTGGCCGCTATCACAGCATCCTCCTTCCTTAGTAACATGAACAACTTGCCTCTGGTTAAGGATGCTAATGTACACACAAACTCCGACAATCCATCCAGCAAAATCTCTCTCTCTCTCTCTCTCTCTCTCTCTCTCACTCACACACACACACACACACACACACACACACACACACACACGTGTTTACAAGATGTCGTCGGTGCCTGTGCAATCGGCAGCTCCACCAAATTGCTCGAGTCAGAGGTAACATGACCAGTATTTCCTGCTCAGTCAACCCACTGTAACAGGAACAGCCAGTTCTCAGAGACCGTTCTGTCTAAGAAGTAAGCTGCAGGTGATAAACTCTCAACTACCACCTCAGCTCTATTTAATTTATGAACTATAATTGTGTATTCAATTGCAACTCTGCTTTTCTCCCAAATGGGTACTCAAAGCAGCTGCAGCTAGCAAACAGTTTTGGGGAACTGACTCTTTCATCTATATTGTCATCCATGAAATGGATGAAATTTATAGTAAGATGGCAGGTGCTCATGGGATCTGCCTTGCTGGAGGATGGAACTTTCTAAATTTTTAAATTCTGCTTCACCAGGTATGTCTATTGCATACGAACTCATCTCTTTTGCATCATGCCAACCCCACCTACCTGTACATTTTCACCTAGAGGGATAAAACCAGTTTTCGTATCTTATTACTGCCTTTTGAGCGAGACAAATTAAATTGTATGGGCTCGTTATGGCAGTAAGACTATGAATCTAAAACCGGTAAGAACACCTGCAGCTGGTAACTCTTAGTACCTTCAATTTCAAGTATTTAGATAGTGAAACTCTGAGTAACACCCTAAGGAAAATCAAAGGACAACGGCAGAACCTGAAACCTGAAATTGAGAGGGCTGCATGTGCATCTTCAGAACAAGACGCAGAATCATTTCAACTACACCCAAGATTTAAGTTTAACAATATTATTTGTGGTATTTTCTTCCCCATGGGAAGACAACCTTCCTAAGGTTGTCCTCTGCTCACAGAAGCAGCCCATTTGTGCAAAGGGGAAGGGCCTTTCCTCCCGTTCCCCCCCCTCCCTCTGCAGGCCTCTAAAAATTGTTCCTGGATTGGAGGACCCTCAAGAGCAGTTATCCTGGAGTGGGGATGGTGCAAAGAGCTGCACAAGGGGCGGAGGGGGCTTGTCACCAATGGGGCTTTTTCCATGAGCAGAAGGGTACGATGCAACATGAACAGACTGAAGCAACATATGCAGGATGCTTGCTTGCAGTAGCTAACACTTGGATTATGGTAAAGTATCAGTCCCCCCATTAAACCAAAATACTAGGAGCCGTTTCACACGCTATGCAGCAGCAAACCTGTGATTGCCATTGTGTACAGTCAACAGGTTGTGGCAGCCAATCCCAGCTCCGATAACTATATCTCTTGCAAATTGTGTGTTTGTTGCATTAATGCTTTACATTTTTAGGTGTACCTTAAAAGCCTTGGGGTGCACACCTAAGAAATCTAAGATGTGAAGAGGCCGCACAGTGCACTGAAGAAGCACCAAGATCAGTCACCTCAAATCTTCCATGAAAACAATTGGCAAGAAGCAACCAGCAAAAGCCCAGTTTTAGTGACAGCTTTAATGGCACAAAATGCTTATAGCTACAACTTATACATGTACTGTAAACTGTATATAATGTTGTTACAAAGTGCTAACTAAATATGAAGAATGCATAATCACTTTGGCTCAGTTAACTCAATAGTTTCAGCACTGTGTCCGTCTCTTAAAAAACTGTGATTTTCAACAATCTTTCAGTTTTCACTTTTTAAACAGTAAATAAGTTTTTGTTGTTGCTGCTGCTGCAGTCTGTCTCCTGCACTTCTTAAATGTGCAAGTTTATGCATTTCTGCTTGATCCTATGTACAAATATTTCAAGCCAGTTTCATACTGAACATTAGAAAACAAGGCCTGCATCATTGTTCCCCAACTGTAAACAGGTGTAAAGCTAGTCAACAATGCTCATCATAACAAAACATTACTGCCAGCACCCCTTTTCAAATTACACAACTATCTGGTCCGCTTCCTAATAGAACAAAAAAGTCATGATCTTTCACTCCATGTTTATAAATACTGTGGTTTTTATCTTTGAACGGCAACAAGCCCAACAGTAATCAAGGGTCCAAAATGGCAATGGTATTGCTCCATTTTAATTTTCAGCAATTTTAATCTCACAGTTGCTTGAAAGAGTATGAAGGCATTTAGTCACTATTAAGGAACTATACTAATTTTTTTTTATCACAGCATTCTGCAGATTAATCATCATTAATTTGGAAAAGAGTCAAACTTTATTATATTTTTAAATAAACATGGTCCCAATTTCACAGTTTGTGCTTTTTTCCCAGATTCCAACTGCGTTACAAAATAAGGTACAATAAGGGGGTGTACAGAATATGGTTACCTGGAATGGAGTTCAATGCTTATCCTCTCTGCTTCACGAAGTTTACCTATTTCACAGCGCAATCCTATCCAACTTACACCCCCAGTGTAACCAGCAGTGGAGGGGAGGGCAGGGCAGGATTTGGAGGGGATTTGAATCCCCTTTTCGTTTTGGGGGCTCCCATTCCCGTTGGACCGCTGGTTACACTGGTGGTGTAAGTTGGATAGGATTGCGCTGCTGTCAGTCAGGTAGGAGACACTATGCTTGCTCTGCCATACCCTGCCATGCCCTTTCAATGTTTCGAAATCTGATGAAAACAGAAAGAGATTACCCGACTCCACAGGTCTGCAAACTTCTCTCTCATTTTCTTTTGCTGTCAGTCTACTGCATCCTATTTCAACGGAATTTTTCTTGTTTTAAAAATTAATGGTCTCCTAAATATGTAGTATTAAAGTCTATGTTTATATATATGTATATATTTATAAATACCCCCCCCCCCCCGAGTATTCTATCCTTCAGAGTCATGCTACATGTTCCAAAATCCAATACAAAATATACTGTGGGACATTTGTTTGCCCAGATGCTTTGAAACAATTTGGAACTAAAGATTCACATTTTTGAAAAGGGGGCAAAAAAACTCTCTCTGAAGGAGGGCAAAGCTGAGTGTTTTCATTAGTGAGAATTTTATCTAGCTATACAATATATCACTTAGAATTCATCAAGGCAGATTCAACAGTAAATCAAGGAAAAATGGGAATAATGAAACTCAATCATAGAAGACGGTTCAAAGCTTCAGAAATTGTGTTTTACACCAGTGGCCCCCAACCTCCGTGGTGTCAGGGACCGGCATCGCGGAGGAAATTTTTTCATGGACCAGGGGGGTGCGCTGACGCCACGCCCCCACGTGACCTGGGCGTGATGTCAGCTGTGCGTGCCCAGCGCGGCTCAAAACACACACACACCGGTTTAGGTGCTATTTTGGAGCCGTTCGAGCTCCAGGGTGGGTGGGAGGGCCAAAGCGGAGAAGACGCCTCAGCAGGTAAGTTCGCCACCACGTCCGGTTCCCGCCCTGGGGCCCACCACCCCAACCCCAACACAACGCTGCGGTCCGGTCCCAAACGGGCCACGGCCCGGTACCGGGCCGTTGGGGACCCCTGTTTTACACAACTGCAAGATTGTTTCCAGATAGGACCTCTCAAGTAGCTGATGGAACAACATATCTTGGTAAGCTGCAAACAGAATCTCCTTTTATATAGAGCCTAAATACTTCCAAAAAACTTCAAGTCAAACTACTTTTAAAAGAAAAGCTTGTAAACTTTCATTAAATAAATGCTAAGGAATACTAAAAGCTTCTTCACATGCAAATAATGCAATTCTTTTTTTATTTTTTACCATTTCTAGACTTTCGACAGGTTCGTCTACCAGAAATAAACTCACTACTTCATAGAAAAGACAAGATAATGACAGTTACTTGGTATTAAAAGTTGCTGATGAATCCATTTTTATCCTGCTTTTGATTTTTGTGGAGTTTTTGTCTCCCCAAAAACTTTTAAGAAGTTAAGAATTATAAAATAAGTTTGTTTTTTTTAAACTGCCAATGACTTTTAGTTTTACAACCAACTTCAGTTAATTTCAGTTTCTTTTACAGAGACTGGAGACTGTTACACTCAAGAGTTCAATCATTAGTTCTTGTAATAACAAGGAGGCAACAGCATCACTGACAAAATTATAATTTGCTGGTGGCATTTTGCACCGAAAGAAGCCCTTGCAACATATAGGCAATTGTAAACTCTGTTAGGCAACTCTGATGTGTCTTGCAGGATGTAGGAGGGGAGGGCTGTGGAAAAGAGACTAGCGAGACACCTCCACAGAGTTCCAATACAATACTGAATTCCAAGAGTTACTGGAACCTGGATATGTAAAGACAAGGTGGAGGCTAGGAAGGGGTCATGCTTAAAATTGTCTCAAGTTCAAATGTACTAGTGTGACATTAACACCTTCACAGATCACAAGGATTTCCAGGGTTTGTATACTGCTTCTTTCAATAAGTGCTAGCAGAAGGTGTGGTCAGTCGTTTCCCAATGTAGATGCTGAAAGGAAACAAAAACACATTGGGATTCTTAGAAATATTCCTAGTCCATGAATTTTTCAGTTGTCATTTACTCTTTGAAATAAATCTGTCCACATTGTGGAACTCGCATCCACCAGTTATACACATTAGCATATAAAGCATGAGATTGTAGTCATACAATGTGTCCTGCCACAACAACAGAAGATACTGTTTGTATTGCCCTTTGGCAAACAATAGGAAAGCAGACAGTTAACTTTTGCAGTTGCTCTCTTCTGAGGGCTGAGGGTATACAATGCCCCTTTTAGAATTATGTAAGTTATGCATTCAAGGAATTCAATAGGGAGATGTTATTGGGGAAAATGACAAGGGGAAATCCCTTAATGCAAAGACAGCCTATGATGATTGAGCTCCATTCTTTCTCTGCTCTGTTTCACTGTGGCACTTTCAAATCAGTGCCACTGCAGAAAGACTGATGGCCAAGCAAACAGATAGTTGTGTCATAATCATCATGAATATGGATCCACCAAGGATATCTTCATTATCTGGGCTAACCAAGAACAGTAGCCCATAGTCAGCCCATCTGCTAGGACAAGCATGCTGCAGCTGACTGGACATCCAAACACACCTGACCAGGTCAGAAAAGACAGGTCGTAACGCCCAGGTAGCCGTACACTGCCCAACCAAATAAACCTATGAGCTCACTGAACATAGCTTACTTATACTCATATGTGTTTTGATCTGGCTCTCTCAGAGTGAATGTGTGCATGGTCAATTTCAACTGCATTGCTGGGGATTAGAGAGTTGTAAAGGGGTCTGGAAAGCTGACCCCTTGAGTAACTACAGTTAGGGACCAGCAAGAAATGCTAACAGTTATCTTGCTTTCAAAATTACAGGTTTGAACTTTTGCTAAGAACAGGACCTGGGAACTACCAACATCCAAGCCGTTTTCCAAGACTGCTTGTACTTCCCCCCTCCCCCCTTTCATTCTTGTATCTCCCCCACTCCTTTGTTGCATTTTAATAAACTCGTTTTAACTCTTAACCTCCCTGTTGGAACTCAGTCTGAGCCTTGCTCCAGTCATCCAGGACCCTTGGCTACATACTACTGGATAGGGTACTGGGGAATTTTCCACATAACAAAGGAGACTTTTGAGGATGGTCTCTCACTTGCCTGGCTATGCTTTTGTGGTGGCAACGAAATTTATTGATTTTAGTTCTCACCTGGGACATACCTGGGGGAAGGAGGGAGGCAATGACACCAGAGCTCCCACACTGAAAGTCACATGGTCAAAGGATTGTGAAAGATGTCCCATTACCAGCAAAGGATATTTGAGACATAAAGGTGGCAGACACAATCGTGCATATGTTTGCCAATACCACTCCACCCTCTCCCCAGAATTTTTCTTCCATACTAACCCAAATTTTGCTTTGTGCTAAAAAAAGCTGAATTGTGCGACTCCATCAGGAATCCACACCCAAAGTTTTCAAGTACTTTACTTCACTAACCGACTGCTAATGTAGTGCCAACTACTCAAGAATAGCCAAATGTTGCATGCAAAGAATTCACTAAGAGGTCTACTCTAAAATATCTCAAGATGCTCTGGAATTGTTACAGAAAAGGAAAGTTTTATTCACAGTGCAATTCTATGCATGTCTACTCAGAAGCAAGTACTACTGAAGTCAATGGGAATTACGCTCAGGTAAGTGTGAGTAAGATTGCAGCATCAGTTGATGAATCAAGTTGTTTGTGCTACAAAACACTGGAGAAAATATCTACAGTAGTTTGAATGTATAATGTTTTTCCTACTCTGGGCAATGTCAAATTATCAGTTAAGTAGTAACTCTTCTGAGTATCACTGTCTTTGGTATGTGAAGTCCTTTCATATAAGGAATGACAATGGAATCTCCATTGGCTTAAAAGGGAGTTTTACAACTGCTAAAAGGGATTTACATTATTATAGTATTAAGAGTTGTTCAAAACATACACCTAGCACCCCTCCAATATTTGTCGTCTTCATCATTTATACTTACCCTAGTCCCAAAGCCAAAACATGAGATATGAACAGAGATGGAATGAAAACCTTAAGAAACTCAGCGGAAAAAATGCCACCCTTCTTCATGGCTCCACTCTTCCTCATACTTAAAGATACCGCTCGTTTAGGATGTCTGAAGTGAAACTCCCTGAAGAAAAAAAAGCGGACAACTCAAAAAACGTATTGAATATACAGTGGTACCTCGCAAGACGAAATTAATTCGTTCCGTGACTCGTGTCGTTTTGTGAATAATTTCGTCTTGCGAGTCACCCCCCCTGCCGTGCCAGACGCTCCAGCCACAGCTCGGCTTCTCAGCGTGGCTGCAAGCTGATCGTGGCACAGAGCCGCTCTGCTGCGAGCCAGCAGCAGATCTCTGCTGCTGAGATCTCTGCTGCCGATCTCTGCTGCTGAAATCGTCAAAGGACTCGCTACAGCATCCCTGCGGTTGTTGTAATGCTGGGCTGGCGGTTGCCAAAGAGCCCAAGGCTCGCCGCCGAGGACTTCCTCCGTCCTCTCTTCCTCACAGACCTCGCGGCTTGGAGAATGCAAAGCTGCTGCCCGCCCATTTTCCTCTTTTCTATTCCTGGCTTTTGCTCGGGCAAGGAGGGAAAGAGGAGGAAGCGAGAGAGGAGGCGTGTACAGGCTGCGGGGAGTCACAGCCTGAGTGAGCCCAATAGCGCAGAGACTTTGCTGAAGTACACTTTGGTTTCACACACACACACACACACACACACACGGGGCTTGTGACTGCAGCGTGTTGTTTGGGGAGATCGTACGGAGGGCTTTGGCTGTTCCTGCGTGACCGAGCAGGAGGAGCTCGTGGCTGTTTGGCGTTGCAGCGGGTCCTGTTACATTTATTTACACAGAGTCAGCGCGGCGGCTTTGCAGCAGTCTTGCTTGCACATACACAGGCCACCTAAACTAGCGGTAGAGAGGGAGGTGACTGGAGGCATCCGGCGCGGGGGAGGGGACAGTGATGCCTCACAAGACGAAATTTAAATTCGTCTTGCGAGTCACCAAAAAACTCGCAACACACTTTCATCTTGCGAGTTTTTCGTTGCGCGAGGCATTCGTCTTGCGAGGCATCACTGTAAATCCTTTTAGTATCTTTTAGAGAAAGATCTCACAATCCTTTCCTTCAATGCACGTTTCTTAGGATATAGGCCTATACTTGATAGACTCCTTTTATTAGTCAAGAATCCAACTCACTTGGGAGGAATGTTTTCAGGTCTACTTGACCAGTCTGATACCCAGTCAGCACTTTTCTTCAGAACTTCCACATCTTTCTCTCCTTCTACTGCTTCTTCTTCAGACTGAAAATAAGATACAAAACATTCTTTTTCATTCAACTCTGCCTTGTGAAATTTACTGAAGAGTATTAATAGGAAGATGTGCAAAACAGGCAGCAGACAGTTCTGAATCACATTACTCATCTAAAACTCCAAGTGAGAGCAACAACTAAATTTGCATCAATGGGCTTATCACATAGTGAAAAGGGATTGTAATCCACTCACAGGGCCTATTGAGGTAAGCCCATATCTAAATACCTTTTAAACAATGATTTTAAAAAAGCATCCTTTTAATACACTGAGATGTTCATAAACAGGGTTGAGTTGTCTGAAATTATAGAAGGCTTTAGATTGCATTCATTCAGCATAACCATTTAAAGCAAAAAAAAAGGGGGGGGGTAAAACCCACAAACACAATCCTACCATATAAGATGTAAAAGTTTCATGGCCAGCAAAGATCACAGACTGGGTTAAAATGGGTTCAACAGCCATGTAAAAAAGTTTATAGTTAAAAAATCAATTATTAAAAACATAAAAGTATTTAAAAATGATTAAAACATTAAACTCCTAATGCGAAGGGAGGACTCATTGGAAAGGACTCTGATGCTGGAAAAGTTTGAAGGAAAAAGGAGAAGGGGAAGGCAGAGGATGAGATGGGTAGATAGTATCACTGCAATGAATATGAATTTGTGCAAACTCCGGGAGGCAGCGGAGGACAGGAAGGCCTGGCGTGATATGGTTCATGGGTCACGAAGGTTCGGACATGACTTAATGACTGAACAACAAAAACATTAAAACAGCACAACGTTTCATTCGTCTCTGCGAATCTCGTCAGGTGAGCGAGCCTAAGCTGCGAGATAGTGAAGCCAGGTAAGCCAATTTGTTTTTGGCTTTTTAACATGGCTGTTGAACCCATTTTAACCCAGTCTGTGACAATCCTACCATATCAAACAAAATTACATTCCTTTTAAGGTCTTACTAGTTTTTTATGGCAAGTTCAGTTACTTAATTTAACATGTGCATTCCCGCTGTACCTAGTACTTCAATTAAAGGAGATAATTCCTTACACTTAGAAGCTGGCAATTTACAGTCCCCACTGCAACTGTCTTACTTTTTTAATAGTCACTGGATCCTTGCATTTGACCCTCTTCTGCGGCAGGAAGAGCAGGCTGCCAGAAGTGGGGGGGGGGGAGAGTCTGGGTAGACATCAACGACCATGCAGTATAAGAACCAGTGGGATACTGCAATTCCAGGATATAAACTCTATAGGAGGGACAGAGAGGGGCGTGTTGGAGGTGGGGTGGCCATCTATGTCAAAGAGGGGGTAGAATCCACCAGAGTAGAGCTGGAGGGGGGCTCTGACTCCTCCGTAGAATCACTGTGGGTTAGATTACCAGGCTCAAAGAGTGATGTAATAGTAGGGGCATGCTACCGTCCACCAGATCAAAAACCTGAAGGGGATCTTGAAATGAGGAAGCAAATCAGGGAGATGTCAATGAGAGACAGGGTTGTAGTCATGGGGGACTTCAATTATCCTCACATCGACTGGGTCAATTCATGCTCAGGTCATGAAAGAGAGACTGGATTTCTGGATATGTTAAATGACTGTGCCTTAGAGCAGCTTGTCACGGAACCGACCAGAGGACAGGTGACTCTGGACTTGATATTGTGTGGCACTCAAGATCTGGTCAGGGAGGTAAATGTTACCGAACCGTTGGGGAATAGTGACCATGCTGCGATCTGTTTTGCCATGAATGTCGGAGGGAGAGTGCCGAGCAAATCGGACACGAAAACCCTTGACTTCCGAAGGGCTGACTTCCACAAAATGAGGAGACTAGTTAAAAAAAAGCTGAAAGGGAAGGTAAAAAGAGTCCAATCGCTCCAGAGTGCATGGAGGCTGTTTAAAACAACAGTCATAGAGGCCCAGCGGGAGTGTATCCCACAAAGGAGGAAGGGCTCGACCAAGTCCAGGAGGGTGCCGGCATGGCTAACAAGCACAGTTAAGGAGGCTATAAAAGGCAAGGAAGCTTCCTTCCATAAATGGAAGTCTTGCCCTAGTGAGGAAAATAAACAGGAGCACAAACTGTGGCAAAAGAAATGTAAAAAGATGATACGGGAGGCCAAGCAAGACTTTGAGGAACGTATGGCAGGCAACATAAAAGGGAATAATAAAAGCTTCTTCAAATATGTTAGAAGCAGGAAACCTGCCAGGGAAAAGGTTGGTCCGCTGGATGGTGAGGGAGAGAAAGGGGTGATAAAAGGGGACTTGGAGACTGCAGAGAAATTAAATGAGTTCTTTGCGTCTGTCTTCACGGCAGAAGACCTCGGGCAAATACCGCTGCCGGAACGGTCTCCCGACTAAAGAATTAAGTCAAATAGAGGTTAAAAGAGAAGACGTCTCAGACTTAATTGACAAAATAAAGATCAATAAATCACCAGGCCCGGATGGCATCCACCCAAGAGTTCTGAAGGAACTCAAGAATGAAGTTGCTGACCTCTTGACCAAAATATGTAACTTGTCCCTTAAAACGGCCACTGTGCCAGAGGATTAGAGGATAGCTAATGTCACGCCAATCTTTAAAAAAGGAAGGAGGGGGGACCCGGGAAACTACAGGCCGGTCAGCCTAACCTCTGTTCCAGGGAAGATGGTGGAAAGTCTCATTAAGAATAAAATCTTAAAATACATAGAAGAACAAGCTCTGCTGAGGGAGAGTCAGCATGGCTTCTGCAAGGGGAAGTCTTGCCTCACAAACCTGTTAGAATTTTTTGAAAAGGTCAACAGGCATGTGGATGCGAGCGAACCCGTGGATATTATATATCTGGATTTTCAGAAGGCGTTTGACACGGTCCCTCATGAAAGGCTCCTGAGAAAACTCCACAATCAGGGAATAAGAGAGCAGGTCCTCTTGTGGATTAGGAACTGGTTGAAGACCAGGAAACAGCGAGTGGGAGTCAATGGGCAATTTTCACAGTGGCGAGAGGTGAAAAGCGGTGTGCCCCAAGGATCGGTCTTGGGACCGGTGCTTTTCAACTTATTCATAAATGACCTGGAGTTGGGGATAGGCAGTGAGGTGGCCAAGTTTGCAGATGACACTAAACTTTTCCGGGTGGTGAAGACCAGCAGGGATTGTGAAGAGCTCCAGAAGGATCTCTCCAAACTGGGAGAATGGGCAGCAAAATGGCAGATGCGCTTCAATGTAAGTAAGTGCAAAGTGATGCACATTGGGGCAAGAAACCAAAATTTCACATATACGCTAATGGGTTCTGAGTTGTCTGTGACGGATCAAGAGAGAGATCTTGGGGTGCTGGTGGACAGGTCGATGAAAGTGTCGACCCAGTGTGCGGCGGCTGTGAAGAAGGCCAATTCCATGCTCGGGATCATTAAAAAAGGGATTGAGAATAAAACGGCCAATATCATTATGCCGTTGTACAAATCAATGGTAAGGCCACATCTGGAGTATTGTGTCCAGTTCTGGTCACCACACCTCAAAAAGGATATCGTTGAATTGGAAAAGGTGCAGAAAAGAGCGACAAGAATGATTCGTGGGCTGGAGCACCTCCCTTATGAGGAAAGGCTACAGCGTCTGGGGCTTTTCAGCCTAGAAAAAAGGCGCCTGAGGGGGGACATGATTGAGACTTATAAAATTATGCATGGGATGGAGAGAGTGGATAGAGGGAAATTCTTCTCCCTCTCGCACAACACCAGAACCAGGGGACATGCACTAAAATTGAGTGGAGGGAGAGTTAGAACAGACAAAAGGAAATATTTCTTTACCCAGCGTGTAATTCATCTGTGGCACTCCTTGCCACAGGATGTGGTGATGGCATCTGGCCTAGATGCCTTTAAAAGGGGTTTGGACAGATTCATGGAGGAAAAGACCATCACAGGTTACAAGCCATAAGCAACCTCCTGGTTTTAGAAGTAGGTTTTCTCTGTGCCAGGTGCAAGGGAGTGGCGACTGGACACAGGTACCTTGTTGTCTTGTGTGCTCCCTGAGGCATCTGGTGGGGCCACTGTGTGACACAGGAAGCTGGACTAGATGGGCTTTTGGCCTGATCCAGCAGGGCTCTTCTTATGTTCTTATGAGCTGGTGCAATGTAGTGACTAAGAGCCTGAGCTGTAAATCAAGACTTCCCTGGTTTGAATCTTGCCTCTTTCATGAACATTGAGGCACATTACATGCTTTCAGCCTCAGCTGCAACATGATAGAAAAAAATGCACCAGCCCGGTAGGGTAAGGACTACATCAAGGTAATATACAGGTGAAGAACACTGCACACTCCGAAAGCACTATACAAATGCTAAGGATTACTACTACTACTGGAGTATGAGAAGTGATAGGATCGCATTTCCCCAATTCCCCAAGCTATCAAATTTCACCTAAAGTGACATTTCAAGGCAAATTTGAGGTCCCTGGTGAAACATCCGGAACAAGAAAGTATAAAGACTAGTGAAATTTGTCAAGGGGAGGTGGTTCTGAGCATCTCTGTGAGTCCACAATATACTTGCCTTGGTATGAACCTACTGAAAGGCGGGATATGAATATTGTTAATAAAAGCAATCACTCTACTCTGTACAGGAGATTCTTTATTCAAAAGCATTCGCAACTCCTTAAGCCGAACTGTGTCGTTCACAAATACTACATGCCATATGAGGATGAGGAAAAGACAGAGAAGCATTCTTCTCTCCCCCCCCCCCCTTTTGTATTCTATCATCGCGAAATGATAAAATACACTGCAAGCACTTTTGGACACCTCTTGACAGGAAGGGGAAAGGTGGGATATTAATCAAGAGCCAACAGCAAAATGAAATGGAACCTTGCCTTCCGCCACACTGAAGGACATAATCTTCACAGAAATAGCTGGGAACAAATACCCACTGGAGCAATATCCCAAATTTAACTGGAAGTTCAGACTGCACAGTGCACAGTTCAGACACAGTTCAGACTGACTACTTGATGCACAGTTAACACATGGAGTTAAACAAAGGAAGGGATGTCCGGTCAAAACGGGAAGCATCAAATATAATGATATATAAAGCAGACAATAGTTCTCCAGTTAACACAAATGGAGTTCCCTGGTCAGAATAAATGACAGCTTCTACAGGCACAACAACTGTCACAGTGCACTGCTAAGGACAGCAAATTGCATTAATACTGAACTATTTGCCAGGTTATTTGTTCTTCCTCTACTTAATGGTATTGGTATTAGTCAGATTCTTGTGGGCTGATTTATCATGAAACCCCGCCCTGAAGATCTTGAAATCCTACCTAAGCGGTACTTAAAAGTATTCTGAATGACTAGGTCTCTCAGTGTATGTAATTATATGAGAAAGAGACTCTTGGCAACTTGCCAGAGCACTTCCCAAAATGTTTATAACTCACAAAAAAATCATGTTTTAAGTTCCATATTTTATCACAACAAACAAGATTTCTAAAAGCACATTTAAATAAATAATCATTCTATCAAAAGAATTAGAATACTGGAAACAGAATCTCTGTCACTAACTAAGAACAAATCTTTTGCAAGGAGCTTGTTATGTTACAAGACCACAAGATAATGTGAGAGAAAACTACTTTTTAACACAAAAGAACAGCATATGCAATGGAAGTATCTCTTCACTGATGCAAAGCACAAACATGTAGAGGTGGATCTACACTTGAGGGGAAGATACCTGGTGGAGCCAGGGCAGCGTCTCGGGGCAGGGCGTCCCATTCCCTACGCTCACGATCCCCCGGACGCCAACGGATTTGGTGTAGGTCAGCCTTTAATAGCAGGAGTGCAACGGTACAAAATATAGTCTCAGCTCCTCCTCTGGGAAACTCCATGAGCCATTTTGTTCTTGCAAAAAGCAGCTTTGGGGGGAGGACCTTTGAGAACTGTATGGGATATGGCATGGGGGACAGCAGTGAAAGGAGGAAGTCTCTTCCCAAAGCACAGCTTCTGCATGGGCTGGGTTCTTTGGGGGGGGGGATGGTTTTCTCCCACTGCAGCTGCCAACATTATATCCTATCTATACCATTTCCAAGGATCCACAGAAGTGGCTTTCCAGAGGTGGTGCTCAGAGAGGAAGGAAGGTAACTTACACAAATGCCAATGCACTCATGCTACTTAAGATACAACCCAATATCTCCAGTGAATGAGACCACTCTCCAGAGTGTGGTTCATAATTACGCTGTACTAAGCCTGCTTTAAGTCGCCCTTTAGCATGCATGGACTTACGCCAAATACCCTTATCTCAAACAATTATCTCAAACAATTATAATTTAAAATAGTTCTTAGCCAACTTTTGGACCCACCTATAGCAGCTTACAATATCTGATAAGAAAATTCCAAAATACTAAACAATATTGTACGCAGATTAGTACAAGTAATACCTGAGAACTATTGTCTTTACTTGTGTGCATTTCCACATCAAACATTATCTGTCCGTCTTCTTGAGGAGAAGGGCTGAAAGAAAAAGTGATATTGTCACGGTTCTATTGCTGTGAAAATTGACTATAATAAAGAATTGTGCATTAGGTTTCTATCCGTACTTTTGCATTAAGAGCATTTTTATGTAACTTGCATAGAAGCAGAAAACCATCCTTGCAGGAGAAATACTTCTGAGCTAAGGAGAAAAGGCCTCCCTACTTTAGGGGAGGAAATGTGCTGATGGCTGTGAAATCACCTTCCCACAAAACTATACGGACCCCAGGAAACAAGAGCAGGAAATCAAAATAAAGTTTCTTAGGTTTAGGTTCCAAACAACGTAATGCAGTATAAAGATATGCAGCTGCTGTATGCTAAGCCCATTGTGGGCTACCCCGAGGCTGCTTGGCCACACCTCCGGAAAAGGGGACGTGTTTTTATTTTTACACACACACACACGCGCGCGCACACACACACACGCACAGGAGAGCGAGAGCGACCCCTTCCTATGGGTCCAGACCTGGCATACATTTGGAGAGGCGGAGTAAGGCCAGCTCGGGTTGAGAAGGGGCTTAGGATATCGTCAGAGCACGCCACCAATATCCCCACCCCAAGCTGGCCAATGGCCACCCCCCTGGCTACCCCTGCCCACTTCCCCCCCACCCCTGCACCGACCAGTGCAGGACTTACCTCCATCAGCAACTGCAGGGTCTGGAGGGTGGCGGTGTGAGGGCCGCCGGCCTCTGTGCCGGTGGTACTTACTCCCAAGTCATTGCAAATGACTACCTTAAGTCCCATTAACATAAGAACATAAGAAGAGCCCTGCTGGATCAGGCCAAAGGCCCATCTAGTCCAGCTTCCTGTATCACACAGTGGCCCCACCAGATGCCTCAGGGAGCACAAGACAACAAGATAACCTCTTTCCTGCTGCCACTCCCCTGCACCTGGCACAGAGAAAACCTACCTCTAAAACCAGGAGGTTGCTTATAGCTTGTAACCTGTGATGGTCTTTTCCTCCATGAATCTGTCGAAACCCCTTTTAAAGGCATCTAGGCCAGGTGCCATCACCACACCCTGTGGCAAGGAGTTCCACAGATGAATTACACGCTGGGTAAAGAAATATTTTCTTTTGTCCGTTCTAACTCTCCCTCCACTCAATTTTAGTGCATGTCCCCTGGGGTTCTGGTGTTGTGCGAGAGGGAGAAGAATTCCCCTCTATCCACTCTCTCCATCCCATACATAATTTTATACGTCTCAGTCATGTCCTCAATCATTAATTTAAATGGAACTGAACCAAGGATTAACTTTAGTTGGTCGTCACCCAATCTGGGTCTATATATATCCAGACTACCAACTAAAGTTAATCCTTGGTTCAGTTCCATTTAAATTTATGGGATTTAAGCTAGTCATTAATTTCAATGATACTTAGTCATGACTAATTAAGAGATATCCCTTGTTTCTGTTAGAAAAAACTAAGGTGTTGCTCTGATGAAGTTAGCAGGGAAAAGTGGGAAAGGCAATTGAAGTATGATATTTCTGATTTCACAAGATAATTACAGACACACTATGAAGAAATGCTGACAAGAAATTCTAAAAGATCTGGTGGGTGGTGTTTTGCCTCAACATACCATATTAGGAATCAGGAAGGAATGTTCTTCCAGGTGAGACTGATCAGCAACCAGAGGGCCTTTTTGCCAATCCCTGTAGCATGTTTCTTAAGAAGCTTCAACTACCATGGAAAATATACAAATTTTATTTTATTTTTTTAAAAATTACCCTTTTATCTAGGGTTAGTCTGTCCCCTCCTACTCTATATAAATATAATGAGAAGAGGAAGTCAGCAATAAAGGGACACAGCTGTGGTTTAATAAACTGAAGGACCTGCTTCAAGATAAAGATAAAGACTTGCTTCAAGATTCTGACTTTGTTCAGCCTACCAAGTGCTCTAAAAGCAGGTGGTAAATTAGTTCACTACCATTTATTAATTTTTTTTAAAAAAATCCTACCTTTTCTGCCCATTTTTAAATAAAACTAAATTGGTAATGAGTTAGTTGAAAAATACCTGGCATCCATAGCTATTTATCAGCGAAAGCTGAACAAGCTGAGCATGCTTGAAGTCCTGTGGAAGGGCCCAACCCTACCCAACTTCCCAGTGCTGATACAGCCATGCCAATGGGGCATGGGCTGCATCCTGCTGCGGGGGGGGAGGGGGAGTCACGGAGGCCTCTTCAAGGGCCTCAAATGGAGAACATTTGTTCCCTTGCCTTGGGGCTGCATTGCAGTTGCCTCGGAGCTGGGGAGTTGGATACGATTGAGACACAATTTAATTGGGCTGCATCCTGTAAATTAGTGGCAAAATATTCATCCAGAAATAAAAGTTCTTCTTTAAAAAATCTCCATTCAGTTTAATATTGGGAACTGAAGTGGTAGCACTATGAGGAAAATTAACTCCAAGACAAAGAATTTGAATAGATCTTGAATTCTCACCTGTCGCAGTGGGAACTACCTCTCGAACTGCTCTGCCCAGATTCGTGCTGAGCGTCTAGAAGTATCTTCTCCATATCCCCATTGTGGATAGAAGATGAAGAAGGAACGTGCTCCAGACCCCCATTTTTCGCATTGCCGTTGTCATTACCATTTCCGTTCATCTGCAACTCCACCCAAGAGCCTGTTGGACAGCCAGATATTTCATCAGAAAGAACAAAACCCAGCACAAGGTTTTATCACTTTCAGAAATACGTAACCACACCAAATTTAGATAGCTACAGGAAAAACATCCACAGACAGCAAAGAACATTCCCCCATAAAGCAACTATTTTCAGACCTACTTCATGAAAGCCAATTCACATATTATGAATTGTCTATACATAAATAAGGGCTCCTACAACTGATCAACCTATGTTATTAGTAACACTGGAAAAGCACAACAATGAAAGACAAAGCAACAGCTTCCGAGAGCAAGGCACGCTGCAAATGTAACTAAGCTTAAGTATAAGTCTGGAGCCGCCCAACCTGGGGTACTTTTGAGAAGGGGGTGACCCAGGCTGCAATCCTATACACACTTTCCTGGGAGTAAAGCCCCACTGAACATAATGAGATTTACATCTGAGTAGACATGAATAGGATTGTGCCGACAGTGTCAGACTTCCTTGAGTCCCTGGGCACCAGTGAGGGGAAAACTGAACACAGCTTGCAGCAATGAGTCTGGAAGCCCAGCGGGGTGGCGACACCCAAGGCCACCCCACTGAGCTTCCAGACTCATTGCTGCAAGCTGTGTTTCTTCAGTTTCTTCACCAGCAGGGTTGGTGCTGGTGACCAGTTTGCAAAAGGATCTTGCACTCTTCCGGGGAGCATGCATGGCCAGCCATTCAGGAATGAAGCAGAGGAGGGACGGCAACGATGACAGCACAACTAAAGGGGTACCTCCAAGCTGTGGAGCTGGGAAAGCAGAGGAGGTTGATGTGTGCAACACAAACCCCACCCTCAATCTTAAGTAACCTGAGAACGAAGGGATCAGGGAGGGATATGTACTGTACCTGAAATGATCACTTACTCTTCCCTTGCCTGTGCTGCTTTCCACCTCTCAGTTGCCTACCTTGTGCCCATTTTTAATTGGAAAGCATCATGCACTCCGATGGCGTTGCAGAAGCAATAATATACAAAGACTATCAATTTAAAGCATACTTGCTAAGCCAACTCATTTCTTTGTACTTGAAGATATCTACTGAACTGAGATCTCACCATGCAAACAACAATACTCTGCATTTGACCCATCTGATCTCCAGAAAATGTGCAGGAAAGCAGTTAAAAAATGTCCTCTGGTACACATGTTCTTAACACACACCTAGGAAAATTAACTTCCTGTGACTGAGGCAATGGATAAAAATAATGATCTCACAACATCATTTCCTCACCTGTACAATGAGAACAGTGATTCAATATTGCAAGGATGAAGAAACTAAGTACAGTACTGTTTTGGTCTGCTGGCTTCATAATGGATAGCAATAAGGCCCTGCTTAGATAGAATAACAGTTGACAACTGTGTTACCAGCAGTAAGAAAACAGTTAATGTTTAGGTTAAATCTCCTTGAGATCTAATCTAATGCAATCACATTACAATAGTGCTCCATAATCTACAACAGCTACCCTTAACCTTCTAGGCAGAATTCAAGAAAGGTACTAATTTAAGCGCCAGCAATACTGTATCCTGAGCAGAGTAGGCAGGGTTCGAGGTCTCCTCAAGGCAAGGGAACTTTTGTTCCCTTACCCTGGGTAAAGCCCCAGTTCCTGTAATGGGTCTCCTTGGATCTGCGCCTGCGGAGGCCTTCTTGAGGCTCAGGAAAGTCACGCATGGCCTTCCCAAGTCTCAGGACACCCCATCTGGTACCTGGGGGCACAAAAAATTGCAATTCCCATATCTCCCCATCAACGATGCCTGAGGAGTCTATGGGGGTGTTAACGTTTGTGGTCCTGGGTGCCAGATGCCCTGGCTATGCCACTGCATGTATCAGGGAACCCCAGAGCACCGGCAGATGCGCAGAGTGGCATAGTGCCAAGCTCAACGCCAAATACCAGGAAAAAGCCAGAACAGGAGGGGAAGGAGAGCCACAAACAGGGGAGGTGGGATGGATGAGCAAACCAGGCAGGGGGCAGATGGTGGCCACTTACGGTGTGTTCATAGAGCCCCTGAAGGGGTCTCAGGGTGCCACAGGGCTCCAAGGAGCACATCTTGAGAAAGTGTATCTGATCTAGGAGTATATCTAGATCATACAACAAATGGATACAGAGTGGTGATCTCTGTAGATGGTCTACTCCAGAAGACCTTCTTGAAGACTGGTCAAAAGCCAGAACTTTGTGAACCATTCAGGCTGGTTTTCATGAGCTGGAGCTATGGCTGGAAGGATGTTGCAGTATGGCACAGATGGTGGTGGTATGTGTAATATATTTGCTGTTTAGTTTTGAAAGTACTGGGACAGTTTGAATGCTACCACCTGTTGAATCATGTGGGGAGAAGCATGTGTGCATGACAACATGGTGCACTGTCTTACTGCTGCATAATCACACAGAAGGCATGCTCCACACACCCATCCATGTGACAGCAGGATGGCACACCACGGAGGAGGACATATGTGCTATGAATGACATGCACCTCACTGCATGTTTGGGCAAGCCAGTCGGATTGTATGATCTGAACCAGTACATTTTTATTGTAATATTTGACAGTCTAGAAAAGTAAAATGACAGCCTTTGGACAAGATGACATACTTTAGGTTTTTAGCCAATAAGTTACAGAATTCTTTATGGAGGAACTTTAATGAAAAGCTCATGAATGAGAGAAATCACTAGCTATAGTACTTCAGTTATGTGGACAGTTTATAGACCTAGTGTTTGGCACCTTGTTTCAGCAAACTTTCAGCTGGAAAAATCAAGACAAATGCTTTCTCTTTTGTTTAGAGAAACCACACAATGGAAACATGATACCACAGTGAACAAGCTGAAGAATGCTATGTTAGTAATTAGATATATCAGCATCAAGAGCTTCCCCCTTTGGGCACCAAAATATCTTTCTACAACACCACAATTACTTCTGTTCGCCAATACATACAGTGCACATGAAGCTGCCTTAAACCGAGTCAAGACCTTTTGGTCTACTACCTAGTTCAGTACCAGCTATGCGGACTGGCAGTGGCTCATCAGGGTTTTAAGCAGGAGCCTCTCTCAGCACTACCTGGAGACTCCAAGGATTGAAGCTGGATGCAAAGCAAATGCTCTACCACAGAGCTACAGCCCCCTTCCCAGTGGGCCAAGAACATTATTTCTGCCAGACTCTGTTAATGTTTTACACTGCATTGCTAGCTGCTTTACTTCTGTGAGAAATACAAATTAATTTTCAAAGATGCAAGAAAGAATAGCATATGCTTTTCTATTTCTTATGAATAATAAAGTATAGTTAACACTATATAATCAATCACAAAAGTGATTAGAGCTGTACACAAAGTGCCAACACCACCATAGGCATAACGGTTTGGTGAAATATTTTCACTTAAAATGACACACACTTATACGACAGATCTGCACAACTAGTGACTCAAGTCAGATGTGGCCTACTATCGCCCTGCCAGGTGCTTCACATTATTATGAAATCTAAACTGAAGCTATCTGGATACCCCTCCAACCTGATCAAGGAAACAAAAGTCTGCAATGGACCAGCTAACAGACCCCGGATATAGTACACATCAGTAATATTGACTCAGCTACTGAATAAACTCATTCTCGGCTCCTCCCCAGCATCCCTGCTGTAGCTCTCCCCTTGCTACTCAAGGCAGTAAGCAACTAAACAAACTCATGTCAGTCAAAACAAGTCAATTCACACTTCCCTCATTCCATAGCACTTCACCTATATACTGTTTGTCAGATCTGTTTCACCACCAGCTATTATATAGCTTTCCTTCAAAAAGACAATTCTTTCTGCCCCCATACTCCTGCCTGTGCTCTCTCACTCCTAAAGACCCAATCACCTGCCACCATCTCATCAGTTCCAGCCATAGCCCTCTCTAGTCCAATCTTGTTTGCACAGTTGTAGCCTCTTGAGCTCCCCCCTCTTGTCCCACAGCTATTACACATCTCAAAGAGGTTACAGGTCCAAAGATCTCAAACAACTTCAACGAGCCCTCCTTAATTTTAAGGTTCTTAATCTAGCCAACATCTACCATACAACCATGGCTCATCTTTCTGGAATCTGGAAATGGAAGCAGCACTAACCCACATAGCAGGACAAAAACATCAAAAACACTTCACACACAACAACCCCCCCCCAAAAAAACACCTTGTTTCTTTTGGCATAAGCGTTAAAAACCAAGCTATTGGACGCTTAAAGTCAGATGACTTTATAAATGATTAAACACACACAATCCTCATCAACAGCAGTCAATAAGATAATACAACACACACACACACACACACTCATAATCACATTTTTAATTACTCAATTAGTGTTTGCTTCCTTTTTTCCTCTACCTGCCCTATATCATCCCATCGACGGCTTTTCGGAGCACAAACTCAACCCAGCTAACTTTAAGTAAATAAATACTATGAATTTGAAAAGCATCTTGCACAGGTTTAAAAACACTGTGCAATTTTGCTTTGGCTACTTTGGACAACAGACCTATATATAGGAGGAAGAGAGGGGATTGTTGTTAATAAAACTTTCCAAAGTGAATGAATTAAAAAATTAAGATGAGAACGAAATAAAAAGTTTTGTTCCATCGCTGCAGGCACCCACAAGCCTCAACACACGCCAAACCCACCATTTGGGGGTTCTCCTCCTCTCTCCTTGCCCCCTTTCCAAGGCGTCCCTCGCCCCCTCCTAGTCCTCAGCACCCCTCCCCTCCCCCACCAGCATTCTATTACGCTCCCCTCCCCCTCTGTCGAGTCAAGCCATCCCCGCGCCGCCGCCGCCCATTGGTCAATAGTCTCTCGCGCGGCGAGGCCCCCAGCCAATCGAACGCCAGCGGTGGGGAGGGACAAATTCGCGGCCACTTGAGGGGAAACCAAGTCCGCTGGCTCGGCCTGCCCCGCCCGCCCGTTTACATTGAGACGGCGCCTCAACGGGCCTGTCACAGGAAAGGGGGGGGGAAGAGAAGAGGCGAGATCCACTCACTGTTCAGGCCCGGCTCAGCTGGCGTCCCCTCAGGCGGCGGGTTATTGTTATTGTTGTGGTGGTGCTGAGGAGACTCCTGAGGGGAGGACATGGTGTTGGTCTTGAGCGCGGAGCCCTCTATCCGAGGAGGTGGCGACAGCGGCAGTGACGGGCAGGAGGAGGCGAACGACAACAAAAACAACACCAGAGTGTGGGCTGCGCGAAAAGCGCCAGCGACCCCGCCTCCCTGGCTCAAGTGCGCACGCGCCGGAGCGGCCACGCCCACTCGCCGGCACGCCGGCGCCACCCCTGCAGCCCCGCCTCAGGTTTTTCCTCCCTGACGTTTCTCACGTCCGCACCTCGGCGGAGGGGAAAAGGGGTGCGGTCGCCGAGGAGCGACTGCGCATGCTCGTGTTTCCTCCCGCTGAGCTGGCTAAGGCTGAACTGGATTGTAGAGTTCCACTGCATCTCTCTGGCTGCTTTTACCATTGCGACTCCAATTTCTACAGCACATTTGGCTTCTCTCTGTTAAAGAGGGGCTCAGTTCTCAGGGACCGCGGTGGCTTAGTGATGATTTAGAATAGATGCTGAACTGCAGTGCAGACCGGAAGGTCGGTAGGACAGCAGTTCAAAAGCCGAGTGCGGTGTGATGGAGTGAGCTCCCATCTCCTGCCAACTTAGCAGTTTGAAAGCAAGAAACTACAAGTAGATAAATAGGCACCGCTGCGGCGGGAAGGTAACAGCGTTCCGTTAGACATGCGGCCTCATGACCACGGAAGTGTCTTCAGACAACGCTGGTGCTTCGGTCTTAGAAACGGAGATGAGCACTGCACCTAGAGTTGTATACGACGGGCTTTCGAGCAGGGGAGACCTTTTAACTCCGTTAAAAGCCCCTCTGTGAACACTGTGAAATCCACATACAAACTTGTCTTTAATGCATCATTAAAGGCCCTCCTTGAAGTCAAAGTGTTTTGAAAACCCTTTAATTCTGCTGCAAATGAAGAAACAGATTCACTTTCATGCTGGTCCTCTTTGTGAAATTGTTATTGTTAAGAATAGTTATATACCACTTTTCAACAGGAGTAGTTCAGAAAGCGGTTTACATACGGTAGTAAAATAGGTTCCCTATCCCCAATCAATCTCACAATCTAAAATAAAATACAGCAAAGACACCAGCAACAGCAGGAGGACGAGGATCCAGTATCTCCAGGCAGGGCTAGAAAAGTCACCTTGTTTGACAAACATACTTGAAAGATGAATCTGACTCAGTCCAAATTTTCTTACAGCCCTGGCTAAGCGACACTTATACAATGTGCCCGGCGGGGGGGGGGGGAGAGATGAAAGGGGATTTCAGCCATTAAAGGATGCTGCCATTATAGAGATTTTTAAAGATGTGCAAAAAGAGGGAATGGATCTCTCTGTTCTACATATAAAAAGGTAAAGGTATCCCCTGACAATTAAGTCCAGTCGTGTCCGACTCTAGGGTGTGGTGCTCATCTCCATTTCAAAGCCGAAGAGCCAGCGTTGTCCGAAGACGCCTCCGTGGTCATGTGGCCGGCGTGACTCTCCTTGCCGCAGCGCGTAGCATGCAGCTGGAACACGGAGCACTGTTTACCTTCCCGCAAGCGGTACCTATTTATCTACTCGCATTAACATGCTTTGGAACTGCTAGGTTGGCAGGAGCTGGCCAAGCAACGAGAGCTCACCCCGTCGCGGGAATCGAACTGCCAACCTTTCGATCGACAGCTTATGGTTCAGCGGTTTAACCCGCTACATATAGGTATACTTTATCCACTTAAACATATTTACTGCACGTGCAAACGGTGATAATCTGGTTAAGTATGTCAGTGAAGTTAGTGAAAACAGACTCGCAATTAGCCCACGGTAACAGTTTCTTCCAGAATACGAACCTTGCCAAAGTTATCACTCCAAGGTACCTGGAGATACACCAGTAGGGGCAGAAACGGAGTGTGTAAAAAACTCAGTACGGATGTTACAATGCACACGCAGGCATGGACAGCTGTTCAATGTCAGTATAAGCATGTCTACGTGCCCCTTTAATCATAAACATGTACAGGGGGATTAGACCCTGGATTTGTCAGGGCTTTTCAGCACTGACTGAAAATCATTCCAAATAAGCTTGTGCAGGCTGTTGCAGACAGTGATGACACTTCTATGTAGTTTGGTCTGTCAGTTGAGTATTATACAGCAGTTAATGTTCCATAGCTTACTTTTCTTATTGCTCCTGTTTGTCCAGTTATAACATTGCTCTGTTGGTTGTCATGTTTACCAGTCTACTGGAATAACTCTTAAGGCACAGTGCTTGCCTGCCTGCCTGCCTCTCTCTCTCGCTCCTTTCTGTAGCTGGTCACTAAAATCAGGATGCTATATGTTTAATTTAGGTAACAGTAATGGTACAATTTTTTTTTCTTTCGCCTTCCTCTCCCCCCCCCTCACACCTCAGTTAGCCAATCAAGACATGATGAGCATTGCTCTTCAACAAGCAAATCCAGGCAAGTGGTGATAGCTACATACACATGGAATCCGCATGAAGTCACCATAAACGTTATGATTAATGCACATGTGACCGAGAACAAAAAATAACTAGTGCATGTTCAAATTAAGAGCACATTTTGGTTGAGCATGGGGTGCATAGAGCGTGGGAAAAAAGTATTTGATCCCCTGCTGATTTTGTACATTGGCCCACTGACAAAGAAATGATCAGTCTATAATTGTAATGGTAGGTTTCTTGTAACCGTAACAGAACAAAAAAACCTGAGAAAAGCATTTCAAAAAAGCAATATAAATTGATGTGCATTTTAATGAGTGAAATAAGTATTTGATCCCCTATCAATCAACAAGATTTCTGACTCCCTGGTGTCTTTTACTCTCTTACAGGGATTGCTCCTGATCCCAGCTTGTTACAGTACCTGTATAAAAGACACCTCAACAACAAGCGGAAGCTTTCATGGCCAGCAAAATTCTTACAAGATGTAGGAATTACGGGTTTTGATGCCATGTAAAAATTGTATTTTAAAACAGTAAAAACGTAAAATAAAAGACACCTGTCCACAGAAGCAAACAAACAGATTTCAAACTCTCCACCATGGATAAGACCAAAGAGCTGTCCAAGGATGTCAGGGACAAGATTGTAGAGTCTGAAGGCCAACCCACACCGCACGAGCTCTGGTGCGGAGGCGAGCGTGCGTAGGTACCTGGCCGCTAGCCTCCACACGCTGACCTCGTTTCCACGAGTGTCTCCAACAAATAGTCCCTCCCTGTTGTCCCGCCTTCTTAGAAAGCGTAGCGGTGATTCACTAAGCACAAGTGCGGTCCGATACACGAGAGAGGGGCAGGAAGGAGAGAAAACTAACAAAACAATTTGTGCCGGGAATAGAATTAATCTTGCTAACTTTTGTGAGAAGGAGAAATGGATCCAAGAGAAATCGGAGACTCAAGTGAGTTCCGATTGACTGACAACCCCTTTCATCCCGCCCTCTCATCGGATTGGTGGCTGCAGTAGCTCCGCGTACCCGCCCCCTCAAAGATGGGCAACAAACAATTTCACTTGTGCCGGAACTTGGAAGAGTGCAGCTGCTCCGCGTTCAGCTGCTCTTTTCCGGAATGGTGACTACACAGCTCAGCACAGCTCCGCACACGTCTGGGACGCGCCGGAAATCGTGCGGTTTGGGTCGGTCTTAAGTTGGGTAGAGACCTACACAAAGCTGGAATGGGTTAGAAGACTATCACCAAGCAGCTCGATGAGAAGGTGACAACAGTTGGTGTGATTATTCACAAATGGAAGAAACACAAAATAACTGTCAATCTTCCTCGGTCTGGGGCTCCATGCAAGATCTCACCTCGTGGAGTTTCAATGATCATGAGAACGGTGAGGAATCAGCCCAGAACTACATGGGAGAATCTTGTCAGGCAGCTGGGACCATAGTCACCAAGGAAACAATTGGTAACACACTACGCCCTGAAGAACTGAAATCCTGCAGCGCCCGCAACATCCCCCTGCTCAAGAAAGCACATGTACAGGCCCATCTGAAGTTTGCCAATGAACATCTGAATGATTCAGAGGAGAACTGGGTGAAAGTGTTGTGGTCAAATGAGACCAAAATCGAGCTCTTTGGCATCAACTCAACTCGTTGTGTTTGGAGGAGGAATGCTGCCTGTGACCCTAAGAACATCATCCCCACCGTCAAACATGGAGGTGGAAACATTATGCTTTGGGGGTGTTGTTCTGCTATAAGGGGACAGGACAACTTCACCGCATCAAAGAGACGATGGACGGGACCATGTACCGTCAAATCTTGGGTGAGAACCTCCTTTCTTCAGCCATGGCACTGAAAACGGGATGTGGATGGGTATTCCAGTATTGCAATGACTCAAAACACATGGCCAAGGCAACAAAGGAGTAGGTCCTGGAGTGGCCTAGCCAGTCTCCAGCCCTTAATCCCATAGAAAATCTGTGGAGGGAGCTGAAGGTTCGAGTTGCCAAACATCAGCCTCAAAACCTTAATGACTTGGAGAGGATCTGCAACGAGGAGTGGGACAAAATCCCTCCTGAGATGTGTGCAAACCTGGTGGCCAACTACAAGAAAGTCTGACCTCTGATTGCCAACAAGGGTTTTGCCACCAAGTACTAAGTCATGTTTTGCAAAGGGTCAAATACTTATTTCATTCATTAATGCACATCAATTTATATTGCTTTTTTGAAATGCTTTTTTCAGGGTTTTTTTTTTTTAATTCTGTCTCTCACTGTTACAATAAACCTCCCATTACAATTATAGACTAATCATTTGTCAGTGGGCAAACATACAAAATTAGCAGGGGATCAAATACATTTTCCTCACACTGTATGAATGTTTGGATAGGGCGAGAAGGGGCAGTGCTTTGGCTTGCAGATGGAGAGCAATCTTTTCTTGTCAATAGGACCAAAGACAATCCAAAACCTTTATCGCTGGCACCTACTGGCTAGTATCTGAAACATCACTAGCTGCAAGGAACAAACCAGCTCTTTCACGATCACACCATTGTAATGAAATGGATTCAGGGCTGACCTCGGCATGAGACAAAGTGAGGTGACCACCTTTGGCTTACATTATGGCACTCTGATATGTCAGCAGTACAAAGAACTGCTTCTCCTCCTAGATTTGTAAAAGAGAAGGATGGAGTGGAAGGGGAAAAAAGGAGTATTGGGCTGATATGTATCCCTGTCAGTCTTCTCTTCTCCGCATCAGGAGGCTACAGCCACCATTTTATATTCCCCCATGAATGATGCATTGCCTCAAAGTAAAATCATTCTGTAGCAATACTCCTTTGGTGGCAATTGAAGGGGAATCAACATGGCAGCTCCAGCCTCCTGGCAGCGCGAGAAGTCGTGCCTGCAACCCAGAGCCATTGGAGAGCCTCCCCTCAACCCTGGAGAGGATCCCCAAACCACTCTATTAAAAATACACAAAGTCTTTAAAAAACCCAAAGCATTTTGTGAAGTGGACTGCAGCCCATAAAAGGTTATGCTGAAATAAACTGCTTCAACCCTACAAAATTCTTTCAAACCCTACAAAAATTCTTTTTTGTTTTTCCTGCAACAGACTAACAGGGGCTGCGTTTGTTTTTTGGCTTGGAGTGCTTGAGAGCTGTTTTCCCGAAAATAAGACAGTGTCTTATATTAATTTTGGCTCCAAAAAATGCAGGAGGTCTTATTTTCAGGGAGGTCTTATTTTCCCAATCTGTGGCGCAACCCCCCCCCCCCCGGCACTTACTTTGACTGATTAAAGCTTCATTCTTTCCCAAGGGTGCAAGGCTCTGGAAGTCCTGCACTTGAGTCCTCCACTATGGAGACGACGTGCTAGAGACTCTGCAAGGTTGCAGCCTCCTTGCTGGCCTCTCTAGCACATCGTCTCTATGGTGGAGGACTCAAATGCAGGCCTTCCAGGCCTTGCACCCTCGGGAAAAAATGAAGCTTAAATCGGTTAAAGTAAGTGCCGGGGGGGGGGGGGGTCGCGTCTGTCTGGCTGATGATCCTAGCTAGGTCTTATTTACAGGGGAGGTCTTATATTTATGAGTGCCAGTAAAAATCATGAAAAAAAAATGACAGGAGGTCTTACTTTCGGGGGAGGTCTTATTTTCAGGGAAACAGGGTAGGAGCGTCACTTCCTGCTATTTCCAAGTTGAAAAACAAACACAGCCAGGGTTCACCCTCTAGCAATCAAGGCGACTGTGGAAATACCCACACCAATCAAAGCAAACCTCACAAAGGGTCTTAGAACATTGAGCAGCAGTTTGGAGAGGTCCTCGGCTTGACCCACAGAAGTGAAGAACTAGCTTTGCAGAGAGGAGGAGTTTTTCTCTGTTGAAGCCCATGCATCGTGTCCAAAGCAGGTCTAAATGATGACTGGAGGAAAGCAAAAGTCTTACAGAAATCTACCAACATTTACACATGCTGTTTTCTGGACGCCAAGCACTTTTTGATCACCGTGACTTTCATGTATTATCTTTTAATGGCAAAGAATTTTTGAAATGCCAAAATTAAAAAGGAACACTCAACGGTAAAACTACATTTCCATTTAAGTAACCAGTAGCAACAAAAATACATAAAATATCAGGGTACTCTAGAATGCAGTGTAATTTTTTTATCTATTTAAAATTATTTTTATATTAAATTTTGTGTGATGCACTGTTTAAACAACGAGAGATTTTAATGACTTTTTAAAAACGGAAAGAAAAGCAGCACACAGTTGTAAGAGTCTGGACGCTAAACAAAGATTTCATTCAATGAAATTAGAACAAAGAGGGTTAACACCAGAAAAAAATATAAGTCTGGTCTCATGAAAAACTTAATTGTAATCTACAAATTCACCCCCTCCGTTCTGACACAAAGTTTTGTTAACAGCGAGGAGGAGGAGGAGGGAAGTTTTACAGACCTGAAATTATAGGAATTAATGTTCAGTGGTTTAGAAGAATCCAAGAGTTTTTTAAATGGAAATTGTTGATAAAATACTGAAGTGAGATTTGTTTGAACATTTTCATATAGGAATTAAGAAAACAAATACTCTCCCTTCTCCTTCTCCTCAAGGAAACAAATAATAATACTGGTTAAAGTAGTTACCAACATGTTTATTATCATGCATCTAAAGTAAAAAAAAATCTAAAGAGGTAGATTAAAAAGAAAAAAACAGCTGCACCATTCTTTGTCACTTTTATTTCAGTAGATTTTTCCCCTTAGGTTTTCTTTGTTTTTTTTCCATGTTTTTAACGCCAGACACGGCAAGGAGTGATTACAGTCAATGGTTTATTAAAACATTTTGTTCTTTGCAACACAGGCTCTCCCCCTGTTACCACTGACCCTATTTTGTGTGCTTTTTGAGTTTGTTTTTTTTCTGTATACACCACCACCGGGGCTGGGAAGGAGGGAAGGAGGTTTAAAAGGAGAAAACGGAGTCCAGGAGGAATGCTACAAGCCACAGCAAGAATGAGCTGTTTAAGAATTAAAAAAAAAAGGGGGGGGGAGGCGCAAATAATACAGTTATGCAGGTTTACATGATTAAATCCCACAGCATGACTTGAAGGCATTTTCCCCTGTGGCTGACGGCATCACAAATGGAAGGCATAAAAACTGGAGGAACCGAACGTAGATGCAGTCCAAACCTCTAGTCCATTAGGCAAGATGGTGCAAATAGTCATTTGAACTTTTTTTAAAAAGTGCCCTACCCTCACCTAAATGGCTAGCAGACATGGAACTCCCAGGGGGAGTGAGAGGCCATCCATGTAGCTATCTATAAAAGTGTATTGTCAATATGGCACATTTTTAAACACTGGGAAAAGAAGAAGTGCGCCACAATGAACCCCCTCCCTCCCCACTTTCTCTCCTCTATTGGTTTACGGGTACAAATGCTAGATTCATCTAATCTGAACTATGCAGGAAGTGGACTCCTCTGCCAGGACCTCTAGTCCTAATTCACTTTGTCTTGAAATATATACAAGTTGTTTGTAGTGGCTACAGCAATGATGTTCTCCTTAGGATGCCAGGCTGTGTGGAGAATCTTCTTGTTGAAATCAAGGCTGTCAACGCTGATCTCGTCCTTCTTCCGTTTGCCACTCGCACAAACTTTGCGGGGCTTCAAAACTGTGCGAGGCTTATTGTTTTCCCGAGATGCTTCTAAAGTGATGTCTCGTTTTGTGTTCCTGTCGAACATTCTGAAGAAGTTGTTGTAGGAGCCAGTCATCACAACACTAAGCAAGAGAAAAAGCAACATTAAGAACGCAAGGGAAGGCTTGCTGGATGCAGCCAAGGCCCATCTAGTCCAGCATCCTGTTGCTGGCAGTGGCCCACCAGCTGACTCATGAGAAGCCCACAAGCAGAAGAGGGAGGCATCTTTCTCCCTTGCAACAGGCATTCAGAGGTTAAGTTCCACTGAATCTGGAGGAAGCACAGTCACTACGACAAGTAGTCATTGATAGAGCTGCCCTTCTTGAATTTTAAAGTCATCCAAGCTAGAGGCTATCACCACATCTTGTTACAGACCTTCAGTTACCAAAGGAGTTTCTGCTGCAACACTTTTTATTCCAGAAAAATCAGTATTTTATTTGCAGGGGTGGTGCAAAATCTACCATTTAAAAAAACTTAAAATTAAAAAGTGTCACAGGTTTATTTTTTCAAAGAGTTGTACATATTTGGAAAATTATGGTAGTTTAATAAGTAGCTAGTTTAATGGTGTGGAAATGACATTTTGAATATACACTTGGATCTCCATATCCGTGAATTTGACATCCGTGGATTTGACTCAATGCGGATGGCTTTGTGGAGGGGGGGGGGGGGCCGCAATATAAAAACCTTTTAAAAAGAAAACAAGGTTAAAAAGAGCTTTCCTTACCTACACCAGGATGGCGTAGTGGTTTGGGAGTCGGACTTAGACCTGGAAGATCCAGGTTCAAATCCCCGCTCAGCCATGAAGCTTCCTAGGTGACCTTGGGCCAGTCACTATCTCTCAGCCCCACCTACCTCACAGGGTTGTTGTGAGGACAAAAGGAGGGTAGGAAATATGTACACCACTCTGAGCTCCTTGGAGGATAAAAATGTGAAAAATAAATAATTTTCCACTGCAAACCACTTCATTTCCTTGCCTGTAGAAGGGGAAATCGTGCTCCTACAGCCTCTTCTGGGTTGCACGACTTCCCCCTCTCTTCTCCAATTCCCCCTCCCTTCTCCCTTCTCCAGTATGCATTGGGGCGAGCCTGGGGAAGGGAGGGGGGAAGTTATGCAACCCAGAAGAGGCTGCAGGAGCACAATTTTCCCTTCTACAGGCAAGAAAATGAAGCACTTTGCAGCAAAAGGTAAGGAAAGTTCTTTTTAACCTTTTTTAAATAAAAGGTTTTTACATTGGCCTCTGGTATCCGCCCTAAAGCAATTTCATTTTAAGCAGATTTCAGCATCCGCAGGAGGGGGTCATCATCATCATTTTATTGATACGTTCGAAGACCAGCAAGACAACCATAATAAAAACAGAAAATAAAACATTACATGCATTGCTGGATATAAAGGCTAAAATTTAACAAATGAACACACATATATACAAGAAACAGAGAGTGAATAGATGTTAAAAAATTTCCTCGTTGCTAACAATACCCTTACGGGTTTTGCAAGCAGCCGCCAAGAAGCTTGCGCTCCAAATTGTGAACCGAGGATTAGTTCCCATAAGGAGTTTCTTGGTCATCACTACATCAGGAAAGCCTGGGAATTCCCTAGTCAGGGGAGAAATAAACTTAGCATGGATTCCCTGGTAGAATGTACAATGAAACAGAACGTGCTCAATTGTTTCCACTTCTCCCGAGCCACAAGGGCAGACCCTTTTAAAAGACAGGGATCCTCCTGTAGCAACCCTCAACAAATGCCAAGGAGAGCGCTCTCCACCTGGCTAGGAAGAAAGCCCTCCTGTGCCTTGGGAACTCAAGTAGTGAAAGATAGTTGGCCGGCGCAACTATATATCTGACATCCTCCATGGCTAAAAAAATTGGGGTTCTGCTGATATCCCCCTGCGGCTCGATGCCTAATAACCTCTGCCTTATGACCAATCTTGCATGATCTAGATCCATTGCCAAAATGGCCAGGGAGAAATGGTTCAGGGAGAACCCCAGGTGCCTCAGCTTCCTATGAACTTCCTTAAGCCAGGATGATTAAAAATTGTCTTGTAAGATTAAATATGTTAGGCCCTGGTCATTGAAATTTAGATTAAGCCAAAAATTGATGGAGGCAACGGAAACCCTAGCCTTCACTTTTAACAGGCCAGGATCAAGGTGCAAACTTGCGTCGGAAACGTAGCTGGACACTTGAAATATGGATCTTAGGAACATAGATTGAACACGTTCCAGGGGGGTGAAACTAGAGGAAAGAAGGCCCAGAATTGTCCCATACAAAAGTTGGGACAAGGTTTTCGCTTGATATAATTTAATTGCTGCTGGTATCCGCAGGGGGTAATGGCTGCTTTGGTATCTGCAGAGGGTCCGGAATGGAACCCCTTCCAATTACCCGAGATCCAACTGTAAATACATAGGTAAAAGTGCATGTGTGTGGATAAGGAATTTTCATTTCAGGCAATATGGAATAAAATTAGAAGACTGAGCATACATTCGTACATCAGCTTACAGGCATATAAACCCTATTTATATTAACTGGAAATTAGATAGACACTCTCTGTTAAAATAATTTTTCCCAGTTGTCATCAACACAGTCACACTTCCAGGTTGCTTGCCTTTAGAGAGATTGTCAAGAAGGGCCATTTATATTTCTCAACACAACCCCCCAAAATTGACAATAAGTTATAAGAGCTTCTCTTGCAGCACATCCTGGGACCTGAAGTTTTATGGAGGAGGCCGAGAATTGCACTGGAGATTCCCAGTGTCCTATGACAGGAGGATTATTTCTAGGACACCATGACTCCTGCGCCTTGCATGGTATTTTGTTTCCAGGAAATAAATTCCTGTCATTCTGAGAACTGTGACAAGCCTGCCAATTACAACGAAAGCGAAAGACAGCTGTTAATAAATAATTACTAGATTTGAAAGACTCCATAGATTCAATTCTCTCCTTCCTGTGCCTCTCAGGCATGACATCACCAGTGTTTCCAGGGCATTTTCACACTTCCAAGAGCCAGAGTGGGGCAACTTCACTTCTGCAAGAACGCAAGCGCTTGATATGCTACAGGCTGCTCATTTGTGGTAGGAACAAACATTCAAGGAAGATGAGATTCTCCAGATACATTGGGCAAGTCCTAACATGCAAGAATAGCATTTTGCAAAGTGGTCCCTGGGCTGCACCACTTCAAAGCCTGAGGTTAATCCCATGCCTGGGTGAAAAAACCTCCATATCTGTGAATACCAATGATAGCCCAAGATCTCCCAGTACCTGAGGGGGCACAACAAATGTTACCTACCATTATCTGCAGGCATGACAACCACCTCTCTTCCTCCTGCTCCCTGGTTTTGAAGAGGAAGAGGACGTGTGGAGGAGGATAGGAGAGTGGTGGGCTAGAGCATCTGACAAACAGTCTGGCTCACCTACACTTCCTTTTTGAATCCAGGGGACAGGAAGAAGAGGTGAAAGCAGGTCAGCAGAATCGGAGACTACAGTCAGTGAGAATGACTTTAGCCTAGTGTTCTCCCTGTCCTGGTACATTTGCACTTGCAGGGAGGTAGAGGACGGGGACTGTTTCAAAAACAGAGGAATACAGGCGCCCACCCGCAGGTCCTGTATCCGCGGTTTCAGTTACCCATGGATTGAAATCAGTGCCCCAGAATGCCTTACACGGCCATTTTACACATTTACCACAAGTGGTGAGAAAACGCACCAGCGGTAGGAAAGCCATCTGAGTCATTCTGAAGCCATGCATATGGGGGTTCGCTACTAACTGTGGTTTCAGGTATCCTTGGTAGGTCTGGGAACATGGATATGGGGGAGGGGACACCTGTATTCTAGAACAGGGGTTCTCAACCTTTGGAGGCCCGTGTACCCCCTATCATGGTCCAATTTTCTGAAGTACCCCCTGCTAATTAACTGCTAATTAATTGGATTAATCAATTGATTAATTAGGTAATTAATCGTTAAATAAGTACTAAAACAATTTTAAATGTGAAAAAATGTCTTATTTAACTCGTGTGTGTGTGTGTGTGTGTGTGTGTGTGTGTGTGTGTGTGTGTGTGTGTGTGTGTGAGAGAGAGAGAGAGAGAGAGAGACAGACAGACAGACAGACAGACAGACAGACAGACAGACAGACAGACAGACAGACAGACAGACAGACAGAAGGATCTCTTTTTTTCTCCAAGTCACACTTCCCAAAATCAGCTCCTCCCTCCCCCAACCCACCAAAGTACATTTTCCAAAGTACAAAAATAAGCCCAAAACTAAAATCAGACAGACAGACAGACAGAAGGATCTCTTTTTTTCTCCAAGTCACACTTCCCAAAATCAGCTCCTCCCTCCCCCAACCCACCAAAGTACATTTTCCAAAGTACAAAAATAAGCCCAAAACTAAAATCAGAGAGACAGAAGGGCAACGAAAATAATTAAAATTTAAAATCCATGTTAATTAACACATAATTAGCTGCTGGTGAGGCAGATAAGGGGCAGGGCTTGGCATACCCCCAGCAAGAGGTCCGTGTACCCCTAGGGGTACCCGTACCACAGGTTGAGAACCCGTTCTAGAACACTCTGAACTTCAGAGTCTAGGAAGGACCACATTAGGTCACAGGATATACATTTAAGGAAGGAGGCTAGAATTTTTTAAAAGTATATGGAGGACATATGGCTGTGGAGATTCCATAGCATCACTCTGAGGATCACCATGTGCCTATTATTTTGTTTCACATTTTATACCACCCTTCCTCCAAAATGGTCAGGGTGGCATACATGGTTCCTCCCCTCCTTTTGTCCTTACAATAACCCTGTGAGGTTGATGAGACGAAGAGGTAGTGACTGGCCTGAGGTCACCCAGGAAGCTTCATGGCTGAGCAGGGATTTGTACCTGGATCTTCTAGGTCTAAATCCAACTTCCAAACCGTTACACCATTCTGGCTCTTATTAGCTTTCAAGAGACTGAGAAAAGCATAAGAATATAAGTGCAGTCCTGAGGGACTGAACCCAGGGGCACATCTAGTCCAGCACCCCATTTCTCACACTGGCCCACCAGATGCCCCTGAGAAGCCCACAGCTCTCTCTCTCGCCAGCTCTCCTGCTACCAATATCCAGAGGCATGCGGCCTCTAAACCTGGAGTAGCAGGTACCTATCATGAGTAGTAGTCATTCATACACCATGAATGTTCCAATAATCCCCTTTTAGAACCAACCCAAAAAGAAAGTGTTCACAGCCTTCTTTAAAAGGCTACTTTCAAAGAAGACACATCTGCGTGATCCTCTCCCTGGGGTTGGATGAGTACAACACATCTGGATCTGTGCAAACCATCATGTGTCCTACCTGAACTAAGGCTGGACCCAATTTGCATGGCTGAATACAGTAGGGCTGCAGTAGCTGCATATGCCCAAAGGTGCAAGTCAGAAAAGAACGTTATTTATGACAACTCCCAAGCAGCAGAAAACTCCCAAACACCTGGTTTCATTGTAAAACCAAAAACAGGAAAGTGTTCCACATAGTTGAGTCCTAATTTGCTCCATCACAACAAAAGCTCCAACCACCTGCCAAAATCAAAATACTCAAGAGGAAAAATAGACTAAACTTACCCGTCTGTTCCATTCCAACAGCACTCAAATTTGTCAAAAATGCAGTCATTTTCATACAGTGAACAAAGTTTACTTCTGAGGTATTCATGCACCTGGGAGGGAGGAAAGAAAAA
The DNA here is from genome assembly GCA_026170595.1 of Plestiodon gilberti rubricaudatus. Classification (NCBI taxonomy): domain Eukaryota; kingdom Metazoa; phylum Chordata; class Lepidosauria; order Squamata; family Scincidae; genus Plestiodon; species Plestiodon gilberti. Next base: position 19,821,622 of record JANXHW010000012.1, read on the forward strand.
AAATCCACAATACAATACTAATTAGGTAAAGGTATTCCCTGCTCAGCTGTGTCCGACTCTAAGGTGTGGTGTTCATTTCTGTTTCTAGGGCCGTAGAGCCAGCGCTATCCGGGGAAGATGCTTCCGTGGTCATGTGGTTGGCATGACTAATGGAATGCTGTTACCTTCCCGCTGCAGCAGCGCCATCGCTCGGCTCTCCCAGGCGCTGCCATCTTGAACTGCACAAGATCTTGCGAGATATTGCACGATTCAAGATGGCGGCACCTAGGAGAGCTTGTATGAAGAGGCCAACGGGGACATCCTGTGTTGCCCCTGTGATCTTGCCGCAGCGCCCTTAGGTCCCACAGCACAGAGTTTGGGAAACAGTGGGTTAACTGGTTCATACATTCCCAGATCATGATGCCACAAACAGAAGCTGTAGGACTGCAATCCTAAGCACACTCACCAGGAAGTAAATCCTGTTGAAACTGGCAAATCGCAAATCGCTTATGTAAAGGCTGAGATCTAAAGAGCTTCACGCACGTGCCTAAGACACTTCTACATATACATGGAGAACCTGCCCATTTCCTTTGCAACCGTAGTGCCTCAGACCTTAACCCAATGCCCCTCTGGAGGATGCCCAATCTTCAGGACTGGCACCTGGCGATAAAAGAGGTTGTGGTGGGATAAAGCCTCAGGACACAAGCAGCATTGTGGGCACTGGCCCTATTCTTTGCACGTTTAGCACAATGACTCATGCTGCCCTGGCAGGGATGTTGTGCCAAAATATGTGGTTTGGTTTTTCCCTGCATATGCAAAACAGGTTGTATTACCAGATGATTATCCCAAAAATTAATCCTCCAACTACACAGCACCACCGATTCCTAGAAACGGTTCATCTGTGTTCATCAAGGCCGTAAATAATATGCACTAGCCTGGTTCAGCCCATTCGACAGGCTACGGTTTGTTGGATTGTGAATGCGAGATGAAGGAGTGATGAGCCCACACACTCTCTGCCCCTGTGATCCCTTGCCTGCAACCGAATCCTGGCTTGTTAAACAACTGCTCTGTGCATAGTCTAGGCTGTGGCTAGACTAGGGCTAGGGTTGTGGTCAAATGGTGACTTAAAAAGCAGGATACAAAACCAGAATCTAAACACCGCCTCCTGCCAAATCCTAATCCCCTTTCTGGGCCTGATCCACCTTCAGCAGACTTGCAGTAGTGATACCATTGCCGCAGGTCCGAATTGAACCATAACAGTAGGTTACCCCAGGGAAGGAAACAAATGTTCACTTCCCCCGAGGAGGCCTCAACATGCCAAAACTTCCATGCAGGATACAATGGATGCCACGTTAGCGCAGCTGCATCGCTGTGTGGGGAGTTAGGTAGGATTGGGCTGCCTGTTTAGTAAAGCTTTAACTAGGGAGGCCATCATCTTTCCCAAGAGCTACCTGCGACACAGTATATAAGCTCATGTTACATTAGGGCTTTAATCTTATACAAATTTACCAGTAGGTAAGTTCTACTGCTTCCGAGTAAACATGCCCAGGCTAGCACTCTAGTATTTGTCTTAGGGGAGTGTGGCTATGGTATAGAGCACAGATCGTGAAGAGGACCTGCACTTTAAAATTTACCACTACTTCAGTGGTTGCGATGATTTGCTGGATTGTCTGAATGAGTCCACTTCAGGTGGTTCCAGAGTAAAACAAGAGATTGAACAATTTTCATGACATACCTGGTACGTTTCCACAGGTCTGTTCTCCATATTCAAATCCCAAATTTTCACAGACAAATAATCTCTAGTCATCATATATCGACCACTATGGCTGAATTTGACATCTGATATGGAGGAGATGATTTCAGAGAAAAATGATCGGTTACTAGGGTCCTCTGGCTCTTCAAACACTGCAAGGAGGAGACAGGGAAGATTCTTGGTCAAAAGCATCTTCATCAAGACAAACGTTCTGCCCCCATGGAGATTAGCACAAAGAACCTCAGCTGCAATATGAACACTGGGAAGAGGAAACGGATATGAAGCTTTACATGTAGTGCCCTGGGAAGATCAGGGCTTTGGAAACCAACATTCTCAAAAGGGTGAGGTGGACCTCCCATTAAGAGAACATACGAATCCTAGGACTGGGCTAAAGTGCCCCCCAAATCCAAACTTTGCATCGAGGACAAACAAGAATCTGTATAAAAAGAAGCAAATGGGGCAACTTTGCATCATTGCTCTCATTCTGCATAACTGCTGGATCTTTGTAATACTTGATGAAATTGTTTTTTTATTTATAAACTGCCTTGTGGACCTTATGGGTAAAAATCAAAAAGAATGCATCATGCCTAAATTAAACGAAATGCATTTATTCTGCAGTTCTAGAGCTGGTGAAGTGAGAGCTAGCATGGTGCACGACTTCGACCAGAGAGACTTGGATTCAAATCCTCCTTCAGCTACAATGCATGCTGGGTGACACTGGACTAGTCAACCTTGTTTAGCCTCACCTTCCCCTTTTAGGGCTGCTATGTGGATAGAACAGGAGTGAAAGGAAAGAGACCATGTACACTGCTCCAAACTCCTTGGAGGAAGAGCAGGATAAAAATGTCATAGATATGAAACATAATAAGGAAAGGAAACACGCTATGCAGGAAACTGAAGCCTCATCCTGTAACTATTGGAAATTTTACTCAGCAGTCCTCTGGCTTCTGAGATTTCAACAAGCAGTGCCTACACAGTGTCAAGCATATCTTAGTAGCCATGAGGGCCAGAAACTTGATTTTAAAAGTTAATTAAAAGCTAAATTCCCCAGGAAACCGAGTCGTGCAGCAAATGTCATATCTGGCCCCTTAACTGCACTTTTCAGGAATCACAGCATTCAGTATAAACTTCTAAGTGTCAGCATCTCTCATACTTTTGCCCTCAGATTGAGATACAGTACAAATCTGTTGCTCTTATCTGTAATGTGACAATTTATATAACCTGGTGATTTCCCTCCCATTGATTTGCTTGAGAGAACACACACACACACACACACACACACACACACACACACACACACACACACACACACACACACACACACACACACACTCACTCACTCACATTTTGAATGCCGGTCACAGAGTGCAGATGCCCGCATGTCGCACAGACGGATTGTTCCTTTACTACTGCTGTATACAAATGTGTTACAGCTGTTTGGATGGAATTCTGCTGCCGTTATCACCTCTGTCAGTTCTTCCATGTTGGCAGGCTTAATATCTACAATATCTAGAGATTTTGGACATTAAGGAGTGATCTCAGAAAGTTTCACAGCACTTTTTGTTGGGTGCAACCCTAACCCAACAACTCCTGGGAGTGGGAAATCAAGAGTTCTGGGGAATCCTGCACTTTGCAGGAAGATTGGATCAGGTCAGGAATCTTGGCCACTCAGCTACTGGGGAACTGGATGTGTCACAGTTCCCTAGGCTCAGCAGGAGAGCATGTTCACATGCAGAAGGTCCTGGCAGCATCCCCAGGTAAGACTGGCAAAAGACTCCTCTCTGAAAAACCCTGGAAAGCCAATGCCAGTCAGAGCAGATAATACTGGCGGGCCAGTGGTCTGACTCTGTATAAGGCAGCTTCCAAGGTTCCTAAAGATCCCTCTTTAAAAGTTGGTGAGCCAGGAGCTGCTCCATACAGTTTAGCACCTAGAACGTGCTAGGTGCTGCACCATGAGCCCAGTGGTCATATAGCCACCCTGCCTGTGGGGTTATAATCAGAGGCTCTTTCCAGCCACTGCTATAGCCTGGCTGCAGTTGTGTCTTTGGACGAACAGCACCGGAAGCAGGTCCAGAGGCTGGGGGGTGGGGTGGAGATTTGGTTCTGCAACATTCTGGACATAATTATAGTATTTATGCACTTCTCTTCAACAACAACAAACATTCTAAATGTGTTCAACACTTCCATATTCCGGGAGATACGTCGTTAAGAGAGTTGACAAGTTTACGGTATTAAAACATTAAAAACAATTGACGTTTCGCCACGTAAGTACTCGTGGCTTCATCAGAATTACAAGAGCAAACAGCTTATACAAGGGTCCGTTGGTCTCCTTAGAGCAGTGGTGGCCAACCTTTCAACATGAATGCTGGCCCTTTAAATGGTTGTATAGGTGAGGGCATTTCAGCAGGTGCAGCTGCTTTAGCAGCACCATCAGCACTGGCAGCTGCCAAGATTCTGTCTTCTGCACAACTCTTAAGAACACAGAGGCCCTAATGGTGAAAGGTTGGCCACCCCTGCCTTAGAGCATAAACTGCCAGCTTTAGAATCATGCCTTAGATATGAATCAACCTAATGATTCAAATCTAAGGCATGATTCTTAAGCTGGTTTGAACAGACAGAACTGCTAGTGAAGGTCTCACAATATTTGCCTCATCTACATCGTGAGGCAATAGAAATTTTAAAACACAAGGACACTGTCAACAAAAAAGAAGAATCACTTAAAGTCAATAACGTCTGGCTCCCAGTCCTAAAGAAGTCTCAAATTAGTAACAGCAGACACGTAAAAAAGAAAGGCACTCTCGCATAAATTATTAGTAATTTTTCTTGGTTTCTGTGCTTTTAATTTCTACTTTTGTTTTAGCTAGAAGTCTTGACTAACAAGCGACACCCGGGACATCCTCGCGTTGTCACTCTGCACCCCTTTTGAGCTTTATTGGTTGCATCCGGGTCATCTGTCAGATTCTAAAGTTGGCAGTTTATGCTCCAAGGAGGCCAACAGACGCTTGTATCAGCTGTTTGCTCTATTCATGTGCTTTTCCAGAATATACACATTTGCCAAGCTATATGAGAACCATTCCACCTGCCTGTCTCACAAAGTGGGGCTGTAGCTCAGTGGGAGAAGGCCCCATGTTCCATCCGTGGCATCTCCAAGTAGGGGGCACCTTGCTTTAACCCAGCGTTTCCAAACTTTTTCAACCATTGGCGACCACTGGCCGTGGCTCCCCATGACATGATGTTGATGCCTGCCAATTGGCATTGCACTGCTTTCCAAGAGGATTCCGTGGCACTCCGCAGCTCCCCTGGGAGCCGTGCCTCCCAGTGTGGGAACCACTGCCTTAAACCTTGGAAAACTACTGCCAGCCATTGTCGGCAATCCTGACCTATATGGACCAGGTCAGACACAGTAACGGGCAACTTCTTATGGAGAGATGAGAGCGTGAGGCCCCCTCCACCAGGCTGGCTAGGACCGCTATTTGGCTCCTACCATCCTAGGACTGTGTCCTTCCACCTATGCAACATCATCATGCTACAGCACGAAAGGGTCAGTTCTTGAATTCGCTTGTTTTCCTCCTCCCTTCCATTTGTTTTTATACCTGCATTCTTAAATTGTAAACTAGCTTGAGAGTTTTGGAAGAAAGGTCACATACGCATCAGTAAGTAAATACAACTAAATTAAAAAAAAATCAACTCAAAGGCACTAGCATGCTAGCAGTGTTTTGTCTTACCAAGGCTATTACTTCTGCAAGGTTAATACTTAAGCGCAAGGAGACAGAGAAAGGGTATGCACAGTACTACTACAAGGGGAAAAGGGGAATCAATGATCGAGTTATGCTGAATGGGATTTTTTTTGGGAGGAAAAAAAGATACTAAAACTTCTGTCTGTAATTTCTAGGTGCCACAAATTAATCCGCAAGTCGTCTGCTGACAGGTACGTCTCATAATCGCTATTGATGGAGATAGAATTGATGTGATACGTGTGAGCATTGGCAAATATCCTTCGTGGACTGGCTTCCACCATGAGATCCATGGGCCTGAATACTGGCACCTGCAAAGCACAGGAAAAAAATTGAGATATGTGAGCAGAAAGACAATAACTGGCCGCAACCCCTCCAGTGTATCCTTCAACACCCACCAGGTCAAGAGACAGGAAGTCAGTATCTCCATTCATGGCAGACATGCATGACAGGAGGCAGAGACTCAACAGGCCCCATTTGGAGATGCTCTAAACTAGAGAGAATTTTCCTGTTTCAAGCTTGGAAGGCTCTTCAACTCTAGAATTCGATAAAAGACTAGCTTATAGAACCCAGTGTAATACTGTCACGATTAGTGAGACTGACTCCTCCCTGGTTAGAGGGCTCAGAAAACCAAACTATTTTCCACCAAATAGCTGTGTTTATTCAGTCTAACCACAAGCTAAACTAAGTCCAATTCTTCCCTGTCTCATCCATTCATTTTTTATTTCTAGTGTGCTATTAACTTGCATGGTGCTTTAGGGTACAAGATGGATTCGTCTCTGCCCCAAGAGGGTCACAATGAAAACACTGACTAAAAGAGCAGGGGGAGAGAGTGAGACAAAGGAAGAATATGCATTCATTTCAGTTACACATGTCACACTTCTAAGGGGACCACATGGGAAAATCGAAACATTAACAACGGCTGTGAAGGGGCCACAGAGGCTCAGAATGGGGCCGTGAGCAAAAAATAGTTAAGAAACCATCAGACCTAGATTACAGTAGCCAAGTTCACATGTCGTACCAAACCACGGCTTGCTCTAGCTATTATTTTTGAAGAGAAGCCATGCTTGGAGCTTCCAAATGAGACAAACCATGGTTTTGAACTACTTTCCATTTTCCACCTGTGTAGGACAGCACTGAGGGTCTTCCAGAGGAGCAAGTTACAAACCAGTGTAACTCTGGTTTGGCAATCCAGACACCATATCAACAAGACCGAACCACAGTTTGCAAAATGGTCCCAATCCATGGTTTCAGTTTTGAGTTTGCTTGCCAAGTTTAATAAATAAGAGTTTGTCATTTCAGACTCTATGAGAACACCCAATTCAGTTTTCCTCATCACCGTTTGGTGCAATGTCTCAGAGAGCAGTAAAAAGCAGGAGGGAATATCTCACTTACTTACGGCTTACAAAGTTATGCCCATGCCAAAACGTGACCCTTCAAATGCAACACGACAAAGGAAGAAGGTACTCACCCGTAATGTCGTGACTGTAGTGGGGTCCCTATACCGTCCATCTTCTTCCTTCAAGTTATAGCCCTCTGGTCTTTTGTCTCTTTCACTGATTTTCCAGAGTTTTATTGTTTTGTCTGAAACACATATTTTCAGTTGCCTAGTGAGCACGGTTGAGAACACCCAGGCCACACACCAGCGAAATTGAGAATACAAAACATGAACAACCCAACTCAAGGTTTCACACCCAAGTAATAGATCAGAGGTTCTCAACCCCTTCCCGGTCGAGTACCACCTCTGGCGGCACTCTCCTGCTGCGTATCACCGGAAGTAACTGGGGATATCATCCCCAGTTACTTCTAGGTTTTCAGAGGCCAGAAAATGCAGGTAGGGGAGGCTCTTGGCGGGTGGGACGGTCCTTCTCAGCATTCCCGAGAGGCTGGCAGGAGCCTTTCGGGAGCGAAAACATGCTGCTGAAAGTGCCGCATTGGAGCGGGGTTCCAGTGGTCCGGCAGTCCGAGTACCACCAGCAGTCAACCGAAGTACCACTGGTGGTGGTGGTTGAGAACCCCTGTAATAGATGAGCATGGATCATTAGAACTTTCCTGGTGCTAAAAAAAAAAGCAAGCATTTATTTCAGGGGATCCTGTTAAGGGATCCTGTTAACCAAGTGATCCTCAAGGCAGCTTAGAACAGATTATAATGATACAAACACAGAAACAATACACATCAATAGATGTGCAAATACAAGCACAGTCTGACAGACCTTTGTACTCTGGCAGATGGCAGAAGCCAAGACTCAAGTAACTGTCTTTGTATATCTGCAAGTAATAAATTAAATTCAGGTAAGACTTACCATTTGTAGATAATAAAAACTGAGCAGCATTTTTCTGGGGTAACCACCTAATTTTGTTGATCTTTTCTTCAATTTCTAAACTTTTCAAGTAGTCAAACTCTGGTTCATGGCTTTGAAAGGTACTGTAAACATTATATTCTCCTCTGCTGTGAGATTGTATTTTGTTCTGAAAGAGATAAAGAAAACCCAGAAAAAGAGGAGAGAATTTAGTGAAGGGTCGGCAGTGGCGTCTCTACACTGGTGCAGGGGGTGTGGACCGCACAATGTGACACCCTCAGGGGGGTGACATCACTAGTGGCCAAAATTGTGCAAACCTTTGTCTTTATGAATATCATCATCATGTTATATATAATTCGATGCATAATCCCATGCAGAATGCAATGCAACAAACCATGTCAAACTATCTGTATTCTATTCAAAGTTATGGCCAAATACCCAGAAATGGAAAACACAACTTCCTTGTGTTGTAACAAAAAGTGGATTTCCTTAACTCAAAACAGACCAATGATACCGATTGTTCCGAGAGCCGAGTTGGTTACTGATTTGTTGGGTGACCTGTACTTGCATATTAACATTAAGTTAATGGGGGTGACACCATTGAGTTACCGGACCAGGTGACACTGCTGACCACCACTGACCAGGAGTCACCTGTAGAAATACACAGTCCTGCCCGATGGGCATCTTTTGTATAACCCAGCTCAGCCTAACCTTGTTTCTTCCTATTCACCTCTGCCGTCCATCATGGGGGTGACATGCTGAGCTCTCACACCGGGTGACGCAAACCCTAGTGATGCCTCTGTTTAGGCTGCAAACATACATTAGGCTATGTAGTAGGATCAAAACTCCAAAACAGGATTAAAAACCATGTAAAAAGTCAAATATTTATGTTTAAAAAGCAAGTTAAAAACAACAAATTTAAAAACAAGCTAAAAAACAGCACGTTTCATTCATGACCATGAATATCATCAGGCGATTAGCAAAGAGGCTGAAAGGCTGAAAAGATGTTAATGAAGACGCTTTTTACACAAATATTTTTTACATGGCTTTTAATCCCATTTTGGAGTTTCAATCAATGAAGATACGTTTTGATCAATTGATTTAAGCAATCAATTGCTTTGCTGGGCGCACATTCAGGGTACCTTAAGGAGAAACCTACAAACAAGTGGTATGAATTTAATAAATACATGTCTGCAAACTCACGCCACACAGGTATTATCATGAGTGCGTGGGAAACCTGGGTTTGCTGATGCTGTGAAGCGGCTTTTTCAATCAAAGCATTAGAAGCTGCCTTAGGCAGCCCAATACCGTGCTTTGCAACTCTGTGAAGTTATCCGTTAAATAAGACACTCCTTTAATGAAATCAGAAGCTTCCTTTTATGGAGGCTGGGGTCCTCAACATGCTTACCTGGGAGTAAGCCCCATTGAACTCAGTGGGACTTTGTTCTGAGTAGACATGCATAGGATTGCAATGCCAGTCAGTTCACACTGGTCTCATCAACACAGACCAGCAGTGGCTCTCCAGGGGTTCCAACAGCCCTACCTGGAGGTGCTGCCAGGGTCTGAACCCAGGACTTTGGGCACGCAACAGCCTTTTCCATTTCTCAAAGTACTTACGATAAGATGATTTAAGGGAAAATGTTCCCTAATTAGGCACACACTGTTGATTAAATGTTTTTGCTACAGTAACCAATTAGTCTGATTATAAAGTTGCAGCCCAAGTAAAAAGCAGCATAAAACATAAATAAGATTACAAAAGGTTTCAGGAAGTACCACAGAGACTACAGATGTGTCTGAGACCAGATCGTACCAACTTGCAAGACAATTTCAGTAAACACACAAGGCTGCTTGGATGAAACAAGCACAAAATAGTGCAAAAACACACACCAAACACCCATATTTTGGAAATATAAAGTCTGTAGCCTCCCCCCTTCATAGTGGCCACACAATCAACTGCCTCATGAGGAGAAAGGGAAAGAGGCGAAAAGCAGCAGGAAAGGCAGGTCTCCGGTCAATAACCCCCCCCCCCCCCATTTTGTTGTACTGATTCCCCACTGTTTAATTTTGTGTACGTTGTTCTGGGAGTCCTGTCACCTGAAGGGCAGGGTACAAATGTTGCAAACAAACAAGCAGCCCTAGCTGTGATTCACTGGCATTCTTCCTGTCCAAAGTGAAGCACCTCAGCGCTGGCTTGTCTGCATCCAGTGTGAGATGATGCAAGACATGAGGTGTCACGTACGGGGCAAGAAGGTGCTGCCAATATTGAGAAAGCTCAGCTATCTTTCACACAAGGGGCATCTCTCCCCCCCCCCCCCCCCCCGTGTTTAAGCTTAAGCCCAGCCCAAGGTAATTACAGCCCTTGCATGAATCTCTCCTGGATGAGCAATTAGGGACAGTACTCATTTCCTGTCTCTTCCATTGCTCCACATTACTTTGCATTGTTGAGTTGCTACTGAGCTCCAAAGGCAGGCAAGGCGATAGCTCAACAGTGAGTAAAATGACAGGCAAGCTGAACTCTATGGAAAGGGATCACATTTTCTGGGCTGCACCATGGACAGGCTGCAAAGCTACAGGAACTCATTACACTGAAGGGTGGGGCTTGACTGATGCACATTCCTGCAGCTTAGAAATACCAACACTACACTCAAACATTTCAGAGTTAGGAATTCAAGAAGAGCCCCACTGAATCAGGCCAAAGGCTCATCTGGGCCAGCATTTATATCATCAATCATCATCATTACTGACCATGAATATCATCAGGTGATTAGCAAAGAGCCGCACAGGCTGCAAAGATGTTAACAAAGATGCTTTTTAAACATATTTGATTTTGTGAACTACAGAGTACTGTAGTTCACAAAGCGGCTTACATAGAAATCAATCAATAAATGGTTCCCTGTCCCCAAAGGGCTCACAATATAAAACAAAAACACAGAAGAGACACCAACAACAGCCACTGGAAAAGACTCCATGCTGGGGCGAAGACGGACAGTTGCTCACCCTCTGCCCTCTATGCAATGTGGAGGGACGGACTCAGGACACCTGAGAATTGTAAAATGGGAAGAAGAAAATGACCTATCACTGCTCCCTCCCCCATCAGCATCCTCACGAGCTCTGCTCATCAGCAACAGACCCACACAGCTTGATTGAGCACAGGTGTGGGCCCCTGCATGCGCATGGCATCCCAGCCAGGGCCCCACACAGTGGAGATACCCCTGCAGAATAAGCTTGCATAGTATATTTACATTTCATGACACCCAACCAAGGCGTGGCCCAATGGAGTGCCAAGCCCTTTTCCTTTGGCCCATACCCACCCATTTTATATTTGTTTTGTATTTGTTTTGTTGAGCCTGGCTGGCTATCTTTTTTAGGGGCACTCAGGGCAGATCTAAATGTAATAAATAAATCATTGATTGTGTCCAGTCGTGTTCCCACTAGATGGCACTAAATGATCAAAGTGATGTACGCAACAAGGACAAAATTCCTATGAGCAGAAGTCCATATGCTGTAGAACAAGTACAACATTTACATCAACTGGTACTTCCGGCATAGAAATTGATCACTATATGCACAAGGCTCTTGATACTGTGGTTAAATACTTTTAGCAACAATACTTGTACATTCTATGTACAAAACACAACCTAAAACACAACCTTCCTCTCCTTGGAGGAAGGGCGGTATAACAATGTGAAAAAATAAATAAATAAATAAATAAAATAGATGACCACAAGCTCAGCTGCATCACAGAATGCTGTGATGCATAATGCTTCCTGCAAATCCCTTCTTAAAATCCATCTTTCCTGTGAAGGCTTTGGCAATGTACCTTTGTCCCCATTCCCTAATGTAGTCAAGTTTAGGTACTGTATGTACGATTGTTTCCATCATATATGCTCCCCCTATTTAACCAGGGCTCCCTCCCTCTGTTGTTTCCCTTGTATCCTCTTTTCACTCTATATCAGAGGTTCTCAACCAGCGGTCCTCGTGCCACCAGTGGTACTTCGGCTGACTGTTGGTAGTACTCGGTCCATTGGCCCGCTGCTATGACGCAGCCCTTTGGCACCGTGTTTTCGCTCCTGAGATGCTCCTGCCTTTGGCTGAGCTTCTTGGGAATGCTGAGAAGGGCCCTCCCACCGGCCCAGAGCCTCCGACCTGCATTTTCTGGCCTCTGAAACCCCCCAAACCCAGGAGTAACTGGCAATGATGTCATCGCCAGTCACTTCCAGTGGTACACAGCAGGAGAGTGGCACTTGGCCGGGAAGAGGTTGAGGACCCCTGCTCTATATAAATCACCATTTCCACAGATGGCATCAATACTGAACTAGTTACACATACCTAGCTTACTTAAAATAGGGAAGAGGACTAAGGTGTAGTGCTAAAGACTTCACAGACAAGATGAGAAAAAATCCACCATTAAGAACTTGCTGATCATCCCCACTTCCTGTTACTCTGGAGAGGCCTGAGGAGGCCTATGGAGGGGATTGCCGGCCCGGCGTGATGCTTTAAAAGGTGCACAAGAGCTGTAAAAAGTGCATGGGGTTTCCGAGGGGCGGGGAGAGGACCGCCATCATATGTCTGGGTGATTGGAGCAACGCTAAGTGGGGGATACCTGTGTTATTCTTCCCATTTTGCAGATGGGGAAAACTGAGACTGAGAGGAAGTGGTTTGCCTAAGACCACCTAGTGAGAATTCATGGAAGAGCCAAGACTGGAACCGGTGAAGTCCTAAAGCACAGTTCAGTCTTTTAACCGCAATGCTACACCAGCTCATGCATGAGAATATCTCATTTAAATTATAACGTTAAAAAAGAACCCTGATGTGATTGCACAATCACATCAGGACTCCTTTTCATGTTGCGATTTCAATGAATGTGCACTGGTGCGCACCGCTAACCTGTAAGGAAAGAAAGCCGCAAGCTGAAAATGGCAACCAGTAGTACATGTGAGTCAATTCCAAAATTAATGCCAGAAACTCTCCATGTTAAACTGCAGGCATGACAAAAACGCAGGGCAAAAGGAACCCACAGAAAACAAGAGATGGGGGGGGGGGGGGAATTCACGCACTCATAATAAAATGTTATAAGGAGAGAGAGAGAGAGAGAAATAATTCAAGTCTAGCGCCTTAAAAGGCAGCCACAACAATAGGAAAAAATATTTTAGGAGAGGCAGGAAGTTGGGTGATGGGGAGAAGAGGAGGGAAAACAGATAAGAAGGGAGGCCAGCAGAGACGATTCTGAAGTGCCCAGTGGAGTAATCAAAGGACAATTATTTTACAAGGCAGCAAATTTGGCAGCAGCCTGGAAACAGAAAAAGGACTCCAAGGCACCAGGGAAGCAGAGAAATAATGGTGTTTGCAGCAGCGGCGGCGAAGTAGTATGGAAACGGGGAAAGCTTCACCAGAGTTCCTACTTCACAGCCGATTCAAACACTGCCAGAAATGTTTGTGTTTTAACAGGGGGAAGATACTTTCCTATTGCCCAATTGTTCTATGTCAAAGATAGATCTCAGTTCATAGGGTGTCTTAAGGGTTGTCATTTCGCCAGCTACATCAAAAGTCACAAACTGAACTGTCACAAAAGACCAACCAGCAAAAGTGGTTGGCTGGTTTGTAAAGTAGCCCTGTGCTGGTAAATAAGTTGTTTTTTGTATTTCTGGATATAGGAAGTTGCCGTAGAGAGAGTCATTGACAGCCATTGGCCTGTCACATACTGACAGCTATGCACATACTGAACACAGTATGGTCGACTCTGACTGGCAGTGGCTCTTCAGGATTTTGGGCAAGGGTCTTCAGGGATTTTGGGCATGACCCTAACTGGAGTGGTCACCTCTGGTGGCAGAATGGCGGAGGGGGGGGGGAACGACACACCACCTGCCTGCCTCTTTCAGTCCTTTTCCTGTTTTCTGGATTTGAAAAGGAATAAGAGGAGACAATGGAAAAAGGAAGAGAAGGAGGAAGAGGAGAGTGGTGGGACAGAGTTTCTGGGACAGTCTACCCCATAACTTCCCTCTCCTCCCCCTCATCATCTTCAAATCCATGGAAGGGGAGAAAGAGGAGTGGGCCTACAGCTTCAAGAATCGGTCTTGGGACCGGTGCTTTTCAACTTGTTCATAAATGACCTGGAGTTGGGGATAAGCAGCGAGGTGGCCAAGTTTGCGGACAACACTAAACGTTTCCGGGTGGTGAAGACCAGCAGGGATTGTGAAGAGCTCCAGAAGGATCTCTCCAAACTGGGAGAATGGGCAGCAAAATGGCAGATGCGCTTCAATGTAAGTAAGTGTAAAGTGATGCACATTGGGGCAAGAAATCAAAACTTCACATACACGCTCACGGGCTCTGAGCTGTCTGTGACGGATCAGGAGAGAGATCTTGGGGTGCTGGTGGACAGGTCGATGAAAGTGTCGACCCAGTGTGCAGCGGCTGTGAAGAAGGCCAAATCCATGCTTGGGATCATTAAGAAAGGGATTGAGAATAAAACGGCCAATATTATTATGCCGTTGTACAAATCGATAGTAAGGCCGCATCTGGAGTATTGCGTCCAGTTCTGGTCGCCGCATCTCAAAAAGGATACAGTGGAACTGGAAAAGGTGCAGAAGAGAGCGACCAAAATGATTAGTGGGCTGGGGCATCTACCTTATGAGGAAAGGCTACAGCGTTTGGGGCTCATCAGTCTAGAAAAAAGGCGGTTGAGGGGGGACATGATTGAGACGTATAAAATTATGCATGGGATGGAGAGAGTGGATAGAGAGAAGTTCTTTTCCCTCTCACACAACACTAGAACTAGGGGACATCCACTCAAATTGAGTGGAGGGAGTATTAAAACAGACAAAAGAAAATATTTCTATACCCAGCGTGTAATTGGTTTGTGGAACTCCTTGCCACAGGAGGTGGTGATGACACCTTGCCTGAATGCCTTTAAAAGGGGATTGAACGGATTTATGGAGGAAAAGTCCATCACAGCTTACAAACCATGATGGAGATAAGCAACCTCCTGGTTGTAGGAGTAGGTTTTCTCTGTGCCAGGTGCAAGGGAGTGACGACAGGAAACAGGTTATCTTGTTGTCTTGTGCTCCCTGAGGCATCTGGTGGGGCCACTGTGTGATACAGGAAGCTGGACTAGATGGGCCTTTGGCCTGATCCAGCAGGGCTCTTCTTATGTTCTTATGTTATGCAAGAATCAGGAGGTCTTGGGCCAGCCCTGTTTGTATCTGGCTTCTGGGGATTCTACCCACACCACACACCCCTCACCATTCCTTCACCCCTCACAACCCAACCCTTAGGTGCAGACTTTCAGGGGGGCTCAAGTGAAGAAGAGGTAACATGCTGTTGTGTAAGTCTGGATGTAAACCCTAATTTTTAAACAGTAATTCTGTACAGCTCAACATACCTGCAATAAACAATACATTTCCCGTTGTTACCAACATGCTTACACCAAAGTAATCTTACATGTAACATGCTTACATCAAACAACAATCATATGTTGGTAACTTTTCAGAACAGTTTGTTTTACAATGTAATTCTTTGGACACCCAAAGGGAGAACAAATTATCATGCAAGGATTGCGGTTCTCTCTTGAGATCACAGGCAACACTTTTAATACAAAACTCACCTCCTGCTCTTGTTGAAAGATGACAACTCTACCACCTTTGTCTCCTGTGGCTAGCAATTCTCCAGAATGATTAAATTCTACTGTAGAAATTATATCTGCTGTATAATCAAAGAAAGAAATATATTAACTTATTTCCTGTGCACATTTTCACAAAGTCACACACAAAAGACAAACACAAAACCGGTGGTGGTCAATCCACGGCATGCCACATGCCACTTCTTACGTAGATAACATTGAGCGTGCCACTAAAATAAATAAATATTTCTAAATATTTAAAGTACAGTCACAGTGCATGCCTATGCACGTCTACTCATAAGTAAGCCCCGTTGTGTTCAATGGGGCTTACTCCCAGGAAAGCGTGTGTTGGATTGCTGCCTGAGACTAGCAGCACATCTCGGGCCTCACATCAGCTGGAACGGCAGCGTGTGCCACTTGGACAGTCTTCGTGTGATCATGAGCGTGCTGTGGGTTGGCCATCAGGTTTGTTATTTCAAACACACACACGTTCACCTAAAGAAGCTTTGCAACTGGCTCTCCCAGGATAAAAGAAATGTGCACTGAAAAACCAGGTCATCTAACTGGTTAACACTTTGGTGGAAAAGGCGTACTGGCCACTGCATGTGAAGTCACCAACCCAGGAAGGATGCTTTAAAATGGCTGCTCTCCATGGCTGCTGCCCACACAGTATGCAATCTCTTGCTTGCAAACAATTGTCATGGCAAGGCTGGCCCAAGACGTCCTGGCATCTGAGGTGGTGGCATACCTGGTGGCATACCAGCATCTCAGCCACTTCTCCCCCCCCCCCCCATTCCCTGGATTAGAAAAGGAACAGGGAAACAGAGCAGACGACGAAATGTGGGAAGAGAGGAGCGTAATGGGCTCTAGACCACCCTCTTCCATTTCAAATCTACAGAAGAAGAGTGGGGCAGACACCTCCCACCGTGCCTGAGGCGGCTGCCTCAGCCAGCCTTGTAGATGGGCTAGCTCTGGCCTCGAAGCAGCTGGCTGCAAACCTTTGCAGTAGTATGAAGGAGATTCTTCCCTGTTTCTGCAGTCTTTGTGGTGAGGCTCACAAACAAGTAGCTGAAGGCAGCTATCAAGCTGAGGGTTTGCTGGTTAACATACACTTTACTCAAGGTTTCATCATACGTACAATCATAGAGGCATGCTAGAGGTGAAAAGGGTCAGTCATCCCTTTTTCAAGGGAGGAAGAAGTGAGACAGACATACAGGAAAAAACACTGAGCATCCCCTAGCAACAGCTCAGGCACCCTTAGGGGTACTCAACTCATCTTTTGGGAGCCATGGCAACTTTCAGGGACAAGACAGATTGCCAGGAACAAAGGGCAAGTCCCTCTCCATTCTTCCTCTGCCTCCATCTACCTAGACTCACTGGTCCTGCAGGATGGAGCTGGGCTATAAGTGTATGTGAGAGAGATAAGAACCCATTCTGTTGCTTGTTGCCAAGAGCTTGCAATTGGCCTTTGCTGCCATTACCAACTGGTCCTTTTCCCCTAAAAGAGGGAGACAAGATGATTTGTGGTTTCACAGCAGCACAATGAATGAAAAACTCAAAAGACCACTGGGTAAAACTGAGCTGCAGAATCCCAGAATAGCCAAGTTAAAAAAAAATGCAGAGTTGGATTCCTGGCCAAAAAGGATGAAAGACAAGCAGTTTCATCATTTTTTCTGGCTCCATACCACACACATTGTCAGGAGTGGACAGAGCTATGCTTTCCACTTTCTGTGTGCAGAATTTTCTATCCCCCTAACATAAAAAGCCACAAAAGAGAATTGCATTGCACATGCATGATACTACAAGGTTGCCAGGTCTCAGGAGTTATCATGAACTCTAGGTTAGGTGCTCTCAACCAGTGGTACTTTGGCCGCCAGTACTTCGACTGCCAGAACCCTGCTCCAACACTACACTTTCGGCAGCGTGTTTTTGCTCCTGAGAGGCTCCTTCCTTTGGCTGAGCCTCTCGGGAATGCTGACACTCCCACCTGCCCAGAGTCTCCTACCTGCATTTTCTGGCCTCCGAAAACCCAGAAGTAACTGGCAATGATGTCATTATTGGTGGTACGCATCAGGAGAGTGGTGCTGGAGGTGGTACTCAGCTGGGAAAGGGATGAAAACCCCTGCTCTAGGGGAAGAAGTACATTCTGAAGTACATGGGGGATCAGCAACCTCCTGTTAATGCCAGATGCAAGGAAGTGGTGACAGGATACTGGTCTCTTGTGGTCTTGTGTGCTCCAAGGCATCTGGTGGGTCACTGTGAGATACAGGAAGCTGGACTAGATGGGCCCTTGGCCTGATCCAGCAAGGCTTGTGTTCTTATTCACAGGGCAAAGGGTCAGAATCAAGGGAGTGAGCTATTTGTGCATAGCGCATGAGCTTTTGCTGTTCTCTGTCTCTCTCGCACACACCAGGCTCTATGCCCCCGAGGAGGGTGCTTCCCCCTTGTTATGCCTCTGCCTGCTACAGACTCCACCGAACTCCACCTAATCTCAACAGACTCCCATCCCGTTTGCTTGGTCACCATCCCTTCACTCCCAAGGCTCTGTTCCCTCCATCTCAGATGATCTATCAACCCTACTAAAATACTTATTTTCAACTCATTCCCTTCTTTCTGAAGGGCGGAGTCGATGTAAGCAAATAAGGTGACCTACTACTACTTCTTCCCTGTAAAGGCTGTGACACACCGCAGGCAATGTGAAGCACTGGAAGGCAGAGCCGCACCGGGGGTGTGTGTGTGTGTGTGTTTGCATGCAAGTGGTGTGTCTTGCAGCCTCCTGTCCTGTGTGAGTGCACACAGAGCCATGCGAGAAGAGTTGAAAATATTGAACTTCGACCAGTCAGCAGGCGGGTTCGGTGCAGTGGGGCGGGATGTAAACAGCCAATCAGAATCAAGTGACCAATCCGAGAAGACTTTGCTGGGCTGAGTACTGCTGTGGTATATACAGGAAGCATCATGGGGTGACGCAACACAAAGGCTACAAGATTTCCTTCCGGCTTCGTGCTCCTTTGCGCTGAGTCGCCTGCGGTATGTCACGGGCTTAACTCTTCTGATGTACTCCAAATCAGTCGAGCTCAACAAGGAAACCATGTGGGCAGTGATGGTGTCAGAGTTGGCCAGGTTGGGCATTGGGTGAGAGTCTATGCCCATCAAAGCTCCTGCCCAACCAGGCTGAACCCCACATCCCTCAGGTACCAGTTGCAGTGCTAACATCCAAAAACCATGGGGTGGGGGGGTGGGAAGAACACTGCAGAACTTTGCCCCAGTGTGCCCAGCAGTATGGCACTGAAAAATACACAATATAGCTTTATTCTGTGGGAACTTGCTATGTTTAGCTCAGAGAAGTGTGGCACCGAGAAGTGTGGCTGAGAGGGGATATGATAGCGGTTTTCAAATACCTGTCATATGGAAGAAGGAACAAATTTGTTTCGCAACTGCCTCTGAGAGCAGAACTAGCTCAAATGGGTACAAACTGCAAGAGAGGAGATTCTGGATGGATAGCAGGAAGAAATTCTTGATGGTAAGGGCAGTTTGGCAGTGGACCAGATTACCAAGGGAGGTGGTGGATAACCCCTCACTGGAGACCTTCAAGCAGAGGCTCCTGCTGGAGACACTCTAGGAGGATTTCCTGCTACAGGCAGGGGGCTGGACTACATGACCTTGTGGCTCCCTTCCAATTCTATGATTCATATTGATTGTAGTTATAAGATGCAACTCAAACTCAACTCAATATCAAAAGCTACTGTATTCTCCTGAAAAACTATTCCTTCAGTGACCTGTGAAACACTTAACCTGAAAAAAATGAGGATTGTCAGTTACTCTTACGGCTGTCTCTTGACTATCATTTAAACTACTTTATAGTTTCCCAATATATTTGCAGCAGGATATATCAATGCTTGCAATGATCCCCAATGGTTTGTCAACTTTCGTTCAGCTCTGAGTCTCTTCTGCACTCAGAAGGTATCAACGGGTTCACCAACATCCACCTGCCTGTTGATCTTTTCAAAGAATTCTAAACCGGCACTGTACGAAGCAGGAATCTGAACTCCAAGCTGTCATACAAGGTCCCCAGTGTGAACACGCCAAACGACATGGAAGGGTGGCCTCCATTAAACTCTCCTGATAATGCTGCTGCCATCTTCTCTTTGTCTTCTGTGGCCTCAGTCCAGCCAGGAGGGAGAGGTAGCAGAAGAGGAAAACGCTCCACCCTCCAGACTTCCTGCGTTGGGTGGCAAGGTGCAGAACTGCAGGAGAGGTAGCAGCAAGAAGAGGATAAGAGAGTGACCCCATGGTATCATGCTGGGGGTGTCTGCACTAGGACGACACCCTATTGGTTAGGGTAAGATGCAGTGGACCATCTCTAAGCTAAGGTAATAAGAAACTTTTAAGATCTGCATTCTTGCAAAACTCTCTCACTCACTGCTACTACCAGCAGATGTGCTTACATTTAGAACTCAATTCAGACACTGAAATAAACAAACATTGCAGGGTAGAAAAACGTTAAATTCTGGGAAGGTTCAAATACAACATTCGAGTACCCAGGTCACTTTCCACACATCACTTGCCCAAGTGATCTTGTGGGCTTTTTCTAGCTCGCTCTCTCTCAGCTCCTTTATGGGTGTTCCTGGCTTCTTGAGCAACCAATTAGTAAGCCAACTTCACTCCCCCTCTTCATTGCACTTAATCCTTCCTGCACACACACCCCCAACACAGATACAGTAATCCCTGAGGTGGCAGCAATAACATTTTTCAGAAGTTTAACAGAGGATATAAAGATTACTTATGGGATATATTTATCCAAAGACACGCAAACCTCAGTTTCCTTTCAAACAAGCTTTACACGGCTTCTGGAAACAACCGACAACAGAGTGATACAACCAAGCATGCTTTTACAATCCTACCTGGAAATGCAGCTGTACACCTGGCTGGACATCCCAGAATTGTACAATTGCCTGCATTGGAAAAATGGAGCCAGGAAATTGGCTTTGGAAGTAAATGCGGATATAGGACTTCTGCATTATAGACAGAGGAAAAATGCTCTGGCAAAAAAAAATAAATCTAAATTCGCTAATTCATATTTGTGCTGGCCACTGGGAAGAAGAGGAGTCAGCAAATATACATCTGTAACCTCATTATTAAGGAGGAGCAGAGGAACAAAAACTTCAAAAATATGTCACAAAGAAATCGACTTTAAGATCCTCTCTAGTGAGGCTGAGTGGCCACGTCCTAAGGCTCATGGGCTGGAACTTTTTGGTGCCAGTAAGTAGTTGCAGAACATGTTATGCTCTGCTCTAGACTACAGTCAACATTTTGCCAATTCCTTGCATCAGATTTAGTCAATCATCATGCATGTGGGTTTTGTGGTAGTCTTAGAATGTTCTTGCATGCACAGCTTTTAAACAAGACATGAGCCTTACAGTCCAAATACTACCAGTTCTCTCACACGACCACCTTGCAACGAATTTTAAGATACTCACAAACAGACGCACTCACAAACAGACAATCTCATTTCCACATATAAAACCAGCAGCAGCCTCAACGTCAGCATCCTCATGCCCTCTGATTAGACCTAAGAGGCTACTCTGGATGCTATACCACACAACTATCTTTTCCTAGCTTTGAAGAAACACACATACAAATTGGGCCACTAAAAATAAGAGCAGTGCCAAAACTGCAATGCTACAACTGAAAAGTTAACATAGCAGCAGAAATTAGCTTTTAAAATAAAGAGAAATCTGAAAAGGAATCTGTTTCACTCACTGGTTAAGCTTTCAGCTGGTTCCTCTCAAACCAAGAAGATCTATATCATCTTCTTACTAAACGGAAAGCTGTTTCCTCAGTAAATGTAAATACACAGTATCCAGCCACTCGGCACATCAATGCTAAAATAAGTGCTGAGAGCAAAGCAGCTAACTAGGCAAGCATCTGGAAGAAAGAACTCACCATTAAAAATAGTGCATTCCCATACCTTGGTCAAAGAGACAAGCAGACATCAAGACACTGGGGTTGGACTGGAAGGATTTAATTGTGTGTGAGAATGGGCAAGGGAAGCATTTCATCTTCCGCAGCACACCGATTTGCGTGTGTATTTTCATCTGTGTTAACACCCGTGCTGCCAAGCAAAATGAATGCACGTCTTTCCTTTGAAATGGTAACTGGTATCTCAGTGATAATTACAGGGGGAAGGTTATTTTTGTCCTTCAGCGCTGTGACGACAGGCAACAGAGCATCCAGAGAGCGTGCTGCTTCCTGGCGTCTCCTCCCCTCTCTGCGTGCTATTTTTTGCTACAGTCTCTAGGTGGGGGCCTTGCGACCACACAGGGCTGCTTATGGCACTGCCCAGTGGTCTGCCAAGGGTTGCCAGACACAAGCAAGCAGCAGAGGCAAAGGGGAAAAAATTGCAGAGGATCCAAGGCTGCAAGACTTGACACAGAAGCCTGAAACACAGGCAGCATCTGACATCGTAAAGCAAAACTCATTTTCCCTAATCCTCCTCACACATACAGAACAGCTGTGTAGCAGTGCCCCCAGCCGATGTACCTTGGAAGGTAAGGTCAAATCAAGAGAGACGACCGACCTGCAGATGGATGCACTGAAAATCACGCTCAACAAGCATGCAATCCCCCTACCCCTCAGAAGATATTACTCAGCAGTTCTCCCAGTTTCTTATTTGCCACAAAGCTTGGTTAGGAAATTTTGTTAACAGTTCCCCATTTGTCATAAGAAAATGTTATAATCTAAGCCAGTGGTTCCAAACCTGGGGGTTGCGAAGTGGTTTCTGGGGGGGGGGGATGTCGCAGGATGTCAACTGGATGGCCACACCCAAGATGGCAGCTCACTCCTTCTCCCCCTCTGCAGAGAAAGAAGTGTCTGATGCTCTCTTGGGGCTGGCTTGCTCGCTCACCTTGTGTTACTTTCTGCTTGCCTTTTAGCATCTCTGTTAGTTCACTCCCCCCCGCCCAAGGGGCTGCTTATGAGTACAACTTTAAAAATGTGATTTATTCTTAGAAGTGTGATTTATTAAACAGTGTAAATTGTTAAAAACAATGACATCACTTCCTGCTTACTGACATCACTTCTGGTCCTAGGTCTTGGGGGGGGGGGGTCCCGCTAAAAAAGTTGGGAACCACTGATCTAAGCTGTGACAGCACAGGCCAAAGACTCAGGAGTCAGTGGGGTCCTTGGGCAGAACCTTCCACAGCAGCGGGGGGGGGGGGGAAGAGAAAAGACAGACTTCTGCACCCTGAACAGCTCTCTAGCCTTCCTCACGAATCAAAATGATAAGCATCTGTATAGTGCTTTGAGTGTACAAAGTGATTCATAACAACTCTGTAAGATAAAGTTTTATTATCCCCATATTGCAGATGGAGAAGACCGAGGCCAAGAGGTAAAAGCTTGCCTAAGATCACCTAGTGAGAATTCATGACAGGGCCAAGAAGGGCCTGATTGATTTTCAACTCAAATTCTCACAGTGCAACCCTATGCATGTTTATTCAGAAGTTAAGTCCCACTGTGTTCAATGGACCTTACTCCTAGGTAAGTGTGTATAAGTGATTCCATACAAATCTGTACATAATTCGGACCAGGACTACTTTGAGGTGTGGAATGTGCATGTATATGGAGCATGTATATACACTTAAATATCCATTTTATGCATTTCTCCATACTGATCTCTTGATGAAAAAAAAAAAAGACTTGCAGGAAATCCAATGCATTAAAAGGAATGTGGGTGTTATACTAGAAAGTCACAGATTGCTCATTAGTTCAATTCATGTTTGAAGGCATGAATACCCAAACTGTAAATGGATGCTTCACCCCAGGGCTTTTTAGACATCATTTTTTATTGCAAGTGCCACTTTTGCAGGTACCGCTGCCACCAGAGATGGTTGCAGCAGGAAGAGACAGGCAGCTGCCTCCTTATTTTTCCTGCAGCAAGGGGGAGGCTTCTTTGCTGGCTGCTGTTGCCTCCTGATCTCTCCCTCCCTCCCTCCATGCTGCACCTTCCTTCCCCAAACCATGCCTCTTCTGAAGGGCCAGGGCACCGTACCACTGCTCCGGTCATCGCCACATCCTTCAGTGTCATGAGAACCCTGTGACAGTGGGACCAAGTACCCACCTGCCACACTGTGGAGAACCACTGGCTGAAAATCCAGGCTTTACCCACTTGAAGACTAGCGCTAATCACCAATAGTCTCCACTTGAAGCATATCCTGCTCTAGACCACGCAAGTCTCTTCTGCGCGAGACTCTGGGGAGTGGTTATCGGTACTACACTAGATGGGCTAGAAGCCCAACAGTGTTTAAGGAACCCTACGTTCTTTCATCAAGTTCAGGGAAGTGGCACACTTACAACCACGGTCAGAAGAAGAGTCCCACCTCTCTTCACAACTGCCTATGCCACATTATTTAGGTCTGCTCTGATTATATTTTAGCTTAGTTAAAGACAGCGGATCCTAGAGCAGCTCTAAAAATGAGAGAAAACATCACTGATAATCTTGTTATTCACGTCCATTGACTAAGGATATTATGCTAATGCGTACCACTGTACAATGGCTCTAAAAGGATTATTAGAGACCCTCATTAAAAGGCAGCAACAGCTTAGAATAATTACCACGCGCTGCAAAGATACTTAGAAGAAATGAGATATGGGTTGCTTGTTCATTATTTTGTGTGATGTTCAACGAAAGGCACAGGGAAAAAACTAATCTGATCGGCAAGTTAATGTGCTTACAGTCTTGGGAATATCACTGTTAAATTCTAAAGTCAACCTAGTCAACAGACAACTGATAATATGTTTTCTGAACCACAGTGGAAGGTGGGAAGCTTTACAACATGGAAATGTTAACCTCCAAAAGAGTGGAATCCTGAAGTCAACAGCAAAATTAGAATGGATTTTGATGGACCCAACCTGTGGTCAGTTGTCACAACAAGAAGAAAAGCCCACGTCTAAACAGCACAGACTTGTTCTGGCATATAGGCGTTTGTTCCCTATCTATGCAGCACAAGAACAGTATGAAGGACTCCACATATTCCAGGGGTTCTCAACCAGTGGTACTTTGGGGTACCTCTGGTGGTACTCGGTTGGAAACCCCCCCCAACCCCAACCCCCTGTTGGAGCACAGGCACAGAGGTTTTGAGCCAACAAGATATCATGGAGGGAGAAACTTCATATCCCAATGATGACTGTTTAAAAAACACACTCTTTGTCTTCATGAACGTCTGAGTCCTCAACAGGTAGAAACTCAGAGCCCTATGGACATCTAGAATGTGCCAATCCCACTCCCTAGGCTATGAAGGGTTAGGACAGAACGAGGGAAGAACAATCTCTTCCAACCTATGGAAACTGGTGTTCACCTTTGCAACGAAAGAGGGATCTGTACCCAATACCGCTCTGTCTTTATGGAAGATGCACAGCAACGTATTTACTGAGCATGCCCAGCTCCAATTCTCTTCTCGCCAATGTGATGCTTATGAGAAATACTGTTTTGAAGGTCAGCTCCTCAGGGGAGGGGACAGGTAGCCAGAGATTCAAAGGGGTTGCATGAAAGTTTTCAGCTTCACAGGCTGATGAAGACAGACAAGTTGGAATTGTAAACCCTATTAATGGAGGCCTTGCGCACTGCAAATAGGGTAGACATCACTGCTTCTGGATACCCGAGTTGACATGCTCCTCTGCTCATCCTCCACATAATGAGATGAAGATGTCTGGTCGCAGGTGAAGCACAGAACCCTGGGAGAAAAGATCCTTCTATCAAGGAACATGCCACAAATCCTAGGATGACATTTCAGAAGAATCAAAGGGGCATGAAGGGCTCAAGGCACTTCAACCTTTCCTGGGAAGATCCCGAGACAAAGGATGCCTCCACTCCCAATGCTCTACCTAAGACAGGGAAAGGGAAGGGACTAAATAAACAGAGAGTCAGCGTCCCAAGAATGTAATGGAGCCTGCTTTCTAGCCCCCAAAAGGAGAAAAAAATCATTGCACACAGTTGCTGGAAAACCCCCAAGTTTCAAAAAACACATCTAGGATACCAGGAAAGAGAAATCTAAAATGTAAATTTGACAACCACAGCTCTGCGCTACAGAAATCTACGTAAAAGGACAGAATCTGCCTCAATAGGAGGAGGGAAGCGATAAGAAGCAGGGTGGATGAAAAGCAAAAGCGCCATAAATGGCAATCTGTGAATGGAGGTATGGGAGGTTGGAGGATAATGGGGGAGACCACATGGCAGCAGAGGCAACAGAGCGGCCATTGTATGGCAGGCTTCAGTGCAAGGCAAGGCTTCAAGGGGAAGGAGGGCCAGAAAGGGCTTCAGCAGAAATCCTGGGCAATGACTAGCATAATCAAAAGTATGTGCCGTGTTCGAATTGCATTACTGATAAACTGGCGACCCGTTCCTGGACAGCACACAGTTTTCTCTAATGAGAGAACGTTCAAGCCACAGTCACCTCAAATGAGCAGCTATTCTTGTCAAGTCTTAAGGCAGCCACAGAGGGAACCTAACAGCTGCCATGTGAAAAGCCCGTCCATTAAAATTATACCAAACGCCCACTCCTAGCTACAGAAAGTGGGAGGGAGAGAGTCTGCACAGGAGGAGAGACAGCCAAAGGGCATTCTTGCAGAAAACCAACCAACCTCGCAAATATAAAAATGGAGGGTTCCAAACCCTGGAGGAAAGAGCACGCCAAGGCTAGCCTGTTCGGGGCAGGGATGAACAAAGAAAAATACATTAATCTGCCCCTGTTTGCACCCACACCGTGCAGTACAATGAGAGGAATACAGCAAAGGGAATTGAAGACAAGTGTCAGGATACAAAACAGAATCCATTCAGCAGGTGGCAGAGCCCCTGACTGGCACACAGAAGGTCCCCAATTCATTCTCTGGCATCTCCAGGTAGGTCTGGGGAAAACTAACCTGTGTGAGACTCCAGAGAATTGCTGACAGTCTGACAATATAGACAATATGACAAGCACTGCAAAAGGGTACATATATGGACATTCAGCATTTTTGAAAGCTTGCCTCTCTCTCTCCCTCAATACTATGGCATTCAAATACACTTGCAAGCTGGGTACAAGTGCATGTCTGTCTCTGCGGTGATCTCAAAGGTGCTGTCCAGAGATGTCCCCCTCCTGCGGCCCCACCTGGGTGCTACCACCAGTCTCCAGTTTGCCAGAGCTTTGCAGGATATTAGGGCTGCCTCCCTCTCCATTTCTCAAACCCACTGTCTGGTTGGCACCTCAGTAGGGTTTCTCAGAATGAAGGGTTAAGTGAGACAACGCCTGGCACTTTTCCAACAGAACAAGGCTTATTTACAAGGAGTATTTACAGGATCAGCCTTCATCTTCTGTAGTTTCAGCTTAGCAAGTTAATTTAGTGATTAGCTCTGGTGTCTCCCCCAGACAACTCCAGCTCCTGTCTCCAACTTCGACACCGAACAGACAGGTCGTTACCTATTCTCTCTAACCAATGCAAGTCTCTAACAAAAATCCATTCAAAAAACTAAGGCCAAAGGTAATGTACATAAACATAATATTCACTTAATCTGCCCAATTTACTTCAGTGCCAGAATGTGTTTGATGTCGCATTGGTAGGTGCTTAAAAATGATATTGTTTTCTGATGAATTGAAAGGCTGATAGGAAATACACAGAAGCACTATTTGCAGAAGTTGTATTCCACTCACAGTAAACCAACAAGAATTTTTCTTTTTTTCATTTTAGCAGCAGAGAGACTGAGCTGTAAATCAGGACTTCCCGTTAGGTGCCATGAACTCCCTAAATGGCCTTAGGCAAACCACTCCACAGCCTCCATCTTCTGCATCTGCAATATTGGAATAATAATAATACTTATCTAGCTTACAGAGTCATTATAAAGACAACATCAAGATAATACACATGAAGCTCATTGCACACTCAAAGGGATGAGTAGGAGGAGGCTTTTGAGGAAGGGAGGGAGGGACAAGGGAGTTCAATAAATTTACAGGAGAAACTGGGCAAAGCAGCAGGCAAAGCCGTGGACCGTCAGTGTTTTCAGAGATGGCTCTTTACAGTTGCTGAGAAATCTTTATAGTTCCTAGCATCAGATTTCCAGAAGCCAGGGATTTCTCCATCTACTGGAAAGCTTATCCAGACTCAGACTGGCTTCTGAGCCTTCAGCAGGCAGCGTTTTGAAGCGACTCTCTGCAACAGCCAAGGCCACAAACGTTGGAAGCACTCCAGAAACCGATAAAGCACCTTGAAGGTCATTTGAACAGGCCTGAACACACACAATGAAGCACTGCAGTCTCACTGATTCCTGTTGGCCCCGATCATGCAAACTCTGCTCCCACAAACCAACCTTGACCAACTGGGCACACTATTGTGAGCTTTAATATTAAAGCAGAGATTCCCAGGAAACCACATTCCTAAAAACAGACTGAAGATTTCACACCTTGCAAGGAAAGTACAATGCTGAAGACCGTGAACAAAATGTTGGCACTTATGGTCCCTTTCACGCCTACATGGTCTAAAGCAGGGGTTCTCAAACTTTGGAGGCTCATGTACCCCCCACGTACCCCCTGTGCAGGTTGGCCCGCACAGAGTTCTAGGCTTACCCGTAACGGCGTCCGGGAAGAGTGTCAGATGTGTGCGTCATCATGCGCCACAGCCCCACCTCCCGGGGGGCATAGCTAAGCCGCAGCCTCGGCCCACTCCCGGGATTTGGGAAAAAAGCATAGAGGGATGAAGAGGAAGAGAAGTAGAACATGTCCTCTTTTGCTCCACACCCCCTTCCTTTTTCAATCCATGGAGAAGGGGTAGAAGAGGATGGCACATCATCAGTTAAGGAGGGGGGCAGTATTTGGTACACCTCCTCAGGTGCCAGGAGGTCTTGGGCAGGCCCTCACTAGATCCTATGATAAAATCCACAATCTTTCTGAACATAACAGTTTGCCAGCAGCAGCAGCAGCAGAAACAAGCTGATTTAGGCCCTTAGATTTACAAGTTTCCATGGCATTTTTAAGTGAATCATCAGCTTTCAGTTACACAGTGAAAAGAGACGAGCACACAAAATGGCTACAGTGCTTAGCTCAAGGACACATGAAGAGAAGCATTCACAAGCTTGTGTTAATCTATATTTATATAGCATCATCGGTATATACAGACAGAGAGGCTCTGTCCCAATGAGCTTACAATCTAGATATTAACACAGTATCAACAGAAGTAGAGAAAGGGGTTGGAGGTAAAGAGGAAAAGTACAGTATATGCAATTGCCTTCACTTACATATACTTCAGCTTTTTTGACCAAGGTGGTTATTAAGGAGAGATGTGAAGCAAGGAAGCTTCCCGCAGGTGTTCCAAGAGAGTTCTAAGCATAAGGGACTGCTTTTTTGCTGGCCATCAGTCCGGTCAAAATTTTTCCAGTTAATTATTCTATTTTACCGCGAAGAGCGGCACACACAGCAGTCGGCCAGTCGGAAGTGTAGCTGCCTGCCACTTGCTGCCGCCTGCTGTCCTGTCCCGGCCGGTCAGCTGCATCCTCCACAGCCCGGCTGGGATTGCATAGGCATGTGTGCCAGTATCAGTCCCAGCCAGACCACGGAGGATGCAGCCGGCTGGCCAGGAAAGGCCTGGACATTCTCCAGGGATACTGGGCCTGGCCAGGATGGACCCCGGAAACCGGGACTGTCCCAGCCAAATCAGGACGAATGGTAAGCCTACATTATACCCGAGTCAGAACATTGGCCCATCTAGTTCAGTACCGTCACCACAGAGGGTCTCCAGACAACAGGTTTTCTCAACGCCAACTGGAGATGCCAAGAATTGAACCTTAGACCTTCTGCATGCAAAGCAGGGGCTCTTCCACCAAGACACACCCCCTCCTGTTTCTTAACATCCAGCCTGGTGATGAGTGTTCTGGAGAACACCATTTTTTGAGATTCTGTGTCTTTTTGGTGGGTTCTAATCAAGATGTTTCTAGGCTGCTGTTTTTGGATTTTTCCCCTAATGGATCAACATGACTTCTTTTCAAAAGTGTGTTTTACCTCTAATATTCATGTTATTCATGTTAAGTATCTAGCTATTTTGCTGATGCTCTTGTATTCAGTGAAATGTTTGATTGTTGACAATGATGCCTTAGTTCAACTTATATTGCAATTTAATTGTTGAGATGCATTGCTGCTTGCCGGGACAGGAACAGGCGAATTTAATTCAGGTGACAATCATATCTACTACTGTGGGCATGAATCCCTTAGAACAGAGGTTCTCAACCTGTGGTACGCGTACCCTTAAGTATACGCGGACCACAGGTTGGGGGTACGCGAGATGCTGCCCCGCGTACACCCTCCCCAAATTCCCCCCCGAAAAGTGAGAAAAAGCGCTTTTTCGGCCATGCGGCGCTTCTGAGCAGGTCTTCCATGGCCGGAATCGTCCCCTGTAGCTATCCCTTAACTTTGCTTGCAGCCACCGCCATGTTGGATCTCCCAAAGTCTCACGAGATCCAAGATCGTGGCTCACGCCGCAATCTTGAATCTCGCAAGACTTTGGGAGATCCAACATGGCGGCAGCTGCAAGCAAAGTTAAGGGAGAGCTACAGGGGATGATTCCGGCCATGCGGCGCTTCCGAGCGGGTCCTCCGGCTCGCGCCGCAAGCCGAAGGGAGAGGCTACAGCCCTGCCAATTCGCATGGCCGGAATCGTCCCCCGTAGCTCTCCCTTACCTTTTTTACGTCCATGCGGCACTTTCCGAGCGGGTCCTCCGGCCGAAAAAAGGTAAGGGAGAGCTACGGGGGATGATTCTGGCCACTTGGACCCGCTCGGAAGCGCTGCATGGCCTAAAAAGCACTTTTTCCCCCTCTTTCAGGGGGTGCACTTTTGGGGAGGGGGTACACGGGGCTTGGGGGGCTTGGGGGGATTGGGGAATCCTGGGAGGGGGTACACGGGTCCCCAAAGGTTGAGGGACCCTGCCTTAGAAGAAATGGAGTAGCCCTCATAGTCGATGAAAGAGTAGGAAAGGCAGTACTGGGGTGCAACTTCAAAAACGACAGAATGATCTCAGTTAGAGTCCAAGGCAAACCATTCAAACACACAGTAATCCAAGTGTATGTCCCAACCACCGATGCCGAAGAAGATGAAGTTGACCAGTTCTATGAAGACCTACAACACCTTCTAGAACTAGCACACACAAAAAAAATGTCCTTTTCAACATAGGGGATTGGAATGCTAAAGTAGGAAGTCAAGAAATAAGCGGAACAGGCAAGTTTGGCCTTGGGGCGCAAAACGAAGCAGGACAAAAGCTAACAGAGTTTTGTCAAGAGAACACGCTGGTCATAGCAAACACTCTTTTCCAACAACACAAGAGGCGACTCTACACATGGACATCACCAGATGGTCAATACCGAAACCAGATAGATTATATGCTTTGCAGCCAAAGATGGAGAAGCTCTATACAATCAGTAAAAACAAGACCTGGAGCTGACTGTGGCTCAGATCATGAGCTTCTTATTGCAAAATTCAGGCTTAAATTGAAGAATGTAGGGAAAACCACTAGACCAGTCAGGTATGACCTAAATCAGGGGTTCTCAACCTTTGGAGCCCCAGGTACCCCCTATCACGGTCCAATTTTCTGAAGTACCCCCTGCTAATTAACTGCTAATTAATTGGATCAATCAATTAATTAATTAGGTAACTAATCATTAAATAAAAAGTACTAACAATTTTAAATGTGAAAAAATGTCTTATTTGTGAGTGTGAGTGTGAGTGTGAGTGAGAGTGAGAGTGAGAGTGAGAGTGAGAGTGAGAGTGAGAGTGAGAGTGAGAGTGAGAGTGAGAGTGAGAGTGAGAGTGAGAGAGAGAGAGAGTGAGAGAGAGAGAGAGCCAGTTCCCAAAATCAGCTCCTCGCTCCCCTTCCCCACCAAAGTACATTTTCCAAAGTACAAAAATAAGCCCAAAACCAAAATCAGAGAGACAGAAGGGCTCCAAAATACAGTAATTACAATTTAAAATCCATGTTAATTAACACTTAATTAGCTGCTGATGGGACAGATAAGGGGGCAGGGCTTGGCGTACCCCCAGCAAGAGGTCCGCGTACCCCTAGGGGTAGCTGTACCACAGGTTGAGAACCTCTGACCTAAATCATATCCCTTATGAGTATACAGTGGAGGTGAAGAATAGATTTAGGGCATTAGACCTGGTAGACAGAGTGCCTGAAGAACTATGGATGGAGGTTCGTAACACTGTACAGGAGGCAGCAACTAAAACCATCCCAAAGAAAAAGAAATGCAAGAACGCAAAGTGGCTGTCAGATGAGGCTTTACAAATAGCTGTGGAAAGAAGGAATGCGAAAAGCAAGGGTGAAAGGGAAAGATATAAACAACTGAATGCAGATTTCCAGAGAACAGCAAGGAGAGATAAGAAGAACTTCTTAAATGAACAATGCAAAGAAATTGAGGAAAACAACAGGATGGGGAGGACTAGAGATCTCTTCAAGAAAATTGGAGATATCAAGGGAACATTTTGTGCAAAGATGGGCATGATAAAGGACAAAAAAGGCAGGGACTTAACAGAAGCAGAAGAGATTAAGAAGAGATGGCAAGAATACACAGAAGAACTATACAAGAAAGATCTTAAAGTTCCTGATGACCACGCTGGTGGGGTCACTGACCCAAATCCGGACATCCTAGAGAGTGAAGTCAAGTGGGCCTTAGGTAGCATTACTAACAACAAAGCTAGCGGAGATGACAGTATCCCAGCTGAGCTACTTAAAATCCTAAATGATGATGCTGTGAAAGTGCTGCACTCAATATGCCAACAAATTTGGAAAACTCAGCAGTGGCCTAAGGATTGGAAAAGGTCAGTTTACGTTCCAATTCCAAAGAAGGGCAGTGCCAAAGAGTGTTCAAACTACCGCACAATTGCACTCATTTCACATGCTAGCAAGGTTATGCTCAAAATCCTACAAGCTAGGCTTCAGCAGTACGTGAACCGAGAACTACTGGAAGTACAAGCTGGGTTTCGAAGAGGCAGAGGAACTAGAGATCAAATTGCCAACATGCGCTGGATCATGGAGAAAGCCAGATCATCCAGAAAAACATCTACTTCTGGTTCACTGACTACACAAAAGCCTTTGATTGTGTGGATCACAACAAACTGTGGCAAATTCTTAAAGAAATGGGGGTACCAGACCACCTTACCTGTCTCCTGAGAAACCTGTATGCGGGTCAAGAAGCAACAGTTTGAACCGGCCATGGAACAACCGATTGGTTCAAAATTGGGAAGGGAGTACGGCAAGGCTGTATATTGTCACCCTGCTTATTTAACTTATATGCATAGCACATAATGAGAAATGCCGGGCTGGATGAATCACAAGCCGGAATCAAGATTGCCGGGAGAAATATAAACAACCTCCAATATGCAGACGGTACCACCCTAATGGCAGAAAGTGAAGAAGAACTAAAGAGCCTCTTGATGAGGGTGAAAGAGAAGAGTGCAAAAGCTGGCTTGAAACTCAACATTATTAAAACTAAGATCATGGCATCTGGTTCCATCAATTCCTGGCAAATAGAAGGGGCAGAAATGGAAGCAGTATCAGAGTTTACTTTTTTTGGGTTCCAAGATCACTGCAGACGGAAACTGCAGCCATGAAATTAAAAGACGCTTACTCCTTGGGAGGAAAGCTATGGCAAATTTAGATAGCAGCATAAAAAAAACAGAGATATCACCCTGCCAACAAAAGTCCGTATAGTCAGGGCGATGGTGTTCGCAGTAGCAATGTATGGTTGTGAGAGTTGGACCATAAGGAAGGCTGAGCGCCGAAGAATAGATGCTTTCGAACTGTGGTGCTGGAGAAGACTCCTGAGAGTCCCTTGGACTGCTAGGAGATCAAATCAGTCAATCCTAAATGAAATCGACCCTGAAGATGAGATGGTAAGATAGTATCACTGGTGCAATGAACACGAATTTGAGCAAACTCCAGGAGGCAGTGGAGGACAGAAAGGCCTGGCGTGATATGGTTCATGGGGTCACGAAGAGTCGGACACAACAACATTGCTGCTCGCCATGTATTATAAGCAGCTTTCAGCATAACTATGCAGAAAAGTGGCATGCACATTTTCTATACAGTCCACAAGCAAACAGAAGCTGCCTTATACACAGTTGGTGCCTCTGGTCCAATACTGTCCACTCCTACTGGCTTTCCAAAGTCTCAGGCACAGAGCGGTCTTTCCCAGACCGTTTATATGGCAACCTTTAAATGGAGATGTCAAGGATCAACTCTGGAACCTTGTACATGCAAAAGATGTGCTCCGCATCTGACTTATGGTCCGCTGCCTTAAGGATGTGAAGACAGGTGGTCAGCTTGACCCAAAATGCCTGTAGCTGCACAGAGGATGAAGATGACTTCAGAATTCAGGCAATTTCAAAAGCATTTGCATGAACACAGAATCCTGCTCAAAGGGATTTCTCATGCCTTCAAGGTTCAGAGAAGACAAAAGCACATCACAGTAACCCTTCAATTATATGCCATCGTGTGAAGAGACTCTGCTCAGCGGTGGTAAACATAATTTTTAGCATAAGATCATCAGAAGAGCCCAGCTGCTGGATCAGGCCAAAGGCCCATCCAGTCCAGCTTCCTGTATCTCACAGTGGCCCCACCAGATGCCTCAGGGAGCACACAGCCAACAAGTTAACCTGTTTCCTGCTGCCACTCCCCTGCACCTGGCACAGAGAAAACCTACTTCTAAAGCCAGGAGGTTGCTTATGGCTTGTAACCTGTGATGGACTTTTCCTCCATGAATCTGTCCAATTCCCTTTTAAAGGCATCTAGGCCAGGTGCCATCACCACATCCTATAGCAAGGAGTTCCACAGATGAATTACACGCTGAAGCACTGATATTAAGCTTATACAAAATGAGTCTTGACAGAAATGAATGTTTTCATGAGTTGGCATTCTCGTTCCAGAGGCTTGAAGGCTCTGGCACTTATAAATGGTTCTCTCCTTTATTTGCCAAAGGCTGTCCTGGAATGCTTGAAAGGAAGTTCACTTGTTTCCCTGATGATTTTTTTTTTAAATCCTCAACTTGTATGGGATATTTGCAGAAGGTACAGGCTAACAAAATACCTGCAATAAAAAGTTACTGATATATTTATTCAAATATCTGCTGAGTGACCCCCCCTCCCCCCTCCCCATAAATTATTGATTTGAGGGTACAAGTATGAATTTGAGCAGATACATAGTTTTCTTCATGCAGACTATTGGCTGGTAGCTCAGGAGCCCTGGTGATCTCCCAAATATATTGGGCATGGTATTAATTTCTCCAGGGTTCTTCCTTTATCAGAGACTTCCCTAGAAGATGGGGTTTTGTGTGTGTGTGTTTGTTTTTGCCAGAGTCTTACAAGACTCACTTATCCTCCAGTTGCCAGCACCAAAGTGAGAACGTGGGGAGACTCATTTCTTTCCCCCTTGTGCGGTCAGTATAACAAACAAACAAAAAAAGCAGTTTTCTAGCAGCTTCTGGATGAAACAGAGAGTTGATCCAAGGAATAGATAAGAGGAACAGAGAGATCCTTGAAAGGAAGCTAGGAGAAAGAGCTGGGAGCTCGTAGCCCTTTTCAGGGGGCAAGAAAGCCTCTCGAGGAGACTAATGTAACTGACTGTTGTGCGGAGGGTTGCTCTGTCATCGACCACTATCCAGTGCTCAACCTGTATGCAGTATATCATTTCTCCATGGAGCGCATCTGCTCTTAAGTGGGGGTGGGTGGGAGGGAGAGCTCCTGCATTAAACCTGGAAGCTCTACCTGCCTGCTCTACATTCCCCCTGCCAGAAAATCCCATCAGTTTCCTAGCTAATGGTTAGATAGATAGACCTTTATTGGCATAAAGTAGCTAGTGGTTTAAATTCAGTGTACTTATGTACACATAAGTATAAACCTATAATTTTTAAACCTATAAAATAAACACCTCTGTTAAAAGACATTGCCCAGGAAAGACCCAGAAAGAGAGAAGGGCAGCATTTTCCCTGCTACAACGGGGAGATCAGCAGGAGAGAATGAAGGACAGATGCCAAATGGAGTTGCAGGCAGCTTATTGTGAATCCTGGCACACATGAAGGTCATCTTGGTTAGAAATCGTACTTTTAAAGAGAGATCTACCAAGCACTTCCAGGTATGCTTTTCACAGTACATTTAAACTTCTGAAAAGCTTTGTGATTCACACTACGTTTGAAGAGAAGCAGGTCGTGGATTCCCAGAGGGAGCTGGCTGGCCACAGCTGGAAGAAGGATGAACGAAATGGGACACTACTGATTAAGAAGAGATTTTTACGCTTTCGCAAAGGGGATATATATGTATGCATGGGGCTAGTCATCCACTTGCCTTTACTTGGACACCCTAAACACTTACCCTATAAACTCATGTATACCGGCAAGTCTAAACATTTATGCCTAAAAATTGACCCTGAAAACCTGGATCGACTTATACATGGGGCTTCTAAGAACAGCTGCTGGGGGGGACGGGACTGGACTGAGAAGCAGGATGCATGGGGTGGGTTAAAAAAAAAAAAGCTATTTTACCTTGTTCTGAAGCAGCACAGAAACAGTGCTATTCTCCAAACAAGAAGAAAGAAAAGTGAAGGGGCTTATGGGAGTTGTAGTCTTTGTGAGGGCTGCTGCTATGGAAGTACAGGTGGGCCCCCATATCCGCTGGGGAAACCGTGGATAAGAGCAAACACCCCCTCCATGGTTTCCTGAGGCCCCCCACCCTGCCTCCCCTGCAGGTAGGCATGCTTGCCCCCCCCCACAGCTCTTATTTTTCTTTCAGCAAGCTTTGTTTCTTCCTTAAAACAAACAGAGAAGCAGCCTCCATTGCAGGCAAGTAGAACGAGACTAAGTCCTAGAGAGGCTCTGCAAGGTTTCTGTTAACCTTGCAGAGCCTCTCTAGGACTTAGTCTCGTTCTACTTGCCTGTAATAAGCAGCCTTCTCCTGTTCCTTTAAGGTAGAAATGAAGCTTACTGGGAAAAAAGTAAAAGCCTGGGGGGTCCCCACAATCCGTGGATAACTGAAACCGTGGATAGCGAATCAGTGGATATGGGGGCCCACCTGTACAGTACTGTACTGTGGAAAGTCTACAACTCCCATAAGCACCTTCACTTTTCTTTCTTCCTGTTTGGAGAACTTCTTTGCCCTACCTGTGGATGCCATGGATTGAACTTGGGAGCTTCTAGGGGTGCTCTGTCACTGGGCTATGCCCCCTCCCTGCTTTGTAGAACTTGGGTGTCAGTGTTGATTTTTGCAACTGTAGAAGGTCAGGGCATGGAGGGTTGTTATGGACCATATTTCTGAGTTGCTGGCTTGCCTCTTCCAACTTACTGGTCAATTAAAACCAATCTACATAGTCAGAAAAACTGCATGGTATAGCCATATGGGCCCAGAGTACAGTACTACCTGCTTTTTCAGAATATGTACGGTAAATCAGAATTAAGAAAGCATGCAGATTTTCATGGCTTGCAATTACATACACAGTTTGAATATTTATGGGATTTCCAGCCATTTTTTGAGAGAAGAAATAAAGTTGTTTCTTACAATTGACTGAAGATACTTCCGTTCCTGTTGCGCTAGCGTTGACGAGATTAGATGCGTAGGAGCGGACTATCCAGGACAGTCAAGGATGAAAGCTTTAAATCTTCAATTTTGCTTTTACGTTTCTTCCCACTCCAGGGATTTCTTCAGAAAGCAGATAGAGAATTCAGCGAAACACGCTGAACAGAGTGGACATCTGTTCAGCGTGTTTCGCTGAATTCTCTATCTGCTTTCTGAAGAAATCCCTGGAGTGGCATCTGGTGGGGCCACTGTGAGATACAGGAAGTTGGACTAGATGGGCCCTTGGCCTGATCCAGCAGGGCTTATGTTCTTATGAGAGCCAATGCCAGTCAGTGTTGACAGTTCTGAGATAGAGGCACCAATATCCTGATTCAGCAGCTTCCTACACTCCTAATCATAAGACCTATAATTGGCTGCAAGGTCCAAAGCAGTGCAAGTACAGGACTTTGGCGGTGGCGGGGGGCTAACATTTATACCTGGGAATAAAGGAATACTGCATACTATTGGGTAGAATGAAATAATTTGGACCATTTGTGTGGAACATGGAAAAAAAGGGCCCCAGGCATAGGCGTGGTGATGGCTTGCTCAATCACAACTCTGTGTGGCTAGACCTTACTGCCCAAGGTTGGAAGGGTCACAGTTAAAAACAATAACACTGGAGACCACCCACCCCCATCCTGAGACATAGGGCTGATGCCTTGCAGCCTTAATTGAGAAGCTTTTCTAGTCATCCTTTCCCTTGGAAATTTGCTATCTGTTCCTCCCCCCCCCCCCCCAATTCTATGCAAGGGCTGGTAACAGAAACACAGTAGGGGAGAAAAAGGTGGACAGCAAAATATTCGAAGTGCACACATTGGCAATATTCTTGTAGGGAACAGATAAATTCAGAACCCACAAGGGGGGGGGGGGAAGGTGAAAATGAATCTGGAATTTGCACTTCCAGGTGTAACTGGAGCTGAACTGATACAAATGTGAACTGGGGCAATTTGCTTTTAAAATACATTATTCTGGGCAGCAATGTTCCTCTGTACTGTATTTGCAAGCATCCATACATGCGTGGTATGTAGGTCACATAGCAAACCTGAATTCTGTTTTATATCATTGTGGTTTTTAAGAAAAGAGCACAAGCCCTTATTCTGGACATTGACAAATGGTCCCTGAAACATGACTGACTATGGCAGAATCAAATTGAGAGAGAGAGAGAGAGAGAGAGAGAGCGCGAACAGTTTCAGTACTAATTTCCAGCATTCATATACTGAAAATATTAACCCTTTATATGCCCTTGTGAGATGGTCTCTGCTCCTCCGATCCAATTGCTTGGAACACCAAGATTTACTAATTATTCTGTGTGCCACGTTCAAAGAACAAGACAAAAGAGAGAAGGCTTTCATAGTGCAAGCTTCACAACTGTTCCAGATTGCAAGCTCCTAGTGGGCAGGGACCTCCTTTTTATCTATGTAATCCTGGGAAGTGTAATGTACTCCATTTATTCTGTACAAACAAAACAGCTACAGAATTTCCTTATCAGTTGAATATGCAATTAATATTTTAACCTACCCCAAAATCTAGGGATTTTGTAGGCTACAAGTTCACCCTAAATAAATAAAATCTATGCACGTACCTTAAAACATGGAAAAAGACAAAGCCGTCAACTACAGCTTTTGACAAGAATTAATATAGGAAACTACACCAACAAGATGGCCACCAGGTAGGTACACTTAGCAAATGTGGTTCTTTCCCTCCCATCTAGAAGAATAGGGATGGTCAATTTCTCCATGCAAGGGGCCAATATTTTCACTAGCTTATGAAGCCAGATGTTTATGGAGGGCCATGTGTGGATCTAGCTTATTTTGGAAATTACTCAGGTTGTTGAATAAACATTTTTAAACAAAAACACTGTTTGCTTCCAAACAGAAAACAAAACAGATCACATTGTTTGCACACACTAACCTAGGCTGAAGTGGTCTTTACAGTCATAATTCAATACCTCCTCATTATATGTGCATATTTTTCTGTGTGGGTTTTTTCCCGTGTGGGCATTTATGACAGTGGGCTTTTTTCTGTGTGTAATTTTCTGGTGAGCTTTTTTCCGGTCACCCTCCTCTGTATTTATTTATTTTAAAGATTGTGAGTCCTTTGTAGATAGGGAACTATTTGATTTCTTTTACTATGCAAACCGCTTTGTGAACTACTCTTGTTGAAAAGTGATATATAGTCTTCATTATTATTAAAATATTAAAACATAAAAACAATACATATTTCGTAAGGTTATAGCAAGCGCAAAGCAATACATCCTACTAGCATACTATTCACTATTTTCTACATATAATATCCAACTAAGCCAAAATATCACCCACATTCTATTCATTAAATCCGCATATCACATCGTTGTTCTTCTCTCTCTCAAAAAAAATCAATGTTTCCAATTATTCACAAAAAGGTTAACTGACTTTTCCTTAATTAAAATTGTAAGTTTATCCATTTCAACATAATCCAAAACTTTAAACCAGCAATCTTCCAGCGAAGGTATCTCTGAATTCTTTCAATATTGCGCGTATAAAATTCTTGCCGCACTTTGAAATTTTTCGCCTAGATGTTAATAGTTGAAATGTTGAAATTTACGTTCAACGTTAATATTAAGGAAAATATGTATAAAATGATGTATAGATGGTATATAACCCCAAGCAAATTAGCAAGAATGTATGAGAAGGTGATGAATAGCTGTTGGAAATGTAAAAAACAAGAGGGAACTTTTTATCATATGTGGTGGAAATGTTCTCAAGCAAAGAAGTATTGGATTCAGATTCATAAACAGATACAGTTGATTTTAAAGATTAAGGTTCAAATGAAACCGAAAACCTTTTTGTTGGGTATGAGGGATGATCATGTAGGCGAAACATTTTAGATATATAAATAAAATAATAAAAAGACTCGGCAAGGTAATTTCTCCTTCAGTCTGCAACAAAGGCATAGCAAACTCAGAATGAGCTTGCAGCAGTTTTCAGAGCTTCAACTGAATTACAACGCATCTCTGAAAAGAGGTGAAATCACCTCAATGCTGCTACAACATCATAACTACTCTTACCGCGCAATCCTACCTAAACTGTAGCGCAATCCTACACTCCAGCAGCGGAGTGAACGCTCCACCGCCAGAAGCTGTTGCAAACGACTGTTTGTGACGACTCTAGAGTAAGGGCCACCAGCGCTAGGCCGGCAGCCCTTACTCTGCCACCGGATTTCCATGCGGTCGCCTGAGGAAGGTAAGCGATCCCCCGACTGCAGCATGGGCGGTTCAGGAGGGGGCCCAATGGCCGAGACGGCCTGGGGAGGGGCAGGGATGGCGTCCGCCATATTCCCGTCTCCCGCCGGGCCAGCTCAGCCGTTACACGACCTCCTCTTACTTCTGCTAGCTATTTAGCTGGCAGAAATCCGAGGAGGCCCATCATCCCCTTTCCCCCGAGTAGACCTCCGGGCCGGCAGCCAGATTCTTATTTAGGATTGCACTGTTACTGTTGCAAATGTAATGAAATCCACATATTCCTTTTAAAACCTGATCGCTACTTTTTACAACTGTTTCCAGGTCACATTAACAATAATATCGAATAACGTTGGCATGGATTCACTGAGTTCTGCTCATCTCAGATTGGCATATAAGATAGGATCACTACACATAATTCTGGTAACATTCCAACTTCATTGGCTATTGATTTATTTTCGGGCCAGGCACAATTAAACAAACATTTAATTCATGTATAGAAACAAAGTTTTTGCGGCATTGTTTTGTATGACAGCTTTCGCAAGTACAAAAACTAAATGGCATCCTATAAAATATGTGCCCGGGTTGCCAGACGTCTACCCAAGATTTTACCCTTCCTTTAAAAAGGTAAAGGTGACCCCTGACAATTAAACCAGTCGTGTCCGACTCTAGGGTGTGGTGCTCATCCCCATTTCAAAGCGGAAGAGCCAGCGTTGTCCGAAGACGCCTCCGTAGTCATGTGGCCAGCATGACTCTCCTTGCTGCAGCGCGTAGCATGCAGCTGGAACACGGAGCGCTGTTTACCTTCCCGCAAGCGGTACCTATTTATCTACTCGCATTAACATGCTTTGGAACTGCTAGGTTGGCAGGAGCTGGCCAAGCAACGAGAGCTCACCCTGTCGCGGATTCGAACTGCCGACCTTTCGATCGACAGCTCATGGTTCAATGGTTTAACCCACTGCGCCACCCGCTGCCCATACCCTTCCTTTAGGCATGCCCTAACAGGATCTGAAGGGAGAAATGGTCCACCTCAAAATTCCTACAGGACTTATGGTCAGGGAGAGCTTCCAAGAAATTAGAATTCCAAAGTGGAAGGGCAACTATCAAGAACCTTCATCTGTGCATCCTTTGAGTTCTGTCTTAGTATATACAGGGCATCTCAAGAAAATGTACACACTTTCTAATGTCAAGCTTATTATAATTAATACATATAATACTATAATACAGGGGAGGCGTATCCGCGGATTTGGCTTCCACGGTTTCACTTATCACACACACACACACACCCCGCAGCCATTACAGTATCTTAGTTAAGTTGATATTGCTGGTGCGAAGCAATCACTGGAACAGGTCTTGCTTAAACCAAACGCTATAAGCAGCAGCCTGCTGTTTATAGCACAGCTTCTGAGCAAGTAGAGCCAGCAGTCTAGGTGCTAGAGAGGTTCCAATGTTAACAGGAAGTTCCTAACTCTGCAAGGAGCTCCCATGAGTACCCCCCACCTCCCTTGAGCACTCCCCCGGCCAGCTATCAGCAGCATGCTCCCTACAGCACAGAAGTAGACAAGCTGACTAAGGGCGAAGGCATCCTTGAGTGTGTGTTCCAAGTAGAAGTTAAAAGTACTGGTGGAATAAAGAGAGGAGGGAGCCTCTTCAGCATGCTGGGATCAGGCTAATTTAGGCTTTACAAGTCCATCACTAGCACCTCGAACAGAGTCTGGACAGCAATTCATACGCAGCCTACACCAAGAAAAATCAGGTGGCAGCAGCATGCCTGCACAAGAACCCATAAACATGCTAGTGGTGCACATTAATATGTAGGAGCATGCATGCATGGGCCATTGTGGCTACAGTACTTA
Source organism: Plestiodon gilberti rubricaudatus (assembly GCA_026170595.1). Lineage (NCBI taxonomy): Eukaryota > Metazoa > Chordata > Lepidosauria > Squamata > Scincidae > Plestiodon > Plestiodon gilberti. The sequence goes on from JANXHW010000012.1 coordinate 19,863,681, forward strand.
TTGATCTGCAAGGAAGTTACTCCTGCATCAATGTAGTGCAAGAGCTGGGGGGGGGGGGGAGAGACCCTATAAGAAGAAAACAGATAAACCAAGAAGGTGGGAGAAAACCTGAGCCTCAGTGGAAGCTTTAAATTGGGCTGAAAGGATTGGATTGCTTTTTATCCCTACAGTTAAATGCTGCCAGCCACTTGGGCTTTTCGAGGGGCTTAGGGCTGATTTTAAAACTCTGTAGAAATCTAGTGGTAAAACCTTTCCTAGATCGTATCCAGATTGGAAGTTGCACATTTGAGGCTTCATCCAATCTAAAACGTTTCCTGCAAGCACAAAGCCAGCATTCAGCCTTGCCTTGTGCATGACATACTAGGGTTTTTTTTTTCCCTGTGTGCAGGGAGCTTCTCTGCTCAAACATGCAACTCTCCTTTACCACCTGATTTCTGTTGCCTCTGAGCAAGTAGGTGAAAGTGCAAGACAGTAGTTTTAATTTGGACTATGGATAAGAGCTGCAAATAAAAGTAAAACCAAAATTACTAGTTAAGCCACAATTGCTCCCCTTCTTTAGATTTTCTTGGGCAGACTTCAAAAACAATCCAATGATATATTTGCCACTTAAGATATTACACGGAATGACCTCCTTGCTCTCTGGGTCACCGGGCATGGATAACAATATCCATTCAGCTCCTTCGGCTGTGCCCAAGTGTCAGAAGCTTTCCACGGAAGGGGAAAGCCAAGTCAATCCATCAAGAAGTCACGACACTTTTGAAAAGGACAAAACACAATCGGAGGAAAGTGTCACATTGTGCTGATCAAGTGGTCACCGTGGCAATAGGAACACATCTTGCCAACTGTTTCCCAGGAGAGTGAGGTGGGCCGTCAGGGTTCTTTTCCTCTTGCAAACGATTCTGCAGTCATTCATGGGAATGGAGAGGAAGTGGGACACATTGGTCTGAGCTCCGCCTCTAATTAGTAGCTTATAGCCAGGCAGACAGTTAACGCCCACTTCTCCATTTAAAAGTCAGTTTGAAAGGAATGGAGGAAAGCATAAAACCCAGGAAGGGAGTGTACCAACGGGGTACATTCTGACAACTCAAACCCAGAAGTGGCTGATGATAACATGTCTGTATGCATGACCTGTGTGCTAAAAATTGCACTCAAGGACACGTAGTTATCATGTAACCCCTAGTATTTTTATACGTAATTTGTATGCTGCTTTTTCACAAGAATAGTGCCCAGAGCACCTCACACACAACACTACTGCCACATACCAGCACATGGTATCAAAAGCTCAAACAAAACAAAGGCTAGGTTCAGACCAAAACCATGATTTATTTGGCCAAATGTCCAAGTTGTGTCTGAATCTGATCTGCCCACAAGCCCCGTGGTTGGGTCTCACAACCCAGGATATGAGATCATGGTTTAAATTTGGTTTGCAAACCACAGCAAGTGCCAACTTCAGTTTCCTGGTTATGTCTGAATTGGCAGGTCACTGACAAGCCATCAGTTCCGGCCTCTACCTCAAGGGGCTGTTGCAACATGAGGCAGAAGTGAAGCCTTGAGCAGATGGGAATCAAAAACAGACATGGAGCTCTAAACCGGTTTAGCCACCTGGAATCTCAGTCGATGGAGCAGGTTCTTAACTATGGTTAGTACAAAGCATGCTTTTGCATTATGTCTAAACCTAGCCAAAAGAAATGGCCTTTCAGCAATGTGTGGCAGAGTAGTGGAGAGGGGATCTCCTACCCTTGCAAAATAGATCTGTTTATCAAGGCACAACACAAACTTTCACCTCCATCCTGCAAAGCTGGAAAAACTGGCCAAGGAATTAGCAGTGCTAAGGAATGTTGTCCTCAAATGTGGGGCAGAGCTGGAGAGCTGAAAAGGAGAGCTGGAATTGGGCACCCAGGACATTCACCCAATGGTACATGTCTTCCTCCCTGTGGATTAATCTGCTTAGTGTGTGAGGGGAGGGGTGGGCTCCTCCACAACCAAAGAATAACTTACATCAGAACATCAGAAGAGCCCGGCTGGATCAGGCCAAAGGCCCTTCTAGTCCAGCTTCCTGCATCACACAGTGGCCCCTCCAGATGCCTCAGGGAACACACAGCCAACAAGATAACCTGTTTCCTGCTGCCACTCCCCTGCACCTGGCACAGAGAAAACCTACTTCCAAAGCCAGGAGGTTGCTTATGGCTTGTAACCTGTGATGGCCTTTTCCTCCATGAATTTATCCAAACGCCTTTGGATCTGGGTTTAAATCCTCATTCAGCCATGATGCAAACTGGGTGGCCCTAGAATGCTATCTCTCAGACTAACCTACCTCATAGGGGTGTTGTGAGGATAAAATGGGAGTGGGGGAGAGCTGTGTAGATATGCATAGGATTCTGCTGTTAGAAACTAAACATATTCCACAGATGAGAACGACAGTTAAATGGTGGAATGCATGTGCTTCATTGACGACGTTCCCCGGATACTATCTCTAACATTTCCAGAATGCAGGAGTTGGAGAAACCTTGACATTCTCAGCACCGCCATGGAAGAGACAGTGTGGTGTATGGGCTAGAGAGATAAGAACATAAGAAGAGCCCTGCTGGATCAGGCCAAAAGCCCATCTAGTCCAGCTTCCTGTATCACACAGTGGCCCCACCAGATGCCTCAGGGAGCACACAGCCAACAAGATAACCTGTTTCCTGCTGCCACTCCCCTGCACCTGGCACAGGTGCAAGTAATTACGGTAGTTGCTATTCTTTCACTCTAACCACACTCTCCAATTCACCATGATACCTAATCTGCCAATGACTGGCAGTCCACTGATCGGAATACATATACAACCAGAAGCCCACCTCTAATGGTAAAGCACTGGTGATATAGCCCACACAAGAGACCTGCCTTGCACTTCCAGCACCTGCACAATGCCTCATCTCTTCCTTCCTTACCCAACCCCTCCTTAGTTTAAAACACACACTTTTCCAAGAAGACGTTCGCTTAATCCTCCTTCCCTACTGTAACTGATCTTAAGTCATGAAAGTCCTCTCCCGCTCCCCTTCCTCTGTTGCCTTTGTGCTAATATTTGGATTGTAGCCCCACCCCCACCCCAGGGCAGGGAGCTGTCCTCTCAACCAGCAGCATTTTGTCTCAATTACATGCTGAATACTTCACATTGCAAAATCCAGCAATTTCATTCTTTGCCTTTGGCCAACTTTTGCTTGAAGACAGAATCGCGTTTGTATGTGTCACACAATTCCCCAGTTTGCAGAATGGGGACAGAAACGGATGCGCATTTTCAGTACAGCCAGAAGTTACAGTGCCCACCCTTGATGCGCTTTCATAAGACTAGAGAGGTCCAGCAGAGATGCTCCAGACTGGAAGTAATGGGCTCACACAGCATCCCACCACTTTAACTTAGCAGGCTGCTGCCCCCCAACCAGGAGGCCCCTGGGTTGTTCCCAGCCCCTTGCCCTACTCTTCTTCAGCTCCCACCTCCTCCCCACGCTGGAGGTGCGCCTCCTGCACCTTTATCACTTTATATGGAGCGTCCACCAAGTTGGAAGCAATGCCTTGCTTAGCACGTGCAAGGAAGGTGTCACTTCTGATCTGGCTGGCACCCCATGCCAAGCAAGAAAGGATTAGAGCAGTGTTTCTCAAACTGTGGGTCTGAGAAACCACTTGGTGGGTCCCGGCCAGATTTCTGGTGGGTCCCAGGTGATAGAAAGATCAGATAAGTAATTGCCTCAAGCCCTGAGGCTATTAAAAAAAATCAGATAGCTGCTAATTGCCCTTCAAAGAGCTGAGCTCCTGTAGTTTGCAAGCTTGTGTAAATTTAGGGAGATAAATGTTTGAGTGTCTTTTTTCTGGTGTTTTTTCCCCCCAAGTCTGTCAATGACCGGTAGTGGGGGCAGGTGAAAGCTGGCTCACATAACTAAGCCCATCAAGCCTTTTAAGCCTCATAAACCTAGGTGGGTACAGACATACAGACACAGACATTGAGAGCCAGGATGGTGTAGTGGTTTGGGAGTCGGACTTAGACCTGGAAGATCCAAATCCCCGCTCAGCCACGAAGCTTCCTGGGTGACCTTGGGCCAGTCACTATCTCTCAGCCCCACCTACCTCACAGGGTTGTTGTGAGGACAAAAAGGAGGGGAGGAAATATGTACACCACTCTGAGCTCCTTGGAGGAAGGGCGGTATAAAAATGTGAAAAATAAAAAATAAAAAACAGTGTAATTTTAAAAAGTGGGTCCAACGTTTGGGAACCACTGCCCTAGAGGTGATGCGTCTGGGATATCCTGTCTCTTCAGGAGGAGTAGCTGCTGGTCAGGAGCAGCACTTCATTCAGCACTCACAGTAGGTGAAGTGCCAACTTGGCCAGTCACTCATACGTGATGAAAGGCGGCTCCAGTGGGCTCCTCTGGGCCATCCTGCTGCTTTGTGGGGATCATTCAGAAAGTCAGGAATGGTGCTTCATCAAGTGCTTGCAATGGATGAGGCAATGCACCTGGCGCTGCACAAGAAACCTTCAAAAACACACCATCTTCCTCACCCTGTAGGATCATTCTACCCCAGACAGCAATGGCACCACAGCAGGAGACAGGAGGGTAGCAAGAGCAATTTGGACAGGGAGAAGCCAGCCCGCCACTGTCCCTGCTCTAAGCAACCACCCAGAGCATCCCCCATCCATCCTAAGATTACAAGCAGGGATCAGGGATCACCATGATGATGATACTTTCATAATGTTCATCCTAAAAGTAGTTCTGACAGCCAGAAAAAGCAGTATGATCAGGAAAAAAAAAGAGGCCGGTAAGAGGCTGTCTTATACCGAGTCAGACCCTCGATCCATCCAGCTCAGTACTGTCAACACCGGCAGCCGCTCACCAGAGTTTCAGACAACGTTCTTTCCCTGTCCTCAATGGAGATGTCAGGGATCAACTGCTGTATCACTGAGCTTATGGTCTCATTCCCAAACAGCAACGAGCCAACCTGGACTTGTGCAACAGCTGAATGTTAGCATCTACAGAAGGTGAGGTAAACAACATCCTGAATTCCCAGATGCAGAAAACACAGAATCCAGGAACCTGAATGACTTGGCCCAAGGTCAGTCAAGGAGACACGCAGAGCTCTTAGTCTTGGTGGTCCTTGGGACAGGGCAGCTTAAGCAACAGGACTGAAAACGGCTCAACATGCACCAGACTACAACATCCTATCCCTCCCATAACCAATTTCTGCACTCAAAAGAAATAAATTCAGCGTTTGCAATGACAAACCTGCACAAATGATTCCAGTATCAATACTGGAACATGCACACAGATTTGTGGGGCAGTTCCAGATCTCTTTTCCTGGGAATCAAAACATTTTATCAGCAGGCAGCTTTGAGATCCTGGGAAGACTTTGGAATTTGTTGATGGAAGGGACAAATCTCCACCCATCAATAATATCTGGGTATTAGCAGACCACCCCTTACTTCCAGAAGTGAATCCGACCCATGGTATGTGACAACTTTGTCACTTATCTCTGCCAGAACCATTGTGAAGCAGCACATGTTTGTCATTTCTAACTAAATTCTCTTGCCAAAGAAACACTTCTGCCTACGATGAAATGGACTCCACTTCATGAAAGTTTAGGTTGAAATAAACTGGTTAATCTTAAGGTGTACAGTTATAGGATACTTTGTTCTCCTTGCCAAAGAGTGATTTACGGTAACTCCTACTTCTTCATTCATGTTTTGAGTATAAGCACTGAGAGCAAGAAATCTACAGATAGAAGAGCAGTACATCAAGTTCCAGGTTCCCTTGTTTTAGTTACGTCTATCTACAGACCTGTCTTTCCAGCTTCAAACAACGTTTATAGCACTGTACTCAGCATGAAGGAGACCTTCTGATAAGCATACTGCATTCTATGTTAATACACTTTAATCAATCAATAAAACCAACTCTTTCTATCACGCAGTTGTTCCACTTAGGATGTCCAGTGAAGGTCTACTAGTGTGCAACTTTGGCCATGCACAACAGCCAGCAGCCTGAATGAGAATGGGCATTTCCATCCACACCAAAAGATGTGTCTAGTCACTTCAACAGGACCCAAACGAACAGCCTCATAAAGATACAAATGCACATTTACATGCGCTTCTGCATCTAATGCACACAAGCCAACTTCCACAAACGTATCTGGATCAGGACAAGTACATTAATGAACATGACATGCATGTTCATTACATTCAACAAACATCATGTGCATTCTCCTACGCCCACTGACTATATTGGTGTATTTTCACGATGACTTTTCAGTTCTGGACAAACTGGCCAACTACAAGTCTTCTTACTTTTTCTGGGGCTTGTTTAGACCTTCCAATTCTTGAATCACTAGCCTGACTTGACTGCCATATGTACATGGACGAAGATCTCAATGGTCTTTCAGCCACATCCCCACAATGACCAACTGGCATTTCTCTTACCATAGTGAGCCACTCCACTCCACCCAGAGATATCGCAGCAGCCAATCAGAATAGGGTCTGAAGAGTCTCAATTCTGACTGGCTAAAAGAGAGGGGGCGGGGCAGAACCCTTCTCCGTGCAGCTTTCTTTGGTATGCCTGGGGTTCGTAACGTCGTGTTCCAGCATGTCGACCGCACCAGACAAGACACACACGAGACGAACGCGGACGTGCTTGGTGTATCACAGCCTTCACATGGTTGGCTCTTAATGAGGGGAAACAAACCTGAGGCTAAGAACACGTTTGCTGGAGACAAGATACTTGATGTACATGTCACTTTACAGAGAACAAGAGGACAGGTGTCTGCCCAGAGGGGCTTACCACATCATTTGACACAGGGGAGACAACATGAGGGAGTAGAGGGGAATGGGGGCAAAGGTAAATGGAAAGAACTTGTGATTATTACCCATACTTAAGACTTAGTTACAGAAAGGAATGGGAACAAAGGTTTTGACCCAAAGGCTTCTTAGAAAAGGAAGGTTTTGAACCAAGAGAAGTAGCATCATAGATTAGTGCCAGGCACAAGTGGTGTCATGTAAGACAGCAGGAGATCTTCCATTAGTTTAGGGTAGTAGAGCTACATAAGACAAGGTAATGGACAGTAATGGACAGAGATATGAGATCGAAGAAGTAAAGGAGTACAAAGCAATGAAGAACTTGGAAGATAACAATGCGACACTTGTGCAAGATTTGTGGACGGGCAGACAGACAGTCAGCATAGGGATTTAAGGAAGGGTGTCATGTTGTCAGAGGTTCATCATTTCAGTCCCAGAGAGTTGGACAGACAATGGAGAAAGACAATTATTGAACTAGGAGACCCCATGTGACTGAGCACAGTATCACTCCTAATGCTGTCAAAATAAACCCTCTTTAGAGAAGTGTAGATGCCTGCCTGACGTGGAGGCTTTCAAGGAACATTATTAGGGGCAAGGTACCTATTTTCTCCCTCCCCAGTACTATGCTCATTCCCTCTTTTCATCCCCTCCCAGGAGCAAGATACCTTCCAGTTGACTCACTTCTTAAAAAAAAAAAAAAGCAATAGCACCAACAACTGTGGTTAAGGCTCTTGTTTTTAACCAGGATCTGAAACTATGATTTCCAATGCTGGTTTCAGATCTAGTTTAAAAATATTCCCATAATCATGGTTTACAGAGGATGAATGGGAAGAGAGGAGAAAAAAAGCATGTGTTCCTGCAGCTGGCTTTCAGTCTCTTTAAGGGCAGCCAGCATTACTTCTGCACCAAACCCAAGATATCAACAGGGCAACAACGTTTTCAAGGATTGCAATCGGCCACTTATACCATCACTATGATAAGTAATATTCAGCCCTGTTTATCATAGGGCTATCTACTGCAGGGTAGTACTGTCAGTCTCTCTCTCTCAGCCTTCAACGTACGAGTCTAGAAAGAATCTAAAACAAGCCCCAGGTGCATCTTCTAGGATTTTTTTTAATGTTAATTACATTTTATCCTGCCCTATCTCTATAGATTTCAGGGTGGCACACACAGTTGCCCCCCCTTTTATCTTCACAACCTCCCTGTGAGGTAGGTTGGGCTTAGCGATGACAACTGACCCAAGTTCACTCAATAAACTTTGTGCCTTAGCAAGAAGCTGAACTAAAGTCTCCTTGATCCGAATCCAGCACTCAGCCTATTAAACTACACTAGTTTTTGTTATACTGTATATTTCATACGGCAAGAACCAAAACATATTTCCAGTTCCTATTTAAATGAAAAGTCTGGATACAGAGGATAATGAGGGTGTAGATTTCTCTTTTTGCATAATTGCTTCAAGCTTAATAAAATGATGATGTGTTATCAGAAACAAAAAGGAGTGTGTATCCTTAGAGTGTATTCTGGAGGAAGAAAAAAGAGCAGCATTCAACTGCAGGGAGAGGAAACCTTTTGCTGCTTCAAGCTCTGTATCTCTTGCTTTTTCCAAGCATGAACCTGGATTCAAGGACCATATCACACTGGTCTGTATGTCGTTCTGCCCACAAGTTAGCATGGTACAACTGCACGTCCCAAGTTGACCAGACTAACAGCCAGATCCATACTAAGTTTCCGGCAGCCGTCGCAAACATGCTGTAAGGCAAGTTTGCAATGACTCGTGAGTAAGAGAAGTCGGCGCAAGGCCAGCCGCCCTCACTCCGGTACAGGGACATCCATGCAGCCTGTGGCGGAAGGTAGGTCTCCGGCGGCAGCTGCATGGGCAGTCTGGGCGGCAAGGGAGGGGGGCCATTGGCCGAGCTGGCCTGGGAGGGGGCAGGGATGGCGTCTGCCATATCCCCGTCCCCGCTGGGCCGGCTCAGCCGTTACACGGCCTCCTCCTTATTTATTTAGCTGGCCTTCTATTTAGCTGGCGGAAATCTGAGGCCGATTGGGCCTACCCCAATTTACACCTGGGGAAGGGGATGAACATCCCCTTCCCCGAGTAGACCTCCGGGCCGCAGCAGCAAAGTATCATAGTCTACTCTACTCTGTATCCATCTTCAGTTTATTCATCCCCAAAATAAGTTTAAAAACTGAACTTTATATCAACGTTTGAGAACCTTAAAAGAAAAAGGACAGAGGCTACTGTTAGCCTTAAAATGATTATCAAAGCACATTTAAGGATTCTTCAAAAGCAGAACACATCTGTTATACTACAAAACAAAGACAAAACAAAAGCATGTTACAAACCTATTCGGAAAGACACTGCAGCTGACAGTCTATGATGTGTGGCTACATCGAAACATTTTAGAGTTTATGCTTCAGGTGTGGTCTTAAAACTGAAGCTCACATTTGGAAGCAACAAGTTGCTTTGTAGCTCAATGTGGTGCATGCCTGTCTTGCTCAGAAGATACTACCAGTACATACAAAGGGATGCTGAATGTTATGTGTTGACAACACTAGAGGTGAGGAAGGAGAGGACAAAATGAAGTCATCTTCTAAAAAGACAGATTGTTGGTTCATCTGCCCTGGTATTGGCAGAAGCTCTTCAAAGTCAAGGCGGAAATATTTCCCATCCCTCTTATCCAATATCTTTTTAAACTGGAGAAGCTGGTGACCAGATGTGCAGTCTTCCAAACACAAGCACATGTTCTATAGCCAACACAGGTATTTGGCAATCCTATGCATACTTATCCTTACTTTCTTAAAAGTAAATATGTTCAGATCAGGCCGCATGTTTTCAAGATGTTTATTGTATCTGTCTTTGCACAGTGCCCAGATCCCTACCGTATGTTGTGTACTCTCATATTAATGGTTTGCAGAAGTACCATGACCATCCATCCGTTTTAAGTGCGAAAGCGGTCACGCCTCCTCATGCTACATTTATTTATTTTATTTTTATTTTATTTTTCGCATTTTTATACCACCCTTCCTCCAAGGAGCTCAGAGTGGTGTACATATTTCCTCCCCTCCTTTTTGTCCTCACAACAACCCTGTGAGGTAGGTGGGGCTGAGAGATAGTGACTGGCCCAAGGTCACCCAGGAAGCTTCGTGGCTGAGCGGGGATTTGAACCTGGATCTTCCAGGTCTAAGTCCGACTCCCAAACCACTACACCATCCTGGCTCTTTAGCAATTGCTCTTTAGCAAAACATGATGCCTGGTAGTTAACACCACCTATATTTAAAGCTGCATATGGTCACAGAACACAATATCTTATTAAGATTTGGGACATGTGTGCATTTAAATGGGCAGTGGTTTAAATCAAGAATGGCTGCATGTTTCTTAAACGCCACTTAAACCAGGGGTGGCCAACCTTTCAACATGAATGCTCCTGGCCCTTTAAGGGTTGTATAGGAGAGGGCATTTCAACAGGTGCAGCTGCTTTAGCAGCACCATCAGCAATTGCAGCTGTCAAAATTCTGTCTTCCACACAACTCTTAAGAACGCAGAAGCCCCAATGGTGGAAGGTTGGCCACCCCTGACTTAAACACGACTACGGAACCAAAAGGGACCCTTAGCATCAACCTCAACATTGGCTCCCCCCACCCTGTGCCCAGCATATTACAGGAGAGAGTATTCCAATAACTACTGCATGAAAATCAACCCAGAAAGCAAGACTTGATGATGACCACATCAGTCATGCCAGCCACACCAAAAAAAGAAGCTGGGAATGAAGGAGCCAGGCATCGATTTTGTCTGACCATCTTATGCTACTGACAACATACTGTACAGCACTCAGCATGGAGTCACACAGTAGCAAAAAGAGGAAGCTGGGTCCCAATGAACAATTTGCAACATACAGCAAGAATGTTCAGGACACTTTATATCAGTATATGAAACTGACTTCTCGTCATCTTGAGCCAGACCCATCTAGTGCTTCCATCTGCATCCCTAGTTTCAAACAGGAGGAGAAAACCCTCCTGTCTGAAACCTTGAAGGATGAGGCCAGAGAAGAACGGAGAGGCAGCCGGAGAAGCAGCCGGATTCGAAAGGAGTCGCGCCGAGGTGAGCGCGCAGGGGGGCCGGCGGGGCTGGCGGAGCCTCCGGTCTGCTCGCGCGGCCCGGACCTGATTGATTCGGGTCCGGTCTCGCGCGGGCCACCGGTTCCCCACCCCTGCTCTACAGCCTCATCCCACTCATTGTTCAGGAAAAAGCAGGCCATTCCTTGCACAATCTAGCAAGAAGAATCTTAGAAGCTGCCAACAACAGACATACCACAGAAGGCATCTGGAGGCCCCAGATTCCAAAGGAGCTTTTTGCCTGTTTGTTGGCTCTACCTGGTAGAACACAGTATTTAACCCATTCTTGAACTAAGCCTGAAGCACATGCTTGAGACAAGCTGCATGAATCTCAAAACCCTCACATTCAGAGAAGCTGACCCTATGACAAGTCACACTTTTGCCACGCCCATGGCAAAAGTTTTCCTTTCAACATTCAACTCAGTGTAATTATCACCATACAAGTACCGTATTTTTCGCTCCATAGGACGCATCGGACCATAGGATACATCCTATGGAGCAAAAAATAGGGAAAAAATGTTTTTTTTACTTACCTGAGCTTGTGGGGGCTTCGGGGAGGCCTGCAGAGGGTCGCAGAAAACCAGAAATGGCAGAAAAGAGCCATTTATCACCGAACTGAAGATCGGGGAGGCCTGCAGAGGGTCACGCAGGCCGAAGCCCCCACAAGCCCCGGTAAGTTTTTTTTTTTAACCTTCGCTCCATAAGACGCACTAATGTTTCCCCCTATTTTTGGGGGGGGGGAAGTGTGTCTTATGGAGCGAAAAATACGGTAACCTCTGTACAAGAAAATCAAGGACACGAGACAATTGTTCAGATTCTGGATAACTCACAAGCAAAGAGAGTCACCTATTCCCTTAACACAAGCATTTCCAACATTATTGCATTGTTGCTAGACTAAATGTCACCTGAATTAGTATATTTAAGCTGCAATCCTGTACACGCTCACTGGGAGTAAGCGCCATTAAACTCAGTGGGGCTTACTTCTGAGTAGACATGCACAGGTTCCCACTGCACTGATGCAGATGATGCAAGAATATGCTATACGGGGACACTACTAAGAAAATCACTACCACCATCTAATTATGTGATGTATTTTACAGGTCAAAGCTCACTCAGAGGAAGGGATATGCCAGACTTCTGCAGGTGTAAATATAGTATAGACAAACTACTTCAGTCGCAAGCACCAGGGAGCATTCAGAATTTGCTGCTTTCAGGAATAAGCTTCAGACAGATCAGGGGTACTACATGAGTAGTTCCACCTTGTTGTAGCATGACAACCACACCGCCATTAGCAACCTTAAAAGTTACTGAGAGCACAGTCTTACCTTCAGCTACATCGTCATCCACAGCCCCTTTCACCTGAGAAAAACACCACTGAATGTCGTTCCCACCACCTCCGGCTCCTAGAAACAAAACAGAAGTTAAACAAAAAGCAGACCCACGCCCTACCCATTAACTCTGCTGCAGTGTGTTAGCATTCCGCTCTAGTAAACAGCGATTGTTGGCATGGGTGGTAAAGGAGGCTGTGAAGACAGGCACCCTCCACGCCCACAAGAACCAAGAGTTTCTAAAGCCGATGGAAGCATACAGAAACCCAATTAGAAACTGTTCCAGTTCCTCCCCCCCACGCCCCCCCCCCATGACATGAAGTGACATTTCAACACACTTAGGATTTGCCCAGATCTCAAAACAACATTGATCACACATAAGGTTAACTTCAAGTTCTCTGTAATGGCTGACAGCTCTTGTGACTAGTATCTTCAGAAACTACACAACAGTTAATTAAGAAAAACATCTGCCAGAGTGGACAGCAAAATGCAAGATCTTTTCCTCCTCTTTATAGAAGAAACTCACTTTCTAAATTAACTTGCCAAGTTACTGTTGCTGCAGAGCAGTCTGACTCAAGAATGAAATGGAGAGATTTATGACCCAAAACAAAGCAGTGCTAAAGTTCTTATTTTAGGAAGCACATTTTACTGCCTGAATAATACAGAGCTACAGAATATTCACTAAACAGATTTCCGTGATGAAACAGTAGCTAATGAAAATGAGAAACAACCGCCCTGAGTTTGTTTTTTCAGAAGAGTAAGCTTTAGAACTACCGTAAAAGATGGATCGGAGAGAAAATTTCAGGAACATTACTGCCTCAGCGGAAGGTGGTGAATCATTTGAACCTTGCCTCCAAAACATGTACAAGATACACCACCCATGTCTTCTGCAATTTCATTCAAAACAAGTCACTGGGTTGGGTTCATACAGGAAGATAGCACACCAAGGGGGGGAAGCCAGCTCTCCTGAATTCCTGAAGAGTTGTCAAGATGGAGCTTTCCCTTAGCCCATCCCAAAAGGTCTTTCTCCGAGGGCGACAATTGCATCTTGGCAAAAAGGGAGGAAGTGGAGGAAAGGCTGGGCAGCTTGAAGAAAAAGTTCAAGTCAGAGAAGCAGTTCCTCCAAAAGTAGGAGGAGCACGTCAAGCACAGGGAAGTGGAAGCAATCCACAAATACACCATTTCCAGCTCCTTTTGGTTACCTTGTCGCGAATCATTTTGCCACATCTGGGCACCAAGCAGAGGAACATGAAAGGATGCCTAGCTACGCTGCACAGACAGAGGTCTACTTGGAATCCATCTTGCCAAAACATACCCCAAAGGCCTACACCCTAGTTGGGCCCCAAATGGTTGATTCTCAAAATACAGGGATTTTTTTTTTTAATGTCAGATTGTAGAGAACTACACTTTGTCGAAGAAAACTTGAGCATCAGCGTTTCATCGGCACCCACCCACCCCCGCCCCATATCATTTGCTACATTCAAGGCTCTGCTTCCATTGATGAAAAAGAGAATGAGGGAAAGGGTGGGTGGGACGGAGGCGGAAAAGTCTGTTGGGAGATAGCAAGGCACAAATATACTGTAGTCTCCCACGCTATTCTTCCAAAACTCAAAGCACTATGAAAAGGCAATTCAATTTGCAGGGCGTGGGTGAACAGATTCCAGAAAAAGAAACCAGGGGAAAGAGACGTTCAGCCTATGCAATGAGATGCATTTTCTGCCTCTTGACACATGTTCCAGAATGCAATCTCTAGCAAGCTGCAATATAGGGCACATCTCACTCTCTCTAGAATAGAACCAGAAAGATGACTCATCTAGTACCACATGGAATGGACTTGGGTTATCCCATCCACCCCAAAAATTCTAATAGCCCCCTCAGTTTTGCACGCAAAATATTGCAAAATCTGCACCTCCCCTCTCATCACGCAGATTGCACTTTGCCAGTCTCTTTGCAAATGATCATCCCCCCATTTATTCCTGTCCCCGCCAAAGCCACATTTCAAAAGAAATCCTATGCAAAGTTCCCCCCTTTGCCCAACCCACAGAAGCCAGGCAGAAAACAATTAAGAGACAAATCCGAAGGAAATGGATGAGACCCCCAACCCCATCCCCATCCCCACCCAGCCTGGAAACCTCCTCAACTTCTGCCTCCCTTAGAAATCCAAGATTTCTCTTGGTCTTAAATAAAATGAAGCTTTGGGAACAAAGTAAGGAAGGCAGCACGAAAGGAAGAAAATAATTCTTTTCCAGAAAGAAAGGAAATGACAAGAACAGGCACTTTCTGTCTTATCAGTTGCACTCTTGGAAGGCGCAAATCCAGGCTCGGGATTTGAGAGAGAGAGAGACGATGCGGGGAATAGGGACAGATTTGCAAAGAAGGAATGAGGCGAGAGAGAAAGCAGCCCCTCTTTCCCTAAAGGCCAGCCTGCAAAGAGCGAAAGGAACAGCAGCCCAGCTCGACTGCAAGCGCTCTGGAGGCGAGGCTAGTCCTGCAGCCTGGCGTACTACCACTCCCTCCTCTACCTACCACCACCCCCGAGGCTCAGTGGCCAGGCGCTGGTCCCAGCGAAGAGAGCGGGTCTGTCCCCCCTTACCTGCCATGTTGGGCTCCCAATGGTGGCCCGCTGGCTTAGAGCGGCCTCTCAGCTGACTGGAATTATCCCCGTGCCAGGCTAAAAAAGAACGTGGAGGGAGGATGGCGGCGGATCGCGGCCGGCCGAGGGGGGGGGGCGGGTAAGGCCGGCTTCGCTTCCAGGGCTTTCCCCGCTCTCGGCTTCCTCTCCTTACCCAACCCGCCCCCCCCCGCCAGGTTCCACTTTCAAAATGGCGCCGGCGGAGCCGAGCGTGACGTCACCGAGGGTAGCAAAGAGGAGGGGCGCGAGCGCCTGAGGAGCGGAGGGAGTGGCACAGAGGGCGGGGCCTGCGGGGACAGGTCGCACGTTCATTGGACCTCCGCGGTTCGGCTCCCGCAGCGCCCGGCTCGTGACTCATTGCCAGGTGCGCGTGAGGTGTATTGCGCTTCTCCAGGGTTGTGCGCTCCTGCAGCTCAGATCCGTACAGACCGATGTTGCGCCGGGCGCAGTGCATCTTGCGAGGTGCCGTGCCACCAGTATCGTGTCTTGTTGCGCTTGAGATGGCTCAACGTGCATAAAGAGAGGGGAGCAGGGGGTTTTGTTATGGTATCCGTGTTGCCTTTGGGACTGATGGTTTGGTGTTCTTTGTCGTTAATCTTGATTGACCCAGATTGCCATTGCCCTAGCTGTACCAGATCTCCAACCGGGACAGAGTGCTAGACCTTTAGGAGAAGGAATGTGGACAGGTGTAGCTTGTTAAACCTTACAACACAATCCTAGGCATGTCTGCTCCGAAGCAAGCCCCATTGTGTTCAGTGGGGCTTGCTTCTGAGTAGACATGCCTAGCACTGGCGTCACTGTAGTGTGGCGGGCGGGGTGGGCCGCCGGGGGGGTGACGCGCGCCGGGGGGGTGACGCGCGTCACCTCCGTGACGGTGCGCATCACCCTCCGGAGGCCGGATGTTCCGAGGCCGGGGAGTGTCCAGCCCGGCTGGCGCTCCAGGGCCTTCTAAAAAGAAGAGGCCCAAAGCGCTTGCGTTAAAACGCAAACTTTTAAGATGTTCGCGCATGCGCAAACCCTTTTCTGAGGGCAAGGGCATGCGTGAAAATCTTAAAAGTTCGCGTTTTAACACAAGCGCATTGGGCCTCTTCTTTTCAGAAGGCCCTGGAGCGCTTGCGTTAAAACGCGAACTAAGTTTTTCGCGCATGCGCAAACCCTCGCTTTGGGCCTCTTCTTTTTAGAAGGCCCTGGAGCGCCGGCCGGGCCGGACGCTCCCCGGCCTCGGAGCATCCGGCCTCCGGAGGGTGACACACGCTGGAAAAGGTAAGTTTATGTAGGGGGGGGTGAGTCGGGGGGGGGGGGTGACGCACGTCACAGTGACGCCACTGATGCCTAGGATTGTGCTCTAAGGTTTAACAAGCTACACCTGCCCACATTCCTTCTCCTAAAGGTCTAGCACTCTGTCCCGGTTGGAGATCTGGTAAGCCTAGGGATGTGGTGGATCGAGTCTCTGCGTCCAAGTCCCGAGTCTTTGCCCCGAGTCTTTAGTTGCTAGTCCATATCTATTTAATGGGGAAAATGGGTTTAAACCTGAATAAAATTTGACTTGTCATAAAAGGCTCCAATCTCAAGTTGAGTCGAGTCTTTCCAGTCTTTTACAATCGCCGAGTCAAGTCTGAGTCGAGTCATTGACGCGACTTGAGTCCGAGTCGAGTCCAAGTCAATAGACTCAAGTCTACATCACTAATAATGTAATTTTACTTGGAAGTAAGTCTCATTGAGTTCAATGGGACTTCCTTCTGGGTAAATAGGAGACCGTCCCATTGGATTGCAGCCTTAAAATAGTAATGGATAAGAGAGCCTGTATGGTGTAGTGGTTTGGGAGTCGGACTTAGACCTGGAAGATCCAGGTTCAAATCCCCGCTCAGCCACGAAGCTTCCTGGGTGATCTTGGGCCAGGCCAGTCACTGCCTCTCAGCCTAACCTACCTCACAGGGCTGTTGTGAGGACAAAAAGCAGGGAAGGATTCATGTACACCACAATGAGCTCATTGGAGGAAGGGTGATATAAAAATGTGGAAAATGAGTTAATTTTGAAAAGCTGGAGAGAGGAGTGCAGAGGTTCATACCTGGCTAGAAACTCCAAATGCAGACACTGGCCAGGGATCCCCACTGCCAGGGGACTGGCGATTGTGGTGTAGACCCTGAGTGAAAGTGTTGTTATCCCCATGTTGCAGCTGAGGTTGAGTCAAACTCTCCTTACCCTGGAGATCTGTTGGTTGGAGAGCTGGTAAGCCTACCGTTTCTAGCTCTATGAAATCCTTTTTGACACCTTTTGTCAGTTAGCATTTGTCTAGCCATCTCGGAGTGTGCAAACCACTTCACAGGGATGATCATGATATGAACGTTGCAACAGCAACCCTGTAAGGTAGGTAAGTACACTCATATTACAGCTGAGAGGGGAGTGGCTTGCATAAGGCCAGCAGCCAGCTAGTGCATCTGTGGCAGATGCCAGATCCAAACTGTTGCAGAGTTTGGAGTCGCCGTTCTGTCTCTTAGCCGCTATGCCACACATGTTTACTTGGAAGTGCATTCAGCTGTGTTCAATGGAACTTGCTCCAAAGTAAATGTGCATAAGGTTTCAGCCTTCAATAAATGTGAGACTACATTGTCTGAAAAGCAAAGCAGGGCTTAGGGAAGATGGGAGTTATTGGCATCTGCAGAGAGTTGATGTATAACTCCCTGGGTGCTACCACCACCTGCCCTGAATTGTAACACTGCCTCTTGAGAGAGCTGGTGTAACAGTAGCCAAGAGACTGGTTCAGGACTTTCCCCAGTTCAAATCTTGCCTTTGCCAAGATCACACACTAGATGACCTTAAGCAAGTCACTCCCTCTACGCCTCACCGGTCTTGCCCATCTGCGACATGTGGAGATAATACTTTATAACTTGTAGTAAGGTACAAGTTAGTATCAAGTAAGGTTTCAAGATAATACAGGTGAAGGAGTTTGCACCCTCAGAAAGTGGTAGATATATTCTTAACAGAAGCTTGTTGGACAAGATGAGAGAAAAACTTCATTCTCAATTAAGAGGAAACAGAGACACTTATTATTTTATTATGAATATTTATATGCACCTCTTCAACATTTACAGTATATGCATCTCTTACTGTATGTCTCAGAGGAAATCTGTGCATGGTCAGTTCTACCCATCTCGCTGGGGAAGTGTGATGGGGTCTGGATAGCTAAGCTCTTGAGCAAATACAGATAAAGACCAGTGTGCTAGGATGCATTATGGAATTATTTTGCTTTTTAAGGTTTCCTGTACAGTAATTGCTTACCTTTGCTAACCTCCACACGTGGGCATTGCTAGCAAGCCTGTTTTATTTTCTTACATACACACCTACCTACCTTTCTGTGTTTTAATAAACTCTGTTTTTCTGCTTATGTTCACCATTAGGGCCTCTGCGTTCTTAAGAGTTGTGTAGAACAGAGGTTCTCAACCTGTGGTACACGTACCCCTGGGGGTACGTGGGCCACTGGTTGGGGGTACGTGAGATGATTTTTCACGTACCCCCTAAGGGTGCACGAATCAGTGAAAACGCTTTTTTGGCCATGCGGCGCAGTCGAGCGGGTCCTCTGGATCGCGCCACAAGCTGAAGAGAGAGGCTTCAGCCCTGCCAGCTTGCGGCGCGAGCCGGAGGATCCTCTCGGCCGCGGCACATGGCCGAAATCGCCCCCGGTAGGTCTCCCTTACCTTAGTTTGCAGCCGCCATCATGTTGTCTCACCCGAAGTCTCGTGAGATCCAAGATCGCGGTGTGAGATTTGGGAGCCGCGATCTTGGATCTCACGAGACTTCGGGCAAGACAACATGGCGATGGCTGCAAACTAAGGTAAGGGAGACCTACCGGGGACGATTTCAGGTTCTGGTACGGCCAAGCGGGTCCTCCGGCTCATGCTGCAAGCCAGAGGGTGACCATCCGGCTTGCAGCGCGAGCCAGAGGAACGGCTCGGAAAAGAGCCGCATGGCCGGAAAAATAGGTAAGGGACAGCAACGGGGGACGATTCCGGCCATGCCATGCTTCAGAGCGGGCTTGCGGGGGGGGGTTTCACTTTTGAGGAGGGGTACGCGGGGCTGGGGGGAATCAGGGGGTGCTTGGGGACTAGGGGAGGTGGTACGCGGGTGGGAAAAGGTTGAGAGACACTGGTGTAGAAGACAGAATTTTGGCAGCTGCAAGTGCTGATGGTGCTGCTAAAGCAGCTGCACCTGCTGAAATGCCCTCCTCTATACAACCATCCAAGGGCCAGGAGCATTTGTGTTAAAAGCTTGCCTACCCCTGTCCTAAACCCATCCACTAGGGCAGGGGTGGCCAGCCTTTCAACATGAATGCTCCTGGGCCTGAAAGGGTTGTATAGTTGAGCAGAGGCGTCGTTGGGGGGGGGGAGGGACGGTGATGTCAAGCTGTGGGGTGTGCACTTTGCCACGCCGCTGCCGAAATTCGGTGTCAATGTGGCACGAAAGTACCCTCCCCCACGTTTTTTTCAGCCGCTTGTGGCGGGAGAATTGGCCTGCCTGCCCTCCCGGGCTGCAAACGGCCTAAAAATGGCTGAAAAAATGCCTGGGTGTGTGTGGACGTTTGCACCGTGCTGCCGCTGAATGGTATCGTCTGCATATCTGAGGTTGTTGATGTTTCTCCCGGCAATCTTGATTCCGGCTTGCGATTCATTCAGCCCTGCATTTCTCATAATGTACTCTGCATATAAGTTAAATAAGCAGGGTGACAATATACAGCCCTGCCGTACTCCCTTCCCAATTTCGAACCAATCAGTTGTTCCATGTCCGGTCCGAACTGTTGCTTCTTGACCCGCATACAGGTTTCTCAGGAGACAGATAAGGTGGTCTGGTACCCCCATCTCTTTAAGAATTTGCCACAGTTTGTTGTGATCCACACAATCAAAGGCTTTTGAGTAGTCAATGAAGCAGAAGTAGGTGTTTTTTTGGAACTCTCGTGCTTTCTCCATGATCCAGCGCATGTTGGCAATTTGATCTCTAGTTCCTCTGCCTCTTCGAAACCCAGCTTGTACTTCCGGTAGTTCTCGGTCCACGAACTGCTGAAGCCTAGCTTGTAGGATTTTGAGCATAACCTTGCTAGCATGTGAAATGAGTGCAATTGTGCGGTAGTTTGAGCACTCTTTGGCACTGCCCTTCTTTGGAATTGGAACGTAAACTGACCTTTTCCAATCCTTTGGCCACTGCTGAGTTTTCCAAATTTGTTGGCATATTGAGTGCAGCACTTTCACAGCATCATCATTTAGGATTTTAAGTAGCTCAGCTGGGATATTATCATCTCCGCTAGCGTTGTTGTTAGTAATGCTACATAAGGCCCACTTGACTTCACTCTCTAGGATGTCCGGCTCTGGGTCAGTGACCACACCAGCATGGTCATCAGGAACATTAAGATCTTTCTTGTATAGTTCTTCTGTGTATAACTGCCATCTCTTCTTAATCTCTTCTGCTTCTGTTAGGTCCCTGCCTTTTTTATCCTTTATCATGCCCATCTTTGCACAAAACGTTCCCTTGATATCTCCAATTTTCTTGAAGAGATCTCTAGTCCTCCCCATTCTGTTGTTTTCCTCGATTTCCTTGCATTGTTCATTTAAGAAGGGCTTCTTATCTCTCCTTGCTGTTCTCTGGAAATCTGCATTCAGTTGTTTATATCTTTCCCTTTCACCCTTGCTTTTCGCATTCCTTCTTTCCACAGCTATTTGTAAAGCCTCATCTGACAGCCACTTTGCTTTCTTGCATTTCTTTTTCTTTGGGATGGTTTTAGTTGCTGCCTCCTGTACAATGTTACGAACTTCCGTCCATAGTTCTTCAAGCACTCTGTCTATCAGGTCTAATGCCCTAAATCTATTCTTCACCTCCACTGTATACTCATAAGGGATATGATATCATTTAGGTCATATCTGACTGGTCTAGTGGTGTTCCCTACATTCTTCAATTTAAGCCTGAATTTTGCAATAAGAAGCTCATGATCTGAGCCACAGTCAGCTCCAGGTCTTGTTTTTACTGATTGTATAGAGCTTCTCCATCTTTGGCTGCAAAGCACATAATCTATCTGGTTTCGGTATTGACCATCTGGCGATGTCCATGTGTAGAGTCACCTCTTGTGTTGTTGGAAAAGAGTGTTTGCTATGACCAGCGTGTTCTCTTGACAGAACTCCGTTAGCCTTTGCCCTGCTTCATTTTGCGCTCCAAGGCCAAACTTGCCTGTTGTTCCGTTTATTTCTTGATTTCCTACTTTAGCATTCCAGTCTCCTATGATGTAAAGGACATCTTTTTTGGGTGCTAGTTCTAGAAGGTGTTGTAGGTCTTCATAGAACCGGTCAACTTCATCTTCTTCTGCATCAGTGGTTGGGGCATACACTTGGATTACTGTAATGTTGAATGGTTTGCCTTGGATTCGAACTGAAATCATTCTGTCGTTTTTGAGGTTGCACCCCAGTACTGCCTTTCCCACTCTTTTATTGACTATGAGGGCTACTCCATTTCTTCTAAGGGATTCATGCCCACAGTAGTAGATATGATGGTCACCTGACTTAAATTTGCCCATGCCTGTCCATTTTAGTTCGCTGATTCCCAAGATGTCAATGTTCAATCTTATCATCTCATTTTTGACCACATCCAGCTTGCCTTGATTCATAGACTAGTTCCTCTGATTCATCTCTAGTTCCTAAGAGCATTCCATGTTCCTAAGCAGTATTGCTCCTTGCAGCATTGGATTTTCCTTTCAACCTCAGACACATCCACAGCTGGACATCCTATTGGCTTTGGCCCAACCGCTTCATTCTTTCTGGGTCTACTTGGAATAGTCCTCCGCTCTTCCTCAGTAGCATATTGGACACCTTCCGACCTGAGGGTCTCATCTTCCGGCGTCATATCTTTTAGCCTTTTGGTACTGTTCATGGGATTTTCTTGGCAAGGTTACTGGAGTGGCTTGCCATTTCCTTCTCCAGTGGATCACTTTTAGTCAGAACTCTCTGCTACGACCTGTCCGTCTTGGGTGTCCCTGCACGGCATAGCTCATGGCTTCATTGAGTTACGCAAGCCCCTTCGCCACGACAA
Source organism: Plestiodon gilberti rubricaudatus (assembly GCA_026170595.1). Taxonomy (NCBI): domain Eukaryota; kingdom Metazoa; phylum Chordata; class Lepidosauria; order Squamata; family Scincidae; genus Plestiodon; species Plestiodon gilberti. Next base: position 19,885,635 of record JANXHW010000012.1, read on the forward strand.
GGCAATGATCCATGAAGGGGGAAGGTACTTTCCATGAAGGTACTTTCTGAAGTACCCCCTAATAATTAACTGCTAATTAATTGGATTAATCCATTAATTAATTAGGTAGTTAATCGTTAAATAAAAAAGTACCAAAACAATTTTAAATGTGAAAAATTGTCTTATTTAACTGGGGGGGGGGGGGGAGAGACACATGCAAGGATCTCTCTTTTTTCTCCAAGTCACCCTTCCCCAAATCAGCTCCTCCCTCCCCCACCCCACCAAAGTACATTTTCCAAAGTACAAAAATAAGCCCCAAACCAAAATCAGAGAGACAGAAGGGCTCCGAAAATAATTACAATTTAAAATCCATGTTAATTAACACTTAATCAGTTGCTGATGGGGCAGATAAGGGGCAGGGCTTGGCGTACCCCCAGCAAGAGGACCGCGTACCCCTAGGGGTACCCGTACCACAGGTTGAGAACCCCTGGTGTAAAGCCCATCGAATGAAGTTGGACTTACCTGTGAGTAAATATGCATTGGATCAGGTCATAAATGGCTCTGGGCAAGCCACTAGTCTCTCCCCCCCCCCCCCCCCCGCGCAATATGGGGATAATACTCAATTACAAAGTAACAACCTTTAGGATGGTGGTGGTTGAAGGGCTTACTCAAGTAATGTATGTGAAGCACATAATTGGATATTTGAAATTTGCCTTTCAATGCTGCAGTAGTAGTATAGCTGCAGTGCTTATGATATTTCCTAGCATCTCTGTTTACTTCCATCCATTTAAGCCCATCTAATCCCCCTTTTTCATCTTCTTGTCCGCAGGTGGTATTGCCTTCTTCTGTTTATTTCTTCCCTCTGTTCTGCCTGATCTACAGTACTTGCCCAGTTTTGAATGGATTCTGCAATGCCCAAGGCAGAGGTGCTTTCTGTGCATTTTACCCCATTTATCCAAGGCATCTTTCCCTGGGAAATACCCAAGGCTCATTGCTATTCCTCACATACAGCCAGTCATGCTCCTGAGCCATTTTTAGCCTGACGCACCTTCCACACAGACAGCTTGGCTGCACAATCTTAAAGAGAAAGACCTTCCAGCAGAGGACAACTTGGCAAATCTCCTGTTGGCTTTGAAAAGCGAAAGCTCCCAGTAGACTCTCACTTAACAGGAACAAATCTGGTGCTGGAATAATTCTCCTCCTAACTATGGGAAGCAGGAGAGAATGGAACAATTGCACTTTGCACACATTTCTTTAAAGAAATGTTTTGCATTTTGGCCTTAGGTCAGGAGTGGGGCAAAAGGGCATATTGTGAGATATTGTTCACTATTTTTTTTTTTAAAAAATGTTAAATTATGTCATTTTTCAGTATGAACTTAAGCATATTTCCAGGGTGGTAGATGGAAAATACCACCAGCTCAGAGGCTTAGTGAGGGCATCAGGCTGGGCAGAGTGACATCTGTGTGGCTTCCTGCTGTAGCTGTAGTGTAGCCTATTTATTTATTTATTTATTTATTTATTTATATACTGCCTTTCTTATCCTCAGATTGCTCCTAACAAGTTGTTCATGGACACAGCACAATCCTGTGCAAAGTTGCCCCATAGTTGGTCTTTTCCATGTGATGGAAAATACCATCACAGGTTACAAGCCATAAGCAACCTCCTGGTTTTGGAGGTGGGGTTTCTCTGTGCCAGGTGCAAGGGAGTGTCAACGGGAAACAGGTTATCTTGTTGGCTGTGTGCTCCCTGAGGCATCTGGTGGGGCCACTGTGTGATACAGGAAGCTGGACTAGATGGGCCTTTGGCCTGATCCAGCAGGGCTCTTCTTATGTTCTTATGTAGTTCCACCAGTTCCCCTATAGTTCCACCAGGGGAAGGTGTTGCAAACATGCCGTAAGGTACGTTGGCGGCACCTAGGGAGTAAGCGGTGCTGGCAGTGAGGCCAAAGCCACAGACCGGCAGAGCAGTGCCAAGCACAGGTAAGGGCTGCCGGTTGGGACGAGGGTGGGGGGAGGCTCCGGATTGGGGCGCTGGGCTCGGGAGAGGGTCGGGGATATCGGCGGCATGCTCCACCAATATCCAAAGCCCTTTCCTGGGCCCGGCTGGCCTTACATGGCCTCCCCAGATTTGCACCAGCCATTTTGCTGTTGCACATCTGAGGAGGTCCATAGGGTCTGCTGGGGCTCTCCCCAGGAAAAAGGGACAAAAGTTCCTTTCCCCCGAGGTGACCTCCAGCCCCACCGGTGCTGGCCCGATCCGGGCTGAGATCTGGCGCAGTGTGATTAGTGCTTTGTAGTTTGCTCTCTCTCTCTCTCTCTCTCTCTCACACACACACTCACACACACACACACAGAAATTGCAATCATTGAAGAAAAATTGCATACAGGTATTACTCAAAACAATCCTCATTCTGTGCTGCCCTCTCTCTAGGGAGCCAACACTGAGGGATAGTTGTGAACCTGCAGGCAGACATACTTCTCAGATAGACTGCTGCTGCTCTGAAGCTCTTTCTGTCAGCAATATTTGGTGGTTGAATGTGCTTTTCTATGCTATACTACAGCTACAGCAATGAATAAGAATGTCCTGAGAAGTGGAAAGCTCATCAGTGCAAAGAAACACAAAGAAGGGCACACTTTGCATGCTTGAATGCCCCTCACTAGGGCAGGAAGATGCTACAGCCTGTAGCACCACTTACTGCAATCTGCAATAATTCAAGTTCCCCTGAAGTCAATGGAAAAGGGACTGTTGATGGAGGGTCAGAGCTCAGGGATTTGTTTGTAAAGCTCAATGTATTTGATGTTTTCCATTGAGACAGGCAAACGGAAGCAGCACCAGAGGGAAATGAGTTCCACTGCAGTTCAGATTCGGCAAAAGATTCCATATCCTCCGACTTTGACACATTTTGCAACTCTCCCATTATATTTGACTGAGACGGGGTGGCATCAGAGGGCATCACGCACTGGCTGAGGGCTCAGACTCGGCACCTGTCCCAGCTAACTGCTGAACCCTCAGCAGCAGTGCTAGCTGCAAAACTAAGATTTCTTTCCATTGCAAAACACTCAATTTTATTTTTTGCAAAATCATAGAATATTAGAGTTGGAAGGGAGCTTGGAGGCCATCTAGTCTAACCGCCTTGCTCAGTGCAGGTAACTGCTACAGCATCCCTGACAAGTCATCATCCAGCCTCTTCTGGAAAACCAATGAGGGAGACCCCACTTCTGCATGAGGCAGACTGTTCCAGTGCCGGACTGCTCTTGCAGCTCTGAAACTGTTCTAGCTTATCAATGTGCTTCTTAAAATGTGGTCCCCATAACTGGATGTGTTATTCCAAGTGAGGTTTGCAGAATAAAGTGCAGAATAAAGCTGTTCTTGTGGTCTAGACTTCTTGCCTCTGTTAATGCAACCCAACACTGCATTAGTGTTTTTTGCAGCTGTATCACACTACTGGCTCATGCTCAACTTAGGGTCTGCTAAGGACCCAATCCTATCCAACTTTCTAGCACTGATGCAGCCATGCCAGTGGGGCGTGCGCTGCATTCTGCAGTGGGAGGGCAGTCACGAAGGCCTCCTCAAAGTAAGTGAACATAATTGTACCCTTACCTTGGGGTTGGAAGGTTGGATAGGATTGGGCCCCAAGACACTTTGATCGTTTGCACACATGCTGCTGCCAAGCCAAGTCTCCCCCATCCTACACTTGTGCTTCTGATATTTTGAATGCTTTCCAAGTCAATTCTTTGAACATTTACAGGTATTTGTCATACTTCTCACTTTCTCAGGACTAATGTTTTCAGGATTTCAGTGTACAATAGCAGAGTCGTGGGCTCAGGTTTCCTTGTCAGGCAGAGAGTGCTGTGCCTGCCAAATAAACAGAGAAGTAGGTAAGCTACTATTTTAGATACAAACTCAGTACACAGCAGAAACCAGTACACATAATGAGGAATAAATAGACATGGTGCCTTGTGTACGTCTCATTATCATTACCTATTCACTAGGTTACAATGCAAGCCTATGCATGCCTACTCAGAAGTAATACACACTTACCTGGGGGTTAGTCCCATTGAATTACTTCTGAGTAGATGTTTTAGGATTGTACTGTTAATTAATTGGTTAGATTAACAGAGTTAACACCTTTTTGATAGACTAAATCGTATGCCCAGTTAACTTGACAACACATTATTTCACTAAAAATGCTTCAAATTTATATATTGCTTTCTGAGTGTACAAATGTATTGCCTTGATAACAACAGTGTTGATGAATATTATTATCCCCTATAAGGGAACACAGTATAGCGTTCAGTTCCTAGCAACTGGAATCCACCCTTGTTTCACCTTTGGATTGGGATTAAACTGGGAGAGGAGTCGCCACTGTAGCCATTCGAGACGAGGAAAAATCTAAACAGAAGGGGGGAGTCTTGAAAAACACTCAGTATGGCAGAGCCCCCCAAATCCCAGGGGTCTCCTGAAAAAGTCGATGGGAGCGGGAGGCGGGTGGCCTGGGACAATAGGACAACCAGTTCCCTCCTGAGTAAACTGAGATCAGGCAGTAAAATAAAAGGAGTTTATCAAACAGTATAAAAACACATCAAAAGATGGGATAGAAATTAAGAGCCAGAAAACAAGTCCCTTTTGGGACTGAAGCAGTGGGATACTCAGGCGGAAGGACTGGGCCATGGTTGGCAGGGAGATTAAAAAGCAAACTGCCAACAACTGATAAAGCTAATGTGTCTTTCTGAGTACTCATTCCAACCCAGGAGATTTGTTCCTATGCCCAGGGCTGAGTTCAAATCACTGCACAGCCATGAAGGTGACCTGAAGGTGAAGGGTGACCTGGAGCAGTCATTGTCTCTCAGCCTATGCCTACCTCACAGGATGGTTGTGTGGGTCAAAAGGAGAGGGAGGAGCATGCAACCCTGACCTCCTTGTAGGAAAGATGTTCTGCAAATGTGCAAAATGAACATGTATTCATTTTGAAGACTGATATTATTGTATTATTATTTATGCAATTTATACCCTGCTTTTCCCCATCATGGGCACCCAAAGTGGCTTACAAAATATCCCAACGTTTCATTATATCGACCTCAGTGTGGCTTAGAATAAATGGCAATAAGTTTACATACACTTAAGCCAGCTGCATGTGGTGCTCTGGGCAATTGTAGAGACTGGAGTGTGCTTCTAGTCTGGAGTCCCTGGGCCAGTAGGCTAGGCCAGGGCTGGCCCATCCATGAGACCAATTGAGGCAGTTGCCTCAGGTAGCAGGTTGGTGGTGGGCACCCAGTGGAGGTCAATTAACCTCCACTGCTCCTCCTCCTCCTCCTCTTCTCACTCCCAGTTAGAATATGAAGAGGGGGACAGAGTGGAAGTGTGAAGGAGAGTATCTGAGACTTCCTTTTCCTTTTCCAGACCATGGAGTGGGAGAAGCAGAGGCTGGAACAGGCCTCTGGTCTCTCTGGCCTAAGCAAGGTGAGTAGAATTTAATGTGCCACCCCAGGCACAAGGAGGTCTTCGGCCATTTCTTTTTCTCCCTTCCCCTTCCTTTCTCCCTGCACGTTGACATTTGCAGCACAATCCTATGCATGTGTACTCAGAAGTACGTTCCATTGCATTCAATGGGGCTTACTCTTAGGAAAGTGCTCATAGGATTGCAGCCTTAGATTGTAAGCTCCTCAGGGATCAGGGCAGAGGTCTTATGGCGCTGTTTACATTAAAAATAATTATCATCCTTTTGGGGGTGGGTGGGTGGGGAAACCTGATCTTTGTTAAACCCCTCTGATGACTCTCACTTGGAAAACTCTAGATTCTGGTATAGACCTCCAGCATGTCTGGAAAAAAACTGGCACTCTTAAAGGTCAATAGTTAGATCAGGGCAGGAGCTGCAACCAATGCGATCTTTATTTCTGCATTGTTTGTTTCCCTCTTGCCTAGGGAGATCGTTCCGCATTGAGATGTCACTTGCCAAGTGGCATTTCCCCGTCCTGCTAGCACTGCATCCTGCGTTGTGTGTTTGTGTGCGAGTGTGTACCTCTGAGTGTAACAAAAGCAGGTTTGCTTGGGTGTTTTGGTGTTGTTGTTTTAAGGTGCAAAGTCTGTATCATGAGTTTCAGGAGCTTTGGTTTTGAAAATCCTACAAAAAAGCAAACCTGGCAGATGGATGCCACAGGCTGACCTTAAACAATCCAAGGCATTTTCCACAGTGGATCAGAATACACTGCCGCTCCCTTCGATGGCAGCGGCTCCAGCCTTTTCACCTCCATGTTATGCAAGTGTCAAAATAACTGTGGAGGTGGCCACGTAGCTCTCTCGACGCTGGGGGAGAGGGTGGAAGGGGACAAACTGTGACAGTTTCCTGGAACTTTACCTTTCCATGTCTGGTGGAATGTCAGCACAGCGGTGCAATGGTGCGCGTGTCAGATGGCAAACAGGGAAACTGGCTTAGCCACGGAGGTCAATGGGTGACCTTGGAACCAGTTGCCTTCTCTCCGTCTCACCCACCTCATAGGGTTGTCGTGAAGATTACGATGAAGTGGGGTTGGGGAAGAGGATGTGGTCAAATGCCCTAAGCTCCTCGGAGGAAGGCTGGGATAAAAAACGGGACTGACAGTACAATCCTACCAGAAAGAGGTCCCATTAAGTTCAGTGGACTTTACTCCTAGGACGGTAAATAAACATGGGATTGCAGTCTGAGTCACCAATGTCCTATTGTTAAAAAGACTGGGACAAAATAAGAATAATTCATAGGATATGATCTGAATATGGAACTCAGGATCTTAATTAACATATATAAAACTGTTAGTGGACGGCAAGGGTACTGGATATTCTGTTTGTCAGGGCCAGGGCCAAGTTACACAGGGCCCTGGAGCAAAGTCCTGCACTGTGTGTGTGTGTGTGTGTCCCACCCACCCATCCTCCGACGGCACATCCTGCACCGCCACTGTCACCAGAACTGATTCAGGGGTCACCCCTGCCTAGGAGGTCCTCTGATGGGCGTGAGCACTCAGCCAGTTCCCCTACCTGAAGCCATCTCTGCCTCCTGCACACGCAGAAAAATGTAGTAGCAGAAGGCTGGGATGGGCGGAAGGAAGAGGTCCCCAGGGGGGAGCAGCGCATCAAAGGGGTTGTTAATATGGGGCTATGGGGGTGCCCACTTCCTGCATTTCAAAATGTACCACTATACCACTGTGGCTAGTCATCCAATTAAAAGTAATAAAATATGTCATAGCTAGGGGCAGATGTTTGTGGTAAAAATGAAATAAAGCAATATATCACAAAACTGACCATTTTAAAACATAAAAAATGAAAAAAAAGACTCCTTAATTTACAAAATAGTGTGACTCTACCTGTTTAGCTGTTTCTGTACTGTAAGCATTTTTCGGCATTTTTCGGCTCCCTCTGGTATTTTTGTTTGGTGGTTCTGGTCCGCTGTTGTTCCTGGCAGCTGTAGTGACCTGTAGAGGGCTTCCCTTATCTTCTTATCTCAGATGTCTACTGTTTTGTATTGGTAATTGCTTGCTATACAGCATTCCACCTGTAGGTGGCAGAATGTCTCTGGTAAGCTCTATAAATACTGCAAACATTTATTTGCAAACGTTTCTAGCAAGCCCACTTGAGGAGGTAAGCTGCTTCTGTTTCAAGCATGGTTATAAAAGCAAGCTGGGTGGTTTAAAGAAACAATTTATTTAGGTTTTTAGAGGTGTTTTCAAGCAGGCTTGTTAGTGTGTTGTGGAGTTTGCAATGCTTTCTCAAGTGACCCATTTCCCAAACGCAACTCTCTCGCATCATTATTCCGCCTGTTATGCCTGTGGCTGCATCTGCTGACACCAGTGGTGTTCCTACACCCCCTGCCGATGCGTAGGCTTACCATTCGTCCTGGTTTCGCCGGGACAGTCCCGGAAATCGGACCCGATTCCTGGTCGGGTCCCGGGGGACGAATGGGCGCCGCCATCTTTTTTTTTAATTTCAAACTTACCGGGCAGCATCTTGGATCACGAAATCTCGCGTGATCCAAGATGTCGGCACCCAGATCTCGTGAGGGCATGATGCCCTCACGAGATTTTGGCGCCGACATCTTGGATCACGCGAGATTTCGTGACCCAAGATGCTGCCCGGGAAGTTTGAAATTTAAAAAAAAAGATGGCGGCGCGGCGAGCGGGTGCTTCTCCCGGTCGTCAGCGCCACCGGGAGAAGCACAGTGCTTGCCCGCGTTGCGCGAGCCTGCTGGAGGCTCGCGCTGGCCGGGCAAGCAGGCTGTGCTTCTCCAGTCTCCCAGCAGCTCCATGCGGTCCGGTCTGGGAGACCGGAGAAGCACAGCCTGCTTGCCCGGCCAGCGCGAGCCTCTAGCAGGCTCGAACAACGCGGGCAAGCAGGCTGTGCTTCTCTCCGTGCCACTGGTCTCGCAGCGGCACCGGGAGAAGCACAGCCTGATCGCCCGCGTTGCGCGAGCCCTGTAGCTCGCGCAACACGGGCAAAAAGCAGGCTGTGCTTCTCCCGGTGCCGCTGCGAGACCAGCGGCACCGGGAGAAGCACAGCCTGCTTCTTACCTTGTGTTCTCCAGGGCTGCGCAACGCAGGCGAGCAGGCTGTGCTTCTCCCGGTGCCGCTGGTCTCGCAGCGGCACCGGGAGAAGCACAGCCTGCTCGCCTGCGTTGCGCAGGGAGAACACAAGGCAAGAAGTAGGCTGTGCTTCTCCCGGTGCCGCTGGTCTCGCAGCGGCACCGGGAGAAGCACAGCCTGCTTCTTGCCTTGCTTTGCCTTGCCGCGGCCCCAGCCTGCTTGCCACGGCCCCAGCAGCAGCAGCAGCGACCACGGACCAGTGACCAGCAGCGACCAGGTAAGCTTATTTTTAAATTATATATTTTTAATAGAAATATTAATTATTTATTTAAAAATTTCGGCCAAGCTTCGCGCGGCAGGAGGGGGCGCTTCACGCCCCCTTTACTTAATTAATTAATTATTTTAAATTGATTATTTATTTAAAAAATTTCGGCCAAGCTTCGCGCGGCAGGAGGGGGCACTTCACGCCCCCTTTACTTACTTAATTAATTATTTTAAATTGATTATTTATTTAAAAAATTCGGCCAAGCTTCGCGCGGCAGGAGGGGGCGCTTTGCGCCCCCTTTCTTTTATATTTTATTCGTTAAAAGGGTTTCTTATTTGGATTAATGCTTTATTATGAGTTTTATGGTGTTTTTTATGCTTTTTCGTTGTGCTTGAGAATGGCTTTTTCGTTGTGGATGGTACTTTGGGCTTCGTTTCGGCTGTTTAGGATTGCTTTTCGTTGTGCTTTAGAGTGGCTTTTTCATTGTGGATGGTACTTTGGGTTTCGTTTGCGCGGTTTAGGATTCCTTTTTTGTTTACGATTGGTTGTGGTTCTTTGGCCTTGCTTTTTCGTTGCTTTCACATTAATTAATTAATTAATTAATTACCTCGGGGGGGTATGGGGGGGTGTCCCGGTTTGAAGTTTGAAAAATATGGTAAGCCTACCGATGCGACACCCCCACGTGACGCCACACTCCCCGCCCCCTGGGGGCGTGACGTCATTTTCGTGCGCTGCTGCTGAATTTTGGTGGCGGCGCAGCGCGAAACACACACACCACCGCTGCTTTTTGAAGAAGACAGAAGCGGAGGGGGCGACCCAGCAGCAAGTCCAGGAGGCAAATAAATTCACCCCCTTGCTGCATGGCCCCCTGCTGCCCTGGGCCCCCTGCCCCCTCTAATGATCTAGATGACACTACACAACCTATTTTTACACCTGGTGTGTTCATTGGATTGGACGGATCTTACCCTTGCCAGATGCTTGGCTTGTTACCTGGACGTACCCAAACAGTTGGAGCTGTTTCACTAAGTAAGACTGCCTAGCTCATGGTTGGAGCCGTGCTGCTAAGTCTAACTGAGAGCACGCAGTCGGTGCTGTGTTGCTGAGCCTACGAGAGCGCACGGTTGTAGCTGTGGGGCTAAGGCTAATTCGGGCACACGGTTGGTGCTGTGTTGCCAACTTACCGAGGTTGTGTTTGCAGGACCTTTTGGTGCGGGGACCCCAAAACAACTCTCTGGGAGGCACACTAGTCCTGGGGTGGCGTGGCCTACCGTTAACTTCCCCAGGTGGTGGCAGCGAGTCTACCCTCCCTTGTTGGGGACGTGTTTGGGGGTTATGTTGGTGCAGAACTCAGTGGGTCACTGCCCTCCCTCGTGGTTGGTGCTACGGGGGTAAGGCAGCCCCGCGCTACAATGCACATTTTGAAATGAAAACACAAAACATCCCTTTTGGCAATTTTAATTTTTGGAAAACATCAATTTGGAATTTTTGGAAAAAATCAAGCATTTGAAAAAGAATTTGAAAAAGGTCCAAGCATTTTTGGTCCAAGAATTGTTCAGTTCTTCAGCCACAACAGGAAGAGGAAGAGAAGATAGAGTGAGGACACTCTAGGAGTCTGCACTCTATCCTCTCTTCCTGTTCCCTGGCAGCTAGAGAGCTGGACGGTTCTTGGGTCTCGTTCAGCCCAAGGTTCTCCAGCCACAGCCTCCACCTCTTCCTGCTGGATCCCCGAGGGCCTGCAACAGGCCCTGGTTGGTGGCCACTCTCAGCTTGGCTGCCTCACAACCAAGCTGAACGCTCCTGACTGTCAGGATGAGAGGCATTAGTCTCTGGCTGGAAGTGGCACAGTCAGGTGGTGATCCTAGCATGGGGCACCCCTCACCAGGCTGCCACTTCCCTCAGCCTGCTGCCTGAAACAGCCACTTCACCCTGCCTCATGGGCAGACCAGCCCCGAGTGAATGCTCTAATCATGAATAACATGTACAGGGGGCCCCCGTATCCGCTGATTCGACATCTGCGGTTTCACTGATCTGCGAATGCCAAATTCCCCCCACGGGTCCCCCCATACCTTCCCCCGTGCCCCATTACCTTTGTATATCTTCGTTATAATCGGGCAAAGGGAAAATGCGTGTCTTCCTTTAACAAATGCTGGACGCAGAAAGCTTATAGCAAGATGAGCAGGCAAGCAGCCTGCAGCCTAGAAGGGAGCCTAAGAGCGAACAGGAAGCAGGAAACAGGAAGTTAATGTTTGCTCTTAGGCTCCCTTCTAGGCTTCAGGCTGCTTGCCTGCTCATCTTGCTATAAGCTTTCTGCGTCCAGCGTTTGTTAAAGGAAGACACATTTTCCCTTCGAGCAACTGTAATGAAGATATACAAAGGTAATGGGGCATGGGGGAAGGTATGGGGGGACCTGTGGGGGTGGGAAATCCTATATACCCTATACTGTACTCAGTATGGGGTTTCCTTTTATCTGCGGTTTCCGGTACCCACAGAGGGGGCAGGGAGTACCCCATGGATACTACTGTACTAAGATGTAATATTTACAGTGTGTGCTCCTGCTTCACTTTATGGTCGCTTCATCTTCATTCAGATGGCAACTGGAAATGTATGACTCTGTGTTTTCATCCTCCTGCACCTCCTGTATCCTGTTTGTACCCAGCAGGTTGTGACTGACTGCTGGGCCTTCTCTGAGCACAGAACTTTGATGGGGTTTCAGAGATCTGAACAGCATTCTGAGAACTCATTTGCTAGTGGCAAAAAGGCACTGAAGGAAAATTAAGAGAGTATTGAATGCCTTCAGGTTGCCTTTTAAAAGCATATAAAACAGAATTCTCGGCATCTTCCCATTCTCCCTGCAAGGGATGGTTCACAGCAATGCTGTTTATTTTGATAAGAAGTCATTCGCTTTTAATAAGAGGTTACCGTAAGGATGCATTTCCTGCCATGCTCAGGCAACAGGGCTGTGTTTGCACAAGACTCAAGTCTGGGTTTTGCTGCCCCCTATGGACAAAAGGAGGCTTCTGCAATATTCAGGCTGGTAGCTAGCATACTATTTTTTTTTCACATGCAGAAATGTATATGGTGTGACACGGAGGCCATCCACAGGTGGATCGGGACCCAGACGTGGGTGGTGATCCCACTTCAAGTGTGTTGTAGCCACTGCTACCATTTTGATGCTCAAGCCTGTAAAGTTTGAACCATAGCTAGAGGTCCTAGAAGAGGAAAAATCTTCTGCCACGGACTTTGGAGGGGGTGCTTTGGTCTTTGCTGCCACCCACCTGCCAGCTCCCCCTGCTGCAGAACTCCCTCTGCCCTCTGCTTTGCCATCTCCCCCCGCCTTCCAAAGAGATGGCACGTTGTTGCCGTGCCCCTCCTCTCTTTTCAGTTGACCTGGATGAAAAGATTGGGGGGGGGGGAATAGCACAGTAGCAATACTCCCTGATTGGCCACCCATTATCTTTATTTATTTATATTTATTTTAATATATACTGTAACAGTACAGATCACCCAACAAATCAGTTATCTACAACAAACCAGTGGCCAACTTGATGACACTCACACAACTGAATAAGAGTTCTAGTATTAGCTCTGATACATAGAAATGAGAGCTGACTCATGTTGTTGTTGTTCAGTCGTTAAGTCGTGTCCGACCCTTCGTGATCCCATGAACCATATCCCGCCAGGCCTTCCTGTCCTCCACTATCTTCCTGAGTTCGCTCATTTTCATGTTCGTTGCATCGGTGATGCTGTCTAACCATCTCATCCTTGGCCTTCCTCTTCTCCTTTTGCCTTCAATCTTTCCCAGCATCAGAGTCTTCTCCAGAGAGTCCTCTCTTCGCATTAGGTGGCCAAAATATTTGAGTTTCAGCCTTAGTACCTGTCCTTCCAGGGAACAGTCAGGCTTGATTTCATTTAGAATTGACTGATTTGATCTCCTAGCAGTCCAAGGGACTCTCAGGAGTCTTCTCCAGCACCACAGTTCAAAAGCATCTATTCTTCGGCGCTCAGCCTTCCTTATGGTCCAACTCTCGCAACCATACATTGCTACTGGGAACACCATGGCCCTGACTGTACGAAGTTTTGTTGGCATGGTGATATCTCTGCTTTTTATTATGCTGTCTAAGTTTGCCATAGCTGACTCATACGAAAACCTTATTGGTTCCATGCTGTGACATAATGACACCTCATTGGCTCTAGGTACAATCACAGTGAAATCCCGCGCAAAAATAGGCCAACGGAGCGAGTGCTCCGCTGGCCTAGGGTGTCGCAAAAATGACGTTAAGCACTTTCACGGCACCCAGAGAGTAAGCGGCGCCAACGCTGAGGCCAGCACCGCTCACTCAGCCGCTGGACACTGCCCCGGATGCCGGAGGCAGGTGGGTGCTGTGGCAGGAGGGCGTGGGGAGGGAGGGCCGGGGTGGTGGGAGAGGGGGCAGCCAGGCCAGGGAGGGAGCGGGGATATCGGCGGCGTGCTCTGTCGATATCCTAACCCCCTTCCTGAGCCTTACTCCAAGGAGGCCCATTAGGGCAGCTGAGGCCGACACCGGGGGATCTATATATAAATATATATAATTGACCCACCGAGGGTCAGTGCAGTGCTTGTCAGCTGAGATATCACAGCTTGTTGTCAGCTTCTGGTTGTCTCGAACCAATCCCGTCCTAGTTGTTCTTCAGGCAAGGCAGCAGCTCAACCACTAAACTAGGGGTTCTCAACCTTTGGAGGCCTGCGTATCCCTACACGGGCCTCCGGTTGCTCCGTGTACCGCCAGATGTCTGCCCCCACGTACCCCCCAGTACCCCTCAAGTACCCCCCTTAAAATGTATTTTTCCCTGGTTGCGGCGCAGGCGGGTGGATTCTCCCGCCCGCGCCGCAACCTGGAGGGAAAGGCTACTACAGCTCTGTCGATTCAGCAGGGTTGTAGCCTTTCCCTCCAGGTTGTGGCGCGGGTGGGAGAATCCACCCGCCTGCGCCGCAACCCGGTAAAAACGTCTACAGGCCTCCCGATGTTCCCCGAAACTCCCCCTTAACTGTTCTCCCGGCCGTCACCATCTTGGATCTCGTGAAATCTCGCAAGGTCCAAGATGGTGGCGCCCAAATCTCGTGAGTGCACATGAAGCCCTGACGAGATTTGGGCACCGCCATCTTGGATCTTGCGAGATCCAAGATGGTGATGGTTGGGAGAACAGGTAAGGGGGAGCTTCGGGGGACATCGGGAGGCCTGTAGACGTTTTTCCCAGGTTCTAGTAGGCGGGTCCTCCTGCGCCGCGACCCGGGAAAAAACTGTTACGCTGCCTGTCATCAGCTGCTGATCGCAGCGGCTGATAACAGGCAGCGGCTTGCGTACCCTCAACCTGCGGTTCGCGTACCCTCGGGGGTACGCGTACCACAGGTTGAGGACCCCTGCACTCAACCACACCTCCTGCCTTGTTCTTACATTGTGGAGCATAACTCTTACCTGCTGCCCTTCAGTTTTGAGAAGGAATTCTCTCCCACAGTCCCAGGCACATATAATGTCAAGGACAGGCTGGCTATGTTTATGTTTGGACAGACCAAAACGATGATGTTTCCCTTGCGTGATAACTTGCTGCAGTAAGCAGTCACATTTAATAACCTCCCAACAAGGTGGGCCCCTGCCAGTGGTCAGCCCTGGGCAACTGCCCACTTTGTCATTGGATTTTAGAAGACCATGAAACCACAGTCAGAAGAGGAACTCCCATTGATTTGGTAGTTTTAAAGTGCTTGTGTGTGAAATGGCCACCAGGTGGTGCTATGACACAGGCAAATAGAGCACTGTATGCTGCAGAAGATGTACAGTATGTTTTTTCTAAATTAATAATACTCAAACACTTCCTCCTCCTTCTGACTCATTTTAGTTGTTTTCTGCCTGTTTTCCACTTCCACCATATCCTTTTTGAGATGACTTTCCCCGACTTTCAGCTGTAACTTCATGGCACACAGCTATTGCGCTGCCCACTGGCTAGATGAAGCCTCCATGTTCAGTGCAGTATACCACTGAATGTCAGTTGTGGGAGGGCAACAGTGGAGGAAGGTTGTTGGTCTGCATGTCCTGCTTCTGGGTTTCCCATAAGGCATCTGGCTGGCTGGCCACATGGGGGAAGAGAAGGTTCTGGGCCTTTGGCTTCATCTAGCAGCATCTTCTGAATAAGGAGGCTCCACTTCAGTCAACATGTCTAATGGCCAGGGACACTCATCTAGTCGTCCTCTCCATGAATTTGCCTAATCTCTTTTGGAACCCATGTCAACAGTGGCTATTGGCGCCCCTGGTGGCTGTGTGAGCCTCACCTGCTATGGACATAATGGCCAAATGCCACATCCGGACCCTGAGAGGGCTGTTCTGTCTTCAGATGATGCATAACAGGGATGCATCCTACGAGATGCAACAGCCGCCACACCATGATGGGGGAAGCTGCACCTGTACTTGGGAAGGAATTCCCATAAAGTTCACTAGTTCCAATTCCAGCGTTTTGATTGCGAGGATTGCGGCTTTTAGAGGGCTGTCAGTTTTAGCTCTGGTAGAGGAGAGCAAAAGAAGGCACAAAGAGACTTTGAGGTCCGGTTCATGGAATATTTCCCATGTTCCTTGTCTGATGCTTTGAAGTGAATGCAGGCTAATGAAAACCAGGTCCTGGAAAAAGCACGGGGTGAAATGGCAACCACAACACATGAATATTAGCGCATAGACATGTGGAGATGTGGCGTAGCCGAGTGGCAACGAAACAACCTAATGTGGTGTGAGAGATCTATGATAGGATATATCCTGACACAGTTTTCTTTGCTCTCTCTCTCTCTCTCTCTGTGTGTGTGTGTGTGTGTGTGTGTGTGTGTGTGTGTGTGTGTTTTGGATCAGGGCTGTGGTACTGGGCAGGGAGCGTAACCTTCCCCCTTGCCATTTCCCTGTCTCAAATTGCCCCGTGAAGCTGCATAGTAACGTATATGTATTTTCCATGTCTTTTTCTGCTCCTTGGATCCATGGATTGGGGTGGGTGGGTGTCAGGAAAATGGCATAGGGGGAAGAGTTAACCCCTTCCACCGCACTACAATTCTGGTCCAAATGGAGACCCTCCTCACAGTTGCTTTTAAGCCAAGAAAAATACTTTGGGAGAGCTGAGCATGGATCTCCTGAATCATGTCTAGTTTGGCTCTTGGCTGAAGCTGACCATGAATCAGGAAGTTCTCAGCCTGATTTTTCTCTCTCTTCCATTGACTGACTAGGTAGCCTTAGGCAAGCCCCTCTCTCAGCCTTCTCCCACCTGCAATATGGAGATAACACCACTGACCTACCTCCAGGGATGTTGCTGGGTGTGTGTGACTAGTGTGGGCTGCACCGGGTGACACCAATTTGGGGGGTGACATAACTGTCACTACACTGCCCAGGGCTGCTCTTGACCTGAGGCTCCCTTGACCATTGGCCCCATGACATGATGTTGATGCCTGCCAATTGGCATTGCACTGTTTTCCGAGAGGATTCTGTGGCACTCTACGGCTCCCCTGGAATCCACAGTCTCCCAGTTTGGGAACCACTGCCATAGATAATAGAGCACACCCCTCCCCAGTCAATCAATGCTGCCACCTAGGGTCACTTATTGGTAAGGCTGATTCCAGATAGAAACTCATTTCCCTCCAAATAAAGTATATGATAGAAATTGAATTATCTTTGTTCATTTTGAGAATTGCTGTCAATAAATTACATATAACCAACAGAAACTTTAAAAACATGTGTGTCAGGATTCTATATCTCTGATTCTGGTATTAGACACAACTATTTTTTAAAAAATATTTTTTTAAACAATTGAACACGTCAAGGACAAAAGTGGTGTGTGTGTGTGTGTGTGTGTGTGTGTGTGTGTGTGTGTGTGTGTGTGTGTGTAAAAATCTGGTGAGCATTTTTTCCAGCATATTTTGGTATAAACTAAACAGCACACGACTGGGCCATAAATAATGAAGAAATAATTTTTTTAACCACCTCTTGCTGCCTATAACCACAGCTGGGATTATCAAATGAAAATCAGGTGCCCAACTCACCTGCAAAGAATTAGAAAATAGATTTCTACTTCAAGGCATGGATTCTGAGACCTCATAGGGTGGCCAACTTTTTTCCCGTCAGGACTTCTGCAACGCGATTCGGCTTTGGCTTTGGTGGCGGAGCCACCGAGGACAGACAAGCACGTAACTTGCCTGTCTTACGCTGCTTCTCTTCTGCCTTTGTGTCTCGCCAAACCGGAAGTAATTCAGTTCCTCAGTTTCTTCAGTAAGATTCAGTATCTTGGCCTGAACAAGGAAAAATTCTCAGTGGTTCAATTTCGACTTGCCATGTGGCTGTTAAAGTCACAGACATTCTTACAAAAAGAAAGTTGGCAACTGGGCTGCCAGATTTGTTCTTAATGGACTCCTGTGAGAAACTTGATACCACAATTGGCAGGTGATAATGCTTATTGCTTTACTTACCCGTATTTACCTAAAAAGCTTTACTTGTTGATTTCTGTGGATCTCTGTAGTTAAAGGTACAGCAGCAACCTTAGAGTACTGAGATGGTACAGTGGAAAGTACCACTGCAGACTGAAGGGGTGTATAATGTGTGAGTGTGCTCCATTTTTTTAATGCTTTCTTACATTAGGAACAAATCCTTGCAATTATAAAACTAGCATAGAAGTCAGATGCTATAGGACCTTTCTCCTTGATTGTTGTCTTTTGTTTCTTTGCTGTATGGAGTACCAGTTTGGATAAGCATGTAGAATTGTTCAGTAGAGAAGATTCACACTACATTCTTGCGAAAAATACTAGGACTCCCTGTTTGTGTTCCGTATGCAGTACTTTGCACTGAAACTGGTCAATCTAGATGGGATGTGGTGCATCCTGCCAAGGGGGGGGGGGGGAGTCATGGAAGAATGCATCCTTACCTCGGAATGCATTGTGGCTGCATCAGTGCTGCAAAGTTGGATAGGATTGGGCCCTAACTTTATTTAGGTTAATATATAACAGTACAGGTCACCCAACAAATCAGTAACCAACAAAAAACCAGTGGCCAACTTGATGACACTCACACAACTGAATCTAGTATTAGCTCTGATACATATAAATGAGAGCTGACTCCTACATATAAATGAGAGCTGACTCCTACTAACACCTGATTGGTTCCATGCTATGTCATAACAACACCTCATTGGCTCCAAGAACAATCAGTCTCATTGGCCAGCTTCGAGTTAAGGAAATCCACTTTTTGTTACATAAGGTAGTTGTGTTTCTTTTTCTGGTTATTTGGCCATACCTTTTCAACACCGTTTGTTTCATTACATTCTGCATTTAATTACCTTTCCAGTGATGTATAACGTTATATTATTCATAAATCCAAATTTTCCAAAAGGTTCCCACAAGTTTGGCCACTAGTGGTGTCACCCCCCCAAGGGTGTCACCCAGTGTTGTCCACACATCCGTGCCCCCTAGTGAGTGATGCCACTGAACTCATGATGGAGAACATCTGAAGATCATCTGAAGAAGGCTCAGAACGTTCTAGGAAATGGTTGCATATTGTGCATGCTTAACAAACAAACCTATCATCACTAGTCAAAACATCCAGCTTTCAAGAGGAATGAACGCCTCTTTTTAGTAAAGCTTTTCTTGACAGGATATTCATAAGCCCCAGCCCTTGCTTGTTGTCTCTAAGTATAGTGATGGGATTTATGTCCCAGGAAGCAGTGGGCATCCTTTGCCCAATATTGATGGGTTTTCCTATTCAAGGTAGGGACCTTTGAACCTGGGATATTTAGATCCCATTTGGTATATCTCTTAGTTCTTGCTTTTTTTACCTTGAACTACAGTGCTTGGGCCTTGATTCCAGGCCCAAGGAAGTAGGTTTAGGAAGTATAACACAACAATGAATATTTAACTCTTACACAGCACAATCCTATGCGTGTCTACTCACAGAAGTAAGTCCAGTTGAATTCAAGGGGGATTCTCCCAGGTAACAGTGTGTAGAATTGCAGTCACAATTATGCAACTATGATTTTACCTTCATTAGGGAGAGAACATTTTAGCAAATCTTCCTTTTATACATTGAATGCTAAGTGATTCTTTTATTTCCTAAATTATAAACTTATTTTTCTTCATTGCACAAATCTGGGTCAGGATTGAAATCCTTTGCATCTACTTCTTGTGTTCAGCTTTTCCAATTAGCATCTGTTCAGTTCCCAAATGCAACTGATGGGTGGGTGGGGGTGGCAAATGATTGCTACCATTTAAAAAAATTCTTGTGTCTTAAAAACTTTAATTAGGAAGCATCTGAGACTATAAAGTAAAGAGGCCAGAAAAACCCTAGTTTGACCCCTTGGTCTCTCACAGCTTCAAAGTGTGTGTGTGTGTGTGTGTGTGTGTGTGTGTGTGTGTGTGTGTGTGTGTTTAAAAAAACACATGCTTCAGCAATAAGACGCTTCAAGTCTGCATTATAAAATAAAATGGAACATACAGTCCCAGTGGTAAAATATTATTCGCTAACATGTTCCGAAAGCTATGCTAGGCAATTGAAAGGCAGTAAAACTATCTTTTCAGAAAATGGTGGGGCCTAAGAGCTAGCAGATGTATTTTTCAGTGGAAAGCCCTGACTTCTAAGAATGAATGGAAAGGAACAAAGCCAGAGACGGGGACACTGTGAACTGACAAAGAACAATCCATATCCAAAGAAGTTCACTAATCCATTAGAAATCCATTATAAAAAGAAGAAATAAATTCAGCTTTCGAGAGCTGCATTGGTGGGGGGGGGGGTTAAATTAAAATAGTGATTTGTTTTTAGAACCAGTTAAAATGTCATTTTATTCAGCCACAGTACATTTTCCTTGGCAAAGCGTAAGAAATACATGATATGTGAAAGAAGAAAATCACATGGGCAGTCCAATCCTGTCTAAGATGTGGCGGCCGGCCTAAAAGGCCAGCCGCTGCATCCTCCGAGGCCCATTGCGGGCCACGCCAGTATGGCCCAGGCAGGCTCACCTTGGGGAAAGGGGACATCCGTCCCTTTCCCTCGGTGTAAACCCTGGAGGCCACCATGGGCAGCCAGCTCTGGAGCTGCTGCACATCCAGGGAGGCCGTGTAAGGCCAGCCTGGGCTGCAACGGGGCATAGGATATCAGCGCAACTCAACCCCAATATCCCCGCCCCCTCCCAGCCCGGGCAGCCAATGCCCCCCTCCCTTGCTGCCCCGGCCCACCCTCCTCCCACCCCTGCGCCGACTGGTGCAGAACTTACCTGTGGCAGCTGGTACAGGTTCGGGTAAGTACTGGAGTGAGTGGCGCCGGCCTCCACGCTGGCACCGCTTATTCACGAGGGTCCACAAACGTGCTTTCTGTTAGGCAGGATTGCGCTGACAATCAGATAAACACCACCATCAATATTCCAAAATTCATGTTTAGTTATCAGATTTTTTGGCAAAGTGGTCATTTTAAAATTCTCCTCAATTCTGAACCACAGATGCATGGATTATTCTAGAGACAAGCTCTGTGGATTCTGAAAGGAAAAGGGAAGTGTTTCCCAAACTTTTTCGACCTGAGGCTCCCTTGACCATTGGCGCCCATTGGCGCCCTTGACCATTGGCCCCATTACATGATGTTGATGCCTGCCAATTGGCATTGCACTGTTTTCCAAGAGGATTCCGTGGCACTCCGCGGCTCTCCTGGCTGGTTTCCGCGACTCCCCTGGGAGCCACGCCTCCCACTTTGGGAACCACTGGAAAAGGGGAATGGAGCAGAAAAAGAAGAGTTCACCCCACCACTCTCCTCTCCTCCACACTTCCTCTTCTGCAGACATGACAGGTGGATGAATGTGGTGTCCCCTGCCAGTCGACTGCCTGAGGCCTGATGGACAAGACAGCTGTGCAATTCTTTATTTATTACAATATTTATATACAATATGTATATATACAATATTACAATATTTATATACCACCTTTTTCAACAGACTCGGACAGGCTGAACATAAATCCATTTTTTCAAATGAGATTTTTTACAAGTATTAGTCCATGAGACAATCTCACAGAACCTCCATTTCTCCAGGTGTTTCCCGTCAGAGTGCAGTCGTCATCCTGGCTGCCGGCTCTTGCGCTTTCCAAGCTTTCGCAGGCAGCTGTAACCAAGCTTCAGACCGGTTTCTCGAAGCTGTTACTCGTTTCTTTTTGCCAGCTGACTCCTCCACACTCCGCTCCTCCGCACAGACAACGCCAGTAGCCACTCTCTCGGTTGGTCTTCCATCCAAGCAACCGATCCTGCTTAGCTTTTTCGAGCAAGGCAACAGCTCAACCTCCAGACTACACCTCCTGCCCTCCTGCCCAATTAGTGGACTTTTAAAGAACAGAAGCAATACTGAAGGCTAAACTAGACATATATTGAGACAAAGATCCTCCACATTATTTTGAAAAATAAATACCTGCCTTAGCCATGCCTCCCCCCCCCAAAAAAAAATCAAATTGGGACCACAGTGCTAAAGGAAGGGGGTTAACCTTTATCCTGTACAATGTTGCCAATTAAAAAACCCCAGCTGCTCCTTGCCCCCACTGGGAAACTTATAGATACCAATATGCTACCTGTAAGTTTTCCTTGACGAGGAAAAAGCAGCTATTGGGGGGAAGGGATTTTAATTGGAAAAATGGCGCACTCTGGTCCCAGTTGAATTTTCTCCCTCTATACAGGTAGGGACAGGCAGTGTGGTGTAGTAGCTAGGATTAGAGTGTTTGTCTGGGAGGGGGGGAACCCAGGCTCAAATTTCCACTCTGCAATGAAGCTCATGGTGACCCTTGGTCAGTCACGGTCTCTCACTCTGCTACCTCACAGATTCCTAGTGAGGATAAAATGGAGACATGATTCTTGTACACCACCCTGAGTTACTTTGAGGAAGGACAGCAAATAGATGAAACGAGCATAAGGTAGAAGAACCTCGTTATGGATCTTCTACGTCATGTATAATTGTACCCTCATTTCTAACCAACATCCAGTCAATTCTTCCAAAGCATCAAAGGACACCCAGAATCATTCTACACTAGAAACTTCATCGACTTTTTGTAGCCCTACACGATCCCACGTTTTCTACAAGACTGATGTTCAATGATGTCTCCTGGGAGAATGGGCTTTACAAATCCTCAGAGATCCTATAATTAGGCCTGTTGTTTTCAAACTTTCTACCTTGAGGGAACCCTTTCCATGTCAACTCGTCTGCCAAGGAACCCTATTTGTCTGCCATGGAAACCCTGTGTGGAGAGGAGAATTCTGGGGCATATGATAGGGCACACACCCAATGCTAGCAGAGCACTGGCCAGGTTTGTTGGACCTCATGGTTGCCTTGTACAGGTGGACCCCCGTATCCGCTGGGGATATGTTCCAGGCCCCTCTGTGGATACTTGAAACCGTGGATAAGAGCAAACACCCCCTCCATGGTTTCCTGAGGGCCCCCCACCCTACCTCCCCTGCAGGCAGGCATGCGTGCCCCCCTCAGCTCTTATTTTTCTTTCAGCAAGCTTTGTTTCTTCCTTAAAACAAACAGAGAAGCAGCCTCCATTGCAGGCAAGTAGAACGAGACTAAGTCCTAGAGAGGCTCTGCAAGGTTTCTGTTAACCTTGCAGAGCCTCTCTAGGACTTAGTCTCGTTCTACTTGCCTGTAATAAGCAGCCAGAGGCTGCTTCTCCTGTTTCTTTAAGGAAGAAACAAAGCTTACTGGGAAAAAAGTAAAAGCCTGGGGGTGTCCCCACGATCCGTGGATAACTGAAACCATGGATAGCGAATCAGTGGATATGCGGACCCACCTGTATTCACCAGAAGAACACATGCCCCAATGCTTCCCTGTGCCTATGCATTACAGGGTAAGATCACTAACAGTGGGCTTCCAAGATGCCCCTGGGAAGCTCACAAGTAGGAAGTCTTTCCCTGCTGTTGGGCCCCGGTCACTAATCATCAGAGACATATTGCCTTTGAACCTAGAGTTTCCATGTACCCAACAAGGCTGATAGCCATTGATAGGTGTTTCCCCCCCAGAGGCGTCACTAGGGTTTGCGTCACCCTATGTGAGAGCTCATCATGTCACCCCAGTGATGTCACTAGGGTTGGTATCACCCGGTGCGGTAACTCACGGTGTCAGCCCACAAACTTACTTTATTTATTGCAATATATAACGGCACAGGTCACCCACCAAATCAGTAACCAAAGGCCAACTTGATGACACTCACACAACTGAATATTGTAAGAGTTTAATAGCTCTGATACATAGAAATGAGAGCTGACTCATACTAACACCTTCCTGGTTCAATACTGTGTCATAATGACACCTCATTGGCTCTCAGAACAATCAGTCTTATTGGTCATTTTTGAGTTAAGAAAATCCACTTTTTGTTACTTAAGGCAGTTGTGTTTTCTTTTTCTGGTTATTTGGCCATAACTTTTGATAGACTACAAATAATTCAAAATGGTTTGTTTCATTACAGTCTGCATTAAATTACTTTTCAAATGATTTATAACTTTGTAGTATTCATAAATATAAATTTTCCAAAAGATTTCCGTAATTCATACCTCCCCGAGTGAGTCACCCAGTGAGGTCCACACCCCCTGGACCTCCTAGTGAGGCCACTGACCCTCCAATGAATATGTCTAATTTCCTTTTAAAGTCATCTAAACCAATGGCCATAAGGCAGCGAATTCCATAAATTTTATTATGTGCCATGGGGAAAAGTCCTAAAATCCATCTCTGGTATCTCCAGGTAGGACATCAGTAATGGTACAAACAACTTTTCTGACGCTTCTGCTCAGTTTGACACTTTCATTGGATCTCTCTCTCTCTCTCTCTCTCTCTCTCTCTCACACACACACACACACACACACACACACACACACACACACACACACACACACACACACACACACACGCCCCTCCGGTTCTAATTACAAAATGAGGAGGAGGGTGAGTGGCAGCAGTTGCTTGATATAGGTGTCTCTTGGGGGTCATGGGTCCTTCTGGGTTTCTGGGACCACAGCATCTGCCCCTGAATATGTCAGCCTCTGATGCTGGCCTTCCTGATCCATTCCTGAAGGGTGAATGGATCACCAGAGACAAAGAGGTTCTGTTTCGGAGTATCATAAACCTCATGCAGAGTGAGATGGTAATCGGAGGATGCTGGACTGTTCCACTTAGATGGCAGGTCTAGATTGCAGCCACAACATCCCTCACTGAGAACATTGGAGAAAATGTTTAGCACAGACCACCTTGCCCTGATTTGACTGTGTGTTTTTGCACAGGGGAGGATCCAAGAGTGAAACAGTCCAGAATACTACCCTCTCCGGTTACTACCTCACTCTACATAGTGTGTAGATTGGGGTTTAGTGGTTTGTAGCATTACTGACCTAGAGATGCCAGAGATTGAACCAGGAACCTTCTGCATGCAAAACATGCACTCAGGGCGCAAGCCTGGGGAACTTTGGAACGGCGGAGCAATCACCCTCCAAAGTATGCACCCTCCTTGCGCCCTCCAAAGTATGAAACTCCCTTTTCCTCACATCACATCCCCCCCATGGAGGTGATTCCCAGGGTTCCACTGTTGCCGCCACTGTCCCCACAAGCACTCAATGTTCTCCCCGCCTTAGGATTCTACTTCAGCCTTATAGAAGGTCTTATAAATCAATGGTCAAGTGTAACCCACAAGGACAGGGAATGTTGTATCTAGATCTGGACGATGACTTTGCAGCTCGTTCAGCTTTCTTTAATTGAAAAAGTTGTTCAGAACCACAAAGTTTTCTAGTTCAGTGGCTTTCTTCTCATATAGTTATGAGATGTTTTATTAAAATTAATGTTTGATGTGTATTTGGATGGAATAAAAAAGGTGGGAAAGAGTATGTTTATTTGGTGGCCATAAGGAACACACAGAAAGTTCCCATTTGAATGCAAGAATGTTCAGTTCAGTTGATTCACTTCAAAGATATGGGTGCTGCTGTCAATGACGCTGAGAGAAATCTGTCATTTTCCAAAATGGCAGCTTTGGGAACTTTCAGGATGTTTATCACAGCTCTCAAATGAATATAAAATGCTGAAAATGGCAGAATGTTTGCATGTGAGAGCTGTGATAAACACAAGGACAGCCCAATCCTGTCTAGCTGGGCTGCAGACATCCTATGCTGATAGGACCCAGCGCCGGCACAGCTGGAGCTCTCCTCTGGGGGGGAGGGGGGACATTCATCCCCTTACCCCAAGTAGAGTCCCAGCCGCCCTGATGGGTCTACTTGAATGTGCTCCAGCTATTTTGCTGGTGCACGTTCAAGCTGGCTGTGTAATGGCAGCCAGGAGTGGGAGGAAGGGGGATAGGATTCAGCGGAGGAGGCCGCCACTGATCCCTCCCCCTTCTCGGGCCTGCTGACCCACCCACCCCCAGAATGCCCCATTCCGCCCTCCCCATGCCCCTCCATCACACGGCGGGGAACTCACCTTCCCTGGCAGTGATCTGGTGCTGGGAGAGTGGTGGCGGCAGCGAGGACCTGGTGACGCAAACGTGATTTATGATTGTGACACCCTAGATCGGATTGCACCGTAAAAATCCCAAACAAGCTAACGACCTAAGATCTCAAAGAACAACTTTGAAAAAGAGAACCTAGAAATGGGGGGAACTTGCTGTTTGTTCCTTATGGCTATCAGATGAATATACCCTGCAGTTCTCTGCTTTATTTTATGGGTCCTGGTTTGATTTAAATGGATAAGCCATTGAGAGCCAGGATGGTGTTGTGGTTTGAGCATTGGACTTAGACCTGGAAGATCCAGGTTCAAATCCCCGCTCAGCCACGAAGCTTCCTGGGTGACCTTGGGCCAGTCACTATCTCTCAGCCTCGCCTACCTCACAGGGTTGTTGTGAGGACAAAAGGAGGGAAGGAACCATGTACGCCACCCTGAGCTCCTTGGAGGAAGGGCGATATAAAAATGTGAAAAATAAATACAGCTATAATTGCACTGGACTAATGATGGCAGACAATCAGTTGCCTCCAGGGACCCCAGTAGCAAGACTTGAAGACAATCGAATCGCCTCACCCTCAGTGATTGTGCTACCTCACCTCTGGATTGTTGTTGTTGTTCAGTCGTAAAGTCGTGTCCGACCCTTCGTGATCCCATGAACCACATCCCGCCAGGCCTTCCTGTCCTCCACTATCTTCCTGAGTTCGTTCATTTTCATGGTCGTTGCATCAGTGATGCTGTCTAACCATCTCATCCTTTGCCTTCCCCTTCTCCTTTTGCCTTCAATTTTTCCCAGCATCAGAGTCTTCTCCAGAGAGTCCTCTCTTCGCATTAGGTGGCCAAAATATTTGAGCTTCAGCCTCAGTACCTGTCCTTCCAGGGAACAGTCAGGGTTGATTTCATTTAGGATTGACTGATTTGATCTCCTAGCAGTCCAAGGGACTCTCAGGAGTCTTCTCCAGCACCACAGTTCGAAAGCATCTATTCTTCAGTGCTCAGCCTTCCTTATGGTCCAACTCTCGCAACCATACATTGCTACTGGGAACACCATCGCCCTGACTGTACGAACTTTTGTTGGCATGGTGATATCTCTGCTTTTTATTATGCTGTTTAAGTTTGCCATAGCTTTCCTTCCAAGGAGTAAGCGTCTTTTCATTTCATGGCTGCTGTCTCCGTCTGCAGTGATCTTGGAACCCCAAAAAGTAAAATCTGTTACTGCTTCCATTTCTGCCCCTTCTTATTTGCCAGGAATTGATGGGACCAGATGCCATGATCTTAGTTTTATTAATGTTGAGTTTCAAGCCAGCTTTTGCACTCTCCTCTTTCACCCTCATCAAGAGGCTCTTTAGTTCTTCTTCACTTTCTGCCATTAAGGTGGTATCGTCTGCATATCTGAGGTTGTTGATGTTTCTCCCGGCAATCTTGATTCCGGCTTGCGATTCATTCAGCCCTGCATTTCTCGTAATGTACTCTGGCTATTCCAGAAGAGTCCGGTTAGCTCCAACTACTCCAGCATCTTGTTTCCAGCAGTGGCCTCTGGAGGATATGAAGGCATCAACAATCCCTTATTGCTGTTTATCCCCAATACCCGGAGATCACAGGTAGACTGCCTCTGAACATAGAGATTCAGAATAAGCAGAGGATCCGGCCACAGGACTGGTTTTGAGTAGTACAGCAACTTTCTTGGATCACAACTTTGTTTCATTAGATGCCTTTATCTCCTACCTGCAGGTTTCCCAGTCTACTGTATGGACACCCTAAAAACAAGAAGGGGCCCAATCCGGCATGGCTCTTCTGCTGTTCTTATAGATCCACTGGACTAGGAAGATTGACATGTGAGAAGGGCTTTCCTCTGAATCAAAGGTATATTTATCACCACACAAAATATGTACATCGGTGTCCTTTCAGAGAGAGAGAGAGAGAGAGAGAGAGAGAGAGAGAGAGAGAGAGAGAGAGAGAGAGAGAGAGAGAGTTTTGTCACCTCTCTGCCTCGGATAACTCTCTTGCAAACTCCCAAGCAAAGAGCGCTTGAAAACACTCCCTTGAAAGCAGCAACTTGACATCCGATCCCATTTCTGTGTTTGCAGTTCCTTATCCAGAGCCGGAACAAAAAGCAGTTGCACCCCTAGACTTCAGAACTTGCTGTTGCACTGAACTCTGTACCCCCAACTCTGCAAATGGCAGTTGATCTGCAGGTGCCTTATGTGAGGAAAGGAAACGGGAGGACAATTAGAGGGAAATCTTCCTGGCAAAAGAAGAGAGCAAACGATGTCTATTGCCTATCAGGAAGATCTTGCCATTCATAGTCATCCAGTTAGGGAAATCACACTGACTCCTGAGAAGAAGCGTCCCACTCCGTGGTTATTTGCAGCCAGTTCACACTTGGGAATTGGAGAACTGCTACTTCTAAACCCTAACCCTATCCATCAAGAATCAAAGCCAATCCACTCATTCTGTGTTGATTTAAAGTTGTGCTTAATGTTTTTTTTAATCTCCGTAGCTGAAGGGAGGTAACTTTGAGGGGTCTCACACCAGAGAACATTTGACACGGGTTAGTTACCCTTTAACAACACGCTTTCAGGAGAGTGTTCGCAAAGGCTGGGTTTTCCACCGCCTTCAGCACACGCTGGAAGATGAAGTGGGATTCTAACCCGTGTCAGTGACTGCAGACTGGCGGATTAGTTAAAACGAAGTAGGCTGGTTCTGGGGTTCTTGGACTGGTTGGTCGCTTCAGAGCCACACCATGGTTACGCAGAAGCGTGTGCTTTTCTTCTGGGTTTCTTTTTGAACCACGACCAAGGAAGGACTTGCTGCATAAGGTGTAAGGGGACCTTCTCGGACGTCACCCCCACAAGACTCACTCTATGAATGACCGTCGGTCTCTGGCTTGAACAGTTTGAATGCGGGATTTTGCACATTCAGGGAGGACGTGTGAAGTGCGTGCCTCTGTGAATGCCTGTTTGGCCACGGTGTCTGAATGCCCCCCCCCGTTCCGAGGCAGCCTACCCCGGAATACCACTTGCAGCGAGATCACTGCAACTCTTTACATGAGATCACCCTCCTTTGTCGTCGTGTCCCCAGAAGCTCCGGGCTGTCCGCTGACAGGATGCTGGACTCGGTGGTCTGACCCCACAAGGACCTTCTTATGTAACTGCGGCTTTAAGCGCCTTCCTGATGGCCAACAAGGAATTGATTGACCAACAACTCGAAGCGGCTGCTCCACTTTTGTGTTGTTCAATAAAAAATGTAGCGTTTTAGCAAGGCGGGTGTTGGTGGGAGGAAGTTCCTCCTTCAGGCCAGTTGCCATCAATAGGAATTGTAGGAAATGAATGAATCTATACGGTCGGCGTGTTCATATTCCATCACAAATGTCCGTTTTTTTTATCTTAATTCAGCCAAATAGCCTGAACGTCGTAGATTGGCACCTCCGCTTTCCTTTCGCTCTTGAAAACTCCTTTGAAATTGACTAACTCGGTTTGCTGGGTCACTTGACGAAGGGGGGGGGGAATAATAAAGTATTTTTTTTCCGCATCGCTATAAATTCAAAGTGACTCCGGTTCGGCAGCCAGGGAGCTCAACTGTCGCGGCTGGCTCTCGCTAGCTGCGTGGAAAGCCTCCCTCCTCCTCCGCTAGTCGCCCAAACCGAACGCCTTGTGGGTTGGTTGCCCGGTATTTTTTGAAAGCATCCGCCAAGGAACTGGAGAGGGTGGACCTCGGGGGGTTTCGGGGATAAGTGCCCACAGCAGTCCAGATCATTCCCCCCCCCCCCCCACACACACACACACACCACCTTCGGGGATTATGAAGAGTCAAACTCATTTGGCTCCAACGCGCCTTGGCCAAACGCAATGAAGCCGCGGATCTCTCGCATCTCTTTAGAAATCTCAGGATTTCCATTTGCAACGGGCCTCTGTGGCCAGTTACCTTGGCCTTGGATTGCGACCGGGGGCTCCTCCGTCGCAATGCCAGCATCGAGATGGAGAGGGGAGGGGAGGGAGAGACACCCCCCTCCTTCGTGTGTCCCTGAAGTGCAACATTTTGGTGGCAGCTGTTGGGTGCGAGGAGGTGACGGTCCCTTGACCCGAGCAGAAGCCTCTGCCCTCTGACCCCACCCGCCTCTCCCCTGAATCCCTCCAAGCCAGATTCCTTCCAAAGCTTCTGGCACACGAGGCTTTTCCTCGCCCCGGAAGGTGGCGTGTTTCGGCTCCGGGACAGTCTGGGCCACCCCAGCCTGCTCCGATCCTGTCAAGGTCGGTTTTTCTTTTGCCTCCTGCTCTTTGGGAAAAGAAACCAGCACCTAAAGAAACCAGATTGAATTTATTTTAATATGGCATCGAAAGGGGGAGGCGTTCTTTTTTTTCATCATCCCTCAAATGATGTTTGATAAAGTCCTTTTTTTCCTTCACCAGCGAGCGGGCAAGACTTTGGAAATGTTTTAACCGTTTATTATTCCTGGATGAAATGCCTTGAAATGTGTGGGACTAACCTTGGAACAGCGAGCAGAGGGCGGAAGCCTTTGCTGGCCCCGCAGTTTAAGGTCCGCACTTTCTCCAGAGTAGTTCCATTGAGATGAAGTAAATGCCTCCCTCCACCCCATTCAAGGTGCCGTCCTCCGATTGCAAGGAGCAAGTCACAGTGTACGCCCCCCCCCCCATCTGAAACAGAAGCCTCATTCATTTCTATGAAGCGTACTTCGAAGACAATCTGATGCAGCAGGATCGGGGTGCGCGGGTGTTCCAGTCATCGTTGAAACGAAATAGGTTTTCTTTGCGTTGAAAGCAATGATCTCTTTACATGAGAAAATATTCCTGGGTTGCTACGTCCCTGTCTTGTAAAAAACCGGACCCTGGAAGTTTATTTACAGACGATCAGCTGTTTTGAAGCTTCCCATTTTCTTACAAAACGGAGAAAAGGACCCGATCCACCGGAGAGTTATCCTGCGCAACGCCCAGTGAAGTAAATAGGAGCCGCGCAAAAATGCTTGCTGTTTGGTGAGGTTTGCGCCGGAGCTCTTTCCTCGGTGGATCGTGCCCTAAATCATATCTGACAGCGGAACGATTCCAAATATCACTACAACTGGATATTAAAACACACACACACCCCTCCAAAACCCTTTTAACTTCAAAATCTCTTTTAAAACAAAGCCAGAACGTTGTTTTTATTCCACCAAGACCATTTCTCAGTTTCTATATATCAATTACAAAACTGTACACGGGGGCGGGACGGTATGTTATTTGTGTATAATTCAAAAAGCTGAAGATTTATTGGGCCATCTAACGCCAGATCTGTCATGAGTATGGACAGAATAATTTAGAACTCTCCCTCGCTCTTTTTCCAACCCTCTAATCAGATTTGAACTAAAACTCCCCCCTCCCCAAAAACAAAAAGCCTATTCATAAAAGAGATTTAATCTGATTGTTGGGTAGTTTCGACTTTTAAAACATGCATCTAAACACGGGTGCCAGTAAAGAAGATGGCTGCGCAGATACGGAAACATAAAACTAAGTTTCGGAGATATGGACTAAACTCAACATTTGGATTGGAAAGAGAGATTTCTACCCCCCACTACCTTTTTTTTTAAAGAGAGAGGGGGGGTTAAGAGGGGAGCTCGCATAATGAGGCAAGGCAATGAAGTCTCTGTCGCTTTAACAGGGAAACATCTGATTCTCTCATCTGGCAGATGGTCTCTGAGTCCAGATTTGCATTCATTGTCTTGAAATCTGTTTTCGCGTTGGTGTTATATAGATTTCAGGGGCAGAGCTGTACCCCAGATCGCAGTACAAAAGGAGCCGAGGGGAGGGAGGGAAATGACACCAAGCCGGTTTAATTTATATAGCGATGCTTCAGGCTTTCCTGAACAATGTAGATCCTCTAACGTTTCAGCGGTTTTAAATGTTTCGTGAATGGAAGGATATTAGATACTCTCTCTCTCTCTCTCTCTCTCTCTCTCTCACACACACACACACACACACACACACACAGAGAGAGAGAGAGAGAGAGAGAGAGAGAGAGAGAGAGAGAGAGAGAGAGAGATTACACATTTCACAGCTTGTGTGTAGGGGTGAAGTTCTGGGACCGTGTTATGGACCGACATATATGTATGGGGGCAACCTCATACAAAAACCTGCCACTTCACTTGATCTCTTCTTCCCATCCCAACCCCTATTCCAGCATGCGTGTACACACGCACACACAAAATACGACCCAACACACGAGCTCACGAGAACAGCTAACCAGATGGGAAAAAAGGACGTTCTTTGCAGCCCGATCCTCAGCATCGTTTACTTTCTGACCCTCCGCTCGCTGTCAGGCAGACCTAGCTCCGAAGAAGCGTGCATAACACGTAGGTAGGAGTCCTTCCTTCCCCGGCATCTCTGCTAACTCCCCCCCCCCTCTCTCTCTCTCTCACACACACACACAATCGTGGGTCCCTCCCGTTACAACAAACAAACGCCAGGAAATGTTTCATAAAACGTAACAACAAGAGATGACACTCGGATGAATGAGAACACTGCAGAGGAGGGAGCAGCGAAGGAGCTCGGCTCGGCCCCAGTTCTCCACCCGGGTCTGTTTTAGGTTAACAAACCGAAAACAAAGTAGTTGGTAAGTAACTTATTCAGCACCCGAGCAAGCCGCCTTGCCCCGTTACATCTCGCCGCCGCCTCGCCCCCCCCCCCGCCCCTTCCTCGCTCGCGCCTCCTCGCGTGTACCCGTTCGGAGAGCCAGTCTGTCCTTCTCCTCCCTCCAATGGGACGAGCGCATGCAAATACGCCGCGCCTTGTTTGGCAGCCAGCCCCGCCCCTTTTCTTAGTACGTTCTCTCCTCTCTCTGTAACCCATTCATGGTGAACGAAGGTGCGGGAAAACAGCGGCGCTTGGCCACAGCTTAGGGTGTCATCAGACTCTCTTTAGCTGCGTGTCGTCCTTTTCTTTCACAATTGATCCCGGTGTCGTCGTCCTCCCCCTCCCCCCTCCTCCTCTCTTGCTCGCGCGTGGATTAGGCAGCAGCCGTCACTCCAGCCCTCGTGTTGTCCCTGCAGAGCAGGTGATCCTTGAGACTGAACAAGGACGAGGAGATCGGGATGCGGATGTTGCTCTTCGGCGCGGCTGACGAGAAAGATGATCTCTAGCATCGGAAAAGGCCCGTCAGCGCAATTCTGATCGACAAGAATTGAGAAAGAGGAGAAACACTCGATTTTATTTTCTTTTTTTAAAGGGTCATCGTGTTTTTCCCCTTAAAAAACCAAAAACGAAACTCCAGCCGTTCTCAGAGGAAACTGCGCCGTAAAACCGAACTTCCTTGGGATTTGTCGTGATCTGAAGTTTTGCGTGTGTTTTTTCCTTCTTCTTCGCTCTCCCCAAGCGCCCCCCCCCCCAAGGAAGCCTAGTCTGGGTTTGGAATAAACTTTTGCTTAAATGTTTGGGATCCAAGATACGTTAGGAAGAGGGCCTATCCTGAAGGACAAGGTACTGGGGTCGGAGATGGATCCCGTCCGATCTTGGGTCAGGAACGTTGGAGTGGTGGATGCTAACGTAGCCGCTCAAAGGTAACTTGTCTGAGTCGTGGTGTCTGTGTTTATTTATCCCCCCTCCGCGCCACGTGGCGTGGCGTGGCGTGGCGGAAGCGCTGACCCTTTCTGTATTTCTGTGGTCAAGATACACGAGATCTCCCTTTTTTTGTTTTTTTTTGTTCTGGAAGACCTAATTTGAGGCATGCTATTTATTTATTTATTGTCGGCTGTCATAATAACCAGACGAACTGGGAAGAGCCCAACTTCCAACATCCGTGAAAGCGATAGACTTCCCTTACAGAGCCAAAGGTCCAGGGAGGGAAAAAAATAAAAGTAAAAAGCAAATCTGAGGTTTGTTTTTGTAACAGTAAAAGCCTCTTGCGTGTCTGCTCAGAAGTAAGCCCCGTTGAACTTACTCCCAGGTAAGTGTGGATGGACTTACACA
Organism: Plestiodon gilberti rubricaudatus; assembly: GCA_026170595.1. NCBI lineage: Eukaryota > Metazoa > Chordata > Lepidosauria > Squamata > Scincidae > Plestiodon > Plestiodon gilberti. The sequence continues at coordinate 19,918,856 of JANXHW010000012.1, forward strand.
GCCTTCTGTAGCTAATGCCTTGATAAAGAACTGACGTGGGACGTGTTGTAGTGTAGACCGAAACACAGCGATTCTTCGGCCTTCTTGCAGTCTCCACGCCACAGCTTCTTACAATGCAATCTTATGCAGGCTTACTCCTAAGGAAGCCTCATTATGTTCAGTGGAGCTTTCTTTCAGGTAAGCACACGTGTAGAGGGCAGCACCTTTCATCGGAAACGCAGCTCCAAAATCAATGTGGCTTCATCTTTCCATGTAAAGGCCGTTAGGACGGGGGAGGGGGAGTACTAGCAAATGTTAATTCGGAGCAACTCCTTTCAACTTTCGAGCTCAGAGCTTCGAGGCTCCGTTAAATTCAAAGACTTGTTTTTTCTTCCTGTCAGGATTTAAACCCTCGGCCCTAAACACTTTAGGTCCCAGTAACAATGCGGAAAAGAGAGGTTGCTGCGTGCCCATCTATAGGCCTTCTTGGACTTTGCGTCCGAAGCAACAACATAGTTAAACCGAAGCCAATTCGATCTGAAATGGCTAAAGTTGTTGCAGTCCTCAATCCACTTCTCCACTGAGTGAGTCCAGGTGAACTCACTGTTGTGTTCACAAACACAAGTTTCTCACTAAGTAAATATGGCTAGGATCGGGCTGCTGAAAATCTGCTATCTATCATAAACATATTTACTAGGAAGTAAGTGATATTCAGATCGATTGAATTGCGATGAATTTGTGGGGGGAGGGGTCGGAGCGTACCTCTAGTAGATCCGCTCTTGTGTAGAAGTGAGCTCCGGCAGAGCGCTAGTTCTTATTGATCTGTATCGGGAGTTACTTCCGCGTCCTGTTAGAAATGGGACAAGATCCCGAACGCAGCACTTGACTTACTTGGAAGTAAATAAATACCACTGGCATAAAAACGGGGGCACAAACAAACGCAAGAACGGCGACTCAAAAGCGTTAGGGATCGCGGCTGTAGACTGAGGCTGGTAAAGGGATGGAAGCGTGAGGGAACCGCTTCCGAAAAGGAAAGGCGTCACTCCGTCCGCGAGTAAACCGATTAGGAGGCCGGCCGCGGAGCTAGGGCTGCATCAGTTGTAGTAGCTGAGCCTACGGCTCGCTTTACAACCTGAACAGTCCCGCGGAGTTCAGTGGGGCGTCATGGGTGGAATAATCATGCATACGGTTTAGGGACTCTGACTCTCCTCCAGCTGCAGAGATCAGTCCCTTCCCTTGATTCTTTCCTGCAGATGCCGCCAGCCTTGGCCATATTCACTTTGCCCCGGGTGGGAATGAAAGATCCGCACCCCGACCGTCCAGGCATTTGCTTGACAGGAATTCCCTGTGATTTCAATGTCAGCCGCTTCCGGGTAAGGCCGCATTCGGAAGCGCCGTGGCTTCTTGGATCGCAGTCTCTCTCTCTCCCCCCCCCCCCCCAACTCAACAAGGCACAATTGGAAATAAGTCACAAATAAAGTCACAAATGTGATTTGCAAATAAGTCGCATCCACTGAACCCAATGACCCGCCTTCAGTCAAGGCCGTGGAGGGGTTCGGGGGAGGGGGGCTTGAATGCCGCAGCCGCAATCCAAATTCACGCTGTCTTGGGAGGTAAGTCTCCTCCAACTCAGCGGAGCTTACTTCGGAGGAGATTCGTGTAAGCTCACATACTCCAAAGTAAGAGGGGGTAAGCTGGGGGGGGTATCCATTCCGGAGCAAACGTGCTTAGGATCGTGCTGAGCAGCAGATACACTCCTGATCGGACGGATCAGAAACCGGAAAGGGTCGAGGAACGGAGCTCTGTGGGAACTGGAAAGTATTTAATTCGGAGACTTGGCAGGCTGGAGTTGGACATAGGGGAGTCGGGGGGACAAGGAGGTCCATGACAGCAAAAATAAACAGCAAGCTTCTCTTCAGAGCTGAAGCTTTCCTCCCCCCCCCTCCTGTGAAACAGAGACCAAGGTCGGCTTTCGTTGGGGGATGGACCCCAAACAGGCCCTTTCTCCCACCTGGAGGCGTCAAAACACCAGCCCCAAGTCTCCAAACTCCCCGAGGAGATCAAGGAACGCTTCACGACGTCCACATGAAGTTAAGGGAAAAACTCCAGATTGAAAAGAACGATTCAAAACGAAAGGAGATTAGATAGAGATAGACGGGAAGACATATCTGCTTAAGTCTAGGATCTATAAGGGCCTTTACTCAGAGGAAAGTCTTTCTGAGTTCACTGGGACTATTTTACTCCTTAATCAGTGAGACTAGGATCCCACCCTTCACATGGGACGGGGGGGGGGTAACGGTCCTCCACCCCTTTTCACAGGGATATAATTGGAGAGAAGTTCAAGAATTCAGTCCCTGGTAATCCAAAGTCAACTCTTTTGGCTTTAAATTCATTGGCTTGAAAAGTTTATTTTATATATACGGTATATCATCCAGAAATGTCCTGCCCAGGAGAAAACGTGCCAGCCCGATCTTACACGGAGTGCAGTCCAGGCAGCGATGCTTTGCATTGCAAGCGGAGATCTTCATGCGATCTCACTGAATTCACTGGGGCGTACGACTTCAGTGTACATTATATTTTGGACAGGGCTGTAGCGTGAAGTGTGGTACAGGCTCGGTCTTAAACATGGGGTTTATTGTGGAGTAAGTGTGGGTAGGATTTCAGACTGCGAGGCTGGCATCCTACACACTCGTGGTCTCACCTAGGATCAAGGTTCGTTGAACACTGTGGGATTTACTTCCGAGTAAACATGCTGAAGATCGGGCCAGCTGCGCTGCGTAACTGCACGGCCCTAATCACAAGTTAGTCCTAAAGTACTGCAAAGCTATCTTATGTATGCCCATTTCCAACATTATGCACACTTCTATAGGAGTAAATCCGATGGAACAGTAAGAGAGTTATAGCTGAGTCAGAGTGCATAGGATCTGGCCCGTAGGACTGTTATTTATGCAGATAATAGTACTGGGCACGGAAAAAAAAGATCAACTTAGAACACAGAGGGGGGGATGGGGGAATGCAATTCTTCATTTCACTTTGGAGTGATCTGCATAGAATTGAGTGGGACTTACTTCCGCAAGGAAGCAGGCATAGTCTATTGGGGGAATCAATTCTGCCCTAGATCCCAAAAGGGCTCCCGCCTCCCAGCACGATGAAGAGGAAAGATTCACCAATATTTCTACGGGTTGTTCGTTAAAATAATCAATGGCGTGGTGGGGCCCCCTCCACACGTTGACTCCGAAATCAATTCCATGGATTTCTTGCTAGTTGGCAGATTCATTGATTTCAGAGGAACTTGCTCCGAAATAATATGCACGAACGCGCGCGCGCGTACACACACACACACACACACACACACACACACACGCCATTCACAAACTAAACCTTTTCTTGTTTGCAGCAGCAGCCTGCTCGCCTAAGCATAAGCGGAACGCGCGGCTTCTTGCTTTTCCGTGAACGCGCTGAGGAGCGAGGTGTGGGGAGGGCAACGTTTGTCCTTAGTAAGTTCTAGGGATCCTATGCCAGGGATGATCCTATTGATAAGCTCATCATCCTTCTGGTCTTCCTCTGAAATCAATGCACTTTCCTAATACGGCGAAATCAGTGGGTCTCCTGCTGTCCCCAAATCACTCGGATCAGGGCCATATGGGGAGGGCGGAGGGGAAAACTACATCGGAATGAGAGTCATTCCCTCCTATTGACTGCTGCCCATCCGAATTTGGGTTCTCCGAGAATGAGAAGTGAAACAGAACTCCGCCCCCCAGCAGAAACTTGTTGACCTTAGAAAGGACGGAGACCTTTAACCTACGGGCAACACGCTGGAAGGGTCTGGATCGGGTCTGACGGAAAGAGGGACCCTCAGTCGTTGTGAGGGCCTTTCCAGGCCGATGCCACGCCTGTTTAGTCAGAAGCGATCCCCGTTGACCTCAAGGGGACTTACTTACTCCCAAGTAGGATTTGCAACAGCGGAAAAACAACAACTTGAGTGCCTCTCTCACTCACTCACTCACTCACTCACACACACGTATTTCTGCTGTTTCTAACTCCTTAGATATGATGATGAAACGTCCCTGCCACTCTCCCTCTCCAGCTATAATGTTCCCGCGGCCTCTTTCCCCTTCTTTCGCCTGCCACCTTAGATCGGGGTTGATAAACAAACAACAGGGTCTTAAAAACCGAAAACAGACTGACAAAAAGCAACAGCCCGACTCTGCGAGGGTCTCAGGAACGGCCTCTTCTTACGCAGCGCTTCCAACACGGATTCTGTTCATCCTAGTACAAACTTCCTAGACTCGTCTAGTGTCACGCCCGCGCCTGTCAAGAGCGAGGAGGTCCTATCGTGAAGTAAATAGTGGGGCGACGGCGGGCGACCCACTTTTTCAGGTCAAGGATTTGGGGGAGCATTAATGGGCAGCAACTTGCGTGCTTCATCGCGTCATCGTCATCATCATATTTTCTATTATAGGGAGGAGAGAGGAGGGTCAGGGTATGTGCTGGACTGTCTGTCCCACCAGGATACCTTGCCGCGTCTTTTCTGCCAAGGGTGATGACACCCCTATCTTTCTGGGAAGGTGGGCGCCCGCCCGCAAGTTGGCCATCGCTCTGGCTCTGTTGCCCAGCGGCCCCCCCCCCCCTATATATGAGATAGCTGGAAAACTGTGAGATCCAAAGGCCACTTTCTTTCACCTACGTGTGTGTGCACGCGCGCGCAACATGCACACACCTTTTGGTGTTTGCCACAATACATCTGTTGTAAATCTGTTACACCGTCGTCCCATGCGCAGCGTATCTACTCAAAAGCAAGCCACACTGAGTGCAATAGGCCCAGGGTGTGTAGGGGATTGCAGCCCAAGGCTAGAAGGCGCCCCGAGTAGCAATCTCTGCGCAAGCTTATAAGAGAGTAAGCCTCATCGAATACAGTGAGAGTTGCTTCCGAGTAAACACGTAAAGGATTGTGTGTGTGGTGCTTGCTGCAATGAGAAGGTTTCAGTCCCATTTTGTCTCCCGGTGTTTACAGGATTGCAGTCTAAGGTTGCTATCCCAGGGACACTTATTTGGGAGTAAGCCCCGTTCAATTCGATGCGACTTACTTACGAGTAAACATGCCCTGGCCTGGGCCTGGATTGCTCTGCCCAAAACTACTTCTGGTAATCCTATTCACACTTACCTGGGAGGAAGTTCTGTCGAACTCAATGGGACTTAATTCTGAGTAGACATGCACAAGACGGTGCTGTCTGTGGTCTATGTCGCGTTCATTCTCTCTCTCTCTCTCTCTCTCTCTCTCTCTCTCTCTCTCTCTCTCCTTTGCTTTCTTTTCCACAGCGGTGTGGCTTTATCGCGAGCTCATTTCGAAAAACAGCCCCCCTCCAACTTGAGGAAGTCCAATTTCTTTCACTTCGTCCTGGCTCTCTACGACAGACAAGGGCAACCCGTGGAAATCGAGCGGACAGCGTTTGTCGATTTTGTGGAAAACGACAAAGTAAGGCGAATTTGGATTTTTCTTAAAAACAAAAACATTCTCTCCAGTGTCCCTTCCACTCCCCCGTTTCCTTTCGCTTCACTGAACGGATCCCGACAAATGTCCTTGAAAATGAAATTTCAAAATCCCTGTTGATCGCCGCGGAAGGAAGCGACTTTTAAGCAAACATGACTGCTAGCGGGGGGGGGGGGGCTTGTGAAATAGCAGTCACCCTCCAGCCGGATCGCCGTTAGAAAACGCCTGGCAGGCTGCAGCTTATCATGGGAACCTATGTCCCACCCTGGCAACCTGAATTTAACAATTCCTCAGGAGCCACAAAGCGCGATCCTTCCCAACCGGAAATTCTGTAGCGGAAGCCCCGATTGATCTGTATGGTGCGCTTCTCATTCATTTCAATTGAGGGCTGCTGCACAGAGAGCTTCCTAGAATTGCCACCGGTATTTTGCCATTCGGATACGCTGGTCAGTTTCACCCAAGAACCCTGGTCAGTTTCACCCACTCTGGTCAACTTTACTCTCCCTCTGCAACTCCCCAAACTCGGAGCAGCGCAGCCCTGCCGCGGCTGCAACACGGTGATCAGATGCATGTTTTGCTCAGCTGAATTCCGCGTAGCTGACTTCCACGTAAGCGATCTTAGGGCTGAGTTCTGGTTTCAGTACGTCTCGTCCCCCCCCCCCCCCCACTAGCCGAACTTTGGCTGAACTGATGCTCCCGCATAATTTCTGCTTGCCGGGAATCGGGTGGCTGAGGGGACGGGACGAAGAAATAGAACGGAAATATAGAGCTTTGAAAATAAAATCCTGCCATGCTTTTGCGACTCCTGCAAGCGGGGTTTTCCCCCACGGGAAAAAAGGGAAAAGACATTCTGTAATTTGGGCAGCGGTAGAGCAGGCAGAAAATGTCCCACTCCCAAGTTCGATCTTTGGCATCGCCAGGTGGGGTGGGGAAAGAGTCCAATTTGACACCCCGGGAGAGCCGCTGCCGGCCTGGGTTGACTAAGCTGAGCGCGCGGTGGGCTGGGCTGGGCTGGGCTGACTCGGTATCTAAGGCAACTGCCTATGTTTCTATGCGGCACGTCGCCTGCACTAGGGGACTATGCCCACCTCGCCTGCACTAGGGGGCACGTAAGTAGCGTTTTTTCAAACTCGGAGTCGGATACTGAATACCATGGGACTTACTTCCGAGTAGACATGCCTTAGGCTTGCGCTCTGGGTCAACTCGGCAAATTAGGACTCCACCGTGAGCAGCCCCCAGGGTGTGCTTGTCCTACAAGAGGCTGGATGACCCTATCGGGAGGCTGTAGCGCAGTGACCGTGTCCATTTTGCATGCAAGGGGGGGTCCCTTTTCGGGGGGGGGAGAGGAAAAATCCCACTTTGAGACCCTGGAGATCCCAGGCTGGACCGATGAAGTAGTTTCATGTCCTCGTATCGTTAACGAGAAGCTTCTCTTCCGTCCCTAAAAAAAGACATCACGAGACGGGAGCAGTAACTTTCTGAAGCATATTTTATCTATTTCCTAAAACGTTCAGGGTCCACCTGTCCGTCAAACGACTGCCAAGGTGGCGATCATCATCAGATAGGTTTCTTTTTAACATACCACAGTTAAATTATGATCCCTCCTTCTCCCCCCGCCCCCCTCCCATCTTTATCTGGTTCTTTTCAGGCGAAGGACGGGAGTCAGTTTTTCCTTTACCTTTTTACAGATGTCAGTTAACCACCTTCTGAAAAATGTCGTGTCTTTCCAAAATCCATCTTATCGAGTCCCTTCACCGAAATTTAGGAAACGTAATTTCCCTTTCGATGGAAGGCTGAAGACAGACAACCTTTTCTCTCATTCCTCCCCCCCCCCAACCAAAACAAGGACAAAACGTTTGGCCGGCTCGACTCATTTTCAAGATGTTGGCATGAAACTGACACAGCGCCATACCGCTTCAGAAGCAAAACAAATCGGGAGGAGGTTCAACGCAAGCAGGAAAACCCATTTTTGTCCTGTCATGTAGCCTGCAAGTTGCAGGAGAGAAAGTCCCCAACATCAAAGTGTAGCTTGCTTCCCCTCCCCCCCACTCCCTCTCCTTAAAGCTGCAATCCTATCCACGTTTGGAAGTACACTCCATTGAACGCAACGGGGCTGACTTCCCAGTGCGTATTCACAGGATCGACTCTGCGCCAGAAACTTGCTTCCTTCTAAGCCCCCCCCATGACATAATGATCCTACAGCTTTATGATTAACACACCTACAGCACAATCCTATGCATGTCTAGTCCAAAGTAAGTCCCATTTATTTCAGTGGGACTTGCTTGCTCTCAGGGAAGTGTGTATATAGGATTGTAGCCTGAGTTGGTGTAAAACCAGTCCTTTTTCTGATTCACTTGTCCCTCTCTCCCTTTTTTTCCAGGAACAAGGCAACGAAAAAACCAATAATGGGACTCACTACAAATTGCAGCTCCTTTATAGTAACGGTGAGTCAAATTCTCTCCCCCCCCCCTCCAAAAACAACAACACAACAACCCAGCAAGGATTTGGAAAGAAGTGATCAGGGATTTCCTGGATTAAGGGATAATGATAGTAAGATGTTGTCGCCAGAAGATAGAATATATTTTTCAGAGAATTGGCATCTGTTTGAAAGAGAGAGTGCTGTTCTTGAGATTTATATGGTCCCACTTCTGTCTTTGTTAAAAAGACTTGGCAGGATTTCACAAAACTCTCTTGAACCTATTTGCTCCGATAAAAGAGGGAGGTATGCAAACTATTGGGAAAATGCCCCCCCCTCTCACAGAACTTTCAGTTCCCCTAACAAAGACCCATGTGTATAGTTCCCCTCTCCTCAAGGAAACTGGAATATTTGCAGGAAAGAAGTGTGTGAGAGAGAGAGAGAGAGAGAGAGAGAGAGAGAGAGAGAGAGTGAGTGAGTGAGTGAAATAAACTAATCTGTTTCTAGGATCAGGGTGAAGCCTAAGGATTTCATTATTTCTAGTTCTGTACATTGCCTTACACATGTTACCCCCCTATGTAAATATATCGGTGATCCATTAGATCAGGGGGTGGCCAGCCTTTCAACATGAATGCTCCTGGCCCTTGAAGGCTTGTATAGGTGAGGGCATTTCAGCAGGTGCAGCTGCTTTAGCAGCACCATCAGCAATTGCAGCTGCCAAGATTCTGTCTTCTGTATAACTCTTAAGAAGGAGAGGCCCTAATGGTGGAAGGGTGGCCACCCCTGCATTAGAGCCTGGTTGGAACCATTAGGAAAACAAACGGCAAAAGTAGTGTAATACTTACACTAGGATAGTAATGCTTAACAGCTGAGTGTTTCACATGCATTATTTGGATGTAATCCTTACAACAATGCTGGAAGGTAAGGAAGTATCATTTTCATCTTGCAGGTGGAGGAAAGCTAAGAATGAAAGGGTGTGGCTTGCCTAGGACAAAAGTTCATTGCAGGCTCAAATGAAGAAGTCCCTGTTTCATAGTTCAGTCTCTTCCTTACAGAATCAATGGAAATGTTACGGAGTAGTGAGCAAGCCTTTGAGGTCCCCAGAATGCTTATTCAGACTGGCTGTTAAGCTGCCCAAAAGGTGGGGGCTGAAGTTCCTTTTCACACTCATCCCCCCCTTTTTTTCTTAACATGAACTCAGAAGTATGTAATAACAATAGTCAAGTGGAGGAATACCTCCAGTAGACCAGTGTTTCAGATACTGATGTCAGAACAGGCAGAGGAATATTGTTAAGGGGACGCAGGAATGGATTTAGTGGATTTTGGAAATGATCTTTAGAAACTGATTTTCTCCCCAACTATTTTCGTTGCTCTCCCTGTAGGTGTCAGAACTGAACAAGATCTCTTTGTCAGGCTCATTGACTCCGTCACTAAGCAGGTAAGCTCAGGCAGATTTCTGCCTGCAACTTTTATGATCCTGCCCTTGAATCTCCTTGCTGCGCCTTCTCTGTGTTCCTTCTCCCTCAAAGCAATATCCATAGGTTGCTAATCTGGTGTTGATACTATCTGGTATCTCTAATAGTGATATAATTTCTCCTGAGGCTTTTTTTGTTGGTGCCTCACTTGCCCGTTTGGTCCAAAAGGACATTATATACGTTGCAATTATCTGTTCATTTCTGTTTTCAAATCAATTAATATGAGAAATGGTTAAAATTAAACACACCCAAGTCTCAGATTTATTTTTTCCCCCATTTTGTATAGCCCATTGCCTACGAAGGACAAAACAAGAATCCAGAAATGTGCAGAGTTCTACTCACCCATGAAGTCATGTGCAGGTAAGAAGACCAATGTCCTGGGGGGGGGGGATGTCTTATGTACACAGTCCAAAGGATGGAAAAGTTTTCTGATCTTTAGAATATATCTTTCCAAAAAGGAAAGTTTTGGTCTGGTCTAAATATCATTTTTCTTTTCTTTTTAAAATCTGCTGCTGTTCTACAGCTTTGAAAGAAAGGAAAATTCCATTAATGCTCAGGGCAACTATGCAAAGAGACTTCTAGCCCAATTCTGTGGAAGAATACACAGCCGGACCATAGGACCGGCCGCAATATCCTGTGGCCTGGGAAGTCATCAGGAGAAGGGGACATTTGTCCCCTTCCCCGGGTGTAGGGCTGCCTGGCCCCAATGGGCCTCCTTGAATGTACGTTGGCTTTGGAGCCAATGTACATTCAGGGCGGTGGAGTAAGGGCTGCCTAGCCCAGGAATGTCTCCTCCCCCTCCTGGCCCAGCTCGCCCAACGACTGCCCTCCCTCACGGCCTGCCCTGCCCTCCCCCCCACCCCTACACCGACCAGTGCATTTCTTATGTGCACCGGTGGCTGCAGGGTCCAGGGGAAGGCAGAGTAAGGGCTGACGGTCTGCGCACCGGTGGTCCTTACTCCCCGGGTGTCAAAAATGTGCTTTATGGTGAGTTTGACACCAAAAAATGTTTTTCTGCACATGTGCAGAACTTTTCTGAGGGCAAACGGGCTGACCGTTTGCCCTCAGAAAGGTTCTGCGCATGTGCAGAAAAAACAAATAAAAGCCAGCAACGCGTTCGGCCGGCTCACAAAGCCCTCGACCGCCGAACTGGGCGGTCGCAATGAGGAGGGCTTGTCCCGGCTTCGGAGCGGAGCCTCCGGAAGCCGGTGACGCTCTGCTTGGGGGGTGTGGCAGCCGGGCTTTGGCGCGACGGGGGTGCTCCAGCCCCCCCCCCCCGGGCGCCGGAATGGCTAAAAACGCCACTGGCCGGACATCCTAGAGAGTGAAGTCAAGTGGGCCTTAGGTAGCATTACTAACAACAAAGCTAGCGGAGATGATAATATCCCAGCTGAGCTACTTAAAATCCTAAATGATGATGCTGTGAAAGTGCTGCACTCAATATGCCAACAAACTTGGAAAACTCAGCAGTGGCCAAAGGATTGGAAAAGGTCAGTTTACGTTCCAATTCCAAAGAAGGGCAGTGCCAAAGAGTGTTCAAACTACCGCACAATTGCACTCATTTCACATGCTAGCAAGGTTATGCTCAAAATCCTACAAGCAAGGCTTCAGCAGTACGTGGATCGAGAACTACTGGACATACAAGCTGGGTTTTGAAGAGGCAGAGGAACTAGAGATCAAATTGCCAATATGTGCTGGATCATGGAGAAAGCACGAGAGTTCCAAAAAAAACCTACTTCTGCTTCATTGACTACGCAAAAGCCTTTGATTGTGTGGATCACAACAAACTGTGGCAAATTCTTAAAGAGATGGGGCTACCAGACCACCTTACCTGTCTCCTGAGAAACCTGTATGCGGGTCAAGAAGCAACAGTTCGAACCGGCCATGGAACAACCGATTGGTTCAAAATTGGGAAGGGAGTTCGGCAAGGCTGTATATTGTCACCCTGCTTATTTAACTTATATGCAGAGTACATTATGAGAAATGCAGGGCTGAATGAATCGCAAGCCGGAATCAAGATTGCCGGGAGAAACATCAACAACCTCAGATATGCAGACGATACCACCCTAATGGCAGAAAGTGAAGAAGAACTAAAGAGCCTCTTGATGAGGGTGAAAGAGCAGAGTGCAAAAGTTGGCTTGAAACTCAACATTAATAAAACTAAGATCATGGCATCTGGTCCCATCAACTCCTGGCAAATAGAAGGGGCAGAAATGGAAGCAGTAACAGATTTTACTTTTCTGGGCTCCAAGATCACTGCAGACGGAGACAGCAGCCATGAAATTAAAAGACGCTTACTCCTTGGAAGGAAAGCTATGGCAAACTTAAGACAGCATAATAAAAAGCAGAGATATCACCATGCCAACAAAACTTCGTATAGTCAGGGCGATGGTGTTCCCACTAGCAATGTATGGTTGCGAGAGCTGGACCATAAGGAAGGCTGAGCGCTGAAGAATAGATGCTTTCGAACTGTGGTGTTAGAGAAGACTCCTGAGAGTCCTTTGGACTGCTAGGAGATCAAATCGGTCAATCCTAAATGAAATCAACCCTGACTGTTCCCTGGAAGGACAGGTACTGAGGCTGAAGCTCAAATATTTTGGCCACCTAATGCGAAGAGAGGAGTCTCTGGAGAAGACTCTGATGCTGGGAAAGACTGAAGGCAAAAGGAGAAGGGGAAGGCCAAGGATGAGATGGTTAGACAGCATCACCGATGCAACGAACGTGAAAATGAACAAACTCAGGAAGATAGTGGAGGACAGGAAGGCCTGGCGGGATGTGGTTCATGGGATCATGAAGGGTCGGACACGACTTAACGACTCAACAACAACAAATGCTAGGGTAGTCTAGTCTTGTCAAATACACAGGACAACACATATTTTTACTATGTCATTCCGCAGTCACTAAAGCAAATGGTTTTGTAACTTTTCCAAGGTAACCTACACATTTTGTTTGTTTACTTGTAGGTTTACATGTATGTAATTGTGTATTAAAATGTACAGTATATTGGATCCACTTGGTCCTTTAACTCACATGCACTTTTTAAGGGCACATTTGGATTGCTTTCCATTCAACCATAGAAATATAAAGTCTATAATTTTATTTATATCTCTAAAATTCTACAGACCTTGGCTGTGAACCTGGGGCCCCACAGAAAATGTTTCCAGTCGGGCCCCTCAGCTCCTAAGGCCAGCTCTGAGTGCAAGCCTATGCATATCTACTCAGAGGTAAGCCCCGTTGAGTGCAATTGGACTTACTTGCAGCAATCCTGTAACCCTTACCTAGGGGTAAGTTCCATTGCACTAAGTCCTATTAAACCAGGGGTGGCCAACCTTTCAACATGGGTGCTCCTGGACCTTTAATGGTTGTATAGGTGAGGGCATTTCAGCAGGTGCAGCTGCTTTAGCAGCACCATCAGCAATTGCAATTGCAGCTGCCAAGATCCTGTCTTCTACATAACTCTTAAGAATGCAGAGGCCCTTAAGTTGGAAGGTTGGTCAGCTCTGTATTAAACTCAATGGGGTTGGCTTCTATATAGCCATGTATACGATTGCACTGCTAGGCTGAAACCTGTGAATACTTTCCTAGGAATAAGCCTCCATGAAAAGAATGAGGTTTACTGCTGTGTAGAAATTCTTAGGATTGCACTGAAAGTGGATTACATAACAAAAAAGAGCGCGCACACGCACACGAGTTCCTTGTCCCCAAAGGGTTCACACACCAAAAAACATCTGTAAACCTTATCCACTTTCTAAATTCAAGCAACACCCCCCCCCCCCCGCCGCTGACACTAGGACTATAACGGTTAGTCAATTGACCAGTTAGATCAATCAGTTAACCTTTTATTTATTTATCGAAAAAGTGTATCCTGTCTCTCCCTTCTCACAAATTAACATATTCCCCCCTTTTGTCAGCTCCCCCCTTTTCCTCATGCCTCAAATGCTTTACCTTTGCCCATAGCGGAGGTGCTCAGCCCCCCCCCCGATCATTTTGGTTAGTCTTTCCTGCACGTTTCCAGTTTTATGATAGATATGAGGATCAAATTAGACGTTGCTTGAGGCATATGGTAGGGCTATGAGGCACACGGTAGGGCTATTATGCTTATTTTTTCATTTGTTAATAGCAACGGGATCCCCCTCCCCCACAGAGGGAGATTGCAAAAGATGAAGTTCTAAGATGGGGTGTCAAACAGCAAGCTGAATAGCATTCATGGTGCCTGCTGAGGGCAGGACGTGACATCATTAAACAGGAAGTGACCATCATTAAGCAGATGATGGTCAGAAATAAGCACTTTGTTCTTGCATAGGAACTGATTAGCTGCAAATGACAGAAGAGGAAAATGTGAAAATCTTGATATGAGCGAGCCCAGGAACCATGCTGGGAGAGCCCAATTACCATATCTGTTGAGGTGTCGTCACTTTGTAGATCACCTGCGATTGGGTCTCCTACTACCTTGGCAGCGTCTCCCTCTCACCTCTCTTGGTTTGCCCCTCCCCCCCGTAGCATTCCTTGCCTTCTGAGGCCTCCTTCTGTCTCTCCCTCCCAGAGGCTTAGCAGAATTGGTGCTGCTGAAAAGGTGGTGCTGGGAGAACCCAATTATCATGTGGGCTGGATAAATATTGATAGAGGATAAGTAGAAAGAAATGTGCCATAAAGCACGTTTGCAGGTTTGCGGCACCCAGCGAGTAGGCAGCGCCAGTGCCACGCCCAGCGGCACCCTACTTACCCCAGATCCGGTGCTGTGCGCGCTGGAGTAGGTATGTTCTCAGCTGGGCTGCAGAGGGGCATGGAGAGAGCAGAATGGGGCATTCCGGGGGAGGGATTGTCGTCGGTGACCTTTGCCGAATCCTATCCCCTTCCTGGGTCTGGCTGCTGTTACAAGGGCCTCCCAGATTTGCGGCAGCAAAATAGCTGGTGCACATCTGAGGCGACCCGTTTGGGTGGCTGGGGCTTACTCCAGAGTAAGGGAACAAACGTTCCTCTCTCCTGATGTGACCTCCCAGCTCTGTGCTCTGGATGCAATGGAGGCTGCACCGACCCCGCTGAATTGCAGGGCGCAGAGTTAGAGAGGATTGCACTGTTCGAGAGGCATGGCTTACAGGCATTTCTGCCCTTCACTTACCACTACACTACTGTACAGCTGCATATGTGTGCATACGTCTTGTCAACATCTGTTCATTGCATGGAGGTCCAGAGCTGGAGCTGGGAGCATGCAAGTGTCTGAGTTGAGACCAAAGGGTGCAGTCTCGCTTCCTTCTCGATGTGTTGGATATGCAGGTGGAGGGGGAAGTTAGGAATAGTTCTACTGTCTTTTTTCAGTTCGAGAAATAAAGGTTTGGTGAGCTCTTTCATACTACGTAGCTTGTATAAGCATCCATGATGCACACCTTTGCTTATCTGGACGTATCAATGCTTGCAAACTCCTTACAGCTCAATCTTATTGATTTACTTGGGATCTCAAAAACATATGCCTGGGATTGTGGCTGCAGTGTTTTAAGTCCTTGCACAGATACAAGGTGCACACAAATCCATATGCACGCAATATAATGGACATGATCCGGCCAAAATTAAACACTTTAAATTCCTGTTGATTTTGATGGAAGAGTTAAAGCTCATAGTTAAATCTATTCCACCACAATAAAACAAACACAAAGATTTAAAATGAAACTAAGCTCTGGGATTGTACCCAGTATGAATAAGACAAGTCTTGTTTGCTAAAACAATTGGTCACTGCAAACATGGGAAACAATATTAATCATGAAAATCTAGTTTCAACACAGTAAATGTTGTGTTCAACATGGCAATCATCAAATCCTATGCTTACTCAGGAGTAAGTCCCATTATGTTCAATGGGGCTTACTTGTATGAAAGTGCATATAGGAAGGATTGCAGCCCTAATGTGTGCAGCCCTAATCTTAACTGTATTGAGGCTCAGTAGCTACGTTGGTAATAAACGTTGGTAGCTGCCTTGGTTGCCCTTGTGGGAGAAAGGTGGGGTATAAATTCTATAAATAAATACATAAAACAAGTTAATTGAACAGGGTTATGTTCAGCTCTGTGGCAGGGCTCCTAATGCAGGCCTGTAGCAAGATTTCATCTAGGGCCCTGAAGAGAAGGTAGAGGTGTGTGTGTGTGTGAGAGAGAGAGAGAGAGAGAAGGTTGGGCTATAAGTACTTAAGGGGACAGTACCTAGTTAATTCATTATGGACCAACCAGTACATTTCATGACCGACAGTTCAGGTGATGTAGTAACTTGGAACAAACGTGGTATTACAGTCTTATCATGAGCACCACATATCACATTTTTGTCAGACAAATTTACCCCTTTGGACTGCTAGGGTGAACATAGCAAACTTTCACAGTAAATATTGATCCCCATCGGGTACGTACTAGATAATCATAGAACTGGAAATGACACAAGGTCATCTAGCCCAACCCCCTGCCTGTAGCAGGAAATCCTCCTAGAGCATCTCCAACAGGTGCCTGTTGAGCCTCTGCTTGAAGATCTCCAGTGAGGGAGAATCCACCCTCAGTAGTCTGTTCCACTGTTGAACCGCCCTTACCGTCAAGAATTTCTTCCCAATATCCAACTGGAATCTCCTCTCTTGCAATTTGTACCCATTGGATCTCGTTCTACTCTCAGAGGCAGCCAAGAACAAATTTGTTCTTCCATATGACAGCCCTTCAGGTATTTGAAAGAAGGAACGCATAAATCGCCCCCTCATCCTTTATTTATTTATTTATTTATTTATTTATTTTATTAAAAAATTTATACCCCGCCTTTTCCTATGCCAAGGCAAATGCCCAAGGCGGCTTATAACAAGTTAAAATACATAATTTAAAACCAATACATTAGGAATGAAATGTTTGGGATATGTACTGCTTCTTTAGAATTTGCAGTTTTATGGACAGGAAGTGTGTGTGTGTGTGTGTGTGTGTGTGTGTGTGTGTAATGCCTTAACGTACTTACAACTATGACGGCCCTATCCTATGGGCGCTGGCACTGCAACGCCAGTGCCGGGTGTTGCCAATGTTCCATCAAGCATGTCTCGACACCCGGAGAGGAGGCGGCACTGGCAGGAATGTCTGTGCTGTCCTGCCGGCTCCGTATCCAGACCAGGCTCTGCATGCACCGGAGTAGGTAAGGTCACTCCGAGCAGTGCGGGTGCTGGGGAAGGCGGGGAGGGGTGTAATAGGGTGGGGGAGGGTGTATTTGGCCTGGGAGTGGCTGGTACCGGCGTCCACCATGGCAGACACCATATCCTATCCCCCCCTCCCAGACCTCCAGCCCTGACACAGGTCCTATGCCAGCTAAAGAGCTGGTGTAGAACCAAGTACAGTACTCCCCCCCCCCCCATATCCGCTGGGGATATGTTCCAGGCCCCTCCGTGGATACTTGAAACTGTGGATAGGAGCAAACAACCCCTCCCTGGTTTCCTGAGGGGCCCCCCACCCTGCCTACCCTGCGGGCAGGCGTGCGCGCGCCCCCCAGCTCTTACTTTTCTTTCAGCAAGCTTTGTTTCTTCCTTAAAACAAACAGAGAATCAGCCTCCGTTGCAGGCAAGTAGAACGAGACTAAGTCCTAGAGAGGCTCTGCAAGGTTTCTGTTAACCTTGCAGAGCCTCTCTAGGACTTAGTCTCGTTCTATTTGCCTGCAAGAAGAAACGAAGCTTACTTGGAAAAAGTAAAAGTCTGGGGGGGTCCCCGTGATCCGTGGATAACTGAAACCGTGGATATGGGGGCCCACCTGTAGCCCCCTTGCACAGGTGGGGGGGTTACCCAGGGAAAGTGGGCAAACGCCTGCTTACCTTGAGTAGACCTCCAGTCATGGCCTTCCCCGGTTAGGATCCAGCGTGGCCCATGCTGCACACCTATCCACCTCACGGAGGACAGGATTGGACTGTAAGTCTTCCAGAGAGGCAGTCTTGTAGCAGCAAAAGTGAACAAGGAACTTGCTCACCTTTTACACAAACAAAGATTAACACATTTAATTTAGCGTCCACTTTCATGGACCACAGTACACTTTGTCAGATGCATGAAGTGAAATCATGCATGGGCAGGCATATCGATCTACCTACCAGACACACACTTGCATGTGCAGAGCATTTAAAAACAAAACACCACAGTAAATTGTAAGAGGATAGGAAATGGGGCTGATCTTATAACGAGCTTGAAAGAATGCACGATAAGCACGACTAAGTCAGAAATGGCAAAGGACAGGCGGTCTGACTTTTACAAAGTTCTTCTTTCCAGGAAAATAGAAAGCGCCATAAACTGAGGCCAGTTTTTCCTCAAACTGACACACTACTGTGAGTCGATACCCTGGCCTGTGAAGATGTTTGTCTCAATGTTCTATGCTTGGATTAAGGCGGTGTGAAGAGTTTGTATCTCTAATTGTCAAATAATTATTTCATTAGCCTGGAGCTGCCTTGCTCGATAGAGTAACCAAGGAAGAATCGCAATTCTGAGATGTCCTTTCCACGGAATACAACAGATTTAGTGAGCCAAATCAAGAATGCCAGGTTAAAACCTAATCAACTCATTTGAATCCATGTGTCTTATATGAACATTTTTTTAAAAATAAATCAGTTATTGGATTTTTTTTTTTAAGAAATCCCACTATGCATCCTACTTGGAGTAAGGTTTGGGAAAAATATCTATCAAAGCCTAGTTAATCTTGACAGTGTTATTTTAAGCACCATAATCAGGCCTCACTATGGCTGCTTAAGAGTCGGCATCTATTTTGGAAGCTACTAGTTTATCCTGCATTAGTAACAGTATATCAAAATTTAATGTACTGTATTCGTCTTACCGCTGGAGTGGAAGGCCATTGTCTTTGAGTGACAGGCCATGATTTTTCCAGCCTTAGTCAGAAGATAAATATCTTTCTGATTTGTCACATGGAATTGCATGACGATTCAGCTCAAATGGAGACAAGTGCATCCAGTATCACTTTTCCTTAGCATCTTTTTCCAAGTGACAGATGCCCGCTTAGCAAGAATGTTGTCTAAATATTTGTGCAGATACGACAATGTGTCACCGGTAGAAGTCGGAAAATCTCTCTTTTGCAATAATGAGTGTGCTCATTGAGTCTTTTCAGGGTGGAGTAGAGTGGCTGGTGTTGATGTGCTAAGTGCTTAGACCTTGCACCCTTATGTGAAGTTGCAGCAGTTTCAAAAACTTATTTCTGTGGATGGAGTTGTAAGGAACATTAGTTACAGATCTCTGAGCTGAAAAAAAAGTGTGCAAAATCTTGGGTCATATGATGGATAAAAATAAAAGGGAAGCATCTTCCCTCCTGGAATAATCCCCTGTCCCATCTCCCACCCCCACCCTGATCTTGCCAACTATTGGCTAACATTGTTTTGTTCTGCTGTTGCCAGCAGCAGCCCCAATGCCCTTGATGCTCAGGGGGGTGAAAAGGTATTATAATGTGAACAGAAGTAGTCTCGGGGCCTACAGCTGGCTAATAACAGAGTTGCATTGAGCGCAAGCGAGACCCACAGCTGTGACTTTCGCCACAAGGCCCAGACTAGACAGCAGCAGACATAATCAGCTGAGCCAGCCGGCCAGTGAGCCTAGGTCTTTATCGGCCAGATGGTGTGAATTTAGACACTTTTGTTATGCAATGCCAGGGAGGAGTTGGGGAAAAGAAAAACAAAACAAAGGCCACCATGCTGGGCACTTATTTGAGTTTGAAATTAGAGACAGATTTTTTTTTTTAGTGAAAGTTGAGGGTTGAATTTAAAACCATTTTCCAAGGGGGAGGGGAAAGACGTAAGCCCTTCTTTGAAACACACAGCCAGACGGGCATCCCGTTTCTCCAGGGCTGTTTCATTTTCATCGATGGCTTTATGTGTGTGTCTTGTGTCTCTCTAGCCCTTCTCTTTGTGACCCGAGCTACACCTTACCTTTCCAAGTTGGGGCCTCTCTTTTACTCTTGTGCAACAGCCACATGGAGCTATAGCTTATATTGCGACCACAGTGTGTAGGGAAACCCTTTAGCGCTGTGCTGTGCCGTTTTCCCTGCTGAAAACCATGGATTGGCTAGCTAACTCTGGATCACTCTGGATTGGCTAGCTAACCCTTAAAATGCCATTGTAGCAAATGGCACATTAAAGATTAATTACTCTAGAAGCATGAGTTTTTAAAATGGGAATGGTGCCTCCCCACCACAGCCCGGATCCAGCTTTGTAACTACCTGCAACTGCTACTCAGAGTGAAAGAAGAGAGATCCGTATTGTATTGCACATCACCTACACCAGGGGTTCCCAACCTGTGGTACTAGTACCACCAGTGGTACTTCGGTTGACTGCTGGTGGCACTCGTACTGCCAGAACCCTACTCCGACGCAGTGCTTTTGGCACCACATTTTTGCTTCTGAGATGCTCTTGCCTTTGGCTGAGCCTCTCGGGAACGACCCTCCAACCTGCCCAGAGTCTCCTCCCTGCGTTTTCTGGCCTCCTGAAAACCCGGAAGTAACATGATGATGTCATTGCCAGTCACTTCCGGTGGTACTCAGAAGGAGAGTGGCACCAGAGGTGGTACTCAGCTGGGAAGGGTTTGGGAACCCCTGACCTACACGACTAGTTAAATACCACCTAACTTCCATGCTGCAATAGAAGGTAGCATAGCAAGTGCTATGATCAGGAATGGATCAGACCCAGACTTGTTTGGCTACAGCATATGCCTCAGACTAGACCTTACAAACTCTTACTAGAGCCTAGACAAATTTACTGTACTTGACATGAATGTAACTGCTTAGGGCTCTGAAGTTTGAATGAGGGACCTCATGGTCTGAGGTTGGGACTATGAGCTGCTGTGGACCATGTGTCCTCGGGTATCAGCCCCTTCTTCAGGCATGGAAGATAACTTGAATGTGCAAATCGTCCTCTTGCAAATGGCAGGCAGCATGAAGCCTCTGGATTGGCTAGGTCAGAAATAAAGGCAAGGAGACTGAACTGTCTTTGCCTGCTCAATATGGCTGTGTCGTCTTCTGATGTTGCCTCGGTTTCCATCGCTGACTTGGGGATCACGA
This sequence comes from Plestiodon gilberti rubricaudatus, assembly GCA_026170595.1. NCBI lineage: Eukaryota > Metazoa > Chordata > Lepidosauria > Squamata > Scincidae > Plestiodon > Plestiodon gilberti. The sequence goes on from JANXHW010000012.1 coordinate 19,939,252, forward strand.
ACTGGAAAATGTAACCTCTTGGTCTAGATTTGGGTAGTGTTGCACATGATTTTAGCCTGACCTTGACAGTGTCCTATACCCTAGTAAAGGTGTTTTTTAAATTATGTATTTATAGAAAGTTTTAACGCATACCATAAAAGTAGAATACAACAGAAGGGGAAAAATACAAAAAGGAAAGAAATATGAAGAAAAAAGAATAATAAAAAAGAGGATACGGAGAAGCAAATAGTCGTGTATCTTTACAATTCTCCTTCCATAACACAAAGCAAAAAATATCTCTGTCAATCTCAAACTTAAAATATCATCAAATCTTCCCAATTTATCGCTCCCACCTTATCTACTAAAACCTCCCCCTCAAATTCTTTAAATTGATTAACTTTATCCTTTTTCATCAAATCCACAGATCATTACATCTTTTTTCTTATGCATGCAAAAAGTCAATGAGTGATTTCCAGTTTCTCATAAAAAATATATTGTCTTCTCTTTAACTCAAGACATAAATTTGTCCCTTTCTACCAACTCCATACTAGTAAAGGTGTTTTGAATGTAGGAGCTCCAGGCAGAGTTGTGGATATTCAGCTAGGTCTAGGACATGGGCTTGAGGAAGTGGCATGCATGAGCCTAGATGGGGAATTCAGACCTATAACATGTCCAAGAGGCCACTGGGGTAGGCATGGCTCCAAACGTCAGCACCTTGGAGAGCTCCAAAGGGAACCAAGGAAGACTAAGCTAGATGCAGAACTCGGAGCAAGCTCAGATGCTGTTCCAGAAGACCTGTTCTGTATTCAGAACATCCAGAAGATGCATCCAGAAGATGCTGTTCACTGAGAGTTTACATATATGTGGCAGGTAAAGAATAGCAGCTGATCCTGTCCCTTCCATGGGTGACCATTCTGTGACCATTGCTCGATTCTGGAGGTTCTGGGTCCAATAATTCTGAAGAGATGTTTCCATTGCATGGTACTCAAGGGAGTCTTTGGTGTCAGAGGAGAGGGACATTGCTGGGTCCAGCAACCAAACAGTGTCTTTAGATTTTAGAAGCTTCAGGCTGTTGGAGTTCATACAACACACCATTCCCTTTCCTGCCTGTCCTCTTGCTTACTATTTGCCTGATGAAGAGTTCTATAGAACAACCCGGAAGCTTGTTGTTTGCTATGTTGTTACATTTTACAAGACTGTTTGGAAACAGCAACTAGTGAAGAATGCAGCTGCCCGTGTGGTTACTGGGGCTTGTCGGTTCGACTCAGTCAGGTCGTTGCTTCAGAGGCTACACTGGCTGCTGGTTCATTTCCGGGCACAATTCAAAGTGCTAGTTTTGATTTTTAAATCCCTTTATGGGTTGGGACCAGGGTATTTGAGGGACCACCTCCTTCCTTATCCGACCCGTCCTCTGAGCTCATCAGGGAGAGCCCTGTCAACCATGCTGCCAGTGACGGAGGTGAGGGGCATGGTGGCATGAAACAGGGCCTTCTCAGTGGTGGCACCCCAGTTATGGAATCCCCTCCTCCCGGAATTATGAAATTCCCTTCCCCTAGAATTGGCTCCCTCTTTAGAGACCTTTCAGTAGGGCCTTGAGACATTTTTATTTAGGTTGGCTGGCTTTTTTTAATCAATGTAATCGTAAGGTGACCCAGTGGTGTGTGTTTGTTTTAATTGTTTTAAATACCTTGTTTTTAAATTTTTATTGCATTTGTATATTTTAATATGTTAATTGTAAGCCGTCTTGATTGCCCTATTGGGAGAAATAATTTTTTTTTAAAAAATGGATCCTAATAGAAGCATTACCCCACTTTGAATTGTGGAGTTATTTTTTCTTCTCAAGGATCAACATGCCCACACATAATTGTGTGATTGTAGTGGTGTGAGAAACAAAGGGTTTTGTTTGATTGTACTGCTTACTGTATTGCTATCTTTTTGTTTTTTTCTCCCTCACCAGTCGTTGTTGCGAAAAGAAAAGCTGTGGGAACCGCAATGAGACTCCCTCAGATCCAGTGATCATTGACAGGTAGGAAACAAAAATCCAGTCCTCCTCCCTGTTCTCTGCTACAAAAAAACCCACAACCGAGTTATTCCATCATCTGCAATTGGGGAAAAAGGAAGAGTGTTACTGATAAGTAAATATGACTACATGTTGACGTCGGTGCGATTTCATATACATTCTGGTCATATTCGTTACACTGAGCTTTCTTGGTGACATGTCTGATTTTAATTATTTGTGCTTGTCTACGTGTATGCATGTATTCCTTGTGTGACAGCATCTTGCATGTTGTCTGTTCAACCATGGTTGGTTTCTTCCCATTAGATCAGTGGAACTTTTCAGGTTATCTTGGCATTTTCATTAACATTCCTTTATAGAATCATGATGTTGCAGTAACATTCTTGTGGAAAGGCATCTGCCAAGTTTGAAATGCTGGGTGTTTGGCATTGCTATACATTTTACCCAGGAGGTTGCATTCCCACATTTAGTTGTTTCAAGACCATTTCTTAAAATCAGAGTGAGTGCCATTTTTTTCCTCCCTGAACAGGCACCGAGGTCACAACAGGAATTCTTTTCATCCTAAACATAATTAGGGACCAGTAACGTAGAGTTGCATGAATTAAAGATAGTCAGCAAATATGTAGGATCGCTAAATTCATAACAGCAAGGTTGATATTTTGGGAGGGAGTAAACCGATGACTCTTCAGAGAATTTGGGGAAGAGGGGCTGCCTTCCCCCCCCCTTTTCCCTTACCCCAGTTGGAGATGAGATGTCCGACTCAAGACATGGGTATCCTTACCATTTTCAGGATCTGTTCTGAGGAAGCATGCATGATGGAGGCAACATTGGTGAAGGGAACGAATGGTTGGGTACAGGGTGATCAGATTCTGAGCTGGCAAAGGGGGATTGCCATAATCGATGACTTTATATGCATCACAAGTTTCAACATATTGTATTTTTGGACTGTGGTCTCAGTAGGTTGTTGAGGGAGCACGTAACTAATTTCGAAAAGCAGAGGGGTTAACCATACTTTCTACCTTGTATGGATGTTCTGCTCCTTCATGATATATGCCTGATGTCGGGAATATAGTTGCATGGGGTGAAGAAACAGCATTCTGTCAATGCTCAGAGGCACTATCCTTTATGAAATTGTATTATTACGTCATATAAAATGGAGGCATAGCTATAAAGGGCAGAGGTTTGTGTGCTGACAGAGAGCAACAAATGGTTTGAAGCATGAACTCTACTGCAATGCCTGTCTGAACAAAAATGTTTTCATCAAATGGAAAATACTAACAAAGAGCGGGACCAATAGGTCTCAAGTGGGATGGAGTTCCACAGCCTAGTGGCTTAAGCTGAGATGGTCTTGTGATGTGTCTGGAAAGCTTTATGACCGTTTCATTCATCAAATAATACACTGTGCATAATTTTGGTTTCAGTATATTGATCGTCTATGTTCTAGTATGTTACAATACTTGTTTCCATTTTGCAAATACCGTAGATGAAACTGACCTGATTTCTCTTTCCCCTCACTGCCCCAAGCTCTTTAAGCTCAGTTGGACAATTAACTGTAAATTAGTTCCTCCGTGGCTGGAAGTTTTTCTTTTTTATTTTATTTCATCTGTCTAGTTCTTTTGCATTCTTTTTCCATTGCAAACTACCGTATAGATAATTCTGAGGGCAACCATGCAATGGACCAGTGATTTGATGGCAAGAAGGAAGTAATCAAACAAATAGTAGATTTTGCCACAGGCTAGACTTCCAGGTTTTCACAAAAGGTCTGTTCACACAGCCATTTGTGTACACATTTAGACGTAGGGAAAAGACTGAAACAACTTGTATGTGGATGTTTCCAAATGATCTGCTCAGGTACGTCCACCACTATGTACGGGATCAGACTTCTGGTCAGGTAGCACAATGGTGCCAAAAATGATGTCTGACCTGCCAAGAGACAAATTCTGTACATTGCAGTTTTTCCTTGTATCTAGGTGGTTGTGGAATACTGAAGAACCTGGACGAGAATGAATACAAACCTGGACGAGAATGAATACAAACCTGCACTTTCTATACATTTAGTGGTGATATAAAGTTATTTAGGTAAAGGTATCCCCTGCTCAAAAGCCAGTCATGTCCGACTCTAGGGGTGCGGTGCTCATCTCCATTTCTAAGGCCGAAGAGCCAGCGCTGTTACCTTCCTGCTGCAGCAGCACCTATTTATCTACTTGCACTTTCTTGCTTTCGAACTGCTAGGTTGCCAGGAGCTGAGACACAGGAGATGGGAGCTCACTCCATCACGTGGCACTTGGGTCTTGAACTGTTGTCCTACCGACCTTCCGGTCAGCAGTTCAGCATCTTAACCACTGCCCCCTAATAATAAATAGAAATGCATTAAAGAAATTTTACAGCACAAGCCTATGTAGATGGAAGCAAATTTCATGGTAAAAAAAACAGGTTTTTGGGTTTAAACCCGAAAACCTGTGTGTGTGTGTTTTTAAAATGATTCCAAAGGGTCATGGAAGCCTTAGTTTTAGAAATCCCATTGTGTTTAATGGGGCTTACTTCAAGGAAAGTATGCATAGGATTGTAGCCTAGCAGCACAATCTTATATGAGCTTACTTCCTGGTAAGTGAGTTTAGAGTTGCAACCTGAACACAGTGGGACTTAATTCTGCATTGTTAGGACCTGCATCCAAAAGGCTGCTTGGGAGTACCCAAGGGGTTGGAGATGCCAAACTGAATTGTTTTTCCTTCTTCCTGAAGGAAATGTGCTGATTGGCCAGAATGTGCTGCTGTCATTGGCTACGGTAGCTGTTAATCAACCCAGGGCAAAGAGTGCTTTAACAAAACAGGGCTAAAAAGCATCATATTGTGGGTATTACTGTATATGCTGCAATGTACAAGTACGTGGCAAGGTACCTTTTTAGTCAAAATGTTTTGAATCAATTAATCTAATGGATTAAATGGCAGCTGAAACATTACCACAGATTCAATGTAAGTTGCAAAACCAAAGAAACAACACGGGGAAATGTTCCACCCAGTGCACAATTCATTTTATGAAGTGATGTTTTAAAGTAGTTCTGGAAGTGAGCACAGAGAACGTAGGGAGAGGATTTGTTGATAGCGGCTGGGATGATGATTGCCAAAACATGGAAAAATAACAAAAAAGCCATCTGTGCAAGAATAGTGCAGAAAGGTCCAGCATTTTGAGTTAGTATGTAAGACAACAGCTTTTAAGTAGATGTGCTTGGGTTGGACCAAACAGCACAGTCTAGTATGGAAAATTGGCAAGCATTTGTTTGACCAGAGCTCATTGCAAAGAAATTAGTATGATTACTGTTTGATAAAATTCATTTATTGACTAAAATCAGTGGAAGGTGTGTGTGTGTGTGTGTGTGTGTGTTTGCAAATTCTTTGTTCTTTCTCTGTTTTTAACATGAGTGTGTGCTTCTTATGCTGCATTCTGACTGTTTGTCCATTTTTGTGCATTAAGTGTGTGTATGTATAAAAAGGAGGAAAGCAAAGAGAAAGAAGGAATGAGTACCAAGACAGCAATTAGCTACTTTGCCATTAATTTTTTGTAGTACTTGTAGCCTAAAACCCAATCTATCCATCCCTACTCCAGAGTTCTGAGCGGCATGCCTCATCCCCCCTTGTCCTCACAACAACCTTTTTAATGTAAGTTAGACTGAGGGAGTAAATAACTGACTCAGGGTGCAATCCTGACTAAGGATCCAGCTGGTGGCCCAAGGCCGCCCCCCAGATCCTGTGCACCGGCTGCCCAGTGTGCGCCGGGCTGGAGGTCTACTCAGGGAAGGGGACACTCGTCCCCTTCCCCGAGTGTAAACCCGGGCCGGCCCCATCGGCCTCCTTTGATTTCTGCCAGCTAAATAACTGGTGAAAGTAGAGGAGGCCGTGTAATGGCCAAGCCAGCCCGGTGGATATGGGGATATGGCCGATGCCATTCCCTCCCCCTCCCGGACCGACTAGGCCAATGGCCCCCCTCCCTCGCCCGGCCGGACCGCCCACACGGCCGGCGACTGAGCACTTACCTTCCGCCGCCATCTGTGTGGAGATCCGGTGCCGGAGTGAGGGAGGCTGGCCTTGCACCAGCCTTCCTTGCTCCCGAGTCATCGCGAATGTGCTTTACGGCATGTTCGCGATGGTTCCGGTGATGGAGCACTCGTTACGTCGCCAGCCGGAACTTCAGGATTGCGCTGTCAAAGTAAGCGGGGATTTCAGCTTCCATCTGAAAGTGCCATCTGATTACATACAATTCTCTATCCACTATGCCCTACTGACTCTCTTGTTGAGAGGCACTATGTTCCACTTCCACACAAATATTTCAAGTCATGATGGGATACACTGTTGTGTTCAAGTACATAAGAAGAGCCCTGCTGGATCAGGCCAAAAGCCCATCTAGTCCAGCTTCCATCTAGTCCAGCTTCCTGTATCACACAGTGGCCCCACCAGATGCCTCGGGGAGCACAAGAAAACAAGATAACCTGTTTCCCGTTGACACTCCCTTGCACCTGGCACAGAGAAAACCCACTTCTAAAACCAGGAGGTTGCTTATGGCTTGTAACCTGTGATGGTCTTTTCCTCCATGAATCTGTCCAAACCCCTTTTAAAGGCATCCAGGCCAGGTGCCATCACCACATCCTGTGGCAAGGAGTTTCACAGATGAATTACACGCTGGGTAAAGAAATATTTTCTCTTGTCCGTTCTGACACTCCCTCCACTCAATTTTCGTGCATGTCCCCTGGTTCTGGTGGTGTGCGAGAGGGAGAAGAATTTCTCTCTATCCACTCTCTCCATCCCATGCATAATTTTATAAGTCTCAATCATGTCCCCCCTCAGGCCCCTTTTTTCTAGGCTGAAAAGCCCTACTTTTTTCTAGGCTGAAAGTAGGTCAGCAAGTCACCATGCAATTGAGTTTAATGGCTTGAGTCCAGGGTCTCTGTTTTGGTAAAGGAAGGGCTGCTTCACCCACTTTTCTAAAGCAAATCTGAGTTTGCTCTGGCCTTAGCATACAGGCAACAGGACATGTCAACCAATCCCGGACAAATGTACCTGCATGGAAACCATGTTTGTTGCCTTCACACTTCACGTTTTAGGTATACGCTTAAAACAGATTTGATGTACACCTAAAAATGTAATGTGAGATTTGCCCCTATTCTTGTATTAACATAGCTTCTTTTAATCCCCCCCCAGAAGAACTTTCACTTTCACATTCCCTGGTTCTCCTCTTAATTGGACACCATGACACCCTGTGATATTTGGTAAATCCCACCTACGGAGAGCCCACTACAGAGAGTTTTATAACACTGTGGTGGTTGCTTCAGAATGGTCATCTTTAGAGTTCTGTATGACTTCGGAGAGGGTGGTGGGAAATTCTAGCAGGAAAGTTCAGGCTCCTCTCATTAACATTTCCCCTTGAACAAAATCCAGATACTCCTCCACAGTACAACATGTTTCTGCTACAGCTTTCCTTCTAATGATGCAAATATCTTTTTTTAAAAAAAATCTCCCTCTTGTTCTTAATCAGTAAAGAGTGTTCTGTAGAAGCCAAAGCTGTCGCTATAGAAATCCAGAAGAAGCATGATTTAAATCTTATGCACACTGCAACATTTACAGATGACTTAGCAGACAAAAAACAGTACCTATGCTCCTGATACCCCTACTTTCCATTTTACCCATGGGCAGACATAGGTAGGAACACTGTGGCTGCAAATATTTCAAACATCCATGTTTATCAGGGACAACCTTTTTTGGGGTGGTGGTGTCTGTCCCTAGTAGATCCCTGTTCTAATGTTTGCGTTGTTTAAAATGTTGTTAGTGAGAATTACTAGCATAATCATCCCTTGGGGCTCTGTTTCCTTCCTACGGTCTTTCGAAATTAAATCTGCAAGTGAATGGGTAGGTGAATGCATCTTGCTTCTAGTGTAGAATGTGTGCCAAATGAACACTAACAGCCCAATCCTGTGCTACTTTATGTGGCCGGCTGCAGTATCTTGAGCCCATTCCCAGGCTGCACCAGGAACACCTCAGGAGAAAGGGATGTTTGTCCCCTTCCCGAGTGTAGGGCTGCCCAGAGCACATGGGCCTCCTCGGATGTACGCCAGCTCCGAAGTTGACGTACATCCGAGGCGGTGGAGTAAGGCCGAACTGCGCCGGGAAAGGGCTGAGGATATCGGCAGAGTGTGCCATCGATATCCCCACCCTCTCCGAGTCCGGGCCGGCCAATGGCCCCTCCCTCGCCATCTAGCCCTCCCTCCCCCCACCAGTGCAGGACCTGCCAGTGTTGGTCCCCCTGACCGGTGCAGAACTTCCCTCCACTGGTGGGTGCCAAGTCCGGAGGGAAGCGGAGTAAGGGCTGTCAACCTCCGCGATGGCGGACCTTACTCCAGAGTTGTCGCAAATGTGCTTTACAGCATGTTTGCGATGGCCTAGAGCTGCATTGCGTGCGCTCCACTGCTCTAGGACTTACGCAGGATCGGGCACAGCCTGTGAATGTTGACAAGGTATTAACATTAAAGGTACAAAAGGCCATGCCTTGCCTGAATGGTGTGCGTGTCCTAGAACGGTGGTCTTCAACTTGTCAAGAGCTGGGACTCACCGGCAACACTTTCAGGAGCCCATGAACTGAGAGGGCCATTGGGGTGGCCAATGAAACGAGCAGCCACAGGAACTCCTCTTTCCCTGCCTGGTGGCAGTCGGTCCTCATGTTCTGCTTCTGTGTCATTCTGCCCCCTTCTTTCCTTCCAGGCCACTTGGAAGTGGAAGAAAAGCAGAGTACAGGATGGCAAAGCAGAGAGTAGGGGGAGCAGGAAGACTGAGGGGCCCCACTGAATATTGGAAGAGTGGCTTTGTCCATGCTTTCCAGAGCCAGGGTTTCCAGTAGACCTGACCTGATCTAGAACCCCTCCCCAGGCTGTTCTAACTGTGCAGGCCTAAGCCTCAAAACAAAATGGTGGTGGCAGCATTGCCACGGCCCAGCAGAGGTCATGTCGTGCCCAATGTTCTTCCCGGAACATGCCCCAGAATCCTTTGCAAGGCACAGGGAACCTGTGGCAGACAAGCCAATATGAAAAGTGTTCTTGCTGCAAGGTAAGCACCACAGTTGAGCACCACAGTGCGAAATGAACAAACAGGAGCAGGGGAGGGACGTTTCCCATGAGTCCCTACAGATCAAGGCAGTTGACACAATGGTGGCATGTTTGGGATGGTTCCCACGGGCGGCACTATCGCCACCTTTTCGTCATCTTTTTTGTCCTGATGGCGAGACAGTCAAGGTGAAGCTGCTGGTACCTTCTGCAGTGTCCGTCAGCTGAAGCAGACACGTCTGTCTCGGCTCTCCCCACAGAAGCCTGCCGAGCCACCCTCTCCCCTCCCAAGCTTGCAATGATCTCCCTACTTGTCCTGTGGAGCGAGAGCCTTTTGTTTGCAGCTCCAGCCTGGCTCTCCTGCAACGAGCTGCTGTTGTGCCATCTGGTGCTGATTAATTTTTTAGTAGCCGGGATGCTTGCGAGGAATCGGAAACTTGGTGTGCTTTGCCCTGTCGCTTGACAAGTGATTTTCTCAGGCCCTTTGCAAGAACATGGGTTTTTTTTCTCCCTCCCCTCCTCCATCTTCAGTTGATAACCTTGAAAGTGAAAACTGGCCACTGGCCAGTTGAGGACAGCAAGGATAGCTGCTGGTTTCAGTGTCGTTATGATGATGTGGTCAGATTTAATGGGGAGCTGATGAGTTCCCGGGGGCAGGGAACCAGGTCTGGGTGAGATGCCTGGATGATCCAACTCTGTTGGTAGCTACTCGGTGGGTGTAAAATGTGTATTTTGATATGGTTAGAGACTGTGACATGTGGTGGTGTTCTGTGGCTTGTCCACACAGCAAGGATGTGGATCAAGTCTCTGACTCTCTCGAGTCAAGTTCCATCTCTTTGCCCCCAAGTCTTTGGTTGCGAGTCCCTATCTATGGGGAAAACGGGTGGATGCTGTGCTGGTGTGTGTGTGTTGGGGGGTGGTGGCTGGGGGCAGAGCCGAGCTGGAACAGTCCCTCCCTTCCACTCTCATGCTTGCATTAAAAAAACACCGAGAACTGAAGAAGCCTTGCTTGCCTTCTCTGTCGCCCCCTCCACTCCCCCCCCCACCTCCGCTGCTGCTGCTGCGTTTATACCTGCCTGCCTTGTTGGAAGCTCGGATGGCCCAACTCTATCTCTCCATTTCCACTCACTGCTGCTCGACTTCCTACTCCCTGGATTGGAAAAAGGGGAACAGTGCAGGAGAGGAAGTGCAGAGGAGAGGAAAATGGTGGGCATCTAGCCACAATCAGTGGTGTAGGAATGGGGGTGGGTGGGGGCAGTCTGCCCCTGGGCGGCGCACCTGGAGACCCTGGCAGCAAATGGGGAGGCGCGGCAAAAATAGAGGCGGCTTTTTTCCAGCTTTTCGGTGGCGGTGGCTTTTTTGCAGAGCGGAGTCTCCCTCCCACCCGCCCGGGCTCGTTGTGGCCTTTTTAGGCAGAAAAGTGATGTCGCCTCTGGAGGGGGTGGGGCTAACTAATGATGTCACGGGATGCATCACAGGCTCCTGCCCCCAGTGGCACGTGCTGCCACCCCCAACACCTCAGAGGCTGGCATGCCACTGGCCACAAGTCTCTTGTCCTCCTCACTTCCACGTCTGCTCCACTCCTTCCTTTTCCAATCCAAGGAGTGGTGGGAGGAGCTGAGGGTAACTTATCCCCAGGTTAAGGGGGGGGAGCAGCATTTGGCATACTGCCTCAGGCACCAGGAGCTCTTGGGCTGGCCCTACTTGTCTTTGTTTTTACACATGGATCCACAATTCTTGTACGCACTTTGAATGGGAGTATGAAGAGATGTACAGATGAACAAACATGAGTTTGCAGATGCACCCAGGTGAACATGTGAACACCCCTCCAGAAGGATACTTTTGAAATGAAATCTGAGATCTCCTTTGAATTTCAACAACTTGCTGAATTCGGTGAACATATGAAGAGGTGCTCAGACCTGAGGGAGCTCATAACTTCAGCTTCTATGGAGACCAGTACTGACCTGAGAGTACTGCATTGTTGAACATGTTGTACAATATATATGTACAGTACTTTATTATTCTTATGAGAGTTGTTGGCCACCTTGGACATTCACTTGGTGAGGGAAAGGCAGGATACAAATTCTTTTAATAGTAATAATAGGGTTCCCAGATACGCCCGACACTTGGCCGGGACTGGGGGCGTGGCTGGGGCGTGCCCAGGGGGCGGGGACTTCCTCCCTCGAGGCTGGGAGGCAAATACGCGACGAGCCTGGGAGCTCTCCGGAACAGCCCGAGTGAACTCGGCCTGTTCCGGAGAGCTCCCAGGGGCCGGGACAAAGAGACAGCTCGGGGACGGGGGGACGAAGGGGGCGTCGCCGGGACTATCCCGGTCATTTCCGGGAGGATGGTAAGCCTAAGTAATAATAATACCCTCCTGACAAATCACTAAGGTCAACAGAATCCATAATTGGGAATATTGGGGAAAAAATCCAGTTGAACTAAATTAAATGTGATCTTTGGGCAAGTTAAAGCAATTTGCTTGTGATGTCTGTCTCCCCCCCCCAAAAAAAAAGATTAGTTTCAGCTCTACGTTCGTAACATGTATACTGCTCTCTTTCTAGTGCTCAAAGCATTTTTTTTAAAGTTCTCAATATAGCATAAAAAGCAGAGCAGTGGTTCTGAGCGAATCATCTCCCAGTAATAAAACATCTGTGTCATGCACAGGCATCCTTAAACGTGCCTTTGTGAGTGTCGCCTTCGAGGCATCGCACTTCATCCCCTGTCTAGACCATGTTTTATGGATTTGCCACCTCTTCTTCCTTTGGTGTTGCCTTGCCCGCTACGTCTCCTTTTTGAATTTCTTTTGCATCTTAGCAAAGGAGAGTCTCTCTCTCTCTCTCTCTGCCTTCTTGCAGAACTGGTTTATGATCCTTTAAATTCTGGATTCTTGTTCCTCCTGCTAGAGGCGTAGCTAGCCTCTGCAGGGGGCACCCCCGTGATGTCACAAGTCCTGCCCCTGCGTGTGACGTCACAAGCCCTGGCCCCAGGGGCGTCATGCTGGGAAAACAACCCCCAGCATTTTTTTGCCGGAAAAAGGCCAGTAGGGGCCCGGGCGGGTGACTCCCTTTCCCCCCGCCGCGCCGCAAAAGGCTGCTTTTCTGCCGCCGCCATCACCGAATTGCAACCAACGAGGTGACTTTTGCACCCCCTGCATGTTGCCCGGAGGTGGACCTGCCCGTTCCGATACTTCTGCCTCTTGCAGGCTCCGATTCCTCCATGGTTTGCTTGTTTGATTTATTCTCAAGATCCATATGCTGACCTTCAATCAAGTGATCTCCAAGGCGGCTTACAACAAACCATGACAATGCAAAGCGGTTCATGGTAGTCTTTCGGGCTCAACCCCCAAATGATGCTAAATGTATTGCTATGGCTAATTTTTTTAAAGAAATATGTAATAATAATTAAAAGAAAATAATAAGAGCTGTGTGGGACTCCATCAGGAATGGGATGGACCACAGCAGTCTTTGGTTCCGGGTCCAAGTCTCATTTCAATTCCCTAGTCAATTTTAACAGAAAAATGGTGGGGTGTGGGGGGTGTCTGTGAGGGTTTTACCCCCCCCCCCGATGTTTCCATCTGCACTTCTCTTGAGCGTTTAGATCTTATTGTTTCAATACGTTTGGCTTGAAAATTCTAACCCAGTGTTCTGGAGTCTGCCCTGAACCAGTGCCAGCCTGATAATATAATTTCTAATAGTCCCCCCAAACTGGGAAGAAGCAGCCTGCCTTAGCCTGCAGAACTTGCTGACTGTTCTTGAGTCTGTCCTGAATGCCTGATAATAATACTAGTAACAACCACCTCTGGAAATGAAAAGAATGAAGTAGCCTGATCCCGATCTCTAACCACCCCCCCCCCCAGCCAATGAGAGAATAGTCCTGGAAAATGCTGAAGCCTTTCCCCGATATAGTCATTCCCCCTGCCCCCCACCCCTTGTCCAGCCCTCTCTCCCACCCCTGTGCTTGTGACCAAAAATGCTGAGAAGCCTTCCCTCCCGCCCCCTGCCCCCTTGAAACTCCCTCCCTTTCACTCTCTGCCTCCCTGTCTTCTCCCAGCATTGCAGATGCCCTTCTTCTGGGTTTACAGCGGCTGGTAAGGTAAACTAATTGGGACTTAAAATGCGACTAGAGACTGTAAAGGGGCCAAGTCTCAAGTCGCTGGTGATCGCCGAGTTGTGTCCAAGTCAAGTCACTGGTGCAACTTAAGTCAAACGCGCGGACCAATTGCCAGACTCGAGTACCCAACTCTGGACCACAGCATGTGGAGGAGTATTTAACTCCAGGGATGTGCAGTGTGGGTGCATCGGGTAAGGCAACCCCATCCCCTTGTCATTCACAGTAAAGCATTGCAGTCTAACTGGGGATTGCACCCGTGTTACCCGCTTACTTGAGTGCAAACAGGTAGCGTATGTGTGCAGCCCCCCTGGATAGACTGTGGTGCTTTACCGTGAACTATGAGGGAGTGGGGTTGCCTCGCCTGTCGCGCGTACACTGCATGTCCCTGTTTAACTCCCTCCATGTTGCAGGTCTGATAAAAGTCATCTACCTGAAAATCTGCTATGGGAGCTTCCTTTCCAGGAAGAATGGTAACTCTCTCTCTCTCCCCCCCCCCCATTGGGATTGCAGTTTGGAGGTAATAAGTTAAATGCCTCTTCCTCTTCACTACAGGTGAACACTGGTCAATGCCTTTGTAGTTGCTACTGTAATTTTATTTTACTTTTAAAAAAGAAAGTTGTATAACCTCTCCCCCCTTGTGTCCTAGCAAAAGGATGGCATTTGAAATTCAAAGAATGGTATAGCAGCATTTCTCAAAGTTCTCCCCATGAGGTGGGGAAGTTGTAAATTGTGGCGGGGTGGCAGCGGAGTTCCCAGGATTCTGCCGCCGGCAGGGAATAAATCTTTTTTTAAAAAAACCTTATGGAGGTTGCTGGGTGATGTGGTCCCCTCTGCAGGCCACCCTGCGCTTCAGATTGTTGCTCCAATGCGATTGAGACCCACTTCTGGTTTTGGACAAAAACTGGGTCTTGATCGCACCCTCCAGAGGACTGGAGCGATTCCTGTGAGTTAAAAACAAAACAAAACATTTTTTCCTCGGTGGCGGAACGATTCCGGGAGCGCAGCCACCAAGATCGCCACGTCCCTTAAGGGAGTAGCGGCCATTTCCAGTTCTCCTGGTGGATCGTGACATACCAGTTTAAGAACCACTGCTGTATAAAGTTGGCAGCCAAGTAAAAGTTTTTTTAGTGGATGAATCCCTTGCCTTTTAAGCAATAAAACAATTACTTTATTACATTTAAATAATTTTCTCATATTGTATCTAAACCCCAGCATAGGTCTTTTTAGAGTTGCCGAAAGAAACTGCAGATACTATACAGTTAAAAGAAGGCTGCAAATGGTGTGTGCTCATATGAGAGTAAGCCCCTTTGAACTCAGAGGGACTTACTTCTGAGTGAGCACAATTCTAAGAAGCTACCATTGTAAGTGTGTAAATCTATCTTTAATACTGCATTGCCCCGAGTATAGGATGCTCCTGATTATAAGCCGCACCCTTAAAGTTTGGTGCTATTCTTTAAAAAATACATTTTTAACTTTTTTTAACTTAAAGAAAATATACACATTAGTAAAACAGTATAGCTTTAGTACAGTTAAAGGCATAGGCACCCTGTCCCTTATTGAATCTGAGCACCCTAGTATAAGTAGCCTTCCCAGATCCAAAGGGGGACAGATTGCCTACCTTTAACCTTTGGAATTTGGGCAGGTGCTGATGATGAGCTGCACCTGCCCAAATTTCAATGGTTAACAGTACAATCCTATGCATGTCTACTCAGAAGTAAATCCCATTGCATTCAATGGGGCTTACTTCCCAGGAAAGTGTGCATTAGATTGCAGCCTAAAGGTAGGAACTCTGTCCCCCTTTGGATATGGTAAGCCTATGCAGGAGCTCTTGCTCTCAACTTTCAAATTGCAAGATCAATAAATATCTTAGTTTCCACAGAGTCCTGGGGCTGGAACTTAAGGGTTAATTTTTTCAAATGCTTCCTGAGGCTAGAGCCTACTAGAGAGATCTTGACCATTTAGCAAGTGATTAAGAGCTGAAAACACAGGCTTTGCAGTTTAAAAAAAAAGAAAAAAGCGTTTTACCTTTGAAAGAGACTTGGAGAGGCTTGAAAACGGGACGCTTTGCAGAAAACTCTAGGCAGAAAATGCTAGACTTTGATTGTAGGCCGCACCCCTACTTTAAAGACTTGCCTTAGGGGAAAAAAGTGAGTCTTATACTCGGGTCAATACGGTATAAGTTTTGAGTTCAAATTAGTATGAGCATCCCTGTGTTTGACTTGAAATTGAGACAAGTTCTTGCATGATTCCAAGTGTAATGTCCACCAAAACTTGAGCTACTGTGAACTGCCAGTTTGATCACTCACAAAGGCTCGAAAAGGTTGAAACGCTGAGTACAGTACTGACATTTCACAGAGTTTCGGGTAATAAAGAAACCTGTCAAGTGGTAAATTTGCTTGCAAAGGGTCACACTTTTGCGGGCACTTTTGTCTCCTCTTAATTCTGCTTGCGAACGTTCGAACTGAGCAGTTCAATATTTCAAGCTTCCCCTGGTAGAACGGCTGCAGCATCTCTCGTTCAAATCTGTGCTCATCCCGTGAAGCTCAGTCAGTGAGCTTGGACCAGTTGACATTTCTCAAGCCTAAGATACCTCACAGGATTGTGCTGACCTCACTTCCTTGCAAGAAGGGTGGGACAGAGAACTGTAAAAAGGAAGCAGAAGCTGCCCCAAATCACATTTTCTGATCTGCAATGCTTAAGGCTGCATTGTCGACATTCTGGTCTGTAGCAGCATCATAAGTGAATGACGACAGTACTGAGCCCTGGTATCCACAGCAGGTTCTTCTTCCAAGTGCCATTGGGCCCTGCTCAAATTGCTTTGCCCACAAGGGAAATTAGAGCCAAATTTATTTGAGCACCGCGATTCACTGAATGTGTTCTATTTGTATTGCTTATTTCATTGTGATTTTGTTCAGGCATTTGACAGTACATCTCAAAAAGATGGGAAAGATGCAGAAAAGGATAACCAAAATGATCAGGGGGCTGGAGGAGCACCTTCGCTATGAGGAAAGGGTATAGAATTTGGGGTTTTTTAGTTTTGGGGAAAAGGAAATGGGGGGAACACGTGATGGAGCCTGACAAAATTATGTTTGGTGTGGAAAAAGTGGATCGAGATAAGGTTTTCTTCCTTTCTCGCTATGCAGGAACCAGCAGGCATCATATGAAACTCCTAGCTGGGAGATTCAGGATGGGTAAAAGGAAGTGATTCCTCACAAAGAACATCATTCATTTATGGAATTTTCTGGCACAGATGTGTTGATAGCTACTAGCTTAGATGGCTTTAAAAGAGGATTCAAGACAAATTCAAGGAGGACAAATCTATCAATAGCTCCAAGTCATGATGGTAGTCTGTGCTACCTCCAGTATACCTCTGAATACCAGTTGCAGTGGAAGGAGTTGCAGGAAAGGAGTCTGCCTTCATCAAGGGGGGTTAAGGGGGTACAATCATACCCGGGCCAAAAGTGGGTCAAAAAGGGGGCCCAGGAGCAAAAAAGCCCCCCAGAACCAAATTCACATGAAGGGAAGGAGCCCCAAAGAAACTTTGTACCCCCTGCTAAAATTCCTCTGAGTGGCCCTGCCTTCGTCTCTGCCTTCTGCTTGTGGGCTTTGCAGAGGCAGTTGGTTGGCCACTGTGGGAAACGGGTTGCTAGATTTTGATGAGCCTTTGGCCTGATCCAGCAGGGCTTTTCTTATATATATAATCTTTAAATCTACAGAGATGCCATAACCTTTGACTGATGCATAAATAAATGTGACTAACTGCTGGTGAACCGTAGTATGAACAAGAAGAACATCTCGAGACATATCTGTGTACTACAAACTTGTGTCAGTTTCACTGCCATGGCACTCTGCAAAGAATCCTGGGAATTGTTGTTTGGTGTGGGTGATGAGTATTTTCTCTAAGAGGACTCATTAACCAGGGACAGTTCCTATTTTGTGAAACTTGCCCCTGATAAATCACTGGTCCTATTTACACCTTGGGGAGGGGGGTTGTGAAAAATGTTGTTTAATATAAAGTGACAGAGTTGCCATTTTGCAGGGCTTCTCCCCAGGTTCCCTTACCTCGGGGCTGTTAGGTTGGCTAGGATTGGGCCCAGTTGGCTAGGAAAGTTGGCTAGGATTGGGCCCGGAGCTAGATGATCGAAGAGCCTGGCTCAATTGATGGCAGCTTCCTATGTAACCTATCTGACTGTTCAACCAACTGAAGACTGTAATCTAAAAGCATTCTTTCAGAACTATGTCTATCCCTACTCAAATTAAGTCTGAAACTTGTGAATGTGCGAGCAATCCCGAAACTGTCCTCATTAGGCAACCCTTTCCTCGCCTTCTTTGCCCTCCCCCTCCCTTTCCTCTGTGTTTGGTTTCCTGATAAGGAGTCTGATACAAATTTCACGGTGGGTATTCCATTTATAACTCTGGGTTGTTGTGTTCTCTCTCTCTCTCATTTCCTCTTCCTCTCTTCCTTTCTTAAAATACATTTCAAGTGGATTTCATTGAGCTTGTAAATTGTATTGGATCAGTGAGCTCATAATGGGGCTTCCGAGTCCAAACAGAGTCTGTCTGTTGGGACTTTACTGTTCATAAAGCACCTTCCCTGGAGAGTAATAGAGTCATTAGGTGTGTGCTGTGTTTAATATTTGGCCATGACAGGAAGCATTTTTTTTTCCCTCTCTTTACTGTGGCTTTGGAGTTGTTGTTTAAACACTTGACTTATTTGAGCCTCGGTGGCTGTGAACCAATTAGGCAAGAAGACCAAAAGGGGAACTTCTATATAGCCGATTTGCCCAGAACTCTGAGTTTCCATCTTCTCTAAATGAAAATGCTGCAATTGCAATTCCTGTTTTCTTGTTCCTGTCTCTAGTAAACTATTATCCTTATTTTGTCTCTGCTTTTTTTTTTAATGCTTTATTACCATTTTGTTGGCAGCTGACATTGTGTATCAGGATTCAGAGTTCCTCCAACGCATCTCACAAAGTTAAGGGCACTTCCGAGTGGGCTCTTTCTTTTCCTATTCACTGTAAATCTGTGGAGCTGAAATGTTTCTTCCACATGGCAGCAGATACAAGGCTTACACATTACATAGTGTAATGTGTAAAGTATGTACAGATACACATTAACAGTCCAATCCTATTCTCAGCCTCTGCTTCATCCCATGGACCAGCTGGGGACCAGGTAAGTACAAAAACTGTTTACCTGGGCCCCTATGGGCCTACTCAGTTCTATGGCAGCGATTTTGCTGGGGTAAATCTGTTAGGTCCAAGAGGGCTTGTAGGGCCTGGGACGGGTACAATACAGGTACAATTTGTATACCGTGTACATGGACTGTTGATAAATAAAAATGACCCTACGTATGTCATTGACACAGAAATGGGTACCTGGGTACAAACATTCTGTAGTACCTGGCTACAGCATAATGCAAGAATAGCCCTCTGGTGCAGGGGTTCCCAACCTTTGTCATCCAGTGTACCCCCTGTCACGGTCCAATTTTCTGAAGTACCCCCTGCTAATTGGATTAATTACGTAATTAATTAATACTTTAAGTAGAATGATTACTTAATTGGATTAATTAGCTAATTAATCAGTCCCCAAAGTTAAAAAGTATTAAAACAATTTTAAATGTGAAAAAGTACTTTAACTGTGAGGGTGGGTGTGAGGGTGGGTGTGAGGGTGTGCAGGTGTGTTGGTGTAAAACTATGGGAGGGTGGGTGAAGTGGATGTGTTTGTGTAAAACTGGGTGGGTGGGTGAAGTGACTGTGTGTTTTTGAGTGAGTGGGTGGGCGAAGTGGGGGACAGCCTCTTGCGTATCCCCGCCTGATGGTCCGCGTACCCCAAGGGGTACGCATACCACAGGTTGGGAATGACTGCTCTAGTATGTTTCAGGCTGACTGTCCTCCTTTTACCCTTCCTGCATTTCCTCTGGTCAAGGATGACTAACATGTATATTCTCAGGGGCCACTCTGTCCATTCTGACCCTAGTCTGAAAGCCAGAATCTGTCCTTATAAGTACTTAGGGTCTATAATAAAAGCATAATCAAACATCACTTTCACAGCTATGGAATAGGTGTTTTGGGATATTATTGTGTGTACATGTGTGCGCTGAAGAATGAATATTTGCCTGTAGGATTTCCTTTCAAACGGGATTGAGAGCAGTGATGGATGATGTAGTGATGGATGAACTTTCTTCTGCTCAATTCAGAATTGACTCTAAAGAACCGAATCAAATCCCTCGTCTCTTTCCCAAGAGTGCTCTGGCTCACAAGGTGGCTGCTGTCTTTTTCATGTTACTTTTAGTTATTGTCGAAAAGCACCTCCATTTTTTCCCAGTGAGTTTTCAGTTGTCTCTCAAAATTTCATCCCCTTTTCCTCCTCCAAGCCCTTGACACTAATCATGTTCAGATGTGGAAAAGCCAACTCCCAAAGGCATGTTTTTAAGACTCTCTGAGCTACTGGCACAAGGTGTGGCTCAGGGACGCTCCCGAGCTTTGGCAGAGTCCCTTTTACGTATTCTTCGTAAGCCCTTCTTTGAAATGAAACTATGCTTTACTCGGAATATGCTTGAGCGTTATGAGCCGGGCAAATTCATATTCTGAACTGGGTAATGATGAACTTTGGCAACATCACTAATTAGGAGTTATCAGGATATGCATTAGATGGCAATAAATTAAATTACATATGAAATATGCATGACATCTCATTGCTTCTGTTGCTTACGCATGAATCTATGAGGAACTTTCCTTAAAAAAAATCATGCCTTTAATTAAAAAATTTTAAGAGAGACTATCAGGGGCCAGTTAAGCAGCTTTGGAATCCTACTTTGGCCTTCTGGCTGCCAACTGGCTAACTCTGATGTCAGTTACCATAAAGTCTTTCAGACTATGGGTTCTGTAGCTTGGTGGGAGGTAATTGGCTTGACAACTATTTTCCTTTTGGCTCTTGGTGTTCCCTTTGGGCCACTCGTCTACAGGCTGCGCCATATATATAGCACACCTCTCATTCTTTTTGTTTCTGGAAAGAGTGACTCTTCTCCCCCATCAGCACTCTGTCCCTCTGGATTCTGTCTTGATCACCGATGCTCTGCACGAGAAGCTCATATAAGAAAGGGAAGAAATAATTGCTTTGCTCTTCTGGTGCTGTGTCAGAGATCAACATTACAACGGCTCTACTGAACCAACTTTGTTTGCACTAAACAGATAAGATTTCCATTCGTCGTTTTTAAAATGCCAGTCTTGGAATGTGTGTGTGTGTGTGTGTGTGTGTGTGTGTGTGTGTGTGTGTAAGAGGTGACATAAGGAGTTAATTTTTCCTGCTGTTCAAAGAAAGTGGTAACTAAAAAAAGATAAGGGTCTCCCTGCTCGAAAACCAATCATGTCCAACTCTAGGTTGCGGTGCTCATCTGTTTCTAAGGCTGAAGCGCCAGCGCTGTCCGAAGACGCTTCCATGGTCATGTGGCCGGCATGACTAACGGAGCACGGTTACCTTCCTGAAGCAGTGGTACCTATTTATCTACTTGCAATTTCTTGCTTTCAAACTGCTAGGTTGGCAGGAGCCGGGACAGGAGACAGGAGCTCACTCCATCACGCGGCACTCGGGTCTCAAACTGCTGTCCTACTGAGCTTCTGGTCTGCAGTTCAGCGTCTTAACCACTAAGCCACCGTGGCCTGTGTGTGTAAAGGAGGTGACATAAGAAGGAGTCAATTTCCTGCTGTTCCAAGAAAGTGGTAACTAAGGATCCACTAATGTTGTCTGAGGACATCAGGTGCTGATTCTGTTTGCACAGGAGAAGGCATTTAATTATGTTCAGAGGGATACAATTAAGGAGCCCAGATAAAATGTGGATAAGCACTGTTTAGGCACCTAAACATGGCTTCAGCAAACCACTTTCGCAGAAGCAGCTTTAAACGGCATGGCCAGGCTACCGCCTGTAACTACAGTGGCAGCAGTGAAGGACTGTCGCCCATTCACTGCCCAGTTAGTTTTCCTGGCCAAGCATCATGAATGGCCACCAGAAGGCATGGAGAAGGCAGGCAGCCTCCATGGAGGGAGATTCATTTCCCATGTACCTTAGCAGCTCATCACTTTAATGTGATCTTGTGATAAACCCTGTAATCTTGTTTAGGGACCAGTCCTATCCCCTGCCAGCCCATAGCATGCACTGCCTCTGATGGAGCATGTGCTGTATGCTTGAGGGGGGGGGGGAGGAACCACACAGCCCAGGACTGGTAAGTACATTTTTTTCTTACCTCCCTGTAGGCCATCTGGACTCCAATGGGTCTCCTCGGACCTACACCAGTTGTTTTGCTGGTGTACGTCTGAGGAGGCTCAGGGGTGTTTTTCAGGGCAGGGAAAGAGGGATAGGATCTCAGCATGGGCCACTGAGAGCCGCCTCCTCTTCCTCCTGCATTAGAATCACCCCTGCCTGGCTAGCCCCCTGCCTCAATTTACCCACAAGCCTCCCCCACTGCTGACCTACCTGCTCCGATGTGTGGGGCCTCCAACCATTTGCACTGGTGACCCCGAAGTGCATGACAGTGGCATTTATGCTGCTGGTCTGAAGCTTACAGTGGGCAGTCATGAGATCCACCACTGATGCTGTGGGTAGGATTGGGTTGCCAGTTACCAAACATTCTTGGAAAAGGGAACATAGAAAGCAAGGGTGTGGTTTTTGTGGTGTCTTCTTACCTACAAATCAGGGTAGTTAAAGTGAAGAACTCCCCCCCCCCCTTTAACACATGTATATGTGATGCCTTGCAAATGTTATGGAAGCCATGTTGGTCTGGTCTTTCTCCTCCTACAGCTTCCTGAAGCATTTCACACAAACATGGTAACCAATGTGGTTGGGCTGATGCCGGTAGTAACATCCAGTGCACCATGGGGGCGGGGATGAAGTGCCATGGGGAGCCCAGCGCAGGGCTTTGTTCTGAGAACTCCAGCAACCAGATGCTGGCACCGGGCATGCAAGGGGGCAATCGCCAATCCAGAGAAACCATATTGACCAGCCTGAATGCCAACCAGAGAGGATCTGCTACTTTCCCCAAAGGCTAATGGCACAATCCGCTTTAAGGGATGCACTGGCACAGCGCGCGTAAAGCACTTTGCAATGGCGTAGGAGGAGCCCAGGCTGGTGCTCGCCTGTGTGCATCTCCAGTTGGAGCAGTGCAGGCTGGAAAAGGTAGGTTTTGTGCTGAATGGCGCGAGGGCATAATGGGCTGGGGGAGGGCAGGGTGGGGAGTAATGGGGCGGGAAAGGACAGGGAGGGGTGTAACAAGGCGGGGATGGGCAGCTCAGGCCCCGGAGGGGGCGGGATAAGCGGTGCTGGCGCTTCCCCCTTCCCAGGCCTGCTTTTGCTACATGAGTCCTCTTCAGGGGCGTAGCTATACTCCCACGGGGGCCCCACTCAACGTGCACCCCATGATGTCATAAGCCACGCCCAGGGGCGTCGCTGGAGCGTGGCGCCCCGCGTGACGCGCGCCACCCGCGTGACGCACGCCACCCTTCGGACGCTCCGAGGCCGGCCTGGGAGCCGGCCTCGGAGCGTCCGACCCCGTCGGCGCTCCAGGGTCTTCTGAAAGAAGGCCCAGGCAGCGCGTCTATCCGGGATTTTCGCGCATGCGCAGACCCGTTTTGAGGGCAAAAAAGCCGGCCTCGGAGCGTCCGGAGGGCGATGCGGGGGGGGGAGCCGGGTCCCCCCCCGCGCCGATATCGTAGCGTCACTAGGGTGACGCGCGCCCCCTGCCCCAGGGTGACGCGCGCCCCCTGCCCCAGGGTGACGCGCGTCCTAGTGACGCTACAGGTCACGCCGCAAGGGGGCATGCCATCACAAGCCCTGGCCCTTTGGGGGTGGGGCATTCCTTTCACGCTGCCACGACAAATGGTAGCGCGAAAGCCCCCTGGGCTTTTTAGGCCTGTTTTAAAAGCCCCTGGGAGGGTGCACGGAGCGGGGGTGTGTGTTCTTACCCAAACTTTGTTAATTGCATGCAAGCCCCCCCCCCCCGGCGGCGGACACATCCTTCCTGGTGGCTGGCAGTTCAAAAGATGCTAGTAGAGAGGCTGCACCTGCGCAACCTTGCTGCAGCCTCTCTAGCTCCCCTGGTCTCGCTGGCTGAGTCCTCCAGCCAGCGAGACTAGGGGAGCTAGACAGGCACAGCCTCTCTACTAGTGTCTTTTGAACTGCCGACTGCCAGGAACGATGTGTCCGCTGCACGGGGGATGCATGTCACAAACGGGTAAGAACACCCCCTGGCTCTCGCACGGAGCCTGGGAAGGTGGGAGGGCTGATCCTCTCGCTCTCCCAGGCTCTGAGTGGCCTAAAAAAGGCCACAAAAAAGCCGGAGGGGTGCACTGCAGTGCACCCCCTCTGGAGCTAGACACCTGCTGCCCAGGGGCCCACCACCCCCTGCCCCCCTAACGATGCCTCTGGTCCTCTTTCACTTGCGCTAGCTATTTAGCTCATCAGGCTGGGGCTTTCCCTGGGACAAGGGGACAAATGTCCTTTTATGCCGAGGAGACCTCTGGCCTGCTATTTTTTGCATAAGATGCAGACTAAGTCGCACTGGCCACGCTGTATCGGTGCACAGATAGTTAAGTAGGGTTGGGCTACCCATTGGTGACTCATGAATTGGCCAGCCCACATTTCTCCAATAATTTGAGTACAGACAGCACCTTATGTCACATTTAAAGTATGCCGGTGAAAATGGTTTTTGGAAATGCTTCACGCTGCTTCCGTTTCCCCGTCTTGTTATGCCTTTGATGGCAAAGACCATCCTCTCTCTCCCTTCTCTCTCTCTCTCTCCCAAATATTCCTTCACCACAAACATACTCAAGGAAGTCAGAGGAGAGTTCTGCTTATTTGGTCCGTCAAAAGCCTTCCATTAAACAAGAAGTCAGACACGGTACAATGTGGTGTCAACATCACTTGTTGACAGAGTGCCTCGAAAAGATCCTTTGGGACGTTTTTGTTAAAGGAGGGAGGAAGGGAGGGAGGGGAAGTCCTTTATCTTTAAACATTTTCCAGTGTCCCTTCAAGACATCTGGTTCTCTCATTTTCTCTCTCTCTCTCTCTCTCTCTCTCTCTCTCTCTTGACTTCTTTGCTTTCAAAAATATCACTGTCAGGTTTGGGTGTCTCCCCCCCCCCACTATTTAACCAAGCAACAGAACAGAGCGGTGGTCCTGCATGATAACATTGGCAGAGACATGGTTGTCCTTCAGAAGCAGTGACCTTAACGGTTTTGCCAGCTAGAGTTTTGACATGATTCTGTGTTCTTCCTCTTCCCCCCCCCCCACTCCAACCTCCCTCCATCTGCCTGTGAAAGCCAGAATTAAAGCAGCAGCCAGCTAAGTCAAAGTTATGTATGACACGGTTGCATTTTCCTGATTAACATCTTGGGTGGTGTAGTTTGCTTCTTTGGAAGGGAAAAACCCCAATGAGAATCTCCCTTAAGATTAATTTAAGTGATTAAGAGAATCTCCCACTGAGTCCTTAAGAGAATGCCTACGAAAGAAAGGACTATTTAGGAGGTAGAAGAATCTTATTTTTAATCATGCCTAATGAACTCTAGGTGCAAATTGAGGGCACAAGTCACAGTTCCATTTATGTCCACAGATTACCTGTTCCCAATGCTCTTGGGCTAGATTATTGTAAAAAGTGAATCCATAACTTCTTAGTTGCAGCAGTGCCTAGCCAGAGCACAGATATGAAAATGTTGACCCATGACAGAAAAGGATACAAAATGCTGAGATCTATTGATGATCAACAAGTGAACACAGCAAATCTGTACCCACAAGCAAAGTGATGTCACAAGGGTTTGTGTCACCTGGTGCGAGAGCTCATCGTATCACCCCAGTGATGTCACTAGGGGTTGGTATCACCCTGGGCTGTAACTCATAGTGTCACCCCCATTAACTTTATTTATTTTAATATATAACGGTACACTCACACAACTGAATAAGAGTTCTAGTATTGACTCTGATACAGAGGCGTCGTGGGGGGGGCGGTGGGTGTGAGGCAGACACGTGACAGGGGGTGCAATTGCTGCCGGATTCGGTGGCAATTTGGCAGCAGCGGCGAAAAAAGCACCCCCCAGTGGTTTTTCGGCCACTTTCAGGCTGTTTGTGGCAACAGCATTTGCCCGCTAACCTGCCTGCACCGCAAATGGCCCTAAAGTGGATGAAAAACCACTGTGGGTGCTTTTTTGCCGCCGAATCTGGCGTGGGGGCAGGACGTGATGTAGCTGAGGGGCGGGGCTCAGCTACAGCACTGCTCTGTTACATGGAAATGAGAGCTGACTCATACAGTAGGACTGACTTCTAAGGAACCATGCACAGGATTGCACTGTAAAAGTTTAATAACATAAGTATCAACTTGATCAATTCATTAAATACTGCAGCCATACTTATGTTGTAAATTATATGTATCTCTTTTTTCTGTGTGAGGAAGTGTATGTAACAAGATCCAGTTTTTTTTTTAAACTCTTTTCACATTTCCTTCTGCTGATGACTACAGCTGTTTTCTCAAGGCACTGTTCGAATGTGACTCATTCGAGTCCTGGGACCATACAGGGAGGTTAAACCGAAAGATGCTGGTGAGACAAGTTGGTTGAGAGCTGACCTTTCACCTCTGGAGGCATAGATCTGAACTTGAGAAATTAACATTGCCTCCTCATCTCCTGCTGTGTCGAACCCACATATGGCCGAAACAAAACATAAGTCTGCAGAATGGAAGGTGATTGGCAGTCACCTCCTCCAGTAGAGGAGGCCCCAAGGTGGAAAGAGTAGGGGATAATGAATTGCTGCCTTGATCCCCAGAGAGGTTGGGGAGGGGGATATTTTTCAGTAGAGTCCTACTCCATTCTCCTGTCACCTCCACTCTTCCAGACCCCCTCGGCTACAAAAGAGGCTTCACTTTGCAACGCTATAAATCTTAGCAAGTACACCGACTTTTTATGTTCCCCAAAGAAATATCTGAAATGTTCCCTCTTCGTTTGAAACTGAATCCATTTCCTTGAGAGGTATTTGTACTAGATTACGGAGCTTGTTCCTGATGGGTTGTGCTGGCTTGACAGGGGAAGCAGCCAAGGAGCTGGTTCATCCTTTGGGCTGTGTTTGCATGCATATGTTTGTGATTGACCCTGGTAAGTGTCGTCCTTGAGAGTTGACATTTTACAAATTATTGGATGTTGATTTATTTCAGAAAGAAAACCTATTAGAGAGTTTTCCACACATGGCACAGTCCCATCTTATATATGTTTACTCAGAAGACAATCCCACTGAGTTCAGTTCGTTCTACTCCCAAGTAACAGTGCATAGTATTGCAGCCTCAATGTTTTTGTGCCTTTCCGTGATGATCACTTGATGTGTCGTTCAGGACTGATTCCAGGCCCTTGACAAACTGTCCTCCATGGCTCCCCTTCTAGCTGGGTGTGTCCAAAGAAAGTCATCGTACCACTACTGCACAAACACGATGGGCAGCACAGGAATGGTCTCGCATATAAGCACAGGACCCTTGTAGGGCCTTAGGCAGCTGCCCAACAACATCAACGTTTGACACCGGCCCTGTGACTGCTGCCTTGTGACTGTAGATGCTGGATCAAGCACCAGAGAAGAGAGTTGTTTTGTAAACCAAATGTCTATTTCAATAACCACAAATGGTGCAGCTTCTGGAAGGATTAACCATTTTCTCTCAGCACAAACTACAATGGATCAGAGCCTGCATAGAGATATAGAAGCATCTGATAGAACAGACTCTAGTCTACAAAAGCTTATGCTAAAGCAAAGTTGTTAGGCTTTCTGGTGTCACATGCAGGGGTGTAACCCAGGGCCCATGCTGGGAGTTGTTGCGCACCTGCGCAAGACGCTGAACTCGGCTGCAAGATCTTTGGAATCGCCCAAGTGGACTCAGGCGATTCCGGAGAGCTTGCAGCCACGTTCTTCAGCACCTGCGTGAGCCTTGCGCAGGAGCACGATGAGTCGCTGGCTGGCCGGGACTCGTTGCGCACCTGTGCGAGGTGCTGAACACGGCTGCTAGCTCTTCAGAATTGCCTGAGTGGACTCGGGCGATTCCGGAGAGCTTACAGCTGCGTTCAGCACCTTGCGCAGGCGCTCGATGAGTCTCAGCCGGGGCGAAGAATGGCAACGAGATCAGATGTTCCAGCTTTCCAGTGCCAGCATCCCGGCCGGCGGCCAGTCGGGACATCCCTGCCAAACCGAGACTGTCCTGACTAAACCAGTAAATCTGGTAAGCCTAATAGCTCAATTTCTGTGCTGCTTCAGAACAAGGTAAAATAGCTCTTTTTTTTTTTACCCACCCTCATGCATCCTGCTTCTCAGCCCAGTCCCCCCACCAAGCAGCTGTTCTTAAAAGTCCTGTGTATAAGTCGACCCAGGTTTTCAGGGTCAATTTTAAGGCATATTTTTAAACTTATACATGAGTATATAGGGCACATTGCCATCCAAGACTATGACAGCAACAACATTTATTTCTGTATTTATCCATTTCTGCCCTGTCTACCCCCCCATAACGGGGTGCCCAGTGGCGTCACGAGTCAGCGTGTCACCCCCAGCGGGAGGTCAGTCGGCTTGGCACATCACCTCACCCCCACACACACACTGCTGCGTCACCCCCTGCTGCCATGTCACCCTCTGGTACTCACCGCTTGTGCCAGGAGGGGGTGATGTGCTGGGCAGAGGGTGATGTGCCCGAGGTCTGAGGTGCTTTGGATCTTCGTTTGGCCCTTCTGAGTGCAAGGCTTCAAGCGGCATTGGGCGCTTGTCGCTTTCAGCCTTGCCCGGCCTAGTTACAAGCGTCTGACCTGCCAAAGAAGACGCGACTCGCCGAGCGAGGCTTGGGCACGTCGCCCTCCCAGCGCGTCACCCTCCTAGTGCTTCACCCCTCCCAGCACATCACCCCCAGTGACCAGCCCCCTGCCACGCCCTAGCGACGCCACTGGGGGTGCCCAAGGCAGCTTACAATGCATAAAAATTGCAAAAAATAAAAAGCATACAAAATATTAAACCAATATAATAAAAACAAGAGGCAACAAAGCAAACAGCAGCATGAAATACAAGCAAATTGCAATAAAAGCAGCATAAAAATAGACATAGTGTAGATAAAACGGTAAAACGTGACACCGTAAAAGGAACAGGAACAGTTAAAACAGCAGCAATCAAAATAGCAGCACAAATACCCCCCAACCCCACACATGCATACTATAACAAAAAAGTCAAATAATACAAAAACGTGTTCAATCTCCACTATAAATTTAAATTGGGTGGTGGTTATATTGAAATATAATGCAATGGAGTAGTGAAAACTCAGTTTAATGGACTAATAGGGAGGAACGGGTGTTCCTTAACGCTGAAAGTTTATTAAATCTGAATGCATTTATGACAATACACACATGCATGCGCAAAACATACAGTACTGTGTATGATTAGTTTTTAATGAAGCAGACAGTGTCCATACTTTCCAAAGTCTGCTTAATCTCTTGGTCCCTTAAATCAGTGGTTTCTCAAAAATGTTAGCACCGGGACCCACTTTTTAAAATGAAACTGTACTAGGACCCACCTAGCTTTACGAGACTTTTTTTAAAAAAAAGGTAATCTAGAAATAAATTTATTTGTTTACAAGTAAAGAACTCAGCTGCTTGCAGGGTAATTAGTAGCTCTCTTGCAAACTGCAGGGGCTCAGCTCTTTGAAGGGCAATTAGCAGATATCTGATTTTTAAATAGCCTGGGGGCTTGTGGCAATTTATCTGATCTTTCCATCACCGAGGACCCACCAGAAATCAGGTTCCGACCCACAGTTTGAGAAACACTGCTTTAAATCAATGTACAATATTATCTACAGTCACATGTTCTGAGGAACATATAGACGCAACACATGAATTTCCTTGTCTTTGGTATGTAAAACATTTTCTTTAAGACTGCATCCTATGCACACTTTCCTGGGACTAAGCCCCATTGAACACAATGGGACTTTCTTCTGAGCAGACATGCGTAGCCTGGCTCTGTGATATATGACTTTGTACCAACCAGGGTCCTCAAACATTTTCTTTCTTCCCTCTAAAAATGGAAAATAGTTCTGTTTTTGTTTTTTCAAATGTCTGTTTCAAAAGTCACATAACTTGAGGCCAAGCTGCACATGAACCAAAATGCATGAGTGTGTAGTCTACTACTAGAGTCAGGCTTAATAAATAAATAATAATAATAATAATAATATACAGTATTTATATACCGCCTTTCTGGTCATTGGATTTCTCCTCCAACTTTATTCAAGGGCAGTATGTTCTAAACCCCAAAGGGTTTTTACAATATAATAATGTTATAATCTTTCTTAGAACCCTTCATTCAAGATGTTGCTTTCACAGTCCAGCTCTCTCTCTCTCTCTGGCATTGGCCTCAGCACGCTTCAGCTTCAGATAACACAGGCAACCTTGATTGTCACTCAAGCGTTGCAGCTGCATCTCCACTCCCCCACAAAGACTCTGCAGCTTATCAGCTCAGCGTGCCAGCAGCTCTCCGACAGTCTGGCGACCGTCTTGAACTGCTGTCCTTCAGATCTTCAGGCATTTGTGAGACGAACGCTCTACCAACTGAGCCAGACGTCCTGCCCATGTGTAAGTGGCTACTGCAGGGCAGCAATTTGGATCAGGACCACAGTACGGGTGGTAGGGGATATTTAACTCTTTACCTCTAAGTGCTGTTTTCCCACTGTTTTCCCACATTTCAGATTACATAGCAGCTTCCTAGAGGCAATTTTCAGCAGGAAAGCAATGTAATTTTAAGGAGTTAAATGCACTGCTGCCCTGATCCAAATTCCAGTACCACGTGGCTTCCTACCCACAGTGATGTAGACTTCAGTCTATTGACTCGGACTAGAGTCGGACTCAAGTCGCGTCAATGACTTGACTCGAACTTGACTCGGCGATTGTGAAAGACTCGAAAGACTCAACTTGAGACTTGGAGCCTTTTACGACAAGTTGAATTTTATGCAGATTTAAACCCATTTTCTCCATGAAATAGATAGGGACTCGCATCCAAAGACTCAGGACTTACTGTCAGACTCAGGACTTACTGCCTAATGGATGGACCAGGCCTGGAACTCTCACAAAATTTGACTTGACTCTAGACTTGGAGTCAGAGACTTGATCCACATCCCAGCCTACCCACAAGTAGACTTATGCCTGCAACTACATACTGATGCATGTCATGTCACATGTAGTTTGACCTTCAGATACCCATCTTTGCTGCATGTCCCCCAAAAGTAAAAACCCCATGTTGGGGACAAAAATGCATGTTTAGTATCACTTGTGAAAGTACTCCAATGACAATGAGTGTGTGGAATTTGTGCATTTTGGAAAACCATGATGGTGTGTGATCCGACTTCAGGCTAGGGAGAAGGAGGGCAGTTTGTTCGTGATAGCACATTTGACTTCAGTGTCCTTATTTTCTGCAGTGTGCATAAGTCAGAGTGATGCTTCAGTATTTTAAATCGACTCTGTGGTATTTATTTATTTTTAAATAGAATGGTTTAATATGTCATGTCATCATAATTACAGAGGAATGAACATACTGTATATATCTTTATGGGAAAATATATGACTAGCATTTGGGACAAAGTCGTTGGCAAGAACCATGAGAAAATCTATGCATACTGTCAAGAAAATTACCAAAAAAATTATTTTTTGTGTGTGAGAGTTCCAGGCCTGGTCCATCCATTAGACTGACACTCATCCCATGAGACACTCATCTCAGGTGGCGTCTTGGTGGAGGGTGCCTGTCGCTTACCTCTGCCATTCCACCTCCTGTTTCTTGGATTTGAAAAAGAAGAAGGGAGCAGAGCAGGAGAGGAGAGTAGTGGGCTAGAGTGTCTCTTCTTAGAGCCAGAACTGTAGGACCCGGTGCCGAAACACTATTTGCCACAATACTTGCCCTTTTCTTGTTCTCTGCACAGAAAGGGGAATGACTGGGCATTGAGATTTTGCAAGAAGAAAAAAGAAACCCTCTCTTGTGGGCATGAAATGCTGAGACTCATAGTACATGCAAACCCCAACGATTGTTCCTAGACTTTCAGCAATTTTTCCTGTGACCTATTGGACCAGTTTGGATGATACTCTGGTCAGTCCATTCAAACACATGGGGGAAGGGATGGAATCAGGAATTGATTGGCCAACTGAGGGCCTGTACCTGTCAGAGGGCACACCTGGAAGGGTGTAGTTGATTCCTGAGCTCTCAATACCAGTGGCAGTGCCCAATGTGCTACGGGGGGGGGGGACACCACTGCAGGCAGGGCCGGATTTAAGCCAATTGGACCAATTGATCCCAATTGGGCCCCCGCGCCTAAGAGGGCCTTGCCCTAGGGTATATTAGAACATACTGTAAGAAGAGCCCTGCTGGATCAGGCCAAAGGCCCATCTAGTCCAGCTTCCTGTATCACACAGTGGCCCCACCAGATGCCTCAGGGAGCACACAGCCAACAAGATAAATCCTGTTTCCTGCTGCCACTCCCCTGCACCTGGCACAGAGAAAAGCTACTTCTAAAACCAGGAGGTTGCTTATGGCTTGTAACCTGTGATGGTCTTTTCCTCCACGAATCTGTCCAAACCCCTTTTAAAGGCATCTAGGCCAGGTGCCATCACCACATCCTGTGGCAAGGAGTTCCACAGATGAATTACACGCTGGGTAATGCAGACGATACCACCCTAATGGCAGAAAGTGAAGAACTAAAGAGCCTCTTGATAAGAGTGAAAAAGGAGAGTGCAAAAGTTGGCTTGAAACTCAACATTAATAAAACTAAGATCATGGCATCTGGTCCCATCAATTCCTGGCAAATAGAAGGGGCGGAAATGGAAGCAGTAACAGATTTTACTTTTTTGGGTTCCAAGATCACTGCAGACAGAGACAGCAGCCATGAAATTAAAAGACGCTTACTCCTTGGAAGGAAAGCTATGGCAAATTTAGATAGCATAATAAAAAGCAGAGAGATCACCATGCCAACAAAAGTTCGTATAGTCAGGGCGATGGTGTTCCCAATAGCAATGTATGGTTGCGAGAGTTGGACCATAAGGAATGCTGAGCGCCAAAGAATAGATGCTTTCGAACTGTGGTGCTGGAGAAGACTCCTGAGAGTCCCTTGGACTGCTAGGAGATCAAATCAGTCAATCCTAAATGAAATCAACCCTGACTGTTCCCTGAAAGGACAGGTACTGAGGCTGAAGCTCAAATATTTTGGCCACCTAATGCAAAGAGAGGACTCTCTGGAGAAGACTCGGATGCTGGGAAAAATTGAAGGCAAAAGGAGAAGGGGAAGGCAAAGGATGAGATGGTTAGACAGCATCACCGATGCAACGAACATGAAAATGAGCGAACTCAGGAAGATAGTGGAGGACAGGAAGGCCTGGCGGGATGTGGTTCGTGGGATCACGAAGGGTCGGACACAACTTAACGACTAAACAACAACAACAAAGAAACCTACTCTAGTAACCTACTCTAGTCTTGTCAAATACACACGACAGCACATATTTTTTCTAAATCATTCCACTGTCATTAAAACAAGTGTTTTTGTAACTATTTACTTTTCAGAGGTAATCTACACATGCTGTTTGTTTACTTGTAGCATGCAAAATATGTATGCAATTTTATATTAAAATGTGCTTAGAGCCATTTGGTGCATTAGCTCACACACACTTTTTAATTTTGATTGCTTTCCAGTCTACCATAGAAATATAAAGTCTATAATACATTTTATTATATCTCTAAGATTCTACAGACCTTGGCTGTAAATCTGGGGCCCCACAAAAAAAATTCCAATCAGGCCCTGCAGCTCTGAGTGCAGGGCTATACCAGCAAGCAGGCACAAGCACTGAGCTTGGGCAAACATGTCTAACATTGTTGATCGTGGTGCTGTCTGTGTAACCATTCAGGGCCAGCTTTAGGGCAATTGAGTCGGTTTTGCGCAATCAGACCCTGTGCCTAGGGGGCCTCTGTGCTAGGTCTCCAGGGCTAGTGCAGGCCACTCAGCACTGCCGCAGCCAGCAGAGCTTTGTTTGGGCCCTCCCACCCGCCATTGCATCTGATTGGCTGCAAATTGCAGCCTACCGGAAGCAAGTGGTGGTGATGTTGGAAAGGGGTGTGGTCTTCTAGGTGCTGAGCATGCAGGCGGAGGGAAGCATGCAGCTGGATGAGCCCTGGCTGCAGGTAATGGGAGTGGGAGGATTGGCTGCAGCTGAGGAGCTGGGACCCTGCAAAAGAGCTGTCAATCAATTGGGCCCTGCAGCTCCTAAGGCCGGCTCTGTAACCATTCTCTGGGTAAATTTGGAGACACCACTCTTTCACCGGATCCATGCTCCTTCTACCCTTCCAGCTCCTTCTACACATTTCAGACCCACCTTTACGTATTTTTTTTTAAAATGTCACTTTTTCTGGTTATTGCAAACGTGGTCTGTCTGTCTGTCTGTCTCTCTCTCTCTCTGGAGTTGTCTCTCTTATTAATCTGTGTTTTCTCTTTGAGTTCACTATTGTTTTCTCAGCCCACCCATCACAAAGCAGAGGTCACATCAACATGACCTTTTTGCTGGTACAAGGAGGCTGCTAAATAATTCACATGGCCAACTTGATTTCTAGGTCCACATTTGTTTTTTCCACTCTCCTAATCAGGATGCTCATTTAATTCTATTCCAGCACCTGTTCAGCAATTAACACCCTACAATTTGCATCTTACCCTGACATTTGCTATCTTTCCAATTAGTTTTTATATCAGTATAATTAGATAGGGTTATTACAGTGCACCAAACAGGGTCGAGGCTATTCCCAAGTCTTTTAAGCTCTTCCCCAGATTTGTTTAGGGAAGCCACCGAGGGTAAATGGTTGATTAGGATCACTGTTTTTCTTCTTCATTCAGATCAGGAGAAAACTGTTTCCCCATGTGGCTCATGAAAGAGCAGGGAAAAAATATATCAACCTAAAAGGAGGAATATCGTGTCACTCAGGACTGTGAGGGTGAATTTCAGCAGGGTTAGCAACAATGCCACTGCTCCGATATCCCTTTTTATTGCAGTAGTGGGTGGTGGGGGGGGGGTGCAGCTACATCTTAAAACATTAGTCCTCTGCTAAAGGAAAATGGATGGTAATGTACTTTAAATAGGGAATGTTGCTGGAACAGAACAGTGGGAGGATTGAGTTGTGTTTGAGTTGTGGATTGTAAGCTCCATGGGACAATTGACTTTCAATACACCTTGAGCTTTTGGAAAGGTGTGGTATAAATGTTAATAATAATAATAAAACAATATCTTTGGCATTAATCCAGAGGAAGTATCTAGTACTGTGTAAGACAGTGTCTTATATTAATTTTGGCTCCAAAAAATGCAGTAGGTCTTATTTTCAGGGAGGTCTTATCCCCCACTTACTTTGACCGATTAAAGCAGGCGTGGGGAACCTCCGGCCCGTGGGATGATCCGGTCTGGCCCGTGCTGGACCGGCCCGATCCGGCCCGCGACCGGAGGCTCCGCCGCCGCCACCGCTGCCTTCCCGCGCCGCTTCCTTTTAAAATCAGCCTTCCTGGACCTGCGCAGAGCGCCGCTGTGGCCAAGAGGGCAATCCAGAGGAATTGGCCAGAGGGCCAAGAGGGTGAGCGGTGGGTGGGTGGGAGGGAGCGGTAAATTCGCGGTGGGAAAGAAGGCAAATTTGCGGTGGGGGCCCCCAAAAATTTTGGGCGGCCTAATGGCCGGCCCGCAGCCCATTTTCCCCATGGGAAAATGGCCCCCCACCCCAAATAGGTTCCCCACCCCTGGATTAAAGCTTCATTCTTTCCCGAGGGTGCAAGGCTCTGCAAGGCCTGGAAGGCCAGCACTTGAGTCCTCCACCATGGAGATGACGTACTAGAGAGACTCTGCAAGGTTGCAGCCTCCTTGCATACCTTGCTGGCCTCTCTAGCACGTCATCTCTATGGTGGAGGACTCAAGTGCTGGCCTTCCAGGCCTTGCAGAGCCTTGCACCCTCGGGAAAGAATGAAGCTTAAATGATGGTCCCCCTTGTAGTCTTCTAAAAATAGGAGCTGGGATACCAACATTAAAGGGAAGACCGTCTGGTCCCTACGAAATTTGAGTCCTGGAAGAGGTACATCCATGGTACATTTACCTTATTTTGTTTGAACTTTTAGTTTGTCAAACCTACCCTTGCCACAGGATGTGGTGATGGCACCTGGCCTAGATGCCTTTAAAAGGGGTTTGGACAGATTCATGGAGGAAAAGACCATCACAGGTTACAAGCCATAAGCAACCTCCTGGTTTTAGAAGTGGGTTTTCTTTGTGCCAGGTGCAAGGGAGTGTCAACGGGAAACAGGTTATCTTGTTGGCTGTTGTGCTCCCTGAGGCATCTGGTGGGGCCACTGTGTGATACAGGAAGCTGGACTAGAGGGGCTTTTGGCCTGATCCAGCAAGACTCTTCTTATGTTGGGGTTTATTTATTTATTTTATTTATTTACAATATTTCTATCCCGCCTTTCTCCCCGAAGGGACCCAAGGTGGCTTACACAAAAATAAAATACAAAAAATACAAATAGATAATTACTTTTTAAACAGCAAAAAAAAGTTAATAAAACATCTAAAAATTGATTAAAAAATTACAGACGCAGAGGCTTATTTAGATACCTGCTTTGCCATTTAAATTAATGTGCCTCAGTGCAGATCCGTGGCTTAGGGTTTTTACGTAGGTTGTAAGGTATGAGAATATCATTTGTAGCACTGCAGTACAGTATATGATCATGAGGAGGGGGTCTTTTTGTACAGTAGAGCTGAATATAATGAAACTCACCTGTCCTTTGGGTGGTTACCTGAATTTGCTTGTTACACGGATTTTTTGTTGGTTTTATTCCCTTCCTGCATTCCTTCATTGTTTCATTTTGCAGACACAGACCTTTTCTTGGAAGGGCCAGTTGGGTGGGGGAGGGGAGGGGGGTTTCAGGTTCCATGATCTCGACTCTCATCCACCCTGTCCTGTCCTTTGGAGAAACTCTGCCTTGCAGTGGTACGGAGGCAATCCTTGTTCCATGCGGCAGGTAGTGGCATGTGAAAGATCTTGCCAGAGAGAGCCATTAACACTGGGATTGTAGCTGACCTATAATTTTTGTGAATGCTGCAACTAGCCAAGAGGAAAGGGAACCCTTAACCATGGAACCCTTAACCCAGAGGTTCCCTAACTCCTGGGAAGGCCTTACGCACCTGGGATCGCGCCGCCGCCGCCACCACTGCGCCCGGGATCGCCGTTTTTACCTTCATTGGTGGGCAGTGGGTGTCCCTCGGGGGTTGCGGGGAGCCTGCGGACCCCTCCGCAGGCCTCCCCAAGCGTCGGAGCAGCGCTCCAACGCGATCGCAACTGACTTCCGGTTTTACGCGAAACCGGAAGTCAGTTGCAATCGCGTTGGAGCGCTGCTCCGACGCTTGGGGAGGCCTGCAGAGGGGTCCGCAGGCTCCCCGCAACCCCCGAGGGACACCCACTGCCCACCAATGAAGGTAAAAACGGTGATCCCGGGCGCAGCGGTGGCGGCGGCGGCGTGATCCCAGGCGCGCCGTTGTCGTCACCACGGGTTGCCATGCCCCTTAAGGGCATAGCAACCCTTTCTTCCCAGCTGGGGCGTCGCGACGCCCCAGTTAGGGAACCACTGCCTTAACCCTTAACCTTTGACTGCCTCACTGGCATCACTCCCGCGAAGCGGGGGTAGCAGGTCGCTACGGGTGACGCGCGCAAAGGGGTGACGCGCGCACCCCCGCGCCCGCCACCTCCGTCACCCTAGCCACCTCCGTCGCCCTCCGGACGCTCCGAGGCTGGCCCGGGAGCCGGCCTCGGAGCGTCCGGAACGGCCGGCGCTCCAGGGCCTTCTGAAGACCCAAGCGTCAATCCGGGTATTTTTAGTGTTTTCGCGCATGCGCAGAGACCAAAACGGTCTGCGCATGCGCGAAAACACTAAAAATACCCGGATTGACGCTTGGGCCTTGAGAAGGCTCTGGAGCGCCGGCTGTTCCGGACGCTCCGAGGCCGGCTCCCGGGCCGGCCTTGGAGCGTCCGGAGGGTGACGCGAAGGGGCGGAGGCAGCACCCCCAAAAATCGGAGGCGAAACTCGGGGGCGTCACGGGTGACGCGCGTCACCCCGCCTTGGGGTGTCGCGTGTCCTAGTGACGCCACTGGACTGCCTCATGATGCGACTCTAGTTTTATTTATTTTTCCATATGAATTAATACACTGCCTTTCCTAGGTGGTGGTATGCATGGTTTATGCATAGGCTTACCATATTTTTCAAACTTCAAACTGGGACACCCCCCCCAGACCTCCCCCCAAGGTAAATAATTAATTAATGTCAAAGCAACGAAAAAGCAAGGCCAATCGTAAAGCACCACGAAAAAGCACTCAGAAACAGCCCAAACCAACCGCAAACTACCCTCCACAACAAAAAAGCAATCTAAACCACATCGAAAACCGGGACGAATGGTAAGCCTATTTATGCATAACCTAGATTATCCTTAAGGGGCCAGTAAGTTACAGCCCGATCCTAACCAACTTTCCAGGGCTGACACAACTGCAGTGCAGCCCCGAGGTAAGGGAACAAATGTTCTCTTACCTTGAAGAGGCCTCCATGACTGCCCCCGCACTGCAAAATGCAGTGTGCGCCCTGTTGGCATAGCTGCACAGCGCTGGAAAGTTGGTTAGGATTGTGCTGTTAATTCTCCATGTAGTCACCTGAATAAAACACATTATAGTGGCTGATTACAGGCAGTTCCAGAACGACTCTTTGAAGGGCCAGCCAGCCATCGTTTTCTGCTTGTAGTCACATTGGAATTGCAACATTCCTTCCACATAGATGTAGGTGCAGCTTGTATGCGGGGGCAGAGTAGACTACCCTTCCTCTTTTACCCCTCCTGTTTTTGTTGAGTGCATCTGGGCATGCATCTTTCAAAAAGAGACAGAACTGCAGTGCCAGCAATGGTCTACATTTGCAGTTATTGTGGAGCTGCACCATTGTTCTAAAAAAAATGTTGGAATTACTGTGCAGATTCACACGACAACTTAAGCAAGGGGAAAAGACAAGTGAAAACGGATGGATGGCAACATAATGTGAACTTGGGGAGTTGGTGGAAGTCCTGAAGCAGAGTCAGGAGACAGTGTTAGGCTGGATGTGGATCAACAGATTGCAGTTTAATCGGACAAGACTTAGACAGCAGTCGTGTTGGTCAGTGGGACTGCTGATCTTGATGATGGGGAGATTCAACCTGCTTTTGATGGGGTAGCACAACATTTGAAAAAGCAATTGCGTAGCGTAGGCATGCTCCTGTACCCGGCCTTGCTCTGAAAGGGGCAGGTGGTGTCAGTAACCAAGAGCACCTTCGACCAACTTTATCTGGTGTGCTAGGTATGAAATGGGCAGTCCAACCCTACTTAAAGATCGGGCGGCCAGCTGAGGCCGCCCGCCCGATTTAGTGCTCTGCTGCAGGCTGCCTGCAACAGGCAGCCCGCGGCAGAAAGTCTATTCACGGAAGGGGATGCTCGTCCCCTTCTCCGAGTGTAATGGTGGCTGGGGCCAGTAGGTCTCCTCGGAAGTCGGAGGAGGTCGTGTAATGGCCCAGTCGTCCTACGGAGCCTGGTGGGGACCGGGATATGGTGGATGCCATGTCTCCGCCCCCACCCGGGACGGCTGGGCCTATGGCTGCCCTCCCAGCTCCACCGTCCCTCCCCCCCATCCACCGACCAACCCACCCGCCCGCTGGATCCACACTTACCTGGGTCCAGCAGTGGCCCGAGTCCTCGGCCGGCAGAGCAGTAAAGTAGTCCTGCTCTAAAGTAGTCAGCAAACGTGCTTTACGGCACATTTGCAACTACTCCGGGCTATTCTGGGTGGCGGATCGCTAGGTTGGATTGAGCTGTTAGTCTATTGTGATACACTTTATGTGGGGCTGCCCTTGAAGAATATCTGGAAACCTCAACACATGCAAAATGCTGCAACCAGACTGACATGCAGAGGGGAAGGGTCGTCTCTGCGGTGATCCCCTGAGCCTTGTCTGTATGAACTGGCTATGAATGAACTCTGTGAACAGGCTATGCTACATATGTTCTTTGGATACTTACCGTAGTTATTTGATTGTGTTTTTATAGTTCTTATGATTTTGTGAGCTGCTGTTGGATGATGAAGGGCAGGATATAAATTTAAATGTCAAATAAATAATTAAGCTTTTATACTGATCTTCTTGATAATGCCTAACTCTCAGGGTAACCAGTTGTACTTTCAGAGTACTTTGCTGGGGGGGGGGGCACTAGCTAATGGTGTGAGAACATTAGGAAAAAAATTGTCATTTGTGTAGGTCTATATTTTTCTACAATGGACTAATAAAGGTAAACGTCCAGGAGTGAGCAGGGAAGATTTGTAAATCTAATCATTAACAGCAAGTGCCAACTGTGTTAAATTTCCCTTGACTTCCTATATTAAAGAAGGTTTTTTGGTTTCATTAACAGGAACAAGCATTCCCTTCTCTCCTTCTGCTTTCTTAGTCAAAATGAATGAATGTGGTCATAAAGAAAAATGGTTTATCCACACATGATTAAATTGCAATGGTGCAAATCCACGTTGAGGCTTTCAAAGCAATTTTTGAGAAAGCGATGAAGGGAGACAAAAAAAATCTTGCTTTAAGTGAAATTGAGGTGTTCCAAAATATTTTTTTTAAAAAATCGATTTAGATCTAGAATATCAGCAGTCCATTCCATAGTCCTTTCCCCTTCGTCATTCTTTAACTCCTCCCCAAAGAACGAAGCGATCCTTAGCCAGCCTAGGTAGGCAGTGTTTGGCGTTGTTTGGAAATCAATTAATTTGTAAGATGAAAAGGTCGTGCAAAATATTTGGAAGTTTTGGAAGTGCTGGAGCTGAACTCACTTGGCATGCCAAGCAGCTGTCGGGATTTCCTTTCCATGGCTTGCCAGCTCTTGGACGGACACACACACATGAGCAATGCACACACAGAAGAACATTTTTTTTCCCTGTGGGCGTTTTGTCACTTGGAACAGGTGACTGCTTGATTAGCTGCTACTGTGTTTTGTGAAGAAAGGGAGAGATCTGCTTGGTTGGATTTTAACACCTTCTCTGCTAAGCAGGAGGCTAGCTTAGGGTGCTAAATTCTTGTCTGTTGCTATCTGTGAAATAAATCTGTGTGTTGCGGAGTTCCAAGCTGTCAGCAACGGTTTGTACTGATGGACTCCTGAAAAGAGTTTTCTCTCGATCTGTGCAACATTCAACAGCCACTAGGGAGCTGTCTTTAGCTCATATTTCAGAGTTAGCTCATTAGCCCAATAACAGTGGACACTCTCTACAGATACTACTTGCAGAGTTCCTCTGTGTGTGTGTGTGTGTGTGTGTGTGTGTGTGTGTGTGTGTGTGTGTGTGTGTGTGTGTGTGTGTGTCCGTTTGCGCATAATACACACAGGGTGGAATTTTCTGTACTACAAGTCTGTCTTCAATATACGGGGATGCAGTATTGAATCAATTCATTTTGCAACATTAACAGTGCTATCCTATGCATGTTTACTCAGAAGTCAACCCTACTGGGTTCAATGGGGCTTACTAATTAGAGAGTGTGTACAGTATAGGATTGCTGCTTTAATCAAGTTATATTGCGTGTGCAGGTACCTCTCATTTTACACATGCTTGTTTTAGCTGCCTTGGGTCCCTTTGGGGAGGAAGGCGGGATAAAAATACTGTAAATAAAAAAATAAATAGATGTTTTTGGAAGAACGCACTTGTTTAATTAATACCAAAACCTAATTTACACTCACAATTTTTTGGAATAATGCGGTCAAACTTCCCATGTGCTCCCACATGGTCGGCTGGCAGCTATCTCCCTCACTGATGTCATCAGCTGATGTTGATGCCCCCCCCGCTCCCAGTAGCCTCCCTCCTCAATCCTCCAACTACACCATCTTGGGCAAGCAGAAGTTGCTAGTCGTATTAGCATTTCCTGTACATTGAAAAAGAGATTTTAAATAAACAATTTTGGTTTTATTTTATTAACTGTTTTTTCTTTATAAATGAGCAAGGTAAATCAGTAGTGTAGCTAGAGGGGGGGCAGCGTGGTAAGTGCTGCAAGGCGCTACAAGGCTTTCACTGCCGGAATGGCTCCGACGGCGAGTCGGAGGGGCCACTTTGCACTGCTGTGTAGCGCCATGCAGCAGTTACCTTGCTGCCCCCCTCTAGCGATGAAACTGAGGTAAATGAATAGAATAATGGCAATGAATGAATAATAAATGAACTATTGAAGGGCCCTGCTGCCTCTGGAAGGTCTGTGCTGGCTTCCTGAGTGCAGCAGGGACTTTCCGGAAGCAGCAGGGACCTTCAAAATGGCACCCACAACCAGTGCAAAGCCCAGTGTAGTGGCCGGAAATCTGAAGGTAAGGTCCCCCTAGCCCCCTCACCTAATCCCATTGATCCCATGGGATCACTGGTTCGTTATGTGCAAATTTGCTAGGAACCGAACCCCTGCAGATATTGAAAACTGACTGTGTACAGTCACTGCACGGCTCAGTATATTCTTACATATCTATTTATGACCTGTGCAGCAACTCCCAGGGCTGGATCCATCCTAGGTGGGCCCTTGTATAGGGAAGGGGTTATGGGCCCAGGCCTGGGCCCAGGTCCAAAAGAATGGTGCACTGCTAGGTGGGCTTCCTAAGGGGAAGGAGTTCCAAACTCTGGGTGCCATGACTAAGTA
Organism: Plestiodon gilberti rubricaudatus; assembly: GCA_026170595.1. Lineage (NCBI taxonomy): Eukaryota > Metazoa > Chordata > Lepidosauria > Squamata > Scincidae > Plestiodon > Plestiodon gilberti. Next base: position 19,981,179 of record JANXHW010000012.1, read on the forward strand.
GGCTGTGTCTCATGTACCCACCAACTGCACTTCAGATGGGGAAGGTTCAAAGAGTGGGCAAATCCCTGGCACATCTCATTTAGGGGGCAGGATTGTGTGGGGAGCGGAGGGGCCTTTAATTGCCCTCAACTCAAGCAATTTGGGGCTTTAAAGAGTTGACATCTTGATTTGGACAGCCCAGGTCGATTAAAAAGCAATGGAATCAGGTGCTCTGAACTACAAACCCCTGTCGGCACCTGCAGTAACATTCTGTATTGGCTGCTATTTCCAGTGCTCCTCAAAGGCAGGCCACGTGTAGAGTAGACCATTCTGGGCCAGATGCACTCAGAAGAAGGGCTATTCATATGAGGCTCAAGGCCCCAAGCAGTGCCGGCGGGGTGGTGGTGGTGGTGGTGGTGTTAGCGCACCTGGCAGAACAGTTTCCTCTTGACTCTCCTCTTCCCGGTTCCTTTCTGTCCTTTCTCTTTTTGTTTGGGAGGCTGCTCCTGTTTCGGCACATGAGTTACACTTTGCTATGTTGACTAGCTCTGGATGCGCTTACTGAGTTGGCAGAGGGGATCCCGGTCTCTGCTCTTACGTGATGATGAGAGAGGATTGTCACTCTGAGAAGCCTGGCACAGTGAGTTGGCAACCCAAGTCTTAATTAAACAGCTGATAAAGTTTCATTTGGCTCATTTTCTCTGCAATAAAAGTCCTAATTGCACCAAAAAAAGAAGAGAGATCATTTCAGAACAACCCTGTAGTGCAGAATTGCAGTGACAGCAATTGCAACGCGCACAGGCGTAGCTATAAGCCCCCGAGGAATGGAGTGTCTTCGTGGCAAGAGGAGTGTAATGTAGTAGGGCTCAACAGCTGGAGCAAAAATCTGTGCCTGTGGATGAGGCCTCACGGGGCCCCTTGCACAGTGCAGTTGCACCTCGTTTCGAAGCCAATGCGCAACTGTTGCAGGTGCTCTGTGGCTCCAAGTTCCAGCTGAGCCAGGGCATTCAATTTCAAACAGCCATCCAGTGTTGCCTTTGTAACCTGTCTCAAAAGATCAGAGTGGAGAAGAAGTGTCTGGTTCAGGAGCAGGCAAACTGGAACATTTGCCTAAGGGCATAAGCACCAGTCTGCCCTGCCCCCAGGAGTGGATGGATGATGAAGAGGGGAGGGGAGGGGGCTGACAGATGAAAAGAGGAGAGCAGACAGGACCAGGTCATGCTCCCAGAGAGAGGGGTGAGGGGCGTGTTAGCTTCATTTCAGTGGATGAAGGGTCCTAGGAGATACAGACAGTATAGGTAAGTGGAACATACTTCTGAGTCAGCATGCTAGCACTCTCATATATCTCTTATATTTTATTTATTTGTTTGTTTGTGTGTGTAATCCTATTGCAACCCACTCCAAGTCTTTGGTGTGAAATGTATTTCAATTAAGGATGAAGTTTCAAAGTAGAAATAAGTGTCAGAAGAAGAAAAACTCTCTAATGAAAAACAGTAGATTGACTACTTAGACTTCCATGGCCAGTATGTCTTGCACAAAGTCTTTTAGGGTATTAAGGCCATGTTAAAATAAACTTAAAAACATACTAAACAGCCAAACAAGTTCTTATATGCTCTATTCTATTAAGTCCCAAATAGAATAGTAACAGGCAGGTTGGTTTTTACGTGTCCATCAGATCCTAAGTTTCGCTGACAATTTTAGTCAGCTAGGGAAGTAAAGTAGATGTTGGTGATTGAGGGAGGCACTACATTTTCTGGTGTTCCTCCCAGGGGCTGCCAGTCATGTGTCCTCCCCCCCCCCCCGGCATGCCCCTCAGGTGCTGCTACATTATGGCTTGTGTTGCTACTGGGGCTGGGCCAGGTTGTGTCAGGCACTTGGGCAAGCAATGGGGAAAGGTTTGTTCTGGGTGTACAGAGTGCATGCGTGTTTGGGTACCCCCTACAGCTGGTCTCTCCTGTCCCAAGCAACCCCCCCCCCCATTGCCAGGTTAACTGCCTGGTTTTCAGCCAGCTGAGCAAGCCAGCCAGTGTTGGTTCCTCTTAGACCCTCAAAACCAGGGGTGGCCAACCTTCCACCATCCATTAGGGCTTCTGCGCTCTTAAGAGACAGCTCTTAAGAGCGCAGAAGCCCTAATGGATGGTAGAAGACAGAATCATGACAGCTGCCATTGCTGGTGGTGCTGCTCAAGCAGCTGCACCTGCTGAAATGCCCTCACCTAGACAACCATTTAAAGGGCCAGCAGCATTCCTGTTGAAAGGCTGCCCACCCCCTGCTCTAAACCAACTTTCTGGGCCACCACAGAGGGGACTCCAGTGGTCAGCCATATGAGCCCTTAGCAGAGCAGTGCCTGACCTGACTGACCTTTGATGTTGCCCCTGCTGGGGGCATTTGGGAACAATTGGAAGTCATTGGAAGAACTGCCGATATGTTTTGACCTACACCCTGAAAAGAGGTAAGGTGGCTTCACCCCCCAGTTGCCCAAAATTCAAGCCAAACGTAAGAGAAATGCTGTTTCAGACTTTTTTCTCTCACCCAATTAGTGCAGTCTTCCCCTCCAAGTTCCTTCTCCTTCTGTCTCAAGTTGTTTGGGTTTTTTTTAATTGTCAGGCTGGGCTGGGGGGCAATGACTTTTCATTTATTCCCGTGTAGCACTTGTAAGCACTTAAAAAGATCATAAACTATAATGATGACATGCTGCCATTTATTATTATTATTTTATTTTATTTCTACCGCTATTAACGTACAAGGCAATTTTTTTATTTTTTATTTATTTTTTACATTTTTATACCGCCCTTCCTCCAAGGAGCTCAGAGTGGTGTACATAGTTCCTCCCCTCCTTTTTGTCCTCAACAACAACCCTATGAGGTAGGTGGGGCTGAGAGATAGTGACTGGCCCAAGGTCACCCAGGAAGCTTCGTACAGACTTTCATAAGCAAATATACATGTCCCTGCCCCAAGGGCCATACAATCAAAATGTTTGATAATTTAAAAGACGAGACGATAGAGAGAGAGAATGAATGAATGAAGATGAACAAAGGCCATAAACACAGGATTAGGAGGTGGGGCTAATGACAGTGGAAGAGTCTTCCACTGTCGGAAGGCAGGAAGGGGGAAGGAATTGGGGGCGGAGAGGAGGCGTCAGGGGGTGGATCCATCCAGTGGCAATGGCGTGTGCCAGATCTTATCCCCTCGATTTCATACCCCACCCCTTTTAACATATGACACCAAAAGAGGTGGCGTATGTCTGAGGAGACCAATAGGCAACCCCAGTGCTTACGCAGAAGTAAGTGTAAATGTTTTATACTTACCTCCCATTTGCACTCAGGTCACCCCCCACTGCACGTCCCTTTCTGGCACGTCCCTTTCTGGCATTGGTGCTGCTGGTGGGGGAAAGGATTGGGCTGCAAATAGACTTCATTTCAGTTATAGAAGAGAATGAAGAGTTGGTGTGGGCCTGTGGAAGGCAGGGGGAGTCACACCATCCCTTTAAGTCTAATTCGGTCTCTGGACTGGCATGTTCTTGTTTGCTTGTGTTGGGAAAGTCAAGAGACTGGGATGTGATTTTTTTCTGCGTTTGTGTGGTGAATGTTTCTTCTGGGTGCTCCCCAATGTGGTGAGACAGGAGACGTATCATGTCCTGGAGTGGCTTGACTTTTAATGTATCTCAAGAAGAGGGCAAATCTCAGGTACTGTATTCCTGTATCAGGTCAAACTCACACATCATAATAGTAGTCATCCCCAGGGCATGTCAGGGGCCCAAGGCTCAGGGTTGGGTGAAGGGGAGCTGTCTGGCAGTCCGACAGGGCCAGATATACTCTATGTTCCAAGGTTTCAGGCAAGCAGAGGTCAAGTTCCGTAAAGGGCACCCCAGAATCCAGGCACGCACTAGGAATGTGGTGTAGTTGGACCCAGAGACTGGTCCGAGATGGAGTTCTGAAGGCTGCAATACAGGGGCTGGGATGGAGACTCAACCTGGCAGTATCCTTTCTCATCATGAGGTCGTTTGTTTAGACGGAGGAGCAAGCTCTAAGGCTGAGGTTTAGTAAGGCCTGGTGGACTTGGACTGGCTCTCGAAGTCAGCTGGGTTCAAAGACGGGTAGCGGAGCCTGCCACACAGCTTCGATAGTCCTCTTGAGTCTCACAATTCGGCCTTCGAGACTCACAGCAGGGAAGCAGCCCAGGTGGCATTGGAGGTGAGATGCCAGAGCCTGGCTTCTGGGAGCCCGTCCCTGAGACCCTCCAGGGCCAGTCTGAGATCTCCTGGTGCCTGAGGTGGCACACCAAATGCCGCCATCTTTGCTGCATTATTTCCACCCACTCTCTGGGTTTGAAAAGAAAGAAGACAACAGAACTGAAGGGGAAGTGTGGAGGAGGGGAGTGGTGGGCTAGAGTGTCAGAGATGCTGTAGCCCGCCATCCTCCACTACTCTTCTGCTCTATCCCCCGCTTCATTTTCAAATCTAGGGAGGAGAAAGAAGCAGCCATTAGAAGGGGATATCTGGCATGTCACCCCAGGCACCTGGAGGTCTCGGGCTAGCCCTGTTCCGTGGGAAGCCGTGGAGCTTCACTGGGCTATATTGTTAACCTCCATCTCTCTGCATCTTTCTTTTTCGAGAGAGTGCCTTCCCTCCTCCCAGTAGCAATTCAGTTGTTGCTCCGCTGAGGATAGCAAGAATAAAAGCATACATGAAGGGAAATTGTAGCTCCTTTTAGCAGTGCAGTTCTACTTATATCTGATGACATTTCAGGAGCGATTCTCTCCAAGGAGCTCCGTTCCTTTGGAGAGGAGAGCTTTGGGGAGCTGCGGCAGCCGAAGCGATAAAAGTGTGGAGCCAATATTGTTCGAGCCTCTCTGCATTTTCCGAAGAATCCCGGGCTGTCATAATTTACCCACCTTGCCTAATTCAGAGCACATGGCTCAGCTCTAACAGGCCTTCCAAGGAGCGCATTGCTGTCTGCCTCCCAGTGGGCCCACCGTGAGTTTGTCAGCAGCGCTGTTAACAATGACAGAGTAGTTCATCAATATTTTTTCCGCCTGCAAGCAGCACGAATCCTGCAAGCAGCACGAATCCTGCATGCTTGCTTGCTTGCTTGCGTGCGTGCGTGTGTGTGTGTGTGTGTGTGTGTGTGTGTGTTTGGTCTACTGTCAGAAAGCTTGAGCTGTGAAAAGATAACATAACAGGTCTGATCTGAAGGCACTCTGATAAAAACACCTTGCTGGAGCTAAGCCGGTTTAAGTGGGAGGCTTTCTGGGGACTGACATACAAAACTGACTGACGGTCAAGACAGATTGGCCCATGTAGTTGGGTATTGTTGACAGTGACCTTCTAAGAAGGATGTTTTTCAGCCCTACTTGAAGATACCAAGGAGTTGAACCTGGAACCTTTCCGTGCCCAGCGTACAGACTCCATCATTGAGCTACGGCTGCACCTTGAAGTCAGTCGTTGAAAGAAAAGGGGAAACAAATAAACCCAAGAGAGGGCTGTTCCCTCTGCAATTGTGGCATTGATCTGAGAACAGCCAGGAATCTGTACACTGAGCTCTCGGCTGGATTGTCATTTAGGAAGCCCTGACCCACTGATAATTTACTGTGCAATAAAATTGTGGATTCCACAATTTTCATACTGCTTTTATGAGTTTCTTTTGCTCTTCAATTTTCTGCCTCTTGGCAGGAATGTTGTTTATGGGCACAGCATCTGTGCGGCTGCCAGCCCAGGGCCTGATGGGATACATGGCGGCAGGACTGTGTGGAACAAGCAGTTTGGGAGATACCCCTACTGAAGATGATCGACTTCCAGGCCAGGAGAGAGGGCAGACTGTGGTCTGGATAAGACATGTGGTAAGTGTTAGTATGGAGAATGTCTTTAGAGGAAAAGGTGCAGGGGAATTGAAAGGCTGAAAAGGGTGATGGTGTGAACTGGTTTCTGAATAATCTCACAGAATGCAGTTAACACTTTTCAGAACGACTCTGAGAAAACAGAGTTGGTTCAAATTTCTACTCATTTTGGCCCATAACTCCCCCTATAAGTCATAAAATTAAAGGCATCAGGATCAAACCTAACTAAAAAATTGCACCTGTTGACCTGAAATGGAAAATGCTCTCTGCACATGCTCTCGGTGTTTCTTTCATAAATTCCAGGGTTTGACTCTGGCACTGAAAACAAGTTCTAGGACTATGATGTTATATAACATAAGCAATAATCTTGCATTTTTCTCTCAATTTTTCCCCCTACGATAAGATCTCCATATGAAGTTCCTCCATGATTCTTGGTTTGTCCAGGCTAATAGTGTCTATTCTGAGATCATTTATCAACCGGAGGTGCAGAGAATTTAACCTGGGACTTTCTGTGTCCCAACCACTTGTTCTACAAGTCTGCCGTAATACAAACCTGTCCCCCATTTTTCAGAGGCATTAGGCCTCGCTGATGCTCAGAAAAGCAAATGGCGGATTTTTCAACCCACAATAACAAGGTCACATGGGTCCTTGTCACATATGGGTCCTACACGCATCACGAGTAACCCTTTGTGCCCCATCAGTGCACAAATAGTACTATTGGTCACCACTCCCTTCTCCCCCCCTCCCCATTTTAAGCAGAGATTCTGTTGAACCAAGTTTGGAAACAAATTTCAGGGATTCATTAGAATTTGCCTCGAAGGTTCTTCTAAACCAGCATGCTATAGGGAAGTGGGCAAGTGAGATAATTTACTGCCATAGTTAGAACATCAGAAGAGCCTTGCTGGATCAGGCCAAAGGCCCATCTAGTCCAGCCTCCTGTCTCACAGTGGCCCACCAGATGCCTCATGGAGCACACAAGGCAACAAGGTTGGGAACCAGTAGTCTAGAGGACTGCTATTATCAGTTGTGAATGTCAGAGGCTAAAATGAAAGTATTCATTGCACAGTGTGAACCAGACCTCCCCACCTCCATGCTGAAAAGCACTGCGTATTTCTAAAAGGAAAACACAGGCCAGGCGTGAGGGCTGTGCTTGAACTTAATCTGTTGTGAAGCAGGGATTCCTCCATGCTCCTCTTGTAATCGGAGATCAATCTCTCTTTGCAGCACCAAGCCGAGCCCTTAATTGCCCCATCGTAACATGTTATCCCTGCACTAATCAGTTGAGTTATTTCTTTGTTAACCTTTACACAGTCAATAACAAATTAAACATCATTACCTGAGTTTAAATCTGGTTGTAAATCTCCAGGACCTGATAGTACTTGGCCACTTACAACTAGGGAGCAATAAATGATATTTAATGGCACTTAAAGACAACCCAGAAAGCTCTGTGAACCAACCTGAAGAAAATGGGGCAATTATTGCAATGGCGTTTGGTTACGGAATGATTTCACTTGATTCTCTGCTTTGACTTGCTTGTCCACAACATTGCTACGTTATTCTCCATGTCATTGTGTGCTGGCCCTGTACACAGGCAATTGCCTATATGATGGCTGTAGGGTCATCAGTTCAGCTTTCATTTTTTTTTCTTTTGATTTTGATCTCTTCCTTCTGCTGTGGACCTTCAGTGCTGACAGTATTGTTCTTCCCCTCCCAGTTTTAGCCTTGCGATAACCCTGGGCAACACTTCCCAATGCCTGAGGTGGTATGCCAAATACGTCTCCCTCCTTACCTGGTGATTTATTTATTTATTTTCTGTATTTATATACCGCCTTTCTCATCATCAGATTTATTCAAGGCGGTTTACACAGGCAGGCGATAAGGGTCTTTACAATATTGTTCTATTCATATATAGAACCTTCCATACTCCAGATGTTTCCCTTCCGAGTGCAGCCCCTTCTTCTGGCTTGTGCTCTGCACTTCCAAGCTTCACAGTTCACCACAGTTTGCTCTCGGATGGTTGTCTAGACGTTATCTCTCTAGCTGACTTCCCCTCCTCTCATGGTGCCTTCTCAGTGTCTTCACAAGGTCCGTCAGCAGCTGTCGTCTCCCATCCAAGCGAGAACCAAGTTAGAGCCTGCTTAGCTTCTTCAGGCAGGGCACCGGCTCAACCTCCCGGCCACACCTCCTGCCACCTCCTGATGTGCCAGCCTCTGTTCTTCTCACTCCTGTGACTGGATTAGGAAGAGGGGAATGGAGCAGAAGAGGAAGGTGGAGGAGAGTGATGGGCTAGAAAGGGAGCAGAAGAAGCAGTGCAGGCACGTGGACAGGTGGAGGTGTGTCCCCCACCTCCCTGCCAATCTTCTGCCTCTGCCTTTTAAAATCTAGTAACTGGGAGGAGGAGTGATGCAGGTGGACAGAGGTGGCCCTCTCCCGTGGCAATCTGCCACCTGAGACAACTGCCTCAGTCTGCCTCATGGATGAGCCGGCTCGGCTTCTGCCAGCAATATGTATTACTGGTACTTGGTCTATAACGAGCCACTTGGAGGGTGGCTCATTTATTTTCTGGCTTCTGCTGTTATCAGGGTTCTTACCCCACTCTTTATCTTCACAACCGGCCTTTGAAGGTAGGTTAGGCTGAGAGAAACTAACTGGCCCAAGGTCACTCGGTGAGCTTCATGGCCATGTGGGGATCGAATGCCTGGTCTCTCTGGCCATAGTCCAAGACTCTGCCCACAACACCACACCTTTTTCACATGTGAATGAGCTATCCCATAAACGGAGCTTTCACATCTCATATCATATAAAGAACATGGCTCACCCATCTGCTGTCATCAAGTGTGCAATGATTAATTTCATCAAGTGTGCAATAACGGTTTCTCGGCCTTTTGGCTACGATCAAGTGACGTGTGCAATAATTAACTGTAGAACAGTGGTTCTCAAACTTACTGGGGTCATGGTGCCCCCACAGCCTCTGGGTGTTGCCTTCTTGGGTCACGTGAAATCGCGCATCATCCAAGATGGCAGTGCCCAAATCTCGTGAGATCTCGTGTGATCCAAGATGGTGGTGCCCTTGAGAGCTGTTAGGAGGGACCACCGGAGGGACCACTCTGCAGCGCCCTTGTGAGTGCATGGGCCAGGGTGTCGTGGCGCACTCTTTGGGAACCTCTGACTGTAGAAGAATTAAGTGATTATGTAAGTGTGGGAACCAGGCCTCTTAGCTCCTTCAGAAAACAACCATTTCCAGGATTTGTTTCTCACGTTAGTTAAATTGGTTTGAAACTGTTTGCTAGCCTAGACACGCTTGTCCTCTCTCCTTCCACTGCTGCCGCCCCCCCCCCACTTTCCCATGCGGTTCCTTGCCCATTCTGCAGTCCCTGCCATGCTATGCATTCCATGGCCATCTTGCTAGCAAGCCCCCCTCCCGCATGTTCGTATAACTGGCATCTTTCGGAGGCATGGAGTTCTGAACCAGCCACAAATGTTTCTAGGGCATTTGGATGCAGGATTTTGGTGCAGGCCCAGCTCTTTGTATTCGGTTAATTCTGGTGTCATTTTCTTTACTCTGTCTATGATCCCATTTCTGGCACCCTTTCTCGGCAGGAAGTGCTAATTTGAGTGGCATTTTTCCATTACCCATGGACGGAGCCAAGCGAACACGTGTGTTTACAAGAGGCGCTGCTGGCTTCGAAGTCCTCTCGTCGCATCGCACCAGGAGTGTCTCCTGGAGTCTGGCGCTGTTTTAGTTCTGTAAACCAAATTTGCAACCCTTTATCAAACACAGCTGACTGGGGTTAGTATTCCCAGCATCACTCATATGTTTGGAATATGCCGCTTTCACTGCTGGGGTCTTGGTGCCTCTGTTTTTCTTTATGTGTGAGAACTGACGTTCTTTGTTTGGGGGAGAAACCAGAGAGAGTTTATTTTTCCCTCTGGCTTTCTCTGTGTGTGGCAAGGCAGACAATGGAAATGATCACAGATTTGAGAATTCCTAAATGAGCATCGTTTTTGATACGCTGAGGGAAGGTTGTTCCATCTGTATATTTATTTCTATTTATTTATTTCTGTATTTATATACCACCTTTCTTATCCTCAGATTGCTCTTCAGATGTTATTCAAGGCGGTTTACATAGGCAGGCTTATCTAGATCCGATAAGGATCTTGACAATATTGTTCTGTATAGAACCCTACAATTCCAGCTGGTTTCCTCCAGGGTGTAGTCATCTTCACTAGCTGCTGAACACAAGCCTCGAGGAGCTCTCCGCAGGACGCCACAGATCATGCTGAACAGGGAAACATTTTTTCCGGTTGTCATCGCTCTGTCACTGACATTCTCAGCATTCCAGTCCGTTCTCTCACCACGGCACGCAACAGCGACACCTCTCTGCCACCGAGGGTCATGACAGCTTATTAGTGACTTCCTGGTTACCCTTCCAGCACGAAAACTGACTGTTCCTGCTTAGCTTCTGGCAGTCTTCAGGCAGTTCAACCTCGGGACCACACCCGTATAATAACGTAGTAGGGGGTTGATTGGGTGGTGATGATGGTAGGGAAGCCTTGGGCAATGATTGGCTGAGCTGCTCTTATGTCACAGAGTTAAACAAGAAGAGGGCATCCCCTTACCATTGGCTGAGAAGCTGTGACCCTAAAAGTCTTAGTTGCCATTGGCCAAACTGCTCAGATATTAGACTCAGCATGAGAAAGACCTAAGAAGAACGTAGGCAATCATTCCAAGTAGGCAGCGCGTGTGTGGGGGGGATGGTGGCTCCATGAAATTATGTGGCTTTGTTCGTTCGTTCGTTCATTCATTCATTCATTCGGTGTGTGTGTGGCACTTTACATGGAGTGGAGAGACATGGTCCCTGCCCTAAGGAGCTTACAGTCTATATACTGTATACAAGGGAAACAACAGAGGGAGGGAAGAGTAAGTGATTGTTTTAGTTATATGTGCTTAAGTTTAGTTACAATAGGGGAAAGGACTCAGGTGTGCTACCAAAGGCTTCACAGAAAAGGTGGGTTTTAAGAAGGGGTTCAAAGGAAGCAAGCAAGACACCTTGCAGATGATCTGAGAGGTGGTTCCAGGAATAAGAGGCAGGAGGGAGTCATTTGAAGGAACAGGAGATCTTTGGATGGTTGAGAGTGTCAGGGTTTGAAGAGTGAGGAGTGCAGCAAGCTATAATCTTATGACCATTTCTGACCCACGCTCCAAAATGACTGTCTCCTCCCTCTCCACTCAATCCCTTTGGTGATCTCGAATCTTGTCAGTGATACTTTCTAAAGACTTTTCCAGCAACATTCTAATTTGCATGGGGAGAAGGCCGTGGTCACTTAGCAGCATGAGAAATCCCCTCTCTCTGGTCAGAGACATTGTTGTTCTTATTGCTCCAGAAGTTTAATCTACTGTAGAGGAAGAGGAACATATCCCCCCAGATTAGAAACAAACTTTGGCTCAGCTTCCATTTCTTAGCTTTTATGGGGTTAAGTTATGAAAAGTCACATTTATATGGGAACCGTTAACTCTTGTAAAAATTGGTCTTTTATAAAAAAAAAGTTAATATTTTAAACAGTTCATACCTCCATATGCAAGGAATCTTCACTATGATGTCAGCATGAACCCTTTAGAATTCGACAATACGTAGCGATCTGGAGCCAGTGAAGCGAGACCCTGCTAAAGCCTCTTGAAACCATTGCTTGACCCAATAATTTCATTCCCTTTCTCTAGCTCGGGCCCAACATCTCTTCCTCAGGGCCTTTCTGGTCAAGTGGAAGGCGTAACTTTTCCCTCAAAGGTATCGCTTCTAGAGACATTGGTGACAATTAGGATGTTGGTGTGTTATGTAGCCATCTAGGTTAGGGGTTCTCAACCAGTGGTACTCGTACCACCAGTGGTACTTTGGCTGACTGCCTTCGGAATCCCGCTCTAACACAGTGCTTTCAGCGCCGCGTTTTCGCTCCTGAGATGCTCCTGCCTTTGGCCAAGCCTCTTGGGAACCCTCTTGCCCGCCCAGAGCCTCCTACCTACGTTTTCTGGCCTCCGAAAACCTTAAAACCTGGACGTAAATGGCAATGATGTCATTGCCAGTCACTTCTGGTGGTACGCAACAGGAGAGTGGTGCCAGAGGTGGTACTTAGCCGGGAAGGGGTTGAGAACCCCTGAACTAGGTTCTTCCACAGTTGCTGTAGAGCCACAGGGAAAGCTATTGCCAGCATGCGCACAGGTGTACATCACCAGCTTTCAGTCCCACCCTCAATAAATTCAGAGATCAGAAGTCTTGAAGCCGGAGACGCTTCGTCACCAGTGGAATGTTTGTTTTCATGTGTGAAAAATGTCAGTTCACACCCAAGTGTCTGAGATCAGGGGTGGGGACAAAAAAATCACACTGGGATAGTTACCCTCTACAAGGGGAGCTCCTTGGTGCTTTGCTTTTAAAGGGGAGAAATGCTGCAAAATCTATTTAGTGGCATTAAAGATCCCAAGGCAACGATGTGTAAGAGGGATTTTTGACTTGGTGCCCTAGCCAGGATTTACCCTGAGAGAGATGGCGATTCCATTCCACCTGCCAAATACTGTAATTCCTTGTGCCATTTCTCCATCTGTCAACTTCAGAGGACAACCCCAGTATCACTGATATGGAAACCAAGGATGTCAAAGGTGGACAAGCGGCACACCACACAGATGCTCAGGGCTGCACCTGTCATTTGGCACCAAAAATGTGTCGGGATCAGCGGAGACCTTCATACATTTAGGGTCAAACTGACATGAGAGTTCTGTGACTGGAACTCCTGACAGTTTTTCTCTTTTCAAGACACAGCCGTGGGGAGGCCTGACTTGAATCAGGGCCATGGCATAAAGGGAGGGGAATCCAGAGGCGTCGCTACGCAGCCCCCCTAGTGACGTCACAGCCGGAAGTGACATCACTGCCGCTGCTGCTAAACACTCCTCAGAGCCGCAAGGCAAGAGGGAGGGCCAAAACTATTGCTGGCTCCACCGCTACTGCCCACTTTTCATGCCACCGAAATGGCATGATTGACTCCCCCACCTGCCGCTTTGTCACCCCCGTGTGCGGCCCAGGGGCCCAGTGCTCCCCACCCCCCTACAGCCACCGCTTCTGGGGGAATCCCGCCCCTTTATCCCTGCTCAGGCTGCACTGCCAAGTCAGTCCTTGAAACTGCCATCAGCCATGAGGGCGAAACGGTTCCTCCGTGCAAAAGCCCTTTGAAATCACTGAAGCTAAACATTTCAATAGTTGCAGTTGTTTTAACAAGAAGGCAGAGCCTAAACCTTCAGATGCTGTAGGCAAGTTTACGCAACATGCTAACTTGGATTATTTACCTCATCGTTTAACTCTCTTCAAATTCTGGTTTGTTTAAAGAGATTGAGGTGAGAAGAGCCCCTAGTTTATCAGGGGGCTCTAGATTTGCCACTGTTTCATTTTTGTTTAATCCCCATGCAATAACCTTGGGTATTGCCAACTGAGGCTCACCACCCACCTCTGCTGTTCCTCTTTCCCCTCTCATGCTCTGGAATAGAAATGGAAGAGAGAACGATCAGAAGACGAATTGTGGAGGATAAGAGAGTAGTGGGCTAGAGTGTCTAGGATTCTCTAGTCCAGTCAGTAACTCTATCCTCCATAGTTCTTCTTCTGCTCCATTCTCTTCTTCCTTTTCGAATCCAGGAAGTGGGAGGAGAAGGAGCAGAGGAAGTGGGATCTGGTGCAGCAAGGTGCTGTGCAAAGGGGGGGGCAGCATTTGGAGTGTGGCCTCAGGCACTGGGAGGACTTGGGGTGGCCCTGACAGCAGATGTGAGACTTCTCCAGGAGTGCACACTGCACACTAATATGAGACAGTGGGTTGTGGCTACAACACTCTCTGCAATTCTTGCCAAAACAGGGTTGGTGATTCTTCAGGATTGAGAATGCTGACTCCCCACCTGTGCGGCTATCTCTATAATTGTTTAAATAACCGCTTGTTAAGATACCCAGATATTGCAAGTAGCTCTGTTGCTGCCCCGATGCTCGGAAGGAAGCTTTTGCTGGGTCAGCCTAATGGCCGCATTTTATTACTAAAATAACTTTCTAACTGCTTGGCGGTTGGCTTAAATAAACAGGGGGGAAGCAAGTTTGAAAAAGTTGCAGCAGGTTTGTATTCCTTAGCTCAGATATTATTAGCTATCTGACTCAAGGGCTGATTCTTTTTGTTTTTAAATGAAATTATAACTAGGAGGTAGTGAAGTACTGGCTGCAGGAGGTGAGTGGGGAAGTGGCATAAGATCCCATCACTGGGATAGCAATGATGCAAAGTAATTGGTTTCACTAGCAGCCCAAACACCTTCCTCTGACAGCAATATCACAATTTGACTGGGTTTTCCTTCTCAGGGACTTGGGAAGTTTGTCCAGGCAGGGCAAAGATGAGGTGGAGCCTTGCCATCGTTAAAGGGGATCAGAGGTCAGCGGTCCCGAAATTGACACACTTGACCCATTCCCTTGCTGCACTGGACCAGAGTCTGGAGTGAACCTCCCCGGGGACTGTGTTGTGGGTTTGAAGCTGAGCCTCCAACCCTTTTCCCCCCCAAGAGGTGTATAATTTGATATTTATAGCCTCTCTTTCCGACAAGGTCTATGACACCTCGGGGACCCATTTGGTGAAGAATGCCAGTTCCCCTTATGAATTTTTGATGGGGAGGAGGAGCATCGTGGCCCACAAGGGGGAGCTTGTGAAATGTTATTCCCCCACTTATTTTTGGCTACAATACTGGGGGCCCTTATCAGGATCATGCCACAATCCTGTGTAACTCTTGCACCAGTGTAACAGTAGATCCCCCAGTGTAAGAGCACTAATGCCAGTGTAACTTGCCGTACGCCGACGGACGCAGGATGGACACCAGCGTAACCACTCTCGGACGCCTCACATGCGCAGTTTGGACCTGGAATGGACACCAACACAACTCCGCCGCCACAGGGGGCATTCTGGGGGCATTCAGACACCCCTGGAATGCCCCCTGCGCTGGCAAAGTTGTGCTGGTATCCGTTCCACATCTGAACTGCGCATGTGAGGCGTCCAAGAGGGGTTATGCTGGTGTCCGTCCTGCGCCCGTCAGTGTACAGCAAGTTACACTGGCATTAGTGCCAGTAAACGACCAATTCACAATGGGAGCAACCACGGACGCCAAAAACTGGTCTTACGGACAGTTCACTTTCTCTCTAGCCAGCGTCACGAAGAATTGGCCAAATACTACATTCCCATTTGATTACTACAAAATTCTAAAAGTCAAAATTACCCTACGGGCTGATGTCGTCCCAGGAACTATTACTATTACGTCCCAGGAAGTTACACAGGATTGCACCCTCATTTTTTTTGTTCATCTTCTTCCATGGCTTCTGCTATCCGAAGCATGCACAGACCAGCTTGTGGGCACGTAGGGCAATGCAGTAGATCAGTCATGGTCTCCAGTGGTTTTGGACCCAAGACCCCCATAGGGGGGGGGGAAATAACATTTCACAAGCTCTCACCTGGAACATGGGATCCGTCCTTCCGTCCGTCCGTCCTTCCTTCCTCCCTCCCTCCCTCCCTTCTACACAGGGAGGGACTGTAGCTCAGTGATAAGAGTACAAATTTGTACTCAACTGCCTCTGAGAGTAGACCTAGAAATGGGTACAAATTGCAAGAGAGGAGATTCCGGTTGGATATCAGGAAGAAACTCTCGATGGTAAGGGCGGTTTGGCAGTGGAACAGATTGACAAGGGAGGTAGTGGATTCTCCCCCACTGGAGATCTTCAAGCATAGGCTCAAAGTCACCTGCTGTAGATGTTCTAGGAACGATTTCCTGCTACAGGCAGGGGGTTGGGCTAGATGACCTTGTGGGTACCTTCCACTTCTATACTGAGCAATCTCAGACTTCTAGGTTTAACAAAACCACGTCAGAAGCACAGTAAGGAGCTTTTTCTCTCTCTTCCTTTTAATGAATAAAATACTGCTTGCACAGTAGCCAGCAGGTGTCATAATCTTGCTCCCTGTTCATAATGTGAGCTCTGCTTTCCATAGTCTTTTCTTGTTCTTCTTCTTCTCATTGGGGAAAGGAACCTGCATGCAAAAATTAGAGAATATCTTAGAGAATATCTTCTCTAATAGGCCAGATATTCTCTATTAGATATTCTCTAATAGGCCAGACCGTGAAAGGAAACCACCTGGAATGAAGCGTTCTATGAAAGACGAGCAGCGAAATCCTATGGAGCGGGCAGGTGACGGAACAAGCGTTCCGTTGCCTGAAGCCATCGCGAACAAAGCACGTTCATGACGTAAAGACGACTCAAGAGCAGGGGAGGCCGGCGCAAGGCCGGCCTCCCCTGCTCCGTCAACGGAGTGCCCCACCGGCCGACGCCGAACCCAGGTAAGGATCCGACGGTCGGGAGGGCGGTTTGCCGGATGGGGGAAGGGGGCCCATTGGCCCAGGCGGCCCGGGAGGGGGCGGGGGATGGTCTCGGCCATATCCTGACCCCCGCCGGGTGCCTGAGCCGTTACTTGGCCTCCTCCTCCTTCCGCCAGCGATTTCGCTGGCGGAAAACTGAGGAGGCCGATAGGGCCTGCCCTGGTTTACACTCGGGGAAGGGGACGAGCGTCCCCTTCTCTGGAGTAGACCTCTTTCCCGGCAGCAGCCTAGCCGCCGGGGAACAGGATCCGGCGGGCAGCCTGCCGGATCCTTATGTAGGATTGCGCTGCCCAACATTTATTATAAATGTAAAAACCACTTTGGTTTAGAAATGCCTCTCTCTCTCTCTCTCTCTCTCTCTCTCTCTCTCTCTCTCTCTCTCTCTGTGTGTGTGTGTGTGTGTGTGTGTGTGTGTGTGTGTGTGTGTGTGTGTGTTTGTGATTTACACTAGAAAAATGGTTCAGGGGGAAGAATTAAACTTCCTCAGCACCACTATCCCACTCCAATTTGCCCCTCTGTCCATTGCTGCTTTTAAAAGAAGCTTAAAATCCTACCTTTCAGGGATGTTGTACCCATTGCAACAAGATCATGCCCATGGAACGATTTGCGCATGCTATAGAAATGGCAGTGGTGGTTATTGTTAAAATATAACAACTATATTCATATCAATAAAATATTCTGCCCTGGCACCAGCATGTGGCACCCTTGGGCATATTCTGTGCCCTCACCCCCTTGGCAGGGCCCGCTGCTGATGCCTGACCCCCCCCCCATTTTTCTGGCCCCTCTGTAGGTATGGATTAAATGCATCTTCTGTTTTCCAGTGATGTAGACTTGAGTCTATTGACTCGACTCGAACTTGACTCAGCGATTGTAAAAGACTCAAAAGACCCGATTCAAGACTTGGAGCCTTTTATGACAAATTGGATTTTATTCAGGTTTAAACCCGTTTTCCCCATTAAATAGATAGGGACTCGCAACTCTCAACCAAAGACTCGGGACTTGGGGGCAAAGACTTGGGATGTGACTTGAGATTTGGACCCAGAGTCTTGGGACTTGATTCGAGACTTGGACCCAGAGACTTGATCCACATCCCTGTGTTACTAATATAAAGACTACCACTGTCTCTTGTTTATGTCTGTCTTCTTCTTGATGAGGCCCATAAGCTTCAATTAGTGAACTAGGGATGGGGCAAATATAAAGGGATATTTTGAAAAATGAGGAAACTGCCTGCCCCCAAGGTGGCTTTGTTGTCAGCCCCTCTGACGGAAATCTTACGCCCTATATATACAGTATAAATACCGTATTGTCGGGAGTATAGGCTGCACTTTTTCCCCCTAAGGCAAGTCTTTAAAGTAGGGGTGCGGCCTACAATCAAAGCCTAGTGTTTTCTGCCTAGTGTTTTCTGCAAAGCGTTTTCAAGCCAAGCCTCTCTGAGTCTCTTTCAAAGGTAAAACGGGGCGCTTTTTTTCTCTTTTTCTTTTTTTAAACTGCAAAGCACTGTGTTTTCAAACCTTTACAAGGTTTGTTCCTTGCAGCTCTTAATCACTCGCTAAATGGCTGAAAACAATGATCTCTCTAGCAGCCTCTAGCCTCAGGAAGCATTTGAAAAAATTAACCCTTAAGTTCCAGCCCCAGGACTCTGTGGAAACTAAGATATTTATTGATCCTGCAGTTTGAAGTTGAGTGCGCAGTTTGAAAGTTGAGAGCAAGAACTCCTGCATAGGCTTACCATATCCAAAGGGGGACAGAGTTCCTACCTTTAGGCTGCAATCCGATGCACACTTTCCTGGGAGTAAGCCCCATTGATTGCAATGGGACTTACTTCTGAGTAGACATGCATAGGATAGTGCGGTGTTAACCATTGAAATTTAGGCAGGTGCAGCTCATCATCATGGAAGGGTGCAACAAGCTGCACCTGCCAAAATTCCAAAGGTTAAAGGTAGGCACTCTGTCCCCCTTTGGATCTGGGAAGGCTACTTATACTAGGGTGCTCAGATTCAATAAGGGACAGGGTGCCTATGCCTTTAACTGTACTAAAGCTGTACTGTTTTACTGTTCTACTAATGTGTATATTTTCTTTAAGTTAAAAATGTATTTTTTAAAAAATAGCACCAAACTTTAAGGGTGCGGCTTATAATCAGGAGCGGCCTATACTCGGGACAATACGGTATGTATATACCGGTACTTATATTCTAGTTCCCTTCCTCCTTTCTAGTTCCCACATGCCCCACCAGCCATTAATTTACCTTAGTAGCTTGTGCGTGTCTACCTTTCGCGTTCATAACATGAACAAAACAAAAAGGGAGAAACCCTTAAAAATATATATATAGGGCATGAGATTTCTTTCAGAGAGACTGACAAAGTCAAAACACAAACACACACAGACACACACACACACACACACACACACACAGAGAGAGAGAGAGAGAGGTCCACGCTCTGACAGTTTATTTTTGGGAACGTATGGTCCATCATACGTATCATAAGATGAACCATTGTGCTTTATTTTGCCCAACACAAAACGTCAGTCAGGGGTTGAAAGGGACAATATGTACCTGACTTTTCATCTGTCAGAAAGTGAGGAGAACCTTTGCCAACTGGGTAGGTGACTTCCAGGAATTGTTACTTTGGGTAGTGGAAACTGGAGTTATGATCGAAGCCGGACACTAAGCCTGGGACTAGGTGTAGTGATGCATCTGAAATACTTTTCATCCTAATTTCCATCATGTTTTAAGTGTTGCAGATGAGCTGCTCTTGTCTCCAAAGTAAAACTGATGCATTCAAACAGTGGTTCCAAAACCTTTTAGCACCGGGTCCCACTTTTTAAAATGACACTCTCTCAGGACCCACCTACCTTTACAAGACTTTAAAAAAATCTAGAAAGAAATATTTTTATTTATTTACAAGTACAGGGCCCCCCAATATCAGCGGAGGATTCGTTCCAGCCCCCCCCCCCCGCAGATACTGGAGAATCGTGAATAGGGCGAATGTGCCCTCCGCCTGCCCCACTGCCCATTAATTTACCTTAGTAGCTTGTGTGTGTCTACCTTCCGCATTCACAGCATGAACAAAACAAAAAGGGAGAAACCCTTAAAAATGAGGTGCCGAGTGTATTTTTAATCAGATAATAATCATGCCAGGCGATTTGAAAGTAAAGCCTTGAATAACCAGACAGCCCACTTACTTGAAGCGCTCTGGGAAGGAGTAAAGAGTCAAAGGCACTCAGAATTGGACCCAAAGGCTGTACATGTGTCAGGGCCGGAGTGAAGGGGGAAGAAAGCAGAGATCCTATAGCAAAACCCACCATGCCGACTTCTGTTGCTAGGGTAGAACCTCCACAGTAGGGAGCCCAATGAGTAGAGCCTGTGCTGTTCATACAGAGGGTTCTAGGTTTAGCCATCTTAAAATCCTACTCTTAAGGATCTTCTCCATATATAGTGACAGCAGTTGCTCTCCCCATCACAGTACAAGGAAATTATAACCCAGGCAGAGACGGTACTGCCAGCATCTGCCAGTGGAGTCCCTGATGTAATTTCAGTAACTTGGAGCCTCGCTATTCCTGCCAGCCACCTTGATGTGCGGCTGCTTGGCAAATTGCTTAAGGGACGCAGCCAGTCGTACAGCACATATGAACAGGAAGAGTTGCTGCCTGCTGCTGCTGCTGCTGCTGTGTGGAATGGTGTTTTTCTTTTTAAAGGTTAGGAAAGAGAGAGCTACCCTGGAAACACAGGTCTTGCAGGAAGTCCGGTTCATATGCCTCAACTGTCCTTGTTGTTGTTTACCAGGGAGAACCCCTGTTTTCTGGTCCTCTGTTGCGGAGAAATCCCTTCCAATTTTGCCATTGGGGATGCCTTATTAACATTGAGTTAGTTATGTGGTTACTGATGTTGTCGTTCTTGAGGGTTCGACTCCTTTCCCAGGGTCTTTAGAAGTTAAATCTCTGTGTGGGTGAGGGAATGCAACTGGTCTCTAGTGCAGATCTATGTAAATGTAAGCACACAAATGCTAACAGTTACTAAGGACAGAGTGCCAATTCTTCAACAGAAGAACTTCAAAGAAAGATTAGACTGAGAAAAAACCAGAATTATAATTTATAATATGATTGAACATCATTGCAGTAGGAGGGAGTTTTAATCAAGACAGGGGCTTTTTTAGTACATTACAAAGTTAATTAACTTAGCGCGCCGCTGAGGTTATCTTCACCAATTGTGACCTGTCTCTGTGCTTATTTTATTTACATTTTATTTTATTTTATTTAGAGCGGATGGCGCAGTGGATTAAACCGCTGAACCATGAGCTGTCGATCGAAAGGTCGGCAGTTCGAGTCCGCGACGGGGTGAGCTCTCGTTGCTTGGCCAGCTCCTGCCAACCTAGCAGTTCCAAAGCATGTTAATGTGAGTAGATAAATAGGTACTGCTTGCGGGAAGGTAAACAGCGCTCCGTGTTCCAGTCGCATGCTACGCGCTGCGGCAAGGAGAGTCATGCCGGCCACATGACCACGGAGGCGTCTTTGGACAGCGCTGGCTTTGAAATGGGGATGAGCAGCACACCCTAGAGTCAGACACGACTGGACTTCATTGTCAGGGGTCACCTTTACCTTTACCTTATTTACAGTATTTTTACCCTGCCTTTCTCTCTGAAGGGACCCAAGGTGGCTTGTATACCTTATCTTGTATACCTTTTTAAGTTTGTCACAAGATCAGTCTTGTTTCATTTCCTCTTGCAATTCACTGCTTTCAGAAATTTTAATCTCCGTCCACGAGGCCAACTGAGATAGTTGCCTCAGGCAGGAGATTGGCAGGGGGGATACACCCGCCTCCGTTCACCCACTGGCCTCCACTGCTGTTGCTCCTCCTCCCGTTCCCAGGATTGGAAACGGAAGAGGGGAATTGAGTGAAAGAGGAAGTGTGGAGGAGCGGAGAGCAATCGACTAGAAGAGCATCAGACACACTCTCTCCTCCTCCACATATCATCTGATATGGTTTTATTGTTTTCTGTGGGTTTATTTTGTTGTTGTTAGCTGCTTTGGGCACTTCCACAAGGAGGAAGAAAGTAGGCTATACTTCTTTGTGTGTGTGTGTGTGTGTGTGTGTGTGTGTGTGTGTGTGTGTGTATTGAAGGGCAGCGGTGGCTTAGTGGTCAAGACGCTGAACTGCAGATTGGAAAGTCGGTAGGACAGCAGTTCAAGACCCGAGTGCCACGTGATGGAGTGAGCTCCTATCTCCTGTCCCAGCTCATGCCAACCTAGCAATTCGAAAGCAAGAAATTGAAAGTACCATATATACTCGCCTACAAGACTAGGAATGTATGCATAAAATAGACCCTGAAAACCCTGGGTCGTCTTATCCACAGGTCAGTGATCAAAGCCAAGCTAATCCCTGACAACCAATGTTCAGAGCAAAGCCCTGAGGCTATTCAAAAATCAGATAAGTGCTAATTGCTCTAAGATGAGCTCAATTTGCAAGATACAGTAGTTGCTAATTGCTTTGCAAAGAGCTGTTCTGACCTGAGCTGCTACAGTTTGCAAGAGAGCTAATTGCTTTGCAAAAAGCTGGTGCTTTGCAAAGAGCTCAGCTCCTGCAGGGAGGGAGCCTATTCAATTTTATATTTTCATATATAATATAAAATGCTCCTTCACCTTTCTTCCTGTTTGGAGAAGAGCTCCATTTTATGCTGCTTCAGAACAAGGTAAAATGGATCTCTCTTTTTTTTTTTTAGCCCACCCCAAACTTTTGTTGCTCTTTCAGAACAATTACTGGTAAGTCATTTGAGCTTTTTCCATAAATCGTTTGAGTAAGTCGTTTGAGCTGACCCCATAAATCCTTAAGTTTTACCCTCGTTTTATCAAAGAATCATAGTGAATTTCAGGATTTTTGGCTGAAAACATGCCCTTGTCTTATCAGTGAGTTCGTCTTATATGTGAGTATATACAGTAGATAAATAGGTACCGCTGTGGCGGGAAGGTAACGGCGTCCCATAAGTCATGCCAGCCACATGACAACAGAAGCGTCTTCGGACAGCGCTGGCTCTTCGGCCTTAGAAACGTAGATGAACACCGTACCCTAGAGTCAGACATGACTGGCTTTTGAGCAGGGGATATCTTTACCTTTACCTATATATAAAATATATAAGAAATCAGAGGAGTGGGTCAGGCAAAAGAAGACAAATTCGGTATCCATGCTGGTGATGAAGAACCTTGTAACTCCATGGAACAGTGGAGAAGACGAGGCTCGCAAAGTGATTCTTGGTATTAGAAGAACAGAGAGTGTTGCAAGCGTATCTCATTTTTGTCTCTGAAATATTGGAGGGTATGTAAGTGATGTGTGTTAGTTTTGCAAATGTGGAGTGAGGGGGGAATGTTTTTTTTTTAATTTTACTGAGAATATGAACAGCATCAGACTGTGTTCCTCTTTCTCTCCTCCTTTCCTTCTTTCTCTCTTTCCCACCAGGAGAGGGGAGGGGGAAAGCGAAGGATAACCCCTGCATGTGTAACAGTTCCTTCCCATTTGCACAAAGTGACAAGAGCTCGATGACAGACACTTCTGATGGGCTCGGGGGCTGAGGCCAACCTGCCCACCAGCCTGTGACGAGCGGCTTTCTACTGGACAGACGGGGTTCATGGTGCTTTAGCTTCCTCTTCAAAGTGACAAAAGGTCATTTTTTTAAAATGCTTCTCAAGTGACAGTGAAAGGAACTGAAAAATGAGGAGAGGGGGCGAGGTTGACTCCGGGTGCCGTCATTTGGGAGATGCAAAGGAGGTAACCAGCCACCATCCCTGGCCTCGTGAAGTTTTTCAGATGTTTCAGAATACGCAACGCACCGGCAGGCTTGCCAGATGTTAGGTTTTGACCTTAACATTTCTGGCTTCGGTCTGAGTTTCTCACTATTGTACATCAATATGGAGGTGATGAGCTGGGTTTGTGTGTAGTGGCAACTGGCAAAGTCTCCACACCAAATGTGAAAGTGTGTGTGTGTGTGTGTGTAAGGGATACTTCCCTTATGAGGAAAAACTACGACATTTGGGGCTCTTCAGTAATATCACTACATTGCAGTCTTCAGTGCAAAAACTGCAAATTATTCAATTATTTCTAACTGGAAAAGTAATCTGTTTCAACCAGATGCATCCCACAACCAGTAGAGAGGTGGTAATTTGGTTCCAGTTTGGTTTGAAAATATAGCGTTTTGTGTTTTTATTCGGTTTGAAAAGGTTGAAAAGGTGGTGTTTTGTGTTTTTATGCTGTTATCAACAAAAACAAACATTTCTAACCATGCTGTTAAAATGGCATTGAAATAAAAAAGGCATTGAAGTGATTATTTTTGTGGCCAAGCAGACGGGCAGCGCAATCCTGCACAACTATCCAGCGGGTGGTCCAGGCCACCCGCCGAATCCTATCCCCTGTTCTGGGCCGCTCTGGCCTGGAACGTTCGTCCCCTTCCCGATGGGCCTTCTCGGATTTCCGCCAGCTAAATAGCTGACAGAAGTAAGAGGAGGCCATGTAACGGCCGAGCCAGCCTGGCAGGAGACAGGGAAATGGCCCCCCCCCGGGTCGGCTAGGCCAATGGCCCCCTCCTTTACCGCACCCGCTGGGGGGATCTCTTACCTGCCTCCGGCGGCTGTGAGGATATCCCGGCAGCGGAGTGAGAGCGGCCGTCCTTGCTCCGGCCACCCTTACTCCTGAGTCGTCGCAAACTTGCTTTACGGCACATTCGCGACGGCTTCCAGTGGCGGAGCGCTTGCTCCGCTGCTGGTTTTTTTTGCGCAGGATTGCGCTGTAAACTGTGTGTTCTGCAGAAGGTGCCTAATTGAAAATTGATGCTTTTGGAGACTTGTTTTGGGGTGGTTTTTTGTGCCTAAGAGGTAAAGGCTGCAGCTGAAAAGATTTCCAACACCAAATTATTAGAGCAGCCTAATCTCTCTAATTAATCTTTCTGCCTTTGGATCTCTGCTTTAGAGGCAGAAGGGCTAATTCTCTTACCCCGGTGTCAGTTTGATAATGAGGAGGGAGGGGCAGCTGGTAGCTTGATTGTTCTGGATGAACTATAAGACCTCCGTAGGGAATACTGGAACCTTGACTCCTTTGACCTGTGAAGTGCTGAGTGTGGCAAACATGAAATCTCTGCAGATCTCAGTTGGCAAAAGATGTCAGAAAAATGCAATTCTGGGAGAGGGAAAAAAAAGACCTACCTTAAAAAAAAGTGCATCCAGATTTACTCCCCTTTTTGGAAATGAAATCTCATCAGAGGCACATATTTCCTCCTTTGACTTCCTTTATGTGACTTCCTTGTTTAGAATGGAGATTCGTTCAGGGGCTCCTTCCATAAAGCACACCATATCATCAACTTTGTGCAGATGAAACAGAAGCATCTTTGTGTACTTGTAACATGCCTGTTTTCACACTAAAGATTACCACTCAAGATGTCCGCAGCACTATTTCCAGCTACAATTGTATCCCACCCTTCCTCTAGGGAACTCAGGGCAGTGCACAACTCCACCCACCCACCCCATTTTATCTTTACATTATCAGCACTGTGAAGTAGATTAGGCTGAGAGAGAGTGGTGGGTCTCAGGGGTCCCAGTGAGCATCACCTGTGCAGATGTCAGGGTGCTGGGAGAGCCCTGGGGCAAAGTTCTGCACTGGGCCCTCCATCGTGTCCCCTGCCCACCCCCAATGATGCATTGAAGCTCTACCACCGCTGGTACTGAGACTTCAAGGGTTGGTCTGACCAGGTGGAACCTGGTCTAGAAAAACGACATAGGATGCTTTTAATACTCTTGCAAGCACACCAGGGTTATATCATTTTGTATATAGCGTGCGTGAGGGGAGAGGCCTGACCTGGATCCAGACTGCAGTGCTTGCGGATCAAGGGGACTTTAATTCTACCCTCTCACTAGGGTACTAAGGAATCCAGTATTTTGAACTGGATTCCTTCACCTCTCCCCGACCGTGAGTGCTATTTTGACACGGGAAAAATCCCTGTTGGTGCCTAGCAAGAATAAGCTTCTGTTGGAATCCTTAGAGTCCAGGTTATATTTGAATATTGAATGGAGGCTGTTCTAGGGAGAACATTTGAATTTGGATGCAAACAAGCCAATGAATTGACTCCTTGTTTTCTGAAGTCTGGAACGCAGTTCAGGGAAGTAGATAAAGCATGGAGGGAGCTATGATGTACATATCGCAGATCTGCTTGCTGACGAGCGGACTGGGAGCACTGTTGCAATTAAAGATTTATATGCACCTTCCCACTCACATGGGCCGACCTCCAAGAATCCATGCAACTGACATAAACCTTTCATTATGGATTAAATTAAAACTCTCGCTGGATCGTGAATGATGCTGTAACTGGTGAGCTGACAGGATTTTGAGGATGAGTGTATTCAGCCACAATGACATCTAGTAGACAACAAATGATGTCACGTTGCCTAGTATGTCCTGTGTCCAATAAACGTTGGTGGCAGAGGTTTCCATGACTGTTCCTGGCTCCAAAGTTGATAAGTGGCCTATAAAATGTTAAGTTAGGAGCTGTTATATTGCAGAGCTACACCCTACTGATAATGTATACAAATTGGCCTTACCCCCCACACTCTGCACATTCAACGTTTGTCTACAGAGACAAATCCGGAATGTGGGGAGAGTTCTCTTCCCGATTGCCCTCTTAAAACCATCCACGGGGAGACCTTCTCCCTGCCTTCAGCATTTGTCTCTGCAGACAAACGTTGAGTGCATGGAGGGCAGGGGGTTTATCTAGCATGTGCTTACATCACTGGCAGGGGATGGGGGTACTTGCACATGTGAACATGGGAGAAGGGTCTAAGGCTGTAGAGTCACCATTGTTGGGGGGAATTGGAGGATGTCGTTCCTGAATTTCCTTCTGAGAGGGGCCCTCTCCCCCTCTGTGTTCTTCAGTGAATAACTGGGGTATATCATTGCCAAGTTGGATTCGTCTCCGAATCTGAGGTTTTTAGGTGGCCACTGGTGTGGTGATGTCACAAGTGGTATCTGATGATGTCATAATACTAACAACCTTTGAATAGTTTGGGTAGAATCTGGTATTGGGGGGGCCACCAAGAGAGAGAGAGGGTCCAACTGCAGCCCCAAAGTGGCCTAAGATTCGTAGCTGCCAAAGGGGGAAAAAAGCTGGAGGAAAGGGTCATTTTGGTCAAACTGCGAGATTGTGCCTGCTAGGCATGTCCTCCGATGCCATCATACCCACTGTCCATAACCGCCTTCCTCCCATGGCTCTACATTCATTTTTTTCCTGCTGGGTCCTGGCTGACAAATATGGTTGCCAGCTCAGAGACACCCCCAAACCTGAGATTCAGGAGACAGGGCCTGGGGATGTCATAAGGTGGGGCCAGCCCAGTGATCTCGCATTGTTGCATTCTATTGAATGACCCCAAAGATCTGATGTCGAGGTGGAGCCCCACAGCAAAGGGATGGGTGAAAAAGAAAAATCAAAGGGAAAAAAATTAAGAGGAATTTTCCTCAGTTTTTCTGGTGAAAAATGTGCAACATTTTCTTTTCAGTCTTGTGAAATACAGTATGGGAAACCTTAAATAAATGTACTAGATTCTAGAAGAAAACCAAACAAAGGTGCCCATTTGTTCAAATTTCTGGAAGAAAACCACCCTCCATCACATTTAACTGAAGAACACTGAACTTCTTCTCTCTTCTTCCCCTTTTTTTCTGGAAGGATGTATTTTTTTTAAATGCTTCAACCCCCCCCTCCCAATGTGTGTGGTATGTGTGTTTAAAAAAACCCAGTGACTCAGAGAACTATAAATATTACAGCTTGTCCTTCTAAAATAAAACAAAAACAAAAAAAATCTGTCAGTAGCATTAAAATTAGGTACGAGGAAAAAAGTATAGACATTTTGTACATCTCTGTGTGAGAAACTTGTGCAACATGTGCAACGCGTGGCCCAAACAAGCTACTAGTGAGTGAGTGAAAAATATCAACCGACATTTGCCGACAATTTCTGTTGTAAATTATTTCTGCTGGATCCTTTCGCCATATAATTCAGAGATCATAAATCAGAATCCGGAGTATGTTGCTTCTGTCTTCCTTGAGGCATTTCTGGAAATCTTTTTGTCTGGAATTCATTGATACTGTGGTTTCTGTTGTGGCTCCGCCATCTTCATATGGGATGATTAAAACCTCTCTCGCACGCGCGCACGCACACAAACACACATACCAGCAAGGAACTCCTTGTTATACAATTCCACTAACTAGCTCTTTACAATAATCTTTCTATGTGGCTGATAAACCTCCAATTATACATAATGTCTTACTATTTATATCCCATCCAGTCTCGGAGGCTCTAGATCAGCGATAACAATTGAAAAGGCAAAAGGAGAAACACTGAGCTTGAAAGGGAAACTGTCCAGGGAGAAACTCACCATTCCCACTATTTTAATAACAGCCCAGACCACCCTGATCAGATTTAACCACAGTCACCAAAAGCTGGCCCAAAGAAGAAATTTTCTTCTTCTTTTGAATGCAAAAGGAGGGGAAACGTCACCTTGTAAGCTGGAACATGGTAATATGCAGAGTACATTATGAGAAATGCAGGGCTGAATGAATCGCAAGCCGGAATCAAGATTGCCAGGAGAAATATCAACAACCTCAGATATGCAGACGATACCACCCTAATGGCAGAAAGTGAAGAAGAACTAAAGAGCCTCTTGATGAGAGTGAAAGAGGAGAGTGCAAAAGTTGGCTTGAAACTCAACATTAATAAAACCAAGATCATGGCATCTGGTCCCATCAATTCCTGGCAAATAGAAGGGGCAGAAATGGAAGCAGTAACAGATTTCACTTTTTGGGGTTCCAAGATCATTGCAGACGGAGACAGCAGCCATGAAATTAAAAGACGCTTACTCCTTGGAAGGAAAGCTATGGCAAACTTAAACAGCATAATAAAAAGCAGAGATATCTCCATGCCAACAAAAGTTCGTATAGTCAGGGCGATGGAGTTCCCAGTAGCAATGTATGGTTGCGAGAGTTGGACCATAAGGAAGGCTGAGCGCCGAAGAATAGATGCTTTCGAACTGTGGTGCTGGAGAAGACTCATAAGAACATAAGAAGAGCCCTGCTGGATCAGGCCAAAGGCCCATCTAGTCCAGCTTCCTGTATCACACAGTGGCCCCACCAGATGCCTCAGGGAGCACACAGCCAACAAGAGAACCTGTTTCCTGTCTCCACTCCCCTGCACCTGGCACAGAGAAAACCTACTTCTAAAAACCAGGAGGTTGCTTATGGCTTGTAACCTGTGATGGTCTTTTCCTCCATGAATCTGTCCAAACCCCTTTTAAAGGCATCTAGGCCAGGTGCCATCACCACATCCTGTGGCAAGGAGTTCCACAGATGAATTACACGCTGGGTTTTACGCGAAACCGGAAGTGGGTTGCGTCCCCAGGCTCCCCACACACCCCGCCGGACATCCACTGCCCACCAATGCAGGTAAAAAGGACGATTTCGGCCGCGGCGGTGGCAGCGGCGCGATCCCGGGCGCGTTGTCGCGACCCCTGGGAAGGCCCCGCTGCCACTTAGAGCAGCGTAGGGCCTTCCCAGGAGTTAGAGAACCACTGCTTTACAGGTTAAATGCCATGCAAGTACGGAGTAAGGGGAGGAGGTAGCAAAGCGCTCCTTCCTCATGCAGTATTTAAAGTTTAAAGGGATGTATTCCCTTTAAACTTCTCATGCAAGACAGGGGATGATCCACTTCCCAACTTCCCAACGGTGTTTAGCACTTCCCAACGGTGTTTAGCAAGCAGGGAGTGGATCAATGCAGCCTGCAACAGCAGTGGGCTGGGGGGACATGGCAGCAGTCTCGGGATGATGAAGGGCACCTCTAACCTTCCACTCTTTCCACCAGCTGCTCTGATGCAGGCCGCGTCACGTGGCTTCGTGGTTGGGCTGGCCTTGGACCAAAGACTACTAGCTCGGATTGAGCTTGGTCACCTAGATCAGCCACAGAAAAATTCTGAAGGAAACCCCATCAAAATATGCAAATAATGCAGCTGAACATGAGGGGCGGGTGCCTCCCCCGACACCCTCATGACTTTCAAAACTGTCCATGTCCACAAGGCTGCCTGATGTCTCTGTATTTGAACCCTGTGAGCAAGCCATGCCCTCCCTCCCCAGTTTTCCATGCCATTCTGTGGCATTTATTTTCCATTCACCCAAGAGAAGCTCCATTTGTTGTGGTTTTATTTCATTAGTTAAAAGGAAAGGTTTGCTAGTTGGAGGAGTACTTAATTAAACTGATTTGCTGCAACTTAAAATATCCCCACACCTGCTTCTGTTGGGCTTTGAGAGACTCCTCGTCCCCCAGGAACAGAAAGAAGGGGGAGGAAACAGAAGGGCAACAAGGCTGTTTGGTTTCATCTGAATCCACAAGTCATGGGCTGCAGGAGATCTCAGTCTTGCTGTCATCAGACATTTAGTTGACAGTCACATTTTCCGTGTCCCCCCTTGATTTTCAACTTCATTTGTTTTTTCTAAGGAACTCTTGCCTGTGATTTTGGAACTCATGATTTCTGAGTTGAGAAGGTTATGAGGCAGGGAAAAGGCCAGCTGAAGCACTTTGATTTTAATTTTAACAAATTAATGTATGGATTAAAATAAATCTTTCCTTCTCTAATTAAATGTGGTGTTTTGGGGATATTTCATGATTTAAAAAATCGCACAACCTAGTAGGAACAAGACTTTCAAAGGGATCATCATATTGACCTGCTTCAGCAAAAACAACAGGAAGGCTTGTGGCGCTGTACAGATGAACCAAGTTATAGCAAAAGCAATTGTGGACTACAATCTTCTTTCTTATATGCGTCACATGAGATTTCAACAGTTTTCATGCATCTGTTGAAGTGGACTGGAATTATGAACTCTTTTGTTAGTAGTGTCAGAACCTTGTGAATTAAGTTTATTTAATTAATTTATTTAAAGAATTTATACCCCGCCTTTCTCCCAACAAAGGCATTCAAGGCGGCAAGTTTGGACATTCTGCTCGCCCAAGTGAATATTCAGAGTGAATTGGTGTGCACCATGTGGGGAGCAGGACACATGATGCACCCTCACTTCAGATCATGTGATGGGTGGGGCTGGTGGGGCAGTATCAATGGCACCAGTCCTATGGACCCCCATTCCCTTAGCACCACAACTCTGATCCAAAACTCCCCCCCCCCCCATGGCTGCTTTTAATGAAAGAGAATGAAGTTGAGAGATCCACAGTGAAATCCAGCATAAGGATCCAGCGGGCGGCCCAGGGCTACCCGCCAGATCTCATCTGCTGCCGCGGCCTGCCATGCAGCAGCCCAGAGGTCTACTTGGGGAAAGGGTCGTTCGTCCCCTTCCCCGGGTGTAAACTGGGCCGGCCCTATTGACCTCCTTGGATTTAGCTGGCGGAATTCGGAGGAGGATGTGTAACTGCCAAGCCGGCCCAGTGGGGACGGGGATATGGCCAATGCCATCCCCGCCCCCTCCTGGGCCGGCTCGCCCAATGGCCCCCCTCCCTCACCGGCCGGAATGCCCATGCTGCCGGCGACTGAGACTTGCCTTCCACCGCCGGCCGCATGGACATTACAGCACCGGAGTGAGGAAGGCCGTCCTTGTGCTGTCCTCCCTTACTCTAAAGTAGGTGAAACAAGCCTTACGGTGCGTTTGCGACAGCTGCCGGAGCGCTCGCTCTGGCGCTGGAAGTTTAGGGTGGATCTCGCCCCCAGTCATGGATTTCCTGAGTCGCATGTAGTTTCGCCCTTATTTGACAGTAATTATTCCAAAATATTTGCAAAACTACCTCATCTTGTGGTTATCCGAGCTACCTTATCTATCGTAAATTTGGAAATGTTTTCTTAGTGTATCATGGTAATATTTTAATGGTTATTATTACATATCAATTTTCAACCAAAAGCCATACACAAAGCGGTTTACGTAGCAAAATTTAAAGTAACGGTCTCCTGTCCCCAAAGGGTGACAGGGAACCATTTCTGCATCTCGCTGCCTGTGAGATGCAGGAGGCGGAGCCTGGTGTGATGCACTGGAGAGGTGTGGTGCTGCCTGCTGCTTTAGCTCATCATTCTCCTCACCTCCACATGTCCGCTTTTACTCTGCTCCCTTCTTCCTTTTCAGACCCAGAGAGCTGGGACAAGAGGAGAAGCAGAGATCACAACCCCCTGCCAATCCCCCTCCTGAGGCAACTGCCTCAGGGGACCCAATCCTATCCAATTTTCCAGCACTGATACAGCTGTGCTAATGGGGCGTGCGCTGCGTCCTGCAGTGGTAAGCTTACCAGTTCTCCAACCGGGACAGAGTGCTAGACCTTTAGGAAAAGGAATGTGGGCAGGTGTAGCTTGTTAAACTTCAGAGCTCAATCTTAGGCTTGTTAAACCTTAGAGCACAATCCCACTGAACACAATGGGGCTTGCTTCTGAGTAGACATGCCTAGGATTGTGCTCTAAGCGTTAACAAGCTACACCTGCCCACATTCCTCCTCCTAAAGGTCTAGCACCCTGTCCCAGTTGGAGATTTGGTCAGCCTATGCAGTGGGGGGAGCAGTCATGGAGGCCGCAGGGCTGCATTGCGGTTGCATCAGCGCTGGAAAGTTGGGTAGGATTGGGCCCTCAGTCAGCCTTGTGGATGGGCCGGCCCTCCCTGCCAACGTGTCTTTTACAGGAAAGCGAACTGTGGGAGGCTCCCAATCTGGATCAGGAGTACAGCATAGGAGAGGTTTTAACCATTTTCTTACACTGTTTTCTTGGACATATGAGTTTTGACCATAAATAGTTCTGTTTTGTTTTTTCCAATCAGAACAAATAAATATCTGGTGGGGGGGATTTTCAGTGGGAGAAAAGTGTGAAGGTGAAAAAACCCCTCCCTCTGTGCCTGCGTCCTGATCCAGTTTGCCCCCCCATGCAGCTGTTTTGGGGGCATTGTAAAAGAAAATGTCAAGGGTTATAAACAACAGCTTCAAATCACAGCTGGTTTGGCCCTCCTACTAAACCCTGGACTCCAACACAAGCAGTAACAAGATCCTGGCCTGAGTACCAAGATCTCTTTGCAGCCTGTACACCTCTAGCCAGAAACATCGACTACACTCGGAGGGGGTTCGGCGATTCTAGATGACAATTCCATCTCTTTTCAATTAGTCGTACATTGTCAGCTTCCTTCCTGCCTGCCCCTGCTTTTCAGCAACCAAGTTTCTCATGCTCTTTCCCTCCTCCATCCTGAAGAGTCAAGCAATAACTAAGTGTCAAAAATCACTTTTTCCCCCAGCTGTACTCCACCCAGCTTCAGGCGCCCATCATTCCTGGTGTGCGTTGTACTCACATGCAGATGCCCTGGAAGCTGTGGTTGTAGGCTGCTCAGAGACGTCCTGCCTTTTTCTCATTCACCCCCACACTGTCAACCATTTCATGCCCTTTTTGTAGCAGGGTGCTGCTTATCCTTGGGTAACAGTTACATTTTTGGCACAGGGCGCCTAAAAATCTTGAGTTCATGAGCAACAAATCCACACGCTTGAGGACATATGCAAGGTCTCCTTGACGTGGTTTTCTCTTGAGCATGTCTGGAACAGCCAAAGAAGCTCACCTGCTCAGGCCCAGAGGCCCATGCCAGGCTTGGGGGGCTCAGTCATGCTCACCGAAAAGAACTCAACTCTTTGGAAACCTTCTCTGCCTCAGATTTTATCAAGTTAGAGAATAAAGAATTCCCAATTTATTCCCCACACACACACACAGGCAGACCCCTTATTGCTGTGTTTACCATAACCACAGTCCGACGCTAGTAGTGTGAGATCCCATCATTGCCACATTGATGGGAGCTAACCTTCTGGGAAGTACAGTAGATGTTCCTGTGTTTGCTGTTTGCTTGTTAGTTTTTATTTACAGGTGCAACCCCTGTATCTGCGGATCCGCTTATCCGTAGGTCACCACACCCCTTGCGCCCATTATCATTCTTCAAAGAGCTGGCACCAAGTCAACATGTTTCTTTCTTTCCCAAAATGCTTCCTGCTTCCTGTTAACGGAGCCTTTCTAGCATTCAGGCTGCTTGTCTGCTTCGTTGCTATAAGCTTGGCGCCCAGCTCTGTGAACATAAAGAAAGGTAATGGGCACGGGGGGGGGGCAGGGGATAGTATCCCCCCATCCGTGGTTTCCAGTATCTGCGGGGGGGGGGGAAGGAACCTATCCCCCATGGATACTGGGGACCTATCTAAACTAAAAACACAATCTAGCTAAAATTAAGCGTTTTGGGTGTCATTGCTTTCAATGAGTTAATCATGAGCTTAACCCTTTGTTTTCATTGACTGGCTGAAGCACTTCAAAACTAGGATTAAAAGTCCTTTGGCTGGACTGTGTGTCATGGGTGCATTGTGAAGATGATCTTTTCTTTTTTAACAATCAGGAAATGTATATTTTGGAGCTGAAGAGAGTTAGCACACTGGTTTGAAAGAGCTACATTTTCAAAAGAAGAAAGGCATACAATTCATGGAAATTGTGGGATCTTGCTATGGGAGGAAGGAGTAGCCTTTGAGAAGCAATCAGTTGTGTTTTACGGGCTACCTGAGCACTCTTGGGCTTCTAAGTGTCAGTGTGTTAAGCTTCTAAATAAATTTTAAGTTAGCTGCTCTGTGAGACTGTTGTCTGAAGAGCAGGATATACATTTCCCAAAACAAACAAGAAACTTTTAACAAATTCATAAAGCAGGGCAGCTATAGAAGATATTTGCCTCACTTAACATAAGAAGAGCCTTGCTGGATCAGGCCAAAGGCCCATCTAGTCCAGCTTCCTGTATTTATTTATTTAAGAAATTTATTTAAGAAATTTATACCCCGCCTTTTCCTATGCCGAGGCAAACGCGGCTTACAACAAGTTAAAATACATAATTAAAAAAAAATACATAAGGTAAATTAAAAACAATAAAATCCACTGGGGGGGTGACAATGTAGAGCAGAAAAACAGCAAGGCAGAACATACTGAGGCACTGGGGGCAGACAACAACCCATCACCCAAACGGAAGACGAAACAAAAACGTTTTGAGCCCCTGCTGAAAAGTCATGAGGGAGGGGGTTGTTCTCAAATCCCCTGGCAAGGAGTTCCACAATTGTGGCGCCACAGCAGAGAAGGCTCGCCCACGAGAAGGCTCGCCCACTATCTCACAGTGGCCCCACCAGATGCCTCAGGGAGCATACAGCCAACAAGTTAACCTGTTTCCTGTTGTCACTCCCTTGCACCTGGCACAGAGAAAACCTACTTCTAAAGTAGGGACTTATTCATTGGGAGATAACAGGTACTGGCCAATAGATATCTGTCACATTTGTGCAACACACTCAGCACAGCACTAAAACCCACAACTGATGTGCTAGTTGACAGGGGCAAAAATCATTTTCCTAGTGACAAAATATTGCACCTGAATGCCAGGAAAATGCAATATGCTGCAAGAGAACAACTTCCTAGAGGGATGAAGTCTGGATTCCGTGAAACTGATGAATAACAACTGTATATTTATTGTACCATAAATGTATTGGCTGGATTCCAACACACAATGAAATTTGCTTAAGCCCATGCACTTAAAACCATTGATTTTGGTGGGCTTAAGCACACTTCACTCTGTGTTGGATTGTGGCCATTGTCTGGAATCATCTTGGATGATGGCTTCCAAGTCATGCAGCTGTAGAGCGAAGTCATCCCTTTCTCTCCTGTGCACTGAAGAGGCAAGGAGGGGCTTCCCCCAAAGGAATGCAAATAGGATGCAGTGTAGGAATGTTGTTATTCTTACTGATATTTACACGATGCCACAAATAATGTACTGACTTCATTGGTTTAGAGCACTGGGAAGGATGCTGAATGTGGGGCAGGAAATGGGCCGTCAGCCGTTGGATACTTAGGACATTGCCAGGAGGGGTCTTAGCTCAGTGAAAGAGCACATGCAAAAGACTGCAGCTTCAAGCCCTGGCATCTCCAGGTCCTGGACATGTGCATTTGTACTCCTGGGAAGTGTTTTAGACTTAGATGTACATATATTGGGGAAGGGTAGGGCCTGTTGCTGAAATGCCACCCTTCCATGTATTTATTGCAGTGGTTCTCAAACTGTGGGTCACGACCCACCATTGGGAACCAAAGCTGCCCCCTGCCCCCTTAAGGGGCGGGGACAGCATGGTGGCGGCGGCGGCGGCCTGAAAAATGACAATTTTCGGGCACTTCTGGTTTTCGCGAAAACCGGAAGCGCCCCAAAATGGTTGTTTTTTGGCAATCTGAAGATCGGGGAGGCCTGCAGAGGGTCACACAGGCCTCACCGAAGCACCCCAAAGCCCCGGTAAGGACAAAAATGGCATTTTCGGGGGTGTTTTCAGTGGTGGCAGCGATCCCCGGGATCACTGCCGCTGCTGGCCCTGCCCCTGCAAACACTCAGCCCACCACTCAAAGCCCACCACTTTGAGAAACGATGATTTATTGTATCATGGCATACTAAGAAGTGTGTTCAAGGATCCTCCACAGGGTGGTTGGGGATTCTGGGCAGACTTCTCAACAGCGCCAGGTTACTGAGGCCAAACCTTGCACTGGGTCCCTCCATAGAAGCACCACCCACACTGTGGTGGCTCACTGGACATGCACGGCCACTGCCACCATTGCTGCTGAGAGTTAGCCCACCCAGCTGGACCCTCTGATGATGTGGTCTGTTGGCTGGGGCCAACACGTGGCTGACCCGATGCTGCCCCTACTCTCAGATTGCAAGTGGTCAGCTGGGTGCCTGCATTTTCAGGCCAGTATTAAGCAGTGATGTAGTCTTGTGTCTACTGACTCGGACTCGAGTTGGACTCAAGTCATGTCAATGACTTGACTCGGCGATTATAAAAGACTTGAAAGACTCATCTCTAGACTTGGAACCTTTTACGACAAATCGGATAGGTTTAAACCCATTTTCCCCATTAAATAGATAGGGACTCGCAACTCGCAACCAAAGACTCGGGACTTGGGGGCAAAGACTTGGGACTTGACTCGACACTTGGACACAGAGATTTGGGACTTGACTTGAGACTTGGACTTGAGACTTGGAGTCAGAGACTTGATCCACATCCCTGGTATTATGTTGCATGTGAAAGGGTCCAGCTTAGGTGTGTACTTACTTTGGTTTTATATGTGGTGGGCTGTCATTGAAAAACAACAGCAAGTCACACAGCAGAGCTTTGTAGTTTGGCCTCCAGCCTTGCCAAAACTTAGAATGGTTGGTGTCTTAATGGGATTTGAACCCAGATTCCCTAGGTCAAAAGCCTGTGCACAACCCATTGAGCCTGACTTGCTTCACTCAAACAGCCCTATGAAGTACTGCAGGACCATGAGCTGTCTCAGCCTGTAAGCTATTGTGGCAAAAAGGCGTGTACAGTTTGTGTTTCTTTATTGGAGTGGCTGCCTGTGTAGCAAAGGCATTATGGCTCTGTGTTCGAGTAAAGTAATGCAAGACACGATCTGTCAGCACTGGCTTTAATGTTGCTTAGCGAAATATGTTACAGTAAATCTTTATAGACTGTATGAGTACACTGCGTTCCAACAAAGTTAAACCAAAGTAAACATTTCTCTTATGGGAAATTAAATTCCATGTGGTTAGGGCAGGACTATGATTAATTCAGCGACAATGGAAACAGAGTAAGTGCATTCACTGCATCTGAGAAACAATTTGATGTCAGGAAAAGAAAAGAAAATTAAAGCAAATGTTCTGAGCTAAATAATAGAATGGTGGAAAAGGCCAGGTTTTGGGTCATTGAAAGTCTTGGTACTGAGAGATCCAAAGGCACCTCAGTTTTAGATATGTTGCACATAGCAAGTACTAAGTATCTGGGTACCTGGGACACTGAAACCTCTTTTCCACCCAAGCAGGGCCGGCCCATCTATGAGGCCTACTGGGATGGTCACCTCAGGTGATGGGATTGACGAGGGACTCCTGCCTCTACCAATCTGGCAACACCACTCCTTTTCCTCCTTTCCACCAGCCTCTACCACTTTTCCTCTTTCTCCCATTCCTGGGACTCAAAAAGGAAGAGGGAAACAGAGCAGGAGAGGAAGTGGTGGAGAAGAGAAGAGTAGAGAAACCCTGAAGCTCTAGCCCACCACTCTACTCTCCTCTCCTCCACACTTCCTCTTCTTCCCAATTTCTTTCAGAATCCAGGCAGTAGGAGGCAGAGGAATAGGAGGCTGGGGTGTCGCTGGGCAAAAGGACTGACGTTGTCCAGCCCTTCAACAACCAAGATATGTTCCTTGGAGATTTTCAGCTGCTTTTTTCCCCCAGCTCGTAAAAATGTTCACCCTTTTGATAATGTGGTGTTGATAAGTATAGCATCAGTCACGACCATCCTAGTAGAGGTGGTGTATTTGTGTTGGGATTTGTGTATCATCTTGTTTAGTCTTCTTACCATGAGGACTGACACGAGCGGCGAGTATGTAAAAGGCTCTTGGCCCAGAGCCTCCGCTGGGGCACATGGTTTCATAATGTTCATTTTAACGTTAAATGATTTTTAATATTCCACATATGGTTTCATGGTTTTAAGCCTCCTCACTGGGAACGAGTGAGGCTGTGGTATTATGATGAATAGTGGACGGTGTCCAGGAACACCCACTTGCTTCTCTACATATCAAACATGTGGAGCTCCCATTAAATGTGGACGTCCCTTGGGGGAGGTGGACTTGTCCTATCTAATCCAGGGCCTATTTTGTTCCTTCGACCTGGATTGAGTAGGATGCATTGTTCCCATACATTCTTCTTTTAATTAAATGCAGTAGATATGTCATGTCAGTGAAATATTCCAGGTCTGTTTTTACATCTGTAGCCGTTTTCTCCTCCTCTCCTTCCATTTGGCTTCTTGGAAAGAAAGTTCGACATTAAATGCAGCCTTGGATTAAATTATTGGCTCTGAATGTGCTGCCAAGACAGCTCAAATAAAAATCGTAATGTTGGCGATTGGGGATTTGTATGTGTGTTTGTTTTGTTTTTTGCCTGTATAAAACGAGGTGGGTAAAGAGTGCATTGGCCGTTTTGCTTCCCAGACTTGATTCTTCATCTCCAGTCAAGTGCGTTATTCTACTGCTGTTAACAATGGAACTGCAAGTTATACCAGCAAATAAGTGCTTATACTTCCCTGCCAAAAAGCCCCAGCAGTCCGATTTTCCCTGTTGATGGGCTTCTTCTAGACTCCGTGCCCATCTGGGGGAACTAGGCAGAGTGCAGCGGAGAGTTGGCAGGCATGAGAAAGGTTAAACCCCCCCCTCCTGTCATCCATTGATTATCTCCTGCATTTGAGTTATGAGGCAAAAACAAGATTCCGAATCTTGTGTTTACTTCATAACATGTTGCTGTGCCCTTATTGAACACCAATTTGCCCCCAACAATGTGCTAGTGGAACTTCCAGATGTGTTCCTTGCAGCACCAGCTGGTTGTCATTGTTCCACTTGCAGTCACATGTGGAATTCCTTCCACGTCGCAGTTGTGTTGGGGCAGTTGCATTGATGTGCAGTTCCCGTCCACACTAATGAGTGGTGTGTAGTGGAAAATTGTTGGGACACAGTTGACTGCCCCCCCCCTTACCACACTTCTCTAAATGACCCAACATATTTACAATAGTCCTCACATATGATCACTGAGCTGCTGTAACACTGGTCTCCAAAAACGGTCAAATTTTCCACATTAATGAACGTGACAATGTAAACGTTGGAAAGATACAGGTGGACAATGGATGAATGAATGGCGATGCCATGAGAACCCGCTGTAAAATGTGAATGAAGATGTGGCAACATGAGATTAAACGTTCCAGTTAGAAGTGCCTGAGGTGCTGTAAAGATAAGATCCTACCCCACTAGATCCTACCCCAAATCCATCTAGTCCAGCACCCTGTTATTCTCAGTGGCTGACCAGATGACCCTGGTTAGTCCACAAGCAGGGCTTTGCGCCCCTACAATTCACCTTTCTGCCCCTACAATTGGTATTGAGAGTCATACAAGCTTCTGTGACTATAGCAACATGACAGCTAAATTGGTCTTTGAAGGCATTAAGGAGAATGGTGATATTAATCATAAATGGCAGTGTTCATGTGAAGCCTCATAAAGAGTATGGGGTTGGATCCTACAGTTTTACTAACTTGGAGAATTGGTCGAGCTAGCAAGACTATCAAAGAAAGACTGTATCCATACAATGTTACTCGTGAAATGGAATGGGTTCGGTCCTCATCTTTTTTTTTTTCTGTTGGATATCCCCATCATTAGAATGTTTCTTGGGGTCAAAACGTATGGGACTGAGCTGGACGGGCCCTTTTCCCATAGACTATTTATGGTTTCCACTCAATTTAGAAGGCTAATATAAGAAGCAAAACTGATGTTTACGTTGTATGGCTGAAATGGAAGATGTTTGTCAGTCATCATCATTGCATTGTCCCATATGTGGTTTGCCGAAGGAAACAATATTTGGAGAGTAAGTGTAGGAGAGTTGACAATACTGACACTGATAAGATATTTGAGCTATTCAAATATGTGTTGTACTCATGTACAAGTGTCCATCTGTGCATACACATTTTGTCTGAATGACTATACATGTGTTCACTTTAAACACCAACACGGGGATTAGATTCCTCAAAATGTAATGTATAGACCTCTGTATTTAACATCGTGTGGCCAGCGGGTG
The DNA here is from genome assembly GCA_026170595.1 of Plestiodon gilberti rubricaudatus. Taxonomy (NCBI): domain Eukaryota; kingdom Metazoa; phylum Chordata; class Lepidosauria; order Squamata; family Scincidae; genus Plestiodon; species Plestiodon gilberti. The sequence goes on from JANXHW010000012.1 coordinate 20,021,080, forward strand.
GCGCAGTGGGTTAAACCGCAGTTCGAATCCGCAACAGGGTGAGCTCTCGTTGCTTGGCCAGCTCCTGCCAACCTAGCAGTTGCAAAGCATGTTAATGCGAGTAGATAAATAGGTACCGCTTGCGGGAAGGTAAACAGCGCTCCGTGTTCCAGCTGCATGCTACGCGCTGCGGCAAGGAGAGTCATGCCGGCCACATGACCACGGAGGCATCTTTGGACAACGCTGGCTCTTCGGCTTTGAAATGGGAATGAGCACCACACCCTAGAGTCGGACACGACTGGACTTAATTGTCAGGGGTCACCTTTACCTTTACAAAGAATTGTATGGATGTGCAAATCAACTCCCCCCCCCCCATGGCTGCCTCTGCCCGCCCTTCACCCGCCCCAGCACCGATCAGCGGAGGACTAACCTCTGTCGGTGGCCATGATGTCTGGAGGGTGGTGGAGTGAGGACTACCAGCCTCCACACCGGTGGCCCTTACTCCCAAGTCATCGCTAATGTGCTTTATGGCACATTTGTGATGCTTTAGAGCAGCGGAGTACGCACTCTGCTGCTCTAAAGTTAGTGAGGACTGCGCTGTAAGTCCAGCCTTTTTTGGACAATAGCAGCTTGGGGGGGGGAATAGCAGCCGAGGGGAGGTGATTTGGGGTAGGAAAACAGCACGGGGATGAAAGGTATTTAAGCATCCCTCCCTGTTCAATGTCTGTTTTTGTTGCTGCTGTTAAGAAAGAAAATGTTATAAACCATTTATTTAGCGCAACGTGTTTTTTGGTCCTAACTGACAGCTGAATAGGCTGGTCAAAAACTCAAGTGAATAAAATGTGGGTCTTTCTTATGAAGTGAGGCAGGACATCATCTCCTTGCTGAAAAATACTGTCATTCTACTGCCTGCGTCGTGGGGCGGGCAGACATGAATGGATGAAGACTTGATGGCTCTGTAACTGGTCGTAACATGACACATGTATTACCCCTTTGAGAAATTAAGCTACTCAGCTTTAGGACTATCGAGATCAACTCTAAAGCTGTCGCAATGAACGCCTTTGTCATAATTCGCTGAAATCATAGGAATGGCAGCTCATGGCAGCTCAAGTCGATTGCTCGTTGCTTTCCATTATCAAAAAATGAATTGATCGGTGGCCGATTCAACCGGTACAAAATGTCTTCTGTGATTGCCTTTCTTCTGAATATACAGTGCCCTTAAAGAGGCACCTTTTAAGGGCTGGCTTTCTTATATTTAGCAACTAAATATAGGAGGGAGCAACTGTCCCTATTCCCCCCCCCCCGCATAGCATCTTTTCCTGTGGCCGTTGGCTGGTGTTTCGTGTGTGTGTGTGTGTGTGTGTGTGTGTGTGTGCTTTTAGATTGTGAGCCCCTTGGGGTCTGGGAACCATTTTAAATTTCTTTTGCTATGTAAACAGCTTTGTGAACTGATTTTTTTTTCAAAAAACAGTATATAAATATTTTATAATAATAATATTTTGTCCTGAAAACTGATCTCTCTCCTTTTAAAAAAAATGCCCCTGTTGAATGATTTTTTTTAAATGGAGCAGATTACAGCAAACAATTCACAAGAGGTTAAAACCCCAGCCTTATTATAAGGGATACTACAAGTAAATATTATTAATTATCAAAATTGCTTAAATTAAGGTTTTTTCCACACCTGCCTCTTGCTAATTAGCAAGTCGTCCACACTCTTCAGTCAGCTGAACACTTTAGTATTTATTCAAGCATACTTGACATTAACATACTGTTTGATGTTTGATAACTTGAGTTTTTAATTTAACCACATGACAACAAATGGTATTTATGAAATATCAGTGAGCTGGAAAAGTAGCTTGTGTTTCATTTGTGTACACTGTAGTGAGCCAAGAGCGATTATCTTCCCTGAGGCTTCAGAGGAGCAAAAAATGCAGGGGGTGGGGTGGGTGGTTGAAACCCTCCTCCCCTGTGGTGCATATCACAAGCCTATATGCCATGCACAAGTTGTCGTTGGTGCAGAGCGGAGAGGTGCATGGGACAGGGGAAAGGCAAAAATGTAGAAGTGTGATATCACAAGGAAATACGTATATAATGCATAATCTCAGAGGACGTTTTCTTGTGCAGCTTCCAGTGAAATGGATGGTAGCAGGACACGAGTTTGGAATTGTTCTTGTCCATCTTTGCTTTCATTTCACCCTGGCTTTTACAGCAGCAGAACATCCCGGTAAAAGTAATATCAACAAACGCTGAAACTTAAAATTGTACTGACTTTTTAAAAATAATGCTTGTGTGAAAAAATATATAATGAAAATTAATACATTTAAGTCAGTGCTCCTAATTCCCAAATTTGCTTACAAAGTTTTAGGGTTGTGTTCTAAATCAATTTTTCATTTCAACATTTCAAACGGTTAAATTTATCAGATTTATGGGGATTAGGAAAAACAAGATGTAAAGGTATCTCATTTGACAAATTGGGCATCTCTAGTACCGTAGGTGTGACTGATTTAAAAGTTCATTTAGCAGTCCAACAATGGAACCACTTACCCAGGGAACTGGCGGGCTCTCCCTTGCTGGAGGTCTTCAGGCACAGGCTTGACAGGCACCTTTTGGAAATTCTCTAGAGAGGATTTTTTTTGCATCCAGCAGTGGGTTGGACTAGATGGTCTTGAAGCCCCCCTCCAACTCTATGATTTGACTATTTCTGCTTCCTGTGATGCAACTTTCTTTGGATGATGTTTCACACTTTCTGACATAATTGAAGGTCAGTCTATATCCAATCCAGACCAGACGGCGCAGTTCCTGAAATGACAGGGGAAGTTCCTGGGAACTAGAGTTGGTACCAGAAGCATTGCTGGGGGGTAGAGGGCAGTGGGCCCCTGAGTGACATGCGGGGGGCGACAAAGCAGGTGGCGGCGGTGAAGACGGCGCTGGGTTTGACCCCCCCACCCTGTGTCTCTGAAAGGTTTTGTAGCAGAGGTAGTGGTGACATCACTTCCGGTGGTGATGTCATGGGGGGGCCTGCATCGCGATGCCACTGGTTGGTACCTGGAAGAATACAGGCGGCGCGTACTGGTGGGTAGGGGCCTGTCTGTGCCTGATGTCTTGAGAGTGGAGCTTGACACATATGGAGATGCAGCAAATAGTAAAAGCTCTCTTTTGTCAAGTCTCCCAATTGCTTCTCGTCCCTCACCTGAGATTTTCTTCCTTCCGTTGCAGACCTTGAGAAGTTGGCTAAAGCCCTAATGACAGATCAGATCCTGAAATGTGGTAACCTGCAAGTCAAGCAGTTCTAATGTTTTATGGCAGGGCATGCATATCTTCCCTTTAGTTGTAGTTTTCTTTTTCTTTCTTTCCTGATTTGCCTACAAAAGGTATTAGCATCCCTCAAAGGGAGAAAGAGAAGTGAGAAGCGTCTTCGTGATGTACAGATTTTTGTTAATGACAGAACGTGTTGCACTGAATTTCTGCTGAAAGATGCTGGCTCATCTCCAGTAAGACACCAGCTTACATCTGATTTTGATCTGCTCCTTTAAATCATTGGAACCTAAATCTTGCGAGATTTTTTTAAAAAAATAACATCATCAAAATATTGTTCTGTTTAGGTTTGACATGAATCTTTAATCTTGTTCATCTGTCTGTGCCATTTACGTTTTGGTAGTCAGCAGCTTGGAAAGGCAAGGGGGAAAATGTTTGTCTTCACATCCAAGTGCGTCAAGACACAGTGGATACAGCCTGCTACAAAAATGCAGTTGCCTCTGGGGTGGAGTATCCCAATGTATTTTTCTAAGCAGTGGCGTTGCTAGCCCTAAATTTATAGGGGGCACCCCTCGAATTGGCGCCCCCTCCCTTTTGCCACCTTTCTTCAGCGGCACCGCTGAGAGGGGCGCCAAATCCTCGATTTATTTATTTATTTTTCTCCCCCCCCCCCGGTGCTGGGCGCGCGCTCGGGGAGGGGGGCGCCAAATCCTCATTTTATTTATTTATTTTCTCCCCCCCCCCCGTGCTGAACGCGGGGCGAGGTGAAGAAGGGCTGTGCCGCAGCGACTCAGGCCGGGGCTCGGGGGTTGGGTTACCGTCCGGCGGGCGAAGAACTTACTGGGGCAAATTAAGCAGCGACAGACTCCTCCGACTCCGGCCGGGGCTCGGAGCCTCGTCGGACGACTGGTTCATGGAAGAGTAGTGATGTGTGTGTGCCTCTCTAGGAGGCGCCTCCAACAGTCTTGCTGGGGCTGCTGGGGCTCAACATGGGGGAAGGGCACAATCATCCCCTTCCCGCAATGAGAGCTCCAGCCCCGCACTGGATGCAGTGGAGCCTGCCCTGGCACCACTTCATCTGAGCTTTTAATAGGATTGGGCTGCCCATGACTTTATTAGAATTACCCATTTGATTGCAGCAGCAAGTGGAATGAGTTGTTGTGTTGAGTTTGCTTCTGTTCTTGGGCTAGGCATCTGTGAAGAGTTCAACATTGCAGTGCGCTAGCCTACGGAGCATGTGGCAAGCCTGCAGACATCTGTGGGAACTGAGACTAAAGTTGCAAGGAAAGTCTGCCTTCCATGGTCTCTCTAAAAACACACACACAGACACACCACACAATTATTTTTATGCTTGGAAAGCCAAATAAATAAATAAATAACAGGAGAATGTGCAACACAGCTGGACCATAAAATCTTACAAGGAGGTGCATTTCCTTTTGATACATTGAGATGTTACATCATTGTTATGTAAGCCAGGAAGAAGAGAATGTGCTTCAGCACATTGGAAAAAAATCACTTGGAGTATGTGGGATTGAAATTTCCTCTTGGACTTGGAGGTGGGGGTGGAATTTGCAGCCGGAGGGAGGGAGGGAGAGAGAGAGAGAGTCAGTGACCTGGGGTAAAATATGACTATTGATATTGGGCCTCTTCCAACAAAATATTGGGAGTGTTTGGAATGGATTCCCAGGGTGGGTTATGTATAGAAAATGGTACATCAGGCACAAACTATGCACAACAACAGTAGAGCTGGGTGCAGAATCGGGTCTGCCACTGAATCCAGGGCTGTGTCCAATGTGACTCTCAGCACATTGCTGCCCATAGGCCCATTCTTAACTGGGTGGGCTCTGAAAGACTCTCCAAAAAGCTGGGGGCCCAGATGTAGTTTCAGAGACCAGCTGTGGAGCTTCTGGGGTGCCAAACTGCTGGATGCCCCCCACTAATTTGCTGCCTGAGGCAACTGTCTCAGTTGTCCTCATGGATGGGGCGGGCCAGCTGTGTCCATTTGGAAATGTTTTCAGCAAACACTCACACCAATTCTACTCCATCCATTGGATCCGCTATAGAAATAAATCCAGGGAATTCAAAGCTCTAAAATCTAGGCATTTCCTACGCATCCTTTGTAGAAGTCCTGCTTCTCAGAATGAAATAAGGTTCCATCCACTCCTTCTGACATTCTCGGCTGGCTGTACCATACTTTCCAGAGAGTTGGCAGGGCCGGAATGGCATCTAGCTGTTGTCACATCTTGCTGTCCCCCAAGAATCATGACAGCATTGCTGTATATTCTGTTTTCCAGGAAATATTTCAGAACAGGTATGCTATCAACTGTGCCACACTGCACTGCCTCACTCATTACTTTCTTGGGAAAAAATCCACAAGGATTTTGCATTTCAATGTAACTTTTCCTCCTTGGAATCTCTGCTAAAGGTTCACATGGTGGAGGGAGACACAATTGTTGTCTGAATCGGTCTGTTGTATCAAGAGGATTGAGCTTGGATATGGGTCTTGCCAGTTTTCTGGGGAGTTATGCAAATACCTGCAGTGCGCTAGTCTGCCTCTCGATTGGTCCAAGGTTAATCTGTCACCAGATTGGCTGAGAGCCACTATTTATGTTCTGCTTCATAGACAGGACTTCACTTGTATAAGCAACCCCTGTGGTCACAGTTGCTGCCTATAGCAGATTCTCCCCAGCTGTGATTCCTGCTTTGTTGCTACCATCTCTAGACTTTCGCTCTCTTGGCTCCCGGATCTGCTTGTCCCGTTGTGTTCTAACTGAGCCTGCTTCTTCCACCCCTATCCATTCATTTCCTCGCTATGCCTGTTTCTTGTCATCACTCACCTGCCCACCCACTCGGATGGATGCACGAGGACCAATGCATGTGGGGAGCAGGAACCCACAGGGAGGGGACTGGAGCCCAGCCGTGTTGCAACTGCTTCACCGGCAGAAGGTCCCAGGTTCAATCGCTGGCACCAAAAGATAGGGCAAAGAAAGCTCCCCGGACTTCAGAGACTCTGGAGAGCAGCTGCAGTTAGGCCAACAGTTCTGAGTTAGATGGATCAGTGGTCTGACTCCATAGAAGCAGTGGTTGTACTTCTTTTCCTATATTCAGGCCCTGCCATGAGCAGATGGCTGCTGTATGACCTGGTCTCTTGCTTGCCCACCCAGTGAGTGGTGGGTTATGACTACCAACAGATTAGAAGGGAGAAGCGGTGTGGTGGCCTCAGTGGTGTCGCTACACCCCCAGGGGGCCCGTCGCCATGACACTCCCTGTGACATCACAAGCCCTGCCCCCGGGGCATGATGTCACAAGCCCCACCCCTTTTGACAGCAATTCGGTGATGACGCAGCAAAGATGCAATCCCCCCGGCGGTTTTTCGCCCACTTTTAGGCTGTTTGTGGCCTGGGCGGGCGGACAAATCCCATTGCCACAAACGGCCTAAAAGAGGCCGAAAAACCACTGTGTGTGTGTGTGTGTTTGCCATTCCACCACCAAATCTGGCGGCAAGTGCACCCCCCGGCGTATGTTGCCCCCTGCACCCAGCACCCCCACTCCCTAACGATGCCTCTGGGCGGCCCCTGCCCCCTCTGGATCATCCCATATGGGGTAGATCCATGTCATATGGTAAGGGGTATGGTATGGTCCATTAAGGGATGGCATCTCTTCCCAAGGATCAGTCAGAGGAGACCTGGAAATTTCTGCACAGGGAAGGGCTTTTTTCAGGATACTCTCTGTCTTGGTACAAGTTTGTATAGGAGGGGGAAAGCGCATCGTACGTAGGTTCTTCGGGTCCTCAGTCAATAGGGAGCGACTACATGGACGCAATGTACCCATGTAGGGTTTCCTGCTACCTGCTTCTCCCCTTTGATAGGATTCTTCCCTGGTGCTGAGGACTTGCTTCCACACCTCCCTTGGCAATCTGTTCCACTGCCAAACCGCCCTAACCGTCAGGAACTTCTTCCTGATCTCCAACCAGAATCTCCTCCAAAAGGAATCTAAGTCCAACCGGATTTAGATGATGAATTACAGGTGGGCCCCCATATCCACGGATTCGCTATCCACGGTTTCAGTTATCCACGGATCGCAGGGACCCCCCCAGGCTTTTACTTTTTCCCCAGTAAGCTTTGTTTCTTCCTTACACAAACAGGAGAAGCAGCCTCTGGCTGCTTATTGCAGGCAAGTAGAACGAGACTAAGTCCTAGAGAGGCTCTGCAAGGTTAACAGAAACCTTGCAGATCCTCTCTAGGACATAGTCTCATTCTACTTGCCTGCAATGGAGGCTGCTTCTCTGTTTGTTTTAAGGAAGAAACAAAGCTTACTGAAATAAAAACAAGAGCTGGGGGGGTGCGCACACCTGCCCGCAGGGGAGGCAGGGCGGGGGGCCCTCAGGAAACCATGGAAGGGGGGTTTGCTCTTATCCACGGTTTCAAGTATCCATGGAGGGGTCTGGAACATATCCCCAGCGGATATGGGGTGAGTACTGTATGTCGTCTTCTAGTTGTGATGTCAATCGTGTCATCATCTAATTGTTGTTTTTAAATCTTTATTTCTGTATTTATTTCCGTATTTATTTAATGCATAAAGTTAGTCGCTACTAGTCTAATTAAATATGTATTAAATAGTAATAAATAACAGCGCAATCCTATGCATGTCAACTCAGTAGTAATTCCCACTGTGTTCAATAGGACTTGCTCCCAGGAAAGTGAGTATAGGATTGCAGCCTAAATCTTACACGCTGGATTGAGAGCATGGCATGAAGCAAGTGGTTGTCAAACCCTTTGTGCAGTTTTCCTGCTCAAAATACCCTTCCTCTGAATTTACTGTGTGCCTTGTGGGGTATCATTTGGTCCCAACAGGCCCCTGTACTGTTGCTTATTGTTAGTTAAAAAACTTTCTCCAAAGAAGACAGTGATGCAATTGCTTCTAGTTGGGCCATAAGGAACATTGTGAGCCAGCCTAGAAGATCTAAAATCAGTCTGCAGTACAAGAACATACATACGAGGAATAAGACAGCATGGTTTACAATGGTAGCTGCTGATGCTCATAGAAAGTCTCATGGATGCCACATTTTGGTTTACTATTTTATTGCCTATATTTCCTAGTAATACAGCCAGAACAATCTGCCATCATGGGTCTTTTTCTATTACATTTTTATCATCTTATTTGAATATATTCTGCAAAGTGATGCAAATATCCCAGAAAGACTACCCCAATATCCTTCAGTTTGTGCTTGTCAATCGCTTACATTTACCTTTTGTTGTTGTAGTAGTAGTAGTAGTAGTAGTAGTAGTAGTAGTAGTAGTAGTAGTAGTAGTAGTAGTTTGTTGTTATGCAAAATACAGCATTTCTTTCCATTCCCCTCTATATAAAATCTCTGTTTACAACAGTTTGTTATCAGAATCATCTGTTTGGTAAGGAAGGACTCCAGAGTTGATTGTTAATTTCCTTCCCCCTTTCTTTTTAAATGATTGCTGTTATTGTTGAGTTATTGTGTCGGATAACCTTTTATCTTCTATTCGGTATTGATCTGTTGGTTTAAGTTGCTTCTATTCTTTTATGTTGCTTGCTAAATCTGTAATAAAATGTGAAGAAAAAACAAAACGAGTAGAGAAGACAACATTTTGATCTCAAAAGTTAAATTGTCACCGTTATGTAACCCCCCTCCCTGCTGAATTATGAAACTCCCCCCTGAATTAAGATCAGAATCCTCCCCGTTCCTTTTCCAGCAGGGGCTCAATACATTTCTGTTTTCCGCAGCTTCCTTGCTCTTATGATTTATGGTTTTTCTATCTGCTGCTTTATTATTGTGTTATTATAATGGTTTGATTTTAGTATCTTATATTTTATGGATTTTTATTGCATTTAGAGTGTTGATAGCCGATTTGGGCATTTTGTTGCAAAGGGGAAAGGCAGGATGCAAATGTTTCTAAACAAATAAATTCAAGTGAATTTGGGGGTTCGTTCTCAAAGCGAAACAGTTGAACAATTTTGAGGGAAGTCGAGCGTTTCTAGAAAGCTAGCGAAATTGCTCAGAGGGAAATTGCTCAGAGGGAATTGTTGCCTCTTTTCTTAATGTATGTATATCCCACACAATTCATGAGATGTCTTAAAAATTAAACCATAATTGCATTTATTTATTTATCTGTCCTGTTTATATCTGAGGGGCTCAGGGAGATGCATAGATATATACATAGACATTTGTGCAGTACTGATGAGTGAATGAAGCCCTTCACATTCGTTCAGCTTCTTGGACTGCAGCAAACCTGTAAGGTAAGTTAGTACTATTATACCCATTTTACAGCTGGAAGCTGAAGGTGAGAGAAAACCTCTTGCCTTAAGGGCACCTTGTGAGTTCATGGCAGAGGTGAAATTCAGCCTGAGACAGTCCTGATTCATAACTCAGGCAACAATCCTATACATACTTCCTGGTGAGTAAGTGTCATTGAACACAGTGGAACTCACTTCTGAGTAGATATGCATAGGATTGTGCTGTCAGTCTCTCTGGGCCCAATCCTACCCCCCCCCCCCACTGGTGCAGCCACGCTGAAAACAGGCATGTTGTACACGGGGGGGGGGGGGGGGATGACAGACCAGGAGGCTTCGGAAGGGAACGGAGATTTAAATCTCCTTACACCTCTATAAGCCTCCTGCTCTGCAATGGGTCTACTTGAGCCTGCGTCAGCTCTTTAGCTGGTGCACGTCCACAGAGAGAAAGGGGGCAGGGAGGCTGCTCACAGAGGGGGGAGGAACTGGTGTGTGCTATCGCCACTGGATCCACCCCCTCTCACAGCCTCTCTGCCCTGTTACACCCCCTCCCCATCCAGTTTTGCCCCTTACCTTCCTCGGCTGGTGGCCGGCGATCCGGTGATGTGTGTGGGAAGGCTCTGGCCTTTCTGTAGGTGCGCAGGTAACATGCAATTTTGTGCGCTGCTGGCAGGCAGTCAGCTCTAGTGAAACACTAGTTTCGACAGTGTGAAGAGCCCACAGGCTTAATAATTATGGCATTTTTTACCCAAGGGTGTATATACGCAACAGGAGCTAAATGCGTACACCTGTGGGCTGGGAGGAAATGGGTTTGAAGCTGTTTGACTGCAATCCTATACCGTACACTTCATAACCCCGCCTACTCTGCTAAGAATGCCGCTTTGCTGGCGCCAGCAAACCTGTAGCTGGATCGCTGAGCAGAGTGTAGAATAGGATTGGGCTGCAATCCTATAATGCTTTCCTGGGAGTAAGTTCCATTGAATTTTAAAGGACTTACTTCTGATTAGACATGTCTAGAGTTGTGCTATCTACCCCATAAAAAGTGTTTGGAATGGATGGCTGAGGGCCAACCCCACCATCGTTGTCTTTTCCCTGCGTCACAGGGTGGCCGTTCCAGGCATCAGAGAGGTCGAAGCCTTGGGTAGGCAAAGCTTTGTCAGGTCAGGGCATCATACCATCGTCCTCTCTTTGTTGTTGTTGTTCGGTCGTTAAGTCGTGTCCGACCCTTCGTGATCCCATGAACCATATCCCGCCAGGCCTTCCTGTCCTCCACTATCTTCCTGAGTTCGCTCCTTTTCATGTTCGTTGCATCGCTGATGCTGTCTAACCATCTCATCCTTTGCCTTCCCCTTCTCCTTTTGCCTTCAATCTTTCCCAGCATCAGAGTCTTCTCCAGAGAGTCCTCTCTTCGCATTAGGTGGCCTTCCTTTCTTTACATTTCATTAAATAACATCTTCGATGTTTACTTGTTCCGTGTCTTATGCTGTGGGATCGTTATAAAGCAACCCTGATTTAATTTTCCCCATACAAGGGGGGGGGGAGGAGGAAATTAAAGTTTGTGAAGTATTCAAGCATTATGTATTTCACATTTTTTATACCGCCCTTCCTCCAAGGAGCTCAGAGTGGTGTACATATTTCCTCCCCTCCTTTTTGTCATCACAACAACCCTGTGAGGTAGGTGGGGCTGAGAGATGGTGACTGGCCCAAGGTCACCCAGGAAGCTTCCAGGCTGAGCGGGGATTTGAACCTGGATTTTCCAGGTCTAAGTCCGACTCCGACTTAGAAATGTGGACTTCTCCCCATCCATCATTCAGAGGTGTAATATAAATGTTAACATGTTTGTTTTTTAGGGAGATCCCCTTTTACGTAGAATATCTTTTATTGGTCCACAAAAAAGGCTTTTAAGGATTTAGACCCCCCCCCTTTTAATCATTTTATTCTGAGAAAGGGGATAGATGCCAGATCAACAAGACCAGTGTAAATAATGACGCCTTGGGCTTTCGTCTTTCTACTTTCTTTCTTTTTTTGTTTCCTTTTTATTTATAAAGGGGCTACTTCAGATTCTGCAGAAGTAATAATAAAGCCAGACCTAATGGGTCACCATATGTAGAGAGCCGTCCTCTTGGGCCTCAGCATATACACTTAAAGAACGAAACAAAGAGCAGGAAAAAAGCCGTCATATTGGCAACTGTTGTTAGGTAGTATAAACAATAGCCTGCAATTGGCATGGAGCAGAGGATCGGATTCCAATAGCACTCAATAGGGAGCCTTCCTTAAAAAATTAGAAGAAGCTGGGTTGGAGCTGGCCCACGCTGGGAATGGCAGCAGAAGCAAAAACAAGAGTAAATGAATGGAAATTAAGCAGCAGGAAATGGGGATTTGGCACAAGGTCGGAATTTGAGACTGCAGAGAGGTGTCAGTGATAAGGGTTGGATAGAGTTTCTGGCTGAAAACAGAAAGAAAGAATGCAGATGTGTTCACTGAATAAAGTACAGATGTAGAAAGCAAGGAGGGGGGGGCAGCCAGGGTGGGGATGGAACAAAATCGAGTCCAGAAGAAAATGATGTAAGTGGAGGTGCGTTCCTGTAAGCGGTTCTGTTCAGGGTCCTGGCTGAAGAAAACGACAAGCTCAGCTTTTTTTTTTTTTTTTTGCACAAATTCACATTTTAAAATATTTGTTCATTATGCACATCCTACTCTGTTATTTGACACTGGGGCCTAAGTTATGCGGGAACCTCAGGGTCCGAGTGTGTGTGTGTGTGTGTGTGTGTGTGTGTGTGTGTGTGTGTGTGTGTGTGTGTTTAGGCCTCAGAGCCACCTTCAGGCCCAGAAGGGAATTGCAGTGTACCACATCAACCCCTGTCTACTTGAGAGAGAGAGAGAGAGAGAGAGAGAGAGAGAGAGAGAGAGAGAGAGAGAGAGAGAGAGAGAGTAATCCAAGAATACCCAGTATGCTCCATGACTGAGCAGGGATTTGAACTCAGGCCTCCTCCAGCCAGCATTCTAAACACTGCACCACATTTACATAGAAATGAAGATGATGACCAATTCCCCGTACACCCCCAAACACCGTGTGTAGCAAAGGACATCTATGTACAATTGTCAAGGCTAGTTAGAGGCCTTTGGTAGGCACTAGCTTCTTGGACAGCTTTACATTCATGGCAGGATAGGTGTAACAATAACTCCCACAGCCCAGTCCTATCACTGGGCTGTGCTGCCAGAACTTGCATTCTGGCAGCACAGCTTGACTTACGGCGTCGCAAAATGCGACATTCTATAGCGAGCTACCAGGCCACTGCTGGAAACGGTGAGCCTTCTTCTGCTGCACCCAGTGCTGGTAAGTGAACAGCGATGGGCAGCAGGTGGGGAGGGGGAGGATCGGGGCATTCTATGGGAGGAACTGGAGGAAGAACCCCCTTCTCTCCGGGAAGGGGAGCAGCAATGGCACACACCATTATCCTCCACCCCTCCCTCCCTCTCCCTCTCCCTCTCCCTCTCCCTCTCTCTCTCTCTCTCTCTCTCTCTCTAATCTTATCCCCTCTTTTTAAAACCTCCCTGCCTGTTTTCCCTCCTCGGACATACGCCACCAAAATAGGTGGCTTGTGTCCAAGGAGACTCATAGTTGGCCCCAGGCCTTATGCAGAGGTAATTTAACAATACTGTATTTTTATTTCTTGTCTCCCCCCCCCCAGGATGCAGCACACACCCTTTTGGTGCAGCTGCATCAGTGCTGTGAGCGGAGGATAGAATTGGGGCCTTAGCCATGGAACAGTGTGCCTCTAAGTTCCAGATGCTGGGGTCAAGCAGTGAGGGGTCTCTTGGGTGAAGCATCTTCATGCTCTGGTTGGGCAAACATCTAAAGGTATCTAGTTTCTACTGTTGGAAATGGAACACCAGACCTGATGAACTTTGGTCTGAGGTCCAGGACTCATGAAGAGACAGAGCTATGATTCAAGACTTCCCTGGGTTCCTATCTCACCAATGCCATGAACTCTTTTGAAGGCCTTTGGCAAGCCACTCCCTCTCAGCCTCAGCTGCGATATGTGGATCTTACAAACCTTACAGGGTTGTTGTAAGGCCAGGGCAACATCAAGATGATAAATTTGAAGCACTTTGCACACTCAGAAAGCACTGTACAGGACAAGTTTAAGTTTGATGATGATGTAAAAGTTAAGGTCCATAAGGCCAACTCACTTATGAGGGCATCTAAGGTGGTTGCCTCAGATGATGGATTGGAGAGGGATGTTGCCTAATCTGCCTACCTCCACAACTCCTTCTTCTGTTCCCTTGATTTGAAGGGGAAAGTGAGTGGAAGAGGACTTGTGGGGGACACTCTAGCCCAGGGGTGTCAAACTTGTTTCATAAAGCGGGTTGAATAGCATTCATGGTGCCTGCTGAGGGCCAAAAGTGATGTCATTAAGTAGGAACTGATGTCATTAATCAGGAGATGATTAGAAGGAAGCATTTTTTTTCTCACTTAGGAACTCAGCTGGAAATGACCGAAGAGAAAATATGCAAGTCTTGATCATATTTTCATGATATGAGAGAATCTATCACGCAGGCTGTCCTTTCAGCAGTGCCACTTCTGCTGAGGCTTCGCTTCGCAGCTCAGCAGCGGAGAGGTGCTCTGCCAAGTGAAGCCTCAGCACAAGTGGAGCTGCTGAAAGGCAGCTTGCGTGATAACTGGGCTCTCCCAGTGCCTCAAAAGCTTCTCCCTTTCTCACCCCTCTTAGTCTGCCTCTTCCTCCGTAGCGTTCCTTGCCTTCTGTGATCTCCTTCCATCTCTCCCTCCCAGTGCAGAAGTGGTGCTGCTGAAAGGGCACCACTGGGAGAGCCCAATTATCACGCAGGTCACCCCATCAGCAGTGACGCCTCAGCAGAAGTGGCACTGCTGAAAGGGCAGCCCACATATAATTGGGCTCTCCCAGCGCTGCCCTTTCAGCAGTGCCACTTCTGCCAATGCATCACTTTGCAGCTCAGCAGCTAAGAGCAACTGATGTTGATGCTGGGAGAGCCCAACAATCACATGGGCTGGATAAAGAACTTCTTTATGTTTGTCTGAAGAGGGGTTAAGATGTGGTGTACATCCTCCTCGTCCCTTCCAGATGTAGGAGGGATGTACACGGGGATCTGAGTGACATGTAAGCTACATCAGCATAGCATTTTTCTGACGTTGAGCCAGCATCTGTGGTGCATCCATTGGCAGGTGAGCTTCTACATTGGCAGGGCTGTCGTTGCACACCTGTATGTGGTGATACAGTGGGCCCTCAGTATCCGCGGCTGATTGGTTCCAGGACCTGTCACAAATACTGAGAGAGCCTAGTTATCACAGGGACCGGATAAAGAGCTTCCGCGGGTATTATCCAACCTGTGGGCCTCATGTTTGACACCCCTGCTCTAGCCCATCACTATCCTGTCTTCCACACTTTCTCTTCTTCTCCCACTTTTTCTTCTGCTTGGTTCATTCAGGAGGAGGGTAAGGAGCATGGCCTTTGGCACACTAAGACTGCAATCCTATGCACACGTTCCTGAAAGTAAGCCCCACTGAAGACAATGGGACTTACTTCTCAGTGGACAAGCATAGGATTGTGCTTTCAGACACTGGGCAAGTCTTGGATCGGCCCTGCGTGTAAAAGCGCACATGTGGACACAGAAAGCCAAAGCATTGCTTCCCTTCCATTCTGCACCTTTCATAATTGCCCATTCAGTTATTAAATGTTGTTGAATGTATTCGAGTTAGAATTAGACATTTTTATGAGACTCAGCTGTTGTGTTCAGCTGCAGAGAGCAGGAAGAAAAGAGCTTTCAGCAGTGCGTAATTGAGCCGATCATGTGTCATAGGAAGCCATCCTTGTTGCTTTAGAATAAGGGTGTAATGCAGACATGTATGCCCCTATTTTTCTCTGGGAAATGTTGGAAGGTATGCCAGCATCACTCTCCCCATGTATAAAATGGAAACATTAGTGACCTACCTCTCAAGGTCATTGTGAGAATAAATAAGCTAATGATCGCAAGTCACTTCTAATATGCTGTACAACTGATAAACAGTTTACTCCAGTCCAAAGCAAGACTATCCATCTCAAGTTAACTCAATGAAAACCGTATTCTGGCCGTTAATAACCTGACTTCTATTTTAAACTAACAGCAATTTCTCTCTCTCTCTCTCTCTCTCTCTCTCTCTCTCTCTCTCTCTCTCTCTCTCTCTCTCTCTCTCTCTCTCTCCTTTAGTAGAGAGTATCTTCTTTTAAGAATAATCCCAATGTATGCTTTGATTCAAAATGAGATCTGTTATTCTTACCAAGGTAATTCATTTAGGCGCCTTCTTCTGATAGGATCTCTGAAAGTATCTGCATTTGACAAACTCACATCAAAAGTTCTGACACAATAAGTGCACAACACAATTAGTTCCAGTCTACATTTGGGCTATATCAAGTGGGTTCATCCCCCCCCCCAAGGGGGAGAGTCCCAGGAGGTCATCTGTTAGTGAACTGGGTAAGTGAAAACATGTTCTGTTCTACTTAGCAAGTGGGTCACAATGATATTCACACAATTATAGTTAAAATGCCCTCATCTACAGAAAATCAACATGTAAATGGGACAATTCTTAGACGTTCAGCAAATGTTGTAGGGAGGTTGACCCTGCCATCCTTACTCTTGACCTCCACAGGGCTATCTGAAGGTCTTTCTAAAGGCTCCACCATATGCAGTACTGATGGCCCTTTCTATTCAGGTTCCCAATTGTTTGGAGAGAACTGCCACATGTAGTCTCTGGCTAGGCCTTCAGATGATGCGTTGAGCCTAGAAATAGGGAGAACAGGTTCAATGCTGCTCTCATCTACATGTATTCATTCATTCATTCATTCACCAATGCCAATAGTACAGGGTATCTATCATAGCCTATGAGGGCAACTTCTGGTCCCGACATGTATAAACAGCCAAGTGTAGCTTCTAACTGATGTTCTACTGAGGTAGAACAAAAATAGGGAGGGAGAGTCTGCTCCCGTGATGCCTCCTCACATGGTTCATTCTATCCAAATATGACGTCTGTTCTTAGCAGGGCTGGCAGGACCATGAGACCAACTGAGGCAGTTGCCTCAGGAATTGGTGGTGGGGATGCCAACCTCCTTCCACCTACCTGCCTCATCACTCTTCCTCCTCCTCGTTCTGCGTTCCTCTGAATGTGGAGGAGAGGAGAGTGGTGGGCTAGAAGTTTCCTCCGCACCTGCTGCCTTTAGGTTCCCTTACACAGGATGGTTGGGCTGTAAGAATAGGGATTGGTGGTAAGTTACCCTGAGGTAACTTACCCTGAGGTAAGTGTCCAGTCAAGGGGATCTCAGAATTGATCTCCAGAGGCTGCTCAGCTTGGAGAGGCTAGCTATGAACCCCTTGGCCAAGGACTGCAAAGTCAACTTCAAAGCTCATTAGCTTGTGGGGGCAGTGCAGTCTAGAACTTCCTTGATCTCCTTTCCGGGGGTTGATAGAGATAAGCAGAAATTGTCGCTGATGGTCTATTCCACCACTGGAGTGGGAACAAGGGGCCTGCTGCAAGATTATATGTATTAATTTAAATAAATTGTGGCCAATTTATAATCCAAACCTCTTGCTTCATATATTGTGTGGGGGGGGAGGCAAAGACCCCTTTCTGTAAGGCTTGAAAAACGCAACTGGTCACAGAATGTGATGGACTGACTTGGTAAAAGGACCTTCCTCTGTTCTTTCTACGACATGGGTCTAATTTCCTACTCTGTCCCTGCCCTGTTATTGAAACATTTTTTTTAAGTATATTTATATTTTATTGATATAATAACATAAAAACAATACATAATTCATAAAATTATAGCAAGCACAAAGCGTCACATCCTACTAGCATACTATTCACTATTTTCTATATATAATTTCCAACTTAGCCAAAATAACACCCACAATCTATTCATTAAATCCACATATCATCACATTGTTCCTCTCTCTCTCTCTTAAAAAATCTATAAATGGTTTCCAATTATTCACGAAAAGGTTAACTGACTTTTCCTTAATTAAAATTGTAAGTTTGTCCATTTCGGCATAATCCAAAACTTTCAGCCACCAATCTTCCAACGAAGGTATCTCCGAATTCTTCCAATATTGTGCATATAAAATTCTGTTATTGAAACGTTTTTGATAAAAAAAAATATTCCATGGGCAAGATTTTGTTCTCTGTAAACATCTAGAGTAAGTTGTATAAACCTTTAATCATTTAAATCTTTCCTGAATGTGATGCAGTTCTGTAGGAATTTGCCAGAAGAAAATGATGATGGTGGGCTTCGCTCTTCTTCAGTTCTACCGTGCCAAGGTTTCCCCCTCATCTTGGCCCCTGCTGTTCCCTTTCACCAAGTCTCATGTGCCTGATTTGCCCATTGAAGATGTGTTTGCGTGAGCTGTTTATCGTCATACGAGAACGATAAAAGTTTATTGAAGAGCAGGGCAGAGCCAGCTGGGATCCTCCTCCTCTTCAGGCAAATTCTCACTCAGAACTGATTTGTTTTAAGTTTTAAACTTCAGTACCATGCCTCCAAGAAATGCTTGCATCGTAGACAGGTGAATTTGTTTTCAGAATGAATGGAATCAGATCCAAAGGGCCCCATTTGTTCTGAAATGAATGTACTATGGAACAAAAGGAATGAAGGGCATTGCTGACCTCCATTCACTGCCATTCAGTTTTTTTTCTTATTTTAAAAAAAGTTTTTCTTACTCATAACAAGTATTTGTATATCTATTCTAAAAATAATGAAAAACAGGATCTGAGAGGAGCTCAGTCACACAGCTGCCTCCTAACAGTGGCCATTTTAATTACCCACAACAGTAATTGCGATGGTGCTGTATAATCATGGGGGCTTATGGGTAATTAAAATGACCACCTCAAGGAGACAGCCACTGAGAACATGGGCTGTTCACAGAAGCCCCTTCAGAAAACTCATTTACTTAAAAAAATTGGAAAAACAAATAAAGAAACGAAAAAGGAAAATGATAGAATAAAAAGAATGGAACAAATGAGAAAAAACGCATCTCTTAACATGAAAATAAAATTGATATTGTGTGTGTGTATGTGTTTTTTTTGCACACACCAAGTGTGTAGTGCCGTTAATATATGAGTGGTACATATTTAATGTGGCTTTAATTAGGACTATGATGATTTATTGATTACCCAGACCATTGATCAGTTAAAAAGGTGTCTAAATTATTTGGGTAGCAGATGATGATGATGATCAGAGGATGATTGTTGTTGTTGTTACCACCACCACCACCACCTGGTTAATCGCAGCTCACCTGGTGGTGGCTGGTGGTTTTTATTATTATTATTATTATTATTATTATTATTGTTGTTGTTGTTGTTGTTGTTGTTGTTGTTGTTGTTGTTGTTGTTATACTCGCAGCCCACCTGGCGGTGGGTGGTATTTTCCACATCTCAAGGAGCTAGGATATTTAGAGTTATTTATGTAGAATATTTGCATTTCCAAGTACAGCTGCCTTTTGCAACTCATATGTAGTAATGTCATTTACATTGTGTATGCGTGTTTTTCAAAGTTGTTGATGATGATGATGATGATCTCAATACTCAGACGTATTGGTCTGAGTATAGGACTCACTTTTTTCTCCTAATTTAAGTTTTTAAACTAGGGGTGCGTCTTATAATCAGGCTGTTGCAATTTAATGCCAGTGATTTAATTGAATTTTTTTAATAGCACCAAACTTTAAGGGTGCATCTTATAATCAGGTGCGTCTTATACTCGGGACAATACAGTACTTATAAACACTACAGTTAGCAGAAACAGTAGCCCTCTTCAGATGACTAACAGCCCAATCCTATCCTCCCCCTCCTCGTTGCAGTGGGAGGGGTGCAGAGTGGAGACTTCAGAAGAGAAAGGGGATTAAGGGGGGTGGGGAGACTGCTGCTGGAGGGGATAGGATCCATTGGAACCACCCCTCCCGCAGTCTCCTCACCCCTGTTCCTCCCCCTTCCCTGCCCAGTTTCGACCTCTCCCACCACCTTACCACCTTACCTTCCTCGGCAGTTGGCTGGTGACGGAGCACCAGCCAACTGCTATGGAAGGTAAGGTGGTCGGGGTCCACAGAGGTGAGTAGGACCGCTCTGGCCTTCCACCTGTGCTCTGGCCACCGGTGCTGGAGCATGTTTTATGGCCATTTTTCAGCAGTCACTGCCAGCAGAACGTGAGTTCTGGATTGGGCCATATCTAGGTAGAATGAATTAGTGTGGGGGAAGCATGATTATGATGGCAAGTCCCACACCTAACATTGCACATTCATTCTGAGGTTGGAATCAAGTCTCACTTTGCACTCCTGCACATGTCTAGGATGCTCTCTGTGCAATATAGAGCCCTACGTTTTCAGGGTTCTGATTGCATGAGGAATCCATCCCTATGTCTGTAAAAATAATACCCAACAGTTGCATACTGCTTTCTGAATGTAAAAAGTGCTTCATTTATATTACCTTAATGTTATCCTTACAACAGCCCTGTAAAAGGTACATATTATAGGATGGTGTCGCGGTTCAGGAGTCGGACGTAGGGGATCCAGGTTCAAATCTCCACTCAGCCATGAAGCTTTCTGGATGCCCTTGGGTCAGTCACTATTTCTCAGCCTCACCTACCTCACGGGGTAGGAGGAGAGGAACTACGTACAGCACCTTGAACTCCTTGGAGGAAGAGCGGTTAAAAAAATGTGAAAAATAAATAAATAAAATATTGCAGATAGTGAAAACTGAGGTTAAGAGAGAGTGGCTTGCCTAAAGGCCCCTACTGTATTAAATGGCAGAGATGAAATAGGAACTGGGGATGTCCTGATCTGAAGTTTTGTCTCTAACAGGGCATATGAGACTCTTCCTGGGTGACCTTGGGCCAGTCACTATCTCTTAGCCCCACCTACCTCACAGGGTTGTTGTGAGGACAAAAAGCAGGGGAGGAAATATGTACACCACTCTGAGCTCCTTGGAGGAAGGGCGGTATAAAAATGTGAAAAATAAATAAAATAAAAATAAATAAATGCAGTTAGATTAGATTATTAACTACATGTATCTCCATTATCAATACGGATTGAGGTGTTCTGTTCCTAGCTAACCATAAAACCAAGCTATTGACAGCTTTTGAAGTCATACTGGTGCCTAATAGGTGATGATTTTGACAGTCTGGCGAAGAGGGTAAGGGGACATATTGGGCCATCCATTGAGGGTCTGTAATAGTAAAAAGTTTAAGAACTCCTGATCTAACCTCTTTGCCAATGAACATGGTGAGGACAAGCATGCTATCGTCTCTCTTCCCTGCCTCCATTTTTATTTTCTTGATATTACAGGCGCTTCTCTCCCCAAAACATATATACTGTATGATGACTTCAACTTTCTTGCCCTAGGCAGAACCTCATCTTAATGAAGCTTGGCCAATCTTTCCAGTATTTTTTCAGAAGGTGCTAGCGAGGGAGTGAAGATGTTGTAGATTATTGGAGGGAGGGGGGGGGGATGAAGCAGCACGAGGAGCATGCAGGTCCTGGAGGAGGAGGAGGAGGAGGATTAGGGGTACATACATACAGAAGGGAGGTGGCGGAGGTCTGGAACTTTGCCCACAGCGCTCGAATGCATCAGGAAAGCGCCACAAAGAGCTATTTATGAAGTGGTATTTTTGTAACCAAAAACTTGCTGCCAATAACTAACTGCTTGACGCATATCTTTAAAATCTAGCTCAAGGTTAAGGTATTACTCATGTAGGGCTGCAATCCTAGACTTACTTACCTGGGAGTAAGTCCCATTGAACTTAATGGGGCTTATTTCTGAGTAAACATGTATAAGATGACACTGTAGGTGCATTTAACAGAATTTTCAACAACAGCTGTGTAACTGCACACACACACACACACACACACACACACACACACACACACACACACACACACACACACACACACACACACACACACATATATATATATATATATATATATATATATATACTATTCTCTATCATTCTCATTTTTAACAGCTACGAACAGTGGAAAAATTACATTAACACAAAGGAGCACTTCTTACTAAGAGTAGGTGCTGAAAGGCATAAAAAAAATACCTCAAGATGCATTGAAACATTTTAGGGAATTAGGGAATACTGATCTCCTGCAAAAAGAAAAAAAAAAGAGAGAAAATTAATATTAAAGACAAGCTGTGAGTGCTACGATTTTCCATCTGGCCCTGCCGCTTTCGACTAACGCTTCCATGACGGAATTCATCTGTCCATCAACTGTCAAAATTTCTCCTGTCAGTAAATCCCAGGGTACCCCTTCTGGCCCACCCCGCTCAAAAATATTCCAAGCCACAAAGAATTCCGAATTCAGAATCTCTCCTCTGTTTTCTACCCTCCCCACTTTCACATCTCTGCAATTGACAACACCAAACTTCTTGTGGTTTTCTCTCTTCTGCAATCTTGGGGTGGCTGGGCAAGAGGAGAATTTTTTTGGGGGGGGAGCATTAGATCCTATGAAGACTAAACTCCTACCAAGCCGCCCTAAGTTCCTCTGTTTCGTCCTCGCATTCTAGCACAACAACAGACAGCCCACATCTGTTTTCAACCTCTGAGTGGTTGTGAAGTGTGAACTCCCCACTGTTTAATGTAACTACATGACTATTTAATGTACACAGTGGTAGAGCAAGTTGGAATGCCAAGATGCTGTGACATGCCTGAAGGATGGATATAAACATAATATACAGTGGTTTATTGTGACAAATGCTTCTAAATGGCAAATAGGGACGATCGGGTTTGCCTTGTGAGTGGCGTCAAATGGGAGCAGATTATTTACCGTGGTTTCCCTTTTCCTTCCAAGCTTAAGATAAATATACAGGGAACTGATGTTCTTGAAAATGACACAGTCTATTTAAATTCCCAAAGCAAACAACTACAAGCCTCCTAAATACACCACACACACACACACACACACACACACACACACACACACACACACACACACACACACACACCACTTCTGCAGCAATTTGATGCATCCAGTATTGATACACAAAGACATATCTAGACTTTGGGGAGAAATGAGAAAAAGGAGAAATGATTTGAGTTGCTGTATATTCAAAGATGTCACTAACCAACAATGTCCTATATTCTTGGTTGGCTGAAAAGAACAGAGGTCAACGTGAAACAATTTTCTCTTTCTGCAAGTCAGTTCTCATTTTGACACCCCCCCCCCCCGCTAAATTTCCTTTTTTTTTCCCTTCAGGAAAATTGCCTCTTTCAGAATTGGGGGAAAGTGTGTGTGTGTGTGTGTGTGTGTGTGTGTGTGTGTGTGTGTGTGTGTGTGTGTACAAGCAATCTTAACAACTTCATTTGATGTGTTTTTCCCCCTTCCCTTTTCCCGTGCTCTACTCCCAAAGAAAAATAGAGACCCTTACTTGTGCTTTCTGACACCTCATTAATCAACCATCAGAATAGAGTATTTAACAGCAGCAAGGCCAATTAGCTTTTGACTAGCTAAGGAGCAGCCAAAAATAATTCCTGATTGTCAAATGGAAAAGCAGTTCTTACCTGATAGGGATTTTTTTTCCTCCCCCTCTTCTCCCCCTCCACCGTCCCAAAAATAAGTTTTGCGTGTGTTCATTTTGCAAGATTTCCATCACAGACGGACGGCGTGTGTGTTTCACTTTCTGGACTCCAAAAGCGAACAGGACAATGTGACGACGCGAAAAGAGTTCAAAGACTTTGCTTTTAAGCTGGTGAGAGAGGGAAATGCTGCTGCATAGATTTAGGACTCCCTTTGGATGCAATTGACATGTGTTTTCCCCTTGCTTCCCAATTTAAATTGTTGTGCAGAAAATATCACATTTATGTAGAGGATGCTGGCCAGATATCGAGGAGCAAGTTGGCCTGAGAATTTGAGCTTGTATCTGTTTTTAGAAGGGGAAAGAAATGCACACATTTTTCACTTAATCTTTGACCTGAATTCACCTATTCACCTATTCATTGGTCTCAGTGTTAGTCTGCATAAAATCTTGATCTCATTGAAGTCATTGGTGCTTATTTTGAATTTTAAATTTTAAGGTGCAATCCTAGAGATAGTTACTCTGGAGTAAGCCTTATTGAATTCAGAGGGACTTGCGTCTGAGGAAACATGCACGTGCTGGAGTTCCACACAGAGTCTGATGCGCTGTAGGACCAGCTACACAATGCTTTTGGGAACTTTTCAAGAGCGACGGTTTGGGATTCTGAGCCTAAATGGCATCAGGTTGATAGCTGAGCCACTTATGAAGTCCATGATAAAAAGAAGTGTAATTTGCAAGGGGATTTGCTTTGAGATATACTGGAATAGAGCTGTCAAATTTAAAGAATGGCATCTTTATATATACACATTGTAGAAATTATGGATCTTGTTCATTTGTTTTTGTTTTCAAATAGTGTACATCATCTAGTGTGTATGAGCCTTAACTACTAAAAGTAACTGAATGGGAGGGGTGTTTTTTGGGGGGGGGTTAAGGGGAAAATTAAACCCTAGGAACTTTTTATGACAAAGTTCCAATTTGAAGATTTTTCTAGGGCTACCAGAGATGATTTCCTCTTGCTGGTAGACCCAAGGATATCCAATACTGCCACAGTTTCTGTGTTGATTTAATTCCAAATCCTCAGCCCAGTCTACCCATGGTCTTGAAGAGTTGCAATGACAATCTTGAAAGAAATGCAATTAGAGACTCAGCAGGATAAACAACATTTCAAAATTATTCTTATTTTTAGATAAACTGCCAGATATTTCTTGATGGAAAAGTAGTTTTTTTTATTTTTAATGCGCACACAAATATATGTGTTTGTTTACTGTAGGCACATATGCATATTCAGTAGCAGTATAAGGTTAAAAATGGCTCTCTGTTTTTCTGCAACCTGGCACTCTCTCTTTGGCTTGGAAAAAGATTTCTTCCACGAAGTTCTTCGCTATGGAAAAAGGTCATCCGCAGGGTTGTTAATTCCTGTGATTTTTGTTCCGGATGGGCTTGTGGTAGCTTTTTGTTGACTGCTCTTCTCCAATTGCACTCATGTTGAAAAGTGGAGAGAGCCTTTTTTTGCTGCTGCTGCTGTTACTGCTGTTCTTTGCAGTTGACTTCTAGGCTCTGTGAATGTCAATTTGGCCGATATTTATTTGGCAAAACTTTGGCAGCACACACACAAAAAAGGGGCAGCTTGAAAAACCATACGGACCAGTTCCTTGTATTTAAATCGGTGTAGCAGTTAAGTCTCATCAATCACACTTTTAATTAAAAAGACGGACATCGATACCCTCACTTTGGACACAAAGCACATAATGAAATTGTGTAGTAGGGGAGGTCCTGGGGGGGGAGGCATTTCTCCTCCATCCTCCCCTACCCCCCCCCCCCATGGTGTTCAATATATTTCAAGGAGGGGGAAGCACTGGAGGGGAGGTCAAACACGCTAGCACATATGCAAGAGCGAAACAAATAGCGCTTCTAAATTCTGATAGGGTTGGGGGATATGTGTCAACCCCTGTCATCCAGGAACAAGAAAGGCAGTGTGCCTAGACAAAGGGGAGGGTGGAATCGCAATGCACTGGCAAACCCTGACCCACGCGCAAGGGCTTTGTGCAGCAGATGCCGTGTCTTATTGTTGCCGCTTTCCCTTCTCAACACCCCTGGTAACAGCCACCGCCGCTGGCATTCCACCCTGACATCTGTTCAGCTTTATTGATGCACTCCTGGAGGGATTCCCAGTGTAAACAGGGAATTCTCTACGGGAACCCCATGTTGTAAAAGGGATGAGCTGCATAATGCAAAGATTTAACCACTATTTAAAGGTGTGACACTTGATGGAAAGTGACTGGAATTCTTTTCCATATTTTTTTTTGCCCCCCTCTCTCTCCTTCCCCCATACACCCCAATCCTTGACATAGATTTGCTGCAAGCTCTCTGTCTCTTCTCTGTTCACCCGCCATGTCCTCCTATGCGTGCAAGCATTCAGATGGGGACTGTGGATGATAACAGTGAGAGGGTTGTTTCCCTGTCCAGATCAGCCAGCATTCAGGCACTTGCAGGGACAACAAGTGTGTTCCTCCCAGGCCTCACGGCTACTGAAGGGGTGTGCGTCTCTGCATGCATGCAATGTGCAAATGCTGGGACGGGGATGAGTGTTAGGTTGTCCAGACAAAATCACACCGTTCTGCAAAACGTTAGGCTAGGATAAAAGAATGCGCAACACACCAGCGTTAAACCAGTAAGGCAAAACAACGGCAACAACAAAACACAAACAAACCAAGGAGTTCTGGGCTTGGTTTTAAGATCACTTATAAGGTTGTGAACCACCAAGTGACTCACTGCTGAACTAAAATCTGTCAGGAAATTTGACTCTGCTCAAATTGGCTTGAACAAAAACGAAGGTTTCCTGTCTCACTTCATTGTTACAGTTCAGCCAGAGAGCCGGTACTCTCTCGCCTGTAATTGCTGGTGTAAGCGCTCATTTAGCTTCCCATAAAAACAGCATTTCTCACATTCCATCGCTATTTGGTCCTTTCATTCACAAGGAGGAAATCACTGTACTGAATTAACAATGAATCACAATGCTGAATTAACACAGGATAGCCAGGGAGAATATGTTTTCCCTGTACCGTTGCTGTGAATCATTGCTGTACATTG
Source organism: Plestiodon gilberti rubricaudatus (assembly GCA_026170595.1). Taxonomy (NCBI): domain Eukaryota; kingdom Metazoa; phylum Chordata; class Lepidosauria; order Squamata; family Scincidae; genus Plestiodon; species Plestiodon gilberti. The sequence continues at coordinate 20,047,244 of JANXHW010000012.1, forward strand.
CAGTGACATAATCATGGTCACTAACTGCACCTCTTCCATCCTATAGTAGCCCTTTGACCCCACACACTTTAATCTTTTTTCTCTTTCTCTTCGCCTGTGTGTGTGTGTATGTGTGTGTGTGTGCGCGCGCATGCTCTCTGAGGATTTTACTTCATGCATCTGACAAAGTGGACTGCAGTTCACAAATGTTTATGCTGAAATAAATTGGTTAGTCTTTAAAGTTATTTAAATCCCTAAAAAGGGATTGAGAATAAAGCGGCCAATAGTATTATGCCGTTGTACAAATCGATGGTAAGGCCACATCTGGAGTATTGCGTCCAATTCTGGTCACCACACCTCAAAAAGGATATGGTTGAATTGGAAAAGGTGCAGAAAAGAGCGACCAGAATGATTCGTGGGCTGGAGCACCTCCCTTATGAGGAAAGGCTACAGCGTCTGGGGCTTTTCAGCCTAGAAAAAAGGTGCCTGAGGGGGGGGGACTTGATTGAGACGTATAAAATTATGCATGGGATGGAGAGAGTGGATAGAGAGAAGTTCTTTTCCCTCTCACACAACACTAGAACTAGAGGACATTCACTCAAATTGAGTGGAGGGAGAATTAAAACAGACAAAAGAAAATATTTCTTTACCCAGCATGTTAATTGGTTTGTGGAACTCCTTGCCACAGGAGGTGGTGATGGCACCTGGCCTGGATGCCTTTAAAAGGGGATTGGACAGATTTATGGAGGAAAATTCCATCACAGCTTACAAGCCATGATGGGGATAAGCAACCTCCTGGTTTTAGAAGTGGGTTTTCTCTGTGCCAGGTGCAAGGGAGTGGCAACAGGATGCAGGTCTCTTGTTGTCTTGTGTGCTCCCTGAGGCATCTGGTGGGGCCACTGTGTGATACAGGAAGCTGGACTAGATGGGCCTTTGGCCTGGTCCAGCCGGCTCTTCTTATGTTATGTTCTTAAGTGCTACAGGCGTCTTTTAGCACAATCCTGGCCATGTCTACTCAGAAGGAAGCCCCACTGAGTTCAATGGAACTTACTCTCAGGGATGTGTGTATAGGCTTGCAGGCTTGGTTGTTTCTGCTGCAACAGAAGCAACAGAATGCTCTTGTCCATTGAGACCTGGCCCTTAATCTTTTTTCACTTTGCCTTGAATTGTAATACGCCAGTTAACTTGTCCAAAGGTAAAGCTGGACACCGAGAGCTAAAGGTGTGAAGAAATGCTTTTGTTCCATTATCCCACTCATGTTTGTTAACTTATGACACAATCTCGCAGCCCAGTTCTAACCAAACGTGATGCAGCAGGCCCACACGGCCCATTCTGCACCCGATCCCAGGAAACAGCAGGCTGGAAGACTCTTTGAGGTAAGGGGACATTCGCCCCCTTACCCAAAGTAAAGCCCCAGCCTGCGCAACGGGGCTACTCGGATCTGTGCAAAGTACTGTAGCTGGTGCAGAACTGAGAAGCCCCATGTTGGGTTTTGAAGCCTGGCGCGCGCAAGCGCCGCCAATCCCACCTCCCAGCTAGACCTGATCCACCCTGCTCCCCACCCTTTCCCCGCCCCGTTACACCTGCCCCGCCCCCATACTGCCCTCCCTCCTCTGCCCGGCGGTAGCTTACTGACACCATCAGTTGCTACTTTTGGATGTGGCTCCAGCGGGATGGCGCAGGATACCTACTCCCAAGTTGTCACAAAGTGCTTTATGGCACTTTTGCGACAGTCAGCGTTGGCACTGAGGTTGCGGCGCCGCACGCCGACACTGACAAAGCTTAGGATTGTGCTGTCATTCATTTAAAAAGTCATGTTTATGTATTAGGGGAAAAATCCAAAACCTGCAATCTAATAATACCTTAATTGAGACCAACCAAAAAGACACAAACAGCCCAATCCTGTCTAGCAGGACGAAACAGTGCAAATAAGGTACTTGTTGCATCCTGAGCAAGATTGAGCCTGTCCTGGCACAGCCGGAGGCCTCCTCAGGGTAAAGGCATGTTTGTCCCTTTACCCCGAGTAATGTGCCAGCCACCTTGATGGGTCTACTCAGATGTGCGCCAGCTATTTTGCTGGCGCACATTCACGAGCTCCGTGTAATGGCGGCCAGACCCGGGAAGGGGGATAGAATATGGCAGAAGAGGCCACTGCTGCGCCCTCCCCCATCCCAGGCCCGGTCGACCAGTACCAACACACACACCCCTGAAATGCCCTGTTCCGCCCTCCCCATGTCCCTCTGCCACCCAGCGGACATCTTACCACTGGCGTCACTGTAGCGTGGCGGGTGGGGCGGGCCGCCGGGGGGTGACACGCGCCGGGGGGGTGACGGCGCGCGTCACCCTCCGGAGGCCGGATGCTCCGAGGCCGGGGAGCGTCCGGCCCGGCCGGCGCTCCAGGGCCTTCTAAAAAGAAGAGGCCCAAAGCACTTGCGCTAAAACGCGAAAAACGCGTCACAGTGACGCCACTGCATCTTACCTTCCCGGGTGGGCGCAGCGTTGACTCCAGCATGAGTAGAGTGGCAGCGGTGCCAGCGCCACTTACTCTCCAGGTGCCACAAATATGCTTTATGGCATGTTTGCAACAGCCTAGACCAGTGGAGCAATTGCTCCACCGGTCTATTTCTAGACAGGATTGCGCTGAAAATCTTTTAAGCCAACATAAGCCAGAACTCTTCATCAGGGGCCGGATGTTAAACAAAGCGAAAAAGGAAGGTGGTGGGGGAATGTCTGGGCATATTATAGTAGCCCCCCAAGTCTGCAGTTTACAACTGTCATAATTCCTCCTGTACTCCTTCTTAAGATAGCTATAAACGGCAGTCTTTGGGGGCTTTTACACCATGTCCAGCTGTCCCTCCTTCCCACCCTGTTTTGCTTTGTGGAAGCTCCAGCCTGATGTCGTGTTCTGGAGTACTGGAACGCTTGCTTGTAATTCTGTGTTTATTTGGTTGATCCTAATAAATGGGTATCACTGAACTGTGACTTTTGGACCCATTCGTTTCACTATTCCATTGTAAAGATCACGTTCATTTCCACCGGCGCGGGAATGTTGGTTAGGATTGCGCAGTCAGTTTTGAATTTGGATGACTACAACCATCTAGAGATGATCCGGTTTTCAGATTGAGAAGATGATATGCAGTAAAGATTTTGTGAGGAAAATTTCTTTCATAACCCAAACCCTTGTACAATTTATTTTATTATTTATTTATTTTCTGTATTTACATACCGTCTTTCTCATCATCAGATTTCTCATCAGATTTATTCAAGGCGGTTTACATAAGCGGGTTAACTTTAGACCTAATAAGGGTCTTTACAATATTGTTCTATTCATATATAGAACCTTCCATACTCCAGATGTTTCCCTTCCGAGTGCAGCCCTCCTTCCGGCTTGTGCTCTGCACTTCCAAGCTTCGCAGTTCACCGCAGTTCACCCTCGGATGGTTGTCTTAGATGTTCTCTCTCTAGCTGACTCCTCCGCATTCCACCCTCTCACGATGCCTTCTCAGTGTCTTCGCGAGGTTCGTCAGCAGCTTCCGTCTCCCATCCAAGCGAGAACCGAGGTCGACCCTGCTTAGCTTCTTCAGGCAGGGCACCGGCAATCATCACCAACTTACATTGGTTTTGTCAGAGTCTGCCCTGTTTTATTTTCCCTATTTGCACAAGACAACTTGACTCTGTGGCTTTCTTGACCATGCCATTCAGCCATGTTGGCACTTTTTAGGACTTTGTATCCTTTCTAATCTGTGCTATGCATTTTTATCTAAGCCTTTCTTACAGGGATTTGAAATAACCTCCAAGCCTCCAGAAGGGGATTTGCCCCTCATGACCCTTCTCTTCAACTTCCCTTTAAACAATCCCCTGATTTTACAAGAAATTCCCTCACAGTAAGTAGATATGGCTGTGTTGGACTTTGGGGGGCAAATGTTTGATTGACACATTTGTTGAATTTGATAGTGTTTGGCTTGGTGTTATCAAACGGCTCAGCACCACGTACCTCTCCCTATCAGTTTGTTGGCACAACTCAGTATTCAATGAAGGGTCACCTCTCCTCTTCTTGGCTCCATGTCTAACTGTTCTAAGGCGGCACAATCATTTCTTGGAATTCTGTCATCTGGCCATGACCTGGATGTGCAGGTACCCAGTTAATCAGAGGAGAACGGAGCCCCCCCCCCCCATGATCTCCTTTTCTTTTTGGCTGACTCCTTGACTTCTCAAGAGTCACCATCAGACTCTTGATTCTGTGGCTATAGTATGTCTCTAGTGCTACGTTTGGGGCCTGCTGTTTCTACCCATGGGGTCTCTCCTGCTGCATTTCATTCTCTTCTGGTCTCCGATTAAGTTCACCGGATATCCTCTTTGCCACAGTGCCAGGCCAGGGCACTCATGAGGTTGACTGAGGCTGCCAACTCATGTGGCAGATTGACGGCAGTGCCCTCCAGCCTTGTCTTGCTGCCCTCCTTGGACTTGGAAAGGAAGAGGGGAACAAAGCAGTGTGGAGGAGAAGAGAGTGGTGCGAAAGAGCTGCAGAGACATTCTTGCTTCCCATTCTATTCCCCTCCCCACTTTCTTTTCGGCTCCTTCTTGCCTTTTTTTTCAAATGATGAGTGGCAGAAAGTGACCCGTTGCTGAGTCAGGGAGTGACAATTGGCACACAGCCTTGGGCCATAGGGCGGCTTGCACCAGTGTAGGACACTCTGCAAATCTTACAGGGTTTACCGGACCCGGGGATCTAGTATGATCCCATACTAAGGGATCATTGATGCCTTAGTGATGATCACTGTCCCACCACATTTCTGCCTTTCCCATTGTATCTTTGTTCTAATACCAGATACTCACCCATCTTGGCTTGGAGGCTTCCAAGACTGGCAGTCATATGAATACCTGTATACAGGGGGCCCCTCATTGTTCATGGGTTTGGCATCTGTGGATCTCAATATCCATGGATACAGCTGCAAATAATAGGGTGCTGGAGTCCAGCACCTGATATCCCCATTATTTCCTGCTATGTGCAGGGGGTTGGACTAGATGACCTTGTGAGTCCTAAGTTTCTAAGTGCCAGGCCGGGGTTTGGGGAGTTGCATGATGGGGCACCCTCTACGCATGCTGGCAATGACTCCTTCTCTCGCTCATCCACCACCAGATGGAGGCAGAGGGCCATCGCTCACTCGCCTTCCTGCTCTGCTGGGCAAATGATGATGGCTGCTAGGGGCAGTAGTCCCAGCCCAGAGGGAGAGGCTCTCTCACGTGGGCAAGCGGTTGCTAGTGGCAGCTAGCCAGCACCTGCCTCTCTCTGGAGGAGGGGGGGGGAGAAAGTGATGGTGGTGGCATTGTGCTGACAAGGGAGCAAGTCCCCCTCCCTCCCTATTTGCCCTGTGAGAAAGACCGGATGGTGTGCATGATGGTGATGGCTCATGCTGTATGGGGGGGGGGGGAGGTGTGGGCCATACCAGAGTGCTGGGACTTTGGCAGCTTTCCGAGGAGTCCAACCCCTTATTCTGCCCCTGTCCAGAGGTCTGCCTCTATTCTCGCTCAAATGCAGCCTTTGTACAAGTGAGGAATGCCCCCACCCTGGTGGATATGGTTATGTAAGAGGAACAGTGCTTCAAAAAGCAATGACTTTGGATCGGAAACAGGTTGCCTCGATCAGGCCCGAACGAATGAGGAGGATTGTCAGGTCCTTAAGAGAAGAAAATCTTTCCTCTCAGCATTTTTGTTTTCAAAGAAAAAAAGTCTGCAGCCAGAAACAGAACATGGTGCAGTTGGGGGGGGGGGGGTGTATGCATGTGGCTGGCCCTTCCCTTCCAAACATGTTTGGAGGATGTGGGGCTGCCCTTGAACATTGTTCAGAGACTGCTGCTGGTTGAGCATGCTGCAGTCAGATGACTGACGCTGCCGGGCCAGGCGAGGGGTACAGACTGCTTCCATCTTGCAAGGCTGACACTTGCTTCCCATTGGTTTCTGGGTCCAATTCGAGATGCTGGTTGTTCCCTTCAAAGCCCTAAATGGTTTGGGCCCTCAGTACCTTAAAGACCAGTACTTCCTGCCATATGAAGCTACTCATTTGTGGAGATCTTCAGCAGAGATTCTGCTCTGTGTGCACCGAGGTTCAACTCTCATGCAGGAGGGTTAGAGCCTTCTCGGTGATTGCCCCCCCCCCCCAGATGTGGAACTCTCTACCTCAGTAGGTTTGTTCCTAAACTTTAAGAAGGCTCTAAAGGCACACCTATTTCACCAGGCTTCTGGAAAGGTGAAGATGTCCTAAGTGTGGTTTGTGTCTGTTTTGCTGGAACTGTGATTATTTTACTGTCTGCATCATTGTATCCATTTGTGTCTAGTTTTCTAGGCTTTTGGTTTTTTAAAAAATAATTTATGGTTAGAAAAAAATGGGGAAAAGAATAAATTTTTGCAGCTTTGCAACAGGTCCATCTTCAGGCGTTTGATTCACCTGGTTCTTGTTCCTTCTCTTCTTAAGTGCTGGACTGGCCAGCCGTCCTCTCAGCTCAGATTGTATTGGTCTGGTTAGCATAACCGCCTTGCAACATCCCCTGCGCTCCCCCCTCCCCCGGTCCACCTTCTCCAATGTGCAGCCTGAAGAAACTCTGTCTGTAGTTACAGACTGCACAGCCTTCTGGCGAGCCACCAGATAGCTGATGGGCATGGTTGGAGCCCTAATATCCCGCCCATCTGGCCTCGCAGCCTTGGCTGGCACACAGGGCTTATTTTGTGGAATATGAGCTGGGCCTTGGCAGAGGTTCACCCCAGAACCTCTCCCTTGAGTGCCAAGTGGAGCTGAGTGCTAGAACACACGAGGTGATAAGAGGTGGCATTTGGGCACGTACAGAGGTCCTTTCCATTGTCAAAGATGCCATATAGGGAGGGTAAAGGCATCTTTCACACGCACACTCACTCACTCACACACACACACACACTCACACACACACACACACACACACACACACACACACACACACACACACCTGCTGCATTTCAAGTCACACACACTTATTCCTCAGGAGTCCTCACAGGTTCTACACACTGAATCCCTGACGATTGCATACTGTCCAGCAGCCTCAATGTCACCAGCCCCCCCCCCCCGGGAACTCCCAGGGCCCCAGTGCTTTAGCAAGGTCTCAGAATCACAGTCGGAAGGGACCTGTGTGACCAAACATCAAATCCAACTTCCTGGTCCATCTTCACTGCCGCTTGCCTCCAGCAGCAAAGGTAAACCAGTGCAGGGGGCAGAGAGCGGCTAGGGGTGGGTGGAACAGGACGGGGAGTTTCTGAGCGGGGAGGGGGTGGGCAGGAGGCAAAATGGGAGAGGGAGGGGTAGATCTCATGGCACCGGTGTGTACAGGATCCATTCCCTGTCCCCTTCCCTCTCCTTACTCTCTCAGACTTCACCAGTAAAATTGCTGGCCCAGATCTGAGGAGAACTATTGGAGCAGTGGAGACTTGCCCCAGGGTAAGGGAACAAACGTTCCCTTGCCTCAAGGAGACCTCCACGACTGCCTGCCCACCGCAGGATATAGCACGTGCCCCTTTGGAGCGGCTGCATCAGCAGCCAGGGGTTTAGTTAGAATTGGGGCCCCAGTGTATACTTGTCACTTGCCCCACCAGATACCTCCTGCCACAGAGGAAGGCTGACATCACAGAAGTTAGGGTGTGATGTTCTTTATGCATAAGGAGTCCTGGATCCAGTCAACGCCCCGTCTCAGCATCCAGTTCACCAAGTGCTCTGTTGTTGTCCTTCTTTACAAAGCGTTTCAGTCCTTGCAGGAGTCCCGCCTATGATCCTCACCGATCCCATCGATTCTGTTGAGTGGTGTTGCTGCTGCCTGCTTCCGTCGCCTCCCTTGTGATCAGTGGACACCCCCTTGGGTGGGGTGATTGACTCCTGTTGTCCTGCTTTGGTCCACCACCCGGTTTTTCCTTCCGCTTCTTCTCCTTCCTTGCCTGCCCTTTCCTTCCAGTCTCTCCTCCGGCTTTCCCTGCTTTAACCTCCTCGCCTCCTTGTGCTCCCCTCCTGGTGGTGCTCCTTACCCCTCTCTTCCCCCTTGTCTGAGCTCTTTATCCTCCACCTCATCTTTGTCATCCCCTTCATCCTCCTCTCTCATTCCCCTGTGTCTTCCTGCAGAAGAGGAAGAGTAGCAGAGAAGAGGAAGAGGAACAGAGCCACATTCTGGCCTACCACTCTCTTCTCCTCCACACTTCCTCTTCCCCGTCCGCTATTTCCCTCTTCCTTTTTGAATCCAGAAGAGATGAGAAGCAGTGCAGGAGGGTGGGCAGAGGAGGTCAGCAGATGCTCCCTGCCGGTCCACTGCCGGAGACGACAGCCTGAGTCAGCCTCCTAAACAGACCAGTCTTCGTCCTCTCTCGGTGACATGTGCTCTCTCCGCAGTTCCACCCTCTCTGTGGCCATATTGGTCAATATGTTTGCAATTATGGCAGTGGTTCCCAAACTGGGAGGTGCGGCAACCAGCCAGGGGAGCCGCGGAGTGCCACGGAATCCTCTCAGAATACAGTGCAATGCCAATTAGCAGGCATCAACATCATGTCATGGGGAGCCACGGATAATGGTCGCCAGTGGTCAAGGGAGCCGCAGGTCAAAAATGTTTGGGAAACACTGGATTATGGGATTGAACAGTATAAGAGGGTCTAGGAAGGAGAGATGGGCAGGAAATCCCCAAATTCTAGCACCAGGTCTACAAAGAAGTGTAAGTGTGTGCGTGCATGCATACATGTGTGTGTGTGTGTGTGTGTGTGTGTGCATGTGTGAAACGAGGATCTGTTCTTTGTCAAGGCCTTTCACACAAGGGCTTGTCTTTGAAAGTACTGTACAGTACACTCTGCACAGAACCATAACCGATCTTGGCTTCCTAATAAGTGGATATGTGTTTGATGACCTGACCCAACTCATTCACAGATTAGATATGGGGTGGCCAACTTTCCACCATGAGGGCCTCTGCATTCTTAAGAGTTGTGTAGAAGACAAAATCTTGGCAGCTGCCATTGCTGATGGTGCTTCTAAAGCAGCTGCACCTGCTGAAATGCCCTCACCCATACAGCCGTGAAAGGGCCAGGAGCACTCATGCTGAAAGGTTGGCCACCCCTTGTTTAGATGTTCAAGTGTGTCTTAGGTGCACAGCTAAAAATCAGACCACAGCTATCAGTGCATGTAGTGATGTTTGGCTGGGCACTATCCCTCAGCCTCAATGAACCTTTCCATAAAATAGGAATCTGTATTTTCGGTCAACTTCGCTGGATTGTTGTGAGGATGTATAACAGATGAACATAGAGAAGCTCTTTGTCCATCAAAGGTGCAATGGAATGGATTAATAAAAAGCATCACATATCTCACTCTGTTAAATCACAAATGCTATTAAACTTAGCTTTTATTCACAATTTGCTTGGTAGAGTCAAGCTGTTTTTTTAAAAAGAAAAGAGTCCACATCTGAGCTTTTTCCTAATCAGTTCTCTCATTTTGCTAATATTCTAACGACTGTCAATTTACTTCAGTAGTGCCATTTGCAGAATTTTCCAATTAGCAGGAAACCTGTTCCTCCTTCTTCCATAATTACAGGGGACTCGCTTCAGATCAGCTGTGGCCAAACACATAAGAGGCACTTGCCAAAATCTGTGCATTTTTTTTTAAAATTAACCTTTGAATGAGTTGGCACCGATTTAACATCTCTGTTTGTAGGCAAGGAGCTCCCACTCTTGTGGCATGTGTCAAAATATCCAAATAGTTTCTAATAAACATGCCACAGCAAAAACATAAATATGCCCAGTCCAGATTTGAAACTGATCTAATCTGTAATGGCTCTGAACCGGTTTAGATCACAGCTGATTTGTGGTCTGGAGTTCAACTCTATTACCATATCTGCTGCAACATCTACATTTTCAAAATAAGGTGTCCGATAGCGGCTGCATTCCACCTAACCAGGGTAGGGAGCTCAGCAAATGTGTTGTTTTTCAAATGTTCCCTATTATGTAGCCACCCCTCTACCTTTTCAAATCATTTTAAAAAGTACTGACATTGCAGCCGCACCGATAACTCTGATTGCTACATGAAAAGAAAATATATTTAATAATAAGCTCATTGATTTTTAACAGCATCTCTGTGTTGCCTAATTGATGGGAAGTTGTATGTTTGTGTAGCCAACGGGAATTATGAATTAAATATGGCCGTCATTCCTTGAGGGATGCATGTCAATGGAAGAAGGATGGAAGATCTACATTTCCCTCAAGCTAAACAATTGCCTTGTAGCAGAGATAGGGAAGGCTGGAACACAGGGAGGTTGGAGAAGGGGAGGGGTGGGGGGCTGGAAATAAAAAACATCCATCACTGTTTATTAAGTGCTGCTACTTGAAGGTAAAAGAGGTATTGAACTGTTTTTTAAATTGGAAGGAATGTAGCTAGACAAAACATTGATGGTAATATTAGGTTGGTGACAAATTTTATTCTTTTGTCCACATTCATCAAAGTAGCAATTTGGAGTGATTTATGCCCTCTGGATGCATGGATCATTTTTTATTTATTTTTTTGAGAAACATGTTTGTTAAGAATCCTTTAATCATAAAACCAATTCCTCTGAAAACACTTGTCTCAAAACTACTGGATTAAAAAAAAAAGGAGATGTATAATCTGCCTGGATTTTCAACATTGATTATTTAATCTGAGTGTGTTCCCCATGCTCGTGGTGAAGACAGTTTTAGAAAATGGGAAAGATTTGGAATGTTTAAAACGTCGGTGTCAAGTTAGACATCTATTAAGTGAAGAAATGCAGGCTGAGGAAATGCATGTTTACTCAGACACATAGGTCATGCAGTTTTCAGTGGGGCTTACTTACTCCCAGTTAAAGGTGCATAGAATTGCAGTCTTGGCTAGCATTAAAATAAAGAAAATGAATTAGAGTGGGGTTCTCAACCAGTGGTACTAGTACCACCAGTGATACTTCGGCCGACTGCTGGTGGTACTCGGACCACCAGAACCCTGCTCCGACGCAATGCTTTTGGCAGCATGTTTTCACTCCGGTGAGGTTCCTGCCTTTGGCTGAGCCTCTTGGAAATGCTGAGAAGGGCCCTCCCACTCACCCAGAGCCTCCTACCTGCATTTTCTAGCCTCTGAAAACGTGAAAACTGGTTTTGTAACTGACAATGATGTCATCGCTAGTCATTTCCGGTGGTATGCAGCAGGAGAGTGGTGCCGGAGGTGGTACTCGGCCAGGAAGGGGTTGAGAACCCCTGAATTGGACAAATGCAAAAATGATAGGTGTATCCATACCTGAATGAATCCGCTTTGTTTAGAGGCAGTATACCTCTGAATATCAGGTGCTGGGGACAAACACCAAGGTGATCAACTACGGTGAAGGGTTGTGGGTGGAAAAGCTGGAGTTGCTGAATCTGAACTGCAGCAGGCAGAAGGGATGGTGCTGTTGACAATGACAGAAGGCCAGACTCCCAATATTTATATCTGTTCTGGCCAATCCAGCACCTTCATATTGCCTACCAATCACAGGGGCTGATGTTGCACGCTGCTGTTCTCTTAGGTGCCTGAAGAGAGCTTGGAGCACCCACACTCCAGCTCTCAGATCCTCTTAGTCTCAGACCTTGAGGTATTGTATTCAAATCCTGAAGCCCTAGTTTATGGGTCAAAGGCAGTGATGTAGATTTGAGTCTATTGACTCGGACTCGAGTCGAACTCAAGTTGCGTCAGTGACTTGACTTGGACTTGACTCGGCGATTATAAAAGACTTGAAAGACTCAACTCGAGAATTGGAACCTTTTACAAGAAGTCAAATTTTATTCAGGTTTAAACCCATTTCCCCCCATTAAATAGATAGGGACTCGCAACCAAAGACTCAGGACTTGGGGGCAAAGACTTGGGACTTGACTCGAGACTTGGAGTCAGAGACTTGATCCACATCCCTGGTCAAAGGCATGTGGAACCCCAAAATATAATTCAGCACAGTATCCCACTATCCTTAGTTGGATGTGAAAGTGATTGTAGCTGAAATCCAGCTCCCTTTTCTTCTTTGATGTCTCTGGGTGACTTGGGGTTGATGAGTGATGCGTTCCAACGGGTCAAACGTGTTCATTCCTTAACCTGCTTTGACACAGAAGGGCCTCAACTCCTTAGTCTAATCTCTCCTCCTACAAGCTCTTCCTAATGACAGTGCTGGTTCCATTTGCTTTGCCTTGATGTCTAATTCTTCGAGCAGCTTCTCAATTATTGAAAGTGCAAACATCTGGATGAAATAAGCCAAGAGAACATCCAGCAAGCACTGCGTATGATCCAAAATGTTTGCTCCAACAACTTTTTACTTCTAGAACACATCGCTGATCATAGGATTCGACAGGAGTGTTGTAGGTGAAGCTTGACTCAGAATAGATTCCATATTTGCAGAACCCACTGAATATCTTAGGCTCCTTGTGATCAAACTGGGAAATGCTAACACAGTGTTTCTCAAGCTGTGGGTCAGGACTCACTTGGTGGGTCGCGACCTGATTTCTGGTGGGTCCCAGGTGATGGAAAGATCAGATAAGTAATTGCCAAAAGCCCTGAGGCTATTCAAAATCAGATGGCTGCTAATTGCCCTTCAGAGAGCTGAGCTCCTGCAGTTTGCAAGCTTGTGTAAATATAGGGAGGTAAATGTTTGAGTGTCTCATAAAGCTAGGTGGGTTCCGATAGCGTGTCATTTTAAAAATTGGGTCCCGGCATTTGAGAACCCCTGTGCTAACGTTTGTCAAAAACGTTTGAGAACCCCTGTGCTAACAGGTTTTTGTTAGCAATGAACAGAAGACACTCAAAGCACAGCTGAACAGAGAAAGGACTAAAAATCAACATTCCATCAGGATGTATCATCTATATTGTTCCAAGCAATGGGAAGGGCTGTGTTTCAGTGGTGGAGCCCCTGAGTTGCATGCAGAAGATCTCAGTTTCAATCCTGAGATAGGGCTAGGAAAGACACCCTCCTGAAACCATAGAGATGGACTGCCAGTTTGGGATGACAATACGACCAAAGATCAGGCTCAGAAGTGAAAGGTAAAGCAAATTTGGAAAACTATGGAAAACAGGCATCCAATTTGGATGAATTAGGCCAGTGGTTCTCAAACTTTTTAGCACCGGGACCCACTTTTTAAACTGACACTCTATCGGGACCCACCTAGTTTTATGAGACTTTTTTTAAAAAAAGTGATATATAAATAAATAAATATATTTATTTATTTACAAGTAAAGAGCCCAGCTGCTTGCAGGGTAATTAGCAGCTGTCTTGCAAACTGCAGGAGCTCAGATCTTTGCAGGGCAATTAGCAGCCATCTGATTTTTTAATAGCTTCAGGGCTTGTGGCAATTACTTAGCTGATCTTTCCATCACCTGGAACCCACCAGAAATCAGGTCGCGACCCACCAAGTGGGTCCCGACCCACAGTTTGAGAAACACTGAATTAGGCAAAGTAATTTCAAAGCCAAGAAATAGTGATTTTTTTTTTCTGCACTGTAAAAAAAGAAAAAAAGGCAAAATTCTCTGACAATGCAACTCAGACTCTGGGCCAAGAAAATTTGAATTTTGTGAGCTGTATATATTATGCAATATGGTGCTATTTTTGAATCATGTTAATTTCTTATGCTTCTGCTACTCACTGGGAAGGAGAAGGAACTCAGCAGAGCAATAAAGTCCTTCCTTTGACCACAAGATTACTTGTGTAATTCATCCATTGTTCAAGAGCCATTGACTGATTTGATAGATTCCCTCTCTCCTATGTTTTTCTATAAAATACAGTAATTTACAATCAATATAGCAAATAAATAAACACTACACCCCAAAAATCAATGGACTAGTAAAAGCAAAATAATACTCCATTCCAAATGCACACACTACAAAAGCTTGCATTAGCAGGATCAGAATTAAAAACAATGCTAGTTGCATACTTCAGGAGACAGCTTATTGCTTGCATATTAAAATGCTTTCTTGAACAGGTAGATGTTAAGTGCATCTCTAAAAATGGGAAGAGAAGAATAGCTTAATGGATCACTGTAAAGAGTGCATTCCATACTTTTGGCACCACCACCAAAAAGCCCTTGTCTCTATTTCCCCCCCACACACACACACACACTATACCTCAAATGGTGTCAGAATGCAGAGAAGGTCCTCTGAAGCCAATCTTAGGACAAGGGCAGATTCATAATGGACAGACAGTGCTCTCCTGCAGAAAATACTGGCGGCGGAGCGAGTGCTCTGCTGCCGGAAGCCATCGCAAACATTCCGGAAAGCACATTTGTGATGACTCGCGAGTAAGGGCCGCCGGCGCGAGGCCGGCAGCCCTTACTCCACCACCGGATCGCCCATGCGGCTGCCGGAGGAGGTAAGAGATTACCCGGCGGCCGCATGGGCAGTCCGGGCAGCGAGAAAGGCCGGGGGTTGATGGATCTGGCCCAGGAGGGGGCAGGGATGGGAGCCGCCATGTCCCTTTCCCTGTTCCAGCCGGCACGGCCCTTACATGGCCTCCTCTTCCACCAGCTAAATAACTGGCGGAAATCCGAGGAGGCCCATTGGGGCCAGGCTGCGCTACACTGGGGGGGAAGGGACGAACATCCCCTTCCTCTGAGTAGACCTCCAGACCAATCGAGATCGGCCCGGATCGAGGTTAGGATCCGGCAGGTGGTCCTGGGCCGCCCACTGGATAGATAGGCAGGATTGCTCTGTGAATCTTCTAGCCTGTGTTTGCACCCATAAGCCAAACCTTTTGGGAGGGGAAGAAAGCTGAGATTTGTTTACAAAATTATGGAATGTACACATCCCTGATGATTTATTTATTTATTTAAAGAATTTATACCCCGCCTTTCTCCCGAGGGCACTCAAGGCGGCTTGGAGTAATGGAGTAATGGATGTAATGGAGATTGCATCCTCCATTTAACGTTGTCCAAAGTTATTGTACAGTGTAGGTTTATTATCTCTCAAGTTGAATCTGGATCTACTGACAATATCTTTACAGAGAATTTGAGTGGAGTCAAAGAATGTGAAGGATCTGGAGCCCACATTAGGACTCCGAAAAGCAAGAACTCAACCTGAGCAAAGTAGAGGGGAAGCACATAGGAGAAATGTAGATTTGGAATTGGATGAAACAAGCCAGTAGCCTTTTCAAGCCCTGTAATGCGAGCTTTAACCACAGAATTTACTTGAGTGGTCAAAGGAGAACACCTGCAGTTTTGAAGGAACAGCTCCAAACTGTGAACATATGGAAGGTTTTCCAAATCCTTAATGAATCAGCCTGTTAGACCAAGATGAAGATATCCAAGATTAGTTTTCTGTAGCCAAACAGATGAGGAACAATTTCGGGGCTTTCTGGAGATTCTGGTAGTGGGCCCAGACAGATTATCTGGGCTGAATCCAGGAATAACGAGCCCCTAAGCAAGTTGTCTTCCAAAAGCCTTCTCCTACCTGGGATAGTTGCTCCACCATCACCATGTGGCGTCACTATGCGCGCGACACCCTGGAGCAGGGGTGCGCGCGATGCCCCCCGCCACCCCAACCCCCCCCCGCACGTCACCTACCTTGAGTCCGGGCATCTTCGGCCTTGCCCTCGGCTCATTGTGCGCACACCGTCACTGAGGTCAAGAGCCTGCCCAGTTGCCCTCAGCTGCGGATCCGCCATGTTTGCGCACACGCAGACCGTCGCGGAGGGTACGAGGCTGCCCGGTTGCCCTCAGCTGCGGTCTGCGCATGCGCAAACATGGCGGACCCGCAGCTGAGGGCAACCGGGCAGAATCGTACCCTCAGTGAAGGTGTGCGCATGGGCGGAAAATCCGAACCGGAGGCCAAAGAGGCCAAAGAGGTGGCTGCGGGGGTGCGCGCGTCACCCTTTGCGCGCGTCACCCCCCGGCGGCCTGCCCCGCTACAGTGACGTGCATGCAAGGATCAGGAGTGAGTCCTTCTAAGCAGGGCCGGCCTTGCCATGAAATGACCTGAAACGGTTGTATGGAGCAACACCGTTAAAGTGGTGGCAAATAGACGAGCCCCCAGCCTGCCTGCCTGCCTGCCTGTCTGCTGCTGTCTCCAGCTTGCTGTTCCACTGGGGGCTCTGATCCTCTCTACAGGGCAAATACTTGGAATAAGAGCAAGTCAGAAGAGGATCATCATGGTAGCTGCAGCACTGCTGCAGGGAGAAGGGGGGGGAGCTGCTATAGCTTCAAATTGCTTCTCCCTGTCCATCCAGTGCATCCAGGGCCTCCAGCAATGCAGCACCAGCACAGGAGTTACCAATGGAACATGCAAAGTTTTGAAAAGGTTCATTTGTAGCTCCTTCAGTACAGCATGTAGTTGCTTTATAATGAAGGAAAAATGACCCTCTGGATTGCCAATGACAACAGAGAACGAGCCAGGAGCCCTTTCGCCCTCTGGCTGATACCTCCGCCTGCTGCTCCAGCTCCTGGGTGAGTGGTGGTTAGAATTCTCAGGCAGGGAGGATGAGGAGAACTCCTTGGAACTCTCTGGCTGGAGGTGAGGGCCAGCCTTGACTTCTGCTTGCCATGGTGCTTATCCTGGAGACAGGAGATGCAACCTCTGGTCAATGTCAGAGGCCAGGTGAGGTCTCCACTGACTTCTCTAGTCCGCAGGCAACTCATCTATGCTCATCATGCTCTCCCTGATCAAAATAACTAGTTTATTTATTTTTATTTATTTATTTTTCACATTTTTATACCGCCCTTCCTGCAAGGAGCTCAGAGTGGTGTACATATTTCCTCCCCTCCTTTTTGTCCTCACAACAACCCTGTGAGGTAGGTGGGGCTGAGAGATAGTGACTGGCCCAAGGTCACCCAGGAAGCTTCGTGGCTGAGCGGGGATTTGAACCTGGATCTTCCAGGTCTAAGTCCGACTCCCAAACCACTACACCATATATGTAAACCACTCACCAGTTGAGCACAGGAAGAACATCTAGTATAAGAGTTTACAACATCGGTGCAGGACTTACCTCCACCGGTGACCGCGGGGTCTGGAGGGCGGCGGAGTGAGGGCTGCCAGCCTCTGCACCAGCAGCCCTTATTCCCGAGGCGTCACAAACGTGCTTTATGGCACTCCGCCGTTTTAGGAGTTACACAGGATTGTGCTGTAAGATAGTTTTCTATGTAATGACCCTGACTCTATGTGATTCCTGGGCATTGTGGAGAAAAATGATAGCAAGGTGTGCTGTGACCACCACCAAAGTGAGGCTCCCATTAATTAGGAGGGCATGCAGACAGGAGAGGACCGTGCCAAAGGTTCCCTGGAACCAGCTCTGTTCCAACTGGATCCTTTCCCCATTCCTCCATGTATTAAAATTGCCACCTGAGACCTCACTCACTTTGGACTAAAGTGATGCACTTGCAGTTGAACTATCAAATTACATTGGGGGGGGGGAAACCTACTCATCAGCACACATGTTTCTTGCAGTCTGAGCTCTCCAGCATTAAAGTGATCTCCTTCATTCTAATTATTACTGAATACATCCAATACTAATGGCACTTAATTGTTCCACTAGAATGATCTCTGTTGTTTTTGGCAGCTGAAATGAAAACAGTTCCAAATGCCGTCAAAAGAGCTTATCGACACACAGCGTGTACAGGGCAAATGGTTGATATACAAGGGCGTGTTAATATCGCATCACAGACGCTCTTGTAATCTGTTCCCGTCTCAGTCGACGCTTGAGGAAAATCCAGTCGGCTGAACATATCAAGGAGAAACTTGTTGGTAACAAAAAAGAACATTTCTTGATGCCCCTGAAAATAATTTACTGGTGGTCCTCTAATTTCCTGAAGTGCTATCTCCTAAATTGATCTCGACTTTCCTCTATCTTTCCCGCCTGTTTGAATTTGTATGCGCCATCAAACATACCTTTTTCACATATGTTCTTTCCAGTGTTTTTTTAAACACTTACTTAGCAGTTTATAGAAGCAAGTGAATGATCTCATCAAGATGCTTACAGATTTTAAAAAAATCTGTGCTTATTAATTATGCAGGATTAGTCTAATTATAATTCAGCAAATTAATTAGCGACAGAAGGTGTTCTGAAACATTGGAGTACATTTGCATGTTAAATGGAGAGGCTAGTCTGTAATATATGTAAATTTATGCATGGCTTCATAGTTTTAATTTAAAAATTTGCAGCTGCATATGGTATGGGAGCAGGTGAAAAAGTCAGTTTTAGTTTAATGATGCTAACAAACATTCGAGGCTGTCCTGTCTTAGGGAAGCACAGCGCCTATTTCTGCCACTCCATAAATCTGTCATCGGACTCTAATGTTACATCAGTGCTCAGACTCAAGGTCATCAATGACTAAGACCCACCAGTGCAAGAGGTGTAAAAACCACCAACGGAACAGACCTTTGAGATGAAACAGAGGGAAAGAAAGATACCAGGGATGCAGATCCAAGATGCTTGATTGTAAATGGGCTCTCTTAGCAAATTAGCGCACATTTCATTCCCCACAACTGCAGTTTAGGGACTAGAAGCGCTCCTGGCTTGTGTAGGAGCACAAGCCCTTATCTGAGCGTTATCTGCTCTGGCAGGTGTAAAATAGGTTCCTAACCTTGATTCTGTCTCTGAACGTCCATACCTTCACTGCCTCCTTCTCCTCCTCTCTGGGAGTCGCAGGGAAGTTATTACAAAGTTTAGAATTAAACAGCAGAGTTGTGAGTTTTTGAAAGGGTCAGTCTCTGCCATCTGGCAGCAATAGTTAAAACCGGTGGACCAGTGAATGGCCCCCTAAAAGGGGGGGGGGCTATTGGTGTGTAATTGCCGTTCAATGCTCAGTGTTCCATAGAGATGTAGGGGATAAAAGGGATTTTACTATGCAGGTACCGGTATAAGAAAGATTGGGCTCCGTTGAGGATAGGTTTGTTTGTTTTTTGCTGTTTTCCAAACAATTGGCACTGCTATAGAAAAAGAAATAAATAAAGGCAAAGGAGTTATAATACACTATGACAGTGGTTCTCAAACTTTTAGCACTGGGACCCACTTTTTAAAATGACACTCTGTCGGGACCCACCTAGCTTTATGAGATTTGGAAAAAAAATGATGATCTAGAAAGAAATATTATAATTTATTTATAAGTAATATTTTGTTTATTTATCTATTTGTAAAGAACTCAATCAATTTCTCGTAATGAGGCAGCCCTAATTATTAGCCCCAAGGCTTGAGGGGCTTAGTTATGTGACCCAGCCTTCACCTGCCCCCATTACCGGTCATTGACAGACTTGGAAAAAAA
Source organism: Plestiodon gilberti rubricaudatus (assembly GCA_026170595.1). Lineage (NCBI taxonomy): Eukaryota > Metazoa > Chordata > Lepidosauria > Squamata > Scincidae > Plestiodon > Plestiodon gilberti. The sequence goes on from JANXHW010000012.1 coordinate 20,066,468, forward strand.
GACTAGAAACAAACTAGAAAAAAAGACGCTCAAACATTTATCTCCCGGTATTTACATAAGCTTGCAAACTGCAGGAGCTCAGCTGTTTGCAGGGCAAATCAGCTCTCTGATTTTTGAATAGCCTGAGGCAACTAGTTATCTTTCCAGCACCAGTGTGACTTTTCATTGGAGGCTCTGTAGGACCCACCAGAAATTGGGTCATGACCCACCAAGCGCTGCACAGTGATTTCTGGCTGCAAATAGAACTTGGGATAGACCTAGCTAGTCATTTATAATGGTTGAGAAGCTTCATGTCAGATTTCACATTTTTACCCATTTTTGCATCTTGCCTTAGAAAAGTGATCAAGGTGATATTTCAACTCGGAATAGACGACTTTGTCGTCAACACACTACTCAGTGCCCCATGGAGATATTGCATTACAACTTATATTCATTCTTTCCTGGGCCCCTTGAACATGTGTGCGGGTTGAGCTGAGGTTTGAACTTGATGTGTAGAATGGTGTCATGAACAGGCGTACCAAAGTCCTGTATAGATGCTATGTGGTGTACAATATGTGTTGTATGGACACATGGACAAATGGGTCATAAGCATGAATGTATGGCTGCCCATGCTCAAAGTGTATGTACAGGTGGGCCCCATATCCACTGATTCGCTATCCACGGTTTCAGTTATCCACGGATCGCAGCCCCCCCCCCCCCAGGCTTTTACTTTTTTTCCCAGTAAGCTTCATTTCTTCCTTAAAGAAACAGGAGAAGCAGCCTCTGGCTGCTTATTACAGGCAAGTAGAATGAGACTAAGTACTAGAGAGGCTCTGCAAGGTTAACAGAAACCTTGCAGAGCCTCTCTAGGACTTAGTTTCATTCTACTTGCCTGCAATGGAGGCTGCTTCTCTGTTTGTTTTAAGGAAGAAACAAAGCTTGCTGAAAGAAAAATAAGAGCTGGGGGGGGGGGACAAGCATGCCTGCATGCCTGCAGGGGAGGCAGGGTGGGGGGCCCTCAGGAAACCATGGAGGGGGTGTTCGCTCTTATCCACGGTTTCAAGTATCCACGGAGGGGCCTGGAACATATCCCCAGCGGATATGGGGGCCCACCTGTATGTGGGAGAACAAATTAATTACAGCCCAATCCTGTCTAGCAGGCCTTGTCGGGACAAAGGGACATTCGTCCCCTTACCCCAGAGTAGAGCCCCAGCCGCCCCAATGGGTCTCCTCGAATGTGTGCCAGCTATTTGGCTGGCGCACATTCATGCCGGCCGTGTAACGCCGGCCAGGCCCGAAAAGAGGGATAGGATTTGGCAGAGGAGGCCATCCGACAATCCCTCCCCCTTCCCAGGCCAACCAATCCCACCCCACCCCCCGTTCTGCCCTCCGCATGTCCCTCTGCCGCACCACGGGGAACTCACCTTCCCTGGCAGGCGCAGCTCCAGATGTGCGCCAAGTAGAGCGGCACCAGCTTCAGTGCCGGCACTGCCTACTTGTTGGGTGCCGGAAACGTGCTTTACGGCACGTTTGCGACACCCTAGACCACAGAGCAATCGCTGTTTCTAGACAGGGTTGCGCTTGGGTGAGTCAGTGTGATCGCGGTTGTGACTTTGGGACAGCCATTCTTTTTCAGTCTAGGTTCCCTTCTGGAGTTGCTACGAAGCTAAAATCAGGGATGGAGGGAACCTTACACACCATGTGTGCAGCCCTGACCTCCTTGGACGATGACTGGGATAAAAATACCTCATCACTGCCATGATGCAGAGTGGGAGCCATCCAAGTACTTGCATATATTAGCATGGATAGTTACGTGAATTGACCATGCGAACAGGCAGCATGAGCCAGGGTCAGCCCATCCATGAGGCCAATGGAAGCAGTCCCCTCCCTCAGGCAGCAGTTGGGTGTTGGAGGGGTAACCATCTTTGTCCCCACCTACTTGCCTCCACTGCTCCTCCTCCTCCTTCCACTCCCTGGATTGGAAAAGGAAGAGGGGGACGGAAATGTGGAGGCAAAGAGAGTGCTGAGCTGGAACGTTAGAGAGTGGGAGGAGCAGATGGCACATCATCAGGTAGGGGGTAGCATTTGGCATGCCACTTCAGGCATTAGGAGGTCTTCGACCAGCCCTGACATGAACAAACGTAAACTGGATGTGGGTTCTTTTCAGATATGATTCTAGTATTAAACAGGGCTGCATTTGTTTTTCAGCTTCCAGCGCTAGGAGCGCTGGAGAACTGTTGTTGTTTTTTTCTCTCCTTCCAGTGAGCTCGGGTCACATTTTTTCTCTCCCTCCAGCCCGCTCGCCACGCTAGAAGTTTCAACAGCGAGCTTGAAGCTAGAAAATATGGCGGCCTCATGCACCAATAGGAAGGCTGCTTGGCTGCAAAGGATCTTGGGAGATGTAGTGCGAGGGACGAGGAGCAACAGCAGCCATTTTGATTTTTGGTCATTTCCGTTCTTTTTGGGAGCCCCGATAGCAACAATATTCAAGCACGCTACGAATGCACTTCCTGCTATTTCAGAGGTGAAAAACAAACACAGCCCAGATGTGTGCTGGGAAGCAACAGTATGACAGCAGGCCCCTCCTCTGAACTACATGCAGTCACTGCAATATATATATAACAAAGCATGTACAAACGTGTACACATATAACATGCATGTTTAATAAAATCTGGCACAGGGCTCAACTTCCATTCTGATCTGTACATCTGTAAGACATCTTGAAAAACAAGATATTTTGCCTCTCGCTTTCCCACCTTGGTTAACAGGTATAGGAATCGATCTGGAGTTTTAACTTGAAAGCTGGAATTATGACTTGAGCATGTGCACCAGATATCCATTCTGATAGCATTGTGCTTGGGGATGATCTCATCTGACTAACAAGCTAGGGATGACAAATGCACAGGCTAAGCAAGAAGTGGCACTTTGCTCAGCCAACAAAGGGAATACCAGGGATGTGCATTTATTTTTGGAATTAATAGTTTGGATAGATTCCTGGAGGAAAAGTCCATCACAGGTTACAAGCCATAAGCAACCTCCTGGTTTTAGGAGTAGGTTTTCTCTGTATGCCAGGTGCAAGGGAGTGGCAGCAGGAAACAGGTTATCTTGTTGTCTTGTGCTCCCTGAGGCATCTGGTGTGGCCACTGTGAGATACAGGAAGCTGGACTAGATGGGCCTTTGGCCTGATCCAGCAGGGGTCTTCTTATGTTCTTATGTTCCTTTTCATTCCAAAATGAATAGCAATGAATGGAGGCTCCATGTATCATTTGTTTTGTGGTAGTGTTTTGTTATTATTTATTAAGAATCATAAAGTGACAGTATCTTACTTTAACTAGTTTCTCCGGATCCGATGAGGAAGCAGCTAACATCCTGCCAGACAGGGGAATAATAAGGCACCGTGCAAGAAAAGGGAACATGATTTGGCACACCATCTTGCACTTGCTAGGGAGATCTTGGGCCAACCCATTGACTCTACCCCCTCATTCCCACCTCATTCTACAGCACGTAGAGACTAGGCCTAATTTACCAATATGAAATTACGATGCATTGATCCTGTTGCATTGTTAGCGTATAGATTCTCATCCATTATCTTGCTAGTTGACAGAAAGTTGGGGGGGGGATGAGGGGAAGGGATGGGGAAGAAAAGAGGGAAAACCTCCAAGGAGAAAGCGAAACTGCTCATATTGCAAAGAGCTCTCCAAAGACTTTTTGGAAGAAACAGCTGCAATTACAAGCGTGCTGTTAGTGTAGTGTTACATTTTCAATCCAAGCCCATAGAGTTCAATTATTATTTTTATTAATGGTGTCAGATTTTCATTGGAGTGCAAAAACAAGGTGGTTTTCCTTGGAGAGCCTTTGTTCCTAGCGAGCGTGAGAGTGGCAAATAACTGTCTTTGGAGCAAACAAGTGCCTGGATGTAAGCAGCCGAGCTTGGTTACAGTCTCCATGTTGGAAAATCAGGGATACAGTATATGCAAGAAAGAAAGCAGGATTGACCAAATGCTCTTCCATGGTTAAAAACGACAACCTGACAAGCAAAAGCACCTAACAAACAATCCCTCCCCCTTGCCTTGTATGTCAAATCAAATTAATGTTTTTATTTTATACTTCCAGATTTTGAATACAAGGGCTTATTCATCATGCAACCAGTTTTGCTCCCATTTTTTTTCCCAGCTGGATCCTCATTGAAGGGACAGCAGGAGTCAGAGCTGCCCATCAATAAGGTCACCAGAGTTGGGCGCCTCAGGTGGAAGATGGTCTCCATCCTGACTCTGTCTGCCCAACTGCCTCCACAGCTTTTCCTTTTCTCGCTTTCTAGATTTGAAAAGGAAGAGGGGAATCGAGGGGAGAGCATTTGGCTCGTTGCCTCAGGCATTGCAGACTCTTGGAATGGCCACAGCGAGACAAGTTATTGCCTTTCCTCTGCATTTCAGAATCCAATATGGGTTGTTGCTTAAAAGCGCAGCGTTGCTCGCTCTACACATCGAGCCGAGGCCTGAATGCTCACATGAGTTTGTGGCAATAGGTGGGTCCCAACTTCAGAGCCTGAGGGTCCCAGTTCAGGGCCCTCGAGGTCCTGACAATGGGTAGTGCTTGTGGACTAAGGACCAAAAAGGATGGGATGAAGAGGGAGGGAAGACATGAACAGCTGACCCTGATTACTTAAAAGGAAAAGGAAATTATTTCGAGAGAGCGCTGGTGGCTGCTTTTAAACTGCCATTTAATTGCTAAAGCCTACTTCTGCCCTAAGGATTCGGCAGCCTGTAAAAAAAACAAAAACACCCTTTAATATCATTAAGATATCATTAACATTAATTTTATTATTTTTTATTGTATTTATTTAAATATTTTATTTCTATGTATTATTAAATAATATTGATACAATAATATTTTATTAATGTTATCACTAATATATTAAATACAGGTAGGTTGCTACCTCTCTCCAGAGGGGAAAATGTCATTGCTTATTTGTATATTCAACTTTTAAAAGGAAACAGCAGTTCCCAGGATTCTCGAAATGGCCAGGCTCAGTAGCAACAGCAATCTCTGTTGCAAAAGTGCACATATGCAGATTTAGAAATGGGACAATCATGCATCTTTTCACATGTGTTGAATGCATAGTCATGTCAAACGGACGTAAGAGAACGATCTCAGTATTCTCATTTCCCATGCAACGCTACCACTAGCTGCTTCAGTGGCGTTCTTACGCTGGGAGAGCAGGTGTGCTGCGCCCCAGGCGTCGAGTGGGCACTGGAGCCCGGCTGCCGAGCCCCCGGGAAGCAGCGCGCCCAATCGGCGTGTCACCGGCTTCCAGAGACGCTTTGCTCCGAAGCCGGGAAGCCCTCCTCCTTGCGACCGTCCAGTTCGGCAGTCGAGGGCTTTGTGAGCTGGCTGAACGCGTCACAGGCTTTTATTTGGGTTTTCTGCACATGCCCGTTTGCCCTCAGAAAGGTTCTGCGCATGTGCAGAAAACCCAAATAAAAGCCTGCGACGCGTTCGGCCGGCTCACAAAGCCCTCGACCGCCGAACTGGGCGGTCGCAAGGAGGAGGGCTTCCCGGCTTCGGAGCAAAGCGTCTCCGGAAGCCGGTGACGGGTCGCTTCTGGGGGGGGCGGCAGTCGCGCTCTGGCACGACGGGGCGCTCCAGCCCCCGCCCCCCCGGGCGCCGGAAGGTGTTAAAACGCCACTGAGCTGCTGGAAAGATTATGATGCAGTGCAAAAGCTAAATGGCATCCATATGAATTTCACTATGAAAGCAAACTTTTTTGAAGCTGTTGATCAGTAATAGAGATAAGGCAATTCACAGCCCAAACCTATCTAACTCCCCCCCCCCGCCGATGCAGCCATGCGACCGGAGTGTCTGCTGCATCCTGCCGGGGGGGGGGAGTCCTGGAGGTCAGTGAAAATTCTGTATGCCAGGATCCTATCCTCTTTTTCTTGGCCCAAAATGTCCCCTGATGCTCCTCAGACTTATGCCAGCTAAATAGCTGGCTTAGGTTCGAGGAGACCCATTGGCAGCCAGTAAATATTTTTACTCACCTCTCCCAGGATGTCTGGTCACCATAAGATGATGCAGCACCCGCTCCATCTGCACCACTGTATCACGATAGGGGTGGGGGTGGGCGGACCGGGCACGGGAGGGGGTGGGATCAATGGTGCCGGCATGCACCACATCTTATCCCCCCCCTTCCTGGGCCTGATCCGCTGACATGGGTGCATGTGGACCAGCCCCATGGCTTGCTCAGGTCCGTGTAGAGCCATTGCGCAAGCGGGTGCTTTCCCCAGGGCAAGGGGGCAAGGTCTCATCCTGACCCCGAGGAGACCTCCTGCCTGCTGAATTCCCCTGCAGAATGCTGACCACCAATGCTGACCACCACTGCCCACGCTGACCCCACTGCATCGGTGTGGGGGGATTTGCGCTGGATTTCATTTAACCACGACGCCAATACATAAAACATAGCTGCAGGGGGTGAAGTGTTGTATGACATAATGGTGGTTATGTACATATGAGGGAACTCAATACTGTATAGCTAAAATATTATTGCTGGGTTGCGAGGGGCTATATGTTTGACTATGGCCCTCCAAAATTCTTGGATAGGAGGTTATTCTTGCCAGGTATTGAGACTACCTGACAAACTGGATTTACCTGACTTTGGTTACAATGAGAGCCAATAGACACGTGTCTTTGTTTTCAAAGTGAACAGGAATGAGTCTGGCATTTTCTGTTTAACTCACGTTGCATTGAAAATGAATGTATAGTCAAAATGAACGACAACAAATGGAAATGAACGACAACAATAACAAAACGAATCAAACTGACTTGTGAATAAAAGGCAAAAAACAGATGTCATGAAAATGAATGGAATTTTTGCATGCTCATGAGAATTAATGCTGTGGTGTAGCTAGAATGTTGGATATGAATAGCAGAAACCCAGATTTGTATATCAAGCCGGCTAAGATCACATCTTTCCGCCTGACCTACATCACAGGGTTGTCGCAAGTCTAAAATGCTTTGGAAAAAGGTTTGGAGACTTCAGTTGTTATGGAATGTCACTGCCAGATCACTGGGTGTGGGGCAAACAGAGCCCCTATGAGGAGCATGGTGCCACACCAAAAGTTCACAAAGCCGTTTACAGACAAAATCAAATAACTAAATGGCTCCCTGTCCCAAAAGGGCTCACAATCTAAAAAAGATGCAGAACACCACCAGCAAACAGCCACCAGAAAAGAGACTGTGCTGGGGTGAAAGGGGGGCAGTTACTCTCCCCCTGCTAAATATAAGAGGAGCACCAACTGAAAAAGTGCCTCTTGCCCAGCTTGCTACGTAAACCGCTTTGTAAACTACTGTTGTTGAAAAGCAGTATATAACTATTATTATTATTAATAATAATAATATTAATATTATTATAATATTATTATTAATAATAATAATAATATCATTATCATTATCATTATCATTATCATCATCATCATGTTTTCGGGCTGAGCCAGCCAGCAGCGGAACAGTGACGCACAGTAGAGGTTCTGCTCTGTCGTGCGTGACGTCTTGCTGTTTTTTTCAGGCCCTTCCGCCTGGCCCTACCTGTTTCATAGGCCATGGAACCCAGAAGTAAGTGCCGATGATGTCATCGCATCACCGGCACTTCCGGGTTCCGCGACCGGAGCCAGCAGGAGAAGGGCATTGCACTGCAGGTAAATTTGGGAACCACTGCAGCAGAGCATCATTTCATATTATCTAGGGCGGCATTCCTCATGCTCCGGGGAGATTGAAATATGTCATGAACCAGCCATTTCTTTGCACACGTAGCAAGAATTTGTTAGCCATAGCTGAAGCAATCCTTACAAATCAACATGAGGCAACTAAGAATCAGAGTCCATTTTCACAGCCCATGTGAAATTTTGTCAAGAAAAAGTTGTGAACGTTGCTTTTAATTATATAAAAATCAGGAAAACCCTGACATGACTATCCCATTTCCCCTAAATCACATTACTGCAGTGCTAAACTTTGTCTCCCCTTTCCTTCCGCTTTCCTTAAGTCAGTTTTATTGTCATGCCTCAGTACATATTAATGTCTTTACCAGACACAAGCATGTACCATATCTAGGTACAGTATATAGAAAAGTATGCGCAGAACTCATTTTATATGGCTACTTAGGTATGGTTAGAGACCAACTGGAAAATATCTGAACGGAGTGGCGTGGAGGGAATGAGTGATATGGTTCAACTGGAGGAAAGATTAAAATAAAATAAAAATATTGTGCATGTGCGTGTTTAAAGAAGTCTAAAGTCTGTGGAAGAAAATTAGGCACTTTAATGTATCTTCTGGGGCTTAAATCAAATAAAAGAGCCTTAACAAGGCAGAGTGTAGGGAATGACCATTGAAATTGTTGCCAGGTATTGAGACTACCTGACAAACTGGGTTTACCTGACTTTGGTTACCATGAGAGCCAATAGGCACCTGTCTTCTACCTTATAACTTATAGCTATTTTAAGTAGCTTGAAGAGATGATGCTGAAATGGTGTGTAGTCATCGCTGGTGAAGAGTCAGGACTTGGAAGAGGTTTCTAAGCAACGCCCCCCCCCAATAATGATGGGATGGCACCCAACATTTTGGACTATAGTAGGATTGATGACAAAGACATCATAAGCATCAGTAGCTCATTTGGTGGCCTTGGGTTCATGAGGAGCTTCAACTGATTGGCCATTGAGTGCCAATGATTGATACCAAGAAGGCGTCTTTTTCTTCCACAAAAAAATCATTCATGGCCTTGATCCAGTTAAAGTGCCGTAAAGCACTTTCATGGCACCCTGGGAATAAGTGGTTCCGAGGCCGGCACTGCTCACTCCGCCACAGTCTCACACCTGTGCTGCTGAACGCAGGTAAGTGCTGTGCCGGGCAGCGGGAGGGTGTGGGGAGGGCAGGCTGGGGTGGCAGGCGAGGGGGCGATTGGCCGGCCAGGCCAGGGGGGATTATCGGTGGTGCACTCTGCCATATCCTGACCCCTTTCCTGGGCCTGGCCGGAACTTACATGGCCTTCCCGGACGTGCACCAGCAAAATATTGGGGGGAAAACCGACACCGGGGGAAAGGGACTAACATCCCTTTCCCCTGAGGTGTGCCCCAGCTCCGCCGGTGCGGGCAGCGGTCGGTCGTTTAGGTCGACCGGTGCATCTTACGCAGGATTGAGCTGTAACACTGTGAAAGTAAAAGGTAAAGGTGACCCCTGACAATTAAGTCCAGTTGTGTCCGACTCTAGGGTGTGGTGCTCATCCCCATTTCAAAGCCGAAGAGCCAGCGTTGTCCAAAGACGCCTCCATGGTCATGTGGCTGACATGACTCTCCTTGCCGCAGCGCATAGCATGCGGCTGGAACACGGAGCGCTGTGAAACTTCACTGTGAAACACTGTGAAACTTCAGGTCAAATCTGCAGACCTCATAACCCTACTGCAGGCTTTTTTGCAATAATATTTCTGATTTTTCTTTGGAATGTACTGTAGATGAATATACAGTGTATATTTACCCAGTGCATTGATGGCCAGCCCATCCATGAAATTTACTGAGGCAGTTCCCCCAGGCAGCAGGTTGTTGGAGAGTGCCCACCATCCTCGGCCTGCCTGCCTGCTTCCCTCCACCGCTCCTCCTCCTCCTGTTCCCTGGGTTCAAACAGGGAGAGGGGAAAGGAGAGGAAGAGGAAGTGTGGAGGAGGAGAGTGCTGGGCCATCACTCTTCTCTCCTTCACACTTTCTCTTCTGCTCCATTTCCCTGTTCCTTATTTAATCCTGGAAGCAGGAGAAGGAGGAGATGTGGTAGTTAACAAACCGCCACTGGCTAAGTGGAGGGTAGCATTTGGCACCCCAGCACCTTGGACTGACCTCATTGACTCACTTCCCCACCCATAATAAGGCTGCCTGAACCTCTGTAAAGCTTTCCATGTAACCAGATGAATGAATATCTGTTCACAAAGGTGACCCTGCTTGAGGGATGCCTTGATTCCTTTTTTTTCGACCTAAATTTAACAGCGGAATGCAACAACATAATGCAGCAGATATAGCATGCTTTCATATTTTACATACAGAGAGGATTGGATAACTCAGGAAAGTTAGTGGAGAAATACCATGAAGGACAAAGCAAGTTTGCTTTCTCAAAATCCTTTTGAGAAACACTTTGTGTGTGTGTGTGTGTGTGTGTGTGTGTGTGTGTGTGTGTGTGTGTGTGTGTGTGTGTGTGTGTGTGTGTGTGTGTGAGTGAGTGTGTGTGTGTGTGTGTGTGTGTGTGTGAGTGAGTGAGTGAGTGAGTGAGAGCGGGGGGCATATGCTAAAAATTGCTTGCTCTCTATTTTATTAAAACATACAAAATCTGTTAATGTCAAGAAAAAATAGCACATGTTTTCAAGAATCATGTGAATGATGATATCTCATCATTTGTGCGTCTTTTCCTTCTTGCGTTTGCTTTTAATTGAAGGACTCTCACAAATGAATCAGAAGCCTAAGTATTGCCTTTGTGTCTGGCGGTGGAAAAAGTCCACAGTTTGGGAAGTTGTCAAAACTAATGCTATATTGGAGATGTAACGCCGTTGTGTTTGGGGGAGGGATGGGTGGGAGTTTTTTTTTTTTGGGGGGGTGCTTTCTCTTTTTATTGTTTGTTTTTCTTGTTGGTAAACCTTGGGAAAGAAAACGTATATCTTTCTCCTTTAAAGTTCTAATTCAAGGCATGAATGTGTGAGTTCTGAAGGGACTTTGGGACTGCGGTAAAAATTCGTTGTCATAGTAACAGAAAGGGAACTAGGCCTAGCTCACCTGGGACTTTAACTTACTGCAAAATCAGATTTTTTTTTTTTAGAGAGAGAGAGAGAGAGAAACACTCCACAAGGGAAATAAATAAATAAATTGCTCATTGTGTTCCCAGCTGACTTTCAACTCCCCCCCCCTCGCAACTCTTCAACTCTTCGATGAATGCATTTTATTTTGTCCTGCAGCCTTCATGAATTTTCCGTGTCCCAGTTAAATCTGTAGGGTGGTTTGTTGTTGTTTTTTTCCTTGAAATTTAAATGTACCACTAGGACACGGGGGTAAAAAAATAAAGGGAAAAATTCCAACCAGAACAATACCTCACAAACACATTTTTTTGAAAACCAGAACAGGGGGAGGGGGGAGCAATTTCTTGCCTTTTGTTTAGATGGCGAAAAGATAATATCTAAGAAGCTTTTGTTTCGCTTCCTATGGCAGTCCTGTCCAGTATTTGTTGTACACAAATACTGAATGTAGCACAGAATAGTAGGTCACAGGTTGATGTTGTCATTCATACAGTACAGGCACGAGTCTTGCAAACAGCAATCTCATTGCATATCTCACAATGTTTAATCGTTTCCCCGTGTTTAACTTCAAGTTGTAAATGTAATGCACCAATCCCAAATGTGGAGTCACCTGGCTAGCTTAAGCACGTTTAAAAGCATCCATTTCCTTGGAATATATTTTAGTGTGGGAATAAGACATTTATGAATATATCTGCGGGGGAACTTATAGAAAAGGCTGGTGAAATCCCCAAATCTGTAAGTCATTTTCTCTCTTCTCCCCCCCCCCCTTGTCTGGATTTTTTTTTGGTCATTTTTACATTTGCTCAAGCATAACCAGATGTGGTCCAAGGTATGGGATTTTCCTGTAGCTCATATATAATGTGGGCAAAATGGCAAGTTATTTGGGATGGTCTGGGAACAAAAAATAACCCTGCTGGATGGTAAAATTATATTGTACAATGTTGATCATCTTTATATAGCTAGCTAGCCTCTAACTGCTAGAGCTTCCATGCTGTTCATTTTTTTAGAATGGTCACCATGCGCTAAGTGGGTGATGTGACCAATAGACGCATGGTTTTCAATTTTTTTGGGGTGGTGGTGGTAATTTACCCCTGGGTCAATTACAAAGAAATAAAAAAAGAACTTTTCTTTTGGTGAAACAGAGGCAAATGTACTTATGCAGAAACAGAAGCAGTGAATATGGACAGAAAGGAGCAAAAATTGAGATGAGAAGAAAGAGGAAATCTTTGCGATGCATAGTAGATCCCCCTCCATGTTAAGAAACCATCTCCTGTAATTATTAATTCCTACATTACTTTTCAGAGTGATGAAAAATGAGATATTAATTCTTCATTTATTTTTATTACATTTTTACCCCATCCTTCCTCCTTCAGGGAGCTCAGGGTGGCATACATGGTTCTCCCACCCTCCCACGTTCTATCCCCACAACAACCTTGTGAAGTAGGTTTGAGCTGAGAGATGATGCTCGGCCTAAAGTCATCCAGTGAGCCTCATGGCTGATGAGGATTTGAATCGGGGTCTCCCCAGCATTAGTCAAACACTTGAGAGTATACCACATTGGTCCTCAGCCAATTTTATATATAAAATATAAACATCCAAAATATAAACACCCACATCCAAGTTGAGGTTTATCCACTGCACCATGTTTATCCTTCAATAGGTCTTCTTCACAGTATAGGTGCACATCTACCATTTTTAAGCACATATCTAAAAATGTAACATATGAATGAGACCAGGGATGAGAGGGGAGTAAAGAGGGTAAATTTTACCCAGGACCAGGGTTTAAAAGGGGGCCTGGGAGCCAAAGGAGGGCCCCTAGAAATTTCCTGAGATCTCAGCTGGCTTCATGGAGAGTGAAAGACAGAGACTGGGCCAACCAGGGAGCCAGGTCTACCAGGTAGGTAGACCTGGGTGCCACATCAGGAAGCCTGGTAGACCTGGGCCCCAGAGACCTTTCTGGCCGTAGCCTCCCCCCTGCCCCATTTGCCCACTCCAGCTTTGAGAACCGGCCCAAAAGAAGCTTTGTATCCCCTGATAAAATTCCTCTCAGAGGCCCAATGAGACAAAGGCATGAACATATATTTATGCTTTGTATTGAATTAGACCATTGACCCATCTCGCCCAGTGCTATGACTCTCCGAGATCTCAGCTATATAGTAGTGTAGCTGGGGGGGGGGGGGGGTGTTGCGCGTGAAGTGGCGCAAGACACTGCAACTCACTGTGTAAGCAGCCCCTCCCACTCGCCATCGGAGCCATTCCAGGCAGTGATAGCAACGTGCAGGAGACTCTGTTTGGTTCGCTGTGCCCCCCCCCCAGCTACGCTACTGTAGCTATCCCAAACTTTAGCTTTCCCAAACTGTAGCTTTCCCAAACTTGCTACCTAAGATTCCTTTCACTGATGATGTTGGAGATTGAACTTAGGTGCCCCACCATGATGTATTCTATTCTACCACTGAGCCGCCACCAGAAGCATATTACTCTACACATACACTGTTCAGAGAGTCATGTTTGGCTACAGCTCCCTATTGAATATCCAGTCATTGAGAAACCCAGGTTTGCTGCCACGTAATGTGTGGGTTGTTGGCCCTCTGACTCAGGGAAAGAGATAGAAGGATTGTCAATTTGCATTCATAATATTCAAATGGTTCTGGTTACTTTAAGGGGGGAAAGGAATAAATCTCATCTTTATTCTTGTTTGTTTGTTTGTTTGTTTGTTTGTTTGTTTGTTTCAAGTGTAATTAGTCCCAGTAAATCATATGACTTTTTCAAACTCTGTTTTGTCCGCACATTGTAAGCTTTGATCTGTCCAATTCCTCCTTCCTTGACTTGGGGCTCAAAGGCTTTAAGGATCCCTGGTTTCTAATAACGTTAGGTTTTATTTTGCAGGGCAAATAAATTCAAGCTGAAATGTCATTTTAATCTGCTTTAATTGACAGCATCCTTTTAAACAGTCTGTTGACATCCCCCGATGGATTCTGCCACAGGGCTCACTCGCACCATCACGCAAAGCAAGTAAATAATAGCAGACGCTAATTTTGAAAGCAGAAGATGTCACACACATTTCTCTTTCCCCCTACAGATTCTTCTTAAAATTTTTCCTCAAGTGCAATCAGAATTGTTTGAAAACAGCAGGGAACCCTCGAGATATGCGACGGTTTCAGGTAAGCGTCCAGGGACTCCCTGTTAAGTAAGTTGTCTGTCTTTTTCGGTGGGGGCCTCTCTTGCTCCTCACCGACACGATGGGTAGTAAATGAGATGATGGCAAATGATAAAAGCCCATCATATATTGTTCAAGATTTTTTTTAATGCATTTGTCATGCTTAATCCTTGCTCCCCCCTTTCCCTTTTGGAATTCCCAAGAGGGGAAATATCTTGCACCAAACAACAATGTATATTTGATTTGATGCGCCGATGCAAGGTGAGCGGCCTGAACATAGAGCACATATGTACATCGAGCACGTAGAGCTGCCCATAGTAAGTACTGGGTTTGTGAGATGTAGATGTCATCAAATTGTTTAAAGTCGTTCCATTTGCCATACGCAAACTACCCCCACGCCACCCACCCCCCAAACACTATCTTTAGCATTTTCAGGACCTCCTTTTCAGGCTCTTTCAACGTGGCAGCTGGTCTAGGCATGGTCACTTTAAGATCTTGCATGGTAAAGGCAACAAGGCCCGTGGGACAGTGACCCAGCTGCTTTGCAGCAAAAGCTGCCACTGGTTTCATCGTAGCTGTCGCTGATGTATTGAGAGTACCAGCTAATAAAAACACAGAGGGAGGTGAAGTGTGTCAAGTTGGAAACATTGGGGAGAAAGGGGGAGGGCTTGAGGAGACACAGGCACTAAATCTCCTCTCTCTTTCTCTCACCTTTCCACACCATAATTGTTTAAGGCTGCATACAGACGTAACACTTTCACAGTGATTTCCCCCCTTGCCTTACCACTGTGAGCACTCCAGCCACAACCCCTTGCCCAGTCCTGCATTTGTAGTTTGGTAACCATACAAATGAAAGACTGGAGATAATCCTGTTCCCCTATTCCCCCCCCCCAACAGGCTTGCTCTTTCTGGGGAAAAAAAATACTTTTTAACCCCCTTTAGCCCCCAAAAGATTAGCTCTAGTTGGGAGACAACTAGAGTTTTTTGTTTTTAATTGAGAAATAAGAAAAATGATCTCGAATAGCCAAGACATTGCTGTGAGTGGGGTAAAGCTGGTAACCCTGCACATTTTATTTTGCTTTTTAAAGAGCCATTTATGTTTTATGCTCATATCAATTCATCTTTCCACTTACTAATGTAAACTATTTTTTTAAAAAATCCCGAGAAACTGCTGTGGGAAAAGTGTGTTACTAACGTGCCAGTGACGGTATAGGCATTAGACAATATGCTCCTGCAACAGTCAAACACACAGCTGTGAAGTCAACCTTTGTCCTCCTTGGGGGAGAAAGATCCTAGGTACAGCATGAAAAGGCAACTAATTATGCTATTGTTCTTCCCACATTGCTCTGAAAATGTTACATCTGAATACAGCCTCTGAATATTGATTTCATTAGAAAGTATATATCATACTTGCATATAGTTATATTAATGCAGCCCTTGCAACCATCTTTTTCTTAATGTCCACCCATTTGAGGAAGTTTTAGCCATGTGGCAGTCTAAAAAAAAAGGAAAAAAAAAAGAAATGCATGGAATTAAAATGACAATTTTAATCATTCCCAATCATTCATCTGCCTCTTATAGAAGAGGTACTGGCATCAAATTTAGAAGCTCAATATTGCTGGTGCCATCAACAGCATAGCATGCAATGTTGTAATAACGTTTAAAATATATTATTATTATTATTATTATTATTATTATTATTATTATTATTATATTCAAAACCTCATAGAACACCATCAATGCACTTGACACTTTACACACAATGAGAGCACATGTCCCTGCCCCAAGAGGCTTACAATCTAGATCAGCGACTTTCAACCTTTTTCATCTCATGGCACACTGAGGAGGCGCTAAATTTGTCAAGGCACACCCATCAGTTTTTTGACAATTGACAAGGCACACTGTACTGCTGGCCGGGGGCTTACATCCCCCAATGGCCCTACTAATATATGACCCTCCCCAAAACTCCTGCAGCACACCTGCAGACCCTTTGCGGCACACAAATGTGCCGTGGCACACCAATATGCATAGTGGTTGAAAATCGCTTATCTAGATAGATACAAGTGCAACAACAGAGGACGGGAATTGAGGCAGAAAAAGGCAAGGAAAAATATGTGGTTATTTCCAATACTTGTTAGGAGTGTGCACCTGATTCAAAAAGATTCACATGGCAAATCAAACTACTCCTCTTCAGAACCACTTCGGAGATGGTCCTACATGAAGCAAGATCTCTCCGAAGCGCTCCAAACGGATGCTGCAAATCCATCAGCTTCGGCTGGCTGGATGCTTTCTTTAGCCTTTCTTCCCGCTTTGTCTCTCCCTGCCAGCCTGGAGTCTTTTCTTCCATATCTGAAAGGAGGCTTCCAAGCACTTCCGAGGAGTAGGGGAAAACAAGGCAAGGGAGAATATGATTGACAGCTCTGACCTGTCCCAATAGCAGCTGAATGTATGCTAATAATTGCTGTTTCCTTTGCTGCTGCTTCCAGTCAGTGTGATGCATGGGAGGGAACTATGAAAATGTGAAAAATATCGGTCTTTGGGTTGACAGTTTTCTCTGCTCTGTGTGAGTTGTCTTGTGGAGTGAATGTTTCCAGGAGCTACTGGTATTCTTTAAATCAATAAATTCCTTCCTGGTCAGTTGTTCCTAAATTATCCATCCTGCCTCATCAAATGACCTTGTTTCCCACCTGTGTTAATCTGCTAGTTTGGTTCCAGGACCCAAACCCATTCTCTGAATTCCTAGTTCAGCCCAACCACTCCCTGCCACTCTCCATCTCTGTGACTGTGCTAATTTTGCTTTGACTCAGCACTTCAGAACTTCAGTACGCAGAAGCAGTATATGTTACCATTCGCTACCGATTTCCATGGGAACTCCTGTATCCATCTTTCTGAAAATTTGCACAGAACTTTCCTCTATATTTCTTCTGACTGTGATGCAAATTGGGCAAAAACAAAAAATAATAGTATGCTCATACCCTTTGGGATGTGAACCTCTATAGCTGTCTTTCTGAAACGTTGCAGGGATCTTACCTAGGGACACCTCTACATTTCTGGTGAGTTTCATGCAAATTGGTCCCAAGAATATGTGACAGAACCAGAAGAAATATTTTAAAATAATCAAAGTTAACTTGACAATTGCCCTTGGAATACCCCCCCCCCCCAGCACCAATTGAGATGACATTTGGCAGGCTTAGTGCCTGCATCCTTATTTCCATCCTTGCACATTTTGTTTAATTTTGAATGAAATTTTAAAAAAAGTTACAGTAAATTGAAGTTGACCCATTCAAATCAATGGGAAATTTTAAACTAGGTGAATCAGACACCTGTGCTGGCAGAATGCATGTTCCACTGGTGCCGGCTGCTGAAAAGCAGCCATAAAGTGGCCTTCTCCTGTGCACTGGTGGGCCTTGGAAGGAGCAGGGGTGGAACAGGGCGGGGGGGAGGGGGCAGGGGATGGGCAGAACAGGCCCAGGCGTGGGTTTAGCGCACGCTGAATCCAACCCCCCCCCCTTCCCGGGCCTGATCCACCTACACGGATCAACTCGGATGTACACCAGCTTTGCTGCTGGCGCAGATCCGAGTTGACCCACTGTGACTGCCGGGGCTTACGCTGGGAAAAGGGGGAAAATGTCCCCTTACCCTGAGGAGACCTCTAGCAGCCAAAACTCCCTTGCCGGATACAGTGGAGGCTGTGCCGCCATCGCTATGTGGGGAGTTAGGTAGGATTGGGTCGTAAGATTACAAAAAATATTAATAAGCAATCTATACATAAATCTCTAAAAAAAGGCTTCCTAATGTCCAAAAATGTATGTATGTATGTGTATATATATATAGCCAGCGGGTAGCACAGTGGGTTAAACCGCTGAACCATGAGCATACATATATATGCCACATGTTGATAAGTTTAAAGGTACTCAATGTGGATCATTTTTGATATGTATTTGTTTGAGATTTCTCAGGAGCTCCCAAAGTATGTAGTTAGCACACGAGGATTGTGGGATTCCATAATGAAATTCTGTTTAGTATATATAAATCATGGCCAGGAAAAAAACAAAACCACAGTATATTTTTTAAAGAGCTGTTGCAGTCACTGATAATATTTCCACAAAGGGTCAAATGTTTACTATGAAAATCATCCCAAAATATCAGTGTTACTTCTGCAGTCCAAATGTGAGCATTCTGTTATTGTTCATTTCACTTCTTACACTTTACATCAGCAAAGATAATTAATGCATCAGAGCATTTGATTTAGGTTAGAAGGGACTGCTGTCAATCTTAAACTTGCAAGACCAGTTTAGAAGTGTTAAAACAGTCAGGGGTGTCAGGAATGCAGAATGAAAAGATAAAACAGGGTATTTCTTTTGAGATCTTGATTGAATTAAGCAGATTTGAAAACTGAAAAGAAGAAAAAGACACCGTACTATCTCTTCATATGGGCACTAGATCATACACAGTATTTGAGCACATGGCTATTGTTGAAGAGCATATGTTCTTACGCTGCAGTCCAATACACACTTACCTGTAAGTAGGTTGCACTGAATTCAACCTTGAAGGTTAATTGTGCTCATTGCTCAAGGTGGGTGGGTGGGTGTCCCATTCAGCATCGTGAGACTTAGCTGCCTCTGGAGATCAGTATTGGGTCCCCTTGAACCCATCCCACCTGCCTTAGGGCGCTCACCAAACTGGCTAACATTAGTGATCTGCTTACCTGAAAAGAGCCAGGATGGTGTAGTGGTTTGGGAATTGGACTTAGACCTGGAAGATCCAGGTTCAAATCCCCCCTTCCTGGGTGACCTTGGGCCAGTCATTATCTCTCAGCCTCACCTACCTCGCAGAGTTGTTGTGAGGCCAAAAGGAGGGGAGGAACCATGTACACCACTCTGAGCTCCTTGGAGGATGGGAGGTATAAAAATGCGAAAAATAAATAATATACCATTGGAGCTGCAAACTTGACAAGCCATAGCTCTGGTTCAGAGAACAGACTTGGCATTTGGAAGATCTAGACTTTGACGTCTCTAGTTAAAAGGATTCCAGGTAACAGATGGGAAAGATTTATTTCTGCCTGAATCCTTGGAGAGCAGATAGATCTGGGTTAGATAGATGAACAACGCAATCCTGTGTACCTTCAGGTCGGCGGGACTCTCGCTCCACCAACCTAAAGCATCACAAAAGTGTCACAAAGCAGGGACGGGCGGGATGGGGCAGTGAGGGAGGGGGCCATTGGCCAGCCTGGGCTGGGAGGGGGTGTGGAAATTGGTGCTGATACCCTGTGCCCCGTTGGTCTCCCCGAGCTGGCATGCATGTATCCAAGGAGGCCCATGGGCCCTGGACTTGCCTACACCCAGGGAAGGGGATGAATGTCCCCTTCTCCCGGGGTACACTCCAGCAGTTGTGGAGTGTGGCCCAGAAAAGGGGCTAGGATACAGCGGCTGGAATTGTCTAACTTGGTGTAAAGTTAGGTGTTATACAACTGCACCAGGAAGCATGGAGAAGGAGAGAGGAGTAGTGGGCTAGGAGTATCTCTCTTCCTCTCCTTCGCATTTCCTCTTCCGCTCCATTCCTCTCTCCTTTTTCAAATCTAGGAATGGGAGGAGGTGTGGTGGAGGCAGGTGGATGGAGGTGGAGACAGAGGAAGCGTGGAGGAGAGGAGGCTGGTAGTCTAGAGTGTCCAAGACACTCCATAACATGCTGCCTCAGGTTCCAGAAGGTGTTAGGCTGGTCCTGCAACAAACTCTACTGTACTGTCTTCTTCACAGATTTGAGGCAAGTTTATGAATTAAGTACTTCTTTGACCATTATTTGACCTCCCATTATTGCATAAACCCAAAGATGATTAGTGTGTGTTAAAGATGAGCTAATCCCCATTAACTGATCTGTGCGCACTAGCAGAGAGAATTTATCACTCATTTTATCTCCTCCTTCTACAGCCGAACACCCCCCACACACACCCCCAATGCTTTAACATCTCTGGGAAACTTGCCTGAAGAGGGATGGCTGCTGTGGATTGTTTTTCTTCTACCCATGTTGAAAATAACAATAATACATATTAAAATTTCACATCATCGTAATTTTGGCATAACTAGAAAAACTGTGTTAGTGTAACTGCACAGTTATAAGGGAAAGGACATCGGGAATTGCATATTGTTTCCAGATGTCCAGTTCCATTAAAGATTTTCCCTCCTCCCTTGGAACTGCAAGAAAAATTTTCTTCACAGTTTCGCACAGGGCTGGGATATATCACATGGACTTGTAGTAGGCACTTCTTGCGATCACACTACCCAGAGCACGTTTTTCTAGCATAGGATCATTCCTGTCAATGGATTGTCCTGGGTATACAGTGAATTGTTTGATACCGACGTTATGGCTGCTTTGCATTGCACATGTAAACCAATCAAGTCAATGATTCAGGCCAGGGTATGCATGATGCAACGGAATGAGAGGGCAGAATCTTGAGCAGTGCCGGCCCATGGATGAGGTCAGATGAAGTAACTGCTTCAGGCAGCAGACTGACAGAGAGGTGCCCCTACACACGCACACACCACACCTGCCTGCACACACATCCTCCATCAGTCTCCATTCTGCCCCTCCACCAACTGTGCCAGTCTGCTCCCTCCTCCAGCTTCATCTCCACTCCCTGCACATACCTTTCTCTGTTGTAACCTGCTTCACTTCAGAAGGCAAGAGACCAATTGTTCCCAGTTGGGCCCTGTGCCTAAGGTAATCTTAGTAATCTAGTCTTGTCAAATACACACAACGCATATTTTTACTAACTGAATCATTCCACAGTCACTATAGCAAGTGCTTTTGTAACTATTTACTTCTCAAAGGTAATCTACACATTTTGTTTGCTTACTTGTAGGCTTACATGAATGCAGTTTTATATTCAAATGTGCTTAGATCCATTTGGTCCATTAACTCACATGCACTTTTTAAGTGCACATTTTGATTGCTTTCCATTCTACCATAGAGTTATGAATTCTATCATAAATTTTATTTACTGTATATCTCTAAGATTCTACAGACCTCGACTGTGAACTTGGTGCCCTGCAAAAATGTTTCAAATTGGGCCCCACAGCTCCTAAGATGCCCTTAACTGGATCATATGGGAGTAGGCAAATTCTTCATTACATAGAATGAATGGTTCAGGTGATGGAATTCTTGGACCATCTCAGATTGCGGCTGGTGGGGGGACGTCATCTGAGCATAATTTGAACGCTCACCCACAGGGGGGAAAAGCCCTTCCGTATAATAAACTAGCATACCAAGGCTTAGTGTAGGCCTTTCTCCGATATTGTTTTCTGCATGCAGGGAACTTTTTACACAAGGAACCATCCACAACTATGACTCCTTACCTCCATAGTCTGGTAGTGTGCATGGTAGTTTTGCATTGCTAGGAAGCCCCCTGAGTATGTAACCACTGGTTCATTTTTGGATAGTCTCTTTTCATTTCCAAACTCATGCAAACTCAGGCAGTTCCATGCCTAACACACCTTTTCTGTAAATGGGCTGGAGCCACCAGCCTACTTCTCACTGAAGCAGAACAAGGCTCACATGGTGGAATTACCTCCATGAAGAAGAAAAGATTCCCTGCACATAGAAAACTAGTCTATCAGGCAAGGCTGCTGAAAACTAGCCTATCAGGCAAGGCTAGAACTCTTCATGACGATGTCTAGTTTGCTATGTTCAGGGTGTTGACTTTCTGTCTGAAGGAACATTGTATCATGTGACCCCTCACCTGCAGTCTGAAGCTCCACTGGTAGGGCCCTGGGGGGGGCACATGCTGGAGGCCCATGATGAAGCAAGAGCCCACACTCATGCCCACTGCTTCCATTGCTCTCTACTGCCACGAGCTAAACTGGTCCACCATGGAGGTACTTAATGATGCTGGGAACCATCAGACCATTTTCTTCTGCTGGTGCTGTCCTCACACAGCATCAGGAACCAGGGCATCCAGGAATTGTTAAATAGCAGCAAGGGAAGAAAGAGAGTGATGTGCTGTCTGGTCTCCCCTGCCTCCAAGTAAGCCTTCACATTGTGTGGACTCATTTGGGAAAGCTAATTGAGAATTGCGCAGTGGACAAGAGAAGGTCCTCCAATAGTGGCATGAAGGAGTTTGCATTAATCTTTGGCCCAGTTCCCTGGCACCACGTTGGAGTAGCTGGCACGTGCTTTCCAAAGCATGGGGGACTGTGCCGTTGGGGGATTTTGTCCTAGCCCCCCCCCCCAGAAGCTACAGCTGAGTTATGTTTTGACCACCTAAGTGAAGGCGAGACCCTGGGATGCCAAACTGTTGTTCGGTGGCAGAGATGAGAGGTTCTAGAACCTTCTCACAAGTCATATTTGCCACAAATGATGGGATTGTGTTACTTATGTATTTCCCTGTCTACCCTGCCTCTTCCCAAGATGATTAATAACATTGCGTGGGGAAAAAGTAATAAGAAACAGTCTACTCAAGTAAATACATCCTTAAAATATAGACGTGAAAACGTTCTCTCAAGCCAACCTCAACAGAAAGTTTTTTAAAACATTTTTTTTTACTGTATGTGTTGTTATATTCCTCTAGGAGATGGGAATTACGTAACTTAGGGGCAACCACTAAAAATGCCTATCCACAGTATATCCCATGACTGACAGAAGTTCATTCAATTATGGTACAGGCAAGGAAGTGTCCTCTGTCTGTTCATCCTAAGGGATATAAAGGAGCAATCTGTGAGGGGCAGAGGCATCAAGCCATCAAAGGCTTTATAGGTCAAACCCAGGCTTGAAACTGTGCCTAGAAAGAAATAGGAAGCCGGAATGGGTTGCTGGTAGATGTGTTGAATGTGTTTTCAGTAACCTTCTTGCTGTCAGGAAGAAGTCTATTGCATTTTGTGCCAAATGAATCTTCTGGGCAATCCCCAAGGGCGGCTCTATGTAGAGTAGACTGCAGTCGACCTAGTTTCAGGGTAGTATTTTCTGCAGAAGATAAGGTCACTCTTGCGTCCATTGCACTTTTGAGTAATGGACAGCATTTGAGCAGTGCTGAGAAGCAGTGATGTAGACTTGAGTCTGTTGACTCGGACTCAAGTCGGACTCAAATCTTGTCAATGACTTGACTCGGCAATTATAAAAGACTAAAAGACTCGACTCGAGACTTGGAGCCTTTTACGACAAGTCAGATTTTATTCAGGTTTAAACCCATTTTCCCCATTAAATAGGGACTTGCAACCAAAGACTCGGGACTTGGGGGACAAAGACTTGGGACTTACTTGAGACTTGGAGTCAGAGACTTGATCCACATCCCTGCAAGATAGCAAATCCTTTCTGGAGAAGGCTGATCACGAACAGAATGGGCACACAGGGTGCCACCTCACCCCTGGTGTTCCATCTCTAGCCTAGAGACCCTCAAGCCAACATATTGCCTTTATACAAGAGAACTTTGCCTGTGATGAGCCACCATTGAGCAGTCTTGCTACCAGTCCTCACTCCCCAGGGATATGTGTCCAATGTGTTTCACCAGTCCCAAATACCCTTAAAACAAACAAAAGTATGTTATGTTTTATGATCTTGGCTGAACAAGTGGTTTTGACGGACATGCCATCAGAAGCGCATTTGCAAAAGAAAGAAAGAAAAAAGGAGTACCTAAATGGTTAACAAGGTAATGGTAAGAAATATTGACCTTGATTTGTTTAGCTAAGATGTAAAGATTTCTGAAGGTCAAAGGTTTCCTTGTGTAGTGTTTTGGTGTCTAACTGTGCCTGACCCTCAAACATTAAGCTGCTGTGGCCTGCAGTTTTGAAGAGTGAAGTGAACCAGGAGAAAAAGGAGAAGGGGGAGAGAACAGGAAATGGAGTGAGGTGTTTCAGGAAGTTGTCAGGAGTTGACTGATTGATTCCAGATGGAAAGGGTCACCCTTCATGACCCAGGAAATACTCACTGGGGGAAAGCAGTTGGCTGGTGAAAGGGGAGGGCTTGGGAGTTAGAGGCTATGGTGGAATGTCCGCTTCCTTTTCAAAACCCATGGACTTTTAACTCTTCAGTATAAAACATATTTAGTAGTGGTGGTCTATGTTCAGCAAAGGATGGAGTGGATGGAGCCTGCATTTAATAGAAGTTTCATGTCTATAATTTTCAACAGCCTGTTGCTGCAGTAGGGAGACTGTAAAAATTCATAGCAGAGGAGACCAAGAGCCCAGTCATATGAAAAATAATTTCTCTGGGTGGATCGAACTGAGGAACTATCTAGCACTCTGTTCCAACAAGGGGGCCCAGAACCTCCTGGTGCCTAAGGTGATGTGCTGCGTACATACAAGCGGTACACCAGCCGCCATCTCTGCCACTCATTCTCCTCCTGCTCCTAGATTGAAAAAGGAAGAGGGGAACTGAGCAGGGGAGAGGAATGTAATGGGATAGAGCACCTCAAGCTCCTTCTTCTGCTCTGTCCCCCCTTTTTAAAGGGGTTCCCAACCTTGGGTACTAGGACCACCAGTGGTACTTCAGCTGATTGCTGGTGGTACTCAGACCGCTGAACCACTGGAACCCCACTCTGATGTGGCACTTTTGGTGGCGCGTTTTTGCTACCAAGAAGCTCCTGCCTTTGACCAAGCACTTTGACAAGCAGAGGAGGCATGCAGAGGTGGACAGGCACGTCAGCATGCTGCTAATCCACCGCCTGAGGCAACTTTTTCAGCCAACCATATGGACATCCTCCATATCTCTGATTTCCAACATTGGCCAGCCAGGAGCCACAGGGAAACCCATAAAAAGCAAGCCACAATGCTAGGACTATCTAGGACTATCACAAGAATAGGTTTGCCGGATCAGGTCGTAGCCCACCTAGTTTAGCAGTCTGTCTCTGGCAGCAACTGGACAGATGCGGTCAGGAGAATCTGATGTGAAACGCAGCCCTTGGTGTTTGCCCCCAGAAACCAGAGGAGTGCCGGAAAGGGAGTGTTGCCACCATAGGCGTCCCTCCTTAAGTGCGGCGGGTGTGGCCCGTACTGAGTGACGCGCACTGAAGGGTGATGTTCATGGCAGCCAGGCTACTCGCCACGAACACGGCAGCCAAAGCGGTACTGGCTGCCCCACGCGTCACCCTTCAGCTCCTGACCGCAGTAAAGCCTTGCAAAGGGGGCTCTTGCTGTTTGGTGAGGCACAATTAGTGGGATTGTGAAGCAGGAAAGCCTTCCCGGTGGTGGCACCTAGGTTGTAAAATTCCCTTTCCTGGGAAGACTGACTGGCTCCGATCGGGTGTGTTCAAGCGAGTGGTGAAGACACCCTTGTTACATTTAGCTTTCTGTTATCGCAGACATCTGCCTCTCTTTTTGTCATCACTTAACTCCTGATTGTGTGGGTTTTATTTAGGGTTTTGATTATTAATTACTTTGATTGTTGTTTTGATTGAAGGGCAGGGTGTATATAGTTTAAATCAATCAATTAGCTCTAGTACAAATTTTGTAATCTTTTTCTCCAGGCTGAGCTCCAGAGATTCACCACCGTGTTCCACTGTCTATATACCGAAGCACTCTCAGAAGTTGTTAGTGATAACTGACAGTGCAATCTTATGTGTGCCTATTGAAGTAATTCCCATTGAACTCAGTGGGTCTTCTGAGTAGACATGCATAGGCTTATGATGCAAGTCCCATTGAAATTACTGGAACTTAAGTTTGTTTTGACAGACAAAAGTCCCATTCATTTCAATGGAACATAGTAATCACTGACTTTCTTTGGATCCAACCCATTGTGCTTGAGGTGATTCACATGTGATGGGGAAGCCATGGTGGGGGTTCATGTGCCTGTCTCTTTGTGTATAAAACAGGGGTGCAATGGGGTAGGGTGGTTCTAATAATTACAATACTGTAGAATACTTACTGTAAAACAGCTGGTGAGGGGAACTGATTCCTACCCCTTCTTAATACCTCTCTGGTCTGCAGCTTTTTTTTTTTGCTTTTTTTTTGGCAGTCCAGCTCAGAAAACCTGACACAGGGAATCTGTCAATAGTATTGTCTGAGAACATTTTAATAGTGGCTGTAAAAGGTAAAGGTTCCCCTCACTCGAAAGCTAGTCGATACCGACTCTAGGGGCGGTGCTCATCTCCTTTTCAAAGCCGAAGAGCCAGTGCTGTCCAAAGACACTTCTGTGGTCATGTGGCCGACGTGACTCAACGCCGAGGCGCACAGAACACTGTTGCCTTTACGCCGAGGCGGTACCTATTAATCTACTTGCAATTTCTTGCTTTTGAACTGGGGCTGGGGCTGAAGACGGTAGCTCACACCGTCATGCGGCACTCGGGTCTCAAACTGTTGTCCTGCAAACCTTCCTGTCTTCAGTTCAGCGTCTTAACCACTAATCCACCACTGCTCCCAATAGTGACTGTCGGGAGCCCTGATTGAGATCAGGACCACGGCACTGGGGGAGGAAGTCTTCACACTTTCCCAATGCTATTTTTCTAAGAGAGCCAGGATAGTGTAGTGGTTCGGAAGTTGGACGTAGACCTGGAAAATCGAGGTTCAAATCCGCTCAGCCATGAAGTTTCCTGGGCCTTGTTACTATCTCTCAACCCACCTACCTCACAGGGTTGTTGTGAGGACAAAAGGAGGGGAGGAACTACATACAGCACCCTGAGCTCCTTGGAGGAAAGATGGTATAAAAATGTGCAAAAATAAATACAATAAATGTATCTTCCCTAGGCTCATATTTGCTCTTGCTTGGGGGGGGGGGATTCAGATAAGAAAAATGACATGGGGGAGAGTTTTTTTCACTGCTCCAGGAGTTCTTGGTCAGTCCTGGCCTTCAGAGCTTGAAGCCTAAGGTGTTAAGATAGAGGGGAAATGGGTTCTGCCCTCCTCACCCACCAAAAGTACAGCCCAATCCTATCTAAATTCACCCCCGCTGATGCAGCAACGCCACCAGAGCATGCGCTGCATCCTGCCGGGGGCAGTCCCAGTCTCCTCTGGGTAAGGGAACATTTGTTCTCTTGCCTGGGGGTAAGCCCTCAGTACCCTGCTGGGTCTACTCGGAGCTGCGCCAGTGATTTATCTGGCACAAGTCTGAGTGAACCCGGAAAGGCCTATCAAGGCCAGGAAGGGGGATAGGGTCTCAGTGGTGCCGCTGCTACTGCCCTCTTCTTGGCCTCAATCTGCCGTCCTCCTAGCCATGATCTCAGCCTCGTTCCTCCCTCTCCCTTTCCCATTCCGCACCCCCTAGCTCCTGCCTGCCCCTACTGGCGCCAAGTGTCATTGGGGGGCCACTGGTGCGCAGTCTTGGCTGCTTGCGGCAGCGACCTGGCTGCGATGAATAGCATGTCGCCATTTGTGACAGCCATAAAGGAACTTGCGCTGCTGGAATGCTAGTTCCGCCAGAGCAAGGCCTCTATAGATTGGGCCGTAAAAGTCATACCATCACTTCATATGTGCATGGGGAACACATGAATAAAAACAAAAGGGAGGGCCTACCCCGCCTCATCTCTAATTTCTTCCCAAACTTCTGACTACATGAGTAATGGGGATGCCTTTTTCCTCCTCCTCCCATTCACGCAAATTAAGCTTTACTGTATACATGTAAAAATCTGGCCATATATATGTATTAAAATGGTCTGTGGTTGAATGTTTGTATGCTAAGCACATTATGTATATGTTTATATCTCCATCCCGGTGGGTGTGTATAATGTAGACTCCGCTTGTGTGTGGTTAGATTGGATTTCTCCTCTCTCTCTCTCTCTCTCTCTCTCTCTCTCTCTCTCTCTCTCTCTCTGTGTGTATTGTATGCCTGTACAATAATATACTTCTTGATTTACATTTGGTTACAATTTAAAATCTTCTCGTAAATATTTCAGACACTGGAATAATTCAGCCTTATTCCCTTGCTGCTGTAGTGTGGTCTGGGCTGGCCAGTGAGAGATGAAAATGTATTTCCATTGTTTAAGAGAAAATAATGAAGTGCATCTGAGTGGGCTTGGTTGTGTCACAGGGGAAATGTCCGCTTTGGAACAGAGTCCCAGCTCCACCCAAATGTGCAATGATGAAATCTATTGGCACATGAAAGAAACACTAATGTACAGTATGACAAGGGCCTTTTGGAATGAATTAAGTTCGCTCCGAGAAGAGAGAGCATTCTTTCAGTCAGCATAAAATTCTCCAGGAGAACAGGTTTCCCTCCAGTGGGCCAAGAACAGTTTATCAGCTGTTAAAAGCAGAAATTCTATTTCTGAGAATGGGACATTTAGATTCTAGGTCCATGCAAATGCCTATCATGATAGCATATTGTCCCCTAGGGAGTATGGTTGCTTGAAGCAATGGTATCCACATCATCGCGACTGTAGTGCATCTTCACCCAAGAAGCCCCTCATGCTTGCCCCTGGAGTCCATCTGAGCAGTTTCGCCATGTGCATGTGGCTTCCCAGGGCACTTTTTTCCGTTCACGTGACCCCCTACGCCGTGCCCACTAACTTACTGGAGTTGCAGGTCAGTAGGCAGGCAAGGGTGGCCAGTCTGGGTTTTTCCAAGCCTGGAAACAATGCAGATTGGCTAGTGGAGAAGGGAAACAATAAGAGTACCAGTAATAATATACCGCCTTTCTCTGGTCATCGGATTTCTCCTCTGACTTTAATTCAAGGCGGTTTACATAGGCAGGCAATCTAAACTGAAGCGGTTTTTACATATTGCAAATGTTCTAATCTTGCATAGAACGCTTCATTCCAGGTAGTTTCCTTCACGGCCCGGCCTCTCTTTGGCATTCGCCTCCCACACATCGACTTGACAGCAACACTGCCTCCCACTCAGTGTGCCAGCTGCAGAATTATCTCTCCCGCTGAGGCTTCTGCAGCTTGTCAGCGGCGTGTCGAAAGCTCTGACACTAGGGCTGTTCACATGTCAGACTGTACCTGGATACACCTGTGTACTCAGGTACAATCTGTACCTGGGTACAGTTATTCACATGTTCCATTCAATGCAAGCACATTTCTGTGTACACAGGTGTTAATCTGTTTTTTTTAAAACCAGGTACAGATAGTTGCAGGTGTATCCAGGTACAGACAGCTGTGTGAACATCTGTTTTGTCCTTTGACTAGGTTCCTGATTACCAAAAAAATAAAAATAAAGATACTCCAAGGCAGGCTTACCAGATCGCCGACCGGGACGTTCCTTTTTGCCCTTAAGGGTGGCGGGGGGAGCGGCGATAGGAGACGGAGCGCGCTCCGTCTCCTATCGCCCCTCCCCCCCGCCGCCCTTAAGGGCAAAAAGGAACGTCCCAGTCGGCGATCTGGTAAGCCTGCTCCAAGGATTATATTCAATGTTCTCAACAAAATATAATTTATCTGATAGCCTTTGTAAAATGTGTTGCTTCTGTAACTCATTGACGTTATTGTGCTGAATTACAAATTCCCTTGCTTGGAAATGAAGATTTGCTGAATGTTCTTTAATACCAGGTGTCCCTGTATGGTTTACGATGGATCACTTAACGACAATCCGCATATACGATGGCAGTACCCAGTAAGCAAAGGTGTTTGGCACTAGATAAGGGCTTTGAAGTTTGCAACTGTGCTTAAAGCCCCAGCGCTAAGCATCCAAGCCCTTTTCAAAAGCCAGACAGCTCATGGGCTAGATAATGGCTCCGATGTTTAGCTCTGGGGCTTTAAGCACAGCTGCAAACTTCAAAGCCCAGCAAGCCACCATCAGCACCACTAGATGGTGCTGAAGACTCGCTCAACTCGCTTAAGACTTTCACTTCAGTGATTTCAGAACATATCCCTGTCGTTAACCAGGGGGACATCTGTAAATGCCAGAGTCACTAAATGCTTAAACACTAAAGAAGAGCCTTGCTGGAGGAGACAACAAGTCCATCTGATCCTCTTTCTCGCAGTGGACAACCAGGAAGTCACAAGCCCAAGTGGGAAGGCAATAGCCCCCCCCCCCTTTTATGTTGTCCTGTGCCAAATTGGTATTTAGAGATATACTGCCTCTGAACTTGGAGGTTCAGTTTTACTCCTGTAGCTAATAGCCATTGATGAACCTTGTAATGTGCATGTGAAATTTGGACAGTTTTTCTGTCTTTTCATGTCATGACGGTTGTGGCGTGGCAGTTCATTTAAGAATAAATCAGCTTGACTTTTGAAGAACCCTGTATTAATAGCTACATTTTAATCCAGCATTCCTCTAAGGAGTTCAGGGAAGTAGACATGATACCTGTACATGGTACCCCTTCCCGTAATCTTCGTAATAATCTTGTGAAGTAGGTTAGGCTGCGAAAGAGTGACTGATCCAAAACAACCCAGCAGGCTTCATGGCTGAGCCTGTGTTGAACCCTGGATGGATTCTGTTACAGCACTAGAACAGAAATATGTGGGGGGGGGGGGACAGAAGAGGCCAAGTGCATTTTTGGTTGGGGCAAAGTATGTCCTACATGTTAGATTTCTGAAAAGAAAAATAACATCCTAAACACAAATGGAGGAAAGACAGGAGCAATGCTTTTCTTCCTGTTTTCTTTTTCCTGCCTTGCACCTCCCTATCAAAGTGGCATCATGTTTTTGAGGGTTCCTTTTTGGTGTTGTGGGATCAGCGATGGTCCTGTTGACTTTTGTTGTGTATTTATTTTTATTGCAGTTTTCTGCTGTCTTAACTTCTTGGTAAGCCGTCCTGGGCACCTCATTTTCAGGAAGGTAAAGGGGGAGGGGGATAGAAATATTTTTAAATAAATAAATATGCTGCTGTTATTTATTTATAAATAACTAAATGTAAATAAATATTTATACAACACCATTAGTGTACATTGTGCTTTACACTTGATAAGGAAATGATTAAAAAAACCACATTATGAGCATGTGGAAAGTGCCTTTTGTTTATGTTGCCATAGGGAGTCTAGTCATGGGGGCAGCGGGGGGGGGGCTGAGTTACTTCCACCCAATGCCCCCCTCTGGCTCTGCCTATTTTAGGCCTGCCTGGCGTACAGAACCAGGATGGTGTAGTGGTTTGGGAGTCGGACGTAGACCTGGAAGATCCAGGTTCAAATCCCCACTCAGCCACCAAGCTTCCTGGGTGACCTTGGGCCAGTCACTATCTCTCAGCCCCACCTACCTCACAGGGTTGTTGTGAGGACAAAAAGGAGGGGAGGAAATATGTACACCACTCTGAGCTCCTTGGAGGAAGGGCGGTATAAAAAAATGTGAAAAATAAAAATAAAAAAATAAACACTCTACCACCCTACCTCTCTGCAAGTTGGAGGTAAACGTTCATACAGTTAGCCATCTGCTGAGACAAGTGTCGTTCCTGCCATTGTGTGTTTGTGTGTTCATACATGTGTGCTTTGGAAGTGATATATCTTCCATGTAATGCAGGTACAGGATTGCTGATGGTTGTGTTGTCAGCGCTTTTCTCTTCTGTCTTGCACATACAAGACTTCCTCAGACCTTGAAGAAGTGTGCATAGTGAATGAGTGGGGGGGGGGAGCAGGATGCTGTTTGCTTGTCCCATCTCCATCCATCAGGCACCAGGGAGTCTCAAACCGGATGTTGATTGGCTCCATCTCAAGGGTGCTCTGAGACTTCCTGGTGTCTGAGTTGGTGTGCCAAAGACATAACCTAAGATCAGGCCCAGGGCCCATCTAGTCCAGTTTCTTATATCTCACAGTGGCTCACCAGATGCCTCTGAGACCACACAAGACATACCTGCTGTTGATACTCTCTGGCATTCTGAGGTTGGAATGCCATTACCTCTAAAACCTGGAAGCTGCATACAGTCATCATGACTTGTAACCTGTGACGAAATCTCTCCAATCGCATAAATCTGTCCAATCACAAAGTTTAGTGTCATCTGAAAACTTGGCCACCTGGCTGCTTATCCCCAGCTCCAGATCATTTATGAATATATTGAAAAGCGCTGGTCCCAAGAAGACTGATCCCTGAGGCACACCGTTTTTCACATCTCTCCATTGTGAAAATTCCCCGTTGACACCCACTCTCTGTCTCCTGGTCTTCCACCAGTTCCTAATCCATAAGAGGACCTGTCCTCTCATTCCCACTGCCTTACCTGGCACCTTGCTGTGCTAGCCACCACCCCTCTTTACTCAGCGGTGCACCAACTGCTGTCTCTGCCACTTCTCCTCCCCCCACTTCCTGGGAGGCCTTTCTGGGGTCTCCAGAGGCCATCCTGGGCTGGAGCAACATGGGAACGGCTGGCGTGAGTGGTGTTGTGGCACGGGAGTGGCTGGCCAAGGTGGGCCGCAGGCAGCAATGGGGACTGGGTTAGAGCATCCGCTTCTCTTCCACTCCATTTCCCATCTTACTCCATACCATACCATAACCTTTATTGGCATAGACCCATCTTACTCCCATCCAGGAAGTGGGTGGCTGCTACACCCCCAGGTAAGAGAGGAGTGGTATTGACTTAGCAAGGCACCTCATAGGAAGGGCAAGAGTGTTTCCCGTTCCACCTTGAGAGTCAGGAGGTTTGGGGCCGTCCCCAATCATATCTAGCTAGACCTTCTGACAGGGGTGCATCAGATGAAACTAGACATAGGCCACTTGTCATCGCTGACATGTTGCCCTATCAAAGCATGAGGCTTCTACAGTCTTTCAGATGCTACATGACAATGGAATTAATGCAAGGCAGGAAGTTTCACCCTCACCTCACGGCAATGAGGGACTAAACCCCAGAGGACACGATTTCGTTTTACAAAGCAGAATGGGATTTTAACTGGGCTGAATAATTAATGTGTTGAAAACTGATCACGGAAAGTAATTTACCTGCCTTTTCAACTTTTTTTTTTTTTACACTATCCAGGTTGTGTTATCGACAACAGTGAATGTTGATGGGCACGTACTGGCAGTATCCGACAATATGTTCGTTCATAACAACTCAAAACACGGACGGAGGGCAAGGAGACTGGATCCATCTGAAGGTGTGGCCTTTTTGACTTGGGGAAGGGGGTGTCCGTAAAATGTGTCACGCAATCAAAAGGGGGGGGGGAGGAAGTAGCAACGTTGTGACTGTGGATGGCAAGGGAGTGATGCAGACCCCTGTGGACCAGTCCTGACTTTCTGGTTCCTGTCCCAGATAAGCAGGGTCAGGGCCAGGTTGTGAAGGGCCCTGGAGCAGGGTCCTGTACCCAGGACTTCTGCCCCCACTTCCACCAGTGCATGCAGGTTTGCCCTGCCCCCAGAGGTGCCTAGGCAGGAAAGTGAATGGGGCAGCAAATGGACACTTCTCTTGCAGCCAGCATTCTACTCTAGCAGGAGATAGTAGCAGTGATGTAGACTTGAGTCTATTGACTCGCACTTGTGTCGGACTCAAGTCGCGTCAATGACTTGACTCGGACTTGACCCGGCGATTGTAAAAGACTTGAAAGACCCGACTCGAGACTTGGAGCCTTTTACAACAAGTCGAATTTTATTCAGGTTTAAACCCGTTTTCCTTGTTAAATAGATAGGGACTCGCAACCAAAAACTCGGGACTTGGGGGCAAAGACTTGGGACGTGACTTGAGATTTGGACCCAGAGTCTTGGGACTTTACTCGAGACTTGGAGTCAGAGACTTGATCCACAACCCTGGATAGTAGACAGCAGCAAGTGCTCCTCCTCCAACGATGGAACCATTTTAGCTTTCCCTTGTCCTGTTCCCCTGATGAAATATCAGATACCGCATGGGAAATCTATCATGGCACTGCTGCTAAAGGAAGAGTAATCGCAGCTGCCCACCCTGGTTTCAGTCCTTTCCCCTCTCCCAGGGTCTTTAGAAGTTGCACCTCTGAGGGAGTATGTATGTGCAGATCAATTTGGTCCATACATGTACATGCATGCACATGAACGCTGTAGCCCCATCTTGTGGGCACTCTGACATTGCACAAATTACGACTGGTAAGCTTCATTGTGAAATGTTGCAAACATACACTATAAGATCCCTCAGAGTTTTCTAGTATACCTTTAACCCAAAGAACATTTATCCTCTTGGGTTTTAAACCAGGAAAGGACAAAGTAAATAAGTGCTTTGGCATTCAATACATGGAATAGAGCAACAGTCCACAGTGGCACTGCGCCACCAGAACGTATATTCTGTGCTTTATGTGGTGGTGCACTGTGCTTGACGGCAGTTGCAAAACGCAATCCACCATTCTGCACAGCCAGGCTACCACCACAAACAGCCAGCTGCAGCAGCGGCCTCCCTGGAGCTCCCAGCGCCTGTAACAGTGGCATGGGCGGGCTGCGGGCAGAGAGGGGGAGGACTGGGGGCATTTCTGGGCAAGGAGGGGGGAGGAACCTGGGGCGGAGAGGAGGCAGCAATGGCACATGCCAGATCTTAACCTCTCTTTTTAAAACCTCCCTATCCCTTTTCTCACCTTGGAAAAACACCACCAAAATCAGTGGCGTATGTCCGATGAGACCCATTGGTGATCAGGCAGCCTGCTAGGAGATAGGTGCAAACTGTTTTCACTTACTTCCTGCAGGCTGTCCAATTGCCCCCCTAGCATGTAGTGTACACCTTTTGGGTGCTGCTGCATCAGCACGGGTGGTGGGGGATAGGATCGGGCTGTTAGTTGTGCAGCCTGACTATACAGGGGGGAGCCGTATCTGTAGATTCGGAATCTATGGTTTCACTTATCCGCGGATGCCAAATCCCCCTGCACTCCCCTGCGTGTGCACGCCCCCCCTGTCTGTTACCTTTGATGTTTTAGCGTTGGTGTCTTGCTTAGAACAAACACGATAAGCAGCCTTCTGCTGCTTATTGCATGGACTTATTGCATGGACAGAGTCTAAATGCTAGAGAGGCTCAGCAAGGTTAACAGGAAGCAGTTTCCTGGAACATATCCCCCACGGATACGGGGGTCCAACTGTACTTTTCAGGGATGTACAGAAACCCTCTGTGAAATTTCATCTGCTTTATAACAGCTCTTGTGGCTTCCCTTGAAAAAAATCAGATATTTCTCCATGCGAGCGACCCTGAAATTAATTTTGAATTTCACTTTTTTGAAATGTTCTTGCCAAGCCGAAATCTATATCCCCTCATTCTGCAAAATGCACTAACTGACTCTTAGAGGCGAGCTTGGGTAATGTACACAGAGACTCCCGATCCATCAACTACTCGCACCCAGGTCGTGCTGCCCATGCGATCAGTCCTGCGAGTGAAATTGGTGGTATGGTCACCCCTTCTCTATCATGAAATCAGATGCCCCTTATGTTTTCTAATTGCTCTTCCAGGATGGAGGAGCCGAGAGGTGACATGCTGAATGTTCTTGCAGAAGAATTTCAGACTTTTTGCTCAGCTGGGCATGACTTGATTTCGAGCAAATCAAGCGACATGACATCTTAGTTAAACAGAAATGTAACAGCACAAAGTTGTGTATGAAAAAGTGTCAGCCGTTCCCTTAAACAAACTGCGCAAAGCATAACAATGCGTAGAAGGAAACTGACACTAATTGATTTTAGTTTGTTTGGCTAAGCAAGGAATCACCGTCGTCTGCAGGCTGTATTTTCAAGCAATTACAAATCGTTGGATCTGCTAAGCTTCAAATTGGATAATCGCCTCCACTCTCTCCAGCCCCATTCTGGCACCAGTTAAAAATAACTAGAGAAGCCCCTTTTGGCCCTGTCCTCACAGCTAGTGAAAGTGAGGAGACTTTGTGACATTACTAGAAGAGACAAGTTCGTCTATTGTTTCATTAGAGTGTTTTGTTGCACCCCTTCCCTTTAAAATGTGCCCTGTATCAACCTAAAGGAGAATTAATGAACTGGAAGAAAATGATTGAATCAGTAAAGAATTCAGAGCAGTGTTAATTCTCCCCCAGCGGGCAGTGAAATGGTAGACGGAAACTCCCAGGATTCCAAAGCTAGGAAGCCTTCCAGTTTTTCCTTGACAGATTGAATGTGATTGACTGGCTGTTCAAAGGAGTCTCGTATTTTTGGAGCTCGGCCAAGGCTCCTTCCACCTCTGACCTTGTCAACATTGGGAATGGAGTGATGGATTGACTTTGGTTATGGACTGGAAAACCATATTGGGATCTTGATGGGATGTGTAGTCCAGAGACCTTCGCCATACAAAAGAAAAGCGAGAGAAGCAAAATCCCATAAAACGTAGACATTATTAAAAATTATCTTGTAGTAAGACTGGAATAAACAGGGGAAAAAAATCCTTCAAGCCATCAACAAACCGAATCTCATTGACATGTATTTTTTCCATTACTGATGATTAATTATTGATTACTATTTCAGTAGCTCCTTCAGGAGCAAAACATTCTACAGAGTGCAAGAGGACTAGTCTCTGCCCTGAGGAGTTTACAATCAAAGCTTCAACTTGGGGGGAGGGGACAACAGAATGAGGAGTGTGGCAAGAGTCTCAGAGGGGGAATATGGATTCATTTCAGTTGCACAGATTGAGGATTAGTTTCAGTCAGGGAATGGGGATTAAAAGGGGTTGTGCAAAAAACATCACTGAAAAGGTGGGATTGAGAATGTATTTGAAGAAAGGGACGGAGGGATTCACCCTCGTGGGGGGTGTAGTGGAAGAAGGGGAAGCAAGGGAGAAACCCAGTTGTTCCAACTTTTCTCTACCTTTCACTAGGACTTTTTTATGGGGGACACAAATAAGTGTGGTTGAAATAATCGTGCAATTATGGATGCAGTTTGTAGCCTACAAGCTTCAGTGGGTCTCTTAGATTTTAATGGCATAAAATTGCCCATGCTGATTAGGCAGCTTATGAACATCCATGGAACAAGAAAGAGATCCTTCATTTTTGTCTCATTCTTTGAGGTGGAGTTTTAAGGGTGTTTTGATAGAAGACATTTTCCAGGAGAGTTTCAGGGTTCTTTCCAAGGACTTGATTTCTCATTGGACCATTTTCAGGAAAAAAACAAATAAGTGAAATTTCTCAGAAGGCATCTGTACATCCCTAACTGGCACAGAAATTTCATGCAAAGTGAATTTCAAGGTTCCTCCCAAAGCAAAACGTCTGCGAATTTTCAAGGGAAAGCAAACGAGCGCCTAGTAGAGGAGCAGAATTTCTCAGGGAAGTGGCAAGAAACCAGTCAGCTTTGTGGCTGAGGGGAGATTTGCTCCTGGGATTGCTCATTCCCAGACCAACTTTCTAAGCAGATGGGGCCATCGCTCAGTACTAGCACAAATGTTTGGCATGCAGAAGATCCCAGGGGCATTTCCTGGTATGTCCAGGTAGGACTGGGAATGACCTCTGTCTGAAAGCCTGGAGAATCCCTGCCAGTCAGTGCAGACCAGACATCCAGCCAGAGGCGTCGCTCCGGTAGGGGCGGGGCTGTAAGTATCGCTGCGGTTACAGTCGCTTTACCGAGCGAGGAGAAGGCAGCCCCGCCCCCTCACTGTCCGAGCCATTCGCCGACGGAGAAAGCAGCAGGCAGGGTCTCTTGCCTGCTGCTTTCTCCGTAGGCGAATGGCTCGGACAGTGAGGGGGCGGGGCTGCCTCCTCCTCGCTCGGTAAAGCGACTGTAACCGCAGCGATACTTACAGCCCCGCCCCTACCGGAGCGACGCTTCTGCCTATTAGCCGGGGGGGGGTGCATTAAGTTGGTCAAGGGGAGCCTTCAAACAGCCAGCAGTCTATGCCAGAAAGCTCACCTTGGAACGACCTTTGTTTTTGCTTTCTTTTCTTCCTTTCAGCCACTCCCTGCATCAAGGCAATTAGTCCAAGTGAAGGGTGGACCACTGGTGGAGCCATGGTGATTATTATCGGAGACAACTTCTTTGATGGGCTACAGGTTGTGTTTGGAACCATGCTCGTATGGAGTGAGGTAGGCAACCTTGCTTTCCATTTGCAATTTCCCAAGCTGTCCTTCCCAGAGAGCCAAAATAAACTGGCTTTTCCTTTTATCATTGCTCAGAATTTAAGATTCAGATGACAGCGTCGAAGGATGGCGGCTAATGCAGAATAAACTTCTTGCCACTTATATTCCATTGGTGTACGATTCATTGATGGCAAGCTACAGTGCAGGAAATATATTCGGGGCCAGTCCTAGACAGATTAACAGTGACATCCTGATGGTCAAAGACCTACGGCCCAACCCGATCTAAAAAACCCTACCAAAGCAGCTGCACCACTGGAGCCCACACAGCATTCTGGGAGGGGGGGGCAATCCCGGAGGTGTCCTCCGGGTAAGGGAACATTTATTCCCTTGCCTGGGAGTAAGCCTCTGCTGCCCGAATGGGTCTACTTGGACCTGCACCAGCAATTTTGCTGGCACAAGTCCGAATGGATCCAGGAAGGCGGATCGGATATCAGCGGTGCTGCCGCCATCAATACCACCCCTTCCTGGCATCGACACACCTCCCTTCCCACCACAGTCTTGCCCCTTTCCTCCCCTTCCTCACCCCATTCTGCCTGCCCCCTTCCCCCCACCCGCCTCCCGCACTGTCTTACCAGTGCCAGGGCTTTTCCTGGGGCCGCTGGCACATGACTGTAGCCACTCGCCACTTGCAACGGTGGCCCAGCTAAGCAGAATGGCACGTCGCCTTTTGCAACTACCATAAAGCGCAGATTCCAGCGGCTCAGTGTGCTCATAAGATTGGACCCTTAGGCTGCGGCCCTGTGCACAATTTCCTGAGAGTAAGCTCCATTGACGACAATAGGACTTACTTCTGAATAGACAAGCATAGACCTGTGCGCTTAATCTGGTGTGAAAATATTCTCATTACTGTAATTTGCACTAATAATTAGTTTGCCTTTCTTCTCCTTTTGTTCTTTCCCTCTGGGCAGGTCCAAGATTTCCTGTCACTTGAAGCAATGTGTCAAATGCTCCCCCCCCCCTTTGCATGGTGCCTTGCTGCACCGAGTACCATCACCCCTTACCCAAAGGTGTGTTAGCTGCCGTCTCGACCACCTTCTTTCCTCCCACTCCCTTAATTCCAAAAGGAAGAGGGGAACTGAGCTGAAGAGAAGGTGTGGAGGAGTGGAGAATGGTGGGCTAGAGTGCCGTTGGCTCAGTCCACACATTATCTCCTCTTCCCAGTCATTACCTGGAATGGAGGAGCAGTGGAGACTTCCTGTGGAGCGATCCAGCTGTCATGTTCCCTGGGCCTCACATCTGGGTCTGAGGAAAAGCAGGCCCGCTAGCTGTCACTAGGGGAGTCATACACAAGTTTCCCTTTCTGGGTAATGGCTGTACAGGTGGGCCCCCATATCCACGGATTCGCTCTCCACGGTTTTAGTTATCCACGGATCACGGGGGAAACCCCCCCCCCCCAGGCTTTTACTTTTTCCCCAGTAAGCTTCGTTTCTTCCTTAAACAAACAGGAGAAGCAGCCTCTGGCTACTTATTGCAGGCAACTAGAACAAGACTAAGTCCTAGAGAGGCTCTGCAAGGTTAACAGAAACTTTGCAGAGCCTCTCTAGGACTTAGTCTTGTTCTACTTGCCTGCAATGGAGGCTGCTTCTCAGTTTGTTTTAAGGAAGAAACAAAGCTTGCTGAAAGAAAAATAAGAGCTAGGGAGTGCGCACGCCTGCCCGCAGGGGGAGGCAGGGCGGGGGCCCCCCCAGGAAACCATGGAGGGGGTGTTCGCTCCTAACCACGGTTTCAAGTATCCACGGAGGGGCCTGGAACATATCCCCAGTGGATATAGGGAGGGTACTGTACGTGTGTTACGTCTGACCCAGGACTATTAGGAGGAAAACAAGTGGGGGGAATTAAATGGGTCCATTGACCCAGAAAAGTACTCCTGCCCTATTTCTTTACCTTATTCTCATTATCAGAAGTTCATTCAAATCTGGACTTGAAACAGAGGTGAAAAAAGGAAATGCAATAATGTTGCATTTTAGCCCAAATGTTACTATGATTTTTAACACTACAATCAACCAACTACCACCTAAAATGATTTCTTTTTAATTAAGAAAGAAGAGAAATACATACATAAACCTTTACTGGCATAGACAAACAGACAAAACAGAGAAAAAAATGGACCTAAATAATTGCATACAAATCACCCTACTACATTGCTTATACAAAACAAATCAAATCACAAATAAATCAGTGTAGTATATAAATTAACATTCCTTTCTGCCCTAGCATTCAATAACAAATATGTTTCCTTAAAGTTTGGAGGGAAATATTGAATGCAGTTTCTCGCCGTTGAACAACGAATAGGGTTAGGGTTAATAAAGAAGGGAAACGAACAATGTATTTAAAACAGTAACTATTCTTGATGGAAAACTTACAACAAACGGGGGGGGCACATTTGCTGTGTCATAAATCTAGGCATTGCGTATCATGAAATCCATATCATAAATACAGGCATTGCAACCTTTTCTTTTTCTTTTTTGCAAGCGCGTGGCACTTGGCAAGCACTCGGCAAGCACTTTTGAGGGTCTGACTTTTGAGGGTCACACCATTGGGAGCACCGTCCCCACTCTGCTCCGGTTGTGCACAGGGGTGAGCAGACCTGCTCCACCATTGTCTCCGGATTCCCAGATCAGGCCTCTTTGAAAGGGGCTGGGCAGCTGCAACTGCACAACCCCATCTTGTCCCCTGGTGCACCATGGCCACAGCCATCTCCACTTCCAGGGGGGTCAGGCCAGGCAGGGCGGTGCCATCTGGGGGCCTGGACCACCTGCCATACTGTGAAGGACTGCTAATGGTACTTAGTACCATTGGTTGAAAAGCACTGCCGTCAGTGGATAAAAGTCAATGAATTGCCACCAATGGATAAAAGTCGACATTCCCTGAGGAAGTCCAGAGTGTACTGGATGAAACGATGCAAGTTAGATGTTTTTAACATATGACCATGGTCCTTAAACCAGGATATTTTAACTGTGTTTGATAAAAGTTGACCATCTCAAAAATTTGGTTTATCTTATTTTATTAACGGTGCAATCCTGTGTAAAGATGCGCAGCTGGCCTAAAGGGCTGGCCGCTGCATCCTAAGCTCATTCCAGGCTGCCAGGCCGCACCATGGGAGAAGGGGACTTCATCCCCTTCCCCAGGTGTAGGCAAGCCTGGGGCCTATGGGCCTCCTTGAATGTAAGGATGACACAGAATAAGGCCTGCCAGGACTGGGAAGGGGTTTAGGATATCGGCGGAGCGTACCACAGATATCCGTACTCTCCAGGTGTCAGAAACGCGCTTTACGGTGTGTTTACGACACCCTCCGCCTGTGGAGTGCACGCTCCGCAGGCGGTTTTTTAATGTAGGATTGCGCCGTAAGATTGGTCCACTTTTTGCAGCTTTTTCTCAGTGATCAGTGGAGGATTCCTAATGCATCAGATCCATTTGCATAACAAGACTAGTTCATCTGAAACTTCAAAATCGAGGGAGAAATTCAGATGATGTGGATTTAGGAAAGATTCCTTTTAGGAAGCCACATAATTCCAACAACAAATATTCGTTGCACAGACTTCAGGGAGCAACCCTGCCATTAAAATCAGTCTGCCAGAAGCTACTGCCAGGGTTGGAAGGTCTCTTGACACTTGGAAAGTTGTAGTTCTGCTGATTCCGAAATGTAACTTTCTGATTTCTCAAGAAGCACCAATTAAGAATGGGTACTGAGGGAATTTCTCTTGCGTTCTAACTTGTCTTCTCTCCTTGATGCTTCTCAGCTGATAACCCCTCATGCCATTCGTGTCCAGACACCGCCTCGTCATATCCCTGGTGTGGTTGAAGTAACATTATCATACAAATCCAAACAGTTTTGCAAAGGAGCCCCTGGTAGATTTATTTATACAGGTAGGTGGAAACAGCATCTAGCCAAGAGCTAGTTTGGAGGGACTCATTTTTCTGAATTGCTTCTGTTTCAAATTGTGTTGAAACTGCGCTCGCCTCATTGCTCTTTGTTTGCTTTCTAAATGACCACTGATTATTTCAGTGTTTTTGCCCCATTATTTTCAATGCTTTGTGTAGGCTTCTTGTTTGTTTAAAATTGATAGGCATAAGAACTCTCATTGGAAGGCAGAATAAAGGGCAGAGCAGGAAGGAAACTGTACGGTTCTAAACAGTACTGAAAGCCACCAAATGAAACATAGGCCCAGTACTCACTATGTCTGGGTTTCAGGCTTCAGGGCTGGGCTGGACTGGGGTCACTGTTGTGCCTTGTTGCATTTAGCAACATTTAGCTTTATAGCAGAATGCTTCATTCTTCCAGCACTATTGAATCTGAGTAGCTTTGCAGCACTTTTGATATTCTTTGTTCACGTGAAAAATCCCCATGCCATATCACCGAGGAAGGTTTGAAAATGCCATGCTTGAGGGTCTGGCATGGGGGTCTACCATTTCAAAACCAGAAGTCAAATATTCTACTGGGTATGCCCAAGCAGCTCTGGTGTTGTGTGTGTGTGTGTGTGTGTGTGTGTGTGTGTGTGTGTGTGTGTGTGTGTGTGTGTGTGTGTGTGTCTCCAGGGCCTTTGAGAGGCATGCTATCAGGGGGTACAAAGTTTCTTTGGGGCCCCTTCTCAAAGGGGGAGGGGGCAAAACAGGCCGTGGGGCAGCAATGGCTGGAAAAGTCTCTGGAGCCCAGGTCTACCAGGCTTCCCAATGTGGCACCCAGGTCTACCTGCCTGGTAGACCTGGCCTCCCAGTTGGCCCGGCCTCTGTCTTTCACTCCCCATGAGGCCAGCTGGGATCCCAGGAAATTTCTGGGCCTCCTCCTTTGGCTTCTGGGCCCCCTTTTTGACTCTGGGCCTGGGTACAATTTACCCTCTTCCCCCCCCCCCCATGGGCCCTGTGTGTCTCCATGCACCCGCTGGTCACTTCTTTGAATTTAAAATTCTGTGGTTTAGTCAGCTCCGCCTCCATCATATTTATGGTGGATCTATTGGTCCTGGTCCTAGTGGGCTGGTCCTAGACATCCAGACATCTTGCCTCAAATCTTGGTGAATCGCTTCATCTTCATACACAAACCTTCCTCCTCCCTGTTTCGTGCCAGCACTTTCCTTCTCCAGCATCCTTCTCTTTGAAGTGTAGCTGCAGTCAGTGCTTACTCTGTACTCTGTGCAGACTCTTTGATGCATGGAACAGAGATGATCCATTGTGTCCAGTCAGTGGGGCAGAAAAGATGTAATGTTCAGAGGGCCAGGAGGAATCCTTAGGAATAATACTCTTACTACTCAGAATAGTATACTCACAGCACAATCCTATCCAACTTACACCACCGGTGTAACCAGTGGGGGAGGGCAGGGCAGGAGCAGTAGTGTCACTGGACGCGCGTCACCCGGGAGCAGGAGGGCCCTGCGACACTATTCCGGGGCCTCGGCTTGACCCACTTTCTCCGGCGTCCGGGGGCCTTCTGAGAAGGCCCACAGCGTCACCGCGCTATTTATTCTTTTTTCGCGCATGCGCAGAACGTTTCTGAGGCAAGGGCTGCCCGTTTGCGTTCTGCGCATGCGCGAAAAAAGAATAAATAGCACGGTGACGCTGTGGGCCTTCAGAAGGCCCTGGACGCCGCCGGCCATGGCGGGCGCTCTGAGGCTTTCTCCGGCACCGAGGCCGGGAGAAGGCCTCGGTGCGCCCGCCCGCGTCACCCGTCCAGAGGCTCCGAGGCCGGGAGAAGGTCTCGGGACGCTCAAGGCCTTCTCCTGGGGGCTCGGAGCCTCTGGATGGTGATGCGGGCGCGGGCGCGGGCGCGCACGGGGCTCGGAGCCTCCGGGGCGGGCGCGCGTCACCCTTAATGCGCGCGACACCCCCCGGCGGCCCGCCCCACGCACTTCGCTCCAGCGATGCCACTGGGCAGGAGGCTTTGGAGGGGATGGGAGATTTAAATCCCCTTTG
This sequence comes from Plestiodon gilberti rubricaudatus, assembly GCA_026170595.1. Taxonomy (NCBI): domain Eukaryota; kingdom Metazoa; phylum Chordata; class Lepidosauria; order Squamata; family Scincidae; genus Plestiodon; species Plestiodon gilberti. The sequence continues at coordinate 20,110,095 of JANXHW010000012.1, forward strand.
AATCCCCCTTTGGGATTTGAATCCCCTTTCCGTTCTGGGGCCTCCCATTCTCACTGCACCGCTGGTTATACCAGTGGCATAAATTGGATAGGATTGAGCAGAGCTCAGCCGGTGGCATAAGTTGGATAGGATTGCGCCCTTAAAAACAACAATTAGATGATGACACAATTGACATCACAACTAGAAGATGACATAATTCATCATCTAAATCCGGTTGGACTTAGATTCCTTTTGGAGGAGATTCTGGTTGGAGATCAGGAAGAAGTTCCTGACGGTTAGGGCGGTTTGGCAGTGGAACAGATTGCCAAGGGAGGTGTGGAAGCAAGTCCTCAGCACCAGGGAAGAATCCTATCAAAGGGGAGAAGCAGGTAGCAGGAAACCCTACATGGGTACATTGCGTCCATGTAGTCGCTCCCTATGACTGAGGACCCGAAGAACCTACGTACGATGCGCTTTCCCCCTCCTATACAAACTTGTACCAAGACAGAGAGTATCCTGAAAAAATCCCGGTGGTGTAAATTGGATAGGATTGCGCTGTCAGAATAATGAGTCCTAGAACACATTTATTGATTTGCTATTTTCCTTGCATAAAACAACAAAGTTCATCCACCCAGAGCCTTCCTTGTGCTTCCGGTCTAGTTTCAACCCTAGGATGGACCACCACCCTTTGAGTTACCCAGGGCATTCTCAAATAGCTGGCCTGGGTTGAAGAACAGATCATCCAGAAACATATCAGAGTCAAAGTACAGATGTGTCTGTTCAACCTATTGCTGCAGGTTGGCCAAAGAAGAATACACCCAAGAAAATTGCTAAAGGTTATTTTCCAAATTCACCAAGGACAGACAAGTTGTTTTGCTGCTCTGTGCTAGGAGATGCTACAGAAAATTAGCAATGGGGACATCAGGCAATTTCTCAGTCTCTCCATCTAAGTAGATCATGACAAGCAAAGCAATAAACACAACTATTAAGTACAGCTGCACCTGGTGTATGCAATTCCCCCAGCTATTCGCGGCTGATTGCAGAACTGGTTAAAGAAAAACACAGAACAATAAAATGAGAACTTCCAAGCAACACAATTAACCCAGCCGGTTTTTTAATCCTCCCCCCCAATCATCGTATTAATGATCCCAAAGCCTGTTATGATCACTGTATTATTATTATTATTATTTTAAAAAAACCTATAGCACAACATATTTCTCTTTTCTTAAACTGAAATCAGTGAAACTGTTTTTCAGTATGACTCTATTTGTTCTCTTGAAGAATATGCCACATAATCTATATGAAATATCTGTGTGTGTGTGTGTGTGTGTGTGTGTGAGAGAGAGAGAGAGAGAGAGAGAGAGAGGAGAGAGAGAGAGAGAGAGAGAGAGAGAGAGAGAAGATGGGAATCAGTAGATAATATTCCATTCTTTTCTTTTTCTCTGGTTTGCTCCTCCTGAACAAGGGTGCTCCTCATCCTTGAGGTTGATGTAGTCACCCTATATTGTAGATTGGCAGGGGGTGATTGGCATGACCACTTCATCTTCTCCTCCTGCTCTAATTTAGATTCATAAGGATTGGGCTGCTAGAAATATACAGTATGTGTGCTCAATTCTTATGTATTCCACTATACTATGTATTTCCCTCCCCCCCCCCTCTCTCTCTCTTCCACTCTGTTCTGCTTCCAGACACTCTAGCTCAGCACATCTCAAACTGTGGGTTGCAACCCACTTGGTGGGTCATAGCTCGATGCGCAGTGGCTCACACCGTTGGGCTCTCTCATCCGCCCTTGCACCTGGTTGGCTCCAAATTGGACGCAAGTGGCCTCCGGGTGCAAGTGGAAGCTGCTTCCAGCTTGTGACCTACCTTTAGAAGCTGCTCCTACATCGCACTGGGCCTGGGACATCCTCCAGAGGCCTCCGTGGGCCCCAGAAGGCCTCTAGAAGTGACTTCCGGGTCACTTCCAGTTCTGCGAACGTGACTTCCGTTCGCATCTGGAGACATTCTGAGGCCCGTGGAGGCCTCTGCATGCTATCCCGGGCCCTGCACAACGCGGGAGCGACTTCCAAAGGTAGATCTGAGCCGGAAGCAGGAGGGTGAGGAGGTGAGTCGCGATGGTGGTAGGTTTGGGGACCACTGCAATAGCCCATGACTCCTCTCGCCTCCACACTTTCTCTTCCGCTTTCCCCTCTTCCTTTTTGAATCTATGGAGCAGGAGGAGGGGCAACAACTGGTGCATTGCTGGGGGAGGGCACAAAGGGGAATGGCAGCATTTGGCTGCCTCAGGTGCCAGCCAGGAGGTCAAGTTGAGATTGCTTTTGTGTAGTGTTTTATCAATATGCACTTTGGTAATAATACTGGGTGAGGAAAGAGACAGAACTGAACTGAAGGAATGGAAAGCTGTGGCAAACTGAATATGCACAGTGTTCTATACAACATGTGGATTTTTTTTTTTAAAAGAACAATGAAGAATTTCTAATGCACCGATTTCACATTAGAAACAAAATTGTGTAAAATGGAACTCCACAACCTGGAGACAATTTTGAAGGAGGAGAAATTAAGAAGTATCCTTGGGATGAATTAATCTATTGTCAAATCAATGCTCTGTTCCAACTTCAGCCCCTAAATCTCTTGGAAACAAATCCCATTGCCCAATGGGACTTACTTCTGAGTACATATTTAGGACCAGGCTGAATAACCTAAATATCACATTTCTCAGCTCTTCGGGACTATTCTTATTTCTGTAATGTTTTGAGACATTGCTTTTGGTTTATTTAATGTTCATGTTTATATACCATTCTTCCTCGAAGGCACTTAAGGCACTGTGGGCTTCTTCACAGGCTCTGCTTTATCCTTACAACAACTCTGTAAGGTAGGATAGGATGAGAGAGAGTGACTGGCCCAAGGTCACCAACACTTAGTGTAAACGATACTGAGCTCAATGGAGCAAGAGATCCAAAATCAGGTCCAATTTAAAATGTCCAAGACATTCCCCACAAAGGCAAAGACTGACAGCACAATCCTGTGTAACTTTAAGCAGCCGGCCTAAAAAGCCGGCCGCTGTATCCTATGACCAGTGCGGCCTGCCAAGGCACTGCTGGAGCGCACCTCGGGAGAAGGAAATGTTCATCCCCTTCCCTGGGTAGAGGCAAGCCTATGGGCCTCCTTGGATGCATGCCAGCTCTGAAGCTGGTTTGGTTCCTGGGAGGCCGTGTAAAGCTGTTCCGAACTGCGATGGGGCATAGGATATCAGCGGAGCATGCCGCCAATATCCCTGCCCCCTCCCAACCCAGACCGGCCAATGACCCCCTCTCCCTCACTGCCCCGTTCCGCCTGGCCCCTGCACCAAGCGACCTAAGACTTACCTGGATCATCCAGCGCAGGTCCGGGCTGCTGGGGGAGTGAGCGGTGCAGGCCTCTGTGCCAGCGCTGCTTACTCTCCAGGTGCCATAAATGTGCTTTATGGCACATTTACAGCACCCTAGGCTGGCGGATCACACGCTCCGCCAGTCTATAGTTACACAGGATTGTGCTGTGAATCCAGAGTTGCTATTAGCCCGCTTGTGGCGATAAATCAGGATGCCCCTGCTAAAGATCAGAGAAGAATTCTTCAATATTTAATACAAAATCCAATATTCATTTCATGTTCAAACTGATTAGGCATTAGCTGAACAAGAACAGCATTGAGACAGCTTGTTTGAAGAGGAGAGAGCCGTAAACTGCTAAAAAGACAACTATAAAAATTAAAGATAAATTCCAAGGGTAAGTCTAAATGTCACAGTGGGAGCTGTTATCGGCACGCATATGTTCCCTGTAATGGATATTTATAATAGGTTACTGCAAAATATTCCATGCCAGAGCTGCTGTAGTTAAGGATCTGTCAGCAATTGCTGAGTGTTATCATTCCCGAGGCTGCCGCATAGCGGCCACCAGATTGATGGCAGAGCCAAACCTCTGGTCGTTGTCTTGTGCGATCTCAGTGATGTAGTGGTCAACTTTGAAGTGGTCAACTTTGAAGCTCATGACATGACAGCCCAACCCTCTCTCCCATCAGCCTATGTGATGCAGCAGCACAAACAGTGCACACGCTGCATGCTATGGTGAAGGGGGGGGAACTAGACGGCCCAGGAGAGGCTGTATGGCTGCCAATGGGTCTCCTTGGGCCTATGCCAAGTATTTCACCAAGTATTTAGCATAGTGCCCTCAAGGGGTATGTCGGACTGGGAAATAGGGATAGGTTCTTGGTGTGTGCCGCTGCTCTGAGATTCTCCCCCTCCTACCCCCGAACTGCCGCCAGTTTGGTCAGGTCCCCACCTCGATCCTCCCCTGAACCTCCCCCACTATCATCTTATCTGCTCTAGTGCAATGCCTGGGAGCTGCTGGCGCATGGGTGGAGCCTCCAGATGTTTGAACTGGTGGCACCAAAGCACCAAAGCATACAATGGCAGTGCGACTTTTGTACCAACAGAACAGGGCTTATAGCAGCAGATCACAACACTGGGCCATAAGACAATATTATATGACCAAAAAAAAAATTTAAATAAATCAACTCAACATGTTTTCATTCAAGTATTTTCTTCTTTTTTCTACTATAAAATCATTTCATTTAAAGACGGACCTTACTTCGTTCTCACCTCTGACTGTGGGTAGCAATCTTCCAGGTCAAGTCCAAGACAAAAGTTCACCTGGAGGTTTTGGTCAACTTATGGACTGCAGCAAAAAATCCGAATAGCAGGAAATAGGAAGAAATTGTCTCCTCCAGCAGGAGAAGATCAGTATCATAGGATCTGGGACACTGCAACTGCTTTCAAATGGGCTTATTAATAAAGAATGTGTGAACCTAAGCAGATAGATGGATTTGTAGTGATGTTCATTGTTTACCATATTCTGGAATGACAAATTCTGTGTTTGGCTGAATGTGGTGGTGGTGGTGGTGGTGGTGTGGTGGTGGTGGTGGTGGTCTTCTTCTTCTTCTTCTTCTTCTCTCTCTCTCTCTCTCTCTCTCTCTCTCTCTCTCTCTCTCTCTCACACACACACACACACACACACACACACACACACACACACACACACACACACACACACACACACACTTCTTTTTGGTCAATAGAAGATGCAATATCTTTTACTCCCTTTTTTAAATTGACAAGTACTTTTGGATTGGTTCTGTGATATGGTAATAATTATATAATTTGGGGGCCAGTAGTGATCATCTCTGTATCTCGAGGTCTCCTTCCCAGAGTTAGCCTCAGGGGTTGACATCCTTAGGCAGCTGCAAGGGTCTGCGGCCCTCAGAAAGACTCACCAATGATCCCGGAGACAACTGACTTTGTAGGTGCCCCTTTGAGAGACCAGAGAGGTATCGCCTGATGCCAATGCACCTCTCATCAGTAGTATCCCTAGCAGGGGCTTTAGTAGTTGATGTGCTGTGATTGACTGCCATTTGTAATCTGTACTGCTCCTCTGAGGCGTCGCTCCGGTAGGGGCGGGGCCGTAGGTTTCACTCGTCCTAGTCCTGTATACCGAGCGAGCAGGAGGCGTCAGAACCATTCCCCTGCGGAGAAAGCAGCAGGCAGGCAGGGTCTCTTGCCTGCTGCTTTCTCCGCAGGGGAATGGCTCCGACAGTGAGGGGGCGGGTCTACCTCCTGCTCGCTCAGTAAACGGGACTAGGACGAGCGAAGCTTACGGCCCCACCCCTACCAGAGCGATGCCTTTGCTGCTGCTGTTGATAGCACAGCATCTGAATGCTTATAGCAAGCAGCCTCTGTGCTAGAGAGGCTCCAAACATTAACAGGAAATGCTTCCTGTTAACATTTGGAGCCTCTCGAGCACTGAGGCTGCTTGCTATAAGCATTCAGACACAGTGCTATAAGCAGCACGCTGCTGCTTAATTTTGTTTAAGGAAGACCCTGCTGGTTTGGCGCCAACACTACACACACAAATTGTAGTAATTGGCGCAGGGGGCGCAGGGATCGTGTTCACTCTTTTCTGCAGTTTTCATTAATTAACTGCAGAAAGAGCAAGAACCTATCCCCATGGACACGGGGGCCCTACTGTAGTACTGTACTCTTAAGCATACTACTGAGCGTATTGTTTCTTTGTGGATATTCTCATTTGATAATTTTGGATAAATGTGTACATTAAAAAGTGGTATAGTTTTATGATCCTTTTGCTTGACCCGAGACATGTAAGTTATTTAAGCTCTTAGACTCACGAACAAGAACAGAAATGGCACATAGTGATATATAAGATCTCAGGAGGGTTCTGACAAATTCTCACGATTATTGGAGCAACTTCTCTGCCCTGTTTCCAAATGGGAAATAGATTCTGTAGCAGTTGAAATGTGTATTACTGAACTCCTTAAGAGATCCAGAATGGTTCCCAGTAGGCAGAAAGAGTCATTCTAAGTATAGCCAAGACTAAATTCTCAGGTCTAAGGCTTTTCTCTGCTCAACTCTCATTGGATTCAATCCCATAATATTTATACTCTGTGTCACACCATAATCATTTCATTAAAGTGTATTTCACCGTAAAGGATGCCTTGTGCAAGAGATGTTGCAAACGGTCTACCAGGGGAACTTGAGGCATGGAACTCCTTTTCTCCAATGTCTGCAGGCAGCAGCATCACGATAAGTCTGAACATGCCTGCAAGGGTTTGAACCTTGATGAGCAAAATAACTGTATACGCCGATGGTTTTTTATTTGATCCTTTGAGAACATTTGCAAGTGGTTGATGCTCAACCAGGTTCAAGCTTTTGTGGGCACATCTGAGCCTTTGTGAGAAAATAAATGGACGGTTCACAAAGGCTCTCAAGCTTTCACCAGCACCCTCTTGGAACAGGCACAAAGTACGCTAGGCTCAGATCCATTTTAGGTTGCATTCCTGTGTGTTTTACTTCCATGTTCTGCTAAAATAGAAAAAGTTATGAGGATCTGAGAGACAGATAAGCATTATGACTTCCAATTGGCTTGGGCCCTTTAACCACATGCATACAACGTGTGTGTGCACTCTGCTCCCCACCAACTTGGCCCATTAGCCTCTCCCACCTAGTCCTCTCAATGGTTCACCCACCCCCTAGCTTGCTTCTCCCCCTGGTTTTTCTGGTGTCTGGACAGGTGAGGACAGTTTCTCATCTCCCACCCTTCTCGCTCGACAATGCTCTCAGGTGGCAGTCCCACTGTGTGGAAGCTACTGGTTGTATTGACCATTGGGGAGGGAGGAAGATGTGCTCAGGGCACTTTTTCCTTCTTCCCCAGTGGTCAATTTGGATTGCTCCTAGGGGACCTACAGGGCCCTGGGAAGAACCCCATTGATGCCACAGGACATGCTGCAGCCTCAGTCCACCTTGAAAATCTAGAGTCCTGTGGTGACTGTAGTGGCTGTAGATTTTCAAAGAGGATGATTAGGCAGCTGCAAGTCCTGCAACGGCTATGAAGCTCAGTGGAGCCCCGGAGAGGGTGCGGGCCCTCAGCATGCCCTTGAGTAGGCCCACCCTCTGTCATTGCCACTGGCCAATATTGCATCATAGTGGGACTTTGTCCAGAACTAAGTACCACCACAATCTCCTAGAGCCGAGCATTGGAAACATCCTGTTTGGAACACTGATCCAGTCTCAATAGATCAGACTTCACCAGTATTGGCCATTTTGAGAATGATAGGGTGCTTACAGATGCACTGTTGTGGGTATGTTCAAGGTAACACATTCCTCCAACATGTCAAAGATAAGGACATACTTTATTGTGCTTGCCGAGAAAATGGTGGCATTTTGTGCCCTGTCAAGAATATGTAATCATTCCAATTCTGGATTCCCCAAAGGAGATGATTCTGGTTCTTCAGCATTGGTTGTTACTCCTACCTGATATGTTCTTCTTACCTTCAATTTCAGCTTTAAATGAGCCTACCATTGACTATGGTTTCCAAAGACTCCAGAAAGTAATCCCAAGACATCCTGGTGATCCAGAGCGACTAGCCAAGGTAACAGGTTTCTGGATCTTTTCACCATAGTCTGTTATTCCTTTGTGTGTGTTTTTCTGGAACATTCTAAAGAATGGTTTCTCTGTGCCAGGTGCAGGGGAGTGGCAGCAGGAAACAGGTTATCTTGTTGGCTGTGTGCTCCCTGAGGCATCTGATGGGGCCACTGTGTGATACAGGAAGCTGGACTAGAGGGGCCTTTGGCCTGATCCAGCGGGGCTCTTCTTATGTTCTTATGTTCTTAATGGTAGTGCTTTACACTCCCATTAACCCACACAGCTCTGTCAACCCAAGATTCCCACTGGGTCAAAAAAAATTTGGATCACTTTCCATTGTTTTAGTGCTGGCTTATATCCGCTCAGAGTGAAGTGGTAAGATGAGCTGGTAGGTATTCTGGACTGTTCTACTTCAGTCTGCAGGTGGGAGTCATGTTTTTGAATAGAAAGGGCATGCTGTATGTAGCACACTGGCAGATCCAGGTGATCTTCCCTCCAAAATGTTCATTTACTACACGCAGTGAGACTTTTTGCATGAAGAAGCAGTCTAAAATTCTGCAGTCTGAAGCAGAAATAGACAAACTCGATCCAGCTCACAATGAAATGATCCAGTAATGATCCAAGTGGCTACAGCAAGTATAATTAAAGATCAGGAACTTGTTCCATACACAAATAAGACAAATGCAAATCTTTGCCATTTTGTGTATCTATGGTTCATGGGGGGGGGGGGAGTTGCACGTGCATTTTCAAGGTGCTTATGGGGAACTGTAGTGTGGACAGGGGAGGTGATGCTTCAGGTAGTGTTGTGGCACCATGTTGCATATTCCCCTCTCATTGAGGAAATCTTGCGCTTCTGTATTTGTTTAACCATGGGGCCGCATGCTGCCTGCATGGGCTACGGAGGTGGTGGTGAGGGCTTCTACAAAGGGGCTGCCTGGTCAGTCAAGAATGCTGCTGCTCTATCTGCAGCCAGTGCCACCACTAAAGAGACCAAAATTGCAGCAGGGCCAGCTGAAGTAGTGGGGAATAGTGAGGCCATGGATGTGGGACTCGTGCACAAGATGGGAAACCCTTTTTGTAACCATTGGTGGTTCCTGCTTTCTCCTCCTAGGAAATGCTATTGAAACGGGCAGCTGACCTAGTTGAAGCCCTGTATGGAACACCGCACAATAACCAGGTTAGAACTGCTCTCTCCCCCTCCCTCCCTTCAAACATTCAGTAATTGTGTGTATGAAGCAGTAACAGGATCACATCTGCTATCCTTACTCTCCATTTCCACACATTCATCTGAATATCTAAACGGAGGTCTTTCAATGCAGAAGGCAAGGTCTCTGATCACAGGTGTATATTCTTTGCATGCTTTGCGTGTTGGATCCTTTCAGACCTTTTGATGCATGCAAACGTGTGGAGGTTGGGGCAGGAGAAGTGACTCTTGGGAGGCCTCAAACCTTCAGTGCCCAAGGTGACATGCCAGTTGTGGCCATCCCCTTCCCCTCTGGTGTGTGAACCACTGTCTCTAACATTTCTCCCGTCCATCTACCGGCTTGTCGCCGTATGTTTGTTCTTGTTTGCTTTTGAAAATGTCCCGAGGGTGGGAAGAAACATAAAGCAGAAGATCTAAGGCTTTTTCTGTGCTTGACTGTTCCGGATAATCCTTAAAAGCGTCTGCCCACTATACCGGTGGTGTATACGAGTAAAAGGAATTTCTCCAGGCAAGTTATTGTACACAGATCTTTATTTCTTCGACCTTTGAAAAATAACATGGCTGAAAATCCCATAAATGTTGTTTCTGTACATTTCTCCCGTTCCCTGGATTAGAAAAGAAAAAGGGAAATGGAGCAAAAGAAGACGTGTGGAGGACGTCTACCACTTTCTTGTCCTCCACATGTATTCTTCCGTTCCGTTCCCCTCTTTCTTTTCAAACCAGGGAGTGGGAGGAGAGGTGGTGGGGGCAGAGGCAGGTGCCCTCCACGAATCTACTTCCTGAGGCAACCGACTCAGTTGGACTCATGGACCGGACAACCTTGAGTGCTTCTGATTCCAGCCCCCTCCCCATGTGCACACACATCTGGACCTCTCCAAGATTAAAAAAAAAAATCTTCACAAATGTTTTATCAGCCTTCTGGAAAATAAATTAATTCTGGTCTCTTGCTTGTTGGGTAGGACATTATTCTGAAGCGGGCTGCCGACATTGCAGAAGCTCTCTACAGTGTCCCAAGGAATCCTGGTCAGATCCCTACTTTGTCGAGCTCTCCTGCTCACAGTAGCATGATGGGGATCAACTCTTACGGCAGCCAATTAGGAGTCAGCATCTCAGAGTCAACACAAGGGAACAATCAAGGTAAAGACACTCATGAAAATTCACAATCTACTGCATTTACCTTACAGAGCATGACTGTTGGAAAGCTGAGGTTGTGTTTGTGTTGACCTAATCATCACCAAATAAGATGTGGTTCTGATATTCATGAATTGCCATTACTGTACTTCATTAGCCAATGACATGGGGATGCTCAGATGCCTTTAAAAGGGGATTAGGCAAAGTCTTGAAGGAGACATCTATCAATGGCTGCTAGTCGTGATGGTTCTCTGTTATCTCCAGATTCAGAGAGTGTCTGCCTCTGAATGGCAGTTGCAGGGGAGGAACAGTGGAAGAGAGATATGCCTTTCTCTCCTGCTTGTGGGCTTCTCAGAGGGAGCTGGTGGGCAACTGTGGCAAACAGGATGCTGGATTAGATGGGCTTTTGGCCTGACCCAGCCTGGCTTTTCTTACATTATATTTGCTTTTGGAATGAATGAATGAAAAACAAACCATTCCGGGCCCATTCAGTTTGCTCTCTATGCATTCTGAAATGAATGTGGTGTGAAAGAAATATGTATGAATCGGGTCAGCTTTCAGAACCCTATTCGTGCCCAATTCATGACTGAATTCAGCATTCAGGAATAGGAGCGACTTACTTTGTCTGGCAGCCACTGGACATTCTACTGACAGTGACGCTGTGTATCAAAACCCTGCTCAACCTATTTGACCAGAGGCCACAGTAGGACAAAAGAGGACTGTGATGCACACCATGGAAACATAAGAACGCCTCTGCTGGATGAGACCAAAGTCCCATCTTGTTTCCCGCATTGATTGGCCAACCGTATGTTTCTATAAAACCCAGAAGTCAGAGATGTAGGCGAACAGCGCTCTCCGGCTATGAAGTGATGAAATCACTTTCAGCTCTCTTCAGAGTTATTGCCCATCTCCAGCCTGACATGGGAAGCTGCCTTCTACTGAATCAAACCACTGGTCCACTTAGCTCAGTATTGTCAATACCGGCAATGACTCTCCAGGATTTTAGACAGGAATTCCTCTGTACCCGACCTAGAGATGCTAATTTTCTGCATGCAAGGAAGGTGCTCTGAGCTACAACTACTCCTCAAATGGCAAATTCCATTATTTGCATGCAGATGGTGGTGTTGGTGATGATGATCAGGTGTTGTCATGTGAAAGATGGAGCAGATTTGTTTTCAGTTGCTCTGGAGGGTAGGACAAGGGGAAAAGGTTTAAATTGCAAGGGAGATTTCGATTAAATGTTAGGAAGAACTTGCTGATAAAACTGACAAACTGTTTGTCAGTTTGGAACAGTCTGCCTCAGAAGGTGGTAGACCAGTGGTTCCCAAACTAACTGGGGTCACTGTGCCCCTGCAGCCTCTGTTTCTCATGGTGCCATCTTGGATCTTGTGAAATCTTGAGTGATCCAAGATGGCAGCACCCAAATCAAACCACTGGTCCAAAAATTGCAAGTTTTTGTGCGATCCAAGATGGTGGAGCCCAACTCTTGTGAGATCTCATGCGATCCAAGATGGCAGCACTTGGGAGAGCCAGTAGGAGAGACCACCGGGGACACCCTTTGGCACTCCATGAGTGTGTTGCGGCACACCAGGACGCCACGACACACACTTTGGGAACCTCTATGGTAGACTCTCCATTGTTGGAGGTGTTTAAGCAGAGGCCACCTACCAGGGATGTTGTAGCCATGGACAGCCTACGTTGACAGCGGGTTGGACTCAATGATCTTGAAAGTCCCTTCCAATTCTAGGATTCTATGGTCGTCGTCATCATGCCATGTGTTTTTGTATTTTTTATTGTTCCGTTGCATTCTTTTCTTTTCTTGCTGTAGTTTAAAATTATTTTTAAAATGTTGTTCGCTGCCTTGCTTGACCAAAGCTGCCTTGCTTTGATGGGTCAGAAAATCTAGGTATACATTTTTAAAAGAAAGAGGGAAATACAAACTAAGAATATTTATATTCTCTTTCCAAAAAGAAAAGTTCTCACAGTAGTTTATATAGCAAAATGACTCAAGGGTCACTTTGCTCAAAATGACTTAAGAGTAACAGCCACTAGAAAAGATGCTACACTGGGGTAAATAAGGATGGTTGCTCAATCTCACTAAACAGAAGGTACCTCTTTACCCGGTTAGAGACCATGAGTATGTGTTGTGTGAAGTCTTTCCTTTTACACCTTCCAATAACTTTGTTTAAAAGCCTTTGTGCAGTGGAGAATAATTGGCCCCTGAGTTACTGCTGGAATCATTGAGAAAGTACAGCCTTGACCACAATTTGCAGCAAATCCCATGTTAACTTTATAAATATGAAAAACACAAGTGTGCTAATTTTTTCCAGATCTTGAAACACCCTTTTGCATTCTTTAAGCAATCAGATGTGATCAGCAAAAATGTACACATGTTGTCAAACAAAGACGTGTTCATGTCAGCCAGTGGAAACATAGTTAAAGGGTCAGAACTTGCAAGAGATTGTATGCACCAACACTTATGGAGCTTTTCACCCAGTGCTCTGGGAAAGGGGTTATTGCCAGAATAATGACACTGCATCTCAAAAAGGATATTGTAAGCCTCAAAAAGGTACAAGAAAGGTCAACCAAAAAGATTAGGGGGGCTGGAGTGCCTGCCTTTGGGGATAGGGTTGAAGCACCGGGGGGGGGGTTAGTTTACAAAAATATAGACAAGATTAACGGCACAATTCTGTGCAGGTTTGCATGTCTGGCCTAAATGGGTCATGCTCATCTCAGGCGGAAGGATGTAAGCCCGGGGTTCTCAACCTGTGGTACTGGTACCCATAGGGGTTCGCGGACCTCTTTCTGGGGGTACGCCAAGCCCTGCCCCTTATCTGCCCCATCAGCAGCTAATTAAGTGTTAATTAACATGGATTTTAAATTGTAATTATTTTCTAAGCCCTTCTATCTCTCTGATTTTGGTTTTGGGCTTATTTTTGTACTTTGGAAAATGTACTTTGGTGGGGTGGGGGAGGGAGGAGCTGATTTTGGGAAGTGTGACTTGATTGATTAATCCAATTAATTAGCTGTAAATTAGCAGGCGGTACTTCGGAAAATTGGACCGTAATAGGGGGTACCCGGGCCTCCAAAGGTTGAGAACCCCTGATGTAAGCGACGCAGGCCCCAATGGGCCTCCTTGGATGCATGCCAGCTCTGAAGCTGTAAGGCCATGTAAGGCCGACTCGGGCTGCAACGGGGCATAGTATATTGGCGCAACTCAGCACCGATATTCCTGCCCCCTCCCAGCCCAGGCCAACCAATGGCCCCTCCCTCGTCACCCCTGCCTGCCCTCCCCCGCCCCTGCCCCAACCAGCACAATGCCTAAAGATAGGCAGGATCGGGCTGTGAGACTTGTAAAATTATGCATGGTGTGGAAAGAGTGGATAGAGAGAAATTCTTCTTCCTCTCTCACAACACTAGAACAGGGGACATCCAGTGAAACTGGCTGGTTAGAGACCCATCAGAAAAAAGGGATACAACATATAATTTATCTATGGGATTTGCTCCCACAAGCCATGGTGATGATGACCATTAGCTTGGATGCCTTTAAAAGGGGCTGAGGACAGGTCTATGGAGGACAGGTCTATCCATGGCTACTAGTCATGATGGCTCTATGGTGTTTCCAGGCCTAAGGAATAATACTAGTGATGGGATGGGGCTGCTGCCTTCCTCTCTCGCTAGTGGTCTTCCCACACAGGCACTCTTGGAAACAGGAGGCTGGACTAGAAGGGCCCTTGGTGTGATCCAGCAGGGCTCTTCTCATGTTCTTACATACATTGGCACTGAGCCCTTAAAGGACAGGCCCTTACTCCAGCTGTTACTCCCCTAAAGACACAAGACTTCCAGGGGAGGCACAAGAGGCAATGCACCAGACTTCTCAGGCATGTATGCCACAAATTTCAATACATATCAGTAGGGTAACGCATGGAGAGGAGGCCTTTCATATGAACAAGGCTAAAAAGGGTCTCGATCCTGCTTCCAACAGTGCCCCACTGCCTGATGCTTCTGGAAAGCCCAGACCAGCGTACAAAAGCAGCAGCTTTCCCCCACCCCCAGCAACTGATACACAGAGGAAGACGACCTCTGAACGTTGTGCTTCCATGCCTAATACTCAGGGCTCCGTCATTTGCCTAATTCCATGTTATAGCGGTCATTAAGCCCATGGCCAACATCACATCTTATGGCAGTGAATACCATACGTTTATGCATTTTACTGCTGCGCAATCCTGCTTAACTTAGTGTGTGAGGAAAGGATGTTTCTGGACAAGATGAAAAAAACATTAATGCAAAGCCCTGGTCTGCAGTTGTAAGAAACTTAAAATCAACTTGTGGAGGTGTTACTCAGACTCAACTTAAGCTGTGCTTGGTGCAAAAAGTGCTCACGTTGCCAAAGGCTACAGGGGCAAAAAAACATGGCCGCTTTCCTGCTGAAGATATAAAAGCCAGCAGTCGTATGGTAATTCAGCAGCATCCTCCCCCCCCCCCCTCTTCATCCTCTTTTTAGGTACCGTATTACCTGACCTTATATGATGGGGATGGACCATAATTCAGAGATGGGGCATGTGGATACAGAAAGATCTCCAGGCAGGGTTTCTGAAACCCAGGGGCAGTGGTTCTCAAACTTTTTAGCACCAGGACCCACTTTTTAAAATGACACTCTGTCGGGACCCACCTAGCTTTATGAGACTTAAAGCATTACTTGTAAACAAGTACCGGTAAATATATTAATTCTTTCTAGCTCACCTTTTTAATTTATTTGAAAAAAAAACTCAATCCATTTCTCATAATGAGGTAGCCCTAATGAATAGCTTGAGGGGCTTAGTTATGTGACCCAGCCTTCACTTGCTCCCACTACCTGTCATTGACAGACTTGGGGAAAAAAAAAACCAGAAAAAAAGATTTATCTCCCTATATTTATACAAGCTTGCAAACTGCAGGAGCTCGGCTCTTTGCAGGGCAATTAGCAGCTATCTGATTTTTGAACAGTCTCAGAGTTTGAGGCAATTACTTATCTGATCTTTCCATCACCCATGTTTTCCTTGGAGGCTCTGCAGGACCCACCAGAAATCAGGTTGCGACCCACCCGACCCACAGTATGAGAAACAGTGCCCTAGGGAATTGCTGCCAGTCAGATTAGCACTATTGTGCTAGAGATGGACTCCTGGTCTGACTCTGCATAAAGCAGCTTCCTACGTTCCTACTGTTGTTTTGAGCCCACCCCACCCCATAGACCAATCTGGTGACTGGCAGTTGTTGTACTATTCTGTATCTGTATTCTGTATCTGTTGTACTATTCTGGAAAGAGAGAGAGAGAGAGAGAGAGAGAGAGAGAGAGAGAGAGAGAGATGGGGAAGACTGAGGCTGAGAGGGAGAAACTTGCCTAAGGCCACCTAAGTGAGTTTATGGAAATGGTGAGATTCAAACCAGGGGAGCTCTCGTTTTCATTTATGTTTAGGATGAAACACATGGATGCTTTTCTTTCAGATCTCTCACATGCAAGACAAAGTTACCCCCCCCCCCGAAATGCATTTTTCTGTTTTCTTCCCTTCTCCGAGATGCTCTTTGCCCCCCTCCCCCCAATATTTTATTTCTGGTGTTCCCATTGCTTGGGCCCTAACCCTAAAGTCTGAGCTTCGTGGCAATCTTCTTCTGTGTTCTCATGTTGGCTCCATACTGTCCAGGCAACCCAAGATTGCATGGGTTAGAGAGATCATCTGGTTGTCATCTCCTGGGCACTCAGCGACTGTTTCTTTCTTGTAGGTTACATCCGCAACACAAGCAGCATCTCCCCGCGAGGCTACTCGTCCAGCTCAACCCCTCAGCAGTCTAATTACAGCACCTCCAGTAACAGCATGAATGGCTACAGCAACGTCCCCATGTCTAACCTGGGTGTTCCTGGCTCGCCTGGCTTTATTAATGGCTCTCCCACAGGATCTCCCTATGGCTGTAAGTACTCATTCCCTCCCTTCCTCACAGTTGACCTTTGATTGGACTTAAGCCAAGAGTCACTGTACTGGGAAATGCTCATCCCTCTTTTTGCGGTTGGCGCACTGGAAGATTTCAGATCTGCCATCAGAAAACAAACTGAAAAACACAGCTACAGACCAAGCCTATAAGGGCACACAGCTGCTTTTGCGTTCCAGTTGCATCTGTCTGCCATAAGTGGAACACAGTCATAGTGGTAGGGTGGTATATTTTGAAGTTCAGGAGTTTGTCATGACCCCCCCCCCCATAGCTATGCCCCACTCAGACTACACAACTATAGTACCACATGAGTGTTAATTTTGTTCATTAGAGTGTTTCCTTCTTCTTCCACTTATTCCTACCTTGAAGCTTATTAGACCACCTTTAAAGATTGAGCTCATTTCATCCCAAACTCATGGAGGGTCTTGCAGTTGTTTTAAACCAAATGCATAAAAGTGGAAACATGGAATTAAACAATATCCCAGATAAGTACAAAAGGCATACTGACTCAGAAGTGAGTTCCACTGTGTTCAGTAAGATTTACATCCAGGTAAATTTGCATGGGATTGTACCCTTAAGGGAACTACATACGGACTCTCAGGCATCCCTTGAGAAAGACAATGGCCTAGTAACATATGCCCTTAAGCAAATTTCTCAGTTTGCCTCCTATGCACCTGATGCTTCTTCTCAACTACGGTCCTTTGAAAAACTTTCAAAGGCGCCACCTGAGCTCCCCTGCTAATGATATAACCACTCCTACTGTACGAAAAATCCCTGAGCACCTCTCCTCCCTAACTATACCCCTGAGCATAGAGGCTAAGAGACTGTATACTTAAGTCTTGTGTTTGCCACTGGCCATTGCTTCCGCAGTGACTGCTAAATTGACTCCCTGAAGGATAAGAGTCATTTGGAAGTCTTAGAAGATAGTAGGAGAGTTACATTTTGTCCCTAAGATCGGGGGGGGGGGGGGAGGCACTAATGAGCAGGCCCTGTATCAGGAATCTGACCCAGAAATAATACACCTCTTGCCAGACAACTTGAAAATTGTGTCAGATCACAAATGCAAGTCTGGCCCATAAGTGAGGCCAACTGAAGCGGTTGCCTCAGGCAGCAGTTGTTGGAGGGTGTGGATCTCTGCCTACTTCCCTCCAATGCTGCTCCTTTTCCTTCCACTCCGTGGATTGGAAAAGGACGAGGGGAACAGACAGTAAGAGGAAATATGGAAGGCAGGGGAGTGCTGAGCTAGAGCACTAGAGAGTGAGTGGAGCAGAGGCTGGCACATCATCAGTAAGGGGGGGCAGGTTTGGCATGCCCCCTCAGGTGTCAGGAGGTTTTGGGCCAGCCCTGCACAAATGCATGAATTTGCAACATTTGGTGGGACCTCTTAGCACCTGAGCAGCATGCCGAATATCCCCCACCCTTGGGCAAGATCTTGCCACATCCCATATCGCCGCCCTTTCCTCCTCCCACTCCTTGTATTTGAAAGGGGAACAGAACAGAAGAGGAAGTGCGGAGGAGTGGAGAGTCGCTCTTCTCCTCCGCACTTCCTCTTCATTCCCCTCTTCCTTTCTGCCATTCAGTAGGCATTGCACCACCCTGCAACAATTTGGAGACAAACACACTTAGAATACCTCAGATCCCAAAAATAGTCACACAAGCCATGCACATACTATTGCTCATTGCTGAATGCTCTACTCCACCTTCTGTATCCAAGTGCTTTACAAGTGTCATTTATTCAGGGCATTTTTTTTACTCTGCCTTTTGATTGAAACAATTCTCAAACCAACTGACAATGCCTAGATACGTGGATCTCTGCTTCTTTCTTCATCTTCATGCACAGGTGATGCCAGAGGTGGGTGGGGTGGGGGAATGCATCCCAGATAGGTAGCTCACTCCCCTCTGCAGTCACCCCCTTTGTAGACTTCAGTGGTAACTTGCAGAAGGCACTTTTTTACATGCTCAGAGTGCTTTTTTGATTATCACTAATCAATATATATAAAAAGCTTCAAGATATATATAAATGGCAATTCTATTTATGTTCAGAATGGGAGCATTATAGTGCAAGCTAATGCATGTTTACTCGGAAGTAAGTGCCATTGAGTTCAATGAAGCTTTGTTGTTGTTGTTGTTGTTCAGTCGTTAAGTCGTGTCCGACCCTTCGTGATCCCATGAACCATATCCCGCCAGGCCTTCCTGTCCTCCACTATCTTCCTGAGTTCACTCATTTTCATGTTCGTTGCATCGGTGATGCTGTCTAACCATCTCATCCTTTGCCTTCCCCTTCTCCTTTTGCCTTCAATTTTTCCCAGCATCAGAGTCTTCTCCAGAGAGTCCTCTCTTCGCATTAGGTGGCCAAAATATTTGAGCTTCAGCCTCAGTACCTGTCCTTCCAGGGAACAGTCAGGGTTGATTTCATTTAGGATTGACCGATTTGATCTCCTAGCAGTCCAAGGGACTCTCAGGAGTCTTCTCCACCACCACAGTTCGAAAGCATCTATTCTTTGGCGCTCAGCCTTCCTTATGGTCCAACTCTCGCAACCATACATTGCTACTGGGAACACCATCGCCCTGACTATACGAACTTTGGTTGGCATGGTGATATCTCTGCTTTTTATTATGCTGTCTAAGTTTGCCATAGCTTTTAATTTCATGGCTGCTGTCTCCGTCTGCAGTGATCTTGGAGCCCAGAAAAGTAAAATCTGTTACTGCTTCCATTTCTGCCCCTTCTATTTGCCAGGAATTGATGGGCCCAGATGCCATGATCTTAGTTTTATTAATGTTGAGTTTCAAGCCAACTTTTGCACTCTCCTCTTTCACTCTCAACAAGAGGCTCTTTAGTTCTTCTTCACTTTCTGCCATTAGGGTGGTATCGTCTGCATATCTGAGGTTGTTGATGTTTCTCTTGGCAATCTTGATTCCGGCTTGCGATTCATTCAGCCCTGCATTTCTCATAATGTACTCTGCATATAAGTTAAATAAGCAGGGTGACAATATACAGCCTTGCCGTACTCCCTTCCCAATTTTGAACCAATCGGTTGTTCCATGGCCGGTCTGAACTGTTGCTTCTTGACCCGCATACAGGTTTATCAGGAGACAGGTAAGGTGGTCTGGTACCCCCATCTCTTTAAGAATTTGCCACAGTTTGTTGTGATCCACACAATCAAAGGCTTTTGCGTAGTCAATGAAGCAGAAGTAGGTGTTTTTTTGGAACTCTCGTGCTTTCTCCATGATCCAGCGCATGTTGGCAATTTGATCTCTAGTTCCTCTGCCTCTTCGAAACCCAGCTTGTACGTCCGGTAGTTCTCGGTCCATGTACTGCTGAAGCCTTGCTTGTAGGATTTTGAGCATAACCTTGCTAGCATGTGAAATGAGTGCAATTGTACGGTAGTTTGAACACTCTTTGGCACTGCCCTTCTTTGGAATTGGAACGTAAACTGACCTTTTCCAATCCTTTGGCCACTGCTGAGTTTTCCAAATTTGTTGGCATATTGAGTGCAGCACTTTCACAGCATCATCATTTAGGATTTTAAGTAGCTCAGCTGGGATATTATCATCTCCGCTAGCTTTGTTGTTAGTAATGCTACCTAAGGCCCACTTGACTTCACTCTCTAGGATGTCCAGCTCTGGGTCAGTGACCACACCAGCGTAATCATCAGGAACATTCAGATCTTTCTTGTATAGTTCTTCTGTGTATTCTTGCCATCTCTTCTTAATCTGCTTCTGTTAGGTCCCTGCCTTTTTATCCTTTATCATGCCCATCTTTGCACAAAACGTTCCCTTGATATCTCCAATTTTCTTGAAGAGATCTCTAGTCCTCCCCATTCTGTTGTTTTCCTCGATTTCCTTGAATTGTTCATTTAAGAAGGCCTTCTTATCTCTCCTTGCTATTCTCTGGAAATCTGCATTCAGTTGTTTATATCTTTCCCTTTCACCTTTGCTTTTCACATTCCTTCTTTCCACAGCTATTTGTAAAGCCTCATCTGACAGCCACTTTGCTTTCTTGCATTTCTTTTTCTTTGGGATGGTTTTCGTTGCTGCCTCCTGTACAATGTTACGAACTTCCGTCCATAGTTCTTCAGGCACTCTGTCTACCAGGTCTAATGCCCTAAATCTATTCTTCACCTCCACTGTATACTCATAAGGGATACGGTTTAGGTCATATCTGACTGGTCTAGTGGTGTTCCCTACGTTCTTCAATTTAAGCCTGAATTTTGCAATAAGAAGCTCATGATCTGAGCCACAGTCAGCTCCAGGTCTTGTTTTTACTGACTGTATAGAGCTTCTCCATTTTTGGCTGCAAAGCACATAATCTATCTGGTTTCGGTATTGACCATCTGGTGATGTCCATGTGTAGAGTCACCTCTTGTGTTGTTGGAAAAGAGTGTTTTCTATGACCAGCGTGTTCTCTTGACAGAACTCCGTTAGCCTTTGCCCTGCTTCATTTTGCGCTCCAAGGCCAAACTTGCCTGTTGTTCCGTTTATTTCTTGATTTCCTACTTTAGCATTCCAGTCTCCTATGATGTAAAGGACATCTTTTTTGGGTGCTAGTTCTAGAAGGTGTTGTAGGTCTTCATAGAACCGGTCAACTTCATCTTCTTCGGCATCAGTGGTTGGGGCATACACTTGGATTACTGTAATGTTGAATGGTTTGCCTTGGATTCGAACTGAAATCATTCTGTCGTTTTTGAGGTTGCACCCCAGTACTGCCTTTCCCACTCTTTTATTGACTATGAGGGCTACTCCATTTCTTCTAAGGGATTCATGCCCACAGTAGTAGATATGATGGTCACCTGACTTAAATTCGCCCATGCCCGTCCATTTTAGTTCGCTGCTTCCCAAGATGTCAATGTTCAATCTTATCATCTCATTTTTGACCACATCCAGCTTGCCTTGATTCATAGACCTCACATTCCATGTTCCTAAGCAGTATTGCTCCTTGCAGCATTGGATTTTCCTTTCAACCTCAGACACATCCACAGCTGAACGTCCTATTGGCTTTGGCCCAACCGCTTCATCCTTTCTGGGTCTACTTGGAATAGTCCTCCGCTCTTCCTCAGTAGCATATTGGACACCTTCCGACCTGAGGGTCTCATCTTCCGGCGTCATATCTTTTAGCCTTTTGGTACTGTTCATGGGATTTTCTTGGCAAGGTTACTGGAGTGGGTTGCCATTTCCTTCTCCAGTGGATCACTTTTAGTCAGAACTCTCTGCTCTGACCTGTCCGTCTTTGGTGTCCCTGCACGGCATAGCTCATGGCTTCATTGAGTTACGGAAGCCCCTTCACCACAACAAGGCAATGATCCATGAAGGGGCAATGAAGCTTACTCCCAAATAAATGTGCATACGTTTGCAACACTAATGTTATGTATGATGCATTGTCTCAGGTGCCAGAAGATCATGGGCTGCTCCTAAAATTGCAATTTTAACAAAGCATCCCCCCCCCAAGGAAAAAATAGGGGTGGTGCTTTGCCAGGGAGAGAGACCCAAAAGTAGAAACTACCCTGGTAATTAGGAACAATCAAAACATATGCATTGATATCTCTCTACCAATAGCCACATTCACTAGCCAAGGATATTTTCTGACTATTTTGTTTGCCCCTCCTGAGGTTAAGTGACTTGTCCATGGGCATTTGAAGGTGTCTGTAGCTCAGCAGAAATTAGATCCGAATCTTCTAAATCCATCTGTTTAAATGAGTTGCTATCAACCACTGACAAAGCTGAATGGTTTTCATGAAATCTCTCCAAACCACATTTCACAATGAGAACATCTTGTTTTGTTTTGTTTTTAATTTTTTTTGGTAATAATAACTTGTCTGTTTGAAAGAGTCGCCCTCCAAGAAAGCAAGTTGGAACTTTTACTGCTTTTGCACTGAGAGTTTAAAAATGGCCAAACAGATGTTTGGTGGATTTTATCATGTTTTTTTTTTAAACTTACAAACTCCACTTCCTGGCTGAGTTATGTGTGCCAAGTTTCAGCTCCAGGGAAAAAGGAAGAAATTTTTACAGCTGAGTTATAAACCCCTGACAATAAGGGTTTACAATGAGATGCTGACAGCCCCTTTACAAAAGAGAGAGAGAGAGAGAGAGAGAGAGAGAAAGGAAATGTTCTATCTCAGAGAAGAATATGTGCAGCGTAAAATCCAGCTGTTATTGTGTGGGCATGGCAGGGACTTGTGCAAGCGAAATGAGCTCAGAGTCCAAAGTCGATTTCCAGGCCTGCTTCCTTTCCCCAAATTGGGTCGTTTCTTACAGCTTCTGAGAGCTGCTTCAAAAATCACTTTCTAATTGGTCTTCAGCCTGTGAGTCCGGACTTCTCTGAAGGCTGTGTCCTGGCCGACAGTGCTTCACAGCAGTGGCATTGCTAGAATTTCCTTGAGGAGCTTTTGAAATTCTCCTCTTCTGGATTCTTCCCAAATTTTGGACTTCTGAAGCACATGGCCTTGTTTCCAAGGTCAAGCCAATGAATTTAAAGCAGGACCGAAAGTTAAAGGTGCACCTTTGGCCAAAAGGCAACTGTTAGAAAACATCAGAGGCCATTTCTGGGCTCTTAGGATCCAGCCAGCCTCCACCATGCAGGCTCTACCCATTAAGTTAGGATGCTTGCATCACTCCTTTTAGACAGTGTGCATGGCAGAGAGCTGATGTCATAAGAACATAAGAACATAAGAAGAGCCCTGCTGGATCAGGCCAAAAGCCCATCTAGTCCAGCTTCCTGTGTCACACAGTGGCCCCACCAGATGCCTCAGGGAGCACACAGCCAACAAGATAACCTGTTTCCTGTTGTCACTCCCTTGCACCTGGCACAGAGAAAACCCACTTCTAAAACCAGGAGGTTGCTTATGGCTTGTAACCTGTGATGGTCTTTTCCTCCATGAATCTGTCCAAACCCCTTTTAAAGGCATCCAGGCCAGGTGCCATCACCACATCCTGTGGCAAGGAGTTCCACAAATGAATTACACGCTGGGTAAAGAAATATTTTCTTTTGTCCGTTCTAACTCTCCCTCCACTCAATTTTAGTGCATGTCCCCTGGTTCTGGTGTTGTGTGAGAAGGAGAAGAATTTCCCTCTATCCACTCTCTCCATCCCATGCATAATTTTATAAGTCTCAATCATGTCCCCCCGAGGCGCCTTTTTTCTAGGCTGAAAAGCCCCAGACGCTGTAGCCTTTCCTCATAAGGGCTCCAGCCCACGAATCATTCTGGTCGCTCTTTTCTGCACCTTTTCCAATTCAACTATATCCTTTTTGAGGTGTGGTGACCAGAATTGGGTGTCCAGCCCCCAACAACTTGGTGGGAGGATCTTCTTGAAAAATGAAGTCCTCTCTGTTCTAAAATATTGTGTATCCTTGATTACATGGGAACTTGTTGCCCCTTTTAGACATTCCCTTACTCAGCAAAGGGGTGAAGCCTGGGGGGATTAGACTCGAGGGGGGATCAGACTCAGGAAATCAGGCTTGAACTCTTGTTCAAGCATTCACTGGGGAAAACCATCTATTTATTTACTCAAATTTAAGCCACTTCCCCCAAAGATCAAAGTGGTGTACAAGAAAATAATTTTAAAAATGACAACCGTCACAAAGCACATTAAAACAATATTCATATTCTCTAAGAAGAGCAGCGGTAAAATCAACAGAATTCATTGTTATTGTTCTTGTTGTTGTTGTTAAAAATATTTAGTATATACCGCTTTTCAACAAAAAAAACGTTCACAAAGCGATTTACAGACAAAAATCAAATGACTCCCTGTTCCAAAAGGGCTCACAATCTAATTTAGGGGCACATCCTGAGTTAAAAACAATCAAAAGCAGCAAATGTGGGGGCTGTACAAATCTCTCTGGAACGGAGTTCTACAGCAGTGGGGCTACCCTCAAAAAGGCCCTGTGTCTTATGCTTTCAAGCCAGATCTCTGTCAATGGTGGCCCAGAGTGCTGGGTTTCAGCTAATTAGATCTTAGGGGCTGGGCAGGTTGTTCAACTGTTTCTTAGGAGCTGTCCAGGGTCCTGAAGGATCTATGACTAGCCTTGTTTCTTGCTTTGCGTCCTCAACCATTGAGTGGATGCACAGCCCCTGCTTTTGGGTCTCCGACTCATGCTATTTGCTTCTTCTAAACACTTCTGTGAGCTCTGCTTCACCAAACAGTGCCATTTTATTCATAAGAATTCAGCTTCATTTTAACAGCCCAATCCTCACTAATCCCTCCCCGGCACCGGAACGAGCGTTCTGGCACTGGAAGCAGTCGCAAACGTGCCGTAAAGCACGTTCACGGCTACTTTCGAGCAGGGAAGGCTGGCACAGAGGCCAGCCTTCCCCACTGGCCGCCGGACCCAGGTAAGACAGGATCCGGTGGGCGGGGGGGGGGGCGGATCACTGGAGCCGGGAGGGTGGCCATTTGCCCCGGGGGCCCAGGAGGGGGCGGGGGATGGGCTTAATCCGAATCCTGACCCCCGCAGGCCGGCAGAGCCTTTACACGGCCTCCTCTACTTCCGCCCGCAAAATAGCTGACAAAAATCCGAGGAGGCCGATAAGGCCTGGCCTCAGTTACACTCGGGGAAAGGGACGAGTGTCCCCTTCCCTGAGTAGACCTCCTGCCCGGCAGCCACACTGGCTGCCGGTGCACGCCGGTGCACAGGATCCGGCAGGTGGCCATGGGCTGCCGGCCGGATCCTAGGCAGGATTGTGCTATAAATCATCTAGAACAGTCGCCTTCCATATTCTCAGATCTGGAAGGTCCCTTTTAACTGGTCCCCGCCTATAACCGCAGCCTGAAAAATGGGACCAGTTAAAAATAAAATTGGAATAAAATTAAAATTAAAAACATGGGACCAGTGAAATTAAAATTTCAGAAAAAGAGAGAGAAAAGGACAAGGGGGAAGATGATACAACCTCTCTCTTTTTCCTTTTCTTTCTATTTTCCTTTTTTAAATTTATGTTCGTGTTTTTCCTTCGTTTTCATTTCTTTCGTTTTTATTCTTTTTCTTTTTTTTTAATGTTTTATCATCATTTTAATCTTGTTTTGTTTTCAGTAGGTTGCAAGATTGTTTCCTACTTGTAACTAGTTCCAGACAGGAGAACAACGACCTCCTTGCGACAGTCATTTTTACCCACACTGCCTGTGTTGCAACATCACTGCAGGGCAGGGTGGGTTGTTGTATTCTTGTTGTTCATAACATGTGGGAATACAAAGAACAATATTTTAAAATATAGCCACTGCCATTAACATAAAAGGGTTTTTGCAGGGTGGCAGCTGAGCCTGTCTACAGCTCCCAAAACTGCTGGAGGTACTCAGACCGCCAGACCACTGGAACCCCGCTCCGATACGCTGCTTTCGGCAGTGCGTTTTCACTCTCGAGATGCTCCTGTCTTTGGCCGAGCCTCTTGGGAACGCTGAGAAGGTCCCTCCCACCCAGAGCCTCCTACCTGGGTTTTCTGGCCTCCAAAAACCTGAAAACCAGGAAGCAACTGGTGGTGGTGTCATCGCCAATCACTTCCAGTACGCAGCAGGAGAATGGCGCCGGAGGTGGTATTCAGCCAGGAAGGGATTGAGAACCCCTGCTGTAGAGTGTTTGTTCTTTAAAAGAGATGCACATACCAAGCTTCTGAGGAGACTTGGAGGGAAGATTCAAAATCAGCCTGCACTGCTGCATCAAAAGCCAAGAGCTCCCACTCAAAGGGACAAAGTCTGTACTCTAGCATGCTTTGAACAGTCCACCATCTGTAGGCTGTGCAAGTGGAGACTGAAGGGAAAGGGGTGTGTGAACTTTCTGATCTTTTCAGCCCCGAGATCCTATTTATTCACAAATGCCTGTTTTTTTCTCTGCCGCAGTGATGTCTTCAAGTCCAACTGTGGGCTCCTCCAGCACTTCCTCCATCCTTCCATTCTCCTCCTCTGTCTTTCCTGCTGTCAAACAGAAGAGTGCCTTCGCTCCCGTCATCCGACCCCAAGGGTCCCCTTCCCCAGCTTGTTCCACTGGCAATGGAAATGGGTTTAGAGGTAAGAAAAAGCCGTTCTTCTCCCCCATAGCCTGAAGGTATGCAACACACTTTGTTTCTTAGGCAGTTGCAGAAGCAAGAACAAGGGTCTGTATATGTTGAAAGCATGAAGGATTCTGATGGAGAAGCCATGTTAGTGCAGCCATGCAAAATTGACGCTAGCCAACAATTCTGATGATGATGGCATGCAGAAAGTTTGCAGCAAATGTTAAAATGAAAAGGAAATCAATCTAAAAGCTTGCCCAACAGTGTTGTTCAGAACCGTGTAATCTCTGTGTAATCTCTTTTCAAGCCACGTTTTTCTGCATAAACGCTCTCAGAAGCGTCATACCACTGGGGACGGTTGGGGCGGTGGGCCCCAGGGCGCGGGCCACTCTTACCTGCAGATCTGCCGCCTCAACACCCCGTCGCTTCCTCTTCGCAGCCGAGAACGGCTGCATTTCGGCCCTCCCGCCCTCCCTTGCAGCGTTTGGCTCCAAAAAGGAGCCAAAAAGCACCCGGGGGCGTGTCCGTGCATGCGGGGGCATGCTACGCTGCCGTTACACATCCCAGGGGCAGGGCATGTGGCGGCCGTGGAGGTGGGGCGTGACGGCGGCGGCCCCCACCCACAGGGAGCATAGATCCGCTACTGTAACAACCACCCTTGGGATTTTGAATTTTAGATACATAAACACACATACTGTAGCAATTCCAACTTCAATAGTCACACTTGCAAAACTCATGATGTTTCCCCCCCTCCAAAAACTGTTACAAGTCATTTAGTAGATTAACAGTCCAATCCTGTGCTCGCAGGACAGCATCCCGCTGTCATAAAAGGGCCAGCAACAGTGCGCGGAGCACGCCACCGCTAGTCCAGCCCAATCCACTGCCATAGATCAGCATCAGAGGCATGGATGCTGCCGTGGCCGCTGCACCAGGGCAGTGCTGGCAAGTTGGTGCAGCAGGTTTATTGTGGGTGAAGAGGGGGAGGAGCGGGGGAGTTTATGGGTGGATCAAGGGAGGGCAGGAGGTAGGGAGCAGGCCGGAGGGTATGGATCTTGGTGGCAAATGTGCAGTGGCCTCACTAGGGCACGCGCCGCCCCATAGCGGGGCATGCGCGTCACCCAAGTGACGCCTCCCCTATACCCCCTCTTACAAAGCTTTGGCGCGGCCATAGGCTGCGGCGTGATTTGGGGGGCGCCCGACGGGCCGCTGGCCCTGGCGCCCCCTTAATTGTTGCATCCGGCTCGGGGATGTCTTCCCCGGCCGGCTGTCCGGGGCCTTCTGAGGAAGGCCCCTGCGCGAACGTTATTTATAATGTTTCCCTTTTCCCTCAGGGACGGTCTGCGCATGTGCAAAAAACGTTATAAATAACGTTCGCACAGCGGGCCTTCCTCAGAAGGCCCTGGCGCGTCGGCCAGGGAAGACGGCTCTGGGGACGTCTTCGGGGGCGACGCACACAGGAGAGGTGACGCGTCACGCGCATGCGCGCGTCACCCCTTGCACGTGTCACCCCGTAGCGGCCCGCTTCCGTCGCTTGACGGTAGCGACGCCATTGCAAATGTGCATGCCAGATCCTTTCCCCTCATTTCAGGCCATGCTCCCTCCTTACTCTCCTCAGACATATAACAGCTATAGAACCTATATGCTATCAGGAAGCCTACCTGGAGGTAAGGGAATAAAAAATCCCTTACCTCTAGAAGGCTTCTTGATTGTCCCCCCATCATTGGATACACATGCACCTCCAAAAATAGCTAATTAATTGGATTAATTAATTTAATTAGCTAATTAAATGGTCCCCAAAGGTAAAAAAAAAAAAGTATTTAAAAAGTAACATAATTCTATTCGGTGGTGGAACAACAAAGCTTGAGCATGCACAAAGTGCCTTTACTGACAACTTCAACGTGTAGCCACATTTTGAGAATTAAGGAGCAGGTTTTCTTACCAGTAGACAGTATGGTTCCCACACAGTCCTGTACCCTGGGCATTCCCTCCCCCCCTCTTTTAATACTCTTCTCTCTCTTTTTACCCCCCGCAACCACCCCGGCACTTACTTTTAGCGAAGAAAGCTTCTTTGTTCCGCCGCCGAATCCGCGGTTCGTCAGAAGCTTCTTTTCTTGTTCGCCAACTATCAGCTGCTGATCACAGCAGCTGATAATGGGCAGCCTCTCGCATACCCCTGGTCTGCGGTCCGCGTACACCAAGGGGTACGCGTACCAGGGAACGCCTGGTTTAGCAAAACCACTTAATATATCATTTCTTTCCTTCTATCGTTTGTTATATTTCGTTATTGATTCCCATAAGGAAACAAAATCTTTTCAACACATCCAAGTTGTTATCATTTCTTCTGATTCACCTTCCTCTTAAAGGCCCAATCCTATTGGGCCTCACTACCAGTGGAACTACCAGTGGAACTGCTGCAAAAGAGCTGTAAAGCATGCTCCAGCAGTGCTGGCGGGAAGGCCAGAGCCTTCCCCCCTGTATCAGTGGACCCAAAGGGACCCGCCGAGGCAAGTAAGGTGGTGGGGGAGGCGAGGAGGGGGCAGAAGAGGGCATAATGGGGCAGAAAGGGGGGACCTGGACAAGGAAGGGGACAAGGAACAGGGGTGGGGAGGCTGTGGGAGGGAGACATTCCTGCAGTGATGGTGCGACCCAGATCCTCTCTCCACTAGTGGCAGCCTCCCCGCCCCCTTTCTCTTCTTGGACTTGCACTAGTGAAAGAAATCGCTAGCTCAGGTTCAAGTAGACCCATTGCAGAGCGGGAGGCTTACTCAGGGGTAAAGGGATTTAAATCCCCTTTCCCTACTGAAGCCTCCCAATCTGCCCCCAATGGCGTTCCTATGAACACCCCCCCCCCGCGCGCCGGAAGTGATGTAACAATAGCAGCCGTTATCACTCGCTCAGAGGCGCAGGGTGGGCAGGAGGGCCAAACACGCCGACGGCTCTCCTCGCTCGCCCCGGCGAATGGGACAATCCGCACTGCCGCCAGCCACCATTGCACCCCCCCCGCCTGCTGCCTGGGGCCCAATCCCGACACCTGGGGGCCCACCGCCCCAAGGCCCCCACCACTGATGACGCCACTGCCACCACCACCCCTTGGTGGATACAGTGCTGTGTGTGTGTGTGTGTGTGTGTGTGTGTGTGTAAAAGGATAGGATTGGGCTGTAAATCATCTGTACCTCTTGTCTTGTTCTCAGTATTTCAGAATATTTGGGTTATAATGGAACAAAATTCTTGCTGTCATAAATCTTTTCTCCCACTTTTTCCAAAAACCTTAGCTATATCGAATATGTTGACGGTCTCGTCTAACTTGGTTGTATCTCCCACAAGATGAACCCGCATCTTTGGAAAGCTTTTTAAAAGCTTATTCATAACCATGGTCATTTTGCAGAGATATTTGGTTTTCTTTTTTCTTTTTAAACGTCTTTTTAGTGGCTTGCTTCCACATTCCTAAATTCTCATGGCTGTTTCTCATGTAAAACTGCTCTTTTAGTAATTTCTATGTGCATTTAAAGTCCAATTCAAAGATGATATGGGAGATCCAAGCATAGGATCTCCTGTATTTTGTAAAAACATTAACAGCAGATGGGGGGGGGGGCTTCACAGCAGGGTTAAGTTGCAGGGCAGGGGGCTTAACCCTTCACCCCACAATATTTTCCCGATTAAAATCGTGCCCCTCCCTGGAGCTGCTATTTGCCCTGTGGGGCAGGCATACAGGTGACATGTATGATTTGCCTTGCAAGGCAAATTCCATTGGGGGGGGGACAGTGTGGGGATAAACGATCAACCCCCTCCGCCCTGACCACAGTCCCAATTTGAAACATCAGGTACCCTCTCAGTCTTGTTACTGGTGCAGCATCGTTCTATAGGGACTGTGAACCAAGACTTCCCTGCTTCAAGTTTCACCTCTGCAATCCACTCCCTTTCAACCTCAACTTTCCAATCTGCAATACTGGAGTAATACTACTTACCTTACACAGTTATTGTCATAAGGAGTACATAAAAAATAGATAAGCAGCACTATACAAATGCCGATATTAATGTTTTAAAAACCCACATCAGATCAGATCCTTTCTGGTCCTCATCATGGAAGTTCAAATTCATGCTATAAAACCTTTTTTTTAAAAAAACTCCTTTATTAGTGATAAAATCCAAAACAACAACAAAAAGGAAAGAGAGAGGGGGGGGCAGGGAAATACATATTTTAATGGAATACATAAGAATTGAGCACACATCTATTTCTAGCAGCCCAATCCTTATGACTCTAAATTAGACCAATCCAATTGTACGAGTAGGTCATTGAGATTTGACATACATCATTCCTTACAGAAGGAGTCAAATTTGTCTAGAATGGAGGTAGGTTAAAGAAATATACAGTATATGTCTATAGAGGGAGACAGGATGGACCCAGCTTTGTCCTAATCTCACCAGAAAGAACCTATGAACAGCAATTATTCTGAGGCTTCAGCAAGGCTACGAGATTCTGTGATAATACTGAAGGGAGCTGAGAATGCCACAGCCAGGGGGTCCCGAGCATATTAGACACGTCTTGCTAGACCACCAGGGGCTCACTTAAAGTGGCAATTATTTCCAAAAGCAGGACGTTTTGTGTTTTTTCAGCACAGCTTATGCATGCACATGTGCATTTATAACGAAACTTCTACAAATGCCCTGCACTATCCTTTGTTAGACAATCCCAATACTCTGAGCTTTCTGACTTAATTTGACTCAGTCGGGAGCACTGCAATCCCAAAGCAATGCCTCCTTGCCTTTAGCAACCCAGAAAGTGATTGGCTTATCATCTTATGAAGGAAGTGGGGGAGAAAAAAGTATATCATCTGGAAAGTGAACTTCAGTTCTTTCGTGACCTGGGCGAAAGGCTGCATCAGATATTACCTTCATGTCATGGCACCATTTTATATTTCAGTTGGGAGAAGAGATTTCCTTGAGATGTGGGGGATGGGTAAGATTCTCAGATGGAGGGCTCCCCCTTAGATAGGAGTTTTTCAGAATGTACGAAAAATCCTGAACAGGACTCCATCTAATCCAGCACCCTATTTCATCAGTGATAAACCAGATAACCCTTGGGAATACCACAATGAGAGAATGAAGGCTACAGGCCCCTCCCTCATTGTCAGGGCTGGCCAATGCCCCCCACCTGAGGATGCTCGCTCACTTCCACCCCACTTTGACTTGCATGCACACACATTCTCCTATACCCTAACATAATAATAATAAAATAATAATAATAATATGGTTATTAAGAATATATATATATATATATATATATATATATATATATATATATATATATATATTCTTAATAACCATATTAATATCGCTTTTCAATAGGAGTAGTTCACAAAGCGGTTTAACATAGCAAAATACATCAATAAATGGTTCCCTGTCCCCGAAGGGCTCACAATCTAAAAAAGATGCAGAAGAGTCACCAGCAACAGCCACTGGAAAAGGTGCCATGCTGGGTTGGCATTTATTCTTGCTCATGGCTGCCCCCACCAATCCAGCATCGATGGGCTGTTGACCCAGTTTGGAAGACTGCAATAGTTGAAGTTCCTGGTTGTTCCTTTCTACTGTATGGTTCTCATTAAGATTACATGATGGAAGAAACCCTCCTGATTCTTGGCTTCCAAAATGATGTTGCAAAAGACATGTGGATACCCTCAGATAACCTGCCCTGTGCCATGTGTTCCTGCTTTCCTCTCCCTGTGTGCCATCTGCTATACATTCCTGTTCTGTAGCCAGACGTCGTAGGCAAGGGGAACGCAGCAGGGCCTGACAACACCCCCTCCTTGTCTGCTCCCCCAAATTGATAGCAGGTGTCCTGATCAGAAAAAAACCCCAGCATTTATTTTGTGTTGGGCATCAAGGCTGCTTAAAAACAGCGTGGCGGAGATGTAATGTGACGTGACACAACGTGAAGTGATGAGTACCCTGGTGTCTAATCATCTCATCACAGATGTAAGGCAGCAAATTAGAAACTGCTGGAGCGGCCCGAAGGAATGGCTGCTGCCCACCCTCCCTTTGACTAGCTCAGCACATCTGAGTAGTGGAATATAAGCCCAGCAGCGTCATTCCACATTCAGCAGAACAGAATCCTCAGGTGATCGAATGGGCTGTACCACATCAAACATCAAGTGGGGGGGGGATAGGATTGGGCTAGAACCTTTCTCTCTGATGTTTTTGTTTGATACAGTCCACTAAGACTCTACCACTCATTCTGTTGCCTGTGTAGACCAGGACATAGCACAATCCTATACATGTCAACTTGAAAGGAAACTTCTGTATAATTCAATGGTACTTAGACTACTTACTCCCGTGTAAGTGTGGCATAGGATGATGCCCCCAGTGTATCAGGTGAAATTGAGATGGTAGAATCCTGGACTGTACCACTTCTGAGTGAAGGCGAGAAATTGTATTTTTGATTACTTCCTCACTCCATGGAAGGTTTACCTCTTCTTGATGCATTAATTGACTGTATGGAATTGCACAGGATTCTTTAGACATTGAAATTATAACCATCTCAACCTACAGTCTGAAGTGGTACAATCACTTTACACTATTACTACTTATTTATTCGTTTTAGGGATTTATATGCTGTTTTTCTGTAATCCAAATGACACCCATGGCAACTAACAGCAATAAAAGAAGGAATACAAAAAAAAAAAACCCAAAAAAACACCCAGAGGTGCCATTTTGAATGCATACAGAAATACAATTACAACATCAATCAAACCAGTAATAAAAAGCAGCAATCAATGCTGATACAACTGTTTCAGCTGCACTGCTGCCGATTGTGGCAGCTCTCCTAAAATGGCTGCCAGCGGCACGCTGTATGCCGCCAGAACCCATTTTACAACAGCAGAACTGTGTTCCATTGTCATAAACCCCTCTGCGTATAGACCCCTGGATAGGATTGAGCCGTTAATTTTTTAACTTTCATTGTTTACTAGTCGTGGACAAGAAAAGCAGGGTATAAGTACTACAGTATAAATAAATAAACTGCCCCCCCACATTGTAGCATTCACCATTTTCAAAGCCACATGGTTACACTTCCTCATATCCTACAGCAAGGGTGTGTCCTTGCGGCAAGGTTATCTGTGTCCTGAACCTCACACCTCGGTCCTCCCCATGTAATTTAATTTTAGGCATTTACCATTCCTTTATTACATTTTTACTCCCACCTTTATGCCATTTAGGGTGGCATAAATGCTCTTTCCCTATTTTATCCTCACAACTCCCCTATGAGGTAGGTTAGACTGAGGTTGGCTCATGGCCAACTCAAATTTAGGCTTACCAGATTTTCCCAGTACTAAGCCGGGACCCCCCCCCCAAACAAACAAACAAATAAACAAACAAACAATCGAAATAAATTTTAAAAAACCCTTTTGGGGGGGCCACTCAAAATCTTTAATTATTTATTTATTTTAGCCAATAAATAAATATATACAATTTAAATATATATTTTTGTCTAAAATAATTAAATTGACTTACAACATTTTGCCCGTCATCACCGTTGCCCACCACCATTGTCCATTGTCACTGCCGTGCCGCCATCCATGCCCGTCATCCCGCCACCATGGCTGCGTTGCCTGTCCTCGCTGCTGTTCCGTCCATTGCTCATCGTGTCCTGCCGCCGTGCCGCTGGTGGCCGTCACCACCGTGCCCCCGCAGCCACCACCGCCAATTTTCAACTGAATAAACTTACCTTTTTTCCGGCGCCAAAGTCTTGGACCTCGCGAAATCTCGCGAGATCCAAGAAGCCGGCGCCCAAATCTCGTGAGGGCCTCATGCCCTCACAGGATTTGGGCTCCAGCATCTTGGATCTCATGAGATTTCACGAGATCCAAGATGGCGGCACCCAGAAAAAAGGTAAGTTTATTCAGCTGAAAATTGGCGGCGGAGACGGAGTTTTGCACCAGGCCCGGAGTGGTCTGGTTCTGATCCGGGACCCGAGCCCGGAGTCCGGGACGGTCCTGGAAATTCCAAGATGGATGGCAAGCCTACTCAAATTCCCCTACATGTCTGACCGCGCAATCCTGTGTAACTTTGTACCGGTGTAATTGCACACCAGTGCATCTACTGTTAAGTTACACAGGATTGTGCTGTGAGTGGGGAATTAAGCCCAAAAATCCCTGGCTTAAGTGCATTACTTGTAGGAAACATAGTTGAGTGATAATCTCATGTGTGTTAGTTATTTGAAGCTTCGTGTGTGTGTGTGTGTGTGTGTGTGTGTGTGTGTGTGTGTGTGTGTGTGTGTGAGAGAGAGAGAGAGAGAGTTATTTGAAGCTTCAGGCAAAAGGCAAGGTCTTTGCAGAAAGGAAACAAACATTTGAGGCGTGATGGTGCTGGTAATGAGAGAAATTTGAGAGCTTCTCAACTGCAAACAGCACATGTCCAAGCCATTGTGTATCTTGTTACCAACCCGAGGCAGCTTTTTCAAGAAGTTACTGAAGTAACCCTCAGAGGCCATCTCAGAAGCAGCTAATGGGCGAGAGGAAGAATTACACGCCATAATAGTCTCCTCCTTAAATGCTTGGGTTTTCAGTGGCCCTGATCTCTCCATTTATTGTGACTGAGGATGATCTCAGCTCTTGTGAAATGTGCTTGCTTACAATAGCAGTTTGCCTTATATATGTTACAGCCAAGGTCTGAAGGGTTGCATGCATGACGGTTGAGAAGCCTACGGACATTTTGCGAATGACCCCAAATCCACAGGAATGCTTCTGAAATCCTTATCCACTGAATTTCTTATCTGCAGTTCTCATCAGGTTTTGGGTTCTAACCTACCTGGTTTCTGTAGTTAGAGAATCATTATGCAGTAGGAATCATCCTATCAATTTTTATTTCCAAATTTTGGACAAAGCACAGTTCGCGTACAGATTTTCCGCAGCTAGGCATTCATTTTGTTCACCAGTGTTGTTTTCCTCCTTCTAAATGCCCAGGGTGCATATATAAGCATTACACACACACACACACACATACACACACACACACACACACACACACACACACACACACACACACACACAGAAGCGAAGCAACTGTGATACGATCATCAGCAAGATTTCTTTTTGTATCCATTTGTTTTACTGATGTGTGCATGTACTTCTGTGCATTGCTCAAACTGTGCAAAAGAGCAACCTTGGTGTGATGGTTTACCCGGTTATATCAAGCATCAAGATACTTTTTGTGTGTGGTGTTTTACTAATGCTCAGGAGCATATGTGTACATCAGTAAAACTGTCCCCAGCACTCTAGGACAGGGGTTCTCAACCCCTTTCCAGCCAAGTACCACCTCCGGCACTGCTCTCCTGCTGCGAACCATCAGATGTGACAGGCGATGACATCATTGCCAGTTACTCCCAGGTTTTCGGAGGCCAGAAATTCACAGGTTGGAGGCTCTGGGTGGGTGGGAGCGCCCTTCTCAGCATTCCTGAGAGGCTTGGCCAAAGGCAAGAACCTCTCAGGCGTGAAAACGCAGCGCCAAAGGCACCTCGTTGGAGCAGGGTTTCGGTGGGCTGGCAGTTCAAATACGACCAGCAGTTGACCAAAGTACCACTGCTAGTATGAGTATCACTGGTTGAGAGCCCCTGCTCTAGGACACCACTCCCTTCCCCGCCTCCCTTTCAAACACATGAAAGGGGAGAAGGCAGTGATGGTCTGACACTGGGTGCATTTGACCGCATGCATTTGCGTTTGATGTGGCACCTCAGGTGCCAAGAAGTCTTGGGCCGTCCTGAATATAATCCTTCTCCAGCACCAACCTTGGATATGTTAACACCTCCACTATAAAAGGTTTCTCTCACACTCTTACATCTGCTCTGGAATACAAATGATTCTTTTAAAATGATTGGTTCACCTTAGAACCGACCGACCTTAGAACCTAACATTGGTAATTTGCTTCACTTTGCTTTGTGGAAAAGCCGGCCTTGATCTTCTATAGTGTTTTCTTTGCAAGTAGTTTGCCTACAAGGGTTCCTTTTGTTACAAGGTGTTTGTTAGCATTATTAACAACACATGCCTGAGGTGGCGTGTCATCCTAAGACCTGGACTATTTTTGACAAGTTTAATCAACTGTTTCATCTGATAATGGGTGTTTTTGAGGTTATACCATGCAGCATGTCTCTAATTTGTTCTTCCATTCCCTCTCCAATAAAATAATAGAGAAAGGAGAATCCCTATGGGATAATCACCGTGGTTCCTATATTCCCCACTCATCATGGAATGTCCTGCATTGAACCACTTTTATTGAAAAGTTACATCGATTTGGTATATAGTAATACAGGCAAAAATAATTACAGCTTTGCGAGTAGTGTAAGACCTTAATCCAAAGCTCCCAAACGTTCAATAAAAAGTAGTGCAGACTGGGAAATAGACTTTTGACAGCAAAGCCCCAAAGGGAAGGGGGGGGGTGCAGCATCCAACGGCTTGCGAGAACAAAGGGTAGTGTCTCCGCTGCTGCCATTAAGTCATCCCACTGTCAAGAGGGAGGCCAAGTAGAGAATCAGTGAATAATACTGCTGGGTTACAACAGAAGGCGCTTATGCCAAAACATGTCAACACCTTGGTCCCACAGTGGCTGCTGCCCCTCCCCAGTCCACTCCATCGTTCTTCTGCAGACTACTCATTGTGAGGGGTGCTGTCACCTTAACCCCTGGGGTTTCTTACCTAATTTATTATATGTTTCAATACAGTGGACCCCTGCTATCCGCAGATCCGGCATCTGCGGATTTGACTCAACGCGGATACGGGGCTCACTGTAAAAACCTGAAAAAAGGGAGGGAAAGGTTAAAAATAGTGTTCCGTACCTTTTTGCTGGCAAATCGCTCCATTTGCAGGATTGTAGAGAGTGAAATCGTTCTCCTACAGCCTCTTCCGGGTCACTCGACTTCCCCCTCCCTTCCCAAAGGTCACCCCAGAATGCATAGGGGCAAGCCTGGGGATCCAGTAGGGTTCTTTATGTTCATATGTTTTTAACATTGTCCATTTTCATTTTCAGCCATGACCGGTCTTGTCGTTCCTCCAATGTAAAAGAAGGGGAAGAATTGTTGGAGGTATTTTTTTTCTTTCCTTTTCATCTTTTACAGCACAAAACTACTTATTGTGATGGACCACTAGAAAAAAAGAGAAAAAAGCACTATACGCTCTCTTGTTTGGGGAAGCCATGTGCAGAATGAAAGGGGACAATTTTTATGGATCAGACGAGCTAGGAGGCCGCTCTCACCTATTCCAGGTTTCAGCTACACTTACATCAACTCCTAGAACATTAAAAAGAAGGAATTGGCCAAGATCCAGATGTACACTCCTTATGGGATGGAATCCAAAGTATAAGGTGTTTTGTTTTTTTTCTTATGGACACAAAACCTTCCAAAATGTTTGTAAAATATTCGAAAGGGGGGGAAAACAAATTGGCCAACCATCCAAGCTTGATATTTTGGATACTCCTTTTGTTTTACTTTGTAGGGAAAAAAAAGTCGAAGTTTCTATTTTCTATGGAGCCTTTCAGATACCAATTTAGTTTATGCAGTAATAAAAAAAAATTAAAAAAAATACAAAACAGGGTACCAGCATGGAAGACTTTCTTATAAAACTGATACGAATGGTGGAACGTGGATGTATGTGTGTATTTGCTTATAGTTTAATCTCTTTTAAAAAAAATGGAAAATGTAAGATGTTTTACAATTATTTAAATAAATAAACTTGTAAGTTATTGTATGTAGAGGTAGAAATTGAAGACTTGGGGGGGGGGCTTTTCTGTTGTACAATGAACAAAAAAGATAAATGCAAACCTGCAGCGATGAGTTCGTGACGTCCCTTAAACACTGCAATCTGTCTTCACTTCTCTCCTGCTCCTTTTGAACCATGTACCAGAATGTCTTGGATTCTTCATGAAGGACTCATCCACAAGCTTTTATGCACATAATGGTATATATGCATATATATAAATATAGGACAGTAGTTAACGTATTGATATTATACACTTTTTCATCTTTTTATTCAATGAAGGTTTCAAGTCCCGATATAAGCGGTTCAGTTTCATACATCCTATCAGTAACTACATGGCATGTATGGGCTTTTCCATCAGGTTTTTGTATCTAACTGTCAGGGCTGATCAGGTTGCAATTTGAGCAAGAGGGAACAGATAGGGGTTCTTTCCAGTCGTTTGTATTCCATATGAGAAAGACAAGATTTGGTCATTATGTGTTACAGTGAACATTGACATTCACGTAGGAATGTTAACACTCCCAAATGAATTTTGTGACTGCTACCACCAAACATCTTTGTGCGCTATGTATGTCAGATCATTTTTTAGAAACAAAATACTATATTATCATGAAATACTTCCATAAACGTCAGGTGGCAAGCAGCATCTTAGAAGAGGTGCTCCCTCTTGTTAGTTATGATGACTAAGACTGAAGTCCTATGCACAGTTTCCTGGGGGTATGCCCCAATGAGACTTCCTTCTGACCAAACATGGGTAGGATTAAGCTGTAAGTCCCATTTTAAGTGAATGGGTTATGTTAGTCATGACTAAGGTCCCAATCCTATGCCCCACCACTTGCACTGATGCAGCTGTGCCATAGAGGCATATCCTATGGTGGGGGCTGATCGGGAGGCCTCCTTGAATTAAGGGAAGTTTTGTTCCCTTATCTCCAGGTAAAACCCCATTGCCCTATGGGTCTACTCAGGCCTGCGCCATCCCTTTGGCAGGCATTATGACCCAAGGGGGCATGGCAAGTGGCACTTTTGCCACCAATAACCACCCCCTACACATCCCTGACACGCCTCCCTGCTGTAGCGTAGCTAGAATGCAATGCATTCTGGGGAAAACTTGGAAGAGAGGAGGGGGGAGTCACGCAATCCGGAAGAGGCTTCTGGAGCGCAATTTCAGTTGGTATAAGGAAGAACATGCAGCGGTTTGCAGTAAAAAGGTAAGCAAACCGCTTTTTAATCTTTCCCCCCCTCTTTTTAAAAACATTTTATGTTGGCCCCGGTATCTGCGGATTTCAGTATCTGCGGGGGTTCTGGGAATGGAAGTCCCACGGATATTGAGGGCCAACTGTATTCACAAAAACGCAATCCTTTGCAAGCCATCTGTTCAATCTTTCGCAATGGTTTGAACCACAACAGGTTGAACCTTTGAGAGCATCAGCCCTTCACAAACGTTTGCAAAGGTCCTACTGAAAAAGAACCTTTGCAAAGGGTCAGGTTGCTTGCGAAAGCTGAGATGTTTGCAAGTACTTCATGCTCATCTTGATTCTGCTTACCAATATTTGAGCAGAGGAGTTAAATATTGTGCACTCCCCAATAGAGTGCATGCGATATCTCAGATTTCAATGGAACTTAGGGGATTAACCTTCTTTGGATGGAACCTAAACATAGGTATTTTGTTTTGCTTCAGAACTATTAATTTGTCCATTGATAGATTCATCTATCGCTATCATTTGAGCTGGTGTAGCAAAGGGGCTAATGCTGAAATCCTATACACACTTGCCTGGGAGTCTCAGTGGGACTTACCTCTGAGTAGACATGCATAGGATTGCACTGCATGAGACTGAACTATGGTCCAAATCTCACCTGCACCATGAACTCACCAGGTGGCCTGATAGGCAAGTTAATCCTCTCAGCCTCACAGCGCAATTCTACCTACACTTCCGGCGGTGGTGCTAGTGGAACGAGTCTCCCGCCAGGCCACCTCGGCCATTACACGGCTTCCTCTTACTTCCGCCAGCAATATAGCTGGTGGAAATCCAAGGAGGCCCATTGGGCCGTCCCCGGTTTACACTAGGGGAAGGGGACGAACGTCCTAGACCTCCGGGCCGCGCCAGCGCAGCCCAAAACGGGGATGGGATCCAGCAGGCGGCCCTTGGCTGGCCGCCAGATCCTTAGTTAGGATTGCACTGTCAGTCTTTCCCATCTGTAATATGGGGATGATGATGCTTACCTTAGAGAATTGTTGTAAAAAGGGCAGCAAAGGAATACATGTGAAGTGCTTTGCACGCTCAAATGCTATAGAAATGGTGTTATTAATCAGGCAAATAACCAACCAAGATTTAATAAAGCAAGTGGCATCTTGTGTACACACACACACACACACACACTCCATTTTTTAATCATAAGTAAATGCTGATTTCCAGTATCAGTTTTCATGTATTCATAAAATTTGACTGGGATGATCAGCATTCCCATTTGAATGCCGACATCAACGTTCAGATATTCACCGCAACAAACACACTATAAGAAACCTGCACATTCTTAATAACAACGCAGGAGCAGCAATACAGCAAAATATCCAGAACTTGAAATTAGAATATACATTTGGCTCTCTGGCAGATCACTGATTTTCATGGGTTTGGTACAAGGCTCCCCTTCCCAGCGATAACCTCTCCATTCATTTGGATGGGGTGACGAAATACGTGCACAAGATGCACAGGTGATCAATCCCTCCATTGATATGAGTGGGAAGCATGCATGCACAGGAGATTCATGTCCATGTGATTGAAAGCTTATACGAATCTGTGGTTCAGGGCAACTATCTCTAGATACTCGTGAGGAATGGAGTGAATCCACGGATCCACGGCTCTCTCGCCTATCAACGTGTTGATCGCTGGTAAGAGCAGTGTTTAATAGGTTGGCACCTTCCCTATGACCATTGAAACTATCTTCTGCTGATGACATTGTAACCATCTTGGATGGAGTCCCTTATGTCGATAATATGCCTATAAAATCTATCGATCACTTATTGGCTCTTTACAATATACTATTTATATATGTACCTGTATTTTAAGGTGGAACCCAAACTTCTGTGCACCCAATGAGGGTAACTGTGTTTTTCAGGGGAATAAAAACATTAGTCGTTTCCCATGATGATTGTTTGTGAAAGTTCATGACAAAATTGGAATGCTGAATTAATCCCTTTTTCTTTTCTTCATTTCTGAGAGTGAGTTCACACATTATTGCTGATATGCGATACCTGCAGTTCTGTCTTGGTTGGGTCAAATCAAACGAAAGTGCTACTATCATGGATCAGCAATCACAAAGCATTGTTATTATGTCAAACATACCCAACCATCCAGAACAGAATTGTTTATCACGAAAAAGAACAAAAACAGTCATGTTGACATGGTAAAGTGTTCATTCCGAGGTCAACACTGAGACTGTTTGGGATTCTTTTTTCGTCTGATCGCCAAAGCCATCTATCCACAGTTAACGTGTGCGCTAAAGGCCAGGCTAGTTGAGAAGTCTGTTGCATGACGGGGGTTGGGGGGGTTGCTTCAGTGTGCATGTGTTTTCAAATGTAGCCCTGCCAGGCATCCAGATCTGGATTGTGACCATAACATGGGCAGAGGGGAGCTTTACCTTTGTGACCCCATAGTCCTGATCCTATTGCCCTGCTCTGGGGCTGCCATTTGGCAGTGGAAAGACCTCCTATTGAGGCCAAATTGCAAAATCATTGAAAAATGCAAGATTATAGTTCTGACTGATTCTGGAATACCACTTCACACATTGCCAAAATTGACTTGTAGGCCAATGTGTGATGATCCAACACAGTTATCAATTTCTACACGTTTGTCATCTGACAAGGTTCGGTTGGCTGTGCATGATTTTTACACGCTGGTAGGATCATTGTATATTATAATCTACCCACTAATTGCAACATGGAAGTCAGTTCTATACAGGAATTGAGTAATATGTAACATAGCCCTACGAATCTGAGGGCAAAATGTCTGGAGCTATACATTTTCTGTTGGTTCCTCTCTATTTTACTAGTTGCAGCTTACAAACATATTATGGACATCCTACTTATAGCTGCTGGGACTAAGAAAGTGGCTTACAAAATAACTATGTTGGCAATAGATTGCGTAGGTGCAATAGATTGCACAGGTGGGCACCAAAACTATCATTGAGAAGAATGCCCGCAGACTCCTTGCATGGATGCAGAAATGTCTGGCAGAGTGGATCTCAGGTGAGTTACAAAAAACAGCTGCATCGACTCCATCCCACCAAGTACTGGAAACCAATGAGTTAGCAGCCATCTCAGAAGCAAGTCAACAATCTCTCTTTGCTGATGTAAAGGAAGCTTCCTCTGTGCCTATGCATTGACTCTGCAGATCATAGTCCGTGTTGTCTCTAAGAGTCTAGGTCAAAGTATTTGAAACTGATACCTCTCCAGAACCACGAATGATATTACAGGGACTGCTGAGCATATCTGACAGTCTCTCCTCCAACACTTCCTCATCTGATCCATTCCCATGTTTGGACCAACTTCTAAACTTGCCTTCTAAATGTAGGTTTTTAGATTTTTGCGGTCGGCATAGATGATTGAGTTAAAAATGTCAGGGTTTTCTGACCATTTGTTAAAAGAATAAAAATACGACTGAGTTGAGTCTTCTTCCGACGTTTCGTTGGCGAGTATCCCCAACATTGTCGCAATTGAACAGCAAAAAGCATGAACAGCAAAAAGACATGCTTTTTGCTGTTCAGTTGTTACCTTGACAGTGTTGGGGATACTCGCCAATGAAACATTGGATGGAAGTAGACTCGACTCAGTCGTATTTTTATTCTTTTAACAAACGGTCAGAAAACCCTGACATTTTTAACTCGATTGCCTTCTAAACTTGCCATGAATCATACACAGTGCCGGCCCAGTCATTTAATGCATCATCTGCAGATTCCAAGGGGTCTGGGGTGGGTGGCAGATTCAGGGTGCCTTTCACCCCAAGTCTGCCACCGCCATCTCCCTCCAACCTGCTGCCACAATGAT
This sequence comes from Plestiodon gilberti rubricaudatus, assembly GCA_026170595.1. Taxonomy (NCBI): domain Eukaryota; kingdom Metazoa; phylum Chordata; class Lepidosauria; order Squamata; family Scincidae; genus Plestiodon; species Plestiodon gilberti. The sequence goes on from JANXHW010000012.1 coordinate 20,153,094, forward strand.
CTGCTCCCCGCTCACTTGAGCGAGAAGTGGGTCATTCCCCTCCTTTCCGTGCCATGAAACCCAGAATCGTGAGACTTCTGGTTTCAGTTACAGGGAACGCACAAGAGTTTGCACTGTCCCTGTAAATGGAACTGGAAGCCCCACATTTCTGGGTTCCATGGCAGCAGCCAAGGAACACAGTAAGGGTTTTGGTTTTGGTTTTTGTAGTGCAGAGGCTGTCGACCCGGGATGGCGTCAGGTGGCATGCTGGGTTGTGATGCCCTTGATCGTACAACTCCTGCTCCCTTCCAGAACACTTGGCATGCTTCCACCAAATTAAATTAAATACCCCCTTACACTGCTTGTCTGTCTGTTTTTAGTGGTGGTTTCTTTGTGTGTGTTTGTAACTTTTGTGAACCACCTGGAACGTTTGTAGTGATGAAAAGATTTGGTCTACTACATTATCTGCCTGATCCAACGAATAAGACAATAAATGAAACTGCTTTTCTTTTCAGAAAAACCTGACAAGTAAGGTTGTCTGTCTCCAATCTCACAGCGCAATCTTGTGCAAGTTGTGGAAGCTGGCCTAAAGGGCCGGCTGCTGCATCCTGTGCAGGATGTGGGCTGTGCCGGCGCAGCCCAGGCTCACCTCAGGGGAAGAGGATATCCATCTCCTTCTTCCAGTGTAAGCACCAGAGGTCCCAGTGGGCATCCTTAGATGTGCACCAGCTCTTTAGCGTCCGGGGAGGTGGTGAAAGGCCAGCCTGGTCTGGGAAGGGGCATTGGATATCGGTGCAACCCAGCGCAGATATCCTCACCTCCTCCTAGGCTGGCTCGGCCAATGGCCCCCTCCCTCGCCACCCCGCCCATCCTCCCCACGCTCTCCCACCACCCAGTGCAGACCTTACCTGCGTCGGCCAGCACGGCAACTGGAGGGAGGCAGCGTAAACGGTGCCAGTCTCTACGCCGGTGCTGCCTACTCCCAGGATGTCGAAAACGTGCCTTACGGCACATTTACGACACCCTTAAAAGGTAAAGGTATCCCTTGACAATTAAGTCCAGTCGTGTCCGACTCTAGGGAGTGGTGCTCATCTCCGTTTCAAAGCCGAAGAGCCAGCGCTGTCCGAAGACGTTTCCATGGTCATGAGGCCGGCATGACTCAACACCAAGGCGCATGGAACGCTGTTACCGTCCCGCTGACGCGGTACCTATTAATCTACTTGCAAGTTCTTGCTTTCGAACCGCTAGGTTGGCAGGAGCCGTCACACGGATTCGAACTGCCGACCTTTCAGTCAACAGCTCATGGTTCAGTGGTTTAACCCACTGCGCCACCCGCTGGCTCTTTACGACACCCTTACAGCTTGTTTATGACACCCTAGGCCAGCAGAGCGAGAGCTCCTCCAGCCTACATTTGGGCAGGATCGGGCTGTCAGTGAACATTGCAGAACATCCACTGCAATGTTCAAATCTCTTAAGCATTTAGCATATGAAAATGCAGACGAAGCCCACAGCAGCCAGTCACCCAGAGCAGAATTCTCTATCCCTCCCCCCACTTCTCCGAGAACTACTTTCAGGGTTTGGGTCAGACTTGCATTCCACATTAATCAGTGGTGAAACAGTAGCCTCTCGTTCAGCCACTTATGGGGGTCAGCTAAAGAATTGACAGAGCAGTTAAAATATTTATCTCAGTGACAACATACAGCTGCTTAGGAGGCAAGGATCTGAGGAGCTCTAATCAGGCCAGGTTAGGGATGGAGAAGTGTCTCATTAACTCTGCTTGCAGGACTGGATTAAACCGACAGCTGCAGGGCTGCTCAAGGAGGGTGTAGACAGAGGGCCGTGACATGGAGGCCGCACCTTGCGAGGCAGGGGAAATGCCTGGTGGACAACTTCTCCGCTTCTCAGTTCAGCTATGAAACAGAAAGTCAAATGTTGTACCCAAGAAAAAATTACAGTACAAGGTGGAAATGGAGTCAACTGGTAGCAAACTAAATCATTATGATTAGGTTAGGCATGTCCTCAAAATGTACTGGAAACTATCCAATTGTCCTATTTATGGTGCCCTCAGTCAAGAAAAGTAGGAGTGGCTTTGCAGCAGGATCAATATATGTATGAAAACTGCTTTGGCCACCTGTACAAGGAAGGGCCTTTACAAGTATCGTGTCCCCATCATCAAGCCCTCCAGACCATATCCTTGTCCCATCCCCACACAAACCCCCTTTCTCTCCACTCTTACATCCTTGCAACTTCCATGTCCAGACCTGGACACTAGACTGTTAAGAAAGAGCGGCATTGTCTTACACTTGGTTTGTGTGTGGTTGTACACTTGCTCCCCTGCTCCACCCCACCAACAAAAGTTGGCCACCGTTAGCCTCTACATTTGCAACAATAAGAGCCCAATCCTATCCCCCACCGCACTATAGCGGTGCACTATAGTGGTGCACTATAGTGGTGCACTATAGCACCAATAAACCACCAAAAAGACAACCTGAATGCAAACAGGAGGTAAGTAGAAAACATTTTACTGACTTCCATGCAAGCCCTCGGGCCACCAATAGGTCTTCTCAGACAGATAGCACCCATTTTGGTGGTGTATATCCAAGGAGAGAAAAAGGGTGGAGTGGTTTTAAAAAGAGGGGATAAGATCCAGCATGTGCAACTGCTGCCAGATCCACCCCTCCCTCCTCCTCCCAAACCCCAGTTCCTCCCCCGAACTGCCCTGTCCTCCCCTCCTTGTCCATGGCCCAACCCGCCACTGAATTACCAATGCCTGGGAATCCGGGACAGTTACTGCCACACAACCAGCACTGCTTGCCGTTTCCAGTAGTGGCCAGGTAGCACATGACAGTGCATCGTGTTTTGCGATGCCATAAGTTGGGCTGTGCTGCCGGAACAGCACAGCCCTACGATAGGATTGTTCCTGACAGGGGTTCTCAACCAGTGGTACTAGTACCACCAATGGTGCTTCAGCCGACTGCTGGTGGTACTTGGACCACGGGACCGCCAGAACCCCGACACGGCACTTTGGCAGCACATTCTTGCTCCTGAGAGGCTCCTGCCTTTGGAAGAGCCTCTCAGGAATGTTGAGAAGGGGCCTCCCACCCGCCCAGAGCCTCCTACCTGCATTTTCTGGCCTCCCAAAAATTGAAAATCTGGAAGCAACTGGCGATGATGTCTTCGTGAGTCACTTCCGGTGGAATGCAGCAGGAGAATAGCACCAGAGGTGGTACTTAGCCAGGAAGGGGTTGAGAACCCCTGGGCTATAAGTCATGACCAATCATTGGACCATCCTGGCTGTATCAGTTGGATAATGGACTTGTTGGATCCTGGAATCAAGGTCTTATGTCAGGTAGTGTAATATAGATTACAAAACAACCTCCTTTGTTTTTCTGAAGTTAACTGGGGCTTGAATTCCAGATAGGGCTTATCTCAGTTGGAACACTTTGAGCTTTTAGAAACATTTTAGTTCATTAGCCACAAGAAGGAGGAAAAGTGGGGGAGGAATCAACACTTTGTTTATTTGTCTGCCTCTGTGGCAAAGCAAATGAATCCTTAAGCAGTTGACATCAAAGATTTTCTCCCTCTGAAGTTAAAGAGTCTATTAATCCCAGTTTTAAACTGCTTTTAAATAGCCTACTGATATGACACACACAGTGAGAGAAGAGAGGGGTGGGAAGCAGATTCTTTTGGAGTTTTTTGTGTTTATTTGCATTTCAGATCTCATCAGAGATCCCTGGTGGTTCCTATTTGCCTCTGCATCTCAATTTCACTCTCCTTGGGGTATTGTTTATTATTTAACTAGGAGGATAAGCATTTCAAAATGGTTTGGTGGGTAGAGACCCTGGTCTTGACCTTGCGTTAGTTTCCAGTGGGCAAAGGCACTGTGGAAATGCCGCAATCCCACTGCATGGAGTTCTTCATATCTATGAAGATATGCAGACCAGTTAATCACTGTACCGTCGAGTGGACTTGAGACTGGAACACCCCAGAGCTTTCATAGCACATCACCTCAACTGCAATGTTTGCCAGGGGTGCCAGTTCACCTAAGAGAGGTGGTTCTGTAGACTAGACCAGGGGTTCTCGACCCCTTCCCGGCCGAGTACCACCTCCGGCGCCACTCTCCTGCTGTGTACCACCGGATGTGACTGGGAATGACATCATCGCCAGTTACTTCCAGATATTCAGAGCCAGAAAACGCAGGTAGGAGGCTCTGGGCGGGTGAGAGGGACCTTCTCAGCGTTCCCAAGAGGCTCGGCCAAAGGCAGGAGCCTCTTGGGAGCAAAAATGCCCACCAAAAGCACCATGTTGGAGCGGGATTCTGGTGGTTCGGTGGTCCGAGAACCACCAGCACTTGGCCAAAGTACCACTGGTTGTGAAGCCCTGTACTAGGCCAATATGGCTAGAAGAAACCCAACTACTAAGTTGGAACTCTTCAATCATTTTCTTAAAAATAGATTTCAATTCATGTCCAGGTTTAAAAGCCATGCTAATTTTTTTCAAATGTCTTTATAGTTAAAATCAGTAAAACACTGAATAAAAGCAACAAATACAATAACATTAAAAGGACAACGTTTCACCCAGACATCCGTGGGCAGGATCAGGACATAAAGTCATAAACACTACCGAAGATGGTTTTGTTGCAGCCAGGCACTGGCGTCACTACGGGGGAGGGGGAGTCTCCTGCGCGTTGTTTTCACCGCTTTGACTGGTTCAGAAGGCGCGGGGACAGGGCGCTTCGTTCCTCCGTGTAATGGAGGCTCGGATCACGGAGGAACTTAGAGCTCTGCCCCCCCCCGTAGTGACGCCAGTGCAGCCAGGTGCTTTTAAGCAGGCACAGACAAACCAGTCCCAGCCAGGAGGGAGGAAGCCATTAACAGCAGCACCTGTCAATTAGCCTCCAATCATCCAGACAATGCTTCCTCCATGCATGCTGCATGCTACAGTGAGGGGGGGGGGGGGAAAGGACTTTTTTCCTACCTTTTTTACTTACCTGGGTAAGTGGGTCTCCTCAGACCCATGTCAGCTAAGCCTAAGAAGAAGGGGGGGTGTCAGGCAGCAAAAGAGGGAACAGCATCCTGCACAAGTCGCTGCCACCGGGATTCACCCCCTCTCTCCCCCAAACTTCCTCCAGTTCTTCCCCCTCCACACCTTGACCCCCCCTCCAAACCCCAGACAGTGATCTGGAGTTATAGAGAAAGTTGAAAATGTTTCCTTTTCCTGCAACTATTTCCTGCAACAGCAACTATTTCATTGGATTTTCTATTAGTGCCGCTTAATTTCCTGGATTTAGTTCTCTGTATTGCTTATAATGAAATCAACCCTGACTGTTCCCTGGAAGGACAGGTACTAAGGCTGAAGCTCAAATATTTTGGCCACCTAATGCGAAGAGAGGACTCTCTGGAGAAGACTCTGATGCTGGGAAAAATTGAAGGCAAAAGGAGAAGGGGAAGGCAAAGGATGAGATGGTTAGACAGCATCACCGATGCAACGAACATGAAAATGAGCGAACTCAGGAAAATAGTGGAGGACAGGAAGGCCTGGCGGGATATGGTTAATGGGATCACGAAGGGTTGGACACGACTTAACAACTGAACAACAATTGCTTATAATACTGGTGCTGATTGTTTTTGTTTGTTTTTCCAATTTGATTAATTTATGGATTTCTATTTCAAGAAATTTCTTGAAAATTTCTACTATTTCTACTTCAAGGTTTATGGATTTCCCTTATGGTTTTATTACGTTTTTGTTGTTTCATTATTTGATTATTTTAATCAGCCGAATGACAAGGAAAGGTGGGCTATTAAGGCTTAAAAATGAACATTATGTGTTCAGTTGTACACATGTGTCCTCAGGAGTACAGCCTGTACCATTTGACACTGTGGGTGGGGGCTCACATGATCCACCCCCCAACCCTGCTCTTAGAAAAATAGCATGCAAGTAGAAGACTAGACCAAGGTTTCTCAAAGTATGGGTCACAACCCACTTGGTGGGTCGCAGAGGCCACACGGGGTGGGTTGTGCCCTCCCATCCTCCCTGGTTCCAGTTTGGCTCCAAATTGGAGCCATTCCGGAAGCTGCATGGATTACACAGGCCTCTGCGGGCTTCATAATGGCCTGCAGAAGCTTCAGAAAGACACTTCTGTTTTGCGTACGGAAGTGACTTTTAGGTCTATGCAGTGGATCGCCAACCTGGCGCAACCAGGAAGAGGCCTCCCCGCCTTCCCAGTAAGTCATTCTGGTGCCGCGACCCGTCATGGGGGACGAGATGGGTCACGGCGCTGAAACATTTGAGAACCCCTGGACTAGACGACACTTCTGACCCAATCCTATAGAGGACCCACAGCGGCGCATCTCCTGATCCACTGCCATAAGAAACGGCAGCACGACTGTTCAGTCACCATCATCGGAGCTGCCAGTGGAAACGGCCGGAAGCTCTGCGCACCTGCCACACAGATCGTGGGCAGTCTGGGGTTGGTTCACGGTGAGAAGCAGGGAGGGCAGGGGTCAGTTCAGGAACTGGAGAGAGTGGATCCCAGCAGCAGCAGCATGGAGGAAAAGTCCATCACAGGTTACAAGCCATAAGCAACCTCCTGGATTTAGAAGTAGGTTTTCTCTGTGCCAGGTGCAAGGGAGTGGTGACAGGATACAGGTATCTCGTTTGTCTTATGTGCTCCCTGAGGCATCTGGTGGGGCCACTGTGAGATACAGGAGGCTGGACTAGATGGGCCTTTGGCCTGATCCAGCAGGGCTCTTCTGATGTTCTTATGTTCTTAACCCATCTGGTCCCGCGGTATGACTTTCCCAGACTTCCCAAATGTCCGTGTGATCCACATGTGTAAGGGACCCCCATGTAGAAAAAATCACCTGCAGAAAATTTCGCAGGTGTACCTTGCACCTGGTGCACAGGTGGTGCTTTAGGGACTCAACGGGACTTAAGGTCAACTCAACTCGTCCATTTACTCCTATGTAAAACATGGACCTGACAACACAAGATTTCAAACAAAAACATAGTTGTGTCTTACACACAGCTCCAGGGCTTTAGGGGTGTTTAGGGGGATGTCTCACCTAAGTGTACCTCAAGTTTCAAGTCCCTTCCTTCAAGGTTTTTTTTTTAATGGCCTTTTAAATTCTTGAAAAACGCCGATTTTGTTGTGAGTTCAGCACAAAAGTGCTCAAACAAACATAGTTGTGTTTTACACACAGCTCCAGGGCTTTAGGGGTGTTTAGGGGGATGTCTCACCTAAGTGTACCCCAAGTTACAAGTCCCTCCCTTCAAGGGATTTTTTTATGGCACTTTAAATTCTTGAAATACGCAGCTTTGGTTCTTTTTCTGCATGTAAAAGGCCAGTGAGTTGTTTGAGCAACGCATACCCATAAAGTCCCGTTGAGTCCTTTGAGGTACGCCTAATGTTGCGTGTGTGTACAGCTGTGTACAGCTGCTCCCCTGCACCTGAGGTGCTCCAAACAAGGTGGATTCAAAAGCCAGGGCCCTGGCCATGAAAATAAAGCCAGAGTTTCATTTTTAATTTCAGTGAGGAGGGGGGGCAGCCCCCCAATTCCGGGGCATCGTTTTCCCTAAAAACAGTGAGGGAAACTGGGGGGGGGGTGTTCAGTGGGGTGACCCTAGAACTCTGAAAATTGTTTTATAACATAGTTTCATCTGTCTACTTTCCACAAAACAAATTTCAGAGAATTTGGGGAAGCCATTTTGTTTTAACTATTTAGTTTCTGGCGTACCACAAAGGACTCAACAGGACTAGTTTTAATGTGCACCAGGATTCTATCCCCATTCTTCAGCCTGACCCGGCCACTGCCTCACCTCACTCTTCATGGTGAGTGTATCAGCAAATAGCATCCTGGCAAATTATGCAGCTGTAAAGAGAAGACAAGGTGGGGAGGAACCCTCACCCTGGAGGACCTTAGGCCAGAAGAAGCTGCATGAAGATGGCAGCATGGAAGAAAGAAGAGATCACAACTTTGCACAGACGAGGAAACGACATTCAGGGCCTCAGCCCTGCTGACCTGTCTCCAAGCCCTTCATCCTGTCAATGAGTCTCGTGTTCTGCCTTACCAGCCTTAACCGACCACCCCACATCTTGGGTTGAATTTGCTCTGCATATTTCCAGGGCAACAATTAACAGACTGGCTGATGTCCTGGACTGCCAGGTTTGTCTTTGATTATATTTGCCACTCAGATCCAGGCAGCTACTAATGAAACAGTTGCTGTTTTGTTGACAGAACATTAATTACTTGATCTTAGGACTTGGTAATTGCACGGGCCCCCTCTGTATACATCACTAATTACATTAGCAATTATATGGCATTTTCAAGACAAAGAAATGACTACAGCAATTGCAGTGTCAGAGGGACGCTGCCGGTATATTTCCATCGCGCTTCTGATGCTTTCAGGAGCTGCCATGATAGATAGGCCCACTTGACACAAGCATCATATCTACTAAGCTGCATTTTCTAGCCAGTGCTATCCTGCACTTTTTTTTAAGAAAGGAACCATTCCACAACCTGAGCGTCATAGTGACCGACAGCCCAGTCTTATTATCCCGCTGTTGTAAATCAGCTGCCAATGACACGTGCAGTGCACCATGGGGAGCAGTTCTTGGGCAGTGAGGGGAAGTAATGGGGCTGGGGCATGTTGGAGGAGGGACCAGGGGCCTGTTGGGGGAGGGAGGAGTGGATCCAGTGGCAGTCACGTACACCAGATCTTATATCTGCCCGCCCCTTTTCTGACCTCATATGCCACCAAAATGGCTGGCAGATGTCCGAGGAGACCCATGTTTTTGCTTACTTCCTGCAGGCTATCCGATTGCCTCCACCACCACCACAGCATGCAACACAGTCTCCATTGGTGTGGCTGCATGTTATAATGTGGTGGGGGATAGGATTGGGGCCTGAGAGTGGAAATAGATGGCTGCAAACAAAAGCCACTTCCAGAGGGGTAGTCACGTTCATCCGTTGTCATGTTGACCTGGGAGGACACATATACACATGTATATACAGTACAAAGGCCAGCGGGTGGTGCAGTGGGTTAAACCGCTGAACCATGAGCTGTCGATCGAAAGGTCGGCAGTTCGAATCTGCGATGGGGTGAGCTCTGGTTGCTTGGCCAGCTCCTGCCAACCTAGCAGTTCCAAAGCATGTTAATGCGAGTAGATAAATAGGTACCGCTTGCGGGAAGGTAAACAGCGCTCCGTGTTCCAGCTGCATGCTACGCGCTGCGGCAAGGAGAGTCATGCTGGCCACATGACCACGGAGGCGTCTTCAGACAACGCTGGCACTTTGGCTTTGAAATGGGGATGAGCACCACACCCTAGAGTCGGACACGACTGGACTTAATTGTCAGGGGTCACCTTTACTTTTTTATACAGTACAAGCACGTACAATATGCAAAACTGTAAAAGGCTTTACGTTTGCATCACCCGGCAAGTAGGCAGCACTAGCTACTGGCCACACATTCCTCACTGTGCCTGCTGGGGAAGGTAAGTTCCCCGTTGGGTGGTGGAAAGGTGGGGGGGATTGGTCGGTTAGACCCTGGAAGGAGGAGGGATTGGCAGTGAAAGCTATGCCGAAATCCTATCCCCCTAACCAGGCCTGGCCACCACTACACAGGGCTCTCAGACTTGCACCAGCAAAATAGCTGGCGCACATCCAAGTAGCCCCATTGGAGTGGCTGGGGCTTTACCCAGGGAAAGGAAATAAACGTTCCCTTCCCCCGAGGTGACCTCTCACCTGCCTGCTTTGCGCCCTGGATGCGGCGGAGGCTGCACCGGCCTCGCTGCATCACAGGGCACAAAGTTAGATAAATTGGGCTGTGAATTGTATTTTTGTGGGGTAGGGGGTGGGGGTTGGATATGGTCCATGATGATTCCAATTTTTGCCTCTGTGATCCATGATCTCCTAGGTTGGGAACCACTGTGCTATAGAAATATTCAGATATGAAGCAAACCAAAAATAAAAATAAAAATAAAAAATAGAGCTATGGCTGCTGGGTCGCTTTGCTGATTTCACAAGAACAGCCACACCACCCCAAACTGAACACATGTTTGCCTGCTGATACAGTTGTGGAATTGCCACTGCCGTTCAAACCACAGTTGTTATTTACACACAGCTCGCGTTTGTATGGCGTGGTACATTTGATGCCATATGCTAACTGTTTAATCGATATATGGCAGTTTGGCAGTGACTACCTCTGCTTAATTACAAATCCCCCTTATTGTGCATAACTAAGTGTTGGGGTGAACTGTGTTTGTTTGTTTGTATTTCACGCTCCCTATTTTTAGACACTCACATTTCTGAGCTTTTCCTTCTTTTGGCAGCGGAGGTGAAGGCAGCTGAGATTATTCATAAATACTTATTGACAAAATGTATAATCTCACTAATGCAAACAAACAAAGAATTTATCAGGACAAAAGAAATTTCATTTATTGCAAGGAATTCTTACTCAAGATATAGGGAGGGATTGTGGTTATTCATTTGGAAGCTGTGCCACTGTGGAGGGGGGGCTGTGGGGTAAAGCAGGAGATGGTAGAGTCAATGGCAGCCATTGAAGAAGATGATTAGTAGGTAGACCTCTGGATACCACTGAGATGCAATGGAGAGCAGCAGGAGACTCCTAGTCTACTTTATAAGCCTCAACAGGTGGAAATGGAGGGAGGGCATTTGACATGGTACAAGCACATACCATGTGCTTGAGCTGAAGAGGATCCATGGCTGATGTCTGCAGCCAGGGCCTATATTAAGGACACCTTTCTAGTCAGTCATCTTTACAAGGATCTCAGTGGCGGCCAATGGTGACCTAGTAAACCAATGGCCACCATGGTCCAGCACCTAAAGATGCAGGTTGGAGAAGCGCTGAGTCTTCAGATATATCGATGCTTGCAAGCTCCTGTAATGCACAGCTCTTGCAGCTGTCTCCTAGGATTGTCAACAAAAGTGAAATCAAAGCACAGTTCAGGGTTTCTCCCAAGAAGAAGCATCTGAGAATTTTCAGGGAAATCCACATGAGTTTCCATAAGACCAGTGACATTTCCTGGAGGGGGAGGGGTCTGCTGTGCAACCCTAATTTGGCACCAAAATTCACACAAGCTGACATTCAAAACAAATTTTAGTGTTTCATTTTTCCAGGAAAACCAAACAAGCTGTTATAAGTCAAGTGAAATTTCCTGGAGTATTTCTGCACACCCCAGATTGAGGCACTGGGCAGTCCATGTGGTCTAGTGAGTAGTCCTAAATCTGAACCCCAGAGGCGAAACTAGACTGGAGCGGAGGCAAGTAGTTCTGCAAGACTCTGTCAGCGGCCCCTCCCCCTTGCTGTTGGAGCCATTCCAGCAGCGACAGGGGAGTGTCCTGCGTGTTGCCTTTGCCGCCAGAATGGCTCCAACAGCAAGGGGAGGGGCCGCTGACTCCAGTGTAACGGAGTCTTGCAGAACTACTTGCCTCCGCTCCAGTCTAGTTTTGCCTCTGCTGAACCCCCACTTGGTCATGAAGCTTACTGGGGAACCTTGGACCAGTCACCCTCTCTGTCTCAACCTTACCCATCTCCCTGGGCTCTTACAAAGTTATTCTTGCAGGTCATGCATTCTGCCCTGAACTCCTTGGAAGAAGGGTGGGCTAAAACTGTAATGAATAAATCACCCTATTTAGCATTTCCATTTCTTCTGCCACTGCAGTGAAGCACTTCCTAGGGAGATCACCAAAGGAACCATGAGAGAGGATCTCTGTAAGTGGCTCCTTCTTCATGTGGTCCCATTAAGTTTAAAGGAGCTACATGAGGCAAGGGGTGAGATGAGTGGGCAGGGAAGTGGATCAATGTGGCTTGACCCATGGTGAGCTGGAGGGAAGTGGCAGCAGACAGGGTGAAGGGCACCCCAAATCCTCCGCTCCCCCCACCACCACTTGCAGCTGACGCTGCATCATTTGCTTCATGGCTGGCCTGCTCTGCGCTGGAGCCAACATGGCACTCCAGACCTGCCCCTGCCTGGACTATGTATATATATCAGCACTTCCAGTGCCAGGAATACTGAGGGTTTGGGGGGTCTGCCTGTCCAGTTAGACCCTCTGATAGGCATGGGACCCTTGGCCAGGTCCCAACCTGAACACCCCTGATGCTGCCCCTGGAGAGAAATTTCAAACGCACCCCTAGTTCTGAGGTTTCATGCCACAGAATACCGGTGGTTGGGGAACAACAGCTGGGAAGGATTCATCATGACCTGAGAGTGATGACCTTCCCAGAAACATCTAGTTGACTACTGTGTAAATTGGGGTGATGAACAAGATGGCCCTTCCTTCCCCCTGATCCATCAGGCTTCTCCGCATGACCTAGGTTGACAAACATGCTACAGTCATTACAAGGTCTTCTACAAAGGAGCTACAATAAACGATCTTGAAATGCATTGCCTTTTTGCAATGTAACCATTAAAATATCTAAGAGCATCTTGCTGAAAATGTTACCCCCCCCCAAGACCTCTTTGCCACTGAAATTGGAAACAGTACCCTACAGATTTATCTGCTATGAGGATTTCAATATATGAATGCCTGTTTTTAAACCTAGGAAGAAAATACTCCTCTGCAACGACCTGATTGGTGAGGTTTCAGCAGTTAAACATGGGTGTACAGTCCTGACTGCTCCATGCACACTCTGTTGGATTAGCACAGGGGTGGGTAAATTAAGGCCTGGAGGCTGAAACTATCCCATGAGAACCTCCAGTCAAACTCTCCAGCTGCTCCCTGTCCATCACTACCAATCCTCAGACCTTTGTCATGCATACACATCTGACTCCCAGATGCAGCGTCATCAGTGTGCACAGAACAGGCGCACTGTCATCGGTACATCGCACTGTCATACTCCGGTATCCGTGGATCATCGTTATCCGCAGGGGGGTCTAGAACGAACCCCTGTGGATAGCGAGGTCCAACTCAATAGGATCAATGCGGTTTACATAGGCTGAACATAAATCCATTTTTCAGTGAAATTGTTATAGGTATTATTCCAGGAGACAATCTCATGGAACCTCCATTTCGCCAGATCCATTTCCCTTCATAGTGCAGCCGTCATCTTGGCTGCCAGCTCTTGTGCTTTCCAAGTCACTCACAGGCAGCTGCAACCAAGCTTTAGACCAGTTTCTCAAAGAGGTTATCCATTGGTGGTGTTGTTGTCAGCTGACTCCTCCACACTCCACTCCACCACCCAGATCCACCAGCAGCCTCTCAGTCTCCCATCCAAGCAACTGACCCTGCTTAGCTTTTCCAGGCAAGGCGACAGCTCAACCTCCAGACAACACCTCCTGCCCATCTATCCTGCCTCTACCCATTTCAGAGGCTGTGGACCCAGTTCCTTGAAAATGCCATGAAAATGCCATGGAAAACCTGTAATATCCAATGTCTACTCTACATTACATATCATTTAAATCAGGGAGTATATCAGGGTGTGTGTGTGTGTGTGTGTGTGTGTGTGTGTGTGTGTGTGTGTGTGTGTGTGTGTGTGTGTGTGTGTGTGTGTGTACAATTTTCCACTCAGGAGAGGAAAATACTCTCCATATGGGAAAGATGAGTGTGTGTGTGTGTGTGTGTGTGTGTGTGTGTGTGTGTGTGTGTGTGTGTGTGTGTGTGTGTGTGTGTGTGTACAATTTTCCACTCAGGAGAGGAAAATACTCTCCATATGGGAAAGATGAGTGTGTGTGTGTCTGTGTCTGTATCCGTGTGTGTGTGTACACACACACAGACACAGACACAGACACAGACACACACACACACACACACACACACACACACACACACTCATCTTTCCCATATGGAGAGTATTTTCCTCTCCTGAGTGGAAAATTGTGTCTTTTTTGTGTCCAACCCACCCCTTTTAACATGACTCAAAGGAGATATCGGTGAGAGGTTGCATTCACCATTAATGTTGTTGGTTTTTAGGGGTGGGGGGCGATGATGAACTTAAGGGCCTGAGGGATGTGTGGGAGACGAGACCTAAATCTTGGGTGGATGATGGGAATAAGGGTTGCCTCAGGAAAGTGGAACCGAAGGACCTGAAGGCTGTTCAGTTACATTGCCTTCCCTTTTTGACCTTAAGTGGGCCCAATGGGATGATGCGGCTGCTGCCCATCTTGGCAGGACTTAATGCTTAATCATAAATCTAGAGAGAGGAGGAGGAGGAGAGAGAGATGTGTCTTCTTGTAAATGCTGAAGTGTCAGCAAAAGCTCTTTAACTCCAGCTTCATAACTTGAGAAATATTTTATCACCCTTGTGAGCCAAACCTCTGAAAATCAATAAAGCTTGAGAGTCAGCTGTATTGATCTGCAAGCTGGAGTCATATTGAAATATTCATGGCAGTGTGTGTGTGTGTGTGTGTGTGTGTGTGTGTGTGTGTGTGTGTGTGTGTGTGTGTGTGTGTGTGTGTGTGTAGCAGGCAGCTTAGAGAACACAATGCATTTTCATTTAAAATAGATTATGCTGATCAGTTTGTTGTACGGTTTGAGATGCTGAGGCTTATGAAGATGGCGGATTGACTCGCCCTGCAGAGAAATCCAGTGTTTTGTTTTGTTTTGTTTTTAAGTTTGGCTCCCTGAAACAGCCAAAAGAGGGGGGTGGGGGAAGTCCAGGAGATCTGATAAAATTAGCACCACAGCCTCTCGAGACTTGGTGAAGCTGCTTTGTTTGCAAAGCCAATTTGGACACCCGGCTCTTTGATCTTCACTTTCAGTATTTGAGCCAGCACGTTAGTATCCGTCATTTCACTTGAGATTTGGGATTCAAGTTTCTTCAACAATCTCAAAAGCAGTACATTAGAAGGAGAATTGTCTGCTGGCCGACTTAGAATCTCAATACCCTTGATACTAATTTGATGTGATGCATTTCACCAGATGTGTCTACCTGAACACCGTTTGATACCCAGGAGAATCGTGTTGCTGCTGTACAGTATTAAACTTGGCTCCTTCCTCCCTCCTCCCTCCAAAAGTGATTGAATGAGTTGAATGAACAAGGATCTATAATACCTTTCTGCATAGAGATGTGAAAACTTAACAAGTGTCTGAGGAAAGAAACTAGGCAGCAAGTCAAACAACAGAAAAGTATTAAAAAAAGATACATAGCTAAATAATATCTCTACACACGTGCGTGTTCTTCCATGTGCATTAATTGTGCGTAACTCAAATTGCACTTGAACCTTTGCTCCGACAACAGCACCTGACTCAGGGCCAGGTGTGGATGGAGAGAAAGGAACTTGGTAAGAAAAGAGTTGCAAGGACCAGCGATGAGTTCTAGCCATTAAGCCACACAAAAGATGAGCAATCGTTGACAGGACTAGCATCAGGGTCCCTGTGGAGATTATTATTGCTACCTTAACTACTGTGTTTGGTGCTCAGCTACATTGCAGGGATTGGTGCTTTTGAAATATCTAAGATGCTGTCACCCCACTCCTTGAAAGCCAGTATGTGAATCTTGAACAGTGACTACAGTATAGGTATAAAAGGTGAGAAGAAGAATAGAGTGTTGTAGAGATTAGCATAGGGAGGAAATCCAGCTACATGAAAACACCATTCTATCTGAATCGTCGTGTTGGGCTGTGTGAGGGACCGGCTGTTCTATGACGGACGCAACACATTGGCCCGTGCCTCTCCATCTCCACGTTGACCCTCAAACTCCATCTTGGCGTGCTTAAGCATCTGGCTTCTAGAAGCTGGGGCATATCGCTTCAGTGTAGAAGCACATGTAGTAGGTCCAGATTCAATCCCCAGCATCTCAGATGGGGCTGGAAAGACCCATCTCAAACCCTGCAGAGTCAGCATAGACAATACTGAGCTAGACTAACAGGCAGCTTTCGATGTCACCTCTGACACTCAGCCCAAACCACCACAACTGCCCGTGCGGAGATGCAGCAACACTGGTGTGGGCTCCGCTGAATCCCGCGGTGGAGTTTCAGCCTCAGGAGGCTTCCTTGGGATAAGGCAACATTTGCTCCCTTGCCCTGGAGTAAGCCCCTGTGGACCCAGTAGGTCAACTCAGACCTGTGCCCACAATGACCCAGGAAGGCGAATCAGGCCTGGGAAGGGGGTCAGGATTCACCATGTGCCACCACCGCTGAACCCGCCCTCCTCCTGGGCCTGATCCCCCTCCTTCCTGCCCCTGTCACTGCCCCGTTGTGCCCGCCCCTCCCCCATTCTACCTCCTGCGTGGCCTTACCTGCTCCAGCAGGTCTTCGACCATCCACTGGCATGTGGAAGGCTTGCTCTGCCTCCCTGCCAGTGGCTTGGCAGCGGGTGCCGATGGGCGGTGCTTTGCAACTGCCATAAAGCAGCCTCTGCCAATGCAATGCACATTATGCCAGCACCCGGCCAATATAGGATTGGGCGATCATTCTCCTTAATTGACTTTTGGCCCATCCTATTCCCCTTCCCTCCTGGCGTATGGCTGTCATAATGCAACTCAGCACAGGACAGCTGATCCATGAGGCATACCAAAGTGGCAGATTGGTGGAGAGTGCCAGACCTTGGGAGCTGCCATTGATCTCAGCATAAGAACTTCAGAAGAGCCCTGCTGGATCAGGCCAAAGGCCCATCTAGTCCAGCTTCCTGTATCTCACAATGGCCCCACCAGATGCCTCCGAGAGCACACAGCCAACAAGATAACCTGTTTCCTGCTGTCACTCCCTTGCACCTGGCACAGAGAAAACCTACTTCTAAAACCAGGAGGTTGCTTATGGCTTGTAACCTGTGATGGTCTTTTCCTCCATGAATCTGTCCAAACCCCTTTTAAAGGCATCTAGGCCAGGTGCCATCACCACATCCTGTGGCAAGGAGTTCCACAGATGAATTACACGCTGGGTGACGAAATATTTTCTTTTGCCCAAGAAAATCTCCACTTCCTACACTCTGAAAATGGGAATGGACCAAAGTGGAAAATGGAGAGGAGGGAAGTGGGAGGCGAGAGCATCTCCCACCACTCTCTTCTCCTCCACATTTCCTCATCTACACTGTTCCCCCTCTTCCTTTTCAAGTTCAGTGAGTGAGGAGAGGAGGAGCAACAGAAGCACTAGTGGCAGTCCTAGTGGGAAAGGATTTTGGGGGATACACCACTGGGAAAGGATTTTGGCAGAATTTGGTGCCCTGCCTCAGACACAGGAAGATGTTGGCCCATCCCTGCTTTTTGTGGGATATAATCATAAAACTCTACAGGTTAGGGTTAATATGTACGTTAATTACAGTAATACGTAATGCTGATGCCATTTTTCTTTTCTTTTTGTATTTAAGTCTGTCTCACTTTGCATTTTATTCTTGCATAATGTTATGCGGAACCTTGGAGATGAAAGATTAAAAATCTTCTAAATAAATGTTGAGCAAACAGGGACAAGATTGGAGACCTCATGTCCTAGTTTGCTTACATAATGGCCACTTTGTTTTTCCTAACCTCTTCTTTGTTTTCCAAGGGTCCTGTGACACCAGGATAATGACAGAGATTCAGAAATGCTGCATCTTTTGTTCTTTTTTTGCTATATTCCCAAAGGCCACATATAGTTTTCCTTCACTGTGCTTTCTTTGGGGGCAGCTTGTGTAACCTGAGCCTGCTCAGCAAGACTTTGCAACCGTATTTCTTAAAAGGGTGACATCCTGCCTTTCTGAAAATCCAAGGGAGCTAACAACACACAAACTCTGATGTCAGCAATTGGGAGGAAACATCACAGCCTTCCTGAAACATATATACATATGCTATGCATATAAACCATAAACTTTGGCTTACCAGGTCCATACTGGGACAGAGTGCTAGACCTTTAGGAGAAGGAATGTGGGCAGGTCAGGTGTAGCTTGTTAAACAGAGCACAATCCTAGGCATGTTAAACCCAATGGGCTTGTTAAACCCACAATGGGGCTTGCTTCTGAGTAGACATGCCTAGGATTGTGCTCTGAAGGCTGAGCTACATTACACGCGTCGCGGAGCTTCTGACGTCATTTTTGAAGCAAGTGGAGCCGCTGCGACCTCTGCACTGCTGGTGCGTACCTCAAACTGGAATCCTACTTTTGAGGGGGCGGGCGCGCAGAGCTAGGGGGCGGTTCGCGGAGCTACTGCAGCCCACCAATCGTAGGAGAGGGGGGAGGGTGGCTGCATGCCAATTAGAACTACCTCCAATCACCTTCTTAAGAAGGCGGGACAACAGGAGGGACAACAGGCGGGAAGACACTCCCCCGCTCCAAGCGCGGAGGCAGAGCTTCTGCCTGTAATGTAGTTCAGCCTTAAGGCTTAACAAGCTACACCTGCTCACATTCCTTCTCCTAAAGGTCTAGCACTCTGTCCCGGTTGGAGATCTGGTAAGCCTACTTATTCTTATTATAAACAAACTTGTTTGGCTTCCCTTGAAATTTCACAGATGCTTTGCCTTGGGAGGAGCTCTGAAATTTGCTTCAAATTTCCCTCTTTTTTTGACATTACTATACCAATTAACCTATTAACATGTTAAATGACCACAGAAGAGCCTGGGCATGGATCTCTCACAACATGTCTTGTTGGTCCAGATGCCTTCCACAATGCTTATTGCATTTTTTTCCCTTAACAGCTACAATATACTAGGATGATAGCTTAAAGGGTTGTTATTGTTTTTCTACAAGAACCTGAAAATCCCTTTCCTGATCAGTATGCTACATGGGTCTCCATTTAACATACCCCCCCCTCTCTTATTTTGGTGCATTGCCCCAAGATGTATAATTTTGCATTTGTCTGCATGAACGTTTTTCTTTCTTTCTTTCTTTCTTTCTTTCTTTCTTTCTTTCTTTCTTTCTTTCTTTCTTTCTTTCTTTCTTTCTTTCTTTCTTTCTTTCTATACTACCCCACAGAGAAAACTGACTCCTTCCAAAGGGACCCCATTCATTGTTTTATTGCAAGTTGCACCTTCTGATTTGCAAACATGTGCTGAGTTTTATTTAAGACCAAGTGGCAGCAGCCTGAGTATTCCACTCACTTGAGATATCCAGGTTCTCAAACCTGTTGGCATTTGAAAAGCTCGAGCAGGAAGATTTAGGTGCTTCATCCTAAATCTAGGACTTCCTACCCCTGGACCCATGCCAAGGTCAAGGTCTCCCCTGCACGAAAGCCAGTTGTGTCCAACTCTAGGGTGCGGTGCTCATCTCCGTTTCTAAGGCCGCAGAGCCAGCGCTGTCCAAAGACGCTTCCGTGGTCATGTAGCCGGCATGACTAACGGAACGCTGTTACTTTCCCGCCGCAGCAGCACCTATTTATCTACTTATAGTTTCTTGCTTTCGAACTGCTAAGTTGACAGGAGCTGGGTCAGGAGACGGGAGTTCACTCCGTCACGTGGCACTTGGGTCTCAAACTGCTGTCCTACCGACCTTCCGGTCTGCAGTTCAGCATCTTGACCCACTAAGCCTCCCTGAGGCATCTGGGAAGCTGGACTAGAGAAGCTGGAATAGATGGGCCTTTGACCTGATCCAGCAGGGCTCCTCTTATGTTCTTACATTCTTAAGCCACCACAGCCCTGCCAAACACAATACTATATCTAGAGCCGTGCTGTCCACAAGTCTGATTGCATCAATGGATTGGTGAGGGCTCCATCGCCATCCATACTTCTGCTACTCCCACTCCCACTGTAGTTCGCCACTTTCCTCCACAGCCACAGGTGATGGCTGTTTATAGAAAGCTCCTTAGACAGCACAGATGACTAGTGCAGTCATACTTTTTCTGAAGTTCGTCCTGTTATAATAAACTCTCTCTCTCTCTCTCTCTCTCAAAGGCCAGGCTGTCTCTAATCAAATTGCACTTTTTGAGCTGTTCTCTCCCCCAAATTCCATAAAATGCTGTCTAATAGTTTCCCCATAACCAACATCAAATCATAATTGCTTGCCGAATCTTTTGCCCCCATTGAATAATGGGTGTGATATTTTCTACTTTTAGAGTCCTTGGGAATATGACCTGTCATTAAAAAAACTTCTGAAAAATTCAGTGGACACGTAGTGATTCCCCCCCCCCCCCACACACACACACACACTTACCTCCTCAAAATAGCTATTCGGTGATTTATTTTCCCCCTTTCGGAATCAGAGACCTTTCTTATACACCCCTGAGCCTCAAAATCCCCTTCGGCAATCAATGTTTGTTATTTTCACTCATAACACCTTTAGCATGTATGAAAATAGAGGGACAAGATTTTCAGCAGGTGTAAACTGGCACAACTCCCCTGGAACCCTCATCAGTATCCATGAAATTGAATCAGGTGAGTCTATTGTCAGTCTATCCAGCTCTCACTCATTTCCTTTCTGCCTAAGTATTAGCAAAATGATGCATTTCTATCGTCATTGTTATTTAGGGTATAACAATTATATATCTAATATGGTGTGTGTGGGGGGGGTTAGGTCATCCAATAATATCTCACTCACACATACACATATCCACGGAGTACTGTATCTTCAATTTATCAATGGGATAATATTTATTGTATTATTGTATTATTGACTATTCATGTCTACCCAGAAGTAGTAGTAGTAATAAAAACAACAACAGTATTTATATACCACCTTTCTTGGTCACTGGATTTCTCCTCTGACTTTAATTCAAGGCAGTGCACATAGGCAGGCAATTCTAACCCCCCAAAGGGGTTTTTACAATACAAAGTTCTAATCTTTCATAGAACGTCTTCATTCCAGGTGGTTTCCTTCACAGTCTGGCTTATTTGTGGCATTCACCTCACATGCTCGGCTGACGGCAACTCTGACTCCCACTCAGAGTGTAACTGGCAGCTTTTCCTTTCTCTCACCGAGGGCTTCTGCAGATCATCAGTGGCGTGTCAACAGCTCTCAGATACTCCCGATTGTCTCGAGCTGGCGTCCTTAGATCTCTTCAGGCATTACGAGACGGCAGCTCTACCACTGAGCCAGACCTCCTGCCCCCTTGAGTACACTGAGCTTGTTCCCAGTTAACAGTGCAATCCTCCATAACTTTGGAGTCTATCTATCTATCTATCTATCTATCTATCTATCTATCTATCTATCCATCCATCCATCCATCCATCTATCTATCTATCTATCTATACCGTACCTTTCTCCCAGATGTATTGCAGGCTAGTATTTTATTTTATGTAAATTTTTCATTGGTATGAACTGTAATTAAAAAAAGAATCTCTTGAGAATCTCTTCATCCATTCAACTCACTTTTGGGGTTGCCTGGAACTGCTCCATCGATTCAAGTCAATGGGGCCGTCAACATGCACTGCAGCTCTGAATCCATTGGATTATACAAGGTCCTGACTCTGTAATTGTTCATTGGTTTTAATGTTATTTTAGTATTTATACTTATTGCAATGATAAAGATATTTAGTACTGATATGCTTCTAATTTTTATTCTCATCCTCTTGGAAAAGTGTTCTAAACATTAAGGGAAACATCTTGAGCATGGAAGGTTCTATATACAAATAGAACAATATTGTAAAGACCCTTATCGGGTCTAAAGATAGCCTGCCTACGTAAAACGCTTTGAATAAAACTGATGAGAAATCTGACGATGAGAAAGGCGATATATAAATACAGAATAAATGAATGAATGAATAAATAAACAAACCAGTGGCTGGGGGTGGGCAGGCAAATGTGTGGTTCCAAACTTTAATTGTAGAGAAAGAAGCAAAAAAAAAAAAAAAAAAAGAGCTTTCCTTCAAGTGTCTTGAACTTAAGACATTTTTAGAAGTGATCGCACCGACATTTTAGGTGTGTTATCTACTTTGTCAAAGGGCATCATTTGACTCGTGGACATTGTAGTGATGCTTACCGTAACTCTTTATGGAGCTGGTGATGGTGAAATAATGAATCAAAGCCTTGGAGGGGGACTGAAGCCTGGACGAGGAATAAAGATCATTACGGAAACTCCAGCAGTAGGTTGACCCTGTGGCCTCTTCTTTTAGAGAAATCTTTAATACATAATATTATGGGATTCCTGACAGCCCTTGTTTTGGTGCTGACAGGGCAGAGGTCAATGCCTGGAATGTCACCGGGCTACTGCTTACCAGGCGGAGACAATTAGATGAAATGTCTAGACTGCTGAGTTTGGAGTACAGTGATAAGCATGTTATCAACTCTCCAAGATGATCTAAACAAGATGCCCCAGGCTGCAGGGACTGTTTCTCCAGCCTGCCTCTCCCTTTTGGCTTCTGCATGCCCCCGAAGGAGCTTTTCTCTTCAGTTCTGGCTCGACGTTTGTAAGTAGAGAGAAAGATATGGATGATGGTGGGACTGTAGACTTGGTGTCAGTCGCTCACAATGACTTGTGAGTCAGTCGCTGACTTGGTGTCAGTCGCTCACAATGAAACACCAGATTCTTTCAGGATCTTTCACTCACTCACTCACACACACACGATTGTACAGTACAGTATATATAAAAGTGTACAGTATATATAAAAGTTATTGATTTAATAATCCCACCACCCATTTTCATCCACCTGCTCCTGCTGTTCCTCCACCTCTTGCTCCCTGGGTTCAAAAAGGAAGAAGGAAATGGAGCAGAAGATAATAATACTTAACATATTGTATAGCTGCTATACTATAGCACAGGGGTGGCCAAACTGGCTCCTGATCTATAATGTGCGGCTCTCAGAAATATGTTGGCTGAGCTCCTTTTTGCATCACAATTAATATAAAAGGTAAATAAGAAATGTTCAAGGTATATTTACGAGGTATAAACTGAGAGTCCACTGGATTAAAACAGTGTTCATGGTGAGTAAATATATGGAAGAATTTAAATGCTTCTTAAATATTGTGGCTCTCAAACATCTCTCTTGCGGCTCTCAAACACCTGAAGTTTATCGTATGTGGCTCTTACATGAAGCAAGTTTGGCCACCCCTGGTATAGCACTTTCTGCTTGTGCAAAGTCCTTCACATTTATTCTCTTGTTGTAATCCATAAAATAACCCTGTAAGGAAGAATTTATTGTACCCATATCACAGCTGGGACTGAGTGAGACTGGGTGTCTTGCCTAAGATGACCTACTGAGGCAAGCAGCCCAAACCTATGGGCTGCCCTACGACAACAGAACAGAGTTCTGCTGTTATAAATGGTTTTACAGCGGTGTGCGCAATGTGACACTGCCAGCTATTTTGGAGCTGCTGCCACAAACGAGATGCGACTCTGGCCAAGCAGTGGCAGCCATCTCCGATTCCCCGGTGCCAGTATGTTGATGCAGGAGGTAGGTGGAGGGCAGGGGTGGTTGGGGAGGGAAAGGAATGGGGGAGTTTATCAGCAGGGAGGGGGAGAGCAGAAGGTGGAGACAGGGGAGAGAGGGGGTGGATCCCGGCAGCACCAAAATGCAGCAGGGTCCCTCTCCCCACCCCTTTGCCCATTCCGCCTCCCTTACTCTCCTCAGAGGAGCTCTAGAGCTGGCGTAGGTCCAAGGAGGTCCGATGGGTCCAAGGAGACCCATCGGGGATGTGGGGGCTTATCCCAAGGCAGGGGAATGAAAGTTCCCTTACCTTGAGGAGGCCTCCGTGGCTGCCCACACAGCACAGGATGCAGTGCACCCCGCATTGGCACTGCATTGGCACTGGGGGTGTTAGTTAGGATTGGGCTCCAGATCTGTTTGAACAAAGGATGTCCTGATTTGCACCTCTGTCTCTTAGCCACTGCTCTGCATGAGCTCTCAACTGGAACATGATGTGACCGAAGGTGAGTTGCCCCAATGCCACCATCTCGATTGCATTTTTGGAAGAGAGGGAGGAAGCTTGAGAAATGAGTCAGCGCTTCAGGAACGAAAAGACTGGAGGAGTTGCTGACACAAGATGGAGTCATCCGTGCTTAGCCGACATCAGGGAAGTGCAGCAGGCGAGGCTGCTCCTCGTAGTTCACAGAAATGAGCTGCAGCCTAACCGCTTGCGCCCAAGGAAGCACGCCGCATGCATGTGCAATTTCCCCATTAGGCTGAGGTTCTTTTCCATGACCTATGGGGGGAGGGGCTGCCTCCCCTGCTGCGCTCACACCGCACGTCCCTGGTTGACCTTTCAGCTTTTCTTGCTCTTCAGCTTGATGGCCCCAGTTCTTGTATACTGATGTGGACCGTGTTGGCCAATCAGCTACCAGGAGTGGTGTCAGGGGTCACCCAGGTGTGGGACTGGCCAAGGGACCACACCCATCAGAGGACCCACCTGGCCAGATTGACCCTTTAACTCTCAGGACCAATGGCACTGATAAACCCCAGGTGTGCTACAGCCTGGAGACTTCAGGGCTTCAATATAAAAAAGAGATCAAATTCTTTTTCATGCCACCCCAAAGGTGACTGTACCATCCATGGCTATATGCCTATCCAGGATGTGTTTGGATTATATTCCTTAAAACGAGACCAAGTGGAGACTTAACAGTCTTGAAGACCGTATTAAAGGAACTTTTCTCAGTTGACTCAGAAACAGTTTTCCGTCAAGCCCACTGCATGCATCTGTTTATACAAAATGCCCTCCTTGCCAGAGGGTCCTTAATTGTGCCAGGAGGAAAACAACCTACAAACGCTGGAGACACGATCCAGGCTGGCTGTTCAATATCCAACCAATTTTGTGTCAGGCACTTTTTGTGGGCCTTAGATGTTTCTTAAAGAGCAAGGACATCCTCGGGTTAACTATCCGAGGAACTGTGAGTTGCATTCAGATTTGATTAAGAGCGGTGCCTGTTTGGGCTGGCAGCCCCACATAGCATGGAGTCCTGCATTTCATGAATTCAGACATTTCTATTAAACTGGCAAACAGCCCACTTGGAACACATCTGTCAACATGCTCTTGGCGCTGCTCCCAACCATTAGCCAACGACGACAACAGGCTCTGAAAGACTTTGCATAGGAAGAGAAGCTGAAATGAAATGAAGACTCTTTGCATTCATATGAGATGCGAATTTTATGTCCCTCCTACAGTATTGTTCTCCATTCCTTGGGATCAGAGGATGCGTCTTCAGTCCTTTTCTCCCCTTTACTGAAATGAGATCAATGGGAGTAAGGTTCTGTAAAAAAAAGTCTCACAACTGTTATGAAATCCCAAAGACTCAAGACCCCTGCTGTCAAACCCAGGAGTGTACAGCGTACCATGGTGCGAATGTGGAAGAAATTACATTGGAACAACTAAGCGCCCAATCAACACGAGATTGAAAGAACATTTTACAGCTGTTAAATATAAACGTCCAGAATATTCAGCCCTAGAGGAACACTCAATGGACACAGGACATATCATCAAGTTTGAAAATACGAGGAGTTTAATTCATGAATCAAGCCTGAGGCTAAGTCTTCATTATGAAGCGATTGAGATAAGAAAGAACAAACATTTAAATTTAATTAACAGACAGCAAGAGCTCTCTTTCGTAGATAACATCTGGCTTCCCATCCTGAATAAAATAAAAACTGCTCGGACGAACAAAGACCAGCTACCCCCCCCCCGAGTCGGACGGACTGGGGTCAACCGTCTGTCTCCAACCGACGCTTCGCTCTGCTACATAAGCCAGCCTAGTCCATCAAGAGGCTGACATCTCTGCAACTCTGTTGCCTGATACCTGAGGAGGTCCGCAGCGCGTGGACGAAACGTTGTATCCTATAGATTAGTGTTTCTAAACTGTTTCTTACGTGTTAACGTTGTAGAAGTTTGTAAAACATGAAGTTGGAATCAATTTGTAATGGGAAACTTTCTTCTCCATGGTGGTGCCTGTCCGGTACTCCGTGTCTTGGGAACCTAGGGAGATCTGCCATGAGACCGTCAACTGACTGAAGTACACTTGCCCCAAGAATGATTGTTTAGGCCAGGGTTCTCAAAATGTATGCTACTGCAACCCCTGAAAATTAGTATACTGTATAAATGTATGTGACCCCCCCCCCCATCACAATGGCTCAATGACAGTAGACTGGCCGATGTAAAGCAACTCTCCTTGCCCATTCACCTCACCCAGAAGGACAAGCCATGACAGTCTTCATGTGGATGGACAATTTATGTGTGTAATTATATTTTATTTGTAGTTCTTCAGAGCTTTGCAACCCATGGGCCAGGGTGGTCACCTCACACCTTGAGAATGCCTGGTACCCTATGGTGCACTACGCCAGATGTCTTCCAAACACATCCTCTTTTGCTCTCCCTTTTTAAAATGGGGAGTGGGGAGAGGAGAAGGAGCAGAAATGGGTTGTGTGTGGCTGGATGGTGTGTGACTGGTTTGCAGTGTCGTAGTGAGGCGAACCCCTGCCCAGTGCAGAGCTTACCTTTCCAAGGCTCCGCATTCCAGAAGTAGGTGGGCAGCGATGATATATCACTGCCGGTTGCTTCTGGAGTGGCTCAATTTTGAGCCAAATGGAGCCACAGGTGGGTGGGTGTGTGGGTGGGTGGCCCCTTCCAGCGGCAAACACCCAGTGGCCGCTCGCCACTCCAGGCCTCATAGGGAGTGATGGCTGCACCCCCCAAGCGCCACTAAACTGAATCCGGTGCAGCGTGCACCGGTCACACCCCCATAGTGACACTGCTGATGGTCTGTCAGCTACTGAAGGTGATGGTGGCTGGACAGCTGGACAAGCAGAGATAGACAACCAGCGGAGGTGTCAGGGGGCATCTGGAGCACCCACCGTCTTATCAGCTGACGTTTCCACTTCACCCAGCCTCGTCAGTGGGCTGGCCTGCGTGTAAACTGAGCAAAGGCAGGGATACTCCAAGGAAAAGGGCAGAGGATGTGAGTAGCGAAAAACCTTCCCAAAGCCAATCCAGCCAGGAATGAAAACAGGAAAAAAGAGTGATCATCTTCCATAGGAGAGCAGACAAGTATCAGTATCAACATCCCACAACTGCTTTAACTTTGCACCGAAGCCCAGTTACCTGAAATGTATCTGCTGTCCTCAGCCATTTCACCTGGCATCAGAAGTTCTAGGCAAGAAACAAGAACGACAACTGCTTGTATATTTATGAGCAGCATGGGAATATGAGGCTGTTACGATGTCAGGGCTCAGCCAAAGAGATTACTGTAAAGCAGTGGGGGAGGTGGGGGGGGGACAGAGCCTTTTTTCCGGAGAACCACCAGATAAGAGTAAAGAAACAGGACTGAAGGGGGGGGGGAAGGCTGAAAAGCAGTTCTGACAGAGACGGGGACACAGAGGGAGAAGATGACAGGACGTGCTTTCTCCCACCACCCTCTCCTGTTACAGGACCATCTATCTCAGAATCCCAGTATTAAAAAAAAAAAAAAAACAACCGCAACCCGTCAGAGGATGGATATCTCAGGGCCCTAAAAGGAGTCTTCTGCTGTGACCTCCAAAATCCAGTGATCCCCAGGTGTTGAACTAGAAAAGCCAGGTCTGAAAGGCAAGACTTTGTGTCCTTCCAGCTATTTATGCCCCCTTAATAACTTGGGAAACCTGGCGGCTCAAAAACCCAGTTCATTTGGGAAGATGTGTCAGTGGGTAAGGATGCTGTCATTGCTCATGTTCATGTCACTGATACAGAGTGCTACTAATTTATCAGATTACATTCTTAAATCGCACGGCCTTTGAGCCGATTCCCTGACTGGGTAGAGGCTCTACAACCAGTGTTGTGTTCTGTTTAGTACAGTCGAGTGGTTCCCAAACGTTTTCGCACTGTGGCACAGTTTTTAAAATGACACTCTATCGGGGCCCACCTAGCTTTACAAGCCTTTTTTTTTAAAGGTGATCTAGAAAGTAATTATTTACAATGTTTTTATTTATTTATTTATTTATTTATTTATTTATTTATTTATTTGCAAAAAAAACCCCAACCTCAATCCATTTCTCATAATGAGGTAGCCCTCTAATGAATAGCCTCAAGGCTTGAGGGGCTCAGTTATGTGATCCAGCCTTCACCTGCCCCCACTACCTGTCATTGATAGACTTTGGGGAAAAAAATACCAGAAAAAAGACCTCAGACATTTATCTCCCTATATTTACACAAGCTTGCAAAGTGCAGGAGCTCAGCTCTTTGAATGGCAATTAGCAGCTACCTGATTTTTGAATGGCCTCAGGGCTTGAGGCAATTTACTTACTGTATCTGATCTTTCCATCACCCATCTTTTCATTGGAGGCTTTGTGGGACCCACCAGAAATCAGGTCGCGACCCACCAAGTGGGTCCTGAACCCACAGTTTGAGAAACACTGGTATAGGCAAAGTCAATGGTATAATCTAAATTTAGTGTCACAGGCTTTACTCTCCTCAGACTTCCACCAGCTATAGAGCTGGTGTAGGTCTAAGGAGGCCCACAGGCCATCGGGGGAAAGGGGAGGCCCAACTTTGAGGAGAACTCCTGATCACATCCACGGGCGTCGCTGGAGCGTGGCAGGGGGGTGGACCACCAGGGGGTGACGCGCGCATGACGCGCGCAAAGGGGTGATGCGCACCCCCCCGCGCGTCACCTCCGTGACATGCGTCACCCGCGCGTCACCCTCCGGAGGCTCCGAGGGCAGCCCTTTGCCCTCAGAAAATGCGCAAAAAACGTAAAACTTCACGTTTTGAGTCATTGGGTCTTCAGAAGGCCCTGGAGTGCCGGCCGAGCCGGCCGAAGACAGGAGCCGCGTTGGCAGTGGCAAGTACAGCCGCGCTTGGGGGGGTTGGGGGGTCACCCTAGGGCAGGGGGTGACGCGCACCCCCCTGCCCTGGGGTGACGCATGCCTAGTGATGCCAATGATCGCATCCCCACCACCATAGCATGCAGCGCATGCAGCGCATGCAGCGCATGCAGCGCATGCAGCGCATGCCTCCATGGGGCGGTGGCATTGTATAAACTGGTGGGGGGATAGGATTGGGGCATAACACAATTAAGATGACCTGGAAAATGCTTGGGCCAGCTGAACAATACACGGGACAAATTGTTTGAGTAAATAATCAACAGGCCCTTAATTCTTTTATTTTTTTAAAAATATGTGCAATACTTAAACCATGTGCATATGGCAGAACAGACTCCTGTCTTGTGACAATGTAGCTTCTTGGTTGGTCAAAGGTCACATGCCGATGATGTAGACTAAATATAGCTGGCGCAGAAACTATTGTAGGATCCGTATGAAACAAGACCCTCTGTCGTCTGTCCTGTAAACACTCCTTACCAAAATGGCTCCCTGCATCATGTATTGCTCCCCCTCCTTTTAAATAGCACTCTATTAGAAAATACGGAGAACTGAGCGGATTCCAAAACTCTATAGATTTTTTTTTTCCAAATGCACTGTAAGAGGTAAATGGCTGTGAGGGCCAAAGAGAAAAACCTTTAGTACAGAAATAACATGGAAGTTGACCTAAAGAATGTTTATTTTCCTTGCTGGGTTGACAGCTTTGAAAATCAGCAAGTTTCTCTTTCGGGTCAATTAAACTTTTGTTCGGTGAAATTGCTCTGGAGCCAAGACCCTGGGAACATGCGGTATTGATTGGGAACCTCATACACATACTGCAAGATATTTTCAACCTAACTCAGGTAAGTGGAATCAGGCTTGCAGTTTTCCCACACAGGGACTTCCCAAGCGTAAGAGTTTTAGGGCAACAGAAATGACACGCCAGTCAGGTTGTCATCATAGCCCTCATGCGCTGGCTATCCCAGGACATGTCCTGCAGGCACATGACAGTGCAGGCCACCTTGCAGACACTTGAACAGGTCCAGATTTTGGGTCAGTGACCACCCAGGAACCCTATAGACACTGCCTTGAGGTCCATTGCAAAGGGACGGCAGGATCTAACAGTAATAAATGCTATGCGATAGACACGGGTTGATTGGCCAGGGGCTTCAGCGGGGGGCAGGAGTCCTGGCCGGCTCAGATGCAGCCAGTCAGGCTCCAGACGACAACGGGATCTCTTACATGCCAGCCGGGGAACTTTTACACTCCAGCCGGCCAGGCTGAAGACGACCACGATGGTGGCAGGGGCAGCGGGGGTGATGATGATGGCGGCTGGCGGCAAAGATGGCGGCAGAATGGCGGTGGTGGCAGAATGGCGGCGGCGGGACAGGACAGGCAAATTAATTAGTTAATCGAGCATAAATAAATAAATAAATAAATAAATAGATAAATAATCCGGCCGCCCCCGCAATTTTTAAAAAAATTATTTTAATTAATTCATTATTGAATTAATTAATTGTGGGGGGGGGGTTGTCCCAGTTTACAGCCAGGGAAATCTGGTAAGCCTAGTGATGCCACTTCCCAACATGCCCCTCCCTCTTCTTGGACCTAGGCCATAGCTGTGGAAAGTGTTCTAGGATTGCAGCCTAAGACTGATGGTTTTTCCTCTGTTATTTCATCAACCACAACATAACCTAAGTGGAACAGAACAGTTGACTTTCTTCTTATGCAGTTTCTCGAGGATTGGTGATTTTAAAGGCTCCTGCTAGGAAACAAAACATTCTTCACCCACCAGAGCCAAAGGGAAACTCTGGCATCACAAACACGGCTGTTTGTTTCTCCAACTCAGTGCAAATCAAATCCAAATCAGGTCGTGTTTTTGTTGGTAGTTTTTTCCCTCCAAGCTGTAAACAGGCAGGAGGGCTGGGAAGCGAAGCCAAGCTAATTTGGCCAGTTATGATTTGATTGAAAGGTGATACTGTGCGTTTAAATGGTTATCCCGTCCTTGTTAGTGGCATCATTCAATCACAACTGCTAAGCCTCCAAGCAGGCGCCAAGGGAATTCCTCGCTCACTCAGACCAGGAAATGTGAGGTTTGTTAGTTCAAACAGCATCTGTAGGAAGCTGGTAAACAACAGCTGAGATGATGAAAGATCAAATCAGCTCCTTGCTTTGAAGTACAGAGATATTAAAAATGCAAGTGTAACAATTCTTAATATATTGTGCAGGGCGCGCACATTCGCTGTTCCCCTCTTCCATTCCTCTTCCGCACATTCCCCTCTTCCATTCGCTGCTTGCTGCTGCCCAAGAGTGGCAGCCCAATGTGAGGGCTGCCAATAGCGCATAAACCAGGTCGCAGCAAGCTCCCATGCCCCAGGCGGCATAGGAGCTGGTTATGCTCCTGGTTACAACCTATGGTGATGCTCCAGGCTTGTAGTTGTGATTGCTGACTACGTAGGGCACATACAGTACAGGTGGGGCCCCATATCCACAGATTCGCTATCCACGGTTTCAGTTATCCACGGATCGCGGGGACCCCCCCCCCCCAGGCTTTTATTTTTTCCCCAGTAAGCTTCGTTTCTTCCTTAAACAAACAGGAGAAGCGGCCTCTGGCTGCTTATTGCAGGCAAGTAGAATGAGACTAAGTCCTAGAGAGGCTCTGCAAGGTTAACAGAAACCTTGCAGAGCCTCTCTAGGACTTAGTCTCATTCTACTTGCCTGCAATGGAGGCTGCTTCTCTGTTTGTTTTAAGGAAGAAACAAAGCTTGCTGAAAGAAAAATAAGAGCTGGGGGGGGGGCATGCACGCCTGCCCGCAAGGGAGGCAGGGTGGGGGGCCCTCAGGAAATCATGGAGGGGGTGTTTGCTCCTATCCATGGTTTCAAGTATCCACGGAGGGGCCTGGAACATATCCCCAGTGGATATGGGGGCAGTACTGTAATAGACTTACCAGATCTCCAACCGGGACAGAGTGCTAGACCTTAAGGAGAAGGAATGTGGGCAGGTGTGTAGCTTGTTAAACCTTAGAGCACAATCCTAGGCATGTCTACTCAGAAGCAAGCCCCATTGTGTTCAGTGGGGCTTGCGTTGAGTAGACATGCCTAGGATTGTGCTCTAAGGTTTAACAAGCTACACCTGCCCACATTCCTTCTCCTAAAGGTCTAGCACTCTGTCCCGATTGGAGATCTGGTAAGCCCTTATATACAGAGCTATGAGCTTCCCGCTTTAGCCCAAGTAGCTTCTGATACTAACTCAGAGAAGTAGACATGAGTTTTTCACAGTAGGCAACGAACGGATTGCCTCTCCTCCCCCTCCTTTTTACACACCCTTGAGCATTTCCAGTTCTTTGGCCTGTTCCCCCCTCGATGAAATAACTGTGGGGTCAGGAGAACCACCAGCAGCTGTGAAACACTGCACCGCTGCCAACACAGGCTTTGAAAATACCAGATTTCCCTGATGCCAAAGAAAACTGCTGTCAGCTGACAGGAAAAAAAAAACACCCACCCACATTATTCTTTGTGACAAGAATATAAGTGCAGAAAATAATATACACATGAATGGAGCTCTAAGAGCAGTACACCCATATTGTTATGAGCTAGGAAGCAATTGGAATTGGGGAAGCAATCAAAGATTACTCATCCTTCCTGTCCCCCCCTCCACCCCCCTCCAGAAATAAAGTGTAAGGACGAGAAAAGAAGCACCATGTATGCTGCCATAGCTGCCATTTACCCTTCCATTTACTTGCATCTTTCCCTCACCCTGTGTTACCAACACACACCTAAGCAGTGATAAAACACCAGAACAAAGCAATCTTGATATGACTGTATAGTATGACTGATTGCATCAAGATTCTTTTTGTGCAGTGTTTCCAGGTCTACATTTCTGTGTACGTGATTGTACCTGCATTGACTGGAATGTGCGACTAACTGTACCCAGGTACAGAGTAAAATGTATTATACCCAGGTAGCATTTCATGTGTGAACAGTGCTGCTTTTCAGTACAGTGCTGCTTTGCATTTTTATTGGGACCACAGGACAAGGAGAAAGGTTTATAAAGAGGATGCACCACATGCTCTGTGCCAGGTGTTTCTCTGTGCCAGGTGCAAGGGAGGGACAACAGGAAACAGGTTATCTGTGCCAGGTGCAAGGGAGGGACAACAGGAAACAGGTTATCTGTGCCAGGTGCAAGGGAGGGACAACAGGAAACAGGTTATCTGTGCCAGGTGCAAGGGAGTGGCAACAGGAAACAGGTTATCTTGTTGGCTGTGTGCTCTCGGAGGCATCTGGTGGGGCCACTGTGAGATACAGGAAGCTGGACTAGATGGGCCTTTGGCCTGATCCAGCAGGGCTCTTCTTATGTCCTTATGTTCTTATGCTGTGATCCTGATTATAATCTCTCTCTCTCTCTCTCTCTCTCTCTCTCTCTCTCTCTCTCTCTCTCTCTCTCTCTCTCTCTCACACACACACACACACACACACACACACACACACACACAGGGTCAAACTATATGTTGTTTGGCCCTTAGCACTGTTGATGTTAATTTGATAGATTTATGCATCATTTTAACTATTAAAATGTGCCAATCTGTAGGGCTTTTAAGTGGAAAGGGAAGGTAGGCAAGCTTTCAATATGTAAACAAAGAAAACAAGCTCACAACAGCTCACATTCCACCATTACTGTTGAAAACGGACCATTTGAGAATGTTAACAGGAAACCCAGCAGAAGTGAATCCCATTTTGGAGGGACCCTGGGGCAAAAGACTTGCAAGGGGACCCCAGTGACGCACCACCCCCATACTTCAAAAAGTCCCTGTTGCACCAGCTATACTCTCTCATGATGCCTGGGAACCATGCAGCAGGCGGACAGATGCGAGCCCTCCTTTATGCCCCCACCCACAGCTATAGCAGCAGTAAAGGAGGACTCACACCCATCCACTACCCAGTTTCTGGTAAGCTTTCTTAGCTGGATACTCAATGGCGAGGCTTACAGGAAGGTAGTGGGAAGCAGGTGAGCACAGCAGTGAAGGATTGTCACCCAGTAACATAGCTGGACTCATGCCAGTGAGGCAGCAGTGGGCAGGGCGTCATCGCCCCACCAGCAGCCATTCTGGTGGCAGGGCAAGCAGGCCGATGACGCCCCACCCACCGCCCCACTGGCGCGAGTCCAGCTACGTTACTACTGTCACCTGGCCTCTGCTCACTTCCCAGGCACCATGGGATGGTAACGCACATTCTGTTCACACCATGTGGAATGCACATGCTGTCCAAAGCATGGCAGAGGGTACCATTCGGGCTTTTGTCCCAGGAACCAACATGGACTTTGCGGGTGCTGAAGGGCATTCATTCTGAGCATCCTGGCCCAATATCCTCTGCAACACTGCAAGGGGCCTGGAGTATACCTCTCAACCTGTAAGGAGCACATGCTTGAAGCAGACAGACGCCTTGGGCTGGCCCAGTCACACATTGAAAAAGTAGCGCACCAGTTGGCCTGAAGCATCCATTTCTCCTTTCCGACGCCATTCTCCTTCACAGACAGCCACCCTGCAGAAATGAACAGAAAGGGAAGGAAAGCACTTTCACTTTTCACAGAGTGCTTGGTTGGCTCTCAGAGCCACTTGGGATATACCAGTGCTTCCATGGAAACCGAATTGTGAATATTTTTCCCCTGGAAATATATCCAACCGTTGTTTTCTTTTTGGTACTGCTGCTGCTGCTGCTGCTGCTGCTGTTTTGATTTTGCAGACTGTGTTTGCACCCATTTGGGGACGTGGAGTGCAATTCTGTGCATGTTTACTCAAAAGTAAACCCCACGGTGTCCCAACGAAACATGCAGAGGCTGGTTGGTTGTTTACATGGATCCCTGGAAAATGCATCCAGGACAACATTTTATACAAGAACAAGAACCAAACTTCAAACTTCTGTAGCTTAACATGCACTGGAGAGCATTTCAGTCTGGAACACAAATGAGCCCTTTTGAATCATACTCCTGGTCCATCTAGTGCAACAGCCTATTTCTCATGGTGGCCAATCAGGTGTGTCCTGGAAGCACAATAGCAAAGCATGAATGCGACTCCCCTGTTATTGTCTCACCTCCCGCACAACTGGTATTGAGAGGTATATTAATTAACTCTGAACCCAGAGTTCCTCTCTAGTAATCTTGGTTGATCATGATTGATAGACCTGTCCCCAGGGATGTGGATCAAGTCTCTGACTTCAAGTCCCAAGTCTTTTCCCCCATGTCCCGAGTCCCTATCTATTTAATGGGAGAAACGGGTTTAAACCTGAATAAAAACGACTTGTCGTAAAAAGGCTCCAAGTCTCAAGTCGAGTCTTGCTTCAAGTGCCAGAAGTTCTTAAGCCAGTCCGCAGTCTCAGCACATTAGTCTGGGGTAAAAGAACAAGGGGCCAGGCTGTGATTTGCCAACACATTGGTTGAACCTGAACCTTAAGCAAAGACACCGAGTGCACCTCAAATCTTCCCACTTTTGAACGTGCTCTACTAACCCAACTCAGCGGTACCCCTATCAACTCCATGCATAAAAACCTCAGAGAAACTTGTACCGTTCCCCTGCTTTCGCTCCCCCCTCCGCAAACAATTAATAATCAAGCTGCACCTAAATTATAAATTCCTAACTTGGGGGGGGGGAGAAATAGATTTGACTTGATATTCTGCAAAGCATGGATGTCGGGAATGGAGAGCAGCAGCTGTTTGGGAAATGTTGCTTTACCCGTTGTTCTGAATGCTATTTAAACATTGGCAGGGGGCCTCATTAAAGATGAATCGATGAATT
This sequence comes from Plestiodon gilberti rubricaudatus, assembly GCA_026170595.1. Lineage (NCBI taxonomy): Eukaryota > Metazoa > Chordata > Lepidosauria > Squamata > Scincidae > Plestiodon > Plestiodon gilberti. The sequence goes on from JANXHW010000012.1 coordinate 20,188,410, forward strand.
AGTAAGGAGAGTTGTAGCCAGAAGAGACTGCGGGCGTTCCTGCAGCAAAAACAGATTTGCACAAAGGAAAGGGAGAGGGGGAGCCAGAGAAACCCCCATCCCAATACGTAACCAAGTCAATATTTTATAATATTGAACCAGCGTTACCAACCAGCAACTCGGTGAACTGATGCAGAATCCTCCCAATAACATTTTCTTATTGGGGCACAGAAGGAGGATGGATGCCAACATTTGCCCTGGGCCAAACTGTAACAAACCTTCTGTGTCTTACAGATAGACACCAAAAAGCTAGGTGAAAAGCAAGAAGAAGCCCTGCTCACGGGAGGCGGCAGCGGCGGGGTAGGGGGGCAGCTTTGGCAGTGGAGGGTCTCCTATATTTAGCCAAGGGAGAGCCACTGTCCCTCTTTCTCCCAGCATGGCCTCTTTTCCGGTGGCTGTTGGCTGGTGTCTCTGTTTCTTTTTTAGATTGCGAGCTCCTTGGGGACAGGGAACTATTTATTGATTTCTTTCTATGTAAACCACTTTGTGAATGTCTTTTGTTGAAAGGTGACATACTTATATTATGATGATGAAGAAGAATATTTATACACCACTTTTCAACAACAAAAAGTAGCTCGCAACGTGGTTTATGGAGCTAAATAAAAGGAATGAATGGCTCCACCATGCCCTGCACTGAATGAAACGTGTGAGTAACTGTACCTCCTTGACAATGTTTGGGCCAGTTCAGATTTTTTTTTAACCCAAACTGGTCCTACACAATTACGGTCCCACCTCCACTAGCCCCTCCCCTTGCTTCCCAGTTAATGTCAGAAATCACTTTGTCAAACAAACAGACAAATCTAAAAGTAGGTTTAGCAATGCACAAGGGCAGTTCAATTTATCTCCTCCCCCCACCCCACCCCCGTGATCAAAGAAACTAGCCAGGAAGTGAGGGAAGGGGTTACACTAGAGGAAGAATTCATTGTGATCCTGGTGGCCATAATTGGGGAAGGGGCTGTTCAGATTCAAAAATATTGTCTGAACTGGCCCTTTATACCGAGTGTGCAAGTGAGGACTTGCTGTATGCAGATTACCTAGTTACTTACATGTGAACAGTCATTTTGTGAAGCAGTGATGTATCTAAGTAACTAGGTCACAAGTGCGAGTATGAGTCATTTTTGCACGAGTGCGAGTCGAGTACGAGTAAGGCCAAAAACCATGAGTCACAAGTCACGAGTCGAGTCACATTGGGGAAAATGGCTTTTTTCCCTGAAAATGGGGTGGGTGGGTGTCTGTGTGGGGTGTGTGTGGGGACCTCTGAGGCTTTTAAAGCACCCACTTGGCTTCCCCTATGACTTGGAAAATGACTTGGAAATGGCAAGTCGTTACCCCCACGAGTGCGAGTCAAGTGCGAGTCCCGTGGGTCACGAGTACGAGTATGAGTCAGTGGGTCATGAGTATGAGTACGAGTACGAGTCAGGGAAAAAGTGACTCCATCGCACTTGCAAGTCGAATCATTTGACTCAAGTCCCCATCCCTGCTATGAAGCTCTGTACTGTACAGGGACTTCACAGGAGAGAGGAAAGTAGGAGATGCGAGGCCCCCTCAAGCAGCCCAAACTCAGCATTACAAGAGGAACTCGAAGAAATGGCCTGAGTAATCATGCCTTTGAACAATATTATTGCAGGGCTGAAGCAGGGAAATTGGCTCCCTTCTATCAAAGTAATTGCTGATATCCTGGTGTCATCATAAGAGAGTGATATTGGTGTGCATTAAAGAGCAGGCAATTTTTGAATTAACTTGGTCTCCCCTGATGCTCTCTCTTCCCTCCTCCCATAAAGTTCACATTATTCATTCGGCTTCCTTTATCACCTCAGAAATATGCCTCAGATAATATCTGCAGTGCTGAAATTCAAGCAAGGCGCAAGGTGTCATCACCCCATTTCCACAGCAGTTTGGCAGATGGTTGACACTGAATTTCAGAAAAAGTGAACCTCCAGACAGATTTCAGGGTTCCACTCAAAAGAGAAACATCTGAGAATGTACAAGGGGAAGCCAAACAAGCTTCCAGAAGACAAGTGAAGTTTCTCCTGAGTATATTCTGCAGACCCCTAGTTTGGTAATGGCCCCCACACAAAAATGTAAAACTGAGAAGAGTTTAAGTCAGTGGTAATCAACCATTTCCCCAAAACTAAGGATAATTTGAAAAGCAATGGAATGGCAATCACGCCTTTGATTTCTATCCCACAAATTGATCCAGAAGGATCTGCAAAAGTGGCTTACATGAAGTAATTGATTACCAACTGATTAACAGCCCAATCCTATCTGTGGCACAGTGTGGGCCACTGAGATACAGGAAGCTGGACTAGATGGGCCTTTGGCCTGATCCAACAGGGCTCTTCCTTTCCCCTGCCATAGCATACAGCTGTGCCAAAATGGGCTGCACTGCATGGTGTGAGGGGGGGCAATTGGGAGGCTTGGCAGAGGTTCCCAACCTGTGGTATGCATACCATTGGTGGCACACGCAGGCCACAGGCTGATGGTATGTGGGCTGCTGGCGGCCAAGGTGGTGGCCACCATCTTGGTTGTGCAGCGCCACAACCAATCCCCAAAAGCGATGCTTCGAGCTCTGTCATGTTCTGCTGATATCCCTGCCCCCCCAGTCCAGCCAATGGCACCCGCCCAGCTCCGCCCTTGCACTGAGCAATGGAGACCCTACCTGCATTGTCCGGCACAGGTTCGGTCCGCTGGGAGTGCGAGCGGCACCGACCTCAGTGCTGGTGCCGCTTACAACCGAGTAAACACAAATGTGCTTTACGACACATTTGCAATGGCTTAGATCCGCAGAGTGTACGCTCTGCCACTCTATACTAAGTGAGGATTGCGCCGTTCAGCTGCAATCCTATACACAGATTCAGATTCAGAACCTTTATTGGCATAATTAAAACATACATAACATACAACATAGACATATAACAAGTAAGGGTGAAGAGTCCTAACCTAGCATACACTACCCATATGACTCGCACTGCGCCTCTTTACAATTAGCTTTAAGTAGGTTGCAACTTTTTCTGTTAATACAACATCTACACCCTGTAAAATAATCCGGATTTTTTCCTGATCCTCCCACCTATTGGACAAGATCGGATATAAATATTTCTCACGTAGATCACTATACAGGGGGCAATAAAATAACATATGGTGCAGAGATTCCACACCTCCCACAGCACAAGAACAACATCTCTGACATTACACCTTGCCAATAAGAAGGCCCTACAATCAGGTGGGCATTTTAGGTGGTATAAATACTCTGCCCGTTGGCCATACTTAATAGGAATCTGATAATGAAGTGGTGAGCATGTCGTGTTGGCAGCATGCTGAAGTTCTTGCTGTTCAATATCCAGAAGCCTGCCCCTAATTGTTCTAAATGCTTGTTCGTGGGTCAGTGAACCTACTGTATCTAAAGCAAGGCCTATAGATTGTATTTTATTTTCAAAATAAGTAGCCCCAAAAGGGGGCTCAGAGTCCAAGAGAAGTCGGGTAAGTAAACTATCCTGGTCTAGATCGTAGAAAACTCTTAACCAAAATTTTAAAAATCTCAGCCATGCCACAGTCTCCACCCGAGATTGACCAGCTTCTAAACAGAGAGTGGCATAGGCCACACAACCTGGCAACCCAAAGATTTTCCGGAGAAATTACGCCTGAATCCTCTCTAGAGAACGGTTCATAGCACACATCCATATAGGGACGCCATATAGGACCTGAGGAATGATTTTAGCATTGAAGACCTCAAGAGCTGCTGGCACATAAGAATTCCCTCTGGTGTAATGAAAACGTATAATAGCTAGCTATACACACTTTCCTGGGAGTAAGCCCCCTTGAACACAGCAGGACTTGCTTCCATAGGTTTGTGCTTGTAAACATTGCAGCCCAGTTCCACCGCCATGGTGTGATGTGTTTGTGTGTTTTAATCCACTATAACAACGGCACTAGTGCTCTGGGCTCTTCCCTCCCTCCTTTCCGTTCCCCCAGTCTTTTGTGCTCTCTCATAATCTCAATGCTACATAACAATTTCTCTCCAAATAAATGCCAAGAAATTTCACAGCTCTGATATAGTTAACACATCTTGGCCGTAGGATGCATCTCTTATCACAACCCACTTCGAAATTGACAAGGCTGGCTGTCTTGGGCAAGGGGGGTGGGGTGGAGGAATGGTGCATTTTAGAACATTTCACATACCTCTGGCTGTGCTGTACTTTCTCTGGTTAGGGTCATAAAAATATTGTACCTTTAAAAAAATGTAGTTGAAACTATTGATTTCTGCTGCACTAAAGCTCCTGACATTCTGGAGCAATGAAGTTATTGCTATGGACCCTATGTGCTTTCTCATACTTCTCCTCTGCTTACGAGGGTCTCTAAGGATGGTATTAAAGATATTGTAGCTCCCACTTCCTGACTCTGGGATATCAGAGAGATCCTCTTGTGTAAAGAATAATTATCAGCACTGCTGTTACCTCTAGTAAGTGTGTAATTACATGCTCTGTTTTGTGGGCTGTAGGCTGTGCAATTTTAAATTATAACCATAATGTCAAATACTGTCCATGTTTCCCCCCCCTCCGTCGCCTCACTTTAAAAATAAATAAATAAAATCCAATCAAAACGGAGAGAGCCCTTTTCCTCCCGCCAAGATGAGTGAGAGAGGCTTCACACAGATGTTTGCTTTCAAATAATAATAATAATTTAAAAATATGCTAAAAGATTTCATTTGCAGGGGTAGAATGCAAACCCAACATGAGAGGGAAAATGGAGAGAGATTTTCACATTTAAGGAAGAGAGGGAGAACGTCTGAATGATGTAATGCTATATCCAATACTGTACCAATGCCATGTTTTTCTTGGATAAAGAGAAAAGCAATGGTTACATGCTCAAACAAAGAGGTGTCGGGGCTCAGAGCAATCTGGGAGCCACACCATCTTCCATTGCCCTGATCCCTAATTGCTAGGCTTACCAGATCTCCAACCGGGACAGAGTGCTAGACCTTTAGGAGAAGGAATGTGGGCAGGTGTAGCTTGTTAAACCTTAGAGCACAATCCTAGGCATGTCTACTCAGAAGCAAGCCCCATTGTGTTTAGTGGTTTAACAAGCCACAACTGCCCACATTCCTTCCCCTAAAGGTCTAGCACTCTGTCCCGGTTGGAGATCTGGTAAGCCTACGCATAGCAACTACGCATAGCGGGAAGCTCATAGCTCTGTATATAAGAGCACAATCCTAGGCATGTCTACTCAGAAGCAACCCCCACTGAACACTAATAGTAAGCCTACTAATTGCAGGTGTGTTGAGCCAAGCTGTAGTTATTTGGTGTCAAGGCAAGTCAGCATATACAGAGGCTCTCCGTTTTTTATTATTACATGATATTTTTACTTCTGAGCCAGCAGGTTTGGCCCAAGGCCTCCAGTCATCTGAGACAGTGAACTAAATGATACCCCCCCACACCTGGCAGTGTACCAGCTGCCCACATTGCTGCTCCTTCTTCTCTTCCCATTCCCTGGTTTCAAGAAGGAAAAGGGGAACAGAAGGGCAGAGGAAGTGTGGAGGAGAAGGCAGTGGCAGGCTAGAGCATCTCTGACACTCTAGCTCAGGGGAGTCAAACATAAGGCCCGTGGGCCAGATACGGACCACGGAAGCTCTTTATCGGGCCAAGCGCTGAGTTGCAAAGTGATCCATCGGCAGAAGTGGCACTGCTGAAAGGGCAGCACTGGGTGATCCCAATTATCATGAGGGCCACCCTTTCTGTGGCACTGGCACTGCTTCTCCTGAGGCACTGGGAGGGGGAGACATGAAAAGATCTCAGAAGGCGAGAAACGGTACAGGGAAACGGGCAGACCAAGAGCGGTGAGAAAGAGAGAAGGGAGATGCTGCCAAGGCACTGGGACAGCCATCACAGAAGCTGCGCTGCTGAAAGGGCGGCTCACGTGATAATTGGGCTCTCCCATATCTTGAAAATATGATCAAGATTTGCATATTTTCTCTTCTGTCATTTGCAGCCGAGTCCCTAGGTGAGAACAAAGTACTTGTTTCTGGTCATCACCTGCGTAATGGGGTCACTTCCTGCCCTCAGCATGCCATGAATGCTATTCGTCTCGCTGTATAAAATTTATTTCTATTTAATTTATTTAAAATTTTTATACCCAGCCTTTTCCTATGCCGAGGCAAATGCCCAAGGCGGTTTGACACTCCTGCTCTAGCTAATCACACTCATCTCTTCCACAATTCCTCTTCCTCTTTGATCCCCTCTTCCTTTTCGAATCCAGGGAGGAGGAGATAAGAGAGCCAAGATGGTGTAGCGGTTCTGGTGTTAGACCTGGAAGATCCAGGTTCAAAGCCCTGCTCAGCCATGAAGCTTCCTGGGTGACCTTGGGTCAGTCACCATCTCTCAGATCTAGAACATCTCCAAGCAGACTCTCTCGTTTAGGTGATGATCACCATGCTTTCTCCCTACATTTTTCCTGATTTTTTAAAATTGCTCATTAGCAGGAACAGGAGATGAGGTGAAGGTGGCAATAAGGGCAGATCAGAGGGCTGCATATCAGCTGTGGAAGCCGAGCTCCGTCCATCCCCCCCCCCCCGTTGCCCAAGCAACCCAGTGGCTCAGAAGCAGGGTTGAAGTCTACGCACAATGGTGAAGGTGAACCTGGTGAATGGTGAACCTATTCCAACCAATAGGAACTGCAGCTGACTCCTCCAATGTGATGAACCTCACACCAACTTCTTCGTACCAAGCAGAATGAGTAATTTATCCAGCACAACTCATTAATGTGCAAAATTATGCCAAAAAGACGTTTCAAACGACTCCATCCACATTGGTTTGAATAGATGGGATATTCCTTCATAAAACTGGCCACTGGAATCCTAGCTATTGATGTTTGCCTATTTATTTTCTTTCCCTTGTAAAAAGCGATTTTTCTCCAGTGGAAGTATTTTGTTCATGCACACACCTCTAACAATGGAACAGCCACATTTTCATGACTAAGATCAGGGACATTGCATTGCTGATATTTCACAAATGTTTCCGTTCTCTTCTATTATTGCTGATATTCTTGAGCAGAATGTACAGGTTTTAGAACAATCTTGCAGAGATCGTCGTGCCAGCTTGTCATTTACCCACACATTGCTGTCTATTTTCACATTATCATTTTGATTTCAAGCAAGAAAAAGGTCTGAGGTTGGGGGACCCAACACTCTGTAGCCCCAATCTCTGCCCCCACTCCCCATAGGTCCTGTTATTTTCCACCAGCTGAGAGCTTGTTCCCAAGGCAATGAACACACTGAAATGTAATACCATAACACATGTGATCCTAAACTGCATTCTCTTGCTGTTATAAAATTAAAGGTGTTTGCATAGCCCTTTGAGATTGTGCTCAAGAATTTTAAGAGGGATAAAACCAATGGGGATCTATAGAAGTTATTGTGTATGCCAAACACATTTAATATGGCATAAAATCCTTTACAGGGAGACTATTTTTTAAAATAAAAATATAAAAAATGTTGATTTGAACCATTTTCAGAGCTGGTCTAAGCTGGTCAGGGGTTTTTGAATATGATTTCATTTTGTTCCTATGAAGTCTTTGGTCCAACTCCCTAGTCCTCATAATTCTGTTGTCACGAAGCTTAGCTACTTGTAAATTTAATAATTGCATATTCTTCCCAAGTTGACTCTGTGATCTTCACTTCTCTCCCTGTCCTCCATCATCTTTCTTGTGTCAGTTTTAGATTGTGAGTGCAAGGCAAGGATCTGTCCTCTCATTGTTTATAAAACACCAGGCCCATCAATGGTTCAATAATTGTGGAAGTGAAGACATCGAGTGATGCCATGTGTCACTTTCTTTTTAGCAGTTGGTGTTACTGTGTCATCTTATTGACCTTGTGGCCACCACAAACTCACACACATACTTTCTCACACACATTGATGGAATTATCACATTTGTACCGCCCATTCATTCAAAGGAGCCCAGAATAGCATTGAAAGTGGATGGATCACTGTTTCCATTCCATCTGAATTTTCCACAGTTTTCCTTGATTTCCGTTCCATTCTCTTCTGCTAAAAATCTCTAGTTTTTTTTCCCCATCACTCTCTCCCCCAAATACTGTATACACGTTATGGTTTTTTTAAACATCTTCGAAGTGATCTTTAAACCCGTGCAAACTGGGCAAAGAGACAACTTTTAAAGTGGCGTCCTCTTATATTTAGCAGAGGGACAGCAATTGTCCCTCCTCACCCCAGTGTGGTGTCTTTTCCCACCCCAGTATGGCACCTACAGCCCAATCCCTATCCAAGGCCAGCCCAGAACATGCAGCGCCGCTTAGGCAGCATGTACGGCATGCTATGGGCCAGCTGGGGACTAGGCAGCCTGGGAGAGGAAAGTAAAGAAAATTTACTTTCCATAGCCTGCATGGTTAGAGATCAAATTGCCAACATGCGCTGGATCATGGAGAAAGCCCGAGAGTTCCAAAAAAACACCTACTTCTGCTTCATTGACTACGCAAAAGCCTTTGATTGTGTGGATCACAACAAACTGTGGCAAGTTCTTAAAGAGATGGGGATACCAGACCACCTTACCTGTCTCCTGAGAAACCTGTATGCGGGTCAAGAAGCAACAGTTCGAACCGGCCATGGATCAACTGATTGGTTCAAAATTGGGAAGGGAGTACGGCAGGGCTGTATATTGTCACCCTGCTTATTTAACTTATATGCAGAGTACACATTATGAGAAATGCAGGGCTGAATGAATCCCAAGCCGGAATCAAGATTGCCGGGAGAAACATCAACAACCTCAGGTATGCAGACGATACCACCCTAATGGCAGAAAGTGAAGAAGAACTAAAGAGCCTCTTGATGAGAGTGAAAGAGGAGAGTGCAAAAGTTGGCTTGAAACTCAACATTAATAAAACTAAGATCATGGCATCGGGTCCCATCAATTCTTGGCAAATAGAAGGGGCAGAAATGGAAGCAGTAACAGATTTTACTTTTCTGGGTTCCAAGATCACTGCAGACAGAGACAGCAGCCATGAAATTAAAAGACGCTTACTCCTTGGAAGGAAAGCTATGGCAAACTTAGACAGCATAATAAAAAGCAGAGATATCACCATGCCAACAAAAGTTCGTATAGTCAGGGCGATGGTGTTCCCAGTAGCAATGTATGGTTGCGAGAGTTGGACCATAAGGAAGGCTGAGCGCCGAAGAATAGATGCTTTTGAACTGTGGTGCTGGAGAAGACTCCTGAGAGTCCCTTGGACTGCTAGGAGATCAAATCAGTCAATTCTAAATGAAATCAAGCCTGACTGTTCCCTGGAAGGACAGGTACTGAGGCTGAAGCGCAAATATTTTGGCCACCTAATGCGAAGAGAGGACTCTCTGGAGAAGACTCTGATGCTGGGAAAGATTGAAGGCAAAAGGAGAAGGGGAAGGCCAAGGATGAGATGGTTAGACAGCATCACCGATGCAACAAACATGAAAATGAGCAAACTCAGGAAGATAGTGGAGGACAGGAAGGCCTGGCGGGATATGGTTCATGGGATCACGAAGGGTCGGACACGACTTAACGACTGAACAACAACAAGCCTGCATGGTCCCCATGCTAGCTATTTGGTCAGACCTATGCTAGCTATTTGGCTGGTGTAAGTCTGAGGAGCCTCTGCGAGTGGGTCTGGGCTGGGACCAGGGGATAGGATCTGGCTGCCACTGAGATCCACCCCATCCCGCCACTGAACCATCCCCGCCCAAATCCACCCCACCCCACCCCAACTTACCAGTGACAGTAGAAGTTCTGCTGGCAGCCACGCATGCCAGATGTGTTCTGTGGCTCACTGCCAGTGGCAGCGAGCCACAGAAAAGTGAAGCGGCTGCAACGACGGCAGCCCTGCTGCAGATTGCAAGATCCACCAGCATAATGCAAGGATAGGATTGGGCCATTTTGCATCTTTGGTTTAGATTATGAGCTCTTTGGGGGGACAGGAAACCATTTATTATGCTATGCAAACCACTTTGTGAACTTTGTATTGAAAATTGGTATACAAATATTCTTGTTGTTAATAAAGGCTTTTAATATATTTCCTGCCCAAACAAGTGGTCTGATATACTAATGTGTACGTTATTCAAATGTATGTTTTCATGCAGACATACAGGATGTGTATAATCCATAAGCATCATATCTTATAAGATACGATACAAAATACAACCCTTTGGAAAGGGCCCAAAACCATGCATTACATCTCAAATATCAGGAAAAGGAGAATTTGGTGACACCCCTATGAAAACACCATGTTACCCTCACGAGAAATCTTTGAGATAATTTAGGTTGAGTCTGATACAGGACCAAAGTGGACGGTGGCAGCCATCTTTGTTTATTCATGTATCTGCCCCATTCACCTGTAAATCACCAGAGGATGTGGGTCTACTACATAACACAAAAAGTGTGTAGATGTGAGGGAGCTGACCACTACCTTCCTATAATCTATGACTTCCAGAGGCGTCGCTATGGTGGGGGGGGGGGGGCGGGTACCGTAAGTTGTGCCCCATCCTAGTCTCGTTTACAAGCTGGCACGAGGTGGCCCCACCCCCTCGCTGTCGGAGCCATTCTGTGCGGAGAAGGCAACCTTCTCGGCATGGAATGGCTCCGATGGCGAGGGGGCGGGGCCACCTTGTGCCGGCTTGTAAACGGGGACTAGGATGGGGCGCAACTTACAGTACCGCCCCCCCACCGTAGCGACACCTCTGGATAGTACTTGTGTTGCCTCAAACTGAATCTTATGTACTGTTGATAGAGCATGCTCAGCAGTGGCGTCATTGGGCCGTGACGGGAGTGGGCCGCTGGGGGGTGACGTGTGCTGAGATGGTGACGCGCGCCAAGGGCCGCGTCACCCCTTGCCATCGCATGTCACTCCCGAGGCCTCCGGAGGCTCCACACGTCATCTTGGCCTCAACCAAGTGGGTAGCTTCTTGCCCTCAGAGGCGTTGTGCGCATGTGCGAAAATGCCGCTGAGGGCCTCATCAGAAGAGGCCGAGCAACCGGCCGAAGAGGACGCGTCGAGGCCCTCTCCCGACTTGTACCGGGCGGCCTCAGGGGGTGAAGCGGAGCCAGCGGTGGCCTCGAGGTGCCATGCAGAGCCTCTGGAGGCCTCGGGGGTGACGTGCGGTGGCAGGGGGGTGAGGGAGTGACACTGCGACCCCCGCCCCCAGGGTGACGCACACCCCTGTCCCAGGGTGACACGCACCCTAGTGATGCCACTGATGCTCAGCAACAGCCGATTTCTCCGGTTGGCATAGTCTGCATGCTCGGTTCATGCTCCTTCATACAAGTATTGTATGAAGTTTTGGTCGTTCCTACATAAACAGATCCGCAGGAACACAGTACCCTATACATCCCGGTAGCAGAAAATAAAGGTCTTTCATCCTTTGTACTTTGGCTGTAGGGCGGAAGATGATCTGAATGTTCTCCTTTTTTAATAATTTGCCAATTCAATTCATCACTCCTTGAATATATGGTAGAACTACTTTTAGGTTCAGTTTTTTCTATATCCCCATTTATTCTGGATCGTCTAACCAAGTATTTAATCCAAGTATCTGAATAGCCATTGGCATGTAAGGCTTTAGAGACATGTTCTAATTCCGTCTGTAAATATTGCAGCCAGTTTTGTGGTTATTTTATTATATGGTATAATAATTGATACCTTGTACTACTAACAAAAGAAATAGAGGGCTACTGACATGATACATGGTACACACATACAGGGCTCTGCATGTACATGTGCATTTTCATGTGAATGACTGTATGTGCATTCATGTTAAAAGTCAGTAAGAGATTGGACCCTTCAAATGTGTAGAGTATAGAGTACTGCTCATGCGTATTGATGTAAGCAGGGTTGATCAAAGACCTGCCTGAGGCATCGCTCGATCCTATTGGGCTGCCTCACTGCTGGAACTTGCATTCTGCTAGGAGGTTGTCGGCGGAACATCACTTTTGCTGGCAAGCGCTGGTGGCTCAGTGCGCTGACTGATGGAGGCAACTGCATCTGCCTATGGCGGTGAGTTGACGGTGGAGGGGCAGAATGGGACGGGGAAGGGGAGGATTGGGGGAGTTTTTGAATGGGGAGGGGACTGAGAAGGAGGCAAAACATGGGAGGGAGAGGGTGGCTTCGGCGGCATTTGCGTGTGGTCGGATCCTATCCCTCTCTCTTTTTGCCGCCCTTACACTTCTCGGTCCAATGCCAGCAAAATAGCTGGTGGAAGACCATGGAGACCCATAGGGAAACCAGAGGCTTTACCCAGGGCAGGTGAACAAAAGTTCACTTACCCAGAGGAGACCTCTCCAACTCCCCCCCAACCTGGGATGCAGTGAGCTCTCCACTGGCGCACCTGCATCAGCCGGGTTTTTTTTTAACCCATTTGTCCCAGAGGTCAGATTTTCCCAGAATTCCCAAATGTCATTTGTTCCACATGTTTAAAGGACCCCCAAAGAGATATAACCACCTGCAAAAAATTCCCAGGTGTTCCATATACCTGTAGCATAGGCGTTGCATTCACTACTCATTGGGGTTTAAGGCATCAACCACTCGTTGGGGTTTAAGGCACATTTTGCATTCATTCCTATGTAAAGCATAGACCTGACAACACAGGATCTCAAACAAACACATAGTTGTGCTGTGCACACAGCTTCTGTGCTTTAGGGTTGTGTAGGGGGATGTCCCAGCATAGTGTGTACAAAGTCCCTGCCTGCAAGAGTTTTCTTTAATGGCTCTTAAGAGTCCGTTTTTGCAAGATTTCTATTTTTGGTCCTTTTAAATCTGGGTTTTAAAATTTAAATCACCCTGCAATCAAATGTTTTTTGTTATACAAGCCAGCCTGCTATTTTCTTCCATCCACATTAGCCTGAGGCTAGTTCCTGACTCTTGAATGCACTTCTTAGTGGAAAAATACCAAGTCAGTGGGAAAATACCATGTTTTACAATGAGCTCTCTGCACAACCTACACCTTGCAGTAACTGCAAACACTCAGGCTGGAGACAGAACTGTGAGTACCCCAACCTTCACCCCCTGCCCTCAACATGCCCTGGGCTCAGCCGGGGGGGGGGAATCCCAGAAATAAACAACTAAATAGAGCTCCTGCAAAATCCAGCTAAAAATCAGTATATAATGTCAGCCACCTGCCAGGTCCCTACAAACACTCAGTTGAGACTGGAGACATAATTCTGAATACCCCAAACTTCACCCCTGCCCTGATAGGCTCAGCCTGAGAGGGGAAAAGAAAAAAACCCCAGAAATAAACAGCTAAATCAGCTCCTGCAGAAAGCCAGCTAAAAATCAGTATATAATGTCAGCCACCTGCCAGGTCCCTGCAAACACTCAGTTGAGGTTGGAGACATAATTCTGAGTACCCCAAACTTACCCCCTGTCCTCAACATACTCTAGGCTCAGCCTGAGGAGGGAATAGAAAAGACACCCAGAAATAAACAGCCAATTTACAGGAACAGCATTAGATTACCCTCTAAGGACCAATGAGTTGATTGAGCAATGCCTAGTGTTGCTCCTGCTTACAGCTGTGTACAGCTGATCACCTGCACCCAAGGTGCTGAAAACAAAGTGGATTCAAAAGCCAGGGCCCTGGCCCTGGAAAAAAAAGCCAAAGTTTCATTTCTAATTGCAGTGAGGAGGGGGTACTCTGCAACCAATTCCTGCACCTCATTCCCCTAAAAACAGTTATCTTTGTTCTTTGGGGGGGGGTCAGTGGCGTGACCCTAAAATTCTGAAAAAAATAGTTTCACCTGTCTAATTTCCACAAAAAAATTCCAGAAAAATTGGGGGAAGCCCTTTTTTTAAACTATTTTTGTTCAGGCATTGCTCAAAGCACTCACTGGGGTCTTACAGGTTTTAAGGTAGGATTGGGTTGGCAGTGAGCCGGCTGCCTCTGCTCCCTTCCCCAGTGGTGCGTCAGCCTTAACTGCTCCTCCTCTTCCACTTGTTCCCTGAATTTGACAAGGAAGAGGGAAATGGAGTAGAAGAGGAAGTATAGAGGAGGGGAGAGTGGTAGACTAGAGTTCCAATGCTCCGACACTCTAGCCCACCACTCTCATCTCCTCCACATTTCCCCTTCAATGCTATCCCACCTTTCTTGTTGAATCCAGGAAGTGGGAGAAGCAGTGGCAACTTGCTAAGCTGCCACTTGATGCAAGTACCTCGTGTATGCCTTATGTATGGCCCGGCCCTGGCTGTACACAAGGAAGGTCTTTGGTTATGATAACTGCAGTATATAAAAAAATCAAAAGTATAAAACATCTGAAAGTATTCTGAAGGCTTTTGAGTTTCACAGGTGGGCCCCCATATCCACAGATTCACTATCCACAGTTTCAGTTATCCACGGATCCCGGGGACCCCCCCCCAGGCTTTTACTTTTTTCCCAGTAAGCTTCGTTTCTTCCTTAAACAAACAGGAGAAGCAGCCTCTGGCTGCTTATTGCAGGCAAGTAGAACGAGACTAAGTCCTAGAGAGGCTCTGCAAGGTTAACAGAAACCTTGCAGAGCCTTTCTAGGACTTAGTCTCGTTCTACTTGCCTGCAATAAGCAGCCAGAGGCTGCTTCTCCTGTTTGTTTAAGGAAGAAACACAGCTTGCTGAAAGAAAAATAAGATCTGGGGGTGCGTGCACGCCTGCCCATAGGGGAGGCAGGGCGGGGGGCCCTCAGGAAGCCATGGAGGGGCCTATCCACGGTTAACTATCCTCGCTCCTATCCACGGTTTCAAGTATCCACGGAGGGGCCCGGAACATATCCCCAGCGGATATGGGGGAGTGCTATAATTCTTCAGGTTGGATGCTAAGTAAAAAAGACGGGGAAGTGAAAGAAAAAGGTGTTAGCAGTCATGGTGAAATATGGGGGGGTGGGTCATCATCTCAAATATTTGTTCCTCTTTGTCCCCTTTATGAGCGGCTTAGCTTTCACCCTGAAGAAAACTGTTGTGGAACTTGAAAGGCTTGTTCATTACTTTGGGTCATTTTAGGTGTTTCTTTTTTTTTCTATATATTTATATTTTATTGATATATTAAAACATAAAAACAATACATATTTCATAAAGTTATAGCAAGCACGAAGCAATACATCCTACTAGCATACTATTCACTATTTTCTACATATAATATCCAACTAAGCCAAAATAACACCCATGTTCTATTCATTAAATCCGCATATCATCACATCGTTCTTCTCTCTCTCTCTTAAAAAATCGATAAATGGTTTCCAGTTATTCACGAAAAGGTTAACTGATTTTCCCTTAATTAAAATTGTAAGTTTATCCATTTCAGCATAGTCCAAAACTTTCAGCCACCATTCTTCCAGCGAAGGTATCTCCGAATTCTTCCAATATTGTGCATATAAAATTCTTGCTGCAGCTGTCATATATAACAACAAAATTTGAAATTTTTCGCCTACATGATCATCCCTCATACCCAACAAAAAGGTTTCCGGTTTCATTTGAACCTTAATCTTTAAAATCAAGATTTTATAGATTTTTAAGGTGTTTCTATACTACTGCTGCTGACAGAGACACAGGTGCTCCTGAGGAATAATCACACATGATCTGAAAAATAGTTTTGCTTTTTTTAATCTTTCCACTTAAATCAATTGAGGTGCTAGGATCGGGGTGCTAATCACCTGGTAAGGAGAACTGTAAAACACACACACTGAGAAGGTATTTTGCTGGCGGCTCTGGAGAGCTGTCTCCATCACAGCTTGCTTTCCTTCTAAGTGATATTCATATATAACAAAACATATTTGCAGCGTGAATATGTTTACACTTGCACAAAAGTCACCCACATAAAAGATGTGATAATGTTATCACTTTTGGTGCAGAATTATAATGAGTGGAAAACCAAGAGGCTTCCACATGCTAGTAAGAAGCAGATTCCCACCCCCTCTCCCTTCCCATCCCCAACATTGCCAGATGGAAAGGAAAGGAAAAAAAATATATGTTTAGTTGCTTAATAACTGTATTTGTCTACAGCATGTAGAATTTCAAGAACTAGGAGATCAGTTCTCGTCTTGAGCATAGTTATTTCTCCTTCAGTAGAATGCAAATATTCATTTCGGCGCAAGAATGGCCTCCTCTTTAGAACAATGCCACATTGTGTATCAAGGTTTCATGGGTGCTAACTTATAATATTGAAACCGTTTGTTTTATGCCTCCCAACCTGTCATTTCGGCTTGGCTCACTTGCTCAAGCCAACTGGAACCATCTGTACTCTAAGCACATTTGATAGATTTTTCTCACCTCAACCCCCCTGCTTTGACACCTGGTGGTCTGGACTCTGTCAGGTCATTCTGTGGAGACAGTCGCATTGCCCTGGCACCCCCCCCCCCCCCCACAAATGACATGAGACCAGGAATACTTTGGGGAAATGGGCCACTTTATTAATACATCAATAACGCAAAGTTAGCCTGCATTAGTAGAACTGTAGCTTCCAAGTTGCGAGAAGTAGTGGTTCCTCTTTACTCCGCGTTGGTCAGACCTCACCTGGAGTACTGTGTCCAATTCTGGACACCTCACTTTAGGAAAAATGCTGCCAAACTGGAGCAGGTTCAGAGAAGAGCGATGAGGATGATCACAGGGCTAGAGAACAAGCCCTACGAGGAAAGGTTGAGGGAACTTGGTATGTTTAGCCTGGAGGAGGCTGAGAGGTGGCGCCTGGAGGTGGCGCCCTTCAAATACCTGAAGGGCTGTCATACGGAAGGAGGAACAAATTTGTTCTCGGCTGCCTCTGAGAGTAGAACTAGATCAAATGGGTACAAGCTGCAAGAGAGGAGATTCCAGTTGGATATCAGAAATACTTGACAGTAAGGGCTGTTTGGTGGTGGAACAGATTGCCGAGGGAGTTGGTGGATTCTCCCTCACTGGAGATCTTCAAGCAGAGGCTCAACAGGCACCTGCTGGAGGTGTTCAAGAAGGATTTCCTGCTACAGGCAGGGGAGGGGTTGGACTAGGAGGATTTCCTGCTACAGGCAGGGGGTTGGACTAGATGACCGTGTGGATACCTTCCAACTCTATTATCTATGAATCAATACTGCCCATTTTTGTACTTGCAAAAAAAATGTCGATGCTGCTCTGTACAGGGGGGCACCGGTATCCACGGATTCCTCAACCGCGGTTTCAATTATCCACGGTTGAGGAATCCCCCCCGCACCCTCCACAGCCCCCTCCGCACTTACTTTGAGCAGAAACCTCCGTTCAAAAGTTCCGAGTTTCCATCTGTTTTAGGCCATCTAGACTTAGGTGATAGCTAGAGTCTCAGCACTGTTGCAGAGACTCTAGCTATTAACTAAGTCTAGTTGCTCAGGCCTAAAACAGATGGAAACTCGGAACTTTTGAAGAAAAGAACGGAGGTTTCTGCTCAAAGTAAGTACCTGGGGGGGGGCTGTGGAGGGCGCGGGGGGTCGCGCCCGCCCCCCGCACTTACTTTTAACGGAGAAAGCTCCGTGTTTTTTTTCTTCAAAAGCCTTTGCTGTAGGCCTTCTTACCAACAAGTCTTCAGTGCTAGAAAGTCTCAGCAACCTCTCAGCAAGGTTGCTGAGACACTCTAGCACCGATGACTTGTTGGTAAGAAGGCCTACAGCAAAGGCTTTTGAAGAAAAAAAAACACGGAGCTTTCTCCATTAAAAGTAAGTACTGGGGGTGTGTGGAGGGTGCGGGGGGGTCGCGCAGGCCCGCGGGGGGGGTCGGGGCCCCCCCTGAAAACCACAGAAATGGGCGTTCTCCCATTTCCGCGGTTTCAGGTATCCACGGTGGGGGCTGGAACGTATCCCCCGTGGATACCGGGGTCCCCCTGTACATAGAGCAAAGTTTTTGCAGCATTGGCATTGTCGTGTATGACAGTTTTTGCAAGTACAAAAACTTAAGTGGCATCCTATAAAACTTGTGCCCGGTTTGCCAGCTGTCTACCTAAGATTTTACCCTTCCTTGAGGCTGCATGCCCTAACAGGACCAGAAGAGAGAACTTGTCCACCTTGTCAATTCCTATGGGACATCTAGTCAAGGACTAGACTAGTAAGCCCACCTCCTCTTCTAGGGTGCTCAGAGGATGGGGCAACTCACTGCATAGAGCAGCAACTGGCAGCAGTTATGGAGCAGCTCCCTGTAGTTTGCCCCCAACTCACCACCTGCCTCCCCCAACTCACCACCTGAAGTGAGGGATTAAACAGGCCGCCTCAAGGGTCATTTCTCCCTGCTAGCAGCTCATAGGGCTGGATCTTGTGAGTGGACCATGGTCAGAAGACCCGTTGAAAACATTTTTAACAATACATTATTTGCCGGCTATGAAAGCCTAAATTCTCGCAAAGATTACGTTGTCCAAGACCACCCCTAGTCCTTCACACATTTAGAATATTTTAAAGGTTATGTTAAGAATTATTTTTTTAGTGCACACACCAAAAATGTAAAGTATGAAGGCAACAAAGCATGTTCGGCTGTGGCAAACCTGTGTATTGTGTACTGTGCAAAATGGATCTCTGCCTATGACTGAGGGCTCACAATGGTAATTCCAAGGAGCAAGCCATTGGATCACGCTATCCCACATTTTGTTCATTGCAAATATATATGTAGATCCCTTGTGTATGTGCTGTCCCTTTGATGCATGCCTGAGAAGCCCCTACCTGTGGTTCGGCTGTGTCCACACAATCAGGAACCCTGAGAAGAGATACGGACCGTACTGGTTCTATGTAAGGATTAAAACAGACAGTCGTTCTTTTTCCCCTTCTTATTAACACATGAATGTCAGACACAAGAGTCTTGCTTGAACCCGGTTCTTGTTCTCTCTCTCTCTCTCTCTCTCTCTCTCTCTCTCTCTCTCTCTCTCTCTCTCTCTCTCTCTCTCTGTGTGTGTGTGTGTGTGTGTGTGTGTGTGTATTTGCCTCCAATGCAATATCACAGGATATAGGCAGCAGAACATTTATTTTCCTTGAGATCAGACACAATTTAGAATCAGTAAATGCACAGAATTATGAGACCACTTCCTGCCCCCCACATCAGTTAGAAGTTGGCTGTATAGTTCAGGTTTTCTCTCCACTTTAATTGACAGAGAGAGCCTGATTGCTGAAGCCAAGGTAAAGGGCTGAAGGTAGAGTGATCAGACCGCCGTCCCGGTAATAAATCACCATAGCCCAGGTCATGGTTTGGAGTGCAAACGCAGTGTTCAATAAAGCAACACACTCCACCTTTCAGCTTCCAGCCGACCCCAGCTAATTGACCTCATTGTGGTCCCCCCATTAATCATTTTGGCACAAGGGGCAAGAGGCAGCTGCACTGCATAGACTGATGCGGAAGAGAAGGAAGGCAAGCAAGGTAAAAGGAAATCATAGACAATTCGCCCTTAATTAACTCATTGGGTTTTCGGCTTTGTCGGAGATGGCTGCTTTGCCAAAGGAGTCAAAGAAACAATAGATGCCGCATGGTTGGCGGAGGTTTGGTGAGTGCTCCCGTGTCGGCTATGGCACATAAAAAACACAAATGTGAATAATTGGGCTTTGGTGAACCACACAATGGATGGGGGGAGGCTACAAAGGAGCTATTTAAGGTCATTGATCTGACCAGAGGGCCATTAATACAATACATCTGACACTTGGAGGGAGAATCCCTGCTGCTGCACAGTAATTTCTAACACTGCACACAAAATTACGATCTAGGATGAAGCTTGGAAGTGTTTCTGAAGATACAAAGCTGCCATCCACAGTGTCAGACCCTTGGTCTCTCTACTTCACTATTGTCCACACTGAATGGCAGCAACTCTCCAGTGTTTTAGACTACTGGCGTCATAGACTACTGGCGACTACTGGGGTGCGGACTGCACCAGTAGGCAACACTTGGGGGGTGCCACTGAGCCTTTGGTCAGCGGCCCTGGCCGGCTCTGAACCCAGCAGCCTCGTGCACTCAAAGGGTGCCAAGTGGAGGCGGGCTTTCCGCATACAAGCAATGTGGAAAGCCTGATAGGTTGGGGGTGACGTGATACGTCATTGGGTCACCCCCGACCTTCCTCTTCCAGGTGGGCACCACATTGAGTGTCACCCTCCCCAGCAATGTGGCTGTGTCAGACTATGCCCTGCCCAAATGTGCCGGGGGGGGTAGTTTTGCAGATGCTTTTGCTGTGGGCTTTAGCGGGCTAAAGCTGTGCAGATGATGGGGAAGGCGCTTACCCAGGAGGCTCATTACCAGGGGCTCTCATTCCAGTGCAAATGAGATGCCCATCCACCCTCCCAGTTCTCATCATACGGGATTAGCTGGCTGCTCCAGGGCCAACTAGGAATTATTTTGCCATGGTGAAGGAATGGGGGTTGGGCTGCTTCATACTGCAATACTGATGGGGTATTAGGAAAATAGGTATTGGGTCACAACAGGCAAGGGCAGTGCCGGACAGGGAGGGTTGAGTAGGGTTTATAGCCACCATATTGGTAGACAGGGTGAGAGGAGGGCTGGATTCCAATCCTCTGGGGCTGCCTGGCATGGGGATAAGCAGTCTGTTCCTCTGGGCTGCATCTACTTGCCTGTCCTGTTGGGCTTGGAGGGGAAATGGAGATAAGACTTGCTTATCCATAGGCAGATAGGGAAGCAAGACCACCCCTGTATTGGGCGCTCTGTATTGGGCCCACTACCAAGGGGTGGATTCACCTGGGTATGGGGGCACAGAGATGGAAGCAGCCTGCAGCCTGAATAGTTGAGACCCCCGCTGCTTTGGGGGAGTGGTTTGCTAGTTTTGGAAACCATGCTGCAATTATTATAAGTTAAGTTGTGGCCCATTTCAACCCAGTTAATTGCCTCATGCCTTTATTGGTGGGGGGGCAAAGCAAAGGGACATTCTCACTCTATCTGTAGATGGAAACTGGAGCCTTCGGCATGCAATTGACCACTGAGTTACAGCCCCTCCTCCTAAAGAGGAAGCTGCTTTGTCTTTGTCTAGGTGGTCACTTGTCCACCTAGAATCGTGGTGGTTTCAGAGATGGGTCTTTCCCAGCCCTGCCTGGAGATGCCAGGGACTGAATTTGGGACCCCCTGCATGCAAAGTAGGAAAGCAACCGTTGAGCTATGGATGCTCCTGATGAACATACAAAGCTGCCCTTTTCTGAGTCAATCAGTTCATCTAATTCGGTATTGTCTACACTGAATGAGAGGAGCAGCTTTCCAAGGTTTCAGAACTTTCCCAGCACTACCAGGAGGTTCCAGGTGCTTTTAAGCTACACTCCCGCCCTGAACATTTTTGAATGCTATGTGACATAGAGGGCAGAGCCAAAGCTGGGCTGACATTTGAGCAGAACCACCGCTCCTCACCATTTTCTGATGCATGAGTTTTCTTCAGGAATACATATGCTCAAGTTGTTTCAGATCACATGTGGTTCTTCTTCCAGAGCACCTCTGTTGTAAGTGTGAGGTGTACAAAAGCAACTGTATCTAATGCATTTAATTCCAGAAGCTTAATTAAGCCATAGTGCAATCAACAATTAAATAATGCTGTATGTTCCCTTGGAAGTGCCACTGTGCTCAATAGAATATCCTCCCATGCATGTGTTCAATTGAAGGCCACTGGATTAAAAGCATTTCAAGCATTTGTTACAGTTGCTTTTGTAAACCTCATTTTGTTTAGTTAGCAATTTCATCTTATGGCCTTTCTGTTGTCAGTAATCTTCCTTGCTTCAAGTAGAATCCCTGCTCCACCATATACTGCAGTGTTGGTAAAAAAATCAATTAGAAAGCAACCTAGCTGAAGGGCAGAGTTCACTAGATTCATTGGTGGAAGATTCAAACATGGAAGTTTGGTTAAAAAAAAAAAGTTTGGATGAGTGTATATCCCACATTCTGTTTTGTTGTTTTCTACGTGTTGGCTTTCCTGTCCATTCTACTCTGCAAGTCTTCCAGTTTAACATGGAAAATTTGGAATTGGCACAAGTGCAATGTGCTACAGTTTTCACTTCTCGTCTGTCTCCCCCATAGATTCCCAGTGCATATCTGCATATTGATGATGTTTGAAATTTTAAAATATTCCAATATTCCCTCAACAAAGACCTTTAATTGTAATGCATTGGGAACACAGAGGAACATTAATACTAGCAGCTCTCCTGTATATGGCAATCTGTGGGGCTGACCTGAACATTCTCTTATGCAAGTTTCTCTCTGAATTTTTAAGCAATGGCCTCAAGAACCTGTTGCAGCTAGAAGAACCCTGTGTGTGTGTGTGTGTGTGTGTGTGTGTGTGTGTGTGTGTGTGTGAGAGAGAGAGAGAGAGAGAGAGAGAGAGAGAGAGAGAGAGAGAGAGAAACAAAATTAAACCCAGGACTGTCCAATGGTAGGAAATGAAAATAACTTACGACCTGATCCTATTGGGTCAAGTTCCAGCAGCCCAATGTGCTTTACAGAGTTTGCAAAGTGCGACCTGCCACTCCGCGTAACCGGGCCACCACCACAAGCAGCAAGTGGCTGCAGCTGTGCACCCCCATCGCCAGTAAGTGTGCAGGGGGCTGTGGGGAGGGGGGCGCAGAGGGGCATGTCAAGGCTTCTGATAGACCGCCAAGTTATCTGGAACACCAACAATTGGAAAGGAGTTCAGAGGGGGAGAATTTTGGAAGCCTCCCTACACAGCGGCTTCAGGAGCATTCTCCATTCCTCTCCCAGTTTTCTTCCATTTACATCAAGTAATGCTTGAATGCTTTCCCTATAGCAATTCAAAGTGAGGACAATCCCCTTTGGAGCTCAATACACAAAACCTATTAATAAGAAAATGGAAAGAGCCAGCCGGTATTCCTGGTTGCTTAATTCTTCAGTCACTAGAGGCCGAGATGTTTTCCTTTGGGGTCCCGTTGACACATGGTGTCAACGGTGGGAGATTACTTAATGCTGGCACTTCGAGTGTCTGAACAGGATGCGAAAACGTGTGCCTGGTGAGTAGGAGTAGGAACAAGGGCAGTAAAGGAACATCAGAGCTCGGATATGCTCAGATACAAGCTTGCATATCCCTTGAATGCGAGAAGGGACTTGTTCATCACCTAAGGCCACAATGGAAGTCTAGCAGGAGCCAGGAGGCTGTGGCCTAATTTGCATCCCTCTGCTAATGTAATTGGGAAAGTGTGACAATTATCATGCTGGGAAATGTGACAATCCTCCTCTCACCAGCTGAGTCTTCCAGAGCAGGTAACCAAGAACCTTTCGATTGCTAACTTCAACCTGTCAGAAATCATATGCGATGCCCAAAGGGAGCAGGACTGTGGGGGTCATGTCCTGGGGGGGGGGGGGGGAAACGACTGCTTCAGATTTTGCTGAAAGGGAAAGGATTTCATTGAAGGGGAGAGGAAACAGATTTCATTGTGGGGTACAGGCACGATTCAGCAGAGACCCACTCGAGGATACAAGACAAGATTACATTGCAAGAAGAGGGAATGTTAAGAGATGGGATTTAGACACTCTCAAATAAATGTGTGTTAGATGATGATTTCTTTTCATACCAGTATTCATTCTTATAATATCAATAATTCAGTTACAGGACACTCCTCCTTGCAGATGGAAACTTTTCTTGCAGCAGGGAGACGCGGTCTTTTGGTATACCTACCTAGCTTATATGCCCTTCATTGCGAAGTATACACAAAGCTGCTTCAGACGGAGTTATTCCATTGCTCCACCTTGCTCAGTGCTATGTCCTATGGTTCCTCAAGGTCTGAAGCAGGAGAAAGCAAGCTCAGTGGCGGAGTATTTGCTTTGCCAGCAAAAGACCCCAGCTTCAAATTCTTGGCAGTGTGATCCTATGATCCTAAGGGAGAGGTGTCACCCAATCCTTCTTATTGTATTTATATACAGTCGGACCTTTTTATCCGCTGGGGTTCTGTTCCTGGAACCTCAGTGGATACGAAAATCAGTGTTATATGAAATCCGGGGGGGGGGGGGTCGGGAGCGGTGCCACATGACCTTTTTTCCAGCATCTTCGCCGCTTCCCTCCTCCTGAGTTTGTTTAAACTGACTGAAAAAACAAAAGCCACTACTGGAAGCAACCTATAAGTGGCGCCAGAGACTCCCGGCTACGTTTTTCAGCGGTTTGGACACACGCAGGAGGCTGGAAGTGGCTGGCAGGCCCTCAACAATGCTGAAAAAAGAGGAAATATAGTGCAGTTGGACTCCCTCTCCCACAGTTTTGCCATCCGTGTTGAGTTAAATCCGTGGTTAAAAAACCGTGGATAAAATGGTCCGACTGTACTGCTCTTTTTCCAAGGAGTTCAAAGCAGCATACAGGACTCCTCTCCCTTCCTTTTACCTTCGCAACCGTCCAGCTGAAGTAGGCTAAGCTGACATAAAGTGACTGGCCCAGTCACCCAGTGAGCTTCATAGCTGAGCAGGGAATTGAACGCAGGTCTCCCAGATGCCTAAGGGTACTATAACCGCGACACCACATTGTCTCCACTTATTCCCTTTAACAGGAGATGCCAGGGTCGTCTGCAAGCAAAGCTGCTGGCTCTGCTGCTAAACTATCTACAGCTTCCATGGGAAGAGGACACACCGTTTTCTGGACTCCCAGAGGCGTATCTGCAGCTGATGCTGCCTGGAGCACCGCTGGAGCACCGCTGCGGCGGCGGCGCCCCAAAGGGGTGCCGCCGCCGCTGGGGGGGCGCCGCTGCTCCGGGGGGGGCGACCCGGCTTACCTGCGCATGTGCAAAAAATGTTCTTACGTAAACGTTCTGCGCATGTGCAAAAAAAAGGATAAATAGTGCGGCGCCGCAGTCGACCGCCTTCAGAAAGCCCTGGCTGCCAGTCGTGGTGGACGCTCCAGGGCTTTCTCTGGCTCCGAGGCCGGGGGAGAAGGCCTCGGAGCTCCCGCCTGCATTACCGGGCGGGCGCGCGCTCCGTGGAAAGACTGGAGCGAGCGGAGCAGTGTCGTCCGATGCCGCCAGGAGCCGCGGAGCCCGCTCGCTCCAGTCTTTCCATGCCTCTGTGGGCTCCCACCCTCCCTTGCTGGAGATTTGCAAGCAAAGGCTGGATGGACCTCGGTCAGTGATCCTGCAGCAGTTGCCTGCACTAAGCAGGGGGTTGGACTGGATGACCTCCAGGGACATTCCAACTCTTTTTGATGCCGCTAACAAATTCCCAATCCGCACGTTATCCTTCTGCAGGAGTTGATTATAACATTTATTCAGTATTGTAGCTTCTGGAGACATTTCCAACCTGATACCAGATATTTGTGGGATTTTATTAAGGATTTATTAAGTCCGTACTTCATAACAAACGTTCACAACAAGTCAGCCCGGAAGAGGGGGAGACTTTTTAGGTTCCTGTTTAGGACTGATCTGCTCAGTACTAAAGAGGTCTGCTGCAACCCACTTATCTTCGTCTTGAGGAGGCCCAGTCCCACTCTCTAAAGTAATTTTACCCGTCTTGACCCTTTCATCCAGTTTCTCAATCTTTCCAACTGTGAAATGGCACCAAGCATATCCTACATCCTCAGGCTTGTCACTCGACTAGACCACTTTCACTTCCCATTGACACTCCCAGTTTCAATTTTGTTTCTTTTTTCCCTATATAGGGTGTGTGTGTGTGTGTGTGTGTGCGTGCGCGCGCGTTCCCTATATAGGTGTGTGTGTGTGTGTGTGTGTGTGTGTACACACACAATTCGTGTGTACACACAGCTGTCTATTGCATCTGAAGATCTGATGCATCTGAAGAAGTGGACCCTAGTTTATGAAAGTGTATGCTGATATAGATTTAAAGTGCTCCTTTTTCTGCTTGCTTGCTTGCTAGCTAGCACCTGTTCAACTGATAGATTGTTGTCTGATTGATGAAGGATGAATTGGGAGAAAGCACGTAAACCATGGAAAAGGTGGGCTTTTCTAGCCGTGACAGAATCTCGAGACAACCACACAAAAATTTGGGGGGAAACATCCACGTTTGAGAAAGTTTAGCTTGGTCCTAATCCGAAACATATTGATATTCTTCTGAGCAAGTTGTTTAGACCTGTGGCCTTTCATCCATAAATCCCGTTTCTTTCAACGGAACTTGTTTCTTGGTAAGGATGAGGAGGAGCACAGCCCTAGAATCTCCCCATCCTCTTCCTCCAAAAGGCTTCTGGGGGCCAGCATTTGTGACAATGTTTCAGGGCAAATTATATTCCAAAGCCATTTTGTCACATTAGAGATATTGACAGTTTCTCAAATGCAATCTTGTCTCGTCTGTTTTGGTGACATGCCAAACACACAGCCAACTCCCTGGTGACTGTTGGTCATGTTAATGTTGCGAATGACTTGTCACACCTTTCAATTTCCTGCGCAGTCACTTTTTTCCCAGGATATAAATTGAAGTGACCAGAGGATCACAATAATCTTGCGTTCAGGCACCACTTTGCATCCTGAGCAGCTTGACCATTTTTGCATCTCATTCTTCTTGCCATGGGATGGTGCAGGACTCAGCAAAACCTGACTCAGTTCGGTAGACCTCTTCACACTCCAACATCCGGGAAAGGTTTTCACATCCTGAATACGTACATCTAAAAACTGATGGGTTTCTATGCCATTGTTGTCCACATGGCACTCGGATTGATTTCTACACTGTTCTTACACATAGCTAGGGGTATTTGTTTTTTATTGATGATGGTATATGGTCAGTACCCCCCCCCCCA
Organism: Plestiodon gilberti rubricaudatus; assembly: GCA_026170595.1. Lineage (NCBI taxonomy): Eukaryota > Metazoa > Chordata > Lepidosauria > Squamata > Scincidae > Plestiodon > Plestiodon gilberti. The sequence goes on from JANXHW010000012.1 coordinate 20,215,058, forward strand.
ATCCACTGCCTCAGTCAATCTCATCGACAGGCCGCCCTGGATGCAGAGAGAGAAGCATTGAAAGGTGCGAGATCAGTGCTGGCAGGTATGAGGCTCAATGTTGAACTTCTAAAAAAAGGTAAAAGTGACCCCTGACAATTAAGTCCAGTTGTGTCCGACCTTAGGGTGTGGTGCTCATCTCCATTTCAAAGCCGAAGAGCCAGCGTTGCCCGAAGACGCCTCCGTGGTCATGTGGCCAGCATGACTCTCCTTGCCGCAGCGCGTAGCATGCGGCTGGAACACGGAGCGCTGTTTACCTTCCCGCAAGCAGTACCTATTTATCTACTCGCATTAACATGCTTTGGAACTGCTAGGTTGCCAGGTTGGCCAGCCATTTAGAAATAATTTTGTCTATGCCCTCCAGAGTTCTGTGTCCTTTCTCCAGGCTCTGAGCCACTTCCACCCCCTTACAGCCCATGATACCTTCTCCCTCCCTTGTCAAAATATTCCAAATAGCATAATCAATAATGCCATCAAAATCAGTTATGCAAATTAAGCAGATGTATTCAAATTCACAGATGTTATTCCCTTGCTGAAAAATTTCAGAGAAGTGTGTATGCATATGTACACACACACACACACACACACACACACACACACACACACACACACGATGCCCAACCTTGCAAATGTAAAAACGAACATACTGCCATCTCAGAAACATTTCAGTGCAGAGAAGCATATTCACAACACAATGTAGTGTAGACTCTAACTTGCTGTTTCGGAGCATAGATTTTAGATTCAAATCCTGGAAGTCTCTGTTCCATGAGACCTGGCAGTAAGTTTCCTTTCTTTCTGCGTTTAGGTGGAGTCGGCTCCAGGCTGCAGCTGGCTCTGGGGCATCACCCCACCAGGGGCTCCACAGCACACACAAAATGTACACACTTATGAAGCTCCCTAAAGTGGCTTCCCTTGGTATTCCTGCCCTCCTCCATTCCCCCACCAGCTTGCTTGCTTTCACTCCCTTCCTTCTCAACCACCCACTCCCAAGGATACAGTGCAGCAGTGTTAAAGGTAAAGATTCCCTTAACATTAAGTCTAGTTGTATTCAACATCCCCATTTCTGGCCGAAGAGCCAGCGCTGTCCGAAGACGCTTCCCTGGTCATGTGGCTGGCATGACTCAACATCACAGAAAGCACACAGAATGCTGTTACCTTCCCGCCAAGGCAGTACCTATTATTCTACTTGCAATTTCTTGCTTTCAAACTGCTAGGTTGGCAGGAGCTGGGGCCAAAGACAGTAGCTCACTCCATCACGTGGCACTCGAGTCTTGAACTGCTGTCCTGCCAACCTTCCGGTCTGCAGTTCAGCGTCTTAACCACTGAGCCACCACGGTGGTGTTACATGATCAATATTTTATTTCTGTACAATGATTGCTTACATTTATTTCTGTTTAATTCAAGAGTGCAGGACACATGCCTCTGAACATGTGCACAGGCATCCCTCGGTATCCATGGTCTTGGCATCTGCAGATTTCACTATTTGTGGATGCCAAGCTCGGAGGCCTCTTCCGTGTTGTGCTGGGCCCGCACAAGCCTCCGCAGGCCTCAGAATGCTTTTCTGACATGACCAGAAGTGACTTTCATTCACGGTGGAAAAGTATTCCTAGGCCCATGGAGGTGGTTGCGAGCCTGGTGCTCCCCTCCTTTGCAGGATCCAGTATGTGCATCGGATGCTGGGTTTCAGCAACTTTGGTTCTTGGTATTGTAAATTCCGCTACAGTATCCACAAGGGAGTCCGGAACAAATCCCCCACGGATACCAAGGGACAACTGTACAGTACTTGGTGCCAGGTACCTGCTTAGAAGGCAAACCAGACAGCTCAACATTTATGGGGCAGATGGCGAAAAGACACAGATCCAAAGGCAAAGAAGGCCACACTTTCATTTCAACCATGAAATAATCCATGGAGCCGAACACTCCGAATTTGAGCAGAGACCCATTTACTCCTTAAATGGAAAAGACGTTTTCACACCTCCAAAATGCAGACGACACCTTCCAGCTCTACATCCAGCTGGAACAGCATCTTTGGAGTCCTGAGACCTTTGTCATCTCTCTGGACTCCTGAGTTTGGTAAAAAGCTTTTGTAAAACAAATGAGAAGCTTCACACCTCCCAGGGTCCTCATCAATCCCATGATTGAGCTCCAATGTAGAACTGCTTTTCCTATTAATTATTATTGTCCGATATGCTCAGGTACCTACTGTAGATCTTCACAATCTACAGCTAACATTCACACAACACTGGAGCTCTAGGAAAAGCAGTTAGGAAGGAGACAAGTAAGGAGAGGGGAGGAGAGAGGAGCTCCTTTGAAGGAGAAGGGGCAGAGCAAAGTGTGGGGGGAAGGAGAAGGGATGTAGGAAGTCTAGCTGAGCTTCCCAGAGGAACCCAGGGGAAGAAAGGAAGGTTTGGGGGTTCAGAAAAGGGGGGAGAAAGGAAGAAGGGGAAGGGTCACTGCATGCTCTGGGCTGGCAAGGGGATAGGATTGTGCACTTTGTAATTTCAGCATTTTGGTTTCATTAAAATGGGACTGTGTAGATAGAATTTTGCACACACACACACACGCACACCTAAAAAAGAGTATGGTATGCTTCCATATTTTTGGTCAAGCAAATTACGAAGGGTAATGAATGGTGACACTGCCCTTAAGAGGGCTCAAGTGATTAGCCTAATGCATGGAGAGGAGTGATGCATTAAGGCATTAAGTACCAAAACAATCACATGAAAAGCTCAACAGCATAAGCAGGAAACAAAAGATGAGGACTGTAACGTCAACCATCTGGCTTAATAGCAAATACTTCATTTAAACAACTCTATTAAAGCAGCACTTCCACATTTGACTTGGACATCAATATTCCACTTGTTTGTTTCTTATCCTTTTTCTTTTCTTCTCCTCTAATGTGTTTCTTCCCCCATGAAGATCCCAAAGCTGCTGCTTTTGTTCCTCCTACCAAGTCCAAATTGTGCGGCAAACCAATTAAGCCGACACCATTGTAATAAATGAACGTTGTCAGTTAGTCTCACTTGAGACACAAACTCTAGCTAATATTACTCAACATGCAGATGTCTTCTGTCTGTTTCCCTTGGCAAAAAAAAAATGGCACATTTAAATACTTTAAAGATAGATGGGTGTTACTATGAAAGGTGGGGGGAATAGCATTGAGTGAGAGGAAGCTGTATAGAAGCAAGCACCAAAACTGTGAACAATACAGTATTCTGTGTTTCAGCATTTTGAAGCCCGTGTTTTGGACCACACAACCTGCTCTCCTCCTCACCATGCAAGAGATTTTGAAAAAAAAAAAGAAAATTTCATGAACGAACAACAGCTTTCCAGGAACACCAAAGTAATAGAAGGAAACTCTCCCAAGGGGGTTGAAGGGAAATTTAGAGAAGGGGAATGATATGAAGCAGAAAGCAATGCCACTCTGCAGAATGTTCAGAATGAGAAGAGGATCATATAAGAACATAAGAAGAGCCCCGCTGGATCAGGCCAAAGGCCCCTGTAGTCCAGCTTCCTGTATCTCACAGTGGCCCCACCAGATGCCTCCGAGAGCACACAGCCAACAAGATAACCCCGTTTCCTGCTGCCACTCCCTTGCACCTGGCAAGGATGGAAACCATGAAAGACAATCAGCTTTGCACCTCCAAGCTGGCATTCAGGACAAATGCCATGACTCCCACCCAGGTCGCATGTGGGGAATGCATTCATTCTGATGACCGTACTTGTGATGAAAGCCAGGATGGTGTAGTGGTTTGGGAGTTGGACTTAGACCTGGAAGATCCAGGTTCAAATCCCCGCTCACCCACGAAGCTTCCTGGGTGACCTTGGGCCAGTCGCTATCTCTCAGCCCCACCTACCTCACAGGGTTGTTGTGAGGACAAAAAGGAGGGGAGGAAATATGTACACCACTCTGAGCTCCTTGGAGGAAGGGCGGTATAAAAATGTGAAAAATAAAATAAATAAAATAAATAAAGCACCACCCTTGCCCATGGAGGACAAGTATATAAATGACGACTTTTCCTGCTACCTCTACAGTCAGAGGCAGTGAGGAAGCTATGATAGAAGAGAGACGTTACTTTCATGTCTTACTTCCTACAGATTAGCCATTCTGGGAAGAAGGCTGCTGGGCCAGATACAATAGGATCCTTCCGATATTCTTACCACCTCATATCATTTCCACCGCATCCTGCTGAATTGAGGCATCGCACTTATTCAAAGATCAAAGAAAGAGAAATGAAGGCCCCAATCCTATCCTCTGCCAGGCTGTGGGGCGCAGCAGCACTGACATGGTCTTCTCTGCATCCTGCAAGTCAGTCAGGGACCATGGCATGACGGAGAGGACATTCATTCATTCCCTTACCTAGTCTGAGGCACCTGTTCCAGCACCAGCAAAGTCACTGCTGCAAGTCCGCATTGACCCAGGATGGTGGATTGGGCCTGGGAAGGGGGGTTGGATTCAGCAGCTGCTACTACCACCGAACCCGCCCCCCTTGCAAACCCAATCAGCCCTTCCCTCATCCCTGTCACCACCTTGTTCTGCCCTCCCCTGCCCCTGTTCTGCTCACCCACCCCATCCCTGCTTTCCTGCCGCCTTACCTGTCGGAGGGTCCTCTCCACTGCCCCGGCAGCGTGCTAGTCCACATGCTGCCAGAAGTGTTTTCATGAAGGAGGGAACGCTGGTGGAATGCTAGTTTCGCCAGCGCTATGAGCCCATAGGATTGAGCTGTCAGACGATTAATTCCCAACCCTACCTACCTGGTGATGCTGTAGCTTGAATTCTGCATGTATTCTTCCACTGAAATATAGCCTCTCCATTTATGGCAGTGCTAGAACGAAATGTATGGTAGCTGCCTTCTGCTGAGTCAGATCAATGGTTCATGGCGCTCACCTTGGTCTTCACTGAATGACAGCATCTCTCCAAGGTTTTGGACACAGTCACTTCCCCAGTCTTACCTGGGACCTTCTGCAGACAACAGTGGTCTGCACTGCACTGGTTGTAGTGGTTGCACTGCACAGTGGTTGTACACTGTTGACAAAATAATTGACTTGGATTTTGAGGAGGAGGATAGATAGGACTGGGTTTCATCCTAGGTTGCTATTTTTCACCCTAGTGGCTCCAAAAATTTAGACTTAAAAAAAAAAAGATCTGTGGCAATTCAGAACTCATCAAGGTAATATGCAGAACTCCAAAAAATCTTGGAAGAAATTCAGAAGAGAAGAAATTCTGAAGCATCTCTATTTTTAGCAATAAAATTTGGCTGTTCACAGATGACCTTTGTCAAGGCACCTGCATTTCACAAAATTTACACTTTTTAACTCACATTCTTAATAAAAAAAGGAAAGGAACAGGAAGAGTAAAGAAATAGGAAAACATAGCAGCCACGATTCTATATCTTATTCCAGACATTTTTTCCCAAAAAATGTAGACTAACCTTGATTACTTTATTGAATATTTTTTTTGTTTCCTTATTACTGATTTCCTAATCTGTATTGATGAAAGTTGCCAAGTATTGTCAGTTTCCTGCTGCCTTAATTTGTGCTCTCTTCTTTGGTGATCTTCAAGTTAAGAATAAATAGATTCTCACTTACCTGGATTCTGGAGCAATTCAAAGCCCACCTGGGCTACTGATGGGCCTGTTTGCAACGGAGAATGGTTAGGAACTGAAGGTTTTGACACTGACCCAGACACGCATATAATAAATAGCATTCTCCCTGAAATGATTGAAACCAGCTGGCTGAGGCAGGATGGAGTAGAACTTAAGGGGAGAAAAATGAATTAAAGATAAAGTCAGAAGGGGTGTGTGTGTGTGTGTGTGTGTGTGTGTGTGTGTGTGTGTGTGTGTGTGTGTGTGTGTTTAAACATTTCCTAAGTGGCCGAAGCTGTTTTTCATAACTAAAATCCAGGAATTCCTGTTAGAACAGGCTGGCCAATTCTACTCTAACTATTCTAAAAAAACATGGAAAATGCAAGGCCAAAACATTTGCTGGCTCCAAGACAAAAGGAGTGGGGGGGGGGGAGAGAGCAAAAAGACAAAGCAATGAAGAAACGATTTGAGTTACTCCTTCAAATGCGATCTAATAGTCTGACTTTGAAAAAAGATTCTCAACACTTTTAAGGTTGGTTTCACAAAACCAGCGACAGGACAATTATCATATGGCATTTTTGTTGACTACTCCCTAGCTCCAGAATTTGTTTCCTCCTGAGGCTCACTAAAACCTAATTATCTTCCAGTGGCCATGCAAGGTTTGCTACTCACAGAAGGACCTTCCTGGCTAAGAAGTACTTAGTTATTTTTTGCAAAAGAATGTGTGTTCCAAAATGTGTGTTCAAAATCATTTGAAGTTGCAAATTTACTGTAAAAAGACTGTTACCTGGACCAAGTTGGTGGCTGGCCAAGGTCTCGCCTGCTTGATTCCTGAAGCCTTCCAGCACCCACCTTGACAATGCAGCAGCAGCAGCAGCAGCAGCAGCAGCAGAGTCATGCATTTGGACCATGTGCATCACTTTATTGCTGCCTCCTTCCATATTTCTTGCTCTTGGACCACAGGGAGCAAATGTGATTGATCAGGGGAAGAAGGGGGGGTAGCACCAATCTCAAACGGCTCCTGGCTCCTTCCTCCTCACAAACCAATGAGATTGTTTTCCAGGGACTCAGGTTTTCTGGAGCACAAGAGCGATTGACGGGGGGGGGGGTATTCACACAAGACTCACATAGGGTTGCTTGGTCGCCCACCCACATCATTGCTATCAATGGAAGCATCTTCCCTCTCCCTTCTGAACCCACCAGTCACTCAGGGGGAGGAGGAAGCCTTAGGGGGTCCTGTGCACACTTCACACGTGCACATAGGGGGTCGTCAAATTAAAGTGCCCAAAGACCCAGTAAAATCTGGCACCTACACTGATTTTTACCTAAACAAATCCTGTGGGTACAGGCTGGGTCTAAAAGGAAAGGATTACAAAGAGAAGATGCCACAGCAAAAAAGCCCCTGCTCCCAGGAAATGTCAGAAGAAAGGCCAATAAGAAAGATACTCTTTAGCTCATGGGTGTCAAACTCATTTCATACAGCATTCATGGTGCCGGCTGAGGACCAGATGTGACGTCATTAAGCAGGAAGTGACATCATTAAGCAAATGATGGCCAGAAATAAGGACTTTGTTCTGACTTAGGAACTCAGCTGGAAATGACTGACAAGAACATATGCAACTCTTGAGAATCTGTGAATTAAAAACATTTTCAAAAGTGGAAAAAAGCCCCCAAATTGTCATTCCTACCTTTGTGTCTTCAAACCGCATGGTTTCCAAGGCTCTGAAGGTCTTTTCCAAGCTGAAAGACCCACTTCTGGGTCGCACAAAGGCTCAAATACTGTAAATACTGTAAATGCTTCGCAGTCCCAAAAGGCCTCATGCCCTATATAGAGTACCTTTCTGCCAAAACACTCAAGGCAGTTTGCACTTGATAATGATGGCTTGGGGGCATAATAAACAAGGAATGGGGAGGAAGAGAAAAATAAGCAAATTCAGGTGCTAACACTTTCACAATCAATAAAATGACATTATGGCCAGGGGGAATCATGGTCATAGGTAAAGGTGACCCCTGACAATTAAGTCCAGTCGCGTTCGACTCTAGGGTGTGGTGGTTGCTCATCCCCATTTCAAAGCCGAAGAGCCAGCATTGTCCGAAGACGCCTCCGTGGTCATGTGGCCGGCATGACTCTCCTTGCCGCAGCGCGTAGCATGCAGCTGGAACACGGAGCGCTGTTTACTTTCCCACAAGCGGTACCTATTTATCTACTCGCATTGACATGCTTTGGAACTGCTAGGTCATGGCAAGAGACAATTCTAGGTGGGGAGGAGCCACAGTGGTTGGTCAGAGCTGAGCCAATGGAGGAGGTTGTCTAGTTGCCTCACTGTCTTGTTTCTCCCTCTGATGCAACCAGGTGGAATGGTCAAGAGGGGAAATAAGTTGGGGATGGGAGGAGCCAAATTGCAATTGGTCCAGACAGCTCAGTGGGGAAGGGGAGGGAGGAGCTTTCTTACCTCTCCCTCTGATGCAGCCAAATGGAGTGGAAGAAGATGCTCTTGAAGACAATAGGCGCTCTGCATCTTATGATCTTCAGGGCCAGCCCATGGTGGATTGAGGAGGGGTCCTGCTGCTCACCCACGTAGGTTTGATCCTCCTCCTCAAAAAGAAAGGAGGAAATGGAGCAGAAGAGGAAGTGTGGAGAAGAGTGGTGGGCTAGAGTGTCAAAGATGCTCTGGCCCACCGTTCTTTTCTCCTCCACACATCTTCCACTCTCTTCCCTTCTTCCTTTTCAAATCCTGGGAGCAGGAGGAAGAAGAAGAGGAGATGCTAAGGCAGTGGCTGCCATGCTGCCAGGTCAGGGGGGGCTGCATTTGTTATGTCATCTCAGTCATTGGATAGTCTTGGGTCAACCTGGCACATTTTCTCCCCATTCTTCCAGTTCACTGGCATCACTGCAGGGGGGGGCGGAGCTCTAAGTTCCGCCGCGATCCGACCCTCCATTACACGGGTGAACGAAGCAGCCCCACACCCTCGCCTTCAGAACCATTCAAGGCGGTGAAAACAACGCAACTCCCTGTGCGTTGTTTTCACCGCCTTGAATGGTTCAGAAGGCGAGGGGGTGGGGCCGCTTCATTCACCCGTGTAACGGAGGGTCGGATCGTGGCGGAACTTAGAGCTCCGCCCCCCTGCAGTGACCCAACATACAATGTGGTAGCTTTGAAGCCAAATGCCTTTGAAGCCAACATACAATGCGGTATCATGGCTTCATACATCACTACACCATGCCTCTGAGCATGTTCCAGCTCACGTACGCAGCTTGAGACCCCCTTTCTCTGCCATTTGCACAGGAAGCAAGCTATGCATGGGCGTTGTGTCACTTGTGGGGATTGGGTGTGCTGAATGAGCAGAAAACCCCCTGTGCAGAAGCATCCGGAAGAGTGTCACTAAATCTCTGTAGACAAAATCCATCAGGTCTCTGGAAATTGGTGGCTAAAAAAAATCTAACACAAGAGCACCATGGAGCCCACGAGGGAGAACAGATTGTTTTAGAAATCTCTGGGTGCTGTGTTGTCATCGTATCTACCACTGAAACAGAGTCACCACCAAAGCATAATGAAGAAGGAAACTAACACATAAGATCCCTACTCAACAGTCCCACCCACCAGATACCATGGAAAATGAAGATTGCAAAACAGCCAAGTTCAACAGAAACCTACTTTAATGCAAAATGTCAGAAGTTTCCAAAAGAGCTTCATTAATAAGCAATCCTAAAGCAACCAGCAAGAAAAGGAATCATAACACTTGTAGCCCACTTCTCTGCATGTTTACTCAGAAGTAAATCCCATGGGGCTTATTCCTAAGCAGAAGGGCAGCTCTGTTTGTTAAACACATATCTGTGTCTGCAGCTACCTTATCTTGACCCAAACTTTCTTAGATGTGAAACATTCTTCCAAAATTTTGTATGCAATGGTTTCCAAATTAAATTCTGTCCACCTTTTCCAGTTTTTCTCTCATTTCTCATGTCTTCTCCTCCTTCATCAATCCAAGCATCTGACTGCAATTTCTCAGCCACACAGGTTCCAGTTAGCAGCAAAACAAGCACCTTAAATATGAACGCATTTACTTCAGCAGATGCTTTTGTGGACTACAGGCCACTTCATCAGACGCAACAGATCTTCAGATTCAGTAGATGGGGTCTGAGTGTATAATCACACAACACACACAGGGGTATAGAGGGAAAACAAACAAAACTGAACCCAGGAGGCTCAGATGGTAAGAAATGAGGGAAGGGGGTTGCAGCTTAAAATACAATCCTAATCACATTTACCTGGGAGTAAAAAAGGTAAAGGTATCCCCTGACAATTAAGTCCAGTCGTGTCCAACTCTAGGGTGCATTGTCCAAAGACGCCTCCGTGGTCATGTGGCCGGCATGACTCTCCTTGCCGCAGCGCGTAGCATGCAGCTGGAACACGGAGCGCTGCGGCAAGGAGAGTCATGCCGGCCACATGACCACGGAGGTGTCGGAGGATTGTATTTTAAGCACCCCGCAAGCGGTACCTATTTATCTACTCGCATTGACATGTTTTGGAACTGCTAGGTTGGCAGGAGCTGGCCAAGCAACAAGCGCTCACCCCGTCGCGAGAATCGAAATGCCGACCTTTCGATCGACAGCTTATGGTTCAGCGGTTTAACCCGCTGCGCCACCCGCAGTAAGTTCGCAGTAAGCCACCCGCAGTAAATTCCATTAAAATCAATAGACCTGTGTACACATATAGGCTTCTATATAGGCTCTAGTGACCCACTTTGGGATACAGGATATGCACGGTGACCATTCACATTTGGAAAGATTGAGAACCCAGATGAAAGTTTCAAGACTGGCAAAGGTTTGAGAGTCCACATTCTCCAGCATCACTGGCTGCCACAATCTTCTTCTCTCCTCACCAATTCTGCCCCCAGCCCACCACTCTCCATCTGGCCCCATGAGCAGATGGCTCTGCTTTGCGATGTAAATTGCTTTGTGAACTTTTGTTGTTGTTGTTGTTGAAAAGTAGTAAGTAGATATTCACAGTAATAATGATCACTATAAAGTTGTATTATTTTTCTTAATAAAAGGAGGTGTGGTCTAGAGGTTGAGCCAGTGCCCGGCCTGAAGAAGCTAAACAGGGTTGGCCTCAGTTCTCACCTGGATGGGAGATGGGAGCTGATGATGGACCTCGTGAACGCACTGGGAAGGCACCGTGAGAGGGGGTGGAATAATGTCCAGAATGTGGAGGAGTCAATCAGAGATGGATAGGTCTGAGGGTGAACTGTGGCTACTATGAAGCTTGGAAGGTTTAGAACACAAGCCAGGACACTGAATGGACTTGGAAGGAAATGTCTGGGAAATGAAGGATTCTATGAGTTCTTTATAATATTTGTTTAAAAAAAAAACACATTTGAAAAAATGGGGTATGGATCAGCCTGCCTATGTAAACTGCCTTGAGTCTGCAAGAAAAAAGCAGTATATAAATACTGTAAGTAAAAAAAAAAAATCATATTGGGAGTAGCCCCGTGCTTGTTTTTAACAGGAAAAGGTGGAATATAAATCATAGAAAACAAAAGCAAGTCCACACCCGCAGACTGAAGTGGTACAGTCCAGTCCAGTATCATCTTAGTGAGTTCTAAGCACTGGCATCGCTGTAGGTGGGGTGGAATGCTAAGTGCCACCCCACTCTGAACCTCTGTTACAGCTCTGCGCAAGGCAGTCCCGCCCCCTCACCTTCAGAGCCATTCGAGGCAGCGAAAACAACGCACAGGAGACTCCCTGCACGTTGTTTTCGCTGCCTCGAATGGCTCCGAAGGCGAGGGGGCAGGGCCGCCTTGCGCGGAGCTGTAACGGAGGTTCAGAGTGGGCGGCACTTAGCATTCTGCCCCACCTACAGCGACGCCAGTGGTTCTAAGCCCGAGAACATGCCCTAGATTTAAATCTCACCTTAGCCATAGCCTCAAGGCAAGCCAGCCTCTCTCAGCCTCGGCCTCTCCATCTGCAATATGGGTATAATAATGCTGGCAACCAGAGGGAGCAAACAGCCCTAAGAAGGGCCCAACAAAAACAGGTGTATAGAAATAGACTGTCAGCGCAATCCTATCTAACTTACACCACCGGTGTAACCAGTGGTGCAGTGAGAATGGGAGGCCCCAGAACGGAAACCGGTGGTGTAAGTTGGATACGATTCCGCTGTGTATCATTTATTCCAGATGTGTTTTCAGTTGTTCAAGGGATGGGAGCTCCATAATTAATCCAAGGCCATTGGATACGAGCATCTGTAAAAGCCAGCACTTTGCAATGATGACTGAACTGGTTGGAGACTCAAGAAGCCAAAAAGCTTCCTTTATAAGCTTGTTTAAATCAAGGCTGTTGGATTCTGCTCAAACTCACCCCAAGATGATGACTGAAAGCGCCTGGCGTGATAATTATCCTGGTCTACATTTTAGGCTTATTATAAGCATTACTGAGATAATGTACGTACATTATTATACATGATCATGGATGAATGATTAGCAGAACCTGGTGAGCCTGAGGAGCGCATATGATCCTGTTCTAAATTCTCATCAAGCGTTTCCAGAGCTACTCAGGAATAGCACCTCTGCTCTGCTCTGCTTTTAAGCCCCATGAGGCACTAAGCAAGGCTATAACCACCAGGGATGTGGATCAAGTCTCTGGGTCCAAGTCTTGAGTCTTTGGTTGCGAGTCCCTAAATAGATGGGGAAAGTGGGTTTAAACCTGAATAAAATTGGACTTGTCATAAAAGGCTCCAAGTCTCAAGTCGAGTCTTTCGAGTCTTTTACAATCGCCGAGTCAAGTCCGAGTCAAGTCATTGATGCGACTTGGAAACCAACTTGAGTCCGAGTCAACAGACTTAAGCCTACCTCACTGATAACCGCTCAGATTCTTGCTTTGGATCTGTATCGACTCCTCCTTCGTTTGTCCTGCTGTCCTACCTCCTGTGGTCAGCACGATTCTCTACTTTCCCTACAGTAGTATTGTAGCAGGTTAGCAGTCAGAAATGCGGCCCAGCCATTGCTTTTGTTAAACAAAGCAATTCCGGAGGCTAATTGATGGTTCTTCTGAATGACTCAGTAATAGTCCTCCAGGATATGCTCCTGTACCTTGTTTTTGTTTGTAAAGCCATCACAGAGAGGGGCCCAGGTGTAAGAGGGTGAGGTGACCCATCCCCCCTCTTGCTCTCTAAACAAAGGCAGGACATTTCATTCATGCCAGGGAAGGGCCAGAGGGTAGGCCAACCTGGGTACATCCCGCTGTTATCTGTGTGAGATGCCCGTTCCAAGCTCACGTGTTATGCTGTTCACATGAACAACCCACTCAGGTAACCCGGGGAAAAAGACAAGCAAAAATACACTTGTATTAGCCTTTGGCTGATGAAAAATAACTGTTGCGACAGATTAAGAGCTTTAAGATTATGCAACTTCATCTATCACCTCCATAGCCGATCTGCGATTTTTGCAATGATTATTTTATTTGTCTTCAAAGATTGTATTGTGTTGTCAGCATTCCCCTTTAGAAATGTTACATTCAATTATATTCCCCCGCTTACATTATCTGAAGCTACCTTGTTAGCAAGAGGAGTGCAGTGAAGCATGAATCTCTCTCTCTCTCTCTCTCTCTCTCTCTCTCTCTCTCTCTCTCTCTCTCTCTCTCTCTGTGTGTGTGTGTGTGTGTGTGTGTGTGTGTGTGTGTAGAACACACTTTGGAACAGACAAATCAATTTCAGTGAGTTCGCTTGTAGGAGAAGCAATGATTCTGCAAGGAAAGATAAATAATTAAGCATGTGTGGTAATGAGAGGGGTACTGCAATCTCTGTGTGTATGTGTGTGTGTGTTGTGTGTGCGTGTGTGTGTGTGTTGTGTGTGTGTGCACAGAGCAAAATATTACATTGTATACTTTATGTGCTACATGACTCATACATTGGAACTGTGCATATTTACTGGGACATATCTCTGGTATCATGATAAAGCTCTTTTTGTCCCTATTACACCTTTAAGGGAGAGGCTGGGATGCATTTTCAATATTCACACACACCCATCATAGCATGCAGCGTGCACTCCCTTGGTGCTGCTGCATCACATAGGCTGGTGGGAGATGGGGTTGGGCTGCCCAATACTTTAGGGTACTTGTACCAAGATTAGGGTACTTGTACCAAGTTTGTACCAAGGGCTTAGTGGTTACGATGCTGAACTGCAGACCATAAGGTCGGTAGGACAGCAGTTCGCACTACTGTTGCTAGAGGTGGGGCGGAACGGTAAGTCTTGCACAGTGGTAACCGCTCCGTTCCATGGTGGCCCCGCCCACTCGCCATCGGAACCAGTCAAGCGGTGAAGGCAATGCGCAGGAGACTCCCTGTGCGTTGCCTTCGCTGCTCGGACTGGTTCCAACAGCGAGTGGGCGGGGCCACCATGGAACGGAGCGGTTACCACTGTGCAAGACTTACTGTTCCGCTCCACCTCTAGCAACGCCAGAGGCAGTTCAAAACCCGAGTGCCGCGGGACGGAGTGAGCTCCTGCCTCCTGTCCCAGGTCCTGCCAACCTAGCAGTTTGAAAGCAAGAAATTGCAAGTAGATAAATAGGTACCGCTGTGGCGGGAAGGTAACAGCGTTCCGTTAATCAGGCCGACCTCATGACCATGGAAGCGTCTTCGGACAGCGCTGGCTCTTTGGCCTTAGAAACGGAGATTAGCACTGCACCCTAGAACCACGACTGGCTTTCGAGCAGGGGATACCTTGACCTTTACTCTACCAAGTTTAGAAATAAAGGGTTCTTAGAATATGGCAAGCATTAACCAATCCATATGTAGTGATCATGCTAATATGCTCTGTATTGGTGTTTGTGTTTAGCTCTTGAGCATCCCAAAAAGTCTTCCAGGGAGTAAACTCTGAGGAGGGAGACAAATTATTGGAAGAAGAGGGTAAGCTGCAAGACATGCATAACCAGGGAGCATGGGACAGAATCAAGAGCAAGACGTTTTAGTATCAAGGAGCTTGACAGTAAAATATATGAGCTGTAGAGTTCCCCAAGGAGGAGGCACTGAGAGCTTCATCACTTAAGATGCTTACAACTAGTCTAGACAAAAGGCAAGAAAAGGGGACAGCAGGGAATAATGATCCACTAGCTAGGAGATGGACCAGCAGAGCTCCAAGGATTTTTCTTCACCCCAAGGGTCTTCCATGGGAAATAAAGCCATATCACCTGGCCCTAGAATCTAGATTCTAGACCCTAGATCAGGGGCGGGGAACCTTTTCCCTGGCGAGAGCCATTTTAAATATTAGAAATTTGCTTGAGGGCCAGCCATAAGGCCGCCCGCCATTTTTATTTAATTAATTAATTTTTGCCCCCGGCCTCCGGAGGCTCCGCGCTCACCGTCCTAAGCCGCCGCGTCCGCGCTTCACCTCCGGCGTACCATGCCGATGAGGGCAAGAGGGCAAGAGCTTGCCCTCATCGGCGTGGTACGCATGTGCGAAATGGCCAACGGCCTGGTGAGAAGGGGTCAAGGCGGCGGCCGGGGAGGACATGCAAAGGCCCTCTCCCAGCCTCCGGAGGTGACGCGTGGACCCGGCGGAGCCTCCAGGGGCCGGTTGGGCGGCCTCCCGGCAATCTCTCCGGGGGCCGGACCGGTTGGCCTCGGGGGCCTGATCCGGCCCTGGGGCCGGAGGTTCCCCACCTCTGCCCTAGATGAATCACTGTGGTAGGGATGAGAGCAATGGATTGCTTGCACTAGGTTCCATACTACCAGGGGCACAAGATCCCAGTCCCTTTGAATAGGCTTACCAGATCATCGACCGGGACGGAGCGATCTCCCCTTAAGGGGACGGAGCGCGGGGGGGCAGAACGCAACGCGTTCTGCCCCCCGCGCTCCGCCCCCTTAAGGGGAGATCGCTCCGTCCCGGTCGACGATCTGGTAAGCCTACCTTTGAATCTTCTCTCCCCTCCTACAGCTCCAACTTCATTCATTATTTCAGTCCAAAGCTGAAATGGAATCAATGTCTAGTTAATGATGAGACTTGAGGAAATTGAGCTAGTTTCCTAAAAAAAAAAAAAAAAGTTTGAAAATAATTTAGTTGTTCTTGAGCTCAATTACAAGATTTTTCAAATCTCATGGCACTCCCTATTATATGAGGAGTGCAACAGTCCCTGAATCCCTCCCCCTGTGAGCAGCATCCCAGGCACTAGAGATCATGGGAAATAGTTTTCCCAGGGTGCCCAAGGGACAGTATGCTTTACCACTGACCTATAGTTCCTCATGCATGTCATTATGGGCTTTTTCCAAACATGGTAAGCTCATGGCAACAGATTTAGTAGCCAGAATAAGAGCTGTTTCAACAATGGAAGAACAGTGTATGCATATTCACACATGCACACTATGGAAACATGGGTGCACGGCTTCCTGGATCTTACAACTGGAGTGCAGATTTTAAGGTATTCATGAAAATTCCAATCCTTTTTCCTAGATACCATTGAGCTTTCTAAAACTTTCTAGACATAAAACAACCACTGGTTGGCTCTCCAAAGTGCTTCCTTCCTTTCCCCCCTCTGCTTCATGGAGAGAAAGTGGTTGGAATAAATAGGGGGGAGCGACTGTTGGATGGGCCTTGTTGTATTGCACTTGTAAGTGGCTAAACCACTGACATTTTTCAATTAAAAATGAACAGATTTGTCACTGAATGTGTGTTCTCGCAAGCAATTCTCCCCTCCCATAACTAGAAGCAGATGTGCGTAGGAGGCATCTTACAGAAAGCGCTCACAAGCTTTCTATCCTCTCTTCTTTCAGAGGCATGCAAGGAACAGACAAGTTCACAGACCCTAGATTAGTATCTCAGGAAGGCGTGTCCAAGGCTGTCGATTGCTCTGGAGTCAGTGGTCTAACGCATGACATCCTTAGACACGTAGTAGTAGCACTTGTAGCCGTGCAAATGGTTGGAGAGGTTACTACAGCACACAGATGTAGTAAATACAGTCATGCCTGCAGATGCTTGAGTCAAAATGTTCCAAAAGAGGTTCAAATATTTGGCTCACTTTCTGTTTTCTGCTTGGCCTGTTGCCTCATGTACCTCCACCAATGATTGCCATCCACAAGTAGATGTGCCTAGTTTATATGGTTGCTGTCTGCAAATGAGCATGGTGGTGCCTTTTAAAGGCTGACTCCCCACCTTAATTTAGAACTCTATCATTGTAAGATTCTTCAGGGACCCAAACAGCATAAAAGGATGTTTTATTGTTCAACCAAGTTATTCAACTTAGACAGAGGCCTATCAGAATCATTCATTACTACTAGACCGTCTGTCTTGTGAGGCATGAGCTTGGGTGATGTTGGCGACGTTCCGCCGTTGGTTTAAAAGTTTCTTTTTTACTTTCCGGGGGTTGCGTCAGCCCTACGGAAGGTAGGGGGGCGCAGCTCCCTCTGCAGGCCTCCCTGCACTTCAGATCGGCTCCCTGAAGTGATCGAGACCCACTCCCGGTTTCAGACCAAAACCAGATGTGGGTCTCGATCGCTTCAGGGAGTTGATCTGAAGCTCAGGGAGGCCTGTGGGGGGGGGCACAACCCCCTTGTACCCTCCAGAAGGCCAGCACGACCCCCAGTAAGTAAAAAAGAACCTTTTCCTGCTAGCGGTGCAATCTCGCCGCCGCTGCCATTGGCCCACCCCCACAAGGACTTACGACTTCCCCTACTCTTGCGGAGAACTTTGAGAACCTCTGCACTAACTAACAACATCATTGGATCCTGGAGATACTGGCATACTGAATTTCTGGTATTCTGCCAATCAACTGGATACATTTGGAAGTAGTTTAATTTTATTTAATTATGTCCTTCTCCCAATGGAGAAGGATATAATTATGTCCTTCTCCCAATGGAGAAGGACATAATCCAGCACCCAACTGGATTCTTCCTGACCGTACCCCTCCCCGCCCTTCACCAGATTGGGACCAGATGGTAACCTTGGCCAAGGAGCAAAACATGCAGCCCCAAAAGAGTTTTATGACATACCACCTTTGACCTGGAACAGTTGCATTGAGCCCTGAGAGGGTTGCCTCTCCAGTGCCATTTTCTGGCACTCTCCCGAACGCACAGTCCACTTCAGAATTCATCATACACTTGCATTTCATTGCTGGCCCTTTATTGTTCCCAGAATAGTAACCTTGCAATCATTCTATATAGAAATTTCAGCCCCAGTAGTAAATAAACTGGGTTGGATCCAAAGAACCATGAGTGGGAAAATAGAAGCTAGGTCTGTTTTGCAAATACTTGTGCAAGAGCATCTACAAGAGTGCATGCAGTGCTATAGTAGTTATATATATGATTGTAGAAATTATCATGTACGCAGACTGCAGAAGAGTTTTATCAATGCATCCATGCACAATGGTAACAAAGAGGGGGAGAAGACTTGAAGGAACAGAAGGCTATGAGAAATTGTACATGTACAAAACTCAGAAATAAAAACATGTCACCACCAGCTGACCCTCAGAGGGTAAGGTGATGCACAAGAAAACTTCCCTTCCTGGTCTTAATGGATGGGTTGATTCTCATGGAGGAAGGTGGTCTTCAAATATCTTGGCCCCATAAGAACATAAGAACATAAGAAAAGCCCTGCTGGATCAGGCCAAAAGCCCATCTAGTCCAGCTTCCTGTATTGCACAGTGGCCCCACCAGATGCCTCAGGGAGCACAAGACAACAAGATAAAACCATGACAACAAGATAAAGCCCCAAACCATGTAGGACTTCAAAGGTAATAACTAACACCTTAAATCGTGCCCGGAAGCAAACTTGTCGCCAGTGCAGCTGAATGACAGTGCGAATCTATTGGGTTCACTTCAGAAACAACATCAGGTACTTTAGAACTCAACAATCCAGAGAGAATTTCTGAAAAAGAAGGTTTTGGAAGGATCCTTAAGCTCCACCTATATGACCTACCAGTCTGGCCTGACTGTACTTCCTAGCCCCTCCCAAGGGGCTGTATGTTTGAAATCAGGAGCTGGCAACCCAGCTTACTTTTCATGGGAAGGTTTGGGAGCTTCGGAAAACCGGGGCAGGGTCCAGATGCTGTCCACAAACTGCCAATTGGCTACGGCCAATTGAGGAGACAGTGGAAGATATGTGAAAAAAAGGCCTCCAAGTTCCAGAATTTAGGGAGCAGTATGTATGAGCAAGCATCCTGGCAGCCACCCAGTTCCATGTGCTGCCAAGAAACTTTAGATGATGCAGGTGCAAATAGTTTTGAAATCCTGGCTCATTAAAATATGAATTTTGCAAAGGGGATTCGATTTGAACATCTGGGAGCCTGGGTTTGGAGGGCGGAAACACACAGCCCACTGGATACAAACACACAGCCCATGGACATACTCGCAATCCAGGCTGCTCTGCCATCCGATGGCAAGGAGGGTCCAGATTGTGGTGGGGTTGGTTGGGCAATGGTGGGAAAGTAACCCAAGGATGCCAAACAACCGGAAATTACCCAGAAAGTCTGTCAGCACAATCAACTGCTATTTTCATTGTTCTTTGGCAAATTTATACACAGTCAGGAACACCTGGACTGGCAAGCAGCCCAGCTTTGACTAATTGCCAGGGGAGAGGAGCAGTCATTTGTCTTCGGTGGGGTTTCCTACGCTCGTTCCTCAAAACATGTGGTTTCACTTTTCCCCTCTCTCTGCAGGAAATGGCAGGACAGTGAAACACAGAATAAATGAGTTCGATTTGGAGAGGTTGCCTCCTCGGAGGCCACTCCAAAAATAACTGTCTTGTGAGAGGTTGTTAATAACCGAGACTCTATATACTGTCTTCGGCAAACAACATTTCAAAGGCACACTGTTCCTTTTCTCCCCAGGCCCCCATGTAAATACAAAACATTAGGGGAGTAAAAGAGAAAGCCAGCCTAAATTGTAAGAATCCTTTATATTTCCTGGGCTGGGTGCATCCTTAAAAAAAATAGCTAGTCTTTATTAAGATTGTCCTTGATGCAAGTTGAAAGAGGATTATGTCTATTCTGTTTCTCTGTTCATGATGGCAAGCATTTAATAAGAATGGTCACAGTGGGAGAAAGAACTCGAGAAAAGACAAACGTGCTCTGCATTGAAACCTCACAAGCCAAAAGGAATCTTTGTAGAAATTCCAGTGGTCAGAATGCAGAACTTCAGTCCAGGGTCAAAGAAGAATATGGAGTGGAAGAGGAAGTGTAGAGGAGAAGGAAGTGTTCTGTGATGTTCCAGCCCAATAATCTACTCTTGTCTCCTCCACACTTCCTACCTTGTCCACTCAGTTTGTCACTTTTTTTTTAATCCAGGGGACAGGAAGAGAAGTGTCAGAGATGGACAGTAGATGGCAGGAGCCACCTGTCAATCTGCCTCCTGAGGTGACCACCGCAGTTGACTTCATGGCTGGACCAACCTTGCTTCCGTCAGTGCCCAAACGGCCTCCTATCTTACCCTGGGGTTCACTCAAGATTAGCTTTCCATGCTTCTAGGCTGCTACTATACTGGCAAATCTACTCATTAATAGCCCAGTCCTATACTTACTGTACTTACTGACTGATGTCGGTCCTCCTCTTCTGCTGATGCTGAGTGCTTTATAGTCAGCCCCAGTTGTAAAAGGCGCACTGACAGCGTGCTACTCAGGGTCCTGCCAGGAGTGCTGGGGGGAAGACCAACGTTGCCACATCCCACACCGCTCGCTGGAGCAGGTAAGTCAGCGAGAGAGGCGGAGTGGGGGAGGACAGAATGGGGAAGGGGTGAAATGGGGGTGGGGAGGTGGATGGGTGCATCGGGTCAGGGAAGGGGGCAGGTTTGGTGGCAGCAGCGGTCGCCGAATCCTATCCCTCTTCTCAGACCCGATCCCGCAGCACAGGTCCGCGCAGACCTGCTCCAGCCATTTAGTTATAATAAATATAAAGTATATAAATATAAATCAGTATTTATATACTGCCTTTTTCTTTGGTCATCGGATTTCTCTTCCGACTTGCCTTGCCCAGAGGAGACCTCTGCAACTGCCCCCCCCCCACACACACACACACCATAGGATGCAGCGGTTGCATTGGCGGGGAGGGAAAAGAATAGGATTGGGCATTTGGTATAGTTATCCTGGAACTGTGCCAGTTCAGAATAGCATTTGAACTATTGCTATTCAAATGCAATAGTTCAACTTAATGAACTATTCCTCACGCATAAAAACTGTTGTCCATAGGATAGTAGTGTGTTAGGGTAAAGTGTTTTTCCCTAGCATTCTCCCTCATAAGCTAACTTTCATGCAAGACGTTTTTAATGGAGAGCATTCACATATGTGGATTTCTGCCTGCATTTCCCCTTCTGTTATGGGGGAAAGGTAGAGCATCTTAAGGAAATCCACAAGCCTCACCTTCATGACTACCTCAGTTTTAGCCACATTGTTATCCTCTTGTCGAATTCTAAAAACAATAATGAAGGGGGCCATCACTAAATGTAGGAGGCAGGCCCCATCCAACCCTCCTGTAACTCAGATCCAGGAGAATTATACCATGTGCTCTTCCCACACATAGGAGCCTGAGCAACATCCCAAGGAGAGGCGGGGACCTTCTCTGTGCAACATTCCAGCACTCACAGATGGAAGCCAGATGTACAGAACACAGTACACTGCCCATGCTACTCCCACACTGGCAGCGCAATCCTGTGTATCTTCAGCCCTGGGGCAGCACACGCTGCCCTTGTCGCGCAAGTGCCGTAAAACACTTGCATGACACCCGGCGAGCAAGCAGTGCCGGCGCTGCGGCCTGCGCTGCTTGCTCCACCATCTCCCCGGCCCTTCGCCGGGCGGAGCAGGTAAGACCTATGCCGGTTGGGGCAGGGGCAGGGGAAGGCCGGACCGGGCGGCAAGGGAGGGCGGCCATTGGCCACCCAGGGCCTGGAGGGGGCAGGGATACCGGGGGCCCAGATCCCCGGTATTCAAAGCTCCCTCCAGGCCCCAGCTACGTTCTGCAGCTTTCCGCCCCACCGTTAGGTGCCACGCCCCCTCGTCGTAGGAGCCCATCAGCGGAGAGAAAGCAATGCGCAGGAGAGTACCTGCGCGTTGCTTTCTCTCCGCCGACGGGCTCCTACGACGAGGGGGTGGGGCACCTCGTACCGGAGAGTAATGGTGGGGTGGAAAGCTGTAGAACTTAGCTTTCCGCCCCACCTCACGCGACGCCAGTGATTGAGCCTACCGCCGCTGACACCGGAGGAAGGGGAAGATCATCCCCTTCTCCCGAGTTGTTCCTGGGCTGCCCCGGGACATCCTGGGAACTCAATAGGATACAATATCCCTACACAGGATTGGGCTGTTAGTCTTGTCAGCCACCTAGACCAGCAAAGGACGACTGTGAGGTGTGAGGTGAGCACACCACATGCATGGACTGAGAAGAAGAAAAATACCAAAACCGCTCTTCCATGGCTGAAATCCAAGTTATATGGGCACACCTTTCACTTTTACTCTAGTGTGCCAATGTCTCCGTTGAGCTTGGGCCTTCTGCCCATTTCATAACTTTTACCACTTGAATAGCACTGTGGTTCAGTGGACGCACACATGCTTAGTCCCAGGCTCAATCGCGAATGTCTCCAACTAGGCCTGGGAATGTTACCTGTCTGAAAACGTGGGAAAACTGCCAACAGACCTCCTCGGACCCAGGAGGGGGCGGGATCAGCGGCGCTGGTGCACACCGTATCTAAACCCCCTTCCTGGGCCTGATCCGCCTGCATGGATCAATGTGGACTTGCACCAGGAATATCGCTGGCGCAGTTCCGAGTTGACCCGTTGCAGCTGCTGGGGCTTACCCAGGGGCAAGGGAACAAATGTCCCCTTACCCCGAGGAGACCTCCAGCAACTACAAATCCCCCACGGGACGCGGCATATAGCCCATGCCGGCGCCGTTGCGTCACCACACTTAGGTAGGATTGGGCTGTTAATCGCAGAATCAACACTTGAAGTTAAGATTTATGAAATTAGGAAGCAACCCTAATATATAAATGGAGGAAAGCATAACAATAATTTGTTACAAGAAGATTTTGTTAGCTGGAAGAACTGTCTTGTTTATTTGTCATTGATCCGACCCTACTTGTAAAGGGAACATAGGCTGTAGTTAGGTGGGAGCCCAGATTCACCTTCCAAAGGGAAACTGTAAGACACATAACCAGGCACAAATCACTAGCAGGTTCAGGCTAATTCGCACCAAATGTTTTTGCAGGCTTATCTCTTCAACCACTCAAGTCACAACAAACATGGAAAGTGTCAGCCTCAGTCGGGTGTGTGAGCTTGTGAACATCC
The DNA here is from genome assembly GCA_026170595.1 of Plestiodon gilberti rubricaudatus. NCBI lineage: Eukaryota > Metazoa > Chordata > Lepidosauria > Squamata > Scincidae > Plestiodon > Plestiodon gilberti. The sequence goes on from JANXHW010000012.1 coordinate 20,237,935, forward strand.
ATCTGAAAAATCAAGGCAGCGTTGCAAATAATAGCTCCCTGCAAGATATCCAAATACTAGGACAGCCAGGGAGGGGGTATTACAAACTCATAGAGCCAGAATCAAATATGTAGGAGTTAATATTAATTTTTCAAGGGAAGAGCACTGCCCAGAACTGAAAGAACATTTTGGTATCCAGTTTGGAGACGCTCATGGAAGCAATGGGCTGGCTGGGGTGCCTGGCTTCAGCCCTGCCCAATGCTTTTCAGAGTGTAGTAGATACAATTGGTGACATCACCAGACCTTGTGTTAATCAGGGGCACCACTGAGGAGGCACAGAGGGCGGCTCCCTGCAACTCCCAGGCAACTGACAATGATGGGCAGAGCCATCACTCGGCAGCAGCACATATGCTCTCTGAGTGCAGATGGTTCCAGCATCTCCACTTCAAACTACCGTATTGTCCCGAGTATAAGACGCACCTGATTATAAGACGCACCCTTAAAGTTTGGTGCTATTAAAAAAATTTAATTAAATCACTGGCATTAAATTGCAACAGCCTGATTATAAGACGCACCCCTAGTTTAAAAACTTAAATTAGGAGAAAAAAGTGAGTCTTATACTCAGACCAATACGGTATTTGTCTTCGTGGGGTTGGGAAAGACTCCCTGCTCAAAACCCTGAAGTGTCGCACCACCACTCCCAATCTGAGCTCGAGAAATCAATGATCTGAATCAGAGTAAAACAGCTACCAGTGTTCCAGCTGGGGTAAAACTACATACTGTACGGCTAGAGACCATATAACGGCCTGGCTTAATAGAAGCCATCTTCACTTTATTGTTATTGTTATTGTTGAAACAAGAACATTTAAAACTCGGGTTAAAAGCCATGTAAAAATACTGTATGTTTAAAAATGTTTAGAAATTTTTAAAAACAAGTGGTCACGACATTTCCTTCAAAATCTATGAACATTCTCAAGTGAATAATCAGAGCACAAAGCTGCCAAGGTGTATCATTGTATCCGGCCATGACAGTTTCAGGATTTTCTTATTATGATGATTCATAACTACAGGGAGCGGCGGAGGAGGTCAGTAAACATTGTCTTTACTTACCTCTCCCAGTCTCCTGGTCAGTCTGCAGGGTACAGCAGAGGCTACATCAGTCAGTGTCCCTGCATCATGCAGACTGGCCTCGGAGAAGATTTGGCCCTTAGTTTTGCTTTTTATCTTACAAACACTGAGTCGTCATGTGTCTCCCCCCCCCCGACTCATCTTGCTTCCGACAAAAGAAAAAGAAAAAAGACACACCCAAAAAGCCCTTATTGAATTTTGCTCTGGATATTTGGCATAGATTTTTGGGCATGTGTGCCAAAAAAAAAAAAAATGTGTGCAAAGATCAATTTCGGATGTGCGGTTTCATAACGTTATCATTTTTCCCCATACCAAAAGTGTGAGTTTGCAAACTTGAGTTAGGTTGCAAATTTCTTTTCACTCTGTTTGTAAGTAATACTTGCATCTTGCCTTAAAAGTATTGGGAGAGAAGCCTTTCCGCCCCCCACCCCACCCCCTTAATCCTCTAGTCGTCCTGAAGCTGATTCTTGGGTTGGAGATTTTTGAGAGTCTATGAGAAATAGCAGAAGAAACAGTGCGATCACCTGCGTTATAGTTTTATCTCCGCCGAGACGCTCAGCTTTGACATTGCAAGACTGTGCTGTAAAGGATCGCCTCTTTACGAGAACCACCTGTCTAAAACGACAGCTTGTTCCTTTAACTTTGGAACATATTTTTAAGGTTAACATACCACTAAAAAAAAAAAAGCAGGCTGGAAAAAAGCAGCAGTCCTTCCCCCAGTTCTTAACAATCCAGGCTAAACTGCCCTCCCTGTACAACAGTCCTGCTTCAAATAGAAATTTTATTCCCCGGTTCCATCTATTCAGCTCTTTAACTTAATCCGGTAGTATTTTAAGATTTCAGATTGGAGTTGTTTGCGGTAGCGGTGTGGTTTATATCAATTTTTTTCCCCTGATCCATAGGAAGGGGCACCGGATGTATGGGAGGACACCAAATCAAAGGGACTCGCTGTAACCACCTGGAAGTGAACCTTCCATTACAGGATGAAAACATGGAGACAAAAAGCAAAACATATGAGATTCTCCTGGCTGGAAGGGCAGAGACTGAACTGTAGAATTTGGTAGGGCTCGAAGAAGGTCCCAGTGTATTTTTCTTTCTGTTTTTTAAATCTTTAATCCAATACTTTCCAGATCAGAAAAATACAACAAGGCATCACAATCATTTTCAATCGTTACGTAACACTTAGGACTTCCTAGTTTACATTTTCTTGCTCACTGTTCCTGTTTCAAAAGTCAAAGACTGCCGTGGTTTCACCGGATCTTCTTCGATCTAGTCCCCTCTGCAAAAGTTTTTTTATAACACGTCATTTTGTTTGTCGCTCTCCTATGCCAAACATTCTTCTTCCATTGTGGAAGGAAGTTTGTTATTTTTCCAATTTCAGGCAACAAGCAACGGAGCTCTAGCAGCACATTGCCGAACACTTCTTTGTTCCTGTTTTCTGACATTTGACACATCTTTAGATTTGCCCAGTAGCAAGCGGAAAAGAAGCTGCTCTATTCCCACGCCGTTCTTGATGCAAATAACCAGTTGCTTCCAAAGCTTCTCCATTGCCTTTAAAAGAGGATTATTAGACAAATTCCTAGAGGAGACTCTATCAATGGCTAATAGTCACAATCACTAGATGCCTACTTCCAGGTCCAGCAACAGGATGCAAAGACAGAATCAGGGGAGCAAGGAGAGAAGAATCACAGAGTTGGAAGGTCTTTCAAGGCCATCTGCAGCCCAATCTTATCCGTCAGCAGAAGTGCGATGATGCTGGCAGGAGTTACGTTCCGCGGCACCAATGAGCGCCAAAAAGGCTGGCGGCGGCGAGCGCAGGCTTGTGTAGAGAACGCTGTCCACCAGCACCAGTGAGTTGGCAAGGGGGGGTGGTTGGTGGGAGGAACAGGGGCATTTCTGGGTGGGTAGGGGGAGGAACTAGGGGCCGGGGAGGAGGCAAGAGAGGTGGATCCAGCAGCAATGACACATGCCAGATCTTATCCTCTCCCCTTGTAATCTTACCTCCCTGCCCCTTTTTCCTCCTTGGAGATATGCCCAAAATAGGTGGTGTAGGTCCCAGGAGACCCATGGGTGGCCTGACGGATTATTTGGAGCGAAGTCCAAATGTTTGCCTTCAAGTGCCCCCCCCCCCCGCCATAGGCTGCATCGGCAGGGAATAGGATTGGGCTGTTAGTCCAACCGCCTGCTAGAAACAGGAAAATCCTCTCTAGAGCATCTCCAAAAGGTGCCTGTCAAGCCTCTGCTTGACGACGCCCAGCCAGGGAGACCCTCTCCACTACTCTTGGTCACCATTCATTGTCAAACTGCTTTTACTGTTAAGAATTTCTTCTCGATATCCAACGGAAATCTCCTCTCCTGCAGCTTAAGCCCATGAGACCTAGTCCTGCTCTCTGGGGAAGCAAGGAACCAAGGTCTGCCTCTCTCTCTCCTGCTTGTGGGCTTCCCAGAGGCAGCTGGTGGGTCACTGTCGGAACAGCATGCTGGACTAGGTGGACCTGTGGCCTGATTCAGCAGGTCTGTTCTTATGGCTGTGCATGTTCAAGGAGAGGGGATTTCAGGAGTAGCCAGGTGGGTGGTGTGGCAGGAGCCGAGCCAGAGTCCAGAGGGCTAAAGCAGAAGAAGGCTCCCCAGGGTTGATACGGAACCAACAAACTCTTCCCTTCCTGGAGCTAATCCTGCCCTGCAGGGCCCATGAGAGGGGGTAAAGGGGGTCAAAAAGGGGGCCCAGGAGCCAAAGGAGGGGCACCAGGAATGTCCAGGGGTCTCAGCTGGCCTCATGGAGAGTGAAAGACAGAGGCCGGGCCAACCGGAAGGCCAGGTCTACCGGGCAGGTAGACTTGGGAGCTGATGGGGTAATTAGATGCTCTCTGGCATATATTGGGAGGTGTGTTCCCACTTATTAGCAGAGTTCCCTCCTCCACCCAGGCAGACTGCTTTGCTTAGCTAAATGAATACACACGAGGCATTGCTTTGTAGTTGTAAAAAGAGGAAGAGTTTACTCACAGTTTAGTTTGCATATATACATAGCGTCTGACCATCAATCAGAGGTACATCCTAGACTTAAGATAGAACCCCCCTAGAGCTGGGGCTCCCTGCATGGGGTTAGGCTGCAAGATGGCCGCTGGGCTGCAGGAGCAGCGATGGCATCATCTTGCTCGGTGGGCATCAAGAGAAGAAGAGACTGAGTGAGGGGCAAGAAGGAGGAAATAAAGGTCAGGGGCCACACCCCTTCCTGGAACACAGAGGGATTAGAGTAGGTGGTCTTTACATGTGACCAGGCAGTACACCACACCCCCAGTGTCCAGCAGCTAAAGGCTGCCCATCCTCCAACAGGAGCCACATTGGGCAGCCTGGTAGACCTGGGCTCCAGAGACTTTTCCAGTCGTTGCTGCCCTCCCCTGCCCCATTTTGTCTCCTCCCCCTTTGGGAAGGGGCCCAAGAGAAACGTCATGCCCCCCTGATAAACTTCATCTCCGAGGCCTTGCTGCCCTGATATGAGGCTTGCATTTACATTCAGCCCTCTCCTATCATGTAAGCAGCCAGGTAGGCACCCACCCCTCCACTGGCTTGGGACGTTGACACTTATCTGGTGCCGCAGGTGCTCTTGGGGTCATGAGGGGGGTCTGAAGCAGAGCCCAGGGTCACGGTGGGGGACTTCGCCTCTCCCATTCTCCTGCACAGTTGGCTGTGGCTCTCCATCCAGGAATGTAGTGTCAGCTGCCCCATGCTTGAAGCTCAAGGCTTCAATAGATGTCTGCTCCTCTTCAGAGACTTCCTGGGATCTAGATCTCGCTGGGACCTCACGCCACGCCACCACCTTGCTTTGTGGGCTGTTGATGTGGACAACGGTGCCTTTGCACAGTGCTGACTGATTGGGGAGGGGAAATCCTGCCCTTGACTTTAAGTGCTGAGAGATGGTGGCAGAAGGAAGCAGGGGGTATTTCAGTCATCATAAAGCAGCCTCCTGTGCAGGACTGACCAATCAGTCCATGAAGCTATCTGAGGTGATCGTGGATTGGCAGACAGCACCTGCCTCTCCATCTGCTTGCCTCCGGACAAAAGAAAATATTTCTTCACCCAGCGTGTAATTCATCTGTGGAACTCCTTGCTACAGGATGTGGTGATGGCACCTGGCCTGGATGCCTTTCAAAGAGGATTAGACAGTTTGATGGAGGAAAAATCCATCACACGTTACAGGCCACAAACAACCTCCTGGCTTTAGAAATAGGTTTTCTCTGTGCCAGGTGCAAGGGAGTGACAACAGGAAAAAGGTTCTCTTGTTAGCTGTGTGCTCTTGGAGGCATCTGGTGCGGCCACTGTGAAAAACAGGAAGCTGGACTAGAGGGGCCCTTGGCCTGATCCAGCAAGGCTCTTCTGATGTTCTCCACTGTTCCTTCTCCTCCCACTCCCTGGATTTAAAAAAGAAGATAACAGAGCAGAAGTGTGTGTGGAGGAGAGGAAAGCAGTGGGCTAGAACATCTCGGACAGTCTAGCCATCTCCTCTCTTCTTCACTTCCTCTTCCTCTTCTTGATGAATGTAGGGAACTGGGAGGAGCATCAGAACCAGAAGCTGACACATAGCCAGGTAAGAAGGCAGCAACCTTTGGCTCCAGGAGGTCTTGAGCTGGCCCTGATCCTGCAATTTTACCCAGAGAAGCCCCTCACCAGCCACTACTATCTCCTGGTAGGGCTGCCTCTGCTTAGACTGCTGAACATATCTTGAAACGTTGGCACCACAACAGTACAAAACCAACTGCTTAACCCACTTCCCCCCCACCCCCGTCCACCTCAGTTTTGAAAACACAGGGTAGGTCTGCCATTGTATGGTACGGCAAGGGAAGGGAGAACACATTTGGGTTTGATTTGGGTTCCCTTGCAGACCTGAGCGGAGCAGGATTGTAACTTTAGCCTGACTCACCTTCCTTCCCTTTTCCCCAGCAAAAGGTGAAGAATGCGACGGATCGTTTTACACTCTGCAGCCCTTCTTGTTCTCCCGCGTTCGAGTCTTGGCTTCTTTCTTTGCTGCGCCTGAGCTGTTTTGACATGTTTATTTGTTTAATTTGCTTATTTTGACTAGCTCTGATTATAATTGGCAGCAAGGCGCAGAATTAACATCAGACAGTGTCTTCGACTTGTCAGTTACAATCATGCCAAAGGCAGGCAAAGGCAACTCTTTGCCGGAGAAGTGACAATCCTCCGAACCCGGCCCGGCTGCATCGCGCCAGGAGGAAAGGAGAAGGGGACGGAATAACGCAGGGGCACATTTGCCTCAATATGATTTTGTTGGCAATTATTCCAATGACAAAGGTTTCCCTTTGCATAAATAGAACCTTTTCAATGTAAAATAAATACTTTTCTTTCTTCTTTCCTCATAATGTTAACATGAACATTTATAAAGGCTGTCACGGCATTATGTGTAGCATGTTTTATTTATTTATTTATTTATTTATTTTTCACATTTTTTTTAATACCGCCCTTCCTCCAAGGAGCTCAGAGTGGTGTACATATTTCCTCCCTTCCTTTTGTCCTCACAACAACCCTGTGAGGTAGGTAGGTGGGGCTGAGAGATAGTGACTGGCCCAAGGTCACCCAGGAAGCTTCGTGGCTGAGCGGGGATTTGAACCTGGATCTTCCAGGTCTAAGTCCAACTCCCAAACCACTACACCATCCTGTTAGAGCCTGGCTACATGTTACACGCACATGCAAGTATGAGAGTAGCAAGAGCTCTGCCGGTTGAGAACAGTGAGGGACAACAAGCCCTGGAATTCAAAGTATAAGCAGAATAATATTGGGATAAGCAGATTTAAAAGCCTTCCCTGGGACCCCTGTAGTGATGTGTCAAAATACTACGCTTGTCACTTGACTACAGAAATCTCAGCCAATTATTTGTGTGTGTTTTAGTAAATGAAGTAATTGATTCAATTTGCATAGGTGCACATAGGCATCCATTCTGAAGCAAATAGGAGACGTTTGTTGCTTCTAGATGATGTTTGGATGTGCCGTAGTGGGGTATCATCTTAGCAGAGGGGTTTCCTCCTGTGTGTGAGAGCTGGGAAATGCCTTTTCTTTTCTGCCCAAACATTTTTCCCTCCACAACCAAGAGCCGCTTCTACTTTGTCTTAGTCAGCTTCTTCTGGTAGCACCTGAAGAGGTTGGCAGACAGGCCAGGCCACAGGGATCCACTCCCCGGTTAACCAGAAACCCTCCTCCTAGAAGTGAGGCAGACCAACAGTCGCCTTGAGGTGACCATTGGGACTACAGCCACAGTGTGGGAGAAAGAGCTGTAACCCTGTCCTGTGCGGCAGGGACGGCCCATCCATGAGGCCAACTGAAGCGGTTGCCTCAGGCAGCCCCTCTCGCCTCCACTGCACATCCTGGGAACCTGGTAAAGGTGGCACCAGGTAAAGGTGGGCAATGTTTGGAACTCTGCCTCAGACACCAGGAGGTCTTGGGCTGGATCTGTCATGCACCATAGTCATGAGAAAAATTGGGCCCCCAGTTTTCCAATATGGGGAAAGCCTCACATGGGGAGCTCCAGTTGCGAATAGGTTTGCCAGTGAAAGGCAATTCTCTTTCATTCTCCCATTGGAATAAGAGAAAAGGCAGTTGTGCTCTTCTCATCCATTCCCTCCCTGGTCCCTCTCTCTCTCTCGTTTTATTAAAGCCTGCGATGGAAAAATTATGGCCTGCCACTGAGAGGCAGTCAAAGCGAGTGAGGAAACTCTCCATTCTTACATTCAGGTGGTGAAGGGAACTGAAACCAGTTGCTGACTCAATGGCTTGGCCCACCCAGGGCTCCCTACCCACACAGCAGTAGTGTTTTCTCCCATTGCAACGGGTGCGCTAAAGGGACTTGCCTTTCTCTGGCGGACTGATTTGGCGACCCTCGTCCAGTGTAAAGTCAAAGCGACACTGGAATTTGCCAGATTTGAGAACTCAGTTTGCTGGAATAATAAGACCACGTTTACATTTCAAGGAGGCTTCTACCCTACAAGCCCTGATGGCGTTTAATTCAGCTTGGCTGCAATCCTATACACATTGACACGGGAGGGAGTCCGTCTCGTTGAACTCAACAGGTCTTACTTCTGAGTAGACATGCAAAGGATTGTGTTGTTTGTTTCTGCTCCTGGGATTGCTTGTTCCATGCCAAGTTCTTTCTTGCTGTGCTTTTCTGCTTTCTTTTCAGGTGAGGTTGTTGGGTGTGCATGTGGTTTCCCCCCCCTTTTTTTTCATTTTTTGTATCTATTTCTACTTTGAGAATTAATTGAAGTGAAAAACAGACGATGAAACTTCAAATAAAAACAGAAGAAAATCTACAACATGAAATGCATTTGTATATTCATTCAGTTTGGTTATTCCTTGACTTGTTTCCTTGAAATAGTTGAAGGGAGGGAGTTCCACAGCCTGGTTTGCCACTGTTGCAAAAGCCTTGCCATGCATGGCCACCAACGGCATTTCCATACCAGTGACAGGTTGCAGGGCCTCAGGTGACAAATGTGGGTTTGTGAGAGAAGACAGGACTTCAAGTACTTGGCCAAGCCATTTAGGGCTTTATAGGTAAGAACCACCATGTTGAATTGAAGCTGGAAGCAAGCTGGTAACCAGTGCATTTTGTAAAGCACTGGCATGACATGCTCCAATCTATCAGCATGCCCCCGATAATCCCCTGGCTGGCTGGTGCCCTTGTACCAGCTGAAGTTTCTGGAAGGTCTCCAAGAGCAGCTCTATGCAGAGAGCATTACAGTAGTCCAGATATGATGTGACTAAAGTGTGGAAGTTGCAAAGCCAAATAGAGGGACGACAGAAGCGTCGTAACGTGGGGGGCCTTGGTGCCCTGGGCACCAGGTGTCACTTTAGGGGGGACGGAATTTCCGGGGGAGGGGGCGGAATGTCGCGGGGCGCTTACCCTTTTTTCACCGCTTCTTCGGAGTCATTGCGGCTCAGTTTTGGCCCTCCTGCCCGCCCTAGCTTCGTTTGGCTCCAAAAAGGACGCCAAATGGTGGGGGGTGATTGGAGCTGCGCGCTGACATCACAATGTGGGCGTCGTCGCGGCGGCGGCCCCCCCACGTGGGGGTGGAGCAACACCTCTGGGGGCGATGTCAAATGTCAGTCAAGTCAGGCACTGACCAAGGGCCCAAGGCTCCCTGAGGGCCCACCCAGCTGACCCCTCAAGCCACTGTCCCCACCTGGGGCTCCAGCAACGTGGAGACTTAGCAAAGTTCACCTTCATGCTGCTATTGGTGTCCCCTGTGACAGCTGCTGCTTCCCTCTCCATCACCAGGCAGGCTACAGGGATGAAGGCACTTGGTCCCAAATGGTTTAGCACCGGGACACACTTTTTTAAAACGACACTCTAGTGGGACCCACCTAGCTTTATGGGACTTTTTTTTAAAAAGGAGTTCTAGACAGAAATGTATTTTTTAAAATTTATTTACAAGTAACAATATTTTATTTTTTATTTATTTACAAAAAAACTTGATCCGTTTCTCATAATGAGGCAGCCCTAATGAATAGCCTCAATGCTTCAGGGGCTTAGTTATGTGACCCAGCCTTCACCTGCTCCCACTACCTGTCATTGATAGACTTGAAAAAATGCACCAGAAAAAAGACACCCAAACATTTATCTTCCTTGCAACCTATATACAAGCTTGCAAACTGCAGGAGCTCGGCTCTTTGCAGAGCAATTAGCAGCTATCTGATTTCTGAATAGCCTCAGGGCTTGAGGCAATTAGTTATCAGATCTTTCCATCACCCATGTCACTGGCGTCACTGCAGGGGGGTGGAGCTCTAAGTTCCGCGGCGGTCAGACCCTCTGTTACACGGGAGCACGAAGCGCCCCCGCCCCCTCGCCTTTGGAGTCATTCAAGTCGGTGAAAGCGTTTCACTGGCGGTGAAACACCAGTGACCCCTGTCTTTATTGGAGGCTCTGCTTGCAACCCACCAGAGATCTCGTTGTGACCTACCAGTGGGTCGCGACCCACAGCTTGGGAAATGCTGGGTTAGGTGATACTGACCAGGTGATGAGGAAGCCCAATGGCAGATGCTGGAGAGTTCTCCTTTGTGCAGCCAGTCCCCCCCCCCCATCTGCTACCTAGCTGCAGGGCAGGAAAGGTGCATATAAATGGGGCACTGCCACTGTCCATTGAAATTGCCAAGCCAGACTCACAAAGCAGCATGAAGAACCCCCTGCAAATGTTGTTGTGTGGAATTATTGGTTTCTTTTGCATGGAATGAGATTCCAAGATCACATTCTCCCCAGTCCCTACAGTATCTTCTTAGCAAAAGTACATGTGTATTCTGTCCCAGCTGAAGCTTCTGGACCGTCAAGCCACCGGACTCCACTCTACCTACCCTGTAAAATGGCCTCAAGGTGACTTACAATACTCATGAAACAAAGTTGGAACTGCATGTGAAGTTCTTAGTACCATGTGTGGTGACACTTACCCGATTAAGTGCCAGCCCATGTTCCTCCCACTCTCCAATGATCTAGCTCAGCACGCTCCTCTTCCTCTCTGTCCCACTCTTCCTTTTCCAATCCAGGAAATGGAAGGAGAAAGAGGAGCAGTGGAGGCAAGTAGGCAGACCGTGATGGAGATGGGCACCCCACGTCAGTGCTGCCTGAGGCAATTGCTTCAGCTGACCTCATGGATGGGCCAGCCCTGGGCAGGATAATCTGTAGAAGACAGCTTCAAGCACTGACCATAGAGAATATTGGTGTAGTTGTGAGAAGTTCTTCACATAGATTTCTTTTCCCAGTGCAATTATGACCTTGGTTTAAACTTGTTTTATGTCACATTGTTTTCAGTGTTACTTGCAAGCTGTTCTATATCCTCAGAGCCAGGGCAAGGCATACATTTTTGGAATAATAGATAAATAGGATCAGTGAAACTCCCTCTTCTCCCCCACCCCCACCCCCTGCTCACTGCAATCTTAAATGTTTGGCTGACAGTCGGTTAACAGTGTTGCTATAAACTGACAAAAAACGACAAAATTCCAAACCACCACACTGGTGAGGCAGGCGATTCGAATGTGATATTGCAGCCCATATGGTCCACAGCATCACACTTTTCATCCGCACCTAGGTAAAAACGACACCGCCAGCAACCCATCCTTCTGTGCCATGTAGACAATGCAGCATGTGTCTGGGTGGTTTTCCTCTTCGCTCTGCCATAGGTCTTGCTCATCGTAGCTGCAGACTCCCCCATCCCACACACACAACGCTTCATGCCTGTTCATGCTGCCCCCCCAACCCCCTGCATTTTATCTCTGCACCTCAATTCCCAAGTCCAACCATACTGGATGCAAATGATGTTTGAATGTACAGAACTGAGGAGACAGGATTGAATGTGACAACTTTGCCATTTTCTTTCCAGAGCATCTGCACTAAGCAGGGCTAAAATCTCTCCTTCCTCAATGATCATTGTTGTCACGGCCTCAGGATGAACTGGATGGACGAACGGACAGGGAGAGCAGTTTCGGGTTTTGCAGTCTGTGTTAGTACCTGTAGTTGAGCCAGTGCAATCTCCTCAGGGTCATGAACAGTCCTAAGCCCAGATCAGACTAAAAATGAGAGACTAGGCATGCTGGCTTACCAGACATCCCTGTCCGCCCGGGACAGTCCTGGTATTTCTGGCTCCATCACGGGTGGGGTTAATTTTTTTTTTAAAAAAAATGGCCGCCGCCATGTAAAAACCATGGCCGCCACCATTTATTTCCCGGATTGCCGCACACAAGCGGCCCGGGAGCCCTTCAGAAAAAATCGGGGGATTGGGTCACCCCAAATATAGTAAGCCTAGGCATGCATGCTTGATTTTGCAACAAATGGACGTCAATAGATTCATACCTTTTCATTCATATACAATTCTATTTGTTCTGAAACAAATGCAACCACAGAACAAACAGAACCGGTCATTTTGCAGTGGCAGTGGTGGCCGTGGTCTTGCCCACTCTGCTCCACGACAATACCACATCCTGAGACAACAGGTAGTTGACGTGGCCACCACAATGAGGCAGTCACACCGTGGGACTCCAGCCAGGAGCTGCGCGTGAACGCAGGAGATATGCGTTCTTTTAAAAAACAACCACAAGCAAACACACAAGCAGTAACAGGAAAATGAATGAAAATAAGGATGCAACTAAACATTAAATGAATGAAAAACATTATCATGGAAATAAAATAAGCAAGGAAACAATTTGCACACCCCTACTAGAAGAAGTCTGCAGATAGATTGTGTGTGTGTGTGTGTGTGTGTGTGTGTGTGTGTGTGTGTGTGTGTGTGTGTGTGTGTGCGTGTGTGTGTGTAACTAACCTAAGTTTTTATGCACCAGACTTTTCCGATAGCTGTTAGCAAATTAGCAATAAATGATTTTGAGTTTTCAGAAAAGGTCTTCAGTCATGCTACAATTAATTTTGCTATTATTAAAAATATTTATGAGCTGCTTTCCCTCAAGACCATTGAGCTGTCTACCTCAGTATGTACACTGAGTCTCCAAGGGTCTTTCCCAGACTTTCCTGGGATGCCAGAACTTCAACTTGGGACCTTCCGCATGCAAAGCAAGTGCTCTACCCATCAGCAACAGCCCTTCCCAAATTCCTCCATAGGACCCCATCACAATTTCAGGAGGAAGAGGAGTCACAGTGGCCAAGGACCCTTTGGTCAAGGGGGAGAGTCTACCGAGTGTCGTCCCCCCCCCCCGGCATCCAAGTGTGCATTCCGTGCATACAGTGCACTGTAGTGAAAGATGATCTGCACAACCTGTCTTTCACCTACAGATCATTTTCTGTGCCTGGTCAACGTGTTGAAACCCTTCTAGGACAAACAAGCCCTCTTCTTCACAAGTTCTCTCTACGTGCAAACACAGGAGCCCTATGCAGGCATTACTTATATGTAGACCAAACATATAGGGATGAGGAGAGCGTGTGGGAAGCCCTATATCTGCACCAATGTGTTCCTGAGGCCCTACACACGCCCCCGCTCCCCACCACCACCACCTTCAGCATTTACTGAGCAGATGGGGTGGGGCAGGTCTGCAGGAGCACATCAGCAAAGGACCAGCTGGCCCATCCATGAGGCCGACAGAGGCAGTCGACTCAGGCAGATGCAGGGAGGCACCCACTACTACTGCCTCCCCACTCATCTTCACTGCCGCTGCTTCTCCCCTCACTCCCTAGACTGGAAAAGGAAGGAGATAAAGAGTTGGAAAGGAAGTGTGGAGAGGAGCCTCTAGCCCACCACTCTTCTCTCCTCCACACTTCCGCTCCATCCCCCTCTTTCTTTTCCAGTCCAGGGAGGGGGGCAAAGGCTGGCACATCAACAGGTAAGGATAGGCTTACCATTCGTCCCGGTTTCGCCGGGACAGTCCCGGAAATAGGGCTCGATTCCCGGTCCGTTCCCGGGGGACGAATGGGCGCCGCCATCTTTTTTTTTATTTTAAACTTACCGGGCAGCATCTTGGATCACGAAATCTCGCGTGATCCAAGATGTCGGCACCCAAATCTCGTGAGGGCATGATGCCCTCACGAGATTTGGGCGCCGACATCTTGGATCACGCGAGATTTCGTGATCCAAGATGCTGCCCGGTAAGTTTAAAATAAAAAAAAGATGGCGGCGCGGCGAGCGGTTGTCCACCCGCTCTCTCACCAGCATGTGGAGCCAGTGAGGGAGCAGGCCAACCGACAGCCTGCTTGCCCGTGCCGCGCGAGCCTTCGTCAGGCTCGCGCAGCGCGGGCAAGCAGGCTGCAACCTGGTCTCCCAGAAGCTCCGCACGGTGCCGCTGGAAGACCGGGTTGCCCGTGCGGTGCTTCGCGCCCCCTTCACTTTATTAATTATTTAATTAAAAATGCCGGCCACGCTTCACGCCCCCTACAATTACTTACATATTTAATAAGAAAGTAATGATTTGTCTAATTGTATTGTATATTTGTGTACTTGTACTTTGTAGGTTGATTATTAAGGTTGATTTTTGGTTGTGGTAGTTTTTGGGTTGAGGTTTGTAGTTTGTGATTTTTGAGGTTGTTTTTTGGTTCTGGTTTGTAGTTTGTGGTTGATTTTTGATGTTTGTGGTTGATTTTTCGTTGCTTTAAAATTAATTAATTAATTATCTTGCGGGGGGGTGTTATGGGGGGGGTGTCCCGGTTTGAGCTTTCTAAAATATGGTAAGCCTAGGTAAGGAGAGGGCAGCATTTGGCAGGACCACCTCAGGAGCCCAGAGGCCAAACACAGGAGTGGCGGGCAAAGACATATTAGGTCTACAGGTAAGTAACACCTGCACACAGCTATGCAAGGGGACATCAGATGCAAGGGGACTGCGGGCCAGGAATGCTTATGCTGAAATAAATTAATTTCTCTTTGAGATGCTTTGTTCTTTTTGCTGCAATGGAGTGACACAGTTACCCCTGTGGACACTTTTGTATCTTGTCTTTTTTTTTATAAATCCTTTTTAAAGACTACCTCAGGTGGACAATGTTCACATTGTACATGATTCTAACATCAGTTCAGACTGTTTGTGGCAAGAAAACTCTTGGTAGGGTGTATAACTTCTTTCCAGCCAGTGGTTTAGAGAAGTGAAAGCTCTGAGTGTGGCTCTCTACTGCCATCTTGTGGCAAAACCATGCACTAACCCAAGAGGAAAGCAATGATGACCCTTATTATTATTATTATTATTATTATTATTATTATTATTATTATTATTATTATTATTATTATTATTATTATTATTATTATTATATGGCCTAGATGCCTTTAAAAGGGGATTGGATAGATTCATGGAGGAAACATCCATCACAGGTTACAAGCCATAAGCAACCTCCTGGTTTTAGAAGTTTTGGAAGTAGGTTTTCTCTGTGCCAGATGCAAGGGAGTGGCAATAGGATACAGGTATCTTGTTGTCATGTGTGCTACCTGAGGCATCTGGTGGGGCCACTGTGAGATACAGGAAGCTGGACTAGATGGGTCTTTGGCCTGATCCAGCAGGGCTCTTCTTACGTTGTTGTTGATGCTGTTGTTATTGTTGTTGCTGCTGCTGCTGTTGTTATATTATTATTGTTGTTGTTGTTGTTGTTGTTGTTGTTGCAGCACCATCAATCTATATGACACTTTACATAAAGTCAAAAGACAAGTTCTAGGCCTGGGGGTTTGCAATCGCCATACTGATACGACAGACAACATCGGAAGGAAAGGAGGATGAAGAGGCAGGGATAAACACGAGAAATGAGGAAATTAATGAAATGAATTAATATTTGGATTAAAAAAAGGCCTTCTTCATTTGTTATGTTTCCCATATGCTGAAAACACTGTGTAAGAAATAGCAGGTAACACCACATGCACATTATCACGTGAGACAATCCCACACGTATGTTTACATGCAAAACATGAATGCATGCATAGTTTTTATTTTTGGAAAAATATGATAGCTGAAACAGACTCTGGCAAAGCAAAATCGAAAATGGTAGAGGTGTGTAAAGGGTGGTTTTATTTTATTTTTTCTAAATATCTGGACACAGAACTGTAACATTCAGAATTACTTCAAAGAGAATAAAGGAAGCCTGATTGTGGAGCACAGATTGCAGGATATAGTAGAAGGTTGTTTCATGCCTTGGATAAGAAACACCAGCTTGAGAATTTTACCTGGAGGAAAAGGTTGAATTGGTTTCACGGACTAAAGCATTAAAAAAAATATCTTCAAAGTTAACAATCAGCTTCCATTTTCAAGACACACAATTTAAATGAATGGCGAGGTGGGCTAACACCCCTGGTGAGATTCCACAAAAGGAATCCAATGTTTTCACTTAAATGCTGGAAAAGGTGCAGGTTAATTGGCTCATATTCTCATCCTTGGCAGAGTCGCCCAAGGATGCAAGATTTCTGGGACACAATAGCAAAAAACTGTGGTGAACTAATGAACTGCAGAGTCAGAGAAGACTTGTCTGTCTCTGCAGTATTGTATTACTCCAAATAGTGGAAGATGATAATCTAATAAGGTTCCTGAAAGATACTACTACTTAACCTATTGCTCTCAGCCAACATAGTAATGGAAGCTAAATGGAACAAAGCTCAGTCTTGGAGTGGTATGCGAGAGGGCAAAATGGTGACCTTGATCCCATGGAACTCCCTGCCACTTAAAGGACACCTGGACTGGACATGCTTTCTGGTGTTTCACTGGAGAGTAAAGTTCTGACTTTTTCAGCAGACATTTTTCTCGGTTCTTCTGATTTTTGTTTATTTTTATTTTTTGCTTGTTTGCTGTTTCCTCTGATTATTCTGTTGATGGCTTATGGAGGGGGGGTTGCTGCTGGTGGGGTGTTTTTTTTTGGGGGGGGAGACTTGGATTGTATAGTTTTAATTCATTTTATAAGCATTTTGAGTCCCCTACTGGGAGAGAAGTAGGGGATATATGTAGAACAGAATATAAGGACAGTATATGTGGTCTCACACACACACACACACACACACACACACACACACACACACACACTTTATCTTCATAGCAACCCTGTGAGGTAGGTTAGGCTACTCAGGAACTCAGCTGAGTGTGAATCTGAATCTGGGCCTCCTCCAACTCTTTCTGTCAAGATATTGCACATCCAAATGCTGCATTTAGCACACTACCAGCTTGTTCTTTTGGAAAAGGTGCACAATTGGTTCTCACTCTTTACGTCCACAGAGCATATGCAGAACATCTTTTTCTCAGCACAGTCAGCCCACCACTGGGATTTAGGGAAGGAGGGCTTCCATGTCAGTAAGCAGGTCTTCAGGGTGCGATTTTCTAGGTCAGTGTTTCTCAAACTGTGGGTCGGGACCTGATTTCTGGTGGGTCCCAGGTGATGGAAAGATCAGATAAGTAACTGCCACAAGCTCTGAGGCTATTCAAAAACCAGATAGCTGTTCATTGCCCTTCAAAGAGCTGAGCTCCTGCAGTTTGCAAGATAGCTGCTAATTACCCTGCAAACAGCTGAGCTCCTGCAGTAGATTGAGGGTTGTTTTTTTTTACAAATAAATAAATAAAATGTTACTTGTAAATAAATAAATAAATACACTATTTCTTTCTAGATCACCTTTTTTTAAAGTCTCGTAAAGCTAGGTGGGTCCCGGTAGGGCCAAGAGTGTCATTTTAAAAAGTGGGTCCTGGCACTAAAACGTTTGAGAACCACTGTTCTAGGTGATGCCAGCAGTCCACCCCAGTGCTTATTTTCAATCCCAAGATTCAGTTCTGGAACAGAGGAAGAAATATTGAAGTGCTGGGTGTATTTCTCTGAGAATGTACAGTCTTTCCCTCCCAACTGAATAACTCAAGCCAGGCTTCACAGATCTGAGACTAGTGAGCAACATTAGCCAGCCTGGCTTCCAGGGACTCCAGACCCAGGACTGTATACCCTTGACACTCATTGCATCAAAAACAGGCATTCAATTCTGTACCAGGAAGGGTGGTTTTTGCAACCTATGAAATCAGGTGAATTAGTGCAGTGCATTATTTTGAATAATTTGTTTGGTGACTTTTTATTTTCATTTATTTTATTTTTCACATTTTTTACCACCCTTCCTCCTCAATGTGGTGAGCATAGTTCCTCCCCTCCTTTTGTCCTCGCAACAACCCTGTGAGGTAGGTGGGGCTGAGAGATAGTGACTGGTCCAAGGTCACCCGGGAAGCTTCGTGGCTGAGCGGGGATTTGAACTTGGAACTTCAAAGTATAACTCCCAAACCACTACACCATCCTGGCTCTCAATTTTGGGGTCACCTCAACGTTTAGCTCATTTGTATGATTCATCAAGCAAGCCTATGCATATTTGTTTACTCAGAAGTAAGTCCCACTGTGTTCGGTGGAGCTGACTCCCATGTAAGTGGGCATAGGAGTGCAGCCACTTGAATTCTGGTTTGGCTAGTCATGGGGAGGGCCAAGGAGCTGCCAAAGGCCCTAGAAGCCCTTCTCTGGCTCCTGTCATTGCCGAAAGTGTTGCACACGCAGCCATAAAGACGTTGATAAAAACGTCTTTTTCAAAAATGAACGCTGAGATTTTCGGGACGTGAATCTCCATGCACAACTGCGTATCAGGTGCTGCACTTCAGCAGAATCACACCATCTGCTTTTTTGTCGTGGAAAAACATGTTTAGGGGTGCAGGATCGTGTCCCTTGCTCCTCCCCAGCCAGTAGTGTCGGACCAGTTAGGGGGGCTCTGATGGACGTGGGTTCTTGTCCCCCCCCCCCGTATGACCCCTGGAATCTTAAGCAGTGAACTGGCTGGGAGGAGAAGCTGTGGACAGGGCCTAACCCAGACCTTCTCTGACCCCTGAGGTGGTGGGTGTGCCAAACGCTGTACTCCTTCCTTCCCAAGTGGCCTGGCTGGCAGACTCCAGCACTGCACTGTTCCTCTTCATCCTCCCGATTCAAAAAAGAAACAGAGGAACGGAGAAGAAGAGGAAGTGTGGAGCAGAAGAGAATCATGAGCTAGAGTGTCTCCTTGCCTCCTCCACATTTCCTCCTGCTCCATTCCCTTCATCCAGGGAACAGGGAGCAGTGGATTCAGGGAGAGTGGACGACATTGGACTCCCCCCCAGGGGTGTCACTAGGGTTGGTGACACCCAGGGCGAGATCTCACGGTGTCACCTCCTTGGACCTCCTCCCTTACCAGACCACACAATGTGGAGGCCTCCTGGGAAATGTGGTCTCCGCACAAGTCACGGCGGAGACAGGGAAAAAAACCCATTTTCTCCCAGTGGTGCGTTTTTGCAGCACCAGTAACAAATAGAATAGAAAGTCATTTTGGTGTCATCCCTCCCTGGGGTGACACCTGGTGCAGTCCAGCCCCCTAGGGATGCCCCTGGCTCCCACCACCACCACCAATCCACCACTTGAAGCAATAGGCTCAGCGAGCCAATAGATGGGCTGCTCCTGGCTTCATAATCCTGCCCTTACCAGCCATTGGCTCCCTCCAGATCCCTGCCAGTTGCTTTCCTACCCATGACAAAAAGAGTCCGATTCCTGTATCTTTTTCCATGTAGGAAGAAAAGCAGCTTGGAGGAGAAGGATTTTGCGTGGATAATGGACTGGCAGGAGCAGAATTAAGAGATCTTTCCTCACAACCCCTCCACTCTTCTGCATAAGATAGATGCCAGCCTCCTACGAGTCCTTTCCCTTAAAGGGGGGGGGGGGGAATCATGCAACTACAGGTGACCACATAGTGTTTGGCCCTAACTACTGCTTGGCTGCTCCTTTTTTCAAACAGCCTTCCCTACATGACCTTTTTCGTACAGTACCCACAACAAACATGCCGTTTTTCAGTTTTGTTCAGATGCCAAACTTTTTAAGAGGAGCAAAACTATGAAAAACACCCCCACAAAATCACTGGGAAACCTGTTCTCTCCGATTTCTCCCCCCCCCCCCCACACACACACATTTTTTTCCTGGTTTGTATCATTTAGAAACTAACAATAAAGGACTGAACGGAGCTTGCCCAAGTTTTCGTGTGTGTGTGTGTGTGTGTGTGTGTGTGTGTGTGTGTGTGTGTGTGTGTGTGTGTGTGTGTGTGTTAACATACTGTAATTTCTCAGGGAAACGCTTTGTGAAAAGTGAGCCATATATTGCAGCCCAGGAATATGTAACCATAGTTCCCCCAGCCATGCAAAACATCTGTGACCTTGTACAGAGGTCATCTCTGTAGTCATGTTTCTCTTTACTTTTAAAGAAATGTCAGGCCATTTTTTATACAAGACTTATGACGGGGTGCTGTTTATTGTATCACAAAGCCACTATAACTCCACCATAAGGAAACTGCTATTATTTGGAGAATATATATCTTTCTGACTAGCAGTAAAGATGAAAATTAAGAAGAGTCTTTTTCACCGAGGTCAAGAGTGTCCCCTTTAATAATTCTGACATCTTCTGTGGAACTGAAAACAGAGTTGTTCCTCAGAGCCCTGGTCAAAGCAATTAAGACTCCAGGCTTTGAACATTACAGGGTGAGTCCAGATCGACCCCCTTCACTGAATTGCAGCCTGCATGGTTTGCAGTCTGAAAGCAGATCCGGGTTTCCTGGCTTAGCTCAGACGGCTGAACGTACCAGAACAAAAACCAGGTATCTGAATTATTCCCCAGAATACTGAGGCAAAAATGACATCGCGCTTGAAATCAGCTCATAATGTTTTTGCATTCGCAGGATAGCAAAATCCATACGAAACAGGTTTGGATCCAACTTCGGAAGTGGCAGAGGTACAGCCACAATGCGAATCCAGTTCGGTATGTTGTGATCCGGTTTTGATCCAGAAAGACAAATGGTGAAACAAAACTAGGAAGATTTGTGGTATTGTCAACTATTTAATACTCTTGTGAATGGTGAGTGTGCTTCTAGGCTTGCCAACACCTCTCCATGAGTGGTCTAGAGTCTCCCAGATTTAGCACCTCTTTTTTTCAGAAACCAGAGAACAGGACAAAGAGGATTAGTAGAGGCAGCAGCAGCTGGTACTTTGGCAGGTCAAGTGGGGACATAATTTGTGGCACCTCCTGCAAGAGCAGTGTGTGGTCTTGGGCCAGGACTCCACAGCTAGGTTATCTTTGTGTAGGTGGGGGTGTAGGTGGGGGTGCAGCTGGCACAGCTAAGCTAGGAAAAGATGCTGCATGCTACAGGTTGCCCTCCAAAGGCTAAGCGAAATCTAACAGTACCACCAAACCTACAAAGGTGACAGTTTGTGGGGCATGCAACTGAACACTATTGTGAAGATATCATGAGAACACCGTGTAACAACATTCGAACAATTTCGTGTTTAGCTGAATATTTTGATGTATATTAATTTTGGTGCAAGGATTTAAAAAAATGCCGCCATTTTTGGCATAGCATCAAAAGTTCAGCCACAATTGATGCTACCCAGGGAGAGCTTACAACCTCTTGCTGTGGCCATGTTTACCCTGGTGTAAAGGAGAATTACAGTGTTTCAATACCAACACAAAATTTAAGATAACTAAAACAGTTTTGATAATACAAAAAACCTGAGAGTGACGCTGGAATCAGTGCCTCTGAATTGTATAAGAAACATTTTAAAATAAACAGGCATTTTTTGTGTTACAACAGTATAATGCATGCCCAATTAGATTTGCTTGTGTGATGACACCGTGAAGCCAATTGGAAGTAAGAGCAATATTTGCCGGTACAATGAAGGATCCTGGGCCTAAAACATTAGAAGCTCTAGAGGTGAGGATCAGTGTTATAGTGGTAAATTGTAAATAACTGGAGCTCCTCATAACACCCCCATAGCCATGTCCTATTAAGATTATAGCAACAAATTATTAAAAAATTTCATTAGAGTGTTTTTTTCTGCCTCTTATTCCTACTTTGAAACTTATTACAATTCATTTAAACATCTAGCTCATTTCATCCCAAACTCTTGGCATGGCTTGCAATACTTGTAAAAGAAATGTAGAAATATTGAAATATGAGATAAATATGAGATATATTAGACTGCTGTGTTAGTCATGCTATATATTAGACATGCTATATATGTTTACTCAGAAGCAAGTCCCACTGTGTTCCATAGGACTTACTACCAAATCAATTTGCATAAGATAGTAGCCTTAATGTAACATGAGATGGCCAATATCATTATGCCTTTGTACAAATTGATGGTAAGGCCACATCTGGAGTATTGTGTCCAGTTCTGGTCACCACACCTCAAAAAGTTGAATTGGAAAAGGAGCAGAAAAGAGCGACCAGCAGGCGCGTCACTAGGGCGCGCGCCTCCCTGAAGAGAGGTCGCGCGCGTCACCCTAATGACCCCCTGCACAAACCCCCAAAATTTTCCACGCCGCCAAAGGCGGCGCAGAAGTCTTACTCCCGCTGCTTCCAGAGGCTCCGAGGCCGAGAGAAGGCCGAGAGAAGGCCTCGGAGCGTCCGTCCCAGACGGCGGTCCAGGGCCTTCTGACGAAGGGCCAATACGTCAATACATGACCTTTTACCTTTTTCGTGCATGCGCACTTTTCCCCTCAGAAGCGTTCAGCGCATGCGCGAAAAGGTAAAAGGTCACGGATTGACGTATTGGGCCTTCATCAGAAGGCCCTGGGCCGCCGTCTGGGACGGACGCTCCGAGGCCTTCTCCCAGCCTCGGAGCCTCCGGAGGGTGACACGTGCAGAGGAGGTGACGCGCGTGGGTCCGCCCCCCTCGCCACACTACAGCGACGTCCGTGGCGAACAGAATGATTCGTGGGCTGGAGCACCTCCCTTATGAGGAAAGGCTACAGCGTTTGGGGCTTTTCAGTCTAGAAAAAAGGTGCCTGAGGGGGGACATGATTGAGACATATAAAATTATGCATGGGATGGAGAGAGTGGATAGAGGGAAATTCTTCTCCCTCTCGCACAACACCAGAACCAGGGGACATGCACTAAAATTGAGTGGAGGGAGAGTTCGAACGGATAAAAGAAAATATTTCTTTACCCAGCGTGGAATTCATCTGTGGAACTGCTTGCCACAGGATGTGGTGATGGCACCTGGCCTAGATGCCTTTAAAAGGGATTTGGACAGATTCATGGAGGAAAAGACCATCACAGGTTACAAGCCATAAGCAACCTCCTGGTTTTTTTTTTTTTTTTTTTTTTTTTTTTTTTTAGAAGTGGGTTTTCTCTGTGCCAGGTGCAGGGGAGTGGCAGAAGGAAACAGGTTATTTTGTTGGCTGTGTGCTCCCTGAGGAATCCGGTGGGGCCACTGTGTGATGCAGGAAGCTGGACTAGATGGGCCTTTGGCTCTTCTTATGGGCTCTTCTTATGTTCTTATGAGATAAATACTGTCTCTGCGGTAGCCTCTGGGAACCAGATGTTGTTTCTCCCCTTAGGCAACTTTCTCAGTTTGCCACCTACTGAGCCAGATGCTTCTTAGATAAGGTCCTTTGGGAAAAAGTTTCAAAGGCATCACCCAAGCACTCCTGCTAATGACATCTCTGTTCAAGTCCTTAAGCCATACTCCCCCTTGATTCTATCCTTGGTGAGGATTAGTATCTTGCATTAACCCTGCAAAGGAAATGACAACTATTTGGCTCCTGTCAAAGAGGAAGGTGTGCTCCCTGTGACTAATAGCAGATATAACTTGGCTGCCACATCTTGGGCAAATAAAACTTCCTTCCCACCAGAGGCGTTCCTACAGTGGGGGCGGTACTGTAAGTTGCGCTCCGTCCTAGTCCCCGTTTACAAGCCGGCACGAGGCGGCCCCGCCCCCTCGCTGTCAGAGCCATTCCATGTGGAGAACACAATGGGAAGGGAGTCTCCTGCTCATTGCCTTCTCCGCACGGAACGGCTCCGACGGCGAGGGGGCGGGGCCGCCTCGTGCCGGCTTGTAAACAGGGACTAGGACGGGGCGCAACTTACAGTACCGCCCCCACCGTAGGAACGCCTCTGATTCCCACTATCCATGGCAACCCCGAATCATAAAGCACGTTTGCAGTGAGGCTCAGGCTGGTAAGTGAAGAGACATTTGCCACAGGTGCTTTGGCGGAAGGTGGATATTCTATCTTGGCAGGGGATGGACTAGATGATCTATTGGGTCTCTTCCAGTAGATTTTATTATACTTAATAATGTCTGCCTGCTTGTATAATTTAGCTTTCATATTTGCCTGCATGGAGATGGAAGGCCAGAATGCAGCTAGCATATGCTATGCTCTCCATGGAGGGCAATTATTAATTTCCCAGTGGACACCTTTTATGGTGAATGACAGAGTGTGGGTTTCTTTATTTGGGGGGTGGGGTGGGGGGGAAAAGACAGTTATTGCTCATTTCTTTTATTTAAGGCACTACTTGATGTCTCTATCAGGACACACCTGCTGTTTCACGGATTGCACCAGGCCGGGCAAAATGCTTCCCCAGGAGACTGAAAGTAGGCTGGGCTGGATGGCTGGAGAGGAGAGCGAGTGGTGCCCACCACACCTTTGCTGTGACCTTCCATAAAACATATTTTGGATGTGAGCAGCATTAGCACAACATTAGTGCTTTTTCAGAGACAGCAATACTTACAGCACAAGCCTATGCACATTACTCAGAAGCAAGCCCCATTGTGTTGCAAGCTACACCTGCCCACATTCCTTCTCCTAAAGGTCTAGCATTCTGTCCTGGTATGGATCTGGTAAGCCTACCCAGGCCATGCGCAACATCTTGCTTTGCAAAAAAACACCCCACCCTTAGTTGACAATGCATCAGTTGTTGCCTCAGCTAATCCACCTCTTCTTCCTCCCACTCCCAAGATCTACAAAGGAAGTGTAGAGAAGATTAGTGGGTTGGAACATCTCAGATGCTTTCGCTCCCACCTTTCCATCTCTGCTCCATTTCCTTCTTCAGATCCAGGAAGCAACAGAGGAGGCCACTCAGCCGATTGACAGGTCAGCAGCCCTTCCTATATTGAGGCTGAGTGGGAGTGGCTTGTCTAGGACTATCTAACACAGTGTTTCTCAAACTGTGGGTCGGGAGGACCCACTTGGTGGGTCGCGACCTGATTCCAGGTGGGTCCCAGGGGATGGAAAGATCAGATAAGTAATTGCCATAAGCACTGAGACTATTCAAAAATCAGATAGCTGCTCATTACCCTGCAAACAGCTGAGCTGCAATTTGCAAGCTTGTGTAAATGTAGGGAGATAAATATTTGAGCGTCTTTTGTCAAGGACAGGTAGTGGGGGGGGGCAGGTGAAGGCTGGGTCACATAACTAAGTCCCTCAAGCCTTGAGGCTATTCATTAGGGCTACCTCATTACCAGAAATGGATTGAGGTTTTGTACAAATAAATAAATAAAATATGACTTATAAATATATTGTTTCTTTCTAGATCACCTTTTTTTTTAAAGTCTTGTAAAGCCCGATAGAGTGTCATTTTAAAAAGTGGGTACTGGTGCTACAAAGTTTGAGAACCACTTATCTAACACACTCATGGCTAGGGGTGTTTTTGATGGTTTTTTTTTTCAGATTTTGTCATTTAACCAAAACAAACATAAGAAGAGCCCAGCTGCTGGATCAGGCCAAAGGCCCATCGTCCAGCTTCCTGAATCTCACAGTGTCCCCACCAGATGCCTCAGGGAGCACACAAGACAACAAGATACCTGCATCCTGTTGCCACTCCCTTGCACCTGGCATACAGAGAAAACCTACTTCTAAAGCCAGGAAGCTGCTTATTTTATTTTATTTTTCACATTTTTATACCGCCCTTCCTCCAAGGAGCTCCGAGTGGTGTACATATTTCCTCCCCTCCTGTTTTTGTCCTCACAACAACCCTGTGAGGTAGGTGGGGCTGAGAGATAGTGACTGGCCCAAGGTCACCCAGGAAGCTTCGTGGCTGAGCGGGGATTTGAACCTGGATCTTCCAGGTCTAAGTCCGACTCCCAAACCACTACACCATCCTGGCTTGTAACCTGTGATGGGCGTTTCCTCCATGAACCTCTTGACCTTCATGCTGCAGGCATGACTGGACCTCTGGTGTCAGTATGAGTGGACAGGCAGGCAGTAGACCTAGGAGGAGGAGGAGGCAGTCCTCCAGTATCTATCCCTCCTTGGTAGGTAGAAAATCAGCTTGGAATAGGGTGATGGGAACACATAATGATAAGCAGCTGCCTGAAACTGAGCCAGACCATTGGTCCATATACCGTAGCAGTCAGTTCTCATTATCCGCTAGGGTTAGGTTCCTGGAAAACCTAGTGGATACCGAATTAGCGGATACCGAATCATTAAGCCTATGGAAAAATGGGGTTAGGTTCTTCGCCATACATTATATGAACTTTGTGAACCTGAATCTTACCTTGGTCTATGGGCTGGGTAATAGTGGGGGCAGCATCCAGTATACTACATTGGCTCTTTGTTATGGAACAATTCCTAACTCTAAATTATTATTCCTTCCTAACAACATTATGCAAATGTAAAAGATATGGTACAGTATCCTGGAATCCCAGAGAGAACAGAAACAGTTCCCATTGTGTTGCAAATGGAATTCAACAGAAAACACACACACACACACACACACACACACACACACACACACACACACACACACACACACAGCAACTCCAGAAGAGAAAGACAAGACAATCAAAACAAGGGCTAAGTAATCACCTGTGAGAACAATGGCCCCAACAAGATCGCAGATAGCGAGAACAGACGGCAGATACGGAGATATGGAACTCCTTGCCACAGGAGGTGGTGATGGCACCTGGCCTGGATGCCTTTAAAAGGGGATTGGACAGATTTATGGAGGAAAAGTCCATCACAGCTTACAAGCCATGATGGGGATAAGCAACCTCCTGGTTGTAGGAGTAGGTTTTCTTTGTGCCAGGTGCAAGGGAGTGGCGACAGGATACAAGTATCTTGTTGTCTTGTGCTTCCTGAGGCATCTGGTGGGGCCACTGTGTGATACAGGAAGTTGGACTAGATGGGCCTTTGGCCTGATCCAGCAGGGCTCTTCCTATGT
Source organism: Plestiodon gilberti rubricaudatus (assembly GCA_026170595.1). Classification (NCBI taxonomy): domain Eukaryota; kingdom Metazoa; phylum Chordata; class Lepidosauria; order Squamata; family Scincidae; genus Plestiodon; species Plestiodon gilberti. Next base: position 20,264,454 of record JANXHW010000012.1, read on the forward strand.
TCTTATGAGAGATAGGTGGCAATTCGACCCCTTGCAGATAGCGAATTTGCATATAAAGAGAACTGACTATAACTCAATATTTTCTACACTGACCAACATAGGCTCTCCAGCATTTCGGAAAGGGCAGGGAAATATCCTGCTCAGATACAGCAGAGATTGAGCCTGGGACCTTCTGCATGTAACACAGATGCCTGAGCATGGAGCTGCAGTTCTACCAAGCAGCAAAACAGCTTGAGGGAAGAAGGGGAAGCATCTATATACCCCCCCCCCCCCATCCTCTGATAATCTGCTCTTGACTGCAACCTCTCATGACTTTTTGATTTTTAAGAGAATATCTGGGGACAGTTCCATGCAATGGTGTGTAATGTGTAGCTTGACCCTTAGGGAAGTAAATAAAAGGGGAAAAAATAACTCATGGACTCCTGTTCCATTAGCCCTGGATACGTCTTTATCAAACACACAAAAATATCCACACATTTCCTTCTCTAGAAGGATGTACAGCAGGCTCTCATCACACGAGAAGCCAACGCCGCTACCAAAGGAAGGTTCAAGAGTTAATTTGAGACACTACATAATATAACGCAGGGCGCAGAGAAAGAAGAAGAAAAAAAATCTCCATCCAATTTTCCAACCCAAATTAAATCAAGAACTTTCGTAATGAGTTTTTACTCCAGAGACCTCTAGTGAGAAATGAAAGAACTGAAAGAGTCATAATCTGCTTTCCTTCTTTCATTAATATTTGCTCCCAAATGCAGGCCATAATAAATCTAGCACAAGAAATGAGGAGCATTAAAATGGAGGTATGAGGAGGAGAGGGCGCTTGGATTCCTGCCCCCCAGGCTGGACTCGGAGCTTGTTGCTTTGCTGTCACATTCAGAGCTCCGTCACAGGCAGGAGAAAAATACTTTGCCCTGGCTGGTGGCCAGTCTCTTCTTCGCCTTCCATAGCGGCCTCTGGACATGCAGGTTTTCTTCTGGTTTTGCATGACCTACTGCAGTGTATCCTGTACCCTGGATCTTCCCACTCACCATGACAATCTTGCAGTCTACTTACAGCCATGCGGCTGACTCAGGGTCCCTCTGTCTACTTGCTTGCCTCCATCACTCTTCCTCCTATCATCCTGGATTCAAAGGGGAAGAGAACAGAAGAAAGAGGAAGTGTGGAGGAGGAGAGTGTGATGTGACGTGGGTTAGGTTGTCTCTCCACTACTCTCCTCATCTTCCTTTTTAAAACCAATGAGTGCAGGAGACGAGAGTACAATAAAACCACGAATAAACACAGGGGATCCATTCTGGAAACTTGAGCACTGTGTTAAACAGCACTGTATGATGAGAGGTACTGTTAAAACTAGGGCAGGAAACTAGCACAGATTGATCCCAGGCGGCTTCCCAGAATGCATGCTCCCATTGGCTAGAATGGTTGTCAATCACACAGGGACAAAATGGACTCTAACAAATCAGGGGAGGTATTATATGAGTGTCGTGTGGAGATGCTGTAGTCAGGGGCTTCGCCTGCCTCTGTGCCTCCTGAATCCGCCACCCATTGCCGCCTCTTCTCGAACATGCCCCCCCTCCCCATGTGCTCCTCCTGTGGAGGGAGGGCGAGCAAGCAAGCAGGCACACTTCCATCCCCCGGCCCTTTACTTACAAAGTGCAGCAGGCCAGGCAGCCTTCTTGGTCCACACCATTTCTGTTTGAAATGAATAGGTGCAGGGGATGCTGGGAACCCGTGTTGCAGTGGGGAGGCTGCATGCAGGGAAGGGGCGGGGGGGTTCCAAAACCGCCTTTCTCTGCTTCCTTTGTGCTTCGTAAGATAGCACCAAGTCGGTGGGGGGGGGGTTTGTGTGATTTGGAGCAGCAGCTTATTTTTCCACTTCTTCCAGCAGCGCTGGGTGGGAGAAGGAAGTTGCCGCTGCAGCCATCCTCTTCGGACTTTGCTCCCAACAAATCGGAAGAGGATCTGAGTATTATCCAGTGGAGCAGTGGGCTGGAGAGGACAATGGACAGAGAGGTGGGGGGACCCCTCTGTTCACCACCCCTCCAAGGATGCTGCTGCTCCACGCAGACATTTCAGGTGGCCTCGTGGTAAGGCTCTAGCATACCACTCTAATCTCTTCCACATTTCCTCTCCCTGACTCCCTTCCTCTTTTACATTTCTCAAGCAAGTGGGAATTGCAACAGTGTTGGCTGTTCTTGCCTTCTGGTGCAGCATTGGGTAAGGGGGTGGCATGATCTGGTACCCCAGCTCAGGTGCCAGAAGAGCTTGGCCTGCCCCCTGGGTAAGCCACTTTTTGTTGGAGTTGGGCAGCGTTTGTCTGCTGAGCACTGGGGGGGGGGGCGATGTGTCATCCGGTCACCTGTTACCTGAGCCCTCTGTGTTCCAAAGGAAAGGGCGTGGCCCCAGACCCCATTTCCTCTTTCTCCTCCCGTGCGTTCTCTTTCTTCCTTCTCCTGATGCCGAGAGGACGTGGCATGCCTAAGCTCCGATGAATGGCGGCCATGATCCAAGCAGACCTCATGCAAGAGGCTCCCAGCTGTAGGGGGGGCTTCATCCTTTAAGTTAGAATAACCTCTGATCTTAATCAGATGCTGTATATGAGCTGAACCGTGAGTAAACTTTCTCTTTTCTTTTGCAACTTAACTCAGCCTATGACTTGTGTGTTTATTTAGCTAATAGCAGTCTGCCTGGGTGTAAGAGGGAACAAACTCTGCTAAGAATCTCCTAGATAACCTCCCAAATAGAGGCTTATCCCAACACTTTTGAAGGTACTGCTTGGGAAGAGGGAAGGAGAAAATGACAAGGGAGAGCTGACTGGTGGCAATGTCAATACAAGCTGAGCCCAAACTTTGGAGTGTTGGCTTCGCTCGTAGTGTGAGAGCATGATTTGGGAATGGGTGGAAATCAGTTTTCTGAATTCCCCCCCCCACACACACTTCCAGAGTCACCATTATTAGTATACAGCCATCATTAGCATGTGTACAAACTATATTCCAGTCTGCGATCATATACAATAACACTGATTCATAATTCTTCCGTCCATTGATAGGTTGGATGTTCCAGTGCAATTGTCCTTTTCCAGTGTATTGAACCACGGAGAAAGCAGCTGTGTTTAAGAGCCAAGAAATCACCAGGATTTGCACCAGCCATTCAGCCAGTTCCCAGCAAGGAAAGAAAGACACACATGTCCCTTGCTATTTCCCGCTGTAATGTGTTTGTTCTATTTCTTCAGCAAAAGAAAGGAAGCAACATTCAAGCAGAGATCTTTGAGTGTGGGAAGAGCCCCCAACATCTGATTTCCAACTGGAAGGGGGGACAGAGTTCCAAACCTACCTCCTCCTTCTGTGTAGTTCCCCCTGACTCATGATTGAGTGATTTCAGAACTGCAGTCAGCATGTTTTGAAGTATGTGTACACACACACACACACACCACAGAGGCAAGACATAACTAAATTCCTGGCAGTTTCTAAAAGGAAGAAACAAACAGTCACAAGAGTCCAAGGGAAAGGAAAAGAGGCGGAGAGATTGCTGGAACATATTAATGTTCACCTGCTAAAGGGAGGAAATGAATTGGATTCTTCTTTTGGAAGTGATCTCTTTACAGAAGGACTGGTGATATTGTGCATTTCCTCAGTCGGTTTTACAGTAGCAGGTCCAGCTTATCCTCTCTCAAGCATCCAGAGTTTAGAGACATTTTTAAACAAAAGGAAGAGAGGAGGGGGAATCCAGGGCTCTGTGTATGCTGTGGTTCCACCCAGGAGTAGAGTTAAGGTGCAGAATGTGAAACTAGGTACTGAAACTAATGTCTTGCGAATCTCTCACCTTTTATTTAAAAACAAAATAGTGCCAAGTTTCTAGTCCTTAGAGTTGTGAAATGTTACCGAAACCGGACGTGGCCGCCCCAGTTCATGCCTCCTGGGCCTGGGCCCATACCCCGGGTCAAAGTGACGTCACTTCAAGGCTGAAGTGACATCACTTCCGGGTGTCACCAGGTTGGGTGGGTGACACCCATTGGTGGCAAGGAATCTCGGTACACCCCTTATTGGAGAAAAACCGTCATTTTAGAAAATGACACATTCAGCAAGAACTCCCTACAACAAATAAGACATCACTGGAAGTAACGGATTGTATTGAACAATCTTGCATTTAAAATTGTCAGTTCTGGAGAGGATTTATAATCTAGAATTTTGGGGGAGTTTCTGTATCTTCATTCTCATATGTTTTCTCTTTGGGGGGAACCCTGAAATGTGCTCCAAATGTCACTTTGGGGGGGGGAATCCCTAGGAAATTTTAGCTGTTTTATAGAAACGTATTTGGTTTTTGACTTGCACATGCTTTGCCTTGGGAGGGAAGCCTAACAGTTGCACCACATTTTACAAATTTCAGGTTTGTGTGAACTGTCGATGTCGACCCCAGCACAGATTGAGATCACCGAGGACCCACCATTCTGCAACAGAAGAGCTACAAAGCCGAGTTTCTGGTGTGCTTGATCAGATTAGAGTCCCCGAGAAGAAGTGGCTGCCTCCCTCCATTTAACAACCCATTCTTCCTTAATAAACCATCCCAGGCATTAAATTTCAGGCCCAGTGTTTTTGTGGATATACGGGCGATTTCCAAGCCTGGCCATTACCAGTGAATGCGGCGACATTAATATGAGTAAATGCAGGAAAGAGGATGAAATAAAACATATCCTATTGAAGGAAATGAGAGCTCCTTAAGAAAGGAAAACACACATAGGAAAGATTGGGGCATATCAGAATACAAATGGGACACAGGGGAGCTCCAAATTCCACAAGCATGATGTTATTGAAGTGTTTGATACCAGAATAAGCACCTGCAGATATGAATTACTTCCTTGTTCAGACCACGAACATTGGAGCCCTGACATCTCAGGAAGTGCTTATGTTATATTTCAGACCCTGCTGCCAACTGCACCGGTTCCAAATAAATCAATCAGAGCTACAGCAGACATTATCTGAAGTCCTGTGCACACGTTGCGTGCAACTTGCATGCGAGCTGCACAATAAAACAGGAGCAGTCCTGTTGGGTCAGGCTTGCGAGAGGCTCTTCTAGTCCAACATCCTGTGTCCCACAGGGGCCGACTGGATGCACCTCGGAAGACCATGATGACCAGTGGCGTCACTAGGGTGCGCGCGTCACCCTAATGACCCCCCACACACCAAATAAAATCTCGTCCGCAAATTTTTTCGGGGGCGACCCGACGGGATGTTGCCCCGGGTGCCCCCCGCCTCTGCGCCTTTGCCTCCGCGTTACAGCCGGCTCCAGGGACATCTTCCCCAGCTGACTGTCCTGGGCCATCTGACGAGGCCCACTGTGTCAAAACGTAATTTATAACGTTTTTCGCGCATGCGCAGAACGTCTTCTGAGGGCCAAGGGCTGCCCTTTTTCCCCAGAAACGGCCTGCGCATGCGCAAAAAACGTTACAAATTACGTTTTGACGCAGTGGGCCTTCGTCAGAAGGCCCAGGACAGCCAGCCCGGGAGGACGCTCCAAGGCCTTCTCCCGGCCTTGGAGCCTCCAGAGGGCAACACGCGCAGGGGAGGTGACGTGCGTGGGTGCGCATGTCACCCTTCTGCACACGTCACCCCCTGGCGGTCCACCCACCACCACGCTCTAGCGACGCGGGTGCATCCCCCTCTCCCCTGCAACTGGTATTCAGACGCACACTGTTTCTGAACCTGGAAGTAGCATGGATCCTGAGTAGTACACTTCCCTAAATTTACTGAATCCCCTTCTAAAGTCATCTAAACTAGTGGCTACCACCAATCCTTGTGACAGCAAATCCCACTGATTATTAGTCCATACAATATTAGTGCAGATTGCTTATCCGTATGCATGCACAGTTATTATTAGCATTTGTTGAACACATTGACAGCTGAACATGTTATCTGCAGAGGGGTCTGGCTCAGTCGGGAGAGCTGCCGCCTTGCAAAGGCCAAAGATCGGCAAATGGCAATTTCGAGACACGCCGCCGACAAAAAGCTGTGAAGAGCCTCCGTTAGGAGAAATAAGAACTCCCATGTGTCGGTCGAGTGTGGGAGGTGCCAACCAGCAGAAAAGCCAGTCTGCAAAAGGATACCTCCTAGAATGTAGCTGTTCATGAAAGATTGGACATTTATATATTGTAAAACCTCTCATTAGGGGGGGTTAGAAAGTCTGCCCATGGACACCACCTTGAATTAAAGTCGGAGGAGAAATCCAGTGACCAAAAAAGGTGGTATATAAATACTCTGTGTGAGTGTGTGTGCGCGCACACGCACGCACACATTTTCTGGGGGTCCAACCCGTGTTGGCTTTTAAAATGAACACCTCCAGTCATTCACACAACATGTAGACACATATACAGACACCCGCACAAGCATACAATGAAATGGGTCAATAGCCCTTGAAAGACTTCTAAAACCAAGGGTATGCCACTTTGGTCCTAAACCTTTGTACATAATGGGACATTATAGATCATACGGAATGCTGTTGAAAATAGTCCTCTCTCTGAGCCAAGCGCTCCTCATTTTTTCTCAAATGCAGGAACACTTAAGAGTGTAAGTATTACATTGAGCGGTCCCTTCCCCCAGCCTCTGATGTGGTGGATGGGCAGAGAAGCACAAGTGATTATGTCACAACATATCAATGTTGTTCGTACGGCTATCACCCAGTTGAAACAATCCTAAATGATTCATCATCATATGAGGTTTACTCAACTATTTGCATAAATTTGCATACATTTCTGTATGAGAAAGATGAATCACTCTGAAACAAAACATGCACTTCCCCTGTTTAGATGACGCAAACATGGCACAGGAGGCATCGTCTGTGAAGAAGAGACTTCCTCCCTCTTCCCACACATACTCCAGGGAAAGTCTCCTGTAAGATGGCACTTGTCAATGCATATTTTTTTAATACCTACTGGCATATATATGCAACAGGAGTTGCCATATATACTGTATATGCAGACCAGAAGGTCGGTACGACAGCTGTTCAATACCTGAGTGCTGCGTGACAGAGCGAGCTCCTGTCTCCTGTCCCAGCTCCTGCCAACCTAGCGGTTTGAAAGCAATAAACTGCAAGTAGATAAATAGGTACCGCTGGGGCGGGAAGGTAACAGCGTTCTGTTAATCATGCCGACCACATGACCATGGAAGCGTAGCGCTGTCCGAAGACGCTTCCATGGTCATGTGGTCGGCATGATTAATGGAACTCTGTTACCTTCCCGCCCTAGCGGTATCTATTTATCTACTTGCAATTTCTTGCTTTCAAACTGCTAGGTTGGCAGGAGCTGAGACAGGAGATGGGAGCTCACTCCATCACGCGGTACTCGGGTCTCAAACTGCTGTCCTACTGAGCTTCTGGTCTGCAGTTCAGCGTCTTAACCACTAAGCCACCACGGCCCCATATATACCAGTACATGACTTGGACTGTGGGGAGGGGGGAGGGAGAGAGAGAGAGAGAGATCCGTTTGCTGCTTAATTAAAAAGAGCACCTTTTGCCAATTAATTTTATTTAGTGTTCATATGGCATTTTTCTATAACTGATTAATTACATAAACTTGTAAGAAAGCTGTACATATTTTTAAACTGTTTAATGTGATGAATCTTAGCAATTTAGCAATTAAGCCTTGCAGCCCAAGTTCTTGCACTTTATGAGGCAGTGGAAGGTGGGAATCATGACGCAGGAATGCTGTTTGCAGCAGCAGCAGCAGGAGCTCCGTGGGTGGCTAGGGGAGCAAGTGCATTCCTTCGGCAGGAGCATAATGTGCAAACTTTAGTCCTCGCTGCCGTCAGTAATGCAGGGGTAGGAGCTGGCCTGGATGGTGAGGCCAACCACTGGCATCAATCACTCGGGGAAAATTTTAAAAGTGTTGCATTTGAACCTTCATGGAGCCAGTGGTGCAGACGTTCATCATAACATCATAACATGCAGAATGCAGAAGCTCATCATAACATCCCTCCACACCATAGCTATGCCCCGTTATGCTCCTTTATATTTCTTCATTAGAGTGTTTTCTTCTCCTGTTTACTTTGAAGTTTATTATGCTTCATTTAAAGATCAGCTTGTTTCGTCTCAAACTCTTGGAATGGCTTACAACAGTTTTAAAAACACATTTAGAAAAATTGAAAAATGAGATTTAAAAATATGTATATTAGAGTGGTAGCCTATGCATGGTTATAGCTCAGAGGTAAATCCCACTGTGTTCAATAGGACTTACTCCTAGGTCATGGTTATAGCTCAGAGGTAAATCCCACTGTGTTCAATAGGACTTACTCCTAGGTCAGTTTGCCAATTTGTATGTAGACGTAATGTAATGTGAGCTACATACTGACTCTCATATTGTAGCCCTTAGGAAAGTCGATGGCCTAACATTAGTGTATGTTCCCCTAAGCAAGTTTCTCAGTTTGCCTCCTGCTGAGCCTGATTCTTCTCAGCTAAGGTTCATGGGGAAAAAGTTTCAAAGTCAACACCTGACCACTTCCACCGATGACCTCACCACTCCTGCTGTAGAAGACGTCGCAGAGCTCTGCTCTTTGACTACTACGCCCCTGAACAGAACCCAAATATTTAATGGTCCAACTCTCTGCTGCCAAGTCTTTGCACCATATTCCCCTTTTGAAGGTTTCTTTTTAAAACTCTGTTTCACACAGGCAAAATGTATTCTGTCATGTCTCATGTCCGGTAGAAACCCTGCCTTTCCTGTAGAACAGTTTCACAAATGAGGAGGTGGCATAAGGCACATTTTTCATGAGCCTGCGGTCCCATAAATCCGTCCTAAGCCCTTCTGCAGGGCTCCAGCTTTTTCTCCAGCTTGAGAGAAGGGAGGGGAAAGGCCAGCACCCATTCTATGTTCCCGAGGAATGAACGTTTCATAATCGTGATTTCATTAACAATCAGCTCATGCAAGAGAATACACCTTCCACGTGATTGTGTGAAGATTTTGTTTCATTTTTGTTTAGTTAGCAAGATGTGAGAAGGGGGAAAAACAGTGATGACAACAACAAGAGTTCAAGTTTCCTTTTGAGAGAAAAAACACACGTCTTCAGCTGCGGTAATGTGAAAGGCTAAATGTGGACAGAATAGTAATATGTTAGCGGTTCCTACGATTTCTGGTGGGAATACTTAACAGCAGAAGTATGTTTCCCCAGGAGAGCCTCTCCAGCATTCGGTCCAATTTCTTACTCTGAGAACTGAACCAGTTCATGATGTAATGCTCAAGGGAGAACATTCCTCTCAAAAGAGCATCTTCCTTGGGAGAAGACTGGAAAAAACATCTTAATATTGCTTAAATGGTTCTGCTTGCTTTAAATGCTGCTTGCTGCAAATGCTGAAATAGAGACACAACAGGATTCTCCCCAAATTGCATTGAGAACTGGCAAAGGGAGAAGGGAGTTCGTTCCTGCCTGAGGTTTTTCCAGCACCTGAAAGGAAGGAAGGAAGATACAAAGCTATGCAGTGGCATCTCAAGCATATTACTCAGAAGTAAAGCTGGCCCAAGACATCCTAGCACCTGAGATAGAACAGGGGTTCTCAACCCTTTTTTTTTTTTACCAAGTGTATCCCCTGGCACGGTCAAATTTTTTGAAGTACCCCCTGTGCCAATTAATTAATTAGCATTAATTAATTTAATTAATTATTTAAATGTAAAATTTAATCATTAAAATTAATCAACTTACACTATTAGTCACCCCTTTTTTCCAATTTTTGCCACCCCTTTTTATTTTTAAAGAAAATATCACCACTTGTCTCCCATCCAAAAACAAACCAAGGCAATTCCTTCTTAGCTTTGGAAGAAAACCAGCTCAATCTGCCATAAGAGGTACCTTAATTTAAATGGAAGAAACAACTATTCTAAAACCCAGCACATAAATTGAACCAGCCAGTAGGAAAGCACTTAATTTGCATTCCAGACCAGGAAGCAGTTTCAGTTTCTGTTTCCTGGTCTTCAGATGAGCTTATGTCTTTGCTAAAAGCAGCAGCATGCTACTTATAGCCTTTGTTGAAAGCAAGACACAAACACCATTTTAAGGTAAAAGAATCACCAGGGGAGCATGCGGGGGGGGGGGGTGAAGGGGGCTGCGAAGCTTGAGACTCGGTTCAACAGAGCCCGTTTCAAGCCGTTTGCACAACAATTAGTTAAAATGGGTGCGGGGGCTGTAGAAGATGACGGTCGCTCTTATCCACGGGTTCCAGGTATCCACGGGGGGGGCCAGGAACCAATCCCCCACGGATACCAGGGGGGCCCCTGTACTCAGTTAATGTCACCCTAACTTGGATGTAAATACTAGAAAGGGGGTTATATAGAGATTTAGCAGAGTATTTTTTGTATGGGATCCCAGTGAGTCTGTGCCTTATCAGCTGTGAGTCGGTGTCGTGAGTTTAAATTTAAAAAATTAAAAACCGACGCATTCGCATACCCCCAGGGGTACACGTACCACAGGTTGAGAACCCCTGAGCTAGAATATCTCCCCCCCCCACTTCCTCCTTCACTCTATTCCCCACTTCCTTTTCAAATCCAGAGAACAGTGGATGCAGGTGGGTAGGCATTTGCCAATCCACTGCCTGTGGCAGCCTCATTGACAGGCAAGCCCTGGAAGTAAGGCCTAGTGGTCTACACAGCTTGGTCTACATATGCAGCAGAATGAGGTGACAGCACATACCACTTCAGGTTCTGTGTGGGAGGGTGCCATCTTTGATGAATGCTCCCGTAAGTTAACAACAACAACAACTTCCTGAAGATAAAGACAACACTAGCACATCAGGAAAAAAAAGCTTTCCTTCTTGAGGTGCTAGATTTTTTTAATTCCTGAGGGTTGTTTTACATGAGAGATTAGTCAAGAAATGTAATAGTGCGCACATGCATGCTCGCATGCACACACCCTGGAGTCTGCTGTGGCACAGACTATTTTGCCACCTCAAGAATTGTCTACCTCATTCTGCTACTTGATGAGAAGGCTCTGTCCCCTTCAATTGGCTTTCTCCCAACGGCCCCTGCATTCTTTCCAGAGCCTTGGAGAAATTCCAGTGGCCGAGAATGCTGAGAAGGGGCCTCCTACCTGCATTTTCTGGCCTCCGAAAACCTGGAAGTAACTGGCAATGATGTCATCGCCAGTCACTTCCGGTGGTACGCAGCAAGAGAGTGGCACCGGAAGTGGTACTTGACCGAGAAGGGGTTGAGAACCCCTGGCTTAGGAGAGGAGGCTGCACCTCCGGCAACAGAGCCTCTGCTTTGCAGAAGGTCCTGACATTCAATCTCTGACATTGCCAGGTAGGGTTGGGAAAGGCGGAAGCTCTAGAGAGCGGCTGCCAGTCAGTGTCTGCTGCCAGTCAACAGATGGATTAAGGATCCAACTCAGTATATATCAGCTTCATATGTTCCTCCCACCTTTAATACCTGCATCACTTGTGATGCAAGGTGAGAAAAAAAAACACCTTGCTTCTGTTGAAATTATCTAATGCACAACAGTGAATATTTAAGAATATTTGTTATTTCTTAAGATCCTAAGAGAAAACTTGAAGTATAAAATATAAAATTTACAACAACAAAACCCGGCCCATTGGCTTACAATTTAAAAGTATTTAAAGATAAATGAGCCCAGTTCCACATGTGGTTCCAGTCCTTCTACACTTAGCTGATAGACCTTTCTTAGGGCCCATGGTTCTAGTGCAGTGGCTGTGAGGCGCAGCTCCGAAGGGAGGCGTGGCGTACTCACAGGGGAGTCGCAGGATGCCCCTGTCTTCCACCATCTTGGATCTCGCAAGATCTTGTGCAATCATAGATGGTGATGCCCAGGAAGAGGACACCATGGAAGAAGGGAGTTGTGATGCTGATAAGTTTGGGAACTGCTGTTTTAGTGGTATAAGTGTAACCTGATCCTCTAGTAAAGTAAAAATTACTTCCTACCATAGATTTTGAATTAAAGAGTGGCTACTTTCAAGGATCCTTTTTTAGTTCTGTCAGCTGATGCTTTTTATTCTGGCTATGAACAAAACTGCAGCACCACCTAGTGATCAGAAACAAGCATTACAACATCAATAGAATGTGGACAATCTAACAAAGCATGCATACCTTCCTCTCCAGAGAGTTAGTTTAAAAACAGAACTGTTTTGTGTTTGTACCCTGACCGAACTTATCAAACATGGAGGAGGCAACCTTGTATCTTGATTGTGCACACCCACTCTTAAAGACAGTGCAAACGCTACTGCAATCAGCTGATGTATACAAATCACTGCACATATAAACAGCAGTCTATTCGTGGGAGCTTGGTAGCATGCAATATTCTTGTAAATAAATACATTCTATTTTATTGATTCCATTATGCTCTTATTGATTAGTCATTTTAATTTTTTTGTAAATGTAAGTCATCTTAAAGGTTTTCCCATGGAAAAGCATGTACATGTTTTATTAAATACATAACTGAGGTTGCAGTTCAGTGCACACTTTCCTGGGAATAAGCTCTATTGAATATGATGGGATTTATTTCTGAGTAAACATGCATAGGATTGTGTTGTAAGGTTGCAATCCTATGCACACTTTCCTGGGAATAAGCCCCACTGAACACAAATGCAACTTACTTCTGAGAAGACATGCATAGGATTTGCTGTAAATGTTTTTATACACAGACAGACAGACGCACACACACACGCACGCACACTTATATTTTTATAGCGTACACACATTTACATGTGTATATAAGATCACGGGAGCAATGTAGACTAAAATGGCAATGCAGTTTTTCTAAGCATTGGAAGGAGCTGCTACATTCAACAAGGAAAGCCCACTGCAGACAAATTGAAATATTACTATAATGCATTTTGTAGAAGCTGTCATGGCTAAAAACAATGTTGCACAAAAAAGGATTCAAGGGTAAAAAAGCCATGTAGAAAAATATTTTTATCCAAGCCAAAATGCGTATTAAAAACCATTTAAAATCAAAGTTAAAATGCTCCACGATTTTTAAAAGCATTTGTGATGCAAATCATTCCAATAGCGTAGCTGGTCTGACCGACGTTTCGTGCTAAATCATAGCACATTTACTAGGTCTGGAGATAGATGAACCTATCTCCAGACCTAGTAAATGTGCTATGATTTAGCACGAAACGTCGGAAGTCAAACCAAGAGTCGTAGGAGAGTAGTACACGCCACCAGGGGCAAGGAGGTCTCATTGCTCAAGCAAGGCTCCAGGAAGTCTTTTTGTCCAGAGGAGCCCAATTACCAGCCCGGGCAGGCAGTATAGAGTTTGAGAACCTTTTACTTCAGCTGCAGTCGCCTCATGGGGGCAGCTGCTTGCACGAGCCCAGGCACTTCTCCGCAGATTGTTTCAACTGCTGGTACTTAAGTACTGATTACAGTAGGAAAAGTGACAAAATGTAACATCTGCGCTGATTGTGTTTTATGTCTGGCAGAAAACTCTCATTCAGACGTGTCTTTGTAAGACCAAGTTGCAATGGAGGAGGAACTGGGATGTCTCACCTTGTGAGAATTTCCTGTAAAAAAAAATTACAGGTCAACTTACCCCAAGATGAAAGCAATGGGAGAGGACTCCATGGAAATTGGGTATAAATCTTTCATAGTGTATCTCCGAATGCCAGGGGCAGGGGAGCCTTGGTGGGAGAGGGGTCTACCTCCATCTACTGGTGGACGTCCCAGAGTTGACCACTGTGGGAAACAGGACGCTGGATGACCTGATCCAGCAGGGCTCTTCTTATGTTTCTATGTTCATTTAATCAACCCTCATCCATCCTTGCCAACAGCACTTCAGTGGAAGAGGGTCCTGGTGGATCCCACTCCCACCTCTTGCTTAGATGATCTACCTCCCCATTCATTTAGGGCAAACAGAAGGCTGCTGATACATTTATTTGTTTCGTAGATCCGTGTAGGTTTTTCATGTGTTATTTGTTCAAGGAGGTCTTCCTTAGAGGGCAGGATGTTGAGGATATATGACTCTTCGAAACCTCTTGGCACCATGTCCATTTGGATCATTTATGAGATCACATCTTTCTTACGGCAACTAGCAGCCCTGGAGGCCGCATGCCGATAAATTAAACCTTATTATTAATGAATATAGTTGTAACACTATAAAACCTGATGTCGCATTACATGATTTTGTCATCAGAGGAAGCTGCCAGGGCTCGTCACTAGCTTGATTTATCGTGGCAGAAAACAGCAGTTTGGGCTTTCACAAAGAGAGTGTTTTTCTTAAATCAAGCTTCAGTGGTGTTGGAAAGAAGTCCAGGAAAAGCTTGTGTCAAGGGCTTTGCTGCAAAGTTTGCCCAGTTTAAATGGTTGTACAATATTTCGGCTACATGGTAGTCTCTGCACTTTTAAATCCTTCATACTTAGGTTGGTTTATCACCCATCAGGGAGCTACGTTAAACATGTATTTTCTTTAAGAGGCACCATTTGGGGCGGGGTGAGTAAGACATTTTCATCTGAAGAAGAGGAATAACGATCATGTAATTTGATTGTGCATTCTAAAACGTAGTCCGTTGCCTATTACACTTATTTTACCTTTTTTTTTTAATCCCAACAAACCTTTCACCTGTATATTATAAACATAATATTTTCCCCTGAAGCAGGCATCTGCATACGGGGCTACAAATTGTCAAGCCCAAGTCTCACTGAGCACAGAGCTGTAACTGGTGCCAGTTTGAGCGAAACACACATCCAGGTTTGGGGAATATGTTGTGTTTGTTTTGGCCACCACGCAGGGTAGAACAGTTTCCATTCCATCCGAACGCAGTCAAACGGTTTTGAAATATTGCACAATAAAAGCCATTCATTATAGCTGTCTCCTCTGCCTTCCATAAACAAAACTGACTGACCAGGTCCAAATCTGCACAGGGGGCAGGAAGTGGAGAGTCAAGAGGTCATTGGAAATAGCCCAAGACTAACACCACGTTTTTCAGCTTTCAGTTAGGGAATATGTTCCATGCCTTCATTTCCATTGCACACTGGGCTTCCCCCTCACTCTCTGAAGACCGGTTGAAGTAGTTAATTGCTCTGTTATGCACAATTTACAAGCCTTAATTACAAAACTAATACATTAGCTTTCTTGTCTAAGTGTCAAAGACAAAGTTATGCTTGTCCCTTAAGGCTCATGGTCCAATTCGATCTTTCTTGGCGCTTCAGTTGTGACTTTCACCATTAGGAAAGAGAAGTGACAGTTGTGTGCTCTGTGTCCCAAAGACTTCTCACCCAGAACTTTGCATGTATTCTCTCCTAAGTAAGTTCTACTGTGTGCAGTGGAGCTACTTCCAAGTGGGTTTAGGCTTGCAGCTTTAATTCTGTAACCTGCATACACATAAACAGTTATGCTTCCATGATTTAGGAATTCACCAGATAATGCCCTTTGCAGCCTATTTGTGCCACGTTAAGTGGTTCTCAACCTATGGAGGCCCGGGTACCCCCAACGAAGGCCAACATTTTTGGACTACCCCCAGCTAATTAGCATAATTTACATAAATTGCACAAAAATGCCAGGATCTCTTTTAGAAAAAACACAGCAAGACACATGCACAAAATGCATGCTAAAATAGATGCTGAAATATAAATCCCACATACAAAAACCCTCAAACTCAACTCTTCCCCCCCACCCCACCCCTGCACAGTTTCCAAAGTAAAAAACATAAATCCCAGGTACAATCCCCCCCGCCCCAGACTCTAGAAACTTGTTTGGCATGTTTTGAGGTGCAACTGTGGAACACTCAAAGGGGTTGTAGAAAGGGCTGCCCTGTTTAGTAATCGGCTGGTGGTACTGAATAATGGAAGCGGGCAATCACCTGTGTTGCACATGGGAGAAAGATTGCAAGCTCTTACAGGTGCACCCATTTAGTCTAATCACCTGTTCTCACAATTCCAGTGGCAGTGATGGGTCACCACCCAGGCGGTCCTTTGAACAAGGGGTATAGATATCTAATATATGGCACAAACTATGTGCAAGTGTTTATTTTACCACATAAAGAAAATCTTTATGGCACCCTCCATGCATGTACCCTCTGTGCTTTGCCCAACATTTTCCTCTGTACAAGGAAAGCACAGCATGTAGAAAGAGGTTATGGGAGAAGCACTCCTTTAAAAATGCAAGTCTAGAACCTTCTGCGTTGTCCATCTCTGTTGTCTGCTCAGATTTCCCAAGTGGGTGGAGGGTAGACCCCGACTCGTAAGCCAAATGGTTACCACCAGCTCTCAGAGCTGCAGAAGCTACGACACGTACATTTTCCCCATCCTCAAAAGGAAAAGTGTTTTGCTGAGACATGCTGTCACTAGATGAAGTGTTTTACTCTACAGAGTTCAGAAGCCCTTGCCAATTCTCCTCTTCCCAGTTAAGCACAATGGCACCGAACACCCCCTTTTTGCTGTACACGAGTAGTCTCAGTTCACTCACTATTTAGCCTGTTCAGGTTACAGCTTTTAGCTTTGCATGATTCGCAGCGCTAGGGGCTGCTTGCCAGCCCCTAACAAGTCCCACACCACCTTATCACAGCAGATCTGACCTGCTTCCGCCTAAAGCAACCAATTCTGATCCACACTCGGACCATCACACACACAGACTATGGCTTGGTCCACTATTTCCGCCTCTCTTGAAATTTGCTAACTGCTCTTAAATAGGGGAGGGGACAGAATAAGAATATTAACAGGATCTATAAAACTGAAACACACAAAAGGGACTGATTTAAGATGCTGCAGACTTTTGGGAGCATAAAGGCTGGAATGTAAAACCCTTCTTTAAAGATAAAATGGATTTATTTAATTTTTACCCCAAGGTACCAATAACGGACGGCTTACAAAAATAGCAAGACAATAAAAGCAAATTTAATAGACCATTAGAAATACACAAAAATTACCACAGCCCAAAAAAATATCAAACTATTGCAGAAAGACACACTTACATCCCCCATGCTGGATCTTGACGTGCCCTGGGATGCCGACAGTTGGGCTTCTCTAGACAACGCAGAGATAAGAGTTTTCCAGTGGGAATGAAGGCCATTCAGGAACAGGCAACACATTTTACAGTACAACTCTATGTTCTGTTGCATCAAGACAAGATGTCCACAAACTAGGTTTGGAGCTTTCTAAGCTGCCACAAGGAAAAACACCCTATTGCTTTGCTGTGGCTCCGGCCCAAATTCCACTCCACGGGCTGCAACAGTGGCTGCCAATGGCACAATAATTGGGAGGACCCCTCTGTGTCAGCCAGCACTCTTCCAGGTGCTGCTGTTTGTCTGGTTGTTTTTTTTTTTAATTATATAAAGAAGTAGGGGGAAAAACATGTGCCAGGAGCACTTTGCAGCCACCTGTAGGAGCCACAAGAGCTGCCCCAAAGCCATCAGGCTTTGTGAATAAGGTAGGCATTGCCCGCGGTAGTCACAAAATTAGCGAGACAGAGCTCTCTGCCTCTGTTTTGCCTCAAACAAGATATTGTTGTAGCCCCTGCAGTTTATGCTGTGGGTATGGGCAGGATTGGACTATCAGTCTATTATAGCCAAAAATTGCCATTGTGCTGAAAATATTAAGGAGAACCACAAACCCTCACTGGTAGAAAAATGTAGGATGGTCAAATCTAGACGCTTAAATTATACATATTTTCACAAACACAAGAATTCTCTTTATTTTAAATTTGACAGATACACACATCCTTTTTTTTTAATTAAAACATTTGTTCTGGAAAAAAAAAAAGAGTTACATTCCCATGGGTTGATCTCCTTCATATGCGAATCACGTCAAAAGAACGGGACATCCGTGAAATAGCAACAGGTGCTCCAGGACAGAGGCCTTATGGCGGCAGTTTGGTTTCAACAGAAGAGCCCTCTCAGCACGACAAGGCTATCGACCTGGGAGGGCTCCCCTCAAATTCTCGTTTACCACGAACCAGTCTGCAGCGTGGTGCTCTGCGCTTCTCACCAAGCCCCCCACCTGGAAAAAAATTAAATCACAGACATGCCAGGAAAGGGCAGCGTGTCCACAAGGCAGCAGGTTCTCATTTCCAACTTCTGCTGCAGGAATGAGGGGAATGGAGTGGAAGAGGAAGTGTGGAGGAGAGAGGAGTGGTAGGCGTATCTCCGACTCCTCTACACTTCCTCTTCAAGTTCAGGGAGTGGGAGGGGGTTGGTGTGCTGCTGGTAGGTGCCCCATGTACTGGCTTGGTTCCAGAGTGACCATACAAAGCACAGTGACATTTGGCCAGCAATCTATGGCAACAAATCAGCAATTCAATAAAAAGTGAAATTGAGTTCTGTTATTTTTTTGCCTACTGCCTTCCATTCTACTCGTACCAGAAAACAGAGAGCAAGCTTTTCTTTCTTAGCTTTCTCATTTCTCCTCTCTCAGTCAGGGCACAATCCAGCTAAAGTTAAGCCTGCTTAATTCCCACTAATATCAAAATCTACGCACTGAAATCAAAGCGACTTTTAACACACTTCACGTATAGCAAGATCACAGAGTTCAGCAAACGTTTGTGGCAAGTCAATGTTTGTGGCAAGTCGCTGTCAATGGAACCAAAGTAAAGGGTGACTTTAGCAGAATGGTATATAGTTTAAAATATTTCTGGCATCAATGGAAGATTGAAAGGTTATATGCTTTTCCCAAAATAAAAGCCAAACTGTACTCGTATGCAAAAATCATGTCATACTGCCCTCTTCTGAGCTACCCAGGATACAGCCCCTGGAAAAAAAAAAAGGAAGGAAGAGAGAGAATGTTATCTTAATGTGAAACAAGCTGTCAGATTTCAAACTCTGCTAACATGGACATCATATTTCTTTCTAGACATAATGTGTTTGATCTTAAGAATGGAAAAAAGTAAGACAATTTAAAAAAACCCAAACACTCGAGGTGACTTTTCAAAAACCACAATGGAATTCCACAGTACGAGATGCATTTCCCTTTTCCGTGAGCTCTCTTTCAAACCACTACAGTTATCGTTAAGGAAAAGGAAACCAGCAGTATGGACACACAGGGTTGTAACCTAAGAAAGTTAGTCATCATAACTAAGAGCAAGGATGATCACTAGTTTTATCATGTGGATTTGATATTTTCCATAAGATTTTTTAATGGAAAAAATTTGTTTCAATGTTTGAAACAAGCATGGAAAAAATCCCACAGGAGTAAATTCCCACATAAGATTTGAATGCTTGCTCTGGGACTTTGAGAGAAATCCTAGGCACATCTACTCAGAAGTAAGTCCCAATGAGTAGACCCCTAGGTAAGTGTTAAGATTGAAGGCTTAGTTGCAACTAACTTGTCTTGATGATTTCAGTGGTGTTTAATCATGACGATACAAGCCAGGATATGCAAGTCTACAAAAAACACTAACATTTTACTTGAGAGGAAAAAAAATACTTCGTAATCACAGATAAGGAACACTTTCAACATTTAGAATTTGAAAACAGATATATGACAACCTGACAGCAATACTGGAAAATAGCTTATATCAGCAGTTCTCAAACTTTCAGTCTCTGGAGCCCTTTACGCTCTTAAAGGAGTCTCAGGAAGCTCTGCTGGCGCATGCGCAGAATCTCAGGGAGTCCCAGGGCATTGGTGCATGTGCGGCGTGGTCAGTGCGGAGCCCAATGCAGAATTTTTAGAAAAACGGTACACAGTATAAATCTTTTAAATAAATAAGTAAAATACTGGTGAAAGCCAGAACAGAAGGGGAAGGAGGAAGGGCCGCCATGAACAGGGAAGGGACAGATTAGCAACCCAGGAGAGGAGATAGGATATGGCACACTGTGGTGTTGCTGATCTTCCCCCCCCCCCTTCCCGGGCCTGATCTGCCCACCTCTGCCCCATAATGCTCCAGCCCCTGTGCCACTCAGAGTGGCACTACCTGCTCTAGTGTGCAAGGCTCCTGGATCCAGCGCCAGCCTGTCTGCCAGTGCTGACTACTCTCCTGGTGTCGCAACGCACTTTACAGTGTGTTTGCGATACTGCGCCAGCCTAGTGTATGTGATGCGCCAGCTTAGGCGCTCAATAGGATTACGCCGTTATTCTGCTAGAAGCCCAAAAGGTGAAAGTAAAATCATGTCTTCGGAGTGGAACACAATTTTTCTCTCGTACTGTATTCAGATTTCAAAACTTACAACTTCCAGAGGGGGCGACATGTTAGTCTGCTGCAGCAAAAAGCAACACCTTATAAAGACTAACCTATTTATCTCAGGATAAGCCACAGTCCAGTACAGCTGAAATAAATGGGATAGTCTTTTAAAGTGCTACAAGACTGTGTCATTTTAGAGTTCAGAAGCTGCTTTGAAAAACTAGTTTGCAAGATTTAACACATCAGAAGTTTCAACTTTTTAAAAATATTGCCAGTCAAAAGTCATTCCAGAAATCCCCAGCTCAGAGAACACTGCCGAGATTCAAATCAATGACAAGTTAACATTTGATAGCACTTCCAACCCCTCTAAATGTCATCGTGAAACTCAGTTGGCTTTGATGCTACCATCATTGCTTTCTTACTATTACCCGCTGAGACTCAGCCACAGGAGATTCCAGAAGCCAACTGAGTAGAGTGGGGTCTTCCAACTAAGTCACAAATCATATCTTTAAATTTGCCAATTATTTATTTGTTTTGTGTTCCCTTGCATCTTGTTTCAAGTTCTCTTCCCAGAATTTAGATGAATGAGAGAACAAAATGCTTACATACATTTTTCTCGTCAGTGCAAGTAAGCAATCGCCACCATTAAATAACTATAACTTCTATAGCTTGAGGAAGATCACACTTACCTTAACGAGGCAGCAACCTAAATTAATTGGTTGATTGATTTGCCAAGAGTTTTCAGAATCCTTCCGGTAACCCTGATCACTTCTATACCCAAGGCTTGCTCTTCTGTTTCTCTGACGGGGCAAGACGGCATTGCGATTTTCGTCAAGGCTCAAAGCAGAAATGCTTCTCCTCCTTCCCCCCGCTTTTGACCTGAAAGGGCCCATCGCAACAGGAGCATTCTCCTGCTCCTCCGTCGCTGGTAAGAGCATCTGGAAACTCCTGTCTTGCTTTTGAGAAAGACACTCCAATTCTTCAGGACCACAGGGGTACATCTGTCTCTGCGCTTTGCTGGCACAACCCAAGATGGCTTGGCTTGTGAAATTCTCCGCAGGAACATGAATCCATGCAAGGCCACTGTTTTCAGCATCTTTAAGCCTCCTCATGCTGCGTCTTACTCTTTTTGGGTTGTTATTGGAGACACCTCTGAAAGATTCCTCTATAGAGTACTGCAAGTCATTCAAAAGAACAGAATCATTCAATGTCTGAGGAGCAGCAAGTAGCTCCTCCAGAGGACTTCTAGGAACACAGAAACCGTCTCCAGGTGTTTCAGACTGAACATCATCAACGTTGGGGAGGTAGCGGGCAAGTCTTCTGCTCCTTCTGGGAAACCTTTTCAAATTCACATTGACCTCCCCTTCACTTGTCTGCTCCAGTGCAGAATCTCCTACGAGACCGGACTCTCCTCGACCGGCATTCTTTTGACCCGTCATATCTCCACTAAGAAGCTTCGGCTCCTTCTGCATCTCAGTCTCGTTTGAAGAGCAGTCACTTTTCAGCACCTGTTGGTTTGTATTTATGCTGCTCTTCCATTTTTCAGGAGAGTTCTTTTCAGGTGGATCCCAAGGAAATGCGTTTTCCCCAGCAGTCGTAGCAGCATCTTGCAGCTGGGAGGAGACCAAAGCATCTTCTTTCACAAGATCCAAGCTGAGGTCGAGGCCACTGTGGTCCACGATGGGATTTTGCAGTGCACTATTTTCCTTTCTTGCTCTTTCATCCATATATTCTACACAAGAGTCGCTGGAGTCGGAATAATCTAAAGACAATGTTGCAATGAGAGAAGAAAATAGACCACGCTGTAGCCATCTAGTACTGGGCAAAGACATAGGGCCACTGCAGATGTCACAGAAAGCCAGGATTCAAACCTGGCTTTGCTCACCATGTTCATGAAAGGAGGAAGAAACCTACTTCTTATTCCAGTTTGGAACAAGCTAGGACTGGCCATGATATCCACATTGGCCAATCTAGGCTTATTCTAGCCAGAGTTTCAAAGTAAGCCAAGATCTGAACCCCAGTTTCAGTTGAGTGATGAAGATCTAACAGGTGGATCAGATCCCAACTTCAGGGTGTTCCACGCTCTGGGTTCTGTCTATGGGTGCATGCACTCCACCCTTCTATGGCTAGCTTTGGTCAATGAGTGCGTAGGCTCTTGAAAGTGGCTCCCGTTGTTGCAGTTGAGATGGAACCCAGATCCTAACAAGACTACTGTGCAAGAATGCTCCACCGGCAATTTCTCTTAAATATAAACCTACTTTGTTCAATAGGCTTCCAACCAACACTGTGGTCGGTACAATCAAGTTGTGCGGTTTCCAAAAACCTTTGATGGAAACTGGTAATCCTACTTTTGGTGTACAATACTAAACATGTGCTGCTGATGGAAAACAGAGAAACCGATTTACATACCCAGGGTAGAAATGTGAGACATTGGTGTGCTTCGATAAGATGCAAACGAGAGATCTTCCTTCATCTCGGGAATTGGACTCAGAAGAGGTTTCTTGGAAACAGTCTCCCGCTGTCCATATAGAGCTTTCTGCTCTTTTTTCCTTCTTTTCCTCTTTCCGAAAACTTTGTGCCTAGAAGCCTTAACGTATTCAGAATGCAATATCCTGGTTAAGTTTAAGCAAGTGTCCAGACTTTTCCAAACACTCTCCCTTTCTGGAGAGAAGCCTTGTTCTGGGGGTATGACTTAAAACCAAACACAATCCAGCACTGGAAAGGCTGAAGAGACTGTTGCAGAGCAGCAATTGGTGACTCCCGAAAATGGAACTGGCAGGAGAGCTGAAATTATGCCTGTCAGTCTGACAGTATCCAATCAGTTCCTGCTAAACTAAGGTGCTTAGAGGAAGGGGGAAAGTTATACTCGCTGGGCACAGAATGGCAGCTTTACAACTAGTTATTATTAATATCGCTTTTCAACAAGAAGTAATTCACAAAAGGAGTTTACATGGCTAAAATCAATCAATAAATGGTATCATGTCCTCAAAGGGCTCGCAGTCAAAATGAGGTAGCCGCCTGTGTCCACTTGGAACTGGGATTTGCCGATGGGGACGTTTGTTATAGCCCATAGCAGTGGTTCCCAAATTTCCTCTTTTCACAGCGTCCCAGGCCAATTGTAATTTTTTCATGGTGCCGCTTGCTGTTTTGCATTAAAAATCATGTGGCCTCTTTGAGCTAAGTAGTAGCGCTGCAGCACCCCTTTGAGTTTGCTGCAGCTCCCTAGGGCACTGCGGCACATACGTTTGGGAACCGCGGGCATATGGCCAAACGTGAAAAGTGACAACAGAACCAGTAGCACAGAGTTGCTTACCGGTGTCTTCTTAGAGTTTGCTTTTTTCACTTGGCTGGGTTTAGGGACTTTACTGGTAGATGCCCTCTTGGATTGCATTTCAGTGGGAAGGTGAATATCCGGTTCTGCTGATCTGACGACAAGCTGCTTGGAAACTTTCTGAATATGCAAGACAAAAAACTGCTACAGTACACTAGTTATGCCGCACTTGTTCACCTTAATTTAAAAAAAAATCTTTTAAAAGCATCTGCACTTGCCCTTCTCTCAAAAGACCCAGAACAAAAAGATAATAATTAAACACATTCAACAATTTTTTATTTTTTTTTTTTTCACATTTTTTATACCACCCTTCCTCCAAGGAGCTCAGAGTGGTGTACATATTTCCTCCCCTCCTTTTCTCCTCACAACAACCCTGTGAGGTAGGTGGGGCTGAGAGATGGTGACTGGCCCAAGGTCACCCAGGAAGCTTCGCGGCTGAGCGGGGATTTGAACCTGGAACCTCCAGGTCTAAGTCCGACTCCCAAACCACTACACCATCCTGGCTCAACAATGGCAACAACTAATCAATAACAGCAATAGAACATAACTATTTATTTTTATTTTTTCACATTTTTATACCGCCCTTCCTTCAAGGAGCTCAGAGTGGTGTGCATATTTCCTCCCCTCCTTTCGTCCTCACAACAACCCTGTGAGGTAGGTGGGGCTGAGAGATAGTGACTGGCCCAAGGTCACCCAGGAAGCTTTGTGGCTGAGCGGGGATTTGAACCTGGATCTTCCAGGTCTAAGTCCGACTCCCAAACCACTACACCAATATATACTACTATATATTGAACCTTTTCCTTAACAGCCAGATCTTAATGAGCCACTGAAAAGCTTGCAGAGTGGGTGTCTGCATTGCTTCTGAAAGGACTGTATATGAAAGGCAGATGCCACTGCCAAAAAGGCCCTGCTTCCAATTCATTCTTTTGTAAAATGCAATATAACAAAATTGTTATTTTGTTATATTGGGGCTCTCTGGGGTTGTTTGAGGCTCTCTGGGAGCTCTCAGCAGCTCCAACCCCAGAGAGCCATTCTTTGAAAGAGTGAATTCACTTTTGTTGAAAGACAGAAAAAACCCGGAGGATAAACCCACCTTCCTTTTAAGAGAAGACCGTGTGATTCTACAGCAGGTAGCCTGGAGATCAGGAGAACTGTCTTTTACTTCTAGAATAGATTAAAAACTCAAGATTACATCCAGCGCTTTGACATTGTACCTTTAGAGTATAAAGTGGGAGGGGCTCTTTCCAGACTACTTTGTGCAGGGACTGCATTACACACAAGAACTCTTTATGCTTAGGCGACGGGTGACGCGTGGCAATCTCATGGGCCCCTCTTTCAGTCCCCAACGCTGGCTCCCTGCCCACTCCCAGATGCAGCACAAACTCCTGGGCCCTTTCTGGCTTTGCCTCTCCTTCTCCCTCTGCTCATAGAGCCCACTACACCCTTGCCCTCAGGACTCCTGCCTCCTCAAATGACTCCAGCTTTCCTGTCCCTTAGGCCGGAACTCCTTCCCCGACAACCCGCAAGATGCCCCCTGTTACTTCCTTCAAACCCCACCTTTTCCATGAAGCACGACTCCCTAGTCCCCCTACCTTCCTGCAACTAAGCCCATGTGCAGGAAGCAGTCACATTCTCCCGTTTCCCCCGGCACAGTCCCCCTCCCTTTACTCTGTTGTCTCTTTTGTGAGCCCCTTGGGGCAGAAACCCATCTTCGCCCCTATCGGAAAACACTGTGTATATAATATGAACGTAGGTATCTATACCGACAATAAAATGATTTATGCATTTCAATCCTGGCAAGTCAAAAAGAACTGCTCCCCAATAGTTTCCGTTTGGTCCCATCATTTCCAAGTCACACACTTAACCCATAATACAGAGACCCCACTCAAATTATGAAAACATAAGAATGAAAAGCGATACTCAACTCATAAGGTTATGACAGGGAAGCCACTTCAGGATGATCATGCCCCATGCAACACCAGGGATGCGAGCCAGTCAATGTATACACGACTTCACACACCAGAATCGTCACTCTCTGGAAGCCAACGATGCTGGTAGAGGAAGGCTCCAGAGCCCCTGCCCCACCGACTCCGACAGACATGATGTGCTTGTCACGCGGACCCCACTTATACGGAAGCTGTTCCGATGCTGCAATAGCAACATGCAGCGCACCGCTTTGGCATCTTTCATGTTGACCATAACATACAAACGGTAAAAACACTTACCTTCCAGATCAGAGTTCACTGCACATTCTGTAGTAGGTACCGCCTCCGATGACCCTGGCGGAAGGTCCTACGTTGAGACGGTCAAATTTCAACATACAGTTTTGGTACAGATTCAGGTTCAAAACACAGTGAGGGAAAAACATTCAAGTGGTATGGGTGATCCTTCTGGCTTCAAGATTTGAACATGCAAATGTGACAGGTGAGTCACAAAAAATTATGAAACACTGCTTCAGTTCAAACATTGTGCCAAACCATGGTTCACACAAACCATCGTTGAGAACCCAGACAATGGGATGAAACAGTCAAGTCACTCCCTGGAAACCAATTATGCTGGTATAGGAAGGCTCCAGAGCCCTTGCCCCCAAACAAGCAGTCAAATCATGATTTTAGTGTTTGCCGGCTTTCGTGCTACATCTGCCCAGCTATTCGTGTAGGCAGTGGCTTTCAGAGGTGGACCAATGGCTTTAACTATGGTTTGTCGATCCAGACTGTACCAAACCACAGTTAGCACAAATGAATGCACTTCAAAAATCATGGCTCCCGATTTTGGTTTTCTGGCTCATCAAAAGCTAGGGTTTGTCAAACGTGAACATCGAACAAAAGCATAGTTAAGCTTCACAAACCATCCTACAGCACAATGTCTAAACTGAGCTACTGAAGAACCAAAGAACACTATGCAATAATTCTAGTGTTCCCAGGTTCAATCCCTGGCGGAGGGCAGAGAAAAAAACTCCTGTCTAAAACATTGGAGAGCCACTACCAATCTCTGCTGATAATACTGAACTGGGTGGACCAAAGATTTGACTCAGTTTATGAACATAGGAAGCTGCCTCCTACTGAGAGGCAAAAGATGCAAGAGGAACAAGGCATTTTGAGTGAATGTCACTACAGTATTCCAAAATGCTGTTCTGGGCAGATCTCGTTAAGTAAATTTAGGACACAACTGGGAAAAAAAAATTAAAGTGCACAAACCATAAGGTTCCTATAAGAGTATAAAGTCAACTTACATCTTCATTGTCAAAATTCGGTTGAGCCAAGGGTTGCTTGATGGGTGTTATGGTAGAATAATTTCTTGATCCTGAAGGACTACATGGGTCTATTCCTCCGAGTAATGGAGTACCCACAAGTGGAGGGGTGGCAAGTACTTCGGCATCTAGATCTTTGCCGTCTTCTTCAGTTTCATTGACTAGTCTGGTGTTACTTCCTACAAGAGCGTTTGCACATGATGAACACTGAAGTAGCATTGACAGTTTCTTCAATACATAACACACTAAATTTTCCACTGAAATTTCAAAAGGATTGCTAAGGTACATAAGTCGAAAACGTAATTACGGTACCATTAATTTCAATGGGGAAAAAATGAATGTGCTCCTGGGCTTCGAAATTGACACCCTTCATCTAGCAAACCACAATGAGGAGAACCCAAGAGCAAGTGCCACCAAGCTCATTTACTTCTGAGTAAACCTGGGTTGAATTGGGTTGCATGCACTAAATGTTAACTAGCAGCTGTGGTGGGGGGCTTACAGACTCAGGCAAGGATGCAACGCTACGCACAGTTCAGGATAGCACAAGCTGCAATCCTATGCGCAATTCTCAGGAAGTAGGTCCCATTCGCTACCTTGGGACTTAAGAATGGACACGATTCCACTGTTGGACAAAACGGTAAGCAGGCAGAAAACAAGACTCTGGCTTTGTTTGTTTTGGAAGCCCAACAGGGGGATCGACCAACACTGCGTTCCAAATGGCAAACACATGCAGAAGGTACAGCTTGTATGCGCATGCGTACAATGTAAACAGCTGCTCCACTGTTTCTGCCATCATGTCAGGTCCAGGCACCGAGGCACAGATGAAGCTGAGCCTAAGGCTGCTTCTCCACCCACCCAGAGACTCTGTATCGTAGCAGATGCAACAATTACAGCTCTGTCACCCATTTCCTCTTATGAGCAGGTGCCCCCTCCCCAAACTGAACCCCACCCCAGCTCAACTACGGAAAGGTGTTGGAAAGGAAGATCTCTTTGAATGCCAATCTTGCCCATCTGATGTTTTGAAAGATACTGAAAGACTTCCTCTGAACTTAGATGAGCAAAGATCCGCTTTCCTAAGGGTTACCGGCATCTTGCTTCAACAATGAAGGGACGCAAACACCTCGTAAGCCAAACGAGGAGTATTAAATGATATCCTCATAAACCCGTATTCTGAATGGGCGTATCTCGGAGAAGCAGCATTTTTACAAAAAGTTCCAATTCAGGGGAAAAAGGCAAAATAACATGGCATTTCAGACCTATTTGCAGCGATCCACAGGTTTCAAAGGCCAAGGGGGCTTCAATTCCTTCCCTTGAACTTGAATCGTCAAAACGCTCCTTTAAAAACAAAACAAAAAAACACCCAACATCAGAGTTGCTATTTTTCCCCCAGTCACCGAGAGGTCTTTTATATCCTGCCAGGCCAGCTCACATACAGTAAATCTAGTCAAAAGTTAACCCTTTAAATAGAATATTCTAAAGCTGCAATCCTGTATACCCTTTTCTGAGTGTAAGCCTCACTGACTACAATAGGACTTACTTCTGAGTAGTCATGCATAGGACTGCACTGTCAGAATTCTAACCGACTTTCCTCCAACCTTTCATCCAACGTTCATTGACGTTCTTATGTGTGTGTTTGTTTATTTAGGTTTTGCATGCAATATTAATTTGCTATTCACGTTTTGACAGCGAAAACGTGCTCTGTTCCCTAACCAGATGAAAATGTAAAGTATTGCTGTATATATACATTTTCTGGGGGGGGGGGGGGACACGTCGTGATGACAAGCATGTGGAAAGCCCTCTCATTCCTCGAGATATATGTAAAAACCGGGCCCTTTTGTTCTGTTTTTGGAGGAGGGGGGAATGACTGGTCGTGCTGGGTGGATTTATAATGAGGTATTTTTTGGTTGGAAATTTGGGCATGTTTTTGAGGTCTTTTAACATTAAGATATTTTGTTTTAGGATTTAAAAAAAATCATAAAACAGAAAATCATATAAAGAGGTGGCGGCCATCTGTAGAAGAGCTGTTAAACAAGATTCTGCATCAAGGCTGAATATACATTTCCAAAGTCTTCCAAAGTTGTCTTAGACAACATCACCCCCGCGCAGTACTGGGTTCCTGGCCAAGTTGGTCTCAGAGGTTCTGTTGAAGCTTCCCAAACCTGACCTGGGGTGTGTATGCACACTTTTGCTACCTGTCTCCAGGATGGGGCATGCCACAGAACTAAACACACACACACACCACTTTTACACTATCCGTTAATGTTACCGGAGGTTTCTTCAGGACAGAACGAAGATAGGTGCCATCATGGTATAGGACACTGGAAGGAAATTGTCCTTTTTGAAGAGGAGTAACGGGCGGCTTGCTTGTATCAAATATTTCTAAGCTCTCCTTCTCTGCAAATCTTACTTTCTTACAGCTTTGTTGAGATGCAGCACTACTGCTTAATTCTTCACTGATACATCGAGGCTGGATACCTTCAAAAACAAACATGCAGTCAGGCTAGTCTATGTTTTCATTTAACTCTGCCAGAGAAAAGCCAACGATGTATGTGCATTTATACAAGTGGAGGAGACATGTTTAAGCATGTGTCTTATAGTATAAATTAATGCAACATCAGCCCTGTTAATCTATTTCTTCACATGTTCAATTAACATGTTGACCAGGCCCCCTTCATCCCAACAGATTTTTTATGACAGAAGATACAATCATGTACAACAATAATTCAAATCATATTTAGAAAAAGGGGAAAATCAATTTCATATAAGATTGGAAATCAGGCTACAACAGATGGTTACCTTTAATCAAATTGATGCACATTTCAAAAATCTTTTAAAAAATCCAAATCATATATGCGAAGTGATTGTAACCGCCAAATCCCATAATTTTATAAATGCTTTCTCAAAGAAGGGCTTTCTTTCCATTTCCAAAACTTAGCACAGAAACGTTTGGCAGCTAAAATCATATTGCATAGCAATAGTTCAAGTCTTTAAGGCTTCAATTCTATGCACACTTTCCAGGGAGTAAACCCCACTGAATTCACAGAGACTTAAATTCTGAGTAGACATGCATAGGATTGGGCTGTTAGTAGAGTTCATAACATTTTTGGGACCCAAGGGTAAATTAACTTTAAGCATATTAATTACACTTTAACTACACTTTTTAAGAGTCTAAAAATTTTTTGTCTGTGCTTTTAATACAGCTGGCCCTCCGTATCCACGGTGAGGGAGGATTAAAAAAACCCACATTGTAGGGAATCCGCTGCTGGGGAGGGGGGAGCCGAGTACAGAGTCACACAACCCACCTTCTTCTGAAGGAATTTCTGATCTCTCTCCTGAGCCCTATTTAACCAGTGATGCAAAAACGCACCAGTCGTAGAAAATGGGTAAAGGTGCATTTTCGCACCACTGGTAACAAAAGTTATTTTGCTGTCAGCCCTCCCTGGGATGTCACCTGGTGCTGTGTACACACACACACACACACACACACACACACACACACACACACACACACCCCTAGTGACACCCCGGCTCAGACCCTCCGTCACATCAGAATATTGGGGGTGAGGGGGCAAGACGCCATGGTCACTTGCCACCCAATTCCCACTCACATGTACAATGAATTCATGAGGGCAAACAGGGCTATTGTTCAGTGGAACCACAAGTGTGCTGCCAAGTCTAAAGTGAGGAAGAGAATCAGAGGGGTGTGGGGGGGGGGAGGAATTTACGTAGTGCCAAACTACAGTTTGGCATTACCCCGGGCTTTAGACTATAGTTTCTTGACTCAAAAATGGCATTCATTATTATTATTTTTTAAAGTCATGTCATGAAGAAAATGCTCAAACATGTTTCTTCCTCAAGTCTTTGCTCCCGGTTCAGTCGTACCACATGCTGTCTTTGGGACGTCTGTCACTGGAGGAGCCTCAAAAGTCAAGCGCTGAGATTCTGCAGTATCCGGCTCCAGGACAGGAACAGCAGCCTAAACACAGCAATCACAGCAAGAATGCTCAAGACACAGCATTTCCGTTGACTTGACCAGCTACTGTCGTCAACGCTTTGACACATAGCCATACAAACACAGATTGGACAAATCCGGAGACAATACAAAATGGTACAGGAAGGTGGTGCTTGGGAGACAGGTCATGAAGGATCTTCTGGAGCAGAAGGAAGGAGGAAGGAAGGACTGGTACTCCTACCAGTACAAACTGAAAACTAAAGCACCAACAACAAACTCACTCAAGTTTGGATGTATTCTGATATAATACAAGCTAGACAAGCTTCAATGTGATACAAATAGACCTGCACTGGAGTGTTGGACCAGCCCAAGCCTAAACCTCCAGGACACTAAAAGGGGTTAAAGCGGCTTTTCCCAAACTTTTCCGACCTGCGGCTCCTTTGACCATTGGCCGTGGCTCCCCATGACATGATGTTGATGCCTGCCAATTGGCACTGCACTATTTTCCGAGAGGATTCCATGGCACTCTCCGCAGCTCCCTGGCTGGTTTCCACGGCTCCGCACCTCCCAGTTTGGGAACCTCTGGCTTAAAGGCTTGAAAAGGAGGTCAATTCCCTCCCCCTGCCCCTTGGGTTCCCTTCCCATTCTTCAAACCGGCTCCCTTCCCACTCTTCAACTGACACATTCTGCAGCTCCTGGGGGCCACTGAGTGTTCTTAGCCCTCAATAGGCTGATTGGGGTGAAGTTGGAGGGATATCATTTGCTTTTTTGATCTAGGTACATACATCTTGCTGCCCCAGCACTTCAATGTCAGTGCAAAAGCACCACAATGGCCAGACTGTGCCTGTGCAGAAGTGGCCGCCTGTAACTCGGGGACCCAGGGTATTTTGATGTGGTCTCATTTTGCTTCTAAATCTTATAGCGAACTCAGGAGATTGACTGCCTATTAGTAGAGACAAGAGGGACCTGTGACAAAATGTGGCATCTCCGCAACCCTGAAGTCCAATTGGCTCAAACAAGTCAACTCTCTTCCCTGCTGCCTCCCCTTTCGGCTGCTATTTTTTTTCCATGTGACACCTCAACATTCCATAGCTACTAGGGGCCACCAAGCATGCTCAAGTTTGCCTCGGGCTATTGGCCCCCCCTTTTTTCTTTTACAAATGTATCTACTTGTGTCTGTGGGTAGCCCTGTTTTGACATACAATCCAACAGGCATTACTAGAGAGCAATTTTTTCCCAAACCTGCACTGGCTGGAAAAACAGAAAGGGTACTTTCTGGATTGGCCTTTATAGCTGGCACTCCAAACAAAATATGAATAGCCTGAGGATATTAACAGTGGTTTCTATATTGCATTAAGAGCATAGCTGGAGAGGTGGTTTAATGCCACCAGTTACTTACACACACACACACACACACACACACACACACACACAGAGGACTCGTACCTTAGAAAAAATTGCAGTCCCAGGGCTGAGAGGTTCCTGTAATGGAGAGACCATATTGCACACTGGGAGCTCAGCTGAAGTTCTCTCTCCATTCATGGATGGGTTGTCTAGGTAGTTTTCAACAGCAAAACTTTGGCACTCTAAATGCCACCCTTGGCCAAGTGTAGATTGTTCCTGCGGTCTAGAGCCACCTTCTTTAGCTGCAGTTTAATATATTTGTAAATACTGTCATTGGTATAATACATATTATCCTGCACCAAACTCCCAAGTGATTTAATACAGACAAAAGATACAATCGTGCCCAAGATGCTTAAAAGCCATGATGGAGATGATTGCAAAAGAGTCTTCAATTTAGAGGATGGAGATTAAGTTGGGCTGTTTTGGAGTCACGTTTCAGTTGTAAAACACATACTGTACAGCAGACATAAGCCCCACTAAGTTCAACAGGACTTACTCCCAGGCAAGCGCGGACAGAATGTGTTAGATTTTGCTCACTTACAGGTGCTGTGTGTCTGGATCAGTCTTTCTTCTGTCTCTTCAAGAGGCTTAAAGGAGGACTGGAATGCAGCCATTTTATCCTTTAGAAGCATACTGTGATGTTTAAAAGGACTGGCCTGTTCAAATGAGATTTCAAAATAATTTCAAGATGAAACTTGGCAAGTCTAATTAGAGCAAAGGAGTATCTTGAGTTACCCACCAGGGTTACGAAAAGTGTGGCATAAATACCGGTACTGCAAACAAATAACTTGCAGAACAGCCCTGATTTGGCCATCCTTCCGTATCAACTATGAAGAAGAGAAGTTACGGTACTTTCAAACAGTGCTTCCCAAAGTGGGAGGTGCAGCTCCTGGGGGCGCAACGTCGACCCCCCAGGGGTGGCATGGGAAGCAAGGGTTAATCAATTGCTGCTCCTTGAGAAAGGAGAAAAGTTACATTTACAGATAGTGTTAAACAACTGTATAAAAGGAAAACAACCTACACAGGCCCATTTTTTCCTCTTATCTTTCCATCCCTTGCTCATGTGCAACTCAATTTACTCAGTTAGCCTGGAGAAGGGTGGGGTCTCCTCAAGACTTTCCAGCTTTCAGCAAGGCAGGGATGAGTCTCATGCTGCCTCAAGCTAGAAACTGGCGAGGGGGATTGTCCACGCTGCTGCGATAGACCTCAAACCATTCTAGGGAGAAGTCACAGACCACACTCTTCCCCTTCCCTAGAGGGTCAGGGTCATGGCAAGCCCCGTCAAAGTCTGTGGACCCTCATTTCAGGCCTCAGTTGCTACTTTACAATCAACTCCTATTTCGAGGCCACCAGCCCACCACCACTTCTTCTCTGTAGCACTGTCTACTTCATGTTCTTTCTGCAAGCTAAACTTTAGAAATGGATAAACCTTGCTGTATCCTCGGCAGCCAACTGTTCTCCCATTTCCAGACTACAAATAGCCATATTCCTACCAGCGATGAAGGTTCTTCCATCCTTGTTCTCTTCTGGCGAGCGATGTAGCGGATAAGAGAATTATTTTCTGGAGAACCTCGCACTCCAATCGTAGCTCGCCGCCTGAATTTTTTTAACAAGCTCTTGGACTCCTCTGGAAAAAAAAAATGGCAATCTCCGTTGAATACAGAGCAGATCAATGGTTTTTCAACTTTTTTTAACAAAAATGTTTTATAATCTATATGTATTTTGATACCGTTGTAAGCTGTCTTGGGTGCCCTTTGGGGGAAAAAGGCGGGATATCAATCAACAAACAACAATAATGCCAATTTCCTGTGAACTTCAGCAGCAAGAGTCAAAAGGCCACGTCTGTTATGAGCAAGAGATGCACTTCCACCCTAACCAATCCACGCTGTTGCAATCAACACACGTACAAATCTATTTTGCTTGAGGAACATTGCGCAAGATAAAACTTTGGACTAAAAACACAATAATGTTAAATTATCTCCATGATTTTTTTGCTAAAGAGATCCTAAATCTATGGCCTTCAACTTATCAAGAACAGGAACCCCACCCCCCCAACCTGCAACACCCTCAAGAGAGCAGAGGGATGGGATGGTGAAGTAGGCAAAGTAAGCAGGTGGGAGACTGAGGGGCCCCCACTGAAGATTAGGACAGCTTATCCCCTCCTTAAAACCAAAATCTCTGGCAACTATTACCTTATCTAGGACCCCTAACCGAGGCTACTGCTCAAAATGCACTGGCCCAAGCCACAAAACAAAATGGTGGCAGCAGCAGCACTGCCGCCACCCACCCGCTGAAGTCCTCTGCCATATTATAGGGCTATCGTGACATATTTGTGCTAGGCTCAGACATGCAGCATGACAAATTTACAAGAGAGACCTCAGCCCTTACTCATCTGTTTCCGAGTAAAAGACTCCGGAGTAATTCCAAAATCAGACGGTGTGAGAGCAGAAAAGTCTATAGATGGCGTAACTTGGCCAGGTGTCTTGTCACCATTCAATTTTGCTTCTGCTTCACCTTTGTTAGGGGTCAAATAAGTTGCATTTCCCAAGGGGACAGGATGATCTTCTGCAGGAGCGGTCTTCGATGTGCTAGGTGTTCTCGAGAAGAACACGTTGGCTGACCCATTTTCAGTTGGAGAATTAGAGGAGTGTTTTGTAGAGCTATCATCCACCTTCTCTGCACTGTTGATGTGGTCTCCGTGCCCCAAATACAGACTGCGTTCTGAAAGTATCTTCTTAGTTCTCAAGTTTTCCATCAAGAGAAGTCTTGGTGGCTTTTATTCATCACCACTATCAACCATTCCTTCATCAAGAATCCCAATGTTGCCTCTAGTTCCGACCTACCACACCAAAACTGCCAAGCAGCTGTTTTGCCTGTGAGAGAAAAGGTAAAAATAATAACCAAAGGGGTGTCAAGACCTCATGAGATCAATCGCTTGTGCAACCAACCAGGGAAGCTTGACCAAACAAAGGGCATTTTCTAAGCAAGCCTAAGACACCCGTGAGCTTACTTTAAAAATGTACAACACAATCTTATGGATGTCTATTTATTCAGAAGTTGTACTGAATTCAATAACTTACTTCCAGGAAAGTGTGCACTGCACAGGACTGCAGCCTTAAACACCTCAATCCAAAGCCAGTCCCAAGTTCAATTAGACTTACCACCTAGCAAGTGTAGGGGGAAAAAGCAGCCTTCAATTAAAAGGGTTAGGCCTATATACAATACTACACTTATCTGAAAGTTCAGTCTCATTGAGCACAATAGGACTTATTTCTTGGTAAATGTGCATGATCACACTGTCAGGGTACAAGTCTATGCACACTTACTTGTGAGTGAATTAATTGGCCAAGACAACACACCTCATACTGCAATTCCAACCACAGAAAACAAGTCCCATTGGAAAAACTCATGGTGCTTAACTTCTGAGTAAGGCTGCAACCCGAACACATGCTTTGTTCTGGAAACAAACCCTTTTAAAAACAAACAGAAAACTTAGCTCCATGTACATTTACCCGTCTTCCCATTTACAAGAAAATGGCCAAAGCAATGGGGATGCATTTACTTCCCAGGAAGCATGAACAGGATCAGCTTGCATATTTAAAAAAAAATTTTATCCCTGCTAACTGGGTACGAAGAGGCACTTTTTCAAGTGGTGCTCCTCATACAGTATTTAGCAAGGGGAGAGTAAATGTCCGTTTTCACCCCAGCCAGCACAGTGTTTTTCTAGTCAGTGGCTGTTTGCTGGTGTTCTGCTTTTTTTTTTTTAAGATTGTGAGCCCTTTGGGGACAGGGAACCATTTAGTTATTTGATTTTTCTCTGTAAATTACTACTACACGATCATCGCTTCACTGCTCACATCACCCAGCAACTAAACACTTACCCCAGATTAGCTGCACCAGCACAGAAGGATATTAACTAAGGGATAGGAGAAATCAGAGGCCCCCACTTGTCCAATCCCGTCACCTCATTCCCGCTGACGTCATCCGCTCCTCACCCAATCATCCACGCTCCCCAGAGTCCCCAAGCGAGGTAATCTGCCTCGCTTCCCAACCCGACCGACCCTCGCTTTCTGCCTCCCGCTCCCCGTTCAAAATCACCCCACCACTAACCCAGTATCCCTCCGCCAAACCCAGACTATACAATTACAAGGCCTTTTCTCCGCCAGTTTCACATAACAGTTACAAGTGACATAAGGCGGCTACAGCTAAAGAGGTTCCTGTCTTCCTCTGTCGGCCGACGGAGCTTGAAATCTCCGTCACGACTGGAACTACTTTTTATTCCCTCCGCAACGAGTCCTGGCATCGCGGAAGGATTACGTTTCATCGCGTCTAAAACTACTGTACAATGTCATGATCCAACGGTTGAAAATCCACGCGTTAACGACTCTGTCCAATCAGCGGGGAGCATTGTCTTTCCTGGGTAGGACCGCCTCCGGCTTTGGGTGCTTCGCCAACGGGGCTCGTCCCACGCCTGCGCAAAGCGCACTGTGATAGGCTCCTTCCCTGGGCGACTGCGGCCCCGCCCCTTTCTTCCTCGTAGGAGCAACGCCCTTTTCGGTTTCCACCTTCCTTAGGCAAGAAGACCCGCCCACTTATCGCTGGTTCTGCATTGGTGGAAACTAGAGAGGGCGCTTGGCCTGGATTGGTGGAATTGGATTTGTCGGATCGAGGTCCAGTTTCCGGGTTTACAGCCAGGCTGGCAAGCGGTCGCGGGAACGGCATTGAGGGCGTCCGTAGTTCTGGCGCGGGGGACATGAGGAGAGTCACCTTGTTTGTTAATGGCAGCCCCAGGAATGGGAAGGTGAGGCTTGTGCGTGAGGGGAGGAAATGCCTTGAGTGGGGGGAGGGCTGCGGGTAGTGGGGCAATGCATTATTCTTTATGATTGAATTATTAGGGTTGCTGATCTGATTGTGTTCAGGGCACCTTAAGGATCTACATAGGTCCCTGCTCCCAAGGAGCTTACAGTGAGGAGACAGCAGAGGAAGGAACGGAGGGGGTTGGCACCGTTCACGGTCTGACCTGCTGTATCCGAGTTAAGGCTGCAATCCTACACTGATTTACCTGGGACTGGGAGTAAAACTACTCTCTATAGTTGGGACTTGCTTGTGAGTAAACATGCATAGGGTTGCGCTGTTGATCCTTCTTTGTAGAGTCTCCAGGGAAAAGTACTGTAATTATTTTGTTTTGTTTTTTTAAATCATATCCTGTCTTTTTGATGGCAGAAAACCTGCTAGGGCAGCTTCCAACAGCAAATTCTTCTAAAATGCAAATAAAATACCCTATCAAAAATGTAAATTCTCTAGTCTAGATGCAGCTGCTGTAACAGGTTCTAAATAAGCAGTTGTCGCTGAAAGAGCTTCTCGAGAGCCTTCTGCCACAAAGTTTGCCATGATGGAAAATGGCATCTATGATGAGCCGTTTGGCACGGGATGGCCTAGTTTACAGAGAGAGATTCAGGGAGATGTGGCTAGTAATAGGTGCTTTGTTGTGATAGCTAAATGGAACCCTCATAGATGGAATCAATGTACCTTTATTAGGCCTTCATGTACCTGTTATCAGGCCTCAGGTGCTGAGGCCTGCTAACAAGAGGATGCTGTCCCATATTGCTTGTAGATGTCCTGAAGGTGTCAGACTGCTACTAGAATTGGAAAGAAACTTTGGTCTGAAACCATCATTCTCCAGTTGAGTGGGAAGAGCTTTGTTGTTCAGTCGTTAAGTCGTGTCCGACCCTTCGTGATCCCATGAACCACATCCCACCAGGCCTTCCTGTCCTCCACTATCTTCCTGAGTTCGCTCATTTTCATGTTCGTTGCATCGGTGATGCTGTCTAACCATCTCATCCTTTGCCTTCCCCTTCTCCTTTTGCCTTCAGTCTTTCCCAGCATCAGAGTCTTCTCCAGAGAGTCCTCTCTTCGTATTAGGTGGCCAAAATATTTGAGCTTCAGCCTCAGTACCTGTCCTTCCAGGGAACAGTCAGGGTTGATTTCATTTAGGATTGACTGATTTGATCTCCTAGCAGTCCAAGGGACTCTCAGGAGTCTTCTCCAGCACCACAGTTTGAAAGCATCTATTCTTCGGCACTCAGCCTTCCTTATGGTCCAACTCTCGCAACCATACCACACCATCGCCCTGACTATACGAACTTTTGTTGGCATGGTGATATCTCTGCTTTTTATTATGCTGTCTAAGTTTGCCATAGCTTTCCTTCCAAGGAGTAAGCGTCTTTTAATTTCATGGCTTCTGTCTCCGTCTGCAGTGATCTTGGAGCCCAAAAAAGTAAAATCTGTTACTGCTTCCATTTCTACCCCTTCTATTTGCCAGGAATTGATGAGACATATATGATCTTAGTTTTATTAATGTTGAGTTTCAAGCCAACTTTTGCACTCTCCTCTTTCACTCTCATCAAGAGGCTCTTTAGTTCTTCTTCACTTTCTGCCATTAGGGTGGTATTGTCTGCATATCTGAGGTTGTTGATGTTTCTCCCGGCAATCTTGATTCCGGCTTGCGATTCATTCAGCTTTGCATTTCTCATAATGTACTCTGCATATAAGTTAAATAAGCAGGGTGACAATATACAGCCTTGCCGTACTCCCTTCCCCATTTTGAACGAAATGGTTGTTCCATGGCCGGTTCGAACTGTTGCTTCTTGACCCGCATACAGGTTTCTCAGGAGACAGGTAAGGTGGTCTGGTACCCCCATCTCTTTAAGAATTTGCCACAGTTTGTTGTGATCCACACAATCAAAGGCTTTTGCGTAGTCAATGAAGCGGACAGAACTCTTTAGCCTTTGGAATTGGAAATGGGTGATTTCACCTGAGTAGGTGCCTGGGCGAGTGTTCTACCGCAATGAAAAAAAAGGGGGTGGTTAGTTGTATCATCTCTCACTGCTGTTGCCTGAAGCTTGCCTAGTTGTTAGCCAAGACTGCCTAACTACTGGTAGTTTTGCCACTGGGCAAGTCAGTAGCTGGTCTTTGATGGTATGTGGGAAGTTGCCTTATCCCGATTTAAACCATTGGCCCGTCTGTACTGTCAACTCTGACATGCAAGATGCAAGGGATTGAACCGGTGGCCTTTTGCATGCAAAATAGCTGTTCTCCCACTGAGCCACAGCTGGTGGATAGTCATATAGCCCAGGGAATAGGCTCTTGATGTAGAACAGTACACTGTGTGTGTGGTCCAGACCAGAGCCAGGGTGGATTGCTAGCTGGCAACTGTATACAGTATAAGCTATGAGCATGATACAAATGTAATACATGGAAATATCTGTACGGTATTTCTTGTGTCCTACTTTACAGACCAGGGCTCTCAAAATGGCTTGTGTAAAGTTTTGAAAGCAAAAATATCTTGGTGAAAAGTTATGATTTTTTTAAAAAACAAAACAGGATAGCAGAGGAGCAAGAGCACATATCTTGATGAGAGTGAAAGAGGAGAGTGCAAAAGTTGGCTTGAAACTCAACATTAATAAAACTAAGATCATGGCATCTGGGCCCATCAATTCCTGGCAAATAGAAGGGGCAGAAATGGAAGCAGTAACAGATTTTACTTTTCTGGGCTCCAAGATCACTGCAGACGGAGACAGCAGCCATGAAATTAAAAGACGCTTACTCCTTGGAAGGAAAGCTATGGTAAACTTAGACAGCATAATAAAAAGCAGAGATATCACCATGCCAACAAAAGTTCGTATAGTCAGGGCGATGGTGTTCCCAGTAGCAATGTATGGTTGCGAGAGTTGGACCATAAGGAAGGCTGAGCGCCGAAGAATAGATGCTTTCGAACTGTGGTGCTGGAGAAGACTCCTGAGAGTCCCTTGGACTGCTAGGAGATCAAATCAGTCAATTCTAAATGAAATCAACCCTGACTGCTCCCTGGAAGGACAGGTACTAAGGCTGAAACTCAAATATTTTGGCCACCTAATGCGAAGAGAGGACTCTCTGGAGAAGACTCTGATGCTGGGAAAAATTGAAGGCAAAAGGAGAAGGGGAAGGCCAAGGATGAGATGGTTAGACAGCATCACCGATGCAACAAACATGAAAATGAGCGAACTCAGGAAGATAGTGGAGGACAGGAAGGCCTGGCGGGATATGGTTCATGGGATCACGAAGGGTCGGACATGACTTAACGACTGAACAACAACAAAAGAGCACATATACATTGTACATCTGCCCTTTGCCACATAGTCTCCTCCTTCACAGAGTTTGGGCACCAAATCCATGGCCGTTTTGTAGTTTTCCTTTCATGCAATAAGTAGCGGTAGTTGGAAACGAAATTCTGATGATTTTGGAGTGTTGGTGTGATTGTTGCTGTGTATGCTTATTGCTTGATTTTGAAGGTTGCTCTAAAAAAGCTCAAATTCATGGGTTGTTCTTCCTAGTTTGATGGAGGAAGACATGGCATGATGGAATGCTGTGAGTCCTTGATACACTCTGACTTCAGCGCAGGAACAATGTCACCTTTGCACGAATGATGCAGACAGCGCAGTGTTCGTCCCTGATGTGAATTAATTACTGCAGCATGCTTCCGGGTCTATTTTGAGACGCACCCTCTTCTTAAGGCTCAGCCCTGCAAAATAGACCCAGATACATGCTGCTCTGAAGTCGTAAAAAACTTCTGAGCGGGCGGACTGCCCCTGCACAAAAGCACAATGCAGCTTTCCTTAAGTTCATGTCTTATGCTGCAAATCAACACAAGGGCTTCTGTAAGTTCGATGCCCTTAAGTAGGAGGCTCCCTGTACAGTGAACTCCTGATTAGACTTCAGAAACCACGGATATTTTCTACTTCATTAAAAACAAATCATATGTTTTGCTCGTGTGCTTCTCTGTTGACTTCAATGCATTCTGATTTAACAGACTTCTGACATGAAAGGACACTCGTTTCCCTCCTCATTAGTTCATCAGGTCAAGGGTTCACTATGGCTGCATTTGTTTTTCAGCTAGCAGTGCCAGTAGTGCTCGAGAGGTGTGTTTTAATCTCCTCCTAGCACGCTAGGGTCATATATGTTTTTCAGCTTCTAGCACGCTCACCACTTTCCTTCGAGCTCCATGGTATTAAACATAGTGGCCTCCATGCATTTGAGTTCTACTGGTAGAAACATGGCGGCCTCCATGCATTGAGTTCTAATGGCTCATCTACGACTTGACGCCATTTTATGGTTTGTTAATGAATCAAAATACAAGCATGCTAGAGGCATGCTAGTGACCTCACTTCCTGCTAGCTGAAAAACAAACGCAGCCTCTATAAAGACTGCTTGAATATATCCAGTCTACGTTGTATGACTCGCATTACCCCTTTGCCTTCTAGCACAAGGTTTTGCTAATAAACAACACTTGGCATTTTTTATTCCAGTTTTGTATGTTCAGAGTGCTTCACTTGTATTGCTTGTGTTGTTGTGTTGCTTATATGGCAACTCTGTTATGTATCATTGTTCCCATATTGCAGCTGAGGTTGAGAGGGAGTGGCTTGCCTAGGGCCACGTAGTGAGATCAACAGAGGTGAGACTTGAATTCAGGATTTGTAGTTAAGTGTCTCCCTTTAAAAAAAATAAAATTGGTACTTATTCAATTGACATTCCATGACAATCCATAACAATAACACACATAACCTTCTAACATCATTTTCTTCATACATATAACAATACATATAGCAATAATTCTAATACAATTTTATAATCTTAATAAATAACCGGCCAATATACTAATGGTTTATCGGTTCTGTTCATTTCAATATCTGGTTCCCTATCCAATATTAACAGGGGATGCCAAATTTTACTAAAGTTATCCATTTTTATCTCCCCTCTTAAGAATCTAGCCTTTGTAATCAATTTCTCCATCAATGCAGTTTCCCATATCCTACCTAGATATCTTTGAAAAGAAAGACTCTTTAAATCCTTCCAATTAATCCCTTGGCCACTGTGCTACACTGGCTTTCCGATTTAAAATATGCCCTACTTCTTATTTATTTATTTATTTACCATATTTCTATCCCGCCTTTCTCCCCACGGGACCCAAGGCGGCTTACAAAAATACAAATACAAATACACATAAATTACAATTTTACATTTTAAACAGCAAAAAATAAAAACATCTAAAAATTTAAAAATTTAAAACAAGATCATAAAAACAGCAGCAACCCACCCGTACCAGCAAGCTATTAAAAAAGGCAAAGGCTCAGAAGGCTTCTTTGAACAAGAGGGTTTTTAGGCCTCGCCGGAAAGTGTCCAAGGAGGGAGCAGTTCGTAAGTCAAAGGGGAGGGAATTCCATAAGGTTGGTGCCACTACTGAGAAGGCCCTGTTTCTGGCCGCCGCCCCTCGCACCTCCCTGGGCGACGGCACCCGCAAAAGGGCCTTCTCTGATGATCTAAGGAGACGAGCCGGACTATATAGAAGTAGGCGGTCTCTCAAATATCCTGGCCCCAAGCCGTATAGGGCTTTAAAGGTTAAAACCAGCACTTTGAATTGGGCCCGGAAACGAATCGGCAGCCAGTGCAGCTGTTGGAGGAGCGGCCCAACAGAGTCGAACCGCCTACCTCCAGTGACCACACGGGCCGCCGCATTCTGCACTAATTGCAGTTTCCGAACCGTCTTCAAGGGCAGCCCCACGTAGAGCGCGTTACAATAATCTAATCGCGACGTCACCGTGGCATGGATCACCGTGGTCAGGTCTGCACGATCCAGGTACGGTCGCAGCTGGCGCACCAGCCGAAGCTGGGCAAAGGCCCCCCTGGCCACAGCCGCCACCTGGGAATCCAGGAGCAGCTGCGGATCCAGGCGGACCCCCAAGCTGCGGACCTGCTCCTTCAGAGGGAGTGCAACCCCATTCAGAGCAGGACGATACTCTAGTACCTGCATTGTGGATTTCCGGACCAGGAGAACCTCTGTCTTGTCCGGGTTTAGTTTCAGCTTGTTAGCCCTCATCCAGGTCCCCACCGCCTCCAGGCAGCGCTCCAGAACCTCAACAGCCCCCCTGGAATCAGGTGGAAAGGAGAGATAGAGCTGGGTGTCATCAGCATATTGATAGCACCCCACTCCAAATCCCCGGATGACCTCTCCCAGCGGTTTCATGTAGATGTTAAACAGCATGGGGGACAAGATGGAACCCTGCGGCACCCCACACCTCAAGGGCCAGGGTGCCGAACAGGCGTCCCCCAGCACCACCATCTGAGACCTATCTGCCAAGTAGGAGCAGAACCACCGCAAAACGGTGCCCCCGACCCCCAACTCGGCCAGTCGGCCCAGAAGGACACCATGGTCGATGGTGTCAAAAGCCGCTGAGAGGTCCAGCAGAACCAACAGGGACGCACTCCCCCTGTCCAGTCCTCGGCGCAGATCATCCACCAAGGCGACCAAGGCTGTTTCAGTCCCAAAGCCTGGCCTGAAACCGGATTGAAAGGGATCTAGATAATCCGCTTCATCCAGGACCCTCTGGAGTTGAGACGCCACCACCCGCTCAATTACCTTGCCCAAAAAC
Organism: Plestiodon gilberti rubricaudatus; assembly: GCA_026170595.1. NCBI lineage: Eukaryota > Metazoa > Chordata > Lepidosauria > Squamata > Scincidae > Plestiodon > Plestiodon gilberti. The sequence goes on from JANXHW010000012.1 coordinate 20,307,892, forward strand.
GGGAGGTTTGAAACTGGCCGATAGTTGTCCATTACTGTGGAGTCAAGGGAGGGCTTCTTCAGAAGGGGTCGAACCACCGCCCGCCTCAAAGTGAGCGGCAGCACCCCCTCCACCAACGAAGAGTTAACCACCCTCCCCGTCCACTCGGCCAGCCCCTCCCGGGCCGATCTAATTAGCCAAGCAGGGCAAGGGTCGAGCAGGCAGGCAGCTGGCCTCACGCTCCAAAGGAGCCTGTCCACATCCTCAGGCTGTACAAGCTGAAAAGAATCCCACAACACTGGACCAGCAGATGCCAAGGGGACATCCTCAGATATTGTCAATGAGGCATCCAAGTCATGGCGAATCCGATCGATTTTATCTGCGAAATGTTTAGCAAACATGTCACAGCGGGCCACCGTGTGTTCCTCCTGGTCTGTTGGAGGGGCCTGATGTAGTAGGCCTCGCACCACACGGTACAGCTCCGCTGGACGATTGCCTGCAGACGCAATGGTAGCAGAGAAGAAATTTCTCTTCGCTGCTACCACCGCCACGGAGTAGGCTCTATAATGGGCCCTACTCTGTGTCCGGTCGGACTCGGCACAAGTTTTCCGCCACCGTCGCTCAAGACATCTACCCCGTCGCTTCATCATTAGCAGCTCCTCAGTAAACCAAGGAGCCGCTCTGAGTCTGCGGCATGGCAAAGGTCGCTCAGGAGCAATCTCATCCACTGCCCTGGCCATTTCCCCATTCCAGAGGTCAACCAGAGCCTCAGACGAGTCACCAGTCTTGGCAGTGGGAAAATCCCCCAGAGCCCTCAGGAAACCCTCTGGATCCATCAGCCTCCGGGGGCGGACCATAGAATGCGGCCCCCCGCCTTTGCGGAGAAAGGAAGCTGCAACAAGCCTAAACCTTACCAGAAAGTGATCTGTCCATGACAACGGAGTGGTCTTAATCTCCTCCACATCCAGATCACCGCCCCTTTGCTCAGCTGTAAACACCAGGTCCAATACATGACCCGCCTCATGTGTCGGGGCCAAGATCTTCTGGGACAGGCCCATGGTTGTCATGGCGGCCATGAAATCCTGAGCCGCACCGACCCCAGGGGCCTCAGCATGAACATTGAAGTCCCCCAGCACTAATAGGCGGGGGGACTCCAATGCCACCGCTGAGATCACCCCAGTCAGCTCAGGCAGGGAGACTGTTGGGCAGCAAGGCGGGCGGTACACCAACAGAATCCCAATCCTGTCCAGCCCTCTCAACACAACATGGAGACATTCAAACCCAGTGAACTGCTGAACGGGGCACCTGGTAAGGGAGATGGATTCACGATAGACCATCGCAACTCCTCCTCCCCGTCCCTTCAACCGTGGCTGCTGCACCACCTGGAAACTTGGGGGACAAAGCTGGGAGAGGCCTACCCCTCCCGCCTCATCCAGCCAAGTTTCTGTGATGCATACCAGGTCGGCATTCTCATCCAGGATCAAGTCCCGGATGATACTGGTTTTATTATTTACCGACCTGGCATTCAAAAGCAGCAGCTTCAGGTTCAGGGAATCACTGCCAAGAGTACCAGTCATCCAAGAGTTGGGGGAAGGACCAGAAGGAGAGACAATCTGTCTATGATGGACCCTCCTTCTCCTGGAACGGCTTGTCTGACCCCCACCACCATATCTTCCCTGGCCCGTCATAACCTTGATAGTGGCACCCTTCCCCTCCCCCAAGCTCCCTCCCAAGATGAAACACATACTCACCTGGCGAGGCCACCCTTCTGAGCCTAGCCTGTCAATTCAGCAGGCCAATAAAAAGATAAAAGCTGATTGACCCTAAAGCTGGATGAATCGCTGGTACGCTGTATATAAAATATTATGCATCCCTTATGCTGCTGCAATTGCTGTGCTACTAGTATTTGGCTGACTACAAAACATCCACAGTTTCCACTGTCCAAGTCAGCCAAACGGGGGGGGGGGGGGTGATGTAAAACGGCAGAGAGCCCCCAGGGCAAAACATGTGCACAAAACCAGCGGCTCCCTCAATTGGTAGATAGTAGACAGGTTGACAGGTAGATGGTAAACTGGTAGATGGTCCCTCCTCTCAGGTAGATGGTAAACAGATGACAAGGCCGGCTGATCAAATCTAGGACATCCCGGCTTGATCCACAGGGCTAAGAGCCACGGGCCAAGAGCCCTTCGGCTCGGCCCTTCGGCTTGCGCCTCTGGGCAAGCCAAAGGCTTTATACCTGCAGAGAAGGCGGGGCAGAGTCAACCTCCCTGGTGTTCCCAATCTCCAATCTCCACTCCCCAGCAGCTCCCTTCCCCTGGGCAAGCCAAAGGCTTTATACCTGCAGAGAAGGCGGGGCAGAGTCAACCTCCCTGGTGTTCCCAATCTCCAATCTCCACTCCCCAGCAGCTTCTTAGACTGGACATCTCAAAGCAGCTGTCTGTCCTCTAGACCAGAGCTAAATTTTCAGAGATTTCTCTTAATACTAATATTTTAAAATTGTTTCTGGGTATTTTTTAGGCCTGTGAAGTAGTGCCTGAATAACTTCAGGTGACAGAGAGATCTGTTGCAAAGTTTCGACCATAGCTGTAGCCATTAAAACTGCTGGGTGATTTTTGAATGTACAGTAGTATACTTAGGTGGATGTCATTATTGTTGCCTCTTCTGCCCCCCCCCCCCCCGCCCCGCACCATTTGTATCTTGTATTGCTGGCATTCCGGAAGCAGTTTAATTGTTGACTTCAGCAATGCAAAGCAAGATTAGAGGTGGGAGGAATGAGTCAGACAGGGGACATTGTTGTTTTAAGCAGCTGTCTGTGGATCTGGGTAAATATGATGTGATCAGGCCTTGGAACTGGAAAATTGCCTATGGATGGTGCTTTTGGAAAGTTCTGCTCCCTAGAAGCTTGTGCTGGGGAATTTTCAAAGAAGCAACAGTCTAAACAGCATTGCAATTTTTGATATACCTGCAGAGGGTCCTCTTTAGCCTGATTGGTGAATTGAGTTCAGATTGTTATAACCATTATTGACCTATTAGTGTGGTTTCTGTGACGAGGAAATTTTGCGCCTAATTATAAATAATTATTTTATAATTATAAATATTTTAATTTTTAAAATTGGGGTTGGCCACTTCTTGAAATAGTTTATTAGTTTTGTTTGACTTTCCAGGGTTGTTGTTTGTGGCAGTATTGTTGGATGTTATTGTTTGTATATGTTTATGTCAATAAAGGTGGATGAATGAATGATTGTTATAACAGATTAACTGCTTGTTTCCTCATTACTTTGTAATTTGCTCACCATAAAATAGCTGCATTTCCCACCTTCCCATTTTTTTTTTGGGGGGGGGGAGATTTCTGTTGTTTCTAGGGACAGGATAGCAAATGCTTAGATCTGGCAGATGTTTTTTCTCTCTCCTTTCTTTTGTTGTGGATCAGGGTGATGTGACCCTGTCGGCTCAGCTCTAGTCTGTTTTTTGCAAAGCTGCCGGCTGACCCTATTTGATTTACACATTTCTGCGTGGACAGAACTGTTCCATCTATATACAGACCAATTAGTCTCCTTTCGATTGTGGGAAAGCTGTATGCTTCCCAGCTTCTTACCAAATTGACAGTTTGGCATTATTGGGCCAGAGCAGGCAGGATTTAGGCCAGGCCGATCCACTATGGACCACGATATTGTTCTATCGTACCTAATATCCAAACAAGTAACTCAACCGCACACCTGATTATATACAGCGTTTCTTGATCTCAAAGCTGGTTTTGATTCGGTCAATAGGAATATACTTTGGAGTAAGTTGGATAAACTCTGGATAGACCAAAGGCTGATGCAACTAATCCAAAAACGTTATTCCAATATATCCTGCCATATTAGGTTGAAAAGGAACGGTACACTTTCTGAACAAGTTCCAGCTAACAGAGGTGTAAATAATATACTATATAATATACAGCATTTATATACCGCCTTTCTTGGTCATTTGATTTCTCCTCCGACTTTAATCCAAGGCGGAGTACATGGGTAGGCTGTCCTAACCCCTCTTGGGGGGGAGTGTTACAATATATAAATGTCCAATCTTTCATGAACGGTTACTTTCCAGGTGGTATCCTTTTTACGGTCTGCCAATTCTGCTGACTGGTGCCTCCCACACTCGACCGACGCAGCTGGAAGCTCTTATCTCCTCCTGGAGGCTTTCACAGCTTTTTGCCGGCGGGGTGTCTCGAACTTATCAAGTTCACCGGTCTTCGGACTTTGCAAGGCAGCAGCTCTCCCAACTGAGCCAGAGTCTTCTGAGCCAGACTCTTCTTCTCAAAGCAAGGCTGGGTCCTTGCTCCGACCCCTTTCAACCTATTTATTAATGATTTAGCCCCTTTTGGGGCTAATTTGGATTCACATTGCCCTAAGCTAGGTTCTTCGCCAGTTCCAATTCTTTTATATGCAGACGATATGGTTCTAATATCCCAAACCAAGAATAGGCTTGAAACGTCTCATCCAAAGATGCATTAACTATTTATATACTAACCAGTTGCAGCTTAACTTTGACAAGGATTGGATTAAGCAATGCTTCACTTATACAGGAGTTTTCTAAGAGTATAGCTAGATTCAAAAGTGGTTTTTGTGCATTCAGATCCAAATCTACTAGTAAGTACTCCAGCTTAACTTGAAATCTGTATATATCAAGGAAATGGCCGATAAAAGGAAGAGGGTGTGTTTTTAATAAAGGTAAAATAGTGTGAATAAATGGAAGGTGGTGGTGGGGAGGAATCGAGAGGAGTTGACTATGTGTAGTGGACTAAACGACTTGCTCTGTCCTTGTAGGTTGTGGCTGTTTATGGAACATTGTCCGATTTGCTCTCAGTTGCTAGCAGTAAGCTTGGAATTAAAGCCACAAGTGTATACAATGGGAAAGGCGGACTAATCGATGACATCACTTTGATCAGGTAAGATTGGCCTGAGTTAAGTGTTTGCTGATCTGTATACAGTTGTGTGTGTGTGTGTGTGTGTGTGTGTGTGTGTGTGTGTGTGTGTGTGTGAGAGAGAGAATAAGAAACAGCTTGAAAAGGAGGCTATACAATCTACTTGTTGGGAGATGCCTAACCTATCCTTCTGGCCTGCACTGTCGGGGGCGTCACTAGGGTTGGTGACACCCGGGGTGAGATCCCATGGTGTCCCCCCCGTGGACCTCCTCCCACACCAGACCACACAATGTGGAGGCCTCCTGGGAAATGCGATCCCCACGCGAGCCACGGCAGGGATCGGGAAAACCCCATTTTCTACCAGTGGTGCGTTTTTGCACCACTGGTAACCCCGTTTTCTACTGGTAACAAATAGAATAGAAAGTCATTTTGGTGTCACCCTTCCCTGGGGTGATACCTGGGGCAATCCCCCCCCCCCCCGTGACACCCATGTGCACTGTGTTATATTCTGGTATGTTGACAGCAGGGTGACTGTGAACTCCTTTTCATGAGACAGAGGCCCATTCAGATGTTCCAGGTGAACCATGCTTGGGTTGTGGGAAGTGCTTTGGACTCATGCATTTCTTCCCTTGTGTACAGGGAAGCTTGAAGATCAAAGTTGAAGTATTATGGTTGGTGTTTTGTTGTTTGTTCCTGGACAAAGTTGGCTTTCTTTCTCTTCCCGCCACAGGGACGATGATGTTCTTTTTGTGTGTGAAGGGGAACCGTTCATTGGTAAGCTTCCCGTGTTTTGCTTGGTCACTTTTTGTCTTGAGAGATGGGTGACCAGGAATTCATGCTGCCACTCAAAGCACTGTGTGTCCATTCCATGTTTTTGCAGATCCTCAGACAGATGTCAGTCCTCCCCAAGCGTTGTCGGGCTCTCACTCGGATTGGATAACGCTCAATGTTGGAGGGCGGAACTTCACAACCACCCGGTAGGGTTGTGCTACCTTGTTATGAAATGCTGGCTTTGTGGTAAATTGAAGCTGCCGTACTTATTTTACAAAGCGCTTTTGTGTCCTGATAATAATGAGCAGTACCAGCCCATAATGACACTCATTGGATTGGGAACAGAAGAGGGAAGCGGAGAGGAGAGTGATGGGCTAGAACAGACACACACCACTCTCTTCTCCTCCATGCTTCCTATTCTGGCTCTATTTTTTTTCACAGATTATTTATCAGAAAGCTGTGTTGTGTTTTTATTTTGTTATCATTTTCTCCTGCCCCTACACATCAGATACCTGGAGGTTTGCGGCTGATTCTATTGATGAGCCAGAGCTCTTAAAAACTCCAAACAATCACTAACAAACGATTCACAGAATATTTGGCAAAGGGTTGTCCATTTCTACCAGAACATCACGGCCCCATAAAACAACATTCATGTTCCATGTTCTTGAAACTCTCACCTTGCAACTTACATCAGAAGAGCCCTGCTGGATCAGGCCAAAGGCCTATCTGGTCCAGCTTCCTGTATCCCACAGTGGCTTACCAGATGCCTCGGGGAGCGCACAAGACAACAAGATACCTGTATCGTGTTGCCACTCGCTGGCACCTGGCATTAAGAGATACCCTATTCCTAAAACCAGGAGGTTGCGTATCCTCATCATGGTTTGTAACCTGTGATGGACGTTTCCTCCATAAATCTGTCCAATCTCCATCTAGACCAGGTGCCATCATCACATCCTGTGGCAAGGAGTTCCACAGATTAACTTACATTAAACAATTAGTGCCAAGCTAGAGGTGCCACTTTGCACATGTAACAGTACTACAAAATCATCACATTTTTTACCCATAATGGTGGGTAGGAATAACCATACCGTACCGGTCTCGTGTAAATGGAGACTTCAGCATGCCAGACAACTCTGTCTGAGCCAAACTAGTTCCGTGCAGTTCTGTGTGACTTTCTCCACTTCTTTGAAAACTTCAGAAGTCTTGGCAGGCTGCCAGATTGAGCAGGAAAAAAGAGGCCAGTGATGCAAAACTCCGCGTAACATAATTTTGGCCACTGGGCATCCTGTGTCAGGCTTGCAAGAAACGAGAAAAATTGTAAAAAGAGTAGGGTGACATTACAGTGGCCCTGTTCATTGGACAACAGGTGTGTATTCATACCGTATTTGACTGAAATGTTATCTCTTATAGCAATCAGTGCAGAGTAAAAGATAACATCCGAGCAAATGCAAGCATACAGTGGATCAGTTTGCGTTTAAGCGCATCGCTGGGCACTGTGGGAATGAGTCCTGTTCTGCTGTGTTCCCTCCTCCCCTCACCCCCCTGCATGCTCCGTTTATTTAGTGACTTCCTGGCTTTCAGCAAACTATCGTTTGTTGCTACATCTGAACCGCCAAACTAAGGCTTATGTTAGTCAAGGAAAGCAGGATTCTAAGCCAGGGTTTGGTGTTATGTGTGCCCCAACCCACTGACACAATAGGTAAAAACACCGAAATTCCTGGAAATGGCACCATCAAATTCTAAGTCAGGGGCGGGGAACCTTTACCCTGCCGAGGGCCGTTTTTAAATATTTGAAATTTGGTTGCGGGCCGACCATAAGGCCGGCCGCCATTTTTATTTAATTAATTATTTGGGGGGCGCCCCCCCATCGGCCTCCGGAGGCTCCGCGCTCACCGTCCGAAGCCTCCAGAGGCCGGGAGAGGGCCTCCACGCGTCTTCCTCAGTCGCCGGCTCAGCCTCTTCTAACCAGGTCCTCAGTTGCCCTCATCGGCGTTGTACGCATGTGCGAAATTGCCGACGAGGGCCTAGTCAGAAGGGGCCGAGCCGGCGACCGAGGAGGACGTGCGGAGGCCGATGGGGGGGCGGGCCCCCAAAAAATAATTAATAGAAAAGCTCCCCCCCCTCTAGTGGAAGCCTTGTTCAAAATGTATTAGGTGCTTCACCAAGTCGTTCGTTTACTAATGGAGGCTTCCCCCCAAAAATCCAATTCAAGCGTATAGAAATGAACCAGGTGATCAATAAAACGTTTTGCAACCCAAACACTATTCTAAGTATCTCTTCAGCTTATCCACTAATACATCTGCCTTTCTTTCCTAGAAGCACTTTAGTTAGCAAAGAACCTGACAGCATGTTGGCTCGTATGTTTAAAGATAAAGGTCAGTATGGATTGAAACACTGTTTGAGTTTATCCATTTTGATGTGTGTGTTGTGAGAGCATTTCTCAAAAGTTGGCTAGTGAGAGAGAGAGAGACACTAACTGTTCAGTGACACCTGATGAATCGTTGTGATAGTCTCTGCCTCCCTGTAAAGAATAAAGTTTCTAGACATCATGGTTACAAACCAGGTTACCAACATGGCTCTGGCAATCCTAGGAGCTCGAACAACTTCCCAGTCCGTTCTTTATTTGTTTATAACCCCCAAATGTCAGCACGAAATGAGCCCAAACTGCCTGTCCTCCAAGGTGACTTGGTGTTCTTGTTGGGCCTTGGCAAAGATGAGTCCTGGGACCCTCTGTGATGATGGTGGGGAAATCTGGCTCTTTGCCTAAGTGGGAAGTGCATGTCTGGTCTGAAATGGGGGTGAAGACGGTGCCCATGGAAGCCCGACCCACACCGCATGAGTTCCGGCGTGTCCCAGACGCGTGCGGAGCTTGCGCAGCTGTGTGGCCACCATTTTTATGTGATCGCATCTGAACGCGGGAGACCTGCGCTCTCCCGAGTTCTGGTGCGATCAGAATTGTTTCATGCCCAAGATTTTGAGGGGCGGGGACGCGGAGCTACTGCTTTAACCAATCGGATTAGAGGGGTTTTCAGCCAATTGGTGCGCACATATGTTTAATCCAATCAGTAATTAGAAGGCGGGACAATCAGGAGGGACTAATTGCAGGACGACACTGGCGGAGACCAGGGCAGCACTTGGAGGTGGGCGGCCAGGCACCTACGCTCGCTCGCCTCCGCACCGGATCTCGTGCGGTGTGGGTCGGCCTTTAATGTCTCTGAGTCCACCACAATCTTGTAACACACACTTTCTTCCTGCCCTTCCCTCTACTAATCTGTCTCGATTAGTGTCCCCCTCGGCATCGTTTATTCACTTCTGTTTAAGTGTCTTACATTTCTGGCTCGCACTGCAGACTTTGAGGTCTGATCACGTACACTTTTCTTTTTTCAAAATAAATGAAAAAGATGACCAGAATGGGCTCTCAGTCTTAAAAGAAATACATAATGGGAGACCCCAGCCAACAGCCACTGGGAAAGATGCTGTGTGGTGGGGATGAAGGCAGACTGTTGCTCTTCCCCCTGCTAGATGGCACTCAAAAGTGTCTCTTCCAGCACAATCCTATGTGTGTCTTCTCAGAATGATGTCCTATGGGGTTCAGTGGGGCACACTCCCAGGTATCTGTTTAGGACTGCAGCTTTAGCCCCAGTAGCAGGAGATGCTTTGGAATGTTCTGAGTTTAGAGCCTTAATAGGGAATTTTTAAATTGCTCTCTCTTCCAATCTCAGCAGCTCTTAAATAACTTACTTACACGAGTATAAAGTTGGTTTTATCGCTGTAGGAATCTGATTTATGAAAGCATTTTTTTTTCCTTTTTTTCTTTCAATGCCTTGCATTTTTGTGTGACACTTTCTGCCGAAACAGATGCCTGGGGGAACAAGCGCGATCACATGGGAGCCTTCCTCATTGACCGTAGCCCTGAATACTTCGAACCCATCCTGAACTATTTGCGTCACGGACAGCTCATTGTTAATGATGGCATTAATTTGCTGGGTATGTATTATTGGAGCGATGACCGTATTCCTTTGAGGGATGGGCTGGGACCAAACTCTTGTTTCCATACACACTATATAGAGGTTACTGAGTATTTCCTCGATATAGCTAAGAGTTTTGGGAATTTTGGTCTTATTGGGTTTGGGGGTGGTTTTCCCATCTGTTTTTTTTTTTTTTTTAACGGGGAAAAAAGAATGGCCATGGATTTGAGTCCAGACTACATGTGATGCGGGAGATCTATAATCTCTTCCCTATTGCTGCATGTACATTGGCTCTTCTTCAGTCCTTCCTCTCTCGTTCTGTTGATTGACATGGTAGCACCAAAGTGGATACCAAAACTCTGATTGGTTCAAATGGGACCAATATTTTGCCCCTAATATGCTTGATTGCAGTTTGGCACGTTAAAAAAGCTAGAGTGATTTCTTAGCACCACTGTTCGTACGGTCAGCAACGCTTAGCCATAATTGCGGGATCTCGCTTCCTGTACTGTAAATTTTAGTCAACTCTTCACATCCCAGGCAGAAGAAAATGCCATTTGCATTGGAAAGGCACAAATCCTACATTGGGGGATTGTGGGGGCTTTCAGCCCAGAACTAAATCTCTCCTCTGTCCCCAGTTATGCCCAATATAAAGCAGACACAACTGACAGCTTTATTTGAATGTGCAATTTCACATGGGGTTATTAAAGAATTTGAACAATCTAGTCCAGAGAGGGAGTATTGTTGATAGGCATAAAATGGAACCATATTGAATCTGTTCATCACAGCCATTCTCGACTTTTTTTTTAAGGGGACTGTGGCCCCTAGGAGCTCTTCTCGGGCTTCATATTCCCCCCCCCCCCATCAAACAAGGATACAACATGAACAGATAAACATAATATCCCCTTCTCACAGTTTTCAGTCTCTGGCTCCCTTCAAATGTGCTAAGGCTCCCCAGGGAGCCATATGGCCCCCATTGAAAATGACTGTGGGAAAAGGGCTGGATTCAGTGCACGTCATGAGCCTGTTTGTCGTGTAGTGGTTTAGACCATTGGACTTCAGCTATTTTAAAAGTGCTTTAAAATTCAATTGACTAATAAATCGGAATCCAAATCCCCTTTCAGCTAGGAAGCGTGCTTGGGTGACCATTGGGCACTCCCGCTATCCTCAAATACCCCTATGAGGTAGGGTAAGGCTGAGACAAAGTAGGCACATCCAACATCCACATATTCCATTCTAAGCTCAGTAGAGAAAAAGTATGTAATAAAAATATGGTTAGGAGAACTGCACAGGATCTCGGGCTTGCCTGCGCACTCACACATGCCTGCTTACCTTAACCATGGTTAAGACCTATATTGGCACCCACTTAAATAGTCTGGGGTTTGTTTTTTTACTTCCTGGTTTATGTCCTGTCTATAAATATAGGTCATGGTTTAACATGGATACACCATGCCTTATGCCTGCTCAGATTCACTATCGACTACTGTTTTGAAACTAACTTCAACCCCTACTTCATAGCTAACCATGGTTAAGACCAGTTCTTATTTCTGCGGTGGATAGGAAACAGACAATTAGGCAACAGTGAGCGTGCGTGTGCCTACCCTGGTGTGAGGCATTGAACAAGTATGAAAACAAGTATGAAAATTCACACGCAGTTTGTGGTGTTTTAAGGTTGCATTCTTGTCCTTTTTTTACATCTCTCTGCTCTTGTGCTAGGAATCCTAGAGGAAGCCAGATTCTTTGGGATTGATTCACTGATTGAGCATCTAGAAGTGGCTATTAAGGTAATCATAACTTTTGTATTGGGGTCAATTTTCTGGTTCATTTCCTTTCCATTTCATTTAAAAAGAAAAATCCCCTGGGAATATCTCTGACATCCTTTGCTGCCTTTTCCCTACAGAATTCACAGCCAGCAGAAGATCATTCTCCTATCTCCAGAAAGGAATTTGTCAGATTTCTACTTGCCACCTCAACCAAGTCTGAACTTCGCTGTCAGGTATCAAGAAAACAAAATTATGCGTGTGCGCCTTTAAGCTATTCTACCCATTACACAGAATAAGGTGATAGAATCTCGACTGCACCACTTCAAACAGAGATGGTTTTGAATGCTCCCTCATATGGTCAGCTAGCACCTTCTCCCAGATGTGCTAGTTCAGGGGTTCCCAACCTGTGGTACTAGTACCACCAGTGGTACCTCTTTAGAGACCTTTCGGCGGGGCCTTAAGACGTTTTTATTTAGGTTAGCTTTTGATGTCTGACATGGTGGCTTTTTAACAAATGGCTTTTAACAAATGTAAATACTGGTGACCCACTGGGGTTGTTTGTTTTAATTGTTTTAATTATGTGTTTTTAATTATTTTAATGTACATATTTATTTTAATGTTGTAAGCCGCCTTGGGTGCCCTCGCTGGGAGAAAGGCGGGATACAAATTCTTTAAATACTTCGGCTGATTGCTGGTGGTACTGCTGGTGGTACTGCCGACTGCTTCGGACTGCTGGATCTCGGGCGTGGCGCTTTTGATGGCGCATTTTTGCTCCCAAGAAGCTCCTGCCTTTGGCCGAGCCTCTCAGGAACGCTGAGAAGGGGCCTCTCACCCGCCCAGAGCCTCCTCCCTGTGTTTTCTGGCCTCTGAAAACTTGGAAGTAAATGGTGATGATGTCATCACCAGTCACTTCTGATGGTACTCAGAAGGAGAGTGGCTCCGGAGGTGGTACTCAGCTGGGAAGGGGTTGGGAACCCCTGTGCTAGTTGATGCTTTTATGTGGACTGCATTCTAGAAGTATTATGACTTCCATGTTTGTGTCTGAGGGGGTACGGTCCAAATTCTCATTCTGCATACATGTGTAGACTATCTCTTAGGCCTAAGTTACGCACACAGGGGGAAGGGGTGGTAGATTGAACAGTATCATTTCACTACATGCAGTGGATCCTTTTTCTTTTTTAACTGTTTCCCTACATGAAACTCCATGCATGTAGAGGACTAGCTCAGCAGGGCTAGAACCTTTCTCGAATATATGATGCTCCCTGATACCGACCCTCTGTCCTTCTAACTCGGTATTAACTATGCAGACTCACTGGAAGCCGCTTTCCCAGGTTTCGGGCAAGGGTCTTTCTTTCCCAGCCCTAGCTAGAGATGCCAGGGATTGCATCTGGCACTTTCCGCACAGCAGTTTATCTAAAAACCAACAGATTGCAGGAGCTTTTTTGTGTGTGCGTGGCACAGAAGCGTGTGCCCTCCTCCAAAGTGACGACGGTATACTGACGACAACCCTCTTTCCCGTAGGGTTTAAATTTCAGCGGAGCAGACCTCTCTCGGTTAGATCTCCGGTACATCAATTTCCGGATGGCCAACCTGAGTCGCTGCAACCTGGTGCATGCCAACCTGTGCTGTGCAAACCTGGAGCGAGCAGACCTCTCCGGATCGGTGCTAGATGTGAGTGTTTGTTTTGACTGCAGCCTGGTTCTCGCAAACCAAGCCTGGATTGTATCACTTCCCTCTGCGGGGGGGGGGGGGGGGGGGGAAATGCCCTCTCCCTTTTCTGAGAGGGGCAGAGCAATCCTGTCTAACTATCTGGTGGGCGGAACAGCTGCCCGCCAGATCCTGTCCTCATTCCGGGCCAATCGAGATCGGCCCAGAGGTCTACTTGGGGGAAGGGGACGTTGTCCCGGGAGGGGGCAGGGATGACAGCTGTCATATCCTCGTCCCCTTCCCTGGTGTAGCGTGGCCCGGCCCCAATGAGCATCTTCGGAGGAGGCCATGTAAAGGCTGTGCTGGCCTGGGAGGGGATGAGGATATGGCAGCCGCCATCCCCGCCCCCTCCCGGGCCTGATCCACCAACCCCCGGCCTCCCTGGACTGCCCCCAATGGGGGATCTTTTACCTCTTCCAGCGGCCGCATAGGTGATCCGGCGGTGGAGTAAGGGCTGTCGGCCTCGCGCCGCTGGCTCTTACTCTAAAGTAGTCGCAAAGTGCTTTACAGCACATTCGCGACAGTATGCGGTGGCAGAGCGCTCGCTCTGCTGCCCGATTGTTAGTCAGGACTGCACCGTTAGTCCCTGTCAAGGAGGGGGGGGTATTTGTCCCTGTTTTATGATCCTATCACAGGGAAGGGGAGCTGTAACTTTAAAGGGTGAGGATTTGTGAATGTCTTTGTAAAAAGGGGATTCTGGATACAAGGTTGGGTTGGGAGGAAATGTGACGTAATGAAATGTATTCAATTTTTATAGGTCTGAAGTGGGAACCCTGTGTGATTTCTGGGAGAGAATGGAGTGTAGAAATTGGTACCTTGTAGTCTGGGAGAATTAAAGGGGAAAATAGCATTTGATTGCCCATTAGCCAAACTTTATCTGACTGTAGAGGATAAGAGAGTAAGAACACCTCCGGTGCAAAGAATGAGAGATTAGATAGTCAGCAGGGGAACAATATGCTTGAGAGCTGAGTGGTTGGTTATGACTCAGCAGAGTTTGGGAGTCATTCTGTTGGATAATCCCAAGGGGTTTGGACTGTAGAGCTATACATTTGGGTAGGAGCCTGGTGTCTTGGGATCCTGTTTCGACAATGTTTTATTTCTGGGAACCAGAGCAATTCTGTATGTAAGTGGATTCAGCTAGATTTATTGTTTTGCTTTGCTGCTTTAAACAACTGTGTCACTCCCCATGTAAGTAGCTCTCCCCTTAGCCCTCCTTACAACATGGTCCATCTGTAACCCCACAGATGCAAGTAATCCCCACTTTTTTCCTATGCCACTGCCCAGGTGCAAGGGAGTGACAACAGGAAACGGGTATCTTGTTGTCTTGTGTGCTCCCTGAGGCATCTGGTGAGCCACTGTGAGATACAGGAAGCTGGACTAGATGGGCCTTTGGTCTGATCCAGCAGGGCTCTTCTTCTGTTCTTGTATATTTTATCTACCTCCTGTTTGCTCACTACTGACCTAGTTTCAGAACGATCTAAAACAAAACAGACAACGAGTTCATCCTCTGCACTCTGTTTGTCACCCTCTCTTCTCCCCCCCCCCCCCCCAGAATTGCTTGCAAGAAAATCCAGACAGCAAAAGAGATGGCACAAAAGAGCTGTCTAGGTTCTTGCGGGATCAGATGTTTGCTTTCAGAATGGCATTATAGAAATTAATAAGAAGTTCTAGGTTGGAGCAGTTGGTAGCAACTTCAAATATTATTCAAAAAGAGAATCTAGATTGGTTCACTCTGTCCACTGAGAATGTGGCAAGAATTGGTGGTTTTGAACAGCAAGGTAGATTTGGGAAGGACTTTTTCCACTGTAAGAACAGTTTCAGTTGGCTGATTCTGAAGGCTGTGGAATCTCCTTCCTTACAAGCGACGGTTGATTGAGCACCTTTTGAGAAACGGCAAATGCACTGATGGATCCTCTGATGTATGCCAGCTCTTCCAAATCTGATTCTGTCTCCCTCTTGTCTCCAACAGTCTGCCAACCTCCAAGGGGTCAAGATGCTTTGCTCCAACGCGGAGGGAGCATCACTGAAAGGGTGCAACTTTGAGGACCCTTCTGGTCTCAAAGCGAACCTAGAAGGTAAGGAACTGGAGGCCATTTCTTGCCACCTTTTACAGAGTGGGAGGAAATCTCCCCAAATTACTTGGAGATTAAACTTTAAAATGAGTGTGTGATCTGGTGTGTGCACCCTCCTGGTGGTCATAGATCACCTTGAAGAGGGGTTGCTTTAGAGGCACGTTCCTGTTGACATGCCCAGGCATTATCCCCATACAGACCAGAACAGATTTGGAATAATCACAAGAATGTGTAAATTTTCTGTCCTAAGACTTGATCTCTTTTTTATAAGCACTCATGCAGTGGGATTTAAGTTGCAGGGACAATATACAGTGAGAAATTATCCTGTGTCTCCACTTCACCCCAATGATAAACTGTGCGAGAAGCAATCTTGTTTCCTTCTTTCCCCACCCTGTGAATTTGATCGTGTTTCTTTTCTGCTTAGGTGCCAACTTGAAAGGTGTTGACATGGAAGGGAGTCAGATGACTGGCATTAACCTGAGAGTTGCGACTTTGAAAAACGCCAAGTTGAAAAACTGCAACCTGAGAGGAGCTACTCTGGCAGGGACAGACTTAGAGGTGAATTGCGTGTCGGCTGGTTTAAAACAGAAAAGGCAGGAGAGGGTTTGCAAAGTGGGTCTGCTGACTGGAGGAGACTTTTGGGCTCTGGTCTCAGTGCTACTTGGTTTGCATGTTTCTCTTTTCTTTTCTTTTCTTTTTTTTTTAAACTGTTTTTTGTTGTATCCATAAACTATGTATAACAGTGGTTCCCAAACGTTTTAGCTCCGGGACCCACTTTTTAAAATGACACTCTATCGGGACCCACCTAGCTTTATGAGACTTTAAAAAAAGGTGATCTAGAAAGAAATAACATATTTATTTATTTACAAGTAATAATTTATTTTAAATAAGTTTTCACGACTAGGCCAAATGACGGAGTTTAAAACTTCCATTGTGCCAGGAAAATCTGTCGTTTAATAATTAAAGCTGTTGAATATTACGAGACACAGGATTCAAGGGTAAAAAAGCCATGTAGAATTGGTATATTTTTCAAGCCACGTAAACGTAGTATTACATATGAGGGCTCCGTAGACCAATGTTTCGTCTTAAATCATAAGACATTTACTAGGTCAGAAAATCAAGTTTAGCAATGTTAGGCGCTCCAGAACGAACACGGGTAAACTAGCAAAAAACGCAGGAAAGAATCAATCAAACCCGACATGGAGGAAATTGAATACATCTGATACGCTGTCCTTAAGCAACCTCCGAAGACAGCATAGGAAGGAATCGATCAGAAACGGAAGAGGGAAAAACTAGATACAGCTGATGCTCTGTCCTTAGGTAACCTTTGATGACACTGAACGATTGTAAGCGGCATGTAATTTGACTTGTAACGTGGGAAACGACACGGTGTGGGTGTTTGGTGTGTATATGTATGCAAGATATTTAAGCACAAAGCTAATGGCTTCTCTTTGCCGTTCTTAGAATTGTGATCTCTCAGGTTGTGATTTACAAGAAGCCAACCTGCGAGGATCGAATGTGAAAGGCGCCATCTTCGAGGAGATGCTGACCCCGTTGCACATGTCTCAGAGCGTCAGATAGGCCGGTCAGAAGAACTGCGACCCTGCTGCAGACTGTCCGCCCTCCACACTCTGTCCTTAGGGATGCGCGAGTGGCGTTCTGACGCGACGTGGGTTTCTCAGTAGTGCCTAAGGATCTGCCTCTGGTCGCGTCGGCGTGAACTGCGCTTCCCTCTCGTAGGACTAGGAATAGACATCGCTGCCACCTTCTCAGACTGCACCAGGACAGTGTGTTGGCTTTAGAAGCCGAGATCTCGTTGCTTTCTTGGAGCCTCGTGCCACTTTTGCAACACCTCGTAGAACGCAGTGTAAGGTTTTTAATTTATATAAGCACAATATATGCAATTTATATTTATTAAACTTTTAGTTACAATATATAGTAAGGTAATTTCTTAGTAGTATAAATTTCAGGTTGCAGCTGGGGTTGGCGTATCATTGGTGCATTTTTTTCCTTTGCTTTGTCTGTGTGCATGGGGTGTGTGTGTGCCCCCCCCATACACGCAGATGTGCCCATTTTCAGGTACATTCACAGACCTCTTTTGCAGATCAAAGTGGCTGCTAACTCGAGAATCATCCTGGGTGGTAATACACACGCCATTCTCTGACTAGAATTCAGTTTTGCAATTGTTAAAATACCTAATAAATTGAAAACGCGGTTTGTCACCGTGCCCCGTTCTTTCTTTAATTTAAGCAGCAAGAACTGTCTTCAGTGGGCTTTAAATTCAAACTAGAATGAGTGCTCTCGTTTTTATATGGTAACCACTTCCTCATTACATCTCGATTTGAAACTGAATTCCCAGTGAGCTGAGGCCTGCTCAGCTCCAGATCCCTGCGATGGCCTTCCTCATGGGATGTCCATTTGAAAAATGCATAGCTGATTTTTCACGTTATGGCAGTGGTCTTCAACTTGGCAGTTGCTGGGATCCATCTCAGACCCAGAGGTGTAGTTAGCCTCTCCGTTCCCCCCCCCCCGGCGCGCATGGAACAGCAGAAGCCCCGCCCCTGCTGGTTCCGTTCCCGTTTTTTCACTGATTTAGACAGTGATGGAGCCCGGCCGGGCGGGCCAATCTGCTGTGCGGTGCGGCCGGTTTTGCCGTGGTGCAGTTAACGCCCCCACCAGCCACTTTGTCCCCCCCCGGGGGGCGGATCACCCCATCACTTCCTACTGCACTGCTCAGACCCCAGCCTGTACTATGTCCTCCTCCTTCAAGAGCCCAGTGGATGAGCAAGAGAGTACTCCAAGTCCTTTTCTGGCCTACTGACAGCAGTCGGCCTGCTTCAGTGCTGTCATGTGGCGCCTTCTTTCCTTCCAGGTCAGTTGGAAGGAGAGGAGGGGCAGAGAGTGGCATGGCAACAGTGTGTGCTTGGTTTTGAAAGGCCGGGGCATAGGAAGCGAGGCAAGACAGACAGCAGAGGCTAGAGCAGGTGGATGGGAGACTAGTTGGAGACTGGAGGACTTAGCCAAATAAGCCCCTCTCTAAATCCTTGGTGGGCTGGGCTTATCTCCTCTAGCCCTGGTTGCTGTTCCAACTGCACTCGCCTGCACCTCAAAACAAAATGGCGGCAGCAGCACTGCCACAACCCACCTGGGGTTGGGGCATAACCCACTTTTGGGTTCTGACCTACCTGTTGAAGATCTTTATTATGGGACAGAAATATTTACATTTGCTTCTGTTCCTCCTCAGTTGCCAAGCACCCCTACTTTATAGTTGGCTGAGAATTCCCTGGCTGTTGTAATAGGCTGGCCCTGTTTCAGACTTCCATCACTGTGGAGTAATGTTACATTTGTATCTCATCTGTCCTAAATTCCTTCCTTCCTTTTTACTGAGGAATGTTGAATTTTATGCCGTTTGGGGAGAAAAGCTTAGATACGCAAGTCAGTGGCACCATCTTCTAGTGTTGCTCAGAAGTTACCAGTGAGTGAATAGGCCGTTGTGCTCAGGCTGTCTGTTTTGAACCACGCTGAAAATAGTGGTCCAGGAGCAGAAAACGTCCTGTGGGCAAACAGTAGAAAACAGGAAAAGGAAAGTCTAAATTATTGTTGCATTGAGGAAAAATTAGCAATGGGATCCTTTTGTCAAGAGTCCCATTGCCAGCCTAAGAAATCATTCTAAAAATAGCTGTAGATGTGTAGACAGAACAGAAGCCGCTCCAGACTTCCCGAGGCAACGCGCCAAATGTTTCCCCACCTTACCTGGCCACTACCTCTATTGCTCCTCTTACTCTGAATTTGGAAAAAGGGAGAAAAGTGAGTTAGAGTGTACAGGTGGGCCCCCATATCCACGGATCCTCTATCCATGGTTTCAGTTATCCACGGATCACGGGGAACCCCCCCCCCCCACAGGCTTTTACTTTTTCCCCAGTAAGCTTTGTTTCTTCCTTAAACAAACAGGAGAAGCAGCCTCTGGCTGCTTATTGCAGGCAAGTAGAACGAGACTAAGTCCTAGAAAGGTTCTGCAAGGTTAACAGAAACCTTGCAGAGCCTCTCTAGGACTTAGTCTCGTTCTACTTGCCTGCAATGGAGGCTGCTTCTCTGTTTGTTTTAAGGAAGAAACAAAGCTTGCTGAAAGAAAAATAAGAGCTGGGGGGGGGGGGAAGCATGCCTGCCTGCAGGGGAGGCAGCGTGGGGGGCCCCTCAGGAAACCATGGAGGGGGTGTTCGCACCTATCCACGGTTTCAAGTATCCACGGAGGGGCCTGGAACATATCCCCAGCGGATATGGGGAGAGCACTGTATTCCATACTTCTTCTTCCTGCTTGGAACTCAAAAATGAAGGCGAAGTGTGAAAGAGATGCCCTGGCCAGCCACTCTCCTCCCTTTTCTGCTGTGCTCCCCTTTGAGATTCAAAAAGGGGAAGGAGGGAGCAGGTGAAGGCAAGTGCCTGCTCTGCCAATTCGTTGCCTGAAGCAACAGTCTCAGTCAGCCTCATGGATGGGCCAGGCCTGCCCAGGAACAAGCCCTCTGCTTTTTTAGTGTAATGCCTATTGATGCCTCTCAATGCCATGCAACCTTTTCACTAGCAACTGGAAGGTGGTGTGGCTCTGATGGTGCCTGTCCTCGTCCTGCACCGCTACTCCTTCCAGCTCCGCAAGCGGCAATCGCCCAGCCCATAACCTATGCAGCTGCCTTGCTGAGTTGTGAAAGCAGGAAGCCAGTGGACTGAACAGTCTTCTTTGTTCAAGCCCCCCAAGCTCTGATTTGAAGGGCATGGAAACGATGGGCCTCCGCTCCAAAGCCTTGCTTCTCGCTTTCCCTCTGGCGAGGGAGGTCCGCACGGGGTACGCTGACCCTGCCTGGATAACCGGATCACAATGGAATATTGCTACTATAATGCTGCTGCAAAAGCGTTTTCTTTGTATGTGTTTCTGCATCTGCAGTCAAACGGAGTACATGGAGAAAACGTTCAATGCCAAATACAAGTGGGTGCAAGCTTAAAGCGGTTACCTCAGATGCTGCCTTTCACACTACTCCGAATCATAGTTGAAATGAAGGAGAAGGCCTTAAGAGAGATGGTGCATCCCCATCTTGGGGGGGTTTGTTAATTGTACCCTCCCACAGGCATGGAGAAAGATAAAGCCAGATTAGCTATTTTGTGTATACAGGTGGGCCCCCATATCCATGGATTCGCTCTCCACGGTTTCAGTTATCCACAGATCGCGGAGAACACCTCCCCCCCCCTGGCTTTTACTTTTTTCCCAGTAAGCTTCGTTTCTTCCTTAAACAAACAGGAGAAGCAGCCTCTGGCTGCTTATTGCAGGCAAGTAGAACGAGACTAAGTCCTAGAGAGGCTCTGCAAGGTTAACAGAGAACTTGCAGAGCACACATCTCTCTCAAGGCCTTCTCTATGCCCATATTGGGAAGCTGCAGTCAATCCTACCTACCTTCTCTCCCCCACTAGTGATGACGTATATGCTGTTTCTTAATATGTGGAAGTGGGTCTCCTAGTAGGGAATTTCACACACTGTTTCTGTGCTGATTTTCACTGCACGCCGTCAACACTGCACGTTCCAGTTTAGGCAAACTGCTTACAGTCCAGCAAAGCCAGCTTTAACTAAGACCGATTTAAATCAATGTTTTAAATCTGGTATACTGGGCATCTGGTGCTCTGGTTTCTTTTCAGAACAAGACACTACTAGAGACTCTTGTGTTGTCATTGCAGTGGAAATAGTGACCTTCAAAACTCATTTCCTTGTCCTGTTTGTACCACAATAATAATTAGCCCACTGGGCTGGTTCACACGGATGCAATTTCAACATCTTTGGAAGTCTTGTTTTCACCAATCGCGTGATAACACTCACTAACCACCATGTCCTACTTCAATCATGTCAAGTGATCTCCTTGGTCTGCTTTCTTGGGCTCAGAATATTGAAAACACTGTGGTTTGGATGATGTTTATTCAAAGTCTGGAACAGGTGAGAGCTGTATTGCTGAAAGGTGCTGTTTAAGGCCAACCTCCAAAAGGACTTGTGGGTTTCTGTTTCTGAAGAAACCAACTGAACTATTTTTTCTTCTTCTTGTCTTGTCTTGTTTTTGTATCCAAGGAGTAATGTTGTATGGGAGAACTCTATTTTCTTAAATGCTGTGTATAAATTGTATTGGTTTCACCAAATGTTGTAGCATCGCGGTTATTCACTTGCACATGAGTGGTTTCCTCAAGAGTTGCAGGACAGTCCCAGTAAGGCCTCGTTGGGGCAGATCACACATTGCTGTACCACTTTATCAAATAAAAAATCTCAAATGCATACAAGGAAGTCTTGCCTTTTCAATGGGAGAAGTATTCTGCTTGATGCTACGTAACTATCTAAAATGGGCGGCGGGGGGGGAGGGACATACTTCAGGCAGCCGGGATGTCCTTTGGGTTTTTCTTTATTTTAGAATGGGAAAGGTTGGCGGCGGCAGCGGCAGCAGCAAGAACAGCTTCTGGCTTGCTGTATTCTGCCTTCAAGCCACCAGTGGCCAATCTTTGGTTTAGGAATGCTATTTTTTGCATTCACCACAACTTGATCCTGTAAAGCAGTGTTTCTCAAGCTGTGGGTCGGGGCCCATTTGGTGGGTTGCGACCTGATTTCTGGTGGTTCCCAGGTGATGGAAAGATCAGATAAGCAATTGCCACAAGCCCTGAGGCTATTCAAAAACCAGATAGCTGCTAATTGCCCTTCAAAGAGCTGAGCTCCTCCAGTTTGCAAGATAGCTGCTGATTACCCTGCAAACAGCTGAGCTCCTGCAGTTTGCAAGCTTGTGTAAATATAGGGAGATAAATGTTTGAGCGTCTCATAAAGCTAGGTGGGTCCCGATAGAGTGTCATTTTAAAAAGTGGGCCCCAGTGCTAAAATGTTTGAGAACCACTGCAGTAAAGGATGATAAAAAGTTTGTGCTATGTACTTTCCATCAATCAACGAACAGGAGTAGGAGTGGGTGTAAGTAGAGAGTGGCTTTGCCTGGCATGTGGGATCATGGAAAGAAGACATGCTGAAACCATGGACTGTGTCATGTCTCCTCGAAAGGATCCAGGCTGCCTCAAAGCTCCAAGTACCTTAGGGAACACTACAATGAGAGATACTCACGGCTGTCCTGTGACCAGCTGTGACCCCCAAACCCTTCCCCCTCCACCTTGACTGGTTTCTCAATGTGCACTGGGCGCCCCGACAACTTAATGTTGGATAACATCTATCCTTCAAGATGTTTATTAATTTCTTCTAAAATTGTGCATAAGCTCACAGCTTGATCTCTCTGCAACTCCGCAGGAGTCTCAGATTAGGCCCTTCCTGCAAGAACATTCCATTTAGAACAAAAAAGAATTATGCTTTTCCAAAGTGACTCAAAGCTCCCTTAATCATGTTTTCTCTTTGGCAATTTACTTTTAATCTACTAGCTTAGGTGGGAGGATGGAATTAGAATTGTTGGTGGATAAATGGAAACCTGCGCACAGTCACGAAGGTGTGTGATACACAGTGCCATCCTAACCAACCTTCCAGCGCCGGTGTAGCTGTACCAACAGTGCACTGCAGGGGCAGTCATGGAGGCCTCTTCAAGGGGCTGCATTGCAGCTGCACCAGCACTGGAAAGTTGTGCTGACAGTCTTAGTGGCTGTGCCTTTCTCTGCTACGTGCAATTAACCCACTCTTAAATAGTTGTACAGTTACTTTCAGAGTCTGTGAAGCACTTTGCACATATGATCCTGAGTAGTTCTTGCCAGCATGTACCCTGTTTCCCCGAAAATAAGACAGGGTCTTATATTAATTTTGGCTCCAAACATTTTGGTCTTATTTTCAGGGGAGGTCTTCTATTTATGAGTGCCAGCAAAAATCACGGGGGGGGGGGGAGGGAATGACTGTAGGTCTTACTTTCAGGGTAGGTCTTATTTTCAGGAAAACAGGGTATTGCAGCTGGAACCCAATCTATTTTTAGCTTGCAAATGCAAAACGGCCACCCAAAAATGTCAATATCACTTGCGAATGTGTGCGAAAGCCTAAATAACACGCTATATATACCAAATAAAAAATAAATGAGTATAAGCACAAATCTGTGTGAATACTGTACTGTATGATAAGCACAATAGAGTTCACGAAAAGATGGCGGCGAGTCAACTGAGAGAGAAAAAGCAGCGCCTTAGGTTGAAAGAGTGGAGCATGCGTTGAATAAATGACTTCCGGCTATAATTGAAACGCATCGAAAGTGCAAACCATCAAAAAGTGGGGGATTCCGGTACACCCAGCCCTTGGTTGAAATCTTGTGGGGAGGTGGAGGTAAGATCCTGGAGCACCAGTTCCATTTGAATTCTCAACATCCTCATCTACAGAGAAGCTAGGGCTGGTCTGGATTTTTTTTTTTTTTGAGGCCTCCTTCCGTCTCCCTCCCCCAGCCTCAGCAGAAGTAGCAGCACTGGAAGACCCCAATCATCATGCGGGCTGGATAAAGAGCTTCCATGGGCCGTATCCAGCCTTCCTTATATTTGACCCCCTTCTATGCAGTTTCCCCTTCCCTGTTAAAAAAACAGGATTGAAAAATCTAAGGACTCTCCCCCTCCACCCCCCAAAAATGATGGAATCAGCTGGGCTTGAATTTCTCAGATTTAAAGATCACAGCTGCCTTGATGCTCCTAGGGGAAAAATTACCTGCATTTATCAACTCAAGATCAGAAATCTCCAATTCCTTCCTTCCTTCCTTTTTAGACCTATTATGACACATTTAATGCCACAATTACAGTCGGCATAAGAGTTTGGCAGTCACCTCCTGGGGTGGGTGCTCACATTTAGAGAACGGGTTGTATAAAAGACAAGACTTCGAGCATCGAAAGAGACAGAGAAAGACGTGTTCTCTTCCTTTCCTCAGCTATCAATCAGGTAAAGTACCTAAATAACACATGCAATGTATTTTGCATGCTCAGTTCTATTCTAGGTATTTTTTATTTATACAACACGCGTAGTGCGATACGTAGAGTGAAATGCCTGTGAGGCTTACAATCTAGATATTGACACAAGGGAAGGGAATTGAGGCAGGGGCAAACAGGGGGAGTATTTGCAGTTGTTGCTGTTACAGGTGCTTAAGCTTAGTTACAGTAAGGGATGGAGACCAAGGAATGGTGCCCACGACTTCATGGAAAAGGTGCGTTTTAAGAAGAAGGAAGGAAGGAGATATCATGCATGTACTGGGAGTTCCAAGCATAAGAGGCAAAGCATGGGGTTTTCTCAGGACGGAGGGTGGTAGAGCTGGATGAGGAAAGATCAGGGGCATCACTAGGGAGCTTGGGGGGGGGCGGACTGCCCTGGGTGTCACCCCAGGGAGGGGTGACACCAAAATGACTTTCCATTCTATTTGTTACCGGTGGTGCGAAAATGCACCACTGGTAGAAAAAATTATTTATATGTTTCCCGATCCCCACCGCAACTCACACGGGGATCGTATTTCCCAGGAAGCCTCCACATCGTGTGGTCTGGTATGGGAGGAGGTCCATGGGGGTGACATCATGAGATCTCGCTCTGGGTGACACCAACCCTAGTGACACACGCCTTGGGAAAGATCATGAGCAGGCGGTAGCAGGATATGAGAGGTAGGGAGGTGTGAGATCGAGGAGGTTACTGAGTTTGTCCTGGACCTGGGAAACCCGTGAAGGGATCTAAGGAGGGCACAATGTCACGTGGTCAGTGGAACAAACAAGATAAGTGACTTAGCAGCAAAGTGCTGGTTTGGAGGGAAGGGATTAAGATGAGGCAATGGAAGGCCAGTGAAGAAGAGGTTGCAGTAGCTCTGTTTATCTTAATTTGGGTTCATTATAGTCATTCACCATCACTGAACCTTTGTAGGATGGTGAAGACCAGGACATTGTTCATATCCGTCTTGTTGGTATTATCTGCAACACTCTGCACAGCCCAACACTGGTCCTTTGGGTTGCAACCTGGGGGGAAGAGAGATGTGGAAAACCTGATCGAATCCTTTCAAGAGGTAAGCTTACTTCACGATTATACTGTACATTACTGTACTACTTTTCTCTGAAAGCTAAAGTCAGGTAAAACTAGGACTGTGTGTGTGTACTTTGTCCCAAAGAATTTCAAAATACTGCACCTGGGGAACAGAAATTCTGCTGCAATAAAAGGTTGAATTCTGCAACCTGAATTGTGTACTGACATCACAGAAAAATGCATGTTTTCTCCTCTTTTGTATAATGTATTCTGCTTTTGCAAGCTAGGGAGCTGAAACCCTGCACTCCAAAAAACTTGTTTAGCAACTCCATCTACTTCTGAGACATTAACAGATATCAGCTCCATGCTTTTAAGCTTACCTTTGCCATAAGGGCTAGAAACTTGCTTAAAAAGAATTAAATTAAAACATTCCAGGAGGCTGCGTTCTCCCACCAACACAGTATTTCTGAAGATTTTTCTGTGTTCCCTCAGAATCACAGCGCGCACGCACACACACACACACACACCATTCATGTGTCTCACTCTCACACTCACTGTCCATCCGGATCTTGAGGAGCAAACTTACTCCTGTGTGCAGTCACTCCATGTGTGTGGCAACTGGACTGAGTCTCCATGCTGCTCAAGAAATCTCTGGATCCCAAGGAAGGCAACTCTAAAATCCCTTTCAGGAACACGAGTAGCTATATTGCACTTTAAGCTTTTTCACTCTCTTTCTCTCCAGCCCTCCCCCCCACCTTCCTTCTTCTCTCCCTGTCTCTAGTGGCTAAGCAGCTGGGGGGGAAGAACAGGGGCCCCTAACCATTCTTTCCCTTCGGGGCCCCTGTTTCTGATTTCTTTGGATGCACCAAATACTCGCCTTGCAAGACAGGAACACACAACGCTATGCTACGACAAAGAAATATGTCTTCAAGTATGATTTGAAGTTTTCATGGCCAGCAATGATTCTTGATTGTCTTGGATCTTAACGGGTAAAAAACCAGGGCAAAAGTAACAAATGATAAAACAAGTCAAAGTCGAGCGAAACGTCGCAATTTAGAGTATGGTTTTTAATTTTAAACTTGTTTTTCCTTTGGTTTTTAACGTGTAGATGTTTTTGCTTAATTGTTTTTAATCAATACAGCTTCAATGTTGACTTGCCAAGTGCTCTTGTTTTATCATTGGCTACTATACTTTAACGGCTTTTTACCCGTTAAGTCCAAGACAATAAAGAAATATGTCTTCATTATTTCATTGTATGCAATATTACCCTGATTTTTTTTAATAATAAAACAGTGCTCTTTGAGTGAAGTCATCTCTCTCAGGCTTCTTCTTAATTAAGGGGGATTTTCTGCAATATGCTGATTTGTTATCCAGTCCCAGATAGATCCCTTTTCCAATAGAGCAGTGTAATTCATCAATTCCCCTAAAACCAGCAATTTGGTAACAAGAGCTCAGGCCAAAAATCTCCCATGATGCCGCACTCCAGAAGATTTTCCCACCACTTCTTATTCCATAGGGTTTTGTCCCTTTATTTACACTCTGGCTTTTTGGACAAATTGCCCCCCCCCCCAGATGCACACAAAGGTATGTGACAGGGAATATATTGGCATACGGAGACAGCAGCCATGAAATTAAAAGACGCTTACTCCTTGGAAGGAAAGCTATGGCAAATTTAGATAGCATAATAAAAAGCAGAGATATCACCATGCCAACAAAAGTTCGTATAATCAGGGCGATGGTGTTCCCAGTAGCAATGTTTGGTTGCGAGAGTTGGACCATAAGGAAGGCTGAGCGCCGAACAACAGATGCTTTCGAACTGTGGTGCTGGAGAAGACTCTTGAGAGTCCCTTGGACTGCTAGGAGATCAAATCAGTCAATCCTAAATGAAATCAACCCTGACTGTTCCCTGGAAGGACAGGTACTGAGGCTGAAACTCAAATATTTTGGCCACCAAATGCGAAGAGAGGACTGTCTGGAGAAGACTCTGATGCTGGGAAAGATTGAAGGCAAAAGCAGAAGGGGAAGGCAAAGGATGAGATGGTTAGACAGCATCACCGATGCAACAAACATGAAAATGAGCGAACTCAGGAAGATAGTGGAGGACAGGAAGGCCTGGCGGGATGTGGTTCATGGGATCACGAAGGGTCGGACACGACTTAACGACTGAACAACAACAATGGCAGAATCCTTGGGGCCCTTGGAGATGACAACACAATTCGATCATCCTTCCAGGAAGAGAAGGAGCTAATCGGTGGCAAAGTCATCTGAGAATCCATGCTTATATCTTCTTCCCCCTCTGATGCAGATTGCAAATGAGGTGGACAAACTTGGAGAGCTGCCGCGTTTTGAGTGCACCGGGCCCCACCAACGCTCCGGCTTCCGAGGCCTCAAAGATGCCCTCGTAAGTAAGCACTTTTGAGAAGAGAGCCCCTGTTCTCGAGACACTCATGACCTGTGATGGACTTTTCCTCCATAAATCTGTCCAATCCTCCTTTAGGTGCCATCGCCACATCCTGTGGCAAGGAGTTCCACAGATTAATTACACGCTGGGTAAAGAAATATTTTATTTTGTCCATTTTAACTCTCCCACCACTCAATTTTAGTGGGTGTCCCCTGGTGCTGTGTGAGAGATTTCTTAGACCTAGTGTGATATGTTGGTATTCCAAACAATCTCAACATTTCAAAGTTTGAGATTTTAATAAGAATTTAGGGGTGTGGTGTGAGTGAGAAATAAATAAAACCTATGTTGCTTTACAGGCAAGTCTGATCGAAGGGGAGACTGGGCAGAAGAAGATTTAGGACGACGATAAAGAAATGGAGCCTTTGCGAAGGAAAGGTGTAACCGCAAGGTCTGACTCATGCTTTGCTGTAGTGTAGAAGGTGCAGAAGAATCTTCAATTAGCTTGATATTGGGAGGGGGCAGGGAAAAGATCTACCTACCTCTGTGTATAGACAAAACACCAATAAAGTCTATAAACCACTGACTTGACAATAGCCTCAGGTGTCACATTGTTGACCATCAATGGGATAAAAAAAAAAAGAACGGTCCATTCATTCTTGCTAGGGTTGCCAGGTTGGATGCAATTCAAAGCCTGAGATTTCGGAGGCTACCACCCTTGAAAAGAGAGCCAGGATGGTGTAGTAGTTCGGGATTTGAACTTAGACTTGGAAGATCCAGGTTCAAATCCCCGCTCATGCATGAAGCTTCCTGGGTGACCTTGGGCCAGTCACTCTCTCTCAGCCTCACCTACCTCACAGGGTTGTTGTGAGGACAAAAGGAGGGGAGGAACGATGTACCCTGAGTTCCTTGGAGGAAGGGCAGTATACAAACATGCAAAAGCTAAATTCACATACTGGGACCCAGTGTAAAGAGGAGGAACCTAGCAGCACTCCCCAAACGGCTTGAGATCAGAGCCAAATTTATGCACAAGCAAAGTAAGCTACAGCTCAGCGTCTCACATTATGTGGAACCTCAAAATACCAAAGCTTTAAGTTTTACACCCCTTGTTGAAAATAAAAGACCTTTTGCCTATGGATATATGCAAACATAAAGCTTTAATTCTCTGGCTGCTTCCTGTTCCTTCAATAATTAACCAATAGGAGTCTCATTTGTTAATGCAAGGGGCAACGATCATAAGAAGAGCCCTGCTGGATCAGGCCAAAGGCCCATCTAGTCCAGCTTCCTGTATCTCACAGTGGCCCCACCAGATGCCTCAGGGAGCACTCAAGACAACAAAATACCAGTATCCTGTTGCCACTCCCTTGTACCTGGCATTCAGAGATAGGTTACCTCTAAAACCCAGAGATTGCAGATAGAGTTGGCCTGCCTTATCTGTGGAGGTTCTGTTCCAAACTCCCAGCAGATAAGGCAAATCTGCAGATATTTAAATCTGTGGATATTTCAATCAGCGGATTTGACATTTAAAAATAAATAAAAAGGTTAAAAAATACCCTTACTTAGCTTTTTGCCGCCAAGCTGCTCTGTTTTCAGGGCTTTAAGAAAGGAAAACCGCACTCCGGAAGCCTCTTCCGGACGGCACGACCCCCCCCTCCCTTTGCCCAGGCTAGCCCCAGAATGCATTGTGCAATGCATTCTGGGGCTAGCCTGCCTGGGCAAAGGGAAGGGGGAGTTTGGCGATCCGAAAGAGGCTTCTG
Organism: Plestiodon gilberti rubricaudatus; assembly: GCA_026170595.1. Classification (NCBI taxonomy): domain Eukaryota; kingdom Metazoa; phylum Chordata; class Lepidosauria; order Squamata; family Scincidae; genus Plestiodon; species Plestiodon gilberti. The sequence continues at coordinate 20,337,168 of JANXHW010000012.1, forward strand.
GAGCACGATTTCCCTTTATAAAGCCCTGAAAACAGAGCAGCTTGGCGGCAAAAAGCTAAGTAAGGGTATTTTTAACCTTTTAAAAAAATTGGTCCCCTTGTCATCCACGGATCTTCAAATCCATAAATGTGAAATCTACAGATGGCAAGGGCCCACTGTAATCATATGCATTCTTGTGTGTGTGTGTGTGTGTGTGTGTGTGTGTGTGTGTGTGTGTACACACACGTACTGTCTACATGAAAAAATAGCACATTTCAAATAAAAGGCAGACCTGAAAACGAATCAACAGCATTCAGAAACATGTTTATAGCCCCTCCCCACCAAAAGAAGCAGCAACAAGAAGAGTATAGACAATCACTTTCTTTTAATACTCTCATTTACAATTATAAAAATAAATAAGGCAACTGCCTGGTGCAACGTATCCTGCACTGGAATAATTTTTAACTTAACGATAATAGACAGGAACAATGGTGGAGGGAGAGAAACAAGATGACAATCAACGCTCGACAGTTATTAAAAAAAGCCTTTGGGTGTATTGGCATTTTCTGCCCCTTCAGACTATAGAACATTTCTTGATTGGGTGTTCTTCCCTTAACTAACTTTAAGCACCCACCCAACTGAGTTCACACGAGCCTTTGCAGTTTAAATGGCAAACAAATTTATATAGACTCAGACACACACACACTCACTCACTGAGCACATATAAGTAATGGAATGAGCAGTCTGGGAATACAATCAGCTATGTGATCCGATGTGTTTACTAGTAAAGTCAGTATAAGTGGCCAGGCAGGATGGGGAAGGTGGCAGGAAAAAAGGAGCCTGAACAGGAAGACGGCCTGATCCTGCCCAAACATAGGCCGGTGTAGCGAGCGCTGGGGCTCATGTTGCACTTCGGGATTAAATTGCTCCCATTGTCCTAGCTCCGAAAGAGGCTGAGGGCTCTGGCCATCGATAGCTAAACTGAGAACATGCAACACACAGCCTGCACCCCTAACAGAGGTGAAGCCTTGCACACGTGGACCCCTTTCAAAGGTTAGTGGTGGGTTTCATTCAAGGAAGGTATTCAGTGCATACAGAGCCTACGCTGAAGTACAGACAAGGCGGCCAAGAAGAAGGCAGGTCACAACACTCGGAGGTTTTCAAGTCAAGAAGCATCTATCTCCAGGACCGTTAAGGTGGAGCCGGTACCATCTGCTGTGTGTTCCAAAAGGGGGAGCAAGATACAGCCAAGCTGGCCAGGAAGGTTCGCCCAGTTTCCCGCTGGGGAAAGGCAGCAGTTCATACGATAGTTGTGCGTGCATCTAAACTGGCACAGCTGGAGGCCCACGCGATATGACTGCTGGCTGACTTTGAAAACGTCTACAGCTTGTTTTGTGATGGGAATCCAAGATGACCCTTCCTAATGTAGGCAATCTGTTTTCCTGAAGCCACCTGGGCTACAAAAAGGAAAGCCGCTTGTTTTTATCCACAGTCAAGCAACAGCTGCAGAAATGGACTGGGGAACAGCAGATAGCCAAACCGGGAGAAGAATCTGCCATGAGATGGCCACCTGATAGACTTGACAGGGTAACTGTGCCACAGAATGAGACGGTATTTGCAACAGTGGGAGAAATAAGTCTAGTTAGACTTTGTGCTGCCCCCCCCCCCAAAGTTGCTCAGAATTATGTTCACAAATGCATTTTTGCCTGATTTACACATGAGGCAACTGGGATGATGGTGGTGCGAGGATGGGAGAAAAACTCTGGGGCATAGTAGACATGATGAACCAGGTCAAGCAATGTTCAAGGCACCATTTGGCTGCCTGGCTAAATGAAGATCAGTGGGTGACCTTGGGCCAATTATTGCATCCCAGCCAGACATATCTAGGAGGAAGCTTCCTTGTAGAGTCAGACCACTGACTCGCCTAGTCTATGCTGACTGGCATTCTCCAGGTTGTTCGGTCCTACCTGGAATCTTCAACCTCATCCTCCTTTTGTAAAATGTACATCCTCGTTCCTTGGAAGAAGGGTGGGATGACAATAGGACTCCATGATAATGAACAAATAGCAAAGAAAGAAAATAAAATCAAGTAAGCTGGGTGAATAGCTAGAATCTGGCAATGACAGCTACGAGGATGGAGAAACTGTTGAGGAGAACAAGGTTGAAGCCCCAACCTTAAGTGGAATGGAGGTGACCACTGTGGTCACGAGGAACAGATATGAATGAGAATGCAATGGTTTGGGGGAGGGGGGAGAAATGATCTGCACTCAGTAAACCAATGTAACCTTTAGAAGCCAAACACCCTCAATTACTCGCTAGTTTGTTTTGAATAAACAGTGCAAAGTTAAAGAATGACTAACGAGGTTGTAAACATATTCCTCTCCCCTCAAATATATTCCTACCCATGTTTGGATCCAACGTTTAGGCTGAACATACAATGACAATCATATGTGGATATGCCACCTGGTTAATCAAGGACACACTTCTATGATCTGCCTATCACAGATTCATAGACACGCTACATTTCAATTCTCCCCTTACCATGCGTTAGAGATCCAAAGGTGCCCTTCCAGATGAAGAAGGTGTCTTCCACTCACAGAAAAGCTACTTTACATCTCACACTAAAATGTTGAGTGAGGAGAAAGTGAAATGTAATCGGAAAGTGCTCTTCTGTCCGCATGAGATCTTGCACAACCCTCTTGGCACAGGCAGAACTGTGAAAACTGCTACCATAGCATCGTGTGAACTCTTGTGTAAGCTCTTGCACAGGTGTTTACAGATCAGCGATAACTAGCAATTACAGGTTGAGTATCCCTTATCTGGACTGCTTGGGACGGGAAGCTGTCTGGATTTTGGAATATTTGCATAAGCATAATGAGATATCTTGGGGGATGGGACCCAAGTCTAAACACAAAAAAATCATTTATGTCTCATACACCTTATATGCATAGCGAAGGTAATTTTATACAATACTTTTAATAATTTTGTGCCCCAGCATGCTTTGCGCTACGCCAGCCAGGTGCTGGAAAACATGTTTTTTTTTTTTTTTTTTAAGCCATAGCCCAAAAACTGTCTGGATTTCAGAAGTCCGGATAAGGTGTCATCAACCTGTATTATCTTCTGCTTGTGGGTCTCTAGATCCAACTTAATGGTAATACAATTTCCCTTGAAAGGCAATTGCACAATCTTGGGGTTGAACACTGGCAAAAGTATGCTGCTCTCCTGGAGGCATGGTCTTGGAAGTGATTAGCAGATATAACAGATAAGGAGCTTGGACAAAGGGTGCCTGAACATACATAACTGGAAAACAGTAGTTTTCACACTGGACATACTAGGACTTATCAGGCCACATTGCAACTCAAACATAAAATGGATAAGTCTAGATCAGGGGTTCTCAACCAGTGGTACTCGTACCACCAGTGGTACTTTGGCTGACTGCTGGTGGTACTCGGACCACTGGACCCCTGGCTCCAACAAGCACCATGTTTTCGCTCCCGAGAGGCTCCTGCCTTTGGATAAGCCTCTCGGGAACACTGAGAAGGGCCCTCCCACTCACCCAGAGCCTCCTAGCTGTGTTTTCTGGCCTCGGAAAACCAGGCCAGAAGTAACTGGAGATGTCATCACCAGTCACTTCCGGTGGTACGCAGCAGGAGAGTGGCGCCAGAGGTGGTACTCGGCCAGGAAGAGGTTGAGAACCCCTGGTCTAGATCATTTCCAGAATACTTTAGAGTCTCATGAGAGTTGGACCCTGAGCTTCAAGGAAAGACATAGGCATTGTTTTAAAAAACACTTCTAAGAACGGATTCAGTAAAGGCTGGGAGGATGCAAGCGTGGCTGTACATACGTCTGGAAGCTTAGGGAAGAGTTCCGTTTGAACATCTTCGTGGTTGTTAGGGCTCGGCTGTTGAATCTTGGTCTGGGAGGACAAGAAGCACCATTGTCTGCCATCTGTCTTCTCAATGAATATTCACAAGAATAATTACACCCCTAAGTCAGTCTTAAGGCAACCAGCTATTACGTGAAGGGGAACAATGTATATCATGATGTAAGTAAAAAGAAGTGGTGGTGGTGGTGGTGCACAAAAATCCTATTTGTACACACAGTCTGGAGAGGCTTCAACAAAATGAGGAATCAACAGCAGAACCTGTTCTTATGTTCTTAACTCTCAAGCAGTTGAATAACCAGGTTCTTGGTATTAAACGTCTGAAGCCCAGAGCATTAATGCTCAGTGTTGTTAATGTGCAACCAGGAAAATTAGAAGCCTGGAAATGAAACGTTGCCACAGTTGAGGTGGCTTGTTGTGGCCAAAGGAAACGGTGGGAAGGAAGTGCATTGGAAGGGTGCAGTCGCTCGTCTTTCCAACGGGAGGACGTCCCTGGGAAATGCGTGAAACACAAATATGCAGACACTTCAATTCAAGGTGCAAGAGGGCAGGCCGGCGTGGGATTCTCATGGCAGTCCCTGGTCTGAAGAAAGGATACTGGATTTCCTTGCTTTTGGAGGTGGCGGTGGAGGCCTGACGTCTCGCCTACTGGGCAATGGTGGAGCAACCTGCAATAATCCAAACATGCAGACACACACAGTCAGCCTGGCAAGTAAACCCCATCTATAGACTTGCTGAAGGACACATATAAAGAGCCCCGTTGGGCCAGTCCCTGCTTTTAGCCTTGCCTCCGCCATGAACCCATTGGGTGGCCTTAGGCGAGTCACTCCTCTCTATTCTGTTCCTGGTGATGTTGAGGGATGGGCCTCGGTCGAGTTGGGACAGAGGTGAGAGTCCTGGCAGGGAGATGAGAGCTTGGACAGAATGCTAGAATGCCAATTTGGGTAGACCCTTATCTCCTGGGCTCAGACTGTCCAGGGGAGAGGACGAAGGGTGTGCAGTTGCCCGCTGGGGGGCAACAAGTGGAAAACTTCTCACTCTCTGGTGGTTTCAGGAAATGAACAGAGCAGACAAACTTCTGAGCCCCTCCGCCCCGGAAAGCCATAAGGAAAACTGCACTGGCGCCACTTTCTCAAGCAATGGGCTCCAAACCCCGTCTCTTTCCATTTCATTACCTCTGCCGAGTTCCTCGAGTTGCTATTCTCAGAGGGTTTGCATTTGGGTGGAGGCGGGGGTGGAGAGCCTTGCAAGTTGACAGCTGCTAATCCATCTGCTTGCAAAGAAGGAAAACCTAGGGAAGGAAAGGACAGAGAAGGAAAGTACAGGCGTAAAAAAAGGAAGACCGTCAAAGACAAACATAGGGGCACTAATTGAAGTGGTACCTAAAAGGGAGCCGGGAGCGCAACCAGCACTTCCTCTCTCATACTTAAGCAGGTGATTGTGAACAGATGGATCAGTCTGGAATCCCACTGGCAATTCCCCAGATTTCAATGTCTCCAAAGCTTCCTTTGTGCCCCATCAAATGCATCTAAGCACATGTGAAAAATGCACACCTGGGACTATGGAGGATGAAATTCGAAGAGACGCAAGAAACATCCAGAGGGGCTTCTTTTCACAATGGACTTTATCCCCAGTCACATCCTGGAGTCTTAACTCTTACTGAGGGGACAGGAGACTCTGCCACACTTTTGGAGACTTCCTGGAAGAGGCGTCTCGGGATTCGCAGCAAATGCAAACCGAGAGTCAGCATGGGGTAGTAGTGAGGACTCTGGACCAGGAGGGTCAAATCCTGCCCCAGCCACTCTCAGGATCATGTAGGGTGAAAAAAGGATGGGGTGGGGGGCTGACAACATATGCCACGTTGAGCTCCTCAGATCACAGGTGAGATAAAAATGTAACATTAAATTTACTAAACTTTCGATTTCTCTCCCATTCCACAGTTTATTCATTTTAATAATCACTTTAGCAGATGTATTCGCCTCCCTGCTCAATGTTTTGAACATTATTCTTTTCTATGACTCTTTCTCCAACTGACTGTAGGTCAGATGCACAGCTGTCTGCTGCTATGGAGCTGAATCGATTCCTGGGGGATTAAGTCACACTATTTCTTATAACTTTTGCAGGGAAGGGTGTTAAGCTCAGTAGTAGTGTCTATTCTGTGCAAACAAAAGGTCCTGGGTTCAATCTCTGGCATCAAGGCTGGCCCACCCATGAGGCCAACTGAGGCGGTCGCCTCAGGGAGCAGACTGGTGACAGCCAACGTTCCCTGTCATTTTTGCAGGGAGTACACGGAGCACTAACAGAACTGCACAGGGGCAGCTCTGGAGTGCTTGGCGATGACATCGCCATAATCACCGAGCTCTGGAGCATCATGACGGACGGAAGCTGCACGGGGCTCTGATTCCAGCTGCGCAACTTAGAGGGAAAGGTGGTGGCAATCTGCAGTCCATCTGTCCACTAATTTAATCCACTCACTGGATTTTGTCTGTAAACCGCTTTGTGAACGTTTGTTGAAAAGCGGTATATAAATACTGTTATTATTTTAACATAACAACAACAACAGTAACACTCCCACTCCTTGGATTGGAAAAGGAAGAAGAGGACAGAGCAGAAGAGAACGTATGGAGGAGAGGGTTGGTCTGTACCCAGACACACGGCCCCTCACTTTCCTCTCCTCCACACTTCCTCGTTTGCTCTGACCGGCCGCCATTTTGAGGCTGAGCCACTGTTCTTAGACGCAAACACCTAGTGCAAAGGCATCAAGGGGTAGCCTATCCCAAGCTGATAGTTCACATTCGTTCAGGTACCGATACAGACAGAGGACCACCAGCACACTTGCCAGTGACAAGAGCATCTTTGAAACTCATACAGTGCAAGATGGGGATGCTTCCTTGCCTGACAGGGTTGTTGTAAAGACAACATAAAGACAATACAGATAAAGTACTTTGCACATACGCAGAAAGCAAATACTAAGGATTATTTTTTTAAAAAATTGCTGTAGAGAAATGACGTGCGTCATGGAAGAGACCTCTGCCACAAATAGAGAGGAGCTGCAGAACGTACTTTGGGTTCTTGGCGTTTTGGGAGTGATTGGTGGGGGGCTGAGTGGCCTGGGGGGCTGGAGTGATGATGAGCCCTGGAGCAGGGTCAGCCTGTTCTCCCCCAGCTGCAGACTCTTTGGCCTGGGTGCTTTTCCGGATGCATTCTGCAGTGGGGAAAATACAGCAAGGAGAAAAGAAAGTCTTGAAAATAGATCGAAAACTGTTATGACCAGCTACAATGTACCAAGATCGAAGCGTTTTTCACCAGGATTATGGTCATAAAAACAACAAGAGCTCAAGAATGTTTAAAACATGTGTCTCTTAAAAACACATACAGTACTCCCCCCATATCCGCTGGGGATATGTTCCAGGCCCATCCGTGGATACTTGAAACCGTGGATAGGAGCGAACACCCCCTCCATGGTTTCCTGAGGGCCCCACCCCACGCTGCCTCCCCTGCAGGCAGGCATGCTTGCCCCCCCCCCAACTCTTATTTTTCTTTCAGCAAGCTTTGTTTCTTCCTTAAAACAGAGAAGCAGTCTCCATTGCAGGCAAGTAGAACGAGACTAAGTCCTAGAGAGGCTCTGCAAGGTTTCTGTTAACCTTGCAGAGCCTCTCTAGGACTTAGTCTCGTTCTACTTGCCTGCAATAAGCAGCCAGAGGCTGCTTCTCCTGTTTAAGGAAGAAACAAAGCTTACTGGGAAAAAACTAAAAGCCTGGGGGGTCCCCACGATCCGTGGATAACTGAAACCGTGGATAGCGGATCCGTGGATATGGGGGCCCATGTGCAATACAATACTTTAAAAGTCTTCCTTAAAAATACAATAAAACATTGAAAAACATATCTGGCGTGACGTTTCATTCATTGTGCTATGAATTTCATCAGATGCAAACAAAGCCTAAGCAGGCAGGAAGATGGTGAACCCAAAGGCTTGAAAATACGATGAAATGGAGGAGACTTCACTCCAATGAGTGCCCCAGATGCAAGCCCAGGGGCCTATCTGAAGCGGGACAGTGCAGTCAGGGAGAGGCACAATGGGAGAGCACTACTCAGATCTAGGCTCTGGGTTTTGCAAAAGTCTTGATAACTAATCCAGGCACTGAATTTGGTAATATTTGGTTTCAGCCGGAGCCTCCATGGGCTCAGAAGGCTTAGGGACAATCCACAGAAAGCCTAAGATCCTTTACTGTGATCCTCAAGTCGTGTGATATTTGAGCCAGGGCTGTGCATGGCTAACAGAAAAAACGACAGAAGCCCCCGGAGGAATTTGCCAGGACCTCAACCCATTTATTACCGTTTTGGATGTCAGCTCGGCCTCAGGCTCCTTCTCCACAATAACTTGAGACCTGCTGATGCTGCAGTCCTTCCGCTTGAATTTATTAATCCGGTTCTCGCCGTCCTCTTTGGCAGGGAGCTCTTCCATCCTGCAGGAGGCCGAACTCCTCCTTTCCACCAGCGGCTCAAGAATGGATCTGTAAGCCCCGTGTGGGAAGATAGACAGGGGGGGGGGGGGGTTATGCTTCCGGACCATTTTCGCCAGCCTTTGAAAAGGTCACAACTGTTTCTAGCAGACAAGGCTCCTGGGAGAGAAGCAGTCAGGCTCTGGGGAGGACAGTCGGCAGAGAGCAGCCCTCGGATGCATGCGGAAGCAAAAGTGCCCAGGCTTTTCATTTGCATATTATTTACAGTATTTATTAACAGTATTTATATACTGCTTTTCAACAAAAAGTTCAAAGCGGTTTACAGACAAAAATCAAATGATTGAACAGCTCCCTGTCCCAAAAGGGCTCACAATCTAAAAAAGATGCAGAACATCTTGATGCAACATGAGTGGCAGCATAAGCCAGGGGTGCAAGGGAATGTGTGTGCATGAATGTCCCCTTTATTCCCAGGTTGCGCATGGGGAAATACGCCTAAGGGCCAAACTACACAGGACATTAAACGTGTCAAAAGGTGTGCTTGACAATAGAAACTGAACTTGTATTGCCCCAACCCACAACGCTCTCTGTTTCAGATCCTGTCGCAGACCCCACAACTCACCCATCGGATCCAGGCCTGGAAGAAGCGCTGTCTGATGAGGCCGTTGATCCCATGGAGGAAGTCACAGAGCTCACCGAGAGCCTCCTCAAAGTGGAGGACATGATGTAGGGCAGAACCACGGACCCAGACCTGCTTGGCTTTCTCTCTGTCAGCGAGGAAGGCTGTGGGCGACATTGAACAGGAACGATCCAAACACCCCTTGACAAGGCGAGGAAACTGTGTGTAGGTCCTCCTGAGGTTCCTCTACTGAACTCAGAGGCGTCACTAGCAGAAGCATCGTCGGGGTAGGGGCGTGGGCCCCAAGGCGGCGGGGGAGTGTACTTGCCTCCGGTATGCGTTCCGTCGTCTTGGGGCCGCCCGGTCCGTTTTGGTGCTGGGCCCTCCCGCCCGCCCTGGAGCCATTTGGCTCAGAAAAGCCTGCTATTTTGGCTCCAGGGGGCGTCATCTCTGGTCACTAGGGTTTGCGTTGCCCTGTGCAAGAGCTCATCGCGTCACCCCAGTGATGTCACTGGGGTTGGTGTCACCCGGTGCTGTAACTCATGGTGTCACCCCCACTAACTTCATTTATTTTAATATAGAACAGTACAGGTCACCCAACAAATCCGTCACCAACAAAAAGCCAACTTGATGACATTCACACAACTGAAGAAGAGTTCTAGTCTTAGCTGTGATACACAGAGATGAGAGCTGACTCAGACTAACACATTATGCTTCCATGCTATGCCGTAACAACACCCCATTGGCTCTCAGAACACCTCAATGGCCAGTTTGGAGTTAAGGAAATTTTTATTACATAAAACAGTTGTGTTTTCTTTTTCCGGTTATTGGCCATAACCTTTGATAAGACTACAGATAATTCAACATAGTTTATTTCATTACATTCTGCATTAAATTACCTTTCCAATGATATATAACTTCATGGTATTATTCATAAATACAAGGTTTCCACGATGTTGGCCATTAGTGGTGTCACCCCTGGTGTGGTACAACCCCCCCCCCCCAGTGACCAGGGTCTACCAAGATCATCTTATCTTACTAGCCAGACCTCTATTTGTCCACACTAACATGCCCCCTCCAACTTTTTTTTCTTGCATGTACAAAGGATTTTGGAGAGAGGCAGGGATTTCTCACTTGTGTGGAGCTTTATAAGGAAGGGGGAAAATACAGTGAGAGCTGCTCCTGCTATTGCCCCCCTTCTCCCAATCTCCATGAAACTCCACCTTTGCCCCAAGGCCTCTGTAGAGGGGGAGTCTTCTCACATTGGAGATTTGGATACAAAAAGGGTCAAGATTTCTCCCATTGTTTCTTGGCTTACGCAACCCTTTGTGCCAGTGAGAAGAGTCTCCACTTCTTGCTAGAAGGGTTGAGAGGGAGGGGAATTTTCGCCCACATCGAGATTCGGAGAAAGGAAAGAGCAGCAGGAGTTTCTCCTACGGGGTCTTTCCTTATCCAAACTGCTACACAAGTGAACAGAGACATGTTTCGTTTCCAGTCCCCAATCTGCTTCCCGGAGGGGTTGGGAAAGAGGCAAAGTTTCTTTGGTCGTTTGCACGGAGGTATCTCTACGGAAAGAAACAGCAGGAGAAAAAACTCCTTTCCCCAAACTGCAACGCCTAAAAGCGTCAACTGGAGGTTGCTGGGAGTGTCCCTTGCCAGAGGTACCTGCCCATGGTGAGGCAGCAAGTGGAACTGCAGGAGCTCATGGTGTAGTGGTTTGGGAGTCGGACTTAGACCTGGAAGATCCAGGGTCAAATCCCCGCTCAGCCAGGAAGCTTCCTGGGTGACCTTGGGCCAGTCACTATCTCTCAGCCCCACCTACCTCACAGGGTTGTTGTGAGGGCAAAAGGAGGGGAGGAAATATGTACACCACTCTGAGCTCCTTGGAGGAAGGGCGGTATAAAAATGTGAAAAAATAAACAAACTGTGGGCATCTGCCCTCGATAGTCTCTTTTCATCTTTTTTTCCTGGTGGTTACCTGACCCTCCAGAAGGCAACCTGGTTCAATCATCAAGGTCCCTACTGATAACCATCATGTCAGGGCTACAGCTGATGGACACGTTCCACCAGGGGGCACTAGGCTGCTCACTTTGTTGCAATCATGGAATCAAAGCAGTATTGCACCATGCACTGTCAATCAGCAGCTAGTCCCCAGAACTGGGAAACTTTCCAAGGGCAGTCTGGTAACCAGACTCTGGTTCACAACTAGCCTAAGTGAGCAAGACGCAAAGTTTACCAAAGTTATCACACCGTAGAGCTTCTCCACCTTCTCCCTCAGCTCCTTGAAACAGGAGGTCAGTCGATCATGAAGAGGCTTCAGCTGTTCCGTCAGTTTCTCTCCATGGATCCGAATTCCTTCCGCCAGCAAAGGCATCTGAAAAAGAAAACAGCTAAACAAAGGGCATCTCTTGCGTGCTCCATTGACCAATGCTCATATAGTTAAGTAGCATATTGGCTAAGAGACTGAACTGGGACTTCCCAGGTTGAATCTCGCTCTTAGGTGGCCTTGTCCAAGCCCTCCCTCTTGCCTCAGTCTTCCCCATCTTCAATATGGGTACAATAATCCTTATCTACCTTACAACAAGACTGTTGTCCCTCAGCTAGTAGAGCATGATTCTCAATCTCAGGGTCCTAAGAAACTGTCCCATGTTGGGGGGGGGATCTTTTGGGGGATAAGCTATAGCTCATTGGTAGAGCACAAGCTTTGCACACAGAAGATCTTGGGTTCAAGATAATCCATAGGAAATGCTTTGAACGTTTGAAAGCGATATAAAAATGGTAGGCAGGAGTAATAGTATGCATGAGTTTTAAAAAACAGAAACACATGCAAACACCACAAACCAAAACAAGTCTACAGAGCACGATTCAAGGAGCATATGAATCTATGCTCAGCCTATTTAGTTCTCTAGATCGGTGGTCTTCACCCCTTCTTCCCCCACCCCATCCTAATTCTAGCAGGTACCTGCAGAGCAATCAGTTGCTTGAGCAGCTCAATCTTATCTTGATCTTCAGGGTGCTCTTGAATATAGTTCTCGGTGAAAAAGGCCTGAAGGGAGGACATTTAAAACACACCATTATGAAAATGACCACACTTGGCTATCAAGGAGTTCTACTACGCAGACAGACCTGACCAACGCTCTGCCTTGGAGGGGGTGGTCCAGATCTTCTCGCTTCCCACTGCCTGCGACCTTCGCTCATCTGGCTCCCCCTCTCTCAAAAGGCCAAGTGACTCTGCCTGCTCTCTCTTATGCCTGGGACTAGCCTCTGGAACACTTGCAGAAATGTTACCCAGGGAATGTTGTTTTTAACTCTGTCATTTGCAGGAAGCTTCCTTTGCTCACTTCCTTCAAACTCACCTTTTCTCGGAAGTCTTTGGCACGTCCCACCCTAGTCCCCCTACTGCAACTACACTTAAAGTGGTACACAGTCAATACTGGCACATTCTTCCTTTGTTTATGTTACCACCACTCTCCTCCCCTACCTCTTGTGTTTATTTCTAGATCTTCGTGGGGCAGAGACCTGTCCTCTCATCTGTTGTGTAGCGCCATGTCCACTGATGGTGCAACAAACAACAAAGAAAGGAAAAGCCAGTGCAATAGCTGAGATGCTATCAGTAATTCACATCACCGAGAGGGACCTTCTGTAAAGCAAACCAAGCCCTGCTCCTTAGCCCCAGGTGTACAGCTGCTATTATTCAGTGATAAATAGAAGCAGCAGCTCTGTGCTTGCTCAGAGGCACCTTTGCCTTTATTACTGTAGGTTACTGGTATGCACAGTGGGTTGCCGAGTTGGGCCTGCCCCTCTGCCCTTGCATCCGGTTGGTTCCAAATTGGAGCCCTTCAAATGCAATGGGAGGCCTGCTCCTGGATCACGTCGGGCCTGGGACGCACTCCCTGGGCCTCAGAATGCCTCCGGAAGCCACTTCCGGTTTAGCAGAAGTGATTTCTCGCTGCTGGAGGCGTTCCGAGGCCTGCAGAGGCCCAGGGAGCGTGCCTCAGGTCCGGCGTGAGAGAACCAGGTGAGTCATGGTGGGGGAGAGATTGGGGACCACTATATCAGTCATGATAGCTAAATTGTTCAGAGAAAGTATGTTCTGGATAAGTGGACAAACAGCAGAACGTGTCACCTTTAACAACTTGGTTGTAAGAACAAAATGCTAGGCTAGATGGGCCTTTGCAACTCCATCCATGCAACTCTTACGTGCTCACCTTGCAACAGAACCGGTCTAATAAGAATTATTCTTTGAAACCTTTTGAGTTGTATTGGTTGAAGCTTGGACGACGATGACAACTCCCGTCAACCAGAAATAGGAAGGTTTAGGGATTCACATGTTCCAGATCTTTGCACTCAGACACTTAGTCACAGTTTTTCCTTCAATGAGTGGAAATGTCCGTTTCTGTTGGTATGAACTATATTTAAAAGTATCCTGTTTTCTTCAAAGGGTTCTCTTTTTTGGCTTATTGAAAATGCCATTGCTGAGTCAGGTTAGAATCACACAACCTTTCATAACACCAAAAGAGCATTTTTGCAGTCATTTCACATTGCAGCTGCATACGGGCTCAGCATTCACGAGTCAACATGTGGTCCAACAGCATTTATACATTTCTACCCTGCCTTTCCACCCAGTACAGGTCCTTCAAAGCAGTTCATAACAAATGACTAGAGCGCTAACAATTCACTGGCCTTTCCTCTCACTGGAGGCTCCAACCTCCACCCATACATGGCTACCAGATCTCACTGAGTCTTCTCATCCACCCCTAATAGTGGCTCCTGCACAATGGGCTGCCCAAAAAAACTGGGCAGCAGAAGACTGTTCCTGCCTCTTCTTCTCTACAATGGTTTCATCTGGCAAGGAGGGGCTACAAGGATCCCAAGTGTGTGCGAAGAGCATGGCAATGTACAGCTTGGGGGCATGCATGCATGCATGCAAAAACCCAACAACATTGGACTCTTGTTCAGTTTAAGGATTTCTATTGCCTTTTGCTTTGGGCCTGCTTGGGACCCAGGCGCCTCATTTCCGGACCCGTGCAGAGACTTACTTTTTGTTACATAAAAATAAAGTATAAAACTGAATCCGCAATAAATGGGGTTCTGAAAGCAAACCACATTCACATGGCACCATGTTAAAGGGTTGTAATAAAAAGGAAACTGAACAATATGGAGCTCACTAGGTTCGGCTACTGTTTGTTCTGAAATCTCATGGAGGACAGGTCTCTCCCAGGCTAGTAGTAACAATGGCTGCATGCTACCTTCGTGTGCGCGCACGCACGCACGCACACACACACACACACACACACACACACACACACACACGATAATTATGCAGCCTACAAAAACCAGACTCCATGTACCGACTGAGCTGGGATAGGAAAATGTGAGCAAATGACTTCCAGATGTGGCTGCAGCATTTAAAGCCTGAACTGCGTTTCCACTTTTGCAACTCTAAGTTTAGCAAATAAAATAGAGAAGTGGCAGCCCAAAATACTCCCTGGGTGAACACTAATATTTCCTCCCCTCTCCAAGCATTTGTAGACTGATTGTATCAGTCAACACTCTGATTCAAAGATATCTGTATAGCAGTGGTACAGTTATAAATAGGTTATGAAAGATATGTTGCAAAAAACGCAGTCTTCAATGCAAAACCAACAAATTATTCAATTATTTCTAACTGGAAAAGTAATGTGTTTTAACCAGATGCATTCCACAACCAGTAGAGAATTGGTCATTTGGTTTCAATTCTGCTTGAAAAGGTGGTGTTTTGTGTTTTTATGCGGTTATCAACAAAAACAAACACCCCTCTCCATTACATAAGAAGGTCATCAAAGCCCTTCTGGATCAGGCCAAAGGCTCATCTAGTCCAGCGTTCTGTTCCCTTCCCACAATGGTCCACCAGCTCTGTCTGGGAAGCCCGCAAGAAGGAGAAGGCGGAAGGACCTTCCACTTTGGCTGCCCTGCACTGATCATTCAGAGGCAGAGCTATCATCACTAGTTGCCACTGATAGACCTGTCCTCCATGAATGTGTTGAACTAAGGGGGGCCACTAAAGATTGAGAATCGTGGTCCCTCCAAAGCTGAAATCTCTGGCAGGATTGATCTCTTCTAGGCCCGCCAGCCCTGGCTACAGTTCAAGCTGTGCAGGCCTGAGTCTCAAAAGAAACCCACCTGAGGTCAGGTCACCACCCACTTCTAGGTCCTGACCCACCTGTTCAAGACAGAGGGCGACAGTGAGACTGGGGACATCATCCATAGTTACAGCAGTAACCAGTGGTGGCCACGGTCTGTCCGATCACCTTAGAACAGGAGGCCACTGACCCTTTCATAGTTGGTGTATCCCCCCATGACCGCGGGATCCACAATGCCGTTCAGGAGCATGGAGAGGGGGTGTACAGGCAGGGTCCGGTCCCAGGCATGCTGCTGCACACAGTTGCTAATCTTCTCGTTGGTCAGCTCCATGGTTTCGATGGCGTTCTCCAAGGGGCTGATTTCCTCCTGCAGAGCACAAGGCCAAGAGAGAGGGTCAGTCTTTTGCACTCTTACAAACTTTTTAAGGCTGGGTCAGTGCAAATGTCAATCTACCTTGAGCTTCCCAGGTTCACACCGTAGCTGGCAACTGCACAAGGTCTCCTTCGACACCCTGCCAAAGGCCCAGCGCCATAGGGAGTGACCCCATTGCTGGACTTGGGGGGGGGGGGACTGGCCCCAGCCAGCAAGTAGTGACCACTGGGTGGGTGGTCCATCTCCCCTTAACATGGGGGTGGATGCTACATCTTTGCTTACAAAGTGGTTCCATACACAGGACAGTGTCGCATAGTGGTTAGAGTGTTGGGAGTTGAACGAGGAAGAGCTGGGATTCAAATCCCTGCTTCTCCCTAGCGCTCATTGGATAACTTTCAGCCAGTCACGATCTTTCAGCCAACCTACCTGAAAGGGTTGTTGTGAGGATAAAAATGGGAGTAGAAAGAGCCAGGTATTGGTCCTTGGAGGAAGGGAGGGAGGGATATAACAGCAGAAATGCAGCCTCTCAAAGCTCACCATTGTAACCTGTTTGACTTCAAACCATTTGAGGATTCCTGGGAATGAGTAGGCAGTGGTGAAGGTCGTTCTCTCTATCCACATTGTCTGGTAAGGAGAACAAGACAGAAATGAATGGAGGTGACCCCCAGACTGAGGGCAAGGACAGGCTTCAAGCTCTTCCCTGGCACTTTTCAACAAGTCCAATCAAGAAACATGCGGCCAATCCACCCACCCGCCCTTCTGCATCTCTGGAGCTGGGTTAAGAGACTAAGCTGCAAAACCAGGACTTCTCCAGTTCAAATCTCACCTCTGCCATGAGCTGACTAGTGGCCTCAGCAAGTCCCACCCTCTCAGCCTTCCCCATCTGCAATATGGGGATAATAATCCTTACGGTACTTTACAGGGTGGTTGTAAGGATTACATCAAGGTTATATATACGTGAAGCACTTTTCACTCTCAGAAAGAGCTATACAAACGCTGGATACTATTATTGCCCACCTTGCATTCCCCATAGCCTAAACCAGTGCTTCCCAAACTGTGGGTCGCAACCTACTTGGTGGGTCACAGCCCAATGTGCGGTGGGTCGCCAAGTTGGGCCTGCCCCTCACACTTGTGTCTGGTTGGTTCCAAATTGGAGCGCTCTGGACGCAGTTGGAGACCGCTCCCGGGTCGCACTGGGTCCGGGACACACTCCCTGGGCCTCTGCGGGCCTTAGGACGCCTTCAGAAGCAACTGAAAGTCACTTCCGGTTTACTTCCAGTTTCATGGAAGCGACTTCCGGTTGCGTTCGGAGGCCCAGGGAGCGCGATCCGAGCCTGGCACGAGAGAATCAGGTGAGGCGCATTGGGACCACTGGCCTAAATGTATTGCTTTTTTGGAAGTTCAAGTTAAGAAAGAGGTCATGTCCCAGGTTGTGGTAGGAGCAAAGCTAGGTGAAAGAGAGGCACAATGGGGAGGTCTGAGCCATAGCCAAGGGCTTAGCAAGGAGGACAGAGGGTCTGGGCCATGTGAGAAATCTGCAGGGAGCGTAGGCAAGGTAGGTGAGAACACAGGGAAGCTGTAGGTTGGCAGACTCTGGAAACATTAGTTGCTCTGTTAATTGTGGTTCTATATATTACCTCTGTATATTATGCATATACACATATATATTATTATATTAAACCTCCCCATAAGGCTGCTTCCTTTAGTGCTGCTGTTACAGCGCAGTTTGTCCTGGTGTGATTGACAGCTGCTGGAGCCAATGGGAGCAGTGCATTTTAGGAAGCAGGGGCCCAGTCAGCATCTTATCTTTAACAAGGTCTCCTATAGTGCTGTTTCACATGGTGCTCAACTTTCCGGTAACATACCCTCCACATTATGGCATTGTTTGTTTAATAATTTGTGCCCAGTCTCTCTTATGCACAATGCAGAGATTCTTATAATGCAGAGCCTTCCAAGGGGGGCACCTGAAGGGGAGGCATGAAATTTTTTTTGGGGGGGACACAGGAACCTGAAACACAGAGTGTCTTCCTTCCCCACCAGCAAGGATCTGGGTAGATGGCATGCCCCCTGACAGTGAACTACATGGGGGGGGGGGGACAAGAAAAGAAAGATGAACCCCCTACAGCTAGTTCAATAGACTCACTGCAAATTCATTCTCAGGGTCCTTTTCTCCTTTCCTGAAAGGCCGGGAGTGTCGGAATTGTTGTACTTCATTGGACCTGTAGAAACTAAAGGAGCACACAGACAACAGATTTTCATGGGTTGTCGTTTCTGCCTCTACACAGCACTCAAACCCAAGGTCTGATCCCACAATATCCTTCTGTTTATCTGGTCTAAAGCAGCGGAACATTTGAACCAGAAGTGTAATGCTTCAGTCCGTCCCCCTAAAATTGGCGGCTTATTCTGTAATAAACTGTCGTTTATTCCTAGAAGTGAAGGAGAATTGAGGATCGATACTTACTTTAGAATCTGCTCCGGCACAGGCTTGTCTTTGTAGTTTGGTGGGAGGCTCATGACAGGTTTCACTATAAAACACTGTACATCTGAGTGGTCCATTAAGGATGGAAAATAAGAATTGTGACAAAAGTATTTCCTAGGTTAGGTCTCAGTCATGCATTTTCTCCACTTTTTTTGTCTAAAAGGAAGCAATTATGGAAGCAGATCATCACATACCAGGAATTCAGTTCTCCGCCTGAAGTCTCCCCTGCTAACTGGGCAAGAGGCACTTTTTGAATTGGTGCTCCTCTTATATTTAGCAGGGGAGAGTAACTGCCCCCCTTTCACCCCAGCACAGTCTCTTTTCTGGTGGCTGTTTGCTGGTGTTCTTCTCCATCTTTTTTAGATTGTGAGTCCTTTTGGGACAGGGAGCCATTGAATCATTTGATTTTGTCTGTAAACCGCTTTGTGAACTTTTTGTTGAAAAGCGGTATATAAATGTTGTTGTTGTTGAAGTTCTTCAAATCAGACACTTGTTAGGTGGGCTGTGTTCTGGACATGGCCCAGCCCGAAAAAATACCTTCTATTTTTTCGTACCAATGTGGTCAAGTGGGGGCATTGAGATCGGACGCCTTCAATTCATTCCACCTCTCCCACAGGTTGCAGGCTTATTTCAAGCCCGACTCTGCCGTGATGCAAAGGTTCCCCCCTTTTCTCTTTTTGGGGGCAGGCTCCCGTCCTTCCTGCCCTCCCACAGATCCTCCTCACCACAGCAGTCCTTTCCTTGGCGTTCCCTTTCAAACAGGACAGGTGGGAAGAGGGTTGTGGCAACAGGGACACTGCCAAGTGTTCTCCTTGCAGGAAGGAGAGCGAGTGGGAAGAGGGTTGTGGCAACAGGGACACTGCCAAGCCCCTCCTCTTGTTTGCTTCCCCTTCCCTTGTAGACAGAAGCAGAAAGAGAACTCCAGCAGCAGCAGCAGCAGCAGCAGAACAGCTGGGACAGTGCTGGGCTGGTGGAAGAGAGAGCCCCGACAGCTCAGCATTGAAGCCTTGGAATGAATTCCCCCCAGCCAGGCTGTGGGTCCACCTCGCCAGTACCTGTCTAGTCGAACTGGAAGCAAGTCATCCTGTAGGGAGACACCAGGGGCTCAGCCTGGGACTCCCCTGCTTCAGAAATGCAGGCTCGACCAGTGGCCTAGGAACCTCCTGGCTACTCCCAATCTAGAATGCATCAAGGGCCTATTTTTACAGGACTGCAGCTAAGGGATTCGTTGGTTATGAAAAATGCAGCCACATGCTGAGGCCTCTTCTCTCACTGCTTTGCTGAAGGACTGGCTGGGAAAACACACACACACACACACACACACACACACACACACACACACACGTGTGTGTGTCATATCAGAGGCATCGCTAGGGGGCGGGGGCAAGGGGGTGCACTTACAGCAGCGGGGGCGGCGGTGTTTTCACGTCGCTTTTGCGGCGCTACGAGGGCCTCTGCAGCGGAGGCGAGCCTCGCAGCACTGCTACAGAGGCGTCCGGAGGGTGGGAGAGTTGTCCCGCCTGCCCCCTTGGGTGTCTTTTCGGCCACCCAGCGGCCGTGACATCATCGATAACATCATTGGCCAGGGGGCAGGGCCATGACAGCAGGGTGGGGGTGTTGACCGGCCTCTCCCCCCCCAGGGGGCAGCCTAGCTACGCTTGGTTTCATATAGATAGATATAAACACACACACACTTACACCTGATTTTAAAATTACCCAAAGCATATATTGCCTTTGACACGAGCATATTTAAGGGCACCAGCTGTTCCAAGACTGTTTCTAGGAACCAGAGAGGAGCCCTGAATCCAGCCCAGACATCACAGCTGCTGGCCTTTATCCTGGGCCAAGGTCATGCCTTGCATCCAGCAGCCACTTTCTTCCAGACATACAGTCCAGGCTGGACTTTTGACGAAATCAACAGAGCCCAAACTGATTGTCAAGGGAACAGATACGCAATAGGTTCTCAAACATACTTCTCTTGTCCAGCAGGTGAATTTCCTGTGAGGCAAGCAAGGCGCAGAGGAAGTCACTGCCCACATGGCATGCCTGTTACAAATCATAAAGAGGTTTGTGGCAGTTTTTGTTACCATGAAATCTCAAAAATGGGCACTACTGCATTGGAGATTGCCCGTGTGAAAACTCAACAACAACACCTACACACCAAGATTTCCCTGGGATCCTGTTCCTGCAGAAAGCAAAGAAGTCACAGTTAATTAAACTAACCCCCCCCCCAAAAAAAAGATACACTGCTTAAGAGAAGCTTTGATGTCTTCTCCTGGGGGAGTGGTGCTACTCAGCTTCTCGGCATTTGGAAACTGGGTCAGTAATTTCAGGTTGAAGTCTTCCCTCCTTTCGTATTCCTTGCCACGGTAGATGAAGATTTTGTTCTGAGCCAAGAAACAGAAGTTAGACATTAACGGCATATTACGTTCATGGTGTTTCAGATGGGACAATTCTTCACTGGGAAGAGAGCAAGCTCAGCATTACACCAAACAAGGCACACAAATCACATCAGTATTGTGGAAAGACCCATATTGTGTGGTCCCGAGGTTGAACTGCCTGAAGACTGCCGGAAGCTAAGCAGGAACAGTCAGTTTTCGTGCTGGAAGGGTGACCAGGAAGTCACTGATAAGCTGTCATGACCCTCGGTGGCAGAGAGGTGTCGCTGTTGAGTGCCGTGGTGAGAGAACGGACTGGAATGCTGAGAATGTCAGTGACAGAGCGATGACAACTGGAAAAATGTTTCCCTGTTCAGCATGATCTGTGGCGTCCTGCAGAGAGCTCGAGGCTTGTGTTCAGCAGCTAGTGAAGATGACTACACCATGGAGGAAACCAGCTGGAATTGTAGGGTTCTATACAGAACAATATTGTAAAGATCCTTATTGGATCTAGATAAGCCTGCCTATGTAAACCGCCTTGAATAACATCTAAAGAGCAATCTGAGGATAAGAAAGGCAGTATATAAATACAGAAATAATAATAATATTAGTTTTAAAGGAGATATTTACGTGTTATATTTGAAGCCCAACAAAAATTAACAACGTACAAAGGTTGGGGTGTTTATGAGAGTCTAAGTAGGGCGAAGATGGAGACGCGGGCCGCCCTAGGGTGCAGGTGGATGCTAAGGAACCAGCAGCCCCTTTATGGTCCTACCGGCTACAAAGCAACCTGCCTTCTCCCAAGGTCAGACCACTGCTCCACCTAGCTCAGTACGGGTCAGACATGGATCCAGGCTTCATCGGGTATTGGCTAGTTCAACGCCTTGTGTTTTAGGGGCAGAATTAATTTGGGAGAAGAGTTCTTGCAGGCACACTCTCCTAAGAACCAAAACATCTAATTGACATTCTCAAACTTTATACTCTCTCCCACCCCCAGCCCCACCCCAAGTGACTGGTCAAATGTCATCTTACCCGGAGAAAAGAAGGGAATCCATGACCAAAATACCCAACTGCAAAATATTCTGGCTGGGGTCTCATTGCCTTCATGATGTTCTCGTAGAACGTGGCTCGTTTTTTCTGTGTGTGTGCGCAAAACAGGAAAAAAAAATAAAAATGATAGAGACCAATATTGTTACCGTCATACAACACAGAAAGTCACGTGCATATTCTTTCTGAGTGTGCAAAACACATCGCATGTATTATCTTGATGCAGTCCTTACAACAAACTTGCAAAGTACCGTAAGCATTATCCCCATATTGCAGCTGAGGCTGAAAGGCAGCGGTTTGCCTAAGCCACCATAGGAGTTCATAAGCAGAGGAAAGGTTAAACCCAGGGAAGTCCCGATCCACAGCTTACAAGGCAATCCTATGCTTATTTATTCAAAAGTAAGTCACACTTTGTTCTATGACCCATAAGAACCTCAGAAGAGCCCGGCTGCTGGATCAGGCCAAAGGCCCAGCTAGTCCAGCGTCCTGTATCTCACAGTGGCCCCACCCATGCGCGTCACTGGAGCGTGGCGGGGGGGTGGACCGCCAGGGGGTGACATGCGCAAAGCGCGCCACCTCCGCTCCAGGTGAAGGCCTCGAGCGTCGGCCCCGGGCAGCGGTCCGCAGCCTTCTGACGAGGCCCAATGCGGCACCACGTCATTTATTAGTTTTTTCGCGCCTGCGCAGAACGTTTCTGAGGGCAGGCCAGCCCTTGCCCTCAGAAACGTACTGCGCATGCGCGAAAAACCTAAAAAATTGCGTATTGACGCATTGGGCCTTCGTTAGAAGGCCCAGGACAGCTGGCCGGGAAGGATATCGCCGGGGAGGATGGCGCTACGGCGGTAAGACAGGAAAATTTTCGGGTATGTGGGGAGTCAGTGGGGGTCATTAGGGCAGCGCGCGCCCCCTCGCTTTAGGGCGGTGTGCGTGCCCTAGTGACGCCACTGGCCCCCCACCAGATGCCTCAGGGAACACACAGACAACAAGATGTCTGTATCCTGTCGCCACTCCCTTGCACCTGGCACAGATAACCCGTTTCCTGCTATCACTCCCTTGCATCTGGCATTAAGAGAAAGCCTACTACTAAGACCAGGAGGTTGCTTATCCCCATCATGGCTTGTAACCTGTGATGGACTTTTCCTCCATAAATCTGTCCACCCTCCTTTTAAAGGCAGCTAGGCCAGGTGCCATCCCCACATCCTGTGGCAAGGAGTTCCACAGATGAATTACACGCTGGGTAAAGAAATATTTTCTCTCTTTATTTTCATAGACTATGGGACTTACTCCCAGCTAACTGTGCATAGAACTGCAATCTGGCGGCCCAACCCTATGGAAACTTGTGTGCCAGCAGTGCACTGTGCTTTATGGTGGTTGTAAAATGCAACCGGCCATTCTGTGCAGCTGGGCTGCTGCCACAAGCCGTGAGCAGCCACACGCCAGCAGCCTCCGGAAAGTCCCAGTGCCGACAAGTTGGTGCCAGGAGTGGGTGGTCGGAACAGGGCAGAGACCAGGGCAGGGAGGGGGGGGTGTCGAGTCCAGGAAAGGAGCAGCATCAGTGGCATCAGCTCTGCCAATATCCTATCTCCCTTTCCGGCCTCGATCTGCCTACCTGGGTCTACTCAGAATTGCGTAAACAAAACTGCTGGTGCAAATCCGAGTAGACCCATCAGGGCAGTGGAGGCTTACCCCCAGGCAAGGGAACTAATGTTTCCTTACCTGGAGACCACCTTTGGGACTGCCTCCCCCCCCCCCCCGCAGCATGCAGCGCGTGCTCCGGTGGCTACATCGGGGGTTTGGATAGGATTGGGCTGCAAGTCTCTTAGCCACAGACAGAGGAAAAGTATTCAGTTGAATTAGGCGCAGCCCAAAGCGTGCTAAGAAGACTAGACTGCCAAACTTCAGTCCAGTATAGGTAGGCTTACCGTAGTCCTAGAACCGAGGCTCCCAAGAGTGCACCGCGGCTGCCTAACACAGTCGCCTCGCTGACCGGAAGCTGCGGAAGCCGTGGGCAGCCGCGGTGCACTCTTGGGATCCTCTCTAGGCTGAAGCACGCCTCGATTCCAGGACTATGGTAAGTATAGGTAACGTTTGGGGTCCACATCCACTGAGGAATCAACTGGTATGTACGTATGTAAACATTTTGGTACATTCCTCTTGTGCTCTATGTTAAGGGGTCACTCTTCACTACGGCTTTCTGTGCAAGGTCAGGGCCAGCCTATCCAATCCATGAGGAAAACTGGGGCAGTTGCCTCAGGTGGGAGATTGTGGGGGACGCCCACCTCCCTCCGCCTGCCTGCAGCACTTTTCCTCCTCCCACTCCCTGGATTCAGGAAGAAAGAGGGAAACAGAGCAGACAAGGAAGTGCGAAGGAGAGGAGGTTGGGGCACTAGAAGGTCAGAGATGTTCCTCCGCAACGTTTGTCCCACCACCTCAGGTGCCTGGAAGTTTTGAGCCAGCCCTCTTCTAGGTTCCAGCTCGGAGTCTCAAGCAGGAGTGCAGGAAGCATCCTGGGGAACGAAACAATATTCTAGTAGAAAAAAGGACGACGGGTTTAAAAGCCATGACAACCAAATTTTTATGTTAAAACCAAAAGCTGGGTTAAAACATTAAAAATTTTAATTAAAAGATTTGCGACGTTTCAATTATCTTGTGATAATCTTCCTCAGGCAAAACAAAAAAAGCCAACAGGCTGTCAGATGTTAAAGTATGTCTCTGCATTTCCAGATTTAAAAGACGTGCACTGCTGCTGAGCTAGGTAAAGGTGACCCCTGACAATTACATCCAGTCATGTCCGACCCTAGGGTGTGGTGCTCATCCCCATTTCAAAGCCGAAGAGCCAGTGTTGTCCAAAGACGCCTCCGTGGTCATGTGGCCGACATGACTCTCCTTGCCGCAGCGCGTAGCATGCGGCTGGAACACGGAGCGCTGTTTACCTTCCCGCAAGCGGTACCTATTTATCTACTCGCATTAACATGCTTTGGAACTGCTGGGTTGGCAGGAGCTGGCCAAGCAACGAGAGCTCACCCCATCGCGGATTCGAACTGCCGACCTTTCGATCGACAACTCATGGTTCAGTGGTTTAACCCACTGCGCCACCCGCTGGCCTGCTGCTCAGCTTGAGATCCTTAAAACGGATCTTTAAGGATCTCTAGCTGAGCAGCAGTGCACGTCTTTTAAATTTGGAAATGCAGAGACATACTTTAACATCTTGACAGCCTGCTGGCTTTTTTTGTTTTGCCTGAGGAAGATTATCACAAGATAATTGAAACGTCGCAAATCTTTTAATTAATTTTTTTTAATGTTTTAACCTAGCCTTTGGTTTTAACCCAGCTTTTGGTTTTAACTTAAAATTTTTGTTGTCATGGCTTTTAAACCCGTCCTCCTTTTTTCTACTATTGTTGCTGGCCACGAAAGCTTCAAATCGGATCTAAACAATATTCTTTTCACCTTAGAAATTGACACATACACACATCTCTCAGGCTAGCAAAAGGCTAAAATCCATCAGACCTTACCAAGAGATGGCCAAGCCCTTCGTAATCAAAAACTCTGTTCTCGTACATGTCAGCCAGTTCCTTGCTCAGCTGAATTGCCTTCTCCCACATCTCCAGGAACACAGAAAGAAACAAAAAATAAGCCAAACAGTTATTGGCATAGATACTCTCTCTCCCCCCTCAAATCCAAATATCTGATGTTTCAAATGTTATTAGCCATAACACCTGGAACTTTTTCTCCTGGAGTAAACAGCAGCAGTATCGGGAACTGTCCACCAAGGCCATGGGCTGACTCAGTAGGCGGCAACTTCCTATGTTCCCTGCCTCAAGCTCCCATGCATCAATATCTAGATTGTAAGCCCCTCAGGGCAGAGACCAGTCTTTTCACTTTTTGTAAAGCAACATGCCCATTGGTGGCACAATAAAGAAGGAAGCAGCAGAACTTGCCCTGGGGACCACGTCTGCCCCACCTCCCTGCTCGGGAGCCGCCACAGTGTGCCCCAGTCAGACTCACTTTGCCTTTGTCAAAGAATGCAATGATTTCTTGGTAGAGCTTCTCTTTGAGTTCCTGTTGTGAGTAGACGTAGTAGCTGTCCCTCTGAAGCAAATGGGGAGCACACGGCTTCTCAGACCACTGAGATAAGAGAACAACCCAGGTGTTAAGAGGAACATCTTTGGTTTTTGCTCACGTGCTTCTACTGTAGAAACAAACGCACACTATGATGCCTCCAATCATTAGAAGTCTTCTGAAATCCCAGACAGAGGGTGTAATCTGGAAAAAGTTAGGGGTGTCCTAAGGAATTGAGGTACTCAACTGTGTCCTTCAGTCTCACTGACCTAGTGCACACAAGCAGCAGAGAAAAATGGAAGCCCCTTGAAGTGGTACCGTTTCAGTCTGCAGATGGGGAGGGAGTGGGAAAAGGGTCTCCCTTCTGTTTTTAAACCTGCTAGGAAAAACTAACATCCAGGAGGAAAGCTCATCCAGCCAGTTCATCTACTGACACAGTTTTTTATGTTTTGCATGCAGAGGGCCCTGGCCTAGATGCCTTTAAAAGGGGATTGGATAGATTTATGGAGGAAAAGTCCAGCACAGGTTACAAGCCATGATGGGGATAAGCAACCTCCTGGTTGTAGGAGTGGGTTTTCTTTGTGCCAGGTGCAAGGGAGTGGCGACAGGATACAGGTCTCTTGTTGTCATGTGTGCTACCTGAGGCATCTGGTGGGGCCACTGTGAGATACAGGAAGCTGGACTAGATGGGCCTTTGGCCTGATCCATCAGGGCTCTTCTTATGTTCTGAGGTTCAATCTCCAGATAGGACTGGAAAAGGCCCCTGCCTGGAAATCTGTACACCTGTCAGCTTCAACAACATGGAGCTAGACAGACTTATGCCGAATTGTGAGGAAGCAGGAAAGGGGCTTTTCGGTAGTGGCTCCTAGGCTGTGGCACTCCCTCCTCATGGAGCTTCTCACAGCCTGGTCGTCATTTGCTGTTTGTCATGTAATTAAGGCAGCGGTTCCCAAAGTCCCCACCGCGACCCACCTTGGTCAGCTGGCTCCTGTGTCGCTCCAGCCCGGGATGGCCTCCAGAGGCCTCAGAAAGGCCTCCCAATACGACCAGAAGTCGCGTTGGTGAAACCGGAAGTGACCTCTGGGTCACTTCCAGAGGCCTTCTGAGGTTTGCGGAAGTCCCGGAAGTGGCTTCTGGTTGCTTCCCTTTGGCTCCAGTTTGGAGCCAAACGGAGGCAAGGGCAGGTGTGTGGGCAAAACTGGCAACCCACATCTGCCTCAGGCTGCAACTTACCAAGTGGGTTGCAACCCACACTTTGAGATGCCCTGGATTACGGTATTGCTGTTTCAATGGGCAATTCTCTTTTGCGAGCTGATCAATGAGAGGTAGTCAGCTGGAATCACTGTCACTGTGGCCTAATTCTTAAGACCCCTTGAACCTGGGGGAGGGGAGAAGGGATGCCTTGGAGAATGCTCACTTCCTCTGTCGCTCTGAATTCAACTCCCCTGGCCCTGCTAACATGGGGGGGGGGCAGAGAGAAAGGAAGGAAGGAAGGAGAAAAAGATCTACAAAACAAAACATAAAAGGCAAGAACTAATTGCAATTTATCCAGCCTGGCCTCAATAGAAGCCCAGTAACACCTGCAACATGTGCATGAGACAGGGTTGGTCTGAGGAAGAGGGAGACTGTCCCCAAAGGAGCAGCCAAATTTGCAAGCCAGCCCTGCCTCTTGCTTTGGGGGATGGGCAATCCCCAAGGATCAAGAATTGGCTTTGGTCACCCTTGCGAATTCAAAAATTTCTGTACCGGTCAATACCACCAGCATTGCTGTCAAAAGCTCACCTGGAGCAACTCTGCGTGAAGGAGAAGTGTATATGCTGCTTCGGTAAAGTTTTCAGAGTCTGTATGCAGGTCCCGGAGTTTATACAAGTATCTAACAGAGTAAAATGCACAGAGCATCACCAAAGAGGTACCGCGACAGAAATGACTGTAATGACCATTTTCAGTTCAGTCTATTTGACCCAAGACAAAACCTGTTGCATATCAATCCTCCACCCAAAGGCAGTGAATGTCAACCTCCAATGGCTTACCGGATGTATATGTCTTCTCTCTTCTTTTCTTTATAAAAATTCTGTATATATACACACATAGAAAAGAGGGGAAAAAAAGCATCATGAATAACTGATCTGAATTCCCACAGATAAACACAACACAAGTCAAAGGGGTTGTGGAAGGAGCAGAGGACCTCACTGCATCAGAGGTCAGACACGGGCCCTTCCGTGGACACGGGTCCCTAGCCTAGAAAAAGGGATTTGGATTAAAAGGGGTTTGGACAGATTCATGGAGGAAAAGACCATCACAGGTCACAAGCCATAAGCAACCTCCTGGTTTTAGAAGTAGGTTCTCTCTGTGTGCCAGGTGCAAGGGAGTGTCAACGGGAAACAGGTTATCTTGTTGGCTGTGTGCTCCCTGAGGCGTCTGGTGGGGCCACCATGAGATACAGGAAGCTGGACTTGATGGGCCTTTGGCCTGATCCAGCAGCTGGGCTCTGTTCTTATGTCCCAACATCGGCTCCACAAGACCCCACCTGCGCAGCCACTGCTGGGGCCATTCTACGGCAAAACAGCAACCAGTTCCAAGTCCTTCCCCATACCAGCAAGTTGACCGTGCAGCTCATACGGTTTTCTTTGCTCCCGTCGTGCATGATGGTCCGGTAATCCAAGAGATTTTCTAGCAGGCTGCTCACCAGCAGAGCAAACACCTCGCCAGAGCTTGATAGGTATTTATGCTTCCGGCAGTGCTCCAGCAAGCTACAGGGCAGGTGAATGCAAAAAGACGAGAGGAGAGGAGAGGAGAGAGATTAAAAGATGTGAATACTTCGTTGCTTTTTAAAATTATATTGACAATATTTTATTTGCAGCACGTCTCAGAATCAACCGTGGGTTGAGTTAGAGTAGGGATTGACCTGAACATATCTAATTTTAATTGTCATACTTTCATGGGAAAAAAACAAGTGTTATTTTTTAGTTAAAAACCCACATATTTCCGGGTAAGACTACATCGTTTCCAAACTCTTTATTACAAAAGCTTGTAACATCTTGCTTTTGTAATAAAGAGTTTGGAAACGACGTAGTCTTACCCGGAAATATGTGGGTTTTAAACTCAAAAATATGGTCACGTCGTGAGAGTCTACAATTGTAAAAACAAGTTTGTTCTTAAAAACAAACACACAGCCTTCTCTAAAATTCTCTCCTGGTTGGAAGCGCTGTAATCGCATGTTTGGAGCATCCTTGCATATAACCTCCTGCAGAATCAAATGTCAAGTTTTTAAAAGCTGATATTGCAAGAATTGTAGCTTTTAAGTTTATTTCTTTTAAAACGAGACAGTACGTTTCTAGCCCTCATTGTTACTGTGAAATGTTTAGGAAAAGATCATTGGTTAGGTCTATTGATGGTTCGGGAAACAAAGAGAGCAACGAGCAAGGCTTTCAGTGCCCTGCATAGACAGCTAGGAGAAACATGACATTTAGCCTGTACATATCTCAATATCCTGCTCCTTTTGATTTTCATTAGAGCAGCAACAATTAATTGGTTACATAATTAAAACACTCTTTTAATCAAAAAGTCCCTACTCCTTGGGGAAAATATAATTTTTCTTACCTATTTTTTTTAATAAAACTACTTATTAAATTAGCAGGTGGCCAGCAGCATCTGAACAAAGGGAACACTCAGACAAAGGGAATGCCTCTTCTGAAGTGACAATTGCTACTGCCACACCCATACACGATTAAAAACCAAACTAATGCTTTTTGCTTCAGTACTCTTATTTTACTCACATGGACATTTAATTAAACTGATCTATAAGTTATATAACTAACAGTGCAAGCCTATGCTGGTCCATGAAGTCACAAAGAGTTGGAAGCGAATGAACGAATAAACCTATGCAACTGTACTCAGAAGGAAATCCTATTAAGCTCAATGGAATTCCATTCTCCTATAAGCATGTATATTCTCCCTGCGTTATCTGGGGGGGGGGGGTGTTGGTTCTGCCCCACCCCGCGATAACACAAATCCACGGATGCTGAGGGCAGGGTTGCAGCGCTGCAAATACTTAGGGGGTTGTGCCGAGCCCTCCAGAGGTTGCGCAGGGCCCGTGGCCCACTCCATGGGCCTTCCCATGCCTCAGAACTCCTCCTAGAAGCAACTTCCGGTTCATGGACGCAACGTCCGGTTATGCGGGGAGTGGAGAGGCCGGATAATGGGAGGGGGGGGCGACTGTATAGTATTTCAGCCTAAGGTTTTTTTGAGTGGCAAACCACCCTGATTTTTATCACCACAATTGTTTGTTAAGCTTTCTGCACACTGTGATTTTGCTACATGTTCCCCCAACAACTTGGAAAATGAAACCCATGAAGGTAACACCATATTATGTACAGCTCTAAGACTGGGGTTCATGGTAAGGTGGAATAAAAACCCTCCTGCACTTACAGTTTCTCCAGCAAAATCTTGTACTGTTCATCCCCTCGACCCCCTTCAACTTCCTGATCCAATTTGGTTATCAGCTCATTTTCAAACTACGGTGACAAAAAGAAAAGACCACAAATGATGAGGCAGCAGCGGGGTCCGTCTATCGCACTGTTGGCTGAGCTGGGACAAGCTGCAGTTTGGCGCCTCCTTTCCCAGATGTGCCCCCTCAATGGCCTTTCTGCCTGGTCATGATACAACTTGACAGTTTTGGTCCCTGTTTTGGCTTGTGGTAATTTCACTCCCTCCCTCCCTCCCACGTTCTTGAGTAGCAACGAGGAGTTTAATCTTGAGGAAGGGGGGTGGGCAGCTGGGTCAGAACGACAAGCCCAGGTCCAGGACCCAGGCCAACCGGTCAAGAGACCTTTGTGCCAGAGATCCCAGAAGTAGAAACCCCAAAGCTGGCACCCTCTCAACTGGAGTTTGAGTTCTTCAAGGGACCAGCTCTTCCCATACCCAGAACCTCACACTCTCCTGAGCCTGTACAACAGCACCAGCAATGAGCCAGGGGGAATGCAATGAAGTGACAGAGGACTGCGAGGTACCAGGCCCAAGGGTTAAATAAACTCTCTTTAAATCTCTAAGCAGGGGAGAGGAGTCTGGGAGGGGCCATTGAGTCTGGAGGCATTTGAGGCCTCCATCCTCTTGTCCTTGTCTGAGCACGTTGCTTACTTGGAGCTCTCCAGAGTGCTGAAGTCCTGTCTTGTCTCCCACTTAGAGGAAAGGACAGAACATCTCATCCCCTTTTGTATTGAGCTCATTAGATTGTAAGTCTGTGACAATTCCAAACAAGCACAGATTTTCTGCCTCTGGTCCTTCTAATCAGTCTGGCACTTGAGCCCGGACTGTCTACCGCCTCTGGCTCCTTCAGCCCTTGTTTGTCTGCTCTGCAGTTGGACGGACGGACACAGAGCCTGGCTTGAGGTCAGCCCAAGGCCCAACAGGATGCTCTTTTATCAATGCTACCATCTTATTGAGATGTTCCACTGTAATGAGTTTCTCTCCACTAGTTCTCAAGCTCCTCCATTGCCACCCCTCCATAAAGGCACTGCTACTCCCCCCCCCCCCGGAGGTCTCTTATACCATGTGGAAGTTCCGACTCCCACTGAAGTTATGCTCGCATTGCATCATGTCAAAGAAGATTGGGATGGTCGCCTTCCGCAATTCGGGCTCAGGAGTCAAAGTCACCTCCAGGATCGGGCCCACCATAGAAGGGATGAACTTGATCTTGTGAGGCCCTGAAAAGGAGAAAAAGGTGAAGGACAAAGCAGATGGACGCTTTGCATGTTGCAGAAGCAAGGCCATTCTGTGGCCAACTGAGGTGGGTGCCTCAGGCAACTGGTTGGAAAGGGGAGGGGACCTGTATCTGTCTTCCTCCCCATCTCTTCCTCCCCACTCTCTGGATCCAAAAAGAGGGAAATAGAGCAGAACAGGAAGTGCAGAGGAGGAGGAGAGTGGTGGGCTAGAGCAGCGTTTCTCAAACTGTGGGTCGACCCACTTGGTGGGTCACGACCTGATTTCTGGTGGGTCCCGGGTGATGGAAAGATCAGATAAGTAATTGCCACAAGCTCTGAGGCTATTCAAAAAATCAGATAGCTGCTAATTGCCCTTCAAAGACCTGAGCTCCTGTAGCTTGCAAGATAGCTGCTAATTGCTCTGCAAGGAGCCGAACTCCTGCAGTTTGCAAGCTTGTGTAAATATAGGGAGATAAATGTTTGAGCATCTCGTAAATCTAGGTAGGTCCCGATAGAGTGTCATTTTAAAAAGTGGGTCCCGGTGCTGACAAGTTTGAGAACCACTGGGCTAGAGCATCTCCAACAAAGATGAATCCCTGTCCCAGAAGGGCTCACAATCTAAGAAGCAGCACAAGAGAAACACTAGCAAATAGTCACTGGAAGAAGAGAAGTTATGCTGAGATGAATAGGAACAGTGGTTCTTCCCCAAAACATAATTGCTAAGTGCAATAATTCCAAACGCTAAATAAAATGCTACACTTTAAAGGATACCTCTTTGCCCAACTCCCAGAGGCTAAAACCATTGAGCTACATCCCTCCCATATAAAAAGTTCACTCAGGCCTACTAAGTCTCACCATAGCTTTGCATGAACTAAGAGTGGACCCTTCATACTGAACTCCCTCTCTGCATTATGTCTGGTGTGAGTGTTATTTTTTATTTGTACTCTGCCATCAATGTGCACAGAACTTTGCAGATTTCAGATGTTTGACCCGGCTAGATGCAGCATATTCCAAAGTACATAAGCTCCATAAATGCTACCCCAGATCCTCAGCAGGCATGCAATTCTTACCCAGGTTATACCACATATCACAGATTTGGAAACCAATGTTCTTTCTCATATCTCCATATCTAAAAAAAAAAAAGAGCACGTGAAATGAGAGAAACGTAAAGTCGTTTTTCAAAGAATTTAAAGAATTCCATACACCTCTAAGAAGAAATTCCAATTATTTTTTTTTTGCTTAAAACTTGTCCTCGACTTATCTGTGAGATCGATGTATACATGAGTATATACAGTATGTCAAGAAGAGGGAAGTCAAGGAAGCTGTAGGCCTGTTAAGTGGAGAAGATGGGAAGTGGTAATTGACACAAGGGGAGGGTGGCCCAACCTAACTACAGCTGCACGTATGAGAAACTGGGGACGCCATGGCTCAAAAAATTGATAAAGGGAACATTATGGATATAAATCCCTGGACTACACTCCAGGTACTGAAAGAGCTTAAGGATGTTCTATTGGAGCCACCGTCCATCCTCTGAAAACTTCTGGAGAACAGGTGAGATGCCTGAGGACTGGAGATATGTGAATGCCATCCCTACCTTTAAAGAAGGGGAAAAGGAAGATCTGGGAAACTCCAGACTTGTCCGTTTGATGTCAATACCTAGAAAGGTCTTGGACCAGATTATTAAGGGTAGGCTTACCATAGTCCCGGAATCGAGTCGCGCTGCAGCCTAGAAAAGACACGAGCCGCTCCCAAGAGTGCACCGCAGCAGACCAATGCAAGCTGTGGCTACCGGTAAACGAGGCGATCGTGTTGGCCAGCCGTGGTGCACCTTTGGGAGCGGCTCGTGTCTTTTCTAGGCAGCAGCGCGACTCGATTCCGGGACTATGGTAAGCCTAATTAAGGGGAATGTCTGTGAGCATTCAGGGGAAAAAATAGGGTGATTTCTAGGAGTCAACCAGGTCTGTCAAGAACAAATCATGCCAGACTAAACTCATCTTTATGAGACGTGACTAGTCTCATTGACTGTGGGAATGCCATGTACCTAGATTTCAGTAAAGCATTTGACGAGGTCTCAGATTATATCCGTGTAGCTAAATTGGTAAAATGTGGGCTAGACGGTACTACTGTTAGATGGGGACAAACCCCATTCCCAACACGTGCTAATAAAGCACTAAGGGGTTAAGGAATATAACTGGCCCCAAGTCGTCCAACTGAAAAGGGAAAACGAAAAAAACTCGAGTGCAAACTTACTTCTTGACTATCTTCGTCCGTTTTGCCTGTGAGAAGTTCTCTAGTTGAAGGGATTCGTGGGTAAGAAAGGCTACCGCCAAGTGAAAGTAATTATTCCACAGCTGCAGAGAAAGACAAACAGTGAGGGGGTAATATAGACTTGAGAGGGGATGCGCATCAGGAAGGCTGAACCTTGAAGAGCAAGCAGCAGCCAAAACACTTGGGTTGGAGGGAGGACTTCTGCGTCTCATCCCCCCAGTACATTTTGCTGCTTGGAGCTGCTATAGGTAGGCTTACCAGACCTCC
Organism: Plestiodon gilberti rubricaudatus; assembly: GCA_026170595.1. NCBI lineage: Eukaryota > Metazoa > Chordata > Lepidosauria > Squamata > Scincidae > Plestiodon > Plestiodon gilberti. The sequence continues at coordinate 20,370,801 of JANXHW010000012.1, forward strand.
AACCGGGACAGAGTGCTAGACCTTTAGGAGAAGGAATGTGGGCAAGTGCAGCTTGTTAAACCTTAGAGCACAATCCTAGGCTTCTTAAACCTTCGAGCACAATCCCATTGAACACAATGGGGCTTGCTTCTGAGTGTTGTTGTTCAGTCGTTAAGTCGTGTCCGACCCTTCGTGATCCCATGAACCATATCCCGCCAGGCCTTCCTGTCCTCCACTATCTTCCTGAGTTCGCTCATTTTCATGTTCGTTGCATCGGTGATGCTGTCTAACCATCTCATCCTTTGCCTTCCCCTTCTCCTTTTGCCTTCAATCTTTCCCAGCATCAGAGTCTTCTCCAGAGAGTCCTCTCTTCGCATTAGGTGGCCAAAATATTTGAGTTTCAGCCTTAGTATCTGTCCTTCCAGGGAACAGTCAGGGTTGATTTCATTTAGGATTGACTGATTTGATCTCCTAGCAGTCCAAGGGACTCTCAGGAGTCTTCTCCAGCACCACAGTTCGAAAGCATCTATTCTTCGGCACTCAGCCTTCCTTATGGTCCAACTCTCGCAACCATACACTGCTATTGGGAACACCATCGCCCTGACTATGCTTCTGAGTAGACATGCCTATAGGAGAGGAAGAGACTGTAGCTGGGGGATGCTCAGGGACAACTTTAAATTAGGTCTGCTGCAGCTTTAAGAATCAGCAACAGCTGCTGGAATGCTAATTTCTCCCGGCCGTTTTATTTATTTGGTTTTTTTCACATTTTTATACCACCCTTCCTCCAAGGAGCTCAGGGCAGTGTACACGGTTCCTTCTTGTGTCCTCACAACAACCCTGTGAGGTAGGTTAGGCTGATAGTGTCTGGCCCAAGGTCACCCAGGAAGTCTCATGGCTGAGTGGGGATTTGAACCTGGATCTTCCAGGTCTAAGTCCAACACCCAAACCACTACACCATCCTGGCTCTCATTTTTAATTGCATGCAATTAAAGTTATTTGAGTTATTTGTATAGCGCCATTCAGGCCAAGGCCTGTCAACTAAATAAGTAAATATAATTAGAGAATGGAGCTCAGAAGTCTCAGTTCTTGAGCCTACCACTTGATCAGGCATCTATGTGGGGAGCTATCCTTGGGATCTAGGTGTGTTAACATGCAGACCACAACTATTGTTTTTAAACCATTTGTACCCAAAAGGTGTATATATGCATCTGAAGTTGAATGCCAGCGAGTGGCGCAGTGGGTTAAACCGCTGAACCATGAGCTGTCGATCGAAAGGTTGGCAGTTCGAATCCGCGACAGGGTGAGCTCTCGTTGCTTGGCCAACTCCTGCCAACCAAGCAGTTCCAAAGCATGTTAATGCGAGTAGATAAAAATAGGTACTGCTTGCTGGAAGGTAAACAATACTCCATGTTCCAGCCACATGCTACGCGCTGCGGCAAGGAGAGTCATGCCGGCCACATGACCATGGAGGCGTCTTCGGACAACGCTGGCTCTTCGGCTTTGAAATGGGGATGAGCACCACACCCTAGAGTCGGACACGACGGGACTTAATTGTCAGGGGTCACCTTAACCTTTACCTTACCCAATGGTGTATATATGCATCTGAAGTTAAATGCATACACCTGTGGGCTGGGAGGAAATGGGATTTATAGAAGTGTCAGTGCTAACATGATCCAATTTGGTGGTAAAAAAAAATCAACTGACTCAGGAACCTAGAAAAAACAAATTTCTATTCTCCGTGTCTTCCAGAGAACGTTCTCCTGGAGACCAAAACTAATTCAAGGTTCCTGCTTGTATCGTACACGTAGGAAGACAGGAACCCCTAGGGAGGGCCCCCTTTTTTCCTTCCTTTACTGCTGTGTTTAGTTCTAAGGGTGTAGCCCCTCCCAACTGCAAAGGCAGGGTCGGTCTAGAGCTTGACTCCTCCCCTATGGGAGGGCGTTCCCTCAACTCCCCAGTGTCTGGACTGATGAGCAGACACTCCTCCAACAGCCACCGCAGAACCGGATTCCTCCACCAAGCCCAACGATGGCGACTCTGCATGCTCCCACAAACATAAAAACTCAGGGAGAGCGAAAGAATACAAAATACATGACAACATCCTAGCTCTTCCCATGTGAAACACTGGAAATGACTTGGAGGGAACAACCCAATCACTAAACACTGATCTTACCGTTCTTACCACTGATTGTGGGTTGATAGGTTGTTGCCATTTTTCCAGTCCAGACTGGGGCAGCAGCCCCTCCCCCTGCAGAGGGCAAGAGAAAGCCGAGGATCCAGGAAGAGGCAAGAAAATTGGGGAGACTTGGATTTGAACTTTCCACTCAGTCTCGAAGCAAAATGAGATTGACCCAAGGCCAGTCACATGCACTCACCTACTCATCCTTATTGCATTTACAGTCGGCCCCCACATCATACACGAGGGTTACGTTCCGAGGTTGGAGCGTGAAGCCAAAATCGCATAGTGTATACTCAAAATTGCCTTGAACATCCCTGACCTCTGGAAAATGCGTACTCTCTCTTTAAAAATGAGGACACACAGGAGGGAACAGCAGCTTCATTCCCTGCCATTTTATCCGCAACCCTATGAGCACTGGCGTCACTGCAGGGGGGGCGGAGCTCTAAGTTCCGCCGCGGCTCCAACCCTCCGTTACACCGGAGCACGAAGCGGCCCCGCCCCCTCGCCTTGGGAACCATTCAAGCAGCGCTTTCACCGCCTTGAATGGTTCAATGGAACTTAGAGTGCCTATGAGGCAGGTCAGGCTGAAAGAGTGGCTCAGGACAGTTGTGGATCAGTCAGGATGAGATTTCTCTCTTACCTGCAGTTCAAAGCTTGCCTGGTCCAAAAAGAATCGGTTCAGCACCGAGGCATATTGGTTTATGGCTCGAAGGAAAATCCTGCAGAAGTAAAGCAAATACAGGTGAAATATGTACTTAACATGTAGCTTTGCCTTGAAGATGTACATCCTGAATGTCGCAACATCTGGCAAGACGTCTCGGAAGAAAACCTCTGGGACCATCAAACTGGGAACAGGCGGCTTCCCTACCTGCTCTGCATCATGATCATCACCATCCAGTCACTGGCATAGACATTCTTTCCAATCAAATCCTTAAACATAATGAAAGTTTCCATCAAGAAATCCTACAAAAGGACGAGAAATAATTTAAAAAAAAATCAAAAGGAGGATTGCCTGGGATTTACGCTTGGAAATCCTATACATCCCAGGGAACGCAGAGCCATGCAGATCAACTTCCTAACAGATCGATAGGGCTTGTTCTGGAGATGCGCATTGTTGGGGCTTGAGGCCTGGGAGGGAGGATAGGATACAGCATCCAATAAGGATGCCAGTCCCACCCCTCTCCCAGGCCCGATCCGCCCCCTCTCCGCCCTCCCCCCCGCCTTACTTGCTCTGTGGTGCATGGCACTGCACCTGGTGATGGAGTGGCAGCGCCAGCCCTGGCGTGGCCTACTCCTCATTGTCGCAAAAATGCTTTACGGCATGTTCTCAACACACAGCGCCGGCAATGGGGCCTCAGCAGTTAGGATTAGTTAGGATTAACAGTTAGGATCGCACTGTAAGTCTCAATGGTTTCCAAACTTACCCTGTTCACAGCGCGGGAGGATGAGACAGTCGCTTCTTCCTGGCTTTCCCGGATGCCACCATCTTGTTCGGGCCGAGATCTCGGCCCGGACAAGATGGCAGCACCCAGGAGACAACTCCAGAAAACTCCCGTGGCGCCCCTGTGAGTTTGCTGTGGCACCCACAGGCTGAATTAAGGCTACAATCCTTAACACACTAACAGCGCAATCTGACTTAGCTTTTGTGCCGGTTTAACTAGCGGCGCAGCGAGAACGGGAGGCCCCAGAACAGAAAAGGGATTCAAATCCCCTTTGAATTCCTCTTTTGGAGGGGATTTGAATCCCTTTTCCGTTCTGGAGCCTCCCGTTCTCGCTGCGCCGCTGGATAAACCGGCACAAAAGTTAAGTCGGATTGCGCTGTTCCATGTTGACAATACTGACCCCGATGATTTGACTCAGTACGGCAGTTTCCTCTGTATAGAGTTTGGGGTTAATTTGCAGCTTTTTCACGTTAGGTTTCAGTGCCAGTTATTTTAAATCTGGTTTGCAGATCTGGACATTACGCAAGATTTTGCAATTCAACACAGTTATTTAAACTGGCTTCCAGGATAAAATAGGAATATATGGTTAACGAGGGAATTCTAATTGGAGTGTGGACACACTCAGATGTTGCAGCTGACATTAATGGCAAACGGGCAATTCCATCAGACATCTTTGTCTATGGTTGCCATAAACCTTTACTAGCAGCCCTAAATTCTTCCCAAAGCTGAATTCCCACACAGTTCACAAAGATCATCTGCACTTGACAAAGCTGTTTAGTAACTTGACCTGGGTGTGAAAATTCTGAAAAAAAGTCTCAAGTTGTGGCCTCAGATCTGAATGGCCAGAGGATTCAGTTGCAAATGGGTCACATGGCTTTATAGTCATAAATACACATCTGCATTGCTGGAAAGAAGTCAACTCCGCTGTCTCAAAATTGCTGGCTTCCCATCAGACCAAATAAAGTCAAAGACGTCAAGGCTCCTGGCAGAACTCCACAGGGAGAGCAGAACAGAACACGGCTTCTGAGTACTTTTTCCAGAGTGAACTCAACAGTCCCTGAACTGTCATCCTGCTCGATTTTTCCATGTCATAATGCTGGTGCTGGTCATCTAAGGCCCTAGGCCAGCCTGAGGCTGAATCCACAAGATACCAAAATATACGCAAACAAAGAAAAAGGCATAGCCAGAATACTGGTGAGGGCTAGCTGGACAACCCCTACTACACCGACAATATATGAGCTGTACCGATTGCCAACTCACTTCCGGGCTCATAAAATATTAGAGTTGAAAGGGAGCGTAGAGGTCCATCTAGTGACTGGTCCAACCCCTGCTCAGCACAGGCAACTATCAATTTAAGGTAAGGTAAAGGTGACCCCTGACAATTAAGTCCAGTCGTGTCCGACTCTAGGGTGTGGTGCTCATCCCCATTTCAAAGCCGAAGAGCCAGCGTTGTCCGAAGACGCCTCCGTGGTCATGTGGCCGGCATGACTCTCCTTGCCGCAGCGCGTAGCATGCGACTGGAACACAGAGTGCTGTTTACCTTCCTGCAAGCGGTACCTATTTATCTACTCACATTAACATGCTTTGGAACTGCTAGGTTGGCAGGAGCTGGCCAAGCAACGAGAGCTCACCCCGTCGCGGATTCGAACTGCCGACCTTTCGATCGACAGCTCATGGTTCAGCGGTTTAAACCACTGCGCCACCCGCTGGCCTAACCATCAATTTAGATCTAGCCTAAAATATATACAGACGGACCCTCGTTATTCGCGGGTTTGGCATCCACGGATCTCAATATCTGTGGATGCAGCCCGTGAATAACAGGGTGCTGGAGTCCAGCACCCGAAGCCTTCATTACTCACTGGGGGGGGGGGGGCGCCTCCGGAGGCGCATTCCACATGGCTGGATGTTTTGTGTACTCTTCCAGCACTGCAGCACACATGCACCTTTGTTTACAATGCCAAATGACACACTCACACAGATAAAACATTAGACACAGCATGGGGCTTTCCTCTGCATTCCTGTCTCAGGTTCTGGTCAGACTTACGATAAGGTCTTGTCTGGTTTTGAAAGTGCTGATGTAGTGATTGTAATGAGAATCATCCATCTGCCTCAAGATGGCCGTCATGCAGGCGACAAAACTACCCTGGAAATTAGAAGGAGAAAACCGGAGACCCTGTCACAAATCTGTACCAATTCAACACGTGTGAGCAGCAGAATTCAAAGAAACAGGTCTAGGATCCTACTTGGGGGCTTCCAAAAAGAGGATGAAGAGCAGAATCATAAAATGTTAAGAGTTGGAAGGAACTTTGGAAGTCATTTTCTAGTCTTGCTCAGTGCAGGCAACTGCTATAGAATCCCAGGAGCTTGGCACAGGTGCAGCTTAACTTATTCATCTTGCACCATTTGCCTCCTGTATCCCTCCCCCACCGTGACTACCCCCCCCCCCCCCGCTGTCTAATTATTGCAAATAACTGCTTCAAGAGTGAGTTGAGGGCAGGAAAATGGCACAAAGGAAAGGGGATTAGCCACAGAGCACACCACCATCCTGAGCGGATTTCCTACCCCCACGGTTTTTTGTACCAAAAAGTCTCTTTTTTTAATCGCCGAATTATAGTGTGTTAATTTACACAATTTAATGAAGCACCAGTGTAAATTCCAGTCTGCGTCCCGGGCTAGGGTCCAAACTGCTGACATGTCAAAACAAAAAGGGATACACCCCTCACGACAAAGCAAAAACACAGGGTGAAGAGAACGGCTCTCACAATGTGAGGGGATTGTCTGCCCATTCCAATCACGGTCCGGTTGATTCTCCTCAGCAGGCGCTCCGTAATCAACTGGATGTGAGCAGCAGTGGGGCCCTGAGGAGATGAAGCAAACACAAGCTGCTGAGGCAGAGTCTTGGCACAGCTCCTTTCCTGGCGATTCTCGGCGAGAAGGAGGAACAGACTGACTGGATGTTTATGGCAACTGGTTCTAGAGATGCTCTTTGGCGCAAAACAGGCATCCGAAAAGATGGCACGACGTTTTGGAATCAAATGGGGGAGAGCTTCAGTCAGGGCCAGCCCATTCATGAAGGCGACTGAAGTGGTTCCCTCAGGCAGCAGACTTGGGGGGGGGGGGAAGAACGACGACCCACTTTTGCCTGCCTGCTGCTACTCATCCCACTCCCTGGATTGGAAGAGGAGGATTGAGCAAAAGAGGAAGTGGGGAGGGGAGTACAGGTGGGCCCCCCCTATCCACTGATTCGCTATCCACGGTTTCAGTTAACCACGGATCGTGGGGAACCCCCCCCCGGCTGCTTATTACAGGCAAGTAGAACGAGACTAAGTCCTAGAGAGGCTCTGCAAACCTTGCAGAGCCTCTCTAGGACTTAGTCTTGTTCTACTTGCCTGCAATGTAGGCTGCTTCTCTGTTTGTTTTAAGGAAGAAACAAAGCTTGCTGAAAGAAAAATAAGAGCTGAGGGGGGCACGCATGCCTGCCTGCAGGGGAGGCAGGGTGGGGGGGCCCTCAGGAATCCATGAAGGGGGTGTTCGCTCTTATCCACGGTTTCAAGTATCTACGGAGGGGCCTGGAACATATCCCCAGCGGATATGGGGGCCCACCTGTATTTATTCGATGCTGTAGCTCACCACTCTCCTCCCCTGCTTGGCCCCCCTTTTCCAGTCCAGGGAGTGGGCACAGGGGAGGCTGACATAGCACCAGGAAAGGGGGCAGCATTTGGCGTACTAACTCAAGTGTTCAGAGGCCTTGGGTTCAGCGGTGTGTGGCTACCAATCTCTAATCCAAATAGCACTCCCTCCCACTTCTCTTTATTCCCTTCTCCTACGAGTTACCCAAAATGAGGATGAAGAGCATATCAAGACCTCTTGCTTTGGCAGTTCCTCCCACACATGGGCGTCGACAGGGGGAAGCACGCGGGGCGGGCCGCCGGGGTGTGTCGCGCACATAGGGGTGACGCGCGACCCCCCCCACTTACAGTTTGTCGGTGGAGCTGGGCCCTCCCGCCCACCCTTGCGTCCGTTTGGCTCTGAAATGAGCCGAAAACGGCGCGGGGTGTGTTCCGGGCATGCGCGTGACATCACGCGCGGGGGCGGGGCCGCGTCCTTAAGGTCCGCCCCGCTCCCCGGTGACGCGCGTCCTGGTGACGCGCCTGCTCCCACACATTTTTAAAGACCCACCTTTGCAAGACCCTCAGGGCAGGAATTTTGCACTATATCAAGTGTCATGCACATTGATTAAACAAACCACAACCACAACCACCACAACAACATTTGTGGCCTCCAGGACTAGAAACTTGCTGATTCTGAAACATTCAAAGCAGAGATTCTCAGACAGCCAAATTCGGGATTCAGTTATCAATTTTACATCACAAATTTATATTTTGAGATGGGCTGCTCCAAGAACACTATTCAAGAATCACTCACCACCTCCTTCCGGTCCAAAACCTCCAGAATATTGCTAAGGAGTTGTGAGCAGGCTTCATGATCAGGTTTGTTGGAATTATCATCCAGCTGTCCACTTAACTGGTCAACAAGTAGAGGCAAGAGAACATCTCGACATTCTGAGAGAGGGAATGGAGAACATAACAGAGGCTCAACATGTCAGGCTGGGAGGTGAGGGTTAATATTAGCTTGTTTTACAGAGTAGTTGCAAGGATAACAAGATAATTGTCCCCTGCTGAACGAAGTCCCGTAGCAACCCCCCGGATATACGACGGAGGCAGAATGTTGTTGGTTCCCTTCCCTTCTCTTCCCACGTGAGGACTCTCCAGAGTGGCCTCTCTCTGTCATCTGTGGCATTCATGCTACAAGTAGACCACCCGCAACCCACAAGTTTGAGCTGCCAATGAGACTTGAATCTACAGGACTCCATGAAGGTTTCAAGTGCCTTCCGCCATCTGGCCTCTTCGGCCGGAACATGAGCCAGAGTCCTTTAAAAACAGAAACAAAAAGAGGAGACTCACCAGCTTGACGGAAGAGGTCACTGTCCACGATCTTGGTCATGCAGTTGAGCTTCTGTCGAACAAGTTGGTTGTCAGGGATGCTTTGGATAAATTTGCTAAAGAGGACACTGAAAAAGGAGAGTATCAGGGACAGACAGACAATATCAATGCTTATGTTCAAATAACATTTTCAGAGCAGCTTCAGCTACAGTTAACACATATCAACATTAGACATGTGACAGTTAGATGTGGAAGAAGGGGTTCAGAGGACTAACACTCCTGAGGTGGGGATATGGCTCCCACATATATGTATGTTCTACTGTGATCCTCCCCCCCCCCCCCCCGCAATACCTGGACCACTGTTAAACAAGGCGAATTAAGCTTTTTGTCAACACAGAACCTGGTTTACCAGAACAGAATTTGGCTATATTAATCCCAAACAATAATCAGTATGAAGTATAACTATACTGACTATAACCCGTATAAATATAGTTGAGGGACGCCTCTTAGGAGAGGGACCACATCTCAATGGTAGAACAAAAAAACTTGGCATGCAGAAGGTCCCAACCTCTCAATTCCTAAAATATCCAGGTTAAACAATACCAGGGCTGTGAAAGGTCTCATCCAGACCCTGGAGAACCACTACAGTCAGAATAGACCAGTGGTTCCCAAAATGTGTGTAGCAGGATGTTCCCGGTGGCCCTTCCGACCTGCTCTCCTGGGCGCCACCATCTTGGATCACACATAATCTCTCGAGATTTGAGCGTCGTCACCTTGGATCTCGTGAGATTTCATGTGATCCAAGATGGCGGCATCCAGGAGTGCCAGGAAGAAGAGGCCGCGGGGGCGCCGTAAGCTAGGTAAGTTTGGGAACCACTGGAATAGACAATATTGGAAAAGATGGACAACTGTTTGACCCAGTGTAACGTAGCTTCATATGTTCCCACTACCAAAGGAAGCATCCTCAATTCCACTTGCCCACTTGCTGAGGGCACGTACACCACGTCCTCTAATGAGGAGACCACTGAACATGGTGCAGATCCTGTTCCCAAGTTATCAGCAAATTGAAGACAACAGCAGAAGTAGGCAGATTGCTCTAGAATGACTTTAAAGTGACTCCCAATGTTTCACATTCTTCAATATCCAGTGCAAAATAAATATTATCTCAGCTCTCTCTTGAGCCCTCTGTGTGTGACAGAGTACAGATTGGTGGGTGACCACAAATAATAGCTGGCTAGCATCCCAAGGCAACGTTTGTGAACTCTTTATTTGTTTGAAGACCAGTCACCATCAAGATCCTCTCATTCCTGTCATGAAGTTTCATAGACGTTTCTATCTGGGCCTATCACAGCATAATAGAATTAGTGAACTCACCCTCCAGGTCTCACGTTTCACCCCTGACCATTTTTGCTAGGCTCCCCTTCCAAGAGGAAAATCTAATTGATGGCTATTATGATGTCCTTTTGTAACAACTGATTCAACTTGTTTGGCTCAGAATAAGTCCCACATTTTTCACTGCTGTTTCGGCAACGTTTTAAAGAAGGGAGTGGGAACGTGTCATAGCTACCTGAGCTCAACCGGATCAAATACCAGTTTGACATCATTGATGATGTTTGGTAAGAACTTTAAAGCAGCACCCTGTTAAGAAACAAAGGAGGGAAAATACGATTAATCTGTTCACATGACAGAGAGAGACGTTCAATTGAATTCTGTCTGAGGCATTATGGACATGTGCCAACAAAAGTACAGGTGCATACTGTGGGGAGGGCATAGTTCATTGGCAGAGTACCTGGTTTTCAAATCCCCACTCAGCAACAGTCACTCTCTTAGCTCAGAGGTTCCCAAACGTACCACGGTTATGGCGCCCTTCACCCACAGTGCCCTGTCGCAGCAGTACCATCACCCAGCTCTCCTGGGCGCCACCATCTTGAATTGCACAATTCAAGACGGCAGCGCCCGGGTCCGCCTGTAAGAAGAGGCGCCCCTGAGATCCCTGTAAGTCCGTAAGAGCAGTGCCCTTAGGCGCCACAGCAACACTTTGGGAACCACTGTCTTAGCCTAACCTACCTTACAGGGCTGTTGTAATAGAATGTAAGAATAAGTGGGGAAGGGGAACCATGTACACTGCTGTGAGTTTCTTGTAGAAAGGACATGGAAGAAGCTGTGGCAGTTGTATGATTGTCATCCTTTCCATGGTCAGTAGGACTTACTAAACTTCTAGTTTTTCATTATAATTAGTAAAATGCTATGGTACCATAGGCCTCTGCAGTCGACAAGAAAAAGTGCATTAAATACATACACACATTAATCTGGCCTTGATTTTATGGCCTCCCAGAGGTGGCAGATCTGTTTCTGTGTTGCATCACTTCAGAACATAGGTGGGGACTCGTGAGATGAAAGTGGTCCTTTAAATATACTGTATATATATATATATATATATATATATATATATATATATATATATATATATATATATATATATATATATATATCTCCATCCTTCCCTACACTTAGAAAACTAGCAGGTTCCAGAGAAAGTTGGTCTAGAATCCTGCTTCCCTGACATGCTATTCTTCTACGTGCAAATATTTTTTTTAACGGAATGAATTTTCTTTTCTATAAGAGGAGTATCCAACTTGCAAGCCCCCCACCTGCAGTCTGAAGCAGTAAGACAGAGATGTATCAGCTGAATGAGAACTAGACACTAATTTCTGTGCCAGGATTGCAGTGCATGTCCCAGTTCTGTTTTGATCCAATGGCAACTGGTTTCCTGCACGTTGGGAGCTCAGCAATGTCTGCTAGGGGGGGGGGGATGGGAACGTTTGGTCCGGAGCTTTGATTCTCAGCCTCGCTATGGAATTATATAAACTTGCTATGGGGAGGCATCATCATCATCTTGCTATCACAATGTGGTCGTTACAACCACCCTCTAAGGCGAGTCAGTCTTATTATTCCCATAATGCAGATGGGGAAAACGGAGGTCAAGAAGAAGCGGCTTGCCTAGGGCTACCTAGTGAGTTTATGGCAGAGGCGAGAATCAAACCACGCAAGTCCTAATTTGCAGATCAGTCTCCAGGTCACCACACCAGCAATTTCAGATAACTACAACAGGCTGTACCAACCTTGATCTTCACTGCCTCCTCAAGAGTGTCCATGAGGACATTAAAGGAGAGGAAGAGCTTGCGGATTGCGTTGTTAAACTCATCCCCATCTTCACTTTTCCCGTAAAATCTAAAAAGACAAATATCCCACACTAACTATCCATTTACTGGTCATCAGTTGTTGTTAAGGTGAAAAAGTGTCTCTCTCGCTGTCCAAACACAATTGGACCTTTTTATCCGCTGGGGTTCTGTTCCTGGAACCACAGTGGATAAGAAAATCAGTGTTATATGAAATCCCTGGGGGTGGGGTCGGGAGCGGTGCCACATTACCATTTTTCCAGCATCTTCGCCACTTCCCTCCTCCCAAGTTTGTTTAATCTGAAAAAACAAAAGCCACTACTGGAAGCAACCTGTAAGTGGCGCCAGAGACTCCCGGCTGCATTTTTCAGCAGTTTGGACACACGCAGGAGGCTGGAAGTAGCTGGCAGGCTCCCGACAATGCAGAAAAAGAGGTACTGTAGTGCGGTTGGACTCCCTCGTCCACAGTTTCACCATCCATGTTGAGTCAAATCCGTGGATAAAAAAACCGTGGATAAAAAGGTCCGACTTTAGTAAGAAGTTTTCTGGTCAGAATATTTGTGAAATAAGTCAACAAAATGTGGCTCATTCCAGTGGTTTATCCATGTTGAACTAGTATAGTGAATTGTTCAATGAGTTGCAATTTGGGATCACAAGATGCCTTTTCAGGATGCATTCAGTCATGATCAAACTATGGGCCAAACCATTTCACAAGCTCATGTTTTGCAATGTCTGCAAACCCACTGAAACTGAGACAGATGCTAACTTCAACACACTACGAAAAACAACATGTGTTCATTAGTGATGAATAAGCTCCCTACCCTGCTCCTCTCATGAGCTGCCAGGGAACTTGATAAAAGTAGTTCCCATGCCTCCCAACATGATCTATTAAGCAGAGACTTGGGAAACTTCATTTCCCAGGAATCCTGGTAGCTACGGATGCTCCACAGGAACATCTAAGATGAGGCCTCTGCCTTCTTCCATAGTAGTCTTCTATACTGCTGCAACCCTTTGGGCAAAGTAGGTTTGAGGAAAATGGGGGTTGGCAGCAGAGAGTGCCATCTGGCTGTAAGAAGAACTAGCACCAGGGTGAGCAATTGTGAGCTGGGCCTCAATTTTAGGATTGTTCGGACATTTATTTTATTTAAAAAATTTATACCCCGCCTTTTCCTATGTCGAGGCAAATGCCCAAGGCGGCTTGTTTAATACATAATAGACTTTAGAACACCATCCCATTCCATATTTTTATCACTAGCGTTCATATTATCATTGTGTGATCTGGTCTGTCAGTGAGCATTCTCTCTACATTGATTTTTCTGCAATCAAATTGCACAAAAACTGATACAAAAGTCAGAATCCAGCCTCTTAAAAGTTAAAAAAAACTTCCTTGCAACATCAGAATATTCACCATGGTGAAGATTCTGCGAGACACATTCATTTTATTGTAATATACTTTTGAGGGCAGCAAAAACTATGCAGTATGTTTTCAGGCCTCCCTTCCACGGAGTGTATACTTTTTCTCTGAACTCCAAACCAAAGTCAGACAATTAAGAGAATAAAAAGAGGAAGCAGAGTGAAAATACTGGTTTTATCATTCTAAGCTTGTTTGAAGCAAAGAGCCGAGTTAATTTCCACTCACTTCATCCTGAGTGGGGGGTTTCCCCACAATAAGCAAATTATTCTCTGGGAACATATGATGTATTAATATCATGACGGGGGAATTCTTCCAACTCCACTAAGGTTTGCAGTGAGTTCCTTAAAATATCAAAGAGGAAGATTTCTGCTCAGCTTCCTGTGTGTTAAGTTGTACAAGGAGGACCCATGAGAATGATTAAGCTTCTTGACTCATGAGGGCGAATAACCTATTTGCATTCTTGGTATCTATGTTGGTGCATGTTCAGAATACGGACAAACCCGGATGATGTCTGTACTGCATGACTGGGGCCTGGCTATCTGGCTTTTAAACGTAAATAGCAGTTGCGCAGGGCCACAACCTGATGAGAGGACTGTGGTAGAGAAGGGTTGTTTTGAATGCTTTGCCTCTCCATGGCACTGATCCAGATCTCTCCCTATGATCATATGATCCAGGAGGGAAGCAACCATTGGCGCCAATCCTGATTCTTTCCCAAGCCGCAAAGAAGCTGCAGGGGGGCGTGATCTGGACCACGACCTTTGAGGGGCAAAACATTAATGCTCCACCACCAATATGTCCCTGCTCTAGATCACTGCCCCCCATGACAGCTATTTACATTTTAAAAAACGCACAAACACAGAAGCCCCAGTCACACAACAGACGTATTGTCCGGCATGCTCCCGGTCTTGCACCCAACAGAGAAGCTGGATGGCTGAAAAGTTATTTTCAATACAGGTTGATGACCCCTTATCCGGACATCTGAAATCCAGACTATTCCGAAATCCAGACATTTTAGGGGCTATGACGTTTTGTAAAAAAAAAAAAAGTTTTCCAGCACCTGGCTGGCATAGCGCAAGGCATGCTGGAGCACAAAATTATTGTATAAAGTTACCTTCAGGATATGTATACAAGACGTAAATGAATTTTGTGTTTAGACTTGGGTCCCATCCCCAAGATAACTCATTATATTTATGCAAATATTCTGAAATCCAGACAAGTTTCCAACCCAAGCAGTCCGGATAAGGAATACCCAACCTGTACTAGGATTCACGTTATGAGCCTTCATGACTGTGTAAATATTACATATGATATGTGGAGTTGCAACTTCTGATTGTTAAACTCTCTCTTCCTTAACCCTGCATATGTAGGCTGTGGCTACCTGTGGTGAGGGAGAGGAGGACGTATCATGATCAAAGACATTTCTTTTCTTTGTTACCCCAAGATCAAACATAGAACAAATTAAGCCATGTAAGATTCTGTGAAATGTGAGCCCTCTCCCCTGCTTCATATTATCCAATGCAGCTTCTCCTAGTAACAGGAAGGACCAAAGCCCTCCAACTACTGGAAATCCAGTTTAACCCCTCTACTGGCTTCTGAAATTTCACTGGGCATTGACCAAATAAAATCAAACTTTAAGGACTAGAAACTTGCTTTATAGATTTATTTTAAAGCAGAGAGTTTCGCAGGACTGATTTCTGCCCCCTGTACAAATGTTTGCGCTCGGAGAATGCGGTTGCTGAACCCTAACATTTGCACAGTAAGCTGGAGAAGTACATGATCGAGCCCATGTTTTCTGTCTCTCGCTTACCGTAGGTACAATACCCTCGACTGAACTATGAACCGGAAGAGGTATTTCAAGGCTTTCAGAGCACGAAACAGCAATTTCGTCTTGCTGGAGTCGTCTGCATTTCCTACGTAGTAGTTCAGAACCTTGGTAAGTTTTCTGAGGGAAGAGAACATAATAAATGCAGAGTCTAGTCAGGGAGACTGTGGAAGTGGTCTGAGAAAGGCAGAGCCTAATCAGACTAAAGGTGGTGGAAGGAAAGAGAGAGGCTTTGGCTGAGATAATGGAGTGTAGTTATCTATCGTACACCAGAGCTGGCGTTGAGAGCAGCTAAAAGACTGAGCTGCAAACTGAGACTTGCCTGGTTCAAATCTTGTATCTTCCACAGACTCACAAGAAGGCCTTAGGCAAGCTCCAACCTCTCAATCTCAGTCTTCCCCATCTGTAATATGGGGATAATACTACTGAGCTATCTTACAGGATTGTTGGAAGAATTGTAACAAGGTAGTATCTATAAAGTGCTCTGAACACTCCGTCTGAGTTAAGAAAACAGCTTAGGGTCAGGAGCCCAAATCTATCGCCTACGAAAAGGCTTACTCCTCCTTACAAGGGTGTAACACCAATATCTCATCTTTTGTGCATGGGATTCACCAGCTGTAGGAGGAGGGGGTACACAGCAAGAAGGGAGGGGAACAGGAAAGAGGCCAAAATTCAGTGTAGAGCACAAGTTTGCATGCAGAAGGCCCCCGGTTTAATCCCTAGCAGCATCTCCCTCTAGCTGCAGCTGGGAAAGACCCCTTTTCTCAAATCCTGGAGACGCTGCCGGCCAATGCAGATAACCTTGAGCCAGAGGAGCGAAGGACCTGACACAGTCAAAGACAGCTCTGAATATTTTGGTTGATCGTTTGCTATATTGCAGTGACGATGCTGTTACACTTTTATGGTGATTATTGTAGGCTTCCGAGGATTTCCTCCGAGAAGAAAGGCGGCATAAAAAAATCTTGAAACACAAAATAAGGATATGCCCAAAAGGAACAGATGGGGAGGGGAGAGACAGCACGACCAAAGTAAAACCCAATCTGCCACAAGGGAGGCAGCCTCCCCCCAAAATCCCTCCCACCTATCACTGCAGGTGCCCCAAAACACACGACTACATGTTCAACAAGTCCTGGAAAAGCAAATACACGATGATATGCTTTTGGAATACCATGCTATTTTCACTTTCGCAGGTGAAACCTGGTGAGGGTAAACACATAGTTTGTGAGTTTAGACATTTAATTTAATGTTGATCCTGCCTTTATTCTATCATGGAATTTAAGGAGGTGCACATCACGTTCCAAGCAGTTTCCCCTCCGGGCACTGGCAAGAGCCAGATCTGCTCCGCTTCAGTCGGGTTCCTGAATCCTGTGCCTCGTTTAAACAGGTCCGTATGGAGAAGCCCTGGCTAAGAGAGACCTTTTCTCCCCCTTTCTCTGCCATGACGGATACTTGGTGACCTGGGCAGTTCATGGGGTTTCAGCTTCATCTCACCAACAGGACTGTTGGGAGGAGACACATCCTGCCCTGAAACCTGGGGGTTGGAAAAGGACCTATTCTTCAATGTACCATCTATTCCTGGTGGCTGTTGGCAGCACATCGTGATCGAAAGGAGCACGGATCCTGACCCAAGAAGGTCGGCCTCCACAGCCAAGGCCCAGCACAGGGGCGTCTGCTGAAAGCAACACCAGGACTGCTGCATTTGGCTTCCTTTGCTGGGCCTGCAGTACCTTCGCCTGGGTGGCATGAATGCAAAAGTCACAGCACAATGTCACAAAGCTGGCAAGCGAAAACATTCCGCTGAAGTGCACCGAGCACACATACATCAGCAGCATGACGACAGTTTTATTTATAAATAAGAGCCAGACAGGAAGAATGGATATTTCCCAAATAAGAAGCAAGAGCTTGGCTCGGAAGACAGAAAAAGCAGGATGGGGCAAGCAAGCGAGCAGCCCAGAAGGTTCTAGCAACATGGAAAGTCCACCAGCGTCGGGCAGAATGCAGGGAGGGATGAGGGATGCAGCATCATGAGGGATGCTCACTCACAGCATGGAACTTTGCGCTGCAGTCTCCAGCTTCCTTCCACACCTGGAAGTGGCATCATGCCACATACCTTCCAGGGGTGACGCTTGGAAATGTGCCCCGGGTACCACAGTGGCTAGCCACGCCACTGTCCCAGTGTGATCTTTGGAGGATCCAATTTTTGCTACAATTTCTGTTTGTTTGTTTTGCAGAAACTCTCTCTAAAGCTCATTTTTTTAAAGAAAGCAAGTTGGGGGCAAAAGAGTGCTAGTCCCCCTGTGTTTGTACTTATCCTGCATCAAGGGCAGCTGTAGTGATTTCCAAAAGGGGACAACACTGATCCTGGGAGAGGTTAACAGATATGTACTTTATTCTAATCTAAATCTTTCTGCCAACCCATCCCTGAGGTAGCACAGCAGGGTGTCAGACCAGAAATGGGGAGACCCAAGTCTCAAATACCACCCACATCTGAAAGGCTCACAGGGTGACCATGGGCGAGACACTCCCATTCTCAGGGTCACTGTGCGGAAAGAATTGTGTTTGCTGTCCCCAAGGTCCTTAAAAAAAGGGTAGGATAAAATATGTAAAATATATATGCTACGATATAAATGAGGAACTCTTCAGAAGCCTTGCTGCCAAAGCGCGCACAACTTCATGCACTTGACGAGAGCACATGACGAGAAATCTGCGGACAGAATCGAGTGAAGCAGAGCCACAAAAGAGGAGACTACTTACACATAGGCCAGGGTAGCACTAAAGTGCTTGTAAATATAGGTCTCAAGAACAGGATTAAAATGCTGAAACTTGATGTCACCGATCAGGGCAATAATAAATACCTATTGGGAAAGAGATGGAAGCTGTGAATGGCACAACCACCAAAACCTGTTTAGTTCATCTCTCTCTCTCCCCCCCCCCCCCATGCTAGGATATCCAGGATTTGCCCTGGATTTCAAAAGGAAGAGGGGAACACAGCAGAAGAGGAAGTGTGGAGGAGGAAAGGAGAGTGATGGGCTAGAGCAGAGGTACGCGGACCACAGGCTGGGGGTATGCTGGCTGCCAGCAGGCAAGATGGCAATCGCCATTTTGGCTGCACGGGCCGCCTCTTCGCCTTCTCTTGCACGATCGCAGGGAGGATAAGACGAAGACACAGGCGCCGGCACACTGGGGAGCCTGCGTCTTCTCCTCCCCGCGATTGTGCAAGAGAAGCCGAAGACACGGCCACTTCACTCTGCCGGCAGCTGCGTCTTCAGCTTCTCTTCCATGATCGCAGGGAGGAGAAGATGAAGACGCAGCCGCCAGCAGACTCCCCCCCCCCCCCGGAAGAAAGTGCTGATGACGTCATCGGCACTTTCTTCCGGTGACACATGAGTGGCTGGAGACCCGCGTAGGTTGGGTACCTCTGGGCTAGAGCACCTCACACGTTCCTCTCCTCCACACTTCCTCTTCCACTCTGTCCCTTCTTTCTTTACAGAGCCAGTGAGTGAGTGAGAAGAGGTGGAGGCAGATGAGCGAGGAGACATGGGAGCCATCCATCCACCAAACCTTGTGGACCAATGGGCCTGACGGCAGGTGCATTCAACGCCCCTAAAACTCCCCTGCCATTCTCAATCAGAGATGGGGATGGAGGATAAGTGTGTGGGGGGAGGGGGGAGACGTTTGAGGCCAGGAGGTCTGGGGCCAGTCCTGGGAAGTCGCTCAAACATTTGTTTTTACAGGGCCCAATATATACTTGAATAATAAAAAAGAGCTAGAAAATAGGCTGTACCATAACAAAGGGCACCTCTGAAAGAAAGAACAAAATAAAATCTCCTACCTCAAGCATTGATTTTTGCATAGCCTGGACAGTCACTTGGGAGAAACCATAATCAGCTTGATCTGTAAGTGTCCGTTCGGTGACAGAGTAAGGATCCAATGAAGAATACGTGGAAACGAGAGCAACTTACCAGTGCGTCAAACACAAGAAAGTCATAGGATTCGTTGTCGGACATCTCCATCATGATGTTAAAGAGCGCGTCGAGTGTATCTTGCAAGAACTGGAGGCAGAAAAAGGAAGGAGAGGGGAAACCAGGGTTACTGGGGTCCCAATTTCTTTACAGCACCAATCTCTTTAGAGAGGCACTACTCAGAATTCAGATGGGATTAATACAGCAGGGAAAATATAACTACTAGAGTCTGTCAACACGGACGTCGTCTGTACAGTGTTTTCTGAGCATGCCTCTGAGTGTAACGTTCCGTAGCCGGCCTAAATGGCCACGGAATTCGCGGTATCCATGGGGGTGTGTGTGTCTGGAACGGAATCCCCTGCAGATACCAAGGTCAGACTGTATTCGCCTCCAGGAGCTAGCATGCACAAATGAATAAAATTAAAACTGACCCACCAGGCCAGTCAGAACCTCTGAATTGTGCTTTATCTGTACAAATAAGTGTGAAACTGTGATCTCATTATACCTTCACAATCTCTCCTCCTTCCACCTCCATTAGCTTCTTCAGATTGTGTCCAATATTCTGGGAGCTGGAACGCCAGTTCAGCAACCCCAGCAGGTCAACTGGAAAGACAAAGCAGCAAAAATCAGAGGCAAGCAAGAGCCGACTTCCAGCACTGGCCACAGAACCAGACAGAGATGGAAGTGATATTTATTGCTAGCATCAGCTAATATTCAAAGAGCTGCAATGCAGCTTTGCAGACACAAACTCTTGGGCCGAATCTTTGGCATGCTTTTTGAAGCTTAGCTTATCCACTCGACAGGGACAGGAAGAAGGTTGACTGGGATCTGTTCGGGGGCCCTTAGAGTGATTTGTGGTATAGATGGACGTGGGTTTTGGACTCTCACATGTCTAGCAAATAAACAATAAAAGCCCCCCCCTGAAAGATTTATTTATTTGATGAATTTATATCCCGCCTTTCCAAAGCCGAAACAAATGCCCAAAGCAGCTTCCAATGCTCCATAATAAATGTACAGTGTACATAAACAAGGAGTAAAAACATCAATAAAAACAATAAGACCATTTTTTGGGGGGGGGGGGGGCTATTTGGTCCAGAAGGAGGCAGCAGTACCAAAACACTATTACAGAGACACAGAGGGCAGACATCAACCCGTCACCCAAACGCCAGATGAAACAAACGTTTTGAGCCCTCGCCGAAAAGCCACGAGCGAGGGGGTAGTTCTTAATTCCCCTGGTAGGTAATTCCATAATTGTGGCACCACTACGGAGAAGGTTCGCCCTCGTGCCACCAGCCCTCTAACTTGGGGCAAAGGCGGCACTTGTAGGAGAGCCTCCTTGTAGGAGAAGATTCAGAACATATCACCTTCCCCCCCCCCCCCCCCATATTCTGGAAAGTCTACAACAGTCCTAGGACGATTGCAACATTGGCATTTTTTCCAGCATTTGAACTGGCAGCAATGAGGACGTAGGTCACCTGACCTGCCACTGTCCGCCTCACCTGGCGGCCAAACCTACCATTCTGCGTCAGCTTCGTAGAGCAGATGAGTGTTGCAACTTGAAAGCTGTCTTTGGTGCTATCTTTGCTTGGGGTAAAGTTGGTGCCATGATGCAGGTGCTTGGCTGGGGGACCATCCCGGTCCTCCATTTCCACTTTGGTGACAGGAAGCGTTAAATAAAACTTAGCGTCTTCCATTTTCTTGTTCTCGCCCTGTGGATTGAATACAGAATACAACTTCAGACACCCAAAGAACTGTAATAGACTGTCATTTAAACTGTCATTTAAAATCAACCAAAACTAACTGGATAGAGGGAAATTCTTCTCCCTCTCGCACAACACCAGAACCAGGGGACATGCACTAAAATTGAGTGGAGGGAGAGTTAGAACAGACAAAAGAAAATATTTCTTTACCCAGTGTGTAATTCATCTGTGGAACTCCTTGCCACAGGATGTGGGGATGGCACCTGGCCTAGATGCCTTTAAAAGGGGTTTGGACAGATTCATGGAGGAAAAGACCATCACAGGTTACAAGCCATAAGCAACCTCCTGGTTTTAGAAGTGGGTTTTCTCTGTGCCAGGTGCAAGGGAGTGTCAACGGGAAACAGGTTATCTTGTTGTCTTGTGCTCCCTGAGGCATCTGGTGGGGCCACTGTGTGACACAGGAAGCTGGACTAGATGGGCTTTTGGCCTGATGCAGCAGGGCTCTTCTTATGTTCTTATGTATGTTAATATTAGCTACATCCAGTCTGGATCTCACTGCTTTTATGTCCAGGTACGCTACGTAGGGATGGAGAGTCTTGAGCTATGAAAACATTTCTTCCAGAGAAACGATATCACCAATTCATAAAGGTGTAGGGTGGCTGTGTTGGTTCATGAGAAGGAAAATCCACAATCTAGAAGCCGGATAAGGCTTCATTTAAAATCAACCAAAACTAACAAGGTATCAAACAACTGTCAAGTCCTACAGAAACCGTCCTTAGGCAGATGAAGGCCATTTTGTTGCTCTGCTTTCTTCTGGTCTCTGCCACAGAAAGAACCTGTGAGTTTCAAGTTAGCCCTGGAGACAGACTTTATATTTTCAAAAGATGGGTATATAGTCACTTATTTAGCCTTTGCTTCCTTCATCTTAGGAGTCTTGTGTTTGCATTGAAACCATCTTATACCTATCAGAGGTCCCCGAAAATAGCCCATCTCTAGATTTTGCAAACTGCAGTCTTTGGGGGCTTCTCCAAAATGCCTTCTTCCTCCCCCAACCTGTCCTTTTGCTTACTGGCTGATTGACAAAGTGTTCTGTACGACTCATAAGCCTGCTGTTCGGCACGCTGGTTCTAAATAAAGCAATACCATACTTTGGAGTAGCACCAGCTACTGTTCTGTTCCTGGAACCCCAGTGGATACAAAAAACAGTGTTATAGGAAAACTGGGGTGGGGAGCAGTCCCACATTACCTTTTTTCCAGCGTCTTCGCCGTTTCCCCTCCTCCTGACTGAAAAGGAAAAACCGCTACCGGAAGCAACCTGTATATGGCGCCAGAGACTCTTGATTGCATTTTTCTTTTTTTCTCGAGTAGTTTCAACATGCCAGGAAGCGCGACTGGCAGGCCCCTGACAATGCTGGCAAAAAGGTAATGTGGACTCCCTCTTCCACAGTTTGTCACCTATGTTGAGTCAAATCCGTGGGTGGAAAAAAAACGTGGATAAAAAAGGTCCGACTGTACCTTGTAGACTATTAAGTTGTGCCTCCCATCCTGAAGAGTGGTGCCATCTGCATTCATCAGCTTCACAAAGGCCATTCCAAAAGCTTTCTCAGATTTATCGCGTGCTACAGGGAAAAGTAAAAGAACACACCCTTTACACGTTATCGCCTGGCATAAGCAAAGAACTATTTATGTCTAAAACCTTGGACAGCTGCTGTGCTGACAATACCGAGTTAGACTGATCAAGGGTCTAGCGGCATCAGGCAGCTTCCTATATTGCAGTAGTAGCATTATATTATTTGATTGTGTCTGTAAACCGCTTTGTGAACTTTGTTGAAAAGCGGTATATAAATACTGTTAATAAATTATTATTATTAATAATAATAATAATAATTAATAAAACACTTGACATTTAGTGTTTCATACATTGCTTCATATACATTGGATTAGTTCAGATGCAATAACTAACTATAGTTTTTTGTTATACAGGTTGAGTATCTCTTATCTGGAATGCTTGGGACCAGACGTGTCCGGATTTTGAATTTTTCTGGATTTTGGAATATTTGCATAAACGTAATGAGATATCTTGGGGATGGGACCAAAGTCTAAACATAAAATTCATTTATGTCTCATATACTCCTTATACACACATAGCCTGCAGGTAATTTTATACAATTTTAAAAATAATTTTGTGCCTCAGCATGCCTTGCGCTATGCCGGCCGGCACTTGACGGTACACAAAAAAGTTTTTAAAATGTCATGTCAGTGCACAAAAATGTTATGTATTTCGGAGCGTTCTGGATTTCAGAATTCCGGATACGGGGTAATCAACCTGTAGTTGTACATGAGCCTCAGGCTCACATGCCCCCCCCTCCATGTGTGACATTTTACACAACCTCCAGTTATATTTAAATTCAAGGAATTGCTGTTTATACAAAAAGCTCAAATGGAAATTTTGAATCTCCTCCCTCCACGTACAGAGGGCCGTATTAAAATTTCCAGGGCTGTATTAAAAAAGGTACCCAAAGCTTACAATTCTGCACATAAAGTATGATGATCGACAACCTACAAAGGTTTCTGATCTGAAATATATTTACATTGAAATACATCATGGCCGCCTTCACAACTCAAGAACATACTGCCTCAGGGAACGAAGCTGGACGGAGTTACCTCCACACAGTTCTCCAACTACAGAATTCAACAACTGTACCAACCTTACTGTAGAATTGGTCTATATACATATAGTCGAATGAGGTGGTTGAAAGGACTGTACCACATCAAGCTGAAAGTAGTGGATACCATTTTTGAATGCTTCTCCAAGTTAAAAAACAAACACAACAACTTCTAGTCCAGGCCATTCCCTGTAATGCCAGCTTTTCATATGCAGTGAGTTTTTCACGTACGGGGGCATTCAAAAATGGGAGCTTCCACCTGCAATCTAAAGTGGTACAGTCCATTCTACCACGTCAGAACTCCAGCACTTTATTTCCACCTCACTGTAGACCAGGCCCACATGCAACAGATGAGATGGTAGATAATTCCCTTATACTTTGGCCTTCAAAGTACTTACATTCCTGTGACGATCGGTGGCGGAATGTAAACCTTAAATGACAGCGGCTGACTTCCTCTATTGCTATAGACACCTGCATTTCAGACAAAGAGAAATTGTGTAGGAATAGTAATGTAACTATTGCAACTCTGTGGGGCAGGGGAGAGGACCCATAATTGGAAACACCTGAGCCTCTGGGGGCTGGATCTCAGCACTCAAGGCTCGATTGGATCTCTTCCCCAGGTGAGCCAACTGAAAGCCTCTGGCTTGCTAGGCAGCCAGTTTAAAATCTCTGGGGCTGCTGCTGCTGTTGCTGCTGCTGCTGCTGCTGGGCAGGGGGTAGGACCCATAATTGGAAACACCTGAGCCTCTGGGGGCTGGATCTCAGCACTCAAGGCTCGATTGGATCTCTTCCCCAGGTGAGCCAACTGAAAGCCTCTGGCTTGCCAGAGGCGCGAGCCAAAGGGCAAGAGCCGAAGGGCTCTTTGCCCGTGGCTCTTCGCCCAGTGGGTCGCGCCTGGAGGACCAGAAAGATCGTCTCAGCAGAGTCAATGACCTGGGCATTCGGACAGCAGACCATCTACCCCCCTTTTTATTCACTTGTGGGGAAGTGTTCCACATTAGCTATAGCAGCACGAGGGAGTGACAACATATATATACGCCGTGCCAGCGGGTCGCCCAGCTTTAGGGTCAGCCAGTTTACATGTTGTGGCTGGCCCTGCTCAATGACTGAGCTGAGAGGCCAGGCTCAGAAGGGTGGCCTTGCCGGGTAAGTTATGTGTTTCATCATGGGAGGGAGCTTGGGGGAGGGGGAGGGTGCCACTATCAAGGCAGTGACGGGCCATGGAAGATATGGTGGTGGGGGTCAGACAAGCCGTTCCAGGAGAAGGAGGGTCCATCATAGACAGATTGTCTCTCCTTCTGGTCTCTCCCCCAACTCTTGGATGACTGGTACTCTTGGCAGTGACTCCCTGAATCTGAAGCTGCTGCTTTTAAATGCCAGGTCCGTTAATAATAAAACCAACCTCATCCGGGACTTGGTCCTGGATGAGACCGCCGACCTGGTATGTATCATAGAAACCTGGTTGGATGAGGCGGGAGGGGTAGGCCTTTCCCAGCTTTGTCCCCCATGTTTCCAGATGGTGCAGCAACCACGACTACAGGGACGGGGAGGAGGAGTTGCAATGGTCTATCGTGAATCCATCTCCCTTACCAGGTGCCCCGTTCAGCAGTTCACTGGGTTTGAATGTCTCCATGTTGTGTTGAGAGGGCCGGACAGGACGGGGATTCTGTTGGTGTACCGCCCGCCTTGCTGCCCAACAGTCTCCCTGCCTGAGCTGACAGGGGTGATCTCGGCGTTGGCGCTGGAGTCCCCCCGCCTATTAGTGCTGGGGGACTTCAATGTTCATGCAGAGGCGCCCAAGGTCGGTGCGGCTCAGGACTTCATGGCCGCCATGACAACCATGGGCCTGTCCCAGAAGATCTTGGCCCCGACACATGAGGCGGGACATGTACTGGACCTGGTGTTTACAGCTGAGCAAGGGGGCGGTGATCTGGAAGTGGAGGAGATTGATATCACTCCGTTGTCATGGACAGATCATTTTCTGGTAAGGTTTAGGCTTGTTGCAGCTTCCTTCCTCTGCAAAGGCGGGGGACCGCATTCTATGGTCCGCCCCCGGAGGCTAATGGATCCAGAAGGTTTCCTGAGGGCTCTGGGGGGCTTCCCCACTGCCAAGACTGGTGACTCGTCTGAGGCCCTGGTTGACCTCTGGAATGGGGAAATGGCCAGGGCAGTGGATGAGATCGCTCCTGAGTGACCTTTGCCATGCCGCAGACTCAGAGCGGCTCCTTGGTTTACTGAGGAGCTGCAAATGATGAAGCGACGGGGTAGATGTCTTGAGCGACGGTGGCGGAAAACTCGTGCCGAATCCGACCGGACACGGAGTAGGGCCCACTATAGAACTTACTCCGTGGCGGTGATAGCAGCGAAGAGAAATTTCTTCTCTGCTACCATTGCGTCTGCAAGCAATCGTCCAGCGGAGCTGTACCGTGTGGTGAGAGGCCTACTCCACCAGGCCGCCCCAATAGATCAGGAGGAAAACACGATGGCCCGCTGCGACATGTTTGCTAAACATTTTGCAGATAAAATCGATCGGATTCGCCATGACTTGGATGCCTCATTGACAATATCCGAGGATGTCCCCTTGGCATCTGCTTGTCCAGTGTTGTGGGACTCTTTTCAGCTTGTACAGCCTGAGGATGTGGACAGGCTCCTTTGGAGTGTGAGGCCGGCTGCCTGCATGCTTGACCCTTGCCTGGCTTGGCTAATTAGATCTGCCCGGGAGGGACTGGCCGAGTGGACGGGGAGGGTGGTCAACTCTTCGTTGGCGGAGGGGGTGCTGCCGCTCGCTTTAAGGCGGGCGGTTGTTCGACCCCTTCTGAAGAAGCCCTCCCTTGACTCCACAGTAATGGACAACTACCGGCCAGTTTCAAACCTCCCGTTTTTGGGCAAGGTAATTGAGCGGGTGGTGGCGTCTCAACTCCAGAGGGTCCTGGATGAAGCTGATTATCTGGACCCCTTTCAATCTGGTTTCAGGCCGGGCTTTGGGACGGAAACGGCCATGGTCGCCGAGGACTGGACAGGGGGAGTATGTCCCTGTTGGTTCTGCTGGACCTCTCAGCGGCTTTTGACACCATCGACCATGGTGTCCTTCTGGGCCGATTGGCCGAGCTGGGGGTCGGGGGCACCGTTCTGCTGTGGTTCCGCTCATACTTGGCAGATAGGTCCCAGATGGTGGTGCTGGGGGACGCCTGTTCGGCACCCTGGCCCTTGAGGTGTGGGGTGCCACAGGGTTCCATCTTGTCCCCCATGCTATTTAACATCTACATGAAACCGCTGGGAGAGGTCATCCGGGGATTTGGAGTGGGGTGCTATCAATATGCTGATGACACCCAGCTCTATCTCTCCTTTCCACCTGATTCCAGGGTGGCTGTTGAGGTTCTGGAGCGCTGCCTGGAGGCAGTGGTGACCTGGATGAGGGCTAATAAGCTGAAACTAAACCCAGACAAGACAGAGGTTCTCCTGGTCCGGAAATCCACTATGCAGGTGCTAGAGTAGCGTCCTGCTCTGAAGGGGGTTGCACTCCCTCTAAAGGAGCAGGTCCGCAGCTTGGGGGTCCGCCTGGATCCGCAGCTGCTCCTGGATTCCCAGGTGGCGGCTGTGGCCAGGGGGGCCTTTGCCCAGCTTCGGCTGGTGCGCCAGCTGCGACCGTACTTGGATCGTGCAGACCTGACCACGGTGATCCATGCCACGGTGACATCGCGATTAGATTATTGTAACGCGCTCTACGTGGGGCTGCCCTTGAAGACGGTTCGGAAACTGCAATTAGTGCTGAATGCGGCGGCCCGTGTGGTTACTGGGGGTAGGCGGTTCGACTCTGTCGGGCCGCTTCTTCAGCGGCTGCACTGGCTGCCAATTCGTTTCCGGGCCCAATTCAAGGTGCTGGTTTTGACCTTTAAAGCCCTATACGGCCTGGGGCCAGGATATCTGAGAGACCGCCTACTTCCATATATTCCGGCTCGTCTCCTTAGGTCATCAGATAAGGCCCTTTTGAGGATACCGTCGCCCAGGGAGGGGCGAGGGGTGGCGGCCAGAAATAGGGCCTTCTCAGTAGTGGCACCAACCCTATGGAATTCCCTCCCTCTTGATTTACGTACTGCTCCCTCCCTGGAGACCTTCTGGCGAGGCCTGAAAACTTTCCTGTTTAAGGAGGCCTTCTGAGTCCTTGCCTTTTTTAACATCCTGCACAGGTGGAGTGCTGCTGCTTTTTAATGCTTTTTTATGCTTCTGTTTTAATTGTAATTTGATGTGTTTTTATTAATTTTAGATGATGTTTTTACTAGCTTTTGTGGATTGTTTTTATTGTTTTAAATGTGATTATTTGTTGTATTTGTTTCCCATGTTGTAAGCCGCCTTGGGTCCCTTCAGGGAGAAAGGAGGGGTAAAAATATTGTAAATAAATAAAAATAAATAAATAGTGGCCATTTTCAAAATGCATATGGGCACGTCGGATCCCACTTTCTATATTCTTGAAAATTATACCCATTGGCAGGTGTGGTCTAGTGGTTGAGCTGCCGCCTTGCCTGAAGAACGACCAGGATGAGATTGGTTTGAGACAACCGGAAGCTGCTAACAAGCCGAGATATCTCAGCTGACAAGCTGAGATAGCCTGCGCTGACCCTCTGTGTGAGAGAGAGGAGTCATTATCGGACAAACTTGGGAGCTCAGAAGCCGTGTGCAGCTAGTGAGATACACACCGTTGAAAGGAAACAGCTGGAGAAGACGGGTTCTATGCAAATAGAACATTTATTGTAAAAATCCCTACAGGGGGTTAGAAAGGTCTACCTGTGTAAACCGCCATGAATAAAGTCCGAGGAGAAATCTGATGACGTAGAATGGCTAAATACAGATATTATTATTATAGATAGGCGGATGTGGAAAGCCTGTCTTGTGAACTAACAGTGGTTTGCCCAAACTAGTTTTCCAAAGTTCAGACAAAATGGGAAACTATGGCTTGTCAAAAACAAAAAAAGGAACCCACCAATCGCATTCCTTCACAGGGGGGAGCACACAAGATCAAGGCTTACAGGAACAAAATATAATTTGCTGGTACTTTTGAACTTAAGCTATCAACTGAAGTCATGTATAAAACACCAAGAAGGTCAAACACCCAAACCAAACAAAATCACTGCACTACAGGTCTGATGTTATCAACTGTTGGATTGAACTCAACGCAGAAGAAACTATAAAGTAAGAGAATACTTTATGGAAGTACAAGAAAGCTTTCTTGGAAGATCACAGAATCAGAGTTGGAAAAGACATTCAAGATAATGGAATCCAACCTCTGCCAATGCAGTCTGTTCAGAGCCACAACAACCCTGATAGAGGTTTTAATTGGCATGAAAAACCATCATTCACCTTAAAAGGAATTTTGGAAGCTCACTTCTAAATTGGCCTGTGTCCATTTTGAAAGTCACAGAAGACACAGGAGGCTCAAAGTCTACGGAATGAGGATGGTTTTTGCCTCCATTATAATGATTTGCTAATTTCACCTGCAGAGTTTGCCATTAGGCTGCTTGTTATTTGCAGGGGAACGGAATATCAGTGATTTATATGTACCAAAAACTTTCAACTCAGGGGCAGTGCATGATTCCCTGTGCTTGCGAGGAATAAGGAACCTATTGGCTTCACCAAAGGTGCACCATCGATCACAGGTTCTGTGACGCTGGGAATCTAAGACAAGCTTTTTCTTCCATCATAAAATATTTTGAACATAAAGGAACGCTCGAGGAGAATGAAGGTTGCTGTGATATAGATGGAGTAAAGATGTTGATTCTTTCTTTCCATTGCAGCAACACACCTAATACTTTCAAATGATAACAAGTGTTCAAATTAGTAGGCATTCATTACAAGGACTGAATTTTAGTTTCCTTGGCAAAACTGTTGATTCTCTAAGTGCAAAATCTGGATTTTGTTTCGGACCCAGACTATTTAGTTAGCTACTTCCTTGGATAAGTTTCTACCAAGTTCTAACTTGGGCATAGAGGCACCCTTCAAAGTGATGTTCTCTGACAGTATATTTAGCAGGGGGAGAGCAACTGTCCCTCTTCGCCCCAGCATGGCGTCTTTTCCAGTGGCTGCTGTTGGTGTCTCTTCGGTATTTTTTTTTAGATTGTGAGCCCTTTGGAAACAAGGAACCATTTATTGATTTATTTTACTTTGTAAACTGCTTTGTGAACTACTCCTGTTGAAAAGTGGTATATAAATATTCTTAATAATATGAGTTTCAATAACGTTGAAGCCCCTAATTCCTTTACATAGGCTTACCATCGTCCTGGAATCGACACTGGCTTCGGCGTAGAGCGGACCCGAGTCACTCCCAAGGGTGCACTGCGGCTGCCCAACGGGGTTCCAGCTTCTGTCGCGTCGTTGACCGGAAGTTCCGGAAGCCCATCAGACAGACGCAGTGCACCCTTGGGAGCGGCTCAGGTCCGCTCTAGGCTGAAGCCAGCGTCGATTCCGGGACGATTGTAAGGCTACCTTTACCTGACTTAACTAAGCTTAAAGTATGCAAACATGAAAGAAAAGCACATTTTGCCCCCATTTAGCCCACCTACACTCCACTCTCCTTTGTTGTCTCCTTTGCATCTGTTTCTAGATTCCGAGCCCCTCAGGGCAAGGAAGTGTCCTCTCTTTGGTTGTAAAGCGCTATGCGCTTTGATGGTGCTAAACAGCACTCAGGGTTTGTGACTTAAATGTTTACCAGATTTATAGCAGGGAATCAAACTGAACATGAACAGCAAACCAGGTCAGAGTCTCTTCTGTGAACTGGAACTAAATCCAAACCTGAAATCCCTGTTGCCTTGAACTGGAACTGAACCACTCAAAACGCAAAGTGGTACCTGGCTCAAAAGAAGTTGCTCCGAAAAACAAGTACTCAAGCTTTCAACGGTAGGATTAATGCTTTATTTCCGTCTGCTTTGCTTTATCCTGTTGTATGCATTCCATTTGTTAAAACCATAACAAACTTTAAAATAATAAAACTGTTTAATTCTTTTTCTCTAGTTAAGTAGTTACTTTTGTTTTTGTATTCATTTTACATAGTTATGTAGCCAGCAAGGAAGTTTGATATTATTCTGCATCTTAAACTGGTTCAGTGGGGACTGATCACCAAACCATTTTTAAGAAGTTAGTATCAGTACCGCTTGCGGGAAGGTAAACAGTGCTCCGTGTTCCAGCTGCATGCTACGCGCTACGGCAAGGAGAGTCATGCCGGCCACATGACCACGGAGGCGTCTTTGGACAACGCTGGCTCTTCGGCTTTGAAATGGAGATGAGCACCACACCCTAGAGTCGGACACGACTGGACTTAATTGTCAGGGGATACCTTTACCTTTATTAGAACCAGAAACATACTGGATAGTTAACACACTAATGATGACCCTGAACTGGAACTGAACTCACATTTTTAATGATTTGACTCCCTGATTTCTAGCTAGCACAGAAGTATTTTGGGACAGATTTCATCTCCCATTCTGAAGAAGACACATACAAAATGTCTCGTTTCCAGACGGTTCATAATTGGAGTTTCTGGACTCATGCATGCACATCACATTCTAGGCTAGAGCATTAGCTATGAAAGATAGCAGAAGGTCTGGCTCAGTTGGTAGAGCGACCGTCTCATATGCCTGAAGATCTGAAGGACGGAAGTTTGGGATGCCCAGAAGTATTCGTGTGCTGTCAGAGAGCTGTCTGCACGCCACTGATAAGCTGCAGAGCCTCTGTGAGAGAGAGAAGCTGCAGCTGCACTTTGAGTGGGAGTCAAGGTTGCCTGTCAGTTCAAGTGTGGTGAGGCGGATGCCAGAGAGAGGCTGGACTGTAAAGAAAACCACCTAGAATGAAGAGTTCTATGAAAGACTAGAACATATTGTATTGTAAAAAATCCTTGGGGTTTATGTTGGAATTGGCACAACTCCGGCTGCATCCAGAAGGGGGCAGACTGTGATCCTTGGGGTGTGGTGGTCTAACTGCTTTTTCTGGCTGCTCTTCTTCTCCTGACTGTTGTTGTGACAAGACATGTAGAGACCAAGGCCTGCAGGGCGAGCCAGCTTTAGGGGCTGGCTATCACAAAGTATTAGTGAAACCTCTGAAACTAATCAGAAGATGTATATATATTGTGACTGGATATATGTGAGTAAACGTATGTTTCGTTAACGTTTACCACTGCCTCAGTTTTTTTTTTTTATTGCTAGCACTCAGCCTGGGTGAGGGAGGTTCCCTGAAGAAAAAGGCCTTAGAAGGACTTCCACATCCAATAGTTTAGAGAACCTGTCTGTGTAAACCGCCTCTGAATTAAAGTCAGAGGAGAAATCCGATGACTAAAGAAAAGAAGGCATATAAATACTGGTTGGTTATCATCATCATCATCCTCCTCCTCACCTTTACAGTTTCATACCAGCAAGGCTGCTTCACTTGATAATAGACAACCGACTTGTACTCCGAGATACCTTCATAACCGGCACCTGGATGGATAGCTTTCTTTGGATGACACAAGAAACAAATACAAAACAAAACAAAAATCCAAAGAAGAAATCACAGAAGATGACATTGAGTAAGAGATAGGAAGGAATCTCTAGGTCTCGAACACCACATTTATTTATTACATTTATTCATTTAGAATAATTAATAATTGACTGATCGCATGTTTGTTTATTGACATTGTGGAACTCAATGCTGCACCCCAGTGGTTCCCAGGTGGCCTTATACATATTGCAGAGAAACTGGAGAGAGGGTTTTTTTTTCCCCTCCCTTTCACAACACTGGAACCAGCAGTCACTCAATGAAACTGACTGGCAACGGAGTCAGGATTGGGGCCAGCCCATCCACAAGGTCGACTGAAGTGGTCACCTCAGGCAGCAGATTGGTGGGGGTGTCCACCTCCCACTGCCTGGATTGGGAAAGAGGGGGGTGGGACAAAAGAGGAAGTGTGGAGGAGGAGGAGAGTAGTGGGCTAGAGCATCAGGGAGCTCTAGCCCACCACTTTCCTCTCCCGCTCTGTCCTCCTTTTTGAATCCAGAGAGGAGGAGGAGCAGAGGTTGACATATCATCATGTAAGGGGGGGGGGGAAGCAGCATTTGGAAAGAGGTCCCAAAGAGCCCTGGGAGGACAGGCAAAAGGATGTTTCACACAGTGCATCATTCATTTATGGAATCTGCTGTCACAGGATGCAGTGAAGGCCACCACCCTAGATGGCTTTAAAAGACAATGAGACCTAGTCAAGCAGGACAAGTCGATCAATGGCTAGCGGCTATATGTTAAAACACCAATTGCAGGGGAGCAAATGACAGGAGAGGGGGGTTTGCCTTCTTCTCCTGCTTGGGGGCTTCCTGGTGGAATCTGGTAGTGGGACCACTGTGAAAACAGGATGCCAGGCAGCTTGATCAGGCAGGTTCTTCTTACATCTCCTCAACAGGCACTGAACAGACCCAGATCGATTTAGCTTCAACAAAGTGGTTGTATACCCTGTGCCCTCTGGTCATGTCTTGGGGCCATGATGCGTTTCACTATCAGCAGATTCACTGCCTATACTGAGCACAGCCCAAAACATACTGTGCAGAAACGTTCATTTTCCATGATTCATCTGTCTGAGTACATTTCTGCCGATGTGAGAACACTGCCTGCCCCTTTAGTCACCACTTTTCAAGGCTATTGATTGCTGGCTCAGCAACTGGAGGTCTTTCCAATATGCTGGGCACTGGGCACTGCTGATTTCTGCCACTCTTCAGCCCCCCCCCCCATGTAAAAGGATGGATCTTTTTATGGATCCAGAGGGCATATGTGGCTGCACAACATGACCAATGCAAAATGCAATGCAAAGCCCTTCGCAGCAGCTATTTCCATAGCGCTCAGCTATGACGTTGATACTGAGCAAGCTGGAACACCATCAGCTCTCCAGCTGGCAACAATTCCAAGGAGCAAGAGGGGGCGAGGGGGCAGGGGGATTCAAAAAGGGAAAGGAAGGCAGATGAGGGGGGGGGAAACAAGAGGGAACATGGAGGAAAGATAGAGAGAGAAAGAGAGGGACGGACAATAGCTCAACAGGCAGAAACAGAGACCGGGGAAGGAAAGAGAAGACACCAAGGGAGGAACAAGAGAAAGGTGATGCAGGGTGAACAGGGACCCCCCCCCCGGAGAGATGGGGGGGGGGAGAGGCAGGGGCAGAGGAAGAAGCCCAGGAAAAGGACCAGAAGGAGCCTACAAGGAAAGGGGTGGAGTGCGAGGATGCAGTCGGACCCAGGGGACTACGCGAGGGCTCAGCTAGGCGCCAGAAGTTATTGGAGCAAAGAATCTGCAGGGAGCTAGCCAGGTTCCTGCAGAAACAGCCTGATCGTTACCTGCCTATCTTCACCAACATCCTCAAGCACCCCTGTGGAATCCTACTCACTGTCAGGACAGGGCACTCACCCGGTCTGGAAGCCTCTGCCTACCTCTAAAAGATTTCCTTCTTCATCATGGACAGACATGGTGACTTCCACATTCTTGGGGGTCTTCTTCTTCCCTTTGTCAAACTCTCCATGCATCAGGGTAACATAGATGTCATTACGAACATCACCTGCAACAATGAAGATCATCATCATATTGCTTTGTGCTGGTGGAAAGTTGCAATGGAGACCAGTGTGTGGTTCAGGTGTCCCCCTGTATCCGCGGATCCCATATCTGCGGGTTCACTTATCCATGGTTCTCCACTCCCTGTGCACCCATTACTTATTTGTCTTCCTTTACTGTGGCACCAAGCACTCATGCCTTTTCTTTTGCAGCCTGTTACAGAACATTAGAGGAGGGAGACTAAGTGAATGCTAACAGGAAACAGGAAGCTTCCTGTTTCCCGTTAGTGTTCAGGCTGTCTCCCTCCTCTAGTGTTCCAGCTAACTGCTTCTCGTGTTCCTCCTCTAGTGTTCTGTAACAGGCTGCAAAGGAAGAGACATGAATGCTTGGCGCCACAGTAAGTATAGAGTTCCCTTTTATCTGCGGTTTCTGCAAGGGGGTGGGAACGTATCCCACGCGGATACGGGGGGGATGCTTATAGTGGTTTGGGAGTCGGACTTAGATCTGGAAGATCCAGGTTCAAATCCCCGCTCAGCCACGAAGCTTCCTGGGTGATCTTGGGCCAGTCACTATCTCTCAGCCCCACCTACCTCACAGGGTTGTTGTGAGGACAAAAAGGAGGGGAGGAAATATGTACACCACTCTGAGCTCTTTGGAGGAAGGGCGGTATAAAAATGTGAAAAATAAATAAAAAATAATATAAGATCTTGAATAAACTCTTCAAAATGTCTAAAGCAGGGGTTCTCAACCTGTGGTACGCGTACCCCTGGGGGTATGCGGACCAACGGCTGGGGGTACGCCAGAGCCTGCCCATTATCAGCTGCGATCAGCAGCTAATTACTTGGTAATTGAAAGTTAATTGTTTTCAGCACCCTAGCAAAACACCCCTTTTTATTATTTAAATTAAAAAAATTAAAATTATTAATTAATTATGTACTCCAATTAATAAGCTAATTAAGTATAGGGGTACTTGGACCAGGCTGGACCTTGACAGGGGGTACAAATTGCCACAAAGGTTGAGAACCCCTGGTCTAAAGGGCGGTTACACAGTAAAGGGCAAACTTGTTCTCTGCTGTACCAGAGGGCAGGGTTAGATCCAATAGGCTTAAGTGAGTAGATTTCAGTTGAATATTAGGAGAAACCTTTTCTCATCTGGAACCAGGTTACCTTACAGAGCACCTCGCCCATACAAGCGTTACAGTTTCATGAGCTCGGCTCTCACGCCCGCCACTGATACAGTTGTGCCGAGTCTCTGGAACTCTCTCCATATTAATTCTGAACCTTTGTTTCCTGTTCTTTTAAACCAGTTGTCAATCTAGAAGAAGCTCTGTCCTCTTATCCCGTGACTATTATGTATTCTGAGGATGCCACTACAATTTAACATGAAGTACCCACCTGGCAGAATAATCTCAGGGAAACCCATTTTGCGAGCGACAGCTGTTGATCTGTCAATAAGATGCGAAAACTCCTTCTGGACCTGGGCTAAATCTCCAGGCAGAAGCTTCAGAGAAACCCAGAGGCCTTAGAAGAAAACAAAGAATCGTTTATTTTTACAAGTATATGATCATCAATGAAAATACTTATGCACTGCCTCTTAACCAAAGTTTACAAAGCAGTTTGCATAGTTAAATAAAATGGTTCCCTGTTCCAAAGGGGGTCACATTATAAAAAAAAAGATGCAAAAGAAACGCCAACTAACAGTCACTTGGGGGGGGCGAGTGTTATACTGGGGTGGGCCTCTCCCCCTTTTTTAATCAATACAATCAACGACTAAAAATCAACAAAAGAATGGCAACACAACCCAAAGAGAACATTTACAAGGGGCAAAAGAATAACATTCCTATCAAGGCCTGGCAAAAAAAAAGTCAGGTTTTCAAGTGGCAACGAAAAACCCACAGAGAGGGGGCCAGCCCCACCTCCAAGATGGAAGGCCGGGCAAATGGAAAGGACTTTTCCTTGAAATCTGAGCCAGGGGAAACTCTCTAAGGAGGACACTGCATAAGGAGACTTGGCTCAAGGCCCCTTGTTCCTGAGACTGACTTCAAGTGCTGCCCGCCGGTGCGTGAAAAGTTTAACCCCCCCATTACTACTTCCAACACCCTCTCCTCCTTTGTCTTCCTTCTTTCGAGTCGCCACTCTTGCCCTCTTTCCCACCATGCTTTCAAAGGGCAGAGAGGATGGGGGAATGAGAAAGGAAGTGAAGAGAGGAGTCAAGAATAGTAGCCTAGACCGGCTCCTCTCCCCCTTCCCTCCAGCCCTCTCTCCTTTTAAAAAGGGCAAGAGAAGGGAGCCAGGAATGTGAGAGGGACGATGATAGCATTGGCTCCCCCACCTCTCGCCTTCCTAACTGCCACTCTTTCAAAAAGGCAGAGAGGGTGGGGGAGGGAGGGAAGAAAGGGGAGGCACATGGTGGGACCACTGTGAGATACAGGAAGCAGGACTAGATGGGCCTTTGGCCTGATCAACTCTTCTGATGTTCTAAGGGAGCCACTCTAGGCCATTAGTCTTGGCTCCTCTCTCCATTTCCTCTTGCCACCCGCCACCTCCTGACCTGAGGATGTGGTGAACCATACAACCACCCCCAGGAGGGGGTGACTCCCATGGAGGCCCTGCGATCTCACTGGGGTGCATTGTAGGGCTGGCCTTGCCCACAAACAGAGTGGCACCACAGAAAAGAGTGGAACCACAGAACCCTTTCACAAGTCCCCCGCCCCAAATAAGAGCAAGACCCTGGAGAGCTGACTCCAAGGCAGCTATTAATGTCCAGGCACAGTTGATATGGGAGGAGGAGGAGGAGGAAGTCTGAGGTGTGCTCACTGTCTGTGTCTAGCCTGAGGGCCGTTTCACAAATCGCACAGCGGCAAACCCAGGAGTACCCCCAAAACGCACACACTGCGGAAGCCATCGCCAGTCCTGGCTCCCTGTTG
Source organism: Plestiodon gilberti rubricaudatus (assembly GCA_026170595.1). Classification (NCBI taxonomy): domain Eukaryota; kingdom Metazoa; phylum Chordata; class Lepidosauria; order Squamata; family Scincidae; genus Plestiodon; species Plestiodon gilberti. The sequence goes on from JANXHW010000012.1 coordinate 20,407,556, forward strand.
AGTACGCCTGAGCAATCCACTTGGTTAAGCAAACATATACCTGTGGCAACTGCAGTTCACATTTTGGGGGGCACACTCAAACATCTTACATGAACCCCTAAAAATGGTACGTATAAACTAGTATAAGAACAAGCCTCTCTCAGTCATCTAGCATTCTCCTATCCCTTTAAAGCCGACAGTGAATGGTTTTGTACAAAGTCATTGCTTCCAAGAACAGAGTGTTCCACTGAACTGCTCCTGGGGCTATTTTGATCAATTACAGACACAATTAACCACTTTAAAACCACTTTAAATAAGCTCTTGGTGCAAAGAGCGCTGGAACCGGAACTCAGACCGTACGGGAATGTGTCAAAACACAGGTTGCAGAGACGGATCACTCGGATTTTAACAAGTCTGCAAATTGTGCGCTCGCTCTTACTTTTTCATTTGATTTTTCAGCACATTTCCAATGCTTCGTTTTCAAAGTCATGGGGATGGAAGCCCCTTAACAGAAGTTGTTCGATTTTAACAATGAATCACAGCTTCAAGATATACAGTGAGGGATACAAACTTAATCATACAAACTTGATCACCAAACCATTCCAAATACAGTTGTCCCTCCGTATCCGTGGGGGATATATTCTCGCTCCCACTGCCGATACCGAAAACCGCGGATAAAGAAACCTCATTTTAAAAAGGAACAAAAGCCATTTTTAATTACCCAGCAGCAGTAGAGCCTCAGAATGGCATGGACAGAATCAGAATGGCCACGCAAGGCATTCTGGGGTGCTAATGTTAATTGGCTAGTGCAGTGTTTCTCAAACTGTGGGTCAGGACCCACTTGGTGGGTTGCGACCTAATTTCTGGTGGGTCCCAGGTGATGGAAAGATCAGATAAGTAATTTCCACAAGCCCTGAAGCTATTCAAAAATCAGATAGCTGCTAATTGCCCTTCAAAGAGCTGAGCTCCTGCAGTTTGCAAGCTTGTGTAAATATAGAGAGATAAATGTTTGAACGTCTCGTAAAGCTAGGTGGGTCCTGATAGAGTGTCATTTTAAAAAGTGGGTCCCGTTGCTAAAAAGTTTGAGAACCACTGGGCTAGTGAAAAGTAGTTCTAAAATGGCTGGGGAGAGGTCTAAAATGGCTGCAGAGAGCATCAGAATGATGCGGGGAGCGTCAGTGGCACAGAGAGCAATGGCAGCACAGAACATAGGTGTTTTGTCTTTTGAATGCATTTCCCATCCCCGGATACTGAAATTCGCGGATGCCGAAAACGTGAGTAAGGAGGGCCCACTGTAATTTGTTTTCTAACTAGTGACATCTCTCCCCCCCCCCCCCAACTTCCATGTCTACATCTGGTGGTTTTCCACCACCTACTCATTGGATTTACATACCTTGCCCTTTGTGATTCACTTCCTTGGCAGCAATGACTTTGTTGAAGACAGAAGTCAGGGGTTCATTCTCTCCAATCACATGAGAGGTTATTAAAGGTGCCATGATTAGCTGCCGCTGTCGGATGTACGTCTCCATGGCAATCCTGCGAAGCACAGAAACTGGTGAACTTCTGGTCTGCTGCGGCTTTCAGTTCAACCTCGGAGTAAAACAAAGGACCAGGCTGCTGGTCTGGCAAGCTGGGCCACCACAGAGCTTTCCACAAGCCATGGCAGACATAAAATACAGATATTCAACACAGCCCTTTGGCCCAAGGTGAGGCTATTTTCCTCTCATGCTTCCAATGTGCACAGAGAAGCAGCCAAAGTTAGTTTGAAGCCAGATCACCGCAGCCTCAAATCCAGGCATCTCACCAAATGTGGTTTACATTAACTATAATTTAGACTCCAAATCAGACACAGACATATCACAGGGGACGCTATTTGGATTTTAGGGAGGGTGTCTTCCTCAGACACCAAAATATCTTGGGCCATCCTTGCTTTGAGCTAACAAGCCTCTTACATTCTGTCTTCTTTAACAAAGCAAAACTAAAACTTTTCCAATTCTGTTAAAGAGCTAAGAATATAATCACAGGGATTTCTCTCTCTCACCCCCCCTCTCTCACCCTCCTTCTTAAAGTCATTGAGGTTTGGGCATCACTGCGGGACATAACAGCCTACAGCTGAAAAAAAGCAGGATGCAAAATCAGGTGAACTGCTGAGCTGATCCAACTTCACTTAAAAGCACCATTTTGTAGCCCTTTGGGATATTTTATTGCTCTGCTCAATCCTGAGACAGATCTTTAATAAAGACTAAAAATCTTTCTATGTCTGCTTCTTCATATCTCATCCAGCCTAAAATAATGTTTGTTGTACTAGAATCATAGATAGTGCTTGGCGGGCACCCTCGGGCTCAGGATCCGGCGGGCAGCCCTGGGCCGCCAGCCGGATCCTTACACAGGATTGCACCCTTAGTGACACTGTTCAATGAACCCCAATTCTGCTAACATCTGTACCAATTCCTGCCAATGACAGACTGTGCTGATTCTGCAAATGGAACCTTCTGGCTCAGAAGTGGTGCCCCTTTGAGTATCAGCTGCTGCAGCGGGGAAGGGGCACAAACTGAAGGGGAGGGGTTGCCTTCATGCAGTGTGTTTGGGCTTTCAAAAAGCATCTAAGTGGGGAAGAGGACGTTGGACTAGGTGGGGTTTTGATCTGATCTAGTACAGTCCTTAAAATCTGCAGAGATTAGCTTGTGTTGCATTCTTTTTTCTGCTTGTCATGCAGAGAGGCAAAAGCCGTAGGAATCTGGCCCAGGGAAGTTATTTCCTGCTCACTTTCACTGAAGCCTCTCTTTACAGCCAGATACTTCCGTTTACATTTATTTATTAGATGGTAGTCAACTGAAAGTGTTGGCAGGAGTTGCCACCTTCCTTATGCTAGTTGAAGAGAAATACTTCCATAGGCGTCTGTGATATGTCTAAGTTAGCTTTGTGATATGTTTTTAAGATGTGATATGTTCTTTGACTGTGTTGGATCTTTGTACGCCAATAAAGGATTTCTGATTCTGACTTCTTGTTATCTTTTTTTTTTTAAACTGATACAGATATTCTCAAAAGTCTGAATTCTACACACTGTGCCAAGGGTAAATGCATGCAGAATCAACCTTTCCGGCTTAAAAAAAAAAAGCTTATTCCAATAAATGATACTTACTGCTGAAAGGGAATAAAATGCTGCTTCTCTTCATCATCCACCTTCCCATGGATAATGTCCGTAATGTCCATCACTAAGGGCAAGACAGTTTTTAAACAATCACATTGCAAGAAAAATAGATTCCCGAAAAGAAGCCCCACATTGTTGATGAAAGTGGATTGGTTCACGTGCAATTGCAATGGCAAACCAAGCGGCTTGTGCAAGCCCAGGACTCAGCCATGGAACACCAAACCAAGTGTTACTGCAAAAACGCGTGCCAGCCAAAAGGGAGCTGGGTGGCTAGACGCTGGAAGCTGGCAAAGTTGTAACTAAGTTTAAGTCCATGTAACTGAAACCATTGCATAGTCTTCCCTATTTCACACCTGCTTCCATCCCCCTTCCCCCACTCTGCTGTTTCCCTTGTGTCAGTATCTAGACTGTAAGTTCCTTGGGGCAGGGACCTGCCACTTCCCTCTATTTAAAGCACCATGTGATGCACCATGTGAATAATAGATGTGACTTGGTACCCTAGTTAGATCTCTCCTCAATGCACAAGGCTCCTACTTGTTGTCTTGTGTGCTCCCTGAGGCATCTGGTGGGGCCACTGTGTGATACAGGAAGCTGGACTAGATGGGCTTTTGGCCTGATCCAGCAGGGCTCTTCTTATGTTCTTATGTACTTCTCTTTAACTCGGTAGGAGATGGCTGAAACTGATTCACTGGGATATTCCAAGGCAGGTTTAGTCTCAGAGTTCAAGCTGGGGCAACTAGACACCCATTTGGCTTACACAAGTGATTCTCCCCCCCCCCCCCCCATATCTCATGAGAGGGATAAAACCTCTCCAGAAATATCACAAGGGGCAGAGATGTTTCGCTAGTCCCCTTTTCAGCGACATGCTGAATTAGCACCTCAATCCACCAAGCAGAAGACTGCACGCATCAGAAACAGCATGCAAGCATCTCTCAGGACCATCCTGGTTCATCACGCTAAGCTCCCATGTGCTGCCTCTCAACCCTCTCTGGCAGGAAGACCCCACTGCTCATCCCCCCATTCACAGCCCAGCCCTCATGAAACTTCTAACATCTCACTTGTCATCCCTCAAGAGGGGGGGGGAAAGGGTCCTCCCGAAAGAGACCTGAAAGTCTGCAATGACGCAGCAAAACCCCCACAACTTCCTGCGATCTCACCGGCTGCGGCAGTACAGAACATAAGAACATAAGAAGAGCCCTGCTGGATCAGGCCAAAGGCCCATCTAGTCCAGCTTCCTGCATCACACAGTGGCCCCACCAGATGCCTCAGGGAGCACACAGCCAACAAGATAACCTGTTTCCTGCTGCCACTCCCCTGCACCTGGCACAGAGAAAACCCACTTCTAAAACCAGGAGGTTGCTTATAGCTTGTAACCTGTGATGGTCTTTTCCTCCATGAATCTGTCCAAACCCCTTTTAAAGGCATCTAAGTCAGGTGCCATCATCACCACATCCTGTGGCAAAGAGTTCCACAGATGAATTACACGCTGGGTAAAGAAATATTTTCTTTTGTCTGTTCTAAGTCTGTACAGGTTTGGGATCAAAGCCCAGACAGCAGCAAGCAATAACGGAGGAATCATTAAGGTGCCCCTTCTATAGTTTTACTTTGAAGTCACTCCAACTTTCCCCTTTGGGAGGGGAATGAAAAGATAGAGGAGATAAGAAGGCTACAGGGAATAATAGTCATGTGAAAGGGGGGGGGGGGAAGTAGCCTGCCGGACAGTGAAATCTCATCTCTGACTAGTGAAACCTCCTGAGATGGCTTTTGAGATTTTATAGAGACTACCTTTCAAAACTCTTGCTTTTTTCTAATTAAAAAAAATGCAAACGCTGTAATCTTCAGGATGTTAAATACCACCGATAACCAGATCCGAAGCTAGTGCAGAATACATACAGTAAAACCTTGGATTGCGAGCATAATTCGTTCCAGAAAGGTGCTTGTAATCCAAAGCACTCGTACATCAAAGCAAAATTCCCCATAAGAAATAATGGAAACTCAGATGATTCGTTATTCTGCAAGAGATCTCTCTCTGTGTGTCTGCAGAGGAACAATAGCGTCTCCTGGGCAACAAACGCCCTTCCCCCCATCCCCTTCTCATGATGCCCCTGCCCTTTCTCTGCAAAACCCTTGCTCGTTAACAATCTGTTCTCCCTCTGCAAGAGGCTCAGTTTTTGCAGAGAATAGCTCAGACATTTGCTCTACAGAAGTTGCAAAGCAAACGTCTGAGCTATTCTCTGCAAAAACGGAGCCTCTTGCAGAGGGAGAACAGATTGTTAATGAGCAGGGGTTTTGCAGAGAAAGGGCAGGGGCATCATGAGGGGGATGGGGGGGAGGGCAGTTTGTTGCCAATGAGACGCTATTGTTCCTCTGCAGACACACAGAGATCTCTTGGAGAACACAATGTACTCGTATTGCAAGACCTTGCTCGTTTATCGTCAAAATTTAGAAAACAACTTTGCTCGTCTTGCAAAGCACTCACAAACCAAGTTACTCGCAATCCACGGTTTTACTGTACATACGTACAGAATCAAATGCAAACATTTCTGCTCATGCCAATTGTTTGAAACAGAGCAATATGAACCCATAAAGCCAACGTCTAAATGGCGATCTCTGGCGTCTATCCCTGGCGATCTCTTGAGCCATCTTCATACCTGCCACACCAAAAGGCCTCCGAAGTCCACAAGTGTGTTTCTTGCCTTCCTTAAGCTCCATGTGACCCACTCTCACAATCTGGCACACCAGGCTGATTCTGGGCCGGATCAAATCGGAGCTGCTGAGGTCCTAAAACAGAAACCATCAAAACCATGAAATCATGGCAAGAGGTGTAGTCCTGAGGTTGAACTGCCTGAAGACTGCTGGAAGCTAAGCAGGAGCAGCCTGTTTCATGTTGGAAGGGAGACAGGAAGTCACTGATAAGCTGTCATGACCCTTGGTGACCGAAAGGAGTCACTGTTGCATGCCGTGGTGAGAGAATGGACTGGAATGCTGAGAACGTCAGTGACAGAGCGATCACAACTGGAGAATCCCCTGTTCGGCTTGATTTGTGGCTGCCTGTGGAAAGCTCAAGGCTTGTGTTCGGCAGCTAGTGAAGATGACTACACTGTGGAAGGAAACCATCTAAAGTTGAAGGGTTCTATATAGAACAATAATGTAAAGATCCTTATCGGATCTAGATAAGCCTGCTTATGTAAACCTCCTTGAGTAATATCTGAAGAGCAATCTGAAGGCAGTAGATAAAACTGAAGAGCAATCTGAAGGTAAGAAAAGCGGTATTCAGAAAATAAATAAATAGTGTATTGGTTTGGGAACAAAAGGAAAAGGACAAATGTTGGCCTGTCTTGATATTTGTGAACTTTTGTGGTCCTGCGAAAGGCATTATTCCACTTCAGACCGTGGATTTTTTCTCCTAATGGACCAATATGGCCACTTACGATGTTAAGGTTTTAAGAGTTTCATACTGGTAACTAGATGAGTAAACGTTCCCTTTTCCCTTGCTCTAAGTAAAAAAGATTATAGAGCAGGTAAATCTCCCACACAAGAGACCAGACCAAAGTGGTCAGGACATACCACATAATCACCTTTTCTTATTCTGCAGAAAACGTCTTGGCAACAAGACAGAAATGACAGAACTATTCCACCACTAAGTAGTATTTTATGCAGAGGCGTCCCCAGATGGGGGGCCCTGGGGCGGTGGGCCCCAGGGCGCAGAGGCTCCTGGGGGGGCGGGAGGCTCTGGGGAAGAGCGGGAAAATTTGAATTTTTCCCGCTTTTTTCGCCGATTTTCGGCGATTTTAAGCCTAAAACTGGGGTTTTTAGTAAGTATGTCTGCTTTTACCGGCACTTTAGTGATATTGGACGCTCCCTCGAGAATTAATAGACTTCTCCCGGGCCCGCAGCTTCTCCGTGCACCCGGCCCGGGTCTCTGTACAATCTTCGTAGTTTGCGCATGCGCAAACCCACGGAGTCTCCAGGGACGCTCCAGGGAGCAGTTTGCGCATGCCCAGAACGTCCCTGGAGACTCCGTGGGTTTGCGCATGCGCAAACTACGAAGATTGTACAGAGACCCGGGCCGGGTGCACGGAGAAGCTGCGGGCCCGGGAGAAGTCTATTAATCGTCGAGGGAGCGTCCAATATCACTAAAGTGCTGGTAAAAGCAGACATACTTACTAAAACCCCCAGTTTTAGGCTTAAAATCGCCGAAAATCGGCGAAAAAAGCGGGAAAAACTAATTAGCATAAATTATGCTAATTAGTTTTATGGGGGGCGGCGAGGACCCGGCCCCACACCCCAAATCGGCTGGGTACCCCTCTGATTTTATGACAACATCACCCTTGCATCCAGAGCAAAAATACTACAGATGGGGGAAGCAGAGCAGAATTATTTATTTCATATCCAACCAATATGGGCAAAAGTTACATCGAACGTAGCCTTCCGCTGCTGAATCAAAACCACCAAAGGGTCAGAGAGCTTGCCAATAATATTCAGGTATGGACTCTGGTTAGTCTCCAGGACAGAAGTCTCCAGGACAGAAGTTAAACTAGAATTGTGGACCAGCAAGGAAACAGAATCCCCTTCTAAAAAAGGCATGCACTACAAACTTAAATCAGTTCAATGGTTTCAGCCTCCTTGCCAGAAGAAAGCCCCAAACAAACCTGGGATCATAGCCCTACAAAGGGACTTTTAACAGAACTCTCAACGACGTCACAAAACTGCAATTCCCAGCATTCCTTGGGCAAATCTTGATAAATTAATAGTTAATCTGAAACTTGATAGCATAAACATGGCTTACGTGCTTTCTTCATAGGAAGCTACCTTCTAGAGAGGTAGATTCTTGGCTCCGTCTAGCTCGGTACCATGTACATTGACTGGTGGAAGCTCACCAGGGCTTCAGATGTTATACTAATTAACTCTGAAGCTAATTAACGCTAAGAGTAATTTTGAGTAATTGTGCATTTTGTTTTGAGGTGGAGGGGCTTTGAGAGTTTATTTTGCTGAAAACATTAATAAATGTATAAAAGAAATATAATAAATATACATCTTAGATAAAAAGAAACGTGCAAAGAGCTTCACAATACAGGTGTCCCCTGCTTAATGACGGATTGCTTAACGACGATCTGGATATATGATGGAGGTCCCCAGTAAAAAAGAGCAAAGGATTTCAAGACACATCTTTTAAAATCCCCAGCTCTTCAGCTGTTTCATGCTAGATAAGGGCTTTGAAGTTCAGTGCTGTGCTTAAAGCCCCAGTGCTGAACTTCAAAGCCCTTATCTAAAGCCAAACAGCTAATGGGCAAGATAAGAGCTTGGATGTTGAACACTGGGGGTTTAAGCACAGTGCTAAACTTCAAAGCACAGCAAGACCCGCTTAATGACGGCTTCACTTTACGACGGGGAATTCAGAACTATCCCCGTCGTTAAGCGGGGGACACCTGTATGGGCAAGATTTTCCTAAAGAGTCAGCGATTTGAAGGATTTTAGTCAGACTTTTTGGCACCTGGGCTTCACATTTCACAGTTGTTGTTTGACTAGAGACAATAAAGCCCAGGGAGCTTCTGAACACCTTGGCAAGCCAACAGCGCATAAGTAACCAAAGCAAGCCTGCATGTCAACATGACTTTTTGTTTTTGCAGGTAAACTTGCCTAGCTTTGCAAACAGATATGCCCAGGATATCTTGCAAAGGCGGCATTGCGTGTAAAAAGCGGTATAACATGTTCTGTTTAAACAGCAGCCAGGCCAAGAGCCCACCACAAAGACCTATCACAGTAAATGAAAAGATATCAAGCAACCATTAGAAAGGGCATCATGAATAACGTAGCACTGAGCAGGCGGAAATGGAGTCTCAGAAGGTTAGAACAACAGGGATTACCGTGAAGACAGCTTGAAGGTTATTAAGTTTTTCAATTTCCTTTGGCATTCCGTTACTCCCCCAGCGAACCAGGTAATTTTCACTGAAAAACAACCAAACAGTTTGATCGTGATGCTACTTGGGTCACACTTAAGGAGATCATGAGTCACTTGGTCCAGGGTCAAAATGCATCGAGGTGCAGACAAGCAGTTGTGGGACTAAGTGAATGACGTCTGTTTTGGCAACATTTCACAGAGGGGAACCCAAGAAGTGCAGTGACTCAAGGACATAGAGGATTGCACCATAAGGGACACAAACATGAGTCAAAGTCAGGCACCCACCATGAGAGGCAGGTCTTGGGCACTGTTAAGCGCAGCAGAGGGGGAGACAGAAGCATTTTTTCACATGTTCCAACACCCATACAAAAAAAAAATGGAGGGAGTGAGATCATGACAGGGAGTGCGGTCTCTCCCCATATGTATATCTGCTTGATCCCCAGTCACACATACAAGCTTATACATGTTGCAGATGTTGCAGATGTGCACCCCAATACAGCATGAAGAAGGTTTGCGGGCACAATCCATAGGGCAGTTCTTCCCAAACCTAAATTTTAAAATGACAATCTATCGCAACCCAGATAGCTTTACTAGACAATCTATCAGGACCCACATAGCTTTACTTTCAGCTGCCCATCTGGCCCAAAAGGGGCCCCGCCTCCACCTCGCCATCTCCCCACTCCCCGCCCTCTCCTATAGCCTGTCCAGGGGTGAAATTGCCTGGCTGCCTTGGCGCCATGCTGGCGAGGCAGGAGCCAGTGCTCCCCGCGACACCTGTAGCCCAGGTAAGTTTTTCACGACCCACCAGAAATTGGCTTGCGACCCACTGGTGGGTCGCATCCCACAGTTTGGGAAGCACTGCCATAGGGCTTGCTAGCACAATGCTTCTCCAAACTCTGCACTGACAAAATCTCAACTAGTAAACTTGGAATATGCCATTTTTCATACTTTAGCTTGGATGCAAAACATGTAGTCTCTCTAAGCCTACAAATTGGATGCAAAACATGCAAAACCCTAACCCCTACTACTCTTCTACAGAGAACATAGGCACCCACTGAAGACAGCCATTTTTTCCTAGAATGCCTTGTGGAATGATACTACACAATGACGCAGCATCACCTGGAGTGGAAGAGATTGTGTGTGTGTGTGGGAGGGAGGGAGAATGGTGGCTGTTAGCTAGCAACTATTGGTGACTTCTCCCCAAAATAAACTACCAAAATGCTCCCCCCCCCATTTTTCCACCTGCAAGTAGGGGAGCCAAAAATGGGCGGGGGGATTTTGGCTTAAACTTGAAAAAAAAAAAAGAGGGCTTACAATGCATTGAAAACTGAACAGTCAGAGAAGCAGACCAAACCCAACACTTGTTCACGCGCATCAACCTTGCCCTTCCATGCTCCTTCCTCCTCTGGCTAGGGAAAGTTAACCAAGATGGGAGGAGGTAACATTTTCTTGGCCTGAGGTAGAAACAAGTGGAAGGGCGGAGAGGGGGTCCAGAATCAGCCATCACTTTGTTGATATGCTAGTATCTTACCAGTTGGTTTTGCGCATAACCATAGCAGGGCTAAACTACATGCTGTAATGCCTGCTTATGTTATGTCTGGCTTCATCCTTTCTATATTATATCTGTATTCACCTTTAATGCCATTTGCCAAAGTGCTGGAGAGTGGAACAGTCCTTAAACACTTGTTTCTGTAACAACATACCTAATGAATTTGGACTGGTCAGGATCGTAGAGGCTCATGAGCAGCTCCGCATCCTCTCCAATGTTGCAGACAAAGTTCTTGAAGTTGATGTACAGACTGTATGTGTGAGTTGTGTTGAAGATAGACTGTCCCCGCAGGTCTAGGCTCTGCTGAAGGGACTATTGGAAAAAAGTAAGGAAGGAAATAGGAAGAAGAGAAGCTGAATGACTGCCAGAGACGATGACTCACAACCCAATCCCGTCTAGCAGGACGCAGCGGCGTAAATAAGGCGCCCGCTGCATCCTAAGCAAGAGTAGGCCCAAATCTGGTTGGGGTTCCATGATTGATTAGAGCAGGGGTGGGCAATTAATTTTCCTAAGGGGCCACCTGAGAAACTGGGACTGTTGTGGAGGGCCGAACCAATAGGCTGAACACCCCCTCTGCGCCCCCCTCCACAGCGCCCGCACACTCCCTGGCCATTCTTACTTTCATTAGCTGCTCCGTGTCTTCCTTGCAACAGACGCTATAAGCAGCAGCATGGAAGACAGGAAGCAGCATGCTGCTTATAGTGTCTGTTAGAGGAAGAGACGGAGCAGCTAATGAAGGTAAAATAATGGCTCCCCCATGTGACCCCCAGGCCATACTGCTTATAGCACAGACACTGAGGCTCAGCTGAAGGACAGGAAGGAGCCTCTCTAGCACTCAGCGTCTGTGTTATAAGCAGCATGCTGCTGCTGATAGCGTCTGTTGGAAGGAAGACACAGAGCAGATAATGACGGTAAGAGAATGGCCAGGGGGGCAAGTTGGGGCATTGTTTTACCTTAATTAGCTGCTCCATGTCTTCCTTTAAACCTCACGTGAGCCGGTCAGGGACAGTCAAAGGGTCGGATGTGGCCCTGGGGCCGTACAATGCTCAGGTCTGGCTTAGAGAGATGCATCATCTGCCTACTGGCAACAAGGAAGCGAACATCTGTACCTTTTCTTCCTGGATCCTCTCGTCAACTCTCTTGGACGCAGTCTCATGGGCCTTAAAGAGCGCTATCGTGCTGGTCGAATCTGGATCCAGGATGTTCCCAATGTCGTCGCGAACCACCAAGTCCAGACCCAAAATCCTCACAACAACAAACAACGAGGATAGTAGTCAAACAAACTGAACGGATTAAAATGAAAACTCATTGACTTCCTGAAACTGGGGCAGGTAACATCAACCCCCCCGGTTGCCTGCAGTTCATATTTTCATTAGGAGCCCATTTCATTGTAAAACTATCAACAGAATGAAAACCAAACTGCACCGTGAAAAGGAGGAAGAATCCTATTCTATAAAAACTCAGATTCTGCAATCTGAAAAATCCATGCGAGGAGTTAATCTGTGCCTGCCGTTTCTCTACCTGGGATCGAGATGGAGGACTGGGGCTCCTGGAAAAGTTATGAGTAGATGTAGAGGCTCCGTAACAAGAATGGGGGAGCATGCCAAATTATTGGCTTGAATTGCACGACCCCGCAGTTCAAGCAGAAGGTACTTTCACTTGGGTCAGGTGAGAGTTGCCCATTGTCATTCCCCCATTATCTGCACCTCCCTGCAGGGCTGGGGACCCCCTTCTGAATGCTTTTGTGGCTCACAGGGTATGAACCCTCCCTCCCCCAAGTGGAGGCACCATCTGCTCATATAACAGGGTCCTTCAGTACAAGGCGTTTTGCCTGACCCCAAACATGTAGCTTCTTTAAGACATTTGTACCCAAATGTGTATATACGCAACAGGAGTGAAATGCGTACACCTGTGGGCTGGGAGGAAATGAGTTTTAATTAGATGAGTATTGGGTATTGATTAATAAGGTACCACAAAGAAGTAGAAAGGTCTGTCAAAAATTCCTTCTGATATGCAAGTGTGGCATGGGATGGGAGTCCTCTGAATGTGTGGGGCGAGACTGGGGCAGGGGGTAGAAGGAATCCACATCGATTGTGTGCGTGCGCGTGTCATTTCATCAGGCAATCATTAGCTCACTTGTCATTTCATCAGGCAATCATTAGCTCAGGATCTAATTACCCAGCTACTGTGCATGTCCCCATCCAGATAGGCCAAAAGGAATAAAAAAATAACTGAAATTCCAATTCCAGAGGAGGCAGAATAGAATTTAGTTGTCAAAACCAACCACACAGCATCATTGGTTTATTTGTTTTTAAAAAATTTTTAAATGTCCTGACGTTGTCTATGTGCTTATCCGAGGTCTAACAACTCTGACAGAAGGTTAAATGGTTGATTTTTCAGCTCCTGCCTGGAAGTGCCTCCTTAAATAGCTTATCTGGCCTGAAAGAGATTTGACAGACAGCTGATAAATGAGGCATGGAAGCAACCCACAGGCAGGGCAGTAGGATCCGGCCAAAGTTTTCCTTGGCTGCATAGAGCAGTCTGCCAAAGAGCATGCTGAGGCTGCGGTTTCATGTCTGACTTGCAACAGAAGCTCACATTTAAAATGTGTTCGTAACCCACCTGTCCTCCCCCACACAACTTCCCTGTACACTAAGATAGTCTCCCAAGGATCTGTGTGGATGGCTGGGTGGGTGCGTGCGTCCTGCCACAAATCAAGACCTCCGCAGGTCGCCCCTTCAAGTACCCATGGCCAGACGACAAGATTTAAGCATGACAACACGAGCAAAACTCACCTATTGCCATAGTCTATTTTAGCGGTGACTTTCTTCTTGAGTTCAGACAGTTCATCTTTGGGGAGGGTGCCTGAGAGTATCTGGGACCGCCATTCAATGAGGCTGTATGTCATCTGTTGCACATGGCGAAACAACGTCTTCTTGTTCTCCTAAGCAGGGGAGGGGGAGAATATGCGAGGACAAGGAGAGAAGACACCAAGTCATTAGGTGCTTACAGCCTTCCACACTGCTCAAGATCAGTCCCTGTACATGGGGCTGCCCCAGAAGACCCTCCAGAAATCCTAGCTGGCGCAGCAAATAAGGACTTTGGGTTGGCACCAATTTTCTGGAACAAGAACAATTTCTGGAACAAGAACAATTTTCTGGATGTGGTTAGATCAACATCACCTGTTGCCGTGCAATTCTGGAGACAATTCAAGTTGTTGGTTCCAATAAAGCCACCTTAATAAACCTTTCAAGCCATCAATGGCTTAGGATTAGGGACCAATTTGGATGATACATGGTGAGCTGCTATGAGCTCAGTGACCTTAGGGGAGCCGCTCCCTCCCAGCCTCAGTCTTTCCCATCTGCAAAATGGAGACAATACTACTTACACACTTTACAGAACTGTTGTAAGGACATCAGAACAATACATATGAAATATTTTGCACACTCAGAAAGAGCTAGGCACATGTGGAGTATAATGATAAAATAATGCTGACTCACCCTCCCATTACCTTTTTTGGCACCATCTATGTGCATTTTACAGCGTACCAACAGAAAGGCAGCCCCCTGTATACCACAAAGGAGGAAGGGCTCAACTAAGTCCAGGAGGGTGCCAGCATGGCTTACGAGCAGAGTTAGAGAGGCTATAAAAGTTAAGGAAACTTCCTTCCATAAGTGGTCATGCTTCAGAACAATTATTCCTCATACGCAGATGTATGCAATTTGAATGGGTCAACTAGAACTCAATCAATCAATCCAAATTGACACCCTCATATTACAACCCTATCATAAGCCTTTGAAACAAGTTCTTCTCTAAATATTCTAGCCACATCTCTCTAACCAAAAGTCAGAGGCAGAAGGGAGCCACTACTCACCACATACAACCTGTGCCAGATAACTGCCCACTCCCGGAGCGTGGAGGTCAGCTCCTGAACCAAGGGCAGCTCACTAGGGATTACTGTCTCATGTTGTCTAGAGAAAAAGAAAAAAAATGGGGAGAGAGATAAAGCCAGTTACGCCCTACATAGATCTGACCAGCAGTTCCTTGGATTTTCTGTATGCGCAGATGTCATCAGGATTCAGAAACAACAGAATACTTGTCCAACAGTTTTAGGACGGGTGTTAGGAAGCCACCTGGACAGCTGCTAACATGTCACAAGCCACAAACCGGGGCCTCTAACATTTCTGCCTATCATCTCCATTGATCAGTGAAAACCCCTTCTCAATTGAGGAAATAATCATGTATCGAGCTCTCGTAGCCTTGCAGCCTGATCCTGCCTAAAAATAGACTGGTGGAGCGAGCACTCCGCCGGCCTAAGGAGTTGCAAACGTGCCGTAAAGCACGTTTGTGGCTCCTTGTGAGTAAGCGGCACCGGCACAGAGGCTGGCGCTGCTCACTCAGCAGCCGGACCGACTCTGCACCAGCCACCACAGGTAAGTCCCGCGCCAGTCGGCGCAGGGGCAGGGCGGGCAGGGGCGGTGAGGGAGGGGGCCATTGGCCGGCCCAGTCTGGGAGGAAGCACCAATATCCTATGCCCCTTCCCAGCCCAGCTCAGCCTAATACGGCCTCCCAGGATGCACACCAGCTCTAGAGTTGGCATGCATCCAAGGAGGCCCATTGGGGCCTGCGCCGCTTACACCGGGGGAAGGGAACAAATGAGATGAGCCCGAGTCGCACCAGCGCAGGCCACAATCTGTGCAGGATGCAGCAGCCGGCCAGCTCAACTTTGGCTGCGTTTGCTTTTCGTTCAGCCAATCAGAGCCCGTTGTTTGACCTAGGGGCGGGACACCAGACTCATACGGAACGCAAACGCATGCAATATAGCTCCGCCTTTAGGCCAGCCGCACATACTTGCACAGGATTACGTTATTACTTACACACTTTGCGAGTTTGGTGTAGTAGTTTGGGTGTTGGACTAGCATTGTGGAGCCCGGGGTTCAAGTTCCCACTAAGACATGAAGCTCACTAGATGACTTTGGGCCCACTGCTGGCCCCAGGTTGCTGGAAGCCAAGAGACAAACCCCCGCTCTGGGCCACCCTCAGCCTGACCTTCGGCCTGCACCCCACCCAGCTGCCCTCTCACACCACACCACACCCCTGCTCGGCCCAGTCACTCTCTCCAACCTTAACCGATTTCACAAAGGTGTTGATAGGATAAAATGGAGAAGGGGGGAAAGAGATGAAATCAAGAAACCTTAAAAATATCTCCTACCCGCCATCTTGTACAGTTGCTTCTTTCAGATGAATGTATGTTGATGGAAAGATACCCTGAGGGGGGGGGGGAGAGAAAAAAAAAGAATCGCCTTATTGCAAGGCCAAAGACCGATCAAATCACTGGAGACTCTCCAGCCCCCTGCTCTCCTCTCTTCCGCACCCAGATCTGTCATCTGAAATGGGCTTTTGTGAATCAACCATTTTACAGACTCAATCAACCCATTCACAATTAGTTCATCATTTGGGAACGAGATTGAGCATGGCTTCGAGTCAAAACAGGCAGGCAGGCGAATGCCCTGGTCTGCAGGGTCATCTGCTTAAAGGAAGACCAGATGAAACAATAAGGTAAATATGTGGAACTGAGAATACTGATGGAATTTTTTAAAAAAACAATGAACAGAGAACAGGGTGTGGGTGAGAGATCATGATAGTAACAATGGCAGGAAATAAAGCCCCCTGCCCCTAACGCAGTTCTAGGGTGTTTTATAGGCTCGCTCCCATTTTTTTAAAAAAAGATAATATAAGAGCCCAACTCACACACTGTATTAGACACTTTGTCTCTTATTGGTCATTTCACAGCTTATGCTGAAATAATGTGCATATCACTTTCAGAACATGCAAAGCGCATGTAATATCATGATGTTGTCTTCGAGTCTACCTGGTAAGGCAAGTAGATATTATTATGCCCAAATTGCAGACAGAGAAGACTGAGGCTGAGAGGGTGTAGCTTGCCTAGGGAGGTTATGGCAGAGGCAAGCTTTGAACCAGAGAATCCCAATTTGCAGTTCAGTCTTTGCCACTACGCTGCACCAGCTCGCACAAAAACTGGTTCACTTTTTAAACGCACAAAATCAGTTCGTCTTTAATGTACCACAAGATGCTCTGTCGTTTTTTGCTGCAACAGACTAACACAGCCAACGCTCCGGAGGGTCTGATGGGGTTTCATATGCAGGAACCATTTGAAGAAAGCTAAACAAAAAACGAACAAACAAAGCTTTACCTTTTTGGATTTATTTCGGAGAGAGTATCCTCTGTACCAGTCTGTCAAAGAAGGAAAACAAGAGCATGACTTCACAGTTGGACATCAAATTATCTGAACAGTGAAAGCACACTCAGAGCCCAATCCTATCCTTTTCACTCACTCACTCGTTGATGCAGCGATGCCAAAATGGCAGCCGTTGCATCCTGTGCATTGGGGACAGGACCGGGTGTCTTCTGCAGGGAAAGAGGATGTTTAATCCCTTTACCCCTGCATAAAGGCTGTGACAGACCGCACGCTGAGGCGAGCGAGCAAGCCCAGAGGTGAGCGAGCTAGAGAGGCTGGCCGCTCTCCTTCGCGCTCTGAGGTTGTCTGTAGGAATGTCTTCCCGCAAATAGTCCCTCCTTTTGTCCCGCCTTCTTGGAAGAAACCTCCATGGTGATTGGCTAACACTCCTCCCCCCTCTCATCTGATTGGTGGCTGCAGTAGCTCCGCGAAGCAGCCCCCTCAAACATGGGCCAGAAACATTTTTGATCGTTCCGGAAATCGGGAGATCACATCTCCTCCGCTCGCTTCCGCTATGGTAACCAGACACCTTAACACAGCTCGACAAAGCTCCTCGGGCACCCGGGACGCGCCGAAATTCATGCGGTCTGCAGCGGCCTTAAGCCTCATGCCCTGCAATAGGTTTCCTCGGACGTATGCTAGCAATTTTGCTAGCATAAGTCAGAGGAGAGGAAAGGGGCGGGGCAGCTGCAGGGAAGATGGGTAGGATCCGGCGCAGGCCTTTCGTGAAGGAAGGATTGGGAAGCAATTAAAAAATGGATTTGGAAAAGAAAAGTCAGCTTGGAAAGGAAAAGATACACCCAGTTTCTCTGACACACAACAACAACATTGCTTTGTCTCCGGTTTCCCCTCTTGCAAGATCAGTTAATATTCTGGCCTTTTTGCACATTACATCTGCCCTTGCAAACACTCTCTCCTACTTCTCAGCAAATATGCTCATCATCAGCAACATAATCTCTTCTGACACGTACGCCCCAGCTAGCCGTTCCCAGCATCAAGGTCACCAAATACGTTGTTTTGTGTGTGCTTTCTTCGCAAAAGCAAAAAGGAACAGAGGGACCTTCCCAAAGTGCTAAGCAAGCAGCCGCTTTTGTCAGCAAGCCAAAGGCAACTTCGTGCCCAGCTGGCTGCTGCTCCATACAGAGCTCAACCGCCAGTCTTACCTTGCGCTTGCGAGCTGGAGAGCACGCCAAGGACCGAGAAAGCGCTGGAATAGCTTCCCAGCACTCAATTCTCATCCCAGCCAAAACAGTTTGGCTCAATGAATTAGCCATAATTGAGGAGTATTACCGTATTTCTTCGAGTCTAAGGCGCCATCAAGTCTAAGGCGCACCTTTACTTTCAGTACCACCAGCAGGGAAAAAAAAAAATCCATCAATTGTAAGACTCGCCTCCCTTCATTAAATCTACCTGCTCAGCACCAACTCTCCCCAGCATGTCTCCTGCAGCTGAGGATGACTGAGTGCACTGCCTTTGCATAGCATTTCTGGCCCCGTCAGAAAGTGCCATTTCCTTCGTTACCTGGGCTTGGGAGAGCTTCAGGGAGGCCTGTGCAACCCTCTGCAGGCCTCCCTGATCTTCAGTTTGGCGAAAACCAGCGATTTTTGGCCATTTCTGGTTTTCGCAAAAACCGGAAATGGCTGAAAATCACTGTTTTTTGCCGAACTGAAGATCAGGGAGGCCTGCAGAGGGTTGCGCAGGCCTCCCTGAAGTTCCCGCAAGCCCCAGTAACTAAGAAGATAGCATTTTGGGGTGCTTTTTGGAGACCTTCGAGTCTAAGACGCACCCCATTTTTTGAAATGCTTAATTGGGAAAAACATGCGTCTTAGAATTGACAAAATACAGTAAATGATTTGGGAGCATTATCATTTTTGGGAGCTTTTCAGAAAGCCGCTCTCTTGCTGCTTATAGGGGCTGGTGGCATCCAGTGCTTTGGAAGTTAAGCACAGACCAGAGGTAGTTGCTCTTTACTGAGTCAGACCTTGCTGCATCTAGTCTAGGATTGTGTACACTGGCTGGCAGCAGCTCTCCAGGATTTCAGACATGGGGGTTTGTCCCAGCCCTAGCTAGAAATGTTGCTGGAATTGGGACCTTCTGCATGCAAACCTGGTGCTCTACCACTGCCCCATAATTGCTTCCCTTACGGTTATTGGGCAATTCAGTATGCCACACAGTGGCGTCACTGGGGGGGGGTGCGGTTTATTATGAATAATAACATACCAAACAATAATACATAATAATAAATAAATAATACCAGACACCCCTACCAGTAAGGTGTCAGTATGAGTCAGGTCTCATTTCTATGTATCAGAGCTAATGCTAGAACTCTTGTTCAGCTGTCTGAGTGTCATCAAGTTGGCCACTGGTTTTTTGTTTGTTACTGATTTGTTGGGAGACCTGTACTGTTATATATTAAAATAAATAAAGTTAGTGGAGGGTGACACCATGAGTTACTGCACTGAGTGACACCAACCCTAGCGACATCGCTGTGGCGACGCGCTGAGCTCTTGCTTTGCATCCTAGTGACGCCTTTGTGCAGTAGCGTCGGGCCACCTGGGGTGGGGCCCCCCCAGGGCAGCTCACGGTGGGGGGACAGCCGCACTGCGGCTGTTGGATTGAGCGGGCAGAAGGCAAGAAAAACCGACACATTTTTCCCCTCCCGCCCGCCTGGAGCCTTACATTTCAGTTGAGCAGCCAGCACCATTGGGGGGGGGTCGCCCCACCTCCCGGGGGGCGTGGCTACGCCGCTGGACCCAAGTACCATGTAATTTAAGGCTTTAAAAGCATCAGCCCTTTGAAATGTGCCTGGAAATAGACCAAACATTTTTATAAAGACTTAGAAGTATCATTCATTTGGATTACTATTTGAATTTTTTCAGTTTACTTCTCCAAGGCTTCAGTTCAGACTCCACTTTTTGTCCGGAGTGAGGAGCTAAGAGTTGGAACTCCTGGCTTCCAAGCTGCTGCTTACCTTCGTGCATCTCCAGGATGTGAACCGTGTCGCCAACCTGCAAGGACAGCTCCACATCCTGAACAGCATCATAATTATAGATGGCTGAGGGGGAAAAAAGGAAACAGAAATCAAAAATAAATCAACAGAAAGGAACACAAGGAAGAGCAAAAAAAAAGTAGAATACATGATAGTAGGAGGCACAAGTGGGCATAATTTGAACTTCTACGAGCTCCTCATTGTTTTATTTGTGCCGGAAACTTAAGCGCTACCGATACAAAAAGGTGATTTGGGGAGGCAGGGCCTGTTGCAGCTTGGAGATGCAGAACCTGTGGCAAAACAGCAGCTTTTACAGTTATTTACATTTCGTCGAGTTGTTTTTACATGCAAACAAACAGTACACAGCTCAATGTTCTGCCCACAGCCCAAACAAGGCTGGGCTGGAATTTGAGCTGGAGAGGACACAACACCGAGGCAGGTGGTGGGGCACCGACAGAAGGTTTGGGAGTAACTTTAGATCACCATCGAGTTACAGGCAGCTCTGAAGTTACCTTCCCAACAAGCCACAAGCTTTGGTTTACAATTACAACTCCTACCTACACAAAAGAAAAGGGGGTGCTTAGGCTATGGGATAGATTCACCTCCCTTTCTCGAGTTTCCCTTTTTTTTTTAAATGGCTCAGCTGAGATTCGTTGTTCCCCCAAGATTGTTTAATCTTAAAGCGGACTTAAAGAAACAAAGGACATTTCTTAAAGATTTGGCTAACCTGGATCAACTTCCACTGCTGTCATATCATTCACATGGTGACAGACCTATAATCACCCACCCTCAGTCTAACCTACCCCGCAGGGTTGTTGCATATGGGGAGAACATGTTTTATCTTCACAGTGCCCCAAACTCCTAGAAAGCAGTGCAGGACTGGACACCCACAATTTGTCCCAGCAAAGCCATGGAATCTTCTCTTTTCACCTCTCCATTCCTCATCTAGAAAGAGGCGAGTACAGACCCATTTCACAGGATGAACAAAACCATGCCTGATGCCTCTTTCAAAGAGTCTCTGACGGCACCAGGAGAGAAGTTTACCAAGCAGAAATGAATGATCCAGTTTGTGCTTCAGAGGGTCTTTATCTGAAGGCTGCTCTCTGAGAGACAGAGATCTGCAAGGACTGAACCAGGAAACACTACATATCCATATACATCAGCAAGGTAGATTACTTCCCGGCTTAGAGCCAATATAAACAAAATGACTGAGGCTTACCACACAGGAAATAATATACTGTACTTCAAATACCAAGACTATAAATAACACTGACACTAGTAGGCAGCTTGCAGATGGACTGCTGAGCACTTGGGAAAGAGACGCTGGGTCACAGCCATTTCTGCTAGCCTTTAAAGAAATTATCCCAAGTTCCTTTCTACAAGGCCCAGATCCGGTAGCACACCAGTCGACACTGCCACACCTCTCCTGCTCCCTGAAATTGGAAAAAAAGGAGGGGACTATAGTGGAAGGGGAAGTGTGGAGGAGAAAATGGTGGGCTAGAACATCCGTCACTCTAGCCTACCACTCTCTTCTACTTCAACACTTCCCCTTCCACTCCAGTCCCCTTTTCCTTTTCCAAAGAAGGAGTGAAGACAGGCAGGCAGGCGGAGGCGGGGGCTGTAACCGAGGTGACAGCCTCAGTTGGCCTCATGGACAGGCCAGACCTGCCCTTCCCAACCCAATTCTCAAACCCAGAGGCCCCCCAACTTACCATGGTCACGGCATCCTTCTTGCAGTGCCCTGTCGCAGCGGCACCATTGCCTGCAACCTCCTGGCTTTGGAAGTAGGTTTTCTCTGTGCCAGGTGCAGGGGAGTGACAACAGGAAATCTTGTTTACTGTGTACTCTTGGAGGCATCTGGTGGAGCCACTGTGTGATACAGGAAGCTGGACTAGATGGGCCTTTGGCCTGATCCAGCTGGGCTCTTCTGATGTTCTTATATGCCTGGCTCTCTTGGGCGCCGCCATCTTGAATCGTGTGAGATCTCACGCAACACAAGATGGCGGCACCCAAGAGAGCTGGTAAGAAGAGGCCCCCAAGGACATCCTGTGGTGCCCTTGGGCAACATGGCACACAGTTTGGGAACCACTGCTCAAGCCTCATGGTTGTGGCAAAAATATCACCATAATTGTACTACTAGCACTTTAAGCCCCCCGATTGTGGATGTGGTTGGAGCAGGTTCACACACTATATGGGTAATCCACATAACAGATACAGTTGCTGGGCTGGATACATCACAACAACCTGATGTGTCTGAGGCGAGTGCCTGGCAACGTCACAAGACTGTTAGTTCTTGAAAAAGAGGAACAACAACGGTACTGGAGTAGGGCCCAGCGGTAAAGGGGTGAAACCAGTGATAGCCCCAAAATGGCCTGAGATGAGCCTTTGCCACCCTAGAGGAAGAAGGTAAGAAGGTGAACAAAATGCTCATTTTTGTCAAGACTAGCAAACGTACTTGACAAAAAATGACTTAACGACTGAACAACAACAACAACAACAACAAGCAAACGTACTAATACAGGGGTTCTCAACCTTTGCAAGCCCGGGTACCCCGTATCACGGTCCAATTTTCTGAAGTACCACCTGCTAATTAATTGGATTAATCAATTAATTAGGTAATTAATCATTAAATAAAAAGTACTAAAACAATTTTAAATGTGAAAAATGTCTTATTTAACTCTGTTTGTGTGTGCGCGCGCAAGAGACACACATGCAAGAATTTTTTTTCTCCAAGTCACACTTCCCAAAATTAGCTCCTCCCTCCCTCATCCCACCAAAGTACATTTTCCAAAGTACAAAAATAAGCCCAAAACTAAAATCAGAGACAGAAGTGCTCCAAAAATAATTACAGTTTAAAATCCATGTTAATTAACACTTAGCTGCTGATGGGGCAGATAAGGGGCAGGGCTTGGCGTACCCCCAGCAAGAGGTCCACGTACCCCTAGGGGTACCTGTACCATAGGTTGAGAACTCCTGTACTAGTAGATTTTTCAAGTCCCACATTCATCCACTGTCACCCACCGTTTGTGTAACCTGCGCTGAGAATTTGGACTTGTGTTTCGGTGACGCTCTAAGGCCCCATTTTCCATCACAGGTTATTTATTTATAGTATTTTTACCCTGCCTTTCTCCCCGAAGGGACCCAAGGTGGCTTACAACATAAAAAATACAATACAATACAGAAAGTAATCACTTTTTAAAACAGTGAAAAATAATTAACGAAACTAATAAAAACATCTAAAAATGGATTTAAAAAAGATTACATTTAAAACTACATTTAGGTTATACACGCGACAGAGGAAGGAACCCAAGCCCTAGACTTGCACCCAGGTCCTACTGGACAGACCACACACACGCCTGAGTCACACATGAATCCCTGGGGTCTGTAATTGATTGGTTTCTTGAAGCACCTAGTTCAGGAATTACTGTGTCAAGGCAATGCCAGCTTAGATTAATGGGAATCTGGGAGTGGCAATCGAGCGGCCAAGAATATTTTTCTTACAATCCTCCCCCCCCACACACACACAGTTTATTTGAACTTAAACGTACAGTATTAGACTTAAAGGGAACAAATAAAAAGAAAACTTCCCTTTTAGGCAAAGGAAGCTTTCCACATTCCAACAGGCAAGAACTGCAAGTCAAGGAGACACAGTTTCAACATAACCTATCATCATCAAGGCAGGATTTGAAGTAGCTACTTTCGTTTGATGGACTGGCCTCAGAACAGAGAGTTACTGTATATAAAATCTCTCGGCCAGCTGTTACGTGCAAGTTTAAGACAGACAAATTGCTGGAATTTTTCTCTGAGAGCTTTACTACTGGAGTCTGGCCCAGCTCCTTTGTTGGAAGGCAAGGAGCACTTTTTAACCCTGCGTGGAGGCATGCGTGTGCATCTGTGTTAAGATTGTCTCTGCATATAAACAAACAACAAACTTAACACCACTGAGTTCAGAGGAGCACACAACCAAGGCTGGACGTTCAGGTGCCTACTATGGCCTGCATTTGCGCAGCTTTGGTGGGTGCTTCAGCTTCATTTCAGTCTCAACCATGCCTAGCTGTGGTTCCCATGCCTGAGCTTGACTACTACTATACATTCTATGTGGGGCTGCCTTTGAAGACTGTTAGGAAATCTCAGCTGGTATGAAAATGCAGCTGCGAGGAGAGTTGCATTAGCTGTTCTTTCTGTTATTGATTTTTAATTGTATTAGTTTTTGTTTCTTTTTGCTTTGCTTTTTTGTAAGCTAGTTTGAGTCCTTATCGAGAACAGTGGGATTAACATTCTCAAAGCAAATAAATTTGGGCAGAGCCAAAGAAGCAGATTGCCTAAGGGCCCAATCCTAATTTTCCAGCACTGATGCAGCCCCAAGGTAAGAGAACAAATGTTTCCTTACCTTGAGGAGGCCTCCATGACTGTCACCCCCCACCCCCACCGCAGGATGCAGCAAGCACCCCATTGGTATGGCTGCATCGGTGATGGAAAGTTACAGTGCAATCTTATCCAACTTACACCACCGGTGTAACTAGCAGGGGAGGGCAGGGCAGGAGGCTTTGGAGGGGAGGAGAGATTTAAATCCCCTTTGAAGGGGATTTGAATCCCCTTTCCATTCTGGGGCCTCCCGTTCTCGCTGCACTGCTGGTTACACCGGTGGTGTAAGCTGGATAGGATTGCGCTTCTAGTTAGGATTGGCCCTAAGGCTATCAAGCGAGTTCATAGCAGAGGCAAGATTTAAAACGAGGGACTTCCCAACAAACATCCGAGGCAATCTAGGTGCCACATTTGTCCAAAAGAAAAAAGCTGTGCATCTGTTTCACCTTGAAATCCAGCTGGTTTGATATCAGATGGGGGTGGGGTGGGGAACTGACCAAAACAACTTGCCCAGGAGAAAATCTACGCATCTGCAACCTAACAATTCATGACCCTCTTTTACTTACATGGTGAATGAAGGGAAAAGGGGTTTTGTTTTCTAGGCATGCAATGTTCAGAGAGATTGCGGTTTTGTTTTGTTTTAAATGTTATTCCAAGAAGGTCTATGGAATTTCCTAATATGGCAAGTCAAAGGCACAAACATTGCAGCTGGCTGGCAGTAAAGCTTTATGACCTACAGCAACCACTGGAATTATATGGCTGAATGCGAGATAAAGGAAGAGAAGGTGCAAAGCTTCAGGGCTCACAAAGGAGTGCCAGTTACCTCTGGCCAGGTGCAGAGGGCTTGATTGCTAAATGAGAGGCGTGCTGGAGCACCAGCTGCAAAAGCTACCTGTGGATCTGGAAGGCCTGTGTGCGATGGCTAACTGCAGCTGTACAGCGGTGAGGAGAAAACACTCTGTATATGTTCAGAGGCACCATAAGAACATAAGAACATAAGAAGAGCCCTGCTGGATCAGGCCAAAAGCCCATCTAGTCCAGCTTCCTGTGTCACACAGTGGCCCCACCAGATGCCTCAGGGAGCACACGAGACAACAAGATACCTGTGTCCAGTCGCCACTCCCTTGCACCTGGCACAGAGAAAACCCACTTCTAAAACCAGGAGGTTGCTTATGGCTTGTAACCTGTGATGGTCTTTTCCTCCATGAATTTGTCCAAACCCCTTTTAAAGGCATCTAGGCCAGGTGCCATCACCACATCCTGTGGCAAGGAGTTCCACAGATGAATCACACGCTGGGTAAAGAAATATTTTCTTTTGTCTGTTCTAACTCTCCCTCCACTCAATTTTAGTGCGTGTCCCCTGGTTCTGGTGTTGTGCGAGAGGGAGAAGAATTTCCCTCTATCCACTCTCTCCATCCCATGCATAATTTTATAAGTCTCAATCATGTCCCCCCTCAGGCGCCTTTTTTCTAGGCTTTTCTACCATCTCTCTCTTAGGCAAAATGCATCCAGCACGAGACCTCCCTTGCGCTACACCTGATGTCCACTCTTGAAGGACAGCATCTGACTAGGTATAAGACGTAACTGGCGTCACTAGGGCACACGTCACCCTGAATCGAGAAGGGCACACGTCACCCCATGCTGGCTGGCTCGGCTCTGGCAGGCAGGCTGGGCGAAAGGAGAAGCGACTGGGCGAGGAGGGCGAGGGCCGCTGCTGGCGACTCGAGGGCTGGCGTCGACGCGTTAAAGATGGCAGCGGCTGCTGCTGCGGCTTGTGTCTCCCTCTCCTCTAGGGCCAGGCACGAAAGATGGCGGCTGCACACTGCTGCTCCTGCTGCTGCTGCCTGTTCTCTCCACGCCTGGCTTTAACTGGTGCCTCCAGGATTTCGCGGCTGCGCAGAAAGTCGCTAAGGGCAAAAGGGCTCCCTTATGCCCTCATCGACCAGTCTGCGCATGCGCGAAATTGCAAACTGCTGGCGCTAGGGCTATTTTTGAAGAGGCCAAGCCTCCGGCCGAAGACAACATGTGGAGCCTGCTCCGGCGACCCGACTTCGCGCGAGGCAGCGAGGGTGACGCGCGTCAGCCTTTGACATGTGTCAGACGTGCGTCATCCCGGCGACTCGCCCCACTCGCCATGCTACAGTGACACCAGTACGCAACCTATAAGAAAATGGAGGCAGGGGTGCAGAGAGGCAGAATATTTATTTGCTTGTTCTCTTTTTATCCTACCCTTCCTCCAGGCAGCATACATGGTCCCTCATCTGCGCCATTAATCCTTCCAACATCCTTGTGACGTAGGTTACATGGCTAAACAGAGATTTGATCCCAGGTTTTGATCCATCTTAAGCCAACACTTAAAAGTAGGTACTTACTTTTAATTGGGTGGGTGCAACCCTCAGGCCCCACCCACAGAGCCCTGCTAATTGGGCAACGAGAGGCACCTTTTAAAGTGGTGTCCTCTTATATTTAGCAGGGGGAGAGCAACCGTCCCTCTTCAACCCAGCATGGTTTCTCTTCTGCATCTCTTTTTAGAGAGTGAGCCCTTTGGGGACAGGGAGCCATTTAGTGATTTCTTTTGCTATGTAAACCGCTTTGGAGACTACAGTACTTTTTTGTTGAAAAGCGGTATATTAATTATTATTATTAACAGTATTTATATACCGCTTTTCAACAAAAAGTTCACAAAGCAGTTTACAGACAAAATCAAATAACTAAATGGCTCCCTGTCCCAAAAGGGCTCCTAATCTAAAAAAGATGCAGAACACCACCAGCAAACAGCTACCAGAAAAGACACTGTGCTGGGGTGAAAGGGGGGCAGTTGTTCTCCCTCTGCTAAATATAAGAGGAGCACCAGTTGAAAAAGTGCCTCTTGCCCAGTTAGCAGGGCAAATAATAAATAGTTATTTATTATTAATAATTACAGTAGGGTATGGAGATCATGGATCATGTCAAAGCCTTCATCAAAAATAAAGACTGTCAATGCCTGTCACCAGGTCTTATTGCCCTTCTCAAAATCCTTTTTAGCAGTTGCTGGCAGTGCTGGTGAAGTATCATGACTGAGAAACTCAGTTTGCAAATCAGAACTTTTTTGGTTCAAATCTCATCTCTGCCATGAACGCTCAACAACTCAATCCTATAGTCACTTTCACAGAAGTAAGTTCCATTGAACACAATGGGACTTCTCAGTAGACTTGCATAGGTTTGCACTGTACGAGGCCTTCAGCCAGCCATTCCCACTCAGTCTTCCCCATCTGCAATATGGGGATAATAATGCACTAACTGTACAGGATTGTTCAAAGGATTACATCAAGGTAGTGCGTGTGAGACTCTTTGCAGAATCAGGAAATGCTATATAAATGCGTAGCCGCCTTGGGTCCCCCTATGGGGGAGAAAGGCGGGATAGAAATTCAATGAATAATGTGATTATTAGCATAGATACAGCATTATACTCTGTGTGTGTTTGTGTTTATTTTTATTTTTCACATTTTTATACCGCCCTTCCTCCAAGGAGCTCAGAGTGGTGTACATAGTTCCTCCCCTCCTTTTTTTGTCCTCACAACAACCCTGTGAGGTAGGTGGGGCTGAGAGATAGTGACTGGCCCAAGGTCACCCAGCGGGGATTTGAACCTGGATCTTCCAGGTCTAAGTCCGACTCCCAAACCAGTACACCATCCTGGTGTATGCAATGCTCTTTATATTTCTCTCTCCCCCCCCCCCCATTTTCAATGCTTTTGTCACAATAAAAAAAAACCCAATACGCTGAAAGGTCAAACATCTGAAAAGGAGAACACTTTACAAGGCATTAAGTTGCCCTTCAGTTCAGCTTCAGTTAATTCAAAGCAGAACAAAGGGGATCTTGTGAGGCAATCAACTTGCTTGAATGATTCAAAGTGTGGAAGGATTTGGCTAAATCCATAATCTTGCAGTTGGTTGGGACACAGCTCCCATCCAGTCAGTCACACACCCCCTTTCACCCGCTAAGAATTACGATGAAAGTGATTTTCTGAGCGGTCCACCCTGCCTCTCCAATGGCATTTTGGGCTCGAACCCATAATCTGATAGAGTGCAACCCCTCCCCCCCCCCCGCAGTTTCTTCTCCGAACAAAGAGCATCATTGACAGCTGAACAAGCTTCATTACATCTTCCAGGCAAAAGGAGTCACGAACTATTGTCTACAAGGGGGAGTTATGCGCTCTCAAGCCACGTCTTCAGAGCTGGTATTTGCACTGCATTTGAGGAAACGGGCAGCTTCTTGCCAAGTCCAGGCCAAAACAACAGTGACTTTATTGGAAACAAAAAAAAAATAATGAAAGAATTGACCAAGGAGACGAGGCTTTGCGGGCACAAAGGCCTTTTGATCTCCAGAGGAAAAACTTCTGCAAGTTGTGCTCCTGGACATTTAAAGAAAGGGAGCGTGCGGAAGGGTTCGATGTCAGATATAAAAAGAGGGGGAAATGCAGTTTTGAACCACATTCCCAGGATATCAGCAGTGTTCGAAATTAAACTAGCAGAAGGACAGCTAACCAGATTTGGAACTGCGTTTGCATGCCTTCGCTTTGCAGCACACGAAAGCAGAATCAAAGCGAGGATTATCACTGCTGCTGCGAACAATTCCATTCTCATCCTACACAGGTCTACGTTTTCTGTAGCAGAAGGTTTGGGCTTCCCCCCCCCCCCCGTCATGTAGCAAAAAAAAAAAAAAGTCACACCAAGACAGCAGCAAAAAAGAAGAGAGACTACAAACAGGTGCAGAAGAAAAAAAAACCCAACAAGTTATTGGGAATCATTACACTGGACAACCAATTTTAACTACAGTCATGCCCCATGATTAAATCAGTCATTTCTTATAGATTTTGAGATGCTGAACACGAATGCGACAATGAAAAACGCAAAACTGGCTACGGTTTGAGAGAGATCCACAACAGATAGTACGCAATGAGGATTGCTTCTCCTAGACCAGTGTTTCTCAAACTGTGGGTCGGGACCCACTTGGTGGGTCACAGCCCAATTTGTGGTGGGTCCCACAGAGCCTCCAATGAAAACACGGGTGATGGAAAGATCAGATAACTAATTGCCTTAAGCCCTGAGGCTATTCAAAAACCTGATAGCTGCTAATTGCTATTCATTAGGGCAGCCTCAGTACAAGAAGTGGATTGAGTTTTTTGCAAATGAACAAAATATAAATAAATATATTTCTTTCTAGATCACCTTTTTTTTTTTTAAAGCCTCGTAAAGCTAGGTGGGTCCCGATAGTGTCATTTTAAAAAGTGGGTCCCGGTGCTAAAACGTTTGAGAACCACTATCCTAGACTAGAGCCAATCGACAGGTTTATTTTCATTTTTGTTTTCAGCACGTCGAAATTAGTAAAGATGAGCTTTTTCCATTAGTCCTTTCCCAACTCATCCCATCGCCACATGCCTGAGACACAGAAATGAGTTGGGCACATTATACGGTACTGCTAATTATACGGTACTGCCATTGCTGCTAAACACAAGACAGCAACGGCCTCCACTACTGCCACCACTACGCCATTGGGGCAAGGGCCATGTGCACCACTAGCAAGGCTCCAGCAGGGAGCATCAAAATCTGATGCCACATTGTGTCATTGCAAGGAAAACATTAGATTTATTATTATTATTATTATTATTATATGAATTTATATCCCGCCTTTCCCAAGCCAAAGCAAATCCCCAAGGCAGCTTACAAAGCTCCATAATAATAAAAGTACAGTGTATATAGTGAATAGAAAACATTAATAAAAACAATAAAACTATTTGAGGGGCAGCTATTTGGTCCATAAGAAGGAAGCAGAACGAAAACGTCAACCCGTCGCCCAAACACCAGACGAGACAGAAACATTTACGTCATCATATTCATTTTACCCACATTCGTAACATTTTAGATTAACATAAGAACATAAGAAGAGCCCTGCTGGATCAGGCCAAAGGCCCATCTAGTCCAGCTTCCTGTATCACACAGTGGCCCCACCAGATGCCTCAGGGAGCACACAGCCAACAAGATAACCTGTTTCCCGTTGACACTCCCTTGCACCTGGCACAGAGAAAACCCACTTCTAAAACCAGGAGGTTGCTTATGGCTTGGCATTAACGGTTAGTGTAACAACAGTCTTTTAACGACTATTTGCTTTTAATACTATGTATGTAAACACGCCAAACCAAAAACGAAAGCCAGCCCCCGCCCCCGATCTGGAGAAAGAGGTCAGGAACCCTGCAATCCCCTGGTTCCAGGCTGTTTTAAGTGAAGCTAATAAGAACATAATCCTTGCTGGATCAGGCCAAAGGCCCATCTAGTCCAGCTTCCTGTATCTCACAGTGGCCCCACCAGATGCCTCAGGGAGCACACAGCCAAGAAGATAACCTGTTTCCTGCTGCCACTCCCCTGCACCTGGCACAGAGAATTCAGGAAACCGAAATTCAGGAAACCGAAACGTTTTGAAATAACTTCACATACGTAGCTCAAAGAATGACAGATAAAGAAGTCTTTGAGGGGGCGGGGCGATGTCGGATCCCCTGTAGGATTTTGAGAAACGTTGATCTAGACTGCAAGCTCTTCAGGGCAGAGATCTGTCCACTCACTCCTTGCTAAGCATCATGTACATCAATGAGGCTACATTAGTAAATATTCAGTGATTACACCATATCACCTCATTTCTTAGGTATTTTTCTATGTTATTTCATTTTCATGCACAAGATTTGCATTTAAATTAGAGGCTTACTGCACTCATAGTAAGGGCACAACAAGTCCTGCTTGTATTTAGTGTGCCTAATAAATAAAGTGCCTAATAAATGCATTTGTGTAGCTCTTTCTGAGAACGCAGTGTTTCACACGTACTACCTTGGCGTCTTTCCAACCACCCTGTAAGAATATGTATTATTCCCATAACACAGATGGGGAAGACCAAGGCCACCCAGTGACTTCACCACAGAGGCGAGATTCAAATTCAGGAAGTCTAGATCTGCAGCACAGTCCCTCAGCTGGTATACCACATCAGCCCAGAGGTGTAGCTAACATTAGATTGTTCTTTGGTGCATTGCTCTTCGTTACTGGAGAAGCAATCTGTGGTCACGCATCCAAATTCAGCCTTTTGATGGGAAAATGATATACAGTATATATCCCCCCCCCCCACAAAAAGCAGAAATATCTGGTTGATCACCAAATATGAAACAACTTGTTCTGCTTTTGCAGGAACGAGTCCCAAAAGAAAACAGAGAGGGTCCCTTGGCTCAGCTCTTTAAAAAAAGGTGTTATAGGTTAAATCAGTGATAGCGAACCATTTGGGCTTGGTGTGTCGAAAATTTTGAAAATGCCTAACTTGACTCTGCTGGTGTGTGTCACCCCCCCCCCCGCGAACTTTTAATAGTACTTTGACTATAGCTACTTTTAATAGTAATTTTGAATTGAACTGAACTGAAAACAACTATACAGTAGAACACATTACATTTTATTTAAATCAATTAGTGACTTTTTTTGTTGCTGAGTTTTACTAGATAATAAATTGAAAGAAGTCTGCCAAAATCCCTGCCCTAAATGTTCAAGACAAGCCTGTAAAACTTTGCAAAAATGTAAGGTGTATCATGGCCCTGGGGGAAATGCTGGTGTGTCACCCAAAATGACCTCACGTGTCACCTGTGACAATCGTGTCATAGGTTCGCCATCATGGCTGTAGATCCAAGTAAGTAACTCTGGAGCTTAGTCTCATAAAATTCCATAATCATATATGGCTTTGATATAGGATTGCTAGCCAATCAGGGTTTTTTGCTAGCCAATCAGGGTTTTATAAGCCTAGATGGGGGTTTGTCCTCCAGGTCAGCTGCCAGAAAGAGAAAGCAAGGCTTATGCACCTTTTCTTCCCTCCCCAAATGGGCCATGATCTTCTAAGTGCTGGATGGCCGCTCTTGCCATGCAATGTCTCAGTGGTATATGCAATATCCCTATGGGTATCAATGCAGGCGGAGCCCCCCAGAGCAGCCTGGGAAACTTCCCACTCGGGCCCATTGAGGAGGCTGAGTGAAGCAAATGCTTTGAGTGGCAGATTGGCAGGCGCGGCTGTGCGCAGCCTCACTGCACTCCCCACCATTTCCTCTGGGTGGACCAGCAGGCAGCTCCTCCTCTTGCAGCGCTCCCCATGTCTGAGCCTGGGAAACAGAAAAGGAAGTGAGGAAAGTAGAGTGATGGCAGCCTAGAGCGGCTGTCGCCAACCGGTGGTCCACAGACCACTGATGGCCCGCGAGAAAAATTTGGTGGTGATCTGACACCCCCCCACCCTTCTTTTTTTCCCCACCAAGCTTCATTTCTTCCTAAAACAAAAATAGGAGATGCATCCTCCAGCTGCTAATTGCAGGCAAGTAGAACGAGACTAAGCCCGAGAGAGGCTCTGCAAGGTTTCTGTTAACATTACAGAGCCTCTCTAGGACTTAGTTTCATTCTACTCGCCTGCAATGGAGGCTGCTACTCCATTTGCTTTAAGGAAGAAACAAAGCATGCTGAAAGAAAAGTGAGAGCCTGGGGGGAGGGTTGCGCGCGGGTGGGGGGAGGGTTATGTTCGTACCTTTTAAAAAATTCATGTCAGTGGTCCGCGGGATTCAACATTGTGCGTTTAGAGGTCCAACTGGTTGGCGACTGCTGGTCTAGAGCAGGAGATGCTGCTGCTCTTCTCTCCTCACGTCTTCTGCTCCCCAGGATCTGCCAAGGGGAGCACGGTGACCAGAGGAGGAACAGGGTCAGCACAACTTGCCATTGCTGCTTTGATTAAAAAAAAAAAAAGATGGAGGCACACACCCAACAATGGGCGGGGGGGGGGGAGTGGTAAGGCATGGGATAGGTCTTGGGCTGGAAATCCTGTCCCCACTGTGGAGTCAACAGCCACAGCAAGAGAGTGGGTAGAGAAATGTCCATCCAATTGCCTATGAAAAACTTCACATTTGGTGTGGGTTAAACCGCTGAACCATGAGCTGTCGATGGAAAGGTCGGCAGTTCGAATCCACGACGGGGTGAGCTCTCGTTGCTTGGCCAGCTCCTGCCAACCTAGCAGTTCCAAAGCATGTTAATGTGAGTAGATAAGTAGGTACCGCTTGCGGGAAGGTAAACAGCGCTCCGTGTTCCAGCCGCATGCTACGCGCTGCGGCAAGGAGAGTCATGCCGGCCACATGACCACAGACGTGTCTTCGGACAACGCTGGCTCTTCGGCTTTGAAATGGAGATGAACACCACACCCTAGAGTCGGACACGACTGGACTTAATTGTCAGGGGTCACCTTTACCTTTTTTTTATTTATTCCACACCAGGAGTGGGTAGAAGGTAGATTGCGATCTACTGGAAGATTCACAGCAGATCAGCAAGAATTTTCAGTTCCCAATAACTGAACTGCAAGTAAAGCTGAAAGTAAAAAGAATTTGCTGCTACGGCTGGCCTTAGTACAACGACTACTTTCTCAGTTTCAGTGTTCCTCATCTGAAAAAGCCAGGATGGTGTTGCGGTTTGGGAGTTGGACTTAGACCTGGAAGATCCAGGTTCAAATTCCTGCTTAGTCATGAAGCTTCCTGTGTGACCTTGGGCCAGTCACTCTAATAACATAAGAAGAGCCCTGCTGGATCAGGCCAAAAGCCCATCTAGTCCAGCTTCCTGTATCACACAGTGGCCCCACCAGATGCCTCTCTCTTGGCCTGAACCATGTGTACCACCCTGAGCTCCTTGGAGGAAGGTTGGTATAAAAATGTGAAAAAAATAAATAAATAGGTGCATCACTGCCTTTCACCAGGTCTTTGTACAGATCTGTGGGACAGCTTTAGAGCTGTATGTTGGAATCCCTGATCTGGGGTAATTCAGATGTCAATTTGCACTTCTATATGCAAATCATCCCAGTCAATAGCTCAAGAGACACAGTAGCTAACAGGATCTTATCCCCTGAGCAATTTGGAGTCTGACTCCAGCTACTACTTTGCACCTGGATCCAGTCAGTGGACCGTATGACAGACCTAGATGCTGCATGACAAACCATGGCAGAAGAACCCTTGTGCCATGAATTCCTGCTTGTGAACTTCCTACAACCATTGGGATGGCAAAGGTTACAAGCAGGATGCTAGATGAGGAACTTCTGATCTGCTCCAGCGGGGCTTTTCTTACGTTCCTGTCGCCAGGGATGGGGACTCGAGTCAAATGACTCGACTTGCAAGTGCGACCGAGTCACTTTTTTCTCGGACTCGTGACCCACAGACACGCACTCGGAGTCGCGACCCATGGGACTCGCACTTGACTCTTACTTGTCCAAAAGCAATTCACACTGACTCGCACTTGACTCGCACTCATGAGGGTAACGACTTGCCATATCCAAGTCATTTTCCTTTAATGGCCGTCGTCGTCAATCAGCAAGCAGGTTGGCGACACTCACCACAACACAGGCAGGCAGGCGCAGTGGAGACCTCGGATGAGGAGGGCGATGAGGAGGGAGGGTTTTCGAGCGGGTGGGGTGAGTCAGGGAAGGCAAGCCTTGCTCGGAGTTTTGTTTTTTTCCTTGGTGTTTTTGCGTCATTGGCCACAACTCCGAGGGGAGGGGTGAGGGAAGGCGAGGCTGCTGCAGCGGTTCCTCCTCATTGGCTCCTCCAAGGAATGCTCGACTCAGCAAGGGGAGGGGCAGCGAGGAGCAATACAGCTCCGTATGGGTTTGAATGTGGACATGAATATGCTTGATTTTCCCAAGCTAGATGGGTGGTGACAAGACTGAGAGGTGAGGGGAAGGGCATAGGGGAAGACAAGTGGGTGCCTCAGGAGATCCCCACACCCACCCACCCCATTTTCAGGGGAAAAAGCCATTTTCCCCAAAGTGACTCGACTCGTGGTTTTTGGCCTTACTTGCACTCGACTCAGACTCGTGCAAGAATGACTCACACTCGTGACCTAGTGACTTACATCCCTGCCTGTTGCCGAATCCAAGTCCACAACAGCACCGCGACCTGGAATGTGCAAACCAAGCTGTGACCTGCAGATCTGCCTTTCACTAAAATGTAGACTTGAGTCTATTGACTCGGACTCGAGACTTGACATCAATGACTCGACTCGGAATTGACTCGGCGATTGTAAAAGACTCGAAAGACTCGACTCGAGACTTGAAGCCTTTTAACAAGTCCAATTTTATTCAGGTTTAAACCCACTTTCCCCATTAAATAGATAGGGACTCGCAACCAAAGACTTGGGACTTGGAGTCAGAGACTTGATCCACATCCCTGCTAAAATGAAACATCAAAGTTCTGCAACACAAGAAAGTGTGGGGAGATGGGCTCGCTCAACTCTCTCTTGCAGCCAAACCCACCTCACAGAGCTTTTGCAAAGACACAATGAGAGGCCAGGAACTGGGAGGTTCCTTGAAAAATAAAGTCACAAACACATGACCTTGAAAGGTTTGTTGCCTTGGTTTCTCCCTCTCTGCCTCATTCGCATGATTCTGGGTGCACAAAGGCAGGTTAAGAGGACTCCAGTGATATCAAAACTCGTTGACAACAGCGCAGATCATTTTGGTGCCTGTCCAAAGCTGCTTCCTGTTTCTGCAATTCTTTCTGTGGCTCTTAAGGCACACCACAAGGCTGTTGTGCGATGACTGAACTATGCCCTGAGCAATCGGGCATGAAGTCACCACGTAATATGCCCTAAGTGTCCTTGGTCAATGCAGCACATCTAACCACATTTACAGAAATACTGTACAGCCAAGGAGACACCACAAAACCAACACTGTCAGCACCGACTTAAAAAATGCCTCATTGGGCTACGTGTACGCACTTGTTAAAACTTTGCACTTCCCAGAGGCTAATGCAACTATCTAGCACTCACACCCATAGCACGATCCTTCAGAAATCTGCCCAAGGGCCTCACAAAAGAGACAACACATTAACTGGAAACCTGAAGCATAAGTAGAAGTAACTGCATTTGGATCACATGTGATCATTTAGGGAAGGATATGGTTGTGACCTGTCTTTCCCAGCAAGGGTCTTAACACAGGTTAACTGGAGGACCCTTTGCCTAGCAGTTTGAAAACCACAGGCTTACCAGATGCTTCTCAAAACCTTGAAGTCTATCCTAGAAGCAATTAATTACAGTAGTTCCAATCTATATCAAGATAAAAAAAACTTGTGAAACACAGAAAGTAGCCTTCTGTGAAGTCCGAGCATCGATATCTAACTCCGTCTTGTCAGCACTGGCAGGCAGCCGCTCCTCCAGGGTTCCAGACAGGAATTTTTCTGTCTTACTTGGAGATACTAGAGACTGACCCTGGGACCTTCTGCATGGGTGCCAAGGATCTGCTCTGCCCTGACCTACAGTCACCACTGAACAAAAACAGGGGGTGGGGGAGCGGACTGCACAAAGTATATTGAGAATGCAACATCCAGGAAATAAAATCTTCACTTGGCACGGTGAACTGGTGGCCCAGATCCTGCACAGAAAACAGTTTTACCTGCCCCCCGGGTGAAATTTCAAGCAAGGTTCAAGGTTTGCCTGCAGTGTTATTAGTAAAGAAAAAGGGAAATGTTATCACATTGGAAGGTAGAGAGCTACGGTAACTTGCACATGAGTGTTACATCTCTCAAATGAAATAGGAAGTGCCCTGATAGAGGAGACAAACAGCTCCCTCTAAACCCGACTGCCAGATTGCTTCTGGGTGTGACTCAAGGTGCTGGGTGTGACTCAAGGTGTTCAAGGTTTAAGGGCTTACCTACACCTTACCTACACTTGCTTTAAGGGCTTACCTACAAAGCCCTTCAAGCAGAGGTTCCCAAAGTGCGGACTGTGGCTCCCTGCCTCTTGGCAGCATGACCACGACGCAACATGGAAGACTGCAGAGCAGAGGCTTCGCGTGCGGTGTTTTCACACCCTAGGACGCCCGCCCCGCCCCTCTTACCAACGATTTCTGGGTCGCATCGCGTCACCCAGAAGCGGCGATGACATCATCATGTTGTCGCCAATTATTTTCAGGTTCTGCGACTGGCACCAGCAGAAGGAAGGACGTCGCGACGCCAGTCAGTTTGGGAACCATTGCCTTAAAGGCTTAGGGCCAAAGTCTCTTATGGACCACATTCCTCCACAGAAGCTACGTATCTTGTAAGATCCTGCAAGGATCTGCAGGTTCCATCACTGTTTCAGAGGTCCCTGCAAGAGGGCTCCCTCAGTGGTGTCCCCATCACGAATGCCCTACCCTCCCTCCTTGCCAAATCTTTTGGTACTGCCCAAGAACTTTTCACCCACTGCAAACACCCTCAAACAGTATACGGTATAGTATCCGCGGGGATTGATTCCGGGACCCTCCCGTGGATACCAAAATCCATGGATGCTGAAGTCCAGCACCCAATGCTCACTATCGTGCCACAATGCCTTACTGGGGGGGGGGGGGGAGGGAAGCAGCACAATCCAGATCAGTACTGTAGCAGGGACAAAGCATTCAACCCCATTACTCCCAATGTGATTTTACTGTGGTTCACATGCCCCACTCTCTTTTCAAAACATAAAGGAAAAATTCTAAGCGTTTAAAGACACATGTGCTTATATGGGACCTTACTTGGAAGTAAGCTCCACTGAACTCCGTGAGACTTGCACATGCTTAGTCAGGGGCAGTTAGTTTTACAAGTATCATTCTGTATATGGGGAAGGGGGAGAGGAAACAATGCTTGTACGAGCCCATCTTGAGAAAATGGCCAAACACAAAATGGTTATGATCCAAACAAGCCTTGGGAAGAATTTGATGATAAGTCATTCCCCCATATCTATGACTTACTGCAGTGTTTCCCAAACTTTTTCAACCTGCGACTCCCTTGACCATTGGTGATCCTTGGCCGCGACTCCCCATTACATGATGTTGATGCCTGCCAATTGGCATTGCACTGTTTTCCGAGGGGATTCTGTGGTACTCCGCGGCTCCCCTGGCTGGTATCCGCGGCTCCCCTGGGAGCCACGCCTCCCACTTTGGGAACCACTGACTTACTGTACTAAATGGACAAACCATTCTAGCCCAATTGGGTACAGTAAGTATATTGCATTAAAAAGAATTCTGCCCCGTCTCTTTGCAGCCAGTTTTCATAAAACGTCAATTTAATCTAATTGCATACTTGCACAATGCTTGGGCTACAGACTGCCAGATCACTGGAGGAAATCTGCCCACAAACACACAAAAATATAGAGATCTTTGTCAACTGAAATAAAGCCATAATGAAAAGGACAGTCTGACACACAAACACTCACTTGTCATAACTCTCATAACAGCCACAGCACAATTTGCAACAAACTTAAGAACATTCTTTGGTAATGTCAGAAAGACACATCCTATCGACAGCCATTTATTTCTTTTTCATATTTTTATACCCTCCTTCCTCCAAGGAGCTCAGGGTGATGTACATAGTTCTTCCCCTACTTTTGTCCTCACAACAACGCTGCAAGTTACAACCACCAGCCTCGGTTTGGCTCTCTTTATGCTTTCCATGTTATATTTATTTTTCACACTTATATGCCAATGCTTCTTCCAAGGAGCTCAGGCTGGTGTATATACTTCCCCTTTTTTGTCCTCAAAACAACCCTGTGAGGTTGGTGAGGCCAAAAGACGGTGACTGGCCCAAGGTCACCCAGAAAGTTTCAACATGGCTGAGTGGGGATCTATCAGCATAGGAAACTGCCATGTTGAGTCAGACCCTTTTAGTACATCTGGCTCAGTATTGCCATCCTGGGCTGGCAGCAGCACTCCCAAGGCTTCAGAAAGGTCTTTCCCAGTCCTACCTGGAGATGGCAGGGATTGAACTTGAGACCTTCTGCATGCAAAGTAGTTTATCTATAAGGTAAAGGTGACCCCTGACAATTAAGTCCAGTCGTGTCCGACTCTAGGGTGTGGTGCTCATCCCCATTTCAAAGCCGAAGAGCCAGCGTTGTCCGAAGACGCCTCCGTGGTCATGTGGCCGGCATGACTCTCCTTGCCGCAGCGCGTAGCATGCGGCTGGAACACGGAGCGCTGTTTACCTTCCCGCAAGCGGTACCTATTTATCTACTCACATTAACATGCTTTGGAACTGCTAGGTTAGCAGGAGCTGGCCAAGCAACGAGAGCTCACCCCGTCGCGGATTCAAACTGCCGACCTTTCGATCGACAGCTCATGGTTCAGCGGTTTAACCCACACCAAATGTGAAGTTTTTCATAGGCAATTGGATGGACATTTCTCTACCCACTCTCTTGCTGTGGCTGTTGACTCCACAGTGAAAGCTGACAGCTCATGGTTCAGCGGTTTAACCCACTGCGCCACCCGCTGGCTTTCGAGATTCTCTATGCCCCCCCCAAACAGCTAACAGTATATAACACATGAGTATGCAATCTTATTCCAATCTCTCAATACAAAACTCACTAAAGTTAAATCACTGCAAATAAATACGGATGCTTTATAAGCCAACATGTTTGGCATCAGGACATAAATACTGTATACATACATCAAATCATCAAAAGCATTAATGTGGTTAGTCCCAATAGCCATTCTTGAGAAGTATTTTCTAATTAGGATTCAGTTTGTGGGGAAAGGGAGAAAATACTCTTTTCTCCAAGGAGATATTCAATTTTATTTTCTTTATAAATACTAGCAGATGTTAAGGGCCACCTATTGAGTTTGGCATCAGTGTCTCTGAAATGGTTACATGCACCAGTCTCATGCATATTTCACACTGAAACCTGGAAGGCCCCAAACTGACACATAACCAACCCCAGAAAAGCACAGCCACCCTGCGAAGTAGGGAAAGCTAAGAGACATAGAAACTGGCCCAAAACCGCCTAGTGACCTTAGTGGCCGAATGGGAGATTTGAACCTGTGACCGTTCAGTCTAAATCCAACAATCTCACCACAGGACCAGGGGACGGCAGAGAGACAGGGCTTCGCATCAGCCAGCGCTTTGCTCCAGGTCAGCTTTAACTTTTAACAACGACACACTAAAACACAGCAATAAGGAACAAAGTGCTTCTGAGCATGCACAGACTGTCCCGTTCCACCACACTCACTGAGTAGCCACATCTCACTCCCACACTGCTGGAATAAGAGGAACAGGCTGTCAGTCACGGGACAGTTTGAAGGAAGTTTTGAACCTGCCGGCACTGTATAAACACAGCTCAACATGGAAAGAATGAATTGTATGGAAAAAAAGGGGGGGGGGAGGCGCATAATTATAGACCCTGAATAGGGGAGAGCTGTGCTTGCCATCAGCAGGCAGCCATCAGCCATGATAATAAAGGATATGCATTCAGGGGAGGGGGCGCTAAGCTCTTTCAGTGCACCAAGTGGCAACACTCCTCCCCCCCCCCCCGGAAACAAGGAGGAGGGAAATTAAGCAGAAGCGGAGAGGGGCTGTAGCCCCACCCTCTCCCTCCACACTTCCTCTTCCTCTCTTTCCCCCTCCTTTTCAAATCCAAAAAGAAGAGGAGGCAACCAGGAGGCCGATAGATCGGCTGCATTCTTATACCACATACAGAAACGCATGCCTTTGTATTCCATTGTAATCCACAGAAACTACCACTCCCTAGTTTTGTATTTACACTCCTGGATGTGAATTAGGCTTTGCACTTCACTCCCAATCAGATACAGAGATAGAGGGAGTGCAGGGGAGGGAGAAAGAATCCCTTCTCCCCAGTCCATCCTGAACGTGTATATGACAGATTAAAGGATGTTAATGGGTAACTAGTCCACTTGAAGGGATCTTGAAGACTACTCCTGGAGAGACGATCCAGTGCTCAGCTTTCTCAATACGAAAAGGGAGCAGCCAGGAGTCTCATTTTATGTATCCAATATTTGAACCACTCAGAGAAATGCAGCATTCAGACATTTTTTAAAAAGGCATATATACAGTATATAAAAGTTGTCTGATCTCACTCAGCGCAATCTGAGTGCAAATGCCTACTCAGAGAGGTAAACCCTAGTGAGTTCAAAGGGCCTTACTCCCAGGTCACCATGTGTAGAGTTGCAGCTTCGGCAGAGGGGGGAGAAGAGAGAGACTGGAGCAAGCAAGAGGGAAAAAAACATACTGTAATTTGTTTTACTTCTAGGGGGCGGAGGGACAAGCCCAGCAGGGCAAGGAATTGCCTGTTGTTACGTCCACACAACCCAGGAAAGAAGCAGGCTACACGCGGGTAAGTGGGTTGCACGTGGGAACTGAACCTGAAGGAATCCGGGCGAGGAGAGCTTTCTGCGATTACTCACCGACCCCGTATTTTTCCCGCTTGGTGGGGATCCAGCGGGCCATGCCGCGGCTGTGCTCGCTCGCTGCCTCTTTCGCTCTCGACTCTCACCCACACTCGAGTCGGTCTCTCCAATCCGACAGGCAGCTGCGACTCAGCCTCCTCCGGGCTCTTCCGCCATGTTCAGGGGCTGGATCGGGCCGCCGCTTCCCCGTGTTCGGGTCGCTTTTTGCAAGTTGAGGTTCCAGCGGGAGTCGCAGACGCCGCCACCTGGCAACTTTCCTGCCCGCCCGCCGCCGCCGCCGCCGCCGCCGCCCTCCTGCAAGAACAGGCGCTTCTGCAGCTGCAGAGTCAGCGCGAAGGGGCGGCGACTGCCCGCCCCTGCCGGGAGGGATCACCTGCTCCACGGGCCGCGGCTCCTCCCTTGTCCCTTGCCCTGCCTGGGTCGGCCGCCCGCCCGCCCGCAGCTGCACCCCGCCCGCGATTCTTCTCTCCCTGCCCGCTTCCTTCTCTTGCGGTGGAATTCTGGAGCAGCGCGAGCCCAAGTCCGGTTACTCGGAAGTAAGTCCCGCTGACTTCCACGGGACGTGGGCTGCATGCAGTCGCCGTCCTGCTAGACGCACTTAGGCGGGAGTAAGCCCCATTGAACGGGCCATACTTCTGAGTAGACATGCATTGTTGAATTGCATCGCATCCCCCTCGTCCTCGGTGTATTAGGCTCACGGGCGAAACCGAAAAAAAATCACAACCGAGACAGCTCAAAACTACTGTACAGTACTGCAATAATAACTGCACTTGCTGGGCCGGCCCATCAGAGGCCAACTGAGGCTGTCACCTCAGGCAACGGATTGGTAGCAGGAGGCCCTCCTTCATCTGCCTTGCATCTCACTTTCCCTCCTGCTGCTGCTCTCACTCCCTGGATGGAAAAGGAAGAGTGGGACAGAGAAGAAACGGAAGTGTGGAGGAGAAGACAGTGATGGGCTAGAGTGCCCCTCCTCCACACTTCCTCTTACTCTCATGGGAAGCTAGAGCCTGCAGGTAGCGTTCCTTGACTTTAAAATCCAAGACTCAAAGTAAGGGCAGCAGCAGCACCATCATCTCAGCAGGCCTTAATATGGGTGTATATTTATCCCATTACAGAGTTAATTGACTAAGCATTGCTAGGCGGTTGTTCTTAGCAAGTGAGTGTTGTCACCATGCTTATTGTGTACATACTTTTAAGCTTGTTGCAAGCCTAGGCCATTTTCATTTCCTTCCATCTGACACTTTCCTTTATTATAATAAGCCACATCAATATACATGTGCTTTACACAGAGTGAAAAGACTCGTCTCTGCCCCAGGGAGCTTACAGTCTAGCTATTACAATCTAGAGTTTCCGTTTTTTTCCCCCTCTGTGTTTGTGTGCATGACGCCTCCGTGGTCATGTGGCCGGCATGACTCTCCTTGCCGCAGCGCGTAGCATGCAGCTGGAACACGGAGCGCTGTTTACCTTCCCGCAAGCGGTACCTATTTATCTACTCACATTAACATGCTTTGGAACTGCTAGGTTGGCAGGAGCTGGCCAAGCAACGAGAGCTCACCCCGTCGCGGATTCGAACTGCCGACCTTTCGATCGACAGCTCATGGTTCAGCGGTTTAACCCACTGCGCCACCCGCTGGCCTTTTGTAGTCACAATTACTGGACAACAGTTCCCAACTTTTCATATTCAATATGAACTTTTCAGATTTATATGAACTTTTCAGTTCATATTCAAATACAATTTGTCCAGTTCTTGATAACTTTTTAATTGGTCCTTATAAGGTACCTGAAATTCCTGTCTGGAAAGAAGCAGGTCAACAAGAAGCAGTGGAGGAGAAAATATTTTCAAATCTATATTTCCTTGCAGCCTTTCGGCCCATTGCATCTTTTAGAGATGCTTTTCCTTTCCAAATTTGTTTCTGACAGTTAGGTTTTTTTAGATTGTGCAGACAGAAGTTCATGAGAATGGATTCTTTTCTCATGTCTTTTCTAAATAGATGAAGTAGGGGTGGGTGGGGGAGTCTTTGATTTTAGAAATATGATACTTCTCCTGGGAGAGTGACTGTTTCTGCAAGCTCTCTCCCATAAATATTTTGCCGTATAATTCATCAGTGGTCGATTGAATGATTAACTTTAAAGTTGGTGCCTGGAATTTCTTTCTTGTATTAATTGAAATGATAGAACAAGATGAGAGAGTGAAAAATACT
Source organism: Plestiodon gilberti rubricaudatus (assembly GCA_026170595.1). Taxonomy (NCBI): domain Eukaryota; kingdom Metazoa; phylum Chordata; class Lepidosauria; order Squamata; family Scincidae; genus Plestiodon; species Plestiodon gilberti. The sequence goes on from JANXHW010000012.1 coordinate 20,451,172, forward strand.
GAACCTTAGAAGCCAAGCTGGTCTGTACCCCAGGCAATCACCGCTAGTATTTTTTTCCCCATTCTTAGAACCGTGTTTTCCTGAAAATAAGACGGGGTCTTATATTAATTTTGGCTCCAAAAAATGTAGTAGGTCTTATTTTCAGGGGATGTCTTATTTTCGGGAAAACAGGGTAGGTAGCTATCTTCACCCAGAAATGGATCATATGTTTGACTAGGGACTCATTTCCTCCCAGCACACAGGTGTACACATTTAACTCCTGTTGCATATATATGGGTTGGCGCAGTGCATGTGGGGAGTGCTTTTAAATGAGACAGGAGCCCTGCAGGACACTTCTGTTGCAAGCAGGGCTTGACTGGTTCAGACTTCAGGTGAGAATTTTTGAATGTTCTCCCCACATTTAAAAAACAAACACAACTCTCCCTGCATGTAGTAAATTAGTTCATCAGGAGGATGGGTATGCCAAATCTATTTTCGTAATCAGTGGCGTTCCTGGAGGGGGTGCGCCACCGTGAGTTGTGCAAGGCGCTGCACCGCTTTGCAAACTGGTGTAGCATGGCCCCTCCCACTCACTGTCGGAGCCATTCCGGCGGCAAAGGCAATGTGCAGGCAACAGCCTTTGCCACCGGAATGGCTCTGTCGGCGAGTGAGAAGGACCGCATGACACTAGTTTGCAAGGCACAGTGCAGCGCCTTGCACGACTTATGGCGCCACACCCTCTCCAGGAAAGCCACTGTTCTTAATGTACCTGTTTGCTACATGCAAGGAATTTTTCACATGGAAGAGGGGTCCCAAAAATAGGACAACTCACCTAGAATCTGTAGCAGAGCAGTCCGGAATTCTATCACCTGCTTTGGTTTAAAGTACAGTTCCGCAGTTAGACCTGGTCTGTACCTGCTGCCACAGAATGACATGGTAGAGTCCTGAGATGACACACAGTACCACTTTCGCTCCTTCATTTCAACTCCTGCACATAAACAAGCACAGTAGGAAAAGAAAGAAAAACTCAAGCCCACTGTAGGCCCTTGCTGTGCTACCGTGTTTCCCCGAAAATAAGACAGTGTCTTATATTTTGGCTCCAAAAATGCAGTAGGTCTTATTTTCAGGGAGGTCTTATTTTCCCAACCTGTGGCGCAACCCCCCGTGACACCCCCCCCCCAGCACTTACTTTGACCAATTAAAGCTTCATTCTTTCCCGAGGGTGCAAGGCTCTGCAAGGCCTGTACAGCCTTGTAAGGCCTGTAAGGCTTCCTCCAACCTGGAGACGACATGCTAGAGAGACTCTGCAAGGTTGCAGCCTCCTTGCAGGCCTTGCTGGCCTCTCTAGCACGTTGTCTCTATGGTGGAGGACTCAAGTGCAGGCCTTGCAGAGCCTTGCACCCTCGGGAAAGAACGAAGCTTAAATCAGTCAAAGTAAGTGCCGGGGGGCGGTCGCGGGAGGTGCCGGGGCGGTCGCGTCTGGCAGATGATCCTAGCTAGGTCTTATTTTCAGGGAGGACTTATATTGATGAGTGCCAGACTTGTGGGTTGTGTTGCGTGCATCCTTTCCAGGCTCTGAAGCACAACACTGCTCACAAAAACACACACACTGTGCCTTTAAAGATACAAGCGCATACACCTGGTCAGCTGTGTCAGAAATATATAGCTCAAGGGTTCCTTCGTGCCCAGGGTGTGAGTCATCCCTGCTCTGGTTGGCCTTGTGCAGCGATACGCCCCATTCTTATTAAAACAGGCCTCGCTTTCCACAGCAATTGTGGTTCATGCTCTTACTTCAGCATGTTGGGTGCTGACTGACTGGACTTCGTTCAAACACACATACGTGCTTAAAAAATTAATTAGCCTACAACCAGCGCCGCGTGTTCAGGCTGGTGTGTTTTTATGGAGGAGTACAAAATAAGTTGTCGTTTCTGAGTTCCCAGTTTTGCCCCTACCAAATGATGAGGTCCAGTGATTAGAGTGACAGATCTCAGTGGAATTGCTGCTCGCTGGAAGGACCCAGGGCTGGTTGAGGCAACTAAGGAGTTTGTACACTTAAGAAATGTCATCGTGAGCAAATGCAGGCAAATTTGATTTGCAAACCATGAGCTGGTCTTTGACTGTAATAAAGATAATGATTGATTGATTTGCAAACCAAGTTTCTTCACTGGTGGTATTGTTTAATTCCACCCTTCCTTCAAGGAAGTCAGGGCTAAAAAGAAGCCTAACTAGGTCCATCGTGGACTCGTTTTCAGACAGGAATTTTTCTCTGCCCTACAGTTTGAAGCTGGGATCTTCTGCTTGCAAGCAGGTTCTCTACAACTGAGGTACAGGCCCTCCCCAAAGTTACACAGGTTTCCCACCCTGCCTTTTAATCTTCACGGTTGTCTTCCTGTAGGAATGTTCAGCTGCGAGATGGTGACCGGCCCAAGGTAACGGAGGGCGTACCATGGCTGAGGGCCCAATCCTAACGTTTGCACACACATACCCGCCGATGCAGAGGCGCCAAAATGGCAGCCGCTGCATCCTGTGCAGGGGTGGGTGGGTGGGAGCGGGAGTCTTCTGCAGGGAAAGGGGATGTTTAATCCCCTTACCCCTGTGTAAGCCTCATGGCCTGTAATGGGTCTCCTCGGACCTATGCTAGCAATTTTGCTGGCGTAAATTTGAGGAGAGAAAAGTGGCGGGGGGGGGGGGGTGCTGCAGCGAAGGAGGGTGCGATCCGGTGCAAGCCTTCCATGATGAATCCTCCTCTCCTGCGGCCTCCCCACCCCCCATTATGCCCCCTCCCTGCCCCCGTTCTGCCCTCCCCCTGCCTTCCCGATGGTTTACCTTTCCCAGCGCACATCCAGACATCCTCTGGCGCAGCTGGGAAGGCTGCGTCCCCAGCAGCGCTCTGAGGCTTTTGTGACTGGGACAGCCTGGGAGGTGCGCCACCATTGGGCGGATTGGGCCGTGAGGGAGGAGTTGAACTCGGGTCTCGGTGTTCGTTGGGCATCTTAAAATGTTTCTATTCTGGCAAGCTTTTAGGTGGCTTTTCTCTTTGATGTGTCTGGTTCTTACTATTGCTGTCCTAGATTTGGTTGTCTTGTTCTGAGTTGTGCTTTTATTGTGCTGCTGTCGTTGGTTCCTTTACTGTTTTATTGTCTGGTTCATCTTGTTTTTATTGCTGTTTTTCTTTTTTTGATGATGTTGCCACCTGGACTGTAAGCTGCCTTGAGCTTTCTATATGGAGAGGAAAGGTGTTTAAATAAAGTAACATAAAAACACCTATTTTGCTATTTTCTAATCATTGTTTATTTTGTTACATTCTGTTTACAGTTATAGAATGTGTAATTCAAACATAAAAAACAAAGGAAAGACAAAGGAAAGACACACAATCAAAGAAGACATCAAATCTAAAACACCGTCAGTTCATTTGTGGTATACTAAGGATATTGGACAGGCGACTCTGGATTGTGTGGTACTCAGGACCTGGTCAGGGAGGTAAATGTTACCGAGCCATTGGGGAACAGTGACCATGCTGCAATGTGTTTCGCCATGCATGTGGGGGGAGAGTGCCAAGCAAATCCGATACGAAAACCCTTGACTTCCGAAGGGCAGATTTCCCTAAAATGAGGAGACTAGTTAGAAAGAAGCTGAAAGGGAAGGTAAAAAGAGTCCCATCTCTCCAGAGTGCATGGAGGCTGTTTAAAACAATAGTAACAGAGGCTCAGCTGGAGTGTATCCCACAAAGGAGGAAGGGCTCGACTAAGTCCAGGAGGGTACCGGCATGGCTGACAAGCACAGTTAAAGAGGCTATAAAGGGCAAGGAAGCTTCTTTTCGCAAATGGAAGTCTTGCCCTAATGAGGAAAATAAACAGGAACACAAACAATGGCAAAAGAAATGTAAGAGCCAGGATGGTGTAGTGGTTTGGGAGTCGGACGTAGACCTGGAAGATCCAGGTTCAAATCCCCGCTCAGCCATGAAGCTTCCTGGGTGACCTTGTGCCAGTCACTATCTCTCAGCCCCACCTACCTCACAGGGTTGTTGTGAGGACAAAAAGAGGGGAGGAAATATGTACACCAATCTGAGCTCCTTGGAGGAAGGGTGGTATAAAAATGTGAAAAATAAATAAATAAATAAATAAAATAAAAAAGATGATACGGGAGGCCAAGAAAGATTTCGAGGAGCGTATGGCCAGAAACATTAAAGGGAATAATAAAAGCTTCTTCAAATATGTTAGAAGCAGGAAACCTGCCAGAGAAGCGGTTGGCCCGCTGGACAGTGAGGGAGGGAAAGGGGTGATAAAAGAGGACTTGGAGATTTCAGAGAAATTAAATGAGTTCTTTGCATCTGTCTTCACGGCAGAAGACCTCGGGCAGATACTGCTGCCCGAACGGCCACTCCTGACTAAAGAATTAAGTGAAATAGAGGTTAAAAGAGAAGACATCTTAGACTTAATTGACAAATTACTGGTAAAGATCAATAAGTCACCAGGCCCAGATGGCATTCACCCAAGAGTTCTGAAGGAACTCAAGAATGAAGTTGCTGATATCTTGACAAAAATATGCAACTTTTCCCTTAAAACGGCCACTGTGCCAGAGGATTGGAGGATAGCTAATGTCACGCCAATCTTTAAAAAAGGAAAGAGAGGGGACCCGGGAAACTACAGGCCGGTCAGCCTAACATCTGTTCCAGGGAAGATGGTGGAAAGCCTCATCAAGGATAAAATCTTAAAACATATAGAAGAACAAGCTTTGCTGAGGGAGACTCAGCATGGCTTCTGCAAGGGTAAGTCTTGCCTCACAAACCTTTTACAATTCTTTGAAAAGGTCAACAGGCATGTGGATGTGGGAGAACCTGTGGATATTATATATCTGGATTTTCAGAAGGCATTTGACATGGTCCCTCATGAAAGGCTCTTGAATAAACTCCATAGTCAGGGAATAAGGGGCAGGTCCTCTTATGGATTAGGAACTGGTTGAGGACTAGGAAACAGCGAGTGGGAGTCAATGGGCAATTTTCACAATGGCGAGGTGAAAAGCGGTGTGCCCCAAGGATTGGTCTTGGGACCGGTGCTTTTCAACTTATTCATAAATGACCTGGAGTCGGGGATAGGCAGTGAGGTGGCCAAGTTTGCAGATGACACTAAACTTTTCCGGGTGGTGAAGACCAGCAGGGATTGTGAAGAGCTCCAGAAGGATCTCTCCAAACTGGGAGAATGGGCAGCAAAATGGCAGATGCGCTTCAATGTAAGTAAATGCAAAGTGATGCACATTGGGGCAAGAAACCAAAATTTTACATACACGCTCATAGGTTCTGAGCTGTCCGTGACGGATCAGGAGAGAGATCTTGGGGTGCTGGTGGACGGGTCGATGAAAGTGTCGACCCAGTATGCGGCGGCTGTGAAGAAGGTCAATTCCATGCTTGGGATCATTAAAAAAAGGATTGATAATAAGACGGCCAATATTATGATGCCGTTGTACAAATCGATGGTAAGGCCGCATCTGGAGTATTGCATCCAGTTCTGGTCGCCGCATCTCAAAAAGGATATAGTGGAACTGGAAAAGGTGCAGAGGAGAGCGACCAAAATGATTAGTGGGCTGGGGCATCTCCCTTATGAGGAAAGGCTACAGCGTTTGGGGGTTTTCAGTCTAGAAAGAAGGTGCCTGAGGGGGGACATGATTGAGACATATAAAATTATGCATGGGATGGAGAGAGTGGATAGAGAGAAGTTCTTTTCCCTCTCACACAACACTAGAACTAGGGGACATCCACTCAAATTGAGTGGAGGGAGAATTAAAACAGACAAAAGAAAATATTTCTTTACCCAGCGTGTAATTGGTTTGTGGAACTCCTTGCCACAGGAGGTGGTGATGGCACCTGGCCTGGATGACTTTAAAAGGGGATTGGACAGATTTATGGAGGAAAAGTCCATCACAGCTTACAAGCAACCTCCTGGTTGTAGGAGTGGGTTTTTTCTGTGCCAGGTGCAAGGGAGTGGCGACTGGACACAGGTATCTTGTTGTCTTGTGCTCCCTGAGGCATCTGGTGGGGCCACTGTGTGATACAGGAAGCTGGACTAGATGGGCCTTTGGCCTGATCCAGCAGGGCTCTTCTTATGTTCTTATGTCTGCATTCCTATACACACTTTCCTGGGAGTAAGTCACATTGAACACAATTGGACTTACTTCTGAGTAGACATGCATAGGTTTGCAGTCTTAGACTGCTGAATGTGCAAAGCACTTAATATTTATTGATGTTGGCTTTCCAACAACCCTGTAAGGTCTGTGACCATTATTATCCCCATATTGCGGATGGGGAAGATTGAGGCTAAAAGGGAGTGGCTTGCTTAAGGCTACTTACAGCAGAAGCCTATGTATGTCTCCTAAGTATGGCCATCAAAAGCAGCTTCATAAGAACACTTGTAGTAGGATTACTGAAAGGAATTATTCTAATGCCACCATGTGGCAGCAGAAGGAAACACAGAAATTAAATTCAACTGGAGGAAAATTATGAACTGGGTCTCCTGTCCTTAAAAGACTATGCCACCATCAACGTGTCATTCTAAGGTGCCCAGGAGGACTCTGTTGTTTTTGCACCAACTTTCTTCCTGTTGGCACCCTATTTCTTTCCTTGCCTTATTTTCAGCCAGTGAATCATAGATTCACATGAGCAGGTGTGGATTAATGACCTAGAAGGCTGAGACTATTTGCGATGGAGGCAACTGTGCCAAGACGTATGTGGAGACGATTGCAATCCCTGCTTTACAATGTCATGTGTGTAGGTGTGTGTTTGTGTGCAGGCTTCAGCGGATCCCCAGATTGCAGCTGCACCCAGAGAAGTCTGGCAAGGGTGCGCTCTAGAGTCAAGCCTGGAAAGAAGAAGGCAGAGGGGAGGCCCATCATCGCCAGTACACAGAACACCACATCTACGTCTGATGCAGGTTACCACTGGCATGGCAGTATCTGCTTGTGGGTGGGTTGCCAGGGGGCCACAAGCAGAAGATGGGGAGAGTCCTGAACAAGGCGTTAGGAGCTCCTGGGCTTTTAACAGCTGCGAAGCAGGCAGACATTCAACCAATGAAGTTTTCTAGCTGGGAGATGAAGTAATGAGAAAGAATCAAACAAGAACGGACCATCTCACCGGGATTAAAGGTCATATCAAAAATACAGTTTACTGTTTAAACAACAATTAAAACAATAAAGATCTTACAATTAAGCAGACATTTCATTCATTTGCCATGAATATTTTCAATGCGAAGCAGCCCTATGGCGAAGCAAATGATGGCGAAGCAAACAAACCATCATTTGCTTCGCCACGCTGCTTAGCATTGAAAATATTCATGGCAAATGAATGAAACGTCTGCTTTATTGTAAGATCTTTATTATTTTAATGGTTGTTTTAAACAGTAAATTATATTTTTTGATATGACCTTTAATCCCGGTGAGATGGTCCGTTCTTGTTTGATAGTTGCCGGTCGTAACAGTTTTCGTTCTTTTCTAGTGAGAAAGACTTTGTCTGCTGAATTTTCTGTCTGCCATGTAGCTATTAAAGGCACAACAATGGTGCCCCCCCAAAGCCCAACAATTGACAACAGTAGAAATTAAAAGTAGTGGGTAATTAGTAGTGAAAATTAGTAGTGAAATTAGTGTGTGGGTGGCTGGGGGTTACATTTCTAATGATTGCTCTTTAGTTATCGCTCTAACGTGATTATGAGGAATTTCTTTTTCTGTGATCTGCAATCTATTCAAGACAGTAGTAATCCTACAAGCAATAGGACTGCCCTAGACCAGTGTTCCTCAAAGTGTGGGTCGCAACCCAGGGCTCGTTTCGCAAGATGCTTTTCACTGAGTCGGAAAGTCAAATATTTGCAAAGTACACCACGAATTTAAGTTTTTGTCAATAGTTCACTCAATTGAATATTAAATGTTAGTTACTGGCAGTGGCGTTCTTAGGCGTTCCGGCACCCGGGGGGGCTGGAGCGCCCCCGTTGCGCCAGAGCCGCTGCCGCCCTCCCCCCTGGAAGCAGCGCGTCACTGGCTTCCGGAGAGGCTTTGCTCCGAGGACGGGAAGCCCTCCTCATTGCGACCGCCCAGTTCGGCGGTCGAGGGCTTTGTGAGAAGGCCGAACGCGTCGCCAGCTTTTATTTGGTTTTTCTGCACATGCACAGAACCTTTCTGAGGGCAAACAGGCAACTGGTTCATGGCAACATTTGCAACTGTCCTGAGCCGGCACAGAGGTCCTCTGCCAGCCTAATGACCGGATAGGATTACACTCAAAGACTGCCTGTAAAAGGGATAGCCTTTATATAGCTATAGCTGCTAAACCTGCACAGGAGCTTCTAGGGAGTTAAAGTGTCCAAAATACAGAAAAATACACCACCACCACCCGCAAAAAAGGCATTTATCACAGCGTCCTAGCTTAATTTCCTTGGTATCAATGGATGGGAAGAAGAAAGCGATAGGAAGAGGTATCAGAAAGTTCACAGATGTGCTAATTTCTCCATTGGGAGTAGTATCTGGCTCATGCTTTTGAGTGTAAAGACACTTCAATAATTTCGCGCCCCCAGAGATCATTCCTCTCTAATTCATGACACCCATTATTCTTACAAAGTCCTTTGAAGTAACACTCTTGGAAATTCACCATCCTTTGATTCTGCTCTGCTTAGCAAGCCACAGAAAAAACTGTGGGTTGGTCTTGAATAACAAGGCATAACATAACTAATACTTCTTACGGTCCAATCCTATATACAGTATTTAATTTGGTCTCACTGAACTCAGTGAGACCTACTCCTGGGAAATCAAGCAAAGGATCAAACTGTGCACATTGCTGAATCCTGACAAAATGCAGCCCACTATGTGAAGATTAGCTGCCTTGTAGAGAAGGGGGTGGGTGGGAGAGACACCATTTTTTTCTGTGCTTTGCAGAGTTACCAACTTCTCAACAAGGTCCTGCAGCTGTGCGTTTTATGGCAGCACCATCTGCATCCAAAACAGTTATCATCTGCAGTGGATATTGATGAGTTTTCTCCATGCTATGAAAAATTACACCTGCCTATTCCGGCTGCCCACAGCCGGCCGAAGACTTCCTTGCACCTGAGGACAGGTGTGCCTGGCCTGGTGATGTGCCAGCCTCTGCTTCTTCCACTTCCTGGATTGGAAAAGGAAGCGGGGGGACAGAGCAGAAGAGGACGTGTGGAAAAGAGAGTGATGAGCTGAGCTAGATTAGCACTGGAAACTCTACTGCTCTCATCCACCCTTCCTTTTTTTCTCCCTCCACCCCCAATTCTTTTTATGGTCCAAAGATTGGGAGAAGGAGGATCAGTGGGCAGACAGAAATGGGCAAAGTTTCCCCCCCCCCAATCCGCTGCCCAAGGCAGAGCCTCACTTGGCCTCCGATGGGATAGCCCTGTGGCTGTCCCTGTCTGTCAAGCTACTGTTAAAATCACAGCTGCAGAGACCAACCAAAAATTGGCAGAGTAACTCTACATGCTGGAGTGCTCAAGTTAATTGCTGCAGATATTCAGGTGGTTGCTAGAACATTTTCTCCCTCGTCTTTGACTTCTCTCTTATCTGATCCCTTGACAGTTATCCTCAAAAGGTGTTGGGAATTGAGGGAGGAAAAGATTTAGTTTTCGTCCTACGCAGCTGAATTTTTCATTTTTTGTGATTTCCCACTTGGGTGGTATAAACGTGATTTTAAAAGGTACATAAATTGGCAAAAACATGGTGGGGAGGGAAAGATATCTAGATAAATCTCTCATTACATGATCTGAAATGCTGAGCGTGGGTAAGATTGCATTTTGGTGGGAAAATGTCACCTCCCTGCAACAGAAGCACTACCGTGTCTGGTCACCTTCAAGAACGCAATAGCACCAGGGCTACTCCTGCAAGGACTCAGCAATCTCTATGCTCCATTAGTGTGGGCTAAAACCAATCATCTAAGGAGGCTGTGATAATCTAATCTAAAGCAAGGGAGAGAACCAGACATCATTATGGACTTAACCAGCTGCATTTATCTAACTAATGCCCTGAATGTATGATTTATTCACTTACCCACTGTTTATGCTGCTGCCAGATTGCCTTCATATTTCTTTTTGAGAATGCACCTACTATTGATTGTATATTAAATCAGTTGGCCAGCTTTGTTGAGCTCCACAGAGGCAAGCATCCTTCTTGCCAATTTAGGATGACAGTACAGACCCAGCAGAAACAAATGCATTAGAAGCTTTCTAAAAGGCATTCCTACAGAATTAACTTATTTCCCTCACGACATCTGAGCAAAATGTGTATCTGGGCCAAGCGGAGAAAGCTCCAATCACCAAATCAACCAATAACTTCCAGGACTGGCCCGTCCATAAAGCCAATTAACAGCACAATCCCATGCATCCCACGCCAACAAACGCAGGACGTACACTGGCATAACCTGCCTTGGACGCCGTGCATACGCAGTTCAGACGCAGGGCGGACACCAGCGCAACTCCGTTGGTGCAGGGGGCATTCTAGGGGCGTCCAAACACCCCCAGAATGCCCCCTGCACCTGCAGAGTTGCAGCAGCATCCCGCGTCCAAACTGCACATGCGCGGCGTCTGGGGCGGGTTACGCCGTCCTGCATCTGTCGGCGTATGGCACGTTACTCTGGCATAAGTGCACATACACCGATGGATCTACTGTTACACAGTAACAAGAGTTACTTGTCTACACATCTACAAGAGTTACATAGGATTGGGCTGTCAGACTCCTCCCTGACAGGCTAGGTTTCTATGAGCAGGGAGATTGTAAAATATATACAGGGGAGTATTGGATCATGTGATTCTTACCTGCAGGTCTTAACTGGCTAGTAAGTTGTTGACCATTCAAGTCTGGAAGTCGAGGTCCAGCCTTAAGGTTCGGTCACAATTCATGTGGCAGTGAAAATTATGCACATCGCCCTGGCAAGCATGTGTCACAGTGCTTTCAATTGTAAGCACTGTAACAGAATTGGTACATAAGGGAAGTCTGCCAATTTGTATGTAAGATGAGCCACTGCACGTTGTGAAACCCTAGATGGCGCTCTGAGTCAACACATCAGAACCAGACACTGCAGCAGTTTGCTCTAATATGGCTTTAGACATTAAATCTGCTTTGTCAAACTGCAAAGATTGCCAGCCGCTTTTTAAACGGCATGGTCTTTGCTCACTAAAAAACACAGGAGCAGACCAATGGTGCTTGTAAAATGGACATAATCTCGTTGCTCACTAACGCTTATGTCTCAGTGTAAAATTCAGCAAAAATCACTATTGCCTCTGCATAAAGAGCAGAGTCATTGGGAGTCAGTTTCTCTTGGTGAATCAGCAAAATCTGATGAGATCATCTCTGTCTATTTTAGCAGTAGACCAGGGCCTAATTTGAGTAAGTGCTGGGACAGGTTCTAAATACTAAACTTCAACCCCTATTTGTGAATAAATAAGAAAAAAAAGGATCTGAGCATATGCAGAGTATATGTGCCTTATTTCTGAATAACCATAGCCCTCTATTCACCTATCATCAAAGGCAAAATTTTCAGGCCAGAGGGAATAGCTAGCGAATAGTCACTGACTTTTTTTTACCTGTTCCACCTCCTATGTCTTTAAGGATGTCTTGATCTTCAGAAATTAGAATATAATATGCTTGTCTTCATGCCTTGGAAATCTCACCTATTGATTTCTGCAGATCAGGTTGCTACTAAAGGTAGAAGAGCATATTGGGTCATTTTGTTTGGGTCAGTTGGCAACCCTAGAGACAGGCCTAGGCTTGGTGTTTTTGTTTGTTTGTTTTTTTAAATAAGAAATTAATAACTACGGTAAGCCAGCATGGTTTCAAACACATTCAAGGGACCTTTTCTACATTTATTTGGAGGGAAATGCGGGATATAAATCATCATCATCATCATCATCATCATCATCATCATCATCATCATCATCATCATCATCATCATCATCTCTATCTTTCTCCCATCAGGTGAAAAAGGAGTCTGGAAAAAAACCAAAGCAGAGAGGGCACACAGGGATTGTCTGTTCCACATTGCTCTGAGTTTTCTAAAAAAAATAAATAAAAAAGATTCAGAGATACTGTAGTATGAAACTCTCTGAGTTTTCTACTCATTATTAAATGAGGAAACCCTCAGCCAGTGGGTTGGCAGGGAGGCCCACAGTCCGTCTTCTCCTGCAGCCCTCGGAAGCCAGGCCAGCCAAGTGGCTGCGTGAGAGTCTCATTTTCTGCTGGCAGCTGTCCTCGCCTAACAGGGGTATGCAATATTTATTTTAACATTACAGGAAACCGACAGCTCTGCTGGTCATGCATGATGTGATTATAGTGCACTCAAGGACTTCTCTGAGGACAGAGAGGGGGGAAAAAGAGACACTTCCAGGCCTCTGATGGGTTCTTTGTTTCAACTTTCCGGCAGTTTAAGGCAAGCTAGTTTTAGGCATCTGGATGTAACTGGGGAGGGCAACAGAACGCTCTCTCCCTCTCCCTCTCCCTCTCCCTCTCCCTCTCTCTCTCTCTCTCTCTCTCTCTCTCTCTTTCTCTCTCTCTCTCTCTCTCTCTTTTTCAATGTCCAGATTTCAGAAGCATGTCTCTGACCAGGCTGGAATATTATTCTTTAGCAACGGAACAGCATCAATCTGCATGGTGTTTTACAAAGTGAGAGGCCCCTGCCCTGAGGAGCTTACAAACTAAAATGTGACCCAGGGGAGATAATAGGAGACGGAGGCAGGGACGTGGGAGAAGAATATGCAGCTATTTCAAGAATATGCCTGCTCTTTTTGAGTGGGAACAAAGAGAAGAATCGACAGCCTTGTCCTCTCCCTCTGATTGGTGGGTTTTTGGTGGCTGTGGCCAACTTTCCCAAGGCCCTCCCCCCAACTTGGTGCCAAGACCAGGTTGGACCCAAAAGCTTCATAAAAAGATGGGTTTGGGGGAGAGATTTAGAGGAAGTAACAGAGGTGGGTAACCATGTGGGTGTCCTGGGAGGAAGTGGCAGGAATAATGGGTAGGAAGGAAGGGAGAAAAGGTGGAATGAATGGAAGAACCCTTAAACCAGTGGTTCTTAAACTTTTTCGCACCAGGACCCACTTTTTACAATGACGCTCTTATCGGGACCCACCTAGCTTTATGAACCTTTTTTTTTTAACGTGCTCTGGGAAAAAATATATTTCTTTATTTACAAGTAATACAGGTGGGCCCCCATATCCGCTGGGGATATGTTCCAGGCCCCTCCGTGGATACTTGAAACCGTGGATAAGAGCGAACACCCCCTCCATGGTTTCCTGAGGCCCCCCCACCCTGCCTCCCCTGCAGGCAGGCATGCTTGCCCCCCCCCCCAAGCTCTTATTTTTCTTTCAGCAAGCTTTGTTTCTTCCTTAAAAACAAACAGAGAAGCAGCCTCCATTGCAGGCAAGTAGAACGAGACTAAGTCCTAGAGAGGCTCTGGAAGGTTTCTGTTAACCTTGCAGAGCCTCTCTAGTACTTAGTCTCGTTCTACTTGCCTGTAATAAGCAGCCTCTGGCTGCTTCTCCTGTTTCTTTAAGGAAGAAACAAAGCTTACTGGGAAAAAAGTAAAAGCCTGGGGTGTCCCCACGATCCGTGGATAACTGAAACCGTGAATAGGGAATCAGTGGATATGGGGGCCCACCTGTATTTAATTTGCAAAAAACTCGATCCATTTCTCGTAATGAGGCTGCCCTAATGAATAGCTTACCGGTAGTTATGTGACCCAGCCTTCACATACCCCCACTACCTGTCATTTACAGACCTCGAAAAACACACACCAGAAAAAGACACTCAAACGTGTATCTGCCTATATTTACACAAGCTTGCAAACTGCAGGAGCTCAGCTGTTTGCAGGGCAATTAGCAGCTATCTGATTTTTGAATAGCCTCAGGGATTGAGGCAATTACTTATCTGATCTTTCCATCATCACCCTTGTTTTCATTGGAGGCTCTGTGGGACCCACCAGAAATCAGGTTGCAACCCACCAAGTGGGTCCCGACCCACAGTTGGAGAAACACTGCCTTAAACATTTTGATGGATTAGAGGAGGGAGATAGTGCTTATTTAAGTTACATACTGGGGCCATGATTGAGAGTGAAACGGGATAAATTCAGAAGGCCTCCAGCCTCCTGCTATGTTTCTGCCATTTTTACTCTCCCCCCCCCCCCGCTGCTATTATTTTAAAAAAGAACACACACACTGAGCCACATTATGCATTTTTCAGGGTAATGCAACTAGGCCTTCAGGAATAGTGCTACAAGTGTGTGTATTGAAAGGGCCCCTGCGCTCGTACAGAGTGTATTTCTCTCCCGGCTGAGTGCAGAAAAATAGGTGAGTGGGACATGGCTTGGGATTCTTTGGTCTCAGCTGCAAAGCATATGCTCTGTCATTGAGCTATGATTCCCTTCCCAATGCAGAGCAAATGACGCAATCCTGGCTTGCAATCAGAGGTCTCTAGGATGTACAGGGTAAATAATCTATAATAAATGTCCAGGAAAGAGAGAGAAAAAATAGACACTGGAAGACTTAATTGCTCATCTTGAGAAAGTAGTGGAAAAGGCAAGAGTTATTCTCTAATGCTTTGGGGTTTCTTGATGACCTGATGCACAGGGCAATTGCATCTTCTCTACAAAACAAACTTCCTTTGCAGTTCTCATTGCAGAGTCCATAGATCACGCGTCCATCTCCCTTTCATTTCGGTGAGGCTAGTCTGCACGGGAAAAATCCCCTCACCAATCTTTAGAGCTGTCTGAAGGGCTGGTCCAAAGTCTCTCAGTCCCAGCATCTGAAGTGGTGCTCCAAATTGTGCCCCTTTGCCAGTGGTTTGCCCAGTGGGTGCCGCTTCTTCCCCCTCCTGGAATTGAAAAAGAAGAGGAGAAAATGGCAGTAGAGGAAGTGTGGAGGAGAGGAGAATTCCCAGATAGAGGATCTTCATTCACATCTTCATTCAAATCCAAGGAACAAGAGGAAGAGGGGTGATGGTGGTGTGTAGATGGAGGAAGGTGACCCCCTCAATCAGCTGCCTAAGATTGCATGATCAAGAGTGGTTAATCCATTTGTTATCAGCTGCCAGATTGGATATTTAGCCAATGGAGGCATGCAGGGGCGTAACAAGGGCGGGACCTGAGGGGCAGTTGTCCCGGGCGCAACGCCAGGGGGCACAGGCTCCACCACTTAATGACTGCCTTTGCGTTTCTCTCGGAACGCTCCAAGCCAAACGCGAGGGCAATCATTCGCCTGCTGCCTTCTCGCGCCGCTCCACCACCTCCCTCGGCAATCTGTTCCACTGCCAAACCGCCCTGACCGGCAAGAATTTCTTCCTAATACTTTTTTGTACTGATGATGTCATTTATAGCACAGCTCAGTTTTGTATATTTGACGGCTGATACTGATACTAATACTATTGCATTGTTGTTCACTTTGAAATATATATTGTCAGCTACCCTGGTGGCCCCTGCAGGGATAGAAGGGTGGGATCAAAACAATTTGAAATAAATAGTAAAAAATAATACCGCGGCACCAATAACTACAGAGGTGTGCCAAAAAGCTGAAGGGATTTTCATATATATATGAAACACTCATATATATATATATGAAACACTCTAAATGCAAGCAGAGGACATTTATAACATAAAAAGTTCTACATTTGATAATATGATAAGTGCTTTTCTCTCTAAATGAGAAATCAATATTTTTTTTTATGCTAGGGATGACAGAATCTGTTAATCTGCACTCAGCACATGCACCGCACGTACGTGCGCACATCCCAGCCTGACAAGTTACAACCTGGTCAAGCAAAAATCAAAGAGGTCTATAGATTGCAAACATCCCCCAAACTGTTATTCTCCAGGGACTTAATTCCCCTGCTGGGAGGCTGTTGCTTGATGCCATTATTACCTCTCCTTGAGGGTTAGGGCAGGTGAGGTAATTCGCTTTCCATTTTATTATTATTATTATTCATTATTTATTGAATTTCTATTTCGCCTTTCTTTCTCCCCCATAGGGGGACCAATTTTAGAGAAGCATCCTTGCCAAAACTGCAGTAATTAGCAAGTCAGAGCAGCCGTTGAATGTTACGTGTCCCCTTGCAAATGGATTGTATCAGCTTAAGTAGCTGTTCAAAAATCATAAAGGCTGCTTTCATCAGAAAGCCTGAAGATACCTTTTTTGCCCATTTTTTGAATTTTGTGTGTGTGTGTGTGTGTGTGTGTGTGTGTGTGTGTGTGAGAGAGAGAGAGAGAGAGAGAGAGAGAGAGTCATTTTCTTCAGCTGATCTGTGCTATACAGCAGTGTTTCTCAAACTGTGGGTCGGGACCCACTTGGTGGGTCGCGATCTGATTTCTGGTGGGTCCCAGGTGATGGAAAGATCAGATAAGTAATTGCCACAAGCCCTGAGGCTATTCAAAAATCAGATGGCTACTAATTGCCCTGCAAAGAGCTGAGCTCCTGCAGTTTGCAAGATAGCTGCTAATTACCCTGCAAACAGCTGAGCTCCTGCAGTTTGCAAACTCGTGTAAATATAGTCAGATAAATGTTTGAGCATCTCATAAAGCTAGGTGGGTCCCAATAGAGTGTCATTTTAAAAAGTGGGTCCCAGTGCTAAAAAGTTTGAGAACCACTGCTATACAGTATTGCTTGGTCATCATTGACTGAACTGCGGGAAAATCAAGGATCCAGAGAAGCAACAGGACAGGGAGGGAGGCCTCCTAGGTGGGGCCGATGGGGTACCAGCTAGTTCCATGGAAGAGCCCCCACCGGTTAGGCATTCTGAAAAGCTTCTGAAAAGCCCGTGTAGTTCTGTACATCTTGGTATTTTTATTACTGTTTTGAAATACAGGTACCCACTTTCAGCCTTTAGGGAGAGGATAGTTAAAAATGTAATACCTCCAAACTGCTAGCTGAGGCCTGAAGCAAAAGTGTCTTTAAGACACCCATTGGCGCCACACAGCAGGGGGAAAAATCTTTTCTGTGCACAGCCACTTGAGGGCAGTAAAGCACCAACATGAGAATAGAGACAGGGAGGATGAATCAGCAACACTGTAGATTTTCACCCACTGTGATGAACAGAGATGCTTTATGGTTGACAGAACATCTCTGTCTAAGGCAGGGGTGGGGAACCTATTTGCGGTGGGGGGCCATTTTCCCATAGGGAAAACTTGTTGCGGGCCGGCCAGTAGGCTGGCCGATTTCCCCCCCCCCCGCAAATTCCCCCCCCCCCCCGCAAATTTACTTCTCAACCCGGCTGTTCTGCGTATGTCTCTAACAGCCGGGAAGGTTTGAAAAGAGCCGGGTGAGGTGAACGCAGCCTCCGGAGCCTCCGGTCCGAGCCTGCGCGGGCCGGACCGAATGGAATCGGGTCCAGGCTTGCGTGGGCCGGACCGGATCGCCCCGGGGGCCAGATCCGGGCCGCGGGTCGCCAGTTCCCCACCCTTGGTCTAAGGTTTGAAGGCTCTGGCGCTCCAACTGAATAGGCCTGCTTGGCAGTGATGTAGACTTGAGTCTATTGACTCGGACTTGAGTCGGACTCAAGTTGCTTCGATGACTTGATTCAGCAATTGTAAAAGACTTGAACAACTCGACTCAAGACTTGGAGCCTTTTACGACAAGTCCAATTTTATTCAGATTTAAACCCACTTTCCCCATTAAATAGATATGGACTTTCAACTTGCAACCAAAGACTCGGGGGCAAAGACTTGGGACTTGACTTGAGACTTGGACCCAGAGACTTGGGACTTGACTCGAGACTTGGAGTCAGAGACTTGATCCACAACCCTGCTGCTTGGTGGATGCAACAACCCCTTGTCCCTACTATGCAGTTTATCTGCCACAGCAGGATCACAAATGACAATTATTAAGGAGAAAAGAGATCTAGCTCACACAGAATACCACTCAAAGAGAGCACTGTATGTGCAATTGCAGCTCTGCATAGAGAATCCATATCTTTACGGCGCAATCCTGTCTAATGTTAAGACCGGCGGAGGTCTAGGGTGTCGCAAATGTGCCATCAGGCACGTTTGCAGTGCCCAGAAAGTAGGCAGTGCCAGTGCAGAGGCCGGCACCGCTCTAGTTGCCCTAGTCAACATAAGGTAAGTTCCCCACTGGGCAGTAGAGGAGTAGGGGTAGGGTTCAAAGCAGCTGACAACAGTCAGTGGCGTTGCTGTAGGTGGGGCGGAACGCTAAGTTCCGCAGCGCGCTGACCTTCCTTTACTCACCGGCACGAGGCAGCCCCGCCCCCTCACCTTCGGAGCCATTCAGTGGGGCGAAGGCAAAGCGCAGGAGACTTCCTGTGCATGCGCATATACAATATATACACACTAATACTAATACTAATACTAATACTAATACTAATACTAATACTAATACTAATACTAATACTAATACTAATACTAATACTAAATCATCTCATTCCTCTTCCCCAATAATTATAGTGGTAGGATGATAAATTGGCTTTTTCTAGCAATTCAATAATATCTGAGTACAGGAAACATGGTTTTTAACCGCATGGGGAACATGGTTTGGCTGTCCTTCAGCACAAGGGTAAAACTGCATATTCTCCACCCCAGACCTGTCACGAATGCTGTCAGAACTGAAGGCCCCGGACCGCCAGAGGAGGACGGTGCTCGGAGCTGGCAGCAGTGGGGGTAAAATTTTGGAGGGAGGTGCACAGGGGGGTCACTAGGGTGACGCACATGCCCCCGCTCTGGGTGGCGTGCGCCCTAGTGATGCCACTGTCAGAACCCCCCAGAACTGCCCCCCAGAACTGACCCCTAGAACTGCTGCTCCAAGGAGGAACTCGCAGCCCAAATCTGAGGAGGCAGGACCAGCACTGGAACCAGCCCCAACACAGAGCCGGAGCCAGAAGAACGGGAACCCCAAGAAGCAAAGAAGCACCCTCCTCCTCAGCCTTGTCCCCCACCCCAAACGCAAGAAGAACTGGAACCTTCCATGCACGGAGCTTTGTACCCCCCCCCCCCGCCTGCACTCCAGAGCCAGCAACAGCTAAGTGGGACTTGACCCAGAGGAGGCGAGATGCCAAATGCCAGGCTAGAAGCTTGTCCCTTTCCGGTCTCTCCTCTTCAGGCAGGGATGTGAAGTCCAGAGAGGGGACAGTGTCTGGAGAAGGCTTGAGGGCCTCTGTCTACCTGTGAACCTGGTCAGTGCATCCTTTGGCGGTGTCTGAGTCTCATCTACTCTGCCCAACGGCAACTGTTCAGTCTCACCTTCGTAGGTGTTCCTTTGTGGTCCAGATGCCACAAAAACATTGCACAGAAAGTTCCTACGTAAGCACCACTCTCACAGCATCCCTTCCCCCCCTGCTCTCTCTCCTGCTCTGAAGTGTAGTGATGCCTGCCTCCAAAGCTGACTTCCAGCCTTTGAGAGAGGAGTTGGTCCAAGGAAGTCTTCTCCCAGTGGGCACTCAAAGAGTTAACAGTCCTGAGCAAGCTTTTTGCAAAGTCTGGTGACGTCAAATCCTCACTGCAGTACAGACTGCAGTAACTGGGTTGGCCACACCCTGCTTAGGATGCAGCCCATGGTTTCTGCCCTTCAGACACAACTCATCCCCCCCCCCCTTTGTTCTAGTGCTGTCTCTTCATCTCATTTCTGGAGTAAATTCAGCTCTGTGACTCAGGAAAGGGGAAAAAAAAAAAGACAGGCTGAGATCATTTGGTGCAGTGTCTGGCCTTACAGCATTGGCCTGGGCAGGTCTGGTTGGAATCAGGATATGGGTGGGGGAAAGGGTTGTCTCAAAGCAAAATCCTATCGAAAGGGAGCATTTCGCTATCGATCTCTTCTTATCTGCAATGGCATATGCTGCAAGGTGCCATGATGTATGGGGCTATTATTACCATGCATTGCTAGACTGTGTCTCAACCAGTAAGGATAAGCAGCAGGAGCAGGTTACATAAGCTGATCTGGAGAAAGAGACCACTCAATACTGTGCAAAGGACTTCGCCATGGCTCGGTGTGAAACCCCCCCCCCCATGTTTCCTTGTTGTTGATGACTGCATTTCAGGGTTCTGGGTTCCGGGGTGGACAGCACTCCTGCAAACAGCAGCTTGGGGAGCAGGGCAGTTTTCAGCAAGGAAATCACAGAGGTGGAAAGAGTTAACCACATCCCAATTTGAACCGCATTCAGGGTTTGTGGATAAGGGGGGGGGGTTAAATCTGGCAGCCTGATCCTGTGTAAGGGTACGCGGCTGGCCCCTAGGGCCATCCGCAGTATCCTGTGCCCTTCCCAGGCCGCGTTGGCGCAACCCGGGAACACCTCGGGAGAAGGGGATGTTTGTCCCCTTCCTCAGGAGTAGGGCTGCCCGGCCCCAATGGGCCTCCTCAAATCCCGGGTAAGGGCGGCCCAGGCCAGGAACGGGCGCAGTGTTGAAGATCCTCCCCCAAGGCTTCGGTTCTGATCCAATTCATTCTGTCCTTTCCACAGCAGCTATATTTTTAAGAACGGCACAGGTGACCTTGCATTAGGCCAGGTCTCCCACCTCCAGTCTTCCAGCACCGGAGCCCTATGCCAAGAAGAGCTTCTTTCCAGGAACACATAGCACAAAATGGGTAAGATCCAGTAGCTGTCAGGGATGTATCTAAGTAACTAGGTCGCGAGTGCGAGTGCAAGTACGAGTCATTTTTGCACGAGTGTGAGTCCGAGTGCGAGTCAGTGCCAAAATTTTTGGGCGAGTACGAGTCAAGTGCGAGTCATTTTTGCACGAGTGCGAGTCGAGTACGAGTAAGGCCAGAAACCACGAGTCACAAGTCACGAGTCGAGTCACTTTGGGGAAAATGGCTTTTTCCCCTGAAAATGGGGTGTGTGTGTGGGGACCTCTGAGGCTTTTAATGGCTTCCCCTATGTCTTGGAAAATGACTTGGAAATGGCAAGTCGTTACCCCCACGAGTGCAAGTCAAGTACGAGTCCCGTGGGTCACGAGTACGAGTGCGAGTGCGAGTGAGTGGGTCACGAGTATGAGTACGAGTACGAGTCAGGGAAAAAGTGGCTAAGTCACACTTGCGAGTCGAGTCATTTGACTCGAGTCCCCATCCCTGGTAGCTGTTAGGGTCTGGTGGAGCACACTCTCCCCCCCCCATGCAGCTCAAATTGGGAAGCACCATGCTTGTTGGGTCGGCAAAGTGAGACCCTCTCCTTCACCTCTGATATCATATCTATGCCGTTTCTCTCTCTGCATCAGTTGCAGACAATGACATGCTTTGCACTATAATTGGAGGGAAGAAATTAGGGAGAAGACAGTTGGGTCAAACGAATGTATATGAAGAAATTAGGAAAAATAAATAAAAACTGCAGTGCAAACATACAAAATTTATTAAGGCAATTCTAGTAGAATCTCCAAACAGTTTAAGTTCAATACTCAAATATAAAACATAAACCCTTTGGGGAATTCTACTAGAATTGCCTTAATAAATTTGGGGTTTGGAATTTATTAAAGGAGAGTTTGAAAAGAAAAGTTCTTTAACCAAAAGGCTTCATATACACTCATTCAGATTGTTGGTTAGAAACTAGTTCCTCCCTCCTTCCATTCCTTTTGTGTTCTGTTGAGCCTAAGACTTTGCAAAAGAGCTGAGATGATGGGGGGGGGGGTAGTGCCGTACAGGTGTTCTGGGAAGAAGTTCCAGGCATTGGGGCCCATAGGGAGTAGAATCATGCAGTTGGAAGGGACCCACAAGGTAATCTAGTCCAACCCCCTCTGCTGATATCCTAACCTCCATTTTGTCCCTGACACGCCCCCTTTGCTCTACTACTACAGTACAGCTAAAAAGCTGGTGCAGGTTCATGTAGACCCATTGGTGACCATAGAGGAGGGTAAATAAAACATTATTTTACTTCTCTCTCCCTCTCCACATGGTCTCTACCTCCCGCAGGATGCAACAAAGCCCATGACGGCGCTGCTGCACCCTGTGGGTAGCATTTAGTTAGGATTGGACTGTTCAAATTTATAGTGGCCTTGTAGCTCAACTTACTTTTTTCCTTTATCCTTCCTTCTGGCGACTGTGATAATCAGACAGCAATTTCTAAGTCTGTTAGAGGGGAAATGTCAAATAGAATAATGTGCTCCATGCACGGGGCGGCTAATCAGATTGGGTTTATCTGCTAATCATCATGGATTCCCTTATTATATTAAAAAAAACCCTCAGTTTACCAGAAAAACTGTAGATTGTATTTTACCCAAGATTAATGAGATGGGCAGCCCAACCCATTCTGAGCTTGTGACTGCAGATTGCAGACTGCGATCTACTGCCATAAGTCTTTGTTCTGAAGAACAGAAATATTGAAAAAGCTGTCTCAATTACAAATCTTGCGATCCACCGCTGTAAGTCATCCTGTCCCGCCCCCACTCTCTGTTAGCCAATCAGAATCCTGTCTTTTCAGACTCGATTCTGATTGGCCCAACGTGTTGCTCCCGCCCCGCCCCCACAACACCAAACGCGGCCTCTCATTAGCCAAAGTTCGACGTATTCAACTTCGCACGCACCGGAACTTTGTTCTCCCGCGTTCCGGTGCGATCTTGTACAAAAGAAGACACACCGGGATATTCCAGCCACATGCAGATGCAACGCAGCCAGACGCGTGCGGTGTGTCACAGGCTTTACTGCTCAGGGTAGCATGCAGTGCATAACACAATTTTCTCCAAATCCTATTGATGTTGATAGAATTCCCTTTCCCTGGTTAGGGTTACAGTCTTAGGCTGCAATCCTAAACATGCTAACTCGGGAATAAGCTTCACTGAACTCAATGGGACGTACTTCTGAGTAGACATGTTTAGGATTGCATTGTTACTTTAATTTCCAGCTGATGATTCAACAATGTGCGGGGGAGCAAGCTACTTGTCTGGAGGGTGCTTGTCCCCTTCAACCCTTCCCCTCTCTGCTGCCTAGAATTGGTCCTCTCTCTGCTAAGAAAGAGCCCTGGAATAGTTAATGGGAGGCACTTTTAATGGTTGTGCAGTATTCTCTCTTCTCCTTGCTGTTCCACCTTTGCCCTACCAGATTGCGGGGGGGGGGGGGCTGTAAAGCAGAAAGTGCTGACTCATGCCGGATCATTTGCAAAGGCCACAGGAATAAGAAGAAGCCTGTATACATAATTCATTCATTGCTGTTACCAGGCAAAGCAGAGGATTTGCAAGATGAGAGTCTCACCGCCCCCCCCTTCTGAAATGTGTCTTTTATTGAAACAAAGTGGGTGTCTCTTTCTATAGCCTGGGACCTTGAAAAGGCATTCTAGCTGCAGAAAAGGCGATGGGGGGGGGGATAGGGTAGAAGATGAGAATTTCTAGAACAATGTCACTTGATTCCTGCAGTTTTGAATTAATTCAAAGCACAGGGCACAAAGCAGAAAGCCAGATGACAAATAAAACACACACCCTGGCTCCTGCAGTGATCTTCTTTTATCCTTTCTTAGTGACAGTCCCACATTACACTTGGTGTACTAGCTGCAGTGCAAAGCTCTGTTCAGCAATCAATGTGACTTCACACAAACAGTGACAGCACACGTTTCTAGAGCACTGGTGTGATGGCTCAAAGTGCTTCCTAGACATGATCTTGGTGCAGTCCTTACAACAAGCCTGAAGAGTTAGTTAGGATTATTATGCCCATATTGCAGATGGAAGACTGAAGCCAAAAGGCTCAGGTAATAAGGCCACTTAGTTCATGGTTCCAGCATTGACCCATCATGAGGTAGGACTGCAGTGCTGCCTCCGGTGAGTGCTGCCATCACGTTTGCTGCCAGTCGCATGTGCCCACCCCACCACTCCCCCTCCCACACTCACTGAATTTGAAAAGGAAGAGGGATACAGAACCCAAGAGGAATAGGAAGAGAAATAGGGTGGCTCCTGTCTCCTCCATCCTCCTCCTACCTTATCAATACTATGCTGAAGAGGAGAACAGAGCAGTGCTCTTTGTGCACAGTCACAGAGCCTGGATTCAGGAATGACTGAGGGCTGCAGAGCAACAGGGCGAGGCAGGAGAGGAGGCTGAGGCAGGTGGTAACGGCATTTAGAGGCCCCCAAAGGTCTTCGGGCACCTGTGCAGGGAGGCCACCTTGTCTGTAGAGACAAGATTCAATCCAGGGACTTCTTGCTTCCTAGCACAGTCAGGAGGATGCTACACCACCTGTCAAGCATGTGAGAGTCTTCATTGCAATTCATATGCATATTTTTTTTTGTCATTCTGGTGCAGTATGCACTTCTCTACTATAGGGGTAAAATTTATTTCTGTCTGTCTCTAGAGCACAGTGACTTCTTTTTGCCCAGTTTATAAACCCCGTTGGTATCGATGGGTTCCCACATGACCAGAATTCCTTAAGTCAGTAGTTCATATGCATATGTATGAAACACAGTAGTGCATTAAATGTATGGCCATATTCTGAGCCATTGGCTCAGAACATCATGTCCGATGTTGTCTAATCTTACCGGCAGCTGCTCTCCAGCCCAGGCAGGGCCTCTGAGAGGAATTTTAGCAGGGGGTAGAAAGTTTCTTTTGGGCTGCTTCTCAAAAGGGGAGGGGGCAAATGGGGCAGGGGGCAGTGGCGTTCCCAGCCCTCCCGGTGCCCGGGGGCGGGGGTTGGAGCGCCCCCCCAAGCAGCCGGGCTCGGGGCTGAGCACCCACTTGGCGCATCCCCGGCTTCCGGAGGTTCTGCTCCAAGGCCGGGGACAAGCCTTCCTCAAAGCGAGGAGTCCTCCAAGCGCTCTAAGGAGGGCTTATCCCCGGCCTTGGAGCGGAGCCTCCGGAGGCCGGGGATGCACCGAGTGGGCGCGCTGCTTCGGGGGAGGTGCGCCAGTCGGGCTCTGGTGCCGCGCCGCTCTGTGCAGCCCCGAGCCCAGCTGCCGCGCCCCCGCACCCACTCGGCGCCTGGGGTGGAGCACACCAGCTCCCCCCATGAAAGAACGCCACTGGCAGGGGGGAAGCAATGGCTGGAAAAGTCTCTGGAGCCCAGGTCTACCAGGCTTCCCGATGTGGCACCCAGGTCTACCTGCCTGGTAGACCTGGCCTCCCAGTTGGCTCCTGGGCCCCCTTTTTGACCTCGGGCCCAGGTACAATTTACCCCCCTCATGGGCCCTGTCTCCAGGGTTTCAGGCAGTCTCCCATGGAGGTGCTGGTTGTGGCGACGGAACCTGTGACTGCTTATGTGCAAAGGAAGTGATCTACCAAATCTGTCCACTAGGGGTGCCAGCCCAGAGGCATTCACAAACCTGAGATTTCTCAGGTAGGGTCTGGAGATGTCAGAAGAATGCTGGGCCTTGAAGAAGTGGGAGGGCCAGGGGGAATCAGATACAGGAAAAGAGTAAACCACTGGAGTAGCCCAGTGGCAGACTGCAAAATATCCTGAGATTAACCTTTGCTAACTGCTTGCCTGAGACAAAAAGCAACAAGCTGAAGAAGCAAGATCGTTTTTGGAAAACTAGCATCTCCCATCCGTGGCCTATGATACACTGACTGCTTAGTGACAAGAAAGAAAGAGGTATATATACAGTACTCCCCCCCCCCATATCCGCTGGGGATATGTTCCAGGCCCCTCCGTGGATACTTGAAACCGTGGATAGGAGCGAACACCCCCTCCATGGTTTCCTGAGGGCCCCCCGCCCTGCCTCCCCTGTGGGGAGGTACGCATGCCCCCCCAGCTCTTATTTTTCTTTCAGCAAGCTTTGTTTCTTCCTTAAAACAAACAGAGAAGCCGCCTCCATTGCAGGCAAGTAGAACGAAACTAAGTCCTAGAGAGGCTCTGCAAGGTTTCTGTTAACCTTGCAGAGCCTCTCTAGGACTTAGTCTCGTTCTACTTGCCTGCAATAAGCAACCAGAGGATGCTTCTCCTGTTTCTTTAAGGAAGAAACAAAGCTTACTGGGAAAAAAGTAAAAGCCTGGGGGGGTCCCCACGATCCGTGGATAACTGAAACCGTGGATAGCGAATCCGTGGATATGGTGGCCCACCTGTATTTACAGTAGTCCCTTTTCTCTTGTGAAATAACTGATTGTCCTATGGACAACATTTTCTGCTAGGAATATTACAAAAGTACAAATTGCAGCTGCTATTGTTGGCCTCCCAGAACTTGCTTGTTTTATTCAAACTTGATGGATGGTGGAGCTTCATTGCCAGGCGGCACAAATCAGCCCTTTAAAACGATAATAAGCGTTGCATTGGCATCTCTAGAATGAGCGTCTCGAAATGAAAGATGGAAATAAATGGACCTTGTAAGGCTCAGTGGAAGCTGAAATGAAAATCTGGTTGCCTTTACAGCACACAGAACCCAACCCTATGCATGTCTACATAAAAACAAGTCCCGTTATGTTCAGCGGGGCTTACTCCCAGGAAATTGTGTACAGGATTGTAGCCACAGATTGCCAAAAGACTGTGGAGGTAGGTAGGTCAGAAGTTGTGCTCCCTGCCAATTGCCACTTGGGGTGACCACCTCAGTCAGCCTTGCAGGTGGCACAAGGTTTGAGTCCCTGCTTCTGGCCTCCGTCCTCATGGACTTCTTGGCTATTGGCTAGCAGTGGAGTGGCCTGTGCAATCTGCTGGTACAAATTCCACAACAGAGACACAAACTTATGGCTGAATATCAGGGAATGGAAGTGCCAAGACTGAGCCTTTGGAATTTCATTTTTGCTTTCCTTTTTACAAAAATTAATCTGAATCTCAGACAAATGGCTGCACACTAGACAAGCCAATTTTTTTTTAAAATGCTCCATTTGTCATGAGCCAAAGTGCTGGAGAAATGGCCGACCCATTAGCTAATAGGAAAAGATTCATAGGCAAGGACTGTGAAGGTCCTAAAGCAGTTTCCTTTCTCAGACTCAACAAAAGGATAATGGGACGGAGGCAAGATAAATCGCACAGGTGAAATCTAATCCAACCGTGGCGATGGACAAAAAGACATTCAAGTGAATGAGTCTGAGATGGTTTTCTGACCTGGGAAACCCTCATGCTCAGGGGCTCTGCAAAGCTCGAGCTGCTAGTTCCAGGGCTCCGGTGCGGCGCAGTGAGGGTGCCCTGGCAGCCGCCATCTTGGCGGCCAGGGGCCCGCATACCACCAAATGGTAGTCCGCGTACCACTACTGATACATGGACCACTGGTTGAGAAACCCTGCTCTAGAGCTGAACATTCAGGGAAGGAACCCAGAATCTACCTCGGGGAGGGGGGGGGTCAGGCCTGACACATTTCCCCTCCCCCCAGTTGCTAAGGTTGGCCTATGATCTCCCAGAAGCATGCCAAATGCTGAGCTTCCCTTACTTAGTGATGCCTCCCCTCCTCCTTGGATTGGGAAGAAGGGGATGGAGTGGAAGAGGAAGTCTGGAGAAGATGCTGCTCTAGCCCAACCACTCTCCTCTCCTGCACAGTTCATCTGCTCTGTTCCCCTCCCCCTTTTCCAATCCAGGGAGCGAGAGGAGGAAAAGTGGATGAAAGTAGGTGGATGGAGGTGGGTGGCTGCCCCCTGCCAATCTGCAGCCTGAGGAACTGTCTCAGTTGGCCTCACGGATGCATGGGCCGGCACCAGTGGCCCCTCCCCTTTGCTGTTGGAGCCATTCCAGCAGCGACAGGGGAGTGTCCTACGTGTTGCAGTTGCTGCCAGAATGGCTCCAACAGCGAGGGGCCCCTGGCTTCGGTGTAACGGAGTTTTGCAGAACTACTTGCCTCTGCTCCAGTCTAGTTGCACCACTGGTGCCGGCACGGGCACTATACAATATAGCCTTGTGCTGTGTTCCTTTGCCCGGTATCACTGATGCCTGGGCTCCAGAGAAAGCCACACATGCCTGCTCCTGATCTCTTCCGGCCAGGCTTCTTGGCTTGGTAGTTGTGGCCTCTCTGCAGCGATCCCTCCCCGAGGAGGAAGAGGTTAAAGTGAGAGCCCCTGCAGCAGCTGTTCATGCAGTGTGTGTTTTATTGCTCTCTATTTCTGCACAGGCAAGAAATCAATCACTCCCTCCCTCTCTCTCTCCCCCCTCAGGGCCAATATCCTTTTCCAGGAACTCTCTCTCTCTCTCTCTCTCTCTCTCTCTCTCTCTCTCTCTCTCTCTGTGCTTAATGCTGTATAGCCCATGCTGATTAAATGCCCAAGAGGTTTCCTGTACAAGACAAAGAAAGAAAACGACTGCAACACATGCACTCTCCCCCCCCCCCATTCATCAAATGAGACAGCTGTTCTCTTCGAAGGGAAAGGAGATTACAAAAAATTGGAGTGGGGAGGGAAGAAAAAGGATTTGCTGGGATGGGGAGTACAGCAACAGTTTTGCCCCCTAAAAACAGATGGGGGGGATTGCCAGTAACCAGAGAAGAGGAAGGCAGGCAGGAAGGGAGACCAGGGTAGGGGGGACTGCAAAGTGGGAAAAGAGGCAGAAAGTGGAACTTTATTAACTGCCTTTTCCTGGGTGGGCATCAGAACAATGAGACAGGCAGAAGCTTCAGCAACGAGAGGCAACCACTCGCAGGGCTTCCAGCCAGCACCACCAAGCCTGGCTCCAATCATGACCTGCTACACCTGTGGACAGTCAGGACATGTGAGACATGACTGTTCGTTGATGGACTGTTCCTAAGCGGAAGTGCAGAATGTGGCCCAGGTAGGAGGTTGCCCCCGGCCGGGGCTCACAGATGCTGGTGGGAGCTGCAGTCTGGGAGCTGCAGTCTGGGAGCTGCAGTCCGGGTCCTGCCAGATTCTGGATGCTCACGCACTTTGGCGAAGCAGCCTAGGGAGGGATGAACCCCTGTCTGAAATACTGATAAGTTGCATACACAGGGATATGAAACTCTATGGGGCCCATATGGCCAGGGTTGAGTTTGGGGGACAGTGCTGATTCCTCGAGGGGTAGGGGTGGTCCAAAGCCTAATGTATGGGACTATCACAGGTAGAGATTGTCCAGGTTTCATCTGCTTGCTCGAAGAGACGATGATGGGGGAGGTGCTGGAGGGGAACCCGAGAGCCCAGAGGAGGTACCCTTAGCCCAGTGGTTCCCAAACTGGGAGGTGCGGCTCCCAGGGGAGCTGCGGAAACCAGCCAGGGAGCCGCAAAGTGCCACAGAATCCTCTCGGAAAGCAGTGCGATGCCAATTGGCAGGCATCAACATCACGTCATGGGGAGCCGCAGCCAATGGTCGCCAATGGTCAAGGGAGCCGCAGGTTGAAAAAGTTTGGGAATCACTGCCTTAGCCCCTTGGAGGACATCCAGACTCCCAGCAAGAAGATCCATTCCTGAGGCCAGCCTTATGACAGGCCATGGACCTGGGATATCCAGGATCCTGGGGGCCTCAGATCATATTCAGGCAAGACATACAGTATTGTCCTGAGTACGGTACAACCCCTTGGGGCAGCAGGAGGCAGACCAACCAGTGGAGCAGGCCACGGCTCACAGCATCCCTATGGTGGAACACCTTGCCATGGAAAATACTTAGCGGAGGCTGCACCAAACCCTCCACAGGCCAGGCATTAAGGAACAGCTACTATGCTTCTGTGTGTTGTGCCTGGAACATCGGTTGGTGCAGTCCTGGGGACCAGCGGGGGGGGGCACTTTATTCTGCTACCCATAATCCACACCCCATTTGAGAGGACAGCGGTCAATATAGTGGCTCCCCTCCCCCAAGCCATTGGAGAGTATACCCATGGTGGTGGACTGCGCCACATGCTATCCAGAGGCCAAACCCCTCTGCAATACAGGTGAGCTGCTCAAAGATGTCTCCTGGGTGGAGTTCCCAGCAGAGGTAATTGCCAATCAGGGCATGAACTTTATGAATATGGTCCTCCAGACTTTGAGGACGCCTACCTCCTGCCACGGAACCATGGGAGCCAGCATTTACAAAGTCGGGCAATGGCCCTTTAAGCCCGAACATTCCTCAAAAGGGCTTCTCAAGATGAAGAGGTAGAGCCAACCTCCCTAAGTGGTTGACACACTTACAAATCTTCAGGGAGCCCCACATCCTTGCTGGAGCAACTTCTAAACCTTTCAGATTGCAGGATCCAGCTGCATTCCTTGGTTTCATCTTGGAACTGTCCAATGTCCTGACGAGCTCCCAAGGCTTTTTCTCCCTGTGAGTCTCTACCTCAGATAGATCACTGTCCTAGTCTGCTATGCTGCTACCATGCCTGAGAAGGGATAAATAGAGATCGGCAGGACTCACACTTGCAGCAAAGTGGGTTCTTGGCCAGAGCAATCCAGGACACACGCACGCACGCACATATGCACACAGACTCCTCCTCTATGCAGCAATTCTGTTCCTCCCCCCACCCCCACCCCAAGCTTTCTTGCTGCAGGCAGGTTGATGCAGTATTGAACTTCTGCCAGTAGCTGTGCTTCTAGCTGCAAATGCAGAAAGGCCAGAGAATACTGTAGAAGCACCAGCCAGATAGATACTTTCCCCCAGACTGGAAGCACTAAGCCAAGTGAACCATTCTCCATCCTTTCTCCTTCTCTGAAATCTGCTCCCTGCAATGCCTACACTGATGTCCAGCTTTCACACTGAAAGGTATCAGACCTCAGCCCTATCTGAAAGTTCCTTCTTCTAGATCCAGAGGTGGGCAGTTGGAAGGAACTAGTGGAAGGCATGGAAGGCACATGCCCGGAATAAAGCAGCCAACTTCTAATTAGGACTCCTGTGCCTTGTAATATCTGTGTAAATTTATTTATTTATTTATTTATTTTTCACATTTTTATACCGCCCTTCCTCCAAGGAGCTCAGAGTGGTGTACATATTTCCTCCCCTCCTTTTTGTCTTCACAACAACCCTGTGAGGTAGGTGGGGCTGAGAGATAGTGACTGGCCCAAGGTCACGCAGGAAGCTTCGTGGCTGAGCGGGGATTATGAACCTGGATCTTCCAGGTCTAAGTCCGACTCCCAAACCACTACACCATCCTGGCTCACAACAATAGGAATAAAGCACACAGAGTTCTTTCCCACCCTCAGGAGGACGGCGTGACCCCTGGTAAGTCTAAAAATACCCTTTTTGTCCTTGGTGGGGGTGCAATCCCAGGATCGCTGCCACCGCCATTGCCCTGCCCCCGCAAGCACTCAGAGTTCTCCCCTACTCATGGGGAGAACTTGAGAACTGCTGGTCTACGCCAACTAGCGATGGCTCTCCAAGGTTTCAGAGAGGGCTGTATCCCACACCTACCTGAAGATGAACCTGGGATTTTCTGCATGCAAAGGGGGTGCCCCCCCTTCTTATACATACGTACTCCCCAAGCCGTCCCGTCTTAGCCAGATTCACTCAAGTGCCAAGCTCACTGGTACCAATTTAATAGTCGTTTACCTTCAATAAATAAATGACTCGTCATGAGCACTAGCTTGCAGAATACAACAGGTCCAACCAACAAGCGAAGCCTTCCCTCTAACTGCCTTGTCTCCAACACCCACAACAAGCAGCCTTGTGACTCTGGTAAGGACTGATGAGAACAAAGTGCTCCTGCATCTTTAATTGTCTCTATGACAGGAAGCTGTTCAGCAAACATGACTGCTCCCATCACGGTGGCATCATTGAGAGTGAGTGAGTGAGTGAGTGAGAGAGAAGAGAGAGAAAAATTCCGTGCGGAGAAAGCAGCAGGCAGAGACTCTCTTGCCTGCTGCTTTCTCCGCACGGAATGGCTCCGCAGTGAAGGGGCGGGGCCGCCTCCTGCCGGCTTGGTAAACGGAACTAGGACACCGCGAAACTTACGGTACCGCCCCTACCGGAGCGACGCCTCTGCACCCCCCTCCCCATGCGATTAAGAAAACTGAATCTCTCCTCTCCAAAACAGGCATGCTCCATAAGCATTGCATTTTAATAAATGCTCTTCTTAAGTTCCGATTGTGTTGTAACTAAGCCCAAGTTCAAATAAATCAAATAACTGCATGTTCTTCAACAGTTTATCCCTCCCTGCTTCCACTTGCCCCCCTTTTCTCTATTGTCTCCTTTGTCTTGAGATTTAGATCCCTCGTGTGGATTTTAGATTGCGAATCCGTCACTGGGTGCCTGTTTTTTAATCTCCCCTCCCGCTTCCACCTTGCGCCCCCCTGGATTTGAAAAGGAAGAGCGGATCCGAGCAGAAAAGGAAGCATGGTGGAGGAGACGTCAAACCCATTTCATACAGCGGGCCAAATAGCATTCATGGCACCTGCTGAGGACCGGAAGTGATGTCATTAAATAGGAAGTGACATCTTTAAGTGAGTGATGACCAGAGATAAGCACTTTGTTCTCATGCAGGAACGCATTAGCTGCAAATGACAAAAGAGAAAATATGCAAATCTGGATCATATTTTCAAGGTATGGGAGAACCCAATTATCATGCTGGGAAAGCCCAATTATCCCACAAGCCGCCCTTTCAGCAGCGTCGCTTCTGCTGAGACATCGCTTCAAAGCTCAGCAGCTGAGAGGTGCTCTGCAAAGTGATGCCTTGGCAGAAGCGGTGCTGATGAAAGGGTGGCCCGCGGGAGAATTGGGCTCTCCCAGCGCCTCTGCAGCGTCTCCCTCTCTCATTCCTCTTGGTCTGTGCCTTCCCCCGTAGTGTTCCTTGCCTTCTGAGGCCTCCTTCTATCTGTCCCTCTCAGGGCCTCAGCAGAAATGGCGCTGCTGAAAGGGCAGTGCTGGGAGAGCCCAATTATCACGTGGGTCGGATAAAGTGCTATTGCAGGCCGTACGCCGCCCATAGGCCTTCTGCTTCACACTCCTGGGCTAGAGCATCTCCGACATGCTAGCCCAACTCCTCTCTTCTCCTCTACTCAAACATCTAATCAAAACCACTAATCTCCAGCAATATGCAGTTTCCCCACACAGAGCCACTGCTGGCAACCAGAGCGCCATCTTGTGGCCCACAGCTGCCTCGGAGAAATGGCAGTACGAGCCTGCCTGACAGGAACACAAAGCCCAGAAGAAAACTCCTGTCAAGATTTTATTGATTTATTTAAAAGATTTATATCCCGCCTTTTCAGAGCTCAAGGCGGCTAACAAATTCACATTCAATAAAATCACAATCATAAAACACCATAACATACACAATGATTGGACCTCCTTAACCGGCAGCAGGAACTGTCATTCGTGGACAAGGTGTGGTTTCCGCTTCTTCAAAGGTCGTTTGGACAACACACAAGGGGGGAAAAGCTGCAGTTGGCCAGTGTGCGACAACCTGCCTCTGCCTCTAATTGATCAGCCCGTTCTGCACCTCACTCACACTGCTACATGGTCCATAACGGTATCCCTTTAAGAGGTCATGCAGCGTAACTAGGCAACAAGCTTCCGTTTTGAATCAGCAGTTAGTGCTTCTCAACTACAAAAAATAACGATGCTCCTCAACAGACAGTAACATCTACCGGCTTGAAGCCGCATTGGTTCGTGTGTTTGCTTTGATAAAGTTACAAGTGTGTAACGAAACGTCAGCAAGTGTCAGTAATATTGCCTGCCAGCATCAGATAGTCCAGGAGAACGCAGTTCAGCTGCTTGTCTCTTTAAAGCGATCACGGACATCAAAGGATTTTCCACTGGCAAGCCTCAGGAAATTTTCTATCTGTATTTCCTCAAAATAAATACATGGCTGGAAAACCCATTAAGCGTACCTCTTTACTAGTTACAAATAGCCATGAAAATCTTCATATATTTTATTGTTTATTGTTTATAACAAACACAAATATATCAACAACAACAAAAAAGCAACCACAAAAAAAGCAACCACAATACTTTTTTTTTTAAAGAAAAAAAATTGTGACGTTTCTAGGCTTCTAAACATGCCATTAGCGCTCAGGCTCGGCAGCTGAGTCCAAAGCTATGATCATGAGCAATTGTTGGGCTTCCTTGCTTTATATCCAAAGATTTTGGGTGCCAGGGTGTCCCAGCATGTGATGTTGGCTCGCTGGTTCTTGCAGCCAGTCATTTATTCTTTCTTCTCTAACTCCTTAGTTCTTTCCAAACATTGGGGAGGGATGATTTATCAGCGCTGGCCCTTTATCTGCATCATGTAGACACGTTGGAGCCATAGGTTCAACCATAGGTTCAACAATTTAGGATTGTAAGCACAACTGCAAAAATAGCTCCTCCAAGCTGTTCTCACAACCGTAAGGTATGCACCACCTCCAGGTTCAGCCTCTGAATATCAGCTGTAGGGGGGCAATGGTGGGAGAGGGGGTCTGCCTTTCTCGTCTGCTTGTGGCCACCCAGAGGCAGCTGGTGAGCCACTGAAAGAAACAGGATTCTGGACTAGATATGAGTTTTGGTCCAAGTTATTTAGGAAGGCTCAAGTCAAGCTTCTGAGGAACCCCAGGACTTCTAGCGTCCATTTACAAGAACCTGGGAGAAGGGCTATACCTCAGTGGTAGAGGCCTTGCTTTGCATGTAGAAGCTCTGAGGTTTAGTACCTGTCATCTTCAGGTAGGGCTGGCTGGTAAAGATCTCCTCCGACTCCTGCAAGAGGCACCAGTAGTACAACACTGAGCTATATTGACGAACAGGCTGTCTCAGCATTTAAGGCAGCTTCATATTTTGAAAGCTACAGTTCTACTGAGCCTTTAAAACAGAACAGCGAGAGGCTGGCTAAATGGAAGAACCCCATCAACATGAGAACTTGGCAAGGCTTAACATGTATGCAAACTCATCTGGTTACAATGCCAGGGCTCAGCCCCCAAACACCATGAAATAGGCATTGATTAAATTACTCCTGAGAAGATGCAGAGT
Source organism: Plestiodon gilberti rubricaudatus (assembly GCA_026170595.1). Lineage (NCBI taxonomy): Eukaryota > Metazoa > Chordata > Lepidosauria > Squamata > Scincidae > Plestiodon > Plestiodon gilberti. Next base: position 20,485,771 of record JANXHW010000012.1, read on the forward strand.
GCATTGGAGAATTAGAGGACCCACACACCCTAGGGACCAGAGTGGGGCTGGGCTTCAAGGTAAGAGATGGCGATGTGGCTTGAACCTGGTTTCCCACCAGAGAACTTAAACACTGAAATTACAATGGTCCCAGAGAATGAACCTAAGAGAGCATACCCTTCCCACTTTAAGAACGGTACTTGTGATGCTCAGTTCAGCTCAACTTCTTTGCTCACAGAAGTGCGACTCACTGCTGGTGGAAAAATATCCAAAAGCCCCAGCAAAAGCCGTTTCTAGGCTTCTAAACATGCCATTAGCGCTCAGGCTCGGCAGCTGAGTCCAAAGCTATGATCATGAGCAATTGTTGGGCTTCCTTGCTTTATATCCAAAGATTTTGGGTGCCAGGGTGTCCCAGCATGTGATGTTGGCTCGCTGGTTCTTGCAGCCAGTCATTTATTCTTTCTTCTCTAACTCCTTAGTTCTTTCCAAACATTGGGGAGGGATGATTTATCAGCGCTGGCCCTTTATCTTCATCGTGTAGACACGTTGGAGCCATAGGTTCAACTCTCAGCTAGGTCAACTTGATCGTTGCCCCAAACACATGAATGGATCTGCCGAACAAGCTGCTCGCTCTGGAGAGATGACTTGGGCGATACCTTAAGAACACAAAACCCAGTTTGTTACAAGGGAGTAGCACAAACAGCTCATATGGTACAACCCCTCCCCATTGTCTCATATACAAACTTCATACACACACACACACCCCAGAGAGAGATGCAATAGTTCTGCATCTGTGAGACTCAGACTCCAATTTGGGGGGAGGGCAACAGATTGGCATGGGGCACCGATCTACCCACCTGCCTGCTTTCACTCTTCCCCCTCCCAGCATCCAAGAAGGAAGGGAGAAACAGAGCAGAAAAGGAAGCAACTATGTGACACGGACTGTATTTTAGTTTTGTTAAACTGCAAGCTATCTTTGGGCACCCCGCATTGTGGGGGGAAAGGTGAGATCACGGGTGGCACTCGGGTTGGTGACATGCGGGGCAAGAAACATCTCATGGTGTCACCCCCAGGAACCTCCTCCCATACCAGACCACACGATGTGGAAGCCTCTGGAGAAATGTGATCCCTGCGCGAGTCATGGCAGAGATCGGGGAAAACCCATTTTCTACCAGTGGTGCATTTTCACACTACCAGTAACAATATAGAATAGAAAGTCATTTTGGTGTTCATCCCTCCCTGGGGTGACACCCAGGGTGGTCTGCCCCCTGCCCCCCCCCCCCCCGTGATGCCCCTGGGTGAGATAGACGTCTTTTCAATAAATAATAATAAGTGTGGAGAAGAAGAGTGGTGACATCTCTAGAGTGTCAGAGTTGCCCTGTAGCCCATCATTCTCTCCCGCTCAGTTTCCCTCTTCCTTCCTGACTCCAGGAAAAGGCAGCAAAGACAGTGATTTGCACATTGCTAGGTAAAGGGGGTTGGCAGCAAGTGGCACATTTCCCCAGACACGGATGAGAAGTCGCTTGTTTCTGCATGTGTCCGCCAAGCCCTAGATGGGCCTTCAGCCCAGTGTGACCATTCTTGCGTTGCCCTATCACATTGTTAAACGGGGGCTGTGCACACTTTACACAAGAAAAAAAAATCCAAATTCCATGCCAGCAGCGACTCTGTGCCAAGAAGGCTGAACGTTGCAAACCAAAGGTCTTTTGTTATTTTTCTTGGTTCTGTTGTGGAAGAGAGAAAAGGAGGGGTGTCAAGTGCTGATGTCTCCCCTCTGAGCACTGAAGATCTGGCCCGTTCTGGCCCACTGGCTTCTGGGATTTTACACAAGCTTCAGCCCATCCATAGTCTCCTAAGGACTAGTCACTTTTGTAAAACAGGAAATCACATGCTGCCGGGACAGCAAATTGCTGTCTCTTTTCTCCATTGCAGTCACGAAGGTGAACGTGCCCTGCTCTGGTGATACTTTTCGCCTGGCCCAAGTTTCCCAGCATGCTCTGGCTTGCCCTGAATGCTCACAGCGCACATTAGTTCCCGTGGTGAAGAAAATATATAGTGTAACGACTTCTCCAAAGCATAGGAGATCTTAGGAGTTATGAAATGAACTTCAGAGGTTCTGAGGAGGTCCAAAAGAAGTGAATGTCATTGGTCATTCTTCTCCCTCTCGCACAACACCAGAACCAGGGGACAAGCACTAAAATTGAGTGGAGGGAGAGTTTGAACGGACTAAAGAAAATATTTCTTTACCCAGCGTGTAATTCATCTGTGGAACTCCTTGCCACAGGATGTGGGGATGGCACCTGGCCTGGATGCCTTTAAAAGGGGTTTGGACAGATTCATGGAAGAAAAGACCATCACAGGTTACAAGCCATAAGCAACCTCCTGGTTTTAGAAGTGGGTTTTCTCTGTGCCAGGTGCAGGGGAGTGGCAGCAGGAAACAGGTTATCTTGTTGTCTGTGTGCTCTCGGAGTCATCTGGACTAGGTGGGCCTTTGGCCTGATCCAGCAGGGTGTGGCGCGAGAGGGTTCAGGTTATAAAGGGGCTGTCTGGATATGAAAGATAACAGTTGCACTTAGGTTCTTATCTCCCTTTCCCAGCAGTACTTCCTGACACTAGAAGTGGAACAGGAATAGAACAGGATGATATCTTCCAAGAATCAAAAGTGGAAAAAAGAGGCAAAACTCAAGTGTGCACATAGGCTTGGGAATGAGGGTGGAGACTGTTTCCACTCATGAATTCAGAATCAGCCAGCCCATCCAAGAGACCAACTGAAGCGGTTGCCTTTGGCAGCAGACTGGCAGGGGGCGCCCACTTCCACCCACCTGCCCACCTCCGCTGATCCTCCTCCTCCCACTCCATTGGAGAAGGAAGAGGGGGAGAAAGCGGAAGTGTGGCGGAAAGGAGAGCAGTGGGCTAGAGTGTCCAAGGAGCAGGTGCTGGCAAATCATCAGGTAAGAGGGGCAGCATCTGACACGCTGCCTCAGGTGGCCAGAGGTCTTGGGCTGGTCCGGCCCCAAATTAGATTCTGAATTCATTCTGAAATTTGAACTGCAAGGAACCTGCTGGGAAGGTGGTGGAGTTAAAGAGCGAAAATCCTCCTTTCCTTTCTGACTTCTCGCCCCCCCCTCCTTTTCCTCTGTTTGGCTTGGTGAGCTAAGGGGGGAGAACAAGGAAAGCACTCAGCCTGTGGCTGAATGGACAACGTGCGAGGGGGTGTTTGTGGGAGTGTCCCACCACTTTTGGCTGAAGCCGGGAACCCTTCGTTACTTAAGATGAACCCCGTATCAAGCGTTAACAGCCAACACAGACAGGCAGTGTCTCATTAAAAGTTGGTAACCTTCAATTGTTCTGGAATCAGTACTGGTCTCTCTCTCTCTCTCTCTCTCTCTCTCTCTCTCTCTCTCTCTCTCTCTCTCTCTCTGTGTGTGTGTGTGTGTGTGTGTGTGTGTGTGTGTGTGTGTGTGGGCTCTCGATGAAAGCAATCCAGCCCAGCAATTGCTTCATCTCAGGATGAAGACGGTGTGTGGGACGGGCAGGAGCAGAGGAGGGAGAAGAGGACGAAGTAGGGGTGGTGGTGTTTACACATCATTTTTATAATGCAACAGGTCAGAATATGTTGGTAGGTGACATTTGGCTCATAAGCAGTAGTTTGGGGGCCTCTGCTCTACAAGCACCAAGATGGTTTGGGTCAGCCCTACCCCTTTCTTGCAAATACAGTACTTGCACCTTGCAGGCGAGAAAACGTTGAAATTTCACCATGGGGCGGGGGGGGGGGGGACACACACACCTCCAATCAAAACATCCGACCATATAACCACCCAATGACTTAAAAAAATACATCTATATGACTCAGGTTCAGGTATGAGCTGTACGACTCAGCTATGAGCTATATTGTATATAAACCACGAACTGTAAGCTGTGTGACTGAGTTTATAAGCGATAAGCACAACTATGTGTCAGGAGCATCATGTGATTTCTATTGTTTGAGAAAACTGCTGCAGTGAAGTTGAACCTGGAAAGAGCATTTCCTGCAACAATGGCAGGCAACGAATTTTCCACGTCACACTTCCTAACCAGCCTGCAATGCCGAAAAGGTCTTAAGCAAGCAAGGTTCCCTGGAATTTCCTCTTCAACACTTTAGAGAAAAAAATTAACTTCTCTGGATGTCTTATTATGCCATGGAATGGATCAAAATGATGTATCAATCTGGGGCTGCAATCCTATGCCCGTTTATCTGGGAATAATTACACTTTCAAATGTCCCTTCCTGGTCAAGTTAGCACACATGCACACCATGATAAACTTAAAAGAATTTATTTTAGAATAAACAAGCTGTTAGTACCTCGAGTGTTGCTTTTAGATTGGCAAGACCCAACTTCAAATCTCTGCGCGTGAGGTTCACTTTACCTTGAGCCAGTCATTCTCAGCCTACCTCACAGGGCTGTTGTGAGAATACACTGAGGGGAGGGGAGGACAATACACCATCTATATGCCATCTTGGCCACACTGCAGGGAAGCTGGACTAAAAAGATGTATGTAAATAATAGCCAGGTTAAACTCCTGACCTGGAGTAATTAATATACAATATTTTAAATGCATGTTATTTCAATATTTTACTATTAAAACATTAAATTTTAATATTTTAAATGCTGGCTCACCTGTCGCTGCCACGATAGCGCTACATCTTTGTTCGGCGCGGATGTCATCAAGACTGCAAGAGAGAAAGAAGGCCATGAGTAGCACCCTAAGGGGGACCCCAAAAGCAGTAGCAACTACTGCCCCAGGTGCAGATGTTCTTCTCTTTCTGGCCCTGCTTGCCTATCCCATCATCAACTTTCATTACAAGACAGGGGTTCTCATGGGCCTCCACAGAACATGGGGGGGGGGAAGGGCTGGGTTTTCTTATTTGCTCATGAAATATGACCAGGACAAATTCAGCTGTCTTTGCTAGCAACGTTAACCCTTGCCTTTTGCACAGCAGCAGGGAGAGCAAGCAAGGGAAAGCAGGAGACCTGCGAGGCCTGTGAAGGACGGACTTCAAGGAAGCAGAAACCAGAGGAGACCAAGGAGATGTGTGCAAAAATTCGGCGCCCCCCCCCCAAAGGGCTAGCTATGCCTCTGTGTCTCATGAGCCTTGCCAGCTCCATCTCCTCCCAGTCCGTGAGAGAGGGGGTTGCTGGTTCTTGGGGGTTGCTGGTGCTTGGCCTCCCCCAGGCAGTGGCAGTGGAACTAGAATTCTCTGGGAACAAGTCCCTGCAGCCTCTGTGTGTTGCCTGACCCAAGTCATTCCCCTGTTCACACAGGTCCCCCCCCCCAGGTGAATGACTTGGGCCTGTATTGTGTGCAGCAGTGCAGAGCACCCAGGAGGACTTCGTTGGGGGCAGGATGATGGGGGCTACATTCCATCCTGTCCTTCCTCAAAAGGATCTAGGCAGTGCAAAAAGCACACAGGATGGTGCAGCAGGAGGTGGACGGGGACCCTCAGGCCCTGGAGAGCTGCTGCCAGGGGAGACAGTCTGGGGCTTCAGTGAGTGAACTCCATTGACCTTCCTTCTCGGCCTGGAGTCTGTGTAGGGGGTGCGCTTCTTTTCCTTACCTGGTGGAGTCTCCTCCTGGCCGAAACCTGCAGCCACCTGGCCTCGGTCCTCCTACTTGCGAACTTGGACCTCCTATCCTCAAGGAACAGGAGGTCCAAGTCCGGCAGCTGGGGGACCTGCATGAAGAGAAAAGAAACGGGTCAGCACTGGCACCGTGGCAACCCTGCAGCCGCCCCCTAGTATTTTGGGGGGTCCCACACCACCCCCTCCTTGTGGCATTCCCCCCCCTTCCCAGTGGCAGACTGGCTCTCATCTTGTGGAGCACTCGCTGCTCCTCCACCCCCAACCCGAAAGCCTCATGATTTCTGCCACATCTTTAAGAGGGTGGGGTGTAACCATACTCACCGGTGGTGCCCAGCCGAGGTGGAGGAACGTCAGCCTGGTTCCTCCCCCCGGCTGGCAGCACAGGCGTAGGCCCAGGTGGCTGAGGTACGTCCTGGGTCTGGATCTCTGCAAGAGGAAAAAGAGGTTTAGTCTTCTTTACACTCCTGAAGTAGCACCCCCTTTCCAGGAGGCAGAGTGGTCCCTGGCTCTCTCTCTAAGTCCCCCAGACTCCCCAGGAGACCAGCCTTCCCTGCTCCTTCTCTGTGAGAACAGGCAAATTGGAAGGCCAGGTCCCTTCCCACCCTGCGTTCCCACTCTGTGTGCACGCGCTGGGTTTTGGTTCTTACCTCTGGAGGGTGCCTCCGGGCCTCCACGGCTAACCACCTGGCCTTGCTGTGCCTTTCATTGAACTTGGACCTCCTATCTTCACGAAATAGGAGGTCCAAGTTATCTGCCTGGGGGACCTGTGAGAAAGAGAAGAGACATAGGTCAGTCAGGTAAGTCACAGAGGCAGGTGCTCATTCCGACCCCCTCAGAATTTTGGTTCCACGGCAGCAGTTAAACTGCCATTTTCTGGGAGAGCCCCACCACCACCCCCCGCTCTGGGACAAGCAGAATAACTGCTTAAAATGCACCTGCAAATTGATCTGCTCTGGTCTGGTTCACCTGTACCCTGAGGGGGGCTCACTATTCAGACAGGAGCCTGGGCCACTGGCTCTTGGGAAACCAGGACCTTCCTTTAGAGGTGAGGAGCAGATGGCTCCCCAGGGGCACGGGCACCTCCATGTATGGAAAAGTGTCCAGATCCCATCCTATTGACATGCTGGACAGGAGAATCTCCCAGCACGTCCCCAGTATGTCCCATACGTCTGTTAGGGTTACTCACCGGTGGTGCCCAGCCAAGGTGGAGGAATGATTTTCTCATTCCCCCACCTGGCTGGCTGGCCGCTCTTAAGCCCAGGTGGCTCCGGGTTGATGATCTGCATTTCTGCAAAAGGAAACGGAAGGTAAGCCATTTTTGCCGTATTGATCCAATGTGGCATTTATTTATTTATTATTTATTTTATTTAAAGAATTTGTATCCCGCCTTTCTCTCAGCAAGGGTACTCAAGGCGGCTTTCCTTCCCCTTTCCCAGAGGCTGACTGATTTTCCTCCAGTCCCTCCAGTGATCAGCTGTTCCTGGAGCCTGGCCCTCAGGAGAGAAGGAGAGAGGGATTCGCTCTCAAACCTTCCCTGCGCCTCCCCTGTGAATTGGTTGGTGACAACCAGGACCAGACCAAGGGCACCTGCTCCCCACCCCTTCCCCTGGCGGCACCTGTGCTGCTCTTTCCTGTCTTGCTTCCTGGCTTGAAAGGAAGAGGGAAACAGAGCGGAAAAGGAGAAGAGGGCAGCTGGCTAGAGCTTCGGCTACATACTTCTCTTTACCTGCCCTTCAATTCCATCCCCTGTTGAGATGTTGGTGCAGCACCATCTGCGGGGGGGGGGCCCTGGGGGGCAGGAGGCAGGTGACCCAGAGGCTACCTGGCTCAGAGGTCCACGCTTCTCCTCCTTGACCTGTAGGGACGTGTCCCTACCTGGCTTCCTCCCTCCCTCTCTCCCACCCTCCTGGGTTGCAAAGTGCTAGCAGCTCATTCCAGGAGCTCTGCCCAGCCAGCATTCAGTCTGCCATGTCAGGAGGACTCACATGGCCGTGCCAAGGGAAGAGCTCTAGGATCCCCAGCTCCAAAGTCTAGGAGCTGTACTACTACCAACAACAGAGAAGGACGTTTTCAAATCGTAGAAAGAAAAAGACCTGAAGTATTTTTCTTTCTGTGATGCAGAGCAATTAGGGAAAAGCTTCTGCCCTGGGACTCTGCTTCATCTGCACCCAGAAGCCCCCTTTTGCAACATCCTTCTCTTCCTCGTAGCTTCTAGGACGCAAGAGGAGAAGTGACCGGTGCCCCAGAGCATAAGAGAGCAGCGTTTGGTGTGCTGTCGGAGGTGCTGGGATGCCCTGGCCAGCCCTGCTCAAGCCTTTGCAAAGGCTGGGTTGTGGGGATTCCCTCAATTGTGGGTGGGGGGATCAAGGAGCTTGCTGGGACAGAGTATTGCATGTTGAATACTGGGCAAACATTTCTTGCAAAATCCAAGCAAGCCAGAAGGCATCTTCTTGACTATAAGGACTATTTGGTTTGCCTCCTGTTTGCCATCCAAAATCTCCTACCAATCAGGTTGTTTGGATGACCCAGTCCATTTCTGGGATGGGGAGAGAGGAAGAAAAACTTCTCTCTCTCTCTCTCCCCATGGCTGGCATCATTTTTGAAGTCTCAATCACATCTCTTTCTAGAAGCCCAGTAGCAGGGCAATTCAGAGGAATTTTATCAGTGGTACAAAGTTTCTTTTGAGCCCCTTTCCTACATATGAATTTGGCTCCTGGGTCCCCCTTTTTTGCTCCAGGGTCCCCTTTTTGACCCAATTTTTGCCCTGGGCCCAGGTACAAACTACCCCCTTAACCCCCCTCTCAGAGGCCCTGCCCAGAAGCCCCAAATCTTGTGGACTTCATCATCATCATCATCATCATTTATTAATACGGTCAAAGACTTACTTTTTGGAGAAGCTGGCTGCTGCTCATGTTGAAGAATCTAACAAAAAAAATTACATTGATTAATACTGCTGCTACTCATCTGTGAACAGTAATATGAATATCAAACTAATTCTGCTACGAATTAATAGTAATACTAGTAAGAAATACTCATTACCATACCAAAAGCTCAGCTCTCTCTTCAACGGAAGAATTGGTTTGAGCCCAACGGTCTCCAGGAGCATTGTATGGAATTCTCCGTCCCCATGGATGTCGGAAGCCTGGCATTGTGACACGGGTGTCAGGCAGAGCTGGCAAGGAGAGGCTGACCCCTGGCATCAGAGGAGGTGGTCAGGGCTGCTTGAACTGGAGCAGAAATGCCCCTTTGGACAGGGGAGTCTTGGGTGCCACTAGGAAGGAAGAGACAAAGAGGGAATGACTTCAGCAGGAAGGAGGCTGTGGCCAATCCACCATCCTTTAATGGCGTCTTTGAGTTTGCATATGTTGTGGAGCCTGTGGCCTTGGACATTTGTTTGGTGCGGAGGATTGTTTAGGTGTTTAATAAGGTGGTCTTATAAATTGCACCAAGAAAACCAAGTCATGAAGATTTCTGGACTAGGCCTTATCTACGCGGCTGCAGAAGGGACTCTGTTTTGGGAAGAGTTTGGTTAGCTGGACAAAGAACTTTCCTTTTCTCCGCTGAAGCCCACCACCTAACTCCTTGCCCGCCGCCACCACCACTGCCAGTTAGGGCTGCCCATTCCTTTCTGACGACGCTGTATTTTTCGCAGCAGCCCTGACACCAGTGCCATTGAAAGAGCGGCATTGTTTCCACCCACCCTCTTTGCTACTTTGTGTGCATGCACCATACGCCCCCCCCCCACTGCCACCAGCTGACCGTTCCAGTGCCCGATAGCTCTTTCCATTAGGAAATTCTTCCTCTTGTCCAACCCTAAAACTTCTTCCCTGTTGTTTCAAGCTGTTGGTTCTAACGAATGTCACTCCATTCATAGAATCATAGAGTTGGAAGGAACCCACAAGGTCATCTAGTCCAACCCCCTGCCTGTATTAGGAAATCCTCCTCGTCTTAGGGCATCTCCATCAGGTGCCTGTCAAGCCTCAAGAAAAATTAATTTTTGTATGATAACATTGAGATACCACCCTGAAATTTTGACTGATTGGCTACAAGACATATACTGTGTGATTTTTATACCTTTAAGTGTGATTTTTTTTGGAAAATTTTAAAAAATTCCATTTTCCCAAAAATTCAAAATAAATATTATTTGAATATTTTTGAATTTTTTGGAAATTTACAATTGTGTCATGTTGTATATCAAATGACAGCCTTTTCGTTAGCTTTAAAACGACACCTCTCTGTGGCATTCATACGTTTCTTGTAAATGGCATTTGAAGGTATGGTGACAAGTGAATTTTGGCCTTTTTAGGCAATTTTGAAAGTTCAATATCTCAAAAAGGGGTGGACAAAAAAATCTGAAAAAAATTTTTTTTAAACATCTCATGGTAAGGTACAAATGTACCAAAAATGAACAAAATCCATGACATCAAGTTCCAAAATGGATTTTTCATTGGTTGATTTGACATGGAATGACCCACACATGAAAGTCCCCATCACTGGTACCAGAAAAAATATTGGGGGGGGGGAGATAGTGCAAAGTGCTTTTTGGGGAAGGGTCAGCTTTGTCCCATGTGTCAGATTCCTAAAAGAGAAATGCAGCTCTATTTCATAATGGTGCCCCCCCTTTCTGAAATGTATTTTCTCTGAAGTAAGCCCTCTTGACTTTGATGGAGTTTAAAAGTTATTGTCCCCACTCCAATTCCATTATTGGCAGGCAGATGTGACCAATGAAATGCTTCTCTTTGTGTGTATTGGTTGATGGTAACTAGCACCCACCCAAGGCTCCTCCGGCATGGGAGGCAACACAGCACATCCCTCTCTGCGTCCTCGATGCTATTAAACCACCCAATACGGGATTGGCAAAGTTGTTTGCCAGTTGGTAAATCATATTTTGCACATTTCAAATCCTGGGATGTTATTGAGCCATCTTTTCTTTGATCTTCCTCTTGGTCTTTTTTTCCGGTACAGCAGCAAGTCCTCACTTAAAGTCATCTCGTTATAAGTCATTTCATTTTAATGTTATTGAGAAAAAGAATTCAATTCCTGGCCAGGGCCACTGTCTGTGTGGAGTTTGAACATTCCCCCCATGTCTGCGTGGGCTTTCTCTGGCTCGGAAAGCTCACATTTATTTCAGTGTTTAATATTAGAAGTGTTTTAGGTCTGTTTAGAAGTTGGGTGATGTTTTTTGTGACTAGAAATATGCGCCAACCGTAAGATACCTGTGCTGCTATATGCGGACGATACAGTTATCCTCTCACGAACACCAGTGGGACTTAGAAGGAGTTTAAACCTTAAAGAAGTTTAGTACTTAGATTGTCCTTAACTACTCAAAAACCAAAGTTTTATCCTTTGGCAAGAGGCCAAAAATCAGGGCTTGGAGCATCAGCAGCCACAAGATTGAGCAGGTCTTCACCTATAAATACTTGGGGGTAATGTTGCAAGTGACTGGCGCCAGAACTGCCCACCACGAGTACGTGGCCGAGGTAGGCCAGAAATCTGCTAGTGCAGTAGTTAAGTTTTTTAATACCAAAGGTGGCCACTATTTGCCTGCAGCAATTAAGTTACACCAAGCAAAAACTCTGCCCCAGCTTTTATATGGGACAATTTTGGGGGCCCTTTCCTCCAGTTTCGCCCCCTTGGAACGGGTGCAATCCAAGTTTTTAAGATCTATATTCCAAGTGTCCAGTTATGTTTCCAACGCAAGCTTGCGCTTGGACTCTGGCCTGCTTAAGGTTGAGGCTAGGGTTTCCCTAGCCTCTATCAATACTTGGCTAAACCTAAACTTTAATGCCCAGGGCCTAACATCACTAATCCTACAAGATAACTTTCAATCATCATGGCTTATGGCAGTTCACAGGAAATTGAGACATCTGGGACTCTCCCCTGAGGTTATGCTGGTAATGGACTTTTCTCAAGCAAGAGCAGCTTAAGGAAGGGTTCCCGGCTTCAGCCACATGTGGGGGGGGGGGAAACCATGCACTTAATCAGTCCTGCCTTTACCCCCTCCCACTGTTGTCCATTCAGTCACCGGCTGAGTGCTTTCCTTGTTCTCCCCCCGTCCCGTCCCCCTTAGCTCACCAAGCCAAACAGAGGAAAAGGAGGGGGGCGAGAAGTCAGAAAGGAGGATTTTAGCTCTTTAACTCCCCCACCTTCCCAGCAGGTTCCTTGCAGTTCCCTTCCTGGTCAAGTTAGCACAGGCACACCATGATAAACTTAAAAATAATTTATTTTAAAGATAGAATAAACAAGCTGTTAGTACCTCGAGTGTTGCTTTTAGATTAGCAAGACCCAACTTCAAATCTCTGCGCGTGAGATTCTTTTACCTTGAGCCAGTCATTCTCAGCCTACATCACAGGGCTGTTGTGAGAATACACTGAGGGGAGGGGAGGACAATACACCATCTATATGCCATCTTGGCCACACTGCAGGGAAGCTGGACTAAAAAGATGTATGTAAATAATAGCCAGGTTAACATCCTGACCTGTGGTAATTAATATAAAATATTTTAAATGCATGTTATTTCAATATTTTAGTATTAAAACATTACATTTTAAATGCATAGATATTATTTCTGTTTAAGGAGGCTGCAGTCCTGAAGCCCAATCTCCACGGCAGGAGCCTCTTGGGAGCGAAATTGTGGCCGAAAACACTGCGTCGAAGCGAGGTTCCGGCAGACGGGCGGTCTGTGTACCACTTCAACATACCTCCGGTTGAGAAACCCTGAGCTATGCTTCCGACATGCTCCTGATTTGGCCAGAAAGCGGGAATTTATTTTGGACCAGAAACGGGTCAACAGCATTGCAGAGAAGCTGGCAACCTCCAAGCCAGAGCCTTGGCCCATCTTGCTCGCTACACTGACTGGCAGGGGCCAAGCAGGACTTCCAGTAGCCATTTCCCAGTCCTACTCAGAGACGTCCGTCAGGGATAGAACCTGGAACCTTCTACATGCCAAGCCTTGAGCGACAGCCCTTGTTCTCTTCAGTGCTGCTTCTCAGTCTCGCCGTAATGCGCTCGTCCTCATCACTGATGCTGCGGACGCTGTTCTTCTTCCAGGAGATGGTGGGCTCTGGGTGCCCTCTTGGCAGAATGCACTCCATCACCGCCGGCTCACCTGCCACCGCCGCCACGACATCGCTGGGAGCCTGCCGGATGTCATCTCTCAAGACTGCAAGAGAGAAAGAAGGCCTTGAGTAGCACCCTAAGGGGGACACCAAAAGCAGTAGCAACTACTGCGCCAGGTGCAGATGTTCTTCTGTTCTGGCCCTGCTTGGCTATCCCATCATCAACTTTCATTACAACTTTCATTACAAGACAGGGGTTGTCATGGGCCTCCACAGAACATGGGGAAGGGCTGGGTTTTCTTATTTGCATGATGGTGCAGCATGAGGTGGGGCCCCTCTGATGGACTGGGGCCCTCAGGCCTTGGAGAGCTGCTGCCAGGGGAGACAGTCTGGGGCTTCAGTGAGTGAACTCCATTGACCTTCCTTCTCGGCCTGGAGTCTGTGTAGGTGGTGCGCTTCTTTTCCTTACCTCCTGGAGTCTCCTCCTGGCCGACACCTGCAGCCACCTCGCCTCGGTCCTCCTGCTTTGGTACTTGGACCTCCTATCCTCAAGGAACAGGAGGTCCAAGTCCTGCAGCTGGGGGACCTGCATGAAGAGAAACAGATCAGGACTTGTTCCCAGAGAATTCTAGTTCCTTGGCACCATTTCAACTGGCACCATTTCAACTGGCACCATGGCATCCCTGCAGCCGCCCTCTAGTATTTTTGGGAGTCCTCACTGGGCCTCCACACCACCCCCTCCTTGTGGCATTCCCCCCCCTTCCCAGTGGCAGACTGGCTCTCATCTTGTGGAGCACTCGCTGCTCCTCCACCCCCAACCCGAGGGCCTGATGATTTCTGCCACATCTTTAAGAGGGTGGGGTGTAACCATACTCACCGGTGGTGCCCAGCCGAGGTGGAGGAACGTCAGCCTGGTTCCTCCCCCCGGCTGGCAGCACAGGCGTAGGCCCAGGTGGCTGAGGTAGGTCCTCGGTCTAGATCTCTGCAAGAGGAAAGAGAGGTTTAGTCTTCTTTGCCTTCCTGATCTGAAGTAGCACCCCCTTTCCCAGAGGCAGAGTGGTCCCTGGCTCTCTCTAAGTCCCCCAGACTCCCCAGGAGACCAGCCACCCCAAGATCTTGTCCCTTGGGAGAGGAGAACGCTGTAAGAGCGCTCGCTGCTCCTCCACCCCCAACCCGAGGGCCTGATGATTTCTGCCACATCTTTAGAGGGTGGGGTGTAACCATACTCACCGGTGGTGCCCAGCCGAGGTGGAGGAACGTGAGCCTGGTTCCTCCACTCGGCTGGCAACATAACCTTAGGCCCAGGTGGCTCAGGTAGGTCCTCGGTCTTGAACGCTGTAAGAGGAAAGAGAGGTTGAGTCTTCTTTGCTTTCCTGATCTGAAGTAGCACCCCCTTTCCCAGAGCCAGAGTGGTCCCTGGCTCTCCGAAACCTGTAGCCACCTCGCCTCGGTCCTCCTAGCACTGAACATGGACCTCCTATCCCCAAGGAATAGGAGGCCCAAGTCCTGCAGCTGGGGGACCTGCATGAAGAGAAGAGAAACAGATCAGGACTTGTTCCCAGAGAATTCTAGTTCCTTGGCACCATTTCAACTGGCACCATTTCAACTGGCACCATGGCATCCCTGCAGCCGCCCTCTAGTATTTTTGGGAGTCCTCACTGGGCCTCCACACCACCCCCTCCTTGTGGCATTCCCCCCCCCTTCCCAGTGGCAGATTGGCCTGAGGCTCTCTCATCTTGTGGAGCGCTTGCTGCTCCTCCACCCCCAACCCGAGGGCCTGATGATTTCTGCCACATCTTTAGAGGGTGGGGTGCAACCATACTCACTGGTGGTGCCCAGCCGAGGTGGAGGAACGTCAGCCTGGTTGCTCCCCCCATCATCATCATTTATTAATACGGTCAAAGACTTACTTTTTGAAGATGCTGCTCAATAAAGCTGCTCATGTTGAAGAATCTAACCAAAAAAATCACATTGATTAATACTGCTGCTACTCATCTGTGAACAGTAATACGAATATCAAACTAATTCTACTACGAATTAATAGTAATACTAGTAAGAAATACTCATCACCATACCAAAAAGGTCAGCTCTCTCTTCTTCAACTGAAGAATTGGTTTGAGCCCAACGGTCTCCTGGAGCATTGTTTGGAATTCTCCATCCCCATGGATGTCGGACGCCTGGCATTGTGACACGGGTGTCAGGCAGAGTTGGCGAGGAGAGGCTGACCCCTGGCATCAGAGGAGGTGGTCAGGTCTGCTTGAACTGGAGCAGAAATGCCCCTTTGGACAGGGGAGTTTTGGGTGCCACTAGGAAGGAAGAGACAAAGAGGGAATGACTTCAGCAGGAAGGAGGCTGTGGCCAATCCACCATCCTTTAATGGCGTCTTTGAGTTTGCATACGTTGTGGAGCCTCGGGGTGGGGCCTGTGGCCTTGGACATTTGTTTGGTGCAGAGGATTGTTTAGTCATAAATTGCACCAAGAAAACCAAGTCATGAAGATTTCTGGACTAGGCCTTATCTACGCGGTTGCAGAAGAGACTCTGTTTTGGGCAGAGTTTGGTTAGCTGGACAAAGAACGTTCCTTTTCTCTGCTGAAACCCACCACCTAACTCCTTGCCCGCCGCCACCACCACTGCCAGTTAGGGCTGCCCACTCCTTTCTGACGACGCGGAATCTTTCGCAGCAGCCCTGGCACCAGTGCCATTGAAAGAGCGGCATTGTTTCCACCCTCCCTCTTTGCTACTTTGTGTGCATGCACCATACGCCTCCCCCCCCCACGCTGCCACCAGCTCCTCTTGCTCCTCCTTCCGATTGTCTTCCCTGCTCTCTGCCAATAAACAGGCTGGAGAGGCGGAGCCTGTGGAGAACGCGGAAGAGGAGAACGAGGTAAGGGGCGCCAAGTTCCTTTCCTGGTGGGAAGGAAGAGAAAGCAAGTGAGAGAGGGATTGTGATGGTGGCATGGCTGGCGGGTTGAGCGACGAGTTGGGCAGCAGGCCAGTGGAGACGGTCAGCAGGCGCCATGTTTGCCAGGACGTCTTGTTAATTCCCACATTCTCCAAAGTTGTGCCTTTGGGGCTATATCGGGGCAGTGTCAACTGCTGCTTCCATCCAGGTCTAACTCTGGAAATGACTGTTGGGTGGAGGTGTTTGAAAATGGTGTTATGTTTTTGAAAATACGTTGAATTAAAACGCAAAATGTGGTGTTTTGTGTTTTTATTCAGTGGTGCAAATTCCTAAGCATCAATATCAGGTTCAATGTCAGTTCATTGCTGTCTTTCAATGCAAAAGCAACAAATTATTCCATCCTTTCTAACTGGAAAAGTAATCTGTTTCAACCAGCTGCATTCCACAGTCAGTCGAGAGTTGGTAATTTGGTTCCAATTCTGTTTGAAAAGGTGCTGTTTTGTGTTTTGATGCGGTTATCAACAAAAACAAACACCCCTACCGATGGGAGGTCCAGCCCAAGCCCCAGAGCCCGTCCCAGAGAGAACCAAGATGTGCTCCCAGCACTAAAATACTTTGGGTGCAGTCCAAACCTACTTAGGCCATCGTTGTAACCAGCGGCCCAGCGAAAACGGGAGGCCCCAGAACAGAAAGGGGATTCAAATCCCCTTTGAATTCCCCTTTTGGAGGGGATTTGAATCCCCTTTCCGTGCTGGGGCCTCCCGTTTTCGCTGGGCCGCTGGTTACAACGGCAGCCTAAGTAGGTTTGGATTGCGCCCCAAGTCTCCATGATTTTTAGGCTGAGAATTAATTCATTTCACTTGGACTCTTGGGTGAAAGAATCTGTTGCAATAGGCAGCAGTGAAAAGTTGCAGGATGGCATACTCTGTCCACCTTCCCAAGAATCTCAACTTTGCTTAAATAAACCTGATTGTTTTGTGCCCTTCTTGTCATGAAGATTTACTTGAAAGATGTACATGGGCAGGGCGTCTGGCTCAGTTGGTAGAGAGATGGTCTCATAAATGCCTGAAGATCTGAAGGACGGCAGTTCAAGACGGCCGGAAGTGTCTGTGTCTGTTGGAGAGCTGCCAGCACGCCGAGCTGATAAGTTGCAGAGCCTCTGTGGGGGAGTGGAACTGCAGCTGCAGCACCTGAGTGAGAGTCAAGGTTGCCTGTCAGCTGAAGCGTGGTGAGGGGAACGCCAGAGAGAGAGAGAGAGAGAGAGAGAGAGAGAGAGAGAGAGAGAGAGAGATGGACTGTGAAAGCAACATCTAGAATGAAGGGTTCTACGAAAGATTAGAATGTCGTATTGTAAAAAACCCTTGGGGTTTAGAAAGCCTGCCCATGTACACCACCTTGAATTAAAGTCAGAGGAGAAATCCAATGATCAAGAAAGGCGGCATATAAATACTGTATATTATATTATTATTATTATTATTATTATTATTATGAAATCACAGAAAACAGAGGAATACATGATACTATTAAGATGGACCATTGTCCAGTTTTCCATAACTTCCATGCAAGGTAGTTTTCATTTCGGTTCCCTAGGGTCCTTTCACTGGTAACGTCAAGGATTGAATCTGAGTCGACATGTACAGGATTGCGTCGTCAATACCTTTTGCTACAAATTTATTTAAAAGATTTATACCTCACTCTTCCCTCCAACAATGGGGTGCCCAAGGTGGCCCACAATATTCATTAAAATGCAAAGAGGAAAAGTACAGTAAAAACAAAACAGAAACCAAAACAATACATTATAAAAACATAAAAACATCTAAGAACATAAAATGCAACCTAGAAATGATGATGATGATGATGATGATGATGATGATGATGATGATGATGATAGCAGCAGGAGCAGCAGCAGCAGCAAAAATAACACTATACTACCCCAATCTATGCTTGGTTCTGCAAAGTGTAAGCAAGCCACATCCTTTATTGCCAAGATCACATTCCTGTTTCCCTTAAATGTCAGCCCATTGCAACATCAGCAGTTCTGGTGAAGCTGGCAAACTCTGGTGTCTCTTTGCAGAGTTGGCAGGAATACTAGCACCCTGCCTGCCTAAGATGACTCCTCAAATGGCGATGAACTTCCATTTTCTAAAGTGTTTGCTGATCCCATTATACTCGGGCTCTACGGAATTCCGCGGAGGAGCATCATGGATGCTGCATGCATAATTGATGGGCTGCTCTTGCGCCCTTGATGGAGGTCATAGGGGTTTTGTCTTTCTACTGCAGGCAAATAATGTTGTTGGTGCATTTCATGCCCAGCAGGACATAAATAGACAATACACCCCCGTGCACGTTACAGGAGGGGATTTTGCGCTTTCTAGTTATGTTCCACCAGGTCCAGCCGACTGCAAAATAGGACTCTCGAGGAGGAACATTTGAATGAGGATTTCAGAGTCTGCATCCAGCCCGGGCTGATCCATCTCAGAGGTGGTTTGAGGCAGTCAGCTCAGGAGGCAAACTGGTGTTTCTACTTCCTGCTCCCTGGATTAAAATGTGCCCCAAACTGGACACTGTATTCCACGTGAGCTCTGACAAGCGCAAAACAGAGTGAAAACGATGACTTCTCGTGAACTGGACTCTCTGCCTCCGTTAGTGCAGCCCAGCTTTGCATTCGCTTTCTTCGCAGCCACATCGCACTGCTGCCTTCTGTTCAGCTTCTGGTCCACTCACAGCCCAATCCTATCCTCAACCTGGCTGCCGGAACTCACATTTTGGCTGCGCAGCATGGCTTGTGACATCACAAAATGCTGCCACAGGTGGCGAGTGGTGCCAGCCATGTGGCAGTGGCTTCTCTGGCGCCAGTAAGTTGGAGTGGGGAGAATCGGGGTGGGGACCAGGTTGGGAATTGGGGCCACCAGGAGGCATGTCAGGGGTGGGCCGGGGGTGGTTATCTGCAGCAAAAGCACCACCAATATCCTATTCTCCCCACCCGACCTTGCCATGCCCCCTTGGATCCACATGGACTTGCCAATGAGCTTGTACAGATGCAAGTTGACCCATAGGGCAACAGGGGTCTTACCTGGAGGTAAGGGAACAAAAATTCCCTTCAAGGAGGCCTCCTGATTGCCCCCCCCACCATAGGATGCAGTGTGCACCTCCATGGCCCAGCTACATCGATGGGGTGGGGGTAGGATTGGTGGGGGTAGGATTGGGGCATAGGGCACCTCGACCGCTTTTACACCTGCTGCTGCTAAGCCAAGTTCCCTACCCTGTATTGGTGCCTTTGACTCTTTGTCCCTCTCTGCAAGACTTGACATTTGCCTCCGTTGAACTTCAACGGAGGTTTTAAAGACATGGCATGAACGCTTTCATTTTCATAGCTGGAGGCGGTCCAGCATTGCAGTTCTCTTTTCTGCCAAAAGCAGAGGGGCTGGGGGGGGACGTGGCTGGGGGAATGCAGTAAACAGTGGCTATTGACGAGAGACGAGTGCTGATCACGGCACCCTCTGACAGTCAGCTGCACTATTGAATTCTCAAATGGCAGGGAGTGATCAGCACTCGTCTCTCGTCAATATCTCTCCCACCCAACCTAAGAAAGATGGGAGCCAAGAAAGATGGGAGCCTTAACAGGATGACTGGACAAGTTTTGTATTGTAGATGTACCCTAAACCAGTGCTACCCAAAGTGGTGGTCCACGTCCACGGGCCGGTCCACGAGCCATCAACTGCAGGTCCACGGCAAATGTCCAGAAAAGAAACAATAGTAATAATACGGCATAGTTATGGTACCGGTTTCTGGCATATTGGAAAAAAATTACTGGTCCGCCACATCAGATAGTTTGAGAAGCACTGCCCTAAACTCCAGGGGACTCCCCTTGTGATAGCAAAAGTCCATACCTCCATAAAATGGGGGAACGATCAAATCTTTTTAAAAAATGGGGGATCGATCAATTCAACTATCCACCCATCTTTACGTGTCCAAGTATCTGGTTGCTGAGCACATTAAAAAAATACGATTGGCTTTTGTGTATCACTTCAGAAGAGCATTTAATGAGGAGCAAGCATGAAACGAGCTGGATGAACAGAACAATGTGGGGCTTCAAATGTCTGCTTTGAATCTTTCCGCCAAAGATGAAATCCTCAGCTTATTGCCACATAAGGTTGTTATGCACTCCCCACTACCTCCAGTAGCAAGAAGTTCCAGGGGCGTTACTACCAGGCTTTGGCTTGGCCTCAGGAATCCACCAGAATGGATGCTGGCAGAGTGCCCAGGAGGTCAGAAGTCTCTTGGGCCAACCCGAAACCTGTACTGGTAGCATCCAATGCACCATTAGAGGGTTGGTGGGAGGGGGGGCACCACAGAAAGGGTGAGTTTTGCTTCAGGGTCCCTAGCAGTCTGGCACTGACAGCACTTGTCTTCCTTTGGAGGAGTGATCACTGGAGACTCTGTTTTGGCTAATTTCTTCCTGAAGTCCAACCGGAATCTCCTCTCTTGCAATTTGTACCCATTGGATCTAGTTCTGGTCTCTGAGGCAGATGAGAACAAATTTGTTTGTCCTTCCATATGCACAGCCCTGCAGGTATTTGAAGAGCGCTTATTCTCCAGCCCTCTGTTCATCCTCATCACTCTTCTCTGAACTTGCTCCAGTTTGGCTGCATCTTTCCTAAAGTAAGGTGCCCAGGATTGGACACAATACTCCAGGTGAGGTCTGACCAATGCCTGGAGTACTGTGTCCAATTCTGGGCACCTCACTTTAGGAAAGATAATAATATATAATAATATTATACAGTATTTATATACCACCTTTCTTGGTCATTTGATTTCTCCTCTGACTTTAATCCAAGGCGGTGTACATGGGTAGGCTGTCCTAACCCCCCTTGGGGTTTTTTTTTACAATATATAAATGTCCAATCTTTCATGAATGGCTACTTTCCAGGTGGTATCCTTTTTACAGTCTGACAATTCTGCTGGCTGGCGCCTCCCACACTCAACCGATGCAGCTGGAAGCTCTTATCTCTCCTCCTGGAGGCTTTCACAGCTTTTTGCCAGCGGCATGTCTCGAACTTATCAAGTTCACCAGTCTTCCGGCTTTGCAAGGCAGCAGCTCTCTCGACTGAGCCAGACTCTTCTGCCCAAAGATGTAAAAGTTCTCTGATGTCCTTTTGGAGATGGAAAGACCAGAGCTGTACCCAAAATTCCAAAAGCCACCAGCTATAGATGTTTACGTTGCCAATAATACCAATTGTTTAGTTGTCCATCCCTTTCTTAACCATCCCTTCTAAGGAATTTGCCTGTTTGTCACTGCTACTGCACGCTGAGTTGTTATTATGCACTCAGTGGTACGGATAAAATAAAATCACTTCTACTACATCATCATCATCATCAAATTTAATTTATTCATAGAATGCTATCAGTGCACATGGCACTTTCTGTAGAGCAGGTTTCTCAACCAGTGGCACTAGTACCACCAGTGGTGCTTCAGCCGACTGCTGGTGGTACTTGGACTGCCAGATCGCCAGAACCCCGCTCTGACAGGGCACTTTCGGCAGCGCGTTTTTCCTGCCTTTGGCCGAGCCTCTCGGGAACGCTGAGAAGCGCCCTCGCATCCACCCAGAGCCTCCTACTTGCATTCCCTGGCCTCTGAAAACCTGGAAGTCACTGGCGATGATGTCATTGCAGTCACTTCCGGTGGTACGCAGCAGGAGAGTGCCGCTGGAGGTGGTACTCGGCCGGGAAGGGGTTGAGAACCCCCTGCTGTAGAGCAAAACATAGCCCCCCATCCCATGGGGATTACGATCTACAGATTGATACAAAGCAGGAGACGAGGGAGGGAGGGGAAGGGATGGAGCTGGGAAACAGGAAGGGTAGGCAGTTCTTTCAGCAGCAAATTCTTACGTTTAGCAATTCTCTGATTTCCATAGGGACTACTCTACTAAGGTTTCAAAAGCTTTCCAGAAAAGGTATAAAACAACAACGACCACGACGGGTGAAATGTCTTTAAGGGGAGCAGTCCATAGATGGGAGGAGTTGCGAAGTGGGCGCGGCTAAAGTAGGCGGGGGTGGGCCCGCAAGACCATGTCTAAGAGATCCTAGCAGAAAGATGGGGGGGGGGTGAGAGAGGAAGGGCTTCGAGATTCTCCCCAAGGGCCCTAAAGGGAAAAGTCTGGCTGGCGAGCGGGAGTGGAGACCCAGCGACTCCGCCCGCCTCGCCGCCCTCTGCGCAGAGCCGCGCTCTCCCGCTTGGCACGCGGTCCCAGCGCCGTCTGGCTGCGTGAGTCAGAGTCAGCTTGCCGGTATAAATACAGGCGGGCGCCCGCAGCCAGCCGCAGAGCAGCCTCTCCTCTCTGTTGGACGGCGGCTTCTCCGTCTCCTCCTCCCTCTCTTTCGCCCCCCTCGCCGCCGCCTCCACCACCACCACCACCACCATGAGCACCTTTGGCTACGAGACCTACTTCCCGTCGTACAAGCGGCGTTTCGGCGAGACCTCCCGGGTGCACCTGTCCAGCGCTCGGAGCAGCGGCGGCGGCGGCGGCGGCTATGGCGTGGCCCGCTCCACCTACTCCAGCCTGTCGGCGCCCGTGTCGTCGGTGTCGATGCGGCGCAGCTACGCCGCGTCCTCGTCGTCCTCCTCCCTGCTGCAGTCGGTGGACAGCCTGGATCTAAGCCAGGTGGCGGCGATCAGCAACGACCTGAAGACCATCCGCAGCCAGGAGAAAGCGCAGCTGCAGGACCTGAACGACCGCTTCGCCTGCTTCATCGAGCGCGTCCACGAGCTGGAGCAGCAGAACAAGGTGCTGGAAGCCGAGCTGCTGGTGCTGCGGCAGAAGCACTCCGAGCCGTCCCGCTTCCGCGCCCTCTACGAGCAGGAGATCCGCGAGCTGCGCCTGGCCACCGAGGAGGCCACGCACGAGAAGCAGGCGCTGCAGGGCGAGCGGGAGAGCCTGGAGGAGACGCTGCGAGCCCTGCAGGCCCGCTACGAGGAGGAGATCCTCAGCCGCGAGGATGCCGAGGCGCGCCTCTTGGAAGTCCGCAAAGGAGCCGACGAGGCGGCCCTGGCCCGCGCCGAGCTGGAGAAGCGCATCGATAGCCTTTTGGACGAGCTGGCCTTCCTGAAGAAGGTCCACGAGGAAGAGCTGGCTGAGCTCCAGGCCCAGATCCAGTACGCTCACCTCTCCGTCGAGATGGACGTCTCGGCCAAGCCGGACCTGTCCTCCGCGCTGCGCGACATCCGCGCCCAGTACGAGAAGCTGGCGGCCCGCAACATGCAGAACGCCGAGGAGTGGTTCCGCAGCCGCTTCACCGTCCTCACCGAGAGCGCCGCCAAGAACACCGACGCCGTCCGCGCCGCCAAGGACGAGGTCTCCGAGAGCCGACGTCTGCTCAAGGCCAAGACGCTGGAGATCGAAGCGACCCGCGGCATGAACGAGGCCCTGGAGAAGCAGTTGCAAGAGCTGGAGGAAAAGCAGAACGCGGACATCGCTGCGCTCCAGGTGGGCCTTGGCAGACTCGTGTGTGTGTGTGTGTGTGTGTGTGAGTTTTCGTCCCTTCATCCGCAGCTAGGCAGGGGGAAACCCTATTTGCATAATGTCCCGTCTTCCCTTCCCCTGGGCCTCTCCACATTTTACCAACCAAAATGAGTAGTTATATATATTTTTTTCCAACTTTAAAGGTGGTGGGTGGGATTTGGCTCAGCAAAAGGGGGGACTTTTCCCCATTGCCACGATCCAGCACCCCCACCGCTTTGACGTGGGGAGGTCAGACTCGGACTAGCTTGTGAGTGAGAGGCCTGCGGCTGTCAGTGCATGTATCCTGTGGCTCAATACATGGGTGTTTAAGGATGTGTCTGTTGCCCACATGTTTACTCCAAGAATCACCAGCCCAAGAGACTAGATTGCTGTTGCCTATGCAACTTATTCAGTCTTGTCTACAGTCTGAAGCCTTTACTGGGTAGTAAGCTCTACTGTAATCCATGACATTTTTTTTTTCAAGAATTGCATGCGTATATGAAGCAGAATCGGGCCATTGGTGCATTTGGTGAACCTCTGGTTGCAGTGGCTCTCCATGGCTTTGGGTGGGTAGATGTTCTTGACCCGCTTTGGAGATGCCTGGAGTTGATTTTGGGACCTTCTGTAGGTGCTCTGCCGCTGAGCTATGGCATGTGTTAAAACAATGCTCAATTTACAAACTGGTGAAGGTGGAGCCTTAGGTATCAATGTGGGGCAGGAACTGTGCACAGATCCTGTTCAGTGCTGGGTCTTGTCCCTAGGAAGCCTGTCGCACTAGGAGAGCGCTTGAATCTGTATGGCACACTTGTATCTCATAAATTAATATCTGTGGGGTTTTTCTAGAATGGAAGAGTTGATTTCTAAGCAACCTTGAGTTCTGGCACTCCTTTCTCAGTGTGGAGGCAGGGAGTGCAATTGTGCTTGGGTCTTCTGTAAGTGGGAGAAAAACTGGGATTGGAACTATGATTGGTCAGTTTGCACATACACCCCCCCCCCTTTATTCTCTTTCACATCGGCATCAAATTTGATAGTCGATCTCAAAACCAGTGGGATGTGCTTCAGATCCCTAACCCACAACCCAGCAAAACCTAATACTGTGAGATTAAGAACCCAATCTTATGTAACTTTCCAGTGTTGATGCAGCCGTGCCAACGGAACATGCGCTGCATCCTGCAGTGGGGGGGGGGAGTCGCAGAACCCTCCTCAAGGTAAGGGATCATTAGTTCTCTTGCGTCAGGGCTGCATTGTGGCTGCATCGGTTCTGGAAAGTTGGATAGGATCTGGCCATTAGTTTATGTGCATCTCAAGCCTAAAACGCATTTTCTGGGGTATTTGTCCCATTGATATCCAGGGACTTTGCTTCCCAGAAAGTGTATTTAGGATCCATTGACCAGCCCTTTGACTCTAACTAGATGTGTCATGAGTTGGGCAGTTGAGGTATTTAGGTGTTTAAGAAGGAACTGGGTGGTGGCAAGTGAGAGCTGTTGCCTGGACATGCTCAGCACAAAC
The DNA here is from genome assembly GCA_026170595.1 of Plestiodon gilberti rubricaudatus. Classification (NCBI taxonomy): domain Eukaryota; kingdom Metazoa; phylum Chordata; class Lepidosauria; order Squamata; family Scincidae; genus Plestiodon; species Plestiodon gilberti. Next base: position 20,510,339 of record JANXHW010000012.1, read on the forward strand.
AAAGCCAAATGTATATCCTTGAACAGGTCATTGTATGCAGTGCCCAGGGAGGGAGAAATTGCTTCCTCCAGAAGATAATACAGTAGCCTGCGATTTTTGCCCAAAAATGCCTGACTAGGCAGGTCTCACTGAAGTCAAACCTAGTTCTCCTACCTTAACCAACATGCCTTGATAGCTTGCTCTTCTAGATCACAACTTTTGAAGGAAAGTTGAAGGCATTTGGGGCATAAGTGAAAGTAATCCCACTGAAACCAAAGGGTTAATTGGTTTTTAAAAATACACTTTCCTCCTTACTTGGTTGGGACTTCGCTTCACCTTTGCTAAGCAAAAGCTTTGTTCTGTGTAACTCACTGCAGTGTTATCGGCTTCCAAGCAAGTAATGCTGCAATGCACCAAGCAATGTTCTCTGGAGGTCTCGCAATGTGCACCTCTGCCCCACCCAGTTTAACCTAGGAGCTGTTTAACACGGCTGGTGCTGAAATGGATAGCTGCTTTTTGCATCCCTTAACTGCCAGCCATGTAATAACTGTATATTTTAAACTGCTCAGGGAGGAGTTATGCAACCACAGACCAAATAAACTTGATCAATCTGAGTTTAAGCTTATTTTCACCCTAGGAGCCTTCAAAAATAAATTGGACTAAATCCTCTTTATAGAATCATAGGTATCAAGGCATTCAAAAAACATTGAATCCAGTCCTGTGTGATAAAACAGGATCCAAAAGCAAGTTCTTAAATCTAAATTCCAAGCTGTCTGGTTTAGTTCATTTGTAGACTAGGCTTCATAGGAGAGAATCTTATGCAATTTCTTGTACAGTTTAACAATTTATATTAAATATACTTCCCCCTTTAGGGCTGAACAGAGATGTGGTGCTGGGAGATGTCAGAATAAACTATTGCACAGCTTCATTCTATTTTTTTTGTTCTGTTAATGTCTTATTTTGAAACAATTGAATACAAATGGGTATTCCTTTAAAAAAAGTTAATTCAGTAAATTTCATTATTTTTAAAATGAGAAGTTCACAGAATGAGAGAGAATGGTGAAAACAGCATTGCAAAAACGCTTTTAGGCAAAAGCTGCGACACACCTTTCAACCTACTTTTCTTGTGCTCTTTCCATCTGCACAGAAAGACAAAAATAGGCAAACAGAGCAGCCTTGTATATCGAACAAGGTGTTAAAATGCAAAAAAGCTCTGATGAATGATGATCAATATTGTTGCAATTTAACAGGCAGCTCAGTCCATATAGCAGTAGGCTTTTGTACTTGGACTGAAAGGGAAGTCTCAGGTATTACAGGGCGACTGGTCCATTCAGTGAGAGTAATATTACCACCTGTGAAGGCAGAGATGAAGATGCAGCGTAATTGGACCCTGGTTTCTGAGCTTTGCATGGATGGAGGCATTCATATTTCTAACCCTTTGCTTGATCCCAACAGGATACTGTTAATAAATTAGAAAATGAATTGAGAAACACAAAGAGTGAAATGGCTCGGTATCTGAAGGAATATCAGGATCTTCTCAATGTGAAAATGGCTCTGGACATTGAAATTGCAGCATACAGGTATCACAGGAAAAAAAAGGTTCTGCAATCATAAACATATTTTAGTTGCTTCAAAAATGTCATTTTTTTTTCTTTTGTCATTTTCTTTTGGGTGTTGAAGGCTATGACCTGACCAAGCCTTCTTTGAACTGTCTCCTGCTAAAATCAGTGGGCCTTGCTTACATAACTAACGTGCCTATGATCATAGGCACAAGTTGTCAATCCTGTCCAGTCCCCACCTTTCTTGCAATTGTAAAGCAACCAGTATAGAATACATTGTTCTATCTATATGGTGTCTTATAACACCACCCATGAACAGAGTGCTTTACAGCAGACAGGTCCCTGCCCTGAGGAGCTCACAATCTAAAATAGATGCACAGGGGACAACAGAGGAAGGGGAGTGGAGCGCTGCCAGTGTATATGGGGAATCTTATGTGATTATTTCATGTACATGTCTTAGGCTTAATTAAGGTAGGCTAAAAGGACTAGCAGCCCAACCCTACCTAACTCCCCTCCCCACCGATATAGGCATGCCAATGGAGTGTGTGTGTGTGGGGGGGGCAGTTGCAGATATCTGCTCAAGGTAAGGGAATGTTTATTTACTTTGCCCTGGGGAAAGTCTCCGCTTTCCCTATGGGTCCCCTCAGCCCTGCGCCAGCTAGTTTGTTGGTGCAGAACCAGGGAGTGTAGCAGAAGAAGGAGGAGGATAGGGTCCTCCCCCTTCCCTCCTTGTTCTGCCTCCCTCCCTGCCCAGAAACTCCCTTGTTCCTCTCCCCACCCCCATTCCTCCCACCGCCACTCTCGGCTCTGCAGGTCAACGTGCCCAGCCACCAGCGACTGCACTGCAGCCTGTCTGCGCTTGCTGGTGGAAGTGACATTCTGTCGGCATCCTCCTCCTTCTGCCATTCTGCTAGTGGCAGGGGGGATAGGAGTGGGCTGTTAAGGTGGTATCAAAGGCTTAACCCCAAGGAATTATATTTCGGGTTGCCATCCTCTTTATTTGCTGAATTTCCGCAAGTAGCGTAGCTGTGAAACACATTAGTCTTTCAAGGGCTGTTAAAGATACAGGACCTCAATTCTTTTAAAGCTGGCTTTTAAAGTGACAATTTGATGTTTCTTGATGTATTCCTCTGCTCCCACGCAAAGAACAAAAATCAGTCAGACTGCACGGTCGGTAGTGAGATGTTCCTAAAAGCTTGAAGGTATTCCCCACCTGTCACGGAAGGTGATTGCACATGGAAATGAATTTGTGCATGCAAATCCTGTAACTGTGCACCCCAAATAATGCCTGTGGACTTCTTGGTGTTGCATAGACCAGTGGATGGAGATTGTGTGAAGAGCAAATATAATTGGTGTTGCTGTCCGCATTGTCTGGTGCTGATTGTGCGTAGAACTGACTTTGTGCAGCTGCTGAACAGGTGGTCAGCGCTATCAGTTTTGATATCACGACACCAGTCATCGATCTGTCAAAGGAGGAAGAGGAGCCTCTTCGTCTCACTGATGGGGACCAGACACACACAATGCTTCTGCTGAACAGGTCTGATTATGTGAGCTGTATTAACATAGGAGGAGCCCTGCTGGATCAGGCCACAGGCCCATCTGGTTCAGTATCCATGCTGCTAATCATCACCGTGGCCAATCAGATATTTATAGGAAGCCTACGATGGGAGATGAAGCTATAACCTCCTCCCCTTAAAGTTCCTTTAAGCTTTAATGAATGTCTCACTACCATGCAGTCTGACTAATTTTTGCTCTTCATGTGAGGTCCGAGGAAGACCTCAAGCAACGTCAAATTGTCACAGGGTTAGTCAGCTTTTTCAAAAGACATCCCAGTGAATTTGGATTCATTTCAGTGTGGGTGTCTTTACCTTTTCGGATCTTTTCAAATTGCCCGATTCCTAGGTACCTACCCGCACATTCAAATTCAACTTGAACGCTTGAGACCAGAAGTATATGATCATCTTGTTTCCTTAAAGCACAATCTATTCTAGCTTGAGGATGCAGAGCTAGCATATGAGTGGATTGCCATTGTCTCAATGGAGCCCTGATTTCCTCTGTTTAGTAACTTGCACTGGAATGAGAAAAGGGGCTGGATGGGGATATAATACAAACTCCAAATTCTTCATAATGGCTTGATGCATTACCTGGACTCATGTGTATGTATCTGGAGAGAGGGGAACAAGGCTCTACTGAGCCCTAAGTCATCTCTCTGCTCCCGAGCTAGAATGCATCATGCCTTTAGTTTGTGCCTTTGAGGCTGCAATCCTATTCGCACTTTCTTGGGAGTAAGCCTCACTGAACCCAGTGGGACTTGCTTCTGAGTGGACATGCATAGGATTGCGCTGTAAGTCTGAGAGGTGTGCTTGTTATCTTGTGGTGGTTTCTGAAATGGTTAAAGCTAGTGGCATGGTATTGTCATTCAAAGCCATCTCCTTTAATTCATTTAAATACACTTCCATCTTGCTGTTCTGAAAGGACATGCAATTTGTGGTTTAAAAAAATTCTCCCTTCTCCTTTTCCAGAAAACTACTGGAAGGTGAAGAGACTCGACTCAGTTTCACCAGCGTTGGAAGCATGAGCAGCGGCTATACGCAGAGCGCCTCAACATTCGGAAGATCTGCCTACAGTGGTTTACAGAGCAGTTCCTATTTGATGTCGGCCCGCTCTTTTCCTGCCTACTATTCCAGCCACGTGCAGGAAGAACAGATCGAGGTAGAGGAGACTATTGAGGCATCAAAAGCAGAAGAAGCCAAAGAATCTCCCCCTTCAGAAGGAGAGGAAGAGGGTGAAGAAGAAGAAGGAGGAGAAGAAGCCGAAGCAGCAGCAGAAGAAGAAGAAGAGGAAGGGGAGGGAGAAGGAGAGGGAGAAGGAGAGGAGGAAGGTATAGCTAAGTTTTTAACCAAGGAGCAATATGAATTCTACAAATCATTGAAAAAAGTTTGAGATGGATGGATTTTGAGTTCTAGAATTGGTACCAAATGTTATGTCTTATGGCTGACATGTCAATTCTGTCCTCCATTTCCCGTGGTCAAATTCTCGTTTGTGTGTTCTGAAAAATGGAATGCAAAGATGTCTTTTCCTTTTTTTAAAGTGAAATGTTGATTTCACCTCTCAGTTTCACATTTCAAGCTTGTTTGGATTTTGTTTGGGGTTTATTTGCCACGTCATGATGGGGCTCCCGGTCCTTTCAATTATTACTGGCAGAGTGTTACTGATTCAAAAGCATGGTTGTTGTGTTTTTCATTTAAATAAGGCTACTAGCAGAAGCAAAGATCTTCCCAATTAAGGTAGCAACCCTGTACACGCTTACCTGGTGGTCAGTTCCATCAAACTCAGTGGAACTTGTTTCTGAGTAGACATGCATAGGATTGTACTGCAAGGCTGCGATCCTATATATTGGATTCTATATTCAGGGGGGCAGTCCAGAGGCCTTCTCGAGGTAGGAACTTTTGTTCCCTTACTTCAGGACAAGCCTCCTCTGCCCCCTGGATCTTAGCTACTTTGCTGCACAAGTCCAAGGAGAGAGGGGAGGGGGAACTGGGTTAAGATCCTGGCGCATGCCGCCGGGATCCACCCCCTCCCTCCCCTGTTCCACCCCCCCTCCCTGCCGCCCTCCATCCCTGCCACCAGCTTCCCTTTGCTGGTAGAGGTAGCCGGCTGCGGCTGTGAGCCTCTGGCGACCCAAAATGGCATCTGAGCGCAGCACTGTATGGCCATTTATGTAACGTCATAAAGGGCTGTGTAGCCCTAGTTAGGCTGGGGCTGTAAGTCTCATTAAATACAGTGATACTTCTTTCTGAGTGTGCATGCATAGGATTGTATCCCTGAAAAATTCCTGAAAATAAATACAAATAATTGAATAAACATTTTAAACTATTTAGCAAGCCAGATTCTTCTTTCATGGGCAGCCTAACCCAATGATGGGCTTATGCTGACGGATCTGACAATCCATCAGCGTACGCCCTGTTCCGGCGAGAAAGCCGCACCACCGTCGTGTGCATTGTAGCCACTGGTGCAAACAGAGGCCCTGCACGCATGCCAGCAGCTCCCAGACGCCTCGCCGGAGCAGGTAAGGTGGCAGTGGGGGCAGTTTGGGGGCTGTTTGGGGGAGGATCAGGACAGAAGCTGGGCTGAACCGGGGGTGAGAGGGGGAGAATCTTGGTAGCAGTGGCACACGCCAAGACCCTATCACCCTTTACACGACCCTACATACCCCCTGACTCTCCTTGGACTTACACCAGCAACATAGCCAGCGTAGATCCGGGGAAGCCCATTGGAGGCCAGGCAGCCTATGGGGAGATAAATAAAAAAGATGTTTACTTTCCTCCCTTTACAGGCCATCTGGATGCCCTTCCCCCCCCCCCCCCCGGCCATAGCATGTAACATGCACTCTGTCTGTGACTCTGCATGCTGTGAGCTTATGGGGGTAGAATTGAGCCATAAGTCAACCTCCACTTCATCTTTGACGTTTGTTGGAAGACTGCTGGGGTGGGGTTGATTTCAGAAATATCAACCTTTCAAACCAATTCATTAAAACACTAGCATTTTTGTTTCATCCAAATAACCCCTGGCACATCATTGTGATAAGCATTCGATCCTAGATCTAGACCCTTAAAGTGTGGTTACAATGGGTTTCAGTGAGCTGTGGATTTACTTAGTTTTGTGGTTCTTGTTCATTTTGCCATCGGAGGGAGATTTGTTTGTAACAGACTGGATTCTCTTCAGACTATTTTTAAAGTCCAGTTACTGATAGAGACCCAGTGAGACTCATTGCTTTGATTGTTGCTATGAGAATGCCCAAGGACCCACATTGTCATTGGTCCATCTAGCTCAGTATTATCAATGCCTATTGTAACTGGTAGCTGCTCTCCAAGAAATTTCTTTCTGCCCTGTCTGGAGATGCTAATGATTTACCCTGGAACTTTTGTTTTGCAAAGCAGGTGCTCTTAAGAGCCTCACCCTTAATAATAATTAAGCTCATTAATGTCAGAATTTAACTGAATGAATTTTAAGAAGACTCTATCACATTCATTGAGTCTACTACGACTTCATTAAAAATGAGCAGTCGGTTCTAAATTTGTTCATTGAGGCTTCCAGAATAGTATGCTTCAGCTTTCATTGCAATTTCCGATAAAGTGTGAGTACGAGCATGCAAAAGTTCAAAATCCCATCAAAGGGACTCGCATTTTGAGCCTGCCTGGTCAGTCTCTTGATCCTAAGATGATAGTTCTGAGCTTTCCAGAACAGAACCAAGTATAGCTGCACCTATATAAGTTTGCATTTTTTTAAAAAAATCCCATTCATGAAAATGAGACTAGCATTCATATAGGGAAGAAGCAGATCATTTTAACTCGGTGTAATTTAGCCACTGACCTCAGTAGAATTTACCACAAGTAAACATGCTTAGGACTACACTGAGCATCTCTTGGATCAGGAGTTGGCAACCTTTTTCTTTAAAGGGGCTGGACATTCGGTGGTGGCGTCATCACGTCACTGCTGAATATCCTGGTTGCCAAGTATCCAGACATGACCCGTGCGGAGCTCGGCTTGGGATGCTTCACCTCCCACCCAAGTCACCGTGGCAGAGCCGCCCATGCACAGGGACACTGTGAGTCCGGGCGGGCAGCTCCACCACCACACCCCATCCAGTGTGCGACAACTTGGGCGGGAGGCGAAGTCTTCCAAGCCAATTTCCGCATAGGCCAGACTTCAGCTAGCGGGCTGGATCTGGCCCATGGGCCATAGGTTGCTGAACCTTGTCTTAGATCCAAGTCAGCCAGCTTTCCTGGCTTGTAGATTGTACTGAAGTTCCATTTACCTTTAATGAGGTTGATGTGCTCAGCTGGCTTGAGCTCAAGTCTGTTGGTGTAAGGCAGAGGTGGCCAACCTTTCAACTTGAATGCTCCTGGCCCTTTAAATGGTTATATCGGTGAGGGCATTTCCACAGGTGCAGCTGCTTTAGCAGCACCATCAGCACTTGCAGCTGCCAAGATTCTGTCTTCTACACAACTCTTAAGAATTCAGAGGCCCTAATGGTGGAAGGTTGGCCACCCCTGGTTTAAAGGGTTCCAGAATTATTATTTATTGGATTTATATCCTGCTTTCTCCCCCCCCCCCCAAAGGAGGGACCCAAAGTGGCTTACAAAAAATTACAAATTAGATACATATAAATAACTACAATGCTACACTACGTTGAAGACCTCAGCAGTATATTGCATTCGGTTTTAACCAGTTTAATACTAGGCATATGGAATTGTATCCATATGCCTTCTTAGGGTTGGCCCATTCATGAAGTCAACTGGGGTGATAGCTTCAAGGAGTGGATTGATAGGGACACCCACCTCTGCCTTTTCTCTTTCTCCTCTCCTTTTTCAGTTCCAAGGAGTAATCAAGCATCAGAGGAAGTGTGAAGGAGAAGAAACTCTCCTCTCCGCCACACTTCCTCCTACACTTCATTCCCGCCTCCCTTTTCAAATCCAGGGAGCAGGAGGAGAATCGGCAGAGGTGGTTCCTGGCAAGGGGAACCTCATTTGATGTCCAACCTCGGGCCATGGAAGGTCTTGACCAGATCCTGTGTCTTCTCTGCCGACTTCATTCTGTTACTGTACACAAAACTTTTGTTTTTGTTTTTGTTTTTTCAAGGAACCAAAGAGGAAACTGAAGAAGCTAAAGAGGGTGAGGAAGAAGAAGGGGAGGGTGAAGGAGAGGGAGGAGATGAAGAGGCTGCTGAGGAAGGAGAGGAGGGAGAGAAAAAAGAAGATGAAGAAGAAGAGGAGGAGGAGGCTGGTGGAGAGGAAACACCTAAAGAGAAGAAGAAGGATTGATATCAGCTGTATGTAGGTTTCCTAGATAGTTCAACTGACTAAGATAAAGTTGCTGTACCACATACTCAAATCCCCAACTGTTCTTAGGTTTAAAGTTAATTGTCTCTTTGTTTGTTTGTTTTGTTTTTTCCTTTCAATGCAAAGTAACCTGAATGCTTTCCGAGTGCCCACTGGCTGCTACCAAACTACGCATGGTGTATTCGTAAGAGTCCCAGAGCAACGTGCAATTTGGCCGATTCAAACCTTCAAGGTTTAAAAGAAACAAAACAAAATGAAACAAGAAGCAAAATGGGGGACAACTGGTGTGTGTTTGTGTGTGGGGGGAATATGTCTCAGCTATATTCAAAGTGATGGAAACCTTGGATGGTGACTAATGAAGTCTGTGCAATCAAGCTAAGTCAATAAATTTACAAAGCTGCATACACAACTTCCAGGCGACTCTGTCTTAAATATTTTTCAGAAGGCTTGTAGATGTGCACTGGAGCATGTAAATGCCCTCTGGACAGCACGGGCAGGGGGAGGTCATGGAGGGAGTGAAATAGGGCAGAGGAGGGTGGCAATGGGGGTGGGGTGGGTGGATTGGACCTGGGAGGGGGCAGGATTGGCGGCATCAGCGCACACTGCATCCTATCCCCCTTCCTGGGCCTGAAACCCCAACATGAGGCGGCTCGGACTTGCGCCGGCTATTAGCAGGCGCAAATCCGAGTTGCCCCATTGAGCAGGCTGGGGCTTTTCCTTCGGCCTGCAGTATTCCTGCGCAGGATATAGCGTGGGCCATGTGGTCCTGCTGCATTGGGATGGGATTGGGCTGTCCGGCTGCAATCCTATGCACACTTTCCTAGGAGTATGTCCCACTGCATACAATAGTACTTCTGCGTACTGTAGATATGCATAGGATTCTGCTGTTAGAAACTAAACACATTCCACAGATGAGAACGACAGTTAAATGGTGGAATGCGTGTGCTTCATTGATGACATTCCCCGGATACTATCTCTAACATTTCCAGAATGCAGGAGAAACCTTGACATTCTCAGCACTGCCATGGAAGAGACAGTGTGGTGTATGGGCTAGAGAGATAAGAACATAAGACGAGCCCTGCTGGATCAGGCCAAAGGCCCATCTAGTCCAGCTTCCTGTATCACACAGTGGCCCCACCAGATGCCTCAGGGAGCACAAGACAACAAGATAACCTGTTCCCCGTTGTCACTCCCTTGCACCTGGCACAGAGAAAACCCACTTCCAAAACCAGGAGGTTGCTTATGGCTTGTAACCTGTGATGGTCTTTTCCTCCATGAATTTATCCAAACCCCTTTGGATCTGTGTTTAAATCCTCATTCAGCCATGATGCAAACTGGGTGGCCCTAGAATGCTATCTCTCAGACTAACCTACCTCATAGGGGTGTTGTGAGGATAACATGGGAGTGGGGGAGAGCTGTGTGTGCTGCCCTCAGCTCCTTGCAGAAGGAGTGGGATATAAATGCAATAAATAAAACCAGAGAACTGAAATGACATCTGCCAGTTATAATTCCCCAGCATCTCCATGACGTTGGCCCGGACTGGCTACTTACTGCTTGAGACTTGAATCGCGACCTGCTTGAAAATTGCTCACATGCTGTATTGTTTGTTTATGATTGTTAAGAAAATAGCTCTTGGAGGCAAGATGATGAAACACCTCAAGTGTGAAGACAATGTAGCAGAAAGCAGCAATGTGGAAGAGAACATTTGGGGATTGAAGGAAACGGTTTCCCCTTCTCAGTGTTGAGCAGAGAAGGAGAAGGTGGGAAATCTCAGCTCTGTGCCCTAATTAGGAGAGGAGGGCAGGAATTCATCACTCTGACTGCGGAGCAGTGCCAAGATGATGGGGAAGAGGCAGCACTAATGGCCCAATCCCAACCAACTTTTCAGCACCGATGCAGCCATGCCGACGACGGGGCATATGCTGCATTCTGCGGTGGAGGGGCAGTCACATTTGTTCCCTTGCCTTGGGGCTGCGTTGCAGCTGCATCGCCTCTGGAAAGTTGGTTAGGATCGGGCTGTAACTCCTGCGGGCATCATCTACTACAGCAGTGGTTCTCAAAGTGGTGGGTTGTGACCCACCATTGTGAACAAAAGCTGCCCCCTTAAGGGGCGGGAACAGCATAGTGGCGGGGATTGCTGCGGCCGAAAAAGTGCCCAAAACTGCTGTTTTTGGCCTTACCAAGGCTTGGGGGGGGGGGCTTCAGGGAGGCCTGTGTGACCCTCTGCAGGTGTCCCCCATTTTCAGATCACCGAAAAATGGCGATTTTCAGGCACTTCCGGTTTTTGCTCTCACTGTACCACAGTGATGTTCGACCTTTACCCGACGGTAAAGGTTACTGTAAGTCTTTGTGATTTGGCAGGGATCGTTCCGCCTTTTGGGTTCGTTCCGCTGCCACCTCCGACTACGTACAAAGGGGGGTTGGACTTGCCCATCCAACCCGGGTTGTGTGGCATCTTCAGCCACAGCCGACAAATAAGTCCAACCCCCCCTTTTTTTTTACTTAGTTGGAGGCGGAGGTGACACAAACGTGGCAGTGCCGCCGCCGTCTTGACGTCATGGCCGAGTCACCACTCCCCTTGTCTCCCTCCAGATCTTGGGGTCCGTTCCATCCAGTGCTTTTGGTAGTTTTTTTCAGAGAGAGTGGTTACACTGGATAGGACGGGGAAGAACGATGACTTGTTCAATTAGATGACATTGCACCTTCTAGAGTAGAGGCTGGAGGTGCAAAGTTACTATCTGGCATTCAAGCCCCGGAAAGGGTTAGGTCCTTTCGGTAGCAACTTCTGTGTGCCGTATGTAGACTCAAACTAGACCAAGGTTGTTTTCAGTGGTGTCATTAGGGTTGGTGACACTCAAGGTGAAATCTCATGGTGTCACCCCCATGGATCTCCTCCCAAACCAGACCGCACGATGTGGAGGACTCCTGGGAAATGTAATCCTCAACATGTGTCGTGGCGGGGATTGGGAAAACCCCATTTCCTATCAGTGATGCTTTTTCGCACCACCGGTAATGAATAGAAAATCATTTTGGTGTCGCACCTCCCTGGGTGTCACCTGGTACAATCCGCCCCCCCACACCCTTCCCCCTAGTGATGCCCCTGGATGTTTCTCATCCATTTAGTTCTGGGAAAGAACAAAAATGAGTCTGCCAGACTTCCCTACCTTAGTTCCACGCTGTCCTGCCAGACTAGTTGTTCACCTGGCCTTGGGTTAGTTAGAGGCAGGACGTAGCTCAATGACAGAGTACATGGTAGGTATGCATGGAGAAAGTCTTAGATTCAAGCCCTGGTTTCTCCAGGTAGGACTGGGAAAGATCCCTTTTTGAAACCACGGAGAGTCAGTCACTGACAATTGTCATAGACTGGGCTGGTGGCCAAACATGCTTAATGTACGAACCACATACAATAAACTTCAGTTGTTTGAGAGCCTCAAGAGAGATGTTTGAGAGCTGCAAAATTTAAGAAGCATTTAAATCCTTAAATATATTTACTCACCATGAACATCAAGCTTACGTTTTAATCCAGCGGACTCTCAATTTATACTCAGTAAATAATGTTTCATTTACCTTTTATATTATTTGTGATGCAAAAAGAAGCTCAGCCAACAGATTTCTGTGAGCCTCACATTAGGTGTCAAAGAGTCACATGTGGCTCGTGAGCCGTGGTTTGACCATCCCTGCCATAGAGAATACTAACTACCCATATTGCCTGATTTAGGACAAGGCAGCTTCAGGTGCAATATTTATTTATTTTCAACATGTAAATCTGCACCTTGCCAGTAAAAAAGGCTCCTGGATATATACTGTATATGACCGTGATGGCGAACCTATGACACACACGAGGTCATTTTGGGTGACACGCCAGCACTTCCCCCAGGGCCATGATACACCTTACATTTCCGCAAAAGTTTTACAGGCTTGTCTTGAACATTTAGGGCAGGGATTTTGGCAGACTTCTTTCAATTTATTATCTAGTAAAACTCAGCAACAAAAAAAAGTCACTAATTGATTTAAATAAAATGTAATGTGTTCTACTGTATAGTTGTTTTCAGTTCAGTTCAATTCAAAAGTACTCTTAAAAGTAGCTATAGTCAAAGTACTATTAAAAGTTCGGGGGGGGGGTGACACACACCAGCAGAGTCAAGTTAAGCATTTTCAAAATTTTCGACACACCAAGCCCAAATGATTCGCCATCACTGGTATATGAAGTTATGCCATTGGCTCGCTTAAAACACATTAAAGACTGATGCCACCACTCACTCACTCACTCACTCACTCAACTAATTAATTAATTAATTAATAGAGAATAATTAGAATACAGTAATTAGAAATAACCTGACCCTTCAGTAAGGTAAAAGGGTCAAAGAAAGATGGGTGAAGACAAAATACCAAAGGTCAGAGGCAGCTGAAATCAAAGCTTTGCTCTGATTGGTCCTCCTCACTTCCTTTTTAAAGGCACTTCGTCTCTTTTCTCTTTTGCGGTGTCTGTGTCAAGGAGGTGGGAACTAAAAACAAAAGTCACTGCAGGTGAGTTGCTAAGACAGATCTACGAAAGAAGCTTTAATTTTGCAAGGGATGCGGATAAACTGCTCAGATTAGAAGCCAGGGCTCAGCAGCACAGAGCTGGAAACAAACAGCCAGCACGCCGCCCCCTCCCGTCTCCTGGCTGGGACGTCCCTGCTGTTTTCTGCCAGGAACCGTCGCCTCCTCACGTCTATAGAGCATCGTTTTGACGCATTGCAGTAAAGGAGAGCAGTAAAAAGCCAGGCAGCTTGGAAGGGCGAAGCGGGGGAAGAAAACAACCACATCCGGACCGGAAAAAACTTTTGCTGGTACTTTAAATTCTGGCCTGCCAAGATGTAAGAGAGTATGGGCTTATGCTTGTTTGTCTATGAAGTTTAAATGGGATTATCTGTGTAAAAAACTCAGAAGAAGTACACAGCACACAACTTTCCAGTCCACCTGACTTGGAATAGCATGCCCGAAGTCTCTAACAACGTTACAGGGCAACCCTCACTCACATATTTCTACAGAATTACACCCCATTCTGTCAGAGGGTCTTGCTTGCTGCCTAGTAAGTGAACTTAGAATTACATTTGGAGATCAGGATAGTCTCTCTGGCCCCACTTCCCCCCTCCCTTTGGACTGGAGTTGAAAATATACACCTTTCAAAAGGTCTCCCCCCCCCCCCCCCAGTAGTGAGGAAACTACTCTAGATTAGCACTTTCTGCTTCTCGACATAAACAGCCTGTTCTTTTCAGTTTGGGAACAAGATGGTCTTCCAAATTTCTGCAGGAGAAATTGCCGCAAGGTGGAATCTTATTTTCAGCAGAGGTGGACATTTCCCAAATTTCAAAGATGTTAGGCACAAATCTTTCCTCATATTTTTGTTGTTCAGTCGTTAAGTCGTGTCCGACCCTTCGTGATCCCATGAACCATATCCCGCCAGGCCTTCCTGTCCTCCACTATCTTCCTGAGTTCGCTCATTGTCATGTTCGTTGCATCGGTGATGCTGTCTAACCATCTCATCCTTGGCCTTCCCCTTCTCCTTTTGCCTTCAATCTTTCCCAGCATCAGAGTCTTCTCCAGAGTTCCTCATATTAAGATACAGGTTATAACATTCTCTTAAAAACCAGCAACAGTGCTCATGGGTTCATGAAGGCTACCCCCTGCAGTTGGGAGTAAGTCCCATTACGTTTCAAATTAGCAGATCTGTGAAAAACAGAACAATTTCTGATATGAAAGTTTCATCCTCTTTTATTGTTGTTGTTGAGTCGTTAAGTCGTGTCCGACCCTTCGTGATCCCATGAACCACATCCCGCCAGGCCTTCCTGTCCTCCACTATCCTTTAAGAGAATCTATAGTTTGGGAGTCGGGCTTAGACCTGGAAGATCCAGGTTCAAATCCCCACTCAGCCACGAAGCTTCCTGGGTGACCTTGGGCCAGTCACTCTCTCTCAGCCCCACCTACCTCACAGGGTTGTTGTGAGGACAAAACGGAGGGGAGGAAATATGTACACCACTCTGAGCTCCTTGGAGGAAGGGCGGTATAAAAATGTGAAAAATAAAAATAAATAAATAAATAAATATATGGGGGGGAGGCATGTTTCTCCATTATGCCAAAAAGAAATGCACTCTGCAAATGTTCAGAGTTACTCTTCAGTTTATGATGATTTCACACCCTCCTAGGTTGAGCATTTGTATTCAAACCAGATTTCATAGCCTGTTCACAAAAAACCCAAACATTGCTCCTCTACCCAAATACGAAGAGTACTGTAAGGAAAACCCGGGGGGGGGGGGGGAGCCATGCCACAAAGGAAGGGAGTGTCTACAAGCACACTTTCCAGACTTGTGGGGCAAATTTGGCCATTTGTTTTTAAGGGACAACAATCTCTTCTCCTATACCCAGTTTCTGAGAATGCTGGAAAACACACACCCTAACATGTTATTATGTGGAACTATGTGGATATCTTAAGTAATGTACCAACATATTTTTGACTGCAAATTTTGAAAGTTCCTTTGGTAGTAATGATCTCTCTCTCTCTCTCTCTCTCTCTCTCTCTCTCTCTCGCTCTCGCTCTCTCTCTCTCTCTCTCTCTCTCTCTCTCTCTCTGATGCCAAGATTATATGCACACAGGGGGTGTCACTTGGGTTGGTGACAACTGGGGCGAGATCTCATGGTTTCACCCCCATGGACCTCCTCCAATACCAGACCACACATTGTGGAGGACTCCTGGGAAACGTGATCCCGGTACGAGTCATGGCCAGGATTGGGAAAATAAAATGCAGCCATCCTCCTGGCTGCATTCTTGCACTTCCAAGCTTTTGACAGGCAGCCACAAATCACGCCTTGGCCAATTCTCAAGATGTTATCAGTCTCTTGCCAGCTGATGCCTCATCCACACATTCCACACTCTGTCACGTGCCTCCACAAGATCTGTCAGCGGTTTCCAGTCCCCATCCAAGGCGAGACCTTGCCAAGGCTGATCCTTTTCGCTTCTTCAGACAAAATGACACATTGCATTATTATCCACCCATTGTCCGCCATTTTCCTTTTGCTTATATCAGCAGTTCTCACAATCCCTGCTGCTGTGACGTACATTCAAGTAGCAGAAGGGACGCGGATCCAGGCTGGGAGAAGGCTGGGGATATCGGTGGAGCTCGCCGCCGATATCCCCGCCCTGCCCCTGCCCAGTTTACCCAATGGCCACCCTCCCTCTCAGCCCAGTCCGCCCTCCCCCTGCTGATGCTGGGCTTATCTAGTCTGGCAGGTGCTGGGCTGGTCCCCCGGCGGAGTGAGGGCTGCTGGCCTTCACGCTGGCAGGCAGCCCTTACTCCCCGGGAGTCGCAAACGCGCGTTACGGTGTGTTTGCGAAGGCTTTGAGCGGCGAAGCTTGCGCTCAATCGCTCAAAGGTTAAGCGGGATTGTGCCGTAAGCAGTGTGTCAAGTATATGCCCCCACCTTTTACCTGACAGTGCATGAACCAACTGCCTCCCCCTGGGTTTAAAAGGTGAGGGGGATGAAAGAGACCCGAGAAAATATGCAGGAGAGGAGAGTTCTGGGCAAGAGCACATGGGATGCCCGAGTCTTTCCTGGACCGTTTCTGAGAACAAAGGAGGGAATCTGTTGGATTGATTTGTAACACATTACCCCTCCCCTGACACTTTCCTAACCAGAGCAGCAGTCATAGCTTAGTAGTAGCAGCCCTGTGGGCGGAAGGTCCCCCACTTTCCGTTTCTGGCATTTCCAGCTAGGGCTGAGCAGATCCTCAACTGAAACCCCACACAGATTTAAAACAGCCATTTGAATCCCCATTTTTTGTTTTGTTCATCCACATTATTTCATATTTCCATTTCAACTGCTAATGTGAATCGATACATAAAAGCCAAATGAAATTTTTCTTCATGTCCTCAGCATCCCAGATATTTAGACATGTTTCTGGTTTTGTAAAGATGGATGGATTGCTGGAGGGATCAATCCTCTTTCTGATATACCCGTATTGTCCCGAGTATAAGACGAACCTGATTATAAGACGCACCCTTAAAGTTTGGTGCTATTAAAAAAATAATTAAATCACTGGCATTAAATTGCAACAGCCTGATTATAAGACACACCCCTAGTTTAAAAACTTAAATTAGGAGAAAAAAGTGAGTCTTATACTCAGACCAATAGGGTATTTGTTTCCAACTGTTTATGACTTGGCCATGTATTAACCATTCATTCCAGTGTCATCTCAGTGGAAGAAGCCCTTCACTGGAATTCAGGGTACATCTACAGTACCTTCAGTTCATCTTGCCGAGTCCCCAGTTTTCCTTGAGTTGGGTGGGAGAGTTATTAATTCAATAGTGCCACTTGCTGTCCGATGGCGGACAGATCACCACTGCAGTCCCATCAATTCCCAGAGCTTGCTGAATTCTCCCAGTCACAAAGTTTTTGCACAAAAAAGAATCGCAACAACGAGCCTCATCTAATGAAAATGAAAGCTTTCATTCCATGCCTTTAAAAGAGTGCTTGAAGCTCAATAGAGGGCAAATGTCAAGTCTTGCACACAGGGACAAATAATCAGAGAGGCTCAAATACAGACTGGGGAAAGCTGGCTTGGCAGCAGCATGTGTAACAGGGATCGAGGTGTCTGAGAAAGGTCCTATCCTTTCCACCCCTCCGCTGGTGCAGCCGCACCAAAAATGGGAACACTGTATCTAGGCCAGGGGGGGGGGGAGGTCAGATTGGGAGGCTTCAGAGGTGAAAGGGGATTTAAATCTTCTTAGCCACCCAACCTGCAAGTCCGAGGAGAGAATGGGGCCGGAGAGGCTGCAGGAAAGGGGGATAGGATCCAGTGCATACCATCACCACTGGATCCACCCCCTTCCTGTCCCCATTATGCCCCCTTCCTGTCCAGTTTTGCTCCCTCCCTCCCCCACCCCCATTCTGCCCTCCCCCACCCCCCCTCTCCTAGTGACTTACCTGCTCCACCAGGGAGCAGGAGAGCCAATGAAGAGGGCGGGAAGGCGTCGGCCTTCCAGCCAGTGTCCTGGGCAGTACTGTACACTGAGTAGAGTGCTGCCAGAGCACCTTTTACGACTGGTGCCGACTGCTTTACGGCAATTGGTGCACGGCAACGACCACCGGCAAGTATAGGATTGGGCTGTGAGTGGACCAGAAGCTGAACAGCAGGCAGCAGTGCGATGTGGCTGCAAAGAAAGCGAATGCAAAGCTGGGCTGCACTAACGGAGGCAGAGAGTCCAGTTCACGAGAAGTCATCGTTTTCACTCTGTTTTGCGCTTGTCAGAGCTCACTTGGAATACAGTGTCCAGTTTGGGGTACTTTTTAAGAGGGACATTGGTAAGCTGGGGGGTGTTCCGGGAAGAACAATTAAGACGGCGAAGGGTCTGTAAACCTTCCTCTGAGGCATGGTTAAGAGGTTGGTATGTTTTGAGCCTGGAGAGATCACTCAAGAGCTGTTGTCCAGTATCTAAGGGGCTGCCACCCAGAAGAGAGGGGGGGGCTGACATTCTGTGGTTCCCGAGGTCAGGACTAGAGTCAAGGGTTGAGACTACAGGAAAGTAGCTTTAGAGTAGACATGAGGAGAATGTCTTCACTGCAAGAGCTGCCCGCCCCTGGAACAGTCTGCCTTGTACGGGGGTGGGTGCTCTCTGTCATGGGGGGGGGGCTCAAGCAGTGACTGGATGGCGATCTGTTGTCAGGCTTGGTGCTATCACCCGCTGTGAGCTGGAAGATTCCAAAGGCCTTTCCAACTCTAACATTCTATGATTATATTTTTTTTAAAGGCAAGCACAGGACAGTAAAGACCGAGTATGTATAAAACCGGGGTTGGCATTTCACTTGTGTGGTGGGAAAGAATGTAAGCTTCCTCTTGAAGACTAGACTAGAACTCAGTGGCAACAGGGCCTGGACACTTTAGTGCTGTGAAAAAAGCCAGCGTGAGATTGCAGGGAGACTTTGTAAGTCAGTGTAACTAATGCTGAAACTAACTCAGCCAAAAGGTTTGTTTTACTAAAATGGACTATCTGGAAGCTTAGTGACAGGCAGGCCAGCACACGTACTGTCAGACCACTCCTGGTACGATCGCTGGCACTTCCAGCTTGAGCAGAGATCAAAAGCAGAGATTCCTGGGTGAAAACTTGACTATACTGAGCTAGATGGTCTGACTCATATGTTATTGTAGTTCAAAATTTTACCCATTGAGTAGTTTTGTTTTGCTTTCACTTCTGTGAATATGGATTCGAGCATTCCGATACCACTGACACATCATACAGAAACTGCTCACTGCAAATTTCTCCTGTGCATGCACAGCTTCCTTTAATTTTACTGAATAGCCCTTGGGGTTGGGGAGAGGGGGGGGGCTAGATAAATACCACTGTGTCTTGGTGACAGTAGCAGCCATTGCGCCATGTCCACCCACCTCTCTGCTCTATTCCTAGCAACTACATCAAGGAAAAGGGCAAAGACTACATAATTAGCATGAGCATACAAAAGCAATCAGCCCAGCTACTTCACAGATTCTCCCCAGTAGCATTTTACTATTCTGTTGTCATGGCTGAATCATTCACACAATTTTGGAACAATGAGAGGAATCCCAGCAACGCCACACACATTTCCAATATGACCTTTATTGAGCACAAACGGCTGTGACTGCTTTACATCGAACAACAAAAGGTTGCATACTGTGCATGTCAAGGTAGGTTCTCCCACGGACAAAAGTCCATCTTAATTGCGCCAGTGAGGTAAACATGATTATTAAATAGCTTAAGGCTAGGAGAGTTCAGGGTATTAGTATTAGTATTATTATTTTCATTCACTTGTTATTGTTTGTTTGTATTTGGCTCAGTTGGTTCTTTGCATAATACATCAGAAGATGTTCCTCAGAAGCATCCCATCAGCAGCTTAGGAAATTCAGCGACTTCCTCTGTAAGAATAACAGCTCATGCATTTTTTTAATTCCCCAAGTTCTGCAGAGGGAGCGCACCTTGGGCTTGCATGCATTTCCCCCATCCTGTGTATTGCACAAAAATAAGAATAACCTAAAATACAGTGTTTCTGGAGACTCCATGAGAGAACCTGTTCTACTTCGAAGCCTTCACTTACATGCATTTTGCAGCTGTCATATGGCTTAACCTTTTGCTCTGACCCAAGCTCTTTAGAAGAAAAAGAAAAAACTATTGATCATCTTAATCACTCTCTTTAACTTCTTTCACTACAGCATGTGCAGTGACCTTCTCTACCTTCTTGGTGGACACCATTTTCTCTGCTATAGTTTCCTCATGTTCCTCCACCTTCTGGGTGACAGTCACAGACTTTGTGATGTATGTCTTTGTCCCATCATCCCCTTCGGTGGTAATTTTCTCTACCTTTTTGGTTACTACAACTTTCTCTTCACTCTTGTCTGTCTTCTCATCAGATGGGCTCACAGCCAGACCATTGGTGATAACACCTTTGTCTTCCTCCTCTACTTGCTTTGCCTTGGAGTCTTCCTCTTCTTCCGCCTTTCCTTCCACTTCGCCATTCACTGCTATGTCTTCTTTTGTGGACACCTTTAATGACTTCTCACTTTTTTCTGTCTTCTCTTCTTTGGATTCCTTCTCTGCACCGACTTGTGCTGCCTTGGTGACTGATATGGTCTCTTCCACTACTTCTTTCACTGGAGATGCTGCTTTCTCTGGAGTCTCAGGTTTACTAGGAGACCTTTTTTCTGGAGTGCCTGCTTTCTCTGGAGATGCTGCTTTTTCTGGAGTTCCTGCTTTCTCTGGAGTCCCAGGTTTCTCTGGAGTCCCAGGTTTCTCTGGAGATGTTGCTTTTTCTGGAGTTCCAGGTTTCTCTGGAGACCCTTTCTCTGGAGTTCCTGCTTTCTCTGGAGACGCTGCTTTTTCTGGAGTCCCAGGTTTCTCTGAAGACTCTTTCTCTGGAGTTCCTGCTTTCTCTGGAGATGCTGCTTTTTCTGGAGTCCCAGCTTTCTCTGGAGACCCTTTCTCTGGAGTTCCTGCCTTTTCCGGTGATCCTGCTTTCTCAGGAGAACCTGCCTTAGCTGGGGATTCTGATTTCTCTTCTTCCTCAGCTTCTTCTCCTTCACCCTCCTGCTCCTCCTCCTTCTGTTCTTCACCTTCTTCTTCTGCCTCTTCTGCTGCTGGAGATTTAGGTGGAGAGGTTTTCATCTTTTCTACCTTCTCTGATGTGATGGATTCTACCACCTCTTCTTCAGCTTGATCTTCAGCCTTTTGTTCAGACTCTTCTTTGGCCTCAGCTTCGGCTTCCTCTCCCTCAGCTTCTTCCTCACCTGCCTCATATTCTCCTTCTTCCTCATCTTCCTTATCTTCTTCTTTTTCAGATCCTCCTTCTTCTGCTTCATCAGATTTTGCACCTTCTTCATCCTCACCCTCCTCCTCTTCTCCTTCCTCCTCCTCTTCTTTGGCTACTGGAACTGATGATTCAACCTCAGCTTTTTTCTCTGCTATAACTTCCTCTTCTTCCACTTCTGTTCCTTCCTCTTCCTTTTCTTCTTCTGTATGTGCTCCGGCAGCCAGTTCTGCAGCCATAACTGCTAGGGCCTCATCCAGTTCAGATTTCTCATCCTCTACTTTTGTTTCTTCAATTATTTCTTCTACAAATTTGTGCTGGACCTTTAGCTTTGGAGGTTCAGCTTTTGACTTTTGTAGTTTGCTCGTTGATATTGTGACTGAAGGTTGCCTATGTGTAAATGTTGGCCCAGCGATGCTTCCAGAGAAGGCACTGAATCTTGTCTCTTCACCCTCAAGGAGTTTCCTAGGAAAACACAAGATGAAAAATTGAAATGGAATCTCTAGTATCTGATGCTGAAGATAAAAATGAACAAATGCCTCTTTAAGTACCTTCATGCTGTTTCAAAACCTATTTTGAGTAGCTGGAATATGGAAACATCTTATCCTTAATAATAATAATAACAATAATATTATTATTATTATTATTAATAATAATAATGTCATAGTCATTGCCAATAACTACATATTACAGTCAACAGCTGGAAATATCACTGACTGGCATTAAATAGTTGCGTAATAATAAAGTGCCGGGTTTTTTTTTGCAAATCTGATGGTGCTATTTCAGCAATCTGCAGCTGTTTAAAATAATTTGCAAAATTTTTCAAAATTGTTCCGAGTGGCCTTATGACAACGGGTACCACCTTTGTGTGTTTTGTCCATAGCCGTGCAATTTCAATGGCCAGGTCTCGGTATTTTGTCATTTTCTCCTGTTATTTTTCATTGATGCTGGCATCCCCAGGAATTGCAATATCAATTATCCAGTCGTTTCTATATAATATGTTCTATACTCTGCAAGTTTGTCTGTTGATCTCCTCTTGAACCACTTTGCTGATATGACTGGGAAAGGCACCTTTGGCAAGCTGATTCTGTTTGGGGAATGTCCAGCCCTTCAGCTGGGAGAAAGCCTTTCAATACTCTTTCCCCTAAGGGTATTGAAGGGAACTGTCATGATTTTAAGGCTCTTAGTCTAAAGGGAAGACTTAAGTTATTTTTGTGACATCATAAGCCATTACATCAATCCATACCCTCATCTCAGGCCCAATCCTAGGTGTTTTATAGCACTACTTATTTGTCATGGTCTGTTATTATATACTGCTTTGCAACAAAAAAGTTCACAAAGCAGTTTGCATACCAAAATAAATACTTGGACCCCTGTCTCCAAAGGGCTCACAAGCTAAAATAAAAAAATAAAAAAATGCAGAAGCCCATCTAGTCCAGTGCCCCAACCAGATGCCTCTGGGAGCACACAGGACAACAAAATACTTATAGCTTGTTGCCACAACCTTATATCTGACATTCAGAGACAGGCTACCCCTAAAAACCCAGGGGCTGCGTACAATCATCATGACTTGTAACCTGTGATGGATGTTTCCTCCATAATGATTTATGGACCATAAATCTGCCTGAACTCCTTTAAAAGGTATCTAGGCCAGGTGCCATTACCACATCCTGCGTCAAGGAGTTCCACAGCTAGTATGAACCAGCTCATATATATTGTTTTGTGCCATTTGACATATGCCACTCTGATAGGTTTGGAGTACATATGACTTTATAAACATAAACAGAAATACATTTCTCTGAAATCATCAATTTATCTCAAAGTCAAAGACAGACAACTGGAATGGCTGACTAGTACAATATGGTAATTTCTGTGCCACTTTGAAGGGTCATTTCCCTTGCATGCTGAAGGTCCCCCCCCCCTCTTGCTATGTAAGCTGCTTTGAGAACTTTTTCAGTTCAAAGATGGCATATGGATGGTCTTGTTTCTCAAACTGTGGGTCGGGACTCAGTGGGTTGCGACCCGATTTCTGGTGGGTCCTACTGTAGGTGATGGAAATATCAGATAAGTAACTGTCACAAGCCCTGAGGATATTCAAAAATCAGATAGCTGCTACAGTAATTGCCCTTCAAAGAGCTGAGCTCATGCAGTTTGCAATGCAAACAGTTGAGCTCTTGCACTTCGCAAGCTTGTGTAAAAATAGGCAGATAAATGTTTGAGCATCTTTTTTTCTAGTGTTTTTTTCCCCCCACATCTGTCAATGACAGGTAATGGGGGCCGGTGAAGGCTGGGTCACATAACTGAGACCCTCAAGCCTTGAGGCTATTCATTAGGGCTGCCTCACTACAAGAAATGGATTGAAGGTTGTTGTTTTGTTTTGTTTTTTGCAAATAACTAACTTGTAAATTACTTATTGTTACTTGTACATTACTTGTAAATAAATATATTATTTCTTTCTAGATCACCTATTAAAAAAATTCTCGTAAAGCTAGGTGGGTCCTGATGGAGTGTCATTTTAAAAAGTGGGTCCCGGTGCTAAAACCTTTGAGAACCACTGGTCTAAATTTGACCTTGAGAAAAAAAAAAAGTACTTGAGCATTTCCTTTTAGAGTACTAGCAAGATATTGATTTATGTCTTTGACACCTTGCATCTATAGAAATGCTCTCAAGCTGAAATTGAAATTAAATTGAATATAGCATATTTTCAGTTTAATGTAATTTTCCCTGCTTTGATTATTATTTTCAAAGCAGGGGGGAGGAGAACATAGCAGAGGAAAGGGCTAAGAAGTCTACACCTGCAGGTTGCAGCGTCTCTGAAGCTACAATTTGGAAGAAAAAAAACTTGACACACACACACACCCCCCATGTGGCAGTGGATCTAATTGGTTAATAATTAAGAGAAGAGCCCTGCTGGATCAGGCCAAAGGTCCATCTAGTCCCAGTAGCGTCACTGCAGGGGGGGCGGAGCTCCAAGTTCCGCCGGGCTCTGAGCCTCCGTTACACGACAGGAGAAAGCGACTCCACCCCCTCGCCTTTGGAGCCATTCAATGGCTCCAAAGGCAAGGGGGCGGGGCCGCTTTCTCCCGTCGTGTAACGGAGGCTCAGAGCCCGGCGGAACTTGGAGCTCCGCCCCCCCCTGCAGTGACGCTACTGTCTAGTCCAGCATCTTGTGTCCCACAGTGGTCCACCAGCTGCCTCTGGGAAGCCCACAAGCAAGAGAGAAAGGCAGGCAAATCTTCCTGTGTTGTTCCCTTGCAACTGGCATTCAAAAGCCACTGAACCCGAAGGCTGTGCACAGTCATCATGACTAGTAGCCATTGAGAGACCCGTCCGCCCCTAATGTGTCCAATCCCTGTTTAAAGCCACCCAAGTTGGTGGCCATCTTGTGGCAATACATTTTATAGATTAATTTTGTGGTATGTGTAGAAGACCCCCCCCCCTTTTGCCCGCCCTACATCTTCTGCCTTGTGTAATATTGTGAGTTACTTTGGAACCACATGGCGGGATATAAATGCCAATAATAAATAATTGAGTTCAATTAGATTTGAAATATACATACATGAACTCACACACACAGGCTTGGATAGCACCATGGTTCCAATGAAGCATACGCTACAATAAATGTGTTAGCCTTTGTCATGCCACAAGCGATAGCACCGCAACCCAACACTCAGCACTGCTCCAAAGCAGTCCCACTTTGGAAATGTACGTAGGTCTGCAGCCTAATAGGACAAACATATGCATGTCAACTCAGACAACAGCACCATTGAGTTCAATGGAACTTACTCCCAAGTAAATGCATATGGCAGCCTTTAGTTGGTAAACTTCCAGTGGTTCAGTCTGGAGTGGTGGTGCTATGAGCAGTGGATCAAATCATTAAAAACAACAACCAAGACCAGCATCATTCCTTGACCAGGGTTCAAACTGTGTTAGGACTTTGGTGAGGGGCCTTGCTAATGCTTAACACATCTTGTGGGCTTCAAAGATTTGTTGTGCTACTTTGTTTTGCTTTCCAGGAAACCAGTAGACTCTGCAGTGCAATTCCCAAATCAGCTACACAGGCAGTGTGTCTGCTACTGTACCTGTATGCGGCAATTTCAATATCAAGGGCCATCTTGACATTGAGAAGGTCTTGGTATTCCCTCAGGTGACGCGCCATTTCCCATTTTGTACCTCGCAGTTCGTTTTCCAGCTGCTGAATCGTGTCCTGCAACCAAGACATTGAAACGTTTTTTAGAATATACGAGCAAAATGTCAACATGGACGCAGTGATGGCTTATGAAGGGGCATTGAAAAGGAGAAGATGGGGCAGTGAGTGGTGGTAAAAGGGGCTCCTCAACCACTGAACAAGTGGTTGGGATTCTCTCCTCACCTTGACCAACCAGCAATAGGTGGGCACTGGCTGGGTTTGAACCTTGGGAGCTCATGGTGTACTGTGGCCTAAGACTAGATTACCAGATCTCCAACCGGGACAGAGTGCTAGACCTTTAGGAGAAGGAATGTGGGCAGGTGTAGCTTGTTAAACCTTAGAGCACAATCCTAGGTATGTTAAGCTTGTTAAACCTTAGAGCACAATCCTAGGCATGTTAAGCTTGTTAAACCTTAGAGCACAATCCTAGGCATGTCTACTCAGAAGTGTTCATTGTGTTCAGTGGGGCTTGCTTCTGAGTAGACATGCCTAGGATTGTGCTCTAAGGTTTAACAAGCTACACCTGCCCACATTCCTCCTCCTAAAGGTCTAGCACTCTGTCCCGGTTGGAGATCTGGTAAGCCTACCTAAGACTGAAGAAGATACCTAGGTTCAACTCTCTGCTCAGTTGATGGGAGCTGAGCCTCTTGTCCCACATGTAATAGGGATCCAAATTGAAAAGAACCTTGTTCTGAAATGACTATTCGGGATCAGTTCTCCAAAACCTGGGGTCAATTTGCAAAGGGCCGCAAGAGCGCAAACCTATGTGTGTCTACTCAGAAGTAAGCCCCATTATAGTCAATGGAGCTTACTCCCTGGTAAGTGTGGATAGGATTGCAGCCCAAGCCTTGCTGCCGTGGGCTAAAAACTGGAAACACATTCCAACATGGCATTGGGGTATCATGCAGTTGTCCTTATCCAAGTGTCCAACTCTTCCATGGAATATAAGTATTTAAACATATCCAAACAAATCACAACCAGTTAAAAGCAAAGCATGCAGTTGAAAGCCGGTGGCCACAACGGGTCTCCATCAGCTTAGATCTGCGCATTCCACTTGATCTAGCTGTGTTTGGCATTATACGAAAGTTTTTTAGAATATACTTTTAGAATATACTTTTAGAAGTTTTTTAGAAAGTTAAATCAGTATTTGAGGAATGCGAAGGATCCCAGACCTACACTGGCAACCCCTGGGGTATATCAAGTACCTTGTGAGTGTGGAAAAGTTTATATTGGAACCACAAAACAAACTATAGGGACCAGCAGAGGCGTCACTGTAGCGTGGCCTGCGGGGCCGAGGGCCCCGGGTGACGCGCGCAGAAGGGTGACACGCGCAGAAGGGTGACGCGCGCATGTGTCACCTCCCCTGCACACGTCACCGGGAGGCTCCGCGCGACCGTCCTCCCGGGCCTGCGCTCCTGGGCCTTCTGAGGAAGGCCCGCTACGCAAACGTTATTTATAACGTGTTTAGCGCATGTGCAGACTGTTCCTGAGGGAAAACGGCTGCCCTTTTCCCTCAGGAATGGTCTGCGCATGCGCCAAACACGTTATAAATAACATTCGCACAGCGGGCCTTCCTCAGAAGGCCCAGGACAGCCGGCCGGGGAAGATGTCCCCGAGCCAGCTGCAACGATTGAGGGGGCGCCGGGAGCGGCGGCCCTTCGGGTGACCCCCCCAAAATCGCGGCGCGGCCATAGATTAGTAAAGGGGGTGTGTCCCGGGGGAGGGGTCACTAGGGTGACGCTCGCGCCCGGCCCCGGGGCAGCGCGCGCCCTAGTGACATCTCTGGGGACCAGCATCAAGGAGCACGAAAAAGCATGTCGACTGGGTCATGAAGATCAGTCTGCCTTGGCTGAACATGCACTGAGGACAGGTCATATCATTAAAATTTGAGAATACAAAAAGTCTGGTACACAAAAGTGCTTATAGACAACGAATGCACAGAGAAGCCATCGAGATCCACAAGAACAAATCCAATTTATTAAATAGAAAACAGGAGATAGCCTGAAATCTGGACTCCTACTTTAAAGCCTGAAATCTGGACTCCTACTTTAAAGAAGAACTGTGCCTTTAAGAACAGCTTCATCAGTTTGACTGGCATTCCGGGCCATATCCCAACTGCTGTGTGCTGTGACTTACCATCTCATGCAGCCTGAATTGCTCGCTTTTTTACCTGAAGAGGCTCATGTACATGAGTGAAACGTTGTAACAAACTAAAAAATTTACATGGCTCTTGTTCCCAAAACGAAGTCACAATCGGTGTCTAAACTGCATTTCCTTTTCCCATTTAAAAAACAACAAAGCATTTGAACAATGGAAATGTGTAATCCACTTGCTTCAAAATACTCCTATTGAATCCTGAAAGTCTACTCCAAAGTTAGTGGTAGAAGTCTTGCAGACTGGAAAGAGGCCAACTTTCCAAGTAGCAGTGATGGGTGGGCGGGGCAATTTGAGCTGATTAGTGTCACAATCCCATTTGCGTGATCCCATTTATGTCACAAGTAAGTTTTACTACTTTCAGGGATCCTGCTAAGGATCTGAGGTTTTCCAAATGTATTTCTGTACCAGTGAAGCTGTTGGGTTGCATTAGTTTACAGATTCTATTTATTTTGCTAGTAATGCGACTTCCAGAAGTTTATTCTCGTGTTTCTTTGGAGCTCCAAAGGGTTCTAGTTTCTTTAATGCTGAATATGTGCTTTGTTTTGCTGCCTTACAAATAATCAAATGATGTCCTAGGGAGGATTGTATGTTTATGACCAGGAGCAAAACACAGAATTTCACGTTCGACTTTAAAACACAACACCTGATTCTATAGATTTAGCTTGGAGTGGTCTGTATTCCACTGAAATCAATGACAACATATCTCAATGGAGTAGTACTGTTCTCTGTTTCAACAGCAGCGCTGGGATAGAAAATGCTTTGACTATTTGTCTAAACTAAAACCACATAGACTAATGTCCCATTTCAAAACCTATTGACTTGAATCCAGAGGAGTTGAGGTTGCTGTTAGCCATGCAAGAGGCTTTTTCTGGCAGCTGCCCAGAGAAAGGCTCTTATTGTGAAGACTCAGCCGCTTTCACGGGAGTAGCAAGCAACACCAGCTGGGGAGGCAAAATCAACAACCTGTTCCCATGTGCATAGAAGTGTCTCCACTTGTGGATTTGGGGAGGAAGGGATCCAAGCCTGTATACATTTTAAAGGTGCATTTTCTGAAATACTTCAATACCTTTTCAAAATATCTCTCTCTATTGAAATATATTGGGAACTAAATAGCAAAATAATAATAATAATCATAGCAGCTTTCAAGCAACGAGGAACACTTTCATTCAGCCGTGTTCAGATGGTCTAACTACTCACTCCTTAGGAGTTGAATTCTCATTGAATTCACTGTGCAATCCTTCCAACTTACACCACCGGTGTAACCAGTGCGGGAGGGCAGGCCGGGAGGCTTGGGAGGGGAGGGGAGATTTGAATCCCTTTTCCGTTCTGGGGCCTCCCATTCTCGCTGCACCGCTGGCTACACCGGTGGTGTAAGTTGGATAGGATTGCATTGTCAGTGTCTGGGTTCCAACTCTCATTGCAAAGATAAATTTCTGTCACGTTCTCTATGTAACCAAATGTTAAATATATTGAAAGCAGCTTGAAATTGAAGGGTTATTGAAACTGGAACTTTTCTCCATATGAGGTATTAGGGACTGAGACATTGCGAGGAGAGGGGGGAAAAGGTTCAGTTTTGATTCTGGTTTAATGCTGTGTCTGCATCATAACGTGATGTTTAGATGGGACATGGGGTTGTATCTATGGCCAAAATTGCATTGCATGGTTTTTTACAGCACAATCCTATGCATGTCTACTCAGAAACAAGTCTCTCTGAGTTGAATGGCTAATTTCCAAGAATGTATGCATAGAATTGCTTCTTTAGTTAGGTTTTAGATTGTGGGAATGTGGTTTGATTAGTCTATTGATTTTCTTTTGCATTCTCAAATTTTTGGGGGGTGCATTTAAATATATAATGTCATTTGTACTGTATACCTGCAGGCTGCACTGCAACAATTCAATTCTCCACAGGGGAGATTTTGAGACCTGGCTCTTGTTGTGCTGGCAGAATGTTTTTATGACTTCCCTCGCGCCACCAGCAAGTTCTGCATTGCAGAAGTTTCAGGCTGCGCTGGTGCAGCAACCTATTGGAGGTGGCGTTTTGGTCACCTGACTCATTGCATTTGTTTCCTTTCTTCTTGGTGCCCCCCCAAGTGAACTAAATGGGGGGCACACATCCCCTTCTATGTTTCCCTTTTCAGAGGTTCCTTTCAGGATTGCATCCAGCTCTTAAGTGAGTTTGTTTTAGCACATTCACCTATTGCCAGCAAAAGCATGAGGATGGATTGCCCCAGGAGGTGCTCTAGGCAGGCTCTTGCACTGGAGAGCTGTGCTTGGGGATCTGCTCAGCACAGTGTCTGCATTGCAGGGTTCCAGTTTACAGCCAATGCAATCTGCTACATCAGCAAGGCGCTGGTTCAGCTTTCTTCACATTCTCCAACTCATCTCCAAAAAGTTAGTTTTGTGCAGCCCAGCTTCACCATCTGTGGGAGAGGAATCCTTGTCCAAGCCTATGCATGTCTACTCAGAAGTAAGCTCCATGATAGTCAATGGGGCTTACTCCCAGGTAAGTGTGGATGGAGTGCAGCCTAATACAAATAATATGGAATTTGAAACCTGCAGTTTACACCAGGAGATCATTGTTGTTATTCATGCTGGAGCTCTGAGCTACATCCCTACTTACTTCAGAACAAAGCCATGGGATTGGATAGGTCTACTCCAAAGTTTGTGGTTTGTTGTAAGCCATGTTCTCATCTAATGTCTTAAGTGCAGAGTCATGGGAAGCAGTTTTTGCACAGATCTGGCACAAGCCACTCAGCATTTATTGCTACAATGCAGAGGGGGCATCTCCTGTAAGCTCTGTCTATTCTTTTCCCCCCAGTTCTGCAGTGCATCAGTTCAGTTCTGATTCTGTGCTGCAAGTAGGAACCAATCAAGAAAATTGAGAATCCTTAATTTTGGCCCAGAAAGTACATTAACCATTCTTGCAATCCAAGGAATAACTTTTTAGTTGAAGCTTTTGATGTTAATTATCCAGTTTTCCAAAGCCAGTCATACATGGCCCAGGTTTACAACACTTTTTTTTTTTTAGGGAGGGGGGTCAAATGAAACCATCTTGGGGCTTAATTCAATATTCTACCATCAGTTCCAAACACACAATGAACCCTCTTTGCAGAGGGCCAATGGAAGTATATGGGTCTGTCCAGCATGGGGGAGAGACAGGACTCCATTTTCTCCCTCCCCATTTGGGGAGCCGCATTAAGCATGCTGACAGACAGAATCTCTTTCCCACCCACACTCTGCCCCACCCTTAAGAGGAACAGTGATTAGCATAGGTATGGGTGGGGGTAGTTCCCTTCTCCAGTATTCCCTCTTCTCGAAGCTGCATGGGAAAGGAACAAAATGATGCATTTCTCTTTAAAGAAAGTGTTTGCTTGACATCCAACCTGACAAAGAGTTCTGTGCCATTCAAAAACTCGCACAGTTTGCAAATCTTGGTTCATCCTCATGTATAGCCTGTTTCCCATGTTTGGATTCTTTTTCTTTTTTTTTCTTGCTATGGGCAGACACCAGACCTTTTGGGTCATGCAGTTGCAGCATAAACATTCCCCACACCTCCTGACCTCTGCTTGCAAGCAAGATCTCCCTGACCTGTGTAATTCAGCGGGATACGCAAAACATGATCTGCCCCATACCAGGAACTTCAGTCTGCTGCAGCCCCCACTCGCGAGGATGAGCAAAATCACATTTGGCTTGCTTCTTTTGGGAGGATGCCTGGTTGAGAACAAAGCAGTTGGTTCCCCTCCCCCCCCCAGTTATGGGACTACTAGAAAGGGGTGTGCCCAGCTTTGTCTTACATGGTCGATTTCTGAAAGCCATCTTTCAGATCAAGGCTCCCATTCTTTACCGATTTTCCCACCAGGAGACAGTCCTATTAATTTCCTTACGAGTCCTATTAATGGGCTTTAAAAAGTTTTTCCCCCACAACAGGCTACAGGCATGTCCTTGTGTTGCTCAAGATAATTTGCCCTTTATGGATGGGGGGGGGGGGGGAAGCACTATTGAAGATGTCTTTCCAGGAGGCCGGGCGAGAGAGGGCAAGCAATTTGTCTTTGCCCCCCTCCCTCCCTCCGGTGCCGCCTATGGGTGGGGTGGGGCCCCCCTTTGATCGCTCCTGTCTGCTCCCCCTCCCTCCCACCCGCAGCAGGTCACCGCTCACCTGGTAGGTGGAGAGATCGTGGTTGTGGCGCTCCTCGATGTCGTTGATCTGGCGATCGAGCGACTCCTTGGTGCCGCGGACAGATTCCAGCTCGATGCTCTTGGCCTGCAGCTGTCGCCGATACTCGGAGATCTCCTCCTTGGCGGAGCGGATGGCTTCCTTGTTCTGCTCGGCGGCTTCGGTGAGCTTGGCGTAGCGGCACTTGAACCACTCCTCGGCCTGGACCATGTTCTGGTCGGAGTGGCACTCGAGCTGCGAGCGGATCTCCTTGAGGGCGGCCGTCAGGTCGGTGGTCTTCAGGTAGTCCTTGCGCTCGACGGTGACGTGCGAGGCCTGGATCTGGGCCAGGAGCTCGGTCACCTCCTCCTCGTGGTTGCCGCGGAGGAAGGCCACCTCGTCCTGCAGGGACTGCACCTTCTTGTCCAGCTCGACCTTGACCATGGACGCCTCCTCGATGTCCTTGCGCAGGGCGCGGATGATCGCCTCGGTGTCGTCGCGGAGGCGCGCCTCGTCCTCGAAGCGCTCCTTGAGGCGGTGGATGTCCTCCTCCAGGTGCTCGGAGTCCAGCTGCAGTGCCGCCTTCTCGTGGTTGATTTGCTCGAGGGCGCAGCGCAGCTCCCGCAGCTCCTGCTCGAAGGCGTCGCCCAGCAGCGAGCGGCCCGCCTGCTTCTGCCGCAGCGCCCCGATCTCGCCCTCCAGCTCCTTGTTCTGCTGCTCCAGCGAGTGCACCTTCTCGATGTAGCCGGCGAAGCGGTCGTTGAGGCCCTGCAGCTGCTCCTTCTCGTTGGAGCGGCTCAGCTTGAAATCGCCGCCGCCGCTGCCGCCGCCGTTGAAGAGCGAAGAAGACTGGCTAAGCTCCAGGCTCTCGGAAGAACTCAGCACCGTCGAGCCGTAGGAAGCCCGCGGCGCGCCCAGGTTGCGCTTGTAAGACGACGAGACGGTGCTGGGAGAGCTCCGGGACCATGATTGCGACCTGAAGCCGCTCGACGGCGACACGCTGGCCCGGCTGAAGGTGGTCCGGCTCTCGGCCACCCGCCGGTACGACGGATTGCTTAGCGGCTCCAGCGTGTAGCTCATCTTGGAAGACTTAGCAAAGGGCGCTTTGCGCGGATTTCCCGGCAGCGGGGACTCTGCAGAAGGCAGCGCCTTATATACTTCGGAGGCGCACGCTGCCTCCAAAGAGGTGGGCTGCCGGGTATGACGGGGCGGGGGAGGCGGGGCGACCGGCCCTAGACCCCGCCCCTCGAGGGAAAGCCCCGCCCCTTCGGTTGCTCCCCAGAAAAAACGCGCCCGAGTCCCAGGCAGCCCAGTCTTTCCATTCATAAACCCTTCTTTCCTTTCTGTTTCCTTGACCGCTGGTCTCTCTCCTCTTCTGAACTGAATGCATGTTTATTCTGCACCCGCTTTGTCGTTTGCCTCTTCCCCCGTCTTTCTGAGCCCCCAGTCTATTCACCCGCATCCTTCCTGATGTCATCCCCTCCCCGGTTCCTCTCCTGCTCCGCACTCCTCCCTTTCCCAAGGACCCGCTGCACCCGAGCCGAGCTGCTCCATGACTCGCAACCAGGTCCGAACGCGAACGCTCCGGGCAGACGATGGTCGGTCGGGCCGAAAACGGCGGCGTGGAAAGGGGGTGGGGGTGGGGTGGGTGACTCCTAGGTCTCTCCTAGGCCCAGCCAGGCAGGCCTCCCATGTTGGGGTTCAGGGATGATGAGGAGAATGATCGGGTGTCCGAGGTACTTGGGCACTGGGCAGGCAGGTAAGGAGTATGTTGTCTTGTCTGTGTGAGTCATGGCGGCTTCAGCACCAAGGCCAGCGCCCCAGGCAAAAGAACGCGCGGAGGATGAAAGGCAGGGGGCGATCTAGCCACCCCCCCCCCCCAATGAATCCGTGTTTGAATTCTTGCTTTGAAACGGACAGACTTAGCCATGCTTCCCCCCCCCCCCCCGCTGCCATATGGAGTCGTTTCTCCATCTGCAATGCAGAGCGGCAGAACGATCGTCAGAAGTGAGGACTCAATAAGCCTCAGGCGGCCCGATGCCTTCTGCCTCTCCTTTTTTTTTCATTCTTAGGAGGAAAGTTAAAACCTCGAAACAAAACCTTGGGAAACGAAAGAGCAGCACTTAAGATGCCCATCAAGGACTTGACATTGAAAGGTCAGATAGTCCGGGAGAAGAGAGAGTCAAAGGGTACCGTCGCCTTATGCTAATACAAATCGTCCACAATAACTCCAGTAATATAGAGAGCAGGGAAATGTAAGTCCAGAAAACTCTAAGTCCAGTAGGATGCAGTCTAGCAGTACATCTTTTTCTTCATATCATTTCCTCCCCTTTTGTCCAATCACCTCTTCATCATCACCCACCCAATGTGAAGTGCTAAGCACCACATCTACCAGTTAGTCAGCACCCTATTTGTCCAATTATTAACCTGCCAGCCAAATTCAACTGGAGGAAAAAAAATGGTGGCAACCATGTGTAATTCTTTCTTTAAAGTATAATAAACATACCTATGGTTTCAACTGTGAAACCTCATTAAATCTGCCTATGCACACTTACTTGAGAGTAAGTCCCATTGAACTACATGGGACTTACTTCATATATGCTGGGGGTGCCGGAACTATGTCTAAGTGGTACTGATTTCAGTTTACCAACTGCTTTCAATCCACCCCTATGACTCTTGCAGAAAGACTCCAGAATAAATTGTGTATGAGCTGTGTAGTTTTACAATCAGCCAGCTTGTGGGACTATTTTATTCAGTTAAGTTTGGGTGGCGTGTTCCTCATTGGCTATAATAACAGCAGAATCATTGCCAACTTCAATTGAAATGTCATTTTCCAGTGTGGAAACAGGCAGATCCCAAGCATATTTACTCAGAGGTAAGCAGTACTGCACGGGTGGGGCTTCTTACCCCACCCAAGCATTTGTACAGCAAGGTAGACTTACACAGGCTGACTTTTCCATTTTTCCTTTGGTAGGAAACCATATGTAACCTGCTCTAAAGGGGGGGGGAAGCTACAATAGTATTGCAAACTGTGCCATTATTATTTGCACATTGCTCTTTATTCTTAACCTAAATGTAGGTGCTTTGTTTAATTATCTCCTTGTCTGTGCAAAGTTGGAAGGGCACGGATAAACTTTGCAAGCCTGAAGGAAGCCCATGCTGTTGTTGGCTCATTAATATGGTGTTGTCATAGAACTGCAGCACTGCAGTCAGTGAGGAAAGGAGGGCTGGCAGGCTTGTTTGGGCTGTTGCTGAGTTGCATTTGCAGCAATAGCCTATTAGAGCCCTTGTATAGCCTTCTTGCAACTGGAAACAATGCTTTCAAGGCTAATAAGGATAGTCACAACATTTATAACCTAAAGCACCTTAATCTTTATTTTTTTTAATTACTGTCATTTTTTTAAAAAAAATTATTTAATGTCAAAAATGTACAGAGAGAAAAACAAGTTTGAGTCCCAAAAGTAATTAATG